>CM075655.1:15000000-20000000 GCA_037953625.1 Crotalaria pallida | reverse complement strand
TTATCACACTTCTTTCAATTCCCATGGTTAAAACAATCAATAATAATAAGAAAAACTGAATTGGAGGAAAAGGCAGTATCTGTCACCTTGTGATGGGTCGATGAACGGGATCTGCCTGTTTCTTTTCACAAATTTCATGTTTACTGTGTAGACATAATAATATACACGAAACAGAAACCAAACAAACAATTAACGTCAATGAAAAAATAAAACACAAAAGACAAAAAAGTAATAACAAGAACAAGAGTCAAAAGAGAATGAGAATTACTCATCACACAACGGCCTCTTTTGAACAACGCGAGGGTACCCTCTACCACCTTGCACTAAACTCTGATTCACAACGCTTAACGCTCTTCTGTTCTGTCCCACTTTCCTTTCTCCCTTATTACCCAACCCTCCTGCAATTCAAATTCATTAAATAATAATAATAATAATAAAGTTGGAAGCTATAAGCTACATTGAACCTTAAAAAATTGCTTGATACCTATGAAGTTTTTTGGCATGATTGAATTTTTGGAGTTGTTGTTTTCGTCAGAGATAACCATCTTCTTCTTTTTTGTTTTAATTTGGTGAGCAATAAGAGACAGGAAAATAATAAACCAAAGTGATCAAGAATCACCCAAGAACACCCAAAACCTTAATATAACGACTAGGAATGAAGAGAGGGAATAGTGACACTTGGACAGCGGCGTCTTTTGCCTTTCTCTGTTGAGACAACGTACCAAATAATAGGAGTAAAAAGACAAGAAAAGCCTTAACGGCTAGTTGGATTATGCGTTTTGCAAAACGGAATGCATTTCTTTTTTTATTATTATTTTTTTTTCTTGCTATGTTTTGTTTCCTAGTACGGGTGATGAATAAAAAATTAAAAAAAAAAAAATACTAACATCATTATTAAACACAAAATACAAGATTTCGTTGATATCTTTGGAGATATATTTACATATATACACGTATTTTGTTAATCTTTCGTAATTTCTCGTCACTTTTTTTCTACTCCACCTAAACATTTTCCAAATTGATACCAGCAATATGAATACAATTTTATTCGCACTTCATTACCATATATATCGTTATTTAATTTTTGCCTATATATTATAAAATCACTTATATTTAAGAACAAGTAAACCTTAAAAAAAAGATATGGGTGAGGTGAAAGTGGTCCGTCGAGGGGATATCATGGATACTGTTAAATTTAAAATATATTTTTCATCCGTTTATAAATATAAGATTTTTTTTAAATTTTTATTTTAGTTCTATTTATATGATTATTCATCAATTTTTTAAAAAAATTAATTTTTTTACAAAAATAATTTTATTCACTTAATAATTTTTAGAGTTTGAATAATATTTAGAAAGATAGTTTTTAAAAAATATAAAAAATATTCATAATTATAATGTCACTAATAAAATTAACCAACTTCTTTAATAAATATAAATTCTACCAAAAAAACCTCATATTTAAGGGTAAAGGGAATACAAAAGCATATGAATACTTTATTTTAAAATTTAATCATAATAACACCATGGTCAATTATATTTTACTAGCTCTTACCCCGTGCAATGCACGGGTTGTTGATATTTTAATTTTTTTTCTATTAAATATTTTAAATTAAAGATTATTATTAGCAGCAACCAAAAATAATTATATAAAAATGTAGGAGTTCAAACCAAACTGTACAACGAAATAAAATTGATCTAAATGATTTTGTTGATAAATTTTGTACTTTCCCATATAAATCAAAAATAACACTTTTTTATCTGAGATGTTCTCTATTTATTTGATGAATAAATTAATATTTTTATATGATTATATAATTTATTGTGATAAATCAAAATTAAATTAGAATTTTGTTTGATGGTATTATGAGCATAATGTCTCTTGTTTATTTTGAGAAAGAAGGTTGAATCTTGGTGTTACAAACTTACAATAAAAAATTATTTATTTTTTTCAACTTTATCTTACCGATTTTTCTATATTTCCTTAAATTATGGAATTTGTATGCAGTTTATCTTTGGCCACGTGTTTGGTTAATTACCTTAACAAATTTTATAGATTTAATTTATATTTATCCAAAATAAATAATCTATTTATTTATTATCTATTTAATTTCAAATTGTAATATCTTCAATGGGGATAATGATTTAGAAAATTTGAATAATTTATTAATTTCAAATCATAATATTTTGGTTAGAGATAATGATTATTTACCCGTAAAGATTTATCCAAAATTAATAACAAATTCAACTTATTTAATATATGTTTATCTAAAATAAATTAATAATTTGAAAAACGTGAATAATCTATCTAATTTCAAATTGTAGTATTTTGGTTGCGATAATGATTTTAAATTGTAGTTTTAATTATCTTGTACAAAAAATTTTAAAAAATATATTTACATCAAATACAAAATCAAAATATATAATAATTTTATCTATTGCAAAACCAAGTAGATGGAGTCTTCTGAAATTAAAACTTAGGCCCCTCGAGAAGATACAGTCTTCTACCACATAACGTTTTCAAAATACTGAACTAAAAATAAGGTTAAAGAGGAACTTAAGAATCATACAATATAAATTAAGATGAGTGAGAAATATTAGAACTAGAGAGATTTAATGACGGAACAAAAAAAATGCAAAAATTGAAGATTGACATGATTGGGAGATTGTTGTTTACGTGAATAAACATATTGAATTGAAGTAAGTAATTAGAGAGAGAGGAACTTAATAATTAAATAATATAAATTAAGATGAACGAGAATGATAAGAATTAAAGAGATTTAATGACGAAAAATGCAAAGATTGAGCATGAATATAATTAGGAGGTTGTTTTTTACCTTCATATTTTGCAATAGCTTTTTTTGATAGTGTCACTCTGACTTTCCTCCATGATATTATCAAGCAATGCTTTTAAAACTGGAGAATGACTAACCTGATTCAATTAAAAATTTTAAAAACTCAATAAGTTACATAATAACATAAACAAGTCTCGTAAAAGAAACTAAGCTATACAATTTTTTATAGTTTAAATTTACAAAAATATAAAGTATATGTATGATACATATTCAAGAAACATAGAACGGAAAAATAGAACAAAAAAAATAAAGATGAATACAAAGATGAAAGATGAAAAAAGAAAAAATACTCACGTTATATATAATGATTTGGAAAACTTGTAAAATTGAGGATAATGATAAACTTGTAAAATTGAGGATAATGATAAACTTGCAAAACTGAGAATAATGATTTCACATGAAGATAAGATAATAATTAAATAAATTTTAATAAGTTTTTAATTTCAAATTGTGATTTTGTTTGGAGATAATGATTATCTACCTACAAATGTTCTGGTGAGAGGAAAACTTCAACAGCACACGTGGTGTCTCGAAAATTTCTCTGACGAATGTGGTGCCTCGAAAATATCTTCGACAAACGTGGTGCCTTGAATATGTGTCTTTTTATATAAGGATAGTAGATGAGGAACATAATTAATAATATATAATTGGTTATATTATAATATTTTTGTTGTTTCTCAATATATTCATCAACGCAACTTATTTTAATATAATAATATATTTTGACAAATTATATACTTTTAGAGTTTTTAATTATGAAAACAATTTTTATAAGTTAAAAGAATATTTTTAATCATAATAAAAAAAATTATTAATAACTATGATTTTATTTAATTTTATAAAGGTATCAATTCGAATAAGATGTGATAAAAATTAAATAAAAGACAATTTACATTAAAAAAAGGAATTATGTAGATTATGAGTTGGCTTGATATTTATAGCAATTAATTATACAACATGGAAATGCATTTAAATAATAAAAATAAACTATACGAGTTGATTATTACTATAATTAATAGTGAAAATTTGGAAAATTATGACACAATTACTATGAGTACACGAAATTGTATCATTAGTAATTAAATATTGAAAATGAGTAAATGAATTTGATACTCCCCCAGTATCTCCGTTCCACTACCTGTGTGACACTCTCATTTTTATATCTTGAAAATAATTAATATTTTTAAATGATTGAAATACTTGCTATCAAAAATCAGGATTGAAAATTTTTTTCATTTTCAATGTTTACTTGCTTATTTATAAATCCTTCTTTCATGGACAAGTAAATTGAATTCGGCTTAATATTATTTTAGCTACTAAAAGGCTCTCGAGACAATGTCTTTTAAATATAATAAAACATCTTCGTAATCCTTATTAAAATATATTATTTGTTTCTCGAGTTTGACCGAATGTATAAAATATAAACATATTGCCGAATCCTTTTTGAATCAGAATCAGAGTATGCGGAAGTAAAAGTAATACTTATGGGGCACTGCTGAGGTAAATAAAACATAATATATATATTGACATAAAAAGCGGCACAAGACCAAGGGCTCTTACTCTTCCTGATAAGTCCTTTCTGTAGAAGATCATTAATCTCCTTTTGACAGATTTGGAGCATTTGATCATTCATTTGGATAGGCCTGGCTTTGGTAGGGATAGATAGCCAAAAACAAGAAGTTCATAATACCAAGTTTGATGTCACCGAAGCCTTCAAAAGGCTTGAGAATGAGTGGAAGAAACCCTCTACTATCCAAGATCTCCATACCGAAATAGCCAATCTTAAGAGAGAGGTTAGAGAGTTAAAGAATCTTAACATTGGTGAAAGACTTGATCAATTAGAAAACCATCAAAACCTTCAAGATGTTATTATTGAACAGATAGGAGATACCCAAAACCCCGAGCACACTGATAATGTAAAAACCTTTACTGATGAAGACTTTTTTGGCAATTATTGATCGTATTACTATCCAAAAATTTATATAAACGTCGTTATTAAAATTGCTGATTTCACCCTTGAAACCGTGGCCTTATTCGACACGGGAGCATATTTCTTGGTTGTTACAACAGTGTATATATATATATATATATATATATATATATATTATGAACGTTCATGTTGGCTGTTACAAGAAATCAGCTGCAAAGATTTCTTGGCTGTCTAAATTACGTAGCTGACTTCATTCCCCAGTTAAGCAATACCATTAAACCACTCCATGAACGTCTGAAGAAGACCCCTCCTCCTTGGACAGATATCCACACCAATATTGTTAAAAGTCTTAAGGCTCAAATACGGGAACTTCCTTGTCTTTATCTTCCTAATCCCGAAGCCTTTAAAATTGTTGAGACAGATGCCTCAGACATAGGTTATGGCGGCATTCTCAAACAGCAGGTTTTATGGACTTCACCAATTCTCCCCTATCCCTCATTGTTGATAGGATAAAAAATCAAGTTTATGAACCCACCAAAGTTCTTAAACCACAAACTAGTTTGCCAAAACAAGAGGTACAAATTTGTGCTTCAAAACAACAAATCCAAACAACCCATCAACCCCAAACATGCAAAGAACCGACAAAATACCACAAAAAAGGTAATTATTTCCCTGTCATTCAGATGGAACCAGAATTTTGGGATGAAAATCCCAATAGAGTTCCCTCCCGAATCTTTCCCAAAGATTTTCAATTTCAGCCTTTATCCCTAAGCAAAACTCAGAGGTTCTACGAATTTATTCTTGTAGACACTGACTCCATCTCCATAAAACACCATAAATCCCCAACTGATAAGACACTGATAACCCATTCCACATTCCAAATCCTTAAAGTATTAACCCCTTCTCAGTTTGGGACCAATCTTAATAAAATACAAAAATTTTCACAACCATTTGATCCTGCAGGTTTTAATTATTGGGATTATGTTCAAGCCTGGACCAATGTGTTCTGGTTCCAAAATCAAACTTTCAGCCACTCATGGTTAATTTATTTTAAAAGAAACATTAATTATGTGTTTCCCCATTGGTTTATCCAGTGGTGGATTTTCTTTGGACCACCAAACGACATCCTTCCCCAACCTGTAAAAGAAGGATATCAACATTTCAAATCTAGAATCAATTTAGAAGACAATCATATCCCAGTCAGTCTCCACTTTTGCTCTAAGCTATCACTAGCATGGACCTTCCAGTGGAAATATATTTATCTCACTAGCATGGGACTTCCCTCATTACAACGAGAAGCCTATCACAAATGGTGGGCCAACTTCGACTTTGCTCATGCCACCAAAGAAGGAGTTAATCTTTGGTTCAGCAGGAATCCAACCTTCCTCAAAGTAGCTGATCCAGAGACTTGTAAATTTCTTAATCAAAGGGCGAAAATCACAGCAGCTCTTGCCGCCTCAACCTCAAAGAATTCTCTAGAAGAAAATCTTCAAAACATCCTCAAATTATTACAAGCAGACCAATCAGAAACCTCGAAAACAAAGCTCCCATCATCTGATGAGGAAGAAGAAAATGAAGATGATTGCTTTGCTGTCAACTTGGATGATGACTAGAATTTTCATTTAATTATTGTAAAATACTGTTGTAATAGTTCCGGTTTACTTTCCCAAATAATTGTACACAGTGCAGGTTTTGCAACCGACACTGTTCAAACAGTAGGAGAACAAGTCTATTTAAAGAGCATCTCAGCTCTCAATAGACACAAGTGGAGAGAGAGAGACTTTCAGAGAGAGTTTTGGAGAGATTCCTGCCTTTGAGATCTCGTAAGCTCCTCCTTTAGTTTCTGTCTTTTAATCTTTCAATCTTATGTTTATGTCTTTCAATCTTTTAATCATATAATATTTTCATATTCATATTCATGTTTTAGTTTTGTTTACTTTAATTTTCTCCCCTTTCTCCCTCACCAGATCTTCCTTCACGGTTATGCCAGAAGGTTCTGGCCCCCTCTTTTAATTTTGTCTATTTTTAATTTTTCCCTTTCTCCCTCACCAGATCTTCCTTCACGGATTATGCCAGAAGGTTCTGGTTCCCTTTAATTATTTATAGTTTCCAGATCTTCTTCACGGCTACGCTGGAAGGATCTGGTCCTCTTTAATTTATTTATACATATCATTCATTTGCATCATCATCGCATGTAGAATAGTCCTGCTATTCCCTACTTTCCTTTTTCGTTTTTAAGTTTCCTCCCCTTTCCCTGGTTCCGGACCCTCCCTGGTATCAAAGCCAGATGGGGAAGTAGGAACGTTTGGCTGGGAGTAAGATCTATAATATGGTAACATAATATTAAAGGTCATTTTAATATTCCTGTATATATCTGTATATAGAGATAAATAAGATTCATCACTCAACTGGAAGCACGAATGAGTTTCGTGTTATTCCCGTGCATAAGCAGCAAGAGTAATAAGTCCTAAAGGAGGCAATGAAGCTCGGATGATGCTGCGATTACTAGGAATAACATCTAACTGTCGGTGGCTATAGTTGAACTGATGATGAGGAAAAAAAAAGAAGAGTTTTTTATGACCTAAAATATTGTGTAGATCATATTATTTATCTTACTTCTGGAAACTCGTTTTTATGAAACCAAATGATGGTGATGATACTATAGGGCGAGGAACAATTACAAAATTTACTTACTCACCTCTTTATTTCAAAATGTTTCGCTCTCTCTCAACCCATCTCTCTTTCAAGTCCTCCCAACCTTCTTCTTCATCTCTCGCCGAGAATGAAGAAGCCCAAACCTCTTCTAAAAATATTTTCAAGGAAGAAATCAAATTTCAAGATATAAATCAAGATTTTGACAATTGGGAAATTCCCAAAATTCCCACAAAAGACCTCTACAAACCCCAGGGACGATTCTTTCAAAGTTCTGATTACATCATAAGAACTGTTGAAAAGAATATCCCCATCAATCCAATCACCTCTAAAGATGAAGAGTTCCACCTTCTCTCCAATGAAACCTTGAGAAGTCACAAAAAAAAATACCGTTACTTGCACATAGGTTGTGTCCAAGTTGCTATCAAGCCACTCATGAGAGAAGGCCTTAATGCTTATGTACTCTTATGTTTAAGAGATAAGAGGCATAATCAATTTTCAGATTCTCTTCTGGGAACTGTAGAAACCAGCCTCGAACATGGTCCAATCTATTTTAATTGTTACCCCAATCTCACTGTTAGTCTCCAAGACAGAAATATCCTCAAAGTTTTAATCTTGAACCTTCATACCCATGGTCTAGACATGGCATCTGGATCCAACCCTATTGCCCTCATGTACAGAGTACAGTATAAGGTCATGAACTCTTGCAGTTCTATGGTTAGAAGATCTAGTAATCCTGGAGAAACGACTCTATTTCTCACTGATATCTCAAAAGCAAATGTCACTGTCCCAAAAACCATTAGATGGGAAGATATTGTCTTACCCGAAGATTGGCATCTAGACAGAGCTGCACCAGCTCGACCTAAAGAGACCCCTGAAATCCAGGAGATTCGACAATATGAAGATGGTAGAGTAAAATTAACCTTTAACAGAAGAAATTCCTTTAGTGTCGCCAGATCTGAAAGTTCAAGGGCTGGGGATCTCAGATCCCGTGCTACTGAGACAGCCTCTAGGAAATCTTTCTCAACAATATCCCAATCAACTATCCATCTCCAAGGCCTTGATACCTCCACTTCCATACCTTTACCCATATATCAAAAACAAGAAGAAGATCAAAAAACTATTCAATCGCCAACATACTCCTCCATGAATGATGAGTATGATGAGATTAATAATATTGAAAAAGTTTTTGTGATCAACAAATAAATAATCAAAAAAGATTTCTACTCTGATGACAACGTCGCTCAAAGAAACTGGTTTTTTACTCATTTTAGAGAAAAACGTAATCAAATCCAAAATGAGTTTTACAATTTTCTTGAACGAGTTGAACAAAACATATATTTATTTGATTGGTTCCAAGCTTATGCTATTGTGAATAAGATTGATTATCCTTTCAAAAGGCAATTGTCTTCAAAAGAAAAGGTTACAAATGTTATCAGTAGCTGGAAACTTAAAGACGGCACCATTCTCCAGTCTGAATTACCTCCAAATAGGCAATACCAGCTCAACACTAAGACTGGTACTAGTCTAGCCATAGCTGCCCCATTCAAATCAAAAGATGAATCTGACCCAGTCAATCCTAAAGATATCAAAGATTTGATGGAACAATCCAACTACACCAATAAGTATCTTCAAACTTTAGGAGAAAACCTTAATATTATTAGATCTAGGAAAGAAGAGGTATCCTCTTCTTTAGTCGAGGCTAAGCCAACCGAAAAACCCTTCTTCAAACCTTTCAATCCTTCGAAAGATCTTAGGAAAAACCTACAATTCCTTAAAGCAAAAAATGAGGCTATCATCTCCAATGAGTTAGCAGATAGCATCAGAAATTTGACCCATCTCGTTGCTCCCGAGACACCCCAACCTTCCGATTCAAGTTCCATAAAGCCCTCTGATCCTAGAACCCTCCCTTTTAAGGATCGCCTGATAAATGTTTTAGGAGAATGCAGTTCTCCTTACTCTTCTGAACCTGAATCAATAAGATCTGAGAAGTTAGGTTTGAACCCGCTCATGAGTCAATCTTTATCCTGGAAAAAACCTTCCAAGCTTTATTACCAACGTGCAACTGCCCCAGATTTACTTCTTGAGGAATCCGATATCCCCCTCAAAAGCTTTGATGCAAACCAATTATACATATGGAACATTGATGGTCAGAATGAGTATGGTATTATGCAAGTTATGCAATACATGTGCATGGCTGCTACTGCTTACCTAACCACCAGTGACATAGATGAAAAAGGGATCGTAATGGCTTTAACAGCGGGATTCACTGGCCAATTAAAAGGATGGTGGGATTATGGTCTCACTGAAGACGAAAAACATGCCATTTACAATGCTGTAAAAGTTGATCCCCACCAATCTCCTATAACCAATAAAGGGGAGCTAGTCCCCGATGCTGTCAACCAATTGATATTCACCATAGGAGCCAAATTTATTGGAGATCCTTCTATCTGGAGAGATAGATCAGGTGAATTATTGTCAAACCTAAGATGTAAAACATTAGCAGACTTTAGGTGGTACAAGGATACCTTCCTTACACGAGTCTATACCAGAGAAGATTGCGAACATCGCCTCTGGAAAGAAAAATTCTTAGCTGGTCTTCCAAAGTCTTTAGGAGACAGGGTTAGGGATAAGATTAGACATCAAAATGGAGAAATCCCTTATGACAATCTTAGTTATGGTCAATTAATATCTTATGTCCAGAAGGTAGCTTTGAAAATCTGCCAAGATAGGAAACTCCAGAATGATTTGGCCAAAGAGAAAACACTAACCAATAGAGAACTAGGAACCTTTTGTGAACAATTCGGTCTCCCTTGTTCTAGGAAATAATCCAACACCCACAAAGAGAAAGAAGATAAACATCCAACTAAGTACAAACACCATAGGAAACCTAAAGCCAAGCATAAAAATGAGCCCCATCATAAAAGAACAAGTTATCCGCCCAGACATAAGAGACCCGATCAACCCAAGAACCAAGGGAAATATTCCGGTTGTTACAATTGTGGCAAGCCTGGACATATCGCCAGATATTGTAGGCTCAAAACCAAGATTAATTCCCTAAATTTAGAACAATCTGTTATAGAACAACTTAATAGCCTCATGGCTGAGAGCTCTGATGATGATTATAACACCGAATCATCTGAAGATCTTAACCAGATCCAACATGATGATGCTGGAGATGACTCTGACTCTCCAAGCATTAATGTCATAACCAAAGATCATGAGAACCTATTTTACGAAGCCATCAATTCCATCCCTAACCAAGAAGAGAGGAAACTCTTCATAGAAAAACTTAGGTCTGTCAACACTGATAGCCAAAAACAAGAAGTTCATAATACCAAGTTTGATGTCACCGAAGCCTTCAAAAGGCTTGAGAATGAGTGGAAGAAACCCTCTACTATCCAAGATCTCCATACCGAAATAGCCAATCTTAAGAGAGAGGTTAGAGAGTTAAAGAATCTTAACATTGGTGAAAGACTTGATCAATTAGAAAACCATCAAAACCTTCAAGATGTTATTATTGAACAGATAGGAGATACCCAAAACCCCGAGCACACTGATAATGTAAAAACCTTTACTGATGAAGACTTTTTTGGCAATTATTGATCGTGTTACTATCCAAAAATTTTATATAAACGTCGTTATTAAAATTGCTGATTTCACCCTTGAAACCGTGGCATTATTCGACACGGGAGCAGATTCAAACTGCATCCAAGAAGGCTTAATCCCGACAAAGTATTTTGAGAAAACTTCTGAGCAGCTTAGTACTGCTAGTGGATCCAAACTTAAAATCAATTTCAAACTTTCAAATGCTATTATCGACCACCAAGGTTTACAAGTTGAAACCCCTTTTCTCCTGGTTAAAAACTTGAAAAATGAAGTCATTTTGGGTACGCCCTTTATTAGGTCACTTTTCCCTCTTCAAATCTCCAAAGAAGGTATTACTACTGAATATTTGGGAAAACCAGTGATTTTCAATTTTATTCAAAAGCCTCTTATTAAAAACATCAATCTCGTTAACCTTAAGCAAAAACAAATTAATTTTCTCAAAGAAGAAGTCTCTTTTGAAAATGTTAATGTCTAGCTCAACAATTCTGATGTTCAGAAAAGAATCCAATCTCTCCTTGATCATATCCATGATACAGTATGCTCTGATCTCCCTAATGCCTTCTGGGAACGAAAAAAGCATATTGCTGATTTCCCCTATGATAAAGATTTCAAAGAAAAGCTTATCCCTACCAAAGCCAGGCCTATCCAAATGAATGATCAAATGCTCCAAATCTGTCAAAAGGAGATTAATGATCTTCTACAGAAAGGACTTATCAGGAAGAGTAAGAGCCCTTGGCCTTGTGCCGCTTTTTATGTCAATAAACAAGCTGAGATTGAACGAGGAACACCCCGTTTAGTTATCAATTATAAGCCCCTTAATGATGTCCTCCAATGGATTAGGTACCCTATTCCTAATAAAAAAGACCTCCTAGGAAGATTACACTCTGCAAAAATCTTCTCCAAATTTGACTTAAAATCTGGATTCTGGCAGATTCAAGTCAATGAGAGCGACCGTTACAAAACTGCCTTCACCGTCCCTTTTGGGCAATATGAATGGAACGTTATGCCTTTTGGTCTTAAAAATGCCCCCTCAGAATTCCAGAATATTATGAATGAAATCTTCAATCCTTACTCACACTTCACCATAGTCTATATTGATGATGTACTCATCTTTTCCCAATCCATAGAGCAACACTTCAAACATATCAATATTTTCGTTCATATTATAAAAAGAAATGGTCTTGCTATTTCCAAACCCAAAATCCAACTCTTCCAAACTAAGATCCGTTTTCTAGGTCATGAAATCCATCTAGGAACCATTGTTCCTATTAAAAGAGCCATAGAGTTTGGTAATAAGTTCCCGAACCAGATCCTTGATAAAAATCAGCTGCAAAGATTTCTTGGCTGTCTAAATTACGTAGCTGACTTCATTCCCCAGTTAAGCAATACCATTAAACCACTCCATGAACGTCTGAAGAAGATCCCTCCTCCTTGGACAGATATCCACACCAATATTGTTAAAAGTCTTAAGGCTCAAATACGGGAACTTCCTTGTCTTTATCTTCCTAATCCCGAAGCCTTTAAAATTGTTGAGACAGATGCCTCAGACATAGGTTATGGCGGCATTCTCAAACAGCAGGTTTTAGGAAAAGAACAGATTATTGCATTTGCATCTAAGCATTGGAATCCTGCACAGCAAAATTACTCAACTGTCAAAAAAGAAGTTTTATCAATTGTTTTATGCATTTCAAAATTTCAATCTGATTTACTCAACCAGAAATTCTTGGTTCGTGTAGATTGCAAATCTGCTAAAGAAATTTTACAAAAGGATGTAAAAAATTTGGCTTCAAAACAAATTTTTGCCAGATGGCAAGCAATTTTAAGTGTTTTTGATTTTGACATTGAGTATCTCAAAGGCACTAATAATTCTCTCCCTGATTACCTTACACATGAATACTTACAGGGAAACTAAAACAAGGACTTCAAAAATGTCGTCCTCCTCTCGAGGGCGAGGTCGCACCAGAGGTAAAAGGATTCAAGATCTTGTAGAAGTTCCACTCAACCAACAACCAGGGTCATCTACCCTCCCTGGGTCTTCCACCCAACAAGGGTCATCTACCCTTCAAACAACTGAGTCATCAACTCAGTCTCCAAACAAACAACAAACCCAAACAGGAAAGCAAACCAAATCAGATTATGGATTCCCACTCCATACTTTAGAAGTCTTACTAGATCAAGGTCTAACCCATCTTCCAAAAAAGTCATGGGCTGAACAAGCCTCAGATGAAGATGATATGGACTTCACCAATTCTCCCCTATCCCTCATTGTTGATAGGATAAAAAATCAAGTTTATGAACCCACCAAAGTTCTTAAACCACAAACTAGTTTGACGAAACAAGAGGTACAAATTAGTGCTTCAAAACAACAAATCCAAACAACCCATCAACCCCAAACATGCAAAGAACCGACAAAATACCACAAAAAAGGTAATTATTTCCCTGTCATTCAGATGGAACCAGAATTTTGGGATGAAAATACCAATAGAGTTCCCTCCCGAATCTTTCCCAAAGATTTTCAATTTCAGCCTTTATCCCTAAGCAAAACTCAGAGGTTCTACGAATTTATTCTTGTAGACACTGACTCCATCTCCATAAAACACCATAAATCCCCAACTGATAAGACACTGATAACCCATTCCACATTCCAAATCCTTAAAGTATTAACCCCTTCTCAGTTTGGGACCAGTCTTAATAAAATACAAAAATTTTCACAACCATTTGATCCTGCAGGTTTTAATTATTGGGATTATGTTCAAGCTTGGACCAATGTGTTCTGGTTCCAAAATCAAACTTTCAGCCACTCATGGTTAATTTATTTTAAAAGAAACATTAATTATGTGTTTCCCCAATGGTTTATCCAGTGGTGGATTTTCTTTGGACCACCAAACGACATCCTTCCCCAACCTGTAAAAGAAGGATATCAACATTTCAAATCTAGAATCAATTTAGAAGACAATCATATCCCAGTTAGTCTCCACTTTTGCTCTAAGCTATCACTAGCATGGATCTTCCAGTGGAAATATATTTATCTCACTAGCATGGGACTTCCCTCATTACAACGAGAAGCCTATCACAAATGGTGGACCAACTTCGACTTTGCTCATGCCACCAAAGAAGGAGTTAATCTTTGGTTCAGCAGGAATCCAACCTTCCTCAAAGTAGCTAATCCAGAGACTTGTAAATTTCTTAATCAAAGGGCGAAAATCACAGCAGCTCTTGCCGCCTAACCTCAAAGAATTCTCTAGAAGAAAATCTTCAAAACATCCTCAAATTGTTACAAGCAGACCAATCAGAAACCTCGAAAACAAAGCTCCCATCATCTGATGAGGAAGAAGGAAATGAAGATGATTGCTTTGCTGTCAACTTGGATGATGACTAGAATTTTCATTAAATTATTGTAAAATGCTGTTGAAATAGTTCCGATTTAATTATTGTAAAATACTGTTGTAATAGTTCCGGTTTACTTTCCCAAATAATTGTACACAGTGCAGGTTTTGCAACCGACACTGTTCAAACAGTAGGAGAACAAGTCTATTTAAAGAGCATCTCAGCTCTCAATAGACACAAGTTTAGAGAGAGAGACTTTCAGAGAGAGTTTTGGAGAAATTCCTGCCTTTGAGATCTCGTAAGCTCCTCCTTTAGTTTCTGTCTTTCAATCTTTCAATCTTATGTTTATGTCTTTCAATCTTTTAATCATATAATATTTTCATATTCATATTCATGTTTTAGTTTTGTTTACTTTTATTTTCTCCCCTTTCTCCCTCACCAGATCTTCCTTCACGGTTATGCCAGAAGGTTCTGGCCCCCTCTTTTACTTTTGTCTATTTTTAATTTTTCCCTTTCTCCCTCACCAGATCTTCCTTCACGGATTATGCCAGAAGGTTCTGGTTCCCTTTAATTATTTATAGTTTCCAGATCTTCTTCACGGCTACGCTGGAAGGATCTGGTCCTCTTTAATTTATTTATACATATCATTCATTTGCATCATCATCGCATGTAGAATAGTCTTGCTATTCCCTACTTTCCTTTTTCGTTTTTAAGTTTCCTCCCCTCTCCCTGGTTCCGGACCCTCCCTGGTATCATATATATATATATCATAACATAAAACCCCATCAGTATCATCAGTAGCAAGTAGTAAGAGTCGAGATAGCAAGTTTGGTGAAATATATATACAAACCAGCTGCATAAAAATAAACCTCACTCTAAGACCTCTCAAAATATGTACAATATATCACATAATCTAAAAGTAGAAGTCCCAGAGCATGTCATCCATGTCCTCAGCAGCTCCTCAGATCCTCTACAGCTCTATCCCTAGGATCTAGGATAAAAAACATCCATGCTGGATAAAAAACATCCATGCTATGCAGGCTCCTATGAACCAGCAGGTCCACCTCTAGCAGAAACAGTCGGCTCGACATGCACCTCCTCCTCGTCCTCATCCTCCACAGGGTCCTCCTCGACCTCGCCTGACTGTGTAGAGACCCCACCACTGGGTCTAGGATCTGCAGAAGTAGTCCTCTCGAAATCAGTCGGACCAGGAGAAGGAGTCTCCTCAGTGACAACACTATGGGAGGAAGGATGATAATGAGTGGCAGCTCTGAAACGAAAACTATGAAATTGACGCACAGGTCGAGCCGGGGGTGGTCCTCTATATGTATAAAAGGGTGGAACATGCATAGTGTAGACTAAAGGGATCCTAAATCGACGAGGTCGCACTCGCACCAGAGGGTTAGGGTGGTAGAGAGTGATCTCCACCTCCCCTCAAAAGTGGCACGGTGCTCCTCATACGTCCATATGCCACTAGGGATAGGGCTTATCTCGATGCAAGCTAGGTATCTGGCCATCACCTAAACAGGGCACAGGGAGTAAGTATACACATATACATAATTGATAAAGGCTAAAATTACAAACACAAGTATGTCATGGACAGATAACAATGCAAATACATATGAGCACACCCATTTTCAACATTATATTTCTTATAATGCACATGGCATGATGTATGATTTTCTATCCACAACTGAGGCCTCTAAAAGTCCATCTTGGACGTCCATCCAATACACCCTTGTGTTCCCGGAACACTGACATTCGTTCCCAGAACGTAATGCCAAACCATACTTGGATAATAAGCATTACTCCCGGAGTGTGCAACACGTTCCCAGAACGCATACGTTCCCAGAATGCATAAAAACCAGGTCCCGGACACTGGCCACATTCCCAGAATGTGTCATCAAGTAGGTTACAATTTGGTACTCTCGGAGTACCCTCCTCATATTCCCAGAATATGATAAACGTTCCTACCAACCAAACTTCCATTCTATATGGATGCACAATCATTAAAGTTGGTTTTATCTTTACATTAATTATTGTGATTTAGAAATATTCCAATTTTTTTTTTAATGATTACTTTGAGGCATAAACTTTGGCACAACAATTCTCTCTTGAATTATTTCAAAAACATGCCATTAAGCTTAGATTGGGAGAACATAAACAATGGTACTCAAAAACTTAACTTTTTATTTTTCAGATTCAGGTACTAACCGGTTACAGTCTCAGGCTAACCGGTTAGAATTACAGACCTGAACTGTTTACCATTGAAATTCAGAAAAACCCTTTTTCTTGAATTCTCTACCCAATCCATAAACAAGTTTAACATGGTTTTATACCTCAAAAACCACTATGTTTATCATTCAAAAGTCTAAATCACATTCCATTCCCAAATGAGCACAATTTCCTCTTGAAATTATCTCATCACACTAAGGTATTAACTCTTTAACTTCAATCTGAGCCATAACAGTGAAATCAACTTATTTTCAGATTGTTTTCTATGAAATTAAGGCCTAGATTTGAGTAGAATTTATAAGACCACAGTGATGATTTTATAAACTTATTTTCTTTTGAATTTTTACAGTGTCTAACCGGTTACGAGTATCGATAACCGGTTAGATTATGCAGTCAGACACTAAAACATGAGATTTAATAAACCATTCTTTGCACTACTCAAATCTAACAAAATTTCAATTATTTCAAAGAGTTCATATACCTTAAGCAAATATGTTTAACCACAGAAACATATTCAATTTGCATGCATTAAGTTTCTTGTATCAAATTGCATAAAAATCAATATAAACACAATTCAACACCACAAAACTTAAAATAAACTTTTAGATCCAAATTCAGGCATCAATATCAATTGCATGCATTAACATAAGATTGCTCAAAATAGAATTGAGCTAAAATTTGGCCTCCAAGCCTTTGTGCTTCAAACACATAATGCCCTTTTGAGTCTTTGTTGACTCAAGTCCTAAATCACTTGATTTTAGTCTAAATCTAGTATAAGGTAAACTTCTCCCATACCTTAGGATAGTGTTTGATGAGTAATGTCACTGAGATTGAAGAGAATTCCCAAATTCCACCAAAATCCCTATTTCTGCTCTTTACCCACGATTTCAGCAACAGGGTCCAAAAACCACAAAATTTGACATAGTAATTGGCCAAAGAAATTAGGGAAAATGATTAGGATTTGATCTAGGTAACATGCACCAAGAGATTGAACGATTTTGAGGTCAAAGGAGTTCTTATACTTACCAAAATTGAAGCTCCAACTTAGCTCCAGAAATCAGTTTTCTGTAGAAACGGTTTTGGAACTCCTCTACTTCAACAGTTTCGTTCTCTTAGCTCCCTAACCCTCAACTCACAATGTTTGGGTCTTTGTAAAGCTCTTGATGTAAGCTTTACAACTGTGTATCACTCGTCTCTCAACACTCAGAGAAGAAGGAAAATTTGTTCCCACGAAATAGAAACCCTAACTCAATCTCTCAACACAAACTCAGATGAATCAACCCCCAATCCTTCAGAAATTCAGCCATTTATAGGCAAATTGGAGTAACATGCACGATGACGCGTGTTATCCAAGAAATTAAAAATTAATATTTTTAAATCTTTCCTTCCAAGAACTTTTCAATATTACATTTAGGTCCTAACCCAAGGACTAAAATATAATATCCTTATTTTTGCATTTATTTGCCATATAAAAATATTTCAACTTATTTTTATATTTCAGGCTAATTACATACAAAATATAAACTTGGGAAATAATTAATAATAAAACTTTATTATTAATTTCCTTATTATCCGGGAGACGAAAATTAGGGGTGTTACACTACTCCCACACTTAAAAGGAATTTCGTCCTCGAAATTCTAGCTTACAAAAACAACTCCGGGTACTCTTGACGCAACTTCTCCTCTAATTCCCATGTAGCTTCAGATACGTCCGCATTTTCCCATATAACCTTAACTAAAGGTATCTCCTTTCCCCTGAGCTGCTTAACTTCACGATCTTCTATCTGGACTGGTCTGGCCTCAAAGGTAAGGTTTTCTTTCAAAGCTAGGTCGTCAGGTTGAATTTTCAAAATAACTGATGGGTCATGCACATACTTCTTTAATTGTGAAACATGGAAGACGTTGTGCAAATTGGATAGAGAAGGTGGTAAAGCTAGTTGATAAGCAACGAGACCGACTCTTCTAAGGATTTGGTATGGACCTATACACTTGGGTGATAGCTTTCGGGTTCTCAAGGCTCTACTAATTCCTTTCATCGGAACTATCCGAAGAAACACATGGTCGCCCTCCGAAAACTCTATTGGATTCCTTCTTTTGTTAGCATAACTCTTCTACCGACTCTGAGCCACTTTTATCTTCGCCCGAACCATCCTGATCTTCTCAGTTGTCTGCTGTACCATTTCCGGTCCAACCACTAGATTCTCCCCCACTTGGAACCAGCATAGCGGGGTTTGACACTTCCTTCCGTACAAAGCCTCAAACGGTGCCATCCCAATACTCGAATGATAGTTGTTGTTCTACGTGAATTCTGCAAGAGGTAACACTTGATCCCAACTTCCTTGTTCTTCAAGTGCACAAGCCCTCAACACATCTTCCAAAGACTGAATCGTTCTCTCCGTCTGGCCATCCGTCTGTGGATGATACGCAGAACTAAATTTTAATCTTGTTCCCATAGCATCATGCAGACTCATCCAAAATTGCGAAGAAAATCTGGGATCTCAATTCGACACAATACTCGAAGGCACTCCGTGAAGACGAACTACCTCCTTAATATAGATCTGGGTAAGCTTATTCAAAGGATAGCGCATGTTTATCAGAACAAAATGCCCCGACTTAGTTAACCTATCCACAGTCACCCAGATTGCATCATGGTTTGCTGCTGTCCTTGGCAAACCAGACACAAAGTTCATTGAGATACTATCCCATTTCCATTGAGGGATACTCAAAGGTTGCAACTGTCCTCCTGGTTTCTGGTGTTCCACCTTAGCTTTTTGGCAAATTAAACATGAAGCCACATACTCTGCAACATTCTTCTTCAATCCAGACCACCAAAACATCTTCTTCAGATCCTGATACATTTTGGTTGATCCGGGATGCATACTCATCCGACTTTTATGTGCTTCATCGAGAATCAGTCTTCTAACCTCCTGATCTCTTGGTATGCAAATCCTTGTTCTGAAACGAAGGATTCCATCCAACCCAATCTTGAAATCAGGTTCCTTTCCTTCTGAACCTAATCTCATCTTTTCAATCAACTCTCCATCCGCTCGTTGCAACTCCCGAATTCTTTCCAAGAACTCATTTGTGATCTGCAACATTCCTAACTTGATACTTGATGACTCCACTTGTGTCAACAAGCTCAAGTCTCTGAATTCCTCAAAACCATCATCGCACTTATGTGGATTGCTTTCCGACTCAAAGCATCTGCAACCACATTTGCTTTACCCGGATGATAGTGGAGTTTAAAGTCATAATCCTTCAAAAACTCCGTCCACCTTCTTTGCCTCATGTTCAACTCTTTTTGATCGAACAGATATTTCAAACTCTTATGGTCACTAAACACTTGAAACACAGTGCCATAGAGATGATGTCTCCATATCTTTAAGGCAAACACGATCGCAGCCAATTCCAAATCGTGTGTCGGGTAATTCACCTGATGATTCTTCAATTGTCGCGATGCATAAGCCACTACTCTTCCTTCTTGCATCAATACACATCCCAGTCCTTGCTTAGATGCATCACAGTACACTTCAAAGCTCTTGTGAGGATCAGGTAAGATTAGCACCGGAGACGATGTTAACCTTTCCTTCAACTCTCGGAAACTAACTTCACACGTATCGTCCTACACGAACGGTTGATCTTTCCGAGTCAACTTGGTCAAAGGCAATGCAATCTTGGAAAATCCTTCTATAAACCGACGATAGTATCCAGCCAGCCCCAAGAAACTTCTCACCTCCGTTACAGTCTTGGGCTGTTCCCAGCTTAACACTGAACTTACTTTTGCTGGATCCACCGCAATTCCTTCCTTAGAGATTACATGCCCTAGGAATTTCACTTCATTCAACCAAAACTCACACTTTGTAAGTTTGGCGTATAACTGCTTATCCTTCAGGACCTTTAACACTATCCTGAGATGCTCTTCATGCTCTTCCAAACTCTTAGAATAGACCAGAATATCATCAATAAACACCACCACAAATAAAACCAAGTATGGTCTAAAGATCCGGTTCATATAATCCATGAAAATAGCAGGTGCATTAGTCAATCCGAACGGCATCACAACATACTCATAATGACCGTATCGAGATCGAAATGCAGTCTTGGGTATATCCTCCTCCTTTATCCTGATCTGATGATAACCTGATCTCAGATCAATCTTGGAAAATACTGCAGCTCCCCTAACTTGATCCATAAGGTCATCAATCCTTGGCAAAGGGTACTTATTCTTAATGGTGACCTTATTCAACTGTCTATAGTCCACACACATCCTCATACTCCCATCCTTCTTCTTTACAAACAGTAATGGAGCTCCCCAAGGCGAAACGCTTGGCCTGATCATCTGCTTCTGCAGCAATTCCTCTATCTGCTTCTTCATCTCTGCCATCTCCGGTGGTGCTATCCTATAAGGAGCAATAGAGATGGGACCAGCTCCAAGGACTAAGTCAATCCCGAACTCTATTTCTCGCTTCGGAGGTAATCCTGGTATCTCCTCAGGAAATACTTCCGAAAATTCGCTCACCACAGGAATCTCTTCTATCGGCATCGACTCTTCTTCCTCAGAAACAGCGAACAAACACATATAACCTTCAGGTTCAAGGGTTCTATATTGGATTGTCTTTTCCTCACAATTGATGATCACTTGGTTCTTCATCAACCAATCCATACCCAAGATCACATCCAATTGTAACTTACGGAGGCAGACCAAATCTACTTTAGAAAGACGACCCAAGATTTCAACATCGCACCCTAAGCAAACCTTAGCGGTGAAAATCGATATTTCAGTAGGGGTATCTATACTAAGATAGCAAGGCGAATTGGAGACAACAAGATTCAGCCTATTCACACATTCAGGAGAAACAAAAGAATGTGTAGCTCCAGAATCAAACATGATTTTGCAAGGTTGATTATTAAGCAAAAAGTTACCTTGAACGAGATTCGGGGTTTGGGTGGCTTCAGTACCACTCAAGGTAAACACTCTTCCTTGAACCACAGGCTTTCCAACAGATCCTTTTGCATCACCTTTTGCAGATTCTCTGCAATCACGAGCAAAGTGGCCTTGCTTTCCACATTTGAAACATCCTCCTGTGGACCAGCAGAATTGACCATGATGATAGCGCCTACACTTCTCGCAATAGGGAGCATTATCGCGAGACTTGTTCTTGTTATCCATCACAACTTTGCCCTTGCCCTTGTTCTTCTGAGAATATGGACCATTATTCCGATTATCAAATCTCTTCTTCCTCTGTGGTCCATAGTTCTGTCCAACCCCTTTCCCTTGACTTTCGATCAGCTCAGCCTTCTTGTCATCCTCATACATTCTGCACATATCCAGAAGTGCAGGAAAACTCTGAATCCTCTGGTAACTGAAAATAGATTTCAGCTCCGGTCTCAGTCCACCTTCAAACTTAACACACTTACTTCTTTCATCAGGGTTATTCAAGTAGTAAGGAGAATATTTCATCAGCTCCTCAAATCTGGCAGCATATTCTCCTACACTCATATCCCCCTGCTTCAATTGCATGAATTCTACTTCCTTCTTTCTCCTTAAATCTTCTGGAAAGTATTTATTAAGAAATTTCTCCATAAATACTCCCCAGTTGATTGCTCTTCTTTCAAAATTCAGCAATTGGACAGTGTGATCCCACCAGTTTTCAGCTTCCCCATGAAGCATGTAAACTGCATAGGTCACCTTCTGCTCATCAGAACAATCCAAAGTTCTGAAAATCTTGTTGATCTCGTACAACCATTTATTAGCCTCATCAGGTTTGTATCCTCCTTCAAACCTCGGTGGATTGCACTTCCTGAATTCCGACAGGGTCTTAGCCTCACGATTCGCCATATTGCCAACATGTGGGTTACCAGCTTGCCCTTGAGGTGGCTACTGTTGCTGTTGCTGTTGCATACCTGTTAGAATTATTGATAGGATTGACAGCCGTCACCCAAGAGGGGGGGTGAATTGGGTATTTATGAAAACATTGGAAAATAATCGATTTAAAACGTTTTCAATAAACTTAAAGAGATTTTGCAGCGGAAAACAATATAATGTTGAAAACGGTTGCGCAGAAGCGAATAATATTATTAATAATAGAAAAACTAATATGCGCGGATACGAATTAAATAAGAACAACAGAAACCGTTACCGCGCTTATTAATTTAAATTCTCTTAAAATAGATTATTATGAAAATAGTTGTTATGATGCCCAACAAATAAATACAACAACGGAAAATAAAGAGATAAGGGATAGAAGAGATTGCACCGGTGATTTTATCCTGGTTCGGCAAACCCGGCCTACTCCAGTCCCCAAGCGACCCGCTTGAGCTTTTCACTAAACCAAGACGCCACGCGTCCCCAAGTACAACCAGAGCGCCCCGCAAGCTACTAGGAAGCTCCTTTCGCCAGGGACCTCGATACACAACTAGGAAAACCTTTCCTAGATTTTCTAGATAGCCTAACTACTAGGTGACCCACCGTTCGTCTAGCACTACCCACACACAAAGGGTTCCTCACCCTACAACCACGAACGCAGCACGTCCGCACTAGGAGATTCACTCCCTAGTCACTAAGGGTTACACACCCCTTTACAACACAGGTTAAGGTATGAGTGATCGGGTACAAGACCTATACTGCACTCTTAATAGTACTGATACAACAATGTAAGGCCACTCTAACAAATATGTGTTCTAGACAACACAGATACAACAATTAAGCTCTATAGCAATGAAGTCTAGATAAGGTTGTTACAAGGCCAAAATAAGGTTTAGTTTTTCTTCAAAAAGATTGAGCGTGAAAACCAGAGAATATAAGAAGAAGAAGAAGAGCGTGATTATCAGAAGTTGTTCAAATGTGGAAGTGTGAAATGATTTTCCAAAACAAAATAAATAGAGATAGTTTTGAAATCAAATCAAATCAAAAAATAAAATAAAAGATTTAAGAATTAAAACCAAAGATTTGAAATTTGAATTTTGAATTTGAAAATAGAATCAGAATCAAATCAAAATGATTTTGGAAATAAAATAATTTAAGTTTTAAAATCAAAACCAAATAAAAAAGATTTAGAAAATAAAACAAAGATTTGATTCTTAAAACTAAAAAGGAAATAATTCAAATTTAAAATCATTTTCGAATTTTATAAAATAAATCAGAATCTTTTATATAAAAACAAATCAGGAAATAATAAAAATGATTCTGACTCGTTTTTCAATAAAACTTGAGGTAATCGATTACTTGAGGGAGGTAATCGATTATCCCTTTAAAAATAGAAACTTTGAAATTCATTTTAAAAACCAGTAATCGATTATCACATGCATGTAATCGATTACTTCACTTCTGTTTAATGTATGATGCAACACATATAATCGATTACCACTATTCTAATAATCGATTACAGAGCCTCTGATTTTTATATGATGCAACATCATGTAATCGATTATCTCAAAGCAATAATCGATTACTTTGTCTCAGGAAAATATATGATGCAACAATTTTAATCGATTACTTGAGCTATGTAATCGATTACTCTCATAAGAAAGTAATGGATTAGCAAAGTTCACTTAATCGATTACAAGCTCTCTGATTTTTCTATGATGCAACAAAGTTAATCGATTAACTTAGGCAAATAATCGATTACTCTCTCTTGCATACATAAAAATATTCAGAGTTTTGTAACATCAAGTATTTTCACCAAAACTAAGATAGAAAAACTGATTTTCACAAAACTTCTTTTTCTTCTCCTTAATTATGAAAAATATATTTTAGAAAAACTTATATTGGCCTTTTAACATAATATAAACCTTGACTTAATTACCTTACATAATGTCCTAAGGGAAAAGGCTAAAATCTTCATTTGCTTGAATCTTCAACTTCATTTGCTTGCTTCTTCAACTTGAAGCTTGGACTTGAAGGATGAAGAGCTTGTGATTGCAGTTGATAAGAGCTTGAGAAGCTTGAGTTTGTTATCATCAAAACCATATAAAATATTTGCACTTGAAGTCCTTGGGAAAGCTTGACTTCCAACACTCCCCCTTTTTGATGATGACAAACCTGTATTCTGAATGATCTGCATCACAAGTGTAATACAAGCAAATGTATATATAATAAACACATCCTTATCCCTTGAACACAAAGAATACAACAAGGATACAAAAAGGATATATAACAAATTAAATGCTTCGCATCCTTGCAACATTCAGCATCATTCAGGAATTCTTCTCCCCCTTTTGTCAACAGCAAAAAGTGGGTTCAGAATTCTTCTCTTGTTGTTATGCTTGAACTTTTCTTCTCCCTCTTTTGTTATTCATTAGATATGCTATGAAGCTCAGAATTCTTCTCCCCATGAGTAAGCTTGACTTCTCACTTTTCTTTCCATGGGAGTTATCACATGATCCCTTTTGTTTTGACGACGACATTTGGTTCTCTTCCCCTTTTGTCTTCATTAAGCCCATGTCTTTTGTAAAATATCTCTCCCCTTTTGATCAAATAAACCAAATGCTAAACTCCCCCTGAAACACTGGGTAGAAGCATTAATAATAACAAGGAGATTTGTTACATACTTTTACTCCCCCTATTTTGACATCAGCATAAGGAGTTATGGGAAAATTTTTTTTGTCCCAAAGCATAGTTTAAAAAAGCGCATGATGTCAAGATAAGGTGAAAAGGCGAAACATGTTTTTATGCAAATTTGAAAAAGTTTTTCTCCCCCTTTCTAAAAGAATGATTCAACCAAGCAAGTTATAAAGGGAGATCAAATGCATCAATAAAACATGTTTATGATTATTATTATCACAAAAATTTGAAGACTTATATGCTATGACAATAAATATTTAATGCACTTCAGCACAAAATATCATGTAGCACATATCATAAGTAGAATCATCATAGAATGATTAAAATAAATAAATATTAGTGATACTTATAGTGATGATTTGAAATCGAGAGCTTTGGAGTTCCTTCTATTGATAAGTTCATCATGTAGCAGTTTGAAGGATGGTCTCCTCTTGTTCAATGTGTTGAACCTTTTCCCATTCCAAGAGATCATCTTGATATTGCCGTATCACCTTCAAGTATTTGAGTATTGCCCAGTTCTCTTTTCATTTGAATCCATTAACCAAGTTTGTAGAGGACTTACATACTGATACTTGTAGGAATACCTGCAAAACTAATTAGCACATGTATCTCTTGGTATCCAAGTTAATTGGATCCTTAGGAATTAGTAACACATGAATATAGTGGATGCTGAAAAATAATTTATTCTTAAAAAAATTTTTGTACCAACATATGAAGAAGGAATAAATACAATTTCAGCACCATGATAAACATGTGTGACACAAAGATAAATATCATATAGTAAAACAAATAAGTGTGGTGATACTTATCGTAGGTGTTGATTTTCCACATCATAAGGGATGTTTGTGCACTTGTGGAGTTCTTCCTTTAAGTCTCTCGTTCTTATTAAACAACATGTTAAGAGCTCCACTTGTGTCTATTCAAGTCGCATTTCCCTTGATTGAGTCCACATCCTTCTTTGGTATTATTCATTAGGCACGCTGCAAAACAGAATTATGTCCTCCTTCTCTAGTATTTTCCATTTGACACCATGAAGGATAGTAACATAATTTTTTTTTCATTTGGAATTTCTCAATTTAATTCCTTCGTACATAGCTCCTCTTGTATTTGAAGTATTACCTGTAAGACTACATAGGAGCATTTTCTTGGTATCCAAAGACTTGGATCCTCTATGATTAGTTACATCTCCTCACAAATATCAAAGATATTATGGAGGCAAAATATGAATAAACAATTTAAGCATATGCACTAATCATAAAAAAAAATAACGTCATGCTTATGTTATAAGTCCATGTCGTACCAAACATGTCCTTACAAATACAAGCATGTCCTCATATATCAATGCAATATCATTACATATAAAGTGTAATCATGTGATAGAAGATAACAACAAAATTTTAGTTACACATGATATAACACACTATATGTAACAGGTATCTATGACTATACCAAAAAAAATAATCATGTGCTAAAAAGAATTTTCAAAAAAGGTGTAAAACACACATGATTTAATTCAACTAAGAAGTGATCGTGATAATTAAAAATATTTAAAAAAAATTTAGCACTCATGATCCACCTTAGTATGAATAAAAATTAGAATAGTCCAAATATACCTTTGTATAGTCATTGATATAAGAGGAATAAAAGATTGATACCTTAGGTTTGTTGACCAATGAAGTTCTAGCACTTTAATGATTTTAAAATCATTTGAAAACATTTAATAAAATGGTTTAAATCGTTTGGTTTGGTTGCTGGCCCGATTTGGACAGCACCATAAGCATGTTCGAAAACACCGAAAAATGTCCCGTTTTTAATCCGGGTTTTTCTTAAATCATTTACTACTTGAAAACATTACTTTAAATCACACAAAAACATTTTCAAAGTTAAGAAACAATTTTTAAATATCTCGGAACAGCGAAGGGTTACTTCACAAAATCATTTTAATCAAAGCCCGAGTTCAATTAATTTCAAAACCCATCGTTCAACTTAGTTACAAATTAAACATTCAGTTTCAAACAAACACTTTCACAAATAAACATTTGAAATCTACCAAGGCAACTTAATATATTATGATGCTATTTCATTTTCAACTAATTTCTTAAATTTAACACTTTATTAATTAATCAGAGACATACAATCAATTTAATCAATCATCACCGAAATCATACAACGCACACATAATTTAGTTCCACAAAGCAAAACACTCATTTTGACAAAAACAATATTGTTGGTCTACTTTTTCACATGAAAAAACACAAGATTTGTAAATCAAAAGAAATAAACATGCATGTGTCCTTTGTCATGGAGACAGAACATGATTTCCTATGCCTAGGCCTTGACCGAATGTGCATTATCATAGATCAAGGTTTTATCTTCAAATATTTATCATGCATGCATCTAAATCTTGTAGATCAAGTCATGAAAATACTTTTGAAAATGATCAAACACACTTAGGCCTTTTCTTTTATGAAAGCCGAATTGAACCCAAAAACAAAACAACACAATTCAATTAAATTTTCTTAAAACAAAGTCACAAAACACAATCATTTCAATGAGACAATCACATGCAAGGAAAGAAAAGAAAGAATCTAGCCTATTTAACCTAGTGTAGACCGGATTCATCATAGGAAAATAAGTCTTTGATGCACTTTTCCTTTCATGCAAAACCTTAAAATCAACAAATCAAGTCATGCACTTCAAACACATGGTTTAAAAAAAGTACCACTCCCTTTTCAATCACAAAACCGTGACCTCTTTGTCACTTCAAACATGTTTTCATTTTTTCTTTCTCTTTGCATGTGCTTCTAAAAATCATTTAAGGTAGAAAAGAATCACATGCAAGTTCCTTTTTATGAAAAATAATCATGATCCTTTGACTTTCAAGGCTTGACCGAAAATCAATTAACAAAACCAAGAGGAAAACTTAACTTTTAGCCTTGAAACACACACATAAATTTAGGTCAAAGCAAAACCAATTTGAAAAAGTTGTTTTCCTTTGTTTCTCATCAAAACCGTGACATGCAAACCAAGAAGCAAAACTTTTTTTTTTTTGATTAAAAGAATCACATGCAAGACTTCAAGATCCAAGTTATGGAAAATCAAGGCAAAAATCAAATCTTTTCAAGGTTAAAGTAATAGATCAAAGTTTAGAAAAATCAAAGTTAAAATCAAAGCATTCAAACCACTTAGATCATCTTTAACAAGCCTCAAACTAACATGCATGAACCCAAAACAAAATAAAAATCATCACAACCTAATTTTCTAGACATGGCCGAATTATGTAGTCTAGGATCTAGTGTTTATTAGTTCATTTACTTCTTAAAATTCAAGATCCAAGCATAAATAATACTTGCAAGTACAAAGCACTTAGATCAATCATCAAATCAACATACAACACCCAAGATTTTTAGATCTTACATTTACTTAGCAAATCACCTCTTAGAAAATCCAACACACAAAGAGATACACTTTTAAACTTTACAAAAATCCCATCAACCCTTTTGATTTAGAAGATTTAGTTTGAAAAGCTTTAGGATCCTTTATGAAAAACTTTAAACAAGTTATGAAATCCGTTAGTTAGACATTTACAAGTTCCTTTAAGCTTGAAAATCCATGATCAAGCACAAACATTCTTGTGCTCATCATTTAAGCTTGAAAAAAAATTAACATGCAAAGAGGTTTGCTTTAAACTTTACAAAAATCTTATCAACCTTTAGATCTTTAGGATTTATGTTGAAAAACTTTAAGATCTTTCATGAAGACCTTAATTGAGTTATGAAGTCCATTAGTTAGACGTTTATATGTAATTTTTTTTTTAATCTTAAAAGTCCAAGATCAAGCATAAATAGACTTAGAAAATCCACATGCAAAGAAGGAGGAAAATAAAAATCACATGAATGATTAGGGATGGATTAGTGGATGTCATAGTTACCCAGAAAATCATAATGTTATTTCTTGAAAAATCCTTCTTTTAAAATCACACATTACTTTAAAAACGTGAGTTAAGAAACTTATTTAAGAAAATACTCTTTCCAAAAAAAATACTTTTCTCAGAAAACAAATCTCTTTAGTATTTTAAATTAATACGAGGAATTTGCGGGGTGTTACATTCTCCCAACTTATAGATTTCTCGTCCCCGAGAAATACGTTGCGGATTGGGCGGCAGGGCACAAGGTTCTTACGTCACTTTGATTCTCATAAGAATACTCTTCTCTCGCCTCGTGGTTATATTCCCTTTTGCTGGTCTGATTCACCTTGTCGTGCTCATTGTTTGTCGCTCTCAGACGAAGAAGTCACACTTGTACCACCACTTACGTGTCGAATCGGGTTAAGTCCATCGGACTAACCGAAGGAGATGCAGCTCCTTTAATTGATCGTCGTCATAGAAAGTCCAACCATAGGTATGGACTTAGGGGGAAAATCAAACAAACAAATTTCAAACATCTCCAAAAGCATGGGATTTCTCCTAGAAATCCTCAAACATTTACTATTTTCTACAAGTTAGGTTCTTACTAACTCACAACAACTACTCCTTCCTCTAATTCTCCTTCTAACTCTAAGGTTTTCGTTCATTATTTCTCCGACTTAAGGGAAATTCAAGGGCAACTTTGGTTCTAATTCTTCAAAACAACTTCGTTTTCTTCATTAAATTCTTCCTAAACATCAATCGAACCTATTACTTTCACCATCTAAACTTCTGGTTACAGCATGAGACAATCCTAGTCCTCAGAATTTCCTCTAATGACTCGTAACATACACCTCTTTTCTTCCTTGTGGCTCCCCAACTTGGATCAAGCTTATCACTAAATTCACTATTCCGTTTTATTCTAATTCAGCTTCAACCACTAATTCATCCCTAATCATTCAAGCCCTAACTATCTGGGTAACTATGACATCCTCTAATCGCACTCTCATACCTCACCGCGCATGTCTTTTAAAGTCTTTTAATCTTTTTAATTATCCTAAGGTCGGCCCGTCCTTCATACAACCCTTCAACGAGTCCCGACCACTAACTTTGCGCAAACTTTCTCTCCTCATTCCTCACATAGCACAGAGTTGGGTTCTCATCCACGAAATCTCAACTGATGTCTCATTCCACAAAATACATTCCACCCTCTCTCCTGACAATCCATAATCTTTTCTCAAGACAATCTTTTCCCAACCTTTCTCCAAATGCCATTTTACATGCTTTCACAAAACTTCATTTCATAAACATTTCCATAAAATTCCTTCTTGTAAATTTCTCAAAAATCTAGTTTCACAACTGCTCAAAATCTCTTTTCAAAGATTTTCTCAAAAACCTCTTTTCACAAAGTTTCAAAAATCTCTTTTCACAACCTTTCACAAATTTTCCTTTCAAAACTTTTCTGAAAATACTTCTTATAATATTTCTCAAAAATCTCCTTTTTACAAAGACATTTTCAAAGGAATTTCTTTTCACAAATCCATTTCTAAAAATTTCTTTTCACCCTTCTCCACAAGATCTCTTTTCAAAAATCTTTTCAAAAATCTCTGGTCAAAAACCTTTTCAAAACTGTTTTTCAAAAACTCTTTCAAAAAGTACGACTTTGCTGGGCGCTAATGGAGGAGCAAACTCAACTCGACACTAGTCCCAGACTAAAACCAAAACAAAAGGAGCCCAGCTCCGCTCAATTCACATCTCTTTCTCATAATCATCATCACCTTCCCAGCTCTGGCTCGTTCTCAACCTTATCATCAATTCATCCCCCAATCTCCACTCTTATCTCTTTCTATTTCATCTTATATCTTTCATCATCCTTCCTTCCTCTTATTATGTCTTCACTTTCAATTTCATTTCTTTCACTCATTTATTTCATTCTCATATTGATTAACAGCATCCAATTTTCAACATGCATAATTAAATAAATGAATATAAACATATTATACACACATAATCAGCACACAATACAATGTGGTCTTCGTCACCTTCGTATAAGTGGCCACACAATCAAACAATTGCCACTTATACTACTGACTCTAACCACTTAGTTATGATCTTTGAGATGATACGGAACGTCCTAATAAATCACCTAACTACCACGGTGTCTTAGGAAAGCTTCTCTCTCACCTGAGGTCCAGCAATTTAGTGCGTACCGTCACCTCGGATCCTGTGTGCTGCCGGCTGCCCCAATCCCTCGTCTTTAAGATTCCTCGTACTAAATAAAATACACTCTCGTTATTATCTTGTATTAAGAAAATCTCTTCTTAGTTCGTGACACTTTCCGTTCTTTATCGAAAGACTTAAAACACTATTGGTTTATCAAGACAATCCACATATTTTCTAGCACTTTAATGATTTTAAAATCATTTGAAAACATTTAATAAAATGGTTTAAATCGTTTGGTTTGGTTGCTGGCCCGATTTGGACAGCACCATAAGCATGTTCGAAAACACCGAAAAATGCCCCGTTTTCAATCCGGGTTTTTCTTAAATCATTTACTACTTGAAAACATTACTTTAAATCACACAAAAACATTTTCAAAGTTAAGAAACAATTTTTAAATATCTCGGAACAGCGAAGGGTTACTTCACAAAAATCATTTTAATCAAAGCCCGAGTTCAATTAATTTCAAAACCCATCGTTCAACTTAGTTACAAATTAAACATTCAGTTTCAAACAAACACTTTCACAAATAAACATTTGAAATCTACCAAGGCAACTTAATATATTATGATGCTATTTCATTTTCAACTAATTTCTTAAATTTAACACTTTATTAATTAATCAGAGACATACAATCAATTTAATCAATCATCACCGAAATCATACAACGCACACATAATTTAGTTCCACAAAGCAAAACACTCATTTTGACAAAAACAATATTGTTGGTCTACTTTTTCACATGAAAAAACACAAGATTTGTAAATCAAAAGAAATAAACATGCATGTGTCCTTTGTCATGGAGACAGAACATGATTTCCTATGCCTAGGCCTTGACCGAATGTGCATTATCATAGATCAAGGTTTTATCTTCAAATATTTATCATGCATGCATCTAAATCTTGTAGATCAAGTCATGAAAATACTTTTGAAAATGATCAAACACACTTAGGCCTTTTCTTTTATGAAAGCCGAATTGAACCCAAAAACAAAACAACACAATTCAATTAAATTTTCTTAAAACAAAGTCACAAAACACAATCATTTCAATGAGACAATCACATGCAAGGAAAGAAAAGAAAGAATCTAGCCTATTTAACCTAGTGTAGACCGGATTCATCATAGGAAAATAAGTCTTTGATGCACTTTTCCTTTCATGCAAAACCTTAAAATCAACAAATCAAGTCATGCACTTCAAACACATGGTTTAAAAAAAATACCACTCCCTTTTCAATCACAAAACCGCGACCTCTTTGTCACTTCAAACATGTTTTCATTTTTTCTTTCTCTTTGCATGTGCTTCTAAAAATCATTTAAGGTAGAAGAGAATCACATGCAAGTTCCTTTTTATGAAAAATAATCATGATCCTTTGACTTTCAAGGCTTGACCGAAAATCAATTAACAAAACCAAGAGGAAAACTTAACCTTTAGCTTCGAAACACACACATAAATTTAGGTCAAAGCAAAACCAATTTGAAAAAGTTGTTTTCCTTTGTTTCTCATCAAAACCGTGACATGCAAACCAAGAAGCAAAACTTTTTTTTTTGAGTAAAAGAATCACATGCAAAACTTCAAGATCCAAGTTATGGAAAATCAAGGCAAAAATCAAATCTTTTCAAGGTTAAAGTAATAGATCAAAGTTTAGAAAAATCAAAGTTAAAATCAAAGCATTCAAACCACTTAGATCATCTTTAACAAGCCTCAAACTAACATGCGTGAACCCAAAACAAAATAAAAATCATCACAACCTAATTTTCTAGACATGGCCGAATTATGTAGTCTAGGATCTAGTGTTTATTAGTTCATTTACTTCTTAAAATTCAAGATCCAAGCATAAATAATACATGCAAGTACAAAGCACTTAGATCAATCATCAAATCAACATACAACACCCAAGATTTTTAGATCTTACATTTACTTAGCAAATCACCTCTTAGAAAATCCAACACACAAAGAGATACACTTTTAAACTTTACAAAAATCCCATCAACCCTTTTGATTTAGAAGATTTAGTTTGAAAAGCTTTAGGATCATTTATGAAAAACTTTAAACGAGTTATGAAATCCGTTAGTTAGACATTTACAAGTTCCTTTAAGCTTGAAAATCCATGATCAAGCACAAACATTCTTGTGCTCATCATTTAAGCTTGAAAAAATATTAACATGCAAAGAGGTTTGCTTTAAACTTTACAAAAATCTTATCAACCTTTAGATCTTTAGGATTTATGTTGAAAAACTTTAAGATCTTTCATGAAGACCTTAATTGAGTTATGAAGTCCATTAGTTAGACGTTTATAAGTTATTTTTTTTAATCTTAAAAATCCAAGATCAAGCATAAATAGACTTAGAAAATCCACATGCAAAGAAGGAGGAAAATAAAAATCACAAGAATGGCAAGAATAGGTTGAGGACTCAAACTTCTTTGATTGAAAAGCAGAATCTTGAGGAATCAATCATGGAGATTTTGAGGACTCAAACTTCTTTGATTGAAAAGCAGAATCAGGCTATTGCTGCTCTTCAGTAGCAAAGCATGGCAAGAATAGCCGAGCAAGGCCCTAACGTGGCTCTCGGCAACCCTAATAACCTTCCTCCGCCCCCACCCCTTAACCCGGGATTATTTCCTGGGCGTGTTACTGGGGAACCCCATCCTGGACATCCTTTCATAGCTGAGTTAATGGCATTTCAAACCGCGCAGACTTATGTGGGTCATCAGAATATCCCTCGGTATAATGGGACGACTGATCCGATGGACCACATCGCAGCTTACGAATCCTCCATGATGTTTTATGGAGGAGGGGATTTCATGAAGTGCCGAGCATTCTCAATGACTCTGGGGTCGGCACCTTTGAGATGGTTCAATTCCTTACCTGCCAACTCAATTCACTCATGGGCCGAGCTGAGGACAACATTTTTGAATCGATATACAGCCAGTATGTCACAACCCAAGTCAGACCATTCATTGGCTGGAGTCGCACAGAGACCTGACGATTCTCTTCGCGATTACCTAGCTCGGTATCAGCAAGAAGCTAGTGGCATATCAGGCCTGCAATCGGGAGTATCTGTCCTCTTACTCACTCAAGGGTTGCGAGATGGTGATTTCAAAGATTGTCTGATCGGAGAACCACCGAGGGATATGGCCGAACTCAGGGAAAGATCTAGGAAATTTGTTAATTTGGAGGAATTCCATAGAATCAGCACCGCGGCTCAGGGTCTGGAACAGCGCCCTCGTCAGAATGATTCCCATCAAACTGATCGTTTTCGAGAAAACAGGGGTAGGAAGGACAAGAGGGAAAGAGGAGAAAAACTGCCTCCAAAAGGCAAGTATGATGAATATACCCAGCTCACAGTCCCGAGGAGTCAAATCCTTCGTGAGACTATGCATACCGAGATGCGTAACATCACTCGGCCTCCAACGTTGAGAAAAACTGCTCAAAAGGATAGGACAAAGTACTGCGACCATCATGGCGGATGGGGGCATACCACCGATCAATGTACCCAACTTAAAGATCTGATTGAGGAAATGGTTAGGGATGGGAAGCTTCAACAGTACATCGGGGAAGCGATGCGGAAGCGTTCAAGGAGAAGAAGTCATTCACCTCCCAAACCCGAAGAAAAAAGGAATAAAAGCCCTACGCCACCTGCAGGGGAGCCCCCGCCCAACCGTCCGAGCAGAATAAGGGTCGTGACGAGTTTCTGATCAATACCATTGCTGGTGGATTTGCGGGTGGTGGAGAAAAAAGAAGCGATAGAAAAAAGTATGTGGGACAGATCCTTTCGGTGGCTAGCCGACCGATCCAAAAGCCCAAGAAGAAGAATATTGTCATCAGTTTCAGTGACGATGACTTTGCTGATATTATTCAGGATCACAATGATCCTATGGTAGTTACAGCCAGGCTTGGTAATTACGAAGTGAAAAGGATTCTCGTCGATCAGGGGAGTTCGGCAGACATTATGTTTTTGGATCTGTTCGAGAGGCTAAGGTTGAAGAGATCTGACCTAACTCCATTTGAGGGTAGTTTGATTGGCTTTACGGGACATTCCATTGTTCCCTTAGGCCACATTCATCTCCCAGTGACCATGGGGGAACAACCGTCTCCTCGAACCGAGATGGTAAAGTGGCTAGTTGTACAAGCACCGTCGGCATACAACGCCATCCTTGGCCGTACAGCACTCCAGTCATTTGGTGCCGTGGTATCAACCGTTCACTTGGCCATGAAATTTCCAGGGTCCGATGACCAGGTGGTAACGGTACGGTCCGAACAAGAGTTGGCTCGGAAATGTTACAACATTAGCCTGGGAAAGCTGAAGTTGGATGATGATGAGAAGATCATGAAGGAGCCACTCAACAAAGGAAGTGTGAACTTGGCAGATCTTGACGTGCGGGACGAGGATGAAACTAGGCCAACCCCTCAGGGGGACTTCAAAAAGGTAATTCTGGGTCCCAATCTGTCCCATTGTGTCAAGATTGGTGTCGGCCTTGCCGAGGAATTGGAAAGAGAATTAACGGAACTGCTGGTAGAAAACAAAGACTTGTTTGCTTGGACTTCGGCAGACATGCCGGGGATCGATCTGAATTTTATCTGCCATAAGCTAAGTGTGTATCCTGGCGCCAAGCCAGTGTGTCAGTAGAAAAGGCGGGTCAGAACCGAGAAGGCACAAGCAACAGAAGAAAAGGTGTCCGAGCTACTAGAGGCGGGATTTATCAGGGAGGTGGTGTACACAGATTGGTTGGCTAATCTCGTGCTAGTCAAGAAATCCAATGGAAAATGGAGGATGTGCGTGGATTACATAGACCTGAACAGGGTCTGCCCCAAAGATCAATACCCACTTCCCTGCATAGACAAACTCGTATATAGCTCGACAGGGTATCAAAGGCTATCCTTCATGGATGCTTATTCGGGGTACAATCAGATCCCCATGTATCCCCCGGATCAGGTGAAGACTTCTTTCGTCACAGAAAAATGCTACATATTGTTACAACGTCATGCCGTTCGGACTGAAGAACGCTGGGGCAACTTACCAGCGAATGATGAACAAGGTCTTCGGTCCGCTCATTGGGCCGAAAATGGAAGTATACATTGACGATATGATTGCAAAAAGTCTGAGGGAGGAGCACCATGCTAAGGATTTGAAGGTTATACTTGATAGGATTCGGCAGTTTGACATGAGGTTAAACCCAGAAAAATGCACTTTTGGGGTTCCTGCTGGTTCGTTCCTTGGGTTCATGCTCACCGAACGGGGAATTGAGGCAAACCCAGAAAAGTGTCGAGCCATCCTTGAGATGAAGAGCCCTTTCGACATCAAGGGAGTACAACAGCTAGCAGGTCGGGTAGCAGCTCTCTCCAGGTTTCTGTCTCAGTCAGCTCGGAAGGCCTTGCCATGGTACCAACTATTGAAGAAGGAAAAAGAAAAGACGTTCGACTGGAACGAGGCATGCGAAAAGGCATTTACTGACCTTAAGCAATACCTGGCTTCTCCTCCAATCCTATCTAGTCCGGCAGCAGGAGAGGTTTTGTTTCTATACTTATTAGTAGGGGATTCGGTGGTCAGTTCGGTTCTGGTTAGGGAAGAATCAGGTAAAGAATCTCCTGTCTACTTCGTCAGCCGAGCACTTCAAGGACCAGAGCTGAGGTATCAGAAGGTTGAAAAGTTGGCGTTTTGTTTGGTTATTATGGCTAGGAGGCTGCGCCAATACTTCCAAATCCACCATATCACGGTCAGAACTGCTCCGCCAATCCGACAGATCCTTCAGAAACCCGACCTGGCAGGTAGAATGGTGACTTGGGCTATTGAACTTTCCGAGTTCGACATTACTTTTGAACCTCGGAAAGCAATGAAGTCTCAGGTCTTAGCTGATTTTCTCACCGAGTTTACTGAGCCATTGACGAGCTCAAACTTGGATTGGAACATTTATGTCGATGGGTCAAGCAACAAGCTCGGAGCAGGAGTGGGAATAATCCTGGAGAACTCCGAGGGAGTTACTCTTGAATATTCACTGAAGTTCGGATTTTCGACTTCGAACAATCAGGCGGAGTATGAAGCTGTGATGGCTGGTTTAAGGATGGCAAAAGAAGTATGGGCCCGAGAAGTGAAGATTTTTAGCGATTCTCAGTTGGTGGTATCGCAAGTGAAAGGTGATTATCAAGCCAAGGAGCCCATCCTACAAAAATATTTGGAGAAGGTGAAGTTCCTATCTTCAGAGTTTGCCAAGGTCGATTTCTGCCACATCCCGAGGGAAAGCAATGGCCGAGCGGACATTCTTTCTAAACTTGCTTCAACAAAGGGTCCTGGAAATAATAAGACGTTGATTCAAGAAATGGTGCATGGACCTAGCATTGTCCTCTCCATTTTTACGGATCCAAGTTGGACTTCTCCGATCATAAACTTCTTGGAACAAGGAATCGTGCCAACAGATCCAGCTGAGGCCAAAAAGCTTGTCAAAAAGGCCTCCCAATTCGCTATGATCGATGGAATTCTATTTCGCCGCGGGGTCAGCGGCCTTATGCTCAGGTGCTTAGACCCCGCCGAAGCAAAGCAGGCACTAGAGGAAGTCCATGGGGGTATTGGAAGCCATCATGTCGGAGGAAAATCGTTGGCCAAGAAAATTCTAAGGGCAAGATACTGCTGGCCGACCTTGCAACAGGATGCAATCAGTCATGTAAAGAAATGTGAAAGATGTCAGTTCCACAGTGACGTCTACCAGAAGCCAGCCGAGGAACTTCATTCACTTTCATCTCCCTATCCCTTCTATCAATGGAGAATGGATTTGATTGGCCAGTTCCCCACCGCACCAGGACAGCTCAAATGGGTGATAATGGCCATCGATTATTTTACCAAGTGGATCGAAGCCGAACCACTAGAAACTATTTCCTCGACAAAGGTTCAGAAGTTCTTTGATAGACAGGTTATAGCTCGGTTTGGAGTGCCACAGGTCTTGGTAACCGACAATGGAACTCAGTTTGCGGCAAAGGCATTCCAGGACTTGGTCAACGCTTTGAACATTGAACACTACTTTTCTTCGGTCGAGCATCCTCAGACCAACGGACAAGTAGAATCAGTGAACCGAAGTATCATTCAGGGGATCAAGAAAAGACTCATCGGCGCGAAGGGAAATTGGCTGGAAAACCTTCATGAAGTGCTTTGGTCGTACCGCACCACCATACAGACTTCCACGGGAGAAACCCCTTATCGTCTTACTTATGGTTGCGACGCTGTCATCCCGATGGAAAGGATCATCCCATCTTTCCGAGCTTTACAACAACCGAACCCCCTCAACAACACTTTACTGTGTGAGGACCTAGTTCTTTCAAAAGAAGTCAGGGACTTAGCTGCCGAACGGGAAAAACATGCCAAGCTGATGCAAGCGAAAGGGTATAATCGCTCAGTGGTACCCAGAGAATTCGAGGTAGGTGACCTCGTCCTGCGAAGAGCTGACATCGGCCTCAAAAATGCTAAGGATGGTAAACTGGCTCAGAATTGGGAAGGTCCTTACCGAGTAGCTTCCAATACAGGAACAGGAGCCTACAAGCTCGAAACTCTCTCGGGTGCCCTCATCAACAACACATGGAACATGGCAAAACTTAGAGCATATTTCAGTTAGAAATTTCTACCCATTTCAATTCCGTTTTCAATTGTTTTAGTTTTACTATTTCCCTTGCTGTTATAGGATTGTTTATTTTTAATGATGGTGTACGCTCGGTGGAACTCCGAGCCCATTGTACTTATTGTTAATGCTTTGAATGAATAAAAGTGCTGTTATTGAATTCATTGTTTTCATGTACTTTTCCTCATAATCGATTAGCCACCGTTTATGACGCGAACGATTATAAACAGCTCAAACAAGAGCTTATAACTCGTCAAGTACCCTAGAAAGATTCCTGATTCAAACATGATTTGTTTTAAAATCATTTTTACATCGCGGATAGAGGAACCCACCTCGGCTAAAGTGCTGGAGTTCCGAGGTCTTAACACTTGAATTCTTAACAAAAAGTTCCGAAAGAAGCATAAAATAAAAACGGATATTATAAATATTCAAAACAAGTTATAGCAACAAGATTTCAACCCATCTATTGGGGCAAGTACAAGCTAAAAAGCAAAAATCTATTCTACATTGGAAAGAACAACACTTTTAGGATCAAACTTGTCGTCTGCCTCCTCGTCGTCTCCAGCATCTTCAGCCCCTTCTTCCTCGGATTCTTCGGCCAAATGGTCAGGAAGATCTTTGCTACCCATGTCTATGGGGCACCCATTTGTGCCTATGATCTGCCCGTTCTTTACAGCATGGTTGGGGTCAGCACCCTTGGTCACAAGGCCAGGATTCAGGATGCGGAGTTGCTCGGCGGTATTAAAGAAAGAATCCTCAATCGCATGATCCCAATTATAAAGATTCTCCTCAGCTGCTTTTTTGTGCTTAAGAGCTTGTGCCTTCACTTTGCCCAAGGAGGCTCGGAGTCCGGCAACCTCATCCTTAGTATAATCGAGTTGTTCTCGAGCTACCGCGGCATCTTCCTCGGCCTTTTGAGTTTTTTCCATTGCCACTTGCAAAGTTGCTTTGTCCTCTTCAGCCTTCTTCAATAGTTCCTCGGCTTTCCGAGCCTTCTCCTGGGCCTCCTGCAATGTGGCAGCATCCTCTTCGGCCTTCTTCAAGATTTCTTCGGCTTTCCTCATCCCCTCTTGGACCTTTTGAAGGGTTTTCTCCGCTTTCTCCTTCTCGGACTCGGCCCTGGACTTGGCCTCTTCAGCATCTTGCATTCCCTTCTTCAGTTCCTCGTTCTCTTTGGCCAGAATTTGAAGCTTTCTCTCAAGGCCTTCCACTTGAAGCTGATAATAATCCTCCCGATCATTCGCTTCCCTCCTCTTCTTCTTCTCATCAGGGGCGACCCCAGCATGAACATCCTCGCCGCGGCGGCCGAGGTAATGAAGAACACTTGCACTTCGAAGAAGACCCTTCACAAGGGCGCTGCAGTTGTTCCCCCAAGTCGAAGGATGCCAGGCATCCATCAACTGTGCATCCTCAGGAGGGAAGACTGTTGCGTAATAGCCCTCAGGAGTCTTCTTGGCCCATACAGTCTTGATAGCGGCTTCCTCGATACCCTCCTCAAACTGAGTATCTTTATGGGATTTACTCAGATTAAACCAATCCCCAGCCAAGCCCTTCCCTTTCTCTACCCGAATTCTCTTGGCTGGACGCTCGGTGGTACCTTGAGCGTCTTGTTGTGCATCCGACTAGACAATTTTTTGGACTCCTTCGAGGGCCTGAATTACCTCGGGGGTGACGGCACGAGGAGCCAAGGTTGGTCTGTCCACCGGTGTTGGCTCGGAAGACTGGCTCTTAATCGAGGAACTCGAACCAGCCTTTCGTGCTGCCAGTTTACTCACTCGATCTGCGGCAGCCTCGCTCTTCTTAGCTTTGGTGGCTTTCTTCCCCATTTTTTCTGCAAGAAAATGTGTTAAACCGAGCAAACAAAAAAATACCCAGCTCATCCTTTACTTCGGCTCGTGTCCTCTTCAGCAATATTTTTTTGGTATCAATTTGACCATTCGCCTCAAGGTATTCCCAAACTCGGTCGCACAATCGTCTCTCGGCCTTCGTTAAATCAGTTTTGTAATCAAATTGATATAACGAGGCCCCTCGATTGTAGATACTATTTGACCAGCTCAAAGGGAACCGGGGTACAACTTTAATTTCCCCTTCGGCCTCAACTTGTTCCATAAACCAGCAAACTTCTGCTCCAGTGTATTCGTATTGGAAGAAGAGCGGTTTAAAGGATTTCCAAGAATCGGTTACTTTTGCAAAGAGGGCGTGATCCCTCCGAGCTTTTAAGGACACCCAAAGCCCCTTTGAATCGCCAAACTTGTTCACTTGGGGAGCGTACAACCAAAAGAAAGATCGTAATGTAGCGACCAAATTTTCCGCGTAGCAGAACTGTTGAAATGCCCTTACAAAGGCCCAACCACTTGGATGTAGTTGGCTCGGGGATATGTTTAAGTGCTTCAGGACTTCTATTTCGAGGGTGGAAAAGGGCATGCGGACTCCGACCTTAGTGGCTATCTCCTCGTAGAAATAAAAAAGTTGTCGATTTTCCGGTATTTGGAGGCATATCCGGTCGTCTATGCCCATGTGCCTTAGTACGAAGTCAGAGGCATTCCCATCTTCTCTCGGAGGTGTGAGAAGTGGACGAAGATGGTTCAAACTGTTCCTCGTCAGCAATGAAGGCCTCGTTCCAAGCACCTCCCGATCAAAGACTTCGTCATACTGCGCATGATTTGGCGGCAAGGGATATTCTTCAGGATTGGTCTCGCACCTGCGCTCCACCATATCTGGGGAAAAAGTAAAAGGCTCGGCGTTAGGATTTTTTATAGCGGATGTTTTAATTTTAAAGTTAAGGCCGAGCCTTGGACTTTTTCCCCCCTCTTTCCTCGGATCTCCCAAAGACTCTTCTTCCATTGTACGCCGCTCGGGACTAACCCTAACCTGAGCCCTACGTTCAGCAAACCTATAAGCCAAGAGCCACCGGCTTACTTCAGCGGGATCCGATGGATATTCTATAGCTAGTGGTTTTGTCACGGTGGATCCCTGGCCGGTTGGGGGGGGGGGAGGAAGGATCTACTGCATCATCACCATCCCCAGTATCCCCAAAACTCCCAGAAAAAGATGAATCACTATCACTAGAAGGTTCTTCTCCTATTTTCCTACAAAGTTCATGATAAATTCTCCTCAACTCCCTCCAACCTCTCATGATTCAGTAATCCAAACCCTTAAATACTACACTACCCAGAACAAAAAACCCCAAAATCCCTGCAAAACCCAAAAACGCGAAATCCTTTCAACAAATAGAGAAAAGTGCATAACCATAAAATGAGTGGTTAAAATTAGAAGAAGAGGAAGAGGTTACCTGCTTTTGATGTTTGAACTCTGGAAGTTGATACGCAGCGGGTGATCGTGGAGAACTGAAGGAATAAAGGTGCAGGGAGTGAGTGAGAAAAAGAGTTTATGGAACACTTTTGGAGTAGCAAGGGGAGCGTGTTTGATTCTTTTTGGGAATCAGAAATGAAGGAAGTGTGGGAAGAGGGAATGAAGAAGTTAAATAACCGTCAACCTTAAAAACCCTTCGGTTTCCTTCCAATTCACCTGTGGGCCGAAAGCCCATTTACCCCTCTCAGCCACACGCACGATGAGACGTGGCAGTTGTAGAAGAGGCGTTTTTTCAAATGAAGGAAGTGTGGGAAGAGGGAATGAAGAAGTTAAATAACCCTCAACCTTCAAAACCCTTCGATTTCCTTCCAATTCACCTGTGGGCCGAAAGCCCATTTACCCCTCTCAGCCACACGCACGATGAGACGTGGCAGTTGCAGAAGAGGCGTTTTTTCAAATTTCAAAATTTTCAATGATTTGGCACAATTTACAAGGGAACGCGCCGTACCTAGAGAACCCAAAACGTCACCTCGAACAGGCTACCTGGTTACAGCTGTCACACACTCCCAAAATGAGGCATCCGAAAAGGTCAACCCTAAACACTTGCTACCTCGTCACAGACTTTTCAAAGTCTTACGAGCTGGGGGGCTTGTAGGGTCTGCCGACCTGATACGGATTTAAGCCTTGTCAAAGGAGTCCTCTAAGGGCGCTTCCCTCGGTTCATTTAACATGAACGTCCCTCGCTCGAACTCATAGACTCCGAGCATCCCCAGGCTCGGACTTGATGGAACTGAGCCTCATCACCGGTCCTCAATCCATCAGGCTTGAGATTCTAGGCCGAGACATACCGTCGGCTAGTGGATAAGTTCAAACCCATCGAGGCTTCTTATCCCTTCCGCAAATCTCTCCTAGATTCTCGCAACAGCAGACATGAGATCTTCAGCTGATCCTATCCAGATTCTAAGAGCATAAATCCTCCGATATTATCTCACAGAATCCTGGTTCAGCTCAACCCTGAGATAGGGCCTAGACGGCCCATATCAGCCTCCTCCAAACCCTATAAATAGCTCACTACAGCTAGGGTTTCAGGTACGTACTCTCATCCCTAAGTTGACACTCTGCACACACACGTTGACTAGGGAGAACCTGCTTTTCCCAACTGGAACTGCAGAAATACCATAAGTCACATATTAACTCTTGATCCTCTCTAGGGCTCCTGATTCCATAGTCTTGAGCACTTAGAGGGTTAAGGACATCTAGTGTTCCAGGACACTACAAGAAGGAAAGATGAAGAGAAGTAAAGGGTGAAAGTGAACAAATGGAGTGGCCAATGCTTCACCCATTCGGTCCTAAATAGACAAGGCTAAGGCATGGGATTTTTCCTCTTTTGACCTTACTCAATTCGGCCAAGGGTGTAAATGGGAGGGGTAGTTTTGGCAACTCAAAACTTTGCATGGGTGGTGTTTAGCAAAATTAAGGGGACAATGTAGGGAACATAAGGTACTTAGGGTCATTCTAGGCTTTAAGACTTTTTGGTCCTCCATTAGGGTTTCTTCTATCTAGTTAGGATTTAGTTAGGGACTTAGTTAGGATTTGGTTCTTTTGGTTACAACTTAGGAAAATTCTAGGCTCTTTTCTATAAATACACACACGGCACATACTCATGCACACACATATCATACATTCATGCATTTATCATCATATATTTTTCACTAATTAAATTTCACATGATCCTAGGCATACACACATATATACAAAACCGAATATACATATGCATATATTCATATAAATTATTCATACATATGAATCACAATAACACCCAAAAATATCAAACACACATTTTTAGAAATCAAATCACCTCTTTGTTAAATAATTTGTTATGGGAGAATTCAATATTCCTTTAGAAGAATTTCAGTCATATAATCATTTCCAAAAATCAACTTTAAAAAAAAAATCATAATGTTATTTCTTGAAAAATCCTTCTTTTAAAATCACACATTACTTTAAAAACGTGAGTTAAGAAACTTATTTAAGACAATACTCTTTCCAAAAAAAAAATACTTTTATCAGAAAACAAATCTCTTTAGTATTTTAAATTAATACGAGGAATTTGCGGGGTGTTACATAGGGTGGTAGAGAGTGATCTCCACCTCCCCCTCAAAGGTGGCACGGTGCTCCTCATACGTCCATATGCCACTAGGGATAGGGCGTATCTCGATGCAAGCTAGGTATCTGGCCATCACCTAAACAGGGAACAGGGAGTAAGTATACACATATACATAATTGATAAAGACTAAAATTACAAACACAAGTATGTCATGGACAGATAACAATGAAAATACATATGAGCACACCCATTTTCAACATTATATTTCTTATAATGCAAGTGGCATGATGTATGATTTTCTATCCACAACTGAGGCCTCTAAAAGTCCATCTTGGACGTCCATCCAATACACCCTTGTGTTCCCGGAACACTGACATTCGTTCCCAGAACGTAATGCCAAACCATACTTGGATAATAAGCATCACTCCCGGAGTGTGCAACACGTTCCCAGAACGCATACGTTCCCAGAACGCATAAAAACCAGGTCCCGGACACTGGCCACATTCCCAGAATGTGTCATCAAGTAGGTTACAATTTGGTACTCCCGGAGTACCCTCCACATATTCCCAGAATATGATAAACGTTCCTACCAACCAAACTTCCATTCTATATGGATGCACAATCATTAAAGTTGGTTTTATCTTTACATTAATTTTTGTGATTTAGAAATATTCCAATTTCTCTTTTGAATGATTACTTTGAGGCATAAACTTTGGCAAAACAATTCTCTCTTGAATTATTTAAAAAACATGCCATTAAGCTTAGATTGGGAGAACATAAACAATGGTACTCAAAAACTTAACTTTTTATTTTTCAGATTCAGGTACTAACCGGTTACAGTCTCAGGCTAACCGGTTAGAATTACAGACCTGAACTGTTTACCATTGAAATTCAGAAAAAACCCTTTTTCTTGAATTCTCTACCCAATCCATAAACAAGTTTAACATGGTTTTATACCTCAAAAACCACTATGTTTATCATTCAAAAGTCTAAATCGCATTCCATTCCCAAATGAGCACAATTTCCTCTTGAAATTATCTCATTACACTAAGGTATTAACTCTTTAACTTCAATCTGAGCCATAACAGTGAAATCAACTTATTTTCAGATTGTTTTCTATGAAATTAAGGCCTAGATTTGAGTAGAATTTATAAGACCACAGTGCTGATTTTATAAACTTATTTTCTTTTGAATTTTTACAGTGTCTAACCGGTTACGAATATCAAGTAACCGGTTAGATTATGCAGTCAGACACTAAAACATGAGATTTAATAAACCATTCTTTGCACTACTCAAATCTAACCAAATTTCAATTATTTCAAAGAGTTCATATACCTTAAGCAAATATGTTTAACCACAGAAACATATTCAATTTGCATGCATTAAGTTTCTTGTATCAAATTGCATAAAAATCAATATAAACACAATTCAACACCACAAAACTTAAAATAAACTTTTAGATTCAGATTCAGGCATCAATATCAATTGCATGCATTAACATAAGATTGCTCAAAATAGAATTGAGCTAAAATTTGGCCTCCAAGCCTTTGTGCTTCAAACACATAATGCCCTTTTGAGTCTTTGTTGACTCAAGTCCTAAATCACTTGATTTTAGTCTAAATCTAGTATAAGGTAAACTTCCCCCATACCTTAGGATAGTGTTTGATGAGTAATGTCACTGAGATTGAAGAGAATTCCCAAATTCCACCAAAATCCCTATTTCTGCTCTTTACCCACGATTTCAGCAACAGGGTCCAAAAACCACAAAATTTGACATAGTAATTGGCCAAAGAAATTAGGGAAAATGATTAGGATTTGATCTAGGTAACATGCACCAAGAGATTGAACGAATTTGAGGTCAAAGGAGTTCTTATACTTACCAAAATTGAAGCTCCAACTTAGCTCCAGAAATCAGTTTTCTGCATAAACGGTTTTGGAACTCCTCTACTTCAACAGCTTCGTTCTCTTAGCTCCCTAACCCTCAACTCACAATGTTTGGGTCTTTGTAAAGCTCTTGATGTAAGCTTTACAACTGTGTATCACTCGTCTCTCAACACTCAAAGAAGAAGGAGAATTTGTTCGCACGAAATAGAAACCCTAACTCAATCTCTCAACACAAACTCAGATGAATCAACCCCCAATCCTTCAGAAATTTAGCCATTTATAGGCAAATTGAAGTAACATGCATGATGACGTGTGTTATCCACTAGATTAAGGCTGTATTCGTGGCGATTAAACGAATTAATCAAGTGATTACTCATCAAAATCCACCAACCCAGTTTCTGGGTTCATCGTCTAACCGGTTACAGGGCATCACTAACCGGTTAGATCAGTACAAAAATTAAAAATTAATATTTTTAAATCTTTCCTTCCAAGAACTTTTCAATATTACATTTAGATCCTAACCTGTAACACCCCGCATTTTCCCGTGCGTGCATAAACGAATTCGCTAAAAATAAAACGTTGGAATTTTGTTTTCTAAAAAGGATTTTTCCAAAGAAATGATTTCTTTATGAAATAAATTTGTATTTTTGGATATTCATGAACTTTGAAAAGGTGATTTTTATAATCTTTGGGGTTGATTTGTAAAACTTATTTTGAAAACTAAGAAAGACGAATTTTTTTTTTAGAAATATTAATTTTTGGAAGCTAACAATTTTAAATAGATTTGTCTTTTGGAAATTTTCCATTTTGCATGGAAGTTTGATTTTTTTTGAGACTTTAAGTTATGTGTGTAGATGATTGTTTTACTTAAAGAGGCCTAAGTTCTCTTTATAATAAAACGTGTTTTGTAGGAAATTAAATTAATTGCCATGACATGAAATTAATTATGCTCACTATGCTATATGTTTGATTTCACATGAGGATGTGGCTTGAAAAATAAATGTGTGTGTGTATATATGTGCATGTGCTACGGTATTGGTGTGTGTATGAAAATACTTGCACAATTATGTGAATTGGTGATCATAAGAAAAATATGGACTATGTGTATGTGCATATGGTGCTATGGTTTTGTGTGTATGTGTGTTGAAAATATTTGCATGATTATAATGTCTTAATTAAGTAAGAGTACAAAAAGAAAATGAAAAAAAAAATGCATGATGTGTGTGTATGTGTGTTGCTACGGTGAAAGTGTGGGTGTATGTTGGGGGTAGATTTTCAAATTAGGAAGGGAAATACTTGGAAGGCTTAGAAGCTACCAAGTGTCCTAGATGAGTGGAAAATAAGAGTCTTGAAATGACCATGCATGATGAGACCTAAGCTATAGCCTATTCCCTTTGTTCCCTCTTTGATTTAACCCCTCCCATGCAAACTTTGAGAAACCCAAAACTACCCTCCTAATTGATGTGTTGGCCGAAACCCATTCCAAGGGTAAAGGAGGCAATTTCGGTGTCCTTATATTCAACCATGCCTTAGTTCATTTCCTTACTTTCTTTCATTCCTTTCACAAACACAACTCAAACACTTTCTAAGGAACCAACACATCCTTAGAAAAGAAAAGAGAGAGGAGAAGAGAGGAGGTGGCCGTGAGTGACTCAAAGAAGGAGGGAGGAGATCTAGACCAAGATTTTGATCTTTCTTTGGAGATCAAGAGCCCTAGAAGCTAGAAGACTCATTTCTCTTGGTAGGTTATAAGGAAATCAAGAAGAAAACCATGAGAATTAGGATTTTCTTTTGGTCTTGTAATTTTTCTTTCTTTTCTTTCCATTGCATTTTTATTTTCATAGTTTGAGAGATGAGTGCAAGCATGATATAGACTTTATCATGGACTTTTACCTTGGTTTGTAAATATGTGAACTTATGGACTCTTAAAGCCTCGGTTATGGCTTCATTAGGTAGTTCATCATGATTTTCTAAACAAACCTCTAAAAGGATCTAACTCACTACTTGAGATTTTTATAAAAACTAAAATGAAACCCCTTGCATGTTGATTCTTTCTTCCAAAAACCGTGACCTATGAGGCTTTTATTGAAAGGACTTGGTGAATGATTTATGATCTAGGTTAATTGGTAACAAAGTGAGGAAGTTATGCCTTGCATGTTGACCTATTGTGCTCAAACCGTGATCTATATGTACATATGTGAATGTTTGATTAACAACTTCATGATCCAAGTTTATTTGAGAAGAAACTAAGGATTTTTAGCTTTGCATGTTGATCTTGTGATGATTTTGATTGATCTTTGTGTGTGCATGTTTTAATCCATGATCTAATATCTTACAAGTTAAACTTTGAGGTTTGCATGTCACTTTTCAAGAAAATAAATTACGTTTTCCTTTATGTATGTCTCGGCCTAGTAGAAATTAATAGGATAATGGACTTTAAAATGATTTTCTTTTTATGAGCATGATTTGATTTAAACAATTGTTTATGTTTGTTGGTATGAAGGCCATTCGGCCATGAGTGCTAGAATTGTTTTAGTACATGATTTTTAGGTGCATGTATGTATTAGGAATGGATTGAGTGGTCTTAAGTCCATGAATGCCATTCTTTTTAGAAGATCAAGTCATAAACCATGTTTCTATTCAAGAAAAATGATAAGTTGAGTTTTGCTAAAAATCCAAGGAATCCCATGATGGTTTATGCATGTTGGTGTAGTATGGTTTGCTTTAATTGTCTTTAGTGCATTGAAAAAGTGAACTAATATTTTGTCCTATGCATGCTAGTATTCGGTCTTGAGATAGAAAATAGGAAAGTGTGCTTAATCATTATTTGGATTGCATTTAGACTAAGATTAGCCTCATTTAGGAGCCTAAAAGACGTACACAAGAAGTAATTTGTGGTTGTGATTGTTACCTTGAATTAAATAGATAATAATGAGATTGAAATTTGTTGAATGCTTCTATGATGCTCACGGTTTGGCCTTGAAAGAAATAAAATCATTTCATTGTTTCATGTCTTTGATGGTGTGCTATATTTTGCAAGATTTTACTTGAAGTAATTCGGTTAGTATATGTTTAGATGCATAGAAGGACTTTCTTTTGAAACAACTAATGAGAGTGATTAAATTCTATATTTGTGTTATCATGTGTATGATACAATGATGTGCTAATCCCTTTTCTTCTTTTCGGTTTTAGAGACTAGGAATAGGTAGAATTAATTGGATTAATTTTCATAATGTAAATCCTATAATTTCAAGGTCTAGAAATTATTAGTAATTAGGAAATGTTGAGTATAGACAATTCGGTTTTGCCATGATCTAGTTAATAAATTAAATTAAATTATCCTCCTGTGCATAATTGAATTTGTGTGTGTTAGTGTTGTAATTCAATTAATTGTTTCCTTAAACCTACATGTGTTTTGCAATGAGTGAATGATGAATGTTTTGGATTTTTACGAACTAGTTAATGGAATCCTAGAGTCTTATCCTTGATTCTTGCATTTTGATAAGTGTTTTAAAAATAATGTTTTCATAACCTAACATTTTCAATTAAGGAAGTTTATTTGAATAAAAAAGTGTTTTTGAATTGTTTTCAAAGATTTTCTTAAGAACTGTTTTAATCATGAATTTGAATTGAATTCGGAAATCTTGGATAATGATAACAAGTTTTCAAAAGAGAAATTGTTTTCAAAACAAGCTAAAAGAGTATATCGAATCGTTTCTAATGCACGGGAAAATGTCTTAGTTGAGCTACGGACGAGAGGATAAGAGGCGAGGAGAGATGATCGGAAAACCTTGGAGAGCTCTAGGACGTTCGTCATCGAGGTGAGAGAGGGGCATTCCCTTAAGACGCCGTGGTAATTAGGTAACATATTAAGGTGTCCAATCATCTCAAAGATTGGACTCCAATCTCATTTAGCGTAGTGGTGTATGTGATAGCGAATGTTTGATTGGATTAGCTATCCACCCGAACGACTGAGATTGGACTATGAAAATGATTTTATGATTTCTGTTTATGCATGATGAATTATTTGAGCATCCTATGATTATCTATTTGTTACTTAAATGAGATGTTGTGGAAAATTATACGATCGAGAGTTTGTAAACGATAATGGTAGAAGTAACAAGCTGAGAATGAAATTAAAAGAGTAATATATATATATATATATATATATATATATATATACGAACGATGAAAACGAATAAGGAAGAGAAGTAAGCCGTGACGAGAATGAATGGATAGTGATGGAAAGCTTAGAAAGAATGAGAAGAAGTGCTGCTGAACCCGCATTGGCGAGATGGACATCAGTGATGCGACGGAGTTGCGATTGGCGAGAAGGACAACAATGACGTGATGGATGTTCTTGGACCAGAAAGAGATGGTGAAAATGTTGTTGAGCTATGCTGAGAAATGATAATAATGTGATTGTGATAAATGTGAAGGAGAAAGATGATGCAATGATGTTGAGATGATTTGAGTAATGGTATGTGAGATTTAGGGGGATTAGATGCGTACGATTAGCGATCGGGTCTCATTGAAGGGATGCACCAAGGATGGACCGATCATTAGGACTAAGCCGTAATTTAAAATCTTTAAAAGACTATTAAAAGACATTTATAAATGCGGTGAGGCGTGAGTGTCGAATCGAAGTAGTGGAGAGGAAGGAACGATAAGTATCTGCGGATACTTAGGACGAGATTGCATTAGGGGAGGACGATGACGGTGAAACGTCAAGAAGTCTAGAGTATGTTTCTAGGCAGAACGAACTCCACAAGTGGCACACTAACGTGGTGGGGACTGGGTCTAATGCCGTGGCAAGTTCTGCGGGCCCACTAGAAACATACTGTCGCCCCCTAGATTGCAAATCGAGAACAGTGAGAGGGACTGGAACGGGGCATTGTGTTTGCCACTGCGTGGACAGTGAGCCTTAATGTTAATGATATGATTTGAGGACGAGATCCTCCTGGTCTGGGACCATTATGTATTGTGACAGCTGTCGTGCCCGCGTGGTAAAGGTCCTGTACTCCTGTTTGCTTCCGACTAGGTTGGGAGGTTAACCGAGGAGATGTAGACGAGTGTGAGCACAATGATGTTTCCCCCTCATCATTGATGCTAATCGAATTAATAAGACTTAAATAACCCAGATGTTCCAAGGATAAGTGTAATAATAATAAAGATAATATTGATAGTGGTGTTAACCTCAAGTGATGTATAAGGTTTATGTATGGGAAATGATATGAGTACCTTTGGTGCATTCGATATGTTTGAGGAATGAGAGAGAATGGAAGGAAAGTATCATGATAGGATGTGATTGTCTTGAATTTGCAAACACTGGAATGAATAATTGGGTGATTATGTATGTGTACATCATGATGGTTATATGTGTTGTTTTCATCTGCCTTATGCTATTGTTGGATTTATGTTTGCCGTTATATTAATTTTGTCTTAATATTTACCTGATGTAATCCCACATAGTAGACATTGCCGTTTTGGGTTGCTCACTCTCTCTACTCCATCTATTCTGTCTTGTGTGAAATTGTACGGGTTCTAGATGGCCAATATGATACAATACCAGCAGTTGCGGGAGATAGGAGCGACTCCCAGAAGAGGCGTCAACAACATTATGTCTGTCCTTGAGATGTTCTACATAACGATTCCGCGTAGAAGAGCTGAGTTACAGTTAGCAGAAGAGGAGGCTGCTGTGGAGGAGGAGACGGATTGTGAGGCTGACGATGCCGAGGCGGAGCTTACTAGGGACGCAGAGGAGGAGGATCCTGACATCTGGTCTGACGAGGATGCAGAGGGGTACTCTAACGACAAAAGCTGAATCATTAGTCCTGAGGAGTTACTGATGGATGATGACGAGTGGTATAACAGACTTGGAATGAAAGATTAGGGAAGGATTTAGGAATATGACTAGGGAGTAGGTAATTTCCCCTTGAGTATGTAATTACCCATGAGTTCTTAGCAACCTGGTCCTGCTGTAACCCCATCAATTTGATCTTTGTATGGATATTTTGACATAAAATCAAATGGGCTATTCTATTTTAGATAATGTTTTGGAGGGTGAGTTTCAAAGCGTAATGTCTAGTGACATTCCGATTTGGAACTTGAAAGAGTTGATGCAACTTGAGAACATGAGTATGAAACTATGTTTTACAAATAAGAGATGTTCTCAATTTGTACACTACTCATTTAAAAAAAAATGGCCCCTAATTTTCACTCAAAATGACTATGGTTTCCCAGTTGCCAAATCGGGGTGTTACATAACCCAAGGACTAAAATGCAATATCCTTATTTTTGCATTTATTTGCCATATAAAAATATTTCAACTTATTTTTATATTTCAGGCTAATTACATACAAAATATAAACTTGGGAAATAAATTAATAATAAAACTTTATTACTAATTTCCTTATTATCCGGGAGACGAAAATTAGGGGTGTTACACTATTCCCCCACTTAAAAGGAATTTCGTCCCCGAAATTCTAGCTTACAAAAACAACTCCGGGTACTCTTGACGCATCTTCTTCTCTAATTCCCATGTAGCTTCAGATACGTCCGCATTTTCCCATATAACCTTAACTAAAGGTATCTCCTTTCCCCTGAGCTGCTTAACTTCACGATCTTCTATCTGGACTGGTCTGGCCTCAAAGGTAAGGTTTTCTTTCAAAGCTAGGTCGTCAGGTTGAATTTTCAAAATAACTGATGGGTCATGCACATACTTCTTTAATTGAGAAACATGGAAGACGTTGTGCAAATTGGATAGAGAAGGTGGTAAAGCTAGTTGATAAGCAACGGGACCGACTCTTCTAAGGATTTGGTATGGACCTATACACTTGGGTGATAGCTTTCGGGTTCTCAAGGCTCTACTAATTCCTTTCATCGGAACTATCCGAAGAAACACATGGTCGCCCTCCGAAAACTCTATTGGCTTCCTTCTTTTGTCAGCATAACTCTTCTGCCGACTCTGAGCCACTTTCATCTTCGCCTGAACCATCCTGATCTTCTCAGTTGTCTGCTGTACCATTTCCGGTCCAACCACTAGATTCTCCCCCACATGGAACCAGCATAGAGGGGTTTGACACTTCCTTCCGTACAAAGCCTCAAACGGTGCCATCCCAATACTCGCATGATAGCTGTTGTTGTACGTGAATTCTGCAAGAGGTAACACTTGATCCCAACTTCCTTGTTCTTCAAGTGCACAAGCCCTCAACACATCTTCCAAAGACTGAATCGATCTCTCCGTCTGACCATCCGTCTGTGGATGATACGCAGAACTAAATTTTAATCTTGTTCCCATAGCATCATGCAGACTCATCCAAAATTGCGAAGAAAATCTGGGATCTCGATCCGACACAATACTCGAAGGCACTCCGTGAAGACGAACTACCTCCTTAATATAGATCTGGGTAAGCTTATTCAAAGGATAGCGCATGTTGTAACACCCCGATTCGGCAACTTGAAAACTTAAAGTAAATACCGTGAAAATTAGGGCCATTTTTTTTTAAAATAAGTAAGGTATGAACATGAGAACATTTAACTCTTCAAATGATAGTTACAATTAAAACACATATTCTCATATTCGTAAACCTTTCAAGTTCCAAACCGAGATGTCACAAGACACCTCACTTTGAAACTTGTTTTCTAAAACATAATTTAAAACGTAGCCCATTCAATTGTTTCAAAACATCAGTCAAAACTTTGCCAGGGTACAGTAGGATAGAGCTAGGTAACTAAGAACTTACGATGGAGTAAAATGCTCTGAGGGGAAATGCCTAGCTTCTAGTCATGCGCCCTAAGACTCCTCATCTAACTCCGACTCTCGATAAATTCCGCTCACGGTCCGCCAGCAGTGTTGTCCTCATCTGCTGCCCCAGGGGTTTCTCCGCCGAGTCGTCTCCTTTCCACGGAGATGTTCCTACCTCCCGAACAAGCTGGATCTGGAACCTCAATCTCTTTTGCGTCTAATCATCGTACAAATTTCCCAGAGAAGAAAGAGAGGCAGAAGTACAGAAGAAGAGGAGAGAGTAAGCTACCCAAACAGTTATGTCGACTATGTGGAATTACAATAGGCAAATACTAAGGAAAGATAATAAACAACATGTAAACAACAACAATACCTTTATCATACATTCATATAACTAAATACAAACCTTAACCTTTCATAATCACCTTCTTAAAATCCTCTTTATAATCTTTCACAATTTCTCTTAATCCTTTCCTATATGCTCGTCTCATAATTCTCATTCGAGGCTGGATATTTTTATTGTATATCTCTTTAAAACATCTTAGTGCTTTTAAGTTTTTATTATTTCGGATAGCATCAATGATGAGGGGGAAACATCATTGAGCTCACACGCGTCTACATCTCCTCGGTCAACCACCCAACCTAGTCGGAAGCAAACAGGAGTACAGGACCTTTACCACGGGGCACGACAGCTGTCACACAACAAATGGTCCCAGACCAGGAGGCCTTGCCTCAAATCATAATCACAATTCACATAATACAAAGCACGTTCTCAGCGGCAATCACAAATGCCCCGTTCCAGTCCCTCTCACTGTTCTCGATTTGCAATCAAGAGGGCGACAGTATAATTACTAGTTCGCGATGCAGAACTTACCACGGTATTAGACCCTGTCCCCACCACGTTAGTGCACCACATGTGGGATTCATTCCGCCTAGAAATATACTCTAGACTTCTTGACGTTTCACCGTCATCGTCCTTCCCTCATGCAGTCTCCTCCTAAGTATCCGCAGATACCTATGGTTCCTTCCTCTCCACTACTTCGATACGACACTCATACCTCACAGCGTTTGTAAATGTCTTTTAGAGTCTTTTAAAGTTTTAGCGAGTTTTAATTATCGGCTGAATCCTAACAGTCGGCTCGTCCTTGGTGCATCCCTTCAACGAAGCCCGACCACTAAACGCAAACTGTTTCCCCCTAATTCTCAATGGCATCATGCCTCGCATCACTTTCTCATATCATGCATCTCAGCTTTATTCTCATTGGCTCATCAGGCATCATCAGCATTCCTCAACATCTTTCTCAGCAGCCACTGCTCAGCAACATCGTCATCAGCATCATTCTCCTCGATGGTCGTTCAGTAGCATCATCATCACCACGCTTCCTCTCGCCTCATAGGGTATTTCTTGTCACCATCTCGAGCATTCTCTTTTCATCTCCGCTCTTCCTCAGACTTAGACATTAATTTACTTTTATTCATTCTTCATTTCTTGTGCATGCCATTCGCATCATGGTTTATCTTTTCTCTCAAATATTTTCACAATTCTCATTATTCTTAATCGCATTTCCTTTCTCTTTCAATCTCATTTCCTCATTACCGTTTCAGATCTCAGGGTAAAATCAAACATCTTTTAACAACTTAATTAAGTTACTTCACATACTAAACTAACCAGCAGCTCATGCATAGTAAACATCATATCATTTCAACAAACATATTAACTATAGACAACACTTCGGTCTCAGCGACTTGTAGGGATAGTCCACACTAAACAACAAACAAACAAACACTCACTATCCCTCTTCCTCGCCTAACGAGACCGGGTCCAACCTTTGAGATGATTGGACACCTTAATATGTTGCCTAATACCACGGCGCCTTAAGGGGAGCTTCTCTCTCACCTAGATGACGTCACATCCGAAAGCTTTCCAAGACTTCCCGTTGCTAGCTTTGCGTCGTTCCCGTCGCGTCCGACACCCAAACTAGACATTTTTCCCGTGCGTTAGAACGTTTTCGATAAATTCTTAATTTCGTTTTAAAATACGTTGTTAAAATCCAAAGGTCTTAGATCCAAATTAATTAAAAAGGGTTTTCAAGAACACTTTGAACAATTAAAATAATCTTTTATTAAAACAAATCCATTCTCTGAGTTTAGAACATTCTAGTTAAAGAAAATCAGTGTTCTTAAGTTTTAAAACAGAATATAAGGAAATAAAATTTCAGAACCACACATCGAAAATCTTTTAAGACACAAGGCTTTAAGAAAATAAGATTCCAAATTAATTTGAGTTATTGTAAATCACATTTTTTTTAAATAAAACAATCTCAATTTCTTTAAAATACAAACATAGATTTTTCACAAATACAGTTCACAATCAGTAAAACAAATTCAATTCCACACAACAGCAGCACACACAATTTCCTAAGCACTCACAAACTCACATAATGCAAATCACACTTTTAATCATGCAACATCCTTAATTAAATTGCAATCTTAATAAATTAACTCAATTACTCCTTAGAAAATAATTTAAACTCACTCTTTTAATTAGCCCACCAAAACCGAACCATATATGGTTAATAATTCCTAATCTCTAATAAATTTAACAACTTGAAATTATTAAATTATCATTACAAAATTTCTTTTCCATATAATCGAATCAAATCATTTATTTTTATTTCTTAAAACCAAAAAGAGATAAAAGAGAGGAACATACATTATTTTCGTTTAGCATACAACATCATGTATCTAAACATAACCATTTACACAAGCCATTTCATAAAAACAAGTTTTTCCAACTATGTTCACATGCTTGGCCGAATCATGCATACATGGTTTTGCAAAGATTTAATGCACAAGGAACATGTAAAATCATGAAATCATTTTCCTTATTTTGATCTAAAAACCGTAAGCATGCAATAAGGAAATTATCAATTTTAATTTCATTTTTTTTAAAACAACACATCACATCTCATACACAAATAAATTCTAGATTATCATTTTCCTCAAAACAAAATAAGGACTTAATTTTAATGCCATGAAAATAACCTGCATGAACTTTTTATAAAAATAAAAGTATGGATTTTATTATTTATGGGATATGACCGAATGGTCCTAAAACAAATCATGCACCAAATCAAACACTTGCTTAAGTCATGTTTGTTCTTGAAAAATCATTTCAATTTGTTACTTTAATTATTTTCTTAAAAATCAAAACACATAAAAAGGAAAACATGATCTTTTAAAATTACACTCATGTATTTAAGATCACTAGATCTAGCCTCAACATAAACATGCCTCAACTTTTATAAAAAGCATAGATCTTAAATAAACCAATCATGGAAAAAATAACACATGCACAACATCAAACACTTGATCAATTCATGTAAATGGGAAATCACTTTATTTCTATTACTTTTTGATTAAACCGAATGAAGTATAAGAAAACAGCTCAAACTTCCCACAACATAGTCATGCCCCAAATCACTTTAATTGTTCAAACTCAAACAATAACAAACAAAGAAAATGAAAATTATTTAAGAAGATTTGTTCCCAAAACCGAATGGGACATGAAAATTGTTTTCAAGTCTTTAATCAAAAGTTTAGACTTTTACATGCTTGAAATTCAGATCCATCAATAAATCATTCATGCAAAACAAAATGAAGCTAACTTGATCCTTATAAAGGCAAAACTGTGAAGAAGAAAATGTACAAATTAAAGATCAAAACTTTTCAAGCACAAATACTCAAGATCAATACATACACACAACATGTACGCCACTTAATTTCACTTTATTATCAATTAAACTTAGGTCATAGGTTTAAAACATATACACATCACGGTTTAGAAAAAGAAAGTAGACATGCAAGAAGATCCATTTTAATTTTCACAAAAACCTTAGTTTTTCTTTAGATCTTTAAGATTTCATTTAGAAAAAATTTCAAGATCTAACAAAAGAGTCTTAACCGAAACATCAAGCACATATTTAACATATTACAAATTATTCTTAAGTCCATAGAGTCCAAGATCAAAGAGATCAACACTCTAAATCATCTTTGAAGCCATAGAAACAAACATGCACGAAGAAAGAATATAAATCTACAAAGTAAAAAGGAAAATCTAAACTATTACAAGTCTTCTTCTTAATCTTCAAGTCCTACCATGAAGAGGGTTGGTCTTCTAATTCTCCTAGCACTTAGATCTTCAAGAATAAGGATTGAATCAAGCCTAGAATCTCTCCCTTCTTCCTCCTAAGCTCTCGGCCTCCTCTCTTTCTATTCCTCTCTATTTCTTTTTCTTTTCTTTCCCTAAGAGTTTCATGAGTCTCTTAGAGATATGTTTGTGTTGGTGTGAAGGAATGAGAAGTGAATAGGGTGAATGAACTATGGCCAATTCTATATAAAGGCAAGCTCACAAATTCCTACTTTGGCCTTAGGAGTATTTCGGCCATGTGTAACCAAGAAGGGCGGTTTAGTCCTCACAATTTTGCATGGTGGAGGTGAATAAAGTCAAGGGGACAAAATGGAATAGGCTAGGCTTTTTAGGAGTCATCTAGGTCCTAATGGGGTAATTGGCTTCTAGTTAGAGTTTTCCATTTGGTTAGCTCATGGTTGCCACTTAGTTGGCTTGGTTTCCTACTCCTTAAGTTCCTAGAGTCTTAAATCTTTGCACACACACATGCACACCCACACGTAGCACATACAGCACACACACACACACAATTGCATGCACCAACCGTGGCACCTTCATGCACACACATGTCTTTTATTCTTTTTTCAAATCACATTTTCTTAAAAATTCTTAATTCATATAATAATCAAATTAATTATAATAAATCACGTTTTCAGCATCACACATCAAGCACACATCACATACACTAAATCAAACACACACATCACATACAATTCATGCCAAGACAATCATCACAAAACACATCCTTCTCAAAAATTTGTATTTTACAATTCTGAAAATAAATTTTTATAAAGCAACCCAGAAAATTTTCTGAAAATTATATTTTCAAAATCTATGCTTCATTACGATCGTTTTGATATAAAGATTGTGAAAATCCTAGTTATGGTTCAAAAGATACAATTTTTCAAAGATAACACTCCAAAAAGAAAATCATTTTCAAAAATCATCTTTTAATAAAATCACCATTTAGCAAAGCATTTTCTTTCCAACAAAATCATTCACTTTTCTTTTATAAAAACACGTTTGGTTTATAAAATCCATGAAAATAAATGTTTTATTTCCTTCTCTCGTAAAATAATTTTCCAAAAATCTTTTACAAAACAGAACTTCCAAGTTTCTTTTAACAAAATTCGTTCACGCATGTACGGGAAAAATGCGGGGTGTTACATTCTCCCCAACTTGAAGATTTCTCGTCCTCGAGAAATGCCGTATAGAATCTGTCAAATCCGTGGACGCGTAACTCTTTTGGAGAATTTCCTTCCTGCCTTGACTCCAGCAATCGTCGCATTTCCGGACACATACCATCTTTTTATCGTTCTTAGAAGTAGATCAGACGGATTACTTGCAAAAGTAATCTCTTAGGGTATTTTTAATAATAAATAGGGTGGTTTAAAACAACACGGTTGCACTGTCAACGAGGGACTGAGGGTTCAAGATATTAAAACAGTGTGCAAGAACAACAAGGTCACGGACAATTGGGGTCAAGACGCCACCACACTCAGGGTCAAACTCTTATCATCAATTCAGGCCTAAACAAACTATTCCTCCAAAAACTTCACATCTCCGACTACTCTCCAACTTAGATGACACGTATCTCTCAACTCTTCATCTATTATCACAAACTCACCTTCCAACTACTTCCATCCTTCACTAATCTATGATCAATCCTTACAAAAGTTCCCATCACTTAACTCCGGTCTATCCTCTGATCGTCTTACTTCTCACCATATACTTGTCTTAATCAGACTCCTAGAGTTACCATTAAATCTTCCCTTTACTCTAATCTACCACTATCTATCCATTCCCCAACTCTGGTCAAGACACTTATAACTCTAACCCAAATTATCACCTTAATTTCTTCCTCATCCTATCACCAACTAAACCATTAATTTAACCCATCTGTCATCAAAACTCTTAATCCTAATCTCCTCACATGACTCACCACTCATCTAAGACTAAAAAGAACATTTCTATTTTCTCCAAGACTTATACATCTGACTAGACCTTATTCTCCTTGGTCTTCATAACTTCTACCTAACAACACTTCACAACCTTCTTCCTTACTTAAGTATATCTACTTGACTGGGTACAGGGGTCAGGGTTTGAAGTTTTCATCAAGACTTTTAGAAAAGAATGAATGTCGGGTTAAAATCAAAAGAGGCAACTTCGGGTTCATAAACAATCAAGGCTTCAAAAATCACGGGTTAAGATTTTCAGAAAAAGGTCCTTTCAAACGTCATGCCAAAGCAATTTGGCAATGCGTAGGATTTACACAAGGGTTTCAGCAATAAAAGAGAGTTCCCGTCACAAGACAAGGTCTCAAATGACTTAGAGGTTATCACAAACAAAGGGGTTCACATCAAAGAAGAATCGAAAGAAGATCCGAATCATGCATCAACATCTCGTGACAACACCGATCTCTGCTCCCCGTCTTCGCTGCGGACGAAACTGACATGTCCCATGAAAACATTCACGCACTCTTAGCGTTCCTATTCTCGTCTAGCGCAATCCTAATACTAACTCACACACAGAGACACAGCAGAGTATGTAAGTCCATGTATAAGATTACTTAGCTAAACCATTGCTCTGATACCACAACTGTAACACCCCGATTCGGCAACTTGAAAACTTAAAGTAAATACCGTGAAAATTAGGGCCATTTTTTTAAAAAAAAATAAGTAAGGTATGAACATGAGAACATTTAACTCTTCAAATGATAGTTACAATTAAAACACATATTCTCATATTCGTAAACCTTTCAAGTTCCAAACCGAGATGTCACAAGACACCGCACTTTGAAACTTGTTTTCTAAAACATAATTTAAAACGTAGCCCATTCAATTGTTTCAAAACATCAGTCAAAACTTTGCCAGGGTACAATAGGATAGAGCTAGGTAACTAAGAACTTACGATGGAGTACAATGCTCTGAGGGGAAATGCCTAGCTTCTAGTCATGCGCCCTAAGACTCCTCATCTAACTCCGAATCTCGATAAATTCCGCTCACGGTCCGCCAGCAGTGTTGTCCTCATCTGCTGCCCCAGGGGTTTCTCCGCCGAGTCGTCTCCTTTCCACGGAGATGATCCTACCTCCCGAACAAGCTGGATCTGGAACCTCAATCTCTTTTGCGTCTAATCATCGTACAAATTTCCCAGAGAAGAAAGAGAGGCAGAAGTACAGAAGAAGAGGAGAGAGTAAGCTACCCAAACAGTTATGTCGACTATGTGGAATTACAATAGGCAAATACTAAGGAAAGATAATAAACAACATGTAAACAACAACAATACCTTTATCATACATTCATATAACTAAACACAAACCTTAACCTTTCATAATCACCTTCTTAAAATCCTCTTTATAATCTTTCACAATTTCTCTTAATCCTTCTTTCCCTCATCATACTTTTCCAATTTTATCACGCGTACCGAGAATCCTTTCCTATATGCTCGTCTCATAATTCTCATTCGAGGCTGGATATTTTTATTGTATATCTCTTTAAAACATCTTAGTGCTTTTAAGTTTTTATTATTTCGGATAGCATCAATGATGAGGGGGAAACATCATTGAGCTTACACACGTCTACATCTCCTCGGTCAACCACCCAACCTAGTCGGAAGCAAACAGGAGTACAGGACCTTTACCACGCGGGCACGACAGCTGTCACACAACAAATGGTCCCAGACCAGGAGGCCTTGCCTCAAATCATAATCACAATTCACATAATACAAAGCACGTTCTCAGCGGCAATCACAAATGCCCCATTCCAGTCCCTCTCACTGTTCTCGATTTGCAATCAAGAGGGCGACAGTATAATTTCTAGTTCGCGATGCAGAACTTACCACGGTATTAGACCCTGTCCCCACCACGTTAGTGCACCACATGTGGGATTCATTCCGCCTATAAATATACTCTAGACTTCTTGACGTTTCACCGTCATCGTCCTCCCCTCATGCAGTCTCCTCCTAAGTATCCGCAGATACCTATGGTTCCTTCCTCTCCACTACTTCGATACGACACTCATACCTCACAGCGTTTGTAAATGTCTTTTAGAGTCTTTTAAAGTTTTAGCGAGTTTTAATTATCGGCTGAATCCTAACAGTCGGCTCGTCCTTGGTGCATCCCTTCAACGAAGCCCGACCACTAAACGCAAACTGTTTCCCCCTAATTCTCAATGGCATCATGCCTCGCATCACTTTCTCATATCATGCATCTCAGCATTATTCTCATTGGCTCATCAGGCATCATCAGCATTCCTCAACATCTTTCTCAGCAGCCACTGCTCAGCAACATCGTCATCAGCATCATTCTCCTCGATGGTCGTTCAGTAGCATCATCATCACCACGCTTCCGCTCGCCTCATTGGGCATTTCTTGTCACCATCTCGAGCATTCTCTTTTCATCTCCGCTCTTCCTCAGACTTAGACATTAATTTACTTTTATTCATTCTTCATTTCTTGTGCATGCCACTCGCATCATGGTTTATCTTTTCTCTCAAATATTTTCACAATTCTCATTATTCTTAATCGCACTTCCTTTCTCTTTCAATCTCATTTCCTCATTACCGTTTCAGATCTCAGGGTAAAATCAAACATCTTTTAAAAACTTAATTAAGTTACTTCACATACTAAACTAACCAGCAGCTCATGCATAGTAAACATCATATCATTTCAACAAACATATTAACTATAGACAACACTTCGGTCTCAGCGACTTGTAGGGATAGTCCACACTAAACAACAAACAAACAAACACTCACTATCCCTCTTCCTCGCCTAACAAGACCGGGTCCAACCTTTGAGATGATTGGACACCTTAATATGTTGCCTAATACCACGGCGTCTTAAGGGGAGCTTCTCTCTCACCTGGATGACGACACATCCGAAAGCTTTCCAAGACTTCCCGTTGCTAGCTTTGCGTTGTTCCCGTCGCGTCCGACACCCAAACTAGACATTTTTCCCGTGCGTTAGAACGTTTTCGATAAATTCTTAATTTCATTTTAAAATACGTTGTTAAAATCCAAAGGTCTTAGATCCAAATTAATTAAAAAGGGTTTTCAAGAACATTTTGAACAATTAAAATAATCTTTTATTAAAACAAATCCATTCTCTGAGTTTAGAACATTCTAGTTAAAGAAAATCAGTGTTCTTAAGTTTTAAAACAGAATATAAGGAAATAAAATTTCAGAACCACACATCGAAAATCTTTTAAGACACAAGGCTTTAAGAAAATAAGATTCCAAATGAATTTGAGTTATTGTAAATCACATTTTTTTTAAATAAAACAATTTCAATTTCTTTAAAATACAAACATAGATTTTTCACAAATGCAGTTCACAATCAGTAAAACAAATTCAATTCCACACAACAGCAGCACACACAATTTCCTAAGCACTCACAAACTCACATAATGCAAATCACACTTTTAATCATGCAACATCCTTAATTAAATTGCAATCTTAATAAATTAACTCAATTACTCCTTAGGAAATAATTTAAACTCACTCTTTTAATTAGCCCACCAAAACCAAACCATATATGGTTAATAATTCCTAATCTCTAATAAATTTTAACAACTTGAAATTATTAAATTATCATTACAAAATTTCTTTTTCATATAATCGAATCGAATCAAATCATTTATTTTTATTTCTTAAAACCAAAAAGAGATAAAAGAGAGGAACATACATTATTTTCGTTTAGCATACAACATCATGTATCTAAACATAACCATTTACACAAGCCATTTCAAAAATACAAGTTTTTCCAACTATGTTCACATGCTTGGCCGAATCATGCATACATGGCTTTGCAAAGATTTAACGCACAAGGAACATGTAAAATCATGAAATCATTTTCCTTATTTTGATCTAAAAACCGTAAGCATGCAATAAGGAAATTATCAATTTTAATTTCATTTTTTTTTAAAACAACACATCACATCCCATACACAAATAAATTCTAGATTATCATTTTCCTCAAAACAAAATAAGGACTTAATTTTGATGCCATGAAAATAACATGCATGAACTTTTTATAAAAATAAAAGTATGGATTTTATTATTTATGGGATATGACCGAATGGTCCTAAAAAAATCATGCACCAAATCAAACACTTGCTTAAGTCATGTTTGTTCTTGAAAAATCATTTCAATTTGTTACTTTAATTGTTTTCTTAAAAACCATAACACTTATAAAAAGGAAAACATGATCTTTTAAAATTACACTCATGTATTTAAGATCACTAGATCTAGCCTCAACATAAACATGCCTCAACTATTATAAAAAGCATAGATCTTAAATAAACCAATCAAGGCCAAAATAACACATGCACAACATCAAACACTTGATCAATTCATGTAAATGGGAAATCACTTTATTTCTTTTACTTTTTGATTAAACCGAATGAAGTATAAGAAAACAGCTCAAACTTCCCACAACATAGTCATGCCCCAAATCACTTTAATTGTTCAAACTCAAACAATAACAAACAAAGAAAATGAAAATTATTTAAGAAGATTTGTTTCCAAAACCGAATGGGACATGAAAATTGTTTTCAAGTCTTTAATCAAAAGTTTAGACTTTTACATGCTTAAAATTCATAGATCCATCAATAAATCATTCATGCAAAACAAAATGAAGCTAACTTGATCCTTATAAAGGCAAAACCGTGAAGAAGAAAATGTACAAATTAAAGATCAAAACTTTTCAAGCACAAATACTCAAGATCAATACATACACACAACATGTAAGCCACTTAATTTCACGTTATTATCAATTAAACTTAGGTCATAGGTTTAAAACATATACACATCACGGTTTAGAAAAAGAAAGTAGACATGCAAGAAGATCCATTTTAATTTTCACAAAAACCTTAGTTTTTCTTTAGATCTTTAAGATTTCATTTAGAAAAAATTTCAAGATCTAACAAAAGAGTCTTAACCGAAACATCAAGCACATATTTAACATATTACAAATTATTCTTAAGTCCATAGACTCCAAGATCAAAGATATCAACACTCTAAATCATCTTTGAAGCCATAGAAACAAACATGCAAGAAGAAAGAATATAAATCTACAAAGTAAAAAGGAAAATCTAAACTATTACAAGTCTTCTTCTTAATCTTCAAGTCCTACCATGAAGAGGGTTGGTCTTCTAATTCTCCTAGCACTTAGATCTTCAAGAATAAGGATTGGATCAAGCCTAGAATCTCTCCCTTCTTCCTCCTAAGCTCTCGGCCTCCTCTCTTTCTATTCCTCTCTATTTCTTTTTCTTTTCTTTCCCTAAGAGTTTCATGACTCTCTTAGAGATATGTTTGTGTTGGTGTGAAGGAATGAGAAGTGAATAGGGTGAATGAACTATGGCCAATTCTATATAAAGGCAAGTTCACAAATTCCTACTTTGGCCTTAGGAGTATTTCGGCCATGTGTAACCAAGAAGGGCGGTTTAGTCCTCACAATTTTGCATGGTGGAGGTGAATAAAGTCAAGGGGACAAAATGGAATAGGCTAGGCTTTTTAGGAGTCATCTAGGTCCTAATGGGGTAATTGGCTTCTAGTTAGAGTTTTCCATTTGGTTAGCTCATGGTTGCCACTTAGTTGGCTTGGTTTCCTACTCCTTAAGTTCCTAGAGTCTTAAATCTTTGCACACACACATGCACACCCACACGTAGCACATACAGCACACACACACAATTGCATGCACCAACCGTGGCACCTTCATGCACACACATGTCTTTTATTCTATTTTCAAATCACATTTTCTTAAAAATTCTTAATTCATATAATAATCAAATTAATTCTAATAAATCACGTTTTCAGCATCACACATCAAGCACACATCACATACACTAAATCAAACACACACATCACATACAATTCATGCCAAGACAATCATCACAAAACACATCCTTCTCAAAAATTTGTATTTTACAATTCTGAAAATAAATTTTTATAAAGCAACCCAGAAAATTCTGAAAATTATATTTTCAAAATCTATGCTTCATTACGATCGTTTTGATATAAAGATATTGAAAATCCGAGTTATGGTTCAAAAGATACAATTTTTCAAAAATAACACTCCAAAAAGAAAATCATTTTCAAAAATCATCTTTTAATAAAATCACCATTTAGCAAAGCATTTTCTTTCCAACAAAATCATTCACTTTTATTTTATAAAAACACGTTTGGTTTATAAAATCCATGAAAATAAATGTTTTATTTCCTTCTCTCGTAAAATACTTTTCCAAAAATCTTTTACAAAACAGAACTTCCAGGTTTCTTTTAACAAAATTCGTTCACGCACGTACGGGAAAAATGCGGGGTGTTACACATGTTTATCGGAACAAAATGTGCCGACTTAGTTAACCTATCCACAGTCACCCAGATTGCATCATGATTTGCTGTTGTCCTTGGCAAACCAGACACAAAGTCCATTGAGATACTATCCCATTTCTATTGAGGGATACTCAAAGGTTGCAACTGTCCTCCTGGTTTCTGGTGTTCCACCTTAGCTTTTTGGCAAATTAAACATGAAGCCACATACTCTGCAACATCCTTCTTCAATCCAGACCACCAAAACATCTTCTTCAGATCCTGATACATTTTGGTTGATCCAGGATGCATACTCATCCGACTTTTATGTGCTTCATCGAGAATCAGTCTTCTAACCTCCTGATCTCTTGGTATGCAAATCCTTGTTCTGAAACGAAGGATTCCATCCAACCCAATCTTGAAATCAGGTTCCTTTCCTTCTGAACCTAATCTCATCTTTTCAATCAACTCTCCATCCACTCGTTGCAACTCCCGAATTCTTTCCAAGAACTCATTTGTGATCTGCAACATTCCTAACTTGATACTTGATGACTCCACTTATGTCAACAAGCTCAAGTCTCTGAATTCCTCAATCAACGTTTCTTCCTTAACCATCATCGCACTTATGTGGATTGCTTTCCGACTCAAAGCATCTGCAACCACATTTGCTTTACCCGGATGATAGTGGAGTTTAAAGTCATAATCCTTCAAAAACTCCGTCCACCTTCTTTGCCTCATGTTCAACTCTTTTTGATCGAACAGATATTTCAAACTCTTATGGTCACTAAACACTTGAAACACAGTGCCATAGAGATGATGTCTCCATATCTTTAAGGCAAACACGATCGTAGCCAATTCCAAATCGTGTGTCGGGTAATTCACCTCATGATTCTTCAATTGTCGCGATGCATAAGCCAATACTCTTCCTTCTTGCATCAATACACATCCCAGTCCTTGCTTAGATGCATCACAGTACACTTCAAAGCTCTTGTGAGGATCAGGTAAGATTAGCACCGGAGACGATGTTAACCTTTCCTTCAACTCTCGGAAACTAACTTCACACCTATCGTCCCACACGAACGGTTGATCTTTCCGAGTCAACTTGGTCAAAGGCAATGCAATCTTGGAAAATCCTTCTATAAACCGACGATAGTATCCAGCCAGCCCCAAGAAACTTCTCACCTCCGTTACAGTCTTGGGCTGTTCCCAGCTTAACACTGAACTTACTTTTGCTGGATCCACCGCAATTCCTTCCTTAGAGATTACATGCCCTAGGAATTTCACTTCATTCAACCAAAACTCACACTTTGTAAGTTTGGCGTATAACTGCTTCTCCTTCAGGACCTTTAACACTATCCTGAGATGCTCTTCATGCTTTTCCGGACTCTTAGAATAGACCAGAATATCATCAATAAACACCACCACAAATAAATCCAAGTATGGTCTAAAGATCCGGTTCATATAATCCATGAAAATAGCAGGTGCATTAGTCAATCTGAACGGCATCACAACATACTCATAATGACCGTATCGAGATCGAAATGCAGTCTTGGGTATATCCTCCTCCTTTATCCTGATCTGATGATAAACTGATCTCAGATCAATCTTGGAAAATACTGCAGCTCCCCTAACTTGATCCATAAGGTCATCAATCCTTGGCAAAGGGTACTTATTCTTAATGGTGACCTTATTCAACTGTCTATAGTCCACACACATCCTCATACTCCCATCCTTCTTCTTTACAAAGACGACCCAAGATTTCAACATCGCACCCTAAGCAAACCTTAGCGGTGAAAATCGGTATTCCAGTAGGGGTATCTATACTAAGATAGCAAGGCGAATTGGAAACAACAAGATTCAGCCTATTCACACATTCAGGAGAAACAAAAGAATGTGTAGCTCCAGAATCAAACATGATTTTGCAAGGTTGATTATTAAGCAAAAAGTTACCTTGCACGAGATTCGGGGTTTGGGTGGCTTCAGTACCACTCAAGGTGAACACTCTTCCTTGAACCACAGGCTTTCCAGCAGATCCTTTTGCATAACCTTTTGCAGATTCTCTGCAATCACAAGCAAAGTGGCCTTGCTTTCCACATTTGAAACATCCTCCTGTGAACCAGCAGAATTGACCATGATGATAGCACCTACACTTCTCGCAATAGGGAGCATTATCGTGAGACTTGTTCTTGTTATCCATCACAACTTTGCCCTTGCCCTTGTTCTTCTGAGAATATGGACCATTATTCCGATGATCAAATCTCTTCTTCCTCTGTGGTCCATAGTTCTGTCCAACCCCTTTCCCTTGACTTCCGATCAGCTCATCCTTCTTGTCATCCTCATACATTATGCACATATCCACAAGTGCAGAAAAACTCTGAATCCTTTGGTAACTGAAAATAGATTTCAGCTCCGGTCTCAGTCCACCTTCAAACTTAACACACTTACTTCTTTCATCAGGGTTATTCAAGTAGTAAGGAGAATATTTCATCAGCTCCTCAAATCTGGAAGCATATTCTCCTACACTCATATCCCCCTGCTTCAATTGCATGAATTCTACTTCCTTCTTTCTCCTTAAATCTTCTGGAAAGTATTTATTAAGAAATTTCTCCATAAATACTCCCCAGTTGATTGCTCTTCTTTCAAAATTCAGCAATTGGACAGTGTGATCCCACCAGTTTTCAGCTTCCCCATGAAGCATGTAAACTGCATAGGTCACCTTCTGCTCATCAGAACAATCCAAAGTTCTGACAATCTTGTTGATCTCGTACAACCATTTATTAGCCTCATCAGGTTTGTATCCTCCTTCAAACCTCGGTGGATTGCACTTCCTGAATTCCGACAGGGTCTTAGCCTCACGATTCGCCATATTGCCAACATGTGGGTTACCAGCTTGCCCTTGAGGTGGCTGCTGTTGCTGTTGCTGTTGCATACCTTCCAGCACTGTCGTAATTCGTTCTAACATTTCGTTCTTAATATTTCTATTTCTGGTTGCCATAGAAAGACCTGCACTATGGGCTTTGGGTCACTAAAAAGGTCTTTAAAACATAAATGCTACTAACTTACTCAAAACATATTCAATTAACATTGAACACCATACTTAGCCGCATCATCGGGGCCATGAGGGACAGGACCAATGCTCTGATACCACCAAAGGTGTGACACTCTCATTTTTATATCTTGAAAATAATTAATATTTCCAAATGATTGAAATACTTGCTATCAAAAATCAGGACTGAAAAATTTTTCCCTTTTCAATGTTTACTTGCTTATTTATAAATCCTTCTTTCATGGACAAGTAAATTGAATTCGGCTTAATATTATTTTAGCTACTAAAAGGCTCTCGAGACAATGTCTTTTAAATATAATAAAACATCTTCGTAATCCTTATTAAAATATATTATTTGTCTCTCGAGTTTGACCGAATGTATAAAATATAAACCTATTGCCGAATCCTTTTTGAATCAGAATCAGAGTATGCGGAAGTAAAAGTAATACTTATGGGGCACTGCTGAGGTAAATAAAACATAATATATATATATATATATATATATATATATATATCATAACATAAAACCCCATCAGTATCATCAGTAGCAAGTAGTAAGAGTCGAGATAGCAAGTTTGGTGAAATATATATACAAACCAGCTGCATAAAAATAAACCTCACTCTAAGACCTCTCAAAATATGTACAATATATCACATAATCTAAAAGTAGAAGTCCCAGAGCAGGTCATCCATGTCCTCAGCAGCTCCTCAGATCCTCCACAGCTCTATCCCTAGGATCTAGGATCCAAAACATCCATGCTATGCAGGCTCCTATGAACCAGCAGGTCCACCTCTAGCAGAAACAGTCGGCTCGACATGCACCTCCTCCTCGTCCTCATCCTCCACAGGGTCCTCCTCGACCTCGCCTGACTGTGTAGAGACCCCACCACTGGGTCTAGGATCTGCAGAAGCAGTCCTCTTGAAATCATTCGGACCAGGAGAAGGAGTCTCCTCAGTGACAACTCTATGGGAGGAAGGATGAGAATGAGTGGCAGCTCTGAAACGAAAACTATGAAATCGACGCACAGGTCGAGCCGGGGGTGGTCCTCTATATGTATAAAAGGGTGGAACATGCATAGTGTAGACTAAAGGGATCCTAAATCGACGAGGTCGCACTCGCACCAGAGGGTTAGGGTGGTAGAGAGTGATCTCCACCTCCCCCTCAAAAGTGGCACGGTTCTCCTTATACGTCCATATGCCACTAGGGATAGGGCGTATCTCGATGCAAGCTAGGTATCTGGCCATCACCTAAACAGGGCACAGGGAGTAAGTATACACATATACATAATTGATAAAGACTAAAATTACAAACACAAGTATGTCATGGACAGATAACAATGCAAATACATATGAGCACACCCATTTTCAACATTATATTTCTTATAATGCAAGTGGCATGATGTATGATTTTTTATCCACAACTGAGGCCTCTAAAAGTCCATCTTGGACGTCCATCCAATACACCCTTGTGTTCCCGGAACACTGACATTCGTTCCCAGAACGTAATGCCAAACCATACTTGGATAATAAGCATAACTCCCGGAGTGTGCAACACGTTCCCAGAACGCATAAAAACCAGGTCCCGGACACTGGCCATATTCCCAGAATGTGTCATCAAGTAGGTTACAATTTGGTACTCCCGGAGTACCCTCCTCATATTCCCAGAATATGATAAACGTTCCTACCAACCAAACTTCCATTCTATATGGATGCACAATCATTAAAGTTGGTTTTATCTTTACATTAATTATTGTGATTTAGAAATATTCCAATTTCTCTTTTTGAATGATTACTTTGAGGCATAAACTTTGGCACAACAATTCTCTCTTGAATTATTTCAAAAACATGCCATTAAGCTTAGATTGGGAGAACATAAACAATGGTACTCAAAAACTTAACTTTTTATTTTTCAGATTCAGGTACTAACCGGTTACAGTCTCAGGCTAACCGGTTAGAATTAAAGACCTGAACTGTTTACCATTGAAATTCAGAAAAAACCCTTTTTCTTGAAATATCTACCCAATCCATAAACAAGTTTAACATGGTTTTATACCTCAAAAACCACTATGTTTATCATTCAAAAGTCTAAATCACATTCCATTCCCAAATGAGCATAATTTCCTCTTGAAATTATCTCATTACATTAAGGTATTAACTCTTTAACTTCAATCTGAGCCATAACAGTGAAATCAACTTATTTTCAGATTGTTTTCTATGAAATTAAGGCCTAGATTTGAGTAGAATTTATAAGACCACAGTGCTGATTTTATAAACTTATTTTCTTTTGAATTATTACAGTGTCTAACCGGTTACGAATATCGAGTAACCGGTTAGATTATGCAGTCAGACACTAAAACATGAGATTTAATAAACCATTCTTTGCACTACTCAAATCTAACCAAATTTCAATCATTTCAAAGAGTTCATATACCTTAAGCAAATATGTTTAACCACAGAAACATATTCAATTTGCATGCATTAAGTTTCTTGTATCAAATTGCATAAAAATCAATATAAACACAATTCAACACCACAAAACTTAAAATAAACTTTTAGATCCAGATTCAAGCATCAATATCAATTGCATGCATTAACATAAGATTGCTCAAAACAGAATTGAGCTAAAATTTGGCCTCCAAGCCTTTGTGCTTCAAACACATAATGCCCTTTTGAGTCTTTGTTGACTCAAGTCCTAAATCATTTGATTTTAGTCTAAATCTAGTATAAGGCAAACTTCTCCCATACCTTAGGATATTGTTTGATGAGTAATGTCACTGAGATTGAAGAGAATTCCCAAATTCCACCAAAATCCCTATTTTTGCTCTTTACCCACGATTTCAGCAACAGGGTCCAAAAACCACCAAATTTGACATAGTAATTGGCCAAAGAAATTAGGGAAAATGATTAGGATTTGATCTAGGTAACATGCACCAAGAGATTGAACGATTTTGAGGTCAAAGGAGTTCTTATACTTACCAAAATTGAAGCTCCAACTTAGCTCCAGAAATCAGTTTTCTGCAGAAACGGTTTTGGAACTCCTCTACTTCAACAGCTTCGTTCTCTTAGCTCCCTAACCCTCAACTCACAATTATAAATTTTTTTCACACAAATTTTCATATTATTTTTACAATCTTTAAGATTTTTCATTAATTATTTTTAAGATTTTTAATATAACATACAATCTTTAAGATTTTTCATTAATTATTTTTACTTTGATTTGAGACAAAAAAATTACATTTTTTAACCAAAATAATGGGACGGAGGGAGTATAATAATTGATTACTTAAATTATAGTAATGACCGCACTTTCTTTCACTCTTTAAAAAAAATATTTGTCTATAAAAAAAAGCTTATTCTTCCATAAAAAAAGAAAAGTCATTAAATAAAAAATTTAAGTATATATAGAAATTAAAATAGTTAGAGAATTTAATTTAAGGAAATTATGATTAAAATAGTTAGAGAATTAGTTCTGGTTCACTCGTTTGGCCAAGGGCCGCACATTGGACCAGGCCCAAAACTGACCTCAAAACTCGTCAAATGTCACAAGCAAGGGATATTGTCCTCCGAATTATATAGCCTTCACAAAAGTCGTATCAACAGCTAGGGGTGTAAGTGGTCCGGTCTCAGACCGCGAAACCGGTCGGATCAGACCGGACCATACCGAAAAAATTGTTGGACCGTGAGACCGTGGTCCAGTCCGGTCTTAAAATTGTTGGACCGTTCTACTGTGGTCCGGTCCACAGTCTCACAATTTTTTAGACCGCGAAGACCGGACCGGACCAGTAGTTGAAATATTAAAAAAATAATAATAATAATAATAAAACACAAAGCCATACAGTCATAGCCCAATAGCCCAGTACCGTGAAGTCTTCTCAGATCCACAACTCTCTCTCAACAAGCCCTTACTCTCTCAATCTCTCCTTAGCCGCCCCTCTCACTCTCTCAATCTTTCACCAGATCCGCCATTCTCTTCCTCTCACTGCCCTTCTCACCAGATCCCGTCACAGTCCCTTTTGGCGTTCGATTTCTCCGCTGTCGCCTCCGCCAGTTCCGTTCGTGTTCTCGTGTTCTCTGCCTCCGCGAGGTCCGTTCGGCGTTCGTGTTCTCCGCGAGTTCTGTAACATCCTTAATTTAATTCCAAGTATAATTAGTAAATTAATAGGTTTAAAGTGTAGGGAATGGGTAGATTAATTGCTTAAAGAATTTTGGGAGCAAGGTGAGTAGTAATTATGAGTATAAGGCGTTGTGTAGGAGATATTGGTAGCAAGGGGCAAAATTATCTAAGCGGAATCGAGGGTTAAATCGGCGTTTTAAGTATTAAAAATCAGCCGGTACAAGAAAATTTGGAATTTATTATAGGATGCTAAGAAATAAAATTCCACCGTTGGATATGAAGTTTAAGGGATTAAGAAGCTTGTCTAAAAATTTGGGCCCGATCTGACGGTTAACGAAGAAGTTATGGCGAATCGAAGTCTGGAATCACTGGTGCACGCCCAGGCGCACCGGGGTGCATCAGATGCACCAACTCAGGAAGAAATTCGCCCAGGCGCGCCATCAGCACCAGCCAGACGCGTGGTGCGCCAGAAACCCGCACCAGCCTCCCTCATCCCACCAGCGCGCGCACCAGTCGAGCACCATAACCAATCTGGTGCGTGCCTCGCGCTCAGGCGCGGCCTGGCCGCGCCCAGGCGCGTGCACGGATCTGATCGGCACCAACGCCATAAAAAGGGTGCGCCAGCCTCCCCATCTCCAACCCTTCTTTCTCTCTCTCCACTCCCTTTCTCTCTCCGCCCCAGCACCACCTTCTGCCACCACTGAAGCCGCCCCCTCTCCTTGACCCTTCCTTCTTCCTCATAGATCCACTCTCTCTCTTACCTCTTGGTTTCTTTCTCTCTCTTTCCCTCATCTCTTCCTCCTCCCTCCTCCGGCCACCACGAACCACCACCCTTGAGCCACCACCACCACCATCAAAGGCCTCTCTCTCTCCCTGTCTCTCTTCCCCTTTGGCCTTGCTTTCTCTCTCTCCCTCCCTGAACCATCTCTCAATCTCTCTCTCCTCCGGATCTCACCGGCATCGTTATCGACCGTGATCGCACCGGGCTTGTGTTGGGTACTCCGAGGCTTGAAGCTTTTGCCTTGATCTAGTCGTGATCGTTCTCGCTAACGAGGAGCAACACCGACGCCGTCATCGTTGCCGAGCCACAACCCAGGTTCTTTTTAAAAGAAAGCCCGAGGTAAGAAGGGTCGTATTACCTCTACTTGAGAAGTAAATTCTAGGATGCTATAGTGGTGACTAAGAATAGGGTAATATATTAATGAACCTTAGGGTAGTCCCTGCTGACATAAATGAAATATTTAAAATTATTAATGGAAATCACACCTTAGGGAATAGAATATGTACGTATAGGACAAGGTCCGGAACGAATGAGCATATTTAGGATATTAGTTGGCTAATATTGAACGAAAATGTAGAAAAGTATACACTGTAACACAAGGGAGAATTTAAGGATAAACCCACCTAACTTGGGAGTAAAAGAATAAAAGGGTAAACGTAATAGGTAGAAAGAGTAGGACTAATAAGCTGAAAGATAATATGTAAAATAGCAAGTGAAGATTTAAATGGGGTAAAAGAGGGATTAGAATGTGGAATAAGGAATACGTGCAGAGTCGAATATGGGAATAGAAATAAAGTAGTGAATTAGATGTGAAGGAAAATAGATAATCGGTAAAAGAAATTAATAAAAAGATACTAAAGTAAAGAGAGAGTACGTTGTTAGGGAAGTTAAATAAAAGGTTGTAATAAGATGTGGGAACTAAGCTAAGTTAAAAAGGGTAGTTAATTAAAATAGAGTAAGGAAATAGGAATAATAAGTAAATATAAATGTGAGATAAGGGAAACAAAGAGATATCCAATAGCTAGTAAGGAGAGTTAAAATATAGAATATATGATCAAGCTAAGGGTTAATTATGAGTAAGAATAACATTAGTAAAGAGAAACACTTAAATAGAAAAAGATAAAAGAAGGGTCAAGAGACTAAAAGAATTAAAGAGAACTAAGGAACTAAAAGTAAAGAGAAAAGACTAAGATGAATTAATAATGAGAAAGAACATAAATCAATAAATGGCGCAGGTTGGTCGTGGTGACCCTGTGGCCTGATAAAAATAAAAGGTAAATGGCACAGGTTGGTCGTGGTGACCCTGTGGCCTAATAAAAATAAAAGGTAAACGGCGCAGGTTGGTCGTGGTGACCCTGTGGCCTAGTAAAAGGTAAACGGTGCAGGTTGGTCGTGGTGACCCTGTGGCCTAGTAAAAGGTAAACGGCGCAGGTTGGTCGTGGTGACCCTGTGGCCTAATAAAAGGTAAACGACGCAGGTTGGTCGTGGTGACCCTGTGGCCTAGTAAAGGGTAAATGACACAGGTTGGTCGTGGTGACCCTGTGGCTTAATAAAAATAATTGATAAATGTGAAAGGAAAAAGGAAAAGGAAAAAGGAAAAGATAAAGAAAAGAAAAAGAAAGAGAAAAGAGAAAAAAGAAAAGGAAAAGAAGAAGAAAAAGGAAAGAAAAGAGAATGTAGAAATAAATAGAGAACTAAGAATGGAAATAAATGAATGAATGAGGTAAACTGAATAGTAAATTAAGAATCGATAGAAATGACTAGCGGATCAAAAAGTGTAATGAAATGCGAGAACTATTGGAGAATTAAAAGTTAAAAGAATGTGAGAATAACAGAAGGACTAATGGAAGTAAATATATGGAAATTTATGAGTAACGTATATTAATAATAATGTAGGCTTAGTTTATTACTATGTCTTCTTTTAGGATTTATCTCTTTAAGTTCTGTGTAATGTTACCCTTCTTGCTATATTTTGCAGGTATTGAAGTGGAGCTTACATGGAATATGGCCGAGCAGGATTTTCATTTCCACTACGTGGAATGTTTATTGAATATTATGAGTGGACAATTAATTTTTGTAATTTATAATAGGAAATAGTCGCTTGCCCTGAAACTTGCACTAATCGGGCGTTAGGACCTGTTATGACTATTAAACTGTTGTGTTTTATGTTTTTAAATATTTCTGAACTGACAGGCTTTAAGAAGAAGAATTTTGGGAAGTCCGGAAAACAGAGGAAACTCTGCCGGATTTTCGTAAAACCTTTTGAAGAAATTAAGTTTTAAAAAGAACTTTCAAACTCTGATTTTTTTTAAAACCTATAAATTCACTAATTAATGTGAGGGTTTTACAAGTTCCGTTCGGCGTTCGAGTTCTCCGCCATCGTCGCAGACTCGCAGTTCGAGTTCTCCGCCGTCGTCGTAGTTCGGGTTCTCCACCGCCTCTAGTCCCTTCTCTCTTCTCCTTCTCTGATATGTTTTATTTTTTTCTTTTTTTTAAATCCAATAATTGTTTATAATCAAGCCTCCAATCCCTTCTCCTTTCTCCTTCTCTGGCCTGTTTTATTTTTTTTTTAAAATCCAATAATTACTTGTTTATAATCAAGCCTTCAGTCCCTTCTCCCTTTTTCTTCTCTGATCTGTTCCGTTCGTGTTTTTTTCTCCTTCTCTGATTTGTGTTTTACTGTTTTACATAGATTTTAGCATTAGGTTTCAACTCATTAGCATTGTTGCATTAGCATTTGATTTTTTTGTCCCTAAAACAGGTTTTTTATTAATTTTTTGTTGTTATGGTCTAAATGGACCGGACCGGACCGGACCGAAACGATCTGGACCAAAACGGTCTGATCCGGTCTTTGCATGTGAAAAACTTCTAGACCGAACTGGACCGGACCACATAAATTTAATCGGCCCGGTCCCTAAAGTCCCTCAAAGACCGGACCGGACCGAACCTTTACACCCCTATCAACAGCCAATATTAGAGTTATTAAGAGCTGGATTTATTCCTATAATCCACAGATAATATGTTATTTATCGTATATTAGAGATGGAACTTAGAGAATATCTCGAACAGATCATACCTCAATAATACCTCAATAATAAAGGATAATTATAAAATTATTTATTATAATAAATAATCTATCAAGAGCATAGAAGGTCAATGGAGGATTGTCTAAAAAGATAATCTATTTAGCTAAGTAATAGCCCGCAGGTGCACAAGTTATGTCAAGTAGTATAAAAAATATCGTATCCGCAATAACTGTAACACCTTAGGTTGATTTTATTAATTTATTTATTAGGATTTTAAGAAAATTTTGACAGAGTTTACTTTATTTCTTGGATAATTCCCAAATTTTAGTTATAGAACCTGTTTCAAGATCAGAGTAAAATATCCAGCCAGAGTATCACAGACCTAATTAAAACTTCATATCAATCCAAAAGATGGTATGTGACATACCATGAGTGATATTCTTTACACATATACATATACAAGAGTTTGATTTCTTTTAGTTTAGGCACACATTACATATTCAATTTTTTTACAAGCTCTAGATTATATTAATCAAAAACTATACAATCAAAGATAGAGCAGGGTTGCAAAAGGATGTTAAACCACAACATCGAGTCTATACTCCTTTCGGTGGAGCATGACTCTCCTCGACAGCAGGCATGGATAAGACACTTCCTGGAAGAGTACCTAAAATAGCAACAAAGGGAGTGAGTGGTTTTGTATAATTCAAAATAAAGAATTGAAATAGCAATAATACAAAACCCCTAAATGTCATTAACGATTTAAGAAACTCCAATTACATGTAAACAAATACCCATTTCACTCATATAATTGGTAATGCAATGATGCATGATTCGCAAGGGGTATAGTTTCTACAAATGATGCATGCCCAACTCTCGTGATCCATTAATTGAATCCAATGACCCTTTTTAACTCATAATCATCACATCACTCTTTTCATTCCCTTTTCAAGCTTTCTTACATTTATCAATGCATTGTTTCCAATCATGGAACAATTTCACATATGATCTCCTTATCCAGCATTTTCTCTTTCTCATTCATATCATTTCTCATTTCATACTTCATTCTCAATTCATCTCATCATTCATCATTTCACTCAATTTCCTCACTTCACCCTCCGCTCCAGGGAAAGACCAAACCGGGAGTAAGTGTCCCTCCACTGATGCTTGCACAGTACTGGCCACTCTCTCAGTCCTGTACAACTAGGGTTGCAGGCCCAAGTTGGCTATAGCAAGGAACCACCCTCAACCGGTCAACGAAGTGACTCTGTGACCGATAGAATTATCGTGGTTAATGCGGAACCAATCCCCTGACATGAGTGGCCAATTCGTGCCCTCCTAGGTGATCAAAGTTCCACCCAACGACAATTCCCATGGTTGTTTCATTAGCACAATATAGTCACATACCACTCACGTAAATCCACGTCTTGTCTTTCCCAAAATCTTCATCGTCCCCTTATAACTCCATGTATGATGCATGATTTCTAATCACTTCTCAATTGAATTCATGCTTCATAAGATTAGAAAACGATTTATGTTTAAGTATAAGTTCAATTGAGAAGCTACTTAATACTAATTTCACGGAAAACAATAAAGTTATAACAACCATCATTTCATATCCCACAATCATTTATTCAATTCATACATATTAAACACAAGAAGATTTTCTTATCATAATCTCATATTCATCAAGCTATCATAGATTTATCATAGAATTCAAATTGTACACAAGGAGACACAATAAAAATCAATGTAAATATATTCATCTACATATCAAGAATTTGTAAGAACTACAATCGGTGGTGAAATAACTAAACAACACTAGGAGAACACCTAGAAGGGGGGTTGAATAGGTGTTAAAGAAACCTTGAAAGATTTTCGAACGAAACAAATCGAAACAATTAAAACGAATGATTTTCACAAAATTCTCAGTTGTTAATCGATTAAGGCAAGGAGTTAATCGATTAATGTCTGACAGCAAATTTTGGTTAATCGATTAACACACCCAGTTAATCGATTAATCACTGTTAAAACTGAAAAATCACTTTTCAATCGAAAACGAAAATCAATCAATTATCACAGAATATCAGAGATAGCGCGGAATTGATTAACACCAAGATTGTTAACGATTACCTAGATTATGAAAAAGGTTTTCCCCAAATCAATTTGAACTATTAAAACCTAATTCATTCAATTATTAGAAAATCAATCTTTTCTAGTTTTTCAATCAAGAATAATATGAAATAGCAAAAGTTAAAGAGTTAAGGGAAGAGAAGCTTGCTTAGAGATTTATACTGGTTCACTCTCAACCACCAAGAGCTACATCCAATCCCCTCTATCACAATAGAGAGAGTTTCTTCAATAAGAAATTAGAGTTCTCAAATTACAATCGATTGCCTCTCAAGATATCCCACTTGATAGCCTCTAAGAGATACCCCACTCTTGTTTTCCAACCCTCTTGAACTTCTAATCTAACCTCTCTTCTCTTGCTTGATGATAACCCCACACCAAGTCTTCCACTTGCTTGTTGATTCCTCACAACAAAACTTCCAAATGCTTGTTAACACAACAAGACTTCTAAATCAATTTGCTTGATGAACACCACCAAGACTTCTTCTTTCTTGTATTTGAGCTTTCCTTCTTGCAATGATTACAACTCTAAAAAAACAATAAACCTATTGAATCTCCCTCAAGAACTATGAACTATTAGAAATTGAGATTCAAAAATTTCTTGATCAAAGAATATGAAAAATAAGAACTTTAATCCTTTGTAAAAATAAGAGAGAATGTTGAGAGAATAGCGTTGCTTTGATTTTTCTAGAATGATATAAAAATGAAGTTAGTAGATCACAATAATTAGGAAAAGGTTTATATAGAAATCCCAAAAGTTTGGAAAACATTAGAATCAATTTTGTCTTGAAAAGCTGTTTTAAAAAGCTATTCAGCACATGTTAATCGATTAAGGCATCAAGCTAATCGATTAACCACTGTTGAAAAATAGCTAATCGATTAAGCAAATGTGCTAATCGATTAAGACCTGATTCAAATTTTCTGTTAATCGATTAACCTTCCATTTAATCGATTAACCATTGTAAAAGTCAATTAAAAACTTGTTTTCTCAAAACTAAACCTTTCCTTAAAAACCTTTAAGCCACCTACTGATTTAGGTTAAGTGAAATACTCAAATTATAATATGATCATGCACTTGTTAGAGACTCACTACCCTCTAATTAACTCTACCCAAAACTCTAAGAGTCAAAATAAAAAAATATTACAATCAATACATATATTGAATCTAAGAGCTTGCTCTTTCTTCATCATTGTTGTTTGTTGTTCTTTGGTGAGCTTCTTCAAAACAATAGCTTCTTCAAAACATTGTCATTATCAAAACCATGAACTTGCATAATAGATCTAACAATCTCCACATGCACATGCACACTAGATCTAACAGAATTAAGTTTTTCCCAATTTCTACACCAAGGTTCCATCACTATAATGTCAAACATATCCATCCAGTTCATTTCTAAGTCCTAAGGTTCTATATTATCACTATCTAATTCTTTATTTCAAATTATATAAACAACTCCTCCCTTACCTGGATGGAGGAGAAGAAGTGGCTTAGAGATAAAGCTCCACTTGATGTCCACTATGACTACTCCTTGGTTTTCTCCTTTACTCCCGTTCTCTTATTATGATTCCTTGCTTCTAAGTTCTATCTTTCTCACTTTTTGATGAAGAACTCTAGATTATGGAGTGATAGGGGTGATGCAAAAGAGGAAGGATTTGAGGTTTTGATTGTTGTGGAGAATGATTCTAGAGAAGGAAGAAGGATTTGTATGTGTTTATGGAGGAAAGAGAATGATTATGTCATGAAATTTTTGATGGAAAAGGATGTTAAGATATGAAAACCTAGAGAGGAAGAGAGAGATGGTCGAAATTTCTAGAATGGTGGAGAGAGTGATGAATGAAAATGATCCAAAATCACCTTTTTAATCAGATTTTTATGGAGGTAATCGATTACCTCGTAGGGTAATCGATTACTTCACTTAAATTTTCCCAGAATTTCCCAAAAATTTCTATAAACTCGTAGATTTTTCAAGAGGTAATCGATTACTTTATCAAAGTAAGTGATTACTTTCATTCTGTTTCAAAGGTGATCGATTACCTTCTATGGTAATCGATTATCACTTAAAATTTTCATTTCTAATGTATTCTAATGATTCCTAATGTTTCCTTATGCTTAACCTAAATTTCTATTATGCTAATTTACCATTTCTAACACTTCTCAAGGATTAATAAAGTCTGGATGTTACAATAACTTTTTTGTCGAGCACCAACAAATTACAAGTATAATTATCTAAACAATTTTTAGTGATTTGTAAAATAAAATAAAGATTGAATGAATGAATATTGAAATAAAATATGAATTGAATCTTCTAAGGATTAGTTTCATAACATATCTACATTAACAATCTAATAATGATATATCTCTTATCAATTTAGATTTATTTTTAAGGTGAATTATCCTATTGTAGAATACTAATTCATTTCAGAATTTAGTAATATATTTGACTTGCATAACTTCTACTTTTGTGATAATTATAACATGACAAACCCATTAAAGATCTATGATATTTAGTGAACTCTCTCAAGGACTAAACCTACTTTCGGATCTGAAGCCTTAAATTCAATTATGTATCTCAAACATTAACATTTACCTTTCACTTTTTTCCCTAACATCTATGATCATGCAATAGTGAGAACAGATACAATCACATGCATTAAGAACAACATAAATAAAAAAAAATAATCAAATATAAATAAGAGAATCTCCACTTCAATTGCCTCGGAATTTTGTCAAGAGAGAATCGTTGCCATCTAGAATCTTTGTTTCTAACTTGCTTTTGCCAATGTTGGTTCTAACCTTATAATTAATTCTAATTCTAATTCCAGTTACAGGGTTTCTATCTTCATCCTTTTATTATCTTTCCTTCCTCTAAGTATCGGGCCCCAAATAACAAAATAGGTTCAAAAACATGTTAGAATTATATATTTACATCTTCTTATTTCCAAATGCTCCTAGCATCCTTCCACATGGTGGATTCTTTGACTTCTTCAATGCTCCAAACCTCAAAAATCATTAATCTATACATCAAAAGCACAAGAAACCTTTTCAAATAAAATGAAAATAAAATGCATGCTAAACTTATAATAAAATGCATGATTATATATTAAATAAATGCAAACTAATAAAGAATTATTTTACATGTTGCACACACGTCAATAAGAAATCCAACCCAAAGATGGTGGAGACTTTCTATAAATAGAACCTTAAGAGGAGGGCTAGTTATATATTCACCATACTGAGCACCTCATCAGTATACAAGATACATTTAGAGAACCTTGAGTTCATACTGTTCATATGATAAAGTTCCCTCGCTCTCACATCACCTTCCCTCGGTGGCAATCACAGCATCGAGCACGGTATAGCGTTGACCATAGGCAACAAGAACCCCCTCAACAGTCAACTTGGTAACAATATTGAACCCCTCATTATTCTACAAGATATCCCAACATCTTAACAAAAATAACGAGATTCTAAGAGTAGCTTCCAAGGAATCCTAACAACTACCAAAGATTGTACATATCAAGGAACCTAAGGCACTCAAGATCATAAATTCCATCTTCCCAAGAACTAGCTTAAACTTGATTCCCTTATTACTCGGGACATGTAGGACCACGGTCGCACATGTTGGCCCCCCTCTCACTATCACTACACAGTGAGTAACATTGCCACCACCACCACCAGACAACCAAGGAGACATGATTTCGCGAGTTCCACCAAAATTACATTACAAATGGAATCTCCTCACAATCGTACAAGGCTTGGTCCAATTATAACAAGGTGGCGATAACCATGATTTTGAACTCAGGACCTTCACGGTCAAAACATTACCGATCTCGCCAAAGGAAGAAGAAATGGCAAGCACCACTATCGGTGAGTTTGAAGCCAAATTAAGGAAAGATCAATGAGAAACTTCATCTTAGTGTGATGATAATGAAAATAGATGACAACGGTTCTCTTCTACATCAATAGTATCAAAGAACTCCCCACGTTAGGGGAACCAAACGAATAAGCTTAGATTCAATGCTAGAATAGTAATGTTAAATCATGGTTCCTAAACCATCAAACATCGACCAATGCTAAAGAGGAAAAGTCAAAAGTAGCCAATCCACTATTTGTTCTGGTTGATGACGATGTCGATGGCTCATGAAATCTCTAACCAATCTTCATCACGAACAAAGACTCACGAATCTCCAACCCACATATCGCCGTCCTTGCTTATCGCAAATATCCAAGTAATCATTATTCTCACTTGTTGATCAACAAACCATGAAAAAATCACTCTGCCTTGCCAGACCATACGAAGCATATCATTGAAGGTTTCCCTTGCGACACCCTCATTCTCTTACCGAGTAATTAAATATCAATAATTAGTATTACTCGAAAATAGTATGGACTTGTTGGGTTTGTAGAATTATTTGAAATAAATTTTTCCATTAATCTTGGAAATAAGGTGTACATTCAAAACTGTTGGCCTCGACATTTAAATTGATTTTTCATTAATAACATTGAATTCGGCGTTTGGAAAATACCTTGCCTTTTTATCTTAAAAATGTGATTCGAGATAACAATTGTCGTTAGTGTAAATTAACGTATTTTCGTAGATTGAAAGAAATTATAATTGTATATCATGATATCTCGAAATTTGAGTTGTATAAAGATAAAAGTTGTGGTCGAATTCTTTTGACAATCATTAGAGTAAGTGGAAATTATAGAACTATGTGTGAGTGGAAAATATAAACAGGCATTATCATAATGAAAAAGGATACATGGTCCAAGAGTTTGGTAAAAAACGAGTCCAAAGATACAAGTCCATAAAACTAAAAGCATAAAAGATAGACCAACTCTCTAAAGCCCTCTAAAAAAATATGTACAATATGTATAAAATCAAAACAGAAGTGCCTCAAAGTTGGTCAGAACTGGTCCTCTATCTAGCTGGTGTCATCCATTCATCCATCTGGTCCACTGCAGCTGCTCATCAGGTCCCTAACCCTCACTACCCACACTATGCATAAACCTATGGGTCTCCAACGCCCCACTCACTCCCGGTGGAGTGCTCGACTGACTCATCTCCGCTCTCTGCCTCGACAGGATCCTCCTCGACCTCATCCGACAGGGTGGGTACCCTACCACTGGGCACAGGCAGTGGATGGCGCATCCCTGATTGGACTTGTCGGGTCAGGAGTAGGAGTATCCTCTCAAACAACTCTAGAAGTAAAGGGGTGTGAGCGGGTGGTAGATCTAAAATGAAAACTATAAAAGTGTCGAGCTGGTCGAGCTGGGGGTGATCCATGATAAGTATAAAGATGGGGTACGTGCATAGTATAGATAATGGGAATCCGGAACCTACGAGGACGTACTCGGGCTAGGGGGTTAGGGTGGTAGAATGTCAACTCTACCTCGCCCTCATAAACAGCCCGGTGGTCCTCATATATCCATGCTCCACTAGGGAGGGGACGAATCTATATGCAATCGATGTTGGAAAATTGATGGCATATACTAAAGAGATAAAATATATTATCTAACTAGAACACATTCATGTCAAATCACCAAAGAATGAATAGAGCAGAAGCATACCTGTATGTATTCATGAAGAATATGATGAACGTAAGAACTTGTCCTTGATCTTGTGTCGAAATCCATGTCCATGACGAACATGAAGGTTCTTTGGTCTTCCAAGTCATGAATGCACAATTGCTCCTAAGCCTTTTCTAATGATGGAATGTTAGAGAAGGGAATTGGATACAAATGACTTGGGGACCATAACCTTTTTATAATAAGTTCATAGCCTTTCATGAAGGGTTATGACTATTGAACTTACTTATTTATATTTCGGCCCATCAACAATATAGAAATAAGACTTGGGTATATACACATTATTAAATCCATACCAAATGAGATGTCCTCAACTCCAATACATTAAACCTTAAAATATCATTTTAATAGGGTTAAATCTTTATGATAGCATATAATACATGAACAATGATATAGGTAGGTTCACATATTAGATAAATAACTAATAGGCGAGATAACGAGACATCACCTACAAAGGGAACGGGAGTAAGCAACATAGAATAAAGATGCATTTAATAAATCTCAATCAGATAATTATCAAATCACCGCCAGATGCATACTAAATCACAAATAGATAAGTAACAAATAGAATGCATATTCACATGCTCAACACTTGATCATCAATCAATTTGTTTCATTATGAGTGGCATGATGCATGATTTCTATCTCACAATTCCTGAAGCTTCAAATACTAATCAATCTCTCGAACGTCCATCCAAAAACTCCAGTGTACATTCATAGTATAGTTTACTTTCACAGTACAATAATACATTCCTAGTATGTATGACGAACAAGCTCGATAGTGATGCACAACGATACTTCCAAAGTATACGTCACGTTTCCAAAACGTAATAATCACATTGTCAGCAATATTCCATTACTGGCCACATTTCTCAAACATGTGTCACCGAACGAGTCGTTAACCATTGGCACTCCCAGAGGCCCTCCTCATGTTTCTTGAACATGAAAACGATACTATCAACCAATCACCATGTATGGATGAAAGCATTGCTTATCTCATTTGATTGGCCTTTAATTAATTTTTCATAATTTCCAACATTATTATAACTTAATAATGCACAAATTCTCAACTCAATGAAATAAATTACCATCACATATATAAATTCAATATATCACTTGTTCACAAATAAGTTAAGTTTAAATTAAAATAAATAAAATTAAAAATGGTATTTTAAGGAATTTTTAACACTGATAATCGATTACTACGTGTATTTTCCATAATCAGTATCAGACATGGACTGTAATTGATTATTAGATTGTGGTAATCGATTATTATGTCTGCAAAAACACTAAAAATGAGGTTTTAACATACCATTTTCAATTTCACTCAACTCTAACTTAAACTAACTCAAAACAGAACTTTTTCATCATCAAATAAACATGTATCAACACTGAATTCATCAAATTAGCCAAAGATTTCAACAATGCACACAATTATGCATAAAACACCAAAAACAACTCATGGTATCAAAACTCAATATACTCAATTAATTCATGATTTCAGCATCTAAACATCTTGCACGCATCAAAAGAAACTTGCTCAAATAAGTTTTAGAGCTCAAATTGGCCTCCAAGCCAAAAAACTATTTCAAAACTATGCCCTTGAGTCTCTTGATGACTCATCCTAATTTTTATCACAATTTGTTGTCTTTATAGTTAATGGTTAGCTTCTCCCTTACCTCCTGGTTGTGTTAGAAGAGATTCTTAGAAGAAATTTGCAGCCAAAAGTCAAATCCACTTCAGACCCGAACATGCAGAGCAGTTTCGGCAGGGGTATAAAATCAGAGTTTTTGACATTTGAATCGTGCCTTTGCTCTACGCAACATGCACTAAAGATTGAAACAAGTTTGAGACTAAGAAAGTGCATGTGTTTACCATAATCGAAGTTGGAAGTGAGCTTCCAGACTCTAAAATCGACTTTGACAGGTTCAAACACCACATTTTGAGAGCTCAGAACTTTTGACCCACTCACTCTCAACTCACAATCTCGGTATCACTGTGAAGCTTGAAGATTAAGCTTCACAATGGTGTATAGTATGTGCTTAATGGATTGAAAATGAATGAGACCGCAAGGATCAAAGGAACATTGCAGAAACAGAGCTTCAGCAGGGTTTTGGAGCAAATGAAGCAAATTTGATCACAAGGCATGCTTATATAGAGAAATTAAGCAAGCATGCAACTTGACACCCGTTTCCCATTGAGATTAGAGATGAATTCATGGCGGATTAAGGGTTAATTTGGTTGATTACTCATCAAACCACTACAAGAAAAATCCAAAATAGCGACGGAAAAATCCCTCTCAAATCCCTCACAAATCTCTCGCAAAATCGAATTTGCGACGGATTTGTGAGCGATGCGTCTGTCGTGTAATTTTCCTCGCTAATTAACGAGCAAATATTTCCCTTGCAAATTCCTCGCAAAAATCATGCTTTGCGAGGGAAATTTCCCTTGCAAATCCCACGGAAGAAGTCATTCAAGAAATTGACCAAAATTATCATCAATCCGTCGCTAATTTGCGACCAATAGTCCCTCGCAAATTCATCACAAGTGAATTCTTTTGGCGAGAGCTTAATCCCTCGCAATTGATTGTTTAAAAAATTGGTTCTGTAACACCCCTAATTTTCGTCTCCTAAATACTAAATAAATTAATTATAATAGTTATTTTATAATTAATTTTAGTTTATTCAAAAGCTTTATTTTTGTACATTATGTGTATTAGGAAATATAAAAATATGGGATATATTTTTATATAATAATTTTGTACAAAAATATTAGTTTTTCAATTCAGTTCTTGGGGAAGGACCTAATTACAATATTGAAAAGTTTTTGGAGGGAAATTAATTAAAATATAAATTTTTAAAAATTTTCCTCGTGTTAATCGATTACCACGACTTGGTAATCGATTACCAAAGTGCAGAACAGCTAGTGTTGAGTGCGTTTGATGACTCAACGCACGATTAATCCCAAATTACCCAGAAATTGACACGAATCCAGGCCATAGACACGTTTATGAACGCGTGTCGCCCTGCATAAACACTTGATTTGGCTATAAGTGGCCTTGGTTGATGAAATAGGGTTCCATTTCCATGTTTGAAGCTCTGAAAACACAGTTAGGGTTCATAATTTCGCTTTTTCGATTCTCCCTCGATTTTGAGAGTTAGCTCATGAGTGATACACCATTGCAAAACTTAATCTTCAAGCTTTGCATTGATATAAAAATCTTGAGTTGAGTTTGAGTGTGCTAGGAATTCTAGACTCTACAAGTTGGTGCTTCAAGTCTGTAGAATCTGAAATCTGAGTCTTGGAGCTCACTTTCAGCTTCGATTGTGGTAAGTATGAGCACCCTCTTGACCTCCAATTTGTTCCTATCTCTAGATTATGTCGCAGAGATTATATCCTAACTATTTTACCCAAAACTTATGCATATTTGATGGGTCAAATTCTCTTGTCTTGTGACCCTATTGAGATTGCTCTGCATTCATGGACCTGAAAAGGGGTTTTGTGGAAAATGGAGTTTGATCGTTTCTCTGAGTGAAGTCTCTGTTCAAACACGACCCTAAGGTATGGGGGAAGCTTTCCATTTGCTAGAATGAGGATGAATTGCATTAGAAAATAGGATGAGCCACCATGAGGCTTTAAGGGCTTAGTTCGAAATAGGACTTTGGCTTTGAGGGCAATATGAGTCATAAGACTTGTTGGAACAAGTTTGAATTGATGCATGTGAACTTAATTGATGCTGAAACCATGATGAAAATGAGTATAATTGATTTTGGTACATCAAGTTGCATAAAGTGTGGTTTTTATAACTTGACTTAATCAATCACATTTACTACCCTACTACTATGCACATATTTAGTTCTAAACAATTTACATAGTTCTTCGTTATTTACTCATGTTATTACTTTTTCTCAATTTCTTACCTCTCTTTTCATTCTTAGTTCACTTTTAATTTTATCTCATTATTTCTTTTGTTCTCTTTCTTTTCTTTCTTTTGTTCTCTTTTCTTTTCTTTACTTTTCTTACTTTTCTTTTTCTTTCCTTTCTTTTCTTTTCTTTTCTTTTCTTTTCTCATTTATTGAACCAAAGGGTCTTATGACTAACCTGCGCTCGATTTCTCTTTTATTAAACCACAGGGTCTTATGACCAACCTGCGCTCGATTTCTCTTTTATTAAACCACAGGGTCTTATGACCAACCTGCACTCGATTTCTCTTTTATTAAACCACAGGGTATCATGACCAACCTGTGTTGAGCCACATGGTCTTATGACCAACCTGTGCTCGGGCCGCAGGGTCTCATGACCAACCTACACCGTGTCTATTCTCTTTACCTTTCATTTTCTTATCATTTCTCTTTTCTTTACTTTCTCGCACTTTATGTGGTTCAATTATCTTTTCGTTTCTACTCTTTATTCTTTATTTTCGTATGCGGATTTTTCCTAATATTTATACGTTTTCTTCTCTCACGTCTCTTTCTTAATCTAATAGCTCGACACTTTAGTTTTTCTTGCTCTACTTCTCTTCTTACAACTCTTTTTCGTTCATTCGTTATTTCCTATTGTTTACTTACCCCCCCCCCCCCTCTTCTTCTTAAATTCTTTCCCCTAGGTTCTTTTATCAGTTTCCAATTTACATCTAAAATTTTGTTCGTTACTTCTTTCTATTTCTCTAATCCCTACAACCTTTAACTAATTCTACTTCGCTCATACTAATTGGTTCAAATTTAATTCCCTCTTTTACCTCACTTTATTCTTCGGTCGATGTAAACAACAGTATCTTTTATCTAATTCATTCTATTCTGACCAACTACTTTGCTTAGTCTCTCTACCCTCACTCACTCGCTTAATTCCTTTCCCTAGGTATTTCCTTAGCTCAACCGACTCGTTTATTCGATTATTATATTTCCTGTATTTCTATCTATTAAAGTGGGTTTTACTTTTATTCTACTTATTCTATTTTTATCAGCGGGAGACTACCATATGGTTCGTTGACATACATTTCTATTACCCTATCCTTAGCTATCACTATAACATCCTAGAATCTACTTTTTAAGTAGAGGTAATACGACCCTTCTTACCTTTAAATGCTTTAAATCTCAGCTTTTCCGTAGACATACTCCTTTTCGTATGCCGATACTCGAACATGTCGTGGCCCATTACTATCGCTTGCGCTGGTCTTGAAGCTCCTTCGTCGTCTAACTACATTATACGTATTAAATAACAATCACAACAACGCACTAAGGACTAATTAAGCGCGATAATAAAACGATCACTTAAACCTTGATTGACAATGTTATAAAGACATACTTTTTCGTTATACGCAATAAGCTTAAAAAAAGTATTAAAACATGGATCTTTCAGTGTTCCCAAAAAGCAAGTTTTAGGAATGAATTAGTAACTAATAGTGGCGTCAAAAACACTTGATTATAGTTCGTAAACCAAAGTTAACCAGGATTAAAATAAGAGCCAATGTCTTCACAAAAGAGCATAGTTCCTCATTGGAAAGAGATTAACTTTCAAACTAATATAATCATTATTAAAATACGTTAGGGTCAAGTATTTTTAACTTCTACTCATGATAATAATTGCTAGTATCGCTTGACAATAACAATTCCTTATTGAAAACACTTTAACTATCAAAACTACATGCTTATCGAAAATAATTAAAAATCACATAGCTTTAATCACGATTCGAAAAGTCGATGCTTATGATACTTGACGCTATGAATTCCCAATTGAAAGAGAGCATTCTTTGATAAAAATAAGTCTAAACTAATTTCCAAAGTCCAAATAGGTACACCCCCTTCAATTTGGAATGAAAGCTCAAGGTAGATTTAAACTCGAATTAACGTATGTCGAACACCGGATTCCTATTTAATTGGTTTATTGTTAGTTCAGGAACAATCCAGCTCAACTAACCTACAACCCAATTACTTAGGAACCCAACGCATTTAACAAAAACACCTTCAAAACTCATCATTAGACATAACGTTTAATTCGACGTTATTACAAATCAAAGTAAACAATTAAAGTCACCATCAACAAAATCAATATAAACTATAATACAAGTTCAATTTCCAAAACAGTTTAATACTAAATAATTATTACCAATACAATTATAATTAGTATTATTATTAAAACACAACACAAAGTAATTAAAAAGGTATTAGGGATTTACCCTCAAATATGGTTTTGAAGGCCGGTTCGGTCAAACCGGTTCAAAGCAAAGACAAGTGGTTCACAGCCTCACAACCCCGGCATCCACGACCGAAGTCGGTGACGATAACAGCAACGGTTTTGAATAAAGGAAGGAGAGAAAACGATCTTCAAGCTCCGAGGCACCGACAACAACATCATCGAACACCACAGCACCCGGGCAGCAGCGACGGATCTGCGACCAAGGTGAAAGGCGACGGCGCGGCGACGGTTCGAGCTTGGCAAGAAGGGGGTCGCGATTCGCAACTGGGTGGAGAGGAAGAGTGCGGCGTGGCGGCGGCGCGCGACTTCCTAGGGAGAGAGAGGAAGAGAGATGGAGGCGTGATGGTGGTTAGTGGCGGCGTCGACGGTCGTGTGAGGGAGGAGAGTGGCGCTGATGGCGGCCTTTGGTCACGGCGGTGGTTGGATCGCGAGCGGCGGTCCGATCTACAAAGAGTCGCGGTTCGCGACTTGGTGGAGAAGGAGAGCACGAGCATGGCGGCGTGAAGAGAGAGAGAGAGAGAGAGTGGCGGGGAAAGAGAACGAAAATGAGGGAGATAGAGAGAAGGGGGTGGCGGCGGCCGAACCCCATGTTGAAGAAAAAGAGGGGTTCTTTGGCCCTTACAACACAACTCACATTTTGCTGCTTATTTGCTCTTTTTTTTTTTCCTTTGTCTCACACTTTTATTTATTTATTTATCAACCCAATATGAATATTAATAATAGGATTTTAGCATCATATAGCTTCATATAGAAAAAATATAAGGTTAGATATTAGTTAGATACTAGGAAATAAAAAAAATTTATTTAATATTTTATCTTTATAAATACCAAAGTAAAGAATAGAAAGTCTATTTTTCAAATAGGGTAATTGTTTCAAATGAATCTACTTTAAAATATAATTAAATATACTTTCATAATTAACATAATGTATTTTATGAAAATACCCAACACCTAAATGATTGATTTCCATAAACAATTATTTAATTTAGTAAGACTTATAATTTATAGCGTTAAAGAAATCATGGTGTTCAAATTCCGATATTTCCTGACACTTTAGCAATACTAAAAGGAACCTTAATTAGTTATTCATAAACTTGATTATTGTTATTATTATTATTCTAATCTATTATTATTATAATTATATGATACGCCCCGCAAGCGCACGGGTTATGTCAAGTAGTAGTATAAAAAGATATCGTCTCCACAGGGATTTTGTTTGTTAATTAGCAACTAATTACAAGTATAGATTATGTAACACCCTCACAATAATTTAGTTAAATTAAGATTTTTAAAAAATTGGTACTTTAAAAAATTCTTTTTAAATTAAAATACGTAAGAATATTTTTCCGGAAAAACGGACAGATCTTCCTCTGTTTTTCGGACTTTCCCAAACTTTCCTGTTTGTACCTGTTCAGGCCAGAACATTTTAAAATATAAACAGGCACATTATATATTCGATTATATCCTAATGCCCTTACCAATACAAGTTTCGGGCGCACAACTACTACATATTTTAAATTACAAAAATAACAGTTTATCACATCAGCCCACTCATAAAACAATGAACGAGCACACTCCACGTGGTGGAGTGTTATTCCTACTCGGCCTGAAATTGTGTCTGCTCAAACTTTGAACCTGTAAAAATGGTTGCAAGGGTGAGCTTTACACATGAAATAGAGAAGTAGTTTCTAACTAGGCATAATGACCTACCAAGTCAAACACAATTAGCACGTAGCACATATAATTTCATTTAGGCAAACCCAACATGCGTCATACACAACCAACAGTCTTATTAGTATCCATTCATTTATTTCATTCATATTACCTTTCCAATATCTTCGTTAAATCTCATTCTTTTCCATTTCCATTCTCATAAATTACCAACTCATGTAAATATATCATTTAGCACATAGACATAATTTCAATATTCAAACACAATTACTCATTCCACTTCTTTTCATTCTAGTCTTTTCATTCTAATCTTTCCATTTACTTTTCTTTCTTGTTTTCCTTCTTTATCTCTTTATTTTCTTTTTCCTTTTTCATTTAACATTTATCATTTGGCCACAGGGTCACCACGACCAACCTGCGCCATTTACCTTTTATTTTTATTAGGCCACAGGGTCACCACGACCAACCTGCGCCGTTTATCTTTTATTATTATTAGGCCACAGGGTCACCACGACCAACCTGCACCGTTTATCTTTTTTTTTTTTATTAATTATTAGGCCACAGGGTCACCACGACCAACCTGCGCCATTTCTCTTTTATTATTATTAGGCCACAGGGTCACCACGACCAACCTGCGCCATTTTAATTTACTATTCTCACCCTCATTCCGCTTATCTTATTTAATTATTCTTTTCATTGATTATCTTTTCTCTTCTTTAGTTTCTTTATAATTATCTTTTTCCTTCTTGCCTTTCATTAGTAACTTATTATCTCATTCATCATTCAACACATACATAACAACTATAACATACAATAACTCACCAATATCAATCAAGGTTGCATATTCTTCAATTAAGTACTCATGACAGCATTTAACAATTAAAATACACATTTAATCGCAATTTATTAGTGGTTTCATTTCCTTTATTCTCCTACTCACTTTATTATCTCTATCTCCGTATATTTTCCTTCTTTATATATTATCCAATTTATTATGCGATACACATTTAGCATTTTAACCTTGAGCATATATATAATCAAATAGCAACACACATCATAATCTATAACATGTGATATTCCATATTTACATTTTGCACTTAAAACACATATTTCAAATCACATTATCCAATTAGATTTTCTTTTGTTTATTTTTATCCTTCACTTTTAGTCTCGATTAATTACTCTAAGATTCGTTCACAAACATACCCATATATTCTTAGCAAGTATTATAACTAACTAGAAAGTACTCTCTAAAGCAAGGTAAAACACCCCTTATCTCAGGGTTCTATTAGAACCTGGCATATGGCTCGGTGAGGCGATCCCGCTGCGGCTTACGTCGAACTAGTCCAAATCCACCAGCGGCAATTACGGCTTACACAACCGGCGTCGGTCTGAATCCTCGACTACGTTGGTGATGGCGGTTTGGATCAAACCCGCAACCGTGGCCGATGACGATAACGGCGTCGGTTTGGTTCGCTGCACATGGGTCCGAACGGTTTGAACCATCAACCCAGCGATCATGGCAAGGAAAGGACTAGCGGTTCGGTCTGAACCTTCAGCGGACCAGTGGCGACGCGAGAAGCAAAGACCGTGGCTGGTCCATGTCTCCCTGGTTCATGAGCTTCGAACGACAGCGGCATCAATGAGAAAGGAACGGCGGCGGCTTCATTTGCACAACCAGGGAAGGAGAGCGGTGGCGGAGATCGGCTTCTTGACCACAAAGGAGTCGCGATTCAAACTAGAGGGAGAAGAAACGTCGCGTGGCGGCTGGAGATCTGTGGCTCGTGATTGATGGCGACGCAGCGGCATCCTCCACGAACGGCGACCCGATCTGAAGGAGGGAGTCGCGATGGCGACGGCGGCAAGGTGGGTGGTGACGGTCCTTCAGCACCTCCGACGCAGGGGAGAGCGGACGAGAGCAAGAGAGAAAGATCGGGACGGAGGAGAGAGAGACCGAGGCGGCACCGGTGACAGGGAAGAGAGGGAGCAAAACGCGATTGGAGGGATATGGGGGCTAGGGCCGGCGGGTTTCATGGGGAAGGAGAAGAAGATGGGGGGAATAAGGTGGGGGGGCGGCAGCTGCTGCATTCTTCTTCATTTTTTTTTTTAGGGTTTCAGCACACACAACACTTATTATTTGTTTACTTTTTTTTTATTTATTTTATTTATATATATATTTTTTTTTATTAACATCAACTAAAGGTATTACTAATAATAATTTAACATCTAATTAACACCTATACATATATGAAAATCATAAAGTTAGAAATTTAGAGATATATAAAAAAATAGTTTAATATTGAGTACGTTAAAACTAAGGTAAAATATAAAAAGTATATTTTTCAGATAGGATAATTATTTTAAATGAATCTTCTTTGAAACACATAATTGAAATATTCCTTCGTAAATAATATAGTGTAGTTTATGAAAGTGTCCCACACATTAAGAATAAATTAAAAGAATTAATTACTTAATTCAATAAAACTCAAAATTTATAATACGAAAAATAAGGATGTTACAATCCTTCCCCCAAAAAAGAAATTTCGTCCTCGAAATTTGATTAGGGAAACCGTAAGGTTAGGGTTTAAGAGCCCTTGAACATCATCCCATTGAACGTAGACAAATACAACATACAAGATACTTAGTCTAACTCAAGCTGAGATGTAAACTTCATCCTTTTGCGGAGATCAGTCTTGCATTGTCTAGTCTTCGACGCGTCTTCGTCGTTCCGAACAAAGTTTTGATCCATTCCGATGTCAAATTCCACGAGTTTGCTGAACTTTTCGCAAGGCGCAAAATAGCTAATCAAGAGAGGGATATTTTGGAGTAAATTATCAACAAATAAAGTAGTTGATTGATTCAAGGATTGTCCACTAGACAATAGCACAATAATATGGAATATGGATTAGCAAAACCAAGATTTCCTTGGTTTTCTTGGATGACACCATTATTCTGGGTATAGGAGATTCTGATGATTGCATATTAGAAGGACACGATATAATAGACTTATGAAAATGTCAATCAAGTCTACGGCTACTATAAATAAAGAGATTATCAAAAATCATTTTCAGTTTATAACAATGAATAAGGATAGAATCTCAGGAGTCATCACTATCAAAGGTGTTAGCGTTATGACCAAAGTAAACATGGTCATGCAATCATTAGATCTCATGAAAATAATTTCATGTTACTTGGAGTGTTTCAAACTAACAAGCCTGTATTTAAACTTTGCAAGAGACAAGTCGATTCTAAGACGGTCACGATGCAATTGGAATTGAAAAGAAATGTCGAGTAATCACACTCCTTGACGTATAAGAGATGTTAAGGATTATGAACCGCAGATAGATTCAAGTGCCAATTCCTCAAATCACAACTACATTTTTGTTATTATAAACTAGGTCACAATTTTGGGAACACAAGGAGACAAGTTTGTTCAGAGTAAAAACTATTGTCAATGGTAACAGGGAAGTATTCTTCGATATCAAGAGGCTATGGGTGTATATAAGATCCAATCCATGCAAAAATAAGAAAAGGTAACTTTTTGTTCTGAATTCAAGTGTTTGCATAGAACTGAGAATAATGGATGCAATGTACTCAAGAAGTTGTGCATTATCGAATGTATCACGAATTAATAAAAACAATTCTCAGTCAATTGATATTCAAAGCAGAATGAAATCTAGATTCTACAATTAACATCTAAGATGTCAAGATTTAAACGAAGAAATAAAGGTTCAAGAAGCTAAGTCAATATTAAGGTTCTGCACAACAGAATCAACGCTCCAAATTCGGGACACCATATGTAGATTTGATACGTGAAGAGGAACGAAAGACCTATAGGATTTTGTAGAATAATCATCCAGGTATTTCTGCTGCGCATTCTGATTTTAGAGAATTTCAAATCTACAGGGGATTTCAAATTATAAGTTTGTACTCCTAAACCTAGAAACTTCAATGGTGTAACATTGGAGTAAGCAAGTCCAACCTTACATTCCATTGGTGGTGAATTCATTTCCATATGATCGAATTTTACCATACGGTAGGCAACTTGCTATTCCCATTAAGAAGAGTGGCACGACTTAAATCATGGTTTTAAATGTATGGAAATGCCATTGGAATTATTTTGTCTAAATTGTCACCATTGGAATCCGTGCTCTTAATTCAATACCAAGGGTTAATCCTTCTCGTTGGGGTGGCAGCTAGCATGCCCTAGCCCGTTGGGGTCTTTCATTGCCCTTAGTCTTGACAATTACACGTTTTCCAAATATGACAATACAACAAATGGGGAAATTGGATCTGAACGCTTGGTGAAGTTTGAAACAAACACCAAGAAATCAACTATGAATTAGCGATATTATTCTAAGTCCTAATTCCTAATCTAACTAACTTAGGCATATAAATGTCTATTGGTTACTCGCTTGGTGAGTAAACCATAGGAGTTGTAAGTCCAAACTCCAAGACCGAGGAAAAACTGCTCTGATATCATAATGTAACACCCTCACAATAATTTAGTTAAATTAAGATTTTTAAAAAATTGGTACTTTAAAAAATTCTTTTTAAATTAAAATACGTAAGAATATTTTTCCGAAAAAACGGACAGAGCTTCCTCTGTTTTTCGGACTTTCCCAAAATTTCCTGTTTGTACCTGTTCAGGCCAGAACATTTTAAAATATAAACAGGCACATTATATATTCGATTATATCCTAATGCCCTTACCAATACAAGTTTCGGGCGCACAACTACTACATATTTTAAATTACAAAAATAACAGTTTATCACATCAGCCCACTCATAAAACAATGAACGAGCACACTCCACGTGGTGGAGTGTTTATTCCTGCTCGGCCTGAAATTGTGTCTGCTCAAACTTTGAACCTGTAAAAATGGTTGCAAGGGTGAGCTTTACACATGAAATAGAGAAGTAGTTTCTAACTAGGCATAATGACCTACCAAGTCAAACACAATTAGCACGTAGCACATATAATTTCATTTAGGCAAACCCAACATGCGTCATACACAACCAACAGTCTTATTAGTATCCATTCATTTATTCCATTCATATTACCTTTCCAATATCTTCGTTAAGTCTCATTCTTTTCCATTTCCATTCTCATAAATTACCAACTCATGTAAATATATCATTTAGCACATAGACATAATTTCAATATTCAAACACAATTACTCATTCCACTTCTTTTCATTCTAGTCTTTTCATTCTAATCTTTCCATTTACTTTTCTTTCTTGTTTTCCTTCTTTATCTCTTTATTTTCTTTTTCCTTTTTCATTTAACATTTATCATTTGGCCACAGGGTCACCACGACCAACCTGCGCCATTTACCTTTTATTTTTATTAGGCCACAGGGTCACCACGACCAACCTGCGCCGTTTAACTTTTATTATTATTAGGCCATAGGGTCACCACGACCAACCTGCGCCGTTTATCTTTTATTATTATCCGGCCACAGGGTCACCACGACCAACCTGCACCATTTCTCTTTTTTTTTTATTAATTATTAGGCCACAGGGTCACCACGACCAACCTGCGCCATTTCTCTTTTATTATTATTAGGCCACAGGGTCACCACGACCAACCTGCGCCATTTCAATTTACTGTTCTTACCCTCATTCCGCTTATCTTATTTAATTATTCTTGTCATTGATTATCTTTTCTCTTCTTTAGTTTCTTTATAATTATCTTTTTCCTTCTTGCCTTTCATTAGTAACTTAATATCTCATTCGTCATTCAACACATACATAACAACTATAACATACAATAACTCACCAATATCAATCAAGGTTGCATATTCTTCAATTAAGTACTCATGACAGCATTTAACAATTAAAATACACATTTAATCGCAATTTATTAGTGGTTTCATTTCCTTTATTCTCCTACTCACTTTATTATCTCTATCTCCGTATATTTTCCTTCTTTATTTATTATCCAATTTATTATGCGATACACATTTAGCATTTTAACCTTGAGCATATATATAATCAAATAGCAACACACATCATAATCTATAACATGTGATATTCCATATTTACATTTTGCACTTAAAACACATATTTCAAATCACATTATCCAATTAGATTTTCTTTTGTTTATTTTTATCCTTCACTTTTAGTCTCGATTAATTACTCTAAGATTCGTTCACAAACATACCCATATATTCTTAGCAAGTATTATAACTAACTAGAAAGTACTCTCTAAAGCAAGGTAAAACACCCCTTACCTCAGGGTTCGATTAGAACCTGGCATATGGCTCGGTGAGGCGATCCCGCTGCGGCTTACGTCGAACTAGTCCAAATCCACCAGCGGCAATTACGGCTTACACAACCGGCATCGGTCTGACTCCTCGACTACGTTGGTGATGGCGGTTTGGATCGAACCCGCAACCGTGGCCGATGACGATAACGGCGTCGGTTTGGTTCGCTGCACATGGGTCCGAACGGTTTGAACCATCAACCCAGCGATCATGGCAAGGAAAGGACTAGCGGTTCGGTCTGAACCTTCAGCGGACCAGTGGCGACGCGAGAAGCAAAGACCGTGGCTGGTCCATGTCTCCCTGGTTCATGAGCTTCGAACGACAGCGGCATCAATGAGAAAGGAACGGCGGCGGCTTCATTTGCACAACCAGGGAAGGAGAGCGGTGGCGGAGATCGGCTTCTTGACCACAAAGGAGTCGCGATTCAAACTGGAGGGAGAAGAAACGTCACGTGGCGGCTGGAGATCTGTGGCTCGTGATTGATGGCGACGCAGCGGCATCCTCCACGAACGGCGACCCGATCTGAAGGAGGGAGTCGCGATGGCGACGGCGGCAAGGTGGGTGGTGACGATCCTTCAGCACCTCCGACGCAGGGGAGAGCGGACGAGAGCAAGAGAGAAAGATCGGGACGGAGGAGAGAGAGACCGAGGCGGCACCGGTGACAGGGAAGAGAGGGAGCAAAACGCGATTGGAGGGATATGGGGGCTAGCTCATGGGGAAGGAGAAGAAGATGGGGGGAATAAGGTGGGGGGGGCGGCAGCTGCTGCATTCTTCTTCTTTCTTTCTTTTTTTTAGGGTTTCAGCACACACAACACTTATTATTTGTTTACTTTTTTTTATTTATTTTATTTATATATATATATATATTTTATTAACATCAACTAAAGGAATTACTAATAATAATTTAACATCTAATTAACACCTATACATATATGAAAATCATAAAGTTAGAAATTTAGAAATATATAAAAAAATAGTTTAATATTGAGTATGTTAAAACTAAGGTAAAATATAAAAAGTATATTTTTCAGATAGGATAATTATTTTAAATGAATCTTCTTTGAAACACATAATTGAAATATTCCTTCGTAAATAATATAGTGTAGTTTATGAAAGTGTCCCACACATTAAGAATAAATTAAAAGAATTAATTACTTAATTCAATAAAACTCAAAATTTATAATACGAAAAACAAGGATGTTACAGATTAGCTAAACGAATCTATTAGAGATATATATAAAATAAAAGATTGGATTGAGATATAAAATAAAATAAAATAAAATATATCTAAAGATATGAGATAAGATAAGAATTAAATCTTCCAAGGATTAGTTTCACCACATATCAACATTGACAATCAATTAAAGATATATCTCTTATTAAATTAGATTTACTTTGAAGGTGAATTATCCTAATGTAGAATATAATACTAGTTCCTTTCAGAATCTTAACACCGTACCTAATGAGGCCTAATTCCTACTTTCGTGGTAATTAGGGTACATTAAATCCATTAACATCTTTGATAATTCATTGAATCCTCTCAAGGATTAGAACTACTTTCGTGATCTAAAACCTTAAGTTTAATTATGTATTTTCTAAAACTAAGGTTCACCTTTCGGTACTTCCTTACTATCTGGGATCATGCAATAGTGGGATCCGACACACAATCACAAGCATTAAGAACATCATAATTAAATCTAAAATAAATAAATATTAATAAGAGATAAAGTCAATGCCTCCATGGGTTAATCCTAATCCTTAGAAACGGAAAACTACTCAATCATATACATAATGTTGGAAACCAACAAGCGGGCTTAGCAATTACTAGAGGGGGGGTGAATAGTAATATGGAAGCAACAATGACTAATTTTTGGTGCAATTAAAAGATAATTGATCAAAAGCTTGCTTTTCTGAAACTGGGCAATTTACTCGAGTGAATTTAAAAACACTCGCGTGTTTTTCAGAAAACCTGAAAAACACTCGCGTGAAAATGAAGAACACTCGAGTGAAATGCTACGAAATACTCGAGTGAATTGAAAAACACTCGAGTGTTTTATGCAGAACAGAAAGGTGCAGTTTCAGAGAAATTTAGCAAAATGATTCAATTTCTTAAAGACTAATCCAGGGCAGATATAAATCAAAGTAGAGGGCAATTAAACTAAGTTAAAACTAGTTGAAAACAAGTTAATTGCAACCAATTGCTACTAGAATTATAAAAGCCCCTTTCTAGAGAACTTAGGGTTTGGTTTTACTTGAAAACTAAGAAAGCTATAAAAGAGAGAGACAACACCAATTTTATCCTGGTTCACACTCAATATAGAGTGCTAATCCAGTCCCCCTAATCAACTTAGGAGTTTCTACTAGTAATCAAATTGTTAGAAATTACAAGGATAAATTGAGATTCCTCACTCAATCCTAACCCTTTTCAAGAGTGTACCAAACTCTTGAAATTTCTACCCCAACTTGATTTGGTGATGAAGAGTCCCTTCTTCTTAAGCTCCTTGGAACCTCCAAGAGCCCACCAAGCTAAGAATCCTCTTAGTCTTTGTGCTTGAGAACCTCCCAAGACTTGAGAACTTGGATACCTCACCAAGTACTTGGATACCTCACCAAGATTTTCTAAACAAGCTAAAGTGTTTGAGTGTTTGAAAATTTTACAACAAATAATTCTCTTACAATTGAAGCACACTCTCTTAACTCACTAAGACAAATAATAAAGATGAATGCTTGGTTGAGTTTAGAGAGAGAAAATGATTTTAACACTTGAGAGAGAGAGAGAATCAATGATAGAATGTAAGCTTGTCCACTTGGATAATGGCCACTATTCAGAATATAAGTGAGGGGACAAAAGGGAAGGAAAAACCAAGTTCTTCTTCCTTTTTGTCCTCTTCTAACGTTTAAAAAATTTGCTGACAGACCTAAATCACTCGAGTCTTTTTGGAAACACTCGAGTGTTTTGTGGTCAACTTTGATAGTGTTGCCTTTTACTTTATCCAACGGCTATATTACTGAAAATTCATAAATCACTCGAGTGAATTGAGAATCACTCGAGTGAATTGCTCAATGTTGGAAAAATTAAGTTTTTCTAACATTGTTTTCAATTCTCTTCTCAAGTCTAATTGGTTTTAATCTCAACCATTCATGCATGAATATCATTTGACCTTATGTGAGAATAAAAACCTAAACTACCCACTCTCATAAATAAAATAAAATACAATAAGAATAAATGAGAATGAATAATTAAACTAAGCACTTGATCTTCTTTATTGTTGAGCTTGCATTCTTCAAATTAAGTCCATAATTTAATTACATTGTCATCATCAAAATTAATCCACCTTAATCGGAGATTTGATTTTACAATCTCCCCCTTTTTGATGATGACAAAATAATTAAACCTCTAGAACTTGAGAGCTCCCCCTCAATCTAGGAACCTTTTTAACATGTACAATCCAGAAGATGCCAAGCACAACGTAATACAATAATAATCATAAACAAGTGCTCATTGGTATCAGAGTAAGAGCATATATCATCAGAGTGTAAACAAGAAAGCGAAAAAAAATATGCTCTTTTCTCTTTAATCTCCTTTCTCCCCCTTTTTGTCATGATCAAAAATATAACATTTTGGAAACAAAGGTGGAGAATGAAGGATACCAATAAGAAAACTGTCCCTTAAGAGTAAATAAGAAGCAAAATATGACTATGAAGCAATAAAAAAACTTTAAAGAACATGAAAACCATGAAGAAAACATGATTAATGCATAAATATCATAAATCCACCATACACAAACCATAAAACATGAGTTTGAAAATAGGTACATCCAACTCCCAACAAAATTAACAAAAGTCTCAAAATAACTAAATACAGTCATAAAGCATAAAATCTAGTGAAAAACTAGAAGAACTTTTAAGAAATTGGAGTTTTTGGGGAGCTAGGGTTTTGGAAAGGGAATGATGAATTTGATGCTCAAAAACTTGAATTTGATGTGAAATAGGAGTAGAAATGAGTTTAGAAGATGAAATAGAGTTGAAATATGACTGACAACTGAGTTTAGAAAATCGCAGCAGCATCAGACTATAACTGATGAATTCACTCGAGTGAATTTTAAAACACTCGTGTGAAAATGAATTCACTCGCGTGTTGGCCGAAAGATGGATTTTCAGAAATATGAAGTTCACTCGAGTGAAATGGGATTCACTCGAGTGTTGGCCCAAAAGACTCGCGTGTTTTGCATCAGACCTGCTCAAAAACTTTTCCAATTAAAACTGATTTAATTTTGAATTAAAATCACTCGAGTGATTTACGAAACACTCGAGTGTTTTTATCAGATATGCAGAAAAACTCAGTTTTAAAACACAAAAGTACAACATCAAACACATTTAATGAAACCAATAGATAGGAGACATGATCACACACAATTAAAGACACACATTTATGACATCTTCAAGGTAATTTCAAACAAGTATCACCACACACTAAAGTTAGACACACTTGGTGATTTTCAAATGGCACAAATCAATTAGTTTATACTTGACTCCTCTAAAATACCAAGTTCCCTTCTTATATGATAGAAGGTATCCCTTGGCAAAGGTTTTGTAAAAATGTCCGCTAATTGATTTGTGGTACTTACAAATTCAATTGTGCAATCACCCTTTTGAACATGATCCCTTAGGAAATGATGTCTAATTTCAATGTGTTTAGTCCTTGAGTGATATACCGGATTCTTAGTTGGATTGATGGCACTCGTGTTATCGCATTTTAATGGAACACTTTCTAATTTTAAACCAAAATCCGATAATTGTTGTTTCATCCACAAGAGTTGAGCACAACAACTACCGGCGGCGATATATTCCGCTTCAGCGGTGGAAAGAGCAACACAAGCTTGCTTTTTAGAAAACCATGACACTAATGAACTTCCCAATAAATGGCAAGTACCACTAGTGCTTTTGCGATCAAACTTGCATCCCGCAAAGTCGGAATCCGAATAGCCAACTAAACTAAGACTAGCATCCCTAGGATACCATAATCCGGTGTTAATTGTTCCTTTAAGATATTTAAAAATATGTTTAACTGCGGATAGGTGTGATTCTTTAGGATTTGCTTGAAAACGGGCACACATGCAGACACTAAACATAATATCCGGTCTAGATGCGGTAAGATATAGAAGACTACCTATCATGCCCCTATATTTACTAACATCAACCGGTTTACCTATGTCATCCTTGTCTAGGTAGCATGTTGTGCTCATGGGAGTGTATGCTTCTTTGCATTTGTCCATTCCGAATTTTCCAAGGAGCTCCTTGCAATATTTTCCTTGGTGCACAAAAATCCCCTCCTTGACTTGCTTGATTTGAAGTCCTAGGAAGAACTTGAGCTCCCCCATCATGGACATTTCAAATTCCTTTTTCATCAAATTGGAGAACTTTCTACACAAGGACATGTTAGTGGCACCAAAGATAATATCATCTACATATATTTGCACTAACAAAATGTCCTCTTTGGTTTTGTAGATGAATAGTGTATTATCAACCTTTCCCCTTTGAAAGCCATTTTCTAATAGAAAGGTACTTAATCGATCATACCAAGCTCTAGGAGCTTGTTTTAATCCATAAAGTGCCTTTTTCAACTTGTAAACATGGTTTGGAAACTCATGACTTTCAAAACCGAGTGGTTGCTTAACATACACTTCTTCATTTATGAAACCATTCAAGAAAGCACTCTTGACATCCATTTGATAAAGAGTAAAATTCATAATTGATGCAAAGGCAAGCAAGATTCGGATTGCCTCAAGACGTGCAACCGGAGCAAAGGTCTCATCATAATCAACACCTTCCTCTTGGTTGTACCCTTGGGCAACAAGTCTCGCTTTGTTTCTTATAATCAAACCGGATTCATCAAGTTTATTTCTATAAATCCATTTTAAACCAATTATGGTATGATCATCGGGTATAGGCACTAATTCCCAAACATCATTTCTAACAAATTGATTTAGCTCTTCTTGCATGGCCATAACCCAATGTTCATCCATAATTGCTTCCTTAATTGAATTTGGTTCGATTTGAGAAACAAAGGAAACAAAATGACAAATGTTTTGAATTGACCTACTAGTTAATACTCCCTTTGAAAGATCTCCTATGACATTGTCAATAGGGTGAGCTTTCACCGTTTTCCAAGCCGGATCAAGTTCATCTTTGACTTCTCCTTCATCCTTTGATTTTTCCATCTCTTTGTCAACATTTGAAATCTCAAGTCCATCATCACTACCCTCACATAAAACACTATCTTCTTTCGAAGACTCATTAAAAACAACATGAATTGATTCTTCAATAGTCATAGTTCGTTTATTATAAACTCTAAAAGCTTTACTATGAGAAGAATAACCCAAAAATATTCCCTCATCCGATTTAGAATCAAATTTTCCAAGTTGATCTTTTCCATTGTTTAAAATGTAGACTTTGCATCCAAAAACATGGAAATGGGATATATTGGATTTTCTACCTTTGTAAAGCTCATAGGGGGTTTTCTTTATCATGGGCCTAATTAAAATTCTATTCGTTACATAACAAGCCGTATTAACGGCATCGGCCCAAAAGTATTGAGGTACTTGAGAATCATTTAACATGGTTCTAACAAGTTCCTCTAGCACCCTATTTTTCCTCTCAACAACTCCATTTTGTTGTGGAGTTCTAGGTGCCGAATATTGGTGCTCAATTCCATGCTTATCACAAAATCTATCAAATTTATAGTTTTCAAATTCACCTCCATGGTCGGTTCGAATTATAATCACTTTTTGGTTCACTTGGTTTTGTGCAAGCTTAATATGGCGTTTAAAAGACTTGTAGGCCTCACTCTTAGCACTTAAAAATAATGTCCATGTAAATCTTGAAAAATCATCAACAATCACCAAGGCATAGTAGTTGCCACCAAAGATTTTTACTTGAGAAGGTCCAAACAAGTCCATATGAAGCATTTCCAATGGTCTTGTTGTGGACACATCATTTTTGAAACCAAAATGATTTTTAGTTTGTTTGCACTTCTTGCAAGGAGTGCAATCACCTTTAATTTGAAAATTGAGCTTTGGTAAACCAACTACTAAGTCTTTGGATTGAAGTTTCTTAAGTTGATTTACATTAATGTGAGCGGTCCTACGATGCCATAACCAAGTATCACTTTCTTTGCTAATTAAACATTTTGAAACTAATGAAGTGATATTATTCAATTCAACCATGTAAGTGTTATTAGACCTTTTTCCAACAAATTTGATAGATTCATCTTTGTCACTTTTTATGAGACAATGAGTAGAGGTAAATAATACATGGTTACCAATATCACATAATTGACTAATGCTCAAAAGATTATGTTCTAATCCTTGAACATAAAGTACATTATCAATAACCAAGTTGAAAGAATTACCAATTTTACCTATACCAAGTATTTTGCCTTTGTTGTTGTCTCCATATGTGACATATTCTTTTTCTTTAGGAGTAAGCTCAATGAAGTGTCGCTTATCTCCCGTCATGTGCCTAGAACATCCACTATCAAGTATCCAAAGTTGCTTTCCGGTTCTAAGGCACACCTACAAGACACAATCACTTGCTCATTTTGGGTACCCAAATTATGTTGGGTCCCTTTTTGTTAGTTTTGGATGATTCTTCCTTCTTAATCCAAACATAAGTACCATTTTGAATTCCAAAATTTTTGATATGGCACTTATTGTTTGTATGTCCAAATTTTCCACAATAAAAGCAAGTTGGTTTCTTTGTAAAATCAATTTTTGAGAATGAACCAACCTCTTTATTTTTCTTTTTCTTGTGGACATATCCTAGACCGGTTTTGTTTGAATTGTGTCTAAGAGAACCAATTAACCGATCTAGGTTTCTATCACTTTTGTTAAAAGTGTTAAGTTTGATTTTCAAATCATTTTCATTTTCAAGCACACAACACTTTTCACAATGAGTGATGGTATATGATTGATTTGCATTCTCACAAACATGACTAGAGTTAGCAAGTTCCAAGGATGCATTTTGGAGTTTCAAATCATTAATAGATTTTTCTAATTCATTGATTTCCTTTTGATACTCCAAAAGCTTCTTCCCTTTTTCTTTGTTAACTTTAGCAAGTCTTTCAAATTGAGTGAGCATTTCATTATATTCATTTAGCAAATCATCATAAGAAATAGTATGAGAGGAGGTGTAAGAATAGTTAGATGATACCTCATCCTCACTCTCATTGTCATTTCTTTCACTACTTGAGGAGGCTTCATTGTCATTCTTGGCCATGAGGCATAGCTTGGCTTCCTCATCATCCGAACTACTTGAGGATGACTTGGAATCCTTTTCCGGTTCATCCCAAACAATGTAAGATCTTTTTCCCTTCCCATCATGGGCCTTCTTCTCATTCTTTCTCAAGTGGGTGGGACATTCCATTTTTATGTGTCCTACCCCACCACACTCATGACATTTCACGCTCTCACTTGAGCTCTTGTTTCTTGGCTTGCTATCCTTGATTCTTTTGTCTTGAGGTCTCTTGTCCTTAGAGAATGATGAACTACCCTTTTTGCCCTTGAGAAATTTGTTGAACCTCTTGGCAAATAAATTAATGTCTTCCTCATTTAGAGCACGATCGGAGCCTTCACTTGAAGATTCATCTTCATCCTCTTTTGACATTTTGGTTGAGGCTTTTAGAGAGATGCTCTTATTTTTCTTGTCCGAATCTTCATTTAAGTGAAGTCTTGATAGTTCCATCTCATGTTCTTGGAGCTTTCCAAACAAGGTGGTCAAGTCCATAGATTTTACATCCTTAGCTTCCTTGATGGCGGTCACCTTAGGTTGCCATCTCCTATCAAGACATCTCAAGACTTTGTTAGTAGTTTCACCATCTCTAAATTCCTTTCCTAAGCCAATCAATTGGTTAACGATATGTGTGAACCTTGTTTGCATATCATTGATAGACTCATTAGGGAACATATGAAAGAGCTCATATTCATGAGTTAAAGCATTTAATCTTGAGTCTCTAACTTCACTAGTTCCCTCATGAGTGATTTGCAAGGTATCCCACATTTCTTTAGCCGATTGACATTGTGAAATCCTATGAAATTCATTTTTGGACAAAGCGGAGAAGATGATATTTTTTGCTTTTAAATCATATGAAACTTTCTTTTTATCATCTTCATTCCAACTTGTCCTAGGAATAACAATGGCTTCACCATTAATCACTCTTCTAGGAATATAAGGACCTTTTTCAATTGCATCCCAAATATCGGTGTCTATTGCTTCTACAAAGACTCTCATCCTAACCTTCCAATAAGAATAATCTTCACCATTGAAGAATGGAGGTCGGTTAAGAGACATATACCCTTCTTGTTGATTGCTAGAGCCCATTGTTTCCAAAAGGATCTTTTTCGAAAAAGCTTTTACGCTCGATCTTTCGACCGAGCTCTGATACCACTTGTTGGAAACCAACAAGCGGGCTTAGCAATTACTAGAGGAGGGTGAATAGTAATATGGAAGCAACAGTGACTAATTTTCGGTGCAATTAAAAGATAATTGATCAAAAGCTTGTTTTTCTGAAACTGGGCAATTTACTCGAGTGAATTTAAAAACACTCGCGTGTTTTTCAGAAAACCTGAAAAACACTCGCGTGAAAATGAAGAACACTCGAGTGAAATGCTACGAAATACTCGAGTGAATTGAAAAACACTCGAGTGTTTTATGCAGAACAGAAAGGAGCAGTTTCAGAGAAATTTAGCAAAATGATTCAATTTCTTAAAGACTAATCCAGGGCAGATATAAGTCAAAGTAGAGGGCAATTAAACTAAGTTAAAACTAGTTGAAAACAAGTTAAATGCAACCAATTTCTACTAGAATTATAAAAGGCCCTTTCTAGAGAACTTAGGGTTTGGTTTTACTTGAAAACTAAGAAATCTATAATAGAGAGAGACAACACGAATTTTATCCTGGTTCACACTCAATATAGAGTGCTAATCCAGTCCCCCTAATCAACTTAGGAGTTTCTACTAGTAATCAAATTGTTAGAAATTACAAGGATAAATTGAGATTCCTCACTCAATCCTAACCCTTTTCAAGAGTGTACCAAACTCTTGAAATTTCTACCCCAACTTGATTTGGTGATGAAGAGTCCCTTCTTCTTAAGCTCCTTGGAACCTCCAAGAGCCCACCAAGCTAAGAATCCTCTTAGTCTTTGTGCTTGAGAACCTCCCAAGACTTGAGAACTTGGATACCTCACCAAGTACTTGGATACCTCACCAAGATTTTCTAAACAAGCTAAAGTGTTTGAGTGTTTGAGAATTTTACAACAAATAATTCTCTTACAATTGAAGCACACTCTCTTAACTCACCAAGACAAATAATAAAGATGAATTCTTGGTTGAGTTTAGAGAGAGAAAATGATTTTAACACTTGAGAGAGAGAGAATCAATGATAGAATGTAAGCTTGTCCACTTGGATAATGGCCACTATTCAGAATATAAGTGAGGGGACAAAAGGGAAGGAAAAACCAAGTTCTTCTTCCTTTTTGTCCTCTTCTAACGTTTAAAAAATTTGCTGACAGACCTAAATCACTCGAGTCTTTTTGGAAACACTCGAGTGTTTTGTGGTCAACTCTGATAGTGTTGCCTTTTACTTTATCCAACGGCTATATTACTGAAAATTCATAAATCACTCGAGTGAATTGAGAATCACTCGAGTGAATTGCTCAATGTTGGAAAAATTAAGTTTTTCTAACATTGTTCTCAATTCTCTTCTCAAGTCTAATTGGTTTTAATCTCAACCATTCATGCATGAATATCATTTGACCTTATGTGAGAATAAAAACCTAAACTACCCACTCTCATAAATAAAATAAAATACAATAAGAATAAATGAGAATGAATAATTAAACTAAGCACTTGATCTTCTTTATTGTTGAGCTTGCATTCTTCAAATTAAGTCCATAATTTAATTACATTGTCATCATCAAAATTAATCCACCTTAATTGGAGATTTGATTTTACACAATACAAACCAAAAAATAGGAATAAGGGATAAAAGGTAGAAATAACCAAAAGATGAAAGATGAGGAATTTCTTCTGCCTTCAAACGTCTTCTAGTTCTTCATGGAGAGAGTTGTGCAACCTTGAATCCTTATTTTCTAATTTGTTTCTGGCTATGATAGAGAAATAATCTTAATTCTAATTCTAATCCTACTACTACTACTAAAATTCTACTACTTTATGTTATGACTAATGTTATTTTACAGGGTTTCTATCTTCCTCCTTTTATAGATTTTTCTTCCTCCAAGTGTTGGGCCCAAATAACAAAATAAATCCATAAGTAATCTTCTTCCTCTCACATGTCTCTATCTCTATCTTTTTCTAGATTTCTGCTCACAATATCTCTTAACATATCTTCTTTGATTTATTTCTTTATTTTCCAATGCTTCAGTCTCAAAATAAGCAATCTACACCATAAAAGCACAATATACCTTTCCAAGTGAAATATGAATTAAATGCATGCTAAATTAGAATAAAATGCATGAATATTTATTAAAATAAATACAAACTAATAAGGAAATAATATGTATGTTACGCACACATCAAATTCCCTCAAGCTTGAATCTTTGCTTGTCCTCAAGCAAAACATGCAATGTAATGAATGAATCCTATATGAAATGCAAACTAACTCATCATCCAGGCAACAAAATTCATAATCCAATAATGACATGCACAAAATACAACTTCCTCAAAACAAATTTTCTCAAATGACATAACCTGTAATTCTCCCAAACTAACATCCACTAACCAATCATGAAATAATCAAAAGTCTACCCAATTAGAACCTTAAACTTATCACAACCTTGCTCATCACTAAAGGGGGTCACTCCACTCACCTACTCTCAATGTGTATAAGAGGGTAAAGACATATCACTCAAGCTCATCAATGAAAGTGAATTACCATAAGCTTGACCATAGACCAAAATCTCCACTGAAATTATTGAATGCATGCAAGAATCAAAAGGTCTTAAATAGGTTGTAATGAGGCCATGGCTAAAGATGTCAAGTGGGGTATAAGAAACAAAGGATCACGCAAAGGGCTATAATAATGTAACCATAAACACAATATCCCCTTGAATTATGAATAGAGCGTATAATCACTGTAGTTACACATCAACTTCAAAAATTTGTGATCTTTCATTTCCCCTTTTTTTTCTTTTTTTTTTCTTTTTTTTTCATTCATTCTCTTTATTCTCTTCCTTTCTTTATTTTTTTTTTCTTTTCACATATCAAGTATTTCCCAATAAGCAATTACCTTCTCTAAAAAGGGGTACATGACATTCAATTATTTCTTTTTTTTTAATAATTTTTTTTAGAAGAGAGATAAAGAGAATAATGCTTTAAGCTCAATATCAACACTATAACATCTCATCCAAAGAACTACTCTCTCAATTGCACCATTCACAATCCAAAGGGTACCAAAAAGATGTAACATTATGAAAGGGTACCAAGGAAAACAATTATTTCATTAAGCTCAAAATGGGCAACTAAGGGAAAGTGTTTATCAAAATTGTTAAAGGCCAGAAAAACAGTCCTAAGTGCCTTTATCATATTCATGCATGCAAACAATTATCAGTCTCAAGATGGTCACAGGTCAAGTTCTAGAATTCACAATCAAAGTGAGCATCACTCAATCTCAAGAAAGAAGATGGGTTTAAAAAAATATTTATTATGTGTTACCCCTGTTAGGCTCAAAACTCACATTTATTGGCTAATTTAATGAGGAGCAAGAATCACAATAAGTTTCAGCCAATTATTAATATCCTAGTGATTATTCATGCAACCATCGGTCCAAACAAGCAGATCATCACAGGCTAAGTCACTTTTCAAAAATAATATTCTTAAGGAAACGCATCCAGTGCAAGTCAAAACAGATATAAGTCAAATTGCCTAGATAATGAGTCAGTCAGATGCATGAAAAATGAATGAACTTTTTTTTTAATATATATATATATATATGCATGTGAAATAAAAAAATGAAAAATGCATGATAGATGAATGAGAACACTACATGGTCCTAAACTAATATGCAAAATGCAATGCACCCCCCCCCCCCCAAGCTTAAATTCTACATTATCCCCAATGTGGAACAAAGACTCAAGAAGAGGAAAGGATCACAGTGTGGGATCAGGGAAGTGACCCTGAGAAATGTGCCAGTCATACATGGCTCGCTGCATCCTATTGGATTCCTCAACCATAGAGGCAATCCTTGCTAAATCAGAGCGAAGTTCGGTGAACTCAGCGCGAGAAGGAGGAGGTGAAGAAGAGCTAGAGGGGCCAGGGGTATCATCAGGGGCCTCCTCAGCCAAAGGCTGTGGATCTATCATGAACTCCTCCGTCATAGGAGGTGGCGCCACAGGAGTGGGAAAGCGCCAATTGGCTGAGATTCGCATAGATGTGCGAACAGGATCAGGAAGAGGATAAGCAACAGGGTCACCATGAAGGTGAAGACAATAAACATCGCCTTGCTTTACAAGCATAGTCATACGAAGGCAAGTGGCTAGATCAAAACGAGTGCCGCCAGGGACCGGAACTAGGCCAGAAACATCATGACCAAGGGCAAGAGCAATAGTGGTAATAAGGCCACCAGCCACAATGTCTCCCTTTCGCGCTTTGCCAACCTTCTCAAGGTGGCGAACAAGATAAGAACCGGTATCAAGAGACGCGCCATAGAGCATACCCCAAAGGAATAATAACTCATCGGACCGAACCCCACCGGGTTCACCACGTCCGAAAAGAGTGTATGATAACAATCTGTGCACATACCTAAGACAGGGGTTGCGAAGGAGAGTGGCTTTGGTGGTGTTAGGGTCAAATTCAGTATAAGCTATTTCCTGCCAAAAATTTCGCTCATTAAATCCAGAAGGATAACGGCGCTCACCCCCAATAGGCAACTGCAGGAGTTGATTAAACTCCGCGAGGGTGAAGACATAATTAGTGTTAAATAATCGAAAGCTAATCTTACCCTCGGTGCACCCTATACCATACAACACATTCACATCCACAGAGCTTAAAAATTCTAAGGTAATTCGGTGATAAGTAAGAATCTTTTTAGTGACAAAACTAGTCCAACCTACCCTATCAACCATCCACTGCACATCCTCTAAAATTCCTAAAGTAGCTAAGGTAGTTTCATCCATGTAGCGCGTAGGCACAATGGACCTTTGCACTAATGCAGTGTACCTAGCCTCTTGGAAAATAATGTTAGAATCAAAAATAATGCCATAGGGATTAGCAGAGGGAGGAGGAACTCTATTACCTCTAGAGCGGGAAGATGAAGCTCTGGTAGATGAACCACGTCCGGTCGGTGCTGCATTGCTCCTTGTTCTTTTGGATGACATTGCTGGACACTGGTACTTTTTTCCCTTTTTTTTTATTGCAGCAGTGGAGGATTTGTATTCTTTATTTGTTATTTCTAGGTCGGAAAACCGAATCTAGGACTAAGGGTGATGGGGGCTGGGTCGGTTCGGTCTAGGTGTGAGGTGGGTGGGTCGGTTCGGTCTGTCGTGAGAAGGCTGGCTGGGGAAGAAGGAGTGGGTCGGGTACGGAGAGTGGGGAGAAGGAGAGGGAGAGGGTGGGGTTGGGACTGGTTCGGGTGGCGGCTGTGGTTTGTGGGGTGGAGGGGGTGCTGTGGCGGCAGAAGTGGTGGAGGTGGGAGGACGGCTGGGTGGGTCTGGTAATCGGGCTGCTGGCGTCGGAAGATAGGGAGAAGGAGAGGGGTTCGCGGGTTAGAGGTGGTTAGGTGTTTGGCTATGGGGGGAGGAAAGGGAAAGAAGAAAGAAGGAGGTTAGGGAAAAGGGGGGTGGGGACGGCGCTAGGGTTTATGGGTGGGGGTGAGAGCTGATTTGAATTTGAGAGTATTTCTTTTTTTTTATTTGACGCGCCACGGCCGTGGCACCTGCCACGGCCTGCTCGTGGCGCCTTGGAGAGGAAAACGAGCTGGGAGGTAACGCTGCCACGGGCGTGGCATACGCCACGGCTTGCCCGTGGCAACCTGGGAATCAACACGAGGAAGCCTTCTAAGCTCCACAGGCGTGGCATGCGCCACGGCCAGCCCGTGGAGCTTTCTGTGAGATGTGTCACGACCGTGGCAGAGCTTTCTGTGAGATGTGTCACGGCCTTGGCAGACTGAAACTTCTTTTTTTTTCAGAGCCCCGTGGCCATGGTATGCGCCGTGGTCTCCCCACGGTTCTTCAAATTAATTCTTTTTCTTCCCAAATCAACACTTTTATGCTCTAAATCAACTCTTTTTTGCTGCAACCTCTTATAAACCTACAAAACAAAGACGAAACCCCAGTAATATAACATAATAAAATCCTAAAAATCAACAAAATAAAGCACGAAACTTGGGTTACCTCCCAAGAAGCGCTTATTTAAGGTCCTAAGCTTGACCTCTCACTGTAATCACTCTGAGACAGATGGATTGAGAAGGGACTGTGTGTTCCCAGCCTCAATAGGTTCTCCAATCAAGTAGTGTTTCAATCTTTATCCATTGACTTTGAAAGCTCCAGTGGCTTCACTCCACACCTCTATAGCACCATAAGGGTAGACTTGCTTAACTCGGAATGGTCCTGACCATCTGGACCTAAGCTTGCCTGGGAAGAGCTTCAAACGAGAGTTAAAGAGTAACACAGAGTCACCCTCTTTGAACTTTCTTCGAAGGATTCTCTTGTCATGTCAACGCTTTGTATTCTCCTTGTAAATCTTGGCATTCTCATATGCATCAAGCTTTAACTCCTCCAACTCATTAAGATGAAGCTTCCTCTTCTCACCAGCTTCCTTGAAGTCAAAGTTGAGAAACTTTATTGCCCACAAAGCTTTATGCTCCAACTCAACAGGAAGGTGGCAAGGCTTACCATAGATCAAACGGAATGGGGTCATACCAATAGGAGTTTTATAAGCAGTGCGGTATGCCCAAAGAGCATCATCAAGCTTCAAAGACCAATCCTTGCGAGATTTAGCCACTGTTCTCTCCAAAATACTCTTGATTTCTCTATTGGAAACCTCCACTTGGCCACTGGTCTGAGGGTGATAAGGAGTAGCAACCTTATGGGTTACCCCATACTTCTTCAGGAGACTCTCAAATTGTTTTTCAATGAAGTGTGAGCCTCCATCACTGATAACTGCTCTAGGAACTCCAAATCTGGGGAAGATGACTCTCTTGAAGAGCTTTATCACAGTCTTGGCATCATTGGTTGGAGACGCAATTGCCTCCACCCATTTGGACACATAATCAACTGCCACGAGAATATACTTGTTGTTGCATGAGGATGGGAATGGTCCCATATAGTCAACTCCCCAAACATCAAATATCTCCATTTCAAGAATGTTGTTCAGAGGCATTTCATTTCTTCTGGAGATATTACCAGTCCTTTGACAAGCATCACATGAGAGCACAAACTTCCTTGCGTCCTTGAACAATGATGGCCAATAGAATCCAGATTGAAGGACCTTTGCAGATGTTTTTGAGGTGCTGGCATGTCCACCATACACGGAGGCATGATAGTGAAAAAGGATATTCTTCACTTCTTCTTCAGGAACACATCTTCTATATATACCATCAGCACACCTCTTATAAAGTAGAGGTTCTTCCCAGACGTAATGCTTCACATCAGAAAAGAACTTCTTCTTTTGTTGGTAGCTCAGCTCAGGTGGTAGCACTCCGCAAGCAAGATAATTAACAAAGTCTGCGTACCATGAAGCATCCACCTTAGAAAGAGCCAACAATTGCTCATCGGGGAAAGAATCATCAATGGGCATCTCATCTGTATCATCAAGATCAGGATTATGAGGCAATCTGGAGAGGTGATCTGCAACCACATTTTCAACACCTTTCTTGTCTCTGATTTCAAGATCAAATTCTTGGAGAAGAAGGATCCATCTGATAATTCGTGGTTTGGCATCCTTCTTACTCAACAAGTACTTGATTGCTGAATGATCGGTGTAGACGATCACCTTCGAGCCAACAAGGTAGGAGCAGAACTTCTCAAAGGCAAAGACAACTGCCAGCAGCTCCTTCTCAGTTGTTGCATAGTTGACTTGAGCATCATCCAAGGTCTTGCTGGCATAGTATATGGCATGGACCTTCTTGTCTTTCCTCTGTCCAAGCACTGCTCCAATGGCATGGTCACTTGCATCACACATCAGCTCAAAGGGCAAACTCCAATCAGGTGCCTGAATGATAGGAGTAGAGATCAAAGCTTTCTTCAACCTGTAAAAGGCATCTAGGCAATCCTGGTTAAATCAAATGGCATATCCTTAATCAACAAATTAGTTAAAGGTTTAGTAATTTTAGAAAAATCTTTGATAAACCTTCTATAAAAACCAGCATGCCCCAAAAAGCTCCGCACTCCCTTGAGAGAAGTGGGTGAGGGCATTTTCTCAATTACCTCAACCTTTGCCCTATCTACTTCTATGCCACGTTCGGACACTAAGTGTCCTAACACTATACCTTCTCTTACCATGAAGTGGCATTTTTCCCAGTTTAAAACCAGGTTCATCTCATGACATCTCTGCAACACTTTGGAAAGATTAGCCAAACAATTATCAAAGCTAGTGCCATAAATAGAGAAATCATCCATGAAAACTTCCATTATATTTTCAATAAAATCAGATAAGATAGCAGTCATACAACGTTGAAAGGTATCAGGAGCATTACAAAGACCAAAGGGTATCCTTCTATAAGCAAATGTGCCATAAGGACAAGTAAAAGTTGTTTTCTCTTGGTCTTGAGGGTGAATGGGGATTTGGTGAAATCCCGAATACCCATCCAAATAGCAAAAATGTGAATGCTTTGCTAACCTTTCAAGCATTTGGTCAATGAAAGGGAGGGGGAAGTGATCTTTTCTAGTTGCTTTGTTTAGCTTCCTATAGTCAATACACATCCTCCATCCTGTGACTGTTCTAGTGGGGATTAATTCATTATTATCATTCTTCACAACAGTCATTCCCCCTTTCTTAGGTACTACTTGCACAGGACTAACCCATTCACTATCAGAGATAGGATAAATCACACCAGCATCAAGTAATTTAAGTATTTCCTTTTTCACTACCTCTTTCATGTTAGGATTTAATCTTCTTTGAGGTTCAACGGAGGGCCTATGACCCTCCTCCATTAATATCCTATGCATGCAAAGTGAAGGACTAATTCCTTTTATATCACCAATGGTATATCCAATGACTGCTCTATGCAACCTAAGCTCTCTAAGTAATTTTTCAGTTTCAAGCTCGCTTAGATTAGCATTAACAATCACTGGATATGTAGAGTTAGGTCCAAGGAATTCATACCTGAGCAATGAAGGGAGAGGTTTAAGTTCTACCTTTGGTGCTTTGTCTTCCTTCCAATCTGATGACTTGGCTTCAGCTTCCAGCTTTTTATATGTATTCCTATGAGATGGCAGAGGTGGATTTGCTTCAAGTAGTGTAGCATAGCGGGCGGCTTCAGCATCATCAACTTCATTAGAGCACTCACCAACCAAGCACCGCTCAAGTGGATCTTTAGAGCGGTACTTGAATGCTTTGTCAGTCACCACTTGATGCAATAGAACTATTCTGCAGCATGAGTCTCCAAGAGATGGTTGTTTGACCACATTTGATATATCAAACTCAACCTTCTCTTCACCAATAGTTAGTGAAAGCTTGTCATTCTTCACATCAATAATAGCACCAGCAGTGGCCAAGAAAGGCCTTCCAAGGAGGATAGGAATGGAGGTATCTTCTTCCATCTCAAGCACCACAAAATCAACTGGAATAAAGAAGTTACCCACCTTGATAGGAACATCCTCCAAGACACCCACTGGGAATTTGACTGAGCGATCAGCTAATTGCAATGAAATTCTTGTGGGTTTCATCTCACCAATATCAAGCTTCTTGCACACTGAGAGAGGAATTAGGCTAACACTAGCCCCAAGATCACATAAAGCGCGATCAAAAGACACATTCCCAATAAGGCATGGAATGGAAAAGATACTTGGGTCTTTGAGCTTTGGAGGCAATTTATTTTGAATTATTGCACTGCACTCCTCAGTCAAAGCCACTGTCTCACAATCTTCAAGCTTCCTCTTGTTGGAAATAATATCTTTCAAGAACTTTGCATATGATGGCATTTGTAGTTGAGCTTCAGTGAATGGTATGGTGATAGACAACTTCTTCAGAACTTCAAGGAACTTGCCAAACTGCTTCTCTAGCTTCACTTTAGCCAATCTTTGAGGGAAAGGAATAGGTGGTTTGTAAGGGGCAGGAGGAGTATAAGTGGACTCCTCAGATTTTTCATCAATCACACCTTTTCCTTCTCTCTTCTGGGATAGCTCTTCTTTCACTGCATCTTCACTGCTTGGGCTTTCAAGAAGTTCTCCACTTCTTAGAGTTATTGCCTTGCAATGCTCACTAGGATTTGTCTCTGGTTGGCCTGGAAGTGTGCCTGAAGCTCTTGTAGATGAGGCTGCTAATTGTGCAATTTGAGTTTCTATCATCTTGTTGTGAGCTGCTTGTTGTGCAAATTGCTTCTCTTGAGAATCAAACCTGGCTCTGAAATCATTATTTTCCTTCTCTTGGTTGATCAAAAAATTCTCAAACATGATCTCCAAGTTGAACTTTTGAGGAGCTAGTGGATTGATAGTCCTTTGAGGGAAACCAAGAGGCTGCTGTCTAGGAATAACAGAAGGATTGAGAACATTGTTGCTCCTGTAAGAAAGATTTGGATGTGTCCTCTGGTTGAAATTGTTGACATAATCAACTGTTTCTATCGGTTGTTCTTGAGGAACAGGTTGAACCAATAGACAATGTTGAGCAACATGACCAGCAATACCACATATCTCACAAATAGCACTTGCCACATTCACAGCATTCACATTCAACATATCAATCTTCTTAGTTAAAATATCAACTTTACCAGCCAGCACACTCAAAGCATCAACTCTTGAGGAGAGATGTTTCAATTCATTTGTCTCGATCACTCCTGCAGTGGATGAAGAAGGTTTGGTAGAAGTTGATCTTTCTCTTGAATATCGCCTGCGGCTGAGAGAAATTTTGTCAAGCAAATCAAATGCCTTATCTGCATTCTTATCCATGAACGAACCATTAGTGACGGAGTCAAGATTCATCTGAGATTCTGGTGTCAAACCATTGTAGAAAGTTTGCACCAAAAGAGGTCTGCGAAACTTATGATGAGGACACTTCCGCAGTGGAAACTCAAATCGCTCCCAAGCATCATAAAGAGTCTCTCCTTCTTTTTGCATGAAGGACATGATTTGGCCTCTGTACTCCGCAGTCTTCACAGATGAGGACACTTCCGCAGTGGAAACTTAAATCGCTCCCAAGCATCATAAAGAGTCTCTCCTTCTTTTTGCATGAAGGACATGATTTGGCCTCTGTACTCCGCAGTCTTCACAGGTGGAAAATATTGGATAAGGAAGTACTCTGCCAACTTGTCTCATTCGGTGAAGTAGCCTTGTGGAAAAGCCTCCAACCAAGCAAGTGCATCACCTTTTACTGAAAATATGAACAGCTTCAGTCTGATATGGTCAGATGAGACTCCATTGGCCTTCACAGTGTCACAATATCGGAGGAAGTTGTCAACATGGACAGTAGGATCTTCTGCAGGTGAGCCTCCAAATTGATTTTGCTGGATCGCATTAATCAAGCTCATCTTGATCTCAAAGTTGTTGGCTTCAATGGGTGAGACGACCACACTTGATTGTAGCCCTTTGATGGAAGGGGTCCCATAATCCTTCAATGGCGTGTGATTTTCATTCTGCGCCATTGTTAGATTTTCAGGTTTTTGTTGTCTCCTTCTTCTATTCCTTCTTCTATGAAAAGTCCTCTCAATCTCAGGATCTGCGTGAACAGGTGTCCCAAGTCTGATGCTTCGCATAAAAGAAAAAGAATTCCTGTGGAAAAAAGAGAAAACAAAACAAACTAGAAAAAGAGGTTTAGTCTAATCAACTTATAATAACAATTAATATTAACAAAGCAACATCCCCGGCAACGGCGCCAAAAACTTGATACGCCCCGCAAGCGCACGGGTTATGTCAAGTAGTAGTATAAAAAGATATCGTCTCCACAGGGATTTTGTTTGTTAATTAGCAACTAATTACAAGTATAGATTAGCTAAACGAATCTATTAGAGATATAAATAAAATAAAAGATTGGATTGAGATATAAAATAAAATTTATCTAAAGATATGAGATAAGATAAGAATTAAATCTTCCAAGGATTAGTTTCACCACATATCAACATTGACAATCAATTAAAGATATATCTCTTATTAAATTAGATTTACTTTGAAGGTGAATTATCCTAATGTAGAATACTAGTTCCTTTCAGAATCTTAACACCGTACCTAATGAGGCCTAATTCATACTTTCGTGGTAATTAGGGTACATTAAATCCATTAAGATCTTTGATAATTCATTGAATCCTCTCAAGGATTAGAACTACTTTCGTGATCTAAAACCTTAAGTTTAATTATGTATTTTCTAATACTAAGGTTCACCTTTCGGTACTTCCTTACTATCTGGGATCATGCAATAGTTGGATCCGACACAATCACAAGCATTAAGAACACCATAATTAAATCTAAAATAAATAAATATTAATAAGAGATAAAATATCAAAACATCAAGTCAATGCCTCCATGGGTTAATTCTAATCCTTAGAAACGGAAAACTACTCAATCATATACATAATACAAACCAAAAAATAGGAATAAGGGATAAAAGGTAGAAATAACCAAAAGATGAAAGATGAGGAATTTCTTCTGCCTTCAAACGTCTTCTAGTTCTTCATGGAGAGAGTTGTGCAACCTTGAATCCTTATTTTCTAATTTGTTTCTGGCTATGATAGAGAAATAATCTTAATTCTAATTCTAATCATACTACTACTACTAAAATTCTACTACTTTATGTTATGACTAATGTTATTTTACAGGGTTTCTATCTTCCTCCTTTTATAGATTTTTCTTCCTCCAAGTGTTTGGCCCAAATAACAAAATAAATCCATAAGTAATCTCCTTCCTCTCACATGCCTCTATCGCTATCTTTTTCTAGATTTCTGCTCACAATATCTCTTAACATATCTTCTTTGATTTATTTCTTTATTTTCTAATGCTCCAGTCTCAAAATAAGCAATCTACACAATAAAAGCACAATATACTTTTCCAAGTGAAATATGAATTAAATGCATGCTAAATTAGAATAAAATGCATGAATATTTATTAAAATAAATACAAACTAATAAGGAAATAATATGTATGTTACGCACACATCATTATACTAGGGGTTAAGATTCGGGATGTTACAAGGAGTAATGATAATAAGACCCGTCGTGAGGTGAGTGAAAGATAAGAAAGGATGAAAAGAATAGAAAGGCATAAGAAAAGGATGAAAGTGAAAAGGCTAGAAAAGATTGGACTTGAGTAGAAAGAAATATAGATAACATAATGAATAATGAGGCAGGAAATAGAAATATGAAATGTCGCTAAGATATTGTATAATTAGAATAAGACTTAAGTAATGGCTAACTATAAACGACTTAGTTGTTCTCTATGTCTTTTTAGAAGATATTTTCTAAGTATTGTGCAATGCTCACCTTCTTGTTGTTTTTACACAGGTATCGAGACTAAGCATACACCCTTGCAGGCCGAGCAGGAGTACCCTCCCTCCCAGGGAGAGTAGGTTATAGTTGTGGGTTTTGTAGCATGTTCTGGGCCTAGTATTATGGATATGATCTAACACTTTTTGTGTAAAACGTAAATACTGTTTTGGGGGCTAAAATGTAGCACTAGGTTGGCCTACGACTACTTTATCTTTTGGGAAAGGGGTTACCTTTTGGGAATCAAACTAATTCAAGATTTGTAAACATTTCTAAACCGATATAAGTGTAAACATGCACTAATGCACGACGCCTTGTTGGCTTTTCGGGACTATATAAATGTTCTTACAACAGGTTTTCAGGAAATGCATATTTTTGGAAAAGTCCAATAAACAAAGTAAACTCCATCCGTTTTTACGAAGATTTTTCATAAGCAATTAAGTGATTTAAAAGAAATTTTTGAGTAACCAAATCCAATTGGGTCATTATAGTATTAATTAAGGTAGGGTGTTAAAAAACACATTTAAAGCTCATTATTATTTAAAAGATACAAAAATATGTCACAATAATTTTATAACTAACTTTCTTAATCCAGAAGTTCATCTATCCTAAGTTTTTATATTCAGAGACGGAGGGAGTAAAAGATAGTTGTCCCACCAAAAAATTATTAGTTAGTCTTGGATCATGTGGTCCAAACACATCTCAACCGTCGATAGTTTATTTTAAAAAAATTCAAAAATTAAATAATAGATGGTGATAATTATTCTAGACCACGTGGTCTCGGACCTAATAATTGCTCCGTCCCAACAGCATGCAAAGTAGACAGAAAATGGACTTGTATAAATTTCATCATACAATAATGGTTGCAACTTACAATATAGGACCCGCTCCCAACTTGTTTTTCTCACCTCGTTAATACAAACAAAAAGACAATTCACAGCAACTTAACTGCCTTTGTTCCCAGTGCCCATATACCCGGTTAAAAGGTCGGGGACTGGTGTACTCTAAACTCTCACACATAAGGGTCCAAAAATTTCAGACCCCATAGTTTCAGTCTTTCAGATTTACCTATCTTACAAAGATTAATTTACATAAACTAGCCTTTAACACCACCAACATTTCACAAAACGGCAATACTTTCACTCTAACATACTATGGCACCCAACCTATTCAACTACCGTTAAAATTTTCTTTTACCTATAATCATTTTATTATCATTCATTTTTCTTGTGGTTTAAGTCACTACACACTACACACTACACGTAAAACGGTTGTTTTTTTTTTTTTTTCTTCCCAATCAACCCCTCCAATTTGTCGCAGCGCAAATGGCTTCAACTGATAACCTCTTCAATACCTTTGGACATGGGTCTTGCCCAAAGTTGCTGTTTGTTACTGTGACTATGCATTTTGGTTTTCCTATACATCTCTGTGAAAAATGAAACAGAAAAAAGAGCACATGTTAACTGTATTCCAAAGAAACACTTTTTTAAAGCTAAAGGAAAAGAAAAAAATAAAGTGACCTTTTTTGAAGGTAGATTTAATTTCATTTGACACTCTTTCTTTTACAAGTATAGCCTCTTTTGAAAAAGAGAATGTCAAATGTAATTAAGCTATATTTCAGGATTGTAATTTAACCATAAGTTAATAAAGTGGATTATGAAATCAAGAGTAACGAATAGCACCTTCGCTAAAATGGCATAGGAAGTGGGGGAGTGGCACGCTCCTTGCTTGTAATTCCCACAAGCTCCCAAAGGAGTTCCAAAGCTTGCAAATTTGATGGAAGATATGGTTTGGCCAGGGCTACAATGCAAGTGAACCTTTGGTGGATGGAACTCTTCTGACTTTCCATAGCTCTCAATGTGCCAATTCTTAATATTTGGATGAAACTCTGTCACATCTGCACAGACACTGCTCACTGATCTCTTTACAAGTGAAATTCTTGAAGGATTTCCTCCAAGTTCCTCGAAAATTACCAATAGATTCTGAGTGGGCTTCAACCAAGATCGAGGTACATGGTACCTGAAATATTTTGTACAAAATGAAATATAAGTTACTTTTGCACCTGAGTCAGCCGTGCATCCAATATTTCCCAATAGGATAATATTCATAATTTGAAATTGCGGTGGCAGTATGCACTATGCAGTAACATTATGATTGAAGGAAAATGCAATCCCAATCCAACCTCCGAAACTATTAAAATAAATGCAGCTAATTTGGCTACAATTGTGATCAAGATGCGACCATAGAAACTAAGAAAGCGTTAATAAGACCACAATTGTGAGCCATTGTTTAAAACCTTGATAATATCAAAGAGTTACCATCGCTGGGTTGGTTGGCCACAACCAAACTGGCACTTCGTAGGCTTAAATCCTCCGGCAAAGTTACAGTCATTGCAATCACCAGTAGCGAATACTGTCCAGTATCTTCCAATACTCTGTCCATTTATCCATATTTGACCTTTGCCCATACCCTCCATATCCAATGCCAATGGTTCGTCTCCCTCTGGAGCATCAAAATAAGTCTGCGTAGAACACAGATCAGTTTTATATGATTTGAAGCTAAAATTTTTGTTTTCAGTCAATTGATCATATTTCTCTTTAATTTTACCTTGTGCCATGTCAATGGCTGGTTTCTTTGTATAACTATTGCTGACTGCATCCACTGAACAGAAGAGATACCATTTGGTGAGACAAGATCCATGGCCTCTCCTTTCAGCCCAACCTGTTTCAGAGGCATCTCTTAGTAGTGTTTTCTTTTTGAAAGTACGATAACTTAGGCATGTAAAGAAAGACTAGGGAACCTGATAACTCCATTTCTGCGTGGACAAGTCCTTCTTTCCCTGGTCAAGCCCGTGGAGTTCAACAGGACCTAAGATTCCTGTGCTCCATGTCTCATAATGTCCTCCCACATTCTTAGACAACAAAAAACAGAACATTTGGTCAATTATTTAGGTTATTAGTGGACCAAGAATTAAACCATTACTTAATACTTTTATAGCGTTAGAAAAGTTTAAGTCTAATGAATACGAGTTTTAAACCAACAACTACTATTTACCAAAACTCAACATTTACTAACAGAAGGATTAACTGATTCAGGCAAGTAAATGAGAGAAACAAAACTTACAGGAAGTCCAACAGCAACACTGAGAAGAGCTATTCTGTTTGTTCCAGCACGAAGGTTTACCTTGCCTGTGTATGTGAATCTCCTATAACCTCTCGATCCATGGGCAGAACCTGGTTTTAATCATTTATCATGTTTGCTTTTACTAATCAGCTGGAAAGGAAACTAATAAAAAACCAAATAAATTTAAATACCAGAAAGTTGTCCATTGATGAAAACATGCACAGCATGGCCTGTGGACTGGACAATGAGAGTGGGTGTTTCGCCTCCACGTAGAAAGGATTCGGATGAACCTATATCAACACTGCAGAAATAATGACATGGGATGAATTACAGCGTATGTATAGTCATAACGGTTTCTAGATCTCTCATCTCTTCCATTTTTCAGCTGGAACCAGTGAGAGATTTCGTAATAATGTCAGTTATTAAGCTTCAAAAGCATAAAAGCTGAAGTAAGACATGAATATCATAGCTACACCAATTCTATACTCACTAATCCATCAACCATCGTCCATAAATTTCAAGGACCTATTTTCATGATTAAAGCAACTAATAATACTAGCATCAAATTAAAGAATTCGAAAGATGCTGCAACAAAATCACCCAAGGAGCAAATCAAACCATTCAGGAAATCAGGCTTACCTAGTTGTATACCAAAGATAATCACTTGTATCTCGTGTTACATTTATCTGTTCCAAGAGACCAGGAGCAGTAATTGTGCTGTCATCTAGAGAAGTAATATCTTCATCAAAGCTCTCCCACGAGAACAACGGAGTATTTGTTGGCAACATTTGCATCTGAGATGTTTGCACTCCAACCTAAAAGAGGGTGAAAAGGAATTCCTCAGTCTCACTAAATTTTCAATAACTAAATCTCACTGAATATAATGTCAAAGGTGATGGAATTATGAGGTAGGAAGAATGAGTACGATAACAGAATACATAATAGGATGATTTCAAAATCAGTCAGATTTTTGTTACATACTTTTGCTGTATTGAAGACAACATTTCTGCAATCAGGAAGGATGCTGATGGACCAAGGAGGCAGGTTATAGTGCATATTATTGAACAACACTCTAACTGATGAATTTGAATCATGATTTGAGAGAAAAGAAGCACAATCTCCATCTTCCGTAGTGTATACATGAGCCTGGAAAAAGTTAGATATCTAGTGGTCAGCAAAGAAGCTAAACACAAGCGAAAAGCAAAATGACTTTGAACTAAATTAGAACCTGTTGGGAATCTCCTAGCGAAGTAACCATTGGATCGGCTGAAACCAAAGCTCTCTCACACATCTTGATAGCCCTGTGAAGCTCCTTTAGATGACCGTATTTTGGTTGCCTAATCAAACCTGCAAAATTTTATTGCAGAAGCAGTTAGTTAAGTCATCAAAACCCAAAACTGAAAACATTTGAGAAATAATATGTTACTAACTGCTGATAAAAAAAAAATGTTACTAACTTACTATCAGTGTACTTCTGAAGTGATAAAGGTTTGGACTTAAAATTCTTTAAATTCATGAATATGAAGTCACTAATAAAAAGAGGTAGTCACTTAATTTCTCTACCATTTTCTGCCAGGATTCTTGAAGGATTTTGTAGTTACCACTTACCAGGACAATAAATACTACAGCTGACAGAAGGTACAGAATTTTTGGTTCTCACCATATTCATCTAGTGGAGCATCATAGTCATAGCTGGTAGTGATGAAAGGGCCTCCGGCTGTTCGTCCAAAATTAGTTCCTCCATGATACTACAGGTAAATGTAAGGCAACTTAGACAAGTGACAAGGGTATGTGCCAGCATTATTTTAATATTATTTTCAGTTTCTAAATCAGCTTAAGTAAACAAACCATGTAGTAGTTTATAAAGGACCCTCCTTTTGTTACAAATTGAGCAACTGCAAATGCCAAATCCTGTACAGGTCTTTTGTGAATTGGACCTCCAAATTCTGTAAACCTTCATATTTAACCGAAAAGTTAGGCTGGATATTCATTTAATCATTTCTTAATCTCCAAGTTTTAGAGTGATAAGAAAATAATAATAAAAGCTAGCTTACCAGCCACTCCAAGCCTCTGTCCAAATTGTAGGCTTGTATGGTCTATTAGGAGTAAACTTATCACAGTAGAAGCCATTGCACGTGTTTATCTATCCCACAGAAGAAAGAGATTAGTGTTTTAGCTACCGGACTTTTAGGTCCTAAATGTGTAAAGTTCTTGGAAGAAATGAACTACAGCTGGTTGGGTTATATTTTCTATTTTTATAATGTCATACTTATATCTCTGAAATTAAAATAATACTCTCTCCGTCCCTGAATATAAGATCATTTTGACACTTTTATTTTGTCCCTATTTATAAGACCTTATACCAATTTTCAATGATCATTAATTAAAAATTTTTCACAAGCACCCCTATTCATTTAACACTTTATAGATTTCCAATACTATCAATAGGGGTAATTTTAAAAATACATATCAAAAGTTCATATTTCCAATATAATTAACTAAATTAATTAACTTTTTTAATGGACGTGAAATCTTCCAAAAAAAGGTCTTATATTTAAAGACGGAGAAAGCATTAATAATTGAACAACCAAAAAGGAAATCCAAGATCTGTTGATGACTTACTTCGTCCTGTCTCCTTTATAAGGATATTTAACTATCATCCCATATCATTAATTTAATACATTTAATTTTATTGATTTTAATGAAATGGAAAAAAAAAAGTTAGTTACCTAAATTTCCCTTATTATCCACTAAAAAAAATAAATGTACACCTTTCGGTTTGAAATATAAGAGAAATATATATATATATATATATATATATATATATATATATATATATTTGGTTTAAAATATACGTAAAAGTAACCAACCTTTTTAATTTTTGTTTCAATCTCAATACTACTTTCTTAAAACATATCTAAAAAATTGTTATCTTGTTTAATTTTTTTTATTCTCAATAATACTTTCCTTAATTATCTTTATTTTTGATAAATTTGATAGAGTTAAATACAATCAACTAACATTTTTAATAAATGTGATTTTTGTTTTTTTGGATTATAATCTAAACATGATGGAGCAATATTGAAAAAGAAATAAGAATTAATTGAGATAATTGCTTTAAATAAGGGTATTTTAAAAATACTAGTATTTAATATTTCATCCGTCCACAAAGATAGTAAAAAATTGCAAAATTCAAAATGTTAAGGAGATATATATTTAATGATTTGTGTAACACATTATTCAATTATCAACCAATTAATTTAATGCATTTTGCATTGATCAACCAATCACAATCCAAAATTTGAAATTCCTAACATTTTTATTAATTATTTTAACTTTAGTTTACGAAAAAATTGTCTTTTCCTATCATTTTTGTAAGATACAAAGAGTAAATAAAAAGTTAATTAATTTTTATTTATAGTACTCATTTTCGATCTCATTTTTAAGTAAAAATAACTAACTTCACACCTATTAATAAGTTAATTGATAGGTTAATTGAGTTTATTTAATTTTCTCAAATTCATAAGAAAATAGAGACTACTTTAGTAAATTTATGTTGAGAATGAAAACAAAAATTAAATAATTTAATCAAATTATGAGAATATTTTAGAAATAATTGTATTGAGAACAAAAAGTTGGTTAACTTTTACTTATATTCAAGACTATTAGTGAAATGTTTTTAATATTATTTTTTTTTTATAAATGAGATCGAAGAAAATATTTGATATGACCTGTGAGCGTATACTGGCCTTACAGGATTGCATTAAGTAAGACACAGCTTTCAAGATTAAATGCGAGAATGCTCACCACTGGATCTGGTGCATCATCTTCCTTGCACATCACCCAAGGGACACCTGTTCCTAACTCTACAGCCATTTTTGCTGCCCAATTAACATAATTTTGGCCAACAGCTCCTTGTAACTTACTTTGTGCCCCGTACTCATTCTCAATCTGTAACAACATATTGTGCATATACCATTGTTATAGCTAGATCTAGAGTAAAAAGCAGTTTATAGCCACAAGGGCATTTAAGATCAAGACAATTTTTCTTATATCAGCTGTTTAACATGTTCTCAATAATAGAATCAAAATTGATACCTTTAAAAATAAAATAAAAATAAAAAGGAGAGTAAGAAATGAAGATTAAATGCTACTAATTGAAGACCTCAGATTCTGACCTGAGATAGAATAATAGGGCCACCCTGGGATTGAAAGAGATTCTCACTCTTCATCATTCCCACGATCTTCTCAGTAAAACCTTGCATTGCCCTCTACAACACAGTAGATTGGTCACTCACAAATAAAATTAGTTGAAATAAAAAGGACCAAATAACCTAATTAAAAATATGTTTAACAAATTGAAATATATTGAGACCTTGAAAGGTTCATTGTCTGTTCTAAAGCTTATGCCTGGAACAAACTTCAACCAAACAGGGAATCCTCTGCACATAAACAAAAAAAAAAAGATAATAATTGAGCAATTGAAAAAGATCTCATAGGAACAAGCCTCAAGTAGCTATAAATAAGCAGCTAAATTTAACAATGAGAAGTGAATTTGTAAAATAAAATGAAGAAGTAAAAAGCTAAATGAGGAGCTAGAATGTTAGATAGTGAAAAATAGAAGGTACCCAAAATTCCATTCAGCACAAACATAAGGTCCAATGCGAAGATGAGCATAGAGTCCTGCTTTCTGTATTGTCTTTATGAATCTCACCAGATCATATCTCCCTTCAAAATTGAACTGAATTGAATTGCATGCATGCAGAACAAAGTGAGAAAAGCTCAAAAAACTAGAGAGACGGAATATGTTAATAATAGATCTGAACAGAACAAGGAAGTTAGAGTAAAGCCAGTGAAAAAGTACATTGCCCTGAGAAGGTTCATGAACATTCCAAAAGACATAAGTTTCAATCACATCAAGTCCTCCCTCTTTTGCCTTCTGAATCAGATCTTCCCACATCTGCATCAGAGTTCATTTATCAAGCAAATCAGAAACATAACTAAATAAATTTTTTTCCCTAGCCACGAATGTATCCCACATGAGGCAATCCTATTCGAGCCAGAATATTCACAGAATAGTGGAGCTAGCTTAAGGGATTAGGAATGAACTACCTGAACCAACCATTCATTGTTTTAACTAAATAAAACAGCTGAATTGAAGTAGCTAAAGAAGTGAGGAGAGGCTTACATCAGGGGTACTTCTGGGATAATGAATGGAGCCAGAGAAGAGGATCCTCCTTTGGCCATTTATGATAATGGCTTTTCTATCATAGGTTACACTAGAGTGAATAAGCTGAGAACCAAAGCACAAAGCTAAGCAAAATGCAAACACCAATTTAAAAACAGAGCTAGTTTCCATGTTTGTTTCCACTTTGGATGAAAGTGAAGTAGTCCAAAACAAATGTAGGAAGAGAATGAATGATAAATGAGGAGAGAAAAATAAAAGTGATTATGGGAGTTTTGTGTTAGTAGTTCTAAGGGTGTGTAAATGATGGAATGGTGACAGCAACAGGGACCATTCCTAGCTGGGACTACCACTCTTTTGTTTTGTTTCAACTCTGAGGCACTCAGAGCAGAGACCAATTTATAAGTATAATGACACTTACTATCTATGCATTTAAGCTTTACTCACTCACTCACTCACTCACAGCCACAGGTGTCGGGGGCATCACTGCGTGTCTACAAGCTACGATTAATGACGGTAAACTAAGGTACACACTACACAGTTATCTGCCAGACAATGACAGAGAGATTAGCGGTAAAAGGCAAAAACAAATTTAACACAAACACATGTAAACTGATCTACGTATAGGTAGTAGGCATATATATATATATATATAACAGCATATCTCGTAATTATTATTTTTTATTTTTTATTATTTTTACAAAATGAATATGAATATGTATGAGCATTGTATGAATGTCAATTTTATTTTATTTTAAGAAGTTAAAAATAAAGATATCGGTCAAATGTAACATCGTACTTGTTGGTGACTCCACGTAATTCTTTATTTGTCATCAATAATTTATGATTATTGTGCAATTGCCTTTTTTATTCAATGGTTGTTGTTCCATTTTTCATATTTACATCATATGTATTGAATGTTACAAACCAATCATCTTTCCTATATTAGTAGACATCACTTCATTCTTGAATTCATTTCAATTTTTTCATCGAAGTTCCTTACATTGTCATTTTGCAAATTTTATTTTTTTCTTAATTCTTCTATTGATTTGATCATGTGTTTTTCATAATGCATATACCTTAACAAGTGGTATATGTCAGAGCACTTATTCAATCGAGAATAGAATTGAATAGAACTTAAAGATGTCTACTATTATAAAATTTGACATGGAGAAGTTTGATGGCAAAATTAGTTTTTCCATTTGGCGTGTCCTAATGAAGGTCATTCTTACCCAGGACAGATTAAGGAAACCTTTAGATGAGAAGTCAAAGAAATCAACTTTTATGACTGATGAGCAATGGGACGAATTGGATGAAAAGCCACTTTCAGCAATACAACTTAGCTTGTCCAACGAGATTCTTCGTGAAGTCGTAAATGAAACTACCACTGTGGGATTGTAGTTAAAATTATAAACTTTATTTATGACCAAGAGCCTCGCAAACAAGTTTTGTCTCAAGGAATGCTTATATACAATCTGCATGGTTGTAGGTACTTCTATTCAATCTTATCTTGATGAGTTCAATTGCATTATAATGGATTTGAAAAACATGGATATTAAAATTGAAGATGAAGATAAAATTGTTTGTTGGTTGTCTCTTTGCCTTCCACTTATAAACACTTCAAAGAAATAACGTTGTATTGTAACAATGACACATTATCTTTTGAAGATGTTAAATATAATTTATTGTCCAAAGAAAAGTTTGATCTTGAAGTTCATTCTGAAGACAGGGGTGAAGGTTTGAATGTCAGAGGCAGAACTCAAGAAAAACGGAATACCAGTAATAGAAAGTTTAGGTCTAAAACTAGGGGCCACAAACCCAGCAAATTTTGTCGCCACTGCAAGAAACTCGGGCATGATATTTCTGATTGTTATATCTTAAAGAAAAAATATGAAAAGGAAGGAAAATGAAAGCCTCTACAATCTACTAAAGCTGCAAATGTTGAAAATGATTCTGATAGTGATATTTTGTTGTTCGTTGTCACTTTTGATAAAGAAGTAAAACTGATTGTATTCTTGATTATGGATGTGCTTTTTATAATCTGTCCTTACAAGGACTTGTTTTCCACTTTTGAACCTATTGATAATAGTGTTGTCTTGATGGGAAATGATGCCCATTGTGAGGTTGCTAAAATAGGTACTATTCAAATCAACACCCATGATGGTGTTGTTAGGACTTTGACTAAAGTTCGTTATATACCTGACATAAAATGGAACTTAATTTCTTTAGGCACCCTCGAGTCTCTTGGGTGCAAGTACCCAGCTGAAGGTGGAATTCTAATGGTTTCAAAAATTGCCATTCTCTTGATGCATGAAAGCTAACCGCATTGGTAGCTTATATGTCATGCAAGGCTCTGTTGTAACAGGTTTAACATATGTATCCTCTTCTATGACCGATAATGATTATACAAAATTATGGCACATGCATTTGGGCCATATAAGTGAAAAAGTCTTGCACCTTTTAAGAAAGTTGGGTCATCTTGGAAAACATGTTGCCGGAAAGCTGAAGTTTTGTGAACATTGTGTTTTTGGGAACATAAAAGAGTCACTTTTTCTATTGCAACTCATCGCAAAAAAGGTATTCTTAATTATATTCACTCTGATCTTTTGGGTCCTTTCAAAGTACCCTATCGTGGAGGACACTTCTATATGACAACTGTTATTGAGAATTTTTCTCGTAAGGTATAGGTTTATTTTTTGAGATATAAAAATGAGACCTTTTCCCACCTTTAAGAAGTGGAAAATTCTTGTTGAAACCCAAACGAGAAAAAAGGTCAAGAAACTCGGAACAGACAATGGACTAGAGATTTGTGAAGGTAATGTTGGAAATCATGCTTGTCCTAAAGGACGTAAAGAGTCGATGCTAGAAGATTTCTAGAAGATGATAGAGTTTTGATGATAACAAACTAGTTTCAAGTTTCAAGCATCAAGCATCAAGTATCAAGCAGTTCAAGGCTCAAGCTTTCAAGTGTTTTTGTATAAGCCTTCTATAGGAAATTTGTAAGGTAATGAAATTTTATTACAAGTGTGTATTGGCCAAATGAGTTTTTCAGTTTAAGGAGAAGAAAAAGAGTTTTTAAGTGAAAAATCAGTTTTAATCTTAGTTTCTGTGGAAGTGCATGATGAAACAACTCTGGATGATTTTATCTAAGTTATGAAAATCTATTTTTACAAGTGCATGAGAGGATAATTGATTACCTTCTCAGAGTAATCGATTACTTTTGTTGCATCAAAGAAAAACCAGAGTGTGAATAATCGATTAGGTGAACTTGAATAATCCATTACTTTTTTAATAAGAGTAATCGATTACCTAGATCAAGTAATCGATCATTAATGTTGCATCATACATTTTCCTGAGGCAGAGTAATCGATTACTACCCTGATGTAATCGATTACATGATGTTGTATCATACAAAAATCAGAGTCTCTATAATCGATTATTAGACAAGTGGTAATCGATTATATGAGTTGCATCATATACTAAACAGGAGTGAAGTAATCGATTACTGGATTTTTCAAATGAATTTCAAAGTTTCTATTTTAAGGGGGATAATCGATTACCTTCTTGAAGTAATCGATTACCTCAAATTTTATTGAAAAACGTGTCAGAATCATTTTGATTTATTTCTAGATTTGTTTTTACTTAATTGATTCGGATTTATTTTCAAATTTCGAAATTGATTTTATTTTTGAAAATATTCCTTTTTTATTTAAGTTTCAAATCTTTTATTTTATTTATTAAATCAATTTGATTTGGTTTTGATTTTAAAAATTAATTTGTTTCTTATTCTCAAAATCAGATTTTTAGTTTTTAAGAAGAACAACATCACTTCTACAATTTTAGAACGTTCTGACAATTCTGATCATTCACGCTTTTCTCTTCTTGTTCTTCTCCAAACTACAAGCTTTTCATTGATCATTATTTTTGAGAAGAAAACCTTGTATTGGCCAGCACTCTTGTGATTTAATCTCATTATCATAGAACCTATATTGTTGTATCCGTGTTGTTGAGAACACAATATATGATTGTAATCACTCACATTATATTGTATTGAAACCTTAGTGGTTAGGGAGAGAATCCGTAGTTGAACGTGTGGTACGTTCGTAGGGTGAGGAACCCTGCTGTGTTATTGAGGCCCTAGCGAACAGAGGTTCCTAGTAGTGTGCGGGGTGCTCTGGTTGTAATTGGGTGCGGCTCGATTCAAGTATATAAAAGGCTTAAGCGGATCGCTTGGGGACTGGACGTAGGTCACTCGCTGGATTGACCGAACCAGTATAAAAATTGGTTTGCGTGTTCTTCTTCCTTATCTCTTTTAATTTCCGTAATTTCTTTTATTTACGTTTCCGCGCAACTCTTATATTTGTTATCTAACGCTATCGCTCTCCATCACATTCTCTTAATATCTCCGACGCAAAAATATTTTTAAATCATACGTGCTTTCACAATAAACTAATAAAACTTGATTCACCCCCCTCTCGAGATTTTGAGCCACGATCCTAACAGGTAACTTTAATGGTTTCTGTGCACATCATGGTATAGCTAGACATAAAACAATTCCACGTAAGCCCAAATAGAATGGTGTTCCAGAGCAAATGAATAGAACTATACTTAAAAAAGCTCGTTGTATGCTCTCAAATGTTGGGCTATGGCATCAACGTGATTTGTAGGCTGAGGCAACATCTACTGCATGTTGCTTGGTCAACCATTCTCCGCATTCTGCACTTGATTTCGAAATGCCATAAGAAATATGGTCAAGTAATCTATTGACTATTCTAATTTAAGAATTTTTGAATGTTCTGCATATGCATATGTCAATGATGGCAAAGTTGTTAAATGCATTTTTCTTGGTTCCCCAACTAAATTTAAAGGATATCGTTTATGGTGTTCTAATTCGAAGTCAGGAAAACTAATTCTTAACATAGATGTGACTTTCAATATAGGTACATCATTATTTTATGAAAATAAATATTATTATAGAGTAGTATTATAATTTTTTTTCAAAATGACAACGAGTCATGTTTACTCACCCCTAAAATCTACAATTAAAATTTGAAAAAATAATTGTTCTACATCTCAAAATAAGGTAGTCAGTATTCATTATAAGGTGTAGGAAGTGAGGTGTGTATAAATGAAAGATATATATAAAAAAGAGAGAAAATTGATTGATAGTGTGATATGACAAAAAGAAAATGAAAAAAAAAATATAAATGATAATATAAAAGAAAAAATTATAAGAATACAATGATCCTAAAATTTAATGTGCAACTACAACTATGTGACTCAAGCATACGGTAATTTATTTCCTTTGTCATCATTGTCATTTTATTCTTGGATTCTTGGTTAGAGTAAAGATAGTAGCCGAATCTCCACTTTTTCAAGAACAGATAAATGTCAAAAATTAAGAAAAGTACATGTGACTGGAGAAGATCCTGTAATTCAGTTAATTTAGGTATCACTTATGAAAAGCAACACTATATTGCATCATAACAATCAATCATGGCTTGAGTAATGCTCCTCCTAAGTTGTTGTTAGTAACGTAAACCAAATTAGCATAATCAGCATGCCTCGTTGGCCATGATATCTATCAAGAAGCCCCACATGGACCATGTTTGGCTGTCTGCAGGAAACCACCTAGTAGTTCCGCTTCATTAATGCAGTTCAAAAGTTGCTATTGAAAAAAAAAATGTTTCAAGTTATTTATTACTGGTCCTATTTATAAGACATACTTATCCATATCACACGGATCAAGGAAGGTATTTAAGTTTCTTGAAACTTTAAAAAAAATACTTTAACATTACAATCTTACCCTCTTATCTTGTATCGGGAATATCATAATGTATTATTTCACATTAATGGACATAAGACAAATAAGAGAAAATAGCAATAAATGCTTCCTAAAAAATGTAAAGTGACTTATAAATGGGACCAAAGAATTCTTCCAGAATATGCCTTATAAATAGGAACAGAGGGAATACATGTACTCTCTCCTATTTATAATATAAGAAAAAAAATTAACTAAAAAATATTTATTAAAAAAATTAGTTGATTGTATTTAATTTTTTAAAATTGTAAAAAATAGAGGTATTTTAAGAAACTAGTATTGGAAATGAAATAAAAAATAAATAAGATAACAATTTTTTAGAAATATTTTATAAAAGTAGAATTAGGAATGTAACAAAATTTAATAAAGTTAATTACTTTTACTTATTTTAAAACAAGAAAAGTGCTCATTCTGTCCCAAAATGTTAGTAAATTTTTTAAAATTCAACAAAAATAAGGGAATATACTTTTAATGCATTGTCCCCGAATCAACCAATTAAGAAATAAATATTTAATGTATATTTTCTTAATTACTAATCATAGAATATACAATAAAATTTCAAATTTTTTTATTATTATTTTAACTTTAATTTGGAACAAACTTTTTTTATGTTTATTTTAATAACTTTATGGGAGTGAGTATGTTTTGTTTTGCTTATACTACGTATTATACTGTAATAAATAAAATACTAACAAATGCCTTAATAACACTTGTTAAAGAACCAAAAGTAGAAAAAAGTTATTGGAAAATGTAATTTTTTATATTTTCGAAGGAAACAATAGTATGGATTTATGATTAATTTTTAACTTCATGTAACCTTAACAAATGCCTTTAAGATATTTATTGACAAGATCCTTATAATTATTACTCCATCCGTTTCAGTGTGTATGACCTTTTAGTTTTTTTTGCTTGTTTCTATTTGGCCTTTTAGCTTTTTTTTTTGTTTTTTTCATATTGTTTGGCCTTTTACATTTTCAATACACAAACATTTTTTTTTAATTTTAACCTTTTATTCAATCATTTCTCTTGCTTCTCATTAATTCTACTTTTATCATCTCTCTCATTTCTAAACCACTACACATTAATCAATGGATACACTTACTAATAAAAATTAAATACTACCACAATTTTTAATAAGGATTAAACAGGGACATTATGGACAAACTATACATAATACTTACAATAATTAATACTTTCTTAATCTCTGAGCTCAGACTTAAAAGGCCAAATATAGTGAAACAGATGGAGTATTAGTTATTAGAAAATATTGATTAAATAAAAGTTTTTGCTAAAAAAAATAGTCTATCCGTTCCAATTTATCTGTCATTTTAGAAATTTCACACAGATTAAGAAAATCATTTAATGCTTTAATTTTCAAGAGAATTATTAGATAACTTTACTGTAATATCCTCAAAGTACATTAATTATCACTCATTTCACATATTTCAACACATTAAATGCAAGGTTAAAGTTAGAAAAAAATGAATTAATATACCCTCGAATTCCTAAAACAACAAATAATTTGAAACAAGTTAATCCATCCGTTTCACTTTAAGTGTCTTTTTGGACTTTTGCACATAGATTAAGAAAGTCTTGATTATGATGATTATTGTAAGTTTTATTTGTATTTTGTCAAACATACCCCTATTTAATATTTTTATTTTGTCAATGCATCATTACTAGTATTACAAATTTCAAAACTAAAACAACATTAAATGTAAGGGTAAATAAGGAAAAACAATATTAAATATTGCCTATATTTGGTAGAAAGACACTTATTTTGAAACTTCAATTTCCCTCCTCTCACTTTTCCCTCCGTTTCCCGCCTGGTAGCCATTTTGCTCCGACTCTTTTTTTGTTTTTTTTATGTTAATAAATCTAATATATTAAACAAAAAAAAACTTTGGGTTTTCTGTGTTTTTTTATGTATATGTTTTTGTTATTTGGATTTGAATTTTTTATTATATACTTCCTGAGCCAAGTAATGGTCCAAACAAGTAAAATATAAAACAATAGTGCTTCTACCATGCACTGGTTTAAAATAAGTATATAAGATTATACCTATTGTATATCAATATGTTTTCAAAAGAGAAGAGGAATAAGATTATACCTATTGTATTTTTTATTTTTTATTTTTTGAAATGGAAGATGATTTTATAAGATAAAGAAACTATTTAAAATATCATACAAGTTATGGAATAATAAGATAAAGAAAATATTTAAAACATTACATTGTAATATGTACTTATATTTTTCCATAGTAATTAATTATTAATTAATCTGTGCATCACACGTTAATTTCATACTTAATTTTGTTGGTTTTCGTATTGGTCCCGTGCGTGTCACGGATTTTTCTAGTTATTATGATAGTTTTCTTTCACTTTTTGGCTCTTTATTTCAGATCTCTCAAGTGTTCAACGGCGGGAACAGCGGAAAGGAATTAGAATTTGGAGGGCAAAAGCAGAGGGAGCATTAGTCTAACTCGCACCGGTTGTTGGCCAATGGCCACCCACTTCATGCGATCAATGTCTAATTTCCATGTTTCTTTTTCTCGTGACTAGGAAAATTGCTCGTGCGATGCACGGATCTTAAATTTTGTTATCTTTTATTTTTTTAAGGGTTTTTCATTTGTTAAAACATTAAACATTAATTTTATTTACATGTGATTTTCTTTAACCGACAATAAATCTATCATTTTTTGGAATTATATTTTTTAATTATAACAAATTTACATTGAAATTTATTTTTTTATGATCAGACAAATTTATGTAATCAAATCGGAATACAATACTTATAATTAGATAAAATGCGATAAAGATTTTGAAAAATATTTTATAATATATGAAACAATCATGTATACTCTAAAAATAGTTATGAATAACTGTTATTATTTATTTTTTCGTTTTTTTTGGTGGGACAATTATATAATATAAAATTGGTATAATATATAATACACAAATTTCTATCTATATATTAAGCAAAATGTAAATATTTAAATATGTCTTTTGTCACACACTTATCATTATCAAGGAAAAATCATAGTTATTTGACACATGTTGAAGTGAAAAAATATATTTGTAATGACCAATAAAAACATGTTGAATTGAAAATTAAAAATGTAAATTAAAAAAACAAAAACCAATTGTACTTCCAACTTCTAAAGTTTAGACACGACTTAAGAACATCTATTTGGAAAGAACCATGAACAAACTTATATATGAGAAGCAAAATACTTAAAAGAGAAAAAGATTTTTATCCTTACATCATCGGCGAGAACACGTTACCTTTAGTTGCCTCAAGCATTTTGAAGGCAGTTACCTTCATTAAATGTTTGTCTCCTTAATATTTCTTATTTTTGTGATTTTCTACCATCCTTGTGGTCGGGAGTATTTCCTCAATCGTTAAATGAGACGAAGGCCGGGAGTATTCCCTCAATCCTAAATCTAAAATCTTTATGAGAAATTTACATCCATCACGAAGGTAGGTTAATTTTGTTAGTAACATTGAAATTGTAAAAATTTAATATATTTATTTGAAACTACCTCTGAAGATATTATTGACATTTTAAAAGGTGCTAACTTAATTGAAATATTTTTTAAAAGAAGTTTTTTTATAAGCGTTTTTTGGAAAAGGTAATTAAGTTTTATTAGAAATTGAAATGAGTTTATGCAAATTGGAAAAATAAAACTATATATACAGATGGATAAATATATATGGATTAAATGATAATTTTTTACTTTAATATTTTGAATGTAACTTTTTAATTGAAATTTCACACACATTGACAATTTCTTGCTAAATATTTTGGATATATATATTTTTATTAGACTTTTTTTACTATTTTTTTACCTATATTTTTTTTTATATTTTTATTAGTCTTGTTTAATGATATTGTGTAGTGCATTATATATATATATATATATATAGAAAATATTATTTTTTAAAAATAATTTTTTATTTAGATTTAATATTTTGTTACCCTTAACTAACGGGGTTTGGTTCAGTTGGTGTCAGACCTCAACTGAAATCTTGGGAATGGGACACGGGTGCTAGTAGCCCCGTGTTCGATTCCGACTAAATACATCCAGTCACGCAGCTCGATCCGGATTAGTCTCAAGGATTCCCTGGTATTAAGGGTGCTCTTGGGGATACCGGTGGTTCCGCAAGAAATTAAAAAAAAATTACCCTTAATATTGATTGATAGCATTTTTTATAAATGTGTAGTAAAGAATACAATAATATATAGCAAAATATTTATTAATTTTTTTTTATAAGCAAATTTTGGAATGTGGTAATAATTAAGTTTTATTATGAATTGAAATGAGCTCATGCAAATTAAACAAAAACTATAAATATAGATTCATTAACGAAAAAGTTATAGATATAGATAGATAGATAAAGATGAATAATTAAAATGTTATTTTTTTATGTTAATATTTTGAATAAAACTTTTTAGTTGAAATTTCACATGTATTGATACTTTCTTGCTAAAATATTTTGGATGTATATATTTTTATTAGACTTTTCTTTTATTATTTTGTTTAATTTATATTTTTCTATCATTTTTATTAGTTTCGTTTAACGATATTATGTAATGCATTATATATAAAGTATCTTTTTTTTAAAATAGTTTTTTATTTAAATTTAACATTTTTTACCCTTAATATTGATTGATCGCATTTTTATTATAAATATGTAGTGAAGAATACAATAATACACACACACACACACACACACACATATATATATATATATATATATATATATATATATAGAGAGAGAGAGAGAGAGAGAGAGAGATGAAAACATTAGAAATGATATGGACGGATGTGATTTACTTGCAATGGATGGCTGCGATTAGAAAAGAAATTAGGAGGAAAAAAAATATCATTTGGAGAAAAAGTAAGATTAACCCTCAACTTCTCCTATTTTATAATATGTTGATGATTATGTTGATGATGACTATTATTAATTATTAATATTGTGTTTCTAAGAAAACATGATGGGCGGTTAAGATTTAATCTAATAAAATATGATGGATGGCTAAGATTAAAAGATACAAAACGGGCGGTTTTAAATTTAATCTAATAAAATATGATGGACGGCTAAGATTAAAAGATACAAAACACACACTTAATGATGGATTTATGAGAGAAATACACCATTAGGAGGGAAAATGGGTGTTTTAGGAGGAAAATCTTTTTTGCCTTTCTACTTCTCCAATTTTAATATATGTTGACTAGAAACACCCCGTGCCACGCACGGGGCCAATAGATTGTAAGATCCATGAAGAATGTTTTGATAAATGCCAAAAGGTTTTGAACAAGCTTAAATGTGTTGATCAAGTTCAAGTTCAACAAGCAACAACAAACATCAAGTGATAAAGAGAGAGCCAACTCATGAAGACTTAGTTTGGTAGTTTATGTTTTATTGTTTTATCTTTAGCCTCTCAACTCTCTTAGTTTATGAGTTTGGATAGAGTTATATAGAGGGTAGTGAATCTCTATCATAGTCATGATTATATCATATTTTGAGTATTCACTTTGCCTAAAATCAATAGGTGGCTTAAAGGTTTGAAAGAAAAGGTTTAGATTTTGAGAAAACAAGTTTTTAAGTGTTTTTTGAACTGACTACTCGATTAGCCACTTGATTACTCGAGTAGAATTTTGCAGTCTTGCGCAAATACTCGATTAAGGGGCTGATTACTCGAGTAGAATTTTGAAGCCTTGCGTAAATACTCGAGTAGTAACTCAGATTACTCGAGTAGTGAACACTGATTACACTTGTTACTCGAGTAATGACTTGGCTACTCGAGTAACACGAGCTGTTACTGTTTTTAAATGAGCTTTTCACTTCTCAAAAGCACTTCTAACCATTCCTAACTTTTGGGTATTCTATATAAACCTATTCCTAACCTTTGTGATCATATTCCATCATTTTGATAATCAATTTTACAAAGAATCAAAGCCACTCTATTCTCTCTCACTTTCTCAAGATCAAAGTTCTCATTTTTACATTCTTTGATCAAGAACCTTGAATCTCTCATGTTGATATTTTCATAGCTTTTGAAAGAGATTCATATGATTGTTATTTTGTTTTCATTTGAGTTGTAATCATTGCAAAGAAGGCAAACACTCTACAACAAAGGAAGTCTTGAAGAAGTTATTCATCAAGCAAAGTTATTTGGAAGCCTTGGTGTGGCATATCATCAAGCACTTGGAAGTCTTGTAGTGAAGCAAGCAATTGGAAGTCTTGTTGTGGGGTATCGGCAAGCAAGAGAAGAGGTTAGATTATATATCAATAGAGTTACAAGGCAAGGGTGTGGTATCTCTTGTAGGCTAGCAAGAAGGGAGTCTTGTGAGACATTTACTTGTAATTTGAGAAACTCTAATTCCTCATAGTGAAGAATCTCTCTTGGTTGAAGAGGGGACTGGAGTAGCTTTCAAGTGGATGAAAGTGAACCAGGATAAATCACTGTGTCGTATCTCTAAACTCTCTACTCTTTACAATTCTTGTTATTAATTGTGTTCTTGGTTGAAAACCTAGAAAAAGTGATTTTTCATAATGGATTGAATTGAATCTTAATTGTGCAAAATTGATTTGGGGAAAATCATTTTCATAACCTAGGTAATCAATAAGAATATAGGTGTTAATTGTTTCCGCTGAATCTCTGGTTATATGTGTTAATTGATTGATTTTCGTATTTGATTGAAAAGTGATTAATCTATTAACAGAGGCATTAATCGATTAGTTCATGTCATTAATCGATTAAGGCTAAAGAATTTTCAAGAAAATCATTTGTTTTAATCGTTTTGATTTGTTTCTTGCGAAAATCTTTCAAGGTTTATCTAACACCTATTCAACCCCCCCTTCTAGGTGTTCTCCTAGTGTATCCTAGTTGTTTCATCCACCGATTGTAGGTTCTCACAATTGGTATCAGAGCTCGGTCGAAAAACACGAGCATAGAGCTTTTTCGTTAAGATCCTTGAGGAAACTACAATGGGATTCATACCCTTTGGTGGTGAAGGTGCTTCAATAAATCGCCCTCCTATGTTTGGTGGAGAGGGTTATGGTTATTGGAAAATTAGGATGAGAATCTTTATAGAAGCTATAGATGTGAACATTTGAGAAGCCATTGAAAATGGTCCTTATATTCCCTCAAAAGAAGTAGAAGGTGTTCTTACACTAACTCCCAAAGATAAGTGGACCGATGATGATAAAAAGAAAATTCAATATGATTTAAAAGCAAAGAATATCATCACCTCCGCTCTATCTTATGATGAGTTCTTTAGAGTCTCCCAATGTCGTGATGCCAAAGAAATGTGGGACACCTTGCAAGTCACACATGAAGGCACTAGTGGAGTTAGGCGTGCTAGATTAAATTCTTTGATGCATGAATATGAATTGTTTCGTATGTTGCCTAATGAATCTATATGTTTTATGCAAAAGCGTTTTACTCATATTGTTAATCATCTCATTGCTCTTGGTAAAACTTTCGTGAATTGTGAACTTGTTAACAAAGTTTTAAGATGTCTAAGTAGGGAATGGCAACCCAAGGTTACTACAATTGTTGAATCAAAGGACTTGGACACCATGGACTTAGCAACACTTTTCGGAAAGCTACAAGAACATGAAATGGAGCTTGGACGTTTGCAAATGCATGAACAGTCGGATAAGTACAAAGAGAGAAAAGGAATTGCTCTTAAAGCTAAAAGGTCATATAAAAAGGAAAAGAGTTCCGATGATGATGATGATGATGATGATAATGAAGATACCGATTCGGACATTGATGAAGAGGAGATGAAACTTCTACTAAGAAAGTTCAATAAGATTCTAAGGAGAAAAGGAAGGATGAACAAAGACAAAAGTAAAGAGAAGAATTCCCCACACTACAAGACAAAGACTTCAAAAGAAGGTATAGTTTGCCATGAATGTGGAAAGCCCGGTCATCTCGAGTACTCATGCTCTAAGTATCTCAAGAAGAAGGAGAAAGAGAAGAAAAATGCAAAAACTAAAAGGGCATACATAGTTTGGAATAGTGATGATGAAGATAAGAAAAGCCAATCAAATAGTTCTTCGGATGATGAAGATGCCGCTTGTCTCAACTTGATATCTCTAGTAAATGAAGAGGAAAGTTCAAATGATGAATCAAGTGAACAAAGCTACGAAAGCGATGTAAGTCTTACTAAATCCGAAATTTCTTCTAAATATGAAATATTGTATAATGCTTATGAAGAAATGCATGAACAATTTAAGAAACTAGCTTTGAAAAACATTGAAAGGAAGAAGCTCATTTTGAAACTTCAACAAGAGATTTTAGAACTTCAAAAACAAGTTGATGAGCTTAATCTTCAAAATGAAACTCTTGATCTTATATATGCTAGTTCTTCTTGTGATTGTGCTAGTAGATTGAATAATGTGGTTGATTGTGAGAATTGCAAGTTGCTTAAGGATGAAAATGTTATTTTGAAAAATAAGCTTGCAAGTTTCACAAGTGGTGATATTAGATTGCGCACATTGTTAAATTTTCAAAGAGAAAATTCAAACAAGTTTGGTTTGGGTTATACTAATGCTAAGAGTAAATCTCATAGAAATGTTGTTGATTTTTCTAAAGTTGATTTTTCAAATGCACCAACATGTTTCTATTGTGGTACTCATGAACATTCTTCAAATGTGTGTTATATTAAAGTGCATGGTATACCCAAAGGAGATTTTGTTTGGGTGAAAAAGGGTGAGAGTCCCTACACTAACAAAAATGGATCCAAAACCATTTGGATACCAAAAAGCAAAGCATGATTGTTTTTGTAGGTATGATTGAAGAGCAAAAGGACTTTCATATGTTATTCATTCATTTGCTTCTTCAATTGGTATCAAGGAGAAAATCCTACAAATTGGTAACATTCGATATTATACAATTGGTATATTCAATTTGATATTGTTGGATATTGCTCATAGTTCTCTCAATTGGTATTATTTCTTATAATGTGATATTGTTTATACTATTGAGAAAATTCTATTGGTATCAAATTCTTACAATTGTTTTACAATTGGTATCATGTTATTGGTATACAATTTGTTATAATTGATATCATTGAGTAATCATTAGATGATTATCATGCTTTGGTTGTTATATCTCATTAATCTCTCTATTTTGGCTTAGATCTTATATTTCAATTGGTATATATTTCTTTTTGATAATGCCAAAGGGGGAGAAATAGTATGTTTTGACTATTTTGTGGAGAAAGGTTTGTTTTGTTGTTTTTATGTAGGTTGAGCAAAGTTGTTGAAGATAGGGGAAGAATCAAGCTTTCTATCAATTGGATTTCAAATGTCAAAAGCATTTAATTGAGGGGGAGCAAGAGTCTCACCAAGTGATCAAATGGTTCAAGCATCAACAACTTCACAACTTCAAAACATGTTTGTCATTTTCAAAAAGGGGGAGATTGTAAGATCCATGAAGAATGTTTTGATAAATGCCAAAAGGTTTTGAACAAGCTTAAATGTGTTGATCAAGTTCAAGCTCAACAAGCAACAACAAACATCAAGTGATAAAGAGAGAGCCAACTCATGAAGACTTAGTTTGGTAGTTTATGTTTTATTGTTTTATCTTTAGCCTCTCAAGTCTCTTAGTTTATGAGTTTGGATAGAGTTATATAGAGGGTAGTGAATCTCTATCATAGTCATGATTATATCATATTTTGAGTATTCACTTTGCCTAAAATCAATAGGTGGCTTAAAGGTTTGAAAGAAAAGGTTTAGATTTTGAGAAAACAAGTTTTTAAGTGTTTTTTGAACTGACTACTCGATTAACCACTTGATTACTCGAGTAGAATTTTGCAGTCTTGCGCAAATACTCGATTAAGGGGCTGATTACTCGAGTAGAATTTTGAAGCCTTGCGTAAATACTCGAGTAGTAACTCAGATTACTCGAGTAGTGAACACTGATTACACTTGTTACTCGAGTAATGACTTGGCTACTCGAGTAACACGAGCTGTTACTGTTTTTAAATGAGTTTTTCACTTCTCAAAAGCACTTCTAACCATTCCTAACTTTTGGGTATTCTATATAAACCTATTCCTAACCTTTGTGATCATATTCCATCATTTTGATAATCAATTTTACAAAGAATCAAAGCCACTCTATTCTCTCTCACTTTCTCAAGATCAAAGTTCTCATTTTTACATTCTTTGATCAAGAACCTTTAATCTCTCATGTTGATATTTTCATAGCTTTTGAAAGAGATTCATAGGATTGTTATTTTGTTTTCATTTGAGTTGTAATCATTGCAAAGAAGGCAAACACTCTACAACAAAGGAAGTCTTGAAGAAGTTATTCATCAAGCAAAGTTATTTGGAAGCCTTGGTGTGGCATATCATCAAGCACTTGGAAGTCTTGTAGTGAAGCAAGCAATTGGAAGTCTTGTTGTGGGGTATCGGCAACCAAGAGAAGAGGTTAGATTAGATATCAATAGGGTTACAAGGCAAGGGTGTGGTATCTCTTGTAGGCTAGCAAGAAGGGAGTCTTGTGAGGCATTTACTTGTAATTTGAGAAACTCTAATTCCTCATAGTGAAGAATCTCTCTTGGTTGAAGAGGGGACTGGAGTAGCTTTCAAGTGGATGAAAGTGAACCAGGATAAATCACTGTGTCGTATCTCTAAACTCTCTACTCTTTACAATTCTTGTTATTAATTGTGTTCTTGGTTGAAAACCTAGAAAAAGTGATTTTTCATAATTGATTGAATTGAATCTTAATTGTGCAAAATTGATTTGGGGAAAATCATTTTCATAACCTAGGTAATCAATAAGAATATAGGTGTTAATTGTTTCCGCTGAATCTCTGGTTATATGTGTTAATTGATTGATTTTCATATTTGATTGAAAAGTGATTAATCCATTAACAGAGGCATTAATCGATTAGTTCATGTCATTAATCGATTAAGGCTAAAGAATTTTCAAGAAAATCATTTGTTTTAATCGTTTTGATTTGTTTCTTGCGAAAATCTTTCAAGGTTTATCTAACACCTATTCAACCCCCCCTTCTAGGTGTTCTCCTAGTGTATCCTAGTTGTTTCATCCACCGATTGTAGGTTCTCACATAGATAACCAACCAAGTTAAATATGAAATTATCGGTGTGATACACGGATTAATTGTTAATTAATTACTATAGAATAATACAAATACATATCACAATGTAATTTTTAAATGGTTGATTTATCTTATTATTCCATAACATGTATGATATATAATAGACACAATCTTATCTCTTTTCTCTTTTGAAAACATATCAATATAAAGAATTATGATAATGATATTATTAATATAAATAAACTTTCTCGATATTTTCATTAATTATTTTAACTTTAATTTATGACAAAAAATTTATAATTTTATATCATATTTATAGGGACAAAAGAGTTTATTTTTTTATACACACTTCTTCAACTTTACACTGTAAAATTTATAGGGGGCCCCATAGGTGTGTTATGTATTGTGCGGAAAATAGCAGAAGTAGAAGATCCACAAATTTATACTCCCTCCGTCTCACAAGGATGGTAAAAAATGACTAAATTTTTTGACCCTAAACTATAGTAAAAATAATTAATGAAAAGTTAGAAATTTTAAACTTTGAATTGTGATTGGTTGATTCATGCAAAATGCATTAAATTAGTTGTTTCATAATTGATTAATATGCAAGACAAATCATTAAATGCATGTCTCCTTAATTAAATGAAGAAGTGTTAGAATATACTTCATTCGATCTCATTTTTAAGCAAAAATAACTAATTCATACTTATTAAGTAAGTTAGTTGAGTGAATCATTAGAACTAATCAATTTCATTTTCATATCATTCTAGAAAGATCAAAGTCACACTATTCTCTCTCACTTTCTCAAAGATCAAAACTTTCATTTTCACATTTTTTGATCAAAAATCTTTGAATCTCATGTGTTGATATTTTCATAGTTCTTGAAAGAGATTCATAGGATTGTTATTGTTCTCTATTGAGTTGTAATAATTGCAAGAAGGCAAGCTCAAATACAACAAAGGAAAAGTCTTGGTGTGTTGTTCATCAAGCAAATTGAAGAAGAAGTATTGGTGTGTCATCAAGCAAAGTGGAAGTCTTGTTGTGAGGTATCAACAAGCAATTGGAAGACTTGTTGTGGGGTTATCAACAAGCAAGGGAAGAAGGTTAGATTAGGATTTCAATAGGATTGCAAGACAAGAGTGAGATATCTCTTAGAGGCTATCAAGAAGGGAGTCTTGAGAGGCGGATTACTTGTAATTTGAGAATTCTAATTCCTTAGTGAAGAAACTCTCTCTTGTGATAAAAGGGGACTGGATGTAGCTCATGGTGGTTGTGAGTGAACCAGTATAAATCTCTGAGCAAGCTTCTCTTCCCTTAACTCTTTAGTTTTTGTCATTTCATATTGTTCTTGATTGAAAACCTAGGAAAGTTTGATTTTCCATAATTGATTGAATTAGGTTTTAATTGTGTAAATTGAATTGGGGAAAATCATTTTCATAGCCTAGGTAATCATTAAGAATATTGGTGTTAATCAATTTCGCTTTATCTTTGATCTTATGTGTTAATTGATTGATTTTCTTATTCGATTGAAAAATGATTTTTCAGTTTTAACAGTGATTAATCGATTAACTGAAGGTGCTAATTGATTAACCAAGTTTTGCTGTCAGGCATTAATCGATTAGCCTGTTGCTTAATTGATTAAGGGCTGCAGATTTTGTAAAAATCATTCTTTTAATTGTTTCGATTTGATTCATTCGAAAATCTTTCAAGGTTTTTTAAACACGTTTTCAACCCCCTCCCCTTCTAGGTGTTCTCCTAGTGTTCCTTAGTCAATTCACCCACCGATTGTAGTGAACCCGTATAAAGGTTGTTTTGTTGTTTTTATATAGGTGGAGCAAAGTTGTTGAAGATAGGGGGAGAATCAAGCTTAACTCAATTGGATTTCAAATGTCAAAAGCATTTATTGAGGGGGAGCAAGAATCTCACCAAGTGATCAAATGGTTTCAACAATCAACAACTTCAAACAAATTCAAAACATGTTTTTCATAATAAAAAAAAGGGGGAGATTGTTAGATCTAGAAGGCATGTGCATGTAAAGATTGTGAGATCTATTATGCAAGTGCATGGTTTTGATAATGACAAATGTTTTGATCATGCTCAAGTCATGAAGAAGCTCACCAAAGTTCAACAAGATCAACAAACAACAATGATGAAGAGAGAGCAAACTCATGAAGATTCAAGTTGTGTATTGAGTTGTAATATCTTTATTTTGAGTCTTAGAGTTTGATGAGTTTGGGTAGAGTTTATTAGAGGGTAGTGAATCTCTATCAAGTACATGATCATATTATATTTTGAGTATTCACTTAACCTAAATCAATAGGTGGCTTAGAGTTTTGAAAGAAAAGGTTTAGATTTGAGAAAACAAGTTATTAGAAGTGTTTTTACAGTGCTTAATCGATTAACAGGAGTGTCTAATCGATTAACAGATTTTGCATTAGGTCTTAATCGATTAACATGATGCATTAATTGATTAACAAGATTTTTACAAGGGTTAATCGATTAACCTGATGAGTTAATCGATTAACACCTGCTGAACTGGTTTTTAAAATACGTTTTTCACTTCTCAAAATCAGTTTTTAAGTTTCCTAACTTTTGGGTATTCTATATAAACCTTTTCCTAATCATCAGAACAAACTAACGTCATTTTCATATCATTTTAGAAAGATCAAAGCCACTCTATTTTCTCAACATTCTCTCTCACTTTCAAAAGATCAAAGCTCTCATTTTCATATTCTTTGATCAAGAATCTTTGAATCTCATGTGTTGATATTTTCATAGTTCTTGAAAGAGATTCATAGGATTGTCATTGTTTTCTATTGTGTTGTAATCATTGCAAGAAGGCAAGCTCAAATACAATAAAGGAAAAGTCTTGGTGTGTTGTTCATCAAACAAATTGAAGAAGAAGTCTTCGTGTGTCATCAAGCAAGTGGAAGTCTTGTTGTGAGGTATCAACAAGCAAGTGAAAGACTTGTTGTGGGGTTATCAACAAGCAAGGGAAGAAGGTTAGATTGGATTTCAATAGGATTGCAAGACAAGAGGGAGGTATCTCTTGGAGGCTATCAAGAAGGGAGTCATGAGAGGCGGATCACTTGTAATTTGAGAATTCTAATTCCTTAGTGAAGAAACTCTCTCTTGTGATAAGAGGGGACTGGATGTAGCTCACGGTGGTTGTGAGTGAACCAGTATAAATCTCTGAGAAAGCTTTTCTTCCCTTAACTCTTTAAGTTTTTGTCATTTCATATTGTTCTTGTTTGAAAACCTAGAAAAGATTGATTTTTTTTTATAATTGATTGAATTAGGTGTTAATTGTGTAAATTGAATTGGGGAAAATCATTTTCATAACCTAGGTAATCAATAAGAATATTGGTGTTAATCAATTCCGCTTTATCTCTCATCTTATGTGTTAATCGATTAACCAAAGTTTGCTGTCAGGCATTAATCTATTAACCTGTTGCTTAATCGATTAAGGGCTGCAGATTTTGTAAAAATTATTCGTTTTAATTGTTTCGTTCGAAAATCTTTCAAGGTTTCTTAAACACCTATTCAACCCCCTTCTAGGTGTTCTCCTAGTGTTGCTTAGTTAATTCACCCACCGATTGTAGTTCTTACAATTGGTATCAGAACTTGGTCGAAAGATGCGAGCATAGAGCTATTTTCGTAAGGATCCTTGAGGAAAGTACAATGGGTTTTATGAATCCCTTTGGTGGTGAAGGTGCTTCAATAAGTCGCCCTCCTATGTTTGGTGGAGAGGGTTATGCTTATTGGAAAGTTAGAATGAGAATCTTTATAAAAGCTAAGAATAACATCACATCGGCTCTATCTTATGATGAGTTCTTTAGAGTTTCCCAATGTCAAAATGCCAAAGAAATGTGGGACACCTTGAAAGTCATTCATGAAGGCACTAGTGAAGTTAGGCGTGCTAGATTAAATTCTTTGATGCATGAATATGAATTGTTTCGTATGTTGCCTAATGAATCTATATGTGATATGCAAAAACGTTTTACTCATATTATTAATCATCTCATTGCTCTTGGAAAGACTTTTATGAATTGTGAAGTTGTTAACAAAGTTTTAAGATGTCTAAGCAGGGAATGGCAACCCAAGGTTACCGCAATTGTTGAATCAAAGGACTTGGACAACATGGACTTAGCTACACTTTTCGGAAAGCTTCAAGAACATGAAATGGAGCTTGGACGTTTGCATATGCATGAAGAATCAGATAAGAACCAAGAAATAAAAGGAATTACTCTTAAGGCAAGAAGTTCATATAAAAAGGAAGAGAGTTCCGATGATAGTGAAGATTCCGATTCGAACATTGATGAAGAGTCTATGAAACTTCAATTGAGAAAGTTTAGCAAACATCTAAGGAGAAAAGAAAGGTTGAACAAAGACAAAAAGAAAGAGAAAAATTCCCCACACTACAAGACCAAAGAATGAGTGGTTTGCCATGAATGCGGAAAACTCGGTCACATCAAGTACTCGTGCTCAAATTATCTCAAAAAGATGGAGAAAGAGAAGAAACATCCAAAGCACAAAAAGACATACATTGTTTGGGATGATGAAGAACAAAAGGAAAGCACATCAAGTAGTTCTTTGGATGATGAAGAAATCGCTGCACTTAACTTGCTAGTTCAAGTAGACGAAGAAGAAAGTTCAAATGATGAATCAAATGAACAAAGCGAGGAAAGGGATGTAAATGATACTAAATCGGAAATTTATTCCAAATATGAAACTTTATATAATGCTTATGAAGAAATGCATGAAGAATTTAAGAAACTAGTTTTGAAAAATTTAGAAAGGAAGAAGCTCATTTTGAAACATCAACAAGAGATTTTAGAACTTCAAAAACAAGTTGATGAGCTTAATCTTCAAAATGAAACTCATGATCTCATATATGCTAGTTCTTCTTGTGATTGTGCTAGTAGATTGAATGTTGTGGTTGATTGTGAGAATTGCAAGTTGCTTAAAGATGAAAATGCTATTTTGAAAAATAAGCTTGCAAGTTTCACAAGTGGTGATATTAAATTGCGCACATTGTTAAATTTTCAAAGAGAAAATTCAAACAAGTTTGGTTTGGGTTATACTAATGCTAAGAGTAAGTCTCATATAAATATTGTTGATTTTTCTAAGATTGATTTTTCAAATGCACCAACATGTTTCTATTGTGGTACTCATGGACATACTTCAAATGTGTGTTATGTTAAAGTGCATGGTATACCTAAAGGAAATTTTGTTTGGGTTAAGAAGGGTGAAAATCCCTTAACTAACAAAAATGGATCCAAGACTATTTGGATACCAAAAAGCAAAGCATGATTGATTTTGTAGGTACAATTGAAGAGCAAAAGGCTTACAAGTATTACTCTTTATTTGCTTCTTCAAATATCAAAGAGAATGTCCTACAATTGGTACAATTGGTACTAGTTCTTTCAATTGGTATTATTTTTACAAAGCTCACATTTGGTATCAAGTGAATTTCTCACACGAGATAACAAGTATTCACAATTGGATTTACAATTGGTATCTTCTAATCTTACAGTTGGTATTTACAATTTGTGTTGAAAATTCACAAGTGTTGTTATGATATAGTTTTCTACAATTGATATCATTGTGTGTTCATTATGTGTTTATCATGCTATTGTAATTATGGTGATATTTCTTTACAATTGATATCTTACTTTGTCAAGTGATATTATGACTTTTTAGTTCCAATTGGTATCATGTTTCATTGTTATATTTCTTTCCAATTGGTATCACATCTCAAAGTGTATTTCATTGATTATTTGGTATCAATGTTGTGAAGAAATGATCATTAATTTCTCTAATTTTGGCTTAAGATTTATTGTTATATTACTTTTTGATAATGCCAAAAGGGGGAGAAAAAGTTGTTTTGTTGTTTTTATATAGGTGGAGCAAAGTTGTTGAACATGGGGGAAAATCAAGCTCTCCTCATAAACCTTGAATGTAGTTAGTGAGGTTGATAAAGTTGACCTCATTTGACATTAACAAATGGTACTTCTAGCTATGGCTGGTTGGGATCTTTTCCCAAGTTTGTCCGAACTTAGATGATGCTACTCAGCCTATTGTTTAGTTCTTTGTATTGGTTTTAAGTTTAATCATGGAGCTCATGGCCATTGTTAGCAGATCAAAGAAGCATGCTTCACTACATGAAGGTATATTTTCTTTGGTGCTAAGTCTGATAGCATATTATTAGTGTATATTTTCTTTGGCGCTAAGTCTGATAGCATATTATTTCCTTTAACATTGGACTGAATGGCGCTCAGAGTTTAGCTACATCTCTGATCCATACATGTATGAGCAGATATGGTTGATCATCATTTAATTTCATTTTCCATATTTTCTTATTATTTTAGTTGTTGTTGTTGAAATGAAATTTTAGTTTCGTGCTTATACAGATAAATATATCAAACCTTTTCCATTATGGGGTTGTTAAGAGAAAGGAATCATTACCTTTACCTTAAAGTGGCAGTCTATCTGGGTTTAAAAATGTGCGATTTTTTTGGTATAAGCGACTTGAAAAGCAGGAGAAAGGTATCGTCCAAGTCTCTCTCTGTATCTGCATTCAATTTCTTTCCATTCACGCGATACTCTCTTTTCTGCTCCTTTTCCCTTTCGTTTTGCTCTTTGTAATGATTAATTCTCTGTTCCCGATTGTTTTCTGTTTTGAGTTCTTCTTCTTCATCTTTTTAAATTTAATCTTTGTTTTGGCGTTTTATGGATGTCTGGTATTTTATTTTTGCTTAATCTCCCTCTTTTAGGTGCAAGTGTCTTCACAATCTGACACATATGGACGAGACGACGGGGCTGGTTTTCTGATCTGGCTACAAATTTGCAGGTTTCCATATCTGCTCCTTCTTCGAGATTGTTGTGGGAGTGGCTGCTCCTACTAATCTCATAGGTTTCACACAAACACACACACACAGATATATATATATATATATATATATATATATATATATATATTGTTGATGATTGAGAATTGATACTGATTTTTTTTATTTGATCTTTTTTTGGTGTTTTTTTGATTTATGGTTTTTGTTTGCTTAATCTCTTTCTTGGGTTTTGGTGTTCTATTGATTTCTAAATGTTTGCTTAATCTCTCTATTGACCGTGAGTATGAAATCCAGTAATAAATGGTGGTCTGAAATCATTTATTCTGTATTACATTTCATTTTAAAGCATCGCTGCATCTTTTCCTTATCTACATGTTCTTTTCTAAATGTTCAACTCATACCTGTGTATTTTCTTGCACTTTTGAAACCCTTCTTTTAATCCATGGTTGCAATCTTTTAAATTTTAATCCCTGGTGTGCAGTGAAAAATATCTCTGAATGTTTCCGTGAACTGAAGCTCATCTTGCTTGAAGTTTTTCTCCCTTTTGAGTTTATTCGTTTTGGTAAACAATGGTATAGTTTTGTGCATTTTAGTTGTGATTTATGATCAATTGAACATAAGTTATGACAATAAATACTATATGATATCAGCAACTGATCATTCAGGGTATCATAATTTCTGGAAATCTTTAAAATATAACACAAAAACCATATAAATTTTTTCTTTTATATAGGATTGCTATAAATTTGCATCTTGAGCTAACTCCCCTGAATAAAATGCTTCACCCTGAGAATGTTGAGCTTGACAAAGTTAAAGTGGTTCACTTCTGTGCTGTTGTGAGTGTTTACTAATAATCGCTTATTAATTAAAATAGTTGTAATTCTAATTCCAAGTTCAATTTTACTAATCCTTAATTAAGCTTGACTCAAACATTTTTGTTACATTGGTGTGACTGGGGTCTAAGCCATGGAGGTACACAGGGAAGTAGGATAACATGCAGAGAGAAGATATAAAGATGCTGGTGAAGAAGTTGTGGGACTTATATGAGAATGAGAATTTGGACTACAATAATGTCGTTAATGTGGATAAGTTGAAAGAGGCGCTTACTGAAGCTGTTTGTGTTCAGTTTCTCCCTGTTTCACATGCTGCTTATTGTGATTAATTTAGTTATATATGAAGTTAAATATGTAACCCAAGTACATAAGTTCCAGTATAAGGAGTCACAGATCACTAAGCTAGCTCTATGTTTGCTAACAATTAAGAAGACCATTTTCATGAGTCCCTTTTTCTGATTTTTTTTATCAGTTGTGAATCCTTTTTTATCTGAAATCAAGGTTCTGATTCATGTAATAATTTTTTTTATCCTTTGCTGTACTACTTGTGCCATTAAGAATATATATATTTCTATAACAAGTTCTGCAAATTGTTCCTTCTTTTTTGGACAAGTCTAATGTTTGAGATTGTAGTTTGTCAATTCCATTACTTAAACCAAGATATTTTGTGTTTAATTAAGAGGATGCTTATTGGCTTCCTCCGGTTTGTATCCTCCTTCAAACCTTGGAGGGTTGCAACTCCGAAATTTCGAAAGAGTCTTAGCCTCCGAATTTCCCGCATTGCACGGATGTGGCTGATTTGCCTGATGTTGCTGGTGCTGCTGCATGTTCTCCAGATTAGTAGTGATCCGATCCAACATCTCATTCGTATGACTCTGGTTTCTAGTTTTCATAGCAGACCTACACTATGGACATTGGGTTACTAAAGGTCTTTCAGAGTAAGACACACACTATCTATCTTACCCTTAACCATGTTCAACTACATTGAACAGCGTGCTAAGCCTACTTAACTTTGGCTTAGAGGAACAAGACCATTACTCTGATACCACCAAAGTGTGACACCCTTCTTACTTATATAAAAAAAAAACATATTTATAAATAATTCCAAATAATACCATTCTTTATGGACTTAGTGAAAGTGTTTAATAAAAACTTTCTTTTAATATTGTTTTTGTATTTCTCGAAAACACTTGAACTTGTATTCAAATTTTAAATCATCTTATATTAAATTAAATCGAATCCGGCATAATAATTTTAGAAATACCAAAGCTCAGAAAATTCCTCAATCGACAACATTCTCATTATTATGTTTGAAATAATAAACAATTGGTATTATCAACTTAGCGTTGTCTCTTGAGGCTAGATATTATTAGCTAATAGCAATTGTCGAATTCATCTTTAATCAAAATCAGAGTGCGCGTAATAAAATAGTACTCAAGGATCAATAGTGAGATAAACATCATATATCTATATAATATGAAAAAGGATCCCATGAGTACAACTGGTCATCATAGAAGTAAAACAAGTCCAAAATACTGAGTCCATAAGCTGAAAATATAAAAAGATTACAAAAGAAAAGACCTCAGCTCTCGTACATCTCAAAACTATATATAATATATCACATCAAAAATAAAGATGTCCAAGAGCAGGTCAAACTGGTCCTCCAAGCATCCAACCAGGTCCACTGCATCTATACATCAGGTCCAGGATCCGTACTGCCTATACTATGCCTATACCTAGGAACCACTCGGTCCTCCACGAGGTCTAGTAGCCGGCTCGACTAGTACCTCCTCCTCGCTCTCCCCCTCCTCAGGGTCCTCCTCAATCTCGTCCGACGGGGTAGACACCCTACCACTGGGCATAGGATCTGCAGCAGGTGCAGTCCTAACAGTACCTGTCGGGCCATGTGAGGGAACATCATCATCAGTGAAAACTTTAGAAGCTGAGGGGCGAGAACGAGTGGCTATCCGGAAAGGAAAACTATGAAACCTACGTATTGGTCGAGCTGTTGGTGGTCCTCTATAAGTATAGAACGGGGGTACGTGTATAGTATAAATGATAGGAATCTGAAACCTACGAGGTCGCACACGAGCGAGGGGGTTAGGGTGACAGAGAGTAAACTCTACCTCACCCTCAAAAGTAGCTCGGTGCTCCTCGAATGTCCATATACCACTAGGGATGGGTCTGATCTCGACGCAAGCTAGGTATCCGGCCATCACCTAATAAGGGCACAGGGGTAAGCATATACATACACATAATCAAATAAGAATAACTGGAATTAAACATTCACATATAATCACGTTATAACCAACATGTATATGCATATGATCAAGCCCGATTCATTTATAATTAAATTCTTTAATTATAATGGCATGATGCATGTCATCTCTCAATTCCTGAGATTCTCCAACTAATCACTCTAACGAACGTCCATCCATAACCACAGTGTATTCTATTCCCAAAATACTTTTGATACGTTCTATTCCTAGAATGTATGACATACTAGCTCGGAAGTGATAACAACGTCACCATATCTGGTGAACGTCACGTCGCCAAAACGTAAACATATCACTTTATGATACACAACAGAAGTGATAAACAACGTCACCATATCTGGTGAGCGTCACGTCGCCAAAATGTAAACCTTATCACTTGTGTGCGTCACGTCATCAAAACGTAATAATCATATTAACAGTATATCACATACTGTCCACATCGTCAACCTTGATGTGTCATCGAGCTAGCAGCAACATTTGGCACTCCCAGAGGCCCTCCTCATGTTCCTCGAACATGACAAACGATAACTTATCACCATTCAACATACATGAGTGCAATTAATGATTTCATTAATATTAGCCATTAGTCTCATCATTTGCATCACAAACACAATGTGGCAAGAGACAATATTAAACTCATCAAGCATGACATAAATGGTAACCATCATTATCAATGGATTGAGTATATCATCTTCTTTAAATATAATTGGGTTTAAATAAAAATGGTTAAGTCGGAAATGGTATTTTTAAGTAATCTCAGACTTAATACTCGAGTTTTTGTTCAGATACTCGAGTAGTTCGTAGTGTTATAAAATTTTTTGCATCAATTAACCCAGAATACTCGAGTAGCTCTTCAAATACTCTAGTAGTTCCTCAGGTACTCAAGTATTGAACTGAACTCTGAACATTCTGCTTCAGACAATACTCGAGTATTCTAAATAATACTCGAGTATTTACTGACAGTAAATACACTACAAATTGGGTTTTAACATACCATTTTCGAATTCAACCAATTCTTACCTAAACCAATGATCAACAGAACTTTATTTATGCATATTAAACATGTCTCAACACTTAAAACAAGCCAATTAACAGAGAATTCAAATCTCACATCAATTATGCATAAAACATGAATTTCAACAACTTCACATACCAAACTCAAATATACTCATTTTTAACTTGGTTTCAGCATCAATTAAGTTCACATACAACATATTAAACTTGCTCCAACAAGTCTTAGAGTTCAATTTGGCCTCCAAGTCATAAACCTATTTCAAACTAAGCCCTTCAAGCCTCATGGTGGCTCTCAACACAAATGAGCACAATTAATTCTTATTCTAGTGAATGTATAGCTTCACCCTTACCTCTAATTCGTGAAGAAACAGAAACTTGACAAGAAAAAGCTCTGGAACATCGAATCCCACAAACTCCTCACTGAACAGAGCAGTTTTCAGCAGAGTACCAAAACCGAATTGGTTGACATATGAAACAATAATGAAAATTGGGAAAATTAGTTTCTCTAAACTTTCTGCAACACGTACTAACTAAAGAAACAAGTTTGAGATGAAATGGTTGCTTGAGCTTACCAGAATCGAGCCCTAAAGTAAGCTCCAGGAAATTGAGATTGAAATTTGACAGCTTCAACACCTCAAATTGATAAGCCTCGTTCTCGATCCACTCTCACTCTTAACTCACAAACTCTATACCTTTGCAAAGCTCAAAATGTAAGATTTGCAATGGTGTATCACTCTCAGCTTAACTCTTAGAATCGATAGAGCGAAGTTGGAAACCCTAAATTCATGTTTCAGAACTTCAACATGCAAAATGGAGGCAATTCCATCAACCTAGATGCTTATATAGATAGATTTATGTTGCATGCAGCTCGACATGATATCAAAGACACGTTGCTGGGCTGATTTCGTGTCGACGTTTGGGATAATTCGATGGTTGACTCATCAAACACACTAACGTTAAGCAACTCTGTATATGATACTCGAGTATTGGTAGAAATACTCGAGTATTTTAATCAAATTTGAAAAAATAATATTTATTTCCTATCCCTCCAAAATCTTTCTAATATTACTTCTAGATCCTAAAACAAGGACTAATGTGCAAAACTCCTATTTTCACACAAAAATAATTATCAAATTATTTTCCACATATCTCCTCTCACATAATACACATAATAAATCAAAGATTATAATAAAAATAATTTGATTATAAATAAACTTTTATAATTAATTTTTATTAATTAAAGGCTAAAAATTTGGGGTGTTACAGGGGACAGGCCAGATGATGATTTTTTAGTTGATGCCATATTTTAGTAATATAAATCTGTGTCTCTCAAAGCTTGGATTATGCAATATAGTTGACATGTGATAAAGTTTACCGATAATGTGTCATTTACTTCTTGTTCTAAATGAAAAAGTGAAGAAGGCCGAGGACAAACCAGATTGTGATTTATTAGTTGGTTCATGATAGAGACTGATATGAGTTTCATAATATGGCTTTTTACTTAAGTGAAGTAGTTTTACAAACAATTTACGTAAATAGGGTAGTCTATTTACATAACATGAGACAGTCAACAAAACTATTTACGAAAATGGGGCAATCAAAGTCAAAATTACAAAAGTCATACAAATCATCCCACATGACTTCTTCTAAAGAGTTATCTCACATAACTTATTCTAAAAGTCAAACAAGTCATCCCACATGACTTATTCTTCTGCTCCCTCGGTTCCTACTTATCTGTCATATTTCAAACAAAACACACCCTTTAAAAAACGAAATCCCAATACATTAATTATGTTTTTTTTCCGACTATACCTTTTCTTTCTCTATAATTATTACTTTTTTTCCATTACTTACAAAAACCAATTTCATGCTTTAATTTTTTTTGTATATATTTAATTTATTTTTAATTTTGTGCTTTTATTTTTTTATTAATGTTTAGCTATTCTAATGCACTTATTTATTTTTAATTTAGTTTATTATTATATTGAACTTATTAGTTAGATTTTTTATGTTTTGTACATTTATTTATTTAAATTTATCACAATATTTTTTTAATCTATTCATGTTATTATTAGTTTTTATAATGTATACATGTTAGTATTTTTTAAATTTTTTCATGTAAAAAGCCTATAGATAATATAGTATGTTGAAATTGAACAGGTGTCGCTGCAGCAGGATTGTTTCCATGTGTTTTCACTCCAAATTCAATCTTTACAGTCTCAAATTTGGAGTGAAAACGCATGGAAACAATTTTGCTACCGCGACACCAGTTCAGTTTCAAAATAATATATCATATGCAGGTTTCTACATGAAAATTTTTTAAAAAAATATTAACATGAATACATTAAAAAAATAAATAATAACATGAATAGATTGAAAAAATATTAACATGAATAGATTAAAAAAATATTATGACAAATTTAAATAAATAAATCAATAAAAGTATGAAACATTAAAAATCTGACGAATAAGTACAATATAATAATAAACTAAATTAAAAATAAATAAATAAATAAGTGCATTAGAATAGCTAAACATTAATAAAAAATATAAGCACAAAATTAAAAATAAATTAACCATATAAAAAAATTAAAATAAAAAATTCTATAAATAAAATATAAAACATAAAAAAATTACACCTAAACATTATAATAATAAATAAAAGCACAAAATTAAAAATAAAATAAATATGTACATATAAATTTAAATAAAAAAATAAAAAAATTAAGAAAATGAAATATAAAAAAATTACCTCAAATAATAGACCAATAATTTGTTTAAAATAAAGATTTAAAGTACTCCCTCCGTTTCTAATTAACTGTCCTTTTTTGTAGAAGTTTTTTGTTTTTTTAATTTGTCATTTTCATGATTTCAATAGTGTAATAAATGCTATTTTCCATGTTTACCCTTATTTAATAGGGTATTGGTTTTTGTAAGTAGTGGAAAAAAAGTAATAATTACAGAGAAAGAAAATGTATAGTCGAAAAAAAAAACATAATTAATATATTGGAAATTTAAGTAATGATTTCGTTTTTTAAAGGGTGTGTTTTGTTTGAAATATGACAGATAAGTAGGAGCAGAAGAATAAGTCAAGTGGAATGACTTGTTTGACTTTTAGAATAAGTCATGTGAGATGACTCTTTAGAAGAAGTCATGTGGGAGGACTTGTTTGACTTTTGTAATTTTGACTTTGACTGCCCATTTTCGTAAATAGTTTTGTTGACTGCCCCATGTTATATAAATAGTTTCAAAACTACCTTGTTTACGTAAATTGTTTGTAAAACTATCTCAGTTAAGTAAAAAAGCCTTCATGATATACTACCAAGTGTTGTTTTTGCTCAATAACTTTTTTAAGATAACATGTTTTACTTAATTAATATGGCTTTATGATAAAAATGTGGAGAAAGCTGTGTGTCTTATTGGAAGCTGAATCTCTGTCTCTCTTCATTTTCTCTGTTAAAAATAAAAACAAAGATTTTGGACTGATGACTCTACTTACATTTCCCCTTGAAATCAGTGCAGATACAACGCACGCACTTGCAGCACTTGCCAATGCAATGGGCTGTTATAGTCACTTCCAGACTGCTCCCATTGATGAGGATGGTGGGATGATTTAAGCAAAGGATATTGTTATATTTTCAAAAGTATAGCAATTTACCATTAATTCTTTGGAAGTGCTATATACATAATCAATAACCATGCAAATGCGGAGAAGCCTATAACAATGCGTTCCCGGTCCTAACTCATTCCCAGACTCTATCGATCTCCTTCATTCAAACACATTCATCTCCTTCGTCTCTCTCAGACTCTATCGATCTCTCTCTCTCTCTCACTCTCACTATATCGATCTCCGTCTCACTCACTCTATCGATAGGCCATAGCTATCAAATTCCTCTGTTAATTTATCCATTACCACTGAATGATGAAGACGCTGTATCATTTATCATTCACTTTCATGCATGTTTACAAGCTCAACACTCACCCACGAATCATAAATGGCTTCCCGTCATTGCTAAGTTATGGTTCTATCAGATTCACATCCACAATTAGTCTTAGTGTGGACATGAAACGCTGCAATTCTTTCATTTCGATGCTATGCAAGGAAGGGAAAATTGATGATGCACGCAAACTGTTCGATGAAATATCCGAACGGGACATTGGTTTGTGGACTACCATGATAACTGGGTATATCAAGTGTGGCATGATTAAGGAAGCTAGGAAGCTGTTTGAAAGAGTGGATTCAAAGAAAAATGTTGTCACGTGGACTGCCATGGTCAGTGGTTACATTAAGTTTAATCAAATTAAGGAAGCCGAGAGGTTGTTTTGTGAGATGCCTATGAGGAATGTTGTGTCCTGGAACACGATGGTTGATGGGTATGCGCGAAATGGCCAAACCCAGCTGGCCTTGGATTTGTTTAGGAGGATGCCAGAGAGGAATCTGGTTTCTTGGAATACAATCATAACGGCGTTGGCGCAGTGTGGGAGGATAGAGGATGCACAAAGGCTTTTTAATCAGATGCGGGAAAGGGATGTGGTTTCTTGGACTACCATGGTCACGGGGTTGTCTAAAAGTGGGAGAATTGGTGATGCTCGGGCACTTTTTGATAGGATGCCTGTCCGTAATGTGGTTTCGTGGAATGCAATGATCACGGGTTATGCCCAAAATAGGAGATTGGATGAGGCTCTAGAGTTGTTTGAGAGAATGCCTGAGAGGGACATGCCTTCATGGAACACAATGATCACTGGTTTCATTCAGAATGGGAACTTGAATAGTGCACAGAAGTTATTTGATGAAATGCCCCGAAAGAATGTCATTACTTGGACTGCGATGATGACAGGATATGTGCAACATGGCCTAAGTGAAGAAGCATTGAAAATATTTAACAAACTGCAAGCTCATGATGGGTTAAAACCTAACACTGGAACCTTTGTGACAGTATTAGGTGCTTGCAGCGACTTAGCTGGCCTAACCGAGGGACAACAAATTCATCAATTAATAAGTAAAACAGTTTTTCAGGATAGCACATATGTGGTATCTGCGCTGATAAATATGTACTCAAAATGCGGAGAGCTGCATATTGCTAGGAAGATGTTTGATGATGGTTTATTAAGCCAAAGGGATTTGATATCTTGGAATGGTATGATTGCCGCCTATGCCCACCATGGATATGGCAAGGAGGCAATTAATCTATATAATGAAATGCAAGAATTAGGTTTCCAAGCTAATGATGTCACATTTGTTGGACTTCTCACGGCTTGCAGCCATGCTGGTTTAGTCGAGGAGGGGCTAAAATACTTTGATGAGCTTGTGAAAAGAAGATGTATACAAGTCAGAGAAGACCACTATGCATGTTTGATTGATCTTTGTGGCCGGGCAGGAAGGCTGAAAGAAGCTTACAATATCATTGAGGGACTTAAAGAGGCTTCATTGTCTGTTTGGGGAGCTCTCCTAGCTGGATGTAATGTGCATGGAAATGAAGGTATTGGGAAGCTTGTTGCTAAGAATATTTTGAAAATTGAACCAGAGGATGCAGGAACTTATTTATCACTTTCAAATATGTATGCTTCAATAGGGAAGTGGAAAGAAGCTGCCAATGTCAGGATGAAAATGAAGGACAAGGGGTTAAAGAAGCAGCCAGGTTGTAGTTGGATTGAAGTTGGCAGTACAGTTCAAGTATTTGTAGTTGGTGATAAGTCGCATTATCAATTTGAGCAGTTGGGGTATTTACTTCTTGATCTGCATAGAAAAATGAAGAACGCTGGGGACAGGCCAGATGATGATTTTTTAGTTGGTGCGATATTTTAGTAATATAAATCTGTGTCTCTCAAAGCTTGGATTATGCAGTGTAGTTGACATGTGACAAAGTTTACTGATAATGCGTCATTTACTTCTTGTTCTAAATGCAAAAATGAAGAAGGAAAGTTGTAGTTGAGGCCAAATTACTTCTTGTCATTTTCAAAAGTATAGCAATTTACCATGTTATGGATCTGCACCGAGGAAGACAAAAACATTAATTCTTTGGAAGTGCTATATACATAATCAATAACCATACAAATGCGGAGAAGCCTATAACAATGCGTTCCCTGTTCATTTCCACGTCGCTAAGATGTTCCTTCGCTGAATTCCTTTTCCCCCTTTTGGTCCTGCTGGTTGACTTCTTCTCATTCCTTGAACATTCCCTTTGTCCTTTCTTACAGTATGGTTTTGTGGCTGAGTGTTGTACAGTTAGGTGGAAACTGGTCTCCTATAATCATTGTTACCTGATCCTACGAGCTTAGCAGTTGACTATAGCCTCCTGTCCCTAGCCTAGATGTGGTACTTCATTGCAGATATCATTTACCCCCCAATTTGAAATTCGAAATCGCTGACTTCCAGCAAACCATGGCTTGAAAGCGTTGACTGCTCCCCTTTGTCCCCTGTATTTACATCTTCAAGGCTTAATCTTTCCCTATAAATTGCTGTTTTCATGTTTGGCGTATCGTCCAAGCCTCTCTCATTATCTGCAATCAATTTCTTTTCAATCACCCTATTCTCTCTTTTGGTTCACGTGGAATTCCTTTTCATTTCATCTTGTGGGTATGGGTATTAAGTTTGATTTGCTGGGTTGTGTCAAGCTACAGAGGGAGTCCTACCGTTTCCGAGTTAGGGCTGTTCGAAGGTTGTATATGCCTGGTTTTGTCAATCCTGAAAAGCCAATGTCCATGGAATTGATTTTGATGGACGAAAAGGTTACAACACATTGAATGAAATCAATCGCCGTACAGATCATGTCAACGCCCTCAACCGCCGACGCTGTTTGTCCAGCCACCGTCACCGAGCCACCGCCACGACCTCACCGAACCTTCCTCACTTCCTTCTTTCTCCTCCGCCGTCACGCCCTCCCATTCGCATACTCTACCTCCTTTTTCATCAGATCTTTGGCTGACAGTTTCTGCAGTGATTTTAAGCTTTTTGGAGGTAATGCTTTTCCTATCTGCCATTTTGGGAGCATCCAAATGTCCAAGATCAATTAGCCATTTCCAGTTTCAATTTAGAATATGCCTTGACTGGCAAATCCTATTTTTATATGGGGCAAACTATTTCTAAATTGCATCTACATTTGCATATACGAGAGCTGGTCATAACCAATTTATTTTATCATTGCTATTCTGATTCTGCATTTTTCTTATAAAGCATTTTGCTAGCTTTCTGCTTGTGTGCACTGATGTTTAGCTTCTATTATTTGCCCGAATTTCCTCATTTTTTTGTTATTCTTAATTATCTTTCCAACACACAGCTGCACTTCCTCTAAACCTAATAGCTTCCCTTTGTACAATGATCCAATAAGGGTATTCAACTTGTGATAAACTGTTTATTTTATAATATATACTTGGCCAGCTGCTATGCTAAGCACATTTATGGTGGATACTCAATTTGCAGCTTGTGGAGACAAGAAAGGGCCGCTGTGGAGAATGGGCTAATTGCTTTACACTCTATTGTTGAGCTTTTGGATGTCACTCACGCCTGGTATGTAACCAGTTAAAGTTATGGTGAATTTAAGTCTTTTGAAGGTCAAAGATTCTGTCCACGCATTGCATAGATATTCAACCTAGGGTACACATAAGTTTGTTTATCTTCCAAGGAATAAGTTTTCTGTCAATGACTTTTGTTTATCTCCAGATCTTGGATTTTAGTGACTATGTTTGGACAGAGTGCTTCTCTCAATTCTTAGGAAGGTAAAATAGGACTTAAAGCTGCTGATTTTTATATTCTTCTTTTAGAACTATTTTCTAGGGGCTTTGTTTCATTTTGAGGACATATGATTTCACCTTATGAGTGTGAATGGAGAACTTTTTAAATTTTGTTTTCTTCAGCCTGAATTGATCCAAAGGGCTGCTCATGTTTTGAGGCTTAGGCAAAGTTTTCGGCCACCCTTTTCAAATTAATAATTTTGTTGCTCTTATCTTTGTAGGTGATGGTCTCCTGCTTTGCAAGTACAAGAAGTTATTTAAGAAAAATGATCACCATTGACCAGCATAAAGGTCTCGGTGATTGTTTCTCTACGGATTTCTTCACCATTAAGCAGGGCAGAGGTAATCCTAAAAGTAATTGGTGTTTTATTTTACAGACCTCAATACCTGCTAAATGTTGTTGTGTCTATTCATACATTGTTAAAGCCTAAATCATGTATTGCTGTGTCTTAAATTTGGAAGAAATAATATTTTGTCTTATATTTATTATGAGGTTACTGGACCTCTATATATACATAAGCCTGCAACCTATTTTAGGAAATATGGACAACTAATTCTAAGGAAACAAATACCTATGATTATGGGATTGATCCTAAATACAGAAACCTAATAATAGCAACATAGAACTTGTTATAGAAATACAGCACAACAACTATAAAACTTCCTAAAATACACAAAGACAACCATGGTTTTGACACTCCCCCTCAAGCTGGTGAATAGGTGTTTTCCATTCCCAGCTTGGATATAATTCCTTCAAAGTTAATGCAGTTCAGCCCCTTGGTGAGTATGTCTGCAAGTTGATTCTGAGTGGATACATATGGTGTGCAAATCATGCCACTGTCTAGTTTTTCCTTGATAAAGTGTCTGTCAACCTCGATATGTTTAGTTCTATCATGCTGCACTGGGTTGTGGGCTATACTAATTGCAGATTTATTGTCACAATATAACCTCATAGGTTCATCCCACCTTATCTTCAAGTCTTCCAATATAATCTTTAGCCATAGAAGTTCACATATTCCGTGGGCCATTGCTCGAAATTCTGCTTCAGCACTTGATCTAGCAACTACACTCTGTTTTTTACTCTTCCAAGTCACTAAGTTTCCACCAAGGAAGGTGCAGTACCCAGTGGTTGATCTCCTATCTACCACTGACCCCGCATAGTCCGCATCTGTATATGCTTCAAGACTTACACTCTTGTTTCGTTTGAACAAAATCCCTCTTCCGGAGGTCCCTTTCAAGTAGTGGACAATTCTAAGAGCAGCTTGTAAATGTGCTTCCTTTGGTTGGTGCATAAACTGGCTGACTAAACTTACAGCAAAAGCAATGTCTGGTCTAGTGTGAGATAAGTAAATAAGCCTGCCCACAAGTCTTTGATACATTTCCTTGTCCACGGCAATATCATCCTCCGCACTTCCCAACTTTATATTTGGATCAACTGGAGTACTTGCTGGTCTACAGGCTGTCTTACCTGTTTCTTTAAGCAAGTCAGTAATATACTTTTGTTGAGATATGAAGATTCCTTTCTTGGAATGAGCCACTTCAATTCCCAAAAAATGTTTAAGTCTCCCTAGTGTCTTGATCTCGAATTCCGTGGCAAGGCATTCACTTAACACTTGCTGCTCCTTTTTGTCATCCCCACTTACTATAATATCATCTACATACACTAATAGAATTGTTACTCCCCCTGAAACTGAATGTTTGATAAATAATGTGTGATCCCTTTGGCTCTGTTTGTAGCCCAGACCTGTCATAACTTTGGTGAATCTTCCAAACCATGCTCTTGGGGATTGTTTCAGCCCATATAGAGCCTTTCTTAACTTGCAAACAGTTCCAGCAGCAACCTGTCCATTGTAACCAGGGGGCAATTCCATGTATATTTCTTCTTCAAGGTCTCCATGTAAAAAGGCATTCTTCACATCGAACTGTTGCAGGTCCCAATCATGATTTGCTGCTAATGACATTATTACTCTGACCGTGTTCATCTTAGCAACCGGGGCGAATGTCTCCAAGTAATCAACTCCATAGGTTTGAGTGAAGCCTTTAGCCACTAACCTTGCCTTGTAACGTTCGATGGTCCCATCAGCCCTATACTTTACTGCATATACCCATTTGCATCCTACTGGTTTTTTTCCAGGTGGTAGTGTGACAAGTTCCCAGGTCCTATTTTTGTTTAATGCCTCCATTTCCACATCCATGGCATGTTTCCATTTCCTATCAGATAATGCTTCAGATACAGAGGAAGGTGTGTGTGTGGAGTTGAGGTTTGTGAGAAAGGTTTTATGGGTAGGTGAGAATTTTTCAAAGGATAAGAAATTTGATAGTGGGTAAAGTGGTTGTTGGGTGCATGTTCTAGTTCCCTTTCTAAGAGCAATGGGTAGGTCTAGAGTTTGGTCCACCTGTGTTTCTAGATTTTCAGAAACAAACTCATTAGAATTATTGGAGTTTATAGGATTCGAAGGTGTTACCTCATGCAATGATGATGGGTTGGATTCTTGGACATTGCCAGATTCTAGAATGGCCTTTTTTCTCCTTGAATATACCATATTTTTCCCAAATTTTCCACCATTAGGTTCAGGTACCACCGTTGGTTCAGGTACCACCGTTGGTTCAGGTGCAGGTCTGCTCTCATTTTCAGGGACAGCAGATTTAGGTGTAGGTACCACCGTTGGTTCAGGTGCAGGTCTGCTCTCATTTTCAGGGACAGCAATGTCATTTGTCCCAATTTCAGGTCCAAATGTCATATTTGGAAGCATGAGAGTCTCATCTTCCTCTCTTACATTCTCCCCCTGAAGATGAGACTGCTTGAAGTAGCTTTCTTGTTCGTTGAAGGTGACATCTCTTGACACGTAGAATTTTTTTGACGGGGGATGAAAACATTTGTATCCCTTTTGAGTGGTAGAATACCCTAAAAATATACATTTGACAGCCCTAGGGTCCAATTTTCTCCTTTCATTACTATGAACATGTACAAAGGATACACACCCAAATATTCTAGGTTGTAGTTTATTTGTAGGATCCAAGTGTGGGTAGAATGAGGATAGGACTTCCATGGGACTTTTTGAGTCTAAGATTTTAGTGGGTAACCTATTGATTAGATAAGTTGCAGTAAGAAGGGCTTCCCCCCAAAATCTCTTAGGAACATGGTTTTGAAAAAGTAGAGCTCTAGTTTGATCTAATAGGTGGCCATTTTTCCTTTCTGCAATCCCATTCTGTTGGGGTGTGTTCACACATGAGGACTCATGGATTATCCCTTCCTTTTGGCAAAAAGAGTTTAGTACAAGGTTAAAGTAGTCCTTGGCATTATCGGACCTAATTCTTTTGATACCGACCCCAAATTGATTTTTAATCATTGAGACGAATTGAATAAACACGGAGCTAACTTCAGATTTTTGTTTCAATAGAAACACCCAAGTCACCCGGGTACAATCATCTATGAAGGTTAAAAACCATTTAGCACCTGAGATATTAGGAACATAAGCAGGACCCCATACATCAGTGTGAACAAGAAAAAAAGGGGAAGGACTTATATTGTTGCTAATGGGAAAAGGTATACGCTTGTGTTTTGCAAGCTCACACACCTCACAATGGAGACTCTCCACATTTAAATTTTTAAACAAGGAAGGAAAAAGCACTTTTATAACTCTAAATGAAGGGTGTCCTAGTCGACAATGGTATAGTTGAGCTTTCTCTTTGTTAGTCATGGTGGATTCAGATATGAGAGATTGGCTCTTGATAGGCAGATTAGGATCCTCCATGTAGTATAGGCCATTCCATTCTCTAGCATGTCCAATCGTCCTCCCCGAGTTGTTGTCCTGTAGTATACAAGAGTTACTATGAAACACAGCATTACATGAGAGATCTTTTGTGAGTTTTTGTATAGAAATTAGATTTGTGGATAGTTTAGGGACATGAAGAACATTTTTTAATGTTATGGATGGGCTTATTTGGACCTCTCCTTGTTCTGCTGCAGTTATAAGTGTTCCATCTGCTGTGGAAATTTTCTTGTTACTAGGACATGGGGAATAGGTGGAGAAGTATTTGGATTGAGGGGTCATATGGTCAGTGGCTCCTGAGTCTAATATCCAGTAATGTGTAAATGATGTATCTGAAACATTAAGCCCAACAGAAAGTGGAAACTTACCAGAATATGTTAAGGAGCATGTACTTGTGGGCTTCTCCAATTTAGTAAGGAAGGATCTCACACGTTCTATCTCTTCATGATTCAGCTGGACAGATTCTTCACTTTGTCCATTAGCAACGTGTGCTTGCCCTTGTCCTCCTTTTTTTGGAGGACCTCCTTTTGGCCCCCATTCTCGGCTTGGGGGTTTTCCATGTAATTTCCAACACTTCTCCCTTGTGTGACGCGGCTTTTTACAGTGGGTACACCAGATCTCCTCATATTTTTTTCTCCATATTGGGAACCCAGCTTTTCCTCTGGTTAGCCGCCATGATTGTTCCTCCTTCAGCTATCATTGCAGAGCTTTCAGCGGTTGAGGTGTCCAGCATCAGTCCTCTCCTGCTTTCTTCACTCCGGATAATGGCTACCACTTCATTAAGCCCTGGGACTTTCTCTTTTCCCAGGATTTGAATTCGGACTTGGTCATATTCAGGATTCAGACCTACCAAAAAATCATAGACTCTATCTTGTTCAATATACTCCTTTAGGATTGCTGAGTCTTCTGAACACTTTGCTTTTATAACTCGATAGTGGTCCAATTCCATCTATAGAGACTTGAGTTGATTGGCATATTCTGTAACTGATCTATTTCCCTGCTTGGCAGCCACGGTTTTCACCTTTACATCATAAATTTGAGCAGCATCCTTGGCCTAAGAATAAGTTTGTTCTACTGCCTCCCAAATTTCTTTTGCTGATTTAAGGAACATGCAGGTATCACTGATTTCTGGGACCATTGAATTCCACAGCCACGCCATGATCATGGAGTCTTCTTCGTCCCATGATTTGAACTTGGAATCTGTTTCATCAGGCGCATTATCAGTCAGGTGACTGACCTTTCCTTTTCCTTTCAAGATGGTCCTAATGAGTTGAGACCATTTGAGATAATTCTTCCCATTTAACCGATAAACAGAATGAACATTCTGCAATTCTCCAGCAGCCTGGGGTTTATCCCCAGTTCCTAGAGTAGGGTCCACAACTTCAGCCATGACCAAGTGCAATCAAGGTAGAGAGAGTTGTGCTGCAATTAAGGCTGCGACAAGGTTTAAAGGTAGTGCAGCAATGAAGGCTGCAACTTGGGTTTAAAGGAAAGGTCAGAGACTCCCAAGGATTAGGAGCTCTGATACCATCTTAAATTTGGAAGAAATAATATTTTGTCTTATATTTATTATGAGGTTACTAGACCTCTATATATACATAAGCCTGCAACCTATTTTAGGAAATATGGACAACTAATTCTAAGGAAACAAATACCTATGATTATGGGATTGATCCTAAATACAGAAACCTAATAATAGCAATGTTATAGAAATACAGCACAACAACTATAAAACTTCCTAAAATACACAAAGACAACCATGGTTTTGACACTGTGTGAATGGAGAACTCCTTAAATTTTGTTTTCTTCAGCCTCAATTGATCCAAAGGGCTGTGCATGTATTTTCATTTTTTTTCGCAGTATTTTGGTATGTGGTCTAGCTGACTCTTATGCATGATATTGGTTTGAAGTACCAACTTATCATACTTTCATATAATGTTATTTGCTTTCTCTTTCTCTTTCTCTTTTTTTTTTTTTTTTTTTTTTTGCATCATGAGCAGAACATGGATCAGAGAGCAAAATGAAACCGTGATGATGACTAAACCAGTTATAGTTCTGCTGCAATTTGATCACTTTACTTCAGAATGGAAGAGAAGAAATGAGGAACAAGTGGCAGCTTAAAAAAAATTGGCCTACATTCTTTCACCGAAATTTCTGATGAAGAAACTATTCAGATTATATAGACCAGACAATTGAATTGTAATTATCAGTACACATGTCAGAGTGTCTTAGACTCTTAGCAAAATAAAATCTTAATTTCTTTTTCCAAGCAATCTATGCTTTATCTATGACTGTACTGTATAGGTCCTAAGAGCCACTGAAATTGGCACCAAAGAAATTGTGCTTTTGTGTTTCAGGAACTCTCCTCATAAACCTTGAATGTAGTTAGTGCGGTTGAAAATGTTGACCTCATTTGACATTAACAAATGGTACTTCTAGCTATGGCTGGTTGGGATCTTTTCCCAAGTTTGTCCGAACTTAGATGATGCTACTCAGCCTATTGTTTAGTTCTTTGTATTGGTTTTAAGTTTAATCATGGAGCTCATGGCCATTGTTAGCAGATCAAAGAAGCATGCTTCACTACATGAAGGTATATTTTCTTTGGTGCTAAGTCTGAGAGCATATTATTAGTGTATATTTTCTTTGGTGCTATGTCTGATAGCATATTATTTCCTTTAACATTGGATTGAATGGCACTCAGAGTTTAGCTACATCTCTGATCCATACATGTATGAGCAGATATGGTTGATCATCATTTAATTTCATTTTCCATATTTTCTTATTATTTTAGTTGTTGTTGTTGAATGAAATTTTAGTTTCGTGCTTATACAGATAAATATATCAAACCTTTTCCCTTATGGGGTTGTTAATAGAAAGGAATCATTACCTTTACCTTAAAGTGGCAGTCTATCTGGGTTTAAAAACGTGCGATTTGTTTGGTATAAGCAACTTGAAAAGCAGGAGAAAGGTATCGTCCAAGTCGCTCTCTGTATCTGCATTCAATTTCTTTCCATTCACGCGATACTCTCTTTTCTGCTCCTTTTCCCTTTCGTTTCGCTCTCTGTAATGATTAATTCTCTATTCCCGATTGTTTTCTGTTTTGAGTTCTTCTTCTTCTTCATCTTTTTAAATTTAATCTTTGTTTTGGTGTTTTATGAATGTCTGGTATTTTATTTTTGCTTAATCTCCCTCTTTTAGGTGCAAGTGTCTTTCACAATCTGGCACATATGGACGAGACGACAGGGCTGGTTTTCTGATCTGGCTACAAATTTGCAGGTTTCCATATCTGCTCCTTCTTCGAGATTGTTGTGGGAGTGGCTGCTCCTACTAATCTCATAGGTTTCACACATACACACACACACACTCAGATATATATATATATATATATATATATATATTGTTGATGATTGAGAATTGATACTGATTTTTTTTTTATTTGATCTTTTTTTGGTGTTTTATGGATTTATGGTTTTTGTTTGCTTAATCTCTCTCTTGGGTTTTGGTGTTCTATTGATTTCTAAATGTTTGCTTAATCTCTCTATTGAATGTGAGTATGAAATCCAGTAATAAATGGTGGTCTGAAATCTTTTATTCTATATTACATTTCATTTTAAAGCATCGCTACATCTTTTCCTTATCTACATGTTCTTTTTCTAAATGTTCAACTCATACCTGTGTATTTTCTTGCACTTTTGAAACCTTTTAATCCCTGGTTGCAATCTTTTAAATTTTAATCCCTAGTGTGCAGTGAAAAATATCTGAATGTTTCCGTGAACTGAAGCTCATCTTGCTTGAAGTTTTTATCCCTTTTGAGTTTATTCGTTTTGGTAAACAATGGTATAGTTTTGTGCATTGTAGTTGTGATTTATGATCAATTGAACATAAGTTATGACAATAAATACTATATGATATCAGCAACTGATCATTCAGGGTATCATAATTTCTGGAAATCTTTAAAATTTAACAGAAAAACCATATAAATTTTATCTTATACATAGGATTGCTGTAAATTTGCATCTTGAGCTAACTCCCCTGAATAAAGTGGTTCACCCTGAGAATGTTGAGCTTGACAAAGTTAAAGTGGTTCACTTCTGTGCTGCTGTGAGTGTTCACTAATAATCGCTTATTAATTAAAATAGTTGTAATTCTAATTCCAAGTTTAATTTTACTAATCCTTAATTAAGCATGACTCAAACATTTTTGTTACATTGGTGTGACTGGGGTCTAAGCCATGGAGGTACACAGGGAAGTAGGATAACATGCAGAGGGAAGATATAAAGATGCTGGTGAAGAAGTTGTGGGACTTATATGAGAATGAGAATTTGGACTACAATAATGCCGTTAATGTGGATAAGTTGAAAGAGGCGCTTACTGAAGCTGTTTGTGTTCAGTTTCTCCCTGTTTCACATGCTGCTTATTGTGATTAGCTTAGTTATATACGAAGTTAAATATGTGACCCAAGTACATAAGTTCCAGTATAAGGAGTCACAGATCACTAAGCTAGCTCTATGTTTGTTAACAATTAAGAGGACCATTTTCATGAGTCCCTTTTTCTGATTTTTTTTTTATCAGCTGTGAACAAGGTTGTCAATATCTAGATTTTAGACAAGATCGGGGGGGGGGGGGGGGGGGGGGGGGGGGAGGGAAAAAATCGTAAATCGGAAATCGTAACACGGATCGTAAGATCCTACCAAAGTACAAAAAACATATATATATACTTAAAGACAGAAGGGAAGAGGAGGAAAAAAAAAAAAACGAAAATCAGAGAAGGAGCAGAACTTGGTAGAAGAGAAGAAGAAAGAAGAAGACACTCATAAGTCATGATATTAGAAGAGAGTGAATGAGTTATATGGAAGAGAAGAATGAGCGCCACTTTTCCCGCCTGGTGCCCTGGTCACTTCGAGAGGGGTAGAGAAGTTGGGTGCTTGGGTTTGCAGTTTCACTATCGAGGCTGAGAAGAGGAGGGAGTTGAGATGGTAGGGGTATTTTCGGGTTTATGGTTTTTAGTAAAGGGGGGTTGAAATTAGGGTTTTTTTTAGGGTTTTCTTTTCAATTTGGGGCCAAAATCGCGATTGGGCCCTTCGCGGATCGGGTCGGGCGAAACGGGTCGCGAAAAAATTAGGGTTTCGCGCACCAGAACCAGCGCCGCCGCGCCTCGCCGAGCCTCGCCATTCCCACCGATCCGCGATCTTCCTCGCCGTTCCGAGCGATTCCAGCGCCGCGCGAGTTTCTCCTACGATCTGGCACGGTGGGTGCTGGAAAACTCGTGTAATCGACGATTACACGATTAAAATCGCGATCTTGACAACATTGGCTGTGAATCCTTTTTTATCTGAAATCAAGGTTCTGATTCATGTAATAAATTTTTTTTATCCTTTGCTATACTACTTGTGCCATTAAGAATATATATATTTCTGTTACAAGTTCTGCAAATTGTTCCTTCTTTTTTGGACAAGTCTAATGTTTGAGATTGTAGTTTGTCAATTCCATTACTTAAACCAAGATATTTTGTGTTTAATTAAGAGGATGCTTATTATGGACTAACTTTCAGATCATAGACATTGAAGTTGACCTATGTGATATGGTTAAAATGACCAAGAAGAAAAGGTGGTTTAGTTTGGTGAAGAGGCTTTTTGTGTGTTTTTAACTAATTCTTTAGGTAGGATTATGTTTGTTTTGTAACACAAACATAACCTTTTTTTAATTTGCAGAAACAGAAAAGGAGGAAATGGATGTGTGGAAAAATTAAGACTAACAGCGGCACCACAAGTATTAACAACAAAACAACACTGAATGAAGCAGAGGAGGAGCAGAGCAAGCATGCTTTAACAGTGGCTATTGCTTCTGCAGCTGCTGCTGAAGCTGCTATTGCTGCTGCTGAGGTTGTTAGGCTTACTAGCAGGAATGTTGCTCCACAGAGCCACAGGGAGGAGATTCAAGAATCTGCTGCCATCAAAATTCAAACTGCTTTTAGGGGTTCCCTTGTGAGTTTGTTTAAGCACTTTTCTTTGTATGTCTGTAGCTTCTTTATTCATGAAGTGAATCATTCCTTACTCATTCTGTGAATCTGTAGGTTTGAATTGAATCATTCCTTACTCATCTGCCTTTTTTATTCTAAATCCATGTAACACGACCTTCTTCTAATTTGAGTAATCAATCGTTTGACAATGTCTCTAGGCTAATAATAGTAGTTGTTAGTATTCCTATTCATAATATAAGTATTGGATTATCTGGTTTTAGTTAGGGGAGAATCAAAGAAGGTAAAGGGATTTGTTGGGTGGGATATTTTGCTGTGCTTCTATCAACCATGTTTTGTTACATTGTACTTCCCATTTCCACTTTGTTTTTGATATGTGCCGGTCCTCCCATGGATCTTGAGAGCTTGGTTCCAAATGAGCATGAGTCGATGAGAGGCTGCAGAATATACTTTTGATTTATTAGATCATTTAGGACTTAATTATGTACAATTTTATGAGCATAACTGTTACTAAATTTATCTTGCATCGTCCGTAGCAGAAATGGACAAGTCTTATAACACAGAAATGAAATTTTACCAAGCACTCTTCCATTGGGTTTTAGTCTCGATTGGAGTAATTTGCAGATCTCATCTTATAGTATTTTTCATACTCAAAATTGCAATTTGGAAGGTTTTCTTATCAGTAGTTTTATTTATGGTGTTTTTTTGTTTTTTATGTGGAAGGATGGTTAGTCCTCCGAATTGCCATCATCAAAACATGTCTGACCACTACGTACTTCTTCAAAGAGGAGCAGAGCTGCAGAGTTCCATAATTTGTCTGAAAAGGTTTGCTTTTGAGTTTTGATCCTTCAATTTTTCTTTTCATTTTTTTAGAATTTGTTCTGATTTTGGAGTTTTCATTGATAATTTTGATGGATGGGGCAGAGTAGGAGGAGCAAAATTAACGAGAAAATTAAAGCCTTTAAGATCTTGATTCCAAACTCTAACAAGGTACATATAAATTGCGGTTGCCGTCATGTTTATGTTGTAATTATTTAAAAAAAAAGCATGAGAGTAAGGCGTGTGCAATTATAGTTGCAGATACCTTTAAAAAAACAACAATGTTGGGCCTGCAATTGTAGTTATGAATCACAATTTAAAACTATGCACCATCCTTTCCTTCCTAAATTTTTTTCTTGATGAATGTGTTGTGTTTTGATTTCAATTTAAAACATCATGAAGCTTTGACAAGTGCGGAGGTAAGGCAATTCTATAAGCAACTGGCCCAACCTTTTCCAAGATTTCATACGGTCCAACAAATCGAGGAGTCAACTTTTTGGACTTAATTGCTCGTCCAATACCAGTAATAGGATTTACCCTCAAGAACACATGATCACCTGCATCGAATTCCAAGGGTTTCCTACGTTTATCTGCATAACTCTTCTGACGATCTTGGGATGCTTTCATTTGATCCTTGATCATTCGGATCTTTTCAATAGTTTTATGAACTATGTCAGGACCAATCAGCAAGTTTTCTCCCATTTGAAACCAGCACAAAGGTGTTATACATTTTCGACCATAAAGTGCTTCAAACGGCGCCATTCCAATACTAGAATGGAAACTATTATTGTATGTAAACTCCACTAATGGCAAGAGTGATTCCCAGCTACCAGATTGTTCAAGCACACAAGTCCGCAACAAATCTTTCAGGGACTGAATAATGCGCTCGGTTTGGCCATCTGTCTGGGGATGGTATGCAGTACTGAACTTCAGCTTACTACCCAGTGCCTGCTGAAGACTATGCCAAAACCTGGATAGAAATCGAGGATCATGATCAGATACAATAGTGGAAGGTACTCCATGTAATCTGACAATGTCCCTAATGTACAGCTGCGTCAATTTCTCCAAGCTATACTTCATACTCATTGGGATGAAATGGGCACACTAAGTCAATCTGTCAACAATTACCCAAATGGCTTCACATCCTGTATTGGTTCTTGGCAAAATAGATAAGAAATCCATAGCTATGCTGTCCCATTTCCATTCAGGGATCTCCAAGGGTCTTAATAAACCACCTGGTTTCTGGTTTTTGATATTGGCCTTTTGACAAACCAAACATCGAGACACATAATTAGCTACGTCCTTTTTTAGCCCTGGCCACCAAAACAACCGCTTCAAGTCCTGATGCATCTTGGTGGTACCTGGGTGAAGACTTAGCTTAGTCTTATGAGCTTCCTCTAGAATCATTTTCCTTATTTCAAAATCCATTGGAATGCACACTCGGTTTCGGAATCAGATAATCCCATTTGAACCTTTCTAGAAATCAGGCTCTACACCTTCAGTTACCCTTGCTAGCCGTTTCTGCAGCTCCTCATCATCAGCTTGTCTATCCTTAATCAGATCGACAAACTCATTCTTAACTTGTAACATTTCCAAGACTATGCTGTTCTCTTTCACCTGCATGCCTAGATTGAGGTTCCTGAATTCCTGAATTAACTGCATTTCCTTGACCATTAGATTGCTCATATGCAAAGTCTTACGACTTAGGGCATCAGCCACAACATTCGCTTTGCCGGGATGGTATTGAAGATGAAAGTCATAATCTTTCAAAGAATTCCATCCATCTCATCTGTCTCATATTTAGCTCTTTTTGATCAAAGAGATAGCAGAAACTCTTGTGATAATTGAAGACTTCAAACTTTGTGTCATAAAAGTAATGTCTCCATATTTTCAATGCAAATACAACAGCTGCTAGTTCAAGATCATGAGTGGGGTAGCTCTGCTCATGTTGTCGCAACTGTTTAGATGCGTATGCTATGACTTTACCCTGTTGCATCAGCACACAACCTAATCCATGTTTCGAAGCATCACAGTACACATCGAAGGATTGAGTTGTGTCAGGCAAAGTTAGAATCGGAGAGCTAGTCAATCTCTGTTTCAGCTCTTAAAAACTGTGTTCACACTCCGGGGACCATTCATAAGGGACATCCTTCCTGGTTAGCATAGTTAATGGAAGGGCTAACTTAGAGAACCCTTCGATAAATCTCTGATAATAGTCTGCCATACTAAGAAAACTTCTGATCTCAGTCACTGACTTGGGTCTCTCCCACTTTAACACTGCTTCCACCTTAGAAGGATCAACAGCAACACCCTTCTCAGAAATTACATGACCTAAGAAGTGAACTTCGTTCAACCAAAAACTACATTTGGAAAGCTTTGCATAAAGCTGTTTGTCTTTGAGAACTTGCAGCACCGTTCTCAAATGCTCTTCATGCTCACTTGGACTCTTAGAATAGATAAGAATGTTGTCGATGAATACGGTTGATAAGAGTTTAATTTTACATATAATTTTATATTAAATTAACATTATTGTAACTTAAAATATTTAATTATAGTAATTTACATCACATCTTAATCAATTTCTTTATATCGACAACTTATTAAATATTTATGATAAATCATAAGTAATTTTCCATCATTATTTACAAAATAAATTGGATCCAAAATTATATTGATCTTGTATATTAATCAAGCATGTAGTTATCATCATAAATTAAGAAAAAGATTGATGAATGCTTAATATATCTCTTTAATTAGGCAATTTGATTATATTTATATGCATTTGGTCTCATATATATAATTTTTGAAATATTTAATAAACACAAGTAATTTTTATATCAATATATATATATATATATATATATATATATATATATATAGACACACACATTCATAAATGTATTTAATTAATTGTTCTAATTAAATTGTTTATTTTTTAGGTTAATAAAAAAAAGAAGAAAAACAAGAGAAGGAAAAGCTACGGAAAATAAGGGAAAGAAAGTTGCGGAAGAAGAGGAGTTCTAATTAAATTGTTTATTTTTTAGTATAATAAAAAAAAGAAGAAAAACAAGAGAAGGAAAAGCTACGGAAAACAAGGGAAAGAAAGTTGCGGAAGAAGAGGAGTAAAGCAAAACAAAATTTCATAGTAAACGCAAACAATAAAGCTGTAGTTTGTGCTTTGATACCATGTTGAAAACTAAAATTGGCTTCATTACGCGTTTGTTACAAAGAAAGCTTGTTTTGCAAGAATTAAAAAAATAAAAAAATGGGGAAATAAGAGTTGTTATGTCAAAACTCATGTTACTATGTTTAGCAACAACCTAGAGAAGCTCCTGGTTTTGAGTACATGTAACAACTCTTATTGTAGTATAAATAGGAACCTTCATTGTAACAAAGGGGGCATTCAGATAGTTACCGGAGGAGAGAATAGAAACACATATATTCATTTTATACTTTTCTCTATGTGTTGCTAAACTCCCTCTACTAAGGGGATGATGAAGTCTCGATAATTTTTAACAATAACACGTCAGTTAATTTTTACCTATGTTATAAGTTAATTATTGTTAACTTTATTTACTCACTCATTTAATATAATTGAACCTTAGCATGCTTTTCTCATGCTTTGAAATTATTTTTTATTTTTTGAGTGTTGATAGTAATTGTTTGATAACAATTGAGATTTCGTGTTAGGGATACAATTGTTTATTTAATGATTATTATTAATTTGGTAAATAAAACATTCTTTCGAATATTATTCTTTTAAGAGCTTTGTTGATATATTTTTCATGAATACTAGCTTAGCTGCTAGATGTTCATGAGTAATTTAATTGGGTAAAATAATTAATGTAGTTATTGTTATAATTAATCTTGATGGATTATGAACCTTAGTCATTTATCATTCATTCAAACCAAGTTTATTTGTTTGTCTTTATTTTCATACTCTCCTTCACATTCAATTTTTATAACATTAGAATTTTATTTAACGAATATCTTAATTTTACTCTAAGTCTCTGTGGGATCGACCTCGTTCTTGTTCAACCGTACTTCGGTACGATTCGTGCACTTGCGAGCATATTTTTAAGACTTAAAAGAAACGCAACAACTGTTACAAAAGAATCCAAATAAGGCCTGAAGATTCTGTTCTTGTAGTCCATAAAGATCGAAGGCGCATTCGTGAGACCAAAGGGTATCACAACATATTCGAAGTGCCCATATCACGTCCTGAATGCAGTCTTAGGAATGTCCTCTTCTCGGATACGGATTTGATGGTATCCAGATCGGAGGTCAATTTTAGAAAATACTACAGCTCCCCTTAGCTGATCCAACAAATCATCAATGCGAGGGAGTGAATATTTATTTTTCACTGTCACAACATTCAATTGCCTGTAATCAGTGCAGATTCGGAGACTACCGTCCTTTTTCTTAACAAAAAGAATCGGAGCTCCCCAGGGCACACACTAGGCCTAATCAATTTCTTGGTCAATAACTCCTTTATCTGATCTTTCAACCCTACTAATTCAGTAGGTGTCATTCTGTACGGTGCTATAGAGATCAGACCTGTACCAGGCATAAGTTCGATGCCAAACTCTACTTCTCTGTTTGGCGGTAATCCGGGAATCTCTGCAGGAAAGACTTCCGGAAATTCGCAGACCACTGGAATCTGACTGACATCAGATACTTCATTCATTTCCATGGCAGCTAAGGAAGGGTCACTAAAGATAACTGACTTCTGATGACAATCAATCAGAACATGGTGCTGAGACATCCAGTCCATGCCCAAAATGATATACGGTTTAGTTAAAGGCAAACAGATCAGATTTACTTTGAATTCCCGCTCCAATACTCGAAGTGGGCATTCCAAACACATCTGTGATGTAACTACATAAGAATTTGTAAGAGTTGATGAGTGCCGAACCCAACAAAATAAAAGTACCTACTTCGAAAGATTTGTAAATAGTGGAAGTAGGGTCGAACCCATAAGGATTGGTTTTAGATTTATTTCTTTTATAAATAAAAGGGTTTTTGAGAATAATTAATTTAATGATTAGAACAAAAATTGAAATCGAGAGTAGTTCAAAGTATTAATTAAAACAATAATGAGAGGGAGTCTAGTGAAAGGTATAATCTTAGTTTTGGTTCAGGAATTGGTCATTGAAAGAAAATTAATTCATATAATTAATAATAAATTGATTATAGTTGTCAATAAGCTCTGACAACCTAATCTCACCTTAATTAATTGGTAATCAAAATAAGCTCTTTAATTACAACTCTTATTGAAGAATAATCCTAAACAAGCTCTTAGGATTTAATTAATCAATAGCATTAAAATTTAGAGAGATACCAATTCTAGCCAACAAACACATAAGCTTGGTTTATTTAGACTAAATTATATATTCTCTTAACAATTATCCAAAACTTGTCCGTAATCGATATTGTTAATTGCCACTAATATTAGAACAATCAATGAATTACGTATTGAATATTCTAATTGGCTATATATTATTTTGATATTCAAATAACAGGCCTATTATTTAAAAGATCAAATAACAATATCAAACATATATGGAGAAAATATAAATACTAGAAATTATGATGAAATAGTTAAAGTGCAAATATCTCACAATTCATTGATGAACCAAAACCTTGATTATCCTTCAACCAGACATAATAGAATTAGTTACCCATAACTTTATAATAACTGTATGAGAAAATATGTAAAATTCTATGCATGTAGTATTCCTTTCAGTTTTTCTACGTGTGTCTTCTCCTTCTCCCTCCTCCTCCCTCGAATGTGTTACAAATGATTCGTATTTATACTAGAAGGATGCTGTTACAATTTCCTAAAAATAAAATAGCATCCTTGTTTTACAACGTGTTTGTTACAAAGTTTTAGAATATGAATTGGTTGGCAATTGACATTCAGTTCATGCCACAACATGTTTTCCTTCCGTAACTTTTGGTTGTTTCCTAATTTTCAGTTTCTTCTTTTTTCTTTGTTTGTTCGAATTTACCTGAAAATAAATAATTTCATTAGAACAATTTAAATAAATAAATTTATGAGTATATATATATATTACTTAGTAAAATTGGTTATGTACTAATGATAATAATAATAATAACAACAACTACAACAATAATAATAATAATAATATTAATATTAATAATGACATTAACAAATTAAAATATTAAAGTATAGAATACACAAATATATCAAATATCTCGAATTCATAAATTTTATAAAAATAGTTTGAAATAAGTATGATTCATATAATTAAAAACCAAAATATATCCAAATATATCATACTACAAAAATAAGATTTTAATCTCTATCAAAATATCCCCACACTTAAACATAGCTTGTCCTCAAGCTATAACTTAGAATAAGAAAGAGATCAAAGTCATTGAAGAGAACATTTTATATGAGAATTAAATATATTACCATAATATGACCAAATCTTGTATACAATAACGAATCTAGTCCCAATTAGTGTCTCAAAACTCTGATTTTTGATGCAAGATATTGAGTTTGGATTTCTCAACTTACTTCTCTCTTGTATGTGTTTAAGGTTCAAGTAATTTCGCTCTATGTCTCAAGACCTTTGTTACCATAGGCTTGACCATAGACCAATATCTCCACTATTTATTTACGTGCATGAAATGATCATGAGGTCTTTACTTTGGTTGTAATGTGGCCAGGGGGTCGTGTTTAAAGGTGAGATACAAGAACAAAGGAGATAATTTTTCAAATGGCTAATATATTTTGTCAACAGTAGCAATATCTGTGAAAAATCAACTTGTGTCACCATCTAACCATCTTTTTATCTTTAGGTCAACTTTTCTCTTTTTTTTTTAGGGATTCTCCATCCTCCTCTTATTCGTTGGATTTAATTTTACAATCCTACAAGCATTCCAATTTTATGATAATTCAAGCATTGATCAAATTTTATATACAATGATCATGTTTGTGTTTTGCTTGAGAGCTCGTAGAGAGGAACGGGACGGTTGTTTCACTTCTCAGACCATAATGGTTCACAATAGTTAGACTTATTCTGGTTACCGAAGTTGATATTCTTCACAGAGATATTACTTAATATTTAAACAGTAAGAGGGTATTAAGAAAAAGAATAATTATGTGTTTGGCTTCAATCATGGGCAACTAATGGATATATGTGTTTATCTCTGAAGGCTTAAATTCCTAAGTGCCTCAATCATTTCACAACATGCATGAAAATTTCAATTCGCCTCGATAAGATCACAGGTCAAGTTCTAGAATAATAGGATCAAGTATAAACATTCACTCAATCATGTTAAGGAAGGGAATATATTTGCGCACTTTAATCTCTTGATATGCGTATGGTTTAACCTTACAATTTATGGTTATGTTCAATAGCATGCATCAAGATACAGAAGCTTTCATGCTAATTCTTAGACTAAAGAAAGTATTGCATTTAAGTTAAGGTCATATAGTCATACACAATAATTCTCAAATAAAATGAAAAATTCAAGTATCTTCTAATCTCAAACTTAGACTTAAGTTATTATTGAGGACAAAACATTGAATTAAGTGCAAGAAAGTATGCTTCTTCTTCTTCTTTTTATTTTTTTTTTGTTTTTTTTTCATAAATTATAGAAAGGGTTTTCTTAACCTCAGCCCTTAGGGCTGAGGATAAGAGTCTAAAAGGGATGTATTTCATTGGGAAGTGTTGTATTGGTAGAATAAAAAGACTTTGTATTTATTTTTTCAATAAAATACATCCCCTTTTAGGCTCTTATCCTCAGCACTAAGGGCTGAGGTTAAGAAAACCCTTATAGAAAATAGATTTTTATTTTTGTTTTTAAACTTTTTTTTTTCATGAGCATACCTCATCCCCACACTTAGAGTGAAGCATTGTCCCAAATGCTTCCCCACACTTAAAACATAAAGTGGAGAAAGATAATAAAATGAAAAAAAAATATATATATAGACACACATAAATATACAAATTAAATTAGTAGATGGAGATGAAAGTAATAAGTTAAGAAAGCTTCCTTGATGTTACGTTAACGATGGTTGGGATATCCCTTTGGTTTTATTGTTATTTTTAATATGTATATATATATAGATATATATATATACATATATTAATTTATGATTTATTTATTTAGTTTTCCTAGGCAATACTTGTGCTTAGGGTGCATAAATAGGATGCACCAGCTTCATTTCTTCCAAATTGCACACCTGAAATCCTTCATAAAAATGTTTTAAGCGATGACCATTCACTTTAAAAATTTTACCAGATGTTGGACTTTGTATTTCAACTGCACCATGAGGAAAAACATTAGTAACAATAAATGGACCAACCCAACGAGAACGTAACTTACCAGGAAATAGTTTGAGTCTAGAATGAAAAAGAAGAACCTTCTGACCTATAGAAAAATTCTTTCTAGAACTCATTTTATCATGAAAATTTTTTGTCTTATCTTTGTAAATTCACGAACTTTCGTAAGCATCATTGCGAATTTTTTCTAACTCTTGTAATTGTAATTTCCTATGTTCTCCAGCTTCATCTATCCTCATATTGAATTGTTTCACTGCCCAATAAGCTCGATGTTCTAATTCCACCGGAAGATGACAAGGTTTACCAAACACCAAACGAAAAGGGGACATACCTATAGGTGTCTTGTAAGCTGTTCGGTAGGCCCATAAGGCATCATCAAGTCGAATACTCCAATCCTTTCTATTTGGATTAACTGTCTTTTCGAGTATAGATTTGATTTCTCTATTAGACACTTCAGCTTGTCCGCTTGTTTGTGGATGATAAGCCGTTGAAACTCGGTGAGTCACATTATATTTTTTTAGTAAAGATTCCATTAATCGATTACAAAAGTGAGTACCTCGATCGCTAATTAATGTTCGTGGCGTACCAAACCTTGAAAAAATATTGGATTTAACGAAATCCACTACCACTTTAGCATCATCAGTTCTTGTAGCCTTTGCCTCAACCCACTTAGATACATAATCCATAGCAAGAAGAATATATACATTACCAAATGATGAAGGGAATGGTCCCATAAAATCTATTCCCCATACATCAAATATTTCACACACATGGATAGGAGTAAGTGGCATTTGGTCCCTGTGACTTAAATTACCAGTCCTTTGGCATTGCTCACATGTTTTACAAAACATGTATGCATCTTGAAATAACGTTGGCCAAAATAATCCAGATTCTAACACCTTTCGAGCTGTTCGCTTAGGACCAAAATGTCCTCCGCACGCATATGAATGGCAAAATTTAAGGATCGAGAGAAATTCATTTTCAGACACGCACCTTCGAATAACTTGGTCAGAGCAATGTTTCCAAAGATACGGATCATCCCATATATAGTATTTAGCATCACTTTTGACCTTATTCTTTTGATTCCTAGATAAATCGTTATGTAATGTTTTGGTTACTAAATAATTAACAATATCTGCATACCATGGATTTGTCCTTTGGATAGCCAAAAGATGTTCATCAGGAAAATCATCTTGCAAAGGTGTTGCTTCTTCATTATATATTAATCTACTAAGATGGTCAGCAACCAAATTTTCAGCACCCTTCTTATCACGTATCTCCAAATCAAACTCTTGTAGTAAGAGAATCCATCGAATGAGCCTTGGTTTAGCTTCCTTCTTAGATAGCAAGTATTTAAGAGCTGCATGGTCAGAATAAATAATAACCTTAGTTCCAAGTAAATATGATCGAAATTTTTCTAAAGAAAAAACTATAGCCAAAAGTTCTTTTTCGGTTGTTGTATAGTTGCATTGAGCATTATCAAGAGTTCTCAAAGCATAGTATATGACATGTGCAGCATTTCTAACCCTTTGTCCAAGAACGGCACCCACTGCATGATTACTTGCATCACACATGATCTCAAATGGAAGATTCCAGTTTGGTGGTTGTACGATCGGAGCTGAAGTTAGTAACTCTTTTAATTTGTCAAATGAAACTTTGCATTCATTATTGAACTCAAATGCTACATCTTTTTGAAGCAAATAACATAAGGGCCTGCTTATTTTTGAGAAATCTTTTATAAAACGTCTATAAAATCCTGCATGTCCAAGAAAAGATCGAACTTCTCGCACATTCGTGGGGTAAGGTAAATATTTAATAACATCTATCTTAGCTTTATCAACTTCAATACCCTTATAAGACACTATATGACCTAGAATGTTTCCTTGATCAACCATGAAATGACATTTTTCATAATTTAAAACAAGGTTTGATTCTATGCATCTATCAAGCACTTTTGCAAGGTTATTTAAACATATATCAAAAGAATCACCATGAACAGTAAAATCGTCCATAAATACCTCTATTATGTCCTCTACATATTCTGAAAATATACTAACCATGCACCTTTGAAATGTGGCCGGAGCATTACAAAGACCAAATGGCATACGTCGATAAGCAAACGTACCGAATGGGCATGTGAAAGTTGTTTTTTCTTGATCTTCTGGTGCTACGGGAATTTGATGAAAACCAGAGTATCCATCAAGACAACAATAGTAAGCTCGACCAGCTAATCTTTCAAGCATCTGGTCAATAAATGGGAGAGGAAAGTGATCCTTTCGAGTTAATGCATTTTACTTTCTATAATCTACGCAAACTCGCCACCCATTTTGAACTCGGGTGGGAACTAACTCCCCATCAACATTTTTCACTACAGTTATACCTGTTTTCTTTGGAACAACTTGTATTGGGCTCACTCATTTACTATCTGAAATTGAGTAGATCATACCTGCACCAAGAAGTTTTTGAATTTCCTTTTTAACCACTTCCATCATTGGCGGATTCAATCGGCGTTGAGCTTCTATTGAAGGTTTAGAGCCTTCTTCTAACAATATTTTGTGCATGCATGTGGCTGGACTTATGCGTTTGACCACAGTCCATCCAATCACTTCCTTATATTCTCTTAGAAGCCTAATCAATCTTTCATCTTGTAAAGCACTTAGTTTGTTGGAGACAATTACAGGAAGTGTTTCTCCTTCTCCTAAATACAAGTACTTAAGATGATTTGGTAATTCCTTAAGTTCTAACTTTGGGGCTTGCACAATAGAGGGAAGAAGTTTAACATCATCCATAGGCAGAATAATATAAGATACATTATGCTTAATAGGATGAAGAGAGTTTAGTTCAAATATTGTGTCTTGTAATTCATAATTTAGTTCAAATTCTTTTTCTACATTTTCAAATCATTGTTATCAAGTGCAACTTTTAATGGGTCACCACTATCAAGTTCAAATATTTTTTGCATTAAAGAATCAATAACATCTATACTAAATATTGTATGGTCGTTGTTGGGATATTTCATGGAGTCATAAATACTAAATTTAATAATCTCACCATCGAATTCCATAGTTAGTGTCCCATCATGAACATTAATGTTAGTTCTAGATGTTTTAAGAAAAGGTCTCCCTAACAAGATAGGAGATGGATTGAAAGAATCATTTTCCCCCATATCAATAACATAAAAATCAGCAGGAAAGACCAAATTATTGACTTGAACTAATATATCTTCTAAAACACCCTCAGGATATGCATTAGATCGATCAGCTAGTTGGATAATTACGCCTGTTTCTTTTAAATTTCCAATATTCAATGATTCATAAATAGAACGAGGCATGACATTAATTGAAGCTCCCAAATCTAACATTGCTTTTTCAATTTTAACATTGCCTATCTTGCAAGGGATAGTGAACATACCTGGATCCTTGCAATTAGGAGGCAATTTCTTTTGAATTACTGCGGATACATTCTCTCCCATGTGGATTTTCTCATTACCGTTCAACTTTCTTTTGGAAGTGCATAACTCCTTAAGAAACTTTGCATAACGAGGTATCTGTTTTATAGCATCAAGAAGTGGGATATTTACCTCTACCTTGCGAAAGGTTTCAAGAATCTCCTTTTCTTCCTCTTCCTTTTTAGACCTTGCAAATCAGCTAGGGAAGGGAGGAGGAATTATTATTGCTTTAGGTGGTTCACTAATTGATTGTTTTTGGGTAGTAACTTCTTTCGTAGTCACTTCCTTTTCTAACTCTTTATCATGTTTAGATGTCATCTTAGGTTGCTCAAGTTCTTTTCCGCTTTTCAAAGTAATTGCACGAGCATTCTGTTTTGGATTCAAAATAGTTTGTGAAGGCAACTTACTTGAGTTTTGTGATTCCATTCGACTCATGGTGGTGGCCAGCTGGCTTACTTGATTTTCCAAGTTTTGAATGCTGGTCCTTGTCTCTTGTTGGAATTGATGTGAATTAGTGACCAATGCCTTAACCATGTCTTCGAGAGACATTTCGGGCTTGGAAGTTGGTTGATGTGATGGACCTACCGGTCTATTTTGGAAATTTTGGAAATTTTGTGTTCTTGCTCCATAACTTAAATTAGGATGATCCCTCCATCCAGGGTTATATGTGTTTGAAAAGGGATCATATTTTCTTTGTGGTCCTTCTTGTAATGTCGGGCACATACCAGTTGGATGATTGGGAGCAAGACAAATTTCACATGTCTTGACTTGTTGCGTTTGTCCTGTTGCAAGCTGTCGAACAAGAGAGGTTAATTCAAAAATTTGTTGTCCAAGATCAGACGTACTTACCTCATTTACTCTTCTAGAGGCTATGTCTTGTCTAGAGCCAAACTGTTGTGAATTGTCGGCCATAGTGGAGATTAAGTCTCTAGCTGCTTGAGGAGTTTTGTTCACTATAGCACCTCCACTAGCTGCGTCCATCATCTTCCTTTCCATGGGTAACAATCCTTCATAGAAATATTGAATAAGGAGTTGTTCAGAAATCCCATGTTGAGGACAACTTGAACACAATAGCTTGAATCTTTCCCAATATTCATGAAGTGTTTCCACGTCTTTTTGCTTTATTGAACATATCTCTCTTCTCATATTAGCAGCTCTTGAAGCAGGGAAAAATTTGTCAAGGAATGCTCTCACACATTCTGTCCATGTATTAATTGATCCGGGAGGCAAATAGTATAGCCAATCCTTTGCTTTATTAGCTAAAGAGAATGGGAATGCTCGTAGCTTTAATTTCTCTTCTGTTACTCCATGCGGTTTCATACCTGAGCATACTACATGAAATTCTTTTAGATGCTTGTGAGGATCTTCATTCTCCAATCCATGAAAGGTAGGTAACAAGTGTATTACACCAGATTTTAGCTCAGAACCACCATCTAAATCTGGATATACAATGCAAAGTGGTTGTTGAGTTAAATCTGGGATGACCAACTCTTTCAAAGTTTTTTCTTGATTAGCATTAGCCATTTCTTTCTCTTCAGAATCACTAGATGATTCAATTAAATCTACTTCGGAGTTTGAGTTAGGAGACGAAGACGGTGACACCTTTTCAGAACGTTGTTTATTTTCTTTTCTCAATTTGCGAATTGTCTTCTCAATATCTGGATCGAATAGAAGTTCTCCTGTACGAGCAGATCTTGGCATGCATAAAATATATTAAGTGCAAAGAATATAAAAATAAAGAAATAAATCCAACGACACCAATCCCCGGCAACGGCGCCAAAATTTGATGAGTGCCGAACCCAACAAAATAAAAGTACCTACTTCGAAAGATTTGTAAATAGTGGAAGTAGGGTCGAACCCATAAGGATTGGTTTTAGATTTATTTCTTTTATAAATAAAAGGGTTTTTGAGAATAATTAATTTAATGATTAGAACAAAAATTGAAATCGAGAGTAGTTCAAAGTATTAATTAAAACAATAATGAGAGGGAGTCTAGTGAAAGGTATAATCTTAGTTTTGGTTCAGGAATTGATCATTGAAAGAAAATTAATTCATATAATTAATAATAAATTGGTTATAGTTGTCAATAAGCTCTGACAACCTAATCTCACCTTAATTAATTGGTAATCAAAATAAGCTCTTTAATTACAACTCTTATTGAAGAATAATCCTAAACAAGCTCTTAGGATTTAATTAATCAATAGCATTAAAATTTAGAGAGATACCAATTCTAGCCAACAAACACATAAGCTTGGTTTATTTAGACTAAATTATATATTCTCTTAACAATTATCCAAAACTTGTCCGTAATCGATATTGTTAATTGCCACTAATATTAGAACAATCAATGAATTACGTATTGAATATTCTAATTGGCTATATATTATTTTGATATTCAAATAACAGGCCTTTTATTTAAAAGATCAAATAACAATATCAAACATATATGGAGAAAATATAAATACTAGAAATTATGATGAAATAGTTAAAGTGCAAATATCTCACAATTCATTGATGAACCAAAACCTTGATTATCCTTCAACCAGACATAATAGAATTAGTTACCCATAACTTTATAATAACTGTATGAGAAAATATGTAAAATTCTATGCATGTAGTATTCCTTTCAGTTTTTCTACGTGTGTCTTCTCCTTCTCCCTCCTCCTCCCTCGAATGTGTTACAAATGATTCGTATTTATACTAGAAGGATGCTGTTACAATTTCCTAAAAATAAAATAGCATCCTTGTTTTACAACGTGTTTGTTACAAAGTTTTAGAATATGAATTGGTTGGCAATTGACATTCAGTTCATGCCACAACATGTTTTCCTTCCGTAACTTTTGGTTGTTTCCTAATTTTCAGTTTCTTCTTTTTTCTTTGTTTGTTCGAATTTACCTGAAAATAAATAATTTCATTAGAACAATTTAAATAAATAAATTTATGAGTACATATATATATATATATATATATTACTTAGTAAAATTGGTTATGTACTAATGATAATAATAATAATAACAACAACTACAATAATAATAATAATAATAATAATATTAATATTAATAATGACATTAACAAATTAAAATATTAAAGTATAGAATACACAAATATATCAAATATCTCGAATTCATAAATTTTATAAAAATAGTTTGAAATAAGTATGATTCATATAATTAAAAACCAAAATATATCCAAATATATCATACTAAAAAAATAAGATTTTAATCTCTATCAAAATATCCCCACACTTAAACATAGCTTGTCCTCAAGCTATAACTTAGAATAAGAAAGAGATCAAAGTCTTTTCATAACTTCCGATAGCATCGATACTTTTGAAAAGACCTTTTCGTAGTAAAATTAGGCGATACTATCCGTTTGTTTCTTTCGCAGAACTGATACCATTTTCAAATCTTGTAGCCGAATTCTTTAAATCAAATTAAATCAGAGTAAGCGAAAACAGTGGAACTGTGCATAATTATAAACATAATTTTCATATATATATATATATATATATAAAAGTAAGTCATAGAGTACATAGTTCCAAGATCAGATCTCCAAGATCCAACTACAAGTCCATAACAGATCTATATCAATATATAACCATAGCCCTAGAGCTCTCAGAAGCATATCTACAAAATATACATATCAAAATAGGAACTCTAGAGGTGGTCACATAGATCTGGCAGCAGCAGTAGTAGTGATAGTAGTAGCAGTCTCCAGGTAGCAGAAAGAAACATCATCATCATCGACAGCAGCAGTAGTATCTCCTCCACAGCATCCCCACATCGGATCCCCTGATCCTCATCATGTACCATACGCACATACCTAGGGATCATCGTCCCTCCACTGGCTCCCGGTAGAATGAACGACTGGCTCGCCTCCGCTCTCGTCCTCCACGGGGTGCTCCTCGATCTCATCCGATGGAGAGGGTACCCTACCACTGGGTACCGGGTCAGGAGATGGTTTGACCTTCACTGGGCTCCTCGGATCAGAAGGGGGAGTCTCCTCACGGACGACTCTCGAAGAAAAAGGGTGTGAGCGGGTAGGTCGAAAACGAAAGCTGTGATATGAGCGAGCTGGTCGTGTGGGAGGTGGTCCATGATATGTGTAAAAAGGGGGTACGTGCATAGTGTATATGATGAGAATCCTAAACCTACGAGGACGAAATCGAATCAACGGGTTCGGGTGGTAGAAGGTAACCTCTACCTCTCCCTCGAACACCACGCGATGGTCCTCATAGATCCATGTGCCACTAGGAAGTGGCCGGATCTCGATGCAAGCGATGTAACGTGACATCACCTACAAGGGCATAGGGGTAAGCATTTCTATACACATAATCAATAGAGCATAAATATATGTACAATGTGAAGATATATATACATGCAACAATAAACAACAATCACACTTAGCATTTAGCAGATATTGAATGCAAGTAGGATGCTCATACTAGTTTCATTTATCAACTTTAGATTAAATGAGTGGCATGATGTATGAACTTAGCTCTCAAGCCTATCTCCATCATTCTATGTCACTCTCTGACGTCCATCCTTTACTTCGTCCAGCACTCAACAGTGCGTTGTACTTCTAGGTGTACAACATTCGTACATTCACCAAGAATGTACACGACAAGCTTGGAATCCATGCCACCCGAGCACGTCCTGTCATCCAAACGGCCCGTCATCCAAACGGTATAACCATATCGGCATTCCACTAAGCCGACCACGTCGTCAATCATAACGTGTCATCAAGCGAGCCGTCAATTGGCACTCCCAGAGGCCCTCCTCATGTTATCAAAACATGATAAACGATCTATCATCCAAACTCCGGAATGAATGCATTATTTTTAAACTTAAAGGAAATTGGTTAATATATATATAACGTGCCATCCGAGCAACGTCTCGTCATCCAAACGGTATACTTATATTAATCAATTTCTTTTAAGTCCAGATCCCTTGTATTATTATTATTTAATCATTGACCAAATGATTCAGAATTAAAAATGGTGTTTTTAATATTCTGGGTAAACTACTCGAGTGTTCTTCAGAATACTCGAGTGTTCTTCAATTATTTCCAGATTACTCGAGTAATTCTCAGTTGCTCGAGTTGTTCATGTCTTTCTGAGGATTTGGGTTTCAGATTCATAAAGATACTCGAGTAATTCATGAGTACTCGAGTGTTCTTCAGCAATTCCAGAACACTTGAATGACTCCTGCATTACTCGAGTGGTTTACCTTAAAATGTTCCCATGACTCAGTTAATACTCGAGTTCTGGGCCTGGTACTTGAGTGTTCTAACACAAAATACATTGTTTTACCAAAATTTCACTCGAGTATCAAGCCAAGTACTCGAGTCTTTTCTTACAGAACAGACTGGAAACTTGGTTTTAACATACCATTTTCAATTCTAACCATTTCTAGTCCAATCCACTGATCAACAGAGTTCATATAACACATATCGAACATGTTTAAACACTTACAACTCATCATTTAACAAATTTGACAGAGAATCAAGAGTTTATGCATAAAACATACAATTTCACAACTTAACATATCAATTAACAGAATACTCAATAAACTTGTGATTTTATGTTCAAGATAGTTTGCATTCAACATATGAGACTTGCTCAACACAGCCATAGAGCATCATTTGGTCTCCAAACCATATTCCCTATTCAATCTAAGCCCTTAGAGCCTCTTGGTGGCTCTCTAATGAAAATCATGAAATTTAAACTCTATCTAGTGAATAGAAAGACTTCCCCTTACCTCTCAGACGTGAATCAACAAGAGAATTTGCAAGAAGAAGCTCCACAGCACCAAAACCTCTTCAAGCATCACATGCAAGACAGTTTTGAGTGGAGGTCCAAAATGGAATTGGTTGACATATGAAACAGAGATAGAAATTGGGGAAATTAGAATTTCTAAACTCTATGCAACACGTTCTAACTATAGAAATCAAATTGAGACTCAAAGAACTCGTGAGCTTACCAAAATCAGGGATCAAAGTAAGCTCCAGAACCAACTTGACAGAAAACAGCTCCAACTTCCAAGCTTCAATTCTACCAACACACTCACACTCAGCTCACAAATTTTATGTCTATACAAAGATCGAGATGTGAGCTTTGTATTGGTGTATGGTTTGTAATTTGAATCAGAACACAGAGGGAGAATCGAAGAGAACGATTCAAGAACCCTAACTTAAGCAACAAATATGAATTTGGCCAAAATGCTTCAACAATTCAGTTTGGATGGCTTTTATAGACACAAATCGATTTCATGCACATCGACATGACGACATTGAGGTGTTGAGGATGGAGTATTCGTGGCAAGGAGAGGGAATCGGTGGTGGTGACTCACCAAACGCACTAACTCGTGCAACTCTGTCCAGGATACTCGAGTAGTCGAGAAAATACTCGAGTGTTTTGACCAGTTTTTGAAAAATAATAATTTTATTTACTTTCCCTCCAAAACCTTTCCTATAATTGCTTCTGGGTCCCAACTCAGGGACTAATGTGCAAAAATATTTATTTCATGCATAATCTTACTTAATAAATAAATTCACACACGTTCCCTAAATGCATAAATACAGATTTTAATCGAAGATTAAGAATGGAAATAATTAATTATAATAAACTTTATAATTAACATTTCATTAATCAGGGATTAAAATTTTGGGGTGTTACAAATTTCATCCCTGGCGTTAGGTGCCATCAGTCTCCTGTTACGGAATGCACACGTAGGCAATAACGGTCGTCGTTTTGGCCACTTGTAAAATAAAAAAAAAATAAAAGTCCACGTTGGCCCATTATCTTGGCGGCAAACAAAATACCCTTTTCCCTCTAACCTATAACATACCTTCATAGCAAACCCAAACCCAAGTGATATGTGAGTTCAAAAACACAAACCCCAAGTTCAGAAACGAACAACACCAAACCAAACCCCAATTCCAGAAACATCGAAGCAAATCTCAGGAAGCAAAGATCGAAGCAAATAACATTATATGTGCAATCTCCATCGTTTCATCAACAAGGAAGCTTCAAAAGGTAAGAGAAACCCTAACCCTGAATGAATTTGTGAAAATATGCATTGTTGTTCCCAATATATTTGATTAGGGTTTCGTGCAGGTTATGCATGTTTCTTAAAATGGTTTTTTTCATCTTATTGTTGTTTATTTACATAAATGTCAGATTGTGGGTTATTACTTTATTCTCTGCTTATGTCCTTGTGGTCCACGGAGTATTTTAAATGATTTCCTTGTTTTGGTTACCTTCTTTATTCTGTATGTGGTCCACGGAGTATTTTAAATAATTTCCTTGTTTTGGTTACCTTCTTTAAAAAATTTGTTTCTATACACACATAAACTCAAAATATCCATCTTATGATTATCAAGTCATTTAGCTTAATACTTCAATTCATATTTCATTTCCAATTCTCAAATATGCATCCATTCAAGTAATTTTATTCAAGTTAGATAACACAATTATTTAGTCTCAACACATATCTAATCCAAAATTATAAGTTCCATATCCATTCAATTCAACCCAAATATCCTATTTCTCAATTATTCAAGTTATGTTCTATTTTCTTCAATTAATCACTATTTCTAAACAAATATTATTCCTTTCTAAATTCATAATCCATAAATAAATCATTATCCCCAATTAACCCACAAACCCTAACAAATACTACACCTAAATCATAGAAAATGACTCCTCCCTTACCGTGAATACTTGCTATCAAAATTAGGACTAGAAAATTTTTCCTTTTTAAGATTAGTACTTGCTCGTTCATAAACCCTTTTTAACATAAACCATTTTTGAATTCGGCTTAGTAATATATTGGATTTGAAAAGGCTCTCGAGATAACATTTCCTTAATTATAGAAAACATTATTCGTAATTATTATTAAAACATATCATTTGCCTCTCGAGTTGAATTTGAATATATAAAACAAAAACTTATTGCCGAATCCTTTCTTAATAGAAATCAGAGTTTGCGGAAGTAAAAGTAATACTTATGGGGCACTGCTGAGGTAAAGAAAACATCATATATATATATATATATATATAAGTCATAACATAGACCCCATCAGTACATTCAATAGCAAGTGATAAAAAGTCGAGATAGCAAGTTTTGATGAAACATATACAGACCAGCTGCATAAAATAAAACCTCACCCTAAGACCTCTCAAATATATACAATATATGACAAAATCCAAAAGTAGAAGTCTCAGAGCAGGTCGTCGGTGTCCTCAGCAGCTCCTCAGATCTTCCACAACTCTATCCCTAGGATCTAGGATCCAAAACATCTACGCTATGCAGGCTCCTATGAACCAGCGGGTCCACCTCTAGCTGAAACAGCCAGCTTAACATGCACCTCCTCCTCGCTCTCATCCTCCACAGGGTCCTCCTCGACCTCGCCCGACTGTGTAGAGACCCCACCACTGGGTCTAGGATCTGCAGAGGCAGTCCTATCAAAATCAGTTGGACCAGGAGAAGGAGTCTCCTCGGTGACAACTCTATGGGAGGAAGGATGAGAACGAGTGGCAGCTCTGAAACGAAAACTATGAAAACGACGCATAGGTCGAGCCGGGGTGGTCCTCTATATGTATAAAAGGGTGGAACATGCATAGTATAGACTAATGGGATCCTAAATCGACGAGGTCGCACTCGCACCAGAGGGTTGGGGTGGTAGAGAGTGATCTCAACCTCCCCCTCAAAAGTGGCGCGGTGCTCCTCATACGTCCATATGCCACTAGGGATAGGGCGTATCTCGATGCAAGCTAGGTATCTGGCCATCACCTAAACAGGGCACAGGGAGTAAGTATACACATATACATAATTGATAAAGACTAAAATTACAATCACAAATATATCATGGACAGATAATAATGCAAATACATATGAGCACACCAGTTTTCAACATTATACTCTTATAATGCAAGTGGCATGATGTATGATTTTCTATCCACAACTGAGACCTCTAAAAGTCCGTCTTGGACGTCCATCCAATACACCCTTGTGTTCCCGGAACACCGACATTTGTTCCCAGAACATAATGTCGAACCATACTTGGATAATAAGCATCACTCCCGGAGTGTGCACCACGTTCCCAGAACGCAAAAAAAAAAAACCAGGTCCCGGACACTGGCCACATATCTATAATGTGTCATCAAGTAGGTTATAATTTGGTACTCCCGGAGTACCCTCCTCATATTCCCAGAATATGATAAACGTTCCTACCAACCAGACTTCCAATCTACATGGATGCACAAACATCGGGGTTGGTTTTATCTTTGCATTAATTATGTGATTTAGAAACATTCCAATTTTCTCTTTTGAATGATTTATTTGAGGCATACTCTTTGGCACATAATTCTCCTTTGAATTATCTCAAAACATGCCTTTAAGCTTAGATTGGGAAAAATATAACCAATGGTATTTAAAAACTTAACTTTTTATTTTTCAGATTCAGGTACTAACCGGTTAGAATTACAGACCTGAACTGCTTACCATTGTAATTCAGAAAAACCCTTTTTTCTTGAATTCACTACCCAATCCATAAACAAGTTTAACATTATTTGATGCCTCAAAAACCACTGTTTTATCATTCAAAAGGTCTAAATCACATTTCATTCTCCAATGAACATAATTTCCTCTTGAAATTATCTCGTTAACTTAAGGCATAAACTCCATTCCTTCAAATCTGAACCATGATGTTATGAACACTCATCTTCAGATTATTTATAATGAAATTAAAGTATAGATTTGAGCCAAAATCACTAACATCTCAGGACTGATTTAATAAATGGATTTTCTTTGAAATTTTACAGTGTCTAACCGGTTACGAATATCGAGTAACCGGTTAGATTATGCAGTCAGTCCATTAAAACAAGAGTTTTGACACATCATTCTTTTCTTTTCTCAAATCTAACCCAATCTCCACATTTACAGAGTTCATATGCCTTAAAATAAACATGTTCATACCCAGAAACACATTCAATTTGCATGCACCAAGCTCATGGTATTAATTTACATAAAAATCAACACAAACAACATTCAATACCACAAACTCATAATTAACAATTAATTTCTTGATTTTAAACCTTAAATCATTTGCATGCATCAACTTGAACTTGCTCAAACAGAAATGAGTCAGTATTTTGGCCTCCAAGCCTTTGTGCTTTATACACATAATGCCCTTTTGAGTTTTGTTAACTCAAATCCTAATTCACTTGATTTTTAGTCTAAATCTAGTATAAGGAAGACTTCTCCCATACCTTAAGACAGAGTTTGATGACAATCAACACTGATTTCGAAGAAAGACCACAGATTTCCCACAATTCCTCAAATCTGCTTTCAGCCACGAATTCCACCAACAGGATCCAAAGACCAGAAGTTTTGACATAACAAATGGCCAAAGAAATTGGGGAAAACCATTAGGACTCAAAATAGGTTACATGCACTAAGAGGTAGAAAAGATTTGAGGCTTAATGGTGAACTACACTTACCAAAATCAAGGCTGGAATTCAGCTTCTAGAACAGGAATGACAGAGAACTCAGACTTCAACTTCTAACTTCCAAGGTTGATTTCTCCTTCCACACAAACCCTCAACTCACAAACTTGGTGTCTTTACAAAGCTCAAGATGTAAGCTTTGCAATGGTGTATGGCTCTCAGTCTCACTCTCAAAAACAAGGAAGAATTCCTTTGGACGAAATAGGAACCCTAATTCCCTCTCTCAGCATGAAACCAGTTGCATCAACCCTCAATTCCTCAGAAATTCACCCATTTATAGACCAACAAAGATTGCATGCACGTTGACGCGTGTGATCCCACTAATCTCAGGCTGTAATCGTGGCGAATTCGGGATTAATCAAGTGATTGCTCATCAAAATCCACTAACCCAGTTTCTGGGTTCATCGTCTAACCGGTTACAGGGCATTACTAACCGGTTAGATCAGTACAAAATTTAAAAATTAATATTTTTAAATCTTTCCCTCCAAGAACCTCTTCAATATTACCTTTAAGTCCTCATTCAGGGACCAAAATGCAATATCCTTATATTTTGCATTTATTTGCCCTATAAAAATATTTCAACCTATTTTTATATTTTAGGCTAATTAAATACAAAATATAAACTTGGGAAAATTCATATAAATTAATAATAAAACTTTTATTATTAATTTCCTATTATTCGGGAGACGAAAATTAGGGGTGTTACAAAATACATGCATGTTTGTTGCTCGTAACCACTACGGAGTCCCTGTAACCGGTTACACAGTATAGACCCCATTTTTTTTTACACAAGACTTCCAGAGTTTGTAATCTAATGCAATCAATGGTAAAATGATTTTACAAATTAATTCTTTTCTTATCATTTCATTCATTATTTTCTAATACTCTTTATATTTAAGAAATTACTAAACTAATACCACACAAAAAATTTATATTGTTATTAATTGCACATGAAATTTAAAATGTTACAGAAATAATATCCCTCTGCTTATTTGGTTTGTTAATCTCTCTCACATTCCATACAAGTAAATTATCCATGATCATTTGATGCCGGCTGCTATGACCGGATATTGCTCCCATTATTGACTTCCCTTTCCTGATTGCCTCTGCCTCCAACCCTTTCTTTGGAGAATTAATTTCAGCCACTTTCTCAGTTTCTGCCTTCTCTCCATCTTTTGACTGCTATTTAGATGATTGCCCTTGAACAAATTTCCCTTTACCTCCCTTCTTTACCACAACTTAATCCTCTTCCTTTTCCTGTTTAGCCTTTTTAACCTCAGCCAAATCATATTACTCACTAGGATATTTTACTTTCTTCACATCAAATTTCTTCTTGCATTTTTCTTCCATATGACCAAACCCTTTATAGGTTTTACACATCACAAGAATTCATTCATATGTCAATTGTTATTTAATTAATACTCCTTTCTCATTTTCAAACCAAAGAGCCTCTGACATTGATTCTCTAATCTCAGTTTCAACCAAAACTCTGGCAAAATCCAATCTCTCCTTTTTAATTCAATATCTTCTTTTTATATGTCATGGCATTAACCGAAATTGGCACACCAATAGAGCTGGTAATTCTGCTCAGAGATTGTGTACTCCAATATTTGATATCCACACCATAAAGCTGCACCCAGATAGGAACGTTATGCACTTCTTTCACATTAAGATTCATATCAGGATTCCAATCTTTTACAATTACAGGTATTTAATCAAATTGAAATACATTTGCTCTTAGCACCTCCCTCTTTGACTCTGCATTTCTGAACCTCACCAGATACATACCATGAAGGATCTGTAACACCTTATCTACACCAAACTTCCCCCATATACGATTAAAGAATCTTGCCATAATACTATAAGGATGATTAGGTCCCAAGACATAGCATATAACTGAATTGCTCCAATACTCCACTTCTGAAACCACATCCTCCATTCTTATCTTCCCTACTTTATGATTACCAGCCACCAAAGGTTTAATGAACTCCAATTTATCTCAGCATCCCTAACCTTATTAATATCAAAAGAATCCCATACATTTTTTACTTGGTTCTGGTGACCCTCTCCCTTTTTCTTAGAGTCCCCAGAATTCTCAACTTTCTCCTTAATCAATTCTGCAACCTTCTGTACAATTTCTTCTTTAGAACAATTCCCATCTACACCAATTAATTGCACAAGCTCATCCAGCTCTTTCCTATCCTTTAATGGTTTGGAAGCTCGCTTCTCCAGTTCTGAAGGAGCACTTGAAGTGGCCACTATACCTTGACCATTACTCAATTATTACTCAATTACCCTCTTACGACCCATTCAAAATCTCAACTTCTGATTGGGTCGTAGGGTGGTGCTACGACCTTCAAGTCGTAATACCCCTTACGACAAGTGCAAAAACATAGTTTTTTAAAGGGTCGTAAGGCGGTGCTACAGCCTGTAGATCGTAAGTACCCCTACGACCCGTGTGAAATCCTATTTTTCTTTTAATATAAAACCCCCTTAAAGCCTTTACATGTGAAACTTTGTTTTGGGTATCAACTCTTATTTTCCATCATACTAATATTATTGCTTTTAATGGCTGCCGTTGAACTTGAATTACCCAAGAGACAAAGTAATCTCCAAAAGTCATGCATAAAGTATCCAAAAACATGTTTTTGATTTGTATTTTTAATTAAGATGAATTTTTTCAATAATTTATTGTATCTGAATAGACGAAACAACGTAAGGAACTGAATTTATGGATGGTCGTAACACATTGTTATGACCAACGGATTTTTTGCCTGGTCTTCCAGTGTTACAACCTTTGTTTTTGTACTGGTCGTAACACTAGGTTACGACCTAAGTTTTTGGCCTAGTCGTAACACCAGGTTATGTCCTTTTCTTAATATTACCTTTTTTTTATTCTAAATTTCTAATATAACTTTTTTTATTCTAAATTTCTAATATAACTTTTTTTTAATCCTAATATTACTTTTTTTTATTCTAAATTTCTAATATAACTTTTTTTTTAATTTTAAATTCCTACTATAACTTTGTTTTTTTCCTCCTTTTTGTTTTTCAATTCCTGATGTAACATTGTTTTTTCATTTTTTTTATTTTAAATTCCTAATGTAACATTTTTTTTCATTTTTTTATTTTAAATCCAAATATAACTTTGTTTTTTTCATTGAACAATGCTATTGCAGATTATAGTGATGATTTTTCACATAATAAGATCTTCGAAAGTAGAGACGAATTGATCCGTTGAGTTCAATCTGTTGGAAGAGAACAAAAACATGTGATCGTTATATATCGGTCAGACACATGCGTAGGGACGTATAAGTGAAGACCTAGAGTTTTATTGGCTTGCAAAAGAAGTGGAAAATATAGGAAAACAAAAAAAGGGTGAGGTGATGTCTGTATCGAGTAATCGCTGTAAGTAACTACAATCGGTGGGTGAATTGACTAAGAAACACTAGGAGAACACCTGGAAGGGGGGGTTGAATAGGTGTTTAAGAAACCTTGAAAGATTTTCGAAAGAAACGAATCGAAACAATTTAAACGAATGATTTTCACAAAATTCTGCAACCCTTAATCGATTAAGCAAAGCTGTTAATCGATTAACCTTTGAAAAACTTGAGTTAATCGATTAAGCTGACCACTTAATCGATTATTGCCTGACAACAGATTTTTGCTTAATCGATTAACACCTTCAGTTAATCGATTAACCACTATTAAAACTGAAAAATCACTTTTTAATCAAAAACGAAAATCAATCAATTAACACATATGATCAGAGATAAAGCGGAATTGATTAACACCAATATTCTTATTGATTACCTAGGTTATAAAAATGATTTTCCCCAATTCAATTTTCACAATTAAAAGCTAATTCATTCAATTATGGAAAATCAAACTTTTCTAGGTTTTCAACCAAGAATAATATGAAATGACAAGAATGTAAAGAGTTAAGGGAATAGAGATACTGCACAGTGATTTATCCTGGTTCACTCACAACCACCGTGAGCTACATCCAGTCCCCTCTTCAACCAAGAGAGATTCTTCACTAAAGGAATTAGAATTCTCAAATTACAAGTAATACGCTTCTCAAGACTCCCTTCTTGATAGCCTCCAAGAGGTACCTCACTCTTGTCTTGCAATCCTGTTGAAATCTAATCTAACCTCTTCCCTTGCTTGTTGATATCCCCACAACAAGTCTTCCAATTTTTTGATGATACCTCACACCAAGACTTCCAATTGCTTGCTAACATAACAAGACTTCCAAGACAATTTGCTTGATGAACAACCACCAAGATTTCCTTTGTTGTAGAATATTTGCCTCCTTGCAATGATTACAACTCAATAGAAAATAATAACAATCCTATGAATCTCTTTCAAAAACTATGAAAATATCAACACATGAGATTCAAAGATTCTTGATCAAAGAATATGAAAATAAAAGCTTTGATATCTTGAAAGTGAGAGAGAATGTTGAGAGAATAGTGTGGCTTTGATCTTTCTAGAAATGATATGAAAATTGTTCTAATTATTCACAATGAATAGAAAAATGTTTATATAGAATACCCAAAAGTTAGGAAACTTGTAAACTAATTTTGAGAAGTGAAAAACGTATTTTAAAAACCAGTAAAACATGTGTTAATCGATTGACATACAATCTTAATCGATTAATCACTGTTAAATGTGTGTTAATCGATTAGTCACTCTACTTAATCAATTAGCCACTGTAAAAGTTAATTAAAAACTTGTTTTCTCAAATCTAAACCTTTTCTTTCAAACCTTTAAGCCACCTATTGATTTTAGGTTAAGTGAATACTCAATATATAATATGATCATGCACTTGATAGAGATTCACTACCCTCTAATAACTCTACCCAAACTTATCAAACTCTAAGACTCAAAATAAAGGTATTACAATACAATACATATAAGAATCTTCATGAGCTTGCTCTCTCTCTTCATATTTTGTTGATTGTTGTTGTTTGGTGAACTTTTCCATACTTGAGCTTGATCAAAACATTCGTAGCTTGTTCAAAACCTTTGTCATTATCAAAACCATCACACTGAATCTAACAATCTCCCCCTTTTTGAAAATGACAAACATGTTTTGAAGTTGTTAATACTTGAACCATTTGATCACTTGGTGAGACTCTTGCTCCCTCTCAATTAATGCCTTTGACATTTGAAATCCAATTGTTAAGCTTGATTCTCCCCCTATCTTCAACAACTTTTGCTCCACCTATATAAAAACAACAAAACAACCTTTTATCCCCCTTTTGGCATTATCAAAAAGTAATATGACAATAAAATGATTAAAATCTTAAGCCAAAATAAGAGAATTCAATGATCATTTCTTCACAACATTGATACCAATTAATTAATGATACCAATTGTAAAACTAAAGAACTACACTTTGAAATGTGATACCAATTGGAAAGAAATATGACAATTAAATATGACACCAATTGGAACTAAAAAGTCATAATATCACTTGACAAAGTAAGATATCAATTGTAAAGAAATATCACAATAACCACAATAGCATGATAAACATCTAATGATCACACAAAGATACCAATTGTAGAAAATATATCATGACAATACTAGTGAATTTTCAACACCAATTGTAAATATCAATGGTAAAAGACTAATAGTAAGATTAGAAGATACCAAATGTAAATCCAATTGTGAATACTTGCTATCTCTTTGTGAAGAAATTCACTTGATACCAAATGTGAGCTTTTGTAGAAGTAATACCAATTGTAAAAATCCAATAACACCAATTGTACCAATTGTAGGACTTTCTCTTTGATACTTGAAGAAATTTATAGATCATTATTTGCTTCTTCAATTGTACCTACAAAACAATCATGCTTTGTGTTTTGATATCCAAATAGTCTTGGATCCATTTTTGTTAGTTAAGAGATTTTCACCCTTCTTAACCTAAACAAAATTTCCTTTAGGTATACCATGCACTTTAATATAACACACATTAGAAGTATGTCCATGAGTACCACAATAGAAACATGTTGGTGCATTTGAAAAATCAACCTTAGAAAAATCAACATTTTTATGAGACTCACTCTTATCATTAGTATAACCCAAACCAAACTTGTTTGAATTTTCTCTTTGAAAATTTAACAATGTGCGCAACTTAATATCACCACTTGTGAAACTTGCAAGCTTATTTTTCAAAATTGCATTTTCATCTTTAAGCAACTTGCAACTCTCACAGTCAGCCACAACATTCAATCTACTAGCACAATCACAAGAAGAACTAGCATATATGAGATCAAGAGTTTCATTTTGAAGATTAAGCTCATCAACTTGTTTTTGAAGTTCTAAAATCTCTTGTTGATGTTTCAAAATGAGCTTCTTCCTTTCTAAATTTTTCAAAACTAGTTTCTTAAGTTCTTCATGCATTTCTTCATAAGCATTATATAAAATTTCATATTTGGAAGAAATTTTGGATTTATTATCACTTACATCGCTTTCCTCGCTTTGTTCATTTGATTCATCATTTGAACTTTCTTCTTCATCTACTTGAACTAGCAAGTTGAGTGTAGCGATTTCTTCATCATCCGAAGAACTACTTGATGTGCTTTCCTTTTCTTCTACATCATCCCAAACAATATATGCCTTTTTTTTCTTTGGATGTTTCTTCTCTTTCTCCATCCTTTTGAGATACTTTGAAAACGAGTAATTGATATGACCGGGTTTTCCGCATTCATGACAAACCACTCCTTCTTTTGTTGTCTTGGTCTTGTAGTGTGGGGAATTCTTCTCTTTTCTTTTGTCTTTGTTCAACAATCATTTTCTCCTTAGAAGCTTGCTAAACTTTCTCAATCATAGACTCTTCATCAATGTCCGAATCAGAATCTTCACTATCATCATCGAAACTCTCTTCCTTTTTATATGAACTTTTGGCTTTAAGAGCAATTCCTTTTCTTTCTTTGTTCTTATCCGATTCTTCATGCATATGCAAATGTCCAAGCTCCAATTCATATTCATGCATCAAAGAATTTAATCTAGCACGCCTAACTTCACTAGTGCCTTCATGTGTGACTTGCAAGGTGTCCCACATTTGTTTGGCATTTTGACATTGGGAAACTCTAAAGAACTCATCATAAGATAGAGTCGAGGTGATGATATTCTTAGCTTTTAAATCATATCGAATTTTCTTTTTATCATCATCGGTCCACTTATCTTTGGGAACTAATTGAGATGCACCATCTACTTGTTTTGAGGGAATGTGAGGACCATTCTCAATGGCTTCCCAAATGTTCATGTCTATGGCTTCTATAAAGATTCTCATTCTAACTTTCCAATAAGCATAACCCTCTCCACCAAACATAGGAGGGAGACTTATCGAAGCACCTTCACCACCAAAGGGATTCGTAGAACCCATTGTAGTTTCCTCAAGGATCTTTACGAAAATAGCTCTATGCTCGTGTCTTTCGACTGAGCTCTGATACCAATTGTAAGTAACTACAATCGGTGGGTGAATTGACTAAGAAACACTAGGAGAACACCTAGAAGAGGGGGTTCAATAGGTGTTTAAGAAACCTTGAAATATTTTCGAAAGAAACGAATCGAAACAATTAAAACGAATGATTTTCACAAAATTTTGCAGCCCTTAATCGATTGAGCAAAGCTGTTAATCGATTAACCTTTGAAAAACTTGAGTTAATCGATTAAGATGACCAGTTAATCAATTAATGCCTGACAGAAGATTTTTGCTTAATCGATTAACACCTTTAGTTAATCGATTAACCATTGTTAAAACTGAAAAATCACTTTTTAATCAAAAACGAAAATCAATCAATTAACACATATGATCAGAGATAAAGCGTAATTGATTAACACCAATATTCTTATTGATTACCTAGGTTATGAAAATGATTTTCCCCAATTCAATTTGCACAATTAAAAGCTAATTCATTCAATTATGGAAAATCAAACTTTTCTAGGTTTTCAACCAAGAACAATATGAAATGACAAGAATGTAAAGAGTTAAGGGAATAGAGATACTGCACAGTGATTTATCCTGGTTCACTCACAACCACCGTGAGCTACATCCAGTCCCCTCTTCAACCAAGAGAGATTATTCACTAAAGGAATTAGAATTCTCAAATTACAAGTAATACGCCTCTCAAGACTCCCTTCTTGATAGCCTCCAAGAGATACCTCACTCTTGTCTTGCAATCCTATTGAAATCTAATCTAACCTCTTCCCTTGCTTGTTGATATCCCCACAACAAGTCTTCCAATTGCTTGATGATACCTCACACCAAGACTTCCAATTGCTTGTTAACATAACAAGACTTCCAAGACAATTTGCTTGATGAACAACCACCAAGACTTCCTTTGTTGTAGAATATTTGCCTCCTTTCAATGATTACAACTCAATAGAAAATAATAACAATCCTATGAATCTCTTTCAAGAACTATGAAAATATCAACACATGAGATTCAAAGATTCTTGATCAAAGAATATGAAAATAAAAGCTTTGATCTTTTGAAAGTGAGAGAGAATGTTGAGAGAATAGTGTGGCTTTGATCTTTCTAGAAATGATATGAAAATTGTTCTAATTATTCACAATGAATAGAAAAATGTTTATATAGAATACCCAAAAGTTAGGAAACTTGAAAACTGATTTTGAAAAGTGAAAAACGTATTTTAAAAACCAGTAAAACAGGTGTTAATCGATTAACATACATTCTTAATCGATTAATCACTGTTAAATGTGTGTTAATCGATTAGTCACTCTACTTAATCGATTAGCCATTGTAAAAGTCAATTAAAAACTTGTTTTCTCAAATCTAAACCTTTTCTCTCAAACCTTTAAGCCACCTATTGATTTTAGGTTAAGTGAATACTCAAAATATAATATGATCATGCACTTATCAAACTTATCAAACTCTAAGACTCAAAATAAAGATATTACAATACAATACATATAAGAATCTTCATGAGCTTGCTCTCTCTTCATCATTTGTTGTTTGTTGTTGTTTGGTGAACTTCTCCATACTTGAGCTTGATCAAAACATTTGTAGCTTGTTCAAAACCTTTGTCATTATCAAAACCATCACACTGGATCTAACAATCGCAAGTCTGATTGCCCTTTTAGGATTAACGCCTGGGATCTTGGTAACGGAAAAGGTTGGAAGCTTTTGGTCAAATGTGGCTTCCACAATCACAAACCATGTGAAAGCTTGAAGGGTCATTATGGTAGGCCAACCAAAGAGGAAAAAGAGTTAATCGAGAACTTGACAAAGGCAGGGGTTAAACCGAAGGAAATTCTCAATAGTTTAAAAGAACGAAACAAGAACAATACTACTACCTTGAGACAAGTGTACAATGAACGTCAATGATATAGAAAAATTATCAGACATCCCAGGACACAAATGCAGCATTTATTACACAGATAGACTTCTTCTAGATGTGTGACACATTATGTAAAAGATGAAGCAAGTGTTGTGTTGAAGGCCATCTTTTATGCACATCAAAGTGAAATATCATTATTCTAGTCGTTCAGTATTGTTCTTATTATGAATAGTACCTACAAAACCAATAGATACAGGTATCCGCTTCTTGAGATCGTAGGTCAAACATCCACAGAGAAGACGTTCCATGTTGCTTTTTGTTATATGGAGGTTGGAAAGGCTTCCTACTTCACATGGGCTCAAAAGTGGCTTCGCAACTTGATTGAACGTGATGATGCCATGCATCAAATCATAGTGACTGTAACATCTTGATTTTGATTTCAAGTTAATCTAGAGTAATTCTAAGTAAAACTAATGGAAATCATAAGAGTAAGTTGGGATTTAAGTGAAGAATCATGGTCAAAATGTGTATAGAAGTTAAGGAGAATGTCTTAGAGTTAGAAACAATCAAAATATGAAAATCAACAAGTGTAATCGATTACCTTTGGGTGATAAGCAATTACCTGGTTTCTGTGAAAAACCCTAAAAATGAATCAAGGGAAGTAATCGATTACATTGAAGAAAGTAATCGATCACTGATCTCCTACGAGAAACCCTAGAATTTGATTTTTAGGGAGATAATCGATTACCTTTGGGTAGGTAATCGATTACATAGTTTCTGTGAGGAGTCCAATATTTAGGAATTTAAGGATGTAATCAATTACCTAGTTGGGGTAATCGATTACCACTCGTGGACAAACAAAAAAAATATATGAATTAATAGCCACACAAATGAAGCTTCTTGGAGAAGTTTCATTCTCCACCACATGTTAGCCAAGCTTCTAGGAGAAGCTTTCAATGTGAGCCACACATTTGTTTCCAAGGCAAACAAATAAAAACAACAACACAACAAACACAACAACACTCTGCACTCTCATTCTTCTTCTTCTTCTTTATGAAACCCACTCTTCCTATCAAGCCCTAAGGTTGAAGAACAACTCCATTCATTCATCATCATCATCAACCTCAATCCAAAGCAAGATCATCAATCCATCTCCATATCCAAGACAAGAACCAAGAGCATCATCACCGTCCCAAACACCCCACACAAATTCCTCCCTCCCACCAAGACAAAGCTTCATTCTTTTCTTCTCCTTCAAGTTCTAAGAGCTCCATTCTCACTCATCATCAAGAACCACCATCAACCTTACTTCCTTTCTCACGAACACAAGGCAAATTTCATCCCCTCATCATCACTCACTTCTCACGCCTCTCCCTCTTTCTCTCTCGGAAATTTCGAACCACTCATCTTAGATGACCACACTCACATGTTTTCTCCATTTCAAGGGCTAGTTGAAATCAAGCTCTCTTCCTTCCTCTCAACACACTTGGTAGCTATTTGGTTGGAGCTCTAAAAGGGTTCTAAGGAGTGAAATTTTAAGGAGTTAGGGCAAGTGAAAGCTAGGATTTGTGAAGGTTCCTTATCTCTCTTCTTGGTTAAGGTAAGGAGTGGGTGTACCTTGATTTAAGGAATAGTTCTAGTGATGGCTAAGAATGTGTGTTAGTTTGTGATATTTAACCATAGGGTAGCTAATGATAATAATAGGTTGAATATGCAAATGAATGATTTGAACCAATGTTGATTTTGTGAATATATGATGTTGTGAATTGTGAATGATTATGAATAAATGTTGATATGTATGTTAGTTGATGAATAAGATATGTTGTGATTAAATGATGTTCTTGATTGATGAGAAATGAATGAAATGAATTAGAGTATGGGAATGAACTACAGATGGAATTTAATCAAATAAATTGAACTTAAGATATTGAATGTGTGAATTGTGAAGAATTGTATAAGGGTATGTATGATAAAATAAATAATGGAACAAAGAGAAAGAACAATAAGATAAAGGAAAATGCAGTTGAATTGAACATTGGGGGCGCTGGCATACTAGGTGCCCTTCTAGGTGTTCCAAATGCCCCATCAGGCTAAACGCCCCATTAGGTCCAAACGCCCCGTTAGGGGTCGGTGTACTCAATGAATTAATTCACTGCTAAATAAAAGAGATGTAAATGTGAAATAGAACTAAGGAAAAATGAATTTAAACATGGAAAAGAATGAGTTAAGAATGGGTAAAGTGGTAACCATAGACCTAATGGGTGATGCCTAATGGTTGTCAAAGTCCTCATGGATACCAAGTCCCTAATAGGTGTTCCAAACGCCCTAGAAAGTGTAACCAAATCCTAGTGATGCAAATAAAAGAAAGGAACATAAGAAAGAAAAGGTTGAAAAACATTTAAAATGCGAAGTAAACTAAACAAGGAATGATATGAAAGCATAGGAATGGAAATAAGAAAATGAACTAATGTAAATGTTTGAATTGTGAATGAGCGTGATTGGAGTGTGTGACACCCTCGTTTAATATCTTGAAAATAATAAATATTCCCAAATATAGAATACTTGCTATCAAAATTGAGACTAGAAAATTTATCCTTTTTAATTGGTACTTGCTCAATTATAAACATCTTTAATTTGGATGAATAATTTGAATTCGGCTTAATAATACCTTAATTACAAAAAGGCTCTCGAGACAATATCTTTTTAACATGATGAAACATATTCGTAGCCCTTATTAAAAACATATTATTTGTCTCTTGAGTTTGATCGAATGTATAGGATATAAACTTATTGCTGAATCCTTTTGAATCAAAATCAGAGTATGCGGAAGTAAAAGTAATACTTGTGGGACACTGCTGAGGTAAAGAAAAAAATCATATATATATATATATCATGATAAAAAGCCCACCAGTATCATCAGTAGCAAGTAACCAAAGTCGAGATAGCAAAAGTTGATAAAACATATACATAAACAGCTGCTCAAAATAAACCTCACTCTAAGACCTCTCAAAATATATACAAGATATGACAAAATCAAAATAGAAGTCCCAAAGCAGGTCATCCATGTCTTCAGCAGCTCCTCTGATCCTCTGCAGCTCTATCCCTAGACCTAGGATCCAAAACATCTATGTTATGCAGGCTCCTAGGAACCAGCAGGTCCACCTCTAGCAGAAACAGTAGGCTCGACATGCACCTCCTCCTCGTCCTCATCCTTCACAGGGTCCTCCTCGACCTCGCCCGACTATGCAGAGACCCCACCACTGGGTCTAGGATCTGCAGAAGCAGTCCTCTCAAAATGAGTCGGACCAGGAGAAGGAGTCTCCTCAGTAACAACTCTACGGGAAGAAGGGTGAGTACGAGTGGCGGCTCTAAAACGAATGCTTTGAAATCGACGCACTGGTCGAGCCGGGGGTGGTCCTCTATATGAGTAAAAGGGTGGAACATGCATAATATAGACTAGAGGGATCCTAAATCTACGAGGTCGCATCCGAACCAGAGGGTTAGGGTGGTAGAGAGTGATCTCCACCTCCCCCTCAAAGGTGGCACGGTGCTCCTCGTACGTCCATATACCACTAGGGATAGGGCGTATCTCGATGCAGGCTAGGTATCTGGCCATCACCTAAACAGGGCATAGGGAGTAAGTATACACATATACATAATTGATAAAGACTAAAATTACAAACACAAGTATGTCATGGACATACAATAATGCAAGTACATATGAGCATACCAGTTTTCAACATTATATCTCTTATAATGCAAGTGATATGATGCATGATTCTATCCACAACTGAGGCCTCTAATAAAAGTCCATCTTGGACGTCCATCCAATACACCGTTGTGTTCCCGGAACACTGACATTCGTTCCCAGAGCGTAATGCCAAACCATACTTGGATAATAAGCATCACTCCCAGAGTGTGCATCACGTTCATACATTCCCAGAACGCATAAAAACCATGTCCCAGACACTGGCCACATTCCCAGAATGTGTCATCAAGTAGGTTACAATTTGGTACTCCCGGAGTACCCTCCTCATATTCCCAGAATATGATAAACGTTCCTACCAACCAATCTTCCATTCTCTATGCATGAATGCACAAGTATTAAGGTTGGTTTTATCTTTACATTAATTATTGTGATTTAGAAATATTTCAATTTCTCCTTTGAATGATTAATTTGAGGAATAACCCTTGGCACAAAAATTCACTCTTGAATTAACACAAAAACATGCCATTAAACTTTGATTGGGAAAACTTAACCAATGGTATTCACTTTTCACTTAAAAGACTTAACTTTTATTTTTTTCAGTTTCAGGTACTAACCAGTTACAATTTCAGGCTAACCGGTTAGAATTACAGACCTGAACTTACCAACCATTGTAATTCAGAAAACCCTTTTTCTTGAATTCTTTACCCAATCCATAAACAAGTTTTCAACGTTGTTTTATACCTCAAATTCAATGAATTAATCATTCAAAGTCTAAATCACCATTCCTTCTCATTGGAGCATAATTTCCTCTTGAAATTATCTCAAAATACTAAGGTATCAACTCCTCAAATTTAATTTGAACAAAAAGTATTTATTCACCTGTTTTCCAGCTTAATTCCAAGTGAAATTAGAGTATAGATTGGAGCAAAAATGGTATGAGTACAAGACCAGTTTCAGAAATTCATTTGCTTTGAAAATTACAGTATCTAACCGGTTACAAATATCGAATAACCGGTTAGATTATGCAGTCTGTACACTAAAAAAATGAGGTTTTGCATACCATTCTTTTCATTACTCAAATCTAACCAATTTCAACTCTCAACAAAGTTCATATACCTTAATATGTACAGGTTTAACCACATCAACCAATTCCATTTGCATGCATTAAGTTTATAGCATCAAATTGCATAAAAACCCACATAAACACAATTTAATACCACAAAACTCATAATAAACATTTAGATTATGATTCAAGCATCAAAATCACTTGCATGCATAAAAACAAAATTGCTCAAAACAGAATTGAGCTAAAGATTGGCCTCCAAGCCTTTCACCCTTAAACACATAATGCCCTTTTGAGTCTTTGTTGACTCAAATCCTAAATCACTTGATTTAGTCTTAATCTAGTATAAGGTAAACTTTTCCCATACCTCAAAGTTGTGTTTGATGAGTATTAGCACTGAAACTTGAAGAAAATCCACAAACTCCCCAAAAATCCTATGTTTTGCTCTCAGCCACGTTTTCCAGCAACAAGGTCCAAAAACCAAAGAATTTGACATAGAAATTGACCAAAGAAATTGGGGAAAATAATTAGAACTCGATCTAGGTAACATGCACTAAGAAATAAAAGTGGTTTGAAGCTTAAACGTTATCTGTGCTTACCAGAATCAAAGCTCAAACTCAGCTTCCAGAAATGAGAAAAACACAGGCTCAGCTTTCCAACTTCAACTTCCAAGATCGATTTCTCCTTCCACACACACTCTTGGCTTACAATTTTTGTATCAACACGAAGCTCTGGATGTAAGCTTCGTATTCGTGTATCACTCAGAGTCTACCTCTCAGAATCAAAGAAGAATTTCATAGATGAAACTTAGAACCCTAAACAGAGCCTCAACACTCAATTTCAGCAAATCAACCCTAAATTCGTCAACATCACTGGCTTATATAGAGGGGTTTCCTTGCCATGCATACCGACGCGTGTTTCCCACTGATTTTAGGTTGATTTCGTGGCGAATTCGTGGATTAATCAAGTGATTACTCATCAAAACGCACTAACCCAGTTTCTGAGTTCATCGTGTAACCGGTTACAGGGCATTACTAACCGGTTCGATCAGTGTAAAATTTAAAAATTAATACTTTTTAAATCTTTCCCTCCAAGAACCTTTCTAATATTACATTTAGGTCCTAATCCAAGGACTAAAATGCAATATCCATATTTTTGCATTTATTTTCCATATAAAAATACTTTCACCTATTTTTATATTTCAAGGCTAATTAAATACAAAATATAAACTTGGGAAATTTATATAAATTAATAATAAAACTTTATTATTAATTTCCTTATTATCCGGGAGACGAAAATTAGGGGTGTTACAGAGTGTTGAATGAAATTATGTTTAATGTATGCTTATTGTGTTTGACTTAGTACGTTGTTATGTCTAGTTAGAAACTGTTTTTTTACTTCATGTGTAATGCTCACCTCCTTACTATTTTTACATAGGTACTGAGATTGAGCTTGCACAAACCCCGACTGAGTAGGAGTACTATCCCTCACATGGAGAGTAAGTCATTGTAGTTAGGACTTGCTTTATGTCCTGGACATCTTTTGTTTTATGATGATGTAGTTTTTGGTACCTGTAGAAATTGAAAATGTGTATTTTTGGGTTGGTCAGGACCATTTCCTGTGGGTAGAAAGTATATTTTTGGGAAACTTAAACAATTCCAAACTTGTGTAAATTTGCTACTATTTATGTTGTGACTAAAACTCCGATGTAGATGCACTTTGATGCACAATGATATTTGTAGCCCTGTTGGCTTTTTGCATAAAAGGAATATTTTGATTATGACAGGTTACAGGAAAACTTTATTTTGGAAATGTTAATGAAACAAAGGAAACTCCGTCCATTTTCACGGAGATTTTTATAAGTTAAAAAGGTTTTAAAAAGAAATTTTAAGTTCATTATTTCATTATGGGTATCTAAGGGTAGATATAAAGTACGGTGTTATAGTGACTGATAAAGAAGAAGCTCTGATTTTGGCAGTCACGAAGGTGTTTCCAACCTCTTCTCACTTGCTATGTAAGTTACACATCTCAAAGAACGTGTTGTATAGAGTGAAGAACTCGGTGTGTGACTCAAAAATGTGACTCCGATAATGGACGCTTGGAAAGAAGTTGCAGAATCTCAAGACTTGCAAGAGTATGAAGATTATTTGAAAAAATTTAAGGATGTGTGCGGATTAATAATTATTGAATACATGCAACGTGTTTATCTGGAACGCAACAAGGAGAAGTTTGTGGGTGTTTGGGTAAACCAATTGATGCATCTTGGTAACACTACAACTAATAGGTGAGTTTTAAAACCCAAAGATGTTATTTTATGTGTATTTTAGTTATGTGTTTTTACCAATTGAATTTTAAAATAGTTATGAAATATGTTTTATGTTTATTTTTTTTGTTTTAGCAGGGTTGAGAGCGCTCATGCCGCATTCAAAAGATTATTGAGAGATAGTTAGGGGGATATGTGCACCGGCTTTGAAGCAAGGGAGAATATGCTGATATGTCAACATACTGATATTAAAGAGTCTTTTGAGAGTAGTATGACCAAGGTGGATCATTGTGTAAATAATGATTTCTACAAAAAATTGTGCCACTTTGTCTTGCGTAATGCGATAATACGTATTTGGAAGATCATGAAAGGTCTTCGCCAAGTAGATTGGGTAAGCTTACATTGTGATTGCAGAATCAGAAGGACTCACGGTCTACCATATGAATGTGAACTTGAAAAATATTATAAAGAGGAAGTACACATCCCTTTGGATGCAGTTCACGATCATTGGCGACGCTTGTCTTTTAATGAAAAAAATAAAGACCTCTTTTTCACCAACAGAATTTGATTCAAAACCATACGTGGATGAGATATTGCGTCAAGTAGAAGCATTAGATGATAAGGGTTTACTTGAAAAGAAAAGATATTTTCAAAGATTACATGAGTTTGTGTATCCAACAACAACTTCAATGAAGCCCCCTAAATATAAAGTGAAGACAAAAGGCGGTGTGAAGGGGAGTAGAAAGGAGGTGGCACATGAACAATCTACAAAGCGTGAACCATCTCATTGGGAAAATGATGTCATGGAAGGTACTTTTCAATCCAAGGGATCTCAATCTAAACAAAGGGTTCACAATCTACCAGATAAAAAACAAAAGGGTCTCAATCTACAGGTGATCGTCTATTGTGATCGTTTATTCTTTCTTAACATGTTTTGTCAATTGTAAAATAATTGTTATTCATGTTAGTTGTCACTTTGGTTTGCTAATTGAATTATGAATCCTTATATCTCAAACTCTCAAATGTTGTAATCTTTCCATTTGATGATTAGGGTATCTCTTTTTTTTTTTTAAACAATATTAGGGTATCTATTTTACTCTCCTGATAAATTTACTTTGATCATAAAAAATAAATGAAAAGTATTAGTGTACTATAAATATCACACACGTAGCCGTAGGGAAATCGAAATCAGATACTAGTAGTTGTTAGGTCGAGTCACATGCATGTACAAAAAACTAAATTAAACAAAAAACATTTACATAATCAAAACTGAATAAATATCCAAAACTAAAAAAATATTTCAATCCTATTGGTGCCTTGCACGACGTGCCCGTCCACCCCTCTGACTTGACTCTGCACCGTCCTGAGTGGATCTACCACCTCTACGTCCTCTCCCAGCTACCCGTAAACCCTGAATCTCACGCATGACAGGGGTGGTAGTGTATAATCTAATGTCATGTGTAACATTAGGATTGTATACATGCTCCCGGTCTGCTACATCAACAAGTCGAAGAATACTACGCATTCTTGACATTAATTCGCTCTGCACATGAAAGTAATTACAAATTATTACCAAAAAATAAATTGAAATTATTAAAAATATACATTGAAATTATTAAAAAACTTACATTAACAACTTGAAGATCATAGTCCACCTTAGTCGATGTAGGTAGAACATAAGGGTGAGAGAATATGTGAACCCAATCTACATAATCCACCACACACTCCTCGGCATATGTAGCAGGAGTGCCATCAACAACATGAACACCCCACTGAGCCCATCGCTCCTCAATCGCAAAATACAAAGGAAGCGGATGTGGTGGAGGCGGAATACACTAAATATAACCATATTGCCGAAGCACTCGCTCCGGAAGGTATGGTCGCTGAATCTTACCACAACGAGTGTACCCGAAGTAGAGAGCAATCTCGGCAAATGGCTTGTATTCCCGATGGTTGAGAAATGACTGCCATATAATCTGATCAGCCCTAATGGTCTCCAGTTGCTGTCTGAATGTAACTTCGGCACCATTAGGGCTTTGAGGGGACAACCACTTGAATATTCTTGGATGTCTCTCATTATACTCATCCTTGGGAGTTCCAAATCCAAGTCCTGGAAAATATTCCAAGATCCAAGCCTGCGAATGAGTTGAGATATGTTATTAATAAGATAAATAGAATATAAGCTTAAAAAAATTTATAAATAAAATAAGTTAAATATAAGACATGTTACCTGCAAGAGTGATGTGAAACCGACACACTTCGATTTTCCTTTATTCGCGGAGTCTGACAACCGATCGTACAAATACGCCAACGCGCACACACTCCATGCATAATCTCGTACAACATGCAGATCATCCAATGCATGTAGCCACTGAACACCGGTGCTATTGACAATCTTGTCAATAAATAGAGTAGATCCAACAAGGTACAGTAGGTAGCACCTTGCAGCGTGCTCATACTGTCCTTGTTGGATGAACTCCGCCAGCCACCTCTCAAATGTGTGAATTCAATGCTCCTAATTATGTGGATTATGTTTTGATGATGACAAAATAATTAACAAATCATGCCTTGAAGATATTGCAACATCAACATCAACAAGAAGTCAAGAAAAGAAGACAAGTGCCCAATCATTCTCAATCAAATATTAATTGTAAATTTCTAATTTATGTTGAGAGTGGTTGAGAGTGGGTAGAAATAGTTAGTCTCTTCTAGGAATAAATTTTTATATGTTTATTAAGTTGAGATTGACCAAAAATTAATACTTGAGAGGAAAAATAAAATTGAAAAATAATTTTTCCCATATCTGATCAAAATACTCGAGTATTTTGATAAAGACTCGAATATATACTCGAGTATTTATAGAAAAACTCGAGTATTTGTGCCAGGTCAGCAATTATGACCGTTAGTCTTGTTCGTGCACCAATTCACTCGTGACCGACCAAAAAGACTCGAGTTTTTACCAAAAGACTCGAGTATTTTTGTCCAGTCAGCAAAAATGAACGTTGGAGAAACTCAAAAACCCAATTGAGGGCATTTGAGTCTCATCCAACCCCAAGAGAGCATTTCAGAACCTTATTGTAAAATTTCTCTTTGAATTTGTGCAAGAACAAACAAGACAACAACACATTATTGATCACAAGCTTTCATAATTTCCTTTTCTCAAGTGTTAATTCCCAAAAAGCTCAACTTCTCAATCATATTGTCATTTTATTCCAAGTTGAGTTTTAGGCCTCAATTCTTACATTGAGCTGTGCTTATTTGTGCTAATCCATTGTGAGATTAGTAATACACATACAAAAAGCTTGATTATTCAAAGTCTTGGATTGTTCCCAAGCAAACCCTAAGTGGCTTAGGGTGTTGGAAGTCTTGAGAGGTTCTCAAGCACAAGACTAGGAGGTTCCTAGCCCGGTGGAGTTTCTTGAAGGGAGTTCAAGGAAGCTTTGTGAAGAGTTCTTCAATCACCGGAATCAAATTGGGGTAGAAATCAAGAGTTTGGTACACTCTTGAAAGGGTTAGGTTGAGTGAGGCCATTCTCAAGCAATCCTTTGTAATTTCTAACAATTTGATTATTAGTAGAAACTCCTAAGTGATTAGGAGGACTGGATGTAGCTCATTGTTGGAGTGAACCAGGATAAAATTGCTTGAGTGTTGGTTTATTGCTTTTAATCTACTTTCTAGCTCAATAGACTTAAGTCATTTCAATCAATTAGGATTTATACAATTAGGTAGCAAGTTCAAGGAATCTTTGTGTTTAAAAGTTATTTAGATTGCTTGCTATTCTGTTGGATAAGTTCCTGTTTATTATTGAATTGATTTGAGTTAAATTGCTGAATTTTCGTTTCTGGTTTTTCTGCTATCTGATAGGAAAAACTCGAGTATTTCAGAAAAGACTCGAGTTGTTCATCACTGAAAAACTCGAGTATTTCACAAAAGACTCGAGTCTTTTGTGTCTGATTCCAGAAAATTCAGTCTTAGCTCCATTCTTCAATTATCAATCGAAATATTTGGTATTAGTGCTTCAAAATACTATTCACCCCCCCTCTAGTATTTGCTTAGCCCGCTTGTTGGTTTCCAACAAGTGGTATCAGAGCTCGGTCGAAAGATTGAGTGTAACAACTTTTTCGAAAAAGATCCTTTTGGAAACTAAATGGGCTCTAGCAATAACTTTGGTGGAGAAGGAGCTTCAATAAACCGTCCTCCACTATTTAATGGTGAAGGATATGTTTATTGGAAAACTCGCATGAAAGTTTTTATTGAAGCAATTGATATGGATATTTGGGATGCAATTGAAAATGGTCCTTTCATTCCCAAAAAGAAAATAAATGATGAAATTGTTGAAATTCCAAGGAGTAGTTGGAATGATGATGAAAAGAGAAAAGTTTCATTTGATTTAAAAGCTAAAAACATCATCTTTTCGGCCTTATCCCATGATGAATTTTATAGAGTTTCCCAATGTAAATCGGCAAAAGAAATGTGGGATACTTTGCAAGTCACACATGAGGGAACAAGTGAGGTTAGAGATGCAAGATTGAATTCTCTAACTCACGAATATGAATTGTTCCACATGTTGCCAAATGAAACCATTAGTGACTTGCAAAGGCGATTCTCTCACATTGTTAATCATTTGATTTCCTTGGGAAAAGTATTTCGCAATGGTGAAACTACTAACAAAATTCTAAGATGTCTTGATAGGAGTTGGCAACCCAAGGTAACCGCCATCAAGGAATCTAGAGACATAAATAGCATGGACTTAGCCACTTTGTTTGGAAAACTCCAAGAGCATGAGATGGAGCTTACAAGACTTGGGATGCATGAGGAATCGGACAAAAAGAAAAAGGGCATAGCACTCAAAGCTTCAACTAAAGCTACAAAAGAAGTTGAAGAATGCTCTACAAGTGGAGATTCCGATGGTGAACCAAATCAAGAAGAATTTGGGATGTTTGTGAAAAGATTCAACAAATTTTTCAAAGGGAAGAAAGGTGGATCTTCATCCAATTTTAAGAGAACCAAAGACTCCAAACAAAGAGAAAAGAGTACCAATGATGGAGTTAAGTGTCATGAATGTGGAGGGATTGGTCACATAAGAATGGAATGTGCCACATTCTTGAAGAAGAATGACAAGAAGACCCAAGAGACCAAAGGGAAGCGTGCATACATTGTTTGGGATGCACCGGAAAAGAGCAATGAATCATCTTCAAGTAGCTCCGGTGATGAAAATGCAAACCTTTGTCTCATGGCCAAGAACAATCATGAGTCCTCATCAAGAGCTAATCATGGCATGAGTGAAAGTGATGATGAGGTAACCTCTAGCTCTTCTTGTTCATCTTCAAACTCCATTTCATATGATGATTTGCAAGAAGCCTACAATGAAATGTTAATTCAATTTAAAAGGCTTGCTAAAATTAATAAGGAAAAAGGAAAGAAAATTTTGGAGTTTCAACATGAAATTGATGAATTGCAAAAATCTATAAATGAGTTGAAACTTCAAAATGAATCCTTGGAACTTATTAATTCTAGTCATCAAAGTGATTGTGCAAATCATGAGGAAATTATCACTTCATGTGAGAGATGTGATGAACTTGAAAAAGAAGTGAAAGAGTTGAAAAACAAACTCACAATCTCACATAGTGATAGAAACCTCAACCGGTTGTTGAACTCTCAAAGACATAATCACAACAAAACCGGTTTAGGATATGTTCATAAAAAGGACAAAAAGTACAAGGTGGTTGGAATATTTTCTAAGAAAAACTCATCAAAGAGACCAACTTGTACTTATTGTGGAAAAGTTGGACATATCAACATTGAGTGCCATATTAAGAAGTTTGAAATGAATAAGGGCACTTATATGTGGATTAAGAAGGGAGAAAGTCCCAACACTAACCCTAAGGGACCCAACATTGTTTGGGTACCCAAAGTGAACAAGTGATTTCATATTGTAGGTGTGCCTTCGAACGGGAAAACAATTGTGGTATCTTGATAGTGGATGTTCGAAGCACATGACGGGAGATAAGCGGCACTTCATTGAGCTTACTCCAAAGGAAAAGGGTTATGTCACTTATGGGGACAACAACAAAGGCAAAATCCTTGGTATTGGTAAAATCGGAAACTCTTCAAACTTGATTATTGATAATGTGCTCTATGTTCAAGGATTAGAACATAATCTCTTGAGCATAAGCCAATTATGTGATGTTGGTAATCATGTAGTTTTTACCTCTACCCATTGCCTCATTAAAAGTGACAAAGATGAATCAATCAAATTTGTTGGTAGAAGGTCAAATAATACTTACTTAGTTGATTTGAACAAAGTCACTTCTTTGGTCTCTACTTGTTTAGTGAGTAAAGAAAATGACACTTGGTTATGGCATCGTAGGACCGCTCATATAAATGTAAACCAATTGAAGAAAATTCAATCTAAAGATCTAGTAGTTGGTTTACCAAAGCTAAATTTTTCTATTGAAGGTGTTTGTTCTCCTTGCAAGAAATGTAAACAAACTAAAAACACCTTTGGATCAAAAATGGTGATGTCCACATCAAGGCCATTAGAAATGCTTCATACGGACTTGTTTGGACCATCACAAGTAAAAAGCTTTGGTGACAACTATTATGCATTGGTGATTGTTGATGACTTCTCTAGGTTTACTTGGACTTTATTTTTAACTACTAAGAGTGAGACCTACAAATCTTTTAAACATCATGTCAAACTTTTGCAAAACCAAGTAAATCAAAAAGTAATTATTATTCGAACCGATCATGGTGGTGAATTCGAAAACCACAAATTTGATAGATTTTGTGCTAAAAATGGTATTGAGCATCAATTCTCCGCACCAAGGACTCCGGAACAAAACGGAGTGGTAGAGCGGAAAAATAGGGTGCTAGAGGAACTTGCTAGAACCATGTTAAATGATTCTCAAGTACCTCAATATTTTTGGGCCGATGCCGTCAATACGGCTTGTTATGTTTTAAATCGTATTTTGATAAGGCCCTCTTTGGATAAAACCCCCTATGAACTTTACAAGGGAAGAAAGCCAAATATATCTCATTTTCATGTCTTCGGATGCCAAGTTTTTGTTTTAAATAATGAAAAAGAACACCTTGGCAAGTTTGATTCCAAATCCGATGAAGGCATATTTTTAGGCTATTCTTCTCATAGTAAAGCTTATAGAATTTTCAATAAAAGAACTTTAACTATTGAGGAATCAATTCATGTGGTTTTTAATGAGTCTTCAAAAGAAGATAGTGTTTTATGTGATGCTAGTGAAGATGGCATTGTCTTTTCAAAAGAAGAAAAAGAGAGAGAGAATTCAAAAGTTGATGAAGGAGAAGTAAGGGAAGAACTTCCTCTAACTTGGAAATCGGTCAAGGCTCATCCTATAGACAAAGTCATAGGAGATATGTCAAAGGGAGTACTTACTCGTAGGTCTATTCAAAACATTTGCCACTATGTCTCATTTGTTTCTCAAATTGAACCCGATTCAATTAAAAAGGCCATTGACGATGATCATTGGGTTCTTGCTATGCAAGAAGAATTAAACCAATTTGAAAGAAATGAAGTTTGGGATCTAGTCCCTAAACCCGATGATCATACCATAATTGGTACTAAATGGATTTATAGAAACAAACTTGATGAATCCGGGTTGATTATAAGAAACAAAGCTAGACTAGTAGCTCAAGGGTACAACCAAGAGGAAGGTATCGATTATGATGAGACCTTTGCTCCGGTTGCACGTCTTGAAGCAATCCGAATTTTACTTGCTTATGCTTCAATCATGAAATTCACTTTATATCAAATGGATGTTAAAAGTGCTTTCTTGAATGGGTTTATAAATGAAGAAGTGTATGTCAAACAACCCCCCGGTTTTGAAAATAGTGAATTTCCAAACCATGTTTATAAATTGAAAAAGGCACTCTATGGATTGAAACAAGCTCCTAGAGCTTGGTATGATCGATTGAGTTCCTTTCTATTAGAAAACAAGTTTCAAAGAGGGAAGGTTGATAATACACTATTTATTTATAAAACCAAGGATGACATTTTGTTAGTACAAATCTATGTTGATGATATCATTTTCGGTGCTACTAACGTGTCTCTTTGTAGAAAGTTTTCAAATTTGATGAAAAAGGAATTTGAAATGTCAATGATGGGAGAACTCAAGTTCTTCCTAGGCTTACAAATAAAGCAAGTCAAGGAGGGGATATTTGTGCATCAAGGGAAATATTGCAAAGAGCTCCTTGAAAAATTCGGATTGGACAAGTGCAAGGAAGCCTACACTCCAATGAGCACATCATGCTACCTAGACAAGGATAAACAAAGTACACCGGTTGATGTTAGTAAGTATAGGGGTATGATAGGTAGTCTCCTATATCTCACTGCATCTAGACCGGATATTATGTTTAGTGTATGCATGTGTGCTAGATTTCAAGCTAATCCTAAAGAATCTCACCTATCCGCAGTTAAACATATATTTAAGTATCTAAAAGGAACAATTAACACTGGTTTATGGTATCCTGCTGATGCCAATCTTAGTCTAGTTGGTTACTCGGATTCCGACTTCGCCGGATGCAAGCTTGATCGCAAAAGCACCAGTGGTACTTGTCATTTCTTGGGAAGTTCATTGGTGTCATGGTTTTCTAAAAAGCAAGCTTGTGTCGCTCTTTCTACCGCCGAAGCGGAATATATCGCAGCCGGTAGTTGTTGTGCTCAACTGTTATGGATGAAACAACAATTATCGGATTTTGGTTTGAAACTTGAAAATATTCCGATTAGATGCGATAACACGAGTGCAATCAATTTGACTAAGAATCCGGTGTATCACTCAAGAACTAAACACATTGAAATAAGACATCATTTTTTAAGAGATCATGTACAAAAGGGTGATTGCACAATTGAATTTGTCAGTACCACAAATCAATTAGCTGACATTTTTACAAAACCTCTACCAAGGGACACCTTTTATCATATTAGGAGAGAACTTGGTATTTTAGATGAAGCTAATATAGGCTAATTGCATTGTGTGTCATTTTTGGAAAATCACCATATTAGTCTTACTCTAATGTGTTATTGATTCTTAGTTAAATTGTCCTTGATGATATTTGAAATTGTATATGTTAATTGTGTGTGATTCTGTACTGTATTCCAAGTTGGTAGTGAAGCATTTGTGTTTGCTTTGTGTTTGGTCTTTTAAAACTGAGTTTTTACTTTCTGTTCTGTCAAAATACCTGAGTTTTTCCAAAAACACTCGAGTATTTTAATTCAAAATTAAATCAGTTTTAAATTGAAAAAGTTTTTAATCAGGGTCTGAGAAAAATACTCGAGTGTTTCTCAAAAAACTCGAGTCTTTATTAAAACACTCGAGTGTTTTGAAAAACACTCGAGTCTTTCGAAACCCCCAATTTTTGAACTTTCAGACCAAACTCGAGTATTTTCCAAAAACTCGAGTATTTTGCGTTTTCCTGAAAATTGAACTTTCGGACCAAAGTCGAGTTTTTCAATTTTTACTCGAGTTTTCTGGGGAAATCTGGGCTGAGTCATGAACGACTCGAGTATATTCTCAAACACTCGAGTATTTTGTAACGAACAACTCGAGTATTGTTGAATATACTCGAGTTTCACGAACCCCTTTCTCTTCTCTCTCGGTTTTCTCATATCTCTCTCCTCAAAACTCCGTTTTTACTCAAATTTTTGCCAAATCTTACTAGTTTTACATCCTCTAATCACTTTTCTACCATTATTTCAACGAATTTCAACTCTTTTCAACCTCAAATCCGTCACCCCCTTTTCAAACCCTAACTTTCCAAAACTTCAATTTTCATCAATTCCTCTATGGCTTCATCATCTGGCAAAGGAAAGAGAGTAAGGATTGCTGACTCATCTTCCGAGGAGGAAATTTCCGACTACTATCAAGAGGATGAACGCTTGGAAAGGATGGAAGGCTTTGCCACCAGAGAATTCGGAGTAATCACATGGATCAATAGTACTTTCCTTGAGAGTAAGGGTTTCCATTTTGTTACTAACCTTAGATATCAGAAACTGATTCAATTTCTGGAATTTCATGGACCTATATATCCTAGGTTAGTTAGAACATTCTATGCAAACCTTAGGCTAAAGGACAATGTCATAGAAACAATGGTTGAGGGTGTTCGATTCAAAATTAGCGCTAAGGACCTTTTTGTTGCTTTTGGGACAACACGTCACGGGGACAATTCTCTAAAGGTCGATGCGGACGGCATTTTTCAAAGTTGTTTGCGCCCCGGTCGTGTATGGACCGAAGGAGTTAAGCATTCCTCATATATGACTGTCCAATCTAGGGTGTTGCATTATATTGTTTGTCATCAATTAGTGCCTCAAACCTCACCGAATTATGCCAAACCCACAAACAATGAACTTAGGCTTCTTAGTGCCATCCTGAACAATGAGAAGCTGAACTGGAGTCGCATAATTTTGGATAGAATGCTCCTTGCTGCTAAGTCTAAACACCCAAAAACCCTGCCCTATGCCATGCATGTTTGTTATCTGTTGAGTTACTTCAAGGTGCCTATCCCACGCAATGAAGAGAAAAAGACTCTTCATGTGAACCAGCATTGCCTCAACAAAGGCACCTTGAGTCACCAGGACATGGCATTCCATGAACCCTCTGGCCAATACTTGTACCGATCTGATATTGCTGAGCTAGAGAGGGTTGCAAATGTGGCAGCTCAACAAGGGATGGATGCCGATCAGATGGAAGAGGAAGCTGCTGCATTTGCCCAGGCTGAAGAAGGGGATCCTATTGATCAGATTAACTTTGATGACTTCGCTGGATCTCAATCTGGGTTTGACAACTCGGGCTGGAGAGAGAATGTGATCACACGTCTGGACACTTTAGATGGGAGAATGGACTCCCTTGTGCATGCTATGGACGCCCAGCGTGATGATTTTGTTAGCCTAGACACTAGGATGAGTGCAGAGTCTGCCATGTTTTATTCTCATTTGGATCAGCACTCGGCCCAGATTAATGCCCGCCTGGACCAGCAGTCAGGGGAGATGCACCGCCGGTTTGATGAGATGATGGCGGCCTTCTCTCGATTTTATCCTCCTCCAGATGATCCAGCTCCTTCCATGTTTTGATGCTGCTGCTTATGGATTTTCTATTTTAGTTTTCATTATGTTTTCATCATGTTGATCTTGTTGCATTTTCTGTACTTTGAGAACTTGGTGTTTTGCGACTTTGGGTTTATTAATTGCACCTTTTATGATGTTTTTATGATAATGATTTTGGTTTTCATTCTGATGTTTGTGCAAAGCTTCAGGGGGAGCTCTTTATCGTTATTATATCTCCGTTTTATTTGCATAGTTGGTTATGGGGTTTTCCGATTATGCACCTCTCCTCCCTTGATCTTTTTCTAAATTGTTACATCTTTTTGGCGTATGACAAAAAGGGGGAGAGATATTACACTTGTCTTGTCTTGATATTGTTGCACCTAAAATCTCTAATTATGGTATATACTCTGATAATTGTTAAATTCTCTAATACCATAGGCTTGGTGCTAAAATTAAATTGTCATAACATCTTGCTCAAGCTGAATTTTTAGATAGGTGAAAAGTATCATATAGTGAGGGGGAGTTGCATCTCCAAGTGGATCAAGCTTAACAAATGGATCAAGTGTTAATTATTTTGTCATCACCAAAAAGGGGGAGATTGTGAATTCAATGCTCCTAATTATGTGGATTATGTTTTGATGATGACAAAATAATTAACAAATCATGCCTTGAAGATATTGCAACATCAACATCAACAAGAAGTCAAGAAAAGAAGACAAGTGCCCAATCATTCTCAATCAAATATTAATTGTAAATTTCTAATTTATGTTGAGAGTGGTTGAGAGTGGGTAGAAATAGTTAGTCTCTTCTAGGAATAAATTTTTATATGTTTATTAAGTTGAGATTGACCAAAAATTAATACTTGAGAGGAAAAATAAAATTGAAAAATAATTTTTCCCATATCTGATCAAAATACTCGAGTATTTTGATAAAGACTCGAATATATACTCGAGTATTTATAGAAAAACTCGAGTATTTGTGCCAGGTCAGCAATTATGACCGTTAGTCTTGTTCGTGCACCAATTCACTCGTGACCGACCAAAAAGACTCGAGTTTTTACCAAAAGACTCGAGTATTTTTGTCCAGTCAGCAAAAATGAACGTTGGAGAAACTCAAAAACCCAATTGAGGGCATTTGAGTCTCATCCAACCCCAAGAGAGCATTTCAGAACCTTATTGTAAAATTTCTCTTTGAATTTGTGCAAGAACAAACAAGACAACAACACATTATTGATCACAAGCTTTCATAATTTCCTTTTCTCAAGTGTTAATTCCCAAAAAGCTCAACTTCTCAATCATATTGTCATTTTATTCCAAGTTGAGTTTTAGGCCTCAATTCTTACATTGAGCTGTGCTTATTTGTGCTAATCCATTGTGAGATTAGTAATACACATACAAAAAGCTTGATTATTCAAAGTCTTGGATTGTTCCCAAGCAAACCCTAAGTGGCTTAGGGTGTTGGAAGTCTTGAGAGGTTCTCAAGCACAAGACTAGGAGGTTCCTAGCCCGGTGGAGTTTCTTGAAGGGAGTTCAAGGAAGCTTTGTGAAGAGTTCTTCAATCACCGGAATCAAATTGGGGTAGAAATCAAGAGTTTGGTACACTCTTAAAAGGGTTAGGTTGAGTGAGGCCATTCTCAAGCAATCCTTTGTAATTTCTAACAATTTGATTATTAGTAGAAACTCCTAAGTGATTAGGAGGACTGGATGTAGCTCATTGTTGGAGTGAACCAGGATAAAATTGCTTGAGTGTTGGTTTATTGCTTTTAATCTACTTTCTAGCTCAATAGACTTAAGTCATTTCAATCAATTAGGATTTATACAATTAGGTAGCAAGTTCAAGGAATCTTTGTGTTTAAAAGTTATTTAGATTGCTTGCTATTCTGTTGGATAAGTTCCTGTTTATTATTGAATTGATTTGAGTTAAATTGCTGAATTTTCGTTTCTGGTTTTTCTGCTATCCGATAGGAAAAACTCGAGTATTTCAGAAAAGACTCGAGTTGTTCATCACTGAAAAACTCGAGTATTTCACAAAAGACTCGAGTCTTTTGTGTCTGATTCCAGAAAATTCAGTCTTAGCTCCATTCTTCAATTATCAATCGAAATATTTGGTATTAGTGCTTCAAAATACTATTCACCCCCCCTCTAGTATTTTCTTAGCCCGCTTGTTGGTTTCCAACAAAATGTAGTCAAGGCAACCGCACCACCTTATGTGCGTGTGACATCTTGACTGACCTATGTTGCAGACACTCCCAGAACTTCTTGGAAAAGAACCATAGCCTCGGGCTTCGACGGTTTATCCCATGGGATGAGGTGGCTAGTCACAGGAAAATGTAGTAGGGACGATACGTCCTCCAAGGTCACAATAATCTCCCCCACACGGAAGATGGAAGGCGCATGTGTCCTCGTAAAAACGCTTCACAAATGAGCTGAGTAGGCGCCTATCCGTCATGTGAAGTGACGAATCGATCAAAGGAGCAAGTCCAGAACCCTGAACAAGTGTAAGAACTTGTTCCGATAACTCAGCCAAGGGCCTCAACCCAAATATCGGGTTAAGAAACCAGTTCAAAGGACCAGGATCTTGTAAGTAAGAGATAATAATTAGTTATGCAATTTAATTAAATTTTTTTAAAAGGCTATGACATTTAAATTAAATATGCTTACATTGCCTTTCCATATCTGCTTGGCCCTATGGCCTTTGTAAGTACTCAACAGAGTCTCATATTGAGGGTTGTTGTCGTCATCATCTGATTCCCCTAAATTGACCTCTGGTTCATTGTCCTCAATGTTCAAATACCCTGCTGCTGCTTCTGCTGCTTCTGCTGCCTCTGCGTCTGCCGCCTCTGCCTATGCTTCAGCACGTCTATCATTAAGACGCTTACGATGCGATGCACTAGGGTGTTGTCTCGGAGGGGGAGGAACGTCATCGCGGGATGCCATCTGAAAAGAAAAAACAAAGCAACATTAATATTAATTATTATTAAAGAAAAAAACATTTATTTTTATTAAAGGAATTTAAAAAAATTATTATTATTAAAGGATTTTTAAAAAACGAATTTAATATTGTGATGATCCATTGTTAGGGATACACCACGATGTGTGTTTGGGGTTGTTGCAGCTGACGAGGGTGACTACGTATCCCCAGTGAAAAGGGAATCAAGCCACACGTAGTTCTTGAGAGTAGGATGAGAGAACATCGCTTAGCCCCTATAGCATGGTGGTTCTTATAGGGGATTACCTGTTAGGTGTGTCGTGGGTAACCCTAGCTTAGTTGGGTTGGGCCTGTTGGTAGGCTCTTAAGTCTAGTCCATCACATAAGCCCCCCCAGCTCGGGAAGAGTCGAAGAGACTCTGTGCCGAGTTGCTGGTCTGATCCGATGTCCTTTTTCGAGGGTTAGTGATGACGTAAGAGATTATCTGCGGCCCAGTTCTTTTACTCGGGAGAGTATCGCTGATGGTCGATAGCATTCTTCGTGCTCGGATAATTATAGGGAAACCCGATAGGAGATTCTTCATAATTAGCAAACGATTCCGAGTAGAGGAAATCAACAAAATATTCTTCATACCCGGAACTAGAGACTCTAGTGGGGAACACAGTGCAAGGTTTCCACAATCGTCTTATGATCCCGAGGAGAGAAGGTTAGTGCGTGGTTCCCGATGTTCTGAATGTATGAGATACCAAAAGGGGGAACGATGTCGAAGGTCTGCGCGCAATGGCCACATGTATTCGAAGCGGGGAACCGTACATAGACTGTGTACGCTGAATGTATGAGGTACCTAAAGGGGGAACGCTGTCGAAGATCCGCGCGCAGTTGGCTCATGTATTCGAAGCAGGGAAACGTACACTGTACACTGGCTTCTCTACGCTCGAAACACAAGTGCAAAGAGGGAAACTTGGCACGGGGGTCCTCGCTATCATCAATAGGTTCCGAATAGAGTAACATGTTACTGTGTTCGCTATGCTCGGAAAACAATTTGCCCATTGATGAGAATCTCGACGTGGGTTATTCAGCAGCTCAGGCCATGTACCTCGCATATGTGCATAGAAAATAATTTAGCGGTTATCGTTCATGTTTATAACAACAATAATAAACGATGAGTGACATGTAATGACATTAATTAGCGAAAGTATAATTTATTTTTGCTGTTAACTAATAGTCATGCGAGTCAATAAAATATGTGTGACATTATTAAAAATTAGAAAGAGTAGCTTCCCTGATTTAGACTTAGGTTGCTGAGTTGTTGGGCCCATAGTGGTGCTATACTCCCCTCTTTTTCTTTTTTTACTTTTTTTTTTGCGGTTTGGGCCACTGGCCAATTAGGGCTTGGGGAACCCTCACGTAGCAGCAGCTGCGTGTTCCCTCTTCTCCTTCGAACAACAAGTGCAGCCGCCGCACCATGGATGGTGCCGCTTCCAACCCTTGCAGGCGGTGGTAGCAGGCACTGCAGCAGGACCGGAGAGTGGTGGAGGCGTCGCCAAAGCACCGGGAACAAGGGAGTTCACATCGGTGGTGGTAGCGACGGGACCGAGACCGTGGATTGGCGGAGGCGTCGTGGTCACTTCCTCTTCTCGCGACATGAGATTTTCAAAGACCGAGGTCGCCATTCTCCTTCTTCTTGTGATCTGCAGTACCATGGAGGTCGATCAGCAGCGGCGATGGACCCAACAACAAGCCTCGTTGTTCTCCATTGCGAATGGAAGCAGAAGGAAGAAGGAGACGAGATGCGTTGGAGGGTGCAGTTCGCGGTGGCTTTGAGAATGTGTTGAAGAGAACTCGCGAGTGAGGGCTCGATTCTGCCTCCAACGATGGTCCAGAACCATACCCCGATGGCGGCAACGGCGTCGATGATGAGGCTGTCCTGGTTGCTGCACGTTGCGGTCGAAACCAAGAAGGAAAAAAAAACGCTGTTGTTCATGTTTTTCCTTGATTGATTTTTTTTATGTGGGTGGGAATCGAAGTTTATCGATTCCCACAGACGGCGCCAATGTGATGATCCATTATTAGGGATACACCACGATGTGTGTTTGGGGTTGTTGCAGCTGACGAGGGTGACCCCGGTCCTACGTATCCCCAGTGAAAAGCCACACGTAATTCTTGAGAGTAGGATGAGAGAACATCCCTTAGCCCCTATAGCATGGTGGTTCTTATAGGGGATTACCTGTTAGGTGTGTCGTGGGTAACCCTAGCTTAGTTGGGTTGGGCCTGTTGGTAGGCTCTTAAATCTAGTCCATCACAAATATTATTAAAGGCAAAAAAACATTGGTTATTATTAAAGGAATTTAAAAAAATTATTATTATTAAATAAAAAAAATAAAAAAGGGACAGGTCGTAAGCCTGGGCTATGACCTGGGGTCGTAAGCCTGGGCTACGACCTGCATAAATTACAGAAAAAAATAACTAACACAGCAACACAAATACAGAAAAAACAACAAAAAAAAACAATATAGATACATCATGACATATATAACTAACAATAATATACTATTATTAATGTACAAACATGCATAAATTTACAAAAAATAAAAAAGGGGAAAACCTAGGGTTCAGATTTCATATGAATAATGCAAATTTAAACCTAATAATGTGAATTATGTGAAGAGAGACTGAAAAACGTACCTTAAAAGGTAAATTTGAGAAGAATGGTTGAATATTAGAATTGAATATGAGAGGATATTTTGAGAAGTATGTGAGAAGAGCGTGAGAATGTGAGGAAAAACTGAGAAACCGGAGGTTTATAATTTTATCGGGTCGTAGGGGTGCTTACGACCTACAAGTCATAACACCCCCTTACGACCCATTCAAAATCTGAGTTTTTGATTGGGTCGTAAGGGGGTGGTACGACTTGCGGGTCGTAAGGGTTACGACCCGTTCAAAAACTTAACGGGTCGTAAGGGGGTGCTACGACTTGTAGGTCGTAAGTACCCCTACGACCCGTGTTAAATCCTTTTTTTAAAGGGCATAATCTATACTATCTATAAAGAAAATAGTGTTTTTTAACTGTTTGTACATAAATTTGTTATTTCCTATTATATCCTCCCTAATTGAAAAAATTACCACATCTTCCCCAATTAAAATGAAACTGCTCTCCACAAACTAAAATAATGTTTAGTGGGTGTGCATCAGTTTTCAACGGGTTCTCAAACCTTCATTCTAAAGAGGAAAAATCTTTGCTGCTTATTGAAATCAGGATGTGCCTAAAAGAACAGTTCACATTAGTTTTCAGTGGGTTTTTTTTATAGATTATGCAATTCAAAGTCTCTCTCCACTTTCATTTGTTTTATTGTTAATACATTCAGTGCCATATTGCTTTTTCTATAATGCAGCGGGATTTTGCTCTGCGGGATTTTGCGCTCTAATGCAGCGAGGACATAGATTCAGAAGTTCCAGTACCTGCTACAAGGTTTTTTTTCTCAACCATCGTAAGAAAAGAAACGCAGTTATTACTCCCTCCGCTCCACTTTTAATTTCTTATTTTTTTTTAATAATATGTCATAAATACTTTTTTTATTCTTAGTTAGATAACTATTATTGTATGACTTATTCGTATTAATTGTTGATTTTGTTTTTCCTTTGTTATGTCATGAGTGTAATGTATAATGGCACAATGCTAATTTAATTTAATATATAATGTCATAAATATTGTTAATTTTTGAGATTTTGAGTTGGATGTGTTAATCTCTAAATGGTAGACCTCTCAGTAGTCATGTTTCTGTATATATATTCGTTGAAATTACATAGACTTATCCATTTTCAGAGAGGAGGCAAGTGTAACTTTTTGAACTAACACAAATGTTGGGTGTAATTAAGCAAAAACTCACAAGGGGTCAATGTAGTTTCACCTTATTACTACTATTAGTACTGTATTATTTAAAATAAATCATTGAAACATTAACGTTGATGTATATACATTTTTATGTTACGGCTTCTTATTGCAGTTAGACATTTCTTATGACAAATTCATTAGAACAACTAATAGCAAGCACGGAGCAATTGTGAATGGATTTTATTCTAGAGTGCTTGCCAATGGTGACATTTACATACCGACCTAACTACGATAGAATTTATTGTGTCAATTGTGAGGAATATAAGGTGATAGTTTGAACTATCAGTATTTTCTGAGATGTTTATATAAGCTCTTGATTCTGAAGATTCTGATTACATCTTCTGCAAAGCATTATTTACTATCCTCTAAGAGAAAAAATAGTGAACTTTATTTGAAGATGAAAAATTCATCAGAGATTGTTCTTTTACTTTAGGTTTACCATCTTTGTTTCATTCTTTTCATTGAGAATGTATTGTTATGTGATGCAGCACAAGAAGGAAATGCTTCATAATAATAATTGTCCTGTGCACCTTAAGCCATGTGTTTTAAGGAAAGAGGATAATTACTTCTTTGTGCTGTCAAAATATCAGAACTCATTGGAGGAAAATTTGAATAAAAGTCCCAATTTCGTGGGACCATCATACTGTTTAAATGAGGTAAGACAATGGGAAATTCCTATTTCTATTTGGTTATTATATATAAGTTCTCTCTACCTGCTCCATTTTTAGCATACTGCACTTCATGCTGGTTGTGTACAGTTACATTTCCAAGGCTTATTTAACTACATATGCAGTCAGGGATTTGAGAGATGGTTCAGAAAAACACATATAATTCTAAGATTGACATAGAGTAGAACAGTTATTATTGCGTTGGATTTGGTGTAAATTACTTTTATATCACTATTGATTCCTATTGTATGATGATGATGATAGATGATGATGATGATGAAAGGGATGTGGTTTTTTCTCATAGTATTTCAAATATGTAATTTTTTACACCTTACTCATGTTGATAATCAGAGTGACAAACAAAAATTAAAATTCTTATATTATTTAACATTTTAAATGTTTAATTTACCTATTGCTTAATTTGGAATTAGTAATGTCATTTTTTTTTATTATCGTGCCTGTTGATGTTCAATCCTATTATCGTGTATATTTTGTCGTTACAAGTTATTTGTCATAAATTGATTTCAAAAGGTCATGTTATATGTTAAAGATGAAAAACACGATAAAAATACCGATTTACAAATATATCATTTTAAGACAAATAACTCTTTACGACAAAACTACGATAATGAGAATGCGGATTGACGGGCACGAGAGTAGTTCTCTATTACTATCACTGAAATTTATGGATCCATATTCTGGAATATGACAACTAATAATGCATACAGTTAATAATAATCATTTACATGAAAATAAACATCTTCAACATATAAATAACATTCAGAAAGATCAATTTTTCAATATATTATTTTAGTACAAACAACTCTTTACGACAAAAAACACGATAATGAAAATGCGGGGCGACATGCATGGGAGTGCCTGGCGACACGCTAGTAGGTATTATTTAAACAATTAGGGTAACATCCATAACCCTAAAAAAATTGTATTAAAGAAATGGACTATGTTTGGGCTGATATTATTAGAAGCCCAATTTCAACGGAGCTCAACATATTTTCACCGGCAATTGACTTACTATCACCGGTAAAACTACGGCTTCAGCACATTAAAACTCTTCTACACTTTTACACGTATCATACAGTAAGACACAATTCTCTAACCATACGCTTCACATTACGAGTGAAAACGTAATACCGAAGCTCCATTTCTTTGGCCATCCAATCATCTCTTACGCCAGTTACAAATCCAACACAAAGACCTTCCAAAGATTTGGATGAGTTCAGATGCTCGGCGTGTCTCGAAGAATACAGCAAATTTTGGTGCCAAAACTTCACAGAGACTCCTTCTATTATTACGCGGACATATTGCACCTTTGCAAGTCTACCGATTGCATTAAAAAAGTGCATGCTCAGATTGTAGTAGGAGGCCAACAACAAAATCCCTTTATAGCCACCAAGCTAGTTGACAAGTACACGCTGCTCGATGGCTCAAACATTGAACATGCACGCAAGGTGTTCGACAATTTGTCTGAAAGAGATGTTTTCTGTTGGAATGTGTTCATCAAAGGTTATGCCAATGTTGGTCCTTTTGCTGAAGCATTGAAGGTTTATGATGAGATGCGTTCATGCGGCCCGAACCCCAATCGCTACACTTACCCTTTTGTGCTCAAGGCTTGCGGCGCTGAGAAAGCTTCTCGGAAAGGTAAGGTGATTCATGGTCATGCTGTGAAGTGTGGGGTGGACTTGGATTTGTTTGTTGCGAATTCCCTTGTTGCGTTTTATGCAAAGTGTCAAGAGGTTGAAATGTCTAGAAAAGTGTTTGATGAAATCCCTCAAAGAGACATTGTTAGTTGGAATTCGATGATTTCGGGATATACAACGAACGGATATGCAGATGATGCTATCCTGCTATTCTATGATATGTTGAGGGATGATGATATAGGTGCTCCTGATGATGCCACACTTGTGTCAGTTCTTCCTGCATTTGCTCAGGTAGCAGACATTCAAGCAGGATACTGGATTCATTCTTATATTGTCAAGACAGGGATGAAACTTGATGCTGCTGTAGGTAGTGGTCTTATATCATTGTACTCAAATTGTGGCTATATAAGCACAGCAAGAGCTATTTTTGAACAAATTTCTGATAGAAATGTAATAGTGTGGAATGCAATAATTAGATGCTACGGGATGCATGGTCTTGCACAGGAGGCAATCAGTTTGTTCCAGCAATTAGTTGAGGCTGGAGTGCGACCAGATGGTGTTGTCTTTTTGTGTTTGTTATCTGCGTGCAGTCATGCAGGTATGCTTGCACAAGGCTGGGACCTTTTTCAGACCATGGAAACTTATGGACTTGAAAAAAGTGAGGCACATTATGCTTGCATTGTGGATCTATTGGGGAGAGCTGGTGATCTTGAAAAGGCAGTCGACTTCATTCAATCTATGCCTATTCAACCTGGAAAAAGTGTTTATGGTGCCTTGTTGGGTGCTTGTAGAATACACAAAAATATGGAGGTTGCTGAATTAGCCGCAGAGAAGTTGTTTGTTCTGGACCCTAACAATGCTGGGCGTTATGTGATTCTAGCACAGATGTATGAAGATGCATGTCGATGGCAGGATGCAGCAAGAGTTAGGAAAGTAATCAGGGAGAAAGAAATCAAGAAGCCAATTGGCTATAGCTCAGTTGAGCTGGAATCAGGTCATCAGAAATTTGGAGTTAATGATGAGACTCATCCATTTACAACACGGATCTTTGAGACCTTGCTAAGCTTAGACAGTATAATGGGGGAAGATGCCCACACTCGTTGGGATGCCACATGCCAGTTTGTAGGTATCGCTGGATAAAGCAGGTATATTCAACCAGGGGAGAGGGATACATTATAGCCACAATTCTAATGGCCATGTTATCCATACAAAAACCTTGTACTTGCACATTTTATGTGATTCTTTTTCCATCCTGATCCATTGGAATAAATTAAAGTTTAACATCCATTTTTTATGTTTAGCAAAATTTCTGTGACCTGAAAACCTGCATAGATTCAGTACATTCATTCTAGATTTACGTGTAACATACAATAGTATTCAGCTTCACTCACATAAAATTCAAATGTCATAAAGGTTGTCAAATTCGATGATTCAGAAAACTTTTTTCTTGTATAAACTATAAAATCACATTTCGTAGTAACCAAATATTACAAAAACCCCAGTCTTCCCCATGGCAGTCACAAACATTAAAGAAGCAAATGTGATGATTTTTGTTTGCTCTTAATATCTGAATGAGCTAATTTCTCTCTCTTATTTCTCTGCATATTTACATGTATGATTTGTGCTTCCGTACAATTAATTTGATTTGGGACACCCATTGAATCCTTAAACTGTAGATTTGATCTTATAGTTAATTTTGGGTTTTGTTGAAGTCGGTGTAAATTTGGTAGTGCGTGATGGTTAGTTTATTTTGTTTTTGGTTTAAAGCCAATGTTGGTGAGTGAAAGGCAATAGGAAAATCGAGACTTTTTGGTGGGAGAAAAATGAAAGATGAGTGAATTAATTCATATATTAGTACTTGCTTGAAAAGTTGTTTCATCATGTTTGACCATGATTGAGGGGTTCTTAGGCTTGCAGGTTATTAAGAACAACGTATGGATGGATATACCTAAAGAAAAGTGATATATTCGCTTACAAAATTAACTTACACCATAAAGAAAGTGTAAAGTGATGTGGATCAAAAAGTGGTATTTTACTTGCTAGTGATTGGTTAACAAATGATACGTATCATTTACTTGCGATATAAGTTGATTTGTAGGTTGCTTTGTAAACCTATATATCTTTACTCATATCTAAAACTAAAGTTGATTTTGTCACAATGATTCATTGCCATGTTGGGTAGGCTTTTCTGCTGTGTTGTATTTAATCCTGATTGTTGTTCATTTCTTGGTTTGCTAATGAGACTATTTTGGTTGACTATATTTTTTTCTTTCCATTTTCTTTCTGCATGTTTATCTGATTAATTTTTATTTGCTTTATGATATTGTATCCTACAGAGAATTTTGGTTGCAGTCACCTCCTTTTTTTTGGGTTGTTGCATAAGCAAAGCACTCATATTTTTCTAAGGCAAGTACTCATTTGTTTTTTTTCTATTTTTCTCTTCTTTAATTCTTCCTTTTTTTCTTATTTCATCTTCTTTCATTCTAATTTCGTCATTTTTTTTGTTATATCCACATATACTTTTGCAGTAAAAGAATGGGTACCTGTGATTTAAAAAAATAAAAAAAAAATTAAAGAATGGGTCCTTTACTTCCAATTATGTGATGCTAACTTCAAGCAACAAATATCTCTTTGTGAATAGCGTAAAAATTTTCAGGTTCAGAAATTCACAGTTGGAATACTATTTAGGTGCTTTTGATGGTTGATAGGGGTCCATGTTAGAATCTAATACTTAACTTTGCTCTTTAATTTGTTTTCCATATTTCAGCTTGAATTTCGGATGTCAGTAGGTCTTTTGTTTCAATAATTTCCTAGTTACAAATGAAAGGAAATGAAAAATGCTATATCCTTCTAACATATTAACCTATACACCCCGTTGATCGTATAAAGGTGACATGTGTCATTTGTAAATCAATTATTAATGAGGCATGTATCACCCCATGACACATGTCACTCATGTATGTGGGTGGTCAGGATTTGGGAGGATTTTTAATATGATTTGTTAGGAAAACATGACATTGTGTTAGTCACAGACCCCAATGAGCCAGCTTCATTAGTTAGGTTAAGTTGTTAGTTTGTTGAGGGGGTAGGCTATAAATAGATCATTAGAGGGATAGTGAGAGGTATGATTTGTATTGGAAAGGACAGAGTAGTTAGGGAGAGTTCTAGGTTTCACGAATACCTAGAAAATTTATATCTTTAGAGTGATTTCACATCAATAAACACAAATCTTCTATTGATTCTGGTCCAGTTCTTACTACTGGTGGTATAAGAGCACTTGATCTCTGGGTGCATTTACATGGTTCACAAAAGAATGAAAGCAAGATTGGAGTTCTTGGAGCAGAGGTTGAAGTCAGTGATGACAGGACTTGATGCAAATTGTGCAGCCTGAGAAGCAGGTAGGAGAAGGCTCGAAGAAATGGAGAGCCTATCAAGTAATCACGACCGATAAAGGAACCAAAGGAGTCCTTCTTTTGGCAGAAATGGTGATCGAACTGATCCAAGACCTGGGGTGGAATCAAGATTTGAGAAAGGTGGTGAATAGAGGGCAGAAGATCAAGATTATCTCATTTTTGGGTGAAGATGTATATGGGTGGGTTAGTGGGGTAGAACTATACTTTGATCTGAAAAGGTTAACTGATCAAGATATGGTCCAAGCAGTTAAGGTGGCTATGGAGGGTCAAGCTCGATTGCGGTTCCAATGGTGGGAGTTATGCACACAGAACCCATCCTGGGCATATTTCTGATCGGCGATAATAAAGAGATTCCAGCTTTCGGAGACCCAGAACCTGAAGCATGTGGTATCAGAAGAAGAACCAGCAAAATTGCAACAAGAAATCTTGGAATCTGAGGCAATCCCACTAGGAGAAATCCAAGGGGAACAACCAATCTATGTTCTGGACCAAGAACCAGAAACGAAACTATGCACAGGATTGATGAAGGAGGTCAAGGGGGAGGGTGAAGACGCATGTGCAGCTACAGCAAGGGCGGAGATGGCATATGAACCAGTGTTGGGGCTGAAGCAAGCATCATTGGAAAAGGAGTCAGGCTAAGAAATAGTGGAACCAGTTACAAAACAAGATCTTCGAACCGGAGACAGAAACCAAGGACACAGTCATGATGCTTGAGGCTAAGAATATGGGAGAAAAGATTGAGAGGGAGGAGGACAATAGTGATGCATCTGTGGGTCATCATATTCAAGATTCAGATCAGGTTGAGACGAAGATTGAAGAGGAGGAATTCTAGAAAAGGCTTGATACTGTGATAGGGTACCCACTTCAATTCCGATCAGGTCTTGGTCGAGAATTCAGGATCAACTTAAAAGGTTTAGCCATTCAGATGACAGTGGAAAGCATGGTTTAAATGATGTAAAGGGACGCTGCTCCATTCCATTCTGTGGTTTCTAGTCACACTAAGGGCATCATATTCACTATGAAGTCTGCATTTGCTCTATAACATATGCAATATGCCGGAAATGGGACTCTGGGGGAAACTTTTTACTCTTTTCCTGATCACCTTTAGGAGGGAGTATTGTCAGGAACAGATCCTAGTGGGCTCTAGTGAGCCAGCTTCTATTAGTTAGGTTGAGTTGATAATTAGTTGAGGGAGTACCCTATACATAGATCATTAGAAGAATAGTGGGAGGTATCATTTGTATTGGAAAGGAAGGAGAAGTTAGATAGAGTTCTAGATCTCTCGAATACCTAGAGAATTTATGCTCGTCCTTTATCAACTGAGCTATGCTTGATGGACTTCACCACATCGATGGTGGCTTGCCTCGTTGCACCACAAGAAATTATGTTATAATCAATAGTCATTCTTAAAGAGGAGTGCCTATAGTTAAATAACTTTTCACGACTTCTTGGCTGTCTACCTTAATCTCTATATTATGTATGATATCTTTGGCTCTACAAGGGGAATAAATCCTTTTATGCAAGAATAACCAGAATGGCCAACCAGAATCCACGAGAAAAGAATTTTCTTACATCAATATCTATACATAACATTCAACTTGATAAAGGATCATTCAATCAAAATAATTCAACTCTAACAATATTAGTATTCACATTATGATGATCATGAAAATTGTGCATTTGGATTGGTAATAACATCTAAAACACTTTTGCATCGTGTGCACTTCCTTCCCACCCCGAGTACACAAATGTGAACATCATATTGAAATCACAAGCACACATAACATTTTGAGTGACAATTGACTTTCTACCTCTACATGATGTTTGTTTTTAGTAGGAATCCATGCACTTATACTTGTACCATCAATTGCACTACACACTTCTATAAATATAATCGAAAAAATTATAGTAAAGCAAGTAGAAAAAAAATAAAGAGAACATGAATATCATAATTTTAGAAAATCATACCTTGAATCAAGGGTAATATATTGGCTTATTTTTAATTTGATCAGGTAATTCTTCAGTGTCTTGTTTCATCAGCCCCTTTCCCAACCGACATACTGCTCTCAATACTTCCTTGGAATAACGAGACACAGTTTCTGTTGAGTGTTGAAAGAGATCTGCAGCATTACGTAACCAACATCATGACCAAGTATGAACAAAAACATAAAAACTATTTCTTCTACCTACACAATCCTTAAATCATCTAGATAATTTCTCCTTCTCAATTCATTGTAAAAATGAACAAAACATGTTTTTTCATTTTAGTGCTCATAACACACTATTTCAAATCCACTTAATACCTTTGCATTATAATCACGCCCATTTAATGTTGATTTCCAAACTTTTTCTTTATACAAATATTTATTACTATAATTGTAGATCATATTAGACACCATCAACTTAGTTAATTCATCATCATCACTTGAATATGATGAAGAATCATCAAAGCTAGAAGCATTATCAACCTTTATTATATCTATGACCTGTCATGTCATGAAACGTTATCTCCACTCTTACAATTTATCTACTCAATTAGATGTACAAGTGAATGGATACTCAATACTCATATAGTACAAGCTAACATTCCATAAAAACAAATAATTAACTAAATCTATAATCCATCATTTAAAGCAAAAAAAAAAATGATTGCAAACAAAAGGAGATAAAAGACCACACAAAACCAAAAGTAATTGGGACATAAGCCTTCACAATTACAAAGATGAATTGTATTTTTGATAATCTAAAGAGTTGGCTCTTAAATAAAGAAAGCTCATAACACACCATTTCAGATTCACTTAATCAGATGTGCGCTCAACAGAGTATTCTTTGACGAAAGCATAATATTCTTTGGCTAGGGCTGAGATGTGTAGGGGTAATACTATGCTTTCGCCAAAGAACACTATGCTTTCGCCAACGAATACCATGTTGAGCTCACATCTGATTAAGTGGATCCGAAACCGTGTGTTATGAGCTTTCTTTATTTAAGAGTCATTTCAGGTCACCTCTTTATATTCTCAAAAGTACAATTCAACTTTGTAATTGTGAAGGCTTATGTCCCAATTGCTTTTGGTTTTGTGTGGTCTTTTATTTCTTTTTGTTTGCAATCATTTTTTTTGCTTTAAATGGTGGATTCTAAACATAGTTAATTATTTGTTTTTATAGAATGTTAGCTTGTACTATATGAGTATCCCTTAATTTGTACATTAATTGTAACTTGAGTGGAGATAACGTTTTATGAAAGGTCGTAGATATAATAGAGGTTGATAACGCTTCTAGCTTTGATGATTCTTCATCAGATTCAAGTGATGATAATGAATTAGCGGAGTTGATGATGGCTAATATGATCTACAATTATAGTAATAAATATCTGTATAATGAAAAAGTTTGGACATTGACATTAAGTGTGCGTGATTATACTACAGAGGTATTCAGTGAATCTGAAACGGTGTGTTATGAGCAATTTAGAATGAAATGTTAATTTTTGCAATAAAATTGAGAAGGAGAAATGACCAAGATGATTCAAGGATTGTGTAGGTAGAAGAAAAGTTTTTATGTTTTTGTTCATACTTAGCCATGATGTTGGTCATAGACATGTTGCAGATTGCTTTCAACACTCAATAGAAATTGTGTCTTGTGTCTCGTTATTTCAAGGAAGTATTGAGAGCAATATGTCGGTCGGGGAAGGAGTTGATAAAAACAAGATACCGAAGAATTACCCGACAAAATTAAAATTAAGCCAATATATTACCCTTGATTGAAGTTATAATTTTCTAAAATTATGATATTCATGTTCTATTTATTTTTTCTACTTGCTTTAATATATTTTTTTCGATTATATTTATAGAAGTGTGTAGTGCAATTGATGATACACATATAAGTGCATGAGTTTCTGCTGAAAAACAAACATCATGTAGATGTAGAAAGTCAATCACTCAAAATGTTATGTGTGCTTATGATTTCAATATGATATTCACATTTGTATACTCGGGGTGGGAAGGAAATGCACAAGATGCAAAAGTTTTTTTAAATGCGGTTACTAATCCAAATGCACAATTTCCATGGCCATCACCAGGTAAATACTAATATTGTTAGAGTTGAATTATTTTGATTGAATGATCCTTTATCATGTTGAATGTTATGTACACTTATTGATGCAGAAAAATTCTTTTTCGTGGATTCTGGTTATTCTTGCATAGAAGGATTTCTTCCCCTTATAAAGGCAAAGATATCATACAGAACAATATAAAGGTCAAGGTAGACAACCAAAAAGTCGTGAAGAGTTCTTTAACTATAGAAGCTCCTCTTTAAGAATTACTATTGAGCGTTGCTTAGGTGTATTGAAGAGCAGATTTCCTATTTTAAAGTTAATACCTCCATATAAACCTTCTAGGCAACGACGTATAGTGATAGCATGTTGTGCTATTCATAATTATATAGGTAATTGGAATTTAGGTGATGATTTCTTTACAATGTGCGAAGATATGGATCTTGCACAATTAGAGATTATGTGGAAAGCTTCTTGCATAGAGGTACCAAGTTCAAGTAATGTCAACTTGTTAAGATTATCAAATGATGGGGCAACAAAAATGACAGCATGTCATGATCGTATAACAATTCTATAGTTTAGCTTATTAAATTGGATTTCTACATTTATATTATTCATATAATTGTACTTGCTTTAACTTTTAGTTTGTACTTAAAGTATTTACATGATTTATATGCTATATAATTGTAATAGTTGGTTAGGAACTCGAGTAACATTACCAAATAGTTGTTTGGTTATTTTTATAGACCATATATGTATGAGTAGTAAAGCTTGATTGGTTTTATAATTTTTTTTCGTTTGCTACAATGTGAATTTTCGCTTATGGAGAATAGCATGATTTTTTAAGAATCTCAATATGTAGAATGTGATTTAATATTAGAGTTTTCTTAACCTTGAGGATAAGCACCCCAAAGTAGTTAAGACTTAAGATGTCTTGAAAAAGTAAAAACATAAGTCCTTTGATTTATTTTATGCATCATTTTCAAGAAATCCCAACCACTTTGGGGTGCTTATAGGGTTGAGGTTAAGAAAACGCTTAATATTATTTTGAATAATAAACATGTATATGTCTTTAGGTTCTTTAACATTATCAAAGAAAATATAAAATAAGATAAAAAGAAAAAAATTACAAACCAAATGAGTTTTCTGTTTTTTTGTTCTTTAGTTTTTAAAACTGTTTTTAAAATAGTATTACCAAATGGATATTTTCTTTTTTTTTTATTCTGGAAAACAATTCTTAAAAACAACATTAAAAAATAGTTTCAACACACAATCAAAAGGGCTCTAAATTTTTAAGCCCCAAGGCAAGACAAGTGGCTTCATAACAAGCGATATACTCTACTTCCAAGTAGAAGTAACTGTAAAAAATTGTTTAATACTCTTACAAGTAATAGCTACTCCTACCATCATAAAGATAAAACTAAAAGTAGATTTTCTATCATCAAGGTAGCCTGCAAAATCAAAATTCCAATAGCAAGTGACTTGTAGAAGTTGATCAGACTTCTTATAGGTCAACGTATAATCTTTGGTACCTTGTAAGTACCTCATGACCTTTTTCACGATTTTCTAATGGCTCTAGCTAGGATTGCTCAAGTATCTCCGGAAAGAGTTAACAACAAAAGTTATATCGGGACGAGTACAAACTTGATCACACATCAGACTACCTATAGCGGAAGCATATGGAATCTTTTTCACTTCATCTCTCTCTTTATCATTTTGAGGAAACTGAGAATTAGAGAGCTTTTCACCTTTTGTATTGGTGTAGCACATGGGGAGCAAGGATGCATGTTAAACTGCTTGAGGACCTTTTCAATGTATCCTATTTGAGACAATCCTAGAATGTCACGTGACCTATTACGATAAATTTGGATGCCTAGAACAACTGAAGCATCACCAAGGTCCTTCATATCAAAGTGACTATTCAATATTTGTTTTGTCTCAGTCAAATATTCAGCACAACTATTAGCTAGGAATATATCATCAATATATAAGACAAGGATTATAAAATTGTTTTAGGCACATACTTGGCACTTGATTAAGAATGTACATAGCTGTCCTCAGAGTATCACCCCAAAAAAATTCAGGTAAGGTTAATAACTCAACATACATCTCACCATATCCATAAGTGTGCAATTTCTTCTTTTTGCAACTTCATTTTGTTGAGGAGTACCTGGAACAGTGTATTGAGCTTTAATCCCACACTCTTCAAAATATTTGGTAAAGAGTCTTGGGTTTCTCCCGGTCTCATCATACCTGCCATAGTACTCAAAACCTCTGTTAGATCTCACACATTTGATTTTTTTGCCACTCTTTAATTCAATAGCATTCTTGAAAGATTTGAAAGCATCCAAGGAACTAGATTTCTCATGAAGAGTATCTATCCAGTCGAACTTGGAAAAATCATCTATGAAGGTGAAAAAAATATCTATATCCACCCATAGCAGCGGGTGCAATAGGTCCACACGTGTCAGTGTGAATCAGCTTGATGATAGTCTAAAATATGATGTATTTTATTGATTTTATTCTCTTTTTATCTTAGTATTTGTTTGTTTCTAATGGATTTTAAGTTAGTTTTGTAGCTTTTGGTAGTTTCGTTTTGCTTAATAAATTTCATCATATAATGAATCCTTTCGCCATGATTTCAAAGTATTTTGAAGCCTTCATCATCACCAAATGCACATTCAAGAATAAAGCTTCATCATCATTATCAACATTGAAGAGATAATTATGAGTTCAATGATGGAAGTTGCAAGATTCGAATGGTCATCCTCATCTCCCTATGATCAATTTCGTCCAAGCCTAAAGGAGAAGGTTGCACACTCGTGTGGTGATGATAAAAATGACTGATGACATGCCTCAATTGTAATTGACATCATAATTGAAATGTTAAATCATAATAATGTAATTATGGGGGTTACACTTGTATTAATGTCATTAATAGATTTAATAGGGGATTACATTTAGGCATTAAAACTTGAATTAAATGGAGGAAATGAAAGGGCATGAAGTTGGCTCCCTCATCCTTCTATATATACCCATGTACACAAATTCATTTTGGAGAAGAACTCGTGGCTAGACAGTAGGGAAACACTGAGAACTCAGAGAAGAGAGGGGAGAAGATCAAGGAGGGAGTCTCATCCTTGAAGGAAGGATTTCTAGAGGAGAGGATCACCTGTGGATTCATCTCTATGTCTCATATAGAGTTTGTGTCTTCCTTTTTGTTTTCCTTTTTTGTATCCATGCCTAGTTAATCATTTTGTTAGGGATTTGGTGAATTGGATTGTAATTATGTGATTTACAATTTAGATAATTGTTTGATTATGTTCTTCATTGATATGCATAGAAGTAGCTAATATGTTACTTGGGATTCAATTCCTTAATTGGGAAATTAGGAATTGAATTAGCTCTTTAATCAAACATTATAATTTCACAATTCGTAGGAATACTTTTGAGAAATTATATGACATTTGTCATTCTAGTGTTTTTAATCAAATGATTATTAGTTTAAGACTCACTAAAAGGATTAAGGGGTATAAACTAATAATACAAAGTATGTGCCTAAGGAATCAGCTCTTACTGCATTTGGAATCGTTGTTAACAATATAGGAATGATATTCGTAATCGTAGTAAATCACTATTACTTATAAGGAAACCATGTCCCTAGCAATTTTATCCATATAAAATCAACCATTTTCATTTTATTCTTTTTCTTTCCAAATCAACCTTTTTAATTCAATTTCACTTGTTTAACCACACTAAGGTGATATTTTCCATAACACTAATCCTCGTGGGATCGACACCATATTTACCACTATATTACTTGTACGACCCAGTATACTTGCCGGCGTCCCAACAAGTTTTTGGCACCGTTGCTGGGGATTTGATTGTTTTGGCAATTATTGGTACTTATTCGTAGTTTATGTTGTGTTCCAATGGTGATGAAACACCACGATATGTTTGATGGGTTGTTGTAGCTGGCGAGGATGACCCCGGTCCTACGCATCCCCAGTGAAAAGGGAATCAAGCCACATGTAGTTCTTGAGAGTAGGGATGAGAGAACATACCTTAGCCCCTATAGCATGGTGGTTCTTATAGGGGATTACCTGATACGTGTGTTCCTGGGCTTTCTGATGAGGCCCATGAGGAAGGAGTGTTTGATTAGGATTAGTTAAAGTGCTGATAAGGTAGCCTTTAACAGATAAACACAGTAGTTATCCCGTAGTTTATCGAGTTGTGTGGGAATATAAGAGTGGTGGTTAGGCTGTTGGGACCGTATCTGGTTCTGATAAGGGTGAAGACCCTGTGCTCGGCCCTGATCCCGTAAGTCTATGATTCACTCAAGTGTCCCTAGCTCGGTGTGCTGTGAATCCGACCAGTTTATGGTCGGTGCTCATAAACTCAGTGCTAACTAGTCGGCATAAGATCAAATCGGTCGAACTGGAGTTAGGTCCGCTACATAAGCCTCCAAGCTCGGTAAGGAGATTTGAGCCTATGCCGAGTTAAAGGGTTAGCCGAGCAGTTAACTGACCGATTATAGGAGGAAAACTAAGGCGATGGGACTGTAGCTAGTAAGATAAGGCTGTTGGTAGCCTGTTCATAGCTGTAATCCAGTGGCCCGTAAAATGTCGAAGAGTTCGGCGTACGGTCGGTTAAGATGGGGGTAGGTCAAACCGGAGTTCAGTCCACGACATAAGCCCCCCAGCTCGGGAAGAGTCATAGAGACTCTGTGCCGAGTTTAGAGCCCTTTTGGGTCGATCAGACGTTTTTTTCCGAGGCTTGGTGGTGACGTAAAAGACTGTTCGCAGTTGAGGTCTTTTACTCGGAAGAGTATCACGATTTGGAGATTCTTACACCTCTCTCATCGGGGTGTGTAAAAAGTAATATCATGAATTAGATCGTAACGTCTATGGGGGATGCTGTCAGAATGACTGCCTTGGCCGAGGTGCATTCCTCGATCCTGCGACGTATTTGGCCGATGGCCAAGTTATCGAGGTAGCAATCCCCGTTTTCACTTGTAGCCACGCCGATCTGGTCGGCCAACCGAGATCGTAGGCAAGTGCGTCGGGACATGATCCAAAATGAGTGAATGTATTAAAGTAATACCTTGATGAGAGAGGCATATACCAAATCTGATAGCGATGGGTTGGAAACGTTGTTACATCCCTTATATGATAGGATATGATTTTGATCATCATATGGTGCCAGTATCTAGGTCAGCCTACGTTTGCTATGTACATACTCTATCAAATACCAGTCCCCCACTCGGTAGAGCCTGAAAAAGGCTTGTGTCGGGTCATAAGATCTATGAAGCTCTCGGGGCCAAAGCGAGTGAAGAAAAGTTGGAGTATCCAGATCAACTTTGTGCCCGCCTCCTTCACCTGAAAGAGGCCGTGATTGGGAAAGGTCGTTGAGGCTTGTGTCGATTGTATGATAATTGTGAGACGCTAACTGTTGATGTTCGAGGCTTCCTCGAACTCGATCTGGGTCCGAAAGAATTCCTAAAGATATTGGTCGGCAGTAATTGTAACACCCTATATAATAATTACCCTTAATTACCCCAAAATTACGATTTAAAATTTCTTTTAATATGGATATGATATTTGCCGAAATAATATTTCCTTTCATTAATAACAAAAACATCAGAGTTAATAAAGCGGAAGACTTAAATGCATCAAATACATAAAGTATAAGTTTAGGTACATTCAGTTCGGTCATTCAAAATACAATCAGTGTTTTAGCTCGGCCCAACTGGCCGAGACCCATCCACCTATCTGACTCTAAATAACTTACTCTCCCTGTGAGGGAGAGTGATCCTGCTCGGCCGGGGGCTGCGTCTGCTCGGGCTCAGTACCTGAAAAATGGTAAGGAGGTGAGCATTACACAGAACTTAAGTAAGCAGTTTCTAAGATGACATACCGAACTACCAAGCCAAACACAAGTAGTCAAATAGCAAATAAATCACAAGTAATCAAACCCATATATCTCATGCATATATCAACATTTAGCTCGGTTCGCATACCCACATCCTCGTCTAGCTCGGCTCACATCATAAACCAGTTGACTCATTGCTAGCTATACCTCGGTTTATCCTCTCGTGTCTCGGATTACCATCTCTATCTCGGGTTCACTACTCAATATTTCACTTTCACATAATTTACAATCTTTTACTCTTCTCGGATGCATACACCCAGTGCATGTCTTACACCATTTAAGTCGGATATTGGAGTGTCCATAACTGCGAGTACCACAATACTCGGCTTACAGCTGTGAGCACCACAATGCTCGGCTTACGCGATCAATGCACGCACCCAGTACGCGTCTGCTATGACCATGAACACTACCGCCGATCATTCTATGGAGTAAGGAGTGTCCATAACTGCGAGTACCACAATACTCGACTTACAGCTGCGAGCACCACAATGCTCGGCTTACGCGATCAATGCACGCACCCAGTACGCGTCTGCTATGACCAGGAACACATCCCACCGATTCCGTTCTCGGAACCTTGTGAGTCATAACTGCGAGCACCACAATGCTCGACTTACAGCTGCGAGCACCACAATGCTCGGCTTACGCGATCAATGCACGCGCCCAGTACGCGTCTGCTATGACCCGACCACACAACCATTTCTCTTTAATTCCCCTTATCTTATTAACCATTACTTTTAGTTCGGCCCACCTCAGTTCACCTCTTTCATTTATTCCTCTTTGCATTAATCTCATTATTTACTTAGCTCGGCCTATCTAGGCTCAACCCTTTACCCATTTCCGATTTCCCTTATCCCTATTATCTATCTCATCTACCTATCTCATTATATAACTTATTAGTTAGTCTTTTCGATCCACCCTGGTTACCATTCTTCTCATTCTCCATTCTCACCCTCTCTCGGCTCGGCCACAGATACAAATACCAAATATCAAAGCATCATAAACACTTATACCTCAACAACCACATGAACAAAACATTTAGTCAATCCATCATATAAAATGCAGCATATGAAATATAGCATGTAATCAAAAGTGATATTCCATCTTCACCTAAAATCCATGTTTCTAGTTCATTCATTAATTCCCCTTTTACCCTCTTTACCATTTCTCTTCTAACATTAACCTATGTTCATTCCCTAATCTAATACCCACTCTTAGTACCCTTTATGAACACCCTAGAAACTCAAACTCAAGTAGAGGTAACACTCACTCCTTACCTCAAACCGTGTGAGATAAGAGTTGAGAGTTTGAGAATGGTCCCTTGTTGCTTGTCCTTGATCTTAGCACCCTTGAATCCTTCTTACTCCAAGCTGCACACGAGCTCCACGGCGGTCCAGGGGCGTCGGAACAGAACGGGGACGGAGAGAAGGTGGGTCTCCGGTTTGTGAGACTTGGTGGAGGAGAGGGAGATGTGTGAGTGAGAAGAGGGAAAGAATGTGTGTTGAGGGTTTGTTGTTGCTGGAACTTGAAAGAGAAAAAGAGAGAGATCCGTAGGAGGAAAGGAATGAGAAATGCAAAGTGTGTTATGGGGTGTTTGGGCTTTCTTTTATTCATTTAGGGAAAATATTTGTGTGGCTAGGATTCATTGGCTTCTTGTGGAAGCTAGATTGTATGGCCAAGATTCATTGGCTTCTTGAGGAAGCCATGAATAGTACATTGAAAGGGACATAAAGTAGTGATAGTGACATAAAGTGAAAGATAGTACCGTACGGATGGCACGGAAACCAAAAGGGTCAACAGCTCAACATGAGCTGGCACGGAAGAGCTAGGATGTGCTGGATAGAGTACGTCAGCTGGGACACGTCGGCTTGGTTCGTAGGAACAGCAGTAGTCCGAGCCTCCTTCTCGGATGTTACTGTGAGGTGCGCTGAGGTCGGCTAATCCGGACTGGACAATGGGTTTCACGTTGGGTTCCCTTTCAGCTCGGTTCAGAAGCACACAATCTTGTCTAGCTCGGCCGAGATCGGGCCGAGGCCTTAATCTCACATCCTAGGTCGGCCTATGCTCATACTACCCTTCTAACCTTGTACAATTTCTAAGGCTTAACCATATCCTTAAATAGATATTTATATATTAAAATTATATTATTTAATATCAATTTTTTTGGGATGTTACAGTAATGATTGTCAACACATGGCGTGTGACACCCTTAATATAATACTTAGAAATTAGAGTAATAATTAGACTATTACTCAGTTAAGTATGGACTTGTTTAGTATTAGAAAATACATGACTTAAATTTTTCCTTTTTATTTTCTAAAGAAATGGGTACACAAAACAAAATATGGAATTCTTGGAGATTAGATTTTGCATCATTTAAAACATTACACTTAATTCGGCGTTTTCTAAAACAAAGAAATCTTTTCACCATCCAGATAGCATCTGTTCTTAGAAATTGTATTTACGTAGTAAAAACTTAAGTGATGCCATCCATTCTTTCGTTTTGCGGAACTGATACCATTTTCAAATATCGAAGCCAAACTCTTTAAAATACTTTTATCAGAGTAAGCGAAAATAACAGGACTATGCACAAGTTGTAATATAACCATAAGATATATATATAGGTCATGAGATACATAGTCCAATAGTCAAGTCTCCAAGATCCAGTACAAGTCCATACCAAAATAAACCGTAACTCTAGAGTTCTCATAAGTATATCTACAATATATATACATCTCAAAATATAAACTCCAGAGCTAGTCATGTAAGACAAGTAGCAGTAGTAGTAGTAGTAGTAGAAGTCTCCTAAAACAGCAGCAATAGTTATCATCCAATAGCAGCAACATCTCCTCCACATCAGCCAACACACCAGATCCTGATCCTCATCATCTACCCTATGCACATACCTAGGGATCTTCGTCCCTCCACTGACTCCCGGTAGAGTGAACGACAGGCTCGCCTCTGCTCTCGTCCTCCACATGGTCCTCCTCTATCTCATCCGATGGAGTGGGTACCCTTCCACTGGGCACAGGGTCTGGTGATGGCGAGACCCTAACAGGACTCCTCGGATCAGATAGGGGAGTCTCCTCTCGGACGACTCTAGAAGTAAAAGGGTGTGAGCGGGTAGGTCAGAATCTAAAACTGTGATATGAGCGAGCTGGTCGTGTGGGAGGTGGTCCATGATAAGTGTAAAAGGGTGGTACATGCATAGTGTATATGATGGGGATCCTAAACCTACGAGGACAGAACCGAATCAGCGGGTTGGGGTGGTAGAAGGTAACCTCTACCTCACCCTCAAATACCGCTCGGTGATCCTCGTAGATCCATATGCCACTAGGAAGTGGCCGGATCTCGATGCAAGCGATGTAACGTGACATCACCTACAAGGGCACAAGGATAAGCAATTCTATACACATAATAAATAGAGCATAAATAATTGTACAACATAAATATGAATGCATGCAGCAATAAACAACAACCACATTTAGCATTTAACAATTATTTTATGCAAATAGAATGCTCATACTTATTTTCAGTTATCAACTTTAAATTAGATGGGTGGCATGATGTATGAGTCTAGCTCTCAACCCTAACTCCATCAATCTATGTAACTCTCTGACGTCCATCCTTTACTTCATATCAGCACTCAACAGTGCGTTGTACTCCTAAGTGTACAACATTCGTACATTCACCAAGAATGTACACGACAAGCTTGGAAATGGTACATAACGTGCTCCTCGAGCAACGTCCCGTTGTCTCAATGGAATAACCATATCATCAACATCTCACTTTCGCTGGCCACATGTCAACCATAATGTGTCATCAAGCAAGCCGTCAGTTGGCACTCCTAGAGGCCCTCCTCATGTTACCAAAACATGAAAAACAATCTAACACCCGAACTCCAGGATGAATGCAATTTCTCAACTTAAAAGAATTGATTGGTGTATCTCAATTAATAATATTTCACATTATTAATCCGACAGTTTCATACCATTATCAATCAATTACTTTTAAGTCTTAGATCACTCGGATTATTATCATTTAAATATTAACAGAATGATTCAGAATTGAAAATGGCAATCTTAATTTTCTGGACAGAAATACTCGAGTATTCTTCATTATACTCGAGTAGTTCTTCAGTCTTTCCAGATTACTCGAGTAGTTCACAAGCTACTCGAGTCGTTCATGCTTTTCCAGAAAAGTCAGGTTTCCAGTCTTCTAAAAATACTCGAGTAGTTCATGAAATACTCGAGTCGTTCATCAACCCAGAATACTCGAGTAGTTCATGCATTACTCGAGTGGTTCATCATAAAACACTCTTGCTGCATCAGTCAATACTCGAGTCCTAGGCCTGATACTCGAGTGTTTGTGCAAAAAGATGCATTGGTGCATCACGAAATACTCGAGTATCGAGCCATGTACTCGAGTCTTAACAGACAGTACAGACTGAAAATCTGGTTTTAACATACCACTTTCAATTCTAACCATTTCTAATCCAATCCAATGATCAACAGAGTTCATATATCATATATTAAACATGTTCAAGCACTTAGAACACATCAAATTACATAATTAACAGAGATTCACAAGATTATGCATAAAACTTATAAAATCCACAACTTAACATACCAATTTGCATAATACACAGAATACTCATGATTTTAAGTTCTAAGTAGCTTGCATGCAACATATCAAACATGCTCAGAATAACTTTAGAGCACAGGTTGGTCTCCAAACCAATTTCCTTATTCAAACTAAGCCCTTAGAGCCTCTTGGTGGCTCTCTAATCAAATTCATGTAATTTAAACTCTATCTAGTGAATAGAAAGCTTTCCCCTTGCCTCTCAGACGTGACTCAACAAAGAAATTGCAAAGAAGAACTCCACAACACCAAGAGCCACTTCAACCATCAACATGCAAGACTCTGTGAGCAGAGGTCCAAAACCAGAATATTTGAATGGGTTAACATGCAAGAGAATTAGGGGTTTTGGTTAGAATATATTCTCTACAACATAAACTAGGATTTAAAAAGAATTTGAGGTTGAATGGACACAAGAGCTTACCAAAATTGAGGATCAAAGTAAGCTCCAGAAACTGGTTGACAACAAACAAGCTCCAACTTTCGAGTTTCGAATCTTCCAATACACAAACTCTCAGCTCACAATTTTTGTGTCTATACAAAGCTCGAGATATGAATTTTGTATTGATGTATGATTTGTAACTCAACTCAACACAGAGAGGGAGAATCGAATGATCGAACTTCAGAACCCTAACACTTGCAGAGCTCTACGAATTTGGCAAAATGGAGTGGTTGATCCGTCAATCAAAGCTTAAATAGCCATCCATTGAGCTCATGCAGCTCGACACGAAGGCTGGAATGTGTAGTGGAGGGTGATTTCGTGTCAAACGGCGAGAATCGATGGTGGTGGCTCACCAAAATGCACTAACTCGTGCAACTCTGACCAGAATACTCGAGTCTTTTCAGCAAAACTCGAGTATTTTTGTCAGTTTTTGAAAAATATTTATTTTATTTTCTTTCCCTCCAAAACCTTTCCTATAATTACTTCTAGGTCCCAAAACAGGGACTAATGTGCAAATTATTTATTTATGCATAAATATAATTTCTAAATCACATTCACACATTTACTAACAACATAAACACAGATTTTAATCAAAGATTAAAAATAGAAATAATTAATTATAATAAACTTTATAATTAACATTTCATTAATCAGGGATTAAAATTTTGGGGTGTTACATGGCGAGCATGGAAACTTCTTTGTTACAGTTCTTCCCAGATGACTCCAAGGATTTAGAGTACGTTGCTACTCCCGAGCAGCGGATGATGTGGCAGAGTGTGGCTACTCGAGAGGGAGTCCTCAGATCCCAGCTGGCTGAGATGCGCTCAATGTTTGGAGAACAATGTTGTCGAGCTAGAGAAATAAGCCGATGTTGAAGCCGAGAAATTAAGTCGAGAGGGCGAAAAGTGAGATCATCTTCAACAAAGCCGAGAAAACAGTCTGAGAAAATTCCCAGTGGATAGAAAACAAGTAGCACTGATTCTTTCATCAATGCTGTTAATCAACTATAGCTGCTGAACCCCTCGGAAATCGGAATAATTGGGGCAGATCCATTTTATAAGGTCGTCGAAGGCAAGGTGATAGATTATTCAAATAACGAAGCTGAAGTAGACCTCTACTCCCTTGCATAACAAATTCGAACCCGATAAAGCCTGAAGAGGCTTGTGCCGAGTTCGGAAGTCCTGTGATACGTAACAAAGTGTTTAGGTCGACGCCTTATGAATCCGAGGGGAGATGGACAAAATCAGTCAATCTCGTATTGATGTCGACTAATGAAACCGAGGGGAGATGACCGATGTGAGGTTCCTTGCCATCGCGAAAATAATTCTAGGAAGGAGGAACAAAACAAAGTGTTTGTTGTGCTTGCTGAACATGCTGTCTGTTGGGAGAATCTCGAAGTGGCTTGCTTTTGGAGTTCTTTGAGCAGCTTATGTGATCATACTTGTACCTTCTTTTTCTTTCATGGTGCTCAGAAACGATCCTATGAGAGGTTCGACCTAAAGATCGAGGCCACCATAAACCATGGTGGTCCGTGCTTGGCCAACGAGAGGAGTTGAGTGCCGAACTAATTTTGTGATGGCATAGGAAGAAGAATCAGCATGATGTTCACTTGCTAGGAAGGATGTTGATCGAGCAATAATGTATTGTGAGTCATTGGGAAGGACAAGCGAGCAAATGTGACGATCTGCATGCGCTGGCCCGATTAGATCAGATTCAAGCTTGTTTAGGAAATTTCTGGATTCAGATCTGTGTGGAAGAACACTATGACGAGTTTGAACGTTTGTGAGTTGTGAGAGAGAGTCTTCATTGTGTGGTTCCTCGGATCTTATGGATCCAAATTAGATTATTGGGTGTTGGTACTAATGGATTTGATGGATCCAAATCAGAAAATGGACCTCGACGCTCGGATCCGTGGAGGCACCAACTCGGTGTGAGAAAGTTAAGACAAGATGCTCGGTGAGAGGTCGGTGTAGCCCCTCAAAGGTCGGTCCGAGGTAGAGGAGGCCAAATGTACGATCAGTTGAGTGCCGACTCGTTTTGGTCGATTGGTTACTGGGAAGGAGTGTAAGGCGAAGCGAGGTCAGCCTGTGACCCTGATGTCGTGGCAGAAGGTGCGAGGATGCTAAAGGCTTCAGTTGTGTTACTTGAAACAGGAATCCGAGTGATGACTTTGAGGCCATGACCAGTAATAAATGAAAATAGTCACAGTAAGCATGTTCAACAGAGGAGATAGTGATTTCATCTTGAGATTTTGCCGAAATCATGTTGAAGATGATGTAATATTAGACGCCCAGAGTGACGTGCTGTAAGATTAGACGCCAAGAATGACTAAGTTTGTATGGCACCGATTGATTTGAGGATATCATTGGCGATTGGAAGCTGACAAAAGAGGTCACCACTAGTCGGTTACTTCCCGATGATTTGCTCGACCTTCGTAGTTGTGTTTATGGATGATGATGAGATCACGATGTGATGACAACATGGACTCCTGGGACATGCTCGACAGTGTTGAGAATCATTTCTGCATGACTTGGTTTTAAGCTTTTGGGTCTAGTTTAGTATTTCAGAATTGTTGATTGCAACGTAGCTCAGTATGTTGATTGTCACTATCTCAATTTTTGAACTATCGAGAGCCATCGGGCATCCATCTGCTTAGGACGGATACCAGTGCAATACTTGGAGAATGTATGTGGAAGCGTTGTGCTATAACTGCTTTGTGAGCATGATGGCAGGATTCTTTCGATCCTTCGTCTGGAACTCTGAGAGTGCCATTATCCCATGTGTCCTCAAGCTGTATGGGAATATAGGAGTGGAGGTTGGACTGTTGGGACCGTAACTGGTTTAAATAGGGATGAGGATCCTATGCTCGGTCGTGATCCCGTATGTCTCAATCCACTCGTGTCCCTAGCTCGGTAAGACATGGTTTCGACCAAATTCGTCGTCGGTGCTCGTTGGTTCAATCCTTAACTGGTTGGCCTGGAGCAATATCGGTCGGATTGAAGTCTGGTTCACTACTTTTAATCCCAGATCGAGCGTGTTGGGAGCACATCACCAGATTGTCGAGATTTCTCAGTCTTCCTCAATAAGAACATCCCTCGTTAAGGTTTTAATGACTACCGGTTCCCCTTTTCGGTCCTCGCCCGTTTTTCGAGAGGAGCCACAAGAGACAAAATGTTATTACCATAGCCCGATGTTCAACCACAGGCGTAGGAGGCTAGTCGGAAACCGGTGAAAGAGTGGCAACAATCGTCTAACAACTTTGAAGGGAGAATGCTATTCTTTGGTTCCTGATGCTTCGAATTCATGGTTATGAAAAAAGGGGGGCGCCTGATGAGGGTCCGTCGCGCTTGTCACATGCATCCAGAATTGTGAATCGAACATGGACACGAGCTCAAATATTAATTGTGAAGCTTTGGCGAAGTTTTGGCACGTGGGTCCTTGCCAACTTATCTTCGTCGTCGTCAGCTAGACTCCGAACATGTCGATGTGTTCCCAGTACTGGGAAATAGTTTTCCCATTGACAAGGATCTCGAAATGGGTTGTTTAGAGAAAAAGGACCATCAAACATGTACCTCGCATATGTAAACAAAATTAATAATTAGTTATCATCGTTAGATTGACGATGTATAACAATAATGACGATTATTGGCGAAGAGTTGATATATAATATCAGTATAGAAGTAGTATGATTTAACGATGTCACACGTAATAATGAGAATTATTGGGGATTAAATAATCGTAAGTCATATAAGATTGTCAATAAAAGGATGTACGAAAATATATCATGCGTAGTAATAAGTGACACGAAAGAAAAATATGCCAGAGCAATTAATGGTGTTGAACAAGATAAAAGCATTAATTTATGAATAATGACAATGTTCGATTGATGGGAACTACTTAGTGTTACTTAAAAGTTATGCACATCAAATATCATTATTCCATAATGACAGGACAGATAGACATTTAAGGATATTCAGCAGTAAGGAAGTTTGCGTCACATATCAACATGTATGAAAAATCATGAGTATAGTATAAGTGACATGTAATGAAATTAAAGGGATACAGAAAAAGCATTAGAAGCACTTGTCAAAAGTATTGCATCAGGTAAATTAATATCAGCATGTGTGCGAAGTAATCACATAAAATGCTAAGTAAATAGGAAAATAATATGGGAACGAGAATTCGTTCCCTGATTTGCTGAGGTAAGGAATGTCAAATCAAAGATAGTTGGATTGAAGTCTTCTGTCAATCCTTTTCAAGCGGGCTTCGTTGAGCGGTTGACCAGAAATAAGAGACTCAAATAAGGAACACTGTGCAAGGTTTCCGCAGTAGTCTTATAAATCCAAGGAGAGAGGAGTAGTGCATGATTCTTGACGTTTCGAATGTATGACATACCAAATGGGGATGCTTTCGTGGGTCCGCCGCAGTTGGCACATGTATCCGGAGTGGAAACCGAGCACAGGGTTCTCTATACTCGGACACGAGTTTGAAGAGAGAGACTGCTAGGGTCCTCGTCATTATTATTATGTTCTGAATAAACTAACATTCGGGGAATAACTTGCCTGTTGATGAGAATCTCGAAATGGGTTATTCAGCAGCTCAGACGCCCTTGTTAAGCTTGTTTGGTGTTAAGTCACGCTTTGTCTTCTTTTGCTTTGTTTGGGCCTCTGTTAGATAATCCCGTAAAACATTTCTTCTTGGTTTAAGCCTGTTGAGGCCTGTAAAACCCCTTTTTATTGTATTTGGGCTGATGAGGCCCATTCCACCATTTTTATTTATTTATTTATTTTTTTTTTGTGGTTTGGGCCTTTGGCCCGTTAGGGCATCCCCTGGTGTTCTGCAGCAACGAATTTGGAAGCTGCTATGTGCAGCGGCAATAGAAGAGTAATATGCTGGCCGACGGTGACGGCGTGACGGCGAGAGGAGCCGGTTGGTTGTAGCTTCACTTCTTATTCAGAAACCTGTCGTGGACAGCTGGTTCTGAGACGGTGGCTGCTTGGAGTTCTTCAAGCCTTGTTCAATGCGAAACGAAGCATAGTGAAGAAAACAAGATGGAGCGGTGACTGATATGTTGGGGACCTATTCTCGCTAGCTTTGTCTGAGGACAGACGTGAGGGTTTGCGCCGGTGGTCGTTGGTGATGCAGACCAGTGGCGTACCCACAGGGCAATACCGCAAGGACTAGCATCGTTGAGCCAAGCGAGATCTGTTCCAGATCTCTGTTCGCGGTGTGAAGGGAGCCACGGTGGATGATGCAAGCCACAGTGTTAACTTGTGGTGTCACGATGGGGTCGGTGACGGTCGGTGCGGTGGCGAATTCAGGCAGCGCGTTATTACGTCTTCTCCTTCGTGTTCAGTATCTACCAGAGCTGGATGCTGTCATGTGTAGCGACGACGATGGTGGAAAACGCGGTGGGTCGGCGCTGTTTTGCGTAGCAATCACCATGGAACCCGGGCTCAGACAGTTTCACACTTGTGGCGACGATGCATGGTTTTGCTGCTTGCGGCGATTGATTTTTTGCTTGCGAGCAACGGCCTCAATCAGAAGAGCTTTGTGGTTGATCGTCTTCGCCGCGATATTTCGCAGTGGAGATCGTTTCTGTTAGCATCCCTTCATTTCCGCGAAACCAAATCGATGATTTAGTTTTCTGTGAGCATCCCTTCGTGGCATCTGCAGATCGGTGATTCGCCAACCCAAATCGATCGCGATATCGCCTCGCCAACCCGAATCAGTTTGATTAGCGGTGGTTGATCAGACGGCCCAGCGATGATGGCGTTAGGGATGAGAACGCCTAGGTGGATGACCGCAGCGATGATGGCGGCAGGGATGGGGCAGCGATGACCGCCGCTGCAACAGCTCTACGCCTAGTTCCATACTTTTTTTTTTGGGACCACTGGAAGACCAGAAACAAGGATTTTTGCTTATCATAGTAAATCATGATAGAACCTGGTTTTTTGAATTGTGGATCGGGATAAAAAATTTATCGTCCCCACATACGGCGCCAATGTTGTGTTCCAATGTTGATGAAACACCACGATATGTTTGATGGGTTGTTGTAGCTGGCGAGGGTGACCCCGGTACTTCGTATCCTCAGTGAAAAGGGAATCAAGACACACGTAGTTCTTGAGAGTAGGGATGAGAGAACATACCTTAGCCCCTATAGCATGGTGGTTCTTATAGGGGATTACCTGATACGTGTGTTCCTGGGCTTTCTGATGAGGCCCGTGAGGAAGGAGTGTTTGATTAGGATTAGTTAAAGTGCTGATAAGGTAGCCTTTAACAGATAAACACAATAGTTATCCCGTAGTTTATCGAGTTGTGTGGGAATATAAGAGTGGTGGTTAGGCTGTTGGGACCGTATCTGGTTCTGATAAGGGTGAAGACCCTGTGCTCGGCCCTGATCCCGTAAGTCTATGATTCACTCAAGTGTCCCTAGCTCGGTGTGCTGTGAATCCGACCAGTTTATGGTTGGTGCTCATAAACTCAGTGCTAACTGGTCGACATAAGATCAAATCGGTCGGACTGGAGTTAGGTCCGCTACAGTTTGACTTGTGAAATTTTGTATATATTTTTCTTTCATTTTTATTTGTTATTTTTGTTTTAATTTTCAATGATTGTATAACATGGCTTGTAATGATGAGGTTGATCTATTGCAATTCATTTTGGCTTCATGTTATACCTTTTGCTAACCATTTTTGAGCCAATTCATGTTAGCCTTTTTGTTTCTAATTCCTCAAAAATTTTAATTGTGAACAACTTATGGATGAGAGGGGCATTGGAAAAAAGAGGATCTATTGCGGGTAGGACGATATTTGTAAGCGGTATAGTCAAAGATTTCGATATACTATGTCTTGTTAGAAGAGGCATGTTGTCAGTAGAATGCAGTATATTAATGTTTATATCCCGGTAAGATGTGTCTCAAGTGATGAGACTTGGTGCAAATACGAAGGGCTATATATAGGCGTCATAGCCAAGAGTACGTGATACCCTTGTGCAACCAAGATGTTATAAAAAGTGAAGATCGTACATATGAATTCTTTTGTAAAAAAGAAAAAGAGTCTGACATAGCATACAAAATAATAAGATAATAATTATGAGTGATAAGACACGTGCCTGCATGCAACATGAGCATTATGATAGGATATTTGTGATTGTTGACTTTCCAGTCATTTGATTTCTAATCTGATTATGTGATGTGACAATGACTTACTCCCTATCCCATACTGTTTGTTAGGTTTTAAAAGTCTGCTTCTTGTGGAAGCAATCTATCAAGCCAAGCGCTCGAGCTGAAGAAGGAAATATCTGCTAAGATATTTTATAATTGTTCGGTTCCATTGTAACCCTGGAAATTTAATGTATTTCAAAGGTAAAATTTTATTCATATATTTCAATAAAAAAAGGAATTATTATTTTTCGCTGCAACATTTTTGAAGAAAATTATTTTATTCCCTTTATAAAAATCAGGGTGTTACATCTTCCAAATTCAAGAGAGGGCCTAGAAATGCAGGAGAAGGAGTAGCAGGTGCTTTATCACCAGGGGTAAATGAGAGAGCAAGAAAAAGGATGCTCCTCTGATAATAAATAGTGGCAAGATCAATTTCAGGATTTTTGATTCTTTAAACAACCATTTTAATGAAGGAATAAAGAAAAGAAAATGGGTTTGATCTGAAAGTTATGGAAAAGATGAAGAGCAGGGGAACCAAGGTTCGAAAAAAAGAGAATATGAAAAGTTCACTGTCTTGGGAACTATGAAGAGTGTTGAAGTGGTGATAGTGGGCTTTGGCGATTAGGTCAATTTATTTAAAACCAAATGACGCAATGGTCAAAAGGTGTCTTCAACTGAAACTCAGTGAAAGGTGGTAATGGAAACTTTTGCCACTCTCTAAATTGGTGCGTCGAATGGCAAAATTTTAGGGGGCATTTGTTGAGGCTAAATTTGAAGCCGACAAAAACAAGTAGTTTTGTTGAGAAAGGTGATGTCGATAGTGGGTGTACTTATATTCTTAATATAAAAGTGACCCTGACAGATATGTACTTGTGTCAAAGTGAAAATTTGTACAAGTTGGCCAATATCAAGTTCATTTCGAGAGTGTGAAGATGCAGAATTACCGAGGACAGTAAAAAAGAAACTGATAACATTAAATGAGAAGTTATTGCATTGGGTAGAATTAAGGCTCCAATAATTCTAAGTTCAATCACCATGTTAGAAGTTTGCTATAAAATGGGACAACCATTGTGTTCATCATTCGTGTATTTGATTAGATAAAAACACCATGTTTCCATATTTTATCATAATCTCATATTGGAGTGAGTTCTAGTAGGAAGTGAGAGAAAAGATATATGAAAATAGTTCTAGAGTCTTAGGATTATTGATGTGATGCGGTTTAGATATGTGAAATTATAAAATCCTCTTTGGAAAGAAAATCAAATCAAAATTATTTCAAAGAGGTCTTCCATTTGTTTTCTATCAGTTGGGGAATTACGTTTCCTTGTCAAAATGAAAATCTCTTATCTGATGGAACGTTTCAACCTTTGTAAAGCTTCCAGAAAATAAGAGGTTGTTGTTTTGGCTAGGACACAGACATGTGGCTCAGAAATCTATTGAAATGTCACCCCTGATTCCCATATCACAAAATCTTAGTTGAAAAATAACTAAGATATTATATTGGAGTAATTGGTTAGATTGGTCCCTGATTTTGTAGGCGTCGGTCAAGTTAGTTCTTGACTTTATCGAAATAGCATTTTAGTCCCTGAGATAGCATTTTAATTCACATACGCTCCTGTCTTTATCTCATTTTAAAGCAAATACATCCTACATAGTGACGGTGGGTACTAACTTGATTGACGTTCTCCTATCTCAGGGACTAAATTGCTATTCCGATAAAATCATGGACTAACTTGACCGACGCTTACAAAGTCAGAGACCAATCTGACCAATTACTCTATTATATTGACCTTGACTGTAGAGAATGAAAGTCAAAGCCCGATATGGGTTGTTATCAACCACGTGTCGAAAGTCCCCTTGACGAAGGGATCTGAGAGCTACTTAGAAGTCTATTGAATCAGGGCAGTTGATGATCCCTCCTTCTTTAAAAAATGACTATCAAAGGTAAACAATATTAAAGAGAAGTTCGATGATCTTGAATAGATATCAAAGGGGAGCAATTGATTGTCGTCGCTTTCAATATTTATATACAAAGAGCATTTCAATCATTAATTTGGATCAAATGCATGTAATTGAATATCCATCAGGTTATATATGTTTACTTATAGAGCACATTGAATCTTTTGTGAAACCATTTTTTCTAAGCTTTACATACATCTAATAAAAAATGGTTGTGGGTATGATGGAAAACTTTATTTTGATAGAGATATATGTGGGTAATGAATTGTGTAAGTTTTGTGTCCTTAGTCGTAAGTATGCAAGTTTGAGAATAAGTTGTGTTAATATTGAAAAGTGATCGAATATTAAATTACATCGGAATTCTACCAAAAACTATTTTCAAGGCAATGACCTTCATATCAAGGCAAAGATCTAATCCATTGATCAACATTTCTCATTTTTCCAACACAAATATCAATAAAATGTTGTGTCAAATTCTGTTAAAAAAAATAAAATAATAAGAATAAAAATTTCAACTAGTCCCATAAATTTTATTACATGATCAAATTTGGTCTTTGAAAAATAAGTAAGTTTCAAACTAGTCCTTAAATATTTATTTATTGAACAATTTGGTCTTTGAAAATTAAAGTTACCAAATAATTAGTAAATTTCTTTTCTATAAGATAAATTAGTCCTTCTTTAATCTAAATTTTCAGGAATTAAATTGTCTAAAAAAACAAAAAAACACAATGTTTATAATTAAAAACTGAACTTATTAGCCTTATTTTCACCCATTAGCTTACAATATTACCATCATAATTTCACAATATCGCATAACTCGTGCTACAGTGAAAGTGGCCGTTCACCTTTCTTCAAGTGTAACATCAAAATCACTGAGTGATCCTCTACCACTAGTAAACTTCTTCATCGTACCTAATGATGGGGCAATCTGTGTAGTTGGTGCTTTTTCTTCCAAGACAAACTCCTTCCCACGTGGGTTTGGTCCCTGATCACTAGATGGAACATAAACATAATCACTCTCTTTCGTTGGAAGCTGCTGAAGGGCTTTTTGTTTTTGGGCCTTTATCTTCTTCTTGGACTGCACTTGACCCATGCAAGACACCTTAGGAGAGGAAGGTTCACGTGCACTAAAGCTTGTACTTGTATACTTTCTTCGAGCATCTTTGGGAATTATTGAAACCTTGTGGGAACTTGATCGACGTCCCCTATTGCTGGTGGGAACACTTCTACTGGGACTCAAATTAGGATTATTATTAGGAGTAAACGCCATTGAAGTTACGGATTGTTTTGGGAGAAACTTGAACAACTTTCTTTTCATTTGAGACAATTTCTCCATGTCATCTAGTGGGTGGCTATTGAGAACTATATATCACAATGGATCTTACAATTGTTAAGTGTATGAATGGCTTGCAAGAAAGCAAATTAAGGCACGTTATATGGAGGAATAGAGGGCCTCTAATTTGGAACGAAGTGAAAGTGATATTTGGCCGCCATTAGTTGACTAATTAACGAGAAAAAGAATTGGGAGCAATTAAAGAAACAATATAGTTGACATTCATCATAGAGGAGTAGCGTGTATAGAGAAGGTCATGGAGGGGAACCAAAAGGAAAAAAAGAAAAATGGATGATGACGACAACATTTGTTCAAAACCGGGAAAGAGGGATACATGTATCTAATACTTTGTGTAACACATCAATCAATCATTTAACAAGTAATTAATTTAATGTATTTTATATTGATTAACTAATCACAATTCAAATTTTGTAATTTTAAATTTTTTTTATTAATTACTTTATCTTTTATTTGACAAAAAATATTAACATTTTTTACCATAATTATAAAACGTAGGAAATATTGATGATGAGTTTTGCTAATAAGTATTTTTAAGATTTTGGTTTCTCAAGGTATTTACTCCCGTAAATGTGCGATTAATCCTTTCTACATTATCAGGTTCTTACAGGGGTAGTCTTCCAGCGAGACCTCTTACATTCGCAAGAGGCGGGAATCGAATTCCCAACCATTTGCTTAAATAAAAACAAATCTCTTACCATCTATATTAGCTTTCACTAGTTTTAAGATACTTTTTTAAAAAATAAATAAAATGTAATTGTTTTTTAAATATATATGTAATACTCATAGATCTATTAATTACATTACTTCCAAGTAACTTTCTATTTCTTTTGATTTTTGAAAAAGTGCCCTTAAGTTGCCATCTTCTATTTAATCATATGACAATAATTGAGCGTTGGACAGGAGATATCCTCTCAAGACTTGTTCACTGTTGATTCACTTAATATAATAAGGAGAGTCTTCTTTGTTGAATGTAATAATTAATGTATAGCGATAAAGATAGTGTTAAGGAGTTAATCGATATGTTAAAATATTTAATAATATTATTTGGACATTTATATCTAACATTTAAGTCTAACACCTACCATTTTAAATAACAAAAATAATTGATAAACTAAAAAATTAACCTACAAATAGACTTAAATCATAAAAGAAGTGACATGTGTTACTTGCTTATCATTGATTAGTTAACAAGTGACACATGTCATTTTCTTATGATGTAGGCTTGTTTAATTTATAAGTTAATTTTGTATGTTTATTTATCATATCTCTTTAAGTAAAAATGTGAAAAATAATCAAAAATATAAATTGAAGATCCCGACATTTTTTACCCAAAATAATATGTATTTGATTTAGATATTGTTTCTGCACCTATTTTTAGGGAAAACTATTAAGGGTTCAAGTTTAATCAGAACAATTAGTCTATGTGCAATATCCCTTTTTGGCACTAGGGTCATTGGAAATGAATTAGGACTTGAACCCGTTTTATTTCTTAAATAAATCCTTTACTTCAATTCACACTTTACCGGTTTTTAATTTAGAATCAACAGGATAAGTGTGTATTGAAGTAAATATTTAACATGAAAGGTTCATTACTACTAATCCTTTGAGTATTATAGAATTAAAAACCAAATTCATATACAATGACCTTACTCCATGGTGTTACACAAATTCTTGCAAACACAAGCATTCCAGAATATCCGGTTCATTTGCATTAATTCATTCCATCAAGTTCTCACATCATTACTCAATTCCATCCAATATTCAATAATTAATCTCACATTTACATCACACTCCAAGTATCAAATTTCATACTAAATATTCCAATATTCACAACTCATATGTCCCTTAAGTTTGGGGTACTTTTGCCAGATACCCTTATACTTTTTTTTTTCAATGTTTGAGTCCCCGAAGTTACTTCTGGATTTGTCATATACCCCTACTACCAATTCTGGCCAATTTCGATGACATGTAACATCAGAATCCTAGTCCGACGCAGGAGGTTGATAATCTAGTACCGCATGATGTTACATGGGCGAAGACAACCTCTCTATTTAATTATTTTTTCTTTTTTTATTTAACTAAAAATATAAAAATATTAAGCTTTTTAGTTTTTTTAAATTTTTTAAAAAAAAGGATCTTCGCCCACGGGGCACCAGGTGCTTAACCTCCTACGTCTTATCAGGATTCCGATGTTATATATCAGCAAAATTGGCCAGAATTGGTAGTAGGGGGTATATGACAAACCCATAAGTAACTTCGGGGAGTCCGACATTGAAAAAAAAAAGAATAAGGGTATCTGACAAAAGTACCCCAAACTTCAGGGACCTAAGACATAATTAAGCCTATCCCAAATATCAAACCCATATATTCATTCAATTTGTATTATCCATTTATGCAAGTGTCAATCCTATACTTCTATCTAATTCCAAACATACATGTATTATGATTCTAATTAGTTAATTCCACTGTCAATCAAAACTTCAAGCATTAAACATAGCATTAAACAATTCCAATAACCAAAGTCAATACCAAGTTGATTGTTATCCAATACCAATCTCAAATCTTAAAACTTAATCACATTCTTATTGAGTTCCTATACTAATCATACATATACTAAGCAATTCTCAATTGAATTTACACACTAATTCTAACTAATCTCATACTTAGTATTAGTTATTAACATAAAACCTCAATTCCTAACTTAGTTCCCTAACCCTATTCTAAGAGAAAGAGGGCTCCTCCCTTACCTTGGTGAGGGTTACCCTTGAACCTTTTATTTTTGCCTTCGACATCCAAATTCCTAGCTCCTTTGCTTCTCCTTTATTTTTCTTGTTGTTGCTTGATGTGGTTCTTAGCAAAATGAAGTGTTGGAGTTGTTTGGAGTGTGAGAAAGTGAGATAGGGAGGTTGTATGTGAGTGTGGGAGAACTAAATGGGGAGTATTAAGACTTGGGGATTCTTGAAATCAAGCCCCCATAGCTTATTTATAGTCTCCCCACCGCCCATGGGGCGAGGGTGGGGAGAAGACCTAGATTTCTGTAGGTTCTTCTCTCCACCGCCATATTTATTTTTCTGAAGCACGGGACCAATTTTTTTTTTTGGCGCTCTGATACTTAAACAAACCTAAGATCCATAGTGAAACACTCCAAACATAATTTTTTAATTCTATTATTTATAAATAAAGTAAAGAACGTTCCACAAGTAGAAGTGGGAATCATGGGCTCTATGGCTCGAAGAGAACGATGAAGCATCACGATGAATCGACGAGATGACACTTAGGAGCGCTCTTGCCCTTGTCACTGGTTTAGGAAGAATGAGAGGGGTTGATATTGTGACTCTATTTTGTGGTGTTTGTTTGTGAGAATGGGAGAAATGTTAGAGTAGTGAAGGTGGGAAGTGTGGGGTTGTGTCTTCTTCTGGAGGGAGGCCAAGTGTCTCTCTTTATAGAGTGTGTGAGGGGTAGGCTGGTCATTGATTTTGGAGGGAAACATATTGGTTTTGGAGGGAAAAAGGTGATAATTATGGTTCAAGTTTAATTGAGAACAAGGAATATTATGCATCATACATGGTGGTATATGGTGGACCGTAAGGGTATGGGCTATGACTGACGTGACGGTTCATTAAACCGAATAATCGAGAGTGTATAATGCTAATGAATTGAAACAACCGCGGGAATTGTTCGTGGGTAGAACCTTGATCCACTAGAGGGCCGGATTAGCTACCCATGTCGGGGATTGGTTCTGCGGCAACCACAAAAATTCTATCGGTCACTTAAGCACATCATGACTGGTTGAGGGTGGCCTCGGCTATAACCAACTTGGGTTCGCACCCCAAGTTGTATTTGGACCTGAGAGAGGCCAAGTATTGTGCAAGCACTGATTGCGAGGCACTTACTCCTAGTTAGTCCTTCCCAGGAATGGAGGGAGATGCGAGGTTATGGAATTGGAAAAGGAATGAGGAATCTTGATTTGGGAAAAAGGAAAATATATGAAATCCAGTGATTGGATCCAATGATAATAAAATCCAAAATTGGAAAATAATAGAGTTGAATCCAGAGAGTGGATTCAGAAGATAATGGATCCAGTGATTGGATTACATTGAGGGACGAGTATGCATTCATGTGCACTGATTATGGTTGAGCATGCATCATTTGCATATGATGGTTGAGTTCTATTATATGGTGTTGTTGTCATGCATGTTATATTTGTTTTATGTCTTGCTAGTTGTTCATGCTACTCCCATTAAATTATTATTTTGTTGTTATAACCTTGTGATGTTGTGATCACTTATAACTATTATATTGAATAATTGAACTTTCTAACCTAATTATTATCCCTTGCTTTTATTTTTAGGTATCGGGAGCGAATTCACCTTTCCCCAAGTCGAGGAGACTCAAACTCCTCCTACTACAGGAGTATGAGAAATTAGTCGAGATATTGACTAATTTTGCTTTTATATATATATATATATATATATAAATATATATGTATATATTGGATTGAACCATGACTCTGAGTAGTTTGATGCAAGGTAGTTAGATAAAATTAATAGGTTTTGATCATGATGTTTTGACTTATAGCCTAGTCAGGTTCTAGTATTTTACTAACTGAACTTTTGTACGGACACTTTTAATTATTAATAATGTAATAATGTTATATTAGAGTGATGCTTAAAAATTGAAAACGGGATAAAATATCAATACATGTTAAGGAATATGCTAAAATCATAGTATATAGAACATGTACAACTAAGGATGAAATTCTAAATATAGGTCTTTATAACATGATTTATTATGATTACAGGAAATCTTAAATAGGCTAAAATTTAGAGAAAACATTTCGCATAAATATTTTAAAAAAGGTTTTAAAACTTCATATTTTCAATCATGCTCATATAAAATAATTAGGATATTAAAGGGAATAATATATGGGGTGTTACAACATGCAACTCCCAAGTGTACGAACTCAAGGATCTCATCATTAATATTAAACACCAGGTATTAACCCATAATTTCTTCTCAAACTCCACATCAATAGGCACAATCTTACCATATGCGGTTTCTCCACTAGCTTCTGGTGGAACATTACTCAAGCTTAGTGCTAGAATTCCTTAGTTTTATGATATCAAATTTTTCCCAGTGATTCTTTGCTTGATCAACAACCCTAACTCCATATCCAGTTTAAGTAGGGCAAGGGTTTGGTGGCGAAACAACCTTCCCCTTATCATTTCTCTTCTTAATAGACATGTTTAGTTTTTGTACCATCTCTAATTCATCAGAATCATTCATAGATCCCAAAATCTTAGCAACTTTCTCAACAATTTGAGTCATATTCGCACTTTTAGTCTCCTTTGGCAACAAAGATTTTTCGGTATTAGTTTGTTTCTATATTTTAAGAAGTTTCATGCATGGCTGTAAAGCATAAGGAAAGAGAATGTCAAGTTTTAGATTATTATCAAGATAGACATTTTGATCACCTTCAAAAAGTTTGTGTAGTTAAGGTAGAGAGATATCTACCTCAAGCGTGTGGGGCTATTGTTGGAAAAAAAAATATTTTACAAGGTTAAAAATGTGAACAACAAAATTAACATGACCCTTGAAGATAAAGCAAGCTTGATCGCAGAGAAGATTGAAAACATAATAGCAAGTAGCTTTGTGAGCTTTGTTGTTTAGTGTATCATGATGCACCGACGACATCACAAAGTAAAGGAAAGAGCCCAAGGTGTTCATACCTTGTTAAGGAACCTTTATGATAAACAATTGATGGTTCGTTCCCTAATCTCGTTTGACAACTTAGTTCTAAGACATGGGTGCTCTGACATTTGATGTAAATATTATTCTCAGTTTACCCCTATTTTATTACCGTTTTAGGATACATAAATTCTTTAAAATGAGAGCTTTGCCCCAATTACTTTTTGAACCCATTGAATGAAAAAATTTAGTAACTAAGAGAACTAAACAAAATCACCATGTCAAGACAAAAACCACCATGACCATAATAAAAAACACTGTGACTTTCGTACTAAATGTAACGACCTGATTCTCTAATCTCTATTAACAGCACACATTCTACCAAAAAAAACAAATAAGTAATCAAATTAAATATTATCAGAGAACACAACAAGAAAAAACAACATTTAGCTGGAACCTTGTCATTCATTTATATTACATTATTCTTTTTACAAATAAAGAGAGAGATATACTCTCTCAGACACTCACACCCTATGTACATATATAACATATTCATAAAAACTACATATATAACATATTCATAAAAACTCTAGGCTACACCTAGAGCACGGTTGCATCCTTTCTTGCCAAACGGTCCCTTCCTCCTAGCATATGCTTGAGTACACCCCACATTCATCGATAGTTCTCTTAGGGCCACTCGATAGGGTCCTTTTACTCCCCATCTTCCATGGGGTCATCATCCGACACTACCTGCCATTAGCCATCCTCATTCCCTAATATATAGGATGGTACCCTGGTAGGGAGGCGAATCATACACCTCTGAAAGGCGGAGTAGCCGAGACCTCTTTGTTGATATTGGAAGATGATGAGGAAGATGTCCCTCTGACAGGAAAAGGAGTAGACCTTCGAGTAATGTGGTGGGGTAATGCGACAAAAGGTGTATCCAGGTTTTGTGTGCTGGATATATATCATTGGGACCCTCATCCTTCTCGGCCTCAAGCGAAATCGAGGATTGGGATGATGTAGAGTGACCTCTACATTCCCTTCAACAGTAGCTTGGCTACCCTCGATTTCCCATTCCTCAAAGGGAAGGGGTCTTAGCTCCACACACATCAAGTGATGATCACCTAACACACAGGTAGGGACAAGGAGTGAGTCATTGTCAAGTAGTTATATAAAAAACAATTAGGTGCTTAAAGTTCACATACACAATTAGCAAGTAACATAACTATAATATGATGCATGCCTCAATCAATATCTTATCATACCAGACTTACTAATGTGATGTCAAGATATTTCATGAATCTCAACTCCCTCAGTCCAATAATAATAATTACTTCTTTGTTATTGACATATATCATATGAGCTCATAACACATCAACCCTTCATATCATATAACCTCACAATCTTACTTGGAAAAAGCAACCAGGAGTAAACATATTGCTACCAACGCATGCCTTAGGCCTGAAAGGCAAACAAATAAACAAATCCTATCTTGGGATAGGTCATGCCAAGAACTGCCCTCCACTGGTCATAATATGTCGATGGAATCACCATCTTACCCATAACAATTCCCTCAGTCATTGACGAATCACCATCTAAGGCCTAATTTCCCCTTATTCTCCAATTCAGGTTCCTAGAACCATTTGTGAATCTTTTCCAAATCGTCCATAATATCACCTTTCACCATGTATGGATGCATGGACGACTCATTGTAACACCCCAAAATCTTTTCCAAATCGTCCATAATTATTATTGTTGGGTTCAAGACTGAAGTTGAGTTCTGCATACCACCCTCAGACTGATGGTCAAACGGAAAGGACTATTCAGTCACTGGAGGACATCTTAAGAGCCTGTGTTTTGGAAGGTCAAGGGAATTGGGAGCAAATGTTGCCGCTCGTGGAATTTATGTACAACAATAGTTTCCACGCGAGCATTGGAATGACACCATTTGAAGCTTTATATGGAAGGAAGTGTCAGACACCATTATGCTGGTTTCAAGTGGGGGAGAGTTCTTTGGTTGGACCAAAATTTGTACAAGAAACAAATGAGAAGATCAAGATGATACAAGAAAAGATGAGGACAGCTCAGAGTAGGCAGAAAAGCTATGCTGATAGGAGGAGGAAACCTTTAGAATTTACTGAATGTGACCATGTGTTCCTTAGAATAGTGCCGACCAAAGGTGTTAGTAGAGCCTTAAAAACCCAGAAACTATCACCTAAGTTCATTGGTCCCTACCAAATTCTTAAAAGAGTCGGCCCAGTAGCCTATCAATTAGCCCTGCCCCCATCGCTAGCTAATCTTCACAATGTGTTTCACGTGTCTCAACTGAAAAGGTATGTCCATGACCCCACCACTGTTCTTAGAATCCAACCTGATGACCTAGAAATCCATGAGAACTTAACCTTTGAAGCCATGTCTATTCGCATTGAAGACCGAAGAGTCAAGCAGCTTAGAGGGAAGGATATTTGTTTGGTCAAAGTCGTTTGGGTTTGTGGCGATGTGATGGAAGCATCTTGGGAATTAGAGGATAAGATGCGTCAGGACTATCCTGAATTGTTTGTATAAGTTGAATTTCGGGGACGAAATTCCTTGTAAGTGGGGGAGTAATGTAACACCCCAAAATTTTAATCCCTGATTAATGAAATGTTAATTATAAAGTTTATTATAATTAATTATTTCCATTCTTAATCTTTGATTAAAATCTGTATTTATGCATTTAGGAAATGTGTTTACATTTATTTAATAAGTATAATTATGCAAAAATTAAGCATTTTGCACATTAGTCCCTGAGTTGGGACCTAGAAGCAATTATGGGAAAGGTTTTGGAGGGAAAATAAATAAAATTATTATTTTTCAAAAACTGGTCAAAACACTCGAGTATTTTCTCAACTACTCGAGTATTCTGGACAGAGTTGCACGAGTTAGTGCGTTTGGTGAGTCACCATCAACGATTCCGTCTCTTTGACACGAAATCACCTCATGAACCACGTCCTGCAACTCGTGTCGAGCTGCATGGGCATTCAATCAGCCTATTTAAGCTGTGGTTGACGAATCAACCCCTCCATTTGCCAAATTCGTGAGTCTTTGCATAAGTTAGGGTTCCTGGATTGTGTCCTTCGATTCTCCCTCTATGCTTGGAATTAAGATACAAACTATACACCAATACAAAGCTCACATCACGAGCTTTGTATAGACACCAAATTTGTGAGCTGAGAGTGAGTGTGAAGGAAGAATCGAAACTTGGAAGTGAAGCTGTTGCTGTCAAACCTTTTCCTGGAGCTCACTTTGAGTTCGATTTTTGGTAAGCTCACGAGTTCTTTGAGTCTCAATTTTATTTCTATAGCTAGTAGGTGTTGTATAGAGTTTAGAAATTCTAACTTCCCCAATTTCTATCTCTGTTTCATAATTCAACCAATTCCATTTTGGACCTCAACTCAAAACTGTCTTGCATGTGGTGCTTGAAGAGGTTTTGGTGCTGTGGAGCTTCTTCTTGCAAATTCTCTTGTTGATTCACGTCTGAGAGGTAAGGGGAAGTTGTTTTATGCACTAGATAGAGTTTAAACTCCATGATTTTCATTAGAGAGCCACCAAGAGGCTCTAAGGGCTTAGATTGAATAGGAACTTTGGTTTGGAGACCAACTCATGCTCTATGGTTGTTTTGAGCAAGTTTCATATGATGCATGCAAGCTGTATTGAGCTTTATTTCATGAGTTTGTTGAGTATTTTTGCAATTTGAGGTGTTAAGTTGTGAAATTGTATGTTTTATGCATAGACTCTTGATTCTCTGTTAAATTTGTTAATTGATGAGTTGTGAGTGTTTGAGCATGCTTAATATGTGTTGTATAAACTCTATTGATCATTGGATTGGACTAAAAATTGTTAGAATTGAAAATGGTATGTTAAAACCAAGTTTCCAGTCTGTTCTGCAAGAAAAGACTCGAGTACTTGGCTTGATACTCGAGTAAATTTTTGATAAAACAGTGTATTTTGTGTTAGAACACTCGAGTACCATGCCCAAAACTCGAGTATCGACTGATGCATGGGGATATGTTAAGGTAAATCACTCGAGTAATGCAGGAGTCACTCGAGTATTCTGGATTTGATGAAGAACACTCGAGTAACTCATGAATCACTCGAGTATTTTTATGAATCTGAAACCCAAATTCTCATAAAGGTATGAACAACTCGAGTAACTGAGAATTACTCGAGTAATCTGGAAATAATTGAAGAACACTCGAGTATTCTGAGGAACACTCGAGTATTTTACCCAGATATTTAAAAATACCATTTTTAATTCTGAATCATTGATTAATACTTAAAGAACAATAATCCAAGTGATCTAAGACTTAAAGGAACCTGATTGATGATATGATAAATTTTCGTTTGAATAACGAGACGCTGCTCGGGTGGCACGTCGGGTATTATTATTAAGGAAAACATCAATCAATTCCTTTAAGCGAGAAATGATGCATTCATTTTGGAGTCTGGATGATAGATAGTTTATCATGTTTTGGTAACATGTGGAGGGCCTCTGGGAGTGCCAATTGACGGCTTGCTTGATGACACGTTATGGTTGACGACGTGGTCGGCTTAGTGGATGCCAATATGGTTATACTGTTTGGATGACGGTCCGTTTGGATGACGGGACGTGCTCGGGTGGCACGGATTCCAAGCTTGTCGTGTACATTCTTGGTGAATGTACGAATGTTGTACACCTAGGAGTACAACGCACGGTTGAGTGCTGGACGAAGTAAATTAAAGGATGGACGTCAGAGAGTGAGATAGAATGATGGAGATAGGTTTGAGAGCTAAGTTCATACATCATGCCACTCATTTAAACTAAGATTGATAAATGAAATAAGTATGAGCATCTTATTTGCATCTTATATCTGCTAAATGCTAAGTGTGATTGTTGTTTATTGTCGCATGTTTATACCTTTACATTGTACATACATTTATGCTCTATCGATTATGTGTATAGAAATACTTACCCCTATGCCCTTGTAGGTGATGTCACGTTACATCGCTTGCATCGAGATCCGACCACTTCCTAGTGGTACATGGATCTACGAGGACCATCGCGCAGTGTTTGAGGGAGAGGTAGAGGTTACCTTCTACCATCCGAACCCGCTAATTCGATTCCGTCCTCGTAGGTTTAGTATTCCCATCATATACACTATGCACGTACCCCCGTTTTACACATATCATGGACCACCTCCTACACGACCAACTCGCTCTTATCACAGTTTCCGTTTTAGACCTACCCGCTCACACCCCTTTTCTTCGAGAGTCGTCCGCGAGGAGACTCCCCCTTCTGATCCGAGGAGCCCAGTTAGGGTCACACCATCTCCTGACCCCGTACCCAGTGGTAGGGTACACTCTCCATCGGATGAGATCGAGGAGGATCCCGTGGAGGACGAGAGCGGAGGCGGGCCTGTCATTCATTCCACCGGGAGTCAGTGGAGGGATGATGATCCCTAGGTATGTGTATATGGTATATGATGATGATCAGGGGATCCGATGTGGGGATGCCGTGGAGGAGACGCTGCTGCTGCTGTTGATGATGATGTTTTCTTTTGCTACCTGGAGACTGCTACTACTATCACTACTACTACTGATGCTGCCAGATCTATGTGACCACCTCTAGAGTTCCTATTTTGATATGTATTTATTGTAGATATGCTCTTGAGAGATCTAGGGCTATGGTTATATATTGACATAGATCTTTTGATGGACTTGTACATGGATCTTGGAGTTATGACCTTGGGACTATGTATTACATGACTTATATATATATAACTTATGTTATATTATAACTGTGCATAGTCCTACCATTTCCGCTCACTCTGATAAAGATTAATTAACGGATTCGGTTGTGTTATTTAAATGGTATCAGTTCCGCGAAAGAAAGAATGGATATGCATCGTTTAATTTTATTATGTCAATACGTTTTCGAAAGCACCGATGCTATCCGGATTATGAAAAGATTTTCTTATTTTAGCAAACGCCGAATTCAATACAATGTTTTAAATGATACGAATTACTCTCTCCAAGAGCTCCATATTTTGATTGTGCACCCGTCTTGAAAGAAAATTTTATTTCTACATTTTTTAAATACTTACAAGTCCATATATTATCTGATATAATAGTGTAATTAGTATATTAATTACTGGTTATTGAGAAGGGTGTCACACTCATGGTTTCATATCGAACATAGTGTCTCTAAAGAATTGGCTTAACATCATTAAACTTAGTTATTTTACAAAGTTTGGGTGTGATAACCGATTACCAAAAGGCCTTAATCGGTTATTCTAATGCAAAAATCCCAATACTTGCAAAATTTGTGCCCGATAACCAGTTATCACCCTTGGATAACCGATTATCCTGGTAGCCTGAGAGAAAAATCTTTCTCTTTCCATATGCCATTTCTTTAGAGATGCTAAGTTAATTTCAGTACTTCACTTAACGCCTTATTATATTAATGCAACATCATTTTTATGCATATCATCACAGTTATCATCAAGCAATATTGAATTCCAATGTTTAGCATATAAATACATATTCAAAGGTTCATTACTGTTATGATTCATTAATACACCCTCCGATTTAGAATATTAGCAAACCAAACTAAAATCATGTTTATTAAGTGATGTGTGCGTAGCATGCATATTATTTTCATATTAGTTTATATTTATTTTAATATTTGTTTAGGTATTTTATTTTAATTTAGCATGCATTTAGTTCATATTTCACTTAGTAAAGGTTTTTGGTGTTTTTGATATGCAGGTTATAATTTGGAGGCTTGGAGCTTTGGAAAGTAAAGAATTTATCACTGTCAGAATTGTAATGAGCTTTTGGGAGCAATTGTATAGAGAAAAAGAGATTTGGGGGCTTTAAGAAGTAAGATAAGTCATTGGGCCTAGTTAATCAATTTGGGCCCAAATTTGAAAAAAGTAGCAGATAACTTTATGAAGATAAAAACCTTTGTAGATTAGATTTATTAGGAGATAGGAGATAAAAAATTAGAGGATATCAAATTAGAAAAGAAGGATTGAAGGCAACATACAACATATCTCTCTCAAGGAAGAACTGGAAGGCGATTAAAGACAGAAGAAATTCTCCTCCTCTCAACTTTTGGTTATTCCTACTTTATTATGCCTTATTCTTGTTTTTTGATTTGTATCATGAACATGAGTAGTGAGTATTTCCCTTTTTCTAAGGATTAGGATTAGCCCATGGAGGCATTGACATGAGGATTTGATATTTTACCTTTTATTTATGCTAGATTCTATTTTTATTTAATTTTGGTGTGCTTAATGCTTTTGGTTGTGTAGAACTCCACAATTACATGATCCCAGATAGTAAGGGAAGTACCGAAAGGTGAACCTTAGTATTAAAAATTACCAAAATTAAACTTAAGAACTTAAATCACGAAAGTAGTTTTAATTCCTGAGGGGATTCCTGAATTATCATATAACTTAATGGATTTAATGTACCCTAATTACCACGAAAGTAGGAGTTAGGCCCCATTAGGTACGTTGCTAAGATTCTGAAAGGAGCTAGTATTCTATATTAGGATAATTCACTCTAAAAATAAATCTAGCTAAATAAAAGAGATATCACTAAAGATTGTCAATGCAGATATGTGGTGAAACTAATCCTTGAAAATTTCCCAATCCAAATCTCAATCCAATCTTTTAGATTTACTTTATTTTATTTTTCTAAAAAAATCAATCTTTTAATTTTATTTATAATTTTCCACTAATCTGATTTAGATAATTGGTGCTTATAATTTGTTGGTATTTAACAAAATTCCTGCGGATACGATACTTTTTATTACTACGATAACTCGTGCGCTTGCGGGGCTATCATTAAGAAAGTTAGTTGATTGTATTTAATTTTCTCAAATTTATCAAAACTAAAGATATTTAGGAAAGTACTATTGGGAATGAACAAAAATTAAATGAGATAACAATTTTCCTGGTATGTTTTAGGAAAGTAGCATTGGGAACGAAACAAAATTTAAGAAGGTTAGTTACTTTTGCTTATATTTTAAATCAAAGGAAGTATCTTTTTTTACTTATATTTCAAAGCCGAGGGAGTAATTCAGTATTAAGCTTATTCTCAGGTCTGATTAACATTGGTTTAGTGAATTACAACCTGCACAAGTATGATCGCTGATTATATTGTCCTCCAAGATAATTAATCAAGTATGATGCTCATTTAAGTGTCCTTATGCTTGGTAAAGCTTGGCTGCACTTCAAGTCCTTAATTTGTTTATTCTAGACTCAAGAATAACTCCTCCCTTACCTGGAATCTATGTAACATCCCTAATTTTAACCCCTAGTATAATTATAAGTTTTATGGAATTAAATAATTGTTTCTTGAAATCAATCATTTAGGTGTTGGGTATTTTTATAAAATACATTTTTTGTTATTTACGAAAGTATATTTAATTATATTTTAAAGTAAATTCATTTGAAACAATTACCCTATTTGAAAAATAGACTTTCTCTTCTATACTTTGGTATTTATAAAGATACAATATTAAATAAATTTTGTTATTTCCTAATATCTAAACTAATTTTTATCTTAAAGTTTTCCTATATGAAGCTAAAATCCTATTATTAATATTTATTTTGGGTTAATAAATAAGTAAATAAAAGTGTGAGACAAAAAAAAAATAAAAATAAAACGTGTATGTGTGCTATGTGTGAAAGGGAACCCTAGTTCCCTTCTTGTTGTGCGTTGGCCGCCCCTTCTTCCTCATGGTCTTCTTCTTCAATTCGACACCCCATCTCCATGAAGCTTTTCTTTCCATCTCTCATGGTTGTTCCTCCTTCCTTGCACACAAGCCCCTCCTTCTGCATAACTGCACTCGCCTTTCTCTTTCCAACCAGTCGCAAATCGCGACCCACCGGCTGCCGTTGAACCGAACAGAGGTCATGAAGCTCGCGAAACGCGCCGCCATAGCCTTCGCCTCCATCGACCTCTTCTTCTCGGATCGCAAGTTCGCACCCTCCACTGCCCACTGCCACCGTCTCTCTCGCGGTGGCACACGAATCTTGACTCGCAGGGTCTCAAATCGCCGTCGTATGGGAAGCACGAAGCACCAACCATCGTGATCTCCCTCTCTAGCACTGCGAATCACGTTTCCCCTTGTGTCTCTAAGAGTATTATGTCGAACGATTAGTTTTAAGAGTATTTTGTTAAATATAATGGGTCCCTAATTAATTAAGTTGCAGTTGGTTGGTTGGTACTATTGTAGAACTAAACCATGCTCTAATTCATTAGGAATTCGATATATTCGGCATAAGTTAGTTCGGGTTAAACCTTGAACTTTAATTCTAAATTCAAGGAGGGTGTAACAAATTGGATTTGGAAAATGTGATTTTGCTCATTTTGAACAAAGAACACTCTCTTTTTAATTCAGAATTAATAGTTCTAAGTAGCTAAAGGTGCATGGTTTCAATCTATTATGATACTTTTGTTTGTTTCGAAAGTTAGCGTGTTTTTCAAACGAAGATATACTATTTTTAATGAAAAGGGCATGGACTTGATTCTATGAACTTGAATCAAATAATTTTATGGTTTGGAAATATATTTAAGAATACAATACTTTAAACCAAACTACAATAAGTCAACGTATTTTGTTTTATGATTTGGAATTAAATACAATACGTGTTAATTTTCGATATTCTATATTTAGTTTATTTTAGTTTATGGTGTGCAAAGTTTTAAAGTGTCTGTTTTAATTTGATTTCAAAGTTGATTGTTATTGTTTTATATGGCATGACGAGATGACGAAGAACTTTAGGACCAGCCGCAATGCGAGAAATAAACTGCATTGCCTTCAGGCATTATCGTACAAAAAGGAACGTGTCTATGGAAACGCAAGGTAAGGGGTTCTTTACCTTGCTTTAGAGAGTATTTTCTGATTAGTATATAATACTTGCTGAGAATATGTGGGTATGCTTGTGACTGATTATTCGGGTAATTAATTTAGAATAAATATAAAGTAAGAAAATAAAATTGTTACTTGTGATTGAATATGCATGCTAAGTGCTAAGCGCTATATGTTATCATGTATGTTTATTTGAAGAACATGAACTCTGGTTGTTAATCGTGAAGGATTATAAGTGATTATCATTTTGTATGCCCGGTTGATTTAAAGAGATATATATGTATCATATAAGTGGTGATTGAGAAATAGAAACAATTAAAAAGTAAGAGTAGGAACTTGGTAAATTGAGTGGTTGAATATATGATGTTGTGCAAGGTTGATAATTTTGAATATATGTTAATTGAGAAATGTTACGGTGTGCTTGAACGAATAAATGAGTTATGTGTTGAAGTACGTAATTGATAAGTGAAAGAATAAAATGAATTAGAATAAGAGCATAAATGTAGAGCATTGAATTGGATTATTTTGTGAATTTATTGTGATGATTGGAAGCAGTACGTATTTATTTATTGACTTTTAATTTGATGGTGTATTTGGAAAAATATGACAAGATTAAAGGAAATTGTGGAATTAGTAAAAGTTGACACAAGAAGAGAATAAATTGTTTATGATTTAAAAGATTAAAGGCATGTTAAGTGGTGACCCAGATCATGTAAGACGTTGTCCGGGTTGTAGGACTGTACGCATAGACTGGTGTGATTCAGGTCGTGTAAGACGTTGTCCGGGTTGTGAGACTGTACGCATCGACCGATGTGTTTTCATGTCTTGTAAGACGTTGTCCGGGTTGTGGGATTGTACGTTTAGACTAGTGTGATCCAGATCTTGTAAGACGTTGTCCGGGTTGTGGGACTGTACGCATAGATCGCGTAAGACGCACATGGTGCGCAGCTGTAAGACGTTGTCCGGGTTGTGGGACTGTACGCAATGATGGACACACACACATCATATAATGATAAAGGTATAATTGGATTGTGCGATTTCAGATCTTGTAAGACGTTGTCCGGGTTGTGGGACTGTACGCACAGATCGTGTAAGATGCACATGGTGCGCAGCTGTAAGACGTTGTCCGGGTTGTGGGACTGTACGCAGCAATGGATCCACATAATAATTATGAAAATTAAGAAAGACTTAAAGATATGGAAAGATAAAAAAAAATATGAAAAGAGAAGAAAATATGAAGTCAACGAAAAGGACGAAAAAGAGATAAGCTGGAATGAAATAAATATAAATGAAGTGTAAGGGTTCAATGAAACATAAAAGAAACTGATTGACATTGTGTGCATGTATGTGATTTTGTAGGGAATGAATTGTTGATATATTATGAGATGTATGACTAAGTGTGTTTGACTTAGTAGGTCATTATGTCTAGTTAGAAACTACTTTCTACTTCATGTGTAAAGCTCACTCTTACAACCATTTTTCAGGTTCAGAGCTTGGAGCTTGCACAGTTTCTAGCCGAGCAGGTTGAACCTCCACTACGTGGAGTGTCCGTTTATTATTTTATGAGTGGACTGTAGTTTTAGCTATGTTAAAAATTATTATTTTGTAATTTAAAGATATGTATTAGTTGTACGCCCCTATTTGAGATATTTGGGGAATTAGGATCTGTTTCTGGATAATTAATTAAACGTTTTATGTTTTTAAAAATACGTTGGTCTGGACATGTTAAGCAGGCACAAGATTGGAAATTTTGGTAAAGTCCGAAATACAGAGGGAACTCCGCCGGATTTTTATCGAAATTTTCAAGTACCAATTTTTATAAAATCCTAAATTAACTAAATATTTGTGAGGGTGTTACAATCTACAAGTGAAACTCATTCGAATTCAAGCTAAGGTTTAGAACAAGTCTGGACAGCACCTTCCTCTAAGATAGGCACAACTTTTTGGGAACTTTAACACCATAATCTAGCATAGTTTTGCAATGGAAATAGATGAATCCAGCGAGTGGATTCCGGAGAAAATGGATCCAATGATTGGATTGCATTGAGAGACGAATATGCATTCATGTGCACTGATTATGGTTGAGCATGCATCATTTGTACATTATCATGGTTGAATTCTATTACATGGTGTTGCTGTTATGTATGTTACATGTTGTTTATATGTTGCTAGTTGTTCATGCTACTCTTATTAAATTATATTTTAGTTATAACCTTATGACATGGTGATTACATATAATTGTTATATTGAATAATTAAACTTTGTAACCTAATTCTTATTCTATGTTGAAAGAGTGACTCACTCCCTTGCTTCTATTTTTAGGTATCGGGAGCGTGTTCACCTTTTCCCAGGCCGAGGAGACTCGTACTCCTCCTGCAAGTATGAGAAATTAGTCCAGATGTGGACTAAGTTTATATGTATGTATGTTTTAGATTGATCCATGACTATGGGTAATTTGATACAGGGTAGTTAGATATAATTAATAGGTCTTGATTATGATGTTTTGATTGATAGCCTAGAGTCAGGTTCTGTCTAGAGTCAGGTTCTGGTACCTGGATCGTTATACGGACACTTAATTATTAATAATGAAAAAAAATGTTATAATATAATGACGCTTAAAAATTGATAAACAGAATAAAGTATCAGGACGGGTTTAGGAAGATGCTAAGTTATTAAAATCATAGTATATAGGACAGGACATCAAAGGATGAAATTCTAAATACAGGGCTTTATGATATGATTTATTTTGATTACAGGAAATCTTAAATAGGTCAAAATTTAAAGCAAACATTTCGCACAAATATTTTAAAAAGTTTTAAAAATTCCGTATTTTCAGGAATATTAATATAAATAAAATAGGATTATTAAAGTGGTAATATATGGGGTGTTCACTCTCTTCTACATACACCTTAATAAGATTACGAACTCAAAAATCTATTGTTTTAAGTGATCTTTAAGAAAAATACATTTTCGGTCGAAATAAGGACTAATTTGTGAGTTTAGTCTTTTCAAGGACTAAAAGTGTTAGAAAAATAATTTGAAGATGGTTGTGTCGTTTTAAATTCCATAGCCTTATAAACAAGATTTTCGGATAGCCGATGTGCAACTATACCAACCAGTTCTTGCTCACAAGGTTAGCACAGCAGTTCTCTAACTCGTGCACTCGAGGCAGAGAACTTGGAATCTCACAATGTTATGTCACTTTCAAAGGAAAAAGAAGAGCGAAAATAAGAAAGACAAAGGGGGTCGGATTTCTGTGTGTAAGAACCAGAATGGAGAAGCATCAACATATAGGCCTTAGCCTCAGACACCCAACAGCTAGAAATTAATGGCCAATAAATTGTCATCATGGCATATCTTAAACTACTGCAATAAAAGGCCCATAAAACTTGCAATGGCCAAATTTAAAAACATGGGTAATTAAAACAAAAAACGTTTGGTCAGTGGCCTTCCAAAAAGAGGACCCGTACACCCTGCACCAACCCGAATGGCGCGCGCGTGTGTATTCGACCTAACAAATTCACTACTAAAACCTAATAACTTATTTGCAAGTGTGTAGAGAAGAATGAAATATAAATGGTCAAGTTTTATCAAAATTGGCCAATGTGGGATGTGACATCCTAAAATGTTACATGCGGAAAAGGTGAATTTTTTTTTTTTTAAAAGACTTTTGCACGATTTACTTTCAAAATTTTTAGTAAAACTTTTGGGAACCTTCCATAAAACATATACCTAAAAAAAATCATGCAGATATAAAATAAATAAACGCACGAGGCGTATTTTCATTCACATAAAGATAGTTGCCCCGAATTACGCGTCGGGTCTTTCATAAGGTCTTCACAACCGACCATAACATAAATAAATCCAGTCAAGCAGGGCCTTTAGATGCGATAAAGCAAAACATAAGTAATGTCACTCAAGTTCATATACATCTTAGCACAAAATGTAAATGCACACAACCAAAAACACAAAAGATGCTATAACTAGAGCAATCGACGCTTCAAGTAGTTAAGCTACGAACATCGGGCTACGTCCCTCAAGATGGGACGTGCCCATCCTCGGACTCTGTGCCCACATCAGAATCCATCCCTGGTGTACCTAAAAAATATTGTAATGGTGAGCAGTTTATTCTAAATAAAGGAAATCATGAGATAGTAAATAAGAAGATAATATTCAGTTAGGTACACAAGTCACAACTTAAAACATACAATTAACAACAAGACTATTATACACATTCACAATTGTTCAACAAGGTATACTCATTCCTTCCCAATTCATTTAGTATCACAATCATCAACATTCTCACATAAAGTATACGTCATACAACAAATAGCCATCAATGCATTCATAGTCCATGCTATGCACATCAATGCATGCTCACTACTCTTAGTAGGTACGCCATTGAATCCTAGTTTGCTTAGGCCATTGCCTTATCGTTTCATACATTCCACTTTCTCATTCCAAATCCACATTTTTCATTTTAAATCGATATTTCTCTTTTCAAATTAACAATTCAAACCTAGGATTCAATGTGACCTATCATGCCACACAGGCTTACTCACACAATGGCCATAAAGACCCGCAATCCACCCTCAATAGTTGCCATACGGGCTATGCCACACAGACTCAGTAAGTTGCCACACAGGCTCCCTCACCTCCTTATAACTTCGCACACACGTAGGTGACATCCTTCTTATTTGACTTTGAGACATTATTTTTAAAATACTTATTCATTAGTCTCAACTTCAAATAAGAAAGATTCATTATGGAATGTTATGCATGAATGCAAAATGGGATATTCAAACATAAGTCTCATCATAATTAGTAAATAATTCAAAAATGTCAAATTATAATACTTCAACATCACACCTCACTCATACAGTCCAGCCAAGACAATACATGCATTAAAGTATGTAAATCACACTTTTCATGTCAAAATAGGTCATTTAAGCACACTCACCATTAAATAGGATAATTATCAAACCCATATCATTTCAATTCCAAATCACACGAAACATTGCATAACTCAATGATATATATACAGAGGCGACATATCCAAAATTCAGGTCAATCGTAATTACGGAAGTATGACATCTATCATTTACCCGAAAACCCGAAAACGTGGATTTTCACATAGTTGTAACCGAAATGCAATTATGTAAAATATCAAAACAATTCCAAATATCATGAAAACTTACAGGGACAAACCAAATATATAACATAACATCATATAAAGTTTTTAAGTAATTCGCTTATGTGGAAGGCAGATTTCCCAATTTACCCTTTTTCCGAAAACACCGAAAACGCAGAGTGGCTGAGAGCAAAATCGAATTAATTAAAATAGTAAACTAACTCCAAAATGCATGAAAATTTACAGAGACCCTCAAGACACATGAAAGATAATATCATAAAATTTTCATGTCTATTTGAGGAGTATAAGTTTGAAAACTCTGCTCTCCCTTGAGTCAAAAACCCCGTTTTCCCATAACCGATTTCGCAAAGTCACTTCTCATAAAAATAGGAAAATAACCGCAAAAATTCAGAATCATCAGAGTAGTAAAATTTCATTTATGCAAGACATCTTGAGACTAAACTCTCATAGTTTCCATAATTGACTAAAACAAACTTCTAATTTATAAAAATACCAAAACAAGTCCAAATTAACTCAAAATTTCAAGAATTAAACAAAATAAACCTGAGAACACTATTCTAAATTTTCAAAGCAAAAGGATTAGTGGAGGTATCATTTACTCAATCCTCTTACAAGCAAAAACACACCATTCTAAAAATTCAGCACCTACTCAAAAACGTGTTTAGCTTTCAAATCATCAACAATCAGCCCCTATTTCATTATAAACATACTCAATAGACATAATAAGACATAGATATTCATAATCAACAAGGAAATAAGAAAACCCCCAAATTTTCCATCAAACCCTAACCCTTATTTAGTAAAACTACCCCCTTTACCTCAATTCCTTCAACAAAGAGGAAAATTGAAGCTCCCACCTCAAAATCCTAGCTCCTAAGCTTCCTCCACCCCAAGTGCTCTCCTTGCTTTCTTTGAGCTCCACTAACCAATTTTTGAGTCTCTCTCAAAGAGGTGAGAGGACTCAAGGTGATGAGGTGAAGGATGAGGAATGAATATGGTGGAGTATGTATGTAGGGGATGAGTGTTTATGGTGGTGTTTGTGATTTTGAGAGGTTTAGAGTGTATGTAGGATGGGTAGTGTGGAGGGAGATGAGAGAAATGAAGAAGAGAGAAAAGGGAGGCTAAGGAAGATGGGTGTTCAACAAAGTGGGAGGAGAATGAGGGTTTCCCCTCCCTCTACCCTTACATGGACGTGGCTCCCTCTCTCTTTGGGCTGGTCCCCTTTGTTTTGGGCCCACTTAGCCCAATTGGGTCGCACACGTGCGGCCCTTCGTTGCGCGTGTGTGGCCCGATTCGTTTCTGAAATATTTTTCTCGCCCGAAAAGCCCCAAAACCATTTCTAACGGACTACTATACCCTCCATAAAAATAAATTAGACATTCAATTAATTAAAATACATTTAGTCACATGTACATGTATAAAATACTTATAAATGAAATTCTAGTAAAAAAATGCATAATACGATGAATAAGCTATAAACATGACACGAAAAACTAATTAAGAATTAAATCATGTAATTAAACATAATTAAAACATAATTAAGCAAATAAAACATAATTAGAGCCTAATTAAGCAATAATTAAAGCAAAAATCAAGACATAAAGCACATACAAGGAAAATACGCACACTCTAAGACTTAAGACACTTAAACGGGTAAAAAGAACTCGAGATGTCACATGGGACTAAGGTGAATGCCATTATTTCCAACAATCCCCCACTAATGGCAGTCACATAGAAAAAAGGAAAATGCAATTGTTGAAAATATAATTAGGACATGCTTCTATCTTTAGTTGTAAAATACAATAGGAATGTGTTTTAACAACCTATAATGGGAAAAACAATTGTTTGGCTCTCTTTTGACAATAACTAATTGAATCATGTTACCATTGCCGTCACATGTTTTCCTCACGCTGCTCTACTCTTGATCCTCTCTCTCATTTCTCTCTCTCTCTCTCTTTTCTTTTGATATTTTTAAAAGAATTCTTATGTATGCTTTGTAATCTGTTAGTTTTGAGATTTTTACGTTCCTGATGCAATTCAATGCTTATTTGATAATTCATAGGATAACTTAGTAATGCTTTTGACAATCAGATGCAAATGTTCCAGGGAGATTTAAATATCCAGTTTCGGTGTTTGTTATTGAATGTTGGATAAATGTTCGTCTCATGCTAAAGGCTTAACACATACATGCACAAGTATACACTAGTAAATAATGAGATTGTGTGACGTGTGATAGCGAATTAGTTGTAGTATGGTGATTTACATTTCTATAATCTTATGCTATTTTTTTGTGTTAAATTGCGATATGTTATGTTTCCAAAGTTTTGAGTTTCAATCAATTAGTGAAAATCCAATCTAGAAAGGAAACCTCAACCTGAGGTGCATTCTAAGTGGGGGAGCAAATCCCCAAAGTAGTGAGTACCTCCTTACTTAGAATGGGGTCAGCTATCCTCATGAGTAAGGTAAACCAAATTTCGAGGACGAAATTCATGTAAGTGGGGGAGAACTGTAACATCCTGAATTTTTAGTAATAAATAGAAAGTTAAGAATTTTGTTTGTATATGAATTATTATTTGTTTTGGAAAGTGTTGAAGGTTATGTATTTGAATTTTGTTTGGTTTATGCATGTTTTGGTATTAGAAAATGTATAATAAGAGAAAAATTATAATAAAATATTTACAGCATTAAACACAAATTCCACCGTTGGATGTGAAGATAAGGATGTTAGGAAGCTCACCTCCAAATTTTGAGTAAGATTCAACGGTTAACGAATAAGTTATGATATTTTGAATAAAACCCGTTTTTTTTACAAAGTAGGTGAGCCCAGGCGCACGGGTCACGCGCCCAGACGCTCGGACTGTGTTTTTACTGTTATTTCAGAGTTTTCCATGCCCAGGCGCGTCGGGACTGATATAGGGACGCAGGAACACCATTTTGGGGCATTTTTTCACCCCTTTCTCCCTCCTACTCGACCCTCTCTCTCTCTACCCTCAAATCTTCCATAACTCATCAATTAAACCATATGAACTCATCAAAATTTCACTCTCCATCAAGAATCTAAACCCAATCCTTCATCAAGCTTGGAAATCCCTATCCTTTAAGCTCAACCTCAAGCTCTCCCTCTCCTCTCAACCCCACAAACCCCATAAACCCTAACCTTGGAATCAAGTGGTTCTAGCCATGGATTTGAGGTAGAAGGATTAAGAAGTGATAGAAAACAAAGGAAAAGAAACTAAAGGATATGGATTTAAGCTTGGAGACGAGTCTCCGTACACTTTCCCTTCTCTCTCAACAAGAGGTAGGAGGGAGTTGTTTACATAAATTAGGATTAAGATTTGATAATAATAATAATGATATAAATATATCTATGTGTATGTTAAATATGTTTATGTGTGACTTGTATGTTTAAATGTAAAATTATATATCATGAACCTAGGGTTTCATATTGATTAATGATGATATTAATGCCTGATGTCACACTCACTCTTTAATACAAAGATTGAAATCTTTATTTTCTTTTAATAAAGACAAGATAGTTAATATGGACTTGATTTGTATATTAGAGAGGGTAAATAAAAATCTTACAAATTAATCCAAAGAGTTATTGAACTCTAAATGTGAAAAGATTTATTTATATCATGGTACTTAAAAATAGAATATTCTCGAATAGAGTTATCATCAGAGTATGTGGAAGTAAAATATGAGCCTTAAGCTATTAAACATCAAACCAGTAGGCATATATATATATATAAAAGTAGTCAAGGTACATCAAAGTCGAAATAGCAAAGTTTTGAGGAGTACAAGTCCATAAACATAAAAACTAACATAAGAAAAGACAACCTCTCTGAGATCTCTCAAAATATATACAATATAAATACAAAGCAAAATATGAAAATCCCAGAGTGGTGGTCTGATGATCCTCCTCCACAGCATGATCCTCCTCCTCAAAGTCTCCAGCCAAAAGCTGCACGCATCCCACATACCAACCATCTATACTATGCATCACCCGGTGGATCCCTAACTCCCGACTGGCTCCCAATGGAGTGCTCGACTGGCTCCCCCTCACTCTGCCTCCTTAGGGTCCTCCTCTACCTCGTCCGACTGAGTCGGTGCCCTACCACTGGGCACTGGGTCAGCAGAAGGAGTCCCGTAAACTGGACTCATCGAACTAGCTAAAGGGGTCTCCTCTCGAATCACACGAGAAGCAGAGGGATGGGATCTAGTAGCTGCTCTAAAACGAAAAGAGTGAAATCGACGAGCTGGTTGAGCCAGGGGTGGTCCATGATATGCATAAAACGGGGGTACATGCAGGGTATAGATAATGGGTATGCGGAACCTACGAGGACGGACACAAGCCAAGGGGTTGAGATGATAGAGGGTAACCTCTACCTCCCCCTCAAAGGTGGCTCGGTGGTCCTCGTAGTACCACACTCCACTAGGGAGTGGGCGCAACTCGATGCAAGCTAGATAGCATGCCATCACCTACAATGGGCATAAGGGTAAGCAATATAGTCCACGTAATCAAATAAGCATAATATTAAGCAGATAAATGTATACTATAGACAAGAGATATGCAGAACATGTGAACAAGCCAAATAAACAGATAATCAAATTTATAAATGATATGCCATGATGCTTGCACACAATCTTTCCAGTCCTGAGATTCTCCAACTAATGCTCTCATGCATGACCATCCAAACAACCCGTATACGTGCCTCGGACGTATAGTGAACATGCTCGGAATACAATCCAAACGACACTACCAAAGTGTACGTTGCATCACCAAGACGTAACAGCATCTCCTATGCTGTCCACATTACCAAAATGTGTCATCGAGCAAGCCACACGACTATGCCTGGAACGTGGTCCATAATACCAATATCATTATCGATGTAAGCATCTCGTCACCAAGACGAATACCCAACGTTCGCAGCAACCAATGCTGGTCACATTACCAAAATGTGACTATAGGCAAGTCGTAACCAAATTGGTACTCCCAGAGTACCCTCCTCATGTTCCTCGAACATGACCAAATGATATGCTATCACCACATCACCATGCATGAATGCCCACAACATCCCGTTTAGGGTTATCCATAATTTTCATAATGTACAACATGCAATACATCCCATAATGCAATTACTAAAGTATTTGAACATATCATATCTTCTTTTGGAACATGATTGACTCTTGGATTTAATTAAACTTGACTTAGATGAAAATGGCATTGTTTTATCATTCTATTCAAAAAGACTCGAGTGATTTTTAAAAGACTCGAGTAGAGTTCTAATCTGTACTGAAATACTCGAGTGGTTCTTAGCAAGACTCGAGTGGATCTTAATTTTCTGCAAAGTTGAAGTCTCAAGTCTTTCTAAAAATACTCGAGTGGTTCATAAAATACTCGAGTCTTCATCAACCCAGAAGACTCGAGTGGATCATGCACTACTCAAGTGGTTCATCAGTAAGGTGCATTATTAGCATCAGTCAGTACTCGAGCCCTGGGTCAGAAACTCGAGTGTTGGTGCCACCAGACACACTGGTGCGTCTGAAATACTCGAGTCTCGAGTCAAGGACTCTAGTGTTGACAGACAAACGACATTGAAAATTGAGTTTTAGCACACCATTTTCATTTCTAATCAACTTTAATCAAAACCAATGCTTGACAGAGCTAACATTACGTAAACTAAACATGTTCCAATCCAAGGATAACATCAATATCATACTGAATTGAGTTTGAGAACCAATTCTGCATAAAATCACATTTTCATCAACTTATCATACCCAATTCCATTCTAAGCATTTTCAACATGAAAATAGCCTTAATACAGCTTGCATGTAACATATGGAACTTGCTCCAAACAACTTTGAAACTCAAATAGGCCTCCAAGTCAAAAATCTAATTCAAGCTATGCCCATAGAGTCTCATCGTGACTCAACACTTATAATTCAATGAATTAAGCTTATTCTAGTGAACAATTAGCTTCACCCTTACCTCTAGGTCGTGAATTAACAGGGAATTTGCAGAGAAATTGGTTGGAACGCTCTAACCCCCAAAACCCTTCGCATGCAGCCACATTTGAGCAGAGTCCAAAAACCAGGGATTTTAACATGCAATTTCAATTTAAAAATTACGGAATTTGGTTAGGAATTATTCTATGCAACATGGACTTAAGGTAGGAAATTAAATTGAGGGTCATAGGGTCCACGAACTTACCAAAATCAGAGCTTGAAGTAAGCTCCAGACTTCAGTCTTCCAAGTTTGACAGCAAAAGCTCCCTCTCTTTCGAGCTTCGATTCTTCCTCTACACGAACTCTTAACTCTCAATCTCTATGTCTTTATAAAGCTCGTGATGTGAGCTTTACAATGGTGTATAGTAATCACTCTAACACTCAGAATCGAAGGAGATATAAGGAGACGAAATTGAAAACCCTAGAACTCAAATTCTTGGAGCAATTCGACCAAATGGTCGATTTTCGTCAACAATCATACTTATATAGCATGAATCGTTGATCATGCATGGCGACACGAAGGGCACTATCGAGTCTTCAAGTTGATTTCGTGTCAACGTTTAATAATCGTTGAGTGCTGACTCATCAAACGCACTAATGAGTTCAACACTGTCCAGAATAGAAAGACTCGAGTCTTTTTGGTCAAATTTGAAAAATAAATATTTTAATTCCCTTCCCTCCAAAATCTATCTAATATTACTTCTAGGTCCCAAATCAGGGACTAATATGCAAAAATCCTATTTTCCCATATTATTGATAATCAAAATATTTCTCATGCATGTTTACTTATCACCAGCACACACATAATTACATAATTAATTCTAAATTAATCATAAAAATAATATTTATAATTTAAGGAAAGAATTTTGATTAAATTTCATGATTGACATTTCATTACAACAAGAAATGAAAATTTGGGGTGTTACACCTGAATAATGTTTATATATGTGCTTGAATTGTTTAATAACTTGGAGGTATAAATGTTATGGTTAATATTATTAATATGTTTATGCTTGAATGTTTATTAGTTATGATTATGGCCAATTACCCTAAGTTAGAGAACCCATCCAAATTGGTATAAGTATGAAAAGGCTTGACTATCACAAATACCCTAAAATGAACTAGAAACACATATAATTATGAAGTGAGGTGGACGTTAGGAATTTAGGAAAGATGACGTGAAGATTCTATGGATTGATGGGTGTTTTCATGAAGATTCGTAGAATTGATGAACGTGAGTATTATAGTGATTTGATTGTGCTAATGAAACAATCACGGGAACTGTTATAAGGGACTTTGATCTACCTCGAAAAAAACATCAGTATGATGGACATGTTCGTGAAGTACTGGTGAATTGGTGATTGGTCCTGTGCACACCATAATAGTTCTATCGGTCACTTAAATACTTTGTGACTAGTAGAGGATAGTTCCTAACATAGTATGATGGACATTCTCGTGAAGTACCGTGTCCTAACACTGTATGATGGATGTTCTTATGAAGTACAGTGTAAGCATTGGTAGAGGGACATTTACTCCTAGTTGGTCTTTCCTAAAGTGTGGAGGGCGATGTGAGGAAAAAGGAAAAGTAAAGAATACGTAGTAAAAACTACGAGGTTATGAAAAGGAAAAGAAAGCGTAGCAATGACTACGATGTTAAATAAAAGAAAAGAAAGCAAATGATACATGGGGAAGTTGCATTGCATTGCATTACGAATGTTTATGCGTTATCAACAATAGTTGTTAATTATGATGATGATTATGTATGTATAGAATTATAAAAGAAATTAATGTATGTATATATATATATATGAATGATAATACAATGGAAGAATGATTAATTTGCGTAGATATATGTATATTATATTATTGTTATTGAATGATTTTCTTAATTTATGATAAAACAGCTTACCTCTTAAGTTGACATTTTAGGTACATGTTCGGAGAAGATTGAGATCCTTCGACTGCTGAGGATGAGTAATTCCTTATTGATGAGGAATAACTCTATTCTATGATATCAATCATAGAAATTGCAACCAATTTGCTTCTGATATTATTCTGTTATTTTGAGAAACGCTTTTACTCTTATGTTTTACTATACATAATTTGGAAATATAATGTATAATTTTTTACAATGATTGTAAGATAACTGTTTAATTTATTTTGGATCTGACAGGTAAAATTTTAAGGGAAAGTCCATATTTTTAAGCAAACCCTGTCAAATTTTTCCTAAAATTTTCATGATTTTTGTAACACCCCTAATTTTCGTCTCCCGAATAATAGGAAATTAATAATAAAAATTTTTATTATTAATCTATAGAAATTTTCCAAGTTTATATTTTGTATTTAATTAGCCTTAAAAATAAAAATAAGTTGAAATATTTTTATAGGGCAAATAAATGCAAAATATAAGGATATTGCATTTTGGTCCCTGAATGAGGACTTAAAGGTAATATTAAAAAGATTCTTGGAGGGAAAGATTTAAAAATATTAATTTTTGAATTTTGTACTAATCTAACCGGTTAGTAATGCCTTGTAACCGGTTAGACGATGAACCCAGAAACTGGGTTAGTGGAATTTGATGAGTAATCACTTGATTAATCCCGAATTCGCCACGAAATCAGCCTTGGATTAGTGGAGAACCACGCGTCGCTCTGCATGCAACCCTAATTTGTCTATAAATTGTGGATTTTTTGAGGTGTTGAGGGTTGATGCAACTGATTTCATGCTGCGAGAGTAAGTTAGGGTTTCTGTTTCGTCCAAAGAAATTCTCCCTTGTTACTGAGAGTGAGACTGAGAGCCATACACTATTGCAAAGCTTACATCTTGAGCTTTGTAAAGACACCAAGTTTGTGAGTTGAGGGTTCGTGTGGAAGGAGAAATCAATTTGGGAAGCTAGGAGTTGGAAACTGAGTTCTCTGTCATTCCTGTTTTGGAAGCTGGATTCCAGCCTTGATTTTGGTAAGTGTAGTTCACCATTAAGTCTCAAATCTCTTTGATTCTCTAGTGCATGTTACCTATTTTGAGTCCTAATGGTTTTCCCCAATTTCTTTGACCATTTTCTATGTCAAAACTTATGGTCTTTGGACCCTGTTGGTGGAATTCGTGGCTGAGAACAGAACTTTGGGTTTGTAAGAAATCTGTGGAGATTCTTCAAGTTCTGTGTCAATCTTCATCAAACTCAGTCTTAAGGTATGGGAGAAGTCTACCTTATACTAGATTTAGACTAAAATTCAAGTGATTTAGGATTTGAGTTAACAAAACTCAAAAAGGGCATTATGTGCAATATGGCACAAGGGCTTGGAGGCCAAAGTTTTGCTCACTGTGGTTTTGAGCAACTTTATATTGATGCATGCCAAGCATATGAAAGCTGAATTCTGAATTTGAATGCCTATTATAAGTTTTGTTGTATTAAATTGTGTTTATGTGAATTTTCATGCAATTTGATATCATAAACTTGATGCATGCAATTTGAATGTGTTTCTGGGTATAAACATGTTTATCTTAAGGCATATGAACTCTGTGAATATTGAGATTTGGTTAGATTTGAGAAAAGAAGAAAATGAATTGTTAAAACTCTTGTTTTAATGGACTGACTGCATAATCTAACCGGTTATTCGTAACCGGTTAGACACTGCAGAATTTCAAAGAAAAGTCAGTTCATTAATCAGTCCTGAACTTTTAGTGGTTTCTGCTCAAATCTATGCTTTAATCTCATTATACCTGATCTGAACATGAGTTGTTATAATGTCAAGGTTCAGATTTGAAAGATTAGAATTAATGCCTTAAGTTAATGAAATAATTTCAAGAGGAAATTATGTTCATTGGAAAGTGAAAAGTGATTTAGACCTTTGAATGATAAAACTGTAATTTTTGAGGCATAAAACAATGTTTAACTTGTTTATGGATTGGGTAGCAAATTCAAGAAAGAGGGTTTTTCTGAATTTCAATGGTAAACAGTTCAGGTCTGTAATTCTAACCGGTTAGCCTGAGACTATAACCGGTTAGTACCTGAATCTGAAAAATAAAAAGTTAAGTTTTTGAATACCATTGACTTTGTTTTACCTAATCTAAGTTTAAAGGCATGTTTTGAGAAAATTCAAAGGAGAATTTTATGCCAAAGTGTATGCCTCAAATAAATCATTCAAAAGGGAAATTGGAATATTTCTAAGTCACATTAATTAATGTAAAGATAAAACCAACCCTGATATTTGTGCATCCATATACACTGGAAGTCTGGTTGGTAGGAACGTTTATCATATTCTGGGAATATGAGGAGGGTACTCCGGGAGTACCAAATTATAACCTACTTGATGACACATTATAGATATGTGGCCAGTGTCTGGGACCTGGTTTTTATGCGTTCTGGGAACGTCTGCGTTCTGGGAACGTGGTGCACACTCCGGGAGTGATGCTTATTATCCAAGTATGGTTCGGCATTATGTTCTGGGAACAAATGTCGGTGTTCCGGGAACACAAGGGTGTATTGGATGGACGTCCAAGATGGACTTTTAGAGGCCTCAGTTGTGGATAGAAAATCATACATCATGCCACTTGCATTATAAGAGTTATAATGTTGAAAACTGGCGTGCTCATATGTATTTGCATTATGATCTATCCATGATATACTTGTGATTGAAATTTTAGTCTTTATCAATTATGTATATGTGTATACTTACTCCCTGTGCCCTGTTTAGGTGATGGCCAGATACCTAGCTTGCATCGAGATACGCCCTATCCCTAGCGGTATATGGACGTATGAGGAGCACCGTGCCACTTTTGAGGGGGAGGTTGAGATCACTCTCTACCACCCTAACCCTCTGGTGCGAGTGCGACCTCGTCGATTTAGGATTCCCTTAGTCTACACTATGCATGTTCCACCTTTTTATACATATAGAGGACCACCCCCAGCTCGACCTATGCGTCGTTTTCATAGTTTTCGTTTTAGAGCTGCCACTCGTTCCCATCCTTCCTCCCATAGAGTTGTTACTGAGGAGACTGCTTCTCCTGGTCCGACTGACTTGGATAGGACTGCTTCTGCAGACCTTAGACCCAGTGGTGGGGTCTCTACACAGTCGGGCGAGGTCGAGGAGGACCCTGTGGAGGATGAGAACGAGGAGGAGGTGCATGTTGAGCCGACTGTTTCTGCTAGAGGTGGACCCGCTGGTTCATAGGAGCCTGCATAGCGTAGATGTTTTGGATCCTAGATCCTAGGGATAGAGCTGTAGAGGATCTGAGGAGCTGCTGAGGACACGGATGACTTGCTCTAGGACTTCTATTTTGGATTTTGTTATATATAATGTATATATCTGAGAGGTCTTAGAGTGAGCTTTTATTTTATGCAGCTGGCCTGTATATGTTTCATCAAAACTTGCTATCTCGACTTTTTATCACTTGCTACTGACTGTACTGATGGGGTTTATATTATGACTTATATATATATGATGTTTCTTTACCTCAGCAGTTTCCCATAAGTATTACTTTTACTTCCGCGAACTCTGATTTCTATTGAGAAAGGATTCGGCGATAAGTTTATGCTTTATATATTCAAATTCAACTCGAGAGGCAAATAGTATGTTTTAATTTTAACTATGAAGAGTATTTTCTATAGTTAAGGAAATGTTATCTCGAGAGCTTTTTCGAAACTAAGATATTGTTAAGCCGAACTTTCAAAAAATGATTTATGTTCAAAAGGGTTTATGAACGAGCAAGTACTAGTTCTAAAAAGGATAAAAATTTTCTAGCCCATATTTTGATAGCAAGTATTCAATTATTTGGAAATATTAATTATTTTCAAGTTAAAAAGAGAGCGTCGCAATTTTAAAAGTAATAAAAGAAATAAAAGTAGGATGTTACAGTAAGTACATCAAATGCGTCTCTATAGCATCACCCAATTTAATAGGCTATGTACCATGTATTCCAAATTTTATTAATAGATACATCAAATGCTAACTGTCAAAACACCACCTGTGACACCCTCAAAATAACCCAAGTAATTAATACAAATAAATGATATAACTTGAGTATATATGGACTTGTTGAATTGTTAGAAAATACTGGATTTAAAATTTTTCCTTTTTAGTTTCTAAAAAGTCGGGTGCACAAACCAAAGCATAGGATATTTGGAGAATAATTTACATATTACTTTTTGAAACGAATTCGACATTTGCTTTGCTCAGAAAATAGTTTTGCAAATCTTAGATGGCATCCTTTTTGAAGATAGAATTTCATATAACAGAACTTAAGTAATGCCATCCAGTTTTTCATCTAACCAACTGATACCATCTCAAAATGTCATAGCCGAATTCTTTTGTCCAATCAAAATCAGAGTAAGCGGAATTAATAGGACTATGTAATAAACTATAATATAAACATGGATCTTATATATATATATATACCAAAAGATACGTAATACATAGTCCAGCGATAAAGAACTCCAAAATCCCAAAACAAGTCCATAAGGCTATGTAAATATATGAACATCGAAATAGGCCATAACTCCAGAGTTTTCAAAAGGAATATCCCCATAACCACAGTATCAAAACCCCAAAGCTGGTCTCATAGCACTGGTAGCAGCAGTAGTAGTAGAAGTCTCCAAGAAGTAGCAGCAATCATCATCTAACATCATCATCAGCAGCAATTCTCCTTCACAGCATCCATCACACCGGATCCCTGATTCTCATCATTTACCTTATGCATGTACTTAGGAATTATCGTTCCTTTCCATTGACTCTCGATAGAATGAACGACAGGCTCGCCTCCGCTCTCGTCTTCGATAGGATCCTCCTTGATCTTATTTGAAGGAGTAGGTACCCTACCACTGGGTACAAGGTCTGATGAAGACGTGACCTTAATATAACTCCTTGAAATAGATGGGAGAGTCTCCTCTCGAATGACTCTAAAAGAAAAAGGGTATGAGCAGGTAAGTCCGAATTAAAAACTGTGATACAAGCGAGCTGGTCGAATGGAAGTTGATCCATGGTAAGTATAAAAAGTTGGTACATGCATAATGTATATGATGGGAATCCTAAACCTACGAGGATGTAACCGAACCAGTGGGTTAGGGTGATAAGAGGTAACCACTACCTCACCCTCAAACACCACTCGGCAATCCTCGCAGATCCATGTGCCACTAAGAAGTGGACGGATCTCGCTGCAAGCAATGTAACTTGACATCACCTACAAGGGCATAGGGGTAAGCAAATCTATACACATAATCAATAGAGCATAAATGTTGAAGTAACATGATTATGCACAGATAACCCCAAAACAGTTAACAGCCATAGTTAACACTTAGAAAATACTTAATGCAAATAAGATGTTCATACTCATTCCTAATATCAAACCTTAACCTTATTAAGGGTAAGTGGCATGATGCCTGACATTCTTCTTTTCCTGAGATTTCCCTCTCTAATGTCCTCACAGACGTCAATTCAGCATAACAGTGCATTCCCAAATCACGAATATGTTACCAAAACGTACGGCGTACTAGCTCGGAAGTGATAAAAACGTCACACTACCTGGTGAACGTCACGTCGCCCAAGGACGCAAACCTATCACTTCTCAACATACAACGGGTGTGATAAAAAACGTCACCACCTCTGATGAACGTCACGTCGCCTACGGACGTAAACCTTATCACTTGTGATACACAATAGAGGTGATATACAACGTCACCATGTCTAATGAACGTCACGTCGCCTACGGACGTAAACCTTACCACTTGTGTGCAACACACCGTTGAAACATTCAATCAACAGTATACCACATACTGCCCACATTATCCACCTTAATGTGTCATCGAGCTAGTAGCAACTTTTAGCAATTCCAGAGGTCCTACTCATGTCATCCGAACATGAGTAAACAATCCAGCACTCAAGCTCTTAACTTAAAGAAATTGATTGGTCTACCTCAATTGATAATACATAACGTGCCACCCGAGCAACTTTATGACGTGCCACCCGAGCAACGTCCCGTCATCCAAACGGAATAATCATCTCATAAATCAATTTCCTTTAAGTCTTAGATCGATTGGATTATTGTCATTTAAGTATTAACCAAATGGTCTAGGATTGGAAATGATATTTCTAATATTCTAGGTAAAACTACTCGAGTGTTCTTCATTTTCCAGAAATTCATGTTTCAGTTTTCACCAAAATACTCGAGTGTTTTACATAGTCACTCGAGTGTTCCTCAGATTTTACCAAATTACTCGAGTGCTCTTATGATTACTCGAGTGTTCTTCATTTGTTACCAAATTACTCGAGTGTTCTTCAGGATACTCGAGTATTCTTTATTTTCCAGAAATTCATGTTTCAGTTTTGGTCGTATACTCGAGTATCAATCCCCAATACTCGAGTGTTTTCAGACAGATAACACTGTAATTTGCATTTTAACATACCATTTCCAATTCTAGCCAATTCTAATCCAATCCAATGATCAACAGAACTTACATTATACATATTAAACATGTTCCAACACAAAAACAACAACTTATTACACTGAATCGAATCTGAGCAACAATTTTGCATAAACACACATCAATGGTGGTTTTCACCACTAGGCTCTTGAGACTTCACTTTTTATTTGAGGCTTGACTTGAATCATGGCATAAATGTTGATCCCTCTCTTTTATGACTCTTTATTTTAGGTTCCCTCCTAATCCTGTGGTTTGGTATCTCCTCGGTGGGCAAACTCAATCATAGGGCATTTGGAATCTCCTTATTCTTAAGTATTTGAGGTAAGGGGGTGGATATAGTGAGCTTTGCCTTGTTCTAGGGAGTAGGTTCTAGTTAGTACATAATACTTGTTAGGGTTATGTGTTAGGGGAGAATATTAAATTATAAATCCCTAGGTTATTGAATATGAAATCCTAATTAATTAAATGTGCATGATGATTGGATGTTAAGATTAGGAAAAGGAAACTCAATAATATGAAAATGAATAATTTGATAAATGAAATTTGGTTAATGATTATATTGAAGTACATGAGGAATTGGGTAATGTGATAATAAAGTTGACATAAATGATTTCCATGATTATTGATTTTATTTGTAAAGTTGTGAATTAAATGATAACTTAATTACTGTAGCAATTATATGTATGTGTTGTGAAATAAATTGATATAGGAAGAAAGGGAATGGAAACGATTAAATGTCATGAATGTTCATATCTGTATCTAATTGCTAAATGAGTAAAAATATTAAGTATTATCAATTGTGAATAAAGGTCATGGCTTAGGAATTGAACTTGTGAATATAGGAAACGGAAGTAAAACGATTATGTGGAAATAAAAAGTAAAAGATGACATATGCAAAATTAAAATGAAGGGCGAATCTAAATGTTGGACTATAAAAGAGAACACTATTTGGTATGATTGTGATAATTGAGAAAGGAAAAGAATAAGGAAACTACAAGAATGACTAGATGTTGAATGTGTGTTGTTGTACTTAAATGTGTTACAATTAATTGAACAGGAAAGCGAATAATTCTTGGCCTCTGAATTGAGGCGCCGAATATTGAGAATGTGGTTTATGCGTTGGCCTCTGCTTTGAGGTGACGATTAAAGGAAAGATTTGATAATTGATATAAGGAATGAGTATGGATAAAGAATGAATGGGAAATGTGTGTAAGTGTATTTGTGATTGTATGTGCTATGTTGTTTGTGTAAGATGGTGAAAGTATGATTTGGCCTCCGATGTGGGGTAATGTGAAATGAAAATGAAAGTGTGCGTTGACCTCTGACCTGAGGGACACCGGATAAAATGTGTTCGTGTGTTGACCTCTGACCTGAGAGACACACCGCGAATTAAGTGATAGAGTGTTGACCTCTGACCTGAGGGACACAGAATGAAATAAAGTGTTGACCTCTGACCTGAGGGACACAAGATGAATTAAAGTGATTGGGTGTTGACCTCTGACCTGAGGGACACCGGACGAAATGTGTATTGGTGTGTTGACCTCTGACCTGAGAGACACACCGTGAATTAAGAGATTAAAGTGTTGACCTCTGACCTGAGGGACACAATATAAATTGTAATGAATGAGGTGTCGACCTCTGACCTGAGGGACACATAATTTAAATAAGGAAAAGAATGTGGGCCTCAGATTTGAGGTGATGTACTGAAATGAAATGTGTATGTGAAATGAGTAAAAAGTAAAGGAATGGATATTGAAATGAATAATGAAAATGGAAATTTGGAATGAACAATGAATATGGAAATTATGAAATGTGCATGGTGTGCAATATGTGAAGATATGTTTAATTGCTATTTGTGCTTGACCTAGCGGGTCGTTATGTCTAGTTAGAAACTGCCTTCTATTTCATGTGCAATGCTCACTCCCTTACATTTTCAGGTACGGAGATTGAGTTGGCACAGCCCCGGTCGAGCAGGAGTACTTTCCCTTACAGGGAGAGTAGGGTTATTATGAGATTTGGAGGATATTATGAACTTAAGCCTCTTACACTATTTTGATGTAAAATTTGTTATTCATATTTTAAGTGAGGCTTAGGATGTTTTATTTTGACAAAGTTATATGTCTTGGTTATGACACTCAAACTTAGTATTTTCCGCTATTACTCTGATATATTTGGAGCCCATGGGGCCTTGATATAATTTAGAAATATAATCTGAAGCCCTGCTGGCTATTAGTTGTCTATTTGAAAATTGTTTACCACAGGTTAAATTTTGGATTAGTCCGAAAAACAAACAAAACTCCGTCCGTTTGACGGAAGATTTTATAAGCTTAAAAAGGAAATTTCAAATTCACTATTTTATATAAGGGTTTAAAAAGGGTAATTAATCTTAGGCGTTACATAACATTTCCAATTCTAGCCAATTCTAATCCAATCCAATGATCAACAGAACTTACATTATACATATTAAACATGTTCCAACACAAAAACAACAACTTATTACACTGAATCGAATCTGAGCAACAATTTTGCATAAAAACACATTTTCAACAACTTAACATACCAAATTCAGTTCCACACACTTTTGACATGAAAACAACTTGCATATAGCTCACATGCAACATATAGAACTTGCTCAGAACAATTTTAGAGTGCAGGTTGGTCTCCAAACCAATTTCCCTATTCAAACTAAGCCCTTAGAGCCTCTTGGTGGCTCTCTAATCAAATGTATGCAATTTAAACTCTATCTAGTGAATAGAGAGCTTCCCCCTTACCTCTTAGACGTGAATCAACAGAGACTTTACCCAAAACTTAGCTTCCAAGCTGAATTCCCCAAACTCCACATTGAAACAGAGCAGTTTCAGCAGAGCACCAAGATTGAATTGGTTGATGCATGAAACAGCCATAAAAATTGGGGAAATTAGTCTCTATATACTCTCTACAATTCGCACTAACTAAAGAAACAAGATTCACATGAGGAGGTTGTCTGAGCTTACCAGAATCAAGCTCCAAAGTAAGCTCCAAAAACCTGAGACAGCAAACAGACTCCAACTTCTAAGCTTCGATTCTTCCAATCTACGAACTCTCAGCTCACAATCTTGGTATATTTGTGAAGCCCTGAATGTGAGCTTCACAATGGTGTATGATTTGTGGTTCGAATCAATCCAGAGAGGGAGAATCGATTGAATCAATTCAGAAACCCTAACTCAAGCAAAACTCACGAATTGAGCAAAGGGGTTGATTGATTCATCAACCATGGCTTAAATAGCCATTCATGGAGGTCATGCAGCTCGACACGAAAGCCATGGACGTGTTGAAGGCTCGATTTTGTGTCAAACGGCGGTGACTCGTTGGTGGTGACTCACCAAACGCACTCACTCGTCAACTCTGACCAAAATACTCGAGTACTCCCAAAAATACTCGAGAATTTTGCCCAGTTTTTGAAAAATATTAATTTTATTTTCTTTCCCTCCAAAATCTTTCTAAAATTACTTCAAGGTCCCAAACAGGGATTAATGTGCAAAATACTTATTTTCTCATATTAAAACTCTCTAATATTATCATTCATAATAAATTACTTTGAAACCAAGAATAAAAATGATTAATTATAAATGAGCTTTATAATTATCCTTTTATTAATCAAGGGTTAAAAATCTGGGATGTTACACTACCCAAACACTAGGGCTATGTATCTATTACGCCAAGCATTACCATAAGTCAAAGGGATGAGCATGTAAATGCACTACAATACTCATGTGGCTTCGTTTGACCAAAAGAAGGGTATCCACCAAATTTTCCTCCTCTCAAGGCGTAAGGCCCATCTCCCTCGACGAATCTAGGACAACTTTCCTCGGTAGTCTCTTGGTTAATGGATCAACTAAGTTCTTTTTGTTTTTTAATAATCAAGAGTATGTACACCGTTTTCTATTAACTTTTTACATTACCATGTCTGAAACGAATGCGTCTCTTCTTTCCATTGTAAGTGTTACTATTGCAACTCCAGTCGCTACTTGAGAGTCACAATGCAGTGAAACCGGTGTAGCTCTCCCCCACAAAGGTATGTCTACCATAAGACTTCTGAGTCATTCAGCTTCTTGTCCTGCTAGCTCCAAAGCTAGGAATTTAGATTCCATAGTTGAGCGTGCTATACAAGTCTGTTTAGTTGACTTCCAAGATATAGCTCCTCCACCTAATCTAAAACCCTAATAATTATATAGCTTAATTACAATTAATTAAGTTGGTTTTAAAAATAGGACTTGAAAATTTCTTTTTAAAACTTAATGAAAATCCGGTAGAGTTTCCTCTGTTTATCGGACTTCCCAAAAATTTAGAATTTTCACCTGTCAAACCAGTACAATTCAGAAAAACATTTCAACTTCTAAATATAATAATTAACTTTATCATCCCTAACGACGACATATAACAAACTCAGGCTTACAGTGATTAGATTATTTCAAAAACCCGAAATAGATTAATTATAATAAAATGACCATAATACACTCTAAACTAAATTACACTCCACACCGTGGAGTGCACTCCTGCTCGGCCAGGGGCTGTGCTAACTCAACCTCTGTACCTGAAAGATAGTAAGGGAGTGAGCATTGCACATGAAATAAAATTGCAGCTTCCATATAATCATAATAAATCCACTAGGCCAAACACAAGTAGTAAAGTAACAACACATATCATTTGCAAACTTAGTCACAATCAACATTTTTCCAACATGCTCATTCCTTATCACAATTACATATTTACGTTCTAATTACATGACCTTAACCAATATAAATGTTCCTTTCCCTTTCCATTTTTAATTCCGTTACCATTATCCATTATCTTTTCCATTTTCCTTTATTCCTTTTTCCATTATGCGTAACCCCAAAACAGAGATCTACGCTTTCCATTGGGTGTAACCTCAAATCAGAGATCTACACCTTACCCTCGTGTGTAACCCCAAAACAGAGATCTACACACTGTGTATGCAACCACAAACAGTGATCTGCATACACTCCATATCATTTATGTAACCTCAAACAGAGATCTACATAAACTTCCCTTTTCCCTTTTACCTTTCCATTATTCATTTTCCATTAATGTGTGTAACCCCAAGCAGAGATCTACACACACAGTGTAAGCAACCACAGACAGTGATCTGCAAACACTTCCATTTTTATCGTACACCACTAGGATTTGGATACCCGCTAGGTAATTGGCACACCTGTCTAGGGACTTGGAACACCTGCCCAGGACTTTACAGTCATCCAGACCATAACCTGTAGGACTATGTACTTTTACCATTCCATTTATTTAATCAAATTATTCGTGTGGAAAACTGATCCTGTGGGTCACCCGGCGCCTACAGGGCGGTTTGGCCTGATGGGTAATTGGCCTGGCAGGTAATTGGCCCTAACAGGTAATTGGAACACCTAGCCGAGCACCTAGTGTTCCGGGCCCCACTGATCAGTTTCCACTTTATTTACCTTTACCATTTAAATTAACCAACAGTCCAATTCATTTGTTTATAATTCACATTTAAAATTTCAACAACATCACATTCTCTTAAATATATGTAACAGCACAGATCCTCATTTTCAGTAACAATATATAGCCTTCATTTTCAAATTCCAGTGGCACCATATATATTACCATTCCAATCAATAACACATACCCATAAATAACATTCATCACCCATCATCACAACATCTTTATCAATATTCACATATAAATTCACATTCAACAATTAGCATTTATATCCATTATCCAGCATCATCATACACTACGTATTTCCAATAACAATATACATACATAATTAAACATTTATACACAAGTAAGCACAATCATTCACATTTAGCATTTAAATCAGTTACGCATTCTCCACAATCTCTAACAATCAACAATTAACCATGTTTAATTATTAGCAATCCAGTCCATTAGTTATAAACATAACCACCATACCCTCAATACTCACAAATAAGCATATTTGTAACCCATTCCAATTCACTTAAGTACATACAGATTACCCTTTTCAAATAATCACAAATAAACACTTTATTATCAACAATCATAATCATAACCCATTCCAACTTCAATAAACACATAATGCACACTATCCATGTTATCATTTTTCATTTCCAACCAATAATCCTAATTTAGCCATGACCAAGTATACACGTATTGCACAATAATTGTTTCATCAATTGTTCAACATAATTTCACATTCAAAGTTCACATTACTTTCCCCTTTCTAATTATGATTCCTAGGTTCATTTCGATTATATTCACCATTCCCTTAATTACTATCCAAGATCCTACCCTTAAATTTCATAAACACATAACTCCTAGAAAATCACTATAACCATAGGGATACCCAATCTTAGATCACCCAATGCTCACTATATCCACCCCCTTACCTTGCTTTTCCAAAGACACTTCCATTTTGGCACGATAACATCCGATCATACCAGGGTCCATTGCCTACGGGCAGTGACAGGTTCTAGAGCTTCTTCGTCGTCTAGCCATATTATATAAATCAAATAATCAAATTTAATACGCCAAAAGTGACTCAATTTAAAATCTCAATATATACTTATCATATATCAAAGTAGCGTGTTTTCGCAAGTTTTCCAAATCAAGAAGTCATTAAATTATATTTTACGAACCCAAACTAATATAGGATTTCAAATTATAATCTTTGTCTTCTCAATAAAATAGTATCGCTTTTATTGAAAATACGCTTAAACACTAACAATTCCTTATTGAAAACACTTTAACTTTCGAAACTATATGCTTATCAAAATAACTTAAAATCAAATAGCTTTAATCACGATTCACAAAGTCAAATGCATATGATACTTGACGGTATGAATTCCGAATTGAAAGAGAGTGTCCTTTGATAGAAAATAAGTCTAAATTAATTTCCAAAGTCCAAATAGGCACACTCCCCTTCAACTTGGAACTAAAGCTCAAGGTTTAAACTTAATACAAAATCATTATACAATTAAATTTCCAAAACAATTTCATACTAAATAATTATTATCAATAACATAAAAATCATTATTAGTATTAAGATTAAAACACAACATAAAGCAATTAAAAAGGTATTAGAGATATACCCTCAAATATGGTTTTGAAAGCCGGTTCGGTCAAACCGGTTCAGAGCACAATAGAGCGGCTGGCCCCGGTAACGATGATGGCGATACCGGCGTCGGTTCACAAAGCTTCGACTAACTCCACGAACACCGACCTCTCGGTCCAGGAGCAGCATTATCGAACCAGAAAGGGAAAGAAGCGGTGGCAGGTGTAGCTAGGAGCAACGGTGGCGACCTCCATAGCGGCTGCGAGCGGCGGATTCGCGGCTGGAGGAAGGTGACGGCGCAGAGGTTCGCGACCAAGGAAGAAGGTGAGTCGCGATTCGCGACTCCCTTGGCTGGAGGTAGCAGCGAATGGCGGCGGCAATGAAAAACCAGCAACGGTGGCAGTGGATCGCGAGCGGCGGTGGCTCTTGAGACCCTCGGATTCGCGATTCTAATCCTGGAGAGCAAGAGATCGCGATTCGCGAATCTCTTGGCAGAGGAAGGAGAGCTCGAGTTGGTGGCTATGGTGCGGTGTTTGGTGGCGGCACCGGCGCGTTGAGAGGGTGAGCGCGCGACGGCGGCGGGTTTGAGAAGACCAAGATAGAGAGATTCGCATGAGGGAGGGAGACGCGACTAGGAGAGAGAGAGAGACCATTGGAAGCAGAACAAACCATGTGAAGAAGAAGAAATTGAAAGAGAGAGGATGGGGGTGGGGGACGGCGGCTCCAACCCTAGGAAGAAGAGGAATAGGGCTTTCTACCCACTTGCACAGCACACACACGTTTTCTTTCTTTCCTTTTTTTTTATATAAGGAAATAATAATATTAAAATTTAAACTCCATACAAATCCATATAGAAAAGCCATAAAGTTGGAAATTAGCTAGATATTAGAAAGTAACAAAATTTAATTGTATCTTTATAAATACCAAAATAAAGAATTGAAAATCTATTTTTCAAATAGGGTAATTGTTTCAAATAAATTTACTTTAAAATATAATTAACTACACTTTCGTAATTAACATAATGTATTAAATGAAAATACTCAACAACTAAATAGTTGATTTTTAAGAAACATATATTTAATTCAATAAAATTTATAATTATACTAGGGATTAAAATTAGGGATGTTACACCTAAGGTAAAAACAAAACCACTGGTGGAACTCACCTCATCATTGTTAGAAATCCAGTTTGCATCACAATAAGATCTCCACTGGGATTATGAGTATAACGACTCAATCTACTAACAACATATGCAATATCAGGTCTAGTACAATTCATAAGAAAGATCAAACTCCCAATAATTCTTGCATATTCAGATTAAGACACACTTATATCACTAGAATTTTTCTTCAAATGAGAAATAGGATCATATGGAGTTCTTATAGGCGCAACATCAAATTTATTGAATTTCTTTAGTATTTTTTCAACATAGTGAGATTGATTTAGAGAAATTCCATTTTCAGTTCTATTGATCTTAACCCCAAGTATCACATCAGCTTCTCCTAAAACTTTCATCTCAAACTTTGAACTCAAAAATCTTTTGGTTTCATTTATCACATCTAGATGCGTTCCAAAAATTAGCATATCATCCACATATAAGCATATTAAGACGTATTCAGAGTCAAACATCTTTGCATACACGCATGTGTGAAAGGTATTAGTAGAAAAACCATATTCTAGCAAAGCATTATAAACTTCTCAAACCATACAAAGATTTTTTAAGTTTACAAACCATACAAAGATTTTTTAAGTTTACAAACCAGATTTTCCTTTCCAGGCAAAACATAGCCCTTAGGTTGTTCCATATAAATTTTTTCATTTAAATTGCCATTTAAAAATGCAGTTTTTACATCCATTTGATGCATAATCAAATTTTGTGTGGCAGCTAAAGCAATTAAAGCACGCACAGTTGAAATTCTAGTGATTGGAGAATAAATATCAAAATAATCTACACCTTTCTTTTGTAAAACCTCTAATCACCAGTCTAGCTTTGAACTTTTCTATGGAGCCATCAGGTCTCATTTTCCTTTTAAAAATCCATTTGCTACCAATGGGTTTAAAACCTTTAGGCAGCTCTACCAACTCCCAAGTATGATTACTCGTAATAGAATATACTTCACTTTTTATGGCATCTTTCCAAAAACTAGAGACTACTGATATTATCGCTTCAGAATAAGTTTTGGGATCTTCTTCTAAGATAAAAGCAAAAACAATTTCTTCGGACAGAAGATCAATATCAAAATTTTCAGTTAAGAAAGCACTGATAAAATCAGGACCAAAACTAGTTTTTGTTCTTTTTCTCTTACTCCTTCTAGGTTCATCAATCACAACATTTTTTATCAATAATATTTGAACTAGAAGCATGCAAAACAGGAGATACACTCAAGTCTAAAGATGCATCAAAAGAGCCTTGGGGAGTAGAACTACCATGTTGAGAAATCAATTTCTGTTTATAAGGGAATACACCTACAAAGAATTCAGCATCCCTAAATTCTGTGACAGAATGATCACTAAGAGACAAAAATCTGTAAGTATCACTATTAAGAGCATAACCAATAAAAATAACATCTATGGTTTTAGCACCAATGTTAGTCCTTTTAAAATCAGGTAACCCAACTTTAGCTAAACAACCCCATGTTTTAAAATTTTTTAGATTAGGTGCAAAACCTTTTCACATTTCATAGGTGTTTTATCTATGGTTTTAGCACCAATGTTAGTCCTTTTGAAATCAGGTAACCCAACTTTAGCTAAACAATCCCATGTTTTCAAAAAATTTAGATTAGGAGCAAAACCTTTTCACATTTCATAGGTGTTTTATCTAAAGCTTTATTAGGTACCTTATTCAAAACATAACATGCTGTTAAAACAGCTTCACCCCATAAATTATCAGGCATATCAGAAGAAAGCAACATAGCATTCATCATATTTATCAAAGTTCTATTTTTCCTTTCGGCAATGTCATCCTGTTCAAGGGTATAAGGGGCAGAGAATTCATGTATAACACCATTTTTCTCACAAAAATCTCTAAGACTATTTGTACAGTATTCTACTCCTCTATCAGTTCTAAGTCTCTTAATTTTTCGATTTAACTGATTTTCCACTTCTGCCTATTTCAAAAACATTGACTCAACCTCGTCTTTTGATCTTAAAAGGTAGATTTTTGTGTACCTTGATAAATCGTCTACAAATGTTATAAAATATCTTTTTCCATGTCGACTTTCCAAACATTTAAAATATGCCAAATCGGAGTGCACTAATTCTAAAAGTTCGGTTTGTATGGCAATTACAGAGTTAAACGATTTTTTAAAGTATTTAGCCTCTACCTGTGTTGCATGAGTACCGGTACGGTACTGGTACCCGGTACGAGGTAGGGCATTTTTAAAAAAATTAGGGTACAGGTACGTTCTTATATATATTTATTTTATTAATATAATTATATATAAATTTAAAAATAGAAAATTGCAAAAATAAAAATACAATCAACAAGTTGAAATTCATATGAATTAATAATTTCCTACCACACAACTTGTAATGTTTGCACTTTGTAACAACTAATAAAAAATCAAAAACATCCAAAAATAGCATAAAATAGGAAAAAAAAAAGTGGTGCATAATTAAAAAAAAAGAGAGGTTGAATTCTTAAACTAGTTTCAACACTTGGTGTGCAAAAAAAAAAAGAGTACCAAACCACTTTCATTGCTCTAAATCAAGATAGTATTCACTATTCCATCACAAAAAAAAATAGAGAAAATATTTTAGAACATGAAAAGCAGAAGTAACAATTAGTGAGAGAACAAAACAGAGACAGAAGCACCAAACTGATAAAAAATGAGAAGCATAATAAGGGGCACCGCGAGGGGCGGAGAGGGTCAAACACAGGAGGATCAAGCCGGCGAGAGGAGAAAGAGATTTGAGACTTGAGAGTGTTTTTTAGGGTTAAAATGAGAGAGTATGGGAAGATAAATGAAAAAAATGTCCAATTTAAGTACCCACATGGTGGGTACGTACCCATTCTGTAACAGCCCGATTTTCACAACATAAAATGATCAATTAATTCTTATTAATTTGCTAAAAATGAGACAATAATTTTAAAAAAAAAAAAAACATGTTGCTTTCGACTACTAGCGTCACTTTCTGAAAATCGAGTTGTCACGTGAAATTTAATTCCACAAAATAACTTTGGTTCCAAAACATTTCATCATCATTTCATTCTAAATATAAACATCATCACCAGAGTTGCCATCATAATTTGTTCGTCAAAAGGTTACATCACCAGAGTTAACAAAATAAAAGTTTCGAAACATAAGTAAATTAAAAGTAGTTGCATTACATTAGGGTACACAACAGAGCAATCCTCGACTAGACATCGACTCCTGGACAAAAGAACATCCTAACACTACAGCATCACACTAGGCTAATCACTCCTCCTCCGAATCGGACTCCATCTCCTCCTCATCATCCTTAGACTCTTCGTCAGCGTCGTAGCCAGAATCCCGAGCCTCGGTATCATCCATCAGCTCTTCTTCGTCGGACTCTTCCTCCAGTTTCTGAGCCGGATCTTCTTCCATACGAGTCGGAGATACTGCAGCCAAAGGTGCAGGATGACCGTCGAACTCATAATGCTCCCTCAGTCCACCATCCTGATAATCTCGGAGTGTGATCTGCCCCACGTGTACGTCCATAGATGTTCCCCGCAAAACATGTCTGGGATCATATATCTATAATCGAGTGTTCCCCCTCCATATCCAACCGTCAGGGGTGGCTTCCCATGTTCCCCCTGTAGGGGCCACATGTGAATTACTACACGATAGGCCATCTACCCGTTGCAATACCGGAGCCATCCGATACGACAACATAATAGGAGAGAGGTCAGCATTCGAAAAGTACAACCATGACAAGACAGTATAATGATGACTTCATATAAAATAGAATGAGCAGAGTAAATTATATCAACAAGATTCATGACTTTAATAATGACTGGAGGTATATAATAAAGGCATAGTATCAATTAATCCTCATGCAACAACAATTACTCATGCTATGCATATGACAATTACATCCACATCATAACATCATTCTCAAATTATCATAATATTATCTCATATTCTTTTTAGAAGGGTTCTCGTTATAAATTCCTTAATTCTTATGAGAGGGGAATAACATTGTTTTCAACAACATCTTTATCATTAAGTCTTATTATTCCGGGTCCTTCAATGATGTGGGGAAAGCATCATTGAAGATAGCACACACGTCTACATCTCCTCGGTAATCCACTGATTAGAGCCAGAAATATGATGTTTTTGAGTGATAATTTACCCTCTTTCTTAGTGATTTTGGCTTGTTTCTCAAGTAATTGTTAAGAAAAGATTGATTTTATCTACTAATGACAAGGAACGAGATCGTTGTGGATTTTGTGCCCTTTTTGGTTCTTAATTTCAGGTTGTGGAGCTTAATTTGTTGAAATTGGAAAAAGGAAAAAAGAAGCGAGTAATAAAACCTTGAAGTTGGAACTGAGAAGGCGAGTTTGTCGATTAAGATGCTATGCCGTGGGTGCACAAGACCAGGAAATGGGGTCAAAAGAGAAAAAACAAGAAGATGCTGAAGCTAGCTGGTGCGCCCAGGCGCAGCCTTGTGCGCCCAAGCGCACGTCGTCTGTCACAGTGGATTTAATTATATCTTTTACAGATTTGATAGGGGATTAGTTTTTATCCTTTTAAATAGACACATTCTAGGTTAGATAGGGGGACGATTTTCACATATCAGAAGAAAAAGAACAAGGTTTTAGAGCTTTTTGCGAAGAACACGGAGATTAGAGGCAAGGATTAGTGGTAATTATGTCACTCTTTATCACTTTTATTGCTTTTCTTCTTCCCATTATGAACTAAACCCTTCTTTGGGATGTAGGAGTAGATGAACATGGAACCTTGTTAATGTTTATGCAATGAATTGATTTTGTTTTTCCATTATAAACTCTGTGTTTGATTTTATTTTTTATTGTTGTTCGTGAATGTGCGCAGTTCATGGCTTTTGGAAATCCTTTATGAATAGACATATGAATTTAGGATTTAGCCTAATAATCAAACAGTTCAATTGCATAGGCACAGACATGTTTTCTATGAATTGGATAATTTTTACAAGTTTTGATTGAACTTAATTAAGGGTTAGGTTTTTAAGGCTCTCTTGAGACATCATTGGGAGATTAATACCTAAAATACGGAAACGTGCTAAGACATTAGACGTTTTCTACCTTTGCAAAACAAATTCAGAATTTAGGAAAACAAATCAATTCGTTGTTAAATGTTTTAGGAACCTTCATCGAAACTACGTCCCGCTTTTTCCCATTGTTCAAGAATCGTTTTATTTATTTGTTTTAATTCATTTAAATCAACAATCACTCAAACAATTGAATTTTAATTTAATTTTCATTTAGTAATTACGAATAGGTGAGAATTATTAGAATCAATTTCAGTCCTCGTTGGGAACGATACTCTATTTATCACTTTATTACTTGTACGATCTGGTACACTTGCCAGAATCCCAACAAGTTTTTGGCGCCGTTGCCGGGGACTAAAAATTAGATTTTAGTAATTTTTTTGGTACTCTTAGTAGTTACTTAGTGGAAGTTTGCTCTAGCTTTTTATTTTTAATCGTTCTTATTCACTCAACAGGTGCTATTAACCCTCTTTGCCGAGTTTGGTATATGCACTTGCGTTCTGCAGGTGATTTCAGCAGCCTTCAATTTGATCCCGAGATCGAGTTGACAGCGTGAGCGCCAGGTTGAGAATGAGACAGAACCTGACAAACGGACATTGGCTGATTACTCCTTAGTCGACCCGACCTTAATTGGTACTAGCATAGTACCACCTGCGGTCACTGCTGCACACTTTGACATCAAGGGGGCATATATAAACATGCTGCAACAAAATCAATTCAGTGGTGCCCCAGACGAGGACCCAAGTGATCATATTTCCATGTTCTTGAGTTACTTGGACTTCTTCAAGATTCAAGGTGCGAGTGATGATGCAATAAGGTTGAGGCTTTTTCCTCTTTCATTAAAGGGAAAGGCACTTAAATGGCTCCGGTCTCAACCACAAGGGAGCTTCCTTACTTGGGACAAATTGGCTACGATTTTTGTGGACCAGTACTTCCCACCCTCCATGCAAGCTCAGCTTAGGCAAGAAATCAACGCCTTCGCTCAGCAAGATGGAGAGTCATTACATGAGGCGTGGGAAAGGTACAAGCAGATGTTGAAGAGGTGCCCCAATCACTCTATGCCTGAATGGTTGCAAATGAGGACATTCTATGATGGATTGAGTCAAGCCAATCAGCACTTGGTCGATTGTGCATCACAAGGTTCATTTGAGAGCAAAATTGCCATAGAGTCCAGGCAGTTGATTGAGAAGATGGCTCATAACAGCAGTCGGGCCACTGTTAGGAAGCGTATCATGAAGAAGAGTGATTTGGAGCCTGAGAATGTGCAAGTTTTATTTGCACAAAATAAAGAGATGCAGCAACAGATGGCTGCATTGACCCAGAAATTGGGTCAGGTCCAAATGAATGCTTCAACAGGTATACCTCCTATCCCTTCTGATACTTCTGCTTTATTACTAACATGTGATTTCTGTAAAGGCAACCACCGTAATGGTGAGTGTGCATTTGAAGTTAGTACTAGCATAGGTAATGATGAACAGGCTAATTTTGTGGGAGGAGGACAGAGGAACAATCCTTACTCAAACACCTACAACCCAGGGTATAGAAATCACCCTAACTTCTCGTGGCGCAGTCCAGCACTCCAGCCACCACAAGAGAAGCAGCAGGCACCTTGGGAGGCAGCAATTGAGAAGCTCGCTCTAACAACCAATAATTTTGTTGAGGAGACGCGAGCCAACTTCAAAAACCAGGGTGCCAGCATTCGCAATCTGGAGGTTCAGATGGGTCAACTTTCCAAGCAGATGTCAGAGAGGTCACCGGGAACCTTTCCCAGTGACACCATTCCAAACCCCAGAGAGCATTGCAAGGCCATTACTCTTCGAAGTGGCAAGTCTCTTGAGGAGCCACAGAAGAAGAATGATGAGGTGGTGCTTGAGAAGGAAGAGGGCAAGGAACAACCAGCTGAGGACTCAACTCCTGAAGTGCAACAAAATAAGAATTCAACTGCAACTCAGGAAGGAGAGAAGAAATCTCAGATATCTCACAAGGTTCCTTTTCCTCAGCGGTTGAAAAAGGAGGAAAACAAGAAGCAATTTGCCAACTTCATGGAGGTGTTCAAGAGGCTCCAGATCAACATTCCCTTCGCAGAGGCACTCGAGCAGATGCCTACATATGCGAAGTTCATGAAAGAGCTTTTGACCAACAAAAGGAAGATGCAAGATGATGAGACTGTGCTTCTCACAGAGGAATGCAGTGCAATTCTACAAAGGAAGCTCCCTCAGAAGCTAAAAGATCCTGGGAGTTTCACAATCCCTTGTAACATTGGGGGATTTGATATTGGCAAAGCTCGGTGCGATTTAGGGGCAAGCATCAATCTGATGCCCCTCTCCATCTTCAAGAAGCTTGGTATTGGAGAAGCAAAGCCGACAATGATGTGTCTTCAGTTGGCTGATCGGTCTGTGAAGAGGCCCTATGGGAAGTGGAGGATGTGCTTGTTAAGGTGGACAAGTTCATCTTCCCTGCTGACTTTGTTATTTTGGATATGGAGGAGGATTCAGACATTCCTCTCCTCCTGGGTAGGCCTTTTCTAGCCACTGGGCGAGCCCTCATAGATTTTCAACAGGGCGAGCTCAAGCTCCGGGTTCATGAAGAAGAGGTCTCATTCAATGTCTACCGATCCATGAAGAATCCAATGGATAGCTCCCAATGCTTTTTGGTGGACGTGGTTGACACTCTAGTCACGTCTACTTTTGAGCAAATTGGGCATGGAGATGTGTTGGCAGCAGCTCTGACACATGAGAAGAGTGAAGAAAACAAGGTTGTGGAGGTGGTGGCCAGATTGGATGCACCTCCAGCTTACACAAAGACAGATCAGATGAAGGAGCTGAAGAGGCATGAAAAGGAGGAGCGTGCAGTTCCAGAGCTCAAAACTCTTCCACCAAACCTCAGGTATGAATTCTTAGATGACACTAAACTCTATCCAGTTATAATTAGTAATGCCTTGACTGAAACTGAAACTGAGAAATTAATGAGAATTTTGAGGTAATACAAAGCTGCTTTAGGATGGTGTGTGTCTGATTTGAAGGGGATTAACCCCAATTTCTGCATGCATAAGATTCTCCTTGAGGAGAATTTTAAGCCAGTAATTCAGCCTCAGAGGAGGCTGAATCCGACTTTGCAGGATGTCGTGAGAAAGGAGGTAGTCAAACTTCTAGATGCAGGCATTATCTACCCCATCTCCGACAGCACTTGGGTTAGCCCAGTGCAAGTAGTGCCTAAGAAGGGGGGGTTAACTGTGGTAAAATCTGATAAAGATGAATTAATACCAACCCGCACTGTTTCTGGGTGGCGTGTGTGCATTGATTATAGGAGATTAAACAATGCCACCCGGAAAGATCATTTCCCATTACCCTTTATGGACCAAATGTTGGAAAGATTAGCAGGACATGCATTCTATTGTTTTTTGGATGGATATTCAGGTTACAATCAAATCTGTGTCGATCCTGTAGACCAGGAAAAAACTGCTTTTACTTGTCCCTTTGGGATTTTTGCCTATCGGAGAATGCCCTTTGGGCTTTGCAATGCACCCGCGACTTTTCAAAGGTGTATGTTGGCTATATTCTTCGACATGGTCGAAAATTTCATTGAGGTTTTTATGGATGACTTCTCGGTCTACGGGTCGTCCTTTGATGCATGTCTTGCCAATCTGGGCAGAGTGTTAGAAAGATGTCAAGAAACTAATCTAATCCTTAACTGGGAAAAGTGTCAGTTCATGGTCAGGGAGGGGATAGTTTTAGGACATAAGATTTCAGAAAAGGGTATTGAGGTTGATCAGGCAAAGATTGATGTCATCAAAAATCTACCTCCTCCAGTAAATGTCAAGGGGATAAGAAGTTTTTTGGGTCATGCCGGTTTCTACCGGAGATTTATTAAAGATTTTTCGAAAATTGCAAAACCTCTATGCAATTTACTGGAGAAGGATGCTGAGTTCATTTTTGATAATAATTGCATGAAATCTTTTGAACTTTTGAAAGAGAGATTGATTACAGCTCCTATAGTGGTTGCCCCCAATTGGGGTGAACCTTTTGAACTAATGTGTGATGCGAGTGACCACGCAATAGGAGCTGTACTTGGTCAAAGAATTAATAAAGTGTTTCATGCAATCTATTATGCCAGTCGTGTGTTGAACAGTAAACAAACTAATTACACGACCACTGAAAAAGAACTCTTGGCAGTGATTTTTGCAATGGACAAGTTTCGTGCCTATTTGATAGGCTCGAAAGTGATAGTGTTCACAGATCATGCTGCTTTAAGGCACCTATTGGCTAAGCACGATGCTAAGCCAAGACTGATTAGGTGGATCTTGCTCTTGCAAGAGTTCGACTTGGAAATAAGAGATAAAAAGGGGGTAGAGAATGTTATTGCTGATCACTTATCTAGGCTCCCCCTTGAGGATAGTAATAGGGATAATCAGGTTCCAATTGAAGAAAAATTCCCTGATGAACACCTGTTTGCTGCATCTGAACTCCCATGGTATGCAGATTTAGCTAATTATTTAGTAGCGAATGTGATTCCTAAGGATATGACTTGGCAACAAAAGAAAAATTTTTTACATGATGCCAGGTTTTATTTTTGGGATGAGCCATTCTTGTTTAGGAGGAGTGCAGATGGAGTAATCAGGCGTTGTGCTTCCCAAGAGGAAATTCCTGAAATCCTTTGGCATTGTCATAATTCACCATATGCTGGTCACTACAGCAGTGACAAAACAGCTTCTAGAGTTTTACAATGTGGGTACTATTGGCCCACCATTTTTAAAGATGTTAGGACCCATGTGATGAATTGTGACAGGTGCCAAAGAGTTGGGAATATTTCTAGGAGAGATGAGATGCCTCTTCAAAGCATTTTAGAAGTTGAGGTATTTGATGTGTGGGGCATAGATTTTGTAGGCCCTTTTCCCCCTTCCTATAATAACAGGTACATTCTTGTAGGGGTTGATTATGTGTCCAAGTGGGTGGAGGCAATTTCCACTCCCACCAATGACTTTGCTGTAGTTGTGAACTTTTTAAGAAAAAATATTTTTAGCAGATTTGGAGTACCAAGAGTACTTATTAGTGATGGTGGGAGTCATTTTTGTAATCAGGTTTTAGAAAGAGCCTTGTCCAAATATGGGGTGCACCACAAAGTTGCTACCCCATATCACCCACAGACTAGTGGTCAAGTAGAGGTGTCAAATAGATCTCTTAAGAGGATCCTGGAAAAAACTGTTAATAGCAGTAGGAAAGATTGGTCTAAAAAACTGGATGATGCCTTGTGGGCGTATAGAACTGCTTATAAGACACCTATTGGCATGTCACCTTTTAAGGTTGTGTATGGAAAAAACTGTCATTTGCCAGTGGAGTTACTTCACAAGGCATACTGGGCAACTAAATTTTTGAACTTGGATATGCAATCCTCTGGTGAGAAGAGGTTATTGAAGCTAACTGAACTTGATGAGTTCAGAGAGCAAGCATATAACACTTCTCGTGATTTTAAAGAAAAAACTAAAAAATGGCATGACAAGAAATTGACTAATAAGAAGTTTGAACCTGGACAATTGGTTTTGCTATTTAACTCTAGACTTAAGCTTTTCCCTGGAAAGCTTAAATCTAGATGGTCTGGTCCTTTTGTGATTGTGCAGGTCTCACCTTTTGGCGCTATTGAAATTAAGGACCCCAAGACTGGGGACACTTTTAAAGTGAATGGACAGCGACTTAAGGTATATCATGGTGGAGTCATTGATCAGAGTGCATCCTCGGTTGAGCTCACAGACCCTTAGTTCTTGAGATGGGGTCAACCGTCAGGCTCGGGACGTTAAACAAGCGCTTGCTGGGAGGCAACCCAGTGGTAAGTAGCTCTTTCATAGTAATTTTAATTTTATTTTTCTTTTAGTGTAGGACTTTATTGTAAAAAAAAATGTGTACAGGTCTGTTCGCTGCGCCCAGGCACGCTCCTATGCGCCCAGGCGCAGTGGGGTCACATGGTCAGAAGAGGGGTTGCAGTTTTAATTCGCAAGGGGAAAATGAATCACGTAGTGCGCCCAGGCGCACCTTGCCGCGCCCAGGCGCGCGGGTTTAGTTCAGCAGTTAAAAAAAAAAGGGAGAGGGTTTTGAACCAAATCCTCATTCATTCCCTCTCACCAGCGATTTGCTCTCCTTTCCCCCTCATCTCAAACCCTAACTCCCCTCTTCTCTTCTCCCATCTCCAGCAATTTTCTCTCACACATTCATGCTTCATCCTTCCCCTCTTGCTTCATTCATGCATGTTGGTCTCTCTCTCTCCATTGATTTTTCCTCTCTTTGTGGGTAAGCTTCAATTTCGAATTCCTCTCTTTGGTTATGTCTTAGGCATTAGAGTGAGTTGTTTTGTTGATTTTAAGTATCTCTTGCCTAGACTAGTGATTATTAGGGGGTAGAGTCCTAATATTTGCACCTTAGAGCATTGTCATATTTTGTGCATACTAGGTGTTTGTTGTATTGCCTGAGAGAAATTTAGCACTATGTCAACCAATAGAGATCAGGGAAAGAGACCTAGGATACATGCACCATCATCTTCCATCACTAGGAGACCGTTTGAGCATCCTGAGGTTAAGGTATTTTATGATTCACAATGTAAGGGGAAAGGGATAGTGGCTGAGACTACCCTTGAGGATCCTAACAACATTAGAAACCCTTATATCACTCCACGTATAGTGAGTCTCCAGTGGACCTGTTTTACAAAAGATATTGCTCCTGCCTTTTGTAAGTCCTTAGTTTGGGAGTTTTTCGCCCACGCTCACTATCGTGAGGTGCAAACTCCCGGTTGCCGCTTAAGTTGGGTTCGGGGAAAACAAATTTCTTTTGGTGCCCATAACATTGCTAGGGTCTTAAAGCTATCGGACTATCCATTTGAGACCAATTTTGTGGAGTATTACCGAAGAGCAACTCTGAATAATGATGACCATGATCAATTGAAAGGTGCTCTTTTTCTTGAGGGGAAGGATTGGAATTATCACAAGAGCACTAATGCGGTGAAGCATGTCTATGCTAAGCACCTCCATCCTTGGGCGAGATTCTGGGCCCAATTCATTATGCACAACATCTATCCCCAATCCCATGAGTATGAGTGTAAGCCTCATATCCTTCGCATCGTTTATTGGATCTTTTCTAACATGGAGGTTGATGCTGCTTGGCTCATGTTCGAGTACATTTTCCACTTAGCCCGGGATTTTGCCCCGGGTACCTTTGGGCTGCCCTGGTTGATCACCCGGTTGTGTGAGGATGCCGGTGTACTTTTTGCTGATGATTTATGTGATCTCAAGCACCAGGCTCAGATGGGGTCTCACAAACTTCAGACATTTGAGGTTATAGCTCATGAGGAGCTTGGTCTTCCACCGCGAGCAGCTGTCCGTGGTTCGCGAGCTGCACGTGCCGCTGCTGCCGCTGCTGCCCCGGTTGTGCCCCCAGCACCAGCTCCTGCTGTTCCTGTTTTTCCACCCAATACAGACCCTCATCCACCCCAAGGGGGATCGACCGCTGATTTGACCCGCATGATGGAGCGGCTTTTGCGCCGTCAGAGCCGCCACACTCATTATTTCCAGACGGAGCTGCTCCGGGATGAGGCGAGGGATGCACACCAGCGTGCGATTAGTAACCACCTGGGCATTCTTTTTTTCTCTTCCACCATATACGGACGAGGAGTTGCAGACATTGGATAACTCTTCTGATGGTGATGATTTGAGTGATAGTGATGCCGGGATCTGAGTTCTATGGTAGTAGCTGCTGATTTGTGGAGTTAGGCTGATAGTAAGGGTGTGGTAGTATTTGGTACTATTGTCAGACTTATTCTGACTTTGAGCTTTTGTGATACCTACAAACCTGTACACCAAAAATACTTGTTTCGTTTTATGCATGGTTAAATTTCCTTCATATTTATGGTTGTGTTTTTTTATACTTAATTACCTGTGATGTTTATGTGGTGCCTCTTGCACCTTGAGATTAATTGTGATGCAGGTGAATAAGTTTGGGGGAGTTGCCTCCCATGTGCTTTACAGGGACCACTGAATGTGAGGGAAGTTTTCCATTTTTCCCTATCTTTTATTTTTATTTTGTAGTGTAGATAGATTTGTTGCTTGAGGACAAGCCACATTCTAAGTTTGGGGGTGAGGGTAATAAAAATAAAAATTTTTCTGATCTTGATTTCTCCCCTGGCTTTGTGTTGGTTTGTGTCCTGGCATGAGTAGGCACTAATTCTAGGTGTTAGATTTGTCCCTTTGATAGGTGTAAATGCTTGATTGTGATTTTCGACTTGTTTTACCCAGGTACTAATTGGATTTAGCTTTGAATTTTTTTTGAAAATTAGTTGTTTGGAAAACTTGTTGTGAATGATTGATTAGTGAATTGACCTTAACCAGTGAGATTTGAGCCTATACACTTGAAGGAGTAATGTTTAATGAATATTGTGATGAAACTCCTATTTTTTTTTTCATGAGTGTTGTTCGCTTTGATTGTTTGTTCTAGAACTTGATTTGTGACCTTTTCAAAATTGACAATTGATTGCATGCATGAACATGATTAAGGCACTTAGGTTTGTGTTGTTGTGGCCTTCAACGAATTTTTGAGACATAATGATCCCTTAGTTGCCCACTTTGACCTTTGAGATATAAGGACTTTCTTTGGTACCCAACATTAATTGAAATATTTTTGTGAAGTACCTTTGAATTTTTGAATGAGCAATTGAGTGGAATGTTACCTAAAAATGGTGAAAGTGTTAAATGTTGAAAAATGTATTTCTATTTCTCTTTGAAAAAGTGAAAAAAAAAACAGCATAATAAAGATGTGTTGAAAAAGTGAAAAAAAAAAGAAGAAGAGAATAGGAAGAAAGAAGGAAAGAAAAAGGAAAACGAATGAGTGGATTTGTGTTTGTGTAACCACTTTCATTGCTCATTTCATGATTCAAAAGGGAAGATTTCTGATTTTATTAAAATAAGCCCTTTGTTTATCCTTTTATTCTTTTATCCCACCTGACACTTTTAGCCATGGCCCCATTACAACCAAATAAAGACCTTATGATTTGTGCATGTTTTCAATAAATTCAGTGGAGATATAGGTCTATAGTCAAGCTTATGGTAACATGCTTTCATTGTTTGAACTTGAGTGAATTGATAGATATAACCCATACACATGAGAGATGTTGTGAGATAGTGTGGTCACTAATCTTTTATTCACTTTGAGTTTGTCTTATCAACTGGATTTTATTAAGGTGATTTGCTAGTGAAGAGAGGAATCTTGGGTAGGTGAGTCGGAGTTTATGATTGAGTAGCTATGTCTTGATTGGGGAGGATTCGAGGCTCTGAATTTTTTGTTTTACTTTTGCCTGGGACATGCAAAATGTTAAGTTTGGGGGAGTGATTAGAGCCAGAAATATGATGTTTTTGAGTGATAATTTACCCTCTTTCTTAGTGATTTTGGCTTGTTTCTCAAGTAATTGTTAAGAAAAAATTGATTTTATCTACTAATGACAAGGAACGAGATCGTTGTGGATTTTGTGCCCTTTTTGGTTCTTAATTTCAGGTTGTGGAGCTTAATTTGTTGAAATTGGAAAAAGGAAAAAAGAAGCAAGTAATAAAACCTTGAAGTTGGAACTGAGAAAGCGAGTTTGTCGATTAAGATGCTACGCCGTGGGTGCACAAGACCAGGAAATGGGGTCAAAAGAGCAAAAACAAGAAGATGCTGAAGCTAGCGTGGTGCGCCCAGGCGCAGCCTTGTGCGCCCAAGCGCAGGTCGATCTCGCCCAGGCGCAGCCTTGTGCGCCCAAGCGCACGTCGTCTGTCACAGTGGATTTAATTATATCTTTTACAGATTTGATAGGGGATTAGTTTTTATCCTTTTAAATAGACACATTCTAGGTTAGATAGGGGGACGATTTTCACATATCAGAAGAAAAAGAACAAGGTTTTAGAGCTTTTTGCGAAGAACACGGAGATTAGAGGCAAGGATTAGTGGTAATTATGTCACTCTTTATCACTTTTATTGCTTTTCTTCTTCCCATTATGAACTAAACCCTTCTTTGGGATGTAGGAGTAGATGAATATGGAACCTTGTTAATGTTTATGCAATGAATTGATTTTGTTTTTCCATTATAAACTCTGTGTTTGATTTTATTTTTTATTGCTGTTCGTGAATGTGCGCAGTTCATGACTTTTGGAAATCCTTTATGAATAGACATATGAATTTAGGATTTAGCCTAATAATCAAACAGTTCAATTGCATAGGCACAGACATGTTTTCTATGAATTGGATAATTTTTACAAGTTTTGATTGAACTTAATTAAGGGTTAGGTTTTTAAGGCTCTCTTGAGACATCATTGGGAGATTAATACCTAAAATACGGAAACGTGCTAAGACATTAGACGTTTTCTACCTTTGCAAAACAAATTCAGAATTTAGGAAAACAAATCAATTCGTTGTTAAATGTTTTAGGAACCTTCATCGAAACTACGTCCCGCTTTTTCCCATTGTTCAAGAATCGTTTTATTTATTTGTTTTAATTCATTTAAATCAACAATCACTCAAACAATTGAATTTTAATTTAATTTTCATTTAGTAACTACGAATAGGTGAGAATTATTAGAATCAATTTCAGTCCTCGTTGGGAACGATACTCTATTTATCACTTTATTACTTGTACGATCTGGTACACTTGCCAGAATCCCAACATCCACCCAAACCTAGTCGGAAGCTAACAGGAGTACATGACCTTTACCATGCAGGCATTGACAGCTGTCTGCTACCTCGTAGCAAAAATAAATGGAATGCTGGCTCATTGCATAAACATAGTGCCTCGTTCTAGTCCCTCTCACGGTTCTCGAATTGCCATAGGGAGCGACAGTACCATTTCTAGTTCGCTATGCAGAACTTACCACGGCATAGAACCGATCTGCCCGTACCACATATGGAATTCGTTCTGCCTAGAATAACACTCAAGGCTTTTTGACGTATCACCGTCCTTGCCCTTCCTATTGTAATCACAACCCGAATATCCGCAGATACTCCGGGGTATCTTCCTCTCCACTACTTCGCACTCATACTCACCGCATTAATTAATGTCTTTTAAAAGTTTTCTTACATCTTTAGTCTTTTAATGACCTAGGGTCGACTCATCCTCATAACATCCCTTCGACGAGTCCCAACCGTTAACAAAGTTATTCTCTTTCCCCAAAAAGCACAAAGTTCCACATTCTTCAAAGATACCATTGCGAGCCAGCTTAGATCATCAAGCCTTGAATCACGAACATCGCACAATCACATTTCTTTGCCATCAGCATTTCCAGAAGCACATCATTCTTTTCTTTGATACGTATCTTAAGCTTTATTACATTTTCATACTTTCTGAAATACTCTGGATCCCATTATAATTTCATAATTTCCAGTGTCTCACTCATCCATAACCGGAACCAGAATAGAACAGTTATCATTCAGGCATACTTAATAATTATGCGACAACAAATCATACATAATGCAATTAGAGTGTATGGAAATCAAGGTCATGATCATATACTCATATAACACATATCATATAGCAAGTAATAAAATTTCAGAAGTAATATAATCAGTTAAGTACCGAGTCTAAGCGCCACGTTGACTTAGGCCTACTGCATCTCTCACCTCTTACTCCTGCTACTGAAAATGCTCGTCTTCGTCTTTGAGGATTCTTTGCTGCTCCTTGATGTTCCATCCCGCCGTCTAAAATACCCCGTATTAAATACTTTCACGTTAAAATTTCATTTAAATAAAGTTTATCCTTCAACCCCAATTTACTCCTTTTAGTCCCTATAAAATAGGTGAAAACATAATTACTTTTTTTTTCAAAACCACATCAATTTTTTTCCAATACTTAAAATACTTCAAAGCCATCTGAAAATACTCAATAATACAAATCAAAACAATCACTTTAGTTTCTGGTCCAATCTTGGACAGCCACCACTTTCAATTCGAAATACCGAAAAATCATCATTTTTCAAACTAACTTTTGCTACAACAAATAATACCTAATACTTGCACTTTTAAACACTTGAAAACATTTTTGAAATAGAAATACATTACTAATAAATTCTGGACAGCATTCAATCAAAATCAAAACTCACTTTTTCACTTTGATTTTTCGATAAAAACTCATGTATGAAACGTATACGTAAAAACCTTAGAATAAAACACTTTCTTATAAATTTTTTGAACCTTAACACTATAAAATAAATTGTTGGAAAGCATTAAATACTTATTATAAAACCTCATAATCAACTTAGTTAAATCACTAATCTAAGTCAGGCTTTACTTAAAAATCATTTCCAAAAAAAAGCACTTAAATCAAAATTCTAGTTTAAACAAACCAAGAAGCATAATTAACATGTAAACGTACATGATTAGTCTTTAATCTTAATTAATTATGCAGTAATCAAAATTAATCATTCACTAATCAAAATCAACTTATACTAATCATGCACTAATCACAATTAACAAATCACTAAACAAAATTAACAAACAATAATCAGGATTAACAATCACTAATCAGGATTAACTTTTACTAATCATGATTAACACCTCACTAATCAGGGTTAACATTCACAAATCAAGATTAACATGTTAACCACAACTTAATCACATTTAAGAAACAAATTAAGCTAATCACTTAGGAAAATCACACGCAAATTACGGTTAATTTCCTAAACTTGGTTAATTTCACAAAATTAACTTTTCCACCAATCAAATTTTTTCATCAAATAAAATTAAATAAAATGTCACATATAATCAAAAACTAGTCATGTCACCCACACATACTTGGTCAACACTCAATCAAAAATCTAACTATGATAGACTAACCCTAGTTATGCATGCAACTTCTCCTCTAAGCTTTCCACTATCAAATTTATCATTTTTATTTTTATTTCCATAAAATGACATAATGCATCCAAAAATATATCATCATCAAAATCAACTTTTTGAGTAAAAAATCCCACTCAAATGGACATGCATTGGCCAAATTTCCCATCATCATTTTTAGTCAAATTTTCATTCAAATTTTTGTCTTGACAAATCACAAAATAATTTTCCTATTGGTCTAAAAAAAACCGTGTGCACCATCTCAAAACCACCAAAAATTTTAACTTGTTTCTTAAGCTAAAAATCTTAAGCTTTCAACCAAAAACATTCAAGACTTTTAACTTCTAAAAATCAAGAACACTTTCTAACAAAAAAAAAGGTACTTGATGCATACACTTGGTTCTTGAAAATTTACTCATAAACAATACATGCATAAACTCAAACAACTTTAATCATCATAAAAATCTCATTTTTAACTAGCTTTCATCATGCATGTGCAAGGAATAAAAACAAGTGTTGGTTCTTGTTCATCATCCTCATGGCCGAATCTCTCTAGGCCAAAGACTAAGTTTTTATGCAATTTTTTTCACATGCAAATGATTGTTTCACAAGATCAAAGCTTGCATGTACTTAAAAATAAATTTTAAAGCATAAACATCATCACATTATCACATCATCATGCATCAACATCATTAAGGCGAGACTTTTATCAAAGATTTCTAACATGCAAACATAAAAACTCAAGATCATTACTTTTATCAAACAAAACTAAAGATCATGCTTTTAAACTAATTAAAATTAACATGCATGAACATAGATCATCAAATACAGTCAAATAACTAACATGCATCAACTTAAACACAAATAAAAAAGCTTGGATCCTATTTTTTAAGACATGGCCAAATCATACATCCAAAAATAATGACATGCACAAATTTTTCTAAGCTTTAAAATCATGATCTAAGCATGAAAAAGAACATGCATGCAACAATCATCACAAATAAAGCTTATAAAAATAAACATGCATCAAGGTTTCCACTATTTTTTTTATTACATCAAAATAAAAATAAAACTTCAAGATCTTCAAATCCTCCAAGAAATCCAAGAAGAAAGAAAATATTTCCACCTTTTAGCTTGCTCACAATCACTTTTGCTTCTTGAAATCACTTTAGCTTTTTGGAAAAATCACTTTCGAAATGCAAAATCACTTTTTCTCTCTCTTTCTCTCTCTCACCTTCGAACTCTCTCTCTCTCTCTCTAGATTCTTAGAACTTGATTTTGTTCTAAGAATAGTGTTTAGTGAAAATGATTTGGTGTTGTGTAGAATGAACCACACACTTGCATATTTATAGAGAAGTTCAAATTCATGGGTTTTGCCCATCACAAATGGGTTCATGGGTTGACCCAACTCCTTAGCCAATCAAAATTCATTTTGCCCACTCAAAATAATTTTGTCTCCTAAAATGATTTTTGTCTAAAAATAATTCTACATGCAAAAATAGTCATTCATGAAATACAATGTTGAGTAAATTATGGTACTAAAGTCACTTCATGAATGATAAATCTCACTACACATATTTCCTATCAACTTTCTTAAAAAAAGTAGTAATAACATAAGCTTTAATTGAAAGCATATAGTAAAATTTTCATATCTGATCACTTTATGAAATCGACTTTAGAAATCATACATTATGCAAACATTCACATACACATCAAATCAAACACTTATTTATTTTATATTTAAAACACTCTTATTTTCAAAAATATACTGTAAAATAATATTTTATTGTTTAAAATATACGAGGATTTTGACGGGTGTTACACATTCAAGTACCCAAGCGTACCCATTCAAGTACCCAATTTTTTTAATTTTTTAATTTTGTTCTTGTATTTACCCGGTACGTACGTACCCAGGCATACCCAAGAAGTACCGGATACGGGTACGTACCCGGTATGCATACGGCAGCCAGATAGGAGTACCCATGCTTTATAGGTCTCTACACAAATTTGACATTTGATATTTTTCCTTTTAGATAAAATGGTCAACAGACCCATATTTCTCAATTTTTGTATAGAACCAAAATTCAAATGTCCTAATCTACTATGCCAATGATCAAAAGACTCAGCAAAATAAACAGAAGTGGAAATATTATTATTAATATCAGAGGAGTTGAGTACAAATACCCCACCATTCAGATACCCCTTTCCCACAAAAACACCATTTTTGGTTATCACAATTTTATCTAGAGCAATTTTTGAACCAGTCTTATTAAGCAATGCACCAAAAACTAAATTCCTACTCATAGAAGGCACATACAACACATTGTTCAAAACTATGGTCTTTCCAGAAGTTAATTTGAGTAGAATTTTTCCTTTACCATATACTCCAGTAGTTGCAGAGTTGCCCATGTAGACAATATCACCATCTGTTGATTCCTCAAAATCCTGGAACAATTCTTTATTTGTGCATATGTGCCTTGTTGCTCCAGTGTCGAGCACCCATTCAGTAACGTTGCTTACCAGATTCACTTCCTCAACAACAACAACAATTGGTTCATCATCTTCAGCTAGATTTGCTTGAGGACGCAACTGGTACGGCGCTTGCCTTGGATTGTTGTTGTTGTTGTTATTGTTGTTTTCTGCTCTCTTTCGCGCCTTGCAGTGGTAAGCTTTGTGTCCTGATTTTTGACAGTACCAGCATGACAATTCTTTGGTTTTCTGTATAGGATTATTTGGTTTCAGTGCATGATTGTTTCCCTTCTGCTTGTTGTTCTGACTTTGATGCTTTCTCTGTTTCTGATTTTTGAATCTATTTTTTGAAGAACCAGCAACAGACTCAACAAGATTATCATTGGAAAAATTTAAACCATTTTGATACCTACCCTTGAGACGATTTTGCCTCTTCTGTTCTCACGTAGTTGATCAGTTCCTGCAAATTGAAGTCCTTCCTTTTGTGCTTGAGATGATTTCTGACGTCACTCCATGAAGGGGGAAACTTCTCCAGCAAAACATTCGCCTGTAAAATCTCACACATATTCATTCCTTCATTGAGAACATCTGCAACCAGATTCTCATACTCGTGCACTTGCTCCATTATTGGTTTGTCGTCTACCATTTGAAACTGCAACCACTTGCCAGTGACATATTTTCGATTCCCATCATCATCTGCTCCATACTTTTTCTCCATAGTCTCCCATATCGACTTGGATGATTTGTTAGTCACGATTAAGTCGAAGAGATTATTGGACATATTGCTCAGAAGGTGACCACGTAACCATTTGTTATATTTATTATAATTCTCCAGCGCTTGTGTTGTCTCTTCAGTGATTGGGTCAGGTACAACAGGGGGATCAATGGTTAACACAAAGTTTGCCTCCAATTGCTCAAAAAAAATGGTGAGTTTCTGAGCCCAACGCTTGTAGTTCGTTCCATCAAGTGGATCAATTTTTGTAATATTAGGCAGAGTGGCTTTGTTGAAAAGGAGAACCATCGAATCAACACAATCTTGTTTTTAAATTCTTAGAAAAATAATTTGAAGATGACTGTGTTGTGGTAAATTCCACTGCCTTAAAAACAAGATTTCCGGATAGCCGGGGTGCAACTATACCAACTGGTTCTTGCTCCCAAGGTTAGCACAATAGTTCTCTAACTCGTGCACTCGAGGCAGAGAACTTGGAATCTTAGAATGTTAGGTCGCTTTCAAAGGAAAAAGAAGAGATCAGAGAAAATGAGAAAGACAAAGGGGGTCCGATTTCTGTGTGTAAGAACCATAATGGAGAAACATCAACATATAGGCCTTAGCCTCAAACACCCAACAACTAGAAATTAATGATCAATAAATTATCATCATGACCTATCTTAAATTGCTGCAATAAAAGGTCCATAAAACTTGCAACAGCCAAATTTAAAAACATGGGTAATTAAAAAAAAAACATTTGACTAGTGGCCTTCCAAAAAGAGAACTCGTACACTCTGCACTCATCCAAACGCCGGCGCGCGTGTATTGGGCCTAACAAATTTTCTACCAAAAACCCAATAACTTATTTGCAAGTGTGTAGAAAAGAATGAAATATAAAGGGTCAAGTTTTATCAATGGCCAATATGGGACTAAGGTGAATGACATTAATTCCAACAAAAAGTTGGCGGCGAAAAATTTCAGAATCAATTGTGGTCTTTAGTCAAATTGGCTAAACACAATCTAGGCTTAAATAATTTTTTGATACATGTAAATATAGGTTGAGCATATACATGGATATTACAAATGTTTGCGATCTTTGTGATAGTGAGGCATTAATAAGGGACCATCTGTTCTATGAATGCAAATGGACTACTGAACTTCTACAATAGTTTTGTCAATGGATTTGTTTGGATAACTGGCAAACAAAATATAGAAACTGGAGTAGATGGATGCTATATGCTTTCAACAACACCAAGACCAGAAAGAAGATTGTTTGGGCAACATATTCAGTGATGGCTTATCTTACATGGATAAAGAGGAGTAGAAGAACCTTCCAGCAGAAGAGAAGAATACAAGGTGAAATTTTTGTCATTATTAAAAAGGAATTAGTTATTCGTTTTATGCATTGCATTCCTAGGATTAATAGCTGAAAAAATATAGTCCTATACCAAAGAATTAGTGTAGAATTATAATTTTTTTCATTTGGATAACTTGAGGTATTTGAAAAATAATAGTAGATGACAAGTAACTTAAGTTGGTATTGGTTTGTAAAGACATTTTGTTAATGGAAATGAAGTCTTTATTTTCTTCTATCTACAAGAAAGTATTGGACAAACGATTTTTCATATAAATTAACTTTTTAAATATTCTTTACCTGTGCTCTAAAGCACACATTAAAAATACTCAAAATAAAATTTTAATTATACAAGTCGATTCGAGACAATAAATGACAATAATAATTGCGTCATGATTATGTAGCCATGGACATTGCTCGCAATTTGCGCGGACGGGCGGGCATTGCCCATGTCCATCAAAAACTCTTTTTTTTTTTTCGGACATGCCCGCCCGCCTATTATAAAATTTTGGACTGAAAATTCATGCCCTATCTGTCCTAAATCCGGCAGGGCATGCTCATGGGCGGCCCATTTAAATAAAAAAAATCATATATTTTTTTTAGCATAAAAAAAATCATATATTCTATCTTCAAAATTCATAACATGTAGACTAAGATTACACAACATATAAATGTTCCCACTCAAAATTCATAAAAACATAATAATAAAGTTTGATACCCCGATAAAAGATGTAGGGCGGCTCCTAATTGTGTAGCTCCTCATTTTTATTTTTTTTTAAAAACTAAATAATGGGCGGCCCGTGGGCGACCCACCGTCCGTCCAATGATGCCCGACAAAAGAAATGAGCATGGCGGACGGGACCATTCGAAAATTGGGCTAAAAAATGATGTTTTGCCCACAAAAAATGTAGGACAGACGGACGGGGCCATGGACATCCGCCCTAATTGCAAGCACTAATCATAATGTAACAACTGAAACTAATGGATTTGAAAATTGTATAAATTAAAAAAAAAATCTAAAATCTATATTTAAAAAAAGAGATCAGAATTAATCGCAAAATCAACTACATCCTTTGCTACAAGTAACATAAGTCGTCAATGAATGAACATGGTACAAAAAAACAAAAGAATGAATGACTAGCGCACACCAACGGAAGCACGGCACACAGACTTGTCACCCCCCACTCCTCTCCCTCTGAGCCAAATTGGAAAAAATATATAAAGAAAAGTCTCCGTCTCTCTGTTTCCATAGATTCTCATTCATTGTCAGATCTTACCTGCTCTTCCCTCTCCTCTCTCTCTCTCTCTCTATCTCTTTGTCTCAATCAGATCGATTTCCTTTTTGGTTCGATCGTACAATGGTGAAACCCAGGTACTCTCGCGTTGGGCCTCGTAAATCCTCATCATCGACCCTCATCCTTACCTCACTCGTCATTTTCACCTTCCTCATTCTCATCCTTCTTGCTCTCGGCATCCTCTCCATTCCCAGCACCTCCGGCAACCGTGGCGGTATGCCCAAACCCAACGATCTCAGCTCCATCGCTCACAACACTGTTGATAGGTATCACTCTCACTCTCACTCTCACTCCTCTCTTCAATCCATTCTTTTAAATTGTCACGAGAGGGAGAAAGCGCAGTCACCAAGTTTGAATTCGCTGACATTTTATGGGCATGTTTGAATATACATTGGATTCTCCTGGAATTGATTCTGAGTAGAGAAGCTACTCACAGTGCATCTTTGGTTCTGCGTTAGCGTATAATCAATTCTGGAATGCCAACTCTATTAAGTGTATGTTTGGTTCTGCGGTGAGTTAACCCAGAATCAATTCTGGAATGTCAAAGCTAGTAATAGTTGCTTTTGTTCCAATGTGATTTTGGGACAGGAATTGATTCTCCGACGCGGAACCAAACATGCCTTAACAGTTGTTTCTGCTCCAACATGATTTTGGGGTCAGAATTGATTTTCTGACTCGTAACCAAACATGCTGAGAGTTGCTTCACATCCAGTTTTCGAGTCCTAACATGATTTTCCACTACCAAACCAAATATGCATATGGCATGTTTGACAATTTTGACCCCAAAATCTGGCTGGAGTATAAGCAACTGTTACTAGCGTTGATATTTCAGAATTGATTTTGGGCTAACTCACTGCAGAACCAAACATGCACTATGTCACACAACTTTACCAACCCATCTGCCTGTAGTGACCCTATTGAAGTTTCTTTACTTCTCTATCTTGCTCTCTTTTGTGCAGAAGTGAAGGTGAAGACGGGAAGGGAGAGCAATGGGTTGAACTAGTATCATGGGAGCCTAGAGCTTTCGTCTATCATAATTTTCTGGTTAGCTTATCATTTATTACTCATTTTTGCAAAATTGATAAATTAGTTTTCCTTGGCAACCAACGTGGGTTGGGACGAGTGGTAAGCGGCTCGGTCTCGCTTAAGCAAGGTCTCGAGTTCGAGTCCTTGTGAATGCAAAAAATTCATGTTGGGAGACTCACCTGCCATAGCCAGGCACGCGACCCGGGTCGGATCCGGATGTACCTAGGTAGTACTTAGGGAACCGGGTGGGCAACCAAAAAAAAAAAAAAAAAAAAAAAGTTTTCCTTGGCATTCTTTAATTTGTGACTGCATACTTAAGTTTACATTCAAGATTTCCTTGAGCGGAGCCATAAAATTAATGTAAGGGGAGCTAGAAGAAACCAAACAAATCATAAAGGAATGTATGAGAATATGACGAGGTTAAGGAAGAAGCTAGTCCTCCTTCCATCCGCCCCTCCCCGTCATATGGTCCATGAGAAATGAAAACACCTTTTTAGTCAAAAAGAAAATGATGATAGTCGAAACAGTCTCCATGTGAGACTAATGTATCCTGACATGTTGTTCTGAAAATTTCTAATTTGACTGCCATTTGAGATTTTTCAGGATCAAGTTACGATTTTTCATTTCTCCGTGGCTAGACTAGGGTGCCTTTTTATCTCACGGATGAATTTGAATATTCAATCTTGATTTGTTCAATTGTGTATTATTTTGTCTTTCTCTTGCATGATATCCAATGAGTGCAACGGATAATAGACAATTTAATTTCACATAAAACCAAAATACAATCAAAGAACAAAATGTTGCTTATGACACATGAAAACAAGTTGAATAGTGTGCATCCGATTGGGTTCTTAATGATCTCGTTGCTGGATTTAACAGGAGACCAGATGTACTAGAATGATTGCTAAACTTGTTTGAATCGATATAAAATGGGAAGATCAGAATTACAGAAGGGAGTTAAAATCGAGTGCAAAGGAAGGATTTGTTTCCACAAATTAGTTTTCATTTTTTTTCATAGGCTGTTTCCACTGATTATTGCTTGTTAGGGAAGTTGGAAATCATTTTCGATCGTTGTTGCCTGACTAGGAATTAGAAGTGAGTGAAATTTATGAAGTGGAGTACATGAGTTGTGATCCTTTTTCTATTTTCTGAAATTTATTGTATTTCATCATTTTCCACTTAATCAAACAAGCCAACATGTAATCTTTTCAAAGGTGAAATTTTTTTCTGTAGACACGCTATAGTTAGTAATGAATTCTTTAAAGAGAAAGTAGGCATCGCACTTCGACTATTGACATGGTAGCTTTGTTTGATTTGGCTATCTGAGGAGAAGATCTTTAGAAGCCCCAATAATAAGTTAGTTCATTAAGCTGTGGGACATGAAGTGCGAGTGTTTGGGTTCAAACTCCCAGAAGTGCACTCTCTCCCCCCTCCCCTTAAAAAATATATAAAAAGGTGTTTGCCTGTTCAAAAAAAAAAAAAAGATATAGAGGATAACTCAATAGTTAGAGTAGAGAAAGACCAAGAAGAACTATACGGAAAACCATAGAAATAGCCTTTCTAAAGACTTGAGTTGTGACATCGCAACGGCATTATTAGATCCATGTAGTCAATCCCACCTAGTGAGAAAAGGATTTAGTAGTTGTGGTATATTCATGGTTTAGGAGTGATTCCAAAATGATGAGGAAGAAAAAAGGAACACATCTTAAAATGGATTACTACTTCTGACTTCTCTTATAACTTGCTTAAAGTTGTAGGAAAGATGCAGTATTTTGTAATGTGACTTTATTGTCTGTTAAGGGTTAAGCACAGTTTTTTAACCAAGTTGTTGACCATAGAGCAGGCACAAGTCTTCAGCATTGCAATTTCCCTCTCTTTTGTTGCTGAATTCTTCTTTCTCTTGCTGTTTTCATGCTTGAGGATTACGAAATTACCGGATTTCATTTCTATGTTTTCTTTGGCTTAAAGATGTAATGTTTCAAATCATATATTTTTCATATTTTAATGTCACTTTGACATGATGCGATTATATTGTTTTAATTATTATTTAAGGTTCATGCTCTACTGGGGTGCTAATATGTGGTACTACTATGTCTCCACTTTTTAAATACTAAAATTTAACTGATAAATCTGAACAGACCAAGGAGGAATGTGAATATCTAATCAATATAGCTAAGCCAAGTATGCATAAGTCAACAGTTGTCGACAGTGAAACCGGAAAGAGTAAAGACAGCAGGTTAGATTTTCTTTTTCTTCTATTTCTCTGCCAAGTATCCTCTGAACTCAATATTGAAAAAAATATCTTATCTTTACTTATTCCTTTTATGTTTAGGGTACGGACAAGCTCTGGAACTTTTCTGGCCAGAGGACGGGATAAAATTGTCAGGAACATTGAGAAAAGAATTGCAGATTTTACTTTTATACCTGTAGGTATGTACTTTCTGCCCTTTGCCTCTTGTTTAAGATTTTTCATTGTTGATAAACTAAAGGTCTCATCGCGCCTGCTAATTTTTCTGGTTCACCTATTTGTCTAGTCAACAATAGCATGGGGCTGTGTGGGCCCTCCCTGCTCCCTGCCCCCGAAGTTTCCATGAACCTGCCTCCCATGCTTCTAATGGTGAACGAGAAATTCCCCCAAAAACCAACTCCCCACTGGGATCCTTGAATTTAGAATGGTTATATATACTCATATATTCTTTGTTGTGTTGGCAAAGTTAAAAGATATTACATACATACAATAAATAAATTTTAAATGTTTATGTTCACATTAAAAATACAAAAAGTGAACAATAAACAAAATACAACAAACAACAGCCAAGCTTATTACCAAAAAAAAATAAATAAACAGCCAAGCCTTATTCCCACTAGATGGGGTCGGCTACATGGATGGAACACCATGGTAATTGGACTTCCTCCTTCTTATCTACTCTCCTTATTGGGGATTCTACAACTCTTCTACTCACATGTCCAAACCAATTAAAGTGAGATTTTATCATCATGTCTAATATAAGGACCAGCCCAACTTTTTCTCTAATGCATTCATTATTAATTCTATCTTCCATGGCGTGTCCACTCATTTAATTTAACATTTTCATCTCTGTGAACACGGAGTTTATACTCTTGTTGTCATTTTACCATTGAATATTTGGTCCCATTCAGCATCACAAATCTTATAGTTGTGCATAAATTTTTCCCTTAAGCTTGAGCAGCGCCTTTCAACATATATTAACATATATAACACTTGAAGCACTATTCCAGTTCAGCAACCCCACCTAAACCCTCTCACACTCATGGTTCCCAAGCCTTCCCTTTTTCTCCTTCTCCTCCAAAAACCAACTTGCATTCAGCCCCCAAAAGAATAGAAGATAACTATACAATTGTTAACTGAGTAAGTATGAAGAGAAAGATGTCCATGCCATGCACTTTTTGAATTTTAATGTATGAAATGTTAGTCACTTTCAGGGAACCCTTGGAAGTATGCTCTCTCCCCCCTCTCCTTGAAAAACGAAAAAGTTTGCCAATGAAAAAATAATCCAAAACACCCAATGTTATCAAATATTTTTCTCTCAGTATGATAAAATAATCGTTCAACTTTTGTATGCATGTTGGTCAGAATTTAAAATACAATTATTGACTTAAATGCTGAATCAATTCCTTCACCTTATTTTGTTTGTGTATCATACCATACCATCCACAGTGGAACTCCAGCTTGTGCTTAGGTGTTTTGTGTAGTTAGAGATCTCATTACTTGTATGGGTATTGTGATAATTCTGCATAAGACCAACTTTTCAGATTTTGTAGGATTGCAATTATGTTTGTGTGCCATTTTCCATTATCCTGCTTGCATTGTGCATTTTTTAGCCTTTTCTGTTGTATGTGAAAAGGAAAGAAAAATCATGTAACACAAGAATTTTTTGGACTTCAATCAGCTATTAGCCGATGGCGCTCATATTCTTTCATAGCAATTAATTTGTATACCGAAATTAAATAATAATTGTATAAATATATACAAATTAGGCTGTGCTTCTACTTTCTATATGATCATTTGGATTCCATATGTGAGCTCTAGTCACTGCCTTTCTTTCTTTGATTAATATGTTTTGCCTCAGTTTTCTTTCTTTGAAAGTTTTGAAACAGCTACCTACTGCAATCGGTCACCATGTTGTGTGGCTTTTTTTTTTCACACCATTTATGAGCAGGAGTCGATAAGAGTTATTTTATAACTAATTTTCCACCAAACTGATTTTATAAATGATGCTCAGTTAGTTTGTTACTCCCTCCGTCCCTATATATAGGATCCCTTTGGGAGATTTCACGTCCATTAAGAAAGTTAATTAATTTAGTTAATTGAATTGGAAATGTGAACTTTTGATATGCTTTCAAAATTACCCTTATTAATATTATTAGAAATCTAAAAAGTGTTAAATAAATATGGGTATTTGTGGAAAAAAAAGTAATTAATGGTCATTGAAAATTGGTACAGGGTCTTATAAATAGGGACAAAATAAAAATGTCAAAAGGGTCTTATATTTAGGGGCGGAGGTAGTATTTTCATTGTATTCTTAAAAAAACCTTTACACAAGATTTTTCTTTCAATATACAGAGCATGGTGAAGGACTTCAAGTTCTCCACTATGAAGTAGGACAAAAGTATGAACCTCATTATGACTACTTTATGGACGAGTTTAACACGAAGAATGGGGGTCAGCGTATAGCAACAGTCCTGATGTACCTGTAAGTGTCTGCAATTGCCCGTTAATTGTTAGCTTCGGTTTGTCATAGATATGAAGAGATAGATGCCCATGCCGTGCACTTTTTGTATTTTAATGATACAGTACAGATGTTGAAGAAGGGGGTGAGACAGTGTTCCCAGCTGCCAAGGGAAATTTTAGCTCTGTGCCTTGGTGGAATGAGCTTTCTGAGTGTGGAAAAAAAGGACTTTCAATTAAGCCAAAGAGGGGTGATGCTTTACTTTTCTGGAGCATGAAACCAGATGCAACTTTAGATCCATCGAGTTTGCATGGTTAGTTGCTCATTTTATGATATCATTATTGTTATTATTGAGCTACTAGTTCTTTTGTTAAGCTTTCTCTTTTACAGATAATAAATTAACAAGCTTATCTATTTTGTGAAAATTTTCAGGTGGTTGCCCAGTGATCAAGGGTAATAAGTGGTCATCTACCAAATGGATGCGCGTCAATGAATACAGAGTTTAAATATAATTTACCAAAGGTAATTCTCTCCTATTTCTTGCAGTACCAACATAAATTAAATATAAGGCTTAATTATGTCACAAGTCCCTGAAGTTTGAGGTACTTTTGTCAGATACCCTTATTCTTTATTTATTTTTTCTAATGTCTGACTTTACTTCTGAGTTTGTCATATACCCCAAATACCAATTCTGGTCAATTTTGCCGGCATGTAACATCGGAATCCTAATCAAACGCAGGAGGTTGGTCATGTGATGTCACACGTGCGAAGACGACCTCTCTCTTCAATTTTTTTCTCTCTTTTTTTAATTAACTAAAAATATAAAAATATTAAGTTTTTTAGTTTTTTAAATTTTTTTAAAAAAGGATCTTTGACCACGGGGCATCATGTGCTTAACCTCCTACATCTGATCAGGATTCCGATGTTACATGTCAGCAAAATTGACCAGAATTGGGAGTAGGGGTATATGACAAACTCAGAAGTAACTTCGGGGAGTCAGACATTGGAAAAAAAAAGAATAAGGTTATCTGGCAAAAGTACCCCAAACTTCAGGAACCTATGACATAATTAAGCCTAAATATAACTTTACAGTTAAGGATCTACAACAATGTTTTTTTGAGAATATTTATGCATGTTTGTTAACCAAGTCTGAGCTGAATCAGATGACAGATCGTTTGCATTCAGTTTTATATAAAAAGCTGATGTTGGTCAGACATCGTAACAAAAAATTATGGTTTCTCTTGCATTATCATGTTTATTAAGTTCTGGTGTTGGTTGATTCAAATGTACACAAGTCACCAATAAGTCATAACCCTCCCAGTGCAATTTTTTAAAAAAAGAAATTATCGATAAAATAAATGGCTCAAATGATATAGTTCTTTTGATGGTAAGTTGGAGGATTAGAAACATGACTATTGCTTTCCAATTGCCTGTTTTGGGATTCATGCACTTCATCCATTTTATTGATTAGTGTACCAGTGTACCTTTAGGCTTTAGCGTTTGCTTCTCCTGATAGTTGGTCTGAGTAACAAAAATGTTGTATTTTCCGGTACATCATTATGGGTTGGATTAGTCTTTCTAGTAGGCATTCTTAATTCTGAACAAAATATGTTTAGTCTGTGGAGGTAGTTTAGAGTCTTCGTTCTGAACAAGTTCTTCTGGGTTGAGATTGCTAAAACTGAAAAACTAAGATCTCTTCACTTTCATAAAACTGAGATCTTTTCATTTCATTATCTACATTTTTAGAGTTGTATTTCTAACCAACCATTATTCTGAGGTGCTGAATTTTGCTTATTAAACTTATTGGGATAGCGCTGTTGCTATTCACCTCTCACGCTGATTGTCTTTTTTTAGGCTTCTATGAGTTCTTCATGCCAATGTTGTACCAAATGAAAGTCGGAGCTAAAACATAAACATCGCATGATAATGCTTCCCGGGATGGAAGGAAATGTTATTTACAACATGATGCGGCATTTTGTCATTTGGATGTTGTCTTGTACCTTAACTAATCCTTTTCCAGTACTTTTCTGCTATTTAGCAATGAAATTTAAGATATTTTATAAAATGGGAATTTCGATTAGGGAGGCTGAAGAAAATGTATGGAATGAATACATGGAAAAAGAGTATACCGATGCTTTTCACCGAGTTAAACTTGACTGTGCACTGTAAGTCTGCTTGTGTTGCAGATTTGGGTTTTTTTGGTATTAATATAGTAAATGACGTGTGAAGAATGTTGTATTTGGTAAAAAAGTAATTTTAGACCCGATGTTTTCCATTTGCGGAAAAGTCCTCCCATTTTTTTTTAGCTAAAACAATCCTCAAACTTTTTCTATCGTGTCATTTCGATCATTCCATTATTCTATTGTTAACAAGATAATTTAATGGTTTTATTGTTAACAAGTTAATGGTTTTACTTATGAGGGTCACTCAACCAGCCAAAACAACATGGCAAATGTAATAGTCTCCTGGTTCTATTTATAAGTTATATTGTAGAAGAATTTTTAGGTTCTATTTCTAAATCACTTTGCATTGTTTAAGAAGTATTTATTACTCTTTTCTTTTATTTGTCATTTGTTTATTATTATGAAATAATACATATGTGAAATTTCAAATGCAAAAGTGTCAAGAAATGTAACTACCCTTCTTAATTCATGTGATATGATTAAGTATGATTAATGTCATAATGTTAGATTAACGAAAAAAATAAAATTGAACAATCAAAAAGTTTGAGAACCGTTGTTGCTAAAAATAATTAAATTAGGGGACTATTTTTGCACAAATTAAAAAAACAAGGGACCAAAACTACATTTGAGATTAATTTAAAATAATTGAGAGTTTAAGTGAAAAATTTAAAACACAAGGGACTGGTGCACAAAAATTTCTGAATCGATGCACAAATTTAGTTATGACTTAATAGTTTCTAAAATTTCACATTTGTGCATTATAGAGATCATTTTGCTAAACGTATCTTTAAACCAAATTACATTGGATATATTGCAGCTATTTTATAATTTTACCCACCCATGCATTATTATATAGTTAGGGTGTTACATTTTTTGTATCAAAGCAGAGGTTGCAAGTCCTCATATGTGGAGTATGATCTCACATACTCCCCCTGTGTTACTCTGACTATGAGCAACAAATATTTAGCTTAAGTTTTATAATTATGCTAAATTAGAATGAATTGTATTGATTAGCTTCTGTTGCAGACTGTCTCCATGGCTGCAAGGAATGCCGACATCTTGGAAAGTATAACTGTTGTCCTTGAGAATCTGGTGCAAGCTCAACCAAATCAAGGACCTATAGAGTTCTGAGGGTTGACCGAGTTCAAAAAGGCCGATCCGCCGAAGTTTGGAGGTGGCTTCAATCTGGATGGTGCCCAACGGTGGTTATAGGAGCTTGAGAAGATCTTCATGATGATGCAGTGCATGAATACCCAGCGGGTGACATTTTTCACCTTCATGCTCGTCGAGGAGGCGAAAAACTGGTGGACTCACACCCAACAACTCTTGGCAGCTGAACCAAGAGCGGTCACCTGGGAGGTCTTCAAGGAGAAATTCTTGGAGAAGTATTTCCCCGAGAACCTGCGCCGTAAGAAGGAGATGGAGTTCCTTGAGCTAAAGTAAGGGACCATGAGTGTAGGCGAGTATGCAGCAAAGTTCGAGGAGCTCATCAAATTCTCTCCCTACTACCAGCTCCACCCTTATGAAAGATACAAGTGTGTGAAATTTGAGAATGGTTTGTGGCCGGAGATCAAGGTTGCTTTGGGCTACCAAGGCATTCATAGCTTTCCTCACTTGGTGAACATGTGCACAACTTATGAAGATGATCTCAAGGCTAAAGAGGCAAGTGACCAGAGTATGAGGGCACAGAAGAGTTATGGCCCAATTAGGGACAAGAGCAAGGGACCATACAAGAGAGGAGACCCCTACCCAAGTTCTAAAGGAAGGAAGGAGAATCCGAAGGGGGGTAACCCAAGAGGATATGTTCCTTCTACAACTGCTCCTCCATCCCAATGCCCTCACTGTTACAAGTTCCATGGTGGTCTTTGCTGGAGTCTCATGAACCGGGGCAACAAAGGTGTGTGCCTCCTATGTCAGAAGCTTGGTCATTATGCTCGGGATTGTCCAGAGAGGATTACTAAGTAGAAGGTCAATGTGATGAGAACCCGAGGAGCTAAGGATAGTAGGCTCGTGTCTCATGGAAGGGTCTACACTTTGAGCAGCAAGGAAGCTGGTACCGTCGAGGAGCTCATTAAAGGTAGTTTTCATATCAATGTTGCCCCTTGTGAAGTGTTATTTGATTTAGGTGAAACCCATTACTTTATTTCCTTTGATTGTGCTAAGAGATTAGAATTACCAATTGTAGAAATACCATTTAGACTCCAAGTCTCAACCCCCACAAATCCCCCGATCATAACTTCAAATGTATGTTCCAATTGTACCTTGAGAATCCTTGTCGAACTTTCCAGGTGAACCTTATATGTCTACCCCTCACCCAATTAGATGTAATCCTTGGGATGGACTGGATGTCCAAAAATCATGTAGTGATAGATTGCTACACAAAGTCCATCATCTTCAAATGTCCCGATCTAACCCTTGACCATAATGACAACCCCACAGAACAATCCACCATAACCCTAGCCGCCATGGAAGTTGAGAGAGAACCCAAAATAGACCAAATATTTGTAGTGAGGGAGTTTCCGGAAGTCTTCCATGAAGAGGTTCCAGGGTTGCCACCTGTTAGAGAAGTGAAGTTCGACATTGATCTTGTGTCGGGTACTGGACCAATTTCTATTCCTGCTTATAGAATGGCTCCAGTGGAATTGGCCGAATTGAAGAAGAAATTAGAGGAGTTGTTGGAGAAGAAGTTCATTCGTCCTAGTGTATCACCGTGGGGAGCCCCTAAGCCCTTTGTCAAGAAGAAAAACGAAAGACGAAAGTTTAAGGTTGTGTGTGGACTACAGACAGTTGAACAAGGTGATTGTAAAAAATAAATATCCTCTTCCATGCATTGATGACCTGATGGATCAACTTAGAGGAGCTACCATTTTCTCTAAGATAGACCTCTGATCCGGATATCACCAGATTCGTGTTAAGGAGGAGAACATTCCGAACACGGCCTTTAGGACGCGTTACGGTCATTATGAGTATGTGGTGATGCGGTTTGGGTTGACCAATGTGTCAGCAATATTCATGGATTACATGAATAGGATCTTCTAGTCGTACCTGGATTCTTTTGTGGTAGTTTTCATTGATGACATATTGATTTATTCCAATGATTTGGAAGAACACCAGAAGCATCTTAGAGCCGTGTTGCAAATCTTGAAGGAGAAACAGCTCTATGCAAAGTTATCACATTGTGATTTCTGGCTTGAGAAGGTTAACTTTTTGGGCCATGTGATTACTAAAGAAGGGATTGTCGTGGACCCTGCAAAAGTTGAAGTGGTCCTATAGTGGGAAAGACTGAAGTGAGAAGCTTTCTTGGGTTGGTCGGTTATTACAGGAGATTCATTGAAGGATTATCTAAGATAGCTTTACCGATGACCAAGTTGACAAGGAAAGAAGCACCGTTTGAGTGGATTCTAAGGTGTGAAGAGAGCTTCCAAGAATTGAAGCATAGATTGACCTCATTGCCGGTTTTGACCTTGCCAAATCCTGCCAAGAAGGTGGTGGCTTATACATCAAGGCAGATGAGGATCCATGAGGAGAACTATCTCACACATGATTTAGAATTAGTTGTGTGGTTTTTGCCTTAAAGATATGGCGGCACTATATCTATGGCATGTGGTTTGAAGTCTTAAGTGACCACAAAAGCCTAATATATCTTTTTGACCAAAAGGAGTTGAATATGAGGAAACGACGTTGGATGAAATTCTTAGAACATTATGATTTCAACCTTCAATATCACCCAGGAAAAGCCAATGTGGTTGTCGATGCTCTTAACCGCAAGTCCCTTCGCATTAGTAACATGATGGTTAAGGAGTGGGAATTAATGGAAGAGTTCAACAACCTTAGTCTAGGGGTTGAATTCAAAGACAAGAGCATAAGTGTGGGGATGCTTCATATCGCTAATGAGTTTCTGGAGCAAGTTTGACAGCCACAAGCTGAGGAAGTCGAACTTCAAGAAAAAAAGAGGTTGGTTGCAGAGGGCAGGGAACCAAATTTCCAAGAGGGAGCTAATGGTGTCCTACGGTTCAAAGGCAGAATTTGTGTTCCTTATAACCAACATGTTGTTGCATGCTTGACTTGTCAAAAGGCGAAGGTCGAGCATAAGATGTCGGGTGGTTTGTTACAACCTTTGGATGTGCCCGAGTGGAAGTGGGATAGCACTGCCATAGATTTTGTTTCGGGTCCACCCAGGACTGCAACGGGTCATGATGCTGGGTGGGTGATTATGGACCGATTGACGAAATATGCTCACTTCATCCCCATCAATATGCGTTACTCCATGGAGAAGCTTGCACAGTTGTACATAAAGGAGGTGATTCGACTTCATTGGATACCTTCCAGTATTATATTCGATCGAGACCCCAAGTTTTTGTCTCGGTTTTGGCAGAGTTTGCAGTATGCTTCGGGTACAAAGTTGAGACTAAGTTCAGCCTACCATCCCTTGATTAATGGTCAGTTGTTGGACTACCGGTAAGTATACCGGGTCAGCAAGTAATAAAGTGTAAGTAATATTATCGTTCCCACGAGGATTGTAAATTGCTTTCAATAATTTTCACCTTATTATAATTACCAATGAAACTTGAGGATTAATTTAAATTGATTTTTGATTAATTAATTGAAAAACTAAATTAAGTAACAAAACAGAAAATAAATGGTATTTGTGAATTGAATGGGAAAAGCGTTAGGAACATGGTTTCATTGCAGGACCTAAGTTACTAGTTATGAATCTCCGTTTTCCATTAAATCTACGACATTCCAGAGGTAGTAAAAACTAGATTCCTCATAGTAATTACGTTTCTTACTTAATCACAACCCTAAATCCCTTAAGTAATTAATGATTAAATAACCCACAATTAAGAACACTGGAATTAATAAAGTCATATAAGCCCCAATTGTATCCCTACAACTTGGGTGATTATAATGTTTGATTGCAAGGGCATACCCAATCCCTGATTTCCCAATTGAAGAACTAGGTTCCCAAAACAAAAACGGGTCCAAATTTATGCATAACAAATAAACCACAATCAAACAATAGATTTAATTGAAAACATTAATTCATAACTTCATAAACTATTTAGAATCCATGCAAATCCACCATATTCCTAACTGAGGGTTTTAGTTACACATATTGAAATAAGAAAAACAAAGATAGAAGAAGGAATTCATGATCATAGACAACCTAAAATTCTCAATAGATCTTCAATCTTCAAGCCAGATCCCTCCGCTCTTGATCTCCAATCCTCTTCTCCTTCTAAATCTCTCTCAAAAACTCTGTAATCTCCCTTTTCTAATCTCCCCTATTCTATTCCTAGAACCTAATTTAAATAGTAAAAACTAATCCTGAAACAAATCTTCTAAATCTTCTCAAAAAGCCCAAAAGCTCGCCGCATGCGCGCCTATGCGCGTGCCTCCCACGCTTAGGCGTGACCATCAGATATTGATCACTTATTTTCTTCGTCGCTTGCCACCTGGGCGCAGATCTCTTTGAATTGGCAGCTTGTTCCACAATTATTTTTAGTCATTTGCACCCAGTTTTGGTCATTTGAACCCCCACGCGCCTAGGCGTTCTTGGCCTGCGCCTGGGCGTGGGTTACTGCTCAGCACTCGCTTTTTCTCCATTTTGACTCCAATCTCTTGGTCTTCAAAGCTCCTTACCATTCCTTTGCAATATTTATCAAATAAAGCTTCAAAATACCTGAAATCAAACCCAAAACAATATGTTCTAGAATCATAATTTGCCTAAACTAACTAAAAACTCAAATACTCTACCTAAATTACCTAAAAAACAAGCCAAAACCTTAGCAAAAGGGAGTTAATTCATGCTCTAAAACATCATATATTTGACCCAAATCATCAGTCAGAGCACACAATCCAGTCCTTGGAAGATTTTTTTCGAGCTTGTTGATTTGGGTCCAATATATATAGATTTGAGCATTGATTTGACTCCCTTATACTATGTATTTGGCTTGTTTCTCTAGAATATTTAGGACTTTTTATTAGATTTTAATTATTTTTAGTAGTTTAGGGTCCTTTGAATGTTTTGATCCGTTTGTTAGTGTTTCAGGTACTTTTTAGAGCTTAAATGGATAAAATATTTATGGACCTGAAAAGAGGACGAAAAGATCTTGCAAATGGAAAAAGAACGGAGCAAAACGGAGCCGAAGTAGGTCCCACGCGCCTGGGGCGCGGGGACGGGTGCGCCTGAGGCGCGCCTGTGTGCAAAAGAACCAGTAACCAGACCTGCGCGCCTGGGGCGCGAGGCTGTGTGCGCCTGGGGCCGCGTAGCTGCTGGAGGCCCAATTTGACCAGATTCTGAACAAAATAGAAGAAGAGAAGTCTAATTTGGCTTCATATCTTAGACTTGATCAGAAATTAGAAGATAAACATGGACCTTATCTATTAGATTTAATTAAGATTTATTTTAGGATTTGTTTTACTCTTTAAATAGAGGATTTGTAAATAGTTTTCAGGAGGTTTTGAGATCATAGAATTCAATTAGGATTAGAGAGAGAGGTTAGTAACATCTATTGAGAGCAAGGAGGCAAGGCACAAGGATTGAAGGTCTCTTGGAGAGTTAGCCTGTATTGTCTATGATATGAGGTTTTCTCTTTGCTTCTGTTTTCTTTATTTCTATATGTGTAACTAAAACCTCTTGTTAGGAACATGGTGTAAATCGTATGATGTAACTTATTTTAATTTATGATTTAGTATTTTTCTGTTTTTAATTCATGCATTAATTGAGTTTTTATTACATAAACCCGCGCAATTTATGTTTTGGATTTCTTAATTCGCAACGGGAGTTGGGATTTTGAATAGGCCATGCAATTAATGGTATAATCAGTCCAAAATATAGGGATATAATTGGATGATTATATGGCTTTTTAATTCCCTTGTGCTGAATAGATATTTTCTTATATTGTAATTTGTTGAGGGATCAAGGATTAAATATATAGAAAATAAGGGTAATGTTAGAGACGTCTAACAATTGCTATTTGAGAGGAATGGTCCATGAATTGAAGGATAATTAAAGGAAAATATAAATCATAGTTAAAATAAGTGAATCATACAATGAAACCAAGTTCCTAACCTTTTTCTATTGCTTTCTATACATCTTATCTCCTCAATCTTCTTTTCTTATTTTATTATTATCATTCTTCTCCTTCTTAAATTCAATAACAAGTTGCACTAATAATTACGAATTGGTGGAAAGTTATTAGAAACAACTTCGATCCCTGTGGGACGATATTCGGTCTTCCAGACTATATTACTTGCTGACCTAGTCCTCTTGCTAGTAAATCAACAAGTTTTTTTTTATTTTCGTTTTATTTATTTTCTATTTTTTAGGGATAGATTTTTTTTAGGATTAGATTTGTATTTTTAGGATTTGGACCCCATTAGCCACAATTTTTTCAATATTGCACCCCATGACCTGTACCTCACCAAAAATATTGTCCAATTAATGGTAGTTTTAATTTTTATTTTGTATTTTTAGGCTAGATTAGTTTGCTTGAGGACAAGCCAACATCTAAGTTTGGGGGAGTATATACAAAATAAAAATTTTTCAGATCTGAATTTTTCTCCCATATTGGTATTGGTTTGTGTCCTTAGCAAGAGTAATTAATTTTTCTAACCTTAGGACTTTTTCTCTTTTGATTCATGTACATATTTAGTTTAGGACTTAGACTCATTGGTATTCGACTCTATTTGATTGAGCTGTGTATGATTACGGTGACTGGTTATTTCGACAAAGGCTTTCAGAACTTGTGATTAGTTAACTGACTTTAGCCCTGTGAGTTTTTGAGCCTTATATTGAGAGGTATTAATTTTATTGAAATATTCTGATATTGAGACCCCTATTTTTTCATGAGTGTGTTCACTTTGATATTGTCTTCTAGAACTTGACCTGTGACCATTTCAAAATTGATAATTGATTGCATGCATTAAGATGATTAAGGCACTTAGGATGTGTTTTTGTCGCCTTCAGATGATTTGCATTGATAATATTCCCTTAGTTGTCCATTTTGAGCCTTATGAGACATTATGATTTTTCTTTGGTACCTTGCATTTATTGCATATTCGTTGTTAGTACCTTGGGAATTTTGAATGAGCAATTGAGAGGAATATAGAAAGAAAAAGTGAAAGTAATTGGTGAAAAGTGTATGAGTTCTATTTCTCTTTCGTGTGAAAAAAAAATAAAAACAAACAAATGTAAAGGAAGAGAATAGAAGAAGAGAAAAAATTTGGAAAAGAAAGGAAGAATAAAATGTTCCTGATGTGAGTGTGAGTCTTTATTGTATTCATTGCTCATTCATGGTTTTTGAGGGAAACTTATTTTTGTAAATATTTTTGCGAGTTAACCTTTGTTTTATCCCTTCTTTCTTTTATCCCACCTGACACTTTTAGCCATGGCCCCATTACAACCAAAAATAAGACCTTTTGATTTTTGCATGCATTCGATAATTTCAGTGGAGATATTGGTCTATGGTCAAGCCTATGGTAACACATTATCATTGTTGAACTTGAGTGAATTGAAAATATGACCCTTATACACTTTTGAGAGAAACATTTGAGAGGTTGAGAGTGTTCATTAGTTTTGAGTTCTGAATGGGATTGTTATGTTAACTAGTATGTAATTATGTAAATAGTTTATGATAATATGTGTCGAAGTGATGAGTCGTAGTCTTAGATTAGGTGTGTTCATGTTGATTTAGGGAGTTTGTATTTTGTTTAGAATTTTTATTTTACTTTTGCCTGGGACATGCAAAATGCTAAGTTTGGGGGAGTGATTTGGGTCCAATATATATAGATTTGAGCATTGATTTGACTCCCTTATACTATGTATTTGGCTTGTTTCTCTAGCAAATTTAGGACTTTTTATTAGATTTTAATTATTTTTAGTAGTTTAGGGTCCTTTGAATGTTTTGATCCGTTTGTTAGTGTTTCAGGTACTTTTTAGAGCTTAAATGGATAAAATATTTATGGACCTGAAAAGAGGACGAAAAGATCTTGCAAATGGAAAAAGAACGGAGCAAAACGGAGCCGAAGTAGGTCCCACGCGCCTGGGGCGCGGGGACGGGTGCGCCTGAGGCGCGCGCCTGTGTGCAAAAGAACCAGCAGACCTGTGCGCCTGGGGCGCGAGGCTGTGTGCGCCTGGGGCGCGCGTAGCTGCTGGAGGCCCAATTTGACCAGATTTTGAACAAAATAGAAGAAGAGAAGTCTAATTTGGCTTCATATCTTAGACTTGATCAGAAATTAGAAGATAAACATGGACCTTATCTATTAGATTTAATTAAGATTTATTTTAGGATTTGTTTTACTCTTTAAATAGAGGATTTGTAAATAGTTTTCAGGAGGTTTTGAGATCATAGAATTCAATTAGGATTAGAGAGAGAGGTTAGTAACATCTATTGAGAGCAAGGAGGCAAGGCACAAGGATTGAAGGTCTCTTGGAGAGTTAGCATGTATTGTCTATGATATGAGGTTTTCTCTTTGCTTCTGTTTTCTTTATTTCTATATGTGTAACTAAAACCTCTTGTTAGGAACATGGTGTAAATCGTATGATGTAACTTATTTTAATTTATGATTTAGTATTTTTCTGTTTTTAATTCATGCATTAATTGAGTTTTTATTACATAAACCCGCGCAATTTATGTTTTGGATTTCTTAATTCGCAACGGGAGTTGGGATTTTGAATAGGCCATGCAATTAATGGTATAATCAGTCCAAAATATAGGGATATAATTGGATGATTATATGGCTTTTTAATTCCCTTGTGCTGAATAGATATTTTCTTATATTGTAATTTGTTGAGGGATCAAGGATTAAATATATAGAAAATAAGGGTAATGTTAGAGACGTCTAACTATTGCTATTTGAGAGGAATGGTCCATGAATTGAAGGATAAAGGAAAATATAAATCATAGTTAAAATAAGTGAATCATACAATGAAACCAAGTTCCTAACCTTTTTCTATTGCTTTCTATACATCTTATCTCCTCAATCTTCTTTTCTTATTTTATTATTATTATTCTTCTCCTTCTTAAATTCAATAACAAGTTGTACTAATAATTACGAATTGGTGGAAAGTTATTAGAAACAACTTCGATCCCTGTGGGACGATATTCGGTCTTCCAGACTATATTACTTGCTGACCTAGTCCTCTTGCTAGTAAATCAACACTTGTGCTTTGGAGCAACAAGGGAGTTGGGATCAACTCCTACCTTTAGTGGAGTTCACATACAATAATAGCTTCCATGCTACTATTGGGATGGCTCCATTTGAAGCTTTGTATGGGTCGAAATGCAAGAATCCCTTATGTTGTTTCCAAGTGGGGGAGAATTTGATGCTCGGGCTAGATATTGTGCAGAAGACCACGCAGAAAAGATTAAGATGATTCAGGAGAAGATGAAAGCTTCACAAAGTCGGCAAAAGAACTCTACGAATAAGAGGAGAAATCCATTGGAGTTTGCTGAGGGTGACCATTTGTTCTTGCGTGTGGTGTCAACAACCGGAGTCGAAAGGGTTATGAAACCTAAGAAGCTCTCACCCAGATTCATTAGACCCTACCAAATCTTGGAGAGAATTGGACCGATATCGTATCGGATTGCCTTGCCACCATTCCTGTCAAATATCCATGATGTGTTTCATGTTTACTAGCTCCAGAAGTATGTGCATGATCCCTCCCATGTTTTGGCACCGGATGTTGTGCCACTTCTGGAAAACCTCACTTTCGAAGTGCAACCAGTGAGAATTGAGGACAGGAGGATTAAGCAGTTGTACAACAAGGAGATTCCGCTTGTGAAGGTAATTTGGAATCGGGACAATATTGAGGAGGCGACTTGGGAAATAGAAGAGAAGATGTGGTCATCTCACCCTCATCTGTTTCTGCGAATGGAATTTCGGGGGTGAAATTCTTGTAAGTGGAGGAGGATTGTAACGCTTAGAAATTTTCGTTTGAAAGTAATATGTGTGTGTGTGTGTTTGTTTGTTTTGGTTTTATATTATGGAAATTTATTGGATGTGTTTGAAATTTTTCTAATAGTTTATATGTTCAATTAGGAGGGGGTATTAGGAACCATTATAATGAGTTAAAAATGCGAAAAAATGGTGTTTTGATATAAATCGGGGTGATAAATTGGTATATTAGAAGTTATATATTACAATGTTTTTCTCTTTTTGTATTGATCAAATGAATTGTATGCGATGAGTTGGTATGTTAGTCTATTAATATTACATGTTGTGCTCTTCACAAGATACTAAAGCAGCAAAATAGAAAGTAAATATTACCTTATGAAATTAAGGGCGTACAATCAATCCAATGGAATAAATAGTTGTTCTATTAATTTTGAAGTTTTAAGTTTTGATGTGATTTTGGAAAATCATGATATGATAGTCTCTCCTAAAGTCAGTATTTCCTGTTTATCCCATTTGATTTGGATTCCAGTACTCATACTCTCAATGTGACATTATGATTTTTCTTGAAGTAGAAGAGCTACATATTTTAGATATGCCCATAGTTTTCTTTATCTAATTGTTCAATTGTAAGTCTGTTTAGCATAGTGAGTGTGTGTTTTGTTTTCTCACTACTTAAATGGTCATTGATATACCTTCTGCAATTGCTATGAACAATGATTATGGGTTTACAATCATAGTTTTTAAATATCCTTGGTCTTAAAGCTATCAACTATTGTTAGACATGGATGGTATTATAATTGAAGACAATTAATTACGTACAGTCATTTGTTGATGTTCTATTGAAATAGAAGGACTAAATGAAATTCTATGGTCTTAGTTTGTAAGTTTTTCTATGGTGATATTTTTTTTATTTTCATGTAGGTGGTGAAGGGTCGTTATACTGTACTCATCCAGAGTGGATGGATGAGTACATATACTCATTGTTGTAACTTGCTATAACCAGTTTTGACTCTTTTTTCTCCCTTCGCTTTTTGCCCTTCTTTTTTTTTACAGGGACCACATTCTCCCTCCATTACTCCATTTCCGTCTTTTTTTTTAAACGTTAGTACTTCTTCAGTTCTTTTTTTTTTCATTTTATAAAATATAATTTTTTAATTTATTGTTACCAATTTAATTATTAATTTTTTTAATAATTTTTTTTAATATTAAAAAGTAATTGTGTTTGGTAAGTCGATTTTTCTCATTTATTATTATTTTTTTTGTCTGTACTCCTTAGCCAGTACCACAGGTGTCCCCAAAAACACCCTTAATACTAGGGAACCCTTGAGACTAATCCTGCACGAGGTCGAGTTCCTATGTCTCTCCCAGCGGAGTGTGTTAACCGGGAATCGAACATGAGACTTCTTAGTCCCAGGCCTCATTCCCAAGTTCTTAAGTTGACAGGATCACACCACTTGAGCCAACCCCCGTTGGTGATTTTTCTCATTTATTTTTAATGGTGAGATCTCTTGAATTTTTTTCCATATCCAAAAAATATAATATATAAACTTTTTTTATTTTTAATGATACAACCACTTTTTTAATATATTTTAGGAATAATTATATTGAGGATAGAAGATTAGTTATATTTTTCTTATATTTATGACCACAAATAAAATGGTTTTATTTTCTTATATATGAGATCGGCAGGAATACAGTAATAAAAATTAAAAAAAATATTACATAATTTAAATTAACTTTCAATAATAAATTAAAGTTAAAAAATTACTATAATAATTTAAAATATTACATATTAAGAAAGTGTTAATTAGTGTAAGCTTTTGTGTACTTTAAAAATGCCCTTGTTAAATCTTTGTCAAAAATTGTACTAGTATTTAATTTTTATAAGTAATTCTATCTATTAAATAATGTATAGTGGTTTAGAGATAATACAGATTATAAAAATATTATTAAAGAGGAATAAGAGAAATGTTTAAAATAAAGGTTATTATTATACCACAATATGACACCTTCTTCGTCGCAAGCCGGAACAAAAAACCTCATATTTCCTTCAATATCTTAGATGTATTTTTCAAAAAAAAAATTAAATATTATTTTAGAGTGGAATAATGTCTTATATATTCAAAATAGGGTCTTATAAATAGGATTAAATTTTTTATTAAAAGAGTATTACATATTAAAAATAAATATTATTTTATTTTATTTTTAATATTTATTTTACTTATTTATTTTTAATATTATTTTCCCAAAAAATAAAATAACACAAAGACTATGCTAGTTTAAAAAAAAAACTACGGATGCCCAAAAATGTAACACTCCTTGTATATCATCTTACTTTATAAGAAAAGTAATAAGTTTGTGATTATTTGGACTTGTTGTTGTTGGAAAAAGATCTGAATATAAGAGTTTAACCCTTCCCTTAAAAATTTATTTTCACAAACACTTGATTGATAAGGAAGGTGACTTAGTAAAATCAGAGTTTGCGGAAACATAGTAAAATCAGCATATTATACTTCCAAAATGTATCAAGTGTAACAAGTCCATTAATACCAATTAAGTATTATTATGAAACTGAATTCCTCTTATGATACCTCTTTCCAAAATATGTATCATATAAATTCTATTGAAATAGAAATGTTATAGAGCTGGTCACTGGTCCTTTGTCCAAACATCCTTTTGGTCGGATCCTCGATATCTGCACAACGGGTTCCCAACCCACACTCTCTACACTCTGCATGCACCTAAGGGACATCTCCCCTTCCTGATTCTTGTGCAAGCTAGATGCACGATCAACACCTAATAAGGGCATGGGGGTTAGCTATACATATTCGCATACTCAAATGAGAATAAAACTAACATTCACAAGTCAACATGTAGCAAATCATGATGCATAACCATATGAGCACACCCGGTTAATCATAATAATTCTTTCGATGCAGGTGGCATGATGCATGATTTCCTTCCACAACTGAGGCCTCTAAAGTCCATCTTGAACGTCCATCCAATACACCCTTGTGTTCCCGGAACACCGACATTCGTTCCCAGAACGTAATGCCGAACCATACTTGGATAATACGCATCACTCCCAGAGTGTGCACCACGTTCCCAGAACGTGTAGAAAACAATACTTGGAATAATAAGCACCACTCCCAGAGTGTGCATCACGTTCCCAGAACCCATACGTTCCCAGAACGCATAAAAACCAGGTCCCGGACACTGGCCACATATCTATAATGTGTCATCAAGTAGGTTGCATATCAATGTGTTCCCAGAACACTCACATACGTTCCCAGAACGTATAAAACCAGGTCCCAGACACTGGCCACATATCTATAATGTGTCATCAAGTAGGTTATAATTTGGTACTCCCGGAGTACCCTCCTCATATTCCCAGAATATGATAAACGTTCCTACCAACCAAACTTCCATTCTATATGGATGCACAATCATTAAGGTTGGTTTTTATGTTTAATTCTATTATTATACCAATGTGTTCCCAGAACACTCACATACGTTCCCAGAACGTATCGCAAACCATACTTGGAATAAAATCAAGCATCACTCCCAGAGTGTGCATCATGTTCCCAGAACGTATCCAAGAAACCATGTCCCAGACAATGGCCACATTCCCAGAATGTGTCATCAAGTAGGTTGCATCAGTTTAGTACTCCTAGAGTACATGGTCAAGTACCCCGAACATCACAAACCATCCTTGCCAACCTATTTCATTATCTTTCTCTATGCATATATTGCATACATAATTACTAAGGTTGGTCTTTCCATTAATTACTGTGATTTAGAAATGTTCCAATTTCTCTTTTGAATGATTTATTTGAGGTATAGTCTTTGACAAAAAATTCTCCTTTGAATTATTTCAAAACATGCTCTTAAACTTAGATTTGGTAAAACAAAGTCAATGGTATTCAAAAACTTGACTTTTTATTTTTCAGATTCAGGTACTAACCGGTTACATTTCCAGGCTAACCGGTTAGAATTACAGACCTGAACTGTTTACCATTGTAATTCAGAAAACCCTTTTTCTTGAATTCCCTACCCAATCCATAAACCAGTTTAACAATGTTTATACCTCAAAACCACTGTTTATATCATTCAAAAGTCTAAATCACATTTCATTGTCCAATGAGCATAATTTCCTCTTGAAACTATCTCATTACCTTAAGGTATTAACTCTTTAACTGCAATCTGAACTATAACAGTGAAATCAACTTATTTTCAGATTGTTTTCCATGAAATTAAGGACTAGATTTGAGTAGGATTTGTAAGACCACAATGTTGATTTTGTAAACTTGTTTTCTTTTGCATTTTAACAGGGTCTAACCGATTACGAATATCGAGTAACCGGTTAGATTATGCAGTCTGACACTAAAGCATGAGTTTTAACAAACCATTATCTTCACTACTCAAATCCAACCAAATTTCAACCTTTAACAGAGTACCTATACCTTAAATAAATATGTTTAAACACAGAAACATATCTATCTTGCATGCATTCAATTTGGATACACAAATTGCACATAATTGCACATATTTCACAACTTAATGCATCAATTCACATAATATCCAAGTAAGTCATGAAATCAACATCAACATAGCTTGCATGCATTCAGATAACATTGCTCAAAACATCAATTGAGCTCAAATTGGCCTCCAAGCCATTTAACCATTTCAACTTATGCCCTTTGAGTCTCTTGGTGACTCATCCTATATTCTACCACAATTTATTCTCATTATAGCAAATAGTAAGCTTCCCCCTTACCTCTAAGTTGTGCTTGATCCAAAACATTGCAGAGAGAAAGGCTTCTACACAGATTTCCATTAAATCCACAATTCTGCTCTCAGCCATGATTTTTATCAACAGGGTCCAAAGACCAGAAGATTTGACATAGCAATTGGCCAAAGAAATTGGGGAAACCAATTAGGACTCAATATAGGTAACATGCACTAGAGAATAAAAGAGATTTGAGGCTCAATGGTGGACTGTACTTACCAGAATCAAAGCTGGTATTCAGCTTCCAGAACAGGGAATGACAGAGAACTCAGTTTCCAATTCCTAGCTTCCAAGCTTGATTTCTCCTTCCACACGAACACTCAGCTCTCAAATCTTATATCAATGGAAAGCCCTTGATTCAAGCTTTCCAGAAGTGTGTGTTTTGCTCTCTAAAACTCAAGAACCAACACGAATTGAACAGGGCGATTATGAAACCCTAAAACACAGCCTCCCCCAAAATCAGAGCATTAACAACCCCATTCTTCAGAAATTCCTCTATATATAGACCAATAACGATTACATGCACACTGACGCGTGGTTTTCCACTTGATTCAAGCTGTAATCGTGGCGAATTCTGGATTAATTGGGTGATTACTCATCAAAATCCACTAACCCAGTTTCTGAGTTCATCGTGTAACCGGTTACACAGCCCTTCTAACCGGTTACATACTGATAAAATTCAAAAATTAATAATTTAATTACTCTTTCTTCAAAAACCTTTTTAATATTGCAATTAGGTCCCAACCCAAGGGCTAATTTACAATATTCACATTTTTGTACAAAATAACCATATAAAAATATATCTCATATTTTTATATACAAACACATAATGTACAAAAACTAAAACCTTCAAAACTAATATAAATCAATTATAAAATAATTATTATAATTAATTTCTTGGTTATTTGGGAGACGAAAATTAGGGGTGTTACACTACTCCCCCACTTAAAAGGAATTTCGTCCCCGAAATTCATCTTTTGAAATTTTCCACTTTTCCAAAGTATTTTTATACTAGAAAACTTCATCTTGCTCCCAAAAATTTGTTCTTTAGGGTCCTCCCCCACTTAAAAGAGTTTCGATATAGTTCTTTTATTTCGAAACATCTCTAATAAAACCTTTCACCTTAAACCAAAATTCTTTGCATAAAACTCTTAGGTGAAAGAATTTCTTTTAAAAAAAAATACTCTTTACACTTCACATAAATATTCTTCAATTAAAACACTTTCCAATAAACTTTTGGAAAAACTTTTTGGGCTGCGCACTCTGATCTCTCAAGCACGATCAAAGAAACATTTGTATGACTTCATTTTTTAATAGTTTGAGACATTAGGGTGATCAGTCCTAATATTCAATCCATTAGTAACAAAGTCATCCCTTTCAGATATAATCTTTCGCAAGAAAGACCATACGACAGGTCTTTAAGTTAGATGAACTTAAAGATAGGGTAATTATCACTATCAGACTTAGTTAGATAGTTAGAGACATTTCCGTTGGGGAGACAAAGATTTGTCCTATCCCGGTGGTTGTTAGTCTCTCTAGCCATACTGATCTTTCTATTTCTGTAGTGTCCACAAATATTATCACATCCAACTGTGATAAGGGTTTTGATCACAGAAAAATTGAAGTTGAACTTACAGGATATCGATATTCTCAAACGATTAGATTAACGTAATCGAAAAATATTTGACTACGTTAATTCAGATCAAAGGAAGGGATAGGCTTGGGTTGTCTACGTCAGGATCACACTCAACTCTCATCTCAGCCGGTGAATTCTTCTCGTGCTGGATTCGCTTGCTGTCCAATCCTTTCTCACCTTTTCCTTCAAGACAATTCGGTGAATAATACTCCTGCTTCCTACAATCAGAATTGACTATTCCCTTAGGTACATCACAACTAAACTCAAAGTGATGTGCCTCACAGTTTTCACCTTGATATGGACAATTGTTCCCTTCCCTATTTCCTCCTTAGTCATTTTTCTCCAATCAAGGATTCCTTAACCTTGATATTTCCGTGGTAGATATTCTCCCATTTACTTTTCCTCTTTCTCCAGTTGGGCCTTTATTTCATCAATCTTTCTCTTATTCTGAACTCAGACCTTTCCCGCATGAAATTCATGTACTTTCCCATAGTCCTCATACATGCTTACCAACATCGAGAAATTTCTTATTCCTTGATAGTTGATAGCTAACTTGGGTTCAAACATAATCTATTCTGGAAGTTCATGCCTTTGGATTTCTCATCTAGATTGTCCTAGACAACACTTCCTAAATCCCTTACTTCCATAATATATTTTCTAATATTCATAATCACAGACTTTGATTTCTAAAGATTAAATCTCTTTTGTTTCTTCATAGAGATCTAACTCCTTTTTCCTCAAAAGTTAACTTCTCTTTCTTCTCTTCATCTTTTGGTGGTAATTCACGAATCCGATTCAGGAATTTGTTGGTGATTGGCAACATTCCCAATCTAATACTAGAGGGTTCCTCTTGGGTTACCAGACTTAGGTCTCTGAATTCCTCGATCAGGATAACCTCCTTAACAATCATTGAGCTCACAAGAATAGCCTATCAGCTCAAATCGTCTGCAACTACGTTTGCTATGCCAGGATGGAGCTCAAAGCCATAATCTTTAAGAAACTCCATCCATCGCCTTTATCTTACATTCAACTCTTCCTCTTCTTATAATCATTCATACTTTCGAACTCCAAATTTGTTCATGAATCACAACCTTCTTATCTTAGTACATATTATCTCTTTTGCATCATTCAGCTCAATTCTCTATCTTCTCTAATTGGAGTAGCTCCTCAATTTCAACTCTCGATTAGTTCATAAGTATTTTGATTCAATCCTCTTAAATCAATTTCAATGATGAATCAAGGCATTAAGTTATTTTACCACCTTAAATCCTTTCCTTAAATTTTACTTAGGTAATTGGCATTGAGTTTGGATTGGAGGAAGATGTCTACTGATACCAAAAGTTCCTTCACAAAGGACTTAAATTTTATTTTAAACTTTCAGTTCTAACCGGTTACAAGAAACTCTAACCGGTTATGAAGTATAGTTTTAGAAATAAAACCAAAGAACTTTCAAAAACCATTTTCTTTACATCGTCCAATCCAACTCAAAATAGGATTTAATCATAATCTAATACCTTGATTCCAACTGAATTCATCATTGAAATGATTTAAATCATAATATACTCGCCTTTTTCCATAATTTCTCTTGGACTAATCATATTATATTGGGTATAATCCATCACTACCCCACCATAATTAAACAACATCCAATCATTTCATACAATCAGTTGATCTTTCCAAGTCAACTTGGTCAGGAGCCATGCGATCTTAGAAAATCCTTAAATACTCCGGCGATAGTACCCAGCCAGCCCTAAGAACTTCTTACTTTAAAGATCACATGCCCTGCTAACTTAACTTCGCTCAACCAAAACTCATCTTTGGCGAGCTTAACACACCACTACTCCTCTTGCAGGATTCTCAACACAATCCCGAGATATTTTTCATGTCCCTCCGGATTCTTAGAAGAAACCACAAACGAATCCAAAAATAATCTAAAGGTCTTGTTCTTATAGTCCATAAAAGAACAGGTGCATTAGTCTATCCGAACGGCATTATTTTCTACTCATAATGTCCGTATCGAGATCAAAATGCAGTCTTAAGTGTATCCCTGCCCCGAATCCTGATTTGGGGTTAATCCAACCGCCAATCAATCTTAGAAAACACTTAGACTCCTTTAATCTGATCCAACCAATTCTTTTAACAACTTCTCTACGTGTTTCTCTCATTTGACCATTCCCGATGATACCATATCGTAAGGGTAGAAGAGAGAGAATCAGCTTCAAAAATTAACTTGATTCCAAACTCTTTCTCTTTGCCCAAAGGTGAACCTAACATCATTTCTTGAAACCCAGATTTCTTTAACCCCCTTTCTCCTTTAATATTGCTTCCCAGAAGCAACATATGGGTTCATTGGATTCCCGATTCGAAACTTGGGAATCCCGATACAGGGTTGTTCTATCGTCATTAATCATGATAACTTGATCCCTCGGCTACCAAACCGTGCTTAAGATCAAATGTAATCATGAAACAGGTAGATAGACAAAGTCTAATACCTTAATAGAACGATTCAGACATACCTTGGAAACCACTACAAGAAGATTTGTAGGATTCTCTGCTTTGAGATAGCCGATTGGATAAGGCATAGAGCAACTTTGATCACTACCCTTATCCGACAGGAACAAAAGAAAGGATAGCTTTAGAGTTTAACAAACTCAACAAGGTTGATCTTTAAGAAGATCACTGCCCTACACTCGGTCTAAAAATTTGATTGACTTTAACACGAGTGAGGATAAACACTCCTACTCAGAGTCGAGGACTCAACTACAACTCCTTAAAATTTCCTCATCACAGGTTCTATGAAAACATAATAAACCAACACTGTGGTTTTTAGTTTTCAACATATCTAAAGAGAAGCATACGACTATCATACTTCTATTTAGACTTCAAAGAACACTTCTTAATAACAGAATGAACTACTTATCTAGAGCCATTTCCCATTACCTTAGCTCTAGTTTGGAAGTATATGAAAGCATACTTCCCAAGAAACATTGCAGATATCGATGACCAGCGTATTGGACCACACACCCAAGGACCAAGAGTCAGGACCATTGCTCTGATACCATAAAAAGTGTAACACTCCTTGTATATCATCTTACTTTATAAGAAAAGTAATAAGTTTGTGATTATTTGGACTTGTTGTTGTTGGAAAAAGATCTGAATATAAGAGTTTAACCCTTCCCTTAAAAATTTATTTTCACAAACACTTGATTGATAAGGAAGGTGACTTAGTAAAATCAGAGTTTGCGGAAACATAGTAAAATCAGCATATTATACTTCCAAAATGTATCAAGTGTAACAAGTCCATTAATACCAATTAAGTATTATTATGAAACTGAATTCCTCTTATGATACCTCTTTCCAAAATATGTATCATATAAATTCTATTGAAATAGAAATGTTATAGAGTTGGTCACTGGTCCTTTGTCCAAACATCCTTTTGGTCGGATCCTCGATATCTGCACAACGGGTTCCCAACCCACACTCTGCATGCACCTAAGGGACATCTCCCCTTCCTGATTCTTGTGCAAGCTAGATGCACGATCAACACCGAATAAGGGCATGGGGGTTAGCTATACATATTCGCATACTCAAATGAGAATAAAACTAACATTCACAAGTCAACATGTAGCAAATCATGATGCATAACCATATGAGCACACCCGGTTAATCATAATAATTCTTTCGATGCAGGTGGCATGATGCATGATTTCCTTCCACAACTGAGGCCTCTAAAGTCCATCTTGGACGTCCATCCAATACACCCTTGTGTTCCCGAAACACCGACATTTCTTCCCAGAACGTAATGCCGAACCATACTTGGATAATACGCATCACTCCCAGAGTGTGCACCACGTTCCCAGAACGTGTAGCAAACCATACTTGGAATAATAAGCACCACTCCCAAAGTGTGCATCACGTTCCCAGAACGCATACGTTCCCAGAACGCATAAAAACCAGGTCCCGGACACTGGCCACATATCTATAATGTGTCATCAAGTAGGTTGCATATCAATGTGTTCCCAGAACACTCACATACGTTCCCAGAACGTATAAAACCAGGTCCAAGACACTGGCCACATATCTATAATGTGTCATCAAGTAGGTTATAATTTGGTACTCCCGGAGTACCCTCCTCATATTCCCAGAATATGATCAACGTTCCTACCAACCAAACTTCCATTCTATATGGATGCACAATCATTAAGGTTGGTTTTTATGTTTAATTCTATTATTATACCAATGTGTTCCCAGAACACTCACATACGTTCCCAGAACGTATCGCAAACCATACTTGGAACAAAATCAAGCACCACTCCCAGAGTGTGCATCACGTTCACAGAACGTATCCAAGAAACCATGACCCAGACAATGGCCACATTCCCAAAATGTGTCATCAAGTAGGTTGCATCAGTTTAGTACTCCTAGAGTACAGGGTCAAGTACCCCGAACATCACAAACCATCCTTGCCAACCTATTTCATTACATTTCTCTATGCATGTATTGCATACATAATTACTAAGGTTGGTCTTTCCATTAATTACTGTGATTTAGAAATGTTCCAATTTCTCTTTTGAATGATTTATTTGAGGTATAGTCTTTGACAAAAAATTCTCCTTTGAATTATTTCAAAACATGCTCTTAAACTTAGATTTGGTAAAACAAAGTCAATGGTATTCAAAAACTTGACTTTTTATTTTTCAGATTCAGGTACTAACCGGTTACATTTCCAGGCTAACCGGTTAGAATTACAGACCTGAACTGTTTACCATTGTAATTCAGAAAACCCTTTTTCTTGAATTCCCTACCCAATCCATAAACCAGTTTAACAATGTTTATACCTCAAAACCACTGTTTATATCATTCAAAAGTCTAAATCACATTTCATTGTCCAATGAGCATAATTTCCTCTTGAAACTATCTCATTACCTTAAGGTATTAACTCTTTAACTGCAATCTGAACTATAACAGTGAAATCAACTTATTTTCAGATTGTTTTCCATGAAATTAAGGACTAGATTTGAGTAGGATTTGTAAGACCACAATGCTGATTTTGTAAACTTATTTTCTTTTGCATTTTAACAGGGTCTAACCGGTTACGAGTAACCGGTTAGATTATGCAGTCTGACACTAAAACATGAGTTTTAACAAACCATTATCTTCACTACTCAAATCCAACCAAATTTCAACCTTTAACAGAGTACCTATACCTTAAATAAATATGTTTAAACACAGAAACATATCTATCTTGCATGCATTCAATTTGGATACACAAATTGCACATAATTGCACATATTTCACAACTTAATGCATCAATTCACATAATATCCAAGTAAGTCATGAAATCAACATCAACATAGCTTGCATGCATTCAGATAACATTGCTCAAAACATCAATTGAGCTCAAATTGGCCTCCAAGCCATTTAACCATTTCAACTTATGCCCTTTGAGTCTCTTGGTGACTCATCCTATATTCTACCACAATTTATTCTCATTCTAGCAAATAGTAAGCTTCCCCCTTACCTCTAAGTTGTGCTTGATCCAAAACATTGCAAAGAGAAAGGCTTCTACACAGATTTCCATTAAATCCACAATTCTTCTCTCAGCCACGATTTTTATCAACAGGGTCCAAAGACCAGAAGATTTGACATAGCAATTGGCCAAAGAAATTGGGGAAACCAATTAGGACTCAATATAGGTAACATGCACTAGAGAATCAAAGAGATTTGAGGCTCAATGGTGGACTGTACTTACCAGAATCAAAGCTGGTATTCAGCTTCCAGAACAGGGAATGACAGAGAACTCAGTTTCCAATTCCTAGCTTCCAAGCTTGATTTCTCCTTCCACACGAACACTCAGCTCTCAAATCTTATATCAATGGAAAGCCCTTGATTCAAGCTTTCCAGAAGTGTGTGTTTTGCTCTCTAAAACTCAAGAACCAACACGAATTGAACAGGGCGATTATGAAACCCTAAAACACAGCCTCCCCCATAATCAGAGCATCAACAACCCCATTCTTCAGAAATTCCTCTATATATAGACCAATAACGATTACATGCACACTGACGCGTGGTTTTCCACTTGATTCAAGCTGTAATCGTGGCGAATTCTGGATTAATTGGGTGATTACTCATCAAAATCCACTAACCCAGTTTCTGAGTTCATCGTGTAACCGGTTACACAGCCCTTTTAACCGGTTACATACTGATAAAATTCAAAAATTAATAATTTAATTACTCTTTCTTCAAAAACCTTTTTAATATTACAATTAGGTCCCAACCCAATGACTAATTTACAATATTCACATTTTTGTACAAAATAACCATATAAAAATATATCTCATATTTTTATATAAAAACACATAATGTACAAAAACTAAAACCTTCAAAACTAATATAAATCAATTATAAAATAATTATTATAATTAATTTCTTGATTATTTGGGAGACGAAAATTAGGGGTGTTACAAAAAACTAAAAACCCCACGTAAGCCCAGGTACAAAGAAACAAATCCTTTATTTTTACCAATCCCTTTCAAGTTTTTTTTTTCTTCAGGTATTTAACTCAACTAAGTTAGCATATTAAATATAGCATTTTAACTACCTAAATTTACCACCTACACTCAAGAACATAAAAGAATAAATACAATGAATTACAACAGGATCTTATAAATAGGATCGGTGGGAGTACTCTCTCCAACTCAAATTAAAAGTAAATTTTAATAATTTTGCACATAGGATTAAATTTTTTATTAAAAGGGTCCTACATATTAAAAAAAATTCTAATTTATTTTTAATATTTATTTTAGTTTTAATTATTTTTAATATAGTTTTCACAAAAAAAATTAACATAAAATATACTAGTTTATAAAAAAAATAAAAAAAAACCTAAGGGACGACCCCTAATAAAAAAGGCCACTATCTTGTAAAAACCCATGGGAATTGCTTTTTGGCCCCTACTTTAAACTTTTTGGCCCCCATTTTTATTTTTCAAGGACAAAAATATTCCAAGCGTTTTAATCTTTCTGGTTCTACAAATTCGGAAAGGTAATTTCGGTATTACAAAGACGGAATACATTTATTTCATATTTCCGATTTTGTTAAAGGGAATATGGTTTAATAATTTCCGTCTCAGCAGAGACGGAAACCACACTTTCTTTATAAAACCAATATGAGTAAAGACGGAAACTATTCATCAACCAATTTAGTTTTGCAACAATGATGACTCTATATTTGGCCATGTAAATATTGAGAGTTCTGATGAGCCACAGTCTTCCAAAGATGTTGATGTTACTAACTGTAGTAATAGTCCTGCACCGATACCTTTGGAGGCACCAAGTCCAGCACGATTGCTGAGAGCCGAAGATGGAGCGAAGAAACTTATGCATATGGGTTTGCAATTTATTGCAATGGAGTAAATGATGCTGCTGAGAGTTTGAAGAACAAAGGATTCATTGCAATGAATGATGGCTTGCAATAATATGAGTACTGGCGGCTTATCAGTTGGTTCCAATTCCCTAACGCATCAGAAGGTAATTCCGGTTGTTCAGTACCGGAAGTATTCCGGTTCAAGGAAATCAGAAATTTTTTTCCGGTTCAGCAAAACCGGAAAGACTTTTTCGGTTTTATAAAACCGAAAATATTAACATTAGTAAGAGTATTTTGGTCCACGAAAAATTGAAATGGGGGCCAAAAAATCAGTCACGGGGCCAAAAAGCAATTTCCAAAATCCATAGGGACGACCCCCAATGAAAAAGCCCACTAAAAATCCAAAAAAAAAAAAAAATTAAAGCCAGGTGCTTATTTCGTGCACCTGGGCTACTGGGGAGTATTCCAACTTCTGATAGCCAGTAGTAATCAACACCGCCCATTCTACCAAACAAACCACAGTCATGAATTAAGGCTTTGTATTGGTACTCATCCACTATCAATGAGTACTTCATCCGTTTCCGGTGGTGAATTGGAATTTGTACTCGAAGCTTAAACAAATTAAAATTGACAATGAAGCTTTTGAGTTTTGACACTAAACATATTGTGGTGGAGCTTTTAAGTTCCATGTTGTGGACACGATTAGATTAAGTTCACAATAGCTACTTATGAATACTTAATTTCATTATAGATATCATTACTTCATATGTATATATTTAGCTGTAATAAATCAGCCATTTGATTTTATATTCACTTTATTTTTTTTCTTGCTATTGAATTATGTTATTTCTTAATGCTCAAAGCTGCCAATATTGGAGCTTACATGTGAAACATCCTATTTTCTAACCACACTTCCAACTTAGATATGATATGTTTACATCTTCGTTTTCTTCTTATTTTATTAATATTATCTCTAGAACTTATATCAATAAATTATCATTTATATTTTACTGAACCCGAGCAATGCACGGGTGTTCTTTGCTTCATTTGCTTCTTTTGGCTATGACTCTGTTACTTTGATGACGAGTAGAGGTAAATTTTGTTGATGTCTCGAATGATGATTTTTCTTGAAACCACTTTTGCTAGTGTTATGAACTTCAAACTCATAGCTATTGCAACAATATTTCACTTTTGAGCCAAATTATATATTTTAACTTCACTTACTCACTTGATACTTTACTTATATGTTATGAAGCTAAACGTTTCTATACATTTTAATAAAAAAAAAATATTTGTATATTTTTTTACCATAAAAGTTACTTATAACGATGTTCACAATAACAATTCTCATAAATTTCAATAATACAAAACAATTTATGATTAAATGGAACATAGAACAAATTATTGTTTGGTATCATACTTCCCTATGCATCGCACAGGTTGCTTATTAGTTTTGAAAGAAAAGAAATAAATAAAAACATATAAATGGCAAAAAAAAGGAAAGCAACTTGCCATTACGTGATATACACACTTAATTTAGGTAGAAAATGATCCAATTAACACTGTTTCTTTTTCTTTTCCAAGTAAGAATGGTGTCTCTGGAAGTTCAACACTGCCCAGACCAAGTGTCGCAGACCTATTTCTGGCCAAAGTGCAGTTGGTGAATACAGAGGGCATGCACTCGTCTGCCAAAGAAGAAAATTGCTGAGGCGAGCCTCCCCTGAAGTTCGGATCAAGATGTCTGGGTCAGGTGCTACTGCCATGTAAATGTGCTTCTCAATATCCACCAACTTCACAGAGAGAAGCTCATCCTCCTTATACTTGATCTCTTCAGATAATTTGGTTGCAAGTAGCTGGTCTTTGCATGAATCTTTAAAATTGTTCAGGACCAGATCAGGTCTTGTAGTTGAACCATTGGGTACTTTTGATGCTTCAAATTGATTCCATTTATCCGTGCAGGAATTCTGAACAGCATGGACGATCTCATTGCTTGAAGTATAGGCTATGCATATTATAAGAACTCTCTGGCTGTTGTGGGCAGTGACTCTCATTGCTTTTTCCACAGCAACCCTGGCAGGCTCGCTCAACAGTTGCAATTTTCCAATGAAAAGTAATCTAACACCATATTCATTGATAATGCTATCTTGTTGAAGCAATTCCTCGATCTTTTCTCGCATCAACTCCATCAAGTACTCAACATCTTTAGGCTTCCTTCTGAAGTTATCGATGCTGAATGCATAGACAGAGACGTACTTCACTCCCAATTCGTAACAGAATCTAAGGATGGACAAGAGAGCTGAGAAACCAGCTTTATGGCCATCACCTTCTTCCAAGTTCCTCTTCTTTTGAAACCTTCGATTCCCATCCATGATAAAGGAAATATGACTTGGGACAGGACCAACAGACAAAATGCCAAACAAAAATCTTCTTAGATAACAATATAAACCTCCAAGTAAATTATCTGCAATACCTCCAGTATTTTTCGGCATTGAAATATTCAGTAATGAAACTTCAAGAGTCTAAGATGAACCTGTTTAAGAAGAAACTTTCATTATAGGTTAGCATAAGGAAGAGGTAAATCAACAAGGTCTGAATATCAAGATGCATACTCAATAGAAAAGCATTTAATCTGCTATTTAAAAAGAAGAATATCCAACAAAAGTTAGTTAGTACTCCCTCCATTTCTTATTACTGGTTGTTCTTTTTTTAGAAATTTATTGTTCTTTTTATTTGTATTTCGCAAAGTGTAATAAATGTTATTTTTCATGTGTCTTTATTCAATAAGTCGTGGTTTATGTAAGTAGTGGAGAAAAATTAATGATTATAGAAAGAAAAAGCGTATGATGGAGAAAAACATAATTAATGTATTGAAAATTTAAGTAATAATTGATTCTTTTAAATGATGTATTTTGTTTGAAATATGACATATAAATAAAAACAGAAGGAATATAAAGTAAGAAGAAATGCCACAAATTCAGCTTATGCGATAAGTTATCCAGTTTATTTGTAAGAATGGAAGAAGTTAAAGCTTGGACGATTCTGAACTCCTGCGGTTGGAATTTCAAAACAAGAAATTAAAAAATAAAAATACATATAAAAAATGCTATAGTTAATTAGGAACCTAATAAAAATGTGATTATCACATACATATATATTCAGCAAACCAATGGCCATGTTTCCCATCAATAAATGAAATGATAGCTTCAATTGAGGTTTTACGCATCACCATCAGTTCCTTTAACAATTTTCAGCAAAGAAGCTAAAGTAAAATCTAAGGAGGTTTATTTTTAGTAGGGCAATAGAGTGAGAGAGTTATTTAAGACTAATTACAGCTTTGCTTCCATATCATCAAGGGAATCAACGAAGTACAAAATCTAAATTAATTAATGCATCTAATTTTCTGAAGCAAGAAAGAATGTATTTCTTTTTGTGTACAGAAAGAATGTATTTCTTTAGAATGGAATAAGCAACCAAAAAAATAACCAAACTCTTGAGCCAGATAACAAGCGAAACCGGGGGGAAGCTAGAAGATTTTAATTGAAGAGGTCAAAGAAGAACACTAAATTTCGAAGCATCAAGTCAAAGAATTTATATCTTGTTCGAATGAAATTTCCAAATGAAAAGCTTGAATTATAAGAATTTTGGGATCCAGCGCTCCTATCAACACATTGTTAGGAACGTAGGAGTTTGTATTTCTCTGTTCTTATTTATTGTAAATCCTCCGTTTTAGAATATAAAAATAAAATAAAATAAAATTAAGTTTATTAAGGAAGTTAGTTTATTGTATTTAATTTTCTCAATTTTTTTTTTAAAAAATAGAAGTATTTTAAGATAATAGTATTGTGAATGAAACAAAAATTAAATAACTATTTTCTATTAATGTTTTAAAAAAGTAACATTACAAATAAAACAAAATTTAAAAAAATCAATAAAAAAAGTATGTATTTTTATTTTTAAAATTTCAAACCTCAGTGAATAGTTACTTGGTAATACATAATAATGAACTTTGCGTAAAAGTCATTAATGAAGAAACAACGTATACTCTCTCAATCTCATTAGTTATATTTATTTAATCATTTTATTTTGTTAATAAGTTATGTACTTTTGAAAATCCAATATATATTTATACTTCATTTTCCAACAGTGACATTATTTATTATATGTTTATTTATGTCTTTGGTCCTTGAAAGTTGGAGGTGTTTTAATTTTAATCCATATAAGTTTTTTTGACCTTGACTAATCCTTAATTATTTTGAAAATTTGGTTTTAGACTATGCGTTAGGAAAAATCCGTTTACTACTAATGTGACGATGTAGTTAATAAAATGTCACATCAACATACACATGTGTAAATATTGTATACTATCGGTATAATGACGTGAATGATCTGGATCTGCAGGAGCAAAAGGGTCAAAGCCCAATTCAGAAACACATTTGGGTTGGGCTTTGGCCCTTTTGCTCCTACGAGCCCGGATCATCCATATTATCCTACTGGTGATACGTGGTACTTGTACACGTGTATGTCAATGTGTAGTTCTATTAGCCACGTCAGCAGTTAACGAATTTTTTCCAATGGCAGAGACTAAAATCAAATTTTCATAACAATTAAGGATAAGTCAATGTCAAAAAAACTTTCAGAGACCAAAATCAAAACACTCTCAATTTTCAGGGATTAAAGGCATAAATAAGCCTTTTTTATATTCTCTTTTTTATTGGCCATATATTCATATCTCTTCAATATAATTTTTGTACATTTATTTTTACTCTCCCCTAATATTTAACGGTATAATTTAATCAAAATACATGAAATTCTTATAACATTTTTTCATTTCTTTAATATATGTGCAATTTCTAATGCAAAGGAGGAAGTATATGCGAAACAAATCAATAACTTAGGTGAGAAACGGCAATTTATCAAAGCACTGAAGAGCAAAGTGTAAAAGAAAAACAAAAATCTAAAATTATTCTTAAACACAAAATCTAAAGCAAGATTTTCTTAAATCTCATTCAATGTTTTAGAAAAATTATACATTTACAGCACTTATTGAAGGGCAGAAATAAAGGAGGGTTGAAAACTCAATACTGAGAAAAACTCCCTCCCTTTTTTTTTTGTTTGCACCCTGGTATCCGGCCCACTGGGCCGACTAATCCAGTTCGAGGGGGGTCCCGGGGTTAAGGTTTTATTCCTCTCCAACGTTGTTGGGAGGGATCGAACCGTGGTTCGCCCTACCAAGTGCAGCCCCTGGCACCACTGCACCAACAGCTCGTTGGTAAAAACTCCCTCCCTTTATATATGCATAAGATTATTTTTTGTAAATTTCATAATTATTAAGAAAAATGATTAATTAATGGTATTGGTTTATATGTACTGAGGATGTAAAAAGTGTTAAGTACATAAGAATATTTGTAAAAATAAATAATTAATTGTTATTGAAAAATTAGTATACGATCTCATAAATAAAAACAAAATAAAAATTTCAAAAGTTCTCATGCTCCCTCCGGTCTCATTTACTATAAGCGAAAAAAAAAAAACATTCCACTGATAGTCTTACATATAAGCACAAATTAACTAAATTTCTATTCTCAATATAATCATTTTTAAAGTATCCTCATAATGTTTTTTAATCATTTAATTTTTGTTTCTTCCCAATATAAATTTACTAAAGTAGTCTATTTTCTTTTATGAAATTGAAAAAATTAAATACACTCGACTAACTTACTTAATAGGTGTGAAGTTAGTTATTTTTGCTTAAAAATGAGACCTGAAAGACTATTTAAGAAAGGAGAGAGAGTACCTAATAAAACTCTATTTTCTACAAATTTGTTTATCGTAGTAACAAATATTAATGAAAAAGAAATTCGACCAATGAAGGCTAGTACAGATGGTAAGGGACAAGTAGTTGGGAGTTCAATTCCCCGGTTACGTTGATGGATGCCTTGGGAAACCAAAAAATTAAAAAGAAATTCGAGGTGCAGATGAGAAAAGAAATGACGTTGTAAAGTAATTATGCCATCATCCTCCATATTTGGCTTAATTAAGCTTTTGCACTTTCAGAAATGGCACAAGTTTATGTTATCACTACGAGAACGGAGGAGTAACTTTTGACAATAGAACGAAGGAAGGGCTACAATCAAACAAAACTTTAAGGGTAATATCGTAACTTCGCTTTACATATATAGTAGGGGAGGGAAACACCCATTAGCAATAACAAAAGTTGAGGGAATTACCTTTCAACAAAGAACGCGTTGATGGGTCGGAATGATATCTATTGCCTTGGAAGAATGAATAGGTATCGAACGAAAATGAAGTAAAAAAAAGAGAAAGGGGGTTGTTGACACTAAATAGTAAATACATACAGTATGAATCACTTGAGGGATGGAGCAAAGATAAAAGAGGAAACTTGTGTTGGAAAACAAAAAGAAAACATAAGAAGCAATATAATAATGATGGGAGGGAGCACGACGAAAAGCAAAGTTAGAGTTCTGTATGTCATGAATCTCACGCTCTTATTCGGACAGAGTGAGAGAGTTCTCTTATGAAAGGAGTCAAACTTCATGCTTTTAGTCACTCACCTTATGTTACGCTTTTGGCCAAGCTTCAGAATTTTGAGGTATCATCTATATCACTTTTTCAAACTAGTTTAAATTATTTTTGCGATGGAGGGGAATAAACACATATTACATCCCATCCTTTTATGTATGATAATTAATTTCAAACTGAAAAATGCAATAGACAAATTTAACGAAATTGCATAATTTTATTTACATGGGAATCGTTAATAATTAAATTGAATCAACAAGATTTACATTTGCAATAATTTCCTTGTAAATTGTAAAATTCATGTGTATGAAGCTAAGTTTTGATGAGGAAAATATTGTGATGAAGTCAAGTGAAAACAAGACTCCCAAAGAACAAAAAGAAACAAAGTTCAAGAGCTATCAATGTTTCAAAGAAAAGATAAAGATAAGAAGGAAGCAAATCTTACAAGACGAGAGAATCAACTAATCTCTAGACAAGCAAGCAAGGAATCAAAGTTTCATAGAGTTATTTTATATTTTGCTTTGAATCCTTAGGTTGTTGGGTAGAGTTAGTTTTGGGTAGTGAATCTCAATAAATTAATTTTGATCAAATTAATTTTGAGTTTCATAAAACCAATTAATTAAAATATGTTGATGCATATTTTTCGAAATGCTTTTTTAACTATTTTAGAATACATCAATAAGTGGCTAAATATTTTAATTAAGGTTTTACAGAATTGGTTTTAAAGGGTAAAGTTTTGAAAATAATTTTTGCTAAATTAGAAAACAAAATTTACAGTAACTAACCGGATAGTCATACCCAATAACCGGTTAGTGTTTGTTAAGTTTGTTAAAAATTCAGTTTTGTGTTTTCATTCTTTATGGATATCTATATAAACCATTCTTACACCTTAATGAAGATAGAGAATCATTCATATACGTTTTAAATTCAGAAAAACAAGCCACACACTCTCTCTTAGATTGAAAAGATCAAAAGCTTTCTTTTACATCTTGTTACCATCTTTTCTACAAACACAAGAATCTCATAATCAACTTGTTCATTATTATTTGATTGAGATTCATTAGGTTCTGATTTTCTGTATTTCTATGGTGTTGTAATTTTTGAATTTGAGGCAAAATAGTCTACAACAAATTGAAGAAGAAAAAGTCTTGATTGAGGAGTAATCAAGCAAAGTGTAGAATTCTTGGTTGAGAAATAATCAAGAGATTGAAGAAGTCTAAGTGGATAGGGATTCACTTAGCAAGAGGGTAGAATTAGAAGATCAAGGAAGGTTGCATAACAAGAGTGAGGTATCTCTAGGTAGCTATCAAGTGGCGAATCTTGAGAGGCTTAGCTTGTAATCAAGGATCTTTAATTCTATTGAAGAAACTCTCTCTATTGTGATAGAGGGGTCTAGATGTAGCTCTCAAGTGGGTGAGAGTGAACCAATATAAATCTCTGTGTCGTATCTCTATCTCTATCTCTTTAATTTCTGCATTATTTATTGTTCTTGCATGAAAACCTAGAAAAGCGATTTTCGAATTAATTGAATCAATTAGTTAGTAATTGTACAAATTAATTTGGGGAAAACCTTTTTAAAAACATTTGTTTAATTGTTTTAAATCTTGGGTTGAAGTAATTTCGTGTCAACTCTGAGTTCTTGAATTGATTTGTCAATTTTACTCAATTCTGTTTCAGGAACTAACCGGTTAGTAGGTTGAGTAACCGGTTAGTCACTGTTACTTTGGTTAAAGAATTTCTGTTTTAACCACGTTTTGTTTGTGCTTTGCGAAAATCGTTCAAGATTGTTTGAACACCTATTCAAACCCCCCCCCCCCTTCTAGGTGTTCTCACGTGTTCATTCTATACCACTTGTATTCCAACAAGTGGTATCAGAGCTTTGGTCGGTTAAGATCAAAGTTTAAATGCTTTTACCGGAAAAGATCCTTTTTGGTTTACAATGGATAGCATGAACATGTTTAATGATCTGAATATTTTAAATGTTGATGACAAGACTATAAAATTGCTAATAAGTAAAGTCTTGGAGTTTTTGAAAAGTGAAGGAATTTTGCTTGTTCAAGAAAGAAAAGAAGAATCAAGTTTCTCACATCAACACAAGTCAAAAAGAAGATATTTCAGCAAGCAAGATGCTACAAGTTTCAACCAAGACAATAAGAGTAAGAAGATTTCAAAGGAAAAATTCAAGTGTCATGAATGTAGAAAAGAGGGACACATCAAATTTGAGTGTCCTCAATACTGGAAGATGACAAGAAGAATAACAAAGAATTCAATTCAAAAGTGGATGATGTTGTGCAAGACATTTCGGAAGAAGATGGATTCTCAAACTTATGTTTAATGGCAATGCTTGATGAAGAGGCTTCTCAAAGTGACAAAACTGTCATACTTGATAGTGATAGTGATAATGAGGTATCATCTTGTTCTTCTTCTAATTCAAATTCACCATCCTATGATACATTGTACGATGCATATGAAGAAATGCATAATGAATTTGAGAAACTTGTCAAAGTACATGAAAAGCAGAAAAAGGTTATTTTGAAGTATCAACAAAAGATTGTTGAAATGGAAAATTATATAAATGAGTTGAAGCTTCAAAATAAATCTTTGGATCTCGAAAATTCACATATTACTCATGATTGTGAAAATTGTAGTAATGTTGTCCCAACTTGTGAGAAATGCAAAATGCTTGAAAATGAAAATGACATTTTGAAAAATAGACTTGCATCATTCACAAGAGGAGATAAGCATTTAAACAATTTACTTTCTAGTCAAAGGAATTATTCGAATAGATCCATATTAGGCTATGTCCATGAAAAGAAAAGAAAGTTCAAAGTTGTTGGCTCATTTTCTAAAATTGATTTTCCCATAAAACCAACTTGTTTTTATTGTGGAAAACATGGACATACAAATAATGTTTGTGAAATCAAAAGGTTTGGAGTACCAAATGGATTGTATGAATGGGTTAAGAAAGGTCAAAGTCCTTTATCTAACAACAATGGACCCAAAACCACTTGGGTACCAAAAACCAAGGCTTGAGTTATTTTGTAGGTGTGCTTGAAGGAAATGTGCTATGTTTTGGAAATAATTCAGTACCTTCAATGCAAATAAAATGGTAGGAATTCATATTTTCAAATGTCTCAAGTAAGTTCTTCAACCATGATAATATTATAGAGATTATCTTACTCATGGTGAATGCCTTTTATCAACTTTTGTGCACTTGTTCAATTTACAAATGTTGCTGAAATTGAATAGATGAATTGAAATATATTTGATTTGATGTTCTAGTTGATGAATATGAAATTTGTATGGTTTAAGGGAAAATATGTGTGTTGTTATGAGTTTTGCACTTTTTATTGTATATGTATGCAAACTTATATGACTTTGTGTGAGTTAATATGAATATTGAGTTTATGAGGTATGTAAAACTTTTATTAATTTTTGACAAAGCTTTTCAATGTTTAAAGATGTATTTTTGTGTGTGAAAATTGAATTTTATTTGATTTTTGCATTTTTCACTGACTGGTTACAGTGTCTAACCGGTTAGTGAACTTACTAACCGGTTAGCGCGTGACAATTCAGAAAATAAAAAGGCTTTATCAATCAGTTTTCAACTCATTCTTCTCACTCTCTCAAACACGATGTTTCCCCTTTTCAAACCCTAGCACACAATTACATCATATGTAACACCCCGATTCGGCAACTTGAAACCGCAATTTCTTAAATTAAATATAGTGAAAATTTGGGCCAATTTTTTTAAAACACAATTAACATGGACATGAGAACATTTAAATTTTCAAAACTTGATTACGATTAAAACTCGTGTTCTCACGTCGCCTATAATACTTCAAGTTCCAAACCGAGATGCCACAAAACACCGCACTTTAAAACTTGTCCATAATAACATCATTTAAACATAAAGGCCCATTTAACATGTTTTGAAACATCAATACTGAATAAAACTTTATTCGGGGTACAACATGATAAAGCTATGGCAACCAAGAACTTGCAGTGGAATACATTACTCTGAGGGATTTACCTATCCTCTAACCTTATATACTAAGACTCGCCATCGACTCTGAGTCTCGGCAGATCAAGCTCTCATTCATCTTCGTCTGTCGGAAGATCCTCAGGGCCCGGGTACCAATCCTCGTCACTGGGACACTCCTCCGTGTCAGCCTCAGACCACGGATCAGAGTCATCGTCATCTGCCACCTCAGGGGTTTCTTCCGCAGAGTTGTCTTGTGATCTCTCCTCCTCCATCTTACGATCTGAAAGTTTCTCCATAATCTCTTTCCTTCGTCGTTCCATCTCTATGTAGACTATAACATAGGCAGACATGGGTATATTATCCCCTTTCCATGGAGATGCGCCTATCTCCCGAATGAGCTGAAATCTTGCAATGTTTTCCATCTAAAGAACATGCAGATTTTCAACACAAAGCAGATGTACACGAGAGAGTGAGCAACCCAAAACAATAAATGTCGACTGTGTGGAATTACAATAGGCAAATATTAAGACAAAACAATAAACATCATACACACCATAATAACAACATGATCATCATCATCATATAAATAAACACACATTCATGCTCAATCTTCTCGTAATAACATTCTCAATATCTTTCTCATAAGACTTTTACAACTCTTATCAATTCTTTCTTCAATCATTATTTCGAGACTTATCGATTATTTCAGGGATCATTTCTCATACTTGCTTTATGAATCTTACTCAACACTTGCAGTCATTGCTATACTTTTCTTATCAAGTCTTATTGGATCACGTCCATCGATGCTTTGGGAAATTTAGAATATCCTCGAGATACTTGTTTCGATCGCAGTTAGCACACACTTCTACATCTCCTCGGTCATCCATCCAACCTAGTCGGAAGCAAACAGGAGTACAGGACCTTGACCACGCGGGGTTGACAGCTATCTCAACAAATCTCAATGCCAGGAGAACTATATAAAATCCGGTACAGTCTCAAATCATATCATATAATCAAGGCACACTGTAGAAAATCCGGTACAATGGCAAAATCACAGAGCCCCGTTCCAGTCCCTCTCACTGTTCTAGACTTGCAATCTAGGGGGTGACAATATTATTTCTAGCTGGCCTGCAGAACATCACCACAACCTTTCAGAACCGATCACCCACGTCACCTGTGGGATTCATTCCGCCTAGAAAAATACTCTAGACTTCTTGACGTTTCACCGTCATTGTCCTCCCCCAATGCAATCTCCACCTGAGTATCCCTGATACCCATGGTATCTTCCTCTCCACTACTTCGCACTCATAACTCACTGCATTAATCCATGTCTTTTAAAATCTTAGTGTTTTAATTAATATCATAATCCTAAGGTCGGCTCATCCTTGGTGCATCCCTTCAACGAGTCCCGACCACTAATCGTTCAATCTTTTCCTCAATCATAGCACAAAGCTTTAGCATTAACAGCATGCATTTCATCTCTTGGGCTTTCACAATACAATCTCATGTCTCAGCTCAGGGCATCAACATTTCGGCTTAACTTTTGCAACTGAGGAGCACAACTCAACTCATATCATGCCTCTTTCCAAGTGATCATCAGCGGAGGAGCAATGCTCAACTCGAGACAAGTCTCATTGCAAGTAATCATTATCATCAGCCCTTATCGCATTCTTACGAATTTCACAATATCTCAAATCTTTCTCAAACTTTAGCTCGTGACTCTTTTTCGGTCATTTTCGTATTAATTATTTCTCTTCTTAATGTCTCATCAAGGCTGCCTTATCCAATAAGGACTTAGGCCCAACCAGATCTTACATCTTTCTCTTGATATTTCATCACCTTCAGAACCTTTATTATCATTCGTCTTTTTTTTTTCAATCACAATTCATTACTTTCGCAGTTCCATTCACATCATCTCAAAATCAAAGCGTAACAAACGTATCTCAAACAGTATCACAATTACTTAATCGATAAATAAATCATTTCGCATACTAAGATAATCAAGTAGTTCATGTATAATTAACTAGAAAACATGGCATCATACTACAACAACAAGGACATATCAAGCTATAAACAACTAACCAATCTCAGCTGTTCGTGTGGATAGCCAATCAAACAAACAATTGCTATCACACTACCTCGCTTAATGAGATCGGAGTCCAATCTTTGAGATGATTGGAACATCTTAATATGTTACCTAAATACCACGACATCTTAGGGAAAGCCCCTCTCTCAACTCCAATGATGTAGGCCTTCAAGAGTTTTTCTGAGATTTCCAAGTCGTTACTCCTGCCTCGTTTCCTTTTCGTCCGTCACCGGAACTAAAACATTTTTCCCGTGCGTTAGAAACGATTTCAATAAATTCATTATTTCGTTTTTTTTAAAACACTTTAAAACAATTCCCTTTTGAAAACACATTGCCAATATCCAAAAGATTTCAAATCCAGTTCAAATCTATAATTAAAATGTTTCTAAGAAAACTTTGAAACAATTCTAAAACAATCTCTTTGTCAACATAGAATCCATTCCACTCATTATAAACTTAATTTAAAACATTAATGTATCTGTTACAAAAATCATTATCCTTAGGCATTAAACAAAATTCCAAGATATGACAAAGAAACAACACATTAAATTTTCAAAGCATTCACAAGCTAACATAATGCAAGTCACATTTTAAGTCATTCAAAATCATTAATCAAATTATATTCTTAATAGACTAACTTAATTACTCTCAAGAAAATGATTCAAACTAAGCCTCGTAATTAATTCAACAAAGACCGAATTACCCATGGTCATTATTTCCTAATCACCAATAATTTTAAATCTTGAAATCATTGAATTAACATCATGAAAATTCCTTTTTAATTAACTAAATCAACTTATTTATTTTCATATCTAAAAACCGAAAAAGATGAAAGGAAACAACACATCACTTCTATCAAACATATAGCATCATGTACATAGGAATATAGTCATTATCAAGGGTCATTTCATGAAGAAAATTTTCCCAACTACTTGAACATGCATTGGCCGATTTATATATATATATATATATATAATCTTGCAAAGATTTGAGGCACAAATAAAGGCATAAAATAATGAAATCATTTTCTTTCTTTTTGGCTCAAAACCGTGAGCATCAAGAAGAAAATTAGCAATTTTAATTCATCTTCTTAACTTGAATCAAAACAATAATTTGAGTCACAAACCACCTCAAAGTTCTATTATTTAAACCTTGATTATTTCATGCATGCACTTTTAAGTTCTTAGATTAAACTAGTCTCATCATGCATGTAACCTAAATGATGATCAAACATAACTTTCTACCTCTTTTCATCTTGGCCGAATATCATCATACAAAAAGACAAGATTTTTGTTCATTTTTCAACATGCAAGAATCACACAATCAAGATCAAGACATGTAGATTTTGAAGACAAATTTTCAAAGCATCACATCCACTTTACATCATCAACAATAAAGACAAGGTTTTTATTAAAAATCTTGACATGCACAAGATCAAACACTTAGATCAAATCATGTTCATACTCAAAAAATCATTTTTAAAGCATGCTACCCTAATTTTTTCTTCAAAACCGTGACATGCATCAAGAAAAAATTAAATCTTTTCATTCAAAGTTAACATGCAAGACTCAAGATCTTAACTTTTCACTTATTAAACATAGATCATCACATGCATGTACTTAAATCAACCAAGTTCATCATCAAACCAACATGCAAGGCTAAAGATCTCAACTTTATCATCAATCAAGTTTAGATCATACATTTATTCATCAAATAATCACATGAATGCATCATAGATCACGGTTTAAGTAAGAAAATTTAACATGCAAAGAAATTTATTTTAAACTCACAAAAATATCAAACAACTCTTTAGATCTTTAAGGTCTAATTCAAAAAGCATCAAAATCCACCATACAAACCTTGACCGAATCATCAAGTCCATTGTTTAACATATTACAAATTTCTTTTAATCTCAAAAGTCCATGATCAAATACAAACAACACATGCACTCATCATCTAAGCCATAAAAATCAACATGCAAAGAAAGAGAAGAAAGATCATAAATCAAAAGAAAACCTAATTAAACTAACGCAACTTCTTCATGATCTTCGAATAACCCACCTAAATAGAAGATGATCTTCTAGCTTCTAACACCTTTGATCTTCAAAGAAAATCCTTGATTAAGCCTTGAATCTCCTTCTTCTTATTCCTTCTCTCTCACGGCCACCACTCTCTCTCTCTCTCTCTCTAAGTTCTAAGAGTTGATGAGCTCTTAGAAGAGTGTTTGGGTGCAAATGAGAGAAATGAATTTGGTTTGGAAGGGAAATGAACTAAGCTACATCTATATATAGGCAAACCGATTTCTCCCTCTTTTGCCCTTAACAAATTTTCGGTCCAAGCACAAATGGGAAGGGCAATTTTGGCAATTGAATTTTTTTGCATGGTTTGAGTCTTTTCAACCTAGACAAGAAGGAGCAATTTAGGGCACTTAGGTTATTTTCTATTGGTTGGCTTTTCCCTTAACTCACATTTTTCACCAATTCTACTTTAGTTAATTTCCAAATGGTTCCAACTTATTCTATAGGCTTCTTGTCCTAAAATTAAAATCCTAGGCTTACATAGATACATACATACCGTAGCACACATATATACATACATATCTTACCTTTTCATTTCCTAATCATATTCACCTTAGAACATTATAATCATCAACTAACACAATGATGCAAATATCTCTAAAGAATCATACTTACAACATTATTCTCATGCACCATTTATCAAACACACATCAAACCAAACACATATCACATAATAGATTTATGCCATAGCAATAATTTTCTTTTCTACAAAACACATTTCTTATTAAGGAATTAAACCATCTCAAAGTGAAATAGTTATCTGTATAAAATGGACATAGATATAGTCTCCAAATTATTTTCAAAATTATGCTTTCATACACATAAGAAATTCTCAAAAAGACAAGTTCATTTGAGGTTTTTGGCTATTTTTAACAACCAATATTCTCAAAATTCGTACTTCACAAATTCAGAGAATAAATTTTTATAAATCAACCCAGAAAATTCTAAAAGTTACATTTTCAAATTCTACGTTTCAATATGATCGTTTTCCTATAAAGATCATAAATTTCCGAGTTACGGTTAAAAAGATATGAATTTTCAAAGTTATCAAATCCATAAGGAAATTTATTTCTAATAAGAATCATCCTTAATGAAAATCATAACTTATCTCTTGTTGATCAAATTATTCCAAACTCAACAAAATTATTCACTTTACGTCTATAAAAATATTTTGTTTATAAAACTCCGTAAAAATCAACACCTTGTTTCTTACTCACGTAAAATATTCAGCCGAAAATCCTTTATAAAACAGAACCTCAAGATTCATTTTGATAAAATTCATTTATGCACGTATGGAAAAATACAGGATGTCACATCATACATTCATCATATCAACTTAATTTATTCATTGTTCCATCATATTTCATCATCATTCTACTCATTTTTCCTTTCCCATTAGCTTTTAGTGTCCAAAATCCATTTTCCCCCTTTCTCTAAACCCTAGACCGAATTGCTCTTATCAACAAATGTCTTCTTCAAAGAGAACAAGGGTTAAGCACACGGCAACCAAGCCTTCAAGGAGGAATAGAGATGATTACTTTGAAGAATCAAACTGTGAAGAAAGGTTTGATGAGTTTTCTTCTAGAGATTTTGGGTTAGTTAATGGATGGATTTTGATTGGTGTAGTGCTAATCTTTTTGAGTTTCATAGGCTCTTTGCATTTGAGGGTCTTAGGAGCTTTTTAGAACCGAAATACAAAATATACCCTAGGTTAGTGAGAGAATTTTATTCTAACCTTGTTCTTAGGAATGATGTGTTTCACACCAAGGTCAATGGGATTGTGTTTACTATAACTAATGAAGATTTATTTCTTATTGTTGGAGTTAGGGCTGTTGGTACCTTCTGGGGGGATGAAAGTGATGATAGAATAGAAAAGTGCAGCTCGGAAGAAGTATACTGTAATAGCCTTAAGAGAGCTGATATATATGCTGCAGGAGCTAGGAAGGCTGTGGGGAATTTGACTATAGAGGATGGGATGATTGTGTATGTCCTTTCATATATTCTTACCCCTAGGACCACTACCAACCATTCCCAAGTTTTTTAACCTGTTTTGAGATATTTGTTTGCTATTAAAAATAGGATTCAGGTGAACTGGGTTAGGGTTATGTTCTCCATTATGAAGAAGGCAGCAAAGTCAAAGAGTGGTAGTCTTCTCTATGCCATATTTGTTGTAACACCCCAAAATTTTAATCCCTGATTAATGGAATGTTAATTATAAGAATTAATTATAATTAATGATTTCTATTTTAATCCTTGATTAAAATCTGTGTTCATATAGTTAGTGAATGTGTAGGAATTTATTTAATAAATATAATTATGCATGAAATAATTATTTTGCATATTAGTCCCTGGGTTGGGACCTAGAAGTAAATATAGGAAAGATTTTGGAGGGAAAGTAAATAAAATTATTATTTTTCAAAAACTGGGCAAAATACTCGAGTATTATCTCGAACACTCGAGTATTCTGGTCAGAGTTGCACGAGTTAGTGCGTTTAGTGAGTCACCACCAACGATCTCGTGTCATTGACACGAAATCACCACCATTCCACGTTCATGGCCGTCGTGTCAGCTTGCATGAATGTTTCCATTGCCCATTTAAGCCATTCATCAACAAGATTGAAGGCTTTGTTGATGGAATTGTGAAGTTTGCTCAAGTTAGGGTTCCGAATTCGTTTCCTTCAATTCTCTTTCTCTGTGTTGAATTAAACCACAAATCATACACTAATACAAAGTTCACATCACGAGCTTTGTATAAACACCAAAATCGTGAGGTTTGAGTGAGTGTGGTGGAAGAATCAAGGCTTGGAAGTGGAGTTGTTCTTTGTCAAGTCTTTGTCTGGAGCCTACTTTGATTTCAATTTTTGGTAAGCTCATGAGTCTCTGAGTCCCAAATTCGATTTCTCTAGTTAGTATGTGTTGCATAGAGTCTAGAAAATCTAATTTTCCCAATTGTTATATCTGTCTTCCATGTAAACCAATTCAATTTTGGTGATGCACTCAAAACTGTCCTGCATGTGGTGTTCAAAGGCATTTCTGGTGTTGGAGGGCTTTTTCTTTGGAATTCTCTGTTGGTACACGTTTGAGAGGTAATGGGAAGTTGTTTTATGCACTAGATAGAGTTTAAATTCCATTAATTGTATTAGAGAGCCACCAAGAGGCTCTAAGGGCTTAGATTAATAGGAACTTTGGTTTGGAGACCAATTTATGCTCTATGGTTGTTTGGAGCAAGTTTATCCTGACGCATGCAAGCTGTAATGAACACTAATTCATCAGTTTATTGATTATTTTGCAATTTGTGTTAAGTTGTAAAATTATGTGTTTTATGCATAATCTTGTGATTCACTGTTAAATCTGTAATTTGATATGTGATAAGTGTTGTAACATGTCTAATACATGATATATGAACTAATTGGATCACTGGATTGGACTAGAAACGAGTAGAATTGGAAATGGTATGTTAAAATCAAGTTTCAGTCTGTTCTGCAAGGAAACACTCGAGTATTAGGCTGGTTACTCGAGTAAATTTGTGGTAAAGATGTGTATTTTGAACAAGAACACTCGAGTATCATGCCTAGAACTCGAGTATCGAGTGATACCTGGGGACATGTTAAGGTAAACCACTCGAGTAATGCAGGGGTGACTCGAGTGTTCTGGAATTCATGAAGAACACTCGAGTACTCATGAATTACTCGAGTAATTTGATGAATCTGAAACCCAAATCCTCAGAAAGTCATGAACACTCGAGTGTCCTGAAGAACACTCGAGTAATCTGGAAAAGTTGAAGAACACTCGACTATGCTGAATAATACTCGAGTAATTTAACCAGAATCTGAGAAATACCATTTTCAATTCTGACTTAATTGGTTAAGGATTCAATAACCATAATCCAAGGGATCTGGACTTAAAAGAAATTGATTAATATAAAGTATATCGTTTGGATGACGAGACGTTGCTCGGGTGGCACGTTATATATATTAACCAATTTCCTTTAAGCTTAAAAAGATAATGCATTCATTCTGGAGTTTGGATGGTAGGTCGTATATCATGTTTTTGGTAAACATGTGGAAGGCCTCTAGGAGTGCCAATATGCTTTCTTGATGACACGTTGATGACATGGTCGGCTTAGTGGATGCCGATATGGTTATACCGTTTGGATGACGGTCCGTTTGGATGACGGGATGTGCTCGGGTGGCACGGATTCCAAGCTTGTCGTGTACATTCTTGTTGAATGTACGAAATGTTGTATACCTAGGAATACAACGCACTGGTGAGTGCTGGGTTGTCAGGGATGGACGTCAGAGAGTGACATAGATTGATAGAGATAGACTTGAGAGCTAAACTCATACATCATGCCATTCATTCAAACTAAGTGTAATAAATGAAACAAGTATGAGCATCCTACTTGCATTCAATAACTGCTAAGTGCTAAATGTGATTGTTTATCATTATTGCATATCCACATATTCACATTATACATATTTATACTCTGTTGATAATGTGTATAGAATTGCTTACCCCTATGCCCTTGTAGGTGATGTCTCGCTACATCGCTTGCATCGAGATCCGACCACTTCCTAGTGGCACATGGATCTATGAGGACCATCGCGCGGTGTTCGAGGGGGAGGTAGAGATTACCTTCTACCACCCGAACCCGCTGATCCGATTTCGTCCTCGTAGATTTAGGATTCCCATCATATACACTATGCACGTACCCCCGTTTTACACATACCATGGACCACCTCCCACACGACCAACTCGTTCTTATCACAGTTTCCGTTTTCAACCTACCCGCTCACACCCATTTTCTTCGAGAGTCGTCCGCGAGGAAACTCCCCCGTCTGATCCGAGGAGCCCAGTTAGGGTCACACCATCTCCCGACCCTGTACCCAGTAGTAGGGTACACTCTCCATCGGATGAGATCGAGGAGGATCCAGTGGAGGACGAGAGCGGAGGCGAGCCTGTCGTGCATTCTACTGGGAGTGATTGGAGGGATGATGATCCCTAGGTATGTGCATATGGTACATGATGAGGATCAGGGGATCCGGTGTGGGGATGCTGTGGATGAGATACTACTGCTGCTGCTGATGATAATGATGTTGTTACCTTTTGCTACTTGGAGATCGCTACTACTCTACTACTACTACTGATGCTGCCAGATCTATGTGACCACCTCTAGAGTTCATATTTTGATATGTATATATATTGTATATATGCTCTTGAGAGCTCTAGGGCTATGGTTATATGTTTATATAGATCTGTTATGGACTTGTTGGACCTTGGAGACTTTTATGCTGGGACTATGTATCACATGACATTATATCTATATATATGTATATACAACTTTTGTTCACATTTTAACTGTGCATAGTCCTACTCTTTCCGCTCACTCTGATAAAGATTATTTAACGAATTCGGTTGTATTTGTTTAAATGGTATCAGTTCTGAAAAAGAAAGAACGGATATGCATCGTCTAATTTTACTATGTCAATACGTTTTCGAAAGCATTGATGCTATCCGGATCATAGAAAGATTTTCTTATTTTAGCAAACACCGAATTCAATACAATGTTTCAATAACACGATTTATACTCTCCAAGAGCTCCATATTTTGATTGTGCACCCGCGTCGAAAGAAAATTTTATTTTTACATTTTCTAACTACTTACAAGTCCATATATTATCCTATATAATAGTTTAATTACTATATTAAACTTAAGTCAACAAGAAGGGTGTCACATTTGTCAAAAGGATTTTAGAAGGAAAGAATGTATCCATTTCAGCCGCTGAGGAGATTCTTGAGTATTCTCCAGCTCTTCATTGCATTGGCACTAGAGTTCTTCATTCTGCTGGAATTAAACAACATAAGAGGTTGGATAATAGATGGAAGTGGAACGATGACATCGCTAGGTTGAATGCTCAGATGGATGAAGAAGAAAGGAAGCAAAAAGAGGATGAGGATGCTGCACCAGATGTTCATATGGTGAGCAGCGATGACAGTGATGATGAGGATGAGGATGGAGGTGATGATGATATTGATGGGAAGGATGATGGTCATGAAGAGGAGAACATTGGTACTATTCCGGTTGAAAGCTCTCAACCTAGAACTACCCCTGACATTGGTGGTTCAGGTTATGCACCGGGTTCCTTTGATTTCGCAGCCATGGAGGAGCGTATGAATGCTCGGATTGATTTTGGTTTTGATCGGATCAATAGTCGGATGGATGGTTTCCAAGCAACTTATGAGAGAGACATGGAGCATCTTATGTTCTTAATGCGGACTTTTGGATCATCTTTCGCACCTCCCGCACCTCCTCCAAGTAAAGATTAGCGGCTTTTAGGTTGCATAAGTTTCATGTTTAGATTCTGTTTTTCATGTGTATTTTGGTGGTATTTTGATGTAATTCGGTTTCTATGTATTTCAGCTTGGTTTATTAGACTTATGGTTATGTATTTGATTAACATCTTTATTATGTTTTATGACTTTGTACTAAGACCTATTGTGAGTTAATGCTTATTATGTTGGTTTGGTATTATGGTTTTCACATGGTTGATGTTAAAGTGTCAAGTATGTACCTATTATTCTACTGAAATATGATTATAATTACTGCCATATTGCTTAATCATGTGAAATTTCAAGTTTTCTATATGTTACTTTGATGCACATTTGTGATTCGTACATAATGATTTGGATCTTAAAATTCATGTTTTTATACTCTTGTATGGTCCATCTTTGTGTTAGAATTCTGCAAAATTGATATTGGCTTTGATTTGATATGATTTTGATTTTGCAAAGCTGCCATATCAGTTATGCCTTGTTTTTCTGATATCTGTCAGGTAGTAGCCGGTTAGTGTGACAGTCTGACAGCAAATTTATGTGTTTTTCAGTGTATTTTTGGCTATAATACTGCTTTTTCAGTCTGCACATGATGACTTACTATTTGACAATACTTTTTGACATGTGTGTTATGCTCTTATATGAGATTTTAGTTATGATACATTGATTTACATGAAGATATTCACTGCAATTTCAGCTTTACACAACTGATCTTTGACAAGATTTTATTATTCATATTTTGTGTAATTGTCTATAAATTTGGTATGATTTTGAAGTATTCCATGTATACTTTATGTTTACTTCCTGGAAACTCATTTTTAAATGCATTGGATACTAGTTTTTGAGTCTCAAAGTCAGGATTTTAATTATGGTTTATGCAGTGTACTGAACTGCAGAGACTAACCGGTTAGTAACTATCAGTAACCGGTTAGTGACTGACAGTTAGCAGTTTTTTTTAATCAGTTTTCTTTCTCTTTTCGTAATATTTTATATTTCTTTTATGCTTTTTGATCATGCCAAAAGGGGGAGAAAGGTGTTGTTTTGTTCTTTTAGGCAGGGGGAGAAGAGTTGTTGATATTTTCAAGCTTATGTTGAGGGAGAGCATTGATAGAAAAACAAATGTTCAATAATCAACAACAATTCAAAACAATGTTTGGGTAGTGAATCTCAATTAATTAATTTTGATCAAATTAATTTTGAGTTTCATAAAACCAATTAATTAAAATATGTTGATGCATATTTTTCAAAATGTTTTTTTAACTATTTTAGAATGCATCAATAAGTGGCTAAATATTTTAATTAAGGTTTTACAAAATTGGTTTTAAAGGTTAAAGTTTTGAAAATAATTTTTGCTAAATTAGAAAACAAAATTTACAGTAACTAACTGGTTAGTTATACCCAATAACCGGTTAGTGTCTGTTAAGTTTGTTAAAAATTCAGTTTTGTGTTTTCATTCTTTATGGGTATCTATATAAACCATTCTTACACCTTAACTAAGATAGAGAATCATTCATATACGTTTTACATTCAGAAAAACAAGCCACACACTCTCTCCTAGATTCAAAAGATCAAAAAGCTTTCTTTTACATCTTGTTACCATCTTTTCTACAAACACAAGAATCTCATAATCAACTTGTTCATTAGTATTTGATTGAGATTCATTAGGTTCTGATTTTCTATATTTCTATGGTGTTGTAATCTTTGTATTTGAGGCAAAATAGTCTACAACAAATTGAAGAAGAAAAAGTCTTGATTGAGGAGTAATCAAGCAAAGTGTAGAATTCTTGGTTGAGGAATAATCAAGAGATTGAAGAAGTCTAAGTGGATAGGGATTCACATAGCAAGGGGGTAGAATTATAAGATCAACGAAGGTTGCATAACAAGAGTGAGGTATCTCTTGGTAGCTATCAAGTGAGGAATCTTGAGAGACTTAGCTTGTAATCAAGGATCTTTAATTCTATTGAAGAAACTCTCTATTGTGATAGAGCTCTCAAGTGGGTGAGAGTGAACCAGTATAAATCTCTGTGTCGTATCTCTATCTCTATCTCTTTAATTTCTGCATTATTCATTGTTCTTGCATGAAAACCTGGAAAAGCGATTTTTGAATTAATTGAATCAATTAGTTAGTAATTGTACAAATTAATTTGGGAAAAACCTTTTTAAAACATTTGTTTAATTGTTTTAAATCTTGGGTTGAAGTAATTCCGTGTTAACTCTGAGTTCTTGAATTGATTTATCAATTTTACTCAATTCTGTTTCAGGAACTAACCGGTTAGTAGGTTGAGTAACCGGTTAGTCACTATTACTTTGGTTAAAGAATTTCTGTTTTAACCACGTTTTGTTTGTGCTTTGCGAAAATCGTTCAAGGTTGTTTGAACACCTATTCAACCCCCCCTTCTAGGTGTTCTCACGTGTTCATTCTATACCACTTGTATTCCAACAAGTGGTATCAGAGCTTTGGTCGGTTAAGATCAAAATTTAAACGCTTTTACCGGAAAAGATCCTCTTTGGTTTACAATGGATAGCATGAACATGTTTAATGATCTGAATATTTTAAATGTTGAGAACAAGACTATGAAATTGCTAATAAGTAAAGTCTTGGAGTTTTTGAAAAGTGAAGGAATTTTGCTTGTTCATTAAAGAAAAGAAGAATCAAGTTTCTCACATCAACACAAATCAAAAAGAAGAAATTTCAGCAAGCAAGATGCTACAAGTTTCAACCAAGACAATAAGAGTAAGAAGATTTCAAAGGAAAAATTCAAGTGTCATGAATTTAGAAAAGAGGGACACATCAAATTTGAGTGTCCTCAATACTGGAAGATGACAAGAAGAATAACAAAGAATTCAATTCAAAAGTGGATGATGTTGTGCAAGACATTTCGGAAGAAGATGGATTCTCAAACTTATGTTTAATGGCAATGCTTGATGAAGAGGATTCTCAAAGGAACAAAACCGTCATACTTGATAGTGATAGTGATAATGAGGTATCCTCTTGTTCTTCTTCTAATTCAAATTCACCGTCCTATGATACATTGTACGATGCATATGAAGAAATGCATAATGAATTTGAGAAACTTGTCAAAGTACATGAAAAGCAGAAAAAGGTTATTTTGAAGTATCAACAAAAGATTGTTGAAATGGAAAATTATATAAATGAGTTGAAGCTTCAAAATAAATCTTTGGATCTCGAAAATTCACATATTACTCATGATTGTGAAAATTGTAGTAATGTTGTCCCAACTTGTGAGAAATGCAAAATGCTTGAAAATGAAAATGACATTTTGAAAAATAGACTTGCATCATTCACAAGAGGAGATAAGCATTTAAACAATTTACTTTCTAGTCAAAGGAATTATTCAAATAGATCCAGATTAAGCTATGTCCATGAAAAGAAAAGAAAGTTCGAAGTTGTTGGCTCATTTTCTAAAATTGATTTTTCCATAAAGTCAACTTGTTTTTATTGTGGAAAACATGGACATACAAATAATGTTTGTGAAATCAAAAGGTTTGGAGTACCAAATGGATTGTATGAATGGGTTAAGAAAGGTCAAAGTCCTTTATTTAACAACAATGGACCCAAAACCACTTGGGTACCAAAAACCAAGGCTTGAGTTATTTTGTCGGTGTGCTTGAAGGGAATGTGCTATGTTTTGGAAATAATTCAGTACCTTCAATGCAAATAAAATGGTAGGAATTCATATTTTCAAATGTCTCAAGTAAGTTCTTCAACCATGATAATATCATAGAGATTATCTTACTCATGGTGAATGCCTTTTATCAACTTTTGTGCACTTGTTCAATTTACAAATGTTGCTAAAATTGAATAGATGAATTGAAATATATTTGATTTGATGTTCTAGTTGATGAATATAAAATTTGTATGGTTTAAGGGAAAATATGTGTGTTGTTATGAGTTTTGCACTTTTTATTGTATATGTATGCAAACTTATATGATTTTGTGTGAGTTAATATGAATATTGAGTTTATGAGGTATGGAAAACTTTTATTAATTTTTGACAAAGTTTTTTCAATGTTTAAAGATGTATTTTTGTGTGTGAAAATTGAATTTTATTTGATTTTTGCATTTTTCACTGACTGGTTACAGTGTCTAACCGATTAGTGAACTTACTAACTGGTTAGCGCGTGACAGTTCAGAAAATAAAATGGCTTTTTCAATCGGTTTTCAACTCATTCTTCTCACTCTCTTAAACACGATGTTTCCCCTTTTCTAACCCTAGCATACGATTTCTTCATACATTCATCAAATCAACTTAATTTCTTCATTGTTCCATCATATTTCATCATCATTCTACTCATTTTTCCTTTCCCATTAGCTTTTAGTGTCCAAAATCCATTTTTCCCCCTTTCTCTAAACCCTAGACCGAATTGCTCTTATCAACAAATGTCTTCTTCAAAGAGAACAAGGGTTAAGCACACGGCAACCAAGCCTTCAAGGAGGAATAAAGATGATTACTTTGAAGAATCAAACTGTGAAGAAAGGTTTGATGAGTTTCCTTCTAGAGATTTTGGGTTAGTTAATGGATGGATTTTGATTGGTGTAGTGCTGATTGTAAGACCCACAATTTTACCCAATTTATTTGAGGATCCATATTTGAATTTAAAGTATTATATTTGATTTTGATAAATTGTGATACCGGATTTAATTAAAATAGTATGAATTATATACATATATATATACACGTGGTATATATATTATATATATATGCATACCAATGTTTCTCTAATGTATTTAAATAAAATATTTTAAGGTATAGTATTTGATTTAAATGGTCTTAGAAAATGAAATACTTTTGATGGATTAAGGTGTTCTATCTTCAGAAATTCATATCTTTTAAACCGTACGTCGAAAAATTACAAACGATATATCAAAATGACCGTATCGAAGTGTAGATTATGAAAATGTAAAGTTTTGATTTTTATTTTGGAGTTTTCGAAATTTTATCACAGCTACAGTATTGAACGAAATTTTGAGCTTTAAGTGTGAAGATGTGGTTTTAATGCATTTAATGACTCTTTGACTCAAAAATACTTTTATATGAATAGAAAATGTATTTTTTAAAAATCCTGATTTTCTACACTCTCCAAATAAAATATATTTTCGTATTTCTTTTATTTTGAAAGCTTATGAAGTGTATTTTTGAAGGAAATGATCTTAGGACTTCAAAAATTCAGAACTTTCAAACCGTAAGTCCAAAAATTACAAATTGTAACATCCCGAATTTTAAGTCTAAGAGTAATTAGAATAATGATAAGATTTGGAAGTTAGGATTATTCTAAAAAGAATTAAAAATGATGGATTAGGAGTTCTTTGAATGCCATAAAGGAATCACGAAGCATTGGCAACAGAAAGGAGGGTGAAAGATGAACAAAAGAGCATTAGAAGCGATGTTTTTGGTGTTATAAACACCTTATATTAGGAAATTCAAAATAAAAGATTTACAACTCTAAACACAAATTCCACCGTTGGATGTGAATTAGGATAGGTGAGGAAGCTTGCTTTAAAATTTGAGGAAGATCCAACGGGTAACGAAAAAGTTATGGCCTTTTAAAGTCTGGATACTGCAAAATTTTGCAGCTTAATCGCCTCTTAATCGATTAAGCTGCAATTTAATCGATTAACGTCAGATTGAGTGAAAATTCTTAATCGCCTCTTAATCGATTAAGCTACAATTTAATCGATTAAATCGTGCTGCTGCTGAAAAAATAAAAGGGAATCAAACCCCATTTCATTCCCAATTCGTCCCTTCTTCTTCCCCCACCCCAAGAACACTCATTCCATGCTTTGAGACCCTAAAACCTCAAGCTATGGTGGCCATCCATCATCATCCTCAAGGTCCCAAGTGTCATCCTCTCTTCTCCCTCTCTTTTGGTGTTTCTCTCTCTCTCTCTCCTAGGGCACTCAAGACTCAAGCACCTTCTCTTCCATTAATCCATGATCAAGACCTTAACCCATCATCCTCAACATCGATGAAGCCAAGAAAATGAGTTAGAGGCTTTCTCCTTGGCTCCTTCCTTCCATTCGAATTTCAACTCCCTCCACTCTCCTTGGTTTCTTTTCAATTCACTCAAGGCCCCAAGTTGTGCTCTCCTACTTCCTCAAGCTTCTCACCCTTAAGTGATCATCCCCAAGGATATTTAGTAAGTTTCTCTTCTCTAGCCATACTCCATACGAATTTCTTCTCTATCCTTGAGGACCATACGAATTTTCTCCTCCATTTTCATATCTTGTTGAAATATTGAGTTCCACTCCATGGAGCACCACAATCTCATGTTTATTTTTGTTCTTGTGACTTAAGGAAGCTCAAGACCACTCAAATCCCTCTCATTCCTTTGGAGCTCTTGATTTTGGGGGCTAGAAGCTAGGGCTTGGGTTCACTCTCTCTCTCTCTCTCCCTTTGGTTAAGGTAAAGGGGTGGATATAGTGAGCATTGGTTTGTTCTAGGAAAGGGTTTGTGTTTAGATATAATGGTTGGCTAGGAATTTATGTGTTAGGGTAGGAAATTAGAAACCCCAATTTAGAGATAAGGAAAATGGTAAAAATAGGCTTAATTTATTAATTACGGAACTCTAAGAAATAGAGAACGAGGTTAGGTTTTAATTGAGGAAATTAAATGGCATGAACCCCTAAGTTAGAATTTTGAATCGATAATTCGGACAAGTGAAAAATGTGGTTATGCATGAGTATATGAAAAGGTGAATTTTGTGGTTACTTGCACTAATTGTTTATGTGAAAGATGGGGTTATGTATGAATAGTGGTGGTTGTATTTATTTGCATATTTGGCATTACTTTAATATTGGAATGGTGATAATTATGAAAGTAAATTGTGGCTATTTGGTTATATATGTGATGATGTTCGGGTGTGAAAGGACTATGTGGAAAGAAATGGATAACTAAAATTGGATAAATACGGTGATGTATTGTAGGCCTTCGATTTGGGGGAGACAATACATCGTAAATGGGGGTTGTATTGTAGGCCTTCGATTTGGGGGAGACAATACAACGTAACTGGGGCGATGTATGTAGGCCTTCGATTTGGTGGAGACATACATCGTCGGTGGTGTATGTATGTAGGCCTTCGATTTGTTGGAGACATACATACACCCTAAGAAAAAGGAAAAAGGAAATGACAATGGATAAAATAAGGTAAATGGTAACGGAAGAGCGATGTATGTAGGCCTTCGATTTGGTGGATACATACATACACCGAAATTTAAAAGGAAATGAATAAGGGAAAAAAGGAATAAAATTGGACAAGGTAATGGTAATGGAAACACGATGTATGTAGGCCATCGATTTGGTAGAGACATACATCGTAATTGGTGTATGTATGTAGGCCTTCAATTTGGTGGAGACATACATACACCGAAAGTAAAAGGAAATGAATAAGGGAAATGGGAATAAAATTGGACAAGGTAATGGTAATGGAAAAGCGATGTATGTAGGCCTTCGATTTGGTGGAGACATACATCGTAATTGGTGTATGTATGTAGGCCTTCGATTTGGTGGAGACATACATACACCGTAAATAAAAGGAAAAGAATAAAGAAAAAGGGTAAGGGGATATAAAGGAATTTATTTGGAAACGGGGAAAATAAATAAAAGGGAACCAAATGGTGAAAATGAACTAACTAAAAGGGAACTGGCACTTATAAAATGATGGAAATGGAAAATGTGGTATGTTTGCGATGATGATGTGATTATGTGAATAAATTGCTAAGTGTGTTTGGCCCGGTTAGTTGTTATGTCTATCTAGAAACTGCTTTTCTATTTCATGTGCAATGCTCACTCCCTTACCATATTTCAGGTACAGAGATTGAGATAGCACAGCCCCCGACCGAGCAGGAGTACACTCCACACCGTGGAGTGTAATTTAGTTAAGAGGGAATTATATTCTTTTTATTTTAATTAATTTAATTTGGTGTTGAAATAATTCGTTGTAAGCCCTGAGTTTTATTTTACTCTGTTAGCAGGGCATGAAAATCAAATTAGTATAGATATAAATATTTTCTGAACTGTACTGGTTTGACAGGTTATAAAATGTAATTTTGGAAAGTCCGAAAAACAGGCAGAACTCCGTCCGTTTGATGGGTGATTTTACTAAGCTAAAAAGGAATTTTTAAGTGCACATTTTTAATACTTGGGAATTAAGGGTAGTATTTATTAGGGTGTTACATTCTGGTATTAGAGCAGTTTTTCCTTGGCCTTTGGAGTGTGGACTCACATATCCAATGGTTACTCACCAAGAGAGTAACTAGGAAATAGTGTCAAGTTCTATAGTAGTTACTTAGGGTTATAGTTATAAAACCCTATGTAGTTATGTACTAAATTATGTACATGTCTGCATCAACAGAATCCCTTGTTGCCACACAGTAGCAACATGAAGAATCAGCTTTCCCATTCTCCTGCTAGCAGTTCGGCTACTGATCGTAAGATCAATTCCCCTGCTGATTCTTTGAAATCCAAGTCGTATGACATCTGTTTTCAAGAAGGGCAAACCTCTGCAATGGGTAAGTTTAGATCGACTATGGGTGACCAGGAGCAACACGTGGGGATACAAGTTGGTGAGAAGAAGAGTATAATTTTGAGAACGGGAATGGTTCTCCTGAAGCAACACTTGACTCACGAAGAACATGTGGACGTAGTAAAGAACTGTCGTGAGATGGGCTTACGTCCTGGAGGTTTTTATCAACCAGGCTTTACAAGCGGAGCCAGACTCTGACTGAAAATGATGTGCCTCGGCTTAGACTGGAATCCTCAAACCCGAGTATATGGACACAAAAGGGTAATTGATGGAAGCGAACCGCTCAACGTCCCTGATCATTTCATCCAGCTGGTTATGGGAGCGATGCAAGAAGCTCAATCGTCAATTGAGAAGGAATGCGGTGTAAGTGAAGTGGAGGACATACTCCCTTCCATGTCCCCTGATGTCTGCATTGTCAATTTCTATGAAGAGAATGGAAAGCTTGGTCTTCATCAGGACCGTGACGAAAGTGTTGGAAGCTTGCAAAAAGGGATACCGGTAGTATCGTTCTGCATTGGTGACTCGGCTGAGTTTCTCTATGGAGATCAGAGAGATCCAAGGAGAGCAGAAAGAATTATTTTGGGATCGGGTGATGTATTAATATTCGGTGGCGAGTCTCGTCACATCTTTCATGTAGTATCGGCGATCATACCAGACACAGCTCCAGAGGGATTACTCAATGACGCAGGACTTCGTCCTGGACGTCTCAACCTTACATTCCGACAATATCAGTTTCCTGGTCCACACCCTTGAGGTCTGCGGTCCAGCTACTTAAGGAGATCAGGGCCAAGCTAACCAAAGGTATGAGATGATTCAAAAATTTAGATACTTCATTTTATTGTTTTTTTTACTTCATTTTATTTTTACTTCATTTTATTGTTTTTTTTAAAGTAGAAGAAATTAGGTGATTGGTGGAAAGTGTGGTGACTTAAATCTAGGTTGAATGCAAAATTTTTCTCCCTCTTTATGTATAAATGCACCGTCCAGACTAAAAGGTGTGGGGGGGGGGGGAAGTATTCTGATTGTGACGCTCTCTTTTTACTTGAAAATAATTAATATTTCCAAATAATTGAACACTTGCTATCAAAATTAGGACTAGAAAATTTTTCATTTTTAAAACTAGTACTTGCTCGTTCATAAACCCTTTGTAACATAAACCATTTTTGAATTCGGCTTAGTAATATCTTAGTTTCGAAAGGACTTCTTGAGATAACATTTCCTTAATTATAGAAAACATTATTTGAAGTTATTATTAAAACATATCATTTGCCTCTCGAGTGGTTTTGAATACATACAAACATAAACTTATCGCTGAATCCCTTTTAAATATAAATCAGAGTTCGCCACTACAACAAAAAAACATTTTTGTAGCGTTTATTTTTCACATTCTGTAGCGCTTTGAAGCGTTACGTATGTAAGTGTAATAAAAAGTACCTGTATTAATAGTAGCGCCTCCGAAAGCGCTACTGAAAACAACTATTTAGTAGCGCCTATGCTATGAATGCTACAAAAAATAGAGAATGAAACGCTACTAAAGCTATAAGAATTAGTAGCAGTTTTTATAAAATGCTACATAAAGTGAACACTTTCTGTAGCATTTTATAGAAACTACTACTAAAAGTGAGCACTTTCTGTAGCACTTTTCATTTCAAACGCTACTAAATGTTCAGCAAATTCATAAATGCTAATAAATGTTCAATAGTTTCAGTAGCACTTTTCCTATTAAATGCTACTAAAAGTTTAGAAATTTTTTTTAATATAAATAATATTTGCTAGAAGAACATACTATTTACGAACAAAAGTAATATTAAATCTTTGAATAATAAACCATTACAATAATACCAAATCCGAAATGAAAAAAAGTAACTACGTGATCAAAATCTAAATGATAAGGTATATATCATTCTAATATTGTAGCAATTTCTACTAATCTCATGATCATGCTTGCTTCAAATGAGCTTCAAAAACTCTTAAACTTGGACACCATTGCACATGCATTTCTTCGCGCGCGGAAGTAAAAATAATACTTATGGGGCACTGCTGAGGTAAAGAAACATCATATATATATATAAGTCATAACATACAACCCCATCAGTACTATCAGTAGCAAGTGATAAAAAGTCGAGATATCAAGTTTTGATAAAGCATATACAGACCAGCTGCATAAAATAAAAGCTCACTCTAAGACCTCTCAGATATACAATATATATAACAAAATCCAAAATAGAAGTCCCAGAGCAAGTCGTCTGTGTCCTCAGTAGCTCCTCAGATCCTCCACAGCTCTATCCCTAGGACCTAGGATCCAAAACATCTATGCTATGCAGGCTCCTATGAACCAGCGGGTCCACCTCTAGCTGAAACAGTCGGCTCAACATGCACCTCCTCCTCGCTCTCATCCTCCATAGGGTCCTCCTCGACCTCGCCCGACTGTGTGGAGACCTCACCACTGGGTCTAGGATCTGCAGAAACAGTCCTATCATAATCAGTCGGACCAGGAGAAGGAGTCTCCTCAGTGACAACTCTATGGGAGGAAGGATGGGAACGAGTGGCAGCTCTAAAACGAAAACTATGAAAACGACGCATAGGTCGAGCCGGGGGTGGTCCTCTATATGTATAAAAGGGTGGAACATGCATAGTATAGACTAATGGAATCCTAAATCGACGAGGTCGCACTCGCACCAGAGGGTTAGGGTGGTAGAGAGTGATCTCAACCTCCCCCTCAAAAGTGGCACGGTGCTCCTCATACGTCCATATACCGCTAGGGATAGGGCGTATCTCAATGCAAGCTAGGTATATGGCCATCACCTAAACAGGGCACCGGGAGTAAGTATACACAAATATATAATTGATAAAGACTAAAATTACAATCACAAGTATATCATGGACAGATCATAATGCAAATACATATGAACACACCAGTTTTCAACATTATAACTCTTATAATGCAAGTGGCATGATGTATGATCTTCTATCCACAACTGAGGCCTCTAAAAGTCCATCTTGGACGTCCATCCAATACACCCTTGTGTTCCCGGAACACTGACATTTGTTCCCAGAACATAATGCCGAACCATACTTGGATATCAAGCATCACTCCCGGAGTGTGCACCACGTTCCCAGAACGCATACGTTCCCAGAAGGCATAAAAACCAGGTCCCGGACACTGGCCACATATCTATAATGTGTCATCAAGTAGGTTATAAATTGGTACTCCCGGAGTACCCTCCTCATATTTCCAGAATATGATAACGTTCCTACCAACCAGACTTCCAGTCTATATGGATGCACAAATATCAAGGTTGGTTTTATCTTTACATTAATTAATGTGATTTAGAAATATTCCAATTTCCCTTTTTGAATGATTGATTTGAGGCATAATCTTTGGCATAAAATTCTCCTTTGAATTTTTCTCAAAACATGCCTTTTAAACCTAGATTGAGTAAAACAAAATCAGTGGTATTCAAAAACTTAACTTTTTTATTTTTCATATTCAGGTACTAACCGGTTACAGTTTCAGGCTAACTGGTTAGAAGTACAGACCTGAACTGCTTACCATTGCAATTCAGAAAAACCCTTTTTCTTGAATTCTCTACCCAATCTATACACCAATTAAACATTGTTTTATGCCTCAAAATCACAGTTTAATCATTCAAAAGTCCAAATCACATTTTGTTTCCAATAAAGCATAATTTCCTCTTGAAATTATTCCATTGAATTAAGGTATGAACCTCTTATCCTCAAACCTGAACCATGGCACTTTAACAATTCATGTTCAGATCATTTATAATGAAATTACAATATAGATTTGAGCAGAATTTCCCAAGACTTCAGGACTGATTTAATAAACTGATTTTTCTTTGAAATTCTGCAGTGTCTAACCAGTTACGAATATCGAGTAACCGGTTAGATTATGCAGTCAGTCCACTAAAACAAAAGTTTTGACAATTCATTTTCTTCTTTTCTCAAATCTTACCAAATCTCAATATTCACAGGGTTCATATACCTTAAAATAAACATGTTCATACCCAGAAACATATTTAATTTGCATGCATCAAGTTTATAGCATCAAATTGCATGAAAAATCACATAAACACAATTTAATACAATAAAACTTAGAATTAGCATTCAAATTCAGAATTCAGCTTCCATATACTTTGCATGCACCAAAATAAAGTTGCTCAAAACGACAATGAGCAAGATTTTGGCCTCCAAGCCTTTGTGACATATTGCACATAATGCCCTTTTTGAGTTTTGTTACTCAAATCCTAAATCACTTGAATTTTAGTATAAATCTAGTATAAGGTAGACTTCTCCCATACCTTAAGATTGAGTTTGATGAAGATTAACACAGAAATCGAATAAACTCCACAGGTTCTCACAAACCCTCAAATCTGCTCTCAACCACGAATTTCACCAACAGGGTCCAAAGACCAGAAATTTTGACATAGCAAATGGCCAAATAAATTGGGGAAAACATTTAGGACTCAAAATAGGTAACATGAACTAGAGAATCAAATAGATTTGAGACTTAAAGGTTGACTATACTTACCAAAATCCAGTCCCAAACTAAGCTTCCTGAATCAGAAAACTCAGACTCCAGCTATTCCAGTTCCAACTTCTAGGATCAATTTCTCCCTCCACAGACACTCTTAGCTCACAAACTCTATATCAATGGAAAGCCCTTGATTTAAGCTTTTCAAAAGTGTATCCCTCATTCTCTGACTCTCAAAGAAGAAGAAGAATTGCTTTCAACGAATTGAAAACCCTAATCAGCCTCTCCACTTCTAGTTTCAGAGAAATCAACCCCATTTCTCATCAATCTTAGCTTTTTATAGAGGAATTCGTTTACATGCAGAGAGACATGCGTCTTCCACTATGAATTAAGTGGGATTCGTGGCGATTAATCGAATTAATCCAGTGATTACTCATCAAAATCCACTAACCCAGTTTCTGGGTTCATCGTCTAACCGGTTACAGGGTATTACTAACCGGTTAGATTAGTACAAAATTTAAAAATTAATGTTTTTAAATCTTTCCCTCCAAGAACCTTTTTAATATTACCTTTAAGTCCTCATTCAGGGACCAAAATGCAATATCCTCATATTTTGCATTCATTTGCCATATAAAAATATTCCAACCTATTTTTATATTTTAGGCTAAATAAATACAAAATATAAACTTGGAAAAATTTCTATAAATTAATAATAAAACTTTTTATTATTAATTTCCTATTATTCGGGAGACGAAAATTAAGGGTGTTACACTACTCCCCCACTTAAAAGGAATTTCGTCCCCGAAATTCTAGTTTACAAAAACAACTCCGGATACTCTTGACGCATCTTCTCCTCTAATTCCCATGTAGCTTCAGATACGTCAGCGTTTTCCCATATCACCTTAACTAAAGGTATTTCCTTTCCCCTGAGCTGGTTGACTTCACGATCTTCTATCTGAACTGGTCTGGTCTCAAAGGTCAGGTTTTCCTTCAGAGTTAGGTCGTCAGGTTGGAGTTTCAGAATAACTAATGGGTCATGCACATACTTCTTTAATTGCGAAACGTGAAAGACGTTGTGCAAATTGGATAAAGAGGGTGGTAAAGCCAGTTGATAAGCAAGAGGACCAACTCTCTTGAGAATTTGGTATGGACCTATACACTTAGGCGAAAGCTTTCGGGTTCTCAAAGCTCTACTGATTCCTTTCATCGGAACTATCCGAAGGAACACATGATCGCCCTCAGAAAACTCTAATGGTTTTCTCCTCTTATCCGCATAACTCTTCTGCCGACTCTGAGCCGCTTTCATCTTTGCCTGGACCATCTTAATCTTCTCAGATGTCTGCTGTATCATTTCTGGTCCAACCATCAAGTTCTCCCCCACTTGGAACCAACATAGCGAGGTTTGACACTTCCTTCCATACAACGCCTCGAACGGTGCCATCCCAATGCTCGCATGATAGCTGTTGTTGTATGTGAATTCTGCAAGAGGTAACACTTGATCCCAACTTCCTTGTTCTTCAAGTGCACAAGCTCGCAACACATCTTCCAAAGATTGAATCGTTCTCTCCGTCTGGCCATCCGTCTGTGGATGATACGCAGAACTCAATTTCAATCTCGTTCCCATAGCATCATGCAAACTTTTCCAGAATTGCGACGAAAATCTAGGGTCTCGGTCTGACACAATGCTCGAAGGCACTCCGTGAAGACGAACTACCTCCTTGATATAGATCTGGGTAAGCTTGTTCAAAGGATAACGCATATTTATCAGAATAAAATGCGCCGACTTGGTTAACCTATCCACAACCACCCAGATTGCATCATGATTTGCTGCTGTCCTTGGCAAACCAGACACAAAATCCATTGAGATGCTATCCCATTTCCATTGGGGAATCCTCAAAGGTTGCAACTGTCCTCCCGGTTTCTGATGTTCTACCTTAGCTTTTTGGCAGATCAAGCACGCCGCCACATATTCTGCCACATCCTTTTTCAATCCAGACCACCAAAACATCTTCTTCAAGTCCTGATACATTTTGGTTGATCCAGGATGCATACTCATCCGACTCTTATGGGCTTCGTCAAGAATCAGTCTTCTAACTTCCTGATCTCTTGGTATACAAATCCTTGTCCTGAAACGAAGGATTCTGTAACATCCCTAATTTAATTTCAAGCCTAATTAATGAATTAATAGGTTTATAGTGTAGTGAATGGTTAGATTAATTGCTCAAAGAATTTTGGGAGCAAGGTGAGCAGTCATTTCAAGTACTAGGGGTTGCGTAGAATGCATAGGTATCAAGAAGTAAAATTATAGAAGTGAAATCGGGAGTTAAATCGGAGCTTTAAGTGTTAGAAACCATCTGGTGCAAGAAAATTTGGAATAAAATATCCGTAGCTTTAAACCCAATTCCCACCCGTTGGATGTGAAGTTTAGGATTTTAGGAAGCTTGTCTCAAAATTTGGGCAAGATCCAACGGTTATCGGAAAAGTTATGGCGTTTTGAAGTTAGGGCCCTCAAGACACGCCCAGGCGCACTAGGGAGCGCCCAGGCGCGCCAGCCCCTCAAGTTGGTGCGCAACTCAGACAAAAATCGCCCGGGCGCACCATTTTCTCGCCCAGGCGCGCGCGGATTATTCAACACGCACCAGCAGTAGCGCGGTGCGCGCGCAGGCGCACCCAACGCCGCGCCCAGGCGCGCGATCGCTCTTCCTTCGCACCAGGTGCATAAATTCAGCACCAGCCCTCCCCTTTCTTTCATTTTGGCCGCATCAACTCCCTCCCTTCTCTCATTTTCCACCCCTTTCCCATTCTTCTTCACACCAAGCCACCACCAAACACCCATAACCACCAAATTCTCCTCTCATAACCTCCCCCATGGCAAATCTCTCCCTCCTTCATAATTCCTTCTCCTTTTCCCTCTTTCATGGAGCCTTTCTCTCTCCTCATGGCTCTCTCCCTCTCTTCACATAACCACAAACAAAACCCAAACCCTAAGCACCCAAACCTTAATTTCTACCCTCACCCATGGATTTAACCTTGATTTGGGCTAAATCCTATACTCAAACACTATCCCTCTCTTAATTTCAAGCTCTCTCTTTCTCTATGGAGCTCTCTCTCTCTCTCTCTCACCTAGGGCACTTTCTCTCTCTTCCAATCCCAAGGATCTGATGGGAATCGGTTTAGGGAGCTAGAAATTAGATAGACCGGGAGTAGATTCAAAGTCCTTGGAGCTTCAATCGAGCTCTCTCTCTCTCTCCAAGGTAAGGGGAGTCTCTTTTCCGCACCTTGAGTTAGGGATAGTTAGGGTTTATAATAGGATTTGAGTTTAATGGTTAAATTGGGTTGTGGGTGATGGATTAAGAGGTAATTAGAATTAAAGAAGGATAACGGGAGTATATTGGGTAATGTTGTTAGTTTTGAAATTGTTAATGTTTAATTGTTGTATAATAAATAAGTAGGAAGTGAAGAACCCTAGGGAGATGATTTATTTTAAGCACTCTGAGACATACCTGAGTATGTTGACTGATTTATGGATATATGTGAATTTCTTCAAGTGCTAATTGTGTTACTTGATTGAATGTTGGGAAGTATGTGATGTATATGGCTAAGTATAAAAGGAAAGGATATGCAAATGGAAATAATAATGAAAGAATAAGGATTATTGATTTGCAACTTGAATAGAACTAAAGGTCATGAGTGGATTACGTGATAATAAAAGGGAAAAAGGTTGTAAAGGTGAATTGGTCAATGTGATAGAATATGATTACAAGTGTTAGTATTGAGTGTGGTTAAATGCAAATTGTGAATGTGACCCTAAATGTGAATCTCTGGAATTGTTTTTGATGATGAATGATACGTGTTATTTATGAGTTGCTGTGTGTGATTATTTGGAGAATGCTTGTGATTATGAATTATAAATGAATGGTACTAAAGGGACTGGAAATTGAAAGTGAGACTATATGTGAAGGCTTATGATTATTTGTACATATATGTGGTCATTGATTGAAGTGACTATGATTTATATGATTGGAATGGATTGTTGTTTAAATGATAATGATAAAGGTAACTAAAGTGGAAACTGATCAGTGGGGCCCGAAACACTAGGTACCTGGCTAGGTGTTTCAATTACCTGTTAGGGCCAATTACCTGCCAGGCCAATTACCCATCAGGCCAAACCGCCCTGTAGGCGCCGGGTGACCCTCAGGATCAGTTTCCACACCAATAATTTGACTAAATAAATGGATTGGTAAAAGTACATAGTCCTACAGGTTATGCTCTGGATGGGTGTAAAGTCCTGGGCAGGTGTTCCAAGTCCCTAGACAGGTGTGCCAATTACCTAGCGGGTATCCAAATCCTAGTGGTGTACGGTAAAAATGGAAATGTTTGCAGATCACTGTCTGTGGTTGCTTACACTGTGTGTGTAGATCTCTGTTTGGGGTTACACACATTAATGGAAAATGAATAATGGAAAGGTAAAAAGTAAAAAGGGAAGTTTATGTAGATCTCTGTTTGAGGTTACATAAATGAGATGGGGTGTATGCAGATCACTGTTTGTGGTTGCATACACTGTGTGTGGATCTCTGTTTGGGGTTACACACAATGGTAAGGATTAGATCTCTGCTTGAGGTTACACCCAATGGAAGAGGAATTAAAATAAAAGGGACTAATAATGGAAAAGGTAATGTAATGGTAATGGAAAGGATTAAGGAAACGAATAGGGTAAATGGAAATGGATAAAAAGGATTGTATAAGGAAATGGTAATGAAATGAATTGGTTGATCCCTGAGTTGATTTGATTGTTATTCTTGAGTTTATATTATGAGCTTTAAATTATCTTCTGATTCACTGTGTTGTGAAAAGGTCTCACCCTTATGTGGTTAACATTTTAGGTGTATGAGCAAGGAACTTGGAGATCAGGGTGCTCAGCGGATCAGTCGAAAGAAAGGAACTCAATGTGTATTATATTATATTGTAAAATGAAAGCCCCCAACGTTATTTGCAAACTCTGATTTGTAAAAGAAAATTTAAAGTCCTATATTTATTTTTAAACGTTTATTGATTATTATTCATTATAAAATCGGGGTGTTACATTTATGGTATCAGAGCAGTTTCTTCCTTTCGACCTGAGGGAAAGTAATCTCGATCCCGTTGCGACACTCTCATCTCAAGCTTCTTGACCAGAGGTGAGACCCATACAAGTGAAAACTTCTGAATAATTAGTGGATTTATATATATTTGATACTATGGTTGTGTATATTTGCAATGAACTGAATAAGTTTATGTTTGCAAATGGTAAATAGCAAAAAGTGTTAAACTAAGAAATTTTTATGAAAGCGAAAAGAGAATCGAACTCTTTGGAAACTAAGCAGGATCCCTTAGTGATTCAAAGAATTGGATATTCTGAGTATTCACCCAATTGCAAACAGGAAACCTAAGTGGTATGAACACGATTAGTCGAAAGCGTAAATGTTGAGCCTCTGGACTATTCTAAAGTTAGAGTTTTATACAAAGGAAATCTAGTTAATTTCGAACAAATAGTTCAGGAACTCAATCGAATTGCGAGGGATGTAACATCCCAAACTTTATTTGTATTGTAATTTATGTTACGATGGTCTTAGGGTAGAAGAAATGAGGGCATAAGTTAGAAACTTAGCCAATTGAGCATGCAACCTTAGGTTTAAAACATAGGAATTTAGGAAATTATAATAACAAGATTGGTAGCTTAAAACATAAATTCCACCGTTGGATGTGAAGTAGGATATGTGAGGAAGCTTGCCTTAAAATTTGAGGAAGATCCAACGGGTAACGAAGAAGTTATGGCCATTCAAAGTCTGGGTACTGCAAAACTGAACAGCTTAATCGATTAAACTGCAGCTTAATCGATTAAGGTCAGAAAATGGAAAATGGCTTAATCGATTAATAATCGATTAAAGGCTGTAGATGCTGAAAAAAAAAATAAAGGTGCGTCCACCTCTTAGTTCTTGAGAAACTCGAATTCTCTCTCTCCTAGGGCACCAAATCCTCCATTTTCATCAATCAATCCTCAAGAGGATCACTCCAAGTCCATCCCCAAGTCCTTCCTTGTTGCTCCAAGTAAGTGGTTGTTGATGTTGTTCTTCTCTTTCGCTCCTTAAGAATTCGAATTTCTCTCTATCTTCCTCTCATGGAGCTTTAGGCATCAACATAGAGAAACCATGAAGGGGGGTCACGAATTTCCCTCAATATTGTGGGTAAAAGCTTAATGTTTGTCTCTTTATTTTATGGATTTTAGGTTCCTCCCTCTCTATTGAGTTGTGGCACCTTCTCAAGTGTGCTCCAAGCACAAATTCTCCCTCTAATTCAAAGAGCTTGAGGTAAGGAGTGGGTTATAGTGAGTATTACCTTACTCTGGGGTTTAGTTTACAATATGCATATAATGGGTACTAAGAGTTATGTGTTAGTTTAGGTTGTTATAATATAGGGTAATAAATAACTAGAGCTTATGACATAGGAAAATTAATTAGATTATGATATGCTTTATTTTGAATATTTGGTATATAAGCATGTGACTTGGTGTTGTTTATAATTGAAGTGCTAATTTCGTTAAATGTTTGAGTTATGATTTTATTTTATAAACCAAGGCAAAGTATGGAAATTAAGTATGAATTAAGGATAATGGGGATGATATTAATAAAATGTTGAATAGTGCTAATTAAATTATAAGATTTAATAGTGGTGATTTGATAATGCAAATGTGTTATGTTTTGAATAATTTTGAGTAATGTACTTGTTAAACAGTTAAGAGGTTTTCTGGAAAAATGGACTGGTTAATATGATTAAGAAAGAATGTTATTTATAAAGGATAAAAAGAAAAGTGGAAAAATATATACCCGGACGCAGTAAGACGTGAGTGCACAGGAATGCAGACGCAGTAGGTCGTGACCAGGGGAGAATGAAAAATATACCCGGACGCAGTAAGACGTGAGTGCACAGGAGTGCAGACGCAGTAGGTCGGGGAGAATGAAAAATATACCCGGACGCAGTAAGACGTGAGTGCACAGGGGTGCAGACGCAGTAGGTCGTGACCAGGGGAGAATGAAAAATATACCCGGACGCAGTAAGACGTGAGTGCACAGGGGTGCAGACGCAGTAGGTCGTGACCAGGGGAGAATGAAAAATATACCCGGACGCAGTAAGACGTGAGTTCACAGGGGTGCAGACGCAGTAGGTCGTGACCAGGGGAGAATGAAAACATACCCGGACGCAGTAAGACGTGAGTGCACAGGAGTGCAGACGCAGTAGGTCGTGACCAGGGACAGATTAAAAAGAATTATGATATGATTAAAGTGGATGGAATAAATGACTTTATGAAAATGATGTATAAGAATGAATAGGTAAGATTGACTTGAGAAACCAATGGAATACTTTGATAAAGAATTGTGATTTCTTGAGTTTTATTATATTGTTATTAAATTGTTAAATGTGTATGGCTTGGTATAGCATTATGTCGTAATTGGAAACTGTTTCCCCATTTTATGTGTAATACTCACTCCTTACTATTTCCACAGGTACCGAGGCTGAGTTTACACATGACCAGGCCGAGCAAGATTACTCTCCCTCACAGGGAGAGTAGGGTTGGGATTAGATGCATTCTTTTGACCTAAGCCTCTATATTATTTGATGTATATGTGCTGTATATGCTCTTTGTGAGAGGCTTAGGATAGTTTCTTTGGTGCATTTGCTTATGATTCATTTTTGGGCATAGTTGCGGATATGGTCTCTTGTTTTGCATACTTAGCACTGTTGCTGGCACTCTGACACTTTGACGTTGATGTTTTACACTTGAGCCCATGGGGCAACTATGTGATGCACTTATATCTATATTTGAGCCCTGCTGGCTACTGTTGATATTAGATAAATGTGTTTATCAGGTGGAAGATTTTGAAATGTCCGAAAAACAGACGAAACTTCGTCCGTTTGACGGTTGATTTTCATGAATTAAAAATGAATTTTTAAATCCGTATTTTTGATATAAAGGAAATTAAGGGTAAATAATATAGGGTGTTACATTTATGGTATCAGAGCAGTTTCCCTCGGCCATTGGAGTTATGAGTTACTCCAGTGATTACTCACCAAGTGAGTAATCGATAATTATAGTTTAAAGTCTAGAATATATTGATAGGATGTTTGTAATACTAATCATGCTATTAAGCATTAACTGTTGGCCTTATGCATGATTAAACAGAATGGCTGGTAGGCGGATCGATAATGATGGGATCCGCGCTATTCTGGAACAACTGGTACAGCTGCAACAGAATCAAGGGAATAACATAGCAGCAGCAACAGCCACAGCAGCAACAATGAATCGTCAGCCACCAGCTCCAGTTGCTATCGATTGGTTGGCACGATTCAGAAAGAATGATCCGATGAAGTTCGAAGGAGGGTTCAATCCCGATGGGGCACAACTATGGTTGCAGGAGATTGAAAAGATCCTGAATACCATGGCACCACCGGAGGAACAAAAGGTTCTGCTAGCACAATACATGTTGACTAGTGAAGCAGAACACTGGTGGCAACAGATGCAGAGGGGTTTGGAGGCGAGCAACCAGGCGATCACTTGGGAGTTGTTCAAGGACCATTTCCTCGGCAAATACTTTCCTGAGGATGTTCGTAGAGAGAAGGAGATAGCCTTTCTGCAGCTTGTGCAGGGGAACATGCGTGTTGGGGAGTATGCTGCTAGGTTTGAGGACTTGATCCGATATGCAGGGAGTTACAGGGATGCTGATGAAAGGACCAAGTGCATCAAGTTTGAGACCGGACTTCGTTCTGAAATCAAGGTGGCTTTTGAGTATCAGAACATCGCCAATCTGTCTCAATTGATCAACATGACTAGTACTTATGAAAAGAGTCGGAAACAACGAGCAGCTGAGAAAAGAAGCAAAAGTGTACAGAAAGTTGGAGGTCCTATTAGGGGCAAGAGTTCGGTGCAGCGACCAGGTCCTTACTCCCAGCCTAGCACAGGCCCAGTAGTGAGTACCTATGGTCCTATTCCGACTTGTCCACATTGTGGTAAGCAGCATAGGGGAGATTGTTGGAGGCTGGACCCGAGCAAGGGTGGGATAGTCTGTTACAGGTGCGGTCAGCCGGGTCACATTGCGATGAATTGTCCCAGAAATGTAGTGAAGAAAGAGGTGAATGTGGCCAAGGTACAGAAAGCTGGTGACAATCGGGTAACTCAGAAGGGCAAGGTGTATACCCTGGATGGCGAGGAAGTTACAGATGCTGATGAGCTGATTCGAGGTATTGGCCATATAAATGATGTTGCATGTGGCATTCTCTTTGATTGTGGAGCTACACATTCATTCATTTCTGTCAATTGCATGAAAAGATTAAAGTTATCTGCTATTGAGATGCCTTTTAAATTGTCTGTGTCTACCCCTACAAATTCAGCTGTGGTTACATCTTTGATGTGCTTGGATTGCCCTCTTCGAGTATTAGAGCGGGAATTCAAAGTAAACTTGATATGTTTGCCCTTAACCAAGCTGGATATCATTCTAGGCATGGACTGGATGTCCCAGAACCGTGTCCTTCTTGATTGTAGCCAGAAGTCAGTAATTCTCTGTCAAGTTTCAGCGTCGGCATTAAATGATGAGGAAGCATCAGATATCAGTAGACTCCCAGTGGTTTGTGAGTTTCCGGATGTTTTTCCAGCTGACATTCCCGGATTACCTCCAGCCAGAGAAGTAGAATTTGGCATTGATCTAATGCCTGGTGCCGGCCCGGTATCTAAAGCGCCTTACAGAATGGCCCCTCCAGAGTTGCAGGAATTGAAAAAGCAGTTGGAGGAGCTTCTGGCTAAGGGGTTCATAAGGCCAAGTGTTTCTCCGTGGGGAGCTCCTATTCTTTTTGTTAAAAAGAAGGATGGAAGTGTTCGCATGTGCACTGATTACCGTCAGTTGAATGCGGTGACGGTGAAGAATAAATATCCGCTCCCACGCATTGATGATTTGTTGGATCAGCTTAGGGGAGCTGCAGTTTTCTCAAAAATTGACCTCCGATCTGGATATCATCAAATCCGTATCCGAGAGGAGGACATTCCTAAAACTGCTTTTAGATCTCGGTATGGGCATTTTGAATATGTGGTGATGCCTTTCGGTCTCACGAATGCACCTGCTATCTTCATGGATTACATGAACAGGATCTTCAGGCCGTACTTGGACTCATTTGTCATTGTGTTCATTGATGACATTCTTATCTATTCCAGAAGCCAGAAGGAGCATGAAGAGCATTTGAGAACGGTGCTCCAAGTTCTCAAGGACAAGCATCTTTATGCCAAGTTTTCCAAGTGTAGTTTCTGGTTGAATGAAGTGCATTTTCTAGGGCATGTGATTTCTGAGAAGGGTGTGGCGGTTGACCCTTCTAAGGTGGAAGCGGTGCTTAAGTGGGAGAGACCTCAGTCCATCACAGAGATCAGAAGTTTCCTTGGTATGGCTGGGTATTACAAGAGGTTCATTGAGGGGTTTTCTAAACTAGCCCTTCCTTTGACTACTCTTACGCGGAAAGGTGTTCCGTTTGAATGGTCCCCAGAATGTGAAGAGAGCTTCCAAGAGTTGAAGAGGCGATTGACTAGTTCTCCAGTGTTGATTTTGCCGGATCCGACTCAATCCTTTGTAGTGTATTGTGATGCTTCAAAACAAGGGTTGGGTTGTGTGCTGATGCAGCAAGGGCAAGTCATAGCCTATGCATCCAGACAGTTGAGGCAGCATGAGCAGAACTATCCCACTCATGATCTTGAGTTGGCGGCTGTAGTTTTTGCTTTGAAAATCTGGAGGCATTATCTATATGGCTCAAAGTTTGAAGTCTTTAGCGATCATAAAAGCCTTCGCTATCTCTTCGATCAAAAGGAGTTGAATATGAGACAGAGGAGGTGGATGGAGTTTCTGAAGGACTATGATTTCGATCTCCAGTATCATCCAGGCAAAGCAAATGTAGTGGCTGATGCATTAAGTCGCAAGACTTTGCATGTCAGCAATTTGATGGTGAAGGAGATGCAGTTAATCCAAGAGTTCAGTGACCTCAATTTGAACATGCAAGTGAAAGATAAGAGCATTGTTCTAGAAATGTTGCAGGTTACTAATGACTTGATGGGTCTTATTAGAGAAAGACAAGCTGATGATGCAGAATTACAGAAGTTGTTGGAAGGGGCATCGGGAAATGAAGAGCCCGATTTTGTGAAGAGTTCAGATGGCATTATCCGATTTAGGGGTCGGGTATGTGTTCCCATGGACTTCGAGATCAGAAGGGATATTCTGTGGGAAGCACATCGGACCAAAATGAATTTCCATCCTGGTGCAACAAAAATGTACCAAGATCTGAAAAGGATTTATTGGTGGCCAAAGTTGAAAATCAATGTAGCAGATCATGTATCTCATTGCCTTACTTGCCAGAAAGTTAAGATTGAGCATCAAAAGCCTGGTGGTCCGTTGCGATCACTTGAGGTCCCGGAGTGGAAATGGGATAGCATAGCTATGGACTTTGTAACGGGTCTACCTAGGACAGCTGCAGGATGTGATGCAGTTTGGGTGGTTGTGGACCGTCTCACAAAGTGTGCTCATTTCATTCCGATTCACAAGAAGTACACTCTGGAGAAGTTGACTCAGTTGTATATCAGGGACATAGTCAAGTTGCATGGTGTTCCTACCAGTATTGTATCCGATCGTGATCCGAGATTTCTGTCTAGATTTTGGCAGAGTCTTCAGGAGGCATTGGGTACTAAGCTGAAATTTAGTACGGCTTACCATCCGCAGACAGACGGACAATCTGAGCGTACTATCTAGACACTGGAGGACTTGTTGAGAGCATGTGTTCTGGAGCAGACTGGTAGTTGGGAGCAGTTACTGCCGTTGATGGAGTTTACTTATAATAACAGTTTTCACTCCAGTATTGGCATGGCACCATTTGAGACTCTCTATGGCAGGAAGTGTAGGACGCCTCTGTGTTGGTTCCAAATAGGAGAGAATTTGTTGACAGGTCCTGATATTGTGAAAGAAACAACTGAGAGGATCACCATGATCAAGGACAAGATGAAAACTTCCCAGGATCGCCAGAAGAATTATGCTGACAGGCGCAGGAGACCCTTGGAGTTTGATGTTGGGGATCATGTGTTTCTGAGGGTGTCCCCGATCACAGGGATTGGTAGGGCCATTAGATCCAAGAAGCTAACTCCTCGGTTTATTGGACCTTATGAGATCTTGAAGAAGGTTGGTCCGGTAGCTTACAGAATTGCTATGCCCCCTCACTTAGCTAGGCTTCATGATGTATTCCATGTTTCCCAACTAAGGAAGTACATTCATGATCCTACTCATGTGGTCACACTGGACGATTTGCCTTTGAAGGAGAATTTGACTTTTGAAGTGCTACCAGTGAGGATTGAAGACAGGCAAGTGAGACAATTAAGAGGCAAGGAGATCAGCATGGTAAAAGTCATTTGGAGCAGGAACAATGTGGAGGAGGCTACTTGGGAGCTAGAAAGCAAGATCAGACAATCTCATCCACACTTGTTCGAGGACAACTGAATTTCGAGGACGAAATTCGGGTAAGTGGGAGAGAATTGTAACATCCCAAACTTTATTTGTATTGTAATTTATGTTACGATGGTCTTAGGGTAGAAGAAATGAGGGCATAAGTTAGAAACTTAGCCAATTGAGCATGCAACCTTAGGTTTAAAACATAGGAATTTAGGAAATTAGAATAACAAGATTGGTAGCTTAAAACATAAATTCCACCGTTGGATGTGAAGTAGGATATGTGAGGAAGCTTGCCTTAAAATTTGAGGAAGATCCAACGGGTAACGAAGAAGTTATGGTCATTCAAAGTCTGGGTACTACAAAACTGAACAGCTTAATCGATTAAACTGCAGCTTAATCGATTAAGGTCAGAAAATGGAAAATGGCTTAATCGATTAATAATCGATTAAAGGCTGTAGATGCTGAAAAAAAAATAAAGGTGCGTCCACCTCTTAGTTCTTGAGAAACTCGAATTCTCTCTCTCCTAGGGCACCAAATCCTCCATTTTCATCAATCAATCCTCAAGAGGATCACTCCAAGTCCATCCCCAAGTCCTTCCTTGTTGCTCCAAGTAAGTGGTTGTTGATGTTGTTCTTCTCTTTCGCTCCTTAAGAATTCGAATTTCTCTCTCTCTTCCTCTCATGGAGCTTTAGGCATCAACATAGAGAAACCATGAAGGGGGGTCACGAATTTCCCTCAATATTGTGGGTAAAAGCTTAATGTTTGTCTCTTTATTTTATGGATTTTAGGTTCCTCCCTCTCTATTGAGTTGTGGCACCTTCTCAAGTGTGCTCCAAGCACAAATTCTCCCTCTAATTCAAAGAGCTTGAGGTAAGGAGTGGGTTATAGTGAGTATTACCTTACTCTGGGGTTTAGTTTACAATATGCATATAATGGGTACTAAGAGTTATGTGTTAGTTTAGGTTGTTATAATATAGGGTAATAAATAACTAGAGCTTATGAAATAGGAAAATTAATTAGATGATGATATGCTTTATTTTGAATATTTGGTATATAAGCATGTGACTTAGTGTTGTTTATAATTGAAGTGCTAATTTCGTTAAATGTTTGAGTTATGATTTTATTTTATAAACCAAGGCAAAGTATGGAAATTAAGTATGAATTAAGGATAATGGGGATGATATTAATAAAATGTTGAATTGTGCTAATTAAATTATAAGATTTAATAGTGGTGATTTGATAATGCAAATGTGTTATGTTTTGAATAATTTTGAGTAATGTACTTGTTAAACAGTTAAGAGGTTTTCTGGAAAAATGGACTGGTTAATATGATTAAGAAGGAATGTTATTTATAAAGGATAAAAAGAAAAGTGGAAAAATATATACCCGGACGCAGTAAGACGTGAGTGCACAGGAGTGCAGACGCAGTAGGTCATGACCAGAGATAGATTAAAAAGAATTATGATATGATTAAAGTGGATGGAATAAATGACTTTATGAAAATGATGTATAAGAATGAATAGGTAAGATTGACTTGAGAAACCAATGGAATACTTTGATAATGAATTGTGATTTCTTGAGTTTTATTATATTGTTATTAAATTGTTAAATGTGTATGGCTTGGTATAGCATTATGTCGTAATTGGAAACTGTTTCCCCATTTTATGTGTAATACTCACTCCTTACTATTTCCACAGGTACCGAGGCTGAGTTTACACATGACCATTCTTTTGACCTAAGCCTCTATATTATTTGATGCATTCTTTTGACCTAAGCCTCTATATTATTTGATGTATATGTGCTGTATATGCTCTTTGTGAGAGGCTTAGGATAGTTTCTTTGGTGCATTTGCTTATGATTCATTTTTGGGCATAGTTGCGGATATGGTCTCTTGTTTTGCATACTTAGCACTGTTGCTGGCACTCTGACACTTTGACGTTGATGTTTTACACTTGAGCCCATGGGGCAACTATGTGATGCACTTATATCTATATTTGAGCCATGCTGGCTACTGTTGATATTAGATAAATGTGTTTATCAGGTGGAAGATTTTGAAATGTCCGAAAAACAAACGAAACTCCGTCCGTTTGACGGTTGATTTTCATGAATTAAAAATGAATTTTTAAATCCGTATTTTTGATATAAAGGAAATTAAGGGTAAATAATATAGGGTGTTACAAGGGCTACTACCACCGATTAAATGTAGTGTTGGAAATGGCCAATCCGACATTATATCTATCGGGAGGTGAAGTCACCGAAATTAAAAAGTTTGTACACTATTGTGAATTTGTAAGCGATTTCCTTTGTATGAAACCTTAATGTCAATAATATGCTTCTCTTTGCTTCACTATGCTTAATTGTTTATGATTTGAATATATGTGTTTGACAACTAGTTGGTATCAGAGTAGTCGGATGGAGATTTGAAATGGAACCATATGGATTGTATAAATTAGAATCTCGATGCTAATCTAATCAAGTGCTTAAAGTCGCATTGATTGGGCTAGTATCCGAGAGAACGGAAAAGAATGCTTAAAATTAAACTAATGGTTAATTCCATAGCTAATCTCGATTCAAACAACTGTGACGCCAAGTGTGAAATAAGCATTGAGTACCGATCATTGAATTTAAATCGCTGAACTACGTCAATTTGATTGGCGAGTATAAAAGGATTTTTGCCTAACTTGGGGAAGCAGTTCAAACTCAATAGAAAGGTTCTCGACATATGTTCATATGCGGAATAATTTTAGCGTTAAAGTAAACGGACGAAAATTAGAGGTGGAACCAGGAGAATCAAAATAACTTCTTGCTCGATTCTAATCTAAACGAGTGATTTAGTTCGTATCGCTTAGATTAGAATCCAGGAAGAACGAAAACAACTTTTATATCAGATTAGTAGCTAACTCCACCACTAGTTTAGTTTCGATAACTTTGATACTAAACAAAAGGTAAGTATGGAGTCCTAGCAATTCATATCGATTGAACTTAAACCCCCAAGTGACAACACTTGGATTTATACATGACAAGATATTCTTTTTGTTACTCAAGCAGAACTAAGGGTTTAAATTCAATCGGTAGGTCTTTGCACAAGTTTTGGGATTAGGTCCATAATAGTAGAGGTGTGCATCTATATCTATATATATGTGTATGTGTTGTTCTACATGTATATGTGTATATATAACACACAAGATGATACTATATAAATACTAGGTGTTGAGCTAAATGATTGTTGTGCATTACATATGTTTGATTATACATATGTCTTAAGTACATGCATATACTTTATGTTTGAGCTTGGATGGTTTTAAGTTTCGCCAATGCTTAAAATTGACTTTCAAATTATGCACTTTTGTGTTTTTCCTAGGAGTATGAATCCTAGATAGTCCCTGGTGAACTGCTAAGATTATGGAACTAGCTAGTAGTGGTGAAATCCTAGGATAGATAGGACTATTACTTATACATATTTGTGATTGTCTGATTTACCTATGTGCTTGGTATTGTGAGTGAATAATATCATGATTGTTTGTTTGATAATATGAATGTTCAAAATGAGTTTCAAGATGGTGCACCGAACCACAATCATTCCAAATGGATTGTAAGGTTACACGATAAATTTTTAAGAAAATGATGAAGGATGCGAGAATTTCTAAGTAACCGATCGGTGATTTAACCCATGTGCTTTAACCAAGTCACTCGTCGATTAAATAGGAATTCTCCATATACAAACCCCAGTCCACTTGGAACGAAACTCAATTTTTAAACTTGAAGAAAAAGGGAATGTAATTGTTCTAAACTTTGAAAACTTACTAAACTAATTTTGTTTGAAGTAACGGCATATCCCTTTTCTTTGAGTCTGACCAATTGAAACAAAATTACACTTCCCCATCTAGATTCTTGTGAAACTAGATAAAGGTAGCTCTTTATGGTGACGTGCACTAATTCAGTGTTTCAATGAATTTTCAAGTAAATTCCTTGTTCCTTCATCCAGGGAGGAACCTGTTTTCAAAGGATTTTGTTCTATAAATGCAAAACTGTTTTTTCTAAAATCATCACTAGTATGGAATCTTTTTGCTAAATTCTAAATCTCCATATCTGGTGGCTGTTTAAACCAATGATTTAAAAGATTAGTGTTCCGGTTAGGTGGTTGCCGGAAAATCAAGGTTTTTACAGAAAATAGAAAACTAAATTTTTGTGCTGGGTCACTTGATTGATTTGGAAATTTTTGCATAAATGCCCGAAGGTTGAACCAAAGTTTCATGTAATCTATCAAGCTAATTGGAGCAACATCTGTGTTTTAAATAAAATGAATTTAACGTGCTCTGATCGGTTTGATAACTCTATTCAACCTTTGGTTACGTTCCGGTGTTGTCCCTTTAAATTTTGAGGTCATTGGAGTTTGCGTGCTATTTTTAAATGAACTTAAGGAACTCTGACTGACCTGAAAATTTATAATAATGTTCTTCTTTATACAGGGACGCCACTTGCGCAATTTTCATAGCACTGGGGAATTGAATTGATGAAAATGTATTTATGATTGCAAATCGAACAAATCCTTTTCCCCGAACCCCTTTTTGGACCGATTTTCAAATGTGTGGTGATTGTTATGTGTATGTGTGTAGAGGTAGGAGTTAGCCCTAAGTTGAATAAGGTAGACAAGAACTAACTTAGGAGAAAGTAGGGTAGAGTCATGTCGTTGTTTAAAATTCATGTTGCTAGGAAGTTTGTATGTATGCTTGAAACTGGTATGATGTGATACTTGAAGTATATGATATTATGAGTTGTTGTGGTGTATGTTTTAACTCTTGAATGACGATTACATGACCTATGCTTGCTTGAATAATGAATGTGGTTGGCTAGGGCCTAGGAATAGGATAAGTGTTAGATTTTGGAGCTGGAGTATAATCAACCCTTGAGGGTAATAGTGTTTAGGGTGTAATAGTACCCGCTCTAACCTTTGATGTAGAATTCCGAAGAGAAACCCAGCTGATCTTACAAAACCGATAGGATCTTCGCTTTGAGGCGGACTAAATTAAACCTTTGTCGGTACTCCTCAATGAATACAAGAGCTTAGGGGTATACTCATGCGGAACGGTATGCCGATTCTAAGTGGGGGAGTAACACTAAAGTGAAGTAAGTCTCATAGCTTAGAAACCCTTTCTTCGGGATGGTTCTCCAATTAAGGATGTTGAACGGAATTTCGGGGACGAAATTCCAATAAGTGGGGGAGAATTGTAACATCCCTAATTTAATTCCAAGCCTAATTAATGAATTAATAGGTTTATAGTGTAGTGAATGGTTAGATTAATTGCTCAAAGAGTTTTGGGAGCAAGGTGAGCAGTCATTTCAAGTACTAGGGGTTGCGTAGAATGCATAGGTATCAAGAAGTAAAATTATAGAAGTGAAATCGGGAGTTAAATCGGAGCTTTAAGTGTTAGAAACCATCTAGTGCAAGAAAATTTGGAATAAAATATCCGTAGCTTTAAACCCAATTCCCACCGTTGGATGTGAAGTTTAGGATTTTAGGAAGCTTGTCTCAAAATTTGGGCAAGATCCAACGGTTATCGGAAAAGTTATGGCGTTTTGAAGTTAGGGCCCTCAAGACACGCCCAGGCGCACCAGGAAGCGCCCAGGCGCGCCAGCCCCTCAAGTTGGTGCGCAACTCAGACAAAAACTCACCCGGGCGCACCATTTTCTCGCCCAGGCACGCGCGGATTATTCAACACGCACCAGCAGTAGCGCGGTGCGCGCGCAGGCGCACCCAACGCCGCGCCCAGGCGCGCGATTGCTCTTCCTCCGCACCAGGTGCATAAATTCAGCACCAGCCCTCCCCTTTCTTTCATTTTGGCCGCATCAACTCCCTCCCTTCTCTCATTTTCCACCCCTTTCCCCTTCTTCTTCACACCAAGCCACCACCAAACACCCATAACCACCAAATTCTCTTCTCATAACCTCCCCCATGGCAAATCTCTCCCTCCTTCATAATTCCTTCTCCTTTTCCCTCTTTCATGGAGCCTTTCTCTCTCCCCATGGCTCTCTCCCTCTCTTCACATAACCACAAACAAAACCCAAACCCTAAGCACCCAAACCTTAATTTCTACCCTCACCCATGGATTTAACCTTGATTTGGGCTAAATCCTATACTCAAACACTATCCCTCTCTTAATTTCAAGCTCTCTCTCTCTATGGAGCTCTCTCTCTCTCTCTCTCTCACCTAGGGCACTTTCTCTCTCTTCCAATCCCAAGGATCTGATGGGAATCGGTTTAGGGAGCTGGAAATTAGATAGACCGGGAGTAGATTCAAAGTCCTTGGAGCTTCAATCGAGCTCTCTCTCTCCAAGGTAAGGGGAGTGTCTTTTCCGCACCTTGAGTTAGGGATAGTTAGGGTTTATAATAGGATTTGAGTTTAATGGTTAAATTGGGTTGTGGGTGATGGATTAAGAGGTAATTAGAATTAAAGAAGGATAACGGGAGTATATTGGGTAATGTTGTTAGTTTGGAAATTGTTAATGTTTAATTGTTGTATAATAAATAAGTAGGAAGTGAAGGACCCTAGGGAGATGATTTATTTTAAGCACTCTGAGACATACCTGAGTATGTCGACTGATTTATGGATATATGTGAATTTCTTCAAGTGCTAATTGTGTTACTTGATTGAATGCTGGGAAGTATGTGATGTATATGGCTAAGTATAAAAGGAAAGGATATGCAAATGGAAATAATAATGAAAGAATAAGGATTATTGATTTGCAACTTGAATAGAACTAAAGGTCATGAGTGGATTACGTGATAATAAAAGGGAAAAAGGTTGTAAAGGTGAATTGGTCAATGTGATAGAATATGATTATAAGTGTTAGTATTGAGTGTGGTTAAATGCAAATTGTGAATGTGACCCTAAATGTGAATCTCTGGAATTGTTTTTGATGATGAATGATACGTGTTATTTATGAGTTGCTGTGTGTGATTATTTGGAGAATGCTTGTGATTATGAATTATAAATGAATGGTACTAAAGGGACTGGAAATTGAAAGTGAGACTATATGTGAAGGCTTATGATTATTTGTACATATATGTGGTCATTGATTGAAGTGACTATGATTTATATGATTGGAATGGATTGTTGTTTAAATGATAATGATAAAGGTAACTAAAGTGGAAACTGATCAGTGGGGCCCGGAACACTAGGTACCCGGCTAGGTGTTTCAATTACCTGTTAGGGCCAATTACCTGCCAGGCCAATTACCCATCAGGCCAAACCGCCCTGTAGGCGCCGGGTGACCCTCAGAATCAGTTTTCCACACCAATAATTTGACTAAATAAATGGATTGGTAAAAGTACATAGTCCTACAGGTTATGGTCTGGATGGGTGTAAAGTCCTGGGCAGGTGTTCCAAGTCCCTAGACAGGTGTGCCAATTACCTAGCGGGTATCCAAATCCTAGTGGTGTACGGTAAAAATGGAAATGTTTGCAGATCACTGTCTGTGGTTGCTTACACTGTGTGTGTAGATCTCTGTTTGGGGTTACACACATTAATGGAAAATGAATAATGGAAAGGTAAAAAGTAAAAAGGGGAGTTTATGTAGATCTCTATTTGAGGTTACATAAATGAGATGGGGTGTATGCAGATCACTGTTTGTGGTTGCATACACTGTGTGTAGATCTCTGTTTGGGGTTACACACAATGGTAAGGTGTAGATCTCTGCTTGAGGTTACACCCAATGGAAGAGGAATTAAAATAAAAGGGACTAATAATGGAAAAGGTAATGTAATCGTAATGGAAAGGATTAAGGAAACGAATAGGGTAAATGGAAAATGGATAAAAAGGATTGTATAAGGAAATGGTAATGAAATGAATTGGTTGATCCCTGACTTGATTTGATTGTTATTCTTGAGTTTATATTATGAGCTTTAAATTATCTTCTGATTCACTGTGTTGTGAAAAGGTCTCACCCTTATGTGGTTAACATTTTAGGTGTATGAGCAAGGAACTTGGAGATCAGGGTGCTCAGTGGATCAGTCGAAAGAAAGGAACTCAATGTGTATTATATTATATTGTAAAATGAAAGCCCTCAACGTTATTTGCGAACTCTGATTTGTAAAAGAAAATTTAAAGTCCTATATTTATTTTTAAACGTTTATTGATTATTATTCATTATAAAATCGGGGTGTTACATTTATGGTATCAGAGCAGTTTCTTCCTTTCGACCTGAGGGAAAGTAATCTCGATCCCGCTGCGACACTCTCATCTCAAGCTTCTTGACCAGAGGTGAGACCCATACAAGTGAAAACTTCTGAATAACTAGTGGATTTATATATATTTGATACTATGGTTGTGTATATTTGCAATGAACTGAATGAGTTTATGTTTGCAAATGGTAAATAGCAAAAAGTGTTAAACTAAGAAATTTTTATGAAAGTGAAAAGAGAATCGAACTCTTTGGAAACTAAGCAGGATCCCTTAGTGATTCAAAGAATTGGATATTCTGAGTATTCACCCAATTGCAAACAGGAAACCTAAGTGGTATGAACACGATTAGTCTAAAGCGTAAATGTTGAGCCTCTGGACTATTCTAAAGTTAGAGTTTTATACAAAGGAAATCTAGTTAATTTCGAACAAATAGTTCAGGAACTCAATCGAATTGCGAGGGCTACTACCACCGATTAAATGTAGTGTTGGAAATGGCCAGTCCGACATTATATCTATCGGGAGATGAAGTCACTGAAATTAAAAAGTTTGTACACTATTGTGAATTTGTAAGCGATTTCCTTTGTATGAAACCTTAATGTCAATAATATGCTTCTCTTTGCTTCACTATGCTTAATTGTTTATGATTTGAATATATGTGTTTGACAACTAGTTGGTATCAGAGTAGTCGGATGGAGATTTGAAATGGAACCATATGGATTGTATAAATTAGAATCTCGATGCTAATCTAATCAAGTGCTTAAAGTCACATTGATTGGGCTAGTATCCGAGAGAACGGAAAAGAATGCTTAAAATTAAACTAATGGTTAATTCCATAGCTAATCTCGATTCAAACAACTGTGATGCCAAGTGTGAAATAAGCATTGAGTACCGATCATTGAATTTAAATCGCTGAACTACGTCAATTTGATTGGCGAGTATAAAAGGATTTTTGCCTAACTTGGGGAAGCGGTTCAAACTCAATAGAAAGGTTCTCGACATATGTTCATATGCGGAATAAGTTTAGCGTTAAAGTAAACGGACGAAAATTAGAGGTGGAACCAGGAGAATCAAAATAACTTCTTGCTCGATTCTAATCTAAACGAGTGATTTAGTTCGTATCGTTTAGATTAGAATCCAGGAAGAACGAAAACAACTTTTATATCAGATTAGTAGCTGACTCCACCACTAGTTTAGTTTCGATAACTTTGATACTAAACAAAAGGTAAGTAGGGAGTCCTAGCAATTCATATCAATTGAACTTAAACCCCCAAGTGACAACACTTGGATTTATACATGACAAGATATTCTTTTTGTTACTCAAGCAGAACTAAGGGTTTAAATTCAATCGGGAGGTCTTTGCACAAGTTTTGGGATTAGGTCCATAATAGTAGAGGTCGTTGCAACTCCCAAATTCTTTCCAAGAACTTGTTTGTGATCTGCAACATCCCTAACTTGATACCTGATGGCTCCACTTGTGTCAACAAGCTCAAGTCTCTGAATTCTTCAATCAACGCTGCTTCCTTAACCATCATCGCACTTATGTGAATTGCTTTCCGACTCAAAGCATCTGCAACCACATTCGCTTTACCCGGATGATAGTGGAGTTTAAAGTCATAATCTTTCAAAAACTCCATCCATCTTCTTTGCCTCATGTTCAACTCTTTCTGGTCGAACAGATATTTCAAACTCTTATGGTCACTAAATACTTGGAATGTAGTACCATAGAGATGATGTCTCCATATCTTTAAGGCAAACACGATCGCAGCCAATTCTAAATCGTGTGTCGGGTAATTCACTTCATGATTATTCAATTGTCGCGATGCATAAGCCACCACTCTTCCTTCTTGCATCAATACACAACCCAGTCCTTGCTTAGATGCATCACAGTATACTTCAAAACTCTTGTGAGGATCAGGTAAGATTAACACAGGAGACGATGTTAACCTTTCCTTCAACTCACGGAAACTAACTTCGCACCGATCGTCCCACACGAACGATTGATCTTTCCGAGTCAACTTAGTCAAAGGCAATGCAATCTTTGAAAATCCTTCTATGAACCGACGGTAGTATCCAGCTAGCCCTAAGAAACTTCTCACCTCCGTCACAGTCTTAGGCTATTCCCAACTTAGCACTGAGCTTACTTTCGCTGGATCCACCGAAATTCCTTCTTTAGAGATTACATGCCCCAAAAACTTCACTTCATTCAACCAAAACTCACATTTCGTAAGCTTGGCATATAATTGCTTCTCCTTCAGGACCTTTAACACAATCCTGAGATGCTCTTCATGCTCTTCCGGATTTTTAGAATAGACCAAAATATCGTCAATAAATACCACCACAAACAAATCCAGATATGGTCTAAAGATCTGGTTCATGTAGTCCATGAAAATAGCAGGTGCATTAGTCAATCCGAACGGCATCACAACATACTCATAATGACCGTATCGAGATCGAAATGTGGTCTTGGGTATATCCTCCTCCTTTATCCTGATCTGATGATAACCGGATCTCAGATCAATCTTGGAGAATACTGCAGCTCCCCTTACTTGGTCCATAAGGTCATCAATCCTTGGCAAGGGATACTTATTCTTAATAGTGACCTTATTCAACTGCCTGTAGTCCACACACATCCTCATACTCCCATCTTTCTTCTTTACAAACAGTAATGGAGCTCCCCAAGGCGAAACGCTTGGCCTGATCATCTGTTTCTGCAACAGTTCCTTGATTTGCTTCTTCATCTCTGCCACTTCTGGTGGTGCCATCCTATAAGGAGCAATAGAGATGGGACCAGCCCCAGGGACTAAGTCAATCCCAAACTCTATCTCTCGCTTCGGAGGTAATCCTGGTATCTCTTCAGGAAATACTTCCGGAAATTCCCTCACCACCGGAATTTCCTCGATCGACATCGACTCTTCTTATCCAGAAGCCAAGAATAAACACATGTAATCCTCCGGTTCAAGGGTCCTATATTGAATTGTCTTTTCCTCACAATTGATGATCACTTGGTTTTTCATCAACCAATCCATACCCAAGATCACATCCAATTGTAACTTAGGGAGACAAACCAAATCTACCTTGGATAAACGACCCAGAATTTCTACATCACACCCTAAACAGACTTTAGAGGTGAAGATCGGTATTCCCGTAGGGGTATCTATACTAAGATAGCAGGGTGAATCAGAAACAACAAGATTCAGCCTATTCACACATTCAGGAGAAACAAAAGAATGTGTAGCTCCAGAATCAAACATGATTTTGCAAGGTTGATTATTAAGCAGAAAGTTACCTTGCACGAGATTCGGGGTTTGGGTTGCTTCACTACCACTCAGGGTAAATACTCTTCCTTGTACCACAGGCTTGCCAGCAGATCCCTTTGCATCTCCCTTTGCAGATTCCTTGCATTCACGAGCAAAGTGACCTTGTTTTCCACACTTGAAACATCCCCCTGTGGACCAGCAAAACTGACCATGATGATAACGCTTGCATTTCTCGCAATAAGGAGCATTATCGCGAGACTTGTTCCTGTTATCCATCACTGCCTTGCCCTTACCCTTGCTCTTAGAATATGGACCATTATTCCGATGATCAAACTTCTTCTTCCTCTGTGGTCCATAGTTTTGTCCAACCCCTTTCACTTGACTTCCAATCAGCTCCGCCTTCTTATCATCTTCATACATTCTGCACATATTCACAAGTGCAGGGAAACTCTGAATCCTTTGATAACTGAAGATAGACTTCAGTTTCGGCCTTAGTCCACCTTCAAACTTCACACACTTACTCCTTTCATCAGGGTTATTTAAGTAATAGGGAGAGTACTTCATCAGCTCCTCGAATCTGGCAGCATACTCTCCTACACTCATATCCCCCTGCTTCAATTGCATAAATTCCACTTCCTTCTTTCTCCGCAAATCTTCTGGAAAATATTTATTAAGGAACTTTTCCATAAATACTCCCCAGTTGATTGCCCTCCTTTCAAAATTCAGCAATTGGACAGTGTGATCCCACCAGTTTTCAGCTTCTCCATGAAGCATGTAAACTGCATAGGTCACCTTCTGTTCATCAGAACACTCAGAGTTCGGAAAATCTTATTAATCTCATACAACCACTTGTTCGCCTCATCAGGTTTATATCCTCCCTCGAACCTTGGTGGATTGCACTTTCTGAACTCCGACAGAGTCTTAGCATCATGATTTGCCATGTTGCCAGCAGATGGGTTACCAGCTCGCCCTTGAGATGGTTGTTGTCTCTGCTGCTACTGCATGCCTTCCAGAACGGTGGTGATTCGTTCTAACATTTCATTAGTAATATTTCTATTCCTGGTTGCCATAGAAAGACCTGCGCTATGGGCTTTGGGTTACTAAAAAGGTCTTTAAAACATAAACACTACTACTAACTTACTCAAAACATATTCAATCAACATTGAATATCATACTTAGCTGCATCTTCGGGGCCATGAGGAACAGGACCAATGCTCTGATACCACCAAAGGTGTGACGCTCTCTTTTTACTTGAAAATAATTAATATTTCCAAATAGTTGAACACTTGCTATCAAAATTAGGACTAGAAAATTTTTCATTTTTAAAACTAGTACTTGCTCGTTCATAAACCCTTTGTAACATAAACCATTTTTGAATTCGGCTTAGTAATATCTTAGTTTCGAAAGGACTTCTCGAGATAACATTTCCTTAATTATAGAAAACATTATTTGAAGTTATTATTAAAACATATCATTTGCCTCTCGAGTGGTTTTGAATATATACAAACATAAACTTATCGCCGAATCCCTTTTAAATATAAATCAGAGTTCGCGGAAGTAAAAATAATACATATGGGGCACTGCTGAGGTAAAGAAACATCATATATATATAAAAGTCATAACATACAACCTCATCAGTACTGTCAGTAGCAAGTGATAAAAAGTCGAGATAGCAAGTTTTGATAAAACATATACAGACCAGCTGCATAAAATAAAAGCTCACTCTAAGACCTCTCAGATATACAATATATATAACAAAATCCAAAATAGAAGTCCCAGAGCAAGTCGTCTGTGTCCTCAGCAGCTCCTCATATCCTCCACAGCTCTATCCCTAGAACCTAGGATCCAAAACATCTATGTTATGCAGGCTCCTATGAAACAGCGGGTCCACCTCTAGCTGAAACAGTCGGCTCAACATGCACCTCCTCCTCGCTCTCATCCTCCACAGGGTCCTCCTCGACCTCGCCCGACTGTGTGGAGACCCCACCACTGGGTCTAGGATCTGCAGAAGCAGTCCTATCATAATCAGTCGGACCAGGAGAAGATGTCTCCTCAGTGACAACTCTATGGGAGGAAGGATGGGAATGAGTGGCAGCTCTAAAATGAAAACTATGAAAATGACGCATAGGTCGAGCCGGGGGTGGTCCTCTATATGTATAAAAGGGTGGAACATGCATAGTATAGACTAATGGAATCCTAAATCGACGAGGTCGCACTCGCACCAGAGGGTTAGGGTGGTAGAGAGTGATCTCAAGCTCCCCCTCAAAAGTGGCACGGTGCTCCTCATACGTCCATATACCGCTAGGGATAGGGCGTATCTCGATGCAAGCTAGGTATCTGGCCATCACCTAAACAGGGCACAGGGAGTAAGTATACACAAATACATAATTGATAAAGACTAAAATTACAATCACAAGTATATCATGGACAGATCATAATGCAAATACATATGAACACACCAGTTTTCAACATTATAACTCTTATAATGCAAGTGGCATGATGTATGATTTTCTATCCACAACTGAGGCCTCTAAAAGTCCATCTTGGACGTCCATCCAATACACCCTTGTGTTCCCGGAACACCGACATTTGTTCCCAGAACATAATGTCGAACCATACTTGGATATCAAGCATCACTCCCGGAGTGTGCACCACGTTCCCAGAACGCATACGTTCCCAGAACGCATACGTTCCCAGAACGCATAAAAACCAGGTCCCGGACACTGGCCACATATCTATAATGTGTCATCAAGTAGGTTATAAATTTGTACTCCCGGAGTACCCTCCTCATATTCCCAGAATATGATAACGTTCCTACCAACCAGACTTCCAGTCTATATGGATGCACAAATATCAAGGTTGGTTTTATCTTTACATTAATTAATGTGATTTAGAAATATTCTAATTTCCCTTTTTGAATGATTGATTTGAGGCATAATCTTTGGCATAAAATTCTCCTTTGAATTTTTATCAAAACATGCCTTTTAAACCTAGCTTGAGTAAAACAAAATCAATGGTATTCAAAAAACTTAAATTTTTATTTTTCAGATTCAGGTACTAACCGGTTACAGTTTCAGGCTAACCGGTTAGAAGTACAGACCTGAACTGCTTACCATTGCAATTCAGAAAAACCCTTTTTCTTGAATTCTCTACCCAATATATACACCAATTAAACATTGTTTTATGCCTCAAAATCACAGTTTAATCATTCAAAAGTCCAAATCACATTTCGTTTCCAATAAAGATTAATTTCCTCTTGAAATTATTCCATTGAATTAAGGTATGAACCTCTTATCCTCAAACCTGAACCATGGCACTTTAACAATTCATGTTCAGATCATTTATAATGAAATTACAATATAGATTTGAGCAGAATTTCCCAAGACTTCAGGACTGATTTAATAAATTGATTTTTCTTTGAAATTCTGCCGTGTCTAACCGGTTACGAATATCGAGTAACCGGTTAGATTATGCAGTCAGTCCACTAAAACAAGAGTTTTGACAATTCATTTTCTTCTTTTCTCAAATCTAACCAAATCCCAATATTCACAGGGTTCATATACCTTAAAATAAACATGTTCATACCCAGAAACATATTTAATTTGCATGCATCAAGTTTATAGCATCAAATTGCATGAAAAATCACATAAACACAATTTAATACAACAAAACTTAGAATTAGCATTCAAATTCAGAATTCAGCTTCCATATACTTTGCATGCACCAAAATAAAGTTGCTCAAAACCACAATGAGCAAGATTTTGGCCTCCAAGCCTTTGTGCCATATTGCACATAATGCCCTTTTTGAGTTTTGTTACTCAAATCCTAAATCACTTGAATTTTAGTATAAATCTAGTATAAGGTAGACTTCTCCCATACCTTAAGATTTAGTTTGATGAAGATTAACACAGAAATTGAAGAAACTCCACAGATTCTCACAAACCCTCAAATCTGCTCTCATCCACGAATTTCACCAACAGGGTCCAAAGACCAGAAATTTTGACATAGCAAATGGCCAAAGAAATTGGGGAAAACAGTTAGGACTCAAAATAGGTAACATGCACTAGAGAATCAAAGAGATTTGAGACTTAAAGGTTGACTATACTTACCAAAATCCAGTCCCAAACTAAGCTTCCTGAATCAGAAAACTCAGACTCCAGCTATTCCAGTTCCAACTTCTAGGATCAATTTATCCCTCCACAGACACTCTTAGCTCACAAACTCTATATCAATGGAAAGCCCTTGATTTAAGCTTTCCAAAAGTGTATCCCTCGTTCTCTAACTCTCAAAGAAGAAGAAGAATTGCTTTCAACGAATTGAAAACCCTAATCAGCCTCTCCACTTCTAGTTTCAGAGAAATCAACCCCATTTCTCATCAATCTTAGCTTTTTATAGAGGAATTTGTTTACATGCAGAGAGACACGCGTCTTCCACTATGAATTAAGTGGGATTCGTGGCGATTAATCGAATTAATCCAGTGATTACTCATCAAAATCCACTAACCTAGTTTCTGGGTTCATCGTCTAACCGGTTACAGGGCATTACTAACCGGTTAGATTAGTAAAAAATTTAAAAATTAATATTTTTAAATCTTTCCCTCCAAGAACCTTTTTAATATTACCTTTAAGTCCTCATTCAGGGACCAAAATGCAATATCCTCATATTTTGCATTCATTTGCCATATAAAAATATTCCAACCTATTTTTATATTTTAGGCTAAATAAATACAAAATATAAACTTGGAAAAATTTCTATAAATTAATAATAAAACTTTTTATTATTAATTTCCTATTATTCGGGAGACGAAAATTAGGGGTGTTACACTAATTTCCATCATGTGCTTATTTTGGGGATTAAGAAGTGCATGGAACTTGTAGGCTAGGATTAATTGAAGAGGAATTTTCTAGACTATCATTAAGTGCCAAAAACAAATTCCTAGGGGTAGATTACTCCCTCTTAGTCGTGTGAATCATCCAAGGAAGGATGAGAAGACCTAAAATTTTATCCTATAAATAGAACCTTCCAAAGCCTTTGTTAAACACTTTCATTCAACCAAAATCTAAGAGAAAAAAATTGTGGAAGAACCCTAGAACTAGCAGAAGGAGGCGTGAGGAAGAGAGGAGTATCAGAGAAGTCTTTTTCATTTTTGCCCTGCTTAAGAAAAAGGTATTCCTATTTACTGCTAATTTATTCTTCTGATTTTGTTTTAAGTTTTCATTCTTGAGAAATCTCCTTCTAACAGTAAAGTTATGTTCTTAAAACTATTCCTATTTCATAAACTCTAAAATGTAAGTTTTTAAATTGTTTTAAGTATTTGTGAATTTTATTCATGTTCATATGAATAAGGATTAAAAAGGGACTTATAAAGTGGTTTAAAGAAACAAAGTTTCCCCTTTTTATTTCTTTATGATGAACGAATTTTCTTAGAGAGAAATAAGGACATGGAAAATTTGATTTGCAATCATATAAAAATGTTTAAGTGATTTTGAAATTTTGATAATGATTGTTTGAGGTTTAGTCATGAATTTTTAAAGAGAAATAACCCTCTGATGACTGAACAAAACTTGATTTAGAAATTTGGCAAAACTTGATTTTACTCACTGTATGAACCATGAGGTACATGAAATAATAATAATATTTGTATAATTGTTGAATATTTATGTGCATGAGTGATTCTTTGTTCTTTATAGTTAATAACTGATTATAAGGTTTAAATTGATTGATTATGTGAACATAATTTTGGTTACTGTTGTTATCATGATGATATGACCGAAATTTTTTTTGATATTTGGTAAGTATGTTGTTGTAATTTTTCTAAGTAAATATGTAGTTATGTGGTGTGTATATCTTAAATTCCAGAAATGATTTCATGAAATAACAACTGAAGAAATGATTTTTTTATAAGAATTAATAATTTTGGGGATTTATTTATATTCTGGAAAATTTTATGAGCATAAGGATATATGAATTTAAAATGGTATTTTATGTGCTTATGTGCCTATGTGTTTAGTGTAATTTATAATGTGAAAAAGAAAGTTTTTAAATGAATGAGATTATTAATTTTTTGGAAAATCAAGTTGCTGTCCAGACTTGATATAAATTAGAAAATGTAACTATTTTTCTAAATATGAATTTGTTTTTAGTTATGGTTCTTAGTTCTTTGTATATAGGTGTTAGAACTTTAACTATGATGAAATTTGTGAGTAAATGCAACTTGTTTGGATGGCTGTCCAGCAAGTTTATTTTGTTTATTTTGTCAAACTTTGGGATATTTTTATAGTAGAGTATGTATTTAAGATATAGGAAGAAGTGGCATATTTTTCTGATTATCTGTTTGAAAGAAAATGATTTTTGGAAATTAAAAGTCTAAGCTGAAAAATATATATTGTCTATGTGATTTGATTAAGTGTAGAAAATTGTGATGATGTGATAAAATAGGTGATGTATGTAGTAGAAGTTTGGATGTGTTATAGGAATGTACTGATATTTAAAAGTGTACTTTCTGTGTACAATTTATAGTCTGTGATTTAATTTCATTAAAGGTAGAGAAAAATTATTTTGAACCTTGGATACTTGAATTTATATTCTAATTGAGTTATATGTGTTTATGATAAGATTATGCAAATTTGGTTTACTGCTTGGATGGATTTAAATGTTGCATCAAAGAAGCATACTTCTAATTCATGCTGTATGAATAGTCTGGAAATGGTAGTTGTTATAAGATGCTTAAAAATGAAATTTGTAGTAAAGGAAGAGTTAAGATTTAATTGTAAGATGTTATGATTATGTTTTAAAAATTATGTTATGTTTGGAAAAGGTTTTCATGATTTAAAAGCTACAAAGAAAAAGTAATTTTTCTGATACAGTAATTTGTTTTTGATTTTTGAAAAAGATTCATTGATTTCAAGTATTGGATATTTTGAATACAAGTCTTTTTGGGAATTCAAAAATGATTGGAGAAATTGTATTTGTTAAAAAGTCATGTATCTTTACCACTTGTGGTTTGCTTAATTAGAATTGTGTAGTTATTTATGGGATTGTTTTGTAAATATTATTTGGTAAAGGCTTTCGTTTGGATTCGGGTGACGTGACTTCAATTCAAGAGGACACGAATTTTGTAGCTTCAACTCAAGGTGAGAGAGAAGCCTTCTTAAGACATAGTGGCATGTAGGATAATATTAGGACGTTTCGTATCATCTCAAAGGTCGGAACTAGGGATCTATGGGGTGAGTAGTAGAACGGCAATTGTGTGTGTGTCCCGCCGTTCATACGAAAACACGATCCCTTTATAATGATTGTATATGTTATGGATTCTGATTTATTATGATGTTGACTTTATTATTATGAGGTTTATATATTGTTAAATGCATAATGATAACATGTCTGGCTTATATGTTAAAAATCTGGTCATTAGAAGTTAATGGGTCGATATGATGTTATATTGGATAATTTTGAGAATTGATTAAAGGCTTTATGGTTAAAGAATTGATACGGAATCTTTATGGAAATTTATAAAAGTTAGTAATGTTATCCCCTGATCGCACTGTCAAAGTGACGTGCTTGATCATTAAGTTTTGTCGGCCACGTGACTGGAACTCCGTGGTTATGAGCTCAGCTTGGAATCAGCTGTAATTTGGAAGCGCCCGTGATAAGTCAATCCCTTAGCGGTCGAGACCTGTTAGAAGTGTGGATAGAATGGGTCGACCACAATTAGGAATGTTTAACTTAGTAAAACCTTTCGATAATTTAAAAGATTTAGGAATCCCTTTTGAAACCTTGCATTGAGAGTGAAGTAGTGGAGAGGAAAGACACCCTGTTTATCTACGGATACTCAGGTATGCTTGGAGGCTGGAGCCCCTTCAAGTGGTGATTGCAATAGGGGAGGGCAAGGACGATGACACGTCAAGAAGCCTCGAGTACTTCTCTAGGCGGGACGGGACTACAATGGCAAGGTTCACTGGAATCTGGACTTTCGTCGTGGCAAGGACTACAGGCCAACTGGAGAGAGTGCTGTCACCCCCTTGAGCAAATCCTAGATGGTGAGAGGGAACCTGAACGAGGCTAGAAGTCGGTAGGTGTTTGGTTTTTTGGAAAATTTTGTGGAATAAATCTTGTTGACCACCAGCGTCTGGTCACATGAATTTTGATATCTTACTTACCACCGGCGTCTGGTACCGCCTTTCGTTTACCGACTTCGATGCCGGCGTGGTTAGGGTTCCTGTGCGTCCCATCTGCTTTCCGAACTAGGATATGGTTGGACTTGTGGAGGAGATGTAACGTGTTTGATATCCATACCTTGAACCTCGGTAATGGTACCCCCTTTTGATTTACCGATGGTATGAAACTTAGAGACTAAAGATAATTAAATATAACGGCTATGGTTTTTAAGAGGTATACCCTTTAGTAGGAAAAGATTCTATGGTAACAAATGCAATAAGGTAATGGTAATAATGATGTACATGTTTGTGTGGTCTTAATATTCCCCTATGGTAAGCCCACGTCGTCGACGATAATATCGTTCGGAAGTGCTTACTCTCTCTATTTCCCTTTCCATTGGACATTGGGGAACAATGTCCACAGATGGCAGATCAAAGAGTGGTAGCTTAAGACAGGAAGAGGATCCTGAGATGACGCACATACAAGGAGGAAGCAAAAGCGGCAATCGAGGAATCTTCTAGACACTTGTGATGGGAGATAGCAATGAAGACTAGTAGTATAAGATAGGATAGTCTTTGCTTTGTATCCTATCTTAAGGTGATTGGGACATGATTAATCTGTCCCGAATGTAACCCCAGTTGTAATATGAATTATTTTAATGGAATAAAAGAAGTTCTTTTTGATTATGAAGTTCATTTAAATAATTAAATGTTTTTCCGCAAGTTAACCATCGAATAAATTTGGGATCACAAAAAGGAGTTTTTTGGAAATAAGTTAGTAACATCTCTTTTTGGAAAGGAATTTTATGTTGCAAATTTATGAATCAAATAATTTGAAACCAAGTGAATCAAATTGTTTTATAAAAACCTTTTTGGTAAAAGAATTAAAATGAACTGACTTTGGAAATGTTTATTATTTTTAAAAAAAATGGCGCAAATTTTTGGTGAAAATTCTAAGTTCCAAATCGGGGTGTTACACTAATCTTTTTGAGTTTCATAGGCTCTTTGCATTTCAGGGTCTTAGGAGCTTTTTAGAACTGAAATACAAAATATACCCTAGGTTAGTGAGAGAATTTTATTCTAACCCTGTTCTTAGGAATGATGTGTTTCACGCCAAGGTCAATGGAATTGTGTTTACTATAAATAATGAAGATTTCTTTCTTATTGTTGGAGTTAGGGCTGTTGGTACCTTCTAGGGGATGAAAGTGATGATAGAATAGAAAAGTGCAGCTCGGAAGAAGTATACTGTAATAGCCTTAAGAGAGCTGATATATATGCTGCAGGAGCTAGGAAGGCTGTGGGGAATTTGACTATAGAGGATAGGATGATTGTGTATGTCCTTTCATATATTCTTACCCCTAGGACCACTACCAACCATTCCCAAGTTTTTTAACCTGTTTTGAGATATTTGTTTGCTATTAAAAATAGGATTCAGGTGAACTGGGTTAGGGTTATGTTCTCCTTTATGAAGAAGGCAGCAAAGTCAAAGAGTGGTAGTCTTCCCTATGCCATATTTGTCAACAGGATTTTAGAAGGAAAGAATGTATCCATTTCAGCCGCTGAGGAGATTCTTGAGTATTCTCCAGCTCTTCATTGCATTGGCACTAGAGTTCTTCATTCTGCTGGAATTAAACAACATAAGAGGTTGGATAATAGATGGAAGTGAAATGATGACATCGCTAGGTTGAATGCTCAGATGGATGAAGAAGAAAGGAAGCAAAAAGAGGATGAGAATGTTGCACCAGATGTTCATATGGTGAGGAGCGATGACAGTGATGATGAGGATGAGGATGGAGGTGATGATGATGTTGATGGGATGGATGATGGTCATGAAGAGGAGAACATTGGTACTATTCCGGTTGAAAGCTCTCAACCTAGAACTACCCCTGACATTGGTGGTTCAGGTTATGCATCGAGTTCCTTTCCTTCCTCCATAGCTTGAAGCTTTCTCTCCCTACAAGTAAAGGAGGAAGACCATCAACACATCCTCATTTTTCCTCCAAGTCACTTTCCTTCTACTGTCTCAATCTTAAAGCTTTTAAAAAAAGCTAGGGTTTGACACTTTCTCTCTCCTTTGTCGATTGAGGTAAGAAGGGTCGTGTTACCTTTACTTGGGAAGTAAATTCTAGGATGCTATAGTGGTAACTAAGGATAGGGTAATTAAAAAGTATGTTTATGAACCTTAGGGTAGTCCCTGTTGATGTTAATGGAGTATTTAGAGTTCATAATGGACTTCACACCTTAGGGAATAAAATATATGAGTTTAGGATAAGGTCTGAAATGAACGAGTGTAATTAGGATATAAAATGGTTAATCTATAATGAAAACATAGAAGAACATAAAATAAAACCAAGGGGAATAGTCAAGGGAAAACCAACAAAAAAGTGAAAGTAAGAGAATAAAAAGTAATTGTAATAGGCAAGAAGAGTATAATTATAAAACTAAAAGTGAGGTAAAAGAGGGGTTAAAATGCGAAGACAATAAGTATGTACAGAGTCAGGTGAGTTAAGAGTTGTTGGGATTAGAGAAATAGAAACATAATAATGAACTGAATTTTAAAATGTAAATAGGAAACTGGTAAGCGGACTTAGAAATAGGATAATTAAGTAAGGATGGAGGAAGTTAATAGGACAGCTAATTAGAATGGAGTTAATGAAATAGGAATAATAAGTTAAGTAATAGTGTAAGGTAGAGGAAACAAAGAAATAACCAAGAATTAGTAACGAGAATTAAAGTATAATGTAAATTACCAAGTCAAGTAGAGTTAGTTAAAAACGAGAATAATTAGTAAAGACAAATACTTAAAATAAAAGAGGATAAAGAAAAGAGAAAGGACAGGGTGACAGGCGGTCGATAGACACTGTCATCACTAAAAGAATTAAATGATAACGTGGGCGGTCGGTAGACACTGTCACAGTAAACGACAAAATGGCAGGCGGTCGAAAGACACTGTCACAGTAAACGACAAAATGGTAAGTGGTCGGTAGACACTGTCACGGAAAAAGGTAAAATGACAGGCGGTCGGTAGACACTGTCATAATAAAAAGGTAAAATGGTAGGCGGTCGGTAAACACTGTCATAATAAAAGGGTAAACTGGCAGGCGGTCGGTAGACACTGTCATAATAAAAAGGTAAAATGGCAGGTGGTCAATAGACACTGTCATAATAAAAGGGTAAACTGACAAGCGGTCGATAAACACTGTCACAATAAAAGGGTAAAATGACAGGCGGTCGGTAGACACTGTCACCAGAAAAAGAGTAAATGGAATAAAAAGGGTAATCAGCACTGTGGTCACATAATGAAAAGGGAATGAAAGAAAAATTAAATAAGTACAACTAAGAACGAACTGAATAAGAATAATGGTGTATTCAGACTTGCAGAAGATTGTGTGATGTATAAGTAATAGGTATGGTCTGACTTAATGATTGCTACACTTTTTAGGATTTATCTTTCTAAGTTTTGTGTAATGCTACCCTTCTTGCTATATTTTTACAAGTATAGAAGCGTAGCTTACATAAGATATGGCCGAGCAGGATTACATTCCACCACGTGGAGTGTACATTTGTTATGAGTGGACCGTAGTATAATTATGTCACAGACTGTTCTTTTGTAACTTTAAATATGTAGAAGTTGTACGCCCAGAGTTTATGTTATGTGGTTAAGTATGCATTAGGATTAAAGTGGCAGCAGCTAAAGATAATTTTATGTTTTATAATATTCTGGTATGACAGGTGTAAAAGAAGAAAATTTTTGGGAAGTCCGATAAACAGAGGAAACTCTGCCGGATTTTCGTAAGAACTTTTCTTAAGTAATTAAGTTTTCGAAAGAAATTTATAAATTCCTATTTTAATAAATCTTGAATAATTAAATAAATGTGAGGGTGTTACAGTATTATCTAACCGATAAAAAATTTTGAATTATTTTTTAAAAAAAAATTGTGGGAATTATTTGTTGAATTTTGAATTATTTTTAATATAAAAAATTGGCAAAATTATGTGGAAGTGACACGTCAGCAGTTTTTGAATTGAAAGTATCCTCTTTCTATAATATATAATTGATTGATTTGTTGAATTATTTTTAAAATAACAAATTGGAAAAAAAAATTTGGATGTGAAACGTCAACAGTTTTTGAATTGCAGATATCCTCTTTTTATAACTAAACTAGTTTAGATTATCCGTGCGATGCACAGAAATGAACGGATATATTAGATCACATAATGTTGTTATATATGATAATTATTTCAAACTAAAAATTTAATAAATTTTTTAAACTGAATTGCATAATTTTATTTATGAGAATTATTAATAATTGGCTTAATTGCATAATTGGTCTTTTATCTTATTTATTAGATTCACTTTGTTCCTTTATCTTTTTTTTTCAATTTACTGGTCCTTTATTTATTTTTTTTAAAGATTCAGTTTGGTCCTCCCGTTAAAATAACGTTAAATGAGAAGGAATATTCCAAAAATATTCCCCTTCTAGGCTTAATTGCATAATTGGTCATTTATCTTATTTATTAGATTCACTTTGGTCCTTTATCTTAATATTCTAAGAATATTCTCTCTTCTTCTTCCTCTTCCTCTGCTCTCTCCTTACATCAGCGGCAGCCACAATGGGCTCACACCCTCTTCCCTCGAAAATCATCAAATTTCTTCAACATTTTTCAATTTTTCACGGTTTTTAAGCTTTATTTTCATTATTGCTCAAACAAATTCGTGTTTTTCGTTCTTTTTTCCTCAAAATCCGAATTCTAGGGCCCCTTTTCTAAAACCTTGGTTCACTACTACAGAATTGCAAAAAAGTAGTCGGATATTAATCCCGGTTCCGTTTCGGAACAGGGATTAATAGACAAATGATAGTTAAAAAATACCATGAATTTATTGATCCCGGTTATAAAAAACACGGAACCGGGATCAATGTTATAACATGTATAATTTTTTATTTTTTAAAAATTAAAAATCATACAAACATTATTTATCCCGTTATTTTACTTCAACTGGGATAAATAATAAAAACACGGAACCGGGATCAATGAGAGCAGGAAAACCCTATTTCCCTGGACCAAAGTTGGGGTCACGCCACCGCCACCCCCCTCCCACTCTCCTTCATTCAGTCCCTCTCTCTCTGTCCCCTCTCTCTTTCTCTCTCCTTGGAGCTGCCGCCATCTCCAAGCTCAAGACCCTCTCTAGTCCAGTCGCGAATCGCGACTCCCTCCTTCTTCAGATCGAACCGCCACAGCCACGAAGGAGATCGCGACTACTCACTTCCTTCCGCTCCATCGCGTGCCGCCGCCGCTCGTGGCTGATGCTGCCGCCATGAAGGAGCTAGTGAACACCGCCGTTCCTCCCTGGTTCGTGTGCTGCCGCAACCACCGTTAAACGCCTCTTATTATGATTTCCCATACTTCCTTCTTTTTTCTCCTTTGGATTTCGCATAGTTAGTGGCATTTGATTCTGTCTTTAGGTCCAAAAGTATGATCTTTTTGCTAATGGGTTTTAAAATCTGAAAGGTGATGGTACTGGAGATGGAAAAAATCGCAAAGCATATTCGGAGACATTGGAAACTTGGATCGGGTTAAAGGCGTTGAGATCAAACCAAATCGCCCCATCACAAGGTACCCCCTCTCTATTTTATTTATGTTTCTCTTGTTTACCTTAACAACTGTTTTGAACATTGTCTAAGACAATAATTTCAAAATCAAAGTAAAAAGCATAGTTTTGGCAGTTACTTTTAATAGTGATTTCTTGTTATCCTTATTTTTATGATTCTTTTAGGAGTTTTTGTAAGTTGTTTAAGTAGTTGTATTCATTTTTTTGTTATCCCTATTAATATGATATTTTTTATGATTTTTGTAGGAGTTTTTATGCACAGCTACTTGCAAATGCACAAGCTGCAGCAGCTGCTGAAAACAACAAGGTGTGAACACACCTTCTCTTTTTATTATAAGACTTGTTTGATTGTTGCAGTTTCCATTGTATGTTTGATTCAATTTATATTGAAGTAGCAGGTTATGATTTAGTTTCTTTTTTGCTGTTTTTAATTGCAGAAATTGGCCATTCCTAATGTGGCTGGTCCAAAGCCTGATGGGGTTGTTGTTGCTGCTAAACGAGTGGCACCGAAGCCAGCTGTGAAGAAAATCACAGCGAAACCAAAGCCTCTGGAAGTAATCGAAATTAGCCCTGAAGAGGAGGTCAAAAAAGACAAGTCTGTGAACAAGAAAAAGGAAGGAGGTGATGCTAAGAAGAAATCACAAACACTTACTTCAGTTCTAACAGCTAGAAGCAAGGTTGATAAAATAATGCACTTAGTGTTTGAAGTTTGAACCATGTTGTGTCCTTGCTTACTAATTGTTTTTGTTGTGATGTTCTATTGCAGGCAGCTGCTGGTTTGACTAAAAAACCAAAGGAGCAGATTATTGACATTGATGCTGCTGATGTCGTCAATGAACTTGCCGCTGTGGAGTACATTGAAGATATGTACAAGTTCTTTAAGCTAGTGGAGGTATCAAACATGTTTCCTTTTTATTATTACTGCTACTTTTTCAGTCAATTTGTGGAATATTTGATATTGGATTAATGTCATTCTAATTCTAATAATATGTTATTTGAATTGAAGAATGAGAGCCATCCACATGATTACATGGATTCACAGCCTGAGATTAATGAGAGGATGAGAGCCATATTGGTTGATTATTGGCTGATACTAGTTTACTATGATCTTATTCTAAAGCTATGCAGAGATTTGAGCTGAAACACATGCTATATAGTTATTGGTTATAATTTAGTTTGTACTATTATTCATAGAAAATAACGTTTTGAACAATTTTTGAAACCAACAGGTAAACATATACTTTATTCTAATTAGACTAAGCAATGCATGTTTCTGATTTTAACTGTTGTTACTCTTTATCTGATTCTGAGCCTAGTTTCAAGTCAAGAAGAAGCAATTTTTCCGCAATTTTATGACTATCTTGCTCTTTGGTGTAGTTGGTACTTTGATTTCATTCTGCATCATATCACTAGGTAATTCAAGTAACATCAAAACTCTAATTTCATGCAAATTGATTTTTCTGAATCAGAACTGTATGTGTATTGAATTTTCAATTGATATTAATCCCTATATGACTGGGGAGGATTAGTATTAAGAAAAAAAATTACGAACATTGACATTTTATTTCAATTATTAATATTTGTCTGTGTTACTGATATTGACGAGTTTTATTGTCTTAGTGACTGTAAAGTACTCTCTCCATTTCATATAATAAGATTATTCAAATATTGTAATACCTTTCGCTTATTAATGTATTTGAAGGGGTGAAAATGGAGAGTTGAGATTGGGAATCAGAAGATTAGATTGCAAATTAGTTCTGTTATTAAGTGAAGGGAGGAATGTATGAATATTTTGCATTGTTTGGAGGAAGCATAACATGAGCTTGTAAACTAGTACTGATAATATAAGTTGTCTTTAGGACCTCGAGGATGTTCTTTTAGTGGACCACTGATAATAGAGGATTTCAAGAGCCAAGCTTACTGGAAATTTTGGTTCAAAACTTATCCTGGTACTGGTAGCCTTCTCTACAGAATTCCTTGTTGATATTAACTGTATAAACCTCTGTAGAATGTGATGACTGAAGTTTGTAAAAAGTGTGAAGGATTAAACAGTGACACCAAAAGTTTGTGGTTGGCATAAACCCACCAAAAGTGGAGGGCATGTATGGATCATAGATGTAGCATAAACCCACCAAAAGTGGAGGGCATATAACTTAGAAATTACCCATTAACAATGTGTTGTATGCCTCTTCACACCAAAACCCCTTGGGATTGAAGTGTGGATAATATGCAGGCCCTCTCACTTTAACTTGTGCTGAAATTTAATTTAGTTATGTGCGATGGGGGTTGTGAAGGTTGATGGGGGTGTGAAGGTTCAAAATTTTGACCATATTGCCTTGTGGTTTTGACTATGTCTTTTTTGTTACTTTAAATTATATTTAATTGTCTATTGTTTCAGAAGAAAATACACATACAGTGAGAGAGTGGATTTAGTTTCAACATTAATTAAAATCATTCTTTTTTCTATTCATACAATGCTTGCTTGAGAACAGATCCAAAATGCTAGACTATAGTTCTACTTCTAACCGTTTGTCGGAGCTAATCTCAAATATTTCTTGTTTTTATTTATGTCTAGTACAGAAAAGGTGGTAGTCATTGAACCACCAAAGGAACCATCAGAGCAATGGAGATCCGCATGGCCTTCTTCAACTGGAGATGATCCGATTTTACAATGGGAGTCATCACTATCGGTGGCAAGCCCTTACCTTTAGTTTGAGAAATGAAACATCTCCGGAATCAGTATATATTCAACCTTGGTTACCTTAGCTTAGTTTTGAATTTAGGGCATTATATATATTTTTGAATGTGACTATGTAGTATCTATATATCGAGCCTGTTTAGCCTTTTGTATGTATGGAGCCATTTGTTTTTGGTTTGGGAGTTGTCTATCTTAAATGTGTATTGACATTCACGTTTCTAATGTATATAATTATGACATTTATTTGTTGCAAAAAAAATGTTGACAATTTATTTAAATATATGGATATAGCAAATATTATAAATTAATATATATATATATATACACACACTAAAGATCCCGGTTCATTTTAAAAAATTCAACAGTGATCATATATACTAAAGATCCCGGTTCATTTTAAAAAACTCAACAGTGATCATATATATTAAAGATCCCAGTTCATTATTAAAAAATCAACGGTGATCATATATGCTATTGATCCCGGTTCCTTGTTTTTTTTATTGATCCCGGTTCCGTGTTTTCTAAAATAATTGGGATCATAAGAATCAGACTTGTTATACCAGGGGATACAATCCCAGTTCGGAACCGGGATCAATAGGCATGCGGAACCGGGATCTTTTAGCTATTCTGTTGTAGTGGTTATCAACAATGGTCTCCTCCTCTAAACCTGTTGGAAAACGTGTGAAAACACGTGCAAAACACTTCAACGTAACAACTACGATTAATTTCTAAAAATGGCAGCGACAGTGGCATGGGCGGTGGCGGCGGCGTCCGTGGTGACTGCCGCCGCTGTAAGGGAGAGAGCAGAGGAAGAGGAAGAAGAAGAGGGAATATTCTTGGAATATTAAGATAAAGGACCAAAGTGAATCTAATAAATAAGATAAAGGACCAATTATGCAATTAAGCCTAGAAGGGGAATATTCCTTCTCATTTAACTTTATTTTAATGGAAGGACCAAACTGAATCTTTAAAAAAAAAAATAAAGGACCAGCAAATTGCAAAAAAAAAAAAGATAAAGGACCAAAGTGAATCTAATAAATAAGATAAAGGACCAATTATGCAATTAAGCCTTAATAATTAAATTGAATCAATCGGATTTTCATTTGTCTTCATACTAATATTAATTCTTTGGAGTAAAGAATTTATACGGCATAAAGAATATTAGCTTTTGTAATTTCATAATAATAAAAAAAAGAGTAAAGATCGTTAACAATAATATAATGTTAGGAAAAAAAACTTCATTCTAAGATTAATTATTTTGATTACCAGTTTAACACCCTCACTTTAATTAGTTAATTTAAGATTATTAAAATGGTACTTAAAATTTTGATGAAAAAGCGGTAGAGTTTCCTCTGTTTTTCGGACTTTCCCAAAATTTCCTATTTGTACCTGTTCAGACCAGAGCACTAAAAAAGAAAATTCATAAATACAACAACCAGTTTAACACTATTGCCCAGTTCAACAAAATAACACAAGTTCCAGGACGCATAACTAATACATAATTTAAATTCAAAATAACTGGCTTAATATAATTAACTACGGTCCGCTCATAATGAATTTACACTCCACGTGGTGGAGTGTATTCCTGCTCGGCCTGCACTGGTGTAAGCTCCACTTCTGCACCTGTAGAAAAAATAGCAAGAAGGGTAGCATTACACAAAACTTAGGAAATAACCTCTAAGAAGACATAGTAAATAAACTAGGCCTACTTTATTATTAACACACAATAAACATAGTCGATCATACATTCAATATCTTTTTCTTCTCTATTTAACTCTTTTACTTTTCTTATTTATATTTCCGCATTTAGTTCACTTTACTTTTTCTCTTATTCTCACGTTTCTTTCCATTCTTAGTTCTCTTGGCATTTTATTTCATTCTTTTCTTTGTTCTCTATCTTTTCTCTTTTGTTCATCTTAGGCCACAGGATCACCACAACCAACATGTGACAAATAACTTTTGTCTTTATTAGGCCACAGGTCACCACAACCAACCTGTGACAATTATCTTTTATCTTTATTTTCTTTTATCTTTATTAGGTCACAGAGTCACCACAACCAACCTGTGACAATTATCTTTTACCTTCATTAGGTCATAGGGTCACCACAACCAACTTGTGCCGGTTACCTTTTATCTTTATTAGGCTACAGGGTCACCACAACCAACCTGTGTCGGTTACCTTTTATCTTTATTAGGCCACAGGGTCACCACAGCTAACTTGTGCCGGTCTGTTATTTTCTTTTTCATCATTAACTCGTCTTTTCTCTTCGCTTTTAGTTCCTTAGTTTTCTTTCGTTCTTTTAATTTCTTAGCTCTTCTTAGGTTTCTATTAATTATTCACTTCTCTCATTCCTTTTCCTTGGTGACTTACTATCATTTTCATTTTATCCCATTGAGGGTTAACAAAAGATTCATTCATTCATTACATACACAAACATACCATTTTTATCCCTTGCCTTGTTATACTTATTAGCTTACTATATCCTAAATTTATTTCAAACCCGACCCCACATACACTTCACATACATACATACCGATCATATTCACAAATAATCATAAACATACAATTGGTATCATTATTCTCATTTCCTTACTTAACCTATTATTACCATTTCTATTATATTTCCACACATTACAAACATCAACATACAACACGTATATTCACAACATGCAATTAGTTTCATTTTTCCTTATTTCCATTATTAATGACCTATTCACAATATCAACTACTCTATTAATTATTTTCATAGCTAATCTCATATTATCCCTTATGGTTTACAATCAAATTCAAACATTCAATGCCCACAACATACACAATAATCTTCCTCCTACCAACCCTTAATCCTTTTCTATTACCCTCATCATTAATTTAACCCTTATTCTTGGTTACACTCCTAAGCTTTTCATACCCATTAGCTTTTCACCTATCCTAGGTCCATTTCAAGTCCCAACCCCTCATACACATCATTACACATAACAACTATCATCATCCAACACATATATTTACAACATTCAATCTATATTCACATTTATTTATTTGCATCCTTAACTCGTTGGCAACATCAACTACCCTATTGTTCATCATCCTAAAGTAACGCCATCAACCCCAAAAACTACAGGCAATAAAAATAGAGAACCGTAAGCTTGACGCTAAAGTTAAGCTAGTTTTCCAAAACAAAAAACTTGACACATAATCAAGTAATAAAACACCTCATTGAACTCGCTAAAAATCATTAGATCATATCATTCTTATCATCTGAAGATGTTTATTTACAAAGTTCACATAGCAAATCAACTTCATAATGGAAGTTTCAATGAGTAAGGGTCATAAATGATCAAGCTTCTTAAAAAAAAAACTATTGCACTCCACCGTAGGAGCACAAATTGCTTTGTATGTCCAATGGCATTGGGCTCATTTACCATAGGATGTTACTGGGAAAAACATCTATCCAGATCTACCATAATATCTCACCCAGAAAAAATAAACAAATTATGACTAAAAAATGAGGAACACATGATATGAGTTTTAATGAAAAAAGTTTGTCAGTTCCAACTGGAAGTGCAATCCCATTGCCAACCTATTGTGAAAATTTTCAACTTCGATATCACAATTTCTAGCATTTTGTTCAATGCTTAGAAAAGGAATTTATTTAAAAAACACTCTTCCATACACTTGATTCATTATGTTATTGTAATATACTAAAAAACATTACAAATTTATGATGCTATATTGCTCTGATAGTAATAGTTATTTTAAAATCAGTCAAACACAACTCCAACCACTAATTAAATACCATTATAATTATAATCATAGCATTTAGGTACACATTAAAAAAATAGACCAAAGTACTAAAGAAATGTTATCTATTACTAAAACAAACAGAATATGCAGCTTCTAAAACAAACAGAATATGCAGGTTTATGTTGAATGCTGAAAATTTGTTAAAAAGATGTACCTTTTAAAACGAAATTAGAATATGCAGGTTTACATAAACTTTGTGATGGCGAGTTCTCAACAGCTTTTGCACTTGAAAAAATTAGGAAGTCAGAAAGTAACTAAATTCAAAAGACATTACGAAATAGATTAATCATAATTTCATGGCCCAAAAAGATTATGAACAAAAAACATGGAAACCTAATTAAGATATAAAATAAAATAAGAGAGGAGGCCATACATGGGAAATAAACATGATAGTTGGCTTCAAACTCTTTCTTAAGAATAATACCTTCCCACCATCCATCATGCCACCAGGCATCAACAACGGAACCAACACCACCCACCCAAGAAATTTGGCAATTATTAGATTGGTGCTAGCCGGATCTTGGACCTCCCATGCATTCGGAGACACATCATCATCAAGCAATGCAATTCTGGAAGTTGGAACCCATTCCTTTACAAAATAAAAATGAAGTTAAAAAAAAAAAGTTAGTCTCTCAATATAATCATAAATCTTCCATAAACGACTACAATGTAATTAAAAAAAATAAGACAATCATTAACAACCCTCAAGCTTCTTAGCTTCATCAACTGCATTCTGAATGTATTGATACTGCACCTTCACTTTGTCTTTGTGCTTCTTAATCACGGAGGCTCTAAATCAACACCCTCTAATCCCACTATCTTGAGAGAGGACCTTAACTTGGGAACCTAATGATAAATAGGGGAAAAAATTAAGCAAGTAATATACCACCAACCGAATTAACTAAAAATCACAATCACATCTGCACCTCTTAAAATTGGAAAATATTATGAGCACAAAATAAAAATTAAGCAAGTAATATACCACCACCCGAATTAACTAAAAACCACAATCACATCTGCACCTCTTAAAATTGGAAAATATTATGAGCACAAAATAAAAATTAAGTAGGTTATATTGAAAAGTTACATGGATATACATCATACTCATTGTATGCTCAATAAGGCATTTTGACAAATACCAAGCATGCACAGTTAAAAGCAGAGCACATACAGAGAAATAGAAGTCACCTCCGCAAGTGAAGCTGCTCTGCTTCCATATCTACAACAACTACATAAAAAAACATGGAAAAATCAATTATTAATAGATTCTATATGGAAAGAAGAGGAAAAACCACATAATTGATCTAGAAACATTAATAATTTGATTAATTTCCACATATTCTGTTTAATATGAAACCTGACCTCGTAGCATGCCTTTCTCCAAAGGAATGTGACATCATATCCCGACTTCCAACATTAATTAAATTTATTAATCAAATTCTTCACCGCCATTTTGTCTTCTCTCTCCGTGGTACTATGTAGTAAGGAAGAAAAAGAGAAGATGAAGGAGGAAGAGGAGCAGAAGATTTAGATCTCCTTACGCAAGGTTGGTGTGGGGTTGGTTATTCAAACAGATCAGAGAAGACCCAAAGTGTACTTGGCATGCCAAGGAGAAGGAAGAGAACGGTTTTTTTTCCCTTGAGTGTGTGGGAGAACCGTAGTATGAAGGTGATAATGGACAAAGAAGTTATTGAAAAACTGTAAACCCACGAAGCAGTTTTTGGAACTGTTTTAGCAGTGGTTGGTTTTACACTAAAAGCCTTTGATCTGTAGAATAAGTAGTGTGGAAGAAGTGGTAATTATTTTAATTATGGAGGGTATAATAGGAAAAACAAATTTATGTACATTTTTATTAGTTATTGTTATGGGGTGTTATCCCACATGTACCGGCAAGCCAGTTTGTTGATGTACGATGATGATAACGAGTTATCGGTTAAAGAACTCCGCCACCGAGTAGAGATATTTTGGGGGTGGTGTGTGTGCCGTGTGTAAACAACGGGAGATTAGTTAGTTTCATACCTTGGCCACTACCTTATTTATAGGGAGGAGTACGAGGCCTTGGATTGATGAGGCATAATGGGGCATTAAGGCCGAAGAGTAACGGCTCCATGAATGTCATCATTAGCAGCATAATGACGAATCGTTATGTCGGTTACGTATTGATTGACTATTGATGCCGAATTGCCAGTATGCCGAATTAATGCTTGTTGGTCCATGATACCGGTTATTATTTGTCCATGATACCGGTCTATAACAGTAGCCCCCCAGCTCGGTGCTGTGGCGTAAGGAGGAGCGTCGAGGTATGAATAGAAAAGACCGGTATGAGTGCTGAATTTTTTGTGACTGTGAAACGGATCCTTAACTCCGAAGAAATTCTTCAAATCTTTCAATTGATTTCAAAGGAAGGAAAACAAAACAATATTCTCCCTATCCAGAACCAGAGATTGAAGAGGGGAACTCGGTGCGAGGTTTCTCGAGTCGCCTAGTGAGTTCGAAGAAAGAAATCTAGCATGAAGATTCCTTGCTTGCCAGATACAAGACCTAAGGGGGAAGCCCATTTGAGGGTTCCTCACTCTTGGCAAGAGTACGTGAAGAGGAATTCAACATGAAGTTCTTCTCATTCTGAACCCTGAAGCGAATAGGGAAACTCAACACAAGGTTCCTCGCCGTCAACAAATGAGTCCGGATAAGGGAATATAGCAACGTGTTCCTCATCTTTGAAACTATTTGAATATTGAAGAAAATATCAGAGTAAGGAAACCTCATGGACTAGAATAATTGTGATGGGGAATATTTTTTATTCTCCTCTTGCATTTTTTATTGATGACGAGATCCGGGAATCTTTATCCATCACATATTCATTTTGCTCAGAGGACTTAATATTCGTTGACGAGAATCTTGAAGTCGTTTTTAGAGTAATCCTTATAAGCCATTGAATTTGTACCTTCAAAATGATAATGAATGAGATGCAATGCCGCAAACATGAGATTAAATAATATTAATTGGCATTAATGATAAATGACAAAAAGAAATCAACTTCCCTGCTTTGCGATTATGCCTTCTTTATTTTTTTATTTTTCTTTTTCTTCCTTAGGAATTGGGCTTGGAGCCCCGTATGACCGTATTCTTCTTCCTCCTGATACAGAGTTAGCTTGATTGTGCAGTGGCTGTAGCAGGAACTCTTTCCACTGTCACCACCATGGAAACGCAAGGGAAACTGAAGTATGATGTGTTGGAAGTCAAACTAGTGTTAGAAGTCAAACACCAAGCCCTCTCATGGACTTCAAGCAGAATTCAAGTTAATGTTTTGATGATAACAAACTCAAGATTCAAGCTCTCAAGTTCCTCCAAGTTCAAGTTGAAGATTCAAGCAAAGATATAAGTCTAGAAGTTTTTTCCCTTAGGACATATTGTAATGTAATGAAGTTTTTGTTCTTAATGAGTTAAAAGGCCAATGAGTTTTTCAGTTAAAGGAGAAGAAAAAGTGTTTTCATGAAAATATGGTTTTATAACTTAGTTTTTGTGTAAATGATTGATGAAACAAAACTCTGGATATTTTTATCTTATGAAAATTTATTTTTTACAAATGCAAGAAGGAGTAATCGATTAACTGCCTAAAGTAATCGATTAACTTTGTTGCATCATAGAAAAACCAGAGTGTTTGTAATCGATTAAGTGAACTTGGATAATCCATTACTATCTGTATGAGAGTAATCGATTACCTGGATCAAATAATCGATTATAAATGTTGCATCATACATTTTCCTGAGACAAAGTAGTCGATTACATGTCTTGTAGTAATCGATTACATGATGTTGCATCATATGCAAACCAGAGGCTCAATAATCGATTATTAGATTAGTGGTAATCGATTATATGAGTTGCATCACATAATGAACAGGGGTGAAGTAATCGATTAAAGATTCTTGTTCTAATCGATTACTAGTTTTTCAAAAGAATTTAAAAGTTTCTATTTTTGAAGGGATAATCGATTACCTCCCTGAAGTAATCGATTACTTCAAGTTTTATTGAAAAACGTGTCAGAATCACTTTGATTTATTTCCAGATTTGTTTTTATATAATGATTCTGATTTATTTTCAAAAATTCGAATTTGATTTTAAGTTTGAATTATTTCCTTATTTGTTTTATTTCTTAAATCATTTTGATTTGTTTTTGATTTTAAAACTTATTACAAAATCATATTTTATTTATTTTGATTTAAAATTGATTTTAGTTTGTTGATTTAAATCTATTTGATTTATAAAAGTTTTATTTTTAAATATCACTCCAACATTCTATTTTCTAAGAATCAGTCTGACACTTTTCTGAATTCACGTTATTCTTCTTCTCCTACTTTTCTCTCTGAATATCGCGATCATATTTTTGGAAGAACTCTAAAATCTCTTGTTGCTCTTTAACTTCAAAAAGAAAAACTTCATTATCATAGAGCTTTGATTGTAGTATCTGTGTTTTGAGAACACGTTATACTTGTTGTAATCACTTTCATCTATCTGTACTGGACCTTAGTGGTTAGGGAGAGAATCTCGTAGTTGAACGTTGAGGCGTTCGTAGGGTGAGGAACCCTGTTGTGTGATATTGAGGCCCCTAGCGAACGGAGGTTCCTAGTAGTGTGCGGGGTGCTCTCGGTTGTAATTGGTGCGGCTCAATTGCTGGTTATAGAACTCTCAAGCGGGTCGCTTGGGGACTGGACTAGGCCTTTCAACGGGAAGGCTGAACCAGTATAAAATTTCCGGTGCAAGATTTTCTATCCCTATCTCTTTTATTTTCCGCACTTTCATTTATTTACGTTTCCGCGCTACTCTTAATTTCCTATAAATCGATTTCGCTCTCCTTCTCAAACGTCTAATCTCTCCAACGCGAAACAATTTTTTAATTTGTAAGGGATTTTGCAATAAATTAAAAAAACTCGATTCACCCCCCTCTCGAGATTTTGAGGCCAAACCCAACATGATGCTGGAACCGCAGCAGGCCATCCCGGTTTATGGCGGTTTTCGCGCTGGCCAACGTTCATACCGCTTAGAGGGCTTGACTACTGGCGAGGGCAATGACCATGATTGAGATCGTGAATGGGTGATGTTTCCAATATGTTTGGTTGATGGTACTCGCGTTGTAGGTGTTGATGAAGGTGTGGTCGTCATTGATCTAGGTGTAGGACGCACCGAACTGAGGGAGGGGAAACCGTTGTGCACCATGGCGGTATGACGGTTCACTGCTCCGGATCTTCAACTGGCGGATGCGGCATAGATGAGGATCGTGATAATAGAGCCATGGTGACAGGTTTTGCGAAGATGGTGAGCATGACCGGTGGTGGAGACTCGGTCGTGGCCGTTAGTGGAGATAGATGAGACGAATTCGGTGGTCGCAGGGATAAGGAGGTCGCGGTGGTGGGAATTAGTTTGCCGCTCCCACTGTGGTCGCCAATGTTGTGGGGTGTTATCCCACATGTAGCGGCAAACCGGTTTGTTGATGTATGACAATGATAACGGGTTCTCGGTTAAAGAACTCGGCCACCGAGTCGGGATATTTTGGGGGGTGTTGTGTGGAGAATTTATTACCCGGTCCTGGATTACCATGTAGGCTATGGTTCAGACCAACCAAAATATGACATGTGGCAAAAATTTCCATGTCACTTGCAGAGAGATAAAGTAACGGAGAGAAAACGGAGGTTAACGTAGCCCCTTGCCCGCTGAAATTTTGAGTTCCCGCTTATTATTTTAAAAACCCATTTCAATTTCAATTTTGAGATCCCCATTTCAAAGTCAATTGCTTAACATTTCACATCATGTTTCTCTTTCCGTTGCATTTGTTATGGAAGCTTTCTAAGTTCCTGCTGCTAGTGGAACCACCACAACATCGCCCCCACCAGCCCGTACAACCATGGTTCGAGCAACTGCAACACCAATCCTTCGTTCGCGAGAATCCCCATACCATGCGACATTCCTAGCCACGCCGATCTCAATTTGCGGTTACCACGTGTATCCCCGATCTGCTAGAACCTTGAACCACTCCAGAAACCACTCTCCAGCACTTGATGTCCTCTTTTGCAGCCTCCACGTTCAGGACCAGACAGCCCAATATGTAAGAACCCATTACCTTCCACTGATTTATTTATTATGATGCCACCTTTTGATTGTTGAAAGGGTTTTTTTCTTTCGATTTTTCCTTTCTCTTGTCACATTCGGTTAAAAGGTCCAGCATGTAAGGTTAGGGATTCTGAATTTAAAAAGTGACCAAATTGGTTCCATTTTTTTTTTTTGTATTTTTCCATTTATTAGGGATTAGTTGGTACACAAATTTAATTTGAAGAAGCAAAATGGGGTCTTCACTATTACAAGTGTTTATTTCCTCTGATTTAAAACAGGTTAGCAAATTAGATTTTGTTTTAACAGTGTTTTTAATCTGAATATTTGACTGAATGGTGGAACCTGGTTAGCCCCATGCACTACAGAGGTACAATTGCACATCCAAAATTTGCTAACAATTTGACCACTAAACTCCTACATTCTTTTTTATATGCAAAATATATTAAAATTCTGGAAAGAAAGAAATTGAATGTCCTTGCAAGAGAAGAAAGCCAAGCCATTTTTAGTTGTTCAAACTGTATGATGAATATGTGTTAGCTTTTAGTTTCTCATGGTATGTTGAAGGATATTTAACCTTACAACATTAAAAAGAATGCTATGTTTCAGTTTGTCATGCTAATAAAAAGTGGATTGATGTTTCTCAACTTTATTTATTTACTTACGAACACAGTCGTTTTGCCATTTTACTTACTCGCCTTGTTCCCCTGGCTAAAGAAATTTATGTTGTCTTATGATTCATTTTGTAGGTAATTATTGACAATGCTGATTTCCTGAAGGAAATGCAGCAGTGAAGAGCAAGCTTTACTAGAAATAAGTAGTAATGTGTAACGAATGGCAAGGAGCACACGGGACCACACAAAACGAATGTTGCTGAAAAAGGGACAAAACCAACAAATGGAATCTTTCCAAATGCTGAAACCGTTATGCCTCAGAGTCACGTGGCAGCTGCACCAGAAATTGAGAGTGAGCAACCACACGTGAGAGTGAGGAAAGAGAATACACTTTTGAAGGATTTCCGTGTGGATTGGAAAGGATACAAAAGGGGTGTGATGTAATTACTATCCTTAGGCAAATGTGTGGAGTTTTCTATCTTCTCTCTTTGGTGTAATTTCCCATTTGCTTCTTGTACCTCAAGCACTTTTATTGCTCTGTACTTATTTTCCATTAATGAAAGGAGTTGATTCCCTTGATCCCATTTGAACTCAAGGAAGTGCAACTTTACCATTTCCCTACTTGTGCCTTAAGTTACCTAATCTGTCTTAGTTGATTCCAAATTCCTTTCTGTTACTGCATTTTACTGTTACATTGAGCTCTACACTGTTACATAATGCTAATGCTTTTGTATGAATAAGTTGTCTAGCATTGATCAGTGATCATTGTGTGTTTAATTGTTTATCTGTGACTCTGTGTACTAGCTTGAGTCTCCTTTCTTATTATGTTTGTGGTTCTGTAATTAAAACTAGAGTACAATTGAAGCTTCCTTTTGCTTACTATCTATGATTAATTTACTAGTCAATTATTTAATCCCGCTTAACAGTATTTAAACTCTATAATCTATAAGTAAGTACTAATAGCATAGAAAAAACTGCTGGCTTATGGGGTAAATTTTTTCCTATTTAAATTGAATGATGTGATAAATATAAAATATAAGAAAGTATGTGCCAACAGAAACTGACATAGCAGCTAATAGGACTTAACTTGGATTGTGCATATTAGAAATCCTTTTAAGTTCTCTGATTTTTGTTAAGAGTATGCTTTATTTTCTTTTTCGCTGATAAAGATTCAATATTGTATTGGAAGCGTACATGTATTCTTGTTCAACCCTTGTATTATTGTTTTGTTTTAATGCTCTGTATGATTAATCTTTAGTGTAATTTTATTGTAACTGAAATACTACACATTTAGCAAAACTTATAAAAAGAAATATGCACAGGTCAGCTAACTTTTTTTTTTTTTATATATATAAATCTCAGGTTAGCTAACTAGTATTACTGAAACTTGTAAAAACAAGTATTATTGACATCATTGGACACTTATTGAAAAATTTACTCTAAAAGAAAGTTCTATACTACATTTATAAAAGCAAGTATTATTGACATCGTTGGGACTTGTAAAAAACAATTTCTATACTGCATATTTGCATGTCCATGCCACTGTCACTCCCACTCTGATGATAAACTGGTTAACTAACTTTAAGAACACACGTTGTATATAATTGGGTAGAAATTGCATTAAGGAAGCTTAAGCTTGGGAGAGACAACTATTGCAAATTATGGCACAAAAAAATAATCAAATGTGTCATCCAATGACTGCAAAACAAAACACAACTTGACAGATAATCTAAAAGAAATTGTTCTCAAATTAAAGGTAAACAATATTTAGAATTTGTAAAAACTAAATAATCTAGTTTCAAAATGGTTCTCAAATTGAAGGTAAACAATATTTAGAATTTGTAAAAACTAAACAATCTAGTTTCAAAATGTATCACCTTCAAATTTCAATCACCCTCCTTTGCAACCTAACAAGTAACAGGTTGAAAAATTAGTACGGTGACTATTGAAATAAGTGAAGTAAATTTGAGAAGAAATATAATATAGAAAGGAAAATGCTCCCATATGGAAATTTAATAGTTACCTGATTAAGGTTGTAGGAGGCCAAGTTGTCAAAACCTTGTAATATGCTAATAAGTGGAACGTGAGAGCTACTTAAGTCCAATGATAATTGCTGTCATGTGAAGGAACACAAAAAGTAATTTATGGGATAAAAATTAAAATAATATCATATTGTCTAATGTCTTAAAAAGAGAAGTTAAAAAAACCCGTGTATGCGGTTGAGTACTCATCTCTATTGGAACAAAGTTTTCATTCATTGTACAATGTGAATCTTGCGATGCAGATGAACCCTACAAAAGAATTCATCCAAATTAAAATCAGGATATTAACACACTCAAAACAAAAAAGAAAAATAAAAAAATATTCAAAGTTGTAACACACCATTGGGATAACCATGGAAGATGTAGCACATGTGGATTGTTGGTGCGAGGATCCATTCACTACTGTAGAATGATTAGCAACAAGGAAATAACACAACACACACAGACATACATACCGACATACACATATATAGATGAAATTAATTTAAATTTGTAATCATCAAACACAAATAATACTTACCAGATTTTTTCCCTCTTCTTGGAGCATTAGGCTTGGTCGTGCGTTTTTCAAAATGACCTTTAAGTCGAGTATTTGTTACGCCTTTTGACCGCTTAATGGGAGGGTTTTTCAATGGAGTTGCTTCAAATGCATCTTCTTCATCACCATCATTTCCCACATCACCATTTGTATTATTAGGTGGCCATAACTTTGCCAATTCCAATTCAACATCTGCATAAATCTTTTTAAATCCATTTTCACATATTGCTCTTGTTTGTTGGATCTCCTTTCCTTTCAAAATCAAGTTGTAAACATAACGCAACATGCGATTGCAAAATACTGTCTCACTCTCATTTTGATCACATGGCAAAGAGGCTTCACATGATACTCCACAACTTGATGCAATTCCCTTATCCTTCGCTTGTTTTGTCCGACGAGGCAAGATGTATTGGTTAGGGATAAATTCTACTTTATTAAGGACAAGCACCATCAAAGCATGTGAACAAAGGATGCCCATTGATTCAAATTTTTTGCAGCTACATGAGACGCTCAAAGTAGAAATATCAAAACATACCATGCGTACCTTTTTGCTACTTCCTTGAGATTTCACTTCATAACTTAAACTTGTTGCATTTTGTGAAATTATCGACCACGTCGATCCAAGAACATTAACATATTCACTTTGAAAAACTTTGAACATTGTTACTGTGTATATCCTTGCAGCATGTCTCAATAAGGCACTATCCTTTACTATGATATTTGGAGCACCCCTATTTGAGTCAAATTGGCTACCACTTTCAGATGCACGCCACCTTTTCAATAAGTTGTCAAAAGCAAGTATAAAGTTTGTAAGACTCGTAGTTGACTTTGATAATCCATTAATAACATTGTTTGTACTTTCACTCCTTTGAGTAGACAAAATATCGGCAGAAAATGTGTTTTTATTCAACCCTGTGCACCACTTGTGTCTCAACTTGTATAAACTTTTCAACCAGAAATGATTAGAGCAGTTAAACTTCAACACCATTTCATCCCATGTGTTCTTAAATTCATTCTCTGATTCGCAACCTTGAAAACACTTGTAAAATTTTGACATGAACTCATCATTCGACTTCAAAGGACCCAAGTGACCAGGAGCATTTTTACTTATGTGCCACAAACATAAGCGATGAGATGTATGAGGGAACACTTTTTCAATTGCATTCGACATGGCTTGATCTTGATCCGTGAAAATGGTTTTGGGAGCTTTATCACCCATTGCATCTAAAAAGGACTTGAACAACCATACATAGGATTCAGTCTTCTCATCTAGTAGAAAAGCACACCCAAACATAATATTTTGCCAATGGTTGTTTACTCCTACAAAAGGGGCACAAATCAAATTATACTTGTTTGTGCGGTAAGTGGAGTCAAACACTACAACATCTCCAAATGCATCATAATCAATCCTTGATCTCCCATCTCTCCAAAAGAAATTAGTAAGTCTACCCTCTTGGTCCACTTGCTTTGTGTAGAAAAACATAGGATCTTGTTTTTTCTTAGACTTGAAAAGGTTGATTAGACTTTGAGCATCTCCAGCCTCAATGATCATCATTTTTTCGTTGTTCACAAGATTATAACAATCCCTTTCTGTGAACCCAACATTCTCAGGACCTCCAGCTTCTTGAGACAAGTAATTGAAAGTATCGATGGTCCTTATGCCCGAGTTAACCATATCTTTAATGCAATTTGCCTTCTCTACAGTAATCTCTCGAGCAGATCGTAACAAATGCCTTTCATGTGGAAGTGCAAGGTAATGATTATGTTCTGTCACATGGCGAATAACATGCCACTGTCCATCTTCCACTTTAAATATTATCATTGCTTGGCACCCACACCTTACATCTAATTTTTTGAACTTGACATCTTTCGAGGGCTCTTCTCTTGCATCCTTAAAGCCTTCACAAGAGCAGTAGAAGTCCTTTAACCGAATCTCTTTTGTTCTCTCAAAATATCTAGGCTTGCCTCTGCGGATGCTAAAACCAACCATATAAGCATGTGCATTATATAAGTTATATGCTTCTTCTTCACCAGAAACAATGTGTCCAAGTAGGGTGTTATCAGAATTTCCATCTCGATGTACTAATTCAACACTTTGTTCTTTCTCACTTTCAACGTGTATTGTTTTTCCTGATAATTATAAATAAATGATAAATCTTACATTATACAAGTAAATGATAATTATATATAAATTTTACGTGTCACGTAGAATTTAGAAATTTAGTACCTTTTTCCATATTTAGCAATTGTATCAAACCAAAAATTAAGAATTGAAGTGTACCAATGCTGAGAACCAATGTCTGCTAAATAGAATAAAATTGACAAAAATGCCACATGATCAACAAAAGAAAAAGATAAAGTCTGTGATTCAGGATTTTTTTTATTTAACTATATTAAAAAGAAAAAAGAAAAAACTATCTAGCAAACAACAAAGAACCTGGATAGGTGTTTCAATATATTTTATACAATAATAAATTGGAATTGGTAGACATCACACTATTGTTATCATACATATATGTGCAACGAGAACAGATTAAGGAACAAATTAAACAACAACTATCACTCAGTCACTCACAATCAGGATTGGAAACAAAATAAGGATGAAACAGAGCTTCGGAGTGCTTGAGTTGCTTACCGGTGAGTTGCGTAGAAGGATGAAAATAGATGTTGAAACTGGACAAGGGTTCTGTTCAGTCCATGGAGCAGCAGCAAGAAACAATGTTGTTCTTGATAAAAATGGATATTAGGATTTTCAAAAGAAAATAGATAATGAAGAAAGAAAGAAGGAGAGGAGCATGCAACATGATTTCCACGATCAGAGAAAAAATAGGAGGTGTTGAAAACTTCAGCTTTTTTTGTTGACTTCCGTTTTATCTCCGTTACCTTACTCTTTCAAGTAAGTGAGTAAGTGACATGGTAATTTTTGCCACATGTCATATTTTGGTTGGTCTGGACCATAGCCTACCTGGTAGTCCAGGACTGGGTAATAAATTCTCGTGTTGTGTGTGCTGTGTGTAAACAACGGGAGATCAGTTAGTTTCATACCTTGACCACTACCTTATTCATAGGGAAGAGTATGAGGCCTTGGATTGATGAGGCATAATGGGCCATTAAGGCGAAGAGTAATGGCTCCATGAATGCCATCATTAGCAGCATAATGACGAACCGTTATGTCGGTTACATATTGATCGACTATTGATTTTGAATTGTCGGTATGCCGATTTGATGCTTGTTGGTCCGTGATACCGGTTATTATTTGTCCGTGATACCGGTCCATAACAGTTATTTTAGTTGCAGTTAAAAAAACATGGTTTTTTTTTATATAATAGTATAGATAGTATAGATTATTGCTGCACTTACCGAAACGCTTTGATTTCTGATTTCTGATTATTACTCCCTCCGATCCTAATTATAAGATCCTTTTGGGCTTTTTCATTCCACCAAGGAAAGTGGATAAATTTGTTACTGACATTGGAAATGTGAAAATTTGATATACTTTTTTAAAATTACCCCTATTATTATTATTAACTTTATAAGAGAGAGTGCTTGTGGAAAGAAGTAATTAAATATTATTGAAAAGTGAAAAGAGGTCTTATAAATAGAATCATAATAAAAAGCCCAAAAGAATCTTATTCCGGAAGGAGCATTATTTTCAGATTGAGGTGGTTGTGGATTTACCAAAACGATGTCGTCGTCGTCAGCGCAAGTTGTGAAGCGTGCCAAATACAAAACCACTGTCAAGGATCCTGGTACTCCTGGTGTCCTCAAATTGGTAAACATAAGCCAACTTCATTCCATTCTCATTCTCATTCATTTTTTCATATTTTTATTTTATGGATATTATTTAATCTTATTTTTGTATGATATGATGATTTGGTGAACACTGATCTAAATGATCACTTCAACTGAACTATGTTGATGATGAATTGATTGGTTTGTGAGCACCGAAGCATAGACACTTCACGATAGTCGTTGTCTCCGTGTCGCATACACTTTTGGACACTCCTAACTATTCTATAATGGTATATATATTTCTTTTTGCTATATCCTTGTGTGTGTCGTTTCATATTTATGTCACTTGTCGTATCTGTGTTTCATTTTTATGTCACGTGTCGTATCTCGGCTTCCTTGTTTGTGAGAAATTTCTTGAAAAAAATATGCAACCGTCCCGCTCCCCACTTTCCGAATTAGCACTAGCTAGCCACTGGGAACCTTTTTTTTTTTTTTTTTCCCTTTTTAAACAATGTGATTCTACTGAAATGATTTTATTAGAAGCTGAGAAGTTTTTAGCTTCTCAAAAATAGCTGGATTTCAGTTTTTTAATTTCTTCAGCTTCTACTTTTCTGTAAGGCTATGTTTGGATATACAATGTTGAATGGAGCGGAATGGAGTAGGATAAGATGGAGTCGGGTGGAACCGAATGGAATAATATTAATTTACTATTCCATTGTTTGGGTATTTTGTGATGGAATGTAATTAAATAAATGATTCCATCAAGTACCCCCAAATTGGGTGAAACAAAAAAGGAGGTTTTGGATGTGATTGGATGGAATTTAATTTAAACAATCCAAACAATGGAATTTAATTAAATTCCATCCCACTCCATTCCATTCCACCACATACCATCAATCCAAACAAAGCCTAAAAGCTCAACCAAACAAATGTGCAGGTGTCAAGTGATTTTTTTTTTTTAATTTATTAGTGTGAAAAAGCTGTTAAATATGTTCAACTTGGCAACAACCTTGCATTATAGCTCAATTGAGTCTGACCCTAGTCTTTAAGTTTGTTGGCCGTGTGTGATAAACTGATAATGATTTTGGAGGTTGAATTGAAAATTTTGCATAGACGAGCAATTGTGTCCATTGATGTGTTGTTTTTGCTGACTCTTCTGTAAAATGTTTTGTTTCCGCTGTGCAGACGGAGGAAAAGTTTGTCTTCAGGCCTAGTGATCCCACATCAAACAACAAGCTCGAAGTGGAATTCAAACTTATAAAGAGTACTCATGATCTGTTTTTGATGTTATTGTTAGTTTTCAAATTTTTCTTATCCACGTTATTGCCACCTTTAAATCATTAAGTATAAAGTTTAATATGTGGGTTTTTTTAATTGGGAAAGCACTTTGATTTCAAGGGCTCATGATTTATGTGTAAAACTATTGAAGCATGATCATATATACATACACTTGTTTGCGAGAAAATATTTTGATGTCATTTATCTTATCCTGCTTGCAAAATTTAGGTCATAAACACACTAAAGAGGGATCAAACAAACCGCCATGGCTTAATCTTACCCATTCACAGGTTTTTCCTTACTTTGATTTAATTCTTGGTACTCTTGTCCATGTTGATGGCATTATTTACAGTTAGCCTTAGTGCGTTGTTGGCTCCATGTCTTTCTTCATATTTAGATACTGCCCATCAAATTATTGATTTCATTCAGTGTGCCATGGTTCACTTAAAAATACATGAACATCACTTTAACATGCTTAATGTCACTTCCCTTTTTAATGAGTTTTGATTATGTTACATGATTTTCCAGGGAAGTTACATCTTTGAATTGGAAAGCTTTTCAGATCTTCATGTTTGCCGGGAATTGGTGGGTAAGTTTCTTACTTAGGCTGTTTCCTTCACTTTAAGTATTTTTCAAGCCTGTGGAAAGAGTAATGCATCTCCAAATATTGTTCTTCTAATGAATTCGGGTCTGTTAACCTCCTTTTTATTAATTTCTCTAATGAAGTTATACTTTATAAGTGAAATAAAACAATGATATATCAGATAGTATAGATGGATATTTGAGTTATTGTGATTTTTATTTGCCTTCACTTCAATATTCCAGTTTTTGTATTTTTTTATTTTCAATTGTATCATGAATGCCTTTGTTAAGGGTTGTTTGATCTGTTTGAGCAGGCATTGCCCTTAGCAAGCATGGAGAAGCTACAAAAGTTGTTTCTGAGGAACAGTTGAGCCCTGCTGAAATCGCACTGAGGATTAAACTACTGCAAGAGGATAGGTATTTGGTGTATTCACTTCGATTGTTTTAGTAGAAAGTATTGTTTATTTGTGGCCTTGTTTGATTGTGGCTCAATTTCTTATTGCAAATATAAGCTATTCTAATCGAGTCAAGATCCTTTCCATTTCTAAATTAAATGGACAAGATCACAACCGTTAATTTAGCAATAAGTTAAACAATTAAATTAGATGTTGTTAAAAACATAATAACCATTTGATGAGGGAAATGGACAAGAAATGGAGAGAAGGAAATAGAATGGAGAGGATTTCCACACATTCTTATTGTCCTTTTTCTTGTGATAGAAGAATTGGTTTAGAGAAAGAATGCAAGTAGTGGTATAAAATACAAGTCTTGTAAAAAAAATAGAGAATCGTTCAATATATGGAGGTAGAGTTTTCACTCTGGTTGCAGCGTTATTTTTGCCTTTTTGAACTGATTTATCCTCTTATTTCATTTCTCCCCCTCCTCCATCCTGCTACTGATACGAGTATGTCAGCCCATCCACGATCTGAATTGGAGCTTTTGGTTCCCTAGACATCTTAGTCAACCATAGTTCTCTGTTGCTATTGGCTGACTCTTGAAACACCAAACATAACATACAAAGCAAACAAGGGAATATATAACAGGTCCCTTCAAACTTCCATAGTCACCAGATCCAGTTTTCGCCTTTTTCCACCCAAAGAAATAACACCGTGAGGCATCTTTAAATTTTCAACGTTTTGGCTGTCATTTAGAAAGCGGAGAGTAGAGGAATAACATGATTAAAGAAGAGAGAATTTAGAACAGAATGAATTTAAAATAAACAGGATTCAGGCCAGTTTCTTGAATTCAGCACATCCTGTGTGGCTTACTGTTTTTGACTTTTTGGTTTCTGAACACATTCGAAGAGAGCATGCATGTGGACTCTGGAGCAAGTCATTTGTACATCTTATGAAGTACCACTATTCCAACAAAAGATTTGACCTCAGATTAGCATCTATAGTTCACATCCAAAGGACTGCAATTTGATGTGCATAGTTCTTCTTTAAGCATATGAATCTAGTTCCTTTATTTTCTTCATTTGTGTCTACTATCTTTCAAACATATGTTATGATATAGTTCCTCTTCTAAGTCTTACATCTGAGAATAATCAATATGCAACCTACCAGTGCACCATTCCTATAATCTTGGACATGGCCCCAAGCTGAAAGCGATCCTAAAACCTTTTTAACAAAAAGGAATATATTTCTTAACTGTCCAAATCTACATTGGGTTTCTCAATGAACTTTTGCAACAACCGAGCCTTTCCTCAGTGAGCAAGGTTGCCTGCATGGATTACATGTTGCATGCTATGTTTGGTCAAAGACCAAAATTTTACACACCATTTGGATTAAGTTTCTTTGGTAGTGTGTTTTTAATTCAAAGTTATCCATCTCAATGCTCTGGGTCAAAATGTTATGGAGTAGCGATAGGATCTCATTTTAGTCATGCAATAAGATTTTGAATGTTATGTTTTATTCACTATAAGGTTATCTTAGGTTATCTCATTTTGACTCTTAACCAGTAGCTACACTCAATGTTATTGATTTTGCTGAAGTTCATTCTGCAGCAAGTTGCAAAGGCTTCATAAGGAACTTGTGGCTAGTGGTAAGCTGACAGAAGCAGAATTTTGGGCCACAAAGAAGGTAAACATATTCTGAGCATAATATAATGTAATGTTCTTTGCAGTTCATTCCTGATATGCAAATGGCATTTGTATTTTAAATTCTATTGTGGCAATTAAATGCTAACTAATGATAGATGATATATATTTGGGTGTTATTGTGATTATTGAAAGTTTTTTTACTCATGAAAACCACCATGTGGATTATTTTATTTGCTCATAAAGTGATGTGTAAAGGACATGGTCTTGGGTTTCCCTTGCAGATATGCCGAGAAATTGGGCACCTTTGCTCCATTGATGTTTTGTCTCTCTTTTGTTCCTCGGTTTTTTTGCGTGCTTTTTTCTTCCCTTTTATGTATGGAGGGTGCCTTATCCTTCAACTTACCTGTAACTTTCTTGTCTTATGAATTTCTTATTTTATACAAAATATTATTTTGCAGAAATTGCTGGATCGAGATGAAAGCAGAAAGTTAAAACAACGAATTGGTTTTAAAAATTCGTTGATCTTTGATACTAAGCCTATGAGTGATGGTCGGGTACGATGCTCCTCTTCCTCCCTCTTGCATCGATATTCTATCTTTATGATATTGCACTTTGATGTGTTACCTGCATAGCTGGATTTCAACATTGGAACATTGCATATCTAATTGTATGTTGCTGCTAAATAATTTCTCAAATGCCAAACAGTAGATTGTTTACGAAAAATTGTATTCTCCTCTTGTATAGAGTTCAGAACTCAGCTTTTGGAAGCATCTGGGTGCTTAAAATGCTATTATGAATTTGGCAATTGAACCTGATAAATATGGTTAATTTGTTTTTCAAAATGGTTTACAAGAACAACTTTTAAAAACGAAGTAGCTAATAGCTGTATTTGGAAGCTTGGCTAATTTATTGGCAAAAGCCGAAAACATGCTTTTGAAACTAATAAGTCAAACAACTTGTTTGGTGAAAAAGAATATGGTGGCCCGATTATGATGGGCAAAATCTAAATTATAGCCATTGCCCTCCTTTATCGATGTATTCTTAGTTCTAAGTTGGCAGAATGTTACAAGATGAAACCCTGTTTGTCATAATTAACTTTTATTATTATGAACTTACATCTGTAAAAGAAATGTTTCTCAAAACAAAAATCGAAGAAACATGTGCTGTTTGTCAGTTTTTTATTACCTACTCGTCTCTTGTATTTGTGCTTCAAATTGTTTTTTGAATGTTGAAATTTGTTACTTAGCAAGCCTTATATTGTTTTTTCAATAATAATTTTTTGTATATTGTATTTAAAAATGGTTTTGATAGAATAGAATCTAATAACATTGCTTGATCTATGTAGCCAACCACACCTAGTGAGATAAGGCTGGCTTCTTGCTATCAAATTGTTAGGCAGAGTTCACGATTTTTTAACTCATTTTAGGATCTTTTAACAGTTTCTGGATACTGATCTTTTGCTTCAGGTGCATGCATATGTAATCAAGACTCAATTTTTTTGTTTCCTTGTTCTGTTTTTCAGATAAACCAGGTTAAAATTCAGTCGACACCAGAGATAAAATATCAGGCATGCTTCATCATCTAGCTCCTTCCTTTATTTGTCAATTAGATTTCAAGCTAAACTTGGAATGGTTTGAAGTTGTTCTATGCTACTAAATATTGTTATGATACTAATCTAAGGTACAAGTGTGGCTTTTGAATTTGATATTGGCTTATTAGTGGGTGCTTTTATGGGTTTGATTTGTGTTTGTAAGCCTGTATGTAGTGGATCAGAAAAATAGGAAGTGTCCCTGACCTAGGGGACCTCAAGACCAATGACTAGTGGTCCTGAAATCTGAGTGAGATCAGGGGTTTATGTATGACTGTAATGGAATGTTTCTGAATATCCAGCTGTGATACCCAGGTTCTCCCTCTGTCAACTAGAAGTGTGTGCAGAGTGTCAACATAGGGATGAAAAAACCTTACCTGACCCTAAGGCATGAGAATGCCTTTTATAGGGTGTGCGGGTATAGGCCTGTATTGAGGCCCGTTAGGGTTACCATGTTGGCTGTCTAGGAGATAGACTGCGCAGTACTGTGTATCAGAGAGCCTGGACGGTTCAGTTGGTCTCATGTCTACCCCTTATTAAGGATGTAGGGTGTATGGCACATGACCTGTACGGAGTCCCGAGGTCGGATGAATGCCTACCCATCCCTAGTTGGGCCACTCGGTGTGCTCCTAACAGAGGCCGAGTGTATGGTCGGTTGGCGACCATGTAGGGGTGTTCGACCTGATGAGAATCAGGCCGGATGGAATGCCCTCAACCAATAGAAGGTCGGTCAGAGCCAACTGGGCCTGGTCCGTCTGAGGTCGAGTTAACTGACAGAGTTCCGACCTGGGCGGAGGCCAGGTGAGCTTTGATGATGTGCGATCTTGTGTTCGATCTTGATTCGTCCTGTTCGGACTTGGCAATACTGGTTGACCTTTGAGTTAGTCCGAGTAGTAGGTGATAAGCCTTCGAACTATCAAGTCGTTGAGCCTCAAGCAAATGGACCTAGATCGGTCAAGGAAGTTCTTAGTTCGGTGAACCCTACACTGTAGAATCTGATTTCGGAATTAGAGTCATCTGTCCAAGATTGTGTAGTTCCTTCACCATTTTTCTAACAGCAAAGAAACCTACAAACCTTAAGACTGTAGACTGGCGGCATAAGTTACATGAATATAATTCCTGTACGAACTACGACTCCTATATGGGCCCTTAGTTGAAGGGAAAAAGATGCAGGTACACCATTATCTTGTCTTCTTTTGAACTTCTACTAATAATAATGAGGATGCTCAGGATGAAACTTTGAATCCCATGGTCTTATGAAGTACCATCCTATCTAAAACCTTGAGGAGTTAGGTCAAGGTCTGAAGAGTTCTTCTATTAAGACCAAATTACAATCGTCAGCTTGGTTTTATGCTTGGATGGTTAAGAATGGAGCTATATACCTATTGTGGGGTTTGATGGGAAGGTACATAAGGAAATAAGAAGACCTGCCCATAATCATCATCGATCTAGGAAAAACGTGTGATACAATACCACAATAAGTCATGTGCAATTCACTAGAGAAAATAAGGAGCTATATAGCTATCGTGGGGTTTGACAGGAAGGTACATAAGGAAATAAAAAGACCTACACATAATCATCATCAATTTAGTAAAAACCTGTGATACAGTACAACAAGAAGTCTTGTGCTAGGCACTAGAGAAAAAGGGATTCATATTGCATACGTTCAAGCTATCGAGGATATGTATGACGGGGCAACGATTTGTGTTCATATTGGTGTAGCAAAAAAGTTTCTTATAACAATACCAGAAGAAATTCAACGCGGTTTTTGTGAATGAGTAAATTATAAACTTCAGATGTAGAGAAAAGCTATCTAACGAGATTGTTTTTTATTTACTGCTAGCAAGACACATCATATCAAATGTATGTTAACTAAGGTGTGAGCTAGTGGCATTTTTGGAGTGTATTTGGGGATTACATCATATCCTATTACAAGTTTTGCTAATTGATTTGTGTCTGTTAAGTTAGTAGGGTTCCTCATCCTCCTCTTGTATTTCTCTCCTTTTTTCCAACATAATTTCTTCTGACAATTACTTTAAGGAAAAAAATTACATGTGGACTTCCTTACTTGCTCCTTACTTGCTTCATTTTCATTATTGTCTCTCCAGATTTTTGTCCTCAAACCAGCTGTTCATCGGGCATTCCTCAATTTTGTACCTAGTAAGGTATTTTGTACATCAATAAAATGTGTATTATCCTCCCTGATAGTCATTTCTGTGAATTCATCTGTGACTGCATACCAAACAAATTTTTGTTTTTCCCATGGTCGGAATTCAAGATGAACGAGGTAGAGTTCTGGGACAAATATTCTAAAGCTGAATATCTACACAGTACCAAAAATACTGCTGCGGCTGCTGCTGAGGTGGCGGAAGATGAAGATCTTGCTGTTTTTTTGAAAGATGATGAGATATTAGAAGTTGAAGCTCGAAAGAAGGTCCTTCTCTTCTTTGTATGTTATTGTTGTTGGTGATCTTTTGGCTCTATTCTTAATCCATTTATATTGTCTTAAGAGGCTTTTCCCCTTTTGTATGCCTGTTTGCAGGTTCGACGGGTTGATCCAACTTTAGACATGGAAGCATGCCAAGGAGATGACTACACTCATCTACCTGTATGGTGAATGAAACTATTCCTCAATCTTTTATAGGAGTATCTCATAAAATCTGTTTTTCATATTTTACACAAACTTCACCCATTTTTATTTAAAGTTTTAGTTGCAACTTATAATCATCCTTCCGTAAAATAGTTCCAGCATCTTTTATTACATTTTAGCTCAGTTTTATGAAGAGGATGGTTGGCACTCAACTCTGGTAGCATGACTATATACTTTTTAGTTTTTATAGTCAAACCTTAAAGTTTATTCTATTTTATCTCAAGGATTCAAGCCAATATTTTAGCCGACCCCACCTAGTGGGACAAAGGCTTGGTTGTTGTTGTATTCCAGCCCATATTTGGTGTGGATTTTTCTTGACGTTTTTAAGATTAAAGAGTAAGGAAAAAACGAAGCATGGGGATATGGATAAAGTGGACGGATTGATTGGAGAGGTTTCTTTGTTGATATAGTGGATAGATTGGTTAGCTTTTCCAAGTGTGTTAGCTTGTCTTGGTTGTCTAGCCCTTGTATCTTTTGTTATCGTTTAAGAGCCTATCCTATCTTATACTCTTGTAGTTATCTTATTGTAGCCTCTAAAAACCTTTCTTCTTTTATTCTCGTGTGTGTAAAAACACGTTCAAATTTTGTACCATTTGCTGCCGATCATTTAGTAGTTAATGAAATGTCAAATGTTTCATAGTTATCTATCTTTGCTGTTGGTTCAGAAGTGCTTGATCTGCATTGAATTTCTGTATCTTAACTTTTTCTCTATTGGGTGAGAAGGATCATGGGATCTTCCGTGATGGTAGCAAGGAAGTATCTGAAGCTCAACATACTCTGTATCGGAGAACATTGTTGCAAGATCTTAACAGACAAGGTGAAGTTGTTCTTGAAGGAAAAACTTTAGGTAATTTCTTTCTTCAATTTGATGTATTTTGTGTATTTACTCAATATAATGTTGTTACATTCTTAGATTTTGTTCACATATTGGCTAGTTTATATCTCCTTGTATCATAGAGTACACCCCTTGTGTTAAATGTATCTGCAGGCAAACAAAAAAGTGCTTTGTTATAATAATTGGCCTCAATTATTATCCTTGATTGTAAATTTATATTAGATTATCATAACTAAATTATTGCCTGATGTTTCATATGCTTTAATCCTATAGTATAATTAAAGTTGGTTATTAGTTATATTTTCAAAGGGAAGTTAAGAGAGAGAAGCTTCGTCACACACATGCTGGACTCTCATTTATCACATTGGTGATCTATTTTCCTGTATTATCACTTAACTGAATTGATAGAAGAGCATAATTTTCATTAGTGTAGTAGTTACATCTACTTCCCTGCTCTGTGCTTCTCGTAGATATATCCTATGGTTCCAGTAAGATCATGTAGTGGTTGTGAAGAATCTTGGTACGAACCGAAAAAGTTGAGCTTTAAGTGCCTTTAGAACTCTCTTCTATTTCTTTATGTTGAGAAATTTTACAGGCATTTTCCATTTTGTGTTTCCATGACTAGAATGCTTTTTCCGAACATTTTGCTAAGGATCAATTTAATCCAAAAAGGAACAATATGCTGCCATTATACTCTCTCAGAAAGCATCACAAGTCACAACATGTAAATTAACCTACTCCTACTTTTACTGCAAAAGTGGAATTCCAATGCCATAAGGATTGAGACACCCAACTACTACTGAAATCATTAGGGAACCTTGGAGTTGAAGAAAACCTCTTTAAAGCCTACCAAACATAAATCCTAGCCAATTACAACCGAAGTCCAGAAAATAGAAAAATTATGCGATTTACCTGGACTGATAGTGTAAAATTAATGACATGCTGCATGCAACAGCATGAAAGGTAACCTTTCTTTCTTTTATTTTTTAAAATAAAAGCTCATTTACTAAAAGTTGTTTGCCAAATCGTCAAACCATTGACAAGCATTTGCAATGTTGATAATATCGTATCACAGTGAAGCGAAATGGCTATTTAACTGTAGTTATTTCATTGATTTTTCTGGGAAAATAATTATTTTAAGTTTTGAAAATATTGGTAACCATTTTACTTCTGAATGGTCTGGTTTAATGAGGCAGTTTGGAAAATGTATATGCAGATATGGAGACAGAGCCACCAAGAACAGTAGCAGAAATTCTTGCTCGGAGAAAACAGGGTTAGTGTAGCTACCATATTTCTCGTTCTTTTCCCTTCTGTTTTTGTGGATCAAGCTCTTATTTTCATACTACCATGCAGAACTTGATAGGGTTGTGGAGGAGGAGAGACGTAAAAGAATTTTTAAGATGACCCAGATTGAGGATCTTCAGGCGCAGGATGATCATCATTTTGCACCACTCTGTATCAAGGTCCATCTCTGTCCCAGGAATTAAATAACCAATAATTTTTGTAGCACTCATACCATAGCTGAAATATTAATTGAAAAATTTCTTTTTGGATAAATTTTTTGTTAAATATTGTGATTTTATGTTGTTTCTTGATCAGGATCCCCGTGACTATTTTGATTCCCAACAAGCTAATGCAGTAAAAACACTGGACGATTCCCAAGCTGGAATCGAGAAAATAAGATGCAATTTGAGTTCCAAGGAAGCATATGGCTCTTTGAGGGCATCCATATCTAGTATCAAAGCTACGGGATTAAGGGATCCTCTATTTAGTAATGAGGTTGCTTTTAAGGTAACGACATATCTGTGTTGCATTTTTTCGTTTAAAATCAATTTTTTGAATAACCTACAAATGCTTATGGTTAAATCAATGCCCAATATTATACCAAGTGAACCTATTTTATAGTTTTGTTTCTTCCCTATTAACAAAATTCTCTCCTATTGAATATGAAATTCGTTTCTTGTGTTCCAGGTCCTTAATGGGTTGACTAAAAATATTTCAAGCACCAAATATCATCTTGGGAAAAATTCTCAGGATAGTGTCCTAGATATATTGCCCAACACAACAAAGGAGAAACTACTAGATGTGAGTTAACCCGAATTGTTTCTGAAATCTTTGAGTAGAGAAAAGGAAACAAAAATGAATGAATGGACGAATAAAATAAGAGAGCTATTAATAATCTTATTTACTTGTATTTATACGTTCGGAATGTGGTCCATGTTTCTCTTATTTTCCAGAAGTAGTATAGCTCTCAATGATCTTTATAATGTTGCTTTGGGTAATTCTAAATGTTCTTATTTATATTTTTGTAATACATGCTTCCATTTTACAGCATTGGGTGTGCAGTCAGGAATTGCTGAGGCAATTTTGGTCTTCATATCCAATTACAACACAAACCCTTGCTAGTAAGGTAAATGTTAAGCTTTTGTGATTTCTGTAAAAGATCTTCCAATGCTGAATGCTACACATGACAGTTAATTGGGCCTGAGGTTATTATAAAGTCCTACATTTATGAGTAATGAGCCATATATAATGGTTTGGGCAACCCTCCTATGAGTTAGCTTTTGGGGGTGGAGGTAGGGTATTCTTGTAATGACCTATATAAACATTGCACCACTAAAACGTGACAAGTCTGGAACAAGTATTTGCATGCTATTATTTTTTCAGTTCATCCTTATCTTTTATCATGGATGTTATCTTCATCACTCTTTCCCCTTGCCCTCTCTTTCCATTTCATCCTGAAGAGGTGGTGCATCCTGCATTTCGTATAGGATTCATTGCATTGCATGTTTTTTTAAGGATTAATTTTACCTAATTATGATACCTCTCTTATCATGCTAGATTTATTTTGAAGGTGAATTATCCTATTGTAGATACTAGTTCCTTTCGGAATCTAGTAATGCATTTGACATGCATAACTTCTACTTTCGTGATAATTATAACATGACATATCCATTAAGATTTATGATATTCAGTAAACCCTCTAAAGGATTAAACCTACTTTTGTGATCTAAAACCTCAAGTTCTATTATATATGTCAGACATTAACGTTCAACTTTCAGTTCTTCTCCTAACATTTTTGATCATGCAATAGTGGGATCTAACACAATCACATTCATTAAAAACAAAATAATTGAATCTAGAATCATCAAAATAAGAGAAAATAATCAAAATATCATGTCAATGCCTCCATGGGCTAATCCTAATCCCTAGAAACGGGAAACTACTCGATCAAGGTCATAACACAAGATAAAAGTAGAAAATAAGACCTAAGATATAGCAAAAACCAAAAGATTAGTGAATAAGAAATAATCTTGTCTTCAATCGCCTTCGAATTCCATCAAGAGAGTGTTGTTGTCGTCTTGAATCCTTGTTTCTAACTGTGCTGATTCTTTACCTGGTTTCTATCTTCATCTTTTTATAATTTTTACTTCCTCCAAGTATTGGGCTCAAAACAGAAAGATAGGCCCAAAAAATGCTACAGGGCATGGCACACGTTAGAACTCTATTTTTGCATATTTATTCTTGCTTCCAATAGCTCCTAACATCCTTCCATGACGAATTCCTCGAGTTCTTCAGTGCTCTAAGCCTCAGAATAATTAATCAATATATCAAAGCACAAGAAACCTTTCCAAGTGAAATGGGAATAAAATGCATGCTAAAATCATAATAAAATGCATGATTATACATTAATTAAATGCAAACTAATAAGAAAATATTATGCATGTGACACACGTCACATCCATCGCATGATATTATGGTTTCTCAATATATATTAAATTTCATGCATCATAGCATGAAATTATTTGACTAATGTCAGATCCCAATATGGGTTGTTACTATTTTGCTTGCGTGATTGGTCAATAGTAAACCATAATCTTGCTTGATTATATAAACTATTGTGCTGGTTTTAATCAGGATTTGTCAGTTTAATAATGGTAGAGTGTGGTATAATGTCATAAACACCAATCACCTCTGAGGCCAAGTAATTGTTAGCAAACGTTTGTAGACATAAATAGCTTTTAAACCAAGCATACAATAATTGAGTTTACAACTTTAACATGCCCCTTCACATGAAGGCCCGTCAGTGGCAATGTCAAACTTACATTATATGGTTGATGTATTTATATAGTGATTCATCAAGGAATCTTTCTTAATTGCATAACATGTCTAACGTCTTATTCACTTGACAATTAAATGCAGACTAAAAGACTAAAGGATGCCATGTCACAAGCATATTCTAAACTTGAGGTATTTATTCATAGCCAAAGCCTGTATATTCCACTTCACTGATGTCTTTGCCAGATATCTACGTTAGTTTTATTTGCAGTAATTACTGAAATATCTATATTTTTATTTGTTGATTCCCAGGAGATAAAGGTCTCTGCACAATCAGACCTGAGACACCAGGTTTCCCTTGTTGTCCATCCTATGCAGCAGGTAAGCTTACCATACTCATTTGACAGTGTTTAATTATTATTATTATTATTATTAATTTTTTTTTATACCTTATCTTCGTAATTCACTGCATTATTTGCCTCCTAACTAAAGGAGGAGGTAAAATGGAGACAAGGAATACGTTTTGAAGGAAACTATTAGTAGTTGCCTTAAGCATTCACAGTGGCCGGTGGTTAATGTTCTTGTTAAATCCAATTCAGTGGATGGTTTATTATGCCTTGGAAGCTTCTGGTCTTGATTTTTGTGATATCATTAGTGTTTGTTGTATCTTATGGAGGTTTTAAAGACAAGGACTAATATTTTGGTGCAGGCTCTGAATGCTGCCCTGTTACATTATGATGCTGACGTTAGGAAAAGAAATGCAAAAGGACAGAAGCCTAATGGTTATGTTTAGGAGAATGTTTTGCCCCTGTTCACTTTCAGCATTATGCTATGACAATTTAGGAATGTAGATTCCAACAATTTTGCCGTGACATCAAAGCCGCATGCATGACTGTTTATCTCCAAATCGTGATGAAATGATTTTCAATTGGAATGAGTAAGATTCTTAATAGATAGTTAACTTGCTGCAACATAAAATTACTTGTAATCACAGTCAGTTGGCAATACCGATACCAAAATCTGAGAATTCATCACTTTCCAGCTCCCTCCCTGTACTATACTTTATTGCTACTTGTCTTTAGCAATTAGCAGTGATGGAACAAAGGATAATTGAATAACAAGGCTAATTTGGTTGCTTCGTGCATGTTCTAGATTGAAATAATGTTTTACATTTTGTGTTCAGCGCTCGATTACAACTTTGTATGTTTAGAGCAATTGCGGTGAAAAGTGTCTACTGTAATGTTGATAACTTTTAATCCGATTATTTTTTTGTTTCTACTGAAAAAAGTGGACTACAATCGAATGCCTTGCTAGCAGACATAAATGGAGTTCTAAAAAGTGTGTACAATTCCATTTGGTTTAGGAACTTTGAAAGTGGTAAATTTGGTAAATCTGAGTAATGGATGAAAAGTGGATGACTTGCATCTCCAATCAAATTCAAAATTTAATTCAGAATCAAAGTTATACGATCTTCATCCAAGTGCTGGTACTTTCTCCGTATTCGAACTGTTTGTGCTTACTTGTGGATCCTTTTATAATTTTTAAGAAATTTTTAATTTTATTTTCTAAAACTCTTTGTTAAATGAGTTGAAGTTGGAAGTGATGGTGATGTTTATTATTAGAGAGATGTTATTTGCACCCTTGTCATTGTTCCATACACCCAACTTTTATAATTTTTTACACCAAGTTTTCAATATTACCCTGATCATTATTACTCACACTCATACATCTATTATTTACACCCATCTCTAATATTTACACCCCTAATCCGAAAAACATATATATATATATATATATATATATATATATAATACTCACACCTTATATATTACTACTTACACTCAACTTCTTCTCCATACATATCCTCTTTTTCATAAAAACCCTGTTCACCACTTTGCTCACTCAAAACCTTGCATACCTTTTTAATCATTGAAAACATTATCGTGAATTTTGTTGATGTGTTGTTTTTAATCAAAGGTAATTTCTTCTGTCCCAATTCGTGAAAGATGCAGACGCAAGATAAACAAATCGGATGCCCAATTCGTTCATAGATTGGATGATCAATCCGTAATAAATTCACGGATGCACAATTCGTCAATAACGACGGATAAGAGATCCGAATTAATAGCAACGGATGAGCTATTCGTACACAAGACGGATGATCCATCCGTCAAAGAGACGGACGAACTATCCGTCTAGGGCTCCGCGGATATCCCATCTGTTGAGGGCTACGGATGATCCATCCGTCCAGTTGTTTTTTTCATTTTTTAATTATTTTTATATAATCTTATATCACTTTTTTATTATTTAACTATATCAATTATGGAAGGCAATTCCCATAAGGAGGATGATAAGGAAAAAGTTAACGAACCCCACGGTGACTTCCTAGATTTTTCTAATGCTTTTGCAATGGCACAAGTAATGATCTCTTGCTTTGACTCTCATATGATTAACCTTATTTATTAATTTTAATTTTTCATTTTAAGAAAAATTTATGAATTCGTAGGTTTTTCCTTCTCGAGATGAATTACTAGAATGGTGTCAACAAGTTGGACGCGACAATGGATTTGTCGTTGTCATTGTTCGATCCGAGCAAGATCGTTTGGGTAATCCAACAAGGGCAACTTTAGGATGTGAAAGGAGCGGAAAGGTTAGAATATAAAAAGGTAAAGGTGAAAAGTAAAAAAAGATTACTGGATGTAGAAACACTGAATGTCCATTCAAATTAATGGGGAAGCCGTTAAAAGGTGGTGGTGGTTGGAATGTTGTAGTTGGTAATGGATATCGCAACTATGCATGTGTCGAAACGTTAGTTGGTCACTCATTTGCTGGCCGATTAAATCAAGAAGAAAAGAAGTTGGTTGAAGAGATGACGGATAGCATGGTATCACCCACTAGTATATGGCTTACAATTAAAAAGCGAGATCCTAATACACTCACTAGTTTAAGGCACATCTATAATGCAAGAGCTAAGTATAAACGGACAAAAAAGTTTCCTTTCACGGATATGCAGCAATTATTAAGGTTGGTGGAAGAAGACAAATATGTTAATTTCTACCGGAGATATGAAGATTCAGAGGTTGTGCAAGATATATTTTGGGCTCATCCAGACTCTATCAATCTTATTCAATCATTTAATCTGGTCTTGATGATGGACATCACTTATAAAACAAACAAATATTGTACTCCTCTACTTGAGATGGTCGGTCAAACCTCAACCATGAAGACATTTAGTGTTGCGTTTGCGTATCTTCAACATGAAACAAGTGAACACTTTGTATGGGCATTGGAGAAGTTGAGATGTTTGTTTCGACGAGATGACTTATTTCCGAAAGTTATTGTCACCGACAAGGATGCTGCACTAGGGAATTCAATTAAAGAAGTATTTCCTCATTCCTACCATATGCTTTGTCAATTCCAGAAATATGTCAGGAGATTTTTTATGTTAATGAACTATGTTTAAATTTGTTTCTATTTTAATTAAATATGATTGAATTTATTATCAATTTTTTATTCGTAATGCATAAAATATAACGTCGATAAATAAATTGACAAATAGCCATTAATCAAAGAGACAATCATAAAACATAAACTATGTCCCTTCCTAATAAAGTTATAAATATCACAAATTAAACAAAGTCATAATCGTAATCCACGTCCCTTCTTAATAAAGTCACAAATCCATTAAAAACCAAGAAATCATAAATAAAGTACTAATGACCACGTCCCGCCCCACGCCCCCTCCTACTAAAAGTATGAATTATTGGATGTGTGTTAGGATCTGCTTATGCTAGTGTCACACATTCATTGATTGTGACAACATCCAAAGCTCCATAGGTACATGAATTTCCACCAGTAATCATGTTACGCAACTTATGACCAATCATCTTCAGTCGTTCCTCCAAACGTATCTACAAAATAAATATATTGTGTTATTATTAATATATAGCAAATGACATATAATTTGTACTTTAATGGGTTCTCACACTTAATGGATTGCAATGGGCTCTAAGAGGATGGGGTGGAATGATGTCTTGGCAAACCCGTACCGTAGAAGGGAGGAGATATGGATGAGAATATCGATGATACCATTCCATGTATCCTACAACAGTTTGTTCAAGAACTTCGGCTCGATGACATGTGGTGTAATCAAATTTATGAGCATTCCAGTCGAAGAACATTTGGTCCATGTCATATGGACTTAATGGGTTGCTCTTGAAGATTTGGGGTGAGCGCGGGATACCATGTACTAATCCAAACTGTCTAACAATCCGCTCTGGCAAATGTAACTGCAATATTAAACTATACATCAGAATTTAATAGCTTTTAAATTACCTAATTTTATTAAAAAAAAAAAAAGAAACAAATTTACCTGCATAGATCTATCACCCCGAATATAACCGGAGAAATAGGATACCTGCTCGAATGGACGATACGCTCCATGCGATTCGTAAGGCATCCAACAGATGTCATCAACTGTACTCTGATCTATACTAACCCTATAGTCCTCAAGCAGATCATCAGCAGAACATTGAGGCTTCCATTTTTTTAATATGAGGCAACTCTTCCCTGTAATTTCTATTCATTACAAACATGCGAACTTTAGGAAAGTGCTCATGTATCCAAGCCTGCATTTTTTTAGTAAAGTAAGCATACATAATCAAGACAGACAACAAAATAGATAAACATGCCAGACAACTTTTTAAAAATTCAAATAAAATAATAAATAGTAAAATAGTTTAACTACCTGCACCAAACAGACAGGGCCAAACAACTGCTTTGTATTCTTATGACTAGCTTCGCGAAGTTGATAGTATAAATATGCAAGAGTAGATGCACCCCATGCATATGGCATTGGATCATCAACATCGCGAAAAAGCTCCAAAAACTGAACACCAATAGTGGTAAACCTCTTATTTGGGAAGACACGTACCCAACATATAAAGCATGATGCCCCTTGCAGTGCAAACTTGCCGTGGCGGATCCGCACCTAACATAACACCAACACGCTCAATCAACCAAGAAAAGTGTACGACAGACTTCCATTTATTGACAACAACAATCTCTTCAACTGCTACATCAAGTGGTGTTCCCAACAATTGCACTAAAGAGTCAACAATAGTTTGTTGGTTAATTGCTCCGGGACTAACGAAGTGCCCGCTGACAGATAGATGCATAATCGATGACACATTGTCCAACTTGATTGTCATCTCACCAAAGGGTAAGTGGAAGGAGTTGGTATCAGGATGACAACGTTCCAGAAAAGTGGTCAACAGTGTCCTGTCACAGTTGGCGTATGTGCTCGCCACAAGTGGTGCCAATCCAAACCTTGTCACAATCTCTTGTACCGGATCTGACCAATTGTGTAGTAATTCGAGATTTGATTTCCAGTTGTGAGAGTTAGCTTTCAAGATCTCACGCTCCTACAAGTCATAAATTAAAAATAACGTAAAATTTAAAAAAAACCAATGTTCATAAGTAAAATTAAAAAAAAAATTAACATCAACTAACATGAACATATGTTATATTTAATTAATAATTAAAATATTACACGAAGAAAACATAAGTACATACCTCGCCACGCCATATAGCAGGTGCAATATGTGTAGTGTATGTCACTAGGAGAGAAAGATCCCCAGGACCCCCCTCAAAAGGTCCCTCGGTAGGCTCATCAGCAGGTGTAGACTCATCTCCTGTATCAATAGGTGGTAATGTATCGCCACTCGTTTCCGCCGTCTCAGATGTTCCAGCACCTTCGTCTTTGGTATACCTTCCATCAGCTCGACGCTTTCGGTTAGACATACTAGGAATTGGGCGACCTGGTACACTAAAATTAAGGGAAAAAAAGAGAATAACTAGGCAAAGGCCAAACAGGCACTTAAAACAACAAATGGAAACTAAAACAAGTCATGTTACATGTTGAAAAAATGCCTAAGCATAGGTAGTTTTGATGATTACAAAGTGCAAGTCAAGGCAAAAGTCCACAACTCAATTTAAGGCTCAACAAAGTCAACAAAAGGGTTCTTATTGTAATGTAATGTAATGTATTATTATTTATTCTTTATTAAGTCCCCTAGATGCATATTGGTTAGATTCTAAGTTAGGAAAAACTAATCATAATCTAAAAGATATGGTATGCATGCTAAGTATAATCATAAGTGGGTGCTTTTTAAAATTAAAAGAAAAATATGTGATTTTATAAATATAAGAAAAATATTGAGAAAATAATTTGAAAATATTTTTCTAATAAATTAAAGTGTTGTGGAAGTGAAGAAAATATTTTAAATATAATACTATAAGTGTTAACAAGTAAAAATGTTGCTTTCGGAAATTTTGAACCGAAGTATCTGGATACATTTGAAAGTATCCGGATACATCTGAAAGTATCTGGATACCCTGTTAAAATAACAATCAGAATTTTAAATTTCAACACGATGTATCCGAATACTTTCAAAAGTATCCGGATACTGACAGTTAAAACTGTCTAAAACTAGCCGTTTGCTGTCCAAACCTTTATATATACATGTCCAAACGTTTTTAAAAGATGAGGCAACGTTCTTACAACCTTCTAACACTTCTGAACTTTCTCTTAAACACGTTTTACAGAATTCTCAAGTGTTCTTCATGAATCAATTGCATTTTCACATATGATCAAGAAGAACATTCAAGTGTTGCATTGAATTTTCACAAATACCCACTTTGATTACACTTGCATTCATTCTTATTCTTCTAGATTATGATCTAATAGTTAGTGTTCTTAAATAAGTTGCTTATCCACACAAAAAGGTGCAAAGATCATTGCTTTTCATTGGAGTTGTTCTTCCGCACAACGAGGTGTAAAGTGCCAACAACAAGACATTGACAAACGCAAATTGGTGAAAGGTTTTCATCAAGTATACTTGAAGGTTTCAAGTGGAATTGAAGAAGGTTTCTTCAAGCACAAGGTTCGCTGTGGTTCAAGGAATTGTTTGCGAAGACACAAGTTCCAAAGAGGTTCTTTGGAGGGACGAGTCTAAGGGAAAGGTTTTCTCTTACACATTACTTGTACTTACAATTCTTGTTCATAGTGAAGCAAATCTCCCATCTCAGAGAGGGAGGACTGGATGTAGCATTAGTGTTCGTTAAAACACTAATGAGAACCAGGATAAAATTCTTGTGTTCGCTTCTCTTTCAGTATCTCTTTACAATTCCGTGCGCTTAATTTTCATATATTTAAGTATATGCGTTTTATATGTTTTTACTCTGATTATTTTAAAGGACTTAGTAAGCGATAAATTTTTAATTGGTGAAGATTCGTACTCTCCGCCTATTCACCTCCTTTATAGGGAATAGTACTACCCGCTTGTTTTCCAACATTACATTCTACACTCCAAAAGCATGAAAATAGGAAATCATAAATATCACTGAGCCAGTGCACTCAGTTTAAACTATGACCCCGAGCTATTTCAATTGATGCCATTCAAAATCTAACATTTTCATGATCTCTTGGTGAGAAAATACAGAGTTACAGCAGCTAGCCAAACATTCAGATCCTCATCTTCCTCATAGATTGTAGGTGCAACAAACGAAGGAGAGGGAGGACTTGAGGGATCAACATTGTCAGCATTATTATTCTCTTCCATTGGCAGCATGCCTTGCACCTCGACATTGTCAGCATCATTTTTCTCCACCATTGGTATATCGCCTTGAGCATCTATGTTAGTCTTGCCTCCCACACACGCAGCATACATCCAAGTTCCATCTTCCAGTGTAGCACTTTCATATTGAACTGAAAGATCATGATCTCGAACAAGAAAGTCTGTATTCCCCCTCCTCCATGAAGTAATTGCTCGAATCTGAACAACTAGCATACAAAATTTGGTCTCATGTAGGACTTGAATGCACTCTATCAAATCTACCAACTTTATCATCACTTGTCATGTCAGTTGCATCTGCAAGAGAAATATTGAGATCCAATGCCCCTCTGCTCTTGCAATCTCTATTCTCTAGCTACAAGACAGTAAGCATGCACATAGTGAATAAAGAGAGTAAAATAATTTCATGCATGTCAATACCTTTTGAGAATTTGAAAAAGGTGATAACCTTTTGTTGTGTGAATACACCCCATAAGAATAATGACTTATTCAGACCTTTTGTGATTTCTCAGGCAAAACACTGGATGGAAAGATTAAAATTTAAAAGTTCAACCACGTCAAAATTTCTTTTTCAGGGCCAAATCATATGTTTTCAGATATTCCATCAATCTTTTACAATATGTTGCATTACTATTAAAAAATTAAACCAAAAGTAGACATTATAAAACTGAGCTGAATAGTTAAAAAAGAAAGGATCTAAACATACCTAAATTGATCTTTTGCAAAAACGTACAGATCAATATCTTTTTTGTTGCCTAACTTTCAATAAACTGAGATGGCCACACCCTCAAGCGAGGTAGTTCCTCCACAACGACAATCTCAGGGAGCCTATCCACCATTTCAAGAACTTTATGAGACGAACAAATGGATAAATGTGCTCGAATCCCAAAATGAGCACTTGGAATCCCATCATTTCTATATATCTGAAATTTTCCTCTGAGTGAATAATAAGACATAATTAGTAAATTACAAACATGGGAAATCTAAAAATTTCAGAACTTTAGAGCGACACAATTCAAGCAAATAACTTGCAAATAAGGAAAAAGAGCTTTACAACCATATGTAATCAGGCTTTGGGCTAGAAGCTCCAATGGGTTGCTTAACTTGTCGACTCTCTTTCTATTCTCTTCATTTGGATAGTTTAGGTCTTCATGAACGTGGCGGCTATTTGGTTGCAGTCTACAAGAGTGGCTAGATCCTGGAAAGAAAGTTTCATCATGAGAAATAGTTTCGTTTTCACTTTTTGCTATAATAACAATAGAATAAGAAGGATTATGAAACAGATGCATATATCCCTTTACCTGACATTGTTTCTTCTGCGGAACCTGAATTTAATTGCTAGAATAACTTCAGAACAAGTAGCACTAATTCTCGGAGCTAATGCTATTAAATGATAGAGATTTAGACACCGTTCTCAGTTTTTTTTCTCCTTTTATAACATCAATGAAAGCTAGATTTTTCTCTACCTTCTACTTTTTCAAATAATCACCTACTGCCAAATGTGTTTTAAATTCAGTCTGCAATTTTGGATGAAGTTGACAGTACCAGAGAGCCTGCACATGCAGGAATCTTGAAGTTCAACACATTTCATGTGCATATCAGATCCAAAAGATGGAGCACAGGAAATCAACCACACAATTACAAAATTCATTAAATAAAAATCTTATAATGAAGAAATATTGGCCTAATTGATCGGTTTTGAATAAGAAAGATTAAAGTTTGATCATCACCGTGATTTTCGTTAGATTCAACAAAATAAGTACAAGACACAAAAAGGTAAAAAATATATATCTTATTCGCATCCTTGTCAACAACAGGAAATCTATCATCTAAATTCGATATACAAGATGCATTCTTCCTATCAGGACCGTCATTTAAATTACCTGTAGACAAATTTGCAGTTTCTGTCTTGCTGATGTATGAGAAGATACCAACGAGGGTATCTAGTTCTTCATGCTTCTCAAGCTTCTTTGAGAATCTACGATCAAATAAATTGATTAAACCCTTTGAGAGCGTCGCCAGATAGCATGGTTGGTAACCATAGAAGTAACTAGCCATTTGGCATTCATAGAGAACAAATCACGTTTTTATATACACTAAAGACGTTACTTGCCCCACTGCTCACATGATGGCTCCCGTTACATCCGTTATTCAATGAAGGAGAGGTGTCATCGAATAAGCACCAATAAGTTCTCTTCCCTCCACCTATTTTTATTAGTCCTCGAATCTATTGTTGCTGCCACTTGTCCAAAAAGCACACATGATGAGCACAATGACGCACACAGATTTCGTGATCTTGATAATTCTTCCATTTCAAATTTAATAGGCTGTTAAGAGACGAAACAACAATCTAGCAATTAAAATTATAATAAATTAGGAAAATTACCAAAGACAACAAAAATCCTTGGATCTAGGAATAAAATCCATTTACATATAGAAGTACACAATACATGGCTCACAAATAGCCAATAGGGAAGCTGATATGTGATATCCTTATCATGGGTGATTTATAAAATGAAACTACAGAGAACATCAAAAATCAAAGAGTGATGCATGGAATTTAAAAGTCAGGCTCTTGTGTGCTATGCTTCTTAAGAATAATTTGATATCATTAATTCAACATTCAATATGGGCATGATATCATATTAAATCCAACTGTTCAATGTGATTGATGATACTATTTTCTTTTCAGGTCCGTTTAACATATCATTTCCAAATATTCAACTCCTTTTATTTTCCATTTAACAATATATAATCAATCAATGTAATATAGTCGAATGAAAACGCTTTCCCTTTTTTGTTAGGTTTGATAATGACATAATAAGTTGTGAAAAGACTTGACTATAAATGTATGAGATTGATTAGGCTATTCAATATATATTCACTATGCAATGCGATTAGTGAAAAAGTATGCATACTGTATTGCTGGTACAAAATAGAGATACCATGAGTGGAGATGCATTGGATCTCAATGCTTATTCGGAAGATGTAAATTTGACAGTATATATTTCGTATCATCTCAATGCTTATTAATGGCATGCGATGATGAAGTTGGTAGATTTGACAGAGTACATTCATGTCCTTCAAGAGACAGAATTTTGTATGCTGGTTGTTCTGATTCGAGCCGATCACTTTATGGAGGAGGGAAAAATTCAGACTCTATTGTTCTTGATTGAGATCTTTCTGTTTAGCCTGAAAGTGCTACACCGAAATATGGAACCTTGGTGTCTGCTGAGTGTGTGGGAGGCAAAACTAACAAAGATGCTCAAGGCAATTTACCAATGATAGAGAAAAATGATGCTGCCAATGTTGAGGTGCAAGGCATGCTGCCAATGGAGAAGAATAATAATGCTGACAATGTTGAACCCTCTCCTCTCCATCAGTTGCAGCACCTGCAATCTGTGAGGAAGACGTGGATCTGCATGATTGGCTAGGTGTGGTAACTCTGTATTTTCTCTCCAAGAGATCATGAAAATGTTAGATTTTTAATGGTATCAAGGGAAATAGCTCTTGGTCATAATTTAAACTGAGTTGAATGGCTCAGTGATATTTTTATTCTTCAATCTTCCTCTAACCCTTTTAATCAGACGGTTTTCTAGATTCATTTTTCACCAAAGTCCTAAAAAAACATAAAAAAAATTGAGAAAAACAAAAGTAATAATAGTGAAGTGCTAATAAATTGATAGTTACATTGATTGATTTGAAAGTATCAAGCAAACAACAGATTTGGAGCAGCATACAGAGACAGAACTTGATTTAAAAATTGAAAATTGAATTGCACATAATAAATAAATCAGTAGTAATAAGATATTCATGAATCAATCAATCAAGAATCATCTATGATGTATAAAAAATTATAATTTTGAAATCAGCTTATAAAAAAAGTGCAAACCTGGTGGGGATGAGAAAGCCAACCCTCAAAGCTGTAAACTTTCCCTCCCATATCACGCTATGGATGAAGAAATCAGTCTCACCCTTCAAAGCTGTATACTCTCTCTCTCTCTCTCATGTCAGCTCAGATGACGAATGTTACCACTTCTTTGTTCTTTTTCTTTTTAAACTGAAATAGAATAGCATTATTTTTTTTAATTGTTCTTTTTCTCTGTTTTGGTATAATGCTATGTGTTAACATCATATTTAAGTGTAATGTCATTCTAAATTGTTTATAATCAATAATAATTTTTTTTTTCATTTTGCAAAAATTATCATTATCAAAGAAGAAAATGAATAGACATTTGAATTTGTCAGTAATTTTATTTTATACTAATATAATATCTATTATTAAAGACCAAGTTATTTCTCATCAACCAAAATAACCAAATTGCTCAGCCCCATAGTATAGCACCAAAATTCTTGCCTTTCCACCTTTGAAATATATTTCGGTAATTATTAAAAGAGATCCCCATCATTGCCGCATGAGGTACCAAACTATCAGGCCATACATAGACTTGATCTACTAATCATTTTCTTTCTAATGGATCTTACTTTACTCTTTTGAAGGTTCTATGAAAAGAATTAGATAATAGCACACTAGTTCCAACTTGCTCTTGAAAAATTGTGTGTGAGAGGAGGGAGTAATCTACTTTAATACTTTGTGTGGAAACGATTTATCAAAAAATAATAATATAGGTGTTTTTTTTTAAGATGAATCTCGACAAAATGAGGAGCTCAACAATTTAAAGTGAGCCAATTGTCGAGTTTCTAGTATTTTGCTTAGAGATATGCCTTTATTGAAGTCTAATTGGTTTTCATTTTATGTCCTTTCATTTTGATGTGCCAAAATGAAGAGAGAAATACATTTTTTTAGATAGATAAACAAATATTTTTAGAGAAAGAAATATTTATTTTGACCGAGACATTATTTTATAAAGAGAAACTATTATTTATTTTCAGAAAAAGTCATTTGATTCCTTATTGCTAATTTTGTTTTGGGGACGTTGGGCTATATTAAGAGCATTTTGAACGGTTAGGTGCTTTTTTTTGCCATTCATTTTGATGTATTTTGGTTCATTTTAATAATGTGAATGCATATCTTATCGTAATGTGATTTTTTGTGCGAGCATGTATATTTTATCGTAATCATGTGAAATATTGAAATATTTATACTACGTAATCTTATATTGATCGTCAAACGTGGATTTTATTTGGTTTTTTTTGCTATGTATATCGGTAAACGAATTTGAATTGTTTTAATTTTTTAAATAAGGATAAGAATTTATAATCAATGATTTATCTATTCATTTATAATAATAATAATAATAATAATAATAATAATAACTTCTTATAATTATAATTGTATAATAAAATAATTATAATTTAGATTTTGGAAGAATAAAAAAGTATGAGTACTAATTGATTTGATTGAATTTTCTTTTTAATTATTTAGAGCTTGTGGAAACTTAGATAAACTCTAATCAATACTTTTGATAAAATAAGTAAACACAAGGTGGGTTCTTTTGAATTTAGAAAACAATGAAATATGTAAAAATATAAAATAAATGATTTGAACGACTGTACATGAATTTCACTTTAATTTGTGCAATATCCGTACTTGCACTTTTTATTCTTGGATGAAAAAATAGAAAATCTGGGGGCATCCCGAGCATGTACTAGTCAACCTGCACCATCTACCCGCTGGTTCAGGATGTGTTAAAAATTGAAACGGAGAATTCTTGTCGTATCCACAGTCATCCTATCTATTTGTTAGAATTGTTTTCTTATGAAGGATACATGTGGTTGGCTCATATAATGTAATTTATAAAGGTTTTCACCGTGCGAGATATTGTAGATAAAATGTCAATATTTTCCTTTTCATCCTTGAACATATGGCAAAAATACAAATTAAAAGAGAAAAAATTATAGTAATAAGCATCAAACACTTTCCTTTTATTGATGCTCAAATATCAATTGAAGCAATAAATAAAGAAAAATTTTACTTATATATATGTGTGTATATATATATATATATATATATATATATATATATGAGATCAAAGGAAGTATATGACGGAACAACTTTTCATATGCAACAATAAGCAAAATTTATTATAGAAACATTGTTAAGTTTTCTCTAAACTCTTCTAGCTGAATTCATAGGTGGCAGCCTTGTGAACAACTTTAGTTAGTTGGTTTGGACAGATATAGAAGCCTAAGAATTTGACACCGAAATAGTTAAATGTGCTAGTAATATGAAGCAATAAACCAAATCATAAATTGAAGGTGGAAAAACTCACATAAACCATGAAATCAAATACTATTATATATAATGATCTGGAAAACTTGAATAATCTATTTAATTTCAAATTTTAATATTTTTGTTGGGGATAATGATTTCACATGCAAATGATACCTTGGTTAGGGATAATGATTTGAAAAACTTGAATAATCTATGTAATTTCAAATTATAATATTAATCATTTATTTAATTTCATATTATAATATTTTAGTTAGAGATAATGATTATTAACCAATAATCACTCTGATGCGTTGCAAAGAAAAATTTAACGACAAATCGCGGTGACTTGAAAAGGAGTCTTTTAATATAAGGATAGTAGATAGTAGATTTCGGGTTACTTATCTTTGGTACTTTAAGAAATTCCATTTATTTTATTAAAATATAATTTTTTTAAAATATTTATTATGTATGTATCAATTAAACTATATTAAGAAAATATGCTCTTGACGTTATATGTAAGTGTATCCATGGAAGTAGCATTGTTGACATGAACTTCTCAACCATGTAACAACTCCAATTGGATGAACCAATGATAAAACGACGCCCATAAATAAAGATATGAAACCCTTTTTTTTTCATAATAATGTCATGTTTTTATTTTAAAAAATTTTATCTTGAATAATGTTTTTTTATAAGGTGGAAGACTAAGTTTTTGGGTTTAGAATATTTGTTTGACTTGGAAGATTTGATATAAGCATCCTAAGGTTGACTCATCGTTTCATGTAACATTTCAAGCCAACTGGAGCAAGTTAGTGTTTTTTTTTAACTGAAGAGAATTTAACGTGCTCTGATCGATTTGACAATTTTACACAACCTTGGGCTAAGTTTAGGTGTTGTCCCAGTAAATTTTGAGGCCAATTGGAGTTTTTCTACTATTTTTAAGTGAATTTGACGTAGGTTCACCCCCGACCATTACAAATTTTTGACAAAGTGGTCATAGGGTCAAAAATGAACCTAAGGAACTCTGATTGACTTGAAAATTTACCATGATGTTCTTCTATGTAGAGGGACACTATTTTCAAATTTTCTTAACACTAGAGAATTGAATCGATGAAAACGAGTTTTTGGTTGCGAACTATATAAGTCCTATTCCCCGAACCCCTTTTTAACCGATTTCCAAGTATGTAATGATTGAGATGAATGTGTGTGTAGAGGTAAGTCTTAGTCCTAAGTTAGACAAGGATTAGCTTAGGAAGAAGTAGGGTTGAGTCATGTTTATGTTTGAAATGTGTGATGTCGTGGATTGTTGTTGTGAATGTTTGAATTTTGAATGAGACTTATATGAATCATGTCTGTTGAATGATGTATGTGGTTGATTAGGGCCTAGCTATAGGATATAAGTGGTAGGTTTGGAGCTAGATTTTAATCGACCCAAGCGGGTATTAACATTTAGAGCGTATTAGTACCCTTTCCAACCTTCGATGTAGAATTCCGGAGGGAACCCAACTAATTTTAGAAACCATTTCCGACTTCCTTGGGAAGCTAAACCTGATTTTAAGAGACCTAGACCCTTTGGGTGTCTTTCTAGTGGGACTCTTGAAAAGTTAGCTGCAAGAAGAATAAACCTTAGAGAACTTGATAAAGTCTTCTCGTCGAGACTAAACAAATCAAACCATAATTCGTACTCTTCGTTGAGTGCAGGAATGTAGTGGTGTACTAATGCAAGATGGTATGCCAATTCCAAGTGGGGGAGTAGAACCAAAGTGAAGTAAGTAGTGTGCTTAGAAACCCTTTTCCTGGGATGGTTCTCCAGTTAAGGATTTTTGGAGCGAAATTTCGAGGACGAAATTCCAATAAGTGGGGGAGATTTGTAACATCCCTAATTTCAATTCCAAGTTTAATTAGGGAAAATCTAAGTTAGAATTCATGAGGAAACCAATAGTAAGCCATGGGTAGGAGTTAAGAGTAGTGTCTTAGAGTTAGAATTTGTTAAAATAGGAGTTTTCAAAGGAGTAATCGATTACTCTGCAGGGGATTAATCAATTAATAGGCCTCTGATGAAAACACTTAAATGTTGCAGCATTGATAATCGATTACCTCTTGGAAGTAATCGATTACCTTTTGTTTTTGAGAAGTAATCGATTACTTTTCAATGGATTAATCGATTACTCAGCCTCTGTCAGAAACAATAAAAATGTTGCATCAAAGGGTAATCAATTATTGTGGGGGTCAGTAATCGATTACAGGGTCTCAGGTGGAAGTACTAGGAGTGTTGCATCAAAGGAGTAATCGATTACTGTGGGCAAGTAATCGATTACCCTTGTGTAGATCTGGAAAAAAAATAGACGTGTGTGGACCACACGTTTTAGCCTTCCTCCCCAAGTAAGACACTCTCAGCCACACAACCTTTTTCCTATGTAGTTGAACAACTCAAAAACCACAAAAACAATTCAACATACTCACCCTCTTCTCCCTCTCTCTCTAGTCGATCTCTCTCTTTCTCTTTCTCTCTCTCTCTCTCTCCTAGGGCCTCCAAGAACTCCATCACCATCAACACCAGTGAGCAAAGGAAAGCACACCCCCTCACACTCCTTCTTCTTCTTCCCATAATCTTCTCTCTCATTTCTCTCTCCTTGATTCCAAGAACCAAGCACCACCCAGCACACCCAAACACCCTGAATCAAGGTATCATTAACCTTGATCATCATCACCAATCTCCACCATGGGCGCAAGCCTTTAGATCTCCCTCAATCTCTCTCTCTCTATCTCACTCGTGAACCTCTCTCTCTTCTGGGGTTTCTCTCTCTCATCCAATGTCAAGAACCAAAATGAGATCAGGCAAGGGAGCTGGAATCCATGTAGATTAGGAGTAGATCTGTGACCTATAGAGCTTCTAGTGAGCTCTCTCATTCTCTAAGGTAAGGGGAGTCTCTTTTTCACACTTTGGGGTATGGATAGTTAGGGTTTATAATAGGATTTGGGTTTAATAGTTAGACTGGGTTGTGGGTACCAAAAATGGATTTTGATTTAGAGTTGGTTTAGGGGTGATTAGTATAATTATGGTTAATTTTATTGTTTATGATAAGTTCCTTTTTGTATAATATTAAAGTAGGAAGTGAAGAACCCTAGGGAGTTGACTTACATTAAATGTACTCTGAGACATACCTGAGTATGTCGACTGATTTGTGATATTGGTTGATGGTTGATAAATTGCTCTGTCCCCTAAGAGTTTTATATGTGATTGTAAAAAGAAATAATAATGGGAATTTGAAATGATAATATATATATATATATATATATATATAACTTGAAAATGTTTGAGTGTGAAGAAGGTTTGGGAATATGTGATTTGTGAAATACTTGGTAAATTGTGGTTGATTTATGAATTAAAGGAATGGGTATGTCTGCTGAAAATGATGAAAGTGAATATTGGATATTACTTGCAATTATCTGAGTATTTGATGAATGGTGTGTATGTTGTGCTGGACTTTTGTGAATGAGTTCTGAGTTGATTAAAAGGAGTGCAGTGTGGTTGATCCTTGGAAGCACCGGCACACTAGGTGCCCTGCTAGGTGGTGAATTGCCTGCTAGGGCCAATTGCCTGTCAGGCTAATTGCCCTTTAGGTCCTAAATTCCCGTTAGGCGTCGGTGCGCCAATGGATCAATTCACTGCATAACCACCTGAAAAAGATAATAATTTGTGGTCTAGAATTGTGAGAAAGGAATATTTATGGAAATTAAAAAGCATAGTCCTAACGGGTGATGCCTAATGGGTGTCTCAGTCCTGACAGGTGTAAAGTCCCTAGTAGGTGGTGAATTGCCTAGCAGGTGCATAAAATCCTAGTGGTGCAAAAAGAGAAAGAGAAATAAGGAAAAAGGAAATAAAGTGAAAAGAATATGGATTGTATGTTGTCCTCTGACCGTGAGGAGACATACAGTGCTATGTAGGTATGTTGGCCTCTGACCGTGAGGTAACATACAATATTATGGTATATGAAAAGAGAATGAGTATGGAAATGTGTTTGAACTTGATAATATGAGAGTGTGATGCATTTTACTATTTCATGGCTTGGTTGAACTATTATCCTTAAGTTTATATTAAGTACCACTCCTCTATCTTATGATCCACTGTGTTGTGAAAAGGTCTCACCCTTAGTGGTTAACATTTTAGGTGAATGGTCTCACCCATAGTGGTTAACATTTTAGGTGAATGCTAAGGAGCTTGTGGATCAGAGTGTCGCAGCGGAAGACTGAAAAGAAGGAGACTTTGTTTTTGTGCCACTATATTGTAAATGGATACCCAAAATTATTTGTAAAACTTGATTTGTGAATAGAAATTTTTAAGTACATTATTTTAATTACAGACTTTTACTTGTTAATTTGTAAATAAGAATTGGGGTGTTTATATACAATAATGGACAAGTTGGGGTTGAGTTCCAAGAGACTCGCAACATTCTTTCTTGTAATTTTCATTGCTTTTCCTGTTGCTCTCACCGTTACCTTATTCTTCCGACTCTCAAGCTTCCCACTTTTTGAGGGGTTCTCTGAAGTCAAGGCTTCAACTTGCTTGATGACTAAAAAGCCAAACATTTCAACGAATGGCCCAGAAATGAGAGGGAGTGTTCAAAATAAGAATAGTAATAATAAAACCATGTCCAAGGTTAGTAACACTGTAAGCATTCTCTAATTTGAATCTGAGTTTTTCTAAATACTTTTGAATAATCAACTAAACCTCCTATTGATCGTAATTGTTAAGGCCCCGCATTGAAAAATACAAAATGGTACAAACCCAATTGAAAGAAGAACTAGATCCAAGAATATCATAGCATCGGAAGAAGGTACAGTCATAATTTTAAATCCAATATAATTAGTCTTATAATATTATTTTGTTAACTTGTCTTTGATATTATTGGCTTCCAAATCTGCAGGCTACAAAAATGCCTCATTGACAAGCTCAACAAATAATTCAAATTCAATTTTAAGTTCCAATCTTTCTAGGGGTTTTCATGAAGTCGAGACTTCGACCGAGTTGTTACCCGAACAACAAAACATTACAACTAATGGCTTAGAATCAGCAGGAAGAGTCCAAAATAAGAATTATAATACCTTGTCAGAGGTAAGTAATAGTTTGTAGCTAAATGTCTTATTTGCATCTGGATATTTTTCTATGATTAATTTTATTCAAATAAACGTCCTTTTGATCTTAATGATTAGGGCCCTGCAAGGGAAAATACAAAATGGCAAAGACCCTAATGAAGGCAGAAGTAGAGCTAAGAATATCAACGCTTAAGAATTAGGTATGCATTTAATTTTAATTCTGAAATTATTATCCATGATATCACATGGAGAATCTTTGGCTAGTATATATTATATTATAATTTTCTACATTGAAGGGTTCAAAAATGGCTCATTGACATGTTCACCAAATGATTCAAGTTCCATTTCAATTGCAGAATATGACAAGGAGCAATTGTTTGATGGACTTTTGACTTCTGGATTAGATCAAGCATCATGCATAAGCAAGGTGCAGTCTCACTTATACTGCAAAGCTTCTCCTTCTCCACACAAACCTTCTCCATACCTCATATCTAAATTGCGAAGCTATGAAAAACTTCATAAACGGTGTGGAATTAATAGTAGAGATTATAACATAAATGTGAAAAAGATTGTTCATTCTAAGAACATTAACCGTGCTGCTGCTGCTTCAATGTGTAAATACCTTGTATTGAAACCGTGTAATGGCTTGGGGAACCAAATGATCACCACTGCCGCAACATTTCTCTATGCAATCCTCACAGACAGAGTCCTGCTTATAAGATTTGACAAAGAAAGCATGGCCTATTCTGTGAGCCGTTTATCAATTCCACTAGGATGTTGCCTATGAATTCTCCCTTTTGGAATGAACACCATGTTCAACCATATTAAAGCATGCTGCTACAGAAGGAGAAGATCAGCATCAATTTACCATAAGCTTTGTTTCCAAATTTACAACACACCAAAGATGATCCTGAGACATTTTTTTCATTGTGATTATAGTCAAGATCTTCTCCGCAATGTTCCTTAATTGATTGTGCAGTCAGATCAATATTTCGTCCCTTCTTTGTTTATGAATCCATCTTTCAACTTGGAGATTACCAAAATGTTCCTCTACCATTTGGGGCGATACCTTTTTCTCCCTTCATATGAGGCATCCAAACTAATTAGGAGGTTCTATGAGACTTACTTGGCCAAAGAAGATGAGATGATTGGCTTTCAGATAAGAGTATTCATTCCTGATTCTGTTCCGCAACAAGTAGCCATGGATCTAGTTTTAAGTTGTACCTTAAAGAACAAGTTACTTCCTAAAATAGACACACAAAATTCAGTGTCTTCTCCTACAAGGAAAAGCGGAACTCTGAAGGCTGTTCTTGTTGCATCTTTATATCCAGAAAATGGTGAGAATTTGAAAGCTATGTATCTCAATAAACCAACTGTTAGTGGTGAATTGATAGAAGTATATCAGCTACGTCATGAAGAGCATCAAAATTTTGGTGACAACAAGAATAGTATGAAGGCATGGACAGAAATGTATCTACTTAGTTTATCAGATGTGTTGGTGGCTACCTCTCTATCTACTTTTGGGTATGCTGCACAAGGATTAGGGGGATAGAAGCCTTGGCTTCTTTACAAGCTCACAAATAATGAGACCCATTTTCCAGCATGTGAACAAGACTTGTCATTGCAGCCTTGTTATCATGTTCCTCCCAAACATTAGTGCAATGGAAAGCCCATAAAATATTGTGTTTCTTCTTTCCCCTATCGTAGAGAATGCGTAGATTTTAGTCATACATCAGTGAAACTGGTTAATTCTTGATTATGGTTGTAGAATTAGCATTCTACAAACACATTTTATGTTACAGTTTACCATATCAATAAGCCCAAAGTGTATATGGGTATGACTCTTATTCCAGCTTTGGTACAAACTTAGCTATTGAATGACTGTTTAAAGGACTATGTTCATTCTATAAGAACATTGCAAGATCACTTGAATTTTATAATACGCAATTTTGTTTTATAGTTGTCTTTTATTCGAAAAAAGGTAAAGGGAAAAAAAACATTTCACCCCCTAATTTATTGTTCCTAATATCACCTAAATTATTCGAATTACGAAGAGTAAAAGCACTGCTTCACAATATAATAGAAGAATTACGAAGAATAATTATTTGCCTAAGCAATGAATCCTTTTGACAAACTAACGTCCAAGTCTAACAAGTAGTCCTCTTTGTAATGAAATTAACCAAAAAGCGATAAAACTCAAGTTAGGCTCATTAAAAATCTTTCCGGCACATACTTTATCAATATTATGAGGAAATTTATCTAACAACCAAACACATGTACACTAAATTAAGGGAAAAAAAGACAATAACTAGGCAAAGGCCAAACAGGCACTTAAAACAGCAAATGGAAACTAAAACAAGTCATATTACATTCTACACTCCAAAAGCATGAAAATAAGAAATCATAAATATCACTGAGCCAGTGCACTCAGTTTAAACTATGACCGCGAGCTATTTCACTTGATACCATTCAAAATCTAACATTTTCATGATCTCTTGGTGAGAAAATACAGAGTTACAGCAGCTAGCCAAACATTCAGATCCTCATCTTCCTCATAGATTGTAGGTGCAACAAACGAAGGAGAGGGAGGACTTGAGGGATCAACATTGTCAGCATTATTATTCTCTTCCATTGGCAGCATGCCTTGCACCTCGACATTGTCAGCATCATTTTTCTCCACCATTGGTATATCGCCTTGAGCATCTATGTTAGTCTTGCCTCCCACACACGCAGCATACATCCAAGTTCCATCTTCCAGTGTAGCACTTTCATATTGAACTGAAAGATCATGATCTAGAACAAGAAAGTCTGTATTCCCCCTCCTCCATGAAGTAATTGGCTCGAATCTGAACAACTAGCATACAAAATTCGGTCTCATGTAGGACTTGAATGCACTCTATCAAATCTACCAACTTTATCATCACTTGTCATGTCAGTTGCATCTGCAAGATAAATATTGAGATCCAATGCCCCTCTGCTCTTGCAATCTCTATTCTCTAGCTACAAGAAAGTAAGCATGCACATAGTGAATACAGAGAGTAAATTAATTTCATGCATGTCAATACCTTTTGAGAATTTGAAATAGGTGATAAACATTTGTTGTGTGAATACACCCCATAAGAATAATGACTTATTCAAACCTTTTGTGATTTCTCAGGCAAAACACTGGATGGAAAGATTAAAAGTTCAACCACGTCAAAATTTCTTTTCAGGGCCAAATCATGTGCTTTCGGGTATTCCATCAATCTTTTACAATATGTTGCATTACTATTAAAAAATTAAACTAAAAGTAGACATTATAAAACTGAGCTGAATAGTTTAAAAAAGAAAGGATCTAAACATACCTAAATTGATCTTTTGCAAAAACGTACAGATCAATATCTTCTTTTGTTGCCTAACTTTCAATAAACTGAGATGGCCACACCCTCAAGCGACGAAGTTCCTCCAGAACGACAATCTCAGGGAGCCTATCCACCATTTCAAGAACTTTATGAGACACACAAATGGATAAATGTGCTCGAATCCCAAAATGAGCACTTGGAATCCCATCATTTCTATATATCTGAAATTTTCCTCTGAGTGAATAATAAGACATAATTAGTTAATTACAAACATGGGAAATCTCAAAATTTAAGAACTTTAGAGCGACACAATTCATGCAAATAAATTGCAAATAAGGAAAAAGAGCTTTACAGCCATATGTAATTAGGCTTTGGGCTAGAAGCTCCAATGGGTTGCTTAACTTGTCGGCTCTCGTTTCTATTCTCTTCATTTGGATAGTTTAGGTCTTCATGACCGTGGCGGCTGTTTGGTTGCAGTCTACAAGAGTTGCTAGATCCTGGAAAGAAAGTTTCATCATGAGAAATAGTTTCGTTTTCACTTTTTGCTATAATAACAACAGAATCAGAAGGATTATGAAACAGATGCATATATCCCTTTACCTGACATTGTTTATTCTGCGGAAACTGAATTTAATTGCTAGGATAATTTCATAACAAGTAGCACTTAATTCTCGGAGCTAATGCTATTAAATGATAGAGATTTAGACACCGTTCTAAGATTTTTTTTCTCCTTTTATAACATCAATGAAAGCTAGATTTTTCTCTACCTTATACTTTTGCAAATAACCACCTACTGCCAAATGTCTTTCAAATTCAGTCTGCAATTTTGGATGAAGCTGACAGTACCAGAGAGCCTGCACATGCAGGAATCTTGAAGTTCAACACATTTCATGTGCATATCAGATCCAAAAAATGGAGCACAGGAAATCAACCACACAATTACAAAATTCATTAAATAAAAATCTTATAATGAAGAAATATTGGCCTAATTGGTCGGTTTTAAATAAGAAAGATTAAAGTTTGATTATCACCGTGATTTTCGTTAGATTCAACAAAATAAGTACAAGACACAAAAAGGTAAAAAATATATATCTTATTCGCATCCTTGTCAACAACAGGAAATCTATCATCTAAAGTCGATATACAAGATTATGCATTCTTCCTATCAGGACCGTCATTTAAACTACCTTTAGACAAATTTGCAGTTTCTGTCTTGCTGATGTATGAGAAGATACCAATGAGGGTATCTAGTTCTTCATGCTTCTCAAGCTTCTTTGAGAATCTACGATCAAATAAATTGATTAAACCCTTTGAGAGCGTCGCCAGATAGCATGGTTGGTAACCATAGAAGTAACTAGCCATTTGACATTCACAGAGAACAAATCACGTTTTTATATACACTAAAGACGTTACTTGCCCCACTGCTCACATGATGGCTCCCGTTACATCCGTTATTCAATGAAGGAGAGGTGTCATCGAATAAGCACCAATAAGTTCTCTTCCCTCCACCTATTTTTATTAGTCCTCGAACCTATTGTTGCTGCCACTTGTCCAAAAAGCACACATGATGAGCACAATGACGCACACAGATTTCGTGATCTTGATAATTCTTCCATTTCAAATTTAATAGGCTGTTAAGAGACGAAACGACAATCTAGCAATTAAAATTATAATAAATTAGGAAAATTACCAAAGACATCAAAAATCCTTGGAGCTAGGAATAAAATCCATTTACATATAGAAGTACACAATACATGGCTCACAAATAGCCAATAGGGAAGCTGATATGTGATATCCTTATCATGGGTGATTTATAAAATGAAACTACAGAGAACATCAAAAATCAAAGAGTGATGCATGGAATTTAAAAGTCAGGCTCTTGTGTGCTATGCTTCTTAAGAATAATTTGATATCATTAATTCAACATTCAATATGGGCATGATATCATATTAACTCCAACTGTTCAATGAGATTGATGATACTATTTTCTTTTCAGGTCCGTTTAACATATCATTTCCAAATATTCAACTTCTTTTCTTTTCCGTTTAACAATATATAATCAATCAATGTAATATAGTCGAATGAAAATGCTTTCCCTTTTTTGTTAGGTTTGATAATGACATAATAAGTTGTGAAAAGACTTGACTATAAATGTATGAGATTGAATAGGCTATTCAGTATATATTCACTATGCAATGCGATTAGTGAAAAAGTATGCATACTGTATTGCTGGTACAAAATAGAGATACCATGAGTGGAGGTGCATTGGATCTCAATGCTTATTCGGAAGATGCAAATTTGACAGTATATATTTCGAATCATCTCAATGCTTATTCATGGCATGCGGTGATGAAGTTGGTAGATTTGACAGAGTGCATTCAAGTCCTTCAAGAGACATAATTTTGTATGCTGGTTGTTCTGATTCGAGCCGATCACTTTATGGAGGAGGGAAAAATTCAGACTCTATTGTTCTTGATTGAGATCTTTCAGTTAAGCCTGAAAGTGCTACACCGAAATATGGAACCTTGGTGTCTGCTGAGTGTGTGGGAGGCAAAACTAACAAAGACGCTCAAGGCAATTTACCAATGATAGAGAAAAATGATGCTGCCAATGTTGAGGTGCAAGGCATGCTGCCAATGGAGAAGAATAATAATGCTGACAATGTTGAACCCTCTCCTCTCCATCAGTTGTAGCACCTGCAATCTGTGAGGAAGACGTGGATCTGCATGATTGGCTAGCTGCGATAACTCTGTATTTTCTCTCCAAGAGATCATGAAAATGTTAGATTTTGAATGGTATCAAGTGAAATAGCTCTTGGTCATAGATTAAACTGAGTTCAATGGCTCAGTGATATTTTTATTCTTCAGTCTTCCTCTAACCCTTTTAATCAGACGGTTTTCTAGATTCAATCTTTCACCGAAGGCCTAAAAAAACACAAAAAATTTTGAGAAAAAAAAAGTAATAATAGTGAAGTGCTAATAAATTGATAGTTACATTGATTGATTTGAAAGTATCAAGCAAACAACAGATTTGGAGCAGCATACAGGGACAGAACTTGATATAAAAATTGAAAATTGAATTGCACATAATAAATAAATCAGTAGTAATAAGATATTCATGAACCAATCAATCAAGAATCATGTATGATGTATAAAAAATTATAATTTTGAAATCAGCTTATAAAAAAAGTGCAAACCTGGTGGGGATGAGAAAGCCAACCCTCAAAGCTGTAAACTTTCCCTCCCATATCACGCTATGGATGAAGAAATCAGTCTCACCCTTGAAAGCTGTATACTCTCTCTCTCTCTCTCTCTCTCTCTCATGTCAGCTCAGATGACAAATGTTACCACTTCTCTGTTCTTTTTCTTTTTAAACTGAAATAGAATAGCATTATTTTTTTTAATTGTTCTTTTTCTCTGTTTTGGTATAATGCTATGTGTTAACAATATATTTTACATGTAATGTCATTCTAAATTGTTTATAATCAATAATAATTTATTTTTTTCATTTTGCAAAAATTATCATTATCAAAGAAGAAAACGAATAGACATTTGAAATTGTCAGTAATTTTATTTTATAGGAATATAATATCTATTATTAAAGACCAAGTTATTTTTCATCTACCAAAATAACCAAATTGCTCAGCCCCATAGTATAGCACCAAAATTCTTGCCTTTCCACCTTTGAAATATATTTCGGTAATTATTAAAAGAGATCCCCATCGTTGCCGCATAAGGTACCAAACTATCAGGCCATACATAGACTTGGTCTACTAATCATTTTCTTTCTAATGGATCTTACTTTACTCTTTTGAAGGGACTATGAAAAGAATTAGATAATAGCACACTAGTTCCAACTTGCTCTTGAAAAATTGTGTGTGAGGGAAGGGAGTAATCTACTTTAATACTTTGTGTGGAAATGATTTATCAAAAAACTAATAATATAGGTGTTTTTTTAAAGATGAATCTCGACAAAATGAGGAGCTCAACAATTTGATGTGAGCCAATTGTCGAGTTTCTAGTATTTTGCTTAGAGATATGCCTTTATTGAAGCCTAATTGGTTTTCATTTTATGTCCTTTCATTTTGATGTGCCAAAATGAAGAGTGAAATACATTTTTTTAGATAGATAAACAAATATTTTTAGAGAAAGAAATATTTATTTTGATCGAGACATTATTTTATAAAGAGAAACTATTATTTATATTTAGAAAAGTCATTTGATTCCTTATTGTTAATTTTGTTTTGGGGACGTTGGGCTATATTAAGAGCATTTTGAACGGTTAGGTGCTTTTTTTTTGCCATTCATTTTGATGTATTTTGGTTCATTTTAATAATGTGAATGCATATCTTATCGTAATGTGATTTTTTGTGCGAGGATGTATATTTTATCGTAATCATGTGAAATATTGAAATATTTATACTACGTAATCTTATATTGATAGTCAAACGTGGATTTTATTTGTTTTTTTTTTGCTATGTATATCGGTAAACGAATTTGAATTGTTTTAATGTTTTAAATAAGGATAAGAATTTATAATCAATGATTTATCTATTTATTTATAATAATAATAATAACTTCTTATAATTATAATTGTATAATAAAATAATTATAATTTAGATTTTGGAAGAATAAAAAAGTATGAGTACTAATTGATTTGATTGAATTTTCTTTTTAATTATTTAGAGCTTGTGGAAACTTAGATAAACTCTAATCAATACTTTTGATAAAATAAGTAAACACAAGGTGGGTTCTTTTGAATTTAGAAAACAATGAAATATGTAAAAATATAAAATAAATGATTTGAACGACTGTACGTGAATTTCACTTTAATTTGTGCAATATCCGTACTTGCACTTTTTATTCTTGGATGAAAAAATAGAAAATCTAGGGGCAACCCGAGCATGTACTAGTCAACCCGCACCATCTACCCGCTGTTGTAAGATGTGTTAAAAATTGAAACAGAGAATTCTTGTATCCACAGTCATCCTATCTATTTGTTAGAATTGTTTTCTTATGAGGGATACATGTGGTTGGCTCATATAATGTAATTTATAAAGGTTTTCACCGTGCGAGATATTGTAGATAAAATGTCAATATTTTCCTTTTCATCCTTGAACATATGGCAAAAATACAAATTAAAAGTGGAAAAATTATAGTAATAAGCATCAAACACTTTCCTTTTATTGATGCTCAAATATCAATTGAAGCAATAAATAAAGAAAAATTTTACTTATATATATGTATGTATATATATATATATATATATGAGATTAAAGGAAGTACATGACGGAACAACTTTTCATATGCTACAATAAGCAAAATTTATTATAGAAACATTGTTAAGTTTTCTCTAAATTAAACTCTTCTAGCTGAATTCATAAGTGGCAGCCTTGTGAACAACTTTAGTTAGTTGGTTTGGACAGATATAGAAGCCTAAGAATTTGACACCGAAATAGTTAAATGTGCTAGTAATATGAAGCAATAAACCAAATCATAAATTGAAGGTGGAAAAACTCACATAAACCATAAAATCAAATACTATTATATATAATGATCTGGAAAACTTGAATAATCTATTTAATTTCAAATTTTAATATTTTTGTTGGGGATAATGATTTCACATGCAAATGATACCTTGGTTGGGGATAATGATTTGAAAAACTTGAATAATCTATGTAATTTCAAATTATAATATTAATCATCTATTTAATTTCATATTATAATATTTTAGTTAGAGATAATGATTATTAACCAATAATCACTCTGATGCGTTGCAAAGAAAAATTTAACGACAAACCGCGGTGACTTGAAAAGGAGTCTTTTAATATAAGGATAGTAGATAGTAGATTTGGGGTTACTTATCTTTGGTACTTTAAGAAATTCCATTTATTTTATTAAAATATTTTTTAAATATTTATTATGTATGTATCAATTAAACTATATTAAGAAAATATGCTCTTGACGTTATATGTAAGTGTGTCCATGGAAGTAGCATTGTTGACATGAACTTCTCAACCATGTAACAACTCCAATTGGATGAACCAATGATAAAACGGCACCCATAAATAAAGATATGAAACTCTTTTTTTTTTCATAATAATGTCATGTTTTTATTTTAAAAAAATTTATCTTGAATGATGTTTTTTTACAAGGTGGAAGACTAAGTTTTTGGGTTTAGAATATTTGTTTGACTTGGAAGATTTGATATAAGCATCCTAAGGTTGACTCATCGTTTCATGTAACATTTCAAGCCAACTGGAGCAAGTTAGTGTTTTTTTTTAACAGAAGAGAATTTAACGTGCTCTGATCGGTTTGACAATTTTACACAACCTTGGGCTAAGTTTAGGTGTTGTTCCAGTAAATTTTGAGGCCAACTGGAGTTTTTCTACTATTTTTAAGTGAATTTGACGTAGGTTCACCCCCGACCATTACAAATTTTAATTTTGACAAAGTGGTCGTAGGGTAAAAAATGAACCTAAGGAGCTCTGATTGACTTGAAAATTTACCATGATGTTCTTCTATGTACAGGGACACTATTTTCAAATTTTCCTAACACTAGAGAATTGAATCCATGAAAACGAGTTTTTGGTTGCGAACTATATAAGTCATATTCCCCGAACCCCTTCTTAACCGATTTTCAAGTATGTAATGATTGAGATGAATGTGTGTGTAGAGGTAAGTCTTAGTCCTAAGTTAGACAAGGATTAGCTTAGGAAAAAGTAGGGTTGAGTCATGTTTATGTTTGAAATGTGTGATATCGTGGATTGTTGTTGTGAATGTTGGAATTTTGAATGAGACTTATATGAATCATGTCTGTTGAATGATGTATGTGGTTGATTATGGCCTAGCTATAGGATATAAGTGGTAGGTTTGGAGCTAGATTTTAATCGACCCAAGCGGGTATTAACGTTTAGAGCGTATTAGTACCCTTTCCAACCTTCGATGTAGAATTCCGGAGGGAACCCAGCTAATTTTAGAAACCATTTTCGACTTCCTTGAGAAGCTAAACCTGATTTTAAGAGTCCAAGACCCTTTGGGAGTCTTTCTAGTGGGACTCTTGAAAAGTTAGCTGCAAGAAGAGTAAACCTTAGAGAACTTGATAGAGTCTTCTCGTCGAGACTAAACAAATCAAACCATAATTCGTACTCTTCGTTGAGTGCAGGAATGTAGTGGTGTACTAATGCATGATGGTATGCCAATTCCAAGTGGGGGAGTAGAACCAAAGTGAAGTAAGTAGTGTAGCTTAGAAACCCTTTTCCTGGGATGGTTCTCCAGTTAAGGATTTTTGGAGCAGAATTTCGGGGACGAAATTCCAATAAGTGGGGGAGAATTGTAACATCCCTAATTTCAATTACAAGTTTAATTAGGGAAAATCTAAGTTAGAATTCATGAGGAATCCAATAGTAAGCCATGGGTAGGAGTTAAGAGTAGTGTCTTAGAGTTAGAATTTGTTAAAATAGGAGATCTCAAAGGAGTAATCGATTACTCTGCAGGGGATTAATCGATTACTAGGCCTCTGATGAAAACACTTAAATGTTGCAGCATTGGTAATCGATTACCTCTTGGAAGTAATCGATTCCCTTGTGTTTTTGAGAAGGAATCGATTACTTTTCAATGGATTAATCGATTGCTTAGCCTCTGTCAGAAACACTAAAAATGTTGCATCAAAGGGTAATCAATTACTGTGGGGGTCAGTAATCAATTACGGGGTCTCAGGTGGAAGTACTAGGAGTGTTGCATCAAAGGAGCAATCGATTACTGTGGGCAAGTAATCGAGTACCCTTGTATAGATCTGGAAAAAAAATAGACGTGTGTGGACCACACGTTTTGGCCTTCCTCCCCAAGTAAGACACTCTCAGCCACACAACCTTTTTCCTATGTAGTTGAACAACTCAAAAACAAAAAAAACAATACAACATCAACACCAACAACATACTCACCCTCTTCTCCCCCTCTCTCTCTAGTCGATCTCTCTCTCTCTCTCTCCTAGGGCCTCCAAGAATTCCATCACCATCAACACTAGTGAGCAAAGGAAACCACACCCCCTCACACTCCTTCTTCTTCTTCTTCTTCTTCTTCCCATCATCTTATCTCTCATTTCTCTCTCCTTGATTCCAAGAACCAAGAACCACCCATCACACCCAAACACCCTGAATCAAGGTATCATTAACCTTGATCATCATCACCAATCTCCACATGGGAGCAAGCCTTTAGATCTCCCTCAACCTCTCTCTCTCTCTCTCACTCGTGAACCTCTCTCTCTTCTGGGGTTTCTCTCTCTCATCCAATCTCAAGAACCAAAAGGAGGTCAGGCAAGGGAGCTGGAATCCATGTAGATCAGGAGAAGATCTGTGACCTATAGAGCTTCTAGTGAGCTATCTCCTTCTCTAAGGTAAGAGGAGTCTCTTTTTCACACTTTGGGTTAGGGATAGTTAGGGTTTATAATAGGATTTGGGTTTAATAGTTAGACTGGGTTGTCGGTAGCAAAAATGGTTTTTGATTTAGAGTTGGTTTAGGGGTGATTAGTATATTTATGGTTAATTTTATTGTTTATGATAAGTTCCTTTTTGTATAATATTAAAGTAGGAAGTGAAGAACCTTAGGGAGTTGACTTACATTAAATGTACTCTGAGACATACCTGAGTATGTCGACTGATTTGTGATATTGGTTGATGGTTGATAAATTGCTATGTCCCCTAAGAGTTTTATATGTGATTATTCGGAATGTGACCCTATATGTGAGTAATTGATGGTGTATGTGTATAAACATTGAAAATGGGAGTGTGATGTAAAAAGAAATAATAATGGGAATTTGAAATGATAATATATATATATATAACTTGAAAATGTTTGAGTGTGAATAATGTTTGGGAATATGTGATTTGTGAAATACTTGGTAAATTGTGGTTGATTTATGAATTAAAGGAATGGGTATGTCTGCTGAAAATGATGAAAGTGAATATTGGATATTACTTGCAATTATCTAAGTATTTGATGAATGGTGTGTATGTTGTGCTGGACTTTTGTGAATGAGTTCTGATTTGATTAAAAGGAGTGCAGTGTGGTGGATCCTTGGAAGCACCGGCACACTAGGTGCCCTGCTAGATGGTGAATTGCCTGCTAGGGCCAATTTCCTGTCAAGCTAATTGCCCATTAGGTCCTAAATTCCCGTTAGGCGTCGGTGCGCCAATGGATCAATTCACTGCATAACCACCTGAAAAAGATAATAATTTGTGGACTGGAATTGTGAGAAAGGAATATTTATGGAAATTAAAAAGTATAGTCCTAACTGGTGTCTCAGTCCTGACAGGTGTAAAGTCCCTAGTAGGTGGTGAATTGCCTAGCAGGTGCATAAAATCCTAGTGGTGCAAAAAGAGAAAGAGAAATAAGGAAAAAGGAAATAAAGTGAAAAGAATATGGATTGTATGTCCTCTGACCGTGAGGAGACATACAGTGCTATGTAGGTATGTTGGCCTCTGACCGTGAGGTAACATACAATATTATGGTATATGAAAAGATAATGAGTATGGAAATGTGTTTGAACTTGATAATATGAGAGTGTGATGCATTTTACTATTTCATGGCTTGGTTGAACTATTATCCTTAAGTTTATATTAAGTACCATTCCTCTATCTTATGATCCACTGTGTTGTGAAAAGGTCTCATGGTTAACATTTTAGGTGAATGCTAAGGAGCTTGTGGATCAGAGTGTCGCAGCGGAAGACTGGAAAGAAGGAGACTTTGTTTTTGTGCTACTATATTGTAAATGGATACCCAAAATTATTTGTAAAACTTGATTTGTGAAAAGAAATTTTTAAGTACATTATTTTAATTACAGACTTTTACTTGTTAATTTGTAAATAAGAATTGGGGTGTTATATATACATTAATGGACAAGTTGGGGTTGAGTTCCAAGAGACTCGCAACATTCTTTCTTGTAATTTTCATTGCTTTTCCTATTGCTCTCACCGTTACCTTATTCTTCCGACTCTCAAGCTTCCCACTTTTTGAGGGGTTCTCTAAAGTCAAGGCTTCAACTGGCTTGATGACTGAAAAGCCAAACATTTCAACCAATGGCCCAGAAATGAGAGGGAGTGTTCAAAATAAGAATAGTAATAATAAAACCATGTCCAAGGTCAGTAACAGTGTAAGCATTATCTAATTTGAATCTGAATTTTTATAAATACTTTTGAATAATCAACTAATCCTCCTATTGATTGTAATTGTTAAGGCCCCGCATTGAAAAATACAAAATGGTACAAACCCAATTTGAAGAAGAACTAGATCCAAGAATATCATAGCATCAGAAGAAGGTACAGTCATAATTTTAAATCCAATATAATTTGTCTTATAATATTATTTTGTTAACTTGTCTTTGATATTATTGGCTTCCAAATCTGCAGGCTACAAAAATGCCTCATTGACAAGCTCAACAAATAATTCAAATTCAATTTTAAGTTCCAATCTTTCTAGGGGTTTTCATGAAGTCGAGACTTCAACCGGGTTGTTACCCGAACAACAAAACATTACAACTAATGGCTTAGAATCAGCAGGAAGAGTCCAAAATAAGAATTATAATACCTTGTCAGAGGTAAGTAATAGTTTGTAGCTAAATGTATTATTTGCATCTGGATATTTTTCTATGATTAATTTATTCAAATAAACTTCCTTTTGATCTTAATGATTAAGGCCCTACAAGGGAAAATACAAAATGGCAAAGACCCTAATGAAGGCAGAAGTAGAGCTAAGAATATCAACGCTTCAGAATTAGGTATGCATTTAATTTTAATTATGATATTATTATCTATGATATCACATGGAGAATCTCTGGCTAGTATATATTATATTATAATTTTCTACATTGAAGGGTTCAAAAATGGCTCATTGACATGTTCACCAAATGATTCAAGTTCCATTTCAATTGCAGAATATGACAAGGAGCAATTGTTTGATGGACTTTTGACTTCTGGATTAGATCAAGCATCATGCATAAGCAAGGTGCAGTCTCACTTATACTGCAAAGCTTCTCCTTCTCCACACAAACCTTCTCCATACCTCATATCTAAATTGCGAAGCTATGAAAAACTTCATAAATGGTGTGGAACTAATAGTAGAGATTATAATATAAATGTGAAAAAAATTGTTCATTCTAAGATCATTAACCGTGCTGCTGCTGCTTCAATGTGTAAATACCTTGTATTGAAACCGTGTAATGGCTTGGGGAACCAAATGATCACCACTGCTGCAACATTCCTCTATGCAATCCTCACAGACAGAGTCCTGCTTATAAGATTTGACAAAGAAAGCATGGCCTATTCTGTGAGCCGTTTATCAATTCCACTAGGATGTTGCCTATGAATTCTTCCTTTTGGAATGAACACCATGTTCAAACATATCAAATCATGCTGCTACAGAAGGAGAAGATCACCATCAATTTACCATAAGCTTTGTTTCCAAATTTACAACACACCAAAGATGATCCTGAGACATTTTTTCATTGTGATTATAGTCAAGATCTTCTCCGCAATGTTCCTTAATTGATTGTGCAGTCAGATCAATATTTCGTCCCTTCTTTGTTTATGAATCCATCTTTCAACTTGGAGATTACCAAAATGTTCCTCTACCATTTGGGGCGATACCTTTTTCTCCCTTCAAATGAGGCATGGAAACTAATTAGGAGGTTCTATGAGACTTACTTGGCCAAAGCAGATGAGATGATTGGCTTTCAGATAAGAGTATTCATTCCTGATTCTGTTCCGCAACAAGCAACCATGGATCTAGTTTTAAGTTGTACCTTAAAGAACAAGTTACATCCTAAAATAGACACACAAAATTCAGTGTCTTCTTCTACAAGGAAAAGCAAAACTGTGAAGGTTGTTCTTGTCGCATCTTTATATCCAGAAAATGGTGAGAATTTGAAAGCTATGTATCTCAATAAACCAACTGTTAGTGGTGAATTGATAGAAGTATATCAGCTACGTCATGAAGAGCATCAAAATTTTGGTGACAACAAGAATAGTATGAAGGCATGGACAGAAATGTATCTACTTAGTTTATCAGATGTGTTGGTGACTACCTCTCTATCTACTTTTGGGTATGCTGCACAAGGATTAGGGGGATTGAAGCCTTGGCTTCTTTACAAGCTCACAAATAATGAGACCCATTTTCCAGCATGTGAACAAGACTTGTCATTGCAGCCTTGTTATCATGTTCCTCCCAAACATTAGTGCAATGGAAAGCCCATAAAATATTGTGTTTCTTCTTTCCCCTATCGTAGAGAATGCGTAGATTTTAGTCATAGAGTGAAACTGGTTAATTCTTGATTATGGTTGTAGAATTAGCATTCTACAAACACATTTTATGTTACAGTTTACCATATCAATAAGCCCAAAGTGTATATGGGTATGACTCTTATTCCAGCTTTGGTACAAACTTAGCTATTGAATGACTGTTTAAAGGACTATGTTCATTCTATAAGAACATTACAAGATCACTTGAATTTTCTAATACGCAATTTTGTTTTATAGTTGTCTTTTATTCGAAAAAAGGTAAAGGGAAAAAAACATTTCACCCCCTAATTTATTGTTCCTAATATCACCTAAATTATTCGAATTACGAAGAATAAAAGCACTGCTTCACAATATAATAGAAGAATTACGAAGAATAATTATTTGCCTAAGCGATGAATCCTTTTGACAAACTAACATCCAAGTCTAACAAGTAGTCCTCTTTGTAATGAAATTAACCAAAAAGCGATAAACTCAAGTTAGGCTCATTGAGAATCTTTCCAGCACATACTTTATCAATATTATGAGGAAATTTATCTAACAACCAAACACATGTACACTAAATTAAGGGGAAAAAAGACAATAACTAGGCAAAGGCCAAACAGGCACTTAAAACAGCAAATGGAAACTAAAACAAGTCATGTTACATTCTACACTCCAAAAGCATGGAAATAGGAAATGATAAATATCACTGAGCTAGTGCACTCAGTTTAAACTATGACCCCGAGCTATTTCACTTGATACCATTCAAAATCTAACATTTTCATGATCTCTTGGTGAGAAAATACAAAGTTACAGAAGCTAGCCAAACATTCAAATCCTCATCTTCCTCATAGATTGTAGGTGCAACAAACGAAGGAGAGGGAGGACTTGAGGGATCAACATTGTCAGCATTATTATTCTCTTCCATTGGCAGCATGCCTTGCACCTCGACATTGTCAGCATCATTTTTCTCCACCATTGGTATATCGCCTTGAGCATCTATGTTAGTCTTGCCTCCCACACACGCAGCATACATCCAAGTTCCATCTTCCAGTGTAGCACTTTCAGATTGAACTGAAAGATCACGATCTAGAACAAGACAGTCTGTAATTTCCCCTCCTCCATGAAGTAATTGGCTCGAATCTGAACAACTAGCATACAAAATTCGGTCTCATGTAGGACTTGAATGCACTCTATCAAATCAACCAACTTTATCATCACTTGTCATGTCAATTGCATCTGCAAGATAAATATTGAGATCCAATGCCCCTCGGCTCTTGCAATCTTTATTCTCTAGCTACAAGACAGTAAGCATGCACATTGTGAATACAGAGAGTAAATTAAGTTCATGTATGTCAATACCTTTTGAGAATTTGACAGAGGTGATAACCTTTTGTTGTTTGAATACACCCCATAAGAATAATGACTTATTCAAACCTTTTGTGATTTCTCAGGCAAAACACTGGATGGAAAGATTAAAAGTTCAACCACGTCAAAATTTTCTTTCAGGGCCAAATCATGTGTTTTCAGTATTCCATCAATATTTTACAATATGTTGCATTACTATTAAAAAATTAAACTAAAAGTAGACATTATAAAATTGAGCTGAATAGTTAAAAAAGAAAGGATCTAAACATACCTAAATTGATCTTTTGTAAAAAGTACAGATCAATATCTTCTTTTGTTGCCTAACTTTCAATAAACTAAGATGGCCACACCCTCAAGTGAGGTAATTCCTCCAGAACGACAATCTCAGGGAGCCTATCCACCATTTCAAGAAATTTATGAGACACACAAATAGATAAATATGCGCTAATCCCAAAATGAGCACTTGGAATCCCATCATTTCTATATATCTGAAATTTTCCTTTGAGTGAATAATAAGACATAATTAGTTAATTACAAACATGGGAAATCTAAAAATTTCAGAACTTTAGAGCGACACAATTCAAGAAAATAAATTGCAAATAAGGAAAAAGAGCTTTACAGCCATATGTAATCAGGCTTTGGGCTAGAAGCTCCAATTGGTTGCTTAACTTGTCGGCTCTCGTTTCTATTCTCTTCATTTGGATAGTTTAGGTTTTCATGACTGTGGCGGCTGTTTGATTGCAGTCTACAAGAGTTGCTAGATCCTGGAAAGAAAGTTTCATCATGAGACATAGTTTCGTTTTCACTTTTTGCTATAATAACAACAGAATCAGAAGGATTATGAAACAAATGCATATATCCCTTTAGCTGACATTGTTTCTTCTGCGGAACCTGAATTTAATTGCTAGGATAACTTCATAACAAGTAGCACTTAATTCTCGGAGCTAATGCTATTAAATGATAGAGATTTAGACACCGTTCTAAGATTTTTTTTCTCCTTTTCTAATATCAATGAAAGCTAAATTTTTCTCCACCTTCTACTTTTGCAAATAACCACCTACTGCCAAATGTCTTTCAAATTCAGTCTGCAATTTTGGATGAAGCTGACAGTACCAGAGAGCCTGCACATGCAGGAATCTTGAAGTTCAACATATTTCATGTGCATATCAGATCCAAAAATGGAGCACAGGAAATCAACCACACAATTACAAAATTTATTAAATAAAAATCTTATAATGAAGAAATATTGGCCTAATTGATCGATTTTGAATAAGAAAGATTAAAGTTTGATCATCACCGTGATTTTCGTTAGATTTAACAAAATAAGTACAAGACACAAAAAGGTAAAAAAATATATATCTTATTCGCATCCTTGTCAACAACAGGAAATCTATCATCTAAAGTCGATATACAAGATGCATTCTTCCTATCAGGACCGTCATTTAAATTACCTTTAGACAAATTTGCAGTTTCTGTCTTGCTGATGTTTGAGAAGATACCAATGAGGGTATCTAGTTCTTCATGCTTCTCAAGCTTCTTTGAGAATCTACGATAAAATAAATTGATTAAACCCTTTGAGAGCATCGCCAGATAGCATGGTTGGTAACCATAGAAGTAACTAGCCATTTGGCATTCCCAGCGAACAAATCACGTTTTTATATACACTAAAGACGTTACTTGCTCCACTGCTCACATGATGGCTCCCGTTACATCCGTTATTCAATGAAGGAGAGGTGTCATCGAATAAGCACCAATAAGTTCTCTTCCCTCCACCTATTTTTATTAGTCCTCGCACCTATTTTTGCTGCCACTTGTCCAAAAAGCACACATGATGATGAGCACAAGGACGCACACAGATTTCGTGATCTTGATAATTCTTCCATTTCAAATTTAATAGGCTGTTAAGAGACGAAACAACAATCTAGCAATTAAAATTATAATAAATTAGGAAAATTACCAAAGACAACAAAAATCCTTGGAGCTAGGAATAAAATCAATTTACATATAGAAGCACACAATACATGGCTCACAAATAGCCAATAGGGAAGCTATATGGATATCCTTATCATGGGTGATTTATAAAATGAAACTACAGAGAACATCAAAAATCAAAGAGTGATGCTTGGAATTTAAAAGTCAGGCTCTTGTGTGCTATGCTTCTTAAGAATAATTTGATGATATCATTAATTCAACATTTAATATAGGCATGATATCATATTAACTCCAACGGTTCAATGTGATTGATGATACTATTTTCTTTTCAGGTCCGTTTAACATATCATTTCCAAATATTCAACTCCTTTTCTTTTCCGTTTAACAATATATAATCAATCAATGTAATATAGTCGAATGAAAACGCTTGCCCTTTTTTGTTAGGTTTGATAATGACATAATAAGTTGTGAAAAGACTTGACTATAAATGTATGAGATTGAATAGGCTATTCAGTATATATTCACTATGCAATGCTATTAGTGAAAAAGTATGCATACTGTATTGCTGGTACAAAATAGAGATACCATGAGTGGAGGTGCATTGGATCTCAATGCTTATTCGGAAGATGCAAACTTGACAGTATATATTTCGAATCATCTCAATGCTTATTCATGGCATGCGGTGATGAAGTTGGTAGATTTGACAGAGTGCATTCAAGTCCTTCAAGAGACAGAATTTTGTATGCTGGTTGTTCTGATTCGAGCCGATCACTTTATGGAGGAGGGAAAAATTCAGACTCTATTGTTCTAGATTGTGATCTTTCGGTTCAGCCTGAAAATGCTACACCGAAACATGGAACCTTGGTGTCTGCTGAGTGTGTGGGAGGCAAAACCAACAAAGACGCTCAAGGCAATTTACCAATGATAGAGAAAAATGATGCTGCCAATGTTGAGGTGCAAGGCATGCTGCCAATGGAGAAAAATAATAATGCTGACAATGTTGAACCCTCTCCTCTCCATCAGTTGTAGCACCTGCAATCTGTGAGGAAGACGTGGATCTGCATGATTGGCTAGCTGCGATAACTGTATTTTCTCTCCAAGAGATCATGAAAATGTTAGATTTTGAATGGTATCAAGTGAAATAGCTCTTGGTCATAGATTAAACTGAGTTCAATGGCTTAGTGATATTTTTATTCTTCAGTCTTCCTCTAACCCTTTTAATCAGACGGTTTTCCAGATTCAATCTTTCACCAAAGGCCTAAAAAAAACACAAATAAATTTGATAAAAACAAAAGTAATAATAATGAAGTGCTAATAACTTGATAGTTACAGATTGATTTGAAACTATCAAGCAAAGAATAGATTAGGAGCAGCATACAAAGACAGACAGAACTTGAATTGAAAATTGAAAATTGATTGCACATAAATAAATCAGTAGTAATAAGATATTGATGAATCAATCAATCAAGAATCATTTATGATGCATAAAAATTATAATTCTGAAATCAGCATATAAAAAAAAGTGCATACCTGGTGGGGATGAGAAAGCCAACCCTCAAAGTTGTAAACTTTCCCACCCATATCACGCTAGGGATGAAGAAATCAGTCTCACCCTTCAAAGCTGTATACTCTCTCTCTCTCTCTCTCTCTCTCTCTCTCTCTCTCTCTCTCTCTCTCTCTCTTTTTTCCTCTCTCTCTCTGTCATGTCAGCTCAGATGAAGAATGTTACCACTTCTCTGTTCTTTTTCTTTTTAAACTGAAATGGAATAGCATTATTTTTTTTAATTGTTCTTTTTCTCTGTTTTGGTATAATGCTATGTGTTAACAATATATTTAAGTGTAATGTCATTCTAAATTGTTTATAATCAATAATAATTTATTTTTTTCATTTTGCAAAAATTATCATTATCGAAGAAGAAAATGAATAGACATTTGAAATTGTCAGTAATTTTATTTTATACGAATATACTATCTATTATTAAATACCAGGTTATTTCTCATCAACCAAAATAACCAAACTGCTCAGCACCATTGTATTGTACCAAAATTCTTGCCTTTCCACCGTGAAATAGATTTTGGTGATTATTAAAAGAGATCCCCATCGTTGCCGCAAGTGGTACCAAACTATCAAGCCATACATAGACTTGGCTTACTAATCATTTTCTTTATAATGGATCTTACTTTACTCTTTTGAAGGGTGGTGGACTACCAACAAGTATATCGCGTCAAAAGTAATAAAGAGTAAGTAAATTATCATTCCTCAGGGAATTGCAAATTGTTTCTAATAATTCTTAGGCAAATAGTAATTACTATGTGAAACTTGTATTTGATTGATTGAATTAAGAAAATATGAAATTAAATAAGAAAAACAGCAAATTAAAGATAAAAGGAAACAATTGGGAAAAGGCTAGGAACATGGTTTCATTGCCGGACCTAGTTTACTAATTATGAATTTATATTTTCCATTAAATCAATAACAATTCCAGAGGTAGTAATTACTAGATCTTTCTTGTGCAATTACCGTTTATTATTCAATTTGATAACCCTTAATCCCTTAAGTGATTAAACCATCGAACAACCTTTAATTAAGAACACTGGAATAAAACAATTGTCATATAATCCCCAAAAGTATCCCTACAAGTTGGGTAATTATATTATTTGATTGCAAGGTCAGTTCTAATCCCTAATAATCTTCCAATCGAAGGATTAGACTACCAATCATAAAATGTGCACTTTTTATGTAAAACAATTTCATCACAATCAAACAATTGATTTAAAAGGAGAATATCAATTCATAAATGCATAAACTATTTAGGATCCATACAAATTCACCATATTCCTAAAAAAGAGGTTTAGTTACACATAATGGGAGAAGAAATAGAAGAATTAAGGGAAGAACTCATAATCATAGACAATAATGAATTTTCCCCAAGAGATCTTCAATCTTCAAGTGGATCCCTTCATTGTTGATCTTCAATCCTTGTCTTGCCTCCTTGCTCTCAATAATATGTTTCTAAACTCCCTTCTCTAATCCTAATTCTATTCATAATCTCTCTAATGTATCTAAATTCTCCCCAAGCCTAATGCTAAATCCTAGTATATATAGACAAAGATAATCCAAAAATAAATCTCTAAATAAATCTATCTATAAATAAATCTTAAAGATAAATCTTAAATAAATCTAGTATAAATAATCTAGTATAAATCTAGAATAAATCTATAATAAATCTAAAAGATAAATCTATCAGAATCCATGAAATCTTCAATATAGATAGGCCCAACTTGTAGCACTCACGCCTAGGCACAGCATACCCACGCGTGAGATCAATTTCCTCCAACTCCTCTTACTACGTGACTGTCGTGCCTAGGCGCAGCATACCATGCGCCTGGGCGTGACTCCTTCTGAATTGGCTGAGTTTTTCTTCATTAAATTCTGGTTTTTTGCACCCCAACTCTTGACATTTTAACCCCAATCGTGGGAAACAATTAAGAACACCATTTCTCTCCATTCTAGCTCCAATCTTCACGTCTTCAAAGTTCCTTTCCATTCCAAAACACAAATCATCAAATAAAACTTCAAGTTCCTGAAATCAAACCCAAAACGGATCAAAACGATCAAGGATTCTAAATTACCTAACTTTCCTAAAAACATAATAAAAACCTATTATTTACTCAAGAAAAAACCAAATTCATAGTAAAAGGGAGTTAATTAATGCTCAGAAACATCATATATTAAACCCACAACAAAGGGACTATAAAAGAATTAGATAATATCACACTAGTTCCAACTTGCTCTTGAAAAATTTCATGAATGGGAAGGGAGTAATCTACTTTAATACTTTCTATGGAAACGATTTATCGAAAAACTAATAATATAGGTGTTTTTTTTCAAAGATGAATCTCGACAAAATGTGGAGCTCAACAATTTGAAGTGAGCCAATTGTCGAGTTTCTAGCATTTTGTTTAGAGATATGCCTTTATTGAAGCCTAATTAGTTTTATTTTTATGTTCTTTCATTTTGATGAGCAATAATGAAGAGAGAAATACAATTTTTTAGATAGACAAACAAATATTTTTAGAGAAAGAAATATTTATTTAGATCGGGACAATATTTTATAAAGACAAACTATTTTTTCTTTAGAGAAAAAGTCATTTGATTCCTTATTGTTAATTTTGTTTTGGGGACGTTGGGCTATTAAGAGCATTTTGAACGATTAGGTGCATTTTTTGCCATTCATTTTGATGTACTTTGGTTCATTTTAATAATGTGAATGCATATCTTATCCTAATGTGATTATTTGTGCGAGCATGCATATTATATTGTAATCATGTGAAATATTGAAATATTTATACTGCCTAATCTTATATTGATCGACAAACATGGATTTTCTTCGTTTGTGTAACACCCCTAATTTTCGTCTCCCAAATAACCAAGAAATTAATTATAACAATTATTTTATAATTGATTTATATTAGTTTTGAAGGTTTTAGTTTTTGTACATTATGTGTTTTTATATAAAAATATGAGATATATTTTTATATGGTTATTTTGTACAAAAATGTGAATATTGTAATTTAGTCTTTGGGTTGGGACCTAATTGCAATATTAAAAAGGTTTTTGAAGAAAGAGTAATTAAATTATTAATTTTTGAATTTTATCAGTATGTAACCGGTTAGAAGGGCTCTGTAACCGGTTACACGATGAACTCAGAAATTTGGATTAGTGCGTTTGATGAGTAATCACCCAATTAATCCAGAATTCGCCACGAAATCAGCCCAGGATTAGTGGGAAACACGCGTCGTGATGCATGTAAGTTTGATTTCTCTATAAAAGGAGGGATTGTTGATGAATTTGGGTTGATTCTCTGAATTTAGTGCTGAAACTCTGTTTTTAGGGTTCGTGAATTCGTCTATGAAATTCTCCTTCGTTTCTGAGAGTTAGAACATGAGTGATACACCGTTACAAAGCTCACATCAAGGGCTTTGTATTGATATAAAGTTTGTGAGCTGAGAGTTCCTGGAGTTTGAGAACGAAGCTTGCCAAGTTGAGGTGTTGGTGCTGTCAAACCTCAGCTTCTGGTTTCTGGAGCTGACTTTGAAGCTCGATTTTGGTAAGCACCCAAACCCTTTTGGTTTCAAATCTATTCCTACCTCTAGTGCATGTTGCAGAGAACTCAATTTGACTATTTTCCCCAATTCTTAATTGGGTTTTGCATGTCAATTTCCCTGGTTTTGGTACCCTGTCCAACTCTATCTGCATGTAGTGGATTTAATGGAAATCTATGTTGGAGCCTTTCTCTCTGCAATGTTTTGGATCAAGCACGAACCTAAGGTAAGGGGGAAGCTTACTATTTGCTAGAATGTGAATAAATTGTGGTAGAACATAGGATGAGTCACCAAGAGACTCAAAGGGCATAAGTTAAAATGGTTAAGTGGCTTGGAGGCCAATCTGAGCTCAATTGTTGTTATGAGCAATGTTATCTAGATGCATGCAAGCTATATTGATGTTGGATTCATGGCTTATTTGGATATTATGTGAATTGATGCATTAAGTTGTGAAAAATGTGCAATTATGTGCAATTTGAGTATCTAAATTGAATGCATGCAAGGTAGATGTGTTTCTGTGGTTCAACATGCTCATTTAAGGTATATGAACTCTTTGAAATGATTGGAATTTGGTTAGATTTGAGTAGTGCAAAGAATGGTTTGTTAAATCTCATGTTTTAGTATCTGACTGCATGATCTAACCGGTTACTCGATACTCGTAACCGGTTAGACACGGTAAAAATGCAAAAGGAAATAAGTTTATAAAATCAGTTCTGTGGTCTTATAAATTCTACTCAAATCTAAGTTTTAATTTCGTGGAAAACAATCTGAAAATAAGTTGATTTCACTGTTATAGTTCAGATTTCAGTTAAAGAGTTAATACCTTAATGTAATGAGATAATTTCAAGAGGAAATTATGCTCATTGGATAATGAAATGTGATTTAGACTTTTGAATGATATAAACAGTAGTTTTTGAGGTGTAAAACAATGTTAAACTTGTTTATGGATTGGGTAGAGAATTCAAGAAAAAGGGTTTTTCTGAATACAATGGTAAAACAGTTCAGGTCTGTAATTATAACCGGTTAGCCTGAAAGTGTAACCGGTTAGTACCTGAATCTGAAAAATAGAAAGTTAAGTTTTTGAATACCATTGGTTGTGTTTTCCCAATCTAAGTTTAAGGGCATGTTTTTGAGATAATTCAAAGGAGAATTTTGTGCCAAAAATTATGCCTCAAATAAATCATTCAAAAGAGAAATTGGAATATTTCTAAATCACAGTAATTAATGTAAAGATAAAACCAACCTTGATGATTGTGCATCCATATAGAATGGAAGTTTGGTTGGTAGGAACATTTATCATATTCTAGGAATATGAGGAGGGTACTCCGGGAGTACCAAATTGTAACCTACTTGATGACACATTATAGATATGTGGCCAGTGTCCGGGACCTGGTTTTTATGCGTTCTGGGAACGTATGTTAGTGTTCTGGGAACACATTGATATGCAACCTACTTGATGACACATTCTGGGAATGTGGCCAGTGTCCGGGACCTGGTTTTTATGCGTTCTGGGAACGTATGCGTTCTGGGAACGTGATGCACACTCTGGGAGTGATGCTTATTTATCCAAGTATGGTTTGCTACACGTTCTGGGAACGTGATGCACACTCTGGGAGTGATGCTATTTATCCAAGTATGGTTTGGCATTACGTTCTAGGAACGAATGTCAGTGTTCCGGGAACACAACGGTGTATTGGATGGACGTCCAAGATGGACTTTGTTAGAGGCCTCAGTTGTGGAAGGAAATCATGCATTATGCCACCTGCATTAAAAGAATTATTATGATTAACCGGGTGTGCTCATATGATTATGCATCATGGTTTGCTACATGTTGACTTGTGGATGTTAGTTTTATTCTCATTTGATTATGCGAATATGTATAGCTAACCCCCATGCCCTTATTAGGTGTTGATCGTGCATCTAGCTTGCACAAGAATCAGTAAGGGAAGATGTCCCTAAGGTGCATGCAGAGTGTAGAGAGTGTGGGTTGGGAACCCGTTGTGCAGATATCGAGGATCCGACCAAAAGGATGTTTGGACAAGGGACCAGTGACCAGTTCTATAACATTTCTATTTTTAATAGAATTTATATGATACATATTTTGGAAAAAGGTATCATAAAAGGAATTCAGTTTCATCATAATACTTATTTGATAATAAGGGACTTGTTACACTTGATATATTTTGGGAGTGTAATATGATGATTTTACTATGTTTCCGCAAACTTTGATTTTACTAGTCACCTTCATTATTAACCAAGTGTTTGTGAAAATAAACTTTCAAGGGAAGGGATAATTTCTTATTTTCATATCTTTTTCCAACGATAACAAGTCCAAGTATTCTTAAACTTATTACTTTTCCTATAAAGTAAGATGATATACAAGGAGTGTTACACTTTTATGGTATCAGAGCAATGGTCCTGACTCTTGGTCCTTGGGTGTGTGGTACAATACGCTGGTCATCGATATCTGCAATGTATCCTGGGAAGTATGCTTTCATATACTTCCAAACTAGAGCTAAGGTTATGGGTAATGGCTCTAGATAAGTAGCTCATTCTGTTATTAAGAAGTGTTCTATGTAGTCTAAGTAGAAGTATGATAGATGTATGCTTCTCTTTAGACATGTGTTAACCCTAAAACCATAGTGTTGGTTTATTCCGTTCTCATAGAACCAGTGATAAGGAAATCTTAAAGGAGTTGTAGTAAGGTCCCTGACTCTGTAGAAGAGAATTTAACCTCACCAGTGTTAAAGTTAATCAATTTCTCCGACCGAGTGCAGGGCAGTTATCTTTTGAAAGATCAACCTTGTTGAGTTTGTTAAACTCTAAAGCTATTCCTTCAGTTGTTCCTTATGGATAAGGGTATTGATCGAAAGTTGCTCTATGCCTTATCCAATCTGCTATCTCAAAGTGGAGACTCCTACAAATCTTCTTGTAGTTGTTTCCAAGGTACGTCTGGATCGTTCTATTAAGGTATTAGACTCTGTCTAACTACATGTGTCATGATTATATTTGATCTTAAGCACGGTATGGGAGCCGGGGAAACAAGTGATCATGATTAATGACGATAGAACAACCCTGTATTAGGATTTCCAAGTTTCGAATCTGGAATCCAATGGACCCATATGTCTGCTTCGGGGCAGTAATGAAGGAAATAGGGGGTTAAAGAAATATGGGTTTCAAGAAATGATGTTAGGTTCACCCTTGAGCAAAGAGATAGAGTTTAGAATCAAGTTAATTCTTGAAGCTGATTCTCTCTCTACTACCCTTACGATATGGTATCATCGGGAATGGTCAAATGGGAGAAACACGTAGAGAGTTGCTAAAAGAATTGGTTGGACCAGGTTAAAGGAGTCTAAGTGTTTTCTAAGATTGATTGGCGGTTGGATTAACCCCAAATCAGGATTCGGGGCGGGGATACACTTAAGACTGCATTTTGATCTCGATACGGACATTATGAGTAGAAATAATGCCGTTCGGATTGACTAATGCACTTGTTCTTTTATGGATTATAAGAACAGGACCTTTAGATTATATTTGGATTCGCTTGTGGTTTATCCTGAGAATCCAGAGGAGCATGAGGAACATCTCGGGATTGTGTTGAGAATCCTGCAAGAGGAGTAGTTGTGTGTTAAGCTCGCCAAAGATGAGTTTTGGCTGAGCAAAGTTACGTTCGCAGGGCATGTGATTTTTAAAGAAGAAATTGCGATGGATCCAACAAAGGTAAGTTTAGTGTTGAAATGGGAACAGCCTAAGACTGTGACTGAGGTGAGAAGTTTCTTAGGGCTAACTGGATACTATCGCCGGAGTATTTAAGCATTTTCTAAGATCGCATGGCCTTTGACCAAGTTGACTTGGAAAGATCAACTGATGGTATTGGATGATAGGATGTTGTTTAATTATGGTAGGGTAGTGATGGATTATACCCCAATATAATATGATTAGTTCAAGAGGAATTATGGAAAATGTGAGTAGACTATGATTTAAATCATTTCAGTGATGAATTCAGTTGGAATCAAGGTATTAGATTATGATTAAATCCTATTTTGAGTTGGATTGGATGATGTAAAGAAAATGGTTTTGGAAATTCTTTGGTTTTACTTCTAAAACTGTACTTCATAAACCGGTTAGAGTTTCTTATAACCGGTTAGAAGTTGAAAGTTTAAAATAAAATTTAAGTCCTTTGTGAAGGAACTTTTGGTATCAATAAACATCTTCCTCCAATTCAAACTCAATGTCAATTACCTAAGTAAAATTTTAAGAAGGATTTAATGTGATAAAATAACTTAATGCCTTGATTCATCATTGAAATTGATTTAAGAAGATTGAATTATAATACTTATGGATTAATCGAGAGTTGAAATTAAGGAGTTACTCCAATTAGAGAAGGTAGAGGATTTAGCTGGACGATGCAAAAGAGACGATAAGCATTAAGATAAGAAGGTTGTGATTCATGAACAAGTTTGGAGTTCGAAAATGTGAATGACAATAAGAAGAAGAGGAGTTGAATGTAAGATAAAGGCGATGAATGGAGTTTCTTAAAAATTATGGCTTTGAGCTCCATCCTGGCATAGTGACGAAGGGTTTGTCGAGGACCTCGTCAAAAACAAAAGTAAATTTAATTTATACTTGCAGCACAATGGTTCCCCAAGGTCGTCTCTCGTGGATCAAAGGGAATTTATTGATTATATTAGGAGTATTTAATAATTTGGGGGGAAGGTTGATTTTTTTGATAGATCTTTGGATTAAAAATAAAATATTTAAAAACGTACCTTAGATGATTAAAGCTTCAACTTGTGGATTCGATTCTTGGATTTATCATTGGTTCAAAAATTTAAACTCATATAATATTTGAATTCTTGTACCTAAGTTTGATTAGTCAAGCGCCAATTAAACTTAAATTGATTCCTCTAATGTTTAAGCAAACATGAGTCGAGTCAATTAGGTTAGGATCAAGCGTCCATATTTAATCCCTAAATGATCCCTAAGAACAGGAATCAAACAAACCAAACATTGGAATAATGAATTAATTAACTCTTTCTTGTCCTAAACTCAATGAATCAAGCGTAAATCAAACTTAGGAGATTCGTTATATGTTTAAGCAACATGATTTGAGTTAACTTGGTTAGAATTATGCATTCACTTTTAATCCCTAGTTAACATTAAGTCCTTGAATCAGCAAGCAATTAATGAGTCAATTAATTAAGTGCATGAATGTTCCTTTGTCTTTCTCAAGATTAATATAACTAAGCGTCACATAATCCTTGATCTTGAATTCTTAACCTTTTTAAGACTTATGTAAGTAAGCATCACATAAATCTTACTCCAGCAAGACATTAAGAACCACTTATACAATGAATTTAAGTGATCAATTCAAACTCAATTATACAAGCATAAACAAGATAGAAAGAAAAAAGGGAAATTCAATAAATAAGAGTTTAGGAGGTTTTAGCCTTCCATTAAAACATAAACCTCAAAATCCATTAGAACTTAGAACCACAAGTTGAATAGGGGACTTAGCCTTCCATTAATCGAATTTCGATTTCAAAAGAAATAAGAAGAAGGGAGAAGAGTAGCAACATTCAAGAGTAACTTGCTTGGAAATGTTGTTTGCTGAAGCTACTTCTTCAGAATTGCCTTCTTGTAGTTGAGGGCATGCATCAGTTGGATGAGAAGAGCAAGCACATATACCACATAGTCTAGCTGGTGCTTGTTTCCCCATGGCCATTCCTCTTACCAAAGAGGTCAATTCATCTAGTCTATTTTCCAATCTTTGGTGCTCGGTACTCGATATTTGTACCTCATTTACTGACCTTGTAGAGGATGTGGTTCCTCTTGTTGTACCAAATTATTGTGTGTTCGCTGCCATGTTTGCAATTAGATCTTTTGCAGCAGCAGGGGTTTTATCCATTAAAACACCACCACTAGCAGCATCGATCATGCTCCTCTCCATTGGTAGGAGACCTTCATAGAAGTATTGAATTAGAAGTTGCTCACTAATTTGGTGTTGCGGACAACTTGCACACAACTTTTTGAATCTTTCCCAATAGTCATGCAGTGTTTCATCATTCATTTGCCTAATACCGCATATGTTCTTTCTTATGGTTGCGGTTCTTGAAGCAGGGAAGTATTTTTCTAGAAACAACCTCTTGATTTCATTCCATGTGACTGGCTTGGGAGGGAGATAGTATAACCACTCCTTGGCTGCATAGGCTAATGAAAAGTGAAATGCCTTCAGCTTGATGTTTTCTTCATTGCTACCAGGAGGTTTCATTGTTGAACATACCACATGAAACTCCTTCAAGTGTTTGTGTGGATCCTCACCTGAAAGTCCATGAAACTTTGGAAGCAAGTGAACTAAACTTGATTTTAATTCACAATCACCCTCATCAGTAGAAAATTGAATCTTCAAAAGTATTCTTTTATTTATCCTTAGTGTTCTTTCAATTTTGGGATCAAATTGAAGTAAAGGACTAGAATCAGATCTTGTCATGCACAAAGATAATAACACAGCATATAATATATTCACAAAAGACAAATAAAAAGACACCTTAATATAACAAAAAGTCACCTTTGATCCCCGGCAGCGGCGCTAATTTGACGAAGGGTTTGTCGAGGACCTCGTCAAAAACAAAAGTAAATTTAATTTATACTTGCAGCACAATGGTGCCCCAAGGTCGTCTCTCGTGGATCAACCAAGGAACATGCCAACTTGAGTGTTTTTATACACAACAACCAAGTGGATCTTCCTTGGAGGACCTTGTGAAGCAAATGGCTATACAAAACTTGCAATTCCAACAAAGAACTGATGCTAGCATTCAGAACTTGGAAAAGCAAGTAGGACAAATGGCATCCTCGATAAGCCAACTGCAAACACAAGGATCAAATAAATTGCCTTCCCAAACAATTCCCAATCCCACAGGAAATGTTAGTGCCATCACACTAAGATTCGGGAAGACTGTAGAAACTGAAATAGTTTTGAAGCCTTCCATTGAAGCTGAAAAGCCTGAAACCAATGAGAAGCTGCCAATTCATACAAAGAAAGATGAGCCAAGCATTCCACTACCCTTTCCACAAAGAGCTTTACAAAGTAGGAAAACTGAAACTGAAAAGGACAAGGAATTGCTAGAAACATTTAGAAAGGTGGAGGTAAACATTCCTCTACTAGATGCAATCAAACAAATCCCCAGGTATGCTAAATTCCTGAAGGAGATGTGTACTAATAAAAGAAGGCTAAAGGGGAATGAAAAGATAAGCCTAGGAGAAAATGTTTCAGCCATCATTCAACCAATGCCCCAAAAGTGCAAGGACCCAGGTACGTTCACTATCCCTTGTACTATAGGTAATTGCATATTTGAAAATGCCATGCTAGATTTAGGTGCATCTATCAATGTCATGCCTATGTCTATTTTTAAGTCTTTAGGGCTTGGTCCCTTAATTCCAACTGGTGTAGTCATTCAACTTGCAAATAGAAGTAGTACTTACCCCTCGGGATTAATTGAAGATGTTTTAGTGAGAGTAGGAGAATTAATTTTTCCTGCTGATTTTTATATCCTTGAAATGGAAGGTGAGACTACAAATAAGCCACCAATTATTTTAGGTAGACCTTTTCTTAAAACTGCAAAAACTAAAATTGATGTACATGCTGAGACACTTTCCTTAGAGTTTGGCAATAATATAGTCAAGTTCAACATTCTAGATGCCATGAAACATCCTAGGGAAGAACACTCTGTATTTCACATTGATTTATTGGATGACTTAGTTGATAATTATGCCTATGACTACTTGTGTGCTGAATTTCCTGACATACATCATCTTGATGATTCCATAAGTTGCCATATGTACATAAATAATGGTTCTGAATGTAATACTTGTAATGAAATAAAAGAATTTTTGGACACTAATGATTTAATAGTAGACCATGAAAAAGAAAAACATGCAGAAATTTTAGCTGCAGAACTAATATCAACAAGTAGAATGCTGCCTTCCATAGTGCAACCACCAGTATTGGAACTAAAAGCGCTTCCTAATCATTTGAAATATGCCTACCTTGAGGAAGGTTACAAACTTCCTGTCATCATTGCCAAGAACCTAGAGGTAGAACAAGAAAGTAAGTTGTTACAAGTTTTGAGGGACAATAAGCATGAAATCGGATGGACACTTGCAGATCTTCCTGGCATTAGTCCTTCCACTTGTATGCATCGGATTCTTCTAGAAGAAGATGTTAAACCAGTGAGGCAACCTCAGAGGCGATTAAATCCACAAATCCTAGAAGTGGTAAAAAAAGAGATATCAAAGTTGCTACAAGCAGGTATCATATACCCTATCTCTGATAGCAAATGGGTAAGCCCAGTTCAAGTTGTTCCCAAAAAATCAGGAGTCACTGTGGTGGCAAACAAAGATAATGAACTCATCCCAACAAGAGTGCAAAACAGTTGGAGAGTTTGTATAGGCTATAGAAAACTCAACCAAGCCACAAGGAAGGATCACTTTCCTCTGCCATTCATGGACCAAATGATTGAACGATTGGCTGGTAAATCCCATTACTGTTTTCTAGATGGATACTCAGGATACTTCCAAATCCACATAGCACCAGAGGACCAACACAAGACCACATTCACATGTCCTTTTGGAACTTTTGCATACAGACGAATGCCATTCGGCCTGTGCAATGCTCCTGGCACATTTCAAAGATGCATGGTAAGCATTTTTTCTGAATTTCTAGAAGATTGTATGGAAGTATTTATGAATGACTTCACTATTTATGGGTCGTGTTTTGATACATGTTTAAATAATCTTTCCAAGGTGCTACACAAATGCATTGACTCTAATCTTGTCTTGAATTTTGAAAAATGTCATTTTATGGTAGAACAAGGTATAGTTTTAGGGCATGTCATTTCCAAAAGTGGCATTGAAGTTGATCCTGCTAAAGTTGAAGTTATTTCTGGATTATCTTACAACACATGCGTGCGGGAGGTGCATTCTTTTCTTGGCCATGCAAGTTTTTATAGGCGTTTTATCAAAGACTTTAGTAAAATAGCACTACCACTATCTCGGTTGTTACAAAAGGATGTTGGATTTGATTTTGATCAAAAATGCAAGGAGGCATTTCACACACTAAAGTAAGCTTTAACAAGCACCCCTGTCATCCAGTCACCAGATTGGACACTTCCATTTGAAATTATGTGTGACGCATCCAATTATGCCTTGGGAGCAGTTCTGGCCCAAAGAGTGGGCAAGGCATCTCATGTCATATATTATGCTTCTAGAACTTTGGATGCTGCACAAGCCAACTACACAACCACCGAGAAGGAACTCTTAGCCATTGTTTTTGCATTGGACAAGTTTAGATCTTATTTGCTTGGTTCCAAGGTGGTAGTTTTCTCTGATCATGCTGCTCTTAAATTCCTCTTAAAGAAACCAGATGCAAAACCTAGGTTAATCCGGTAGATGCTTTTGCTCCAAGAATTTGATCTCGAGATAAGAGATAGGAGTGGAGCAGAAAACTTGGTTGCCGATCACTTGAGTAGAATTGAGAGACCACATGACCCAACACCCATACATGATACTTTCCCTGATGAGCAATTATTTAAGGTTCAGACAATCATTCCATGGTATGCAGACTTGGTAAACTTTCTTGTTGCTAATGTTTTTCCTGAAAATGCATCTAAATCATACATTTCTAAATTAAAAAGTGATGCAAAATATTTTGTATGGGATGATCCCTATCTATGGAAATGTGGTAGTGACCAAATAATTAGAAGATGTGTTCCTGATCACGAAATTCATTCCATTCTTAGCTTTTGTCATACTCAAGCATGTGGTGGACACTTTGGTCCCCAACGAACAGCTAGGAAAATTTTGGAATCGGGATTTTGTTGGCCTTCTATTTTTCATGATGCATATGAGTTTTGTAAATCTTGTGAATAATGTCAAAGGACCGGTAATATAAGCCGTAGGAATGAAATGCCCCAACAACCTATGTTATTTTGTGAAATTTTCGATATTTGGGGAATAGATTTCATGGGTCCGTTTCCTACTTCCTTTGGTTTCGTTTACATTTTACTTGCTGTTGATTACGTATCTAAATGGGTAGAAGCTAAAGCCACTCGTACTGATGATTCTAAGGTTGTTGTAGATTTTGTTAGGTCTAACATTTTCTGCAGGTTTGGAATTCCAAGAGCCATCATCAGTGACCAAGGGACACACTTTTGAACCGCAACTTGGAGAGCCTATTGAGAAAATATGGTGTTGTGCATAGAATTGCTACACCATACCATCCCCAATCAAATGGACAAGCTGAAGTTTCAAATCGAGAGGTAAAACAAATTCTAGACAAAACAGTCCAACCAAATAGAAAGGACTGGAGTAAGAGACTTGAAGATGCTCTATGGGCCTATAGAACCGCATACAAAACACCAATTGGAATGTCACCTTTTCGATTGGTCTTTGGCAAAGCATGCCACCTTCCAGTGGAAATTGAGCATAAATCATATTGGGCGGTTAAAAATTGTAACTTAGCCTATGATCAAGCTGGCATGAAAAGGAAGTTACAATTACAGGAACTTGAAGAGATTCGCTTAGAGGCTTATGAAAATTCAAAAATTTACAAAGAGAAAACTAAGCTCATTCATGATAAAATGATATCCAGGAAGGAATTCTTTATTGGACAAAAAGTGCTTCTCTACAACTCTCGCCTCAAGCTCATGCCCGGAAAGCTCCGCTCAAGATGGTTGGGACCTTTTGTGGTTACTAATGTGTTCCCTCATGAAGCAGTGGAGATCAAGAGTGAATCATCACAAAACAAATTTAAAGTCAATGGGCACAGACTGAAGATTTTTCATACAAGTGGAGGAGACCAAGAGCATAATGTTGAAGAGCTAAACTTGCATCAGCCATTCTACCCTCCATAACTAAGGGAGTTTTCTATCCTCCTCTTTTATTTCACTTGTCTTGATTTACTTTACATAACATTGAGGACAATGTGAGATTTAAGTGTGGGGGTATAGTGTATTATTTTTATAAAAAAAATTTGCAACAAAAACAAAAGTAAATTTAATTTATACTTGCAGCACAATGGTGCCCCAAGGTCGTCTCTCGTGGATCAAAGGGAATTTCTTGATTATATTAGGAGTATTTAATAATTTGGGGGGAAGGTTGATTTTTTTGATAGATCTTTGGATTAAAAATAAAATATTTAAAAACGTACATTAGATGATTAAAGCTTCAACTTGTGGATTCGATTCTTGGATTTATCATTGGTTCAAAAATTTAAACTCATATAATATTTGAATTCTTGTACCTAAGTTTGATTAGTCAAGCGCCAATTAAACTTAAATTGATTCCTCTAATGTTTAAGCAAACATGAGTCGAGTCAATTAGATTAGGATCAAACGTCCACATTTAATCCCTAAATGATCCCTAAGAACAGGAATCAAACAAACCAAACATTGGAATAATGAATTAATTAACTCTTTCTTGTCCTAAACTCAATGAATCAAGCGTAAATCAAACTTAGGAGATTCGCTTGATTTAAATTTTTTTCTTTCTAAAAGCCTGTTCTAGTGTGAGAAAAATAAATACTTTTAATTTATTTTTATTTATTTTGAGTGTTTGTGTTTTGTTTGTAAGAAAGTAATGTTTTGACCAAGAGTTAATTTGGTTAGAGGCTTCAAAATATTGATTGGTTTGGTTCTTATGCATTATAAGAATAATTAAGTTTGCAATAAGAGTGTGTTGATTTGATTGATTGTGGTAAATTTCAAACCCTGTGCGATTTGGGCCTTAAATTGGATGGATACATATCATGCCATTCTCATTTCTTTCTTGTGTGATATTTTCCACTCATGATCGGATGTTACTCTAGATCTTGCCATGATTCTTTTTGAGGCCACAATTGCACTTGCACACATTAAAATGATAAAGGCAATGTTTTTTTTTTCAATAAGCAACTTGGCCATATAAGCCTACCTTGCATATTTTCCTTTGTTTAGCCCCCTCGAGCCTATGTAACCTCTTCTTGTTAAATAGCTCATTACAAGCCTTAAACAGAAAAACCATGAATTTACCATATCTCAAAGGATAAGAGAGCTTTGGAATGATTTTTAAGAATGATTTCATATATAAGTGTGGGGGTATACATTTCTCCTAGAAAAAAAAAAGAAAAAAGTGGAAAATGGTGAATTTGGTTGTTATTAAAAAAAATGGGTGTCGAAAAAAAAAAGGGCATGGTTAATTTTTTTGGTAAAAGAGAATCCCTTATCAAGAGCAAAATATGAAACAAAAAACTAAAACCATGAATACTCACCCTGCCACCTTCTAGGAAGGGTTCAAGGAGATAGACATGCCAATATTCAGTTGGTTAAATAACATGGAAGTTTTGGTGCAGAATTTGAGGCATCATATAATTATTATTCTTAATTTTTCATCCTCCGTTTCTCTTATTTCTTGAGATTTTTGCCCATATAATCCTTGATTCATCCTACCCTAACCCAAGCCTCATTACAACCTAATAAAAGACCTTTTGATTTTTGTGTGCATTGTAAAAAGTGGTGGAGAAGTAGAATCTTGTCAAGCTCATAGTAGTACATTCTTTCATGAAGTGGCTTGAGCGAAACACTTAGCCAATAAACACGTGAGAGTTGAGAGAATTCACCTTATGAGGTTTTACCACATTCATCTTATCCTCTCATTTGAGTTGTCTTCCTTAATTATCTTAATAATGTTTAAGATCTCGATGTGATCATAATTTTGATTCCTTAATACTTAATTGATACTCTTATTCATTGCATTACTTTTCTCATAATAAAATAAAATAAAAAATATAATTTAAAAAAAAAGATGTTGTTAAGATATTTGTGTTATATATTTGAAGTTCATTTTTATATATTTTGCCCGGAGTGCAAAAAGCTAAGTGTGGGGGTATTTGATCAAATAAATTATGGCATGTATCTTTTACTTTATTCATAGCTTTTTAACATTCATTTTATGCTTAATTATGGACTTTATAATAATATAAATGATTTTGGACCATACTATATATTTATGAATAATTATTCTTAAAATTTGATTTTTGGCATTTTGTGACACCTTTCGGTTTTCAGGACATATATAGCTGTACACATATCCAAATTCAACAAACTTGGTGGCGTTTGAAAGCTAATTAAAAGGGAAACAACTTTGCTAGAAATAGCTTTCTCCAAATTCTCAAGTTTTCAAGGTCAAAATAAGCATTCAAATGATAGCATGAAACATGCCAAAATCCAAAACATTCTTACCTAATTCCTAACATAAATTTGTTGGAATTTTTCCTATAAATTGGTCATTTCTCAAGCTTGTAAAGAGATCCACAACATTTCCAAGCAAGTTACTCTTGAATGTTGCTACTCTTCTCCCTTCTTCTTATTTCTTTTGAAATCGAAATTCGATTAATGGAAGGCTAAGTCCCCTATTCAACTTGTGGTTCTAAGTTCTAATGGATTTTGAGGTTTATGTTTTAATGGAAGGCTAAAACCTCCTAAACTTTATTTATTGAATTTCCCTTTTTTCTTTCTATCTTGTTTATGCTTGTATAATTGAGTTTGAATTGATCACTTAAATTCATTGTATAAGTGGTTCTTAATGTCTTGCTGGAGTAAGATTTATGTGATGCTTACTTACATAAGTCTTAAAAAGGTTAAGAATGCAAGATCAAGGATTATGTGACGCTTAGTTATATTAATCTTGAGAAAGACAAAGGAACATTCATGGACTTAATTAATTGACTCATTAATTGCTTGCTGATTCAAGGACTTAAAGTTAACTAGGGATTAAAAGTGAATGCATAATTCTAACCAAGTTAACTCAAATCATGTTGATTAAACATATAACGAATCTCCTAAGTTTGATTTACGCTTGATTCATTGAGTTTAGGACAAGATAGAAAGAAAAAAGGGAAATTCAATAAATAAGAGTTTAGGAGGTTTTAGCCTTCCATTAAAACATAAACCTCAAAATCCATTAGAACTTAGAACCACAAGTTGAATAGGGGACTTAGCCTTCCATTAATCGAATTTCGATTTCAAAAGAAATAAGAAGGGAGAAGAGTAGCAACATTCAAGAGTAACTTGCTTGGAAATGTTGTGGATCTCTTTACAAGCTTGAGAAATGACCAATTTATAGGAAAAATTCCAACAAATTTATGTTAGGAATTAGGTAAGAATGTTTTGGATTTTGGCATGTTTCATGCTGTCATTTGAATGCTTATTTTGACCTTGAAAACGTGAGAATTTGGAGAAATCTATTTCTAGCAAAGTTGTTTCCCTTTTAATTAGCTTTCAAACTCCACCAAGTTTGTTGAATTTGGATATGTGTACAGCTAGATATGTCCTGAAAACCGAAAGGTGTCACAAAATGCCAAAAATCAAATTTTAAGAATAATTATTCATAAATATATAGTATGGTCCAAAATCATTTATATTATTATAAAGTCCATAATTAAGCATAAAATGAATGTTAAAAAGCTATGAATAAAGTAAAAGATACATGCCATAATTTATTTGATCACATAGCAAACGTAGTTGCAGACGATTTGAGTTGATAGGCTATTCGCGTGAGCTCAATTATGGTCAAGGAGGCTAATCTGATCGAGAAGTTCAGAGACCTAAGTCTGGCGATGCGAGCGGAACTATCTAGTCTTAGATTGGGAATGTTGCTAATGACCAATGAATTCTTGAATCGGATTCGTGAATTACAACCAGAAAATGAGGAGTTGAAAGAAACGAGTGAGATTTAATCTTTGAAATTAAGGTCAGGGAATATGGATATCAGAAAATATATTATAGAAGTAAGGGATTTGAGAAGTTTTTCTGGTACAACCTAGATGAGAAATCCAAAGGCATGAACTTCAAGAATAGATTATGTTCGAACCCAAGTTAGCTATCAACTATCAAGGAATAAGGAATTTCTCGATGTTGATAAGCATATATGAGGACTATGGGAAAGATTGATGAAATAAAGGCCCAACTGGAGAAAGAGGAAAAGTAAATGGGAGAATATCAACCACGGAAATATCAAGGTTAAGGAATCCTCGATTGAAGAAAAGTGACTAAGGAGGAAATAGGGAAGGGAACATTTGTCCATCTCAAGGTGAAAACTGTGAGGCACATCACTTTGAGTTTAGTTGTGATGTACCTAAGGGAATAGCCAATTCCGATTATAGGAAGCTGGAGTATTATTCACCGAATTGTCTTGAAGGATAAGGTGAGAAAGAAATAGGTAGTGTAATATGATGATTTTACTATGTTTTCGCAAACTCTGATTTTACTAGTCACCTTCATTATTAACCAAGTGTTTGTGAAAATAAACTTTCAAGGGAAGAAATAATTTCTTATTTTCATATCTTTTTCCAACGATAACAAGTCCAAGTATTCTTAAACTTATTACTTTTCTTATAAAGTAAGATGATATACAAGGAGTGTTACGGTTTGTTAGTTTTTTTCTATGTATATCGGTAAATGAATTTGAATTGTTTTAATTTTTTTTAAAAAGGATAAGAATCTACAATCAATGATTTATTTATTCATTTATAATAATAATAATAACATCTTATAATTATAATTGTATAATAAAATAATTTAAATTTAAATTTTGGAAGAATAAAAAAGTATGAGTAGTAATTAATTTGATTGAATTTTCTTTTTAATTGATTAGAGCATGTGGAAACTTAGACAAACTCTGATCACTTTTAATAAAATAAGTAAACATAACGTGAGTTATTTTGAATTTAGAATGAAATATGTAAAAATATAAAAAAAAATGATTTGAACGAATGTACATGAATTTCACTTTAATGTGTGCAATATTCATACTTGCAATTTTTATTCTTGGATGAAAAAATAAAAAAGTTTGAGGGCAACCCGAGCATGTGCTAGTCGACCCGCACCATCTATCCGCTGGTGTAGGATGTGTTAAAAATTGAAACGGAGAATTCTAGTATCCACAGTCATCCTATCTGTAACACCCTCATAATTATTTAGTTAAATTAGGATTTTATAAAAATGGTAATTGAAAATTTCTTTTTAAATTAAAATACTTAAGAATATTTTTCCGGAAAACGGACAGAGTTTCCTCTGTTTTTCGGACTTTCCCAAAATTTCCAATTTTGTATCTGCTTAACCTGTTCAGTCCAGCAAACTTTTAAAACATAAAATGATATAAATATTATCCAGAAACAGATCCTAATGCCCCGAATATCTCAAACAGAGGCGTACAACTGATACATATTTCTAAATTACAAAATAGTAGTTTTTAACATATCTAAAACTGTAGTCCACTCGTAAATAACAAACAGATACTCCACGTAGTGGAGGTTCAACCTGCTCGGCCAGAAACTGTGTAAGCTCCAAGCTAAAAACCTGAAAAATGGTTGTAAGGGTGCACTACTACAATTTTGTTAATTGAAGGCGGTATTTTAAGGTGGTTCCGTTAAGGAATAACCCTCTTTAGTTGAAATATTCTTAAGAGAAGAGTTATTTATCCTAACCAGCCTAACAATGTTAATTTTTAAGGGCAGTTCTTTTAAGGAACCTCCTTTGTTTAGCAAATTTAAAATCCGAAGTATTATAGAAGAGGGTTGGTTTATTGAACCGCCCACTTAACCCTGAATTAAAAAAAAAGGAAAATAAAATACTCATTCTAATACTGAAGGCAGAGAAGGAAGGCCATTGCATTCTTCTTCTTCGTTTCACTACTCCGCCGTCTCATCTCCGTTTCGCGATCGTCTTCTCTGGTTCTTCCGCCACCGCAGTTCTTCTCCTCTTCGGTTCGTCTTCGTTTCTGCCCGTTCGTACACCACCGTATGGTTCGCTGGTTCGTACACCACCGTTTCATCTTCGTTCCCTCTGGTTCGTTGGTTCGTACACCACCGTGGCCGTTCTTTTCCTTGAACAGAACTCGAAGGGGAACGGAACATCGATGGAGCGTCTATGGAGAACAGAACTCCTTGGAGCGTCGATGGAGAAGAGAACAGAGCATCGATAGAGAACTCGTTTACCGACACCGCCATCCATCACCGCCGCTGTTGTTCAGCACCAATTCGATTTGAAACCTTATTCTCATAGCCCTAATTCGATTCTCTGAGATTCAGAACAAAAAACCCTAATCCGTGAGTTCTTTTACAAATATACCTTATTCCTTATTCTTAATTTATTTGTCTATTCACTCTTGGAGGTGGGGTTTCGTGTATGACCATATGTGAACTTATTATCTGCCATAGTTTTCTGAGAGAAGTGGTAGTAAAATTTCTCTTCTTAATCTGTTACCATCTTGAGTGTCATGTGATGGTTTGAGATCTGACCAAACTGTCATCTGCATATTTGTTTTTGTGCCTTTTCTATTTTAGCAGTTCACTAGGAGTTTTTGCTTTGTTGTGGAAATATTTAGGTATGACTAGTTCTTGCGTTGTTGTGGAAATATTTAGGTATGACTAGGACTTCTGATTTTCCAAGAGTTGACTGGGCGAGAGTTTACAGGGGAATAGAAGAAAATTATGTTAGTTTATGGTTAAATATTAGAAATAAGTTTTTTTTCAGATAGATGGCAAACAGTTCTTCTGCTGACTTTAGATGGATCTTTGCTGTATGGAACTAAAGTTTAACAGAGCGGGGCATAAGTTTGTCTATATATGTAGAGTCACATACTCACAGACTCGTAGGAAGAAACATGCTTCCAAATGACAAAAAAATTGAGATTATTGATTAATCGAGGAAAAGATAGATGTAAAACATTCAACAGTTTGTGCATCAATAAAACTAAACCTGAACTTATGCTAATCAATTGTCCTATCTAACCAAATTAGTAAGCCTTCCTAGGCTTTTATGATTTCATGGATGCCCTTGATACAATTCTTTATTTTAATACTTTCCGTAGCTTACATTTTGTATGATGAAGTTTGGATGATCTAATGTTTCAAGCTTTCTCTGACATCTCCATACAATTGGGAGAAATTGTTTTGGTGTTGGTGGTGGTTTGGATTTGAACGTGCAGGATCAGTATATAAATCACATTATGAATGAAACAGGAGCAACGGTTATACTTAGAGGATGTGGTTCAGGAAGCAATGAATTTTCAAATGGTGAAGGTACTTCCTTCATTTCTCTGATCTGAACTTTGTTAGGGGCTAGGTCTGCCATTTTTGATTTGTGGCTTTAAGCTTCAGTTTATTGTAGGTTTTGACAATGTAGTGAATTAGTCTAGTGCAATATGGTAAGGAATTGTGATTTTAATTACTTAGTCGTTTTTATTCATTGGTAAGGAATTATGACTTATCCTCCCTTTTTTTAATCAAACCAAGAATTGGATATTCAGTCATAACAAAATGAGTATGCTGAGCTCAAATGTCTTGAAGTTTCTCAATTCTCATCTATCAAAGGTATGTCATTTTCTTAAATTGTCTCTTAAAAGAGACATCAAGGTTGATAAACTTGAAGTATAATCATGCATCATCTCATTGGTTATAGTTGGAGTTGCAAGTGTCCTAGAAGAATAGCATAAGTGATGCCATTTGATTATGGCTCAAATATCTGGGATCCTGGAGAGCAAGAATGGTGATAGGAGCAAGCTTTTGTTCACATGCTAAGCTTTGTACAGATATAACTATTTCGTTCTCCCACATGAGTTCATTCATTTTTCTCTTAAGTAGTAGTTTGTCTTTTAAGAAATTGTCCTATTTGTTAGGTTCTTTTAGTTTTGCTAATAATTTGGAATAATATTGTTTTAGTTAACAAGCATTTTCATCCGGTAACTATACTTTCAATAGAGCTCAACAAGTAGCATCTTTGGTTCATGAGTATTATGCTGGACCAGATATAACTCTCTCTTTCATGAGTAGCATCTTTGTACAGATAGCATAAATTTCTAGTAGAAGTTGGTAGCATAAATTTCTATCCATTCTTCATCACAGACTAGCATTATTGACTTTATTTCAAGTGCAGTATATGAAGGCACTTATTGTGAACTATCATTTTTCATGCTGCCCATCTTAACCTTTTGTAGACTCTTTTATGGTATTTAGCCACTTGGTTTAGGTTGGAGTTGACTTGATGTTGCTGCAACAATTTTGAGGGATTAATAATTTGTAAATCTTGTGTCATTGTACAAGTATTTCATGATTAACTCTAAAATGTTCAATTCTTACCAAGGAAGTCAATAGAATTCAGTACTATTCTCCTTGCTGCACACTTATTTCTTTCAAATAAAATCATTATCAAATAAGCATATTCTTGTCAAGTACAACTCATAAGTTGCTATTTTCCAAACCTTGAATCTTCTATGTGTTTATTTATCACTGTTTCTGTGTTGATTCTATCTTTTTTTTTTCAGTTTGTAATATTTAAGAATATCTAACTTCACATATGATTTTGCCAGGCACTACCTGTTTTCACATTTTCAAATCAAGCTGGACTTGACATGCTTGAAACAACTTTGGTTGCACTTCAAGTAAATTAAATATGTGTTTGATCTTTTTCAGTTTTAGCCAATTCGGAGTATAATATCCTTCTTATGTGATTAAGATTTGATACTTCCAATTATTAGCAGGGATTCTTGTAGTCTTAATAGATGCAATTGATTCTCGTAAGGATACTGTCCAACAGGGATTCTTGTAGCCTTAATAGATGCAATTGTTTTAAACTCTATGTCTGTTTTCACAAGATTTTTTTTTGGCTGGACTTGTGATCTTGTGATTTTGTAATGTAAACACTTATTATACTCATCATAGTGATTTTATTACTATGCAGCTCTTTTAACGAAATTATTTTGTTAGATTAGATTATGTTTGATGCACAATTTTTTTTTTTTTTTTGTGAATCTTGCATAATTTTTGAAATAACATAGAAATTAAAAAAATTTACACATTCTGTAATGAATAATTCCAAAAATTATTCAGGGATGAAAAAAAAACTTAAAACAAGAGAGGTTCACAAAATAGGAAGCAGGCAACAAAAAAAAAACATAAAAGAGGGCGGTTCAAAAAATCATAAGAGGGCGGTTCAGATGAAAGGAACAAAGGAGGTTACTTAAATAAAAAAAGGTGGTTCGGAACTGCTCTTAAAAAACATTAAAGAGGGCGGTTTCGAACCACACTAAAAAAAAACAGTACTTACAAAGGCGATACATTTAAGAAGGGTTCGGAACCGCCCTCTTTTATGCAAAATAACCTCCCTCAAAACGTTTTTCTGTAGTAGTGGTGAGCTTTACACATGAAGTAGAAAGTAGTTCCTAACTAAACATAATGACCTACTAAGTCAAACACATTTAACACGTAACACATATTTTCAATCATCAAGCCAAACATGCATCACACACAAACAAGAGTTCCCTTAACCACTCTTAAACCCATAACCTTCACTCTTTTATCTTTTTCATATGTTATTGATTCTCTTTTCTCTCACTCACATCATATTATCATACAATCTTGCCTTCTCTCTTTATTTCTTTCTTTTATATTTTTATTGTTTTCTTCTCTTTCTTTCATGTATTCTTTCTTTATTTCATTCTTTTATATTTTTCTTGTTCTCTTCTCTTTCTTTCTTTCTATTCATTTTTTACTTCTTTCTTTTTATTAATTTGGCTACAGGGTCTCACGACTAGGCCCACCGACCTAACCTGCACCAAATATTTTCTTTATCATCTATCCACAGGGTCTAACAACCAGATTCATATGACCTAACCTATGTCACAGGGTCTCACGACCAGATCTTTCGACCTAACCTGCGCCATAGGGTCTCACGACCAGATCATACTATCTAACCTGCGTTGGCCACAGGGTCTTACGACCAGATCCCACGATCTAACCTGCGTTGGCCCATTCTTTTATTAATTCTTTTATCAATTGGCCACAGGGTCTTACGACCAGGTCCTCCCGACCTAACCTGTGACAAGTATCCTTTTATTATTCTCATCCTCATTTCGTTTAGCTTATTTAGTTATTCTTTTTATTTATGATCTTTTCTCTTCTTTAATTTCTTTATAATTATCCTTTTCTCTCTTGCCTTTTATTATTACTTGTTATTTCATTCGTCATTCAACATACATTTATCATACAAATATACACAACAATTTTCACACTTTATATTCTCAATTCCCTAAGTTTATGCCATGACGTTTTTAACTCTTTTAATTCCTTATTTCTCATTCTAGTTATACATCTCATACATACATTCTTTCTTTTATTTATTATTCAATTCATTAGGCGATACACATTTAGAACACAAACATCACAATTCAACCACTTATATAATTCACACATATCTCTTTGAGTCAATCAGACATACAAAACAATAATCACTTATAATCATTCACAATTAATAACCAGAGTTCTTGTTCTTCAAATAAACATACATGATAACATATGACACTTAGCCTGCATATTCAATTACCAGCATCAATTTATAGTTCATTTCGTTTACTTTCTTACTTTATATTTAATTTAAATTAATTACCGAATGATCAGTTATAAGCACACCCACATATTCTTAGCAAGTATTATATACTAATTAGAAAATACCTCCTAAAGCAAGGTAAAGAACCCCTTACCTTTAGACGCTTTAACTCTTAATTTCGTCAAATACCTACTCATTCCGCATGATGACGTCCATTGATTTCTACGCTGCGGCTGGTCCTGAATTTCTTTCATCATCCCCAGCAGGGAAGACAACCGCCCCGATTCACGACGATCCGGTTTACCCCGATCCAACCACGGTTGCACCAGTCCAATACGGGTCATGGCCGAATCGGTTTAAACCACACAGCCCTAAAAGCTTCAAGTTCCTTCATGGCAGCAACGGTGGAGGAGTGCAAGGAGCAGCACTGTCAAACCCGTCACAGCAGCTCCAGCGGTGGGGGTTCAGGTTCGGTGATGCAAGGACCCGTGGTGGCGATCCGATCTTGGGTGGCAGCGGCAGATCGCGACTTTGGTGGAAGCAACATCAGAGAACATTGGCGACGACTCAGGTTTTGATCATGGTGGTTGTTCAGTCTTCACTCCTTAAGCGGTCTCGGGTACGGCGATGAAGGCCGCGATTCACAACTCGCGAATCTCCCTCCAACAACAATGGTGATGCGACATAGGGACCCCATGGAGGAAGACGAAAACGGAGATGGTGGCACTGCACTTAGGCGACGACGGTGAGCGAGCTTCGTGTTGACGTCGTAGCTCAGTCGGTGGCGGCGATTGCTGGGTGGCGGCGATTACTGGGTGGCGGCGATTCGCATCAGGACTCGCGATTGGTGGGAGGGGGAACGCAAGTGGCGGCGGCGCGCGGTGGCGTGGCTTCGAGCGCGCAAGAGAGAGACAGAGAGGACGGAGGAGAGCAGTGGAGGTGAGAGGGAGATTCAAGTAAGAGGGAGAAAGAGAGGGCAAACGCCAAAGGGGAAGAGAAGAGCCAAGCGGCGACGCTGAGGGTGGCTTTTGGCGGCGAAAAAAAATGGGACCGGTGGAGGGAGATATGGGTTAGGGCCGGTGCCTCATAACAGGGAAGAAGAAGGAGTTGGGGAGGGAGGGTTACGAACCCCCTTCCTCATACTATCTTTTTTTTTTATTATTATTACATTACCATTATTATTATTATTATTATTATTATTATTTTTATTATTATTATTATTATTATTACTATTATTACTAATATTATTATTATTATTATTATTTTTCTTTTTCTTTTTATTTATTATTATTATTATTATTTTTATTTTTCTTTTTATTTATTATTATTATTATTATTATTATTATTACTTGTGTTAGTATGGTTTTAAAACACTAATACCATTTTTCTTTATTTGTTTATTGTAAATCTCAAAAAATACTAATAATAAAATGTAAGCATTTAGTAAGTACTTATATGAAATTATAAAGTTAAGAATCTTAAAATTCTTCAAACAAGTTCAACATTTAAAACGTCAAAATATATTAAAGTATAGAAAGTATGCTCTCGTCCTCAACCGGATCCTCCTCGATCTCATCCGAGGGAGAGTGTACCCTACCACTGCGTACAGGGTCAGGTGATGGTGAGACCCTGATTGGGCTCCTCGAATCAGAAGGGGGAGTCTCCTCGCGGACGACTCTAGAAGAAAAAGGGTGTGAGCGGGTAGGTTGAAAATAAAAACTGTGATATGAGCGAGCTGGTCGTGTGGGAGGTGGTCCATGGTAAGTATAAAAGAGGGGTACGTGCATAGTGTACATGATGGGAATCATAAATCTACGAGGATGAAACCGGACCATCGAGTTGGGATGGTAGAAGATAACCTCTACCTCTCCCTCGAAGACCGCTCGGTGATCCTCGTAGATCCATATGCCACTAAAAAGTGGCCGGATCTCGACGCAAGCGATGTAACGTGACATCACCTACAAGGGCATAGGGGTAAGCATTTCTATACACATAATCAACAGAGTATAAATTTGCACAATATGAATATGTAAATATGCGACAATGAACAACAATCACATTTAGCACTTAGCAGTTATTGAATGCAATTAGGATGCTCATACTTGTTTCATTTATCACACTTAATTCAAATGAGTGGCATGATGCATGAATCTAGCTCTCATGCCTATCTCCATCATTCTATGTCACTCTTTGACGTCCATCCCTGACAACCCAGCACTCACCAGTGCGTTGTATTCCTAGGTATACAACAGTTCGTACATTCACCAAGAATGTACACGACAAGCTTGGAATCAATGCCATCCGAGCAATGTTATAATGTGCCACCCGAGCAACGTACCGTCATCCAAATGGCTCATCATCCAAATGGTATAACCGTATCGGCATCCACTCAGCCGACCACGTCAACGACGTGTCATCAAGCAAGCGTATTGGCACTCCCAGAGGCCCTCCTCATGTTACCAAAACATGATAAACGACTTACCATCCAAACTCCAAATGAATGCATCATTTTTACGATTGAAGGAAATTGATTAATATATTACATGCCACCTAGGCACATTCCGTCATCCAAACGGACCGTCATCCAAACGGTGTATCCATATTAATCAATTCCTCTTAAGTTCAGATCCCTTGGATTATGGTTATGAAATCCTTAACCAATTGAGTTAGAATTGAAAATGGTGTTTCTCAGGTTCTGGGTAAATTACTCGAGTATAATTCAGTATACTCGAGTGTTTTTCAACTTTTCCAGATTACTCGAGTGTACTTAGGGTTACTCGAGTGTTCATGACTTTCTGAGGATTTGGGTTTCAAATTCAATAAATTACTCGAGTAGTTCATGGGTTACTCGAGTGTTCATCATGATTTCCAGAATACTCGAGTCAACCCTGCATTACTCGAGTGGTTTGCCTTAACATGTCCTCAGGTCTTGCTCGATACTCGAGTACCAGACACAATACTCGAGTGTTCTTGCTAAAATTACATTGTTTTACAAACGTTTTACTCGAGTACCTGGTCTAATACTCGAGTGTTTCGCAGCAGAAAACACTGAAATCTTAGTTTCAACATACCATTTTCATTTCTACTCATTTCCAGTCCATTCCAAGGATCAACAGAGTTAACATATCATAATTTGAACATGCGACAACATTCATTTCATATCAAATAACAGATTTGACAGAGAATCAACCATTAATGCATAAAATACTCAATTTGGCAACTCAATACCTCAAATTGCAAAATAAACATCACACTCATGAAACAATGGTCATTTAAGCTTGCATGCATGATTTAGAACTTGCTCAACACAGTTTTAGAGCATGACTTGGTCTCCAAACCAAAGTTCCTATTCAATCTAAGCCCTTAGAGCCTCTTGGTGGCTCTCTAATGAATTTAATGGAATTTAAACTCTATCTAGTGTACGAAATTTACTTCCCCTTACCTCTCAGACGTGTTCCAACCAAGAATTTCCAAGAGAAAGCTCTCCAACCCCAGGAATCACTTTGAGCTTCACATGCATGACAGTTTCGAGTGCAGCACCAAAATTGAATTGGTTCACACATGAAACAGAGATAAAAATTGGGGATTTTAGTTTTCCTAGATTCTATGCAACATAAACTAACTAGAGAAATCGAATTGAGACTCATAGGATTCGTGAGCTTACCAGAAATCGGAATCAAAGTGAGCCCCCAGAACCACTTTGACAGATAACAGTCTCAACTTCCAAGCTCCAAATCTTCCACCACACTCACTCAATCCTCACGATTTTAGTGTCTATACAAAGCTCGTGATGTGAGCTTTGTATTGGTGTATAATTTATCACTCAGATCAGCACACAGAGGAAGAATCGAATGAAACGATTCAAGAACCCTAACACACTAACTCTTCTTCAATTTGGCAAAATGGGTTGCTTAATCCGTCAACCACGGCTTAAATACTTGGCCAAAACCTTCATGCAGCTCGACACGAAGGCATTGAAGTGTTGAGGAAGACGATTTTGTGTCAACACACGAGAATCGTTGTTGGTGACTCACCAAACGCACTAACTCGTGCAACTCTGTCCAGAATACTCGAGTATTCCAGAAAATACTCGAGTAGTTTGTCCAGTTTTTGAAAAATAATTATTTTATTTACTTTCCCTCCAAAATCTTTCCTATATTTGCTTCTAGGTCCCAACCCAGGGACTAATATGCAAAAATACCTATTTCATGCATAAATATATTTATTAAAATAAATTCTAATAATATAAACACAGGTTTTAATCAAAGATTAAAAATAGAAATAATTAATTATAATAAACTTTATAATTAATATTCCATTAATCCAGGATTAAAATTTTGGGGTGTTACATCAGTGCTATTTTTCTTTTTATTACTCTTATTATGTTTGGAATTAAAAATAGGGATGTTACAATTCTCCCCCACTTACAAGAATTTCGTCCCCGAAATTCGGGTTACTTCGTAACGCGGAGAACCATCCAGCTAATGGGGTTCCTGTCGGTTCTATTTCCTCGCTTCCGATGTGTTTAGGTCCATTCTTCTTAGTATTGTCATGTCTGTCCTCGAACACTACGTATCTCCTCTATCGCGACAGATTCACCATTTCCTTATTATGAAAGTTCCATCTTCCATTTCTTGGGTTGAAATCCTCCCCCACTTAGCATCAATTTACCTGCTTACTCCGATGCCAGGAAGCAGGAAATCGAACGTGTCGGTTCCTGATTGCCTTTCATACGACTTTTAATAAAGAGTGCAAGAATCTAACAACAACAGAAAATATAATCTTTGGAATTCACGAGGAATTTGCGACTTCGCTTTAAGAAAATAGTATAAGATTATGCGATCCAAAGACTCCTCGCAGAATGTAGCAGCTTATGGATAGAAATTTCCCGAAATCTGATCGAATAAATAAGACTGGAACTCCAGGAACGATAGATATTTTAAGATAAGAAACAAGGAGAAGATCGTAAATTCTCAATGTTTAGTAGATTGGAGCGCGAAATCTTTGATCCGTGATCAAAAATCGCTACTTCGAGGTCATGTGAAACCAAGAAGAATGAGGAGGAAGGGATCTACTTGCACGAATTGAGGTACTAATTAAGGCTTTCAAATTTACTATTAAATTCTTAAACGATTTTCGATGGTCAATGGTTGGAGGTTGGCAAGTATTCTTGACGTTTGAACATTCTGTTAGACACTATTTTAGACCAACGACACTCATGACATACCTTGGGTGTATGTCAGCAATCCCTTACAACCTTCTTCGAGCTAAACCTTAAGGAAAGCTTGAACGAACTTGATACATAACAAGAAAGCTAATGGAATTTGACATTTCTATCACCTTAAGACTTGCACTTCTTTCGAAATCGGGAGTCGTGATGGGTTGACGAGTTTGAAAAGGTTGTGGTGTCTGACCGCGTATGGTTTTCTCCATACTTTATGGTGATTGGCGGGGTCCACGAGGGTCGCCAACATGACAAGAATCAGGTAGATACAGGCATTGGAGACGTTAGCATGATTAGATACATGTCAAGCAAGAAGATGAAGAAGATTATCCTAAAGAATGTATTCCTACTAGATATTCATAGAAAAAGGCATTTCCTCCGGACTAATGGTTGACTTCGTCCATACTCCGGCACTTGGGAGTACCAACTTCGACTATTAGGGAAAGGTTCTTTCGGTTCAGTGTCCAGATTTAATCAGATAGGAGTAACAGATTCCAACTATGGTTCCTTACTCCCCTACTTGGCATTGACATGCCTGGCGGTGTCAATGTCAAATAATAGGCTTGGTCAGTTCTAAGGATCGTCTATCTAACTTTTTGACAGTTCTTCGAGATTGAAGATGGCACCTGTTGAGGAGCATTGGGTCATATTGAATTTCTACGATTTGGCAAATTCTCGTGTCTACTTCTAAGTTCTCCCACTTGATGCTTGAGGCTCGAAAAGAGTGAAGATGTGAAAAAGAAACACAAAGCACTCAAGGAGAAGCTTAATGATCTTCGCAAGGTGATCAAGGATGTGCTGGGTGACAAGGTCGAGAAAGGTTCATGCCCGTACAGACATCGAGGTTAGCAGCATGACTGGGCACATGTCAAGCAAGAAGACAATGGAGATTATCCCAGAGAATGCACTTTCATTAAGGAATCATTAATAGATGTACTTTCTACAGAGTGATGATTGACTTGATCGATCTCGGTGAGGGTACCTCGTACAGTGGTCCAGTTTTATTCATACGAGGTAACCGAATCGAGTAGACAAAACTAGAACTCCATGAACGTCTGATATTCACCAAAGACAAACATAGGGAAAATCAATAGTTCACCAACCTTAGATGGTTGAAACACGAATGCACTTGGTTAGGATTGAAATAGTTGCATCAAATTTGGTTCAGAACCACGAAGATCAAAATAAGAAGATGGAGGTTTACTCGCACGAATGGAATCATTACTTACGGTTCAACGAAACACGAATAAAGCTTGAATGACACTTAGTGCCCATGGATCGAGGTAGGCCAACACTCTTAGGGGTTTACATCATTTCCAAGACTAAGGGTCAGGTTAAGCTTACTACCTGTTGGTGCTCAATTGCTAAGATCATCTAGTCTCAGCGTGGAGACTTTATGGAATTGTCAAAACTTTTTTTTTTATGGCTAGCAACATCTGATTTGGTTCTTCATGCAATTTAGAAGGGGTTCCTAAGGCCAGCTTGGTTTTCTCCAGGATGCTGCATGAAGGGTTCGAAAGGCACTGTCTGGTTGGCTTCCTTCCTCCTAAAGGTGGTACTTCTTGGGGAAATTCTATTTCGGATCGGTTTTTGTTTTAGTTAGGAGCTTCCAATGGCATCGACCATGAATAGGTGCGAAGATCGAGGTGATCAGTCCCAATCTCCCATCTATCAATAGCAACATCATTGGAGCGGTTATTGATGATATTATCACTTAACAGATGCAAGGATCAGAGTGATCGGTTCTGACCTCACATTCCATCAAACGACAACACCATCGCCGAATTCAATTAAAGTTAAACATGTGTTCCATGGCTTAACGCTATCACTACGCTTCCAAATCTTAACACTTAGTTCCTATAACTATATGTGTTTCCCTATAAATATATAAATATATATATGTATCCTATTCATCTGACTTAACTATCTATCGGTTACTCGCTTGGTGAGTAACCCAAAGGAGTTGTGAGACCACACTCCAAGGCCGAGGAAAAACTGCTCTGGTACCATAATGTAACACCCTCACAATTATTTAGTTAAATTAGGATTTTATAAAAATGGTAATTGAAAATTTCTTTTTAAATTAAAATACTTAAGAATATTTTTCCGGAAAACGGACAGAGTTTCCTCTGTTTTTCGGACTTTCCCAAAATTTCCAATTTTGTACCTGCTTAACCTGTTCAGTCCAGCAAACTATTAAAACATAAAATGATATAAATATTATCCAGAAACAGATCCTAATGCCCCGAATATCTCAAACAGGGGCGTACAACTAATACATATTTTTAAATTACAAAATAGTAGTTTTTAACATATCTAAAACTGCAGTCCACTCGTAAATAACAAACAGATACTCCACGTAGTGGAGGTTCAACCTGCTCGGCCAGAAACTGTGTAAGCTCCAAGCTAAAAACCTGAAAAATGGTTGTAAGGGTGAGCTTTACACATGAAGTAGAAAGTAGTTCCTAACTAAACATAATGACCTACTAAGTCAAACACATTTAACACGTAACACATATTTTCAATCATCAAGCCAAGCATGCGTCACACACAAACAAGAGTTCCCTTAACCACTCTTAAACCCATAACCTTCGCTCTTTTATCTTTTTCATATGTTATTGATTATCTTTTCTCTCACTCACATCATATTATCTTTCAATCTTGCCTTCTCTCTTTATTTCTTTCTTTTATATTTTTATTGTTTTCTTCTCTTTCTTTCATGTATGCTTTCTTTATTTCATTCTTTTATATTTTTCTTGTTCTCTTCTCTTTCTTTCTTTCTATTCGTTCTTTACTTCTTTCTTTTTATTAATTTGGCTACAGGGTCTCACGACCAGGCCCACCGACCTAACCTGCACCAAATATTTTCTTTATCATCTATCCACAGGGTCTAACAACCAGATTCATATGACCTAACCTATGTCACAGGGTCTCACGACCAGATCTTTCGACCTAACCTGCGCCATAGGGTCTCACGACCAGATCATACTATCTAACCTGCGTTGGCCACAGGGTCTTACGACCAGATCCCACGATCTAACCTGCGTTGGCCCATTCTTTTATTAATTCTTTTATCAATTGGCCACAGGGTCTTACGACCAGGTCCTCCCGACCTAACCTGTGACAAGTATCCTTTTATTATTCTCATCCTCATTTCGTTTAGCTTATTTAGTTATTCTTTTTATTTATGATCTTTTCTCTTCTTTAATTTCTTTATAATTATCCTTTTCTCTCTTGGCTTTTATTATTAACTTGTTATTTCATTCGTCATTCAACATACATTTATCATACAAATATACACAACAATTTTCACACTTTATATTCTCAATTCCCTAAGTTTATGCCATGACGTTTTTAACTCTTTTAATTCCTTATTTCTCATTCTAGTTAAACATCTCATACATACATTCTTTCTTTTATTTATTATTCAATTCATTAGGCGATACACATTTAGCACACAAACATCACAATTCAACCATTTATATAATTCTCACATATCTCTTTGAGTCAATCAGACATACAAAAACAATAATCACTTATAATCATTCACAATTAATAACCAGAGTTCCTGTTCTTCAAATAAACATACATGATAACATATAACACTTAACCTGCATATTCAATTACCAGCATCAATTTATAGTTCATTTCGTTTACTTTCTTACTTTATATTTAATTTAAATTAATTACCGAATGATCAGTTATAAGAACACCCACATATTCTTAGCAAGTATTATATACTAATTAGAAAATACCTCCTAAAGCAAGGTAAAGAACCCTTACCTTTAGACGCTTTAACTCTTAATTTCGTCAAATACCTACTCATTCCGCATGATGACGTCCATTGATTTCTATGCTGCGGCTGGTCCTGAATTTCTTTCATCATCCCCAGCAGGGAAGACAACCGCCCCAATTCACGACGATCCGGTTTACCCCGATCCAACCACGGTTGCACCAGTTTAATACGGTTCATGGCCGAATCGGTTTAAACCACACAGCCCTAAAAGCTTCAAGTTCCTTCATGGCAGCAACGGTGGAGGAGTGCAGGGAGCAGCACTGTCAAACCCGTCACAGCAGCTCCAGCGATGGGGGTTCAGGTTCGGTGATGCAAGGACCTGTGGTGGCGATCCGATCTTGGGCGGCAGCGGCGGATCGCGACTTTGGTGGAAGCAACATCAGAGAACAGTGGCGACAGCTCAGGTTTTGATCATGGTGGCTGTTCAGTCTTCACTCCTTAAGCGGTCTTGGGTACAGCGATGAAGGCCTCGATTCGCAACTCGCGAATCTCCCTCCAACAACAATGGTGATGCGACACAGGGACCCCATGGAGGAAGACGAAAATGGAGATGGTGGCACTGCACTTAGGCGACGATGGTGAGCGAGCTTCGTGTTGACGCCGTAGCTCAGTCGGTGGCGGCGATTGCTGGGTGGCGGCGATTGCTGGGTGGCGACGATTCGCATAAGGACTCGCGATTGGTGGGAGAGGAAACGCAAGTGGCGGAAGCGCGCGGTGGCGTGGCTTCGAGCGCGCAAGAGAGAGACAGAGAGGACGGAGGAGAGCAGTGGAGGTGAAAGGGAGATTCAAGTAAGAGGGAGAAAGAGAGAGGGCAAATGCCAAAGGGAAAGAGAAGAACCAAGCGGCGACGCTGAGGGTGGCTTGTGGCGGCGAAAAAAAATGGGACCGGTGGAGGGAGATATGGGTTAGGGCCGGCGCCTCATAACAGGGAAGAAGAAGGAGTTGGGGAGGGAGGGTTACGAACCCCCTTCCTCATACTATCTTTTTTTTTTATTTTTTTATTATTACATTACCATTATTATTATTATTACTATTATTATTATTATTAGTATTATTACTAATATTATTATTATTATTATTATTATTATTATTATTTTTCTTTTTCTTTTTATTTATTATTATTATTATTATTATTATTACTTGTGTTAGTATGGTTTTAAAACACTAATACCATTTTTCTTTATTTGTTTATTGTAAATCTCAAAAAAATACTAATAATAAAATGTAAGCATTTAGTAAGTACTTATATGAAATTATAAAGTTAAGAATCTTAAAATTCTTCAATCAAGTTCAACATTTAAAACGTCAAAATATATTAAAGTATAGAAAGTATGCTTTCAAATGGTATAATTATTTTTAACATTTTAATTGAACTAATCACTTAGCCATATCAATAATCGATTAGTCAGTGCTATTTTTCTTTTTATTACTCTTATTATGTTTGGATTTAAAAATGGGGATGTTACACTATCTATTTGTGTATAATTGTTTTCTTATAAAGGATACATGTGGTTGGTTCATATAATGTTATTTACAAAGGTTTTCATCGTGCGAGATATTGTAGCTAAAATGTCAATATTTTCCTTTTCATCCTTGAACATATGGCAAAAAGAGTTAACAAAAACTTTCTCTATAAAGAGTGTGAAAAACCAAAAGTACTTTTTATTAGAGTAATATTTAGTTTACAAAATAGCCTGAGTGTAAAACATTTATATACAGAACCCCAAAATCCCTTTTTACACCCTGAGCATTGGTCTTCACAACTCGATCCTTTTGCAGAAGGATTCGGATAACGGAATGTCATCCTGGCTATCTCCTCTAAAGAACTCTCACTGCTACAGGAGTGATTTCAGTCCTGTCCTTTGAAATAACCTACCACACAGACATGGTAGATGGGAGTAAGTCACCACTTGTCATATCGCGTAAGCATATTATATGATAGGTCAAACACATGCATCACATATATTATTTCAATATAATAAATGCATGTTCAATTGTCTTAACAGCAATGTTATTAATTCATAGTTATTTTTCGTGCAATGCATGTAGTCCATGAAAATTGCAGGTGCATTAGTCAATTCGAACGGCATTACGACATACTCATAATGTCTGTATCGAGATCGAAATGCGGTCTTAGAGATATCCTCTTCCCGAATTCTGATCTGGTGGTAACCCGACCTCAGATCAATCTTGGAAAATATCGAAGCTCCACGAACTTGGTCCATAAGGTCATTTATCCTTGGGAAAGGATATTTGTTCTTAATGGTGACCTTATTCAACTACCGATAGTCGACACACATCCTCAAACTGCCTTCTTCTTTACAAAAAAAACCGGTGCTCCCCATGGAGACACACTTGGCCTGATAAGCTGGTTTTGCAGAAGCTTCTCCACTTGCATTTTCAGTTCGGCCATTTCTGGTGGTGCCATTCTATAAGGAGCGATAGAAATGGGACCAGCGCCCGGAACTAGATCTATCCCAAATTCAATCTCCCTCTTCGGCAGCAAACCCGATATCTCGTCAGCAAACACTTCTAGAAAATCCCCAACCACATGAATTTCCTCGATCGACTGAGCTCCTTCTCCTACCACTGCCTCTTCTACCTCGGAGGTAAACAAAGACACATACCCAGCGGGTTCTGGATTCTTATAAGCTACTAACTTTTTATCACAATCGATGATCACTTGGTTCTTACTCATCCAGTCCATTCCCAAGATCACATCCAATTGTGACAAAGGTAAACAGATATGATCTACACTAGTGATTCTTTCTAACACTTCCATGTGACAACTAATGCACACCTTAGAAACAATCACAGGAAGATTCGTAGGGGTTTCTACCTTAAGAATATAAGGTAAATCAGACACATGTATTTTCAAACGATTCACACATTCATAAGAAACAAAAGAACGTGTAGCTCCAGAATCAAAGAAGACATTGCAAGACTGACCATTGAGCAAGTAATTACCTTGCACGAGATCAGAGGATTGGTTGGCTTCTACACCACTAAGAGTGAAACTCTTCCAGAAATAACAGGTTTATCAGCTGTTCCCTTCGGATTGGTCTTGGCCGGTTCTTTGAAATTACGAGCAAAATGACCATGCTTCCCACAATTAAAACAACCACTTGTTGCCCAACAGACTCTTCCAAAATGATGACGCTTGCACTTCTCACAGTACGGGACACCAGAGATGGTTGAGTTAAAGAAGCAAATAGAAGATTTGTTGCATAAGCAATTCATTAGACCGAGTGTTTCCCCTTGGGGTGCACTGGTATTGTTTGTTAAGAAGAAAGATGGAAGCATGAGGATGTGCATGGATTATCAGGAATTAAACAAGGTCACAGTTAATAATCAGTATCCATTGCCGAGAATTGACGATTTAATGGACCAAGTTCAAGGAGCTGCAATCTTCTCTAAAATCGATCTGAGGTCGGGGTACCATCAGATTCGAGCCCGAGAAGAGGATATTCCCAAGACGGCATTCCGGTCCTGATATGGTCACTTCAAGTATGTAGTGATGTCGTTCAGATTAACCAATGCCCCTACAGTATTTATGGATTATATGAATACAGTCTTCCGACCTTATCTCGATTCTTTTGTAGTGGTATTCATTGATGGTATACTAATCTACTCAAAGAATCCGGAAGAACATGCAGTTCACCTTCAACTGGTGTTAGAAGTGTTGAAGGAAAAACAACTATATGCTAAGTTCTCGAAGTGTGAATTTTGGTTAGAGAAGATAAATTTCTTAGGGCATGTGATTTCGAAAGATAGAATAACGGTGGATCCAGCTAAAGTTGAAGCTGTGCTGAAATGGGAAAGACCCAAGTCAGTTACAGAAGTGCATAGTTTCATGGGATTAGCTGGATACTATAGAAGATTTATTGAAGGATTTTCGAAAATTGCTCTTCCTATGACGCGTCTGACTCGTAAAGAGAAATCCTTCGTCTGGGACGAGAAGTGTGAAGATAGTTTCCAGACTTTAAAGGAAAATTTGACATCGTCTCCTGTATTAATATTGCCTAATCCACATAAAGGTTTTGAGGTATTTTGCGATGCGTCAAAACAAGGATTAGGATGTGTACTGATGCAGGAGGGTAAAGTTGTTGCTTACGCATCAAGACAGTTGAAGACACATGAAGAAAATTATCCTACTCAGGACTTGGAATTGGCAGCAACAGTGTTTGCATTGAAGATCAGGAGACACTATCTTTATGGAACCACATTCCAAGTGTTTAGTGATCACAAGAGTTTGAAACATCTCTTTGATCAGAAGGAGATCAACATGAGGCAACGTCGTTGGATGGAATGTTTAAAAGATTATGATTTTGAACTTCATTATCATCCCGGCAAAGCCAACGTGGTAGCAGATGCTTTGAGTCGAAAGACCCTTCATATGAGTGCTATGATGGTTAAGGTGCTAGCACTAATTGAAGAGTTCAAAGATTTGAGTTTAGTGATGCAACTGGAAGAAGGCAACATCAAGTTGGGAATGTTGCAGATTACTAATGAGTTTTTAACTCAAATCGGTGAAATGCAACAAAGAGATGTAGATCTCCAAGAGAAGAAGAAATTATCAGCCGAAGGAAAAGAACCAGATTTTCAAGTTGGATCAGACGGAATCCTCAGATTCAAAGGTCGAATTTGCATTCTGTAACACCCCGCAAATTCCTCCTATTAATTTAAAATACTACAGAGATTTATTTTTGAGAAAAGTGTTTTGAAAAGAGTATTTTCTTAAATGAATTTCTTAATTCACGTTTTTAAAGTGATGAGTGATTTTAAAGGAATGATTTTCATAAAATAATGTTGAAAAATTTAGAAATTGAGTTTTGAATGGTTAGGTGTTCGCAATTTTTATGCTTTAAAGGAATTAAGAATTTTTATATATGAATGGTTTATAAGAGAAAGATTTATTTTCATGTATGTATATGAATGTATGTGTGGTGTGCTATGTGTATATATGTTTGAAGTTATATGGAATTTAATTAGTAAAAGAATATGATAATGCATGTATGTTAGTATATGTGTGTGATACGTGTAGGTGTGTGTGTGCATATATGTGTGTGTGCCGTATGTATATGTAGATGTATGCAATCCTAGAATTTTCTAAGTGTTGGACAAGAAACCAAATAAACTAATTTCCAACCATGACCTAACTAAGTTAATGAAAACCCTAAGGATTAGCCAACAAGCCATTGAACCTAAAGATGACCCCTAGCACCCTAATCCACTCTACCTTGTCCCCTTAAACTTGATAACCTCCACCCATGCAACAAATTGAGTTGCCAAAGTTGCCCCTCCCATTTACTCACCCATGGCCGAATCATACAAGGGTAAAAGAGGGAGTCATGAGTTGCCTATATAATCCATAGCCCTTAGTTCATTTCACCCATTTTTTCCATTCATTCCTTTCATTTCTTCACCTCCCAAACACACTTGTTGAAGAGCAACATTAAGCTCTCAACACATAGAAAGGAGAAAGAGGCCGTGAGCTAGGGAGAGGAAGAAGAAGAAGCCAAGTCCAAAACTCAAGTCTTTTCTTGAAGTTCCAAGACCTTAGAAGCTAGGAGACCAACCCTTTCTTTGGTGGGTAGCTCGAAGTTATGAAGGAAATTATAATAGCTTAGTTTTTCTTTGATCTTGTGATATTTCTTTCTTTTCTTCTTTGCATGTAAATTTTCTGAGTTTATTTATGTTTGATCTTGGACTTTTGAGATTAAAAATAACTTGTAAACTTCTAAACAATGGACTTCATAACTCTATTAAGGTTTTCATGAAAGATCTTAAAGTTTTTCAAGCTAAATCTTCTAGATCTAAAGGTTTGATGAAATTTTTGAGAAGCTTAAAGTAAATTTCTTTGCATGTTTAATTTTCTTACTTGAAACCGTGATTTGGGATGTGTTTAATAGTTTATTTGATAAATAAATGGATGATCTAAACTTGTTTAATGATAATGTCAAGATCCTTGGTGTTGCATGTTGATGTGATGATGATTTTGATGAATTAAGTTCATGCATGTGTTAAATAAACCTTGATCTTAAATTTTTAAGAATAAATAAACTTATAAAGTACTAGATCATGAGACCTATGTTTCGGTCATGACTAGAAAAATTGATCTTGATGCTTTTTAATTTGATCTAGTCATTGCATGTTAGCTTTAGGCCTTTTACAAGTTGATTTGAGTTGTTGAAATGCTTGGTTTTGATTTGGTGATGATGAAACTCTGATTTTACTTGATCGATGAAGGAGTTTTGATATTGAGTCATTATGTGTTCTTTTTAACAAATAGATTTGATCCTTTATTCATGCATGCCACGGTTTTGGTCTTTTCTTACTTAAGGTGATTTTTATCTTTCATTTGTGCTACGATACTTGATTTCATGACTTGATCTAGAAGATCTAGGTACATGCATGTGATTTTTGAGTAAAAAGGATTTTTATTTTCTTAATGAACCTCACAGTTTTATAAAGGAACTAAAGAAATAAGTTTTTGGAAAAATAATTTCTTAACTTGATTCACGTTTTGTGATCTTGCATGTTAATTTCCCTTTGATTCAAAGACTTTTAAGAAAGTATAATTAAAATGAAAACTTGATTTAAGGAAATGATATTTTTTAGAGTTTTGTGTGAAAAGGGTGCATGGTTTGATTCATGATTTTGATGTTTGCATGTTGAAAAAGTGAACCAAAAGCCTTGTTTTGTCAAAAGGAGGTTCGGCCTAGGCATAGTAAATAGACTAGGATTCTTTTCAATGAAGTGGCATAAAAGCAATAATTATGTTTTGTGAAATGTTGTTGAATTAAATTGTTTGAAATGGTGTTGTAAATATTTAACTCCTATTTGGTCTTAATTAAAGATAAGAGAAATAAATGAACTAAATGATTTTAGAAAGAGTTTTGTGTTTAACTGAATGTGTGTGAGTATGTGTATTCGGTTGAGAGGGAAAGGAAGAGTAAATAATTTTGTTGCATGAAAAAGAAAATGGAATTTAAGTGCTTGAAATGAATCAAGTTGATTTATGTGTTTTAAATTGTAATTCTTAACTTGTTTTCCTTGATTATATTCGGTCATATAGTGTAAATAAATTTAGGGAGTTTAATTGCATGAAATGAAATGTACATGATGATCTCTGAAAAGAATAAAGTTGTTTAAAGTAAGAAAATTAAATATAAATGTGTTTGGTTTACATCTTTGATTCAATTTGGTTTGTGAATATATGCATGACTAAATGTTTTGTGAAAATAAATTATTTGTGAGTGTATGATTGCTTTGATGATTGACTAACTTGGCTATATGTTTCTAATTAATTAATAAGGTGTTGTTGGCTGTTGTATGTTAAGTTGATAATTGGAAAGCAATTAAGTGTATAACTGATTTTGAAGAATTATCGGTTTTAAAATGATTTGATGTTATTTGCTTGGAATTATTGGATTGTGTTCATGACTGTACAAGATTTGTTTTATGATAAAAAGTTTGAGTTTTAAAGTGTTATTTTCGAGTCAAAGAAATATTTGAAATAAAAAGTGTTTTTATGATGTTTTCGGGTTGTTACACATTCCGAATGACCATCAGTTAAGGAGAATGATCTTGGAAGAGGCACATAAAAGCAAGATGAGTATCCATCCAGGATCAACTAAGATGTACCAGGATTTGAAAAAGATATTATGGTGGTCGGGATTAAAGAAAGATGTAGCTTTATAACACCCCGATTTTGATTTCCGAAGATATTACATTTATTTATTATTTATTAGTAAAAATGAGGGTCAAATTTTTTTTCAAACGTGCTTCCAAAAACATTCTTTATTATTAACTAATTACAAAAATAACTTGCACATTTTCTCATAAATAATTATCATTGCCATTTCACAAAACCGAGATGTCACAACACTCACATCACATAAACTAATCATGAACTGAAAATACTTCTTCACATTTTAAACATTGTCAATAAGTTCATCAGTACCACTGATTACATGAGTTTCCCAAAAGCAGTTTGCCAACAGTACTCCCAACATAATTATAAAAGCATAATATAAAAGAGTACGGACACTAAGTCCCAAAATACATCAGAAGATAGGATAGTTACATCATATGTTATCTAAAGTATGACTTTCCTCAATCGGACTTGACCCTAATCAAAACAAAATAAAACACCTAGACCACAAGACCCATGGACTTCCTAAGCTGGCGGCTGATCATCATCATCCTCTGATTCTGTCTCCTCCTCTTCAGCCTTCACATCTGCAGGCGATGCGGCCTACGTACCACGAGCGTAGTACGTGTGAGGTCCTCCGTCCATATAGTCCCACAAGGTAATGCGACAAAGTGCAGATCAATCCTTGCTCCTCTCAGACGATGTTCAGGGTCCTTAATCTCCAACTCAGTCAAGCCTCTCTAGATCCATCCATCAGGGGTGACTTCCCACGCTCCCCCCCGCTAGGGGCCACATGGTAATCTCTATGTTGTACACCATCTGCCCGTTGTGTCCCCACGAAGAACGAAGAGAAACAACGAACAGGAGAAAGAATAAGCTTTTCCAGACGCATGTCATGCCAATAACTTCGGCATACCACAACACATCTCAAGCAAAAAAGAAATAACTGAGGAAACCGCAATTGGTGGTTGAAACAACTAAGAGACACTAGGAGAACACCTAGAAGGGGGGGGGGGGGGTTGAATAGGTGTTTAAGAAACCTTGAAAGATTTTCGACAGAAACAAATCGAAACAATCAAAACGAATGATTTTTGCAAAATCTACAGCTCTTAATCGATTAAGACCAGATTAAACACAAAGAGTTAACCGATTAAGCACAGATTAAAACTAAAAAATCACTTTTCAATCGAATACGAAAATCAATCAATTAACACGTATGATCAGAGATTCAGCGAAAAAGATTCACTCCAATATTCTTATTGATTACCTAGGTTATGAAAATGATTTTCCCAAATCAATTTGCACAATAAAGATTCAATTCAATCACTTATGAAAAATCAATCTTTTCTAGGTTTTCAACCAAGAACACAACGAATGACAAGAACGTAAAGAGTTAAGGGTTTAGAGATACTGCACAGAGATTTATCCTGGTTCACTTTCATCCACTTGAAAGCTACATCCAGTCCCCTCTTCAACCAAGAGAGATTCTTCACTATGAGGAATTAGAGTTCTCAAATTACAAACAAATGCCTCTCAAGACTCCCTTCTTGATAGCCTCCAAGAGATGCACCACACTCTTGTTTTGCAATCCTATTGACCCTCTAATCTAACCTCTACCCTTTTCTTGTCGATAACTCCCCACAACAAGTTTTCACTTTGCTCGTTGATACCTCACAACAAGACTTCACTTTGCTTGATTCACAACCAAGACTTCTTCTTCTTCAATTTGAATGAACTTGCTTGATGATAATCGACACACCAAGGCTTCTTCTTTTGTTGTAGATAGCTTGCCTCTTGCAAAGATTACAACTCAAATGAAAAACATAAAAATCCTATGAACCTCTTTCAATAGCTATGAAAATATCACATAAGAGATTCAAAGATTCTTGATCAAAGAATGTAAAAATGAAAGCTTTGATCTTATGAAATTGAGAGAGAATAGTGTGGCTTGATTCTTTGTAAAATTGATGTAAAAATGATGCTTGATTTGTAATAATAATTCACAAAGGTTAGGAAAAGGTTTATATAGAATACCCAAAAGTTAGGAAACTTAAAAACTGATTTTGAGAAGTGAAAAACGTATTTTAAAAACTAGTTGTAACCTCTTAATCGATTAGACTGTTGCTTAATCATTAAGCACTGTAACTTTGAATATGTTAGTCGATTAGAACATTACTTAATCGATTAAGATAGTTCAAAACACTTAAAAACTTGTTTTCTCAAAACTAAACATTTTCTTTCAAACCTTTAAGCCACCTATTGATTTTAGGTTAAGTGAAAACTCAAATTATGATATAATCATGACTTTGATAGAGCTTGATGTGTTAGAGCTTAGTCTTGTCTAGTTAACTTATAGTGATTAGGGTTAGCTTAAACATGATTTATTAAGTGTAGCCTTGGGTAGTTCTAAGTTGATTAGGTTTAGATGTCTAATAGTTTAGTTAAAAGTTAGATTAGCTCGGTTAATGAATGGCTTAAGGGTTAAGTGGATTAGATTAAGTCTAAGTTAACCAAATGGGCCTTGTGAGTGATGTTGGGCCATGAATGAGTTTTGGGCCTTGTGTGTGTGTGTTGCCGTGAAGTGCGTGTGTGTGTGGTGAAATTGTGAGTTTGCATGTAGAAGTGAGGTGTCATGCTCACATTTCATGCATGTTGGCCAAGAATTAGGTGGCAACATTATATTCCTTTCCTTGCATGAAGTGTGAGGTGTCCACACCAAAGCACACCACTTAGCCACCTAAAAACCTCACCATTTGACCATAAGCCATTACATAAATGACTATGTGTGAATGAGCATCACTTTTTCTCCCTTTTCTTCATGACACCTTCACCATCATCTTCATCTTCTTCTCTTGAAGACCTCACGGCCAACACCACCACCACCCTCATTCTAGCTTATTCTTCCATTAAAACGAAGAAATCATTACATATCCAAAGCCTAGATCATGGATATACAACATGCATGTGTGATTAAGGCTTAGAGAATTCAAATCCAACCCTTCCCCTTCTTTAGAAGCTCACGGCCACACCTCCATCACCACCCTTAATCAAGCCTAAACACTTACCAAACACAAGAAACCTTAGCATATTCATACTCTAGATCATGAATATGCCACTTGCTTGAAGTTTTGTGTTAAAGAAAATTTCAATCATTAAACTTCAAACCTAAACAACCTCACGACCAAACCCCAAACCAAGCCTTAAAATCTTTAGCTTGGTAGATCAAGTGGAGCCTTAGATTTTTAGAAGCTTGAGATCAAGTTTCAAGTGTCAAGGAGGGAGAGTGCTCACGGTTAGTTGGACTTGATTAGTGACCTTAATCCTTGATTAGTCAACTAATCCAAGATTAGTTGGACTTAATCCTAGATTAGTGACCTTAATCCGAGATTAGTCAATTAGGCTAAACCTAATTCATGATTAGTGAAACCTAATCCATGACTAGTGGACTTAGTCCATGATTAGTCATCTAAGGTTCAGTTAAACCTAGTCTTAAGTAAGTAGGACTTACTTAACCAAAGTCTTAAGAAATTAAGACTTACTTAACCCAAATTCTAGTTACTTAAGGTGTACTTAGGTCAGGTAAATGGTGGAACTTTGTTCGAATACTCAGACATAAGCTTGACATAGAACTCGTATGACTCTACTATGTACTTAGATACTTATGGATACATGTTGAATGCTTATAATGAGCTAACATGAATGCGCATGTATCCATGCTGAACTGATGTCGAATGATTATGACATAGTTAAACTAATGATAGACTTGGAATTTGAACATATGCATGATAACCTAGGATTGCAAGAGTTGCATTGATATCATACGTGACATGAGCTAGGTTATCAGACCAGTCCCAATCTGAGGAACACCTACGTAGGTGGAAACCCCGTAAGGCGTGCCTTTTCGATGCAGGTGAACCTGTGAACTGTTTATGTAACCGAACTTGATATTTCATGAAAGCATGCACAAGGTTCACCGTAAGCCGTGCCTTTCTACGCTGGTGGACGCACTGTAAGTCGTGCCTTTTACGCTGGTGGAAACACTGTACGTCGTGCCTTTTACACTGGTGGAAACACTGTAAGTCGTGCCTTTTACGCAGGTGGAAACACTGTAAGTCGTGCCTTCTACGCAGGTGGAAACACTGTAAGTCGTGCCTTTTACGCGGGCAGACGTGCCGTAAGCCGTGCCGCGTTCTTGAACGCACCGTTCCTCAGATCTGGACCCGATGGACATTGAGGCCTCGAAGTTGGAGAAACATGTACATGCATCATGCCACCTATCTTGAAGATAATAACTAAACTGGTGTTTGCTCATATGTATATGCATTATTGCACTGGTTATTGCTGCTGTTCATCTGGTTGTGAATGTTAGGCTTAGGCTTATTCGATAATGCGACTGTGTTAGGCTTACTCTCCTGCCCTTTTAGGTAATGGCCAGATACCTGCTTTGCATCGAGATCCGCCCGCTCCTTGACGGCGTTTGGGAGTATCGGGATCACCAGATTGTTTTTGAGGGTGAAGTAGAGATCACTCTCTACCATCCCAATCCCGTAGTTCGCTTTCGTCCTCGTAGGTTTCGTATTCCGATTATTTACGTTATGCACATACCCTCGCTTTAAACGCTTTGTGCCCTCGGAGGGACGACCTTTAAGGGTGTGCATGGTGGAAATAATTCGGAATTCGAAATAGTTATTCAGCTTTTGGTTGGACGAAACCGGTGATCTCTAACTATGGAGTAGCTGCAGTGGACCAGTGACCAGCTCTGATGATACCCTTTTCTTTTGAGTTGTACATATTTTTTAATATTACTTTTGGTGAGGTATTGTCAGAGTGTTTTATTTTCAATGGACTTGTACCTACTATGTAACAGACTTTTGCCACTTAATATCTATAACTAAGGTTCACTTCACGCATTTCAATATTCCGCTGGTTTTCGAATGAGCTTTGGAAATCCGGTATCGATAAGTTTTTAAAGGACTTGCAATTGAGGGACTAAAGGTTTCATTAATGAAAATAATATTTATTTCAAACACCCTCGACTGCTTTTCAATGACTTATAACTTTCCGAATTTCAACTCTTTGATTTTACTTACAAATCAATTGTATTAAAAAGAAAAATTTTTCCACCCTAATTTTTAGAAAACTATACAAGTCCAAATTAAATCGAGCGAAAACCTTTTCATGTGAAAGAGCGTCACACCTTTTGTGGTATCAGAGCTGAAGGTCCTGCACTTGGTCCATAGTTAGTCCTATCTAGACTAAGATAGTTGTAGGATTAAGATAGTTCTAGGGCTTCAGTTTCCCTAGGTCTATTGTGATACTTAGCCTTTAAGCAGGGTCACAATGGCAGCTAGGAATCAACGTAACATAGCTGAGGTTTTAGATAGGATCACTACGGTGATCGAGAACATGCAACAACAAGCTAACCAACCACCCCCAGACCAAGCGGGACAAGTTGAGTTCCGTAGTCTGTCCGAGTTCCGAAACTGTAACCCTCCTAGGTTTGAGGGAGGTTTCAAACCCGATGAGGCTAACAAGTGGATAAATGAACTGGACAAAATCTTCCAAACCCTAGGATGTACGGACGCTCAACGAGTGACCTATGCCACGTACATGTTGTTTGGGGAGGCTGAAAACTGGTGGAAGCACGCTGTTCAACTCTTGGCTCCTGAAGGTCGGGAAATCACATGGCAAGTGTTTACGGAAAAGTTTCTGGATAAGTACTTTACCGAGGATCTGAGGCGAAAGAAGGAGGTAGAGTTTCTACAACTGCAGCAAGGTGACATGAGTGTGGGTGAATACACCGCTAAGTTTGAGGAGCTGCTTAAGTATTCTCCTTACTTTCAGCAACACCCTGATGAACGAAGCAAGTGCATCACGTTTGAGAATGGGCTAAGGCCAGATCTAAAAGCGGCTTTCAGTTATCAGAAGATTCAGAACTTCTCAACTCTGGTCGACATGTGTCGGGTTTATGAAGATGATAAAAAGGCTGAGGAGCTATACATGCGAAGTAAGAGGAATCAGCAAAGTTCCGGGTCACAGTGGCGCTTCAAACTTTAGAGGCAAAAGGCCACACTTCAAGGTCAAGGGTAAAGGCAAGGCGTCGGGACAAGTAGCAAGTTATCAGGGAAGTGCTCCGTTGTGTGATAAGTGCAAACGTCATCACTTCGGAGAGGTTTGTCGGAAGCCGTTTTCCGGTTGCTTTAAGTGTGGTAAGTCGGGTCATTGGTCAAGGGACTGCAGAGAACCCGAGAAGGGTGACTCGAAGGGATCGGTGAATAGACCGGTGGCTAAAGGGAAGGTGTTTATTCTCAGTGGTGCTGAAGCCAATCAAGCCCCTGATCTCGTGCAAGGTACCCTTCTTCTTCATAGTCAACCTTGTAAAGTTTTGCTTGATTCTGGAGCTAGTCATTCTTTCGTTTCATATGAATGTGTGAATCGTTTGAACTTGCCCCTATCCGATTCACCATACCGCTTTAGAATAGAAACCCCAACTAACTCCCCTGTCCTTACTTCCAAAGTCTGTTTAAACTGTTTGGTTGAGGTATTAGGCCGCGTCTCGAGTGTAGACCTAGTTTGTTTACCTTTGTCACAGTTGGATGTCATTCTGGGTATGGATTGGATGATGAGGAACCGAGTGATCATCGACTGTGATAAGAGGATAGCCTTGTACAAAGACCTTCACCCCTCGAACCCCGAACCCAAAGGTTTCATGTGTCTGTTCTCTGTAACGACGGAAGAAGAGGAGAAAGGGATAGAAGGAATACCAGTGGTAGAGGAGTTTTCGGAGGTGTTCACGGATGATGTACCGGGGTTTCCGCCGAATCGAGAAATCGAGTTTGGTATCGATCTAATCCCAAGGACTGGCCCAATCTCGATAGCACCATATAGGATGGCGCCGCCGGAAATGGCTGAGTTGAAGAAGCAAGTAGAAGAGTTGCTACAGAAACAGCTGATCAGGCCAAGTGTGTCTCCCTGGGGTGCGCCAGTGTTGTTTGTGAGAAAGAAGGACGGAAGTCTGCGTATGTGTGTGGACTATCGGCAGTTGAACAAGGTGACCATCAAGAACAAATACCCTCTGCCAAGGATAGACGATCTTATGGATCAAGTTCGCGGAGCTTCTGTTTTCTCGAAGATAGATCTAAGATCTGGGTACCATCAGATAAGGATTCGGGAACGGGATATTCCCAAGACGGCGTTTCGGTCTCGCTACGGGCACTATGAGTATGTGGTAATGCCGTTCGGTTTGACGAATGCTCCTGCTGTCTTTATGGACTACATGAACAGGGTCTTCAGACTGTTCTTGGACTCATTTGTAGTGGTCTTTATAGATGATATTCTGGTATACTCAAAGAGTCCAGAGGAACATGCTGAACACTTAAGGATTGTATTGAAAGTTTTAAAGGAGAAACAGTTATACGCCAAACCCTCGAAGTGCGAGTTTTGGATGGAGGAAGTTAAGTTTTTGGGACATGTGATCTTGAAAGGAGGAATAGCTGTCGATCCAACAAAGGTTGAATCAGTTCTTCAATGGGAACAGCCTAAGACGGTAACGGAGGTCCGGAGTTTCTTAGGACTTGCCGGGTACTACCGAAGGTTTATAGAAGGATTTTCGAAGATCTCCCTACCCTTGACTAAGTTGACCAAGAAGGATCAACCTTTTGTCTAGGACTCGAAGCGCGAAGAGAGTTTCCAAAAGCTGAAGGAAAAGCTGACCACTTCACCGGTGTTAATCCTACCTGACCCATAGAAGAGTTTTGATGTGTACTGCGATGCATCAGGGCAAGGCCTCGGGTGTGTGTTGATGCAAGAAGGTAAGGTTGTGGCATACGCAACAAGGCAGTTGAAAGTGCATGAGGTGAATTATCCGACGCACGACTTGGAGTTAGCCGCAATAGTCTTCGCTCTGAAGATCTGGAGGCACTATCTCTATGGCACTGTGTTCCGAGTGTTCAGTGACCATAAGAGCTTAAAGTATCTCTTTGACCAGAAAGAGCTGAACATGAGACAACATCGGTGGACGGAGTTTCTCAAAGATTATGACTTCGAACTCCACTATCATCCTGGAAAGGCGAATGTGGTTGTGGATGCCCTAAGCAGAAAGGCATTGCATGTGAGTGCCATGATGATTAAGGAGGCTGTGTTACTGGAGAAGTTTCGAGATATGAATTTGGTAATGGAAGTCGAGCCAACAAGCTTAAAGTTAGGAATGCTACAGATCACGAATGAGTTTATGACTCTGATCCGCGAGCGGCAACAAGAAGATGGTGAGCTTAGTGAAAAGAAAAGGTTGGCATCTGAAGGGAAAGAACTGAACTTTCAAGAGGGAAAAGATGGACTTCTTCGTTTCAAAACGAGGATATGCGTTCCAAAAGACGCAGAACTTAGAAGAATGATATTGGAGGAAGCACACAAGAGTCGGATGAGTATGCATCCGGGAACAACTAAGATGTATCAGGATTTGAAAAAGTTGTTCTGGTGGTCTGGATTAAAGAAAGATGTGGCTGAGTATGTAGCATCATGTCTGGTTTGCCAGAAAACGAAGGCCGAGCATAAGAAGCCGGGAGGAGAGTTACAATGTTTGGAGGTCCCTCTGTGGAAATGGGACAGCATATCGATGGATTTTGTGTCAGGACTACCAAGGACGGACCGGAATTTTGATGCCATATGGGTTGTGGTAGATCGGTTAACTAAGTCAGCGCATTTTATCCCCATAAATATGCGTTATTTTCTGGAAAGGCTTGCTCAACTCTACGTTGATGAGGTGGTACGACTGCATGGTATACCTTCCAGTATAGTTTCCGACCGTGATCCAAGGTTTACATCTCGGTTTTGGAACAGTCTACATCAAGCCCTGGGAACAAAGTTAAAAATGGGATCTGCTTATCATCCTCAAACTAACGGAAAAACAGAACGAACCATTCAGACGTTGGAAGATATGTTAAGAACGTGTGCCTTGGAGGAGCAAAGAAGTTGGGATAAGGTGTTACCGTTGGTGGAGTTTACCTATAATAACAGTTTTCATGCGAGTATTGGGATGGCACCGTTTGAAGCGTTGTACGGTAGAAAGTGCCAAACACCACTATGTTGGTTTCAAGTAGGGGAGAATGCTTTGATCGGTCCAGAACTGGTACAAGAAACAACTGAAAAGATTAAGATGGTACAAGAGAAGATGAGGGCCGCTCAGGGAAGGCAGAAGAGTTATGCGGATAAGAGGAGAAGACCTCTTGAGTTTGCAAAAGGAGAGCATGTGTTTATCTAGGTATCCCCGATGAAAGGTGTAGGCAGAGCATTGAGAACCAAGAAACTTTCACCTAGGTTCATCGGTCCGTACCAAATCCTTAGGAAAATTGGTCCAGTTGCGTACCAGATAGCCTTACCACCATCTTTGTCTAGTCTGCACAATGTCTTTCACGTTTCACAACTTCGAAAGTTTGTGCACGACCCTAACTCCATTCTGGATATCCGACCCGATGACCTGTCTGTGCGAGAAAACCTAACTCTAGAAGCTGGCCCGATTTGTATAGCAGACCGCCGAATCAAGCAACTTAGGGGAAAAGAAATACCCTTGGTTAGAGTTGTTTGGGAACGCAATGGTGTTCAAGAGTCAACTTGGGAACCCGAAGCTACGATGCGTAGAGAATATCCCGAGTTGTTCAAGTAGAATAGAATTTCGGGGACGAAATTCCTGTAAGTGGGGGAGAGTGTAACATCCCTAAATTTTAATTCCCGAATAATGTTATGCTTTGCCTTAGCTTGATGTGTTAGAGCTTAGTCTTGTCTAGTTAACTTATAGTGATTAGGGTTAGCTTAAACATGATTTATTAAGTGTAGCCTTGGGTAGTTCTAAGTTGATTAGGTTTAGATGTCTAATAGTTTAGTTAAAAGTTAGATTAGCTCGATTAATGAATGGCTTAAGGGTTAAGTGGATTAGATTAAGTCTAAGTTAACCAAATGGGCCTTGTGAGTGATGTTGGGCCATGAATGAGTTTTGGGCCTTGTGTGTGTGTGTAGCCGTGAAGTGTGTGTGTGTGTGGTGAAATTGTGAGTTTGCATGAAGAAGTGAGGTGTCATGCTCACATTTCATGCATGTTGGCCAAGAATTAGGTGGCAACATTATATTCCTTTCCTTGCATGAAGTGTGAGGTGTCCACACCAAAGCACACCACTTAGCCACCTAAACACCTCACCATTTGACCATAAGCCATTACATAAATGACTATGTGTGAATGAGCATCACTTTTGCTCCCTTTTCTTCATGACACCTTCACCATCATCTTCATCTTCTTCTCTTGAAGACCTCACGGCCAACACCACCACCACCCTCATCCTAGCTCATTCTTCCATTAAAACGAAGAAATCATTACATATCCAAAGCCTAGATCATGGATATACAACATGCATGTGTGATTAAGGCTTAGAGAATTCAAATCCAACCCTTCCCCTTCTTTAGAAGCTCACGGCCACACCTCCATCACCACCCTTAATCAAGCCTAAACACTTACCAAACACAAGAAACCTTAGCATATTCATACTCTAGATCATGAATATGCCACTTGCTTGAAGTTTTGTGTTAAAGAAAATTTCAATCATTAAACTTCAAACCTAAACAACCTCACGGCCAAACCCCAAACCAAGCCTTAAAATATTTAGCTTGGTAGATCAAGTGGAGCCTTAGAGTTTTAGAAGCTCGAGATCAAGTTTCAAGTGTCAAGGAGGGAGAGTGCTCACGGTTTGGTAAGGTAAAGGCCCAAAAAGTTCTAAATCTCCATAGTTGTCTTCAAGAGGTAAGTGAGAGAAGATTACACTTTTGCTAGAATAAGTCTTGAAGCTTAGAAATTAGGTTGAGTCACCATGAGACTCAAGGGCACTAGCTAGATTTTTGGTTTTGGCTTGGAGGCCGAATTTGATGAATATTGATATGTGATTATTTAATGTTCTATGTTGAATTTTTATGAATATGTTTGTGTTGATGAGTAATGACACATGTTATGTTGGTTAATTGAATGCTTAGACTCTTGGATGAACTAAACTTAAGTGTTGACTAAATGGATTTTAGTTAACTAGGCCTTAACTGATAATTAGATAAGGTAATTAAGTGTTAATCAAATGGTTTTGGATTGATAAATCTCGGTTAAGGGAGTTAACTTAGTAACTAAAACGATTAGGTCAACTAAGTACCAACTAAGCCTAGTCTTAGATAACTAATAGTACTCGAACCTAATTAAGTTTCACTTAATCCTAGATTAGTGACCTTAATCCTTGATTAGTCAACCAATCCAAGATTAATTGGACTTAATCCTAGATTAGTGACCTTAATCCTTGACTAGTCAACTAATCCAAGATTAGTTGGACTTAATCCTAGATTAGTGAACTTAATCCCTGATTAGTCAACTAATCCAAGATTAGTTGGACGTAATCCTAGATTAGTAAACTAAATTCCCTGATTAGTCAACTAATCCATGATTAGTTGGACTTAACCCATGATTAGTCGGATTTAATCCGAGATTAGTCAATTAAGCTAAACCTAATTCATGATTAGTGAAACCTAATCCATGACTAGTGGACTTAGTCCATGATTAGTCAGCTAAGGTTCAGTTAAACCTAGTCTTAAGTAAGTAGGACTTACTTAACCAAAGTCTTAAGAAATTAAGACTTACTTAACCCAAGTTCTAGTTACTTAAGGTGTACTTAGGTCAGGTAAATGGTGGAACTTTGTCCGAATACTCAGACATGAGCTTGACCTAGAACTCATATGACTCTACTATGTACTTAGATATTATGGATACATGTTGAATGCTTATAATGAGCTAACATGAATGCGCATGTATCCATGCTGAACTGATGTCGAATGATTATGACATAGTTAAACTAATGATAGACTTGGAATTTGAACATATGCATGATAACCTAGGATTGCAAGAGTTGCATTGATATCATACGTGACATGAGCTAGGTTATCAGACCAGTCCCAATCTGAGGAACACCTACGCAGGTGGAAACACCGTAAGGCGTGCCTTTTCGACGCAGGTGAACCTGTGAACTGTTTATGTAACCGAACTTGATATTTCATGAAAGCTTGCACAAGGTTCACCGTAAGCCGTTCCTTTCTACGCTGGTGGACGCACTGTAAGTCGTGCCTTTTACGCTGGTGGAAACATTGTAATTCATACCTTCTACACAGGTGGAAACACTGTAAGTCCTGCCTTTTACGCGGGCAGACGTGCCGTAAGCCATGTCGCGTTCTTGAACGCACCGTTCCTCAGATCTGGACCCGGTGGACATTGAGGCCTCGGAGTTGGAGAAACATGTACATGCATCATGCCACCTATCTTGAAGATAATAACTAAACTGGTGTTTGCTCATATGTATATGCATTATTGCACTGGTTATTGCTGCTGTTCATCTGGTTGTGAATGTTAGGGCTTAGGCTTATTCGATAATGCGACTGTGTTAGGCTTACTCTCCTGCCCTTTTAGGTAATGGCCAGATACCTGCTTTGCATCGAGATCCGCCCACTCCTTGACGGCGTTTGGGAGTATCAGGATCACCGAATTGTTTTTGAGGGTGAAGTAGAGATCACTCTCTACCATCCCAATCCCGTAGTTCGCTTTCGTCCTCGTAGGTTTCGTATTTCGATTATTTACGTTATGCACATACCCTCGTTTTAAACGCTTTGTGCCCTCGGAGGGACGACCTTTAATGGTGTGCATGGTGGAAATAATTCGGAATTCGAAATAGTTATTCAGCTTTTGGTTGGACGAAACCGGTGATCTCTGACTATGGAGTAGCTGTAGTGGACCAGTGACCAGCTCTGATGATACCCTTTTCTTTTGAGTTGTACATATTTTTTAATATTACTTTTGGTGAGGTATTGTCAGAGTGTTTTATTTTCAATGGACTTGTACCTACTATGTAACAGACTTTTGCCACTTAATATCTATAACTAAGGTTCACTTCACGCATTTCAATATTCCGCTGGTTTTCGAATGAGCTTTGGAAATCCGGTATCGATCAGTTTTTAAAGGACTTGCAATTGAGGGACTAAAGGTTTCATTAACGAAAATAATATTTATTTCAAAAACCCTCGACTGCTTTTCAATGACTTATAACTTTCCGGATTTCAACTCTTTGATTTTACTTACAAATCAATTGTATTAAAAAGAAAAAATTTTCCACATTAAATCGAGCGAAAACCTTTTCATGGGAAAGAGCGTCACAAATACTCTAACCAAACTCATCAAAATAAAAGACTTAAACTAAAGATATTACAATTAAACACAAACTAAGTCTTCATGAGCTTGTTCTCTCTTCATCACTTGATGTTTGTTGTTTGCTTGTTGAGCTTGAACTTGATCAACACATTTGTAGCATGTTCAAAACCTTTTGTCATTATCAAAACATTCTCAATGGAACTTACAATCTCCCCCTTTTGAAAATGACAAACATGTTTTGAAGTTGTTGATGCTTGAATCATTTGATCACTTGGTGAGACTCTTGCTCCCCCTTGCTAATTGCTTTTGACATTTGAAATCCAATTGATATAAGCTTGATTCTCCCCTTATCTTCAACAACTTAGCTCAACCTATATAAAAACAACAAAAACAACCCTTTCTCCCCCTTTTGGCATTATCAAAAATTAATATATACTAATTGAAATATAAAATTCTAAGCCAAAATGGAAGTAACAAGGATTATGAATATTGTTTTCTCTTATTTTTTAAGAAATCCTTTCTCTACATAATTGATACCAATTGAAAGACAAAAGAACTATACTTTGAAATGTGATACCAATTGGCAAGAAATATGACAATGAAATATGATACCAATTGAAACTAAAAAAGGTCATAATATCACTTAACAAAGTAAGATATCAATTGTAAAGAAATATCACAATAGATCACAATATCATGATAATCATATAATGATCACACAATAATACTAATTATGAGTTTTGTAGAAGAAATACCAATTTAGAAAGCTACAATTGTCAAAATTCAACAATATCAATTTTACCAAATTGTAGAACATTCTCTTGAGACTTGAAGAAAGTGTATAGACCTTCATTTTCTTCTTCAATATTACCTACAAAACAATCATGCTTTGCTTTTTAGTATCCAAATGGTTTTGGATCCATTTTTGTTAGTTAAGGGACTCTCACCCTTCTTAACCCAAACAAAATCTCCTTTAGGTATACCATGCACTTTAATATAACACACATTTGAAGTATGTCCATGAGTACCACAATAGAAACATGTTGGTGCATTTGAAAAATCAACTTTAGAAAAATCAACAACATTTCTATGAGAGTTACTCTTAGCATTAGTATAACCCAAACCAAACTTGTTTGAATTTCCTTTTTGAAAATTTAACAATGTGCGCAATTTGATATCACCACTTGTGAAACTTGCAAGCTTATTTTTCAAATTAACATTTTCATCTTTAAGCAACTTGCAATTCTCACAATCAACCACAATATTAAATCTACTAGCACAATCACAAGAAGAACTAGCATAAATGAGATCAAGGGTTTCATTTTCAAGATTAAGCTCATCAACTTGTTTTTGAAGTTCTAAAATCTCTTGTTGATGTTTCAAAATGAGCTTCTTTATTTCAATGTTTTTCAAAGCTAGTTTTTCAAATTGTTCAAGCATTTCTTCATAAGCATTACATAACAATTCATATTTAGAAGAAATTTCGGATTTAGTATGACTTACATCGCTTTCCTCGCTTTGTTCACTTGATTCATCATTTGAACTTTCCTCTTCATCTACTTGAACAAGCAAGTTGAGTGTAGCGACTTCTTCATCATCCGAAGAACTACTTGATGTGCTTTTCTTCTCTTCTTCATCATCCCAAACGATGTATGCCCTTTTATGTTTTGAATTCTTCTTTTCTTTCTCCTTCTTCTTGAGATACTTAAGCATGAGTACTTGAGATGACCGGGTTTTCCGCATTCATGGCAAACTACACCTTCTTTTGATGTCTTGGTCTTGTAGTGTGGGGAAATCTTCTCTTTACCTTTGTCTTTGTTCAACCTTCCTTTTCTCCTTAGAAACTTGTTAAACATCCTTAGTAAAAGTTTCATCTCTTTTTCATCAACATCCGAATCGGAATCTTCACTATCATCATCATCGAAACTCTCTTTTTATATGAACCATTGACTTTAAGAGCAATTCCTTTTCTTGATTTGTTCTTATCCGACTCTTCATGCATATTCAAACGTCCAAGCTCCATTTCATGTTCTTGAAGCTTTCCAAAAAGTGTTGCAATATCCATAGCATCCAAATTTTTAGATTCTACAATAGCCGTTACTTTTGGTTGCCAATTCCTATCCAAACATCTCAACACTTTGTTAGTAAGTTCACCTTGTAAGAAAGTCTTACCAAGAGCAAGTAAATGGTTAATAATATGAGTAAAACGCTTTTGCATATCATTAATAGGTTCATTTGGAAGCATTTGAAACAATTCATATTCATGCATCAAAACATTCAATCTAGCTCTCCTAACCTCACTAGTTCCTTCATGAGTCACTTGAAGAGTGTCCCACATTTCCTTAGCACTAGCACATTGAGAAACTCTAAAGAATTCATCATAAGATAAAGTGGAGGTGATGATATTTTTTGCTTTAAAATCATATTGAACTTTCTTTCTATCATCATCATTCCACTTATCCTCAGGGGTTAATTGTGCTACACCTTCAACTAAACTAGAGGGGATATGAGGACCTTTTTCAATTACTTTCCAAATATCACTATCAATGGCTTGGATAAAGATTTTCATTCTTACTTTCCAATAAGCGTATCCCTCACCATTGAATAGTGGAGGATGACTTATTGAAGCACCTTCACCACCAAAGGGATTCGTAGAACCCATTGCGGTTACTTAACAAGGATCTTTACGAAAAAGCTCTTATGCTCGTGTCTTTCGACCGAGCTCTGATACCAATTGAGGAAACCGCAATTGGTGGTTGAAACAACTAAGAGACACTAGGAGAACACCTAGAAGGGGGGGGGGGGGGTTGAATAGGTGTTTAAGAAACCTTGAAAGATTTTCGACAGAAACAAATCGAAACAATCAAAATGAATGATTTTTGCAAAATCTACAGCTCTTAATCGATTAGACTGGTTCTTAATCGATTATGACCAGATTAAACACAAAGATTTAATCGATTAAGCACAGATTAAAACTGAAAAATCACTTTTCAATCGAATAAAAAAATCAATCAATTAACACGTATGATCAGAGATTCAGCTGAAAAGATTCACACCAATATTCTTATTGATTACCTAGGTTATGAAAATGATTTTCCCAAATCAATTTGCACAATAAAGATTCAATTCAATCACTTATGAAAAATCAATCTTTTCTAGGTTTTCAACCAAGAACACAACAAATGACAAGAACGTAAAGAGTTAAGGGTTTAGAGATACTGCACAGAGATTTATCCTGGTTCACTTTCATCCACTTGAAAGCTACATCCAGTCCCCTCTTCAACCAAGAGAGATTCTTCACTATGAGGAATTAGAGTTCTCAAATTACAAACAAATGCCTCTCAAGACTCCCTTCTTGATAGCCTCCAAGAGATGCACCACACTCTTGTTTTGCAATCCTATTGACCCTCTAATCTAACCTCTACCCTTTACTTGTCGATAACTCCACACAACAAGTCTTCACTTTGCTCGTTGATACCTCACAACAAGACTTCACTTTGCTTGATTCACAACCAAGACTTCTTCTTCTTCAATTTGAATGAACTTGCTTGATGATAATCGACACACCAAGGCTTCTTCTTTTGTTGTAGATAGCTTGCCTCTTGCAAAGATTACAACTCAAATGAAAAACATAACAATCCTATGAACCTCTTTCAATAGCTATGAAAATATCACATAAGAGATTCAAAGATTCTTGATCAAAGAATGTAAAAATGAAAGCTTTGATCTTATGAAATTGAGAGAGAATAGTGTGGCTTGATTCTTTGTATAATTGATGTAAAAATGATGCTTGATTTGTAATAATAATTCACAAAGGTTAGGAAAAGGTTTATATAGAATACCCAAAAGTTAGGAAACTTAAAAACTGATTTTGAGAAGTGAAAAACGTATTTTAAAAACCAGTTGTACAACTCTTAATCGATTAGACTGTTGCTTAATCGATTAAGCACTGTAACTTTGAATATGTTAATCGATTAGAACATTACTTAATCAATCAAGATAGTTCAAAACACTTAAAAACTTGTTTTCTCAAAATTAAACCTTTTCTTTCAAACCTTTAAGCCACCTATTGATTTTAGGTTAAGTGAAAACTCAAATTATGATATAATCATGACCTTGACAGAGATTCACTACCCTCTAAATACTCTAACCAAACTCATCAAAATAAAAGACTTAAACTAAAGATATTACAATTAAACACAAACTAAGTCTTCATGAGCTTGTTCTCTCTTCATCACTTGATGTTTGTTGTTTGCTTGTTGAGCTTGAACTTGATCAACACATTTGTAGCATGTTCAAAACCTTTTGTCATTATCAAAACATTCTCAATGGAACTTACAATAACAACATAAATGTGAATGGATGTTGGATGAATGCATGATCCTCATCGTTATTACTTAGCCACTTTATTAATTCCACATCATTATTCTCATACAACTTTACTGTCATCTGTATCTCATTGTCATCACACTTTGATAATTCACACTGATAACTTTCTCCAAAATATTTTATTAAGTCTTATCAAGAATTCACATCACTTGTAATGTCAAGGGAATTATAAGACATCACTGTGAAAAGTTTATTATTAGCACACACGTCTACATCTCCTCCATATCCTCCCAAAACCTAGTCGGAAGCAAACATGACGTACATGAACCTTAACCCACGCCAGTCGAACAGTCGGGAAGCCACTGCATACAAATATGAACGTCAAGCCACAACTGCACAGGCTGGCTATCATGACAATTGATATTCCACGCGATCCAATCTCCAGCCGATCTGCCCGCCTCGTTCAGGTTCCCTCTCACCGTTTGGAATTTGATCAAGGGGCGACAGTACTTTTCTAGTTCGCGGTGCAGAGCACGCTACAATCCCTTGGGTATTAATCCTCGATCACTTATAGACTAGTTCCGCCTAGAAAAGAACTCCAAGTTTCTTAACGTTTCACTGTCATCACCCTCCCCTATCACAATCACACACCTGAATATCCGCAGATAGACAGGGTATCTTCCTCTCCACCACTTCACACTCATCTCACCGCATATAATTATTATCTTTGTTATGTTTCAGTCTTATTAAAGCTCTTAATTAATCCTATGGTCGGACGAGTCACCCTTATCCATCACTTCGGTGATCCTCGACCTCTATTACACAACTTTTTCTTATTGTCCAAACTTTTTCCAATGTCGCTTACTTGACTGATCAAGGCTCGGATCCACGGCATACTGCACACGTGGCCAGCTCCATTCATCATAACCATAATTATTGCATCGCTTATCAGATAATTCCATCACATTCATTCGTTACTTTATTTCCATGCTTCAATGTCATGCATCATGCTAAACAGAATATAACAACATAAATCATTATACATGAGCAGGCATCATGTAATCATATTCTTATGTTCACATAGCTCAATCAAATAATAACACATAAATGCAATAGTGATCATAGTCTTTCATGCGAGGAGCCAGACAATCACAGACCAATTGCCCTCACACTATTCAACCTTATTCGACCACGGTTCCGATTTAAACAATCGAAACTAAACACAGTTATTCATGGCATACATTCCAGATAAGCTCTTATTCTCACCTTGATTACGAATTGAAATTCCTTGAGAATTCACGAAACTCTGATCTCCACGATCACGATCCACTGCAACACCTTTAATTCCTCAAATCAAATAATATATATTAATATACAATTTCATCTTTCTCAAATCGTCCCCAAAGTAAAACTATAACGTAAGTACATTAAAACACTTTGAAAATAATCCATAAATAAATTTTAAAAATAAATATAGGTTGCTGGTCTGCCTTGGACAACACTTTAAAACAACTCCGAAAACATCGAAAAATCCACCATTTTCAATTCGACTTTTTCCTAAATCAAATACCACTTAAAAGCTTTGCTTTAAATCACTTAAAAACATTTTTAAAATTGAGAAACAAGCCCAAACAATTCTGGACAGCAAGGTACTGCTTCCAAAATCACTTTTTAAAATTTCCGAAAACAACGTAAAAGTACTTTTTGCTTCCAAACATTCCTTAATATAACACCAACACTTAAACACTTTAAAATTCAAGCTTTTCATCATGAAACAAAACTTGGACAGCCACCAAACAAGTCCATCAAATCCAAATAATTCAATGGAATCAAACTTAAAATCAATTAGGTTTCAAAGCTATTTTCATAACCAAACATTTTCCAAACGTAGTTTAAAATTCAAATGATAACAACATTTTAACAAATCAATCCACACAAGTCATACACTTTTCAAATATCAAATAACACTTAGCAAAATAAATTCCTATCCTATTTAACTTACCTTGGCCGAATCATACACAAAGACAAAACAATGTTCTTAAATTTTTCTATCGACCTTAAAGCATCAAAACAACACTAACTTAATTAAAATCAAGCATATAATCAATTAGCCAACACTTAGTTACTTTTAGAACACATAATCATTTTCAAAACAATTTCATTTTCATATTTACCTACTTTAACTTAATGAAACTGAATTGGACAATTAAAATAAACCAAAGATTACAAGTTCAAATACTTTAAATCAACTAGCTCAATTTGGAACATCATCATGCAAATTCATTTTCACAAAACAAAATCACTTAGTCTTACATGCACCTTCAAACCGTATTAAACCAAACAAACAAACCAAACTCGTTTAATTTTCTTTGCTTTAAACAACTTAATTCTTTCAAGAATCACTATACAATAATTATATTTTCATACAACAAAACTTCCTAAGTACATTTCCTATACATGGCTGAATTGAAGCAAAGGAAATCAAGCTAAAATTACAAACTTAAAATACATAAACCAACTCAATTCATTTCAAGCACTTAAACTCCACTTTCTTTTTCATGAAACAAAATTATTTACTCTTTCTTTCACTCATGGCCGAATTGCACACACATATACAAATTAAATTACAAAACTTTACCAAACAAATTTATTCATTCATTTCCTTCATGAAAATGAAGAATACACTTTGGAAAATAATTAAAATTAACAAATCATTAGTATGTATGCAAAATAAACTCATTCACCTAATTTTTCATGACAAAACCGAATACACATATACATGCAAGAACAAGATTTAAACTTGTGAAAATCAAGAACCATTTTATTCCTCTTCTCTTGGTTTGGCAAAATTACACATATATACACACACACATCAAAGCATACATTTTTATTTGTCAAATAAACACATAAACACACTTAGATTATGCATTTTCTTTAGAAAAAAATCACACAAAAAAATTTATTAAACTCATTTACAAAATTTTCACCTCAAAACCGTATAGTCCAAAATCAAAATAAACCAACACAAAAATTCATTTTTCATGCATTCTTTGATGAGAACTCAAAAATACACTTACTATATACCAACAATAATCAATCCATGACATGCAAATAAAAATAAATTCATTTACCTCATATTAGCCCTTAGGCCATGACATGCAACATAGAAACAAAGGAAATTTTTGCAAATCAAACACACAAAACTCATAAACAATATTTAAATAAATAAATAAAATAAAATATATTTATTAAATAAAATATTAAATTTTCTGATTTTGAGTCAAAAGACTCGAGTCTTTTGGGGAAAGACTCGAGTATCGTAACTAGCTGTTAGGAAAATTTGAATTTTTGTTGAAATACTCGAGTATTTCTGGTAATACTCGAATAATTCGTGCAACTCTGCAAAAAAATAAAAGTCGGTTTCAAACCAAATTGAAACCAACAGCTCGTTTCATCTAGTTCTAAGCCTAGAGCTGGACCTTACTTCATAGGAGGGTAATCTTAAGTTATAAAGAAGTGATTGGGGGAGGCTAGGAACTCATTCAGTTCACTCCAACCCGAATTTCTGTCCAAATTCTCTGTTTTCTGGTGCTCTCTTTGAACCTTCGATTCTCTTTCCTCACTCAACCAAATCCAGTGCAACCAAAACACAATTCGAGTTCTAATTCCAATCCTGAATTAGAACCAAGAACCACTCAAATTGACCTCCTGTAGCAAGAGTTACAAGATCCCAAAGTTTCACACTCCAAGCTGAAAAACAGAGTGCAAAACAGCATCAACCACCTCTCTTCCTTGAATTGGTTTGGTAAACCCAGGAACCCTTTTGATTCCAAATCCGTTTCTTATCAAAGTTAGCATTTCCTAGTTGCTTAAACTAACTCATTTCATTCTTTTTCATGCCTTATTCTTGGTTTAATTGATTGCCAAAGTCAGCTAGTGCAAACTATTGTGCACCGGTGCAGAATCACAAACTTTGATCCAGTCCCTTTCCTCTTCAACCAATCGTTTCTTTAGCTTCTCTAAGGTATGGGAGAAGTTACCTAATCGCTAGAATGGTAATCAATAAGCTAAATTCATAGGAACCAATTGTGGTTTATGGGCAATGTAATTTGAAATGGGAATTTGACTTTGAGGCCAGAAACTCATGGTTTTTGTGTTCAAGCAAGTTTAATTGGAACTAAGGAAACTCACTAGATTGATTTACGAACTTAAAATCAAGTAGAAATGAAATTCATATGTTAAAATGGACATTTTCTATGTTTTATGCAATTCGGTGATTTGATTATGTTTCCTGTTAATTTGATGGTAATTGATATATGTAACATGTTTATTTTATGTGGAATAACTTCTGTTTTGTGCAGAATTGAAGTAAAAGTGTAGGAATCACGAAATGGTGTTTAAAATGCAGAAAACTGGTGCTGTTGCAGTAAAAAGACTCGAGTATTTAGAGAATGACTCGAGTATTCTGGGAATTGAGGAACGACTCGAGTATTTCTTCAAGTACTCTAGTATTTTTGCATGAACTACTCGAGTGGTTCATGAACTACTCGAGTATTTTGAACAAAATTGCATAAAACTCATATTTTCTTTAATTTTCAGAATTTAACTCGTTTAATATTATAATTTGACATAACTTAATCCCGTTTGGTTGATAACCATCCTGGAGGTGTCCTACTGGAATTTTATTTAGTGGTTGATAATTTTCCTACAGGAGTCCCAACGGAAGTGCGTACACCCATTTGTTCGATGTTTATCCTATAGATGTCCCAGTAAAAGTTTTTATTCACTTGGTTGATATTTTCCTATAGGAGTCCCAATGGGGTCGTTGCAATAACCATCAATAGGAGGCTATGCCCCGATGGACTATGAATGAAATAATTAAATACTATTTCTAAAACCATCACAAAGTGGCTAGGCCGCTGATGGACTTTTCCTGAAATTGTTAAACGGAAATAATTAATCCCATCACAAAGTGGCTATGCCGCTGATGGCCTTTTTCTGAAAGCATCAGCACCAGCTAAAAGAAAAGTTAAAGGAAATGGAATAATAGAATGATGTGTCGCTAGGAATGCTGATGAGAATAATGACAAAATAAAATGAGTATTAGGGACTATGTCCTGAATGGAAATGATGTGAATGATGATGAAGAATCAAAAGATAAGGATTGGTAATAGATTATGTTTGCATTCATGCATTTGTTTTGCTCCAGCTTGTTGAGGTGTTAATCTAGTTACGCTGGGAGGAGAAAGCCTGTAAGTCGCGAAAGGTCGAGCGGAGGAAGCTCACGATGACCCATTTTCCTCCAAGCTGTGATGCCCCGGGAAAGGATTCTAGATAGACATACATCATGCCATTAAAGACAAGATTAAAGTTGGAATTAAAAAGGATTGACATATGTTTATGCATTTGTGAAATTGCTATTACTTGTGTTTGTTGTTTTTAGCCAATGTTCTTTATCATTCGATTTCACGCGATTAGCTATGACTTACTCCCTTGTTGCCCTTGTAGGTAATGAAGATCTTGTCTTCCAAGGGGAAGTGTAGTGCTGGCAAGGGATGAGGAATTCCCTTTCCAATGATGGAGTTTTGAGAACCATGCTCTGGGTTACGATTAGTATATTAAGTAGCTCGGAGACTATTTTGTTTATTTTATAGTTTGAACTATCGTTATAATTTATAAAACTTCTATGTTTTATTCCGTAATGATGTTATGTACAAGTTGCTTCCGCTTTTGAAATGATAAAGTTCTAAACTTATTTTGGCAAAAAATTTTCTCTACTTTATTTATAAGTAATTAAAGGTTAGAAAGTTGGGTCGTTAACTTAGTGGTATCAGAGCAATGGTTCAAACTCTCGGCCTATAGAATATGGCCACACATGCTTTAAGCTGTGATAACTCTACATTGAGTGATGGGTAGATTAGAGTAGAGTCATTAGGGTATACTATTAACATTTCTTAATCTTAAATATAACTATTATTTTTTGATAAATAGCACAAAGTAGCAATGGCATCAAGGCACGCTCGCCATACCGACTAATCCCTAGACCGTATCGCTGCCATTTTGGAGCACCTGACTGATAGACGCGACACCGGTCCATCTGAGTTCAAAGGGCTAGCCGACTTTAGAAAGTGTGACCCTCCAAAATTCTATGGTAGAGCTAACCTTGAGGAGGCACAAATTTGGATTCAAGAACTGGAGAAGATATTTCAGACCATTCCATGCAATAAGGAGCAGAAAGTCACTTATGCTGCTTATGTCCTTGTGGGTCCCGCTGACAACTGGTGGAAGTATACCAAGCAAACCTTGGAGCATGAGAACAAACAAACCACTTGGGAGGTCTTTGTGGAGAAGTTCTATGAGAAGTTCTTCCCTAAGGATGTGAGAAACAAGAAAGAAATTGAATTCCTGGAGCTAAAGCAAGGAGCCATGACCGTTGGGGAATACGCTGCTAAATTTGAAGAGTTAATGAAGTATTCTCCATATTTCATGCTTCGCCCTGATGAGCATTCCAAGTGTGTTCGCTTCAAGAACGGTTTAAGGCCTGATATTAAACCATTCGTAAGTGGACAGTGCATCCGACACTTTGCAACTCTGGTCCAACGCTGCCGTGTCACCGAAAACGATCTCAAAGCAAAGGTAGTGTATGAGCAACAACAACGCAGCCAACAGAATTACGGCCCTCACCGTAATCATGGACGCCATAGCCAGAATAATCGCAACAAGGGTCCATATCACAACAAAGGACAGGGGAACAAAAGTGAAGGAGGACCAACCCATCTGCCCAAGTGTGACAAGTGTTAGAAACATCATGGAGGTAAAACATGTTGGGCTGTTAATCCCCCAACTTGTTTTACTTGTGAAAAGAAAGGTCACATCAATCGTTTCTGCCCCGAGGGAAATGCTAATCAAGGAGGAACTGTTCAAAGGCCTATGGCACTAGCGAAGGTGTTCACCATGTCGGGAGTTGAAGATGAGCAATCTGAGAACCTGATCCAAGGTAATTGCCTTTTGAATAGTAAACCATGTAGGGTCCTTATAGATTACGGAGCTACCCATTCTTTTATCTCCCATGACTGCGTCAACTGATTAAAATTGAAAATCACCGATACACCATATAATCTCACAGTATCCACCCCAACCAATTTACCAGTGACCGCATCTAAGGCTTGTATGAATTGTAAGATAAAAATCTTAGATAGAAACACTCTAGTCGACCTCATATGTTTACCTTTATCCCAATTAGATATAATCTTAGGAATGGACTGGCTAACCAGATACCAAGTAACCATAGATTGTCACCGTAAGTCCATCTTATTTCCTGAAATCAAGTCCCCCATGTCACCACCCAAAGGATACCTATGCATGTTTTCTGTCTCAGTAGAGGAAACACTCAAAATAGAACCCAAGATCGAGAATATTCCCCTAGTTTGTGAATATCCCGAGGTCTTTCCCGAGGAAGTGCCTAGTTTACCTCCTCCTCGTGAAATAGAGTTTAGTATTGACCTTATCCCTGGAAACGGTCCTATATCGATTTCTCCTTTTCGAATGGCACCATCGGAGTTGGCGGAATTGAAGAAGCAGGTGGAAGATTTGTTGGAGAAAAAGTTTATCAGATCGAGTGTATCGCCCTGGGGTGCGCCGGTATTATTTGTAAAGAAGAAGGATGAGAGTATGCGCATGTGCATTGATTATCGACAGTTGAACAAAGTAACTATAAAAAATAAGTACCTGTTGCCCCGAATAGATGATCTAATGGATCAAGTCCGTGGAGCTAAAGTGTTCTCTAAAATCGATCTAAGATCCGGTTATCATTAGATTCGAGTTAGAGAAGAGGATGTTCCCAAAACGGCCTTCCGATCTCGTTATGGTGACTACGAATATGTGGTGATGTCATTTGGTCTAACAAATGCACCTGCTGTGTTCATGGACTACATGAATCGGGTCTTTCAGCCATATCTGGATTCATTTGTGGTTCTATTCATAGATGACATCCTGATATACTCGAAAACCCTAGAGGATGATGCCAAACATCTTCAAATGGTTCTTGAAACCTTGAGGGAGAAGAAGCTCTATGCAAAGTTGGATAAGTGCGAGTTTTGGTTAAGAGAAGTGAAATTCCTTGGCCATGTGATTACAGAAGATGGAGTTGCTGTAGATCCATCCAAGGTGGAAGCTGTACTCAAATGGGAAGCCCCAAGAATTGTCACTGAAGTGAGAAGTTTTCTTGGACTAGCAGGATACTACCGAAAATTTATTTAGAACTTTTCAAGGATTGCTTTGCCATTAACACGTTTAACAAGAAAAGAACAACCTTTTTCTTGGGATGAAAATTGCAAAGCAAGCTTTCAAGAGTTAAAGGACAGGTTGACATCTTCTCCGGTGTTAATTCTGCCTGATCCTCACAAAAGTTTCGATGTATATTGTGATGCTTCCAAGCAAGGATTGGGATGTGTTTTGATTCAAGAAGGGAAGGTAGTAGCTTATGCAACAAGACAGTTGAAGATCCATGAAGAGAATTATCCAACTCACGATCTGGAATTAGCAGCCATAGTGTTTGCATTGAAGTTGTGGAGGTACTATTTATATGGGACAACATTCCAGGTGTTCAGTGACCACAAAAGTCTCAGATATCTTTTCAATCAAAAGGAATTAAATATGCGACAGCGTAGATGGATGGAGTTTTTGAAGGACTATGACTTTGAGCTTCACTACCATCCTGGAAAAGCCAATGTGGTAGCGGATGCTTTAATTCGAAAGACGTTGCATATGAGTACTTTGATGATCAAAGAAGTGGAGTTGATTGAGAAGTTCCGAGACTTGAGTCTGGCAATAGAAGTGAGACCATCCAGTATCAAGTTGGGAATGCTAAAGATGACCAATGAATTCTTAGAACAGATAAAGGAGATGCAGCAAGACGATGTGGAAATACAAGAGAAAGTGAGGCTAAGTATGGAAGGAAAGGAACAAGATTTCCAAATTGGTCCGGATGGAGTCTTGAGATTTAAAGATCGAGTGTGCATCCCTGCAAATCAGGAGTTACGAAGGATCATTTTGGACGAAGCCCACAAAAGTAAAATGAATAATCATCCAGGAGCTACCAAGATGTACCAAGACATGAAGAAAATGTTTTGGTGGTATGGACTAAATAGGGATGTGGCGACTTATGTGACATCTTGCTTCGTTTGTCCAAAACGAAAGATAGAACATAAGAGGCCTGGAGGCGAACTTCAATCATTGGATATTCTAGAATGGAAATGGGACAGTATTGCAATGGATTTCGTTTCCGGTTTTCCAAAGACCCAAGGTGGATATGAAACTGTATGGGTAATAGTGGATCGATTGACAAAATCGGCTCACTTTATTCCAATCAATATGAAATATTCATTGGAGAAGCTTAGACAACTTTATATCAAGGAGGTGGTGCGATTGCATGGAATTCCATTAAGCATAATCTCCGATCGTGACCCAAGGTTTTGTTCTCAGTTTTGGCAAAGTTTACACAAAGCAATGGGAACCAAGTTGAGGATGAGTTCAGCCTATCATCCCTAAACCGACGGTCAATCTGAGAGGACAATCTGTAACACCCCGATTTTTCCTTTATATAAAAATATACGTAAATAAAAATTTTGGAAATCAATAATCAACTTTAAAGGTTATTTCATTAAATAAAATGAAATAAAATAAAGGCTTAATTGCATAATTGGTCCTTTATCTTATTTATTAGATTCACTTTTGTCCTTTATCTTTTTTTTGCAATTTACTAGTCCTTTATCTTTTATAAAAGATTAAGTTTGGTCCTTCCGTTAAAATAAAGTTAAATGAGAAGGAATATTTCAAGAATATTCCCTCTTCTTCTTCCTCTTCCCTACTCTCTCCTTGCAGCGGCGACAGCCACCATGGGCGCCGCCGCCACCCAAAAATCTCTCAAATCTCACCAAATCTTACATGTTTTCATAAGATTTCTTCATCTTCTTCACAAATCCTTCATTGTTTTCACTCAAATTCGTCTCCTTCTCTCAATTTTGTGTTTTCCCCTCTTTGGAACCCTAAAATCGCGACTCCTAACAAGGGCCAGTAACGACCAGCAACAACCAGAAAACGGCGGCGCGACAGCATCATCTAGTGGCGGAGGAACACGAACAAGGGCCTCTTGGTCCTGGAGCATCAGATGCGAACCGGGGAGAGGAAAGGGGACATGCGGTGGCTTGGGACTTGCGGCCCACATCGCGATTTTGAGGAGGGAGGAGGCGGCATCGTGACCCAACAGCGGCTGCGGTTCGTTCTTGGCTAGGAGGGAGTCATGGTTCACGACTGGAGGGAGAGAGAACGCGCGTGGCGGCGGTGCACAGTGATGGCGAAAGAGGTGCGAGTTCGGCGGTGGCGGCTTGGCGGTGGGGAGAGAGAGAGAAACCATGGGTGGCTCAAGGACATGAAGGAGGAGAAGAAAGAGGAAACCAGGGTTTTTGCCTTGAATGAACAGTAGAAGAAGATGAATCCAAGAAAGAAGAAGATGAATAGTGACTTTTCCGTTAGTTTTTAACGGATATGGATGGAAGGATTTATGTGGACTATTTAAAAAAGATAAAGGACCAGTAAATTGCAAAAAAAAGATAAAGGACCAAAGTGAATCTAATAAATAAGATAAAGGACCAATTATGCAATTAAGCCTAAAATAAATCAGAGTTTGAAATTTTAAAGCGGATAACTTTAAACATTTCCTTTTACAAAACATTTATACACAAAATGTGAGGCATCCAATACAATACAGAATATTTATACAAAATTAATTCCCTTTCTTTCGACTTGTTCCGCTGTGCACTCTGATCTCCAAGCATCTTGAATATGTACCTAAATTGTTAACCACTAAGGGTGAGATCTTTCACAACACAGTGAATTAAAAGGGCAGTAAACAGTTCATAATAAAACATAAGAATAATAACCAAGTTAAAGATAGGAATAACAAAGTACAACCTATTCAGTTCTCCACTTTCACACTTAGTTCAATTTCTCATTACTCACTTCCAATTCTATAACCGATAACCATTTCCATTCATTTCATTTATATTCATTTTAAATTCCAAAACCCTTTAACAATTCCAACACCCCTTACTATAATAGTTACTCTATAATAACACTTATCATATTCATAATTATAAACAATTAACACTTAGTTTTCATAACAACTAGCACAACCAACACAAGTTCACAAATCGCAGCAAACAAGTCAAACAGTCGACATACTCAGGTATGTCTCAGTGTGTAATAATTTAAGTCAACTCCCTAAGGTTCTTCACTTCCTACTTTAACATTACACAAAGTAATTTAATAAACACATTTATAAAAATATCAAAATTAACTAAAACTACGGAAGCAATTCTAATCAAACACTAATTTGCTACCTACACTCTAATTTAACTATTAATCCCAAATCCTATTATAAACTCTAACTATCCCTAACCCAAAGTGTGGAAAGAGTCCCCCTTACCTTTGGAAAAGAAGAGGAGAAAGAAAGAGTGTGAGCACTTCACCAAACCCTTGAGATAAGCTCCCTAACCTCTAAGCCCTCGCTCTAGGATCAATTCCAAGTTCCCTTGATGATTATGCAGCCCAAACAGGAGGATTAAGAGAGTTAGAGGGTTTCAAGAGGGAAAATTGGGGTTTTGAAGGGAGAGGGATTGAAATGAGATTTGAGCACTACTGCATATCGGACATTTCGCATCTGTTTTAAAAGACATTTCACATCTGTTTTGGAACAGATGTCCTTGTGAGAGATGTAGATAGTTATGACTTTTCGCATCACTTTTCAAAACAGATGCGAAATGTCAGAAATTTTTGCATCAGTTACATAACAGATGCGGAAAGTACATATAACAGATGCGGAAAGTACAAATAATAGATGCAAAAAAGTACACATTCCACATCACTTATTTTATAACAGATGCGAAAAGTACACTTTCCGCATCAGTTATGATAACAGATGCGAAAAGTCTACTTTCCGCATCCGTTACTTGTAAATAACAGATGTGAAAAGTCTGACTTTCCGCATCTCTTATTTGTAAATAACAGATGCGAAAAGTGAGTCACTTTCCGCATCTGTTATTTACAAATAACAGATGACTTTTCGCATCTGTTATTCGTAAATAACAGATGTGGAATGTCGATTTTTTTTTTTTGCAATTTATATCTAGTGACATACATTCTTTGTTTTGACAACCAAAAATAAAATTTTAAAACAAATGATTCAAAAGGCAAAATATATTTAATCATTTCAATACAACTACCATTAATTCCAATACAACTACAAATTCTACCAAAACTAATTCAATGCTACCCAAAATCTCTTATATATATCCACTAATTTCAGTACAACTACAAATTCTACCAAAACTAATTCAATATTCTACCCAAATGACAATAGCTTGGCTGCTGTTTTTGCTGCGCATACTTTGATTTCCAAGACTAAAAACAAAGTAAGGATCTGTCATGCCTGCCAAAATTATAGACCAAAAAATGATTAGATAATAGTGAAAATATATATCTCAATATTTCAAAACTAAATTTTGGTTGAAAGATGAAACACACATAGTCAGAATCTACTTACATAGTTTATATATACACATTCTGATGTCTGTGTGTGTGATATTTCACTAAATACTCACAAATCAGAATGGATCAATCTCTATCCTGACAAGAGGTGCACCATTTTTGAGATGGAATAATAATTATACAAAGAGGTGCAAGTATTCATGAAATAATAGTTATACAAAGACCTTGAGCGTTGAAAATTGTAACCTACTTGCTTTCTTGTCTACAGAGACCTTGTCCAGCTCTCATGGTCAAAACAACATGTTTGACCATCATTGGTTTGAGTTCCAAGTTCAATAACAGTGATTTATTGAAATGAAGGAAAAAGACCACAAAAATACATAAGAGATTGACAACAAAATTTGTAATTCATTGAATTAAAACATATAAGATAAAACTAAATGAATTGGATTAAATCAATGTTGCAGGTATATTAAGAGAAGAAAGCCTAACACAAAATAGAAAAACATATAAGATAAAACTAAATGAATTGAATTAAAGCTCAAAGTTTTTTTTCCTCTGTTATGAATGCACATGCTGTCAAGTTTAAGACATAAGGTGCTGCAAGAATTGAAGCTATGTGTCATCGTTAGACACATGGATTCAGCATCATGTGCTACTATGATTTTGCAAAAAACAAGAATCTGCAGGAACCCTAAAATTAAGGGGAAATTGAAAATCGAAGGGTTAAAAAGAAGATACCCCCACTGAACGGTGACATTGGAATAAACCCTCGCTTTGGACACTACTCTCAAGATCTCTCTCGTTGTTCCTCATGACCTCTGTGTCTGGAGTTGCGAGTGGCGGTGGTGATGGGGTTGGGTGCGACGGCCACGGTACGGCTCCCCATCTGCGTCTTCCAACTCAATCTCGCGAGTGGCGGAGAACTGGTAAAACTGCCTACGGAGAACGGTGGCGAGCGGATGGCGGTGGCTGGGCTGAAGGGTGAGAATCGAAGGGAGAACCGGAGGGTGAGAACCGAAGGGAGAGGGGCTGCGTGAGTGGCGGAGGGAGGTGGCTGGAGAATGGAGATAACCACGGAGGGAGAACGGAGGAAGCGGCAGAGAGATTAGAGGGACTGCGTTATGGAGTCTGATGAGAGTGAACATGCGTTTTAGTTTTAGGGTTCTTCACTAAAAGGAGAAGAAGCAACGTAACGAATTTTTGGCACGACAATTCACATCATTTATTTAAAAAACATGATGCGAAAAGTAGGCACATTCCGCATCAGTTAAATAAAAAAGAGATGCGGAATGTTTATTTATTAAAATTATCATATTTACAAGTTTGCCACCGCTCAACATTCTACATCTTTTATTTGAAACCTGATGCGAAAAGTAATACAATCAGACATTTCACATCAGTTAAATAAAAAAAGAGATGCGGAATGTTTATTTCTTTAAATTTATTATATTTACAAGTTTGCCACCGCACTAAACATTTCGCATCATTTAAATAAAATCTGATGCGAAAAGTACGAAATTTAGACATTTCGCATCAATTAACATAAAACAGATGCGGAAAGTTAAAGAAAATATGACTTTCCGCATCTGTTATAAAAAAACCTGATGCGGAATGTTTTCCTTTTTAAACTTATTTACAAGTTTGGCACCACATTTTGTTTTTACATCATTTTTTTAAAACAGATGTTAAATGGCCGATGTAAAATCCATTTTTTCTACTAGTGGAGATATGGAGATTGATAGGGAGTTAATGGGGAATGATTGTAGGGTGTTAATTTGGTGAGATTTGGTGTTAATTTGACATTGGGGAAGGATTGGGGAAGGGAGAAGAGAGAAGGGTTCGTGAAAGAGGAAGAGAGAAAATGAAGAACAACACAATAAAATCGTGTTTTATTTCTGATTTTCCAGTGGTTAATCGATTAACCACTTTGGTTAATCGATTAACTCCCATAGTTTACAAAGGATTAATCGATTAACACATGAGTTAATCGATTAGTTCCAGAAGGTGCTCAAAAATCTAATCGATTAAGCTAAGCCTTAATCGATTAGTGGCTGAAGGTTGCTTAAAAATTAATCGATTAAGGGACGTCTTAATCGATTAATGCCTTAGGTTTTCCTTTCTTTCAAGCATTCTAAGGGTTCTAAGCCATTCCTAACACACCCTAACTTATCCTATCATAATACCAATATCTCAACACTTTCTAAACACCTCTAAACACTCATAAACATCACAATCATCAATTAACAATAACAAACACACAAGTTACAATCACGGAAAGACGAAACGAACAAGCAACCGACTCCTAGGCTTATTCTCCTCTTAAACACTCGATCTAACCCGATCGACTTAAGATAAACCCTATAACCACTTAACCCTAATACCATTCACTCTCGAGGCATAACCAATTGGGCCGAGTTGATCTCAATTGCCTCGCCCATCTATCGGAATCCGTAACTCAATCGAAATGTGAGTTCGAGGGAAATCTCTGGACATAGACACTAGGGTCTATCCTTATGCTCAAGGCTCTATTCTAGGGTCCTTAAACCACTCACTCTATCGAGATCGAAACGCTTAAAGGCACACTACTACAAAATTGCAAAAAAGTAGCCGAATATTAATCCCGGTTCCGTTTCGGAACTAGGATTAATAGACAAATGATAGTTAAAAAATACCATGAATTTATTGATCCCGGTTATAAAAAACATGGAACCGGGATCAATGTTATGACATATATAATTTTTTATTTTTTAAAAACTAAAAATCATACAAACCTTATTTATCCCGTTGTTTTACTACAACTGGGATGAATAATAAAAACACGGAACCGAAATCAATGTTATAACATAAAAATCCTGTGGTCCAGCCCCCACCCCTCCCCTTCCCTCTTCTCCTTCTCGTGGTCCCTTCTCTCCCCACGCTGTAGCAACACAGCACCGCCTCCCTCCGTCCCTTGCCTTCTCTCTCTCGGTCGCGACAACCATCACTGGCGGCATCGCCATCGCGTCTCTCTCCCTCTCCCTTAGTCGCGACCTTCATCTCAGTTACTGGACCGCCGCTACGCCACTACAACTCGCGAGCCACCACTGTCCTCCCTCGCCGTCGAGCTCCAGCCGCCACGCGTGTTCCTTTTCCCTCCAGTCGCGAACCGCGACTCGCCTCCCTCCAATCACAGATCCGCTGCTCCTTCAGGGTTCTAAACTACCAAGGCTCAAATTAGGGTTCTAAACTACCAAGGCTCTCCTTCACTGCTCTCCTTCAGGGTTCTAAACTACCAAGGCTCAAATTAGGTAAGCTACTCATCTTCTTAATCTTTATTAATATTGTAAGGGTTTTTAATTTGGGGATTTGCTTCATTCATATTGTTAGGGTTCTTTATTGATGTTGTGCTGCAAAATCTCAGGTATTGGTATTACCCACTTCAATTCTTTTTATATTAATCTTCTGACTATTTATTTCCTATGTGAAAAAAAAGTGGTTGAGTGTGTGACTTTGGATTGCAGGTAGATAATTAGTCATGTAAAGCAAAAGAGATGTCGTACCTTTTGCCGCACTTGCATTAAGGATGGGCTGTGGACCAAGCAATCCTCGCCGAGGAGGAGCGTCTTGTTGTTATCCGCTTCGGTCACGATTGGGATGAAACCTGCATGCAGGTAAATTCCTTTCTCTTTTCCCTTGGTGGTTTAATTATGGTTTTTGGTTTTGAACCAACCAGTCAAAACAAAGTTTTAGGATTTGGATTTATACACTTTCATTAAGTCTTTTACTTAACTCATTGAACTTATCGTATACTATATATTATTAATGACTGTTGAGATGTTATCACTTCCATATATACTCTATTGTTCACAATCATTGGATTTGCTCTAAGCCAAACACACTTACAGTCTTTTGCTCTAAGCATGAACTTGTTCCTACTTTCTCCTTCACTCTAATGCCCTTGCATTATATATTTAGTTTTGTTCAGGCATGTATTTTCATAATTAAAGAGTATGGTTGGAGAATGGTTAGCTCAGTCAACAGTTAGTCCGATTTGTTTGCGAAGTCAACAAGATGGTTATTAGTTAGTTGCTTTCTCTTGTTTTATATCCATATGGTTGACTCATTTTTTAAACCTCTAATGATTTTATCATTTTCAGATTTGTTCCCATTCTTTTATGAAAAAGAAAAGGGATAGGTATCTCATTTTTTTCCAGCTCTAACCGTCTTTCTCAATAGTATGTTTGAGTGGAAGAGTTTGGGGATGAAGTATATGATTTGGTTACACTGTTAGTTAGTTAAGGAGCTCAGTATTATAAATAAGCTTTATTGTTCACACTTATTGGATTTGGTTCTTCTTCACACTCATCAACCAATTGTTGATGGGCAGCCTATTTTTGTTTCTTCGAACTGTCTTCCTGTCAAGGCTTTGAAATTTGAACCTGCAGGCCATGCCTACCATTCTGCTACACTTAAACTTCTTGGTGTTCTGGAAGATAAGGAGGGAGAGGCAGATGATAAGAAAGTGGCTGATGAGAGGGAAAGCAGTTATCTCCCATCATTTGATTCTTACAGCGGCAAGAGCAAAAATAAATCTGGTTTTGGAGACAAGCAGAAAGATCACTATGCATTATTGGGCCTTAGCCATCTAAGATATCTTGCTACGGAGGATCAAATACGTAAAAGCTATCGTGAAATTGTGTTGAAGTTACATCCTGACAAAAAGGCCGCAAGAATACCATAAGAGGTGGATGGAAAGGCAGAATGCCAAACTGTCGGAGAAAGAAAGGAAAGAGGAATCTGTACGGATATGTGTTCTTGTCGATAATGCTTACAAGAGAGACCCAAGAATATTGAGAATAAAGGAAGAGGAAAAAGCTGAGAAGCAAAGGAAAAAGCAGGCCAAGCACATGGCAAAGAAGTTACAGGAAGAAGAAGCAGCCAGAATTGCAGAAGAGGAGAGGTGACGGAAAGAGGAGGAAGAGAAACAAGCTGCAGAAGTTGCTTTACAACAGAAGAAGGTATACGTGATGCTGAAAACACAGTGTACTTTGCTCAACATTTGCCACACCCGAAGCCGTCGACACCCCGAACCTGCCTTGGTAATCACTGTTTCATCATGCATTTTGCCTTGTATTTAGTTCCTAACAGATCTGTAAAAGATGTGAGTGTCCTAGAAGGCTTGATATCATCTTGTTTAGTTTCCTTGTTTGTGTAAAAATATTTATGCTCTGGTTTCAAAAGCTTTTGTGTAAAGGGCCATATTTTTGTGTCTTCTCATCTGCTCTATGGTGCAAGAACCCTAGTGGCTTCTATGGTGCAAGAACCCTAGTGGCTGAATGTTCATTGTAGAATTCGTTTGTGATCTATCAGACCCCTGTCCTCCTATACTGTTTCTAATTAAGCATAGAAGTTTTTGGATGTTGCTTGTTATAATCAAATTGTTACCGAACACTACCGGTGTTTAAGTTAAAGGCATTAGATAAGTTACTATATTTGCAGGGTAACATATTGTCAATTAAATACTTAGTAGGCATAATAATATTTAGTTTTATTTTGGTAACAATTCCCTTTAAAATTTAGATATATACTATATTTCAAAAACATTTGCTACTCAATTGCCAGTAGTTCTAGAAGTCCAGAACTCTGTGCATCCAGTAAATGTATGGTGAGCTTCTACTTGTTGACAATCAAGTCTTTGCAAATATAGTTTCTGAATCCCTTAGATTTTGTCTAATGAATTCCTTCATGGTTTTATAGTAGTCCATCAAATTTTTTTATTGTTATCATTTATACATAACATGTATTAAAAGTGTCTACTTTGTTTGGCTTAAGTAATTTCTCTGCTCTTTATTTCTTTTATGTTTGTTTCCTTTTTTTTATTATCACGTTTCTGTCACAAATACACCTTCTGAACCCCTTGGATTTGGTCTAATGAATATGGTAGTCCATTAATTAAATTATATGTTGTTATTGTTTATATAACTTGTATTATAAGTGTCTACTCTGACCCAAATTTTTTTCCTATGAACTCTCTATTATGTGTTTAATATCTGTTTCCATTTCTAACATCTTTATATCTTTGAAAAAACAATCAACATTGCTTTCTTGGCCAAAGCAATGTAATATCTTATACAATTATATGAAACCTGCCTAGGAAGAAAGACATCAAGAACCTTTCTGTGGACAATTTTGCTCCCCTCCTTTTGCATGCCTTTAGAGAATCTTAACTCTTAAGTGGAAAGAAATCTTGAACCTTTTCTTTTCTTGATCCTTTATGCATGATACTCATCCAATTATATTCCATTAGGCTCTTACATTCCACTTTTAGTTTTTGCAAATTTAACTAGTAGTGAAGAAAAGTCAAAATTTGTTGTGCATGTATTGTCCGTAACTATGGACTGGTCACAGTGCAGAACAATTTACTATGTTGTATAAATTAGCCATGTATTTAACGGAGTTCAAGTACCTCCCTCGAGATTACATTGTTGCTGTAATTTATCATTGATTGTGTATATTAGTGAAGAACTATGCAAGGGGTAGAGAGCAGGTACTCATTATTACTTGAAAGCTTCCCATTGGAATCAATTGGTAGAATACCATTCAGGTTTATTTCTTCACTAAATTATTCTAGCTTCTTGTGTATTTAAAGTACTAGTTGTTGATTGAATTGCTAATAGGTTTTATTTTAATTATCTTGTTTTTATTTCCATTAAAGGGAACTATGTTTTGTTGGTATCTAATATAGGGGTTTGTTTTAAGTCTGTAGCTTTTGGTTGAACTCATGTACATACTGATGATTTAGATTAATATGTATGTTGATGGTTTCTAGTTAATATTTTTATTAGGTTGCCTACTCATTTCCTTAATGGTTCTAGTTGATATCCTGATCTTGTTATTAACCTCATATTAGAAGCTTTGTTCTTCCTGTTTTTCTTTGTGCTGAGTTTTTTTAGTTTTGATGATCTAGCCTATTATCTTTGGGAGAGGGTAAGTTACCATCATCCTTCATTATCTTTTACTGTTGTTAGTCCAAAGTTTTCATAGTCATCATATGAAAACTACATAGTATGGTTATTCTGTGTTGGTTATTATTATTATTCTGTGTTGGTTAGCAAGTGCTTTCTTTACTTCTTAATTTTATTATTATTATGGTTAAATTTCTTTGCTTGTTGATTGTATGTATGTGTTGATTGTTTGCTTAATTTAAAATTCCATTCATTTTTAATTTTATTATAGTTAGGAGATGCCAAGATCAATTGTTAATGTTGAACTTGATGCTGCCAATGCTACTTGATTGTTGAGTATCGGCAACTATATCAAGTACAACGTATCTTCATTTTTATGTTTGATTATATATGGTCTTGTGCATTAGTGCAATTTTATGTTTTGGTTCGAAAGAGCTGGGAACATGCTATTCTTGCTGTTCATTCTTTTTACTAGTATATTAGTGCAATTTTATGTTTGATCTTATGCTTTATGACTAACTAATTAAAGAATGCAGCCTTGTGGTCTTGTACTCTTGTCTATGTCTTTTTTATTAGTTTAAATTATATTTACTTGTCTATTGTCTCGAAAGAAAATATATCAACACAATTCTAATTCCATTTTCTATTAAATTGTATAGTATTTTGAAGATTGCCAGTACACCTACTATTCCGATGAATTGCTGAATAAAGTCAAGGATGAATGGGCATATGTTCTTGACGAGTTACCTTAGCTTATTTTTGAATTTAGGGCACCATATATATTTTTGAATGTGATTATGTAGCATCTATATGATCGAGCTTTGTTTAGCCTTTTGTATGTATGGAGCCATTTGTTTTGGTTTGAGGGTTATCTATTTTAAATGTGTATTGATGTTTATGTTTTTAATGTATATAATTATGACATTTATTTGTTGCAAAAAAAAATTGTTGACAATTTATTTAAATATATGGATATAGAAAATATTATAAATTTTTTTAAAATATATATATATTCACTAAAGATCTCGGTTCATTTTAAAAAACTTAACAGTGATCATACATACTAAAGATCCCGGTTCGTTTTAAAAAATTCAACAGTGATCATATATATTAAAGATCCCGGTTCATTATTAAAAATCAACAGTGATCAGATATACCATTGATCCCGGTTCCTTGTTTTTTATTGATCCCGGTTCCGTGTTTTCTAAAACACCTGGGATCAAAAGTATCAGACTTGTTATACCAGGGGATACAATCCCAGTTCGAAACCGGGATCAATATGCATGCGGAACCGGGATCTTTAAACAATTCTGTTGTAGTGGCACCCACAAGGACTCCGGAACTCTTTGGCACCCGATCCTACAAAACCTACTCAATCAACCACAACCACAACCACACCAATCTACGATCTAAACCGATCACCCCCTAACTAAAACCAACGACTCTAGAACACTTCCCTATTCAACCCTAACGATGCAATCACACAACAATTACAGACATACACAAAGAACAAGCACAATCACTAACACCGAGGAATACACACGAGCAGACACATATATATAGATATATGTATATATATATATATATCCTAACTTAACCTAAACACACATATATACATATAAGCATGCACATGCACATACTCGCACAAACATTCATATACTCACGAATATAATCACAAATACCAATACCTACGCAAGGATATATTTATACAAATATATACATATACTAGGAAAACATTCACAAACACTTATACATATACATATTTTATCTCAACATAATTATATACATATAAGAAAATAGTTAAAAATCATCTTTCACATATAAATAATATATTCTTAAATATACTTATTAGATTAATAAAAATGAGGATGTTACACAATCCAATCTTTGGAATATTTGTTGAGAGCATGTGCTTTGGAATATAGTAAGAATTGGAGTCAATTACTACCTTTGGTAGAATTCACATACAACAATAGCTTCCATGCAAGTATTGGGATGACACCTTTCGAAGCACTATATGGACGAAAATGTAGAACCCCGCTATTTTGGTTCTAAGTGGGGGAGAGTACACTCATCGGCCCTGATGTCGTTCAAGAAACAACAGAAAAGATTAAGGTTATCCAAGAAAAGATGAAAACTGCCCAAAGCAGACAAAAGAATTATGCGGATCGGAGAAGAACTAAATTGGAATTTCAAGAAGGGGAGCATGTCTTTCTCCGAGTGGTACCGACAACTGGAGTTGGACGTGTGATGAAAGCAAAGAAGCTATCTGTAACACTCCTTATTTTATCATCTTACTTTATAAGAAAAGTAATAAGTTTATGATTACATGGACTTGTCATTGTTGGAAAAAGATCTGACAATAAAAATTTCCCTTTCCTTTGAAAATTCCTTTTACAAAAATTTGTCGAATAATGAATTTGACTAATAAAATCAGAGTTTGCGGAAACATAGTAAAATAATCATATTATACCCCCAAAATATATCAAGTGTAACAAGTCCATGGATACCAAATAAGTATTATTATGAAACTAAATTCATCTTATGATACCTCTTTCAAAATGTGTATCATATAAATATTATTAAAAATAGAGATGTTATAGAGCTGGTCACTGGTCCTCTGTCCAAACATTCATCTGGTCGGATCCTCGATATCTGCACAAGGGGTTCTCAACCCACACTTTCTATACTCTGCATGCACCTAAGGGACATCTCCCTTCACTGACTTTTGTGCAAGCTTGATATACGATCAACACCTAATAAGGGCATGGGGAGTAAGTATACACATATACATAATCAATAAAGACAAAAATACAAACACAAGTATATCATGGACAGACAATAATGCAAGTACATATGGGCACACCAATTTTCAACATTATATCTCTTATAATGCGGGTGGCATGATGCATGATTTTCTATCCACAACTGAGGCCTCCACTATTAGTCCATCTTGGACGTCCATCCAATACACCAATGTGTTCCCAAAACACTACCATACGTTCCCAGAACGAATGGCAAACCATACTTGGATAAATAAACATCACTCCCAGAGTGTGTATCACGTTCCCAGAACGTATAGCAAACCATACTTGGAATATAAACATGCACCACTCCCAGAGTGTGCATCACGTTCCCAGAACGTATCAAAGAGACAATGTCCCAGACAATGGCCACATTCCCAGAATGTGTCATCAAGTAGGTTGCACACCAATGTGTTCCCAGAACACATCAAAGAAACCAGGTCCCAGACACTGGCCACATTCCCAGAATGTGTCATCAAGTAGGTTACAAATTTGGTACTCCCGGAGTACCCTCCTCATATTCCCAGAATATGATAATCGTTTCCTACCAACCCATCTTCCATTCTCTATGCATGAATGCACAATTATTAAGGCTGGCTTTTAACTTTACTTTAATTATTGTGATTTAGAAATATCTCAAATTCTCTTTTGAATGATTAATTTGAGGTATAACCTTTGGCATAAAAATTCATTCTTGAATTAACTTAAAAACATGCCATTAGGTTTAGATTGGGAAAAACTTAACCAATGGTACTCACTTTTCACTTAAAAGACTTAACTTTTAATTTTCAGTTTCAGGTACTAACCGGTTACAGTCTCAGGCTAACCGGTTAGAATTACATACCTGAACTGGTTAACCATTGTAATTCAGAAACCCTTTTCTTGAATTTTCTACCCAATCCATAAACAAAGTTTCAGCATTGTTTTATACCTCAAATTCCACTGAATTCATCATTCAAAGTCTAAATCACAATTCATTCCCAATGGAGCATAATTTCCTCTTGAAATTATCTCAAAATGTTAAGGTATTAACTCCTCAAATTTAATCTGAAACAAACAGTATTTATTCACATGTTTTCAGATTGATTCCAAGTGAAATTAGAGTATAGACTTGAGTAAGAATGGTGAGACTACATAGCCAATTTCAGAAATTCCTTTTCTTTGAAATTTTACAGTATCTAACCGGTTACAAATATCGAATAACCGGTTAGATTATGCAGTCTGTACACTGAAAAATGAGGTTTTGCATACCATTCTTTTCAATTCTCAAATCTAACCAATTTCAACACTCAAAAGAGTTCACATACCATAATATGAACAGGTTCAACCATAGCAACAAATTTCATTTGCATGCATTAAGTTTAAAGTATCAAATTGCATAAAAACCCACATAATACAATTTAGTACCACAAAACTCATAATAAACATTTAGATTATGATTCAAGCATCAAAATCACTTGCATGCATCAATTCAAAATTGCTCAAAACAGAATTGAGTTATAAATTGGCCTCCAAGCCTTTTAACCTTAAACACATAATGCCCTTTTGAGTCTTTGTTGACTCAAGTCCTAAATCACTTGATTTTAGTCTCAATCTAGTATAAGGTAAACTTCTCCCATACCTTAGGATAGTGTTTGATGAGTCAATACACTGAGATTGAAGAAAAATCCACAGATTCCACAAGAACACTCAGTTCTGCCCTTAGCCACGATTTTCAGCAACAGGGTCCAAACACCAGGAATTTTGACATAGAAATTGACAAAACAAATTAGGGAAAACAATTAGGACTTGCTCTAGGTAACATTAATTAAAGAATCGAAGTTGTTTGAGGTTCAAAGAGTGCTTGAGCTTACCTAAATCGAAGCTCAAAGACAGCTCCACGAACACAGAGACAGTGTTGACAGCTTCAAAGCTTCAACTTCTTGGATTGATTCCTCCTCACACAAGAACTCTCTGCTCACAAATCTTATATCAATGAAAAGCCCTTGATTCAAGATTTCCAGTAGCGTATCACTCACTCTCCAACACTCAGAAACAAAGAAGAATTACTCCAGACAAATTAGAAACCCTAACAGAGCCTCCCAACACCAAACTCAGAAAAATCAGCCCCAATCCTTCAACAATCCACCCTTTTATAGAGAAATCAAGATTACATGCATGAGGACGCTTGTTCTTCACTAATCTTAAGCTGATTTCGTGGATTAATCAAGTGATTATTCATCACAACGCACTAACCCAGTTTCTGGGTTCATCGTGTAACCGGTTACAGAGCCCTTCTAACCGGTTATATACTGATAAAACTTCAAAACTTAATAATTTATTTATTCTTTCTTCAAAAACCTTTCTAATATTGCAATTAGGTCCCAACCCAAGGACTAAATTACAATATTCATATTTTTGTACAAAATAACCATATAAAAATATATCTCATATTTTTATATATAAAAACACATAATGTACAAAAACTGAGACCTTCAAAACTAATATAAAATAATTGTTATAATTAATTTCTTTGTTATTTGGGAGACGAAAATTAGGGGTGTTACACTACTCCCCTACTTAAAAGGAATTTCGTCCCCGAAATTCATCTTCTGAAATTCTCTACTTTTCCAAAATGTTTTTATACCAGAAAACTTTATCTAACTCCCTTAAAAATTGTTCTTAGGGTCCTTCCCCACTTAAAAGAGTTTCGATATAATTCTTTTATTTCGAAACATTTCTAATAGAATCTTTCAATTTAAACAAGAAAGATTCTTTACATAAAAACTCTTATGTGAAAGAATTTCTTTTAAAAGAAATACTCTTTTGAGTAATACACTTCACATAAACATTCTTCCAATAAAACACTTTTCAATAAACTTTTTGGGAAAAACTTTTTGGGCTGCGCACTCTGATCTCTCGAGCACGATTAAAGAAACATTTGTATGACTTCGTTCCTTAACAGCTTGAGACATTAGGGTGATCAGTCCTAATATTCCAACCCATTAATAACCAAATCATCCCTTTCAGATATAATCTTTTGCAAGAAAGACCATACGACAGGTCTTTAAGTTAGATGAACTTAAAGATAGGGTAATTATCACTATCAGACTTAGTTAGATAGTCAAGTTCTAGAGACATTTCCGTTGGGGAGACAAAGATTTGTCCTATCCCGGTGGTTGTTAATCTCTCTAGCCATAACTGATCTCTCTATTTCTGTAGTGTCCACAGATATTTATCACATCCAACTGTGATAAAGGTTTTGATCACAGAAAGATTGGAGTTGAACTTCCAACAGGATATTGATATTTCCAAACGATTAGATTAACGTAATCGAAAAAAAAAACATTTGACTACGTTAACTCAGACCAAAGGAAGAGATAGACTTGGATTGTCTACGTCAGGAGTAGACTCAACTCACATCTCAGCAGGTGAACTCTTCTCGAGCTAGATTCGTCCATTCCTTTCTCACCTTTTCCTTCAGGACAATTCGGTGAATAATACTCCAGCTTCCTGCAATCGGAATTGACTATTCTCTTAGGTACATCACATCTAAACTCAAAGTGTTGTGCCTCACATTTTTTTTACCTTGAGATGGACAAATGTTCCCTTCCCTATTTCCTCCTTAGTCACTTTTCTTCAATCGAGGATTCCTTGACCTTGACATTTCTGTGGTTGATATTCTCCTATTTACCTTTCCTCTTTCTCCAGTTGGGCCTTTATTTCATCAATCTTTCTCTTATTCTGAACTTAGACATTTCTCGCATGAAATTTATGTGCTTTCCCATAGTCCTCATACATGTTTACCAACATCAAGAAATTCCTTATTCCTTGATAGTTGATAGCTGACTTGGGTTCGAACATAATCTATTCTTGAAGTTCATACCTTTGGATTTCTCATCTAGGTTGTTCTAGACAACACTTCATAAATCCCTTGCCTCCATAATATATTTTCTAATATCCATAATCCCTGACTTTAATTCCAAAGATTAAATCTCATTCTTCTCTTTCAACTCCTCATCTTCTGGTTGTAATTCACGAATCCGATTCAAGAATTTGTTGGTGATTGGCAACATTCCCAATCTAAGGCTAGATAGTTCCACTTGCATTGCTAGACTTAGGTCTCTGAACTCCTTGATTAGAATAACCTCCTTAACCATCATTGAGCTCACATGAATAGCCTTTCCGCTCAAAGCGCCTGCAACTACATTTGCTTTACCAGGATGATAATGGAGCTCAAAGTCATAATCTTTTACAAGCTCCATCCATCGCCTTTGTCTCATATTCAACTCTTCTTCTTTCTATTGTCATTCACATTTTCGAATTCCAAACTTGTTCATGAGTCACAACCTTCTTATCTTAGCACTTATCGACTCTTTTTGCATCATCCAGCTAAATCCTCTACCTTCTCCAATTGGAGTATCTCCTTAATTTTAACTCTTGCTTAGTCCATAAATATTATGATTCAATCCTCTTAAATCAATTTCAATGATGAATCAAGGCATTAAGTTATTTTACCACATTAAATCCTTCCTTATATTTTACTTAGGTAATTGACATTGAGTTTGGATTAGAGGAAGATGTTTATTGATGCCAAAAGTTCCTTCACAAATGACTTAAATTTTTATTTTAAACTTTCAGCTTCTAACCAGTTACAAGAAACTCTAACCGGTTATGAAGTACAGTTTTAGAAATAAAACCAAAGAATTTCAAAACTATTTTCCTTACATCATCCAATCCAACTCAAAATAGGATTTGATCATAATCTAATACCTTGATTCCAACTGAATTCATCACTGAAACGATTTAAATCATCATATACTCACATTTTTCCGTAATTCCTCTTGGACTAATCATATTATATTAGGGTATAATCCATCACTACCCCATCATAATTAAACAACACCCTATCATTACATACAATCAGTTGATCTTTCCAAGTCAACTTGGTCAAAGGCCATGCAATCTTAGAAAATCCTTCAATAATCCGGCGGTAGTATCCAGCCAGCCCTAAGAGCTTCTTACTTTAACCACAGTCTTAAGTTGTTCACATTACACCACTGAATTCACCTTCGCTGGATCCACCACAATTTCTTCTTTAAAGATCACATGCCTTGCGAACGTAACTTTGCTTAACCAAAACTCATCCTTGGTGAGCTTAGCACACAACTACTCCTCTTGCAGGATTCTCCACACAATCCTGAGATGTTCCTCATGCTCCTCCGGATTCTTAGGATAAACCACAAACGAATCCAAATATAATCTAAAGGTCCCGTTCTTATAATCCATAAAAGAACAAGTGCATTAGTCAATCCGAACGGCATTATTTCCTACTCATAATGTCTGTATCGAGATCAAAATGCATTCTTAAGTGTATCCCTGTCCCGAATCCTGACTTGGGGTTAATCCAACCTCCAATAATCTTAGAAAACACTTAGACTCCTTCAACCTTATCCAACCATAACCATTTTAGCAACTTCACTATGTGTTTCTTCCATTTGACCATTCCCGATGGTACCATATCATAAGGGTAGTAGAGATAGAATCAGCTTCAAGAATTAACTTGATTCCAAACTCTATCTCTTTACTCAAGGGTAAACCTGATATCATTTCTTGTAACCAAGATTTCTTTATCCCCCTTCTTCCTTTCCTTCACTATTGTCCAGAAGCAAACACATGAATCCATTGGATTCCAGATTCGAAGCTTGGGAATCCCAATACAGGGTCGTTCTATCATCATTAATCATGATCACTTGATCTCTCGGCTTCCAAACCGTGTCTAAGATCAAATGTAATCATGACACAGGTAAATAGACCAAGTCTAATACCTTAATAGAACAATTCCGACATACATTGGAAACAACTACAAGAAGATTTGTAGGAGTCTCTACTTTGAGATAACAAATTGGATAGGACATTGAACAACTCTGATCAATATCCGTATCCATAAGGAACAAAAGAAAGGATAGCTTTAGAGTTTAACAAACTCAACAAGGTCGATCTTTAAGAAGATGACTGCCCTACACTTGGTCTTAGAAGTTGATTAACTTTCACACTAGTGAGGGCAATCACTCTTCCCCAGAGTCAAGGACTTAACTACAACTCCTTAAGATTCCCTTATCACTGGTTCTATGAGAACGGAATAAACCAACACTATGGTTTTGGGTTTACAACATGTCTAAAGAGAAGCATACAACTATCATACTTCTATTTAGACTACATAGAATGCTTCTTAATAGCAGACTAAGCTACTCATCTAGAGTCATCACACATAACCTTGGATCTAGTTTGGAAGTATATGAAAGCATACTTCACGGGAAACATCGCAGATATCGATAACCAGCGTATAGGACCACACACCCAAGGACCAGAAGTCAGGACCATTGCTCTGATACCATAAAAGTGTAATACTCCTTATTTTATCATCTTACTTTATAAGAAAAATAATAAGTTTATGATTACATGGACTTGTCATTGTTGGAAAAAGATCTGACAATAAAAATTTCCCTTTCCTTTGAAAATTCCTTTTACAAAAATTTGTCGAATAATGAATTTGACTAATAAAATCAGAGTTTGCGGAAACATAGTAAAATAATCATATTATACCCCCAAAATATATCAAGTGTAACAAGTCCATGGATACCAAATAAGTATTATTATGAAACTAAATTCATCTTATGATACCTCTTTCAAAATGTGTATCATATAAATATTATTAAAAATAGAGATGTTATAGAGTTAGTCACTGGTCCTCTGTCCAAACATTCATCTGGTCGGATCCTCGCTATCTGCACAAGGGGTTCCCAACCCACACTTTCTATACTCTGCTTGCACCTAAGGGACATCTCCCTTCACTGACTTTTGTGCAAGCTAGATATACGATCAACACCTAATAAGGGCATGGGGAGTAAGTATACACATATACATAATCAATAAAGACTAAAATACAAACACAAAAATATCATGGACAAACAATAATGCAAGTACATATGGGCACACCAATTTTCAACATTATATCTCTTATAATGCGGGTGGCATGATGCATGATTTTCTATACACAACTGAGGCCTCCACTATTAGTCCATCTTGGACGTCCATCCAATACACCAATGTGTTCCCAGAACACTACCATACGTTCCCAGAACGAATGGCAAACCATACTTGGATAAATAAACATCACTCCCAGAGTGTGTGTATCATGTTCCCAGAATGTATAGCAAACCATACTTGGAATATAAACATGCACCACTCCCAGAGTGTGCATCACGTTCCCAGAACGTATCAAAGAAACCATGTCCCAGATAGTTGCCATATTCCCAGAATGTGTCATCAAGTAGGTCGTTGCACACCAATGTGTTCCCAGAATACATTAAGGAAACCAGGTCCTAGACACTGGCCACATTCCCAGAATGTGTCATCAAGTAGGTTACAAATTTGGTACTCCCGGAGTACCCTCCTCATATTCCCAGAATATGATAATCGTTTCCTACCAACCCATCTTCCATTCTCTATGCATGAATGCACAATTATTAAGGCTGACTTTTATCTTTACTTTAATTATTGTGCTTTAGAAATATCTCAAATTCTCTTTTGAATGATTAATTTGAGGTATAACCTTTGGCACAAAATTTCATTCTTGAATTAACTTAAAAACATGCCATTAGGTTTAGATTGGGAAAAACTTAACCAATGGTACTCACTTTTCACTTAAAAGACTTAACTTTTAATTTTCAGTTTCAGGTACTAACCGGTTACAGTCTCAGGCTAACCGGTTAGAATTACAGACCTGAACTGGTTAACCATTGTAATTCAGAAACCCTTTTCTTGAATTTTCTACCCAATCCATAAACAAAGTTTCAGCATTGTTTTATACCTCAAATTCCACTGAATTCATCATTCAAAGTCTAAATCACAATTCATTTCCAATGGAGCATAATTTCCTCTTGAAATTATCTCAAAATGTTAAGGTATTAACTCCTCAAATTCAATCTGAAACAAACTTTTTTTTATTCACATGTTTTCAGATTGATTCCAAGTGAAATTAGAGTATAGACTTGAGTAAGAATGGTGAGACTACATAGCCAATTTCAGAATTTCCTTTTCTTTGAAATTTTACGGTATCTAACCGGTTACAAATATCGAATAACTGGTTAGATTATGCAGTCTGTACACTGAAAAATGAGGTTTTGCATACAATTCTTTTCAATTCTCAAATCTAACCAATTTCAACACTCAAAAGAGTTCACATACCATAATATGAACAGGTTCAACCACAGCAACAAATTTCATTTGCATGCATTAAGTTTAAAGTATCAAATTGCATAAAAACCCACATAATACAATTTAGTACCACAAAAATCATAATAAACATTTGGATTATGATTCAAGCATCAAAATCACTTGCATGCATCAAAACAAAATTGCTCAAAATAGAATTGAGTTATAAATTGGCCTTCAAGCCTTTTAACCTTAAACACATAATGCCCTTTTGAGTCTTTGTTGACTCAAGTCCTAAATCACTTGATTTTAGTCTCAATCTAGTATAAGGTAAACTTCTCCCATACCTTAGGATAATGTTTGATGAGTCAATACGCTAAGATTGAAGAAAAATCCACAGATTCCACAAGAACCCTCAGTTCTGCCCTTAGCCACGATTTTCAGCAATAGGGTCCAAACACCAGGAATTTTGACATAGAAATTGACCAAACAAAATAGGGAAAACAATTAGGACTTGCTCTAGGTAACATGCATTAAAGAATCGAAGTGGTTTGAGGTTCAAAGAGTGCTTGAGCTTACCTAAATCGAAGCTCAAAGACAGCTCCACGAACACAGAGACAGTGTTGACAGCTTCAAAGCTTCAACTTCTGGCATTGATTCCTCCTCACACAAGAATTCTCTGCTCCCAAATATTATATCAATGAAAAGCCCTTGATTCAAGCTTTCCAATAGTGTATCTGTGACACCCTTCCGAATTTCCCAAATATAATATAGTAATTAAGCTTTCATATTGGATAATATATGGACTTGTGAGTGTTAAGAAAATATGGAAAATAAAATTTTCTTTTAAAGCGGGTGCACAAATCGTCATTTGGAATTCTTGGAGAATAAACTTTAAACCATTTCAAAACATTTGTATCGAGTTCGGCGATCTCTAAAACCTTTTTCACATATAGGGTAACATTCGCTCTTTGGAAACATCTTGGTATCATACAAGTAATTAAAGTTACCCATACTTTGTTCGATAATACTGATACCATCAAATAATATATATATAGCCGAGCTCTTAGATAGATCAAATCAGAGTAAAGCGGAAGTTATAGGACTATGCAACTGATAATATTGTAAACAGAGATATATATACATAAGTATGAAAAGAGTGATAAGTACATAGTCCCCATATCAAGTCTCCAAGTTCCAAAATACAAGTCCATAATCCGATCTACATAGTGATATGACCAAAGCCCTAGAGTACCCCAAGATTATATCTACAATATGTGTACATAATCAAAATAGAAACTCCAAGGGTGGTCATGTAGATCTGGCATCATCAGATGTAGTAGTAGTAGTAGCAGCAGTCTCCCAAAAGTAAAAGTAGTAAGGTAGTAGCATCATCAACAACACAGCAGCAACAACAAGTCTCCTCCACAGCCTCCACACATCGGATCCACAGATCCACGTCATACACCATATGCATGTACCTAGGGATCATCGTCCCTCCAGTCACTCCCAGTAGAATGCACGACAGGCTCGCTCCCACTCTCGTCCTCCACCGGATCCTCCTCGATCTCGTCCGAGGGAGAGTGTACCCTACCACTGGGTACTGGGTCAGGGGATGGTGAAACCCTGACTGGGCTCCTCGGATCAGAAGGGGGAGTCTCCTCGCGGACGACTCTCGAAATAAAAGGGTGAGAGCGGGTAGGTCGAAAACGAAAACTATGGTAAGAGCGAGCTGGTCGCGTGGGAGGTGGTCCATGGTAAGTGTAAAACGGGGGTACATCCATAGTGTATATGATGGGAATCCTAAATATACGAGGACGGAATCGGATCAACGGGTTCGGGTGGTAGAAGGTAATCTCTACCTTACCCTCGAACACCGCGCGATGGTCCTCATAGATCCATGTGCCACTAGGAACTGGCCGGATCTCGATGCAAGCACTGTAACGAGACATCACCTACAAGGGCATAGGGGTAAGCAATTCTATACACATAACCAATAGAGAATAAATTGTGCAATGTGAATATGTAAACATGCATCAAATAACAACAATTACATATAACAATTAGCAGTTAGTGAATGCACATAGGATGCTCACACTTGTTTCATTTATCATCATTAATTTAAATGAGTGGCATGATGCATGACTTTAGCTCTCAAGCCTATCTCCATCATACTATCTCACTCTCTGACGTCCATCCCTGACAACCCAGCACTCACAGTGCGTTGTATTCCTAGGTATACAACAATTCGTACATTCACCTAGAATGTACACGACAAGCTTGGTATCCATGCCACCCGAGCATATCCCGTCATCCAAACGGACCGTCATCCAAACGGTATAACCATATCGACATTCCCTCAGCCGACCACGTCAACGACGTGTCATCAAGCAAGCGTATTGGCACTCCCAGAGGCCCTCCACATGTTTACCAAAAACATGATATACGTCCTACCAATCAAACTCCAGAATGAATGCATTACCTTACTTAAAAGAGATTGATTGATGTTTTATCCTTTTATTAATACATTACGTGCCTCCCGAGCAATGTATCATTATTCAAATGAAAACATCATAACGTCAATCAATTTCCTCTAAGTCCAGGATCACTTGGTTTATTGTCCTCTAAGAGTTACAAAATGACTTAGAATTGAAAATGGCATTTTTAAGTATCTGACTAAAAATACTCGAGTTTTTTTTAAAAATACTCGAGTAGTTTATCATTTTCCAGATTCTACTCGAGTTGCTCATAATTATACTCGAGTCGTTCATGTCTTTTCAAAGATTTAGGGTTTCAGGTCTTCATAAATATACTCGAGTAATTCATGAGATACTCGAGTATTCCATTACCCAGAATACTCGAGTAGTTCATACATTACTCGAGTGTTCAATCTAATTCCCAAGTTGGTCGCCAATTTTCACTCTGGTGCACCACGAAATACTCGAGTATTAAGCCAAATACTCGAGTATTTGCAGACAGAACAGAGTGAAACTTGGTTTTTACATACCATTTCAATTTCTAAACATTTTTAACCCAAAACAGTGATAACAATAGTTCATATACCAAATATTGAACATGTTAACATACTCATTTCATATCAAATAACAAATTTGACAGAGAATCAATCCATTATGCATGAAATATACAATTTAGCAACTCAACACTTCAAATTGCAAAATAAGCACAATATTCATGAAACAAAGTTCATTTAAGCTTGCATGCATGATATAGAACTTGCTCATCATAGTCATAGAGCATGGATTGGTCTCCAAGCCAAAGTTCCTATTCAAACTAAGCCCTTAGAGCCTCTTGGTGGCTCTCTAACACAATTAATGAAATTTAAACTCTATCTAGTGAATATAATTACTTCCCCTTACCTCTCAGATGTTTTCCAAACAAGGATTGACAAGAAAATGGCTCCACAACTTCCAGACCAACTTCAAATGTAACATGCAGAGCATTTTGAGTACCACACCAAAATGGAATTGGTTTGTACATGAAACAGAAGATTAAATTGGGGAAATTAGATTTTCTGGACTCTATGCAACATAATCTAACTAAAGGAATCGAATTTGAGACTCAAGAATTCGTGAGCTTACCAGAAATCAAGATCAAAGTAAGCTCCAGACACAAGCTTGGCCAAGAACAACTTCACTTCCAATCTCCAATCCTCCCAACACACTCCCTCAATTCTCACGATTTTGGTGTTTATACAAAGCTCGAGATGTGAGCTTTGTATTCGTGTATAGATTATCACTCAATTCAACTCACAGAAGAAGAATCGAAGAGCACAAACTCAGAACCCTAACTTCTTCAACCAAGCAATTTTGATCCAAAATCTTCAACTAAGGGTTGTTGATGAGTTTAAATAGAAGCAGAGATAGCTCATGCACGTCGACACGCCACCCATGGCGTTGGCAAGAAGGTGTTTTCGTGGCGAGAGAAGAGAATCGTTCGTGGTGACTCACCAAACGCACTCACTCGTGCAGTTTGACCCAGAATACTCGAGTTTTTCAGAAAATACTCGAGTATTTTTCCCAATTTTTGAAAAATAATTATTTTATTTACTTTCCCTCCAAAATCTTTCCTATAATTACCTCTAGGTCCCAACCCAGGGACTAATATGCAAAATACTCATCTTAGGCATTTATTATATTTATTACATCAATTCATACACATATACCAACTATATAACACATATTTTAATCAAGGATTAATATGGAAATAATTAATTATAATTAATTTATAATTAACATTTCATTAATCGGGGATTAAAATTTTGGGGTGTTACACTACTCCCCCACTTACAAGGAATTTCGTCCCCGAAATTCAACTCATACAAACAAGTCAGGATAATCCTGACGCACCTTATCTTCTAATTCCCACGATGCTTCCATTACATCACCACACACCCAGACGACTTTGACTAGACGAATGTCTTTTCCTCTAAGCTGCTTGATTCTTCGATCTTCAATACGAACTGGCACAGCTTTGAAGGTTAGGTTCTCATGAATTTCTAAGTCATCAGGTTGGATTCTAAGGACAACGGTGGGGTCATGGACATATCTTTTAAGTTGAGACACATGGAATACATTATGAAGGTTAGCTAATGACGGAGGCAAAGCCAATTGATTAGCTACTGGGCCGACTCTTTTGAGGATTTGGTAGGGACCAATGAATTTAGGTGATAGTTTCTGAGTTTTCAAGGCTCTACTAACACCTTTGGTTGGTACTATCCTAATAAACACATGGTCTCCTTCGGCGAACTCTAATGGTTTTCTTCTCTTATCAGCATAACTTTTCTGCCTACTTTGAGCTGCCCTCATCTTTTCTTGTATCATCCTGATCTGTTCCGTGGTCTCTTGCACAAAATCTGGTCCAACCAGAGAATTCTCCCCCACTTGGAACCAACATAACGGCGTCTGGCACTTTCTCCCATACAAAGCTTCAAATGGTGCCATTCCAATGCTCGTGTGGTAACTGTTGTTGTAAGTGAATTCCACGAGTGGCAACATATGTTCCCAATTCCCTTGTCTTTCCAAAGCACAGGCTCATAGAATGTCCTCCAATGACTGAATAGTCCTCTCCGTTTGGCCATCAGTCTGAGGATGGTATGCAGAACTCAGTTTCAATCTTGAACCCAAGGCTCTATGCAGATCTTCCCAAAACTTCGATGTAAACCTCGGATCGCGATCAGATACAATGCTTGATGGTACACCGTGCAGACGAACAACTTCTTTGATGTACAACTGGGTGAGCTTTTCCAACGAATAGCGCATATTCACGGGAATGAAATGCGCCGACTTGGTCAAATGATCCACTATCACCCAGATTGCATCATGACCAGTAGATGTCCTTGGCAATCCCGACACGAAATCCATCGAGATGCTATCCCATTTCCACAACGGAATCTCCAAAGGAAGTAACTCTCCTCCTGGCCTTTGATGTTCCACCTTGGCCTTTTGACACACCAAACAACAGGCCACATACTCAGCTACGTCTTTCTTCAAACCAGGCCACCAAAATAGCTTCTTTAAGTCCTGATACATTTTGGTAGCTCCCGGATGCATACTCATCTTACTCTTATGTGCTTCGTCCAGAATCATCCTTCTTACTTCTAAATCATCAGGCACACAAATCCTTGTTTTAAAGTGAAGGATTCCATCCTTCCCTTCTTGAAACTCCAATTCCTTGCCTTCTTCCCTCCACTTCCTCTTTTCTATGAGCTTCTCATCCTTGCCTTGCAATTCCCGAATCCTTTGTAGAAACTCATTAGCAATCTGCAGCATCCCCATTTTGATACTTGTCGGCTCCACTTGCATCATCAGACTCAAATCCCGGAATTCCTCTATCAGAGCAGCTTCTCTAACCATCATTGCACTGATGTGCATTGCCTTCCTACTCAATGCATCTGCCACAACATTGGCCTTTCCAGGATGGTAACGGAGTTCAAACTCATAATCCTTCAAAAACTCCATCCATCGGCGTTGCCTCATATTCAACTCCTTTTGATCAAAGAGGTACTTTAAACTCTTATGGTCACTGAACACCCGGAACGTAGTGCCATAGAGATAGTGCCTCCAAATCTTTAAGGCAAACACCACAGCTGCCAACTCCAGACCGTGGGTTGGATAGTTCATTTCATGAACTTTTAGCTGTCTCGAGGCATAAGCGACGACTTGCCCTTCTTGCATCAAAACACACCCAAGACCTTGTTTCGACGCGTCACAATACACATCAAAACTCTTCTGTGTATCGGGCAGAACCAATACAGGAGACGATGTCAACCTTTCCTTCAACTCTTGAAAACTCCTTTCACATTTCTCATCCCATAGGAATGGTTGATCTTTCCGAGTCAACTTCGTCAAAGGCAGTGCGATCTTCGAGAAACCTTCGATAAACCTTCTATAATAACCAGCCAAACCAAGAAAGCTTCTCACCTCCGTGACCGACTTTGGTTGCCCCCATTGCAAAACCGAACTCACTTTCGTCGGATCAACGGCTATTCCCTTGTCTGAAATCACATGCCCCAAGAACTTAACCTCCTTCAGCCAGAACTCACATTTTGTAAGTTTGGCATACAATTGTTTCTCCTTCAGGATGCTCAACACTATTCTCAATTGTTCAGCATGCTCCTCCGAGCTCTTAGAGTAAATGAGAATATCATCAATGAACACAACCACGAATGAATCTAAATAAGGTCTAAAGATTCGATTCATGTAGTCCATGAAGATGGCTGGTGCATTAGTCAATCCGAACGGCATCACGACGTACTCATAATGTCCGTATCGAGATCGAAATGCAGTCTTAGAGATATCCTCTTCTCTTATTCTGATCTGATGGTATCCTGACCTCAAATCGATCTTGGAAAATACTGAAGCTCCACGAACTTGATCCATAAGGTCATCTATCCTTGGCAACGGATACTTGTTCTTGATGGTGACCTTATTCAGCTGCCGGTAGTCGATGCACATCCTCATACTACCATCTTTCTTCTTGACAAACAAAACCGGAGCACCCCAAGGTGACACACTTGGTCGAATCATCCGTTTCTGTAATAGCTCCTCAATCTGCTTCTTCATTTCTGCCATTTCTGGTGGTGCCATTCTATAGGGAGCGATAGAAATGGGACCAGTTCCCGGAACTAAGTCGATACCGAATTCAATTTCTCTCCTTGGTGGCAGACCAGGGATTTCATCAGCAAAAACTTCCGAAAAGTCTCTGACAATGCGGATTTCTTCCATCCTTGGACCATTCTCCTCCACCTCAGAGTTGAACAGGCACACGTAGCCGGAGGGTTTTGGGCTTCTATAGGTCACTACTTTTCTATCACAATCAATGATTACTTGGTTTTGACTTAACCAGTCCATTCCCAAGATCACATCTAATTGTACTAAGGGTAAGCAGATCAAATCTACTTTAGAGGTTTGTCCTAACACTTCTATACAACAATTAAGACATGCTCTAGAAACTACAACAGGAGCGTTGGTAGGGGTTTCTACTTTGAGAGCATAAGGCATTTCAGACATGATTAAGCCTAAACGGTTTACACATTCATATGAAACAAATGAATGCGTTGCACCAGAATCAAACAAAACATGACAAAACTGACCATTAAGCAAGTATTTACCTTGCACCAGATCAGAAGATCGACTTGCTTCCACACCACTAAGGGTGAAAACTCTTCCTTGAGCCATAGGTCTCTCAACAGCTCCTCTTGAATTGGCTTTGGCCGGTTCCTTGCAATCCCTTGCAAAATGTCCCGGCTTTCCACAGTTAAAGCAACCACTTGTCCCCCAACATACACGGCCATAGTGATTGCGCTTGCACTTGTCACAGAATGGAGCCTCGCTCCGATAATCCCTTCTATCAGAACCACCAACTTTTCCTTTGCCTTTCCCTCGGCGATCATACGGTCCTTTGCCTCGGTTGTTGAAGCCTTTCCGCCTCTGAGGTCCATAGCTTTGATTGTCCTTCCTTTCCGAGACTTGCACCTCCTCAGCCTTGATATCATCTTCATACATCCTACACATGTCTACCAGTGCAGGAAAGCTTTGAATCAGCTGATAACTGAAGATCGACTTCAACTTTGGCCTCAAGCCTCCTTCAAACTTAATGCATTTACTCCTCTCATCTGGATTGTTCTGATAATATGGAGAGTATTTCATTAGCTCCTCAAACTTAGCTGCATACTCACCCACACTCACGTTTCCTTGCTTCAGCTGAAAGAACTCTACCTCCTTCTTCCTTCTCAAGTCCTCAGGGAAATACTTTTGGAGAAACTTCTCCATGAATACTCCCCAACTTACCTCTCTTCCTTCATATTGCAGAAGCTGCATTGTGTGATTCCACCAGTTCTCAGCTTCCTCCTCTAGCATGTAGGTTGCATACGCCACCTTTTGAACATCGGAACACTCCAACGTTCTCAAGATCTTGTCCATGGTGTGAATCCACTTGTTGGCCTCTTCCGGTTTAAATCCTCCTTCAAACTTTAGCGGATTACAGCTTCTAAAATCAACCAAAGTCTTCGCTTCAGCGTTAGCCACATTACCTTGATGGGACGGGTTGACCGGTTGAGATGGTTGTTGAGACTGTCGTTGCATGGCTTCCAACACCGTGGTGATCCTTTCTAGCATCGTATTAGTGTGATTTTGGTTTCTAGTTGCCATATTAGACCTGCGCTATGGGCTTATGGTCACATATGTTGAACCAAAGAAACTTCCATTACACTACCTATTCTAAGGCTCTATCTTAAACTTATTAAATCTACAATCAATTGTGTCTTGTACTCAAAGAGACAAGATACAAACAAATCAAATGTATTTAAACCTCAACAAACAAAATAAAAAAAACATTCAAAGTAATGTAATTGCCTTGGAGTTACCTGCTTGATATTGATGGCTACCTTTCTGAACTACTTCCACTACTACAGGATCTGACTTTTGCTCTGATACCACTCAGTGTGACACCCTTCCGAATTTCCCAAATATAATATAGTAATTAAGCTTTCATATTGGATAATATATGGACTTGTGAGTGTTAAGAAAATATGGAAAATAAAATTTTCTTTTAAAGCGGGTGCACAAATCGTCATTTGGAATTCTTGGAGAATAAACTTTAAACCATTTCAAAACATTTGTATCGAGTTCGGCGATCGCTAAAACCTTTTTCACATATAGGGTAACATTCGCTCTTTGGAAACATCTTGTTATCATACAAGTAATTAAAGTTACCCATACTTTGTTCGATAATACTGATACCATCAAATAATATATATATATAGCCGAGCTCTTAGATAGATTAAATCAGAGTAAAGCGGAAGTTATAGGACTATGCAACTGATAATATTGTAAACAGAGATATATATATACATAAGTATGAAAAGAGTGATAAGTACATAGTCCCCATATCAAGTCTCCAAGTTCCAAAATACAAGTCCATAATCCGATCTACATAGTGATATGACCAAAGCCCTAGAGTACCCCAAGAGTATATCTACAATATGTGTACATAATCAAAATAGAAACTCCAAGGGTGGTCATGTAGATCAGGCATCATCAGATGTAGTAGTAGTAGTAACAGCAGTCTCCCAAAAGTAAAAGTAGTAAGGTAGTAGCATCATCAACAACACAGCAGCAGCAGCAAGTCTCCTCCACAGCCTCCACACATCGGATCCACAGATCCACATCATACACCATATGCATGTACCTAGGGATCATCGTCCCTCCAGTCACTCCCAGTAGAATGCACGACAGGCTCGCTCCCACTCTCGTCCTCCACCGGATCCTCCTCGATCTCGTCCGAGGGAGAGTGTACCCTACCACTGGGTACCGGGTCAGGGGATGGTGAAACCCTGACTGGGCTCATCGGATCAGAAGGGGGAGTCTCCTCGCGGACGACTCTCGAAATAAAAGGGTGAGAGCGGGTAGGTCGAAAACGAAAACTATGGTAAGAGCGAGCTGGTCGCGTGGGAGGTGGTCCATGGTAAGTGTAAAACGGGGGTACATGCATAGTGTATATGATGGGAATCCTAAATCTACAAGGACGGAATCGGATCAACGGGTTCGGGTGGTAGAAGGTAATCTCTACCTCACCCTCGAACACCGCGCGATGGTCCTCATAGATGCATGTGCCACTAGGAAGTGGCCGGATCTCGATGCAAGCAATGTAACGAGACATCACCTACAAGGGCATAGGGGTAAGCAATTCTATACACATAACCAATAGAGAATAAATTGTGCAATGTGAATATGTAAACATGCATCAAATAACAACAATTACATATAACAATTAGCAGTTAGTGAATGCACATAGGATGCTCACGCTTGTTTCATTTATCATCATTAATTGAAATGAGTGGCATGATGCATGACTTTAGCTCTCAAGCCTATCTCCATCATACTATCTCACTCTCTGACGTCCATCCTTGACAACCCAGCACTCACAGTGCGTTGTATTCCTAGGTATACAACAATTCGTACATTCACCTAGAATGTACACGACAAGCTTGGTATCCATGCCACCCGAGCATATCCCGTCATCCAAACGGACCGTCATCCAAACGGTATAACCATATCGGCATTCCCTCAGCCGAACACGTCAACGACGTGTCATCAAGCAAGCGTATTGGCACTCCCAGAGGCCCTCCACATGTTTACCAAAAACATGATATACGTCCTACCAATCAAACTCCAGAATGAATGCATTACCTTACTTAAAAGAGATTGATTGATGTTTTATCCTTTTATTAATACATTACGTGCCTCTCGAGCAACGTATCATTATTCAAATGAAAACATCATAACGTCAATCAATTTCCTCTAAGTCCAGGATCACTTGGTTTATTGTCCTCTAAGAGTTACAAAATGACTTAGAATTGAAAATGGCATTTTTAAGTATCTGACTAAAAATACTCGAGTTTTTTTCAAAATACTCGAGTAGTTTATCATTTTCCAGATTCTACTCGAGTTGCTCATAATTATACTCGAGTCGTTCATGTCTTTTCAAAGATTTAGGGTTTCAGGTCTTCATAAATATACTCGAGTAATTCATGAGATACTCGAGTATTCCATTACCCAGAATACTTGAGTAGTTCATACATTACTCGAGTGTTCAATCTAATTCCCAAGTTGGTGCGCCAATTTTCACTCTGGTGCACCACGAAATACTCGAGTATTAAGCCAAATACTCGAGTATCTGCAGACAGAACAGAGTGAAACTTGGTTTTTACATACCATTTCAATTTCTAAACATTTTTAACCCAAAACAGTGATCACAATAGTTAATATACCAAATATTGAACATGTTAACATACTCATTTCATATCAAATAACAAATTTGACAGAGAATCAATCCATTATGCATGAAATATACAATTTAGCAACTCAACACTTCAAATTGCAAAATAAGCACAATATTCATGAAACAAAGTTCATTTAAGCTTGCATGCATGATATAGAACTTGCTCATCACAGTCATAGAGCATGGATTGGTCTCCAAACCAAAGTTCCTATTCAAACTAAGCCCTTAGAGCCTCTTGGTGGCTCTCTAACACAATTAATGAAATTTAAACTCTATCTAGTGAATATAATTACTTCCCCTTACCTCTCAGATGTTTTCCAAACAAGGATTGACAAGAAAATGGCTCCACAACTTCCAGACCAACTTCAAATGTCACATGCAGAGCATTTTGAGTACCACACCAAAATGGAATTGGTTTGTACATGAAACAGAAGATTAAATTGGGGAAATTAGATTTTCTGGACTCTATGCAACATAATCTAACTAAGGGAATCGAATTTGAGACTCAAGAATTCGTGAGCTTACCAGAAATCAAGATCAAAGTAAGATCCAGACACAAGCTTGGCCAAGAACAGCTTCACTTCCAATCTCCAATCCTCCCAACACACTCCCTCAATTCTCACGATTTTGGTGTTTATACAAAGCTCGAGATGTGAGCTTTGTATTCGTGTATAGATTATCACTCAATTCAACTCACAGAAGAAGAATCGAAGAGCACAAACTCAGAACCCTAACTTCTTCAACCAAGCAATTTTGATCCAAAATCTTCAACTAAGGGTTGTTGATGAGTTTAAATAGAAGCAAAGATAGCTCATGCACGTCGACACGCCACCCATGGCATTGGCAAGAAGGTGTTTTCGTGGCGAGAGAAGAGAATCGTTCGTGGTGACTCACCAAACGCACTCACTCGTGCAGTTTGACCCAGAATACTCGAGTTTTTCAGAAAATACTCGAGTATTTTTCCCAATTTTTGAAAAATAATTATTTTATTTACTTTCCCTCCAAAATCTTTCCTATAATTACCTCTAGGTCCCAACCCAGGGACTAATATGCAAAATACTCATCTTAGGCATTTATTATATTTATTACATCAATTCACACACATATACCAACTATATAACACATATTTTAATCAAGGATTAATATGGAAATAATTAATTATAATTAATTTATAATTAACATTTCATTAATCGGGGATTAAAATTTTGGGGTGTTACAGTATCACTCACTCTCCAACACTCAGAAACAAAGAAGAATTACTCCAGACGAATTAGAAACCCTAACAGAGCCTCCCAACACCAAACTCAAAAAAATCAGCCCCAATCCTTCAACAATCCACCCTTTTATTGAGAAATCAAGATTACATGCATGAGGACGCGTGTTCTCCACTAATCATAAGCTGATTTCGTGGCGAATTCGTGGATTAATCAAGTGATTATTCATCACAACGCACTAACCCAGTTTCTGGGTTCATCACGTAAACGGTTACAGAGCCCTTCTAACCGGTTACATACTGATAAAACTTCAAAAATTAATAATTTATTTATTCTTTCTTCAAAAACCTTTCTAATATTGCAATTAGGTCCCAACCCAAGGACTAAATTACAATATTCATATTTTTGTACAAAATAACCATATAAAAATATATCTCATATTTTTATATATAAAAACACATAATGTACAAAAACTGAGACCATCAAAACTAATATAAAATATTTGTTATAATTAATTTCTTTGTTATTTGGGAGACGAATGTGACACCCTTCTCAATCCACAAGTATTTATTGAATTAATTAAACTATTATATCGGTTAATATATGGACTTGTAAGTATCTAGAAAATGTAGAAATAAAATTTTCCTTTCAAGGTGGGTGCACAAACCAAAATATGGAGCTCTTGGAGAGAGAGTAATTCGTATCATTTAAAACATTGTATTGAATTCGGCGTTTGCTAAAATAAGAAAATATTTTCTTAAATCCGGATAGCATCGGTGCTTTAGAAAACGTGTTGACGTAGTAAAAATAGATGATGCATATCCATTCTTTCTTTCGTAGAACTGATACCCTTTAAATAACACAACCGAATTCATTAATTAATCTTTATCAGAGTGAGCGGAAAGAGTAGGACTATGCACAGTTAGAATATAAACATAAGTTATATATATAAATATAAGTCATGAAATACATAGTCCCAGAAGTCATGTCTCCAAGATCCAACAAGCCCATAACAGATCTATATAACATATAACCATAGCCCTAGAGCTCTCAAGAGCATATCTACAAAATATATACATATCAAAATATGAACTCTAGAGGTGATCACATAGATCTGACAGCATCAGTAGTAGTAGTGATGGTAGTAGCAGTCTCCAGGTAGCAAAAGAAAACATCATCATCCACAGCAGCAGCAGCAGTAAAATCTCCTCCATGACATCCCCACATCGGATCCCTCCGACCCTCATCATGTACCATATGCACATACCTAGGGATCATCGTCCCTCCAATCACTCCCAGTAGAATGAACGACAGGCTCGTCTCCGCTCTCGTCCTCCACGGGGTCCTCCTCAATCTCATCCGATGGAGAGTGTACCCTACCACTGGGTACAGGGTCAGGAGATGGTGTGACCCTAACTGGGCTCCTCGGATCAGAAGGGGGAGTCTCCTCGCGGACGACTCTAGAAGAAAAAGGGTGTGAGCGGGTAGGTCGAAAGCGAAAGCTGTGATAAGAGCGAGCTGGTCGTGTGGGAGGTGGTCCATGATATGTGTAAAACGGGGGTACGTGCATGGTGTATATGATGGGAATCCTAAATCTACGAGGACGAAATCGAATCAACGGGTTCGGGTGGTAGAAGGTAACCTCCACCTCTCCCTCGAACACCGCACGATGGTCCTCATAGATCCATGTACCACTAGGAAGTGGCCGGATCTCGATGCAAGCGATGTAACGAGACATCACCTACAAGGGCATAGGGGGTAAGCATTTCTATACACATAATCAACAGAGTATAAATATGAGAACAATGTGAATGTCAAGTTATGCACCAATAAACAACAATCACATTTAGCATTTAGCAATTATTTTATGCAAGTAGGATGCTCATTCTTATTCCATTTAACAACATTATTTTTAGGTGAGTGGCATGATGTATGAATCTAACTCTCAAGCCTAACTTCATCATTCTATGACACTCTCTGACGTCCATCCTTTACTTCCCAGAACTCAACCGTGCGTTGTACTCCTAGGTGTACAACATTCGTACATTCACCAAGAATGTACACGACAAGCTTGGAATTCGTGCCACCCGAGCACATCCCGTCATCCAAACGGATCGTCATCCAAACGGTATATCCATATCGGCATCCACTAAGCCGACCACGTCGTCAACCATAACGTGTCATCAAGCAAGCGTCATTTGGCACTCCCAGAGGCCCTCCACATGTTACCAAAACATGATAAACGACCTACCATCCCAACTCCAAAGTTAATGCATCATTTTTCGCTTAAAGGGATTAATTGATGTTTTTCTTGTTAATAATACCCAACGTGCCACCCGAGCAGCGTCTCGTCATTCAAACAAAAACTCATCATATCATCAATTAGGTTCCTTTAAGTCTTAGATCACTGGGATTATTGTTATTTAAGCATTAACCAAATGATTCAGAATTAAAAATGATATTTTAATTATTCTGGGTGAACTACTCGAGTGTTCTTCAGAATAGTCGAGTGTTCTTCACTTATTTCCAGATTACTCGAGTGTTCTTCAGAATACTCGAGTGTTCATGTCTTTCTAGGGATTTGGGTTTCAGATTCATAAAAATACTCGAGTGGTGCATGAGTACTCGAGTGTTCTTCATCAATCCCAGAACACTCGAGTGACTCCTACATTACTCGAGTGGTTTACCTTAAAAAAATCCCCATGAATCAGTTATTACTCGAGTCTTAGGCCCGATACTCGAGTGTTTTGACACCAAATACACTATTTTACCAAAATTCTACTCGAGTATCAAGCCAAGTACTCGAGTCTTTTCTCACAGAACAGACTGGAAACTTGGTTTTAACATACCATTTTCAATTCTAAACATTTCTAACCCAATCCAATGCTCAAAAGAGTTCATATACCATATATTGAACAAGTTACAATACTCAGTACATACCAAATTACAGATTTGACAGAGAATCGATTGTTAGTGCATAAAACATTCAATTTCACAACTTAACACCTCAAATTGCAAAATACTCAACAAAGTTATGAAATGAGACTGAATAAAGCTTGCATGCAACATATAAAACTTGCTCCAAACAACCATAGAGCATGAGTTGGTCTCCAAACCAAAGTTCCTATTCAATCTAAGCCCTTAGAGCCTCTTGGTGGCCCTCTAATGAAAATAATGGAATTTAAACTCTATCTAGTGCATAAAACAACTTCCCCTTATCTCTCAGCCGTGTACCAACAGAGAATTCCCCAAGAAAAGCTCTCCAACTCCAACAACAACTTTGAGCATCACATGCAAGACAGTTTTGAGTGGAGGTCCAAAATTGAATTGGTTGACACATGAAACAGAGATAAGAATTGGGGAATTTAGTTTTTCTAGACTCTATGCAACACATGCTAACTATAGAAATTGAATTGAGACTCAATGGACTCGTGAGCTTACCAGAAATCGGAATCAAAGTGAGCTCCAGACAAAGGTTTGACAGAGAACAGTTCCACTTCCTAGCTCCAATTCTTCCACCACACTCACTCTCAACTCACGAATTTGGTATCTATACAAAGCTCGTGATGTGAGCTTTGTATTGGTGTATGGTTTGTGGTTTAACTTAACACAGAGAAAGAGAATCGATTGAGCCAACTTAGGAACCCTAACACATGCAAACTTCACAATTTTGGCAAAATGGGTTGCTTGATCCGTCAACCACAGCTTAAATAGGCTAATTGAACATCCATGCAGCTCGACACGAGTTGTAGGACGTGTTGTGGAGGGTGTTTTCGTGTCAAGGCGGCGATAACTGTGACACCCTTCCATATTAATCAACTATAATATAGTAATTAAGCCTTTATATTGAATAATATATGGACTTGTGAGTATTAAGAAAATAACTGAAAGTAAAATTTTCTTTTTAAAGCGGGTGCACAAATCAACACTTGGAATTCTTGGAGAATAAACCCTAAGGCATTACAAAACAGTTGTATCGAATTCGGTGATTTTTAAAACCTTTTCAAAAGTTGGGTAACATTCGTCTTTTGGAATCGTATTTATATCATAGAAAATAACTGAAGCTACCCTTACTTTAATTGATAAAACTGATACCATCAAATAGTTTTCACAGCCGAACTCTCAAATAGATTAAATCAGAGTAAGCGGAAATTATCGGACTATGCCTTGGATAGGAATATAAACATAGGTTTTATATATATATATGAAAGTCATAAGTACATAGCCCAACATCAGAGTCTCCAAGATCCAAAACATACAAGTCCATAAACAGATCTACATAGCAGTGTAACCAAAACCCTAGAGTACCCAAAAGTATATTTACAACATATATACATAGCCAAAATATAAACTCCAAGGGTGGTCACGTAGATCCGGTAGCATCAGATGTAGTAGTAGTAGTAGTAGCAACAGTCTCCAAGAACAAAGGTAGTAGCATCATCATCATCACAGCAGCAGCAAAGTATCCTCCACAGCCTCCACACATCGGATCCTCTGATCCGCATCATACACCATACGCACATATCTAGGGATCATCGTCCCTCCAATCACTCCCAGTAGAATGCACGAAAGGCTCGCTCCCACTCTCGTCCTCCACCGGATCTTCCTCGATCTCATCCGAGGGAGAGTGTACCCTACCACTAGGTACCGGGTCAGGTGATGGTGAAACCCTGACTGGACTCCTCGGATCAGAAGGGGGAGTCTCCTCGCGGACGACTCTCGAAGTAAAAGGGTGTGAGCGGGTAGGTTGAGAATAAAAACTATGATATGAGCGAGCTGGTCATGTGGGAGGTGGTCCATGGTAAGTATAAAAGAGGGGTACGTGCATAGTGTACATGATGGGAGTCCTAAATCTACGAGGATGAAACCGGACCATCGAGTTGGGATGGTATAAGATAACCTCTACCTCTCCCTCGAAGACCGCTCGGTGATCCTCGTAGATCCATATGCCACTAAAAAGTGGCCGGATCTCGACGCAAGCGATGTAACGTGACATCACCTACAAGGGCATAGGGGTAAGCATTTCTATACACATAATCAACAGAGTATAAATTTTCACAATATGAATATGTATATATGCAACAATGAACAACAATCACATTTAGCACTTAGCAGTTATTGAATGCAATTAGGATGCTCATACTTGTTCATTTATCACACTTAATTCAAATGAGTGGCATGATGCATGAATCTAGCTCTCATGCCTATCTCCATCATTCTATGTCACTCTTTGACGTCCATCCCTGACAACCCAGCACTCACCAGTGCGTTGTATTCCTAGGTATACAACAGTTCGTACATTCACCAAGAATGTACACGACAAGCTTGGAATCAATGCCACCCGAGCAATGTTATAACGTGCCACCCGAGCAACGTACCGTCATCCAAACGGCCCATCATCCAAATGGTATAACCGTATCGGCATCCACTCAGCCGACCATGTCAACGACGTGTCATCAAGCAAGCGTATTGGCACTCCCAGAGGCCCTCCTCATGTTACCAAAACATGATAAACGACTTACCATCCAAACTCCAAATGAATGCATCATTTTTAAGATTGAAGGAAATTGATTAATATATTACATGCCACCTAGGCACATTCCGTCATCCAAACGGACCGTCATCCAAACGGTGTATCCATATTAATCAATTCCTCTTAAGTTCAGATCCCTTGGATTATGGTTATGAAATCCTTAACCAATTGAGTTAGAATTGAAAATGGTGTTTCTCAGGTTCTGGGTAAATTACTCGAGTATAATTCAGCATACTCGAGTGTTTTTCAACTTTTCCAGATTACTCGAGTATTCTTAAAATTACTCGAGTGTTCATGACTTTCTGAGGATCTGGGTTTCAAATTCAATAAATTACTCGAGTAGTTCATGGGTTACTCGAGTGTTCATCATGATTTCCAGAATACTCCAGTCACCCCTGCATTACTCGAGTGGTTTGCCTTAACATGTCCTCAGGTCTTGCTCGATACTCGAGTACCAGACACAATACTCGAGTGTTCTTGCTCAAATTACATTGTTTTACAAACGTTTTACTCGAGTACCTGGTCTAATACTCGAGTGTTTCGCAGCAAAAAACACTGAAATCTTAGTTTCAACATACCATTTTCATTTCTACTCATTTCTAGTCCATTCCAAGGATCAACAGAGTTAACATATCATAATTTGAACATGCGACAACATTCATTTCATATCAAATAACAGATTTGATAGAGAATCAACCATTAATGCATGAAATACTCAATTTGGCAACTCAATACCTCAAATTGCAAAATAAACATCACACTCATGAAACAATGGTCATTTAAGCTTGCATGCATGATTTAGAACTTGCTCAACACAGTTTTAGAGCATGACTTGGTCTCCAAACCAAAGTTCCTTTTCAATCTAAGCCCTTAGAGCCTCTTGGTGGCTCTCTAATGCATTTAATGGAATTTAAACTCTATCTAGTGTACGAAACTTACTTCCCCTTACCTCTCAGACGTGTTCCAACCAAGAATTTCCAAGAGAAAGCTCTCCAACCTCAGGAATCACTTTGAGCTTCACATGCATGACAGTTTCGAGTGCAGCACCAAAATTGAATTGGTTCACACATGAAACAGAGATAAAAATTGGGGATTTTAGTTTTCCTAGATTCTATGCAACATAAACTAACTAGAGAAATCGAATTGAGACTCATAGGATTCGTGAGCTTACCAGAAATCGGAATCAAAGTGAGCCCCCAGAACCACTTTGACAGATAACAGTCTCAACTTCCAAGCTCCAAATCTTCCACCACACTCACTCAATCCTCACGATTTTAGTGTCTATACAAAGCTCGTGATGTGAGCTTTGTATTGGTGTATAATTTATCACTCAGATCAGCACACAGAGGAAGAATCGAATGAAACGATTCAAGAACCCTAACACACTAACTCTTCTTCAATTTGGCAAAATGGGTTGCTTAATCTGTCAACCACGGCTTAAATACTTGGCCAAAACCTTCATGTAGCTCGACACGAAGGCATTGAAGTGTTGAGGAAGACGATTTCGTGTCAACACACGAGAATCGTTGTTGGTGACTCACCAAACGCACTAACTCGTGCAACTCTGTCCAGAATACTCGAGTATTCCAGAAAATACTCGAGTAGTTTCCCAGTTTTTGAAAAATAATTATTTTATTTACTTTCCCTCCAAAATCTTTCCTTGCTTCTAGGTCCCAACCCAGGGACTAATATGCAAAAATACCTATTTCATGCATAAATATATTTATTAAAATAAATTCTAATAATATAAACACAGGTTTTAATCAAAGATTAAAAATAGAAATAATTAATTATAATAAACTTTATAATTAATATTCCATTAATCCATGATTAAAATTTTGGGGTGTTATGTGACACCCTCAAAATAACCCAAGTAATTAATACAAATAAATGATATAACTTGAGTATATATGGACTTGCTTAATTATTAGAAAATACTGGATTTAAAATTTTTCCTTTTTAGCTTCTAAAAAGTCGGGTGCACAAACCAAAGCATAGGATATTTGGAGAATAATTTACATATTACTTTTTGAAACGACTTCGACATTTGCTTTGCTCAGAAAATAGTTTTGCAAATCTTAGATGGCATCCCTTTTGAAGATAGAATTTCGTATAACAGAACTTAAGTAATGCCATCCAGTTTTTCATCTAACCAACTGATACCATTTCAAAATGTCATAGCCGAATTCTTTTGTCCAATCAAAATCAGAGTAAGCGGAATTAACAGGACTATGTAATAAACTATAATATAAACATGGATCTTATATATATATACCAAAAGATACGTAATACATAGTCTAGCGATAAAGAACTCCAAAATCCCAGAACAAGTCCATAAGGCTATGTAAATATATGACATCGAAATAGACCATAACTCCAGAGTTTTCAAAAGGAATATCCCCATAACCACAGTATCAAAACCCCAAAGCTGGTCTCATAGCACTAGTAGCAGCAGTAGTAGTAGAAGTCTCCAAGAAGTAACAACAATCATCATTCATCATCATCAGCAGCAAATCTCCTCCACAGCAACCATCACACCGGATCCCTGATTCTCATCATTTACCTTATGCATGTACTTAGGAATTATCGCCTCTCCATTGACTTCCGATAGATTAAACGACAGGCTCGCTTCCGCTCTCGTATTCGACAGGATTCTCCTTGATCTTATTTGAAGGAGTATTTACCCTACCACTGGGTACAAGGTCTGATGAAAACGTGACCTTAATAGAACTCCTTGAAATAGATAGGGAAGTCTCCTCTCGAATGGCTTTAAAAGAAAAGGAGTATGAGCGGGTAGGTTCGAATTGAAAACTGTTATACAAGCGAGCTAGTCGAGTGGGAGAAGATACATGGTAAGTATAAAAAGTAGATACATGCATAGCGTATATGATGGGAATCCTAAACCTACGAGGATATGACCAAACCAGTGGATTAGGGTGATCGAAGGTAACCACTATCTCACCTTCATACACTACTCGACAATCCTCGCAGATCCATATGCCACTAAGAAGTGGACGGATCTCGGTGCAAGCGATGTAACTTGTCATCACCTACAAGGGCATAGGGGTAAGCAAATCTATACACATAATCAATAGAGCTTAAATATTGAAGTAACATGATTTTGCACAGAAAATCCCAAAACAGTTAACAGCCATAGTTAACATTTAGAAAACACTTAATGCAAATAAGATGTTCATACTCATTCTTAATATCCAGCCTTAACTAAATTAAGGGTAAGTGGCATGATGCCTGACATTCTTCTTTTTCTGAGATTCTCCGTCTAATGACCTCACAGACTTCGATCCAATACACAATGCATTCCCAGATCACAAATACGTTACCAAAACGTATGGCATACTAGCTCGGGAGTGATAAAAACGTCACACCACCTGGTGAACGTCACGTCGCCCAAGGACGTAAACCTATCACTTATTAATAATACCATGGGTGTGATAAAAAACGTCATCACATCTGATGAACGTCACGTTGCCTAAGGACGTAAACCTTATCACTTGTAATACACAACAGAGGTGATAAACAACGTCACCATGTCTGATGAACGTCACGTTTCCCAAAACGTAAACCTTACCACTTGTGTGCATCACACCCTTCTCAACAAACAACGGCTGTGGTAAAAAACGTCACCACCTCTGATGAACGTCACGTCGCCTACGGACGTAAACCTTACCACTTGTGATACACAACAGAAGTGATAAACAACGTCACCATATCTGATGAACGTCACGTCGCCTACGGATGTAAACCTTACCACTTGTGTGCAACACACCGTTGAAACATCCAATCAACAGTATACCACATACTGGGAATGTATGTTGGGACCTAGTTTTATACGTTCTGGGAACGTATGTTGGTGTTCTGGGAACACTTTGATAAGAAACCTACTGGATGACACATCATAGATATGTGGCCAGTGTTTGGGACCTGGTTTTTATACGTTCTGGGAACGTATGCGTTCTGGGAACGTGATGCACACTCTGGGAGTGATGCTTATTTATCCAAGTATGGTTTGCTACACGTTCTGGGAACGTGATGCACACTCTGGGAGTGAATGCTTATCATCCAAGTATGGTTTGGCATTACGTTCTGGGAACGAATGTCAGTGTTCCGGGAACGCAACGGTGTATTGGATGGACGTCCAAGATGGACTTTGTTAGAGGCCTCAACTATGGAAGAAATCATGCATCATGCCACCTGCATTGAAAGAATTATTATGATTAACCGGGTGTGCTCATATGGTTATGCATCATGAATTGCTACATGTTGACTTGTGGATGTTAGTTTTATTCTCATTTGATTATGCGAATATGTATAGCTAACCGCCATGCCCTTATTAGGTGTTGATCGTGCATCTAGCTTGCACAAGAATCTGTAAAGGGAGATGTCTCTTAGGTGCATGCAGAGTGTAGAAGGTGTGGGTTGGAAACCCGTTGTGCAGATATCGAGGATCCGACCAGAAGGATGTTTGGACAAAGGACCAGTGACCAGCTCTATAACATTTCTATTTTTAATAGAACTTATATGATACATACTTTGGAAAAAGGTATCATAAGAGGAATTCAGTTTCATAATTATACTTATTTGGTATTAATGGACTTGTTACACTTGATATATTTTGGGGGTACAATATGATGATTTTGCTATGTTTCCGCAAACTCTGATTTTGGTAGTCAACCTTTATCATTGATCAAGTGTTTCTGAAATTAAATTTTCAAGGGAAGAGAAAATTCTTATTTTCAGATCTTTTTCCAACGATAACAAGTCCAAGTTTTCATAAACTTCTTACTTTTCTTATAAAGTAAGATGATATACAAGGAGTGTTACATTTTTATGGTATCAGAGCAATGGTCCTGACTCTTGGTCCTTGGGTGTGTGGTCCAATACGCTGGTCATCGATATCTGCAATGTTTCCTGGGATGTTTGCTTTCATATACTTCCAAACTAGAGCTAAGGTTATGGGTAATGGCTCTAGATAAGTAGCTCATTCTGCTATTAAGAAGTGTTCTAGGAAGTCTAAGTAGAAGTATGATAGTCGTATGCTTCTTTTTAGACATGTTGTAAACCCAAAACCATAGTGTTGGTTTATTCTGTTCTCATAGGAACCAGTGATAAGGAAATCTTAAGGAGTTGTAGTTGAGTCCTCGACTCTGAGGAGGAGTGTTTACCCTCACTCGTGTTAAAGTTAATCAACTTTTTAGACCGAGTGTAGGGCAGTGATCTTCTTAAAGATCAACCTTGCTGAGTTTGTTCAACTCTAAAGCTATCCTTTCTTTTGTTCCTTTCGGATAAGGGCAGTGATCGAAGTTGCTCAATGCCTTACCCAATCTGTTATCTCAAGTGGAGACTCCTACAAATCTTCTTGTAGTCATTTCCAAGGTACGTCTGGATCGTTCTATTAAGGTATTAGACTTTGTCTATCTACCTGTGTCATGATTACATTTGATCTTAAGCACGGTTTGGGAGCCGAAGGATCAAGTGATCATGATTAATGACGATAGAACAACCCTGTATTGGGATTCCCAAGTTTCGAATCAGGAATCCAATGAACCCATATGTTGCTTCTGGGAGGCAATATTAAAGGGAAAAGGGGGTTAAAGGAATCCTGGTTGTAGGAAATGATGCCAGGTTTACCTTTGGGTAAAGAGATAGAGTTTGGAATCAAGTTAATTCTTGAAGCTGATTCTATCTCTACTACCGCTATAATATGGTACCATCGAGAATGGTCAAATGGGAGAAACAAGTAGAAAAGATTTTGGTTGGATCCGATTAAAGGAGTCTATGTGTTTTCTAAGATTGATTGGAGGTTGGATTAACCCCAAATCAGGATTCGGGACAGGGATACACTTAAGACTGCATTTTTGATCTCGATACGGACATTATGAGTAGGAAATAATGTCGTTCGGATTGACTAATGCACTTGTTCTTTTATGAACTATAAGAACGAGACCTTTAGATTATATTCGGATTCGTTTGTGGTTTATTCTAAGAATTCGGAGGAGCATGAGGAACATCTCCGGATTGTGTTGAAACTCCTGCAGGAGGAGTAGTTGTGTGATAAGCTCGCCAAAGATGAGTTTTGGTTGAGTGAAGATTACGTTCGCAGGGCATGTGATCTTTAAAGAAGAATTGTGATGGATCCAGCAAAGGTAAGTTTATTTTTGAAATAGGAACGGCCTAAGACTGTGACTGAGGTGAGAAATTTTCTTAGAGCTGGCTGGATACTATCACCGGAGCATTTAAGGGTTTTCTAAGATCGCATGGCCTTTGGCCAAGTTGACTTGGAAAGATCAACTGATGGTATTGAATGATAGGATGTTGTTTAATTATGGTGGGGTGATGATGGATTATACCCCAACATAATATGATTAGTCCAAGAGGAATTATGGAAAATGTGAGCAGATTATGATTTAAATCATTTCAGTGATGGATTCGGTTGGAATCAAGGTATTAGATTATGATTAAATCCTATTTTGAGTTGGATTGGATGATGGAAAGAAAATGGTTTTGAAATTCTTTAGTTTTACTTCTAAAACTATACTTCATAACCGGTTAGAGTTTCTTGTAACCGGTTAGAAGCTGAAAGTTTAAAATAAAAATTTATGTCCTTTGTGAAGGAACTTTTGGTATTAGTAGACATCTTCCTCCAATCCAAACTCAATATCAATTACCTAAGTAAAGTTTAAGGAGGGATTTAATGGGATGAAATAACTTAATGCCTTGATTCATCATTGAAATTGATTTAAGAGGATTGAATCATAATATTTATGGACTACTCGAGAGTTGGAATTAAGGAGCTACTCCAATTAGGGAAGGTAGAGGATTTAGCTGGATGATGCAAAGGAAACAATAGGTGTTAAGATGAGAAGGTTGTGATTTATGAACAAGTTTGGAGTTTGAAAGTATGGATGACAATAAGAAGAGGAAGAGTTGAATGTAAAATAAAAGCGATGGATGTAGTTTCTTATAGATTATGGCTTTGAGCTCCATTATCATCCTGGTTTAGCAAACGCAGTTGCAGACGATTTGAGCTGAAAGGCTATTTCTGTTAGCTCAATGATGGTTAAGGAGGCTATTCTGATTGGGGAATTTAGAGACCTAAGTCTGGTAACCCAAGAGGAACCCTCTAAGTATTAGATTGGGGAATGTTGCCAATCACCAACGAATTCCTGAATCGGATTCGTGAATTACCATCAGAAGATGTAGAGAAGAAAGAGAAGTTGACTTTTGAGGAAAAGGAGTTAGATCTCTATGAAGAAACGAATGAGATTTAATCTTTAGAGCTAAAGTTGGTGATTATGGATATTAGAAAATATATTACGGAAGTAAGGGATCTAGGAAGTGTTGTCTAGGACAACCTAGATGAGAAATCCAAAGGCATGAACTTCCAGAATAGATTATGTTCGAACCCAAGTTAGCTATCAACTATCAAGGAATAAGGAATTTGTCGATGTTGGTAAGCATGTGTGAGAACTACGGGAAGTACATGAATTTCATGCGTGAAGTATCAGAATTCAGAATAAGGGAAAGATTGATGAAATGAAGACCCAACGGGGGAAAGAGGAAAGGTAAGTGGGAGAATATCTACCACGAAAATATAAAGGGTAAGGAATCCTCGATTGGAGAAAAATGGCTAAGGAGGAAATAGGAAAGGGAACATTTGTCCATCTCGAGGTGAAAACTGTGAGGCACATAACTTTGAGTTTAGTTGTGATGTACCTAAGGGAATAGCCAATTCCGATTGTAGGAAGCTGGAGTATTATTCACCGAATTGTCTTGAAGGAAAAGGTGAGAAAGAATGGACGAATCCAGCACGAGAAGAATTCACCGGCCGAGATGAGAGTTGAGTGTCATCCTGGCGTAGGCAACCCAAGCCTATCTCTTCCTTTGATCTGAATTAACGTAATCAAATGTTTTTGACTACGTTAATCTAATCGTTTGAAAGTATCAATATTCTGTTGGAAGCTTAACTTCAATCTTTCTGTGATCAAAACCTTTATCACAGTTGGATGTGATAAATCACTGTGGACACTACAAAAATAGAAAGATCAGTTATGACTAGAGAGATTAACAACCACCGGGATAGGACATATCTTTGTCTCCCCAACGGAAATGTCTCTAGAACTTGACTATCTAACTAAGTCTGATAGTGATAATTACCCTATCTTTAAGTTCATCTAACTTAAAGACCTGTCGTATGGTCTTTCTTACGAAAGATTATATCTGAAAGGGATGACTTTGTTATTAATGGATTGAATATTAGGACTGATCACCCTAATGTCTCAAACTATTAAGAAATGAAGTCATACAAATGTTTCTTTGATCGTGCTCGAGAGATCAGAGTGCACAGCCCAAAAAGTTTATTGGAAAATGTTTTAATTGAAAAATATTTATGTGAAGTATAAAGAGTATTTCTTTTAGAAGAAATTCTTTCACACAAGAGTTTTATATGAAAAATCCTTGTGGTTTAGTTTGGTAAGTTTTTCCTGAAAGGTTTTATTTGAAATGTTTCAAAATACAAGGAATATATCGAAACTCTTTTAAGTGGGGGAGGACCCTAAAAGAACAAATTTTTGGGAGCTAGATGAAGATTTCTAGTATAAAAATATTTTGGAAAAGTGGAAAATTTCAGAAGATGAATTTCGGGGACGAAATTCCTTTTAAGTGGGGGAGTAGTGTAACACCCCTAATTTTCGTTTCCCAAATAACCAAGAAATTAATTATAACAATTATTTTATAATTGAATTTTGAAGGTTTTAGTTTTTGTACATTATGTGTTTTTATTATAAAAATATGAGATATATTTTTATATGGTTATTTTGTACAAAAATATGAATATTGCAATTTAGTCCTTGGGTTGGGACCTAATTGAAATATTAAAAAGGTTTTTGAAGAAAGAGTAATTAAATTATTAATTTTTGAATTTGACCAGTATGTAACCGGTTAGAGGGGCTTTGTAACCGGTTACACGATGAACTCAGAAAACTGGGTTAGTGCGTTTGATGAGTAATCACGCGTTTTAACCCAGAATTCGCCACGAATCCCACTCGATTCATGGTGTGAGACGCGTGTCGCCTTGCATGCTATCTTAATTTGTCTATAAATAGTGGAATTGCTGAAGAATCAAGGGTTGATTGCTGCAATTCTTGTTGAAGAAGGGTAATTAGGGTTCCAAATTCGTTCTGAGCAATTCGTCTTCTTCTTTGAGAGTTAGAGAGTGAAACACACCTTTCTGGAAAGCTTAAATCAAGAGCTTTCCAGTGATATACACCTTGTAAGTTGAGTGTTCGTGTGGGTGGAGGAATCAAGCTTGGAAGCTAAGAGTTTGAGTCTGAGTCCTCTGTTGTTCTGGTTCTGGAAGCTGAATTCCAGATTCGATTTTGGTAAGCATAGTTAACCTTTAAGTCTCAAACCTCTTTGATTCTCTAGTTCATGTTACCTACTTTGAATTCTACCTATTTGCCCCAATATCTTTGGCCAATTGCTATGTCAAATCTTCTGGCTTTTGGACCCTGTCAAACCTGTTTGGGGACTGAAAATGGAGATTGTGGATTCTGGGGAAATCTGGCAAATTCCAGTGATTAGATTCATCAAGCACGAACCTAAGGTAAGGGGGAAGCTTACTATTTGCTAGAATGAGAATAAATTGTGGTAGAATATAGTATGAGTCACCAAGAGACTCAAAGGGCATAAGTTGAAATGGTTAAATGGCTTGGAGGCCAATTTGAGCTCAATTGTTGTTTTGAGCAATGTTATCTGGATGCATGCAAGCTATGTCGATGCTTAATTCTAAGTTTAAGTGCTTAATCTAAGTTTTGTCGTATTAAATTGTGTTTATGTGAATTTTCATGCAATTTGATACCATAAACTTGATGCATGCAATATGAATGTGTTTCTGGGTGTAAACATGTTTGTTTTAAGGCATATGAACTTTGTGCATATTGAGTTTGGGTTAGATTTGAGAAAGGAAGAAAATGAGTTGTTAAAACTCTTGTTTTAATGGACTGACTGCATAATCTAACCTGTTACACGATATTCGTAACCGGTTAGACACTGCAGATTTTCAAAGAGAATTAGTTTATTAATCAGTCCTGAAATCTTAATGGTCTCTGCTCAAATCTAAGCTTTAATTTCAGTATACATGGTCTGAATATGAGTTATTATAATGCCAAGGTTCAGACTTGAAAGATTAAAGTTAATGCCTTAAGTTAATGAAATAATTCCAAGAGGAAATTATGTTCATTGGAGAATGAAATGCGATTTGGACTTTTGAATGATGCAAACAATGGCTTTTGAGGTATAAAACAATGTTAAAGGTGTTTTGGATTGGGTAGAGAATTCAAGAAAAAGGGTTTTTCTGAATTGCAATGGTAAACAGTTCAGGTCTGTAATTCTAACCGGTTAGCCTGAAACTGTAACCGGTTAGTACCTGAATCTGAAAAATAAAAAGTTAAGTTTTTAAATACCATTGAAGTTGTATTACTCAATCTAAGTTTAAAAAGGCATGTTTTGAGAAAAATTCAAAGGGGAATTTTATGCCAAAGGTTATACCTCAAATAAATAATTCAAAAGAGAAATTGGAATATTTCTAAATCACAGTAATTAATGGAAAGATCAACCTTAGTAGTTATGTATGCAAGGCATGCATAGAGAAAGTTAATGAAATAGGTTGGCAAGGATAGTTTGTGATGTTCGGGTACTCGACCCCGTACTCTAGGAGTACTAAACTAATGCAACCAACTTGATGACACATTCTGGGAATGTGGCCATTGTGTGGGACATGGTTTCTTGGACACGTTCTGGGAACGTGATGCACACTCTGGGAGTGGTGCTTGATTTTATTCCAAGTATGGTTTGCGATACGTTCTGGGAACGTATATGAGTGTTCTGGGAACACGTTGGTTTAACAATGGAATTAAACATAAAAACCAACCTTGATGATTGTGCATTCATATAGAATGGAAGTTTGGTTGGTAGGAACGTTTATCATACTCTGGGAATATGAGGAGGGTACTCCGGGAGTACCAAATTATAACCTACTTGATGACACATTATAGATATGTGGCCAGTGTCAGGGACCTGGTTTTATACGTTCTGGGAACGTATGTTGGTGTTCTGGGAACACTTTGATAAACAACCTACTGGATGACACATCATAGATATGTGGCCAGTGTCCGGGACCTGGTTTTTATACGTTCTGGGAACATATGCGTTCTGGGAACGTGATGCACACTCTGGGAGTGATGCTTATTTATCCAAGTATGGTTTGCTACACGTTCTGGGAACGTGATGCACACTCTGGGAGTGAATGCTTATCATCCAAGTATGGTTTGGCATTACTTTCTGGGAACGAATGTCAGTGTTCCGGGAACACAACGGTGTATTGGATGGACGTCCGAGATGGACTTTGTTAGAGGCCTCAACTGTGGAAGAAATCATGCATCATGCCACCTGCATTGAAAGAATTATTATGATTAACCGAGTGTGCTCATATGGTTATGCATCATGAATTGCTACATGTTGACTTGTGGATGTTAGTTTTATTCTCATTTGATTATGCGAATATGTATAGCTAACCCCCATGCCCTTATTAGGTGTTGATCGTGCATCTAGCTTGCACAAGAATCTGTAAAGGGAGATGTCTCTTAGGTGCATGCAGAGTGTAGAAGGTGTGGGTTGTAAACCCGTTGTGAAGATATCGAGGATCCGACCAGAAGGATGTTTGGACAAAGGACCAGTGACCAGCTCTATAACATTTCTATTTTTAATAGAACTTATATGATACATACTTTGGAAAAAGGTATCATAAGAGGAATTCAGTTTCATAATTATACTTATTTGGTATTAATGGACTTGTTACACTTGATATATTTTGGGGGTACAATATGATGATTTTGCTATGTTTCCGCAAACTCTGATTTTGGTAGTCAACCTTTATCATTGATCAAGTGTTTCTGAAATTAAATTTTCAAGGGAAGAGAAAATTCATATTTTCAGATCTTTTTCCAACGATAACAAATCCAAGTTTTCATAAACTTCTTACTTTTCTTATAAAGTAAGATGATATACAAGGAGTGTTACAAATTGTGTCTTGTGCTCAAAAGAGACAAGATACAAACATTCATAGCAATAAATATACCCTGCGGATACCTGCTTGATGTTGATGGCTACCTTTCTGAAACTACTTCCACTACTACAGGATCTGACTTTTGCTCTGATACCACTCAGTGTGACACCCTTCTCAATCCACAAGTATTTATTGAATTAATTAAACTATTATATCGGTTAATATATGGACTTGTAAGTATGTAGAAAATATAGAAATAAAATTTTACTTTCAAGGCGGGTGCACAAACCAAAATATGGAGCTCTTAGAGAGAGAGTAATTCGTATCATTTAAAACATTGTATTGAATTCGGCGTTTGCTAAAATAAGAAAATCTTTTCTTAAATCCGGATAGCATCGGTGCTTTAGAAAACATGTTGACGTAGTAAAAATAGATGATGCATATCCATTCTTTCTTTCGTAGAACTGATACCCTTTAAATAACACAACCAAATTCGTTAATTAATCTTTATCAGAGTGAGCGGAAAGAGTAGGACTATGCACAGTTAGAATATAAACATAAGTTATATATATAAATATAAGTCATGAAATACATAGTCCCAGAAGTCATGTCTCCAAGATCCAACAAGTCCATAACAGATCTATATAACATATAACCATAGCCCTAGAGCTCTCAAGAGCATATCTACAAAATATATACATATCAAAATATGAACTCTAGAGGTGGTCACATAGATCTGACATCATCAGTAGTAGTAGTGATGGTAGTAGCAGTCTCCAGGTAGCAAAAGAAAACATCATCATCCACAGCAGCAGCAGCAGTAAAATCTCCTCCACGGCATCCCCACATCGGATCCCTCCGACCCTCATCATGTACCATATGCACATACCTAGGGATCATCGTCCCTCCAATCACTCCCAGTAGAATGAACGACAGGCTCGTCTCCGCTCTCGTCCTCCACGGGGTCCTCCTCAATCTCATCCGATGGAGAGTGTACCCTACCACTGGGTACAGGGTCAGGAGATGGTGTGACCCTGACTGGGGTCCTCGGATCAGAAGGGGGAGTCTCCTCGCGGACGACTCTAGAAGAAAAAGGGTGTGAGCGGGTAGGTCGAAAGCGAAAGCTGTGATAAGAGCGAGCTGGTCATGTGGGAGGTGGTCCATGATATGTGTAAAACGGGGGTACGTGCATGGTGTATATGACGGGAATCCTAAATCTATGAGGATGAAATCGAATCACCGGGTTCGGGTGGTAGAAGGTAACCTCCACCTCTTCCTCGAACACCGCGCGATGGTCCTCATAGATCCATGTACCACTAGGAAGTGGCCGGATCTCGATGCAAGCGATGTAACGAGACATCACCTACAAGGGCATAGGGGGTAAGCATTTCTATACACATAATCAACAGAGTATAAATATGAGAACAATGTGAATGTCAAGTTATGCACCAATAAACAACAATCACATTTAGCATTTAGCAATTATTTTATGCAAGTAGGATGCTCATTCTTATTCCATTTAACAACATTATTTTTAGGTGAGTGGCATGATGTATGAATCTAACTCTCAAGCCTAACTTCATCATTCTATGACACTCTCTGACGTCCATCCTTTACTTCCCAGAACTCAACCGTGCGTTGTACTCCCAGGTGTACAACATTCGTACATTCACCAAGAATGTACACGACAAGCTTGGAATTCGTGCCACCCGAGCACATCCCGTCATCCAAACGGTATATCCATATCAGCATCCACTAAGCCGACCACGTCGTCAACCATAACGTGTCATCAAGCAAGCGTCATTTGGCACTCCCAGAGGCCCTCCACATGTTACCAAAACATGATAAACGACCTACCATCCCAACTCCAAAGTGAATGCATCATTTTTTGCTTAAAGGGATTAATTGATGTTTTTCTTGTTAATAATACCTGACGTGCCACCCGAGCAACGTCTCGTCATTCAAACAAAAACTCATCATATCATCAATTAGGTTCCTTTAAGTCTTAGATCACTGGGATTATTGTTATTTAAGCATTAACCAAATGATTCAGAATTAAAAATGATATTTTAATTATTCTGGGTGAACTACTCGAGTGTTCTTCAGAATACTCGAGTGTTCTTCACTTATTTCCAGATAACTCGAGTGTTCATGTCTTTCTGGGGATTTAGGTTTCAGATTCATAAAAATACTCGAGTGGTGCATGAGTACTCGAGTGTTCTTCATCAATCCCAGAATACTCGAGTGACTCCTACATTACTCGAGTGGTTTACCTTAAAAAAATCCCCATGAATCAGTTATTACTTGAGTCCTAGGCCCAATACTCGAGTGTTTTGACACCAAATACACTATTTTACCAAAATTCTACTCGAGTATCAAGCCAAGTACTCGAGTCTTTTCTCACAAAACAGACTGGAAACTTGGTTTTAACATACCATTTTCAATTCTAAACATTTCTAACCCAATCCAATGCTCAAAAGAGTTCATATACCATATATTGAACATGTTACAATACTCAGTACATACCAAATTACAGATTTGACAGAGAATCGATTGTTAGTGCATAAAACATTCAATTTCACAACTTAACACCTCAAATTGCAAAATACTCAACAAAGTTATGAAATGAGACTGAATACAGCTTGCATGCAACATATAAAACTTGCTCCAAACAACCATAGAGCATGAGTTGGTCTCCAAACCAAAGTTCCTATTCAATCTAAGCCCTTAGAGCCTCTTGGTGGCCCTCTAATGAAAATAATGGAATTTGAACTCTATCTAGTGCATAAAACAACTTCCCCTTACCTCTCAGACGTGTACCAACAGAGAATTCCCCAAGAAAAGCTCTCCAACTCCAACAACAACTTTGAGCATCACATGCAAGACAGTTTTGAGTGGAGGTCCAAAATTGAATTGGTTGACACATGAAACAGAGATAAGAATTGGGGAATTTAGTTTTTCTAGACTCTATGCAACACATGCTAACTATAGAAATCAAATTGAGACTCAATGGACTCGTGAGCTTACCAGAAATCGAAATCAAAGTGAGCTCCAGACAAAGGTTTGACAGAGAACAGTTCCACTTCCCAGCTCCAATTCTTCCACCACACTCACTCTCAACTCATGAATTTGGTATCTATACAAAGCTCGTGATGTGAGCTTTGTATTGGTGTATGGTTTGTGGTTTAACTTAACACAGAGAAAGAGAATCGATTGAGCCAATTTAGGAACCCTAACACATGCAAACTTCACAATTTTGGCAAAATGGGTTGCTTGATCCGTCAACCACAGCTTAAATAGGCTAATTGAACGTCCATGCAGCTCGACACGAGTTGTAGGACGTGTTGTGGAGGGTGTTTTCGTGTCAAGGCGGCGATAACTCGGTGGTGACTCATCAAAACGCACTAACGTTGAGCAACTCTGACCAGAATACTCGAGTATTCAAGAAAATACTCGAGTAATTTGCCCAGTTTTTGAAAAATAATAATTTTATTTACTTTCCCTCCAAAATCTTTCCTATAATTGCTTCTAGGTCCCAACCCAGGGACTAATATGCAAAATACTTATTTTATGCATAATTATATTAATTAAATAAATTCACACCCATTTCCTAACTACATAAATACAGATTTTAATCAAGGATTAAAATAGAAATTATTAATTATAATTAATTTTTTTTATAATTAACATTTCATTAATCAGGGATTAAAATTTTGGGGTGTTACAACGAAAATTAGGGGTGTTACACTATCACCCAAGTTCATCGGTCCATACCAAGCAAGTCAGATGAAGGTCGTGGGAAAGAAATTCCTTTAGTGAAGGTCGTGTGGGAGCGTGGTGGTGTTAGCGACATCACTTGGGAATTAGAAAGTCAGATGAAGAAAGAATATGCATATTTATTCAGGTAAATAATTTCTAGATTGAATTTTGGGGACAAAATTCCTTTTTAAGTGAGGGAGGATGTAAGGCCTAGTATCTTAAATAAATAAATAAATAAAATAAATAAAATATTTTTATTAAATAAAATATTAAATTTTCTGATTTTGAGTCAAAAGACTCGAGTCTTTTGGGGAAAGACTCGAGTATCGTAACTAGCTGTTAGGAAAATTTGAATTTTTATTTAAATACTCGAGTATTTTTGGTAATACTCGAGTAGTTCGTGCAGCTCTGCAAAAAATAAAAGTCGGTTTCAAACCAAATTGGAACCAACAGCTCGTTTCATCTAGTTCAAAGCCCAGAGCTGGACCTTACTTCATAGGAGGGTAATCTTAAGTTATAAACAAGTGATTGGGGGAGGCTAGGAACTCATTCAATTCACTCCAACCCGAATTTATGTCCAAAATTCTTTGTTTTCTTGTGCTCTCTTTGAGCCTTCGATTCTTTTTCCTCACTCAACCAAATCTAGTGCAACCAAAACACAATTCGAGTTCTATTTCCAATCTTGAATTAGAACCAAGAACCACTCAAATTGACCTCCTATAGCAAGAGTTACAAGCTCCCAAAGTTTTACACTCCAATCTGAAAAACAGAGTGCAAAACAGCATCAACCACCTTTCTTCCTTGAATTGGTTTGGTAAACCAGGAACCCTTTTGATTCCAAATCCGTTTGTTATCAAAGTTAGCATTTCCTAGTTGCTTAAGCTAACTCATTTCATTCTTTTTCATGCCTTATTCATGGTGTAATTGATTGCCAAAGTCAGCTAGTGAAAACTATTGTGCACCGGTGCAGAATCACAAACTTTGATCCAGTCCCTTTCCTCTTCAACCAATCGTTTCTTTAGCTGCTCTAAGGTATGGGAGAAGTTACCTAATCGCTATAATGGTAATCAATAAGCTAAATTCATAGGAACCAATCGTGGTTTATGGGCAATGTAACTTGAAATGGGAATTTGACTTTGAGGCCAGAAACTCATGGTTTTTGTGTTCAAACAAGTTTAATTGGAACTAAGGAAACTCACTATATTGATTTACGAACTTAAAATCAAGTAGAAATGAAATTCATATGTTAAAATGGACATTTTCTATGTTTTATGCAATTCTGTGATTCCATTATGTTTCCTGTTAATTTGATGGTAATTGATATATGTAACATGTTTATTTTATGTGGAATAACTTCTGTTTTGTGCAGAATTGAAGTAAAGGTGTAAGAATCACGAAATGGTGCTTAAAATGCAGAAATCTGGTGCTGTTGCAGTAAAAAGACTCGAGTATTTAGAGAAAGACTCGAGTATTCTGGGAATTGAGGAACGACTCGAGTATTTCTTCAAGTACTCAAGTATTTTTGCATGAACTACTGGAGTGGTTCATGAACTACTAGAGTATTTTGAACAAAATTGCATAAAACCCAGATTTTCTTTAATTTTCAGAATTTAACTCGTTTAATATTGTAATTTTACATAACTTAATCCCGTTTGGTCGATAACCATCCTGGAGGTGTCCTACTGGAATTTTATTCAGTGGTTGATAATTTCCATACAAGAGTCCCAACGGAAGTGCATACACCCATTTGGTCGATGTTTATCCTATAGATGTCCCAGTGAAAGTTTTTTTTACTTGGTTGATATTTTCCTATAGGAGTCCCAATGGGGTCGTTGCAATAACCATCAATAGGAGGCTATACCCGATGGACTATGAATGAAATAATTAAATACTATTTCTAAAACCATCACAAAGTGGCTAGGCCGCTGATGGACTTTTCCTGAAATTGTTAAACGGAAATAATTAATCCCATCACAAAGTGGTTATGCCGCTGATGGCCTTTTTCTGAAAGCATCAGCACCAGCTAAAAGAAAAGTTAAAGGAAATGGAATAATAGAATGATGTGTCGCTAGGAATGCTGATGAGAATAATGACAAAATAAAATGAGTATTAGGGACTATGTCCTGAATGAAAACGATGTGAATGATGATGAAGAATAAAAAGATAAGGATTGGTAATAGATTATGTTTGCATTCATGCATTTGTTTTGCTCCAACTTGTTGAGGTGTTAATACTAGTTACGCTGGGCGGAGGAAGCCTGTAAGTCGCGAAAGGTCGAGCGGAGGAAGCTCACGATGACCCATTTTCCTCCAAGCTATGATGTCCCGGGAAAGGATTCTAGATAGACATACATCATGTCATTAAAGACAAGATTAAAGTTGGAATTAAAAAGGATTGACATATGTTTCTGCATTTGTGAAATTGCTATTACTTGTGTTTGTTGTTTTTAGCCAATGTTCTTTATCATTCGATTTAACGCGATTAGCTATGACTTACTCCCTTGTTTCCCTTGTAGGTAATGAAGATCCTATCTTCCAAGGGGAAGAGTAGTGCTGGCAAGGGATGCGGAATTCCCTTTCCAATGATGGAGTTTTGAGAACCATGTTCTGGGTTTCGATTAGTATATTAAGTAGCTCGGAGTCTATTTTGTTTATTTTATAGTTTGAACTATTGTTATAAGTTGTAAAACTTCTATGTTTTATTCCGTAATGATGTTATGTACAAGTTGCTTCCGCTTTTGAAATGATAAAGTTCTAAACTTATTTTGGCGAAAAATTTTCTCTACTTTATTTATAAGTAATTAAAGATTAGAAAGTTGGGTCGTTACAAACACACTTATATTCAAGCATCCTTGTTAAAAATCAATGAACAGAAATTATTTTAACACAAAGGGGCTAAAAACCGAATGCCCTCATACACACTTACTAAATCAAAATTTCATTTTATCAAGCAATCCTTCATAGAAATCAAAAATATACCACACAAATATCAATATTCATGAATCAATTACATACAAAACAAAACAAAATTATTTTCCCCCAAATCAAACCCTAGCCGTGACATGCATAGGGGAAATTGGAAAAATTTTTGCAAATCAACTTCAAATAACTCAAGAACATAATAAATCAACTCATTATCAAGCATTAAAACTTAAATCAAATATCAAAAATTATTTTAAAAAAATGGGGGTCAAAACCGTGAGCATCATTAAGGTTGATGCATGTCCATTTTTTTGTTTTCAATCTCAAATACAAGTAGAAGAAAGTGTAGAAAAGCATAAGAAAGCTTAAAAACAAACATGCATAAAGCTTTGAGCTTGAAACAAAATTTCTATCTTGAAAAACATTGAAGAAACCGAAAAATAAAATGGAAAAGATGAAGAACAAGAAGCTTAGAAGCATTACCTATGAAGAACCAATGAAAAAAGCAAGAAAAATCAAATCTTCACCTCCTTCTCTTCCTTCCTCTTCCTCGACCTCCTCTTTCTTCTCTCTTCTTCTCTCTTTTTTTTCTAAGTTATGAAGCAAATGGGGGTTCTTGGCATAAGGGTGGGTTTATACAAAAATTTTGGGGCTTGGGGTCTACTAACTTAAAATGGGGGTCGAACCAACCAAAGAAGCAAGAAGGGTTTGGTTGCAAAAATTTAATTAGGGTACACCACTAAAAAGAGGGGTTCGAATATACTAGTGGTCAAGAAGGTTGTATTTGCAATTTTATTTGTGTAGGCTTTAGGGACAAAATAGATTAGGTTTTAATTACAACCACCCTAGGTTTTTATGAGGTTAATCTTAGTGGGGAGCATAATTAATTAGAGCATTAACTACATGTCTCCTTAGGGTTTAGGCTATATTTGAAATTTGAATTTTTGGCTCTTAAACTCAAAATTTTCCTTCCTCCTACTAAGCTTGGCCGTGCAACACACACACACACAAGAGGGGAAATAAAATTTTCTTCTCCACTTTAAAGGAAGTACAAAATAAAAATCTAATTTAAATAAATTAAGTACACTCCCATGGTTTTAAAATAATTAAAATACAAAAATTCACAATTAATTAAGTTCATGAAAATCAAATCAAAATACTAATTAAATTCAATTATGGAATTAAAATTTCATTCAATAAATCAAATAAATAAATTTCTATTTCATTTTTAATTACTGAAAATAATTGAGGAAAATACGGGTGTTACAAGCTTCTTATGTCGCATCTTGTCTGGTTTGTCAAAAGGCAAAGATCGAGCATAAAAAACCCGGTGGAGAACTAAAACCTTTGGAGATTCCCCGTTGGAAATGGGATAGCATCTCTATGGATTTTGTATCTAGATTACCTAGAACTTCGTTGGGTCATGATGCTATTTGGGTAGTCATAGATAGATTATCCAAATCGGCGCATTTTATACCAATGAATATGCATTATTCCTTAGAGAAGCTAACTCAACTCTATATAAAGGAGATTGTTCGTTTGCATGGTGTAACATCCTAGAAATTAATAGTAATATAATAAATTTATAAAATAATATATATAAATATTTATTTAAGGATAGGATTAAGCCGTAGAAATTGTATAAGGGTAGTGAGGTAATAGGAAGCATACGCCGACCTAGTAAGTAAGTATTGGACCTCGGACCGATCCCGGCCGAGCTAAATAGGGACAAACGCGGAACCTGTTGTCAAGCTCGGATTAGCCGACCTCAGTGCACCTCACATTATTATCCGAGAAGGAAGCTCGGACTACTGCTGTTCCTCTATACCGAGCCGACGTATCCTAGCTCCTCTGTGACAGCTCATGTTGAGCTGTTGGCCCATTGGGTTTCGCACCATCCGTACTATGTCACTATCATTCACTTTATGTCACTATCATTGCTTTATGTCCTTTTCAAGTCACTGTTCATGGCTTCCTTTGGAAGCCAATGAATCCTATCCACATGTTTTGACTTCTCTAAGAAGCCTCCAATGAGAACCACACAAATAATTCCCCTAAAAGAATAAAAGAAAGCCCAAACACAACACATAACACTTTCATTCTCTTTCTCCTCCGTCTCTCTTTTCTTCTCTGAAGTTCCAGCAACACACAAACCCCAACATATTTCCTTTCTCTCCTCTCACTCACGAACATCCCTCTCTTCCACCAAGTTTCACCGGTTGGAAACCCTCCTCCTCTCCGTTCTCTTTCCGTTTCGGACGCCCCTGGACAGTCGTGGCATCCGGTGTGCAGCAAGGAGGAAAGGATTTAAGAGGTGTGAAGCTCACAAGGTCAAGCATCAAGGAAAACCATTCTTAAACCCTCAACTCTTAATCCTCACGGTTTGAGGTAAGGAGTGAGTGTTACCTCTACTTGAGTTTGGGTTTCTAGGGTGTTCATAAAGGGTACTAAGAGTGGGTGTTAGATTAGGGAATGAACTTAGGATAATATTAGAGAGGAAAGGTAAAAAGTGTAATGGCATGATGGACTGGTTAAATGCTTTATTCATATTGTTGTTGTGGTATAAGTGTTTATGAGCTTTGATATTCTTTGTTTATGTCTGTGGCCGAGCTAAGAGAGAGTGAATGTGGGTCTGAGGTGTGTTTTGATATGGAGAGTATAAGAGAATAAATAGAAGGAATAGATGAGAGGGTGATTAATGGAAAAGGGGAATAGCTAAGAGGTTGAGCCGAGAGAGGCCGAGCTAGAGAGAATGATCAGTGGAAAAAGAAATAATTAAGAGAAGCTGAACCGAGAGAGGCCGAGCAAAGAAATGATTAAAAGGATAAGAGAAATTAAAGAGAAATGGTTGTGTGATCGGGTCATAGCAGACGCGCACTGGGTGCGTGCATTGATCGCGTCAGACGCATACTGGGTATGTGCAGCTGTAAGACGGGTACCGGGTACTCGCAGTTATGATTCACACAAGGTTCCGAGCACGTAATCGGTGGGATGTGTTCCTGGTCATAGCAGACGCGTACTGGGTGCGTGCATTGATCGCGTAAGACGCCGAGATGCGCCGCTGTAAGACGGGTACTGGGTGCTCGTAGTTATGGACACTCCTTACTCCATAGAATGATCGGCGGTAGTGCTCCTGGTCATAGAAGACGCGTACTAGGTGCGTGCATTGATCGCGTCAAACGCATACTGGGTATGTGCAGCTGTAAGACGGGTACTGGGTACTCGCAGTTATGGACACTCCGATATCCGACCTTAAATGGTGTAAGACATGCACTGGGTGTATGCATCTGAGAAGAGTAAAAGATTATAAGCTATGTAAAAGTGGAATAATGAGTAATGAATCCGAGATAGAGATGATTTACCGAGGTAAGAGAGTAGTGGCCGAGAAACCGAATGTAGGAATTAAGAAGAGTATAAGGGGAATTAAATCGGATGAACCGAGGTATAACTAATAGGTAATGGGTAAACTGGATAATGATGTGAGCCGAGCTACATGAGATTGTATGCATGTGAACCGAGCTAATTGAGATCGTATGATGTGAACCGAGCTAAATGGTTATGTATGCATGTGGTATATGGTTTGGTTTCTTGTTATTTATGTGCTAACTGACTACTTGTGTTTGGCATGGTAGTTCGGTATGTCATGTTAGAAACTGCTTATTTATGTTCTGTGTAATGGTCACCTCCTTACCATTTTTCAGGTACTGAGCCCGAGCAGGCGCAGTCCCCGGCCGAGCAGGTTCACTCTCCCTAACAGGGAGAGTAAGTCATTAAAGTCGGATAGCCTAGATGGGTCTCGGCCAGTTGGCCAAGCTAAAACACTATCTTGTATTTTGAATATGAACTCGGTGTACCTATGTGGCTTCACTTTTTACTTGTGATGTATTAAGTCTTCCGCTTTATAACTCTGATGTTTTGTATTAATGAAAGGAAAGATTATTGTGGCAAATATCATATTCGTTTTAAAAGAAATTTTAAATCTTAATTTTCGGGTTTTAAGGGTAATTATTATATAGGGTGTTACATTTTTGGTATCAGAGCAGTTTCTCCTCGGCCTATTGGAGTTGCAAAGGACTCCAGTGGTTACTCACCAAGAGAGTGACAAATAAGTAAAGTTTAGAAGTCTAAGTTAGACAATAGAGCTTATAGATGTATATGCTTATGTATGTATATATATATATATTTAATTATTCGATGGTTAATTGGCTTTCTCTCCATGACCAAGCAGTATGGCTGGGAGAAGAGCTAATAACGATCGGATTGCTGCTGTGTTGGAAACTATGGTTCAACTACAGCAGAACCAAGTGCAAGCTCAGCAGAACCAGGCTCAGAACATCGCTGCAGCCACAGCTGCTGCAGCCGCAGCTGTTGCAGCTGCAGCCCTTCAGCCTCAACCTCCGGCTCCGGTCGAGATCGACTGGATGAGCCGATTTAGGAAGAATGAACCACCTCGGTTTGAAGGGGGTTATAATCCTGATGGGGCACAGAGATGGCTCCAAGATGTTGAGAAGATTTTCCGATCTCTGCAACCGCCCTATGAGTACAGGGTGAGGCTAGCCGAATTTGTGCTGGCTAGTGAAGCCGAGCACTGGTGGGAACAACAGAGCCGAGGACTGGAAGCGGCTCATGAAGCCATTACTTGGGATTTGTTCCGAACACGATTCCTCGGAAAGTATTTTCCCGAAGATGTTAGGAGGGAGAAGGAGCTTGCTTTTCTCAAGTTGGAGAAGAGGAGCTTGAGTGTCGGAGAATACGCCGCTCAGTTCGAGGATTTGATCCGCTATTCAGGAAGCTACAGAGATGCTGATGAGCGCACCAAGTGCATCAAGTTTGAATCTGGTCTCCGTGATGATATTCGGCTCGCATTCGAATATCAGAACGTGGCCAATCTCTCACAATTGGTAAACATGGCTAGCACCTATGAGAAGGGGCTCAAGAGGAAAGCCGACGGAAAGCGGGGAAGGTCGGCACAGAAAGCAGTGGGTCCAATCAGGGGGGAAAGGAGTTGTTCAGAGATCTGCTCCTTATGTGAACCCGAGCTCCAGAATGTCAACAGCTCCGAGGAGTGGTGGTTAGATGGTGGTTGTCCTTGGTCCCTATCCGATATGTCAGCACTGTGGAAGGCAGCACCGGGGAGAATGCTGGAGTCTGGATCCGAGCAGAGCAAGAGGATCTTGTTTTCGCTGTGGCAAGCCTGGTCATTTTGCAGCTCGGTGTACCGAGAATATTGTGAAGGAAGAAGTCAATGTGGCAAAGGCACAACAGGCTGGTGTTAACCGACCGATGCAGAGAGGCAAAGTTTATACCATGGATGGTGAAGAGGTGACTGATGCCGATGAGCTGATCCGAGGTACTTGTCAAGTAAACAGCATCACATGTGCTGTGCTATTTGATTGTGGAGCCACACATTCTTTTATTTCCCTCGACTGTATGAACAAACTAAAACTGTCCAATGTAGAAATGCCTTACAAACTATCCATTTCTACCCCAACAAATTCTTCTGTAATCACTTCTAAAATGTGTTTAGAGTGTCCTATCCAAGTATTAGGCAGAGAGTTTAAAGTCAATTTGATATGCCTACCCTTAACCAAAATAGATATTATCCTCGGCATGGACTGGATATCTCAACACCATGTCCTACTCGACTGCCGAGAGAAAACCGTCATTTTTAGTGGCTCTTCTGTTGCAAAGTTAGAGGCGACAGAGGAACCAACCATAGACCAGATCCCTGTAGTCAGCGAATTCCCAGATGTTTTCTCGGATGAAATGCCTAGCTTACCACCGAGAAGAGAAGTAGAGTTCAGTATAGACCTCATTCCGGGAACTGGCCCAATTTCAATTGCTCCGTACAGAATGGCACCTCCCGAGCTAGAAGAGCTTAAGAAGCAACTGGAAGAACTTTTGGCCAAGAAGCTAATTAGGCCAAGCGTATCACCTTGGGGAGCTCCGATCCTGTTTGTCAAAAAGAAAGATGGTAGCCTCAGAATGTGCACTGATTATAGAAAGCTCAACGCGATAACGGTGAAGAACAAATATCCCCTCCCTCGGATTGAAGACTTATTAGACCAACTTAATGGAGCGTCGGTATTCTCTGAGATCGACCTCCGATCAGGATACCACCAGATCCGTATCCGAGATGAAGATATTCTGTAGACAGCTTTCAGGACGAGATATGGGCATTTTGAGTATGTGGTTATGCCCTTTAGACTTACCAACGCCCCTGCCATCTTTATGGACTACATGAATAGGATCTTCCGACCCTATCTAGACTCGTTTGTGATAGTCTTCATCGACGACATCCTCATCTACTCCAGAAGTCCAAGTGAGCATGAGAAGAATCTGAGAACGGTGTTGCAGGTCTTAAAGGGCAAGGAACTCTACGCCAAGCTCTCTAAGTGCAGTTTTTGGCTCAAGGAGGTTCATTTCCTCGGTCATGTGATATCCGAGCACGGTGTTGCGGTTGATCCCTCCAAGGTAGAAGCTGTACTCAAGTGGGAGAGACCCAACTCGGTGACCGAGATCAGGAGTTTCGTTGGTCTTGCAGGATACTACAGGAGATTTATCGAAGGGTTTTCTAAACTGGCTCTACCCTTGACCTCGTTAACCCGAAAGGATGTGCCTTACCAGTGGTTCGAGGAATGTGAACAGAGCTTTCAAGAGCTAAAGAAAAAAAGGTTGACGAGTTCGCCCGTGTTGATTTTGCCAGATCCGACCAAAGCTTTTGGCGTGTTTTGTGACGCCTCGAAGCAGGGTCTCGGTTGTGTGTTGATGCAATAGGGAAAAGTGGTGGCTTATGCCTCTATGATCGAGGCCGTACCCGATACAAATAAAAACAGTTTAAGTATAGTACTAGGAAGTGACTCCTAGGTCGTCTCCCAAGGAATATCTTATCAAGCAAAAGGTCGAACACATAGTATGCATAGAAAACAGGGGGTTTTTTTTTATATTGAATATTGAATAATTGAAATCAAAACAGAATTAAATTAAAACGAAGAAACAGATAAGGAAAAGCGGATAAACCCCTTTGGCTAGCGTTCACAACTCTATCATCGGTCACAAAAGATCAATTTCCTTCCTCTTCACTGTCCAACTCGTGAGAATTAAATACTAAGCGAAAATTCAATTCTCACCCCAAAACCCAAACCTCTAATTAAGCATTAAAAGCCAAAGCATGAAGTTTTTACGAGTTTGCATAAATTAAGCATTCATACACATGGATTATCTCTATAGAATGGAACTAAGCGAACCATAACATGTCAATAAGCATGAAAACAGTGAATAAAAACGAAATAGCATTAAGAACAGAACCTCAAGAGTATGTGATACATTACCAAAGGGATTTAACCTAAGAGTTTAGCCTTCCATGAAGAAAAATACCAAAAACGTGTAGAAAAGGGAAGAGAGAGAAACCCTAGCAGCCTCCACAAGCTTGGAGAGCAAAACTAAGCCTTCTCTATGAGAGAGAATGTAAAAAACGTGAATGGAAGCTCTCTCCTCGGGTTTACACGAATTTGGCTTTTTAAATCACAAAACAGGCCTAAATCATGGGCCCAAATCCTAAGGAAAGCTTATCTCTAAATTAAATCTAAAAATATCTTATAGATAAAATCTAAATCTTAAAAGATATAACTAAATCTCAACTAATCCTAAAGATAGATTACAATCTTCACTTCATCATATATCTTCTCTTCCAAAATTAAATCTTCATTCCCAAAATGTCCAAAAAGCCCTTGTGCCAAATATGACCTGAAAATAGAAATAGAATTAATTAGGCTAAATAATCCCAAATTAAACAATATTCAGAATATTAGTCCAATAAACTCTAAATCACTAAATCAAGCTAAACAATGTCAAATAGGCAACAAGTATCAATAATAGGAGTAAAATAATGCAAGGAATAATGGGAAATAAAATGCTCATCAAATACCCCCACACTTATCCTTTTGCACTCCTGGGCAAAACTAAGAATTAGGACTGAGAAAAACAATATGCACCAAAGTGAATCATGCAACAAGATTACTACAACTAATGAATGCAAACGTAAGAGATTACATACTTCACAATGAATTCTAGGAAATGCAAAGAAATGGGCAAAATCGAGCACACGAAGAAAATAAGGACCAAAGAATCAAGGCATTCATGAACATCATCCAATTATTTCAAATATGCAAAGAAAACAAATGACATCAAGAGGGTAGTCACAAAGATGGTAGAAACTCACAAGGATCACTCAATAGTGTTTACACTCAAGTGTTTAAGGTTAATCAGTGTTTACACTCAAGGCACATCATGAAAAACAAACACAACCATAGGCTTGACAAGCCTCTAACATCAACAATCAACACACATGCACATTAAGATCAAAAGGTCTTTTCAGGGTTGTAATGGGGCCAAGGACAGGGTAGGATAAAAATATGGGAAATGTAGCTAAAACCCAGGGAATAGAGGAGCAATGGGGAACAAGTAAAAAAAATAAGCACAATCCACCCCAGAATGAAATGGTAAACATAACAACAACCTCTAATTCCAAACCTCTATGCCTCAATCAACCTTTTATTCCATTTTTTTTCTTTTTCTTCTTCTTCTTCTTCTTGTTTTTTCTTTTTTTTTTTTGAATTGCATTACCTTGCAGAACTTCATGAACGAAAGAAAAGAAGAAACAATAAAAATGGCATAATGAGATAAAGCCATAATTACATCACCGACCATAGAGGCAAAACCCAGAACTCACAAGAGATGAAGAACAAAGCACCCTCGCTTACTTAATACCCATTCCCAAAACAATTCCAAAGCTCTAACATTCCCTAAGGTTAGGACAATCATGGTTTTTCAGTCATAGGCTTGTAATGAGCTAAAGAACAAAGAAAAGGGATATAAAGGCTCAAAGGGGCTATCAAAGGATAAATTCATTCAAGGTAGGCTCATATGGCTAGTGGCTTATTCAAGAAAAAACAATGCCTAAATCATTTCAAAATGTGCATGGGAATATCAAGTATCAACAAGAGTCAAGTCAAGTTCTAGAGTGCAAGTAATCCAGAGTGCAATCACACATGAAAGAAAAATTAGGTGGCATATATAGCAATCCACCCACAATTAAGGCTCAAATCCTCACAAAAGGGACAATTCTATCACAGTGTTACCACCTCTTAATTATCAAAAGCAACTTTACACACAGAAATGCATGAATTCAGACACAAGATACCAAGACTCTACTAAAATGAAGCAAAAACATGCAAGAAAATGCCCAAAACTTAGCAAAACCTAAAAAATCAAAGCAAAAATATGCAACCTAAACTACTCTCCCCCCCACACTTAAATCACACATTGTCCTCAATGTAAAACAAATAGTAGAATCAGACAGATATAGACAAGTGGAATAAAAGTAGTAAAGAAGGAGAAAAGAAGACTCCCTAAATCATGGTGGGTCAAAAATGGGGTCGACCAATGAGGCTTCCTCCACAGGTGCATCATCCAAAGAAGGGGTAGTGAGGAAAGGCTTGAGTCGGTGACCATTGACTTTGAAGCTCTTGTCTGTGGACTCACTCTTGATCTCCACAGTGCCATAAGGAAACACCTGGGTGACTACAAACGGTCCAATCCATTTAGAGCGGAGCTTTCCACTCATGAGTCCAAGCCTAGAGTTGTAGAGCATCACTTTTTGACCAACCAAGAACTCCTTTCTGCAAATTGAGCTATCATGGAGCTTCTTGGTCTTCTCTTTGTAGAACTTGGAATTCTCATAGGCCTCCAAACGGATCTCATCTAGCTCACTCAACTGCAGCTTCATCTCCTCACCCGCTTGATCAAGAGCTAAGTTACATTGCTTCACAGCCCAATATGCACGGTGCTCTATCTCCACAGGCAGGTGGCACGCCTTACCAAAGACAACCCGATAAGGTGACATCCCTATGGGTGCCTTGTAAGCAGTCCGATGGGCCCATAGAGCATCCTCCAATCGTGTGCTCCAATCCTTTCTATTAGGCTTCACCATCTTCTCCAAAATCCGCTTGATCTCTCTGTTTGAAATCTCAGCTTGCCCATTGGTTTGGGGGTGATATGGTGTAGAAACTTTGTGCACAACCCCATACTTCTTGAGCAAAGCTTGCATGGATCTATTGCAGAAGTGTGTGCCTTGATCACTGACTATGGCTCTAGGTATGCCAAACCTGCAAAGGATATTAGTCCTGACAAAATCTACAACAACCTGAGCATCATTAGTCCTGGTGGCCTTAGCTTCCACCCATTTGGATACATAATCCACAACAAGTAAGATATAATAAAAACCAAAAGAAACAGGAAAGGGACCCATGAAATCTATACCCCAGACATCAAACACCTCACAGAACAACATAGGTTGTTGCGGCATCTGTTGCCTCCAAGATAGGGTGCCTCCTGCCCTTTGACATTGCTCACATGAGCTGCAGATTTTGCTTGCATCCTTGAAGATGGTAGGCCAATAAAATCCAGAATCCAGCACCTTTCGTGCTGTCCTTTGAGTGCCAAGGTGGCCTCCAACTGGTGAAGCATGGCAAAATTGGAGAACCGATTGGATCTCCTGGTCTGGAATGCACCTGCGAATGACCTGATCACTGCAAAAACGCCACAAATAGGGGTCATCCCATACATAATACTTGGCATCGCTCTTCAATTTGTCTCTTTGTGCTTTGGATGCCAAGGGTGGAAAAACAGATGCAACTATATAATTTACAATATCAGCAAACCAAGGAATAAGGGGAGGGGGATGTGAAACATGCAAAACTAAAAGCTGCTCATCCGGGAAGTCATCCCGGATAGGAAATGCATCCTCCTCTCTCTCTATTCTACTCAAGTGGTCTGCGACAAAGTTATGTGCACCACTCCGATCCTGAATCTCAAGATCAAACTCCTGGAGGAGCAACATCCATCTAATCAACCTAGGTTTGGAATCTGTCTTTTTCAAAAGATACTTCAGAGCAGCATGATCAGTATACACCACAACCTTAGAACCTAATAGATATGATCTAAACTTATCAAGTGCAAAGACAATGGCTAACAGCTCTTTTTCAGTTGTGGTGTAATTAACTTGTGTTGAATCTAAAGCCCTAGATACATAATAAATCACATGAGACATCTTACCAACCCTTTGGGAGAGAACTGCTCCCAAAGCATAATTCGAGGCATCGGTCATGAGCTCAAATGGGAGAGTCCAGTCAGGTGGTTGGATGATGGGAGTGGTGGTGAGTGCTCTCTTTAGCTCATCAAATGCCTTCTTGCATTGGTCTCCAAACTCAAATGTGGTATCCTTTTGAAGCAAGTTGGATAGTGGAAGGGCTATCTTGCTAAAGTTCTGAATAAACCTGCGATAGAAACCTGCATGGCCAAGAAAAGAACGCACCTCTCGCACGCAAGAGGGGTAAGGCAAATGTGATATTACATGCAGCTTAGCAGGGTCAACCTCTATGCCCTTATGCGAAATAATGTGCCCTAAGACTATGCCTTGTTCTACCATAAAATGACATTTTTCAAAATTCAAGACAAGGTTAGTCTCAATGCACCTATTAAGCACCTTAGACAAACTATCAAGACATGCATCAAAAGAGGAACCATATACACTAAAATCATCCATGAAGACCTCTATGCAATGCTCAAGTAAGTCATTAAAAATACTCATCATACATCTTTGAAAAGTGCCAGGAGCATTGCATAGGCCAAAAGGCATCTTCCTATAAGCAAATGTACCAAAAGGACAGGTAAATGTAGTCTTATGTTGGTCCTCTGGTGCAATACAGATTTGGAAATAACCAGAGAAACCATCTAAGAAGCAATAGTGAGATTTACCTGCCAGGCGCTCCAACATCTGATCAATGAAGGGAAGAGGAAAGTGATCCTTGCAGGTCGCCTGGTTGAGCTTCCTATAATCAATGCAGACTCTCCAACTGTTCTGCACTCTAGTGGGAATCAGCTCATCCTTCTCATTTTTGACAACTGTCACCCCAGACTTCTTGGGAACTACTTGAACCGGGCTTACCCAAGTGCTGTCTGAAATGGGGTAGATAATGCCAGCTTGCAGCAGCTTGGTGACCTCTTTCTTCACCACATCAAGAATCTGGGGGTTCAACCGTCTCTGGGGTTGTCTCACCGGTTTAGCCACATCCTCCAATAAAATCCGATGCATGCACATGGAGGGGCTAATACCAGGTATGTCTGCCAAAGTCCATCCTATTGCCCTTTTGTTTGCTCTAATCACATCCAGCAGCTTCTTCTCTTGATCAACAGAAAGGGAGGTAGAGATGATCACTGGAAGTTTCTGCTCAGCCTCCAAGTAAGCATATTTGAGATGAGGAGGAAGGGGCTTCAGGTCCAATAAAGGTGCCTGCATCACAGATGGAACTAAAGGAGCAGCAGAATTGGATTCTGCCGCCTGCACCTGAACAAGTGAATTAGACTCATGCAAAACAGAAATGGGGTTAGCATGATCTGAATCTATATCATATGAATCAACAGATGCAGTAGCAGAATTTAAAAACTGGTCAATTTCAATGCATGCAGTGCACATTTCGGAATCAGAACATGCAGAACAAGTAAATGAGCTAGTGAAAGATGGCAAATCATAATCATGCAAAAAGTCTAGAACATGCTCATCAATCAGATCATCAATCAAGTCAACATGAAAGACAGAGTGGTCATCAGAAAAATGTTTCATAGCATCAAAAATATTGAATCGAACCACACTGTCATCAAATTCCATGGAAAGTGTACCTGCATGCACATCTATCTTGGTTCGGGCTGTTTTCAAAAATGGTCTCCCTAATATGATAGGGACAGCACTACGAGAGGTGTCCTCTTCCATATCAAGAATATAAAAATCAGCAGGAAAGATAAGCTCTTCAACCCAAACCAGGACATCCTCTATCAAACCTGCGGGGTAGGCAGTAGATCTATTTGCCAAGTGAATAACCACACCCGTAGGTTGAAGGGGTCCAAGTGAAAGAGACTTGAAAACAGACATAGGCATAACATTAATAGATGCTCCTAAATCTAGCAAAGCATTCTCAAATTTAGTATTACCTATGATACAAGGCACAAAGAAAGTTCCAGGATCCTTACACTTTTCAGGAATATGAGGGACGGGTTTACCTATAAGAGCAGAGACATTTCTTCCCATGTTGATCCTCTCATTGCCCTTGAGCTTCCGTTTGTGTGTGCATAGATCCTTCAAGAACTTTGCATACCTTGGAATCTGCTTGATTGCATCAAGAAGGGGTATGTTGACTTCCACCTTCCTGAATGTGTCAAGTATCTCTTTGTCAATCTCTTCCATTTTCTTGCTTTGAGTCACCCCCCTTGGTGGGAAAGGAAGAGGAATGGGGGGTGGTTGTTGGGCAGCAGCAGGTGTTGTGCTTGTGGAAGGCTGAGCTGGATGGGATTTTCTGGTACTTGTGTGCTCACTCTCCTCGACCATTTGGCTCTTCTTGTTGGTTGAAACTAGATCATCTTTGTTGAGGTCAGATTCTGGTGTGGGTGTGACAATCTGCTTCCCTGACCTTAGACTAATGGCATTCACATTCTGGTTTGGATTGATTACTGTTTGGGATGGAAACTTGTTAGAATTCTGAGATTGCATAGTGTTGATTGCTGTTGCCATCTGTCCCATCTGATTGGTCAAAGATTGAATGGAGGCCTCTTGTCTTTGAATGGATGCTCTAGTTTCCTGTTGGAATTGGAGATTTTGCATGGTCATCTGTTTCATCAGCTCTTCCAATGAAGGCTGCTGCTCAGTACTAGGAGCTGGTGGTGCAGAATTAGCCTGTTGTTGTCTCTGTTGCTGGACTGGAGGAGGTACATATGGTGGTCTAGAATTGTTCTGAAATTGAACCTGTGAAGGTTGCTGCTGATCAGACCATCTCAGGTTGGGATGGTTCCTCCAACCAGGGTTGTATCTGTTGGTAGAGAGATCAAAGTTTTGTGGCTGCTGATTTCTACTGTTGAAGATGTTGGCGGCATATGCCTCAGGTTGGTCAGCACCAGTTGTTGGTTGCTGCTGCTGCACAGAAGGGCATGCATCTGTGGGGTGCTCAGCGGATGTGCATATGCCACATAATCTAGCAGGCAGAGACAAATTCTTCTGGTTGATGGCCAATTGAGTGATCAAAGTTGTAAGTGAATCTATCTTCTGTTCAAGCTTCTCAACCTTACCAGAACTTGTGCCAACATCATTCACTCCTCTCACTATGATTGCATCGCTGTTGCCCCTTGCATGAAATTGTTGACAATTGGAAGCCATCTTCTCAATCTTGACTCTGGCTTCTAAAGGTGTCATGTCTCCTAGGGCACCACCACTTGCAGCATCAAGCATGTTTCTCTCCATGAGGTTGAGACCTTCATAGAAATATTGAATAAGCAGCTGCTCTGAGATCTGATGGTGGGGGCAGCTCGCACACAGTCTCTTGAATCTTTCCCAATACTCATAGAGACTTTCTCCACTTTGTTGCCTGATGCCTGATATATCCTTTCGGATTGCTGTTGTTCTGCATGCAGGGAAGAATTTCTCCAAAAATGCCCTCTTCAGGTCATCCCAGACTGTGATAGAACCAGGGGCCAGATCGTACAACCAATCCTTGGCTAGCCCCTCTAGGGAGTGTGGGAATGCCTTAAGACAAACATGATCCTCTTGCACATCATGTGGTTTCATAGTAGCACAGACAATATGGAACTGCTTGAGATGTTTATGAGGATCCTCACCTGCAAGACCATTAAACTTGGGCAACAAATGAATTAGTCCAGACCTTAGCTCATACGGGTCATCGGGATACTGGATGCACAAATCTTCAATAGTGAAATCAGGTGCAGCCAGCTCCCTAAATGTCCTCTCACGTGGTGGAGGTTGAGCCATATTTTCAGAATAATCAGAATAAGAATCAGAATTTATAGGAATAGAAGAAAAAGAAGCAGACTCACTATGTAAAGACTCAATAGACTCACTACCTATGGACTGGTTCCTATTTTGTCTAACTAGTCTGTGATAAGTTCTATCTATTTCAGGGTTATATGGATGAAAGTAGCTTGGGTTGCCCCTAGTCATGTACTGAACAGAACACCATTAAGCATAGCAAACTGTCACTAATATACATGACCAAAATAGGCAACAAAATTTTTTATTTTTTTAAAATTTTTTCTTTATTTTTTTCAGCACCCTAAAATCATGAAAACATACCACAAAAAGTTTGAGGACAAAATTCAAAAGGGAACCAAGTCAAACAATTAAATCAGAGACCAAAAACTAAGAAAATAAAACTTGTAAAATAAAAAAGAAATAGTAAAACGGCTTTTTCAGGATCCAGACGAAGGAGTTTTCTGACAAAGTGAGAAAAATCAGATTATTCAGAAAATTCCCTTCGATTTGATATAAAATTCGTCAAATTCCGAGTTACGGGTCAAAAGTTGCGACGATTTGAAGAAAGTGCTGCTAAAACTTGGAAAATTTTTCTGGAACTCACAACAAGTGATGATCTGAGTGATCATGGTGCCTCAAAACCTTTTTATATGATAAAAGTAGTGTGGATATAAATTTTCGTGCAAAAATTCCACCCACAACTATGTGAACTAGCAACCACAGAATCAATCAAATACACTAATTGCAACAAAATAGCAAAACAACAAACAGTGCAACTTCAACCGGTTATCAGAATTGACTACTAGACCCTGAATCAGACACGACACACTATAATAACTATACTAACTACGACACTAACTAACTACTAATGACCTTTGGCAAGAACCGATAATCCCCGGCAACGGCGCCAAATTTGATCGAGGCCGTACCCGATACAAATAAAAACAGTTTAAGTATAGTACTAGGAAGTGACTCCTAGGTCGTCTCCCAAGGAATATCTTATCAAGCAAAAGGTCGAACACATAGTATGCATAGAAAACAGGGGTTTTTTTTTTATATTGAATATTGAATAATTGAAATCAAAACAGAATTAAATTAAAACGAAGAAACAGATAAGGAAAAGCGGATAAACCCCTTTGGCTCGCGTTCACAACTCTATCATCGGTCACAAAAGATCAATTTCCTTCCTCTTCACTGTCCAACTCGTGAGAATTAAATACTAAGCGAAAATTCAATTCTCACCCCAAAACCCAAACCTCTAATTAAGCATTAAAAGCCAAAGCATGAAGTTTTTACGAGTTTGCATAAATTAAGCATTCATACACATGGATTATCTCTATAGAATGGAACTAAGCGAACCATAACATATCAATAAGCATGAAAACAGTGAATAAAAACGAAATAGCATTAAGAACAGAACCTCAAGAGTATGTGATACATTACCAAAGGGATTTAACCTAAGAGTTTAGCCTTCCATGAAGAAAAATACCAAAAACGTGTAGAAAAGGGAAGAGAGAGAAACCCTAGCAGCCTCCACAAGCTTGGAGAGCAAAACTAAGCCTTCTCTATGAGAGAGAATGTAAAAAACGTGAATGGAAGCTCTCTCCTCGGGTTTACACGAATTTGGCTTTTTAAATCACAAAACGGGCCTAAATCATGGGCCCAAATCCTAAGGAAAGCTTATCTCTAAATTAAATCTAAAAATATCTTATAGATAAAATCTAAATATTAAAAGATATAACTAAATCTCAACTAATCCTAAAGATAGATTACAATCTTCACTTCATCATATATCTTCTCTTCCAAAATTAAATCTTCATTCCCAAAATGTCCAAAAAGCCCTTGTGCCAAATATGACCTGAAAATAGAAATAGAATTAATTAGGCTAAATAATCCCAAATTAAACAATATTCAGAATATTAGTCCAATAAACTCTAAATCACTAAATCAAGCTAAACAATGTCAAATAGGCAACAAGTATCAATAATAGGAGTAAAATAATGCAAGGAATAATGGGAAATAAAATGCTCATCACTCTAGATAGCTTCGGCAACACGAACAAAATTACCCCACTCATGATCTCGAATTGGCAGCTGTGGTGTTCGCCCTTAAGATTTGGAGACACTATCTGTATGGCACGAAAGTCGAGGTGTTCAGTGACCACAAGAGTCTCGGCTATCTGTTCGACCAGAAGGAACTGAACATGAGACAGCGCAGATGGGTGGAATTTTTGAAAGATTACGATTTCAGCTTGCACTATCATCCCGGAAAAGCCAACGTTGTGGCCGACGCCCTAAGCAGGAAAAGCCTTCATCTGAGCAATATGATGGTCCAAGAGTTGCAGTTGATGCAGGAGTTTAGCGATCTTAACCTCGGCATACAGAAGAAGGAAAATAGTGTGGTGCTGGAAATGCTGCAAGTAACAAATGAGTTTGTGGGGTTTATCAAGGAAAGACAGGCCGCCGACCTAGAACTCTAGAAATTGCTAGAAAGAGCAGGAGACAAGGAAGAACCCGACTTCACTAAAGGATCCGATGGTCTTATACGATATCGGGGCCGAGTTTGCATTCCTATGGATTTTGAAGTCCGAAGAGAGTTAATGAAAGAGGCCCATAAAATAAAGATGAGTCTACACCCAGGAGCCACAAAGATGTACCAGGATCTGAAGAGGTTATTTTGGTGGCCGAAGTTGAAGACCGATGTAGCAGATTATGTGTCTCGGTGTTTGACATGCCAGAAAGCCAAGATCGAGCATCAGAAACCAGGAGGATTACTCAAATCCTTGGAGATTCCGCAATGGAAGTGGGACAACATTTCGATGGATTTTGTGTCGGGCCTACCAAGAACGAGATCCGGGCAGGAAGCCATTTGGATCGTGGTGGACCGACTGACAAAGTGTGCCCATTTTCTACCGATCAGCATGAAGTATAGCTTGGAGAAGTTGACGCAACTGTACATCAAGGAAATTGTCAGGCTTCACGGTGTTCCGAGCAGCATAGTGTTGGACCATGATCCTCGTTTCTTATCCTGATTCTGGCAGAGTTTGCAGCAAGCCATGGGTACAAAGTTGAGGTTTAGCACAGCTTATCATCCTCAGACCGACGGACAATCCGAGCGCACCATTCAAACTCTTGAGGACTTGCTGAGAACATGTGTGCTTGAACGGTCGGAAAGCTAGGAAACACTATTGCCATTGGTCGAATTTACCTACAACAACAGTTTCCATTCAAGTATCGGAATGGCTCCTTTCGAAGCATTGTATGGTCGAAAATGTCGGACGCCGTTATGCTGGTTCCAGATAAGAGAAAACTTGTTGATTGGTCCTGACATTGTGCATGAGACAACCGAGAAGATCCAAATGATACAAGGAAAGATGAAAGCAGCACAAGACCGACAGAAGAGCTATGCCGACAAGAGAAGGAAACCCTTGAACTTCATTGAGGGATATCATGTATTCCTTCGAGTATCCCCTGTAACAGGTATCGGCCGAGCTATCAAATCAAAGAAGTTGACCCCTCGGTTTGTCGGACCGTACCAGATATCGGAGAAGGTTGGACCAGTAGCTTACAGAATTGCTCTACCTCCGCACTTGTCTAAACTCCATGATGTATTTCACGTCTCACAACTTAGGAGGTACATTCATGACCTCTCACATGTGATAGCAGTGGATGAACTGCCGCTAAAAGACAACCTGACCTTCGAAGTTCTTCCAGTCCGAGTTGAGGACAAACAAGTCAGACGGCTCCGAGGGAAGGAAATCTCTTTGGTCAAGGTCGTCTGGAATCGGAATAATGTGGAGGAAGCTACTTGGGAACTCGAGGAGAAGATGAAGCAGTCATATCTGCAACTGTTCAGTGCCGACTAAATTTCGAGGACGAAATTCCTGTAAGTGGGAGAGGAATGTAACATCCTAGAAATTAATAGTAATATAATAAATTTATAAAATAATATATATAAATATTTATTTAAGGATAGGATTAAGCCGTAGAAATTGTATAAGGGTAGTGAGGTAATAGGAAGCATAAGCCGACCTAGTATGTAAGTATTGGACCTCGGACCGATCCCGGCCGAGCTAAATAGGGACAAACGCGGAACCTGTTGTCAAGCTCGGATTAGCCGACCTCAGTGCACCTCACATTATTATCCGAGAAGGAAGCTCAGTCTACTGCCGTTCCTCTATACCGAGCCGACGTATCCTAGCTCCTCCGTGACAGCTCATGTTGAGCTGTTGGCCCATTGGGTTTCGCACCATCCGTACTATGTCACTATCATTCACTTTATGTCACTATCATTGCTTTATGTCCTTTTCAAGTCACTGTTCATGGCTTCCTTTGGAAGCCAATGAATCCTATCCACATGTTTTGACTTCTCTAAGAAGCCTCCAATGAGAACCACACAAATAATTCCCCTAAAAGAATAAAAGAAAGCCCAAACACAACACATAACACTTTCATTCTCTTTCTCCTCTGTCTCTCTTTTCTTCTCTGAAGTTCCAGCAACACACAAACCCCAACATATTTCCTTTCTCTCCTCTCACTCACGAACATCCCTCTCTTCCACCAAGTTTCACCGGTTGGAAACCCTCATCCTCTCCGTTCTCTTTCCGTTTCGGACGCCCCTGGACAGTCGTGGCATCCGGTGTGCAGCAAGGAGGAAATGATTTAAGAGGTGTGAAGCTCACAAGGTCAAGCATCAAGGAAAACCATTCTTAAACCCTCAACTCTTACTCCTCACGGTTTGAGGTAAGGAGTGAGTGTTACCTCTACTTGAGTTTGGGTTTCTAGGGTGTTCATAAAGGGTACTAAGAGTGGGTGTTAGATTAGGGAATGAACATAAGATAATATTAGAGAGGAAAGGTAAAAAGCGTAATGGGAACCAATGAATGAACTAGAAACATGAATTTTAGGTGAAGAGGGAATATTATTTTTCGGTTATATGTTTATATTGGCATGATGGACTGGTTAAATGCTTTATTCATATTGTTGTTGTGGTATAAGTGTTTATGAGCTTTGATATTCTTTGTTTATGTCTGTGGCCGAGCTAAGAGAGAGTGAATGTGGGTCTGAGGTGTGTTTCGATATGGAGAGTATAAGAGAATAAATAGAAGGAATAGATGAGAGGGTGATTAATGGAAAAGGGGAATAGCTAAGAGGTTGAGCCGAGAGAGGCCGAGCTAGAGAGAATGATCAGTGGAAAAAGAAATAATTAAGAGATGCTGAGCCGAGAGAGGCCGAGCAAAGAAATGATTAAAAGGATAAGAGAAATTAAAGAGAAATGGTTGTGTGATCGGGTCATAGCAGACGCATACTGGGTGCGTGCATTGATCGCGTCAGACGCATACTGGGTATGTGCAGCTGTAAGATGGGTACTGGGTACTCGCAGTTATGATTCACACAAGGTTCCGAGCACGGAATCGGTGGGATGTGTTCCTGGTCATAGCAGACGTGTACTGGGTGCGTGAATTGATCGCGTAAGACGCCGAGATGCGCCGCTGTAAGACGGGTACTGGGTGCTCGCAGTTATGGACACTCCTTACTCCATAGAATGATCGGCGGTAGTGCTCCTGGTCATAGAAGACACGTACTGGGTGCGTGCATTGATCGCGTCAGACGCATACTGGGTATGTGCAGCTGTAAGACGGGTACTGGGTACTCGCAGTTATGGACACTCTGATATCCGACCTTAAATGGTGTAAGACATGCACTGGGTGTATGCATCCGAGAAGAGTAAAAGATTATAAGCTATGTAAAAGTGGAATAATGAGTAATGAATCCGAGATAGAGATGATTTACCGAGGTAAGAGAGTAGTGGCGGAGAAACCGAATGTAGGAATTAAGAAGAGTATAAGGGGAATTAAATCGGATGAACCGAGGTATAACTAATAGGTAATGGGTAAACTGGATAATGATGTGAGTCGAGCTACATGAGATTGTATGCATGTGAACCGAGCTAATTGAGATCGTATGATGTGAACCGAGCTAAATGATGATGTATGCATGTGGTATATGGTTTGATTTCTTGTTATTTATGTGCTAACTGACTACTTGTGTTTGGCTTGGTAGTTCGGTATGTCATGTTAGAAACTGCTTATTTAAGTTCTGTGTAATGGTCACCTCCTTACCATTTTTCAGGTACTGAGCCCGAGCAGACGCAGTCCCCGGCCGAGCAGGTTCACTCTCCCTAACAGGGAGAGTAAGTCATTAAAGTCGGATAGCCTAGATGGGTCTTGGCCAGTTGGCCGAGCTAAAACACTATCTTGTATTTTGAATATGAACTCGGTGTACCTATGTGGCTTCACTTTTTACTTGTGATGTATTAAGTCTTCCGCTTTATAACTCTGATGTTTTTTATTAATGAAAGGAAAGATTATTGTGGCAAATATCATATTCGTTTTAAAAGAAATTTTAAATCTTAATTTTCGGGTTTTAAGGGTAATTATTATATAGGGTGTTACACATGGCATACCTTCTAGTATTGTCTATGATCAAGATCCAAGATTTTACCTTAAGATTCTGGCAAAGTTTGCAAGAGGCTTTGGGAACGAAGCTGAGTTTGAGTTCTGCATACCATCCGCAAATAGATGGGCAGACGGAAAGGACTATTCTGTTGGTTTTGGCCTCAAAATCTCGAGAGGGGGGGTGAATCAAGTTTTATTAATGTATTGTAAAAACCGTGACAAATTAAAAATTGATTTGAGATGGAGAGATTAAACGTTCGAAAACGGATCGCGAAAACGATAGAAAAATAATAAACGAGTAGCGCGGAAACGTAAAATTGAAATATGCGGAAATTAAAAGAGATAGGGATAGAAAAGCTTGCACCGGTGAATTTTATACTGGTTCAGCCTTCCCATTTAAAGGCCTAGTCCAGTCCCCAAGCGACCCGCCTGAGAGTTCTTATAAGCAATAGAGTCGCACCCTATTACAACCAAGAGCACCCCGCACACTACTAGGAACCTCCATTCGCTAGGGGCCTCAATCACACAGCAGGGTTCCTCGCCCTACGACGTATCAAAGGTCCACTAAGGGATTCTCTCCCTAACCACTAAGGTTTAGAACAAATACAATGATAGTGATTACAATAGCTTTTTGTGTTCTCAAAACACGGATACAACAATATGCTCTTTGATAGTGAAGTAGTGTTTCTCTAGAAGTTTACTCAGCCAATAAAAGTTTTGTTCTTCAAAAGACTATGAACAATGAAGAGCAGAAGACTTGAGAAGAAGAAGAAGAGAGAACGTGCAGGTCAGAAAAGAATGAATGAAAAAATAAAAATTCTCTATTCTGAATGTTGGTGTGATTCTTAATTTAAAAAGAAAACTATTTTGAATCAAAAAGGATTTTGAATAAGTAAAACAAAATCAAAACAGAATAAAATAAGATTTGAAATAAGTTTTAAAATCAAAACAAAATCAAAACGATTTACGAAATAAAATAAAGATTTGATTCTTAAAACCAAAAAGGAAATAATTCAAATTTAAAATCATTTTCGAATTTTATAAAATAAATCAGAATCTTTTATATAAAAACAAATCAGGAAATAATCAAAATAATTCTGACACGTTTTTCAATAAAACATGAAGTAATCGATTACTTTCTGAAGGTAATCGATTATTCCTTCAAAAATGGAAATTCTTAAATTCATTTGAAAAACATGTAATCGATTAGGCTAATAATAGTTAATCGATTACTCCACTCCTGTTTATTGTATGATGCAACTCATAATAATCGATTACACTAAGGAGTTCATCGATTACTGAGCCTCTGGTTTGCATATGATGCAGCATCATGTAATCGATTACTACAGAGCTTGTAATCGATTACTAAGCCTCTGAAAAATATATGATGCAACAATTATAATCGATTACTTGACTAATGTAATCGATTACTTTCATAAGAAAGTAACTGATTAACATGATTCAGTTAATCGATTACACCCTCTCTGATTTTTCTATGATGCAACAAAGTTAATCGATTATTTGAGAAGATAATCGATTACTCTCTTTTGCAAACATACAAATATACAGAGTTTTGTAGCATCAATTATTTTTACTCAGATTAAATGAAGAAAAACATTTTTATATGCAAAAACACGTTTTTCTTCTTCACTCCTAAAATGAAAAACTTATTGGCTTTGTAACTCTTAAGGAAACAAAAACTTCATTACCTTACATTTGAACTAAGAAGAAGGTTTCTATTCTTAAGCTTGCTTGAGCCTTCAATCTTGACACTTGCACTTGTGAGATTGAACTTGAGTTGGCTTGTTATCATCAAAACACATACTTGAATCAAACTTGAAGTCCATAGAGAGTTTGAAGCATGCCTTCCAACCAGCTTGACTTCCAACACTTCCCCTTTTTGATGATGACAAACAACCATTCTGATATGTTTTTTATTATCTGCATCACAAGTGTTATTGTTGATATACTAGCAAGAGGACTAGGTCAGCAAGTAATATAGTCTGGAAGACCAAATATCGTCCCTCAGGGATCGAAGTTGTTTCTAATAACTTTCCACCAATTCGTAATTATTAGTGCAACTTGTTATTGAAGTTTAGAAGGAGAAGAATAATAATAATAAAATAAGATAAGAAGATTGAGGAGATAAGATGTATAGAAAGCAATAGAAAAAGGTTAGGAACTTGGTTTCATTGTATGATTCACTTATTTTAACTATGATTTATATTTTCCTTTAATTATCCTTCAATTCATGGACTATTCCTCTCAAATAGCAATAGTTAGACGTCTCTAACATTACCCTTATTTTCTATATATTTAATCCTTGATCCCTCAACAAATTACAATATAAGAAAATATCTATTCAGAACAAGGGAATTAAAAAGCCATATAATCATCCAATTATATCCCTATATTTTGGACTGATTATACCATTAATTGCATGGCCTATTCAAAATCCCAACTCCCGTTGCGAATTAAGAAATCCAAAACATAAATTGCGCGAGTTTATGTAATAAAATAAAAACTCAATTAATGCATGAATTAAAAACAGCAAAATACTAAATCATAAATTAAAATAAGTTACATCATACAGTTTACACCATGTTCCTAACAAGAGGTTTTAGTTACACATATAGAAATAAAGAAAACAAAAGCAAAGAGAAAACCTCATATCATAGACAATACTGGTTAACTCTCCAAGAGACCTTCAATCCTTGTGACTTGCCTTCTTGCTCTCAATAGATGTTACTAACCTCTCTCTCTAATCCTAATTGAATTCTATGATCTCAAAACCTCCTGAAAACTATTTACAAATCATCTATTTAAAGAGTAAAACAAATCCTAAAATAAATCTTAATTAAATCTAATAGATAAGGTCCATGTTTATCTTCTAATCTCTGACCAAATCTAAGATATGAAGCCAAATTAGACTTCTCTTCTTCTATTTTGTTCAGAATCTGGTCAAATTGAGCCTCCAACAGGTACGCGCGCCCCAGGCGCACGCGACCTGGCGCCCCAGGCACGCAAACTCTGATGATAATTCCTTTTGCACACAGGCGCGCCTCAGGCGCACCCTGTGAATTCAATGCTCCTAATTATGTGGATTATGTTTTGATGATGACAAAATAATTAACAAATCATGCCTTGAAGATATTGCAACATCAACATCAACAAGAAGTCAAGAAAAGAAGACAAGTGACCAATCATTCTCAATCAAATATTAATTGTAAATTTCTAATTTATGTTGAGAGTGGTTGAGAGTGGGTAGAAATAGTTAGTCTCTTCTAGGAATAAATTTTTATATGTTTATTAAGTTGAGATTGACCAAAAATTAATACTTGAGAGGAAAAATAAAATTGAAAAATAATTTTTCCCATATCTGATCAAAATACTCGAGTATTTTGATAAAGACTCGAGTATATACTCGAGTATTTATAGAAAAACTCGAGTATTTGTGCCAGGTCAGCAATTATGACTGTTAGTCTTGTTCGTGCACCAATTCACTCGTGACCGACCAAAAAGACTCGAGTTTTTACCAAAAGACTCGAGTATTTTTGTCCAGTCAGCAAAAATGAACGTTGGAGAAACTCAAAAACCCAATTGAGGGCATTTGAGTCTCATCCAACCCAAGAGAGCAATTCAGAACCTAATTGTAAAATTTCTCTTTGAATTTGTGCAAGAACAAACAAGACAACAACACATTATTGATCACAAGCTTTCATAATTTCCTTTTCTCAAGTGTTAATTCCCAAAAAGCTCAACTTCTCAATCATATTGTCATTTTATTCCAAGTTGAGTTTTAGGCCTCAATTCTTACATTGAGCTGTGCTTATTTGTGCTAATCCATTGTGAGATTAGTAATACACATACAAAAAGCTTGATTATTCAAAGTCTTGGATTGTTCCCAAGCAAACCCTAAGTGGCTTAGGGTGTTGGAAGTCTTGAGAGGTTCTCAAGCACAAGACTAGGAGGTTCCTAGCCCGGTGGAGTTTCTTGAAGGGAGTTCAAGGAAGCTTTGTGAAGAGTTCTTCAATCACCGGAATCAAATTGGGGTAGAAATCAAGAGTTTGGTACACTCTTGAAAGGGTTAGGTTGAGTGAGGCCATTCTCAAGCAATCCTTTGTAATTTCTAACAATTTGATTATTAGTAGAAACTCCTAAGTGATTAGGAGGACTGGATGTAGCTCATTGTTGGAGTGAACCAGGATAAAATTGCTTGAGTGTTGGTTTATTGCTTTTAATCTACTTTCTAGCTCAATAGACTTAAGTCATTTCAATCAATTAGGATTTATACAATTAGGTAGCAAGTTCAAGGAATCTTTGTGTTTAAAAGTTATTTAGATTGCTTGTTATTCTGTTGGATAAGTTCCTGTTTATTATTGAATTGATTTGAGTTAAATTGCTGAATTTTCGTTTCTGGTTTTTCCCATATCTGATAGGAAAAACTCGAGTATTTCAGAAAAGACTCGAGTTGTTCATCACTGAAAAACTCGAGTATTTCACAAAAGACTCGAGTATTTTGTGTCTGATTGCAGAAAATTCAGTCTTAGCTCCATTCTTCAATTATCAATCGAAATATTTGGTATTAGTGCTTCAAAATACTATTCACCCCCCCTCTAGTATTTGCTTAGCCCGCTTGTTGGTTTCCAACAAGTGGTATCAAAGCTCGGTCGAAAGATCGAGTGTAACAACTTTTTCGAAAAAGATCCTTTTGGAAACTAAATGGGCTCTAGCAATAACTTTGGTGGAGAAGGAGCTTCAATAAACCGTCCTCCACTATTTAATGGTGAAGGATATGTTTATTGGAAAACTCGCATGAAAGTTTTTATTGAAGCAATTGATATGGATATTTGGGATGCAATTGAAAATGGTCCTTTCATTCCCAAAAAGAAAATAAATGATGAAATTGTTGAAATTCCAAGGAGTAGTTGGAATGATGATGAAAAGAGAAAAGTCTCATTTGATTTAAAAGCTAAAAACATCATCTTTTCGGCTCTATCCCATGATGAATTTTATAGAGTTTCCCAATGTAAATCGGCAAAAGAAATGTGGGATACTTTGCAAGTCACACATGAGGGAACAAGTGAGGTTAGAGATGCAAGATTGAATTCTCTAACTCACGAATATGAATTGTTCCACATGTTGCCAAATGAAACCATTAGTGACTTGCAAAAGTGATTCTCTCACATTGTTAATCATTTGATTTCCTTGGGAAAAGTATTTCGCAATGGTGAAACTACTAACAAAATTCTAAGATGTCTTGATAGGAGTTGGCAACCCAAGGTAACCGCCATCAAGGAATCAAGAGACATAAATAGCATGGACTTAGCCACTTTGTTTGGCAAACTCCAAGAGCATGAGATGGAGCTTACAAGACTTGGGATGCATGAGGAATCGGACAAAAAGAAAAAGAGCATAGCACTCAAAGCTTCAACCAAAGCTACAAAAGAAGTTGAAGAATGCTCTACAAGTGGAGATTCCGATGGTGAACCAAATCAAGAAGAATTTGGGATGTTTGTGAAAAGATTCAACAAATTCTTCAAAGGGAAGAAAGGTGGATCTTCATCCAATTTCAAGAGAACCAAAGACTCCAAACAAAGAGAAAAGAGTACCAATGATGGAGTTAAGTGTCATGAATGTGGAGGGGTTGGTCACATAAGAATGGAATGTGCCACATTCTTGAAGAAGAATGACAAGAAGACCCAAGAGACCAAAGGGAAGCGTGCATACATTGTTTGGGATGCACCGGAGAAGAGCAATGAATCATCTTCAAGTAGCTCCGATGATGAAAATGCAAACCTTTGTCTCATGGCCAAGAACAATCATGAGTCCTCATCAAGAGCTAATCATGGCATGAGTGAAAGTGATGATGAGGTAACCTCTAGTTCTTCTTGTTCCTCTTCAAACTCCATTTCATATGATGATTTGCAAGAAGCCTACAATGAAATGTTAATTCAATTTAAAAGGCTTGCTAAAATTAATAAGGAAAAAGGAAAGAAAATTTTGGAGTTTCAACATGAAATTGATGAATTGCAAAAATCTATAAATGAGTTGAAACTTCAAAATGAATCCTTGGAACTTATTAATTCTAGTCATCAAAGTGATTGTGCAAATCATGAGGAAATTATCACTTCATGTGAGAGATGTGATGATCTTGAAAAAGAAGTGAAAGAGTTGAAAAACAAACTCACAATCTCACATAGTGATAGAAACCTCAACCGGTTGTTGAACTCTCAAAGACATAATCACAACAAAACCGGTTTAGGATATGTTCATAAAAAGGACAAAAAGTACAAGGTGGTTGGAACATTTTCTAAGAAAAATTCATCAAAGAGACCAACTTGTACTTATTGTGGAAAAGTTGGACATATCAACATTGAGTGCCACATTAAGAAGTTTGAAATGAAAAAGGGCACTTATATGTGGATTAAGAAGGGAGAAAGTCCCAACACTAACCCTAAGGGACCCAACATTGTTTGGGTACCCAAAGTGAACAAGTGATTTCATATTGTGGGTGTGCCTTCGAACGGGAAAACAATTGTGGTATCTTGATAGTGGATGTTCGAAGCACATGACGGGAGATAAGCGGCACTTCATTGAGCTTACTCCAAAGGAAAAGGGTTATGTCACTTATGGGGACAACAACAAAGGCAAAATCCTTGGTATTGGTAAAATCGGAAACTCTTCAAACTTGATTATTGATAATGTGCTCTATGTTCAAGGATTAGAACATAATCTCTTGAGCATAAGCCAATTATGTGATGTTGGTAATCATGTAGTTTTTACCTCTACCCATTGCCTCATTAAAAGTGACAAAGATGAATCAATCAAATTTGTTGGTAGAAGGTCAAATAATACTTACTTAGTTGATTTGAACAAAGTCACTTCTTTGGTCTCTACTTGTTTAGTGAGCAAAGAAAATGACACTTGGTTATGGCATCGTAGGACCGCTCATATAAATGTAAACCAATTGAAGAAAATTCAATCTAAAGATCTAGTAGTTGGTTTACCAAAGCTAAATTTTTCTATTGAAGGTGTTTGTTCCCCTTGCAAGAAATGTAAACAAACTAAAAACACCTTTGGATCAAAAATGGTGATGTCCACATCAAGGCCATTAGAAATGCTTCATATGGACTTGTTTGGACCATCACAAGTAAAAAGCTTTGGTGGCAACTATTATGCATTGGTGATTGTTGATGACTTCTCTAGGTTTACTTGGACTTTATTTTTAACTACTAAGAGTGAGACCTACAAATCTTTTAAACATCATGTCAAACTTTTGCAAAACCAAGTGAATCAAAAAGTAATTATTATTCGTACCGATCATGGTGGTGAATTCGAAAACCACAAATTTGATAGATTTTGTGCTAAAAATGGTATTGAGCATCAATTCTCCGCACCAAGGACTCCGGAACAAAACGGAGTGGTAGAGCGGAAAAATAGGGTGCTAGAGGAACTTGCTAGAACCATGTTAAATGATTCTCAAGTACCTCAATATTTTTGGGCCGATGCCGTCAATACGGCTTGTTATGTTTTAAATCGTATTTTGATAAGGCCCTCTTTGGATAAAACCCCCTATGAACTTTACAAGGGAAGAAAGCCAAATATATCTCATTTTCATGTCTTCGGATGCCAAGTTTTTGTTTTAAATAATGGAAAAGAACACCTTGGCAAGTTTGATTCCAAATCCGATGAAGGCATATTTTTAGGCTATTCTTCTCATAGTAAAGGTTATAGAATTTTCAATTAAAGAACTTTAACTATTGAGGAATCAATTCATGTGGTTTTTAATGAGTCTTCAAAAGAAGATAGTGTTTTATGTGATGCTAGTGAAGATGGCATTGTCTTTTCAAAAGAAGAAAAAGAGAGAGAGAATTCAAAAGTTGATGAAGGAGAAGTAAGGGAAGAACTTCCTCCAACTTGGAAATCGGTCAAGGCTCATCCTATAGACAAAGTCATAGGAGATATGTCAAAGGGAGTACTTACTCGTAGGTCTATTCAAAACATTTGCCACTATGTCTCATTTGTTTCTCAAATTGAACCCGATTCAATTAAAAAGGCCATTGAGGATGATCATTGGGTTCTTGCTATGCAAGAAGAATTAAACCAATTTGAAAGAAATGAAGTTTGGGATCTAGTCCCTAAACCCGATGATCATACCATAATTGGTACTAAATGGATTTATAGAAACAAACTTGATGAATCCGGGTTGATTATAAGAAACAAAGCTAGACTAGTAGCTCAAGGGTACAACCAAGAGGAAGGTATCGATTATGATGAGACCTTTGCTCCGGTTGCACGTCTTGAAGCAATCCGAATTTTACTTGCTTATGCTTCAATCATGAAATTCACTTTATATCAAATGGATGTTAAAAGTGCTTTCTTGAATGGGTTTATAAATGAAGAAGTGTATGTCAAACAACCCCCCGGTTTTGAAAATAGTGAATTTCCAAACCATGTTTATAAATTGAAAAAGGCACTCTATGGATTGAAACAAGCTCCTAGAGCTTGGTATGATCGATTGAGTTCCTTTCTATTAGAAAACAAGTTTCAAAGAGGGAAGGTTGATAATACATTATTTATTTATAAAACCAAGGATGACATTTTGTTAGTACAAATCTATGTTGATGATATCATTTTCGGTGCTACTAACGTGTCTCTTTGTAGAAAGTTTTCAAATTTGATGAAAAAGGAATTTGAAATGTCAATGATGGGAGAACTCAAGTTCTTCCTAGGCTTACAAATAAAGCAAGTCAAGGAGGGGATTTTTGTGCATCAAGGGAAATATTGCAAAGAGCTCCTTGAGAAATTCGGATTGGACAAGTGCAAGGAAGCCTACACTCCAATGAGCACATCATGCTACCTAGACAAGGATGAACAAGGTACACCGGTTGATGTTAGTAAGTATAGGGGTATGATAGGTAGTCTCCTATATCTCACTGCATCTAGACCGGATATTATGTTTAGTGTATGCATGTGTGCTAGATTTCAAGCTAATCCTAAAGAATCTCACCTATCCGCGGTTAAACATATATTTAAGTATCTAAAAGGAACAATTAACACTGGTTTATGGTATCCTGCTGATGCCAATCTTAGTTTAGTTGGTTACTCGGATTCCGACTTCGCGGGATGCAAGCTTGATCGCAAAAGCACCAGTGGTACTTGCCATTTCTTGGGAAGTTCATTGGTGTCATGGTTTTCTAAAAAGCAAGCTTGTGTCGCTCTTTCTACTGCCGAAGCGGAATATATCGCAGCCGGTAGTTGTTGTGCTCAACTGTTATGGATGAAACAACAATTATCGGATTTTGGTTTGAAACTTGAAAATATTCCGATTAGATGCGATAACACGAGTGCAATCAATTTGACTAAGAATCCGGTGTATCACTCAAGAACTAAACACATTGAAATAAGACATCATTTTTTAAGAGATCATGTACAAAAGGGTGATTGCACAATTGAATTTGTTAGTACCACAAATCAATTAGCCGACATTTTTACAAAACCTCTACCAAGGGACACCTTTTATCATATTAGGAGAGAACTTGGTATTTTAGATGAAGCTAATATAGGCTAATTGCATTGTGTGTCATTTTTGGAAAATCACCATATTAGTCTTACTCTAATGTGTTATTGATTCTTAGTTAAATTGTCCTTGATGATATTTGAAATTGTATATGTTAATTGTGTGTGATTCTGTACTGTATTCCAAGTTGGTAGTGAAGCATTTGTGTTTGATTTGTGTTTGGTCTTTTAAAACTGAGTTTTTACTTTCTGTTCTGTCAAAATACTCGAGTTTTTCCAAAAACACTCGAGTATTTTAATTCAAAATTAAATCAGTTTTAAATTGAAAAAGTTTTTAATCAGGGTCTGATAAAAGTACTCGAGTGTTTCTAAAAACACTCGAGTCTTTATTAAAATACTCGAGTTTTTTTTCAAAACACTCGAGTCTTTCGAAACCCCCAATTTTTGAACTTTCAGACCAAACTCGAGTATTTTCCAAAAAAACTCGAGTATTTTGAGTTTTCCTGAAATTTGAACTTTCGGACCAAAGTCGAGTTTTTCAATTTTTACTCGACTTTTCTGGGGAAATCTGGGCTGAGTCACGACCGACTCGAATATATTTTGAACTGTTTATATATACTCTCAGACTCAAGTTTTTTTTTGCGACCCTCTTCTCTCTCGGTTTTCTCATATCTCTCTCCTCAAAACTCCGTTTTTACTCAAATTTTTGCCAAATCTTACTAGTTTTACATCCTCTAATCACTTTTCTACCATTATTTCAACGAATTTCAACTCTTTTCAACCTCAAATCCGTCACCCCCTTTTCAAACCCTAACTTTCCAAAACTTCAATTTTCATCAATTCCTCTATGGCTTCATCATCTGGCAAAGGAAAGAGAGTAAGGATTGCTGACTCATCTTCCGAGGAGGAAATTTCCGACTACTATCAAGAGGATGAACGCTTGGAAAGGATGGAAGGCTTTGCCACCAGAGAATTCGGAGTAATCACATGGATCAATAGTACTTTCCTTGAGAGTAAGGGTTTCCATTTTGTTACTAACCTTAGATATCAGAAACTGATTCAATTTCTGGAATTTCATGGACCTATATATCCTAGGTTAGTTAGAACATTCTATGCAAACCTTAGGCTAAAGGACAATGTCATAGAAACAATGGTTGAGGGTGTTCGATTCAAAATTAGCGCTAAGGACCTTTTTGTTGCTTTTGGGACAGCACGTCACGGGGACAATTCTCTAAAGGCCGATGCGGACGACATTTTTCAAAGTTGTTTGCGCCCCGGTCGTGTATGGACCGAAGGAGTTAAGCATTCCTCATATATGACTGTCCAATCTAGGGTGTTGCATTATATTGTTTGTCATCAATTAGTGCCTCAAACCTCACCCAATTATGCCAAACCCACAAACAATGAACTTAGGCTTCTTAGTGCCATCCTGAACAATGAGAAGCTGAACTGGAGTCGCATAATTTTGGATAGAATGCTCCTTGCTGCTAAGTCCAAACACCCAAAAACCCTGCCCTATGCCATGCATGTTTGTTATCTGTTGAGTTACTTCAAGGTGCCTATCCCACGCAATGAAGAGAAAAAGACTCTTCATGTGAACCAGCATTGCCTCAACAAAGGCACCTTGAGTCACCAGGACATGGCATTCCATGAACCCTCTGGTCAATACTTGTACCGATCTGATATTGCTGATCTAGAGAGGGTTGCAAATGTGGCAGCTCAACAAGGGATGGATGCCCATCAGATGGAAGAGGAAGCTGCTGCATTTGCCCAGGCTGAAGAAGGGGATCCTATTGATCAGATTAACTTTGATGACTTCGCTGGATCTCAATCTGGGTTTGACAACTCGGGCTGGAGAGAGAATGTGATCACACGTCTGGACACTTTAGATGGGAGAATGGACTCCCTTGTGCATGCTATGGACGCCCAGCGTGATGATTTTGTTAGCCTAGACACTAGGATGAGTGCAGAGTCTGGCATGTTTTATTCTCATTTGGATCAGCACTCGGCCCAGATTAATGCCCGCCTGGACCAGCAGTCAGGGGAGATGCACCGCCGGTTTGATGAGATGATGGCGGCCTTCTCTCGATTTTATCCTCCTCCAGATGATCCAGCTCCTTCCATGTTTTGATGCTGCTGCTTATGGATTTTCTATTTTAGTTTTCATTATGTTTTCATCATGTTGATCTTGTTGCATTTTCTGTACTTTGAGAACTTGGTGTTTTGCGACTTTGGGTTTATTAATTGCACCTTTGATTTGGACCTTTTATGATATTTTTATGTTAATGAATTTGGTCTTCATTATGATGTTTGTGCAAAGCTTCAGGGGGAGCTCTTTATTGTTATTATATCTCCGTTTTTTTTGCATAGTTGGTTATGGGGTTTTCCGATTATGCACCTCTCCTCCCTTGATCTTTTTCTAAATTGTTACATCTTTTTGGCGTATGACAAAAAGGGGGAGAGATATTACACTTGTCTTGTCTTGATATTGTTGCACCTAAAATCTCTAATTATGGTATATACTCTGATAATTGTTAAATTCTCTAATACCATAGGCTTGGTGCTAAAATTAAATTGTCATAACATCTTGCTCAAGCTGAATTTTTAGATAGGTGAAAAGTATCATTTAGTGAGGGGGAGTTGCATCTCCAAGTGGATCAAGCTTAACAAATGGATCAAGTGTTAATTATTTTGTCATCACCAAAAAGGGGGAGATTGTGAATTCAATGCTCCTAATTATGTGGATTATGTTTTGATGATGACAAAATAATTAACAAATCATGCCTTGAAGATATTGCAACATCAACATCAACAAGAAGTCAAGAAAAGAAGACAAGTGCCCAATCATTCTCAATCAAATATTAATTGTAAATTTCTAATTTATGTTGAGAGTGGTTGAGAGTGGGTAGAAATAGTTAGTCTCTTCTAGGAATAAATTTTTATATGTTTATTAAGTTGAGATTGACCAAAAATTAATACTTGAGAGGAAAAATAAAATTGAAAAATAATTTTTCCCATATCTGATCAAAATACTCGAGTATTTTGATAAAGACTCGAGTATATACTCGAGTATTTATAGAAAAACTCGAGTATTTGTGCCAGGTCAGCAATTATGACCGTTAGTCTTGTTCGTGCACCAATTCACTCGTGACCGACCAAAAAGACTCGAGTTTTTACCAAAAGACTCGAGTATTTTTGTCCAGTCAGCAAAAATGAACGTTGGAGAAACTCAAAAACCCAATTGAGGGCATTTGAGTCTCATCCAACCCAAGAGAGCAATTCAGAACCTAATTGTAAAATTTCTCTTTGAATTTGTGCAAGAACAAACAAGACAACAACACATTATTGATCACAAGCTTTCATAATTTCCTTTTCTCAAGTGTTAATTCCCAAAAAGCTCAACTTCTCAATCATATTGTCATTTTATTCCAAGTTGAGTTTTAGGCCTCAATTCTTACATTGAGCTGTGCTTATTTGTGCTAATCCATTGTGAGATTAGTAATACACATACAAAAAGCTTGATTATTCAAAGTCTTGGATTGTTCCCAAGCAAACCCTAAGTGGCTTAGGGTGTTGGAAGTCTTGAGAGGTTCTCAAGCACAAGACTAGGAGGTTCCTAGCCCGGTGGAGTTTCTTGAAGGGAGTTCAAGGAAGCTTTGTGAAGAGTTCTTCAATCACCGGAATCAAATTGGGGTAGAAATCAAGAGTTTGGTACACTCTTGAAAGGGTTAGGTTGAGTGAGGCCATTCTCAAGCAATCCTTTGTAATTTCTAACAATTTGATTATTAGTAGAAACTCCTAAGTGATTAGGAGGACTGGATGTAGCTCATTGTTGGAGTGAACCAGGATAAAATTGCTTGAGTGTTGGTTTATTGCTTTTAATCTACTTTCTAGCTCAATAGACTTAAGTCATTTCAATCAATTAGGATTTATACAATTAGGTAGCAAGTTCAAGGAATCTTTGTGTTTAAAAGTTATTTAGATTGCTTGTTATTCTGTTGGATAAGTTCCTGTTTATTATTGAATTGATTTGAGTTAAATTGCTGAATTTTCGTTTCTGGTTTTTCCCATATCTGATAGGAAAAACTCGAGTATTTCAGAAAAGACTCGAGTTGTTCATCACTGAAAAACTCGAGTATTTCACAAAAGACTCGAGTATTTTGTGTCTGATTGCAGAAAATTCAGTCTTAGCTCCATTCTTCAATTATCAATCGAAATATTTGGTATTAGTGCTTCAAAATACTATTCACCCCCCCTCTAGTATTTGCTTAGCCCGCTTGTTGGTTTCCAACACACCCGTCCCCGCGCCCCAGGCGCGTGGGACCTACTTCGGCTCCATTTTGCTCCGTTCTTTTTCCATTTGCAAGATCTTTTCGTCCTCTTTTCAGGTCCATAAATATTTTATTCATTTAAGCTCCAAAAAGTACCTGAAACACTAACAAACGGATCAAAACGTTCAAAGGACCCTAAACTACTAAAAATAATTAAAATCTAATAAAAAGTCCTAAATTTGCTAAAGAAACAAGCCAAATACATAGTATAAGGGAGTCAAATCAATGCTCAAATCTATATATATTGGACCCAAATCAATTATACAAGCAATATATACATATAAAGTACCAAAACCTTCCTTAGAACACTAAATACAGGAATATAGAATAATCCATATCATCTCCCCCTGTATAAATGCACAAAAAATAATTCAATTTGATCAAAATTTTGCATCGTTCATTGTTCAGAGTATCTCCCCCTGTATGCATTAGTCATATATATCAGAATATCTCTCCCCCTTTTGTAATCATAAAAAAGATGTGTTATCTCCCCCTGAAACACTAAGAAGATGCATCAATAATAACAACAGAGATAAACAGACTCACATACTCAAAATAGGTGAGAGGCAGAAGTTAAACCAATTTCTCTACGAATGAAAAAGAAATTTTTTTTTGGAAGCGGTTTCGTAAAGATATCAGCCAACTGCCGCGAAGTATCAACATACTCAATAATGCAATCACCCTTTTGAATATGATCATGAATAAAATGGTGTGGAATCTCTATATGCTTCGTGCGAGAATGTTGCACTGGGTTTTTGGTAATACTAATAGCACTGGTATTATCACATTTAATGGGAATGTGATCTAGACTTACACCAAAGTCTAGGAGTTGTTGTTTCAACCACAAAATCTGCGCACAACAACTACCTGCGGCGACATATTCAGCCTCAGCTGTAGATAGGGCCACACTAGACTATTTCTTACTAGCCCATGATACCAAAGAATTGCCAAGAAGATGACAAGTGTCGCTAGTGCTTTTTCTATCTACCTTGCAGCCAGCAAAGTCAGAATCAGAATACCCAACAAGATTACAAGAAGAACCTTTGGGGTACCATAAACCCATATTAGTTGTGCAAGACAAATATTTCATTATACGCTTGGCAGCAACCATGTGCGTTTCTTTTGGATTCGACTGGAACCGAGCACAAAGACACACACTAAACATTATATCCGGCCTACTTGCCGTTAAATAGAGAAGGGATCCGATTATACCTCGATATTTTGTAATTTCTACGGATTTACCTCCTTCATCTTTGTCCAGATAACAGGATGTGCTTATCGGTGTTGCTACTGCCTTGGCCTTATCCATACCAATCTTTTCAGTAATTCCTTGCAGTATTTTGTTTGGCTAATGAAAATTTCGTCCTTTTCTTGCTTTATTTGTAATCCCAGGAAAAAGTTCAGCTCGCCCATCATAGACATCTCGAACTCTTCCTGCATCATACTAGAAAATTCCTTGCAAAGGATTTCATTAGTAGCACCGAAAATAATGTCATCAACATAAATTTGAACTAAAAGAATGTCCTTTCCTTTCTTTTTAATAAAAAGTGTGTTATCAACCTTCCCTCTTTCAAAATTATTTTCCAATAAAAATTTGCTAAGACGGTCGTACCATGCTCTAGGAGCTTGTTTCAAACCGTACAAAGCCTTTTTCAATTTAAAAACATAATCTGGGTGTTCATAACTTTCAAAGCCAGGAGGTTGACACACATAAACTTCTTCATTTATAAAACCATTAAGAAAGGCACTCTTTACGTCCATTTGATATAATTTAAAATCTAAAATGCATGCAAAAGCTAAAAGCAGTCTAATGGCTTCCAACCTAGCAACAGGGGAAAATGTTTCCTCATAATCTATCCCCTCTTCCTGGTTGTAACCTTGTGCAACTAGCCTAGATTTGTTTCGAACAATTAAACCAGCCTCATCAAGTTTATTTTTATAAATCCACTTAGTTCCAATAATCGGACGAGACTCAGGCCTAGGAACAAGTTCCCACACCTGATTTCTTTCGAACTGGTTTAATTCCTCTTGCATTGCCAAAAGCCAATGCTCATCAAGCATAGCCTCAGAATAATTCTTTGGCTCTACTTGAGAAACAAATGCAAAGAAGTTACACATATTGCTAATAGAATTGCGTGTACTTACACCTTTTGAGATATCACCGATAATCTGATCAATGGGATGGTGCCTAGATGTTCTCCATTCCTTAGGCAAATCAGCGTTGAGTTCCAAGGATTGTTCTTGATTTTTCTCCTCAACAGATTCGACTGATTTTTCCTTGCTTTCGGAATGCTCCTTTCCTTTAGCATTTGGCTCCTCATCCTCATCAATGAACAAATCTCCAAGAATACCTGAAATTTCATTAACAGATATTGTAGTGTCCTGGAACACTAGATGTCCTTAACCCTCTAAGTGCTCAAGATTATGGAATCAGGAGCCCTAGAGAGGATCAAGAGTTAATTTGTGACTTATGGTATTTCTGCAATTCTAGTTGGGAAAAGCAGGATCTCCCTAGTCAACGTGTGTGTGCAGAGTGTCAACTTAGGGATGAGAGTATGTACCTGAAACCCTAGTTGTAGTGAGCTATTTATAGGGTTTGGAGGAGGCTGATATGGGCCGTCTAGGCCCTGTATCAGGGTTAAGCTGAACCAGGATTCTGTGAGATAATATCGGAGGATTATGCTCTTAGAATCTGGATAGGATCAGCTGAAGATCTCATGTCTAGGCTGTTGCGAGAATCTAGGAGTGATTTGCGGAAGGGATAAGAAGCCTCGGTGGGTCTGAGCTTATCCGCTAGCCGACGGTATGTCTCGGCCTAGAGTCTCAAGCCTGATGGATTGAGGATCGATGATGAGGCTCGGTTCCATCAAGTCCGAGCCTGGTCCTTTGGGTATGCTCGGAGTTCATGAGTCCGAGCGAGGGACGTTCATGTTAAGTGAACCGAGGGAAGTGCCCTTAGAGAATCCTTTTGACAAGGCTTGAATCCGTGTCTGGTCGGCAGACCCTAAAAGCCCCCCCAGCTCGTAAGACTTTGAGAAGTCTGTGACGAGGTAGCAAGTGTTTCGGGTTGACCTTTTCGGATGTCTTAGTTTGGGATTGCTTTGACAACTATTTCCAACTTTAACCTTGTAGCCTGTTCGAGGTGACTTTTTGGGTTCTCTAGGTACAGCGCGTGTCCTTGAGAGTTGTGCCACATCATTGCAAATTTTGAAATTTGAAAAAGCGCCTCTTTGTAACTGCCACGTTTCATCGTGTGAGTGGCTGGTGATCGAGGCCGTACCCGATACAAATAAAAACAGTTTAAGTATAGTACTAGGAAGTGACTCCTAGGTCGTCTCCCAAGAAATATCTTATCAAGCAAAAGGTCGAACACATAGTATGCATAGAAAACAGGGGGGGTTTTTTTGTATTGAATATTGAATAATTGAAATCAAAACAGAATTAAATCAAAACGAAGAAACAAATAAGGAAAAGCGGATAAACCCCTTTGGCTCGCGTTCACAACTCTATCATCGGTCACAAAAGATCAATTTCTTTCCTCTTCACTGTCCAACTCGTGAGAATTAAATACTAAGCGAAAATTCAATTCTCACCCCAAAACCCAAACCTCTAATTAAGCATTAAAAGCCAAAGCATGGACTTTTTACGAGTTTGCATAAATTAAGCATTCATACACATGGATTATCTCTATATAATGGAACTAAGCGAACCATAACATATCAATAAGCATGAAAACAGTGAATAAAAACGAAATAGCATTAAGAATAGAACCTCAAGAGTATGTGATACATTACCAAAGGGATTTAACCTAAGAGTTTAGCCTTCCATGAAGAAAAATACCAAAAACGTGTAGAAAAAAAGGGAAGAGAGAGAAACCCTAGCATCCACCACAAGCTTGGAGAGCAAAACTAAGCCTTCTCTAAGAGAGAGAATGTAAAAAAACGTGAATGGAAGGTCTCCCCTAGGGTTTACACGAATTTGGCTTTTTAAATCACAAAACGGGCCTAAATCATGGGCCCAAATCCTAAGGAAAGCTTATCTCTAAATTAAATCTAAAAATATCTTATAGATAAAATCTAAATCTTAAAAGATATAACTAAATCTCAACTAATCCTAAAGATAGATTACAATCTTCACTTCATCATATATCTTCTCTTCCAAAATTAAATCTTCATTCCCAAAATGTCCAAAAAACCCTTGTGCCAAATATGACCTGAAAATAGAAATAGAATTAATTAGGCTAAATAATCCCAAATTAAACAATATTCAGAATATTAGTCCAATAAACTCTAAATCACTAAATCAAGCTAAACAATGTCAAATAGGCAACAAGTATCAATAATAGGAGTAAAATAATGCAAGGAAAAATGGGAAATAAAATGCTCATCAAATACCCCCACACTTATCCTTTTGCACTCCTGGGCAAAACTAAGAATTAGGACTGAGAAAATCAATATGCACCAAAGTGAATCATGTAACAAGATTACTAAAACTAATGAATGCAAACCTAAGAGATTACATACTTCACAATGAATTCTTGGAAATGCAAAGAAATGGGCAAAATCGAGCACACGAAGAAAATAAGGACCAAAGAATCAAGGCATCCATGAACATCATCCAATTATTTCAAATATGCAAAGAAAACCAATGACATCAAGAGGGTAGTCACAAAGATGATAGAAACTCACAAGGATCACTCAATAGTGTTTACACTCAAGTGTTTAAGGTTAATCAGTGTTTACACTCAAGGCACATCATGAAAAACAAACACAACCATAAGCTTGACAAGCCTCTAACATCAACAATCAACACACATGCACATTAAGATCAAAAGGTCTTTTCAGGGTTGTAATGGGGCCAAGGACAAGGTAGGATAAAAATATGGGAAATGTAGCTAAAACCCAGGGAATAGAGGAGCAATGGGGAACAAGTAAAAAAAAATAAGCACAATCCACCCTAGAATGAAATGGTAAACATAACAACAACCTCTAATTCCAAACCTCCATGCCTCAATCAACCTTTTATTCCATTTTTTTTCTTTTTCTTCTTCTTCTTCTTCTTTTTTTTCTTTTTTTTTCTTTTTTTTTTTTTTTGAATTGCATTACATTGCAGAACTTCATGAACGAAAGAAACGAAGAAACAATAAAAATGGCATAATGAGATAAAGCCATAATTACTTCACCGACCATAGAGGCAAAACCCAGAACTCACAAGAGATGAAGAACAAAGCACCCTCGCTTACTTAATACCCATTCCCAAAACAATTCCAAAGCTCCAACGTTCCCTAAGGTTAGGACAATCATGGTTTTCCAGTCATAGGCTTGTAATGAGCTAAAGAACAAAGAAAAGGGATATAAAGGCTCAAAGGGGCTATCAAAGGATAAATTCATTCAAGGTAGGCTCATATGGCTAGTGGCTTATTCAAGAAAAAACAATGCCTAAATCATTTCAAAATGTGCATGGGAATATCAAGTATCAACAAGAGTCAAGTCAAGTTCTAGAGTGCAAGTAATCCAGAGTGCAATCACACATGAAAGAAAAATTAGGTGGCATATATAGCAATCCACCCACAATTAAGGCTCAAATCCTCACAAAAGGGACAATTATATCACAGTGTTACCACCTCTTAATTATCAAAAGCAACTTTACACACAGAAATGCATGAATTCAGACACAAGATACCAAGACTCTACTAAAATGAAGCAAAAACATGCAAGAAAATGCCCAAAACTTAGCAAAACCTAAAAAATCAAAGCAAAAATATGCAACCTAAACTACTCTCCCCCCCACACTTAAATCACACATTGTCCTCAATGGAAAACAAATAGCAGAATCAGACTGATATAGACAAGTGCAATAAAAAGAGTAAGGAAGGAGAAAAGAAGACTCCCGAAATCATGGTGGGTCAAAAATGGGGTCGACCAATGAGGCTTCCTCCACAGGTGCATTATCCAAAGAAGGGGTAGTTAGGAAAGGCTTGAGTCGGTGGCCATTGACTTTGAAGCTCTTGTCTGTGGACTCACTCTTGATCTCCACAGTGCCATAAGGAAACACTTGGGTGACTACAAACGGTCCAATCCATTTAGAGCGGAGCTTTCCACTCATGAGTCCAAGCCTAGAGTTGTAGAGCAACACTTTTTGACCAACCAAGAACTCCGTTCTGCAAATTGAGCTAAAGTTTTGAATAAACCTGCGATAGAAACCTGCATGGCCAAGAAAAGAACGCACCTCTCGCACGCAAGAGGGGTAAGGCAAATGTGATATTACATGCAGCTTAGCAGGGTCAACCTCTATGCCCTTATGCGAAATAATGTGCCCTAAGACTATGCCTTGTTCTACCATAAAATGACATTTTTCAAAATTCAAGACAAGGTTAGTCTCAATGCACCTATTAAGCACCTTAGACAAACTATCAAGACATGCATCAAAAGAGGAACCATATACACTAAAATCATCCATGAAGACCTCTATGCAATGCTCAAGTAAGTTATTAAAAATACTCATCATACATCTTTGAAAAGTGCCAGGAGCATTGCATAGGCCAAAAGGCATCTTCCTATAAGCAAATGTACCAAAAGGACAGGTAAATGTAGTCTTATGTTGGTCCTCTGGTGCAATACAGATTTGGAAATAACCAGAGAAACCATCTAAGAAGCAATAGTGATATTTACCTGATAGGCGCTCCAACATCTGATCAATGAAGGGAAGAGGAAAATGATCCTTGCGGGTCGCCTGGTTGAGCTTCCTATAATCAATGCAGACTCTCCAACTGTTCTGCACTCTAGTGGGAATCAGCTCATCCTTCTCATTTTTGACAACTGTCACCCCAGATTTCTTGGGAACTACTTGAACCGGGCTTACCCAAGTGCTGTCTGAAATGGGGTAGATAATGCCAGCTTACAGCAGCTTGGTGACCTCTTTCTTCACCACATCAAGAATCTGGGGGTTCAACCGTCTCTGGGGTTGTCTCACCGGTTTAGCCCCATCCTCCAATAAAATCCGATGCATGCACATGGAGGGGCAAATACCAGGTATGTCTGCCAAAGTCCATCCTATTGCCCTTTTGTTTGCTCTAATCACATCCAGCAGTTGCTTCTCTTGATCAACAGAAAGGGAGGTAGAGATGATCACTGGAAGTTTCTGCTCAGCCTCCAAGTAAGCATATTTGAGATGAGGAGGAAGGGGCTTCAGGTCCAATAAAGGTGCCTGCATCACAGATGGAACTAAAGGAGCAGCAGAATTGGATTCTGCCGCCTGCACCTGAACAAGTGAATTAGACTCATGCAAAACAGAAATGGGGTTAGCATGATCTGAATCTATATCATATGAATCAACAGATGCAGTAGCAGAATTTAAAAACTGGTCAATTTCAATGCATGCAGTGCACATTTCGGAATCAGAACATGCAGAACAAGTAAATGAGCTAGTGAAAGATGGCAAATCATAATCATGCAAAAAGTCTAGAACATGCTCATCAATCAGATCATCAATCAAGTCAACATGAAAAACAGAGTGGTCATCAGAAAAATGTTTCATAGCATCAAAAATATTGAATCGAACCACACTGTCATCAAATTCCATGGAAAGTGTACCTGCATGCACATCTATCTTGGTTCGGGCTGTTTTCAAAAATGGTCTCCCTAATATGATAGGGACAGCACTACGAGAGGTGTCCTCTTCCATATCAAGAATATAAAAATCAGCAGGAAAGATAAGCTCTTCAACCCGAACCAGGACATCCTCTATCAAACCTGCGGGGTTGGCAGTAGATCTATTTGCCAAGTGAATAACCACACCCGTAGGTTGAAGGGGTCCAAGTGAAAGAGACTTGAAAACAGACATAGGCATAACATTAATAGATGCTCCTAAATCTAGCAAAGCATTCTCAAATTTAGTATTACCTATGATACAAGGCACAGAGAAAGTTCCAGGATCCTTACACTTTTCAGGAATATGAGGGACGGGTTTACCTATAAGAGCAGATACATTTCTTCCCATGCTGATCCTCTCATTGCCCTTGAGCTTCCGTTTGTGTGTGCATAGATCCTTCAAGAACTTTGCATACCTTGGAATTTGCTTGATTGCATCAAGAAGGGGTATGTTGACTTCCACCTTCCTGAATGTGTCAAGTATCTCTTTGTCAATCTCTTCTATTTTCTTGCTTTGAGTCACCCCCCTTGGTGGGAAAGGAAGAGGAATGGGGGGTGGTTGTAGGGCAGCAGCAGGTGTTGTGCTTGTGGAAGGCTGAGCTGGATGGGATTTTCTGGTACTTGTGTGCTCACTCTCCTCGACCATTTGGCTCTTCTTGTTGGTTGAAACTAGATCATCTTTGTTGAGGTCAGATTCTGGTGTGGGTGTGACAATCTGCTTCCCTGACCTTAGACTAATGGCATTCACATTCTGGTTTGGATTGATCACTGTTTGGGATGGCAACTTGTTAGAATTCTGAGATTGCATAGTGTTGATTGCTGTTGCCATCTGTCCCATCTGATTGGTCAAAGATTGAATGGAGGCCTCTTGTCTTTGAATGGATGCTCTAGTTTCCTGTTGGAATTGGAGATTTTGCATGGTCATCTGTTTCATCAGCTCTTCCAATGAAGGCTGCTGCTCAGTACTAGGAGCTGGTGGTGCAGAATTAGCCTGTTGTTGTCTCTGTTGCTGGACTGGAGGAGGTACATATGGTGGTCTAGAATTGTTCTGAAATTGAACCTGTGAAGGTTGCTGCTGATCAGACCATCTCAGGTTGGGATGGTTCCTCCAACCAGGGTTGTATCTATTGGTAGAGAGATCAAAGTTCTGTGGCTGCTGGTTTCTACTATTGAAGATGTTGGCGGCATATGCCTCAGGTTGGTCAGCACCAGTCGTGGGCTGCTGCTGCACAGAAGGGCATGCATCTGTGGGGTGCTCAGCGGATGTGCATATGCCACATAATCTAGCAGGCAAAGACAACTTCTTCTGGTTGATGGCCAATTGAGTGACCAAAGTTGTAAGTGAATCTATCTTCTGTTCAAGCTTCTCAACCTTACCAGAACTTGTGCCAACATCATTCACTCCTCTCACTATGATTGCATCGCTGTTGCCCCTTGCATGGAATTGTTGACAATTGGAAGCCATCTTCTCAATCTTGACTCTGGCTTCTAAAGGTGTCATGTCTCCTAGGGCACCACCACTTGCAGCATCAAGCATGTTTCTCTCCATGAGGTTGAGACCTTCATAGAAATATTGAATAAGCAACTGCTCTGAGATCTGATGGTGGGGGCAGCTCGCACACAGTCTCTTGAATCTCTCCCAATACTCGTAGAGACTTTCTCCACTTTGTTGCCTGATGCCTGATATATCCTTTCGGATTGCTGTTGTTCTGCATGCAGGGAAGAATTTCTCCAAAAATGCCCTCTTCAGGTCATCCCAGACTGTGATAGAACCAGGGGCCAGATCGTACAACCAATCCTTGGCTAGCCCCTCTAGGGAGTGTGGGAATGCCTTAAGACAAACATGATCCTCTTGCACATCATGTGGTTTCATAGTAGCACAGACAATATGGAACTACTTGAGATGTTTATGAGGATCCTCACCTGCAAGACCATTAAACTTGGGAAACAAATGAATTAGTCCAGACCTTAGCTCATACGGGTCATCGGGATACTGGATGCACAAATCTTCAATAGTGAAATCAGGTGCAGCCAGCTCCCTCAATGTCCTCTCACGTGGTGGAGGTTGAGCCATATTTTCAGAATAATTAGAATAAGAATAAGAATTTATAGGAATAGAAGAAAAAGAAGCAGACTCACTATGTAAAGACTCAATAGACTCACTACCTATGGACTGGTTCCTATTTTGTCTAACTAGTCTGTGATAAGTTCTATCAATTTCAGGGTTATATGGATGAAAGTAGCTTGGGTTGCCCCTAGTCATGTACTGAACAGAACACCATGTAGCATAGCAAACTGTCACTAATATACATGACCAAAATAGGCAACAAAATTTTTTTATTTTTTAAAATTTTTTCTTTATTTTTTTCAGCACCCTAAAATCATGATAACATACCACAAAAAGTTTTAGGACAAAATTCAAAAGGGAACCAAGTCAAACAATTAAATCAGAGACCAAAAACTAAGAAAATAAAACTTGTAAAATAAAAAAGAAATAGTAAAACGGCTTTTTCAGGATCCAGACGAAGGAGTTTTTTGACAAAGTGAGAAAAATCAGATTATTCAGAAAATTCCCTTCGATTTGATATAAAATTCGTCAAATTCCGAGTTACGGGTCAAAAGTTGCGACGATTTGAAGAAAGTGCTGCTAAAACTTGGAAAATTTTTCTGGAACTCACAACCAGTGATGATCTGAGTGATCGTGGTGCCTCAAAACCTTTTTATATGATAAAAGTAGTGTGGATATAAATTTTCGTGCAAAAATTCCACCCACAACTATGTGAACTAGCAACCACAGAATCAATCAAATACACTAATTGCAACAAAATAGCAAAACAGCAAACAATGCAACTTCAACCGGTTATCAGAATTGACTACTAGACCCTAAATCAGACACGACACACTATAATAACTATACTAACTATGACACTAACTAACTACTAATGACCTTTGGCAAGAACCGATATTCCCCGGCAACGGCGCCAAATTTGATCGAGGCCGTACCCGATACAAATAAAAACAGTTTAAGTATAGTACTAGGAAGTGACTCCTAGGTCGTCTCCCAAGGAATATCTTATCAAGCAAAAGGTCGAACACATAGTATGCATAGAAAAAAGGGGGGTTTTTTTGTATTGAATATTGAATAATTGAAATCAAAACAGAATTAAATCAAAACGAAGAAACAGATAAGGAAAAGCGGATAAACCCCTTTGGCTCGCGTTCACAACTCTATCATCGGTCACAAAAGATCAATTTCTTTCCTCTTCACTGTCCAACTCGTGAGAATTAAATACTAAGCGAAAATTCAATTCTCACCCCAAAACCCAAACCTCTAATTAAGCATTAAAAGCCAAAGCATGGACTTTTTACGAGTTTGCATAAATTAAGCATTCATACACATGGATTATCTCTATATAATGGAACTAAGCGAACCATAACATATCAATAAGCATGAAAACAGTGAATAAAAACGAAATAGCATTAAGAACAAAACCTCAAGAGTATGTGATACATTACCAAAGGGATTTAACCTAAGAGTTTAGCCTTCCATGAAGAAAAATACCAAAAACGTGTAGAAAAAAAGGGAAGAGAGAGAAACCCTAGCAGCCACCACAAGCTTGGAGAGCAAAACTAAGCCTTCTCTAAGAGAGAGAATGTAAAAAAACGTGAATGGAAGGTCTCCCCTAGGGTTTACACGAATTTGGCTTTTTAAATCACAAAACGGGCCTAAATCATGGGCCCAAATCCTAAGGAAAGCTTATCTCTAAATTAAATCTAAAAATATCTTATAGATAAAATCTAAATCTTAAAAGATATAACTAAATCTCAACTAATCCTAAAGATAGATTACAATCTTCACTTCATCATATATCTTCTCTTCCAAAATTAAATCTTCATTCCCAAAATGTCCAAAAAAACCCTTGTGCCAAATATGACCTGAAAATAGAAATAGAATTAATTAGGCTAAATAATCCCAAATTAAACAATATTCAGAATATTAGTCCAATAAACTCTAAATCACTAAATCAAGCTAAACAATGTCAAATAGGCAACAAGTATCAATAATAGGAGTAAAATAATGCAAGGAAAATGGGAAATAAAATGCTCATCAGCTGGTAAGATAATGGGCTTTCGGCCCACACGTACATCAGGGAAGTAAACTGAACAGTTTTCTTTGGGGTTATTCGCATCCCATACTCTTTTCATTCCACCCTCTTTTTCTCAAATCAGAACCTTCATACCAGAAACTTCATTTCTCACTCTCTAAATCAGAAGAAGCTCTTCCATTTCTCCTTCTCCCACTCATTGCCTCTACTTTCTTCTACGCTTTTCGCGATCATCCATTACTACCAACTTTTCACAGAAATCAACAACTAAACGCAGGTAATTTTCTCTACTCCTTCTGTTTCTATTCTTGCTTTTCCTCCTTTTTTCTTAAAAGGGGTTTTGGTTTTTGGGTTTTGCAGGGATTTGAGATTTGATTATTCTGGGTTTTTCAGGGGTTTGGGATCTGTGGGATTTCTGGGTAGGTAGCATTAAGGGGTTGGCTAGTCATGAAAGGGTGGAGGGATCTAAGGAGAATTTATCGCGAACTCTGTAGAAAATTAGGAGAGGAGCCTTCTAGTGATAGTGATTCAACTTTTTCTGGGAGTTCTGGGGATGTTAGTAATTCTGACGCCGATTACGCAATAGATCCTTTCACCCCCCCATCAGCCAGGGAACCACCGTGAAAAAACCGTTAGTCGTAGAATACCCATCGGATCCTGCTGAGGAGAGTAAGTGGCTATTGGCTTATAGGTTTGCTGAACGTAGAGCTCAGGTTAGGATTAGCCCCGAGCGCTGTACAATGGAAGAAGAGCCTTTAGGAGATCCGAGGAAAAAGGGAGGAAAAAGTCCAAGGCTCGGCCTTAACTTTAGAATTAAAACATCTAATATAAAAAATCCTAACGCCGATCCTTTTACTTTTTCCCCAGATATGGTGGAGCGCAGGTGTGACACCAATCCTGAAGAATATCTTTTACCGCCCAATCATGCGCAGTACGATGGAGTCTTTGATCGGGAGGTGCTTGGAACGAGGCCTTCGTTGCTGACCAATAACAGTTTGAACCACCTTCGTCCTCTCATAACCCCTCCGAGCGCAGATGGGAATGCCTCGGAATTTGTACTAAGGCACGTGAACATTGACGACCGGATCTGCTTCGAAGTGCCGCAAAATCAACAACTCTTCTACTTCTACGAAGAAATAGTAACAAAGGTTGGAATCCGCATGCCCTTTTCGACTTTTGAAATAGAGGTACTCAACCACTTAGGTATAGCCCCGAGCCAGCTACACCCGAGCGGATGGGCATTTGTTTGAGCATTCCAACAGTTCTGCGACGCCGAAGGTTTAGTTGCCACACTTCGAGCTTTCTTTTGGCTATATGCCCCTCAAGTAAACAAGTTCGGCAACTCCAAAGGACTTTGGGTGTCACTGAAAGCTCGGAAGGACCACGCACTTTTCGCTAAAGTCACCGATTCATGGAAGTCCTTCAAGCCTCTCTTTTTTCGGTATGAGTACAATGGGGCTGGTGTGTGCTGGTTTATGGAGCAGGTTGTGTAAGTTCCATTGAGAATGTTTTGATAATGACAAAAGGTTTTGAACAAGATACTAAGGTGTTGATCAAGTTTCAAGCTCAACAAGCAACAACAAACATCAAGTGAAGAAGAGAGAACAAGCTCATGAAGACTTGAAGATCTAGTTTGAGTTTTGTTATTGTTTTATCTTTTGCCTCTCTAGACTTAGTCTTTTATTTGATGAGTTTGGGTAGAGTTTCTTAGAGGATAGTGAATCTCTTTTGATTGCATGATTAAATCATAATTTGAGTTTTCACTTAACCTAAAATCAATAGGTGGCTTAAAGGTTTGAAAAGAAAGGTTTAGTTTTGAGAAAACAAGTTTCTAACAAGTTTCTACAGGGCTTAATCGATTAAGAACAAATCTAATCGATTACTAATCGATTAAACACTGCTATACTGGTTTTTTAAAATACAATTTTCACTTCTCAAAATCATTTTTTTAAGTGCTCTAACTTTTGGGTATTCTACATAAACCTTTTCCTAATCTTTGTGATTATCTAGAATCATTTTCATACAAGTTTTACAAGAAATCAAGCCACTCTATTCTCTCTCAATTTCAAAGATCAAAGCTTTTCTATTTTCATATTCTTTGATCAAGAACTCTTGAATCTCTTATGTTGATTTGTCATAGCTATTGAAAGAGATTCATAGGAGTGTCATTTTGTTTTCTATTGTGTTGTAATCTTTGCAAGAGGCAAGCCATCTACAAAAAACAAGAAGACTTGGTGTGTCGATTATCATCAAGCAAATTTCTCATTGAAGAAGAAGTCTTGGTTGTGAATCGAGCAAAGTGAAGCCTTGGTGTGTGGATTATCATCAAGCAAGTGAAGACTTGTTGTGTGGATTATCAACAAGGGGTAGAGGTTAGATTAGAGAGAAGATCAATAGGATTACAAGGCAAGGGTGTGGAGTATCTCTTGTAGGCTATCAAGAAGGGAGTCTTGAGAGGCATTTACTTGTAATTTGAGAACTCTAATTCCTCATATTGAAGAATCTCTCTTGGTTGAAGAGGGGACTGGATGTAGCTTTCAAGTGGATGAAAGTGAACCAGGATAAATCACTGTGTCGTATCTCTAAACCCTTAACTCTTTACATTCTTGTTGTTCATTGTGTTCTTGGTTGAAAACCTAGAAAAAGATTGATTTTCATAATTGATTGAATTGAATCTTAATTGTTCAAATTAACTTGGAGAAAATCATTTTCATAACCTAGGTAATCAATAAGAATATAGGTGTTAATTGTTTTCGCTGAATCTCTGATCTTACGTGTTGATTGATTGATTTTCGTATTCGATTGAAAAGTGATTTTTCAGTTTTTAACTGTCATAATCGATTATTAATCGATTAAGTGAAATTGTGTTTTCTGACCTTAATCGATTAAATTGCTGGTTAATCGATTAAATCTCAGTTTAATCTATTAAGTGCTGACAAATTTGCAAAAAATCATTTGTTTTAATTGTTTAGATTTGTTTCGTTCGAAAATCTTTCAAGGTTTCTTAAACACCTATTCAACCCCCCCTTCTAGGTGTGTTCCTAGGGTTCCTTAGTTGTTTCAACCACCAATTGCGGTTTCCTCAATTGGTATCAGAGCTCGGTCGAAAGACACGAGCGTAAGAGCTTTTTCGTAAAGATCCTTTAAGAAAATCGCAATGGGTTCCATGAATCCCTTTGGTGGTGAAGGTGCTTCGATAAGTCGTCCTCCACTCTTTAATGGTGAGGGATACGCTTATTGGAAAGTTAGAATGAAAATCTTTATCCAAGCCATAGATAGTGAAATTTGGAAAGTAGTTGAAAAAGGTCCTCATATCCCCTCTAGTTTAGTTGAAGGCGTAGTACATTTAATCCCCGAGGATAAGAGGAAGGATGATGATAGAAAGAAAGTTCAATATGATTAAAAAGCAAAGAATATCATTACCTCCGCTTTATCTTATGATGAGTTTTTTAGAGTTTCTCAATGTACTAGTGCTAAGGAAATGTGGGACACTTTACAAGTGACTCATGAAGGAACTAGTGAGGTTAGGAGAGCTAGATTGAATGCTTTAATGCGTGATTATGAATTGTTTCAAATGCTTCCAAATGAATCTATTAATGATATGCAAAAGTGTTTTACTCATATTATTAACCATTTACTTGCTCTTGGTAAGACTTTCTTACAAGGTGAACTTTCTAACAAAGTGTTGAGATGTTTAGACATAAATTGGCAACCAAAAGTAACGGCTATTGTTGAATCTAAGAATTTGGATGCTATGGATCTAGCAACACTTTTCGGAAAGCTTCAAGAACATGAAATGGAGCTTGGACGTTTAAGTATCAATGAAGAGTCGGATAAGAACAATGGAAGAAAGGGACTTGCTCTTAAAGTCAATAGATCATACAATAAGAAAGAGAGTTCCGATGATGATGATAGTGAAGATTCCGATTCGGATGTTGATGAAAAAGAAATGAAACTTTTACTAAGGAAGTTTGACTAGTTTCTAAGGAGAAAAGGAAGGTTGAATAAAGACAAAGGTAAAGATAAGGATTCCCCACACTACAAGACCAAGACATCAAAAGAAGGTGTAGTTTTCCATGAATGTAGAAAACCCGGTCATCTCAAGTACTCATGCTCTAGGTATCTCAAGAAGAAGGAGAAAGACAAGAAAAATTCAAAACACAAAAGAGCATATATAGTTTGGGATAGTGATGTAGAAGAGAAGAAAAGCACATCGAGTAGTTTGTCGGATGATGAAGAAGTTGCTAATCTCAACTTGCTTGTTCAAGTCAATGAAGAGGAAAGTTCAAATGATGAATCAAGTGAACAAAGCGAGGAAAGCAATGTAAGTCATACTAAATCCGAAATTTCTTCTAAATATGAATTGTTATATAATGCTTATGAAGAAATGCATGAACAACTTGAAAAACTAGTTTCGAAAAACATTGAAAGAAAGAAGCTCATTTTGAAACATCAAAAAGAGATTTTAGAACTTCAAAAACAAGTTGATGAGCTTAATCTTCAAAATGAAACTCTTGATCTTATATATGCCAGTTCTTCTTGTGATTGTGCTAGTAGATTGAATATTGTGGTTGATTGTGAGAGTTGCAAGTTGCTTAAGGATGAAAATGCTATTTTGAAAAATAAGCTTGCAAGTTTCATAAGTGGTGATATTAGATTGCGCACATTGTTAAATTTTCAAAGAGAAAATTCAAACAAGTTTGGTTTGGGTTATACTAATGCTAAGAGTAATTCTCATAGAAATGTTGTTGATTTTTCTAAAGTTGATTTCTCAAATGCACCAACATGTTTCTATTGTGGTACTCATGGACATACTTCAAATGTGTGTTATGTTAAAGTGCATGGTATACCTAAAGGAAAGTTTGTTTGGGTTAAGAAGGGTGAGATTCCCTTAACTAACAAAAATGGATCCAAAACCATTTGGATACCAAAAATCAAAGCATGATTGTTTTGTACGTATGATTGAAGAGCAAAGGGCTAACAAGTGTTATTCATACATTTGCATCTTCAATTGGTATTACATTTGCATCTCAAGTGAATGACCTACAAAGTGGTAAAAATTGGTACAAGTGATATTGTTGAATATTCTTCTTTGGTATCAATTATAGTTTTTCTCAATTGGTGTAATTGAATTGTCCTCAATTGGTATTACTTTTCTAAAGTTCAATTGGTATCTTTGAGTGATGATTAGATGATTATCATGCTTTTGTGATATTTTGTCAATTAGTGATAATTAGCTTTTCAATTGGTATCATTGATTATTTTTTGGTTCTTATCTTTCAATTGGTATCAATGTTGAAAAGGAATGATTGGTGATTTCTCTTATTTTGGCTAAGCATTTTATATTTCAATTGGTATATATTACTTTTTGATAATGCCAAAGGGGGAGAAATAGTTTGTTTTGGGAGAATGGTTGTTTTTGTTGTTTTTATGTAGGTTGAGCAAAGTTGTTGAAGATAGGGGGAGAATCAAGCTTCTATCAATTGGATTTCAAATGTAAATTGCATTGATTAAGGGGGAGCAAGAGTCTCACCAAGTGATCAAATAGTTAAAGCGTCAACAACTTCAAACAACTTCAAAACATGTTTGTCATTTTCAAAAAGGGGGAGATTGTAAGTTCCATTGAGAATGTTTTGATAATGACAAAAGGTTTTGAACAAGCTACTAAGGTGTTGATCAAGTTTCAAGCTAAACAAGCAACAACAAACATCAAGTGAAGAAGAGAGAACAAGCTCATGAAGACTTGAAGATCTAGTTTGAGTTTTGTTATTGTTTTATCTTTTGCCTCTCTAGACTTAGTCTTTTATTTGATGAGTTTGGGTAGAGTTTCTTAGAGGGTAGTGAATCTCTTTTGATTGCATGATTAAATCATAATTTGTGTTTTCACTTAACCTAAAATCAATAGGTGGCTTTAAGGTTTGAAAAGAAAGGTTTAGTTTTGAGAAAACAAGTTTCTAACAAGTTTCTACAGGGCTTAATCGATTAAGAACAAATCTAATAGATTACTAATCGATTAAGTGAAGATCTAATCGATTAAACACTGCTGTACTGGTTTTTTAAAATACGATTTTCACTTCTCAAAATCAGTTTTTTAAGTGCTCTAACTTTTGGGTATTCTACATAAACCTTTTCCTAATCTTTGTGATTATCTAGAATCATTTTCATACAAGTTTTACAAGAAATCAAGCCACTCTATTCTCTCTCAATTTCAAAGATCAAAGCTTTTCTATTTTCATATTCTTTGATCAAGAACTCTTGAATCTCTTATGTTGATTTGTCATAGCTATTGAAAGAGATTCATAGGAGTGTCATTTTGTTTTCTATTGTGTTGTAATCTTTGCAAGAGGCAAGCCATCTACAACAAACAAGAAGACTTGGTGTGTCGATTATCATCAAGCAAATTTCTCATTGAAGAAGAAGTCTTGGTTGTGAATCAAGCAAAGTGAAGCCTTGGTGTGTGGATTATCATCAAGCAAGTGAAGACTTGTTGTGTGGATTATCAACAAGGGGTAGAGGTTAGATTAGAGAGAAGATCAATAGGATTACGTGCAAGGGCGTGGAGTATCTCTTGTAGGCTATCAAGAAGGGAGTCTTGAGAGGCATTTACTTGTAATTTGAGAACTCTAATTCCTCATAGTGAAGAATCTCTCTTGGTTGAAGAGGGGACTGGATGTAGCTTTCAAGTGGATGAAAGTGAACCAGGATAAATCACGGTGTCGTATCTCTAAACCCTTAACTCTTTACATTCTTGTTGTTCATTGTGTTCTTGGTTGAAAACCTAGAAAAAGATTGATTTTCATAATTGATTGAATTGAATCTTAATTGTTCAAATTAACTTGGAGAAAATCATTTTCATAACCTAGGTAATCAATAAGAATATAGGTGTTAATTGTTTTCGCTGAATCTCTGATCTTACGTGTTGATCGATTGATTTTCGTATTCGATAGAAAAGTGATTTTTCAGTTTTTAACTGTCATAATAGATTATTAATCGATTAAGTGAAATTGTGTTTTCTGACCTTAATCGATTAAATTGCAGGTTAATCGATTAAATCTCAGTTTAATCGATTAAGTGCTGACAAATTTGCAAAAATCATTTGTTTTAATTGTTTAGATTTGTTTCGTTCGAAAATCTTTCAAGGTTTCTTAAACACCTATTCAACCCCCCCTTCTAGGTGTGTTCCTAGGGTTCCTTGGTTGTTTCAACCACCAATTGCGGTTTCCTCAATTGGTATCAGAGCTCGGTCGAAAGACACGAGCGTAAGAGCTTTTTCGTAAAGATCCTTTAAGACAATCGCAATGGGTTCCATGAATCCCTTTGGTGGTGAAGGTGCTTCGATAAGTCGTCCTCCACTCTTTAATGGTGATGGATACGCTTATTGGAAAGTTAGAATGAAAATCTTTATCCAAGCCATAGATAGTGAAATTTGGAAAGTAGTTGAAAAAGGTCCTCATATCCCCTCTAGTTTAGTTGAAGGCGTAGTACATTTAATCCCCGATGATAAGTGGAAGGATGATGGTAGAAAGAATGTTCAATATGATTAAAAAGCAAAGAATATCATTACCTCCGATTTATCTTATGATGAGCTTTTTAGAGTTTCTCAATGTACTAGTGCTAAGGAAATGTGGGACACTTTACAAGTGACTCATGAAGGAACTAGTGAGGTTAGGAGAGCTAGATTGAATGCTTTAATGCGTGATTATGAATTGTTTCAAATGCTTCCAAATGAATCTATTAATGATATGCAAAAGCGTTTTACTCATATTATTAACCATTTACTTGCTCTTGGTAAGACTTTCTTACAAGGTGAACTTTCTAACAAAGTGTTGAGATGTTTAGACAGAAATTGGCAACCAAAAGTAACGGCTATAGTTGAATCTAAGAATTTGGATGCTATGGATCTAGCAACACTTTTCGGAAAGCTTCAAGAACATGAAATGGAGCTTGGACGTTTAAGTATCAATGAAGAGTCGGATAAGAACAATGGAAGAAAGGGACTTGCTCTTAAAGTCAATAGATCATACAATAAGAAAGAGAGTTCCGATGATGATGATAGTGAAGATTCCGATTCGGATGTTGATGAAAAAGAAATGAAACTTTTACTAAGGAAGTTTGACAAGTTTCTAAGGAGAAAAGGAAGGTTGAATAAAGACAAAGGTAAAGAGAAGGATTCCCCACACTACAAGACCAAGACATCAAAAGAAGGTGTAGTTTGCCATGAATGTGGAAAACCCGGTCATCTCAAGTACTCATGCTCTAGGTATCTCAAGAAGAAGGAGAAAGACAAGAAAAATACAAAACACAAAACAGCATATATAGTTTGGGATAGTGATGTAGAAGAGAAGAAAAGCACATCGAGTAGTTCGTCGGATGATGAAGAAGTTGCTAATCTCAACTTGCTTGTTCAAGTCAATGAAGAGGAAAGTTCAAATGATGAATCAAGTGAACAAAGCGAGGATAGCAATGTAAGTCATACTAAATCCGAAATTTCTTCTAAATATGAATTGTTATATAATGCTTATGAAGAAATGCATGAACAACTTGAAAAACTAGTTTCGAAAAACATTGAAAGAAAGAAGCTCATTTTGAAACATCAAAAAGAGATTTTAGAACTTCAAAAACAAGTTGATGAGCTTAATCTTCAAAATGAAACTCTTGATCTTATATATGCTAGTTCTTCTTGTGATTGTGCTAGTAGATTGAATATTGTGGTTGATTGTGAGAGTTGCAAGTTGCTTAAGGATGAAAATGCTATTTTGAAAAATAAGCTTGCAAGTTTCACAAGTGGTGATATTAGATTGCGCACATTGTTAAATTTTCAAAGAGGAAATTCAAACAAGTTTGGTTTGGGTTATACTAATGCTAAGAGTAATTCTCATATAAATGTTGTTGATTTTTCTAAAGTTGATTTCTCAAATGCACCAACATGTTTCTATTGTGGTACTCATGGACATACTTCAAATGTGTGTTATGTTAAAGTGCATGGTATACCTAAAGGAAAGTTTGTTTGGGTTAAGAAGGGTGAGATTCCCTTAACTAACAAAAATGGATCCAAAACCATTTGGATACCAAAAAGCAAAGCATGATTGTTTTGTAGGTATGATTGAAGAGCAAAGGGCTTACAAGTGTTATTCATACATTTGCATCTTCAATTGGTATTACATTGGCATCTCAAGTGAATGACCTACAAAGTGGTAAAAATTGGTACAAGTGATATTGTTGAATATTCTTATTTGGCATCAATTATAGTTTTTCTCAATTGGTATAATTGAATTGTCCTCAATTGGTATTAATTTTCTAAAGTTCAATTGGTATCTTTGAGTGATGATTAGATGATTATCATGCTTTTGTGATATTTTGTCAATTAGTGACAATTAGCTTTTCAATTGGTATCATTGATTATTTTTTGGTTCTTATCTTTCAATTGGTATCAATGTTGAAAAGGAATGATTGGTGATTTCTCTTATTTTGGCTAAGCATTTTATATTTCAATTGGTATATATTACTTTTTGATAATGCCAAAGGGGGAGAAATAGTTTGTTTTGGGAGAATAGTTGTTTTTGTTGTTTTTATGTAGGTTGAGCAAAGTTGTTGAAGATAGGGGGAGAATCAAGCTTCTATCAATTGGATTTCAAATGTAAATTGCATTGATTAAGGGGGAGCAAGAGTCTCACCAAGTGATCAAATAGTTAAAGCGTCAACAACTTCAAACAACTTCAAAACATGTTTGTCATTTTCAAAAAGGGGGAGATTGTAAGTTCCATTGAGAATATTTTGATAATGACAAAAGGTTTTGAACAAGCTACTAAGGTGTTGATCAAGTTTCAAGCTCAACAAGCAACAACAAACATCAAGTGAAGAAGAGAGAACAAGCTCATGAAGACTTGAAGATCTAGTTTGAGTTTTGTTATTGTTTTATCTTTTGCCTCTCTAGACTTAGTCTTTTATTTGATGAGTTTGGGTAGAGTTTCTTAGAGGGTAGTGAATCTCTTTTGATTGCATGATTAAATCATAATTTGTGTCTTCACTTAACCTAAAATCAATAGGTGGCTTAAAGGTTTGAAAAGAAAGGTTTAGTTTTGAGAAAACAAGTTTCTAACAAGTTTCTACAGGGCATAATCGATTAAGAACAAATCTAATAGATTACTAATCGATTAAGTGAAGATCTAATCGATTAAACACTGTTGTACTGGTTTTTTAAAATACAATTTTCACTTCTCAAAATCAGTTTTTTAAGTGCTCTAACTTTTGGGTATTCTACATAAACCTTTTCCTAATCTTTGTGATTATCTAGAATCATTTTCATACAAGTTTTACAAGAAATCAAGCCACTCTATTCTCTCTCAATTTCAAAGATCAAAGCTTTTCTATTTTCATATTCTTTGATCAAGAACTCTTGAATCTCTTATGTTGATTTGTCATAGCTATTGAAAGAGATTCATAGGAGTGTCATTTTGTTTTCTATTGTGTTGTAATCTTTGCAAGAGGCAAGCCATCTACAACAAACAAGAAGACTTGGTGTGTCGATTATCATCAAGCAAATTTCTCATTAAAGAAGAAGTCTTGGTTGTGAATCAAGCAAAGTGAAGCCTTGGTGTGTGGATTATCATCAAGCAAGTGAAGACTTGTTGTGTGGATTATCAACAAGGGGTAGAGGTTAGATTAGAGAGAAGATCAATAGGATTACAAGGCAAGGGTGTGGAGTATCTCTTGTAGGCTATCAAGAAGGGAGTCTTGAGAGGCATTTACTTGTAATTTGAGAACTCTAATTCCTCATAGTGAAGAATCTCTCTTGGTTGAAGAGGGGACTGGATGTAGCTTTCAAGTGGATGAAAGTGAACCAGGATAAATCACTGTGTCGTATCTCTAAACCCTTAACTCTTTACATTCTTGTTGTTCATTGTGTTCTTGGTTGAAAACCTAGAAAAAGATTGATTTTCATAATTGATTGAATTGAATCTTAATTGTTCAAATTAACTTGGAGAAAATCATTTTCATAACCTAGGTAATCAATAAGAATATAGGTGTTAATTGTTTTCGCTGAATCTCTGATCTTACGTGTTGATTGATTGATTTTCGTATTCGATTGAAAAGTGATTTTTCAGTTTTTAACTGTCATAATCGATTATTAATCGATTAAGTAAAATTGTGTTTTCTGACCTTAATCGATTAAATTGCAGGTTAATCGATTAAATCTCAGTTTAATCGATTAAGTGCTGACAAATTTGCAAAAATCATTTGTTTTAATTGTTTAGATTTGTTTCGTTCGAAAATCTTTCAAGGTTTCTTAAACACCTATTCAACCCCCCCCCCCCCCTTCTAGGTGTGTTCCTAGGTTCCTTGGTTGTTTCAACCACCAATTGCGGTTTCCTCAATTGGTATCAGAGCTCGGTCGAAAGACACGAGCGTAAGAGCTTTTTCGTAAAGATCCTTTAAGAAAATCGCAATGGGTTCCATGAATCCCTTTGGTGGTGAAGGTGCTTCGATAAGTCGTCCTCCACTCTTTAATGGTGAGGGATACGCTTATTGGAAAGTTAGAATGAAAATCTTTATCCAAGCCATAGATAGTGAAATTTGGAAAGTAGTTGAAAAAGGTCCTCATATCCCCTCTAGTTTAGTTGAAGGCGTAGTACATTTAATCCCCGAGGATAAGTGGAAGGATGATGATAGAAAGAATGTTCAATATGATTAAAAAGCAAAGAATATCATTACCTCCGCTTTATCTTATGATGAGTTTTTTAGAGTTTCTCAATGTACTAGTGCTAAGGAAATGTGGGACACTTTACAAGTGACTCATGAAGGAACTAGTGAGGTTAGGAGAGCTAGATTGGATGCTTTAATGCGTGATTATGAATTGTTTCAAATGCTTCCAAATGAATCTATTAATGATATGCAAAAGCGTTTTACTCATATTATTAACCATTTACTTGCTCTTGGTAAGACTTTCTTACAAGGTGAACTTTCTAACAAAGTGTTGAGATGTTTAGACAGAAATTGACAACCAAAAGTAACGGCTATTGTTGAATCTAAGAATTTGGATGCTATGGATCTAGCAACACTTTTCGGAAAGCTTCAAGAACATGAAATGGAGCTTGGACGTTTAAGTATCAATGAAGAGTCGGATAAGAACAATGGAAGAAAGGGACTTGCTCTTAAAGTCAATAGATCATACAATAAGAAAGAGAGTTCTGATGATGATGATAGTGAAGATTCCTATTCGGATGTTGATGAAAAAGAAATGAAACTTTTACTAAGGAAGTTTGACAAGTTTCTAAGGAGAAAAGGAAGGTTGAAAAAAGACAAAGGTAAAGAGAAGGATTCCCCACACTACAAGACCAATACATCAAAAGATTGTGTAGTTTGCCATGAATGTGGAAAACCTGGTCATCTCAAGTACTCATGCTCTAGGTATCTCAAGAAGAAGGAGAAAGACAAGAAAAATTCAAAACACAAAAGAGCATATATAGTTTGGGATAGTGATGTAGAAGAGAAGAAAAGCACATCGAGTAGTTCGTCGGATGATGAAGAAGTTGCTAATCTCAACTTGCTTGTTCAAGTCAATGAAGAGGAAAGTTCAAATGATGAATCAAGTAAACAAAGCGAGGATAGCAATGTAAGTCATACTAAATCCGAAATTTCTTCTAAATATGAATTGTTATATAATGCTTATGAAGAAATGCATGAACAACTTGAAAAACTAGTTTCGAAAAACATTGAAAGAAAGAAGCTCATTTTGAAACATCAAAAAGAGATTTTAGAACTTCAAAAACAAGTTGATGAGCTTAATCTTCAAAATGAAACTCTTGATCTTATATATGCTAGTTCTTCTTGTGATTGTGCTAGTAGATTGAATATTGTGGTTGATTGTGAGAGTTGCAAGTTGCTTAAGGATGAAAATGCTATTTTGAAAAATAAGCTTGCAAGTTTCACAAGTGGTGATATTAGATTGCGCACATTGTTAAATTTTCAAAGAGGAAATTCAAACAAGTTTGGTTTGGGTTATAATAATGCTAAGAGTAATTCTCATAGAAATGTTGTTGATTTTTCTAAAGTTGATTTCTCAAATGCACCAACATGTTTCTATTGTGGTACTCATGGACATACTTAAATGTGTGTTATGTTAAAGTGCATGGTATACCTAAAGGAAAGTTTGTTTGGGTTAAGAAGGGTGAGATTCCCTTAACTAACAAAAATGGATCCAAAACCATTTGGATACCAAAAATCAAAGCATGATTGTTTTGTAGGTATGATTGAAGAGCAAAGGGCTTACAAGTGTTATTCATACATTTGCATCTTCAATTGGTATTACATTTGCATCTCAAGTGAATGACCTACAAAGTGGTAAAATTTGGTACAAGTGATATTGTTGAATATTCTTATTTGGTATCAATTATAGTTTTTCTAAATTGGTATAATTGAATTGTCCTCAATTGGTATTACTTTTCTAAAGTTCAATTGGTATCTTTGAGTGATGATTAGATGATTATCATGCTTTTGTGATATTTTGTCAATTAGTGACAATTAGCTTTTCAATTGGTATCATTGATTATTTTTTGGTTCTTATCTTTCAATTGGTATCAATGTTGAAAAGGAATGATTGGTGATTTCTCTTATTTTGGCTAAGCATTTTATATTTCAATTGGTATATATTACTTTTTGATAATGCCAAAGGGGGAGAAATAGTTTGTTTTGGGAGAATGGTTGTTTTTGTTGTTTTTATGTAGGTTGAGCAAAGTTGTTGAAGATAGGGGGAGAATCAAGCTTCTATCAATTGGATTTCAAATGTAAATTGCATTGATTAAGGGGGAGCAAGAGTCTCACCAAGTGATCAAATAGTTAAAGCATCAACAACTTCAAACAACTTCAAAACATGTTTGTCATTTTCAAAAAGGGGGAGATTGTAAGTTCCATTGAGAATGTTTTGATAATGACAAAAGGTTTTGAACAAGCTACTAAGGTGTTGATCAAGTTTCAAGCTCAACAAGCAACAACAAACATCAAGTGAAGAAGAGAGAACAAGCTCATGAAGACTTGAAGATCTAGTTTGAGTTTTGTTATTGTTTTATTTTTTGCCTCTCTAGACTTAGTCTTTTATTTGATGAGTTTGGGTAGAGTTTCTTAGAGGGTAGTGAATCTCTTTTGATTGCATGATTAAATCATAATTTGAGTTTTCACTTAACCTAAAATCAATAGGTGGCTTAAAGGTTTGAAAAGAAAGGTTTAGTTTTGAGAAAACAAGTTTCTAACAAGTTTCTACAGGGCTTAATCGATTAAGAACAAATCTAATCGATTACTAATCGATTAAGTGAAGATCTAATCGATTAAACACTGCTGTACTGGTTTTTTAAAATACGATTTTCACTTCTCAAAATCAGTTTTTTAAGTGCTCTAACTTTTGGGTATTCTACATAAACCTTTTCCTAATCTTTGTGATTATCTAGAATCATTTTCATACAAGTTTTACAAGAAATCAAGCCACTCTATTCTCTCTCAATTTCAAAGATCAAAGCTTTTCTATTTTCATATTCTTTGATCAAGAACTCTTGAATCTCTTATGTTGATTTGTCATAGCTATTGAAAGAGATTCATAGGAGTGTCATTTTGTTTTCTATTGTGTTGTAATCTTTGCAAGAGGCAAGCCATCTACAACAAACAAGAAGACTTGGTGTGTCGATTATCATCAAGCAAATTTCTCATTGAAGAAGAAGTCTTGGTTGTGAATCAAGCAAAGTGAAGCCTTGGTGTGTGGATTATCATCAAGCAAGTGAAGACTTGTTGTGTGGATTATCAACAAGGGGTAGAGGTTAGATTAGAGAGAAGATCAATAGGATTACAAGGCAAGGGTGTGGAGTATCTCTTGTAGGCTATCAAGAAGGGAGTCTTCAGAGGCATTTACTTGTAATTTGAGAACTCTAATTCCTCATAGTGAAGAATCTCTCTTGGTTGAAGAGGGGACTGGATGTAGCTTTCAAGTGGATGAAAGTGAACCAGGATAAATCACTGTGTCGTATCTCTAAACCCTTAACTCTTTACATTCTTGTTGTTCATTGTGTTCTTGGTTGAAAACCTAGAAAAAGATTGATTTTCATAATTGATTGAATTGAATCTTAATTGTTCAAATTAACTTGGAGAAAATCATTTTCATAACCTAGGTAATCAATAAGAATATAGGTGTTAATTGTTTTCGCTGAATCTCTGATCTTACGTGTTGATTGATTGATTTTCGTATTCGATTGAAAAGTGATTTTTCAGTTTTTAACTGTCATAATCGATTATTAATAGATTAAGTGAAATTGTGTTTTCTGACCTTAATCGATTAAATTGTAGGTTAATCGATTAAATCTCAGTTTAATCGATTAAGTGCTGACAAATTTGCAAAAATCATTTGTTTTAATTGTTTCGATTTGTTTCGTTCGAAAATCTTTCAAGGTTTCTTAAACACCTATTCAACCCCCCCTTCTAGGTGTGTTCCTAGGGTTCCTTAGTTGTTTCAACCACCAATTGCGGTTTCCTCAGGTTGAGGAAGAAGGAGAAATCAAAGTCGTACCTCACTTCCCTCTGGGTTGGTCGAATGGTATCTATAACCGAGGGGCCTCCTTGTATCAATTTGACTATAAGGTTGATTTGACGAAGGCCGAGAGACGATTGTGTGACCGAGTTTGGGAATACCTCAAGGCGAATGGTCAAATTGATACCAAGAAAATATTGCTGAAGAGGACACGGGCCGAAGTGAAGGCCGAGCTGGGTATATATACATTTTTTTTTTACTCGGTTGTTGATTTACCAGCAAGTGGACTGGGTCAACGAGTAATGTAGTCTGGAAGACCGAATATCGTCCCACAGGGAGTTGTGTTTTTAGTATATTTTCATCTTAATATAATTAAAAATAAATCCTATAACTAAAAAGTTGATTTAAATTAAAATTCAGATTTAAAATCACTAATTAACTAAACTACTAAGTTGCTGAAATTAAATTAAAACTAGAGAACAATGGGAGAAAAGTGGTTAGGAACGTTGGTTGCATTGTAGGTTTCACTTATTCAATTATAATTCAGATTTTCCTTTAATTATCCTTCAATTCATGGACCATTCCTCTCAAATAGCAATAGTTAGATCTCTCTAACATTACCCTTATTTTCTAAATACTTAATCCTTGATCTCTCAACAAATTACAATATAAGAAAATATCAATTCAGCACAAGGGAATTATAAAGTTGTAACACCCCAAAAATTTTAATCTTGGATTAATAGAATATTAATTATAAAGTTTATTATAATTATTATTTCTATTTTGAATCTTTAACTAAGACCTTTGTTTATATTGTTAGAATTTATTTTGGTAACTATATTTGCGTATAAATAAATATTTTTGCATATTAGTCCTTGGGTTGGGACCTAGAGGTAATTATAGGAAAGATTTTGGAGGGAAAGTAAATAAAATAATTACTTTTCAAAAATTGGGTGAAATACTCGAGTATTTTCTGGAATACTCGAGTATTCTGGACAAAGTTGCTCAACGTTAGTGCGTTTTGATGAGTCACCACCGAGTTACCGCCGCCTTGACACGAAAACACCCTCCACAACACGTCCCTGTATGCGTGTCGACGTGCATGGACATGTTCCTTGTCTATATAAACCAATTGGACTCAGATTGAGAGCCATTTGGTCAAATTGAAGAAGAGTTAGTGTGTTAGGGTTCTTGAATCATTTCATTCGATTCTCCCTTTGTGTGCTGGTCTGAGTGATAAATTATACACTATAGTGTCCTAGACACAATGTTCAGAGTATATCCTTAGCTCAAGGGTATGGAAGACCTAAAAGCTAGAGAACGGTCTGATGTTACTGTGTGATTTTGTTGGTATGCTAGCTATCCAGTGCGGATAACTAGGGTTTCCCTAATCACGAGTGTGTGCTAGTGTATAATTAGGGAGATAAAACGTACCTGAGCCCCTAGCTGGAGACAGCTATTTATAGGGGGAGCGGTGTTGTACCCTATGGGCCTGTACGGAAGTCCAGTAGGGCTGACGTGTCCCTTTATAGGATAAGGGATGAGTCATTCATCCTTATCCTGTTAGCGGTTAGTCTTATCTGGTTAGCGAGCTAGGCTCACGTGCCCTTAGCTTGGACTCTTTAAGGGAAGAGGTCCATGTGCTCGGCCCAGAGTCGCTAGGGTGGGTCCTATGGCATGCGCTCGGCCCAAAGATGTGTGACCTGGCAGAATGAGAATTCTGGTCGGCCAATGAGTATTCTGGTCGGCCAAGGATGTTTTAGGGTAGTCCGAGGGTTGGTCTACCACATAAGCCCCCTAGCTCGGTAAGACTTCTTGAGTCTTGAGCCGAGCTGAGCGTTCTTCATAGGTGACTTTCAGGGTGCCGAGGGATAGGCTCGGCAGAGGATGATGAGTTCTGGACAGCTCACCCTGCCTCGCTGTCCCATTGACTGACTGAAAGGACGTTTGGATGTCCTTCTCCTGACACGTAATGCCCTGTGTCAGAGGGGTTATGATGGTGCATGCTGCCTTTTGGGTTTTCGAAATGTTTCTTTCCATTAATTGCGCGCCACGTGGCTTTTCCGTGGATCGATGCAGGCTTTTGGGCTTTTGTAATTTAGGCCCAAATTTTCAAACGTGGGGGGAAGTTACCTCTTGAACTTCAACTACTCCTCTTTCTTTCCTTTTCCATACTTTCCTCCAAAACTTGGACTTCTGACATTCCTCCTCTCTCTGCAATTCGACTCCTTGCCCTTTTGGATTACAATTTTCTACTCCAACGTTCTTCTGCCAGTTTGTCTTTGAAGCTTTTTGGCTTCTGTCTTGATTCTTCAGTTCGCTCGTGCCATATTTCGTCCTCAATTCTCAGGTATTTTGCTTTCTCGTTTTGGTTTTGCTTCTGTTCTCTTTTTCTTTTTCTACTGAATTGTTGCTTCCTTAGTGTAAGATCCATGAAGAATGTTTTGATAAATGCCAAAAGGTTTTGTACAAGCTTCAAGTGTGTTGATCAAGTTCAAGCTCAACAAGCAACAACAAACATCAAGTGATGAAGAGAGAGCCAACTCATGAAGACTTAGTTTGGTAGTTTATGTTTTATTGTTTTATCTTTTGCCTCACAAGTCTTTTAGTTTATGAGTTTGGGTAGAGTTATTAGAGGGTAGTGAATCTCTTTTGATTGCATGATTATATCATATTTTGAGTATTCACTTTGTCTAAAATCAATAGGTGGCTTAAAGGTTTTAAAGAAAAGGTTTAGTTTTTGAGAAAACAAGTTTTTAGTGATTTTTATGCTGATTACTCGAGTAACACATATTTCACTCGAGTAAAATTTATCAAGCTTGCGGCTTACTCGAGTAACACTCATTTCACTCGAGTAAAATGTTTTCAGCTTTCGGCTTACTCGAGTAACACTCATTTCACTCGAGTAACTCGATCAGATATAGTTTTTTAAATACGTTTTTAACTTCTCAATAGCCATTCTAAGTGCTCTAACTTTTGGGTATTCTATATAAACCTTTTCCTAATCATTTCTATCAATTAGAATCAACTAGAATCATTTTGATACACAATTTTACAAAGAATCAAGCCACACTATTCTCTCTCACTCTCTCAAGATCAAAGCTCTCATTTTCATATTCTTTGATCAAGAACCTTAAATCTCTCATGTTGATCTTTTCATAGCTTTTGAAAGAGATTCATAGGATTGTTATTTTGTTTTCATTTGAGTTGTAATCATTGCAAGAGGCAAACATTCTACAACATTGGAAGCCTTGATTTTGTGAAATCAAGCATAGTTCATTGGAAGTCTTGAAGAAGCATTTCATCAAGCACTTGGAAGCCTTGTTGAAGAACAAGCATTTGGAAGTCTTGTAGTAAAGCAAGCAATTGGAAGTCTTGTTGTGGGGTATCGGCAAGCAAGAGAAGAGGTTAGATTAGATATCAATAGGATTACAAGGCAAGGGTGTGGTATCTCTTGTAGGCTAGCAAGAAGGAAGTCTTGTGAGGCATTTACTTGTAATTTGAGAAACTCTAATTCGTCATAGTGAAGAATCTCTCTTGGTTGAAGAGGGGACTGGATGTAGCTTTCAAGTGGATGAAAGTGAACCAGGATAAATTACTGTGTCGTATCTCTAAACTCTCTACTCTTTACAATTCTTGTTATTAATTGTGTTCTTGATTGAAAACCTAGAAAAAGTGATTTTTCATAATTGATTAAATTGAATCTTTATTGTGCAAAATTGATAAAGGGAAAATCATTTTCATAATCTAAGTGAATCAATAAGAATATTGGTGTTGATTGTTTCCGCTTAATCTCTGATCATATAATATTTGTTAATTGATTGATTTTCATTGGTTTTAATCGTTTAGATTTGTTTCTTTCGAAAATCTTTCAAAGTTTCTTTAACACCTATTCAACCCCCCTTCTAGGTGTTCTCCTAGTGTATCCTAGTTATTTCAACCACCGATTGTAGTTTTCCAACAATTGGTATCAAAGCTCGGTCGAAAGACACGAGCATAGAGCTTTTTCGTTAAGATCCTTGAGAAACTACAATGGGTTCTACGAATCCTTTTGGTGGTGAAGGTGCTTCAATAAATCGCCCTCCTATGTTTGGTGGAGAGGGTTATGGTTATTGGAAAATTAGGATGAGAATCTTTATAGAAGCTATAGATGTGAACATTTGGGAAGCCATTGAAAATGGTCCTCATATTCCCTCAAAAGATGTAGAAGGTGTGCTTACCCTAACTCCCAAAGATAAGTGGACTGATGATGATAAAAGAAAAATTCAATATGATTTAAAAGCAAAAAATATCATCACCTCCGCTCTATCTTATGATGAGTTCTTTAGAGTCTCCTAATGTAAAGATGCCAAAGATATGTGGGACACCTTGCAAATCACACATGAAGGCACTAGTGAAGTTAGGCGTGCTAGATTAAATTCTTTGATGCATGAATATGAATTGTTTCGTATGTTGCCTAATGAATCTATATGTTTTATGCAAAAACGTTTTACTCATATTGTTAATCATCTCATTGCTCTTGGTAAAACTTTCGTGAATTGTGAACTTGTTAACAAAGTTTTAAGATGTCTAAGTAGGGAATGGCAACCCAAGGTTACCGCAATAGTTGAATCAAAGGACTTGGACACCATGGACTTAGAAACACTTTTCGGAAAGCTACAAGAACATGAAATGGAGCTTGGACGTTTGCAAATGCATGAAGAGTCGGATAAGTACAAAGAGAGAAAAGGAATTGCTCTTAAAGCTCAAAGGTCATATAAAAAGGAAGAGAGTTCCGATGATGATGATGATGATAATGAAGATTCCGATTCAGACATTGATGAAGAGGAGATGAAGCTTCTACTAAGAAAGTTCAATAAAATTCTAAGGAGAAAAGGAAGGTTGAACAAGGACAAAAGTAAAGAGAAGGATCCCTCACACTACAAGACCAAGACTTTAAAAGAAGGTATAGTTTGCCATGAATGTGGAAAGCCCAGTCATCTCAAGTACTCATGCTCTAAGTATCTCAAGAAGAAGGAGAAAGAGAAGAAAAATGCAAAACACAAAAGGGCATACATAGTTTGGAATAGTGATGATGAACAAGACAATAAAAGCACAACTAGTAGTTCTTCGGATGATGAACATGCCTCTTGTCTCAACTTGATAGCTCAAGTACATGAAGAGGAAAGCTCAAATGATGAATCAAGTGAGCAAAGTGACGAAAGCGATGTAAGTCTTACTAAATCCGAAATTTCTTCAAATTATGAAATGTTATATAATGCTTATGAAGAAATGCATAAACAATTTAAGAAACTAGCTTTGAAAAACATTGAAAGGAAGAAGCTCATTTTGAAACATCAACAAGAGATTTTAGAACTTCAAAAACAAGTTGATGAGCTTAATCTTCAAAATGAAACTCTTGATCTTATATATGCTAGTTCTTCTTGTGATTGTGCTAGTAGATTGAATATTGTGGTTGATTGTGAGGATTGCAAGTTGCTTAAAGATGAAAATGCTATTTTGAAAAATAAGCTTGCAAGTTTCTCAAATGGTGATATTAGATTGCGCACATTGTTAAATTTTCAAAGAGAAAATTCAAACAAGTTTGGTTTGGGTTATACTAATGCTAAGAGTATGTCTCATAGAAATGTTGTTGATTTTTCTAAAGTTAATTTTTCAAATGCACCAACATGTTTCTATTTTGGTACTCATGGACATACTTCAAATGTGTGTTATATTAAAGTGCATGGTATACCTAAAGGAGACTTTGTTTGGGTAAAAAAGGGTGAAAGTCCCTACACTAACAAAAATGGATCCAAAACCATTTGGATACCAAAAAGCAAAGCATGATTGTTTTTGTAGGTATGATTGAAGAGCAAAAGGACTTACATGTGTTATTCATTCATTTGCTTCTTCAATTGCTATTAAGGAGAAGATCCTACAAATTGGTAACATTCGATAATATACAATTGGTATCAAATTCTTACAATTGTTTTTCAATTAGTATCATGTTATTGGTATACAATTAATTTTAATCATTAGATGATTATCATGCTTTGGTTGTTATATCTCATTAATCTCTCTATGTTGGCTTAGATCTCTTATTTCAATTGGTATATATTTCTTTCTGATAATGCCAAAGGGGGAGAAATATGATGTTTTGAAAAAGAGGAGATTTGTATTTGAAAGATTTTAAAAAGGGGAGAAATATTATCATTTTGGGGAGAAATAAAATAGTATGTTTGGAGAAAGGTTGTTTTTGTTGTTTTTATGTAGGTTGAGCAAAGTTGTTGAAGATAGGGGGAGAATCAAGCTTAACTCAATTGGATTTCAAATGTTAAAAGCATTAATTGAGGGGGAGCAAGAGTCTCACCAAGTGATCAAATGGTTCAAGCATCAACAACTTCAATCAACTTCAAATAATTTCAAAACATGTTTGTCATTTTCAAAAAGGGGGAGATTGTAAGATCCATGAAGAATGTTTTGATAAATGCCAAAAGGTTTTGTACAAGCTTCAAGTGTGTTGATCAAGTTCAAGCTCAACAAGCAACAACAAACATCAAGTGATGAAGAGAGAGCCAACTCATGAAGACTTAGTTTGGTAGTTTATGTTTTATTGTTTTATCTTTTGCCTCACAAGTCTTTTAGTTTATGAGTTTGGGTAGAGTTATTAGAGGGTAGTGAATCTCTTTTGATTGCATGATTATATCATATTTTGAGTATTCACTTTGTCTAAAATCAATAGGTGGCTTAAAGGTTTTAAAGAAAAGGTTTAGTTTTTGAGAAAACAAGTTTTTAGTGATTTTTATGCTGATTACTCGAGTAACACATATTTCACTCGAGTAAAATTTATCAAGCTTGCGGCTTACTCGAGTAACACTCATTTCACTCGAGTAAAATGTTTTCAGCTTTCGGCTTACTCGAGTAACACTCATTTCACTCGAGTAACTCGATCAGATATGGTTTTTTAAATACGTTTTTCACTTCTCAAAAGCCATTCTAAGTGCTCTAACTTTTGGGTATTCTATATAAACCTTTTCCTAATCATTTCTATCAATTAGAATCAACTAGAATCATTTTGATACACAATTTTACAAAGAATCAAGCCACACTATTCTCTCTCACTCTCTCAAGATCAAAGCTCTCATTTTCATATTCTTTGATCAAGAACCTTAAATCTCTCATGTTGATCTTTTCATAGCTTTTGAAAAAGATTCATAGGATTGTTATTTTGTTTTCATTTGAGTTGTAATCATTGCAAGAGGCAAACATTCTACAACATTGGAAGCCTTGATTTTGTGAAATCAAGCATAGTTCATTGGAAGTCTTGAAGAAGCATTTCATCAAGCACTTGGAAGCCTTGTTGAAGAACAAGCATTTGGAAGTCTTGTAGTAAAGCAAGCAATTGGAAGTCTTGTTGTGGGGTATCGGCAAGCAAGAGAAGAGGTTAGATTAGATATCAATAGGATTACAAGGCAAGGGTGTGGTATCTCTTGTAGGCTAGCAAGAAGGAAGTCTTGTGAGGCATTTACTTGTAATTTGAGAAACTCTAATTCCTCATAGTGAAGAATCTCTCTTGGTTGAAGAGGGGACTGGATGTAGCTTTCAAGTGGATGAAAGTGAACCAGGATAAATCACTGTGTCGTATCTCTAGACTCTCTACTCTTTACAATTCTTGTTATTAATTGTGTTCTTGATTGAAAACCTAGAAAAAGTGATTTTTCATAATTGATTAAATTGAATCTTTATTGTGCAAAATTGATAAAGGGAAAATCATTTTCATAATCTAAGTGAATCAATAAGAATATTGGTGTTGATTGTTTCCGCTTAATCTCTGATCATATAATATTTGTTAATTGATTGATTTTCATTGGTTTTAATCGTTTAGATTTGTTTCTTTCGAAAATCTTTCAAAGTTTCTTTAACACCTATTCAACCCCCCTTCTAGGTGTTCTCCTATTGTATCCTAGTTATTTCAACCACCGATTGTAGTTTTCCAACACTTAGGTTCTGGGTTTTTGGTTTTTGGTTTTTGGTTTTTGGTTTTTGTGTTGGCTAATTTTCTGGGTTGGTTTCTAGGTAAGTTAGATTTCATTATGAATATCAATTGGTCTCAATATGAGGAGTGGTCTAGGATTCTGGGTTTGAGTGATCTTGAGGATTCTTCCTCTTCATCTTCTTCTTCTTCCGATCTGGAGGTGCTGGATTCCTTACCCTCACCTTTCCGCCATCGCATGGCAGATCCGATGGCGGAGGTACCATTATCAGTAGATTACCCTCGGAATTCCGAGGAGGAGGAAAGTAGGATCTACTGTATCATGCGGCGGAAGAGTGGGCCCAAGTATCCCGCCGCCCTTCGAACCGTCCCTGGGAGAAACCCTTCTGGGGAAAAGCTGTTAGGGTTAGGGGAAGGTGTAGTAGGCTCGGCTATAGGACTAATAAACCTAGGGTTAGGCTGTTTAAGAATTTTGATTTTATAGACTCTGACGCCGAGTATTCCCTTTCCCCAGGTATGGTTCGACGGTGCGTCTCACATCCTCACGAGTTTCCTGTGCCTCCGAACTCTGGAGATTATGACTGGGTTGACTTGGAGGTGCTCGGTACCCCGTCGGCTTTAGTCAACAACAATCTAAGTCATATCCGAGCTCACATACTCCCCTGCCCCATGGATGAAGCAGGGACGTCTTATGCAATTAACTCACCTGCAGCCAACGACCGAGTATGTACGGCGATCGTCGCGGATCGCAAAGTGTTTTTCATGTACGAAGAAGTTATTATTCGGCTGGGGGTGAAGATGCCCTTTTCTGACATAGAAATAGAGCTGTTGCGTCGGTTGCGCTTGGCTCCTACCCAACTGCACCCTAGTGGTTGGGCCTTCATTCGGGCCTTTCAAAAGTTTTGTGAAGCTCAAAAGTTGACTTGCTCGCTCCGAGCATTTCTATGGTTGTACATACCGCAAGTGAGCGTCTTTGAGAAGGGGTTGTACAAGAGACTGTGGGTGTCGTTGAAAGCGCGCAACGGACATGCCCTTTTTGATAAGTTCACAGATTCATGGAAGACTTTCAAGCCTTTATACTTTAAGTATCAGTTCGTCGGAAATGGGGACTGTTGGTTTATGGAGGGTGATCAACCTCGGTTTCCCTTGTCTTGGTCGCCTGATTTTTTTAACCGTAATCCCAAACTTTACCAGTATCAGTATGAAACCGAGCTATCGGTAGCCGAGAGGATCACCTGTGATACCTTCTTTTCCTACCTTAGGCGGAATGGTCCAGTAGATATCAGGAACATCATTATTTTTCCTCAAGAGCTTATAAAAGCCGAGCTTGGTACAAATATATATATATATATATATATATATTTTTAACACTTGGATTTTTGGTTTTGCAGAAAAAATGGCTAAGGAAAACAAGGCTGTTGCTCGCATGAAGGAGCTTGCAAAAGCAAAGGCAACTGCAGGGTCGGTTGGTTCTCGGAGCGGGGACGTTTCTTCGGAAGCCACTCGCTCGGTGACCGTTGCCGAGGGCTGTCCCTCCGAGGTTGAAGTGATGCAAGATGTCCAACCTTCATCGGCTAAAGGGGTGGAAATTGCTACTGGGGTTCCTTTGGTTCAGGTTGTGGGGGAAGGGGAGGATGAGGAGGATCGGGTGCCCCTTGCCAAAAGGGCTAAATTGGATAAAGGCAAAGGCAAGGTTGTGGAGGTGGTGAAGACGAAGGTTGCCGACCTTCAAAGGACCAATCTATGGTTTGACATGTCTGACCCAGACGAGGAGAGTGTTTGGGCTAAGAAGCTGAAGGAGAAGTTCGTCGGTTTGGTTTATACGCCAAATGATGAAAAAAGGTTGTCGGATCAGACGGCAAGCACCTTAAGGTGTCATTGTGACCTTTTGGGCAGAAACATGTTGAGGGCTGTCAGTTACATGTTTCACCTGAGCAAAAATGCTGAGGATATCAGTGCCACCCTCTCGGCAGCTGAAAAGGAGAAAAGGAAAGCTGCTGCTGCTGAAACTAAAAATCTGCTAAGTCAAATTAAGCAAAGTGAGGTAAATCTCCAAGCTCTGACAGAAGCAAATGCCGAGCTTCAAAAAAGATTTGATGCTTCTGAGAGAGCTTGGGAGACTGCTCAAAAGGCCCTAGAGGATACGGCGGGAAAGGATGCCGAGAAAGGACGGTTGCTGCAAGCGGCCCAAGCAAAATTGACTGAAGCTCGGCAAAGGCTTACCTAACTTGAAGGTGTTGAGGGTCGGTTGACGAGCTCAGAGGTGGAGGTGAATAGGTTGCAAGGGGAACTGGCAAAGGCTCAGGGGGAACTGACCAAAGTTCGTCGGAAGGCCTTAAAGCATAAAGTGCAGGCTCGCGAGAACCATTTCAACTAGGATCATTTTGTTGTTGATTCTTTCGTGAATGCTGTGAAACAGCTATTGTTCATGAACCCTGGGATCCGAGTGGTTGGGGCTAGTCCATACTATGGGGTTGATGGTGATCGGATGGTTGATTATTCCCACGATGACACTGAAGTGGATTTGTCAGCATCCAACCTGCCTAACCCCCTTGACTTGGAGCAAGACGACGAAGAAGATTTTGATGGGTCGTCCATTGCTTTGTCCGAGGACGAGGATTAGCTCCTTTGAGATGTATTTTGCTATGTCATTTTGTAATTTGATCTTGTTTTGAATTTCTTTCAAGTATGAAATGGTCGGCTAGACCTAAACATTTCTTATTTGTAATATTGCGTTGTAAGAAGTGAATCTCATTCTATTTTTCATGTATTTTATCTCGTTATAGACTGTTGTTTAGATTTCGAATCTCCAACCTTTGGCCAAGGTGGGATCCTCGGTCCTCGGCTTGTGGAAACTGTAACGAGTTTTTAGCCGGGCATCTATTAAAGTACTTGCGATTGTTAGTTTGTATGTCCTTGTTAGAAGGTCATGTATAAACACCCAAGTTCGCCTCGGTGGCGAGCCGTGGGGAAATGGTTAGTACGTTAACAGTAAGAAGGTACGAGAGATAATTGAAACGAAAAAACTTCATTAAATTTCCTTGATCCGTTTGTAAACAGGAGTCAAATACAAAGGATAACTAAGATCAAATTTAAGATAAATGACAGGAATTTTAAATGACAGAATTTTAAATAACAGATTTTCAAATAACAGAATTTTGAAACCAGGGTTGCAGCTTTGCAGAAAGTGCTTTGATTCCTACTTAGCTATAATAGGGCTTAAGCTTGGTGGCATTCCAAGAGTTGTTCAACTGTTGCTCGGTTAGTGTTTCCAGTCTGTAGGCCCCCGAGCCTGTCTTTGAGATGACTCGGTAGGGACCTTCCCAGTTCCTTGCCAACTTCCCTTCTCTTGAATTTTTCAGTCCAATGTCGGCTCGTCTAAGGACCAGGTCCCCCACAGCAAAGCTCCTCGGAACCACCCATTTGTTGTATTCTCGGGACTGCCTTTCCTTATCTTTTTTCTCTCGGTCCGAGGCTAGAGATCGGATTTCCTCACTGAGGGTTAGCTCTTCCTTTAGCAAATCTTCGTTTACCTCTATTGGTCGCTCGGATATACGAAAGGTCGGGATCCGAGTTTCAATAGGTAGCAAGGCCTCACAACCGTAGGTAAGTCGGAATGGGGTTTCTCCTATTGAGGTGTGTATGGTCGTTATGATTGACCATAATACCTCGGGAAGGAGGTCAGCCCATGAACCCTCGGCATCCAACAATCTTTTCTTCAAACCGTAAATGATGGTTTTATTCGCAGCTTCAGCCTGCCCGTTGGTTTGTGGGTGCTCGACTGATGAGAAGTGGTGGGTGATATGGAAGTGGTCGACAAGTTCCTGGAAAACCTTAGCAGTGAATTGAGTACCGTTGTCGGTGACCAGGGTGTGTGGGACACCGAAACGAGTGATGATTTGTCTGAGAAAGAACTTCTGAATCTTGGCGGAGGAGATTGTAGCCAATGCCTCGGCCTCAATCCACTTTGTGAAATAATCAACAGCAACTACTACAAACTTCAGTTGCCCCAGAGCTGTTTTGAATTTCCCAATGATGTCCATACCCCACTGATAGAAGGGCCATGGTGCGATCATTGAGTGAAGCTCCGTCGGGGGACGTTGGAACACCTTTCCGTGAAGCTGACAGGACTCGCATTTTTTAACATGTTCCGAGGCGTCGCTGAGAAGTATAGGCCAATAGTAGCCCGCTCGGAGCACTTTGTGAGCCAATGCTTTCGCACCTACATGGTGGCTCGAGATTCCCTCATGAACCTCGGCCAGTACCAGATCAGCTTCCGCTCGGTCCAGACACCTTAGCATTGGGGAGTCCATTCCCCGTTTGTACAAAATGTCGCCGACCATGGTGTATTGAGCCGCTTGCCTAACTATCTTCTTTCCTTGAGAGGGGTCGGTTGGTAGGATTTGGAATTGGAGATACTTCTTGATGGGGTCCATCCAGCTGGTGGTCAAAGATATAGCTAAGATAACACTCGGCTGATGGACAGTTTCTTGGACTAGGGTTTTGTTGTTCTCTGGCCCTTTAGTACTTGCGAGCTTTGACAGGATATCTGCTCGGCTGTTAGAAGACCTAGGGATGTGGGTGATAGAGAACTGGGGGAAGAGATCTGTGAGGGTTTTGACTTGTTCTAGATATTTCTGGAGGATTGGTTCTTTGGCTTGGAACTCACCTTTAACTTGGGATACTACTAGCTGGGAATCACTGAAAACTTCTATTTCCGACGCCCCCATTTGATGGGCCATTCGCAAGCCGGCTATCACCGCCTCCTACTCTGCTTGGTTGTTCGAGGTGGGGAAGTCGAACTTGAGAGAATACTCCACACAAATGCCTATTGCGCTTTCAAGGATTATCCCTGCTCCTGCCCCCTTATTGTGGCTGGAGCCATCAACATAAATCTTCCATGGTTGGGAGAGGTTGGAATAAGTAGAATCTGATAGCTCTGAAACAAAATCTGCCAAAATTTGGGACTTGAGAGTTTTCCTTGGCTCGTAGGCGATGTCGAACTCTGACAGTTCAACAGACCAAGAGACCATCCTTCCTGCCAAGTCAGGTCGGTGGAGAACCTGCCTGATCGGCAGAGTTGTTCTGAGTACTATGGGGTGGTTCTGAAAGTACTGTCGGAGCCTCCTAGCAGCAACTACCAAAGCAAAGGCGATCTTTTCAATTTTGGAATATCTTATCTCAGGCCCTTGGAGGGCCTTGCTGACAAAGTAGATGGGACGCTCGGTTCCTGAGTCGTCTTTGACCAAGACCAAGCTAACAGATGTTTCACTCACGGATAAGTACAAAAACAGAGTTTCCCCTTCCCGAGGACTGGTGAGGACGGGAGGGGCCGAGAGGTATTGCTTGAGTTCTGCAAACGCTTGTTCGCAAGAGTCATTCCAATGAAAATTCTTGTTTTTTCTGAGCAGTTGGTACCATGGTAAAGCTTTCTTGGCTACTTGAGGGAGAAATCTGGAGAGGGCTGCCATCCGACCAGTTAGCCTCTGTACTTCTTTGACATTAGATGGGCTGTGCATGTTCAAAATAGCTTGACATTTCTCTGGGTTGGCCTCGATACCCCTCTCCGTGAGCATGAAACCTAAGAAGGCCCCGGCTGGGACCCCAAAGGTGCACTTATCGGGGTTCAGGCGCATGTTGAATTTTCTGATTCTGTCCCAAATAGCTGCGAGGTCCCGAGGATGGTCCTCCTTCTTCTTGCTTTTGGCTATCATATCATCAATGTACACCTCGAGAGTAGGTCCGATCAAACCCGAGAAGACCTTGTTCATCATACGCTGGTAGGTTGCGCCAGCGTTTTTCAATCCGAAAGGCATTACCGTGTAGCAGTAAGTTGCCCTTTCAGTGATGAAGGCCGTTTTCTCCTGATCGGGAGGGTACATCGGGATTTTATTGTATCCCGAGTATGCATCCATAAAAGAGAGGAGCTGGTAGCCAGATGAGTTGTCCACCAATTTGTCAATGATGGGGAGGGGGTATTGGTCTTTTGGGCACGCTTTATTCAAGTCGGTATAGTCGATGCACATGCGCCATTTCCCGTTTGATTTCTTGACCAGGACGGTGTTGGAAAGCCACTCCGAGTAGCTGACCTCCCTGATGAACCCGGCGAAGAGGAGCTCGGAAACCTTCTCCTCTGTTACCGCAGCTTTCTCGGTGCCAACCCTTCTCTTCTTCTGGGCGACTGGCTTGGCGGTCGGATGAACACTGAGCCGATGACATATTAAGTTCGGATCAATCCCCGGCATGTCTGCCGAGGTCCAAGCGAAAAGATCTTTGTTCTTCCTTAAAAGCGCGAGCATTTCTGCTCGTATTTCTCCTGGAAGGTTGGTTCCTAGTTTCACCTTTCTGTTTGGTAGCTCCTCATCTAACACAATGAACTCCCACTCTCCTTGGGGGGTCGGTCTTGAATCATCCAAATCGGACCTGACATCTAGGTCCGTTAAGAGTACACTTCCTTTGCTCAAACTTAACTTTGGCTGAACTTCTTCTGGAATCTTGATCTTTGCCAAACTGGCGTTGTAGCACAATCGAGCCTTCTCCTGCTCGGCTCGGATAGTAACTACAGTTCTGTCGGTGCCTTCAAACTTCATAGCCAGATGGATGGTTGAGACGACGGCGCCGAAGGCCTGAAAGCATGTCCTGCCAAGAATGGCGTTATATGCCGATGGGCAGTCGACGACGAGGAACTTGATGATCTCGGTTCTAGCTGAGGGGTGGTTCCCAAGGGTCACCGGCAGCTGGATGTGTCCTTTGGGAACTACTGCATCTCCAGTAAAGTTGATCAGCTTCCCCTCAAAAGGGGTCAGGTCTGAGGTTTTCAACTTTAGTGCTTCAAAAAGGTTCAGGAACATGATATCTGCCGAGCTACCCTGATCGACAAATATCCTGGCAACCTCATAATTGCCGATCAATGCAGTGATGACCATAGGGTCGTTATGACCCAGGATCACCCCTTCAAGATCATCATCAGAAAAGCAAATGGGAATACTTTTGTGGCTCTCTTTCGGATTGGATGGTTGTGGACGGCAAGCACTTGATTGATGTATTTCTTTCTGTCGGATCGTTTTTCTCCTCCTCCCGCAAAACCTCCAGCAATGGTGTTGACTCGCAGGTTTTGTGGGGATTGATCCATCGTGGCCACTTCTACCATGGCCACTCTCTGCTAGTTGGGTGGTTGTTGTTGGTTGGTGTTTTGATCGGCCTGCCTGGTTGAGGATCGGCCATTCCTGTCTGGGGATGGAGTTCTTCCCCGAGCATGTCGGTTGAGTGCTTCCCTGACATACTGCTGTAACTTGCCATCCCTGATCAACTGCTCGATCACATCCCTGAGCCAAGTGCATTCATCTGTGGTGTGCCCATACCCACCATGATACGAGCAAAATTTGGAGCGATCCTGGCGTTGACTTCTCTTCAAGGGGGTGGTCTTTCTATTGCTCGGAGGTCAGTCTGCATTGTCTCCTGCAGAATTTGGCTTCTTGGAACTGTGAGAGGGGTGTATTGCTCGAATTTCCCTCGGGGAGGTCCAAATCTCCTATCCCCTCGGGGTCCTCTCCTTTGATCCTCTCTTCGGTCATCCCTTCTGTCATCTCTTCTCTCGTCTTTTCTTGGTTTTCCCTGGGAGGATGGCTCTCCTCGCTCGCCTCTGTCTCTGTTTCTTTGCCATTTGCTGAATTCTTCTAAGTTTATGAACTTAGTAGAACGATGTCTCAGCTCCGCCATATCCCTCGGCGGTTTACCCACTAGCGAGTTTTTGAAATCTCCGCTTCGGAGACCCTGAGTGAAGAGAAAGACTGCAAAGCTTGGTTCCAAGTTAGGAACGGTCCCTGCCTCCGAGTGGAAGCGTGAAAGATACTCTCGCAAAGGCTCTTCAGGTTGCTGCATAACGCCTGCTAGTGCGTGGTCGGACTTCGGCTGGACACAACTAGCAGTGTATCTGTTCAGAAAAACTTTCTTCATTTCTGCCCAGGAGTTGACAGAGTTCCTGGGCAAAGCTGAGTACCATCTTAAGACGGGTGGTTTCAGAGTCATGGAAAAAGCTCTGCATTTCATCAAGTCTCCTCCGTCGTAAAAGTTCATAGCTCCTTCAAAAGACAAGATATGCTCTAAGGGGTCGGTTAACCCGTTATACTTGGAAACACTCGTTGGGCCGAGAAAGGCTGAGGGTGTCTCGTATGCCATGATTCGCGGGGTGAAGGGATGGCCAGGGTGAGCAGTGTGGTCGGTTTCATATGTGGCCTCTAGGGTTGGGTTTATGGGAGGTGGTGGAGGTAGAGTGGTGGTAGGGTGGGGGATCAGCTGAGTTGTAGGGGTCGTTGCTAACGCCCTTTCAGCCACCACCTGCATATGGAGCTGTTGGAGGTCGGCGATGGCCTTTCCCTGCCGCTCCAGGATCTGAGCTTGTTGCTTAATGATTTCTTCCAACTGGCTTTCTCTTTGGCCACGGGAGTAGTCCCTATCCCCTCCAGAAACACGAGCATCGATGGATCGGCCGGATCCATGGTTTTGTGTATGATTGGGGTTAACAGGGTTTGGGTTAACAGGGTTTGTTTGCCTGGAATGAACAGTGTAAGGGCCACTATGCGTGTGGGCTGGAATGAAGTGGTGGCTCCGGGCTGGAATTTGTCTTACTGATGGCATGCTGGGATGGGTAGGATTTCTTCCTTCGAGATCTCTTCCGTTGTCACCGCTGCCTTCCTCCAACCTTTGACGGTTTCGCCCTGCTTGGGGGTTTGCGCCACGTGATGCGGCGTTTCCCCGCGTGTCTACCATTTTGGGGTGGGAATAGCAGTTTATGGATCCCCACAGACGGCGCCAATTGTAGTGTATTAGACACAATGTTCAGAGTATATCCTTAGCTCAAGGGTATGGAAGACCTAAAAGCTAGAGAACGGTCTGATGTTACTGTGTGATTTTGTTGGTATGCTAGCTATCCAGTGGGGATAACTAGGGTTTCCCTAATCACGAGTGTGTGCTAGTGTATAATTAGGGAGAGAGAACGTACCTGAGCCCCTAGCTGGAGACAGCTATTTATAGGGGGAGCGGTGTTGTACCCTATGGGCCTGTACGGAAGTCCAGTAGGGCTGACGTGTCCCTTTATAGGATAAGGGATGAGTCATTCATCCTTATCCTGTTAGCGGTTAGTCTTATCTGGTTAGCGAGCTAGGCTCACGCGCCCTTAGCTTGGACTCTTTAAGGGAAGAGGTCCATGTGCTCGGCCCAGAGTCGCTAGGGTGGGTCCTATGGCATGCGCTCGGCCCAAAGATGTATGACCTGGCAGAATGAGAATTCTGGTTGGCCAATGAGTATTCTGGTCGGCCAAGGATGTTTTAGGGTAGTCCGAGGGTTGGTCTACCACATACACCAATACAAAGCTCACATCACGAGCTTTGTATAGACACTAAAATCGTGAGGATTGAGTGAGTGTGGTGGAAGAATTGGAGCTTGGAAGTTGGGACTGTTATCTGTCAAAGTGGTTCTGGGAGCTCACTTTGATTTCGATTTCTGGTAAGCTCACGAATTCTTGAGTCCCAAATTCGATTTCTATAGTTAGTACATGTTGCATAGAGCTTAGAAAATCTAATTTCCCCAATTTTTATCTCTGTTTCATGTGTGAACCAATTCCATTTTGGTGGTGCACTCAAACTGCTCTTCATGTTGGTGCTTAAAGTGATTTTTTGGTGCTGTGGAGCTTTTCTTTGGAATTCTCTGTTTGATTCACGTCTGAGAGGTAAGGGGAAGTAATTATATTCACTAGATAGAGAGTAAATTCCATTAATTGTGTTAGAGAGCCACCAAGAGGCTCTAAGGGCTTAGATTGAATAGGATCTTTGGTTTGGAGACCAAGCTTTGCTCTAAAACTGTGTTGAGCAAGTTCTAAATCATGCATGCAAGCTTAAATGAACTTTATTTCATGAGAACCGTGCTTATTATGCAATTTGAGGTGTTGAGTTGTTAAAATGTGTATTTTATGCATGATTGATGAATCCTCTGTCAAATCTGTAATTTGACATGTATTAAGTGTTGTAACATGTTCAATATATGGTATATGAACTGTTTTGATCATTGGTTTAGGTTAAAAGTGTTTAGAAATTGAAATGGTATGTAAAAACCAAGTTTTCAGTCTGTTCTGTCTGCAAATACTCGAGTATATGGCTTAACACTCGAGTATTTCGTGGTGCACCAGTGTGAAAGTTGGCGCACCAACTTGAGAATCAGGCTCGACACTCGAGTATTTCAGATGCAACAAGAGTAAAAATTGATGAACAACTCGAGTAATATATGAACTACTCGAGTATTCTGGGTAATGAACTACTCGAGTATCTCATGAATTACTCGAATATATTTATGAAGATCTGAAAACTTAAATCTCTAAAAAGACATGAACGACTCGAGTATAATTATGAACTACTCGAGTAAAATCTGGAAACTGATGAATTACTCGAGTATTATGGAAAACACTCGAGTATTTTTAGTCAGATATTGAAAAATACCATTTTCAATTCTAAGTTATTTTGTAACACTTAAAGGACAATAAACCAAGTGATCCTGGACTTAAAGGAAATTGATTGACGTCATGATGTTTTTATTTGAATAATGACACGTTGCTCGGGAGGCACGTAATGTATTAATAAAAGGACAAAACATCAATCAATTCCCCTTTAAGTAAAGTAATGCATTCATTTTGGAGTTTGGATGGTAGGACGTATATCATGTTTTTGGTAAACATGTGGAGGGCCTCTGGGAGTGCCAATACGCTTGCTTGATGACACGTCGTTGACGTGGTCGGCTGAGTGGATGCCGATATGGTTATACCGTTTGGATGACGGTCCGTTTGGATGACGGGATATGCTCGGGTGGCATGGATTCCAAGCTTGTCGTGTACATTCTAGGTGAATGTACGAATTGTTGTATACCTAGGAATACAACGCACTGTTGAGTGCTGGGTTGTCAGGGATGGACGTCAGAGAGTGACATAGAATGATGGAGATAGGCTTGAGAGCTAAATTCATACATCATGCCAGTCATTTGCATTAATTGTGATAAATGAAACAAGTGTGAGCATCCTACTTGCATTCAATACTTGCTATGTGCTAAATGTGATTGTTATTTATGATTGCATATTTACATACTCACATTATATAATTTATTCTCTGTTGATTATGTGTATAGAATTGCTTACCCCTATGCCCTTGTAGGTGATGTCTCGTTACATTGCTTGCATCGAGATCCAGCTACTTCCTAGTGACATATGGATCTATGAGGACCATCGCGCGGTATTCGAGGGGGAGGTAGAGATTACCTTCTACCACCCGAACCCGCTGATGCGATTCCGTCCTCGTAGGTTTAGGATTCCCATCATATACACTATGCACGTACCCCCGTTTTATACTTACCATGGACCACATCCCATGCGACCAGCTCGCTCTTATCACAGCTTTCATTTTCGACCTACCCGCTCTCACCCTTTTACCTCGAGAGTCGTCCGCGAGGAGACTCCCCCTTCTGATCCGAGGAGCCCAGTCAGGGTATCACCATCACCTGACCCGGTACCCAGTGGTAGGGTACACTCTCCTTCGGATGAGATCAAGGAGGATCCGGTGGAGGACGAGAGTGGGAGCGAGCCTATCGTGCATTCTACTGGGAGTGATTGGAGGGACGATGATCCCTAGGTATGTGCATAGGGTATGTGATGAGGAACAGAGGATCCGATGTGTGGATGCTATGGAGGAGATCTTGCTGCTGCTGTGTTGATGATGATGCTACTACCTTACTACCTTTGCTTCATGGAGACTACTGCTATCACTACTACTACATCTGATGCTGTCAGATCTAAGTGACCACCCTTAGAGTTATATTTTGGTTACGTATATATGTTGTAGATATATTTTTGGAGTACTCTAGGGTTTTGGTTACACTGCTATGTAGATCTGTTTATGGACTTGTATATTTTGGAACTTGGAGACTCTGATACTGGGCTATGTACTTATGACTTTCCTATATATAAAACCTATGTTTATATTCCTATCCATGGCATAGTCCGATAATTTCCGCTTACTCTGATTTAACCTATTTGAGAGTTCAGCTGTGAAAACTATTCGATGGTATCAGTTCTATCAAATAAAGCAAGGGTAGCTTCAGTTATTCTCTATGATATAAATACGATTCCAAAAGACGAATGTTACCCAACTTTTGAAAAGGTTTTAGAAATCGCCGAATTCGATACAACTGTTTTGAAATGCTGTAGAGTTTATTCTCCGAGAATTCCATGTAAGATCCATGAAGAATGTTTTGATAAATGCCAAAAGGTTTTGAACAAGCTACAAATGTGTTGATCAAGTTTCAAGCTCAACAAGCAACAACAAACGTCAAGTGATGAAGAGAGAGCCAACTCATGAAGACTTTGTTTGGTAGTTTGTGTTTTATTGTTTTATCTTTTGCCTCACAAGTCTTTTAGTTTATGAGTTTGGGTAGAGTCTCTTAGAGGGTAGTGAATCTCTTTTGATTGCATGATTATATCATATTTTGAGTATTCACTTTGCCTAAAATCAATAGGTGGCTTAAAGGTTTGAAAGAAAAGGTTTAGATTTTTGAGAAAACTAGTTTTTAAGTGTTTTTTGAACTGACTACTCGATTAGCCACTTGCCTACTCGATTAGAATTTTCAAGCCTTGCGTAAATACTCGAGTAGTAACTTAGATTACTCGAGTAGTGAACACTGATTACACTGATTACTCGAGTAAGGACTTGGCTACTCGAGTAACACGATCAGATATGGTTTTTAAAATGCGTTTTTCACTTCTCAAAAGCACTTCTAATCATTTCTAACTTTTGGGTATTCTATATAAACCTATTTCTAACCTTTGTGATCATAATCCATCATTTTGATATTCATTTTACAAAGAATCAAAGCCACTCTATTCTCTCTCACTTTCTCAAGATCAAAGCTTTCAATTTTTACATTCTTTGATCAAGAACCTTGAATCTCTCATGTTGATATTTTCATAGCTTTTGAAAGAGATTCATAGGATTGTTATTTTGTTTTCATTTGAGTTATAATCATTGCAAAGAAGGCAAACACTCTACAACAAAGGAAGCTGGTGACTGCAAAAGATCTCTGAGGTAAACCTATTTGAGGTAGGTTCTCAGTGTTGGGAAGTTCTAGGGGCTCTTGAGCTCGGTTCTTTCGAGGATTTCCCAGAGTATGTTACCAAAACGCCTCTGTTGGGGTCTTCTCGATTCCAGACACGTTTTCCGCCCCTCCGAATCCATGACTCATGCCTGATCATCGGAGCTCGGGATCTCCGAGCTCAAAGATATGGGTTGTGCTGCTCTGTTGTTTTGGTTGGCTGACCTTCCTTTTGCTAACTTCTTCTTAACCGAGGTGGATTCTCGGGTCTCTTCGACCAACTTTAGACTCTCTTCGGCCTGGTTTACCTTCGGACAGAGGAGGTTGCAAAAGGGAAATTCTTTTATCTTGAAAAATCCGAGCTCGGGGTTTTAAAGAGCTCGGCTCGAGAAGCGAATAAGGAACTTACATCGGTCCGAATTTCGGGCCGATATTGAGAGGGGGTGGAATTACCAACAACTAGATGAATGAGAAAATTTCCCCCCTGTTGGGGGCTGGAGAGAACTTGAATAGGAGAGAGATTTTCCTTAACGACACCTTGACCTTGTTTGGGGGGATTGGTGCTTACTTGGGATGTTGTGCTGGGGTCGGAAGGACTAAAGGAGGTTGCTGACCATTCCTTGTAACACCCCAAAATTTTAATCCCCGATTAATGAAATGTTAATTATAAATTAATTATAATTAATGATTTCTCTATTAATCCTTGATTAAAATATGTGTTTATGTAGTTAGAGAATGTATGTGAAAGTATTTAATAAAATAATGCATGAAATAATATTTTTGCATATTAGTCCCCGGGTTGGGACCTAGAAGCAAATATAGGAAAGATTTTCGAGGGAAAGTAAATAAAATTATTATTTTTCAAAAACTGGGCAAAATACTCGAGTATTATCCTGACTACTCAAGTTTTCTGGTCAGAGTTGCACGAGTTAGTGCGTTTGGTGAGTCACCATCAACGATTTCGTTTCTTTGACACGAAATCACCACCCTCCCACGTCCATAGCCGTCGTGTCGATCTGCATGCAAACTCCCAGCTTCTATTTAAGCCATTCATCAACGAATTTGATGTTTTTGTTGATGAAATTGGGAAGTTAGGGTTCTGAAGTTGTTGCCTTCGATTCCTCTTCAATTCTGAGTGTTAGACTTCGAGTGATACACGATTACGAAGCTCACATCCAGGGCTTCGTAAAGATACTAAGATTGTTAGCTAAGAACAAGTATAGAGTGAGAATCGAATCTGAGAAGGGAAGGGGTTGAAGCTGTTTTCAGTTCCTGGAGCTTACTTGAGCAATCGATTTTGGTAAGCTCTTGAATCTTTGAGACTTCAATTTGATTCCATTCTCTAGTATGTGTTGCATAGAACGATTTCTAATTACTTTCCCCCAATTATTTTGCATGATTTCACCATCAAAATCTCTGGTTTTATGACCTCACTCAAAACTGTGTTTCTGTCATATGGTTCTTGGGGGAAGCTAGCTTGAAGTCCGTTTTTCTGTCCAATTCTAATTCTCACACGAATTTGAGGTAAGGGGAAGTAATTTCGTACACTAGATAGATTTTAATTTCCATTAATTGCATTAGAGGGCCACCAAGAGGCTCTAAGGGCTTAGATTGAATAGGAACTTTGGTTTGGAGACCAAGTCATGCTCTAAGACTGTGTTGAGCAAGTTCTAAATCATGCATGCAAGCTTAAATGAACCCTATTTCATGAGTATTGTGCTTATTATGCAATTTGAGGTGTTGAGTTGTCAAATTGTGTATTTTATGCATTAAGGATTGATTCTTTGTCAAATCTGTAATTTGATATGAAATGAGTGTTGTAACATGTTCTATTTATGATATATGAACTTTGTTGATCCCTGGATTGGACTAGAATTGAGTAGAACTGAAAATGGTGTGTTAAAACTAAGATTTCAGTCTGTTCTGCTGTGAAACACTCGAGTATTGGACAGGGTACTCGAGTAAAATGTTTGTAAAACAATGTAATTTGAGCAAGAACACTCGAGTATTGTGTCTAGTACTCGAGTATCGAGTAAGACCTGGGGACATGTTAAGGCAAACCACTCGAGTAACGCAGAGGTGACTTGAGTATTCTGGAAATCATGATGAACACTCGAGTGACCCATGAACTACTCGAGTAATTTAATGAATTTGAAACCCAAATCCCCAGAAAGTCATGAACACTCGAGTAACCCTAAGAACACTCGAGTAATCTGGAAAAGTTGAAAAACACTCGAGTATGCTGAATTATACTCGAGTAATTTACCAGAATCTGAAAAACACCATTTTCAATTCTGACTTAGTTGGTTAATAATTTAACTATAATAATCCAAAGGATCCGAACTTAAAAGAGATTGATTAATATAAGTGTACCGTTTGGTGACGGTTCTTTTTAAAGATAAAATATGCCTAGGTGGCCAGTAATATATTAATCCTTTAAGCTTAGAAAGTGATGCATTCATTCTGGAGTTGGATGGTAGGACATATATCATGTTTTTGGTAAACATGTGGAGGGCCTCTGGGAGTGCCAATATGCTTGCTTGATGACACGTTGTTGACGTGGTCGGCTTAGTGGATGTCGATATGGTTATACCGTTTGGATGATGGTCCGTTTGGATGACGGGATGTGCTCGGGTGGCACGGATTCCAAGCTTGTCGTGTACATTCTAGGTGAATGTGCGAATTGTTGTATACCTAGGAATACAACGCACGGTTGAGTGCTGGGTTGTCAGGGATGGACGTCAGAGAGTGATATAGTTTGATGAAGATAGGCTTGAGAGCTAAATTCATGCATCATGACACTCATTTAAATTAAGTGTAATAAATGAAATAAGTATGAGCATCCTATGTGCATTCCATCACTGCTAAGTGCTAAATGCGATTGTTGTTCATTGTTGCATATTTACATATTCATATTGTACAAATTTATACTCTGTTGATTATGTGTATAGAAATGCTTACCCCTATGCCCTTGTAGGTGATGTCTCGTTACATCGCTTGCATCGAGATCTGGCCACTTCCTAGTGGCATATGGATCTATGAGGACCATCGCGCGGTGTTCGAGGGAGAGGTGGAGATCACCTTCTACCACCCGAACCCGTTGGTTCGATTTCGTCCTCGTAGATTTAGGATTCCCATCATATACACTATGCACGTACCCCCGTTTTACACATACCATGGACCACCTCCCACACGACCAGCTCCTCTTATCACAGTTTTCGTTTTCGACCTACCCGCTCACACCCTTTTTATTCGAGAGTCGTCCGCGAGGAGACTCCCCTTTCTGATCCGAGGAGCCCAACTAGGGTCTCACCATCTCCCGACCCTGTACCCAGTGGTAGGGTACACTCTCCTTCGGATGAGATCGAGGAGGATCCAGTGGAGGACGAGAGCGGAGGCGAGCCTGTCGTGCATTCTACTGGGAGTGACTGGAGGGATGATGATCCCTAGGTATGTGCATATGGTATGTGATGAGGATCAGGGGATCCGGTGTTGGGATGTTGTGGAGGAGACTTTGCTGCTGCTGCTGTGATGATGTTGATGACTTCTTTTGCTGCTTGGAGACTACTACTACTACTACTGCTGATATTGCTAGATCTACGTGACCACCTCTAGAGTCCATATTTTGCTATGTATATATTTTGTAGATATACTTTTGAGTACTCTAGGGCTATGGTTGTATTATGATGTAGATCTGTTATGGACTTGTATATGGTTCTTGGAGACTTATGTTGGGACTATGTACACATGACTCTTTTCTTCTATATATATATATATATATATATCAAACCTATGTTTATCTTTTATTTAATTGCATAGTCCTATAATTATCCGCTTACTCTGATTTAATCATTAAACGAGTTCGGCTACATGGTATCAGTTTCACTAATCAAAGCAAGGGTAACTTCATTTACTTTCTATTATATAAATACGATTTCGAAACACGAATGTTACCCAATTCATGAAAAGGTTTTAGAAATTGCCGAATTCGATACAACTGTTGGAATGAGATAGAAATTCTTCTCCAAGTATTCCAAGTTTTGGTTTGTGCACCCGCTTTAAAAGAAAATTTTACTTTTACATTTTCTAATACTTACAAGTCCATATGTATTATCCATTATCATAGTTTAATTACTATATTATACTTGGTATTATTCGGAAGGGTGTCACACTGAGTGGTATCAGAGCAAAAGTCAGATCCTGTAGTAGTGGAAGTAGTTTCAGAAACGTAGCCAACAACATCAAGCAGGTATCTCCAGGGCATGTTTATTACTTTGACTGTCGGTATCTTGTTTATTGAGTTTTAGATACCATTGACTTGTTTGTATCTTGTCTCTTTTGAGCACAAGACGCAATTGAATGTGAAGTTAGAATTTTAAACTATAGCCTTAGTCTAGGTGGTGTAATTGAAGTTTCTTTAGTTCAACATATGTGACCATAAGCCCGTAGCGCAGGTCTATTATGGCAACTAGAAACCAAAATCACACCAATGCGATGTTAGAAAGGATCACCACGGTGTTGGAGGCAATGCAGCGACAATCTCAGCAACCATCTCAACCGGTTAATCCGCCTCATTAGTGTAATGTGGGAAATGCCGAGGCAAAGAGTTTAGCTGATTTCAGAAGTTGCAACCCGCCTAAGTTTGAAGGAGGATTTAAACCGGAAGAAGCAAATAAGTGGATTCACACTATGGATAAAATTCTGAGAACTTTGGAGTGTTCGGAAGCCCAGAAGGTGGCTTATGCAACCTACATGTTAGAAGATGAAGCTGAGAATTGGTGGAATCACACGGTTCAGCTTTTGCAGTATGAAGGAAGGGATGTGAATTGGGGTGTATTCATGGAAAAGTTTCTCCATAAATACTCCCCTGAAGATTTGAGGAGAAAGAAGGAGGTGGAGTTTTTACAGCTGAAGCAAGGGAGTATGAGTGTGGGTGAGTACGCAGCCAAGTTCGAGGAGTTGATGAAGTACTCTCCATATTATCAGAACAACCCTGATGAAAGAAGCAAATGCATAAAGTTTGAAGGAGGTTTGAGGCCCAAGTTGAAGTCGATTTTCAGCTACCAGCGAATTCAAAGCTTTCCTGCTCTGGTGGACATGTGTAGAATGTACGGAGATGACAAGAAAGCTGAAGAATTGCAAGTCTCAGAAAATAAGGACAATCAGAACTATGGACCTCAGAGACGTAAAGGTTTTAACAACCGAGGTAATGTAAGATCCATGAAGAATGTTTTGATAAATGCCAAAAGGTTTTGAACAAGCTACAAATGTGTTGATCAAGTTCAAGCTCAACAAGCAACAACAAACATCAAGTGATGAAGAGAGAGCCAACTCATGAAGACTTTGTTTGGTAGTTTGTGTTTTATTGTTTTATCTTTTTCCTCACAAGTCTCTTAGTTTATGAGTTTGGGTAGAATTATATAGAGGGTAGTGAATCTCTTTCATAGTCCTGATTTTATCATATTTTGAGTATTCACTTTGCCTAAAATTAATAGGTGGCTGAAAGGTTTGAAAGAAAAGGTTTAGTTTTTGAGAAAACAAGTTTTAAGTGTTTTTTAATCAAAATAATCGATTAACCTGTTTTGATAATCGATTATCTGTATATTATGAACTGATTAACAACTTTTGATAATCGATTATCGGCACTTTTACTCGAGTAAAATTATTCAGCCTTGCACACTTACTCGATTAAGGCATAGTTAATCGATTAGCACTTAATTTAATCGATTAACACGTACAGATCTGGTTTTTAAAATGCGTTTTTCACTTCTCAAAAGCACTTCTAACCATTTCTAACTTTTGGGTATTCTATATAAACCTATTCCTAACCTTTGTGATCATTACCTATCATCTAGAATCATTTTCTTATCAATTTTACAAAGAATCAAGCCACTCTATTCTCTCTCACTCTCTCAAGATCAAAGTTCTCATTTTTACATTCTTTGATCAAGAACCTTGAATCTATCATGTTGATATTTCATAGCTTTTGAAAGAGATTCATAGGATTGTTATTTTTGTTTTCATTTGAGTTGTAATCATTGCAAAGAAGGCAAACACTCTACAACAAAGGAAGTCTTGAAGAAGTTATTCATCAAGCAAAGTTATTTGGAAACCTTGGTGTGGCATATCATCAAGCACTTGGAAGTCTTGTAGTGAAGCAAGCAAGTGGAAGTCTTTGAAGAATCTCAAAGCATTGGAAGTCTTGTTGTGGGGAATCGGCAAGCAAAAGAGAAGAGGTTAGATTAGAGCATCAATAGGATTACAAGGCAAGGGTGTGGTATCTCTTGTAGGCTAGAAAGAAGGGAGTCTTGTGAGGCATTTACTTGTAATTTGAGAAACTCTAATTCCTTATAGTGAAGAATCTCTCTTGGTTGAAGAGGGGACTGGATGTAGCTTTCAAGTGGATGAAAGTGAACCAGGATAAATCATTGTGTCGTATCTCTAAACCCTTAACTCTTTACATTCAAGTCATTCATTGTGTTCTTGATTGAAAACCTAGAAAAAGATTGATTTTCATAATTGATTGAATTGAATCTTAATTGTGCAAATTGATTTGGGGAAAATCATTTTCATAACCTAGGTAATCAATAAGAATATTGGTGTTAATCAATTCCGCTTTATCTCTGATCATATGTGTTAATTGATTGATTTTCGTATTTGATTGAAAAGTGATTTTTCAGTTTTAACATGTATTAATCGATTAACTGGTTTCATTAATCGATTAGTTCAAATTGATCTTTCGGCATTAATCGATTAGTTGCCTTATTAATCGATTAAAGTTGAAGAATTTCTAGAAAATCATTTGTTTTAATCGTTTTGATTTGTTTCTTTCGAAAATCTTTGAAGGTTTAACTAACACCTATTCAACCCCCCCTTCTAGGTGTTCTCCTAGTGTCTCCTAGTTATTTCACTCACCGATTGTAGTTCTTACAATTGGTATCAGAGCTCGGTCGAAAGACACGAGCATAGAGCTTTTTCGTTAAGATCCTTGAGGAAACTACAATGGGATTCGTACCCTTTGGTGGTGAAGGTGCTTCAATTAGCCGCCCTCCTATGTTTGGTGGAGAGGGTTATGCTTATTGGAAAATTAGGATGAGAATCTTTATAGAAGCCATAGATGTGAACATTTGGGAAGCCATTGAAAATGGTCCTTATATTCCCTCAAAAGAAGTAGAAGGTGTTCTTACACTAACTCCCAAAGATAAGTGGACCGATGATGATAAAAGGAAAATTCAATATGATTTAAAAGCTAAGAATATCATCACCTCCGCTCTATCTTATGATGAGTTCTTTAGAGTCTCCCAATGTCGTAATGCCAAAGAAATGTGGGACACCTTGCAAGTCACACATGAAGGCACTAGTGAAGTTAGGCGTGCTAGATTAAATTCTTTGATGCATGAATATGAATTGTTTCATATGTTGCCTAATGAATCTATATGTTTTATGCAAAAGTGTTTTACTCATATTGTTAATCATCTCATTGCTCTTGGTAAAACTTTCTTGAATTGTGAACTTGTTAACAAAGTTTTAAGATGTCTAAGTAGGGAATGGCAACCTAAGGTTACCACAATAGTTGAATCAAAGGACTTGGACACCATGGACTTAGCAACACTTTTCGGAAAGCTTCAAGAACATGAAATGGAGCTTGGACGCTTACATATGCATGAAGAATCGGACAAGAATAAAGAAAGAAAAGGAATCGCTCTTAAAGCTCAAAGATCATATCAAAAGGAAGAGAGTTCCGAAAATGATGATAATGAAGATTCCGATTCGGACATTGATGAAGAGGAGATGAAGCTTCTACTAAGAAAGTTCAATAAGATTCTAAGGAGAAAAGGAAGGTTGAATAAAGACAAAAGTAAAGAGAAGAATCCCCCACACTACAAGACCAAGACATCAAAAGAAGGTATAGTTTGCCATGAATGTGGAAAGCCCGGTCATCTCAAGTACTCATGCTCTAAGTATCTCAAGAAGAAGGAGAAAGAAAAGAAAACTAAAAGGGCATACATAGTTTGGAATAGTGATGATGAAAAAGACAAGAAAAGCACATCAAATAGTTCTTCGGATGATGAAGACGCCGCTTGTCTCAACTTGATAGCTCTAGTAGATGAAGAGGAAAGTTCAAATGATGAATCAAGTGAACAAAGCGACGAAAGCGATGTAAGTCTTACTAAATCCGAAATTTCTTCCAAATATGAATTTTTATATAATGCTTATGAAGAAATGCATGAACATCTCAAGAAACTAGCTTTGAAAAATATTGAAAGGAAGAAGCTCATTTTGAAACTTCAACAAGAGATTTTAGAACTTCAAAAACAAGTTGATGAGCTTAATCTTCAAAATGAAACTCTTGATCTTATATATGCTAGTTCTTCTTGTGATTGTGCTAGTAGATTAAATAATGTGGTTGATTGTGTAACCCCCTAAAATTTATATAGCTTAATTACTAATAATTTGTTGGTTTTAAAATAGGACTTGAAAATTTCGTTTTAAATCTTAACGAAAATCCGACAGAGTTTCCTCTGTTTATCGGACTTCCCAAAAATTTAGAGTTTTCACCTGTCAACCCAGAACAATCCAGAAAACATTTCAACATATCTAAATATATTAATTAACTTTACAAGCCCTATTTACGACATATAATAAACTCGAGCTTATAGTGATTAGATTATTTAAAAAACCCAAAATAGATTAATTACAAAACAATGACTAGAATACACCCTTAACTAAATTACACTCCATGGTGTGGAGTGCACTCCTGCTCGGCCAGGGGCTGTGCTAGCTCAAGCTTAGTACCTGGAATGATAGTAAGGAGTGAGCATACACATAAAATGGGAAAGCAGTTTCTGAATATGACATAATAACTAACTAAGCCAATCACAAATATCAAATAAATCAAATAGCACACAATTTTAAACAACCAAAATCAGATTCCATTTATAATCATTCCATATGCCTTAATTAATTCATATTACCCTTAACACACAATTAAACAATATTCCAAATTCCTTAATTCCATTGCTCATTTCCGTTATTCATTAGATACACTATTTCCCTTTCCTTAATTTCCAATTACCATTGCACCACTAGGAATTGATGCACCAGCTAGGCAATTCGGCACCTACTAGGGACTTTAAACCTGTCAGGACTGAGACACCCATTAGGCATCACCCATTAGGACAATGCTGGTTAATTTAATTAACATTCATTTCCCATAAATTCCAATTCACATATTATTCATTTTCAGGTGGTTATGCAGTGGGATTGATCCTTTGGCGCACCGACGCCTAACGGGAATTTAGGACCTAATGGGCAATTGGCCTGACAGGAATTTGGCCCTAGCAGGCAATTCACCACCTAGTAGGGCACCTAGTGTGCCGGCTTGCCCAAGGATCAAGTCACACTGCATTCCCTTTTATTCCATATCAAAAATTCATTTTCCAAATAGATATATATATATATATATATATATAAACCAAAATTTTCCATCATTCCAGTCCATTTTCACAAAAGTCAAACCAAGCCTCAATGATCAACACATATAATCAAATAGCCACAACTTCACATTCTTTACAACAATTTAACATTTATTTATAAACAATTAGCACCAAACACATATATCATCACATTTAGCACCAACTAAGCATATACTTAATCACAAACATTTATTAGAGTTACATTCACTTTTATTACTTAACCAAGGCACTCTCATTAATTAAGATCATTATTAACAATTTTATTTAGTTTCTCCCCTAGGTTTTCCAATTTCCTAATTAACACATAACTCCTAGCAATCATTATATACATACCACAAACTATTCCCCAGAGTATGGTAATACTCACTAATACCCACTCCTTACCTTGCGTTTCCATAAACCTGTTTCCTTTCATATAGTGCTGCCCAAACGTAGCGCGGTTCATTGCTTTCGCTTGCGCTGATCCTAAAGCTCCTTCGTCGTCTAACCGGTCATACAAATTAAATCATAATCAATATCATGCGTTTTACGAAAAAGAGACTCTAACTTGAAAACGTTAGTTAGTTTTTGAAAACATTTAGTTATTCCCAAATCAGAGTAACTAATTAAAATCATCATAAATAATAATCTAATTAAAAACCGACACTAAATCACAATATCATTCATTTTCCAAAATAATAATAATAATAATAAGGTTCCAAAATACTAACTTTCTAAAACAATTTAACACTAAATAATTATTACCAATATCATTAAAATTAGTATTAATATAAAAATTAAAACGTAATCATAGAGCAATTAAAAAAGTATTAGGGATTTACCCTCAAATCCGATATTCGAAGCAAGAAAGCGGCCAAGACCGGTTCGGTTCTAAAGCTCCACCCATGACTGGTTCGAAGCACACAAAGAGGGTTGGTCATGGTAACGGTGGCGGCGATACCGGCGTCGGTGGCGACCCTGATCCTTAGCAGCAGCAACACGCACCGGAGAAGGGAAGAGGTGGTGGCAGCATCCTCCATGGCAGCTGCGGCGGGCAAAAACCAGCAGGGCGGCGGCGATTCGTTCTGGTTAGAAAGGAGTCGTGAGGAAGAAGGGATCGAGAGCGGCGTAATTGTTGATGGCGACTCCCTCTAGGGTTCGCGATTTGAATCGCAACTGGGGAAGAGGACGAGAGGAAGCAACGATTCGGTGCTGGTGCGACTATGGGGTTCACCGTGATGGCGGCAGCAAAAGGAACAGAGGCGGCGTTGGCGGCTTCGGTTGTCGCGAATAGAGAGAGAATAGCGCGAGGGAGACGAAGCCAACGAGGAAGACATGAAGCGCGACTTGGGGAGGCTGAGAGAGCCGTCAGGCACGTGACGGCGACAAGGTGGGTGGCGGCGGTGGAGAGAAGGGACCGCAAGGAAGAATGGAGGAAGGTGATGGTTGGTGTTGTTGCTCAATATTAGGGCCGGCTGATATCAAAAGTAAGGGAATAAGGTTTCCACACTTGCACAGCACCCACATACACATTTTATTTTATTTATTTATTTAATTTATTATTTTTTTTTTCAAAGAATATTAGTAATAGAATTTAAAAGTCATACAAACTCATTAGGAAGCTATAAAGAATAGAAATTAATTGGAAATTAGGAAGTAGCATAAATTTATTTAATATCGAATATATCGAAAGCAAGGTGAAATATGAGGTACAAAGCGTATATATTTTTTTTTACAGGGTAATTACTTTAAATGAATTTACTTTAAAGTAGATGAATAAAATAATCAAATAGAAATAATATAAGGTATGTTATGAAAATGCCAACACTTTAATAATTATATATAAAAATTAATCATTTAATTTGATAAACTCACAATTTATAGTACAAAAGAAAATCAGGATGTTACAATCCTTCCCCTCAAAAAGAAATTTCGTCCTCGAAATTTGATTAGTGAAAATCATAAGGTTAGGATTTGAGAATCCTTAATTATCATTCCAATCAACTTAGATAAACACAATTAAAACCAACACTACAAATAGCACGAGAGTCTTCAAAAATTATTTATTTAACAAGAGAAATAAAACCATAGTGGTAATACAAAGTAACTGTCGCAAAAGAATTTCAATAACTAGTTAAGTAAAAAGATTCTCAAATTCAATCAAAGAGGAAATCATCTTTCATAACAATGCCCAATAGAGAAATCATCGCTTGATGTACCAAATATTAACTACAGTTAAATCAGTTCCAAACAAAATCATCTAAGTTCTCAAAACTGAAAAATAATTTTAACATTTAACATATAATAGCTATTGGGAGGATATGTTGACTCTTTGTCATAAACGTAAAACAAATTCAAATCTCAAAGAGGTAACATAAAATATAATGCAAAGTAGGAGCTTTTAAAAAAAACACTCAACTGGTCTAAACAGAATTAGCATTATGTAGATGGTTTGAGTTTATATAACATGTTCAGCACCTAAAACGATAAAATATTTGAAAATCTTGGTGAGAACTAATTTTTGTAAGAAAACATAATTCACTTACACTTTCGAATGCGGTATAAATTTTTTTTAAGAGATTTAAACAAAAAGAGTGACACATCTCTTTTCTATAAGAATTAAAACATGTAATAAAATCCACGCAGAAATCAAGATCCCAAAAGTAGAACTTAATAATCATGACTCAACCAATAGGTGTCATTAACTTAAATGAGTGTCAGTTTAAGTTACCAGGAGAAAAACTGAAACCTGAAAAAAAAAAAAATTCGTTAATCTAGTGTTCAAAAAATATTTTCCCTGGCATGATAGTTTTGGAAAGCTTCTTGAAGTAAACTGAGTAACATAATAGGTTGGCATTGGCCAATACTAATATAAAAATTCATGAGAAATATGTTAAGCAAGAAAAGCTATTGGTTGAAACTCATTTATCAATTTTCATTCAAAAAGACAAAACCAATGGCTCAAAATCCAAGATTCATCATTTTTAAATACATGTGCATGCAGTCGTGCAAAATCAGGAAACAAATTCATTTAAACTAAAAGTCAACAAATCTAGCTTGCATTTACATAAACTCTAAAATAGCAATTCAGAAAATTAAGATCATAGAGACTGAAACAAAAAGGAATCCAAAATCAAGAAGAGCTAAATATACCGAAGTGTAAGAGGTAAATCATTGACAAATAAAGCAAATTGTCATATTAACAAACATATTCTTTCAAGTGGATTGGAAACAGGATAGTAGATTCGAGGACATAAAAACAACGAATCTTCAAAGTCCATAATCAAATAAAATTATATTCAATAAAATCAAATATATGACACTTCATCAAAGCAAAACTTACACAAGTGTTTTGGAAAAAGAAAAACATATGTATAAATTAGGCTTTCGTAAATTATATAATATGCTTTATGAAGAGTTTCTTGAGTAAGCAAAATGAACCATTCAATGAGACCCTCATTGGAGGAAGGGATCACGTATGAAGATTCAGAAAAACCTGTTCGGCTGAACATAACGATTATCTAAGCAGAGGATTCGCTATTACTAATCAACCAAACTAGCATACACATAGCACATTCAAGCCATATAACAAAATCATATCATATCAATTCATTTTTATTTGAAATTTGGCATACTTCACATGCAGGTATTCAGAGAAAACATATCCAAAAATTAGTTCAAAAGGAGTTCGGGAGATATGGTTTCCATTATTTGCCCGAAAGCCCGAAAACATGAAAAATTACATGGCTGAAATAAAGATGCACTTTTGAAAAATACCAATTAAATTCCCAACACTATGAAAATTTACAGGTAGTGTCCCTACATATAAAAGAACAACGTGGTAAATTTTCAGGTCGATCGGAGTTCATCAGGTTCAGTTTTAACCCCGTGACCACTTTGTCAAAAGCACCGTTAACATCGGGGGCTGAACCCAAATTGGATTTATTTAAAATAGTAAACAAATTAAAAATAACCTCAAAATTTACAGGGATATTAGATATACTTAGCCAAAGGTTGTGTAAAATTTTCAAACCGATCGGAGCACGTTAGACTTGAGTTTTCCCTTGCATTCGCAGTGTCGGAGACACCGGAATTGTCGGGTCTGATTGTGAAAAAGCATTTGTTTAAAATACTAACTTGCTCCAAACAACTTGAACTTTTACACACAACATGGATTCGAACTTGGGATGCTCACATAAAATCTTTCCATGACATTTTGAGCACCCTAAGCCCGAAAACGAGTTTAACTTTATATGAAAAACCCCAATTTCCAAACAAACACTTTAAAACCCAAAGATCCAAATAAATAGCAAATCGTTTTCAAATCACATGTAACCTTAAAAAAAATTAGATATCATAATGTTACATATATACAAATACCTGGTTCATTTCCCTTAGACTTTCACAAAGTTTCAAAATAATTTTCCGGAACTTAAAGGTTGAATGATTATATCAACCAATAGGTATTTATATTTGAGGTGATCAGTCTCAAATATACATACATTAGTGATACAATTATTCTCATGTCGCCTAAGTTTTTGGTTAGGCAATTCTCAATTTCAAAAGTACCGAAGTCTTGAGTTGTGTTGTCACATTTAGAAGTGGCTCACTTGGTTCAAGACTAAAGGTTAATTTCTCCCGGTGGGGTAGCAACTTAGTGCTCTAGCCCGTTGGGGTATTTCATTTCCTTAATCTCGTCATTCATCCACTTCTAAATATGAAACGTTCATTATCACAAGATTTCGAGTTTTGCTTGGTAAATCTCAAATCAATTTATTAAAAGCAACACATCAAGTCAAACACTAAGCATTTAGACACCTATCAAGTCAAATCAAACACTTAGCATGAATCATATATAATCACAACATAATTTCATTTTCATTAAACAAATTCATATCCTATTTATTCATGAAATGGCCAAATGCATCCAAGCAAGAAATTATTATGCATGTGCTCAAAATCGGAATCAAGCTAAGCCCTTATCCTGCCTCAACTCTAACACTAGTCTAGGACCAAATATTTCAATCAAAATATAACTCAGTCAAGTCCAGAAAATGCACACATCATCATTAGCACTTACAAAATGCCAATTAGTGCAATAGGCCAAATTCAAAAAAAAAAATTTAAGGAAATGCAAATGCACAACCATTCCTATTATGACTCTAGCAATACACAAACACATACTAGAATAAACTACTACTAACTATAAGTTACTCGCTTGGTGAGTAAGCACAGGAGATGTGAGTCCACACTCCATAGGCCGAGGGAAACTGCTCTGATACCAAAATGTAACCCCCTAATATTTATATAGCTTAATTACTAATAATTTGTTGGTTTTAAAATAGGACTTGAAAATTTCGTTTTAAATCTTAACGAAAATCCGACAGAGTTTCCTCTGTTTATCGGACTTCCCAAAAATTTAGAGTTTTCACCTGTCAACCCAGAACAATCCAGAAAACATTTCAACATTTCTAAATATATTAATTAACTTTACAAGCCCTATTTACGACATATAATAAACTCGAGCTTATAGTGATTAGATTATTTCAAAAACCCAAAATAGATTAATTACAAAACAATGACTAGAATACACCCTTAACTAAATTACACTCCATGGTGTGGAGTGCACTCATGCTCGGCCAGGGGCTGTGCTAGCTCAAGCTTAGTACCTGGAATGATAGTAAGGAGTGAGCATACACATAAAATGGGAAAGCAGTTTCTGAATATGACATAATAACTAACTAAGTCAATCACAAATATCAAATAAATCAAATAGCACACAATTTTAAACAACCAAAATCAGATTCCAGTTATAATCATTCCATATGCCTTAATTAATTCATATTCCCCTTAACACACAATTAAACAATAATTCCAAATTCCTTAATTCCATTGCTCATTTCCGTTATTCATTAGATACACTATTTCCCTTTCCTTAATTTCCAATTCCCATTGCACCACTAGGAATTGATGCACCTGCTAGGCAATTCGGCACCTACTAGGGACTTTAAACCTGTCAGGACTGAGACACCCATTAGGCATCACCCGTTAGGACAATGCTGGTTAATTTAATTAACATTCATTTCCTATAAATTCCAATTCACATATTATTCATTTTCAGGTGGTTATGCAGTGGGATTGATCCTTTGGCGCACCGACGCCTAACGGGAATTTAGGACCTAATGGGCAATTGGCCTGATAGGAATTTGGCCCTAGCAGGCAATTCACCACCTAGCAGGGCACCTAGTGTGCCGGCTTGCCCAAGGATCAAGTCACACTGCATTCCCTTTTATTCCATATCAAAAATTCATTTTCCAAATAGATATATATATATATATATATATATAAACCAAAATTTTCCATCATTCCAGTCCATTTTCACAAAAGTCAAACCAAGCCTCAATGATCAACACATATATAATCAAATAGCCACAACTTCACATTCTTTACAACAATTTAACATTTATTTATAAACAATTAGCACCAAACACATATATCATCACATTTAGCACCAACTAAGCATATACTTAATCACAAACATTTATTAGAGTTACATTCACTTTTATTACTTAACCAAGGCACTCTCATTAATTAAGATCATTATTATCAATTTTATTTAGTTTCTCCCCTAGGTTTTCTAATTTCCTAATTAAGACATAACTCCTAGCAATCATTATATACCTACCACAAACTATTCCCCAGAGTATGGTAATACTCACTAATACCCACTCCTTACCTTGCGTTTCCATAAACCTGTTTCCTTTCATATAGTGCTGCCCAAACGTAGCGCGGTTCATTGCTTTCGCTTGCGCTGATCCTAAAGCTCCTTCGTCGTCTAACCGGTCATACAAATTAAATCATAATCAATATCATGCGTTTTACGAAAAAGAGACTCTAACTTGAAAACGTTAGTTAGTTTTCGAAAACATTTAGTTATTCCCAAATCAGAGTAACTAATTAAAATCATCATAAATAATAATCTAATTAAAAACCGACACTAAATCACAATATCATTCATTTTCCAAAATAATAATAATAAGGTTCCAAAATACTAACTTTCTAAAACAATTTGACACTAAATAATTATTACCAATATCATTAAAATTAGTATTAATATAAAAATTAAAACGTAATCATAGAGCAATTAAAAAAGTATTAGGGATTTACCCTCAAATCCGATATTCGAAGCAAGAAAGCGGCCAAGACCGGTTCGGTTCTAAAGCTCCAGCCATGACTGGTTCGAAGCACACAAAGAGGGTTGGTCATGGTAACGGTGGTGGCGATACCGGCGTCGGTGGCGACCCTGATCCTTAGCAGCAGCAACACGCATCGGAGAAGGGAAGAGGTGGTGGCAGCATCCTCCATGGCAGCTGCGGCGGGCAAAAACCAGCAGGGCGGCGGCGATTCGTTCTGGTTAGAAAGGAGTCGCGAGGAAGAAGGGATCGAGGGCGGCGTAATCGTTGATGGCGGCTCCCTCTAGGGTTCGCGATTTGAATCGCAACTGGGGAAGAGGACGAGAGGAAGCAACGATTCGGTGCTGGTGCGACTATGGGGTGCACCGTGATGGCGGCAGCAAAAGGAACAGAGGCGGCGTTGGCGGCTTCGGTTGTCGCGAATAGAGAGAGAATAGCGCGAGGGAGACGATGCCAGCGAGGAAGACATGAAGCGCGACTTGGGGAGGCTGAGAGAGCCGTCAGGCACGTGACGGCGACAAGGTGGGTGGCGGCGGTGGAGAGAAGGGACCGCAAGGAAGAATGGAGGAAGGTGATGGTTGGTGTTGTTGCTCAATATTAGGGCCGGTTGATATCAAAAGTAAGGGAATAAGGTTTCCCCACTTGCACAGCACCCACATACACATTTTATTTTATTTATTTATTTAATTTATTATTTTTTTTTTCAAAGAATATTAGTAATAGAATTTAAAAGTCATACAAACTCATTAGGAAGCTATAAAGAATAGAAATTAATTGGAAATTAGGAAGTAGCATAAATTTATTTAATATCGAATATATCGAAAGCAAGGTGAAATATGAGGTACAAAGCGTATATTTTTTTTTTACAGGGTAATTACTTTAAATGAATCTACTTTAAAGTAGATGAATAAAATAATCAAATAGAAATAATATAATGTATGTTATGAAAATGCCAACACTTTAATAATTATACATAAAAATTAATCATTTAATTTGATAAACTCACAATTTATAGTACAAAAGAAAATCAGGATGTTACAATCCTTCCCCCCAAAAAGAAATTTCGTCCTCGAAATTTGATTAGTGAAAATCATAAGGTTAGGATTTGAGAATCCTTAATTATCATTCCAATCAACTTAGATAAACACAATTAAAACCAACACTACAAATAGCACGAGAGTCTTCAAAAATTATTTATTTAGCAAGAGAAATAAAACCATAGTGGTAATACAAAGTAACTGTCGCAAAAGAATTTCAATAACTAGTTAAGTAAAAAGATTCTCAAATTCAATCAAAGAGGAAATCATCTTTCATAACAATGCCCAATAGAGAAATCATCGCTTGATGTACCAAATAGTAACTACAGTTAAATCAGTTCCAAACAAAATCATCTAAGTTCTCAAAACTGAAAAATAATTTTAACATTTAACATATAATAATAGCTATTGGGAGGATATGTTGACTCTTTGTCATAAACGTAAAACAAATTCAAATCTCAAAGAGGTAACATAAAATATAATGCAAAGTAGGAGCTTTTAAAAAAAACACTCAACTGGTCTAAACAGAATTAGCATTATGTAGATGGTTTGAGTTTATATAACATGTTCAGCACCTAAAACGATAAAATATTTGAAAATCTTGGTGAGAACTGATTTTTGTAAGAAAACATAATTCACTTACACTTTCGAATGCGGTATAAATTTTTTTTTAAGAGATTTAAACAAAAAGAGTGACACATCTCTTTTCTATAAGAATTAAAACATGTAATAAAATCCAGGCAGAAATCAAGATCCCAAAAGTAGAACTTAATAATCATGACTCAACCAATAGGTGTCATTAACTTAAATGAATGTCAGTTTAAGTTACCAGGAGCAAAACTGAAACCTGAAAAAATAAAAAAAAATTCGTTAATCTAGTGTTCAAAAAATATTTTCCCTGGCATGATAGTTTTGGAAAGCTTCTTGAAGCAAACTGAGTAACATAATAGGTTGGCATTGGCCAATACTAATATAAAAATTCATGAGAAATATGTTAAGCAAGAAAAGCTATTGGCTGAAACTCATTTAACAATTTTCATTCAAAAAGACAAAACCAGTGGCTCAAAATCCAAGATTCGTCATTTTTAAATACATGTGCATGCAGTCGTGCAAAATCAGGAAACAAATTCATTTAAACTAAAAGTCAACAAATCTAGCTTGCATTTACATAAACTCTAAAATAGCAATTCAGAAAATTAAGATCATAGAGACTGAAACAAAAAGGAATCCAAAAGCAAGAAGAGCTAAATATACCGAAGTGTAAGAGGTAAATCATTGACAAATAAAGCAAATTGTCATATTAACAAACATATTCTTTCAAGTGGATTGGAAACAGGATAGTAGATTCGAGGACATAAAAACAACGAATCTTCAAAGTCCATAATCAAATAAAATTATATTCAATAAAATCAAATATCTGACACTTCATCAAAGCAAAACTTACACAAGTGTTTTGGAAAAAGAAAAACATATGTATAAATTAGGCTTTCGTAAATTATATAATATGCTTTATGAAGAGTTTCTTGAGTAAGCAAAATGAACCATTCAATGAGACCCTCATTGGAGGAAGGGATCACGTATGAAGATTCAGAAAAACCTGTTCGGCTGAACATAACGATTATCTAAGCATAGGATTCGCTATTACTAATCAACCAAACTAGCATACACATAGCACATTCAAGCCATATAACAAAATCATATCATATCAATTCATTTTTATTTGAAATTTGGCATACTTCACATGCAGGTATTCAGAGAAAACATATCCAAAAATTAGTTCAAAAGGAGTTCGGGAGATATGGTTTCCATTATTTGCCCGAAAGCCCGAAAACATGAAAAATTACATGGCTGAAATAAAGATGCACTTTTGAAAAATACCAATTCAATTCCCAACACTATGAAAATTTACAGGTAGTGTCCCTACATATAAAAGAACAATGTGGTAAATTTTCAGGTCGATCGGAGTTCATCAGGTTCAGTTTTAACCCCGTGACCACTTTGTCAAAAACACCGTTAACATCGGGGGCTGAACCCAAATTGGATTTATTTAAAATAGTAAACAAATTAAAAATAACCTCAAAATTTACAGGGACATTAGATATACTTAGCCAAAGGTTGTGTAAAATTTTCAAACCGATCGGAGCACGTTAGACTTGAGTTTTCCCTTGCATTCGCAGTGTCGGAGACACCGGAATTGTCGGGTCTGATTGTGAAAAAGCATTTTTTTAAAATACTAACTTGCTCCAAACAACTTGAACTTTTACACACAACATGGATTCGAACTTGGGATGCTCACATAAAATCTTTCCATGACATTTTGAGCACCCTAAGCCCGAAAACGAGTTTAACTTTATATGAAAAACCCCAATTTCCAAACAAACACTTTAAAACCCAAAAATCCAAATAAATAGCAAATAGTTTTCAAATCACATGTAACCTTAAAAAAAATTAGATATCATAATGTTACATATATACAAATACCTGGTTCATTTCCCTTAGACTTTCACAAAGTTTCAAAATAATTTTCCGGAACTTAAAGGTTGAATGATTATATCAACCAATAGGTATTTATATTTGAGGTGATCAGTCTCAAATATACATACATTAGTGATACAATTATTCTCATGTCGCCTAAGTTTTTGGTTAGGCAACTCTCAATTTCAAAAGTACCGAAGTCTTGAGTTGTGTTGTCACATTTAGAAGTGGCTCACTTGGTTCAAGACTAAAGGTTAATTTCTCCCGGTGGGGTAGCAACTTAGTGCTCTAGCCCGTTGGGGTATTTCATTTCCTTAATCTCGTCATTCGTCCACTTCTAAATATGAAACGTTCATTATCACAAGATTTCGGGTTTTGCTTGGTAAATCTCAAATCAATTTATTAAAAGCAACACATCAAGTCAAACACTAAGCATTTAGACACCTATCAAGTCAAATCAAACACTTAGCATGAATCATATATAATCACAACATAATTTCATTTTCATTAAACAAATTCATATCCTATTTATTCATGAAATGGCCAAATGCATCCAAGCAAGAAATTATTATGCATGTGCTCAAAATCGGAATCAAGCTAAGCCCTTATCCTGCCTCAACTCTAACATTAGTCTAGGACCAAATATTTCAATCAAAATATAACTCAGTCAAGTCCAGAAAATGCACACATCATCATTAGCACTTACAAAATGCCAATTAGTGCAATAGGCCAAATTCAAAAAAAAAAATTTAAGGAAATGCAAATGCACAACCATTCCTATTATGACTCTAGCAATACACAAACACATACTAGAATAAACTACTACTAACTATAAGTTACTCGCTTGGTGAGTAAGCACAGGAGATGTGAGTCCACACTCCATAGGCCGAGGGAAACTGCTCTGATACCAAAATGTAACCCCCTAATATTTATATAGCTTAATTACTAATAATTTGTTGGTTTTAAAATAGGACTTGAAAATTTCGTTTTAAATCTTAACGAAAATCCGACATAGTTTCCTCTGTTTATCGGACTTCCCAAAAATTTAGAGTTTTCACCTGTCAACCCAGAACAATCCAGAAAACATTTCAACATTTCTAAATATATTAATTAACTTTACAAGCCCTATTTACGACATATAATAAACTCGAGCTTATAGTGATTAGATTATTTCAAAAACCCAAAATAGATTAATTACAAAACAATGACTAGAATACACCCTTAACTAAATTACACTCCATGGTGTGGAGTGCACTCCTGCTCGGCCAGGGGCTGTGCTAGCTCAAGCTTAGTACCTGGAATGATAGTAAGGAGTGAGCATACACATAAAATGGGAAAGCAGTTTCTGAATATGACATAATAACTAACTAAGCCAATCACAAATATCAAATAAATCAAATAGCTCACAATTTTAAACAACCAAAATCAGATTCCAGTTATAATCATTCCATATGCCTTAATTAATTCATATTCCCCTTAACACACAATTAAACAATAATTCCAAATTCCTTAATTCCATTGCTCATTTCCGTTATTCATTAGATACACTATTTCCCTTTCCTTAATTTCCAATTACCATTGCACCACTAGGAATTGATGCACCTGCTAGGCAATTCGGCACCTACTAGGGACTTTAAACCTGTCAGGACTGAGACACCCATTAGGCATCACCCGTTAGGACAATGCTGGTTAATTTAATTAACATTCATTTCCCATAAATTCCAATTCACATATTATTCATTTTCAGGTGGTTATGCAGTGGGATTGATCCTTTGGCGCACCGACGCCTAACGGGAATTTAGGACCTAATGGGCAATTGGCCTGACAGGAATTTGGCCCTAGCAGGCAATTCACCACCTAGCAGGGCACCTAGTGTGCCGGCTTGCCCAAGGATCAAGTCACACTGCATTCCCTTTTATTCCATATCAAAAATTCATTTTCCAAATAGATATATATATATATATATATATAAACCAAAATTTTCCATCATTCCCGTCCATTTTCACAAAAGTCAAACCAAGCCTCAATGATCAACACATATATAATCAAATAGCCACAACTTCACATTCTTTACAACAATTTAACATTTATTTATAAACAATTAGCACCAAACACATATATCATCACATTTAGCACCAACTAAGCATATACTTAATCACAAACATTTATTAGAGTTACATTCACTTTTATTACTTAACCAAGGCACTCTCATTAATTAAGATCATTATTATCAATTTTATTTAGTTTCTCCCCTAGGTTTTCTAATTTCCTAATTAACACATAACTCCTAGCAATCATTATATACATACCACAAACTATTCCCCAGAGTATGGTAATACTCACTAATACCCACTCCTTACCTTGCGTTTCCATAAACCTGTTTCCTTTCATATAGTGCTGCCCAAACGTAGCGCGGTTCATTGCTTTCGCTTGCGCTGATCCTAAAGCTCCTTCGTCGTCTAACCGGTCATACAAATTAAATCATAATCAATATCATGCGTTTTACGAAAAAGAGACTCTAACTTGAAAACGTTAGTTAGTTTTCGAAAACATTTAGTTATTCCCAAATTAGAGTAACTAATTAAAATCATCATAAATAATAATCTAATTAAAAACCGACACTAAATCACAATATCATTCATTTTCCAAAATAATAATAATAAGGTTCCAAAATACTAACTTTCTAAAACAATTTAACACTAAATAATTATTACCAATATCATTAAAATTAGTATTAATATAAAAATTAAAACGTAATCATAGAGCAATTAAAAAAGTATTAGGGATTTACCCTCAAATCCGATATTCGAAGCAAGAAAGCGGCCAAGACCGGTTCGGTTCTAAAGCTCCACCCATGACTGGTTCGAAGCACACAAAGAGGGTTGGTCATGGTAACGGTGGCGGCGATACCGGCGTCGGTGGCGACCCTGATCCTTAGCAGCAGCAACACGCACCGGAGAAGGGAAGAGGTGGTGGCAGCATCCTCCATGGCAGCTGCGGCGGGCAAAAACCAGCAGGGCGGCGGCGATTCGTTCTGGTTAGAAAGGAGTCACGAGGAAGAAGGGATCGAGGGCGGCGTAATCGTTGATGGCGGCTCCCTCTAGGGTTCGCGATTTGAATCGCAACTGGGGAAGAGGACGAGAGGAAGCAACGATTCGGTGCTGGTGCGACTATGGGGTTCACCGTGATGGCGGCAGCAAAAGGAACAGAGGGGGCGTTGGCGGCTTCGGTTGTCGCGAATAGAGAGAGAATAGCGCGAGGGAGACGAAGCCAGCGAGGAAGACATGAAGCGCGACTTGGGGAGGCTGAGAGAGCCGTCAGGCACGTGACGGCGACAAGGTGGGTGGCGACGGTGGAGAGAAGGGACCGCAAGGAAGAATGGAGGAAGGTGATGGTTGGTGTTGTTGCTCAATATTAGGGTCGGCTGATATCAAAACTAAGGGAATAAGGTTTCCCCACTTGCACAGCACCCACATACACATTTTATTTTATTTATTTATTTAATTTATTATTTTTTTTTCAAAGAATATTAGTAATAGAATTTAAAAGTCATACAAACTCATTAGGAAGCTATAAAGAATAGAAATTAATTGGAAATTAGGAAGTAGCATAAATTTATTTAATATCGAATATATCGAAAGCAAGGTGAAATATGAGGTACAAAGCGTATATATTTTTTTTTACAGGGTAATTACTTTAAATGAATCTACTTTAAAGTAGATGAATAAAATAATCAAATAGAAATAATATAAGGTATGTTATGAAAATGCCAACACTTTAATAATTATATATAAAAATTAATCATTTAATTTGATAAACTCACAATTTATAGTACAAAAGAAAATCAGGATGTTACAGATTGTGAGAATTGCAAGTTGCTTAAAGATGAAAATGCTATTTTGAAAAATAAGCTTGCAAGTTTCACAAATGGTGATATTAGATTGCGCACATTGTTAAATTTTCAAAGAGAAAATTCAAACAAGTTTGGTTTGGGTTATACTAATGCTAAGAGTAATTCTCATAGAAATGTTGTTGATTTTTCAAAGGTTGATTTTTCAAATGCACCAACATGTTTCTATTGTGGTACTCATGGACATACTTCAAATATGTGTTATATTAAAGTGCATGGTATACCTAAAGGAGATTTTGTTTGGGTGAAAAAGGGTGAGAGTCCCTACACTAACAAAAATGGATCCAAAACCATTTGGATACCAAAAAGCAAAGCATGATTGTTTTTGTAGGTATGATTGAAGAGCAAAAGGACTTTCATGTGTTATTCATTCATTTGCATCTTCAATTGGTATCAAGAGAAAATCCTACAAATTGGTAACATTTGATATTGTTTGATATTGATCATTCAATGATACTAATTTTGATCATTATATGATTATCATGCTATTGTTGCTTTTATGATATTTCTTTACCATTGATATCTTACTTTGTTAAGTGATGTGATGACTTTCTATTTTAAATTAGTTTGTTACAATTGGTTTTATATTTCATTGTCATATTTTCTTACCAATTGGTATCACATTTCAAAGTATAGTTCTTACATTTGTTTATACTATTGGTATAGTTCTTGTAAATGCAATTGGTATCAATGTTGTGAAGAAATGAATGTTGATTTCTCTATTTTGGCTTAGATCTTATATTTCAATTGGTATATATTTCTTTTTGATAATTCCAAAGGGGGAGAAATAGTATGTTTTGACTATTTTGGGGTGAAATGAAATGGTATGTTTGGAAAAAGGTTGTTTTTGTTGTTTTTATGTAGGTTGAGCAAAGTTGTTGAAGATAGGGGGAGAATCAAGCTTTTATCTCAATTGAACTTCAAATGTCAAAAGCATTAATTGAGGGGGAGCAAGTTTCTCACCAAGTGATCAAATGGTTCAAGTATCAACAACTTCAAAGAACTTCAAACAAATTCAAAACATGGTTTGTCATTTTCAAAAAGGGGGAGATTGTAAGATCCATGAAGAATGTTTTGATAAATGCCAAAAGGTTTTGAACAAGCTACAAATGTGTTGATCAAGTTCAAGCTCGACAAGCAACAACAAACATCAAGTGATGAAGATAGAGCCAACTCATGAAGACTTTGTTTGGTAGTTTGTGTTTTATTGTTTTATCTTTTGCCTCACAAGTCTCTTAGTTTATGAGTTTGGGTAGAATTATATAGAGGGTAGTGAATCTCTTTCATAGTCATGATTTTATCATATTTTGAGTATTCACTTTGCCTAAAATTAATAGGTGGCTTAAAGGTTTGAAAGAAAAGGTTTAGTTTTTGAGAAAACAAGTTTTAAGTGTTTTTTAATCAAAATAATCGATTAACCTGTTTTGATAATCGATTATCTGTATATGATGAACTGATAATCGATTAACAACTTTTGATAATCGATTATCTGCTCTTTTACTCGAGTAAAATTATTCAGCCTTGCACACTTACTCGATTAAGGCATATTTAATCGATTAGCACTTAATTTAATCGATTAACACGTACAGATCTGGTTTTTAAAATGCGTTTTTCACTTCTCAAAAGCACTTCTAACCATTTCTAACTTTTGGGTATTCTATATAAACCTATTCCTAACCTTTGTGATCATTACCTATCATCTAGAATCATTTTCTTATCAATTTTACAAAGAATCAAGCCACTCTATTCTCTCTCACTCTCTCAAGATCAAAGTTCTCATTTTTACATTCTTTGATCAAGAACCTTGAATCTCTCATGTTGATATTTCATAGCTTTTGAAAGAGATTCATAGGATTGTTATTTTGTTTTCATTTGAGTTGTAATCATTGCAAAGAAGGCAAACACTCTACAACAAAGGAAGTCTTGAAGAAGTTATTCATCAAGCAAAGTTATTTGGAATCCTTGGTGTGGCATATCATCAAGCACTTGGAAGTCTTGTAGTGAAGCAAGCAAGTGGAAGTCTTTGAAGAATCTCAAAGCATTGGAAGTCTTGTTGTGGGGAATCGACAAGCAAAAGAGAAGAGGTTAGATTAGAGCATCAATAGGGTTACAAGGCAAGGGTGTGGTATCTCTTGTAGGCTAGCAAGAAGGGAGTCTTATGAGGCATTTACTTGTAATTTGAGAAACTCTAATTCCTTATAGTGAAGAATCTCTCTTGGTTGAAGAGGGAGCTGGATGTAGCTTTCAAGTGGATGAAAGTGAACCAGGATAAATCACTGTGTCGTATCTCTAAAACCTTAACTCTTTACATTCAAGTCATTCATTGTGTTCTTGATTGAAAACCTAGAAAAAGATTGATTTTCATAATTGATTGAATTGAATCTTAATTGTGCAAATTGATTTGGGGAAAATCATTTTCATAACCTAGGTAATCAATAAGAATATTGGTGTTAATCAATTCCGCTTTATCTCTGATCATATGTGTTAATTGATTGATTTTCGTATTTGATTGAAAAGTGATTTTTCAGTTTTAACATGTATTAATCGATTAACTGGTTTCATTAATCGATTAGTTCAAATTGATCTTTCGGCATTAATCGATTAGTTGCCTTATTAATCGATTAAAGTTGAAGAATTTCAAGAAAATCATTTGTTTTAATTGTTTTGATTTGTTTCTTTCGAAAATCTTTCAAGGTTTAACTAACACCTATTCAACCCCCCCTTCTAGGTGTTCTCCTAGTGTCTCCTAGTTATTTCACTCACCGATTGTAGTTCTTACAGGTAAGGGTCCGTATGATCGTCGAGGGAAAAGCAAGGGGAAAGTTGGTGGATCGGATGGAAGAAATTTTCGGAGCGAGGCTCCATTCTGTGATAAGTGCAAGCGCCATCATTATGGCCGTGTTTGTTGGGGAACAATTGGTAGTTTCAACTGTGGGAAGCCGGGACATTTTGCAAGAGACTGTAAGGAACCAGTCAAAGCCAACACAAGAGGAGCTGCTGATAGACCTATGGCTCAAGGAAGGGTTTTCACCCTTAGTGGTGTGGAAGCAAACCGATCCTCTGATCTGGTGCAAGGTAAATACTTGCTTAATGGTCAGCTCTGTCATGTTTTGTTTGATTCTGGTGCAACGCATTCATTTGTCTCATATGAATGTGTAAATCGTTTGGGTTTGATTATGTATGAATTACCCTATACTCTCAAAGTAGAAACCCCTACTAATGCTCCTGTAGTTGTTTCGAGAGCATGTCTTAGCTGTGACATAGAAGTGTTAGGACAAACCTCTAAAGTAGATTTGATCTGCTTACCTTTAGCACAATTGGATGTGATCTTGGGAATGGACCGGTTGAGTCAAAACCAAGTAATCATCGATTGTGATAGAAAAGTAGTGACCTATAGAAACCCCATACCTTCTGGTTACATATGTCTGTTCAACACCGAAGTGGAAGAGAACGGTCCAAGGATGGAAGAGATCCCTGTTGTCAGAGACTTTCCGGAAGTATTTACGGATGAGATCCCTGGTCTACCACCAAAGAGAGAGATTGAATTTGGTATTGACCTAGTTCCGGGAGCTGGTCCCATTTTTTATCGCTCCTTATAGAATGGCACCACCGGAAATGGCGGAAATGAAGAAGCAGATTGAGGAACTGTTGCAGAAGCAGATGATCCGACCAAGTGTGTCGCCTTGGGGTGCTCCGGTTTTGTTCGTCAAGAAGAAAGATGGTAGTATGAGGATGTGCATCGACTACCGGCAGCTGAATAAGGTCACCATCAAGAACAAGTATCCGTTGCCAAGGATAGATGACCTTATGGATCAAGTTCGTGGAGCTTCAGTATTCTCCAAGATTGATTTGAGGTCGGGATACCATCAGATCAGGATTAGAGAAGAGGATATCTCTAAAACCGCATTTCGATCTCGATAGGGGCATTATGAGTACGTTGTGATGCCATTCGGATTGACTAATGCGCCAGCTATTTTCATGGACTACATGAATCGAATCTTTAGACCTTATTTAGATTCATTCGTGGTGGTGTTCATTGATGATATTCTCATTTACTCCAAGAGCCCGGAGGAGCATGTTGAACACTTGAGGATAGTGTTGAGCATCTTAAAGGAGAAGCAGTTGTACGCCAAACTTGCAAAGTGTGAGTTCTGGCTGAAGGAGGTTAAGTTCTTGGGGCATGTGATTTCGGACAAAGGAATAGCAGTTGATTCGACGAAAGTTAGTTCAGTTTTGCAATGGGAGCAACCGAAGTCGGTCACGGAGGTGAGAAGCTTTCTTGGATTGGCTGGTTACTATAGAAGGTTTATCGAAGGTTTCTCAAAGATTGCATTACCCATGACGAAGTTGACTCGGAAAGATCAACCATTCATATGGGATGAAAAATGTGAAAGGAGTTTCCGAGAATTGAAGGAAAGGTTGACATCATCTCCTGTGTTGGTTATGCCGGATACGCAGAAGAGTTTTGAGGTGTATTGCGATGCGTCGAAACAAGGTCTTGGGAGTGTTTTGATGCAAGAGGGGTGATCGAGGCCGTACCCGATACAAATAAAAAACAGTTTAAATATAGTACTAGGAAGTGACTCCTAGGTCGTCTCCCAAGGAATATCTTATCAAGCAAAAGGTCAAACAGATAGTATGCACAGAAAATAGGGGGGTTTTGTATTGAAAGTTGAAATCTAATATTAAAACAGAATTAAAATAAAAACGAAGTAACAGATAAGGAAAAGCGGATAAACCCCTTTGGCTCGCGTTCACAACTCTATCATCGGTCACAAAAGATCAATTTCTTTCCTCTTCACTGTCCAACTCGTGAGAACTAAATACTAAGCGAAAATTCAATTCTCACCCCAAAACCCAAACCTCTAATTAAGCATTAAAAGCCAAAGCATGGAGATTTTACGAGTTTGCATAAATTAAGCATTCATACACATGGATTATCTCTACAGAATGGAACTAAGCGAACCATAACATATCAATAAGCATGAAAACAGTGAATAAAAACGAAATAGCATTAAGAATAAAACCTCAAGAGTATGTGATACATTACCAAAGGGATTTAACCTAAGAGTTTAGCCTTCCATGAAGAAAAAAATACCAAAAACGTGTAGAAAGGGAAGAGAGAGAAACCCTAGCAGCCACCACAAGCTTGGAGAGCAAAACTAAGCCTTCTCTAAGAGAGAGAATGTAAAAACGTGAATGAAAGATTTTGGCTGCTAGGTCTACACGAAATTGGCTTATTAAATCATAAAACGGGCCTAAATCATGGGCCCAAATCCTAAGGAAAGCTAATCTCTAAATTAAATCTAAAAAATATCCTATAGATAAAATCTAAATCTTAAAAGATATAAACTAAATCTCCTAAAGATAGATTACAATCTTCACTTCATCATATATCTTCTCTTCCAAAATTAATTCTTCACTCCCAAAATGCCCAAAAAGCCCTTGTGCCAAATATGACCTGAAAATAGAAATAGAATTAATTAGGCTAAATAATCCCAAATTAAACAATATTCAGAATATTAGTCCAATAAACTCTAAATCACTAAATCAAGCTAAAAAATGTCAAATGGGCAACAAGTATCAATAGTAGGAGTAAAATAATGCAAGGAATAATGGGTAATAAAATGCTCATCAAGGGGCAAGTTGTGGCCTACGCCTCGAGACAGCTAAAAGTTCATGAAATGAACTATCCAACTCATGATCTGGAGTCGGCAGCTGTTGCGTTTGCATTAAAGATTTGGAGGCACTATCTTTATGGCACTACGTTTCGGGTGTTTAGTGACCATAAGAGTTTAAAGTACCTCTTTGATCAGAAAGAGTTGAATATGAGGCAGCGTCGATGGATGGAGTTCTTGAAGGATTATGAGTTTGAGCTCCATTACCACCCTGGGAAGGCAAATGTCATGGCGGACGCACTAAGTAGAAAGGCAATACACATCAGTGCGATGATGGTCAGAGAAGCTACATTGATAGAAGAGTTTCGAGATCTAAGCCTGACAATGCAAGTAGAGCCGACAAGTGTCAAAATGGGGACGCTGCAGATTGCTAACGAATTTCTGCAAAGGATTCGGGAATTGTAGCACAAGGATGAGAAACTTATGGAAAAGAAGAAGCTGATGGAAGAAGGCAAAGAGTTGGAATTCCAAGAAGGGAATGATAGAATCCTTCGTTTTAGGGCAAGGATATGTGTACCTGATGATTTGGAAGTAAGAAGGATAATTCTGGATGAAGCACATAAGAGCAAGATGAGTATGCATCCGGGAGCTACCAAAATGTATCAGGACCTAAAGAAGATATTTTGGTGGCCTGGTTTGAAAAAGGACGTGGCAGAATATGCGGCCTGTTGCTTGGTGTGTCAGAAGGCGAAAGTAGAACACCAAAGGCCAGGAGGAGAATTACTTTCCTTTGGAGATTCCGTTATGGAAATGGGATAGTATCTCGATGGATTTTGTGTCGGGATTGCCAAGAACAGTTACTGGTCATGATGCAATCTGGATGATCGTGGATCGTCTAACCAAGTCGGCGCATTTTATTCCTGTTAACATGCGCTATTCTTCGGAGAAGCTCACCCAGTTATACATCAAGGAAGTTGTTCGTCTGCATGGGGTACCATCAAGCATCGTGTCAGATCGTGATCCGAGGTTTACATCGAAATTTTGGCAAGATCTGCATAGAGCTTTGGGTTCAAGATTGAAGTTGAGTTCTGCATACCATCCTCAGACTGATGGCCAAACGGAGAGAACTATTCAGTCGCTGGAGGACATCTTACGAGCCTGTGCTTTGGAAGGTCAAGGGAACTGGGAACAAATGTTGCCGCTCGTGGAGTTCACTTACAACAATAGTTACCACACGAGCATTGGAATGGCACCATTTGAAGCCTTGTATGGAAGAAAGTGTCAGACACCGTTATGCTGGTTTCAAGTGGGGGAGAGTTCTCTGGTTGGACCAGACTTTGTACAAGAGACCACGGAACAGATCAAGATGATACAAGAGAAGATGAAGGCAGCTCAGAGTAGGCAGAAAAGCTATGCTGATAGAAGAAGGAAACCCTTAGAGTTTGTTGAAGGAGACCATGTATTCATTAGAATAGTACCAACCAATGGTGTTAGTAGAGCCTTGAAAACCCAGAAACTATCACCTAAGTTTATTGGTCCCTATCAAATTCTAAAAAGAGTCGGCCCAGTAGCCTATCAATTGGCCCTGCCCCCGTCCTTAGCCAATCTTCACAATGTATTCCATGTGTCTCGACTGAAAAGATATGTCCATGACCCCACCATTGTCCTTAGAATCCAACCTGATGACTTAGAAATTTATGAGAACCTAACTTTTAAAGCCGTGCCTGTTCACATTGAAGATCGAAGAATCAAGCAGCTTAGAGGGAAGGATATTTGTCTGGTCAAAGTCGTCTGGATTTGTGGTGATGTAATAGAAGCATCTTGGGAATTAGAGAATAAGATGCGTCAGGATTATCCTGATTTGTTTGTATGAGTTGAATTTCGGGGACGAAATTCCTTGTAAGTGGGGGAGTAGTGTAACACCCCAAAATTTTAATCCCCGATTAATGAAATGTTAATTATAAATTAATTATAATTAATGATTTCTCTATTAATCCTTGATTAAAATATGTGTTTATGTAGTTAGAGAATGTATGTGAAAGTATTTAATAAAATAATGCATGAAATAATATTTTGCATATTAGTCCCTGGGTTGGGACCTAGAAGCAAATATAGGAAAGATTTTGGAGGGAAAGTAAATAAAATTATTATTTTTCAAAAACTGGGCAAAATACTCGAGTATTATCCTGACTACTCGAGTATTCTGGTCAGAGTTGCATGAGTTAGTGCGTTTGGTGAGTCACCATCAACAATTTCGTTTCGTTGACACGAAATCACCACCCTCCCACGTCCATAGCCGTCGTGTCGATCTGCATGCAAACTCCCAACTTCTATTTAAGCCATTCATCAACGAATTTGAAGTTTTTGTTGATGAAATTGGGAAGTTAGGGTTCTGAAGTTGTTGCCTTCGACTCCTCTTCAATTCTGAGTGTTAGACTTCGAGTGATACACGATTACGAAGATCACATCTAGGGCTTCGTAAAGATACTAAGATTGTTAGCTAAGAACAAGTATAGAGTGAGAATCGAATCTGAGAAGGGAAGGGGTTGAAGCTGTTTTCAGTTCCTGGAGCTTACTTGAGCAATCGATTTTGGTAAGCTCTTGAATCTTTGAGACTTCAATTTGATTCCATTCTCTAGTATGTGTTGCAGAGAACGATTTCTAAATACTTTCCCCAATTATTTTGCATGATTTCACCATCAAAATCTCTGGTTTTATGACCTCACTCAAAACTGTGTTGTTGTCATATGGTTCTTGGGGGAAGCTAGCTTGAAGTCCGTTTTTCTGTCCAATTCCAATTCTCACACGAATTTGAGGTAAGGGGAATTAATTTCGTACACTAGATAGAGTTTAATTTCCATTAATTGCATTAGAGGGCCACCAAGAGGCTCTAAGGGCTTAGATTGAATAGGAACTTTGGTTTGGAGACCAAGTCATGCTCTAAGACTGTGTTGAGCAAGTTCTAAATCATGCATGCAAGCTTAAATGAACCCTATTTCATGAGTATTGTGCTTATTATGCAATTTGAGGTGTTGAGTTGTCAAATTGTGTATTTTATGCATTAAGGATTGATTCTTTGTCAAATTTGTAATTTGATATGAAATGAGTGTTGTAACATGTTCTATTTATGATATATGAACTTTGTTGATCCCTGGATTGGACTAGAATTGAGTAGAACTGAAAATGGTGTGTTAAAACTAAGATTTCAGTCTGTTCTGCTGTGAAACACTCGAGTATTGGACAGGGTACTCGAGTAAAATGTTTGTAAAACAATGTAATTTGAGCAAGAACACTCGAGTATTGTGTCTAGTACTCGAGTATCGAGTAAGACCTGGGGACATGTTAAGGCAAACCACTCGAGTAACGCAGAGGTGACTTGAGTATTCTGGAAATCATGATGGACACTCGAGTGACCCATGAACTACTCAAGTAATTTAATGAATTTGAAACCCAAATCCCCAGAAAGTCATGAACACTCGAGTAACCCTAAGAACACTCGAGTAATTTGGAAAAGTTGAAAAACACTCGAGTATGCTGAATTATACTCGAGTAATTTACCAGAATCTGAGAAACACCATTTTCAATTCTGACTTAGTTGGTTAATAATTTAACTATAATAATCCAAAGGATCCGAACTTAAAAGAGATTGATTAATATAAGTGTACCGTTTGGTGACGGTTCTTTTTAAAGATAAAATATGCCTAGGTGGCCAGTAATATATTAATCCTTTAAGCTTAGAAAGTGATGCGAGGAGCCCAACTAGGGTCTCACCATCTCCCGACCCTGTACCCAGTGGTAGGGTACACTCTCCTTCGGATGAGATCGAGGAGGATCCAGTGGAGGACGAGAGCGGAGGCGAGCCTGTCGTGCATTCTACTGGGAGTGACTGGAGGGATGATGATCCCTAGGTATGTGCATATGGTATGTGATGAGGATCAGGGGATCCGGTGTTGGGATGCTGTGGAGGAGACTTTGCTGCTGCTGCTGTGATGATGTTGATGACTTCTTTTGCTGCTTGGAGACTACTACTACTACTACTACTGCTGATATTGCCAGATCTACGTGACCACCTCTAGAGTCCATATTTTGTAGATATACTTTTGAGTACTCTAGGGCTATGGTTGTATTATGATGTAGATCTGTTATGGACTTGTATATGGTTCTTGGAGACTTATGTTGGGACTATGTACACATGACTCTTTTCTTCTATATATATATATATATATATATATTTCAAACCTATGTTTATCTTTTATTTAATTGCATAGTCCTATAATTATCCGCTTACTCTGATTTAATCATTAAACGAGTTCGGCTACATGGTATCAGTTTCACTAATCAAAGCAAGGGTAAATTCATTTACTTTCTATTTTATAAATACGATTTCGAAACACGAATGTTACCCAATTTATGAAAAGGTTTTAGAAATTGCCGAATTCGATACAACTGTTGGAATGAGATAGAAATTCTTCTCCAAGTATTCCAAGTTTTGGTTTGTGCACCCGCTTTAAAAGAAAATTTTACTTTTACATTTTCTAATACTTACAAGTCCATATGTATTATCCATTATCATAGTTTAATTACTATATTATACTTGGTATTATTCGGAAGGGTGTTACATTCCTTATGCGAGGGAGGTAAAAGAACATCTTGTTTGACCTCGGCCAATACGACTCTCCCTTTGGCCAATATCGGATCACTGAGCTCTTTCTGTTTCCTTTTTCCTTCCCGCAGACTCGCATTGTAGCAGAGTCGGGCTTTCACCTGATCGGCCTTGACTGTGACGACCTTGTCATCAGAACCGACGAACTTCATTGCAAGGTGGACTGTTGACACTACTGCTCCGAAAGCTTGAAGACAGGTTCGTCCCAGTATGACATTGTACGGGGAGTCAGAATCAACAACTAAGAACTTGATGATCTCCATTCGAGCCAAATTTGCCTAAGGTCACCGGGAGGTGGATAGCTCCCAGGGGGCGAATTGCCTCCCCCATGAAGCTGATGAGGTTGCCTTCAAATCCTACGAGGTCGGCTGACCTCGGCTTCAACGCTTGAAAAGTGTGTAGAAAGAGAATGTCAGCCAAGCTTCCTTGGTCAATGAAGACTCGAGCGACTTCAAAGTTGCCGATTAACGCCGTTATCACCATAGGATCGTTGTGATCCGGGATGACGTCTTCCATATCCTGGTCGGAAAAAACGATGGGAACATTCCGAGATGGTTTTTTGTAAACAGGTTTGTGGTGAACTGCCAAAACCTGATTGACGTATCTTTTCCTTTCTGCCCTCATCTCTCCGCCACCAGCGAAACCTCCCAAGATGGTTTCTACTCGGAAGTTTTCTGGTGACTTGTCCAGGTCTTGAACTACGACCATGTTCACCCGCGGTGGTTCCTCTTCTTTCTTTTCTGGGGACGGGTCGGCTTTAGCTTTTCCTTTATCGTTATCTGGGCTGCGAGACCTTCTTCGGCCTCGTCTTTCCACCGCTTCACGCACATACTGCTGCAATTTTCCCCTTCTCACCATATCCTCAATGACATCCCTGAGCCAGGTGCACTGATCGGTATGGTGGCCATACCCGTCGTGGAAATTGCAATATTTGGATTTGTCCCTGATATTGTTTTGATTTCTGAGAAAGGGAGGTCGAGGTACACTCTTGAGTTCGGTTTGCATGGTCTCTCTCCAGACTTGAGACCTTGGGACCGTCAGGGGGGTGTAGGAATCGTACTTGGTGATGTACGGGCGTCGGCGGTCATCTTGTTGGCCGACGTGAGAACGACATCGGTCTCCCTGGTCTGCTTTTCCTCCTTTCTCATCCTTGTTCCCGCGAGGACAACCTCGGGGGAGGGTACTATGCGATGCTGCTTGAGCGTTTTCCAACCTGTTTGACAATCCTTTGTTAAATTCTTCGAGGTTGATATATTTGTTAGACCTCTGCCTCAGCTCAGCCATGTCTCTCGGCGACTTCCCGATCAGAGAGTCCTTGAACCCTCCTTCAGCCAGACCTTGGGTGAAGAGGAGGACGGCCACCTCGGGAACAAGATTGGGGACTGAGCTAGATTCGCTGTGAAACCTATGCAAGTATGCACGTAGGGATTCTTCTGACTTTTGGGTCACTGTCGCTAGCGTGTGGTCCGATCTGGGCTGCACACAACTAGCAGTGTACCTGTTAAGGAAGACTCGCTTCATTTCTGCCCAGTTGTTGACAGAATTCCTGGGTAATGTTGAATACTATCGGAGGACAGGGGCCTGGAGGGTCATAGAAAAAGCTCGGCACTTGAGCCGATCTCCTCCCCCGTGAAAGTTAACAGCTCCCTCATAAGAAAGGACATGCTCCTGAGGGTCTGTAAGGCCATTGTATCTAGGGATATTACTGGGTCCGAGGTACCCAGGTGGTGGTTGGTAGGCCATGACGGCAGGTGTAAAAGGATGTCCGGGGTGAGAATCATCCGAATCAGGTAGTTGGTGGTCATGGGGTGGTGTTTGAGTTAGCTGTGTGACAGTAGTACGAGGTGTTGTAAGCATCTGTGGTGTCAGCAGTTGTGTGTTGTTAGGTTTTGGGCTGGAGGTATGGTGTTGCCCTGTTCAGCGTGAACAGTTAAAGGTTGTGGGGGTTCGTTTGAGACTGGAGCCTGTGCAGTGGCTCGTTCAGCCAAACGATGCATTGTGACTTGCTGGAGATCTGCAATAGCTTTACCTTGCTGTTCTACAATCCTCATCTGTTGTCTCATTAAAGACAAGAGCTCTGCATCTCGAGAGAGGGAAGATTGACGTGAGTGAGAACGATGCGTGGTGCTGACCGAGTGGGCACGCTTGCCACGTTGGCGGTGCTGTTCTGAGTTGGTTTCTCCGAGTTCAGAGCGTAGCTGCACGCGCCGACCTCCTCCGTGATGTAGGGCTGGGTTTGTAGTGTCTCCGGTGTGGACAGTGTAAGGTCCACTGTGGGTATGGGTGAACTCAGGTGGAGGTGACGGTGGTGGAGGTGGAGGAGGAGGAGGAGGGGGAGGAGGTGGGGGTGGCGGCGGTGAGGACCTTGCTGCCCTATTAGCTTCGAGGTGCAAGCGAAGATCCTCAGTTGATGGCACCCTTCTAGGGCGTCCCCTTCCCCTCCTCTGGACTGGTTGTATCTCCGACATGGTAGAGTTTCTGGGAATGAAGTTTATTTCCCCACAGACGGCGCCAATGTGATGTCCCAGGCAGTGAGGTTCCCTAAGGTCAAGGAAGAATACCTTAGAGAGGTCTCAAGCTGGGGTTGATGTGTGATGTTTGGTGGGAGTCCTCAGGTGGCTAAGGGAAGAGCCAAGGAGTAACCCTAATCACTGGTGTGTGAGGGTGACGATTAGGGTTAGAGGACGTACCTTAGCCCCATGTAGTACTGAGCTACTTATAGGGGAGAGCTGGTTGCCCTAATGGGCTTGCTTGGGGCCCAAGTAGGGCCAGCTTGTAATGAGCTATGAGCAGATGAGCTGTCCTTGTGGATAAAGATTGGATGAGTTGTCCTTGTGGATAAGATGGAAAGACGTCATCATGTCCTTGGTATCGGAATCTTTGGGGGTGTCGGACTCCAAGAAGGCGTTGGACCTTGGGAGGTGTCGGTGAAGCAGGTCGGACATTGAGGAGAGCATGATATCGGCCTGTGTCTGATATCTGTTCGGCCGTTGAGCTTTGAGCTCGGCCAAGTCATACAGAGGGCTTCCTGATGAGCTCTTAGGTCATGAGTGGAACTCGGCCAGGTCGAGTCCACCACATAAGCCCCTCAGCTCGGTCAAGACTATTTAAGCCTTGCTCCGAGGTCTTGACTTAAGTCCTTTTCCCAGGTCCACCATATCAGGGCCGAGTCCACCACAAATAATATTTGGTGTTAAAAAAATAAAATATATAATTTCTAATATTCAAATTTTTAAATTTCTAAACATCAATAATGTAACATCTACATTTTTAGCCATTTGTTTATAAATACTCCATCCATTTTATATATACAGTAAAACCTCTATAAATTAATAATGTCTAGACCATGTAATTTTATTAATTTAAAGATGTATTAATTAAAAGAGATCGTTGAAAATCTTTGAGGATGAAACTAAAGATGATACAAAGCCTTTGGAACCAATCATTTACGTGGAAAGAATCACTCATAGTGATACAACTCTTCGCAATTTTTTGTTGCACTATGAGAATGCAATACTTGAGTTTTGGAAATAGGGAGCAAAATTAGAGATGAAATAAAACTATATTTAAATTTTAAGAAGAAGCAAACAACAACAAAATCATATTTTACTAAGTTGTCTTAGTTATATTTGTAATTCTATAGAATTATTAATTTATAATATTGAAGGGACCATAAATTTATATAATTGTCTTTCGAAAAATTGTTACCTTTCTAATTTATTGAAAATACTAATTTAGTCCTTGGGCCCAAGTCGGGACAGATAAAAATTATTATTTTAGAGAGGTTATTATTTTTTTTATTAACAGAGGTTAGTAATTTATAAAGGCTCTATTGTAGTGTGTTTTAATGTTGTGTATGAGTTTTAAAAAATAATTAAATAATTTAAGAATTTTTAGTATTTTAACTATAATATCTTTATGTAGTCATTATTAAAAAGAAAGAAAGATATCGAAGATGAAAACAAAGTTATAATTTTGTAAAAGAACAACAAAACAAGAGAAAAAGGCATTATGAACACTATATAAAACAAAGGGAGTAGTAAATATGTATTTTTATATTTAAAATAATAATAATAATAATAATAATAATAATAAAATATTATTATTAAAATATATTTCAAGTATTTGATTTTATTGCCCAATGTAACAGCCCAATTTTTACCCCAAAATGATATAATATTTTACGTATATACAAAATCTTTTCTTAACTAACTTAAGTCATGAAATATTAAAGTTCAAAGTTCACGCATAATATTTTAATTATCCTTTTTCTTGGTAAATATTTTAATTATCCTTTGAATATTACTCTAGAATGACATAATTTATTCTTATTATTACAAATATGGTACACCCCGAGTAATGGTCTCAACTCAACAACTAAAACTAGTATTATGGCGAGGATAATTGTTCCGGTCCTGTCGCGGGCTAATGACACCTATCTTACAAAAAGATCTACTGTGATCTATAGTACGATCTTGATGACGTGGATCGAGCTCGAATGACCTACAACATAAGGCTTTAAGTCCTGACTAGTTTGGAGGAGCTCGGAAGAAGTTTTAGTCCGTAAATAAGCCGCGAGACTTATTCGCAAAGTCAATCTCTAGAAGATAAACAACTCAATATAAAAGATTAATGGCAGATTATCATCATATTGTCAACAATTATAAAAGATTATCATCTTCCTCCTTAGAGATAAAATCATATGAAGATTACTCTCACATATAGAAGATTTATCAAGAAAGTACATCAGACTAGGAAACCTTCCTTATCTTATAAATATCATCCTCGTGCGAGGGGTTGAGGCATAAAATAATTCATCACTATACATAGCGTATAGCACCAGAAATACATAGTATACACATACTCTAGAAAGCATTGTCAACACTGTCTAGAAAGCAGTTCAGCGGTAAGAGAATCACATTGTTGCTGTCCAGAGAAAATGGCAGTTGCATCCAACCCCACTACGAAGCTTCATCAACCACTCGAACTATGTAGTTCATCAACCACTCGAAGGCACATATAAGTAATTCGTCCTGTTCTCCACTTGATGCACTATTTATATGTGCCTGATTGAACTATGTAGTCTTGATCATCCCCAGAACCTTAGTTCAAACGGATACGTAACACTAGGAGATCACTCTTGTCAGACTAAAAATCCTTCACAAGGACACTTGTCCTTGACAAGGGACCTTTATTTGATCTTGACAAAACATTGTAACACACCGATTTGGTAACTTTAAAAATATTTAATTTCTATATTGTTTGGGACAAATGAGTGTAAATTTTTTTAAAAAAACATCTATTACACGGTTACAAATCTCAATTGCACAAGAGTATTACATTCTTAAAAGATTGCCTTTCGTTGTGTATTTTTTTATCATACCATATGACATCGTTCAAGTTCCCAAATCGAGATATCACTAACATCATATCTCAAAACACCTTTAACAAAATTATAAACAATTGTCGATTGTGAAAAAGGCCTTCCATTAATTCATTGAACTTTATCCAAAAATCTCATGATGCCATTATACTAAACACCATTACATTATTTGATTTTAAAAATTGATATATAACAATATGGGGTTGTTGGAAACCAACAAGCGGCCTAACAATTTACTAAAGGGGGGTGAATAGTAAATGGAAGCAACAATACCAATTTTTGGAATATAATTGAAATTAGCGATAAATAAGCTTACTGTTATTAATAAAATTCAGTTTCTGTTCAAAACCACTTGAGTTACTTGATTAGTGCTCCAACTAATCGAGTAGTACGATCAATTGCAGACAGAGAACAGTTTTGCAGAGTGCTTCACAGGAAGCCAAGAAATAACACAAACAACAGCAAATAAATTGGCTAACTTAAGGTTCAAGGAAAGCAACTTAAATGTAGAAATTAAGGAAAGCAATAAAAAGATGACACAAACAATTTTATATTGGTTCACTCTCAAACCTTGAGAGTTACGTCCAGTCCTCCCTAAAACCTTAGGAAGATTTTTAATCAAAATCAAATTAATTGGATACAAACAGAATTAATAGAGAACCTCACTCAATTAATCCTAACCCTTTTAAGAGTGTACCAAACTCTTGAAATCTACCCCAATTTCTATTTGATTTTGTTGCTTGAAGAACCTCTTCAACACTTCCACAGAGAGCTCCTTGAAACCTTCAAGAGCTCCTTCATTTCTTGAATAATATGCGAGAATAACAAGGATATACCTCCAATACTAACTCAGTTAATTGGGTATATAACAATATGTAAACTAATTGAGCTAGAGCTGAGACTTAGAGAGGGGTTGGAATGAATAAAACGAGATTTTCTTGTATCAGCTTGTGTGTGTTGAGAGTTTGATGAGGCATCAAATTATAGGCTCCAAAAACCCCTAAAAATCAGGGAGGAGCACAAGTCAATGAAGCTGATCAGATTGGGATCTTGATTTCCTCTCAAACAGTCATATTTTAGAGCTAAATAGATGTTGATGAAAACGCGTACTAATCGAGTAGTTGAAGCACTACTCGATTAGTCTGTGCTTCCTTATAAAATTATTTTTTCATTTTAAGCTGACTACTCAATTAGAGCATGAACTAATCTAGTAGTTACTACTAAATACTTAAAATTGGTTTTTCAATTTTGTTATGACTTAAACCTTTAATTTTACCAATCCCTTTCTAGTCTTTTCCAGGTATTAAACTCAACTAAGATTAGCCTCATTAGGATACCATAATCCAGTATTCTCGGTTACTTTTAAATATTCAAATATTCATTTTAAATTTGAAAGGCTTGAAAGTTCTTCTTGACATCTTTATTTGTTTCTTTCCAAAATTGCATATTCTCAATAAGTTTTTATGTATTCTATTAGTTTAATCTTTGAAAAACTTTGTTTTCTTCTAAAATCTGCTTCTGTTGGTATGTTTTTTTTTTCAGTCGCACTACTCGATTAGTCCATTTTACATATTTAAAAATTATTTTGTTTTAAATTGAACTAATCGAGTAGTCCCCCAACTACTTGATTAGCCCGACCCATCCAGCAGCATCAAATACGTTTTCAAGTCTTCTTCTTCCTCACTTCTTCTCCCAAAACCTCATCACCCCCTCTTCTCTTTCTCTGCATTTCTTCGTTTTAAGACTTTTCATCTCAATTTCTATAAAATTTCTTCTCTATTTCTCATCACCATCACTGATTCCTTGCTTCTTCTTCTCAATTTCGTCCTCTTTTTCTCTATTTTAAGTTTTCCCCTTTTCTAACCCTAAATCTCAAATGGCATCCTCCTTTGCTGCTTCTCCTGCAAAGCAAACCAAGAAGCGGGCTCATCAGTTCTCTGTTGATCATTACTTCTCTTTGGCGGCTCGCAATGCTCGTTTGTCTCGGTTTGAAGATCGAGAATATGTTGAAATCCGTTGGATCAATACTCAGTGGCTCCATCAACAAAACTTTCAGTTGGTAAATCTCTTTCAAACTCAAGGCTTGAAACAGTTATTAGAATTTCCTTGTCCCATATACCCTAGGTTAGTCAAACAATTTTATGCCAACCTTGTTAAAAATGATGGAAAATATTACTCATGGGTTGAAGGAACAAAGTTTGAATTTTGGCCAAATGATTTTCATTCTTTGCTTAGGTTAAGCACTGTTGGTGCCTCTTTGGTTAATGGAGGTTTAGATTGCAATGTATCTCTTGTTTATCAACAAGCTTTAAGGCCTGGTTACCGATGGAACAGTGGAAATAAGAAAGTAAAATCCATGATTATTGAGAATATAATTCTGCATTACATCACTACCTACTGTCTTTTTCGTTGCACGTCAAGATATTTTAGTCAAGTTTTTGAGGATGATCTAAAACTACTCCATGGGTTAGTCAACAACATTATTATAAATTGGTCCTTGGTAGTCTTAGAAAGAATGCTTATGGATGCTAGTTCTAAGGGTACTAGATGGCTGCCATACCCTATGCATGTTTGTCGCTTATTACAACTCTATGATGTGGCCATTCCGGATGATGAAGAAGACTATTGTTTTACTTCTGATAAGTGTTGCTTAAATGCGGGGATTCTTCATCAAATGGGGATTTTCGAACATCCTGTTACTGGACTTTGGTATTAGAAAGAAGATATTCAGGCCAATAGGGGCAATAATCCGGTAGCATAGGATGAGGATAGACATGGTAAAGAGCAAGCATTCAAAGCAACTGAAGAAGGAGTGAACTTAGAATATTTTATGGACTTTCAACCTGAATCTCAGCGGGCTGAAGAACCACCTCATCCTCCTCCTTGTGACTTCGACTATAGGGCTTTGCATGACTCTATTATTGGCCATGTCAATGCTCGCTTTGATAGGTTGGCACAAAATCTCCAAGATTCTCAAAATGCCTTGGAGCAATCTCTCCTGGCCTCTCAGCAACGCATGATGGATGCCTTTAGCCATTTCTTTTCCGATCAGCCACCTCCTCCATCTTCATGATTTTTAAATTATTTTTGTTTTAATTCTGAGTTTTGATTATAGCCATGCCTTAGTTTTAAAAACATGTTTTATCTTTATGGACATGAGTTTGTAATGCATTTTGAGGTGAATCTGTTTTTTTTTTTTTTTGTGTTTTCTAAATTATGTGATTATCTTTCGCTGCATCATTGGGAAACTTCAACAAGTGCTGGTTTTATGGCTTATTCTTATTATTATCTTGAAGTTTTCTTTATTTAGGAGGAGAATGTGTTTGTTAACCTCTCTTTTGGCAATGTACTTAACTAATTGGCTCATTTTTTATCATGCCAAAAGGGTGAGAAGGATTGTTGTATTGTTGTTTAAACTTAACAAGTATTCCAGCATACATTCAAGGGGAGTATGCAAAATCAACAATCATTTGTCATCATCAAAAATGGGGAGTTTGTAAATTCAACAAGGGTTGTATAATTTTGATGAAGACAAATAGTGTGAAGATTCAACAACAACAAACTCAAGTCCATTATTTCCTGCATTGCTGTAATTTTATTATTTATGCTTTTGAGTGTGGGTGGTAGACTTTGGTTTTTAGCTCAAGTTAATTTGGTATATTTAGTATGAAAACTAATTGAGCTAGAACTGAGACTTAGAGAGGGGTTGGAATGAATAAAATGAGATTTTCTTGTATCAGCTTGTGTGTGTTGAGAGTTTGATGAGGCATCAAATTATAGGCTCCAAAAACCCCTAAAAATCAGGGAGGAGCGCAACTCAATGAAGCTGATCAGATTTGGATCTTGATTGCCTCTCAAACAGTCATATTTTAGAGCTGACTAGATGTTGATGAAAACTCCTACTAATAGAGTAGTTGAAGCACTATTCGATTAGTCCGTGCTTTCTTATAAAATTAATTTTTCATTTTAAGCTGGCTACTCGATTAGTGCATAAACTAATCAAATAGTTACTGCTAAATACTTAAAATTGGTTTTTCAATTTTGTTATGATTTAAACCTTTAATTTTACCAATCCCTTTCTAGTCTTTTTCAGGTCTTTAACTCAACTAAATTTCATATTAAATATATCAAATTAGCTTGAGTTAAAAACCTAAGTCTACCACCCACACTCAAAAGCATAAATAATAAAATTACAGCAATGCGGGAAATAATAGACTTGAGTTTGTTGTTGTTGAATCTGCACACTATTTGTCTTCATCGAAATTATACAACCCTTGTTGAATTTACAGGGGTTACATAAAGGTAGAGAAATAACATCCTAACCACCTTAAGAGAGAACATGACTCAAACCCAAATATGCTAACTACTGGTCTTCATCACCAGAGTCCACAACAGGTGCCTCCGAAGAGTCGAATCACCACTCAATGATTTCCTCGAACAGAGCTTGGCCTTCCTCTAGATCAGGATCCTCCTCGGAATTTTCTTCGTGAGCCACCTTTTGAAAGGTCGATGTAAAGGAATATATTTACTCTGCCATTTGTGGACATCCCCACGAAGGTCCACAATATATAGGGGAAATAGAGAGAGTAAGCGATCTAGACAGGGTTAACGTCGACGATGTCGACTTACATTAGCATTATATTAAGACATCATACAAACCACATACAGAATACAAACATATAATCATTAATTCACATTACAATAAGGCATATGAACAACTCATACACTTAGCAATATTTAGGTCAAGTTTTTCCATAATTAATCTCATATAGAATATTCTTATAAATGCCAAACTCTTATTCATTGTTCCAAAAAGCTTAAACATAAACAACTCAGATTTCTCATAAATATAGGAGGAGTTTTCATAATTAATCAATTCTTAGTCAAAAATTTGCGTTATCGCATCCGTAAATGATATGGGGAGAAATATCATTGGGGTAAAAATTTTAGTCAGCACATACAGCTACATCTCCTCCAATATTCTCCTAAAACCTAAACTGGAGAGCAAACGGGAGGTATAGGAACCTTAACCACGCAGGCCTCGAAGTAGGAAAACAGATGCTGCAACCACCACACGTGGTCAGCCAAAGCTTAATATCACATAAATCATCATTTCATAAGGGCCCATACACATCGAACATCCAGCCTGGTTCAAGTTTCCTCTCACTGTTTCAAAATTGATTAAGGGGGCGACGGTACTTCTATAGTTAGTTATGCATGACTTGCTACGACACACTAGGTATTAATCCCCGACCACATATAGTCTCGTCTCGCCTAGAGAAGCACTCAAGGCTTCTTGACATATCACCGTCCTTGCCCTTCTCTATCACAATCACTCACTTGAGCACCCGCAGGTAACTCAAGGTATCTTTCCTATCCACTACTCCACACTCAACTCGCAGAGGTTAGCAAAGTCTTCTAAGTTTTCTTATAAGATTTGGTCGACTCATTCTAAGCCTCGCTTCTAATGTGACTCAACCCCAACATTAAACTTTCATAGCCAACACATACTCCCACGATCCCTCTAAGGTAAAGCGGCACTTATCTCCATGTCCGAAACCACGACAGTTTAACTCACGCAACCGACATTTCATATGCATTCTCCCTATATCCCCTTTCTTAACTAACGGTGCACTAGAATCGGGTTGTTGGGACCAGCCGGGGAGTGGGAGAATGCACTCTTTATAAATAAGATTACACACTGAAAATAAGATTACCATAGAAACTTGTCAAGAATCCACTCTTTATAAACACATAATATGTAAACACATTCTGTTCGACAAGCATATCAAAATTCCCATCAAATAATGTGGTACTTAAGCTATGAGGCTCTCTCACCTAATGGACTAGTCCTTTGGGTTGGACTCTCCTCATGTGCTTAAGTCCTAACGGATCACAACAGCAATAAAACTCCTTTTAGGTACGGGTTTTCATTTTTTTGACCTCCCTAACTCCTTGTTGACCCCCCTTTACAATACGCTGAGGGGTCAACGTATGTGCATTTTTTTACACATACGTTGGGGGTTAGCAAATTGAACAAAAAATTATACATACGTTGACCCCTCAACGTATGTGTAAAGGGGGTCAGCAAAGTAAAACGAGGGGTCAAAAAATGAATTCCTTTAGATAAACCAGTCGCTATACTAACCTCGGTGACTACAACTTTGCCTTTAGCTCTATTATCAATCAAAGAAGGAGACACAACAAGAGGAGGAACTGGAATAACCGTCAAGGGGTAAACTTCTCTCCTGTTTGATTGGTTCTCAAAGCCAACCCTGTTCTAGGCTTCAAAGTCCAGTTTTGCCCACTAGAAACTTGATTCACCCCCTTTGAAGTCAATTCTAAAACAGTTCGGACTAGAGCAGTAGTTTACAAACCCCAGTCTTTAGGTCTCAAACCCTGTTTTTTTTTCGATGGGGCTTTATCGAAATATTTTCTGATACCCCTGAAGTCAAAAAATGCATTTTCCGACTTTAAAAATGAATTTTTTTAATAAGAAAATATTTGGGAAAATGCATTTTCCGACTCGAAGGTATCGAAAAATATTCTAACAGAACCCCATCGAAAAAAGGGTTTGGGAACTAAAAGTAGGATTTTGGGGACTAAAACTCTTCGGACTAACCCCCACATGCTGCCCACCCATATAGCAGGAAACATGGATAGCAAGTTAAGTGACGACAAAAAGCATAAAATAAAGAATTTTTTTCGATTTCCAACAAAAATGACATCATAATTTATTTTGGAGTGTTAGAGTCTTCTCAATTATCTCTCTCTATATATAGGCTGGTAATGGAATATGCAGATCAACAAGAAAGGGTGAGTAAAAGCTCTAAAGCAAAGCTTGAAAAAGTCAAGGACAAACATTTCTCGGTTAACAAGGGCAAAGGGATGAGGCGTCGTGCCGGAGAGCGACATCCATGAGAAACTCTTGCCGGTATTGGCTTGGCAGCTTTTTGAGTGGATTTATAACCCCATAGGCATATCAAACGCTAGGAAAGGGATGAAGTCAAAACTTGTGTGAGAGCAACTATCTTAAAGCAAAATAAGCCCAATAGCCTATATAAACAAAAGAGATGGGCAAGATTAAAGGAGGAGAGTCCTCGCAGGAGATATGAGAGATTTACACTCAACATTGGGAATAAATATTCTGAAATACAAGAAATAGGTTATTTAGTTCATAACCCACCATGAAAATACTTTACCAATATATTATAAGAAACCTTGCTCTCAAGTAGTTCATCCCTCACAAAAAAAATAGTTCCATATATCTATTTATTCCCTGTCAAGTCAAAATGGCAAAAGTTCTTCTTTGCACTATTTTTCAACATACATCTCTGTAACAAAGGAAAAGGTGTATGGGCAAAACAATGCAATTCCACTGAATGATGAAGGGCATATCTGTCAAGTAGATAGTGGAATTTCACACCTCAACAGCAATGAGGATTCTGTTAAAGGAAAAGGACACCTGGCAGAAGCACATGGACCAGAGGAGAATGGGCAAGAAAGGCGTGTGAGGAAACCAAATTCACGTATGAGAGAATACCAGTGGGGTTGGAAGTAATACAAATAGGGGAACGGTAGGAGAGAGAGTTTTAGGCAAGATTTAGAGAATATTCTCACTTCTCTCTCTCTGTGTACTTCTCTTATTCTTGCTGATCTAATTACTCTAGCACTCTAGTATTTCATTTCCAATTCTGTAATTGGGTTGATTCCCTATGATCCCATGTGAACTCATAGGAAGTGCAATCTAAGTCATATTTTGTTTTATTTGTGTGTGATGTTCTTATTTTCCATTTCATTTACTGTTTTGTGAGCTCAATTCCCTGCCTAAACTAATTCCACTGTTACATTTGGTGCTTTCATCAACCTCCACCATGACTAATAACCAAAATTCCAGTGAGCTGAAACAGATCCTAGATCTGATGGAGAAACGTGATCGTGAGCATTCCTTGGAAATGGATGAGTTGAGAACAGCCATTGAAGATCTAAGAGCCAACCTTGCAAGTGGAGGTCAGAACTCAAGAGGAATTAACAATCCTTTCCATGTGAGGAGTGTGAAGCTGGATTTTCCCAAGTTTGATGGAACTGAGGTCCACCAATGGATTTTCAAAGCTGAGCAATTCTTTGAATACTACAACACACCAGATGATCAGAGACTAACCATTGCTGCAGTGAATTTTGAGAAGGATGTGATACCATGGTTTCAGATGATGCAGAGAAACAACCCCATTGTCTCTTGGAATACTCTTACCAGGTCACTTGAGCTTGAATTTGTTCCCTCTCCTTTTGATTCCCCTAGATCTACATTGTTTAAACTTATTCAATCAGGATCTGTAAATGCTTATTATACTGAATTTACTGGTTTGGCAAACCGAATATATGGAGTGAGTGCTGAGGCATTATTAGATTGTTTCATAAGTGGTTTAAAACCATATATTAAACGAGAAGTAATTGCCCAAGCACCCAATTCATTGTTAAAAGCAGTATCTCTGGCCAAGTTGTATGAAGAAAAATACAAGCACACACCTAGATATGTTACTGCCACTACTTACAGACAAACACAAAATGCCTTTCCCTCACAATCTTACACTAAACCTCCTCAACAGCCTTTGTTACAAACCCCTAATAGCAGGCCAAATCCTCCCAGTTTTAGAAACAACAATGTCAGAAAAATGAGCCCAGCTGAGATGCAATCTAGAAGGGAAAAAGGATTATGTTTCACTTGTAATGAGAAATTTTCTGTCACCCATAGATGTCCCAACAAACAATATTTGCTGCTACATGTAGAAATTGAGGAAGAGGAGGAACCAATAGACCCATTGCAGGATACTGAGTTAGTGGAACAGGAATTAGTGCATCACCTCTCTTTTAATGCCTTAAAAGGATCTACTGGGGTAGGCACAATGCGATTCACAGGGACCATTCATGGAAAAGAGGTTCAGATTCTCTTAGACAGTGGCAGTAGTGATAACTTTTTACAGCCCAAGTTAGCTCATCACTTGAAATTGACAGTGGAACCAGCCTCAGGTTTACAGGTTCTAGTAGGAAATGGCAACACTCTAGCAACTGAAGGCTTGGTCAGAGACTTACCAGTCCAGGTGCAGGGCCAGACACTTCACTTACCAGTGTATTTGTTACCTGTTTCTGGAGCAGATTTGGTGTTGGGAGCTTCATGGTTGGCTACAATTGGACCACACATAGCGGATTATAGTTCTCTAACTATTAAATTCTACAAGGATAAGAAGTTGATCACACTTTCTGGTGATAAGTTGAAGGCTGCAACACAGGCTCAATACAATCACTTAAAGAGATTACATTCTACTCATGCTATTGATGAGGTCTTCACATTACAGATGTTGACATCCTTTGATGCTAATGACCAATGGACAGATATTCCAGATTCTGTTGACCCTGAAATTGCATTACTATTGCACACTTATAGAAAGATTTTTGCCAAGCCCATTGGATTGCCCCCTCCTAGATCTCAAGATCATAAAATCCCTTTAATTCATGGTAGCAATGTTGTCAAGGTCAGACCATATAAGTATCCACATAGTCAAAAACAACAGATTGAAACTATGGTTCAAGAAATGCTAGCAGAAGGCATTATTGTTCCTAGTTCAAGTCCTTTTTCTTCTCCAATAGTATTGGTCAAGAAAAAAGATGGCACATGGAGGTTTTGCACTGATTATAGGGCTCTAAATGCGATAACAGTGAAAGACAGTTTTCCAATTCCTACTGTGGAGGAGTTATTGGATGAGCTATTTGGAGCCAAATACTTTTCTAAGCTGGACTTAAGATCTGGTTACCATCAGATTTTGGTTCACAAAGATGACAGGTACAAGACAGCATTTAGAACTCACCAAGGGCATTATGAATGGCTAGTTATGCCATTTGGATTAACAAATGCACCTGCAACTTTTCAGAGCCTCATGAATGATATTTTCCAAGGACTTTTGAGGAAATCAGTCTTAGTTTTCTTTGACGACATACTGATTTATAGTCCTTCATGGACTTCTCATCTGCAGCATCTTCAAAAGGTTCTACAAATCCTTGAGGAAAATGAACTATATGCCAAGATGTCCAAATGCTCTTTTGGGTTACAACAAATTGACTACTTAGGCCATGTGGTTTCAGGGAATGGTGTTGCCATGGAAAACAGTAAAGTACAAGCAGTGATTCAATGGCCAGTGCCACAAAATATCAAACAACTCAGAGGTTTTTTGGGGCTTACAGGTTACTATAGAAGGTTCATCAAGGGTTATGCTTCAATTGCAAACCCCTTGACCAATCTTTTTAAAAAAGAAAGTTTTAAGTGGACAGTTGAAACATCAGAAGCATTCTTGGCTCTTAAGCATGCTATCACTACTGCTCCTGTTTTAACCTTACCTGATTTTACCAAGCCGTTCGTTTTGGAAACTGATGCTTCAGGAAATGGCATAGGTGCTGTGTTGAGTCAGAACAAACACCCTATTGCTTATTTCTCAAAAAAGCTGTCCAACAGACTCTCTAAACAATCTGCCTACACTAGAGAGTTCTATGCCATAACAGAAGCCATTACAAAGTTTAGGCATTACCTTCTGGGTCATAGATTCATAATCAGAACTGATCAGAAGAGTTTGAGAAGCCTCACTGATCAATCCCTGCAAACACCTGAGCAACAGGCTTAGTTACACAAATTTCTGGGATATGATTTCACTATTGAGTACAACCCAGGAAAAGATAATCAGGCTGCTAATGCCCTATCCAGATCATTCTTCATGGCTTGGTCACAGATAACAACTGATTTAGTGCCTAACATCAAGATGGCGTTAACAGCAGATACATCATTGCAGCCTATTATAGCATATTGTATTCAAGGACAGCCTATACAACCTCACTATTCTTGGTTTAATGGGTTACTGTTCTAGAAAGGAAGAATGGTGATTCCTAATAACCAAGCCATTAAAGATCAGATTCTCAATGAATACCACTCTTCTAAATTAGGTGGTCATTCAGGGGTAGCAAGAACTATAGCCAGAATTTTTGCACAGTTCTTCTGGAATGGCATGCATAAGGACATCACCCTCTTTGTGCAGCATTGTCTCACTTGTCAACAAGCAAAAACAAGTACAGTTTTGCCATCTGGACTACTTCAGCCACTTCCCATACCATAGCAAATTTGGGAAGACATAGCCATGGACTTCATAGTTGGCCTTCCTTCTTCAGAGAATTACACTGTGATTATGGTAGTAGTGGATAGATTATCAAAGTATGGCCACTTTATTCCTCTGAGAACTGATTTCAACAGCAGAAAAGTAGAAGAGGTTTTTCTCAATACAGTAGTGAAGCTACATGGATTCCCTAACTCTATTGTTTCTGAGAGAGATAAGGTGTTCACTAGCACTTTTTGGCAACAATTGATGAAGCTTAGCGGAACTAAATTAAACCTTACAACAGCATACCGTCCTCAGTCTGATGGGCAATCTGAGGCCTTAAACAAATGTGTAGAGATGTATCTAAGATGTTTCACTTATGAAAATCCTAAGGCTTGGCTGACACTGCTTCCATGGGCAGAATTTTGGTATAATACTTCTTATCACCACAGCACTCAAATGACTCCATTCAAGATAGTATATGGTAGAGATCCACCAACCATCTTGAAGTACTGCCATTCTAATTTAGATCCCCCTTCAATCCAAGAATTGTTGCAGGAAAGAGACATTGTTTTATCTCAGCTGAAGTTGAATTTGATCAAGGCACAAGAGAGAATGAAAAAGTATGCTGACAAGAAAAGAGCTCATAAGGAATTCAACATTGGTGATTCAGTTCTAGTCAAGCTACAACCATATAGACTACACTCAGTTGCCTTAAAAAAATCGGAAGCTGGGACTTAGATATTTTGGTCCTTTTCCAATCATGGAGAGAATTGGCTTAGTGGCTTATAAGTTACTACTTCCTCAGGATGCAAAAATACATCCAGTGTTCCACATCTCTCAACTAAAACCTTACAAGGGTGATACTACTACAGCCTATGTGCCAATTCCCCTTACTACAGCTGCTGAAGGTCCAATTTTGGCTCCACTCAAGATTCTCAACACTTGTGACATCCTTAAAGGCAAAACAGTTGTTAACCAAGTGTTAGTTCAATGGGAAGGCATTGATATTAATGAAGCTACATGGGAAGACAGCAAAGAATTTCAGAAATGTTATCCAAATTTCAACCTTGAGGACAAGGTTTATTTCAAAGGGGGAAGTATTGTAACAAAGGAAAAGGTGTATGGGCAAAACAATGCAATTCCACTGAATGATGAAGGGCATATCTGTCAAGTAGATAGTGGAATTTCACACCTCAACAGCAATGAGGATTCTGTTAAAGGAAAAGGACACCTGGCAGAAGCACATGGACCAGAGGAGAATGGGCAAGAAAGGCGTGTGAGGAAACCAAATTCACGTATGAGAGAATACCAGTGGGGTTGGAAGTAATACAAATAGGGGAAGGGTAGGAGAGAGAGTTTTAGGCAAGATTTAGAGAATATTCTCACTTCTCTCTCTCTGTGTACTTCTCTTATTCTTGCTTATCTAATTACTCTAGTACTCCAGTATTTCATTTCCAATTCTGTAATTGGGTTGATTCCCTATGATCCCATATGAACTCATAGGAAGTGCAATCTAAGTCATATTTTGTTTTATTTGTGTGTGAAGTTCTTATTTTCCATTTCATTTACTGTTTTGTGAGCTCAATTCCCTGCCTAAACTAATTCCACTGTTACAATATCCTAAATATACGAATGTATAATCAATTGAAAATGACCATCAAAGCTTTATAATTTTTTATCCTTAAACATGAAGCATTTCTGATTCTACTTCAATCCAATCGTAGATGTGCTTAATCCCCACAAAACACACATTTAGGCTGACACAGCGTCACAGCCCATAGTAGCTACTGCATTTTGGGGGTCTGAACGTGTGCTTTTGGGGATTTGGACATGGTTCCAAACACACACTTGATAAGGTTCTTTGACTTAACAAAAATGAATGCAAAGCATGGACAGGGAATGAGAAATGAACAGTTTTGTTTCGGTTTTGGTCAAAATGTGTTTAGGTCCTTGGAAAGCTAGTTTTGTTTTGTTGTTTTCTTTTTCCTAATTACACGTTGAAAAAAGAACCAGAGCCACCATGTATCCTTAAAAAGGAGATGATGATTAATACTGCAAACCTTTTCCAAATGGAGCTGAATATAACTTCTGAAACACAAGAATGGCATGGAACATAACTAATCCAAACCTCAATGGAGTTTAGTATAATTTTCTTTCTTTTTTTCTTTTTTATATGGCGAAAACTTCAATGCACCAAATTTGTGTTGAGTGCATTGTGCACCTAACAAAAACACCGGGTACTGCCGGTTTTTATTTAATTGACCAAAATGCAACGCCACATACACATCCAATACAATACACGCCATAACTGCCGGTTTTTACTTTTGTACCCCATACACTTCCAATACACGCCACAGGTTTTAAAAATTCGGTCTCAATCCTTCCCATATAATATACTCCCTCCAACTCGAATTATAAGCAACAAAAAACATAGTTTTTTTGGTTTAAAATAGAAGCAAAATTAACTAACTTTATTAAATTTTGTTTCATTCCCAATGCCACTTTCCTAAAACATCTTTAGAAAATTGTAATCTTAATTAATTTTTGTTTCATTCCTCGTACTACTTTCCTAAAATACCTCTATTTTTTTATAAATTTGGGAAAATTAAATACAATCAACTAACCTCCTTAATAAGCGTAAAAATTGTTGGATTTGCTTATAATTCGAGCCGGAGGGAGTTTTTTTCTTAAGTCCTATGTATCCTTTACGATTCTATGGCTACATTAATTTAAAAATTAAATAATTAAGAAAAATGCTAATAAGTGTTTTAAGGGTATTGTTTAAGTAAAAAAAAAAAGAGAGATATTTTTAACTTGTAAAATGACGCATTAAATATATCGAGAAATGTTATAACTTAAGTTTTCATATTGACCTACTTATTTTGGAATGCTTAAACAACTTCCTTAAGACACTTGTTAGCATAACCCAATAACTAATCCCTTTGATCTAATACATAAGCTCCTTTTACTAAAATTTGCATGGTTCAATGAAATTAGTTAGTATTATTAGTGACATTAAAGATATAAAAAATCAAATCCTTTGTAAATTATTAAAAAGATTGATTTTATTTAAATAAAATTTAAATTTTTAATTATTTTTATTAAATTTGAAATTTCTATAATTTAAAAAGTCCGACATGACAAAAGTGGTGTGACATATCGTCGACCATATCATCATTTAAGTGACTGAAAGATCATTCCTTTCCTGAAATTTGAGCAATATTTAAGGACTAAAAGCATAAAAAAAAGTTCAAAAATCAATTCAAAAAAACACTTGAATTCAAAGACTTAAAACTCAATTAAGCCTATTTTTTTAGGGAAATTTAATTATTTGTTTCAATTTTTTCAAACATGTAAAAACAATATTGCGATGTGGTACACTAAATAAATTACACGAGTAATACCAACGTGGGGTTGATCAAGTGGTAGCTCATTTGGTCTCTTAACCAACTGGTCTCGAGTTCGAGCCTTGGGTATGGAGCAACCCCCGCTGGGAGACCCCTACCGCTTAGTGCGAGCTCAGTTGGGTCGGACTGGATGAATCGGATTCTGGGTAAACCAAATCCGAGTATCAGTTGATGTAAAAAAAAAATTAGACGAGTAATCTTGAATTTCAAATAAAAGATTTAAAAACCAATACCCATCTTAAATGCCCCGGGATTTAATTCCATTTTTGGATTAAAAAAATAGGCCCACCAGATCGCAACCCGACCCAGTAAATACTTCTATTACACCCGCTAGATCTCCCACATATCTTCTCTTACAGCCGCTCGTTCTTACCCAAGGCTCGAAGGGCAGCTGTTCGTTCTTACAGTCGACCCAACTAAGCTCGCACTTAGCGGTAGCGGTCTCCCAGCGGGGGTTGCTTCATACCCAAGGCTCGAACTCGAGACCAGTTGTTTAAGTGACCAATTGAGCTACCACTTGATCAACCCACCCCCATGTTGGTATTACTCGTGTAATTTATTTAGTGTACCACATCGCAATATTATTTTTACATGTTTGAAAAAATTGAAACAAATAATTAAATTTTCGTTAAAAAAAATAGGCTTAATTGAGTTTTAAGTCTTTGAAATCAAGTTTTTTTTTGGAATTGGTTTTTGAACTTTTTTTTATGCTTTTAGCTAGTCCTTTAATATTGCTCAAATTTCAGGAAGGGAATGATTTTTTAGTCACTTAAATGATGATATGATCGACGATATGTCACACCCCTTTTGTCACGTCGGACTTTTTAAATTATAGAAATTTCAAATTTAATAAAAATAATTAAAAATTGTAATTTTATTTATAGAAAATCAATCTTTTTAGTAATTTACAGAGGATTTGATTTTTTACATTTTTAATGTCACTAATAATACTAACTAATTTTATTAAACTATGCAAATTTTAGTAAAAGGAGCTTATGTATTAGATCAAAGGGATTAATTATTGGGTTATGCTAACAAGTGTCTTAAGGAAGTTGTTTAAGCATTCCAAAATAACAAGGTGAATATGAAAACTTAAGTTATAACATTTCTCGATATATTAAATCCATCATTTTACAAGTTAAAAATATCTCTTTTATTTACTTAAACAATACCTTTAAAACACTTATTAGCATTTTTCTTAATTATTTAATTTTTAATTAATGTAGCCATAGAATCGTACAGGATACATACGACTTTAAAAAAAAGGAGTTACTCCCTCCGATTCGAATTATAAGCAAATCCAATCCAATCCTTTTTACGCTTATTAAGGAGGTTAGTTGATTGTATTTAATTTTCTCAAATTTATAAAAAATAGAGGTATTTTAGGAAAGTAGTATTGGAATGAAACAAAAATTAATTAAGATTACAATTTTTTAGAGATGTTTTAGGAAAATGGCATTGGGTATGAAACAAAATTTAATAAAATCAGTTAATTTTGCTTATATTTTAAACCAAAAAAATTATATTTTTTGTTGCTTATAATTTGAGATCGAATTTTTAAAACCTGTGGCGTGTATTAGAAGTGTATGGGGTACAAAAGTAAAAACCGGCAGTTATGACGTGTATTGTATTGAAAGTGTATGTGGCGTTGCATTTTGGCAATTAAATAAAAACCGGCAGTACCCGGTGTTTTTGTTAGGTGCGCAATGCACTCAACACAAATTTGGTGCATTGAAGTTTTCGCCAACTTTTAATCATTTTATTAATCTTTTGATAGTAACAACAACCAATCAAACTCCAAAACTCCAACAACAACCTAATACATGTAAAAATGCACACACATGAAAGCCTAAAGATAACTAATTATCTTATGGCGCGAACTTCAGTGCACTAAATTTTTGGTAAGTGCATGATGCACTTATTTAAAAGACCGGCAATACCCGGTGTAAAATTTAATTGAGAAATTAAATTTAATATTATTCAAAAATATAAAATTATATTTAATATTATTCAAAAATAATAAAAAAGTTCTGCAATTTTTTTAAAAAATCTGTAAAATATTTTTTAAAAAAATACTGAAATTTATTTTTTAAAAAAGTCATAAAAATATAAAAAACATGAAAAATATTTTAAAAAAAAATTCTGAAAATAATAAAAAAATTCATAAAACTATTTTGAAAAAATCTGAAAAATAATTTTTAATAAAATCTGAAAATTTTATTTTTTTTCGTTTTCTATAATCTAAAAAGTAATAGAAAATTCTTAAAAATAATAAAAAATTTCTAAAAATTATAAAAAATTCTGTAAAATGTTATAAAAATTTCGTAAAAATAATTAAGAAAATAAGAAAAGTTTTCTAAAACCATTAAACTATTTTAAAATTTTTAAATGCAGATTTAGTTTATAAAATTTTTAAAAAGAAAAATAATATTTTCAGATTTTTTTAAAAAATATTATACCCATTTTTTAAAAATATATTTATGAATTTTTTATTATTTTCAGAATTTTTAAAAAAAATATATTTGCATGTTTTTTTAAATCTTTCTGGCTTTTTTATTTTCATAATTTTTTATTATTTTATAAATATTTAAAAAAAAAAAAAGAAAAACACTTCTTTCATAATTTTTAAAATATTTTACAGATTTTTTAAAAAATTTCTGAATTTTTTATTATTTTCTGAATTTTTTTATTAATTTTAAAAATATAAAAAAATAAATTTCAGTATTTTTTTAAGAGTGAAGACACACTTTAGACCCTCATGTTTTTCGCGTGGGACAATTTAGTCCCTCAAAAAATGGAAAAAATTTTTAAGTCATTGAAGATGTTGAAAAGGTGACACTTTGGTCCTTCCATCAATACCGTTAACACCATCCTTCGTGAACATTAACATGGGTATTGACGGAAGGACCAAAGTGTCCCCTTTTCAACATCTTCAAGGACTTAAAATGTTTTTCCATTTTTTGAGGGACTAAACTGTCTCACGCGAAAAACATGAGACTAAAGTGGGTCTTCACTCTAAAGTTTTAAAAATAAGGGCAAAATATTTTAAGTATGAGTACACAGATTAAGAAAGACTCCCTCCGTTCATATATATAAGATCCTTTGGAAGATTTCACATTCATTAAGAAAGTTCATTAATTTAAGTTAATGGTATTGGAAATGTAAATATTTGATATATATTTTCAAAATTAACTCTATTAATATTATTAGAAAGATAAAAAGTGTTAAATATATATAAGTATTTGTGGAAAGAAGTAATCAATGATATTAAAAATTTGATAAAGAGTCTTATAAATAGAGACAAAATAAAAATGTCAAAAGGATTTTATATCTAGAGATGGAGGGAGTATTGATTATTATAAACTTTATGTGTATTTTATCTAAAACGTGTGGTAGTTTAGAGATGATAAAAGTATAATTAATGAGGAGTAAAAAAATGATTGAATAAAAGGTTAAAATTGAAAAGAAGAATAGATTTATGCATTAAAATTGTAAATGAACAAAATATATTAAATAATAAAAAAAAAGGCATAAATACCCAAAAGTTAACAACGGAGCCACGGAGGGAGTAATAATATTATTGGAGGACATAATTGTAAATACAAATTCTGCCTTCCATAAATACTAACCAGTTAGGCCGGTCATCAGGTCACCAAAAATTGAACTTTACACACAAAACAAACGAGTGTACTATGCACTCAACACAACTCTGGTGCATTGAAGAATTCGACTTTTTATATTCGTGTAACTCTCTGCCGAGCATGACTGTGCTGCTGGGGACGTTGAAAGGCTGCAGACCTCGCCGTGTTGCGGTTCTTGGATTCCTTTGATTTGTCTTGAATAGCTTCGATGCCTTCCAACGCCTCCACTACATCTTTCATAGAAGGACGATTCTTGGGATCATGCTCTAGGCATTTTAAAGTAAGTTGTGCTGCAAGCAATGCCGCTTTGAATGAATATTGGCCATCTATCCGAGCATCCATAATGGTCTTCAACTTCTTTTTACTGTAGAGACAAGGCTTAACATATTCAACCAGGTTCTGCTGCCCCGTTGGCCGCCTGGTATCAAGTGCCCGCATTCCTGTCAGCATTTCAAGCAGCACCACACCAAAGCCATACACATCACTCTTCACATATAGGTGGCCTGTCAAATAATGATGCAATCGGCATTCATGTTAGTTTGTTTGACGTGAGCTAGAAAAGATTAGACTCCACTTTTCCCTAATTTCATTCATGACTTGTTCTACATAATTTGCCTCAAAGCATTGACTAAGCGGTGTTTGGCATAACATATTTGAAAGCCAACAATGAAAGGTGTGTCCATGAATGCATTTAAACTTGTGCCGGGTCCAAATGCATGCATTAGTTTTTTTTTTCATTCTTTTACTTCCATTTCCTTCTTAGCTGGCACGGCATTCAATTCTTCACTCCAACTATAATTTGAGCAGAGCCAGAAATGAAATCTGAGAAAAGCCTATTTTAATTAAACGTGAGCAAAACAAAATCAACATAAAGAAATACATGAATATATGACAAGATTGAGGGGGGAGAGAGGAGGGACTGAGGCATACCTCAACCTCTCCTCCCTCAGCCACGAGTGTGCATATAACTAGTGCGTACATATAACTGCATGAGTAAAGTCAAACCTACACCAAACAAAGCTGCATGAGTTGGCAATTAGGTGTACATGTAATTAGTGCGTGTCATGAATAAAGTCAAAGCTACACTAAAAAAAGCTGCTAGAATTGACAATTATGTGTACATATAACTAGTGTGTCATGTATACAGTCAAGCTACAAAAAAAAAAAAAAAAAACAAAACAAAACTGCTTGAATTGCCAAATATAAGTAGAACTGTAAAAATAATTACCGGTTGCAACGTATTCTGGAGCAGCATAGCCATACGTGCCCAAAACCCTGGTAGTTACATGTGATTCACCCGCAGAAGGCCCCAATTTAGCTAAGCCAAAATCGGATATTTTGGCATTGTAATTCTGAAGGAGACAAAACGGTTATCAAAATGATATGGGGAATTCAGCATATGCAAAGATAAACACCGATTTTGTTACTTCAAAAGATTATGCGTCCATTACATCAAGTAGTGGTCTAGCAATTAACATTAACAGCACTTAAATAGGGATGCTACAAAAGAAGAAATTGAACTTTAAAGCTAATATTCTAATGCTTAGTCAACAATAGGTCTGATACTAACAACACTCGTATAAAGATGGTGCGAAAGAAGTTGAACTTTTCAGCTGATATTTTCAGTATGAAATAGGTTACTAAAACAACTGAAGGGATCCAAATTCATAAAATCTCCATTAACCTGAAGATGATACGACATTTGTTTTAGCTTCCATCTCTAGAATAGGGTAAAATGTAAAGACAAAGACAGAGACAGAGACAAACAATACATGAAGAGGGCGGGCTACTACCAAAAATAACTAACCACATCAAGCAGTATATTTGAGGCCTTGAAATCTCTGTATATGATTTGCTTTTCGGAAGTGTGCAGGAAAGCCAAACCCCTAGCTGCACCAATAGCTATTTTAATTCGGGTGTTCCAAGGAAGTGGCTCTAGGTTAGGATGTCCTGCTCAAAAACAAAACAAAAAGAAAAAATAAAAATGCATCCCCATGACCAAAAGTCATCTTTTGCTCATCGTAATTGTGTTCATTTCATACTTCTGAAAAGATGATTCTGCAAGCTTCCCTTTGGCAAGAACTCATATACAAGAAGAAGCTCATCCTCATCCCAACAGTAACCCAAAAGCTTGACCAGGTTTGGGTGAGAATGCCGTAGTAGAAAGTAGACTTCTGTCTGCATTATCAATTCAACAGAAACATATTAGAAAATCAGACACCTGGATTGGAATTTGAGCAAAAAGAGTAAAATTTATCACATGGAAGATACCCTGATCCTCTTGGTGGTTAGACTATCAAAATAAATGCACTATGACAACTGAAAATAACTACATGATACAAATTTAGCTGAAGAATATCCGTATGCCGTGAAATCATTAACCTCTGTATTTATTTTCACATAAACTATGGCCAAAATCCCTGTAGTGATAAAAAAAAAAAAAAAAAAAAAAAGAAAAAAGAAAAGAGAAATGGATGAGATTCCAATGCCTTGCCTTCTTAGTATTTTGTATCTTCTTTTGAAAAAACTAGTTCTTCTGATTTCAAATCATTGTAAGGAAAAATTTCATTATTTCTGGGCTGCATACAGCATACTCTCAATAACTCCTAACGCTCAAACGTTACACCTTTCCAAAATAATAATGGCTTAGTGCGAGTTTAATCTTGTTCCATTTTCATTATCAGCTTAGTAATACTTCCTTCGACCATAAGTTATATTGTTCTAGAAAATGTACATAAATTAATAAATGAGTAAATGATATAAAAATTTGTTATATTTTGATTAAATTATCCATTTAATAATAGGAGATAATGATATAAGAATTTCTTATATTTTGATTAAATTATCACCATTTAATAATAGAAGAGAATATTAATAAATACATCAAGATTATGTTAAAGAGAGATTGAGAAATGGTGACAAAAAAGAGAATGTAATAAATAAGAGTATCCTTGGAAAAAGTATAAGAATATTGGATTTCTAAAAATATACTCCCTCCGTCACTTATTATAGGGCACCATTTTAATAGATTTTGTGTCCCTTTTTATAAGTCGTTTTAAAATATTTAGATAGCATTAAAGAGTTTATTCCAAATACACCATTCATGATTATATATGGGTGACAGGTAATAATTACAATAGAAAAAGAAATGAATAATAGAGTTGTAAAGTTTTAAATATGGATAATTTTGGAATGATAATATATTTTTTGATGAATTTGAGAATAATAATTACTCCCTTCGGTCCTATTTATAAGTCACATTCTAGAAGGATTCTTTGGTCCTATTTATAAGTCACTTTGTATTTTTTAGGAGGCATTTATTGTTATTTTCTCTTATTTGCCCTTTGCCCATTAATGTGAAGTAATACATTGTGAAATTCCCGATGCAAGTTAAGGGGCTAAGATTGTAATGTTGAAGTATTTTTTTAAAGTTTCAAGAAACCTAACTACCCTCCTTGGTATGTGTGATATGGTTAAGTATGTCCTATAAATAGGACCAGAGGGAGTACTTTTTTTAATCTGCGTGAATTAGGTAAAAGTGACTTATAATAAAGGACAAAGGGAGTATAATTTATGGGAAAAAATAAAATACCTAAATCAACATAATGTATAAAATTGAGGGAGTATGAAATATTCTATTAATTTTTAAGCATTAGTTTTTTTGTTTATCTGCATATGTCATCCATAAAAAAGAAATCTTATTCGAGTCGCAAACATAACAAAATAATTCGCTGTAGTTAATCCAAGTGGGATCCTGGGATCGCAACCCAGTTTCTGCCCTCACTGGGTTGGGAAACCTTGTCCCGTCCCAACTGGTATCCTTGGTTAGAATCCCAGGTTGTCAGGGGTCATCCCAGTGAGATCCCATTGGGACAGAGATGAAATGGCAAACTTCCAGTCTTTTCCCCTTAATTATAAACCACTTTTTATTTTTTTGCCCACTTTGGTCATTCTACACACCCTTCTCAACCCTAGCAAAACACTTAGCAACCTCATCCCTATCTCATTCTCTCCTCTTCTTTTTCTCAGCCATGACTTCATCTCAGCCACTCCCATTTCATTCTTAGCCACCTTCATCTCAGACTCAACTACCAATCCCAAAGAACAATACTTTCTTTATTGCTGCGCCAAGTGGATTGGTGAAATCTACTAGTCCTAATATTGACATTGGTTTGAGAGTGGATAAGCCTAAAGGATATTAAAGACATTAAGACGGTTACCTTGAGATTTTTGTAAGCAAACTTTTACTCTTGGGATTACAAGGACAAAGATGTATCAAATGGGGTTCAAAAGAGAGGTTCAAAGCTGCCTAAATACCAAAGTCTAAGGAAGCTTTCAACAAGAAAGCTGACGGCAATGTTGTGGTATTGATTATTTTTAGGCTTTTTGCTAATAGCTATGTATACAAGCTTTCAATAAGACAGAGTCGTATGCATTCATTATTGAGGGATAAATGTGAGAAAGAAAAATGTTATTACTTGCTGTACTTATTATAAGCCCATTTGATTAATTTTCACATCATTTAAGAAACTTATTTAATATTGTTAATGGTATTGGAAATGTAAATATTTGGAATACTTTTTCAAAAATACCCCTATGATTGCTATTGGAAATCTAAAAGTGTTGAGTAAATATGAGTGTTTGTGTAAAATAAATAATTAATGTCATTGGAAGTTAAAAATGTGACTTATATTGAAGACCAAAGAAAAGTCTTTAAAGAAAGCTTAAGACCGGATGAAGTATTATTTAATTTATTTCATATAATATGTATTTAATAGTTATAATTTATTTTATTATAAAATATATATTATTTAGTATCGGCATCCCTTATCTGAAATCCTGCAGCCTTAATCCTAATGAAAAATCTTAGACGATGACTTTACATAATCAACTGTGTTAGAACTCTTTCTCCACATCGCCGTATGTAACAACTTCACCAAAGTCCATCCCATATGAGCATCACAATGAATTAAATATTCAAACATAAATGTTTGTTATTTTTTTCTTCTTTCAGGAAAAAGTCAAAAGAGAGCTAGCCCAAACATTATAAGTCAAGCATTCAATATTTTTTCCGATCCTATTTATAAGTCACATTTTAGAAGTATTTTTTGGTCCTATTTATAAGTCATTTTGTATTTTCTAGGAGCTATTTATTGTTATTTTCTCTTATTTGCCATTTGTTCATTAATGTGAAATAATAATACATTGTGAAATTCCCAATACAAGTAAGAGGATAAAATTGTAATGTTGAAGTATTTTTTTAAAGTTTCAAGAAACTTAACTATATTTATGTGATATGGTTAGGTATGCCTTATAAATAGGACCAGAGGAAATAGTTTGGACACCAAGGCAACGTATTTTAATGTTAATAACTCTTCTTCAGTTGGTTTCTTGGTGTAACAAATGTGAGAAAGAAGAACACGTAGTTCAAGTGGGACCTGAATGTATTTTCCTACCACATTCCGTGGCCATTTTTCAAAGTCTGATATTTTATTTATTTTTTTTTTACATGGGAGGTCTGAGACTAGAACCCATGACCTGGGGGAGGGGAAATCCTAAATGTCCCTGCAGCCACCAACTGGGCTGTCTTATGCGGACTCAAAGTCTGATATTTTATATAGGTTTTCTTTGCAATAAAGAAATTTAATTGTGGTATCCATCAAGAACGTGCCGATGATCCTCTTCATGTCTTTTTTTTTTTTTAATTTATTTTTAAATTTTCTTCGTTCAATAATTATTATGCAGCTCGGCTCCACTGCCTCCACATAACCACATTGCATAGTACCACATAAATTATTGACTTAATAATTAATTTCAACTCTAAAATTTCTTTCAAAAACTCGTAAACCACGGAAAAGATGATAATAAAGAAAAAACAATATAATGATGACTAGTACCACATAAATAATTACTAATTACTAATATTTAAAATTAAAAGGAGCAAATATTTAATGGATAAAGAGAAATTTCGTTCCATTCAACATTTTTAATATTATTTCTTTATCTCCCTCAAAATAAAAATTTATTTCTTTATCACAGCACATTGAATCAACCTCAAAAAAAATAATACATTACTCTAGGACCAATTAAAAATTTTTCTAACCGCATTATATATATACAGTGTACTCCTACATCATTTGTATTCTCTCCAAAAACTGCCCCCCCCCCCCCCCCCCCAATACTAATAATAATAAATGCACAATAATAATAATAATAATAATAATTTAATTTAAAGTAATACTTCTTCTAATCCTATATGCAAGATCCTTTTAGGAAAAGTACAGCAACCTTAACTCTCCCCTTAGAAGTAGAATTGGAAGAAGTATCCGTGAAAAACACTTTATACCATCAACGTTGATATGCCTTTTAAGTAGCTATTGAGAGTTAAATGTTTCGATTTAGTGATAATATATAATTGAATGAGAGTATAAAAAAACATTTATAATGCATTTAAATTAAATTAATAGATAACTATTGTTTTACTATTCATTATTCTATGAACAATGGCTGGGGAATATATAAGGAAAGGCTTTTATTGTAAGTTCGTGCTTCAGTTTGTGGTGCCATCATTCGAGTCGCGTCGAGTAGGTATGTGTGTGGTTTCTATTGCAATGTTGGTTCTTGCTCATCTACTAAAATAGACTATGGGTTTGTTATGAGGCCCTAGAATGACTAGGGATCTAAATATTACAGCTTCGGAGATGGATATGGACTTTAGAGTGGTTATCTCTCTTGTAACCAATCATTATGATGCCTCTAATCATTGTTTTTCCCTGGTTCGGGAAATTCGGAACCTCATGCGACTGGATTGGTATATTTCCCTCAGTCACATTTATAGAGAAATTAATCGGAGTGCAAATTTTTTTGGGAATTGTGGTCATGGTAGTATTATAGTTGTTCTTTTTTATATTATTGTCCCCCTAATTTGTTTCATCTAGTGTATGAGGATGCTTATAGGATTGTGTTCGGACTTTTAGCCCCATTGATTATATATATATATATATATATATATATATATATAAGGCTTTTATTGTAACATTGTACTACTAGGAACGTGAAGACGAGACGATAAATAAATAATTAAATAGAGTTGTGCAGAAACGATTTAAACAATAAAAAATGTGAAAAATAAAAGAGATAGGGAAGAGGAACACGGAAACCAATTTTATACTGGTTCAGTCTTTCCAGCGAAAGACCTACGTCCAGTCCCCAAGCGACCCGTCTGAATTTTTTATATCCTTTGAATTGAGCCGCACCCAATTACAACCAAGAGCACCTCACACACTACTAAGAACCTCCGTTCGCTAGGGACCTCAAAAATCACACAAGGGTTCCTCATCCGAAGAACGTGTCACACGTTCAACTAAGGGATCCACTCCCTAACAATTATGGTTTCAATATGAGTATATGTGAGCGATACAATTGATGTGTTCTTAATAACACGGATACAATAATAAGCACTACGATAATGAAGATTTAATTCACAAGAACTAAGGCCAAATAGGTTTTCTCTTTAGAAAAATGTATGAACAATGAAGAACTAGTTATGATTTTGGAATTCAAATAACTAAAGATATTTTTGAAAAACAAAAACAAATAAAAAAGATTTCAGAATTAAAATAGAATAAGATCATATCAATTAGATTTAAGAAAATAAATCCAAGATTTGATTTTTAAAACAAAAAAGGAATTATTTCAAAAATATATTTAAATTCGAATTTAGAAAATAAATCAGAATCAATTAAGTAAAAACAAATCTGGAAACTTTTAAGATTGGTTCTGATACGGATTTCAATAAAACTTGAAGGTAATCGATTACTTTCCAGAGGTAATCGATTATCTACATTCTGTGAAAATAGTGAAATTCATTTTTAAGAAAGTAATCAATTATTTAAAACAACATAATCGATTACCAACTTCCTGTGAAGAAGGTAATAGATTATCATAACTGATAATCGATTATTTTTAATTAAAATTCCCAGGTCACAACTCAGAATCACAGTAATTGATTATCCAAGGGAAGTAATCGATTATTTCTGCTAATTTTCAGAAAATTGATTTTCTCAGGTTGAGTGTGTAACCATAGGTTTTCAAAAACATTTTAAATTGAAAAACTAACTTAAAACATTTTCACAAAAGATTCTTTTCTTCTCCTTAACTTTGAAAAAATATTTTGGCCTTATGAACTTGGGAATAAAATCTCATTACCTTACAATTTTCCTATGGGCAAAGCTACACAAAGCATTCTATTAGCTTGAGCCTTGAGCTTGAGACTTGAGCTTGAGAGAGCTTGAGACTTGAAAGAGCTTGTTTGTTATCATCAAAACCTTCAACTAAAAATCTTCTAGCAAAACTCCATTTCGACCTTGGGAAAGCTTGACTTCCAACACGGCTTACAATGCTATTTTTGGTCGAACATGTTTCCAAGCCTTCGGGGCAGTCGTCTCAACTGTGCACTTAGCTATGAAATTTGAAGGATCCGATGGAAGGGTGGTAACCGCCAGAGCAGAGCAAGACAAGGCTCGGTTATGTTACAATGCTAGTCTTGCAAAGATAAAAAGCCAGGATGAAGTCCAACAGTTAAAACCAAGCCTGAGCAAGGGGAATGCACTACTCGCTGACCTGGATGTCAGGGTCGATCAAGACGATACCAAGCCGACCCCCCAGGGGGATTGGGAATATATCCAGATAGACAACAAAGAAATAAACAAATGGTTGAGGATAGGAACATGCCTTCCCGAGACCATAAGGGCGGAATTACTTGAGCTTTTGAACAAAAACAGAGATCTCTTTGCTTGGACCTCGGCAGACATGTCGGGGATCGATCCTAATTTTATTTGCCAACGACTCAGTGTCAATCCGACCGCGAAACCAGTCGCTCAGAAAAAAAGAAGGGTAGGAACTGAAAAGGCTGCAGCAGTAGAGGAAAAAGTAGCCGAGTTACTATCGGCATGATTCATCCAAGAAGTTAGTTACTGATTTGAGCTCAATATATGATGTTTTTGGATGAATTTTAACCCTTTTTCTTAGTAATTTTGGCTTGTTTCTTAAGTATTTTAGGAAAAAGATGGAAATTTCGCTTATTAATGTGCTGAACGAGATCCGTGAGGATTTTGTATCAAATTGTTGTGAATTTCAGGTTTTAGAGGCTTAATTTGATGATTTATGGAAAAGAAGGGAAAAGCAAGCCTTGGAATCAGAAGTTCGGAGCAAAGTGATGAAAATTGGTGAAAAAGTGCAGAACTCGCCCAGGCGAGCTTATTACTCGCCCAGGCGAGTGGGGTCTTATGTTTTAAAAAAAATGGGTTTAAATTGCTAATTTTCACAGTCAGAAACTCGCCTAGGCGAGCCTTATTCTCGCCTGGGCGAGTGGCGCAGATATCAGTTGCGATTTTCTTATCTTTTAGGATTTGGAAGGGATTTGTTTTATCTTTTTACTTAAATATATTAGGATTGGTAATTAGGATTGATTCAGAACACTTGGAATAGAGTTTTTGCATTGGTTTTTGTGAAGAACACGGAGATTAGAGGCAAGGATTAGTGGTAATTATGTCTCTCTTTATCACTTTTATTGCTTTTCTTCTTCCCATTATGAACTAAACCCTTCTTTGGGATGTAGGAGTAGATGAACATGGAACCTTGTTAATGTTTTTGCAATGAATTGATTTTGTTTTTCCATTATAAATTATGTGTTTGATTATATTTTGATTGTTTCTCGTGAATGTGCGCAGTTCATGACTTTTGGAAATCCTTTATGAATAGACATATGAATTTAGGATTTAGCCTAATAATCAAACAGTTCAATTGCATAGGCACAGACATGTTTTCTATGAATTGGATAATTTTTACAAGTTTTGATTGAACTTAATTTAAGGTTAGGTGTTTAAGGCTCTCTTGAGACATCATTGAGAGATTAATATCTAAAACACGGAAACGTGCTAAGACATTAAGCGTTTTCTACCTTTGCAAAACAAATTCAGAATTTAGGAAAACAAATCAATTCGTTGTTAAATGTTTTAGGAACCTTCATTGAAACTACGTCCCGCTTTTTCCCATTGTTCAAGAATCGTGTTATTTGTTTATTTTAATTCATTTAAATCAAAAATTACTCAAACAATTTAATTTCAATTTAATTTTCATTTAGTAACTACGAATAGGTGAGAATTATTAGAATCAATTTCAGTCCTCGTTGGGAACGATACTCTATTTATCACTTTATTACTTGTACGATCTGGTATACTTGCCAGAATCCCAACAGTTACTCGGATTGGCTTTCGAACACAGTGTTAGTTAAGAAGTCCAATAGGAAGTGGCGCATGTGCGTCGATTACACAGACTTAAACAAAGCATGCCCCAAAGATCAGTATCCTTTGCCAGTTATTGACATATTAGTTGATAATTCTTCTAGGTATCAGCTTCTCTCTTTCATGGATGATACTCCGGGTACAACCAAATCCCGATGTATCTCCCCGACTAGGAGAAAACGACCTTTATCACTGAAAATGCCACATGCTATAATACAGTGATGCCTTTTGGATTAAAAACCGTTGGGGCAACATATCAGCGCATGATGAACAAGGTCTTCTTGGATCTAATTGGCCCTACTCAAGAGGTGTACATTGATGACATGATTGCTAAAAGTATGAAGAAGGATGACCATCCTCGCGACTTGGCAGCAGTTTTGGCAAGAATAAGAGAACACAATATGCGCCTCAATCCAGAAAAATGTACTTTCGGTGTTCCTGCAGGAGCTTTCCTAGGCTTCATGCTCACGGAAAGGGGTATTGAAGCAAACCCAGAAAAGTGTCAGGCCATTCTGAACATGCACAACCCTTCTGATGTTAAGGGAGTCCAGAGGTTAACTGGTCGGATGACCGCTCTATCTCGTTTCATTCCCCAGGCAGCCACGAAGGCTTTCCCTCTGTACCAGTTATTGAGAAAAAACAAGGATTTCCATTGGGATGAGCCTTGTGAACAAGCATTTTTGGAATTGAAAGACTATTTGGCCTCCCTTCCCGTACTTACCAGCCCCTTGGAAGGAGAAACCTTGTTCTTTTATATGTCAATTGGTGAATGTTCAGTAAGCTTAGCGCTGGATTGAGCAGCCAGTATTCTTTGTAAGTAGAGCCCTTCAAGGCCCAGAGACCAGATACTCAAACATTGAAAAATTAGCCTTTGCGCTGGTAGTAATTTCTTGGAGACTGATTTGGATCTGATATATATACTTTTTGGACTTCATTTGACTCTCTTTTACTTTGATTTTGCTTGTTTTCATAGCAAACATAGGACATTTTTATTAGTTTTTAGGAATTTTAGTGATTGTAGTTTCCCATGAACTTTTTGATTGTTTGTTCAGTGTTTCAGGTGATTTTGGAAGCTCAAATGCAAAAATAAATTATGGAACTGGAAAGAGCATTCAAAGACCTTGAAGTAGGAAAAAGAACGGAGAAAATCGGAGCCGAAATCAGGTCCACGCGCCTGGGGCGCGTGGACGGGTGCGCCTGGGGCGCGCCATATGAAGAACAGAACAGCAATAGCAGTAGGCGCGCCTGGGGCGCGTAACCGCATGCGCCTGTGGCGCGCGTGCACCATAAAAGCCCAATTGGGCCAACAACTTCAGAAATTGATTGGGATTCTACTTAGAGATAGATTGTAATTATAAATTAGTGATTTAGAATTAGGTTAGGCAGCCAATTCAGAGGAGAAAAATAGAATTAGATTAGAAGAGGGAGATTACCAATATTTGGAGCATTTGAAGATCGAAGAATTTGGGGTAATTTATGCATGAATTTCCTTATTATGTCTTTTCTTCTTCTTATTCTTATGTGTAACTAAAACCCTCGTGTTAGGAACAAGGTGAATTTGTATGGTGTAGCTTATTTCAGTTTGTAATTTAGGATTTTTCTGTTTTTGATTCATGCATTAATTGAGTTTTTATTTTATACATAAACCTGGCCAATTTATGTTTTGGATTTCTTAATTTACAACGAGAGTTGGGATTTTGAATAGGTCATGCAATTAATGGTATAATCAGTCCAATACATAGAGATATGGTTGGATGATTATATGGCTATTTAATTCCCTTGTGCTGAATAGATATTTTCTTATATTGTAATTTGTTGAGAGATCAAGGATTAAATATATAGAAAATAAGGGTAATGTTGAGAGAGATCTAACTATTACTATTTGAGAGGAATAGTCCATGAATTGAAGGATAATTAAAGTTAAATCTGAATTATAATTGAATAAGTGAAATCTACAATGAAACCAAGTTCCTAACCAATTTTCCCTCCATTGTGCTCACTTTTGTAAAATATTTCAGCAACTTAATTAGTTTAGTTAATTATCTCTTTAAAATCTGAATATTAATTTAATCACTTTTTAGTTTATAGGATTTATTAATTAATTATACAAAGTTGGAAATTTACTAAAAACACAACTCCCTGTGGGACGATATTCAGTCTTCCAGACTATATTACTTGCTGACCCGGTACACTTGTCGGTCAATCAACAAGTTTTTGGCCCGTTGCCGGGGAGTAGTCTTCTTTAGTTTATTTTCGGGACTTAGTGTAATTATTAGTAAATTCTATTTTTTTTATTTTTATTCTTCTTTTGATCTTCATTGTAATGTACAATAATGCCTTATGTTGAGTCAAAACTTTTTTATTTTGTTTTGAATTCACCTCCTCTTACTTATGATGCAAATACTTCAATTGTCGAGATTGAGGAATTGTACTTAAATGCGCATAGGAAATCTATGATAGAGGAGTTGGTACAAAAGTTTTCCATTAAGGAAGACTTGAGTCCTAACCTCTCTGAAGATTTTGAAGATGAAAAAGTAATTGAGATGCATCATGAGATAGAAGAGGTGAAACAAAACAAAACAGATGGGAATAGAATAATAGTAGAAAAATTTGACTCATCCTTGCGTGCTGAACTTTCTGAACTTAAAAATTGTGTTAAATCCTTAGCATATGTGGATGACTCAAATTTTTTCAATTATGTTCGACCCTTGAACTGGTATGATGTTTTTCCAAATCATCAACATAAGTCAATGTTGTACCATGGGATGAATAAAGATCCTAAAAAGTTTATTTTCCTTGTTCATGAAATTTACACCTTCATGAATGGGGAAAAAGACAAATTTTCTGTGATGATGCATGATGTAAGGAATATACCTTTTGACCCTGGTGGGTTTAAATTTCTTTTTAAATTTTCCTTATTTCATCATCATCCCTGCTCATTCTCATGGGAAATGGGAGTAACTTGTTATTCCTATATCACATGGGAATTGAGCCATAGAATTTGGGATCCTGGTGGATTCTTTGTAATTATTTAGTAGTGTAGGTTTTATTTTTAGTAAATAAGGAGTTGGAATTTTGAATAAGTAACTACTAATGAAGTGCTTTATAGCACTACTTTTAGTTGTTCATGTGACACAGGTAAATAAATTTGGGAGAGTTCCTCCATTTGCATCAATAGAAAAAGCTGTGCTACAAAGGTAAGTTCCTAACTCCATTTATTAGATGAATTTTAGTTTAGTTAGTTTTTTTTATTATTTTTTTAGGATAGTTTAGGTATTTTTTTTATTTATTTATTCTCTGCATTCAAAAAAAAAAAGTCAGGTACAGACCAGGCGCCTGGGGGGAGTCAGCAAATTCCCCCCACTTTCACATTCACCCCCAATTCATTCTAACAAGAACCCTAACCCCCAATTCATCCCCAATTCATAAATCCCATCATATTTCACCAAATTTCATCAAATTAATCACTTACACTTCCTTTAATCATCATTCCATTCATCAATCTCTCTTCTTTTTCATTCAAATTTTTCAAAAACCCCATTCCCCTCCATACTCTTCTCAATTCGGTTTTGTAAAAAAAGGGCTAGGGAACACGAATTTTTCATTGTTTTGAGGTAAGAATCTCTTCTCTATCCTTCTCTGGTCTGATTTGTTTGGATTTGGAAGGTTAGAATTGAGTTCTCTCTTTGAAATTTTGAAGGTTTTGTGCTGCCTGCCAAGTGTTCGATAAATTGCCGTTTGCAGTTTTTGAACTAAAAATGTTGAGAAGGGAAAAGAGGCCAATGGTGGAGAGTGGTGGAGAGATTGGAACGACTTTTGACCATCCAAAAGTCGCTGAATTTTATGATGGAAAGATGATTAGGAGGAGAGTGCAACCGGAAATAGGCATGGTCCTTGATGAGACCGTTTCCGGTCAGCAGGTGGTTGGTTTGAGAGGTGTGGAGGAAGTGATGGAGGTAATTAGAGTAAACAAATGGGAGTCGTGGGTTAGAGGTCCACCAGAGTATCTGAGTCAGAAATTGGTTTGGGAGTTCTATTCGCATGCGTGGTGGCGTGCACAGTTAGAGAAGAAAGAGGAGTTATTGCATGGAACGGTGGAGAACAGGAGGGTCACTTATGTGAGGGGCAAGGAGGTCCCGTATGATGCTGCTACTGTAGCACGCGTCCTACGCCTTCCGAGCTATATGGCCCCCGCCTTGTTCAACACGGAGAGTTATGATGATGAGGGTATGTATTCTCTGGATATGCTTCAGACACATTTGTTCTTGGCTGGAAAATCGTGGAATTTAAATATTAATCAAAGGCCAAAACATGTGTCACAGAGGCATATGCAGGGTGCTTCCCGATTTTGGGTTCGGTTCATCATGCACAACTTATACCCCCATTCCCACGACACCGAGATTTCCCCAGCCATATGTCGTCTAGTGTATGCCCTTAAATCTTGTGTCGTAGTTGATGCGGCGTCGCTGATTTCTGATCAGTTGCATCGCTTTGCCCTGAGCGATAAGGGATATGTAGGATTTCCTTGGGTTATACACCAGTTGTGTGCTGCTGTGGGGGTGGTACCTGGGAATGATGAGGCGCGGGAGATTAAGAGAGCCACCTTGCTAACCAAAGCTGTCTGGGACAATTATGTTGTACTTGCTATTAGGACAGCTAGGGAGGATAGACACCCACCCATTATTCTTGACCCATAGCCTCCAGTTCAGGATAGAGCAGGATCTTCTCGCCGACCGGCACAGTCGTCGGATGGTGTGGAGGACCTGAGGGTTATGATGCAGTCCATGATGAGGGAGCAAGCACTGCAGGGGCGGTACTTGAGGCAGCAGGCTGAGTTCCAGCGTGTTCAGTTACGCCGGGATGAAGCCCGCGATGATATTATGAGAGCCTGGAGTGTTGATCAGGGTTATGCTTTTGATCTGCCTCCTTATTCAGACTATGAGAGGAGTCTGTTGGATTATCCGGTGGATGGGCCTGATGCTCGTGGGATGGATGAGGATTAGTTATGGGTTGTTTTATTTTGATATATCTGATGTATTTCCCCACCCCGCTCTGTACCTTTGATATTATTTGAGTTTGCCGACTTACGATTTATTTGTTTTAATGCATGGATATTTATTTTTGATTATTATCTTGTTGCATCTGTTTTCCTGAGTTTTGTGCAGGTGTGATTGTTGTCCCCTATCATTAGTGGTGCTTTTTGCACTAGTGCTAACCTTTGCAGGTATTAAGTTTGGGGGAGTGACATATCACTTGTGATTATTGCTAATTATGTGGATGTGATAGGTAGTATTCTTAATCTTTATCCTTGTCATTTTTGGTTAATTTTTTTTTAGTATAGGTTTTTCATTTTTATTTTGTAGTTTTTAGGTAGAGTAGTTTGCTTGAGGACAAGCCAACATCTAAGTTTGGGGGAGTATATACAAAATAAAAATTGATTTTTCCAGACTTGAATTGTTTCCCCATCTTTGGTATTGGTTTGTGTCTCTAGTGAAAGTAGGTGATTTTTCTAACCTTAGGATTTTTTCTCTTTTGATGCATGTACATATTTAGTTTAGGACTTAGACTCATTGGCATTAGAATATGTTCGATTGAACTGAACATGATTGTGTACTGTGTTATTCCGATAAGGGCATTCAGAACTTATAATTAGTGAACTGACTTTAGCCAAGTGTGAGAATTTGAGCCTATTGAGGGGTAAATTTTATTGAAATATTCTAATATTGAGACCCCTATTCTTTCATGAGTGCGTTCACTTTGATATTGTCTTCTAGAACTTGACCTGTGACCATTTCAAAATTGATAATTGATTGTATGCATTAAGATGATTAAGGCACCTAGGATGTGTTTTTGAGGCCTTCAGATATTTTGCATTGAAAATAAATTTCCTTAGTTGCCCATTTTGAGCCTTATAATGATATATATTTTTTTTTCTTTGGTACCTTGCATTGATTGATTCTATTGTGAGTATCTTAGGAATTGTGAATGAGCAATTAAGTGGAATGTGAGCAATTAAGTGGAATGTGATGCAAAAAAAAAAAAGATAAAAAGTGTATGAGTTTTATTTCTCTTCCAAAGAAAAAAAAAGAAAATAAAGAATGAAGTAATGAATTAAATGAAAAAGTGAAAAGGAAGAGAATAGAAAAGGAAAAGGCAATTGAAAAAGAAAGAAAAAAAAAGAAAAAAATGTTGTTGATGAGAGTATTGGTCTTTGTTGTATTCAATGTTCATTCATGGTTTTTGAGGGAATTTTGCTTTGCAATTAGCCCGTAGTTTTATCTCTTCTTTCTTTTATCCCACCGAACACTTTTAGCCATGGCCCCATTACAACCAAAAATAAGATCTTTTGATTTTTGCATACTTTCAATAATTTCAGTGGAGATACTGGTCTATGGTCAACCTATGGTAACACATTATCACTGTTGAACTTGAGTGAATTGAAAATATGACATTTATACACTTTTGAGAGATTGAGAGTGTTTGCTAATTCTGAGTTCTGGATGGGATTGTTATGTTAACCAGTATGTAATCGTGAATAGGTCATGATAATAAGAGTGTCGAAGTAGATGAGTCGTAGTCTTAGAATAGGTGTTTTTATGTTGATTTAGGGAATTTGTCTTTTGTTTAGAATTTTTATTTTACTTTTGCTTGGGACATGCAAAATGCTAAGTTTGGGGGAGTGATTTGGGTCTGATATATATACTTTTTGGACTTCATTTGACTCTCTTTTACTTTGATTTTGCTTGTTTTCATAGCAAACTTAGGACCTTTTTATTAGTTTTTAGGAATTTTAGTGATTGCAGTTTCCCATGAACTTTTTGATCGTTTGTTCAGTGTTTCAGGTGATTTTGGAAGCTCAAATGCAAAAATAAATTATGGAATTGGAAAGAGCATTCAAAGACCTTGAAGTAGGAAAAAGAAAGGAGAAAATCGGAGCTGAAATCAGGTCCGGGGCGCGTGGACGGGTGCGCCTGGGGCGCGCGTGCACCAGAAAAGCCCAATTGGGCCAACAACTTCAGAAATTGATTGGGATTCTACTTAGAGATAGATTGTATTTATAAATTAGTGATTTAGAATTAGGTTAGGCAGCCAATTCAGAGGAGAAAAATAGAATTAGATTAGAAGAGGGAGATTACCAATATTTGGAGCATTTGAAGATTGAAGAATTTGGGGTAATTTATGCATGAATTTCCTTATTATGTTTTTTCTTCTTCTTATTCTTATGTGTAACTAAAACCCTCGTGTTAGGAACAAGGTGAATTTGTATGGTGTAGCTTATTTCAGTTTTTAATTTAGGATTTTTTTGTTTTTGATTCATGCATTAATTGAGTTTTTATTTTATACATAAACCTGGCCAATTTATGTTTTGGATTTCTTAATTTACAACGAGAGTTGAGATTTTGAATAGGTCATGCAATTAATGGTATAATCAGTCCAATACATAGAGATATGGTTGGATGATTATATGGCTATTTAATTCCCTTGTGCTGAATAGATATTTTCTTATATTGTAATTTGTTGAGAGATCAAGGATTAAATATATAGAAAATAAGGGTAATGTTGAGAGAAATCTAACTATTACTATTTGAGAGGAATAGTCCATGAATTGAAGGATAATTAAAGTTAAATCTGAATTATAATTGAATAAGTGAAATCTACAATGAAACCAAGTTCCTAACCAATTTTCCCTCCATTGTGCTCACTTTTGTAAAATATTTCAGCAACTTAATTAGTTTAGTTAATTATCTCTTTAAAATCTGAATATTAATTTAATCGCTTTTTAGTTTATAGGATTTATTAATTAATTATACTAAGTTGGAAATTTACTAAAAACACAACTCCCTGTGGGACGATATTCGGTCTTCCAGACTATATTACTTGCTGACCCGGTACACTTGTCGGTCAATCAACAGAGACTCAGGCAGTATTTCCAGAGTCACCCTATTGTCATCAGAACTGCACAACCTATAAAACAAGTGCTTCACAGATCATACTTGGCAGGGAGAATGGTGTCTTGGTCATTCGAATTATCTGAGTTCGATATCTCTTTTGAACCGAGGAAAGCTGTAACATCCAGAAACTTAAATGATAATTAGAATACGTTGAGGATGATGATTCAACATAGAAAAGTCTTATATTAAGTATAGGAAACCTTAAAAATGATTAGAATGCATTAGAAATGTGAAATTGTGGGTTTTTAATCGATTAAGGGGAGTGTTAATCGATTAAGCTAAGAAGAGTTCTCAGCCATTAATCGATTAACCTGTTGGTTAATCGATTAACCAAAAACCAAGCGTCAGGCAATAATCGATTAACACACTTGGATAATCGATTAAGACCTATCAGAACAACCAAAAAACGCGATTTTAAATGTGCACACACGTGAGTATTCAACCAAAACTCAACACCCAACTCCATTCTCCATGGTTCTAGAGACTTCTTGAGTTCTCTCCACAAATCTACCATAAACCTAACATAATCTCATTCTCAAACACATAATCACTCTACCAAGCTTCTAATCATCAACATCAACCTCTCTTTCTCCATGTAAATCCATCCCTTGTGATACCCAAATCTCTTCTTCTCCTCCATCTTCATGTTTTACTTGAGCTAAGAGAAGAAGAACTTAGAAGCTAAGGAGAACACCAAGGAAGGGCTAGGAAAGGAAGGAAATCAAACAATCCAAAACTATTAAGGCTTAAGGAGAAGCTTTTCTTGCTAGGGTTTTTCTCTTCCCCAAGGTAAGGGAGGAGTAGGTTTTCTTAGTTTAGAGTAAAGAATTAGGGATATATAACATAGAACCCTAGGATTTGTAATGATTATATATATTACTATGATTTCAATGACTTTGTGTTATGTTATTTGGTATTCTTTGGAGGATTATATGTTATGACCTTGGACAAACTCATGATAATTGGTTAGACGAGAATTATGGTGTAAGTATAAGCTCTTAAATTTGTGTAGATTGATGTTAATAGTAAATGAAATGATTGCAAACAAGTACAAATAGATTGAATAATAATAATATTTGAATATGTAGAGTTGAATTGTGATGATTACATATTACATCATATGTTAGTAATAATTAGGAACATGCATCATACATGGAGAATATGGTGGATGGCGAGGAAGTTGAGAAAGACATACGCGGAGGCACGTGAGTGATATGTGACTAGGTTGTGCTAATGAAACAATCGCGGGGATTGTTATGGGTAGAACTTGGATCTCCTAGGAGGGCACGAACTAGCCACTCGTGTCGGGGGATTGGTTCTGCAGTAACCATAATGATCCTATCAATCACAGAGTCACGTCATGACCGGTTGAGGGTGGATCCCTGATAAAGCCAACTTGGGGCCATCAACCCAAGTTGTACTGGACCGAGAGAGATTGCCAATACCGGGCAAGCCGTGGTAGAGGGACACTTACTCCCGGTTGGTCGTTCCCTAGAGTGAAGGGTGAAGTGAGTAAAAGAGTATAATGATGTGAATGATGATGTGATTAGAAAATAAAATTGAGAATGAAATCCCAAGAGTGAATGAAGAAGTCATTTGGAAATCCTGGATTGAATCCAATGTCAATGGAACAAGAGAAGAAAATTTTGAAAAGTGGAACATTATAATGATGGGAATGCTGGTGATTCATTGGATTCAATTCTGGATTCGAGAGCCGAGCATGCATCATGTTAAAGCATGAAAGAGAAGATTGAGACATGCATCATTCATCATGATAATTTATGAGTATGAAGAAGATACTTGTTATATAGTTGGCATTTTATATACATGTATATTAATTGTTTTGATTGGAGAAAAGAATGATAATACTATCCTTTGGATTTATCTCGTAATTTTTAATTCTTTATTTTAAACTATGTTAAACCACTCACTTCCTTAATGTTGAACATTTTAGGTACCGCTAGTGGAGATGTCTTTTCTACTGTTCCTGCCGAGGAGAGTCATGCTCCACCATCTGGGGCACGGACTCCATTATGTGGCTTGCCACTTGATGATGCAACCAGCTCTTTTTGATATTATACCATATGGTTCCTTTTGGTTTATTAAGAAAAATATTATGTAAAAACTTCTAAGTCCTATACTTTTGGACATGTAAATGTAAGTCTTAACTTTACTTTGTAAATATTGATACATAGCCACTAGTCTTTTGATGTGATAAAATGATGGCCGCAAAATCTTTGATGTGTATAAAACTTGATAAGAATATATATAGATGTTACTGGTTTTGACAGGTACAAAAGATAAATTTCTGGATAGTCCAGAAAACAAAGTAAACTATGTCGAAATTTTTAAAGATTCCACATGAATCCTAAGTACATCCCAATATAAAAGTATTACCATTAATTTCATAATAAAAGAATTAAGGATTAGTGTTACAAAAGCCCTTAAGTCCCAGGTATTAACGGATTTCATTTCAGAATTCACACACACCTTATCTAAGGCCGAGTCTCAATCATGGGAAGGCGTATGTGGACGGTTCAAGCCATAGTAAGGGGGCCGGAGCGGGCATCATCTTAGAAAATAAAGGAGTCAACATTTAATACTCTTTAAAATTTGAGTTTCCTACTTCCAACAATCAAGCTGAATATATGGCAGTCCTGGCTGGATTGCGTATGGCCAACTAGTTAGGAGCCACACAGATCCAGGTCTTTAGTGATTCCCAATTGGTCGGTTGTCAAATCAAAGGAGAATATCAGGCTAAAGAATCGATTCTTCAGAAATACCTGGAAAAATTTAATCACTGACCAGTTTCTTTTGAAGTTTTTCCATCACTCACATTCCTAGGGAATCAAATAACTGAGCCGGCATTCACTCAAAACTAGCCAGCACCAAAGGCTCGGAGAATAATAAATCCTTGGTACAAGTAACCGTGCATGGGCCGAGCGCCGTCCTCGCAGTTTCCCTATCTACCGACTGGATGACACCGATAAAGGAGTACTTACTGCACCATACCCTATCCACAGACCAGCTGAAGGCTAAAAAATTGATGAGGAAGGCTGCCCACTACTCCATCTTAGATGACATCCTATACAAAAGAGGGGTCAGCTCCCCCATGCTAAGGTGCCTCAGTCATGTTGAAGCTGAGATAGTATTGTCGGAGGTCCATGGGGGCATTTCCAGCCATCACGTGGGAGGCAAGGCATTGGCTCGAAAAATACTTCGAGCAGGCTATTACTGGCCGACCCTCTTGACCGACGCCCTTGACCATGTAAAAAAATGTCCACAATGTCAGTTTCATGGGAAGGTACCAACAACCACTAGTAGAACTCCACTCAATGATTTCCCCATGACCTTTCTATCAGTGGGGCATGGATATCATTGGGAAATTTAAAACTGCTCCAGACCAGTTGAAATACGTTGTGGTCGCGGTGGATTATTTTACCAAATGGGTAGAAGTCGAGGCTTTGGCAACAATTTCTTCAGCGAAGGTTCAGAAGTTCTTCCTAAGGCAGATCATTGCTCGTTTTGGGGTGCCACACTCTTTGGTAACAAATAATAGCACCCAATTTAATACTCGTGTATTCCAAGAACTTGTAGACCATTTTCATATTGCTCACAACTTCTCATCTATTGAACATCCCCAAAAGAATGGACAAGCAGAAGCAGCTAACAAAGGAATCATTGACGGAATGAAAAAGAGACTCTTGGAAGCGAAATGTTCGTGGCTCGACGTTCTTCCTAAGGTACTATGGTCATTCCGCACGACCATACACACCTCCATAGGGGAAACCCCTTACCAACTCACCTATAGTTGTGAAACAGTCATCCTGATTGAGACTCAAATTCCAACTTTCCGTCTCTGGGAGCGGTCGGCTTCGGTCAATGAAGAACTGCTAAGGGAAGAGTTAACTTTGAGTGATGAGATACGCACTATTGCAGCTGCTAAGGAAAAAAGGGCGAAAGAAAGACAGGTTCGAGAATACAATAGGTCAATGGTCCCCAGGGGTTTCACGGTTGGTGATTTGGTCCTTCGACGAGCAGATATTGGATTGAAGAATGCAAAGGAAGGCAAGCTTGCTCGGAACTGGGAAGGTCCTTATAGGGTCATTTAAAGGACTAGCTCGGGTGTTTATCGTCTGGAAACACTGACAGGAGTTGAGGTCAACAACAGTTGGAACGCAACAAAGTTAAGACCTTATTTCAGTTAAGGTTGAGCCAAGAACCACACCACAACTACTACCCCAAGTTGTTTTCCATTAGTTTCATGCATTACTATTACGCTGTTATTTTCACTTTCCGGTCTTTAATTAGTTTGTCATTTTAAAGCTTTGTTATATGATATGTATTTAATGAAATATTTAATGAAAGGGGTTTCTTGCAGCACTACAACTCCAAGTTTTTCTTTCTGTTAACGTACTAGTCATTTCCTCTCGGATCGCCACCGATTCGAACCGGGACGTTTATACACAGTCCTTTCAACGGGGACTTATAAACTAAAACAAGTACTTTTTAAGATGCCAACTAAAGGACTTCCTACAGTTTATACAACCAACTCCCTTAGACTCATTAACCCTAGCTCGTCTCCCCCTATAGCCGAGTCGACTACACCTTCCCCTAACCCTCATAGCCTTCCCCCAAAAAGGCTCTTCCATAGATTGTCGCAAAGGCCGCGAAGCTGTCTGCGCTTGTTCCTCAGCCAATTGGCAGGCTAATTTCCTTTGTTCTTCCTCAGCAAAATTTTGAGGAAACTCTACACATAACGGTGTTTCCACCGTAGGATCAGCCATACGGTGGCGAAAAGGAGACGGAAGAGAGTCCAGAATCTCCATGTCAGAAGAAGAAGAAGAAGAAGAAAAGTCATCGATCTCACTCAAATTCAAAATCTCAGACCATCTCTCAAACCACCTACTCATATTGATTACCCAGAAAAACCTTGAAAACCCAAAAAACCTAGAAAACCTAGAAAACCCAGAAGATAAACAAAAACCAAAAAAAAGGAGAACTGCAACGCAAATATGAAAAGTAAAGCAAAAGTAGGCTCAAAGGCAATACCTGCAGAAGATGATGAACTGATGAAAACTTGACAGTGACAAGGGAGGTACGCGTGAATACGAACCGCAACGCCTCCACAGAGAAAGGAAAAAAAGGTGGAGTAGAGATGAAAAGTAGGAAGGCAAGACGCAACTAAGAAGTTGAGAAAACTGTGTTGGTTGAGGAAATGAGGAAGTAGAGTCGAAAACCACCAGGAAACTGTTAGCGAAAAATAGAGGGAAAGTCACAGAGAGAATCCTAATACTCAAAGAATGAAAGGAAGTGGAAAAAAGGTGAAAATGGGGAAGAAAGGAGTTTAAATAAGATTCCCTACAACCCATTACTTCTCAACTCAATAAAATGGGCTTGCCAATCCGCAAAAGCCCAACCAATCTCGAGCCACGTGAAAAGACGTGGCAGTTGGCTACAAACTAAGAAATTTGAAAACTGAAAAGGCAACAGGTGCAAGAATGATATAGCTGACACATGGGCCACATGTCACCTAAGAGGGATTCAAACGTCTTTAGAGCAGTCGAAAGGACTGCTAAGCAGATGAAAGGACAGCTGGGTAAGCGAAAGGACAACAAAGCAGTTGAAAAGACCAACTTTTCACCCTTATCGATCCCGGTGACACTCAAAACGGTCGGACCTCAATAATGAATTGAAGACTCTTAAACTCGGCTCAGAATTGAATAGTCTTATCGAGTTGGGGGGGCTTATGTGATAGACTAACCCTCGGTCCAACCTCTCTTGTAACTATCCGACCATATAAAGGATCGTGCCTACACAGGCCGAGCACATTTCCGACCATTCATCTCCAACAGACTCGGACCGACCACGGGGACACTACCCCTCAAGAACCCGAGCACTGGGCGCGTGAACGCTACTCACAACAGGGATAAGGCCCTCTAGTACATGATAAGGACGAATGACTCACCCTCTTGATCCTCTAAGGGTCACGTCAGCCCTACTGGACCTTCGTACAGGCCCATAGGGTACAGCACCACTCCCCCTATAAATAGCGGTCTCCAGCTAGGGGTTCAGGTATGTTCTCTTACTCTCTAATTGCTCTCACTTGCACTGTAACATCCCAAAAATTGATATTTTATATAATAGATTTAAATATATATATTTATTCAAGAATAGGATTAAGTCATAGAAGTGGTACATGTATCGTGAGGGTAATAGGAAGCGTGAGCCGACCAGAAAAGCAGATGTTGAACCTTGGACCGATCCCCGCCGAGCTAAATGAGAACAAACGCGGAATCTTGTGTCGCCTCGGATTAGCCGACCACAAGAGCCTCGCAGTATTGATCGAGCGGAGATTCGGATTATTGTTGTTTCCCCGCAGCAAGCTGACGCTTCTTTGTTCCCCACAGCAAGCTGACGCTTCGTTGTAACCTTCATTGTTTATGCTTCGCCTTTAAATACTGTCTGTGGCCGAACACGAGAGGTTGAGAGGGATATGAGACAGGTGACTAGAGATTGAGGGAAGAAAAGATAGGCTAAAGGATCAAATAATATGGGAAACCAGTGAAACGGGAATAACTAAGGGGTTGAGCCGAGAGAGGCCGAGTAAGATAATGGTTTAAAGGATAAGAGTAATTAAAGAGAAAATGGTTGTGTGATCGGGTCATAGAAGACACGTACTGGGTGCGTGCATTGATCGCGTCAGACGCATACTGGGTATGTGCCGCTGTAAGACGGGTACTGGGTACTCGCAGTTATGACTCACACAAGGTTTCGAGCACGGAATCGGTGGGATGTGCTCCTGGTCATAGAAGACGCGTACTGGGTGCGTGCATTGATCGCGTAAGAGGCCGAAAGGCCTCGCTGTAAGACGGGTACTGGGTACTCGCAGTTATGGACACTCCTTAACTCCATAGAAGAATCGGCGGTAGTGCTCCTGGTCATAGAAGACACGTACTGGGTGTGTGCATTGATTGCGTCAAAGCATACTGGGCATGCGCAGCTGTAAGACGGGTACTGGGTACTCGCAGTTATGAACACTCCGGAATCCGACCCTAAATGGTGTAAGACATGCACTGGGTGTATGCATCCGAGAAGAGTAAAAGATTGTAAAAATATGTAAAAGATGAATAATGAGTAATGAGACCGAGAGAAAGAGAAAGGGTATACTGAGAAAGGATAGTATCGACCGAGCAGGTCAAGGGTAGGAGTTGAGAAAAGAGTACAAGGGAAATCAAGCGGATAAGAGTGGTAAAAATTTGGTAGGTGAGGGATATGCTGGATAATGATATGGACCGAGCAAACCAAGGATGTATGCAATATGTTCTGACTGATTATTTGTTATATATGTTAATTGACTATTTGTGTTTGGCTTGGTAGTTCGGTATGTCATATTAGAAACTGCTTACTTAAGTTCTGTATAATGCTCACCTCCTTACCATTTTTCAGGTACTGAGCCCGAGCAGACGCAGTCCCCGGCCGAGCAAGTTCACTCTCCCTCACAGGGGGAGTAAGTCGTTAGAGTCGGAGAATTAAGTTAGGCCTCGGCTAGTTGGCCGAGCTAAAGCACTGCTCATGTATTTTGTATTTTGGTTAATTGGATGAATGTAATTATGCTGTTTTGCTCTCACGCCTTATGTTTGAACTAAAGTCTTCCGCTATAACTCTGGTAATTCAGTATTAATGAAAAGAAATACTATTTTGCCACTATCATAACAGGTTTTTAAGAGAAAAATTTCAAGTCCTAATTTTCGTTTTAAGGCTAAAATTCAAATATGGTGTTACATGCACACACTACAGTGATTAGGGAAACCCTAGATATCTCAACTGGATATCTAGAGAACCAAAGGATCATACATTAACCTTAGACCATACCCTTGTTCTTTGATCATCCTCAGTCATAGAACTGCTTCTTGGTCTAAGACACTACAGATTTTATCTTGATTTTTTTATAAATATTTTATCTACTTTATATTTTAATACTACTTAATTTTTTTTTCAAATAAAGTCTTTATATTTTTTTTAAGTCAAAAAATATTTAATACAATAATTAAACTCCTTAGTCAATTATCTCATAAAATTCTAAACAAGTGAAAAGATATACATATAATCATTAACAAATTTAATATTAGGATTTTCTTAATTTCAACCCTAATAAGATACTAAAAATAACAAGTTTGTGTTGAAAAATTAAAACTTTAATAAGTTTAAAAGTGATTGACTTGTTTTCCCAATACATTCATTCCCTTTATTAACTACTCCCTCCATTTCATATGTAATGTTGTTTTAGCATTTGTATTATGTTTCATAAGTCATATTGTTTTATAAACACAATACATAATTAATGTTATTTTTCCAAACACACTCATATTTATTACACTCTCTTTTTCACTTCCAATACCTTTCTTTCTCTTCAATAATGATTATATAGGGGCATTATAATCAAAATACAACAAATCCTTACATTATTTAACCATTTGTTAACCAACGAGCTATTGGTGCAGTGATGTCAGGAGCTGCACTTAGTAGGGCGAACCACGGTTCGATTCCCCGCAACAACGTTGGGAGAGGAATAAAACCTTAACCCCGGGACCCCCCTCGAACCGGATTAGTTGGCCCAGTGGGCCGGATATCAGAGTGCAAACCAAAAAATTTAACCATTTGTTAAAACTCGTGCATAACCTTAAAACACACTACATATAAATGGATGGATTACTTATTCTCATCGCTAAGACTAGGGTTAACCAAACCCTAATACTATTATCCATTTTAATTAATTTCTTAGTTCACATAAAAAATATATTCGTATCAAATATTATCAATTTCAATGTTGCTAAAAATATTAATTAACTTTTTTAATCCCGTGAAAAATTAGTCCAAGTGCTTATATTTAGAGGCTGAGGGAATATAGTGAATTTTACTATGTGCATTATCTTAATTATAAGTCATTTTATATTTTATATGCATCAATTATTTTATTTTTTTTACCAATATTAAATGCTTTTACTATATTTTTCTATTAAATAAAATTGTAAGTACTCATGTAATTTGGCTAAGTATATTATGTGATAAAGATCGGAGAGAGTAAAAGGAAATAACGAACTATACACGGCAACTCAACTAAGTGGGATTGAGAATTTGAGAGAAGCAAATAAAGGAAGTACCTGCCACTCTTGAAACCCCTGCATGCCTTCCTTGTTCAATTTCTTGATGGCAACCACCATTCCAGTTCCAGATTTGGCCGGGTTTAGTGTCTTCTCATCCAACCATCCTTTATACACTTTTCCAAAACCACCCTGACCCAGCAATGTATCCGACTTGAAACTCTTTGTGGCTGATTTCAAGTCACCGAAACTGAACACCTTCAGGTTTGGATCAGGAGGAGATTGTAGAGAGGTATAGCAGATACCCATGGGAATGGTTGGCACAAGGCCAGCGAAAGTGGGGAAGAGAAACAATGGGGTTTTGGTGGGGGTTAAAGGAGGTGGTAGAACCACACACAAAAGAAGAAGACTGGGAGGAAAAAAAAAAAAAAAAGGAGAAGACTGAGTGTTGGAGAGAGAGTGAGAGAGAGGGGTGTCCTTGTCTATTTCGTTAAAGTTTTCTTGACCGGCTTTGATTTTGCATTATAAGAACATACCTAGACCTAGTTGTTTCCAAAATAATACTGGTCTCATTCTTATAAAAATAACTAATTCGTAATTATTAAAAGAAAGAAATTAGTTAGTTGGGTCGGATCGGATGAGTCGAATTCTGGGTAAACCAAATTCGGGTACCGGTTGGTGTACACCAAAAAAAAAAGAAAGAAATTAGTTGAGTGTTTTATATTTTCTCAAATTTATAAAAAATAGACTATTTTAATAAATTTATGTTGGGAAGAAACAAAAATTAAATGATTCAACCACATTCTTAAAATATTTTAGGAATAATTGTATTGAGAAAAGAAAGTTAGTTAATTTTTACTTATATTAGTTGAGTATCATTTTTTTCCCTTATAAATGAGATCAGAGAGAGTCGTTTATATGATAATAGTTTGTACGGTAGTACTCCCTCTCTCATCCTCTTTATAAATCACAGAGTAATAGAGTTAATAGTCACATAGGTTCCTGAAAGATGCCTATGGAATTAGTTAAGTTCGTGAAAGATTAGTGGAATATCTTAAACCCCAAAGATCATTTTGGAATCAGTTAGGTCTCTGAAAGATTTTTGGAATCTCTTAAACACCCCAAAGATCAATTTGGAATCACATTAGTCCCCCATGAGGGATCTAACGGGATCCTATGTGACACATTAAATGCTTTGTTGGCCCAAATGTGGCACCTTCTTAACATTCCAACATCGCATTGGGGCCGACAAAGCATTTAATGTGCAACGTAGAATAACGTTAGGTCCATCCTGACGAAATTGAATGGGGGGAACTAAAGTGACGCTAAAATGATCTTTGAGAGGTTTAAGAGATTCCACAAATCTTTCAGGGACCTAACTGATTCCACAGGTATCTTTCGGGAACCTATGTGACTATTAACTCCAGAGTAACATGTCAGATTAGTCTCTGACGTTGTGGGCACCGGTCAAATTAGTCCCTGAGATTATCGAAATTCCAAATTAATTCCTATGATGGAAACACGTCAATCACATTAATTCCTCGTGTTAATAGTTCATAAAATTAGGGACTCATTTAACCGATTTCGATAATCTCAGGACTAATTTGACCGATACACACTTAGTTTTGTTTATTTTTTTGCCAAAACAACGTCGTTTTGGTCATTCTGTTAGTTCATGTTAAGGACCACTGACACTCATTATTGTCAAAGATTAATATGACTGACATATTCCTATCTCACGGGCCAATTTGCAATTTCGAAAATCTCAGGGACTAAATTGAACGGTGGATATAAAGTCAGCTACTGACATATTACACATAAATCATATTTAACCGAATTATGATAAATAGATCTATAAAATTAATCTAAAAACAAGCCTACATCATAAAGAGTGACATGTGTCACTTGTTAACCAATCAATAATAAGCAAGTGTTTGTAGGTTGATTTTGTAGATCTATTAATCATTTTTGTATTAAACCATATCACATGTACCAAAAAGACTAGTTAGGCTTCTTGAAACTTTAAAAAGGTATTGTTCTGTCTTTAGTGATTTCGGTCTAATATATGATTTTTTGGTCTTAATTTGACTCCCTTTTGCTGTGGTTTTGGTTTGTTTATTTCTTAGGCGTTTTAGGTATATTTTGTTTAGTTTTTAATTAGTTTAGGAAATATTATTCCTTTGAACGTTTTGATCCGTTTTAGGCATGTTTCAAGTACTTTTGGAGCTTAATTGGAGAAAATAAACATGGAGCTGGAAAGAGCATAACTCATAAGAGGACCTTGAAAATGGCTCAAGGACGGAGTCAGATCAGGCATTACATGCCCAGGCGTGCAGACCCGCGCGCCCATGCACACATGCGGCGTTAATTTCCTTTCATCTGGCGCGCCCAGGTGTGGAGCCTAGGGCACCCAGGCACGCGCTACCCGGTGCAGGCCCATTCGGGCCTATTTTACTGATTTCTGAGGGGATTTTTTAGATTTTTAGGTTTTTAATGAGGATTAGAGTAGAGAGGGAGATTACACACGAATTTAGAGAGAGAAATTGCATTGAGAAGAGGATTGGAGATCAACAACGGAGGAATCCGGTTGAAGATTGAAGATCATTGGAGTAATTCCGATTGTCTATGATTATGGGTTATTCTTCTACTCTTTGTTTTTCAATTTCAATTTCAATTATGTGTAACTAAAACCCTTTGTTAGGAAGATGATGGATTTGCATGGATCATGAATAGTTTATGATTGTTATGAATTAATGTTTTTCAATTGAATCAATTGTTTGATTGTGTTTTATTTCTAACATAAATCTGGATTCGTTTATGTTTTGGGAACCTAATTCTTCAATTGGGAAATTATGATTTGGTATGACCATAGCAATCAAACATTATAATCATCCAATTTGTAAGGATACTTTTGGGGATTATATAACTATTAAATTTCAGTGTTCTTAATTGATGACTAATTGGTTGGTAATTTCTTAAGGGATTAAGGGTTCCAATTGAATAGGAAACACAATTGTTAGAGGAATTTAATAATTGTACGGTTGGAATGTTGTTGATTCGATAGGAAAACAGAGATTCATAACTAGTAAATTGGGTCATGCAATGAAATCAGATTCCTAACGTCTTTTCCATCTTATTTTCAACTCATTTAATTTGTGTTTCGTTTTTATTTTCAGTTTAGTTTTTAGTCTTTAAATAATCAATTCAAACTTTAATTTAAAAATTAGTTTCAAGTTTCATTAGTAATTATAATAAGGTAGAAATTATTGAAAACAATTTGCAATCTTCGTGGGACGATACTTGATTTATCACTGTATTATTTGTACGATCTGGTATACTTGCCAGAAAGTCAACATTTAGATTTCTTGGACTTAAGCTAAACGGCCAAGTATCCAATCCTTCAACTATTGCTGTTAGATTCGAGAAAGGTACCTTGAATACCAAGACAACCGATCTCCTGTCGATTTGCTTAGAGTGTGTGTTTGTGTAAGACAGTTAGATACATACCTCCTTTTTCGGCCATGCTTTTATAGGCCTACATGCTATTCCATTATGAGGAGTTATTCCTTATTGATTCTTGTTGATGGCGGGTATTCATAAGAGGCATTATGAGTATGGCATCCTAGGCACAACAGTTATTCGGTTTAACGGTTAACGTCCTCCTAGGGATTATCAGAGCCATTAGGATGCTCAACAGTTTAAGTGGTTTACGTAACATCCCTAATTTTAATCTCTAATATATTTATAAGATATATGGACTTAAATAAATATTTCATAAAAATCAATTATTTAATTGTGTATTTTTATAAAAATACATTATGTTAATTACGAAAATATATTTCATTTCTTTTATGTTCTAAAGTAAATTCGTTTAAAATAGTTATCCTATATCAAAAATATACTTTATGTGTTTTACTTTATTTTGATATATTTTATATGAAAATATTTTATTGGAAATATTTATAAGTTTCTTACTTTGTAATTTTTATTTTAGTATTTAAATTGATTATTGGTATTTTGAGTTTTTAAAATAAAATAATAAATAAAATAAAATAAATAAATAAATAAAAGTGTGTATTAGTATATATATTTTTTAAACAAATGTTTAATAGTACTTTTAAAATAATCCTAACATACACTAATAATAATAAATAAATGATAATAACAATAATAATAATAATAATAATAATTTTAAAAAAAAAGAAAATAAAAAGAGGAAGGGGGGTTCGAACAACCACCCCCCAACTCCTCCTTCTTCTCCCTCAAGGGCGCCGGCCCGAATTCTCTCCCCGCCGGTCTCTCTCTCTCTTCTCCTTGGACCGCCGGCGCCGCACCACACCATCACCGCCTTGACTTTCTCTTCCCTCGCGCCTCTCTCTTGTCAGCCACCATCGCGTGTCCCCGCCTCCATCGCGATTCGCGACTTGGTGCCTTAGGGCCGCCGCCGCCGCTGCTCCTCCATGGAAGAGGTCCTGTACGCGATTTCTCTTTCTCCCTCTTCGAGCCGCCGTCTCTGCTGTTTGTTTTTGGCCGCCGCTACCTCCATGGACGGAGAACGTGTCCGCGCTCTCTCCTCTCTGCCGCGCGCGTTCCTCCCCGGGGTCACGAACCACCGCCACCCCTGTTGGTCGCTGTTGCCGCCACTGGTGTGTTTGAAGGAGCTTTTGTGTCGTTAACGCCATCCATCATTGCTTAATGTGATGATGTTGCTGGGTTGGAGTCTGAACCGGTCGGGCCATGAACCGAGTCAAACCGAGGTTGCCATTGTTGCCTGGTTGTGGGTCCAGAGAGGTAATCATGAACCGGGTTCGAGTCTCCTTGTTGTGCCTCGAACCGGATTGGAGTGGAGCTATGGAACCGAGCTAATCCCTTTTGTTACTTCAAAATCCTATTTGAGGGTAAATCCTTAATACTTTTCTAATTGCTCTATGTTGTGTTTTAATTTTCATATTAATACTAATTTTTAATGTTACTGGTACTAATTATTCAATACTGAATTGTTTTAGAAATTAAACTATAATTTATATTGATTTTTATTATGTTTTAATGATGATGAATTTAATTGCTTACTTGATTGTGATAACGTCGAATTAAACATTATGTCGAATGACGAGTTTTAAAGAATAATTGTGAAAAATGTGTTGGGTTCCTAAGTAAGTGAGCTGTCGTTTAGCTTGGTTGAGTTGTCCCTGGGCTGAACGATATCTCAGTTAATTAGGAAACTGATATAGTCGACATAACGTTAATTCGAGTTAAAGCGTTGAATATTAATTTCAAACTGAAGGGAAGTATAATTGTTTTAATGTTGTAATGGTAACTTGGATTTATTTTTTAACCGAGAACACTTCCTTTTAGTTCGGAATTAATAGTGTCAAATAACAATCTTTGATTTTGTAGTTTCAAAACTAAAACTAATTAAACTTAAATGAATTTTTGGTAATTATATTAGTTTCGAAAGTTAGCGTATTTTCAATAAAAAGCTATACTATTTTATTGAGAAAACAATGATTTTAATTTGAAATCCTATGTTATTTTGGTTTGTGAATTATAGTTAAATGATTTATTGATTTGGAAAACTTACGAGAATACTCTACTTTGATATATGATAAATATATACCGAGATTTTAAATTAAGTCGCTTTTGGGTGCATTAAATTGATTCCTATTTGATTTAATAATATAGTCAGACGATGAAGGACTTTAGGACCAGCTAAAATGCGAGCAACGAACCGCGTAATGCCGTGAATAGAAACAGGATCTCCTCGTTGTGCCTCGAAACAGGTTCTGGTAGAACCCCCAAGGTAAGGGGTTTATTTGCCGTCTCGATGAGTGAGATACTAGTACTGTATAATCTGGCTCAAGGTTATTTGCTTATGTGTGATTAGGGAATTTAGAATTTATTTATATGAGATAAATGCTATTTGAAATGTGTTATATGCTTAAGTGATGAATTCTTTGCATTATATGTTAATTGTATGTGTATATATATAAGTACTTGAGTAAAATGCTATTTGATGTTAAGGATTATATGCATGATACTTAAATGAGAATTGTAATTGTTAACGGAATATTTAATTTATGATTGTAATTTATATGTTTGTTGTGTTCAAAGAGGTAAAGCGAGTTTGATTTGCGTAGGTGCTAAGTTAGGAATAGAATAGAACATAGAGGAAAGTTTAGGGAGAAAAAGAGGAAAAATGATAGTAGAAGAAAAAGGTGTTAGGCGAGGGCGGACTAAAATTGATAAAAAGGAAAAGACATAAAATAAAAGAGAAATGAAAAGAGAATAAAGAAAGCACCCGGGTATGTGAATATCGATCCTATTAGACGTATGGCTGGTGTCATGACGATGACAGGCGGGCCGTATGCACGGATTGAGTAAGACATGCGGCCTTTGGGGATCCGTACGCATCGGTAAGTCGTATCCTCGACAAACGGGGAACGCAGTGGGGTATTCGCATCACCCATTTTCATGTTAGTGGGTACTGGGCCCTAGAAGACGTGTGGTAGTTGGAACCCGCACGCATTGGTTGAGTAAGACGTGCGGCCTTTGGGGATCCGTACGCATCGGTAAGACGTATTCCCGGGGAGACGGTGGATACGGAGTGGCGGGAGCCCCACGACACTACAAAAGGAACAGGAAAGATAATAGAAGAGAAGGGGTTGGTGGGTACTGGACCCTAGAAGACGTGTGGTAGTTGGAACCCGCACGCATGGGTTGAGTAAGACGTGCGGCCTTTGGGGATCCGTACGCATCGGTAAGACGTATCCCCGGGGAGACGGTGGATACGCAGTGGCAGGAGCCCCACGACTCCGGGGTCTATGGGTATTGGACCTTAGAAGACGTGTGGTAGTTGGAACCCGCACGCATTGGTTGAGTAAGACGACCAGACAGAGCCTGGCGCATCGGTAAGACGTATCCCTGAGTAGACGGAGGATACGCAGTGGCAAGAGTCCCATGACGCCCTAAAACATAAAGGAAAAATAATAAAAAGGATAAATAAATAAATATAAGGAAAATAAGAGGAAGGACGGGGGAGTAAAGGAGATGTGAGAGAAATGGGTAGAATAGGTGTGAGAGAGAAGAATAGAGAGAATAGGAGAAGAAATTAGAGATTTGGGGTAAAGTGTAGAGAGTGGAATTTTGGTGTAAATAGGTAAGTGGCGAAATAGATTAGGTAAGGATATGTGTCGGAAGGTGCTAATAATCGGAGACGAATGTGTTTGTAGTGAATAGGTGTTTGGGTGTGATTATGATTGTATTATTTGACTAATTGCTAAATGTGTATGACTTGGCTCATATTATGCTTTACTAGTTGTGCAATTCTCACCCTTACAACCACAACAGGCACAGGTCAGGAGCATAATTGATATTCGGGCCGAGCAGGAGCACGGGAAGTGTGAGTTATTTTCTCTTAGCTAAAGTTTAACCGGGCCACGTCTATGTTTATTAAGTATTTTTAAGAATTTATTAATAAATGTATTTTAAATCTCAGTTGTATATTTGGTGGCCCGGGCTCTTTATTTGGTTCCTCGAAAATCTAAGTATTTTCATCTTAGTATTTATCCCCTGGGAGAAGAATTAGATTATATAAGTATGTTTATTCTGGATGCCTGGTTGTTGTTGAAACTGTTTTGAACAGGTTACAGGTCAAAGATAATTTTTGGGAATGTCCATAAAATAGAGGAAACTCTGTCCGATTTTCGGGAAAAATTATAATACGTATTTTAATTAAAAAGAAATTTTTAAATCCATATTTTCAAAATAGGTAAAATAAAATAGGTTGTTACCGTTTAGATCCTCAAGAATCTTCTTTGAGATGTACCGGTATCATGAAGAATTAGGTCACTAAGACCTCATACCAGTATACCGGTTTAGTAGAGAATTGGGCCACTAAGCCCTCATACCGGTATACTGGTTTTATTCAGAATTGGGTGATTTGGGCCCAATATATGATGATTTTGAATGGTAATTGCGCTCCTTTGATTAGGTTTTTGGCTTGTTTTTCAAGTAATTTAGGAAAAAGATTGAGTTTTTAACTACTAATGATGAGAATGAGATCCTTGAGGATTTTGAGGATTTTATATCGTTTTGGCTTTAATTTCAAGTTTTGGAAGCATAAATTGAAGAATTTTGGCAAAGGAAAGAAAAAGAGCCTTAAAGCCTTGAGATTGAAGCAAAGAAGAGCAAATTTGAGATTTTTGAGCCACGCACGCCCAGGCGCAAGGTCTGGCGCGCCAAGCACGCGTGAGGTCAGCAGAGTTAAAATGGGGTCAAACAACTCAATTCTTTCAGCATTTTGTGGGCCTGGGCACAGGGCTTGGCTCGCACAGGCACACGGCGTCAACAATTAAAGATAACATTCAATCTTTTTAGAATTTGTTTTAGGGATTTGTTTTTAGGCTTTTAAAATATGATTCATTAGTTACCGGAGTTAGTTACCGGAGTTTAGAGAGAAATTTTGAGAGCATTGAGGCAAGCACGAAGCAATTCTTCTTGGTGATTGGAGAATAGTGGTAACTCTATGTCTCTTGTCATGAGTTTCATTATTCTCTTTTCTTCTTCTTCTCTTATTATGTGTAATTAAACTCCTTGTTAGGAATATGGTGGATTTGTATGAATTTTGAATAGTTTTCCTAATTATGAATTAATGTTTTTCCATATCAATTGTTTGATTATGTACTTATTGTTATTCATAGAATTTATCACCCTATGATTTGGGATTTAATCCTTCAATTGAAAAATTAGGGATTGAATTGACCTTTTAATCAAACTTTATAATTGATCCAACTCGTAGAAATACTTTTGGGAATTATATAACTTTAGTAATTCCAGTGTTCTTAATTAATGGTTATTAAACTAAGATCCACTTAAGAGATTAAGGGGTATGGTTTAATAATAAACAGTAATTGCATGAGACATCAATTTTTAGTAAATCTGGAATCGTTGTTGATATAAGGAAAAACAGAAATTCATAATTGGTAACTATAAATCCTACAATGAAACCATGTTCCTAGCCGTTTCCCCAATCGTTTTACAATCATATTTTATTTTTTGCTTTGTTGTTTAATTTATTGAAATTCATAAATCAAATTAACCAATTTCCAAGTTTCACTTGGTAGTTTATAATTAGATGAAAATTATTAGAAACAATTTCAATCCTCGTTGGGGACGATAATTTACTTCTACTATATTACTTGTACACTATCTGTTATACTTGCCAAAAAGTCAACAAGTTTTTAAACTTCGTGCATAACCTTAAAACACACTGTCTCTTTAAACCCGCATCCGAAGAGTTTTAGATTCCAAACCCCATAAAATATCTCCAAACCCCAATTTTAATATTGAAATTACCAAAATGTCATAATTAAAAAAATATTAAATTACAAACCCCTAAAAATATCCATGAATCCCAAAACCCTTTTCATCTTTTTCTCCCTTCTCTCAGCAGCAACATAACAAACAGCATTTCCTCCATCCGAATAGTCCTTCACCCCAACAGACCCGCCGCCCATATGAACTGCCGCCAGCCCCCACAACCTAAACCCCTGCCCCCTTCCATCCTCCTCCCAACCTGCCTCCTTCCCTGTAACAGTCACCACTGCCACGAACTCCCTCTCTTTCTCCTCCATAGCTGTCACTGCAATCCTTCATCCTTCCCACACAGATCGCGAGCACCGACGCCATCTCCACCCTTCTTCTTCAAGCCACAGTCTCGCCGCCACCTTCTCTCTCTCCACCGCATGCGTTCTGAGACCCACACCACCACTCCTAAACCAAATCCGTTTGAGACCCACTTCGCTTGCTCGATATCCACCCTTTCGCCGTGAACACCACCACTCCTAACTGCAGACGATGACTACCACGAGCTCCATACCGTGACTGTGAGTCCACCCGAATCCGCCAGCGACCCCGTTCCTCCGCCGCATGCCGTGATTTCAGATCTGTTGCCATCACCACCATACTCTCTTCCATTTTTTCTTTGCTTTGTTTCAGTGTTGATGTTGATTTTGAAGGGTGAAGGATATTGGTCGGGATTGAAGACCAAGGGTTTGAAAAAACTCTTAGGGATAATTTCGTCTTTTCCAATATAAAATTGGGGTTTGGGGATACTTTGTGGGGTTTGGAATCTTAAACTCGCATCCGAATCTGCCTTGCTCTTAATGGATGTGGCGTTAGTATAGGCAAAACCCGCCCCAAACCCGACCCGTTAGCAGCCCTAATTTTGGAATGTTGAGTCTTCACATAAGTTCACATTAGGGGTCATGGTCTACTAAATTAACGTGTCATGTGAATGATACATGGATCATCATTTAAGTGTATGTTTGATATAGCTGAAAAAAAATTATATTATGATTATTTTTATCTGTAACTATAATCTATTAAGCTTATAACTTGTTAAAATTATAACCTGTTTATATTTGGATATATAAGTTGAAGATGAATTTCAGCTGATCTATTTTATTTAGATGGTGTAAAGAAGATTATTTTATGAATAAATTAAAAAAATGTATGAAATTAGTTATTGCTATTTGAGTGATAAGAGTAAATAGGAAAAATACACATGTTTCAATAAATAATATTATAAAAAATAATCTACAAAACCTATGAAATAGATGTTGAATTTTGATTATTTTTTCAAAAACATATTCTAAAGTTATATTTTTATAAAAGTATTGTTGTAGTGTAGATTTAATAATCCAATACACTGAAAATAAAAAAAAAATAAATCATATGACACAAAATGGCAAAATAACTTTGGAATAGGTAAATTATTTAATTTACACAATCAAAACTCATGATAATCCTAGTTACTTGATTTACATTTCCTACGTCAGAGATACTTCAATAAAAAAATTAATTTATTTACACCTTCATAAATTAATATTTCGGATATAATTTAGTGAAATTAGAATTCATGATTTTTTTTTAAAAAATAAATATTTTTAAAAACTTATAGCATAAATGATAATTAAAAAAATAATGTATAGATATTTTTATTTATTATACTTATTAGTGAAAAAATCTTTTAAGCAAACAATAAATAAGTTCATTAATGAGATTAATATTTGAAAATTCTTTAAGTTGATATATGATACTTATTCAACAAGTTGCAAGTAAACTCAATCATTAAATTAACAAATGATGTAGTCTAACACCAATTTTTTTTAGCCAAAATCATCAAACAAATGTAGAAATCCACCTATTATCTTTCAGACGATTGTGAAATAAGCCCAATAGCCTATATAAACAAAAGAGATTAAAGGAGGAGAATCTAGTTCATAACCCACCATGAAAATACTTTACCAATATATTATAAGAAACCTTGCTCTCAAGTTCATCCTTCACAAAAAATCGTTCCATATATCTATTTATTCCCTGTCAAGTCAAAAATCCAATGGTTCTTCTCTTCACTATTTTTCAACATACATCTCATAAATTCACGAATGTATAATCAATTGAAAATGACCATCAAAACTTTATAATTTTTTATCCCAAAACATGAAGGATGTCTGATTCTACTTCAATCCAATCGTAGATGTGCTTAATCCCCACAAAACACACATTTAGGCAGACACAGCCCATAGTAGCTACTGCAAAGGGGGGTTCGAACGTGTGCTTATGGGGATTTGGACATGGTTCCACACACAAACTTGATAGGGTTCTTTGACTTAATAACAAAAATGAATGCAAAGCTTGGAGAGGGAATGAGAAATGAACAGTTTTGTTTCGGTTTTGGTCAAAATGTGTTGGTGCTTGGAAACCTAGTTTTGTTTTTTTTTTCCTAATTACACGTTGAAAAAAGAACCAGAGCCATCATGTATCCTTAAAAAGATGATGATTAATACAAATGGAGCTAAATATAACTTCTGAAACACAAGAATGGCGTGGAACATAACTAATCCAAACCTCAATGGAGTTTAGTATAATTTTCTTTCTTTTTTTTTTTTTTTTTTTTTTTATATTCGTGTAACTCTCTGCCGAGCATGACTGTGCTGCTGGGGACGTTGAAAGGCTGCAGACCTCGCCGTGTTGCGGTTCTTGGATTCCTTTGATTTGTCTTGAATAGCTTCGATGCCTTCCAACGCCTCCACTACATCTTTCATAGAAGGACGATTCTTGGGATCATGCTCTAGGCATTTTAAAGTAAGTTGTGCTGCAAGCAATGCCGCTTTGAATGAATATTGGCCATCTATCCGAGCATCCATAATGGTCTTCAACTTCTTTTTACTGTAGAGACAAGGCTTAACATATTCAACCAGGTTCTGCTGCCCCGTTGGCCGCCTGGTATCAAGTGCCCGCATTCCTGTCAGCATTTCAAGCAGCACCACACCAAAGCCATACACATCACTCTTCACATATAGGTGGCCTGTCAAATAATGATGCAATCGGCATTCATGTTAGTTTGTTTGACGTGAGCCACAAAAGATTAGACTTCACTTTTCCCTATTTTCATTCATGACTTGTTCTACATAATTTGCCTCAAAGCATTGACTAAGCGGTGTTTGGTATAACATATTTGATAGCCAACAATGAAAGGTGTGACCATGAATGCATTTAAACTTGTGCCGGGTCCAAATGCATGCATTAGTTTTTTTTCATTCTTTTACTTCCATTTCCTTCTTAGCTAGCACGGCATTCAATTCTTCACTCCAACTATAATTTGAGCAGAGCCAGAAATGAAATCTGAGAAAAGCCTATTTTAATTAAACGTGAGAAAAACAAAATCAACATAAAGAAATACATGAATATATGACAAGATTGAGGTGGGAGAGAGGAGGGGCTAAGGCATACCTCAACCTCTCCTCCCTCAGCCACGAGTGTGCATATAACTAGTGCATACATATAACTGCATGAGTAAAGTCAAACCTACACCAAACAGAGCTGCATGAATTGGCAATTATGTGTACATATAATTAGTGCGTGTCATGAATAAAGTCAAAGCTACACTAAAAAAAGCTGCTAGAATTGACAATTATGTGTACATATAACTAGCGTGTCATGTATACAGTCAAAGCTACGAAAAAAAAAAAAAAAAGTGCTTGAATTGCCAATTATGAGTAGAACTGTAAATATAATTACCGGTTGCAACGTATTCTGGGGCAGCATAGCCATACGTGCCCATAACCCTGGTAGTTACATGTGATTCACCCGCAGAAGGCCCCAATTTAGCTAAGCCAAAATCGGATATTTTGGCATTGTAATTCTGAAGGAGACAAAACGGTTATCAAAATGATATGGGGAATTCAGCATATGCAAAGATAAACACCGATTTTGTTACTTCAAAAGATTATGCGTCCATTACATCAAGTAGTGGTCTAGCAATTAACATTAACAGCACTTAAATAGGGATGCTACAAAAGAAGAAATTGAACTTTAAAGCTAATATTCTAATGCTTAGTCAACAATAGGTCTGATACTAACAACACTCGTATAAAGATGGTGTGAAAGAAGTTGAACTTTTCAGCTGATATTTTCAGTATGAAATAGGTTACTAAAACAACTGAAGGGATCCAAATTCATAAAATCTCCATTAACCTGAAGAAGATACGACATTTGTTTTAGCTTCCATCTCTAGAATAGGGTAAAATGTAAAGAAAAAAGACAGAGACAGAGACAAACAATACATGAAGAGGGCGGGCTACTACCAAAAATAACTAACCACATCAAGCAGTATATTTGAGGCCTTGAAATCTCTGTATATGATTTGCTTTTCGGAAGTGTGCAGGAAAGCCAAACCCCTAGCTGCACCAATAGCTATTTTAATTCGGGTGTTCCAAGGAAGTGGCTCAATGTTAGGATTTCCTGCTCAAAAACAAAACAAAAAGCAAAAATAAAAATGCATCTCCATGGCCAAAAATCATCTTTTGCTCATTTTAATTGTGTTCATTTCATACTTCTGAAAAGATGATTCTCCAAGCTTCCCTTTGGCAAGAACTCATATACAAGAAGAAGCTCATCATCGTCCCAACAGTAACCCAAAAGCTTGACCAGGTTTGGGTGAGAAAGCCTTCCTAGAAAGTTGACTTCTGACTGCATTATCAATTCAACAGAAACATATTAGAAAATCAGAGACCTGGATTGGAATTTGAGCAAAAAGAGTAAAATTTATCACATGGAAGATACCCTGATCCTCTTGATGGTTAGACTATCAAAATAAATGCACTATGACAACTGAAAATAACTACATGATACAAATTTAGCTGAAGAATATCCGTATGTCGTAAAATCCTTAACCTCTGTATTTATTTTCACATAAACTATGGCCAAAATCCCTGTAGTGATAAAAGAAAAGAGAAACGGATGAGATTCCAATGCCTTGCCTTCTTAGTATTTTGTATCTTCTTTTGAAAAAACAAGTTCATCGTCCGCGTAAGTCAGCCCAGTTGGTAACTGCAGGGACACCTAGGTGGTTCTAGTCCCAGGTACCTCATTTGTAATAAAAAAAAATAAAAACAAGTTCATCTGATTTCGAAGCATTGTAATAAGGGACAGAGGGAGTATAATTTATGGGACAAAATAAAATACCTAAATGAACATAATGTATGAGATTGAGGGAGTATCAAATATTCCACTAATTTTTAAGCATTGGTTTTTTGTTTATCCACATATGTCATCCATAAAAAAGAAATCTTATTCGAGCCGCAAACATAACAAAATAATTCGCTGTAGTTAATCCCAGTGGGATCCTGGGATCGCAACCCAGTTTCTGCCCTCACTGGGTTGGGAAACCTTGTCCCATCCCAACTGGGATCCCTGGTTAGAATCCCAGGTTGTTAGGGGTCGTCCCAGTGGGATCCCATTGGGACAGAGATGAAATGGCAAACTTCCATTCTTTCCCCCTTAATTATAAACCACTTTTTATTTTTTTGTCCACTTTGGTCATTCTATACACCCTTCTCAACCCTAACAAAACACTTAGCAACCTCATCTCTATCTCATTCTCTCCTCTTCTTTTTCTCAGCCATGACTTCATCTCAGCCACTCCCATTTCATTCTTAGCCACCTTCATCTCAAACTCAACCATCAATCCCAAAGAACAATACTTCCTTTGCTGCTGTGCCAAGTGGATTGGTGAAATCTACTAGTCCTAATATTGACATTGGCTTGGGAGTGGATAAGCCTAAAGGATATTAAAGACATGAAGAAGGTTACCTTGAGATTTTTGTAAGCAAACTTCTACTCTTGGGATTACAAGGACAAAGATGTATCAAATGGGGTTCAAAAGAGAGGTTCAAAGCTGCCTAAATACCAAAGTCTAAGGAAGCTTTCAACAAGAAAGCTGATGCCAATGTTGTAGTATTGATTATTTTTAGGCTTTTAGCTAATAGCTATGTATACAAGCTTTCAATAAGACTCGTATGCTTTCATTGTTGAGGGACAAATGTGAAAGAAAAATGTTATTACTAGCAATGTTATTTTGCTACTCCCTCCGGTACTTATTATAAGCCCCTTTGACTAATTTTCACATTCTTTAAGAAACTTAGTTAATATTGTTAGTGGTATTGGAAATGTAAATATTTGGTATACTTTTTCAAAAATACTCCTATGATTACTATTGAGAATCTAAAAACTGTTGAGTAAATAAGGATGTTTGTGGAAAAGAAGTAATTAATGTCATTGGAAGTTGGAAATATGACTTATATTGAGGACCAAAGAAAAGTCTTTAAAGGAGGCTTATATATAAGACCGGAGGGAGTATTATCTAATTTATTTCATATAATATGTATTTAGTAGTTAAAATTTATTTTATTATAAATTATAAAATATATATTATTTAGTTTCGGCACCCCATATTTGAAATTCTGGAGCCTTAATCCTAATGAAAAATCTTAGACGATCACTTTACATAATCAACTGTGTTAAAGCTAGGGGTGTAAGTGATCCGGTCTGAGACCGCGAGACCGGTCGGATTGGACCGAAAAATACAGTACGGTCTGATCTCATGGTCTGGTCCGGTCCCAAAATTTTTGGACCATTGTTTCATGGTCCATCCACAGTCTTAATGTTTTTGAGACCGTTCAGACCAGACCGGACCGCATAAAAAAAACCTAAATCTAAGAGTCATAAACCTCATTTCCTTACACACACATAGCACACACCACACAGCCGCACAGCCCTTTCTCCCATAGCCACACATTGCACGTCTCTCTCTCTCTCTTCACCGTCGGGGCAGTTCATCTCTTCACCGGCTCCATCTTCTCTCTTCTCCTTCGAAGTCGTCGCTGGCCGCTCGTTGTCGTCGTCCCTCGCTGTCGCTGTCGTCGCCTCGCTCGCTGTCGTCGCCTCGTTGTCGTCGTCCCTCGCTGTCGTCACTGCTCACTGGATGTCGTCCCTTGCTGTGGCCGTCGCTCGCTGTGGCCGCTTAGCTGTCCCGTCTCTCAGCAAGCAAGCAGTGGTGCTTGAATGAAATATTACTTCCAGTCCAAGTGCTGCTGAATTCCTTTTTTTTTTTTAACAAATAATACATCATTCAAACAACAGAACATGTCCATTAGTTGATTTTCCCCTTTAGCAATTAGGTTTTCTTCGTTAGAATCAAGTGCAATTAGTTGACATTAGGTTTTTTTTTATTTTTTGGTGTAGTTGACATTAGGTTTTAATTATAGTCTAAATAGACCGGACCGGACCGGACTAAATGGTCCGGACCGAATGCGGTCCGATCCGGTCTTTTATGGACATTAGAGACCGGACAAATTAAATTTACATGATCCGGTCCGGTCCGGTCCAAACCCCTAGTTAAAGCTCTTTTTCTCTACATCGCCGTAGTGCCGTACGTAACTTCACAAAAGTCCATCCCATGAGCATCACAATGAATTAAATATTCAAACATAAATGTTTTTTATTTGTTTCTTCTTTCAGGAAAAAGTCAAAAGAGAGCGAGGTCAAACATTATAAGTCCAGCATTCAATAGTTTGGACACCAAGGCAACGTATTTTAATGTTAATAACTCTTATTCAGTTGGTTTCTTGGTGATAACAAATGTGAGAAAGAAGAACACGTCCTTAAAGTGGGACCTGAATGCATTTTCCTACCACATTCCATGACCATTTTTCAAAGTCTGATATTTTATATAGGTTTTCTTTGGAATAAAGAAATTTAGTTGTGGTATCCATCAAGAACGTGCCGATGATCCTCTTCATGTCTTTTTCTTTATTTTTTATTTTTAAATTTTCTTCGTTCAATAAGTATTATGCAGCTCGGCTCCGCATAACCACATTGCACATTCCATACCATATAAATTATTCTTAATAATTAATTTCAACTCTAAAATTTCTTTCAAAAACTCGTAAACCACAGAAAAGATGATAATAAAGAAAAAACAATATAATAATGACTAGTACCACATAAATAATTACTACTCTAATATTTAAAATTAAAAGGAGCAAATATTTAATGGATAAAGAGAAATTTCGTTCTATTCAACATTTTTAATATTATTTCTTTATCTCCCTAAAAAAAAATATTATTTCTTTATCACAGCACATTGAATGAACCTTAAAAAAAATAATACATTACTCTAGGACCACAACAACAACAACTAAGCCTTTGTCCCACTAGGTGAGGTCGGCTACATGGATCAAACGACGTCATAAAGGCCTATCATAAATCATGTCTTTTGATAAGGCATTGATTGCCATATCCTTCTCAATTGTTTCGCCTATAGTTTTTCTAGGTCTTCCTCTTTCTCTAGCCCTTGTAGTACCCTCCATTTGGTCTACCCTCCTAACCGGGGCTTCCACCGGTCTCCTCCACACATGCCCAAACCACCTAAAACGAGATTCAACCATTTTTTCAACAATAGGAGCAACCCCAACTTTTTCTCGAATATACTCATTTCTAATTTGATCTTGTCTGGTATGCCCACTCATCCACCGCAACATCCTCATCTCTGCAACATGAAGTTTATTCTCTTGTGTGCCCTTTGCCGCCCAACACTCTGTCCCATATAACATCGCCGGTCTTACAGCAGTGCGGTAGAACCTTCCTTTAAGTTTAAGTGGTACCTTCTTATCACATAACACGCCCGAGGCACTCCTCCATTTCATCCACCCTGCTGGAATCCTAAGATTTACATCCCCTTCTATTTCTGCATCCTACTGTAAGATAGAACCAAGATACTTAAACTTCGGGACTTGTGCTAAGACATGCTCTCCAACCTTCACCTCCCGAGTAAGGCTCACGTGCCTCTTGCTAAAATTACACTCCATATACTCTGTCTTGCTTCGACTTATCCGGAATCCAGACCCTTCTAAAGCTTGTCTCCACATTTCAATCTTCCCATTTATTTCCTCTCTAGTATCCCCAATAAGCACAATATCATCCGCAAAGAGCATGCATTTGGGCACTGGTTCTTGGACATGTTCCGTAAGCACATCCAAGACCAATGTAAAGAGGTAGGGGCTCAAACTTGACCCTTGGTGTAGACCTATCGAGATGGGAAAATCCTCTGAAATCCCACTTTGTGTCCTCACGCTCGTCTTGACCCCGTCATACATATCCTTAATGGCTCTAATATAGGCAACACGCACCCCTTTCTTCTCGAGAGCCCTCCATAGTACCTCTCTAGGCACTCTATCACACGCTTTCTCCAGATCAATAAAAACCATATGCAGATCCTTTTGTTGCCTCCGGTATTCCTCCATCAACCGGCGCAGTAAGTATATTGCCTCCATAGTTGATCTCCACGGCATGAAGCCAAATTGATTCTCAGTAACATGAGTCTCCTGTCTCAATCTTCGCTCTATCACCCTTTCCCAAAGTTTCATGGTATGACTCATAAGCTTAATCCCTCTATAATTCGCACAATCCTGTATGTCACCTTTGTTCTTGTAGATAGGGATTAAAGTGCTCCTCCTCCACTCGTCCGGCATCTTCTTGGATCTTAAGATCTCATTAAACAACTTGGTGAGCCAACTGATGCCCCTCTCTCCCAAGGTTTTCCATACCTCAATGGGGATACTATCCGGACCAACCGCTTTACCATTATCCATCCTTCTCAATGCCTCTTTTACCTCAGTCTCCCTAATTCTACGGTAAAAGGTATGATTTTGGTCCCCTTCTCTAGTGACTATCTGATCATGATGTGAACTTTCATGACCTTCATTGAAAAGGTTGTGAAAGTAACTCTTCCATCTTTCTTTTACATCCAAATCTGCGACCAAGACTTTGCCATCTCCATCCTTAATGCACCTCACTTGATCTAGGTCTCTCGTCCTCCTTTCCCTAAGTTTAGCAATCCTATAAATACTTCTTTCCCCTTCCTTAGTGCCTAGAGATTGGTATAGCCCATCAAACGCTCTACCTCTTGCTTCGCTCACCGCTTTCTTGGTCTCTTGCCTAGCTGCTTTATATTTATCCCAACTCTCTGCATTTCTATTCAAGGACCAAGTTTTGAAGCATTCCTTTTTCTCCTTTACCTTATCTTGCACCCTTGCATCCCACCACCATGATTCCTTGCCCTTTGGTCCATAACCTCTTGATTCACCGAGTGTCTCCTTTGCAATCTTCCTAATCCCTTTGGCCATAACCTCCCACATTTCATTTGTGCTTCCTTCTCCATTCCAACGTCCTTCCTCTAAGACCCTTTGTTGGAATCGTTTTTCCCCCTTCAATTTCCACCACCTGATTCTTGGAACCTTTTCTTGTATTTTTCTTTCCATCCTTCTCTTAACCCTTACATCCATAACCAAGACTCGGTGTTGGGTAGTCAAGCTCTCTCCAGGTATAACTTTGCAATTCATGCAAAGCTTTCTGTCTGGTTTCCTCATAAGGAAGAAATCAATTTGAGAGCGCGTTGACCCACTCCTATATGTGATAAGGAAGAAATCAATTTGAGAGCGCGTTAACCCACTCCTATAATGCGGTTAGAAATTTTTTTTTAAAAGGTCCTAGAGTAATGTAAATCTGCCTATGCAGCATACACCACATAGGCAGATTTACATTACTCTAGGACCATTTAAAAAAAATTTCTAACCGCATTATATATATACAGTGTAGCAGTGTACTCCTACATCATTCGTAAATTCCCTCCAAAAACTGCCTCCCCCCCCCCCCCCCCCCCCAAACTACTAATAATAATAAATGCACAATAATTCTCATTAATAATTAGTTTTGAAAAGTACAGCAACCTTAACTCTCCCCTTACAAATAGATTTAGATGTTAACTATTGTTTTACTATTCATTATTCTATGAACAATGGCTGGGGAACATATAAGGAAAGGCTTTTATTGTAAGTTCGTGCTTCAGTTTGTGGTGGCATCATTCGAGACGCGTCGGGCAGGTATTTGTGTGGTTTCTATTGCAATGTTGGTTCTTGCTCATCTAATAAAACAAACTGTGGGTTTATTATGAGGTCTTAGGATGACTAAGGATCTAAATATTACAGCTTTGGAGGTGGATATGGACTCTAGAGTGTCTATCTCTCTTGTCACCAATCATTGTGATGCCTCTAATCATTGTTTTCCCCTAGTTCAGGAAATTCGAAACCTCATGCGACTGGATTGACATATTTCCCTCAGTCACATTTATCGAGAAGCTAATCGGTGTGCAATTTTTTTTGCAAATTGTGGTCATGGTAGTATTATAGTTGTACTTTTTTATATTGTTGTCCCCCTAATTTGTTTCACCTAGTGTGTGAGGATGCTTATGCGATTGCTTTCCCTAGGCTAATGCAGTTTGTTTTGGTTGTGTTCGGACTTTTAGCCCCATTTATTATATATATATATATATATATATATATATATATATAAGGCTTTTATTGTAACATTGTACTTTTTTTTTCATATCTTTTCATTCTATTATTAAGATAAAAGAATAATATATCCAGCATAATCAAACTAATCATTCTAACTAATAGTATACTCATGAAAAATCGAACGTTAGTTCTTCCCTGTGCCTTCACCACTATTGTGCCTTTACCACTATTCTAGCATCAGGTTGGTTAGCTTATGCTAAATTCATCAAATGTATATAATTACTATTGTGCCTTTACCACTATTCTAGCATCAGGTTGGTTAGCTTATGCTAAATTCATCAAATGTATATAATTTCTTAATTAAAATACCTTATTTCGTAATAATCTTAACTCTCATCTTCCTACCCAACTTCTTTGAGATTAAATTCTCATTACACTTAATTAGGATCTCCCCTGTGAAGAAAGGGGATGAGTGAATCGTGTTACTCCCTCCATTTCTGAACATAAGTAGTACTTCCTTCTATCTTTATTATAGGGTATATTTAACCGAATTATACGTAAAAGTAGTTAGTTTTATGAATTCTATGAGAATATATTGTAACATTACAATTTTACCCTCTCAACTTTTTTTTTTAAATTCACACTCATTAAAGCACAAAAAAAACACATAGATAGTCAAAGCATTTAATAAGGATAAAACAGAGAAAAAGTAATAAATGGTGCATAGGAAATATAAAGTGACTTATAATTACGACCAACAAAACCTTTTAGAATGTGACCTATAATAAGAATCGAAAAGAGTATCAATTTTGGATTTTATCTTGATTTTTTATAAATATTTTATTTACTTTATTTTTTAATACTAATTAATTTTTTTTCAAATAAAGTCTTTATATTTTTTTAGCAACAAATATTTAATACAATAATTAAACTCCATAGTCAATTATCTCATAAATTCTAAACGAGTGAAAAGATATACCATAATAATTAGGTGTAAAAGTGGAAATATACATATAATCATTAACAAATTTAATATTAGGATTTTCTTAACTTCAACCCTAATATGATACTAAAAATAACAAGTTTGTGTTGAAAAATTAAAACTTTAATAAGTTTAAAAGTGATTGACATGTTTTCCCAATGCATTCATTCCCTTTTATTAACTACTTATTCTCATCCCAAAGACTAGGGTTAAACAAACCCTTAATACTATTATCCATTTTAATTAATTTCTTAGTTCACATAAAAAATATACTCGTATCAAATATTATCAATTTCAATATTGATAACATATTAACTAACTTTCTTAATCTCCGTGAAAAGTTAATTCAAATGCTTATATTTAGAGGCGGAGGGAGTATATTGAATTTTACTACGTGCATTATCCTAATTATAAGTTATTTTATATTTTCATATGCATCATTTATTTTATTTTTTTTACCAATATCAAATGCTTTTACAATTTTTTTCTATTAAATGAAATTGTAAGTACCATATAATTTGGTTAAGTATATTATGTGATAAAGATCGGAGGGAGTAAAAGGAAATAACTAACTATACACGGCAACTCAACTAAACTGGGATTGAGGCTTTGTTTGGATCGGAGGGAGTCAAGGGGATGGAAAGGAATGGAAGGGAAAAAATTTAATGTTTCATTGTTTAGGAGTAAAGGGTGGAATGGAAAGGGAATCTCAAATCTTTAATTTTCCAAATACTTTTTCCTCCAAACCCCCAAATTTGGGAGGTAAAGGGTGGAATGAAAAGGGAATCCTTATATTTCCATTTCATCCCCTTCCCTTCCAAACTCCCAAACAAAGCCTGATAATTTGAGAAAAGCAAATAAAGGAAGTACCTGCCACTCTTGAAACCCCTGCGTGCTTTCCTGGTTCAATTTCTTGATGGCGACCACCATTCCAGTTCCAGATTTGGCCGGATTGAGTGTCTTCTCATCCAACCATCCTTTATACACTTTCCCAAAACCACCCTCACCCAGCAATGTATCCGACTTGAAACTCTTTGTGGCCGATTTCAAGTCACCGAAACTGAACACCTTCAGGTTCGGCCTTTCCAGAATCTCCCCATGCGAAGGAGAAGATGGAGCAACAATTAGTTGTTGAGATTGGGACCCACCACCACCATCAATGCTTCCACTCGCAATCTCCGAGAACTGACTCTTCTTCCCCACGCTGCAGCTCGTCGTGGCAGTTGTAGCTGAGAACCCCGCGTTCTTGCTGTCGTTGCTCGCTGAACCTGCAAAGAGGAGGAAAAGTTAATTAAAAAAAAAAGAAAAGAAAAGTCGATGAGTGGGTGGAAGGGAGATTGAGGGATTTGCCTGAGAAGGGAGGGTGGTTGAGGGAAGAGGAGTTTGGATCAGAAGGAGAGAGTAGAGAGGTAAAGCAGATACCCATGGGAATGGTTGGCACAAGGCCAGCGAAAGTGGGGAAGAGAAATAATGGGTTTTTGGTGGGGGTTAAAGGAGGTGGTAGAACCACACACAAAAGAAGACTGGGAGCCAAAAACCAAAAAGAAGACTGAGAGTTGGAGAGAGAGAGAGAGGGGTGTCCTTGTCTATTTCGTTAAGTTTTCTTGACCGGGTTTGATTTTGCAGGATAAGAACATACCTTGTAGTTTCCAAAATTGTAAAGAATAGAATATACTACCTCATCCATGATTATAAGGTGTTCTTGGAAGATTTCACACCCATTAAGAAAGTGGAATAATTTAGTTAATTGTATTGGAAATATGAACTTTTGATATGTATTTTCAAAATTACCCCTATTAATATTATTGGGAATCTAAAAAGTGTTAAATAAATAGGAGTGTTTGTGAAAAAAAATAATTAATGCTCATTGAAAATTGGTAAAGGGCCTTATAAATAGGGGACAAAATAAAAGTGTTAAGAGGGTCTTATAATTAGAGACAAAGGGAGTATCTTATAAAAAAATGTAATTATTATTTATGTTTTCAATAAATTAATTAATTTTTTTTATTATATCTTTTCTCTTTTCATAATTATTAATTTTTTTTCATTACTTACGAAAATCAATGTCTTATTAATTAAAAATAAACATTGAAAGTAACATTTATTACACTTTTGAAATCATAAAAAAAACAGATAAAAAGAAATAAAAAAACTTCTCTAAAGAAAAACAATTAATTAGGAACGAAGGGAGTAGTTTATACGGCATTAATTCGTATGGTAGTACTCCTCTCATCCTCTTAATAAAGAAATATAATTTGTGAGCCTATGAAATTAACCTACAAATAGGTTTATATCACAAAGCAAATGACAAGTGACACATGTCACTTTTTTATGGTCGAGGCTTGTTTAAAGGTTGACTTTGTAAATCTATTTATCATAACTCCTTTATAAATCATATTTAACCGAATTATAATAAATAGACCTATAAAATCAACCTACAAACAAACCTACATCATAAAAAGTGGCATGTGTCACTTGCTAACCAATCAATAATAAGTAAATGACACATGTCACTTCCTTTGTGGTGTAGGCTTGTTTGTAGGTTGATTTCGTAAGTCTATTAATCATTTTTGTATTTAACCATATCACATGTACCAAGAAGACTAGTTAGGCTTATTAAAACTTTAAAATTGTTTTTGTCTTGGAATTCTTGGACTTGAGCTAAACGGCCAAGTATCCATTCCTTCCTCTATTATTGTTAGACTCGATAAAGGTACCTTGAATACCAAGATAACCGGTCTCCTGTCGATTTGCTTAGTGTGTGTGTTTGTGTAAGCCAATTAGGTACATACCTCCTTTTCCGGCCATGCTCTTATAGGCCTACATGCTATGCCGTTATGAGGAGTTATTCCTTATTGATTCCTGTTGATGGTGGGTATTCATGAGAGGCATTATGAGTATGGCATCCTAGGCATAACAGTTATTCGATTTAACGGTTAACGTCCTCCTAGGGATTATCGGAGTCGTTAGGATGGTCAACCCGTTTAAGTGGTTTAGATCCTCAAGAATCTTCTTTCTGATGTATCAGTATCATGGAGAATTGGGTCATTAAGGCCTCATACCATTATACCAGTTTCGTAGAGAATAGGCCACTAAGACCTCAAATCGGTATACCGTTCATTGAGAATTGAACCACTTAAGCATCATATCGGTAAACCGGTTTGACGAAGTGTAGACTTCTAGTCCATAACAGTAGCCCCCAAGTCAAGGTTCACATGAGTGGACCGTGGATTTGTTTCACTAGGGATCTAGTCTCTATGAAAATATTGTGAATCCATTTCCCAAGGAACTTCATTATTGTAGCATTGAATAGATGTGGGTTTCTGAGTTGCTTCTCTCAAGTTTTCATTGATAATCTTACTTTCCCAATGTTAGTCATAAGATCTAAAAGTTACTTTGTTCTCGAGTCCTTTAACCGGTTTCGATTGGTTAGCCAATCTGCCGATTTGCACTAAAACTTTGTAACCATGTGTTCCCTCATATAGGCTTTCCGAAAAATCGGTATAGCATAATGCTCCATACGAGATTCCTTCCAACATATTCTAACAACTTGTCTTCCTAAGCCTTGCTCCATAAATGCTTCACCCTTTCCCAGGGATGGTTGTTGGGCTTAAGATAATCCTTCAGTCCCCAAGCTATCATTAAATTGTTGAAGCTGTTGGTTTAGTCTTTGAAAAGATTTTACTTTGCCATCATTTGATTTCCCGAGGTCTGACCATTGCCCCCAAAAAATTATGCTACCAACTCTATTCTATATCGATTCCCAAGGGAAATGAAGAGTTCTCCACCCCCAAGTTCTGAAAAGGTGCCAGTTTTAATGCCTTATCATTGTTTCAGTCCAAACTGACTTGTCCTTTCAGATTCCTTCCATCGATGCATATGCCTTTTCATTGCCTCTCTCCTAAATTGAGTTCCACATTATAAAAGGAAAGGAAACTTATTGGAAAAATCAAACCACCTTACCACCTCCAAAAATCTTCTCCTTTGTCCAGTGTTCATCAAGCTTTGCTCTTCAATATCTCAACTCCATCAAGTACACTCTTTTTCTTTCTTCATTTTCATTTATCATGAGCAACCCTGGATTACCTCTGTCAACCAGTTCTTTCTCTTGCTCTTCTTCATCCTCTTCGTCTAAGAGACTAAGACCTTAACCATTGAAACTAGAACCTCTGTTAACCAATTACGTGATTTAGAAAATTCTTATTTTTTGCATCCAAAAAATCTACCTGAAATGAACGGGCAAAGAGGTGTTACATCCCGACCTTTCTGTTCACTGGTTAATGTTGAAAGCCCATAGGTTGATACTGCCAAAAAAATAAAAAATGTTAAACCGTCTAACTAGGATACCGGTTCACCAGAAGGGTTTAGACATTTTGAAGCTAAACATAGTTCTACCGCTCCTAAAGGAAGAAGCCAATCTGTTTGGGAGGAGAACTTGAGCGAAAGCTTCAGCTGAATTTTGCTTAAAATAACTTCAAATCAATCAATTATTTATTGCTAAATTAATATATTATTTATGAATTATTCGATCACATATTATAATATACAATTTTGAAACACGTGACTTCAATTTAAAACACTACAACTTTTTAGGATGAAAGGAGTATAACTTAGTGAGGTCAATGAAATAGGAAATATTACTAGTAATAATTTTGCTTAGGGCAATGAGCCATGAGCCATGCTACTTGAAATTAGTTCAACAAGTCAATCCGACAATTAATTCAATAAACATGATTTTTATGAAATAAATAAATTAAAATTGAGCGAAAAATTGGAACTTGCTAAATAAATGAATTAAACTTGAACCTGGTATAATTTAACTTAATAAGATCATGAACATTATATGGGTATAATTTTTAATATGGCAAAATTCATGTTTTGGTTTTCTAAATTATTTTTATTTTTCAATTTCGCTTTTTAACTTTTTGTTTATCTCGATTTAAGTTTTTGTTTCCTCCATAATTCTCAATAAAAATAATTCATAATCTTGGTATCATTAAGTTCAAAATGAAAATATCTACAACATGCATTTATAGGGATGGCAATGGGTCCGGATAATCCCGGATACTGCATTATGTAACATCCTGAAACTCAAATGACAATTAAAATATGTTAAGAATGGTGATTCAATATAGTAAAGTCTTAGTTTAAGTATATGAAGCCTTAGGGATCATTAGGATGCATTGGAAAACATAAATTTCATGAATTAATCGATTAACATAAATTTCAGCCATTAATCGATTAGTTGGCCTGTTAATCGATTAATCAAATAGCAGTCCTCAGGCATGAATCGATTAAGTGTAGTCTTAACCAATTAAGTGTTGGTCATGTCTCAGGTGTTAATCGATTATCACCTGGAGATAATCGATTAAGCCCTGTCTGACCAGTCAAAAACGTGATTTTAAAAGGGGAACTCACGTGATTCCAACCCAAAACAACACACGCGACTTCTTCTTCATAATTCTAGAGAGTTCTTGAACTCCCTCCATAATTCCACCTTAATCCATTCTCCTATCACATCTCTTCACAAAATCAACTCCACCAACCTCTAAAACCCAAAATCCATCTCTCTTTCTCCTTGAAAATCATACTCCATCAAAACCCAAATCTCTATCTCAATCTCAGCCTTGTGTTCTACTCAAATTTGTTGAAGAAGAGGAGCTCAAGATCTAGGAAAACACAAAGGAAAGATTAGGCAAGGAAGGGAACCAAGGGTTCATAGCCATTAAAGCTTGAGGGAAACTTTCTCTCACTAGGGTCTCTCTCTTCACCAAGGTAAGGGAGGAGTAGGTTTTCTTAGTTTAAAGTAAAGAGTTAGGGATATATAACATAGAACCCTAGGATTTGTGATGATTATATAAGTTACTAGGATTTCCATGACTTTGTGCTATGTTATGTGGTATTCTTTGAAAGATTATGTGATATGAATTTGAATGAATTTATGATCAATGGTTATGTAAGAATTATGGTGTAAATATAAGCTTTTTAATATTATGTGAATTGATGTTAATAATAAATGAAGTAATTTTATACAAATATAAATAGATTGAATAATTGAACTTGAATCCTTAGAATATGAATTGTAATGTTGCATTGCATTTCCATATGTTAGAAAAGTAATTAGAAGCATGCATCATACATGGAGTATAAGGTGGACGGTGAGGTAGTTGGGAAAGACATACGCGGAGGCACGTGAGTGATATGTGACTAGGTTGTTCCATGAAAACAACCGCGGGGAATGGTCGTTGGGTGGAACATTGATCTCCTAGGAGGGCACGAACTGGCCACTCGTGTCGGGGGATTGGTTCTACATTAACCACGATAAATCTATCAGCCACAGAGTCACATCGGGACCGGTTGAGGGTGGTTCCCTGCTAAAGCCAACTTGGGCCTTCAACCCAAGTTGTACTGGACCGAGAGAGAGATGACCAGTACAGGAGCAAGCCATGGTAAAGGGACAATTACTCCCGGTTGATCTTTCCCTGAAGTGGAGGGTGAAGTGAGGAAAATAGTGAAATGATATTGAATGATGATATCATGATGATGTGATGAGAAAAGAGAAATAAGAATGTGATCCAAAGTGTGAATGAAGAATTCATTTTTTGAAATCCTGAATTGGATCCAATGTCAATGTAAATGAGAAGAGAAATTGAGAAAAGTGAAACAAGATCATGATGTGAATTTTTGATAAATCATTGGATTCAATTGTGGATTCGAGAGCCGAACATACATCATGTCAAAGGAAATTAGGAAAGAGTGAGTCATGCATCATTACATCATGGTTATTATGAGTATGAGTTGAATACTTTTATATGGATTGAAATTTTATATGCATGTATATTGATTGATTTGGTAAAAGAAATGATTAATAATATTGCCCCTTTGGCTTTTATGTTGTAATTCTTAATTCTTTATTTTAAACTATGTTAAATCACTCACTCCCTTAATGTTGAACATTTTAGGTACTGCCAGCGGAGGTGTCTTTTCTACTATTCCTGCCGAGGAGAGTCACGCTCCATCTCCTGGAGCAAAGACTCCGTGATGTGGCTTAGCCACCCTTTTGATGCAACCACTTTGGGATATGATGCCATATAGCTCTTTTGGCTTGTTTAAGGAAATATAGTGTAGAATTTTAATTACTTCACTTTTAAGGATGTAACATATTAGTCTAAATTTTACTTTGAAAATCTATTACATCGCCACCACAACTTTTTGATGTAATGACATGGTGGCCATATAATCTTTTGATGTATATAGAACTTGATGAATATGAATGTATACATGCTACTGATTCTTGACAGGTACAAAATATAAATTTTGGATAGTCCGAAAAACAAAGTAAACTATGACGAAAATTTTTTCTAAATATTTCATATAAACTTTAAGTATTCAAGAATGATAAAGCATTTTCAAAATGATTTCCTAATAAAAGAATTAAGCTTTAGTGTTACACATTACTGGGACCCACCCCGTTAACGTAAATTTGGACACAAATTCGTCTACTGCGGGTCTTACCCGCGAGTCTTGAGATACCCAACAAGTTTGCGGGTATCCAACAGGTCTTGAGCGACGACAGAAGTAATGTATATGGTGAAAGATGGACGTTGAACAAAACAAAAATAAAAGTGAACAACACTAAACAAAAGAACAAAAACTTGTGAGGCAATACAACTCATATTAATATATATATATATATATATATATATATATATATATATATATAATAAGACATTGCGTTAAGTCAGAACACACTATATATCTACACAGGTTATCTTTATAATTTAAATAGGGTGGACCCGCCCTATTTTAACAACGGGTCTTACAAAACTCATTCTCATCCCCCCAATGGATTCAAATTTGCAGACACAGACCCGACCTGTTGCGGGTATTATCAGCAGGTACCCGCAGGCCTGGGCATAATTGTCATCCCCATTCATCACTTTTTTTAAAAAAATTCCATGGAAAAATAAATTTTTGAATACATTTGGAATAAAAAACTACTTTTAGGACGAAATAAAAAAAATTAAATGACAAAACTGAATAATGAAAATAACTTAGAGAACCAAAACATGGATTTTGGCTTATAATATTTATTGGGCTTTCGATTGTCACATCAACCCTTAATAAAACCAGATAGATTGAGGGACTAATTCCAACATTTTGAATTTTGCAAGAACTAAAACCTCACAAAATAACTTCTAAATACTAAACGCAAAATTGATCCATTTATAGGGATCAAAAACATAAGGGAAATTCTATCCACACCCAAGTTTTACTAACTACACCAATTATTTTTTACATTTTTACTTAAACGTTCAAAAATATCCTTTTTACTTTTACCACACCCAAACCACTTTGCTACCCACACCCAAACCCCTTCTTCTCCAAAACTTCTTCTTCAAAACCTCTTCTTCTCCTTCAAAGCAGCAACGGTTCAAACCCGTGCACAGTCCAGCAGCGGTGGCGCCGGATCTGAAAACAGCAAGCGCAACCGGCGATAGCAGCGACGAACACAGCAGCAGCAATGACGACTATGTCGCACCCAGCAGCGACGGCAGTGGCAAACCTAGAAGCAGTAGCGACGACGTCTCCTCACCTCATGGTACCAGCGACAGCGACGACCCACCCTGTGTTAGCAGCACTCGACAAACAACAACCCCAACAGCAACGATGCTCCAACAGCGACCAACAACAACACCGGGCAGTGAACAACAGTTCCGATCGTAGAGCAACAACAAAGATGAAGAACGGTACTCGAATAACAACCAAAAGAAAACGAAAAAAAAAAATAAAATAAAGGGGATTTAGAGAGGGAAATATCTCTGTGTTGAAAAATGAAATAGAGAAGAAGAAAAACACAATATGGGTACACAAAGGTTCATCTTAATGAGGTGAGGAAAGGAATATTGAAGGAGAAGAAGAGGTTTTGGAGAAGAAGGAGTTCGGGTGTGGATAACAAAGTGGTTTGGATGTGGTAAAAGTAAAAAAGATATTTTTGAAAGTTTAAGTAAAAATGTAAAAAAATAATGAATGTAGTTAATAAAACTTGAGTGTGGATAGAAATCCCCAAACATAATTAACGCAAATTCTAAAATTAAAAAGCCGTGTAAAAAGCAATTTAAAAGGGTTATACATGTGTGTGTATGTATATATAGCAATTAATTTCATTCAAGCTCATTAGCTAAATAAATTCGAGCTAACGTCGAACAGAATGGTTCACGAACTTTAATCGAGCGGAATTCGAGCTGAAAAAATAGTTTAAACCAAACTCGAGTCAAGTTTCAAGCTAGTCAAATCCTTGTCAAGTCAAGAAGAACCAGATTCGACTCAAATTCCTTTCGACCCCTAGTGCTAAGTTTTGCAAGTTACCAAACATAAGAAAAGAAAAAGGAAAATATGATCCTAAAGGAAATGCGTTCATAAAGTCTAATCTCACTTGGGTTGACGAATTTGCCAAAATAACTGGTTTTCTAATTGTCTCTGTCTACGTCTCAAGACTAAAAGTTTGGAAGTCTAAAACTATACTATAGATATTGCAATGTTAAGTTATTGACCAAAAAGAAGCAAAGCTGTACAGGTTTCATTATTTTTGAAGTCTAATCTAATCGCACTTGGGTTGACGAATTTTACCAAAATAACTCGCGAGTTGTATTGTTTTTTTTGGGTCAAACCCTTTCAAAGGTGCTAAGTGCTGGATACTGTAGAACTCTGTTTCTCAAGAGCTTTAGCTTTATGCCTTCTCTTGAAGAAATCCTGCCTGAGTTTCTTGGTCTCTCTTTGTATGTCCATGTAGGGCTTCTTCTCTATATTTTCTTTTTCACTCTCCAACTTCCTTTTCCTCTCTGCCACTGCCTTGGCTGCATCCTTATCCTCGGTTTCTTTGTGTTTTACCTCCTCCTGCAGGTTTCAACCTTGTAAATCGATGTTGGAGTTTCAAAAAACATCATAGGCCACACATAGAAGATAGATAACACGTATACTAAAAGACCGAACCCAAAAACACTATATATCATGTTTCAATTTCGATCGATTATTAAAATAATCTACAAGGCTGAACTCAAATAGGTAAGGTTAGCGAACATTTAAAACCCAAATTGTAAAAGTTTAAAATAAATGTAATCTAAGTCACATACAAACAGGGATGCCGTATTTTTCCACGTATTTTACGGAAACACATACAAAGAAGATAAAAAATGAGAGCTAGAGAGAGGTGTATGGTGTCACATACGGTATCAAAAATTTTGGTGTAAAAATAATGGCATGGTTATATGGTCCAAACTTCAAAGCAGACTTCAACTTGCTTTTACCAAAGTGTTATTGTAAAATACTAAACATTTTTCTACATCTTGCTTTACACTTCAGAGCGGTTCAAACAATAATGGAAAGTACTCAATAGAAAAGGAAAGTAAGAAAGGACCTGAAGATCTTGAATGAGACTGTCTAGTGATTTGATCTTCCTATGAGGCCAGCGAGGAATACCAAATTCTCTGCATTTCCTCTTGAGGACAGTTAGTCCAACATTCAGTTTTCTTGAAGCTTCTACAATTGGCACATCAAAGTACTTAACTAAATCTGGTAACTCAATTTTTGCTATGTGGCCACTAGGTGCCCTCTTTTTCTTCTCTATTAAACCTGCATCATTTCACCTTATATCTCAGATCTCAATGTTTATATATGGCATGCATAAATCAACATCAGGAAGATAGACACGGGACAAGAAATTTATTTAGTTGCAATTCTGTGCACCTATGTACATGCGGGCCTAGCAGAGATCATTTGGCAACATATTTACTACAGCCAAGACCTTGCAGCTGGAACATGGTGGTTAAGGAAAACCATGCCTGTGCTTGAGCATGGACATTCAAAAGTGGGAACAACTTAAATGCAATATATGGAATCCTAATTAATAATATGAATCCTTTGAAAAGAGTGAAATATCAGTAAGTTTCGAAAAAGAGAAGCACCATATATATATCAGTCATCATAAAGCATTCCTGCATTTTATTAGCAAAGTATACGGAATTAATTAGAAAAACAATATTGTCATGACAGTCAAACTAACAGATATTGTAACACCTGAACTTCAACAAATGAATTTTTACATTGACTGAGTCCATAAAATAGAAAGACAGCAGAATAAAATGTGAAAAATCATTTAGTGCTAAATACTATATGTCTACTACATTATTGAGAGCATTGACACTTTAACCTGGTAAGGTTTCATCATTTAGCTCATTGTCCAGTGACTCAGACATGTCATTGTCATCTTCAGGAAGACAATTTAGATCCTGACGAAGCACAGGGATGGTTTTTCTTGATGGTTGGAAATCTTTGGTCTTTTCTTGCCATTCTTTCCCTGGAGAGTCTGATGGAATATCTCTGGATTCTGATATACATTCTAACTTGTTTATCACACGGAGATCATCAAGCAAGGTTGGAATCATCTCAAGCTTTGGGTTTCTGAAAATTTATGCATAAAATAGATATATGATCAATTAACTACAATATAGAAACACTTGTAAACAAAATGCAGAAGCTCAGAAAATTAAAAACTCCTAAAAGTAGTGGCATTAGGCATTGTCATTTAGAGAAAAGCTTTGACGATATCAAAACAATGAAATTAACAATATAGGTGTTTTCATTACACATCATGCATGTTCCAAATATATATTTTAACATTTGGAAAATATTTCCGTCTTTATCGGTCACACTAGAGGTAAAGGATAGTCATGATATAAAGTAAATATCAAGTTTTAAATCCTGAAAGACTGAAAACAATCTCAAAGGTAAACTAATAAAAATATTTAGAAAACTGGAAGCACAGAACAAAGATAGAAGGAGGTTTCAAGGTTAAAGAGAAAAGGGAAAGAAGAGAGAATGTTTAACAAGATTTGAAAGATCATCCCTTTCCTTTTCTACCTCAAGACCCTAAAATAAAGTGAATGAGATGGCTCCCTCTACTTTCTCTTGATTCCTCTCCTTCCCAATTGGGCAGTATCATTTATTCCTATATACCTGGATAAACCAGTCATCCAAGACGAGAGTAGTAAAGGAAACATAAAAATTTGCATGCCAAATCAGAAAGTGGTCCAGTGAACGCATTACATTGGTTCTGCATAAGTATAGCAAGACGTCACTTATAGAGAGACGAAACACTGTATGAAGAGTACTGCTATGCAATCCCCAACGGCAATTGGTTTAAGATAAAGTATTTCATACAAGAGAAACCATTATAAGTCTCCTATGAAATCATAATTGCAAAATAAGTTGACATTACTTGGTTATGTATGTGGTTCAAATGGAGTAGACCTGGTGTGCTATTCTGAAACCTAGTACAATTAAAGTTTATGTTCGGTTTGTCTTTGTACAAGTTGAATATTTCTTTCATAAGACACAAAATTTCATAGTTTTTCTAATTTGTCTTTGTATAAGCTTCCTTTTTGAAAGCTATAAGCTCCTTCTATTTTCTGTTCACCAAACAGCTCTAGTAGCTTATTGACCGGATCGATAAGTTAAAAACTACTAGATAAGCTATAAGCTTGTATTACCAAACACAGCCAACAACTCCTTATAAAAATATAAAACCTAGAAATTTCATTTGCAATAAACCTGTTGTCCCTACCAAAGCTCCCACCTCCAACTCCAGTTCCTTAAAAAAGCTCCTTTTTTTTTCCCAAAAGCCACCCTATGAAATAACTTTGAATTAGCATCCCCTACCTTAGCCCATTGGAATTTTGCTTCCACCTAATTTCCTTCTTAAGCATAACCTCCTCAAGATCATTCCTCAAAGACTGCCTTCAAGTGTTTAGAGACTCAGAGAACCTTCAACCTCTAATCTGTCCAAGGAGTCGATGTCTTGAAGATCTCCTTTCCTTATCGTAATATCACCAAAAGCATCCCTATTCCACACTTTGAGCTTTTCCTTAAGGAATTGCAGGTTCTTCATAAAACAATGACCTCCCCAACCTACCACCATATTATTTTCAAACTTCCTTAACGGTAAAAAGGATTGATTCTCAACCCAAATGTTGTCAAACCTAAAGGGATTAGGACCACAATTAACCTGGCAGGCTGGCACTACTCCAAAACTATAGGGAAATGATCATAAACGGATTTTGGCAAAGATTCTTGGATGAGATCAGGGAAGCATTCCTCCCATTCATTAGTGAAAAGAAATCTATCCAATTGAGAAGACACCAAATAGTGCCTACTAGCAGACCAAGTGAAACAAGCATTGGAGAGAGGTAAAATCTCTAAGACCACATTCTTTAATAAAGCAATCAAACACCTCAAAGCAGTAGCCTGAGCTCCCCCCAACTTTCCAGCCAGCACTCATGACATTGAAACCACCCCCCACGCACAAATGTGGCCAACAAAATCGAAACAAGAAGTTGAACTCATCCCAAAAGAAAGCACAAAGACTCAGATTGTTTGGAAAATAAACAGAACTGTTCCACCAATGTCCTCTACTAATAAATTGCACGCAAACAGACCAAAAAGAAACCAATTACTGAGTCAAAACCAACTTTAGATGCACATATAGTATCCCAAATAATGACAACAACCCCTGAGGCTCCAAAAGAAGGCAGAAAAATCCACTCCCTAGGCCTAGAGTCCAAAATATCTCTAACTAGAAGAGCATCAAAACTATCCAGGGTGGACTCTTGGATCACAACAATATCCGGCAAGGCCTTAAAGATCACCTCCTTTATTCTAATCCACTCTCTATGGTTACCAAACCTCTCACATTCCAACTTAAAATCTTCATAAAGATAGAGACGAAGCCGGCTTACCTTTCTTAATATCATAATTCATCGAATAAGCTAAGCACCCCAATTCCTTTCCATTCTTCCTCTCAGGGAGAGTAGTAGACGACTCAAACATATTACTTGGGAGACCATTTTTGTCTCGTTTTTTCTTCAGATAAATGTCATTAGTAATACTCAACCAAACAATCATAGATGTCCGAAGTAATTAAAAAAATGCATATTTTTAAAAGAAAAAAGGCCAATGGCAATGGATTTAAGCATATATATACCTTGAGAGCGATAGCAGGGATGGAATGCTGGAAAATCGAGGGTTATGATCTGTGTGAAAGGCAAAGATACAAAGCCACACTCCATCCTGGAACCCTTGAGAAACCTGAGAAATGCAAAATTTCTGTAACATGAGAATTGGTCTAGCCTGCATTTCCCCATAGGAGCCTCCTTCCGAAAAGACAAACTCTCTTTCAATTTCCCTTTCTTTTCCACCCTTTACTCTGTAGACATGCACACTCCTGATCAACTCTGCAAATGCAAAGTACAACAAAACCCATAAACAAATGTTATAAACCAAAAAAAAAAAAATTGTCAAACCCCATTAAAAAAAAATCATTTTTTTTTTATAACGAAAAAGATGAAAAATAAAAACTTTATATGAAAATGAGCAATAAAGTTTCAAAAACAAGAAACCGGGTTATGAAATGCATAGTGGGTTGAGGTTTTAGGAGACACCTTCTCTAATGGTGTTCCTGAAAACTAAGAGAGTGGTCAGCAAAGAGGTATCCATGAAGAAGATGGAGATTGCAGCAGCACCATGACTATTGGGGTATGAAGGACTGATAAAGAAAAGGAAGTGAGGGTAAACCGAGGTTTTTTAGAGTATGTTTGGAAGTGCTTTCCGTTTCCGTTTCGGATCAGTTAAAGGATCCTGTCAAACAAAATTTGGTAGTAATTGTGTTTTTTTTTCTTTTCCATCAGTTAATATAGGTTAGGCATAGATTTTTATACCAATGAACCCCATGCATGGGATAAATAAATTAGAAAAATAAGTATTTATAAAAAAAAAAAACATAATGCACATTAGATCAAGAAATAATATTTTAGCACGGTCTCGGCACATGTACAAACTTGTGCGACCGCACAGGGTCCCCATTTATTAAGGACCCCCAATTTTTTATGATCCTTTATATTATTTTAAAGTTTACTTCTAAAAATAGTGGAGGCTACCACATATGATAATAGATTTTGTTGCTACTTAATCAAGTGATGGTAGATTATATCCCCAACTTCGACTCTTATGAATGTAAGAGGTTTCGCTAGGAGACTACCCCGCAATGACTCGACAATGTCGAAAGGATTAGTTACTTAGTTGCTCGGGTGAATACATTGGAAAACCAAAAAGAGTATACTTCTAAATATTTAAAAATTATTATTATTATTATTATTATTATTATTATTATATTTAAAAATTAAAAATACTTAAATACACAATCATACGTAACAATGTAGCCCTATCTCATAAACGGTCTTGGGTTGAAAGTAAGAAAAAAATTGACACCGTGTATTTCACGGTAAACCTAACAAGCTTCTGCTTTGACTTTTTCAGTTTCTTTTACTCTAAAGTTCTCGACTTTCTTGTTCCTTCCGCAAAACCCAGCTTTGCAGATCGCAGTCCACCCCCACCCCAACAAGAGTAGTCGCTTCATAGCCTCACTGTCATTTCCCAATCCCTAGTCCCCTAGAAATCGTTGTCACCAGCTGCTGCATTGCAAATTATTTGACAAATGTAATAATCACATATAGAATTATGTTGACTATTCTTATTACTATTGCATTTGCAGAAGTCTCTCCATATTAAAGCTATTGAAGTCCTACATGTGTTCTACAATATCACAAAAAAAGACTAAATGGATTAGCGTTGATAGCCGCTGAGAATGAAATCACGGAGAAAGTTAAATACAAGGATTTAATTGATAATTTTGTTTCAAGGAAAACTAGAAAAATGCTACTTTTTAAATGAAAGTGTAGATTTAATTGTAAAAATGAGTTGATAGGTTATACTATATTAGAACATTTGATATACAATGATTAATTTATATGAATGTTTTTTTTATTATTATTTTACTTTATTTTAAGGGTCTCAATGTTTATTTTTCGCACAGGACCCCAAAATATTTGAGACTGTCCAGTATTTTAGTTTTTCAATACAAGTGTTTTTCTTTTTAATGATAATTTATTTTAAGTATAAATGCATAGGTAAAAAACCTTGTAATATTTTCTTTTGCTAATTTTCCTTGCTATACTTTCTTATAATTTACAAATTGTTTGGCAAGGCATGCTAAGGATTATAAACCAATCAACCAATAGATTTGACCAATATAACAACTATGTGTCGTTAAAATAGATATTTAGAAAAATCATTCAATGTCATATGAAATAAAAATACAATAATAGAAAAGTTAGGTTAAAAATATCAATTGTTGATATAATAAATTTATTATTTTTTAAAATAAAAATACATTTTATATTATTTTTTTTAACTAATACCTTAAAAATACTAGTTAATGTTTTCTTTTTAGAAAGGATTCAGCATCAAGCCTCAATTAAAAATGTTTTATGCCTTATATTTCCCTAACTTATAAGCTCTTTTATATTATTGCACCAATTTTTTATCAGCTAATTTTATCTATCACATTAACTTATATAATCTTTCAATCTTCGGTCTCGGGCTTTTTTCAGTCATTTATTTTGTCCCTTTCAGTTTTGTGAGCATGCCTTCAATTTTAACTTGGATTAATGTTTTTAACGGATATTATCAGTTTTTAAACTTTTGAAACCCCTTTATTTAATTATATCAGTGAATATGTTAATATGGCTATTAATGTTTAAAATTTTTTTTAAAAAAAAAAAATTGACAACCCAGATATTTAATGCTTTGCACTTTTTTTTTTCATCGGGATAAGTATGGGAAAATCTCAATGACAAGTCATGCTTTTCCATTTACGAACTCAATTTATCTTGCGACAAGCAAAATTGTTATTATTGACCATAAGAGTAAAGACATTGGCAGAATCAGTTTCCACAATTACCTTGCGTAATCCTTGGTCCCAAACATATTGGAGACCTTTGATGAGAGCCCAAAGATCTGCAAGCATTACAGATACCAATATGGAAAGTGAAACCTGCAATCCATTGGCTAGAGCAATATCGAAGGATACCACCACAACCGGCATCACCCAGGTCATCCTTTGAACAACCATCAATGTTCAGCATCTAGGGTTACAGAGGTTGTTGTTGCATCGCGAGGATCATTCTCAGCTTGCATACTGGGGATGCTATGTAGATCTCTGGCGTTCGGTCCAAGTGTCGGTGGGCTTGTTGGGGCAACTGGGTTGGTTTCATTTGGAACTGAGTCAGCCTAGGCTAGCCCCAGATTGCCTTCAGCAGGTTGGTTGAATGGTGGTGGATTAACCTATTTTGGATTTGGGTTTCCCATTGAATCATATGTTTCGTGGGATTAGTAGTTTAAGGTTTCCCCCAAACGACGCCAATGTTCGGTCTGGATCAAACAGAGGTCCCTAATAAGGACAACTAGACAAGGGTCCTTGTTAAGACTTAAGAACCTTTAGTCTAACAAGAGTGAGCTCTTGGTCCTATGTACCCATTCGAACTAGGTTATGGGGATCAAGACTACATAGTTCTATCAGGCACATTGAAATTACCCATCAAGGGAGAACAAGATTGATCCGAACATTCCCTTTGAGTAGTTAACAATATGCCCCCTACTCTTAGGTAGATTGTTTGTGATCTAAGATTTTATGTATGAATGAGGTGGCTCACCACTTAGGATCCTAAGATTAAGACTCTCTGTATAGTTGGCGATGAGCGTCAAGTGGTTGTTAAACCTTCGTGGTAGGGTTGAACTCAACAGCCACCTTAATGGACAGCAATAGTTTGGCTCTCTCATTGCTAAATCTCTCTTTGGGAAGTGTTGATGATGCTCTCAGGGAATATGAATTGCGTGTATACTAATGAGTATTGGATGTTGTGATTGATGCCTTAGCCCCTTTCCTGAGTCTGGTATTTATAGGACCAGGATGACTCCTTAATATGATGTATTCTCTTAATAAATCTTCCATATTTGAGAGTAATCTTCGTGTTATCTTATCTCTGAGGAGATAATCAATAATCTTCTATAATTGTCGATAATCCATTGATCATCTACCATCAATCTTCAATATTGAGTTGCTTATCTTCTGGAGATTTACTTCAAGAATAAGTCTCGTGACTTATCTTCAGATCAGGGCTATCTCTGAGCTTCTCCAAGTTATTATGGGCTCAAAGTCATCCGTTGTAGATCGTTTAAGCTCGATTCACATCATTAATTTGCCACTACAGGTTGTAGTAGGACTTTTAGAGGTCTTCGTGTAAAGTAGGTGTTCTTAGCTCACGACAGGTCTGGAACAATTAAAACTAGTGGGTGTTACACTTCAACTCTGCTTGTGTGACTGGCACGTCTTATGCACCCGTGGGTCCTTTGAGAGCTTCTTGACAAACCTCACTTTTTACTCTTGATTTGGCAAGCTCTACTTCTCTCCATGCTTTGTCTTTTACCCTTAATTTATTATTTAACGCCTCGTCTTTTGCCCTTAACTTAGTATTTAACACCTCCTTTTTTTTCTTTCACCTAGCAAGTTCTGGCTTGTTATCAAGAAGTTGAGAACTATTATTGATATTATCACTTCAGTGTTTGGATCTTCTCCTCATGGGGTATCCTTATCCGACTCACTCTTTCCCATTCATTGCTTGGCCCTTTGTCAAAGTGTCCTTGTGTTAGATCCAGTGTGATGGTTTTGATAATGACAAATGTTTTGATCAAGCTCAAGTCATGGAAATGCTCACAAAACAACAACAATCAATAGTGATGAAGAGAGAGCAAGCTCATGAAGATTCATTATGTGTAAAGTTGTAATATCTTTAGTTTGAGTCTTAGAGTTTGATGAGTTTGGGTAGAGTTTATTAGAGGGTAGTGAATCTCTATCAAGTGCATGATCATATTATAATTTGAGTATTTCACTTAACCTAAATCAATAAGTGGCTTAAAGGTTTGAAAGAAAAGGTTTAGTTTTGAGAAAACAAGTTTTTAATTGACTTTTACAGTGGTTAGTCGATTAAGTATAAGGATAATCGATTAACAGGAAATTTGGATCAGGTCATAATCGATTAGCTTGTTTGGTTAATCGATTAGCAGCTGATTACAAAGAGTTAATCTATTAGCTTGTTGTCTAAATCGATTAACACCTGTTGTACTGGTTTTTAAAATACGTTTTTCATTTCTCAAAATCAGTTTTTAAGATCTTAACTTTTGGGTATTCTATGTAAACCTTTTCCCAACCTTTGTGAATTATTAGAACATACAACTTCATTTTTCATATCATTTTAGAAAGATCAAAGCCACACTATTCTCTCTCACTTTTACAAAGATCAAAGTTCTTAATTTTCATATTCTTTGATCTAGAATCTTTGAATCTCTTCTGTTGATATTTTCATAGTTCTTGAAAAAGATTCATAGGATTGTTATTGTTTTGTATTGATTTGTAATCATTGCAAGAAGGTAAACATTCTACAACAAAGGAAAAGTCTTGGTGTGTTGTTCATCAAGCAAATTGAAGAAGAAGAAGTCTTGGTGTGTCATCAAGCAAATTGGAAGTCTTGTTGTGAGGTATCAACAAGCAAGTGGAAGCCTTGTTGTGGGGTTATCAACAAGTAAGGGAAGAAGTTTAGATTAGAAGTTCAATAGGATTGCAAGACAAGAGTGAGGTATCTCTTGGAGGCTATCAAGAAGGGAGTCTTGAGAGGCAGATTACTTGTAATTTGAGAATTCTAATTCCTTAGTGAAGAAAATCTCTCTTGTGATAAGAGGGGACTGGATGTAGCTCACGGTGGTTGTGAGTGAACCAGTATAAATCTCTGAGCAAGCTTCTCTTCCCTTAACTCTTTAGTTTTTGTTATTTCATATTGTTCTTGTTTGAAAACCTAGAAAATATTGATTTTCCATAATTGAATGAATTAAGTCTTAATTGTTCAAATTGATTTGGGAAAAACCTTTTTCATAGCCTAGGTAATCATTAAGAATATTGGTGTTAATCATTTCCGCTTTATCTCTGATCATATGTGTTAATTGATTGATTTTCGTTTTTGATTGAAAAGTGATTTTCTGGTTTCTGCAGTATTTAATCGATTAACAACATCATTAATCGATTAACCATTAGCAGGCTGTCAGATGTTAATCGATTAATTGCAGGCTTAATCGATTAAGAGGTTCAGAATTTGTAAAAATCATTAGTTTTAATTGTTTCGATTTGTTTCGCTCGAAAATCTTTCAAGGTTTCTTAAACACCTATTCAACCCCCCTTCTTGGTGTTCTCCTAGTGTTGCTTAGTTAATTCACCCACCGATTGTAGTTCTTACACCTTGATCTCCTTCTGGAGAGCTAGGGGCAGAGAAGGTTTGGTCACCTTTTGGACTGAAGGTTAATCTCCTTACTACTACATTTCTTGGGTTATATATTGTTGACGTTGGTATTGCAATGGCTCTCATAATATTGTTTTTGGAGTGGCACTAGATGTGTTTCCCTCATCGATCGTAACCATGAATTCCCGAGTGAAGTCACCAATTATTTTAGGAAAAAATTTGGGTTAAACAATAATTACAGTGATTACAGGATATTAATAAGGTTCCTAAGCTTAAGAAATCATGGCAACAAATATAATAAAAATGGGGAAAATGTTGGGAACTTGGCAGAGGGCGCCCTTAAAGCGATGAATGAACGAGAGCGTTCCCGATCCCTTTGAAAGGGGTGATGAATGAGTGAGGAAGAGATTATGGAGGTGTTGATCATGGTGAGAATCAGGCTATGGTGTTGGTGTTTATTTTATTTTCTCTCTTTGTGTAATTCCGTTAAACTTTCTAAGACTCTTCTACCAGTTTCGTATGGCCAAGACTAAAGAAGGGATTCACTCAATAAGGTTATCAACTCTCTAATACTGTTATTGTGGTGTGTTTTCGTTGTAGTTTAATGTTTGATTTAACATCTATTTACATTATCTTGCCTGGTTAAAGGGAGGCTTCCTTTCTCTCCTTTACTATCTGGACAAAGGTAAGCTTCTTTATTATTAAGACTTGTATCCTCATTGAGTAATGCACAAGCAAGTCTTAGGATAAGTTGTAAATTCAATGCTCCTAATTATGGTGATTATATTTTGATGATGACAAAGTAATTAACAAATCTAGTCTTGAAGACATTGCAACATTCACAACAACAACAAGTCAAGAAAAGAAGACAAGTGCCCAATCATTCTCAATCAAATATTATTGTAAATTTCTAATTTATGTTGAGAGTGGTTGAGAGTGGGTAGAAATAGTTAGTCTCTTCTAGGAATAAAATTTTATATGACTATTAGGTTGAGAGTAACTAAAATTAATACTTGAGAGGAAAAATAAAATTGAAAATTAATTTTTCTCATGTCTGATCAAAATACTCAAGTATTTTGAGAAAGACTCGAGTATATACTCAAGTATTTATCAAAAAACTCGAGTATTTGTGCCAGGTCAGCAAATATGACCGTTAGTCTTGTTTGTGCACCAATTCACTCGTGACCGACCAAAAAGACTCGAGTATTTTTGTCCAGTCAGCAAAAATGAACGTTGGAGAGACTCAAAAACCCAATTGAGGGCATTTGAGTCTCATCCAACCCAAGAGAGCATTTCAGAACCTTATTTGTAAAATTTCTCTTTGAATTTGTGCAAGAACAAACAAGACAACAAGATCATAGTGTGTTCAAGCTTTTATAATTTCCTCTTATCAAGTGTTAATTCCCAAAAAGCTCAGCTTCTCACTCATATTGTCATTTTATTCCAAGTTGAGTTTTAGGCCTCAATTCTTACATTGAGCTGTTCTTATTTGTGCTAATCCATTGTGAGATTAGCAATACACATACAAAAAGCTTGATTATTCAAAGTCTTATATTGTTCCCAAGCAAACCCTAAGTGGCTTAGGGTGTTGGAAGTCTTGAGAGGTTCTCAAGCACAAGACTAGGAGGTTCCTAGCCCGGTGGAGTTTCTTGAAGGGAGTTCAAGGAAGCTTTGTGAAGAGTTCTTCAATCACCGGAATCAAATTGGGGTAGAAATCAAGAGTTTGGTACACTCTTGAAGGGTTAGGTTGAGTGAGGCCATTCTCAAGCAATCCTTTGTAATTTCTAACAATTTGATTATTAGTAGAAACTCCTAAGTGATTAGGAGGACTGGATGTAGCTCATTGTTGGAGTGAACCAGGATAAAATTGCTTGAGTGGTGGTTTATTGCTTTTAATCTAATTTCTAGCTCAATAGACTTAAGTCATTTCAATCAATTAGGATTTATACAATTAGGTAGCAAGTTCAAGGAATCTTTGTGTTAAAAGTTATTTTGATTGCTTGCTATTATATTGGATAAGTTCCTGTTTATTATTGAATTGATTTGAGTTAAATTGCTGAATTTTCGTTTCTGGTTTTTCTGCTATCTGATAGGAAAAACTCGAGTATTTCAGAAAAGACTCGAGTTGTTCATCACTGAAAAACTCGAGTATTTCACAAAAGACTCGAGTCTTTTGTGTCTGATTCCAGAAAATTCAGTCTTAGCTCCATTCTTCAATTATCAATCGAAATATTTGGTATTAGTGCTTCAAAATACTATTCACCCCCCCTCTAGTCTTTGCTTAGCCCGCTTGTTGGTTTTCAACAAGTGGTATCAGAGCACGGTCGAAAGATCGAGTGTAACAACTTTTTCGAAAAAGATCCTTTTTGGAAACTAAATGGGCTCTAGCAATAACTTTGGTGGAGAAGGAGCTTCAATAAACCGTCCTCCACTATTTAATGGTGAAGGATATGTTTATTGGAAAACTCGCATGAAAGTTTTTATTGAAGCAATTGATATGGATATTTGGGATGCAATTGAAAATGGTCCTTTCATTCCCAAAAAGAAAATAAATGATGAAGTTGTTGAAATTCCAAGGAGTAGTTGGAATGATGATGAAAAGAGAAAAGTCTCATTTGATTTAAAAGCTAAAAACATCATCTTTTCGGCTCTATCCCATGATGAATTTTATAGAGTTTCCCAATGTAAATCGGCAAAAGAAATGTGGGATACTTTGCAAGTCACACATGAGGGAACAAGTGAGGTTAGAGATGCAAGATTGAATTCTCTAACTCACGAATATGAATTGTTCCACATGTTGCCAAATGAAACCATTAGTGACTTGCAAAAGCGATTCTCACACATAGTCAATCATTTGATTTCCTTGGGAAAAGTATTTCGCAATGGTGAAACTACTAACAAAATTCTAAGATGTCTTGATAGGAGTTGGCAACCCAAGGTAACCGCCATCAAGGAATCAAGAGACATAAATAGCATGGACTTAGCCACTTTGTTTGGTAAACTCCAAGAGCATGAGATGGAACTTACAAGACTTGGGATGCATGAGGAATCGGACAAAAAGAAAAAGGGCATAGCACTCAAAGCTTCAACTAAAGCTACAAAAGAAGTTGAAGAATGCTCTACAAGTGAAGATTCCGATGGTGAACCAAATCAAGAAGAATTCGGGATGTTTGTGAAAAGATTCAACAAATTTTTCAAAGGGAAGAAAGGTGGCTCTTCATCCAAATTCAAGAGAACCAAAGACTCCAAACAAAGAGAAAAGAGTACCAATGATGGAGTTAAGTGTCATGAATGTGGTGGGGTTGGTCACATTAGAATGGAATGTGCCACATTCTTGAAGAAGAATGACAAGAAGACCCAAGAGACCAAGGGGAAGCGTGCATACATTGTTTAGGATGAACCGAAGAAGAGCAATGAATCATCTTCAAGTAGTTCCGGTGATGAAAATGCAAATCTTTGTCTCATGGCCAAGAACAATCATGAGTCCTCATCAAGAGCTAATCATGACATGGGTGAAAGTGATGATGAGGTAACCTCTAGCTCTTCTTGTTCCTCTTCAAACTCCATTTCCTATGATGGTTTGCAAGAAGCCTACAATGAAATGTTAATTCAATTTAGAAGGCTTGCTAAAATCAATAAGGAAAAAGGAAAGAAAATTTTGGAGTTTCAACAAGAAATTGATGAATTGCAAAAATCTATAAATGAGTTGAAACTTCAAAATGAATCCTTGGAACTTATTAATTCTAGTCATCAAAGTGATTGTGCAAATCATGAGGAGATTATCACTCCATGTGAGAGATGTGATGAACTTGAAAAGGAAGTGAAAGAGTTGAAAAACAAACTCACAATCTCACATAATGATAGAAACCTCAACCGGTTGTTGAACTCCCAAATACATAATCACAACAAAACCGGTTTAGGATATGTTCATAAAAAGGACAAAAAGTACAAGGTGGTTGGAACATTTTCTAAGAAAAATTCATCAAAGAAACCAACTTGTACTTATTGTGGAAAAGTTGGACATATCAACATTGAGTGCCATATTAAGAAGTTTGAAATGAAAAAGGGCACTTATATGTGGATTAAGAAGGGAGAAAGTCCCAACACTAACCCTAAGGGACCCAACATTGTTTGGGTACCCAAAGTGAACAAGTGATTTCATTTTGTAGGTGTGTCTTCGAACGGGAAAACAATTGTGGTATCTTGATAGTGGATGTTCGAAGCACATGACGGGAGATAAGCGGCACTTCATTGAGCTTACTCCAAAGGAAAAGGGTTATGTCACTTATGGAGACAACAACAAAGGCAAAATCCTTGGTATTGGTAAAATCGGAAACTCTTCAAACTTGATTATTGATAATGTACTCTATGTTCAAGGATTAGAACATAATCTCTTGAGCATAAGCCAATTATGTGATATTGGTAATCATGTAGTTTTTACCTCTACCCATTGCCTCATTAAAAGTGACAAAGATGAATCAATCAAATTTGTTGGTAGAAGGTCAAATAATACTTACTTAGTTGATTTGAACAAAGTCACTTCTTTGGTCTCTACTTGTTTAGTGAGCAAAGAAAATGACACTTGGTTATGGCATCGTAGGACCGCTCATATAAATGTAAATCAATTGAAGAAAATTCAATCTAAAGATCTAGTAGTTGGTTTACCAAAGCTAAATTTTTCTATTGAAGGTGTTTGTTCTCCTTGCAAGAAATGTAAACAAACTAAAAACACCTTTGGATCAAAAATGGTGATGTCCACATCAAGGCCATTAGAAATGCTTCATATGGACTTGTTTGGACCATCACAAGTAAAAAGCTTTGGTGGCAACTATTATGCATTGGTGATTGTTGATGACTTCTCTAGGTTTACTTGGACTTTATTTTTAACTACTAAGAGTGAGACCTACAAATCTTTTAAACATCATGTCAAACTTTTGCAAAACCAAGTAAATCAAAAAGTAATTATTATTCGTACCGATCATGGTGGTGAATTCGAAAACCACAAATTTGATAGATTTTGTGCTAAAAATGGTATTGAGCACCAATTCTCCGCACCAAGGACTCCGGAACAAAACGGAGTGGTAGAGCGGAAAAATAGGGTGCTAGAGGAACTTGCTAGAACCATGTTAAATGATTCTCAAGTACCTCAATATTTTTGGGCCGATGCCGTCAATACGGCTTGTTATGTTTTAAATCGTATTTTGATAAGGTCCTCTTTGGATAAAACCCCCTATAAACTTTACAAGGGAAGAAAGCCAAATATATCTCATTTTCATGTCTTCGGATGCCAAGTTTTTGTTTTAAATAATGGAAAAGAACACCTTGGCAAGTTTGATTCCAAATCCGATGAAGGCATATTTTTAGGCTATTCTTCTCATAGTAAAGCTTATAGAATTTTCAATAAAAGAACTTTAACTATTGAGGAATCAATTCATGTGGTTTTTAATGAGTCTTCGAAAGAAGATAGTGTTTTATGTGATGCTAGTGAAGATGGCATTGATTTTTCAAAAGAAGAAAAAGAGAGAGAGAAATCAAAAGTTGATGAAGGAGATGTAAGGGAAGAACTTCCTCCAACTTGGAAATCGGTCAAGGCTCATCCTATAGACAATGTCATAGGAGATATGTCAAAGGGAGTACTTACTCGTAGGTCTATTCAAAACATTTGCCACTATGTCTCTTTTGTTTCTCAAATTGAACCTGATTCAATTAAAAAGGCCATTGAGGATGATCATTGGGTTCTTTCTATGCAAGAAGAATTAAACCAATTTGAAAGAAATGAAGTTTGGGATCTAGTCCCTAAACCCGATGATCATACCATAATTGGTACTAAATGGATTTATAGAAACAAACTTGATGAATCCGGGTTGATTATAAGAAACAAAGCTAGACTAGTAGCTCAAGGGTACAACCAAGAGGAAGGTATCGATTATGATGAGACCTTTGCTCCGGTTGCACGTCTTGAAGCTATCCGAATTTTACTTGCTTTTGCTTCAATCATGAAATTCACTTTATATCAAATGGATGTTAAAAGTGCTTTCTTGAATGGGTTTATAAATGAAGAAGTGTATGTCAAACAACCCCCCGGTTTTGAAAATAGTGAATTTCCAAATCATGTTTATAAATTGAAAAAGGCACTCTATGGATTGAAACAAGCTCCTAGAGCTTGGTATGATCGATTGAGTTCCTTTCTATTAGAAAACAAGTTTCAAAGAGAGAAGGTTGATAATACACTATTTATTTATAAAACCAAAGATGACATATTGTTAGTACAAATTTATGTTGATGATATCATTTTCGGTGCTACTAACGTGTCTCTTTGTAGAAAGTTCTCAAATTTGATGAAAAAGGAATTTGAAATGTCAATGATGGGAGAACTCAAGTTCTTCCTAGGCTTACAAATAAAGCAAGTCAAGGAGGGGATATTTGTGCATCAAGGGAAATATTGCAAAGAGCTCCTTGAGAAATTCGGATTGGACAAGTGCAAGGAAGCCCACACTCCAATGAGCACATCATGCTATCTAGACAAGGATGAACAAGGTACATCGGTTGATGTTAGTAAGTATAGGGGAATGATAGGTAGTCTCTTATATCTCACTGCATCTAGACCGGATATTATGTTTAGTGTATGCATGTGTGCTAGATTTCAAGCTAATCCTAAAGAATCTCACCTATCCGCAGTTAAACATATATTTAAGTATCTAAAAGGAACAATTAACACTGGTTTATGGTATCCTGCTGATGCCAATCTTAGTTTAGTTGGTTACTCCAATTCCGACTTCGCGGGATGCAAACTTGATCGCAAAAGCACCAGTGGTACTTGCCATTTCTTGGGAAGTTCATTGGTGTCATGGTTTTCTAAAAAGCAAGCTTGGGTCGCTCTTTCTACCGCCGAAGCGGAATATATCGCAGCCGGTAGTTGTTGTGCTCAACTGTTATGGATGAAACAACAATTATCGGATTTTGGTTTGAAACTTGAAAATATTCCGATTGGATGCGATAACACGAGTGCAATCAATTTGACTAAGAATCCGGTGTATCACTCAAGAACTAAACACATTGAAATAAGACATCACTTTTTAAGAGATCATGTACAAAAGGGTGATTGCACAATTGAATTTGTTAGTACCACAAATCAATTAGCCGACATTTTTACAAAACCTCTACCAAGGGACACCTTTTATCATATTAGGAGAGAACTTGGTATTTTAGATGAAGCTAATATAGGCTAATTGCATTGTGTGTCATTTTTTGAAAAATCACCATATTAGTCTTACTCTAATGTGTTATTGATTCTTAGTTAAATTGTCCTTGATGATATTTGAAATTGTATGTGTTAATTGTGTGTGATTCTGTACTGTATTCCAAGTTGGTAGTGAAGCATTTGTGTTTGATTTGTGTTTGGTATTTTAAAACTGAGTTTTTACTTTCTGTTCTGTCAAAATACTCGAGTTTTTCCAAAAACACTCGAGTATATTAATTCAAAATTAAATCAGTTTTAAATTGAAAAATTTTTTAATCAGGGTCTGATAAAAATACTCGAGTGTTTTTCAAAACACTCGAGTCTTTCGAAACCCCCAATTTTTGAACTTTCAGACCAAACTCGAGTATTTTCCAAAAACTCGAGTATTTTGCGTTTTCCTGAAATTTGAACTTTCGGACCAAACTCGAGTTTTTCAGTGTTTACTCGAGTTTTCTGGGGAAATCTGGGCTGAGTCACGAACGACTCGAGTATATTCTCAAAAACTCGAGTATTGTTGAATATACTCGAGTATTTTGGCGAGTTTATATATACTCCAGCCCCCACAAACTCGAGTTTCACGAACCCCTTTCTCTTCTCTCTCGGTTTTCTCATATCTCTCTCCTCAAAACTCCGTTTTTACTCAAATTTTTGCCAAATCTTACTAGTTTTACATCCTCTAATCACTTTTCCACCATTATTTCAACGAATTTCAACACTTTTCAACGTCAAATCCGTCACCCCCTTTTCAAACCCTAACTTTCCAAAACTTCAATTTTCATCAATTCCTCTATGGCTTCATCATCTGGTAAAGGAAAGAGACTTAGGATTGCCGAATCATCTTCTGAGGAGGATATTCCGGAATACTATCAAGAAGATGAATGCTTGGAACGGTTGGAAGGCTTTGCCACTAGGGAGTTCGGAGTTATCACTTGGATCAACAGTGCATTCCTTGAAAGTAAGGGTTTCTCATTTGTTACTAACCTTAGGTATCAAAAACTTATTCAATTTCTGGAATTTAATGGCCCTATCTATCCTAGGTTAGTTAGAACCTTTTATGCGAACCTTAGGCTACATAATGATGTCATAGAAACCATGGTTGAGGGTGTTAGATTCAAAATTAGCGCTAAGGACCTTTTTGTTGCTTTTGGGACTACACGACACGGGGACAATTCTTTAAAGGCAGATGCGGACGGAATTTTTCAAAGTTGTTTGCGCCCCGGTCGTGTATGGACCGAAGGAATTAAGCATTCCTCATATATGACTGTCCTCACTAGGGTGTTGCACTATATAGTCTGCCATCAGTTAGTGCCTCAAACCTCCCCCAATTATGCTAAGCACACAAACAATGAACTTAGGCTTCTTAGTGCCATCCTGAACAATGAGAAGCTCAACTGGTCTCGCATAATTTTGGATCGAATGCTACTTGCTGCAAAATCTAAACACCCGAAAACCTTACCTTATGCCATGCATGTGTGTTTCCTGTTGAGTTACTTCAAGGTACCTATCCCTAGGAATGAAGAGAAAAAGACTCTTCATGTTAACCAGCACTGCCTCAACAAAGGTACCTTGAGTCATCAAGACATGGCATTTCATGAACCCTCTGGCCAATACTTGTACCGATCTGATATTGCTGAGATAGAGAGGGTTGCGAATGTTGCAGCTCGCCAAGGGGTGGATGCCCAACAGATGGAAGAGGAAGCTGCAGCATTTGCGCAGGCTGAAGGAGGGGGCCCTATTGAGGATCAGATTAATTTTGATGACTTTATTGGATCTCAATCTGGGTTTGATAACTTGGGCTGGAGAGAGAATGTTATCACACGGTTGGACACTTTAGATGGGAGGATGGACTCCCTTGTGCATGCTTTGGACGCTCAGCGTGATGATTTTGTTCGCCTCGACACTAGGATGAGTGCAGAGTCTGCCATGTTTTATTCTCATTTGGATCAGCACTCGGCCCAGATTAATGCCCGCCTGGACCAGCAGTCAGGGGAGATGCACCGCCGGTTTAATGAGATGATGGCGGCCTTCTCTCGATTTTATCCTCCTCCAGATGATCCAGCTCCTTCGATGTTTTGATGATGTTGACCTTTGCAGTCTATTTTAGTTTTCATTATGTTTTCATCATGTTGATCTTGTTGCATTTTTTGTACTTTGAGAACTTGGTGTTTTGAGACTTTGAGTTTATTATTGCACCTTTGATTTGGACCTTTTATGATGTTTTTATGTTAATGAATTTGGTTTTCATTATGATGTTTGTGCAAAGCTTCAGGGGGAGCTCTTTATTTTTATTATTAAGTCTATTTTTTTGCATAGTTGGTTATGGGGTTTTCCAATTATGCACCTCTTCTCCCTTGATCTTTTTTTTCTAAATTGTTACATCTTTTTGGCGTATGTCAAAAATGGGGAGAGATATTATACACTTGTCTTGATATTGTTGCACCTAAAATTCTCTAATTATGGTATATACTCTGATAATTGTTAAATACTCTAATACCATAGGCTTCGTGCTAAAATTAAATTGTCATAACATCTTGCACAAGCGGAATTTTTAGATAGGTGAAAAGTATCATATAGTGAGGGGGAGTTGCATTTTCAAGTGGATTCAAGCTCAACAAATGGTACAAGTGTTAATTATTTTGTCATCACCAAAAAGGAGGAGATTGTAAATTCAATGCTCCTAATTATGGTGATTATATTTTGATGATGACAAAGTAATTAACAAATCAAGTCTTGAAGACATTGCAACATTCACAACAACAAAAAGTCAAGAAAAGAAGACAAGTGCCCAATCATTCTCAATCAAATATTATTGTAAATTTCTAATTTATGTTGAGAGTGGTTGAGAGTGGGTAGAAATAGTTAGTCTCTTCTAGGAATAAAATTTTATATGACTATTAGGTTGAGAGTAACTAAAATTAATACTTGAGAGGAAAAATAAAATTGAAAATTAATTTTTCTCATGTCTGATCAAAATACTCGAGTATTTTGAGAAAGACTCGAGTATATACTCGAGTATTTATCGAAAAACTCGAGTATTTGTGCCAGGTCAGCAAATATGACCGTTAGTCTTGTTTGTGCACCAATTCACTCGTGACCGACCAAAAAGACTCGAGTATTTACCAAAAGACTCGAGTATTTTTGTCCAGTCAGCAAAAATGAACGTTGGAGAGACTCAAAAACCCAATTGAGGGCATTTGAGTCTCATCCAACCCAAGAGAGCATTTCAGAACCTTATTTGTAAAATTTCTCTTTGAATTTGTGCAAGAACAAACAAGACAACAAGATCATAGTGTGTTCAAGGTTTTATAATTTCCTCTTATCAAGTGTTAATTCCCAAAAAGCTCAACTTCTCACTCATATTGTCATTTTATTCCAAGTTGAGTTTTAGGCCTCAATTCTTACATTGAGCTGTGCTTATTTGTGCTAATCCATTGTGAGATTAGCAATACACATACAAAAAGCTTGATTATTCAAAGTCTTGGATTGTTCCCAAGCAAACCCTAAGTGGCTTAGGATGTTGGAAGTCTTGAGAGGTTCTCAAGCACAAGACTAGGAGGTTCCTAGCCCGGTGGAGTTTCTTGAAGGGAGTTCAAGGAAGCTTTGTGAAGAGTTCTTCAATCACCGGAATCAAATTGGGGTAGAAATCAAGAGTTTGGTACACTCTTGAAGGGTTAGGTTGAGTGAGGCCATTCTCAAGCAATCCTTTGTAATTTCTAACAATTTGATTATTAGTAGAAACTCCTAAGTGATTAGGAGGACTGGATGTAGCTCATTGTTGGAGTGAACCAGGATAAAATTGCTTTAGTGGTGGTTTATTGCTTTTAATCTACTTTCTAGCTCAATAGACTTAAGTCATTTCAATCAATTAGGATTTATAAAATTAGGTAGCAAGTTCAAGGAATCTTTGTGTTAAAAGTTATTTAGATTGCTTGCTATTCTGTTGGATAAGTTCCTGTTTATTATTGAATTGATTTGAGTTAAATTGCTGAATTTTCGTTTCTGGTTTTTCTGCTATCTGATAGGAAAAACTCGAGTATTTCAGAAAAGACTCGAGTTGTTCATCACTGAAAAACTCGAGTATTTCACAAAAGACTCGAGTCTTTTGTGTCTGATTCCAGAAAATTCAGTCTTAGCTCCATTCTTCAATTATCAATCGAAATATTTGGTATTAGTGTTTCAAAATACTATTCACCCCCCCTTTAGTATTTGCTTAGCCCGCTTGTTGGTTTCCAACATAAGTAATTCCCTTGACGGAATTAAGTGAAAGGTTTAAAGGGTTTGAAAAGTATAGAAAGGCCTATAACTGAAAAGGTGGGACGTGACTTTTTCATATGTTCAATATTCAAGGTTTTGAATAAGTTGCTGAAGGAAAGAGGAGGGGCTTGGGCATGTTGCTAAAGGACACCATCATCATCGTTGAACCAGCCTCTAATGATTCATTCCTCCATGGAACCAAGACCACATTCCTTTCTAAGGCCTGATATGCCACCGAGAAGATATCTTGCTCTAAATCCTTCCAAGCCACGTCACTTTTCTAAGTTCCTAAAGTGGGCCATCCTTTGCCTAGGCATCAGCCCTGCATGAAGATGACTAAGTTAGTCAACTTTAAATAAAATAATAAAGATTAATTCCTTTTGGATTCAAATTGGGATTTTGACAACATATTGGACCTAATTATTTATTGGGCCTTACTATCAAGTATCAACTTTTAGGTTCTAAACAAAGATTTTTAGTTCCCAACTCTCACGCTTTAGCCCCCAAACCCCAAAATCTTTTTAATCCTAAAAATACATTTTCATGTATTCTTTTCTCAATAATCTCAAACCCCACTTCCCTCCCACACCCAAGCCCTTCTCTCATACCCAAACCCCTCTCTTACTCACTAGAAGTTGTCGTCGCTGGAGAAAGACAACGTCAATGCCCTTGTCACTATTTGTCTCTTTCGCTCATTGCTCAATGTTTTTAGTTTCCAACAAACCATTGTCAGAAAATAGAAACTATTTTCTGACATAGGGTGTCGAAATTGCTATCCAAATGCAAACAACTTTTTTCCAATCAATGAGTGTTAGAATTTAGTTAATAGATTCTGACATACCCGTGTCGGAAAATTAGTAATTTTTCGATACTAGCTAGCTTGTTGAAATTGCATTAGTGGCGAAAAAAATAGTAAATACACTTAAACACGCTTCAATAGAAAGGTCTTGAAACGTGAGTGAGAGAGAATGTTGGAAAATTTGGGGTTTGAATAAGAAAAGTTCGGGAAGACACTTGCAAAGGAAGGTGAGGGGGTTTGGAAGGAAAAATATGTTCTATGGATATTATAGCCATTTTACTCTTAAAAGAGGATTTGAGGGCCAAAGTGTGGAGGTTGGGAACTAAAACTCCTAAACAAAAGCTAATCGAAAAAATTGCCAACCAAGAAGGTGGTCAACTACTAACAGGTGAGCTAGCAATAAACATTAAGGTTATGTAAGGTTGAGAGAGAAGACAAGGGGTAGGGGAGAGAAAAAGAAAGAAAAAGAAAAAGAGACAACCCGTATAGTTATGCAAAAAAGGTTCTTTTAACCTCAGTTCTTAGGGCCGAGGATAAACATCTAAAACTAATTAAGTTTTTTTTTTTTTTTTTTTTTTTGCATCAAGGCTATCCTCCAACCGATAGCCGAAAATTAATCCCCTCCGAGTCATAAAGATCACCGAAATGTGGGTTTTGCCTCTACCAACAAAGCATTTTCCATACCTACGGCAGGGATCGAACTTCTGACATCATGCTTAAGAAACCCAGTTATCTACCAACGGTGTTGGGCCTTGTTGATATAACTAGTTAAGTTTTCTTGATATACTAAAAAAATAATTTTTTTTAATTTTGTTTAAGGGCTGAGGATAAACACCTTAATCTAAACTTATTTTCTTGAGAAAATAAAAACATACTTCCTCCGGCTTGAAATATAAGAAAAAAACATACTTCTCTTGGTTTAAAATATAAGCAAAACTAATCAACTTTCTTAAATTTTATTTCATTCTCAATGCTATTTTCCTAAAACATCCCTAGAAAATTGTTATCTTATTTAATTTTTTTTATTCTCAATACAACTTTCCTAAAATACCTCTATTTTTTTTATAAATTTGAGAAAATTAAATACAATCAACTAATCTTAATAATCGTGAAATTAGTTACTTTTGCTTATAATTCGAGGCGGATGAAGTATTTTGAATACACAATTTTCTCCAAAACTTAACTAATTCTGAATTCCTAAGCAAACCCTTTTTTTTTTTTAACTTTTTAAGTTTTCATTTCCTAAAAAAATTTATTCAACAATGGATGCTTATCCTCAGCCTTAAGGGCTGAGATTAAGAAATTCCATGCAAAAATACCGTATAATAATCGTGTTCACACACTGTTTCAGAATTAGATATGCTTCTTCCAATTTGAAATATTAAAAAAAAACATATATTTCTTGATTTAAAATATAAGAACAAGTTAACTAATCTTTTTAAATTATGTTTCATTCTCAATACTACTTTCTTAAAACAATCATAGAAAATGGTTATTTTATTTAATTTTTGTTTCATTTCAAATACTACTTTCTTAAAATACCTCTATTTTTTATAAATTAAAAAAAATCAAATACAATCAACTAACTCTCTTAATAAGTATAATTTTAATTTTTTTTTTTATATTCTGAACGGGAGGGAGTAGGTCTTATGCCTTATCAATTGATCTTACGAAATTCTGAAATGGGACAGGAAAATGTGGTGGATTGTGGTAAAAGCACTATTGAAGAAATAAAAAGAGAATAGAGAGAATAAGTAAAATTTGAAAATGCAATTCTAACAATTTTTATGAGTTACACGTATCATTTTCTTTTCAATATGAAATTATTTATTTTTCTTTTTTAAACAATACTCTGAGCATATTGATAAAAAAAAAAAAACCCTAAGCATGTTTGGGAGTTGATTTTGAGCGAACAGAAAAGACCTGTTGTTCAATTATAAATTATTAAGAGAATTATATAATATTTTTATAAATAAATTAAGAATAAAATTATAAATTAGTATGAAATCTTCGTTATCATTCCTTGTTTATTTATTTAATTATAAATACATTTTACAACTTTTAATTTAAAATTGAAAAATATGCCTTCCATTTCATTCCCCTATGAAACCCTCCATCCGTACAGAACCTAAAAGCACTTATAACCTTTGTTTTATAGAAACTTAATTAGACAATTTCAACTTTTTTTTTTTTGCCCATTCGGTTCCCTATTACTATCCATATGCATCTGGATCCGACTTGGATCGTGTGTCTGGCTATGGCAGGTGAATCTCTTAACATGAATTTTCTGCATCCACAAGAAATCGAACTCGAGACCTTACTTAAGCGAGACCGAGCCGCTTACCACTCGTACGAACCCATGTTGGTTGTTACGACACTTTCAACTTTACTAAGTAGGTTTTGTTAACTAGTTAATCAGATTATATATTGACAGAATCAACTGAACCATTTCACATTCGAAAATTATAGCTCTATAAAACTGGCCTATTCAAACTCCGGTGTCATTGAAGCCAAGTTATGGTTAACAACAACAGCAGTGGCAGACAGCCAAGTTTGATCAAACTTAAACGATGGCTTCCATGACTCACGAACTGAAGATTACACATTATTTATCTCCCACATTACCAACCAGCATATTCTGTAAAACTGTTTCTATTAATAATTGATCCAGACATTCAAATATAATCAGCATGTCCAGCTAATGTTAAAATAAAAACACACAATCTTAAAATAAAAACATTGAACTAGCACCAGAAAGTATAACCAGGTTAAAGACTAAAAACAAGATATCTGAGTCCCTGGCAAACAATCTCGGTTACTGCCTTGATCTTGACTCTGCCCGTCTTGCTTCATCTGGTGTAGAAGGAAACAGCTCCACATACCTTGATCCAATTGTCATTTTATCCTTGCCCATGGCTCTCTTAGCCTCCTCAGCAGAAACAAATTCCACATATGCTTCTCCCGTGGCTTTCCCATCTGGGCGACATGCAATGTGTACCCTGTTTTCTATTAGCTTGAAATCTTTGAAAAATTCAACAATTTGAGATTTAGTCACTGAGAACGGAAGTCCACGCATCTTCAAGATCTCAGTGTATTCCATTTGGTCCTTATCGCTGAACCTCTTGGACCGAGAGGGAGGAGGACTTCCATGGTAGTCATTATCATAAATTCCTTCATAATGGACCTCAGCAGCAACAGCATTGTAATAATCCTGCTTCTTGCACCTAAAAACTTCTACATATCTGCGGCCCATGTTCTGTCGATCTCTCTGCAAAGCAAACTCAACCTGCATCGATCCTGCAAAGACTACAAAGGCCTCTCCAGAGAACCGTCCACCCTTGTTGACCAGCAACACATCCACAATGGCCATTCCAGCAAAGAACTTCGAAATGTCAATATCCGTGCAGTTAAACGGGAGCCCCCTGAGACGAACCACCGGAAAGGGAGGAGGGGGCTGAAAGCCACCAGCATATCCATATGGTTGAAAGCTGCCTGTTCCGCTGCTCACTGCGAAGTATGGATTCGATTCCATCATTCTTTGTCTCTTTGAGCCAACCTCGTACCCGTCCGAAACCCCCCCGCTTCCCAACATTGCCCTTCAATTTTCATACCCAAAAAAATAAAAAATTCCCCACTCAACATGTTAATAAAGCCAAACCCAACCCAACGTTTCCCTGACACCTAACTTTAATTCCTAATGCCATCAAATTAATAATATTCATCACAACTCCTAAAACGAAACAAGATAAATGAAAGTAGCAAAATTTAAACCAGCTATACTAGATCAAAAGCAATAGGCCTAACACTAAACTAATTATAAAGATAAATGTTTTCCACACTGAAAAATATTTGGCCACTCAAACATCATATGCAATACGCCTAACACTAAACTAATTATAAAAATCCAAGAGTTTTATAAAAAAAAAAAAAAAAAAAAAAACGTGACAACCGAGAAAATAACACTTTACAAAATAATTCCAGTACAATACAATCATTCTGGATTATGAAAAACAATTGTTTTAAAGTTTAAACTGTCCATACTCTTCAAAGTTGAAAGTTACATATATTTCTACAGATTTTTCATATTTCTTGAGTTAAATTCATTGGATGAAAACTTTCACAGCAAACAACAATAAGTGAATAACGAAATTTAAAGACCTCAGGGAAATTTCATTCGCACACCCCGAATACCTCATTCACACCCATACGATGGATCCTCCGACCGTGTAAAAGAAAAGAGGGTCATGTGCGAACAAGATTTCCCAAGACCTTATATCAAAGCATAGGATATAATTATCTGAAATATGCACACACATATATATATGTATAAAGGAAAATAATCTCCTTGGCGCTATTTACAAAATATTTCAACAAATGGTTGTTTAATTATTTTTTTTTTTAACAGAAGATTATCAAAGTAAAAAGCTCAAATATTTAACAACACCAAGAGACGGGCAATTCGTAATTGTAGCATCACAGAAAAATCAAAAACCCAAAGATACAAATTATATAGAAAATTGAATGAAATTGTGAAAACAAGAAAAGGATAAAGTTTTATGGACTTACCCCCTGGGACCGTACATGTCGCCGAATGAACGAGCAAAAGGCGATTCGGAAGAAGACGGAGGAAAACGAAACGGATCCAGAGCTGCGATTGAAAGAAAAATCCACACAAGATGAATCAGAAAACAGAACCGTTCGTTGGTGTAGGAGGAAATCGAGTATCAGAAAACCCTAACTAGGGTTACAGGATGGAGTTGATTGAACACTGCGCACCCTTTTCACGTTTTGATTTTATTTTGTTTACTTTTTTTTTTCCTCATTTTGGAAAGACTTAATTAAGTTTTTAATTCATGAATTTAGGCTCTTTCTTGAAATTAGTTCTTGAACCTCCTTTTGTTTATTTATGTTTTGCGTCTTTGAACTTTGCTCAAATTGTTTTGGATATGATTTTTTTATCATTTAAGTTATAATATGGCCGATGCATGTCACGTCACTTTCGCAACATCAACAACTAACATGCTATGTAGCGTCTCGTGGTGATTTTTGTTATTAAAAAAAATCAATTCTTTTAAAAATTATTAAAATGTTTGGTTTTTTTAATATGATTTTTAATTGTTTTTAATAAATTTGATTTTTTTTTTAATTTAAAAAATTCAAATGATATCACGTGGTATGTTACCAATTGACGTGGCGAAGGTGGTGTGGTATGTCATCGGTCATATCATCACTTAAGTGTCGTAATGACCATTTCCAAAAATTTGAGCAAGGTTTAAGGACCTAAAGAATCGAAAAAAAAAGTTCAGGGACCAATTCCAAAAGAGCACATAAGTTCAAGGACTAAAACCATAAATAAGTCTTACATTTATTACATTTTTGTCTTTTATCTTATTGTCGGGATTGAATTTGGTCTTTAATTATTTTAATTATTTATTTTGGTCTTTTAATTTTTTTTCTAAATTCAATTTGATCATTCTGTCATAGCAATGTTGGTTTTATTGAAATATTCATACACATTACAGGAAACTGAAAAGAATTGCTAAAAGCTAGAAAAATTTGAGGCCACCACCCGACGAAGGTTAAGAATAGTGGTGTTGTTTCATCAATAATGAAACAAGCTGTCTCATGATGGTGGTTTATCGATATGGATAGAGATATCAATGTGATAGAGATATGAAGAAATATGGCAGTTGGAGTGGTAGGATTATATATGTCAAGCTCTATCATTGAAATGATAATGAATCTAAATATTTTAGGTATTATGACAGAAGGATCAAATTCAATTTAAAAAAAAATGGAAAAAAAAAAGTAAAAGACCAAAAGAAGTCTAAAACAGAGATTAAGGATCAAAGTGAATCTATACAATAAGATAAAAAATTGAAAATGTAATTAAGTCTTTTGAATATTTTAGATGTTTTTTTTTGTTACACTCGATAATTCTTCTATTGCTTTTTTTTAATTGATAATTCATTCCACTAACCGCTTACTTGTTATTTATACACCACATTTGTTTTCAATGACATAATTACTGAGGAAACCGCAATTGGTGGTTGAAACAACTAAGGAATCCTAGGAGAACACCTAGAAGGGGGGGTTGAATAGGTGTAAAAGAAACCTTGAAAGATTTTCGAACGAAACAAATCGAAACAATTAAAACAAATGATTTTTGCAAATTTGTCAGCACTTAATCGATTAAGCTGAACTTTAATCGATTAATCTGCAATTTAATCGATTAAGGTCAGAAAATACAATTTCACTTAATCGATTAATAATCGATTATGACATATAAAAACTGAAAAATCACTTTTCAATCGAATACGAAAATCAATCAATCAACACGTAAGATCAGAGATTAAGCGGAAAGGATTAACACCTATATTCTTATTGATTACCTAGGTTATGAAAATGATTTTTCCAAATTAATTTGAACAATTAAGATTCAATTCAATCAATTATGAAAAATCACTTTTTCTAGGTTTTCAACCAAGAACACAATGAACAACAAGAATATAAAGAGTAAGGGTTTAGAGATACGATACAGTGATTTATCCTGGTTCACTTTCATCCACTTGAAAGCTACATCCAGTCCCCTCTTCAACCAAGAGAGATTCTTCACTATGAGGAATTAGAGTTCTCAAATTACAAGTAAATGCCTCACAAGGCTCCCTTCTTGCTAGCCTACAAGAGATACTCCACACCCTTGCCTTGTAATCCTATTGATCTTCTCTCTAATCTAACCTCTACCCCTTGTTGATAATCCACACAACAAGTCTTCACTTGCTTGATGATAATCCACACACCAAGGCTTCACTTTGCTTGATTCACAACCAAGACTTCTTCTTCTTCAATGAGAAATTTGCTTGATGATAATCGACACACCAAGTCTTCTTGTTTGTTGTAGATGGCTTGCCTCTTGCAAAGATTACAACACAATAGAAAACACAATGACACTCCTATGAATCTCTTCCAATAACTATGACAAAATCAACATGAGAGATTCTAGAGTTCTTGATCAAAGAATGTGAAAATAGAAAAGCTTTGATCTTTTAAAATTGAGAGAGAATAGAGTGGCTTGATTTCTTGTAAAATGAATATCAAAATTATGGTTAATGATCACAAAGGTTAGGAAAAGGTTTATATAGAATACCCAAAAGTTGTATGCACTAAAAACTGATTTTGAGAAGTGAAAATCGTATTTTAAAAACCAGTACAGCAGTGTTTAATCGATTAGACTTTGGCTTAATCGATTAGTAATCGATTAGAATTGGTCTTAATCGATTAGTCCATACTGCAACTTGTTAGAAACTTGTTTTCTCAAAACTAAACCTTTCCTTTCAAACCTTTAAGCCACCTATTGATTTTAGGTTAAGTGAAAACTCAAATTATGATATAATCATGACTATGATAGAGATTCACTACCCTCTATAAAACTGTACCCAAACTCATCAAATAAAAGACTAAGTCTAGAGAGGCAAAAGATAAAACAATAACAAAACTCAAACTAGATCTTCAAGTCTTCATGATCTTGTTCTCTCTTCTTCACTTGATGTTTATTGTTGCTTGTTGAGCTTGAAACTTGATCAATATCTTTGTAGCTTGTTCAAAACCTTTTGTCATTATCAAAACATTCTCAATGGAACTTACAATCTTCCCCTTTTTGAAAATGACAAACATGTTTTGAAGTTGTTTGAAGTTGTTGATGCTTTAAATATTTGATCACTTGGTGAGACTCTTGCTCCCCCTTAATCAATGCAATTTACATTTGAAATCCAATTGATAGAAGCTTGATTCTCCCCCTATCTTCAACAACTTTGCTCAACCTACATAAAAACAACAAAAACAACCATTCTCCCAAAACAAACTATTTCTCCCCCTTTGGCATTATCAAAAAGTAATATATACCAATTGAAATATAAAATGCTTAGCCAAAATAAGAGAAATCACCAATCATTCCTTTTCAACATTGATACCAATTGAAAGATAAGAACCAAAAAATAATCAATGATACCAATTGAAAAGCTAATTGTCACTAATTGAAAAAATATCACAAAAGCATGATAATCATCTAATCATCACTCAATGATACCAATTGAACTTTAGAAAAAGTAATACCAATTGAGAACAATCAATTATACCAATTGAGAAAAACTATAATTGATACCAAATAAGAATATTCAACAATATCACTTGTACCAATTTTTTTTTACCACTTTGTAGGTCATTCACTTGAGATGCAAATGTAATACCAATTGAAGATGCAAATGTATGAATAACACTTGTAAGCTCTTTGCTCTTCAATCATACCTACAAAACAATCATGCTTTGCTTTTTGGTATCCAAATGGTTTTGGATCCATTTTTGTTAGTTAAGGGAATCTCACCCTTCTTAACCCAAACAAACTTTCCTTTAGGTATACCATGCACTTTAATATAACACACATTTGAAGTATGTCCATGAGTACCACAATAGAAACATGTTGGTGCATTTAAAAAATCAACTTTAGAAAAATCAACAACATTTCTATGAGAATTACTCTTAGCATTAGTATAACCCAAACCAAACTTGTTTGAATTTCCTCTTTGAAAATTTAACAATGTGCGCAATCTAATATCACCACTTGTGAAACTTGCAAGCTTATTTTTCAAAATAGCATTTTCATCTTTAAGCAACTTGCAATTCTCACAATCAACCACAATATTCAATCTATTAGCACAATCACAAGAAGAACTAGCATATATAAGATCAAGAGTTTCATTTTCAAGATTAAGCTCATAAACTTGTTTTTGAAGTTCTAAAATCTCTTTTTGATGTTTCAAAATGAGCTTCTTTCTTTCAATGTTTTTCAAAGCTAGTTTCTCAAGTTGTTCATGCATTTCTTCATAAGCATTATATAACAATTCATATTTAGAAGAAATTTTGGATTTAGTATCACTTACATCGCTATCCTCGCTTTGTTCACTTGATTCATCATTTGAACTTTCCTCTTCATTGACTTGAACAAGCAAGTTGAGATTAGCAACTTCTTCATCATCCGACGAACTACTCGATGTGCTTTTCTTCTCTTCTACATCATTATCCCAAACTATATATGCCCTTTTGTGTTTTGAATTTTTCTTGTCTTTCTCCTTCTTCTTGAGATACCTAGAGCATGAGTACTTGAGATGACCGGGTTTTCCACATTCATGGCAAACTACACCTTCTTTTGATGTCTTGGTCTTGTAGTGTGGGGAATCCTTCTCTTTACCTTTGTCTTTGTTCAACCTTCCTTTTCTCCTTAGAAACTTGTCAAACTTTCTTAGTAAAAGTTTCATTTCTTTTTCATCAACATCCGAATCGAAATCTTCACTATCATCATCATCGGAACTCTCTTTCTTATTGTATGATCTATTGACTTTAAGAGCAAGTCCCTTTCTTCCATTGTTCTTATCCGACTCTTCATTGATACTTAAACGTCCAAGCTCCATTTCCATGTTCTTGAAGCTTTCCGAAAAGTGTTGCTAGATCCATAGCATCCAAATTCTTAGATTCAACAATAGCAGTTACTTTTGGTTGCCAATTCCTGTCTAAACATCTCAACACTTTTTAGAAAGTTCACCTTGTAAGAAAGTCTTACCAAGAGCAAGTAAATGGTTAATAATATGAGTAAAACGCTATTGCATATCATTAATAGATTCATTTGGAAGCATTTGAAACAATTCATAATCACGCATTAAAGCATTCAATCTAGCTCTCCTAACCTCACTAGTTCCTTCATGAGTCACTTGTAAAGTGTCCCACATTTCCTTAGCACTAGTACATTGGGAAACTCTAAAGAACTCATCATAAGATAAAGCGGAGGTAATGATATTCTTTGCTTTATAATCATATTGAACTTTCTTTCTATCATCATCCTTCCACTTATCCTCGGGGATTAAATGTACTACGCCTTCAACTAAACTAGAGGGGATATGAGGACCTTTTTCAACTACTTTCCAAATTTCACTATCTATGGCTTGGATAAAGATTTTCATTCTAACTTTCCAATAAGCGTATCCCTCACCATTAAAGAGTGGAGGACGACTTATCGAAGCACCTTCACCACCAAAGGGATTCATGGAACCCATTGCGATTTACTTAAAGGATCTTTACGAAAAAGCTCTTATGCTCGTGTCTTTCGACCGAGCTCTGATACCAATTGAGGAAACCGCAATTGGTGGTTGAAACAACTAAGGAACCCTATGAGAACACCTAGAAGGGGGGGTTGAATAGGTGTAAAAGAAACCTTGAAATATTTTCGAACGAAACAAATCGAAACAATTAAAACAAATGATTTTTGCAAATTTGTCAGCACTTAATCGATTAAGCTGAACTTTAATCGATTAATCTGCAATTTAATCGATTAAGGTCAGAAAATACAATTTCACTTAATCGATTAATAATCGATTATGACAGATAAAAACTGAAAAATCACTTTTCAATCGAATACGAAAAATCAATAATCAACACGTAAGATCAGAGATTAAGCGGAAAGGATTAACACCTATATTCTTATTGATTACCTAGGTTATGAAAATGATTTTTCCAAATTAATTTGAAAAATTAAGATTCAATTCAATCAATTATGAAAAATCACCTTTTCTAGGTTTTCAACCAAGAACACAATGAACAACAAGAATATAAAGAGTAAGGGTTTAGAGATACGACACAGTGATTTATCCTGGTTCACTTTCATCCACTTGAAAGCTACATCCAGTCCCTTTTTCAACCAAGAGAGATTCTTCACTATGAGGAATTAGAGTTCTCAAATTACAAGTAAATGCCTCACAAGGCTCCCTTCTTGCTAGCCTACAAGAGATACTCCACACCCTTGCCTTGTAATCCTATTGATCTTCTCTCTAATCTAACCTCTACCCCTTGTTGATAATCCACACAACAAGTCTTCACTTGCTTGATGATAATCCACACACCAAGGCTTCACTTTGCTTGATTCACAACCAAGACTTCTTCTTCTTGAATGAGAAATTTGCTTGATGATAATCGACACACCAAGTCTTCTTGTTTGTTGTAGATGGCTTGCCTCTTGCAAAGATTACAACACAATAGAAAACACAATGACACTCCTATGAATCTCTTCCAATACCTATGACAAAATCAACATGAGAGATTCTAGAGTTCTTGATCAAAGAATGTGAAAATAGAAAAGCTTTGATATTTTAAAATTGAGAGAGAATAGAGTGGCTTGATTTCTTGTAAAATGAATATCAAAATTATGGTTAATGATCACAAAGGTTAGGAAAAGGTTTATATAGAATACCCAAAAGTTGTATGCACTAAAAACTGATTTTGAGAAGTGAAAATCGTATTTTAAAAACCAGTACAGTAGTGTTTAATCGATTAGACTTTGGCTTAATCGATTAGTAATCGATTAGAATTGGTCTTAATCGATTAGTCCATACTGCAACTTGTTAGAAACTTGTTTTCTCAAAACTAAACCTTTCCTTTCAAACCTTTAAGCCACCTATTGATTTTAGGTTAAGTGAAAACTCAAATTATGATATAATCATGACTATGATAGAGATTCACTACCCTCTATAAAACTGTACTCAAACTCATCAAATAAAAGACTAAGTCTAGAGAGGCAAAAGATAAAACAATAACAAAACTCAAACTAGATCTTCAAGTCTTCATGAGCTTGTTCTCTCTTCTTCACTTGATGTTTGTTGTTGCTTGTTGAGCTTGAAACTTGATCAATATCTTTGTAGCTTGTTCAAAACCTTTTGTCATTATCAAAACATTCTCAATGGAACTTACAATTACCCCTTTCAAGAAGAAAATGACAATGGTGTCTGTCTTATGATCAAAACTACAAAGTGTTGATCATTTTTCACAATTCTAATTCTAAGTTTGTAATTGAGAAAATGTTTATAAAATATGTATGAAAGGAACATTGGGCTAGTCTTTGGTTTGAGATTTGAATGAGCGAGTATGATGATTTAGTTGTGTGGGGGTGAACCTAAGGCTGTTATGATTCTCATGCTTGTATAGGTTGGGTCCTTTTACACTTTCCTCGCCTCACCCCTTAGAACTTAAGACATTAAATGTCTCGACCACCTCTTTTCAAAGGATGAAATCATTCCACTTTGTCTCTTAGCCCTATCATGTGGATAGGCACATGCACATCCTCTGTTTTTTGGTGATAACAACTAGAGCCCAAAGTGGTAAAGAGACAAATTGGTTTGCAATCATTAGAGGGGAATTAATCCCTGTTCCAAGCAAACCTCAAAGAAGGAGAACGAGGTTAGTGGTATTTTTGTTGACCTCTTAACCCAATTACCTATATTAGTAACCTTATCATGGCTTCATCATCACCTTCCTCCGCCAGGTTGTCATGCCTCAAGGAGATATTTCGCCCCAAAGCCACCAAACCAAATATCACTCAGAGTTCCCAAAGGCGTTCTCACCTTCATCCTCAAGGCGTCAACCCTAGCCTCGTGTTCCTCGGTCGCCTTATCGTTTGAATCCTCACTTCACCGAAGCTCCTTTATTTAACCGTTAATGTCGTGTCTAGGACATGGTGTATCAGATATACCCCTAGCTTAAAGGTATAGAGAGACCCAAGAACTAGTGGATGGACTGAGGTTAGTGTATGATTGTTTAGGTATGCTAGAGGTCCAGTTGGGACAACTAGGGTTTCCCTAATCACAGTGTGTGCAAATGTGCAATTAGGGAGAGAGAGAACGTACCAGAGCCCCTTGCTGGAGACAGCTATTTATAGGGGTGACATTGTACCTTGTGGGCCTGTACGGAGGGCCAGCAAGGCAGCTGACGTGTCCCATTTAGGATGTAGGATGAGTCATTCATCCTTATCCAGTAGTGGAGAATCTTATCCCTGTTGGCAAGTTAGGCTCACGCGCCCCTGGCTCGGACTCCTTGGGGGGTAAGCCCCATGCGGTCGGTCCTGAGGTGCCAGGATGGGTCCTAGGACAAGCGCTCGGCTTGGGTAGGCGTGACCTATCAGATAGGATAATCTGGTCGACCGAGTATGCTAAGGGTAGACCGAGGGTCAGTCTACCACATAAGCCCCCTAGCTCGGTAAGACTTTTTGAGTCTTGAGCCGAGCTGATAATTCTTCGACGGTGTCCTTTAAAGGAACCAGGCGTTAGGGTCGGGGCGAGGTGATGAGTTCAGGACAGCTCAAAGTGCCTCGCTGTCCCTTATACTGACTGAGAGGACGTTTGAATGTCCTTTCATTGACACGTGCTGCTTGTGTCAGGTGTCATTATTATGCATGCTGCCCTTTGGGTTTTTGAAATGTTTCCCTCCACTGATTGCGCAACACGTGTCTCTTTAAGTGGCTCAATGTTGGATTTGGGCCTCTGCTGCCAGGCCCAGTAACTCAAAAAACGTGGGGAGGGAAGTTTCTTTTTGAGTTTTAACTGCCCTTTAGTCTTCTTATTTCCTCATTTCTTCCAAAACTCTTCCTTCTATCTTCCCTCTCTGTTCCTGAGTTTTCTTAAGATCTCAGATTTCCTCCAACCATTCTCAAGCCATTGCAATCCTGCTCTCTTTGACGGTTATTGCTTCCCCTTCATTGCACCTATCAGTTCGTGTCAGTCTTCTTTCTACAGTTTCAGGTATTTTGACTTGGAACCTCTGGTTTTTGCTTCTATCTTTTTCTTTTTTCGTTTGAACTGTTCATCCCTTAGGTTCTGGGTTCTTGGCTTTCATTGGGTTTAGAGTTTCTTTCTGGGTTTTTCGAATTTCCTGAGTTCTCATCATGGGTGTTAATTGGTCATGGTATGAGGAATTGTCAAAAATTTTGGGTTTAGGCGATATTGAGGATTCTTCCTCCTCTTCATCTTCATCTTCTTCGGATTTGGAAGTGCTAGACTTCCGGCCACCGCCCTTTCGCCATCGCATGGCGGATCCCACGGCGGAGATGCCGTTATCGGTGGAATTTCCCCAGACTTTTGAGGAAAAGGAGAGTAGGAAGTTACAGTATCAAGTAGCGGAGGAGCGGGCCCAAGTGGCCCGCCGCCCCTCGAACCGTACTTGGGAAAAACCCTTCTGGGGAAAAGCCTTAAAGGTTAGGGGAAGATGCAGTAGGCTCGGCTATAGGACCAATAAACCTAGGGTTAGGTTGTTTAAAGATTTTGATTTTGTAGATTCTGACGCCGAGACTTCCCTTTCCCCAGGTATGGTTCGACGGTGCGTCACACATCCTCATGAATTTCCTGTGCCTTCGAACTCTGGAGCTTATGATTGGGTTGATTTGGAGGTGCTCGGTACGCCGTCAGCCTTAATCAACAGCAATTTGAGTCATATCCGAGCTAACATACTCCCTTGCTCTATGGACGAAACGGGGACATCTTACACAATCAGTCCTCCGTCAGCCAATGACCGAGTATGTACAGCAATCGAAGGGAACCGCAGGGAGTTTTTCATGTATGAGGAGGTTGTGATAAGGCTGGGTGTTAAAATGCCGTTTTCCGATCTAGAGATAGCTCTGCTCCAGCGGCTGCGCCTAGCTCCCACCCAACTACATCCTAGTGGTTGGGCGTTTGTTCGAGAGTTTCAAAAATTTTGTGAGGCTCGCCGATTGACATGCTCGCTCCGAGCATTTCTATGGTTATACATACCACAGGTAAACATTTTTGAGAAAGGGTCAACCAAGAGACTGTGGGTATCGTTGAAGGCACGCAACGACCATGCTCTCTTTGCTAAATACACTGATTCATGGAAAACCTTTAAACCTTTGTTTTTCAAGTACCAATTTGTCGGAAGGGCTGGTTTATGGAGGATGATCACCCTCGGTTTCCTCTATCCTGGTCGCCTGACTTTTTCAACAGACACCCGATGAGGAAACCGCAATTGGTGGTTGGAGAGACAAAGGAACCCTAGGAATACACCTAGAAGGGGGGGTTGAATAGGTGTACAAGATACCTTGAAAGATTTTCGAATGAAACAAATCGAAACAATCAAAACAAATGATTTTTGCAAATTCTACAGCACTTAATCGATTAACCTGCAATTTACTCGAGTAGTACTCGATTAAACTTGAACTTAATCGATTAGATATGACAGAAAACAGAAAAATCAATTTTTCATTCGAATACGAAAATCAATCAATTCACATGCAAGATCAGAGATTCAGCGGAAATGATTAACACCTATATTCTTATTGATTAACCTAGTTATGAAAATGATTTTCCCTTTATCAATTTGAACAATTAAAGATTCAATTCAATCAATTATGAAAATCAATCTTTCTAGGTTTTCAACCAAGAACGCAATCAAATGACTTGAATATAAAGAGTAAGGGTTTAGAGATACGACACAGTGATTTATCCTGGTTCACTTTCATCCACTTGAAAGCTACATCCAGTCCCCTCTTCAACCAAGAGAGATTCTTCACTATGAGAAATTAGAGTTCTCAAATTACAAGTGATTGCCTCACAAGACTCCCTTCTTGCTAGCTTACAAGAGATAACCGACACCCTTGCCTTGTAATCCTATTGATCTTCTCTCTAATCTAACCTCTACCCCTTGTTTATAATCGACACAACAAGTCTTCAATTGCTTGATGATAAACCACACACCAAGGCTTCACTTGCTTGATTCACAACCAAGACTTCTTCTTCTTCTTCAATGAACGTTGCTTGATGATAATCGACACACCAAGGCTTCTTGTTTGTTGTAGTGGCTTGCCTTCTTGCAAAGATTACAACACAATAGAAAACACAAAACAATCCTATGAATCTCAATCAAGAGTTATGACAATTCACCATAAGAGATTCAAAGGTTCTTGATCAAAGAATATGAAAATATGAGAACTTTGATCTTTAGAAAATGAGAGAGAATAGAGTGGCTTGATTCTTTGTAAAACTTGTATGAAATGGTTCTAATCTATCACAAATAATTGGAAAAGGTTTATATAGAATACCCAAAAGTTGTAGCACTTGAAAACTGATTTTGAGAAGTGAAAAACGTATTTTAAAAAATCAGTTCAGCAGTACTTAATCGATTAAGCAAGTCGTGTAATCGAGTAGTACTCGATTAAGTTAATCACTTAATCGATTAAGTTGGTACTTCACATGTTCAAAACTTGTTTTCTCAAAATCCAACCTTTCCTTTAAAACCTTTAAGCCACCTATTGATTCTAGGTTAAGTGAAAACTCAAATTATGATTAAATCATGACTTATGAATGAGATTCACTACCCTCTATAATAATCTACCCAAAAAAAAAAACCTATGAAGCTTGAGAGGCAAAAGATAAAAGAAATACAAATACACTCAAACTTAGGTCTTCATGAGCTTGCTTTCTCTCTTCTTCATTTGATGTTTGTTGTTGCTTGTTGAGCTTGAAACTTGATCAACACTTGTAGCTTGTTCAAAAACACTTTGTCATTATCAAAACATTCATCATGTTCATCATGGAACTAACAATCTCCCCCTTTTTGAAAATGACAACCCATGTTTTGAAATCGCTTGAAGTTGTTGATGCTTGAAACATTTGATCACTTGAGAAGACTCTTTCTCCCCCTCAATCAATGCTTTAACACTTGCATCCAATTGATAGAAGCTTGATTCTCCCCCTATCTTCAACAACTTAGCTCAACCTACATAAAAACAACAAAACAACCTTTCTCCAAATATAATATCATATTTCTCCCATGTTTCAAAACATACCATTTCTTTTCTCCCCCTTTGAGAAACATTTCATTCAATTCAAAACATCATATTTCTCCCCCTTTGGCATTATCAAAAAGTAATATATACCAATTGAAATATAACATCTAAGCCAAGGTAAGAAATCAATGATCATTTCTTCACAACATTGATACCAATTGAACAAATACAATAGAGCTATACTTTGAAATGTGATATCAATTGGTAAGAGAATATAACAATGAAAAAATAATACCAATTGAGAACTAAAAAGATCATAATATCACTTAACAAAGAAGATATCAATGTAAAGAAATATAACACCAAAGCATCATACTTTAATCAACTCAATGATACCAATTGAATTAACTAAACATTTAGAAAAGTAATATCAATTGAGAAGATACCAATTGAGATAATATATCAATATCAAATATTACCACTTTGTAGGACATTCACTTGAGATGCAAGTGTGATACCAATTGAAGATGTGAATATAGACATTCATAGTTGAGACCAATTGAGAACATGTGTCATTCATTTGCATCTTCAATCAAACCTACAAAACAATCATGCTTTGCTTTTTGGTATCCAAATGGTTTTGGATCCATTTTTGTTAGTGTAGGGACTTTCACCCTTTTTCATCCAAACAAAATTTCCTTTAGATATACCATGCACTTTAACATAACACACATTTGAAGTATGTCCATGAGTACCACAATAGAAACATGTTGGAGGATTTGAAAAATCAACTTTAGAAAAATCAACAACATTTCTATGAGATTTACTCTTAGCATTAGTATAACCCAAACCAAACTTGTTTGAATTTTCTCTTTGAAAATTTAACAATGTGCGCAATCTAATATCACAAATGGTGAAACTTGCAAGCTTATTTTTCAAAATAGCATTTTTATCCTTGAGCAACTTGCAACTCTCACAATCAACCACAACATTCAATCTACTAGCACAATCACAAGAAGAACTAGCATAGATAAGATCAAGAGTTTCATTTTCAAGATTAAGCTCATCAACTTGTTTTTGAAGATCTAAAATCTCTTTTTGATGTTTCAAAATGAGCTTCTTTCTTTCAATGTTTTTCAAAGCTAGTTTTTCAAGTTGTTCATACATTTCTTCATAAGCATTATGTAACAATTCATATTTAGAAGAAATTTCGGATTTAGATTCACTTACATTGCTATCCTCGCTTTGATAACTTGATTCATCATTTGAACTTTGTTCTTCATCATCTACTAGAGTTATCAAGTTGAGACAAGCGGCTTCTTCATTATCCGATGAACTACTCGATGTGCTTTTCTTGTTATCTTCATCACTATCCCAAACTATGTATGCTCTTTTAGATTTAGAATTTTTCTTGTCTTTCTCTTTCTTCTTGAGATACTTAGAGCATGAGTACTTGAGATGTCCGGGCTTTCCACATTCATGGCAAACTACACCTTCTTTTGAAGTTTTGGTCTTATAGTGTGGGGAATCCTTCTCTTTACTTTTGTCCTTGTTCAACCTTCCTTTTCTCCTTAGAAACTTGTCAAACTCTTTTAAAAAAAGTTTCATGTCTTTTTCATCAACATCGGAATCGGAATCTTCACTATCATCATCATCGGAACTATCTTTCTTTTTATATGCACTTTTGACTCTAAGAGCAAGTCCTTTCCTTGATTTGTTCTTATCCGACTCTTCATTGATACTTAATCGTCCAAGCTCCATTTCATGTTCTTGAAGCTTTCCGAAAAGTGTTGCTAGATCCATAGCATCCAAATTTTTAGATTCAACAATAGCCGTTACTTTTGGTTGCCAATTCCTGTCTAAACATCTCAACACTTTGTTAGAAAGTTCACCTTGAAGAAAAGTTTTACCAAGAGCAAGTAAATGATTTATAATGTGAGTAAAACGCTTTTGCATATCATTTATAGATTCATTTGGAAGCATAGTAAATAACTCATATTCACGCATCAAAGCATTCAATCTAGCTCTCCTAACCTCACTAGTTCCTTCATGAGTCACTTGTAAAGTGTCCCACATTTCTTTAGCACTAGAACATTGAGAAACTCTAAAGAACTCGTCATAGGATAAAGCGGATGTGATGATATTCTTTGCTTTATAATCATATTGAACTTTCTTTCTATCATCATCCTTCCACTTATCCTCGGGGATCAATTGTTCTACACCTTCAACTAAACTAGAGGGGATATGAGGACCTTTTTCAACTACTTTCCAAATTTCACTATCTATGGCTTGGATAAAGATTTTCATTCTAACTTTCCAATATGCATAGCCTTCTCCGGCAAACAATGGAGGACGACTTATTGAAGCACCTTCACCACCAAAGGGATTCATGGAACCCATTGCGATTTTCTTAAAGGATCTTTACGAAAAAGCTCTTATGCTCGTGTCTTTCGACCGAGCTCTGATACCAATTGAGGAAACCGCAATTGGTGGTTGGAGAGACAAAGGAACCCTAGGAATACACCTAGAAGGGGGGGTTGAATAGGTGTACAAGATACCTTGAAAGATTTTCGAATGAAACAAATCGAAACAATCAAAACAAATGATTTTTGCAAATTCTACAGCACTTAATCGATTAACCTGCAATTTACTCGAGTAGTACTCGATTAAACTTGAACTTAATCGATTAGATATGACAGAAAACAGAAAAATCAATTTTTCATTCGAATACGAAAATCAATCAATTCACATGCAAGATCAGAGATTCAGCGGAAATGATTAACACCTATATTCTTATTGATTAACCTAGTTATGAAAATGATTTTCCCTTTATCAATTTGAACAATTAAAGATTCAATTCAATCAATTATGAAAATCAATCTTTCTAGGTTTTCAACCAAGAACGCAATCAAATGACTTGAATATAAAGAGTAAGGGTTTAGAGATACGACACAGTGATTTATCCTGGTTCACTTTCATCCACTTGAAAGCTACATCCAGTCCCCTCTTCAACCAAGAGAGATTCTTCACTATGAGAAATTAGAGTTCTCAAATTACAAGTGATTGCCTCACAAGACTCCCTTCTTGCTAGCTTACAAGAGATAACCGACACCCTTGCCTTGTAATCCTATTGATCTTCTCTCTAATCTAACCTCTACCCCTTGTTTATAATCGACACAACAAGTCTTCAATTGCTTGATGATAAACCACACACCAAGGCTTCACTTGCTTGATTCACAACCAAGACTTCTTCTTCTTCTTCAATGAACGTTGCTTGATGATAATCGACACACCAAGGCTTCTTGTTTGTTGTAGTGGCTTGCCTTCTTGCAAAGATTACAACACAATAGAAAACACAAAACAATCCTATGAATCTCAATCAAGAGTTATGACAATTCACCATAAGAGATTCAAAGGTTCTTGATCAAAGAATATGAAAATATGAGAACTTTGATCTTTAGAAAATGAGAGAGAATAGAGTGGCTTGATTCTTTGTAAAACTTGTATGAAATGGTTCTAATCTATCACAAATAATTGGAAAAGGTTTATATAGAATACCCAAAAGTTGTAGCACTTGAAAACTGATTTTGAGAAGTGAAAAACGTATTTTAAAAAATCAGTTCAGCAGTACTTAATCGATTAAGCAAGTCGTGTAATCGAGTAGTACTCGATTAAGTTAATCACTTAATCGATTAAGTTGGTACTGCACATGTTCAAAACTTGTTTTCTCAAAATCCAACCTTTCCTTTAAAACCTTTAAGCCACCTATTGATTCTAGGTTAAGTGAAAACTCAAATTATGATTAAATCATGACTTATGAATGAGATTCACTACCCTCTATAATAATCTACCCAAATAAAAAACCTATGAAGCTTGAGAGGCAAAAGATAAAAGAAATACAAATACACTCAAACTTAGGTCTTCATGAGCTTGCTTTCTCTCTTCTTCATTTGATGTTTGTTGTTGCTTGTTGAGCTTGAAACTTGATCAACACTTGTAGCTTGTTCAAAAACACTTTGTCATTATCAAAACATTCATCATGTTCATCATGGAACTAACACCCGAAGCTTTACCAGTTTCATTATGAAACTGAACTGTCGGCCGACGAGAGGCATACATGTGATACCTTCTTCAGCTATCTTAAAGAAAATGGCCAAGTTGACATTAGGAACATTATTATTTTTCCACAAGAGCTTGTGAAAGCCGAGCTTGGTATATACACCTTTTTTTTTTAACCTTTGAATATTTGATTTGCAGTTAAGATGGCTAGGAAGAACAAGGCTGCTAAACGTATGAGGGAACTTGCTAAGTCAAGGACAGTTGAGGCGGCCAGCTCTTCGGGCGGAGCCGTTTCCTCGGAAGCGACTCGATCAGTTACGGTGGTCGTGGCATCACCTGAGGTTGAAGTGGTGCAAGATGTTCGACCACCATCTGTTCGTGTGGTGGAGGTAGCTACTGGGAGGCCCGTTGTTCGGGTGGAGGAGGAGGAGGAGGACCGAGTGCCTTTGTCCAAAAGAGCTAGGATAGATAAGGGTAAAGGCAAAGTTGTTGAGTTGCTGAAACCACTACAGAGGGGTAATTTATGGTTTGACGTTTCGGATCCCGAGGAGGAGACTGTTTGGGCTCAGAAGCTGAAGGAGAAATTTGTTGATTTGGTTTATACTCCTAATGATGATAAGAGATTGTCGGACCAGACTGCTGCCACTTTGAAATGTCACTGTGATTTATTGGGCAGAAATATGCTAAGGGCTGCTAGCTACATGTTCCACCTTAGTAAGCATGCCGAAGATATCAGCGCAACTCTTTCGGCCACTGAGAAGGAGAAAAGGAGAGCTGCTGCCCATCAAGCAAAAAATCTGTTAACTCGGATTAAGGAGAATGAGGCAAATCTTCAAGCTCTGACCGAGGCCAACACCGACTTGCAGAGAAAACTTGAAGCATCTGAAAGAGCTCGGGAGACCGCTCAAAAGGCCTTGGAGGATGTTGGTGGAAGGGAGGCCGAAAAGGGAAGGCTGCTGCAAATTGCTCAAGAGAAACTGGCTGAAGCTCAGCAGAAAGTTACCGAGCTGGAGGGTGTGCATGGTCGGTTGACAAATTCAGAGAATGAGGTGGGTCGGTTGCAGGGGGAGTTGATAAAGGCTCGTCGGAAAGCTTTGAAACATAAGGTTACGGCCAAGCGGAACCACTTCAATTGGGATCATGCAGTGAATGACTCTTTTGTGAATGCTGTTAAACAATTGTCCCTTATGAATCCGGGGATCCGAGTGGTAGGTTCAAGTCCAAATTTTGGAGTTGACGGTGATCGTATCATTGACTACGCCCACGAGGATAGGGAGGTGGACTTATCAGTGCCGAATCTCCCGAACCCCTTGGACTTAGAGAATGAAGATGAAGCTGATTTCGATGGGTCGACCATTGCACTTTCTGAGGATGAAGACTAGATCTTTTTATGCATTTCTTTTTGCTAATATTGTGTTTTTAATTTTCGTTGTTTGATGAAGTACTGAATGTTGTAATATGATCGGTTTGAACAGAATATTGCTTTTGAATTTCTTATGAAATGTTGATGTTTTAATTTCGTCAAGATTTTGCACTGTCCCTTATGTTGTTGTAAACTGTTATTTAGATTTCGGATCTTCTACCTTTGGCCAAGGTGGGATCCTCGGTCCTCGACTTACAGAAACTGTTTAAGTTTTTAGCCGGGCATCTACTAAAGTACTTGTGATTGTTAGTTTATAAGTCCCCGTTGGAAGGACGTGTATAAACACCCAAGTTCGCCTCGGTGGCGAACCGAGAGGAAATGGTTAGTACGTTAACAGTAAGAAGACAAGATGAATGACTGAAAAAGATAGATCTTCATTAAGCTCTTTTTGATCTGCTTGTAAACAATAGAAATCAAATGTAACATAAACATAGAAATGCTGAAATAAATGACATGGAATTTAAACAACAGAATTTTAAAATCAGGGTTGAAACTTTGCAAGAGTTATGGTGGGTTTCAATTAGCTGTAGTAAGGTTTAAGCTTGGTAGCATTCCAAGAGTTGTTCAGTTGCTGCTTTGTTAGTGTCTCCAATCTGTATGCCCCCGAGCCAGTTTTTGAGATGACCCTGTAGGGGCCTTCCCAATTCCTCGCCAACTTTCCTTCTTTTGAGTTTTTCAAACTGATGTCGGCTCGTCTGAGGACCAGATCCCCTACAGTAAAGCCTCTTGGAACCACCCACTTGTTGTATTCTCGGGACTGCCTTTCTTTTGCTTTTTTATCTCGATCAGATGCGAGAGATCGGACCTCCTCGCTGAGAGTTAACTCTTCTTTTAACAAACCATCGTTCACTTCTACTGGACGTTCGGACACTCGGAAGGTGGGAATTCGAGTTTCAATAGGCAACACAGCCTCACATCCGTATGTTAGTCGAAATGGGGTTTCTCCTGTCGAGGTGTGAATGGTCGTTCGAATTGACCATAATACCTCGGGGAGGAGGTCAGCCCATGATCCCTTGGCTTCATACAATCTCTTCTTCATCCCATCAATGATGATTTTATTCGCTGCTTCTGCCTGTCCGTTCATCTGCGGGTGTTCGACCGATGAGAAATGGTGGGTGATGTGGAAGTGGTCGACCAGCTCTTGAAAAACCTTGGCTGTGAATTGTGTGCCATTGTCGGTCACCAGAGTGTGTGGGACACCGAAGCGAGCGATGACTTGTCTAAGAAAGAATTTTTGGATTTTAGCTGAAGAGATTGTGGCCAAAGCCTCGGCTTCGACCCATTTTGTGAAATAATCAATTGCGACCACCACAAACTTTAGCTGCCCCGGAGCTGTTTTGAATTTCCCTATGATGTCCATGCCCCACTGATAGAAGGGCCATGGTGCGATCATTGAGTGGAGCTCCGTCGGGGGGCGTTGGAAAATCTTTCCGTGAAGCTAACAGGACTTGCATCTTTTGACATGTTCTGAAGCATCGCTTAGAAGTGTAGGCCAGTAATAGCCTGCTCGGAGTACTTTACGGGCTAGAGCTTTTGCACCTACATGGTGGCTCGAGATTCCTTCGTGAACCTCGGCCAGCACGAGATAGGCTTCAGCAGGGTTCAGACACTTCAGTATAGGGGAGTCCATTCCCCGTTTATACAAAGTGTCACCGATCATGGCGTACTGAACAGCTTGCTTGACTATCTTTTTTCCTTGAGTGGGGTCGGTTGGTAGGACTTGGAATTTAAGATATTGCTTGATGGGGTCCATCCAATCGGTGGTCAGAGATAATGCCAGAACAACACTCGGCTGGTGGACAGTTTCTTGGACTAGGCTTTTGTTGTTTTCAGGACCTTTAGTGCTAGCGAGCTTGGAGAGAATATCAGCTCGCCCATTAGAGGACCTAGGGATGTGAGTGATGGAAAATTGAGGGAAGAGATCTGAGAGGGTTTTGACTTGCTCTAGGTATTTTTGGAGAATTGGTTCTTTTGCTTGAAACTCACCTCTGACCTGAGATACAACTAACTGAGAATCGCTGAAAACTTCGATTTCTGAAGCCCCCATTTGGTGGGCCATCCGCAGGCCGGCTATCACCGCCTCATACTCTGCTTGGTTGTTTGAGGTGGGAAACTCAAACTTGAGGGAATATTCTACGTTGAGGCCCTCGGCGTTTTCAAGGATTATTCCGGCCCCAGCCCCCTTACTGTGGCTGGAACCATCAACATAAATCTTCCAAGGTTGGGGCTGGCTGGGATGGTTAAAGTTTGACAATTCTGAAACAAAGTCCGCTAAGACTTGGGACTTGAGAGTTCTCCGTGGCTCGTAGGTGACGTCGAACTCTGATAGCTCAACGGACCAAGAGACCATCTTTCCCGCCAAGTCAAGTCGGTGAAGCACCTGCCTTATCGGCTGAGTTGTTTTGACCACAATGGGGTGGTTCTGAAAGTACTGCCGGAGTCTCCTAGCAGCAATTACCAGAGCAAAAGCGAGCTTCTCTATCTTGGAGTATCTTATTTCGGGTCCTTGGAGGGCCTTGCTGACAAAGTAGATGGGTCGCTCGGTACCTGAGTCGTCCTTGACCAGGGCCGAGCTAACAGATGTTTCACTAACAGACAAGTATAAAAACAGTACTTCTCCCTCCCGAGGACTTGTGAGGACGGGAGGGGCCGAGAGGTATTCCTTGAGTTCAGCAAACGCTTGTTCGCAAGAGTCATTCCAATGAAAAGTTTTGTTTTTTCTGAGAAGTTGGTACCACGGGAGGGCTTTTTTAGCTGCTTGAGGGAGGAATCTTGAGAGGGCTGCCATCCGACCTGTCAGCCTCTGGACCTCCTTCACATTAGACGGGCTATGCATGTTCAGAATAGCTTGGCATTTCTCTAGGTTGGCCTCGATACCCCTCTCTGTGAGCATGAAGCCTAAAAAGGCCCCAGCCGGAACCCCGAAGGTGCACTTATCGGGGTTCAGGCGCATGTTGTACCTTCTGATTCTGTCCAATATGGCTGCTAAATCCTGGGGATGATCTTCCTTTTTCTTGCTCTTGGCTATCATATCATCTATGTACACCTCAAGAGTAGGACCAATCAAACCCGAGAAGACCTTGTTCATCATCCGCTGGTAGGTTGCGCCAGCGTTTTTCAATCCGAAAGGCATTACCGTGTAGCAGTAAGTAGCCCTTTCAGTGATGAAGGCCGTTTTCTCCTGATCAGGAGGGTACATCGGGATTTGGTTGTACCCCGAGTATGCATCCATAAAAGAGAGGAGTTGGTAGCCAGCTGAGTTGTCCACTAGTTTGTCAATGATGGGGAGGGGATACTGGTCTTTTGGGCAAGCTTTGTTCAAGTCGGTGTAGTCGACGCACATGCGCCACTTCCCGTTTGATTTTTTGACCAATACTGTGTTTGAAAGCCACTCGGAGTAGTTGACCTCTCGGATGAATCCGGCAGAGAGGAGCTCGGCCACTTTCTCCTCAATTACTGCAGCTTTCTCTGTGCCTACCCTTCTCTTTTTCTGGGTGACCGGCTTGGCGGTCGGGTGAACGCTGAGACGATGACAAATCAGGTTTGGATCAATCCCCGGCATATCAGCCGAGGTCCATGCAAAAAGGTCCTTGTTTTTCTTTAAAAGCTCAAGCATCTCTGCTCGTACTTTTTCTGAAAGGTTGGTTCCTAGCTTCACTTTCCTGCTCGGGAGCTCTTCATCTAACACAATGAATTCCCACTCACCTTGTGGGGTCGGTCTTGTATCATCCAACTCAGATCTGACATCCAAGTCTGTCAAAAGTACATTTCCTTTGTTCAAACATAACTTTGGCTGAATTTCTTCAGGGCTTTTGAACTTTGCTAAACTAGCATTGTAGCATAGTCTAGCTTTTTCCTGCTCGGCTTGGATAGCGACAACAGTTCCGTCAGAGCCTTCGAATTTCATGGCCAGATGAGCGGTCGAGACGACCGCACCGAAAGCCTGTAGGCATGTTTTGCCGAGGATGACATTATATGCTGAGGGGCAGTCGACCACGAGAAACTTGATGATCTCGGTCCTGGCCGAGGGGTGTTTCCCAAGTGTTACCGGTAGTTGGATGTGTCCTTTGGGAACCACCGCGTCTCCTGTAAAGCTGATTAACTTTCCCTCGAATGGGGTTAGGTCGGAGGTCTTTAACTTTAGTGCTTCAAAAAGGTTCAAGAACATGATGTCTGCCGAACTACCTTGGTCAACAAATATCCTGGCAACCTCATAGTTGCCTACCAGGGCAGTAATGACCATTGGGTCGTTGTGACCTGGGATGATCCCTTCAAGATCTTCATCAGAGAAACAGATGGGTACACTTTTTGTGGTTCTTTTTCGGATTGGATGGTCATGGACGGCGAGCACTTGATTGATGTATTTTTTCCTGTCAGATCTCTTTTCTCCTCCCCCGCGAAACCTCCTACTATGGTGTTGACTCTAAGGTTTTGCGGGGATTGGTCTGTAGTTACTTCTACCATGGTTACTCTCTGTGGATCGGATGGTTGCTGATTGGTGTTATGGTTGGTTTCTCTGGTTGGAGGTCGGACGTTTCTTTCCGGAGAGGGGGTCCTTCTTTGAGCATGTCGGTTGAGTGCCTCCCTGACATACTGTTGTAATTTCCCATCTCTTATCAGTTGCTCGATGACATCCCTTAGCCAGGTGCACTCGTCTGTAGTATGCCCGTATCCCCCATGATAAGAGCAAAACTTGGAACGGTCTTGGCGCTGACTTCTTTTTAAGGGGGGAGGTCTCTCTACCATTCGAAGGTCGGTTTGCATTGTTTCCTGCAGTATCTGACTTCTTGGGACCGTGAGAGGAGTGTACTGCTCGAATTTTCCTCGGGGAACGCCGAACCTTCTGTCCCCCCTGGGTCCTCTTCTTTGTTCCTCCCTTCTGTCATCTCTTCTTGGTTTTCCCTGAGAGGAAGGTTCCCCTCGCTCACCTATTTCCCTGTTTTTCTGCCATTTGCTGAATTCCTCCAAATTTATGAATTTGGTGGAACGATGTCTTAACTCCACCATATCCCTCGGCGGTTTTCCCATTAGTGAGTTTTTGAAGTCTCCATTCCGAAGTCCCTGAGTGAAAAGGAAGACCGAGAAGCTCGGTTCAAGGTTTGGAACGGATCCTGCCTCTAAATGGAAACGGGACAGATACTCTCTCAAGGGTTCTTCGGGTTGTTGCATGACACCTGCTAGTGCGTGGTTGGACTTTGGCTGGACGCAGCTAGCAGTGTATCTGTTCAGGAAAACTCTCTTCATTTCTGCCCAGGAGTTAACAGAGTTCCTAGGCAGGGCCGAGTACCACCTCAAAACGGGTGGTTGCAGGGTCATAGAAAAGGCTCGACACTTCATTAGGTCTCCTCCATCATAAAAGTTCATAGCACCTTCAAAAGATAAAATGTGTTCCAAGGGGTCAGTTAACCCGTTATACTTCACCACACTGGTGGGGCCGAGGAATGCGGAGGGTGTCTCATAAGCCATGATTCGCGGAGTAAAGGGGTGGCCAGGGTGAGCGCGGTCGTCGGTCTCATAACTGGCTGCAAGGGTTGGATTTATTGGAGGTGGTGGGGGAAGGGCGATAGGGCCTTGAGGATCCTGGGTTGGTATGGTTACCGGGGTTGTTTCTACTGCCCGTGCAGCAACCGCCTGCATGTGGATCTGCTGGAGCTCTGCTATGGCCCTTCCCTGCTGCTCCAACATTTGGGCTTGTTGTTTGATTATTTCTTCAAGCTGGGTTTCCCTTCGGCCTTGGGAGTGTCCCCTTTCTTCTCCGGAGACACGGGCGTCGATGGAGCGGCCGGAGCCGTGGTTTGGTACACGATTGGGGGGGTTGGGGTTTGTTTGTCTAGAATGAACGGTGTATGAACCACTGTGAGTTTGGGCTGGTACTGAGTGGTGGCTGCGGGATGGGATTTCAAGTCTTACCGAAGGCATGCTTTGGTGGGGAGGATTTCTTCCTTCCCGATCTCTTCCATTGTCAGCGTTGCCTTCTTCCAGTCTCTGGCGGTTCCTTCCGACCTGGTGGTTTGCGCCGCGTGAGCTGTTTGCGGCGTTTCCACGTGGGTTTACCATTTTTGAGTGGGGATAACAGTTTATTAGATTCATACAGACGGCGCCAATGTTGTGTCTAGGACACGGTGTATCAGATATACCCCTAGCTCAAAGGTATAGAGAGACCCAAGAACTATTGGATGGACTGAGGTTAGTGTATGATTGTTTAGGTATGCTAGAGGTCCAGTTGGGACAACTAGGGTTTCCCTAATCACAGTATGTGAAAATGTGCAATTAGGGAGAGAGAGAACGTACCAGAGCCCCTTGCTGGAGACAACTATTTATAGGGGTGGCATTGTACCTTGTGGGCCTGTACGGAGGGCTAGCAAGGCAGCTGACGTGTCCCATTTAGGATGTAGGATGAGTCATTCATCCTTATCCAGTAGTGGAGAATCTTATCCCTGTTGGCAAGTTAGGCTCACGCGCCCCTGGCTCGGACTCCTTGGGGGGTAAGCCCCATGTGGTCGGTCCTGAGGTGCCAGGATGGGTCCTAGGACAAGCGCTCGGCTTGGGTAGGCGTGACCTATCAGATAGGATAATCTGGTCGGCCGAGTATGCTAAGGGTAGACCGAGGGTCGGTCTACCACAGTTAACTACTCGTTAATTCCTTTGAGTGGACCTTAATGATGTTTAAGAAACTACCTCATAACAATAGCCTCCTTCTATTTGAAGAAGCGTGCTTCTTCAGACATACAGTCTAAATCTTAACCACCTCGAGTATTGTTCTCTCTTTTATTAATTTTGCTGGATAACGGGAGACTCGTTCCCAGTGTAGTTGCTGAAATTATCATGTCTTGTCTCTTCTCCCAATCCTTATGATTACTTCTTTAATTTCCCTCTATATAACCCCTTAGTTGTTTATTACTTCTCCAACATCTCCCATTTTTCTGACATCCCTCTTTCTCTCTTGCCAACCTTTCATCTCCCTCATCTTTTCTTTTTCCTCTACTATAGTTTATTGCAAGAAAGTGTGTCTGTCAACCTCTCCTTCTTCAAGTGCCTTTTCACGTCAAGATCCACCCAACAATCGTCTTCATTGGTGAGCCTTCCTGGTCCTATTTCCTTTTCCATTCATCCCCACGTTCCTCTTCCGCATGTTATTCCTTCCCCTGGTAACCTCCCCCCCCCCCCGCCCGCCCCCCAAATTAGAAGGATTTGGTGGTTTTTCTCTTTCCTTGGCACAAGTTTCACCCTAGGGGTAGTCTTGTTCAAGCCAATTGTGTTGTTGGCATGGGTCTCCAAAAAGGGTGAAGGGCGTCCCTGCCATAATACTGTCATTGAGCCTTTCGTGGACATTGAACCCATGCATTGTGCTCCCGCTTACTCTGTCAAGAGCTTCCTCGTTGCCCACTTGTATTTCCCAGAGGTATTCGCTCCATTCATTTGGCACCTCATGCATCATCCTTGTCAATATATGGATGATGATCTGTTGGTAGATTCTGCTTGCAAAGTTAATGGTGGGTAATATGATGTGTACATGTTGTGCTCGATTCTGTAAGTGTCTAGCACGTCTTTCACCTTTTAGTTGATGAAATCAGTCTTATTTTCCCACACGATACCCCCTAGCAAACCAAACATGCATATGATTTGTTCCTTGATTATTGCACCATTGTATCCCCATCATACTTCTTGCATGCCTCTGCTTCTACTCACTTAATATAGTGCTTTGACGCCTCTAGTATCCACTTCTTTCCTCGCAATTACAATGGTATAGGCCCAATGAAGTCCATTGCCCATGTGTTTAATGGATAAGGCAAGGTTAGTCCTTTCATGTCCATGGGAGGTGCATGTAACAGCTTCCCATGCTTTTGACAAACCACTTATTAATTAGCAAACTTTGTCGCTTCCTCTTTCATAGTGGGCCAATAATACCCGGTCCTTATCATTTCCTTCAACAAGCTCACTCTTCCCCAGTGCTTGCCACAAATACCCTTGAATATGTTTCCATCACATGCTCATTTTCCTCTCCCACCAAGCACTTTAAGTGTTCCTTTTTGAAACTGACCTTGAAAAGCTCTCCTCGTTCATAAAAATACTTTGCAACCTGCCTTTGAGTCTTAGCTGCTTCACGCCTCTCTAGGGGCGACATCCCTCCTTGATGAATTCCTTGATTGGGTGTCACAATTTGGTTCCATGGCTCCCACCTCCTCATTGGAATTGGTGTCTTAACAATGTAGACATCACTCCTGTATCCCTTCGTTTTAAGCCTTCGCCACGGGCCAGAATATTCCAACTCATTGCAGCCTCTTATACAGAGTGGCCCCTATCTATCCACAAACTTCTTCATGCAACTTTTTCGCCTTTGCCTTTCCTTTCGCCTTGGACATGCACCCGATTAGTTAACCACATGTGCTCCCGTGCTCCTCGTATATAATTCCCCCTAAAAGCGAATATACTCCTTGACACGCCTACTCATTGTTTTCTCTTCCAACTCATGCTTTATGCCAGCCTACCACCCTTGTTTTTCATCTTGCTTTACTGCTTCTACTATCACTTGTTGCCATCTGATCTCATACTGCATAATTGTTTCCTTGGCTGATGCGTTATCAAGCTTGCTTCCTATTGTAGCCAATGCACCTAATATCCTATTTTCTCCCCCACATGACATTGTTGAACTTCCCTTGATTGAAAGCTCACGAATATCTAATTACTTTTAGCCTTGTAGGCCGCCAAAGCAGCTTCTACCACCTCATATTCGCCTTGCACCTGCTTGATGAGTAGTATGGAGTCTCCTCTGACTACTAAGTGAGAAATTCTCAGTTCCTAAGCGACCTAAAGACCAAGAAGTGATGCTTCATACTCCGCCTCGTTGTTTGTGCATAAAAAGGCACACCTAAAGGCATAACTTGGGGTTCTAATTTATTGCTGGTTAGTGTTAAACATGCTCCCCTTATTGGCATAGATGGTTACCCGTCTAACATGAATTCTCATTCCTTTTCGATTCCGGCCTTACCTTACCTTTTGTTTCTTGTTCCTTGCCATGAGACAAACATATCGCCAACGTATTAGTCAGAGCATGGCTCTTGATTGTCGTAAGTGCCTTTATAATGATGTCATGGCTGACTTCCATATTCTTTACATCAGCATGGTGTCATGAGGAGTTGCTTGATCCCTCCAGACTTTGACATTACCCTCACTTCAAATGCTTGGAAGTATTGCCTATACTTTGTGGAGCATAAACCAAGGCGACATTGCTTTTCTTAAGTTCGGTATCTACTTTCAACCCCTTTCAATACCCTATTGATGTACGCAATCAACTTCTCCACCCCTCTTTTTCTTAGGAGATCAGTCCACAAATGGGTTTGTGGGTATAGCAATGAAAAGGGTACATGAGGGGTTGATAACTAGAGATGAACTAAGTGTAGAGAAGAAGTAGAGTAAAGTGGGTACATGATCTAAAGATGCCATGAACTGGCATCAATCACCCAAGCTATGTTTACTGGTTTAGCAATTCAAAAACTTGGAGTGAAGGAGGAAGGAACCGGTGCTTCATACGAAGTAGAAATGGAAATTACTGAATAATTTTTTTTTAAAAAAAAAATATCCTTGCCACGTAATAAAGGCAAAACGAATTTTTCGCATTTAAAATTTAAGGTTTCAAGTTTCAAAACGAGGAGCAACATTTTGGCATGATAGAATATGAACACACCATGTGACATCCTAAAAAATTATACCCAAAATTCTCCTAAGTTATGATTGGTTAATTAGATACTTGAAAATTTCTTTTTAAGACTTGACTGCTTGTTTGCTTATAAAAATTCTCCGTAAAATTGGACGGAGTTAACATTATTTTATGGACATCCCAAAATATAGTTTTCCTGCTTAACCTATCTTAAAATACTTTCATCACAACAAAATAGCCATATAGCATAATTTAAAATATTCACAAGTCTTTGGAATGGTTAATTCCCAAAAGATAATATATATATATATATATACATTAAGTTTTTAGTCTACAACCCCGGACCCAGATATGGTCCCAACCCTAACTACTTACACTCCATGAGGTTTGAGTGTACTCCTGCTCGGCCAATACTAGTGCAAGCAACGCCTCTGTACCTGTATAAAGAACAGAAAGAAGGGTAGCAATACACAGAACTTAGGAAATAACTTCTAAAAAGTCATAGTAATATACTAAGCCTAACACTTTTATAACAATAATTTACATCACAATTTCACATTTAAGTTCACATTTTCTTTCTTTTCTCACATTTCCTTATTTTTACTTTTCCTGTTTCTTCCTTTTCATCCTTTATTGATTTCCCCATTAGGACGACCGCACTTGTTAGGCATTTACACCCACTAGGAAACTTCCACCCATTAGGATATTCCACCCATCAGGATTTATCCACCCATCAGGAGTTTTCCGCCCATTAGGCCACACCCGTTAGGACTTTGTTATATTTATTAATCCTCTCACGTCCATTTGTTTACTTTTATTTGCCTCTTATAGGTTTCTAACAAGATTTTAATTGTTTTTGTAACACCCTTATTTTATATGCAAAAATAGTAAGTAAAAGTTTATAGTTTAAATAATGTACTCAAAAATTTCTTTTTACAATTCAAATTTACAAATAATTCTGGGCATCCATTTACAATATAAGTAGCCCAAATATAAAGTTCCCTTCTTTCCATTCTTCCGCTACGCCACTCTGATCCACAAGCTCCTTAGCGATCACCTAAAATGTTAGCCACTAAGGGTGAGACCTTTTCACAACACAGTGAATCAGAGGATAATATAAAGCTCATAATAATAACTTAAGAATAACAATTAAATTAAGTCAGGGATCAACCAATTCCTCACCTTCTCATTTGCATTAAACACCACAAATCCATATCCATTATTCATTTTTATTTCCCTTTTTCTTTACCACTTTCGTTATTCATTTCCATTATTCGCTTCCCTTTAATTTCCTTATCATTTCCATCTTTCTTTTCCTTTATTCATTATCAGTTTCCCCTTTTTCTTTTTAGTGTGTATGCATCCTCAAGTCAGAGGCCTACATTACACACCCCATTTTATTTACCAGGTATGCATCTTCATGTCAGAAGCCTACATACCTGCCGCTTGATGAATATATGCATCCCCAGGTTAGTGGCCTACATACATTCATCCCATTTTATTTACCTTGTATGCATCTTCAGGTCAGAAGCCTACATACATGCCAATTTATGAATGTATGCATCCTCAGGTCAGTGGCTTACATACATTCATTCCATTTTAACATATTACTTGATAAATGTATGTATCCACAGGTCAGGGGCCTACATACATTTATATCATTTAATCACATTATTAAATAAATGTATGCATCCACAGGTCAGGGGCCTACATACATTTATTTCATTCAATCACATCATTAAATAAATGTATGCATCCACAGGTCAGGGACCTACATACATTTATTCCATTCAAACAGATTACTTGATAAATGTATGCATCCACAGGTCAGGGGCCTACATACATTTATCCCATTTTAACATGTATGCATCCACAGGTCAGGGGCCTACATACATGCCACAATATGAATGTATGCATCCTCAGGTCAGGTGTCTACATACATTCACATCCTTAATTACCATTATATTTCCTTTTTATCATTATCTATTTATTAGCACCAGCTGCAGTCAATTATCACATTATAAATTTCCAAACATAAGCAAATGTCAAACAAACACATAACTAATAAATAAAGCACAACTATCCACACATTCACATTTATCATTTATCACACCAATCACATAATTTATTTGTTAATTTAGAATCCCAGTTTATTTTATTTAATACCATCTCATTAGTATTCTTTATTAAACAATTATAACACACATAATTTGCAAATAATACATATTTAGCATTTAAGTTGCATAGTTAATTATTACCAGCATCAAATAAACCAGTCGACATACTCAGGTATGTCTCAGAGTGCTTAAAATAAATCAACTCCCTAGGGTTCTTCACTTCCTACTATAATGATATATAAAAATACTTAACATAAAAATTATCAATAATTTAACAAAATCAACCAAGAACATAATAATCACCCCAATCAACTCTAATCAACTTTTTATTTAATACCACAACCCAATCTAACTATTAAACTTAAATCCTATTATAAACTCTAACTATCCCTAACTCAAAGTGTGGAAAAGAGACTCCCCTTACCTGGAAATCCTACTCATAATGACAGTTATTTTTACATCCGCAACTTGCTCCAGGGTCAAGGTCAAAAACAATGTGTTGGATCTAAATAGGGACATATGTTAAAACTAATTATAACATTAAAAATATATATCAAATAAATTCATTTTTGTCAAAATAATAAATATATATCATTATACAATAAAAATATATCACTTTTGTCATAAACATCTCTTTATTTGAAAATATAGGATAATAAAAATATTGACGGATCGTCGAATAAATTAGGTAGATGGATAGAGGGAGTTGAGGAGGTTAATTACCTAAGAAGGATTTGAGATTGGACGGTTGGATCTTGAGTTATTGGACCCGAAAGTTGGAAACTCTTAAGTTTCTTCTCCCCTGTGTCGAGTCTCTCATTCTCTCTCAGCTGCTAATTACTTCTGCTCTTCCTTTTCTTTTTCTTTTAATTTGTTCTCTCTTTAGTTGTTGGCTTTTAAGCCACGCACAGCTCCTTTTCTCTATCAATCTCTATTTCTTTCTTTAATTCATTCTGACGGGTTGGGGTGGGACTTTGGTAGGATGGCAACGGGGCGGGGATAGGGCGGGGGATACTTTCCCATTCCCCATTCTCGGGTCCCATTCCTCCCCCATCCCCATCCCCATCTCCAAATCCCATATCGGGTAGAAATTGTTCCCCATCCCCATTTTCCACGGTCTCACGGGGATACGTGAATTTTTTTTAAAAAAATCGTAACTTTCATTTGACTCGTCATAAAATTAACTCTGCTTAATAGTATTTTCAAAAGATGCATAGTACTTAAAAATAATCATTAAAAGTCAAATAATTCAATCTAAGAAATAGAATAAAAATAATCAAAAGGTTAATATTTGTTTTAAAATTAGACAATTACAAACTTTTTTTTGATAGTAAAGGCAAGCTTTATAAAACAGGCAAAGCCACAGGGGCCGAAAGTTCTACAAAGAAATGCTTAAGGAACCATGGGGTGTCAAACCAGGCTGGTATGTAGTTGAAATTAGGGTTGAAAGGTGAAATTACCAAAAAAAAACCAATTCTTTTAATAGGTCCCCCGCGGGGACGGGGGGACCTATCCCATTCCCCGCCCCGAAATCTGTACGGGGGAAAAATCCCCCTCATCCCCAACCCCGACAGAGAAAAATCCCCGAAATCGGGGACCCGAACGGGGCGTTCCCCGCGGGGATCCCCGAATGGCGTTCCCCATTGCCACCCCTAGACTTTGGGTAGTACATTAGGATTTATATAATATATTTTTATTTCGTTCTTATTTGTGGGTTAATGTGTGTAGGTATTTTGGATTATAACTAAAAATTGGATGATACTAAAAATAAAATACGTTTAGTTAAAACAATATTGTATTTTGAATTACTCAAAAATGATTGAAAAATAATAAAGTTATCGGTCCCTCCAGATAGCTATTGCGTAAGAAAAATTATCAAAATTTAAAAGTAAATATATTTTCTAAATCTTGATATTAAACTTGATAAAAATAATATTTATAATTTAGAAATAGCAAATTATTATATATAACTTATACCAGTAATTTATTAAACCAGTCCGGAAGCTAAAAATAAAACAACCTCCGAACACTATGAAAATTTACAGGGACGCTCAAAATATTAAGTTAAACATATTTTTCTGAAGAAACTATTTATAAAAATGCATCTAAGACTTGCCACTTGAGCTCCCTATCAAAATGTTAATTAAACTAAATAAAAGTACTACTTTATTTTTGGAAGACGTATGATAACAAATTTATACTTATTTTGACTAAAAAAAACATATTTCAAATATAATGATGAAATCAGAATTTTATTCTGAGACTGAAATCTTGAAAACATCATATTAAATCATTTAATTATTTTGCTAGAGGTATTACGTGAGAGTGGGAAATTGACTTCTTAAGCAAGCCAAAGATGTGTGGCTCCTAAGGTGCCCACGCACCATTTAACGCGTCAGCTATCAGCCCCGCGCGCCTAGGCATGGGTCATGGCGCACCTGGGCGCAGATCTGCCTGAGTTGCGCACCAAATGAGGGGTTAGCGCGCCTGGGCGTGCCTTGGGGTCCTGACTTCAAATCGCCATAACTTCTTCGATAGCCGTTGGATCTTGCTCAAATTTTGAGACAAGCTTCCTAAAATCCTAAACTTCACATCCAACGGTGGAAATTGCACCGGACGAGTTCTAACACCTAAAACCTTGATTTAAGTCCCGATTTCACTTCTATAATTCTACTTCTTGCTACCGATGCACCCTACGCAACCCCTAGAACTTAAAATTACTAATCACCTTGCTCCCAAAATTCTTTAAGCAGTTAATCTTCCCATTCTCTACACTATAAACCTATTAACTCACCCATTAGGCTTGGAATTAAATTAGGGATGTTACAGTTTTAATCGTGCATAATGATCTGTGGGTACACATTTCACCTAACGAGCTTCTCCACCTAATGGGCATTTCCACCTAAGGGCATTTCCACCTGAAGGGCCTTTCCACCTAATGGGACTTTCCACCTAGGGGAATTTCAACCTAACAGGGCATTTCACCTAATGGGATAGTGTCACCCACACGGATCATTAGTCAGCGCCTTGATTTAACAGGCCCTCAATGACCACATTCACTTTCTTTTCACATCATTAATTCTTTCTTCTTTATTTCTTTTCATTTGTAGCTTATTATCATTTTCATATTATCATTCAAAGGGGTTAGCAAACAAATCATGCATCCACAATAAACATACATACACAATCATCTCCATATTATCGATCCTTAAATTCTCTTTCATCTTCGTATCTATTGACTAGACCCCAATTCATGCTTAAAATCTTATACTGACCTTCCTCAATCCTAACTCCATCAATCCTACCTTAATTAATTTATTTGTCTCTAAGACCTTTTTAACTAATCCTCAATAAATTTTAATAAGCTTAAGCCCCTTTTACTAACCTCAATTAATTCATTCGTTGCTCTATTCACTTCATAAAATTAACTAAACTTACAAGTATGTCATGTTCTTATCCCAACCCTAAGTCATTACTTATATCAACACTACAGCATCCAATCAATTATCATTTCCATAACAATCATACCGTAACACCCCGCAAATTCCTCGTATTAATTTAAAATACTACAAAGATTTATTTTGAGAAAAGTGTTTTGGAGAAGAGTATTTTCTTAAATGAATTTCTTAATTCACGTTTTTAAAGTAATGAGTGATTTTAGAGGAATGACTTTTCATGAAACAATGTCAAGAGTTTCTAAGATGAAGTTTTTGGAAATGATTTTAAGGAAATGTTGAATTTTTCTACAAGAAATTATTTTATGAAAAGGTGTTTTGTTCCCTATAAGTATGTGTGCTTGCTATTTTTGGTATTTTAAAGGAATTATCATTCTTATGCATGAATGATTTAATAAATAAGAAAATGTATTTCTATAGGTGTGTATGCATGTGTATGTACGGTTTTTGTGTATGTATGCTTTTGATCATGTGAAATTTAATTGGTAAAGGTATGGAATGATAAATGCATGAATGTGTGTGTGTGGTATGTGTGTGCAACGTGTGAGTGTGCATGTAAATGAATATGTGTATGTATATGTATATGTGTATGCCGTATATGTGTGTGTGGGTGCATGTGTGAAGCCTAGAAACTTCCTAAGTGTGCAGACCAAGTAACTAAATCTTAACTAAACCTAACTAAGTGGGGAAACCCTAAAGATAAACCCACAAGTCAAAAGCCTAAGTGACCTCTAAGTGCCTAGTGTCCCCTACATTGTCTCCTTGGCAAATGTTAAACTACACCCATGCAAAATTATAGAGAACCGAATTTACCCCTCCCTTAAACACACCTTTGTCGAACTTATCAAGGGTAAAAGAGGGAATCATGAGTTGCCTATATAAGCCTTCACCCTTAGTTCATCTCACCCATTTTTCCCATTCATTTCTTTCATTCCCTTCACTTTCCAAACACAAATGTTGAGAGCAAGTACCAAGCTCTCAACACATAGAGAAAAGAGGGAGAGGTTGTGGGTAAGAAGGAGAAGAAGGAGGAAATCAAGCCCAAAAACCCTAGAGTTTTCTTTCAAAAATCAAGAACTAAGAAGCTAGGAGATCAACCTTAAGCTTGGTGGGTATTTCGAATGGACAAGAAGAAATTGTAATAGTTTAGATTCTTCTTTTTATTTTATGATCTTTCTTTTCTTTCTTTGCATGTTAATTTCTAAAGCTTGAACGATGAGTACAAGTGTGTTTGTACTTGATCATGGATTTTAAAGTTTAAAGAAACTTGTAAGCTTCTAACTAACGGATTCTATAACTCATTTAAGGTCTTCATGAAAGATCTTAAGGTTTTTCAACATAGATCTTAAAGATCTAAAAGGTTTGTTGAGATTTTTGTGAAGCAAATGTAACATCCCAAATTTAATTCCAAGTATAAATATTGAGTTAATAGGTTTAGAGCGTAGAAAATGGGTAGATTAATTGCTTAACGAATTTTGGGAGATAGGTGGGTAGTAATTATAAGTTCTAGGGGTCGTATAGAAGGCATTTGGAGCATCGAGCAGAATTATCTAAGCGAAATCGGGGGTTAAATCGGCGTTTTAGATGTTAGAAATCGACCGAAGAGAGAAAATTAGGAATTTATTATAGAATGCTAAGAAATTAAATTCCACCGTTGGATATGAAGTTTATGGGGTGAAGAAGCTTATCTAAAAATTTGGACCCGATCCGACGGTTAACAAAAAAGTTACGGCGAATCAAAGTTTGGAAATTCTGGTGCACGCCCAGGCGCACCGGTGCACGCCAAGGCGCACCACTGTTCATTGATGCACCAACTCAGGAGCTTTTTCGCTCAGGCGCGCCATCCATGCGCCCAGGCACGCCTCTGATGCACCAGCCACACACCATGTTCAGTTCTGGCGCGCTATTTGTCCCACCAGCCCACACCAGATTTACGCACCACGCACCAGGTCAGGAGCTGGTGCCAGACTCGCGCTCAGGCGCGCGGATCCGCGCTCAAGCGCGCGCGACCAGCCTGGTGCGTCTTCAGCCACCATATCTGGACTTGGGGACCAAGTCAGGCCCTCCCCATCGTTGGATCTGTCTAGCACATGAAAGGGGGCATCAAAAACAAACCAAGGCCAAGGCCATCACCAACACATAATCTCCTTCTTCATTTTCATCATCTCCTTCCATCCTCTCTCAAAGGGAAAACCAAGAGCAAACCCCCATCAATCATCAATCACCCAAAATCAAGCTATAACATCATCACTTTCATCATTTCCACCATGAACCAAGTAAAGATCTAACAAACATAAATCCTCCTCTCCTTCCCCCAAATTCGTGAACCCCATTTCCTCCACCAAGAAGGCCACCTCTTAATCATCAACAAAGTACTAAGAACCAAGCACCCAATATCATTATCATTATCCCCATCTAAGATCAAGCAAGAAATTGGCTATCAAACCTTTTCCCTTTTCTTGCTAAATTCGTGGCTTCCTCCCTCCAACCCTTAGGGTTTTTTTTAGTTCCATAGCAAGGAGAAGCTACACACACACTCAAGCCTTCATCACAAGGTCTAAGAGTTCTCATCATAGGAGCCCACTCATTATGAGCATGGATTTTGGTAGGGTCTAGGGATTCAAGAAGCTAAGGATGAGGAACCCAAGCACCAAGGAGCTAAGACTTAGGATTAATGCTTGAGATTCAACACCACCCCTTTTGCAAGGTAAGAAGGGAAGTGTTACCTCTACTTAGGGGGTATTTTCTAGCTTGCATATAGGGGGAATTAAGGGCAGGAAATAAAATAGAAAAGAGAAACCTTAGGGAAATTGACTAGAATAGGATTTATGTATGGTTAATGGATTCGACTTTTGTAACATCCCTAATTTTAATCCAAGCCTAATTAGTGATTTAATAGATTATTAATGTAGGGAACGGGTAGAATAATTGCTTAACGAATTTTGGTAGATAGGTGAGTGGTAATTATAAGTCCTAAGGGTTATATAGGAGGCAATTGTGGCTTCGAGCAAAATCATATAAGCGAAATCGGGGGTGAAATCGGCGTTTTAGATGTTAGAAATCGACTGAAAAGAGAAATTTATAAATTTATTATAGGATGCTAAGAAAATAAATCCCATCGTTGGATATGAAGTTTATGGGATTAATAAGCTTGTCTAAAAATTTGGACCCGATCCGACGGTTAACGAAAAAGTTACGGCGAATCGAAGATTTGGAATTCTGGTGCACGCCCAGGCGGGTGCACTGTTCATTGGTGCACCAGACAGTGAAAATCCCGCCCAGGCGAGGCACCAATTCGCCCAGGCGAGCGGAAACACGCACCAGCCGCACCAGTTTTGCGTGTGGCGCGCCAAAACCCCCACCTGACTGCACCAAATCTCGCATCAGGCACCAGTTGGTGCTGATTTCCCGCCCAGGCGCGTGGTCACTGCGCCCAGGCGCGCTGCGCGCATCAGACCCCCTCAGGCGCACCAGACGCGTGCGCCAATCCCTCCTAACCGCACCAGCTATGGTGCTGGTGCCAGAACACGCCCAGGCGCGCGCGACCAGTCTGGTGCGTTTTAAGCCACCAGATCTGGACTTGGGGACCAAGTCAGGCCCTCCCCACCGTTGGATCTGTCCAGCACATGAAAGGGGGCATCAAGAACAACCAAGGCCAAAGCCACCACCAACACATAATCTCCTCCTTCATTTTTATCATCTCCTTCCAACCTCTCTCAAAGGGAAAACCAAGAGCAAACCCCCCCATCAATCATCAATCACCCAAGATCAAGCTATAACTCCATCACTTTCATCATTTCCACCATGAACCAAGCAAAGATCAAACCAACACGAATCCTCCTCTCCTTCCCCCAAATTCGTGAACCCCATTCCCTCCACCAAGAAGACCACCTCTTGATCATCAGCAAAGTACCAAGAACCAAGCACCCAATATCATTATCACTATCCCCACCTAAAATCCAGCAAGAAATTTGCCATCAAACCTTTTCCCATTCCTTGGCTAATTCGTGGCCTCCTCCCTCCAACCCTTAATGTTTTTAAGTTCCATAACAAGGAAGAGCTACTCATTCTCAAGCCTTCATCACAAATCTAAGACTTCACATCATAAGAGCTCACTCATCATGGGTTTTGAGGAGGTCTAGGGATTCAAGAAGCTAAGAATGGGGAATCCAAGCACCAAGGAGCTAAGACTTAGGATTAATGCTTGAGATTAAACACCAACCATTTGCGAGGTAAGAGGGGTCGTATTACCTTTATTTGGGACATAGATTCTAGGGATGTTTAGTGATAACTAGGTATAGTTAATTAAGTTAGAAGATAAATTCTCCTATGGTATGTAGTAGAGTAGGAAGTGAAGAACCCTAGGGAGACGATTTATTTTAAAGCACTTTGAGACATACCTGAGTATGTCGACTGGTTTATTTGATGCTGATATTAATGGATGATGCAACGCAAATGCTAACTATATATTGATTGAAAATTATGTGTGTTATAATTGTTTAACCAAGAATATTAATGAGATTTATTTAGATAAAATGTTGTACGAAGATACGGAAATCAAACTAAGTTAAAAAGGAGTAGTTAATTAAAATAGAGTATAGAACAAGGAATAATAAGTAAATAGAAATATGAGATGAGGGAACAAAGATGTAACTAATAGCTAATAATGAGAATAAAATATAGAGTATATGAACAAGTTAAGAATTAATTAAAAGTAAAAATAACAGTAGTAAAGGGAATCGCTTAAATGGAAAAAGATAAAAAGAACGGTCAAGAAGTAAAAAGGGTTAAGAGAATTAAGGAACTAAAAGTAAAAGAGAAAAGACTGAGGTAAATTAATAATGAAATATAATGAGGAACAATGGAAATAAACGAAAAGAGGCTAGGGATGTATGCATATCATCTGCTTGTGGTTGCATACATCGTAAATAAGATTGTGGATATATGCAGATCATCTGCTTGTGGTTGCATATATCGTAAATAAAAGGTGGGCGTATGCAGATCATCTGCTTGTGGTTGCATACGTCGTAAATAAATAGTGGGTGTATGCAGATCATCTGTTTGTGGTTGCATACATCGGAAAAAGAATTATAGGTGCATGCAGATCATCTGCTTGTGGTTGCATGCATCGTAAAAAGATTGTGGGTGTATGCAGATCATCTGCTTGTGGTTGCATACATCGTAAATAAGATTATGGATATATGCAGATCATCTGCTTGTGGTTGCATATATCTTAAATAAAAGGTGGGCGTATGCAGATCATCTGCTTGTGGTTGCATACGTCGTAAATAAATTGGGGGTGCATGCAGATCATCTGCTTGGGGTTGCATGCATCGTAACTAGATAGTGGGGGTATGCAGATCATCTGCTTGTGGTTGCATACCTCGTAAATAAATAAGGTGTAGATCTCTGATTGAGGTTACACATATTGGAAAAAGTAATAAAGGAAAATGAAAAAGATAAAGGGTAATGAGAATGAAATTAAAAGGAAATTAAAATGGAAATGCTAAGTAAGGGAAAGAGGGAAAGGTCAAGGTTAATGGAATTAGGAGGTGTCAGTACAAGAATGTAAATAGAATAGTAATTGTCAGCGGGTAAGTAGGGCTTAGTTCATTGCTAGGCTTCTTAGAAGCTATCTTTCCAAGTTCTGTGTAATGCTACCCTTCTTGATATCATTTTACAGGTACGGGAGCGGAGCTTACACTGTTGCGGGCCGAACTGGAAACCCTCCACTACGTGGAGTGTGTGGTTATGATACCAGGAGGGGATTTTGTTTTTAATTACATTAAAACTGCTAAATTTTGTAATTTATAATATGTGTAGTTATATGCCCTGAGATTGGTACTAATCGGGCGTTAGGATCTGAACTGGATTTTAATCTGTTGTGTTTATGTTTTTAATTAATTCTGGACTGACAGGTTTTCATAAGGAAATTGTTGGGAAGTCCGAAAAACAGAGGAAACTCTGCCGGATTTTCGTAAAAACTTTTATAAGAAAAGTTACTCGCTTGATGAGTAGCTACAGGAGTAATCAGTTACTCCCTTCGGGCCGAGGAAAAACTGCTTTGAGGTTTAGTCAGGTATTGTTGCTAACCTGATAATAGGCATAGTTGTTGAGTCTAGGGTAGTAAGTAGCTTAGATTCTTTTAAGTTTGCTTAGTGATTTGAGGAGCGCGATTATTATCTGACGATTTCTTTCGAGAAGCATGGTAAGCAATGGAAAATCTTTTCTAAGTTCACTTAAACTATGTTCAGTTTACCATGCTAAATTTGAAATCTTGTGGAAAATGATGAATCACATTTAGAAGTGGATGAATGACGAAACTAAGGAAAATATTACCCCAACGGGCTAGGGCACCAAGTTGCTACCCCACCGGGAGGAAGTGATCTTTAGTTTCGCGCCAATTAAACTAATTCTAAATGTGATACATCAAACAAGATTTCAACATTTCGAAACTAATAGGTTGAGAAATTCAAACTTAAGTAAGACAAGAATGGTCTTATCAGTGATATGATGTGTAATTGAGCCTGATCACCTCAAGTATACATCTATTGGGAGATATCATCATCCTGTCCTTAAGTTTCGACGAGTATTTTGGGAATTTAGTGAGAACCCAAACTCAGGAGGAATAGAGGTCTTTGTCATAGGTTTCCGTATGCGTAAGTATTTTAGAATCAGAATTGCGCAACGGAAGTGTAGGAAGTGTTGTCTTGTCTTAAGATAAGAGAAGTAGTTAGTTAGGAATCCTAGTTATCTATGATAGATTGCTAGGATTTGTACTTTAGAATTGAACACAGGAAACCTTAAGATAGTACATAGTGATAGTCTTAAGTTTAAGAATTAGGTGCTTAAAATCCTAATTAATTGTATCGAGCTAGATTATGTGTTTGGAAATGAATGAAGGTGCTGCAATGTATTGTCTTGAGATTTGCTTACATGATGATGTGTGCATGGATTTAGACTTGAGTTCTAGGGAAGATTCAGGTAGATCAGGATTAGAGTAGAATCAAGTAAGGGTTGTCAAGTTAGTGTTTGCAATTACGCGCTGATATGAAATGTTGGGGTGCATATTTGAATTTTGATTGTTAAATAATTGCTAACTGTTTACTTGTCAATGAGTGTGGTTGCTTAGGACTTAGAATAGTGCCTAAGTGTAGATCACCAGGTAGATTGTAATTAGAATTCTTGCAACGTTTGACCGACATCGGAGTAAACCTCAAAAACCTTAGAGCATCTTTCTTCTAGTCTAACCAAACTAAACCACGATTTGTATTCTTCATTGGATGCATGAGTTCGATGGTGTATTCAAGCAAAGTAGTATGCCGATTCCAAGTGGGGGAGTAGAACCGGAGCTAAGTGGGTATGATAGTTTAGCAAACCATTGGTGGGATGGTTCTCCATTTGAAGGAATTGAACGGAATTTCGGGGACGAAATTCTAATAAGTGGGGGAGAATTGTAACATCCCTAATTTTAATCCAAGCCTAATTAGTGATTTAATAGATTATTAATGTAGGGAACGGGTAGAATAATTGCTTAACAAATTTTGGTAGATAGGTGAGTGGTAATTATAAGTCCTAAGGGTTATATAGGAGGCAATTGTGGCTTCGAGCAAAATCATATAAGCGAAATCGGGGGTGAAATCGGCGTTTTAGATGTTAGAAATCGACTGAAAAGAGAAAATTAGAAATTTATTATAGGATGCTAAGAAAATAAATCCCACCGTTGGATATGAATTTTATGGGATTAATAAGCTTGTCTAAAAATTTGGACCCGATCCGACGGTTAACGAAAAAGTTACGGCGAATCGAAGATTTGGAATTCTGGTGCACGCCCAAGCGCACCGGTGCACGCCCAGGCGGGTGCACTGTTCATTGGTGCACCAGACAGTGAAAATCCCGCCCAAGCGAGGCACCAATTCGCCCAGGCGAGCGGAAACACGCACCAGCCGCACCAGTTTTGCGTGTGGCGTGCCAAAACCCCCACCTGACCGCACCAAATCTCGCATCAGGCACCAGTTGGTGCTGATTTCCCGCCCAGGCGCGTGGTCACTGCGCCCAGGCGCGCTGCGCGCATCAGACCCCCTCAGGCGCACCAGACGCGTGCGCCAATCCCTCCTAACCGCACCAGCTATGGTGCTGGTGCCAGAACACGCCCAGGCGCGCGCTGCCCTCGCCCAGGCGCGCGCGACCAGTCTGGTGCGTTTTAAGCCACCAGATCTGGACTTGGGGACCAAGTCAGGCCCTCCCCACCGTTGGATCTGTCCAGCACATGAAAGGGGGCATCAAGAACAACCAAGGCCAAAGCCACCACCAACACATAATCTCCTCCTTCATTTTTATCATCTCCTTCCAACCTCTCTCAAAGGGAAAACCAAGAGCAAACCCCCTCATCAATCATCAATCACCAAAGATCAAGCTATAACTCCATCACTTTCATCATTTCCACCATGAACCTAGCAAAGATCAAACCAACACGAATCCTCCTCTCCTTCCCCCAAATTCGTGAACCCCATTCCCTCCACCAAGAAGACCACCTCTTGATCATCAACAAAGTACCAAGAACCAAGCACCCAATATCATTATCACTATCCCCACCTAAAATCCAGCAAGAAATTTGCCATCAAACCTTTTCCCATTCCTTGGCTAATTCGTGGCCTCCTCCCTCCAACCCTTAAGATTTTTAAGTTCCATAACAAGGAAGAGCTACTCATTCTCAAGCCTTCATCACAAATCTAAGACTTCACATCATAAGAGCTCACTCATCATGGGTTTTGAGGAGGTCTAGGGATTCAAGAAGCTAAGAATGGGGAATCCAAGCACCAAGGAGCTAAGACTTAGGATTAATGCTTGAGATTCAACACCAACCATTTGCGAGGTAAGAGGGGTCGTATTACCTTTATTTGGGACATAGATTCTAGGGATGTTTAGTGATAACTAGGTATAGTTAATTAAGTTAGAAGATAAATTCTCCTTAGTAGAGTAGGAAGTGAAGAACCCTAGGGAGACGATTTATTTTAAAGCACTTTGAGACATACCTGAGTATGTCGACTGGTTTATTTGATGCTGATATTAATGGATGATGCAACGCAAATGCTAACTATATATTGATTGAAAATTATGTGTGTTATAATTGTTTAACCAAGAATATTAATGAGATTTATTTAGATAAAATGTTGTACGAAGATACGGAAATCAAACTAAGTTAAAAAGGAGTAGTTAATTAAAATAGAGTATAGAACAACGAATAATAAGTAAATAGAAATATGAGATGAGGGAACAAAGATGTAACTAATAGCTAATAATGAGAATAAAATATAGAGTATATGAACAAGTTAAGAATTAATTAAAAGTAAAAATAACATTAGTAAAGGGAATCGCTTAAATGGAAAAAGATAAAAAGAACTGTCAAGAAGTAAAAAGGGTTAAGAGAATTAAGGAACTAAAAGTAAAAGAGAAAAGACTGAGGTAAATTAATAATGAAATATAATGAGGAACAATGGAAATAAACGAAAAGAGGCTAGGGATGTATGCAGATCATCTGCTTGTGGTTGCATACATCGTAAATAAGATTGTGGATATATGCAGATCATCTGCTTGTGGTTGCATATATCGTAAATAAAAGGTGGGCGTATGCAGATCATCTGCTTGTGGTTGCATAAGTCATAAATAAATAGTGGGTGTATGCAGATCATCTGTTTGTGGTTGCATACATCGGAAAAAGAATTATAGGTGCATGCAGATCATCTGCTTGTGGTTGCATGCATCGTAAAAAGATTGTGGGTGTATGCAGATCATCTGCTTGTGGTTGCATACATCGTAAATAAGATTATGGATATATGCAGATCATCTGCTTGTGGTTGCATATATCTTAAATAAAAGGTGGGCGTATGCAGATCATCTGCTTGTGGTTGCATACGTCGTAAATAAATTGGGGGTGCATGCAGATCATCTGCTTGTGGTTGCATGCATCGTAACTAGATAGTGGGGGTATGCAGATCATCTGCTTGTGGTTGCATACCTCGTAAATAAATAAGGTGTAGATCTCTGATTGAGGTTACACATATTGGAAAAAGTAATAAAGGAAAATGAAAAAGATAAAGGGTAATGAGAATGAAATTAAAAGGAAATTAAAATGGAAATGCTAAGTAAGGGAAAGAGGGAAAGGTCAAGGTTAATGGAATTAGGAGGTGTCAGTACAAGAATGTAAATAGAATAGTAATTGTCAGCGGGTAAGTAGGGCTTAGTTCATTGCTAGGCTTCTTAGAAGCTATCTTTCCAAGTTCTGTGTAATGCTACCCTTCTTGATATATTTTTACAGGTACCGAAGGAGCATACACGAGTCGTGCCGAGCAGGAAATACATTCCATCATGTGGAGTGTAGGGTATCTTTGGGGTGACCACTTATTGGTCATAATATTTAGGGAATTTATTGTATTTTCCTTTATTTTGTATTTCTGAAATAGTTATGAATCTTGAGAAAGTTATTTGTATCATTTATAATTATCGAACTACAAGGACTAAGTAACATTTTGGGCTCTGCTGGCCTCTGATGTATTTAAATCTATTTTCGGATAAATGTTACAGGTTAAAGCAATGATTTGGAAATGTCATACAAACAAATAAAACTCCGTTCGATTTTACGGAGAAGTTTATTAATGAACAATCGGATCATGGGTTTGTATAGGAATTGAAACTAATCAAATGGTTTTCAACAAGAAATTTCAAGTCACTATTTTAATATAATGGGTAATTTTTAAGGGTGTTACAACTTTAATTGCGTATGTTGTAATTGTCTAAGTCTAAGTAATTGTGGGTTGATAATGAGAGTGAGTTATAGAGTTAGAGATGAGATAGACAATTGGATATAATGATAATTGGAAAAAAGGACTTAATGGTAACTTGGAACAATTGTAGGTTGTGAATGAGTAACAAATAGGGGATAAATAAACAAATGGTTGAACTAAGCGAAAATTGGGAATAATGATGATAGATGTAGATTATGGTCTGGCTTGAAAGTCAATGATGAAAATAGTGATTAGGAAGTTGATTATATTATTAATTTTAGTGTTTAGAATGGAATTGGAATGAACATGAATGATGATGAAGAGTAAAATGCAGTTAACAGAAATATGAAGGAAAATAGGTGATTGGTAAAGAAATCAAGAAAAGGATTAATGGTTAGAGAAAAAGATAAGTAGATGGTATGAATGATTGAATATGATATTGAGTATTAATATGGACCCTCCAAAATGGAGAGGATACGTTCATGACCCTCCCTATGAGGAGCGGGAAATTATACATTATAACCCTCCCTATGAGGAGCGGGAAATTATATTTTCAGGACCCTCCGTGATGGAGTGGATATTATCATGACCCTCCGAAAGGAGTGGATATTTTCAGGACCCTCCGTGAAGGAGTGGATATTTTCAGGACCCTCCGTGAAGGAGTGGATATTTTCATGACCCTCCGAAAGGAGTGGATATTTTCAGGACCCTCCGTGAAGGAATGGATATTATCATGACCCTCCGTGAAGGAGTGGATATTTTCATGACCCTTTGAGTGGATATTTTCAGGACCCTCCGTGAAGGAGTGGATATTATCATGACCCTCCGTGAAGGAGTGGATATTTTCAGGACCCTCCGTGAAGGAGAGGATATTTTCATGACCCTCCGAAAGGAGTGGATATTTTCAGGACCCTCCGAAAGGAGTGGATATTTTCAGGACCCTCCGTGAAGGAGTGGATATTATCATGACCCTCCGTGAAGGAGTGGATATTTTCAGGACCCTCCGTGAAGGAGAGGATATTTTCATGACCCTCCGAAAGGAGTGGATATTTTCAGGACCCTCCGTGAAGGAGTGGATATTTTCAGGACCCTCCGTAGAGGAGCGGATATCATTATGACCCTCCGTAAGGAGTGGAGTATTATAGAATTGTATGTGCAGCATTATGACCCTTCTTAGGGATTGAATAATATCAGGATCCCTCTGTAGAGGAGTGGAACATTATATGAATGAGGCCCTCCATTAGGAGTGGGTATTAATGAGAATAAGAGGATAAATAGACAAGTGTGTAAATTATAGAGAGATAATGATAGAAATCAAGAACGGTTAAGGAAATAGTCGAAAGGAATAAGAAATGAATATGGACAACAATAGGGTATTAAGGAAGCAAGGGAAATTGAAATAGAAAATATAATTCAAGTGTTAAGGGGTAGTAATCTCTTAGTTGTTCTCTATGTCATTTTAGAATGTATTTTCTAAGTTCTGTGTAATGCTACCCTTCTTGATATATTTTTACAGGTGAAGAAGGAGCTTACACGAGTATGGCTGGGCAGGATTACACTCCACCTCGTGGAATGTTGCTTTGTTAGTTGAGTGACCCTTTGTGGGTCAATAGTTTCAGCTTTGGGAATTTAAAATGTATAATATTTTGGGAAGCAAACCCACTTTTGAATTGTAATCATTTTCTGAAAAGTGTAATTAAACTGAATTGTATTTTGGCCCTGCTGGCCCATTGTTGTTGAAAATTAAGTTTTATGCAGGTTAATCAGGGAAAGTAAATTTTGGGAATGTCCCTAAAACAAAGGAAACTCCGCCCGATTTTACGGAGATTTTCATAAGAAATAAAAGTAACTAAGTGTTTTTCCTAATCATCTAGTAGTATTAAAAGAAAATTTTAAATTCATAATAAATTAAGGGTAAAGGTAACTAGGGTGTTACATTATGGTATCAGAGCAGTTTTTCCTCGGCCCTTGGAGTTATTCATTACTCCTGTGGTTACTCATCAAGCGAGTAACCGATTTAAAGTTAGATGTTCAAGTGTTAGAATCGAGGTAGGAATCCTATTAGGATTGTGATTGAATATATGGATGTGTGAAGTTATGTATGCCTATGTATGCTATTCTTTGTTATGTATGACTTAGTGGTACTTGTTGTTAGCGAATTCCCAAGCAGGCTAGCATTATAATAAAACTAGATAGAAGTTGAGAGAAAATTTGGTAGAATAATAACATGATAAGATAAATAGGGTTTATAGGTAGATAATATTTAATGTGAGAAAATGAATGTGTAGCATTCAGTATGACATTTTCGAATATTTATTGCTTGTTAAGTATATGTGTAGATGTAAGATTAAACCTTAAGTTAGATAATGTAGATAATGACTAGATTAGTGGGATGTAGGGATTGAACTCATGTTAGTGTTTGTGAATATATATTGATGAGTATGATTTATGCATGTGTGAGGATGTGTGTCTAAATATGTTTATTTACTAGGACGAAGGAATTATTAGCCTTCACTTTGATTTTTGTGAGTACATGTTAATGTGAGAGGTTGCTATGCATGTTTGAATTATGAATGTGCTTGATTAGAGATTTTAGTCAAAGTTATGGAATTGTAGAACTCTGGGTAGAATAGAACCAAACCCATGGTGGTATTGTTGTTTAATGGGGTGTAAGAGTAGGATTGGTCGTCCTGGCTCTTACAACTGTTAAGTGACAATATCATCAGCAACCCGACAACGATATTACCATTGATGAATGTGAGATTGAGATTGACCACCTCGATCTTTGCATTTATTAATGGTCGATGTCATTGAAAGTTTTTAAGTAGAACAGAAACCAACCCGACATTGAAGGGAGGAAATCGACCTGAATAGTACCCTTTCCAAACCATTGCTACAAAATTCCTGAGGAAACCCAGTTGACCCTAGAAACCATCTCCAACTTCCTTGGAGAGTTAAACCTGGTGATAGAAATCCAAGACCCATTTCGGAGTCTTACTATCAAGACTCTTGAAACGTTTAGCCGCAAGAAAAACCAACCTTGAAAACCTCATAGAGTCTTCGCGCTGAGACTAACCGAATTGAGCCATAGTCCGAACTCTTCATAGAGTGCAAGAAATTGGTGGCGTACTAATGCAAGTGGTATGCCGAATCCAAGTGGGGGAGTGGAACCAAAGGGAAGTGAGTATTGTAGTCGAAGGACCCTGCATTTGGGATGGTTCTCCATTAAAGGAACTGATCGGAATTTCGGGGACGAAATTCTAATAAGTGGGGGAGAATTGTAACATCCCAAATTTAATTCCAAGTATAAATATTGAGTTAATAGGTTTAGAGCGTAGAAAATGGGTAGATTAATTGTTTAACGAATTTTGGGAGATAGGTGGGTAGTAATTATAAGTTCTAGGGGTCGTATAGAAGGCATTTGGAGCTTCGAGCATAATTATCTAAGCGAAATCGGGAGTTAAATCGGCGTTTTAGATGTTAGAAATCGACCGAAGAGAGAAAATTAGGAATTTATTATAGAATGCTAAGAAATTAAATTCCACCGTTGGATATGAAGTTTATGGGGTGAAGAAGCTTATCTAAAAATTTGGACCCGATCCGACGGTTAACGAAAAAGTTACGGCGAATCAAAGTTTGGAAATTCTGGTGCACGCCCAGGCGCACCACTGTTCATTGATGCACCAACTCAAGAGCTTTTTCGCTCAGGCGCGCCATCCATGCGCCCAGGCGCGCCTCTGAAGCACCAGCCACGCACCATGTTCAGTTCTGGCTCGCCATTTGTCCCACCAGCCCGCACCAGATTTACGCACCACGCACCAGGTCAGGAGCTGGTGCCAGACTCGCGCTCAGGCGCGCAGATCCGCACTCAAGCGCGCGCGACCAGCCTGGTGCGTCTTCAGCCACCATATCTGGACTTGGGGACCAAGTCAGGCCCTCCCCACCGTTGGATCTGTCTAGCACATGAAAGGGGGCATCAAAAACAAACCAAGGCCAAGGCCATCACCAACACATAATCTCCTTCTTCATTTTCATCATCTCCTTCCATCCTCTCTCAAAGGGAAAACCAAGGGCAAACCCCCATCAATCATCAATCACCCAAAATCAAGCTATAACATCATCACTTTCATCATTTCCACCATGAACCAAGTAAAGATCTAACAAACATAAATCCTCCTCTCCTTCCCCCAAATTCGTGAACCCCATTTCCTCCACCAAGAAGGCCACCTCTTAATCATCAACAAAGTACCAAGAACCAAGCACCCAATATCATTATCATTATCCCCATCTAAGATCAAGCAAGAAATTGGCTATCAAACCTTTTCCCTTTTCTTGCTAAATTCGTGGCTTCCTCCCTCCAACCCTTAGGGTTTTTTTTTAGTTCCATAGCAAGGAGAAGCTACACACACTCAAGCCTTCATCACAAGGTCTAAGACTTCTCATCATAGGAGCCCACTCATTATGGGCATGGATTTTGGTAGGGTCTAGGGATTCAAGAAGCTAAGGATGAGGAACCCAAGCACCAAGGAGCTAAGACTTAGGATTAATGCTTGAGATTCAACACCACCCCTTTTGCAAGGTAAGAAGGGAAGTGTTACCTCTACTTAGGGGGTATTTTCTAGCTTGCATATAGGGGGAATTAAGGGCAGGAAATAAAATAGAAAAGAGAAACCTTAGGGAAATTGACTAGAATAGGATTTATGTATGGTTAATGGATACGACTTTAATTGCGTATGTTTGTAATTGTCTAAGTCTAAGTAATTGTGGGTTGATAATGAGAGTGAGTTATAGAGTTAGAGATGAGATAGACAATTGGATATAATGATAATTGGAAAAAAGGACTTAATGGTAACTTGGAACAACTGTAGGTTGTGAATGAGTAACAAATAGGGGATAAATAAACAAATGGTTGAACTAAGCGAAAATTGGGAATAATGATGATGGATGTAGATTATGGTCTGGCTTGAAAGTCAATGATGAATATAGTGATTAGGAAGTTGATTATATTATTAATTTTAGTGTTTAGAATGGAATTGGAATGAACATGAATGATGATGAAGAGTAAAATGCAGTTAACAGAAATATGAGGAAAATAGGTGATTGGTAAAGAAATCAAGAAAAGGATTAATGGTTAGAGAAAAAGATAAGTAGATGGTATGAATGATTGAATATGATATTGATTATTAATATGGACCCTCCAAAATGGAGAGGATACGCTCATGACCCTCCCTATGAGGAGCGGGAAATTATACATTATGACCCTCCCTATGAGGAGTGGGAAATTATATTTTCAGGACCCTCCGTGATGGAGTGGATATTATCATGACCCTCCGAAAGGAGTGGATATTTTCAGGACCCTCCGTGAAGGAGTGGATATTTTCAGGACCCTCCGTGAAGGAGTGGATATTTTCATGACCCTCCGAAAGGAGTGGATATTTTCAGGACCCTCCGTGAAGGAGTGGATATTATCATGACCCTCCGTGAAGGAGTGGATATTTTCAGGACCCTCCGTGAAGGAGTGGATATTTTCATGACCCTCCGAAAGGAGTGGATATTTTCAGGACCCTCCGTGAAGGAGTGGATATTATCATGACCCTCCGTGAAGGAGTGGATATTTTCAGGACCCTCCGTGAAGGAGTGGATATTTTCATGACCCTCCGAAAGGAGTGGATATTTTCAGGACCCTCCGTGAAGGAGTGGATATTATCATGACCCTCCATGAAGGAGTGGATATTTTCAGGACCCTCCGTGAAGGAGAGGATATTTTCATGACCCTCCAAAAGGAGCGGATATTTTCAGGACCCTCCGTGAAGGAGTGGATATTTTCAGGACCCTCCGTGAAGGAGTGGATATTTTCAGGACCCTCTGTGGAGGAGCGGATATCATTATGACCCTCCGTAAGGAGTGGAGTATTATAGAATTGTATGTGCAGCATTATGACCCTTCTTAGGGATTGAATAATATCAAGATCCCTCTGTAGAGGAGTGGAACATTATATGAATGAGGCCCTCCATTAGGAGTGGGTATTAATGAGAATAAGAGGATAAATAGACAAGTGTGTAAATTATAGAGAGATAATGATAGAAATCAAGAACGGTTAAGGAAATAGTCGAAAGGAATAAGAAATGAATATGGACAACAATAGGGTATTAAGGAAGTAAGGGAAATTGAAATAGAAAATATAATTCAAGTGTTAAGGGGTAGTAATCTCTTAGTTGTTCTCTATGTCATTTTAGAATGTATTTTCTAAGTTCTGTGTAATGCTACCCTTCTTGATATATTTTTACAGGTGAAGAAGGAGCTTACACGAGTATGGCCGGGCAGGATTACACTCCACCTCGTGGAATGTTGCTTTGTTAGTTGAGGGACCCTTTGTGGGTCAATAGTTTCAGCTTTGGGAATTTAAAATGTATAATATTTTGGGAAGCAAACCCACTTTTGAATTGTAATCATTTTCTGAAAAGTGTAATTGAACTGAATTGTATTTTGGCCCTGCTGGCCCATTGTTGTTGAAAATTAAGTTTTATGCAGGTTAATCAGGGAAAGTAAATTTTGGGAATGTCCCTAAAACAAAGGAAACTCCGCCCGAATTTACGGAGATTTTCATAAGAAATAAAAGTAACTAAGTGTTTTTCCTAATCATCTAGTAGTATTAAAAGAAAATTTTAAATTCATAATAAATTAAGGGTAAAGGTAACTAGGGTGTTACAGCAAACCTCTTTGCATGTTAATTTTTTTCAAGCTTAAAGGAACTTAAAAACGTCTAATCAACGGATTTCATAACTTGTCTAAAGTTTTTCATAAGAGATCCTAAAGCTTCTAAATCAAAAGGTTTGATGGGATTTTTGTAAAGCTCAAAGTAAATCTCTTTGTGTGTTGAATTCTCTTTCTTAAACAGTGATTTAAAGATGTATTGGTGTTGCATGTTAATTTGTTGATGATCTTGATGATTTGAGTACATGCATGTGTTGATTGTGTATTGATCTTGAATTTTTGAGAATAAATAAACCTATAAAACCCTAGATCAAGAACCCAATGATTCGGCCTTGACTAGATTTATGGATCTTAATGCTTTTAATTTGATCTAAATCATTGCATGTTAATTTTATGATTAGGAAAGTTGATTTGAGTGTTTGAAAGTGTTTAATTTTAACTTGATCTTGATAAAGTCCTGATTTTGATTTTTGGGGCATGCATGTTGTTTTGAATCAAAAGAATTAATCTTTCTCCATTTCATGACACGGTTTTGACTTCTTCTACTCAAAATGATTTTTATCTTTGATTTGTGCCATTATAATTGATTTCATGACTTGATCTATGATACCTAGGTGCATGCATGCCATTTTTAAGTGGAGGAGATTTGATCTTTTCTGACGGCCATCTCGGTTTTACAAAGAAATCAAGGAGACAAGTTTTGGAAAAATGATTTTTAACTTGATTCATGCTATATGATCTTACATGTGAAAGATTTGAAGTTGAACCTTAAATTTTGGTGATAAGGCATTCGGCCTAGACTTAGAAATCCAGGAGTTATGTTTTGATTTTCATAAAAGATACATGCATGATTTTCTTGATTCAAAGATTTTGATGTATGCATGAAAATAAAATTAAAATGAAAACTTGGTTTAAGGAAATAATATTTTTAGAGTTTTGTGTGAAAAGGGTGCATGGTTTGATTCATGACCTTTGATGTTTGCATGTTGAAAAAGTGGACTAAAAACCTTGTTTTTGGTCAATGTAGGGTTCGGTCTATGTATGTAAGCTAGGCTAGGTTCTTTTTCAATGAAATGACACAAAAACAATGAGTGTGTTTTGTGAAATCATACTAAAATAAATTATTTGAAATTGAGTTGTGAATATTTATTTTCCAATCGGTTTTTTATCTTAAAATAAAGGAGATGAATGAACTAAACGATTTTGGGGAAAGTATTGTGTGTGTGCATGTGTATTCGGTTTAGAGGGAAAGGAAGAGTAAATGAGATTGTGGCATGAGGAAGAAAATAGAATTTAAGTGCTCGAAATGAATTAAGTTGATTTATGAGTTTTAAATTTGTGATCCTCAAATTGTTTCTATTAGGGTCGTTCGGTCATAAGGAGAAAATAAAATTTAGGAAGCTTAGTTGCATAAAATAAAATGTACATGTTTGGTTTATATCTTGTAAGTGGGTGGATGCCTAAGTGTTTTGCGAATAAGTGTTTGATTTATAATCAAGTTAAATAATTTATTTTGTGTTGCTTGTTCTTTATGTATTAATTGATTTTTGAACAATATATGCATGTGTAATTGGTTGAGTTCAAATGTTTGTTTGTGATTTGTAACTAAGTAAAACGATTGGTTTTGAAATTAATTGAATTTGGATTAAAATGATTTCTCATGAAGTAATCCCTTGCTGTCCCGAATTAAATAAAATTGTTTCATAATTTTAAAAGGTGTTTTCAAATGATTTAAAGTAAAGTTTTCAAGTAATAATTAATTTAAGAAAAACCCGGATCAAGAACGATGCATTTTTCGGTATTTTCAAACATGTTTAAGGTGCTGTCCAAAACGGACCAGCACCCAAACTAAATAGTTTAAATAACTTTTCATAATGTCTCAAATGGTTTTTGAAAGTACTTAATGGGTTGTAAATATCCGAGTTGTTTGAAAGAAAACGGTTATGTTTTAAGTTTTGACGAGGAATGAGAAGTGTCTAAGTTAGGGAAAAAGGTTTTCATAATATAAGTTAATAACCTAAGCGTATTTTATTTAGTACGAGGAATAATCTTAAAGACGAGGAATTGGGGCAGCCGGCAGAACAAAGGATCCAAGGCGACGGTACGCATTAAATTTCTGGACCTCAGGTGAGAGAGAAGCTTTCCTAAGACACCGTGGTAATTAGGTGATTTATTAGGACGTTCCGTATCATCTCAAGGATCAGAACTAAGTGGTTCGGAGTCAGTAGTATAAGTGGCAATTGTTTGTGTTGTGTGGCCACTTATACGAAGGTGACAAAGACCACAATGTTATTGTGTGATATTGTGTGCATGCTTTTAGTTATTATTCAATTATGTCTGATGATACTTATTGTTGTTGATTTTAATAAGTGAATGGCTGAGGGACGTTTGTTACGTCCTGATTAAGAAATGAAAATGAAAAGAATAAGTGAGAAAGTAAGGGAATTGAAAAGAAAGACACAATGAGAAAGGAAAAATAAGTGAGAATAAGATATGTGTTGGAAAAGAAAGAAAGAGTTGAGATTGGGGAAGGGATTAAATGATAGTGTTGAGAACGAGCCAGAGCTGGGGAAAGTGATGTGAATATGAGATGAGATTTGAGCGGAGCTGGGCTCCTTGGGTTTTTGGTTTTAGTCTGGGACTAATGTTGAGTTGAGCTTGCTCCTCCATTAGCGCTCAGCAAAGTTGTAATTTCTGAAAAGGTTTTTGAAAGACGGTTTTGAAAAGGTTTTTGAAAAGAGATTTTCGAAAAGATTCTTGAAAAGTGATCTTGTGGAGGAGGGTGAAAAGAAGTTTTAGAAATGGATTTGTGAAAAGAAATTGCTTGAAAATGTTTTTGCAAAAAGGAGATTTTTGAGAAATATTATAAGAAGTATCTTCAGAAAAGTTTTGGAAGGAAAATTTGTGAAAGGTTGTGAAAAGAGATTTTTTTGAAGCTTTGTGAAAAGAGGTTTTGAGAAAATCCTTAAAAAGAGATTTTGAGCAGTTGTGAAAATAGATTTTGGGAAATTTACAAGAGAGAGAATTTTGTGAAAATGTTTATGAAATGAAGTTTTGTGAAAGCCTGTAAAATGGCATGTGGAGAAAGCTTGGGAAAAGATTGTTTTGAGAAAAGATTGTGGATTGTCAGGAGAGAGGGTGGAATGTGTTTTGTGGAATGAGATATCAGTTGAGATTTATTTGAGGTAAACCCAGCTCTGTGCTATGTGAGAAATGTTGAGAGAAAGATTGTGCCAAGTTAGTGGTCGGGACTCGTTGAAGGGTTGTACGAAGGACGGGCCGACCTTAGGATAATTAAAAAGATTAAAAGACTTTAAAAGACATGCGCGGTGAGGTATGAGAGTGAAAAGTAGTGGAGAGGAAGAAACGATAAGTATCTGCGGATACTTAGGACGAGATTGCATTAGGGGAGGACGATGACGGTGAAACGTCAAGAAGTCTAGAGTATGTTTCTGGGCAGAACGAACTCCACAGGTGGCGCACTAACGTGGTGGGGACTGGGTCTAATGTCGTGGTAAGTTCTGCGGGCCCACTAGAAACATACTGTCGCCCCCTAGATTGCAAATCGAGAACAGTCAGAGGGACTGGAACGGGGCATTGTGTTTGCCACTGCGTGGACAGTGAGCCTTGATATTATTGATATGATTTGAGGACGAGATCCTCCTGTCTGGGACCATTTATGTGTTGTGACAGCTGTCGTGCCCGCGTGGTAAAGGTCCTGTACTCCTGTTTGCTTCCGATTAGGTTGGGTGGATGACCGAGGAGATGTAGACGTGTGAGACGATGGTAACAAAGGAAGTACTTCGATGATATTATGATTTCTCCCCTAATCATCGGAGATTATGATTTGATAAGACGTGATAATGAAAATCGAAAAGAGATTGAGAAAGTAGTTGAGAAAGAAGGAATGTGTATAAGTTTAGTAAAGCAAGAAAAATCATGATAATAATAATGATGATAATAGTGAAATGCTCGATTCTTGTGCTGTATGTATGTTGTGTGATGTATGTGTGTATTGTCTTGATATCTCGCCTATCGTAATCTCACACCGTCGACGATCCGTCGTTCGGAATGCTTACTCTCTCCTGTTCGTTGGCATATTGGTGCTGCTGATATCTCAACGGGCAAACGGAGTATCACGTGGAGTTCATCCCTCTGAATGAGTTAGAGCTGGAGCTCAGCGTCAACAAGAAAGTAATGACAGAAGCGACTTCACTTTCGGGGATGAAGAAAAGGTGCAAGAGGAAAGGGAAGCTGCATCCGGTGGTCTTCATCATAGTAGCGCAGCGGAGGCAATAGTAGTCAGTTTAGTTTTAAGTTATGATTTGTGTTTTGAGTCAAGGATTACCAAGCAATGTGCCAATTATGTAACTAAGCCAAGTTTTAAGTCTGTATCATGGAATACCCTATTTTGAAAGAACGAACAATGTAATCTTTTGAGAAAATGTTATTAGGCTTTGGAATCAAGCCACTTTATGAAGATGAACGATTTTAGTAACAACTCGATTTTCAGTAAAGAAGGACACTCGTATCATGGACACTTCAAATGTTTAAAAAAAAAAATTGACCTCATTTTCGGTAAATTTTAATACACAAAGTTAATTATTTTGGTTTACGAAAATCGGGCTGTTACACATACAACATCACAGTCATCATCATATATCACATATATTTATAAGCATTAAATGAGTTTTCTTTCTTCATTATAAATATTCTATTTTTGTCAATATTAACTACCCTAAGGTTCATCAAGATATATATTCCTCTACCCTTAACTACCACTATAAATATCCTAGAACTCATTCCCTAAATACCACCTCCTTACCTCAAAGAGAGAGAGAGAGAGAGAAAGATAGAACCTTAAGCCTTCACGCTATTTTCCTTTCCTTTGAGTCCTTAGATCCTCCACTGTTTGATCCTAGCTTGTATCCCAATAATAGCTACTCACCAATATGTAGGAATTGTAACACCCCAAAATTTTAATCCCCGATTAATGAAATGTTAATTATAAATTAATTATAATTAATTATTTCCATATTAATCCTTGATTAAAATATGAGTTCATATAGTTGGTATATGTGTGTGAATTGATTTAATAAATATGATAAATGCCTAAAATGAGTATTTTACATATTAGTCCCTGGGTTGGGACCTAGAGGTAATTATAGGAAAGATTTTGGAGGGAAAGTAAATAAAATAATTATTTTTCAAAAATTGGGAAAAATACTTGAGTATTTTCTGAAAAACTCGAGTATTCTGGACAGAGTTGCACGAGTTAGTGCGTTTGGTGAGTCACCACCACCGATTCCCCTTCGTTGACACGAATACTCCACCACGAACACATCAATAGCTTCGTGTCGATGTGCATGATGCTTCCAAGTTAGTATTTAAGCTCATCAACGTCTTTTGGTGGAGGATTTTGATCAACCTTGTTGTTGTTGTTGAAGTTAGGGTTCTGAATTCATCCTCTTCGATTCTCCTTCTCTGTTCATATTCAAACCACAAACTATACACGAATACAAAGCTCACATCACGAGCTTTGTATAGACATAAAAATTGTGAGATTTGAGTGAGTGTGGTGGAAGATTCAAGGCTTGGAAGTGGAGCTGTTCTTGGCCAAGCTTGTGTCTGGAGCTTACTTTGATCTTGATTTCTGGTAAGCTCATGAGTCTCTGAGTCTTAAATTCGATTTCCTTAGTTAGATTATGTTGCATAGAGTCTAGAAAACCTAATTTCCCCAATTTTATTCTCTGTTTCATGTGTGAACCAATTCCACTTTGGTGTTGCACTCAAAACTGCTCTGCATGTTGGGTTAAAGTGCTTTTGGTGCTGTGGAGCTTTTCTTTGGGGGAATTCTTGTTTGATTCACATCTGAGAGGTAAGGGGAAGTAATTATATTCACTAGATAGAGATTAAATTCCATTATTTGTGTTAGAGAGCCACCAAGAGGCTCTAAGGGCTTAGATTGAATAGGATCTTTGGTTTGGAGACCAAGCTTTGCTCTAAAACTGTGTTGAGCAAGTTTTATATCATGCATGCAAGCTTAAATGACCATTGTTTTATGAGTATTATGCTTATTTTGCAATTTGAGGTGTTGAGTTGCTAAATTGTGTAAATTATGCAGAAATGGTTGATTCTCTGTCAAATTGGTTATTTGATATGAAATGAGTATTGCAACATGTTCAATATATGGTATATGAACTATTGTGATCACTGGTTTGGGTTAAAAGTGTTTAGAAATTGAAATGGTATGTAAAAACCAAGTTTCACTCTGTTCTGTCTGCATATACTCGAGTATTTGGCTTAACACTCGAGTATTTCGTGGTGCACCAGAGTGAAAATTGGCGCACCAACTTGGGAATCAGATTGGACACTCGAGTAATGTATGAACTACTCGAGTATTTTGGGTAATGGAATACTCGAGTATCTCATGAATTACTCGAGTATATTTATGAAGACCTGAAAACCTAAATCTCTGAAAAGACATGAACGACTCGAGTATAATTATGAACCACTCGAGTAGAATCTGGAAAATGATAAACTACTTGAGTATTTTGGAAAACACTCTAGTATTTTTAGTCAGACACTTAAAATACTATTTTCAATTCTAAGTCATTTTGTAACTCTTAAAGGACAATAAACCAAGTGATCCTGGACTTAAAAGAAACTGATTGATGTTATGATATTTTCATTTGAATAATGATGATACGTTGCTCGGGAGGCGCGTAGTGTATTAATAAAAGGACGAAACATCAATCAATTCCTTTTAAGTAAAGTTAATGCATTCATACTGGAGTTTGGATGGTAGGACGTATATCATGTTTTTGGTAAACATGTGGAGGGCCTCTGGGAGTGCCAATACGCTTGCTTGATGACACGTCGTTGACGTGGTCGGTTGAGTGGATGCCGATATGGTTATACCGTTTGGATGACGGTCCGTTTGGATGACGGGATATGCTCGGGTGGCATGGATACCAAGCTTGTCGTGTACATTCTAGGAGAATGTACGAATTGTTGTATACCTAGGAATACAACGCACTGTTGAGTGCTGGGTTGTCAGGGATCGACATCAGAGAGTGACATAGTATGATGGAGATAGGCTTGAGAGCTAAAGTCATGCATCATGCCACTCATTTAAATTAATTGTGATAAATGAAATAAGTGTGAGCATCCTATGTGCATTCATTAACTGCTAAGTGTTATATGTGATTGTTGTTAATTGATGCATATTTACATATTCATATTGCACAATTTATTCTCTATTGGTTATGTGTATAGAATTGCTTACCCCTATGCCCTTGTAGGTGATGTCTCGTTACATTGCTTGCATCGAGATCCGGCCACTTCCTAGTGGCACATGGATCTATGAGGACCATCGCGCGGTGTTCGAGGGTGAGGTAGAGATTACCTTCTACCACCCGAACCCGTTTATCCGATTCCGTCCTCGTAGATTTAGGATTCCCATCATATACACTATGCATGTACCCCCGTTTTACACTTACCATGGACCACCTCCCACGCGACCAGCTCGCTCTTACCATAGCTTTCGTTTTCGACCTACCCGCTCTCACCCTTTTATTTCGAGAGTCGTCCGCGAGGAGACTCCCCCTTCTGATCCGAGGAGCCCAGTCAGGGTTTCACCATCACCTGACCCGGTACCCAGTGGTAGGGTACACTCTCCCTTGGATGAGATCGAGGAGGATCCGGTGGAGGACGAGAGTGAGAGCGAGCCTGTCGTGCATTCTACTGGGAGTGATTGGAGGGACGATGATCCCTAGGTATGTGTATAGGGTATATGATGAGGATCAGAGGATCCGATGTGTGGAGGCTGTGGAGGAGATTTGTTGCTGCTGTGTTGATGATGATGCTACTACCTTACTACTTATGTTTCTTGGAGACTGCTGCTATCACTACTACTACATCTGATGATGCCAGATCTACGTGACCACCCTTGGAGTTTATGTTTTGGTTATGTACATATATTGTAGATATACTTTTGGAGTACTCTAGGGGTTTAGATACACTATTATGTAGATCTGTTTATGGGCTTGTATATGTTGGATCTTGGAGACTTTGATCATGGGACTATGTACTCACTACTTTTCATATATTTATATATTGAAAACTTATGTTTATCTTACCATTAAATCGCATAGTCCGATAAATTCCGCTTTACTCTGATATTAATTTACTCAAGAGCTCGGCTATAAATATTATTTGATGATATCAGTTTTATCGAACAAAGCATGGGTAACTTTGATTTCTTGTATGATACAAAGATGTTTCCAAAGAGCGAATGTTACCCTATTTGTGAAAAGGTTTTAGAGATCGCCGAACTCGATACAAATGTTTTGAATTGGTTTAAAGTTTATTCTCCAAGAATTCCAAGTGTTGGTTTGTGCACCCGTTTAAAAAGGAAAATTTTATTGCGGTTATTTTCTTAACACTCACAAGTCCATATATTATCCAATATAAAAGCTTAATTACTATATTAAATTTGGGTAATTCGGAAGGGTGTCACAGGAATAGTGTCCAATGGAGAGCTTGATGGAGGGAGAGACTTCACTTGCACCACTTGTGAGTTATGTGGCATGAGAGAGAAAGTGAAGCCATTGATGTTGTTGTGAAGCTTGAGAGAGAGAGGGAAAGTTTGGTGGTGATGGGGAAGAGAGGGAGAGAGTCTGGGAGTGATTGATCTTGCACTAGAAAAGCTTGGAGTTGGCCATGGAACGAAGCTTGTTGGAGAAGATGGGTGTTCTTAACTTGGGGAGGAAGAATGAGGCATTTTCGTGCCCCCACGCCTTTATTTTTTAAGATCTTGGACGAACTAATCGATTAGTTAGATGACTAATCGATTAGTCGGGGTATTTTGACTATTTTTGAGATTTTTTTCATGAACTAATCGATTAGTTGGCTGACTAATCGATTAGTCACTGTAAGCTTTTATTCCTTTGTGCTTCAAAGTGTCATATCTCCTTCATTATCCGTCGGATCTTGCTCAAATTTGAAAGCAAAGTTCCCTACACACTAATCTTCACATTCAATGGTGGAATCCATGTTTAGAGTTGTCAATCTTTTATTTTTAATTTCCTAATATAAGGTATTTATAACATCGAAAACACTATTTCCTACGCTCGTTTGCTCATCTTTCAATCTCTTACCGATGCCAATGCTTCTAAACTCCTTCATGGCATTCAAAGAGATCCCAATCCATCACCCTAACTCTCTTTCAGCAAAATTATCACTTTTCTAATCCTATTACTATTCTAATTATTCTTGGAATTAAAATTCGAGATGTTACACACCACGACTTAGCGCAATAAGCATCCGAGGAAAAATTCATTGTCTCGTTGCAAGGGTGAGCCAAAACCCGTGCTCTATTGCTATCCCAACGCAATAATGCGCAATTGAAAACAGCTAAAAGTCACTTATCAGTTATCACTAGAAAAGTTGCAATTTTAAGACATTTTTAATGGTTTTTCTTAACCTCGATCCTTAGGTCTGAGGATAAGAGCTTAACAATGGATATCTTTCATTTGCAAATGTCGTATTGATAAAATAAAAAGACTTTGTATTTATTTTTCAATGAAAAATGTCTATCTTTAAGTTCTATTATAACTAAAATTTGGGATAAGATGTTTTGCAAATTTTTATTACTCCCTCGGTTCCATTTTATCTCGGTTCCATTTTATCTTTCACTTTAGCATTTATATCTTGTTTCAAATTATTTATCGCTTTAGAAATTCGAGAGTGTATTAATTAATTTTTTCCAACTTTAACCTTACATTTAATATGTTGAAATATGTGAAATGAGTGATAATTAATGTAGTATAAGGATATTATAGTGAAGTAATCTAATATTTCTCTTGAAACTTAAAGCATTAATTGAATTTCTTAATCCGTGAAAAACTCCTAAAGCAACAAACAAATAAATTGGAACGGAAGGAGTAACATTTTGGGATGGAGAAGTAACAAGCATTTTAAAATTTTGGCTATATATGTAGAATTGATTTTACATGTGGCCTCTAATCCAAAAAAATAAAATTAAAGAAATACTTACAACCGATCAATCGGATAAGAGGAGGAGAAAGAACAAAATAATGGTAAACAAATCTAATAACATATTGTTCTTCCCATTTTTATCCATGATACCAGTCCAATTAGCTAGCAATTTTTTCCGTCATTGTAGAGAAAGATCATGGCGATCTATTTGCTGTAGGTGAGTTTACAAACAAATCTGCTAACCCTGCTAGATACTATAAGCCAAGGTATTATCCCAACCTGCAATGATGTGAAATCGGTTAGAAAAAACATCCAGCAAAGAATGGATGCTTCCAAATATATACTCTTAATTTTTTTTCTAAATTATTGTTAAAAAAAAAAAAATAGAGTGCATACTGCAGACAATAATGAAAATTAACCAATTTACTCCGGAAGGTCAAAAGTAAAACTGAAAACTGGGAGATAAAATTTAGTCAAGAGAATAGTTTAATTTGCTTCCCTGTACCAGGAAAAAAAATTGTTTCTAGAATGGATTGAATATGCAAACCGAAGCCCCAAGTTGTTTGAAGTACTAAAGCAAAAGAGACCAAGTCAAAAAATAACCTCTCAAAACCAGATAATGATGTGTTTTGTTTTTGGGGACTGGCCATGATCAACTCACAGCAACTAGATAACCCATTGCAAGCTATCTTATTAGAAAGATGGTATTTTACAAATGACAGTGACCAAAGTTTGTTAAAATGCCCACAAACATGAGTTAATCATTGACATAATATGTATCAGGAAACTGACACAAATGCTAAAGATAAAGTTGAGATCTGAGATTAACAGATTCAATGATCGGGACCTAAGTAGGCAGCATTTGCTTTAAATATCTTCTTTTATACAAAAATACAAACATAATAATGAAAGGTACTCACAATTGCTTACCATAATATTGTTATTCTGAACCCCTCCAGTCCTCCAAGACAATAATCTCCCTGCAAAAGAGTGTAAAAATAAGTCAGCATACAAAGTAAAATCTTAGCATTTTAAATTTTGGCTATTAATAAGAGCCAATAAGGCATGGCATTTGCTGCTGGGTCTTCATTTTTGGAAAGAATGTCAGAACTAAGAAAAGAAGAAAGGCGGATTTTTGTATAGCAAGCTAATAAAAATAAATCTGCCAGATTTTATTTAAATGGGTGAGAGATTACAGTGCAACGTAGTAAAATTGAAGTATTACTCATAATTGCATTACCAAATGGTTGCACAAGTTGTTGAGATACGCTAGCCACTGGAACTCTCCAAAACCAGATAAGCAGAATTAAATATGTTAGAACCTGCCAGGCATAACCACATACAAAAATTAGATTCTTTCAGTCTCCACAAAGAAAATAAAGTTAACTTAAAAACAGAAGTTATATCTGGAAATACCTTTGAGATGAGCAGAACTTTCGAATACAAAGCAGTATCCTTGACATGTACATTTTGACCTGAATATTAGTTTAATTATAAAACTTCCATCCTTATGGATAAGAAATTAAGCTAACAAATAAAAAAGAAATGAAAATGGAAAATGGACATAAATGCTAGATTTGTGGGGCAGGAAAGACAGTCGGAATAAGGCTCAGTTCTTTTGTTGAAAGGATCTGGAGCAATGTTGTCAAATCGCGATTCAAATCGTGAATTGGTAGGCCAAATTTTGAATCGTAAATCGTAAATCGTATCGAATCATAAGATTCATGAACACAATAAAAATATGTTAAAAAATATCATTTGAATGTTATATCATATATATGTATGATCAATATAATAATTAAAAATAAAAAAAATTAAATTCATAAACCTGAATAAAAAACTAGAAAAAGAAGGGTTATTTTTAGTTGCTTGTAGCAATAGAAGGTATCATTATGTTCAGTTCCAAAATATCAGCCCAAATTCTTTAAATTAGCTTTGGCCCAAAATATAAAATAAAATAAAAACAATCAGCTTTGGCCCAATATGTCAGCCCAGAGTCTCTAACCTATTAGTTCTACCCTTTCTATACTTCTAAACCCTAAAAAGACATTACAACATCATACACAGCCGCCGCTGCATTCTCCTGCTTATCTTCTAAAGAATGCCGACGGCGGCAATCGTTTTCACTATGACGGTGACACCAAGTGGAAGGCCACTTGTGGTAGAGAAACGTGAATCGTTTTCTGCCACCGAGTCACAATACGACACCGAATCGGACGATTCCGGCGATTCACGGAGCGATTCCAGTCACCTCCGATTCTTACCCCGATGCGTATCGTTTCTCTCTAGACTCGTATCGTTCCATACGATTCGAATCGCGAATCGTACGATTTCGATAACGCCTTATCAATGGACATGATTTATGATAGAGCATTGTGACATCATTTGATCCATGTAGCCGACCTCACCTAGTGGGAATAAGGCTTTGTTGTTGTTGTTGAAAAGCAATGAAACTAGATTAATGCTACTTACACAATAATCTTAGCTCAAACAGAGCATAACTGCAACTGCATCTATATTGCTGAGAACTTATTGTAAATTGGATATTTTTAGCATTCTTTTCCTTTTATGTTAAACTAGTCATTTGGTCCCTTACCTTATTTTTTATTATCAAATTGGTTCATGTTTTTTTGGTATCATATTGCTTGCTCACCAAGACGAGAGACCTAGATCATGTGAGGTGCATTAAGGATGGAGACGGCAAAGTCTTGGTGGCAGATTCGGATATAAAAGAAAGATGGAAGTGTTACTTTCACAAGCTTTTCAATGAAGGTCATGAAAGTTCATATCTTGATCAGATAGCCACTAGAGAGGAGGACCAAAATTATACCTTTTACCGGCGAATTAGGGAGATTGAGGTAAAAGAAGCATTGAGAAGGATGGATAATGGTAAAGCGGTTGGGCCAAATAGTATCCCCATTGAGGTATGGAAAACCTTGGGAGAGAAGGGTATCAATTGGCTCACCAAGTTGTTTAATGAGATCTTGAGATCCAAGAAGATGCCGGATGAGTGGCGGAGGAGCACTTTAATCCCTATATACAAGAACAAAGGTGACATACAAGATTGTGCGAATTATAGAGGGATTAAGCTCATGAGCCATACCATGAAACTTTGGGAAAGGGTGATAGAGCGTAGATTGAGACAGGAGACTCCTGTTACTGAGAATCAATTTGGCTTCATGCCGGGGAGATCAACTATGGAGGCAATATACTTACTGCGTCGGTTGATGGAGGAATACCGGAAACAACAAAAGGATCTGCATATGGTTTTTATTGATTTGGAGAAAGCTTATGATAGAGTGCCGAGAGAGGTACTATGGAAGGCTCTGGAGAAGAAAGGGGTGCAGGTTGCCTATATTAGAGCCATTTAGGATATGTATGACGGGGTCAAGACGAGCGTGAGGACACAAAGTGAGATTTCAGAAGATTTTCCCATAACGATAGGACTACACCAAGGGTCAAGTTTGAGCCCCTACCTCTTTACACTGGTCTTGGATGTGCTTACTGAGCATGTCCAAGAACTAGTGACCAAATGCATGCTCTTTGCGGATGATATTGTTTTTATTGGGGATAATAGAGAGGAATTAAATGGGAAGATTGAAATGTGGAGACAAGCTTTAGAAGGTCTGGTTTCCGGATCAGTCGAAGCAAGACAGAGTATATGAAGTGTAATTTTGGCAAGAGGCACATAGGCCCTACCGGGGAGGTGAAGGTTGGAGAGCATGTCTTAGCACAAATCCCAAAGTTTAAGTACCTTGGATCTATCTTATAGCAGGATGCAGAAATAGAAGGGGATGTAAATCATAGGATTCAAGCAGGGTGGATGAAATGGAGGAGTACCTCAGGAGTGTTATGTGATAAGAAGGTACCACTTAAAGTCAAAGGAAAATTCTACCGCACTGCTGTAAGACCGGCGATACTATATGGGACGGAGTGTTGGGCGGCAAAGGGCACACAAGAGAATAAACTTCATGTAGCTGAGATAAGAATTCTGAGGTGAATGAGTGGACACACCAGACAAGATCGGATTAGAAATGAGTATATTCGAGAAAAAGTTAGGGTGGCCCCTATTGTTGAAAAGATTGTTGAATCTCGTCTTCGGTGGTTTGGGCATATGTGGAGGAGACCGATGGAAGCCCCGGTTAGGAGGGTAGATCAAATGGAGGATACTATAAGGGCTAGAGGAAGAGGAAGACCTAGAAAAACTATAGGTGAAACAATTAAGAAGGATATAACAATCAATGCCTTATCAAAAGATATGATTTATGATAGGCCTTTATGGCGTCGTTTGATCCATGTAGCCGACCCCACCTAGTGGGACAAAGGCTTAGTTGTTGTTGTTGTTGTTGTTGTATTGCTTGCTCACATTTCTTTCTATTTGCAAATTTCGTCCTAGAGTCACTATTCACCCTACGTGTCCGTATCATATTGGTCCACGTTGAAGAGAGAAATGACATGTGTGCATATCATATTGGTCCACGTAGAATAAATAGTGACTCTGGTACAAACGGTGCAAATGGTAATAAACGTGAAAGACCAATTTGATAGTGAAAAATAAAGTAAGGGACCGGATGAGCAATTTAGCCTTTCCTATTTGATATTATTCGGATACTTTAATAATTGGGGTTATTCGAAAATCGGGAAAATTACACTCACCTCCCTTGAATTATAGCTTAATAAGGGAGGTCAATGTAATTACAATCACCTTCCGCGAAGGTATGTGTAATGATAATTGAATCTCAAGGAAGGTGAGTGAGCGTTTTAAAAAAAAATCAAAAGTGAAGCAATCAGAATCAAGCACTTTGTCTTTCCCCAAACTAAAAATAACCCTACAGATTTCCTTCTCAAAAGGCCCTTCCAACCAACAAGCCTTATCTCGATACACGGGACATCAATCAAAATCATCAATGAAAGGCCGAAAAGGCATGTTCTCAGTAAAAAGCTCAGAGTAGAAGCTAGAGATCTCAGAAGGAACAAACCATAGTATCTCCAGTAATACTACCACCCTCAAGTTCTAGCTCTTTTATAGGACACTTTCTATGCATCCTGAAAGCCAACCTATTACTTGAGTTGAATGAAATGCCTTTAATCTCCAATCTCATGCAGTCATGCCTGCGTTTCTCTCCTCCCCAAATAATTTCCCTTACCCATATTGTTCCGTTTTGTCCTACATTACAGACGAGGAGGAGAAGAAACCCTTCCAAAACAGATAAAATCCAGCAAAAGAATAAGAAACAACAAAAGAGCAACATTAACTCAAAAGGGCTCTCCTATCCTTTGCATGGTTGGTAAAGAAATATTTCTGATAAATCCATGAAGAGCAGTAGCTCAAAAGAGCTTGCACTCCCTTAACATTTCTTTAATACTACTATGTCTTGCCCGAAATCTTGTAATGCATTGCCCCAAATAATTTCTTTAAAATTAACTTTTTTCTAGATGTAAAGAGTATATTAACCACCGAAAAAGATGGGATAATTAATTGAACAGCTTAGATCGTTAGTACCTTATCATCTTTGGTTACTATTTGTTGATTCCAAAATCAAAACACAATTAGAGAACCAGAATTGTAACTATCTAATTATGGCCGCAAATATGCCTTCAAAGCAGGCTAAAAGTTGTAGCTTTGCATCATGTCAGTCTATATGTACATGGAATGCATTATGCAAAATGAAGTTGCAACAAGAAATAACTCACACTTTGCAAGTTCCCTCTCCTTGGCAGCTGCCATTCTTCTTAGTTTTGCTGCTTGTGCAAATGTTGATGGCCTGAGAGGACAAAGAAGTGAGTCATGTACTCTTTCTCACTCCCACGATCATACACATATGAAATTCAAAGTTTATATTATAATTAAATTTGAGACATTTGTTTTGCAACTCAAATTTTACCATAAATGGTCCAGTTATTCTTAAACCTTAGTTGGAAATAAGTAGGCACTAAAACACAGGAAATAATACAATGTAATTAGCATCGGTGTTTCAAGTTTCACAAAAAATAAAAATGATAGGAGATACAACAAATGTACATAGACTCCTTAATACAATGTAAATAGATACAATGCTGGAAATTATACAATGTAATTAGATACAATGTAAAGAGACTCCTTAATCCTTATCATAAACTCACTGTCTGATCACATCCAATGCTGTATTAACACCATCATCATTGATAATGCAATTACTCATTGAATTTTTCTGTCTTCCTCGTCTCCACTTGATTTCTATGATTGAATTTTCTCATACTTTTATATCAAGGCATTTGTTTTTTTTTTTTTTATCTACATGTTTCAAGTATGCGAAGTTATTCCAATTTACTTTATGATTTATTTTTCAACCAAAGTTGATTTGATGTTTGAGAGAAGACCATTGCCTTCCTTATGAATCATATAGATACTTCTCTGTCAATCCATCATGTCAATATTTTCATTCTCAATAGTCTGATTCGACATGCACTTTTACAAACAAAATATCTGTAACACAGGGCATAGCAGATATTTGGACAAAACTGCGGATTTGCCCTTTATCTTCCAATGACCACAAATTGAGCTTCTAACAATGCTGCATAATTTAATAGGGAAATTGCGCTTACCACCCCTGAGGTTTGGCACGATTATGACACAGACACCCTATCAAGTTTCAAAAATAACACTGAAGGGGAGGTCATTGTCATTTTTGAAACTAGAGGGGGGGTGTGCGCTATTGTTATATACCTCGGCGGTGGTGTGTGTAATTTTCCCCTAATTTAATTATTTTAAAATTAGAAAACCCATGATCCAGAAGATGTCAGTTATCTCTGGCAACATTATCTTAACCTAACTGGCTAACTCTTATTCCCTCCTCATCTAGCTGCGGTTGAATTACATGTATTCCTTCTTCAACTAATAAGCTGAAGCTCTATGTTCCACTGCTTTGTCTAAACATTACAAGTCCAACACTAAATCAGAATCAAATCTTGTCAACTCGTAAAATGTAACATGTGAAAAGAGGTCCACCCAAGGCTGAATCCACAATTGCATTATTAGCATATTTGGAGATTGTTTTTCATTTGGGCAGATGAGCAGTACGGAGAGGTTAAGGTTCTACCATTTTATATGTATCACATACCAAATGGTTCAGCAGTTAAAATTCCTGAGCCCTGAGTCCTGACTCCCGAAGCGACAACATTTGCTAAAACTAAAATAAAATGGAAGAAAATCGATTGTTCCGAACTTTCAAAGAAAAAGCTTTTAACACAAAAACAGTAAGATATCATAACTGATTGGATTTAGAATTCAAAGAGCAAACCATCTCTTTTCACTAAAGGAGGGGATAGTCACTAATGAATGAGCTACTTACTGCGACAGTGAGCTTGCCTCCTTCAGAAGTTGTTTTATTTCTGCACGCAACTGAGTTTCTTTTTCATTGTCGGATCCACCCTGTAGCAAAACCATTGACTAAAAGAAATGAATATCACAATAAAAAATCTCCGTGTTAGAGAATACATTTTACAAAACATGGGAAAAGGTAATAAGCATACGAACACATTACAGTAAGCATCTTAGTGAAAGATTCAATTTGAACTTTGATTTCAGTTTTTTTTTTTTTTTTTTCCATTCTTGAAGACAAAATAAGTGCATGTTTGTTTCTACGGTGAGTTAGTCCAGAATCAATTCTGAAATGTCAACGCTTCTATTAGTGCATGTTTGGTTCTGCGGTGAGTTAGCCCAGAATCAATTCTGGAATGTCACCGCTACTAACAGTTGTTTATACTCCAACGTGATTTTAGGACCAGAATTAATTATATGAATGATAACCAAACATGCTATAACAGTTGCTTATGCTCCAACGTGATTTTGGAGCCATAATTGATTTTCTACTCGTAACCTAACATGCTAAGTAAAAATATTAAGACGCAGTCCCCCTTTGGGGACATCCAATAAAATTGGAACGATATAGAGAAATATCACGTCGTAAATTTCATAACCTGAACACAAACTATTCATTCAACAAAGAAGATGAAAAGCTTTGGTCTAATGGCTGAGTCTAGGGTGGAGTGAGGGGGAGAACCTTGATGAGGTGGTCGATCCAATGAGACGCAAACTGAAAGGCGAGAACGATGAGAAATATGAGAGGAGCTGCTAAGGACCCTCCTTGATGCTCTTCGCTTCCTTCGTCCCCCATAACCATTTTCGATTCGATTTGAATTGAATGCCTTCAATCTTCCACAGTTCTTTTCTTCTTCCTCGCTTTCTTCTGGAAAATATTTGGTATGGTCCGTCAAATTACCTTGCCCGGCCCAACAATCATTTCTGCATTTTTTTTAAAGGGAATTGATTTTTTCACCTCCTTTTTTGGTTTTTGACCCCTAATTTTTGTTTTTATCCAAAATACCCTATATAAAAAAAAAAACTTCATGACAAGCGTACTGGTAAGTTTAATACGTTTCAACAAGGCGTAAGATACGTTTAATACAAAAAACGTTAACAAAGTCGATGCTGAATTTTGGTATCAAAGTCGATGAAAAACTTTTCTGATTCTGGAAACTGAAACCTGAACTCTTAGAGATGTCACTTTGTTGCATTCGTCTCGAGAGCTCGGGCCTTTATAAGCCATGACTCTTGTTGCCTTTTTTAGTATTCATATTCTAGAATTGATAACAATTGGTCTCATGCATTTTCATGGCTGAACCAAGACAAAATTCACTAATAAAGTTTGCAATGCTGAAAACAACAAACATAATGTTGAATGTGCCAACTTTGCAAGATTAGCACAGCTCAACCGAGTCATTATTTGTTCATATCTTTGATCCTTTTTAAAGTCCTCATATCCTATAGTTTATGTTCTAATTGAATTCCTAAATTTTCATAGCCAAATAATGACAAAATTCACTAGTGAAGTTGCACAAAAACCAAAACTATCCGGAGAGAGCTGAAAGCAACCTCAACTTTCATTTCTTTTGTTTTCCTTCAAAACTCAAGTAAGGGAGGAGTTATTCTTGACGCTTGAATGAGTAATCAAGGGCTTGAAGTGTAGCCAAGCTTTTCCAAAGCTTAAGGACACAAAAATTGAGGAGTTATACTTGGCTAATTGTCTTGGAGGGCAATATAACCAATAACTCAGGGAATGTTTAATGAAACTTAGCATCTCAGGGATTAAGGAACCTAAAATAAAATAGGGATCGTAGGAACTTTAAACTAATGAAAAATGGTGATTATATGATATATATGTGTCATGTGAAACGATTGTGAATGAACCTTGTGATTTTATGCATGAAAATGATGCTGCATTTTGGCAAACATGTCTCTTGAGGAAATTAACTTAGTATTACTAAAGAAATGGAATGATAAAAAGGACCTGAATGCTCTCAAATGCATTGATAATCGATTATTAGAATTTGACAATCGATTATCGGGTTGCAACATTTTAAAATTAGAAACTAGTTGCATTGGATAATCGATTACCAATAGTACCCTGGTAATCGATTATCACGTGTAAAACTAGCAAAAACAACAAAATTAAAGTATAATATCCATTTCTTTAGGAATCCTAAGTATAGGGTTGTCCATACAATCATTTTGGTATTTGGGTATGGTTCGTCAAATTACCTTACCCGACCCAACAATCATTTATGCACTTTTATTTAAAGGGAATTGATTTTTTACCTCTTTTTTTTTAAGGTTTTTGACCCCCTAATTTTTATTTTTACCCAAAATACCCTTATCAACAAAAAAGAAAACTTCATTCTCTTCCTCCATTTTTTCCCTTATTCTTATCCATTCTCACTTTAACCCATGTAGCACATTGGGTAACATGTCATATGACAAGCGTATTGGTAAGTTTAGTAAGCTTCAACAAGGGTGTAAGGCACGTTTAATACAAAAAAATTAAGATGAAATGAGACATGAATGTTAGAAAGAAGTAAATATTTTATGTGGGTATGATTTAAAAATTAGAGTAAGTGTGTGTAACCGAGAGGAGGAGGAGGACGAAGAAGAAGAAGAAGAAGAAGGTGAAGAGGTGAAGAAGAAAAAAAGGTGGAAGCGTTTTATTCACTCTCTTCCCCTATAAATAGCACTCTCTCCAACCCTTGGCAATGCATAAACACACGTTGAAACACTTCCTTGTGGTACTACAATAAATTGTACCCAAGTTCTCTGTGAGTTTGTAGCTTTAGAATTGAAGTTTTGCTACTCAAAACCTGTGTATAGAAGTTGTGTTGAAAAATTGGTCTCTGCATTCGGCAGAGCCATGAACACTACATAACAGACTTCTTGTGGTAAGCTCAATCTCTTATAAGACTTCATTTTTTATCCTAGTTTTAGTATTTATGGCATAGAATTGATAATGTTTGATTTTGTGTCCTTTGCTTTCACGACCATGCTGAATTTTGGTATCAAAGTCCATGAAAAACTTTTCTGATTCTGGAAACTGAAACCTAAACTCTCAGAGGTGCCACTTTGTTGCATTCATCTGGAGAGCTCAGGCCTTCATAATCCCTGATTATTGTTGCCTCTTTTAGTATTCATATTCTAGAATTGATAAGAAGTGGTCTCATTCATTTTCGTTGTTGGACCAAGACAAAATTCACTGATAAAGTTCGCAAAAAATAATTCTGATGCTGAAAACAACAAACCGAATGTTGAACATGCTAACTTTGTAGGATTAGCACAACTCAACCAAGCCATTATTTGTTCATATCTTTGATCCTTTTTAAAGTTCTCATATCCTAGTTTATGTTCTTATTGATTTCCTAAATTTTCATGGCCAAATCATGACAAAATTCACTGATGAAGTTGCACAAAAACCTCAACTTTCATTTCCTTTGTTTTCCTTCAAATCTCAAGTAAGGGAGGAGTTATTCTTGACACTTGAATGATTAATCAAAGGCTTGAAGTGTAGCCAAGCTCAGGGACACAAAAATTGGGGAGTTATACTTGGTTAGTTGTCTTGGAGGACAATATAACCAATAACTCAGGGAATGTTTCATGAAACTTAGCATCTAAGGGATTAAGGAACCTAAAATCAAATAGGGATCATAAGAATAGGAATTTTAAACTAATGAAAAATGGTGATTATGTGATGTATATGTGCCATGTGGAATAATTCTGAATGAACCCTATGATTTTATGCATGAAAATGATGTTGTATTTTGGCAAACATGTCTCTTGAGGAAATTAACTTAGCATTACTAAATAAATGGAATGATAAAAATTAAAGGACCTAAATGCTCTCATATGCACTGATAATCGATTATCATAATTTGACAATCGATTATCGGGCAGCAACGTTTTAAAAATAGAAACTAGTTGCACTGGATAATTGATTATAGTACCCTGATAATCGATTATCACGGGTAAAACTAGCAAAAACAACAATTATTACACATGCATGGTGTAAGAGGATATTATGGACGATTGGGAAAGGCTGCACAGAGGGTTCTGGAACCTAAAATGGAGGATGAAAGGGGGAACTAGGTCTAAGACGGTGGTTCGTCCACTACCACATGGATTATTCACTAGGATGGTCCTAAGATGGGCTGGTCTAGCTAAACACAACACACTCAAGATATTCTTGCAAAACTATGATAATTCTATCGGTTCCATCAACATACCAGGATCGGTAGAGGATGGTTCCTGGCATGGCATGGCCCAAGAAAGGGGACCTGTTTATTTGTTGGCAAGTGAGCCTGTAGGTATGCATGCACTACTGGAAAAAACACTTTTAAAATAAGTTGTTTTGGACTTTTAAAATCGGTCGTTGAGGTGATGTGAAAAACGGTGATGTTAAAAGTGAGACTTTTAAAATCGGTCAAATGACCGAGTTAAAAAGTACTTTTAAGATTGGTCGTTAGAGTGGCCGATCTTAAAAGTCACACTTTCAAAATCGGTCAACAAATTTGACTGAGTTAAAAAGTACTTTTAAGATCGGTCGTAAATACGACCGATTAAAGTGCGAATTTTCAAAATCGGTCAATAAATTTGACCGAGTTAAAAAGTACTTTTAAAATCGGTCATTCTAACGACCGATCTTGATTATATATATATATATACATTTGAATCATTCAATAAGATGAAAAACCAACCTGCATTTTTCAAAATATATATTTGCACTAATTAAACGGGAAAGGCTCTGATGCATGTAAATATATAACATGCACCGGTGCATGTCTTTATTTCTGGGTTTTTTATTTATTTTTTTAAAATTTAATCAATTAAAAAATTTTCTATGTGTTTTCTTTTTTACGGATATGAAGTGATTTTTATAATTTGGATTTTTTTTTTACTCTGTGTTCTTAAAAAACTGTATTGAGTAAAACTGTATTCAAAATTTACACGAACTTGTGATAAAAAATGTTCTGAATAAATCTGTATTAAAAAAATTTTAAAAACAAAAAAAAAAAAAAAAAAACCAACACCGGAGCCTTCCCCTAATTAAACGCATAAAAGAACCCAAACAAGTAAATTTCTTACATTAGTAACACAGTGAACAATTGGTATTTCTCGTCCCTGTACATGTGCACACATTCTTAACTTTGTTTTTATAATTGGCTACACCCTGTTTTAAGAGTTCTCTCTCATTTCTCACTTTAAGATATATTATACACGACAATGGATATTGTTACAAATATGTTTTTATGATTTGCCAAATCTTGAAAGGGATGTATCAAAGGAAGGTAATAGAGATATTGAGAAAGTAGTTTACAACATTAAGCCCTTCTATCTCTTTGAACGTGGACAAGAGATTAAAGATCTCTAATTCAACCAGAGTGAAATGATACACGGATGCCAACTTATAACAGGGATAGGCAATTAAGGCATTATCATAAAATAAAAATCAACATCGGAAAGAACTTCATGCATAGCAACAAGAGTGTTTAAAGAGAGCAAGTTCCAAGTTATTAAATTCTCAAGTTCAACAAGATTGTTTTGTAATCTCCAAAAGATATAGAGCCAAAACATTGGAAGAATGTAGATAAGTGAACAGTTAGAGCTCAGAACCAAAACCATATAACACCATGTACTAAATATAACCCAAAACCATCTACCTATATAATCAATTGACCAGATCGAAACCGATATCAAGTAAACAGACACCCACATAAAAGACTCCTATTATAAATCCCTAATTCAAAAATTTCAGTATGCACATCCTTCTTTTTCCTTTACAAGCACATAAACCATAAACACTAGCATGTGTAGTAATCTATTTCCAATTTAGAATAAAATAAGATTTTAGGGTAAATTGGGCTTCTAATTAAGAACAAAATAAGTTGGGTTTTCAAGTACATAATTTGGGAATTCGAATTTACAAGTAAATATAAGATTAGACTAAAAGCCGAATCAATTTTTGGACAAGTCTCGAGGAACCTTAATTAAAAGAAAACCATCAATTTATGACAACCAACTCACCCAAACTCAGTTGGTCATGTAGTGTTTCTGCTTCAACACTTCTCCCTCAAAAGCCGTTCTCCATCGTCGAATAGAACTCCAAAGCTTTGCACTCTCACCATTGTATCTGAGAAAAGACACTGTCACACCTGGCCTTGCATAGTCCTCACATCTTCAAGTTGAATAGATGAATGGGTAGGGAAATGGGTATATGAAGGAAAAAAGAAATAAAAAATCACAAAAAAAAAAAATCAAATTCAATAATTTCGATATTACATCTTCTAGTTGGAGCCAAAATCTTGCCATTAAAAAACAAGTTCTCGTTACATTAAAGTTCTTATTACAAGAAAATAAGGTATGATATGAAATGATCTCTCATCAAAGAGCATTTAAGATCAGTCAAGTAATTATCATAACTAACAAGCAAAAACAAGAAAACAAAAGTGGCAATTATATCCAGAAAAAGAAAAAGAATAGTATAGGAATGATTTTAAATGCTGAAACTAAATCAACTCTCTCTCACTGTACGTGTATTTTCTTCTGAGACAATAGTAAGAGGCATAACCACGTCCATTTAAGAAAACTGAAATGCAATGAGAAAGGTACGCTAGCTAAGAGTCTGTTTTATGAAGTTTAAAAAAAATAAACATAAGGAAACTGATTTGGGTCCAATATATATAGATTTGAGCATGATTTAGACTCCCTTATACTATGTATTTGGCTTGTTTCTCTAGCAAATTTAGGACTTTTTATTAGATTTTAATTATTTTTAGTAGTTTAGGGTCCTTTGAGCGTTTTGATCCGTTTGTTAGTGTTTCAGGTACTTTTTAGAGCTTAAATGGATAAAATATTTATGGACCTGAAAAGAGGACGAAAAGATCTTGCAAATGGAAAAAGAACGGAGCAAAACGGAGTCGGAGTAGGTCCCGCGCGCCTGAGGCGCGGGGACGGGTGCGCCTGAGGCGCGTCTGTGAAGAAAAGAACAATTATCAGAGTTTGCGCGCCTAGGGCGCGAGGTCGGGTGCGCCTGGGGCGCGCGTGCATGTTGGAGGCCCAATTTGACCAGATTCTGTACAAAGTAGAAGAAGAGAAGTCTAATTTGGCTTCATATCTTAGATTTGGTCAGAAATTAGAAGATAAATATGGACCATATCTACTAGATTTAATTAAGATTTATTTTAGGATTTGTTTTACTCTTTAAATAGAGGATTTGTAAATAGTTTTCAGTAGGTTTTAAAATCATAGAATTCAATTAGGATTAGAGAGAGAGGTTAGTAACATCTATTGAGAGCAAGGAGGCAAGACACAAGGATTGAAGGTCTCTTGGAGAGTTAACCTGTATTGTCTATGATATGAGGTTTTCTCTTTGCTTCTGTTTTCTTTATTTCTATATGTGTAACTAAAACCTCTTGTTAGGAACATGGTGTAAATTGTATGGTGTAACTTATTTTAATGTATGATTTAGTATTTTGCTGTTTTTAATTCATGCATTAATTGAGTTTTTATTACATAAACCCACGCAATTTATGTTTTGGATTTCTTAATTCGCAACGGGAGTTGGGATTTTGAATAGGCCATGCAATTAATGGTATAATCAGTCCAAAATATAGGGATATAATTGGATGATTATATGGCTTTTTAATTCCCTTGTGCTGAATAGATATTTTCTTATATTGAAATTTGTTGAGGGATCAAGGATTAAATATATAGAAAATAAGAGTAATGTTAGAGACGTCTAACTATTGCTATTTGAGAGGAATAGTCCATGAATTGAAGGATAATTAAAGGAAAATATAAATCATAGTTAAAATAAGTGAATCATACAACGAAACCAAGTTCCTAACCTTTTTCTATTGCTTTCTATACATCTCCCCAATCTTCTTATTTTATTTTATTATTATTCTTCTTCTCCTTCTAAATTTCAATAACAAGTTGCACTAATAATTACGAATTGGTGAAAAGTTGTTAGAAACAATTTGCAATCCCTGTGGGACGATATTCGGTCTTCCAGACTATATTACTCGTTGACCCAGTCCACTTGCTGGTACATCAACAAGTTTTTGGCGCCGTTGCCGGGGATTGAAATTCGATTCTAATTTATTTTCGGTACTTTTTGTAATTATTTGTGTAATTTGTACTTTCTCATGCATAATTATAGTTGTAATAGTGATTCAGATTGTGATAGATTTATTCCTTATCCTTATCCTCCATACTATGTTGCACAAAATATAACTCCTAGGAAGGCCCAATGGGAAATAGCTCTAGAGAAATTGGCTCAAGCCACTGAGAATTTTGTTAAAGATTGCAAAAATAATTTTAGATCCCCTCGTGTTGAACCAATTCCTCCCCCTGCGGAGAAAGAGTCATGGGAAATTAACCAAGATAAATTAGCTCAAAAAATTAGTAGTAATGTTCAAGAAATTAATTTTATAGAAAAAGAAAATAGAAAAAGTTTTGAGAACATAGAAATAGCACTTGAGCAAATTCCAAAACATTTATCTGAGGAGTTACAAGCATTATCAACAATTTTTGACTCTCCTAAAAAAGAGGAGGAAGTTGTGGTGATGGATGTGACCAATGATCAAATCCTTTTGGAGGAGCAAAAATCTGAAAAAGAAATTGTGCATGATAGGTTTGAGGAAGAGGATCGAAAAATAAAAATCGTAGGTTTAAAAATTGTAGAAAAAATTGAACCACCCTTGCATGAGGAATTTGTTGCTATAAAGAATTTTATTAAATCTAGTTCATGCTTGGGTGATTCAAAATTTTTCTATTATTTTCAGCCTAAGTACTTTTATGAAAAATATCTAGAATAATCTGAATCATTATTAGGTAATAGGAAGAATGAGAAAGTAATCTTCTTGACTAATGGAGTTAACAACTTCATGATGGATGATGGAAGAAAAGAAAATTTTGCTGAATTCCCATGGGATGTGGGCATAACTCACTATTGTTGCATCACGTGGGATTTGACCCATAGAATTTGGGATCCTGGTGGATTTGTTTTGTACATAAGCAGTAGTGTAGGTTTCAATTTTTAGGTAGTTTTTGTAAAAAAAAAAATGAGGAACAGACCTCGTGCGCCCCAGGCGCACGCGGTTGCGCGCCTCAGGCACGCCGGGCTGTGAAAGCCCTGTTTGGGGAATTTCACTCCTACTTGGGGTGCAAAAGTTCAGCTTTGAGGTTAAATTCCGATTCAACCATCTTATCTCTTAGGATTAGATTTTTTTTTTTTTATCTCTAGTAATTTCTTTTATTTTTAGTAATAGATATTTTGTTTATCTTATCTTTTAGGATTAGATTAGTTTTATATCTTTTAGGAATTTGTTTTATCTTTTTAGAATTAGATTTATCTTAGGATTATTTTTAGAATAGATTTTTTTTATTTATTTTTCGTTTTTTTATTTACTATTTTTTAGGGATAGATTTATTTTAGGATTAGATTTGTTTTTGTAGGATTTGGACCCCATTAGCCCCAATTTTTTCAATATTACACCCCAGGCCCCTGTACCTCACCAAAAATATTGTTCAGCTTTTTAGGTAGTTTTTAATTTTTATTTTGTAGTTTTAGGGTAGATTAGTTTGCTTGAGGACAATCCAACATCTAAGTTTGGGGGAGTATATACAAAATAAAAATTAAAATTTTTCAGATCTGAATTTTTCTCCCATATTGGTATTGGTTTGTGTCCTTAGCAAAAGTAATTAATTTTTCTTACCTTAGGATTTTTTTTCTCTTTTGATTCATGTACATACTTAGTTTAGGACTTAGACTCATTGGTATTCGACTCTATTTGATTGAGCTGTATATGATTACGGTGACTGGGTTATTTCGACAAAGGCTTTCAGAACTTGTGATTAGTGAACTGACTTTAGCCATATGTGAGGTTTTGAGCCTATTGAGGGGTATGAATTTTACTGAAATATTCTAATTTTGAGACCCCTATTCTTTCATGAGTGTGTTCACTTTGATATTGTCTTCTAAAACTTGACCTGTGACCATTTCAAAATTGATAATTGATTGCATGCATTAAGATGATTAAGACACCTAGGTTGTGTTTTTGTGGCCTTCAGATGATTTGCATTGATAATTTTCCCTTAGTTGTCCATTTTGAGCCTTATGAGACATTATGATTTTTCTTTGGTACCCTGCATTTATTGGAATATTCTTTGATAGTACCTTGGAAATTTTGAATGAGCAATTGAGAGGAATATAGAAAGAAAAAGTGAAAGTAATTGGTGAAAAGTGTATGAGTTCTATTTCTCTTTCAAAGAAGAAAAAAAAAAGAGAATTAAAAAAAATAAATAAATAACAAATGTAAAGGAAGAGAATAGAAGAATAGAATAGAAGAAAAATTTGGAAAAGAAAGGAAGAATAAAATGTTTCTGATGTGAGTGTGAGTCTTTATTGTATTCATTGCTCATTCATGGTTTTTGAGGGAAGCTTGTTTTTGTAAATATTTTTGTGAGTTAACCTTTGTTTTATCCCTTCTTTCTTTTATCCCACCTGACACTTTAGCCTGACCCCATTATAACCAAAAATAAGACCTTTTGATTTTTACATGCATTCAATAATTTCAGTGGAGATATTGGTCTATGGTCAAGCCTATGGTAACACATTATCATTGTTGAACTTGAGTGAATTGAAAATATGGCCCTTATACACTTTTGAGAGAAACATTTGAGAGGTTGAGAGTGTTCATTAGTTCTGAGTTCTGAATGGGATTGTTATGTTAACTAGTATGTAATTGTGTAAATAGTTTATGATAATATGTGTTGAAGTGATGAGTCGTAGTCTTAGATTAGGTGTGTTCATGTTGATTTAGGGAGTTTGTCTTTTGTTTAGAATTTTTATTTTACTTTTGCCTGGGATATGCAAAATGCTAAGTTTGGGGGAGCGATTTGGGTCCAATATATATATAGATTTGAGCATGCTTTAGACTCCCTTATACTATGTATTTGGCTTGTTTCTCTAGCAAATTTAGGACTTTTTATTAGATTTTAATTATTTTTAGTAGTTTAGGGTCCTTTGAACGTTTTGATCCGTTTGTTAGTGTTTCAGGTACTTTTTGGAGCTTAAATGAATAAAATATTTATGGACCTCAAAAGAGGACGAAAAGATCTTGCAAATGGAAAAAGAACGGAGCAAAACAGAGCCGAAGTAGGTCCCACGCGCCTGGGGCGCGGGGACGGGTGCGCCTGAGGCGCGCCTGTGTGCAAAAGGAATTATCATCAGAGTTTGCGTGCCTGGGGCGCGCGTGCATGTTGGAGGCCCAATTTGACCAGATTCTGTACAAAGTAGAAGAAGAGAAGTCTAATTTGGCTTCATATCTTAGATTTGGTCAGAAATTAGAAGATAAATATGGACCATATCTACTAGATTTAATTAAGATTTATTTTAGGATTTGTTTTACTCTTTAAATAGAGGATTTGTAAATAGTTTTCAGTAGGTTTTAAGATCATAGAATTCAATTAGGATTAGAGAGAGAGGTTAGTAACATCTATTGAGAGCAAGGAGGCAAGACACAAGGATTGAAGGTCTCTTGGAGAGTTAACCTGTATTGTCTATGATATGAGGTTTTCTTTGCTTCTGTTTTCTTTATTTCTATATGCGTAACTAAAACCTCTTGTTAGGAACATGGTGTAAATTGTATGGTGTAACTTATTTTAATGTATGATTTAGTATTTTGCTGTTTTTAATTCATGCATTAATTGAGTTTTTATTACATAAACCCGCGCAATTTATGTTTTGGATTTCTTAATTCGCAACAGGAGTTGGGATTTTGAATAGGTCATGCAATTAATGGTATAATCAGTCCAAAATATAGGGATATAATTGGATGATTATATGGCTTTTTAATTCCCTTGTGCTGAATAGATATTTTCTTATATTGTAATTTGTTGAGGGATCAAGGATTAAATATATAGAAAATAAAGGTAATGTTAGAGACGTCTAACTATTGCTATTTGAGAGGAATAATCCATGAATTGAAGGATAATTAAAGGAAAATATAAATCATAGTTAAAATAAGTGAATCATACAATGAAACCAAGTTCCTAACCTTTTTCTATTGCTTTCTATACATCTTATCTCCTCAATCTTCTTATTTTATTTTATTATTATTCTTCTTCTCCTTCTAAATTTCAATAACAAGTTGCACTAATAATTACGAATTGGTGAAAAGTTATTAGAAACAATTTGCAATCCCTGTGGGACGTTATTCGGTCTTCCAGACTATATTACTCGTTCACCCAGTCCACTTGCTGGTAAATCAACAGAAACAAATTAGTGTGATAGTCTTATCTCATAAAAAGTGTAAAAGAGGGCATAAAGAAAGTGATTTATTTTACTTTATGTATTGCCACTCTTTAACGTTTGAAAGTGATTCTAGTTTGTACAACACATATGTAAGACTTTTCAAACTTACTGATGGAAGAACTGAAGCTTTTGACTTGGAAAGATCATGTCTCTGTACAACTTTGGGAATAATAAAATATTTTTAAGTTGTAGTGTATAAACCAGACAAGGCCTTAAGTTGCAATTCTTCCACTTTCTTTCTTACAAGTAGTATAAGATGATAGAATGAGAAAAAAAGGAAGAAAGATACAAACATAAATCCCAGCCCACAACAAGAACGGAACATTGACAGAATTGTAATGTTTAAAATAAATAGCTAAAGAACTAACCATAAGAACAGTCTCATTTCCCAAGTAAATGGCATATTCCTATGACAGTTGGAACGTGATCCTAAACTAAATGATATATCTGCCAATTAGCTAAAATGAACATATGACCCACACATATAAAATGAGAACAAAAGATGTGCACATAGAAGGGTGACATACCTTCCATCATAAATGAGAGTGAGCAATAGCAATTCACCAGTTTTTGTTGACAGAAAGGCCACATCACTCAACAACCAAGTAGCATTGGCAGCATCAAGTTCAACATTAACAATTGATCTTGGTATCTCCTGACTGAAATAAAACTAAAAATGAATGGAATTTTAAATTAAGCAAACAAATACACTAGAGTGATGAAGATATTTTCATATACTTTCCAACCATTCAGATCTAGAGAGACACAAAAATAAAGGCCTATATTAAGATGCACACAATAGGTCAATAACCAATGGTACCTTGCAATTTAATGCATGTCGGCATAAAGGAGTAATAGGACATCGTTTAGGGCATTTAGGTGGCTTTTGATCCTTTTCAGTACCACAAGGAACCTGGTACAAAATCTATCACTCAACACAGATAATTTATGTAAGACCTAGCAAAAATTGAGGAACACAAAGTATATGGTATCAATATCAAGAATATATAAGATAATAATAGTGACTGATTTACAAATAGAAATTAGATAACACAAACAACAGACAAAGGAAGAAATAAGAGAGAATAATACGTATTTTCGTGCAGTACTTGTGTGCTTGTTGCCATAAATCAACAAGATCAAGTAAATGTGTAATTTCTTCAAATTTAAATAAAGCTAATTTTAGCCTAGAGTGGCTATAAGGTAGTAAAAGGACATGTATAATATACATGTAGAATTAAGATGTTAAAGAACCATACGACAATCAAAAAGAAAAGAAGGAAACAAAAAAAAGGACATAAGCATACTACCAAAGCTGAGAAAAGCTCACAATTAAACAATTCCTATACTAATCTAAAGCTTGGGAACATGACCAAAAACACCAGATCATAAGGAATCAGCATTAAAAAATACATTGCAAATAGTGAGAGCTTGGAAATTGGACCCTAACAACTTGTTTTGTTCAAAGAGACATTCGTCGTTAGACAAAGCCTAAAAGAAATTGGATCCTAACAACTTATTAGAACAAAACCTAATTTAGAATAATAATTAAATTCGATTACGAAAAGTTGGAATCAGTTACTGGATCTACCTCGTTCTTGGCTACAATCCAAATAGTGAGAGTTTCAATCGAGAAAGTCAATTGAGGATATTCAATCGACTGGGAATCAAGAGGCGGTAATCAATCATCAATTTGAATAGAAAATGCAAATCCTATGTTGGAAGTAAAGCCCTCTTAAAGGTTAAAGTTTTGATGATAACATACTCAAGATTCAAGCAATGCAATCACACGTCCTTTCAAGCTCAAGTTGAAGGCTCAAGCAAATAGAAGGCTTTAATCCCTTTCCCTTAGGACATGTTGTAAGGTAATGAGGTCTTATGTTCTTAATGAGTTAAAAGGCCAATGAGTTTTTCACTTAAAGGAGAAGAAAAAGAGTTTTCGTGAAAATCAGTTTTCTAACTTAGTTTCTGTGAAAATGATTGATGAAACAACTCTGGATGTTTTTATGTTATGAAAATCTATTTTTACAATTGCAAGAAGGAGTAATCGATTACCTTCTTTAAGTAATCGATTAACTTTGTTGCATCACTGAAAAACCAGAGTGTGTGTAATCGATTATGTGAACTTGGCTAATCCATTACTTTTTGAATAAGAGTAATCGATTACCTGGATCAAATAATCGATTATCAATGTTGCATCATACGTTTTCCTGAGGCAGAGTAATCGATTACTGTCTTGAAGTAATCGATTACATGATGTTGCATCATACAAAAATCAGAGGCTCAATAATCGATTATTGGATTAGTGGTAATCGATTATATGAGTTGCATCATATACTAAACAGAAGTGAAGTAATCGATTACATGCATGTGATAATCGATTACTGTTTTTTCAAAAGGTTTTCAAAGTTTCTATTTTTAAGGTGATAATCGATTACCTTTATGAAGTAATTGATTACCTGAAATTTTATTGAAAAAGGTGTCAAAATCTTTTTGATTTATTTCTAGATTTGTTTTTACCTAATTGATTCTAATTTATTTTCAAAATTCGAATTTGATTTTATTTTTCAATTATTTCCTTAACTGTTTAAATCAAATCCTTGATTTATTTTCTTAAATCTATTTGATATGTATTTGATTTTAAAACCTATTCTATTTTATTACAAAATCATATTTTATCTCATTCTGATTTTAAAATTGATTTAATTTGTTGTCTTAAATCTTTTTGATTTATCAAGGTTTTATTTTTTGAAAGATAGGAAAGACAAATCACTCCAACATTATGAACATTTCTGATAATCTGATATTCACGCTCTTTCTCTTCCTCTCCAACTTTTCTCTGGTTCTCACGTTCATACATTTTTTTAAGAACAAAACCTTGTTGGCCTTGTAACTTCTCACTAAAAGACTTCATTGCCATAGAGATATTGTTGTATCCGTGTTGTTGAGAACACACTATACTATTGTAATCACTCACATCATATTGTACTTGAACCGTAGATCGTAGGGTGTGTTTCCCTAGGTCTGAAGGATTGTATTCCTTTGTAGGGTTAGGAACCCTTGTGTGATATTGAGGCCCCTAGCGAATGTAGTGTGCGGGGTGCTCTGATTGTAATTGTGTGCGGCTCAATTGTTGGCTATAGAAATCTTAAGCGGGTCGCTTGGGGACTGGACTAGGCCTTTCGACAGGAAGGCTGAACCGGTATAAAATTTCCTGGTGCAAGCTTTTCTATCCCTATCTATTTTAATTTCCGCATTTTCGCTTATTTACATTTCCGCGCTACTCTTATTTTATTATCAATCAAATTCGCTCTCCATCTCAAACGTCTAATCTCTCCATCGCAAAAATATTTTTTAAATTGTAAGTGCTTTTGCAATAAATTAATAAAACTCGATTCTGTGACACCCTCAAAATAACCCAAGTAATCAATACAAAATAAAGGCTATTACTTGAGTATATATGGACTTGTAGAATATTAGAAAGTACTGGATTCAAAATTTTGCTTTATATTTTCTAAAGAGTCAGGTGCACAAACCAAAACATAGGATGTTTGGAGAATAGTTTACGTATTACTTTTAAAATCGAATTCGGCATTTGCTTTGCTCAAAAGATAGTTTCGCAAATCTTAGATAGCATTCTCTTTGAAGATAGATGTAATGTATTTCATATAAAGGAACTTAAGTAATGCCATCCAGTTTTCATCTAACCAAGTGATACCATTTCCAAAATGTCATAGCCGAATTCTTTTAAATCAATATCAGAGTAAGCGGAGATAACAGGACTATGAAATACACCATAATATAAACGCAGATTATATATATAACAAAGGTTCGTAATGCATATTCCAGTGGTAAAGATCTCCAAAATCCCAGTACAAGTCCATAAGGCTATGTATTTATATGTACATCGAAATAGACTATGACTCAAGAGTTTTCAAAAGAAATTCCCACAATATATAAAACTTCAAAGCTGGTCTCATAGAACTGGTAGCGGCAGTAGTAGTAGTAGAAGTCTTCCAAGAAGTAACAACAGTCATCATCCAACATCTCCAGCAGCAAATTTCCTCCACAGCATCCACCACACCGGATTCCTGATTCTCATCATTTACCCTATGCATGTACTTAAGGATTATCGTTCCTTCCTCGATTCCCAGTAGAATGAACGACAGGCTCGCCTCCGCTCCCGTCTTCGACAAGAGCCTCCTTAATCTTATTTGAAGGAGTAGGTACCCTACCACTGGGTACAAGGTCTGGTGAAGACGTGACCTTAATAGGACTCCTTTAAATAGATGGGGGAGTCTCTTCTCGAACGACTCTAAAATGAAAAGGGTGTGAGCGGGTAGGTTGGAATTGAAAACTGTGATATGAGCGAGCTGATCGAGCGGGAGTTATTCCATAGTAGTATAAAAAGTTGGTACATGCATATTGTATATGATGGGAATCCTAGACCTACGAGGACGGTTCCGAATCAGTGGTTTAGGGTGATAAAAAGGAAATCTCTACCTCCCTCTCATACACCACTCGGAGATCCTCGTAGATTCATATGCCACTAAGAAGTGGCCGGATCTCGTTGCAAGCGATGTAGCGTGACATTACCTACAAGGGCATAGGGGTAAGCAATTATATACACATAATCAATAGAGCTTAAATGTTGAAGCAACATAATTATGCACAAATATAACCCCAAATCAGTTAACAGCCACAGTTAACCCTTAGCAAATACTTAATGCAATTAAGATGTTCGCACTCATTCTTGGTATCAAGCCTTAACTTAATTAAGGGTAAGTGGCATGATGCCTGACATTCTTCTTTTCTGAGATTCCCCATCTAATGTCCTCACAGACGTCAATCCAATACCACAGTGCATTCCCAGATCACGAATACGTTACCAAAACGTATGGCGTACTAGCTCGGAAGTGATAAAAACGTCACACTATCTGGTGAACGTCACCTCGCCTAAGGACGTAAACCTATCACTTCTCATCATACAACGGGTGTGATAAAAAACGTCACCACATCTGATGAACATTACGTCGCCTAAGGACGTAAACCTTATCACTTGTGATACACAACAGAGGTGATAAACAACGTTACCATGTCTGATGAACGTCACGTCGCCAAAACGTAAACCTTACCACTTGTGTGCATCACACCGTTGAAACATCAAATCAACAGTATACCACATACTGCCCACATTGTCCACCTTCATGTGTCATCGAGCTAGTAGCATCTTTTAGTATTTCTAGAGGTCCTCCTCATGTCACCCGAACATGAGTAAATGATCTAATATCCAAACTCAAAAATGAATGTAATATCTTCACTCAAAGAAACTGATTGGTATATTTCAATATGTAACGTGCCACCCGAGCAACGTTATGACGTGCCACCCGAGCAACGTCCCGTCATCCAAACGGAATAACCATATAATCAATCAATTTCTTTTAAGTCCTAAATCACTTGGATTACTGTCATTTAAGTATTAACCAAATGGTTCAGAATTAAAAATGATATTTTTCATATTCTGGGTAAACTACTCGAGTGTTCTTCAGAATACTCGAGTGTTCTTCAATCATTTCTAGATTACTCGAGTATTTCTCATTTACTCGAGTTGTTCATGTCTTTCTGAGGATTTGGGTTTCAGGTTCATAAAAATACTCGAGTGATTCATCAGTACTCGAGTGTTCTTCATCAATTCCAGAACACTCGAGTGACTCCTGCATTACTCGAGTGGTTTACCATAAAATGTCCCCATACACCAGTTGATACTCGAGTTCTGGGCTTGGTACTCGAGTGTTCTGACACAAAATACATTGTTTTACCAAAATTTTACTCGAGTATAAAGCCAAGTACTCGAGTCTTTTCCTGCAGAACAGACTGGAAACTTGGTTTTAACATACCATTTTCAATTCTAACTATTTCTAGTCCAATCCAATGATCAACAGAGCTTACATTATACATAATAAACATGTTCCAACACAAAAACAACAACTTATTACCCTGAATCGAATCTGAGCAACAGTTATGCATAAAAACACATTTTCAACAACTTAACATACCAAATTCAGTTCCAAACACTTTTGGCATGAAAACAACTTGCATATAGCTCACATGCAACATATAGAACTTGCTCAAAACAACATTAGAACACAGGTTGGTCTCCAAACCAATTTCCCTATTCAAACTAAGCCCTTAGAGTCTCTTGGTGGCTCTCTAATCAAATGCATGCAATTTAAACTCTATCTAGTGAATAGAGAGCTTTCCCCTTACCTCTTAGACGTGAATCAACAGAGACTTTACCAAAACTTAGCTTCCAAGCTGAATTCCCCAAACTCCACACTGAAACATGGCAGTTTCAGCAGAGCACCAAGATTGAATTGGTTGATGCATAAGACAAACATAAAAATTGGGGAAATTAGTTTCTATACACTCTCTACAATTCGTACAAGCTAAAGAGACAAGATTTACATGGGGAGGTTTCCTGAGCTTACCAAAATCAAACTCCAAAGTAAGCTCCAGGAAACCTGAGACAGCAAACAGACTCCAACTTCCAAGCCACGATTTGTAACACCCTTATAATTACTACCCTTAACTCCCAAGTATTAAAAATGTGTACTTAAAAATTCCTTTTTAATATAATAAAATCACCCGTCAAAGTATGGAGTTTAGTCTGTTTTTCGGACTAATCCAAAAAATTCAACCTGTGGTAGACAATTTTAATTAAACAACCAATAGCCAGCAGGGCTTCAGATAATATTTCTAAAACATATCCAGGCCCAATGGGCTCCAAAAATATCAGAGTATTAGCTGGAATACTAAGTTTGAGTATTGAAACCAAAAGTTATAACTTTAGCAAAGCAAAGCCATCCTAAGCCTCATTCGAGATATGCATATTAAATTTACATCAAAATAACATAAGAGGCTTAAGCCCATATTATATTCTAAATCCCATAATAACCCTACTTTCCCTGTAAGGGAAAGTACTCCTGCTCGGCCGGGGGCTGTGCAATCTCAATCTCTGTACCTGTAAAGTATAGTAAGGGAGTGAGCATTGTACATGAAATAGAATAGCAGTTTCTAGACAGACATAACAACTAACCAGGCCAAACACAATTAGCAATTTATCCACATAAGTACAAGTTCATCATAAACATACCATATTTTCCAATTCCATCATTTTATAAGTGCCGATTCCCTTTTTAGTTAATTCCTTTTCACCCTTTGGTTCCCTTTTATTTATTTTCCCCATTTCCAAAGAAATCCCTTTTTAATCCCTTACCTTTTCCTTATTTTTACGGTGTATATATGTCTCCACCAAATCGAAGGCCTACATACATACACCAATCACGATGTATGTCTCCACCAAATCGAAGACCTACATACATCGCGTTTCCATTAACATTATCTTATTCAATTTTACTCCCCTGTTTCCTTATTCATTTCCTTTTATTTTCGGTGTATGTATGTCTCCACCAAATCGAAGGCCTACATACATACACCAATCACGATGTATGTCTCCACCAAATCGAAGGCCTACATACATCGCGTTTCCATTACCATTACCTTATTCAATTTTATTCCCCTGTTTCCTTATTCATTTCCTTTTATTTTCGGTGTATGTATGTCTCCACCAAATCGAAGGCCTACATACGTACACCAATCACGATGTATGTCTCCACCAAATCGAAGGCCTACATACATCGCTTTTCCATTACCGTTTTACCTCTTTATTATTTGGCCGCAGGGTCAATACAACCACCCGCGCCGTGCCACAGGGTCAACACAACCACCTGTGACATGTACCATTTTATTTAGGCCACATGGTCAATACAACCACCTGCGCCGCGCCACAGGGTCAATACAACCACCTGTGACATTTACCATCTTTATTTCCTTTTCCTTTTTATTTACGGTGTATGTATGTCTCCACCAAATCGAAGGCCTACATACATCGCCCCAGTTTCGTTGTATTGTCTCCCCCAAATCGAAGGCCTACAATACAACCCCAATTTTACGATGTATCGTCTCCCCCAAATCGAAGGCCTACGATACATCACCATATTTATCCAATATTAATTGTCCATATTATTTGTCATTATTTTGTCCACCAATTCCATTTAATGTTTACCAAATCATTCCAAGCACAAGCACCATCATATTATAAACAAATAGCCACATTTCACATTTCACATAACAATTAGAGTGCAAATAATAACAAACTTCACATTTTCATATAATCATGCAACAACCACATTTTCTTTTCACTTGTCCGAATTATTGATTCAAAGTCCTAAATTAGGGGTTCATACCATTTATTTTCCTCAATTAAAACCTAACTTCATTCTTTACTTCCTAGAGTTCCATAATTACCAATTAAGCCTATTTTTAACATTTTCCTTAATTCCTAAATTGAGATTTCTAATTTTCTACCCTAACACATAAACTCCTAGCCAACCATTATATCTAAATACAAACCCTTTCCTAGAACAAGCCAATGCTCACTATATCCACCCCCTTACCTTAACCAAAGAGAGGGAAAGTGGAAAAACCCAAGCTTTAGCCCCGAACGCTCCCAAAACAAAGAGCTCCCAAGCCAAGAAGATGGAGAGAGTGATGATACTCTTCCCTAAGCCATAGAAATGAGAACGATGAAGAGATTGTGACACAAAACAAGGAAAATTCGTGCTTCACCAAGAGGTGGGAAGAGAGAGAGAAAATCCAAATTAAAGAGAGAGAAATGAAATCAAGAACATGCATACTTACTTGGAGTGAAAAAGAGGGACTTGATGGGGGGTTTTGGAGTGATTCCCTTGAAGCTTGATGGATTTGGGATGAGAGGTTTTGTGCCCTAGAGAGAGGAAATTCGTGCATTTTGGCAAGAACAACGTGTGGATTCGCTTTTATTTTTTTCACAGCAACAGCCTTTAATCGATTAATAATCGATTAAATTGCAGCTTAATCGATTAAGAGGCGATTAAGAGGCGATTTAGCTGCCCAATTTTTCAGTATCCAGACTTTGAAAGGCCATAACTTCTTCGTTAACCGTTGGATCTTCCTCAAATTTTAAAGCAAGCTTCCTCACCTATCCTACTTCACATCCAACGGTGGAATTTGTGTTTAGAGTTGTAAATCTTTTATTTTGAATTTCCTAATATAGGGTGTTTATAACTCCAAAAACATCGCTTCTAACGCTCTTTTGTTCATCTTTCAACCTCCCTTTTGATGCCAATGCTTCTTGATTCCTTTATGACATTCAAAGAACTCCTAATCCATCATTTTACATCCCTTTTAGAATAATCCTTACTTCCAAATCTTATTGTTATTCTAAATATTATTTGAATTAAAATTCGGGATGTTACATTTCTCCCCCACTTATTAGAATTTCGTCCCCGAAATTTCGTTGAATTTCGTAACTGGAGAACCATCCCATTGGTAAAGCTTCTGACTAGGGTTTTCACTTTCCTACGATTTTTTTTAATTTCCCGCTCCAGGTGTGGTTAGGGTCATGCCTATTTCAATGCTTGTCCTTTAATACAATGTATCTCCTCTATCTGGACAGGATCGTCAGTTTTCTTTTTATTAAAGTTCCATCTCCCATTACTTGGATTGAAATCCTCCCCCACTTAGCATTGACATACTTGGTTATATCCATGCTAGGGGGTATGCTCATTCGTTGCTCAGAATAGAGTACACAGGTTCCCAACCGGTATCCAAAGCTGAAAAGAGGTCATGTTGTTCAGTTTTCTATGACTTGGCGAATTCTCACCTATGCATCTGAGATGCTTGGAACTTGAAGAGAGTGAAGATGAAAAGAAGAAACATGAAGCACTCTGTAACATCCCTAATTTTAATCCCTAATATATTTATAAGATATATGGACTTAAATAAATGTTTCCTAAAAATCAATTATTTAGTTGCATATTTTTATAAAAATACAATATGTTAATTACGAAAATATATTTCATTTCTTTTATGTTCTAAAGTAAAATCATTTAAAATAGTTATCCTATACCAAAAATATACTTTATGTGTTTTACTTTATTTTGATATATTTCTTATGAAAATATTTTATTGGAAATATTTATAAGTTTCTTATTTTATAATTTCTATTCTAGTATTTAAATTGATTATTGGTATTTTGAGTTTTAAAATAAAAGAATAAATAAAATAAAATAAATGAATAAATAAAAGTGTGTATTAGTATATATGTTTAAAAAAAATGTTTAATAGTACTTTTAAAATAATACTAATACTAATAATAATAATAATTATAGTAATAATAATAAAAGAAAAAGAAAATAAAAAAAATATAAAAAAAAATAAAAGGGGAAGGGGTTCGAAACCCCCTCCTTGTTGCCTTCCCCGCCGGCCCTAACCCACCCCCTTTCTCCATCTCTCCTTCTCCCATAAGGACCCAGCCGCCGCCCCTCCCCCATTAGTTTCAAGCTTTTATTGTCCTTCTCCATGGCCAAACTCCCTTCATCAGGCCATTATCTCTCTCTCCACCACGGTTCCTCTTTCTCCGCCGTCGTCGACCCGAACCGGTTCCAGCCTCCCACCGTGCGCCTCTTCCTCTCTCGGTTCTGCGCTCTCTCTCTCTCCATGGGGCTGCCGTCTTCGAGCTCGAGGTCCTCCGGTCCAGTCGCTAATCGCGACTCCCTCCTTGGCCAGGGTGAATCGCCGCCGCTTGCTGCCGCGTGGAGCCACCCTTCTCCTCTTCCTCCATCATGTTCGCGCGTGCCTCCCCATGGACCAGGAGGTCATGGTTCGTGTTCTCTTCTTCCGGTCCAGTCGCAATCTCTCTCTCCTCGTCCAGCCGCCGGTCTTCGAAGCCAGCACTGTCGCCGCTATCAAGGACTGAATCCGCCTCCGGTGGCTGTGTTGTGCTTGATGTGGGATGCCTCTTGGTCCAGATCGGTGGCCGTTCTCGCCACCGACGTCGATATTGACGTCACCATCAACATACCATGTCCAGCCACTTCGTTGTGTTTCGAACCGAGTTGACCGAACCGACATTCAAAACCACCTTCGAGGGTAAATCTCTAATAACCTTTTAATTACTCTATATTGTGTTTTAATAATAATAATAATACTAATACTAATTATACTAGTATGGTTAATAATTATTTAATATTAAACTGTTTTCGAAATTAAATTTGTAGTTATAGTTTATATTGATTTTAATTATATTGTTATTAATAATGATTTTTAATTAGTACGTTGAATTATGTTAGGGCAGAATTAACTGTTATGTCGAACGATTAATTGTAAAAGTACTTTTGTTAAATGTGCTGGGTTCCTAAGTAAGTGAGCTGTCGTTTAGTTTGGTTGACTTGTCCCTGAACTAAATGATATCTCAGTTAATTAGGAATTTGATATATACGACATAACGTTAATTCGAGTCAAAACGTTGAGCATTAATTTCAAATTGAAAGGGGAGTGTATTATTACCAAGAACGCTCTCTTTCAATCCGAAATTAATAGTGTCAAGTCACGACATTTGATTTTGTGACTTGAAGCTAAAACTACTTAACTTAATGTATTTTTGACTATTATGTTGGTATTGAAAGTTAATATATTTTCAAGAAAAAGCTTTATTTTAGGGACTATGGTTCTAATTTTAATTGACTTTGATTCATGAATTTTAATTAAAGGTTTTCGAAATTAACTTGTTTGATTTTCAAGTTAAAGCCCCTATTCGTAAAACGCATTATATTGATGATATTTAATTCGTATGACATGGTTAGACGATGAAGGATTTTAGGAACCGCTGTGATGCGAACAACAAACTGCGTAGCGTCGTGAGCCGGAACAGGATAGCCCCGTCGTGCCTCGAAACAGGTTCTAATAGAACCCCAAGGTAAGGGATTTCATTACCAGTCCTTAAGGGGTGTATTTCTGGGTAGTTATATCTATCGCTAGGACCAAGGGAAATGTTAATTGTTAAGGAACCTTAGAGTAATCCGCTAATAATGAAGAAAGATAGATGGAGTAAATAGGGAAACCAAATAGTGATGAATAAAAGATAGGTAACAGAATAACTAATCAATTAGATCGGTAGGGTGTGGCAAAAGAATAGAAATGGTGAATAGGGAAATAAATTTAGAAATGAACAAATGAGAGTAAAGAGATAAATAAATGGAATTATAAGAACGAGTGAGTAGCGTAAGTAAGAAAAGGGAGAAATTAGAGATTAACTATGGAGAGCCGGAATTAAATAAAGAAAGTGTAGGAATGAGTTGAGAACTAAATTAGGATAAAATAAGGTTAATAGAAATAAATGGAGTGAATGAGTAATTAGCCATTAGAGGAAAAGAATAAACGAAAAATAAGAAAGAGAGAGTTAACGAAAAAAAAAGAAATAATATAATTGGTTCTAAATGCATGAGCTTGGTATTATTAAATATGAGTGATGTAGGAAAAAGAAACAAAGGAAGAGAAGAAGAAAAAGAAAAGAAAGGGAATGGAATTAATTAAGAGTTAGTAACAAGAGTTAAAATATAAAGCATATGACCAAGCTAGGTAGAGTTAAATAAAAGTAAGAGTAAATTAGTAAAGAGAAATATTGGAAATAGTGGAAAATAAGTAATGTGATAATAAGTTCCTAAGTAACGGAACGAGAGAAAAGAGAATGATATAGCAAACCAGAAAAGAGGTTAAGAAAAAGCAAAAGAGAAAGAAAAAGTAAGAGAAAGAAAGGTAAAAGATAAAAGTCCGATGCGTGCCTGAGAAGGCGTATCGGCATCGATGCGAGCCTGTGAGGGCGTGTCGATTAAAAGGGAGAAATGAAAGTCCGATGCGGGCCTGAGAAGGCGTATCGGCATCAATGCGAGCCTGTGAGGGCGTGTCGATTAAAAGGAAAATTGGAAGCCCGATGCGGGCCTGAGAAGGCGTATCGGTATTGATGCGAGCCTGTGAGGGCGTGTCGATTAGAAAGGAAAGATGGAAGTCCGATGCGGGCCTGTGAAGGCGTATCGGCATCGATGCGAGCCTGTGAGGGCGTGTCGATTAAAAAGAATATGAATGGAAAATGGGGATAAAAAGGAAAGAGCGAAAGAAATGAGGAACAAGAATGATTAGAGGTTAGGGATTATCTAAAAGTAAACAATTAGAAAGAAAAAGAATTGGGAAACAGTTAGGAGGTAAAAAGGAAAAGAAGAGCATAAATTAAGTAGTATAGCATAGGCTTGAATGGTCTTGGTGTGTCGTATATATCTGCTTAGAAATCTCTCTTTTAAGTTCTGTGTGATGCTTCCCCTGTGTGGTTAATATTTTTCAGGTACACAAGTGGAGCATACACCAGTGCTGGCCGAGCAGGATTACAAGTTCCACTACGTGGAATGTATTTTACTTATTTTGGAGTGGATAATTACTTTTTGTGAATTATTTATGAATTAGTAGCTTGCCCTGAAATTTGTATCCATCGGGCGTTAGGATCTGTTATAATTATTAAACTATTGTTGTTTACGTTTTTAAACAATTCTGGACTGTCAGGTTTTTAGAAGAAAATTTTTGGGAAGTCCGGAAAACAGAGGAAACTCTGCCGGATTTTCGTAAAACCTTCTAATGAAATTTAAGTATTAAAAAGAAATTTTCAAACTCCGATTTTAATAAAACCTAAAATTTACTAATAAAAGTGAGAGTGTTACATTTTGGTATCAGAGCAGTTGTCCTCGGCCGCGGAGTTGCGAGTTACTCCAATGGTTATCTCACCAAGAGAGTAACCGAAAAGTAGTGTCAAGTTCGGTTGTAGTAGGTCAGTATGTTTATATATAATATGTATATATTTATTTATATATATATATATATATATATTTAAGTGGACTTAGCCAATTCTATATTCATCAACCGTTCGTGCCATAATTTATTTCTATTACAAAATCTTAGTACTATGAGAAACGCACCTAGTGACAACACCCCGCTTCGACTGAGATCAATCGTTTAGCTGGGGGTAGGAAGATGGAAATTGCCTTCCTAAATCGGAAACATTTGAAGACTTGATTCGGTGGACTACAAGCTACAGAGGAGTAGATTGGAAGGTGAAGTGCCTCGAATTCAAGTGGGACTACGACCTGGAATCAGGTTACCTTGGGAAAGTCAAGGTGAGTCAAACTCGTCTTGACTGGCGAAGGTGCTAATCACCTATAAAATGGGATTGGCACTAGAAACGAGCGATGACGAAAGGAGACACGACAATTAATCGGGGGTCCCAAACAGAACGAAATCGCTTCACGTGTTACACTACTATGCCATAGTGAGGGAAACCCCACCGTGGTATAGATTGGTTCCTGAACCATTTTAAATAGGAAGCTTGTTGCTTTAAGTTCTAGTAGTCGGGCCACATTACTTCAAACTACCCCAAGAAAGAAGAGAATTTGTTTGGAAGGACTTGAGCGGAATGATTAGAGGCACATTCTGCTACTAATATGGGGACTTATTTTAGAACCTCAAGTCTCCATCTCTGCTAATCTATTAAGGAGGACCTTGCTAAACTCATCTTTCTTAGAATTCAAATTCGTAGGAATCATGAAAAATTATAGGAAATCCCAATCAGTTGTAAGATCTCATTGAGAAAGTTAACCGAAAGGACCTTGTGATAGTGTTATCTTTTAATGGAATGTAAGGGTAGGATTGGTCATCCTTACTCTTGCGCCTGTTAAAGGATAGTATTATCATTATCTGCGACAATGATGTACTGTTGATAGATGTGAGGTTGGGACTGACCACCTCGATCTTCGCGTTTATTGACATGCTACATTATTGCAATCTTTTAGTTGAAATCAGAACAACCCACATAGGAATTCTAGTTTCTTCAAAGCCAAATCTAACTTTCAGTCCATTAAGAACCTTCCCAAGACCCGTGAACAGTTGGTTACAAAACCATCCAGTTTAGGGCAACTTTATTCAGTACTTCCACTCGGACCAGTTAAGTAAAATCATCAATTCACCCTTTTCTCTTAATGCAAGAGCTGAGTTATGGCGTAGTAAATTCAAAAGTAACACCAATAATACCGACTAGAAGTCAATTTAGCCCATGTACCACTTCGCCAATTAAGTACTTAGCTAATAAATTCTTAGAATCAACCTAGTTTCTCCCTGCCTTCGACCTACTCAGGTATGTTGATACTAAGTGGGGGAGACTTGATGACTCAATTCGGATCCTATCCGATTGACAAAGGTGAAGGAAATAGAATAAGAGTGAAGTCACGAAGTGAAGCCCCACTTAAGGTGTTATGTCGGTGCATTGCAAGTGGATGACCTCAGTCTCTGGAAACTCTGTGTATTTGACAGAACCCCGATTGACCAAGATAAACCACATAGGAGACAAGTAAGTATGCCGACGAACTTTCACCTTAGGAATTCCTCCAATGGAAGAATGGAACTGGAGGAATCAATTGACATGGTTGGAAAATATGCCAAGGGATGCTCCTCCAAGTTAAGGGACAACTGGAATTTCGAGGACGAAATTTCAATAAGTGAGGGAGAAATGTAACATCCCTAATTTTAATCCCTAATATATTTATAAGATATATGGACTTAAATAAATGTTTCCTAAAAATCAATTATTTAGTTGCGTATTTTTATAAAAATACAATATGTTAATTACGAAAATATATTTCATTTCTTTTATGTTCTAAAGTAAATTCATTTAAAATAGTTATCCTATACCAAAAATATACTTTATGTGTTTTACTTTATTTTGATATATTTCATATGAAAATATTTTATTGGAAATATTTATAAGTTTCTTATTTTATAATTTCTATTCTAGTATTTAAATTGATTATTGGTATTTTGAGTTTTAAAATAAAAGAATAAATAAAATAAAATAAATGAATAAATAAAAGTGTGTATTAGTATATATGTTTAAAAAAAATGTTTAATAATACTTTTAAAATAATACTAATACTAATAATAATAATAATAATAATAATTATAGTAATAATAATAAAAGAAAAAGAAAATAAAAAAAATATAAAAAAAAATAAAAGGGGAAGGGGTTCGAAACCCCCTCCTTGTTGCCTTCCCCGCCGGCCCTAACCCACCCCCTTTCTCCATCTCTCCTTCTCCCAAAAGGACCCAGTCGCCGCCCCTCCCCCATTAGTTTCAAGCTTTTATTGTCCTTCTCCATGGCCAAACTCCCTTCATCAGGCCATTATCTCTCTCTTCACCACGGTTCCTCTTTCTCCGCCGTCGTCGACCCGAACCGGTTCCAGCCTCGCACCGTGCGCCTCTTCCTCTCTCGGTTCTGTGCTCTCTCTCTCTCCATGGGGCTGCCGTCTTCGAGCTCGAGGTCCTCCGGTCCGGTCGCTAATCGCGACTCCCTCCTTGGCCAGGGTGAATCGCCGCTGCTTGCTGCCGCGTGGAGCCACCCTTCTCCTCTTCCTCCATCCTGTTCGCGCGTGCCTCCCCATGGACCAAGAGGTCATGGTTCGCGTTCTCTCCTTCCGGTCCAGTCGCAATCTCTCTCTCCTCGTCCAGCCGCCGGTCTTCGAAGCCAGCACTGTCGCCGCTGTCAAGGACTGAATCCGCCTCCGGTGGCTGTGTTGTGCTTGATGTGGGATGCCTCTTGGTCCAGATCGGTGGCCGTTCTCGCCACCGACGCCGATATCGACGTCACCATCAACGTACCATGTCCAGCCACTTCGTTGTGTTTCGAACCGAGTTGACCGAACCGGCATTCAAAACCACCTTCGAGGGTAAATCTCTAATACCCTTTTAATTACTCTATATTGTGTTTTAATAATAATAATAATACTAATACTAATTATACTAGTATGGTTAATAATTATTTAATATTAAACTGTTTTGGAAATTAAATTTGTAGTTATAGTTTATATTGATTTTAATTATATTGTTATTAGTAATGATTCTTAATTAGTACGTTGAATTATGTTAGGGCATAATTAACTGTTATGTCGAACAATTAATTTTAAAAGTACTTTTGTTAAATGTGCTGGGTTCCTAAGTAAGTGAGCTGTCGTTTAGTTTGGTTGAGTTGTCCCTGAACTAAATGATATCTCAGTTAATTAGGAATCTGATATATACGACATAACGTTAATTCGAGTCAAAACGTTGAGCATTAATTTCAAATTGAAGGGGAGTGTATTATTACCAAGAACGCTCTCTTTCAATCCGAAATTAATAGTGTCAAGTCACGACATTTGATTTTGTGACTTGAAGCTAAAACTACTTAACTTAATGTATTTTTGACTATTATGTTGGTATTGAAAGTTAATATATTTTCAAGAAAAAGCTTTATTTAAGGGACTATGGTTCTAATTTTAATTGACTTTGATTCATGAATTTTAATTAAAGGTTTTCGAAATTAACTTGTTTAATTTTCAAGTTAAAGCCCCTATTCGTAAAACGCATTATATTGATGATATTTAATTCGTATGACATGGTTAGACGACGAAGGATTTTAGGAACCGCTGTGATGCGAACAACAAACTGCGTAGCGTCGTGAGCCGGAACAGGATAGCCCTGTCGTGCCTCGAAACAGGTTCTGATAGAACCCCAAGGTAAGGGATTTCATTACCAGTCCTTAAGGGGTGTATTTCTGGGTAGTTATATCTATCGCTAGGACCAGGGGAAATGTTAATTGTTAAGGAACCTTAGAGTAATCCGCTAATAATGAAGAAAGATAGATGGAGTAAATAGGGAAACCAAATAGCGATGAATAAAAGATAGGTAACAGAATAACTAATCAATTAGATCGGTAGGGTGTGGCAAAAGAATAGAAATGGTGAATAGGGAAATAAATTTAGAAATGAACAAATGAGAGTAAAGAGATAAATAAACGGAATTATAAGAACGAGTGAGTAGCGTAAGTAAGAAAAGGGAGAAATTAGAGATTAACTATGGAGAGCCGGAATTAAATAAAGAAAGTGTAGGAATGAGTTCAGAACTAAATTAGGATAAAATAAGGTTAATAGAAATAAATGGAGTGAATGAGTAATTAGCCATTAGAGGAAAGGAATAAACGAAAAATAAGAAAGAGAGAGTTAACGAAAAAAAAAGAAATAATATAATTGGTTCTAAATGCATGAGCTAGGTATTATTAAATATGAGTGATGTAGGAAAAAGAAACAAAGGAAGAGAAGAAGAAAAAGAAAAGAAAGGGAATGGAATTAATTAAGAGTTAGTAACAAGAGTTAAAATATAAAGCAGAAATATTGGAAATAGTGGAAAATAAGTAATGTGATAATAAGTTCCTAAGTAACGGAACGAGAGAAAAGAGAATGATATAGCAAACCAGAAAAGAGGCTAAGAAAAAGCAAAAGAGAAAGAAAAAGTAAGAGAAAGAAAGGTAAAAGATAAAAGTCCGATGCGTGCCTGAGAAGACGTATCGGCATCGATGCGAGCCTGTGAGGGCGTGTCGATTAAAAGGGAGAAATGAAAGTCCGATGCGGGCCTGAGAAGGCGTATCGGCATCGATGCGAGCCTGTGAGGGCGTGTCGATTAAAAGGAAAAGTGGAAGCCCGATGCGGGCCTGAGAAGGCGTATCGGCATCGATGCGAGCCTGTGAGGGCGTGTCGATTAGAAAGGAAAGATGGAAGTCCGATGCGGGCCTGTGAAGGCGTATCGGCATCGATGCGAGCTTGTGAGGGCGTGTCGATTAAAAAGAATATGAATGGAAAATGGGGATAAAAAGGAAAGAGCGAAAGTAATGAGGAACAAGAATGATTAGAGGTTAGGGATTATCTAAAAGTAAACAATTAGAAAGAAAAAGAATTGGGAAACAGTTAGGAGGTAAAAAGGAAAAGAAGAGCATAAATTAAGTAGTATAGCATAGGCTTGAATGGTCTTGGTGTGTCGTATATATCTGCTTAGAAATATCTCTTTTAAGTTCTGTGTGATGCTTCCCCTGTGTGGTTAATATTTTTCAGGTACACAAGTGGAGCATACACCAGTGCTGGCCGAGCAGGATTACAAGTTCCACTACGTGGAATGTATTTTACTTATTTTGGAGTGGATAATTACTTTTTGTGAATTATTTATGAATTAGTAGCTTGCCCTGAAATTTGTATCCATCGGGCGTTAGGATCTGTTATAATTATTAAACTATTGTTGTTTACGTTTTTAAACAATTCTGGACTGATAGGTTTTTAGAAGAAATTTTTTGGGAAGTCCGGAAAACAGAGGAAACTCTGCCGGATTTTCGTAAAACCTTCTAAAGAAATTTAAGTATTAAAAAGAAATTTTCAAACTCCCATTTTAATAAAACCTAAAATTTACTAATAAAAGTGAGAGTGTTACACATTCAAGGATGAGTCTCATGGTCTTTGCACGATGACCCAGGATGGACTGGATACATGTCAAGCAAGAAGACAATGGAGATTATCCCCAAAGTGTGCGTTTTCAGCAAAGAGCCGTCGAAGGATGCGTTTTCTATGGATCTGCGGCTGATTGATTGGTCTCGGTTAACCGGGGTCCTGTCAAATGCACAGAGTCCCAAAAGACTTAGATTATCACTTGCGGTGTTCCGACATAACATCTTAATTGAGATTCCACTTCTTGGCTTCACTTTTATCCCGTTCACCTTTTACTTCTTCAATTGAGTCTAGCAAAGTCACTCTTAAAATCAATCTTCACCGCATTTGCATTCTACTTCGATGCTACTTCCTTCCCGTTCGTTTAGTAATTTCAATTCGATATAGGAATTCCTAAAGAGTGATTACACTTGAGGGTCAAGGTCAAGGTCTAGTTGTTGTTTCACCATTCGGTGTCATTCATTTTTTTTGGAAGGTCTTGTTTTATCTCTAGTTCAACCATCATTCGATTCTCTTCGAAATGTTTGGAATTATCTGTTTAGTAGTCCTATGGCTTACGGTATGATTGCAAGTTATTGTCGCTCGGTTAGGATCCGAATTGAGTCGTCACGTCTCCCCTACTTATTATCAACATACTTGAGTAAGTCGAAGGCAGGGAGGAAACTGGGTTGATTCCAAGAGTTGATTAGCTAGGCTCTTTATACCTACGCATACAGCTAAATTCTCATACGAGTTAGAAGGGTGATTCGATCATTTAGTTGGGTGTTCTCGGTAGAAATATAAAATAAGAGTGTCTTGAATGGGGCTGGTTTGTGAATCACTGTTCATGAGTCTTAGTAAAGATCCTATAGGATTAAAGTCTAATCGGGCTTTTGACAGAGATAGAATTCCTAGACGGTTTATTCGGATCTCAACTAGATGATTGCAATAATATAACATGTCAACAAACGCGAAGACCGAGGTGGTCAGTCCCAATCTCACATTTATTGACTGTACATCACTGCGTTATTGAATGATAGCATTATCTTTTAACAGATGCAAGAGAAAGGATGACCAATCCTGACCTTACACTCTATTAGAGGACGACACTATCACAATTGAGCTTGGTGAAATTTCTAGCTAAGGTTTTAACACTTATCGACTCCTTCTAGATTACACTACTCACACTTACTCTAGGCAAAGACGCTAAAGTAATCAGTTGGTGCAACATTAACATGAAAAGTACCTTGGATAAGTTTATTCCTCGTTCTATGTGCCCATAGGACAGTTTGCAGCACGGTGTTCGGGTTGGCCGCATTGGAAGCAGAGACCTTCCTTTCTACGCTGCTCCAGCATCCAACACATACGAGTATGGGATCCTCCACAATGTGGACATGGTGGCCTGGTCCTTGAAGCGGTCGCACTCTGACCCGCATTCTCTAGCACCACTGCTCTGGTGCGGTTAACGGCGTGCGGACCTGATCCTTGAGCCAGTCCCTTACCCTTGTTGAGACCTACTTCATTCGGTATATTCTTGCTCCTTTCCTGTGCTTCCTGCTGATTCAAACTCTTCTCATAAGCGCTAGTCATATTCACCAGCTGAGAGAGGTCAGCTATACCCTGGTGCACAAAGATAGTCCGAATCCTGGCATTGAGACCTGTTCAAATTTAATACACTTGGTGCGTTCGTCTGCGTCCCGATAACTGCCAAAATAGCGAATCAGATCTTCAAATTGTGCCGCATACTCACCGACAGTCATACTTCCTTGCTCCAGATGCAGAAAAGCGATCTCTTTTTCCCTACGAACATCCTCAGGAAAATACTTTCCCAGGAAGTGAGCCTTAAACAGATCAAAAGTGATATCCTGATTAGCTGCCTCCAATTCTCTTCGCACTCGTTCCCACCAATACTCTGCTTCATCAGTCAACATATACTGTGCTAGCAACACAGTTTGTTCAGCAGGTGGCGCCATGATGCGAAGGATCTTCTCAATTTCCTTGAACCATCGCTGAGCTCCCTCAGGATTATACCCTCCTTCGAACCTAGGCGGTTCGCATTTCCTAAATCGAGCCATCCAGTCGATTTCGACAGGAATGGGTGGTGGATTCAATGCTGCTGCTGCTGCGGCTGTTGCGATGTTTTCAGCTTGGTTCTGTTGCATTCGGGCCTGATTCTGATTCATTTGAATCAGGTTCTCCAATATAGCAGCCATCCGATCATTTTCGGTACGTTGCCAGCCATACTGTTAGGTCACGAAGGGGACAACCAGTTAAAGACTGAATACTTAATCAATAACCTAAATATCCTATTCCTAGACTTAAACTCTTACTAAACGAATCAGTTACTCGCTTGGTGAGTAACAATCGGAGATGTGATTCCACACTCCAAAGGCCGAGGAAAAACTGCTCTGATACCATAAATGTAACACCCTTATAATTACTACCCTTAACTCCCAAGTATTAAAAATGTGTACTTAAAAATTCCTTTTTAATATAATAAAATCACCCGTCAAACGGATGGAGTTTAGTATGTTTTTCGGACTAATCCAAAAATTCAACCTGTGGTAGACAATTTTAATTAAACAACCAAGAGCCAGCAGGGCTTCAGATAATATTTCTAAAACATATCCAGGCCCAATGGGTTCCAAAAATATCAGAGTATTAGCGGGAATACTAAGTTTGAGTATTGAAACCAAAAGTTATAACTTTAGCAAAGCAAAGCCATCCTAAGCCTCATTCGAGATATGCATATTAAATTTACATCAAAATAACATAAGAGGCTTAGGCCCATATTATATTCTAAATCCCATAATAACCCTACTTTCCCTGTAAGGGAAAGTACTCCTGCTCGGCCGGGGGCTGTGCAATCTCAATCTCTGTACCTGTAAAGTATAGTAAGGGAGTGAGCATTGCACATGAAATAGAATAGCAGTTTCTAGACAGACATAACAACTAACCAGGCCAAACACAATTAGCAATTTATCCACATAAGTACAAGTTCATCATAAACATACCATATTTTCCAATTCCATCATTTTTATAAGTGCCGATTCCCTTTTTAGTTAATTCCTTTTCACCCTTTGGTTCCCTTTTATTTATTTTCCCCATTTCCAAAGAAATCCCTTTTTAATCCCTTACCTTTTCCTTATTCTTACGGTGTATATATGTCTCCACCAAATCGAAGGCCTACAAACATACACCAATCACGATGTATGTCTCCACCAAATCGAAGGCCTACATACATCGCGTTTCCATTACCATTATCTTATTCAATTTTACTCCCTTGTTTCCTTATTCATTTCCTTTTATTTTCGGTGTATGTATGTCTCCACCAAATCGAAGGCCTACATACATACACCAATCACGATGTATGTCTCCACCAAATCGAAGGCCTACATACATCGCGTTTTCATTACCATTACCTTATTCAATTTTATTCCCCTGTTTCCTTATTCATTTCCTTTTATTTTCTGTGTATGTATGTCTCCATCAAATCGAAGGCCTACATACATCGCGTTTCCATTACCATTACCTTATTCAATTTTATTCCCCTGTTTCCTTATTCATTTCCTTTTATTTTCGGTGTATGTATGTCTCCACCAAATCGAAGGCCTACATACGTACACCAATCACGATGTATGTCTCCACCAAATCGAAGGCCTACATACATCGCTTTTCCATTACCGTTTTACCTCTTTATTATTTGGCCACAGGGTCAATACAATCACCTGCGCCGTGCCACAGGGTCAACACAACCACCTGTGACATGTACCATTTTATTTAGGCCACAGGGTCAATACAACCACCTGCGCCGCGCCACAGGGTCAATACAACCACCTGTGACATTTACCATTTATCAGGCCACAGGGTCAATACAACCACCTGTGCCGTGCCACAGGGTCAATACAACCACTTGTGACATTTACCATTTTTATTTCCTTTTCCTTTTTATTTACGGTGTACGTATGTCTCCACCAAATCGAAGGCCTACATACATACACCATCGACGATGTATGTCTCCACCAAATCGAAGGCCTACATACATCGCCCCAGTTTCGTTGTATTGTCTCCCCCAAATCGAAGACCTACAATACAACCCCAATTTTACGATGTATCGTCTCCCCCAAATCGAAGGCCTACGATACATCACCATATTTATCCAATATTAATTGTCCATATTATTTGTCATTATTTTGTCCACCAATTCCATTTAATGTTTACCAAATCATTCCAAGCACAAGCACCATCATATTATAAACAAATAGCCACATTTCACATTTCACATAACAATTAGAGTGCAAATAATAACAAACTTCACATTTTCATATAATCATGCAACAACCACATTTTCTTTTCACTTGTCCGAATTATTGATTCAAAGTCCTAAATTAGGGGTTCATACCATTTATTTTCCTCAATTAAAACCTAACCTCATTCTTTACTTCCTAGAGTTCGATAATTACCAATTAAGCCTATTTTTAACATTTTCCTTAATTCCTAAATTGAGATTTCTAATTTTCTACCCTAACACATAAACTCCTAGCCAACCATTATATCTAAATACAAACCCTTTCCTAGAACAAGCCAATGCTCACTATATCCACCCCCTTACCTTAACCAAAGAGAGGGAAAGTGGAAAAACCCAAGCTTTAGCCCCGAACGCTCCCAAAACAAAGAGCTCCCAAGCCAAGAAGATGGAGAGAGTGATGATAATCTTCCCTAAGCCATAGAAATGAGAACGATGAAGAGATTGTGACACAAAACAAGGGAAATTCGTGCTTCACCAAGCGGTGGGAAGAGAGAGAGAAAATCCAAATTAAAGAGAGAGAAATGAAATCAAGAACATGCATACTTACTTGGAGTGACAAAGAGGGACTTGGTGGGGGATTTTGGAGTGATTCCCTTGAAGCTTGATGGATTTGGGATGAGAGGTTTTGTGCCCTAGAGAGAGGAAATTCGTGCATTTTGGCAAGAACAACGTGTGGATTCGCTTTTATTTTTTTCACAGCAACAGCCTTTAATCGACTAATAATCGATTAAAAGGAAAAGTGGAAGCCCGATGCGGGCCTGAGAAGGCGTATCGGCATCGATGCGAGCCTGTGAGGGCGTGTCGATTAGAAAGGAAAGATGGAAGTCCGATGCGGGCCTGTGAAGGCGTATTGGCATCGATGCGAGCCTGTGAGGGCGTGTCGATTAAAAAGAATATGAATGGAAAATGGGGATAAAAAGGAAAGAGCGAAAGTAATGAGGAACAAGAATGATTAGAGGTTAGGGATTATCTAAAAGTAAACAATTAGAAAGAAAAAGAATTGGGAAACAGTTAGGAGGTAAAAAGGAAAAGAAGAGCATAAATTAAGTAGTATAGCATAGGCTTGAATGGTCTTGGTGTGTCGTATATATCTGCTTAGAAATCTCTCTTTTAAGTTCTGTGTGATGCTTCCCCTGTGTGGTTAATATTTTTCAGGTACACAAGTGGAGCATACACCAGTGCTGGCCGAGCAGGATTACAAGTTCCACTACGTGGAATGTATTTTACTTATTTTGGAGTGGATAATTACTTTTTGTGAATTATTTATGAATTAGTAGCTTGCCCTGAAATTTGTATCCATCGGGCGTTAGGATCTGTTATAATTATTAAACTATTGTTGTTTACGTTTTTAAACAATTCTGGACTGATAGGTTTTTAGAAGAAAATTTTTGGGAAGTCCGGAAAACAGAGGAAACTCTGCCGGATTTTCGTAAAACCTTCTAATGAAATTTAAGTATTAAAAAGAAATTTTCAAACTCCGATTTTAATAAAACCTAAAATTTACTAATAAAAGTGAGAGTGTTACATTTTGGTATCAGAGCAGTTGTCCTCGGCCGCGGAGTTGCGAGTTACTCCAATGGTTATCTCACCAAGAGAGTAACCGAAAAGTAGTGTCAAGTTCGGTTGTAGTAGGTCAGTATGTTTATATATAATATGTATATATTTATTTATATATATATATATATATATATATATTTAAGTGGACTTAGCCAATTCTATAGTCATCAACCGTTCGTGCCATAATTTATTTCTATTACAGAATCTTAGTACTATGAGAAACGCACCTAGTGACAACACCCCGCTTCGATTGAGATCAATTGTTTAGCTGGGGGTAGGAAGATGGAAATTGCCTTCCTAAATCGGAAACATTTGAAGACTTGATTCGGTGGACTACAAGCTACAGAGGAGTAGATTGGAAGGTGAAGTGCCTCGAATTCAAGTGGGACTACAACCTGGAATCAGGTTACCTTGGGAAAGTCAAGGTGAGTCAAACTCGTCTTGACTGGCGAAGGTGCTAATCACCTATAAAATGGGATTGGCACTAGAAACGAGCGATGACGAAAGGAGACACGACAATTAATCGGGGGTCCCAAACAGAACGAAATCGCTTCACGTGTTACACTACTATGCCATAGTGAGGGAAACCCCACCGTGGTATAGATTGGTTCCTGAACCATTTTAAATAGGAAGCTTGTTGCTTTAAGTGCGAGTAGTCGGGCCACATTACTTCAAACTACCCCAAGAAAGAAGAGAATTTGTTTGGAAGGACTTGAGCGGAATGATTAGAGGCACATTCTGCTACTAATATGGGGACTTATTTTAGAACCTCAAGTCTCCATCTCTGCTAATCTATTAAGGAGGACCTTGCTAAACTCATCTTTCTTAGAATTCAAATTCGTAGGAATCATGAAAAATTATAGGAAATCCCAATCAGTTGTAAGATCTCATTGAGAAAGTTAACCGAAAGGACCTTGTGATAGTGTTATCTTTTAATGGAATGTAAGGGTAGGATTGGTCATCCTTACTCTTGCGCCTGTTAAAGGATAGTATTATCATTATCTACGACAATGATGTACTGTTGATAGATGTGAGGTTGGGACTGACCACCCTGATCTTCGCGTTTATTGACATGCTACATTATTGCAATCTTTTAGTTGAAATCAGAACAACCCACATAGGAATTCTAGTTTCATCAAAGCCAAATCTAACTTTCAGTCCATTAAGAACCTTCCCAAGACCCGTGAACAGTTGGTTACAAAACCATCCAGTTTAGGGCAACTTTATTCAGTACTTCCACTCGGACCAGTTAAGTAAAATCATCAATTCACCCTTTTCTCTTAATGCAAGAGCTGAGTTATGGCGTAGTAAATTCAAAAGTAACACCAATAATACCGACTAGAAGTCAATTTAGCCCATGTACCACTTCGCCAACCAATTAAGTACTTAGCTAATAAATTCTTAGAATCAACCTAGTTTCTCCCTGCCTTCGACCTACTCAGGTATGTTGACACTAAGTGGGGGAGACTTGATGACTCAATTCGGATCCTATCCGATTGACAAAGGTGAAGGAAAAAGAATAAGAGTGAAGTCACGAAGTGAAGCCCCACTTAAGGTGTTATGTCGGTGCATTGCAAGTGGATGACCTCAGTCTCTGGAAACTCTGTGTATTTGACAGAACCCCGATTGACCAAGATAAACCCCATAGGAGACAAGTAAGTATGCCGACGAACTTTCACCTTAGGAATTCCTCCAATGGAAGAATGGAACCGGAGGAATCAATTGACATGGTTGGAAAATATGCCAAGGGATGCTCCTCCAAATTAAGGGACAACTGGAATTTCGAGGACGAAATTTCAATAAGTGGGGGAGAAATGTAACATCCCTAATTTTAATCCCTAATATATTTATAAGATATATGGACTTAAATAAATGTTTCCTAAAAATCAATTATTTAGTTGCGTATTTTTATAAAAAAATACAATATGTTAATTACGAAAATATATTTCATTTCTTTTATGTTCTAAAGTAAATTCATTTAAAATAGTTATCCTATACCAAAAATATACTTTATGTGTTTTACTTTATTTTGATATATTTCATATGAAAATATATTATTGGAAATATTTATAAGTTTCTTATTTTATAATTTCTATTCTAGTATTTAAATTGATTATTGGTATTTTGAGTTTTAAAATAAAAGAATTAATAAAATAAAATAAATGAATAAATAAAAGTGTGTATTAGTATATATGTTTAAAAAAAATGTTTAATAATACTTTTAAAATAATACTAATACTAATAATAATAACAATAATAATTATAGTAATAATAATAAAAGAAAAAGAAAATATAAAAAATATAAAAAAAAATAAAAGGGGAAGGGGTTCGAAACCCCCTCCTTGTTGCCTTCCCCGCCGGCCCTAACCCACCCCCTTTCTCCATCTCTCCTTCTCCCAAAAGGACCCAGCCGCCGCCCCTCCCCCATTAGTTTCAAGCTTTTATTGTCCTTCTCCATGGCCAAACTCCCTTCATCAGGCCATTATCTCTCTCTCCACCACGGTTCCTCTTTCTCCGCCGTCGTCGACTCGAACCGGTTCCAGCCTCGCACCGTGCGCCTCTTCCTCTCTCGGTTCTGTGCTCTCTCTCTCCATGGGGCTGCCGTCTTCGAGCTCGAGGTCCTCCGGTCCGGTCGCTAATCGCGACTCCCTCCTTGGCCAGGGTGAATTGCCGCCGCTTGCTGCCGCGTGGAGCCACCCTTCTCCTCTTCCTCCATCCTGTTCGCGCGTGCCTCCCCATGGACCAGGAGGTCATGGTTCACGTTCTCTCCTTCCGGTCCAGTCGCAATCTCTCTCTCCTCGTCCAGCCGCCGGTCTTCGAAGCCAGCACTGTTGCCGCTGTCAAGGACTGAATCCGCCTCCGGTGGCTGTGTTGTGCTTGATGTGGGATGCCTCTTGGTCCAGATCGGTGGCCGTTCTCGCCACCGACGCCGATATCGACGTCACAATCAACGTACCATGTCCAGCCACTTCGTTGTGTTTCGAACCGAGTTGACCGAACCGACATTCAAAACCACCTTCGAGGGTAAATCTCTAATACCCTTTTAATTACTCTATATTGTGTTTTAATAATAATAATAATACTAATACTAATTATACTAGTATGGTTAATAATTATTTAATATTAAACTGTTTTGGAAATTAAATTTGTAGTTATAGTTTATACTGATTTTAATTATATTGTTATTAGTAATGATTTTTAATTAGTACGTTGAATTATGTTAGGGCAGAATTAACTGTTATGTCGAACGATTAATTTTAAAAGTACTTTTGTTAAATGTGCTGGGTTCCTAAGTAAGTGAGCTGTCGTTTAGTTTGGTTGAGTTGTCCCTGAACTAAATGATATCTCAGTTAATTAGGAATCTGATATATACGACATAACGTTAATTCGAGTCAAAACGTTGAGCATTAATTTCAAATTGAAGGGGAGTGTATTATTACCAAGAACACTCTCTTTCAATCCGAAATTAATAGTGTCAAGTCACGACATTTGATTTTGTGACTTGAAGCTAAAACTACTTAACTTAATGTATTTTTGACTATTATGTTGGTATTGAAAGTTAATATATTTTCAAGAAAAAGCTTTATTTAAGGGACTATGGTTCTAATTTTAATTGACTTTGATTCATGAATTTTAATTAAAGGTTTTCGAAATTAACTTGTTTAATTTTCAAGTTAAAGCCCCTATTCGTAAAACGCATTATATTGATGATATTTAATTCGTATGACATGGTTAGACGACGAAGGATTTTAGGAACCGCTGTGATGCGAACAACAAACTGCGTAGCGTCGTGAGCTGGAACAGGATAGCCCCGTCATGCCTCGAAACAGGTTCTGATAGAATCCCAAGGTAAGGGATTTCATTACCAGTCCTTAAGGGGTGTATTTCTGGGTAGTTATATCTATCGCTAGGACCAGGGGAAATGTTAATTGTTAAGGAACCTTAGAGTAATCCGCTAATAATGAAGAAAGATAGATGGAGTAAATAGGGAAACCAAATAGCGATGAATAAAAGATAGGTAACAGAATAACTAATCAATTAGATCGGTAGGGTGTGGCAAAAGAATAGAAATGGTGAATAGGGAAATAAATTTAGAAATGAACAAATGAGAGTAAAGAGATAAATAAACGGAATTATAAGAACGAGTGAGTAGCGTAAGTAAGAAAAGGGAGAAATTAGAGATTAACTATGGAGAGCCGGAATTAAATAAAGAAAGTGTAGGAATGAGTTGAGAACTAAATTAGGATAAAATAAGGTTAATAGAAATAAATGGAGTGAATGAGTAATTAGCCATTAGAGGAAAGGAAGAAACGAAAAATAAGAAAGAGAGAGTTAACGAAAAAAAAAGAAATAATATAATTGGTTCTAAATGCATGAGCTAGGTATTATTAAATATGAGTGATGTAGGAAAAAGAAACAAAGGAAGAGAAGAAGAAAAAGAAAAGAAAGGGAATGGAATTAATTAAGAGTTAGTAACAAGAGTTAAAATATAAAGCATATGACCAAGCTAGGTAGAGTTAAATAAAAGTAAGAATAAATTAGTAAAGAGAAATATTGGAAATAGTGGAAAATAAGTAATGTGATAATAAGTTCCTAAGTAACGGAACGAGAGAAAAGAGAATGATATAGCAAACCAGAAAAGAGGCTAAGAAAAAGAAAAAGAGAAAGAAAAAGTAAGAGAAAGAAAGGTAAAAGATAAAAGTCCGATGCGTGCCTGAGAAGGCGTATCGGCATCGATGCGAGCCTGTGAGGGCGTGTCGATTAAAAGGGAGAAATGAAAGTCCGATGCGGGCCTGAGAAGGCGTATCGGCATCGATGCGAGCCTGTGAGGGCGTGTCGATTAAAAGGAAAAGTGGAAGCCCGATGCGGGCCTGAGAAGGCGTATCGGCATCGATGCGAGCCTGTGAGGGCGTGTCGATTAGAAAGGAAAGATGGAAGTCCGATGCGGGCCTGTGAAGGCGTATCGGCATCGATGCGAGCTTGTGAGGGCGTGTCGATTAAAAAGAATATGAATGGAAAATGGGGATAAAAAGGAAAGAGCGAAAGTAATGAGGAACAAGAATGATTAGAGGTTAGGGATTATCTAAAAGTAAACAATTAGAAAGAAAAAGAATTGGGAAACAGTTAGGAGGTAAAAAGGAAAAGAAGAGCATAAATTAAGTAGTATAGCATAGGCTTGAATGGTCTTGGTGTGTCGTATATATCTGCTTAGAAATCTCTCTTTTAAGTTCTGTGTGATGCTTCCCCTGTGTGGTTAATATTTTTCAGGTACACAAGTGGAGCATACACCAGTGCTGGCCGAGCAGGATTACAAGTTCCACTACGTGGAATGTATTTTACTTATTTTGGAGTGGATAATTACTTTTTGTGAATTATTTATGAATTAGTAGCTTGCCCTGAAATTTGTATCCATCGGGCGTTAGGATCTGTTATAATTATTAAACTATTGTTGTTTACGTTTTTAAACAATTCTGGACTGACAGGTTTTTAGAAGAAAATTTTTGGGAAGTCCGGAAAACAGAGGAAACTCTGCCGGATTTTCGTAAAACCTTCTAAAGAAATTTAAGTATTAAAAATAAATTTTCAAACTCCGATTTTAATAAAACCTAAAATTTACTAATAAAAGTGAGAGTGTTACACACTCAAGGATGAGTCTCATGGTCTTTGCACGATGACCCAGGATGGACTGGATACATGTCAAGCAAGAAGACAATGGAGATTATCCCCAAAGTGTGCGTTTTCAGCAAAGAGCCGTCGAAGGATGCGTTTTCTATGGATCTGCGGCTGATTGATTGGTCTCGGTTAACCGGGGTCCTGTCAAATGCACAGAGTCCCAAAAGACTTAGATTATCACTTGCGGTGTTCCGACATAACATCTTAATTGAGATTCCACTTCGTGACTTCACTTTTATCCCGTTCACCTTTTACTTCTTCAATTGAGTCTAGCAAAGTCACTCTTAAAATCAATCTTCACCGCGTTTGCATTCTACTTCGATGCTACTTCCTTCCCGTTCGTTTAGTAATTTCAATTCGATATAGGAATTCCTAAAGAGTGATTACACTTGAGGGTCAAGGTCAAGGTCTAGTTGTTGTTTCACAATTCGGTGTCATTCATTTTTTTTGGAAGGTCTTGTTTTATCTCTAGTTCAACCCTCATTCGATTCTCTTCGAAATGTTTGGAATTATCTGTTTAGTAGTCCTATGGCTTACTGTATGATTGCGAGTTATTGTCGCTCGGTTAGGATCCGAATGAGTCGTCACGTCTCCCCTACTTATTATAAACATACCTGAGTAAGTCGAAGGCAGGGAGGAAACTGGGTTGATTCCAAGAGTTTATTAGCTAGGCTCTTTATACCTACGCATACGGCTAAATTCTCATACGAGTTAGAAGGGTGATTCGATCATTTAGTTGGGTGTTCTCGGTAGAAATATAAAATAAGAGTGTCTTGAATGGGGCTGGTTTGTGAATCACTGTTCATGAGTCTTAGTAAAGATCCTATAGGATTAAAGTCTAATCGGGCTTTTGACAGAGATAGAATTCCTAGACGGTTTATTCGGATCTCAACTAGATGATTGCAATAATATAACATGTCAACAAACGCGAAGACCGAGGTGGTCAGTCCCAATCTCACATTTATTGATTGTACATCACTGCGTTATTGAATGATAGCATTATCTTTTAACAGATGCAAGAGAAAGGATGACCAATCCTAACCTTACACTCTATTAGAGGACGACACTATCACAATTGAGCTTGGTGAAATTTCTAGCTAAGGTTTTAACACTTATTGACTCCTTCTAGATTACACTACTCACACTTACTCTAGGCAAAGACGCTAAAGTAATCAGTTGGTGCAACATTAACATGAAAAGTACCTTGGATAAGTTTATTCCTCGTTCTATGTGCCCATAGGACAGTTTGCAGCACGGTGTCCGGGTTGGCCGCATTGGAAGCAGAGACCTTCCTTTCTACGCTGCTCCAGCATCCAACACATACGAGTATGGGATCCTCCACAATGTGGACATGGTGGCCTGGTCCTTGAAGCGGTCGCACTCTGACCCGCATTCTCTAGCACCACTGCTCTGGTGCGGTTAACAGCGTGCGGACCTAATCCTTGAGCCAGTCCCTTACCCTTGTTGAGACCTACTTCATTCGGTATATTCTTGCTCCTTTCCTGTGCTTCCTGCTGATTCAAACTCTTCTCATAAGCGCTAGTCATATTCACCAGCTGAGAGAGGTCAGCTATACCCTGGTGCACAAAGATAGTCCGAATCCTGGCATTGAGACCTGTTCAAATTTAATACACTTGGTGCGTTCGTCTGCGTCCCGATAACTGCCAGAATAGCGAATCAGATCTTCAAATTGTGCCGCATACTCACCGACAGTCATACTTCCTTGCTCCAGATGCAGAAAAGCGATCTCTTTTTCCCTACGAACATCCTTGTGGTGGATCTGGCCGAGCTCAAAGCTCAACGGTCCGACCTCATCCTCCTACCAAGGTCCGACCTCCCTGTATGCTTGGCCGAGCTCAATGCTCAACGCCCGACCAGACATCAGGCACGGGCCGACCTCATCTTCCTATCAAGGTCCGACCTCCTTGTTCGTCACCACCCAAGATCCGACCTAGTCCGACACCGAGAGCAGGACAACTCATTCAACCTTATCCACAAGGACAGCTCATTCAACCTTATCCACAAGGAGCTCATCCAACCTCATCCACTCACAGCTCAGTATAGGCTGGCCCTAATTGGGCCTCAAGCAAGCCCATTAGGGCAACCAGCTCTCTCCTATATATATCCCCCTCTCCCTAGGGGCTAAGGTATGTCTCTCTTAACCTAAGAACTACGTGCGGCTTGATTCCCCTCTCATGGGATACGTAGGACCGGGGTCACCCTCGTCAGCTGCAACAACCCCCAAACACCTCATGTGGTGCCTCCGATCTTGGACATCACAATCCTCAGGAAAATACTTTCCCAGGAAGTGAGCCTTAAATAGATCAAAAGTGATATCCTGATTAGCTGCCTCCAATTCTCTTCGCACTCGTTCCCACCAATACTCTGCTTCATCAGTCAACATATACTGCGCTAGCAACACAGTTTGTTCAGCAGGTGGCGCCATGGTGCGAAGGATCTTCTCAATTTCCTTGAACCATCGCTGAGCTCCCTCAGGATTATACCCTCCTTCGAACCTAGGCGGTTCGCATTTCCTAAATCGAGCCATCCAGTCGATTTCGACAGGAATGGGTGGTGGATTCAATGCTGCTGCTGCGATGTTTTCAGCTTGGTTCTGTTGCATTCGGGCCTGATTCTGATTCATTTGAATCAGGTTCTCCAATATAGCAGCCATCCGATCATTTTCGGTACGTCGCCCAGCCATACTGTTAGGTCACGAAGGGGACAGCCAGTTAAAGACTGAATACTTAATCAATAACCTAAATATCCTATTCCTAGACTTAAACTCTTACTAAACGAATCAGTTACTCGCTTGGTGAGTAACCATCGGAGATGTGAGTCCACACTCCAAAGGCCGAGGAAAAACTACTCTGATACCATAAATGTAACACCCTTATAATTACTACCCTTAACTCCCAAGTATTAAAAATGTGTACTTAAAAATTCCTTTTTAATATAATAAAATCACCCGCCAAACGGATGGAGTTTAGTCTGTTTTTCGGACTAATCCAAAAATTCAACCTGTGGTAGACAATTTTAATTAAACAACCAATAGCCAGCAGGGCTTCAGATAATATTTCTAAAACATATCCAGGCCCAATGGGTTCCAAAAATATCAGAGTATTAGCGGGAATACTAAGTTTGAGTATTGAAACCAAAAGTTATAACTTTAGCAAAGCAAAGCCATCCTAAGCCTCATTCGAGATATGCATATTAAATTTACATCAAAATAACATAAGAGGCTTAGGCCCATATTATATTCTAAATCCCATAATAACCCTACTTTCCCTGTAAGGGAAAGTACTCCAGCTCGGCCGGGGGCTGTGCAATCTCAATCTCTGTACCTGTAAAGTATAGTAAGGGAGTGAGCATTGCACATGAAATAGAATAGCAGTTTCTAGACAGACATAACAACTAACCAGGCCAAACACAATTAGCAATTTATCCACATAAGTACAAGTTCATCATAAACATACCATATTTTCCAATTCCATCATTTTATAAGTGCCGATTCCCTTTTTAGTTAATTCCTTTTCACCCTTTGGTTCCCTTTTATTTATTTTCCCCATTTCCAAAGAAATCCCTTTTTAATCCCTTACCTTTTCCTTATTTTTACGGTGTATATATGTCTCCACCAAATCGAAGGCCTACATACATACACCAATCACGATGTATGTCTCCACCAAATCGAAGGCCTACATACATCGCGTTTCCATTACCATTATCTTATTCAATTTTACTCCCTTGTTTCCTTATTCATTTCCTTTTATTTTCGGTGTATGTATGTCTCCACCAAATCGAAGGCCTACATACATACACCAATCACGATGTATGTCTCCACCAAATCGAAGGCCTACATACATCGCGTTTCCATTACCATTACCTTATTCAATTTTATTCCCCTGTTTCCTTATTCATTTCCTTTTATTTTCGGTGTATGTATGTCTCCACCAAATCGAAGGCCTACATACGTACACCAATCACGATGTATGTCTCCACCAAATCGAAGGCCTACATACATCGCTTTTCCATTACCATTTTACCTCTTTATTATTTGGCCACAGGGTCAATACAACCACCTGCGCCGTGCCACAGGGTCAACACAACCACCTGTGACATGTACCATTTTATTTAGGCCACAGGGTCAATACAACCACCTGCGCCGCGCCACAGGGTCAATACAATCACCTGTGACATTTACCATTTATCAGGCCACAGGGTCAATACAACCACCTGCGCCGTGCCACAGGGTCAATACAACCACCTGTGACATTTACCATTTTTATTTCCTTTTCCTTTTTATTTACGGTGTATGTATGTCTCCACCAAATCGAAGGCCTAGATACATACACCATCGACGATGTATGTCTCCACCAAATCGAAGGCCTACATACATCGCCCCAGTTTCGTTGTATTGTCTCCCCCAAATCGAAGACCTACAATACAACCCCAATTTTACGATGTATCGTCTCCCCCAAATCGAAGGCCTACGATACATCACCATATTTATCCAATATTAATTGTCCATATTATTTGTCATTATTTTGTCCACCAATTCCATTTAATGTTTACCAAATCATTCCAAGCACAAGCACCATCATATTATAAACAAATAGCCACATTTCACATTTCACATAACAATTAGAGTGCAAATAATAACAAACTTCACATTTTCATATAATCATGCAACAACCACATTTTCTTTTCACTTGTCCGAATTATTGATTCAAAGTCCTAAATTAGGGGTTCATACCATTTATTTTCCTCAATTAAAACCTAACCTCATTCTTTACTTCCTAGAGTTCCATAATTACCAATTAAGCCTATTTTTAACATTTTCCTTAATTCCTAAATTGAGATTTCTAATTTTCTACCCTAACACATAAACTCCTAGCCAACCATTATATCTAAATACAAACCCTTTCCTAGAACAAGCCAATACTCACTATATCCACCCCCTTACCTTAACCAAAGAGAGGGAAAGTGGAAAAACCCAAGCTTTAGCCCCGAATGCTCCCAAAACAAAGAGCTCCCAAGCCAAGAAGATGGAGAGAGTGATGATACTCTTCCCTAAGCCATAGAAATGAGAACGATGAAGAGATTGTGACACAAAACAAGGGAAATTCGTGCTTCACCAAGAGGTGGGAAGAGAGAGAGAAAATCCAAATTAAAGAGAGAGAAATGAAATCAAGAACATGCATACTTACTTGGAGTGACAAAGAGGGACTTGATGGGGGGTTTTGGAGTGATTCCCTTGAAGCTTGATGGATTTGGGATGAGAGGTTTTGTGCCCTAGAGAGAGGAAATTCGTGCTTTTTGGCAAGAACAACGTGTGGATTCGCTTTTATTTTTTTCACAGCAACAGCCTTTAATCGATTAATAATCGATTAAATTGCAGCTTAATCGATTAAGAGGCGATTAAGAGGCGATTAAGCTGCCCAATTTTTCAGTATCCAGACTTTGAAAGGCCATAACTTCTTCGTTAACCGTTGGATCTTCCTCAAATTTTAAAGCAAGCTTCCTCACCTATCCTACTTCACATCCAACGGTGGAATTTGTGTTTAGAGTTGTAAATCTTTTATTTTGAATTTCCTAATATAGGGTGTTTATAACACCAAAAACATCGCTTCTAACACTCTTTTGATCATCTTTCAACCTCCCTTTTGATGCCAATGCTTCTTGATTCCTTTATGGCATTCAAAGAACTCCTAATCCATCATTTTACATCCCTTTTAGAATAATCCTTACTTCCAAATCTTATTGTTATTCTAAATATTATTTGAATTAAAATTCGGGATGTTACACGATTCTTCCAATCCACTCACTCTCAGCTCACAATCTTGGTGTCTATGCAAAGCTCGTGATGTGAGCTTTTTATTGGTGTATAATTTGTGGCTTAACTCCAAACAGAGAAGGAGAATCGATTGAATCAAGTCAGAAACCCTAACTCAAGCAAAACTCACGAAATTGGCAAATGGGTTGGTTGATTCATCAACCATGGCTTAAATAGCCATTCATGGAGCTCATGCAGCTCGACATGAAAGCCATGGACGTGTTGAAGGACTAATTTCGTGTCAAACGGCGGTGACTCGGTGGTGGTGACTCACCAAGCGCACTAACTCGTCAACTCTGACCAAAATACTCGAGTACTCCCAAAAATACTCGAGTATTTTGCCCAGTTTTTGAAAAATATTAATTTTACTTTCTTTCCCTCCAAAACCTTTCTAAAATTACTTCAAGGTCCCCAAACAGGGATTAATGTGCAAAATATTTATTTTCTCATATTAAAACTCTCTAATATTATCATTCATAATAAATTACTTTGAAATCAAGAATAAAAATAATTAATTATAAATAAACTTTATAATTAACATTTTATTAATCAGGGGTTAAAAAATCTGGGATGTTACAGATTCACCCACCCTCTCGAGATTTTGAGGCCAAACCCAACACCCTAAACGGAATCGAAATCATAAACAAAATAAAACGAAAATTGAATGGAACCTCCAAAACGAAACTGAAAACGAACGTGAGAAGAGAGAGAACTCGATTGGGAGTGGTGGTTCACGAACGCTTTGAGAAGAGAGTGAAAACGAACCTATTAAGCTTAACCCTAGGGTTGCCATTTCAGCACCACCGCCACCGCCATCGCCATCGTCGAGTAAGGAAGAGCGTCGATCATTACAGCGCCATCGCCACTGCCATCAAATCGCGACACCAGCACCATTGTCATCGATTCGCGAACCAGCACCATCGCAATCGTCATCTCTCACACGGTAGTTCGCGTGGATCTGGTAGTTCTCCGGATCTAGGGCTAGAATGGTGATGAGGGCGTTGAAACTGAATAGCAGAGAGAACGAGAGTTTTGTGCTTTAGTATTAGTGAAAGTTTTTTAACTCAGTCACCAAAGGACTGAGTTAGAAATGTTTTTAAAATCGGTCAAAAAAATGACCAAGTTAGAAACATATTTTTAAACTCGGTCATATAAACGACCGAGTTAGAAAATACTTTTTAAATCGGTCGTAATAATGACCGATCTTAACAGTCAAATTTTATTTACAAAAATGCCACCATGTTTTTTTTAAAATCGACTTTACTGCAACCGAGTTTAAAACTCCGATTTTAAAACCTTTTTTCTAGTAGTGATGATAGCAAGACGTTTACTCTCGATTGCCTTTCCTAATGAAGATTTATGAGAATCTAAGATACAAAGGGTTGTGATATGATATTACGAGCTCAAGCTATTATGAATAAATATGAAGAAGTATTGAAAATGATTGGATTGAGGGAGTTGATCATAACATCCTAGCAGAGTATATTGTGATAGGATATTATTTGTGGCATGCATCATTACATTACTCTGCTAATTTGCTAAATGTGTTTGTTTACCTTAAGTTCCTTGTTATTCATTTATATAATGTCTTATGGTGTAACAACACACTATATATACCCCTTTATTCTTCCTAATTTATTTATGTTAGTATTCCAAAAAAGATGGAGTTTTTAAAACTATATAAAGTATTTGTGCAAAACATCCATTCTAAATAAGAATCTGTTTAAGATTCCATGTAATAATCAACCACATGATATTATACCTGTTTTAAATACTATAATTTTAACAGTTTAATAACTGCTTAAACCTGAGCAAATACTATAACCTGTTAATCAATTTTAGACCATCAACCTAATATATTAATTACTACATTATTAATGATCAAAAGTGTCCATCCAGAAAGTCCTTTCAATACAACATAATAACCTGACCCTAGGCTACAAGTCAAAACATCATATTCAAAACTTATTAATCATAACTAACTACTCTGCCCAGAATCATGGTTCAATCCAAAATATTCATATATAAATATATATATATAAAGACTTAGTCTGCATCGGGACTAATTCCTCATATTCCTATAGTAGGAGGAGTACGAGTCTCCTCGGCTTTGGGAAAGGTGAATACGCTCCCGGTACCTAAAAATAGAAGCAAGGAAGTGAGACACTCTTTCAACATAGAATAAGAATTTAATGTTCAATATGAAAACTATAATTGTACATAACGTCATAAAGTTACATCAACATAATATAATTCAGTGGGACAAGTATAACCACCTAACAAAACATAAAACAAACATGAAAAAAATAACAACAATATAATACAATTGAATACAACAAACACATAAACATTATATGCAAATGATGCATGCTCAATCATAATCAATGCATATGAATGCATGCTCGCCATGCTCGCCTCTCATTCGAATCCAATCATTGGATCCACTTTTCTCCCGAATGCACTCTCTGGATTGTTTTCTTTTTAATTCTCCAATCTGGATTTATCATATCATAATCTAGTCACTGGATTTCTCATATTTTTTATTTATCAATCCAGATTTATCATTCCTTTTCCAATTCCATAACTTCACATCTCCCTATACTCTTGGGCAAGATTAACCGGGAGTTAGAACCTCGCAACCAGTGGTTGTACAGTACACGACCTTTCTTAGGTCCAAGTACAACTTGGGGTGCGAACCCAAGTTGGCTATAGTTGAGGCCACCCTCAACCGGTCATGATGTGCCTAAGTGTCTAATAAAATTGTTATGGTAACCGTAGAACCGATCCCTGACACAAGTTTGCTAATCCGGCCCTCTAGTGGAACAAGGTTCTACCCACAAACAATTCCCGTGGTTGTTTCACTAGCACAACCTAGACACTATACACTCTCGATTATTCGGTTCATTGACTTGCCACGTCAGCCACTGCCCATATCATTACCGTCCACCTTTTATCGCCATGTATGAGTATGTCATACATTGATTTCCTTGTCCATGTCATTGGAATTAAACTAGGATTTGAATTCATTTTGTCATTCTTTAACTTCTGTTTATTCTCATATTCCTTGCTTCAATGCATACTTAATCGGTTCTTTTTTAAGTCCGATTATCCGGTTAAGTGTGTATTGAAGTAATATTGTTTAGTATATAGAATTCAACCCCATTTTCAAGAACATTGAGGATTCAATTCCAAATTTAATTCCAATGACTGTTATCCATATTCATAGCATTATTCCATTCATTTTATTCATGCATCTAGAGTTATTTCAACATGATACATGCCAAAGTGTACAATCCATTTATCCTTTAAATATTTCAAGACTATTCCGATATCATGCATGCCATACTTTGCAAATTTCATATCAATAAGTTCCAATTATCAAGCCTCAATTCAAATTCCACAACCTCATTTCATATAATTCACATTATCAATTCAAAATATTTAATCAATTGATTCCAATGTTAGTGTCAAGTTTCAAGCATCAAGTTCCATATTCATACCATGACATCAATCTAATACTCATAATACCAATATCAATGTTCATAGTTGTTCATATCATTATCATGTGACCATATCATCATACTATCCAAGTCCATTTTCAAGTATCCATAACATACTATCCATTAAATTTGTCATGTAATTCAACTCAAGATTTCCAAACATCAATCAACATATTAACAAGTCCAACAATCAAAATTCGTCAAATTTCAACCTTATTCAATACCAATTCATATTTTCCAAATATCCATCCAAAATCCATAACATAATTCCAAGTATCAATTTGACAGTTATAATACGTTGTTCACTCAACTCGATATGCAAATAAGTTCAGGTTTCTGTGTTCCAACATACAATGACAATATTCATTGTGTTAGTTCATTCATTCTAATATCATATTCCATACCAAACCAATTATCCATATAGTATCAAGCATTCAAATTCCAATTCATTTATATGGTTAAACATCATATTCAAGTTTGTATAATCAATTCCAATTTCAATTTATCCTAATTTGTCCACCACTAATTCTAATTAATATGCATAATAAATTCCAATTCCAATTATCCAAACCTAAATCTATCATACAAGGACATGCTTTATTCCATCAAGGCATCTCATTCTAATTTCAAGTTCATTTATTTACTCAAGTAGCATATTCTAATTCCAAATCCATTTATTCATACAAATATTACATTCTAACTTCAAATTCATTCACTTACTCAAGTAGCATATTCTAATTCCAAATCCATTTATTCATTCAAGTATCATACTCTAAATTTGCATACTCAATTCCAATTCGACTTAACCTTAACCCTTATTCTAACTAATAACAATACTAACAAATTAACAAGTATTCTAATTAATAATAATAACAAATTTCATTTTCTTAACAATTATCAATTTCTAAACTTAGAACCCTATCCCTATTCTAAGAGAAAGAGAAGTCCTTCTTTACCGTAGTGGGAGAAGACAAAGGAGTTGTCTTTGATCCTTGTTTATGCCTTTGAACTTGTATCCTTGGTTCCCTCTTGCTTTTTTTGTTGATTCCTCAATGGTTCTTTGGTGGGAGAAGGTTAGGGAATGTGATAGTTGAGGTTGAACAATATTTAGAGTAGGTGTATATATGTGTAGTGAGCTGGAGAGTTGTTTTGGCATGGAGGAGGGCTAATATAAAAGCTTTCATTTCATTTATACTCCCTCCACCGCCATTGAGGGAAGAGTGGGGAGGAAACCTAGATTTTTCTAGGTTCTTCGCTCCACACCACCCTTTTGTTTTTGCAGGTTTCGTGGGTCGTGCTCGTGCGCTTAAGTGCATTTTGTAACATCCTACTTTTTATTTTTTTATTAAATTTAAATTCATGAAAATTTTAGGAAAAATTTGACGGAGTTTTCTTTAAAATATGGAGTTTTCCCTTATTTAAAATTGGTACCTGTCAGATCCAAAGTAAAATAAAGCATACGTGTTCATATGATGCTTCATAATAATAAAATTTGGGTTTATCCGTTAACAATTTGAGATATCACATAAAAATAAAAGAGAACATTTAAATGTTCATCAAGGCAAGTGATATCTCCTTTTGTAAATATACATTTATGATTAGTTGTCCATTCAAATTATTAGGAAAGTACAGTTATCCAAAATAGTAAAGTAATGTCAGAAGTTAATTGGTTGCATTCTCTATGATTTAGATCATAGAATAGAGTTATTCCCCACTAATAGGGAATTACTCATCCTCAGCAGTCGAAATTTCCAAATCTTCTCAATAACGAGTACCTAAAAATGTCAACTTAAGAGGTGAGTTGTTTGATCATAAATCAAGAAGAGCATTTGCATAACAATAATATAACATACATATATCTATGCCATATATTTATGTCTTTCACATATATACATTCCAATGTGTAGCATCATGGAACCATTATCATAACATATCACTATACATATAATGCAATGAACATCTCTATAATGGATCACATTCTTCTTTCGTTTTCCATCTTACTTTTAACCATTTCCTTTCACACGTATATATGCTAGTGTGTATCATCATGGAATTATAACATAAACACATATAAAGTGATGCAATGCAATACACTTTCCAATAATTCCATGTATCCTTTTTCCTTTCATTTCCATTTTTCCATTTCTTTCGTAGTAGTAATCATTACTTTCCATTTACTTTTCCATTTTTCCCCACATCGCCCTCCATGTAATACCAACAATTTCCTCAATTATTTTTCTGTATTTAAAAATGAAATAAAAATTTATTTATTTGATTTACTGGTTGGAAATCTTATTTCCATAAATTAATTAAACTAGTATTTGATTTGATTTTTCAAGGATTTATAAATTTGTGAATTTTATTTAAAAACCGTGGGAGTATATTATTTTATTTAAATTAGATTTTTATTTTGTACTTCTTTTAAAGTGGAGAAGGAAAATTTTATTTACCCTCTCATGTGTGTTGTACGGTCATGACCTAGAGGAGGAAGAAAAATTTTAAGCTTACCCTGTAAGTTAAGTGAGGAGATGTATTTAGAGCCAAAATTCAAATTCAAAAAGAGCCTTAATTATTTGTCTTCTCCATAGAGCACTAAGGAGACAAGGCATTAATGACCCTATTAATTATGTCTTTCACTAAGACATATGTCACAAACCTACAACTAGCCAAAATTGCAAATAAGCCCCTTATGACCCCCATTATGCCTTAAGACCATCCATTTGCTTCGTAACACTTGAGACCAAAAAAAAAGAAAGAGAGGTGAGAAGAGAAGAAGGAGACCGCGAGGGAGAGGAGAAGAGGAAGGAAGGAAACTTGACTTTTTTCTTGCTCATTTTGTTCTTCAACTAGGTAATGATATTAAGACTTAAACTTTCTTTTTCTTTTTCATTTTTGTTTTCGGTTTCTATGAGCTTCAAAGAGGACTTTTGTTGTTTCTTAACTTTGAGCTCTTGCATGTTGATTCTTTCTATTCCTTATGCTTTTTTTATACTTATTTCTACTTGGATTTAAGCTTGAAATCAAAAAAATGAACATGCATCAACTTTGATGATGCTCACGGTTTTGACCCCTTTTTTTAAAAATAATTTTTGATCTTTGATTTATGTTTTTATTCTTGATTATGAGTTGATTAATGATGTCACGGCCTAGGGTTTGAAATTACAGAAAATGAAATTGTTTTCTCATGCCTATAATTGATTATCGATCCTTGTTATTTATTTGCTATATTTTTCGGTTTTGATGAGAGAATGCATGATTAGACGAATTTTTGCTTTGATGTGTATATTTGAGGGCTAATCGGTTTTGGCTTTGGATGCATGCATGTGTTTTCTTGATGAAATTTTTTGTATGATCTATGTCTATATATGTAAATTCGGCTAAGGCATGGAAATGCGAGTAAATGATTTTGTTTGATGAAAATTTTATGCCTTTGTTCTTGCATGTATGTATATTCGGCCAAGAGAGGAAAAAGGAATGAAATGACTTTGTTTTATGAAAATAAAAATTATCTTTAAGTGTTTGACATGAGCTATAGTGATTTAAGTGTTTATGTTTGAGATTTTAGCTTATCTTTCTTTGATCAATTCGGCCATGCATGTGTTTTAGACAAAATGATTTTTATCTTGTAAAAATAAATTTACATGTTGATTTGTGAAGTTGATTAAGTTGTATGAAGCATGTAAAGTTTGTATTTTTAGCTCTTTTCTTTGAATAGATTCGGTTGTGTATGTGTATATGTTTAAGTGATTTTTATTCTTGAAAATGAACTTGCATGCTAAAGCTTGGAAATGATTGAGTTTGTTTAAAGTATTTGAGCTTGTAATTCTTGGTTTGTCTTGATTGTGCAATTCGGCCTACTTTTATTTTTGTAGGTAAATATGAAAATGAAATTGTTTTGAAAGTGATTGTGTATTGTATAGTGATTAAGTGATTATATGCTTGGATTTAATTGCAAAACTGTTGTTTTGATGTTTTAAGGATTGTTAGAAAAATTTATGAATGTTGTTTGCCCTTGAGGTGCAAGTCGGCCAAGGCATGTTTAGTAGGATAGGAATTTATCTTGCTAAATGCTAAGTGATATGTGAGAAGAATATGACCTATGTGAAGATAAAAGCTAAGAGTTTGTTTTTATTTTTAAGTGTTTTGTTTGGAACCAAGTTTGCTTACTAAAAAGTGTTACTTGATGCTTGATGCCTATGTGCTTATTTGTTTAAATTTATAAAATGCATAGAGTAACATGAGCTATTTGAGTATATGGATTTATGTGTTAGGGTTTTGTTTGTCGTTAAGGAAATTAAACGATACTTGAAGGGTATTTGCTTATGTGCTAAACTTGTAAGAAATTAATTGATTTTAAGTTTGTTTTCTTCGATTTATTTGGAATTTATTGGTTATGTTTTGTGGCTGCCCTAAGTTTTATTTTATTGATAAAGCTTGAATTTTAAAGTGTTAAAGTGTTTGTTTTGAGCTAAAGAATGATTTGAAGCGAAAAGTACTTTTACGTAGTTTTTGGATTTTATTAAAGTGATTTGGTGAATCTATTCTTTGCTGTCCAAAATTGTTTAAGTGTGTTCTTGAATTTTAAAAATGTGTTCAAGAGATTTAAAGCAAAGCTTTCAAGTGGTATTTGATTTACGAAAAAAAGTCGGATTGAAAACGGTGAATTTTTTGGTGTTTTCGGAGTTGTTTAGGGTGCTGTCCAAGGCAGACCAGCAACCCATAATTGCTTTTAAAATTTATTTATGGATTGTTTTCAATGTATTTTGATGTATTTGAGTTGTCGTTTTATTTCGGAACAATTTGAGAAAAAGGAAATGTGCTTTCGGGTAAAACAGAAGGATTTATTTTAAGTTTTAAAGTTTTGTGCCAGTAATGAAGAACGAATAAGTTATTTGGAATTTTGTATTAATATGTTATGTTTAATTTGAGGAAATAAAGGTACCGCTCTCGAGCGTGATCGTGGGAATCGAAGTTTCGTGAATTCTCAGAGAGTTTTAGTTCACAATCAAGGTGAGAATAAAAGCTTGTCTCGAATGTATGCCATGACTAAATGATTTTAGTTTCGATTGTTTAAATCGGAACTGTGATCGAATAAAGGTTAAGTAGTGTGAGGGCAATTGGTCTGTTTGATTGTTTGGCTCCTCGCACGAAAGACTAAGATCACCATTTCATTTATGTGTTGTTGCTTGATTGATTTATTTGAACTTGAGAATATGCAAATATTATGCCTGCTCATGCATGATGATTCATTCTGTTTTATTATGTTTAGCATGATGCATGCCATTAAAAAGTGAAATTAAAAAGTGATGAATGAATGCTATGAGTTTGAGAAATTAATGATTGAAAGTGAATTTCCCTGATGAGCACCAAGTTGGATTTATGTTCTCTAAGATGAGTTTTTGCTGGCCACGAGAGTGATGCTCCACGAGTCCGAGCCTTAATGAGCAAGCGTTATTGGAAAAGATTGAATGTTGGAAAGAGGTTGTTTAATTAGAGGTCGAGGATCACCGAAGGATGGATAAGGGTGACTCGTCCGCAGTAAGGTTAATAAGCCTTAATAAAATATTTAAAACACATTAATAATAACGCGGCGAAATGAGCGTGAAGTAGTGGAGAGGAAGATACCCTGTCTATCTGCCAATATTTAGGTATGTGATTGAGATAGGGGAGGGTGATGACGGTGACTCATCAAGTAGCCTAGGGTGCTTTTCTAGGTAGAACAAGACTATATGTGATCGGGACTTAAGACCCATGGGATCGTAGCACGTTCTGCATCGCGAACTAGAAAAGTACTGTCACCCCTTGATCAAATCTGAAGCGGTGAGAGGGAACCTGAACGAGGCGGGTAGATCGATTGTTGTTGGGCCCTTGTGGTATCGCGTAAAATATTAATTGTCGCTATGACCGGCCTGTACGGTTGTGAACTTGACAAATGTATTATATGCTGTTGGATTTTCTCGACTGTTCGACCGACGTGGGTTAAGGTTTCTGAACGTCTCGTTTGCTTCCGACTAGGATTGGGAGGATGTGGAGGAGATGTAGACATGAGTGACGATTTTATAGTTATCCCAGTGATGAATTAAATTCCCCTGACATCATTGGTGATGAGAATTCCAATTAGACTCAATAAAATATAGTAGTAAAGTTAATTGCTCAGAATGATTAAAGTGTGGTGTTGTGACTGATGGCAGTGGAATTGTGCCAAGCGTGATGATGCGAGATCAATGAATTATTTATCTGATGATGATGATCATGCATTCATTCATGTTCATGTGCATCTGTATTGTTATTTATTTCTACTTTGAGAAATGTTGATGGTACGTCTCTTTTGTCGACGTGTCATGCATCCAGAAAAGCTTATTCTTTCTCTTGTTTGTTGTTTCTCTTCGTTTTTCGTGGTGACGCAACAGGTAGATGACGTACCGCATCGCAGTCCAAATGTGGCCCCTAGCAGGGGGAGTGTGGGAAGCTACCCCTGATTGTTGGATCTGGAGAGGCCCGACTTAGTTGGAGATCGACTCGGAGCACAGGTTGAGAGGTGCAAGGATCGATTTGTACATCGGTCGCATTACCCTGAGAGACTACGTGGATGGTGGCCCTCGGACTTACTATGCACGTTTGCAGCCTGCACCACCTGCGGAGGTGAAGATTGAGGAGGAGATAGCAACGGAGGATGATGAGGATCAGCCGACAACTTAGGGAGTCTCATGGGTGTTGTGGCTAGGGTGTTTTTATTTTTGTTTAGGTCTTGTCGCAACTAAGGAGAGTCATGCTCTAGATATCTAATGATGTAATTACTCTTATCTTTTGATGTATTTTGGGACTTGGTATCCACAACTCTTTTATTCTGCTTTAGTAACTGCTTTTGAAACTTATGTAATTAAGTAGTACTTGTGGCTTTTATTCGGTGATGTTAAAAATGCAAAGTGATTTGGGTCTAATATATGATGTTTTGAGCATAATTAGACTCCCTTTTACTAAGGATTTGGTTTGTTTCTTTAGCAAATTTAGGATTTTTAGTAAAGTTTTAAGAATAAAATCCCTTGAACGTTTGATCCGTTTGTTCATGATTTCAGGTACTTTCGGAGCTTAATAGAAGAAAATAAATATGGATCTGGAAAGAGGACGGAAAGACCTTCAAAATGGCACAAGAACGGAGCGAAACGGAGTTGGAGCAGGTGGTACACGCTCAGGCGCAACGGCTGGTGCGCCCAGGCGCGCACACCTCGTGAGCAAGTATTCATCAGACCTGATGCGCCCAGGCGCGCAGAACCGTACCAGGCCCAGTTGGGCCAATTTCTGATCAATTTTTGAGGGATTTGTTTAGGTTTTGTAATCTTCTATTTATTCTAGTCATGGAATTAGGTTTAGAAGCTTTTGTGAGAGGGAGATTACATGATTTTTGAGAGCTTTAGAGGAGAAGAAGATCAGAGATTGGAAGATTGAAGATCTCTTTGCGGTAATCCTAATTGTCTATGATTATGGATTACTCTTCTATGGTTTTTGTTCTTATTTTCTCAATGTGTAACTAAAACCCTCGTGTTAGGAATTTGTGAATTTGTATGGATTAGTTTATTGATTTAATGAATTGATGTTTTTCCGTTTCTAAATCAAGTGTTTGATTGTTTTTTCGCTGTTATGCATGGAAGTAGCTAATCTATGTTTTGGATCTCTAATTCTTCAATTGAGAGATTAAGGATTAGAATAGGCCTTCAATCAAACAATATAACTATTCAACTCGTAGGAATACCTTTGGATTTTTATATAACTTTTTATAAATTCCATTGTTATAATAAAGGTTATTCAACGGTTTAATCATTTAAGGGATTAAGGGTTATCAAATTGAATAATAAACAATGATTGCACAACAGGGATCTAGTAATTACTACCTTAGGAATTTAATCTTGATTTTGGGAAAAACAGAGATTCATGATTAATAAACAACGCCTACAATGAAACCACGTTCCTAACTTGTTTTCTTAAATTGCTCACAACTTTTATTTAATGTTTTTATTTGATTTCAATTCAATCTTAATTAATTAATTACAAACCTATAGATTTCGCTTTTAACTACTCTTTGGTGAAAACTAATTGAACAATTTGCAATCCCTGTGGGATGATAACTGGTCTTACTGACTATATTACTTGCTGACCCGTATATTTGCCGGTGATCCAACAAGTTTTTGGCGCCGTTGCAGGAGATTGATATTCGTTTCAATTAGTTTTCGGTACTTAGTAGTAGTTGTTGGTGAAATTTATTTATTTTTAACTCAACCACTAGCTTGACGAAAGCAACTAGAACCTTCATGACCGAAACCAGAGCCAACATTCATAACTTGGAGGTACGAGTGGACCAATTGACTAATTAGATGTCAGAGATCATAACCAACTCGAAGGAGCGATGCATGGCAGTCACCCTTCGAAGTGGCAAGTCATATGAGGAGCCACTGAAGAAGGGTGATGCAACTGAGCTTGAGAAGAAGGAAGAGGGGCAAGAGCAACCAAGTGGAGGAGGCTCAACTGCAATTCATCAGACGCAGGATCTACCTGCGGATCACGAGAAAGAGAAAGGCACAACCAAACCAGCACCACTACCTTCGAGGATTCCTTATCCTCAGAGGTTGAAGAAAGAGGAAGACCAGAAGCCATTCTCCAAATTCTTAGAGATGCTACAGAAGGTGCAGATTAACATCCCGTTTGCAGAGGCTCTCGCACAAATGCCTCTGTACGCGAGATTCATGAAGGAGTTGCTGACGAAGAAGAAGCGTATGCTCATTGAGGAGACATTCCAGATAGCAAAGAAGTGCAGCAGCATCATCAAATTCAACCTTCCACCAAAGCTGAAGGATCCAGGTAGCTTCACCATTTCAGTTAGCATAGGCAAGGAGTACTTAGGCAAGGCTCTCTGTGACTTAGGAGCTAGCATAAATATTATGCCTTTGTCTGTGTTTAAGGAATTGAAAATAGGAGAGGTTAAGCCTACCCCTGCGTTACTTCAATTAGCTAATAGAATCACCCTCCGCCCATATGGAGTGGTGGAAGATATTCTAGTAAAGGTGAATGATTTTATCCTGCCCCTAGATTTCATGATCTTAGATATAGAAGATGATGAAAATATTCCTCTAATTTTTGGAAGGCCATTCTTGGCCACAGCAGGGGCAGTGATTGATGTGCCTAGGGGAGAAGTAATTCTCCGAGTGAATGGTGAGCAAACTACAATTAAATTTTTTGAAAAACCACCAATCACCGCGGAGAACTTCGTTCCTCTCATGTGCATTCAACACTCGAATGGAGAGAGTGTTGAAAAGAAGTTGAAAAGCATGGTGCCACCCTTGAAAGGATCTTGGCAACCACCTTAACCTCTGAAAAGAGGTGACCCGTCAGGCTCGTGACGTTAAACAAGCGCTTGTTGGGAGGCAACCCAATGTTAAGTAACTCCCTTAGATTGTATTTTTTTAGGGTAGTTTAGTTTTAGGTAGTTTTATAAAAAAAAATGAAGTCACGGGTCAAGCCGCGCCTAGGCATGGAGAGGGTGCAAAATCTAATTTTGGGGGTGTGACCCCATTATTCCCATTATTTCCCAATCTGTCACCCCATAGTACTTTGCAAAAATATTGTCCTGTTTTCGTAGTTGTAATTTTTATTTTGTAGTTTTAGTTAGATTAGTTTGCTTGAGGACAAGCCAACCTCTAAGTTTGGGGGAGTGGTACAAAATAAAAAAAATTTCAGATCTGAATTTTTCTCTCATTTTTAGTATTGGTTTGTGTCCTTGGTAGGAGTAGGTAATTATTCTAGGCTTAGGACTGTTTTTCTGATGATAGGTGTAGATACTTAGTTTAGGATTAGACTCACTAATTTTTTATATTGTATTAATTGAGCTGTAAATATTGTTTGAATATGGTTATTTTGACAAACTTGTTGAGAATTTGTGATTAGTGAACTGACATTTAGCCTAGTGAGTTATTTGAGCCTATACTTGACAAGGGTATGTGATTTATTGATTTATTTTGATTTGAAACCCCTATTTCTTTCATGAGTGTGTTCACTTTGGCTTTGCGTTCTAGAACTTGACCTGTGATTATTTCAAGATTGATATTTGTGTGCATGCATGAAAATGATTAAGGCACTTGGGATTGTGTTTTTGTGGCCTTCATATGAATTGCATTAATATTTCTCTGAGTTGCCCACTTTGAGCTTAGTGATATATGATTTTTCTTTGGTACCCTGCATTAAGTGCATGATTTGTTGTGATTATCATAGGAATTTTGAATGAGCAATTGAGAGGAACGATTCAAAAAGTGAAAAAATGGTGCAAAGTGTTGTGAGACTACTTCTCTTCCATGAAAAAATAATAATAAATAAATAAAAAAAGAAATAAATAAAGAGAAATTTGGAAGAGAGTAGAGAAAGAAAAAATGAAAAGAAAAGAAGACTAGAATAATTGTGAGTTGAGTTGTGCTTTTGAAGTATTCATTGCTCATTCATGATTTTTGAGGAAAATTTGTTTTTGCATTTTAGCCCTTAGTTTATTCCTTCTTTCTTTTATCCGACCTGACACTTCTAGCCATGGCCCCATTACAACCAAATATAAGACCTTTTGATTTGTGCATGTATTCAATACTTTAGTGGCGATTTTGGTCTATGGTCAAGCTTATGGTAACACTTTGTCATTGCATGAACTTGTGTGCTTTATTGATATATGACCCTGATACACATGAGAGATATACACTATGAGGTTGAGAGTGTTCACTAATCATTGGTTCTTGTTCAGTTTGTTTCTCTAACCAGGTTTCAATTATATGTATGCTTGTGAAAATAAGTGTCTGAGTTGGTGAGTCGAAGTCCTAGATTAGGTGTATGCATTTTGATTTAGAAGGTAGTCGTTTGTTTTAGAATTTTTATTTTACTTTTGCCCGGGACATGCAAAATGCTAAGTTTGGGGGAGTGATTTGGGTCTAATATATGATGTTTTGAGCATAAATTAGACTCCCTTTTACTAAGGATTTGGCTTGTTTCTTTAGAAAATTTAGGATTTTTAGTATAGTTTTAGGAATAGAATCCCTTGAATGTTTTGATTTGTTTGTTCATTATTTCAGGTACTTTCGGAGCTCAATTGAAGAAAATAAATATGGAACTGGAAAGAGGACGAAAAGACCTTGAAAATGGCACAAGAACGGAGCGAAACGGAGTTAGAGCAGGTGGCACACGCCTAGGCGCATAGGCTGGTGCGCCCAGGCGCGCGCACCTCGTGAGCAAGTGTTCATCAGACCAGGTGCTCCTAGGCGCGCAGAATTGTACCAGGCCCAGTTGGGCTAATTTCTGATCAGTTTTTGAGGGATTTGTTTAGGTTTTGTAATCTTCTATTTATTCTAGTCTTAGAATTAGGTTTAGCAGCTTTTGAGAGAGGGGGATTACATGATTTTGGAGAGCTTTAGAGGAGAAGAAGATCAGAGATTGAAAGATTGAAGATCTCTTCGCGGTAATCCTAATTGTCTATGATTATGGATTACTCTTCTATGGTTTTTGTTCTTATTTTCTCAATGTGTAACTAAAAGCCTCGTGTTATATAGGAATTGGTGAATTTGTATGGATTAGTTTATTGATTTAATGAATTGATGTTTTTCCGTTTCTAAATCAAGTGTTTGATTGTATTTTCATTGTTATGCATGGAAGTAGCTAATCTATGTTTTGAATCTCTAATTCTTGAATTGGGAGATTAAGGATTAGAATAGGCCTTCAATCAAACAATATAACTATTCAACTCGTAGGAATACCTTTGGATTTTTATATAACTTTTTATAAATTCCACTGTTTTAATAAAGGTTAATCAATGGTTTGATCATTTAAGGGATTAAGGGTTATCAAATTGAATAATAAATAGTGGTTGCACAAGAGGGATCTACTAATTACTACCTTAGGAATTTGTTCTTGATTTAGGGAAAAACAGAGATTCATGATTAATAAACAACGCCTACAATGAAACCACGTTCCTAACTTGTTTTCTTAAATTGCTCACAACTTTTATTTAATTTCTATTTTTATTTTATTTCAATTCAATCTTAATTAATTAATTACAAACCTATAGATTTCGCTTTTAACTACACTTTGTTGAAAACTAATTGAACAATTTGCAATCCCCGTGGGACGATAACTGGTCTTACCGACTATATTACTTGCTGACCCGGTATACTTGCCGATGATCCAACACAAAGCCCGTGTTTTGGTGGGTGGTTCAATGAATGTGTTTTTGTAATAACTCGATTTTGTGGATGGCGGTAATAATGCTTTTGCGACAAATCAAACAACGTTAACTTTTGTAATTAATAAAAAGTAATGGTTCTTTTGGAAAATAAGTAAAATGTACCAAGCAAAGTAAGTGTACACAATTGTTTATAAAAAAAATCGACCCTCATTTTTACTAATATTTTAATAAAGAAATGCAATATTTTTAGGGAGACAAAATCGGGATGTTACACTCCACACTTTAGGAAAGATCAACTAGGAGTAAGTTTCCCTCAACCATTGCTTGCACAGTACTTCACAAGTCATTCTTCGTACAATTTCGGGTAGTTTTCCCAAAATTGGCTATAGCAGGGACCACCCTCAACTAGTCGAGGAAGTATCTAAGTGACTGATAAAACTATTATAGTGTGCACAGGACCAATTCCCGACTATTCGGTACTTCGCGAAACGTACTTCGTGCTGTTGATCCTTTGGAAGATCAAAGTCCTCTATAATAGTTTTCCGCGATTGTTTCAATAACACAATCTAGTCACTATAATACTCTCGTCCGTCAATTCTATGAACCATCACGAAATGTCCTTCAGTACATAGAATCTTCACGCATCTTTCCTAATTCCTAACGTCCACCTCACTTCATAATTATACGTGTTTCTAGTTCATTTTAGTGGTTGTTGGTAGTCAAACCCTTAATTAATTTTACCACTTTGGATGAGTTTCCTAACTTAAGGTGGTTATGCATAACAATGGAATGATCGAACATTCAAGTATGTAAAGCATGCGTACAATTGTAACATCCTAAATTTAAGTCTTAGTATAAATTGTGTGTTGATAGCCTTAGGATAGAAGCAATTATGGAATAAGCTAGAAAATTGGCCATTTAGACATATAAATTCAAGTTTAAAACATAGGAAATTGGGGAATGAGAATAAAAAGATTGGTAGCTTAGAATACAAATTCCACCTTTGGATGTGAAGTAGGATATGTGAGGAAGCCTGTGTCAAAATTTGAGGAAGATCCAACGGTTAACGAAGAAGTTATGGCCTTTCAAAGTCGGGGTGCTACAAACCCTGCAACTTAATCGATTAAGCTGCAGCTTAATCGATTAAGGTCAGAAAGTTTGAAAATCCTTAATCGATTAATAATCGATTAAACGACCCTGCAATGGAAAAAAATAAAGGTCGTTCACGCGTGATTGTGGCCATAATGCACGAAATTTCTCTCTCTAGGGCACCCAATCTCTCATCCCAAATCCATCAAGCTTCAAGGGAACCACTCCAAAACCCTCCATCAAGTCCCTCTTTGTCACTCCAAGTAGGTATGCTTGTTCTTAATTTCATTTCTTTCTCTAAGTTGGGTTTTCTCTCTCTCTCTTTCCTCCCTTTGGGGAAATTCGAATTTATCTTTGAATGGGGCAATAATCTCATCATTCTTCCATTCCTTTGGCTTAGAGAAGGTTATCATCATTCTCCCTATCTTTTTGGCTTAGGAGCTCTTCGTTTTGGGAACGTGCGGAGCGAAGGCTTGGGTTTTCCGCTCTTCCTCTCCTTGGTTAAGGTAAGGGGGTGGATATAGTGAGCATTGGTTTGATCTAGGATTGGGTATCCCTATGGTTATGGTGATTTTCTAGGAGTTATGTGTTTACAAATTTAAGGGTAGAATATTGGATAGTAATTTAGGGGATGGTGAATATAATAGAAATGAACTTAGGAATCATAATTAGAAAAGGGGAAAATAATGTGAACTTTGAATGTGAAATTATGTTGAACTATTGATGAAATAATTATTGTGTAATACATGTACACTTGGTCACGGCTAAATTAGGATTTTTGATTGGAAATGAAAAATGACAACATGGATAGTGTGCATTATGTGTTTATTGAAGTTGGAATGGATTATGATTATGATTGTTGATAATAAAGTGTTTATTTGTGATTATTTGAAAAAGGTAATCTTTATGTATTTAAGTGAATTGGAATGGGTTACAAATATGCTTACTTGTGATTATTGAGGGTATGGTGATTTTGTTGTAATTAATGGACTAGACGAGATAGAATATGGTTAAAAGTGTTCACATTGATGTGTGGTTAAATGCTAAAGGTGAAATGTGAATCTTTGGAAATATTTTGATGATGGATGATATGTGTATTTATGAGTATATGTGGGTGATTATTTGGAGCACATTGTGATTATGGATTATAAATGAATGGTATTAAAATAACTGGAGACTGAACATGGAAATTTATATGTGCATGGTTATGACTTATGATCATAGATGATAAATGTTTGATTGTGACTATATGTGTGATTGTTTGATTATGGAAATTAAATGAATGGACTGGACTGTTGATTAAATTGAAAATGGTAAAGGTAACTAAAGTGGAAACTGATCAGTGGGGCCCGGAACACTAGGTACCCGGCTAGGTGTTCCAATTACCTGTTAGGGCCAATTACCTGCCAGGCCAATTACCCATCAGGCCAAACCGCCCTGTAGGCGCCGGGTGACCCACAGGATCAGTTTTCCACACCAATAATTGGAATAATTAACGGATTGGTAAAAGTACATAGTCCTACAGGTGATGGTCTGGATGGGTGTAAAGTCCTGGGCAGGTGTTCCAAGTCCCTAGACAGGTGTGCCAATTACCTAGCGGGTATCCAAATCCTAGTGGTGTACGGTAAAAATGGAAGTGTTTGCAGATCACTGTTTGTGGTTGCTTACACTGTGTGTGTAGATCTCTGTTTGGGGTTACACACATTAATGGAAAATGGTTAATGGAAAGGTATAAAGGGAAATGTTTGCAGATCACTGTTTGTGGTTGCATACACGGTGTGTAGATCTCTGTTTGAGGTTACGCACAATGGTAAGGTGTAGATCTCTGTTTGAAGTTACACCCAATGGAAAGTGTAGATCTCTGATTGAGGTTACACATAATGGAAAATGAATAAAGAAAATAAAAATAGAATTGATCAAGGAATTAAAGGAAATGAATAATGAACATGGTAATGGAAAGGGTTTAGAAAAGGAAAAAGGGATAATGGAAAATGGATAAAAAGGGAATGTATAATGAAATGAGCATGTGGGAAAACATTAATTGTGAATAGGTTTGCAAATGATATGTGTTGTTACTTTACTACTTGTGTTTGGCCTAGTGGATTTATTATGATTATATGGAAACTGCAATTTTATTTCATGTGCAATGCTCACTCCCTTACTATCTTTCAGGTGCAGAGATTGAGTTAGCACAGCCCCCGGCCGAGCAGGAGTGCTCTCCCTCACAGGGAGAGTAGGGTTATCATGGGGATTAGGACTATATGTGACCTGAGTCTCCTTATTCTTTTGATGTTCTTGTGATGTCCATATATTTTTGATGAGGCTTAGGGTATTGATTTTGGTATAGTTATTTCTGAGCATCATGCTGTTGCACCTAGTATACTTATTCCGCTTACACTCTGATAACTGACACTGGATGTTGTATTTTGTGCCCATGGGGCTTTTATCTGCTATGTGTATGTGGTGCAGCCCTGCTGGCTGTTGATTATATATATATATGGATTATGTTATATACAGGTTCAATTTTGGAAAGTCCGAAAACAGACAAAACTCCGTCCGTTTGATGGGTGATTTTACTAAACTAAAAAGGAATTTTTAAGTGTACATTTTTAATACTTGGGAATTAAGGGTAATATTTATTAGGTGTTACATTTATGTAAGGTAAAGCCTTAGTCCCACATCGGCTGGTAAGGAGAACAAAGCATGCCTTATATAGGATGTGGATACCTTACCTCACGTGGACGCGTTTTGGGGCTCACTGTTAGTGTGAGACCAAGAGCAAAACCGTGAGGGTGAAGGATGCCCAAAGCGGACAATATCCACGTGGCGGTGCGCTGGGCCCCAGTGCCCAGTACCGTACGGCTGGCTGGGGCTGGGCTGTTACAACAATAAGAATAATTGCAATAACATTCAATCATTCTTAATATATAAAGTTCCAACATAAACATAATCATCATCATTCAACAATTCATAAAACCCTAAGTTTGTGACTCAATCAATTTATAATCCCTACATAAATCAAACATACATATAGATAAATCTATATCATTATTATTATTATTATTATCAAATCATCTTCCTAATTTATGTAAACAACCCCATCTTACCTTTGGTTGGAGGAGAGGGAAAGAAGGAAGGTGGTAGAGAGAGAGCTCTCCACTAAGCTCCAAGACACCCTCTAAGCTTCCCATTTCTTGTTCCTGTTGAAAACCAACAAGCGGGCTAAGCAAATACTAGAGGGGGGTGAATAGTATTTTGAAGCACTAATACCAAATAATTCGATTGATAATTGAAGAATGGAGCTTAGACTGAATTTTCTGGAATCAGAAACAAAAGACTCGAGTCTTTTGTGAAATACTCGAGTTTTTCAGGATGAACAACTCGAGTCTTTTCTGAAATACTCGAGTTTTTACTATCAGATAGCAGAAAAACCAGAAACGAAAATTCAGCAATTTAACTCAAATCAATTCAATAATAAACAGGAACTTATCCAACAGAATAGCAAGTAATCTAAATAACTTTTAACACAAAGATTCCTTGAACTTGCTACCTAATTGTATAAATCCTAATTGATTGAAATGACTTAAGTCTATTGAGCTAGAAAGTAGATTAAAAGCAATAAACCAACACTCAAGCAATTTTATCCTGGTTCACTCCAACAATGAGCTACATCCAGTCCTCCTAATCACTTAGGAGTTTCTACTAATAATCAAATTGTTAGAAATTACAAAGGATTGCTTGAGAATGGCCTCACTCAACCTAACCCTTTCAAGAGTGTACCAAACTCTTGATTTCTACCCCAATTTGATTCCGGTGATTGAAGAACTCTTCACAAAGCTTCCTTGAACTCCCTTCAAGAAACTCCACCGGGCTAGGAACCTCCTAGTCTTGTGCTTGAGAACCTCTCAAGACTTCCAACACCCTAAGCCACTTAGGGTTTGCTTGGGAACAATCCAAGACTTTGAATAATCAAGCTTTTTGTATGTGTATTACTAATCTCACAATGGATTAGCACAAATAAGCACAGCTCAATGTAAGAATTGAGGCCTAAAACTCAACTTGGAATAAAATGACAATATGATTGAGAAGTTGAGCTTTTTGGGAATTAACACTTGAGAAAAGGAAATTATGAAAGCTTGTGATCAATAATGTGTTGTTGTCTTGTTTGTTCTTGCACAAATTCAAAGAGAAATTTTACAATTAGGTTCTGAATTCTCTCTTGGGGTTGGATGAGACTCAAATGCCCTCAATTGGGTTTTTGAGTTTCTCCAACGTTCATTTTTGCTGACTGGACAAAAATACTCGAGTCTTTTGGTAAAAACTCGAGTCTTTTTGGTCGGTCACGAGTGAATTGGTGCACGAACAAGACTAACGGTCATAATTGCTGACCTGGCACAAATACTCGAGTTTTTCTATAAATACTCGAGTATATACTCGAGTCTTTATCAAAATACTCGAGTATTTTGATCAGATATGGGAAAAATTATTTTTCAATTTTATTTTTCCTCTCAAGTATTAATTTTTGGTCAATCTCAACTTAATAAACATATAAAAATTTATTCCTAGAAGAGACTAACTATTTCTACCCACTCTCAACCACTCTCAACATAAATTAGAAATTTACAATTAATATTTGATTGAGAATGATTGGGCACTTGTCTTCTTTTCTTGACTTCTTGTTGATGTTGATGTTGCATTATCTTCAAGGCATGATTTGTTAATTATTTTGTCATCATCAAAACATAATCCACATAATTAGGAGCATTGAATTCACAATCTCCCCCTTTTTGGTGATGACAAAATAATTAACACTTGATCCATTTGTTAAGCTTGATCCACTTGGAGATGCAACTCCCCCTCACTATATGATACTTTTCACCTATCTAAAAATTCAGCTTGAGCAAGATGTTATGACAATTTAATTTTAGCACCAAGCCTATGGTATTAGAGAATTTAACAATTATCAGAGTATATACCATAATTAGAGATTTTAGGTGCAACAATATCAAGACAAGACAAGTGTAATATCTCTCCCCCTTTTTGTCATACGCCAAAAAGATGTAACAATTTAGAAAAAGATCAAGGGAGGAGAGGTGCATAATCGGAAAACCCCATAACCAACTATGCAAAAAAAATAGACTTAATAATAAATATAAAGAGCTCCCCCTGAAGCGTTGCACAAACATCATAATGAAAACCAAATTTATTAACATAAAAACATCATAAAAGGTCCAAATCAAAGGTGCAATAATAAACCCAAAGTCGCAAAACACCAAGTTCTCAAAGTACAGAAAATGCAACAAGATCAACATGATGAAAACATAATGAAAACTAAAATAGAAAATCCATAAGCAGCAGCATCAAAACATGGAAGGAGCTGGATCATCTGGAGGAGGATAAAATCGAGAGAAGGCCGCCATCATCTCATCAAACCGGCGGTGCATCTCCCCTGACTGCTGGTCCAGGCGGGCATTAATCTGGGCCGAGTGCTGATCCAAATGAGAATAAAACATGGCAGACTCTGCACTCATCCTAGTGTTTAGGCTAACAAAATCATCACGCTGGGCGTCCATAGCATGCACAAGGGAGTCCATTCTCCCATCTAAAGTGTCCAGACGTGTGATCACATTCTCTCTCCAGCCCGAGTTGTCAAACCCAGATTGAGATCCAGCGAAGTCATCAAAGTTAATCTGATCAATAGGATCCCCTTCTTCAGCCTGGGCAAATGCAGCAGCTTCCTCTTCCATCTGATGGGCATCCATCCCTTGTTGAGCTGCCACATTTGCAACCCTCTCTAGCTCAGCAATATCAGATCGGTACAAGTATTGGCCAGAGGGTTCATGGAATGCCATGTCCTGGTGACTCAAGGTGCCTTTGTTGAGGCAATGCTGGTTCACATGAAGAGTCTTTTTCTCTTCATTGCGTGGGATAGGCACCTTGAAGTAACTCAACAGATAACAAACATGCATGGCATAGGGCAGGGTTTTTGGGTGTTTGGACTTAGCAGCAAGGAGCATTCTATCCAAAATTATGCGACTCCAGTTCAGCTTCTCATTGTTCAGGATGGCACTAAGAAGCCTAAGTTCATTGTTTGTGGGTTTGGCATAATTGGGTGAGGTTTGAGGCACTAATTGATGACAAACAATATAATGCAACACCCTAGATTGGACAGTCATGTATGAGGAATGCTTAACTCCTTCGGTCCATACACGACCGGGGCGCAAACAACTTTGAAAAATGCCGTCCGCATCGGCCTTTAGAGAATTGTCCCCGTGACGTGTTGTCCCAAAAGCAACAAAAAGGTCCTTAGCGCTAATTTTGAATCGAACACCCTCAACCATTGTTTCTATGACATTGTCCTTTAGCCTAAGGTTTGCATAGAATGTTCTAACTAACCTAGGATATATAGGTCCATGAAATTCCAGAAATTGAATCAGTTTCTGATATCTAAGGTTAGTAACAAAATGGAAACCCTTACTCTCAAGGAAAGTACTATTGATCCATGTGATTACTCCGAATTCTCTGGTGGCAAAGCCTTCCATCCTTTCCAAGCGTTCATCCTCTTGATAGTAGTCGGAAATTTCCTCCTCGGAAGATGAGTCAGCAATCCTTACTCTCTTTCCTTTGCCAGATGAAGAAGCCATAGATGAAATGATGGGAAAATTTGAGTTTTGGAAATTAGGGTTTTAAAAGGGGGTGACGGATTTGAGGTTGAAAAGAGTTGAAATTCGTTGAAATAATGGTAGAAAAGTGATTAGAGGATGTAAAACTAGTAAGATTTGGCAAAAATTTGAGTAAAAACGGAGTTTTGAGGAGAGAGATATGAGAAAACCGAGAGAGAAGAGAAAGGGGTTCGTGAAACTCGAGTTTGTGGGGGCTGGAGAATATATAAACTCGTCAAAATACTCGAGTATATTCAACAATACTCGAGTTGTTCGTTACAAAATACTCGAGTGTTTGAGAATATACTCGAGTCGTTCATGACTCAGCCCAGATTTCCCCAGAAAACTCGAGTAAAAATTGAAAAACTCGACTTTGGTCCGAAAGTTCAATTTTCAGGAAAACGCAAAATACTCGAGTTTTTGGAAAATACTCGAGTTTGGTCTGAAAGTTCAAAAATTGGGGGTTTCGAAAGACTCGAGTGTTTTGAAAAACACTCGAGTATTTTAATAAAGACTCGAGTGTTTTTAGAAACACTCGAGTATTTTTATCAGACCCTGATTAAAAACTTTTTCAATTTAAAACTGATTTAATTTTGAATTAAAATACTCGAGTGTTTTTGGAAAAACTCGAGTATTTTGACAGAACAGAAAGTAAAAACTCAGTTTTAAAAGACCAAACACAAATCAAACACAAATGCTTCACTACCAACTTGGAATACAGTACAGAATCACACACAATTAACACATACAATTTCAAATATCATCAAGAACAATTTAACTAAGAATCAATAACACATTAGAGTAAGACTAATATGGTGATTTTCCAAAAATGACACACAATGCAATTAGCCTATATTAGCTTCATCTAAAATACCAAGTTCTCTCCTAATATGATAAAAGGTGTCCCTTGGTAGAGGTTTTGTAAAAATGTCGGCTAATTGATTTGTGGTACTAACAAATTCAATTGTGCAATCACCCTTTTGTACATGATCTCTTAAAAAGTGATGTCTTATTTCAATGTGTTTAGTTCTTGAGTGATACACCGGATTCTTAGTCAAATTGATTGCACTTGTGTTATCGCATCTAATCGGAATATTTTCAAGTTTCAAACCAAAATCCGATAATTGTTGTTTCATCCATAACAGTTGAGCACAACAACTACCGGCTGCGATATATTCCGCTTCGGCGGTAGAAAGAGCGACACAAGCTTGCTTTTTAGAAAACCATGACACCAATGAACTTCCCAAGAAATGGCAAGTACCACTGGTGCTTTTGCGATCAAGCTTGCATCCGGCGAAGTCGGAATCCGAGTAACCAACTAGACTAAGATTGGCATCAGCAGGATACCATAAACCAGTGTTAATTGTTCCTTTTAGATACTTAAATATATGTTTAACTACGGATAGGTGAGATTCTTTAGGATTAGCTTGAAATCTAGCACACATGCATACACTAAACATAATATCCGGTCTAGATGCAGTGAGATATAGGAGACTACCTATCATACCCCTATACTTACTAACATCAACCGGTGTACCTTGTTCATCCTTGTCTAGGTAGCATGATGTGCTCATTGGAGTGTAGGCTTCCTTGCACTTGTCCAATCCGAATTTCTCAAGGAGCTCTTTGCAATATTTCCCTTGATGCACAAATATCCCCTCCTTGACTTGCTTTATTTGTAAGCCTAGGAAGAACTTGAGTTCTCCCATCATTGACATTTCAAATTCCTTTTTCATCAAATTTGAAAACTTTCTACAAAGAGACACGTTAGTAGCACCGAAAATGATATCATCAACATAGATTTGTACTAACAAAATGTCATCCTTGGTTTTATAAATAAATAATGTATTATCAACCTTCCCTCTTTGAAACTTGTTTTCTAATAGAAAGGAACTCAATCGATCATACCAAGCTCTAGGAGCTTGTTTCAATCCATAGAGTGCCTTTTTCAATTTATAAACATGGTTTGGAAATTCACTATTTTCAAAACCGGGGGGTTGTTTGACATACACTTCTTCATTTATAAACCCATTCAAGAAAGCACTTTTAACATCCATTTGATATAAAGTGAATTTCATGATTGAAGCATAAGCAAGTAAAATTCGGATGGCTTCAAGACGTGCAACCGGAGCAAAGGTCTCATCATAATCGATACCTTCCTCTTGGTTGTACCCTTGAGCTACTAGTCTAGCTTTGTTTCTTATAATCAACCCGGATTCATCAAGTTTGTTTCTATAAATCCATTTAGTACCAATTATGGTATGATCATCGGGTTTAGGGACTAGATCCCAAACTTCATTTCTTTCAAATTGGTTTAATTCTTCTTGCATAGCAAGAACCCAATGATCATCCTCAATGGCCTTTTTAATTGAATCGGGTTCAATTTGAGAAACAAATGAGACATAGTGGCAAATGTTTTGAATAGACCTACGAGTAAGTACTCCCTTTGACATATCTCCTATGACTTTGTCTATAGGATGAGCCTTGACCGATTTCCAAGTTGGAGGAAGTTCTTCCCTTACTTCTCCTTCATCAACTTTTGAATTCTCTCTTTCTTTTTCTTCTTTTGAAAAGACAATGCCATCTTCACTAGCATCACATAAAACACTATCTTCTTTTGAAGACTCATTAAAAACCACATGAATTGATTCCTCAATAGTTAAAGTTCTTTTATTGAAAATTCTATAAGCTTTACTATGAGAAGAATAGCCTAAAAATATGCCTTCATCAAATTTGGAATCAAACTTGCCAAGGTGTTCTTTTCCATTATTTAAAACAAAAACTTGGCATCCGAAGACATGAAAATGAGATATATTTGGCTTTCTTCCCTTGTAAAGTTCATAGGGGGTTTTATCCAAAGAGGGCCTTATCAAAATACGATTTAAAACATAACAAGCCGTATTGACGGCATCGGCCCAAAAATATTGAGGTACTTGAGAATCATTTAACATGGTTCTAGCAAGTTCCTCTAGCACCCTATTTTTCTGCTCTACCACTCCGTTTTGTTCCGGAGTCCTTGGTGCGGAGAATTGATGCTCAATACCATTTTTAGCACAAAATCTATCAAATTTGTGGTTTTCGAATTCACCACCATGATCGGTACGAATAATAATTACTTTTTGATTCACTTGGTTTTGCAAAAGTTTGACATGATGTTTAAAAGATTTGTAGGTCTCACTCTTAGTAGTTAAAAATAAAGTCCAAGTAAACCTAGAGAAGTCATCAACAATCACCAATGCATAATAGTTGCCACCAAAGCTTTTTACTTGTGATGGTCCAAACAAGTCCATATGAAGCATTTCTAATGGCCTTGATGTGGACATCACCATTTTTGATCCAAAGGTGTTTTTAGTTTGTTTACATTTCTTGCAAGGGGAACAAACACCTTCAATAGAAAAATTTAGCTTTGGTAAACCAACTACTAGATCTTTAGATTGTATTTTCTTCAATTGGTTTACATTAATATGAGCGGTCCTACGATGCCATAACCAAGTGTCATTTTCTTTGCTCACTAAACAAGTAGAGACCAAAGAAGTGACTTTGTTCAAATCAACTAAGTAAGTATTATTTGACCTTCTACCAACAAATTTGATTGATTCATCTTTGTCACTTTTAATGAGGCAATGGGTAGAGGTAAAAACTACATGATTACCAACATCACATAATTGGCTTATGCTCAAGAGATTATGTTCTAATCCTTGAACATAGAGCACATTATCAATAATCAAGTTTGAAGAGTTTCCGATTTTACCAATACCAAGGATTTTGCCTTTGTTGTTGTCCCCATAAGTGACATAACCCTTTTCCTTTGGAGTAAGCTCAATGAAGTGCCGCTTATCTCCCGTCATGTGCTTCGAACATCCACTATCAAGATACCACAATTGTTTTCCCGTTCGAAGGCACACCTACAATATGAAATCACTTGTTCACTTTGGGTACCCAAACAATGTTGGGTCCCTTAGGGTTAGTGTTGGGACTTTCTCCCTTCTTAATCCACATATAAGTGCCCTTTTTCATTTCAAACTTCTTAATGTGGCACTCAATGTTGATATGTCCAACTTTTCCACAATAAGTACAAGTTGGTCTCTTTGATGAATTTTTCTTAGAAAATGTTCCAACCACCTTGTACTTTTTGTCCTTTTTATGAACATATCCTAAACCGGTTTTGTTGTGATTATGTCTTTGAGAGTTCAACAACCGGTTGAGGTTTCTATCACTATGTGAGATTGTGAGTTTGTTTTTCAACTCTTTCACTTCTTTTTCAAGATCATCACATCTCTCACATGAAGTGATAATTTCCTCATGATTTGCACAATCACTTTGATGACTAGAATTAATAAGTTCCAAGGATTCATTTTGAAGTTTCAACTCATTTATAGATTTTTGCAATTCATCAATTTCATGTTGAAACTCCAAAATTTTCTTTCCTTTTTCCTTATTAATTTTAGCAAGCCTTTTAAATTGAATTAACATTTCATTGTAGGCTTCTTGCAAATCATCATATGAAATGGAGTTTGAAGAGGAACAAGAAGAACTAGAGGTTACCTCATCATCACTTTCACTCATGCCATGATTAGCTCTTGATGAGGACTCATGATTGTTCTTGGCCATGAGACAAAGGTTTGCATTTTCATCACCGGAGCTACTTGAAGATGATTCATTGCTCTTCTCCGGTGCATCCCAAACAATGTATGCACGCTTCCCTTTGGTCTCTTGGGTCTTCTTGTCATTCTTCTTCAAGAATGTGGCACATTCCATTCTTATGTGACCAACCCCACCACATTCATGACACTTAACTCCATCGTTGGTACTCTTTTCTCTTTGTTTGGAGTCTTTGGTTCTCTTGAAATTGGATGAAGATCCACCTTTCTTCCCTTTGAAAAATTTGTTGAATCTTTTCACAAACATCCCAAATTCTTCTTGATTTGATTCACCATCGGAATCTCCACTTGTAGAGCATTCTTCAACTTCTTTTGTAGCTTTGGTTGAAGCTTTGAGTGCTATGCTCTTTTTCTTTTTGTCCGATTCCTCATGCATCCCAAGTCTTGTAAGTTCCATCTCATGCTCTTGGAGTTTGCCAAACAAAGTGGCTAAGTCCATGCTATTTATGTCTCTTGATTCCTTGATGGCGGTTACCTTGGGTTGCCAACTCCTATCAAGACATCTTAGAATTTTGTTAGTAGTTTCACCATTGCGAAATACTTTTCCCAAGGAAATCAAATGATTAACAATGTGAGAGAATCGCTTTTGCAAGTCACTAATGGATTCATTTGGCAACATGTGGAACAATTCATATTCGTGAGTTAGAGAATTCAATCTTGCATCTCTAACCTCACTTGTTCCCTCATGTGTGACTTGCAAAGTATCCCACATTTCTTTTGCTGATTTACATTGGGAAACTCTATAAAATTCATCATGGGATAGAGCCGAAAAGATGATGTTTTTAGCTTTTAAATCAAATGAGACTTTTCTCTTTTCATCATCATTCCAACTACTCCTTGGAATTTCAACAATTTCATCATTTATTTTCTTTTTGGGAATGAAAGGACCATTTTCAATTGCATCCCAAATATCCATATCAATTGCTTCAATAAAAACTTTCATGCGAGTTTTCCAATAAACATATCCTTCACCATTAAATAGTGGAGGACGGTTTATTGAAGCTCCTTCTCCACCAAAGTTATTGCTAGAGCCCATTTAGTTTCCAAAAGGATCTTTTTCGAGAAAGTTGTTACACTCGATCTTTCGACCGAGCTCTGATACCACTTGTTGGAAACCAACAAGCGGGCTAAGCAAATACTAGAGGGGGGGTGAATAGTATTTTGAAGCAATAATACCAAATATTTCGATTGATAATTGAAGAATGGAGCTAAGACTGAATTTTCTGCAATCAGACACAAAAGACTCGAGTCTTTTGTGAAATACTCGAGTTTTTCAGTGATGAACAACTCGAGTCTTTTCTGAAATACTCGAGTTTTTCCTATCAGATAGCAGAAAAACCAGAAACGAAAATTCAGCAATTTAACTCAAATCAATTCAATAATAAACAGGAACTTATCCAACAGAATAGCAAGCAATCTAAATAACTTTTAAACACAAAGATTCCTTGAACTTGCTACCTAATTGTATAAATCCTAATTGATTGAAATGACTTAAGTCTATTGAGCTAGAAATTAGATTAAAAGCAATAAACCAACACTCAAGCAATTTTATCCTGGTTCACTCCAACAATGAGCTACATCCAGTCCTCCTAATCACTTAGGAGTTTCTACTAATAATCAAATTGTTAGAAATTACAAAGGATTGCTTGAGAATGGCCTCACTCAACCTAACCCTTTCAAGAGTGTACCAAACTCTTGATTTCTACCCCAATTTGATTCCGGTGATTGAAGAACTCTTCACAAAGCTTCCTTGAACTCCCTTCAAGAAACTCCACCGGGCTAGGAACCTCCTAGTCTTGTGCTTGAGAACCTCTCAAGACTTCCAACACCCTAAGCCACTTAGGGTTTGCTTGGGAACAATCCAAGACTTTGAATAATCAAGCTTTTTGTATGTGTATTACTAATCTCACAATGGATTAGCACAAATAAGCACAGCTCAATGTAAGAATTGAGGCCTAAAACTCAACTTGGAATAAAATGACAATATGATTGAGAAGTTGAGCTTTTTGGGAATTAACACTTGAGAAAAGGAAATTATGAAAGCTTGTATTAATGATGATCTTGTTGTCTTGTTTGTTCTTGCACAAATTCAAAGAGAAATTTTACAATAAGGTTCTGAATTCTCTCTTGGGGTTAGATGAGACTCAAATGCCCTCAATTGGGTTTTTGAGTTTCTCCAACGTTCATTTTTGCTGACTGGACAAAAATACTCGAGTCTTTTGGTACAAACTCGAGTCTTTTTGGCCGGTCACGAGTGAATTGGTGCACGAACAAGACTAACGGTCATAACTGCTGACCTGGCACAAATACTCGAGTTTTTCTACAAGTACTCGAGTGTATACTCGAGTCTTTTTCAAAATACTCGAGTATTTTGATCAGATATGGGAAAAATTATTTTTCAATTTTATTTTTCCTCTCAAGTATTAATTTTTGGTCAATCTCAACTTAATAAACATATAAAAATTTATTCCTAGAAGAGACTAACTATTTCTACCCACTCTCAACCACTCTCAACATAAATTAGAAATTTACAATTAATATTTGATTGAGAATGATTGGGCACTTGTCTTCTTTTCTTGACTTCTTGTTGATGTTGATGTTGCAATATCTTCAAGGCATGATTTGTTAATTATTTTGTCATCATCAAAACATAATCCACATAATTAGGAGCATTGAATTCACAGATGAGAGATTGAAGCCCATTTTGCCAAGTTTCTGAGAAATTGCTCTGTGTTCTCAGAGTTAGGGTTCCTGATTTCGTTTCCTTAATACTTCTTACATTCTGAGAGTTGATCAACAAATCATACACCATTGCAAAGCTTAGATTTCAAGCTTTGCAATGCTATAAAAATCGTGAGCTAAGAGTGTGTGTGCAAGGAGAATCGAATCCTCAATGTTGGGTCTCATTTATGCAGAAACCAGAATCCTAAACCTTGGAGCTCACTTTAGGATTTGATTTTGGTAAGCTCCTGTAACCATTGAGTCTCAAACTTGTTCCATTCTATTGTGCATATTATAGTGAATAAAACCTAACCATTTTCCCCAATTTTTAGCTTCCCATTTCTTGTTCCCCCAACACTTTCCAAGCTTCCTATTTAAGTTTCATAGCAAGAGTTTCTTAATCCCAAGAGTTAGGGTTTTTATGGGTATGATGGGGTGAGAGGAGAGGGAATGATTTATGGGGTTTTAGAGAGAGAAAGAGGTGGATTCATGGTGGAAATTGAGTTTAGAGCAAGGATTTGTGTGGTTTTTCTGTTGATTTTTATGATTAAAAAGGTTAGGGTTTGAGAGAGGAGATGGTTCGTGACTTTGGGGATGGGAAATTATTAGACCAAGTGTCTCCCATTCGTGTATTTTAATGTCTGATCTGTCCGGAATACTCGAGTATTTCTTGAAATACTCAAGTCTTGTCTGAGAGCTTTATTTTCTTTGATTGATTTTCTGATACAATGCTCGAGTATTGCCTGAGAACATCATTTTTCACTAATTGATTTTCTGATACAATACTCGAGTATTCCTTGCAATACTCGAGTATTGCCTGAGAACATCATTTTTCACTAATTGGTTTTCTGATACAATACTCGAGTATTGCTTGACAACTTCATTTTCTAATGCATTATATTTTATCCTAAGTTATTTCTATGCATTCTACATGTCCTAAACACTAAATTACCAATTTCTAACATTTCTACGCATATATAAAACTTAGGATGTTAAACATTTGATAAGGCTAAAATTGTTGCGTTTTGCGCTTAGGCGCACGTGCTTTACCGCACTGCGTGATGTGTTTAAGCACCCCTGTTAGCACCCAGTTTCTCATTTTGGGCCATTTTTTGCATTTTTTGGGCCCAAATTACCTTTGGGATTTCGAATTAGCTTACCCGGTTCATGTTAATTCCTAAATCATCCATCACGTGGGAAATAACCATATCATAAGGAATGTGGTTTCTTTCAAGAACTAAATGCTTGGTGTACCTAATTATGATGTATCCAACCGTTTTCTGAAAGTACCACATGTTTCAAATTATGTTTTGCATGATTAATATTTTTAAGATTGGTAATCATTCATATATGTTACTAGTTCTAAACACGTACAATGCACGAGTTGGTTATTTGTTTCTTTATTATTAGTTAATTAATTACCTTAAGAGATTTTAACAAAAAAAATTACCTTTGCATTACTTTAGTAGTTCTAATAACTGATAATCATTTGGGGTTGAAGAATTGAATCGTTACCAATTATTTATTGTTAAACATAAAATATTTTATTAAAAACATAAATGATCAAATTCAAAATTCTGGAACACATATAACTTAATAATAAGTGATGGAGATTGAAGAGACGATATCAAGAAAAAAATGGGCTGCTACTAATTGGATGGTAAATCCTAAGTATTATTTCCTTCAACAAATTTAACCGATCGTTCATTAATTCAAATTTAAGATATAATCTTAATCTAATAAAAAATTTCGTGTACCCCATAATTATAGAGAAAAAAACGCAAAAAGTTAAAAATGAAAGTATAAAAAAGTAAAAGTTTCTTTAACATGCAAAATTTTAAATTTTGGAAAAAATTAAAACATGTAAATAATTTTATTGTATTACCAACTATAGTTGCGAAGGAACTGCTGAACGAGCATAAGGTAGTGGTTGTGCGTTGCGAGGAGATCACCATCTCTGGTGGACTTGTTAGAAGAAAATGAAGTACATGCTGTACATGAGGTAGAAAGGACAAATCTAGTAGTGAAAAATGGATACAAATATGGTATGCCGAGCAAGGATAAATAGCCATATGTTTCACGTGCACTTTTATCTGAACTGATTGACTGATAGTTATTATTTTCAAATTTCAGAATTTTCAAATTTCAAAAATAAATAAAAAAAAAACTAAAATAACTTATCAATGCCACGTGGATGCCTTTTTTAAAAATCAGCATTTTTCAACTTTTAATGTGGAGGCTCCATTTTTTTTAGGTAAAAAGATATATATCATTACCTGAATAACCAATACAAACAAGGGCATAGGAACCTAATTCAATTCATGCCATGATCTAGGATGAGTTCACAAATCAAATCAAGAAAACCCTACCCCAAAGTAACAAAAAAACTGTTTACAACTCAATTTCTATCCAATCTTCTAACAAGATTATCCTTATAAATTCTTTTTGAATCTTTCAAATTACCACTCTGAACAGTAAGAATTCCCAGCCTCTCTTCATCCCTAATACTATTGATTATATTATTCATAGTTCTTGCCATGCCTTCAAATATTCTTGAGTTTCTATCACACCATACGTGGTAGATCATTGTTTCAAACACACAATACACAATTTTCTGTTTATATTTGTTAAACCTCCAGACTGATTGAATATTTCTAGTCCAAACTTGATACCTCGAACTAACATTATGCACCTCAATCCAATCTGTACATTGAGTAAAAACTTGCTTAGTCAATTGACATTGGAAAAGAGATGCTTTCCATCTTCAACTTGCTTGAGACAAAACACACAAAGCATATAAGAAATAGCTGTGTAAATGATGCAATTTACTTCTTGTAAGTAGTTTATCCTACACAAGAAACCATGTGATGATTGAATGCTTAGACTTTCTCCTCCATTCTCATCCTGATTTCACAGTATAAACACCATCCCCTGCTGCTAACCAATTATGGCCCCTGTAGCCTACCTTGAATATCTCTGATTTTGATAAACTTCTTCCAGTGCCAACTGGAATCAGGTTTGGCTCCAATAGACCCGAAGTTCTCCCTTCTTAACTATACACCATGAACCCATTTGAACCAAAGATTCTCCCAAATTTGCTTCCCAATTGCTGCCTCATTCCAGCTTCTAAGATGCTTTATCCCTAATCCATCATGACTCTTCTTGCAACAGACCTTCTCCCAACTGAAAGAAGAAGATCTATTGCCATGTCTCACACCACAAAAGAAGTCTCTAAAAACTCTATCCACCTCTTTGGTAACCTTTTGAGGAAGCATGAACATTGATGCCCAGTAGGTATTCATTGCTAATAGCACTGAATTAACAAGTTGTATTCATTGCTAGCTGTTCATTGTTATGTTATATCCTAAAAGAACACTTGAAGTGGAACATACGATGTAGTTAATATTGAGTCTTTCTAACGTATACACCAAGTGCAAAGAATAAACAAACAATAAAATAAACATGTATTGAAAATTTAAATAATATTTTTTTATTCACCAAACATAACATTTTCTCGTGAACGTTTACTTTTTAATATTTGTTTATACTATGAACCTAGTGCATAGATTAGAAAAACTATTTATAACTATATATAGTATTTATAAAATTATATAATTATACTATTAATATTTTTATTTTTGTTTTGACTCTTTTTTAGCAATTTGTTCAAACTTCGCATCAAAAGCTTATTTATTTTTAAATTTTTTTAATCATGAAATTAATTATTGTTGTAACTCGTGTGAGTTATGTGTATTAATAGTATTTTGGGAAAGTCCCAACTTTAGGTGAAATATTATTCAAATTTTGTTGTTAAATTTTTTTAAAAAGTTTTTCAAATATTACTATTAATTGATTTAAATTAGGAGGCCGCAAAATTGTTTTTTGCTCCAAGCCTATAAATTATCATGACCGAACCTGCTTTCGGATAGTGAAATATTTGGACCAAAATTAAAGCTCATTCAATGATTACCGTAATTGACAACGAAAAAACAAAGTCTTTAAAAAAAACAAAAAAATAGAAACCAAAATCCAAAAATAAAATGTATTATAAATTAATTTCAAAGACTTCAACATTTAGTAAGACTAATCATAACAGTATATATTTAAATAAAAAAAAAAAGAAAAAAAAGCAAACGAAAGAGCCATTGACTCACAATTCACAACACACGAATAGCTCACGTGGCCAAATATATTCGAAATCCCGCGTAAACCCAAACTTCCCCCTTCTAAACCCTTCTTCTTATTCTCTCTCTCGCTCGCGCCCTAACCCCACACGCCACACACAACAACCATTCTCTCCTTCGCTCGCTCTTTCTTTATCAAAACCTTTTCTCTTCTTTGGTGACTCGGAAACCCTCTCTCGGACTGAGTCGTCGTCGTTTTACAACTCGTTCTCACAGCGACCATCATGCCGAAGTCCAAAGCCGACTCCAAACCCGCTGATAACAAGTCAGTTTTATTATTATTAATTTTTTTTATCTCGCGATCATGATTGTGAAATTTTAGTTGGTTTATTAATAAATAAAATATTAGAGATTAAAGATTTGTTTTTTTTTTTATTTTTTTTTTAATTTTTCCTAATTTTTGTGTTTGTTGTTTAGGTTGAAGCGCAAGGGCGCTGGAACAGGGAGTAAGCAATCCAAGAAAGCTGCTAAGGATCCTAACAAGCCAAAGAGGCCTCCCAGTGCTTTCTTTGTTTTCATGTATTAATTTTTATTTTATTTTATTTTTTATGTTTTCATTTTGATTATTGTTTTTTAAATTCTTGAAATAATATTCGGTTTTTGAGTGCTGCAGGTCTGAGTTCAGAGAGCAGTACAAGAAGGAGCATCCACAAAACAAATCAGTAGCTGTTGTAAGTTATTTTCCTCTTTCGGATTTGATTTCAGGCTTCCTGTGTGAAAATTTCGGTGTGGTTCTTTTTTGGTTTTGAAATTCTTATTTGTTTTTTTTTTTTATGTTGAAATGTCAATTAGGTCAGTAAAGCTGGTGGTAGCAAATGGTCGTCAATGTCTGATGCTGTGAGTATTACTCTTTACTCTATTTTTTTGTCCAGTAATCCTAAATTTTATTTAGGATTTTTCTAACGTGTGCCGTGCAGCAGACGTCAAAAAATCCATATTGAGAAATGAGAATTGCATTGGTTCCCAATGCAGGCTTACCCTTCATAGGTTTCTTCAAAGCAAGTTCAGAGATAACTTGCACTGGTGTAAGTGAAGTATTGGCCATGGATTAGTGCTGATATGGCATGAACGGTTCAGATGCATACTTGTTAACTGTTAGATTTTTTCCTGGATGGCCCTTAAGGAAACGACATCGTTTCACTATAATTCCCGGATGCATTTAATGTATTCAATTTTAAATCCAATATATCTGAGTATTTTGTTCTTTATGGCTTTGCTTTGGTTGTTTAATCAGAAAATATCTTTGATGTATGAACACATTACACATCACATGATCTTATGTTCTGTTATTCAGATTTGTGCAGAGTATTTATTTATGGCTCCAAGTCTTCTTTGCAATTGTCTAGCCTCTCAATTCAACTATATCTACATGAATTGTTTTTATTTTACAAGCCAAGAGCACCAAGGGGTGTTTTCCCTTGTCCAGCCTCAAAGTAGAAAATAAGCATAGCCAACATAGCAATCCTAACTTGCTTGATCTCAGCCAATTTCAATCTTTCTAGTTTCTCTGTATCTGGAATGTAAACACCATTCTTGATTGTCCCAGCAAGGCCCAAAGGGGTCAAAGAACTTGCCCCCACCTCTATGGAATGGTGGCAGCGTGGACTTCAACTGAAATGGTGGCAGCATTTCGAGCAATGGAAATGTTGTTTGAGATGCAACTTGCTTTCGACAAAGACGGACCTTGTGCTTTCAAGGTGCTTCGTTAGGTTGTTGAAGAAGATAGTGGATCTCCATAGCTTTGAATGCCTTCTATCTTACACGGTCTCAATGTGGCGTCCAGATCTCATCTGAGGCAGCAGCCACAGATCAAATATGAGGAGAAATAATAATAAGTTTTGAGGGTAAAACAGTCTTTTTGTGCACTAGTATCATTGAACAAAAATAAATTTGGAAAGGACTTTTGTGCAAATACATGAAATCAGGGTAAACTTGCTATAGCCTGTACTGGTCAAAGCATGCATCAGTGTATGCTACTCCTTAACATGCTTGGCAGCCATTACCGTTAGAAAAATGTATAGCAATAGACAACTTGATGACTGGTTTTTGGCACTATCATATGATTGTGGTTTTTATGTGATTAGTTAATAGTAATTATATATAGCTGCATTTAAGATCTTATTTGGCCTGATTTTTTCTTTCTTTCAGGAAAAAGCTCCCTATGCTGCCAGGGCAGGGAAGAAGAAAGAAGAGTATGATAGACTTATTCTGGCCTACAATAGGAAATTGGTAACCATTACTTTTTTACTAATGTGACCTTTTTATTGCTTTCAATTTGTTTTTACTGTGGTAATTGAATAAACATTTTTATTAATGTATTAGGAGGGCAAGAATCCTTCAGAGGAAGATGAGTCTGACAAGTCGAAGTCTGAAGTGCATGATGATGAGGAAGATGAAGTATATTTTATTTAATAATTCGATTTTTATATATGCTGTTTTGTTTTGTGCGTCTTACCTGATTTATTATTATTTATTAATAAAATTGTTTATGATTTGTAGGAGGAAGAAGATGATGAGTAAAGTTGGTGCTGATACAAGAAGTTTAGGTGGAAATGAGGAAAACTGTTATTTTGATAGGGTGTTTAGTTTCTGAATTTTTATATTCTGCCCTTTCTATGTTTAGATAAGTGCACAATTATTAGTTTTCAATATCATGATTTTGTACTTAATGTCAACTTCTATCTTGGAATATCCCCTGAGCTTGCTATACGTTTGATTCTCTTCTTAAAGAAAATGCCAATAGCTTCTATCTTTTATTTCTCGCCTGTTATCATAATAACAAATCCGTCTTGATTATAGCATCTCCTAATTGATGAGTTTAAACCATCACTAACAAACGATGCAGGCCTTGCTATAGGTTTTTTTGTTTGCCTTAAATCGTGATTCTGATTATCTCCGCTTCTGAGCAATTGCTCATAGTGTTATTGCTAATGGGAATCTTGTTGCATTTCTGATCGTGAATTGTTGTTACATTTAAATAATGCTTTGATAGGTTTGTTTTGTTTGGGTTAACTTTTCAATTAGTCTTCATTTTTTGTATTTGACTTGATATACAAGGCAAAGTCGTTCAAGCTATCTACTGTTTTAAAAGTTGAAGATGTGAGATTGTAATTTCAAATGTGAGATTTCAACCTTGTTGAGAAATGAAGTTTGGACAACAAGGAATAGATTCTAATGTATATTTCCCTGCGATGGAGAATTCTTTTGTAAATTTTTAACTTGGTAAAAATATTTTTGTTTTATTATTTTCCCTTTTTATCTGGTTACTTGTAGGACAAATAAGAGCATGCATTCATTTTCAAAGTAGTAGTAATTTCTGTATTCAAGTTATCCAATTGATTTGCCCTAACATATTGAATGGGGGCAGTCTTTTGTTGGTCAATGTCGGTGATGACTTGACTGGTCAATTTGGAAGAGCTCCTAGTTTGATGGCATGTTTGGTTATCAGTTCCAAAATCAATTCTGGCCCCAAAATTACATTGGAACAGAAGCAACTGTTAGTAGCGTTCCCAAAATTGATTATGGGTTAACTCACCTCAAAATCAAACATGCATCGAGTGGCTAGAGTGTTTAATTGATCTATTGAGATTCTGCCTTTTGACTCGTGCTATTATGTAGCTTTGCTTTCCCATTTCCACTGTGAACAATTACAATGTGCTTTTTCTGTAACATCCCAAATTTTTAAGCTCCGATTAATAAAAGTTAATTATAAAGTTTATTTATAATTAATTACTTTTATTATAATCCTTGATTAATTATGTGTGTTGTGTATGTGTTTAATGAAAGAGAATATATGAAAAATAATTTAATAATTATTTTTATGTGAAAATATAGGTTTTGCATATTGGTCCTTGTTTTAGGACCTAGAAGTAATATTAGAAAGATTTTGGGAGGAAATGAAATAAAATATGAATTTTTGAAAATTTAGTCGTGACAATCGATTATCACAATGTGAGAATCGATTGTCATAGTGCAGCAGAACCAGTGTTAGTGTGTTTGATGAGTAATCAACCACTAATCCCCTAAATTTGACACGAATTAAGCCCAAAGACACGTCCTAAACATGCCTCGATCAGCATGAACCCTTGATTTTCCTATATAAACTTAGTTGATGAGAGATTGAAGCCCATTTTGCCAAGTTTATGAGAAATTGCTCTGTGTTCTGTGTTCTCAGAGTTAGGGTTCCTGATTTCGTTTCCTTAATACTTCTTACATTATGAGAGTTGATCAACAAATCATACACAATTGCAAAGCTTAGATTTCAAGCTTTGCAATGCTATAAAAATCGTGAGCTAAGAGTGTGTGTGCAAGGAGAATCGAATCCTCAAAGTTGGGTTTCATTTCTGCAGAAACTAGAATCCTGAACCTTGGAGCTCACTTTAGGCTTTGATTTTGGTAACCTCCTGTAACCATTGAGTCTCAAACTTGTTCCATTCTCTTGTGCATGTTGCAGAGAACAAAACCTAACCATTTTCCCCAATTTTTATGCATGTTTGATTGGTTAAAAATTCTGGTCTTGAACCCTGCTGAAATGGCTTTGCATGTGCTGCTGTAAAGAGGGTTTTTAGGGAATTCGAATTCAAAAGCTTTCTTTCTGTCAAGTCTCTGTTAAACCAAGTCTGTGAGGTAAGGGGAAAGCTGTTCATACACTATAATGAGAATAAAGCATGTTACTTTATATAGGGAGCCATCAAGAGGCTCTAAAGGGCTTAGTTGAATTAGGATTTTGGTTTGGAGACCAAAATGAGCTATGTGAATGACTTGAGCAAGTTACATTTGATACATGCAAGCTGTTAAAACTCTGAAACCATGAATTAATTGAGTAATTTGAGTTTTGGTATGTTGGGTTGTTGATTTTCATGGTTTTATGCATAATTAAGTGAACTTGTGCATTCTCTGTGAAATATTGTGTTTTCAGTGCATAAACATGTTTGTTATATGTTATTTCAACTATGTGAATATTTGGTTTAAGTTAAATTTGGTTAGAAATGAAAATGGTATGTGAAAACCTCAGTTTTAGTGCATATGCTGCTATGACAATAAATTTGCACGATGTGACAATCGATTATCAGATCATGTCAGATGCAGAATTTGAAAATTACACGTGACAATCGATTGTTAGAACTGACAATTGATTATCCTGTTGTATTCTGACACAGAAAGTGAAAATACACGTGATAATTGATTACCAGCTTCTGATAATCGATTATCAGTGCTGAAAATACTTAAAAATGTCATTTTAATTTTTGAATCATTATTTTATAACTTAAATTAAATCCCTGGACATGATACATGACTGGAAAATGACTGATTGGGTATTTTAAAATTTTCTTGAATTTATTCATGAAATGAACTTTAATTACTTTGTGATAATATTGGAAATTATCAAGTAATTCAAATACCAATCAATGAGTTTAATTGTGATGCATTCATACATGGTGGTTGGATGTTAGAATGAGGTCATGTTTATGTAACATGAGGAGGGCCTCTGGGAGCGCCAAATAACGTCTTGCTTGATGACACATTTATGTGTTAGAAACGTAGCTTGTAAAGTTGAATACTGATGATGTGATTATTACGTTTAGAACGTGACGTCTGCCAGTAATGCGGCGTTTTACATCACTACCAAGCTTGAGAGTAATACATTCAGGGGAATGTATTGAATTGTACCCCGCAAAGGTACCGAGTACAGAAATTGTACATCGGAGTTAAAGGATGGACGTCTGAGAGTGGAAATAGTTTCTATGGAAGCTAGGATTTGAGTGGTAAGACATCATACATCATGCCACTCATAATTAATAATTGAGAATTGATTGATAACCTGAATTTGAGCATATGATGTGCATTATTATTTGTCATTGACTTGTATGTGTAATAACTTGTGCCTGATGTCATGCCTAATTGATATATGTCTTACACATATTAATTGTTAAATCTTTATTCTCTTTCTATTATGTGTATGTTCTGCTTATCTCCATGCCCTTGTAGGTGATGTCTCGCTATCTCGCCTGCATCGAGATCCACCCTATCCCTAGTGGAGTGGGGTCTATGAGGACCACAGAGCAATGTACGAGGGTGAGGTGGAGTTGACCTTCTATCACCCTAATCCACTGGTCCGTGTTCGTCCTCGTAGATTCAGGATCCCCATTATCTATACTATGCACGTACCACCACTTAATACTTATCATGGACCACCTCCAGCTCGACATGCCCGTTCTTATCATAATTTTTGTTTTCGATCTGTTTACCGCTCTCACCCTTTTACCTCTCGAGTTGTCTGGGAGGATACTACACCTGATCCGATGAGTTCAGTCAGGTTTACATCATCACCCGACCCTGTGCCCAGTGGTAGGGTACCATCCTCGTCGGATGAGGTGGATGAGGATCCTGTCGAGGCAGGGAGCGGAGACGAGCCAGTCGAGCACTCTACTGGGAGCCAGTGGAGGAATGATGACCCTTAGGTATGTTCTAGGTATAGGTAGTGTGGGTCAGGGACCCGATCTGCAGCTGCTACGGATCTTTTTGGTGGATGGATGGGTGACTTGCTGGTGACTTGGACGGCTAGTGCTGCTACTACTTCTGGATCAACTATGGAGCCTTTATTTTTGAGTTGTGACATATTGTATATATTTTTTGAGAGCTCTAGAGTGTGATCTATCTTTAGCTTTTATATTTTCAGTTTTTTTATGGATTTGTATTTGGACCCGGTTACTTCTGACTACATTGGACTATGTACTTATCTATCACGGATATATTTATATGTTATGTTTATATTGACTACTCATAGTCCAACGATTTTCCGCTTACTCTGATAATATTTCGAAAGGATTCATCTATACTATTTGCGAGGAAAATTATCTTGTGTTATAACCAGAGATAGCTTTACTATTAATTTTGATTATGAAATGATATTACTCAGTTAAATGTCAAAAGAAGGCTATCTCATTCTTTACACTAAAAGTTCAAGTTTATTTTACTAATGTTTACAAATACCGAATCCCATGTTTATTACGTGTTCAATTTATTTCCGAGGTCCAATGTTTTGGGATTGCGCACCCGACCCTATTAGAATTTTCAAGGAAAATAAAGAAAAGAATAATTTATTTCCTATAATTCTAATACCTTAACAAGTCCATACTATTTTCGAGTAATTGTTATTTATTTATTCCTTAATTGCTCGGGGTATAATTGAGGGTGTCACACTGGGTGGTATCAGAGCATAAATGATCCTATGATTGAAGAAGTAGTCCAAAGAGCTAGTCATCCACCTCAGATAGGTCACTGCAGTGTATTTTTTTATGTTATGTTTTGATTTGATTTATTTGTATCTCACTTTAGTAAGTGATAGATACAAATTGTAATGTGTGGTCTGAGCTAGTATGATAGTTTCAACTTAGCTTTGATGATTTAATGTTTCTTTTGTCAATCATATATGACCATAAGCCCATAGTGCAGGTCGAATATAACGACTAGAAACCAAAATCATACGAATGCGATGCTGGAAAGGATCACAGCTGTTTTGGAAGGTATGAAACAACATCAACATCTGTAGCAACAACAAGCTAACCCGTCTCATTAGTGCAGTGCTAGGAGATTAGAAGACCAACCCTCCTCATGGTAGGACTTGGAAATCAAGATGAAAATTTTGTAATAGAATAGATTTTTTTTCCTTTCTAGATGTAGATCTACTTCTTGTTCTTCATTGCATGTTAATTTTTATAAGTTTAAAGATGATTTTATGTGTTATTCATCTTTGATCTTGGACTTTATGGACTTAAGAATAATTTGTAATATGTTAAACTTATGCTTGATCTTTGTTGATTCTAGCATTTTTATTCTTAGAACTACATGCTTTAATTTAAAAGTGTTAATTTACCCAAAGCTTGTCCATGCGTGTTAATTTTCGTTGTTGATCTAGTGTTTTAATTTACAAACCTAATGGTTTCTAAACTTGGTTTTGAAGATCTCGATTTAAAAATAAGAAATCCACCATGTTTAAGAGCTTGATGTTTGATTCGGTTTTGGTATACATGTAAAGGAAATTGTTTTTGATGAACATGAAACTTTTGATAAAATAAATTTATTTTCATAATGCATGTTTCGGTTTAGGCTTAGATTTTTAAGGGTCAACTGTTAATTGGAATCTTTGATACATGCATGTATGATTTTCTTAAGATCTACTAAATTTAAATATGTGCATGTCAAGATCTAGGTTAGTTTATTTTGACTCTTGATTTCTAGCTTAAAAGGGCTTGATTTCTATTGTTTTGGATGATTGATGCATGTTATGTTTAAACTAAAGAAAATTATTTTCATAAAACATTAATTCGGTTCTCAAAGGAAATATAATTGATTAATTGATTATTGTGTTAATTTATATGTATGAGTGTATTTTTGATTCTCATGAAAATAAAAGAATGAACAAATTTGTTGAACCAAAGTGTGTGCTGAAAATTGTGATATGTGTGTTTTTTTTTTTAACTTTGATGAATGATGTTATGTGTGCTCAATAATTCTGAAACTGTGTCCCTAACTTAAGTATATCAAAATGAATCTCTCTGAATTTTTGGATGATTTTTGGATTTGATTTCCTATTTTTATAAGAATAAACTTTGTGAAAACCATTTTAAGAAAATAAGTTTTTCAGTTTAAAGATAAACAAAAATTTTCAAACTTGTGCTATTTGAAATTGTTTTAAATTTTTATGGTAGCTTCCTGGACATCCCTAGATGTTCTCTGTAAAATTTTAAGAGATTTGAAGTTGAATTGATATTTTTACCAAAGACAAAACAGTGAACCACTTGGTTCAGGTTTTCTGGACTTAGTGGTAAATTTAATTAGAAAAATGTGACTTGCACAACTCCAAATATTCTGAAAATTATATGAGATAGTCTTGACTGTATAAGGAAGACTTATACCAATTTTTGTGCAATTTGGAATTGAAAAACTATTTTTAATAATGACGTTTTTGTCTCTGACCTGCAACAGTACCATGTGGTTTTTCATATGAAATTTGATTTGAAACCGAGCTTAGGGTTGTTTAAATGACTTGAAAATTTTATATAATAAACTTTATCATATATGTGAGTGTTCTGGAGATTTTTAAGATTAAATAAATTTATTTGATTTAGTTTTGGATTTTATCTATTGTGTTTCACCTTTAATCACACTAAGTTTCGATTTAAATGTTTTTGATGAATATGAATTTTATGTCTTATATTATGGCTTGGCTGACTTGTTTGATAATCATGATGCTTTGAAATAATTGGATGAGTGATTGTTTGATGATGTGTTTAAGTCACGTATGAATGAACTATTTAATTAACCAAAGTGTGGTGTGTGATTTTGTAGTTGTTTTTTTTTTTAAAACTAATTGGTTTAGCAATAATTTAATCTTGATTAATTGAATAACATTGGACCTAGTGGTTGCTTCCCTTAATTCATTTCACAATGTTAAGTTTGAAAAATAAATTATTTAAGTGTTTATTTTATAACCAAGTTTTACATGAACAAAACTTGAGTTTTTCGGTGTTTTCGGGTTTTGGTTGATGGCTGTCCGGAACGGACCAGCAACCGAACTAAATGGTTTAAACTACCTTACTAGACGTTTTTAAAATGATTTTGAAGTAATGGAATTCCTAGAAAATATGAGAGTTGTTTTGGGAAAATAATTACGTTTTTTTTAAGCCTTCCGATGGGGAATAAAATGTGAAATGAGTTAAGAAAATATTTTCTTAATACAAGTTAATGACGCAAACGTATTTTATTTAGTACGAGGAATCTTAAAGATGAGGGATTGGGGCAGCTGGCAGAGACAAGGATCCAAGGAGTGTTGGAAACCAACAAGCGGGCTTAGCAATTACTAGAGGGGGGTGAATAGTAATATGGAAGCAACAGTGACTAATTTTCGGTGCAATTAAAAGATAATTGATCAAAAACTTGTTTTTCTATAACTGGGAAATTTACTCGAGTGAATTTAAAAACACTCGCGTGTTTTTCAGAAAACCTGAAAAACACTCGCGTGAAAATGAAGAACACTCGAGTGAAATGCTACGAAATACTCGAGTGAATTGAAAAACACTCGAGTGTTTTATGCAGAACAGAAAGGAGCAGTTTCAGAGAAATTTAGCAAAATGATTCAATTTCTTAAAGACTAATCCAGGGCAGATATAAATCAAAGTAGAGGGCAATTTAACTAAGTTAAAACAAGTTGAGAACAAGTTAATTGCAACCAATTGCTACTAGAATTATAAAAGCCCCTTTCTAGAGAACTTAGGGATTGGTTTTACTTGAAAACTAAGAAAGCTATAAAAGAGAGAGACAACACCAATTTTATCCTGGTTCACACTCAATATAGAGTGCTAATCCAGTCCCCCTAATCAACTTAGGAGTTTCTACTAGTAATCAAATTGTTAGAAATTACAAGGATAAATTGAGATTCCTCACTCAATCCTAACCCTTTTCAAGAGTGTACCAAACTCCTGAAATTTCTACCCCAACTTGATTTGGTGATGAAGAGTCCCTTCTTCTTAAGCTCCTTGGAACCTCCAAGAGCCCACCAAGCTAAGAATCCTCTTAGTCTTTGTGCTTGAGAACCTCCCAAGACTTGAGAACTTGGATACCTCACCAAGTACTTGGATACCTCACCAAGATTTTCTAAACAAGCTAAAGTGTTTGAGTGTTTGAGAATTTTACAACAAATAATTCTCTTACAAATGAAGCACACTCTCTTAACTCACTAAGACAAGTCATAAAGATGAATGCTTGGTTGAGTTTAGAGAGAGAAAATGATTTTAACACTTGAGAGAGAGAATCAATGATAGAATGTGAGCTTCTTCTACTTTGATAATGGCCACTATTCAGAATATATGTGAGGGGACAAAAAGGAAGGAAAAACCAAGTTATTCTTCCTTTTTGTCCTCTTCTAACGTTTAAAAAATTTTCTGTCAGACCTAAATCACTCGAGTCTTTTTGGAAACACTCGAGTGTTTTGTGGTCAACTCTGATAGTGTTGCCTTTTACTTTATCCAACGGCTATATTACTGAAAATTCATAAATCACTCGAGTGAATTGAGAATCACTCGAGTGAATTGGTCAATATTGGAAAAATTAAGTTTTCTAACATTGTTTTCAATTCTCTTCTCAAGTCTAATTGGTTTTAATCTCAATCTTTCATGCATGAATATCATTTGACCTTATATGAGAATAAAAACCTAAACTACCCACTCTCATAAATAAAATAAAATAAAATACAATAAGAATAAATGAGAATGAATAATTAAACTAAGCACTTGATCTTCTTTATTGTTGAGCTTGCATTCTTCAAATTAAGTCCATAATTTAATTACATTGTCATCATCAAAATTAATCCACCTTAATCGGAGATTTAATTTTACAATCTCCCCCTTTTTGATGATGACAAAATAATTAAACCTCTAGCACTTGAGAGCTCCCCCCTCAATCTAGGAACCTTTTTAACCTGTACAATCCAGAAAATGCCAAGCACAACGTAATACAATAATAATCATAATCAAGTGCTCATTGGTATCAGAGTAAGAGCATATATCATCAGAGTGTAAACAAGAAAGCGGAAAAAAAAAATATGCTCTTTGCTCTTTAATCTCCTTTCTCCCCCTTTTTGTCATGATAAAAAATATAACATTTTGGAAACAAAGGTGGAGAATGAAGGATACCAATAAGAAAACTTTCCCTTAAGAGTAAATAAGAATCAAAATATGACTATGAAGCAATATTGAAAAACCATGAAGGAACATGAAATCCATGAAGAAAACATGATTAATGCACAAACATCATTAATCCACCATACACAAACCATAAAACATGAGTTTGAAAATAGGTACATCCAACTCCCAAAAGAATTAGCAAAAGTCTCAAAATAACTAAGTAAAGTCATAAAGCATAAAATCTAGTGAAAAACTAGAAGAAATTTTGAGAAATTGGGGTTTTTGGGGAGTTAGGATTTTGGAAAGGGAATGATGAATTTGATGCTTAAAAACTTGAATTTGATGTGAAATAGGAGTAGAAATGAGTTTAGAAGATGAAATAGAGTTGAAATATGAAGGAAATTTGAGTTTTGGGTGAGATTTGTGAAGATGGAGGTGAGAGAACAGAGAAAAAACGCGAGTAGAGAGAGAGAAGTTCGAGTAAAATGAAAAGAAAATCGCAGCAGTAGGCTTTATTTGATGAATTCACTCGAGTGAATTTTAAATCACTCGAGTGTTTTTCAGAAATTCTGAAGAACACTCGTGTGAAATCGAATTCACTCGCGTGTTGGCCGAAAGAGGGATTTTCAGAAACTTTTAATTCACTCGAGTGAAATGGGATTCACTCGAGTGTTGGCCCAAAAGACTCGAGTCTTTTATAAAAGACTCGCGTGTTTTGCATAAGACCTGCTCAAAAACTTTTCCAATTAAAACTGATTTAATTTTGAATTAAAATCACTCGAGTGATTTACGAAACACTCGAGTGTTTTTATCAGATATGCAGAAAAACTCAGTTTTGAAACACAAAAGCACAAAATCAAACACATTTAATGAAACCAATAGATAGGAGACATGATCACACACAATTAAAGACACAAATTTATAACATCTTCAAGGTAATTTCAAACAAGTATCACCACACACTAAAGTTAGACACACTTGGTGATTTTGAAATGGCACAAATCAATTAGTTTATACTTGACTCCTCTAAATACCAAGTTCCCTTCTTATATGATAGAAGGTATCCCTTGGCAAAGGTTTTGTAAAAATGTCCGCTAATTGATTTGTGGTACTTACAAATTCAATTGTGCAATCACCCTTTTGAACATGATCCCTTAGGAAATGATGTCTAATTTCAATGTGTTTAGTCCTTGAGTGATATACCGGATTCTTAGTTAGATTGATGGCACTCGTGTTATCGCATTTTAATGGAACACTTTCTAATTTTAAACCAAAATCCGATAATTGTTGTTTCATCCACAAGAGTTGAGCACAACAACTACCGCCGGGGATATATTCCGCTTCGGCGGTGGAAAGAGCAACACAAGCTTGCTTTTTAGAAAACCATGACACTAATGAACTTCCCAATAAATGGCAAGTACCACTAGTACTTTTGCGATCAAGCTTGCATCCCGCAAAGTCGGAATCCGAATAGCCAACTAAACTAAGACTAGCATCCCTAGGATACCATAATCCGGTGTTAATTGTTCCTTTAAGATATTTAAAAATATGTTTAACTGCGGATAGGTGTGATTCTTGAGGATTTGCTTGAAAACGGGCACACATGCATACACTAAACATAATATCCGGTCTAGATGTGGTAAGATATAGAAGACTACCTATCATGCCTCTATATTTACTTACATCAACCGGTTTACCTATGTCATCCTTGTCTAGGTAGCATGTTGTGCTCATGGGAGTGTATGCTTCTTTGCATTTGTCCATTCCGAATTTTCAAAGGAGCTCCCTGCAATATTTTCCTTGATGCACAAAGATCCCCTCCATGACTTTCTTGATTTGAAGTCCTAGGAAGAACTTGAGCTCCCCCATCATGGACATTTCAAATTCCTTTTTCATCAAATTTGAGAACTTTCTACACAAGGACACGTTAGTGGCACCAAAGATAATATCATCTACATATATTTGCACTAACAAAATGTCCTCTTTGGTTTTATAGATGAATAGTGTATTATCAACCTTTCCCCTTTGAAAGCCATTTTCTAATAGAAAGGTACTTAATCGATCATACCAAGCTCTAGGAGCTTGTTTTAATCCATAAAGTGTCTTTTTCAACTTGTAAACATGGTTTGGAAACTCATGACTTTCAAAACCGGGTGGTTGCTTAACATACACTTCTTCATTTATGAAACCATTCAAGAAATCACTCTTGACATCCATTTGATAAAGAGTAAAATTCATAATTGATGCAAAGGCAAGCAAGATTCAGATTGCCTCAAGACGTGCAACCGGAGCAAAGGTCTCATCATAATCAACACCTTCCTCTTAGTTGTACGCTTGGGCAACAAGTCTCGCTTTGTTTCTTATAATCAAACCGGATTCATCAAGTTTATTTCTATAAATCCATTTTAAACCAATTACGGTATGATCATCGGGCATAGGCACTAATTCCCAAACATCATTTCTAATAAATTGATTTAGTTCTTCTTGCATGGCCATAACCCAATGTTCATCCATAATTGCTTCCTTAATTGAATTTGGTTCGATTTGAGAAACAAAGGAAACAAAATGACAAATATTTTGAATTGACCTACGAGTTAATACTCCCTTTGAAAGGTCTCCCATGACATTGTCAATAGGGTGAGCTTTCACCGTTTTCCAAGCCGGATCAAGTTCATCTTTGACTTCTCCTTCATCCTTTGATTTTTCCATCTCTTTGTCAACACTTGAAATCTCAAGTCCATCATCACTACCCTCACATAAAACACTATCTTCTTTCGAAGACTCATTAAAAACAACATGAATTGATTCTTCAATAGTCATAGTTCGTTTATTATAAACTCTAAAAGCTTTACTATGAGAAGAGTAACCCAAAAATATTCCCTCATCCGATTTAGAATCAAATTTTCCAAGTTGATCTTTTCCATTGTTTAAAATGTATACTTTGCATCCAAAAACATGGAAATGGGATATATTAGGTTTTCTACCTTTGTAAAGCTCATAGGGGGTTTTCTTTATCATGGGCCTAATTAAAATTCTATTCATTACATAACAAGCCGTATTAACAGCATCGGCCCAAAAGTATTGAGGTACTTGAGAATCATTTAACATGGTTCTAGCAAGTTCCTCTAGCACCCTATTTTTCCTCTCAACAACTCCATTTTGTTGTGGAGTTCTAGGTGCCGAATATTGGTGCTCAATTCCATGCTTATCACAAAATCTATCAAATTTATAGTTTTCAAATTCACCTCCATGGTCGGTTCGAATAATAATCACTTTTTGATTTACTTGGTTTTGTGCAAGCTTAATATGGCGTTTAAAAGAATTGTAGGCCTCACTCTTAGCACTTAAAAATAATGTCCATGTAAATCTTGAAAAATCATCAACAATCACCAAGGCATAGTAGTTGCCACCAAAGCTTTTTACTTGAGAAGGTCCAAACAAGTCCATATGAAGCATTTCCAATGGTCTTGTTGTGGACACATCATTTTTGGAACCAAAATGATTTTTAGTTTGTTTGCACTTCTTGCAAGGAGTGCAATCACCTTTAATTTGAAAATTGAGCTTTGGTAAACCAACTACTAAGTCTTTGGATTGAAGTTTCTTAAGTTGATTTACATTAATGTGAGCGGTCCTACGATGCCATAACCAAGAATCACTTTCTTTTCTAATTAAACATTTTGAAACTAATGAAGTGATATTATTCAATTCAACCATGTAAGTGTTATTAGACCTTTTTCCAACAAATTTGATAGATTCATCTTTGTCACTTTTTATGAGACAATGAGTAGAGGTAAATAATACATGGTTACCAATATCACATAATTGACTAATGCTCAAAAGATTATGTTCTAATCCTTGAACATAGAGTACATTATCAATAACCAAGTTGGAAGAATTACCAATTTTACCTATACCAAGTATTTTGCCTTTGTTGTTGTCTCCATATGTGACATATCCTTTTTCTTTAGGAGTAAGCTCAATGAAGTGTCGCTTATCTCCCGTCATGTGCCTAGAACATCCACTATCAAGTATCCAAAGTTGCTTTCCGGTTCTAAGGCACACCTACAAGACACAATCACTTGCTCATTTTGGGTACCCAAATTATGTTGGGTCCCTTTTTGTTAGTCTTGGATTATTCTTCCTTCTTAATCCAAACATAAGTACCATTTTGAATTCCAAAATTTTTGATATGGCACTTATTGTTTGTATGTCCAAATTTTCCACAATAAAAGCAAGTTGGTTTCTTTGTAAAATCAATTTTTGAGAATGAACCAACCTCTTTATTTTTCTTTTTCTTGTGGACATATCCTAGACCGGTTTTGTTTGAATTGTGTCTAAGAGAGCCAATTAACCGATCTAGGTTTCTATCACTTTTGTTAAAAGTGTTGAGTTTGATTTTCAAATCATTAACTTCGTTTTCAAGCACACAACACTTTTCACAATGAGTGATGGTATATGATTGATTTGCATTCTCACAAACATGACTAGAGTTAGCAAGTTCCAAGGATGCATTTTGGAGTTTCAAATCATTAATAGATTTTTCTAATTCATTGATTTCCTTTTGATACTCCAAAAGCTTCTTTCCTTTTTCTTTGTTAACTTTAGCAAGTCTTTCAAATTGAGTGAGAATTTCATTATATTCATTTAGCAAATCATCATAAGAAATAGTATGAGAGGAGGTGTAAGAATAGTTAGATGATACCTCATCCTCACTCTCATTGTCATTTCTTTCACTACTTGAGGAGGCTTCATTATCATTCTTGGCCATGAGGCATAGCTTGGCTTCCTCATCATCCGAACTACTTGAGGATGACTTGGAATCCTTTTCCGGTTCATCCCAAACAATGTAAGCTCTCTTCCCCTTCCCATCATGGGCCTTCTTCTCATTCTTTCTCAAGTGGGTGGGACATTCCATTTTTATGTGTCCTACCCCACCACACTCATGACATTTCACGCTCTCACTTGAGCTCTTGTTTCTTTGCTTGTTATCCTTGGATCTTTTGTCTTGAGGTCTCTTGTCCTTAGAGAATGATGAACTACCCTTTTTGCCTTTGAGGAATTTGTTGAACCTCTTGGCAAATAAGCTAATGTCTTCCTCATTTAGAGCACGATCGGAGCCTTCACTTGAAGATTCATCTTCATCCTCTTTTGACATTTTGGTTGAGGCTTTTAAAGAGATGCTCTTCTTTTTCTTGTCCGAATCTTCATTTAGGTGAAGTCTTGATAGTTCCATCTCATGTTCTTGGAGCTTTCCAAACAAGGTGGTCAAGTCCATAGATTTTACATCCTTAGCTTCCTTGATGGTGGTCACCTTGGGTTGCCATCTCCTATCAAGACATCTCAAGACTTTGTTAGTAGTTTCACCATCTCTAAATTCCTTTCCTAAGCCAATCAATTGGTTAACGATATGTGTGAACCTTGTTTGCATATCATTGATAGACTCATTAGGGAACATATGAAAGAGCTCATATTCATGAGTTAAAGCATTTAATCTTGAGTCTCTAACTTCACTAGTTCCCTCATGAGTGATTTGCAAGGTATCTCACATTTCTTTAGCCGATTGACATTGTGAAATCCTATGAAATTCATTTTTGGACAAAGCGGAGAAGATGATATTTTTAGCTTTTAAATCATATGAAACTTTCTTTTTATCATCTTCATTCCAACTTGTCCTAGGAATAACAATGGCTTCACCATTAATCACTCTTCTAGGAATATACGGACCTTTTTCAATTGCATCCCAAATATCGGTGTCTATTGCTTCTACAAAGACTCTCATCCTAACCTTCCAATAAGAATAATCTTCACCATTGAAGAATGGAGGTCGGTTAAGAGACATAGACCCTTCTTGTTGATTGCTAGAGCCCATTGTTTCCAAAAGGATCTTTTTCGAAAAAGCTTTTACGCTCGATCTTTCGACCGAGCTCTGATACCACTTGTTGGAAACCAACAAGCGGGCTTAGCAATTACTAGAGGGGGGGTGAATAGTAATATGGAAGCAACAGTGACTAATTTTCGATGCAATTAAAAGATAATTGATCAAAAGCTTGTTTTTCTAAAACTGGGCAATTTACTCGAGTGAATTTAAAAACACTCGCGTGTTTTTCAGAAAACCTGAAAAACACTCGCGTGAAAATGAAGAACACTCGAGTGAAATGCTACGAAATACTCGAGTGAATTGAAAAACACTCGAGTGTTTTATGCAGAACAAAAAGGAGCAGTTTAAGAGAAATTTAGCAAAATGATTCAATTTCTTAAAGACTAATCCAGGGCAGATATAAATCAAAGTAGAGGGCAATTAAACTAAGTTAAAACAAGTTGAGAACAAGTTAATTGCAACCAATTGCTACTAGAATTATAAAAGCCCCTTTCTAGAGAACTTAGGGTTTGGTTTTACTTGAAAACTAAGAAAGCTATAAAAGAGAGAGACAACACCAATTTTATCCTGGTTCACACTCAATATAGAGTGCTAATCCAGTCCCCCTAATCAACTTAGGAGTTTCTACTAGTAATAAAATTGTTAGAAATTATAAGGATAAATTGAGATTCCTCACTCAATCCTAACCCATTTCAAGAGTGTACGAAACTCTTGAAATTTCTACCCCAACTTGATTTGGTGATGAAGAGTCCCTTCTTCTTAAGCTCCTTGGAACCTCCAAGAGCCCACCAAGCTAAGAATCCTCTTAGTCTTTGTGCTTGAGAACCTCCCAAGACTTGAGAACTTGGATACCTCACCAAGTACTTGGATACCTCACCAAGATTTTCTAAACAAGCTAAAGTGTTTGAGTGTTTGAGAATTTTACAACAAATAATTCTCTTACAAATGAAGCACACTCTCTTAACTCACTAAGACAAATAATAAAGATGAATGCTTGGTTGAGTTTAGAGAGAGAAAATGATTTTAACACTTGAGAGAGAGAGAATCAATGATAGAATGTGAGCTTCTTCTACTTTGATAATGGCCACTACTCAGAATATATGTGAGGGGACAAAAAGGAAGGAAAAACCAAGTTATTCTTCCTTTTTGTCCTCTTCTAACGTTTAAAAAATTTGCTGTCAGACCTAAATCACTCGAGTCTTTTTGGAAACACTCGAGTGTTTTGTGGTCAACTCTGATAGTGTTGCCTTTTACTTTATCCAACGGCTATATTACTGAAAATTCATAAATCACTCGAGTGAATTGAGAATCACTCGAGTGAATTGGTCAATGTTGGAAAAATTAAGTTTTCTAACATTGTTTTCAATTCTCTTCTCAAGTCTAATTGGTTTTAATCTCAATCTTTCATGCATGAATATCATTTGACCTTATGTGAGAATAAAAACCTAAACTACCCACTCTCATAAATAAAATAAAATAAAATGCAATAAGAATAAATGAGAATGAATAATTAAACTAAGCACTTGATCTTCTTTATTGTTGAGCTTGCATTCTTCAAATTAAGTCCATAATTTAATTACATTGTCATCATCAAAATTAATCCACCTTAATCGGAGATTTGATTTTACAAGGAGAACGTACGCATCAAATTGCTGGATCTCAGGTGAGAGAGAAGCTATCCTAAGACATTGTGGTGTTTAGGTGATATATTAGGACGTTCCGTATGATCTCAAAGATCGGAACTTAGTGGTTCGGAGTCAGTAGTATAAGTGGTAATTGTTTGTATTGAGTGGCCACTTATACGAAGGTGACGAAGACCACATTATTGTATGTGATGATTGTGTGAAATAGCATGCTTGTATGTTTATTTATTTAATTATGCGTGATGATAATTATGTCGATGACTAACGTGAACCACACACTGATGGACGTCTGTTACGTCCTGAAAACTGAAATGAAATAAATAAGATTGTAAAGTAAAGACATCATGAGAAAGAAATAAGAAATAAGAATATGAGATTTATGGGAAAAGAGATAAAGCGTTGAGATTGAGGATAGATATGACGATGAGAATGAGGTTAAGCCAGAGCTGGGAAAGTGGTGTTGTGATGATATGTGAAATGAGTGGTGATTTAAGTGGAGCTGGGCTCCTTTGTGATATTGTTGAAGTGAAACTGGTGTTGAGTTGAGCTTGCTCCTCCACTAGTACTCATGGAAACAATATGTTTTTCGAAAAGTTTTTGAAATAAGTTTTTTTTGAAAAGATTTATGGAAAAAGATTTTGAAGAAGTTCTTGAAAATGAGTATTTTTTTGAAAAAGGCTTTTGAAACGAGATTTTTAAAGATTTGCGAAAAAGAGATTTTAGAAAAGCTGTGGAACGAGATTTTTAGCAAGTCCCGAAAAGAAGTTTATTTTGTTGAAAGTTTGCAAAATAGGTTTTTTGAGAGAGTTTGTAAAAGTGTATGATTTGAGATTTTAAGAAAAAGTTTTGCGAGTCGAGACTTTGAGAGTGATGATGATATGAGATTGTTGAGACAAGTCGAGTAATAAGATGCAAGTGTGATAAGGTGAACCCAGCTCTGTGCTCTGATGAGAAAAGATTGTACAAAGTTAGTGGTCGGGACTCATTGAAGGGATGCACGAAGGATGGGCCGACCTTAGGGTAATTAAAAGATAAAAGACACTAAAAGACATTAACGCGGTGAGGTATTAGAGTGCGAAGTAGTGGAGAGGAAGGTACCCCGGATATCAGGGATATTCGGGTTGTGAATGCAATAGGGTAGGCTCGGGCGGTAAAACGCCACGTTGCCTTGAGTACTATTCTGGGCAGAACGAACTCCACATGTGGTGCACTAACGTGGTGGGGACTGGGTCTAATACCGTGGTAAGTTCTGCACCCGGGACCAGAATAGTGCTGTCACCCCTATGGCATTTCGAGAACAGTGGAGAGGGACTGGAATGGGGCAATGTGTTTTGCCACTGCGAGGCAGTGAGCCTTGATTATATGATTTGAGGACGAGATCCTCCTGGTCTGGGACCATCTGTGTTGAGACAGCTGTCGTGCCCGCGTGGTAAAGGTCCTGTACTCCTGTTCGCTTCCGACTAGACTGGGTGGATGACCGAGGAGATGTAGACGTGTGTGACGATGGCAACGAAACGAGTACCTCGATGATCTTCTAAGTTTCCCCAATCATCGAAGGTTGTGATTTGATAAGACTTGAAAATAAAAGTTTAAAAGTAATAAAATGATTGATGATATTATGAAGTGAAGTCCCCTGAAAAGTTGAATTTAGATGTTATGATTGAGAGAAGATTATAAGGTTGGAAAGACAAAGAATTAATGATAAGAATATTGATAATAATAAAGTTATGTTTGATTGTTACTTTGTATGTTGGTTGTGTGTTGTATGCTGGTATGTTCTTGATATCTCGCCTACTATAATCCCACCCCGTCGACGATGCGTCGTTCGGATCGCTTACTCTCTCCTGTTCGTTGGCATATCGGTGCTGCTGATATTTAAACGGGCAGACGGAGCATCATATGAAGATGATCATTTTAGACGAATTGAAGCTGGAGTCAAAGACAGCAAGAGGGCAGCGACAGAGGTGGCTTCATCTTCAAGAATGAAGAAAGGGCGTAAGAAGAAAGGGAAGCTCCATCCGATGGTCTTCATCAGAGTAGCGCAGCGGAAGCGAAAGTAGCGAATTTAGTTTAAGTTATGATGTGTGAGTTAAGGATTACCGAGCAAAGAACCATTCATGCAATCGAGCCAATTTTAAAATTTTATGTTGTGAAAGTATTCTCATTTTGGAAAGATTAAGTAACGTAATCTTTTGTAAACTATTATGAATACTTGTAATCTACTGCAATGAATCACTTTGCTTTTCGAAAACAAGTTCTTTTGTAAACTTGAAGGTTTTATGAGAGTAAATGTTTTAGTAACAACTCGATTCTCAGTAAAGGGTGGTACGCCTAACGTTGATACTCCAAAATGTTTTATAAAAAAAAAATTGGCCTCATTTTTGGGTAACTTTAATACATAAAATTTAATTATTTTAAGTTACGAAAATCGGGCTGTTACAACATCAGTTCCGACACTTCCTTTCTGTTAACTTACTAGCACCTTCTTCTTGGCTCGCCACCGAGTCGAACTGGGTTGTTTATACACAGTCCTTCCAACGGGGACTTATAAACTAAGACAAGTACTTTTAGAGATGTCCAACTAAAGAACTTCCTACAGCTTCTACAGTTGCGGACCGAGGACCCCATGTAACACCCCGATTTTCATAATATAAAAACATATGAAAATTTAAAAGTTTTGGAAATAATTATGGAACTTTAAAAGTACTTTCATTAATTGTAATACATAAATCAGAGTTTGAAAATACAACGGATAACTTTAAAAGGTACATTTACAAATTAAGTCTATACAAAAATGTGGGGCACCCATTTACAATATGAACAGTGTATATAAAATTCCCTTTTCTTCCGACTTGTTTCGCTGCGCACTCTGATCTCCAAGCTCCTTGAACATATACCTAAATTGTTAACCACTAAGGGTGAGATCTTTCACAGCATAGTGAATTAAAAGGACAGTAAACAGGTCATAATAAAGACTTAAGCATAATAACTAAGTCGAGGGTGGATTAACAAAATACAACCTAATCAATTCATTCCAAAGTCCACTTTCACACTTTAGTTACTTTTCCACTATTCAATTCCAATACTATAACCATTAACCATTTACACCTTCCCTTCCCTTTGTTCTTTTAAACTATATATTCACATTCATTTACATTCCCTTTTCAATTTCGCAATTAATCCATTAAAACACTTAGTCACAGATATAGACATTTAGCACACAATAACAACCAACAAACCAGAAATCAACCAGTCAATCAGTCGACATACTCAGGTATGCCTCAGGGACTATAATTTAAGTCATCTTCCTAATGTTCTTCACTTCCTACTTTAACAATTCACAGAACAAGTCAATATAAACATTTACATTATTCTTAAAATCAACTAAAAACTAAACTAATCACAATTAATTAAACTCAAGTCTATACTACTTACTACCACACTCTAATTTAATTACTAATCTCAAATCCTATTATAAACTCTAACTATCCCTAACTCAAAGTGTAGAAAGAGTCTCCCCTTACCTTTTGAAGAGAAGAGGAGAAGGAGAGGGTGAGAGAGTACTCCACCAAACCCTTGGAAACAAGCTCCTAGCTTCTAATCCCTTGCTCCTTAATTGATTGCTAGCTTCCTTTGGTGATTGCCCAACTTAATGCAAAGGATTGTGGGAGTTAGGGTTTTGAATTGGGAATTGGGGATTTGAGAAGAAAGGGAATGAAATTGATGTCTTTGATGAGGGAAAAAGATAGAGAGTTAATGGGGAATCATTATGGGTTGATGGATTGGAGTTATTTGGTGTTGATTTGAAGATTGGAAGAGTTTGGGAAGGAGAGAAGAAGAGGAGCTCGTGGGAGAAAAGGGAAACAAATGAGTTCGACACAATAAAATCATGTTTTATTTCTGTTTTGACAGTGGTTAATCGATTAACCACTTTGGTTAATCGATTAACTCCCACTAGTTACAAAGGATTAATCGATTAACACATGTGTTAATCGATTAGTGCCAGAAGGTGCTCAAAAATCTAATCGATTAAGCTAAGTCTTAATCGATTAGTGGCTGAAGGTGGCTCAAAAATGAATCGATTAAGGAACCTCTTAATCGATTAATGCCCTATGTTTTCCTTTCTTTCAAGCATTCTAAGGGTTCTAAGCCATTCCTAACACACCCCAACTTACCCTAGCATAATACCATTATCTAAACACTTTCTAAACACCTCTAAACACACACAAACATCACAATCATCATTTAACAATAAAAAAACACAATTCATAATCACGAAACGACGAAACGAACCAACAACCGAATCCTAACTTAATCTCTTCTTAAACACTCGATCTAACCCGATCGATCTAAGACAAACCCTATAACCACTTAACCCTAATACTAATCACTCTCGAGGCATAACCAATAGGGTCGAATTGGTCTCGAATGCCTCGCACGTCTATTACACTCCGAAACTCAATCAAAGCGTTAGTTCGAAGGGATTCCCCGAACATAGATACTAGGGTCTATTCTTATGCACAAGGTTCTATCCTAGGATCCTTAATCCACTCACTCTATCAGGGTCGAAGCAATAAACGACACTTATATGGGCTATTGAACACTCCAAGCCCCGGGCCTACAAAACCCTATTTGCACGAACTCAACCACGACAATCTAAATCTAAACCAATTACCCTTCTACTATAACTAACGACTCTAGAACACTTCCCTATCCAAACCTAACGATGCGATCACACAACGAATACACACATACATACAAGGACACAAGCACAAATACTAACACCTAGGAATGCACACAAGCAACATTGCATATATCCTAGTTCAACCTACATATATATATATATATATATATATATATATATATAAACATACACCTGCAAATACACACACATATACATTCATATATTCAAGAATATAATCACAAATTCTAATACTTACGCAAAGATATATTTATACAAATATATACATATACTATGAGAATGTTTTCAAACACTTATACCTACACATACATACTAAGAAAATAGTTGAGAAATCATTTTTCATGTGTAAATAAGATATTCATAAATATACTTATTAGGTTAATAAAAATGAGGATGTTACAATTCTCCTCCACTTAAAAGAATTTCGTCCCCGAAATTCACTCTGAAAAACATTTGAAAAGAATTGGAGGGAGGTTTTCAAAACTTAGTTCGAAAACCTTTTCAAAACCAATTCAAAACTTGGTTTGAAAACTCTTTCCAAAACAATTCAAGAAAACATTTGATATATATATACACGTATATACATATACCTATAAACCTAATTCAACTTAGTGCATCAATCTCCCGATTGAACTTAAATCCCTGGTTCTGCTTAAATAAAATCCTTTGTCTTTCATAAATTCAATTATTACCATTCGGGGTTTACGTCCAACCGATAGGACTCCACACTTGACTTTTATTTAGTGTTAAGTTATCGGGCTCGATTTAGTAGTGGGAACCAACCACAAGTTCGACGTAAACGCTGTTATGGTTTTCTTAGATTTTAGTCTAACCGATGGCAACTAAGTTACTCGGTTAGATTAGAATCGCGAAAATAAATTATTTAATTTTCGTGGTCCCACTCCCAATCTTTCGTTCGTTTACTTTAACACTAAATTAGTCCGCATTCAAACACATTTCGAGGACCTCTTGATTGAATTCGAACCGCTTCCCAACTTAGGTAAAAATTTCTTTTATTCTTGTAAATTTTCAATTGGAATAGTTCGGCGGTTTAAATCCGATCGATTAGTTCTCGATTTCCACTTCACTCTTGGTGTCACAACTACTCGAATCAAGATTAGTAATGGAATAATCCGTTAGTTAAATTTAAATCTTATTTTTCGTTCTCTTTGATACTAATCCAATCAAATGTGAATTTAATCACTTGGTTGTATTAGTATCAAAGTCATAATTCCTTTAATTCTGGCGGTTCCATTTCCAATCTTTGCCCAATTACGTTGAAACCACATGATACCACAACCATACATCCAAAGCATACACAAATGCACATAGTAAGGCAAAGAAGAAAAACAACAAGCAATTGGGCACTAAGGTTTTATACACAGAAAATCGCTTACTAATTCATAGTAGTGCACGAACTCCTAGATTTCGACAACTTCACCTTCCGGTCAATGTAATGTCGGATTGGCCAGTTCCCACACTACATTAAATCGGTGGTAGTAGCCCTCGCAATCCAACGAATTCCCGTACTACGGTTTCAATTGCCTTGGCATTATTCGGATTTCCTTTGTATAAAACTTTAGCTTTACATTAGCCTAACACTTAAAACACTTTGATTTTTTTTCAACCATACACCTAATAACACTTAGGTTTGTTGTTTGCGATGGGGAATACTTACAATATTCTAAATTTTCCAATTTTCTCTTCTTTTATCACTTGTCGGTATTCCCTTTGCAAACTCAAACCTATTCCTTTTTCTCTTAAATTTAACTCTCTCTCTCTATACACCTACTCCTCTAGCACTATTCATATACATAATTATCATCATAAATCATCAACTAATGTCGACGATACACAATCCAATATTCTAAATGGGATGCAAATGTAATGCGGTGCAAATGCAATGTGATGCGGATGCGATGCAATAACCACATGCATGTTCCTAGATCTTGTAGATCAAGTCATGAAATCAATCATAATGGCACAAATCAAAGATCAAAATCATTTTAAGCAAGGAAAGGTCAAAACCGTGGCATTAAATGAAGAGAGGTTAAATCCTTTGGTTCAAAAACAACATGCATGGCTTTACAACAAAACTTTTTAAAGATTAAAGCAAGGATCAAGACATTTTTCAAAGATCAAAGTGAAAATCAAAGCTTCATCAACATCAAATCAAACCAAAACATTTCCACAACTCAAATCAACTTGTAAAGGCACAAAACTAACATGCAATGATTTAGATTAAATTAAAAAGCATAAGGCCTACACTTTGAGGTATGGCCGAATTGAAGAACTCTTGATTTGGTGTTTTATAAGTTTATTTATTCTCAAAAATTCAAGATCAAGACACACTCAACACATGCATGAAATCAAAACATCAAAACCATCATCAACTCATCATGTAACATAAAAGATCTCAACCAATTTTAGATCTCACATTGATTTATCAAATAAACCCTTAATCACATCATGTTTCACGGTTTTAAGAAAGAGAATTTAGCATGCAAAGAGATTTACTTAAAGCTTTACAAAAATCCTTTAGATCTTCAAGGTTTTATGTGGAAAAACTCTAAGATCTTTCATGAAAAACCTTAAACGAGTTATGAGTCCATTAGTTAGAGATTTACAAGTTTCTTTGAGTCTTAAAAATTCAAGATTAAGCATAAATAAAACTTAGAAAATTAACATTCAAGGAAAGAAAAAGAGAAGAATCACAAAATCAAAAGAAAAGTCTAATCTATTACAATTTCTTCATGATCTTCGAAATACCCACCAAAGAAAAGTTGATCTTCTAACTCCTAAGGTCTTCAATCTTCAAGGAAGGCTTAGGTTTTTGGCTTGGTTTCCTCCTTCTTTCTCCTTCCTTATTCACGGCCTCTCTTTCTTTTTCTTTAGGTGTGTTGAGAGCTTGATTTTTGCTCTTCAACAAGTGTGTTTGGAAAGAAATGAGAAACAAAAGAATTGAAGGATGGGAATGAATAAATGAAGTGGCCAACACTTCACCCATTAGGCTATATATAGGCAAGGGTAAAGGCATGAGACTTTTCCTTTTTTGCCCTTAATCTATTCGGCCAAGGGTGTGTTCAAGGGAGGGCAATTTTGGCTCTTCAAATCTTTGCATGGGTGGAGATTAGCAAACTTAAGGGGACATGGTGGAGGAAATTAAGGAACTAGGTCCCTTAGGTTTTGTTACCTTTTAACTAATAGTTAGGATTTGGTTACTAACTTGGTTTGGTTATGATTCTAGTTTAGTTCATGGCTTCTTGTCCAAGAAAATAAAAAATTCTAGACCTATTCATACATACATACACATACGTATCACACATATATGCACACATACATGCATTATCATATTTTTCCACCAATTAATTTTTCATACACACACATAGTCATGCATCATGCATTACACACACATGTATATACATATACATACATTATCTTTTTATTTCTTATTTGTTTTTAATTTAGAACATATAATTACCAATTTACATAATAATTCAAATATCTCCAAGGATTCACATAATCACACATCAAACACATATCAACCAACACATGTGTGTAGAAAATAAATCTCTTTTTCATAAAAATACCCTTGTTTAAAAATCACCATTTCTTTAAAAGCACTCATCACTTTAAAAACGTGAATTAAGAAGTTTATTTAAGAAAATACTCTTTTCAAAACACTTTTCTCAAAAATAAATCTCATTAGTAATTTAAATTAATACGAGGAATTTGCGGGGTGTTATATAGTCCATGAAAATAGCCGGTGCATTAGTCAATCCGAACGGCATCACAACATATTCATAGTGTCTGTATCGGGATCGGAATGCGGTCTTAGAGATATCCTCTTCTCTAATCCTGATCTGATGATACCCCGACCTCAGATCGATCTTAGAAAATACTGAAGCTCCACGAACTTGATCCATAAGGTCATCGATTCTTGGCAATGGATACTTGTTCTTTATTGTGACCTTATTCAACTGCCGGTAGTCGATACACATTCTCATACTACCATCTTTCTTCTTGACAAACAGAACCGGACCACCCCATGGTGACACACTTGGTCGGATCATCTGCTTTTGCAACAATTCCTCTATCTGCTTCTTCATTTCAGCCATTTTCGGTGGTGCCATTCTATAAGGAGCGATAGAAATGGGACCAGCTCCCGGAACTAAATCAATTCCGAATTCAATCTCTCTTCTTGGTGGCAGACCAGGTATCTCATCAGCGAAAACCTCCGGAAAGTCTCTGACAACAGGAATCTCTTCCATCCTTGGACCATTCTCCTCCTACTTTGGTATTGAGTAGACACATGTAGCCAGAGGGTTTCGGGTTCCTATAGGTCACTATCTTTCTATCACAGTCGATGATCACTTGGTTTCGGCCTAACCAGTCCATCCCCAAGATTACATCTAATTGTGATAAGGGTAAACAGATCAAATCTACCCGAGAGGTTTGTCCTAACACTTCTATACAATAGTCAAAACATGCTCTAGAAACAATTACAGGAGCATTAGTAGGGGTTTCTACTTTCAAAGTGTAAGATAATTCAGACATAGGTAGACCCAAACGATCTACACATTCATATGAAACAAATGAATGCGTTGCACCAGAATTAAACAACACATTGCAAAGCTGACCATTTAGCAAGTAATTACCTTGCACCAGATCAGAGGATCGACTTGCCTCCACACCATTAAGTGTGAAAACCCTTCCTTGAACCATAGGCCTATCAGCAATTCCTCTTGAATTAGCTTTAGCCGGCTCCTTGCAGTCCTACGCAAAATGTCCTGGCTTCCCACAGTTGAAACACCCACTGGTTCCCCAACAAAAACGTCCATAATGGTGACGCCTACACTTGTCACAGAATGGAGCCTCGCTCCGAAAGTTCCTTCCATCATTACCTCCGACTTTTCCTTTGCCTTTCCCTCGGCTATCATACGGACCCTTGCCTCGGTTGTTGAAACCCTTACGCCTCTGAGGTCCATAAGTCTGATTGTCCTTTCTCTCTGTTGCTTGCAATCCTTCAGTTTTCTTGTCATCCTCGTACATCCTACACATGTCCACAAGTGCTGGGAAGCTTTGAATCGTTGATAGCTGAAAATAGACTTCAGCTTAGGCCTCAAGCCTCCTTCAATCTTGATGCACTTGCTCCTTTCATCAGGGTTGTTCTGGTAGTATGGAGAGTACTTCATCAACTCCTCAAACTTAGCCGCGTACTCACCCACACTCATGTCTCCTTGCTTAAGTTGTAAGAATTCCACCTCCTTCTTTCTCCTCAAGTCCTCAGGGAAGTATTTATTGAGAAACTTCTCCATGAACACTCCCCAACTCACATCTCTTCCTTCATAATGTAGGAGTTGAACCGTGTGATTCCACCAGTTTTCAGCTTCATCCTCTAGCTTGTAGGTTGCATATGCCACTTTCTGGGCTTCCGTGCAATCCAAGGTTCTCGGAATCTTGTCCATGGTGTGAATCCACTTATTGGCCTCCTCAGGTTTAAATCCTCCTTCAAACTTAGGTGGATTACAACTCCTAAAATCCGCCAGACTCTTCGCCTTAGAATTACCCACATTGCATTGGTGAGGTGGATTAACCGGTTGAGGTGGTTGTTGAGACTGTTGTTGTTGTATAGACTCCAGCACCGCGGTTATCCTCTCTAACATCGCATTAGTGTGATTTTGGTTTCTAGTTGCCATAATAGACCTGTGCTATGGGCTTATGGTCACATATGTTGAACTAAAGAAACATTCATCACACCACCTATACTAAGGCGATAACCATAACTTCAAACAAAACATTCAATTGTATCTAATGCTCAAAACAAGCAAGATACTAGCATTTAAAACAATAAATATGCCCTGTGGATACCTGCTTGGTGTTGATGGCTACCTTTCTGGAACTACTTCCACTACTATAGGATCTGACTTTTGCTCTGATACCACTCAGTGCGACACCCTCTTCCTATCTTAAGTAAATATTACAATAGTTAAGTATTGTTTGGTAAAATATATGGACTTGTTGATATATAGAAATTGTGAAAATAAAAATTTCTCTTTCAAGTCGGGTGCACAAACCAAAACATGGAATTCTTGGAGAATGAATTCTACATCATTTTAAACAATTGTGTTAAATTCGGCATTCTCTAAAACCTTTTCACAAGTTGGATAGCATCCGTATTTTGAAATCGTATTTATATGATAGAAAGTAAGCGATGCCATCTTTTCTTTCGTTTTGTAGAACTGATACCATTTAATTCTTTTGTAGCCGAACTCTTTAAATAGGTTAAATCAGAGTAAGAGGAAGTAATGGAACTATGCATTTTTATAAGATAAACATAATTTGCATATATATATATATATATAAGTCATGGTGTACATAGTCCCATGGTTATGTCTCCAAGATCCATACAAGTCCATGAAAGATCTATATCAAAACAAGACCATAGCCCTAGAGTTCTCAAAAGTATATCTACCATATATACAACACAAAAATATGAAACTCTAGAGGTGGTCACATAGATCTAGCAGCAACCGTAGTAGTAGTGATAGTAGTGGCAGTCTCCAGGTAGCAAAAGAAAACATCATCATCAACATCAACAGCAGCAACAGCAATGTCTCCTCCACAGCATCCCCACATCGGATCCCCTGATCCTCATCATATACCATATACACATACCTAGGGATCGTCATCCCTCCACTGGCTCCCGGTAGAATGAACAACAGGCTCGCCTCCGCTCTCGTCCTCCACGGGGTACTCCTCGATCTCATCTGATGGAGAGTGTACCCTACCATTGGGTACAGGGTCAGGAGATGGGGTGACCCTAACTGGGCTCCTCGGATCAGAAGGGGGAGTCTCCTCGCGGACGACTCTAGAAGAAAAAGGGTGTGAGCGGGTAGGTCAAAAACGAAAGCTGTGATATGAGCGAGCTGGTCGCGTGGGAGGTGGTCCATGATATGTGTAAAAAGGTGGTACGTGCATAGTGGATATGATGGGAATCCTAAACCTACGAGGACGGAATCGAATCAGCGGGTTCGGGAGGTAGAAGGTGACCTCTACCTCTCCCTCGAACACTGTGCGATGGTCCTCGTAGATCCATGTGCCACTAGGAAGTGGCCGGATCTCGATGCAAGCGATGTAACATGACATCACCTACAAGGGAATAGGGGTAAGCAATTCTATACACATAATCAATAGAGCATAAATATATGTACAATATGAATGTATAGATATGCAACAATGAACAACAATCACATTTAGCACTTAGCAGTTATTGAATGCAAGTAGGATGCTCAGACTTATTTCATTTATCAACATTATTTTTAGATGAGTGGCATGATGTATGAACCTAACTCTCAAGCCTATCTCCATCATTCTATAACACTCTCTGACGTCCATCCTTTACTCCGTCCAGCACTCAACAGTGCGTTGTACTCCTAGGTGTACAACATTCGTACATTCAACAAGAATGTACACGAGAAGCTTGGAATACGTGCCACCCGAGCAACGTCCCGTCATCCAAACGGTATAACCATATCAACATCTCTCTATGCCAACCACGTCGTCAACCATAACGTGTCATCAAGCGAGCCGTAAATTGGCACTCCCAGAGGCCCTCCTCATGTTATCAAAACATGATAAACGATCTATCATCCAAACTCCAGAATGAATGCGTTATTTTTAAACTTAAAGGAAATTGGTTAATATAAATAACGTGCCTCCCGAGCAACGTCTCGTCATCCAAACGGTACAGTTATATTAATCAATTTCTTTTAAGTCCAGATCACTTGGATTTTTTTTATTTAATCATCAACCAAATGATTCAGAATTAAAAATGATATTTTTAATATTCTGGGTGAACTACTCGAGTGTTCTTCAGAATACTCGAGTGTTCTTCAATTATTTCCAGATTACTCGAGTAGTTCTTAATTACTCGAGTTGTTTATGTCTTTCTGAGGATTTGGGTTTCAGATTCATAAAAATACTCGAGTAGTTCATGAGTACTCGAGTGTTCTTCATTAATTCCAGAATACTCGAGTGACTCCTGCATTACTCGAGTGGTTGACCTTAAAATGTTCCCATGACTCAGATAATACTCGAGTTCTGAGCCTGATACTCGAGTGTTCTAACACAAAATACACTGTATTATCAAAATTCTACTCGAGTACCAAGCCAAGTACTCGAGTCTTTCCTTACAGAACAGACTGGAACTTGGTTTTAGCATACCATTTTCAATTCTAACCATTTCTAGTCCAATCCAATGATCAACAGAGTTCATATAACACATATTGAACATGCTCAAACACTTACAACTCATCAATTAACAGATTTGACAGAGAATCAAGAGTTTGTGCATAAAACATACAATTTCACAACTTAACATCTCAATTTGCAAAATACTCAGCAAACTTGTGAAATAAAGCTTATTACAGCTTGCATGCATCATATAAAACTTGCTCAAAACAATCATAGAGCATGAGTTGGTCTCCAAACCAAATTTCCTATTCAATCTAAGCCCTTAGAGCCTCTTGGTGGCTCTCTAATGAAAATCATGGAATTTAAACTCTATCTAGTGCATAAAAACAACTTCCCCTTACCTCTCAGACGTGACTCAACAAAGGATTTGCAAGAAAAAGCTCCACAGCACCCAGAACAACTTCAAGCATCACATGCAGAACAGTTTTGAGTGGAGGTCCAAAATGGAATTGGTTGACATATGAAACAGGGATAAAAATTGGGGAAATTAGAATTTCTAAACTCTATGCAACACATACTAACTATAGAAACCGAATTGAGACTCAAAGAACTCATGAGCTTACCAAAAATCGAATTCGAAGTGAGCTCCAGGAAAAGGTTTGACAGCAACAAGCTCCACTTCCAAGCTCCAATTCTTCCACCACACTCACTCTCAACTCACGAATTTGGTATCTATACAAAGCTCGAGATGTTAGCTTTGTATTAGTGTATAATTTGTCACTCAAATTGAAACACAGAGAGAGAATCGAATGCCCAAACTCAGGAACCCTAACTTCACAATTTCATCAACAAAGCCTTCAAATTCGTTGATGAATGGCTTAAATAGACAGGGAGAAAGCTCATGCACAGGGACACGACGACTAAGGACGTGGGAGGGTGGTGATTTCGTGTCAACGAAACGAAATCGTTGATGGTGACTCACCAAACGCACTAACTCGTGCAACTCTGACAAGAATACTCGAGTGTTCAAGATAATACTCGAGTATTTTGCCCAGTTTTTGAAAAATAATAATTTTATTTACTTTCCCTCCAAAATCTTTCCTATAATTACTTCTAGGTCCCAACCCAGGGACTAATATGCAAAATGCTTATTTTATGCATAATTATACTTATTAAATAAATACACACATATTTCCTAAATACATAACACAGAATTTTAATCAAGGATTAAAATAGAAATAATTAATTATAATAGATTTTATAATTAACATTTCATTCATCGGGGATTAAAATTTTGGGTTGTTACATTCATAAATATACTTATTAGGTTAATAAAAATGAGGATGTTACACCCCACCTTGGCCAAAGGTTGGAGGTCCAAAATCTCACTAACATTTCATAACGAATGATAAAATAAAAGCTCACTTACCCACAACGAGTTACAAAACTAAGAGCGGAAGACAAAGACATAAGTACTGATTCATTAATATTGATTCAAAAAAAGGTCAATACCTTGACCAATTACATCATATGTCCATAAAAGGAACGAAAATGCTAGAAAATAAAAAGCACAAATACATGGGAGTAGCAAATCTATTCTTCATCATCAGAAAGAACAATGGATGAGCCATCAAAATCGACTTCTTCTTCTTCAACCAAGTCCAATGGGTTCGAGAGATTATGAGCAGTCAGGTCCACCTCAACATTCCCTTGGTTGTGACGCTCTCTTTTTAACTTGAAAATAATTAATATTTCCAAATACTTGAATACTTGCTATCAAAATTTGGGCTATAAAATTTTTCCTTTTTAGGACCAGTACTTGCTCGTTCATAAACCCTTTTGAACATAAACCATTTTTGAAAGTTCGGCTTAACAATATCTTAGTTTCGAAAAGGCTCTCGAGATAACATTTCCTTAACTATAGAAAATACTCTTCATAGTTAATATTAAAACATACCATTTGCCTCTCGAGTTGAATTCGAATCTATAAAGCATAAACTTATCGCCGAATCCTTTCTTAATAGAAATCAGAGTTTGCGGATGTAAAAATAATACTTATGGGGCACTGCTGTGGTAAAGAAAACACCATATATATATATATATATATATATATAAGTCATAACATAACCCCATTAGTACAGTCAGTAGCAAGTGATAAAAAGTCCACCGCTCTATCCCTAGGATCTAGGATCCAAAACATCTACGCTATGCAAGCTCCTATGAACCAGCGGGTCCACCTCTCGCTGAAATAGTCGGCTCAACATGCACCTCCTCCTCGCTCTCATCCTCCACAGGGTCCTCATCGACCTCGCCTGACTGTGTAGAGACCCCAACACTGGGTCTAAGGTCTGCAGAAGCAGTCCTATCCAAGTCAGTCGGACCAGGAGAAGGAATATCCTCAGTGACAACTCTATGGGAGGAAGGATGGGAACGAGTGGCAGCTCTAAAACGAAAACTATGGAAACGACGCATAGGTCGTGCCGGGGGTGGTCCTCTATATGTATAAAAAGGTGGAACATGCATAGTGTAGACTAAGAGAATCCTAAATCGATGAGGTCGCACTCGCACCAGAGGGTTAGGGTGGTAGAGAGTAATCTCAACCTCCCCCTCAAAAGTGGCACGGTGCTCCTCATACGTCCATATACCGCTAGGGATAGGGCGTATCTCGATGCAAGCTAGGTATCTGGCCATCACCTAAACAGGGCATAGGGAGTAAGTATACACATATACATAATTGATGACTAAAATTACAATCACAAATATATCATGGACAGATCATAATGCAATTACATATGAGCACACGAGTTTTCAATATTATAACTTTTATAATGCAAGTGGCATGATGTCTAATTTACCGTGCGGGCACGACAGCTGTCTGACAAACAATTGGTCCCAGACCAGGAGGACTCAGCCTCAAATCAATTCAATTCATTCAATTCATATATATATATATATATATATATATATATATATATATATATATCAAGGCACACTGTCTCACAGTGGCAATCAAGATGCCCCACTCCAGTCCCTCTCCACTGTTCTCGAAATGCCATAGGAGTGACAGCACTATTCCGGTTCCGGATGCAGAACTTACCACGGTATTGGGACCCAGTCCCAACCACGTCTGGCTACCACATATGGAATTCGTTCCACCCAGAATAGTACTCAAGGAAACATGACATTTTACCGCCCGAGCCTACCCTATTGCATTCACCACCCGAATATCCCTGATATCCGGGGTACCTTCCTCTCCACTACTTCGCACTCTTATACCTCACCGCGTTAATGTCTTTTAATGTCTTTTATCTTGTCAATTAACCTAAGGTCGGCCCATCCTTCGTACATCCCTTCGATGAGTCCCAACCACTAACTTGGCACAATCTTTCTCTCATCAATTCTCACATAGCACAGAGCTGGGATCACCTCAACAAACTCGCCTTGCAATCTTTCTCATCTCATTTTATCAACTTTCTCTGAACTCATTTCCTCATCTTTCTCAAAAATTCTATTTCAAAAACTTTCACAAAATTTCTTTTCATAAGCTTTCACAAAAACATAGTTTCCACAAACTTTTTCTCAAAAATGTTATTTCATAAAATTTTATCAAAAATATCATCTTGTCATCTTTCTCAAAAATATTATTTGAAGAAGACCTTCTCCAAAATATCATTTCAAAAAGACTCTCTTAAAATTTCATTTCAAATACTTTATCAAAAGATTGTTTCCCCAAAACTTTCCTCAAAAATACATCTTTTCACAAAATTCTTTCGAAAAGATTGTTTCACAAAACTTTTCTCAAAGACTTATCTTTTCACAAAAAATTTTAAAAGAAAAATCTCTTTTCATAAGCCTTTTCAAAAATATATCTTTACAAACCCTTTTCAAAATCTCCGTTCAAATTTTTTTTTTAAAATCTCTTTTCACAAATCTTTTTCGAAAATCTCCTTTTTTTTTTTTTAAAAAAAAACCTTTTTCAAAAGCCGCTTTTCAAAAACCTTTTTCAAAAATTACAACTTTGCTGAGCGCTAATGGAGGAGCAAGCTCAACTCAACACTAGTCCCAGTCTAAAACCGAAAACAAAGGAGTCAAGCTCCACTCAAATCACATCATCATCACTCTTCCCATTTCTGGCTCGTTCTCCACATTATCATTCATTTTTCCCCCAATCTCAACTCTTTCTTTCTTATTGTGTCTTTACTCTCAATTTCATTACTTTCTTAACTTATTCCTTTCGCTTTCATTTCTTATTCAGGACGTAACAGACGTCCATCAATATATTGCTTATTTAAATTCACAGTATTAAATTGCATCAGTCATAGATAAATAAATACATAGAAGCAAAGCATCAATCACACAATCAACATACACCAACAATGTGGTCCTTGTCACCTTCGTATAAGTGGCCACACAATCAAACAATTGCCACTTATACTACTGACTCCGGACCACTAAGTTCCGATCTTTGAGATGATACGGAATGTCCTAATATATCACCTAAACACCACGGTGTCTTAGGAAAGCTTCTCTCTCACCTGAGGTCCAGCAATTAAATGCGTACGCTCTCCTTGGATCCTTGTCTCTGCCAACTACCCCAATCCCTCGTCTTTAAGATTCCTCGTACTAAATAAAATACGTTTGTGTCATTAACCTATATTAAGAAAATATTTTCTTAACTTATTTGACATTTTATTCCCCATCGGAAGACTTAAAAACGTAATTATTTTCCCAAAACAACTCTAATATTTTCTAGTACTTTAAGTTCTTTAAAACCATTTGAAAACTGTACTCTAAATCACTTGAACACATTTTTGAGGTTAAGACATAACTTTAAATATTTCGGGACAACAAAGAATTGTTTTCACCAAAATTTACTTATATAAAACTTGAAAACACCGTAAAAGTATTTTCCGCTTTAAACAAATCTTTAGCTTAAAACAATTACTTTAAGATTCAAGATTTTGTTATAAAATAAGTTTAGGACAGCCATAAACACAATCCAACAATTTCAAACAAATCAAATCAAATCATTAATAAATTTCAAAATCAATTACTCCTTCAAATATTTTCAAACATCAGTTAGCACACAACCACAACAATACTTAAATGGATTAGGGCATACAAGCAATTAATCAATCATTTTATTTAATTATAAATCAAACACTTATTCACTTAATTACTCTCTAAACATTTTCATTTTCATTTTCATAAAACACAAACACTTAGTAACACATATACTCACAACCGAATTAAGCCAAAGATATAACTCAGTGCGACAATTCAATCAATCACTATATAAATTTATTTTCATGTAACAACACTCCCTAGACTCATTTATACTACATGGCCAAATGAAATCCAAGAAAACAAGTCAAAGATTACAAATCTTAAACACATAAATTAACTTGACTTATTTCAAGCATTTAAACCTCATTTTCTTTTTCATGAAACAAAATCATTTATTTTTCCTTTCTCTTAAAACCGAATACACACATATACATATATGTAAGCACAAAACTTTTTCCTAAACTATTTAATTCATTTGTTTCTTTTGTCTCTTGATCAAGACCAAATAGAAATTAAATATTCACCACACAATTTCAAGGACATTAATTTAACAATATTTTACAAAACACACTTATTATTTTTATGTCACTTTATTGAAAAAGAATCCGAATCTATTTTTCATGCATAGGCCAAATATTCAATCATGACAAAAATAAAGTTTTTGGTTCACTTTTTCAATATGCCTACATCAAGGTTCATGCATCAACTCATGCTCTTAAAAATCTTTAAATCAAAGAGAAATCACATGTATATGTCTTTTTCATAAAAACAAAACATGATATCTTGGTTTTTAACTCAAATCGAATTGTTATCATCGTAAATCAAGAGTAAAACTTAAATCTTTAACATGCAAGATTATTAGACATAAAACAAAACAAAACCACTTTTCAAAGGTTAATTTCCTTGGTTTCCTTCATTAAAACCGTGACATGTAATAAGAAAATCAAAGCTCTTTGTTCAAAAATCACATGCATGACTCTTAAGATTAAAACATTTTAAGAATCAAGGCAAAGATCAAAGCTTCTTAAAGATCAAAACCAAGAATCCAAACCTTATCAAGATCAAGTTAAAATCAAAACCTTCAACCACTTAAATTTATTTTTCTAAGCATAAAATTAACATGCAATCACTTAGATCAATTTAAAAGTATCAAGGCCTAAATTTTTATCCATGGCCGAATTATATAGTTCTTGGTTTAGAAACTTTCAAGTTCATTTACTTTTAAAAAAAATTCAAGACCAAGGCATAAATAACACATGCATGTACATGATGTACCAAGTTCATCATCAAACAAGTTTAGATCATAAATTTATTTATCAAGTCTTTTCATGAAAACATCATTAATCACGGTTTGAGCAAGGAAATTAAACATGCAAGAGAAGTTTATTTTAGGCTTTACAAAAATCTTGACTTTTCTTTAGATCTTTAAGGTTCTAGTTAGAGAAACATTAGATCTAGCAAGAAAATCCTCAACCGAATACAAAACATAAGGCTTAACATATTACAAATTGTTTTAAGTCCTTAAAGTCCAAGATTAAAGAAGATCAACACATAAGTTCATCTCTCAAATCACAAAAATGAACATGCAAAGAAGAGAAAGAAATAGATCTACAATCAAAAGAGAAAACTAAACTATTACAAATTCTACTTTTTGATCTTCAAATCCTACCATGAAAAGGATGGGTCTTCTAGTCTCAAAACACTTAGATCTTCAAAAGAAACTCCTAGGTTTGGACTTGAATTCCTTCCTTCTTCCTCTTCAAGTCTCACGGCCTCTCTTCCTCTCTTCCTCTCTATTTCTTTTCTTTTTCTCTCTAAGAGGTGAATGGGCTCTTTGAGTGTTTTGTGTTGGAGGTGTAAAAATGAGAAGGGGTAAAATGAAATGAACTATGGCTTCATACATATATAGGCCCACGAGTAATTCCACTTTTGCCCTTGGGTCTTGGTTTGGCCATGAACAAATGGGAGGGGCGGTTTGGTCTTCACAAATGTTTGCATGGGTGGACTTTAGCAAAGTTAAGGGGACAAGGTGGAATAGGTTAGGTCTTTAGGGGTCACTTAGGTCTAAAGGGGTAGTTGGTCTCTAGTTAGGGTTTTTCTTCTAATTTAGTTTGGTTATGGTTCTAGTTAGTTTACTTGGTTACTTGTGTAAGAAATAAAATCCTAGGTTCATGCATACATACACCCGGGTAACATACACATATACACACGAATATACGTACATACATATATACACACATACATGCATCATCACATCCTTCCACTAATTTAATTCCTAAGCACACACATACATAGTTAGGCCATACATACATGTACATACACACATAAAAATAAATTCCCTTTTTAAATAATAAACTGTACTATTTGACTATAATTATGGCTCTCATTTCATTTTCTAAAACCATATTTTAATATATTAAAGATATTCCCAAAAGGAAAATTTCATTTGAGGTCTTTAACTATTTTTACTAATTTATTCTCTCAAAATTCGTCCTTTAAATATCTCAAAAATAAATTTTTGCAAACCAACCCAGAAAATTGTAAAAGTTATATTTTTGAAATCTAAATTTTAATACGATCGTTTTCATATAAAAATCATAAAATTCGGAGTTTCGGTTGAAAAGATATGGATTTTCAAAGTTAACAAACCCAAAAATTTCATTTCAATTAAAAAGTCTTTCTTTGATAAAATCCCAATTTCCTTAAAACACAAAAATGTCCAACACATAATCATTTCTTCAAAATTATTCTCCACTTAATATTATAAAATAAGAAATCCACTTCAAGAAAACGCTATTTCAAAAACATTTTCCCCAAATAGATCATTTAATTATTTAAAACAGTACGAGGAATTTGCAGGGTTTTACATATATTATTTCTCATCTCCCTATGACTGATGTGTGGATGTGTTGATTGAGTAATGACTTAAGTTTATTTTCCAAGAAGGGCGAAAAATTACCTCACATTTTTATAAACAAAGTAAAAGAAAAAGGGAAATAAATTTGGGTCGTTACAAAAATCATGGAATTTAAACTCTATCTAGTGCATAAAACAACTTCCCCTTGCCTCTCAGACGTGACTCAACAAAGGATTTGCAAGAAAAAGCTCCACAGCACCCAGAACAACTTCAAGCATCACATGCAGAACAGTTTTGAGTGGAGGTCCAAAATGGAATTGGTTGACATATGAAACAGAGATAAAAATTGGGGAAATTAGAATTTCTAAACTCTATGCAACACCTACTAACTATAGAAACCGAATTAAGACTCAAAGAACTCATGAGCTTACCAAAAATCGAATTCGAAGTGAGCTCCAGGAAAAGGTTTGACAACAACAAGCTCCACTTCCAAGCTCCAATTCTTCCACCACACTCACTCTCAACTCACGAATTTGGTATCTATACAAAGATCGAGATGTGAGCTTTGTATTAGTGTATAATTTGTCACTCAAATTGAAACACATAGAGAGAATCGAATGCCTAAACTCAGGAACCCCAACTTCACAATTTCATCAACAAAGTCTTCAAATTCATTGATGAATGGCTTTAATAGACAGGGAGGAAGCTCATGCACAGCGACACGACGGCTAAGGACGTGGGAGGGTGGTGATTTCGTGTCAACGAAACGAAATCGTTGATGGTGACTCACCAAACGCACTAACTCGTGCAACTCTGACCAGAATACTCGAGTGTTCAGGATAATACTCGAGTATTTTGCCCAGTTTTTGAAAATTAATAATTTTATTTACTTTCCCTCCAAAATTTTTCCTAAAATTACTTCTAGGTCCCAACCCAGGGACTAATTTGCAAAATGCTTATTTTATGCAAAATTATACTTATTAATTAAATACACACATATATTTCCTAAATACATAACACAGAATTTTAATCAAGGATTAAAATAGAAATAATTAATTATAATAGATTTTATAATTAACATTTCATTAATCGGGGATTAAAATTTTGGGGTGTTACACTACTCCCCCACTTACTAGGAATTTCGTCCCCGAAATTCAACTTATACAAACAAGTCAGGATAGTCCTGACGCATCTTATCCTCTAATTCCCAAGATGCTTCTATCACATCGCCACAAATCCAGACGACTTTGACCAAACCAATATCCTTCCCTCTAAGCTGCTTGACTCTTCGGTCTTCAATGCGAATAGGCATGGCTTCAAAGGTTAGGTTCTCATGGATTTCTAGGTCATCGGGTTGGACTCTAAGAACAATGGTGGGATCATGGACATACCTTTTCAACTGGGACACATGAAACACATTATGTAGATTAGCTAGCGACGGGGGCAGGGCCAATTGATAGGCTACTGGGCCGACTCTTTTAAGAATCTGGTAGGGACCAATAAACAAAGGTGATAGTTTCTGGGTTTTCAAGGCTCGACTAACACCTTTGGTTGGTACTATTCTAATGAGCACATGGTCTCCTTCAGCAAATTCTAAGGGTCTCCTTCTCCTATCAGCATAGCTTTTCTGCCTACTCTGAGCCATCTTCATCTTCTCTTGTATCATCTTAATCTTTTCCGTGGTCTCTTGCACAAAGTCTGGTCCAACCAGAGAATTCTCCCCCACTTGAAACCAGCATAACAGTGTCTGACACTTCCTTCCATATAGAGCTTCAAATGGTGCCATACCGATGCTCGCGTGGTAACTATTGTTGTAAGTAAATTCCACGAGCGGCAACATTTGCTCCCAATTTCCTTGGCCTTCCAAAGCACAAGCTCTTAAGATGTCCTCCAGTGACTGAATATCCTCTCCGTTTGACCATCAGTCTGCGGATGGTATGCAGAACTCAACTTCAGTCTTGAACCCAGAGCTCTGTGCAGATCTTGCCAAAAACTTGATGAAAATCTCGGATCACGATCTGACGCGATACTTGATGGTACACCATGCAGACGAACAACTTCCTTGATATACAACTGAGTGATCTTTTCCAAAGAGTAGCCCATATTAACAGGAATAAAATGCGCTGACTTTGTCAAGCGATCCACAATCACCCAGATTGCATCATGACCAGTGGCTGTCCTTGGCAACCCAGACATGAAATCCATCGAGATACTATCCCATTTCCATAATGGAATCTCTAAGGGAAGTAATTCTCCTCCTGGTTTTTGATGTTCTACCTTCGCCTTCTGACACACCAAACAACATGCCACATACTTAGCCACGTCCTTCTTTAAGCCAGGCCACCAAAACATCTTCTTCAAATCCTGATACATTTTGGTAGCTCCTGGATGCATACTCATCTTGCTCTTATGTGCTTCATCCAGAATCATCCTTCTTACCTCTTATTCATCAGGCACACAAATCCTTGCTCTAAAGCGAAGGATTCCATCTTTTCCTTCTTGAAACTCTGACTCCTTGCCTTCCTCCATAAGTTTCTTCTTTTCCTTAAGCCCCTCATCTTCATGTTGCAATTCACGAATCCTTTGCAAGAACTCATTGGCAATTTGCAGCATCCCCATCTTGATACTTGTTGGCTCCACTTGCATTGCCAAACTCAGATCTCAGAATTCTTCTATCAATGCAGCTTTTCTGACCATCATTGCACTGATATGCATTGCTCTTCGACTCAACGCATCTGCCACCACGTTTGCTTTCCTAGGATGGTAATGAAGTTCGAACTCATAATCCTTCAAGAACTCCATCCATCGGCGTTGCCTCATATTCAACTCCTTCTGGTCAAAGAGGTACTTTAAACTCTTATGGTCACTAAACACCCGGAACGTAGTGCCATAGAGATAGTGCCTCCAAATCTTTAGAGCAAAAACAACCGCTGCCAGTTCTAGATCATGAGTTGGGTAGTTCATTTCATGAACTTTTAGCTGTCTCGAGGCATAAGCGACTACCCTCCCCTCTTGCATCAAAACACTCCCAAGTCCTTGTTTCGATGCATCACAATACACCTCGAAACTCTTCTGTGTATTGGGTAGAATCAACACAGGATATGATGTCAATCTTTCTTTCAGCTCTCGGAAACTCCTTTCGCACTTCTCATCCCAGATAAAGGGTTGATCTTTCCGAGTTAACTTTGTCAAGGGTAGCGCAATCTTCGAGAAACCTTCTATAAATCTTCTATAATATCCAACCAAACCAAGAAAACTCCTCACCTCCGTGACCGACTTTGGTTGCTCCCATTGCAAAACCGAGCTTACTTTCGCCGGATCAACTGCTATTCCTTTGTTTGAAATTACATGCCCCAAGAACTTAACTTCCTCTAGCCAGAACTCACACTTCGTAAGTTTGGCATACAGCCGCTTCTCCTTTAGGATATTCAACACTATCCTCAAGTGTTCGGCATGCTGCTCCGAGCTCTTGGTATAAATAAGGATATCGTCAATAAACACAACCACGAATGAATCTAGATAGGGTCTAAATATTCGATTCATGTAGTCTGTAACAGCCCGATTTTCGTAAACCAAAAATAAGGAACTTTTACTTATTAAAGTTGCAAAAATGAGGCCAAATTTATTTTTTTTGAAACATACTGGAAAAGTCTTTGGTGTATTAAAAATTTCTTTCATTGAAAACCGAGTTGTTACTAAAACATTTATTTTCATAAAACTTTCATGTTTACAAAAGAACTTGTTTTCGAAAAGCATGGCGATTCATTACAGTGGATTAAAAATATCCACAACAGTTTACAAAAGATTACATTGCTTAATCTCTCCAAACTGGAGGTACTTTCACAACATATAATTTAAAATTGGCTTGGTTACATGAATGGTTCTTTGCTCGGTAATCCTCCACTCAAAACACACATCCTAAACTTAAACTTAATTCGCTACTATCGCTTCCGCTGCTCTACTCTGATGAAGACAACCGGATGAAGTTTCCCTTTCTTCTTGCACCCCTTCTTCATCCCCGAAAGTGAAGTCACCTCTGTCACTACTTTCCTGTTGTTGATAAGCTCCAGCTCCAATTCATCTAGAGTGATGATCTCCACGGGGTGCTCCGTCTGCCCGTTGAGATATCAGCAGCACCGATATGCCAACGAACAGGAGAGAGTAAGCGATCAGAACGACGCATCGTCGACGATGTGGGATTACAGTAAGCGAGATATCAAGACAATACAGACAAGACAAACAACATACATACAACATAGCATTCAATCATATTATCATTATTATTATCATTGTTATCACTATTATCACCTTTCATTCCTCAATGTAATCATTTCTTATTCCTCAGTCCTTTTCTCAACTTCAACATTCCTTAAGATTTCACTTCTCGTCCTCATAAACTTTCTTGTTTACTCTTAACTTTCCTTATCGTGTCTTATTGATTTACAACCATCGATGATTGGGGGAGGTTTATAACATCATCGAGGTACTCGTCTCATTTCCATCGACACACACGTCTACATCTCCTCGGTCATCCACCCAACCTAGTCGGAAGCTAACAGGAGTACAGGACCTTTACCACACGGGCACGACAGCTGTCTCAACAAATGGCTCCAAGCAAGGAGGATTACATCCTCAAATCATCTCATATCATTTTCATTCATATAATATCAAGGCACACTGTAGCAACAGTGGCAATCACGATGCCCCGTTCTAGTCCCTCTCAATGTTCTCGAAATGCCATAGGGGTGACAGCACTATTCCGGTTCCGGGTGCAGAACTTACCACGGCATTGGGACCTAGTCCCCACCACGTCTGGCTACCACATATGGAATTCGTTCCGCCCAGAATAGTACTCAAGGCAACATGACGTTTTGCCGCCTGAGCCTACCCTATTGCATTCATCACCCGAATATCCCTGATATCCGGGGTGCCTTCCTCTCCACTACTTCGCACTCTCATACCTTACCGCGTTAATGTCTTTTATCTTTTTAATTATCCTAAGGTCGGCCCATCCTTCGTACATCCCTTCAATGAGTCTCGACCACTAACTTGGCACAATCTTTCTCTCATCATTTCTCACATAGCACAGAGCTGGGATCACATCAATGAACTCTCAACGGATATCTCATTTCACAAAATACATTTTCATAAAATTCCCTTTTGTAAATTTTCTCAAAATCTAGTTTCACAACTGCTTAAAATCTCTTTTCAAAAACTTTCTAAAAAATCTCTTTTCACAAAGTTTCTAAAATCTCTTTTTACAACCTTTCACAAAATTCCCTCTCAAAAGTTTTCCTGGAAATACTTTTTATAATATTTCTCAAAAAACCTCTTTTCAAAACATTTTCAAAAGAATTTCTTCCCACCATTCTTCACAAAAATCTCTTTTTCAGAATCTTTTTCAAAACTCTCCTTTCACAAATCTTTTCGAAAATCTCTTTTCAAAATCTTTTCGAAAATCTCTTTTCAAAAGTCTTTTCAAAAATATTTTCAAAAATCATACTTGTGGGCTGAGCGCTAATGGAGGAGCAAGCTCAATTCAACACTAGTCTCTTTCCAAAAACATAAACAAAGGAGCCAAGCTCCGCTCAAATCACCTCTTGTTCCAACAACATTACTTTCCCCAGCTCTGGCTCGTTCTTATCATTATTCTTTTCTTATTATGCTATTACTTTCATTTTCTTTACTTTCACAACTTTTTATTTCATTTTCATTTTCTTATTCAGGACGCAACAGACGTCCATCAGCATATTACTCATCTTAATCAATAACAATAAATATCATCATGTATAATTAAATAAAGACATAAAAGCACAATCATCACACAACAACAATGTGGCCTTTGTCACCTTCGTATAAGTGGCCACACAACACAAACAATTGCCACTTATACTACTGACTCAGAGCCACTTAGTTCCGATCTTTGAGATGATACGGAACGTCCTAATATATCACCTAACTACCACGGTGTCTTAGGAAAGCTTCTCTCTCACCTGAGGTCCAGCGATTAAATGCGTACTGTCTCCTTGAATCCTTTGTACTGCCGGCTGCCCCAATCCCTTGTCTTTCAAATTCCTCGTACTAAATAAAATATGTTCACGTTATTAATTTGTATTACGAAAATCTTTTTCGTAACATATACACCTTGTCGGAAGACTTAAAACATAACCACTTTCTTTCAAACAACTCTAATACTTCTAAGACTTTAAGTACTTTCAAAAACTATTTGGAAAACATTTAATAGAGTGATTTGAATCATTTAGTTTTAGTTGTTGGTTCGTCTTGGACAGCACCTTAAAACATGTTTGAAACACCGAAAAATTCACCGTTTTCGATCCGGGTTTTTGTTAAATCGATTATCACTTGAAAAGTTTACTTTAAGTCACTTGAACACATTTTTAAAGTTTAAGAAACAATTATAAATAATTATGGACAGCAAAGAATTATTTTACAAAAATCATTTTGATAGAACCCCGAAAGCATCGTAAAAACACTTTTTATTTCGAATACTTCTTTATCTCAAATTTAATACTTTAAGACTCAATTTTTCACCATAAAACAAACTTTGGACAACCATAACATAATTCAATAATTCTAAACAAATCAAACCAAATTATTTTAAAACCAATAAATTTCAAAATCAATCACATATTCAATCATCTTTCAAACATCAACAACAACAAGCAACACTTTACTAATTTATTAGGAGCATTTAAACAATTTAATCAACATCAAAGCAATTATGCAACTCACACATAATTCATTTTCACAACACTTAGGCATGCCTGTATTCCTAAACCGAATTGAACGAAGGTTTAAACCAAACATATTTATATTTATTTTGCTTTCTTTAAACAACCTAATTCCTTTTCAAAAATCATTATATAAATTTGCTTTCATGCAACTAAATGACTTAGACTCATCTACACTACATGACCAAATGAAATCCAAGAAAACAAGTCGAGAATTACAAATGTAAAACACGCAAATCAACTTGGTTTATTTTAAGCATTTAGATTCTATTTTCTTTTTCATGCAACAAAATTATTTACTCTTTCTTTTACTCTTACCCGAATGCACATACCCACACATATATCCAATTAAACACAAAACTTTACTCTCAAATCAATTAGTTCATTTATTTCCTTTATTTCTAATCCAAAAACTGAATAAAAATCAAACATTCACAACACCATTTCAAACAATTTGCTTTAACAATGTTTCACAAAACACACTTATTATTTTCATGTCACTTCAAGGAAAAAGAATCCTAGTCTATTCTATATGCATAGGCCGAATCTTATTATGGCAAAAACAAGGTTTTAGGTTCACTTTTTTTCAACATGCAAAACACAAATTCTTAAATCAAAAAGAAATTAACATGCATGTGTCCTTTTTCATGGAGACAAGGCATGATTTCCTAACTCTAGGCTTAGGCCGAATGCACATCATTATAGATCAAGGTTTTATTTTCAAATCTTTCACATGCATGCACATAGAACATGAATCAAGGCAAAAATCACTTTTCAAAAACTTATTTCTTTTGGTTCTTTTACAAAACCGTGATGATCATTAAGAAAATAAAATCTTTATATTCAAAAACCACATGCATGTTCCTAGATCTTGTAGATCAAGTCATGAAATCAATCATAATGGCACAAATCAAAGATCAAAATCATTTTAAGCAAGGAAAGGTCAAAACCGTGGCATAAAATGAAGAGAGGTTAAATCCTTTGGTTCAAAAACAACATGCATGGCTTTACAACAAAACTTTTTAAAGATTAAAGCAAGGATCAAGACATTTTTCAAAGATCAAAGTGAAAATCAAAGATTCATCAACATCAAATCAAACCAAAACATTTCCACAACTCAAATCAACTTGTAAAGGCACAAAACTAACATGCAATGATTTAGATTAAATTAAAAAGCATAAGGCCTACACTTTGAGGTATGGCCGAATTGAAGAACTCTTGATTTGGTGTTTTATAAGTTTATTTATTCTCAAAAATTCAAGATCAAGACACACTCAACACATGCATGAAATCAAAACATCAAAACCATCATCAACTCATCATGTAACATAAAAGATCTCAACCAATTTTAGATCTCACATTGATTTATCAAATAAACCCTTAATCACATCATGTTTCACGGTTTTAAGAAAGAGAATTTAGCATGCAAAGAGATTTACTTAAAGCTTAACAAAAATCCTTTAGATCTTCAAGGTTTTATGTGGAAAAACTCTAAGATCTTTCATGAAAAACCTTAAACGAGTTATGAGTCCATTAGTTAGAGATTTACAAGTTTCTTTGAGTCTTAAAAATTCAAGATTAAGCATAAATAAAACTTAGAAAATTAACATTCAAGGAAAGAAAAAGAGAAGAATCACAAAATCAAAAGAAAAGTCCAATCTATTACAATTTCTTCATGATCTTCGAAATACCCACCAAAGAAAAGTTGATCTTCTAACTCCTAAGGTCTTGAATCTTCAAGGAAGGCTTAGGTTTTTGGCTTGGTTTCCTCCTTCTTTCTCCTTCCTTATTCACGGCCTCTCTTTCTTTTTCTTTAGGTGTGTTGAGAGCTTGATTTTTGCTCTTCAACAAGTGTGTTTGGAAAGAAATGAGAAACGAAAGAATTGAAGGATGGGAATGAATAAATGAAGTGGCCAACACTTCACCCATTAGGCTATATATAGGCAAGGGTAAAGGCATGAGACTTTTCCTTTTTTGCCCTTAATCTATTCGGCCAAGGGTGTGTTCAAGGGAGGGCAATTTTGGCTCTTCAAATCTTTGCATGGGTGGAGATTAGCAAACTTAAGGGGACATGGTGGAGGAAATTAAGGAACTAGGTCCCTTAGGTTTTGTTACCTTTTAACTAATAGTTAGGATTTGGTTACTAACTTGGTTTGGTTATGATTCTAGTTTAGTTCATGGCTTCTTGTCCAAGAAAATAAAAAATTCTAGACCTATTCATACATACATACACATACGTATCACACATATATGCACACATACATGCATTATCATATTTTTCCACCAATTAAGTTTTCATACACACACATAGTCATGCATCATGCATTACACACACACATATATACATATACATACATTATCTTTTTATTTCTTATTTGTTTTTAATTTAGAACATATAATTACCAATTTACATAATAATTCAAATATCTCCAAGGATTCACATAATCACACATCAAACACATATCAACCAACACGTGTGTAGAAAATAAATCTCTTTTTCATAAAAATACCCTTGTTTAAAAATCACCATTTCTTTAAAAGCACTCATCACTTTAAAAACATGAATTAAGAAGTTTATTTAAGAAAATACTCTTTTCAAAACACTTTTCTCAAAAATAAATTTCATTAGTAATTTAAATTAATACGAGGAATTTGCGGGGTGTTATATAGTCCATGAAAATAGCCGGTGCATTAGTCAATCCGAACGGCATCACAACATATTCATAGTGTCTGTATCGGGATCGGAATGCGGTCTTAGAGATATCCTCTTCTCTAATCCTGATCTGATGATACCCCGACCTCAGATCGATCTTAGAAAATACTGAAGCTCCACGAACTTGATCCATAAGGTCATCGATTCTTGGCAATGGATACTTGTTCTTTATTGTGACCTTATTCAACTGCCGGTAGTCGATACACATTCTCATACTACCATCTTTCTTCTTGACGAACAGAACAGGACCACCCCATGGTGACACACTTGGTCGGATCATCTGCTTTTGCAACAATTCCTCTATCTGCTTCTTCATTTCAGCCATTTTCGGTGGTGCCATTCTATAAGGAGCGATAGAAATGGGACCAGCTCCCGGAACTAAATCAATTCCGAATTCAATCTCTCTTCTTGGTGGCAGACCAGGTATCTCATCAGCGAAAACCTCCGGAAAGTCTCTGACAACAGGAATCTCTTCCATCCTTGGACCATTCTCCTCCTACTTTGGTATTGAGTAGACACATGTAGCCAGAGGGTTTCGGGTTCCTATAGGTCACTATCTTTCTATCACAGTCGATGATCACTTGGTTTCGGCCTAACTAGTCCATCCCCAAGATTACATCTAATTGTGATAAGGGTAAACAGATCAAATCTACCCGAGAGGTTTGTCCTAACACTTCTATACAATAGTCAAGACATGCTCTAGAAACAATTACAGGAGCATTAGTAGGGGTTTCTACTTTCAAAGTGTAAGATAATTCAGACATAGGTAGATCCAAACGATCTACACATTCATATGAAACAAATGAATGCGTTGCACCAGAATTAAACAACACATTGCAAAGCTGACCATTTAGCAAGTAATTACCTTGCACCAGATCAGAGGATCGACTTGCCTCCACACCATTAAGTGTGAAAACCCTTCCTTGAACCATAGGCCTATCAGCAATTCCTCTTGAATTAGCTTTAGCCGGCTCCTTGCAGTCCTACGCAAAATGTCTTGGCTTCCCACAGTTGAAACACCCACTGGTTCCCCAACAAAAACGTCCATAATGGTGACGCCTACACTTGTCACAGAATGGAGCCTCGCTCCGAAAGTTCCTTCCATCATTACCTCCGACTTTTCCTTTGCCTTTCCCTCGGCTATCATACGGACCCTTGCCTCGGTTGTTGAAACCCTTACGCCTCTGAGGTCCATAAGTCTGATTGTCCTTTCTCTCTGTTGCTTGCAATCCTTCAGCTTTCTTGTCATCCTCGTACATCCTACACATGTCCACAAGTGCTGGGAAGCTTTGAATCCGTTGATAGCTGAAAATAGACTTCAGCTTAGGCCTCAAGCCTCCTTCAATCTTGATGCACTTGCTCCTTTCATCAGGGTTGTTCTGGTAGTATGGAGAATACTTCATCAACTCCTCAAACTTAGCCGCGTACTCACCCACACTCATGTCTCCTTGCTTAAGTTGTAAGAATTCCACCTCCTTCTTTCTCCTCAAGTCCTCAGGGAAGTATTTATTGATAAACTTCTCCATGAACACTCCCCAACTCACATCTCTTCCTTCATAATGTAGGAGTTGAACCGTGTGATTCCACCAGTTTTCAGCTTCATCCTCTAGCATGTAGGTTGCATATGCCACTTTCTGGGCTTCCGTGCAATCCAAGGTTCTCGGAATCTTGTCCATGGTGTGAATCCACTTATTGGCCTCCTCAGGTTTAAATCCTCCTTCAAACTTAGGTGGATTACAACTCCTAAAATCCGCCAGACTCTTCGCCTTAGAATTACCCACATTGCATTGGTGAGGTGGATTAACCGGTTGAGGTGGTTGTTGAGACTGTTGTTGTTGCATAGACTCCAGCACCGCGGTTATCCTCTCTAACATCGCATTAGTGTGATTTTGGTTTCTAGTTGCCATAATAGACCTGCGCTATGGGCTTATGGTCACATATGTTGAACTAAAGAAACATTCATCACACCACCTATACTAAGGCGATAACCATAACTTCAAACAAAACATTCAATTGTATCTAATGCTCAAAACAAGCAAGATACTAGCATTTAAAACAATAAATATGCCCTGTGGATACCTGCTTGGTGTTGATGGCTACCTTTCTGGAACTACTTCCACTACTATAGGATCTGACTTTTGCTCTGATACCACTCAGTGCGACACCCTCTTCCTATCTTAAGTAAATATTACAATAGTTAAGTATTGTTTGGTAAAATATATGGACTTGTTGATATATAGAAATTGTGAAAATAAAAATTTCTCTTTCAAGTCGGGTGCACAAACCAAAACATGGAATTCTTGGAGAATGAATTCTACATCATTTTAAACAATTGTGTTAAATTCGGCATTCTCCAAAACCTTTTCACAAGTTGGATAGCATCCGTATTTTGAAATCGTATTTATATGATAGAAAGTAAGCGATGCCATCTTTTCTTTCGTTTTGTAGAACCGATACCATTTAATTCTTTTGTAGCCGAACTCTTTAAATAGGTTAAATCAGAGTAAGCGGAAGTAATGGAACTATGCATTTTTATAAGATAAACATAATTTGCATATATATATATAAGTCATGGTGTACATAGTCCCATGGTTATGTCTCCAAGATCCATACAAGTCCATGAAAGATCTATATCAAAACAAGACCATAGCCCTAGAGTTCTCAAAAGTATATCTACCATATATACAACACAAAAATATGAAACTCTAGAGGTGGTCACATAGATCTAGCAGCAACCGTAGTAGTAGTGATAGTAGTGGCAGTCTCCAGGTAGCAAAAGAAAACATCATCATCAACATCAACAGCAGCAGCAGCAATGTCTCCTCCACAGCATCCCCACATCGGATCCCCTGATCCTCATCATATACCATATACACATACCTAGGGATCGTCATCCCTCCACTGGCTCCCGGTAGAATGAACAACAGGCTCACCTCCGCTCTCGTCCTCCACGGGGTACTCCTCGATCTCATCCGATGGAGAGTGTACCCTACCATTGGGTACAGGGTCAGGAGATGGGGTGACCCTAACTGGGCTCCTCGAATCAGAAGGGGGAGTCTCCTCGCGGACGACTCTAGAAGAAAAAGGGTGTGAGCGGGTAGGTCGAAAACGAAAGCTGTGATATGAGCGAGCTGGTCGCGTGGGAGGTGGTCCATGATATGTGTAAAAAGGTGGTACGTGCATAGTGTATATGATGGGAATCCTAAACCTACGAGGACGGAATCGAATCAGCGGGTTCGGGTGGTAGAAGGTGACCTCTACCTCTCCCTCGAACACTGTGCGATGGTCCTCGTAGATCCATGTGCCACTAGGAAGTGGCCGGATCTCGATGCAAGCGATGTAACATGACATCACCTACAAGGGAATAGGGGTAAGCAATTCTATACACATAATCAATAGAGCATAAATATATGTACAATATGAATGTATAGATATGCAACAATGAACAACAATCACATTTAGCACTTAGCAGTTATTGAATGCAAGTAGGATGCTCAGACTTATTTCATTTATCAACATTATTTTTAGATGAGTGGCATGATGTATGAACCTAACTCTCAAGCCTATCTCCATCATTCTATAACACTCTCTGACGTCCATCCTTTACTCCGTCCAGCACTCAACAGTGCGTTGTACTCCTAGGTGTACAACATTCGTACATTCAACAAGAATGTACACGACAAGCTTGGAATACGTGCCACCCGAGCAACGTCCCGTCATCCAAACGGTATAACCATATCAGCATCTCTCTATGCCAACCACGTCGTCAACCATAACGTGTCATCAAGCGAACCGTAAATTGGCACTCCCAGAGGCCCTCCTCATGTTATCAAAACATGATAAACGATCTATCATCCAAACTCCAGAATGAATGCGTTATTTTTAAACTTAAAGGAAATTGGTTAATATAAATAACGTGCCTCCCGAGCAACGTCTCGTCATCCAAACGGTACAGTTATATTAATCAATTTCTTTTAAGTCCAGATCACTTGGATTTTTTTTATTTAATCATCAACCAAATGATTTAGAATTAAAAATGATATTTTTAATATTTTGGGTGAACTACTCGAGTGTTCTTCAGAATACTCGAGTGTTCTTCAATTATTTCCAGATTACTCGAGTAGTTCTTAATTACTCGAGTTGTTCATGTCTTTCTGAGGATTTGGGTTTCAGATTCATAAAAATACTCGAGTAGTTCATGAGTACTCGAGTGTTCTTCATTAATTCCAGAATACTCGAGTGACTCCTGCATTACTCGAGTGGTTGACCTTAAAATGTTCCCATGACTCAGATAATACTCAAGTTCTGAGCCTGATACTCGAGTGTTCTAACACAAAATACACTGTATTATCAAAATTCTACTCGAGTACCAAGCCAAGTACTCGAGTCTTTCCTTACAGAACAGACTGGAACTTGGTTTTAGCATACCATTTTCAATTCTAACCATTTCTAGTCCAATCCAATGATCAACAGAGTTCATATAACACATATTGAACATGCTCAAACACTTACAACTCATCAATTAACAGATTTGACAGAGAATCAAGAGTTTGTGCATAAAACATACAATTTCACAACTTAACATCTCAATTTGCAAAATACTCAGCAAACTTGTGAAATAAAGCTTATTACAGCTTGCATGCATCATATAAAACTTGCTCAAAACAATCATAGAGCATGAGTTGGTCTCCAAACCAAATTTCCTATTCAATCTAAGCCCTTAGAGCCTCTTGGTGGCTCTCTAATGAAAATCATGGAATTTAAACTCTATCTAGTGCATAAAAACAACTTCCCCTTACCTCTCAGACGTGACTCAACAAAGGATTTGCAAGAAAAAGCTCCACAGCACCCAGAACAACTTCAAGCATCACATGCAGAACAGTTTTGAGTGGAGGTCCAAAATGGAATTGGTTGACATATGAAACAGGGATAAAAATTGGGGAAATTAGAATTTCTAAACTCTATGCAACACCTACTAACTATAGAAACCGAATTGAGACTCAAAGAACTCATGAGCTTACCAAAAATCGAATTCGAAGTGAGCTCCAGGAAAAGGTTTGACAGCAACAAGCTCCACTTCCAAGCTCCAATTCTTCCACCACACTCACTCTCAACTCACGAATTTGGTATCTATACAAAGCTCGAGATGTGAGCTTTGTATTAGTGTATAATTTGTCACTCAAATTGAAACACAGAGAGAGAATCGAATGCCCAAACTCAGGAACCCTAACTTCACAATTTCATCAACAAAGCCTTCAAATTCGTTGATGAATGGCTTAAATAGACAGGGAGAAAGCTCATGCACAGGCACACGACGACTAAGGACGTGGGAGGGTGGTGATTTCGTGTCAACGAAACGAAATCGTTGATGGTGACTCACCAAACGCACTAACTCGTGCAACTCTGACAAGAATACTCGAGTGTTCAAGATAATACTCGAGTATTTTGCCCAGTTTTTGAAAAATAATAATTTTATTTACTTTCCCTCCAAAATCTTTCCTATAATTACTTCTAGGTCCCAACCCAGGGACTAATATGCAAAATGCTTATTTTATGCATAATTATACTTATTAAATAAATACACACACATATTTCCTAAATACATAACACAGAATTTTAATCAAGGATTAAAATAGAAATAATTAATTATAATAGATTTTATAATTAACATTTCATTCATCGGGGATTAAAATTTTGGGTTGTTACATTCATAAATATACTTATTAGGTTAATAAAAATGAGGATGTTACACCCCACCTTGGCCAAAGGTTGGAGGTCCAAAATCTCACTAACATTTCATAACGAATGATAAAATAAAAGCTCACTTATCCACAACGAGTTACAAAACTAAGAGCGGAAGACAAAGACATAAGTACTGATTCATTAATATTGATTCAAAAAAGGTCAATACCTTGACCAATTACATCATATGTGCATAAAAGGAACGAAAATGCTAGAAAATAAAAAGCACAAATACATGGGCGTAGCAAATCTATTCTTCATCATCAGAAAGAACAATGGATGAGCCATCAAAATCGACTTCTTCTTCTTCAACCAAGTCCAATGGGTTCGGGAGATTATGAGCAGTCAGGTCCACCTCAACATTCCCTTGGCTGTGACGCTCTCTTTTTAACTTGAAAATAATTAATATTTCCAAATACTTGAATACTTGCTATCAAAATTTGGGCTATAAAATTTTTCCTTTTTAGGACCAGTACTTGCTCGTTCATAAACCCTTTTGAACATAAACCATTTTTGAAAGTTCGGCTTAACAATATCTTAGTTTCGAAAAGGCTCTCGAGATAACATTTCCTTAACTATAGAAAATACTCTTCATAGTTAATATTAAAACATACCATTTGCCTCTCGAGTTGAATTCGAATCTATAAAGCATAAACTTATCGCCGAATCCTTTCTTAATAGAAATCAGAGTTTGCGAAAGTAAAAATAATACTTATGGGGCACTGCTGTGGTAAAGAAAACACCATATATATATATATATATAAGTCATAACATAACCCCATTAGTACAGTCAGGAGCAAGTGATAAAAAGTCCACCGCTCTATCCCTAGGATCTAGGATCCAAAACATCTACGCTATGCAAGCTCCTATGAACCAGCGGGTCCACCTCTCGCTGAAATAGTCGGCTCAACATGCACCTCCTCCTCGCTCTCATCCTCCACAAGGTCCTCCTCGACCTCGCCTGACTGTGTAGAGACCCCAACACTGGGTCTAAGGTCTGCAGAAGCAGTCCTATCCAAGTCAGTCGGACCAGGAGAAGGAATATCCTCAGTGACAACTCTATGGGAGGAAGGATAGGAACGAGTGGCAGCTCTAAAACGAAAACTATGGAAACGACGCATAGGTCGTGCCGGGGGTGGTCCTCTATATGTATAAAAAGGTGGAACATGCATAGTGTAGACTAAGAGAATCCTAAATCGACGAGGTCGCACTCGCACCAGAGGGTTAGGGTGGTAGAGAGTAATCTCAACCTCCCCCTCAAAAGTGGCACGGTGCTCCTCATACGTCCATATACCGCTAGGGATAGGGCGTATCTCGATGCAAGCTAGGTATCTGGCCATCACCTAAACAGAGCATAGGGAGTAAGTATACACATATACATAATTGATAAAGACTAAAATTACAATCACAAATATATCATGGACAGATCATAATGCAATTACATATGAGCACACGAGTTTTCAATATTATAACTTTTATAATGCAAGTGGCATGATGTATGCTTTTCTATCCACAACTGAGGCCTCTAGAAGTCCATCTTGGACGTCCATCCAATACACCCTTGTGTTCCCGGAACACCGACATTTGTTCCCAGAACATAATGCCGAACCATACTTGGATAATAAGCATCACTCCTGGAGTGTGCACCATGTTCCCAGATCGCATACGTTCCCAGAATGCATAAAAACCAGGTCCCGGACACTGGCCACATATCTATAATGTGTCATCAAGTAGGTTATAATTTGGTACTCCCGGAGTACCCTCCTCATATTCCCAGAATATGATAAACGTTCCTACCAACCAGACTTCCAGTCTATATGGATGCACAAATATCAGGGTCGGTTTTATCTTTACATTAATTAATGTGATTTAGAAATATTCCAATTTCCCTTTTTTGAATGATTGATTTGAGGCATAATCTTTGGCATAAAATTCTCCTTTGAATTTTTCTCAAAACATGCCTTTTAAACTTAGATTGGGTAAAACAAAGTCAATGGTATTCAAAAACTTAACTTTTTATTTTTCAGATTTAGGTACTAACCGGTTACAGTTTCAGGCTAACCGGTTAGAATTATAGACCTGAACTGTTTACCATTGCAATTCAGAAAAACCCTTTTTCTTGAATTTACTACCCAATCCACAAACAAGTTAAACATTGTTTTATGCCCCAAAATCACAGTTTCCGTCATTCAAAAGTCCAAATCACATTTTGTTTTCCATAAAGCATAATTACCTCTTGAAATTATTTAATGGAATTAAGGTATAAACCCCTTACCCTTAAATCTGAACCAAGAGAGTATTGTCACCTCCAATTCAGATTCTTTCTATTGAATTTAAGGTATAGATTTGAGTAAAATTAGTCAAACTTCAGGACTGTTTTATAAACTGATTTTCTTTTGAAATTCTGCAGTGTCTAACCGGTTACGAATATCGAGTAACCGGTTAGATTATGCAGTCAGTCCTTCAAAATAAGGGTTTTAACACATCATTTTCTTTAATTCTCAAATCTAACCATTATTCATCATTCAACCGGGTTCATATACCTTAAACAAACATGTTTCATCACAGAAACCAAATTCAAAGTGCATGCATCAAGCTTTTTGCATCAAATTGCATAAAAATTCACATAAACACAATTTAATACAACAAAACTTATCATAAGCATTTAAATCCAGAATTCAGTATCAATATACTTTGCATGCATCAACATAAAGTTGCTCAAAACACCATTGAGCAGAACTTTGGCCTCCAAGCCTTTGTGCCATATTGCACATAATGCCCTTTTTGAGTTTTGTTAACTCAAATCCTAAATCACTTGAATTTTAGTCTAAATCTAGTATAAGGTAGACTTCTCCCATACCTTAAGACTGAGTTTGATGAAGATTGACACAGAACTTGAAGAAAACTCCACAGATTTCTCACAAACTCACAGCTCTGCTCTCAGCCACGAATTTCACCAACAGGGTCCAAAGACCAGAAGTTTTGACATAGCAAATGGCCAAAGAAATTGGGGAAAACAGTTAGGACTCAAAATATGTAACATGCACTAGAGAATCAAAGAGATTTGAGACTTAAAGGTTGACTATACTTACCAAAATCCAGTCCCAAACTAAGCTTCCTGAACCAGAATACTCAGACTCCAGCTATTCCAGTTCCAACTTCCCAAGTCGATTTCTCATTCCACGCAAATCCTCAACTCACAAATTTGGTATCTTTACAAAGCTCAAGATGTAAGCTTTGTAATGGTGTATGGCTCTCAATCTCACTCTCAGAAACAAGGACGAATTCCTTAGGACGAAAATGGAACCCTAGAACAAAGCCTCCCTTCTCAATTTCAGAAATTCAACCCTAATTTCATCAACAATTCATCTATATATAGACCAACCCAGGTTACATACACATTGACGCGTGGTTTTCCACTTTATTCAAGCTGTAATCGTGGCGAATTCGGGATTAATCAAGTGATTACTCATCAAAATCCACTAACCCAGTTTCTGGGTTCATCGTCTAACCGGTTACAGGGCATTACTAACCGGTTAGATTAGTACAAAATTTAAAAATTAATATTTTTAAATCTTTCCCTCCAAGAACCTTTCCAATATTACCTTTAAGTCTTCATTCAGGGACCAAAATGTAATATCCTTATATTTTGCATTTATTTGCCCTATAAAAATATTTCAACTTATTTTTATATTTAAGGCTAATTAAATACAAAATATAAACTTGGAAAATTTCTATAAATTAATAATAAACTTTTTATTATTAATTTCCTATTATTCGGGAGACGAAAATTAGGGGTGTTACACTACTCCCCCACTTAAAAGGAATTTCGTCCCCGAAATTCTAGTTTACAAAAACAACTCCGGATACTCTTGACGCATCTTCTCTTCTAATTCCCATGTGGCTTCTGATACGTCAGCATTTTCCCATATGACCTTTACTAAAGGTATCTCCTTTCCCCTGAGCTGCTTAACTTCACGATCTTCTATCTGAACTGGTCTGGTCTCAAAGGTCAGGTTTTCCTTTAGAGTTAGGTCATCAGGTTGGAGTTTTAGAATAACCGATGGGTCATGCACGTACTTCTTTAGTTGCGAAACGTGAAAGACGTTGTGCAAATTGGATAAAGAGGGTGGTAAAGCTAGTTGATAAGCAACAGGACCAACTCTTTTAAGAATTTGGTATGGACCTATACACTTAGGCGAAAGCTTTCGGGTTCTCAAAGCTCTACTGATTCCTTTCATCAGAACTATCCGAAGGAACACATGATCGCCCTCTGAAAACTCTAATGGTTTCCTCCTCTTATCCGCATAACTCTTCTGCCGACTCTGAGCCGTTTTCATCTTTGCCGGGACCATCTTAATCTTCTCAGATGTCTGCTGTATCATTTCTGGTCCAACCATCAAGTTCTCCCCCACTTGGAACCAACATAGCGGGGTTTGGCACTTCCTTCCATACAATGCCTCGAACGGTTCCATTCTAATGCTTGCATGATAGCTGTTGTTGTATGTGAATTCTGCAAGAGGTAACACTTGATCCCAACTTCCTTGTTCTTCAAGTGCACAAGCTCTCAACACATCTTCCAAAGATTGAATCGTTCTCTCCGTCTGGCCATCAGTCTGTGGATGATACACAGAACTCAATTTCAATCTTGTTCCCATAGCCTCATGCAAACTTTTCCAGAATTGCGACGAAAATCTGGGATCTCGGTCCGACATGATACTCGAAGGCACTCCGTGAAGACAAACTACCTCCTTGATATAGATCTGGGTAAGTTTGTTCAAAGGATAACGCATATTTATCGGAATAAAATGCGCCGACTTGGTTAACCTATCTACAACTACCCAGATTGCATCATGATTTGCTGCTGTCCTTGGCAAACCAGACACAAAATCCATTGAGATGCTATCCCACTTCCACTGGGGAATACTCAAAGGTTGCAACTGTCCTCCTGGTTTCTGATGTTCTACTTTAGCTTTTTGGCAAGTCAAGCACGCCGCCACGTATTCAGCAACATCCTTTTTCAATCCAGACCACCAAAACATCTTTTTCAAGTCCTGATACATTTTGGTTGATCCAGGATGCATACTCATCCGACTCTTATGGGCTTCATCGAGAATCAGTCTTCTAACTTCCTGATCTCTTGGTATACAAATCCTTGTCCTGAAACGAAGGATTCCATCCTACCCAATCTTGAAATCAGGTTCCCTTCCCTCTGAACCTAGTTTCATCTTTTCCATCAATTCTTCGTCTGCTCATTGCAACTCCCGAATTCTTTCCAAGAACTCGTTTGAAATCTGCAACATCCCCAACTTGATACTTGATGGCTCCACTTGTGTCAACAAGCTCAAGTCTCTGAATTCCTCAATCAACGCTGCTTCCTTAACCATCATCGCACTTATGTGGATTGCTTTCCGACTCAAAGCATCTGGAACCACATTTGCTTTACCCGGATGATAGTGGAGTTTAAAATCATAATCTTTCAAAAACTCCATCCATCTTCTTTGCCTCATGTTCAACTCTTTCTGGTCGAACAAATATTTCAAACTCTTATGGTAACTAAATACTTGGAATGTAGTGCCATAGAGATGATGTCTCCATATCTTTAAGGCAAACACGATCGCAGCCAATTCTAAATCGTGTGTCGGGTAATTCACTTCATGATTCTTCAATTGTCGCGATGCATAAGCCACTACTCTTCCTTCTTGCATCAATACACAACCCAGTCCTTGCTTAGATGCATCACAGTACACTTCAAAACTCTTGTGAGGATCAGGTAAGATTAACACAGGAGACGATGTTAACCTTTCCTTCAACTCATGGAAGCTAACTTCGCACCGATCGTCCCACACGAACGGTTGATCATTCCGAGTCAACTTAGTCAAAGGCAGTGCAATCTTAGAAAATCCTTCTATGAACCGACGATAGTATCCAGCCAGCCCTAAGAAACTTCTCACCTCCGTCACGATCTTAGGCTGTTCCCAACTTAGCACTGAACTTACTTTTGCTGGATCCACCGCAATTCCTTCTTTAGAGATTACATGCCCCAAAAACTTCACTTCGTTCAACCAAAACTCACACTTCGTAAGTTTGGCATATAATTGCTTCTCTTTCAGGACTTTCAACACAATCCTGAGATGCTCTTCATGCTCTTCCGGATTTTTAGAATAGACCAGAATATCATCAATGAATACCACCACAAATAAATCCAAATATGGTCTAAAGATCCGGTTCATATAATCCATGAAAATAGCAGGTGCATTAGTCAACCCGAACGGCATCACAACATACTCATAATGACCGTATCGAGATCGAAATGCAGTCTTGGGTATATCCTCCTCCTTTATCCTGATCTAATGATAACCCGATCTCAGATCAATCTTGGAGAATACTGCAGCTCCCCTAACCTGGTCCATAAGGTCATCAATCCTTGGCAAAGGATACTTGTTCTTAATAGTGACCTTATTCAACTGCCTGCAGTCCACACACATCCTCATACTCCCATCTTTCTTCTTTACAAACAGTAATGGAGCTCCCCAAGGTGAAACGCTTGGCCTAATCATCTGTTTCTGCAGCAACTCCTCTATCTGCTTCTTCATTTCAACCATTTCTGGTGGTGCCATCCTATAAAGAGCAATAGAGATGGGACCAGCTCCAGGGACTAAATCAATCCCAAACTCTATCTCTCGCTTCGGAGGTAATCCTGGTATCTCTTCAGGAAATACTTCCGGAAATTCCCTCACCACCGGAATTTCCTCGATCGACATCGACTCTTCTTCTCCAGAAGCCGAGAATAAACACATATAACCCTCCGGTTCAAGGGTCCTATATTGAATTGTCTTTTCCTCACAATTGATGATCACTTGATTCTTCATCAACCAGTCCATACCCAAGATCACATCCAATTGTAACTTAGGAAGACAAACCAAATCTACCTTGGATAAACGACCCAGAATTTTTACATTACACCCTAAACAGACTTTAGCAGTGAAGATCGGTATTCCCATAGGGGTATCTATACTAAGATAGCAGGGTGAATCAGAAACAACAAGATTCAGTCTATTCACACATTCAGGAGAAACAAAAGAATGTGTAGTTCCAGAATCAAACATGATTTTGCAAGGTTGGTTATTAAGCAGAAAGTTACCTTGCACGAGATTCGGGGTTTGGGTTGCTTCACTACCACTCAGGGTAAATACTCTTCCTTGCACCACAGGCTTGCCAGCAGATCCCTTTGCATCTCCCTTTGCAGATTCTTGGCACTCACGAGCAAAGTGACCTTGCTTTCCACACTTGAAACATCCTCCTGTGGACCAGCAAAACTGACCATGATGATAACGCCTACACTTCTCGCAATAAGGAGCATTATCGCGAGACTTGTTCTTGTTATCCATCACCGCCTTGCCTTTACCCTTGTTCTTAGAATATGGACCATTATTTCGATGATCAAACTTCTTCTTCCTCTGTGGTCCATAGTTCTGTCCAACCCCCTTCACTTGACTTCCAATCAATTCAGCCTTCTTATCATCTTCATACATTCTGCACATATCCACAAGTGCAGGGAAACTCTGAATCCTTTGATAACTGAAGATAGACTTCAGTTCCGGCCTTAGTCCACCTTCAAACTTAACACACTTACTCCTTTCATCAGGGTTATTTAGTATTAGGGAGAGTACTTCATCAGCTCCTCGAATCTGGCAACATACTCTTCTACACTCATATCCCCCTGCTTCAATTGCATGAATTCCACTTCCTTCTTTCTCCGCAAATCTTCTGGAAAATATTTATTAAGAAATTTCTCCATAAATACTCCCCAGTTGATTGCCCTCCTTTCAAAATTCAGCAATTGGACAATGTGATCCCACCAGTTTTCAGCTTCTCCGTGAAGCATGTACACTGCATAGGTCACCTTCTGTTCATCAGAACACTCCAGAGTTCGGAAAATCTTGTTAATCTCATACAACCACTTGTTCGCCTCGTCAGGTTTATATCCTCCCTCGAACCTTGGTGGGTTGCACTTTCTGAACTCCGACAGAGTCTTAGCGTCCTGATTCGCCATATTGCCAGCAGATGGGTTACCAGCTCGCCCTTGAGATGGTTGTTGTCTCTGCTGCTGCATGCCTTCCAGCACGGTCGTGATTCGTTCTAACATTTCATTAGTAATATTTCTATTCCGGGTTGCCATAGAAAGACCTGCACTATGGGCTTTGGGTTACTAAAAAGGTCTTTAAAACATAAATACTACTAACTTACTCAAAACATATTCAATCAACATTGAATACCATACTTAGCTACATCTTCGGGCCATGAGGGACAGAACCAATGCTCTGATACCACCAAAGGGTGTCACGCTCTCTTTTTAACTTGAAAATAATTAATATTTCCAAATACTTGAATACTTGCTATCAAAATTTGGGCTATAAAATTTTTCCTTTTTAGGACCAGTACTTGCTCGTTCATAAACCCTTTTGAACATAAACCATTTTTGAAAGTTCGGCTTAACAATATCTTAGTTTCGAAAAGGCTCTCGAGATAACATTTCCTTAACTATAGAAAATACTCTTCATAGTTAAAATTAAAACATACCATTTGCCTCTCGAGTTGAATTCGAATCTATAAAGCATAAACTTATCGCCGAATCCTTTCTTAATAGAAATCAGAGTTTGCGGAAGTAAAAATAATACTTATGGGGCACTGCTGAGGTAAAGAAAACACCATATATATATATAAGTCATAACATAACCCCATCAGTACAGTCAGTAGCAAGTGATAAAAAGTCGAGATAGCAAGTTTTGATGAAACATATACAGACCAGCTGCATAAAATAAAAGCTCACTCTAAGACCTCTCAGATATATACAATATATATAACAAAATCCAAAATAGAAGTCCCAGAGCAAGTCATCCGTGTCCTCAGCAGCTCCTCAGATCCTCCACCGCTCTATCCCTAGGATCTAGGATCCAAAACATCTACGCTATGCAAGCTCCTATGAACCAGCGGGTCCACCTCTCGCTGAAACAGTCGGCTCAACATGCACCTCCTCCTCGCTCTCATCCTCCACAGGGTCCTCCTCGACCTCGCCTGACTGTGTAGAGACCCCACCATTGGGTCTAAGGTCTGCAGAAGCAGTCCTATCCAAGTCAGTCGGACCAGGAGAAGGAGTCTCCTCAGTGACAACTCTATGGGAGGAAGGATGGGAACGAGTGGCAGCTCTAAAACGAAAACTATGGAAACGACGCATAGGTCGAGCCGGGGGTGGTCCTCTATATGTATAAAAAGGTGGAACATGCATAGTGTAGACTAAGGGAATCCTAAATCGACGAGGTCGCACTCGCACCAGAGGGTTAGGGTGGTAGAGAGTAATCTCAACCTCCCCCTCAAAAGTGGCACGGTGCTCCTCATACGTCCATATACCGCTAGGGATAGGGCGTATCTCGATGCAAGCTAGGTATCTGGCCATCACCTAAACAGGGCACAGGGAGTAAGTATACACATATACATAATTGATAAAGACTAAAATTACAATCACAAATATATCATGGACAGATCATAATGCAATTACATATGAGCACACCAGTTTTTAATATTATAACTCTTATAATGCAAGTGGCATGATGTATGCTTTTCTATCCACAACTGAGGCCTCTAAAAGTCCATCTTGGACGTCCATCCAATACACCCTTGTGTTCCCGGAACACCGACATTTGTTCCCAGAACATAATGCCGAACCATACTTGGATAATAAGCATCACTCCTGGAGTGTGCACCACGTTCCCAGAACGCATACGTTCCCAGAACGCATAAAAACCAGGTCCCGGACACTGGCCACATATCTATAATGTGTCATCAAGTAGGTTATAATTTGGTACTCCCGGAGTACCCTCCTAATATTCCCAGAATATGATAAACGTTCCTACCAACCAGACTTCCAGTCTATATGGATGCACAAATATCAGGGTCGGTTTTATCTTTACATTAATTAATGTGATTTAGAAATATTCCAATTTCCCTTTTTTGAATGATTGATTTGAGGCATAATCTTTGGCATAAAATTCTCCTTTGAATTTTTCTCAAAACATGCCTTTTAAACTTAGATTGGGTAAAACAAAGTCAATGGTATTCAAAAACTTAACTTTTTATTTTTCAGATTTAGGTACTAACCGGTTACAGTTTCAGGCTAACCGGTTACAATTACAGACCTAAACTGTTTACCATTGCAATTCAGAAAAACCCTTTTTCTTGAATTTACTACCCAATCCACAAACAAGTTAAACATTGTTTTATGCCCCAAAATCACAGTTTCCATCATTCAAAAGTCCAAATCACATTTTGTTTTCCATAAAGCATAATTTCCTCTTGAAATTATTTCATGGAATTAAGGTATAAACCCCTTACCCTTAAATCTGAACCAAGAGAGTATTGTCACCTCCAATTCAGATTCTTTCCATTGAATTTAAGGTATGGATTTGAGTAAAATTATTGAAACTTCAGGACTGTTTTATAAACTGATTTTCTTTTGAAATTCTGCAGTGTCTAACCCGTTACGAATATCGAGTAACCGGTTAGATTATGCAGTCAGTCCTTCAAAATAAGGGTTTTAACACATCATTTTCTTTAATTCTCAAATCTAACCATTATTCATCATTCAATAGGGTTCATATACCTTAAACAAACATGTTTCATCACAGAAACCAAATTCAAAGTGCATGCATCAAGCTTTTTGCATCAAATTGCATAAAAATTCACATAAACACAATTTAATACAACAAAACTTATCATAAGCATTTAAATCCAGAATTCAGTATCAATATACTTTGCATGCATCAACATAAAGTTGCTCAAAACACCATTGAGCACAACTTTGGCCTCCAAGCCTTTGTGCCATATTGCACATAATGCCCTTTTTGAGTTTTGTTAACTCAAATCCTAAATCACTTGAATTTTAGTCTAAATCTAGTATAAGGTAGACTTCTCCCATACCTTAAGACTGAGTTTGATGAAGATTGACACAGAACTTGAAGAAAACTCCACAGATTTCTCACAAACTCACAGCTATGCTCTCAGCCACGAATTTCACCAACAGGGTCCAAAGACCAGAAGTTTTGACATAGCAAATGGCCAAAGAAATTGGGGAAAACAGTTAGGACTCAAAATAGGTAACATGCACTAGAGAATCAAAGAGATTTGAGACTTAAAGGTTGACTATACTTACCAAAATCCAGTCCCAAACTAAGCTTCCTGAACCAGAAAACTCAGACTCCAGCTATTCCAGTTCCAACTTCCCAAGTCGATTTCTCCTTCCACACAAATCCTCAACTCACAAATTTGGTATCTTTACAAAGCTCAAGATGTAAGCTTTGTAATGGTGTATGGCTCTCAATCTCACTCTCAGAAACAAGGACGAATTCCTCAGGACGAAAATGGAACCCTAGAACAAAGCCTCCCTTCTCATTTTCAGAAATTCAACCCTAATTTCATCAACAATTCATCTATATATAGACCAACCCAGGTTACATGCACATTGACGCGTGGTTTTCCACTTTATTCAAGCTGTAATCGTGGCGAATTCGGGATTAATCAAGTGATTACTCATCAAAATCCACTAACCCAGTTTCTGGGTTCATTGTCTAACCGGTTACAGGGCATTACTAACCGGTCAGATTAGTACAAAATTTAAAAATTAATATTTTTAAATCTTTCCCTCCAAGAACCTTTCCAATATTACCTTTAAGTCCTTATTCAGGGACCAAAATGCAATATCCTTATATTTTGCATTTATTTGCCCTATAAAAATATTTCAACTTATTTTTATATTTAAGGCTAATTAAATACAAAATATAAACTTGGAAAATTTCTACAAATTAATAATAAAACTTTTTATTATTAATTTCCTATTATTCGGGAGACGAAAATTAGGGGTGTTACACTGGCCATAGTTAATAATGCGACCGTTCGAGATCTCATAGGTGGGGTACGTCCCCCTAACCCGAATACTAGGATTCAGAAGACTCAGTTGCTGGACAGCATTGACAAAGGAGTCCGTGGTCAAATGGTCCCAATTGAAATAGTTCTACTTGGCCTGAACCTTGTTCTTCAACGCCTTCCGACGCATCTTATCAAGCTCGCCTTGCAGCCGAGACACAGTGTTCTCGGATTTAGTTAATTGCCCCTGAACCCCTTCCAGTTCAGCAATCCGATGACGAGCCTCGGCCAATTCGTCCTGAGCAGTTTTCATGACCCTTCAATCTCAGCCTTGGCCCTATCAACATCCTCTTTGGACTTGTCAGCAACTTCCTTGGCCTTCTCAACACCTTCTTTGGCCTTTTTCACCACATCATTGCCCTTCTCAGCCTCCGCAACAATCTTCTGAAGCTCGGAATTCTCCTCGGTTAATGCTTGGTTGCCTGCTTGATATTCCTTGATCTGGCCGAGCAGAATTTCCTCCCGGAGGTCGGTGGCCCTCTGTTTCTCCCTCTCGGCAGGTTACAGAGCTGCACAAATGTCCTCAGCATGCTCGGCTAAGTGGAAGGCATAACTGGCCAACCTCAGCATGTCCTTACCAAGAATACGAGCATTGTTCTTGAAGGTGTTGGCTATTTGCTCCAAAAGCCTTTTCTTGTCATTAGGAGTGTAGACCATCTCCACAAATTTTTCTTGCAGCTTCCGAGTCCACACAGTTTGCTCAGTAGGATCAGAAACGTCAAACCAAATGACCCCTTCTTCGAGATCGACTTCAGTAAGTCGACCGCTTTCCCCTTACCCTTTTCAATTCTGGCCCTCTTCGCCAGAGGAATAATATCAGCCTCATCTTCCTCATCATCAACATTGACGAGGGGCACGACAGTGGCAAAAACGTCGGCATGAGCAGAAGGAGCCGCCGAGTCTAACACGACCTCGGCAGTAGAAGGTGGCACCACATCAACTATGGCAGAATGAGTAGCCTCACTAGAGGCCTGAGTGTAACACCCCAAAATTTTAATCCCTGATTAATGAAATGTTAATTATAAAGTTTATTATAATTAATTATTTCCATTCTTAATCTTCGATTAAAATCTGTATTTATGCATTTAAGGAATGTGTGTGAATTCATTTATTTTTGCATAAAATAAATATTTTTGCATATTAGTCCCTGAGTTGGGACCTAGAGGTAATTATAGGAAGGGTTTTGGAGGGAAAATAAATAAAATTATTATTTTTCAAAAACTGACCAAAACACTCGAGTATTTTCTCGACTACTCGAGTATTCTGAACAGAGTTGCACGAGTTAGTGCGTTTCGTGAGTCACCATCAACGATTTCGTTTTGTTGACACGAAATCACCACCCTCCCATATCCATGGACGTCGTGTCGATCTGCATGCAAACTCCCAGCTTCTATTTAAGCCATTCATCAACGAATTTGAAGTTTTTGTTGATGAAATTGGGAAGTTAGGGTTCTGAAGTTGTTGCCTTCGATTCCTCTTCATTTCTGAGTGTTAGACTTCGATTGATACACGATTACGAAGCTCACAACCAGGGCTTCGTAAAGATACTAAGATTATTAACTGAGAACAAGTATAGAGTGAGAATCGAATCTGAGAAGGGAAGGAGTTGAAGTTAGTTTCAGCTTCTGGAGCTTACTTGGAGCCTTGATTTTGGTAAGCTCACGAGTTCTCTGAGTCTTAATTCAGTTTCTATAGTTAGTAGATGTTGCATAGAGTTTAGAAATTCTAATTTCCCCAATTTCTATCTCTATTTCATATGTCAATCAACTCCATTTTGGACCTCAAAACTGTCTTGCATGTGATGCTTGAAGAGGTTTTGGTGCTGTGGAGCTTCTTCTTGCAAATTCTCTTGTTGATTCACGTCTGTAAGGTAAGGGGAAGTCTTTCTATTCACTAGATAGAGTTTAAATTGCATGATTTCAATTAGAGAGCCACCAAGAGGCTCTAAGGGCTTAGATTGAATAGGGAATATGGTTTGGAGATCAAATGATGCTCTATTGTTGTTTTGAGCAAGTTCTATATGATACATGCAAGCTTTATTGATCTTTATTTCACAAGTTTATTGAGTATTTTGCAATTTGATATGTTAAGTTGTGAAATTGTATGTTTTATGCACAATCTTGTGATTCCCTGTCAAATCTGTTATTTCATGTGTTTTAAGTGTTTAGACACGTTCAATATATGTTATATGAACTCTGTTGATCATTGGATTGGACTAGAAATGGTTAGAATTGAAAATGGTATGTTAAACCAAGTTTCCAGTCTGTTCTGCAAGAAAAGACTCGAGTACTTGGCTTGATACTCGAGTAAATTTTTGGTATAACAGTGTATTTTGTGTTAGAACACTCGAGTAAGGCAGGAGTCATTCGAGTGTTCTAGAATTGATGAAGAACACTCGAGTACTCATGAATCACTCGAGTATTTTGATGAATCTGAAACCCAAATCCTCAGAAAGGCATGAACCACTCGAGTAATTTAGAACTACTCGAGTAATCTGGAAATAATTGAAGAACACTCGAGTAGTTTTACCCAGAATATTAAAAAATACCATTTTTAAGTCTGAACCATTGACTAATACTTAAATGACAATAATCCAAGTGATCTCAGACTTAAAGGAAATTAATTGATATGGTAAATTTTCGTTTGGATGACGAGACGTTGCTCGGGTGGCACGTCGGGTATTATTAAAAGAAAAACGCCAATCAATTCCTTTAAGTGAAAAGTAATGCATTCATTCTGGAGTTTGGATGATAGATCGTTTATCATGTTTTGGTAACATGAGGAGGGCCTCTGGGAGTTCCAATTGACGGCTCGCTTGATGACACGTTATGGTTGACGACGTGGTCGGCTTAGTGAGATGCCGATATGGTTATACCGTTTGGATGACGGGCCGTTTGGATGAGGGGACGTGCTCGGGTGGCATGGATTCCAAGCTTGTCGTGTACATTCTTGGTGAATATACGAATGTTGTACACCTAGGAGTACAACGCATTGTTGAGTGCTGGATGAAGTAAAGGATGGACGTCAGAGAGTGACATAGAATGATGGAGATAGGCTTGAGAGCTAAGTTCATACATCATGCCACTCATTTGATCTAAAATTGATAAATGAAATAAGTATGAGCATCTTACTTGCATCCTATATCTGCTAAATGTTAAGTGTGATTGTTGTTTATTGTTGCATGTATATACTTTCACATTGTACATACATTTACGCTCTATTGATTATGTGTATAGAATTGCTTACCCCTATGCCCTTGTAGGTGATGTCACGTTACATCGCTTGCATCGAGATCCGGCCACTTCCTAGTGGCATATGGATCTACGAGGACCATCGCGCGGTGTTCGAGGGGGAGGTAGAGGTAACCTTCTACCACCCGAACCCGTTGATTCGATTTCGTCCTCGTAGGTTTAGGATTCCCATCATATACACTATGCACGTACCCCCTTTTTACACATATCATGGACCACCTCCCACACGACCAGCTCGCTCATATCACAACTTTCGTTTTCGACCTACCCGCTCACACCCTTTTTCTTCGAGAGTCTTCCGCGAGGAGACTCCCCCTTCTGAACCGAGGAGCCCAGTTAGGGTCACACCATCTCCTGACCCTGTACCCAGTGGTAGGGTACCCTCTCCATCGGATGAGATCGAGGAGGACCCCGTGGAGGATGAGAGCGGAGGCGAGCCAGTCGTTCATTCTACCGGGAGTCAGTGGAGGGACGATGATCCCTAGGTATGTGCATATGGTACATGATGAGGATCAGGGGATCCGATGTGGGGATGTTGTGGAGGAGGTTCTGCTACTGCTGCTGTTGATGATGATGATGTTTATTCCTGCTACCTGGAGACTGCTACTACTATCACTACTACTACTGCTGCTGCCAGATCTATGTGACCTGCTCTAAAGATTCATATTTTGATATGTATATATTGTAAATATACCTTTTGAGAACTTTAGAGCGATGGTCTACTTTTGATGTACATATTATATTATGGACTTGTACTGGGATCTTGGAGACATGGTTACTTGGGACTATGTATTTCATGACTTATATATATATATATAACTTATGTTCATATTCCAACTGTGCATAGTCCTACCATTTCCGCTTACTCTGATAAAGATTAATTAACGGATTCGGTTATGTTATTTAAATTGTATCAGTTCTGCAAAAGAAAAGAATTGATAAGCATCGCTTAGTTTTACTATGTCAATACGTTTTTCAAAGCACCGATGCTATCTGGATTATGAAAAGGTTTTCTTACCTTAGCAAATGCCGAATCCAATACAATGTTTAGAATGACATAAATTATATTCTCCAAGAATTCCATGTTTTGGTTTGTGCACCCGTCTTGAAAGAGAAATTTTTATTTTCACAATTTTTATATAATAACAAGTCCATATATTTTTCCAAGTAATAGTTAATTATTACAATATTTATATTCAATGTAAGAGGGTGTCACACTGAGTGGTATCAGAGCAAAAGTCAGATCCTGTAGTAGTAAAATAGTTCCAGAAAGGTAGCCATCAACACCAAGCAGGAAACCACAGGGCATATTTATTGTTTTGAATGTTAGTATCTTGCTTGTTTTGAGCATTAGATACAATTGAATGTTTTATTTGAAGTTATGGTTATCGCCTTCGTATAGGTGGTGTGATGAATGTTTCTTTAGTTCAACATATGTGACCATAAGTCCATAGCGCAGGTCTATTATGGCCACTAGAAACCAAAATCACACCAATGCGATGTTAGAGAGGATTACCGCGGTGCTGGAGTCCATGCAGCAACAGCAATCTCAGCAACCACCTCAACCGGTTAATCCACCTCATCAGTGCAATGTGGGTAATTCTGAGGCGAAGAGTCTAGCAGATTTTAGGAGTTGCAATCCACCCAAGTTTGAAGGAGGATTTAAGTCTGAGGAGGCCAATAAGTGGATTCACACCATGGACAAGATCTTGAGAACTTTGGACTCCACGGAAGCTCAGAAAGTAGCATATGCAGTCTACATGCTAGAAGATGAGGCTGAGAACTGGTGGAATCACACGGTTCAACTCCTACACTATAAAGGAAGGGACGTGAATTGGGGTGTATTTATGGAGAAGTTTCTCAATAAATACTTCCCTGAGGATATGAGGAGAAAGAAGGAGGTGGAATTCCTACAACTAAGACAAGGAAACATGAGTGTGGGTGAGTACGCGGCCAAGTTCGAGGAGTTGATGAAGTACTCTCCATATTATTAGAACAACCCTGATGAAAGGAGCAAGTGTATCAAGTTTAAGGGAGGCTTAAGGCCCAAACTAAAGTCAATTTTCAGCTATCAACGGATCCAAAGCTTTCATGCACTCGTGGACATGTGTAGGATGTATGAAGATGACAAGAAAGCTGAAGAGTTGCAAGCAACCGAGGGTAAAGATAGCTGGAATTGTGGACCTCAAAGGCGCAAGGGTTTCAACAACCGAGGAAAAGGTCCGTATGATCGCCGAGGGAAAGGCAAAGGGAAGGCTGGAGGTAATGATGGAAGGAACTCTCGGAGCGAGACTCCATTTTGTGACAAGTGCAAGCGCCATCATTATGACCGTTTTTGTTGGGGAACAAGTGGCTGTTTCAATTGTGGAAAACCGGGTCACTTTGCAAGAGACTGTAAGGAACCGGCCAAAGCCAATGCAAGAGGGACTGCTGATAGGCCTATAGCTCAAGGAAGGGTTTTCACGCTTAGTGGTGTGGAGGCAAGCCGATCTTCTGATCTGGTGCAAGGTAATCACTTGCTAAATGGTCAGCTTTGCAATGTGTTGTTTGATTCTGGTGCAACGCATTCATTTGTTTCATATGAATGTGTAGATTGTAACATCTGCCTTTTGACTCACTTCTTCTACAAGTCCCTAATCAAGAAATTATTTTAACCTAATTAATTAAAGAATTGATTTAAAAGAGTTTTGATTTCGTGATGGGTTTTATGCTTTGAAATTTAATTTACTTGTGTTGTGATTTTATGTGCTTGATTTTCTAAGGTTTTCAATGAATCATATTGCTTGAGGTTTTCATTGAGATTTTGACTTCTTAATTGATTCATATGATTTTATGGTTTTAAGATGGAAAATTATTTTCCCTAGGTTTCAAAAATCAAAGTCCAATTATCTTGATCTAGAATTATCTCTAGAAAACCCTAATTAGCATCCTTAATCTTTGATTAAGCCTTAATCGAGTTCCTAATCCTTGATTAAGCACTTAATCACTTTCCTAAACCCTAAACCATCAAGGTTAGTGAACTAATCTAGAATTAAGTTTTCCCTAAACTTATGCTAGTATGGATTAAGTTTTTGATTAGTACCTTAATCCTCGATTAAGCCCTAATCTCTAAGGATTAGTGGACTAAACCTAAATTAATTTCCCTAATCCTACCCTAATCACGATTAGACCCTAATTAGCACCTTAAACCTAATTAAGCTAACCTAGTCTACCCTAAACCTCCCATGGCCGAATACCTAGGTGTATTACTTGGCCACCAAGTTGATTTACTTGGTCACCAAGTTGCCTTGCCTAATAGTCAAACATATGACATCACCTAGATGACCTAAGCATGACCTAAAGGAAGGAAAAAGAAAAGGAAATAGAAAAAGAAAAGGAGGAGCCGTGGGGAGGAGGAAACAAACCCAAGCCCACACAAAACTAAGTATACCAACACCAACACACACACTTCATGTAGTTTCCATTTCTTCATTTTCTTTCACTTCTCATCCCAAACCAAACATCAACACTCACACACACTCCATTTGGTTCTTCTTCATTTCCATTCATTCCAAGCCCTAAACACTTCACAACTAAGAGCAACATTAAGTTCTTAATGAGAGAGAAAGAGAGAGAAAGAGAAACAGAGAGGGAGTGGCTGAAGCCTTAAGGAGGAACAAGGAGGAGGATTTTGCTTTTCTAGTTTGATTTCTAAGCTTGATTTAGGTAGATCCTTAAGCCCTTAACCTCTTTTCTTTGATTCATCTTCGTTTTTCATGATTTTCTTCTAAAGCTTGAATTTTGGTTTGAAAGTGTTGATGCATGTTTGTTTTTATGCTAGATCTAGAGTTTTCACTAACATGCATGTTGACTTTTGAGCTTGATCTTGAAGTTTTGTTAAGAAAGTGTTTTTCTCATGATCTTAAGTTTTCTTCTTGATTTCTTAAAAATGTTTTTGAAAAGAACTTGATTTTAAGTTTTCATGAAGGATTTTTCAAAGACCTAGTGTTTTTGACTTCATGCATGTCAAGATCTATGATTGAACTATGATATACTTGATACTTGAGTTTTAATACAAAGATCTTTGAGAATGATTGAATTTTCTTAGTGATTTTTCTTGTGTTGGTCACGGTTTTGATGATGATGTGGTTGAAACCTTGATTTTCTTTTGTTTGATCTCTTGCATGTTATGATCTTGGATTTGATGGTGTTTTAGGTGAATGAAATTTATGTGATGTTGTGATCCTTATGTGATTAGCCACGGTTTTGTATGCTTAGTTGAAAAGGATTAAGATTTTCTTAAGTTTAGTTAATGAATATGTGATTTCCATGAACCTTGAGTTGATCTTAAGTGTTAAATGAGAAATAAAAATTGTTTAGAGATTTGTGTGATGCTCACGGTTTTATGTAGGAAAATATGCTAGGATTATGTTTCTACTTGCTTGATGAATTATGTGAAGTTGTTGTTGGATTTAGAGTGGTTTTAGAAGTCTTGAATCTTTGAAAATGTTTTTGAGAAAACCTAGTTGAGGTCACGGTTTGGACCTTAACTCTTGAGTTAAATTTTCTTAGATGTATGTATGTTGATGTCATGAAATTATGTGTTGATTTGTGAAGCTATCCTTTGAGAAAATAATTTTTAAACAACTCATGATGCATACGGTTTTGATATAGTCAAGTATGATAAGATGAAGTCTTGCTAAGATAGAATTGGTTAAGTGAAAGTTAAATGAAAAGTTGTCTAAGTGTTTGTGTGAACCATGATTCGGTTTGTATGTGTTTTAAAGTTTGATTTCTTTATTTGATTGAGTTATATGTATGAATGAGTATGTGAACATGTGATGTTTGACTTAATTTGACGACTTGTGATTATGTAATGTTTGTTTAAGGTTCTTAGGTGAGATAAGAATGATTTTTGGAATGCATGAGAGTATTTAAATGGTTTGAATTGTTTAAGTACCATGCTTCCCACATGTGATTCTAAGTGTTTGAACTTGACAGATTGTTGATCAAAGTGTTTGTTTGATTGTTTTCAAGATGCTTGGTTTACCTATGTGTTTGAATTGGTTTTGGACAATGAAAAATGAATTTAAAGCTTAGGATATAATGCTGTCCAGAATTTTCTAAGTTGTATTTCTTGTTTTAAAAATGTTTTCAAGGTGTTTTAAAGTTTAGTTTTTATCAGTATTTGACATAAGATAAAATTGGTTTGAAAAGTGCGATTTTTCGGTGTTTTCGAAGTTGAGTTCATTGCTGTCCAAGAGAGACCAGCAAGGAAACTCTTGATTTAAATTAATTTATTTGATTTGTTTTCTCATGGTTTTAAAGTATAAAAGTTAGTGGTTGACTTTGGACAAGTTTGAGTAAAAAGAATTGATGTTTTGGTTTTAAATAAAGACAAAGTTTGGATTTTTCCTAAGTTACCTTGAGAATGATTTTAAGAGTAATATTTAAATAAAGTTTAATACTCATATGTCTATCTTATGGGACATGAAAGAAGTTGGAGTCGGGCAGGCTAGGAAGGGAGCAAATCGTTAGGAACTTAGAGATTAGGTAATTGCAAATCCAGGTGAGAGAGAAGTTATCCTAAGATGCTTTGGTGTCTAGTGAGTATGCTAGGACACCCCGTACTCTCTCAAAGTCGGAGTAAAGGTCTATTGTAGCTAGTAGTATACCCGATAAATTGTGTGCCTTGTTTGTATCGCGGTATACGAAGACTCAGACCTATACCATCACATGGTATGAATTGATTGATATATTTGTCATGTTAAGATATATTGTTGTTTATATTGTCATTGCATGAGCATAATGCATCATCCCGCGATATAAGTTAAGATTAGCAAAGACATTAGAAAACTATAAGAAATCCCCCAAAGAATAGAACGAAACTCTAAAGGGTGGAACGCGCTACGGAACCGGATGATGCTGATGCGCCCGCGTCCGAGGATCGAGCTGACGACATGGCTAGTAGATTAGTGCCTGGATAACGACAATGCTTTTGGACCAGACGCAATGAGTGCCGAATTCTACAAGATAGTTTCCATATGGTCGTAGCCATATGTTGAGAGTGAGTTAAGATAGGTCGGAGCCTATCTATCAAGGATTGTTGATATCTTGCATACTGTTCGGAGCCGTATGCCGAGTGTGATTCAGGATGGGTCGGAGCCCGTCAGACTTAGTGGTCGAGTCCCACAGAAGCATTTCGCATATGGTCGGAGCTGTATGACGGAGATGACTTAGGATGGGTCGATGTTAGGACAATGAGTATAACCTCACGACTTAAAACCCTAACCCGAAGTAGTGGAGAGGAAGATACACCTGAACTACCCTTGTGGTGTTCAGCTGGATGATTAAGATAGGGGGCGACAATGACGGTGATTCGTCAAGAAGCCTTGAGAAGTCTGTCTAGGTGGGAAGAACCATAGGGGCCCTGGCTGAACCGGTCGGAGCTGGTCACCCAAGGGTGTGGACGAAGTACCAAACAATCACTAGACGGATGACTGACACCCCCCTTGACTAAATCTTTACCAGTGAGAGGGATGCTCGAACACGGTTGGATGTGCCCTTTTTCTCAAGACATTATTTATTTTGCCATCCGTAAAAGGCCGGTGTGGTTAGAGATCTTGTACTCCTGATTGCTTCCGACTAGGTGGATGGATCCCGAGGAGATGTAGACCCGGAACCCAAAACCATAAACCCTGAATTTCTGATACTACGGACTCGAGATACGTGGACGAAGAGATTTCGATTTGGCGAGACAGACTGATTAAGAGACTTTGACTTTGTGAGATGAAATAATTAAGAGATTCCCTTAAGTGAGAGATAAAGTGTTAGATAATGCGACGATTGCATTGCATCCTCATGCATCTTGCATAATTATCTGCTGTACTGCTTGTTGTATTGTTTGTATTATTTGTTATGTTCTGGTATACGTCGCTAGTGTAAATCCAAGAAGTCGATGGGAGTAATTCCATTTGGGTAACTTACTCTCTCAACTTCTTGTGCACATGTGATGATGAACCTTTGGTTCTAAAGATGGCGGAGCTGGTGATGCTTCTCCTGGAAGGAACACTTGCTGATCGTGATGCGCTGACGAGAGGGCTACTGCTGGACGACGGAGACTGCTTTTAGGAACTTACGTTTCGGATCGATAAGGGGACGCGGCTTAGTAGTTTATAGTTAGGTTCTAATGGACCCTTGCTGATATGTATCAAGTGTACCCCTTTTGCTTTTGAAATGTTTTGATAAGATAAATATTTATGTAAGAATGACACCGATAAACTATGGTGACCACTTTTGAAAGAATCTTTACGATCTATTCCTAAACTGTTTTCAAAAGGGCTGTCATGATCTGATAGACAAACCATTTTAACTAAATCAAATATGTTTTCTATATGTAAAATGTTTTACTTATTTGTTGGAGGTAAATTCATCAATAACAAATTGTTTTTAGAAAATTCAGTAAACGTTTTTGAGAGAAAGGATTTAAAAGTATTACCTTGTTTTGGGAAACTTGATTGATGAGTTTTCTACTAGTGAAAAAAAAAATTTCACCCTATTTTCATAAAAGAATTAATTGGTATTTGTAAGTGTTTATTTCGAGTTTTCCAAATCGGGGTGTTACACTTGGTGGTATCAGAGCAATGGTTGTCCATGTGGCCTGAACATGGCCTTACATGTTCTCTGTTGTGTGATCTCTAGATATGTTAGGTTGTGTGATAAGATGCGTTAGTAGGTATATTGAATCGTTAGTGCGTTAATGAATATAGCTTACGATGTCTGGAAGAGGAAGAGGTAGACATGCTCCTGAAGCAGCTCGGAACACCGAGGATATGCTACACGATTTGACTGCTGCAGTTCTGGGCATGAGTGAGAATCTCAACTCGATGCATCAGCAAGCCCAACAGAACAACCAAAACCAAAACTTAGGACCTCAGGAATATAGGGGATTAGATGAGTTTTGTAAGAGGAACCCTAAGGAATTCGCCGGTGGATATGCTTCGGATAACGCTAACGAATGGATTAGAGAGTTAGAAAAGATCTTCACCGCTATGCAATGCACCGATGCTCAGAAGGTAACCTACGCGGTCTACATGCTAACCAAGGAGGCATCTGACTGGTGGGAGAATACTATGCAAGTTATGGAGGTTCAGCAAGAGGCTATCACTTGGGACTCCTTTAAGCAAAGGTTTTTGGAGAAGTATTTTCCTATCGATATGAAGTTGAAGAAGGAAATAGAGTTCATGCACCTTACTCAAAAAGATATGTCGGTCGGCGAGTATGCTGCGAAATTCGAGGAACTGGTGAAGTACGTACCGCACTACAATCAACCCGGAAACGATCAGTCGATGTGCGCAAAGTTCCTAGATGGACTTAAGACTGAGATTAAGATGGCTTTCATACATATGGGGATCGACAGTTTCCCGCTCTTAGTGAGCAGATGCAAAATCTATGAGGACGGACTTAAAACGAAGAACATGGGTAATAAGACTACTGTAACCTCGAGTTCCCATGGACCGATGAGAAACACCCTTAATTACCAGAATGCGAGGCAACGAACCCAGCATGGGCGAGGACCCTATGATCGATTCAGAGGAAGAAGGGATAATCAGTATAGAGGATCGTGGTTCCGAAGGAACAACAATCGCAACAATGGCAACCGGGGTAATAGGAGCGCCAACACTTGGAGCCACAATGGAAGTAGGAATCGCTACAACAATAACCCTACCGATAGGAACTCTGAAACATCACCTCCCATCTGTGCTCGATGTCGCAGACGCCACTTCGGTAACGAGTGTAATTCTAAACCAGTCTGTTACATCTGTCAAGAACTTGGTCATTTTGCGAGGCAATTCCCTAACCCAAGGAAAGGGAATGATGCTGGAAATGCTACGAGGCCACAGGCTAAAGGAAAGGTGTTTACGATGAGTGGTGTAGAGGCTTCAAACCACGATGGTCTCATCCAAGGTACATGTCTTATACGCGAGAATTCCTTAAATGTGTTGTATGATTCGGGTGCCACATACTCTTTTATATCTGATGATGTTGTGAGTAGGTTGCATTTAATGGTAGCTTCTCTACCATATGATTTGATTGTGTTTACCCCTACTAGTGACCCGGTCACAGTTTCGACTTTTTGCCCTAAGTGTCCGGTAGTGATAGATGATAGGATTTTCCCACTGACATGATAACGTTACCCTTATCCCAAATTGATGTTATCTTAGGAATGGACTGGTTATACACTAACCATGTTCAGTTGAATTGTTTCACTAAAACCCTGTCTTTTGGAAACCCTGACGATACCTTACCAAAGCACGTAACTGCCAATCAAGTCATGGCTTCTCTGAGATAGGGAGCCCATGTATACATGATCTCAACTTCTTTGGATGTCGATATGGACAATCACATTCAAGAGCTGCCTGTAGTTCGAGACTTCCCAGAAGTTTTCCTTGACAACATTCCTGGATTACCACCTGTTCGAGAGGTCGAGTTCTCAATCGAGGTGATACCGGGGACTGGACCAATCTCTAGAGCGCCTTACCGAATGGCACCAGTAGAGCTAGCTGAGTTGAAAAAGAAGATTGAGGAGTTGGCGGAAAAACAACTCATCAGGCCCAGTGTGTCACCGTGGGGAGCTCCAGTTTTGCTAGTTAAGAAGAAGGACGACAGTATGAGGTTATGTGTCGATTATCGCCAGCTAAACAAGGTAACAATCAAGAAAAAATATCCTCTGCCTAGGATAGACGACCTGATGGATCAGTTGAGAGGAGCGGCGGTATTTTCAAAAATCGATCTTCGATCGGGTTATCACCAGATTCGGGTGAAGGAAGATGATATTCCAAAGACTGCTTTTAGGACCCGATATGGACATTTCGAGTATTTAGTCATGCCATTTGGAGTGACTAACGCTCCTGCAGTGTTTATGGACTACATGAACAGAATCTTCCAGCCGTACTTAGATTCGTTCGTGGTAGTATTCATAGACGATATCCTCATTTATTCCAAGGACAAGGAGGAACACGAGGAACATTTGAGGATAGTTCTACAGATTTTGAAGGAAAAGCAGTTGTATGCGAAGCTCTCAAAGTGTGAATTTTGGTTGGAAGAAGTGAATTTCTTGGGTCATGTAATCTCAAAGAAAGGAATAGCGGTAGATCCAGCCAAGGTAAAGGCGGTTTTGGACTGGAAAGTGCCAACGACGGTAACTAAGATTCGAAGTTTTCTCGGTTTGGCAGGATACTATAGGCATTTTGTGGTAGACCGACCCTCGGTCTACCCTTAGCATACTCGACCGACCAGATTACCCTATCTGGTAGGTCACGCCTACCCAGGCCAAGCGCTTGTCCTAGGACCCATCCTGGCACCTCAGGACCGACCACATGGGACTTACCCCCTAAGGAGTCCGAGCTAGGGGCGTGTGAGCCTAACTTGCCAACAGGGATAAGATTCTCCACTACAGGATAAGGATGAATGACTCATCCCACATCCTAAAGGGGACACGTCAGCTGCCTTGCTGGCCCTCCGTACAGGCCCACAAGGTACAATGCCACCCCTATAAATAGCTGTCTCCAGCAAAGGGCTCTGGTACGTTCTCTCTCTCCCTAATTGCACACCCGCACACACTGTGATTAGGGAAACCCTAGTTGTCCCAACTGGACCTCTAGCATACCTAAACAATCATACACTAAACTCAGTCCATCCACTAGTTCTTAGGTCTCTCTATACCTTTGAGCTAGGGGTGCATCTGAAACACCGTGTCCTAGACACGACATTGGCGCCGTCTGTGGGGAATCTGATAAAATGTTATCCCCACCCAAAAAATGGTAAGCCCACGTGGAAACGCCGCAAACAGCTCGCGCGACGCAAATTACCAGACCGGAAGGAACCGCCAGAGACTGGAAGAAGGCAGCGCTAACAATGGAAGAGATCTGGAAGGAAGAAATCCTCCCCACCAAAGCATGCCATCGGTAAGACTTGAAATCCCATCCCGCAGCCACCACTCAGTAACAGCCCGAACTCACAGTGGTCCATACACCGTTTATTCTAGGCAGACAAACCCTAACCCCCCTAATCATGTACCAAACCACGGCTCCGACCGCTCCATCGACGCCCGTGTCTCCGGAGAAGAAAGGGGACACTCCCAAGGCCGAAGGGAAACCCAGCTTGAAGAAATAATCAAACAACAAGCCTAAATGTTGGAGCAACAGGGAAGGGCCATAGCAGAGCTCCAGCAGATCCACATGCAGGCGGTTGCTGCACGGGCAGTAGAAAAAACCCCAGTAACCATACCAGCCCAGGATCCTCAAGGCCCCATTGCTCTTCCCCCACCACCTCCAATAAATCCAGCCCTTGCAGCCACTTATGAGACCGACGATAGCGCTCACCCTGGCCACCCCTTTACTCCGCGAATCATGGCTTATGAGACACCCTCCGCATTCCTCGGCCCCACCAGTGTAGCGAAGTATAACGGGTTAACCGACCCCTTGGAACACATTTTATCTTTTGAAGGTGCTATGAACTTTTATGATGGAGGAGACCTAATGAAGTGCCGAGCCTTTTCTATGACTCTGCAACCACCCGTTTTGAGGTGGTACTCGGCCCTGCCTAGGAACTCTGTTAACTCCTGGGCAGAAATGAAGAGAGTTTTCCTAAACAGATATACTGCTAGTTGCGTCCAGCCAAAGTCCGACCACGCACTAGCAGGTGTCATGCAACAACCCGAAGAACCCTTGAGAGAATATCTGTCCCGTTTCCATTCAGAGGCAGGATCCGTTCCAAACCTTGAACCAAGCTTCTCGGTCTTCCTTTTCACTCAGGGACTTCGGAATGGAGACTTCAAAAACTCACTAGTGGGAAAACCGCCGAGGGATATGGCGGAGTTAAGACATCGTTCCCCCAAATTCATAAATTTGGAGGAATTCAGCAAATGGCAGAGAAACAGGGAAAGAGGGGAGCGAGGGGAGCCTTCCTCTCAGGGAAAACCAAGAAGAGATGACAGAAGAGATGACAGGAGGGAGGAACAAAGAAGAGGACCTAGAGGGGACAGAAGGTTCGGCGTTCCCCGAGCAAAATTCGAGCAGTACACTCCTCTCACGGTCCCAAGAAGTCAGATACTGCAGGAAATAATGCAAACCGACCTTCGAATGGTAGAAAGACCTCCCCCCTTAAAAAGAAGCCAGCGCCAAGACCGTTCCAAGTTTTGCTCGTATCATGGGGGATACGGGCACACTACAGACGAGTGCACTTGGCTAAGGGATGTCATCGAGCAACTGATAAGAGATGGGAAATTACAATAGTATGTCAGGGAGGCACTCAACCGACATGCTCGAAGAAGGACCCCCTCTCCAGACAGAAACATTCGACCTCCAACCAGAGAAGCCAACCATATCACCAATCAGCAACCATCCGATCCACAAAGAGTAGCCATGGTAGAAGTAACTATAGACCAATCCCCGCAAAATCTTAGAGTCAACACCATAGCAGGAGGTTTCGCGGGGGGAGGAGAAAAGAGATTCGACAGAAAAAAATACATCAATCAAGTGCTTGCCGTCCATGACCATCGAATCCGAAAAAGAACCACAAAAAGTGTACCCATCTGTTTCTCTGATGAAGATCTTGAAGGGATCATCCCGGGTCACAACGACCCAATGGTCATTACTGCTCTGGTAGGCAACTATGAGGTTGCCAGGATATTTGTCGACCAAGGCAGTTCGGCAGACATCATGTTCTTGAACCTTTTTGAAGCCCTGAAGTTAAAAACCTCCGACTTAACCCCATTCGAGGGAAAGTTAATCAGCTTTACAGGAGACGCGGTGGTTCCCAAAGGACACATCCAACTACCGGTAACACTTGGGAACCACCCCTCGGCCAGGACCGAGATAATCAAGTTTCTCGTGGTCAACTGCCCCTCAGCATATAATGCCATCCTCGGCACAACATGCCTACAGGCTTTCGGTGCGGTCGTCTCGACCGTTCATCTGGCCATGAAATTTGAAGGCTCCGACGGAACTGTTGTCGCTATCCGAGCCGAGCAGGAAAAAGCTAGATTATGCTACAATGCTAGTTTAGCAAAATTCAAAAGCCCTGAAGAAATTCAGCCAAAGTTATGTTTGAACAAAGGAAATGTACTTTTGACAGACTTGGATGTCAAATCTGAGTTGGATGATACAAGACCAACCCCACAAGGTGAGTGGGAATTCATTGTGTTCGATGAAGATCTCCCGAGCAGGAAGGTGAAGCTAGGAACCAACCTTTCAGAAACAATACGAGCAGAGATGCTTGAACTTTTAAAGAAAAACAAGGACCTTTTTGCATGGACCTCGGCTGATATGCCGGGGATTGATCCAAACCTAATTTGTCATCGTCTCAGCGTTCACCCGATCGCAAGGCCGGTCGCCCAGAAAAAGAGAAGGGTTGGCACAGAGAAAGCTGCAGTAATTGAGGAGAAAGTGGCCGAGCTCCTCGCTACCGGATTCATCCGAGAGGTCAATTATTCCGAGTGGCTTTAAAACAAGTATTGGTCAAAAAATCAAACGGGAAGTGGTGCATGTGCATCGACTACACCGACTTGAATAAAGCTTGCCCAAAAGACCAGTACCCCCTCCCCATTATTGACAAACTAGTGGACAACTCAGCTGGCTACCAACTCCTTTCTTTTATGGATGCATACTCGGGGTACAACCAAATCCCGATGTACCCTCCTGATCAGGAGAAAACGGCCTTCATCACCGAAAGGGCTACATATTGCTACACGGTAATGCCTTTCGGATTGAAAAACGCTGGCGCAACCTACCAGCGGATGATGAACAAGGTCTTCTCGGGTTTGATTGGTCCTACTCTTGAGGTGTACATAGATGATATGATAGCCAAGAGCAAGAAAAAGGAAGATCATCCCCAGGACTTAGCAGCCATACTGGACAGAATCAGAAGGTACAACATGGGCCTGAACCCCGATAAGTGCACCTTCGGGGTTCCGGCCGGGGCCTTTTTAGGCTTCATGCTCACAGAGAGGGGTATCGAGGCCAACCCAGAGAAATGCCAAGCTATTATGAACATGCATAGCCCGTCTAATGTAAAGGAGGTCCAGAGGCTGACTGGTCGGATGGCAGCCCTCTCAAGATTCCTCCCTCAAGCAGCTAAAAAAGCCCTCCCGTGGTACCAACTTCTCAGAAAGAACAAAACTTTTCTTTGGAATGACTCTTGTGAACAAGCGTTTGCTGAACTCAAGGAATACCTCTCGGCCCCTCCCGTCCTCACAAGTCCTCGAGAGGGAGAAATACTGTTTTTATACTTGTCTGTTAGTGAAACATTTGTTAGCTCGGCACTGGTCAAGGACGACTCAGGTACCGAGCGACCCATCTACTTTGTCAGCAAGGCCCTCCAAGGACCCGAAATAAGATACTCCAAGATAGAGAAGCTCACTTTTGCTTTGGTAATTGCTGCTAGGAGACTCCGGCAGTACTTTCAGAACCACCCCATTGTAGTCAAAACAACTCAGCCAATAAGGCAGGTACTTCACCGACCTGACTTGGCGGGAAGGATGGTCTCTAGGTCCGTTGAGCTATCAGAGTTCGACGTCGCCTACGAGCCGCGGAGAACCCTCAAGTCCCATGTCCTAGCGGACTTTGTTTCAAAATTGTCAGACCTCAACCAACCCAGCCAGCCCCAACCTTGGAAGATTTATGTTGATGGTTCCAGCCACAGTAAGGGGGCTGGGGCCGGAATAATCCTTGAAAACGCCGAGGGCCTCAGCGTAGAATATTCCTTCAAATTTGAGTTTCCCACCTCAAACAACCAAGCAGAGTATGAGGCGGTGATAGCCGGCCTGCGGATGGCCCACCAAATGGGGGCTTCAGAAATCGAAGTTTTCAGCGACTCTCAGTTAGTTGTATCTCAGGTCAAAGGTGAGTTTCAAGCAAAAGAACCAATTCTCCAAAAATACCTAGAACAAGTCAAAACCCTCTCTGATCTCTTCCCTCTATTTTCCATCACTTACATCCCTAGGTCCTCCAATGGGCGCGCTGATATTCTCTCCAAGCTCGCTAGCACTAAAGGTCCTGAAAACAACAAAAGCCTAGTCCAAGAAACTGTCCACCAGCCGAGTGTTGTTCTGGCGTTATCTCTGACCACCGATTGGATGGACCCCATCAAGCAATATCTTAAATTCCGAGTCCTACCAACCGACCCCACTCAAGGAAAAAAGATAGTCAAGCAAGCTGCTCAGTATGCCATGATCGGTGACATTTTTTATAAACGGGGAATGGACTCTCCTATGCTGAAGTGTCTGAACCCTGCTGAAGCCGATCTCGTGTCGACCGAGGTCCACGAAGGAATCTCGAGCCACCATGTAGGTGCAAAAGCTCTAGCCCGTAAAGTACTCCGAGAAGGCTATTACTGGCCTACACTTCTAAGCGATGCTTCAGAACATGTAAAAAGATGCAAATCTTGTCAGCTTCACGGAAAGATCTTCCAACGCCCCCCGATGGAGCTCCACTCAATGATCGCACCTTGGCCCTTCTATCAGTGGGGCATGGACATCATATGGAAATTCAAAACAGCTCCGGGGCAGCTAAAGTTTGTGGTGGTCGCAATTGATTATTTCACAAAATGGGTCGAAGCCGAGGCTTTGGCCACAATTTCTTCAGCTAAAATCCAAAAATTCTTTCTTAGACAAGTCATTGCTCGTTTCGGTGTCCCACACACCCTGGTGACCGACAATGGCACACAATTCACAGCCAAGGTTATTCAAGAGCTGGTCGACCACTTCCACATCACCCACCATTTCTCATCGGTCGAACACCCGCAGACGAACGGACAGGCAGAAGCAGCGAATAAAATCATCATTGATGGGATGAAGAAGAGATTGTACGAAGCCGAGGGATCATGGGCTGACCTCCTCCCCGAGGTATTATGGTCAATTCGAACGACCATTCACACCTCGACAGGAGAAATCCCATTTCGACTAACATATGGTTGTGAGGTTGTGTTGCCTATTGAAACTCGGATTCCCAGCTTCCGAGTGTCCGAACGACCAGTAGAAGTGAACGATGGTTTGTTAAAAGAGGAGTTAACTCTCAGCGAGGAGGTCTGATCTCTCGCATCTGATCGAGAGAAAAAAGCGAAAGAAAGGCAGTCCCAAGAATACAACAAGTGGGTGGTCCCAAGAAGCTTTACTGTAGGGGATCTGGTCCTCAGACGAGCAGACATCGGGTTGAAAAACTCAAGAGAAGGAAAGTTGGCAAGGAATTGGGAAGGCCCCTACAGGGTCGTCTCAAAAACTGGCTCGGGGCATACAGATTGGAGACACTAACAAAGCAACAACTGAACAACTCCTGGAATGCTACCAAGCTTAAACCTTACTACAGCTAATGGAGACCCACCACAACTCTTGCAAAGTTTCAACCCTGATTTTAAAATTCTGTTGTTTAAATTCCATGTCATTTATTTCAGCATTTCTATGCTTATGTTACATTTGATTTCTATTGTTTGCAAGCAGATCAAAAAGAGCTTAATGAAGATCTATCTTTTTTCAATCATTTATCTTGCCTTCTTACTGTTAACGTACTAACCATTTCACCTCGGCTCGCCACCGAGGCGAACTTGGGTGTTTATACACGTCCTTCCAATGGGGACTTATAAACTAACAATCACAAGTACTTTAGTAGATGCCCGGCTAAAAACTTAAACAGTTTCTATAAGCCGAGGACCGAGGATCCCACCTTGGCCAAAGGTAGGAGATCCGAAATCTAAATCAGTTTACAACGAAATAAAGGACAGTGCAAAATCTTGATGAAAGTAAAACATCAACATTTAATAAGAAATTCAAAAGCAATATTTTGTTCAAACCGATCATATTACAGCATTCAGTACTTCATCAAACAACAAAAATTAAAAACACAATAGTAGCAAAAAGAAGTGCATAAAAAAGATCTAGTCTTCATCCTCGGAAAGTGCAATGGCCGACCCATCGAAATCAGCTTCGTCTTCATTCTCCAAGTCCAAGGGGTTCGGAAGATTCGACACTGATAAGTCCACCTCCCTATCCTCGTGGGCGTAGTCAATGATACGATCACCGTCAACACCAAAATTTGGACTTGCACCTAACACTCGGACCCCCGGATTCATAAGGGACAATTGTTTAACAGCATTCAAAAAAGAGTCATTCACTGCATGATCCCAATTGAAGTGGTTCCGCTTGGCAGTAACCTTATGCTTCAAAGCTTTCCGACGAGCCTTTGTCAACTCCCCCTGCAACCGAGCCACCTCATTCTCAGAATTTGTCAACCGACCCTGCACACCCTCCAGCTCGGTAACTTTCTGTTGAGCTTCAGCCAGTTTCTCTTGAGCAATTTGCAGCAGCCTTCCCTTCTCGGCCTCCCTTCCACCAACATCCTCCAAAGCATTTTGAGCGGTCTCCCGAGCTCTTTCAGATGCTTCAAGTTTTCTCTGCTGGTCGGCGTTGGACTCGGTCAGAGCTTGAAGATTTTCCTCATTCTCCTTAATCTGAGTTAACAGATTTTTTGCTTGATGAGCAGAAGCTTTCCTTTTCTCCTTCTCAGTGGCCGAAAGAGTTGCGCTGATATCTTCGGCATGCTTACTAAGGTGGAACATGTAGCTAGCAGCCCTTAGCATATTTCTGCCCAATAAATCACAGTGACATTTCAAAGTGGCAGCAGTCTGGTCCGACAATCTCTTATCATCATTAGGAGTGTAAACCAAGTCAACAAATTTCTCCTTTAGTTTTTGAGCCCAAACGGTCTCCTCCTCGGGATCCGAAACGTCAAACCATAAATTACCTCTCTGTAATGGTCTCAGCAACTCAACAACTTTGCTTTTACCCTTATCTATCCTAGCTCTTTTGGACAGGGGCACTCGGTCCTGCTCTTCCTCCTCTTCCACCCGAGCAACAGGACTCCCAGTAGCCACCTCCACCACACGAACAGATGGTGGTCGGACATCTTGCACCACTTCAACCTCAGGTGATGCCACGACCACTATAACTGATCGAGTCGCTTCCGAGGAAACGGCTCCGCCAGAAGAGCCGACCGTTTCAACTGTTCTTGACTTAGAAAGCTCCCTCATACGTTTAGCAGCCTTGTTCTCCCTAGCCATCTTAACTGCAAATCAAATATACAAAGGTTAAAAAAAAGGTGTATATACCAAGCTCGGCTTTCACAAGCTCTTGTGGAAAAATAATAATGTTCCTAATGTCAACTTGGCCATTTTCTTTAAGATAGCTGAAGAAGGTATCAAACGTATGCCTCTCGTCGGCCGACAGTTCAGTTTCATAATGAAACTGGTAAAGCTTCGGGTGTCTGTTGAAAAAGTCAGGCGACCAGGATAGAGGGAACTGAGGGCGATCATCCTCCATAAACCAGCAGTTCCCCCTTCCGACAAATCGGTACTTGAAAAACAAAGGTTTAAAGGTTTTCCATGAATCAGTGTATTTGGCAAAGAGAGCATGGTCATTGCGTGCCTTCAACGATACCCACAGTCTTTTGGTTGACCCTTTCTCAAAAATGTTTACCTGTGGTATGTATAACCATAGGAACGCTCGGAGCGAGCATGTCAATCGGCGAGCCTCACAAAATTTTTGAAACGCTCGGACAAACGCCCAACCACTAGGATGTAGTTGGGTGGGAGCTAGGCGCAGCCGCTGGAGCAGAGCTATCTCCAGATCGGAAAATGGCATTTTAACACCCAGCCTTATCACGACCTCCTCGTACATGAAAAACTCCTTGCGATTCTCTTCAATCGCTATACATACTCAGTCATTGGCTGAAGGAGGACTAATTGTATAAGATGTCCCCATTTCATCCACAGGGCAAGGGAGTGTGCTAGCTCGGATATGACTCAAATTGTTGTTGATTAAGGCTGACGGAGTACCGAGCACCTCCAAATCAACCCAGTCATAGGCTCCAGAGTTCGGAGGCACAGGAAATTCATGAGGATGTGTGACGCACCGTCGAACCATACCTGGGGAAAGGGAAGTCTCGGCGTCAGAATCTACAAAATCAAAATCTTTAAACAACCTAACCCTAGGTTTATTGGTCCTATAGCCGAGCCTACTACATCTTCCCCTAACCTTTAAGTCTTTTCCCCAGAAGGGTTTTTCCCAAGTACGGTTCGAGGGGCGGCGGGCCACTTGGGCCCGCTCCTCCGCCGCTTGATACTGTAACTTCCTGCTCTCCTTTTCCTCAAAAGTCTGGGGAAATTCCACCGATAACGGCATCTCCGCCATGGGATCCGCCATGCGATGGCGGAAAGGCGGTGGCAGGAAGTCTAGCACTTCCAAATCAGAAGAAGATGAAGATGAAGAGGAGGAAGAATCTTTAATATTGCCTAAACCCAAAATTCTTGACAATTCCTCATACCATGACCAGTTAACACCCATGATGAAAACTTAGGAAATCCAGAAAACCCAGAAAGAAACTCTAAACTCAACGAAAGTCAAGAACCCAGAACCTAAGGGATGAGCAGTTCAAACGAAAAAAGAAAAAGGCAGAAGCAAAAAACCAGAGGTTCCAAGTCAAAATACCTGAAACTGTAGAAAGAAGACTGGCACGAACTGATAGATGCAATGAAGGGGAAGCAATAACCGTCAGAGAAGGTAGGACTGCAATGGCTTGAGAGTGGTTGGAGGAAATCTGAGATCTTAAGAAAACGCAAGAACAGAGAGGAATGTGAGAATGAAGAATTTCGGAAGAAATGAGGAAGGAGAAGACTAAAGGGCAGTTAAAACTCAAAAAGAAACTTCCCTCCCCACGTTTTTTGAGTTATTGGGCCTGGCAGCGGAAGCCCAAATCCAACATTGAGCCACTTAAAGAGACATGTGTCGTGCAATTAGTGGAGGGAAACATTTCAAAAACCCAAACGGCAGCATGCATAATAATGACACCTGACACAAGCAGCACGTGTCAATGAAAGGACATTTAAACGTCCTTTCAATCAGTATAAGGGACAGCGAGGCACTTTGAGTTGTCCTGAACTTATCACCTCGCCCCGATCCTAACGCTCGGTCCCTCTAAAGGACACCGTTGAAGAATTATCAGCTCGGCTAAAGATTCAAGAAATCTTACCCAGCTAGGGGGCTTATGTGGTAGACCGACCCTCGGTCTACCCTTAGCATACTCGGCCGACCAGATTACCCTATCTGATAGGTCACGCCTACCCAGGCCGAGCGCTTGTCCTAGGACCCATCCTGGCACCTCAGGACCGACCACATGGGACTTACCCCCTAAGGAGTCCGAGCTAGGGGTGCGTGAGCCTAACTTGCCAACAGGGATAAGATTCTCCACTACAGGATAAGGATGAATGACTCATCCCACATCCTAAAGGGGACACGTCAGCTGCCTTGTTGGCCCTCCGTACAGGCCCACAAGGTACAATGCCACCTCTATAAATAGCTGTCTCCAGCAAGGGGCTCTGGTACGTTCTCTCTCTCCCTAATTGCACACCCGCACACACTATGATTAGGGAAACCTAGTTGTCCCAACTGGACCTCTAGCATACCTAAACAATCATACACTAACCTCAGTCCATCCACTAGTTCTTGGGTCTCTCTATACCTTTGAGCTAGGGGTGCATCTGAAACACCTTGTCCTAGACAAGACATGTTTTATTGAAGGATTTTCAAGATTACCCTTGCCAATGACGAAGTTAACCAGGAAGGGACAACTGTTTGTGTGGACCACGAAGTGCGAAGAAAGTTTTCAGGAGTTAAAGAGGAGGCTAACTACAGCCCCAGTGCTTGTTTTGCCTGACCCGGAGAAGAGTTTTAGTGTTTACTGCGATGCGTCGAAGCCAGGTTTAGGTTGCGTCCTGATGCAAGAGCGAAAAGTCGTAGCTTACGCCTCTAGACAGCTGAAGGTTCACGAGCAAAATTACCCAACTCACGACTTGGAGTTAGCTGCGGTGGTTTTTGCCCTGAAGATATGGCGACATCACCTCTACGGAGCAAGGATCGAGGTATTTAGTGATCATAAGAGTCTTAAGTACCTCTTTGATCAAAAGGAGTTAAACATGCGACAAAGGCGATGGATGGAATTTTTGAAGGATTACGACTTTGAGCTACAGTACCATCCGGGGAAAGCGAACGTGGTAGCAGACGCTTTGAGTAGGAAATCGCTTCATGTGTCTGCAATGATGGTGAAAGAGATGGAGTTAATCGAGAAATTCAGAGACATGAACTTGGAAATTAGGATGAATCCGCGAAGTATGACCTTAGGAATGTTAGTTGTATCGAACGAGTTTATGGAACAAGTCAAGGAAGGTCAATCGAACGACCCAGAGTTACAAACAAGAAAGTAGTTGGTTTCGAAAGGGAAAGAGACTGAGTTTCAAGTAGGAACTGATGGGGTATTAAGATATAAGGATCGAATTTGCGTGCCACAAGACAAAGGAATAAGGGAAATGATTTTGGAAGAAGCTCATAAGAGTAAGCTGATTATCCAACCCGGAGCAACCAAAATGTACCAGGACTTGAAGAAGGTGTTTTGGTGGCCTGGTATGAAAAGAGAAGTAGCGGAATATGTGTCGAGGTGTCTGGTGTGCCAGAAAGCTAAAATTGAACACAAGAAACCTGGCGGAGTGTTACTGTAACACCCCAAAAATTTTAATCCTGGATTAATGAAATATTAATTATAAAGTTTATTATAATTAATTATTTCTATTCTTGATCTTTAATTAAGATCTTTGTTTATATTGCTAGAATTTATTTTGGTGAGTAAATTTGTGCATAAAATAAATATTTTGCAAATTAGTCCTTGGATTGGGACCTAGAGGCAATTATAGGAAAGGTTTTGGAGGGAAAGTAAATAAAATAATTATTTTTCAAAAATTGGGAAAAATACTCGAGTATTTGCTAAAAAACTCGAGTATTCTGGACAGAGTTGCACGAGTTAGTGCGTTTGGTGAGTCACCACCACCGATTTCCCCTTCGTTGACACGAAATCACCACCATGCCAACGCCATGGATGTCGTGTCGTGATGCATGAGTCTCTCCCACATCTATAAAAGCCTATCAACACCGATTTGTTGAGGATTTTGGTCAAATTCGAGTTTTCTACTCAAGTTAGGGTTCTGCAATCGTTTCCTTCGATTCTCCTTGTGTGCTTAGATTCAAGTAACAAATCATACACCAATACAAAGCTCACATCACGAGCTTTGTACAGACATAAAGTTTGTGAGCTGAGAGTGAGTGTGCTGTTAGAATCAAAGCTGAGAAGTTGAGGTTTGGGTGCTGTCATCAGTTCTGGGAGCTCACTTTGATCATTGATTGTGGTGAGCTCACGAGTCTCTGAGTCTCAAATTCAGTTCCTTTAGTTAGATGATGTTGCATATGAGTCTAGAAAACCTAATTTCCCTAATTCTATTCTCTGTTTCATGTGTGAACCAGTTCCACTTTGGTGTTGCACTTAAAACTGCTCTGCATGTTGGGTTAAAGTGCTTTTGGTGCTGTGGAGCTTTTCTTTGGGGAATTTCTTGTTTGATTCACGTCTGAGAGGTAAGGGGAAGTAATTATATTCACTAGATAGAGATTAAATTCCATTAATTGTGTTAGAGAGCCACCAAGAGGCTCTAAGGGCTTAGATTGAATAGGATCTTTGGTTTGGAGACCAAGCTTTGCTCTAAAACTGTGTTGAGCAAGTTTCATATCATGCATGCAAGCTTAAATGACCATTGTTTTATGAGTGTTATGCTTATTTTGCAATTTGAGGTGTTGAGTTGCTAAATTGTGTAAATTATGCATAAATGGTTGATTCTCTGTCAAATTTGTTATTTGATATGAAATGAGTATGTTAACATGTTCAATATGTGGTATATGAACTATTGTGATCACTGTTTTGGGTTAAAAATGTTTAGAAATTGAAATGGTATGTAAAAACCAAGTTTCACTCTGTTCTGTCTGCAGATACTCGAGTATTTGGCTTAATACTCGAGTATTTCGTGGTGCACCAGAGTGAAAATTGGCGCACCAACTTGGGAATCAGATTGGACACTCGAGTAATATATGAACTACTCGAGTATTCTGGGTAATGGAATACTCGAGTATCTCATGAATTACTCGAGTATATTTATGAAGACCTGAAAACCTAAATCTCTGAAAGGATATGAACGACTCGAGTATAAGCATGAACCACTCGAGTAGAATCTGGGAAATGATAAACTACTCGAGTATTTTGGAAAATACTCGAGTATTTTTAGTCAGACACTTAAAATACCATTTTCAATTCTAAGTCATTTTGTAACTCTTAAAGGACAATAAACCAAGTGATCCTGGACTTAAAAGAAATTGATTGACGTTATGATGTTTTCATTTGGATGATGATACGTTGCTCGGGAGGCACGTAGTGTATTAATAAAAGGACGAAACATCAATCAATTCCCTTTTAAGTAAAGTTAATGCATTCATACTGGAGTTTGGATGGTAGGACGTATATCATGTTTTTGGTAAACATGTGGAGGGCCTCTGGGAGTGCCAATACGCTTGCTTGATGACACGTCGTTGACGTGGTTGGCTTAGTGGATGCCGATATGGTTATACCGTTTGGATGACGGACCGTTTGGATGACGGGACGATGCTCGGGTGGCACGTTATAACTATGCTCGAGTGGCATGGATTCCAAGCTTGTCGTGTACATTCTAGGTGAATGTACGAATTGTTGTATACCTAGGAATACAACGCACTGTTGAGTGCTGGGTTGTCAGGGATGGACGTCAGAGAGTGACATAGTATGATGGAGATAGGCTTGAGAGCTAAAGTCATGCATCATTCCACTCATTTAAATTAATTGTGATAAATGAAATAAGTGTGAGCATCCTATGTGCATTCATTAACTGCTAAGTGTTATATGTGATTGTTATTAATTGATGCATATTTACATATTCATATTGCACAATTTATTCTCTATTGGTTATGTGTATAGAATTGCTTACCCCTATGCCCTTGTAGGTGATGTCTCGTTAAATTGCTTGCATCGAGATCCGGCCACTTCCTAGTGGCACATGGATCTATGAGGACCATCGCGCGGTGTTTGAGGGAGAGGTAGAGGTTACCTTCTACCACCCGAACCCGTTGATCCGATTTCGTCCTCGTAGATTTAGGATTCCCATCATATACGCTATGCATGTACCCCCGTTTTACACTTACCATGGACCACCTCCCACGCGACCAGCTCGCTCTTACCATAGTTTTCGTTTTCGACCTACCCGCTCTCACCCTGTTACTTCGAGAGTCGTCCGCGAGGAGACTCCCCCTTCTGATCCGAGGAGCCCAGTCAGGGTTTCACCATCACCTGACCCGGTACCCAGTGGTAGGGTACACTCTCCCTCGGATGAGATCGAGGAGGATCCGGTGGAGGACGCGAGTGGGAGCGAGCCTGTCGTGCATTCTACTGGGAGTGATTGGAGGGACGATGATCCCTAGGTATGTGTATAGGGTATATGATGAGGATCAGAGGATCCGATGTGTGGAGGCTGTGGAGGAGATTTGCTGCTGCTGTGATGATGATGATGCTACTACCCTTTTTACTACTTGGAGACTGCTGCTATCACTACTACTACATCTGATGCTACCGGATCTACGTGACCACCCCTGGAGTTCATATTTTGGATATGTATATACGTTGTAGATATACTTTTTGAGTACTCTAGGGCTTTGGTCATATTACTATGTAGATCGGATTATGGACTTGTATTTTGGAACTTGGAGACTTGATATGGGGACTATGTACTTATCACTATTTTCATACTTATGTATATATATCTATGTTTATATTATTATCAGTTGCATAGTCCTATGACTTCCTCTTACTCTGATTTAATCCATTTAAAGAGTTCGGCTGTGAAAACTATTCAATGGTATTAGTTTTATCGAACAAAGTAAGGGTAGCTTCTATAATATATGAACGATTCTAGGAGACGAATGCTACCCAATTTTCGAAAAGGTTTTAGAAATCGCCGAAATCAATGTAACTGTTTTATAATGCCTTAGGGTTTATTCTCCAAGAATTCCAAATGACGATTTGTGCACCCGCTCTGAAAGGAAATTTTTATTTTCCATATTTTCTTAACACTCACAAGTCCATATATTATCCAATTTAAAGGCTTAATTACTATATTATATTTGGGTAATTCACAAGGGTGTCACAGTTACAACCATTGGAAATTCCAAGTTGGAAATGGGACAGTATTTCCATGGATTTTGTAACTGCTTTGCCTAAGACCCGAAGAGGATTTGACGCTATTTGGGTGATTGTGGACCGATTAACCAAAAGCGCTCATTTCCTACCTGTCAATGTGAAGTACCCATTGGAGAAACTGGCAACCATATATGTCAATGAGGTAGTAAGACTTCATGGAGTACCCTCAAACATCATATCAGACAGAGATCCGAGATTTGTTTCGAAGTTTTGGAACAGTCTACATGCTGCACTCGGAACAAGACTCCAGTTGAGTTCGGCTTATCATCCTCAGACGGACGGACAATCAGAAAGGACCATTCAATCACTAGAGGATCTTCTTAGAGCTTGTGTTTTGGAACAAGCAGGAGAATGGGACACCCTATTGCCACTGATTGAGTTCACGTACAACAACAGCTATCACTCAAGCATAGGGATGGCTCCTTATGAGGCTTTGTATGGAAGGAAGTGTAGAACGCCGTTATGTTGGTTTGAGACTGGGGAAAATCTTGTTTTGGGTCCGGAAATGGTTCAACAAACAACAGAAAGGATTAAAATGATTCAGGAAAAGATGAGAAGTGCGCAAAGCCGGCAGAAAAGTTACTATGATCATAGAAGAACTCCTATCGAGTTTAAGGAAGGCGACCATGTATTCATGCGAGTAGTACCAACTACTGGGATTGGCAGAGTGCTTAAAACCCGAAAACTTACCCCAAAATTCATAGGACCTTACCAAATTTTGAAACGTGTAGGACCAGTAGCTTATGAAATTGCCTTACCCCCAATGTTTTCCAACCTACACAATGTCTTTCATGTGTCATAACTTAGAAGATACGTTGGTGATTCTTCTCACATCATCGAACCCGACTCTATACAACTCAAGGAAAATCTTACGTACGAGACTTTACCCTTAAGGATAGACGGTCGGAGTCTAAAGACTCTTCGAGGAAAGGAAATTCCTCTGGTTAAGGTTATCTAGGATTCTGTGACTGGCGAGAATGCTACTTGGGAGCGTGAGAGTAGCATGAGGGATTCGTACCCTCATTTGTTTGAAACAGGTACGCTATTTCTCGAGGACGAGAAATTTCTAAGTTGGGGAGGATGTAACATCTGCCTTTTGACTCACTTCTTCTACAAGTCCCTAATCAAGAAATTATTTTAACCTAATTAATTAAAGAATTGATTTAAAAGAGTTTTGATTTCGTGATGGGTTTTATGCTTTGAAATTTAATTTACTTGTGTTGTGATTTTATGTGCTTGATTTTCTAAGGTTTTCAATTAATCATATTGCTTGAGGTTTTCATTGAGATTTTGTCTTCTTAATTGATTCATATGATTTTATGGTTTTAAGATGGAAAATTATTTTCCCTAGGTTTCAAAAATCAAAGTCCAATTATCTTGATCTAGAATTATCTCTAGAAAACCCTAATTAGCATCCTTAATCTTTGATTAAGCCTTAATCGAGTTCCTAATCCTTGATTAAGCACTTAATCACTTTCCTAAACCCTAAACCATCAAGGTTAGTGAACTAATCTAGAATTAAGTTTTCCCTAAACTTATGCTAGTATGGATTAAGTTTTTGATTAGTACCTTAATCCTCGATTAAGCCCTAATCTATAAGGATTAGTGGACTAAACCTAAATTAATTTTCCTAATCCTACTCTAATCACAATTAGACCCTAATTAGCACCTTAAACCTAATTAAGCTAACCTAGTCTACCCTAAACCTCCCATGGCCGAATACCTAGGTGTATTACTTGGCCACCAAGTTGATTTACTTGGTCACCAAGTTGCCTTGCCTAATAGTCAAACATATGACATCACCTAGATGACCTAAGAATGACCTAAAGGAAGGAAAAAGAAAAGGAAATAGAAAAAGAAAAGGAGGAGCCGTGGGGAGGAGGAAACAAACCCAAGCCCACACAAAACTAAGTATACCAACACCAACACACACACTTCTTGTAGTTTCCATTTCTTCATTTTCTTTCACTTCTCATCCCAAACCAAACATCAACACTCACACACACTCCATTCGGTTCTTCTTCATTTCCATTCATTCCAAGCCCTAAACACTTCACAACTAAGAGCAACATTAAGTTCTTAATGAGAGAGAAAGAGAGAGAAAGAGAAAGAGAGAGGGAGTGGCCGAAGCCTTAAGGAGGAAGAAGGAGGAGGATTTTGCTTTTCTAGTTTGATTTCTAAGCTTGATTTAGGTAGATCCTTAAGCCCTTAACCTCTTTTCTTTGATTCATCTTCGTTTTTCATGATTTTCTTCTAAAGCTTGATTTTTGGTTTGAAAGTGTTGATGCATGTTTGTTTTTATGCTAGATCTAGAGTTTTCACTAACATGCATGTTGATTTTTGAGCTTGATTTTGAAGTTTTGTTAATAAAGTGTTTTTATCATGATCTTAAGTTTTCTTCTTGATTTCTTAAAAATGTTTTTGAAAAGAACTTGATTTTAAGTTTTCATGAAGGATTTTTCAAAGACCTAGTGTTTTTGACTTCATGCATGTCAAGATCTATGATTGAACTATGATATACTTGATACTTGAGTTTTAATACAAAGATCTTTGAGAATGATTGAATTTTCTTAGTGATTTTTCTTGTGTTGGTCACGGTTTTGATGATGATGTGGTTGAAACCTTGATTTTCTTTTGTTTGATCTCTTGCATGTTATGATCTTGGATTTGATGGTGTTTTAGGTGAATGAAATTTATGTGATGTTGTGATCCTTATGTGATTAGCCACGGTTTTGTATGCTCAGTTGAAAAGGATTAAGATTTTCTTAAGTTTAGTTAATGAATATGTGATTTCCATGAACCTTGAGTTGATCTTAAGTGTTAAATGAGAAATAAAAATTGTTTAGAGATTTGTGTGATGCTCACGGTTTTATGTAGGAAAATATGCTAGGATTATGTTTCTACTTGCTTGATGAATTATGTGAAGTTGTTGTTGGATTTAGAGTGGTTTTAGAAGTCTTGAATCTTTGAAAATGTTTTTGAGAAAACCTAGTTGAGGTCACGGTTTGGACCTTAACTCTTGAGTTAAATTTTCTTAGATGTATGTATGTTGATGTCATGAAATTATGTGTTGATTTGTGAAGCTATCCTTCGAGAAAATAATTTTTAAACAACTCATGATGCATACGGTTTTGATATAGTCAAGTATGATAAGATGAAGTCTTGCTAAGATAGAATTGGTTAAGTGAAAGTTAAATGAAAAGTTGTCTAAGTGTTTGTGTGAAGCATGATTCGGTTTGTATGTGCTTTAAAGTTTGATTTCTTTATTTGATTGAGTTATATGTATGAATGAGTATGTGTACATGTTATGTTTGACTTAATTTGACGACTTGTGATTATGTAATGTTTGTTTAAGGTTCTTAGGTGAGATAAGAATGATTTTTGGAATGCATGAGAGTATTTAAATGGTTTGAATTGTTTAAGTACCATGCTGCCCACATGTGATTCTAAGTGTTTGAACTTGACAGATTGTTGATCAAAGTGTTTGTTTGATTGTTTTCAAGATGCTTGGTTTACGTATGTGTTTGAATTGGTTTTGGACAATGAAAAATGAATTTAAAGCTTAGGATATAATGCTGTCCAGAATTTTCTAAGTTGTATTTCTTGTTTTAAAAATGTTTTCAAGGTGTTTTAAAGTTTAGTTTTTATGAGTATTTGACATAAGATAAAATTGGTTTGAAAAGTGCGATTTTTAGGTGTTTTCGAAGTTGAGTTCATTGCTGTCCAAGAGAGACCAGCAAGGAAACTCTTGATTTAAATTAATTTATTTGATTTGTTTTCTCATGGTTTTAAAGTATAAAAGTTAGTGGTTGACTTTGGACAAGTTTGAGTAAAAAGAATTGATGTTTTGGTTTTAAATAAAGACAAAGTTTGGATTTTTCCTAAGTTACCTTGAGAATGATTTTAAGAGTAATATTTAAATAAAGTTTAATACTCATATGTCTATCTTATGGGACTTGAAAGAAGTTGGAGTCGGGCAGGCTAGGAAGGGAGCAGATCGTTCGAAACTTATAGATTCGGTAACTGCAAACCCAGGTGAGAGAGAAGTTATCCTAAGACGCTTTGGTGTCTAGTGAGTATGCTAGGACACTCCGTACTCTCTCAAAGTCGAAGTAAAGGTCTGTTGTAGCTAGTAGTATACCCGATAAATTGTGTGCCTTGTTTGAATCGCGGTATACGAAGACTCAGACCTATACCATCACATGGTATGAATTGATTGATATATTTGTCATGTTAAGATATATTGTTGTTTATATTGTCATTTCATGAGCATAATGCATCATCCCGCGATATAAGTTAAGATTAGAAAAGACATTAGAAAACTATAAGAAATCCCCCAAAGAATAGAACGAAACTCTAAAGGGTGGAATGCGCTACGGAACCGGATGATGCTGATGCGCCCGCGTCCGAGGATCCAGCTGACAATATGGCTAGTAGATTAGTGCCTGGATAACGACGATGCTTTTGGACCAGACGCAATGAGTGCCGAATTCTACAAGATAGTTTCCATATGGTCATAGCCATATGTTGAGATAGTTTCCATATGGTCGTAGCCATATGTTGAGAGTGAGTTAAGATAGGTCGGAGCCTATCTATCAAGGATTGTTGATATCTTGCATACTGGTCGGAGCCGTATGCCGAGTGTGATTCAGGATGGGCCGGAGCCCATCAGACTTATTGGTCGAGTCCCACAGAAGCATTCCGCATATGGTCGGAGCTGTATGACGGAGATGACTTAGGATGGGTCGACGTTAGGACAACGAGTATAACCTCACGACTTAAAACCCTAACCCGAAGTAGTGGAGAGGAAGATACACCTGAACTACCCTTGTGGTGTTCAGCTGGATGATTAAGATAGGGGGCGGCAATGACGGTGATTCGTCAAGAAGCCTTGAGAAGTCTGTCTAGGTGGGAAGAACCATAGGGGCCCTGGCTGAACCGGTCGGAGCTGGTCACCCAAGGGTGTGGACGAAGTACTGCACGATCACTAGACGGATGACTGACACCCCCTTGACTAAATCTTGACCAGTGAGAGGGATGCTCGAACACGGTTGGATGTGCCCTTTTTCTCGAGACATTATTTATTTTGCCATCCGTAAAAGGCCGGTGTGGTTAGAGATCCTGTACTCCTGATTGCTTCCGACTAGGTGGATGGATCCCGAGGAGATGTAGACCCGGAACCCAAAACCATAAACCCTGAATTTCTGATACTACGGACTCGAGATACGTGGACGAAGAGATTTCGATTTGGCGAGACAGACTGATTAAGAGACTTTGACTTTGTGAGATGAAATAATTAAGAGATTCCCTTAAGTGAGAGATAAAGTGTTAGATAATGCGACGATTGCATTGCATCCTCATGCATCTTGCATAATTATCTGTTGTACTGCTTGTTGTATTGTTTGTATTATTTGTTATGTTCTGGTATACGTCGCTAGTGTAAATCCAAGAAGTCGATGGGAGTAATTCCATTCGGGTAACTTACTCTCTCAACTTCTTGTGCACATGTGACGATGAACCTCTGGTTCTAAAGATGGCGGAGCTGGTGATGCTTCTCCTGGAAGGAACACTTGTTGATCGTGATGAGCTGACGAGAGGGCTACTGCTGGACGACGGAGACTGCTTTTAGGAACTTACGTTCCGGATCGAGAAGGGGACGCTGCTTAGTAGTTTATAGTTAGGTTCTAATTGTAACATCCTATCTTTTAATACCTTAATTCATTGGTTTTTAATATTGATTGCATAGGAAAATACTTGGGGTTTTATAAAAATTTTGGCTGAGTTTACTTTAAAGTGTGGACTTTCCCCAAGTTAAGTTTGTACCTGTCAGTCCAGAACAGTTTCTTTAAACAAAACTATAATTACAATGTAGTGGTTGTGACACACTATTGAATTCATTTAGAAGAGAATATTTGTATATCTTTCACAACCACTATTCATTCGATAAATTTAAAAATTCTTATTAAGTCCTTTACAATTACAAAACAAATGTATTCTTAACTTGTAATAAACGATTCAGAATTAAATACAATTTTAGTTAATGAAAACGTTTTACATTATAGAATCCTAGAATGATAGCAATAATAAAAATGAGACCAAGGAGGTCACAATAATAATATACTCTCTTAAAGTGAGAGTATACCTTCTCGGCGCGGAAGCTATGAACGTTTTTCTCCGATGGTACCTAAAATGGTCAACTTAAGGGGTGAGTAATTTGAATGATAATTAAGGAAAACACTTAAAATGGCGGTAATAGGACATAATTAGATATACCCAAACACATATCATCACCTTCATATTATCCTATTCAACAATAACAATCCTATATCTTATCACTTAACCAATTCACACTATTCACACTTCCTTAAACAATAACAATAACAATAACAATACTTTACGATGCTTTTATGCTCAAACGTATGATCAATGCATGTAACTTTATACCATTATAGTTTAATTCCTGAATCCAATGTAACACTGTAACAATTAACTGTATTCACTTTAACACTTTAACAATTCATTGGATTCAGTGAATTAAACCCATTTGTATAACAATGAATGCACTTCTCCAATTCCAATAACAATAACAATAACAATTTCCTCACAACACTACACCCTCCACTCTGGGGAAAACCGACCAGGAGTAAGCATTTCCCAACCCTTGTTTGGATGCTTCACATCCTCTTAGGAATGTCGCTCATCCGCTTGCACAATACGTAACACTCCTCAAGGATAGTGTACTACGTACAATTTGGATTGATTCGCCCAAATTGGCTCTAGCATAAATCACCCTCACTGGCCACGAAAAGCCAAAGTAACTGACAGAATTATTATGGTTGCATAAAACCAATCCCCGACACGGGTTGCGAACCCGGCCCTTTGGAAGATCAAAGTTTTCCATAACAATCCTCGACGATTGTTTTAATAGCACAATCTAGTTAATTTTGCCTTCACAAATAGAAACATAAGTTTTCCCCGTTACACCTAAGGTCCACCTTACTCCTTTAATGCACGTGTTTCTAGTTCCTTTTATAAAGCTTTTGTTAATCAAACCTTTAATACTCTATATTTAATTGGTGGGGTTCTCTAACTTAAGAGTTATGGCCATACTATATATATATATATGTATGTATATAATAACAATCACACATGAGAGCAATAACAACCATGGCCATATCATTCAGTCCATCAATTAAGTCTATAACAATTATAATAATCCATTACTAACATAATCCCTAAGTTCATCACATATACTTTTATGTTCAATCATAGCAAGATCAACATACAAATCAGACATAAACATATAAAAATACATCTAATTATAACTCTATTACTATCATTAAATCCTTTCCCTAATTAAAACCAAAGTACTCCCCCTTACCTTTAAGAGAGAGAAAGAGAGAGATTGGGGTTTTCCTTACAACACATCCACCAAGCTCCAATTAAGCTCCTGGGCCTCCTATTCCATGACCTCATACCCGATCTATGCTTCCTTGAAGGATTGGAAGACTCAATTTGGTGGATTTGGGAGTTAGGGTTTTGGGTTCCCAATTTGGGGCTTTTCATGAATTTGAAGGAAACAATGACATTTGAGAGATGAAACACATAAATATGTGATAGGGAGATGATTTATGATGTTTATTTGATGTTGGTTGGTGTGATTTGTTGTTGGTTTGGAAGATTGGAGCGTGAGGGTAGAGAGAAGAAGAGGGAGATCGAAGAACAAGAGAGAGAGAGAGTCGAGTAGAGGAGAGAGAAAACTTATGGGAAAAATGAAGGAAAAGCTTGTTTTTAATCAGATTTGGCAGGAGGTAATCGATTACTTCCTATGAGTAATCGATTACTTCTTCAATGCAACAACCTAGTACAAAATCCTGAGGCCAAATAATCGATTAATCCTTCAAAATAATCGATTAGTTCACTGAATCACAAGGTAATCGATTACTTCACCCAAATAATCGATTACTTTGCTGCAACACTTTGTGCGAATTCACCTGAGAGCAAGTAATCGATTAAACCCTTCTAAGTAATCGATTACTTGATGCAAAATACCATTTTGATGACTTTCTAACCCTATTTCATTTCCTTAGGCTCCTATACTCATCTAGGTTTGGATTATTACTACCTAAAACCTTACTCAGATACTATATAAGCTCATTCTAAGCTAGTTCTACCTCGAGTCGTTTTACTCTTAACTCAATTCTACACTCTAAACACTTAAACACATACTAACTTACGTCTAATCACCATTCTAAACGGACATCGGAATTTCGTCCTCCCACTTATAGGAATTTCGTCCTCGAAATTCGGCTGAGTTCTAAGAAATAAAAGAGATGTAGAGCTATATGCTCTACTCACAAGATGAACCCTATCTTAGACAACTGCAAGGGTTATGATTTTGGGGATACTATCCCCCACTTATAACACAACTTAGGTGGGGTTTCGCTAACACACTTGCTCTACTACTAATAAGACTACTTCTTACAGGGAGTTTTATGACCTTATGGGATTCAGTCTTAGGAAATACTAATCTGTTCTAACTAATAAGGGAAACAGAAAGTTCTAGACTCCACTATAGCATAACATCATTTAATATAATAATAAACACCAATATCAAGAAAACATTTCAAACAACAAGCATAAATAACATATTCAAAGAGGGGCAAAACATAAGCATTTATCAATAAGAAAATTAACACAACAAAACATAATCAGAAACAGAAACATAACATATTCCAAATATAACAAAACATGAGGCATTTAGCAATCAGAGGAAATTTAACACGTCAAAAGATAATTTAAGCACAATCAAAAGAAATATTAATACACCTCAAAAGCTTCACATAGTATTGGTTTAAAATTCTGTGTAAGGTTAAACTTAACCTAAATACAAAGAGTATTATTTTAAAATCTTATCAAAGAGTATACTTCTTACAAGAAAAGTAAAACATCAACTCAACACAAGTTAGTAAAAATGATCAATGCATACTAAAATAGTCTTGCATTGAATTGAATTGAGTAAAAGTCTTGAAAAGCTTTTGATATTCATTTGATAAAAAGTTATGCATCTTGAAATTCAAAAGGGTAAACAACATTTATACCTATGGAAAATCACCCAAAATAGAGTTGGTTACTAATGAAGAGAATGGTTTCAAATTCCAACCCAAAGTTATTCAATATAAAAGAAATACGATATGCCCACGCTGGGTGAAAGCGATAGGTTGTTTGAAAGCATTTTCAAAAATTACCATTTCAGGCTTTTCTAAAATTTCCTTTGTAAAAGGATCAAGGTCAAAGAATACATTATGCCTGAATGCAATTGAAAGTAGGGATTAACAACAAAGGGTAAACACAATGATAGTCTTTTAAAATTCTAGTTTGATATATGTTTATAATCTAAATTGGAAAGATTATATGAAAAGATATGTTTCGATTCTATATGCATATATGTATAGAAAAAGAGTTGTCCTTTATACAAGGAATTAGTTCATCAAATCATAAGTTTGATATTTTGCAAAGTGTTTTCTTTAAAGAAAAGATTTCATTTCAAGGTATAATTGCAATAGGAAAAAGAGTTGAAGTTAGAAATTGCCATGCCAAAGACATAAGGCGATTTGCTTTGAGAAACTTGATTTGATTTTTAATTGAAATAAAGAATGGTTTAGCACTTTTACAAAATCACCGCCAATGGTGGGTAGGAAAAAAAACATTCTTTATCTTGGAGGAACATCAAATAGTATACAGAATTTATAAAAACAGCAAGAGTTGGAACTAGAATGAAAGAATACAAAACAAATAGCTCCAACAATAATTTAATTTAATATATAATCATAGAAATTTTGAAATTACAAATATACTTATATATATATACAATTCAAACATACACAAATCAATAACTCTAGAACAAACAAAACCTACTTCCTATATCCATCTATATATATATACTTATATACCTAAGGTTTAAACTCTAACACTCAGCTAAGACGAACTTAACTACTACTGCTTAGTCTAATCCTCGCCCTATTTAAGTGCTACAACTCACACTAAACGGAAACTTTTCGAGCTTAGGACTTCCACTAGACCTTTGCTTGTAGATTCCTCACATAGGGTTCAAGGTTTTCCATTTGGTTTCTTGGGTTAGGGTTTCGTCTAGCTACTTTCTATCTTCGGATCTTAGTTGAAACCCTCTTATTGCTATCTAGACTCTGGGTTTAGGACCCTTATAATGGATGTTAGGACTGGAACTTTAATATCCAACAAACTACATTCCATGAAATAGTTAACATTGGTTTGAAAATTGTTTGCGATTATGGAATATAGCTTATTCAATAATAACTTTGCATTTCCCTTGAGTTCTATATGAACTTAAAGGAAAAATTTAACATCCATTACCTTAGTGGAGATTCTAGACTTGAATCTCACTCTAGGTGAGATACATTGCCTTTAACCTACGTTGACACCTTCCTTTGCATTTCTCAATTCCACCTCCTCATGGAAAATAATGAAGTTTCAAATTTGTAAGGAAATAGTTGGTGATAAAGGACTTTCAAAATTTACATCCTTTCAAAAACAAGGGAAAACGTTTTGGAATGTATAAATCAGTTTTTCTTTAAACTTTAGCAAAATCAGTTGATGATAAGAAACATATCAAGCATCCAGAAAGTTGAAAGTATTCATAGTGATTTCCAAAATCGTTTCACATTGGTTTTGGAACTAATTCAAAAGTTTTGGAGGACTCCTTTAACAAAGGAAATAAGGGTCCTCTATGATCATCAAACTTAAATAAAAGGAAAACGGGTATCGGTTGAAATTTAATTTCATCCGCATTTTCAAATCTTAATGAATGTGTTTCCTTTTATTCTAACTTTGAAGTTCAAATCGTGTTTCGAATTGTCGTATGCCGTGTTCGGTGAATTCCTATTTAATCGAAAATTGGTGTAATCCAAGGATAAACTACACCATCATTCCATTACTTAGGAATTCACTTTGTTTAACAAGACAGATTTAAAAGTTGGTGATGCGACATTCGACCAATTATCAAAGTTGGAATCAATTCCATACCTTGGAAAATAATAGAATACTTGTATGCTTGACATTCGTTAGAATTTATACTACTAATATTTTTTTTCAAAATAAAGTCTTAAAATAGTTTGATGCAAAAACACATTTACACTTTTCAATAGTAGTGTAGTTATCACCAAACACAATGTGGAATTGTAGAAAGTACTTAGGTCGTATTAGAGACGACACTCAGTCATCAAAGTTAAAGGCAAGTACATCGGGTTGACACCTATTCACTTCCGCTGCGCACTCTGATAAAGAATGCTCGGAGTGTTTATGATGAAATGATTCCTAATACATATCCCGTTCCTATGCATAGAAAAGAAATCTGACAATTATTTAATTGGATTCAAGGACTTAATGATATCATCTCCCAATGAAATGTAAATCTCGAGGGGCCCATCTCGATTCTACATTGCATTAGAGCTAAAACCATTTCCATACAACCTAAGTTCCAATCAAATAATAATTAAAAGAAATGACTCATCTTCCATTCAAGAGAAGACTTGAAAATTTCATTTCACGTAAAATTTCAATTCTTCGTCATATCCGAAATTAACTTACTTAATTCAAAACTAAGGTTTAGTCCATCCCGTTGGGGTAGCAGTTTCATGCTCTGACCCGTTGGGAGCCATCACTTCCCTTAGTCTCTACTTTCGGTCCACTTCTAAACACAACAAAGTTACAAATTGAATTTTTTACTTAGCCCACCTTGAATTGAAGATTTAATCTTACAAGCACTAGACTATCACTAGCACTATTCTATTACTATTACTAAGTTATGCTAACTTTAACTAATTATGCATGCATACACTATGACAATAGACTATTAAGCTAACTATTAGTTAGTTACTCTCATGTGGAGTAACCCTTTAGGAGTAGGAAATCCATACTCCACGGCCGAGAATTGCAACCATTGCTCTGATACCATAATGTAACATCCTACCTTTTAATACCTTAATTCATTGGTTTTTAATATTGATTGCATAGGAAAATACTTGGGGTTTTATAAAAATTTTGGCTGAGTTTACTTTAAAGTGTGGACTTTCCCCAAGTTAAGTTTGTACCTGTCAGTCCAGAACGGTTTCTTTAAACAAAACTTTAATTACAATGTAGTGGTTGTGACACACTATTGAATTCATTTAGAAGAGAATATTTGTATATCTTTCACAACCACTATTCATTCGATAAATTTAAAAATTCGTATTAAGTCCTTTACAATTACAAAACAAATGTATTCTTAACTTGTAATAAACGATTCAGAATTAAATACAATTTTAGTTAATGAAAACGTTTTACATTATAGAATCCTAGAAAGATTGCAATAATAAAAATGATACCAAGGAGGTCACAATAATAATATACTCTCTTAAAGTGAGAGTATACGTTCTCGGCGCGGAAGCTATGAACGTCTTTCTCCGATGGTACCTAAAATGGTCAACTTAAGGGGTGAGTAATTTGAATGATAATTAAGGAAAACACTTAAAATGGCGGTAATAGGACATAATTAGATATACCCAAACACATATCATCACCTTCATATTATCCTATTCAACAATAACAATCCTATATCTTATCACTTAACCAATTCACACTATTCACACTTCCTTAAACAATAACAATAACAATAACAATACTGTACGATGCTTTTATGCTCAAACGTATGATCAATGCATGTAACTTTATACCATTATAGTTTAATTCCTGAATCCAATGTAACACTGTAACAATTAACTGTATTCACTTTAACACTTTAACAATTCATTGGATTCAGTGAATTAAACCCATTTGTATAACAATGAATGCACTTCTCCAATTCCAATAACAATAACAATAACAATTTCCTCACAACACTACACCCTCTACTCTGGGGAAAACCGACCAGGAGCAAGCATTTCCCAACCCCTGTTTGGATGCTTCACATCCTCTTAGGAATGTCGCTCATCCGCTTGCACAATACGTAACACTCCTCAAGGGTAGTGTACTATGTACAATTTGGATTGATTCGCCCAAATTGGCTCTAGCAGAAATCACCCTCACTGGCCACGAAAAGCCAAAGTAACTGACAGAATTATTATGGTTGCATAAAACCAATCCCCGACACGGGTTGCGAACCCGGACCTTTGGAAGATCAAAGTTTTCCATAACAATCCTCGGCGATTGTTTTAATAGCACAATCTAGTTACTTTTGCCTTCACGAATAGAAACGTAAGTTTTCCCCGTTACACCTAAGGTCCACCTTACTCCTTTAATGCACGTGTTTCTAGTTCCTTTTATGAAGCTTTTGTTAATCAAACCTTTAATACTTTATATCCAATTGGTGGGGTTCTCTAAATTAAGAGTTATGGCCATACTATATATATATATATATATATATATATGTATATAATAACAATCACACATGACAGCAATAACAACCATGGCCATATCATTCAGTCCATCAATTAAGTCTATAACAATTATAATAATCCATTACTAACATAATCCCTAAGTTCATCACATATACTTTTATGTTCAATCATAGCAAGATCAACATACAAATCAAACATACACATATAAAAATACATCTAATTATAACTCTATTACTATCATTAAATCCTTTCCCTAATTAAAACCAAAGTACTCCCCCTTACCTTTAAGAGAGAGAAAGAGAGAGATTGGGGTTTTCCTTACAACACATCCACCAAGCTCCAATTAAGCTCCTGGGCCTCCTATTCCATGACCTCATACCCGATCTATGCTTCCTTGAAGGATTGGAAGACTCAATTTGGTGGATTTGGGAGTTAGGGTTTTGGGTTCCCAATTTGGGGCTTTTCATGAATTTGAAGGAAACAATGAGATTTGAGAGATGAAACACATAAGTATGTGATAGGGAGATGATTTATGATGTTTATTTGATGTTGGTTGGTGTGATTTGTTGTTGGTTTGGAAGATTGGAGTGTGAGGGTAGAGAGAGGAAGAGGGAGATCGAAGAACAAGAGAGAGAGAGTCGAGTAGAGGAGACAGAAAACTTATGGGAAAAGTGAAGGAAAAGCGTGTTTTTAATCAGATTTGGCAGGAGGTAATCGATTACTTCCTATGAGTAATTGATTACTTCTTCAATGCAACAACCTAGTACAAAATCCTGAGGCCAAATAATCGATTAATCCTTCAAAATAATCGATTACTTCACTGAATCACAAGGTAATCGATTACTTCACCCAAATAATCGATTACTTTGCTGCAACACTTTGTGCGAATTCACCTGAGATCAAGTAATCGATTAAACCCTTCTAAGTAATCGATTACTTGATGCAAAATACCATTTTGATGACTTTCTAACCCTATTTCATTTCCTTAGGCTCCTATACTCATCTAGGTTTGGATTACTACCTAAAACCTTACTCAGATACTATATAAGCTCATTCTAAGCTAGTTCTACCTCGATTCGTTTTACTCTTAACTCAATTCTACACTCTAAACACTTAAACACATACTAACTTACGTCTAATCACCATTCTAAACGGACATCGGAAATTGGGGATGTTACACTAATGGACCCTTGCTGATATGTATCAAGTGTACCCCTTTTGCTTTTGAAATGTTTTGATAAGATAAATGTTTATGTAAGAATGGCACCGATGAACTATGGTGACCACTTTTGAAAGAATCTTTACGATCTATTCCTAAACTGTTTTCAAAAGGGCTGTCATGATCTGATAGACAAACCATTTTAACTAAATCAAATATGTTTTCTATATGTAAAATGTTTTACTTATTTGTTGGAGGTAAATTCATCAATAACAAATTGTTTTTAGAAAATTCAGTAAACGTTTTTGAGAGAAAGGATTTAAAAGTAATACCTTGTTTTTGGAAACTTGATTGATGAGTTTTCTACTAGTGAAAAAAAAAATTCACCCTATTTTCATAAAAGAATTAATTGGTATTTGTAAGTGTTTATTTCGAGTTTTCCAAATCGGGGTGTTACATAGATCGTTTGAGTTTAACCATGTCTGAATTATCATACACTCTGAAAGTAGAAACCCCTACTAATGCTCCTGTAATTGTTTCTAGAGCATGTCTTAACTGTTGTATAGAAGTGTTAGGACAAACCTCTAGGGTAGATTTGATCTGTTTACCCTTATCGCAATTGGATGTAATCTTGGGGATGGACTGGTTGAGTCAAAACCAAGTGATCATCGATTGTGATAGAAAGATAGTGACCTATAGGAACCCGAAACCCTCTTTCTATATGTGCTTCTTCAATACTGAAGTAGAGGAGAGTGGTCCAAGGATGGAAGAGATCCCTATTGTCCGAGATTTTCCGGAGGTTTTCGCTGATGAGATACCTGTTCTGGCACCAAGAAGAGAGATTGAATTCGGAATTGAGTTAGTTCCGGGAGCTGGTCCCATTTCTATCGCTCCTTATAGAATGGCACCACCGGAGATGGCTAAAATGAAGAAACAAATCGAGGAATTGTTGCAGAAGCAGATGATCCGACCAAGTGTGTCACCATGGAGTGCTCTGGTCTTGTTCGTCAAGAAGAAAGATGGTAGTATGAGGATGTGCATCGATTACCGGCAGTTGAACAAGGTCACAATCAAGAACAAGTATCCTTTACCAAGGATAGATGACCTTATGGATCAAGTTCGTGGGGCTTCAGTATTTTCTAAGATTGATCTGAGATCAGGGTATCATCATATCAGGATTAGAGAAGAGGATATCTCCAAAACTGCATTTCGATCCCGATACGGACATTATGAGTATGTTGTGATGACGTTCGGATTGACCAATGCACCAGCTATTTTCATGGACTACATGAATTGAATCTTTAGACCATATTTAGATTCATTTGTGGTTGTGTTCATTGACGATATCCTCATTTATTCCAAGAGCCCGGAGGAGCATGCTGAACACTTCAGGATAGTGTTGAGTATTCTGAAGGAGAAGCAACTATACGCCAAACTTACAAAGTGTGAGTTCTGGTTGGAGGAAGTTAAGTTCTTGGGGCACGTAATTTCAAACAAGGGAATAGCAGTTGACCCGGCGAAAGTAAGCTCGGTTTTGCAATGGGAGCAACCAAAGTCAGTCACGGAGGTGAGGAGTTTTCTTGGTTTGGCTGGTTACTGCAGAAGAATTATAGAAGGTTCCTCAAAGATAGCCCTGCCTTTGACGAAGTTAACTCGGAAAGATCAACCCTTTATCTAGGATGAGAAGTGCGAAAGGAGTTTCCGAGAGTTGAAAGAAAGATTGACATCCTCCCCTGTGTTGATTCTGCCTGATACACAGAAGAGTTTCGAAGTGTATTGTGATGCATCGAAACAAGGACTTGGGAGTGTTTTGATGCAAGATGGGAAGGTAGTCGCTTATGCCTCGAGACAGCTAAAAGTTCATGAAATGAACTACCCAACTCATGATCTAGAGCTGGCAGCGGTTGTTTTCGCTCTAAAGATTTGGAGGCACTACCTCTATGGCACTACGTTCCGAGTGTTTAGTGACCATAAGAGCTTAAAGTACCTCTTTGACCAGAAAGAGTTGAATATGAGGCAACGCCGATGGATGGAGTTCTTGAAAGATTATGAGTTCGAGCTTCATTATCATCCTGGGAAAGCAAACGTGGTGGAATATGCATTGAGTCGAAAAGAAATGCATATCAGTTCGATGATGGTCAGAGAAGCTGCATTGATAGAAGACTTTAGAGATTTGAACCTGACGATGCAAGTGGAGCAGACCAGTATCAAGTTGGGAATGTTACAGATTGCTAACGAATTCTTGCAAAGGATTCGTGAATTGCAACAAGAAGATGAGGGACTCAAGGAGAAAAGGAAGCTTATGAAGGAAGGCAAGGAGTTAGAGTTCCAAGAAGGAAAGGATAGGATCCTTTGTTTTAGAACAAATATTTGTGTACCGGATAATCTGGAGGTAAGAAGAATGATTCTGGATGAAGCACATAAAAGCAAGATGAGTATGCATCCGGGAGCTACCAAAATGTATCAGGACCTGAAGAAGATGTTTTGGTGGCCTGGTTTAAAGAAAGATGTGGCTAGTTATGTGGCGTGTTGTCTGGTGTGTCAGAAGGCGAAAGTGGAACACCAAAGGCCAGGATGAGAATTACTTCCCTTAGAGATTCCATTATGGAAGTGGGATAGTATCTCGATGCAATCTGGGTGATCGTAGATCGCTTGACCAAGTCAGCGCATTTTATTCCAATTAATGTGCGCTATTCTTTGGAAAAGCTCACTCAGTTGTATATCAAAGAGGTTGTTCGCCTGCATGGTGTACCATCAAGTATTGTGTCAAATCGCGATCCGAGGTTTACGTCGAAGTTTTGGCAAGATCTGCATAGAGCTCTGGGTTCAAGACTGAAGTTGAGTTTTGCATACCACCCTCAGACCGACGGTCCAACGGAAAGGACTATTCAGTCACTGGAGGACATCTTAAGAGCCTGTGTTTTGGAAGCATCTTGGGAATTAGAGGATAAGATGCGTCAGGATTATCCTGAATTGTTTGTCTAACAGCCCGATTTTCATAAACCAAAATAATTAACTCTGTGTATTAAAAATTACCAAAAATGAGGCCAATTTTTTTTTATTTTTTTTATTTTTTTTTACATTGTTAGAGTGTTAAAAATTACTCTTTTTCGAAAACCAAGTTATCACTATCACAAATCTTTACTCAACCAAGTTCCCAAATCATTTGTTAGGGAACCCGATTTGGTTTTATTTTAAAATAGACTTTTGCATTTCATCCAAAGAAGTCGTTAAACATTTCTCATAAAGATATAAGAAGTCGGGCAGACTTCAGGATAAGTTAAGTTACATCAGCATACCATCGCTCAGGTAATCCTTAACACAATACATTCACTACAGTCTAAACTAACCATGCTATTTTTCAACTACCCTATTGAAAGCAATCGGATGAAGGTCCTCCTTCTTTTTGTGTCCTTTCTTCTTTCCCAAGGATGATGCCCCTCGGGTTTCGATCTCTACTATGTTATCGTGTCCCGACTTTCCTTCGCCTCTGGTAGTATAATTCCACCGTTTCTCATATTGCGCCTTCTCTTTGTAGTTCTTGTATCCTCGCACGGTGACTTGTCTCAGGAGTGGTCCTAAATCAGCTTCGCTCAGTTGGTGCTCCGGGTCGGGGATCACGATCTGCGCATGGCCGATCCATACCCAACCCCTTGCGGTTCGCTTCCATCCTCTTCCATACTTACTCCATGTGGTGACATCCATACAACATTCCATCTGCCCGTTGAAATGCCGGCAATACCGATACGCCAACGAACAGGAGAGAGTAAGCAATCCGGACGTGTAGCGTCGACGGTGTGGGATTACGATAGGTAAATAATAGGACCACACCCAAATAACATGCAACACACACATAGGATAACAAGCAAACATACTATCATCATCAATACACCTCAGCATTCCATCCTATTATCATTTCTTTCATGACTCTTCACTTTGTTCCTAATCCCTCTCATAGGACTCAATTTCCTTCCCACATTTCCATACTTAATCTCTTTCTCATTCTCCATACCTCGTAACTCTTATTTCTTATAAATCGTTTCTTATCATGTCTTATTGAATTACAACCGTCGATGATCAGGGAATTTCAGGGATCATCGAGGTACGCGTTTCTTTCGTAGTTAGCACTCACATCTCAAGCCTACATCTCCTCGGCCATCCATCCACCTAGTCGCAAGCAAACAGGAGTACAGGACCTTTACCGTGCGGGCACGACAGCTGTCACAACACAAAAGGTCCCAGACCAGGAGGCTCAGCCTCAATATCAATTCACATAATAACATGGCACACTGCCTCGCAGTGGCAAACAAGATGCCCCACTCCAGTCCCTCTCACTGTTCTCGATTTGCAATCTAGGGGGCGACAGTATTGTTATAGTGCACGCACAGAACTTACCATGGTATTAGACCCAGTCCCCACCACGTTAGTGCACCACTTATGGAGTTCGTTCTGCCTATAACAATACTCTTGACTTCTTGACGTTTCACCGTCATCGTCCTCCCCTAATGCAATCTCGTCCTAAGTATCCGCAAATACTTATCGTTCCTTCCTCTCCAATACTTCGGGTTAACTCTCATATCTCACCGCGTTCGCTGTTAATGTCTTTTAAAATCTTTTATCTTTTTAATTCTCCTATTGGTTGGCTCACCCTTCGTGCATCCCTTCAGTGAGTCCCGACCGCTAACTTTTCACAATCTATCTCTCATCAAAACCACACATAGCTCAGAGTTGGGATCACATCGATATACTCATATCTCATTTCCACAATCTTTCTCAAATTCTCCTTCCCTCCATTTCTCAAAGTCTTACATCACCATTTTCTCGAAGTCTCGAATCATGACTTTCATACCCTTTCTCAAAACAATCTCTTCACAAAACCTTTTTCGAAAATATCGTTTCACAAAATATCCTTTCACAAACTTTCACAAAATTTCCTTTCAAAACTTTTCTGAAAACACTTTTCATAATATTTCTCAAAACATCTTTTCAAAAACATTCTCAAAAGAATTTCTTTTCACAAATCCTTTTCTAAAAATTTCCCTCCACTATCCTCCACAAGATCTCTTCAAAATTTTTTTTCGAAAAACGTTTTTCAAAAACCTTTTCAAATATCACAACTTTGTTGGGCGCTAATGGAGGAGCAAGCTCAACTCGACACTAGTCCCAGACTAAAACCAAAACACAAGGAGCCCAGCTCCGCTCAAATCTCATCTCATATCCACATACACAACACTCTCCCTAGCTCTGGCTCGTTCTCATTATTAACCTCAATCTAACTTCCCAATTCTCAACTCTTTCTTTCCTTTCTTTTTCCATCATTTAACCTTATTTTCATTCTTTTATCTTCACCATTCGCTTTCACTATTTCCTTATTTCAATTTATGTTCAGGACGTAACAGACGTCCATCAGCATATTACTCATTTTCATTAACAACAATATAAGGCATAATTAAATGAATATATAAAAGCATGCTAACATTCACATATACATCACACAATCATGTGGTCTTCGTCACCTTCGTATAAGTGGCCACACAATCACACAATTGCCACTTATACTACTGACTCTAACCACTTAGGTCCGATCTTTGAGATGATACGGAACGTCCTAATATATCACCTAACTACCACGGTGTCTTAGGAAAGCTTCTCTCTCACCAGAGGTCCAGCAATGAGGTGCGTACCGTCTCTTTGAATCCTTGTGCTGCCAACTGCCCCGACCTCTTTTCTATATCATTCCTCATATTAAATAAAACATCTCACGTTATTAACTCATTTGAGAGAAATCTTTTCTTAGATTAATACTTGTCCTTTCTTTGTTAGAAAACTTTGAAAATATATCTATTCTTGATCCAGCTTTTTCTCAAATCAATTTTCCACTTAAAACTTCGCTCTAAATCATATGAAAACATTCTTAAACTTGAAAAGCATGTCCAGATAATTCTGGACAGCAAGGTAGTTTCACAAAATTACTTTCATAAAATCTCCAAAAATATTGTAAAAACATTTCTTTACTTAAAATAACTTTTTAGCTTGAAATCAAAACTTTAGAAATTCATGAAACAATTTTGGACAGCCATGGCATAAATTAAAAATCTCAAGTAAATCGAATTAGACTCAACTTATTTCAAAACCGTTCATGCATTCAAATATTTCACAAGCATAACTTAACACACAATAACAACAAACAATATTTCACTAATTTATTTTCATCACATAAAACACTTAGGCATACAAGCACTCATAAACCGAATTGATTCAAGTTTCAAATCAACACCTCAATATTTATTTTCACAACATATAGCACCTAGGCATGCAAGCGTTCGTAACCCAATTTAAACCAAATTTTCAACCAAACACATCAATATTTATTTACATGCACATTTTATTCAAGTAATTAGACTCCCTAAACCTACTTAGACTATATGGCCGAATAAAAGCAATGAAATAAATCAAACATCACAACTTGAATCACATGAATCAATTTATTTCATTTTAGGCATTTAAATTCCATTTTCTTTTAACCCTAACCGAAAACACATAGGCACACACGATCACACATATATTCCTTCAAACACACACTCACATATATATGCAACACTCTTCTATTATTAACTTAATTTGGTTATTTCCTTTATCTTTAAATAAAGAACCGATTAGAAATGGATGATCATAACACGACTTTAAAACAATTTATTTTAATATAATTTCACAAAACATTCTTATTCCTTTTATGTCATTTCATTGAAAAAGAGTCTAGCCTACTAATCCTAGCTAGGCCGAATCATCATCATAACAAATCAAGACTTAAATTTTTAAATATTCATCATGCATGCATATGAATCAAAGCAAAGATCATTTTCTAAAATCTTGTTTCCTTATTTTCTTTGTAAAACCGTGAGCTTCACACTAACTTTGGCAAACAACATCAAATTTATCAACACAATAAAATCAAGAATTATGTCATGGTCTTTATCCTTTAGGACAAACTCATGCATGCACCTACAATTTCTAGGTGAGATAACTTCCAACATGCATGTAAGAAAAACATGATTTCCTACACTCCCTAGTCTTGACCGAATGATGTCATGCAAGGAAACAAAGCCTTATAATTTTATATGCAAATCATGGATCATCTTATGTAAGACATAAAAGCATCACTCCATTTTTTTAAAAAACTAACCGAATCATCCTTACACACACAAAAACCTCGACTCAAATTCTCTTTATACAAAATTATTTTTAAAGCTTGTTAGGTATATTTTCTTTTGAAAACCGTGACTTACATATGAGGAATCAAGGCCTTATACTCAAATTAAACACACCAATTCAAGCTTCATGTTTTCTTGAAAATTAACCAAAGATCAAGACATGCAAAAGAGGATCAAAACAAAAACATAAGCTCGAACTCAAATCTTTTAAACAAACCGTGAAAATAAGCTAGAAAATAACATAGAAGTAGCATGAAATTACTTTGATCAAATTAAAAGCACATGACCTAGATTTTCTACTCATGGCCGAATCATTTAGTCATGGATTTGGTGATTTATAAGTTTACTTGTTCATGGAAATCCAAGATCCAATCATAAGAAGAACATGCAAAGGAAGACAAAGATCATCAAGCCACGAAATCAACATGCATGAGAAAATCAAAGCAAAATATGAACTCAAACACAACTTTAAACCAAAACCGTGTTAAAGAAGATTTACAAGTAAGGGATCAAAACTTTTTCACATCAACATTCAAAATCAAAGCATAAAAATAACATGCATGACACTTAGGTCTCAAGATTACTCAAAAATAATCACATGCATCACAAGAAAATTAAATAAGGTCCATTAAAGTCCTTTACAACATGAAAATCACTTAATCAAAACTCTTTCTACCTTAAATCCTAACTTAGGTCTTCTAATCTCTTCTTCTTCTCTTCTTGGTTTTTGTAACACCCCTCAATTACCTCGTACGGTTTTAAATTCTAAAAAGAATTATTTTTGAGAAAAGTATTTCGAGGGAGTAATTTCTTAAATGAGTTTCTTAAATTACGTTTTCAAGGTGGTAAATGATTTTTTTTTAAAAAAAATGATTTTCATAAAGGGAAGATATGAGTTTTGAAATTTATTTTGAAATGGTGAATTTCTTTTAGCGAGGAATTGTTTTATGAAATGTGTTTTGTTGTGCTTGAATATTTTTGGGTGCAATTATAATTTCTATGCATGAGTAATTTTATTGTTTTCTATAGGGGCATGTACGGTTTTTACATGCATGTATGCTTAGGATTTAATTAGTGAATGAATGTATGTGTTAGAAGGATATGTGTAGGAGCTAGGCGTGAAAATAAGTGAATGTATTTGGATGTATGTGTATGTATGTTTAAGAGTATGTGAAATTTAATTATTTAATGAAGGTGATTATATGTGCATGTATGTGTGTGACGTGAATGAGTGTGTATGTGCATGAGGATGTGTGTATGTGTCATATAAGTGTGTGTGTGTGCATGTAAGTGAATATGTGTAAGTGTGTGAGTGTGCCGCGTGTGTGAGTGAGTGTAGAAAAGCCTAGGATTTTCCCCTAAGTGTGGAGGGCAAGTAACTAAACCCTAACCAAGTCCTAACCAAGCCCTTAACTAAACCCTAACTAGTTGGAAGAAACCCTAAGGAGAACCAAAAGTCAACAACCTAGCATGAACCCTAAACCCATATGTCTCCCACTTTGTCTCCTTGAGGAATGCTAATCTCCACCCATGCAATAATATAGAAGGCCGAATTTACCCCTCCTTTCCAAAGCCTTGGCCGAATTACTTAAAGGGCAAACTAGGAAGCCATGACTTTTTATATAAGCATTGGCCTTTGCTTCATTTCACCCATTCTTCTCTTCATTTCTTCACTTCCTTCGTCCAAACACCAACACAAACCCATGTTCTAAGAGCTCCTCAAACTCTTAGACAAAGAATTAGAAAATAGAGAGGAAGGAGAAGGAGAAACCGTGAGGCTAGGAGGAAGGAGAAGGAGAACCCAAAGCCAAAACTTAGGAATCCTTGAAGATCAAGTGTGGAAGACCTTTTCTCCTTGGTATAAACCGAAGACCTAGAAGTCTTAGAATTAGTTCTTGATCTTGTAACTTTATTTTCTTTTCTTCTCTTGCATGTTCTTTTGATGCACTTATGTGTAATATTTTTCTTAACTAAAGACTTTTCAAGACTTAAATTGATTTGTAATATTTGTAGTTATGTTTGATGGTTCGGTTTGTGCTTTGCATGATAGATCTTGATGTTTTCCATGGTAGATCTTCTTGTTTTCAAGTTAAATTTCTTAGATCTAAAGTCTTGTTCATGATCTTTAAAAACTTGAAGTGGATCTTCTTGCATGTCTAATTGTCATGATTAAAATCATAGATCCTTGAGTGTTTGTGTGTTTATTTGTTTAATCAATGGTTGATTTAAATTTGTTTGATGATTTTTGGTTTTGCATGTTGTTTGCAAATGATTTTCATGGCTTTAAATCCTTGCATGTTTCGGTTTTGAGTTGATCTTGGAAAAAGCTTTAATTTGTGCTTTGATCTTTGAATTTTGTGTAGATCTTGATTTTTTTTTTAAGTTTTGTAAATAATTTTGAATGGAAGTCTTTATATTTCTTTAAATATGCCTCGGTTTTGACCTCTTTCCATTTAAAATGATTTTGTTTTCTATTTGTGTTCTTATGTTTAATTTTGTGATTTGATCTAAGTATATGCATAACCATCCTCCATGAAAAGAGTGTATTTTCTTTTTATGCATGTCTCAGTTTTGCCTTTCTCTTGCTTAAAATTATTTTTGTCTTGAGTTGTGCTAATGTGTTTAAATTCATAACTTGACCTACATGAATGACGTGCATATATGTGAGTGTTTGACCTTAAAAAGTTATTTTAAGGATTCCATGGAAAATAAATTGAAAATGTTTATGTTGATCTATGATTTTATCTATTTTGTTGGAAAAGCATTAGACTTGATCTTGCATGTTAGTTTTCATGAAAAAGACCTTGTTTTCTTTTGTGTATGTCTCGGTTTTAGAAGAAAATTAGGGAGAACAAAATGATTTTTCCTAAATTGAATTATGTTCAATGTTCTTATGTGATTCTTGATCTAAACTAGGTGTTTATTTTGTGCATGTCACATTCGGCCATATTTAGATGAAAGACCATGCTTTTTATTTTGTGAGAACTTGATATATGCTCTTGCATGATTGGATTTGATTTAAGTTAAAGGAAAATAAATTAAAGTTGATTATTGCCAAGTTTGAGCTTACGATTTTGTATGTTTGATGATGCATGAATCATGTTTTGATTTGTGAGATTTTCGGTTTATGCATGTAAATTAGGTTAGCATTCTTTCTCATAACGCTAGACTAAGTAGGTTTGAGAAATAGTTGTGTGTTTAAGTGAAGTCATGAATGTGTGTATTTGGTTTTGTGATTTTAAGTATGCCTAGATGATTTTGTTTTATAAAAATAAAATGTCTTGAGAATAATTATGTGTGAAACCATGTGTGTGCATTCGGTTTAGGAGTTTATGCATGCTCAAATGTTTTTGTTATAAAATGAAATGTTTTGGAAAGTGATTGAGTTAAGTATTTGATTTGTGAAGTGTTTAATTTAATAATTGATTAAGTGATTGTATGTCTTGAGTGATCCAAAATGTGTTGTGGACCGTGTGTATGTTTAGTTTTATAAATAATTTGATTTGGTTTATTTGAGTTGTGAGAATGTGTTTATGATTTTACAAAACTTGAGTTTTCAAGAGAATTTGAAATAAAAAGAGTTTTCGAGTTGTTTTGGATTGTTATTTAGTTGATTTCTTTTCTGCCCAAGTTTGTTTAAAATTGTTTTCTTGATTTCTAAAATTGAGTTCATGCGACTCAAAGTTTGGTTTTCAAAAGGTACTTGATTTTAAGAAAACCCGGATTGAAACCGGTAAATTTTTCGGTGTTTTTGAAATCGGTTAAGGTGCTATCCAAGACGGACCGGCCACCTAACCATTTGATTTAAATTGTTTTATTTGGTGTTTTCAAAATGATTTTGGAATGTTTACAGAACTAAGAAATGTTTGAGTTATTTTAGAAAACGAATATGTTTTTCCAACGAGGAATGGAAAAGAAATTTCTTAAGGAAAGTTTTTTTTAATGAAAACATGTTTTAATTAATTCGAGGAATGTTACAGACGAGGGATTAAGGCAATGGCAGCAAACAAGATCAGAGGAGACCGTGTTCATCATATTGCTGGACTTCAGGTGAGAGAGTAGCTTTCCTAAGACACCGTGGTAGTAGGTGTTATATTGAGACGTTCCGTATCAGCTCAAAGATCGGAACTAAGTGGTTTTGCGTCAGTAGTATGGTGGCAATTGTGTGCTTTGTGTGGTCACTCATACGAATAGGACAAAGACCACATTGTTGTGTGTGATGTTTTGTGTTGATGATGTGTTGTTTGTGTGTGTTTACTTATGCATGATTAATGTTATAGATTGTTATATGAGATAATTGGTAATGAAGATTCAAGAAATTAAAGTAATAGACACCAAGAGATGAGATAACCCTTATTTGGCATAAGTCCTTGTGGAGCAAGGCCGCCTTAGCATGATAAGACATTGAGAATATAAATAATGATGAGAGGATTGTGTTGATGGTTGAGTTAAGATAAGAGATGAGAGTTGAAAGGAGAGTATGTTAACGGTGTGAGTGAGCCAGAGCGAGGAAAGAAAGTTGAGGTGATATTGAAAGTGCAATGTGATGGGGAGTGAGGTGTGAATCTTTTGGTTTTGTTTCTTGGATTGAGACTGGTCTGAGTTGAGCTTGCTCCTCCACTAGTTCTCAAGAAGAGAAAAGTCTTTGAGAAAACCTTTGAAAAGGATTTTTGAAATGGTTTTACAAAAAGGAGATTTTTGAAAATGAGTTTTCAAAAAGGAATTTTGGAAAGGGATTCCCAAAAGTGAAAATTTTTGAAGGAGTTTTGAATTTTAAAAAGGGTTCCCAAAATGAGAAAAATTTTCCAGGATAAATTTTCTGAAAGATATTTTGAAAAGAGACTTTTTGGAAAAGACTTCGAAAAGAGATTTTTGAAATGAATTTTTGGAAGAGATTTATTAAATGGAAATGATCGGGGAAGGAGTTTGTGAAGTGAGGTGTTTTCGTTGAAAGTTCTGAAGAGAGATTGTTATGAAAAGGTTGTTTTGAGGAAAGTTGTGATGAGATTCGAGTCGTGAATGTGATTCCGCTCTGTGCCAAGTTTGAGAATGAAAAGTGATGCAAAGTTAGCAGTCAGGACTCATTGAAGGGATGTACGAAGGGTGAGCTGACCATTAGGTTAATTAACAAGATAAAAGCTTTTAAAAGACATTAACAGCGAACGCGGTGAGGTATGAGAGTTAACCCGAAGTAGTGGAGAGGAAGGAACGATAGGTATCTGCAGATACTTAGGACGAGATTGCATTAGGGGAGGACGATGACGGTGAAACGTCAAGAAGTCTAGAGTACTTTTCTAGGCGGAACAATTCCACAAGTGGCACACTAACGTGGTGGGGACTGGGTCTAATGCCGTGGCACGTCCTGCATGATCAACTAGAAATAGTACTGTCGCCCCCTAGATTGCAAATCGATAACAGTGAGAGGAACTGGAGTGGGGCATTGTGTTTGCCGCTAAGAGCGTGCCATGTTATATATGATATTATTTGAGGCTGGGCCTCTTGGTCAGGGACCATTTTTGTGTGACAGCTGCCGTGCCTGCACGGTAAAGGTTCTGTACTCCTATTTGCTTCCGACTAGGTGGATGGATGGCCGAGGAGATGTAGACTTGAGGCGTGAGTGCTAACTACGATCGGACGCGTACCTCGATGATTTTTAAATCCCCCTTGATCATCGATGGTTATAATTCAATAAGACTTGCTAAAGAAAACGAGTGTAATTAAGAAAAATGAAATTGTGAATGATTGATGATCAAATGGAAAGTGTGAAAGGGAAGAAAGGCTGAGACCCTTGGAAAGGGAAAGAAAGTGATGCTTTGAAATTTGTTAATGAGAAAGAAATTGAGAAGTAAAGATGAGTAATGAATAAAGAAATAAAAACAATTGAGAATTTTGATGTTATGTTGGAGTGCTGTGTGTGTTTGCTTGTTTTGTGTGTTCTGTCTTAATATTCCGCCTGCGGTAAATCCACAACGTCGACGACTTGTCGTTCGGTTCGCTAACTCTCTCCTGCCCGTTGGTATATCGGTGCTTCTGGTACTCCATCGCGCAGATGGATTATCGCATGGAGATTACAACCTGGATGAAGCATGGATGTGGTTGGAGGCGTACCCCATCTGGCTGGGTATGGACTGGTGAGTCGCAGATTGTGATTCCGGATCCTGAGCATCGACTATGTGGAGCTGACTTAGGACCACTGCTAGGACAAGTTTCTATCCGAGGATATGGAGACTATGAGGAGAAGCTGCGCTGTGAAGCTCTGAGGAATTTTTCTGCAACGACAAGGATGCAGTGGGTGCCAAAGAATCATGGACAAGCGGTAGCTGGGATAGCTTCATCTTCTAGTGTCAAGCAAGGGCATAAGAAGGAGGATCATGAGCTGCACCCTATAGTTTTCACTAGGCGAAGTCGTAGGTAGGGTAACTAGTTAAGTAGTGAATGTCCATGTCAAGGATTATCTAAGCAATGTAACACTCTTGTAACTGTGCCCTACTTTTGTTTTGTGAACTGGCCAAACCTTTTGTTATCGTGAACTATGAAATCTTTTTGGAAGAATGTGGGAGTAGGTTTCACGTAACGACCCGGTTTTCAGGTAAGAGCGTGAACGTGCACCCACATCGTTTTTTTTTAAAAAATGGCCTCATTTTTGGCAACTTTTAAATTTAATACTGATCATTTTCGGATGTCGAAAATCGGGGCGTTACAGTTTTGCCTCGGTTTCTCTCTTCTCCTAGGGTCGATGGGGTTTTCTCCTTGATCGTTTGAAGAAAGTGGGTGGAAGAAAGAAATCAATGGGGTTTGGGTTAAGAATTTGGGTTTTCACTCTTCTTTCTCCTCTTCTTCTCACGGGTTCTCTCTCCCTCTTTATGAGTATCAAGAGCTTGAGAGTGCTCTTTGAAACTAAGGGTGTTTGGTGTGAGAATTGAAATGAAGAAGGAAATGAATCACTTGGCCAACACTCACTCACACATATACGGCCTATATGGACAAGGCAAGGGTGGGTACTTTTCTACTTCTATCCTTGGTTCAAGGCATTGGTCTATGGGTATTTCGGTCCACCCACAAAGTTGCATGGGAGGGGTCTTGTCATGGGAGACATGGAGGAAAGAAAGTCCTCCCTAGGTTGCATGACTCACCACTCCTAATCTCTCCCTAGCATTCATGACTCACCCTTCCTATTTTCTTTTTAGTTTTTCAATTTCTTAATGCTTAAGAAATTCAAACCCACTTGGTTTTCTATTCCTCTCATAGCCGACCCACACATACTAGCATACACACATATACCCATGCAATTCATTTTCATATTGATCATATAGCATAGAATCATGCATACATATCCATCATACACCCACACACCCACGTATTTCACATATACATTCATGCATCATACACTACTCCTACACATATACACATTCAAGCATCACACATCACTCATACACATGTATGCATATATACATATTCACATGTATTCGTACATTATATCCTTTCAATAATTAAATTCCTCAAAACCTAAGTGTATTCGTATATGCCAAAGCCGTATATACACACAATCACCAAAATAGATCACAAACGTTTTTATAAAATCATTAAGTGTATAGATTTTCTCAAAAATCAAATTTCTAAATGTTGGACATTAGTTTAGAAAATCATTACTTTAAAATTATTCATTAGCTTTGAAAACGTGAATTTTAAGGAAATCATTTAAGAAAATACTCTTCCATAACGTTTTTCTTAAGGACAAGTTTCTTTAGTGTTTTAATTTAATATGAGGAATTTACGGGGTGTTACATTTTCTCCAACTTAAGAATTTCTCGTCCCCGAGAAATACACTGTAGATCGGGCAGCAGGGTAACAACATTCTCATATCATTCTGAGGTTCCTCGTTAACTGCTTTCAGGTGAGAAGATTCCACTTGCACCATTGCTTGTGTGTCGAGTCGGGTTAAGTCCAACAGACTAACCGAAGAAGATGCCGCTTCCTTAACCGGTCATTGTCACGGAAAGTCCAACCATTGGTACGGACTTAGGGGAAATCAAGCAAGCAAACATACACACATCTCCAAAAGCAAGGATTTCCACTTAAGATTCTTTGATATTCCCTACTCTCTACAACTCGGATTCCTATTACCTTACAACAATCACTCTTTCCTTCAATTCTCCTCCTAATTCTAGGGTCTTTATCTATCGTTCCTCTAGTTAAGAGGGGGTTCTATTACAATCTAAGCTTACTCACTCTCTCGAATGTCCTTATTTTTCCCTTGAGATTCACCCCTAATAGTAATCAAACTCACCACCTTGGATCATCTCATTCCCTAATAAGGCAATTCTAATCCTAAAATTTCTTCAAAATCTCCTCTAATGACTGATAACATACGCCTCTTTCTTTCCTTGTGACTCCCCAACTTGGATTCAACTTATAACTTATTCCACGATGATCTTACAGTCTTACTTCACTTAAACTACTTCTCCTTCCTCAATCATTCAGGCCTAATTTATTTGGGGTAGCTATGGTACTTCCAACTCCATGATTCGGTCTAAAGGGTTTTAAATGGAATCGGTATGGCTACAATGTAATAGAGGTTTATGAAGATAAGGGTTCGAATCTGGACAACAAGAACATTTTGTTGAGGCAATTCAACAAACACGGAGATTAAGAAGCAACAACCTACATCCTCAAAGGTGATAACTATCCCTGTATGAAGGTAGGCTAAGGCAAATCAGACCTAAGTCTAACAATCATTAATGAATTATCAGGGATATAGGGGCTTGATTGCAGGATCTATTCATGGTCTACCCGTATATAGCCAAAAGGTTCCTTAAACTAATACGGTCGGTACGAAACTACAAACTAGTCCATGTCCTAAGAGAGAAAAGGTCATCCTCCTATTCCTACTCAAATACTAGCAAACACACAGAGTCACACACAACAAAGCATGTAGGCCATGCTTAAGGCCACTAAGGATTACCATAAGCTCTGATACCATTCTGTAACAGCCCGATTTTCATAAACCAAAATAATTAACTCTGTGTATTAAAAATTACCAAAAATGAGGCCAATTTTTTTTATTTTTTTTTATTTTTTTTTACATTGTTAGAGTGTTGAGACGTTATTGAAAAGTCCTCAGTATGCTCAACACTCTTTTTCGAAAACCGAGTTATTACTAGCACAAATCTTTACTCAACCAAGTTCCCAAATCATTTGTTAGGGAACCCGGTTTGGTTTTATTTTAAAATAGACTTTCGCATTTCATCCAAAGAAGTCGTTAAACATTTCTCATAAAGATATAAGAAGTCGGGCAGACTTCAGGATAAGTTAAGTTACATCAGCATACCATCCCTTAGGTAATCCTTAACACAATACATTCACTATAGTCTAAACTAACCATGCTATTTTTCAACTACCCTATTGAAAGCAATCAGATGAAGGTCCTCCTTCTTTTTGTGTCCTTTCTTCTTTCCCAAGGATGATGCCCCTCGGGTTGCGATCTCTACTATGTTATCGTGTCCCGACTTTCCTTCGCCTCTGGTAGTATAATTCCACCGTTTCTCATATTGCGCCTTCTCTTTGTAGTTCTTGTATCCTCGCACGGTGACTTGTCTCAGGAGTGGTCCTAAATCAGCTCCGCTCAGTTGGCGCTCCGGGTCGGGGATCACGATCTGCGCATGGCCGATCCATACCCAACCCCTTGCGGTTCGCTTCCATCCTCTTCCATACTTACTCCATGTGGTGACATCCATACAGCATTCCATCTGCCCGTTGAAATGCCGACAATACCGATACGCCAACGAACAGGAGAGAGTAAGCAATCCGGACACGTAGCGTCGACGGTGTGGGATTATGATAGGTAAATAATAGGACCACACCCAAATAACATGCAACACACACATAGGATAACAAGCAAACATACTATTTTCATCAATACACCTCAGCATTCCATCTTATTATCATTTCTTTCATGACTCTTCACTTTCTTCCTAATCCCTCTCATAGGACTCAATTTCCTTCCCACATTTCCATACTTAATCTCTTTCTCATTCTCCATACCTCGTAACTCTTATTTCTTATAAATCGTTTCTTATCATGTCTTATTGAATTATAACCGTCGATGATCAGGGAATTTCAGGGATCATCGAGGTACGCGTTTCTTTCGTAGTTAGCTCTCACATCTCAAGCCTACATCTCCTCGGCCATCCATCCACCTAGTCGGAAGCAAACAGGAGTACAGGACCTTTACCGTGCGGGCACGACAGCTGTCACAACACAAATGGTCCCAGACCAGGAGGCTCAGCCTCAATATCAATTCACATAATAACATGGCACACTGCCTCGCAGTGGCAAACAAGATGCCCCACTCCAATCCCTCTCACTTTTCTCGATTTGCAATCTAGGGGACGACAGTATTGTTATAGTGCGCGCGCAGAACTTACCACGGTATTAGACCCAGTCCCCACCACGTTAGTGCACCACTTATGGAGTTCGTTCTGCCTATAACAATACTCTAGACTTCTTGACGTTTCACCGTCATCGTCCTCCCCTAATGCAATCTCGTCCTAAGTATCCGCAGATACTTATCGTTCCTTCCTCACCACTACTTCGGGTTAACTCTCATATCTCACTACGTTCGCTGTTAATGTCTTTTAAAATCTTTTATCTTTTTAATTCTCCTATTGGCCGGCTCACCCTTCGTGCATCCCTTCAGTGAGTCCCGACCGCTAACTTTTCACAATCTTTCTCTCATCAAAATCACACATAGCTCAGAGCTGGGATCACATCGATATACTCATATCTCATTTCCACAATCTTTCTCAAATTCTCCTTCCCTCCATTTCTCAAAGTCTTACATCACCATTTTCTCGAAGTCTCGAATCATGACTTTCATACCCTTTCTCAAAACAATCTCTTCACAAAACCTTTTTCAAAAATATCGTTTCACAAAATATCCTTTCACAGACTTTCACAAAATTTCCTTTCAAAACTTTTCTGAAAACACTTTTCATAATATTTCTCAAAACATCTTTTCAAAAACATTCTCAAAAGAATTTATTTTCACAAATCCTTTTCTAAAAATTTCCCTCCACCATCCTCCACAAGATCTCTTCAAATTTTTTTTTCGAAAAACGTTTTTCAAAAACCTTTTCAAATATCACAACTTTGCTGGGCGCTAATGGAGGAGCAAGCTCAACTCGACACTAGTCCCAGACTAAAACCAAAACACAAGGAGCCCAGCTCAGCTCAAATCTCATCTCATATCCACATACACAACACTCTCCCCAGCTCTGGCTCGTTCTCATTATTAACCTCAATCTAACTTCCCAATTCTCAACTCTTTCTTTCCTTTCTTTTTCCATCATTTAACCTTATTTTCATTCTTTTATCTTCACCATTCGCTTTCACTATTTCCTTATTTCAATTTATGTTCAGGACGTAACAGACGTCCATCAGCATATTACTCATTTTCATTAACAACAATATAAGGCATAATTAAATGAATATATAAAAGCATGCTAACATTCACATATACATCACACAATCATGTGGTCTTCGTCACCTTCGTATAAGTGTCCACACAATCACACAATTGCCACTTATACTACTGACTCTAACCACTTAGTTCCGATCTTTGAGATTATACGGAACGTCCTAATATATCACCTAACTACCACGGTGTCTTAGGAAAGCTTCTCTCTCACCTGAGGTCCAGCAATGAGGTGTGTACCGTCTCTTCGAATCCTTGTGTTGCCAACTGCCCCGACCTCTTTTCTATATCATTCCTCATATTAAATAAAACATCTCACGTTATTAACTCATTTGAGAGAAATCTTTTCTTAGATTAATACTTGTCCTTTCTTCGTTAGAAAACTTTGAAAATATATCTATTCTTGATCCAGCTTTTTCTTAAATCAATTTTCCACTTAAAACTTCGCTCTAAATCATATGAAAACATTCTTAAACTTGAAAAGCATGTCCAGATAATTCTGGACAGCAAGGTAGTTTCACAAAATTACTTTGATAAAATCTCCAAAAATATTGTAAAAACATTTCTTTACTTAAAATAACTTTTTAGCTTGAAATCAACACTTTAGAAATTCATGAAACAATTTTGGACAGCCATGGCATAAATTAAAAATCTCAAGTAAATCGAATTAGACTCAACTTATTTCAAAACCGTTCATGCATTCAAATATTTCACAAGCATAACTTAACACACAATAACAACAAACAATATTTCACTAATTTATTTTCATCACATAAAACACTTAGGCATACAAGCACTCATAAACCGAATTGATTCAAGTTTGAAATCAACACCTCAATATTTATTTTCACAACATAGAGCACCTAGGCATGCAAGCGTTCGTAACCCAATTTAAACCAAATTTTCAACCAAACACATCAATATTTATTTACATGCACATTTTATTCAAGTAATTAGACTCCCTAAACCTACTTAGACTATATGGCCGAATAAAAGCAATGAAATAAATCAAACATCACAACTTGAATCACATGAATCGATTTATTTCATTTTAGGCATTTAAATTCCATTTTCTTTTAACCCTAACCGAAAACACATAGGCACACACGATCACACGTATATTCCTTCAAACACACACTCACATATATATGCAACACTCTTCTATTATTAACTTAATTTGGTTATTTCCTTTATCTTTAAATAAAGAACCGATTAGAAATGGATGATCATAACACGACTTTAAAACAATTTATTTTAATATAATTTCACAAAACATACTTATTCCTTTTAGGTCATTTCATTGAAAAAGAGTCTAGCCTACTAATCCTAGCTAGGCCGAATCATCATCATAACAAATCAAGACTTAAATTTTTAAATATTCATCATGCATGCATATGAATCAAAGCAAAGATCATTTTCTAAAATCTTGTTTCCTTATTTTCTTTGTAAAATCGTGAGCTTCACACTAACTTTGGCAAACAACATCAAATTTATCAACACAATAAAATCAAGAATTATGTCATGGTCTTTATCCTTTAGGACAAACTCATGCATGCACCTACAATTTCTAGGTGAGATAACTTCCAACATGCATGTAAGAAAAACATGATTTCCTACACTCCCTAGTCTTGATCGAATGATGTCATGAAAGGAAACAAAGCCTTATAATTTTATATGCAAATCATGGATCATCTTATGTAAGACATAAAAGCATCACTCCATTTTTTTAAACAACTAACCGAATCATTATTACACACACAAAAACCTCGACTCAAATTCTCTTTATACAAAATTATTTTTAAAGCTTGTTAGGTATATTTTCTTTTGAAAATCGTGACTTACATATGAGGAATCAATGCCTTATACTCAAATTAAACACACCAATTCAAGCTTCATGTTTTCTTGAAAATTAACCAAAGATCAAGACATGCAAAAGAGGATCAAAACAAAAACATAAGCTCGAACTCAAATCTTTTAAACAAACCATGAAAATAAGCTAGAAAATAACATAGAAGTAGCATGAAATTACTTTGATCAAATTAAAAGCACATGACCTAGATTTTCTACTCATGGCCGAATCATTTAGTCATGGATTTGGTGATTTATAAGTTTACTTGTTCATGGAAATCCAAGATCCAATCATAAGAAGAACATGCAAAGGAAGACAAGGATCATCAAGCCACAAAATCAACATGCATGAGAAAATCAAAGCAAAATATGAACTCAATCACAACTTTAAACCAAAACCGTGTTAAAGAAGATTTACAAGTAAGGGATCAAAACTTTTTCACATCAACATTCAAAATCAAAGCATAAAAATAACATGCATGACACTTAGGTCTCAAGATTATTCAAAAATAATCACATGCATCACAAGAAAATTAAATAAGGTCCATTAAAGTCCTTTACAACATGAAAATCACTTAATCAAAACTCTTTCTACCTTAAATCCTAACTTAGGTCTTCTAATCTCTTCTTCTTCTCTTCTTGGTTTTGCCTCGGTTTCTCTCTTCTCCTAGGTTTGATGGGGTTTTCTCCTTTATCTTTTGAAGAAAGTGGGTGGAAGAAAGAAATCAATGGGGTTTGGGTTAATAATTTGGGTTTTCACTCTTTTTTCTCCTCTTCTTCTCACGGGTTCTCTCTCCCTCTTTATGAGTTTCAAGAGCTTGAGAGTGCTCTTTGAAACTAAGTGTGTTTGGTGTGAGAATTGAAATGAAGAAGGAAATGAATCACTTGGCCAACACTCACTCACACATATACGGCCTATATGGACAAGGCAAGGGTGGGTACTTTTCCACTTCTATCCTTGGTTCAAGGCATTGGTCTATGGGTATTTCGGTCCACCCACAAAGTTGCATGGGAGGGGTCTTGTCGTGGGAGACATGGAGGAAAGAAAGTCCTCCCTAGGTTGCATGACTCACCACTCCTAATCTCTCCCTAGCATTCATGACTCACCCCTCCTATTTTCTTTTTAGTTTTTCAATTTCTTACTGCTTAAGAAATTCAAACCCACTTGGTTTTCTATTCCTCTCTTAGCCGACCCACACATACTAGCATACACACATATACCCATGCAATTCATTTTCATATTGATCATATAGCATAGAATCATGCATACATATCCATCATACACCCACACACCCACGTATTTCACATATACATTCATGCATCATACACTACTCCTACACATATACACATTCAAGCATCACACATCGCTCATACACATGTATGCATATATACATATTCACATGTATTCGTACATTATATCCTTTCAATAATTAAATTCCTCAAAACCTAAGTGTATTCGTATATGCCAAAGCCGTATATACACACAATCACCAAAATAGATCACAAACATTTTTATAAAATCATTAAGTGTATAGATTTTCTCAAAAATCAAATTTCTAAATGTTGGACATTAGTTTAGAAAATCATTACTTTAAAATTATTCATTAGCTTTGAAAACGTGAATTTTAAGGAAATCATTTAAGAAAATACTCTTCCAAAACATTTCTCTTAAGGACAAGTTTCTTTAGTGTTTTAATTTAATATGAGGAATTTACGGGGTGTTACAGTTTGTATGAGTTGAATTTCGGGGACGAAATTCCTTGCAAGTGGGGGAGTAGTGTAACACCCCAAAATTTTAATTCCTGATTAATGAAATGTTAATTATAAAGTTTATTATAATTAATTATTTCCATTCTTAATCTTCGATTTAAATTTGTATTTATGCATTTAAGGAATGTGTGTGAATTCATTTATTAAGTATAATTAGACATAAAATAAATATTTTTGCATATTAGTCCCTGAGTTTGGACCTAGAGGTAATTATAGGAAGGGTTTTGGAGGGAAAATAAATAAAATTATTATTTTTCAAAAACTGACCAAAACACTCGAGTATTTTCTCGACTACTCGAGTATTCTGGACAGAGTTGCACGAGTTAGTGCGTTTGGTGAGTCACCATCAACAATTTCGTTTTGTTGACACGAAATCCCACCCTCCCACGTCCATGGACGTCGTGTCGATCTGCATGCAAACTCCCAGCTTCTATTTAAGCCATTCATCAACGAATTTGAAGTTTTTGTTGATGAAATTGGGAAGTTAGGGTTCTGAAGTTGTTGCCTTCGATTCCTCTTCATTTCTGAGTGTTAGACTTCGAGTGATACATGATTACGAAGCTCACATCCAGGGCTTCGTAAAGATACTAAGATTATTAACTGAGAACAAGTATAGAGTGAGAATCGAATCTGAGAAGGGAAGGAGTTGAAGTTAGTTTCAGCTTCTGGAGGTTACTTGGAGCCTTGATTTTGGTAAGCTCACGAGTTCTCTGAGTCTTAATTCAGTTTCTATAGTTAGTAGATGTTGCATAGAGTTTAGAAATTCTAATTTCCCCAATTTCTATCTCTGTTTCATATGTCAACCAACTCCATTTTGGACATCAAAACTGTCTTGCATGTGATGCTTGAAGAGGTTTTGGTGCTGTGGAGCTTCTTCTTGCAAATTCTCTTGTTGATTCACGTCTGTAAGGTAAGGGGAAGTCTTTCTATTCACTAGATAGAGTTTAAATTGCATGATTTCAATTAGAGAGCCACCAAGAGGCTCTAAGGGCTTAGATTGAATAGGGAATATGGTTTGGAGACCAAATGATGCTCTATTGTTGTTTTGAGCAAGTTCTATATGATACATGCAAGCTTTATTGAGCTTTATTTCACAAGTTTATTGAGTATTTTGCAATTTGATATGTTAAGTTGTGAAATTGTATGTTTTATGCACAATCTTGTGATTCCCTGTCAAATCTATTATTTGATGTGTTTTAAGTGTTTAGACACGTTCAATATATGTTATATGAACTCTGTTGATCATTGGATTGGACTAGAAATGGTTAGAATTGAAAATGGTATGTTAAACCAAGTTTCCAGTCTGTTCTGCAAGAAAAGACTCGAGTACTTGGCTTGATACTCGAGTAAATTTTTGGTAAAACAGTGTATTTTGTATTAGAACACTCGAGTACCAAGCCCAGAACTCGAGTATCAACTGATGCATGGGGATATTTTAAGGTAAATCACTCGAGTAAGGCAGGAGTCATTCGAGTGTTCTGGAATTGATGAAGAACACTCGATTACTCATGAATCACTCGAGTATTTTGATGAATTTGAAACCCAAATCCTCAGAAAGGCATGAACCACTCGAGTAATTTAGAACTACTCGAGTAATCTGGAAATAATTGAAGAACACTCAAGTAGTTTTACCCAGAATATTAAAAATACCATTTTTCAGTCTGAACCATTGACTAATACTTAAATGAAAATAATCCAAGTGATCTCAGTCTTAAATGAAATTGATTGATATGGTAAATTTTCGTTTGGATGACGAGACGTTGCTCGGGTGGCACGTCGGGTATTATTAAAAGAAAAACGCCAATCAATTCCTTTAAGTGAAAAGTAATGCATTCATTCTGGAGTTTGGATGATAGATCGTTTATCATGTTTTGGTAACATGAGGAGGGCCTCTGGGAGTGCCAATTGACGGCTCGCTTGATGACACGTTACGGTTGACGACGTGGTCGGCTTAGTGAGATGCCGATATGGTTATACCATTTGGATGACGGGCCGTTTGGATAACGGGACGTGCTCGGGTGGCATGGATTCCAAGCTTGTCGTGTACATTCTTGGTGAATGTACGAATGTTGTACACCTAGGAGTACAACGCACTGTTGAGTGTTGGATGAAGTAAAGGATGGACGTCAGAGAGTGACATAGAATGATGGAGATAGGCTTGAGAGCTAAGTTCATACATCATGCCACTCATTTGATCTAAAATTGATAAATGAAATAAGTATGAGCATCTTACTTGCATCCTATATCTGCTAAATGTTAAGTGTGATTGTTGTTTACTGTTGCATGTATATACCTTCACATTGTACATACATTTACGCTCTATTGATTATGTGTATAGAATTGCTTACCCCTATGCCCTTGTAGGTGATGTCACGTTACATCGCTTGCATCGAGATCCGGCCACTTCCTAGTGGCATATGGATCTACGAGGACCATCGCGCGGTGTTCAAGGGGGAGGTAGAGGTCACCTTCTACCACCCGAACCCGTTGATTCGATTTCGTCCTCGTAGGTTTAGGATTCCCATCATATACACTATGCACGTACCCCCTTTTTACACATATCATGGACCACCTCCCACACGACCAGCTCGCTCACATCACAGCTTTCGTTTTCGACCTACCCGCTCACACCCTTTTTCTTCGAGAGTCGTCCGCGAGGAGACTCCCCCTTCAGATCCGAGGAGCCCAGTTAGGGTCACACCATCTCCTGACCCTGTACCTAGTGGTAGGGTACCCTCTCTGATCGAGGCCGTACCCGATACAAATAAAAACAGTTTAAGTATAGTACTAGGAAGTGACTCCTAGGTCGTCTCCCAAGGAATATCTTATCAAGCAAAAGGTCGAACACATAGTATGCATAGAAAACAGGGGGGGTTTTTTTGTATTGAATATTGAATAATTGAAATCAAAACAGAATTAAATCAAAACGAAGAAACAGATAAGGAAAAGCGGATAAACCCCTTTGGCTCGTGTTCACAACTCTATCATCGGTCACAAAAGATCAATTTCTTTCCTCTTCACTGTCCAACTCGTGAGAATTAAATACTAAGCGAAAATTCAATTCTCACCCCAAAACCCAAACCTCTAATTAAGCATTAAAAGCCAAAGCATGGAGTTTTTACGAGTTTGCATAAATTAAGCATTCATACACATGGATTATCTCTATAGAATTGAACTAAGCGAACCATAACATATCAATAAGCATGAAAACAGTGAATAAAAACGAAATAGCATTAAGAACAAAACCTCAAGAGTATGTGATACATTACCAAAGGGATTTAACCTAAGAGTTTAGCCTTCCATGAAGAAAAATACCAAAAAAAACGTGTAGAAAGGGAAGAGAGAGAAACCCTAGAAGCCTCCACAAGCTTGGAGAGCAAAACTAAGCCTTCTCTATGAGAGAGAATGTAAAAAACGTGAATGGAAGCTCTCGCCAAGGGTTTACACGAATTTGGCTTTTTAAATCACAAAACGGGCCTAAATCATGGGCCCAAATCCTAAGGAAAGCTTAAATCTAAAAATATCTTATAGATAAAATCTAAATCTTAAAAGATATAACTAAATCTCAACTAATCCTAAAGATAGATTACAATCTTCACTTCATCATATATCTTCTCTTCCAACATTAAATCTTCATTCCCAAAATGTCCAAAAAGCCCTTGTGCCAAATATGATATGAAAATAGAAATAGAATTAATTAGGCTAAATAATCCCAAATTAAACAATATTCAGAATAATAGTCCAATAAACTCTAAATCACTAAATCAAGCTAAACAATGTCAAATAGGCAACAAGTATCAATAATAGGAGTAAAATAATGCAAGGAAAAATGGGAAATAAAATGCTCATCAAATACCCCCACACTTATCCTTTTGCACTCCTGGGCAAAACTAAGAATTAGGACTGAGAAAATCAATATGCACCAAAGTGAATCATGTAACAAGATTACTAAAACTAATGAATGCAAACCTAAGAGATTACATACTTCACAATGAATTCTAGGAAATGCAAAGAAATGGGCAAAATCGAGCACACGAAGAGAATAAGGACCAAAGAATCAAGGCATCCATGAACATCATCCAATTATTTCAAATATGCAAAGAAAACCAATGACATCAAGAGGGTAGTCACAAAGATGATAGAAACTCACAAGGATCACTCAATAGTGTTTACACTCAAGTGTTTAAGGTTAATCAGTGTTTACACTCAAGGCACATCATGAAAAAAAAACACAACCATAAGCTTGACAAGCCTCTAACATCAACAATCATTACACATGCACATTAAGATCAAAAGGTCTTTTCTGGGTTGTAATGGGGCCAAAGACAAGGTAGGATAAAAATATGGGAAATGTAGCTAAAACCTAGGGAATAGAGGAGCAATGGGGAACAAGTAAAAAAAATAAGCACAATCCACCCCAGAATGAAATGATAAACATAACAACAACCTCTAATTCCAATCCTCTATGCCTCAATCAACCTTTTATTCCATTTTTTTTTATTTTTTTTTTCTTCTTCTTCTTTCTTTCTTTTTTTTTCATCATTCATTTTTTCAATTTTTTTTGTCATTGCAGAACTTCATGAACGAAAGGAAAGAAGAAACAACAAAAATGGCATAATGAGATAAAGCCATAATTACATCACCGACCATAGAGGCAAAACCCAGAACTCACAAGAGATGAAGAACAAAGCACCCTCGCTTACTTAATACCCATTCCCAAAACAATTCCAAAGCTCCAACATTCCCTAAGGTTAGGACAATCATGGTTTTTCAGTCATAGGCTTGTAATGAGCTAAAGAACAAAGAAAAGGGATAAAAAGGCTCAAAGGGGCTATCAAAGGATAAATTCATTCAAGGTAGGCTCATATGGCTAGTGGCTTATTCAAGAAAAAAACAATGCCTAAATCATTTCAAAATGTGCATGGGAATATCAAGTATCAACAAGAGTCAAGTCAAGTTCTAGAGTGCAAGTAATCCAGAGTGCAATCACACATGAAAGAAAATTAGGTGGCATATATAGCAATCCACCCACAATTAAGGCTCAAATCCTCACAAAAGGGACAATTCTATCACAGTGTTACCACCTCTTAATTATCAAAAGCAACTTTACACATAGAAATGCATGAATTCAGACACAAGATACCAAGACTCTACTAAAATGAAGCAAAAACATGCAAGAAAATGCCCAAAACTTAGCAAAACCTAAAAAAATCAAAGCAAAAATATGCAACCTAAACTACTCTCCCCGCCACACTTAAATCACACATTGTCCTCAATGTAAAACAAATAGCAGAATCAGACAGATATAGACAAGTGGAATAAAAGTAATAAAGAAGGAGAAAAGAAGACTCCCTAAATCATGGTGGGTCAAAAATGGGGTCGACCAATGAGGCCTCCTCCACAGGTGCATCATCCAAAGAAGGGGTAGTGAGGAAAGGCTTGAGTCGGTGACCATTGACTTTGAAGCTCTTGTCTGTGGACTCACTCTTGATCTCCACAGTGCCATAAGGAAACACCTGGGTGACTACAAACGGTCCAATCCATTTAGAGCGGAGCTTTCCACTAATGAGTCCAAGCCTAGAGTTGTAGAGCAACACTTTTTGACCAACCAAGAACTCCTTTCTGGAAATTGAGCTATCATGGAGCTTCTTGGTCTTCTCTTTGTAGAAATTGGAGTTCTCATAGGCCTCCAAACGGATCTCATCTAGCTCACTCAACTGCAGCTTCCTCTCCTCACCCGCTTGATCAAGAACTAAGTTACATTGCTTCACAGCCCAATATGCACGGTGCTCTATCTCCACAGGCAGGTGGCATGCCTTACCAAAAACAACCCGATAAGGTGACATCCCTATGGGTGCCTTGTAAGCAGTCCGATGGGCCCATAGAGCATCCTCCAATCGTGTGCTCCAATCCTTTCTATTAGGCTTCACCATCTTCTCCAAAATCCGCTTGATCTCTCTGTTTGAAATCTCAGCTTGCCCATTGGTTTGGGGGTGATATGGTGTAGAAACTTTGTGCACAACCCCATACTTCTTGAGCAAAGCTTGCATGGATCTATTGCAGAAGTGTGTGCCTTGATCACTGACTATGGCTCTAGGTATGCCAAACCTGCAAAGGATATTAGTCCTGACAAAATCTACAACAACCTGAGCATCATTAGTCCTGGTGGCCTTAGCTTCCACCCATTTGGATACATAATCCACAGCAAGTAAGATATAATAAAAACCAAAAGAAACAGGAAAGGGGCCCATGAAATCTATACCCCAGACATCAAACACCTCACAAAACAACATAGGTTGTTGCGGCATCTGTTGCCTCCAAGATAGGGTGCCTCCTGCCCTTTGACATTGCTCACATGAGCTGCAGATTTTGCTTGCATCCTTGAAGATGGTAGGCCAATAAAATCCAGAATCCAGCACCTTTCGTGCTGTCCTTTGAGTGCCAAGGTGGCCTCCAACTGGTGAAGCATGGCAAAATTGGAGAACCGATTGGATCTCCTGGTCTGGAATGCACCTGCGAATGACCTGATCACTTCAAAAACGCCACAAATAGGGGTCATCCCATACTTGGCATCGCTCTTCAATTTGTCTCTTTGAGCTTTGGATGCCAAGGGTGGAAAAACAGATGCAACTATATAATTTACAATATCAGAAAACCAAGGAATAAGGGGAGGGGGATGTGAAACATGCAAAACTAAAAGCTGCTCATCCGGGAAGTCATCCCGGATAGGAAATGCATCCTCCTCTCTCTCTATTCTGCTCAAGTGGTCTGCGACCAGGTTATGTGCACCACTCTGATCCTGAATCTCAAGATCAAACTTCTGGAGGAGCAACATCCATCTAATCAACCTAGGTTTGGAATCTGTCTTTTTCAAAAGATACTTCAGGGCAGCATGATCAGTATACACCACAACCTTAGAACCTAACAGATATGATCTAAACTTATCAAGTGCAAAGACAATGGCTAACAACTCTTTTTCAGTTGTGGTGTAATTAACTTGTGCTGAATCTAAAGTCCTAGATGCATAATAAATCACATGAGACATCTTACCAACCCTTTGGGAGAGAACTGCTCCCAAAGCATAATTCGAGGCATCGGTCATGAGCTCAAATGGGAGAGTCCAGTCAGGTGGTTGGATGATGGGAGTGGTGGTGAGTGCTCTCTTTAGCTCATCAAATGCCTTCTTGCATTGGTCTCCAAACTCAAATGTGGTATCCTTTTGAAGCAAGTTGGATAGTGGAAGGGCTATCTTACTAAAGTTCTGAATAAACCTGCGATAGAAACCTGCATGGCCAAGAAAAGAACGCACCTCTCGCACGCAAGAGGGGTAAGGCAAATGTGATATTACATGCAGCTTAGCAGGGTCAACCTCTATGCCCTTATGCGAAATAATGTGCCCTAAGACTATGCCTTGTTCTACCATAAAATGACATTTTTCAAAATTCAAGACAAGGTTAGTCTCAATGCACCTATTAAGCACCTTAGACAAACTATCAAGACATGCATCAAAAGAGGAACCATATACACTAAAATCATCCATGAAGACCTCTATGCAATGCTCAAGTAAGTCATTAAAAATACTCATCATACATCTTTGAAAAGTGCCAGGAGCATTGCATAGGCCAAAAGGCATCTTCCTATAAGCAAATGTACCAAAAGGACAGGTAAATGTGGTCTTATGTTGGTCCTCTGGTGCAATACAGATTTGGAAATAACCAGAGAAACCATCTAAGAAGCAATAGTGAGATTTACCTGCCAGGCGCTCCAACATCTGATCAATGAAGGGAAGAGGAAAGTGATCCTTGCGGGTCGCCTGGTTGAGCTTCCTATAGTCAATGCAGACTCTCCAACTGTTCTGCACACTAGTGGGAATCAGCTCATCCTTCTCATTTTTGACAACTGTCACCCCAGACTTCTTGGGAACTACTTGAACCGGGCTTACCCAAGTGCTGTCTGAAATGGGGTAGATAATGCCAGCTTGCAGCAGCTTGGTGACCTCTATCTTCACCACTTCAAGAATCTGGGGGTTCAACCGTCTCTGGGGTTGTCTCACTGGTTTAGCCCCATCCTCCAATAAAATCCGATGCATGCACATGGAGGGGCTAATACCAGGTATGTCTGCCAAAGTCCATCCTATTGCCCTTTTGTTTGCTCTAATCACATCCAGCAGCTGCTTCTCTTGATCAACAGAAAGGGAGGTAGAGATGATTACTGGAAGTTTCTGCTCATCCTCCAAGTAAGCATATTTGAGATGAGGAGGAAGGGGCTTCAGGTCCAATAAAGGTGCCTGCATCACAGATGAAACTAAAGGAGCAGCAGAATTGGATTCTGCCGCCTGCACCTGAACAAGTGAATTAGACTCATGCAAAACAGAAATGGGGTTAGCATGATCTGAATCTATATCATATGAATCAACAGATGCAGTAGCAGAATTTAAAAACTGGTCAATTTCAATGCATGCAGTGCACATTTCGGAATCAGAACATGCAGAACAAGTAAATGAGCTAGTGAAAGATGGCAAATCATAATCATGCAAAAAGTCTAGAACATGCTCATCAATCAGATCATCAATCAAGTCAACATGAAAAACAGAGTGGTCATCAGAAAAATGTTTCATAGCATCAAAAATATTGAACCGAACCACACTGTCATCAAATTCCATGGAAAGTGTACCTGCATGCACATCTATCTTGGTTCGGGCTGTTTTCAAAAATGGTCTCCCTAATATGATAGGGACAGCACTACGAGAGGTTTCCTCTTCCATATCAAGAATATAAAAATCAGCAGGAAAGATAAGCTCTTCAACCCGAACCAGGACATCCTCTATCAAACCTGCGGGGTAGGCAGTAGATCTATTTGCCAAGTGAATAACCACACCCGTAGGTTGAAGAGGTCCAAGTGAAAGAGACTTGAAAACAGACATAGACATAACATTAATAGATGCTCCTAAATCTAGCAAAGCATTCTCAAATTTAGTATTACCTATGATACAAGGCACAGAGAAAGTTCCAGGATCCTTACACTTTTCAGGAATATGAGGGACGGGTTTACCTATAAGAGCAGAGACATTTCTTCCCAAGTTGATCCTCTCATTGCCCTTGAGCTTCCGTTTGTGTGTGCATAGATCCTTCAAGAACTTTGCATACCTTGGAATCTGCTTGATTGCATCAAGAAGGGGTATGTTGACTTCCACCTTCCTGAATGTGTCAAGTATCTCTTTGTCAATCTCTTCCATTTTCTTGCTTTGAGTCACCCCCCTTGGTGGGAAAGGAAGAGGAATGGGGGGTGGTTGTTGGGCAGTAGCAGGTGTTGTGCTTGTGGAAGGCTGAGCTGGATGGGATTTTCTGGTACTTGTGTGCTCACTCTCCTCGACCATTTGGCTCTTCTTGTTGGTTGAAACTAGATCATCTTTGTTGAGGTCAGATTCTGGTGTGGGTGTGACAATCTGCTTCCCTGACCTTAGACTAATGGCATTCACATTCTGGTTTGGATTGATCACTGTTTGGGATGGCAACTTGTTAGAATTCTGAGATTGTATAGTGTTGATTGTTGTTGCCATCTGTCCCATCTGATTGGTCAAAGATTGAATGGAGGCCTCTTGTCTTTGAATGGATGCTCTAGTTTCCTGTTGGAATTGGAGATTTTGCATGGTAATCTGTTTCATCAGCTCTTCCAATGAAGGCTGCTGCTCAGTACTAGGAGCTGGTGGTGCAGAATTAGCCTGTTGTTGTCTCTGTTGCTGGACTGGAGGAGGTACATATGGTGGTCTAGAATTGTTCTGAAATTGAACCTGTGAAGGTTGCTGCTGATCAGACCATCTCAGGTTGGGATGGTTCCTCCAACCAGGGTTGTATCTATTGGTAGAGAGATCAAAGTTCTGTGGTTGTGGCTGCTGGTTTCTACTGTTGAAGATGTTGGCGGCATATGCCTCAGGTTGGTCAGCACCAGTCGTGGGCTGCTGCTGCACAGAAGGGCATGCATCTGTGGGGTGCTCAACGGATGTGCATATGCCACATAATCTAGCAAGCAGAGACAACTTCTTCTGGTTGATGGCCAATTGAGTGACCAAAGTTGTAAGTGAATCTATCTTCTGTTCAAGCTTCTCAACCTTACCAGAACTTGTGCCAACATCATTCACTCCTCTCACTATGATTGCATCGCTGTTGCCCCTTGCATGGAATTGTTGACAATTGGAAGCCATCTTCTCAATCTTGACTCTGGCTTCTAAAGGTGTCATGTCTCCTAGGGCACCACCACTTGCAGCATCAAGCATGTTTCTCTCCATGAGGTTGAGACCTTCATAGAAATATTGAATAAGCAGCTGCTCTGAGATCTGATGGTGGGGGCAGCTCGCACACAGTCTCTTGAATCTCTCCCAATACTCGTAGAGACTTTCTCCACTTTGTTGCCTGATGCCTGATATATCCTTTCGGATTGCTGTTGTTCTGCATGCAGGGAAGAATTTCTCCAAAAATGCCCTCTTCAGGTCATCCCAGACTGTGATAGAACCAGGGGCCAGATCGTACAACCAATCCTTGGCTAGCCCTTCTAGGGAGTATGGGAATGCCTTAAGACAAACATGATCCTCTTGCACATCATGTGGTTTCATAGTAGCACAGACAATATGGAACTGCTTGAGATGTTTATGAGGATCCTCACCTGCAAGACCATTAAACTTGGGCAACAAATGAATTAGTCCAGACCTTAGCTCATACGGGTCATCGGGATACTGGATGCACAAATCTTCAATAGTGAAATCAGGTGCAGCCAGCTCCCTCAATGTCCTCTCACGTGGTGGAGGTTGAGCCATATTTTCAGAATAATCAGAATAAGAATCAGAATTTATAGGAATAGAAGAAAAAGAAGCAGACTCACTATGTAATGACTCAATAGACTCACTACCTATGGACTGGTTCCTATTTTGTCTAACTAGTCTGTGATAAGTTCTATCAATTTCAGGGTTATATGGATGAAAGTAGCTTGGGTTGCCCCTAGTCATGTACTGAACAGAACACCATTAAGCATAGCAAACTGTCACTAATATACATGACCAAAATAGGCAACAAAATTTTTTATTTTTTAAAATTTTTTTCTTTATTTTTTTCAGCACCCTAAAATCATGAAAACATACCACAAAAAGTTTGAGGACAAAATTCAAAAGGGAACCAAGTCAAACAATTAAATCAGAGACCAAAAACTAAGAAAATAAAACTTGTAAAATAAAAAAGAAATAGTAAAACGGCTTTTTCAGGATCCAGACGAAGGAGTTTTCTGATAAAGTGAGAAAAATCAGATTATTCAGAAAATTCCCTTCGATTTGATATAAAATTCGTCAAATTCCGAGTTACGGGTCAAAAGTTGCGACGATTTGAAGAAAGTGCTGCTAAAACTTGGAAAATTTTTCTGGAACTCACAACCAGTGATGATCTGAGTGATCGTGGTGCCTCAAAACCTTTTATATGATAAAAGTAGTGTGGATATAAATTTTCGTGCAAAAATTCCACCCACAACTATGTGAACTAGCAACCACAGAATCAATCAAATACACTAATTGCAACAAAATAGCAAAACAGCAAACAATGCAACTTCAACCGGTTATCAGAATTGACTACTAGACCCTAAATCAGACACGACACACTATAATAACTATACTAACTACGACACTAACTAACTACTAATGACCTTTGGCAAGAACCGATATTCCCCGGCAACGGCGCCAAAATTTGATCGAGGCCGTACCCGATACAAATAAAAACAGTTTAAGTATAGTACTAGGAAGTGACTCCTAGGTCGTCTCCCAAGGAATATCTTATCAATCAAAAGGTCGAACACATAGTATGCATAGAAAACAGGGGGGGTTTTTTTGTATTGAATATTGAATAATTGAAATCAAAACAGAATTAAATCAAAACAAAGAAACAGATAAGGAAAAGCGGATAAACCCCTTTGGCTCGCGTTCACAACTCTATCATCGGTCACAAAAGATCAATTTCTTTCCTCTTCACTGTCCAACTCGTGAGAATTAAATACTAAGCGAAAATTCAATTCTCACCCCAAAACCCAAACCTCTAATTAAGCATTAAAAGCCAAAGCATGGAGTTTTTACGAGTTTGCATAAATTAAGCATTCATACACATGGATTATCTCTATAGAATGGAACTAAGCGAACCAAAACATATCAATAAGCATGAAAACAATGAATAAAAACGAAATAGCATTAAGAACAAAACCTCAAGAGTATGTGATACATTACCAAAGGGATTTAACCTAAGAGTTTAGCCTTCCATGAAGAAAAATACCAAAAAAAAAAAACGTGTAGAAAGGGAAGAGAGAGAAACCCTAGCAGCCTCCACAAGCTTGGAGAGCAAAACTAAGCCTTCTCTATGAGAGAGAATGTAAAAAACGTGAATGGAAGCTCTTGCCAAGGGTTTACACGAATTTGGCTTTTTAAATCACAAAACGGGCCTAAATCATGGGCCCAAATCCTAAGGAAAGCTTAAATCTAAAAATATCTTATAGATAAAATCTAAATCTTAAAAGATATAACTAAATCTCAACTAATCCTAAAGATAGATTACAATCTTCACTTCATCATATATCTTCTCTTCCAACATTAAATCTTCATTCCCAAAATGTCCAAAAAGCCCTTGTGCCAAATATGACCTGAAAATAGAAATAGAATTAATTAGGCTAAATAATCCCAAATTAAACAATATTCAGAATAATAGTCCAATAAACTCTAAATCACTAAATCAAGCTAAACAATGTCAAATAGGCAACAAGTATCAATAATAGGAGTAAAATAATGCAAGGTAAAATGGGAAATAAAATGCTCATCACTCTCCATCGGATGAGATCGAGGAGGACCTCGTGGAGGACGAGAGCGGAGGCGAGCCAGTCGTTCATTCTACCGGGAGTCAGTGGAGGGACGATGATCCCTAGGTATGTGCATATGGTACATGATGAGGATCAGGGGATCCGATGTGGGGATGTTGTGGAGGAGGTTCTGCTACTGCTGCTGTTGATGATGATGATGTTTATTCCTGCTACTGCTGCCAGATCTATGTGACCTGCTCTAGAGATTCATATTTTGATATGTATATATTGTAAATATACCTTTTGAGAACTTTAGAGTGATGGTCTACTTTTGACGTACATATTATATTATGGACTTGTACTGGGATCTTGGAGACATGGTTACTTGGGACTATGTATTTCATGACTTATATCTATATATATATAACTTATGTTCATATTACAACTGTGCATAGTCCTACCATTTCCGCTCACTCTGATAAAGATTAATTAACGGATTCAGTTATGTTATTTAAATGGTATCAGTTCTGGGAAAGAAAAGAATAGATAAGCATCGCTTAGTTTTACTATGTCAATACGTTTTTCAAAGCTCCGTGCTATCTGGATTATGAAAAGGTTTTCTTACCTTAGCAAATGCCGAATCCAATACAATGTTTAGAATGACATAAATTATATTCTCCAAGAATTCCATGTTTTGGTTTGTGGACCCGTCTTGAAAGAGAAATTTTTATTTTCACAATTTTTATATAATAACAAGTCCATATATTTTTCCAAGTAATAGTTAATTATTACAATATTTATATTCAATGTAAGAGGGTGTCACACTGAGCGCTTGGGGACCCAGCCGATTCTTCAACCTTGCTCTTTGCAAGAGCCATGAGACGAGCAGCAGCCCTGTTGATCTTGGCCATTCTCACTACAAAAGCAAAAGAGAGTGTTAAAAATATATATGTATATATATATAATAATAATAATTTTTTACCAAGCTCAGATTGAACAAGCTCCTTGGGAAGAATAATAATGTTCTTAATATCTACTTGACCATTCGATTTAAGATACTCAAAAAAAATATCACATCTGTGTCTCTCGGCATCCGACAACTCCTTCGTGTAGTCGTATTGATACAACTTCGGATGCCAGTTGAAGAAGTCGAGAGTCCAGGACAAGGGGAACCGAGGCCGATCACCGTCCATAAACCAGCAGGACCCCTATCCGACAAACTGATACTTGAAGAATAAAGGTTTGAAAGTTTTCCAAGAGTCGGTGAACTTTGAAAAATAGGCATGGTCGTTGTGGGCCTTCAACGATACCCAAGACCTCTTCCTCGACCCCTTCTCAAAGACATTAACTTGAGGGATATACAACCACGAAAACGCTCGTAAGGATCCCTCTAATCTCCGAGCTTCACAAGATTTCTGGAACGCTCGAGCAAATGCCCAACTACTAGGATGCAACTGTGTAGGAGCCAGAGGCAGTTGCTTTAACAGATCAATCTCAAACTGTAACACCATACTTTATCTACCCATAAATGCCCGTTAATTAAAATAGTGAACTTAAAAATTCCTTTTTAATTTATAAAAATTTGCCGTCAATCGGACGGAGTATCCTTTGTTTATTGGATTTTCCAAAAATTTAGTTTAACCTGGTTACATTCAGTAAAACATATTTATATTCATTAGAGGCCAGCAGGGCCCAAACTAGAGTTCAGTCCATATATTACAACCTTTCCTGAAAAATAAGTCTAAGTTTCAAGACTCCTAGTTTCTAGATATAAAATAAAATAAATACAACAAACTCCCCAAAATACAAAATATATGACCAGGAAAGTGGTCACCCCAAAAATACCCTACACTCCACATGATGGAATGTATTTCCTGCTGGGCCAGACTGGTGTATGCTCCTTCGGTACCTGTAAAAAATATAGCAAGAAGGGCAACATTACACAACACTTGGAAAGATAGCTTCTAAGAAGCATAGCAATAAACTAAGCCCTACCTACTCGCTAATAGTTAAACAACCATACTCACATTCTTATGCAAACACATCCTACTTCCATTTCCATTAACCATATCCTTTAATTTAGCCACTTATACTTAGCATTTCCATAATTATTCTCATTAGTTATTTCCTCTAATTCCTATATCATTTCCATTGTCCACTTTCTTATTTCATTTTCCAATGTCCATTCTATTATCCATTTTTCCTTTCCATTACCATTTTCATTACCTTTTCCATTTTTATTTCCTTTTCCTTTTTTCTTTTTTCCATTATGTGTAACCTTAATCAGAGATCTACACTTTCCTTTGGGTGTAACCTCAAATCAGAGATCTACACCTTACCATTGTGTGTAACCCCAAAACAGAGATCTACACACAGTGTATGCAACCACAAATCAGTGATCTGCATACACTCCATATCATTTATGTAACCTCAAAACAGAGATCTACATAAACTTCCCTTTTTCCTTTTTACCGTACACCACTAGGATTTGGATTACCCGCTAGGTAATTGGCACACCTGTCTAGGGACTTGAAACACCTGCCCAGGACTTTACACCCATCCAGACCATCACCTGTAGGACTATGTACTTTTACCAATCCATTAATTATTCCAATTATTGGTGTGGAAAACTGATCCTGTGGGTCACCCGGCGCCTACAGAGCGATTTGGCCTGATGGGTAATTGGCCTGGCAGGTAATTGGCCCTAACAGGTAATTGGAACACCTAGCCGGGTACCTAATGTTCCGGGACCCACTGATTAGTCTCCACTTAAGTTTCCATTCCCAATTAATTACAAATTCCATTCTTTCTCCTTTACCATTTTTCATATTCATTTTCTCAATCAAAATTCCAATAACAATATACATATATTACCATTTTCCAAATTACAGCTCCATATCACAGTTCCATTTATACTTAACATTTTCATAGCCCTTTCCAATATTTATAAATCCAGTCCCTTCATTTACAAACCATAATCAGAATTTCACCACATTCACATATACATATATCACCCTTTTTCCATACAACAACAAAACATTTATTTCACCAAATATTCACAATTATTCACCAATTATTCACAACAAGCATCTCTAGCTCTAAATAATCATTCATCACAAATTTCCAAATATAATGCACCTTTAACACTTAGTCACATAATTAATTCTCAACATTCCATAACAACCCAAAATCAATAGATATTCAGACAAATCAGTCGACATACTCAGGTATGTCTCAGGGTATTATAAAATAAATCAGCTCCCTAGGGTTTCTCACTTCCTACTTTTATAACACTTATAAAAAGGGTTTATTTTCCAAATTAATTAACTACACCCAGCTATCACTATAACATCCTTAGAATTTATGTCCCAAATAAAGGTAATACAACCCCTCTTACCTGTAACTGGTTTAACTCTTAGCTTTTCATACACACACTACTTTTCGTATACCAATTCTCGAACAGGTCGTGGCCCTTTGCTATCGTTCGCGTTGTCCTAAAGCTCCTTCGTAGATCTAACTATATTATTAAATCATATAGCAATCATTTAATGCGCCAAAAACGACTCAATGTGAAATCACAATAATTAATATATTTCAAAGTAAAGTATTTCGTAGGTTTTCCAAATCACAAAATCATTTAATTATAATTTACGAACCAAAATAACATAGGATTTCAAATTATAATCATTGTCTTCTCAATAAAATAGTATCGCTTTTTAATGAAAATACGCTTAACTTTCGAAACTAACATAATCACCAAAAATTCATTAAAGTTAATTAGTTTTAGTTTTGAAACCACAAAATCAAAGGTTGTTATTTGACACTATTAATTCCAAACTAAAAGAAAGTGTTCTTGATTCAAAAATAAGTCCAATTCATAATTATAACATTAAAACAGTTTCACTTCCCTTCAATTTGAAATTAATGTTCAACGTCCTAACTCGAATTAACATCATGCCGACTATATTAGTTTCCTAATTAACTGACATATCGTTTAGCCCAGGGACAACTCAACCAAGCTAACGACAACTCACTTACTTAGGAACCCAACACATTTTACACAAATACTCTTTAAAACTCATCCTTTGACATAATGTTTAATTCGATGTCATCAAAATCAAGTAAGCAATTAAATTCATCATCATTAACAATATAATTAAAATCAATATAAACTATAGTTTAATTTCCAAAACAATTTAATATTAAATAATTATTACCAATAACATTAAAAATTAGTATTAATATAAAAATTAAAACACACATAGAGCAATTAGAAAAGCATTAGGGATTTACCCTCAAATATGGTTTTGAAAGCCGGTTCGGTCAAACCGGTTCAGAGCACAATAGAGCGGCTGGCCCCGGTAACGATGATGGCGATACCGGCGCCGGTGACCATCCTTAACAGCAGAAACATGCATCGGAGGGAGGGAAGAAATGGTGGTGGCGTGACTCCATGGCTGCAGCCGCAAGGAACAACGGCGGCAGTAGCAACAAACAGAGGCGGCGGTGACCTCCCCGGTGGCTGCGAGTCGCGAAGAAGAAGGAGAGACCGAGGGCGGCGCGAAATCGCGACTTGGGGGAGGGCAAGAGTCGCGATGGCGGCCGGCGGGTGAGGGAGGAGACGAGCTCGACGGCGACGGAGCTTGGCAGTGGCGTCGCGACTGGGAAAGGGAGAATTCGCGTGGCGGCGCAGCGCTGCCCAGAGAGAGAGAAAAAGGCGAGCTTAGAGAGAGAGGAACTGGAGAGAGAGAGAAATTAAAGGGATTGCATGAGTTGGGAGAGAGATGCGGCGGCTGGTTCTCCCATAGAAAGGAGAGGGAGAACTCGAGAGAAGGAGAGAGGGACTATAGGGCGGCGCCCAGAGGAAGAAGAGGAGGAACATCCACAACCCAACAAAATAGAGTTTCCACAGCCCTTTTTTTTAAACATAAGAAAATACTTATATTAAAACTTAGACTTCATACAAATTCTTATAGAAAAGCCATAAAGTTGGAAATTAACTGGATATTAGAAAGTAACAAAATTTAATATTGTATCTTTATAAATACCAAAATAAAGAATAGAAAGTCCATTTTTTGAATAGAGCAATTGTTTCAAATAAATTTACTTTAAAATATAATTAAATATACTTTCGTAATTAACATAATGTATTAAATGAAAATACTCAACAACTAAATAGTTGATTTTTAAGAAATATATATTTAATTCGATAAACTTATAATTATACTTGGGATTAAAATTAGGGATGTTACAATTCTCCCCCACTTATTGGAATTTCGTCCCCGAAATTCCGTTCAATTCCTTCAAATGGAGAACCATCCCAGACAAAGGGTCTTCTAACTACGACACTCACTTCTCTTTGGTTCTACTCCCCCACTTGGAATCGGCATACCATTTTGCATTAGTACGCCACTGGACTCTTGCACTCAATGAAGAATACAAATTATGGTTCAATTTGGTTAGTTTTCGACGCGAAATGCTCTAAGGTTCTTAAGGTTTTACACTATTGGCAGTCACTCATTTCAAGAGTCCTACTAGGAAGACTCCCAATTGGTCTTGGGTTTCAAGAATCGGGTACGGTTCTCCCAACAATTAGAGATAGTTTTCTAAGGTCATCTAGGTTTCCTCAAGGGATTTTACAATAAGGGTTGGGAATACTACTATTCAGGCGGATTCCTTCCTTCATTGCCTGTTTGGTTTTGTGCTAATTAAAGATTTCCAATGATATCAGCGATTATTAATTAAAAAGATTGAGGTGCTCATCCCAATCTCTTATCCATCAATGGTAACATCATGGTCAGGTTCACTAATAGCACTGACACTTATCAACTGAAGCACTCAGAACAACCCAAATCTACTTCTACACCCTATCTAACCGGCAGCATCCACAGGGATTTGATCCTACTCTACCCAGGTACAAACAACTTATGTACTACTCTTAAGTCCTAATCAAACACATTCATTATTCAAGTAAGCATTTATTACATACACATCATTCAGAATTCAAACATGCACAACAATATTTCATATCAACACATGTTTACTACCATCAATCATGACTTAAACTCTAGGTTTTCCTAATCTAGCCATGATCTACCTGGACTAGCCTAAGGTTTAGGCTTACATCTACACACACTTAAGCAAAGTTTCAAAAAAAATCAAACCATTCAAATGCTATTCCAAAACTTGATAAAAGTAATCACCAGGTATGGGGATTAAAGTTCAATAAACAAGACCCCATACAGTCAAGGTATTCATATCTTCATGAAAACCCAAGATAGCGTACGAAAAAATCATTTGTGCATTTATGTATTTACAAAACCGAAAGAATATGCCGGAAAACATGTATGTGTTCATCTATATTTAAAAATCTTGATTAGCATACAATAAAGGCATTCATGTATGCATAAGTCAAAGTAGCATACCAACAAATATTGATGTAATGGTATGTTGATAGAGTCGTTATTTTTGAAAATCGAATTCCTTTCTTGATGGAAAAACATTTTGATTTGTTTTACATACAATTCTTAGGAAAAGATTAAATCATGAAAATTTATTTTACACTTTAAAACCTTGATATGTTCATGCCAAATAACTCGGATGAAATTCCAAAAACAAACTTTGTAAATCGAAGCATATCTTTTCGAAACGAGTTACCTTCATTTAACTTCGGAGGAACTTAGATGAAGGAATATGAAATTACTCAAGATTAGCAAACTCAATGAGAAAGGGAATATGTGGTTGATTAGAAAGTTTACTTTGATGCTTCTTCATAAATTAAAATAGTTCCATTCCCTTTGACTTTGAGTATGGAAATTAAGCTTCATTCCGAATTGAGTAAAGTCACGTGGAAGGAGTTCCTATTTAATCGACGTGTGGCTTGTTTAAAAGAATGAATTAACCGCTCGATTATCTAGGAATCCCTTGTTTACTCACTAGCTTTTCAAAATTTCGTGATACGACTTAGCACTCAATTTGGAAGGATTTATTATTTTGTTAAAAAAACAGTGGGATTCATTTTGAATTCAATTTCAAAACATGGAAATTCACTTTGGTTACTATCACACTAGAAAATCGAATGGTTGCTGACTTTTAAAATTATTATATTTGGGAACCAAGCGATCTTTTGATAGAAATACCATTTTATAAAGAAGTTTTCAAATGGTTTTATGCTCAAACCAGTTTTCAACATTCACATACCCAAACAAGAACATATATTATCAAGATTCATAATCTAACATTTAGGCAACCACAAAACAGTACATAGCATCATATTCATTCATTATAAGCATACATGCTATCTCTAAGCATTACCTAGGGTTTCAAGCATGTATTCGTCTAAACTTAAGACTGTCACTATGTACTATCTTAGGGTTTCCTACATTCAATTCTAGACATATAAATCCTAGCAACCTATCATAGCTAACTAGGATTCTTGAACTAGCGTACGTCTCTTATCTTAATGCTTGACAACTCGTACTACACTTCCGCTGCGCAACTCTGATTCGAAAAATGTCCACGCATACGGAGACCTATGACAAAGACTTCTAATCCTCCTAAATTTGGGATCTTCCTAATTTCCCAAAATACTCGCTGAAACTTAAGGACAGGATGGTGATATCTTCCAATGTATGTATACTTGAGGTGATCAGGCTCAAACATACACCACATTAGCGATAAGACCATTCTCGTCTTACTTAAGTTCGAATCACTCAACCTATTAGTTTTAAAACGTTGAAACCTTGTTTTGTGTGTCGCATTCAGAATTGGTTTACTTGGCACGAAACTAAAGATCGTTTCCTCCCGGTGGGGTAGCAACTTAGTGCTCTTGCCCGTTGGGGTATCGCTTCCTTAGTCTCGTCGTTCATCCACTTTTAAATATGATTCATTGTTTTCCACAAGGTTTCGGGTTTGAACAGAAAAAAATAAGCTTCAAATAATTTAAGCAAACTCAAACGAAATTTTGTAAATACTAACTGCACTATACTTCGTAAATATTCCTATTATCATGCTAGCAATGATACTCAACTACACCTTAAAACAAACTCTAGTTCAAACTTTAAGCTACTCGCTTGGTGAGTAAGCTGCAGGAGTAATATGTTACTCCAATAGGCCGAGGAAAACTGCTCTGATACCAAAAATGTAACACCATACTTTATCTACCCATAAATGCCCGTTAATTAAAATAGTGAACTTAAAAATTCCTTTTTAATTTATAAAAATCTGCCGTCAATCGGACGGAGTTTCCTTTGTTTATTGGATTTTCCAAAAATTTAGTTTAACCTGCTTACATTCAGTAAAACATATTTATATTCATTAGAGGCCAGCAGGGCCCAAACTAGTGTTCAGTCCATATATTACAACCTTTCCTGAAAAATAAGTCTAAGTTTCAAGACTCCTAGTTTCTAGATATAAAATAAAATAAATACAACAAACTCCCCAAAATACAAAATATATGACCAGGAAAGTGGTCACTCCAAAAATACCCTACACTCCACATGATGGAATGTATTTCCTGCTCGGCCAGACTGGTGTATGCTCCTTCGGTACCTGTAAAAAATATAGCAAGAAGGGCAGCATTACACAGCACTTGGAAATTAAGTGTTGTTGGTTAATATTGATAATCTGTTATTTAGTCACTTATACTTAGCATTTCCATAATTATTCTCATTAGTTATTTCCTCTAATTCCTATATCATTTCCATTGTCCACTTTCTTATTTCATTTTCCAATGTCCATTCTATTATCCATTTTTCCTTTCCATTACCATTTTCATTACCTTTTCCATTTTTATTTCCTTTTCCTTTATTCCTTTTTCCATTATGTGTAACCTCAATCAGAGATCTACACTTTCCTTTGGGTGTAACCTCAAATCAGAGATCTACACCTTACCATTGTGTGTAACCCCAAAACAGAGATCTACACACAGTGTATGCAACCACAAATCAGTGATCTGCATACACTCCATATCATTTATGTAACCTCAAAACAGAGATCTACATAAACTTCCCTTTTTCCTCTTTACCGTACACCACTAGGATTTGGATTACCCGCTAGGTAATTGGCACACCTGTCTAGGGACTTGAAACACCTGCCAGGACTTTACACCCATCCAGACCATCACCTGTAGGACTATGTACTTTTACCAATCCATTAATTATTCCAATTATTGGTGTGGAAAACTGATCTTGTGGGTCACCCGGCGCCTACAGGGCGATTTGGCCTGATTGGTAACTAGCCTGGCAGGTAATTGGCCCTAACAGGTAATTGGAACACCTAGCCAGGTACCTAGTGTTCCGGGCCCCACTGATCAGTCTCCACTTTCCATTCCCAATTAATTACAAATTCCATTCTTTCTCCTTTACCATTTTTCATATTCATTTTCTCAATCAAAATTCCAATAACAATATACATATATTACCATTTTCCAAATTACAGCTCCATATCACAATTCCATTTATACTTGACATTTTCATAGCCCTTTCCAATATTTATAAATCCAGTCCCTTCATTTACAAACCATAATCAGAATTTCACCACATTCACATATACATATATCACCCTTTTTCCATACAACAACAAAACATTTATTTCACCAAATATTCACAATTATTCACCAATTATTCACAACAAGCATCTCTTGTAACACCCCGCAAATTCCTCGTATTAATTTAAAATACTAAAGAAATTTATTTTGAGAAAAGTGCTTTCGAAAGAATATTTTCTTAAATAAATTTTCTAAATCACGTTTTTAAAGAGGTAAATGATTTTAAAGAAATGATTTTCATTAGATAAAGTTATGAGTTTTGAAATTTATTCTGAAAAGGAGATTTATTTCCTATAAATGTGTGTGTGATATTTTAGTATTTCTAAAGGAATTATTATTTTTGAATGATTTTATAAGGAAGAAAATGTACCTTCTATATGTGTGTTTGTATGTACGGCTTTATATGCTTAGGATAAGGTGAGAATTTAATTAGTGAAAAATATATATTGATATATGCATGCATGCATGAGTATGATGTGTGTGATACGTGTGTGGATGTGTGTGTGCTACGTGTATGTATGCATGAAGGAGGGCTAGAGTTTTATTTTTAAGTTAAGAAACCATGGACTAGGGTGAAACTATAAGAACTAAGTTAGTGACCAAATTCTAACTATTAGCCCAAAAGTAACCAAACCTAAAGAAACCTAGTCCCTTAAATCACTCCCCATTGTCCCTTTAGAGATGATAATCTCCACCCATGCAAAATCTTGAAGAACCAAAATTGCCCCTCCTATCTATACCTAAGGCCGAATTGATCAAGGACAAAAAGGGAAAAGCCTCATGCCTTTGCCTTTGCCTATATATGACCGAATGGGTGAAGTGTTGGCCATTTTCATTTACTCACTTCCACCCTTCATTCTTGCACTTCTTTTCACTTTCCAAACACATTAGTTGAGAGCAACTATCAAAGCTCTCAACACATAGAAAATAGAGAGGGAGGCCGTGAGTGAAGAAGGAAGAAGAAGGAGAAACCAAGCCAAAAACCTAAGCCTTTCTTTGAAAATCCAAGACCCAAAAGCTAGGAGATCAACCTTTTCCTTAGGTGGGTGGATCGAATGAGCAAGAGGAAGTTGTAATAGTGTAGTTTTTCTTTGATCTTGTGATCCCTTTTCTTTTCTTCTTTCCATGTAAATTTTCAAAGCCAAAAATAACTTGTAAACTTCTAATTAATGGACTCTACCACTTGTTTAAAATTTTTCATGAAAGATCTCAAAGTTTTTCAAACTAAATCCTAAAGATCTAAAGGTTTGATGAAATTTTGTGGAGTTTAGAGTAGACCTCTTTGCATGTTTAATTTCCTTGCTTGAAATCGTGATTTGTAATGTGTTTGAGAGTTTATTTAAGAAATGAATGGATGATCTAAACTTGCTTAATAGTAAGATTGAAATCTTTGTTGTTGGATGTTGATGTGATGATGATCTTGATGATTTGAGTACATGCATGTCTTGTTTATGCCTTGATCTTTAGTTTTTTAAGAATAAATAAACTTATAAAATCCTAGATCAAGAGCCAAGTGATTCGTCCTTCACTAGATCCATAGATCTTAATGCTTTTTAATTTGATCTAAGTGATTGCATGTTAGTCTTATGTTTAGAAAAGTCAATTTGAATTGTTGAAATGATTGATTTCGATTTGATTTTGATAAAACTTTGATTTTTGGGTTTTGATCTCTAAAAGACTCAATCTATGTCTTGATCTTTGACAAAGTTTTGATCTTGAGTCATACGTGTGATTTTTTTTAACAAAAAGATTTAATCTTCCATCCATGCATGTCTCGGTTTTGGTCCCTTCTACTCAAAATAATTTTCATCTTTGATTTGTACCATTATAATTGATTTCATGACTTGATCTATGATACTTAGGTGCGTGCATGTTATTTTTAGGTGAAAAAGGATTTGATCTTTCTTAGAGATCATTTCGGTTTGACAAAGAATCAAGGGAGAAAAACTTTTGAAAAATGATTTGTGTTCTATGTGCATTTGGTTCAAGCCTAGAACTAGGAAATCATGTTTTATTGCCATGAAGAAAGGCTCATGCCTGTTAATTTCTTTTTATTTGAGAATCTTATGTTTTTACATGTTGAAAAGATGAACCAAAAACCTTGTTTTAACCATGATGAGATTCGGCCTAGGCATAGTAACTAGACTAGGATTCCTTTTCAATGAAAGTGACCTAAAAACAATGAGTATGTCTTGAAGAATATTGTTAAATTAAGGTGTTTAAAAGTGTGTTGTGAATAATTGATTTCTATTCGGTTTTTAATTAAAAACAAAGGGAATAAATGAACTAAATGATTTTAGAAAAAGTATTGTGTTTAAATGAATATGTGTGTGTGTGTGTTCGGTTTAGAGGGAAAAGAAGAATAAATAATTTTGTTGCATGAAAAAGAAAATAGAATTTGAGCGCTTGAAATAAACCTAGTTGAATTATGTGTTTAAAATTAGTGGTCTTTGAACTGTTGTGTTTGGTTTGTATCTTTGTGAGTATGTGATTGCCTAAGTGTTTTATTTCATTAAGTAAACCAGTGTTTGATTTATGATTAAATTAAATGATTCATTTTGTATTGCTTGTTGTTTATGTGTTAGTTGATGTTCGCAAAATATGTGGGCGTGTAATTGGTTGATTTTAAGAAAATTCCATTCGATTTATTTGAAGATTTTAAATTGTGTTTATGGCTGTCCAAAATTTGTTTCATGATGAAGATTTGGGTTTTAAAGCGTTAATTTTAAATTAAAGAGTCCTTTAAAACAAAGAGTGTTTTTACGATGTTTTCGGAGTTTTATCCAAGTAATTTTTAATATAATTCTTTGCTGTCCAGAATTATTTAAACTTGTTTCTTAACTTTGAAAATGTGTTCAAGTGATTTAAAGTAAAGTTTTCAAGTGATAATTGATTTATGAAAAACCCGGATTTAAAACGGTGAATTTTTCGGTGTTTTCAAACGTAATTAAGGTGTTGTCCGAAACGGACCAGCCACTAAAATAAATAATTTAAATTACCTTACTAAATATTTTCAAAATGGTTTTTGAAAGTACTTAAGGTATTAGAGATATTAGAGTTGTTTGAAAGAAAACGGTTTTGTTTTAAGTCTTCCAACGAGGAGTGAGAGATGCCTAAATTACCAAAAGGATTTTCTTAATACAAGTTAATGACGTGAATGTATTTTATTTAGTACGAGGAATAATCTTAAAGACGAGGGATTGGGGCAGCCGACAACACAAAGGATCCGAGGCGACGGTACGCATTAAATTGCTGGACCTCAGGTGAGAGAGAAGCTTTCCTAAGACACCGTGGTAGTTAGATGATATATTAGGACGTTCCATATCATCTCAAAGATCGGAACTAAGTGGTTAGAGTCAGTAGTATAAGTGGCAATTGTTTGATTGTTTGGCCACTTATACGAAGGTGACGAAGACCACATTGTTGCTGTGTGATGTTTGTGTGATTGATAGCATGCTTCCATTTAATTATTTACTTATTTAATCATGCAAGTTGAAATTAAGTGTTGTTGGTTAATATTGATAATCTGTTGATGGACGTCTGTTACGTCCTGAGTAAGAAAATGAAAATAAAGAAAATTGAATAAGAAATAAAGAGATGAGATGGATTAGAAAAGAGAAAGAGTTGAGATTGGGGAAAGAATGAAATGATAATGCTGAGAACGAGCCAGAGCTGGGGAGAGTGATGTTGATATGAGATGTGATTTGAGCGGAGCTGGGCTCCTTTGTTTTTGGTTTTAGTCTGGGACTAGTGTCGAGTTGAGCTTGCTCCTCCATTAGCGCTCAGCAAAGTTGAAATTTTTGAAAAGGTTTTTGAAAAGCAGTTTTTAAAAAGGTTTTCGAAAAGAGATCTTGTGGAAAATGGTGAACGGAAATTTTTAGAAAAGGATTTGTGAAAAGAAATTCTTTTGAAAATGTTTTTGAAAAGAGGTTCGGAGAAATATTATAAAAAGTGTTTTCAGAAAAGTTTTGAAAGGAAATTTTTGAGAATGGCTTTGGAAGTAGATTTTTATAAACTTGAAGAAAGGGGACTTTTGAGAAAACTTTTGAAAAAGAAAGATTAAGAAGAAAGAGATTTTTATGAAAAGTTTACGAAATGATATTTTGTGGCAGATTATGAAACAGTGTTTTGAAAAAGTTTGTAAGAATATTGTTTTGAGAAAAGATTTTGAAATGAGATGATTACGAGAAATGAAGGATGTTGAGAAAAGTTGGAGAAATAAGATTCGATTTTGTTGATGTGATCCCAGCTCTGTGCTATGTGAGAAATGATGAGAGAAAGACTGTGCCAAGTTAGTGGTTGGGACTCATTGAAGGGATGCGCGAAGGATGGGCCGACCATAGGATTAATTAAAAAGATAAAAGACATACGCGGTGAGGTATGAGAGTGCGAAGTAGTGGAGAGGAAGATACCATAAGTATCTGCAGATACTTAGGAGGAGATTGCATTAGGGGAGGACGATGACGGTGAAACGTCAAGAAGTCTAGAGTATGTTTCTAGGCAGAACAAATTCCACATGTGGCGTACTAATGTGGTAGGGACTGGGTCTAATGCCGTGGTAAGTTCTGCGGGCCCACTAGAAACATACTGTCGCCCCCTAGATTGCAAATCTAGAACAGTGAGAGGGATTGGAGTGGGGCATCTTGATTGCCACTGTGAGACAGTGTGCCATGAATATTTATGAATTGATATGATTATGATTTGAGGCTGAGACCTCCTGGTCTGGGACCATTTGATGTGTGACAGGTGTCGTGCCCGCACGGTAAAGGTCTTGTACTCCTGTTTGCTTCCGACTAGGTTGGGTGGATGACCGAGGAGATGTAGACGTGAGTGATAACCGAGAACGAAACGAATGTCCCGATGATACTTTATGATGTCCCAAGTAAAGAGAATGGTGTGAATTAATAAGACTAAATAAGAATAAAGTAAAAGTATAAGAAGAGAAGAGATGGAGAAAGTAAGTTGATAAGAGAATGAAAGATGATAATAAGGATGAAGATAATAATAATGTTGCACTTGATTGTTGTATGCTGGTATGTTGTATTGGATGTTTGTGTGGTCCTATTACTTTGCCTATCGTAATCCCACACCGTCGACGATTCGTCGTTCGGATTGCTTACTCTCTCCTGTTCGTTGGCATATCGGGACTGCTGATATCTCAACGGGCAGACGTAGCATTATAAGGAGATCATCACTTTAGAGGAATGGGAGTGGGAGCTTAACGACAGCAGGGGAGCAGCGATAGGGGGGGACTTCACCTTTTGAGAATGAAGAAAGCATACAAGAAGAAAAGGGAAGCTTCATCCGGTGGTGTTCGACAGGAAGAGTTAGGAGTAGTGTTTTTAGTAAGTCTATTGTTTGTGTTTGGAGTCAAGGATTACTGAGCAACGAACCATTATGTAATTAAGCCAAGTTTTAATTTTGAAATGTGGAGTATTTCTAATTTGGCAGATGGAGTAGTGTAAACTTTGACATCTATCATAAATACCTTTGGGTTCAACGCAATGGATCATGATGCCTTTTGAAACTAAGTCATTTTATGGAAACAAAGGTTTTATATATATGAAATGTTATTAGTAACAACTCGGTTTTCGAAAAAAAGGTGTTGAGAACACCAAGGTCTTTTCAAAAATATCTTCAAACACTTCAACAATGTTTTAAAAAAAAAAATTTGGCCTCATTTTTTTACAACTTTGTTAAGAAAAAAGTTAATTATTTTGGTTTACGAAAATCGGGCTGTTACATCTCTAGCTCTAAATAATCATTCATCACAAATTTCCAAATATAATACACCTTTAACACTTAGTCACAAAATTAATTCTCAACATTCCATAACAACCCAAAATCAATAGATATTCAGACAAATCAGTCAACATACTCAGGTATGTCTCAGGGTATTATAAAATAAATCAGCTCCCTAGGGTTCTTCACTTCCTACTTTTATAACACTCATAAAAAGGGTTTATTTTCCAAATTAATTAACTACACCCAGCTTTCACTATAACATCCTTAGAATCTATGTCCCAAATAAAGGTAATACAACCCCTCTTACCTGTAATTGCTTTAACTCTTAGCTTTTCATACACACACTCCTTTTCGTATACCAATTCTCGAACAGGTCGTGGCCCTTTGCTATTGTTCGCGTTATTCTAAAGCTCCTTGGTAGATCTAACTATATTATTAAATCATATAGCAATCATTTAATGCTCCAAAAACGACTCAATGTGAAATCACAATAATTAATATATTTCAAAGTAAAGTATTTCGTAGGTTTTCCAAATCACAAAATCATTTAATTATAATTTACGAACCAAAATAACATATGATTTCAAATTATAATCATTGTCTTCTCAATAAAATAGTATCGCTTTTTATTGAAAATACGCTTAACTTTCGAAACTAACATAATCACCAGAAATTCATTAAAGTTAATTAGTTTTAGTTTTGAAACCACAAAATCAAAGGTTGTTATTTGACACTATTAATTCCAAACTAAATGAAAGTGTTCTTGATTCAAAAATAAGTCCAATTCATAATTATAACATTAAAACAGTTTCACTTCCCTTCAATTTGAAATTAATGTTCAACGTCCTAACTCGAATTAACATCATGCCGACTATATTAGTTTCCTAATTAACTGACATATCGTTTAGCCCAGGGACAACTCAACCAAGCTAACGACAGCTCACTTACTTAGGAACCCAACACATTTTACACAAATACTCTTTAAAACTCGTCCTTTGACATAATGTTTAATTCGACGTCATCAAAATCAAGTAAGCAATTAAATTCATCATCATTAACAATATAATTAAAATCAATATAAACTATAGTTTAATTTCCAAAACAATTTAATATTAAATAATTATTACCAATAACATTAAAAATTAGTATTAATATAAAAATTAAAACACACATAGAGCAATTAGAAAAGCATTAGGGATTTACCCTCAAATATGGTTTTGAAAGCCGGTTCGGTCAAACCGGTTCAGAGCACAATAGAGCGGCTGGCCCCGGTAACGATGATGGCGATACCGGCACCGGTGACCATCCTAAACAGCAGAAACATGCATCGGAGGGAGGGAAGAAATGGTGGTGGCGTGACTCCATGGCTGCAGCCGCAAGGAACAGCGGCGGCAGTAGCAACAAACAGAGGCGGCGGTGACCTCCCCGGTGGCAGCGAGTCGCGAAGAAGAAGGAGAGACCGAGGGCGGCGCGAAATCGCGACTTGGGGGAGGTCAAGAGTCGCGATGGCAGCCGGCGGGTGAGGGAGGAGACGAGCTCGACGGCGACGGAGCTCGGCAGTGGCGTCGCGACTGGGAAAGGGAGAATGCGCGTGGCGGCGCAGCGCTGCCCATAGAGAGAGAAATTAAAGGGATTGCATGAGTTGGGAGAGAGATGCGGCGGCTGGTTCTCCCATAGAAAGGAGAGGGAGAAGGAGAGAGAAGGAGAGAGGGACTATAGGGCGGCGCCCAGAGGAAGAAGAGGAGGAACATCCACAACCCAACAAAATAGGGTTTCCACAACCTTTTTTTAAAAAAAAAAACATAAGAAAATACTTATATTAAAACTTAGACTTCATACAAATTCCTATAGAAAAGCCATAAAGTTGGAAATTAGCTAGATATTAGAAAGTAACAAAATTTAATATTGTATCTTTATAAATACCAAAATAAAGAATAGAAAGTCCATTTTTTGAATAGAGCAATTGTTTCAAATAAATTTACTTTAAAATATAATTAAATATACTTTCGTAATTAACATAATGTATTAAATGAAAATACTCAACAACTAAATAGTTGATTTTTAAGAAATATATATTTAATTCGATAAAACTTATAATTATACTTGGGATTAAAATTAGGGATGTTACACAAACTGCCTAAAGGGCATCTTCACTCCCATCCTTATAACAACCTCTTCATACGTGAAGAATTCTTTCCTATTTCCGTCCACTTGAGTGCATACTTGGTCATTGGCCGAGGGAGCATTAATGATGTAAGAAGTCCTTGCCTCGTATCCTGGGCACGGGAGCACATGAGCCCTGATATGGCTGAGATTGCTGGCAACCAATTCCGACTTTGTGCCGAGTACGTCTCTGTCAACCCAAACATAGAGTTCTGCATTTGTTGGTAGAGGATATTCTTGTGGATGCGAGACGCACCGACGAACCATACCTGGGGAAAGGGAACACGACTCGGCATCAGAATCTACAAAATCAATATTCTTAGACACCCTAACCCTAGTTCGTCTCACCCTATATCCGAGTAGACTACACCTTCCCCTAACCCTCATAGCCTTCCCCTAGAAAGTCTTTCCCATGGCTCGACCCGTGGGTCACGAGGCTACTTGCGCCCGTTCCTCCGCCAACCGATATGCTAATATCCTCCGTTCTTCCTCGGCAGAACTTTGAGGATATTCTACACATAACGGTGTTTCCACCATAGGATCAGCCATACGGTGGCGAAAAGGAGACAGAAGAGAATTCAAAATCTCCATATCATAAGAGGAAGAAGAGGAGGAGGAGGAGGAGTCAATTTCACTCAAGTTTAAAATTTCACACCATCTTTCAAACCACTTACTCATAACTGCTACCCAGAAAAACCCAAAAAACTTAAGAAAACCCAGAAAACCCAACAAACGTAGAAACCCAGAAAATGGAAAAGCAGTGCAACTCGAAAAATATATGGTAAAAGAGAAAAACGGGTTCAGACCAATACCTGAAGCAGAAGAGAAATAGGCACGAACTGGACAGCGAAGGAAGAGGGAAACCTTTAAGAATGAACCACAACTTCGTGAGGAGGACTAAGGTGTGGAAAAGAAGAAAATATGCAAGAGAATCAAGAAGAGAGATGGTGGTTTTAAGGTGGAAGGAAGGCAAAGCACCAAGAAGCCAAAGAAACATGCAGAGAGAGTGAAGAACACCAGTACCCAGAAAATGAAAGGAAAGTAAAAAAAGGTAAAATGGCAGAGGAGAGAATTTAAATAGAACCCCTCCACTATGCACCTCTTCGAAATAAGCACAATGGGCTTAAGGCCCAACCCACCTAGAGCCACGAAAAGGAAACGTGGCGTCAAAACATAGGGGAAGGGGCATGAAAAACTGAAAAGGCAGCAGTTGCAATAATGACACAACTGACACATAGGACACGTGTCAGTACGAAATCCACCCACGTCTCTCAGAGCGGACGAAAGGACAACTGGGCAGGCAAAAGGACAGCTGAGCAAATAAAGACAAGAGAGCTGACAAACGGGTTATCATTCCACCCTCGGTCATCCGCATGGCACTCGAATAAGTCGGACTTTGATAAGAACTTGAAGACACTTAGCTCGACTCAAGACTCAAACAGTCTTACCGAGCTAGGGGGCTTATGTGGTGGACCGACCCTCAGTCCTACCCCTATCATAGCTAGCCGACCAGACTTAGCTATATAAAGGACCACGCCTATACAGGCCGAGTACATTTCCAGACTTTCACCCCCAGCGGACTCGGACCGACCACAGGGACTCTACCCCTTGAGTGCCCGAGCTCCGGGCGTATGAACTCAACTTACCACAGGGATAAGGCTCTCTAGTATAGGATAAGGACGAATTACTCATCCCCCTATCCTCTAAGGGCCACATCAACCCTGCTGGACCTCCGTACAGGCCCATAGGGCACAGCACCATTCCCCCTATAAATAGCTATCCCAGCTAGGGCCTCAGGTACGTTCCCTTACTCCCTAATTACTCTCACTTGCACATACCAGTGATTGGGGAAACCCTAGTTATCCCAACTGGATATCTAGAAAGCCTAAAGGATCATACATTAACCCTAGATTAGACCTTAGCTTTCAGATCATCCCTAATCCTTGAGCTACTCCTTGATCTTGGACACTACAAATCCCCTTTGTATGCTATAAAAGTAGGAAGTGAAGAACTCTAGGGAGTTGATTTATTTACTGTATTCTGAGACATACTTGTGTATGTTGATTGATTTACCTGTATCTGGGTGATTGTTGTTGTGTGTGTTGTTACTGGTTGTAATTGTTGTAAAGTCCTGTGATATGCCTGAGTATATTGATTATGTGAATTATGGCGTATGAACTTGTACTTGTTGTGGGCCTAGGTTATGATTATTGCGAAGGAAGTCAAGGCCGAATTATATGATAAATGGATTGAGATAGTACCTCAATACTAACTTAAACGGTTAGTCTATTCTAATAACCGGTTAAGTAAGTATTAGGTACCACGTTTTATGGTGAAAAATCAAGAGAAGACGGGCCACCGACTTCCTTTCCAACAATCCTGACTATCGTGTATACAAAAAGAAAAGAGTACCAATCCTATAAATGGATTCCCTATAAAATTGTGATAATGAGAGTATGACATAAGAATGAGGAGAAAGGGATCCAGTTATAGGATTAGCGATTGAGAGGCGCTCACGCATTGCACGAGTCCTGATTAAGTGATGTGTATTGTTATACCATTGCTTGATTTAGTTATTATTCTTGAGTTTTTATTATGAACCGTTTACTATCTTTTGATTCATTGTGTTTGAAAATGTCTCACCCCTTAGTGGTTAACATTTTAGGTAAATGCCAAGAAGCTTGAGGATCAGAGTGTCGCAGCGGAAGAGTCGAAGGAAAGGAACTCCCGTTAAGTCTGCTCGTATTGTAATAGTAAACCCCCAAAAAGTGTTTATGAACTTGTTTTGTAAAACAAATCTTGAGTTCCTTATTTTAATTACGGATATTTATATATTTATCCTTTAATTATGAGTTGGGGTATTACAGATCCTAACTCAAACCACCCGGATGCAAAACCTCTCGGATGCAAAACCGGTTGGCTAGAAGGTCCTAGCTCAAACTCAGGTGGAACAGGGTGAGGCTCAGCTGGTGGTGGTGGTGGTGGTACGTCCTCTCCTTTTGCCTTCCTCTTGCCCTTGTTCATGATGAAAACTCTCTTAGGCAATGTATCGAGTACTTTATATGCACCATAACTCACACTCAAATAACACTAACTCTAAAGACAAAACCTAACTCAAACCACTAAAAAGTAACAACTTAATCACAAACTAACGTCTAAGACATGACTAATTACCAAAATAAGAGAAGAAAAGGAAGAAACCCTAACCTAGAAATCAAAGGAAGAGAAGAGAAAAGAGAACTTACACCTTGAGTACCCAATTGAGGAAGGGAGAAGGATGGAGAAGGAGGAAGATGAAGAAGAAGGCGTGGTAGCTATGGGTTTCTCTCTAGGGTTTAGAGAGAGAGAGAAATGGAGAAAGAATGGGGTTCCACCGTGAAAAGGGTGTTTAATCAGACCCGCACGCCTGGGCGTGAGTGACAGTATGCTGAGGGCTTGGTGGGGCTGATTCACGCGCTTGGGCGTAAGTGGCTTCACGTCTAGGCGCGAAACTTGCTGTTTAAGAACATTCTTGGGGAGCCTTTATGAACTGAAATTGAGACCCCCAATTATCCTAGGCACCCAACGCGCCTGGGAGCGCCATTGGCGTGCTTGGGCGTATTGTACAAACCCCCTTAAAATATTATTATTTTTTTTAAAAATGGAAAAAACAAATTAACAACTAACCAAAAGAAAGAAAATTTTACCACCGGGTTGCCTCCCATAAGCGCTTGTTTAACGTCCCGAGCCTGACGGATGACACTGGTTTGAAACTAAGGCTCACGGAGCTCCATTTTAGAAGAGCTTCCCTCAAAAACATCTCCATGATAAATTTTTAGGCGCTGTCCATTCACCTTAAAAACATCCCCTGACCGAGGGTCCTTGACCTCAACAGCGCCAAAAGGCGAAACCTGCACAATCACAAAAGGGCCAGACCATCTAGATTTAAGCTTTCCAGGGAAAAGCTTAAGTCTAGAGTTAAATAGCAAAACTGATTGTCCAGGTTCAAATTTCTTGTTAATCAATTTCTTGTCATGCCACCTTTTGGTTTTTTCTTTGAAATCACGAGAAGTGTTATATGCTTGCTCTCTAAACTCATCAAGTTCAGTTAGCTGCAATAACGTCTTCTCGCCTGCAGGTTGTAGATCCAAGTTGTAACACCCCGATTTGGCAACTTGAAACCATAATCATTTTAGGTGAAAATCAGGGCCATTTTTTTTCTTTTTTTTTTGAACAACGCGTGAGTGATTAGCATGAGTGTGAGAACCGGACAATTTTTCCCCAAAACTTTATTCAAAATGAAATAGCGTTCTCACACGTCATACTAAGTTTCAAGTTCCAAACCGAAGTGACACGTGACACCACACTTCGCAACTTGAATCTTATCATTCCAATTGGCATAGCCCATTTCATTTTCATAATCAGAGTTAGTGGTGCCCAACTGAAATAACCTTAATAAACATAGTTCGGGGAATTACATCATGGTACTCCGGATCTTTAGCTTTTGGGAAAATACAAGAAAATTAATACTTCAAGATAGGAAAGGAAACTACCAACGAATCTCCTAAGCTGAAGACGGTGAATCCGCGGGAGGTGCCTCACTGGGGTCGATATCGATCACGTCTGCGTCTGGAAATTCTTCGTCAGGATCCTCCTCGGGATCTTCCTCAGGTTCACTTTCCTCCATGGCCTCAAACGCATCGTCTGGTAATTCATTCAAGGCTTCATCCAGTTCCTCTAGTTCCTCTGCCTCAGGGTCGATACGTGCTGGCAAAGGCATTGGATACCCACCATGGTAGTCCGCCGGTCCACCAACCTGTAGATCCGAAAGCACAAATCGGCAAGTGCGAGAATCGGGTTCAGTCCCTCTAAGGGTATGGTCAGGGTCAAAGATACCAACTTCAGATACTCCACGCCATTCCCAACCACGGCGATTTACTTCCCATCTTCCTTCGTCATGGATATCGAATGTGAACTTAACTGGATCCATGAACTAAGGGACACGAACATAGAAACGGACACATATGCAGAACAGAAGAATTTGAGAGAGTAAGTATTCCCAGACATGTGATGCCAACAGTGTGGAATTACAGTAGGTAAAATATCAAGATAGACAAACCATACAACAGACAACACATAAATATAATCACATAAACTCTTGGGGATACTTACTTCATGCCACTACCATTCTTTCCTTACTACCTTATGCATATTCACATCACATTCCATAGAAGACTTCCGTTGCGCACTCTGATCTCATCACCATATAAACTCGTTCTTATTCCCATACTTTCACTCAAGAATTATTCTCAACTTATTAATATCACATCCATACATAATTCTTTCTTTTCTTATTTAAGTTTTATGAATTCAAGTCCATCAATGATGCAGGGGTTTTAAATCATCATTGAGGAAAATCGCTTTCAAGTTAGCACTCACGTCTACATCTCCTCGGTCATCCACCCAACCTAGTCGGAAGCAAACAGGAGTACAGGACCTTTACCGTGCGGGCACGACAGCTGTCACACACAAATGGTCCCAGACCAGGAGGACTCAGCCTCAATAATATCAATTCATAATAATCATGGCTCACTGCCTCGCAGTGGCAAACAAGATGCCCCACTCCAGTCCCTCTCACTGTTCTCGATTTGCAATCTAGGGGGCGACAGTACTACTTCTAGTTTGCAAAGCAGAACTTGCCACGGCATTGGACCAAGTCCCCACCACGTTAGTGTGCCACTTGTGGAGTTGTTCCGCCTAGAAGAGTACTCTAGACTTCTTGACGTATCACCATCATTGTCCTCCCCTAATGCAATCTCCTCCTAAGTATCCGCAAATACTTATGGTTACTTCCTCTCCACTACTTCGGGTTAACTCTCATAACTCACCGCGTTAATACATGTCTTTTAAAAGTCTTTTAATAAGTTAATTAAAAACTTAATACTATCGGTCGGCTCATCCTTCGTACATCCCTTCAACGAGTCCCGACCTCTAATGCTCTCAAGACATCTCTTGTCTCAACATCGCACAGAGCTGGGTTCTCTTTGACAGCCAAACCTCTCATCTCATCATCCATCATCAAACACTTGTTTCTTTCTCATCTTGAAAATATCTTTCCATAACTCTTCTCAAAATAATGTTTCATAAAACTTCTTCCAAAAATAACCTTTCGTCAACTCTTTCAAAAATAAAGTTTCATAAGCTCATCTCAAAATGGACTTTCTCAAGTTCTTGCCAGAGTAAAGTTTCACAATTCTTTTTCAAAAATCGGGTTTCGTGAATTCTTTTCAAAGATACTGTTTCACAAATCTACAAACAATGTTTCCAAACTCTTTACAAAAATCTTTTCAAAAATTTCTTTTTCCAAAAATCTTTTCAAAATCTCTTTTTCAAAAATTGCATTTTTGCTGAGCGCTAATGGAGGAGCAAGCTCAACTCAACACTAGTCTCAGACTAAAACCAAAAACAAAGAGTCCATCTCCGATTAAATTCCATCTTGTTTCCACAATTTCATCTCCTTTCACCCATGGCTCAACCTCAGAAAGCATCCGTATCAACAATGTTGCCCAAGCTCTGGCTCAACTCATCGCTTTCATCACTTATTCTTTTTCGATAACATCTTACATCTTTCCTCACTCATCTCTTATCTCTTATATCTTTGATTATTATTGTTATTCATAGCGTTGCCACATGTCACATCCGACTAGCAATAAGAAATAGATAAATAGGCAAGTAAAGAACATACTAACATTCGAACATAATTTAATTACTTACTCATACTGACTCAAGACACTAAGTTTCGACTTTTGAGATGGTCGAAACACTTAATATGTTACCTAAAAACCACGGTGTTTGGGGGAAACTTCTCTCTCACCTCGATTGACGATAATTCGTACGATACGCTCCTTGATTCCCGACGCGATGCTTGTAACTGCTTCCCGATCGTTACTGGAACTCAAATAATTCTCTTTTATTAAAAATTGTTCTTATAAAATTATTTAGGAAATAAGACGTTATTATCGAACTCTTATTTGAAAATCACTTTGATTTTAATTAAGCATAAACATTTCCATACTTAAGAATTTAGAACTCGTAACATTTATTTCAAAAACTTGCTTAACAAAACATGAATAGTTCCTTGGCTTTCAAAAAGGCCACATTTATCTTAAGGTTTTCTTATGAAAATCATTTGTTAAATTGAAACCATGAACTTCATAAATCAATGGAAAAATCTTTTCAAAACAATACTTTTCAATTAATCAAATCATTTGGTTCACTTCACTTTCCTTAAAACTGAATTTCATCAAAGAGAAATAACACAAGGATTCAATCAAAAACCTTTAAAAATATTAAACACTCAAATCATTCATACACACATAAATACAACATCACAATTCATGCACATAAGACAAGAATCAAATATATGCACTTAATTTCCATGCATGGCCGAATCATATCCTATATGAGACAAGGTTCATGTTCAAGTCTAATGATCATTAACACATGCACATATGACAAGCACTCTATCCTATATTTAAACATCACAATCTAATAATAATTAAAGAGAAAAGGATACATTTACTTAAAATAATACTAGCATGCTTCAAATCAACAAATCAATTTGTTTCTTGTACTTTCACACTTAAGGCCGAATAGAATACAAGAAAATTACCTAATACAATCACTCATCAAATCAATTCCATTGTCTCAAACAATCACTCATAAGAAAATAAAAATAACCTAAATAAGATTTGTTCCTAAACCGAATGGGATCATGAAAAATTTACTTTAAAGTTTTAAATCAAAAGGTTTAAGTCCCATAGGTTTAGAAATCCCTAACCTTAACAATAAAACACACATGCAAAATAAATAAATTAACTTTAAACATTTACACATGTAAAACCGTGAGCTTCTCAAGGAATTGGCAAACAAAATTTTAATTTCCTAACACAATAAAATCAAGGATCATGTCAAAGTCTAACTTCTAAAAAGAATTCATGCATGCACCTAATATCTCTAGATGGGACAAATTTCAACATGCATGTAAAGGAAATGATGATCTAGCATGGTTTCCTAGACTTGACCGAATGGTGACAAGCATAATGGCAAGATATTACAAATTTCTTCTCACATGCAAAGATCAATTTCAAGATCAAATCATGCAAAAATTCTTTTAAAACAACATTTTCTTTTATAAGGCTCCAACCGAATCATCATCACACACAACCCAAATCTTGATTCCAAAAATTATTTTCAATGCTTGTTATCCTTATTTTCTTTTGGAAACCGTAACATGCACCAAAGAAAATCAAAACTTTGCATCAAACAAACATACAAACTCAAACTTCATGTTTTCTCAAAGATCCATCTTAGATCATGGCATGCAAGACAAAATCAAAGCAAAAACATGAACTTAGACATAAAACCTAGACAAATCCGTGAAGAGCAAGTTAAGAATCAAAGTATCCGAGTACAAATATTCAAGATCAAATTATAAAAATGACATGCAAGGCAACAAAACTTCAAGATCACAAGAAAATAAAGGCATGCATCACAAAAATTTAAACTTAAATAATGTCCATAATAAAGTCCTTTACAAACCAAAATTATTACATTAACTCTCTTGAATAACTACCTTAGATCAAGCAAGACTCTAACTAAATCTTCAAACTTCAAGTCTCTTCTTCTCCTCCTAGGGTTGGCTTCGGCCTCCTCTTCTCTAGGTTGATGGGTAGCTTTTCTTCTTAATCTTGAAGAAGAACAAGGTTGGGAAAGAAATTAAGGATATTTGGGTTAAGAACCTTAGGTTTTGCACTCTTATTTTCTCCCTTCTCCCTTACGGTCTTTCTCTCTTTTCTCTCTAAAGTCTCAAGAGTTGATGTGCTCTTGGACTAAGTGTTTAGGTTGAAGAAGAAAGTGGAAATGAGTTAACCAACACTCACTCCTTCATACGGCTTTAATGTAAAACAAAGGGGTTGGAAATTTCCTATCTTAGCCTCGGTTCAAAGGCTTGGTTCAAGGGTAGTTTAGTCCAACTCAAAGTTTGCATGGCAAGGGTCTTATCAATGGTGAGACAAGGTTGATGAAAGTCTTCCTTAGGCATCATGAGTCACCAACCTAGTTCCTCCTATTTCCTATTTGATTTTATAATTTCTTAATGCTTAAGAAGATGGGCTTCTACTTGGCTTCCTTGTTCCTACCCTCGGCCAAACATACTCACACACATGCACATACATTTTCATTTCACATGAACACATAGAAATAATGCATGCACTTAACTCAATTTTAAGCATGTATACAACACCTTAGGACATTACACGGCACACACATACATGCATCATACATATTATGCATTCACTCATTTAAATTTACTAATTAGGTTTCATTCATAATTCCTCACATAAACACATACATTCACAACTCAAAATATAATCCTAAGAAAACCAATAAACCGTATTAATTCACTATAAAATAAGCTTTACTTGATTTTACAAAAATCACATTTTCACATACACCAAAAATCTTTAAAAAGAATAATTTATTTAAAACCTCCAATCATTTTGATTAAAAGCAATTTCGTTTCATTAAGAAATAACAAAATCATGGTTTAGCTTTCATGAAGTTAAACCTCAAAGAAAATCATTTGCTAAAATACTTTAACTAAAAATCTTTCTTAAATTCTGAAAAATTCATTTTAAATAAAACTTTATTGATTTATTTGAGTCCAGAAAATGCGGGATGTTACACAAGTTCAAAAATTTAGTTGCCCAATATGCTTTGTGAAGTAGCTCACAGGCAAATGGCAATTTTTTCCATAAACAACCTGAAAAGGTGACATGCCAATAGGTGTCTTATATGCAATTCTATACGCCCACAAGGCGTCATCCAGTTTTTTAGACCAATCATTCCTACTACTATTAACAGTTTTCTCAAGAATTCTCTTAAGAGACCTATTGGACACTTCCACTTGACCACTGTTCTGTGGGTGATATGGGGTAGCTACTTTGTGGCGCACCCCATATTTGGATAAGGCTTTCTCCATGACTTGGTTACAAAAATGACTCCCACCATCACTTACGAGCACTCTAGGCACTCCAAACCCGCTAAAAATGTTTTTTCTCAAAAAAGTTCACGACTACAGCAGAGTCATTGGTGGGAGTGGAGATTGCCTCCACCCACTTGGAAACATAGTCAACCCCCACAAGTATGTACCTGTTGTTATAGGAAGGGGGAAAGGGCCCTACAAAATCTATGCCCCACACATCAAACACTTCAACTTCTAAAATGCCTTAAAGAGGCATCTCATCCCTCCTGGAAATATTCCCAACCCTTTGGCATCTGTCACATTGTATCACATGGGTCCTAGCATCTTTAAAAATGGTGGGCCAGTAGTACCCACATTGTAAAACTCTAGAAGCATTTTTTTCACTGTTGTAGTGACCAGCATATGGTGAATTGTGACAGTGCCAGAGGATGTCGGGAATTTCCTCTTGGGAAGAACAACGCCTAATCACTCCATCTGCACTCCTCCTGAACAGGAATGGCTCATCCCAAAAATAAAACTTGGCATCATGTAAATTTTTTTCTTTGTTGCCACGTCATATCCTTAGGAATCACATTCGCTGTTAAATAATTGGCTAAATCAGCATAATATGGGAGTTCAGATGCAGCAAACAAGTGTTCATTAGAGAATTTTTCTTTTATTGGAACCTACTTATCCCTATCACTAACCTCAAGGGGGAGTCTAGACAAATGATCAGCAATAACATTCTCCAACCCCTTTTTATCTCTTATTTCCAAATCGAACTCTTGCAAGAGCAAGATCCACCTTATCAGTCTCGGCTTAGCATCGTGCTTAACCAATAGGTGCCTTAAAGCAGCATGGTCTGTATAAACTATCACTTTCGAGCCTATACAATAGGCACGAAATTTGTCCATTGCAAAAATCACAGCCAAGAGTTCTTTTTCTATGATCGTGTAATTAATTTGTGCATTGTTCAACACACGACTCGCATAATAGATTGCATGAAAGACCTTATTAACTCTTTGACCAAGTACAGCTCCTACAGCGTGGTCGCTCGCATCACACATTAGTTCAAAAGGTTCAACCACGATAGGATCTATTACCAGTCTTTATTTCAAAAGTTCAAAGGATTTCATGCAATCATTATCGAAAATGAACTCAACATCTTTTTCCAGTAAATTGCAAAGGGGTTTTGCTATTTTTGAAAAATCCTTAATGAATCTCCAGTAGAAACCGGCATGACCCAAAAAACTCCTTATCCCCTTAACATTTAATAGAGGAGGCAGATTTTTAATCACATCAATCTTTGCTTTATCTACCTCAATTCCCTTTTCAAAAATTTTGTGTCCTAAAACTATCCCTTCCTTAACCATGAACTGACATTTTTCCCAGTTAAGGATGAGATTAGTTTCCTGACATCTTTCTAGAACTTTTCCCAGATTAGCAAGACATGCATCAAAGGATGATCCGTAGACCGAGAAATCATCCATGAAAACCTCAATGAAATTTTCAACCATGTCGGAGAATATAGCCATTATGCACCTTTGAAAAGTCGTCGGTGCATTGCAAAGCCCAAAGGGCATTCTCTGATAGGCAAAAATCCCAAAGGGACAGGTAAAAGCAATTTTTTCTTGGTCTACAGGATCGACACAAATTTGATTATAACCTGAATATCCATCTAAAAAACAATAATATGCATGTCTTGCCAACCGTTCTAGCATTTGATTCATAAAGGGTAATGGGAAATGATCTTTCCGGGTGGCATTGTTTAATCTTCTATAATCAATGCATACACGCCACCCAGAAACAGTGCCGGTTGGTATCAATTCATCTTTTTCAGTTTTAATCACAGTTAACCCCCCTTTTTTGGCACTACTTGCACCGGGCTCACCCGGGTGCTGTCGGAGATGGGGTAGATAATGTCTGCATCTAAAAGTTTGATTACCTCCTTTCTCACGATGATTTGGGTCTAATATATGATGTTTTGAGCATGATTTAGACTCCCTTTTACTATGGATTTGGCTTGTTTCTCTTGTAAATTTAGAACTATTTGTATAGTTTTTAGGAAGTTAGGTAATTTAGAATCCTTTGAACGTTTTGATCCATTTTGGGTATGTTTCAGGCACTTTCGGAGCTTAATTGGAGAAAATATTTATGGAGCTGAAAAGAGGATGAAAGCACCTTGAAAATGGCGCAAGAACGGAGCGAAACGGAGTCAGCAAGTCAGTTGCACGCCCAGGCGCATGAATCTCGCGCCCAGGCGCGCAAGCAGCGGAACATGCACCATCAGATGCCTGGCGCGCCCAGGCGTGAGGCCTGGCGAGCCCAGGCCCGCGCACATTGGGGGAGGCCGAATTGAGCATGTTTTGCTGATTTTCTGAGGGGTTTAATTAGTATTTCGTTTTAGCTTTTAAATAGAGTTTTTAGAACTAGGTTAGTCACCTTTAGAGAAGGAGATTACATAATTTTAGAGAGTTTTAGAAGTGCAGAAGATCAAGGATTGGAAGATACAAGGCTTTTCCATGGTAATCATGTATTCTTCTATTGCTTTTGTTCTTATTTTCTCAATGTGTAACTAAAACCCTCGCGTTAGGAATTGGTGAATTTGTATGGATTAGTTTATTGATTTCATGAATTGATGTTTTTACGTTTCTAAATTAAGTGTTTGATTGTATTTTCACTGTTATGCATGGAAGTAGCTAATCTATGTTTTGGATCTCTAATTCTTCAATTGAGAGATTAGGAATTAGAATAGGCCTTCAATCAAACAATATAATTATTCAACTTGTAGGGATACTTTTGGGTAATTATATAACTTGTTATAAATTCTAGTGTTCTTAATAATGGTTATTCAATGGTTTAATTACTTAAGGGATTAAGTGTTATCAAATTGAATAATAAACAGTAATTGCATAAGAGGAATCTAGTAATTACTACCTTAGGAATTTGTTCTTGATTTAGGGAAAACAAAGATTAATGATAATTAGACAACGCCTACAATGAAACCATGTTCCTAACATCTTTCTCAACTTGCTCACAACTTCTATTTAATTTCTGTTTTTATTCAATCTTAATTAATTAGTTAAAAACCTTTAGATTTTACTTTTAACTACTCTTTGGTGAGAATTAATTGAACAATTTGCAATCCCTGAGGGACGATATCTGGTCTTATTGACTATATTACTTGTCGATCCGGTATACTTGCCGGTGATCCAACACAGTACTTCCTGCAAAGTCAGATTCAGCCTCCTCTGAGGCTGAATTACTAGCTTAAAATTCTCCTCAAGGAGAATCTTATGCATGCAGGAACTGGGGTTAATCCCCTTCAGATAAGAAACATTCCATCCTAAAGTTGATTTGTATTTCCTCAAAATTCGCATTAATTTTTCAGTTTCAGTTTCAATCAAGGCATTACTAATTATAACTGGATAGAAATTAGTTTCATCAAGAAATTCATACCTGAGATTAGGTGGAAGAGCCTTGAGCTCTGGTGCTGCTCTTGGCTCCTTGTCATGTAACTTCAGCTCCTTCAACGAATTTGTCCTTGTGTAAGATGAAGGTGCATCCAATCTAGTCACCATCTTTTCCACCTTTGGGTCTTCACAACCCTCATGTGTCAGTGCTCCTGCCACCACATCTCCATGCCCAGTTTTCTCAAAGGTAGACGTGACTAAAGTTTCAATCACGTCAACCATGAAGCAATGAGAGTTCTCCATTGGGTTATGCATAGAATGGTAAACATTGAAAGAGACCTCCTCCTCATGGACCCGGAGCTTGAGCTCGCCCTGTTGAACATCTATGAGGGCTCTCCCAGTAGCTAGAAAAGGCCTACCCAGGAGGAGAGGAATATCTGAATCCTCTTCCATATCTAAGATCACAAAGTCAACAGGAAAGATGAACTTGTCCACCTTGACAAGTACATCCTCCACTTTCCCGTAGGGCCTCTTCACAGATCGGTCGGCTAGCAAAAGGCACATCAGTGTTGGCTTCACTTCCCCAATACCAAGCCTCTTGAAAATAGAGAGAGGCATCAGATTAATACTCGCCCCCAAGTCGCACAGAGCCTTGCCAATGTCAAATCTCCAAATATTGCAAGGGATTGTGAAACTCCAAGGATCTTTTAGCTTATGAGGGAGCTTCTTTTGTAGAATAGCACTACATTGCTCTGTGAGTAGCACAGTTTCATCATCCTGCATCTTCCTTTTATTGATCAAGAGCTCTTTCATGAACTTCGCATATGTAGGCATATGTTCCAGGGCTGCTGCAAATGGTATATTGATCTGAAGACGCTTGAAGATCTCCATGAATTTTGCAAACTGTTTCTGGTCTCCTCCTTCTTCAGTCTCCGAGGAAGTGGAACTCTGTCGATAATTGTGAAATCCTCACTTTATTTTCCTTAATTAAAATTAGTTACTTGAAAATTTCGTTTTAAATCTTAATTACTTATAAAAATCTCCGTAAAAACGAACGGAGTTTCCTTTGTTTTATGGACATTCCAAAATAATGTTTTCCTGAAAACCTGCATTAATACATTTTTTTTACATCAACAGTATGCCAACAGGGCAAAACCTAACTTGGTTTATTCATTTACATCATTTCCAAAATGTGAATAAGTCATCTTGGAGTAGTTTTAACTTCCCAAAAGATAATATTTATTTACATCAAATTTTCTCGAAATAAAACCCAGGACCCAACTATGGTCCTGCCTCAAAATACGCACAGAGTGTGTGTGCATCTGCTCGGCCAAGACTTGTGCAAGCTCCTTCTGTACCTGTAATGAAAATAGCAAGAAGGGTAGTATTACACAGAACTTAGGAAATGACTTCTAAGAAGTCATAGTAATAAACTAAGCCTAACATTGTGACACCCTTTCCTTTAATCCAAGTATAATATAGTAATTAAGCTATTATATTGGATAATATATGGACTTGTAAGTATTAGAAAATGTAAAAGGAAAATTTTCTTTTAAAGCGGGTGCACAAACTAAAGCTTGGAATTCTTGGAGAAGAAATTCTAACTCGTTTCAAACAGTTGTATCGAATCCGGAAATTTTTAAAACCTTTTCATGAATTGGGTAACATTTGTGTTTCGAAATCATATTTATATAATAGAAAGTAAATGAAGCTACCCGTGCTTTGGTTCGCGAAATTAATACCTTGTAGCCGAGCTCGTTTAATGATTAAATAAATTAGAGTAAGCGGAATTTATAGGACTATACAATTAAATAAAAGATAAACGTAGGTTTGATATATATATATATATATATATATATATGAAAAGATTCATAAGTACATAGTCCCAACATAAGTCTCCAAGATCCATATACAAGTCCATAACAGATCTACATCATCATATAACCATAGTCCTAGAGTACTCAAAAGTATATCTACAAAATATATACATAACAAAATATGGACTCTAGAGGTGGTCACGTAGATCTGGCAGCATCATCCGTAGTAGTAGTGATAGTAGTAGTCTCCAAGTAGCAAAAGGTAACAGCATCATCATCAACACAGCAGCAGCAGCAAAATCTCCTCCATAGCAACGCCACATCGGATCCTCAGATCCACATCATACACCATATGCACATACCTCGGGATCGTCATCCCTCCAGTCACTCCCAGTAGAATGCACGACAGGCTCGCCTCCGCTCTCATCCTCCACTGGATCCTCCTCGATATCATCCGAAGGGGAGTGTACCCTACCACTGGGTACAGGGTCGGGAGATGGTGTGACCCTAATGGGGCTCCTCGGATCAGAAAGGGGAGTCTCCTCGCGGACGACTCTAGAAGAAAAAGGGTGTGAGCGGGTAGGTCGAAAACGAAAACTGTGATAAGAGCGAGCTGGTCGTGTGGGAGGTGATCCATGGTATGTGTAAAACGGGGGTACGTGCATAGTGTATATGATGGGAATCCTAAATCTACGAGGACGAAATCGAATCAACGGGTTCGGATGGTAGAAGGTAATCTCTACCTCCCCCTCGAACACCGCGCGATGGTCCTCGTAGATCCATATGCCACTAGGAAGTGGCCGGATCTCGATGCAAGCGATGTAACGAGACATCACCTACAAGGGCATAGGGGTAAGCATTTCTATACACATAATCAACAGAGTATAAATTTGTACAATATGAGTATGTAAACATGCAACAATGATCAACAATCACATTTAGCACTTAGTAGTTATTGAATGCAAATAGGATGCTCATACTTGTTTCACTTATAGCGCTTAATTTAAATGAGTGACATGATGCATGAGTTTAGCTCTCAAGCCTATCTCCATCAAACTATATCACTCTCTGACGTCCATCCCTGACAACCCAGCACTCAACCGTGCATTGTATTCCTAGGTATACAACAATTCGTACATTCACCTAGAATGTACACGACAAGCTTGGGATCCATGCCACCCGAGCATATCCCGTCATCCAAACGGACCGTCATCCAAACGGTATAACCATATCGGCATCCACTAAGCCGACCACATCAACAACGTGTCATCAAGCAAGCGTATTGGCACTCCCAGAGGCCCTCCACATGTTTACCAAAAACATGATATACGTCCTACCATCCAACTCCAGAATGAATGCATCACTTTCTAAGCTTAAAGGAAATTGATTAATACATTACTGGCCACCTAGGCATATTTTATCTTTAAAAGAACCGTCACCAAACGGTACACTTATATTAATCAATCTCTTTTAAGTTTAGATCCTTTGGATTATTATAGTTAAATTCTTAACCAACTAAGTCAGAATTGAAAATAGTGTTTCTCAGGTTCTGGTGAATTACTCGAGTATAATTCAGCATACTCGAGTGTTTTTCAACTTTTCCAGATTACTCGAGTGTTCTTAGGGTTACTCGAGTGTTCATGACTTTCTGGGGATTTAGGTTTCAAATTCATCAAATTACTCGAGTAGTTCATGGGTTACTCGAGTGTTCATCAAGATTTCCAGAATACTCGAGTCACCCCTGCCTTACTCGAGTGGTTTGCCTTAACATGTCCCCAGGTCTTACTCGATACTCGAGTACTAGACACAATACTCGAGTGTTCTTGCTCAAATTACATTGTTTTACAAACATTTTACTCGAGTACCCTGTCCAATACTCGAGTGTTTCACAGCAGAACAGACTGAAATCTTAGTTTTAACACACCATTTTCAGTTCTACTCAATTCTAGTCCAATCCAGGGATCCACAAAGTTCATATATCATCAATAGAACATGTTACAACACTCATTTCATATCAAATAACAAATTTGACAGAGAATCAATCCTTAATGCATAAAATACACAATTTGACAATTCAATACCTCAAATTGCATAATAAGCACAATACTCATGAAATAGTGTTCACTTAAGTTCACATGCATGATTTAAAACTTGCTCAACACAGTTTTAGAGCATGACTTGGTCTCCAAACCAAAGTTCCTATTCAATCTAAGCCCTTAGAGCCTCTTGATGGCTCTCTAATGCATATAAGGGAATTTAAACTCTATCTAGTGTACGAAATTACTTCCCCTTACCTCTCAGACGTGAATCAATCAGAGAATCCCCAAGAAAAAGCACTCCAACCCCAGAAATCCTTTTGAGCATGACATGCAGAACAGTTTGAGTGCACCACCAAAATTGAATTGGTTCACACATGAAACAGAGATACAAATTAGGGATTTTAGATTTTCTAGACTCTTTGCAACATATTCTAACTAGAGGAATCGAATTTTGAACTCAAGGACTTGTGAGCTTACCAGAAATCTGTAAGTTCCATGATGAATGTTTTGATAATGACAAAAGGTTACAAAGTGTTTTGAACAAGCTACAAAGACGTTGATCAAGTTTCAAGTTCAACAAGCAACAACAAACATCAAGTGAAGAGAGAAAACAAGCTCATGAAGACATAGTTTGAGTGTAATTGTAATTGTTTTATCTTTTGCCTCTCAAGATTCTTAGGTCTTTTATTTGGGTAGTTTATTTTATTTGGGTAGTGAATCTCTATCATAGTCATGATTAAATCATAATTTGAGTTTTCACTTAACCTAGAATCAATAGGTGGCTTAAAGGTTTTAAAGGAAAGGTTTGGTTTTGAGAAAACAAGTTTTAAACAAGTATCAGACATGTTTAATCGATTAAGAACATATTTAATCGATTAGTACTCGATTAAGTAAAGATTTAATCGATTAAGTACTGCTGAACTGGTTTTTTAAAATACGATTTTCACTTCTCAAAATCAGTTTTCAAGTGCTACAACTTTTGGGTAGTCTATAAAAACCTTTTCCTAATCTTTGTGATTAAGGAGATCACTTTCATAATCAATTTTACAAGAATCAAGCCATTCTATTCTCTCTCAATTTCAAAGATCAAAGCTTTCATATTTTCATATTCTTTGATCAAGAACCTTTGAATCTCTTATTGTGAATTGTCATAGCTATTGATTGAGATTCATAGGATTGTCATTTGTGTTTTCAATTGAGTTGTAATCTTTGCAAGAAGGCAAGCCAACTACAACAAACAAGAAGCCTTGGTGTGTCGATTATCATCAAGCAAATCTCATTGGAGAAGAAGAAAGTCTTGATTGTGATTCAAGCAAAGAGAAGACTTGGTGTGTGGATTATCATCAAGCAAAGAAGACTTGTTGTGTCGGTTATCAACAAGGGGTAGAGGTTATATTAGAGAGAAGATCAATAGGATTACAAGGCAAGGGTGTGGTATCTCTTGTAGGCTAGCAAGAAGGGAGTCTTGTGAGGCATTTACTTGTAATTTGAGAACTCTAATTCCTCATAGTGAAGAATCTCTCTTGGTTGAAGAGGGGATTGGATGTAGCTTTCAAGCGGATGAAAGTGAACCAGGATAAATCACTGTGTCGTATCTCTAAACCCTTAACTCTTTACATTCAAGTCAATTCATTGTGTTCTTGGTTGAAAAACCTAGAGAAAGAGTGATTTTAATAATTGATTGAATTGAATCTTTATTGTTCAAATTGATAAAGGGAAAATCATTTTCATAACTAGGATAATCAATAAGAATATAGGTGTTAATTGTTTCTGCTGAATCTCTGATCTTAAGTGTTAATTGATTGATTTTCGTATTCGACTGAAAAGTGATTTTTCAGTTTCTGATAGATTTAATCGATTAAGTTTTCGTTTAATCGATTAAGGACTTTTGAACTTTCAGGTTTAATCGATTAAATTGCAGGTTAATCGATTAAATTTCAGTTTAATCGATTAAGTGCTGTAGAATTTGCAAAAATCATTTGTTTTAATTGTTTCGATTTTTTTCGTTCGAAAATCTCTCAAGGTTTCTTTTACACCTATTCAACCCCCCCCCCCCCTTCTAGGTGTGTTCCTAGGGTTCCTTAGTTGTTTCAACCACCAATTGCGGTTTCTTCAATTGGTATCAGAGCTCGGTCGAAAGACACGAGCATAAGAGCTTTTTCGTAAAGATCCTTTAAGAAAATCGCAATGGGTTCTACGAATTCCTTTGGTGGTGAAGGTGCTTCAATAAATCGTCATCCATTGTTTACCGGAGAAGGCTATGCATATTGGAAAGTTAGAATGAAAATCTTTATCCAAGCCGTAGATAGTGAAATTTGGAAAGTAGTTGAAAAAGGTCCTCATATCCCCTCTAGTTTAGTTGAAGGTGTAGAACAATTGATCCCCGAGGACAAGTGGAAGGATGATGATAGAAAGAAAGTACAATATGATTATAAAGCAAAGAATATCATCACATCCGCTTTATCCTATGACGAGTTCTTTAGAGTTTCTCAATGTTCTAGTGCTAAGGAAATGTGGGACACTTTACAAGTGACTCATGAAGGAACTAGTGAGGTTAGGAGAGCTAGATTGAATGCTTTAATGCGTGATTATGAATTGTTTCAAATGCTTCCAAATGAATCTATTAATGATATGCAAAAGCGTTTTACTCATATTATTAATCATTTACTTGCTCTTGGTAAGACTTTCTTACAAGGTGAACTTTCTAACAAAGTGTTGAGATGTTTAGACAGGAATTGGCAACCAAAAGTAACGGCTATTGTTGAATCTAAGAATTTGGTGCTATGGATCTAGAAACACTTTTCGGAAAGCTTCAAGAACATGAAATGGAGCTTGGACGATTAAGTATCAATGAAGAGTCGGATAAGAACAAAGAAAGAAAGGGACTTGCTCTTAAAGTCAATAGATCATACAAAAAGAAAGAGAGTTCCGATGATGATGATGATGATGATAGTGAAGATTCCGATTCGGATGTTGATGAAAAAGACATGAAACTTTTACTAAGGAAGTTTGAAAAGTTTCTAAGGAGAAAAGGAAGGTTGAACAAGGACAAAGGTAAAGAGAAGGATTCCCCACACTACAAGACCAAGACTTCAAAAGATGGAGTAGTTTGCCATGAATGCGGAAAACCCGTACATCTCAAGTATTCGTGCTCTAAGTATCTCAAGAAGAAGGAGAAAGACAAGAAAAATTCTAAATCTAAAAGAGCATACATAGTTTGGGATAGTGATGAAGATAACAAGAAAACCACATCGAGTAGTTCTTCGGAAGATGAAGAAGCCGCTTGTCTCAACTTGATAACTCTAGTAGATGAAGAACAAAGTTCAAATGATGAATCAAGTTATCAAAGCGAGGAAAGCGATGTAAGTCATACTAAATCCGAAATTTCTTCTAAATATGAATTGTTATATAATGCTTATGAAGAAATGCATGAACAACTTGAAAAACTAGCTTTGAAAAACATTGAAAGAAAGAAGCTCATTTTGAAACATCAAAAAGAGATTTTAGAACTTCAAAAACAAGTTGATGAGCTTAATCTTGAAAATGAAACTCTTGATCTTATATATGCTAGTTCTTCTTGTGATTGTGCTAGTAGAGTGAATATTGTGGTTGATTGTGAGAATTGCAAGTTGCTTAAAGATGAAAATGCTATTTTGAAAAATAAGCTTGCAAGTTTCTCAAATGGTGATATTAGATTGCGCACATTGTTAAATTTTCAAAGAGAAAATTCAAACAAGTTTGGTTTGGGTTATACTAATGCTAAGAGTAATTCTCATAGAAATGTTGTTGATTTTTCTAAAGTTGATTTCTCAAATGCACCAACATGTTTCTATTGTGGTACTCATGGACATACTTCAAATGTGTGTTATATTAAAGTGCATGGTATACCTAAAGGAGATTTTGTTTGGATGAAAAAGGGTGAAAGTCCCTACACTAACAAAAATGGATCCAAAACCATTTGGATACCAAAAAGCAAAGCATGATTGTTTTGTAGGTATGATTGAAGAGCAAAGGGCTTACAAGTGTTATTCATACATTTGCATCTTCAATTGGTATCACTTTTGCATCTCAAAAGAAGTCCTACAAATTTGGTACAAGTGATATTGTTAGATATTGATGATTATAGTATCTTCTCAATTGGTATCTCCTCAATTTCTTTTCTAAAGTTCAATTGATACTAATTTTGATGATTAGATGATTATCATGTTTTTGTTGTTATTGAAGAAATATCACAATATATCTTATTTCTTTACATTGATGATATCTCAATTGGTATTATGACTTCTTGATATTTCTATTGGTTCATAATTCATTGTTATATTTTCTTGCCAATTGGTATCACATTTCAAAGTATAGTACTTGTTTTTTTTTAATTGGTATCAATGTTGAAAAGAAATAGATGTGAATTTCTCTATTTTGGCTTAGTTTTTATATTTCAATTGGTATATATTACTTTTTGATAATGCCAAAGGGGGAGAAATAGTATGTTTTGAAGAAACGTTATTTTGGGAGAAATGGCATGTTTTGAAAAATGAGAGAAATGATATGTTTTTGGGAGAAAGGTTGTTTTGTTGTTTTTATGTAGGTTGAGCTAAGTTGTTGAAGATAGGGGGAGAATCAAGCTTCTATCAATTGGATTTCAAATATCAAATGCATTGATTGAGAGGGAGCAAGTTTCTCACCAAGTGATCAAATTGTTAAAGCATCAACAACTTCAATCAAATTCAAAACATGGTTTGTCATTTTCAAAAAGGGGGAGATTGTAAGTTCCATGATGAATGTTTTGATAATGACAAAAGGTTACAAAGTGTTTTGAACAAGCTACAAAGATGTTGATCAAGTTTCAAGTTCAACAAGAAACAACAAACATCAAGTGAAGAGAGAAAACAAGCTCATGAAGACATAGTTTGAGTGTAATTGTAATTGTTTTATCTTTTGCCTCTCAAGCTTCTTAGGTCTTTTATTTGGGTAGTTTATTTTATTTGGGTAGTGAATCTCTATCATAGTCATGATTAAATCATAATTTGAGTTTTCACTTAACCTAGAATCAATAGGTGGCTTAAAGGTTTTAAAGGAAAGGTTTGGTTTTGAGAAAACAAGTTTTAAACAAGTATCAGACATGTTTAATCGATTAAGAACATATTTAATCGATTAGTACTCGATTAAGTAAAGATTTAATCGATTAAGTACTGCTGAACTGGTTTTTTAAAATACGATTTTCACTTCTCAAAATCAGTTTTCAAGTGCTACAACTTTTGGGTATTCTATAAAAACCTTTTCCTAATCTTTGTGATTAAGGAGATCACTTTCATAATCAATTTTACAAGAATCAAGCCATTCTATTCTCTCTCAATTTCAAAGATCAAAGCTTTCATATTTTCATATTCTTTGATCAAGAACCTTTGAATCTCTTATTATGAATTGTCATAGCTATTGATTGAGATTCATAGGATTGTCATTTGTGTTTTCAATTGAGTTGTAATCTTTGCAAGAAGGCAAGCCAACTACAACAAACAAGAAGCCTTGGTGTGTCGATTATCATCAAGCAAATCTCATTGGAGAAGAAGAAAGTCTTGATTGTGATTCAAGCAAAGAGAAGACTTGGTGTGTGGATTATCATCAAGCAAAGAAGACTTGTTGTGTCGGTTATCAACAAGGGGTAGAGGTTAGATTAGAGAGAAGATCAATAGGATTACAAGGCAAGGGTGTGGTATCTCTTGTAGGCTAGAAAGAAGGGAGTCTTGTGAGGCATTTACTTGTAATTTGAGAACTCTAATTCCTCATAGTGAAGAATCTCTCTTGGTTGAAGAGGGGACTGGATGTAGCTTTCAAGCGGATGAAAGTGAACCAGGATAAATCACTGTGTCGTATCTCTAAACCCTTAACTCTTTACATTCAAGTCAATTCATTGTGTTCTTGGTTGAAAAACCTAGAGAAAGAGTGATTTTCATAATTGATTGAATTGAATCTTTATTGTTCAAATTGATAAAGGGAAAATCATTTTCATAACTAGGATAATCAATAAGAATATAGGTGTTAATTGTTTCTGCTGAATCTCTGATCTTAAGTGTTAATTGATTGATTTTCGTATTCGATTGAAAAGTGATTTTTCAGTTTCTGATAGATTTAATCGATTAAGTTTTCGTTTAATCGATTAAGGACTTTTGAACTTTCAGGTTTAATCGATTAAATTGCAGGTTAATCGATTAAATTTCAGTTTAATCGATTAAGTGCTGTAGAATTTGCAAAAATCATTTTTTTTAATTGTTTCGATTTGTTTCGTTCGAAAATCTCTCAAGGTTTCTTTTACACCTATTCAACCCCCCCCCCCCCTTCTAGGTGTGTTCCTAGGGTTCCTTAGTTGTTTCAACCACCAATTGCGGTTTCTTCAAAATCAAGAACGAAGTAAGCTCCAGACAACAGCTCAACCAAGTACAGCTCCACTTCCAAGCCTTGAATCTTCCACCACACTCACTCAATCCTCACGATTTTGGTGTTTATACAAAGCTCGTGATGTGAGCTTTGTATTCGTGTTTGATTTGTGGTTCAATTTGACACAGAGAAAGAGAATTGAAGGAAATGAATCAAGAACCCTAGCTGCTCCAACAACTTCGAAATTGGCCAAGAATCTCCACAAATTGGTGTTGCTGAGCTTAAATAGAGTGGGGAAACACTCATGCAAGTCGACACGACTACTATGGTGGTGGCAAGGTGATGATTTCGTGTCAACGACATGGAATCGTTGATGGTGACTCACCAAACGCACTAACTCGTGCAACTCAGTCCAGAATACTCGAGTATTCCAGAAAATACTCGAGTATTTTGCCCAGTTTTTGAAAAATAATTATTTTATTTACTTTCCCTCCAAAATCTTTCCTATAATTGCTTCTAGGTCCCAACCCAGGGACTAATATGCAAAAGACTTATTCCATGCATTATTATATTTATTAACTCAATTCACACACATACACTAACTACATGAACACATATTTTAATCAAGGATTAATATTGAAATCATTAATTATAATTCATTTATAATTAACATTTCATTAATCGGGGATTAAAATTTTGGGGTGTTACACTACTCCCCCACTTACAAGGAATTTCGTCCCCGAAATTCAACTCATACAAACAAATCAGGATAATCCTGATGCATCTTATCCTCTAATTCCCAAGATGATTCTATTACATCACCACAAACCCAGACGACTTTGACCAGACAAATATCCTTCCCTCTAAGCTGCTTGACTTTTCGGTCTTCAATGTGAACTTGCACGGCTTTAAAGGTTAGGTTCTCATAAATTTCTAGGTCATCAAGTTGAATTCTAAGAACAATGGTGGGGTCATGGACATATCTTTTCAGTTGAGACACATGAAATACATTGTGAAGGTTAGCTAGCGACGGGGGCAGGGCTAATTGATAGGCTACCGGGCCGACTCTTTTGAGGATTTGATAGGGACCAATAAACTTAGGTGATAGTTTCTGAGTTTTCAGGGCTCTACTAACACCTTTGGTTGGTACTATTCTAATGAACACATGGTCTCCTTCATCAAACTCTAAGGGTTTCCTTCTTCTATCAGCATAGCTTTTTTGCCTGCTCTGAGCCGTCTTCATCTTCTCTTGTATCATCTTGATCTGTTCCGTGGTCTCTTGCACAAAACCTGGTCCAACCAGAGAACTCTCCCCCACTTGAAGCCAGCATAACAGCGTCTGACACTTTCTCCCATACAACGCTTCAAATGGTGCCATTCCAATGCTCGTGTGATAACTGTTGTTGTAAGTAAATTTCACGAGTGGCAACATTTGTTCCCAGTTCCCTTGACCTTCCAAAGCACAGGCTCGTAAGATGTCCTCCAGCGACTGAATAGTCCTCTCCGTTTGAACATCAGTCTGAGGATGGTATGCAGAACTTAACTTCAATCTTGAACCTAAGGCTTTATGCAGATCTTCCCAAAACTTCGATGTAAACCTCGGGTCACGATCTGACACAATGCTTGACGGTACCCCATGCAGACGAACAACTTCCTTGATGTATAACTGAGTGAGCTTTTCCAAAGAATAGCGCATATTCACAGGAATGAAATGCGCCGACTTGGTCAAAAGATCCACGATCACCCAGATTGCATCATGACAAGTAGTTGTCCTTGGCAATCCTGACACAAAGTCCATCGAGATACTATCCCATTTCCACAACGGAATCTCAAAGGGAAGTAATTCTCCTCCTGGCCTTTGGTGTTCCACTTTTGCCTTCTGACATACCAAGCAACATGCCACATATTCAGCCACATCCTTCTTCAAACCAGGCCACCAAAATATCTTCTTCAGGTCTTGATACATTTTGGTAGCTCCCAGATGCATACTCATCTTGCTTTTATGTGCTTCATCCAGAATCATCCTTCTTACTTCCAAATCATCAGGTACACATATCCTTGCCCTAAAACGAAGGATTCCATCCTTCCCTTCTTGGAACTCCAACTCTTTGCCTTCTTCCATCAGCTTCTTCTTTTCCATAAATTTCTCATCCTTGTGCTGCAATTCCCGAATCCTTTGTAGAAACTCGTTAGCAATCTGCAGCATCCCCATCTTGATACTTGTCGGCTCCACTTGCATCGTCAGACTCAAATCTCTAAATTCTTCTATCAGTGCAGCTTCCCTGACCATCATGGCACTGATATGCATTGCCTTTCGACTCAACGCATCAGCCACCACGTTTGCCTTCCCAGGATAATAATGAAGTTCAAACTCATAATCCTTCAAGAACTCCATCCATCGGCGTTGCCTCATATTCAACTCCTTTTGGTCAAAGAGATACTTTAAGCTCTTATGGTCACTAAACACCCGAAATGTAGTGCCATAGAGATAGTGCCTCCAGATCTTTAATGCAAACACAACAGCTGCCAACTCCAGGTCATGTGTTGGGTAGTTCATTTCATGAACTTTTAGCTGTCTCGAGGCGTAGGCAACCACTTGCCCCTCTTGCATCAAAACACTCCCAAGACCTTGTTTGGACGCATCACAATACACATCAAAACCCTTCTGTGTATCGGGCAGAATCAACACATGGGATGATGTCAACCTTTCCTTCAACTCTCGAAAGCTCCTTTCACACTTCTCATCCCATAGAAATGGTTGATCTTTCCGAGTCAACTTCGTCAAAGGTAATGCAATCTTTGAGAAACCTTCGATAAATCTTCTATAGTAGCCAGCCAATCCAAGAAAACTCCTTACCTCCGTGACCGACTTTGGTTGCTCCCATTGCAAAACCGAACTTACCTTCGTCGGATCTACTGCTATTCCTTTATTCGAAATCACATGGCCCAAAAACTTAACCTCCTCCAGCCAAAACTCACATTTCGCAAGTTTGGCGTACAACTGCTTCTCCTTCAGAATACTTAACACTATCCTCAGGTGTTCAGCATGCTCCTCCGGGCTCTTTGAGTAGATGAGGATATCATCAATGAACACAACCACGAATGAATCTAAATAAGGTCTAAAGATTCGATTCATGTAGTCCATGAAAATAGCTGGCGCATTAGTCAATCCGAACGGCATCACAACATACTCATAATGCCCGTATCGAGATCGAAACGCGGTTTTAGAGATATCCTCTTCTCTAATCCTGATCTGATGGTATCCCGACCTCAAATCAATCTTGGAAAATACTGAAGCTCCACGAACTTGATCCATAAGGTCATCTATCCTTGGCAACGGATACTTGTTCTTGATGGTGACCTTATTCAGCTGCCGGTAGTCGATGCACATCCTCATACTACCATCTTTCTTCTTGACAAACAAAACCGGAGCACCCCAAGGTGACACACTTGGTCGGATCATCTGTTTCTGCAACAGCTCCTCAATCTGTTTCTTCATTTCAGCCATTTCCGGTGGTGCCATTCTATAAGGAGCGATAGAAATGGGACCAGCTCCCGGAACTAGGTCGATACCAAATTCAATCTCTCTTCTTGGTGGCAAACCAGGGATCTCATCCGCAAATACCTTCGGGAAGTCTCTGACCACAGAAATCTCCTCTATCTTCAAACCATGTTCTTCTACTTCAGTGTTGAACAGGCACATATAGCCAGAAGGTATTGGGTTTCTATAGGTGACTATCTTCTTATCACAATCGATGATCACTTGGTTTCGACTTAACCAGTCCATCCCCAAGATCATGTCCAATTGTGTTAAGGGTAAGCAGATCAAATCTACTTTAGAGGTTTGTCCTAACACTTCTATGTCACAGTTAAGACATGCTCTCGAAACAACTACAGGAGCATTAGTAGGAGTTTATACTTTCAAAGCATAAGGTAATTCAGACACTGGTAAACTTAACCGATCTACACATTCATATGAAACAAATGAATGTGTTGCACCATAATCAAACAAAACATGACAGAGCTGACCATTGAGCAAGTATTTACCTTGCACCAGATCAGAGGATCGGTTTTCTTCCACACCGCTAAGCGTGAAAACCCTTCCTTGAGCCATAGGTCTATCAGCAGCTCCTCCTGTGTTGGCCTTGCCCGGTTCCTTGCAATCTCTCGCAAAATGTCCCGGCTTCCCACAGTTGAAACAACCACTTGTTCCCCAACACACACGGCCATAATGATGGCGCTTGCACTTATCACAAAATGGAGCATCGCCCCGAAAATTCTTTCCATCCGATCCACCAACTTTCCCCTTGCCTTTCCCTCGACGATCATACGGACCCTTACCTCGGTTGTTAAAACCTTTACGTCTCTGAGGTCCATAGTTTTGATTGTCCTTCTTTTCTGAGACTTGTAATTCTTCAGCTTTCTTGTCATCTTCATACATTCTACACATGTCCACCAGAGCAGGAAAGCTTTGGATCCGTTGGTAGCTGAAAATCGACTTCAACTTGGGCCTTAAGCCTCCTTCAAACTTTATGCACTTGCTCCTTTCATCAGGGTTGTTCTGATAATATGGAGAGTACTTCATCAGCTCCTCGAACTTGGCTGCGTACTCACCCACACTCATACTCCCTTGCTTCAACTGTAAAAACTCCACCTCCTTCTTTCTCCTTGAATCTTCAGGGAAGTATTTATGGAGAAACTTCTCCATGAATACACCCCAATTCACATCCCTTCCCTCATATTGCAAAAGCTGAACCGTGTGATTCCACCAATTCTCAGCTTCATCTTCTAACATGTAGGTTGCATAAGCCACCTTCTGGGCTTCCGAACACTCCAAAGTTCTCAGAATTTTATCCATGGTGTGAATCCACTTATTTGCTTCTTCCGGTTTAAATCCTCCTTCAAACTTAGGCGGGTTGCAACTTCTGAAATCAGCTAAACTCTTCGCCTCAGCATTTCCCACATTACACTGATGAGGCGGATTAACCGGTTGAGGTGGTTGTTGAGATTGTCGCTGCATAGCCTCCAACACCGTGGTAATCCTTTCTAGCATCGCATTGGTGTGATTTTTGTTTCTAGTTGCCATAATAGACTTGCGCTGTGGGCTTATGGTCACATATGTTGAACTAAGGAAACTTCAATTACACCACCTATACTAAGGCTATAGCTTAAAATTCTAACTTCACATTCAATTGCATCTTGTGCTCAAAAGAGACAAGATACAAACAAGTCAATGGTATCTAAAGCTCAATAAACAAGATACCAGCAATTAAAGTAATGAACATGCCCTGGAGATACCTGCTTGATGTTGATGGCTACCTTTCTGAAACTATTTCCACTACTACAGGATCTGACTTTTGCTTTGATACCACTCAGTGTGACACCCTTTCCTTTAATCCAAGTATAATATAGTAATTAAGCTATAATATTGGATAATATATGGACTTGTAAGTATTAGAAAATGTAAAAGGAAAATTTTCTTTTAAAGCGGGTGCACAAACTAAAGCTTGGAATTCTTGGAGAAGAAATTCTAACTCGTTTCAAACAGTTGTATCGAATCCGGCAATTTTTAAAACCTTTTCATGAATTGGGTAACATTTGTGTTTCGAAATCGTATTTATATAATAGAAAGTAAATGAAGCTACCCGTGCTTTGGTTCGCGAAATTAATACCTTGTAGCCGAGCTCGTTTAATGATTAAATCAGAGTAAGCCGAATTTATAGGACTATACAATTAAATAAAAGATAAACGTAGGTTTGATATATATATACATATATATGAAGAGAGTCATAAGTACATAGTCCCAACATAAGTCTCCAAGATCCATATACAAGTCCATAACAGATCTACATCATCATATAACCATAGTCCTAGAGTACTCAAAAGTATATCTACAAAATATATACATAACAAAATATGGACTCTAGAGGTGGTCACGTAGATCTGGCAGCATCATCAGTAGTAGTAGTGATAGTAGTAGTCTCCAAGTAGCAAAAGGTAACAGCATCATCATCAACACAGCAGCAGCAGCAAAATCTCCTCCACAGCAACGCCACATCGGATCCTCAGATCCACATCATACACCATATGCACATACCTAGGGATCGTCATCCCTCCAGTCACTCCCAGTAGAATGCACGACAGGCTCGCCTCCGCTCTCATCCTCCACTGGATCCTCCTCGATCTCATCCGAAGGGGAGTGTACCCTACCACTGGGTATAGGGTCGGAAGATGGTGTGACCCTAATGGGGCTCCTCGGATCAGAAAGGGGAGTCTCCTCGCGGACGACTCTAGAAGAAAAAGGGTGTGAGTGGGTAGGTCGAAAACGAAAAATGTGATAAGAGCGAGCTGGTCGTGTGGGAGGTGATCCATGGTATGTGTAAAACGGGGGTACGTGCATAGTGTATATGATGGGAATCCTAAATCTACGAGGACGAAATCGAATCAACGGGTTCGGATGGTAGAAGGTAATCTCTACCTCCCCCTCGAACACCGCGCGATGGTCCTCATAGATCCATATGCCACTAGGAAGTGGCCGGATCTCGATGCAAGCGATGTAACGAGACATCACCTACAAGGGCATAGGGGTAAGCATTTCTATACACATAATCAACAGAGTATAAATTTGTACAATATGAGTATGTAAACATGCAACAATGATCAACAATCACATTTAGCACTTAGCAGTTATTGAATGCAAATAGGATGCTCATACTTGTTGCACTTATAGCGCTTAATTTAAATGAGTGACATGATGCAGAGTTTAGCTCTCAGGCCTATCTCCATCAAACTATATCACTCTCTAACGTCCATCCCTGACAACCCAGCACTCAACCGTGCGTTGTATTCCTAGGTATACAACAATTCGTAGATTCACCTAGAATGTACACGACAAGCTTGGAATCCATGCCACCCGAGCATATCCCGTCATCCAAACGGACCGTCATCCAAACGGTATAACCATATCGGCATCCACTAAGCCGACCACGTCAACAACGTGTCATCAAGCAAGCGTATTGGCACTCCCAGAGGCCCTCCACATGTTTACCAAAAACATGATATACGTCCTACCATCCAACTCCAGAATGAATGCATCACTTTCTAAGCTTAAAGGAAATTGATTAATACATTACTGGCCACCTAGGCATATTTTATCTTTAAAAGAACCGTCACCAAACGGTACACTTATATTAATCAATCTCTTTTAAGTTCAGATCCTTTGGATTATTATAGTTAAATTCTTAACCAACTAAGTCAGAATTGAAAATAGTGTTTCTCAGGTTCTGGTGAATTACTCGAGTATAATTCAACATACTCGAGTGTTTTTCAAATTTTCCAGATTACTCGAGTGTTCTTAGGGTTACTCGAGTGTTCATGACTTTCTGGGGATTTGGGTTTCAAATTCATCAAATTACTCGAGTAGTTCATGGGTCACTCGAGTGTTCATCATGATTTCCAAAATACTCGAGTCACCCCTGCCTTACTCGAGTGGTTTGCCTTAACATGTCCCCAGGTCTTACTCGATACTCGAGTACTAGACACAATACTCGAGTGTTCTTGCTCAAATTACATTGTTTTACAAACATTTTACTCGAGTACCCTGTCCAATACTCGAGTGTTTCACAGCAGAACAGACTGAAATCTTAGTTTTAACACACCATTTTCAGTTCTACTCAATTCTAGTCCAATCCAGGGATCCACAAAGTTCATATATCATCAATAGAACATGTTACAACACTCATTTCATATCAAATAACAAATTTGACAGAGAATCAATCCTTAATGCATAAAATACACAATTTGACAATTCAATACATCAAATTGCATAATAAGCACAATACTCATGAAATAGTGTTCACTTAAGTTCACATGCATGATTTAAAACTTGCTCAACACAGTTTTAGAGCATGACTTGGTCTCCAAACCAAAGTTCCTATTCAATCTAAGCCCTTAGAGCCTCTTGATGGCTCTCTAATGCATATAAGGGAATTTAAACTCTATCTAGTGTACGAAATTACTTCCCCTTACCTCTCAGATGTGAATCAATCAGAGAATCCCCAAGAAAAAGCTCTCCAACCCTAGAAATCCTTTTGAGCATGACATGCAGAACAGTTTGAGTGCACCACCAAAATTGAATTGGTTCACACATGAAACAGAGATACAAATTAGGGATTTTAGATTTTCTAGACTCTTTGCAACATATTCTAACTAGAGGAATCAAATTTGGAACTCAAGGACTCGTGAGCTTACCAGAAATCAAGATCGAAGTAAGCTCCAGACAACAGCTCAACCAAGTACAGCTCCACTTCCAAGCCTTGAATCTTCCACCACACTCACTCAATCCTCACGATTTTGGTGTTTATACAAAGCTCGTGATGTGAGCTTTGTATTCATGTTTGATTTGTGGTTCAATTTGACACAAAGAAAGAGAATTGAAGGAAATTAATCAAGAACCCTAGCTGCTCCAACAACTTCGAAATTGGCCAAGAATCTCCACAAATTGGTGTCGCTGAGCTTAAATAGAGTGGGGAAACACTCATGCAAGTCGACACGACTACTATGGTGGTGGAAAGGTGATGATTTCGTGTCAACGACACGGAATCGTTGATGGTGACTCACCAAACGCACTAACTCGTGCAACTCTGTCCAGAATACTCAAGTATTCCAGAAAATACTCGAGTATTTTGCCCAATTTTTGAAAATTAATTATTTTATTTACTTTTCCTCCAAAATCTTTCCTATAATTGCTTCTAGGTCCCAACCCAGGGACTAATATGCAAAAGACTTATTTCATGCATTATTATATTTATTAACTCAATTCACACACATACACTAACTACATGAACACATATTTTAATCAAGGATTAATATTGAAATCATTAATTATAATTCATTTATAATTAACATTTCATTAATCGGGGATTAAAATTTTGGGGTGTTACAAACATTATTATTAGCACACAACAAACATAATCAATTTCATACATTCAGACTCATTTATTATTCTCTTTTAACTTATTTACTTTTCTTTTCTTATACTTAATTTATCTTATTTAAATTCCAGTATTTACTTCTCTTTTAACACATTCATTTTTCTTTCTTTATATTTAACTTTTCTTATTTAGATTCTAGCATTTGATTCTCTTTACTTTTTCTCTTATTGTTACATTTCTTTTAATTTTTCCTTTCTCTTTTCTTTGTATCTCATTCTTACTTTTTTTTCTTTTCTCTTTCTTTTATTCTTACATTACTTTTCTTCCTTTCCTTTCTCATACTTCTATTTTTTATTGTTAAACTCTTATTACTCTTCTTTTGGCGGCTTGGCGAATCCACCACTGCGCTCCCACACCGGGGCGTCTTACCACTGCGCATGCCATTAAATCGTATGGCTTACGCAACCAATGCACCCATCCAGGCATACTTACTTGGCTTGGCATTCGCGAAGCGTACTTAATCATCTTTTTAAGGTTTCGTGAACCCACCATTGCACTCCCACACCGGGGCATCTTACCGCTGCGCATGCCATTAATCATGCGGTTTACGCAACCAATGCACTCATCCAGGCGTAGTTACTTGGCTTGGCATTCACTAAACGTACTCAATCATCTTTTCATGGTTTTGTTAACCCACCACTGCGCTCCTACACCGGGGTGTCTTACCGCTACGCACACCACTAAATCGTGCGGCTTACGCAACCAATGCACCCATCCAGACGTACTTACTTGGCTTGGCATTCACAAAATGTGTCGGGTGCTGCGAACCCACCACTGCGCTCCCACACCGGGGCGTCTTACCGCTGCGCACGCCATTAAATCGTGCGGCTTACGCAACCAATGCGCCCATTCAGGGTGTCTTACTTGGCCTGGCATCCGCTAAACCATGGTTATTAACATTTTCTCGGCTTTGTTACTTATACTTTTACTTTCATATTTTCAAGCTTTGCATCTCTTTATTTTCTTTTGACAGAGCCCAACAGGCCTTTCATCTTATCTTTTCACTTTGACTGAGCCCAACAGGCCATCAGCTGTTTATCTTTTATCATGACTGAGTCCAACAGACCGTCAGCCGTTTATCTTTTCTTATGACTTATTCTAACAAACCATCAGCCGTTTATCTTTTCTTATGACTGAGTCCAAAAGACCGTCAACCGTTTATATTTTCTTATGACTGAGTCCAACACACCGTTAGTCGTTTATCTTTTCTTATGATTGAGTTCAACAGACCATCAGCCGTTTATCTTTCATTATGACTGAGTCCAACAGACCATCAGTCGTTTATCTTTCTTATGACTGAGTCCAACAGACCATCAGTCATTCATCTTTTCTTTAACATTCATTATTTCATTCACGTCCTTTTATCTTAATTATTCTTTCCTTAAATATATTTTCTTCTTTACTTTCAATATTCTCTATTTCGACCTCTCTCATTACAACTATTGACTCTCTTCCGTTATTCATTAGTGTTGTCCGGTTTCTTTTATTGTTTCCTGATTTGTTCTTACATAATTCGTTACTCATTCCTTATTTGCACTTAGAACTTAGTTCGTGTTTCATTTATTTTCACCAATCACCTCACTTTTAACTAAATTGGCTTTACTTTGAATTATTCGTTAAATTTTAATTCTCTCTTTTAACCTCTTTTTATTCTTCGACCTTCAGGAATCATATTATCGTTTAACTTATTAATTACATACTATCCTTCTATCTCAATTAATTCCTTTGTTCTTATATACTCGTTTGATATGTTCCCTAATTATTCCTGATATTTTACTTAGTTTTATCACGCACCTAACATAACGTATGATTCATTCGCATTTTCCCTATTACCAATTACTTCATGAAAATCAACAAAACGTATACCGCACACAATTTCCTATTCATACTCCTTCGACACGAACATTAGCGTAAACACATGACTTCCTATCCCTAAGCTGTGGGTTCCATTATTAACTCTAATTATTCCATTTTTATCAACAGAGACTACCCTAAGGTTCGTTAACATACATTCCTATTACCCTATCCTTAGCTATCACTATAACATTCCTAGAATTCATTTCCTAAATAGAGGTAATACAACCTTCTTATCTCAAATGAAGATGGAGAGAGAGAGAGAGAGAACATTTAAAACCCTAGCCTTGTTATCCTTGCCATTGAGACTCCCTTGAGCTTAGATCCCTTAACCCTAGCTTGCCACCATGGAGGTCAGAGAGAGAAGACTCCAAGCTAGATGGTGGTGGTGATGATGTCATGTGGGGTAGGGGTGATGGTGGTGATGAGGTTGCGTTGTTGTTCTTGAGCTTGGTTTAGTTGTTTAGGGCTTGATGATGATGGAGCTCTTGATGGGGTTCTTGAGTTTATGACAATGGGGTAAAGTTCTTGAGAGAGAAAGCGTGAGGATGATGACAATGGTGATGAAGATGGAGTTGTGCTCTTGAACTTTGAAGGAGAAGAGGAAGAAATGAAGCTTGGTCTTGGAATGGGAGTGGAGATGGTGGTTGTAATGATGGAGGAGCTTGGATGATGTGGTTATAGAAGAGAGAAAGCTTGGGAGAAGGCTATGGAGACTTGGCTTCCTTAAGAAGCTTTGGGGTTTCAAGCTTAAAGAAGAAGAATGGCTCTCATGCCCTTTTATTTTTTTTTTTTTTCAAATTTTTATCGAACTAATCGATTAGTGGACTCGCTAATCAATTAGTCTGTGCAGTTTTACAATTTGAACTTGTTATTTTTAACATTTTGGACGAACTCAACTAATCGATTAGTCATTGTTAATTAGCTTTTTTATTTTTCTTCTATCTTTCCCTATTTTCTTCTTGAAATTAAAACACCATAACTTCTTCGTTAACCGTCGGATCTTGCTCAAATTTGAAAGCAAGCTTCCCCACATACTCACCTTCACATCCAATGGTGGAATTCTTGTTTAGAGTTGTAAATCTTCTATTTTTAATTTTCTCATATAACGTATTTAAAACACCGAAAACATTGGTTCTAACACTCGTTTCTCCCCATCCTTCAACCTCTTATTCTTCGCTAAGGTTTTCTAACTACTTCACAACATTCTAAATGGTCCTACTCAATTATCTTAATTACCTTAATCGAGGATGTTACAATTCTCCCCCACTTATTAGAATTTCATCCCCGAAATTTCGTTCAGTCCCTTAAGTGGAGAACCATCCCATTGACAAAGCCTTTGATTAAGGCTTTCACGTCCGTTGGTTCCAACTTCTCACTAAGAATATTCCTCAACCCATGCTCCTTGTTGCTTTTCGGCTTACGCTAGAACACTCTATGCCCTATTCTCGCCCGTCCTTCCTTCTCGTTTATATTCGTCAACACCCCGCTTCGTTGCCACTCGAACAAGATCCGAGTTGGACTACTAAGTTCTCCCCTATTTGACATCGGCATGCCAAATGGTAACAATGCTTGGAGGTAGGTTTGGTCAATACTCGGGATGGAAAACGTAAGTTCTCGTCCACCTTTCGAGATTGAATGTTGTGCTTAACTGTTGACCTAGTGGTGGTCGATGGGTTGTGTAACATCCCAAATTTATTTAATAGAAAAGAATTGATTTATATATTTAAAAATTTATTTAGTTTGTTTATTTTCCATAACCATGTAAAAGTATCCATTAAAAGTTTGAGAATACATTGGGATTTACAACATTGATTTCAAAAATATTCAGAGGGAATTCTTTTCCTTTTGCCTTCACCATTGTGAATCTCTGGTTCCTGACTTGTCCCAAATTTACCTAAAAATGTTAAACAACGAGGAGTGAGACATTTCTCCATAATTCAGGCAAAAGAATTAAAAGAAACCATAATATAAATTGAAAAGATTAACCTTATATTCGTAATACATATAAGATATCATAATTTACCCACAGTCCTTAATTTTAATTATTATGATTGAACCTTAACCGGTTATTGAATTCAATTAACCGGTTAAGTTAAAAGCAACGTTAATTCCTAAGAATCCATTTACCACTGATCTTATTGTTAATTAATAACTTAATATTTTCTATGAACTCATAAACTCATATTATCATAAATCTAGATTTTGGGTGATTTATTCTTCCTTTGAACCCAACTATATAATCTACATAACTTTCACAATTATCAAAACACATAATTGTCAATTTACACTCAACATTCACATCACACAACCAATAATCATTCAAAGCATCTAGTTCAAACAATCAACACCCTCAGGGATGTCTCAGTATAGCAAATTAAATCAATTTCTTAGGGTTCTTCACTTCCTATTTTTAAAATAGTCAATACTCTAAAGAGTATCTCAGCTCTATATTATTTTATAAACAACAATCATATATCTAAAATAAACCTTTATCACTTCAATTATATAACAATTTATTATAACTAAATTTCTAATCATTTCCTTTTTTTTTTCCTATCTCTATTATAATTTCATTAATTCTTAAGCTTGAATAATAGGAAATATCCCCTCCTTACCTTAGGGTCCTAGCAATAGAGACAATATCCCTATCACATCCGCGCCTTACTCGAGGGTCAGAGTCAACAATAACGTGCGAGATCTAAATAAGAACATACGTTAAAATTAATTATAACATTAAATATATATATATATATATCAAATAAATTCATTTTTTGTGAAAATAATAAATATATATCATTATACAATAAAATATATCACTTTCCCCAAAACATCTCTTTATTTGAAAATATAGGGATAATAAAAATATTGATGATCATCGAATAAATTTGATAGATGTATAGAGAGAGTTGAGGAGATTATTTACCTAAGAAAGATGTGGAATTTAATGGTTGGATCTTAAATAATCTATCGGACCGAGAAATTAAGAAAAACCCAATTTTTCTTTCACTCTCTTGCCCCGTTTCTCTGCTCGAACTCTTGAACCTTCTTTCTCTTTACTCTGTTTCTCTCTCTTTCTCTATTCATTTCTTTCTTTTGCCTTTTATTATTTTTTTTCTTTCTCACGGCTGGGCTGGGATGGGACTTGTAGATATAGGAATTATCAATTATATTTTAATAATATGCTCTTATTTGTGGGTCAAAATGTGTATAGCTATTTTGTATTATAACTAAAATTTTGACGATTCTAAAAATAAAATACATTTAAGTAGAACAATATTGTACTTTTAATTACTCAAAACTGATTGAAAAAAATAATAAAGTTACCGATCCCTACAAATAGCTATTGCGTAAGAAAAAGTATCAAAATCCAAATGTAAATATATTTTCTCAATCTTAACATCAAAATTGATAAAATAAAATATTCAAAATTTTGAAATAACAAACTATTAAATATAACTTATACCAATAAGATATTAAACCTGTCAGAGAGCTTAAAATAAAACAGTTTTAGAACGCCATGAAAACTTACAGGAATGTTTAAAATATTAAATTAAATATATCTTTCTAAAGAAACTATTTATGAAAATGTCTCTAAGGCTTGCTAGTTGAGCTCCCTATTAAACTAAATAAAAACACTATTTTATTTTTATAAAGCCTATGATAAAAAATTTATACTTATTTCGATTAGGAAACATATTTCAATTATTTTAATGAAATCAAAATTTTGTTAAGACGCTCCAGTCTTGAAAACATCATATTAAATCATTTAATTATTTTACTAAAAGTATTAAAAATAGCAGGGTGTTACAATCTCCCTCACTTACGGGAATTTCGTCTCGAAATTCGGTTTTGAGTAAATCATGAAGGTTAAAATTCAAGAATCTTTGATTGTTATCAACTAAAATCATACAAACATAAGCGTAAATAAACAAACAAAACATTCAACACGAAGATCTTTGACTAATTTACTAGGTAAAAGCAAAACTTCTTACTTTATTGGAGATCACTTACATAATAAGAAAACTCAAACTTTAGTGGTAAAAAAATTTTGACATTAGCAAAAGGAACACTGATAAAAAAGAAATATTTCTTAAATACAATCAGAGAGGAAAAAACATATTCCATGACTATGTCAAGTAAAGGAAACCATCACTTATGAACGAATAACAGTCTTAGTTAAACAAGTCACAAAACAAAATTATTTATGTTCTTTAGAACTGAAAAAAAAAAGATTTTGACATTTAGCAGATGATAGATGTTGGACCCATGTTCTGACTTTCTGTCATAACTGTAAAAGGAATTCAAATTTTAAAGTGGAAACAAAAAATATGATGCAAAATAGGAGATTTAAAAATCCAATTTATCTAAACAAAATCAGTACTATGTATTTGTTTTGAGTTGGCATAGTCAGCATCTTAAATGATAAAATATCTCAAAAGCTTACTAAGAACTATTTTTTTTGTACGAAGAATATAACAAGAAATAGAACATCTAGAAATCTAGGCAAAATTTAAAGATTCCGAAAGGTAGGAATGAATAATTATGATTCAATCAATAGGATGTAATTAAATTAGATAAATGCTAGACCAAATCTCAAAGGAAAACTTAAACTTGAAAAGAATTAAAAATTGATTTCAAAATAGCGTTCAAAACATTTTCCCCTAACATAATAGATTTTTGGAAGCGTCTTGGAGAGCAAGTTAAGTAATATAATATATTGGCATTGATACCACACTAACTTAAAAGACTTATGAGTAATGTGCTAAACCAAAGAAAAAGATAAATCTTCTTTAACAATTTTCCTTCAGAACAACATTAACCAACGACTCAAAATCTAAAATTTATCAGTTTCAGGTACACGTACAGGCAGTCGTGTGAAATCAAAGAATAAATTTTTTTATAATGATTACATATTTAAAAATAAAAAGTCAATAAACCAAGTTTACATTTTACACCAACTTTTAAAATAAAAGATCATAAAATTAAGATCACAAAGAAAGAGTTTAAAAGTAACTGATGCATGAAAACTAACTATACAAACATGTAAGGGAAATTCACAAATAGAATGAATTATCACAACAACAACAAACATGCTTATTTTATTATATCCAAATAAATAGTACTAATAGGATTTAAACACTGTATAATTCCATTTGGGGAAGACCATGAAATTAAGACTTAGGTAGAAATTAGGAAATAATAAAATCCTAACATCAAATCATTACCTGTATGAAATGAAATTTAACAAAATATTGAATATATTACAATCAAAGTAAAGGTATGATCCTTACTTTAAATGACTTGACTTTAATATATATATATATATATATATATATATATAAGCATTTTTCATTGACACTGAATTCCCTATAACTCTTATGTACTTTGAGGGATTAAAAAAAACTAACATGATATTTAAAACCTCGATAATTTGCAAAAACTTTGCCAGAGTTTCCTTTGTATTTTCAATATATTCATTTTATAAACTGGGTACCTGTCTAATCCAGAATTTCAAATATTTTATTTCACACGCACGTGCGCGCGCGCGCGCACACATATATATATATATATAATTATATATAATACCTACTTTTAACATAGCTTTAAACTTAGAATAGTTATCAAATATTCCAAACAGGTCTAAACAAGCTTATAATAGTCAAACACCAAAAAAAAACATGTATGTTGCAAGAGAATCCAAATTGACCGGAGATTTTTAAAACAATTGCTTCGGAAGGGTAAATTGTTTCAATCAATTTCATTTAAAGGACATATCACAGCATTTTACACACTCAAATTTAGAGTTCCTGACAAATAATCACTAGTTATAATTTAAACTTGGTTTATAGTGCAGCACATAAACAACAAAATCATGAGGGTGCAAAACCCAGAGGCCAGAAACTATGTAATGAATGAACTATAACCCCCTTGCACAGGCATGATCGTGATAAAAAAACAAAGAGCAAAAGGAAAAAGAAGTGGTTCAGACGTATCACACATGTGAAATAAATCTCGTTACAAACATAAATAACACAATTATTTTTTTATTGACTAAAAGACCTAGATAATGGTGTTCTATGAAACAAATTCTAAAACCAAGAATCTCACCTATTTCATTACAAGGTGCACAAACTCCAGGATTTCAGTGTTATTTCCTCTCAATAAATGCAATTATCGGGATGGCCAGTCCCAACATTGCATTTGATTGATGGTAATAGCCATTGTCATTCTAGACTTTTGCACTTCGTCTCAAAATCATAACATTCTTCAAATTTGATTTCTTTAGCTAGCCCAATACTAAAGGTTTCTATTTTGTAAATCCTTTTCTTTTTGATTTCGCAAGCTCTTTCAGGTATGCCACCAAGACGTCTATTTGCAATTGTTAAGCATTTCATTTGTTTTTCTTTCAGGCTTTTTTCCCAACTAATTTAAAATGCTTGGCATTTGCAACTAGTTTGCTCTATTCTCATTTTCATTCTTCGCCCCACTCTTGGGCTTTTACTTTTCTCATTTTCATTTTCCTTGCCCCTTTCGGCCTTTCACTTTTCTTTCATTTTCACATTTTGGGTATCGTTTGTACGAGACAATCATTATTTTCTCTCATCATAGGCGTATCAGATCGTCATAATCTCATAACGTTCACCCGGCCGACGTGATACGTTTCTCAATATCAGGGTCAACATGCATCCATGTTACCCAACACTCTTTTCTCTTTTCTCTCGATCTGATACCCTACCACCCTTAAATATCTCCGCCCCCTTTTCTAGGGAAAGACCAACCCGGGAGTAAGTGCCCCTCCACCAATGTTTGCACAGTACGGATTCCCCGTACAACTTGGGTTGCCGGCCCAAGTTGGCTCTAGCAGGGGCCACCCTCAACCGGTTACATAATATGCCTAAGTGACCGATAGAATTTGTTATAATGCACGCAAAACCGATCCCTGATGTAACAACCCGATTTTCGTAAACCAAAAATAGTTACTTTTACTCGATAAAGTTGCAAAAAATTGAGGCCAGATTTTTTTTTCTTTTTTTTTATAAAACATTGTTGAAGTGTCTGGACACATTATGGAAACATTCTCGATGTTCTCAACACCCTTTTTCGAAAACCGAGTTGTTACTAAAACCTTTCTTTTCGGAAAACAGTGTTTCCACAAAAGAGCTTAGTTTCAAATCACCTTTCATAACAAGGTACTTCGCAAGTCAATTTAAAACGTTAGCTTATTTACACAATGGCTCATGGCATCGGTAATCCTTAACTTCAAACACTCACAACAACCTAGGTTACTACATCCTCCTTAAACTTTCCTATTATAAACGAGCGGGTAGAGCGCCTTGTCCCTCTTGCGTCCTCTTTTCGCTCTTGAAGACGATGCTGCTTGCGTGGTTGTCTCCTCATTGTTGTTGGACATCCCCTTCACTCCGTCTGCTATAGTAGAATTTTTCTGCTTCTCATACTGGACCTTCTCCTCATAGCTCTGGAACCCTCGTACATTGACTTGCCCCAAATGTGACTCCAGGTTCGCTCCACTCAATTGATGCTCCGGGTCCGGAATCACGATCTCCGTGTAACCGGTCCATGCCCAGCCTTGCGGGGTGTGCTTCCAGCCTCTTCCATACTTGTTCCACATGGTGATGTCCATTACATACTCCATCTGCCCGTTGAAATACCAGTGGCACCGATAGGCCAACGAACAGGAGAGAGTAAGCGATCCGAACGACGAATCGTCGACGGTGTGGAATTACGATAGGCAAAATAATAGGACCATACAGACATACAAAACGACATACAACACACACAATCAAGCATATCATTATCATCATTATCTCGCTTTATTATTATTATGATTATTATCTTCATCTTTGTTATCATCTTTTCACTACACCTTAACACTCTAAGATCTTCGGATAGACAAAGAAATAGAGAAGATCTTCAACCTTCTCAACTTGGTCTTCAAAATCCTAAGGCTTTGGGCTTGACCTCCTTCCTCTTCTCCTCTTGAAGCTCACGGTTCTACTCTCTCTCTAGGTTTCTCTCTAAGAGTTTGATGTTACTCTTAGGGAATGTGTTTAGTTTGGAAATGAAGTGTGGGAGAAAGTGAATGGAAAGAGGAGCTACGGTTGGGTTATAAGAAAGCACTAACAATTCCCTTCTTGCCCTTATAGCACTTCGGCCTAGGAGTGTTACTAAGAGGGTAAAATTGACCACATCAAAGCTTGCATGGCTCAAGCCAAGCCATGAGACAAATAGAGAGGAATTAGGCTTAATCTTGCTTCCTATTGGTTGGTCAAACTTCCTAACTAAGTTTTATACTAAGCTAAACCTATGGCTACTTGGCTAATGACTTAGGGTGCAAGAAGTCAAAACTCCACCTTATGCACATACACACGGCACACCTTCATGCACCCACGCACAAGCACATATCACTATGTTTCCTCCTTAAGTTTTCCACTATTTGGTTAAGATTCTAGTTAGAACTTGGTTAACTTGGTTGCTTGGTTAGTTACCTAGGAAATTTCTAGGCTTTCCCTTCACATATACACACCCTCACGGTACACACATATGTTTATGCATACACACACTCATTCTCACACCTATACACACATATTCACATACTCATGCACTCACACACATTCACACGTTACACATATATATATGTATGTGCACTCATCATCATATTCCTTTACCCATTAATTTCACATGATCCTAAGTATACACATACACATAAAACCGTACATACATATGCATACCCACATAGAAAGCAAATTATTCATGCGTCAAAATTATAATGACACTAAAAATATCAAGCATATATTTATAGGAAACAAAACACAATTTCATAAAATAATTTCTCATTGAAACTTCACCATTTCATTAAAAGAATTTTAAACACGTACTTACTCTCAAGACTCAACATTAAACTTCATAGCATTATTTCATGAAAAATCCTTGCTTTAAAATTATTCACCACTTTGAAAACGTTAATTTGAAAATTTATTTAAGAAAACATCCTTTTCAAAACACTTTCCTCAAAAATCTTCTCATTAGTATTTTAAGTTAATACGAGGAAATTACGGGGTGTTACATTCTCCCCAACTTAAGGATTTCTCGTCCCCGAGAAATACATTGTGGATTAGGCAGCAGGGCACAAAATTCTCACATCACCTTGACTTTCATAAGAATACTTTCCTCTGGCTTCATGGTCGTACTTCCTTTTGACTGATCTAGTTTGCTTTGTCGTGTTCCTCGTTTGTTGTTTTCAGACGAAGAAATCGCACTCGCACAACCGCTCGCGTGTCGTTTCGGGTTAAGTCCAATGGACTAACCGAAGAAGACGTTACTCCTTTAGCTGGTTGTCGTCGCAGAAAGCCTAACCATAGGTACGGACTTAGGGGAAATCAATCAAACAAGCATTCATACATCTCCAAAAACAAGGACTTTTACCTAAAAATCCTTAAATACTCACTACTTCCTACCGCTCGGATTCCTACTACCTTACAATGATCACTCCATTGTCCAATTCTCCTCCTAATTCTAAGGGTTTCATTTATCATGTCTCGGTCTTAAGGGGACTCTATTACCATCTAAGCTTACTCACTTCCTCAAGCAAACTCGCTTTTCTCCTTATATTCGTCCTAAACATCAATCAAATTAACTACCCTTGATCGTTTAAACACCTAGTTAGGGTATAGGGTAATTCTAATCTCCAAACTTTCCTCTAATATTTCTTTAAGAACTGACAACGCTTGCCCCTTGTCCTCCTTGTGACTCCCCAAATTTGATCCAACTTATAACTATCTTACGGTGATCTTACAACTTCTACCAACTTAGACTATTTCTCCTTCCTCAGTCACTCAAATTTTAAACTATTTAGGGTAACTAGGGCACTTCCAATTCCACAATTTGGACTAAAGGGTCTTAAATAGGTTTGGTATGGCTACAATTTGATAAAGGTTCATGAAGGAAAGGATTTGAATCTTAATAACAAAAACTGCTTTGTTGAAGTAATTCAACAAGCACGGAATTCCAAAGATAACAATCCGCATCCTTAAGGGTAACAACTATCCCTGTATGAAGGTGTGCTGAGATTGACAAACTTAAATATTGCAGGCACAAATGGATCACCAAAGGGTCTTTAACCTTAGAATCTATTCATTGTCTATTCCTTAGAATCAATAGGTTTCTTAAACTAGCATGGTCGATACTAAGCCGCAAACCAAATCTTACATCCTAGAAAGATAAGAATCTAAACTTATGCTCCTACCCTGACACTAACAAACACACAGAGTCACACAAACAAAGCATGTAAGCCCATGCTTAAGGCCACTAAGGATTACCATAAGCTCTGATACCATTCTGTAACAGCCTGATTTTCGTAAACCAAAAATAGTTACTTTTACTCGATAAAGTTGCAAAAAATTGAGGCCAGATTTTTTTTTTATTTTTTTTTATAAAATATTGTTGAAGTGTCTGGACACATTATGGAAACATTCTCGATGTTCTCAACACCCTTTTTTGAAAACCGAGTTGTTACTAAAACCTTTCTTTTCGGAAAACAGTGTTTCCACAAAAGAGCTTAGTTTCAAATCACCTTGCATAACAAGGTACTTCGCAAGTCAATTTAAAACGTTAGCTTATTTACACAATGGCTCATGGCATCGGTAATCCTTAACTTCAACCACTCACAACAACCTAGGTTACTACATCCTCTTTAAACTTTCCTATTATAAACGAGCGGGTAGAGCGCCTTGTCCCTCTTGCATCCTCTTTTCGCTCTTGAAGACGATGCTGCTTGCGTGGTTTTCTCCTCATTGTTGTTGGACATCCCCTTCACTCCGTCTGCTACAGTAGGATTTTTCTGCTTCTCATACTGGACCTTCTCCTCATAGCTCTGGAACCCTCGTACATTGACTTGCCCCAAATGTGACTCCAGGTTCGCTCCACTCAATTGATGCTCCGGGTCCGGAATCACGATCTCCGTGTAACCGGTCCATGCCCAGCCTTGCGAGGTGTGCTTCAACCCTCTTCCATACTTGTTCCACATGGTGATGTCCATTACATACTCCATCTGCCCGTTGAAATACCAGTGGCACCGATAGGCCAATGAACAGGAGAGAGTAAGCGATCCGAACGACGAATCGTCGATGGTGTGGAATTACGATAGGCAAAATAATAGGACCATACAGACATACAATACGACATACAACACACACAATCAAGCATATCATTATCATCATTATCTCGCTTTATTATTATTATGATTATTATCTTCATCTTTGTTATCATCTTTTCATTACTTTTTCTTCTTATGAACATTCTTTATTTCTCTTTCATCCTTCTTCTTTTCCATAATCGTACTTCTCTTTTACTCCAACCTTTTAATTTCACAACCTTTAATGATGGGGAAGTTTTAGGATATCATCAAGTCACTCATTTCGATCCCGACTATCACTCACATCTACATCTCCTCGGTCATCCACCCAACCTAGTCGGAAGCAAACAGGAGTACAGGACCTTTACCGTGCGGGCACGACAGCTGTCACACACAAATGGCTCCAAGCCAGGAGGACTCAGCCTCAATAATATCAATAACAATCATGGCACACTGCCTCGCAGTGGCAAACAAAATGCCCCACTCCAGTCCCTCTCACTGTTCTCGATTTGCAATCTAGGGGGCTACAGTATGTTTCTAGTGGGCCCGCAGAACTTGCCACGGCATTAGACCCAGTCCCCACCACGTTAGTGCGCCACATGTGGAGTTCGTTCTGCCTAGAAACATACTCTAGACTTCTTGACGTTTCACCGTCATCGTCCTCCCCTAATGCAGTCTCATCCTAAGTATCCGCAGATACTTATCGTTCCTTCCTCTCCACTACTTCGCACTCTCATACCTCACCGCGTATGTCTTTTAAGTCTTTTATCTTTCTAATTATCCTAAGGTCGGCTCGTCCTTCGTGCAACCCTTCAACGAGTCCCGACCACTAACTTTGCACAGCCTTTCTCTCATCAAATCTCACATAGCACAGAGATGGGATCACGTCACATTCTCAGATTCTCATTTCTCAACCTTCTCAACACAATCCCACTTTCCTCAAGACACACTTTCATAAACTTCTTGCAAACTTTCTCAAAGAATATCCTTTTACAACTCCTTTCCAAAATCGTCTTTCACAATCTTTTCAGAATCTTTTCAAAATCTCTTTCAAAATATTTACAAAGACCTCTTCCTAAAAAAAATCTTTTCAAAAGCCTCGTTCCAAAACCTTTTCAAAAATCCTTTCAAAAATATTTCTCTTCACAAACCTTTTCCCAAAAATCTTTTCAAAAACCGTTTCTCCAAAACCTTTTTCAGAAACACAACTTTGCTAGGCTCTAATGGAGGAGCAAGCTCCACTCAACACTAGTTCCCAGTCTAAAACACAGACAAAGGAGCCCCGCTCCGCTCAAATCACACCGCATATCACCATCACTCTTCCCAGCTCTGGCTCGTTTTCAACAACCTTATTATTCATTCTTTTCCCCAATCTCAATCCTTATCTCTTTGATTCCCTCTCATACCTTTCATCATTATTCCTTTCTCATTATGTCTTTTACTTTCAATTTCATTACTTCTCAACTTTTTCCTTTTGTTTTCATTTCTCATTCAGGACGTAACAGACGTCCATCAATAGTTTACTCATCATAACCAATAACGATAAGCATTGTCAAACATAATTAAATAAAGACATGCTATCAACACACAACATCACACAATAACAGGGTGGTCTTTGTCACCTTCGTATAAGTGGCCACACAGGGAAAACAATTGCCACTTATACTACTGACTTCAACCACTAAGTTCCGATCTTTGAGATGATACGGAACGTCCTAATAATTCACCTAAACACCACAGTGTCTTAGGATAGCTTCTCTCTCACCTGAGGTCCAGCAATTTATTGCGTACCGTCGCCTCGGATCCTTTCTGCTGTCGGCTGCCCCAATCCCTCGTCTTTCAAATTCCTCGTACTAAATAAAATACGTTTTTGTTATTAATTTGTATTAGGAAAATCTTTTTCGTAACTTAAACACCTCTCATTCCTTGTCAAAAACTTAAAAACACCACCGTTGTCTTTCAATTTGCTCGGGTGTTTATAACTCCTTAAGTACTTTCAAAAACCATTTAAATAATTCTAGACAGCAAGGAATTATTTTATAAAAATCACTTTGATCAACTCCGAAAACATTTCAAAAACACTTTCCACTTTAAATAATTCAACACTTCACCAAGCATATAACCAAGTAAATCAGTATCAAGGCATGTATGCAACTTCACCAATAGTTCTTAACACAAACACTTATGCATACATAAATTCACAACCACATTGGACCTAGGATTTAAATCGAGCACAATTATTTCGTTTATTTTAAACAACCTTATCCTTTTCAAAAATCATCATATGCATTTTATTTCATGCAATTAAACTCCCTAAATTTATTTACTCTATGTGACCGAGTGTATTCAAGGAAGACGAGTTAAGAATTACAATTTAAAACACATAAGTCAACTTGATTTATTTCAAGCACTAAATTTCCATTTTCTTGTTCATGCCACAAAATTATTTACTCTTCCTTTTTATTCTTACCCGAATGCACATGCACATATTCAATCAAACACAAAACTCTTTCTAAAACCATTTAGTTCATTCATTTCCTTTACTTTTTAATCCAAAAACCAAATAGAAATGCAACACAATTCCCAATTATTTATTTTACCCAATTTCACAGTTATACTTATTGTTTTTATGTCACTTTATTGAAAAGAGTCCTAGTCTATTTTGCTATGCCTAGGCCGAACCTCTATTTGACAAAAACAAGACTTTTGGTTCAATGCAACATCAAAAGTCATGAATCAAACTATGCACCCTTTTCCCACACAAAACTCTAAAAATATCATTCCCTTAAATCGAGTTTTCATTTTAATTATGCTTTCTTAAAAGTCCTTGAAATAAAGAAATTAACATGTAAAATTATAAATCATGAATCAAGTTAAAAGCATCTTTCCAAAAACCTATTGCCTTAGTTTTCATGTAAAACCGTGAGGTTCTTAGGAAAATAAAATCCCTTTATTCAAAGACCACATGCATGCACCTAAATCTTGTAGATTAACTTATGAAATTAAATATTGTGGCATAAATGAAAGGTAAAAATCATTTTGAGTAATAAAAGACCAAAGTCGTGATGATCATTGAAAAATCAAGTCTTTGTTCAAAACAACATGCATGTGTCCATCATCAAACTTTTTCATGAATAAGTTGAAGATCAAAACCAAAAATCAAGGGTTTGTCAAGATCAAGTAAAAATCAAAGTATTTTAATTATTCCGATCAATTTTCCTACACATGAAATGAGCATGCAACCACTTGAATCAATTCAGAAAGCATCTTAGCCTATATTTTTGGTTATGGCCGAATGAAAAGGCTCTTGATTTAGGATCCCATGAGTTCATTTATCTTCAAGAATTTAGGATCAAGGCATAAACAAGACATGCATGTACCCAAATCATCAAGACCATCACCAAACTTACATGCATGAACTCAAATCAAAATAGAAATCATCATGACCTAGTTTTCTAAACATGGCCAAATGGTAGAGTCCATGGTTTAAGGTTTTACAAGTTGGTTTGGTGCTTGAAACTCAAGATCAAGGTTAAATAGGAACTTACAATCATGGATCTACAAAGGAATTAAACATGCAACAACATCTAAACTTTACAAGAATTGGAAAATCAAAAACTACACCTTAACACTCTAAGATCTTCGGATAGACAAAGAAATAGAGAAGATCTTCAACCTTCTCAACTTGGTCTTCAAAATCCTAAGGCTTTGGGCTTGACCTCCTTCCTCTTCTCCTCTTGAAGCTCACGGTTCTACTCTCTCTCTAGGTTTCTCTCTAAGAGTTTGATGTTACTCTTAGGGAATGTGTTTAGTTTGGAAATGAAGTGTGGGAGAAAGTGAATGGAAAGAGGAGCTACGGTTGGGTTATAAGAAAGCACTAACAATTCCCTTCTTGCCCTTATAGCACTTCGGCCTAGGAGTGTTACTAAGAGGGTAAAATTGACCACATCAAAGCTTGCATGGCTCAAGCCAAGCCATGAGACAAATAGAGAGGAATTAGGCTTAATCTTGCTTCCTATTGGTTGGTCAAACTTCCTAACTAAGTTTTATACTAAGCTAAACCTATGGCTACTTGGCTAATGACTTAGGGTGCAAGAAGTCAAAACTCCACCTTATGCACATACACACGGCACACCTTCATGCACCCACGCACAAGCACATATCACTATGTTTCCTCCTTAAGTTTTCCACTATTTGGTTAAGGTTCTAGTTAGAACTTGGTTAACTTGGTTGCTTGGTTAGTTACCTAGGAAATTTCTAGGCTTTCCCTTCACATATACACACCCTCACGGTACACACCTATGTTTATGCATACACACACTCATTCTCACACCTATACACACATATTCACATACTCATGCACTCACACACATTCACACGTTACACATATATATGTATGTGCACTCATCATCATATTCCTTTACCCATTAATTTCACATGATCCTAAGTATACACATACACATAAAACCGTACATACATATGCATACCCACATAGAAAGCAAATTATTCATGCGTCAAAATTATAATGACACTAAAAATATCAAGCATATATTTATAGGAAACAAAACACAATTTCATAAAATAATTTCTCATTGAAACTTCACCATTTCATTAAAAGAATTTTAAACACGTACTTACTCTCAAGACTCAACATTAAACTTCATATCATTATTTCATGAAAAATCCTTGCTTTAAAATTATTCACCACTTTGAAAACGTTAATTTGAAAATTTATTTAAGAAAACATCCTTTTCAAAACACTTTCCTCAAAAATCTTCTCATTAGTATTTTAAGTTAATACGAGGAAATTACGGGGTGTTACACCTGACACAGGTGACTAGCAACTATCATGCTACTCTCGACCCTGTATGTAACGATCTGAGTTTTCTAAAGTTATTAATTATATTTATGAATATACTTAATTATGTGAATTCGAATTATTACCACCGGTTTATAATTATTTTCATAATCTATATATGTAGTTATGTTAAGCTAATATATATGTATATATGATTTCAATATATTTTGTTAGGAATGTGCTTGATTCGTATGTGAGTGAGTTTTGAATGTTAGTGTGGTTCTGATTGCACGATTAGGATTTATAAGGTGTGAGGAATGTCAGGAATTGGCAAGTGTTCGAGTATATCCCTAGTGCCTTAGCCTTGGGCGAAGAATTGGTTAGATTATTCTAAGAAAGAGTTTCGAGTGCAAGAGTTGGCCTTTAGTGTTAGTACTCGGAGGACTCCTTCGAAACCGTGTTTTGACGAAGTTTCGGAAGGTGTTAGACTCTAGGAGGCATTTGGATACCATCCGACCGCTTGGTTATGTACCATGTGTGGTTGGTGTAACACCCCGATTTTGGTAACTTGAAACCACAACTGTTTATAATTAAATATAGTGAAAATTTGGGCCAAAATTTTTTTTTAACCAGACAAATGTTACACAAGATGAGAACATTTAGTTTCAAAAACTTGTTCATCATTAAAATGTGTTCTCATATTGTGTAAAAACCCTTTTCAAGTTCCAAACCGAGATGTCACAAGACACCACACCTTGAAACTTGTTTTTCAAAAACTTCTTGTCAAATTAACAGCCCATTCAGCTTAATTCCAAAACAGTGGTACTAAAAACAGCTTAGTTGGGGTTACAGCACGATAGAGCCCGGAATTCTAAGTAACTGCAATGGATTACAAAACTCTGAAGGGGAATTACCTAATTTCTAGTCATGTACACTAATGCTCGCCATTGAACTCTAAAGCTTGGTAGATCAAACACTCCGGTCGCAAGCAGCATCATCCTCATCAACCTCCTTAGCGATACTTTCCATAGCAGCTTCTCGTGCTTTCTTCTCCTCCTCATAACGAGCTAGCAGTCTCTCCATGATATCCTGTCTATTCCGTTTCATCTCAATATAAACTATGACATGGCCAGTCATAGTTATATTGTCTCCCTTTAAAGGAGATGCTCCTATCTCCCGAATGAGCTGGAACTTTGCTATGTTTTCCATCTAAGGACCGCACAGAAATTTCCCAATACCAAACAGAGATATAGGAGAGAGTGAGCTACCCAAAACATGTAATGTCGACTATGTGGATTTACGATAGGAAATTATTAAGATTAAACAGTAAACAAACATACAAATCATAACAAGCATAATCAATCAGAAATATAATCATCATTATCGAATAAACACCATCTTGTTCTCGTTTCTCAAATCTTGTTCAATACTCAATACCATTACTGTACTTTTCTTTTTAATCTTTAAGTTCATTAAGTCTTATCATATCAGTTCACTCAATGAATTGGGGAAAGCATCATTGAGGAAAAAGGCTCACACGTCTACATTTCCTCGGTCATCCATCCAAACCTAGTCGGAAGCAAACAGGAGTACATGACCTTTACCGTGCGAGCACGACAGCTGTCTCACAACAATTGGCCCCAGATCAGGAGGGCTCAGCCTCAAATCAATTCAATTCAATTCAATTCACATATAATCAAGGCTCACTGTCTCAACTCACAGTGGCAATCACAAATGCCCCACTCCAGTCCCTCTCACTGTTCTAGATTTGCAATCTAGGGGGTGACAGTACAGTTCTAGTCTCGAGTGCAGAACTTACCACGGCATTGGACCCAATCCCTACCACGTTAGTACGCCACATGTGGAGTTTGTTCTGCCTAGAAAGGTACTCTAGACTTCTTGACGTTTCACCGTCATCGTCCTCCCCTAATGAAATCTCCTCCTAAGTATCGGCAGATACTTATGGTTCCTTCCTCTCCACTACTTCGACACACACTCATACCTCACCGCGTTATTCATGTCTTTTAATAGTCTTTTAGAGTTTTAAAGCTTTAAGGTTTTATTAAACGGCTTAATCCTAACGGTCGGCCTATCCTTGGTGCATCCCTTCAACGAGTCCCGACCACTAATCGTTCAATCTGTTCCCCAATTCATCACATAACGTTCCAACATCTCATCTCATCAACTTTCTCAAAACTCATTTCCTTGTCTTTCTCAAAAATATCTTTTCGCAAAACTATTTTCGAAAATACCATTTCACAAAACTTTCTTGAAATATCATTTCGTAAATTTTCTCAAAAAGATCCTTTCACAAAACTTTCTCCAAAATTACTATTTCCCCAAAAACTTTCACAAAAATCTATTTTCACAAACATTCTCAAAAATATTGTTTTCAATAAAATCAAATCAATTTCTTAAACCATATTTTTCAGTAAAACATTTTTCAATTCTTTGGAAATTCAAATATAGAAAAACACATTCAAACAACACATCACTTTTTAAAAAATTCACAACTTCACACAATACTAGTCACATTAAAAATCATCAAACATCATTTATTAAATCAATTTATTTATTTTTATTCTTAAAAAAACGAAAGGGGTTAAAACAAACAACACATCAATTCTATCACACACATAGCATCATGCATACAACACATAGTCATTCACAAAAGTCATTTCATGGAGATAATTTTCCTAACTACACTAGCATGTGTTGGCCGAATCATATAGGTGTAATTTTACAAAGATTAATGCACACATAATGGCACAAAGAAAATGAAATTATTTTCTTTCTTTTTTGGACTAACACCGAGAACATTAAAAGGAAAATTTAACAATCTTAATTTATTTTCTTAACTTAAATCAAACAACAAGTTAAGTTACAAATTACTCCAAGTTTCATTTTTTTATTTTTCTTAATGATTCATGCATGTACTTCTAAGTTCTTAAATTAAGCTAGTCTTATCCTAAATGCACCCTAAATAATGATCAAATGCCGAATACCAACATACAAACATGCAAGGCTTGGTTCAATTTTCAACATACAAAAATCACAAAGTCAAATCAAGGCATCAAACATCATACTACATCACTCCTTCACATCAACATGCATTAATAACTCAAATTCATCACTTTTTCTTAAATAAAAATCAAGATTATATTTTAAACTTCTAAAAATAACATGCATGCACTTAAAATTATTAGATCTAGCTCTTAGCATACGCATGCATTAAATTTCACATAACAAAAACATGAGATCTATTTTCATCAAGTATGGCCGAATGGCCTCTCACCAAACATAGCATGCGTAAAATCAAATACCTAGCTAAATCATGTTCATACTTCAAATATCATTTTAAGACTTATCTCTTAAATTTTCTCTTCCAAAATCGTGACATGCATTAAATAAAAACATGATATTTCTACTTAAAATTAACATGCATGATTTAAGATCCTAACTTTTTGCTTATTAAACATGGATCATAAAATATATACACATAAATCAACAAGTCATCATCAAATCAACATGCACTAGAAACGATCAAGACTTTTTAAAGAGCAAAACCAAAAATTCAAGCTTCATCAAAATCAACTCAAGATCCAAACATTCCAACAACTTAAATCATCTTTTATAAACATACAACTAACATGCAAGAACTTGAATCAAGTTAAAAGCATCATGACCTAGTTTTCTAGGTGTGACCCAATCATAAAGGTCCATAATTTATGGTTCTACAAGTTCATTTGGTTCTTGAAAACTCAAGATCTAGACTTATAAATTACATGCAATCATAGATCAATCACAAAAATAAACATGCAAAAAGATTCATTTTAGTCTTTACAAAAATCTTTAAGCAACACTTTAGATCTTTAAGTTTTTGTTAGAAAAACATTAAGATATAACAAGAAGATATAAACCGAACCACAAACATAGAGTTACAAATATTACAAGTTATGTTTAGTCCTCAAAAGTCCAAGATCAAGAAAGAATAACACTTAAATTCACCTTAAAAATCATAAAAACAAACATGCAAGAAGAAAATAAAAGGGATCTACAAACTAAAAAGGGAAAACTAAACTATTACATTTCTTTCTCTTGTTCTTCGAGTCTTCTACCAAGAAAGGTTGGTTCTTCTAGTCTTAACACTCTTGATCTCTAAGGGACACTCTTGATCTAGCTTCCAATTTCCTTCTTCCTCCCTTCTAAGGCTCACGGCCACTACTCTCTTTCTCTTCCTCTCTTTCTTTTCTTTTTCTCTCTAAGAGTTTGAATGGGCTCTTGGAGTGTTTTGATGTTGGAAGTGTGGAAATGAAAATGGGTGAATGAAATGGACTAAGGCTACATACATATATAGGCCACGAGTTGTCTCCCTTTTGCCCTTGGTTTATTTTCGGTTCATACACAACTAAGGAGGGCGATTTGGTCTTCACAAATTTGCATGGCTAAGGGTCACTAAAGTCAAGGGGACAAAGTGGAGTGGTCTAGGTTTTAGGGGTCATGTAGGTTCTAATGGTAATTGGTTTCTTAGTTAGGGTTTTTGCTAGTTTAGTTTGGTTCATGGTTACACTTAGTTGGTTTGGTTTCTTACTCCCTAAGCACACACACACACACGGATATACACATAGCACACACACACCTACATGCAAAAACACAAACCGTGGCACTCTCACATGCACACACATGTCTTGCAATTTTTTATTTCCTAAATCATTAATTTATTCCTAATCATTTTTACTTAGAAATTATTAATTCACACAATCATGCAACCAATTCTAAGAAATCATATTCACAACCATTTCCATGCATCACACATCACCCACATTAAATTAAACACACAACACATAAGAATTTATGCCAAAACAACATCACAAAACACATTTTTCTTAAAAATTCGTTTTTCTTAAATTCTGAAAATAAATTTTTATAAATCACTCCAAAAAATTCTAAAAATTACAATTTCAAACCATTTTTCATCTCAACAAAATCATTCATTTTTCTTATAGAAAATATTTTGTTTGGAAAAATCCATGGAGATCAGCACTTCATTTCTCTCTTAGGAAAAATACTTTTTCTAAAAATCATGATTTCAAGGTTTCTTTCGGTAAAAATCGTTTACGCACGTACGGGAAAAATGTGGGGTGGTACATTCTCCCCAACTTGAAGATTTCTCGTACTCGAGAAATGCTGCGTAGAGTCTGGGTAATTCGTGAACGCATAGCTTTTCGGAGTCGTTCTTTTCCTTTTCAACTGTAACGATTGTCGTACTTTCGAATACGCACTGCCTATTTATCGTTCTCAAAAGCAAATCGAACAGATTACTTACAAAAGTAATCTCTTGGGGGTATTTTGAATAACAAACAGGATGGAGTACAACAATACGGTTTCATGGAAAACAAAGAACTGGGGATTCAAGGTCATCAAAACAGTGTCCAAGGACAATAGGGTTTCATTTATTTAGGGTCAAGACACCATCATGCCTAGGGTTACATTCTTGTCAACAATTCAAGCCTAAACAAACTACTCCTCAAAACCTCACGTTTCCGACTACTCCCCAACTTAGATGACTCATACCTTTTGACACCACAACTTAACCTCTAAACACTCCTATCCTTCATCACTTCTTTGATCAATTCTTATAAAATTTCCCATCACTTTGCTCCAATCTATCCTCTGATTGCCTTATGTCTCACTAAATACCTGTCCTCTTCGGACTCCCATGATCACTATTCCATTCTACTTTTGCTCTAACAACCACTAATCCTCAAGAGACACGTACTATTTCACTTCCTATCTTAAACACTTGATCACATAACTTGGACAATTCTAAACCTTTTTCCATTTTCCCAAAAATTCCTCCACTCAAAGACTTATTACCCATTACCACATCAAATCTTAGATTTTTACCTAACCCTGGGGTCAACACTTAAGGATTCTATCCACAAATTCCACCATCCTATCAACCATATCATTACTTATTCACTTCTATCTAACCATTCACCAACTCAAATCAAAACACTTATGACTCTATATTCTCATCATCACCTTAATTTCTCCCTCATCTTATCACCATCTAAACCAGTAATTTAATCACTCCGGCATCAAAATTCTTAATTCTAATTACTTTCCCAAAAAAAATCCTCCTATTTCTCCCAAAACTCACACTTCCTTCATACCATCTAATCCTTATTTTCCTGGGTTCTTGCAACTCATCATTTCACAACTAACCCTCCATTTTAAAATTGTCCACTAGACCGATACTAGGTGTCAGAGCCCCAAATTCTCAACAGGATTTTAGGAAGGAATGGATGTTTAGTCAAAGATCAAAAAGTAGGCTTTGGGTTCATTAGCAATCAAGGCTTGGTTTAAATAATGGTTTAAGATCCTCAGAAAAGGCTTCTTCAAATGTCATGCCAAAGCAATTTGGCACGCATAGGGTTTTCGCAGGAGAAATTTCAATCAAGAAAGGAAAGGTTCTGGTCACAAAACAAATCTTATGGATCAAGGGTCATCGCAAACAAACAGGTTCACGTCAAAGAGAAATTCAACGAAGAAAGCTCAAACCGCGAACTAACGTTCCATGACGGCACTGATCACTGCTCCTCGTCTTCGCTGTAGACGAAAGCTGACACTCTCCAGGAATGCATCCGCGTACTCTTAGCACTGCTCCTCGTCTTCGCTGTAGACGAAAGCTGACACTCTCCAGGAATGCATCCGCGTACTCTTAGCACTTCTAGTCTCGTCTATTGCTATCTTAATACTAACGCGCACACAGAGTATGTAAATCCATGCATAATGTTACTTAGAATCAAACACTGCTTTGATACCACAACTGTAACACCCCTATTTGGCAACTTGAAAACCACAACTGTTTATAGTGAAATTTTGGGCCAGATTTTTTTTTTAAAAAAAAAAACAAGTGTTATGCAAGATGAGAACACGTAGGTTATCAAAACATGGTTACAATTCAAAACTCATGTCCTCATATTGCATAACCATTTCAAGTTCCAAACCGAGATGTCACAAAACACCACACCTTGAAACTTGTTTTTCAAAAACTTCTTGTCAAATTAACAGCCCATTCAGCTTAATTCCAAAATAGTGGTACTAAAAACAACTTAGTTGGGGTTACAGCACGATAGAGCCAGGATTCTAAGTAACTGCAATGGATTACAAAATTACATAATTTCTAGTCATGTACACTAATGCTCGCCATTGAACTCTAAAGCTTGGTAGATCAAACACTTCGGTCGCAAGCAGCATCATCCTCATCAACCTCCTTAGCGATACTTTGGACGATACTTTCCATAGCAGCTTCTCGTGCTTTCTTCTCCTCCTCATAACAAGCTAGCAGTCTCTCCATGATATCCTGTCTATTCTGTTTCATCTCAATATAAACTATGACACGGCCAGTCATATTTATATTGTCTCCCTTTAAAGGAGATGCTCCTATCTCCCGAATGAGCTGGAACTTCGCTATGTTTTCCATCTAAGGACCGTACAGAAATTTCCCAATACCAAATAGAGATATAGGAGAGAGTGAGCTACCCAAAACATGTAATGTCGACTATGTGGATTTATGATAGGCAATTATTAAGATTAAACAGTAAACAAACATACAAATCATAACAAGCATAATCAATCAGAAATATAATCATCATTATCGAATAAACACCATCTTGTTCTTGTTTCTCAAATCTTGTTCAATACTCAATACCATTATTGTACTTTTCTTTTTATTCTTTAAGTTCATTAAGTCTTATCATATCAGTTCACTCAATGACTTGGGGAAAGCATCATTGAGGAAAACGGCTCAAACGTCTACATCTCCTCGGTCATCCATCCAAACCTAGTCGGAAGCAAACAGGAGTACAGGACCTTTACCGTGCGGGCACGACAGCTGTCTCACAACAATTGGTCCCAGATCAGGAGGGCTCAGCCTCAAATCAATTCAATTCAATTCAGTTCACATATAATCAAGGCTCACTGTCTCAACTCACAGTGGCAATCACAAATGCCCCACTCCAGTCCCTCTCACTGTTCTAGATTTGCAATTTAGGGGTGACAGTACAGTTCTAGTCTCGAGTGCAGAACTTACCACGGCATTGGACCCAGTCCCTACCACGTTAGTACGCCACATGTGGAGTTTGTTCGGCCTAGAAAGGTACTCTAGACTTCTTGACGTTTCACCGTCATCGTCCTCCCCTAATGCAATCTCCTCCTAAGTATCCGCAGATACTTATGGTTCCTTCCTCTCCACTACTTCGACACACACTCATACCTCACCGCGTTATTCATGTCTTTTAATAGTCTTTTAGAGTTTTAAAGCTTTAAGGTTTTATTAAACGGCTTAATCCTAACGGTCGGCCCATCCTTGGTGCATCCCTTCAACGAATCCCGACCACTAATCGTTCAATCTGTTCCCCAATTCATCACATAACGTTCCAGCATCTCATCTCATCAACTTTCTCAAAACTCATTTCCTTGTCTTTCTCAAAAATATCTTTTCGCAAAACTATTTTCGAAAATATCATTTCACAAAACTTTCTTGAAATATCATTTCGTAAATTTTCTCAAAAAGATCCTTTCACAAAACTTTCTCCAAAATTACTATTTCCCCAAAAACTTTCACAAAAATCTATTTTCACAAACATTCTCAAAAATATTGTTTTCACAAGCTTTTTCTCAAAACCGTCATTTCATAAAACTTTTTTTTTTAAATATTATTTCGAAACGACTTTGTCAAAAATATCCTTACAAAAGACTTTCTTAAAAAATATCATTTCAAAAAGACTTTCTCAAAAGTATGGTTTCAAAAAGAATTTCTCAAAATGTCATTTCAAAAACTTTATCAAAAGATTGTTTCCAAAAACTTTTCTCAAAAATATATCTATTAACAAAACTTTTCAAAAATCTCTTTTCAAAAACCTTTTTCAAAAATCACGTTTTTGATGAGCGCTAATGGAGGAGCAAGCTCAACTCAACACTAGTCAAAAAACAAAGGATCACATCTCCACTAAATCACAACTCCTTTCCACCTCTTTCTCTTTGTATTCCATTACTTATACAACCTTTATTATCACTCTTCTTTCTTTCAATTACATTTTCTTACTTTTACAATTTAATTCTTATCAACACATTATTCAGCACACCAATGTTTCTCAAACAACATGATTACTTAACCATTAAATAGATCATTTTCAAGGTAGAATAAATAAATAGCTCAAGCATAATCAACCAGAGAACATAATATCATAATTAATAAACCAATCTCAGCCGGGTGGATAGCTAAACCAACAAACAATTGCTATCACATACACCACTACACTAAATGAGATTGGAGTCCAACCTTTGAGATGATTGGACATCTTAATAAGTTACCAAAATACCACGGCGTCTTAATTGAAGCCCCTCTCTCACCTCAAATGATGTAGGCCTCCGAAAATATTCCAAGATTTCCCGACCGCTAACTCCGCCTCGTTTCCTTTGCGTCTGTCGTTCGAACCATGGCATTTTTCCCGTGCGTTAGAAACGACTTTAACGAATTCATTAATTTGTTTTGGAAATACTTTGAAATCATTCCTTTTTGAAAACACATTGTCCATATTCAAAAAGTTTTCAAATCCAAATCAAAAATGTTTTCACGAAAACTTTGAAACAACTTTAAATTAATTTCTTTAAAACAGAATTCATTTGTCTTGAGGTAAACTTTATTATAAAAACGTTCATATTATAAAAATCATTATTCTTAATCATTAAACAAAATTCAAAACTTAAGAAAATAAAATCAAATCAATTTCTTAAACCATATTTTTCAGTAAAACATTTTTCAATTCTTTGGAAATTCAAATATAGAAAAACACATTCAAACAACACATCACTTTTTAAAACATTCACAACTTCACACAATACTAGTTACATTAAAAATCATCAAACATCATTTATTAAATCAATTTATTGATTTTTATTCTTAAAAAAACGAAAGGGGTTAAAACAAACAACACATCAATTCTATCACACACATAGCATCATGCATACAACACATAGTCATTCACAAAAGTCATTTCATGGAGATAATTTTCCTAACTACACTAGCATGTGTTGGTCGAATCATATAGGTGTAATTTTACAAAGATTAATGCACACATAATGGCACAAAGAAAATGAAATTATTTTCTTTCTTTTTTGGACTAAGACCGAGAACATTAAAAGGAAAATTTAACAATCTTAATTTATTTTCTTAACTTAAATCAAACAACAAGTTAAGTTACAAATTACTCCAAGTTTCATTTTTTTTCTTAATGATTCATGCATGTACTTCTAAGTTCTTAAATTAAGCTAGTCTTATCCTAAATGCACCCTAAATAATGATCAAATGCAATTTCCTATTCCTTTTCCTCATGGCCGAATACCAACATACAAACATGCAAGGCTTGGTTCAATTTTCAACATACAAAAATCGCAAATTCAAATCAAGGCATCAAACATCGTACTACATCACTCCTTCACATCAACATGCATTAATAACTCAAATTCATCACTTTTTCTTAAATAAAAATCAGGATTATATTTTAAACTTCTAAAAATAACATGCATGCACTTAAAATTATTAGATCTAGCTCTTAGCATACGCATGCATTAAATTTCACATAACAAAAACATGAGATCTATTTTCATCAAGTATGGCCGAATGGCCTCTCACCAAACATAGCATGGGTAAAATCAAATACCTAGCTAAATCATGTTCATACTTCAAAAATCATTTTAAGACTTATCTCTTAAATTTTCTCTTCCAAAACCGTGACATGCATTAAATAAAAACATGATTTTTCTACTTAAAATTAACATGCATGATTTAAGATCCTAACTTTTTGCTTATTAAACATGGATCATAAAATATATACACATAAATCAACAAGTCATCATCAAATCAACATGCACTAGAAAAGATCAAGACTTTTTAAAGATCAAAACCAAAAATTTAAGCTTCATCAAAATCAACTCAAGATCCAAACAATCCAACAACTTAAATCATCTTTTATAAACATGCAACTAACATGCAAGAACTTGAATCAAGTTAAAAGCATCATGACCTAGTTTTCTAGGTGTGACCGAATCATAAAGGTCCATAATTTATGGTTCTACAAGTTCATTTGGTTCTTGAAAACTCAAGATCTAGACTTATAAATTACATGCAATCATAGACCAATCACAAAAATAAACATGCAAAAAGATTCATTTTAGTCTTTACAAAAATCTTTAAGCAACACTTTAGATCTTTAAGTTTTTGTTAGAAAAACATTAAGATATAACAAGAAGATATAAACCAAACCACAGACATAGAGTTACAAATATTACAAGTTATGTTTAGTCCTTAAAAGTCCAAGATCAAGAAAGAATAACACTTAAATTCACCTTACAAATCATAAAAACAAACATGCAAGAAGAAAATAAAAGGGATCTACAAACTAAAAAGGGAAAACTAAACTATTACATTTCTTTCTCTTGTTCTTCGAGTCTTCTACCAAGAAAGGTTGGTTCTTCTAGTCTTAACACTCTTGATCTCTAAGGGACACTCTTGATCTAGCTTCCAATTTCCTTCTTCCTCCCTTCTAAGGCTCACGGCCACTACTCTCTTTCTCTTCCTCTCTTTCTTTTCTTTTTCTCTCTAAGAGTTTGAATGGGCTCTTGGAGTGTTTTGATGTTGGAAGTGTGGAAATGAAAATGGGTGAATGAAATGGACTAAGGCTACATACATATATAGGCCACGAGTTGTCTCCCTTTTGCCCTTGGTTTATTTTCGGTTCATACACAACTAAGGAGGGCGATTTGGTCTTCACAAATTTGCATGGCTAAGGGTCACTAAAGTCAAGGGGACAAAGTGGAGTGGTCTAGGTTTTAGGGGTCATGTAGGTTCTAATGGTAATTGGTTTCTTAGTTAGGGTTTTTGCTAGTTTAGTTTGGTTCATGGTTACACTTAGTTGGTTTGGTTTCTTACTCCCTAAGCACACACACACACACGGATATACACATAGCACACACACACCTACATGCAAAAACACAAACCGTGGCACTCTCACATGCACACACATGTCTTGCAATTTTTTATTTCCTAAATCATTAATTTATTCCTAATCATTTTTACTTAGAAATTATTAATTCACACAATCATGCAACCAATTCTAAGAAATCATATTCACAACCATTTCCATGCATCACACATCACCCACATTAAATTAAACACACAACACATAAGAATTTATGCCAAAACAACATCACAAAACACATTTTTCTTAAAAATTCGTTTTTCTTAAATTCTGAAAATAAATTTTTATAAATCACTCCAGAAAATTCTAAAAATTACAATTTCAAACCATTTTTCATCTCAACAAAATCATTCATTTTTCTTATAGAAAATATTTTGTTTGGAAAAATCCATGGAGACCAGCACTTCATTTCTCTCTTAGGAAAAATACTTTTTCTAAAAATCATGATTTCAAGGTTTCTTTCGTTAAAAATCGTTTACGCACGTACGGGAAAAATGTGGGGTCTTACAGTTGGCCTTAGGTTAGTAAGGTTTGAGAGTTGTCTTAAGCTGCTCGGATTAGAACAAGCGTTGGAAAGGGGTAAAGTCTAAGGATCGTTCGTAATTTCGCTTGATTTCCGTGTTTCGATAATTATGTCTTTGATATAGTGGAATTATGTTTTTATGTTTGGAAATTTAGTTTAATGTTGTGTGTGTTTGATTTAGTGTTAGGAAGGTTAGGAACCTTCGAATCGGGTTAAAAAGTGCAAAAATCGAAGATCGGGGAGTTCCGGTGCGCCCAAGCGTGGGCCGGTGGGCCCAGGCGCACCAGGTGCACCAATTGGTACACCGGACAGCCGCACTAGCGCCCAGGCGCAGAAGCACCAGCGCCCAGGCGCGCGCTGCATCTTTTCGCACCAATTGTGCGTGTTGCGCGCTCAAGCGCGGACAGTTGCGCGCTTAGGCGCACCAGCAGCACCATTTTGGGTACCAGCCCCATCTCTTTCTCCTCCCACGCGCCACACACCCTCTAAACCCCAAAAACTCACCTCCAATCTTTTCCCCATGAAGATCAAACCCCATTTTGATGATGAAACCCACACCTCCCTCATGTTCTTCTCCGTCTCCTTCCCTACTTCAAAATATAACTACCTATTTCAAAAGATTTGTAAATAGTGGAAGTAGGGTCGAACCCACAAGGATTGGTTTTAGATTTATTTCTTTCGTAAAAATAAAAGGGTTTTGAAATTAATTAATTTAATGACTAAATTAATTTTCAAAAATTGAAAGTAGTTCAAGATATTAAAACAATAATGAGAAGGAGTCTAGTCAAAAGTATAATCTCAAATTTGGTTCAGGAATTGATCATTGAAAGAAAGTTAATTCATATAATTAATAATAAATTGGCTATAGTTGTCAACAAGCTCTGAAAACCTGATTTCTCCTTATTTAATTGGTAATCAAAACAAGATCTTTGATTACTACTCTTATTGATTAACAACCCTAAACAAACTATTCGGATTTAATTGATCAATATCATTAAAAATTAAGTAGACCAAATGTAACACCCCAAATTTTCATCCCCTGGTGTAATGAAAATTTTGATTATGAAAGGTTATTTCATAATTATTTTCTTTAATCATATTATATATTTCATAATTAATTTGGATTAATTATGTGTTGATGTTGGTGCCTGTATGAGGTGGAAAAGTATTTTGATAAAATATAATATGTAAAAATAATGTTTTTGCATATTAGTCCCTAAATTAGGACCTAGAAGCAATATTAGGAAGGTTTTGGAGGGAAGGGATTTAAAATAAATATTTTTGAAAAATTGGCAAAAATACTCGAGTATTCCTGGAAACACTCGAGAATTCGAGTCAGTGGAGAACTCGTGAGCGCGTTTGATGAGTCAACACTCGACGATTCTCTTTCGTTGACACGAAAACACCTCAGGGACACGTTAATGATCTTCATGTCGAGCTGCATGATCACTAGAAGTGTGTATTTAAGCAAATGGTTGAAGGAAATGGAGGATTTTGGTTGAATTTCCCTGGAGATAGCAACTTAGGGTTCCTGATTTCGTTTCCTCTGTTCTCATCCATTTCTGAGCGTTAATTCGAGAGTTATACACCATTGCAAAGCTCACATCACGAGCTTTGCAAAGATATAAGATTCGTGAGTGGAGGTGTTGTGTGGGAAGAGAATCAAAGATCGAAAGGAGAAGGATTTTTGCTGTCCAACCAAGTTATTGAGGTCTGGAGCTTACTTGGAGCTAGGATTTTGGTAAGTTTATGAGTTCTCTGAACCTCAAATTCGTTCCTACCTCTAGTTTAAGTTGTAGAGAATAATTCCTAACCTTTTTCCCTAATTTTTACAATGATCTTGCATGTCAAATCCTCTGGTTTTGGTACTCTGTTCAAATATGGATGCATGCAAAGGATTTTTGGGGTTTAGCATTTCCAGCCAATTTCTCTACAATCTCTGAGTTGATTCACGACCTAGAGGTAAGGGTGAAGCTATTAATTCACTAGAATAAGTTTAAATCATGTGAATTTAGGTTGAGAGTCAACAAAAGACTCTATGGGCATAGATGGAAATAGGTTTAAGGCTTGGAGGCCTCTCTGGTTTCAAATGCTGGTTTGGACAAGTTTATTATGTTTCATGCAAGCTGTACCAAAGTTGTTTTCTTGCTAAATGTGCCTAAAATTGGATTTGGTATGTTGAGTTGTTGGAAAAGTGGATTTTATGCATAATTGATGCTATGGTGTGATTCAGTGTAATATGTTGTTAATTCTGTATTGGAACATGTGTTATATGCATAATGTAAGCTCTGTTGATCCTTGGTTTTAACTGGAATTGATTAGAATTGGAAATGGTATGTTAAAAGGCAATTTACAGTTTTATCTGTCTGAAAACAATCGAGTATTGGGCTTGATACTCGAGTATTTCGACCAAATCTGGGACATGGATTCCTGGAAAATGAAGAACACTCGAGTACTCATGAAGAACACTCGAGTATTTTGATAAAATCTGAGTAACACTCGAGTATCCATGAAGAACACACGAGTATTTTGGTAAAACCTGAAAAATGAATTTCTGGAAAATGAAGGACACTCGAGTATTCATGAGTTACTCGAGTATTTTTATGAAAAGTATGATTCACTCGAGTCCAGGACATTTCACTCGAGTCTTTTGTCTAGGGTCATAAAAGTATTTTTTTTAACATACCTAAATTATTTCCAATTGAATCAACTATGCTTATGGGGAGAATATTATGTTCCAATAAAAAAGAATGGGATGATTAAGAACAACATTAAAATACACTGATGAAATATTATTGGTTGCACATAATAAGATTATTGGTTAATCTTAATGGATGAATTTTATGTGCATACATACATGGAGAAAGGAGATGGATAATTAATTCGGTGGTAACTGGCTCGATGACACATTTTGGTAATGTGGGCAGTATTGGGGGATGTTGTTACGTCTTGGTGACGTTCTGTGCACACTATCCGAGCAGTTCCATAAAACATGTTGGTCATGTATACGAATTACTGGATTGAACGTTCAATAAATAATGGAAATGGGAAGCATGCATCATGACACATAAACAATGGGTATCATAAATGAACCATGCTTGCTCATTTGTCTATGCATCTGACTATTTGGTACTTGTGAATGTTACTTGCTTTATTTATACTTATTCGATTATGTGAATTATATTGCTTACCCCTTATGCCCATTGTAGGTGATGGCTCGCTATGATGTTCATTCTACTTATTCGATTTGAATTATATTTCAAAAATTATAAATTCTATGCTTAATATATGCATTTGGTCTCATATGATGTTCATTCTTAATTATTTATCATAGAATTTATAATTTTTGAAATACTTAATGAACACAAGTAATTTTTATATCAATATATATATACACACACATTCATAAATGTATTTAATTAATTGTTCAAATTAAATTGTTTATTTTTTAGGTTAATAAAGAAAAGAAGAAAAACAAGAGAAGGAAAAGTTACGGAAAACAAGGGAAAGAAAGTTGCGGAAGAAGAGGAGTAAAGCAAAACAAAATTTCATAGTAAAGGCAAATAATAAAGCTGTAGTTTGTGCTCTGATACCATGCTGAAAACTAAAATTGGCTTCATTACGCGTTTGTTACAAAGAAAGCTTGTTTTACAAGAATTAAAAAAATTAAAAAAAAATGGGGAAATAGGAGCTGTTACGTCAAAACCCATGTTACTATGTTTAGCAACAGCCTAGAGAAGCTCCTGGTTTTGAGTACATGTAACTAATCTTATTGTAGTATAAATAGGAACCTTCATTGTAACAAAGGGGGCATTCGGATAGTTACCGGAGAAGAGAATAGAAACACATATATTCATTTTATACTTTTCTCTATGCTAAACTCCCTGTACTAAGGGGATGATGAAGTCTTGGTTATTTTTAGCAATAACACATCAGTTAATTTTTACCTATGTTATAAGTTAATTATTGTTAATTTTATGTACTCACTCATTTAATATAATTGAAACTTAGATGAGTTTAGCCATGCTTTTCTCATGCTTTGAAATTATTTTATATTATCTGAGTGTTGATAGTAATTGTTTGATAACAATTGAAATTTCATGTTAGATACAATTGTTTATTTAATGATTATTATTAATTTGGTAAATAAAACATTCTTTCGAATATTATTCTTTTAAGAGCTTTGTTGATATATTTTCCATGAATACTAGCTTAGACGCTAGATGTTCATCAGTAATTTAATTGGGTAAAATAATTGACGTAGTTATTGTTATAATTAATCTTGATGGATTCTGAACCTTAGACATTTATCATTCATTCAAACCAAGTTTATTTGTTTGTCTTAATTTTCACACTCTCCTTCACATTCAATTTTTATACAACATTAGAATTTTATTTAACAAATATCTTAATTTTACTCTAAGTCTCGGTGGGATCGACCTCGTTCTTGTTCAACTGTACTTGGATACGATTCGTGCACTTACGGGCATATTTTTAAGACTTAAAAGAAACTGAACATTAATTGCCACTAATACTAGAACAATCAATTAAATACGTAATTGATATTCTATTTGGTTATACATTATTTTGACATTAAAATAATAGACATTTTATTTAAAAGATCAAAATAGCAATATCAAATATATGGAGAATATATAAATATTAAGAATTATAATGAAATACTTAAAGTACAAATATCTCACAATCCTTTAATGAACCAAACCTGTGATTTCCCTTTAACTAGACATAATACAATTAGCTACTCATGGCTTTGTGTAAGAGAATGTTATATTTTTTACGCATGTAGTATTTTTTCTCTAAGTTCTTTTCTCTGTGTCTCCTCTCTTTTTTTCTCCTTTTTTTCCTCATGTTTATGTCCTTTTTGTACCTGTTGCATTTTTTTATTCGTAGTATCTTTGCCGTGTATGAGTTGTTACAACCACAAAATGGTTGCTATTCTCCCGTTTTACAACCAAAAGCATAGTTGTTATATACTATGTTGGCCATGCATATATTGTTGTTGCCTTGACTTCTCAACGTACTTGAATTCTATTCCAAACAAACCTATGTAAGTAGCTTTAATTCTTTCTAAAAAATAAATAATAGTAAAATTATGTATGTAATAATAATAGTAATGTTAATAGTAATAATAATATAAACAAACTTAAATATATAAAATATACAAAATATATCAAACATTTTCAAACTCATAAATTTTATAAAAATAGCTGAAAATAAAGTATGATTTATATAATTAAAAACCAAAATATATCCAAATATATCATGTTAAATAATAAGATTTTAATCTATCAAAATATCCCCACACTTAAACATAGTTTGTCCTCAAGCTATAACTTAGAATAAGGAAGAGATCAAAATCATTGAAGAGGCCATTTTAAAGGAGAACTAAATATAATACCATAATATGACCAAATCTTGTATACAATAACAAATCTAGTCTCAATTAGTGTCTCAAAACTCTGATAATTGATGCAAGATATTGAATTTGGATTTCTCAACTTACTTCTCTCTTTTATGTGTTTAAGGGTTCAAGTAATTTCGCTCTATGTATCTTGATACATTTGTTACCATAGGCTTGACCATAGACCAATATCTCCACTATTTATTTACATGCATGAAATGATCAAGAGGGGCTAATATATTTTGTTAACAATAGTAATATCGGTGAAAAATCAACTTGAATCTCAGGCATAATTATTCTTTTTTTTTAATCCTCTGACCTTTCCATTTTCATTATTGAACTTTTGATTTTCTATTTCGGTTTCTCCATCCTCCTCTTATTTTTTGAATTTAATTTTACAATCCTACAAGCATTCCAATTTTCTAATAACTCAAGCATTGATCAAATTTTATATATGATCATGTTTGTGTTTTGCTTGAGAGCTCGTAGAGAGGAACGAGATGGTTCACTTTTCAGACTTTCATAATCATACATGGTTCAGAATAGTTAGCCTTATTCCAATTGCTCAAGTAAATATTTTTCACAAAGATATTAGGTAATATTTAAACAGGAAGAGGGCATTGAGAAAAAGAATAATTATGTGTTTAGCTTCAATCATGGGCAACTATTTGATATATGTGTTTATCTCTGAAGGCTTATATTCCTAAGTGGCTCAATCATTTCATAACATGCATGAAAATTTTAATTCGCCTCGATAAGATCACTGGTCAAGTTCTAGAACAATAGAATCAAGTATAAGCATTCACTCCATTATGTAAAAGAGGGGAATATATTCACGCACTTCAATCTCCTAGCAAGTGTATGGTTTAACCTCACAATTTGTGGTTAAGTTCAATAACATGCATCAAGTTACAGAAGCTTCCATGCTAATTCTTAAATTAAAGAAGGTATTGCAGGCAAGTTAAGATCATATAACAGCATACACAATAGTTCTCAAATAAAATGAAAAATTTACCTATCTTCTAACCTTAAGTTTAGAATTAAGTTATTACTAGGGACAAAACATTAAATTAAGTGTAAGGAAGTATGCTTCTATTTTTTATTATTTTTTTATGTGTTCATTATATATATATATATATATATATATATTGAAAAAAAAATAGAAAATAGATTTTTTTTTTGTTTATAAATTTATTTTTATTTATGAGCATATCCCTTCCCCACACTTAGAGTGAAGCATTGTCCCAAATGTTTCCTCACACATAAAACATAAAGTGGAGAAAGATAATAAATAAACAAATATATAGACACACACATAAATACACAAATAGATAGATCGAAATGAAAAGAATAAGTTAAGAAAGTTTCCCTGATGTTACGTTAACAATGGTTGAGATATCCCTTGCTTTTATTGTTATTTACAAAAATAAAAATCTATTTTCTATCATATTTTTTTCAATATATATATATATACACACACAATGAACACAAAAAAATAATGAGTAATATGTCAGATTAGTCCCTGACTTTGTAAGCTTCGGTCAAGTTAGTTCCTAACTTTATCGAAATAGCAATTTAGTCCTTGATGTGAGACCCACAATTTTATCCAATTTAATTAAATTATAATATTTCTATTTTTGCCTTTATTTTATTTGGTCATATTCATTTTAAGGGTAATTTGATAAGATTTGTTATTAAAAAGTTGATTTTGATTTTATATATACATATATATGTGTGGTGGTAATATATATATATATATATATATATATATGTGTACATCTAATTATAAATTTTTATTTAATAAATGAGAAAAAAATTATTTTTTGATGTGAAATTATATTCTGAATATTTAACAAATATTTTTATTAAGAAAAATTCTATTGGAATGATTTTAACTAAGGTTTTGACAAAAAGTGAAATTTTTGGGTTATAGAACTATAACTTCAAAAAATTCATATCTTTTAAACCGTACGTCGAAAAATTACAAATGATATGTCAAAACGATCGTATCGAAACTTAGATTATGAAAATAAAAGCTTTGATTTTTATTCTGGAGTTTTCGAAATTTTATCACTACTACAATACTGAACGAATTTTTGAATTTTAAGTGTAAAGGTGTGATTTTAATGCATTAAATGACCTTTTGACTCAAGTGTATATTATTTTGAAAACAAAAATACATTTCTGAGGTTTTCTATTGAATACCATCCAAATAAAATATATTTTTCGTATTTGTCTTATTATAAAATTATTTGAAAGCTTATGAAGTGCATTTTTGAAGGAAATGATCTTAGAACTTCAAAAATTCATAACTTTCAAACCGTAAGTCCAAAAATTATAAAATTTATATTAAAACGATCGTATTAAAATGTAGTATCTGAATATGTGAAAAGAGAATTTTTATTTTGACATCTACGAAAAAGTACTATACAATAGAGAAAAACGAATTTTTGGTATTTCTAACTTGGAAAAATTATTTTGGAGTATGAAATAAATTATTGAGCTATAAAATAATTTTATTTATATATTGATATATTTATTTAAATGTCTACTGATTTCACAATCCAAATATTAGCATTTTCCTAATTATTTCTGAATTATCAAAAATGAAAACTTTTAGGTGATTGGTCAATTAGGTGGTGAATTCAAAATGGGCCAATGGAAATTTTTCTCCTTATTTTTATATGTGTGCACCGTCCAAATATTAGGAAAGAGAGAAGAGAATAATTTCTAAAAATTGTGAGGAATAAACCTTGAGTTAAGAAGCTATAGTTTTTAGAAAAGTCCCATTTAATGCTTGTGAAGCTCCAAGTGAAGAAGTAAAGTTGATGACTCACCATGGACTAGGAGGGGGATGAATTTCTGATCAGATTTTTGGAGAATATTTGCCTTCTCCTCACCTATAAATAGGCCATCACACCTCTCACCATTTCACACACACTACTTGTTGTTACTTTGAGAAAAAAAAATTATTCCAAGAGAAAAAAGAGAGGAAGGTGGCGAGTTACATAGAGGAAGAGGAGGAAAATTTTCTCACTTTGGGGAAGTCTGTTAGCTTTAGGAGGAGAGAATAAAGGAATCAAAAGTGAACGAGCTGCTGGAGTTGTGGACTCAAAGGTTGAAAACAGAGTAAGCGTGGATCTCAGGTGAGAGAGAAGCCTTCTTAAGACATAGTGGCATGTAGGGTAATATTAGGACGTTCCGTATCATCTCAAAGGTCGGAACTAGGAATCTATCGGTCGAGTAGTAAAACGGCAATTGAGTGTGTATCCCGCCGTTTATACGAAAAACACGATTCCTCGATATTTATTGTATGTCGGATGATAATTGATGATTATGCCATGTTGAATATTTTTGAATTGTATATTATATTTTGGAAATAATGATTCATCTTGTGGAAAGATAATTAATGTTCGGTGGTTCCTATGAAAAGAGTTCTTTGTGTTTTTCGACCGGTCGTTCCATGAAAAGGACTTGACATATTTTGTAAATATTATTATGAAATATAAGAATGGTTAAAGAATAATGTGGAATTGCGAAAGCGATATTAGTGTACAGTGATGGTGCAAGCGGCACAAAATAACTTTGCTAAATAATCCCTTAAGTGACTGACCGCGTGGATGACTGTGCCGTGGTTTCAAGTCTTGTGGAATCCACTGTACTATAGGGAAGTATTGCTGTGGTCCCTTAGAGGTCGAGGCCCGTTAGAAGCAAGGCTTAAAATGGGTCGAGCAAAACTAGGATTAATGACAGACTTAAAAGACTTAGGAATCCCTCTCCTAAACCTACGCGTTGAGAGTGAAGTAGTGGAGAGGAAAGATACCGAATACTTGGAGGCCGGTGTACTTTCAAGTGGTGATTGCGATAGGGGAAGGCAAGGACGGTGAACGTCAAGAAGCCTCGAGTGCTTCTCTAAGCGGGGCAAGACTACAAGGACTTGTCTTCCGGTTGTAGGCAATGTCGTAGCAAGGAACTGCACGATCAACTAGAGATAGCGTTGTCGCCCCCTTGAGCAAATCTTAGATGGTGAGAGGGACCCGAATGGGGCTAGATGTCGCTGTATTCTGGAAACTGTATTGATGAAATGATTTCACTTCGGTTGTTGGATACTTGTTGGTGCGTACCCTTCGACATCAATGCCAGCATGGTTAGGGTTCCTGTGCGTCCCATCTGCTTTAATTTCCGAACTAGGATGTGGTTGGAATGATGGAGGAGATGTAACGTGTGTGCTACCAAACCCTTGAGCCTCGGTGGTGGTACCCCTTCTTGAATTTCCGGTGGTTATGACAGTGAAACTTAGAGCCTATAGATAATTAAATACAATGGTTATGATTATATGAAAATTTTCCTTTTGGTGATTAGTGAAATTTATTAAACGGAATGGTAATAATGATGTATATATGTTTGTGTGGTCTTAATATTCCCCTCTGGTAAGCTCACGCCGTCGACGATCATATCGTTTGGAGTGCTTACTCTCTCTATTTCCCTTTCCTGTGGACATTGGGGAACAATGTTCACAGATGGCAGATCATGTAATATACCAAGTAGTGGTTGCTCAAGTCTGAAGAGGATCACAAAACGACGCACGAGGAGGAAGCAGAAGCAGCAATCAAGGAATCTTCCAGACAATTGGGGTGGAGGAATGATGAAGACTAGTAGTCTAGGATAGTCTTGTTTTGTATTCCATCTTTGGATGGGTAGGACATGATTACTCTATCCCAAATGTAACCCCAGTTGTAATATGGATTATTTTAAATGAAATAAACGAAGTTCTTTTTGGTTATGTAAATAATTAACTGTTTTTCCGCAAATTAACCATCGAATAATTTTGGCATGATGAAAAGGAGCTTTTTGGAAAAGTGTTAGTGACATCTCTTTTTGGAAAGGAATTTTATGTTGCGAGTTTATGAACCAAATATTTCGAAAACCAAATGAATCAAATTGTTTTATGAAAAACTTTTTGTAAAAAAATTAAAATGAACTGACTTTGGTAATGTTTATAAAAAAATGGCGCAAATTTTTAGTGAAATTTCTAAGTCCAAATTGGGGTGTTACACTTGAGATAGGAGAACGTCGATCAAGTAAGTCCCTACCGTCACTATCGCAGGAATGTATTTGCTTTAAAATGAGATAAAGATAGGGACGTATGTGAATTAAAATGAAATCTCAGGGACTAAATTGCTATTTCGATAAAGTCAGGGACTAACTTGACCGACGCTTACAAAGTCAAGGACTAATATGACATATTACTCAAAGAATAATTATGCCTGAGAGTCAAGTTGATTTTTCACAAACATTACTATTGTTAACAAAATATGTTACCCCTTTGAAAAGAAATTATCTTATTTGTTTTTTATCTCAATTTCAATGTAAATTTGTAATAATTAAAAAAAATACCATATAAAATATAATTCCAAAAAATGATAGACTTATTGTCCGCTAAAAAAATTCACATGTAAATAAAATTAATGTTTAATATTTTAACAAATGGAAAGCCCTTCAAAAAAATAAAGGAAAGCAAAATCTAAGACATGTGCATCGCACCGGCAATTTTCCTAGCCACATTACTACCGAAGTAAAGACCTCTTGATCAATTCATGCATGTAAATAAATAGTGGAGATATTGGTCTATGGTCAAGCTTATAGTAGAAAAGGTCTCAAGATACATAGAGCGAAATTACTTGAACACTAAAACACATAAAAGAGAGAAGTAAGTTGAGAAATCCAAATTCAATATCTTGCATCAATTATCAGAGTTTTGAGACACTAATTGAGACTAGATTTGTTATTGTATACAAGGTTTGGTCATATTATGGTATTATATTTAGTTCTCCTATAAAATGGTCTCTTCAATGATTTTGATCTCTTTCTTATTCTAAATTATACCTTGAGGACAAGCTATGTTTAAGTGTGGGATATTTTGATAGAGATTAAAATCATATTATTTCACCTGATATATCTATTGGTTTTTAATTATATAAATCATATTTATTTCAAGCTATTTTTATAAAATTTATGAGTTTGAGATGTTTGATATATTTTGTATATTTTATACCTTAAATTTTAAATTTGTTAATATCATTATTAATATTAATAATATTATTATTACTATTAACATTACTATTATTATTATTACATACCTAATTTTACTATTATTTGTTTTGCAGAAAGAAGTAAAGCTACTTACAAGAAGTCAAGGCAACAACAATGCATGCATGACTAATATAGTATATAACAACTATGTTTTTGGTGGTAAAACGGGAGAATAGCAACCATTCTTTGGTTGTAACAATTCATACACGGCAAAGACACTACGAATAACAAAATGCAACATGTATAAAAAGGGCATAAACATGAGGAAAAAAAGAAGGAGAAAAAGAGAGAAGGAGACAGAGAGAAAAGAACTTAGAGAAAAAATACTACATGCGTAGAAAATCTAACATTCTCTCGTACAAAGCCATGAGTAGCTAATTGTATTATGTCTAGTTAAAGGAAATCAAAGGTTTGGTTCATTAAAGGATTGTGAGATATTTGTACTTTAAGTATTTCATTATAATTCTTAATATATATATATATATATATATATATATATTCTTCATATATGTTTGATATTGCTATTTTGATCTTTTAAATAAAAGGCTTATTATTTGAATGTCAAAATAATGCATAGTCAATTAGAATATCAATTACATATTTAATTGATTGTTCTAATATTAGCGGCAATTAACAATGTCAATTACGGACAAGTTTTAGACAATTGTTAAGAGATTATATAATCTAATCTAAATAAATTGAGCTTGTGTGTTTATTGGTTAGAAATGGTATCTCTTTAATTTTTAATGTTATTGATCTATTAAATCCTAAGAGCTTGTTTAGGGTTGTTAATCAATAAGAGTAGTAATCAAAGAGCTTGTTTTGATTACCAATTAACTAAGAAGAGATTAGGTTGTCAGAGCTTATTGGCAACTATAGCCAATTTATTATTGATTATATGAATTAACTTTCTTTCAATGATCAATTCCTGAACCAAAATCGATATTATACTTTTGACTAGATTCCTTCTCATTATTGTTTTATTATCTTGAACTACTTTCAATTTTTGACTATTAATTTAGTCATTAAATTAATTAATCTCAAAACCCTTTTATTTTTACCAAAGAAATAAATCTAAAATCAATCTTTGTGGGTTCGACCCTACTTCCACTATTTACAAATCTTTTGAACTAGGTAACTATATTTTGTAGGGTTCGACACTCATCACTTGCACCATGATTCCTCTATTGCTACACGAATTTCATTCTACCCCCTTGGCAGGACATCCAGGCATTAATCGCACTTTGTCCAAATTACAGGCCAACTTCTACCAGGAAAACATGAGGAAGGACGTCCAAACATTCGTAGCTCAATGCACCACATGTCAACAAACCAAGATTCCCACTCAACGCGTTCCGGGCTTGCTGCAACCAATTTCGCCTCCAACACGTTGTTGAGAAGATTTGTCTCTAGACTTTATTATCGGGCTCCCACCATATCAGGGATAGTGCACAATCCTTGTGGTTGTTGATCGCTTCTCTAAAGGGGCACACTTTGGCATGCTACCTCGCTCTTTCTCTGCTGCCAAAGTGGCTGACCGTTTCATCAATATGGTATGCAAGTTGCACAGCCTTCCTCGTAGCCTAATTTCCGACCGCAACCCCATATTTTTAAGTCAATTTTGGTGGGAATTGTTCCGGCTAAATGGAACGAAGTTACGCATGTCTATTGCATACCATCCTCAAACCGACGGGCAGACTGAGGTAGCAAATAAGGTACTGCAACAATACCTACGATGCTTCGTTCACCATCGTCCCTGCCTATGGGGCAAGCTTCTACCTTGGGCTGAATGGTGTTTCAACACAACCAAGAACGCTTCCACTGGTTTCACTCCTTTCGAGATCATGGTCGGTCACCCTCCTTTGAACATTCCCCGCCTCTTGGATACTGACTCCCCCAATGCAACCATCTTTATTACAAGGATTTGTATGAGCCCCTTCAATTGGCAAGAGAGTGTGCAGGTCGTTTAAATGGGAGCAAGATAAAGGTAATGAAAGGAGTGATGCTAGGCACACAACCGCAGCTACCTCGGGTGGAGATGAGGTGATTATTTTATGAGGTGATGACTTCATTAATCTTTCCTCTCAAGATACATGTTGGATAGTAGATTCTGGTGCATCATTTCATGTCACCTCACGAAGGGACTTCTTTTCATCTTACAACAATGGAGATTTTGGCATCGTAAGGATAGGAAATGATCAATTGTCCAAGATCGTGGGAAGAGGGAGATATTTCCCTTGAAACCAACACAGACATGCGTCACAATTTAATCTCCACTGGATAACTTGATGATGAAGGATACACCAATGTCTTTGCTGAAGGGAAATGGAAACTCAGCAAAAACTCGCTTATCATAGCACGAGGGAAGAAGGAGACACCCTATACATAACACATTCAAAGTCAGTAATGGTTACGTGAATGCTCTTGCAAAAGACTCAATCAAGCTATGGCATAAACGGCTCGGTCACATGAGTGAGAAAGGCCTGCAAACTCTAGCAAAAAGAGAGGCATTGACAGGGATGAAGCAAGGCATGTCTCTAAAACCATGCACACATTGTTTGGCAGGAAAGCAACATAGAGCTTCATTTCAAAATGGTCAGGCACAGAGAAAACCCAATATACTAGACATGGTATATTATGATGTTTGTGGTCCTATGACAGTTAATACTATTGGTGGTGCAAGATATTTTGTTACCTTCATTGATGATCATTCCAGGAAGGTATGGGCATACACACTTAGAACAAAAGATCAAGTGTATGAAGTTTTCAAGCAATTCCATGCCAGTGTTGAACGAGAGACTGGTAAAAACTTGAAGTGTATTCGCATCGATAACGGGGGAGAATATATGGGGATGTTCATAAACTATTGTAGAAGTAGTGGAGTCAAGCATGAACGATATGTTCCGAAGACGCCTCAACACAATGGCATAGCTGAGAGAATGAACAGAACAATTGTTGAAAGAATAAGAACAATGTTGTGTCATGCTAAGTTACCCAAAAGATTTTGGGGTGAAGCCCCAGTGACTGTGGTTGATCTAATCAATCTTTCTCCTTCAGCACCTTTAAATGGTGATGTTCCGAACAAATTCTGGTCCGAAAAAGATATTTCCTACAATCATTTGAAAGTTTTTGGTTGTAGAGCTTTTGTTCATATTCCTAAAGATAAAAGATCCAAGCTCGATGTGAAGTCAAAAGAATGTATCTTCGTGGGATATGGTAATGAAAAATTCGGTTATAGGTTATGGGATCCTGTAGCTAGGAAGATTATCAGAAGCAGAGATGTTGTCTTCTTTGAAGATCAAAACATTGAAGACATTCAAAGAGGTGATAAGCCTAGCGATCAAAAAGAATATCCAACGAACTTAGATCCAGTTCCTTCTCCATTGGAGGATAATGACGAGCGAGATGAACCCAATGGAACTAATGATCTTGTTATAAATGAACTGGTTGATGCTGACACAGATGATGGTGAAATTGAGAGGCTAGAGGCACAAGCCAATGAAGAGCCAGCAGTTGAATTCCAACCAAGAAGGTCGACAAGGGAACAAAGGCCTTCCACTAGGTGTCTCGCAAATGATTACATTCTCCTAATAGATAGGGGAGAACCAAAGTGTTATGAAGAAGCTTTGACTCATGATTAACAAGATGAGTGGTTAAAAGCTATGCATGAACAGATGCAATCTCTACATGAGAACCACACATATGATTTGATAAAGTTACCAAAAGGTAGAAAAGCACTCAAGAATAAATGGGTGTATCGATTAAAGTAAGAAGAAAACAACTCAAAGCCCAGTTTTAAGGCAAGGCTAGTTGTGAAAGGTTTTAATTAGAAGAAAGGAATTGACTTTGAAGAGGTTTTCTCACCCGTAGTGAAGATGTCATCCATACTGGTGGTACTCGGTTTGGCGGCTAGCTTGGATCTTGAGATTGAACAACTAGATGTGAAGACGACTTTCCTTCACGGAGATCTTGAAGAAGAAATTTACATGCAGCAGCAAGAAGGTTTCAAAGCCAAAGGAAAAGAAGATTCGGTATGTCGTTTGAAGAAGAGCTTGTATGGACTTAAGCAGGCACCTCGACAATGGTATAAGAAGTTTGATCCCTTCATGATGGATCATGGATATCGGAGGACTACCTCAGACCATTGTGTATTTGTGAGAAAATTTGATGATGATGAATTCATCATACTTCTTCGCTATGTCGATGACATGTTGATCGTAGGACAAAACAATGAAAAGATTGGAAAGCTGAAGAAAGAGTTGAGCAAGTCTTTTGCAATGAAAGACTTAGGACCTGCAAAAAGAATCCTCGGTATGGATATATCCCATGATAGGAAAAATCGGAAGTTGAGATTATCACAAGAAAGTTATATTGAGAAGGTGCTAAAGCAGTTTAACTTGGATAAAGCAAAACCAGTTTCCACTCCATCTCCGGGGAACCTCCAAAATGAGCTTTGGAAGTGAAAAACATGAATTGACTGGCTACATAGACGCAGACATGGCAGGAGATCTTGATTCCAGAAAATGTACTTCAGGATACCTGATTACTTTTTCAGGGGAAGCAGTTTCATGGCAATCAAAGTTACATAAATGTGTTACTCTATCAACTAGAGAGGCAGAAATTATAGCAACTACTGAAGCATGCAAAGAAATGCTCTTGATGAAGCAATTCTTACAAGAATTAGGCCAAAAGCAACAAAAATACATTTTGCAGTGGGGTAGTCAAAGCACGATCCATTTGAGCAAGAATCCGAGTATGCACTCGAGGTCAAAGCACATTGACGTACGATATCATTGGATACGTGATATGTTAGAGTCTAAGCAATTACAACTTGATAAAATCCATACCGATGACAATAGCTCAGGTATGATGACTAAGTTTTTACCTAAGGACAAGTACGAGTTTTGCAGAGAAGCAGCTGGACTACTAGAGCTCTCCACCTAATTCGGGAGGGGGATATTGATGTGTCATTCCCTCATTTTGTGGAGAAGAGAAACAATAGTAAAACGAATTAAAGAAAATAGAAAAGAAAAGAATGGTTAAGAGAAATGAATGCAACTATGGTCATTCCTCATTGCCTACAAGTTGGACCTTCCACCATCCATTAAGATTCACAATGTCTTCCATGTGAGCCTCCTCCGCCCTCACCTTGGTTCTTCCCCCTCTCCCACTCCACTAAGTCTTCCTCCGAAGATTGAAGACAACCAACCGGTACTGACCCCGCAGCTATATTGGATTGGAAGATGTCAACTAATCCAGTCAACCCTCAACAATTAGTACTCATCCAGTGGCAGGGATTACCCTTGGAAGAGGCTAGCCTGGAACCTTGGTCTCAAATTCAAGCCCAATTTCACCTTGAGGACAAGGTGCCTTTCGAACAGGGAGGAGATGTTAGGTCCAATGCACCTATTGGACAGCAGGAGGTTGTCACAAATGGAGAGCAGGAGGTTGTTGACAATGGAGAGAGACTACAGAGAATCAGAAACAAACCTCCTTACCTTAGAGACTACATGACCAAGTAAAAACGTGACAGCTATTTACACATAGAAGGATTCTGTTATGCCATAGGGAGCATAACTAACTTTCTATTCCTTTTGTATTTCACGTTGCATGAATGATGTTATATAAACACTACCTAATGATTGGGGGGTCATAAAGAATACAACCAATTTCTAAATCTCTGCATCTGTTATTCTCTTTTACTCTGAATTATTTTTTTTCTCTCCTCTCTATGACACCTTTCACAAAACCTATCAAATCTAATAACAGAGGGACCAAAATAAACTACCAACATAATTATGAGGATCAAAATTTAACTGAAGGGACCAAAACCAAACGTTTCGTAAATGTAGGGACCAAAACCAACTTTTTTTGTGCAGGGACCAATTTCAAAGAAATTAATATTTACGGGGACCATTATGATATTTAAGCCTAAAAAAAATTGCAGGGGAAATGCAGTGTCAACATGCAGAAAAGAACTAGAGCAATCTAGGAAGACAAACGTCAAAAAGTCCTGGAGCCTAATTGGTGAATGTTTCCTTGAAATGAAATCTCCTATCCCCTAGTTTTCTTCTTTTGGTAAATAATATATGTACTTTAACTGGCATTTTTCTGAAGAAACTATAGAAAAATATAGCATATTATAGGTATTACATTAACTAGTATTTTTCTTCTTAACTGGACTTCCTTACTTGGTAGAAGAAAATATAGGGTCTTAGAGGTATTACATTTTTCACGTTTCCGTTTTGGCTACTGCCTTGAATATGAATATAGTAGTGCTCAGTAAGAGAGCCTCATTGTTATGAACTTAGTAAGTATTACATCTGTTTTGTGCTGAACAGAGTTCATTTTAGCAAGATCATTTCATTTTGCCCCAAACCATTTGATGAAACATGTAAGATCATTATCAGCAAAAGTTATCTTATTTCATATCTTAATTGGAGTCCAAAATTAGCTCCTGACAGTGTACAAATCCCCTTTGTTAGCATATACGTAATTGCATCAACAACAGTTCAAGTTCATATCTATTAACTCAACTAATGACCGTGACTAAAATAATTAACTTGAATAAAAGTAAACTCAGTTTCACTAACCTTTTAGAGCCTGAAACTTTCCAACCGATTTCTTCTTATTAAGAGCTCCCAATATACTTTCTTCTTTGTGTTTTTCTTCATGATCATCTATGTCAATGTCATTGTCATTAGCTCAGGAGGAAAGGAGAACACTTCAAATCGCGTTATCTCAAGGTGAAGTTATATATGATAGAAAAATACAACATATACAGAGAGAAGCCGACTTAAGATATGAAGAAAGGAAGAGCTGCCTAAGGATGTTTTATAACATATGTGTTTTCTGTTAAGCAGAGTCAGGCCACCAATACTAACACAAATGACAACTTTCCTGTGTCTTCCTTGAAGGCCAAACATATCAAGTAATATTCCGTAGTGGAAAATATCAAAGGCACTTTCATACCTATGTTTAATTCAAGCTCTTCTTCATCAACACTCAGGTTATCATTATTATCAGCATCGCATGGAAAATTTTCATTTGAAAAGATCACTGACAGTTCCTGGATATTTTCTTTAGAATCTTCTGGCTCCGTGGCGTGAGGGGCGCATGCTTTTCTTTACTGCCTGTTATATCTTTGATAATGGAGCTGAATATACCCTAGGAAGCCAGAAGACAAGATCAAAAAACATTTAGTCACAAAGATGATTGAATAAGTTTGAGAGTTATTAAAAAACTATTCTGTACCTTTTTCTTTTCCTTATAGTTGACTGGGGCAGGGACAAGCTCTTGTGACAGCGACCTTTCTTTCTTGAAGACGCAGCTAGCAGAGTCCAAAAGCCTAAAATTAAGTCAAAGAAAACATAAAATAGAGGCTATGAATCTGAAATATCACAACCATCTTTCATCATCAGCTGCATGTTCATTACGAAAAAAAATTCTCTAGATATCTTTCCCAGTGAGGAATATTATTTCCAATCTGTACGGTAACATATTGACAAAGAAATTCACAATGCCATTCTCTAGAAGTATATATAGTTATATACCTGAAAATATTCCTTTGGACTAACAAAGAGAAAACAAAAATTTCTTGGTCACCGTTCACCTGTGAGTGGAAGTTGAGTTAATTAAAAAAAACATCCGCAGAAACATGTTGTGCTAGGAAAAATAAATGATCATACTAAAACAAGATCTCCTCTGGATGAACAACATATCTGGCTGACGGGAAATGACTTAAATTTTGGAGGTGAATAAGTGAAACCTCTAATTGAAGTCTCCACAATCAGGGATAACTCTGGCATAGACCAAGCATTCGAAATAGACGATGTATTCAATCGATATTAACAGAGAAAAAAAACATGAAAGTATTTGATGAGCAATTAGCAAAGAAATAATTGAAGTTATGGTTTTGACCACATAGCAAAACACATTTCTTGGTTCATGGATGAATGATAAAATTTAACTAACACGATACAAAAATCCATGATAACCAAGTCAGTGCTTATGTAAAAAAATTGATAACCAAGTCAGTGCTTATGTAAAAAGATACAAACTATTTGTCGGACAAGAAAACAACCAGTTGCTATTTTCCCTTATTCTACAAGGCAAATGGGAAAATAAATTTCGAACAAAATTCAATTTAACCTTCATTCTTGATATGAAATGCATTTTGTACATTTGACTAGGATAACAAATTGGAGAAATGGCAGTGAATCATACGGGATTAACTTTACATGGCCAATAATGACACTATATTCTTATTTTAACACCAAAATGATGGTAGGTTAGTAAGATACATATGCTTTATACTGATCAAATTATGTATGCTCAATATTTACGGACCAAAAAAAGAGTACCACCTTAATTCTACTTTTTCCACTAGTGAAAAGGAGCACAAGGCCAATATGAGAGGGGCCATAAAATATTGATGCCTAGCAACAGGAGGAGGAATGAAACTTCTTGTTGTGAAGTACCTTTTTAACTCCCTGAAACATAAGAAAAAGTGCCAAGCAAGCATCAGCTTATATTCTAGACTCCAGTTATTCATGATTTCTAATGATTCCTAGAAGTAAATAATTCATTACCTGAACAGCATGCACTAATGAATAGACATATAAAGCTTTCTCAGAACAAAGCAGAATGTGCAATTTCTTTGTTGTTGAATCCTCAACATGACTCCCTTCTCTCAAGTCTAATCCATCTTTAGTAGTTGATCCTGTGATTGGTTCAAATTGTCCAAATTGTCTGTGTAGTGTGTACCATGATATAAATACTTTTACCCTTTTCAATGATGGGTCTTGCTAAGGGCACTTGTTAAGGTTCCTTTCACGGAAAAAAACATCACAAGTCCCAATTTATTCTTCTCTCGGAAACATCAAAAGCTACATTTTCCACCACTTTTAACTCTTTAACAAGTTACTCCCTCCGGTCCTATATATAAGACATACTTAACCATATTCCTCGGACCAAGAAAAGTAGTTAGTTTTATGAATTCTATGAGAATATATTGTAACATTACAATTTTAACCTCTCAACTTTTCTTGAAAAATTCACACTCATTAATGAACAACAAAAAACACATGCATTTAATAAGGGCAAAAAAAAGAAAAAGCAATAAATGATGAATGTCTTATATATAGGACCAAAGATTGCTTCTAGAATATGTCCTATATATAGGACCGGAGGGAGTAGCATTTTTCTTCAATAATTTCCTTAAGATCTATCAAAAATAATATTGAACTGTGATCCAAAACATAATAAGCATAGGGGTCACACTTAGATCAATAAGTTATTGATAACTGAGCACTGTGTTAAATTCGAAAACTCTTACCCAATACCTCATACCTGCATAAATAGAGCTTTAGATGAGTCTTTTGTTTCGACTGCTAAAATGTTTTTGTCAAAACCATGCAAACTGCAGGTTTGGAACTGCAGAGAGAATGAGAGATGATACCGGCAGAAATTTCAATAGGAATATGCTTCTCATAGATCAAAGTTGGACCATCTATGTTAAAACCTGAGTGTTTTTATTTTGTCACCCCAGTGTCTATGGATGTCACCCTAATTCTTAAAATAATACCCATTATGCCCTTTTAAAAAAACAAGAATTTTACACGGGTCGTAGGGTGTACTTACGACCTGCAGGTCGTAGCACCCCCTTACGACCCTTTAAAAAACTAAGTTTTGACACGGGTCGTAAGCAGGTGCTACGACCTCAGGTCGTAACACCCTATTATTACGACCTGTCTTAAACACCCTATTACGACCTGTCTTAAAACATGGTTTTTTAAACGGCCGTCAGCAGGTGTTACGACCTGCAAGTCATCAGCAAGTGTTACAACCTGTAGGTCGTCAGCAGGTGTTACGACCTGCAGGTCGTCAGCAGGTATTACGACCTGCAGGTCGTCAGCAGGTGTTACGACCTATCCCTTTTTGTTTTTTTTTTTAAATTTTTTTTTACGACCATTGAGGAACTGCACTCCCTGTGAACCAATAGAACACAGACTTATATGTAGCCTGGGTGATCCTAAGCCATGCATCAACCGCAATATTACCACAAGCACTTGGATCCAGTTCTTGGCTATTGGTGAAATAAAACTTGAAGTTTCCCTCTTTGGAATCTGACGGTACTTTAAATCTTGAACTTGATATCACTGTTTTAATGTATGGGCAATCAAATGCCAACAACTACTTTAGAGATGGTGGAAGCTCTGGGATACAGTCAAGCCTTTTACAGTCACTTATATCCAATGATTTCAAGCTTGAAAGTTGAGCAATACTCTCAGGAAGCATCAAAATATTGCTTCCACACAGAGACAAAAATTTAAAAAATATTACATATAATACACATCAAAATATTACATATAATACATGACTTTCTCTTTAAAGGAATAAAAATTAAAAAAAAACAAAAAGGGTCAGGTCGTAACACCTGCTGACGACCTGAAGGTCGTAATACCTGCTGACGACCTGCAGGTCGTAACATTTGCAACCATGCTTTAAGACAGGTCGTAATAATAGGGTGTTACGACCTGAGGTCGTAGCACCTGCTTACAACCCATGTCAAAACTTAGTTTTTTGAACGGTCGTAAGGGGGTGCTACGACCTGCAGGTGTGTAAAATTCTTGTTTTTTTAAAAGGGCATAATGGATATTATTTTAAGAATTGGGGTGGCATCCATAGACACTGGGGTGGCAAAATAAAAACCCAAACCTGAAACCCGAAACAAATTGGATTAACATAAATTACTTACTTCCTCTATTTCATATATTTTTGTAGTATTAAACCTTTTTTTTTCTAATTTATTTCTTTAGTCCTAAAAATTCTGTATGTTTTGGTTTTAATCCCTAAAAAGTATTTTGATCGGGATTAATCTTTAATTTTTCAAACTTTTTGGTTTTGGTATGCAACATTTGAAAAAACTATTAAATAACATATTTTTTTTCAAATGGTGTGGACCAAAACCAAAATGTTTGAAAAATTATTGATGAATCCCGTTCAAAATAATTTTTAAGGAATAAAATTAAAACACGCTGAATTTTTAGTAACTAAAAACATAAATAAATCTTTTTTTATTAACTCTATGTGTTTTGTAGTTTTAGCTTTTCAAGGTATAATAAATAATTTTTTTCTAATTTTAACATTCATCCAATTATTTTTATCACTTTGCATTAATAATACTTTTTTCCCCTCTCTCATCTCTAAAAGATCATATATTAATTAATTAATTAATTAATTTATGGACACACTTTTTTAATAAAATTAAAAACTATTATAATTTTTGATGATAAATAAACATGGATATTTTGGATAAAACACCTAAAATTTACAATATTCAGTACATAATCAGGCTCGGTCCAAACATTTTATGGGCCCGGTGTGAATAAATATTTGAGGCCCCCCTAATTTATCATAAACTTGGAAGTAAGTGAAACTATAATAACAAAAATTGGGTAGCATTTCTCCTATTTCTCCTAAGATAGGAACTTTCCAAAATTATTTTACTCTCCATTTCAAAAATATTGTATTTTAAGGTTATGAACGAGTTTTGAAAAATGATTAAATGGTGTAAAAATAAGGGAGTACTATATGATAATCATTCATCCAAGCTGAAGTAATAGTATCTTCAGAAATTATCACCTGAACATATATGATCAGAAATAATATATATGAAATGGAGGGAGTAGCAAAGAAAACAATTAAAAATCTAAAAGCATGCAGGAACTCAATGTAGCTAGTTCTGCGTACTATATGATAATCATTCATCCAAGCTGAAGTAATAGTATCTTCAGAAATTATCACCTGAACATATATGATCAGAAATAATATCAGGCATTCCAAGTACTACAAATCCACTAGCAAGTTCCACCAAGTAGTGACACAATATGCTCTAATTTTATCATGCTAAATCATCCTTGGCAGTTGGTGTTTGTTAATGTGCCCAAGGGAAGTTCCCAACTTCAAGTGATGATTTTCACCTCCTCATCCATAATTAATGGCTTCTATTTCATTAAATAAGTTTTTATCATGTAGATGGGTTAAGTTTTTATCATGTAGATGGCTCCTCATCCATCTAGACCAGGGCTGTTGTCTCTGTGAATTGAGAAAATACAATCCTTAATCTCAGCATCTGTCACTGGTTTCAGAAGCTTGATTTGTTGTTCCACATATAGCAGACTGCCCATACACATTTCCTCATGAGATACATTTCGATTCTTCTAACCACCATTGAACAAATCAAAATAATACTCCTCAAAGGCCTGGTGAATGGTAGAAGTTTCTGTGCACATATTACCTTGCATATCTGCAACTTTCATGATTATGTTCCTGTAAAGTCTTTTTCTGATGGCTTTATGGAAATAGGCAGTGTTATGGTCACCCTCTTGAATCCACTTTTCTGTGGCCTTCTGCTTCATGAAAGATAGAGCTTTCTGACCCTATACTCATGATAAAGATCTCTCTCAGTCTGCTGCAGAACTACATTACCAGGGTCCTGCTGTAATTTACTTTGAGCCTCCTCAAGCTGACATTTCAAAGCTAATTCCTTTTTGTCAATAGAACTGAATTTGTCTCTATTCAACTGTGTAACATCCTTGGCAGGCAAATGGATTGCGACTGTCCCCACATACCAACACGAGTCTTTTCAGCGTGCTTTGTCCTCACTCGCACACTTCCCGGGAAAACTTCCCAGGAGGTCACCCATCCCAGAATTACCCCAAGTCAAGCACGTTTAACCATGGAGTTCTTATGTGATGGGCTACCGAAAAGAAGATGCATCTTGTTGATATGGGTAGTATCAATCAATTCATTTAAGTCTTCCTGTACTATGTAGTCTCATACCTATATAGTCTCAGGATCACCCTCTCATTCCGGTGCGCCGGTTCATTCATGTACCCCTCCCTTAGAAGCCTGCCAGGAGCCGCTCCTTGTCCGTGCCTCTTGCACCGGCGATCACTCCCCGCCCTCATCAGCCCGGGTCTTACATGCCCACCAGCTTCCGCCTGGTTCGTCCCCGAACCACACCGTACTGGGAGAGGAGCCACTCTGATACCATAATGTAACATCCTACTTTTTATACTTTAGGAAAATACTTTAATTTAATATTTATTTGTGAAAATATTCGGGGTTTATAAAAATTTTGACAGAGTTTCCTTTGAAAATCGGACTTTCCCCCGAATGAACTTAAACCTGTCAGTCCAGAACAGTTTTCAAAATCAAATAAAATATAACTTTCAGTTCAAATCAATAATACTACGTCATACTTTAAAACTTGACAAAATAAAGGATATACATATAAATTTACAATTTTTACAAAAATACTTAAACAAAATAAAAATCATTAATTACAATTACATTTACAAAATCTACTTATTACAATGTAAACCTATGAATGGTTGCTCAACCTCGTGACCCTTGGGTCACTTATACCAATATACTCTCTACTATGAGTATATCGTTCTTGGCCTTGATCCTTTCGTGCATGTCTCCTTGGTGTACCTAATATGTCTACTGTAAGGGTGAGTACTTTGAAATCTAGATCAAAGAAAACGTTTAAAAACAGTAATAAATCATAAAGAGGTACATTCAAACACAAACAATAACAATTATACAATTCACCATTAAATTAACAAGTAAGGCACAATAACACTATTCGGTCTAAGAACTATAAATATACGGATATAACACTTTAATATAATACTATAATGCACAATCACATGGTTATGCCCTGCTAACGTCACACTTAGGTGATTTAATCCTTGAATCCGACATTAAACATTTCATTTCAATTTTAAACACTTTAACACTTTTGATCGGATTCGAAGAATTAAAACATCTATACAATGCATTCACACTTTCCCTTTACTTTCACACTTTTCACTTTACTTTTAACACTTTTACACTTTTAACGATTAGGTACATTGTGCTTCACATTCTCCCCGCAGGAGGGTTCCTCACACAATGTACCTATACACTTTTAACACTTTACTTTTAACACTTTTAACAATTGGGTACATTGTGCTTCACATTCTCCCCGAAGGAGGGTTCCTCACACAATGTACCTATAACACTTTCCCTTTTCAATAACCATAACAACACAACCACCTCACAACCCCCCTCCACTCTGGGGAAAAACTGACCAGGGGGAGCATTTCTCAACCCCTGTTTGGGTGCTTCACCTCCACTTAGGAAGGTCCCTCGCTCACCCGCTTGCACAATACGTCACACTCCTCTAGGGTAGTGTTAACAACGTACAATCTGGATTGATTTGCCCAGATTGGCTCTAGCAGAAATCACTATCACTGGCCAAAAGGAGCCAAAGTAAATAGAATTACTATGGTTTGCGTCGGACCAATTCCCAACATGGGTGGCGAACCCATGTCCTTTGGAAGATCAAAGTCCCCCATAGTAATTCCTAACATTTACTCTTGTCCTCATCAATCGCAAAGCGACGTATGTTTTTCCCCGACACCTAACGTCCACCTTTTCACCATGCATGATCCAATATTCTAAGTGTTTCTCAATTGAATTTAAGACCCTCTTTGTTCTTTAGAAAATGTCATTTAATTGGTTTAAACTCAATTGAGAAATACTTGGCCCTATTTAATGCATAACTATATGAATGTCATTTACAATTTACTTATATACACTTTAATAATATCAATACAAACAATATCAATCAACAATCAGTCGACATACTTAGGTATGTCTCAGGGACTGTAATTTAAATCACCTTCCTAGGGTTCTTCACTTCCTACTTTACAATTTATAAAATCAATTAATATAAACATACATTAATAACATATCACTAAAACTTAGGGTTCCTAACTATACTCTACCCTCCTACCCATCAACCTAACCAATCAATAATATACCCAATCATAACTCTATTACTATAAATAAACCCTTCCTCTAATACTAGACCAAAGTACACCCCTTACCTCTTGAAGAGAAGAGGAGAAAGTGAGAGATTGAGGGAGCACCCACACCGACTCTAATCCAAGATCCTATGTGCTTCCTCTCTTGATTCCTATGACTCCTCAAGCTCCTAGGATGGATTTGAGCCTCCAATGACCAATTGCACACTTTAGGGTTTAGGGTTCAATTTGGGGGTTTTGTGAGAAAGAGAGGGGAATGTATGAGGGAGTGATAGGGAAGTGATTTGGGGTGTTTAATTTGATTTTCTATGGTGGGAACTTGAAGAAATCAAAAGCCCTAGGGGAGGAGAAGAGAGAATTCGTGGAGAGGAGAGAGAAAATTATGTGAAAAATGACTCAAAAACGAATTTATAAGGCTGTTTCAGCGCCTGTTAATCGATTAACAGATGCTGTTAATCGATTAATTCGTGAGTATCTTTCGGCCTTAATCGATTAACCTCAAGATTAATCGATTAATTCATGTGCACCCTTCGGCCTTAATCGATTAACTCAAGTGTTAATCGATTAATCTGTTCAGCCACTTAATCCCTTGAACTTCAAAGTGCCGTAACTTTTTCGTTAACCGTCGGATCTTGCTCAAATTTTGAGGCAAGCTTCCTAACACACTTATCTTAACATCCAACGGTGGAATTTGGGTTTAGAGCTATGGATCTTTTATTCTTAATTTCCTAAAGTCCTATGCTCTTAAATCTTAAATAACATTTCTAAACCACAATCTTAACCTAACACATTCCTTTCTCTTCACTCTAAACCTATTCGAACTTACTTCTATTTCATATAAACCCACTCTAAGCTGACTACTACACTCTAAACACTTAAGCACACACTAATCCTAATACCAATTAACGTTTTCGACTGAAAATCGAAACCTAAGAATGCTACGACACTTAGGGCAATTCTATTCACTAAGGCACCTAAACACTTAGTAAATTTGGGGATGTTACAATTCTCCCAAAGAGTTACTCCACGTGAGAGTAACTAGTAGATAGTCAATTAAGTTGTGCACTATAGTGTTCATGCATGCATCATTAGTGGGAATGAGTATAGTTTAGTAGGGTGAGTCATAGTTTAGCAGTCATAGAAGTGTATCTTCAATCTAAAGTGGGCTAGCCAAATTTTTCAAAGTATAACTTTGTTGTATTTAGAAATGGATCGAAAGTAGAGACTAAGGGAAAGGAAAACTCCCAACGGGACAGAGCATGAGATTGCTACCCCAACGGGAAGGACTAACTCTTAGTTTTGAATTAATATCGTCTATTTCAAATACGATAAGAAATTGATATTTTCGCTTTAAGAGAAAATTTCAAAGCCTTTCTTTTGAATCGAAGATGAGTCATTCTTTATTTGATTGGAACTCAAGTAGCACGAAAACAATTTTGTCTCCAATGTAATATAGAATCGAGCCGGATCCCTCGCATTTTGTATTCATTGACAGATGAAATCGCTGAGTCCTTGAATCTAATCAAATAATTGTTGGATTTATTTTCTAAGTTTAAGAATAGGATCAGTATTAGAGGTCATCTAGTTTATACACTTCGAGCATTCTTTATCAGTGTGCGCAGCGGAAGTGAATAGGTGTTAACCCATTGTAGTTGCCTTTAACTGTGATTACTAAGTGTCGTCTTAGTAGAACCTAATTGCCTTCTACATTTCCACATTATGTTTTGGTGATAAACGTACTCTGAATTTTAAGGTATGAAAGTGTTTTGCAATAGGTTTTTCCAAGACTTTAATTTTGAAAAGTATTAGTACTATGATTTATAACGAATGTCAAGTACACTGAAATTTTCGTATTTTTCAAAGTATGGAATTAATTCACACTCTGGTATGTGATTGAATGTCGCAACACTGATTTTCAAGAAAGTTTTACTTATATGGCGAATTCCTAATTAATTGCATGACAGTGTGGTTTACTTTTAAATTACACAGATTGTCAATTGAGAGGAATTCAATGAAGGTTACATAAGTCAATTTGAACTTTCAAACTAAAATGAGAGGAAAGGCATTCACTAGAATTTAAAGAGAGTGAATGACATTGAAACTTTTTAACCATAAATCTGTTCCTTTTATTTGAGCTTGATGACTATAGAGGGTTCTTATTTTCTTTGTCAAAGGAATCCTCAAGCTTCAGAATCAATTTCAAATGGACGTAAAATGATTTTGAAAACTTATATGAATGATTTGAAACTTGTAAGTTCTTGACATGTTTTTCCTAAACAATAATTTTGTTTAAGTTTTAAATAAACATAATTTACAAAAGTATAAAGTGTTTTCCTCATTTTAAAGAAAATGCAAATTCTCGAAAACTCTTTTATCACCAAGTACCAAACCTTTTACACCGAAATTGGTACTTTATTATTTCCATTGTAATGTGGAAGTGGAAAATGTGAATCGAAGGTAGTGAGGTAAGTTAAAGGTAATGTAGTTACCCTAGAACCAAAGTCTAGTTTAGAACCAAACTAGAGTAATGGATGTTATCCTTTATTCCTTTAAGTTCACATAGAACTCCAAGGAATTTGTTGTATTCATTGAGCAAACTGTATTCCGGAAGTGCAAACCATTTTCAAACCATAAATAACTCTTCCGTGGAATATAGTTTGCGAATGTTCAAGTCCTAGTCTTAACATCCATTATAATAAGTCGTAGCACCAAAGCCTAGCTAGCAATAAGGGAGTTTTATCTAGGGCTTAAGGTCAAGTTGTAGTTGTTGATCTTCGAACCTAAGGAACCAATTAGGAAACCTTAAACCTTAGGAGGACTAGTAAGCGTAGTACTAGTGAAGTCTTGCATTGTAGAGTTCTCTTAGGTTGAGTGTAAGACCCCAATAGTTTTCATTCATATACTGGATGATAGAAGCTAGGTTCGATCTTAGTGAGTCATAGAGTTCGAACATAGTTGTGTAGGCATATAGATGTGCATATAGGAAGCGGTTTTCAAATGTTTTCGAACGCTGGAATTTTATATATATGTATTTACTATCTTAAACTTATTAGGACTATATGTTAAGTCCAAATGTTTTCCTGAACCTTTCTTATGATTTCTGGTAGTTCCCAACTTCCAAATTCTTTCAAGTCTTTTGTTTACTATTTCGAATCGATTTTGACTAAGATTATTTTTCTACCTTCTACTAAAAGTAATTTTAAAAGAATACTATAATAGTTTTTATTAACCAATTATCAAATCAAATTTTCAAAGTTAAATTGTCTTGTGTTTCCTCACACGGTAATTTAGAATTTCTATCTTTCTTTAGTATATATATACATATATATCTTTCAAAGTAATCTTTTTAGAGAAAACTTTACAAGTGACAACTTGTAATGGAAAACAACTACTTATTTTCTATACCTATGATTAAAATGTGTTTCTCCATCACATGTCTTAAACATATTTCCAATTTTACTATGGATACATATATATAGTATTCAACTATTTAAGTTTCTCAATAAATGTTTACATTTGATTTGGACGGTTGATGCACTTAATTATTCCTTTTCAAAACCTTATTTTCATCCGTACATCCATCAAAATTACCTGTGATCCTAAGGGAGTCTTGCTATTTGCAAACTTTTCAAACCCTTTTCTCCTCCTCAATGCAAAACTCCTTTTGGTGTGTATGGATTGTTTTTACATGATCTTCTGTTGAACTGATGTTTTGCTTTTCTTTTAAGAAATGTACTCTTTAATAAGGTTTAATTTAAATTTAAATGATGTTTCTTTTACTAAATTATAGTTGATTTTTAAAAATGAAAATCTTTATGTATCATAATACTGAGAGGCTTTGTTTTTGTATTTGATTTCCCCTTAACTTATGTTTGAATTTTAATCTTGTGACATTGATTCCTTTTCTTAAATAATAAATGTTTTGTGTTTTGATTGTCTCTATCTGTATTGTGTGTGAGTATGTGTTGTGAAAGTTTGCATGTCTAGATTTTATTGAATAGTGTTAGGTAGTGTTGGATATAGGACTAAGTAGGTCTGTATTGTCAGGTATTGCCCCTAGGCTTTGAACTTTATGTTTTGAACCTTAAGGAACTAAGTGGGATGTTATGGTAAAAGTCTCAATAGTACTCAAGTAGATATAGTAATAGAAACCCAACCGGAGTCGTATCCTAAGTGGGGGAGTGAATTCCCCAAAGTTGTGTCTATCCTGAACTAGATAAAGACCCCTTGTTCAATCGAGCATATAGTTCTATATCCTCCTTTCTTTGAAGTGAGGCGAATTTCGGGGACGAAATTCATATAAGTGGGGGAGAATTGTAACATCCCCAAATTTACTAAGTGTTTAGGTGCCTTAGTGAATAGAATTGCCCTAAGTGTCGTAGCATTCTTAGGTTTCGATTTTCAGTCGAAAACGTTAATTGGTATTAGGTTAGTGTGTGCTTAAGTGTTTAGAGTGTAGTAGTCAGCTTAGAGTGGGTTTATATGAAATAGAAGTAAGTTCGAATAGGTTTAGAGTGAAGAGAAAGGAATGTGTTAGGTTAAGATTGTGGTTTAGAAATGTTATTTAAGATTTAAGAGCATAGGACTTTAGGAAATTAAGAATAAAAGATCCATAGCTCTAAACCCAAATTCCACCGTTGGATGTTAAGATAAGTGTGTTAGGAAGCTTGCCTCAAAATTTGAGCAAGATCCGACGGTAACGAAAAAGTGACGGCACTTTGAAGTTCAAGGGATTAAGTGGCTGAACAGATTAATCGATTAACACTTGAGTTAATCGATTAAGGCCGAAGGGTGCATATGAATTAATCGATTAATCTTGAGGTTAATCGATTAAGGCCGAAAGATACTCACGAATTAATCGATTAACAGCATCTGTTAATCGATTAGCAGGCGCTGAAACAGCCTTATAAATTCGTTTTTGAGCCATTTTTCACATAATTTTCTCTCTCCTCTCCACGAATTCTCTCTTCTCCTCCCCTAGGGCTTTTGATTTCTTCAAGTTCCCACCATAGAAAATCAAATTAAACACCCCAAATCACTTCCCTATCACTCCCTCATACATTCCCCTCTCTCAATTTTCAATTCCCTCTCTTTCTCACAAAACCCCCAAATTGAACCCTAAACCCTAAAGTATGCAATTGGTCATTGGAGGCTCAAATCCATCCTAGGAGCTTGAGGAGTCATAGGAATCAAGAGAGGAAGCACATAGGATCTTGGATTAGAGTCGGTGTGGGTGCTCCCTCAATCTCTCACTTTCTCCTCTTCTCTTCAAGAGGTAAGGGGTGTACTTTGGTCTAGTATTAGAGGAAGGGTTTATTTATAGTAATAGAGTTATAATTGGGTATATTATTGATTGGTTAGGTTGATGGGTAGGAGGGTAGAGTATAGTTAGGAACCCTAAGTTTTAGTGACATGTTATTAATGTATGTTTATATTAATTGATTTTATAAATTGTAAAGTAGGAAGTGAAGAACCCTAGGAAGGTGATTTAAATTACAGTCCCTGAGACATACCTGAGTATGTCGACTGATTGTTGATTGATATTGTTTGTATTGATATTATTAAAGTGTATATAAGTAAATTGTAAATGACATTCATATAGTTATGCATTAAATAGGGCCAAGTATTTCTCAATTGAGTTTAAACCAATTAAATGACATTTTCTAAAGAACAAAGAGGGTCTTAAATTCAATTGAGAAACACTTAGAATATTGGATCATGCATGGTGAAAAGGTGGACGTTAGGTGTCGGGGAAAAACATACGTCGCTTTGCGATTGATGAGGACAAGAGTAAATGTTAGGAATTACTATGGGGGACTTTGTTCTTCCAAAGGACATGGGTTCGCCACCCATGTTGGGAATTGGTCCGACGCAAACCATAGTAATTCTATTTACTTTGGCTCATTTTGGCCAGTGATAGTGATTTCTGCTAGAGCCAATCTGGGCAAATCAATCCAGATTGTACGTTGTTAACACTACCCTAGAGGAGTGTGACGTATTGTGCAAGCGGGTGAGCAAGGGACCTTCCTAAGTGGAGGTGAAGCACCCAAACAGGGGTTGAGAAATGCTCCCTCCTGGTCGGTTTTTCCCCAGAGTGGAGGGGGGTTGTGAGGTGGTTGTGTTGTTATTGTTATTGAAAAGGGAAAGTGTTATAGGTACATTGTGTGAGGAACCCTCCTTCGGGGAGAATGTGAAGCACAATGTACCCAATTGTTAAAAGTGTTAAAAGTAAAGTGTTAAAAGTGTATAGGTACATTGTGTGAGGAACCCTCCTGCGGGGAGAATGTGAAGCACAATGTACCCAATCGTTAAAAGTGTAAAAGTGTTAAAAGTAAAGTGAAAAGTGTGAAAGTAAAGGGAAAGTGTGAATGCATTGTATAGATGTTTTAATTCTTCGAATCCGATCAAAAGTGTTAAAGTGTTTAAAATTGAAATGAAATGTTTAATGTCGGATTCAAGGATTAAATCACCTAAGTGTGACGTTAGCAGGGCATAACCATGTGATTGTGCATTATAGTATTATATTAAAGTGTTATATCCGTATATTTATAGTTCTTAGACCGAATAGTGTTATTGTGCCTTACTTGTTAATTTAATGGTGAATTGTATAATTGTTGTTGTTTGTGTTTGAATGCACCTCTTTATGATTTATTACTGTTTTTAAACGTTTTCTTTGATCTAGATTTCAAAGTACTCACCCTTACAGTGGACATATTAGGTACACCAAGGAGACATGCACGAAAGGATCAAGGCCGAGAACGGTATACTCATAGTAGAGAGTATATTGGTATATGTGACCCAAGGGTCACGAGGTTGAGCAACCATTCATAGGTTTACATTGTAATAAGTAGATTTTGTAAATGTAATTGTATTTAATGATTTTTATTTTGTTTAAGTATTTTTGTAAAAATTGTAAATTTATATGTATATCCTTTATTTTGTCAAGTTTTAAAGTATGACGTAGTATTATTGATTTGAACTGAAAGTTATATTTTATTTGATTTTGAAAACTGTTCTGGACTGACAGGTTTAAGTTCATTCGGGGGAAAGTCCGATTTTCAAAGGAAACTCTGTCAAAATTTTTATAAACCCCGAATATTTTCACAAATGAATATTAAATTAAAGTATTTTCCTAAAGTATAAAAAGTAGGATGTTACAAACTGCATAAGAGCCTTCTATACCACTTTGAGTTTGCTTGTGAATTTGAACATTTCAAAACCTTCCACATTTGAATTCCAAGCACTATGTATGATTTCCTTAAAATTGGCATCAACAGACCACATATTGAAGTATTTAAAGCTAAATTTATTCCTTTCAATGATTTGAGTCCATTTGATAACCATAGGACTGTGATCAGAGATTCCACTCTGCATGAATTCAGTCTGGGCTTCTGGCCATTCCTGCATCCAAGCTTCATTTATCATTGTTCTGCCAAGCTTGCAGAAAACTCTATCACCATTCATTTGCTTATTATCCTAAGTCAAGAGATTACCACAAAACTTCATATCAGTTAATTGGCATTGATGAACACAATTTATGAAAGCAGTAAGATCATTCAAGTCAACCTGATTTCCTCCAACCTTTTCTTGTGGATCAAGAAAGGTGTTGAAATCCCCCATAAGTAACCAAGGTCTGACCATAGCAGAACTTAATGCATTGAGAGCATTCCAAAGGATAGTTCTGGTTTGAGCATCATTGGAGGCATAGACAACAGTTACCTCAAACTCTTTATTATGCCTTCTTTCCTTAATTGCACAATGAACAAACTGAGAATCATAGGAAACGATATTGACATCATATAAATCAGGCTTCCAAATCAACCATATTCTTCCTCTAGCATTACTGTCCACATCCATGAAGGAACCCCAACCAGGAGCGACTCAATCCTTTATTTCATTAAAGTTAGAGCTTTTGAGTTTATTTTCCAAGACACCAAAAAAACCTATATTATTAATCCTGCAAAAAGTGCTAATCTCATGTTGTTTTTTAGGGTGATTAGCTCCCCTAATATTCCATGCACCAATACTATCCATGATCTGGTTTACCCAGATTGTTTGGAGAATTACCTTTACCCCTAGCCCTTTGCCTTGTTGTGACCATCTGCCATTGATTTTCATTCTGTGAATCTGCAACATTGGCATCATTCTTAGTATTGTTCTGGCTAGGTTCTACCTGCACCACTATTTCGGCATCATTCTTGCTCTTAGGAGTAGAGCATTATGCATAGGCTATCTCAATCTCCTTAGCCTTGGTCTCTTCGTGAAATTCAGGGTCTCCTCTTGGGTAGGGTGCTTTTTCACAACCCACACTTTCTTAGTCCCTTTTCTACACATTTTTTTTGTCATGACCAAACATACTGCACTGTTCACAAAAGAATGGCTTCCATTCATAAACCACAGGTTGAGTAATCACATGCTCAAACTCATCCTCAAAGAATATTTCATCAAGTAGCACATTCGGATCAACCTCTACCAGGGCCCTTGCATAATTGATTTGTTCTCTGTCTTGAGTCATTTTATCTACTATGATTGGGTGACCAATAAGGCTCATAATCTTACTCAAAGATTTGGTGCCCCAGAATTTGACATCCAAATCCTTAAGTTGCACCCATATAGGAACTCTATCAGGTCTGCCTTTTGAAATAAATTCACCCTGCCAAGGGGCTAGAATTACAGGCTTCCCATCAAAATGAAATATTCCAATCTCAAGAACTGAATTCCTTGCTTACACATAATTAAACCTCACCACAACAGTTCCATCAGAATTCACAAAACCTTGTCAATGCCATGCTTCCCTCATATGCGTCTAATGAAGCCATTGAAAACCTAGTACGGAGGTTTAGCACCTAAGATATAACAAGTTAGGGCAGACTCCCAGTACTTGATCTCATCTTTAATGTCCTCTTGCTCTATTTTTCCAATAGCAGTGCCTTCTTTCATCAAAGGCTGATGAAACTCTAGCTTGCCACCCGCATTTCGCAGTTTCGAGATATCGAAACTATCCCATATTGAAGGTTTTTTAACATTCTCATCAAACTTTTGGAGTTTCATTATTACCTTGGTCCAGTTGAGTTTATTGCACCATTTCCACCTCTGGATTAGCAGGCTTCTTCCCTTTCAGTTTTTCCTTGACCGCATCAAGGTTTTTCATCAGGTTGTTCGCTTGCTTGTTGTCCAAGTCATCTAAACTCTCTAGGTTTAGAATATGATCATTGAGGAGAGAAAAGTCTAACGAAATTGCATCAGTCACATTCACATAAGTAGCACGTTTAGGAGTAGAAGAAGAAGGAGTTTGATTGCTAGGACGCCCTCGTTTTTTTCCATTACGGCGGCGGTGACGGCTGCGCAGCCACCAAGAGAGAAAACGAGAGAAAGCTAGGGCATTTTTTTCTTATAAAACTTGTTCAGAAACCCATAGTTGCTTTTAAAATTTATTAATGGATTGTTTTCAATGTATTTTGATGTATTTGAGTTGTCGTTTTATTTCGGAACAATTTGAGAAAAAAGAAATGCGTTTTCGGATAAAACGAAAGGATTTAAAGCTTTAAGAGTTTTGTGCAAGCGATAAGAACGAATAAGTTATTTGGAATTTTGTATTAATACGTTACGTTTAATTTGAGGAAATAAAGGTTGGAAATCGGAGTTTCGTGGATTCTAAGAGAATTTCAGTTCGCAATCAAGGTGAGAATAATAGCTTGTCTGGAATGTATGCCATGATTAAATGATTTTAGTTTCGATTGTTTAAATTGAAACCGTGATCAAATAAAGGTTAAGTAGTGTGAGGGCAATTGGTCTGTTTGATTGTTTGGTTCCTCGCACGAAAGACTAAGATCCCTATTGCATTATGTATTGTTGCTTGATTGAGTTATGTGAACATGAGAATATGCAAATATTATGCCTGCTCATGCATGATGAATCATTCTGTTTTATTATGTTCAGCATGATGCATGCCATTGAAAAGTGAAATTAAAAAGTGATGAATGAATGCTATGAGTATGAGAAATTAACGAATGAAAGTGAATTTCGCTGATGAGCACCAAGTTGGATTTATGTTCTCTAAGATGAGTTTGTGCTGGCCACGAGAGTGATGCTCCGTGAGTTCGAGCCCTTAAGGTGTTGGAAAGAGGTTGTTTAATTAGAGGTCGAGGATCACCGAAGGATGGATAAGGTTGACTCGTCCGTAGTTAGGTTAATAAGCCTTAATAAAATATTCAAAAGACATTAATAATAACACAGTGAGATGAACGTGAAGTAGTGGAGAGGAAGATACTCTGTCTATCTGCGGATATTCAGGTGTGTAATTGAGATAGGGGAGGATGATAACGGTGAATCGTCAAGTAGCCTAGGGTGCTTTTCTAGGTAGAACAAGACTATATGTGATCGGGACTTAAGACCCATGAGATAGTAGCACGTTCTGCATCGCGAACTAGAAAAGTACTGTCACCCCCTTGATCAAATCTGAGGCGGTGAGAGGGAACCTGAACGAGGCGGGCAAATCGATTTGTTGTTGGGACCTTGCGATATCGCGTAAAATATTAATTGTCGTTATGATCGGCCTGTACGGTTGTGGTCTTGACAAATATATTATATGCTATTGGATTTTCTCGACTGTTCGATCGGCGTGGGTTAAGGTTCCTGAACGTCCCGTTTGCTTCCGACTAGGATTGGGAGGATGTGGAGGAGATGTAGACATGAGTGACGATTTAATAGTTATCCCAGTGATGAATTAAATTCCCCTAACATCATTGGTGATGAGAATTCCAATAAGACTCAATAAAATACAGTAATAAAGTTAATTGCTCAGAATGATTAAAGTGTGGTGTTGTGACTGATGGCGGTGGAATTGTGTCAAGTGTAACACTCCTTGTATATCATCTTACTTTATAAGAAAAGTAATAAGTTTATGTTTTCTTGGACTTGTCATTGTTGGAAAAAGATCTGACAAAAAATTTTCCCTTCATTTGAAAATTCCTTTTTCAAAAATTTGATTAATAATGAATTTGACTAATAAAATCAGAGTTTGCGGAAACATAATAAATTAATTATATTATACTCTCAAAATATATCAAGTGTAACAAGTCCATGGATACCAAATAAGTATTATTATAAAACTAAGTTCATTCTATGATACCTCTCTCAAAATATGTATAATATAAATACTACTAAAAATAGAGAGGTTATAGAGCTGGTCACTGGTCCTCTGTCCAAACATTCATCTGGTCGGATCCTCGATATCTGCACAAAGGGTTCCCAACCCACACTATTTATACTCTGCATGCACCTAAGGGTCACCTCCCTTGACTTTTGTGCAAGCTAGATATACGATCAACACCTAATAAGGGCATGGGGGTTAGCTATACATATTCGCATAATCAAATGAGAATAAAACTAACATACACAAGTAATCATGTAGCAAATCAAAATGCATAACCATATGAGCACACCCGGTTAATCATAATAAGTCTTTCAATGCAGGTGGCATGATGCATGCTTTCTATCTCACAATCCTGAGGCCTCCAATACTAATCAATCTCGGACGTCCATCCAATACACCAATGTGTTCCTAGAACACTAACATACGTTCCCAAAACGTATAGCAAACCATACTTGGAATATAAACAAGCACCACTCCCAGAGTGTGCATCACGTTCCCAGAACGTATCAAAGAAACCATGTCCCAGACACTGGCCACATTCCCAGAATGTGTCATCAAGTAGGTTGCATCAATTTGGTACTCCTAGAGTACATTCTCGTGTTCCCAGAACACTAACATACGTTCCCAGAACGTATAGCAAACCATACTTGGAACAAAACACCACTCCCAGAGTATGCATCACGTTCCCAGAACGTATCAAAGAAACCATGTCCCAGACACTGGCCACATTCCCAGAATGTGTCATCAAGTAGGTTGCATCAATTTGGTACTCCCAGAGTACCCTCCTCATGTTCCCAGAACATGACAAACGATCCTTGCCAACCTATTTCAACACCTTTCTCCATGCATGAATGCACACATAATTATTAAGAAACACCCATAATTCCATTATTATGACTTAGAAAGCACAACTTCTGAATGATATCTTCAGGTATTGTAACACCCCTAATTTTCGTCTCCCCAATTAACCAAGAAATTAATTATAACAATTATTTTATAATTGATTTATATTGATTTTGAAGGTTTTAGTTTTTGTACATTATGTGTTTTTTTATATATAAAAATATGAGATATATTTTTATATGGTTATTTTGTACAAAAATATGAATATTGTAATTTAGTCCTTGGGTTGGGACCTAATTGCAATATTAAAAAGGTTTTTGAAGAAAGAGTAATTAAATTATTAATTTTTGAATTTTATCAGTATGTAACCGGTTAGAAGGGCTCTGTAACCGGTTACACGATGAACTCAGAAAACTGGGTTAGTGCGTTTGATGAGTAATCACGCATTTAAACCCAGAATTCGCCACGAAATCACCTTAATCTTAGTGGGGAAGGACGTGTCAACATGCATGGAGCTATGATTTTGCTATATATAGCCTTGTGTTGATGAATTGAAACCCATTTTTGCTCTTGAATTGCTGAAGCTCTGTTTTAGGGTTCCATAGTTCTTCCATTCGATTCTCAGTCTGTGTTGAGAGTTAGAACACGAGTGATACACTGTTACAAAGCTCACATCAAGGGCTTTGTATTGATATAAAGTTTGTGAGTTGAGAGTCCCTGAATCAAGAGAACGAAGCTTGCAAAGTAAGGGTGTTGGTGCTGTCAAACCTCAGCTTCTGGTTGTAACACCTAAGATTATCTACCCTATTATACCCTTAATTAAAATAGTGAATTTAAAATTTTCTTTTTAATTTATAAAAATCTCCTGTCAAACGGACGGAGTTTTGTTTGTTTTTAGGACTTTCCCAAAATTTCTGGTTTTCCTGCAACCTAATAAACAATAACATTTCCAAATTCCAGAAGCCAGCAAGGCTATATACATATATCACAGCTTGTGCAACTTCGTGCACGCATCAGAAAAGCAAGTTTAAAACATCAGAGTTAAGCGGAATATAAACAAGTTTTGGAAAACAGTTTTTTTCCCAAAATAAGACCCCTTCCCAAAAGGAGTCGTCCTGGGCCCCCAAAAAGCTATTTACATTATATATACAACAAAAATGATTCACATCAGATTACTGGGCCTAGGACATTCCCATGTCCTACATAGCTAAAAGTGACCTACTCTCCCTGTGAGGGAGAGTACTCCTGCTCGGCCTGATCGGGTGCAAACTCTTCCTCAGTACCTGTGGAGATAGTAAGGAGTGAGTATTACACATAAAATGGGGAGGCAGTTTCCAATTAAGACATAATGTAACACTAAGCCACACACATATAGCAGTTCAATCACAGCAAAATAAGAGTCAATGTATCACAATTCATTTTCAAGTATTCATTAGTTTCTCAAGTCAATTTTATCTCTTTATACTCGTGCATTAATCTCATAATGCCCTTTTATTCTCTTTTCATCATTTATAATCACATTTCTCATTCAGTGCGTTCCAGTCACGTCTTTACTGCGTTCGCACCCACAGCGCGATAACGTCTTACCACGTCTGTACGACACTCCCGGTTACAACCGGTTTGCATCACTAGGAATTTTAACGCTCCTGCCAGGCATTTGGTACACCCAAGGGTCTCTCGCTCAACCAGGACTTTCTCACCCAAAAGGCTTCACCTGTTAGGCTATGCTATCACATAATTTCCACAATTCAATTACATTCAGTTATTTGAATTCATTCACTTTTCACATTCTCAACACATTTTAGATATTTTAGTCCGGCAGCGAATTGAGTTTTGGTGCATTGATGCCTAACAGGGAATTTGTACCTAATGGGATTTTAGCCTAGTTGAGCACTTGGCCCTTAGGACTTTGGTACACCCGGCAGGGGCACCTAGTCTATCAATGCACCGATCCTCAATTCCATTGCACTTTCCATTATTATTTACTTTATTCATTATTGTCATTCTTTGCCTTGAATTCTAATCAACATAATATCTCAGTCATTTCACAAATCAAGCATTCAAATCATCAACAATTACCAAATATCAAGATGGAACATATCAACATCAAAATAATTTCCCTAAGTCATAAATTCTATTTTTAACAATTATTCTATATCATTATCAACCTAAACTAACACATAATTCTTAGTACCCATTATATGCATATTGTAAACTAAACCCCAGAGTACGGTAATACTCACTATAACCCACTCCTTACCTTAAATTAGCAAGAAGTAAATAGAACCTTAGTGAGCCCTAGCTCAAAATCTTGGAAACTTGAATTTTCTAAGCCTAGCTTGCCACCTCAATAAGGAAATGATGAAATGATGGTACACAATCCTATTTGAGAGAGCACAAGATGAGTGATCCTTGTCCTTGCCTTGGTTTGGGTTGGAAGGCATGAAACAAAATCCCTACATAACCATGAGTGCAAGAACCCTAAGGTTTTAAACATAATTTCTATGAACTAAGGAAAGTTGGAATGGAAAGGAAATTAAAGTTATGGCATGAAGCTTTACTTACTCCAACAATGGTGGAATTTGAAAACCAAGAAGAAGGAAGAGAGGGTGCAAGTCGTGCGAGCCAAGGGAGAAGAAGGAATGAAGCTTCAATCAAAATCCATGGTGCAAGGCTTGATGGGTGTGTTTGATTTTGGGTTGAGGTGCCCAAGAATCAAGTGTTTATGATGGAATGATGATGAAAATGGTCTTGAAGTTGAGGGAAAGTTGATGAAGATGGTGAGATGGAGTTGATGAGGGTGAATGAGGGAGTGCAAGGCTCAACACTCTTATTTTCTGCCTTGGGAGCCACCAAAATCGTGTGGCTCATAGCAAAACTTTGGCCCCAAGTTGAGATTGGACGCACCAGATCTGGTGCCTACTGCGCGCGCTCGCTTGGGCGAGCCTTTACTCGCTTGGGCGAAAATCCAGCACCAGCACACGAGCTGGTGCATGGCGCATGAAACTGGTGCGGCGGAAATGGCACTAGCGCGCCAGTTCGCGAGTCCTGGTGCAGCTGGTGCGCCTTGGGCGCGCCTGGGCGAATTGGTGCCTCGCCTGGGCGGGTTTTTCACTGTCTGGTGCACCAATGAACAGTGCACCCGCCTGGGTGAGCTGGAAGCGCGCCTGGGCGAGAATCAGACTTCCAATCTTCGATTCGCCGTAACTTTTTCGTTAACCGTCGGATCGGGTCCAAATTTTTAGATAAGCTTCTTCACCCCATAAACTTCATATCCAACGGTGGAGATGATTTTCTTAGAATCCTATAATAAATTTCTAATTTTCTCTTTTCGGTCGATTTCTAACATCTAAACGCCGATTTAACTCCCGATTTCGCTTATATGACTTTGCCCGAAGCCACAACTGCCTTCTATACAACCCCTAGGACTTATAATCACCACTCACCTATCTACCAAAATTCATTAAGTCATTATTCCAATTTTTCTTAGGTTTTTATTTAATAATTTCATTTAAAATAAAGTTTAGGATGTTACACTGGTTTCTGGAGCTGACTTTGAAGCTCGATTTTGGTAAGCACACAAACCCTTTTGGTTTCAAATCTATTCCTACCTCTATTGCATGTTGTAGAGAACTTAATTTGACTATTTTCCCCAATTATTAATTGGGTTTTGCATGTCAATTTCCCTGGTTTTGGTACCCTGTCCAACTCTATCTGCATGTAGTGGATTTAATGGAAATCTTTGTTGGAGCCTTTCTCTCTGCAACATTTTGGATCAAGCACAACCCTAAGGTAAGGGGGAAGCTTACTATTTTCTAGAATGAGAATAAATTGTGGTAGAACATAGGATGAGTCACCAAGAGACTCAAAGGGCATAAGTTGAAATGGTTAAGTGGTTTGGAGGCCAATCTGAGCTCAATTGATGTTATGAGCAATGTTATCTATATGCATGCAAGCTATATTGATGTTGGATTCATGGCTTATTTGGATATTATGTGAATTGATGCATTAAGTTGTGAAATATGTGCAATTAGGTGCAATTTGAGTATCTAAATTGAATGCATGCAAGATAGATATGTTTCTGTGGTTGAACACACTAGTATTAAGGTATGTGAACTCTATTTATGAATGAAATTGGTTAAATTTGAGTATGGTAGAAAATGGTATACAAAACCTCACTTTTCAGTGTATTTTCTGCCTAATCTAACCGGTTAGTCGAAATCTGTAACCGGTTAGAGACTGTCAATTTTCAAAGAAAATGAATTTCTGAAATTTGTTAAATGTCCATACCATTTGTACTCAAGTTTAAGCTAAAATTTCATTCAAAGACCAATCTAAAACTATGTGTTTGAGCACTGTTTGGTTTAGATTGGAGGTGATGAGTTAATACCTTAATATCAAATGATAATTTCAAGAGGAAATTATGCATAAATGAAATGGGATTATGACTTAGATCTTTTGAATGATATTATGTGTTGAACTTGAGGTATTCTGTTATGCTAAAACCTTGTGATGGATTGAGTAGAGTATTCAAGAAAAGATTCTTTAAAAATTAGTGGTTTTATAATCAGGTCTGTAATTCTAACCGGTTAGGTGATGACGTAACCGGTTAGTACCTGAAAACTTAAAAATAAAAGTTAAGTTTTTGAGTAAGAATTATATTCTCTCAATCCAAGTCTATGAGCATATGTTAAATTTAAATTCAAAGGTGAATTTTATGAGTAAAACCATACCTCAAGATATCATTCAGAAGTTGTGTTTTTCTAAGTGATAATTGTGGAATCAATAGAAAGACCAACCTTAGTAATTATGTATGCAAATCATGCATAGAGAAAAGTAATGAAATAGGTTGGCAAGGATTGTTTGTTATGTTCGGGGAACATGACCCTGTACTTTATATGTTCCCTGTACTGTACTTTAGGAGTACCAAATTGATGCAACCTACTTGATGACACATTCTGGGAATGTGGCCATTGTCTGGGACATGGTTTCTTTGATACGTTCTGGGAACGTGATGCACACTCTGGGAGTGGTGCTTGATTTTATTCCAAGTATGGTTTGCGATACGTTCTGGGAACGTATGTGAGTGTTCTGGGAACACATTGGTATAATAATAGAATTAAATATAAAAACCAACCTTAATGATTGTGCATCCATATAGAATGGAAGTTTGGTTGGTAGGAACGTTTATCATATTCTGGGAATATGAGGAGGGTACTCCGGGAGTACCAAATTATAACCTACTTGATGACACATTATAGATATGTGGCCAGTGTCTGAGACCTGGTTTTTATACGTTCTGGGAACGTATGTTAGTGTTCTGGGAACACATTGATTTGCAACCTACTTGGTGACACATTATAGATATGTGGCCAGTGTCCGGGACCTGGTTTTTATGAGTTCTGGGAACGTATTCGTTCTGGGAATGTGATGCACACTCTGGGAGTGATGCTTATTATTCCAAGTATGGTTTGCTACACGTTCTGGGAACGTGGTGCACACTCTGGGAGTGATGCTTATTATTCCAAGTATGGTTCGGCATTACGTTCTGGGAACGAATGTCGGTGTTCCGGGAACACAAGGATGTATTGGATGGACGTCCAAGATGGACTTTAGAGGCCTCGGTTGTGGAAGGAAATCATGCATCGTGCCACCTGCATTGAAAGAATTATTAAGATTAACCGGGTGTGCTCATATGATTATGCATCATGATTTGCTACATGTTGACTTGTGGATGTTAGTTTTATTCCCATTTGATTATGCGAATATGTATAGCTAACCCCCATGCCCTTATTAGGTGTTGATCGTGCATCTAGCTTGCACAAGAATCTGTAAAGGAAGATGTCCCTTAGGTGCATGCAGAGTGTAGAAAGTGTGGGTTGGGAACCCGTTGTGCAGATATCGAGGATCCGACCAGAAGGATGTTTGGACAAAGGATCAGTGACCAGCTCTATAACAATTCTATTTTTAATAAAATTTATATGATACATATTTTGGAAAGAGGTATCATAAGAGGAATTCAGTTTCATAAAAATACTTATTTGGTATTAATGGACTTGTTACACTTGATATATTTTGGGAATGTAATATGATGATTTTACTATGTTTTTGCAAACTCTGATTTTACTAGTCACCTTCATCGTTAATCAAGTGTTTGTGAAAATAAATTTTCAAGGGAAGGGATAATTCTTATTTTCATATCTTTTTCCAACAATAACAAGTCCAGGTAATCATAAACTTATTACTTTTCTTATAAAGTAAGATGATATACAAGGAGTGTTACAGGTATAACTTTACTCATAAAATTCACCCTGTGTTACAGGTATAACTTTACTCATAAAATTCACCCTTGAATTTCAGTTAAGCATATACTCATAGACCTGGATTGAAAGAATATAATCATTGGTATTAACAATCCTTACTCAAAAACTTAACTTTTATTTTTAAGTCTCAGGTACTAACCGGTTACATCATAACCTAACCGGTTAGAATTACAGACCTGAGCTTAAAACCACTAATTTTCAAAGAATCTTTTCTTGAATTCTGTAACGCCAGATTTTTTTTTATTATTAATTTCAGTTTTTTTTCTTTATTGAATGAAATAATTATTTCATTGTAAATGATTATTCAATCTTTGGGCACTTTCATAAAATATCTTGCATTATTTTATTTATGTATTTTAAAGCAAATTCATTTAAAAGAAAATTACCATATTAAAATAAAGATATGTACTTTCTGTACAGTGCCTAGTTTTTGATATACTCAACAATGAATTATGTTCAGTACTTTCAAATTGTGACGCTATGGTCTCCTTATATATATATATATATATATGTAATTAATATTTTAATTGATGATTAAATTTATTTGTTGATACTTTTTAAAGTAATTACCCTATCTGAAAAATACACTGTTTATATTTTACCTTGTTTTTGATAAATTTAAGATAATATGAAAATTAGTTATTTTATGTTTCTTAATATTTAACTAAACTCTAACCCTGTAGTTTTTCTAAATGAATTTAGAAAATGCTTAATTACTATTACTAATAATATTTCATTTACTTAAAGTAAATAAATTAACAAACAAATAATAAAGTAATAATAATTAATAATAATAATATTGTTAATATGATAAAATAAGGGAGAAGGGGTGACAACCCTATCTTCCTGGAACCATAAGGGGTTCGGCGCCGCCACCCCTCTCGTTCTTCTCGGTCCGCTCTCTTTCTCTCTATAGTGTTCTCTCTCTTTCTCTCCCTCCACCGGTGACGCCGCCGCCACTCTTTCCTTCTCCCATGGCTTTCTCTCTCCTACACTCGGTTCCTCTCTCTCACCGTGCGTCTCTCTCTCTCCACTGTTGAACCCATATCGCAAACGGAGTCATCAACTGCCGCCGTGAGACTCGCGGGTCCTCGAACCGCGCCGCCGTTGACGCGATCCGAACCGGGATTCGCAAGAGGTCCTTGTTCGCACCGCCACTCCATGGACGAAGCTTCACCCATTCTCTTAGTTCAGATCTGCCGCTTGATGATGTTGTCGTTGCTCCGATCGTGGAGGTCGTGTGTCACCACTGCTCGTGTTGATGCTGCCGCCGTGAAGGAGCTTGTGAACACAGCCCTTCTCCCTTGTTCATGCCCCTGGTTCGCATGTTGCTGTCACCGCCGGTCGTTGAGATCACAGCCGCCGTTACCGCCGGTCGTTGAGATCACAGCCGCCGTTACCGCCGGTCTTGGAGAACCCCAACCTTGCTGTTATAGAAGTGCTGGAAGCTATGGACGTTGTGTGGGTGTGGTATGAATCGGTTCAGCCATGAACCGTGTTGAAACGGTGTGACCGTGGTTTGGTTCGGAGTAAACTGGATCGTCGTGGACCGGATCAGAACCTTCTCGCTGTGCCTTAAACTAAGTTCTGATGGAACCCTAAAGGTAAGGATGAGTCATTTTCTATTATTTAAGCACAGGGATTATTGAGTTTATAATGGAATTGGGGAAAAAAATAGTAAGTCAAAGCTAAAAATCTAATTTATAATTTAATTTTAAATTAGAGTATAATAATAAAGTATATAACAAAAATTTATATTACTATTATTTGTTTATTTTTTTAACGAAAAAGTAGGAAGTGAAGAACCCTAGGGAGTTGCTTTATTTTAAAAAAGTTATCTAATATTGAGACATCCTTGAGGATGTTGAATAGTTGTGATTCTTGATTGTGAATGGTTGTTTGAAATTATGTGATTTGTATCAATTTGCTTTGATGGTATCAGCTATGTTGACTAAATTTGATTGCTGACTTGTTATGTTGCTTACTTCCGACTATTTGTAATATGTTGTTTATGAATTGGAAATATGGTGGATACAGAGTAATAATACAGGTAATTTGATAGTAAGAAATTATTGAAAAGGAATACTTATTCATGAACTATGTAATCATAGACTTGGTAATGCTATTATGATAATGAACTGAATTATGGTAAGTTAATAATTAATTTCTGTATTCTCTGATTTTCATTATGCTCTCTTCTAATCCTTTTGTTTAAATAATTTGAAAATGTCTCACTCCTCGTGGTTTAACATTTTAGGTAACATCGGGGCAGCGGATTCCGTAGCAGAGGTCAAAAAGGAAGAACTATGTTATGTCATTCTGAATATCATTATTGTAAAATCCTAATATTTTTCGATATTTTTGTAACAATAAACCTATATTTTGTTAATTATTTTGTATTGAATAAATTGGGATGTTACATTATGGTATCAGAGCAGTTCTTTCCTTTCGGCCTGAGGGAATTGGTTCCTATCCGGTTGAGAATCTCCTGTTCCGAACTCAATGATCACAAGGAGTGAAACATATAATATTAATTGTAATAAACTGTTAGTAAGATATATCATATTATGTTTTATGAGTTGTTGAGTACAAGGAAGTCAAAGGGATATAACACCTGAATGCAATGAAATTTTTTGATTAATATTGAAGACCTAAAAGAAACAAATAAACATGTTACTAAGTGATAAAAGGAAAATAATGTGTGTCACCAAAGGCAAATTGTACTGGAAGTGAGTAAACTTATTTGGCATGGTCGGGGGGACACCTCGGATGTTGCCGACTGATGTGGGGTCGGGGTCCGCCGAGGATAACGTAGCTGACCAGTGCCACAATATTGTTGTATGAGACATTAGAGAGTGAAATCTTAAAGGGTGAATTTAAATGTTGATTGGTGCATAATGAATATATTTTAAAGTTATTGGAAAGGAAAAGAACATTTTGTGATTTAAAATATTTTCAAACTCTTGTCTTATATAAGTTCAGTTCAGAAAATTAAATTGAAAAGTGAATAAGTTTTTAAACTGATTCCTTTCCAATCGGTATGATATTGAAATTGTGTTAGAAAGTATGCCATATTCTCAATGGGACTTGAATCAAGAAAAGGAGCAATTTTGAAAATGCAAAAGATTCAATTTTAAAAGAAAAGAAAGAAGATTCAAGTCCTTTTGAGAATCAATTCCATGATGCATCACAACATAAGTGATGAGTGAGTACCTTACTAAGGCCAATGAAAAGGAAAATTCTTGTAAATAAATGTTTGAATCAACTTACATTTTCTTTAAGGAAACTGAAGTGTTTTCAAGAGTTTAAGAATTGATGTGTAGTTTTCCTTTTCAATGACCCTGGTAAAATAATCTATGTAGACAGAGTACATTCTCAATTTAACTTGTTAAGAAATGTGAATGAATTTTCAAAACGAAATAACTTTAGAAATGTCTCAATTGATTTGGAAACCCATCCAACAAAATTTGATTTATGAAAATAATGAAAGGTGGGATTCTAAATCAATTGAGTTATTCAATTTGGAAAATTTATAAGTAGAAATTGAATCGAATAGAGAATGTAAGCTGCCATACATAGAAGCGAATGTCAAAGAAGTTATAAGGTGGACGGTGAGGAAGTTAGGAAAGACATACGCGGAGGCACGTGAATGATATGTGATTAGGAGTTATCGTGGGTGGAACTTTGATCTCCTAGGAGGGCATGGACTGGCCACCCATGTCGGGGGGATTGGTTCTGCGTTAACTACGGTAATTCTATTGGTCACAAAGTCATTTCGGGACCGGTTGAGGGTGGTTCCTGCTATAGCCAACTTGGGCCTTCAACCCAAGTTGTACTGGACTGAAAATGGGTGTCCAGTACCGTGCAAGCAGTGGTAGAGGGACACTTACTCCCGGTTGGTCTTTCCCTGGAGTGGAGGGCGAAGTGAGGAAATCGAGTGAAATGGAAAAGAACTATAAATGTCTCGTACAACAATACCGATGATGCAAGGTATGTGTAATATAAGTTTCAAAGTGAGAATTGTATATAGCATTGAATATTATCACTAATAGAATGTGAGATTGGGACCGATCACCCCAATGCTTACATTCATTAATAAATAATATCATCAGGATCTAGAAGTTAAGAACCTCAAATGAAAGAATGAGTGGTTTCATGGTATTAAGTGGTGCTAGTCCTTTTGACCATCCGAATTCTGTGAAGCATGATATGCGGAAAAGCATGAATGAAATCAAAGTAATAAGAGTGATGATGAAAGAAAAGCAAGTGGAAATTAGCTGTGGAACCGTGAATAAGAAAAGTGGAGTTTGTGCACCTCGTAATGAAATAGGTGAGATTCTGAGTTATTTCGTGGTTCTTGAAATACTTGTTGATTAATTATTGGACACGAATTTAATGTATCTAACTTTAAATTTTTTTACCTTGTCAGTTTGAATCTGGAACTGTTTAGTTACTTTTCATATTTACTGGTTATGTCTTTATGGTAATAAGCCTGCAACATTCTGAAAGCATGGTAGTAATATATATATATATATATATATATATATATATATATATATATATGTATGTGTAAATGTCAGAAGTGAATTTTTAGAAGCTAAAAAAATATTATAGCAAGTTATAAAAGCTGAAAATCAGTTTTACAGCTTCTGGTGTTTTTTTCAAAATCCACCCAAACAAATGAGTAAACGACAGAGCACGGGAGTGATTTTTATTATGAACAAATGGGCCTTAATAATGTGATCAGTTGAAGGATGAACCCCTCTTTTGCTTCTCATATCTTAAAAATGAATTTGATTGACTGTGTGAAAATCAGAGTTTTGTTTTTATTTTCTTTTTTCAATATTACTTATATGGGTACAGAGCTGATTAAGATTTTGTTTTGACACATGGATTCGATTGTGTGATGAGTCTTGGGGTTAATTAATTCTACTTGTATTGGTCTGCTTAATTATTGAACTCTGCATTTGAATTTGATGGCGCTTTTATGCTAAGTAATGTACAGCATTTTGAAGTTGGATAGTGCGTTAGCATTCAGAACTAAAAAGAGCTAATTTGATGTTCTATATGATTTTTACTATTAATGTTAAGGAAGCCAATGACATTACATTTGAGTTTTCGAAGTTGTAATGCAAGTTAGAACTATATCTTTATAGTGACACCTGTGTATCAATTGATTATTTCTTTGTGTGCTGCCTTTGGAGTTTTAATTGGATGTATGGCATCCTTAGTTAGCTATGTTACACCTATTTAGGTTTTGTGTGTCTGTGCATACTGAATTGTGCTATCCTTAATCACTAATTTTTGTAACTTTGTGTGAGTATACTTTGTTGTCATTGCTGGAATCTTATCGTCTTCTAAGTTAACATAAAATGATAAAGATATTTTTAGTGGCGATAAATGAGTTGGAAATAATTTTCTGTTTGGTTGGAAGGACGAAAAGTAAGAAGTCTTGGTATGTATGCAATAATATTGCATATGCTAGCCTTTGTATGCTATGTATGCTCTATAAGTTTGTCCGTTTAGTTTTTTTTTTTTCAACTGAACTGAATTTGTAATGTCCTACAATTAATATTTTAATTTTCGGAAAAGATTACCATTACAAAATCAGAATGAGTGAGTAAATATTACCTAGGTATTAATTCAGTACTTGAGATTTGAGATCTCTGTTGTGATTAATTCTAAGGTGGATTTAGCTTTTGAATTTGTCAAGTTATGCCTCCCAATTATATGTGCTGGACTATAAACTAAGTTTAAGCTGTAATTAGTGGTTGTTGGTCATGAATTCTAAACTTGATTGTGTTAAATGATGTGGTGGGTCCTTTAAATGGAATTGATTGAAACAGTTTACCCTCCGGAAGCAATCTCTGATTGATTTAGATACTCTTGCAACTTTCATGCTTTATGTATTTGACTATTATAAGCCTGTTTAAACCTATTTGGAATATATGATAATTATTGCAAGTTTAAAGTTTTGCAAAAAAAAAAATTAATATATATATATATATATATATATATATATATATATATATAAGTATATATGTGTTCGTGTATGTGAAAATAAAATATCTGAATTTCTGGATTTGACAGGTACCCAGTTTATAAAATGGATATATCGAAAATACAGAGGAAACTCTGGCAAAAATTTTTGCAAATTTACCGAGGTTTTAAGTATCACGTTAGTTCTTTTTAAAGCCAAGTCATTTAAAATAATGATCATATTTAAAGAATATATTCCCTTTACTTTACTTTGATTGTGATATATTCAATATTTGTTAAATTTCATTTCATATAGATAATGATTTGATGTTTGGATTTTATTATTTCCTAATTTGTACCTACGTCCTAATTTCATGATCTTCCCTAAATGGAATTGTATAGTGTTTAAATTTTTAGCACCATTTATGTGGATCTAATAAAATAAGTATTTTTGTTGTTGAGATAATTCGATTTATTTGTGAATAAGTTTTCCCCTACATGGTTGTACAGTTAGTTCTCATGCATCGGTTTCTTTTAGACTCCTTCTATGTGATCTTAATTTTATGATCTTTATTCTAAAAGCTGGTGTAAAATGTAAATTCGATTTATTGACTTTTTATCTTTAAATATGAAATCATTAAAAAAAAAATTTGTTCTTTGATTTCACATGATTGCCTATACCTGAAACCGATAAATTTTTGAATGAGTCATTGGTTAATATCGTTGTGAAGGAAAATTGTTAAATAAAGTCCAGCAATAAGCTTTTTCTTTTGTTTAACACATTACAAATAATTTTTTTTAGTGTTGTATCAATGCCAATCCAATATATTACTTAACTTGCTCCAAGACTCTTCCCAAAATCTATTATGGTAAGGAAAATGTTTGAACGTTATTTTGAAATTAATTTTTAATTTCTTTTCAAATTTAAGTTTTGCTTTAAGATTTGATCTAACATTCATTTAATTTAGTTGCATCATATTGATTGAATCATAATTATTTATTCCCACCTTTCGGAATCTTAAAATTTTGCTTAGATTTTTCTAGATACTCTGTTTCTTGTTATATTCTTCGTACAAAAAATAGTTCTTAGTAAGCTTTTGAGATATTTTCTCATTTTAGATGTTGAACGCGCTATGCCAACTCAAAAAAAAATAGTACCGATTTTGTTTAGATAAATTGGATTTTTTTTTTATCTCAAGTGATCTCCAATAAGGAAAAAGTTTTGTTTTTTTTTACCTAGTTGAGCCAAAACCTTCGTGTTGTATACTATTTTTTTTATTTATGTTCGCATAATTTTATTTGAATTGATAATCAAGGATTCTTGAATTTTGACCTTCATGAATTACCCAAACCAAATTTCGAGGACGAAATTTCTTTTTAGGAGGGAAGGATTGTAACGCCAGATTTTTTTTTTATTATTAATTTCAGTTTTTTTTCTTTATTGAATGAAATAATTATTTCATTGTAAATGATTATTCAATCTTTGGGCACTTTCATAAAATATCTTGCATTATTTTATTTATGTATTTTAAAGCAAATTCATTTAAAAGAAAATTACCATATTAAAATAAAGATATGTACTTTCTGTACAGTGCCTAGTTTTTGATATACTCAACAATGAATTATGTTCAATACTTTCAAATTGTGACGCTATGGTCTCCTTATATATATATATATATATATATATATATATATATGTAATTAATATTTTAATTGATGATTAAATTTATTTGTTGATACTTTTTAAAGTAATTATCCTATCTGAAAAATACACTGTTTATATTTTACCTTGTTTTTGATAGATTTAAGATAATATGAAAATTAGTTATTTTATGTTTCTTAATATTTAACTAAACTCTAACCCTGTAGTTTTTCTAAATGAATTTAGAAAATGCTTAATTACTATTACTAATAATATTTCATTTACTTAGAGTAAATAAATTAACAAACAAATAATAAAGTAATAATAATAATAATAATAATAATTAATAATAATAATATTGTTAATATGATAAAATAAGGGAGAAGGGGTGACAACCCTATCTTCCTGGAACCATAAGGGGTTCGGCGTCGCCACCCCTCTCGTTCTTCTCGGTCCGCTCTCTTTCTCTCTATAGTGTTCTCTCTCTTTCTCTCCCTCCACAGGTGACGCCGCCGCCACTCTTTCCTTCTCCCATGGCTTTCTCTCTCCTACACTCGGTTCCTCTCTCTCACCGTGCGTCTCTCTCTCTCTCCATTGTTGAACCCATATCGCAAACGAAGTCATCAACTGCCGTCGTGAGACTCGCGGGTCCTCGAACCGCGCCGTCGTTGACGCGTTCCGAACCGGGATTCGCAAGATGTCCTTGTTCGCACCGCCACTCCATGGACGAAGCTTCACCCATTCTCTTAGTTCAGATCTGCCGCTTGATGATGTTGTCGTTGCTCCGATCGTGGAGGTCGTGTGTCACCACTGCTCGTGTTGATGCTGCCGCCGTGAAGGAGCTTGTGAACACAGCCCTTCTCCCTTGTTCATGCCCCTGGTTCGCATGTTGCTGTCACCGCCGGTCGTTGAGATCACAGCCGCCGTTACCGCCGGTCTTGGAGAACCCCAACCTTGCTGTTATAGAAGTGCTTGAAGCTATGGACGTTGTGTGGGTGTGGTATGAATCGGTTCAGCCATGAACCGTGTTGAAACGGTGTGACCGTGGTTTGATTCGGAGTAAACTGGATCGTCGTGGACCGGATCAGAACCTTCTCGCTGTGCCTTAAACTAAGTTCTGATGGAACCCTAAAGGTAAGGATGAGTCATTTTCTATTATTTAAGCACAGGGATTATTGAGTTTATAATGGAATTGGGGAAAAAAAATAGTAAGTCAAAGCTAAAAATCTAATTTATAATTTAATTTTAAATTAGAGTATAATAATAAAGTATATAACGAAAATTTATATTACTATTATTTGTTTATTTTTTTAACGAAAAAGTAGGAAGTGAAGAACCCTAGGGAGTTGCTTTATTTTAAAAAAGTTATCTAATATTGAGACATCCTTGAGGATGTTGAATAGTTGTGATTCTTGATTGTGAATGGTTGTTTGAAATTATGTGATTTGTATCAATTTGCTTTGATGGTATCAGCTATGTTGACTAAATTTGATTGCTGACTTGTTATGTTGCTTACTTCTGACTATTTGTAATATGTTGTTTATGAATTGGAAATATGGTGGATACAGAGTAATACAAGTAATTTGATAGTAAGAAATTATTGAAAAGGAATACTTATTCATGAACTATGTAATCATAGACTTGGTAATGCTATTATGATAATGAACTGAATTATGGCAAGTTAATAATTAATTTCTGTATTCTCTGATTTTCATTATGCTCTCTTCTAATCCTTTTGTTTAAATAATTTGAAAATGTCTCACTCCTCGTGGTTTAACATTTTAGGTAACATCGGGGCAGCGGATTCCGTAGCAGAGGTCAAAAAGGAAGAACTATGTTATGTCATTCTGAATATCATTATTGTAAAATCCCAATATTTTTCGATATTTTTGTAACAATAAACCTATATTTTGTTAATTATTTTGTATTGAATAAATTGGGATGTTACAAATTCTCTATTCAATCCAATAACAAAGTCTTAGCATAACAGAATACCTCAAGTTTAACACATATTATCATTCAAAAGATCTAAGTCATAATACAATTTCATTTATGCATAATTTCCTCTTGAAATTATCATTTAATATTAAGGTATTAACTCATCACCTCCAATTTAAACCAAACAGTGCTCAATCACATAGTTTTAGATTGGTTTTTATTTGAAATTCTAGCTTAAACTTGAGTATAAATGGTATGAACACTTAGCCAATTTCAGAAACCTTTTTCTTTTGAAAACTGACAGTATTTAACCGGTTACAGCTTCAGACTAACCGGTTAGATTATGCAGAAAATACATTGAAAAGTGGGGTTTTGCATACCATTCTTTCCAATACTCAAATCTAACCAATTCCAGCCATACACAGAGTGACAATACCTTAATATTAACATGTCTACCCACTGAAACACATTCATCTTGCATCCATTAACATTATGAGCATCAAATTGCATATAACTTCACAATTTTCAATTGAATTTGTCATTTACTTTAAGGTATAAACCAATTATCAAGTTTGGAATCCATTTCCAACAATCACAGGGTAATAACAGTGATAATAGACCTTAAGTATCAATTAAAAATGGTGAGAATTACTTAACAAAACTATAATTGTATATTTTCATTTTTGTCAGGTTCTAACCGGTTACAGACAGGCTCTAACCGGTTAGATTATGCAGCACAACATACTAAAACTGATTTTTCAGCAACATTTTCAATTGTACTCAAATCTAACCTAGTTTCATCATTACCCAAAGTTTAGTACCTTAAAGTACACATATTTAAACACTTAAACATATCATTAATTCATGCATGCAAAATCATCATACACCAAAGGTGCATAAATCACATATTTCACAACTTAATGCATCAATTCACATAATATCCAAATAAGTCATGAAATTGTCATCACAATAGCTTGCATGCATCATATTATAATTGCTCAAAAATCAGAAATGAGCTAAAATTGGCCTCCAAACCATAAAGTAATTCAAGCTATGCCCTTAGAGTCTCTTGGTGACTCATTCTATTTACCAAACATGTTTATCCTCACTCTAGCAAATAGTAGGCTTCCCCCTTACCTCTAGATTATGTTTGACGAGTTTAATCACTGGAATTTGCAAGATCTCCTCAGAATCCACAATCTCTATTTTCAGCCAACAACAGGTTCGATAGGGTCCAACAACTCTAAGATTTGACACATGAAATGGACAAACAAATTGGAGAAAACCATAACTAGGAATCTATAGGTTGAGTAGTAAGACGGCAAATGTGTGTGTGTTCCGCCGTCCTTACGAAAAATACGAATCCTCAATATTATGTCTGTTAATAATTGTTATATCATGTTGTATATTCTGAAGTTGTATATGGTATATTGCCTTAATGATTTTGGAAATGATAAAATGATTGTGATGAGATCATAAATATGTTGGGATTATTTTTGAGATAATGATTTATCCTATGGAAGTGTGCTCAATGTATATTGAATTGTTGTTCCTATGAAAAGGACTTGGAATATTTGGAAGTATTATTTTGAAAAGAAATTATGAGAAATGATTATTCGAATCTTGTGAAAATTGATGATCGTTGTTAGTGTACAGTGATGGTGCAAGCGGCACAATGACTTTATTATCCCCTTAAGTGACTGGCCACGTGAATGACTTTGTCGTGGTTTCATGTCTTGTGGAATCCACTGTACTATAGGGAGGTGTTTGCGGTTACCCTTAGAGGTCGAGACATGTTAGAAGCACGGCTTAGAATGGGTCGACCAACTTAGGATAATAAAAGACTTAAAAGATTTAAAAGACTCTAAGCTTAAATCCTTTCTAACTACGTTGAGAGTGAAGTAGTGGAGAGGAAAGATACCGTATACTTGGAGGTCGTGCATCCCTCCAAGTGGTGATTGTGATAGGGGAGGGCAATGACGGTGACTCGTCAAGAAGCCTAAGAGCGCTTCCCTAGGCGGGACGATGTTACAATGATCAAGGTTACCTGCTGGGCATTGATCGTAGCGAGGACTGCACGTACAACTAGGGATAGAGCTGTCGCCCCCTTGAGCAAATCTTAGATGGTGTAGAGGGAATCTGAACAAGGCTAAAAGTCACTGATTTTCTTACGACGATCATGGCGGTTGGCCATATTGATGGTTCCAACATGGCGGATCTCGAGTTGTTTACTATGTTTTGTTTTTTGGCCAACATGCGTGGTTTCAGCTGGTACGTACCCTTTGACTTCGATGCCTGTGTGGTTAGGATTCCTGTGCGTCCCATCTGCTTTCCGAACTAGGTTGTGGTTGGATATTAAAGGAGGAGATGTATCGTGTGTGCTAACCTACCCTTGCCTCAATGATTTCCCTCCCTAAATCATTGATGGTTATGAAAAGACTTAGTGGAAAGATTATGAGTATGAAACACTTGAGTAATGATATTAAGCTATGATGATATGACAAAGTTGTAATGATAAAGTATAAGGATAATGTGGTAATGATATGATATGGTGAACACATGATAATTATGAGATGTTAATAGGATAATGTTATAATGTAAAGCTTATGCTTTGTTAAAGTTGTATGTGTGTGAGTTCTAATGTGATCCCTTAGAGTAAGTCCATGCCGTCGACGACTATTTCGTCCGGATCGTTGACTCTCTCTCTTCTTTCCTTTCCTTGTGGACATTGCGGACAATGTTCACAGATGTCAGATCATGTAGCATTGGAAGATGATCGTGAGATGAAGTATATTTATAAGGAGGATGCAAAAGCGGCAAGCCGAAGAATCTTTCAGAAACTGGTGGTGAAGGATAGAAATGAAGACTAGTAGTCTAAGTTCTTGTTTATATTCCATCTTCAGATGGATAGGACATGATTACTCTATCCCGAATGTAACCCCTGTTGTAATAAATGATTCTTTGAAATGGAATAAAAGAAGTTTCTTTTGTTATATATCATGTTCATAAAGTAATCAAACTATTTTTCCGCAAGTTAACCATCGACTAAATATGACCTTGAGAAAATGAGTTTTTGGAAATGTGTTGGATGGTAACATCTCTTTTTGGAAATGGAATTTTATGACGTGAGTCTAAGTACCAAAACATTTTTGTAAACCAAATGAATCAAATTGTATTTATGAAAACCTTTTTGTAAAAGAATTAAACTGAATTTGATTTTGCTGATGTTATAAAAAAAATGGCGCAAATTTTTTAGTGAAAATTCTAATTCCAAATTGGGGTGTTACATTTAGTGGTATCAGAGCGATGGTTGTCCTTAGTGGCCTTAAGCATAGCCTTATATGCTTTCCTTGTGTGACTCTGGTTGTGTTTGTTGGTGTCTGGTTTTAGTTTTAGAGTAAACTAAGAGTTAGAGTTGATGGAGATGCATGGATGTTTTGCAAAACTGGCTAGTCAAGGCAATAGAGGCAACGACGCGAACCCTGAATTCTAAAGAGGCCTAAGGATAGGATTGCAGATAGCTTTCCCGCATTTGGAGTTTCCGAAGTGTGGATCAGGACAAAGTGACTCGTTGGTAGGAGACTTTCCGACGGGAGAAGCAAAGGAAAAACCTGTTATTGGAAAAGGTACAGTATTATGAAGATTGTCAGAAAAGAATTGAGTTCGAGTCAAGGCATTACCCTACATCATTCTCAGTTCTTGTAAAAACCCAATTACCCTTTCATCCAGTTTTTGAGCTTGATTTTCGCATTTTGACGATGATTGACCCTCCAAACTAAAAAGGCTTCCTGTTTATCAAAAAAATACCCAGCCTAATAACCATATTTCCGTCAAATTATTCAACCAAATGCCAAATTTTAGTAAAATTCAAAGTTCTTTTCTCGAATTTTCGTGATTAAAACATAACCCTACCATATAAAGTTATGAAGGAAGTAACACTTGTATGCATAACACATGAATTTTAAGTGGCTGAAGGGACAAGGTGATGGTACGGTTGTGTGAAAAATTAGGAATCTTGGGAATAATGGTTTAGAGTTGGTCCCTAAGTGGTACTAAGAAGGCAAGGAAGTAAGTGAAAAGTCGGGTAGTTAGGGAGTAATCATAGTCTTATGGTGAGCTTTGATATAAGGTTGTGTAATAGGTGTATAAGTTTGGTCAAAGTTGGGGAGCAAAGGGTTAAGTAGAGTCTATGTTAGAATAGCATAGTGACAAGTGTCCGTATAACGTAAGAAGTGTGGGAGTAAGTAGTTACTCAGCCGATGATTATGGTTTTGATATGCATACAAGAAATTACTTCTGGATTGACACCAAGTTCGAAAATAACAAACTCTTCTTATGAAGTCTATTATGTAAATACCAGTATCCCTTATGAACAATTCGTACCCACTTACCTTTAATGCTTCTAGTCTGGTCAAACAAAATTTTTGAGACACAATGATTGTTTGTTGCCTACCCTTGAACTTGACTCAATTCGACTCCCGCGTGGCGTTACCAGTAACAGAGTAATAATCAACGAAGACATCGAAGGAAGGATATATCCTCGAAAGAAGTAAATGACAAGTGAAGGGCCGTGAGAATGTATGAATAACCCTGTTTGTTTTCTTGCTTGTTCCTGTTCGTATTTCTCGGGGATGAGAAATCTTTAAGTTGGTAAGGATTGTGAGACCCACAATTTTACCCAATTTATTTGAGAATTTATATTTGAATTTAAAATATTATATTTGATTTTTGATAAGTTGTGATACCTGAATTTAATTAAAATCGTATGAATTATATATATATATATATATATAGATATATGTACACGTGACATATATATTATATACATATGCCTACCGACAATTTCTCTAATATATTTTAATTATATTCTTAGAATGAAATATTTTAAGGTATAGTATTTGATTTAAAATGAAATGCTTTTTGAAGGATTAAGGTGTTCTATCTTCAGAAATCCATATCTTTTAAACCGTACGTCGAAAAATTACAAATGATATGTCAAAACGATCGTATCGAAGTGTAGATTATGAAAATGTAAAGTTTTGATTTTTATTTTGGAGTTTTCAAAATTTTATCACTGCTGCAGTACTGAACGAATTTTTGAACTTTAAGTGTTAAAGTGTGGTTTAATGCATTTAATGGCTCTTTAACCCAAAATTACTTTTATGTGAATAGAAAATATATTTTTAAAAATCCCTGATTGGCTACACTGTCCAAATAAAATATATTTTCGTATTTTTAAATTATGAAATTATTTGAAAGCTTATGAAGTGCATTTTTGGAGGAAATGATCTTAGAACTTCAAAAATTCATAACTTTCAAACCGTAAGTCCAAAAATTATGAAATTTATATGAAAATGATCGTATTGAAATGTAGATTTCAAAAATATAAAATTTGTAATTTTATTTTGTGTGCTTCGAAAATATTATATCTGTAGCAATAAAAAAACGAAATTATGTCTATAATATTGAAAGAAATTATTTTTGTACCTATAATTATTTATATGAACTAAGAATAAATTGTATTTTAAAAATATATATTTTTAGAGGCCTATGATAGGCTGCACCATCCAGATATTCATATTTTCTTTTTATTTCTGATTTTTGATTAATTAAAGTCTTGTTTTGATTGGACCAAAGTGAGATGAATTCAAGTGAGTAAATGCAAATTTCCTTCCCCCATATTGACAAATATGCACCGTCCAAAATGAAGGAAGAAGAGAAGAAAATATCTTCTGAAAATTAGTGGAAGCATCTCTTGGAATTAAGGCTTTAGGAGTTAGAAAAATCCCCATAAATACACATTCATGTTCCAAAGTAAAAATTGAAAATGGTTGACTCAACTTGGGAAGGGGGGGGACGAATTTTACATCAGAACCTTGGGGGGAATGTTTTCTCACTTCACCTATAAATAGAACCCAAGACCCCTCCTATTTTCACACATGACAAACAATCCATTTTTTAGAGGAAAAAAATTAAGAAAGTCTTGAGAAATTGAAGGGAGAGGGCGTGGCACTCTTTGAGGGAAGGAAGGGAAATTTTCATACTCATTTTGAAGGTCATCTTGCTAAGGAAGAAAGGTAACTCTATACTCTTATGTTAATTTCTTATTTTTAAGCTAGTACTTTGTTATAACTAAAATAATAATACTCTTCTATGGCTATGAATCTCTTAAAGGTTAAATCTCCAAATCTCTTCTTTGATATAATTATTCTACCATAAAAAATGAATTATGATATATGTATATAAGTTTTTGTTTTGTTGGCAAATGAAAAAGGAATAAAAAGGGACAAAAATTGTTTAAAGAGAAGTAATCTCCCCTTTTTATCCTAGGATGGCCGAATATTTTAGAGAAGGAAGGAAGTAGTATTTAAATTTTATTTGATGGTAATTTATTCTTTTTATGTAATAGGTATTGTAAATATTTGTTATTGTTATGATCTTCTTTTTGGTTATGTAATTTACAAATTTAAATCTCTAAATACTCTTTTGATATAGAATTTTAAATTGTGTATAGGAATGGTATTTATTGGTCATATGAACAAGGAATGAAAGGGACTCAAAATGAGGTTTAAAGAAATTAAGATTTCCCCTTTTGTTTTATTGTGATGACCGAATGTATTGTATAAAAATAAATCTCTTAATCTCTTCTGTGATTATAAAATCATAGACTAAAAGTCTCAGATCTCTTCTTTGGTATGGAATACAAAATTTTCATTGTTATTATTGATATAACCACTACTACAAAAAACAATTTTAATCCCGGTTCCGAAACAATTTCAATCCCGGTTCCGAACCGGAATTGAATATGGCGGGATTAAAAATAGGACAATTTACGTTTCCAGTTCTTTAAAAACACGGAACCGGGATCATAAATTCTAATGAACCGGGATCTTTAATAGAACTGAACCGGAATCGTAGTTGCTGGAATTTATTTTTTGAACCGGAATCTTAAATAAGGGGATTTTTTTCATGAACCGGGATCGTAAATGAGGGAATTTTTTTTTATTGGTACCAAAATTTTATATAATATAGCCCACCAATACCTGTATAACCAAAATGGGAATTTCATATACTTAATTTTTCCTTCAAATCTTAATTTCAAAAGCAATACATTATATATATTCATTCATAAAGTTGGGAAACATCTACAAAAATAGTTTCAAGAGATGTACCAAAACATGCACCAAAAGACCTATGCCAACTTGCTAAAAGAGAGTGTACTAATAGTAGTAGTTCACATCAACAAAAGTCTACTATATAACTAAATTATCAAGTACTACATATATATAAATCTAAATATAATCTAAGGGACTTCATCGAACATGAAAGCAGCCCATTCTTCCTTGACTTCGTCCAACAACTCCTCATTGTATATGGGGCACTTGCAATCATCAAAGTACTGTAAAATTAATATAAAGAAGCTTAAGTTATATTATTGAACTAAATGAGTAATTATAAGAGTTGAAACAAACATAAATAAGAATGAAATTGCAAACCCATACAGGAATCATGACATCTTGGTGATGTAATTGGACAATTTCCTTCATGAATCTCATGACATAGAAACCACAATCAATGTGATTAGCTAGAATTCAAAACTTGAAAATAAGACCAGAGCTTGCGTGAGACAGAATGAAGAGAATGACAGTTTTCACTAGATTGACTTGTTTAAATCATGGACAATCATATCCATAATTTGATCTACATCAATCTCCTACGTACATTAAATTTGAATGCCTCCTACTTTAGTAACTTAAAGACTATATCTCATTATCCAAATATAAGAAAGCTCTTACCGAGGAAAGACTCTCACCACTTGCAATCAATTCTCTTAGATCATTTTCAAGCTGAATGTCTGATGGAGGTTCAACTTTAGTATTTGCTTGGCCTTCAATCAATATGGTAAGTTCTCCCTTTGGGTGACGAGTAGAAAATGCTTCTTTGGCTTCACTAAGAGTACAACGCCAAAGCTAAAGAAGCAATATTTCTATGTCAATTAAAGGGAGATAAAATATTAGAACAAAATATGAAGCAAGTTTGTTAACAAAATTCAACAAAACAAAAAGCAATCATCAAGCATTAAGGATAACTTATGTTTAACTATCAACAGTGTGTTATAGTATTAAATAACTGATAGAACAGTTTTCAAGTTTCACTTGAAGGGCTCATTTATTCTTTGACAGTTGCATAAAATAAGTTATAGCTAAATTACAATCCATATAACAAATTAAGTCTATTGTGACAAAGCACTTGTGTTGTACACAAGAAGTGCTCCCAAACCTAAAAGACCAAATAGAGTTATAGATTGTCAATTGGCATCATGGCATGTATAAGCTCTCCAACAACTCCTCAATGTACATGGTGCACTGCATTAATATAAAAAAGTATAAGTTATATTTTTGAACTAAATGAAAACTATAAAATGAATAATCCTTAGCTTGGACAATATTTTACTATAGTACAAATTAAAGTACAAGCCCTTCCACAGTTCCACTGCTGGCTTCACAACAAAAACATCGCAGGAATTAATTTTGAAGAAAGACTGCTATTTCCATGACATTTGAATATCATCAGGAAGTTGGCCATTTAGTTATGCTTATATATATTTTTTTTCAACTTAAGATCCATGTATAGTTTGAAGTCCACCAATGGGGATACAGAACAAACATGATTCAAGTAAGGGATTTTATATTGATTAAAGTGAATCATACAAGATATGAAACTGATAAAAGCAAGTCAAATTAAAGCATATTAAGTTCAAATAAAATGATAAAAAAGTAGAAACATATAAGCAAAGATGAGAAGGTACCCATCAACCTTTGTAAAAAACTTCTGCGCATGGCTCCTGATTTGCACGGCAGTCTTAGTTCCTATATGCTCTGCACAGAAGAAGTAAAAAAGCAAAAAAAGAGTGCCAGACCAGACCAGACCATGGGAAAAAACAAAAAGACAGTTCCAATTAAGAGATAATCAAATATACAGAACAGTTCATGTCATTTTTAATAGGACATTTCAAAAGAATGAGTTTGGATATCACTATAAGTTAGCAATCCCAAATGAATTTCATTTGAAGAAATGAACAAGAGATGAACTCCAGTATTAATGATGAACAAACTCTTACCTTCTATGCGCTGCCATGCTCTTCCATGACGTATAAATTTATTACTAATACAACCGTAACAGAGAGAGATGATGCTTCTCCGAACGAATAAAACAAAATTCCTTAATCAGAATCCTCACAAAAACGAACTTCACTGCTTCATAACCTTTTCAAACGCGAAAACACAAAAAATCAAAATAGATATTGAAAGTAGAATCAGTACAAAAACCATTTCTATCATTCACTTCATAACTTACTGATTGGAACTGCATACGACAATTTATCAGTACATCGGTTCATAGCTTTGGCGGCGGCAACCCATGAACAGCACCCAACAGCGGCGGAAACCCAAAGAAACAGCAGCAGCGACGGTGGGCCTGGAAACAGCGGCTACAAGCTGGAAACTGGCGGAGACGAATGACGAGCAACGACGAGCCAGCGACGAACGACGAGAGAGCAACGAACGACAACCATGAATGTCGGAGAAGGAGAGAGAAGACCGGATTTGGGGTTGATTTTTTGATTTAGGGTTAGTGTATGTTGAAGAAAGGAGACAAGGAGTCAAAGAAGAAATTGTGTTTTTGTTTTATTTTTATCATTATTGATTCCGGTTCCTTATAAAAATGGGGATTAAAAATATACCGTTATTTTTAAAATTTAATTTATATTTATGATTTCAGTCCCGTGTTTTTTTTAAACCGGGATGAAAAAACGCTAGAATTTTAAATATATTTTTACTTCCTTTTTATTATTTTTTTAATTTAAAATGGTGTTTAATCCCGGTTATAACACGGAACCGGGATTAAAATTCAGGTATTTTAAATAATTTTTGTAGTAGTGAACTTTGTTGGAAGTCAAATGAATGGAGTTTAAGAAAAAGGGACAAAGCAAAAATTGTTTAAAGAGAAAAATAATCTCCCATTTTTCTTGGCCTTGATGACTGAATTTTTGAAGAGGAAATAATAAATAATATTCTGAAATTTTTTACAATATAGGAATTTATATTTTATAGAAATTTTGTATCTGTTTGAAGTATTTTATTTCTTTTGTTTGGATTCAAAATGGATGTATAAGGAATGGGAACTAGATAAGATTCTGAAAATTTTGTGTTACTGAAACTATAAGATTTAATGTAGTATTAAAAAGAAAAGAAAATTTTTAGTCTTTTGCCTTGTTTTGTTTTTTGGCCGTGATATATATATATATATATATACTAGGTAATGGTTGTTGTTATTAATAGTCAAAGTAATTATTTTAAGTATATGAAATTATATAACTAAATGTATTTGAAAATTTAAAGAGTATTTTCTTATATATATAATTATGGCCGAAATTTATTGAAGAGAAGAAAAACAATGTTTGATAATTTTCTTAATTGATTTGATGATTGTTTGTTATGAATGAATGGTTATTAATGTGTTATGTATTCTGATCTGGAAATTTTCTCAATTCTGAAAATTATTATTTTCATAAGGTATAAGGCCCCAAATAATGATTTTTATATGTGTTTATCATGCTTAACTTGTTTATATGTAATTAAAGTATGTATAGGAATGTTAGAGTCTGTTAGTTTAAATTTTTGGAGTAATGCAACTTTATTTTGTGTTGTTGTCCCGAAAAGATTTTTATATAGTTGCATGATTAGATAATAGAACTTGTAATTAAGTTACAGGGAAAAGTAGCATGAGTTTTGAATGAACTAACTATAAGAAAAGTGATTTTTGAGTTTGTATTATAATGCTGTCCAGAATCTTAGTTTGAATTATATCAACCCTAGAACTTGTTTTGACTTGATAAATGAATAAGTTTATATTCTAGAATGATTATTGATGTGTTAGGTGTTTGTGTAAATGTTAAAAGTGATCTTTAAGAATGTGTTTCTTGGCTGTCCAAATAATTATAAAAGATTGCATCAAGTTTAAGTTATTTGTTTCAGTGGCTTATGTTAATCTTTGAATGGTAGTTGTTATATAAGCATTTGAAATTGATTTATGAGTTAATGAAAGTACGAATAGTCTCTTTTGATTTAATTGGTTAAAGTCCTAAATTTTGTATTATATTTATAGACCTTAGGATGTGTATATGGTAGTATATGAATGATAGAACATGTTTATTTCAATTTTTAGAATTGATGCAACTAGATTTTGGTGGCTGTCCAGCAAGCAAAATTATTTTGTTTAACTTATATTTAACCATATTTTTATACTAGAACTTGTATTTTTAGAAAAAAAAAAAAGTGACATGTCTTTCCGATAAACCAGTGGTGAGAAAAGTGATTTTTCAAGACTTGTAGGGTCTGCTGTCCAAAATTCTAGATTTGTTGCATCAACTATAAAAATTGTTTTGGAATGAATTAGTATGAGGATTTTTATAGGACCTTTAATATAAGTGTATAGAGTATAAAAGAAATTATAAAAGTGATTATGTGAAAGTATGATTTGATGTTATTTGTTTAAATAAAGTGTTGTTTTATTTGTATAAATGTGTGGATGATAATGGTTGTATGTCTTTGAAAAAGTGATTTTGACTTGATGATTGGTTTTAAAGATTTTATTTAGTAATGTTTAAGAGGTCTTGATTTTCGGCAAAGGAATGATTTACTTTCCAAGTGTCGTATATTCTAATACAAAATCTTTTGATTTCAAAGGTTATTTAAGAAAGTGGTATTTGTTAAAAGTATGTTTTCCAAAAAGGAATTATTTTAAGTTATCTAATGCCTTAAAAAGGGTTTCTGTTTTAAAAAGGGATTTTTGTTTTAAGGTACTTTGGTACTTTGGGTTTAGTCCTTACATTAGTGAATAGATAGTATAAGGTACTTGCTTGACATTGATTGTATGTCGTTCATCGTTTAAGAAATAAAGGGAATTAAAAGTGAACGAGCTATTGGAACTGTGGACACGAAGATTGAATCAGAGTAAGCGTGGATCTCAGGTAAGAGAGCAACCTTCCTAAGACATAATGGCACTGAGGTAGCATTAGGACGTTCCGTATCATCTCAAAGGTCGGAACTAGGAATCTATAGGTTGAGTAGTAAGACGGCAAATGTGTGTGTGTTCCGCCGTCCTTACGAAAAATACGATTCCTCAATATTATGTCTGTTAATAATTGTTATATCATGTTGTATATTCTGAAGTTGTATATGGTATATTGCCTTAATGATTTTGGAAATGATAAAATGATTGTGATGAGATCATAAATATGTTGGGATTATTTTTGAGATAATGATTTATCCTATGGAAGTGTGCTCAATGTATATTGAATTGTTGTTCCTATGAAAAGGACTTGGAATATTTGGAAGTATTATTTTGAAAAGAAATTATGAGAAATGATTATTCGAATCTTGTGAAAATTGATGATCGTTGTTAGTGTACAGTGATGGTGCAAGCGGCACAATGACTTTATTATCCCCTTAAGTGACTGGCCACGTGAATGACTTTGTCGTGGTTTCATGTCTTGTGGAATCCACTGTACTATAGGGAGGTGTTTGCGGTTACCCTTAGAGGTCGAGACATGTTAGAAGCACGGCTTAGAATGGGTCGACCAACTTAGGATAATAAAAGACTTAAAAGATTTAAAAGACTCTAAGCTTAAATCCTTTCTAACTACGTTGAGAGTGAAGTAGTGGAGAGGAAAGATACCATATACTTGGAGGTCGTGCATCCCTCCAAGTGGTGATTGTGATAGGGGAGGGCAATGACGGTGACTCGTCAAGAAGCCTAAGAGCGCTTCCCTAGGCGGGACGATGTTACAATGATCAAGGTTACCTGCTGGGCATTGATCGTAGCGAGGACTGCACGTACAACTAGGGATAGAGCTGTCGCCCCCTTGAGCAAATCTTAGATGGTGTAGAGGGAATCTGAACAAGGCTAAAAGTCACTGATTTTCTTACGACGATCATGGCGGTTGGCCATATTGATGGTTCCAACATGGCGGATCTCGAGTTGTTTACTATGTTTTGTTTGCTGGCCAACATGCGTGGTTTCAGCTGGTACGTACCCTTTGACTTCGATGCCTGTGTGGTTAGGATTCCTGTGCGTCCCATCTGCTTTTCGAACTAGGTTGTGGTTGGATATTGAAGGAGGAGATGTATCGTGTGCGCTAACCTACCCTCGCCTCAATGATTTCCCTCCCTAAATCATTGATGGTTATGAAAAGACTTAGTGGAAAGATTATGAGTATGGAACACTTGAGTAATGATATTAAGCTATGATGATATGACAGAGTTGTAATGATAAAGTATAAGGATAATGTGGTAATGATATGATATGGTGAACACATGATAATTATGAGATGTTAATGGGATAATGTTATAATGTAAAGCTTATGCTTTGTTAAAGTTGTATGTGTGTGAGTTCTAATGTGATCCCTTAGAGTAAGTCCATGCCGTCGACGACTATTTCGTCCGGATCGTTGACTCTCTCTCTCTCTTCTTTCCTTTCCCTGTGGACATTGGGGACAATGTTCACAGATGTCATATCATGTAGCATTTCAAGTGATGGTTGCTTGAGTTGGAAGATGATCGTGAGATGAAGTATATTTATAAGGAGGATGCAAAAGCGGCAAGCCGAGGAATCTTTCAGAGACTGGTGGTGAAGGATAGAAATGAAGACTAGTAGTCTAAGTTCTTGTTTTGTATTCCATCTTCAGATGGATAGGACATGATTACTCTATCCCGAATGTAACCCATGTTGTAATAAATGATTCTTTGAAATGGAATAAAATAAGTTTCTTTTGTTATATATCATGTTCATAAAGTAATTAAACTATTTTTCCGCAAGTTAACCATCGACTAAATATGACCTTGAGAAAATGAGTTTTTGGAAATGTGTTGGATGGTAACATCTCTTTTTGGAAATGGAATTTTATGACGCGAGTCTAAGTACCAAAACATTTTTGTAAACCAAATGAATCAAATTGTATTTATGAAAACCTTTTTGTAAAAGAATTAAACTGAATTTGATTTTGCTGATGTTATAAAAAAAAATGGCGCAAATTTTTTAGTGAAAATTCTAAGTCCAAATTGAGGTGTTCCACTTAGAGTCTCTTGGTGACTCATTCTATTTACCAAACATGTTTATCCTCACTCTAGCAAATAGTAGGCTTCCCCCTTACCTCTAGATTGTGTTTGATGAGTTTAATCACTGGAATTTGCAAGATCTCCTCAGAATCCACAATCTCTATTTTCAGCCAACAACAGGTTCGACAGGGTCCAACAACTATAAGATTTGACACATGAAATGGACAAACAAATTGGGGAAAACTATCAATACTCACTCTATGCAACATTCACTAAAGATTTGAACAAATTTGAGACTCAAAAAGTGTGTATACTTACTCAAATCGAAGCTTGAAGTAAGCTCCAGAAACCAGAAACGAATTCTGACAAACTTGAACTCCTAACTTTGCAAGCTTCGTTCTCAAACTCCAGGAATTCTCAGCTCACAAACTTTATATCAATACAAAGCCCTTGATGTGAACTTTGTAACAGTGTATCACTCGTTTTCTAACTCTCAACACAGACTGAGAATCGAACAGAAAAACTATGGAACCCTAAAACAGAGCTTCAGCAATTCAAGAGCAACGATGGAGTTTAATCTGAGCAAGGAAGGCTATTTATAGAGGGATTCGAGTGTCATGCAGGTCGACACATTGATCTCCACTGAGTTTAGGGTTGATTCGTGGCGATTAAGGGATTAATCAAGTGATTACTCATCAAAATCCACTAACCCAGTTTCTGGGTTCATCGTCTAATCGGTTACAGAGCCCTTCTAACCGGTTAGATACTGATAAAATGCCAAAATTTAATATTTTAATTGCTCTTTCTTCAAAACCTTTCTAATATTGCAATTAGGTCCCCACCCAAGGATTAAATTACACTACTCATATTTTTGTACAAAATAACCATATAAAAATATATCTATCTCATATTTTTATATATAAAAACACATAATGTACAAAAACTAAAACTTTCAAAACTATTATAAATCAATTATAAAAATAACTGTTATAACTAATTTGTTTGTTATTTGGGAGACGAAAATTAGGGATGTTACATCAAGCGTGATGATGCAAGATCAATGAATTATTTATCTGATGATGATGACGATCATGCATTCATTCATATTCATGTGCATCTGTATTGTTATTTATTTCTACTTTGAGATATGTTAGTGGTACGTCTCTTTTGCCGATGTGTCATGCTTCCATAAAAGCTTATTCTTTCTCCTGTTCGTTGTTTCTCTTCATTTTTTGTGGTGTCGCAACGAGCAGATGACGTACCGCATTGCAATCCAAATGTGGCCCCTAGCGAGGGGAGCGTGGGAAGCTACCCCTGATGGCTGGATCTGGAGAGGCTCGACTCGGTTGAAGATCAGTGACCTGGAGCATAGGTTGAGAGGTGCAAGGATCGACTTGCACATTGGTCGCATTGCCCTGAGAGACTACATGGATGGTGGCCCTCGGACTTACTACGCACGTGGTATGCAGCCTGCACCGCCTGCGGAGGTGAAGACTGAGAAGGAGATAGCACCGGAGGATGTCAAGGATTAGTCGGTTGCTTAGGGAGTCTCGTGGGTGTTGTGGCTAGGGTGTTTTATTTTTGTTTGGGTCTTGTCTTAACCGAGGAGAGTCATACTCTAGATATCTGATAATGTAATTACCTTAATCTTTCGACGTATTTTGGGACTTGGTGTCAACACTCTTTTATGTTGATTTATTAACTGCTTTTGGAAACTTATGTAATTATGAAATATTGGTGGACTTTATTTGGTAATGTTTAAAAATGCAAAGCAAGTAGTTTAGTGTAAGGTTTAGCGGATGTGTTTTGCAACAACTCGATTTTGTGTATGGTGGTGATGATTATTTTTCGACAAGTCAAACAATGCAATCTTTTGCGAATAAGTAAAGTTAATGGATTTTGGAAATAAATAAAATGAACCAAGCAAAGTACGTGTACACAATTGTTTAAAAAAAATCGACCCTCATTTTTACTAATATTTTAATAAATAAATGTAATATTTTTGGGAAACGAAATCGGGGTGTTACATAAGTTCCCCGCATGGTTTGTATGACATGCTTTTATGAAATGAAATTTTTGAAAATTTGTGGATGATGTTTGGGTGAGCCATAGGCCCCACTCCCCGGATAACCCGCTGGTCCTAACGACCCGGTTTTAGTGCACCGTTAGTGAGCATGGGGATATAGGGAGAATGCATACAAGATGCCGACCACATGAGCCAATGGTCGTGGTTGTGAGCATGGGGATAAGTGCCACTATACCTTAGAGAAATCTAGTTATCATGTGTTGGCTTTATGAGAATAAAGATTCGGTCGAGTCCCATTAGAAGCAAGGTTTAGAATGGGTCGACCAAAATGTTTAAGATAATGTTAAAAGACTTTCCTAACCCTGCGAGTTTAGTGTGAAGTAGTGGAGAGGAAAGATACCTTGGGTACCTGCGGGTACTCAGTCGTGGATTGTGATAGGGGAGGGCAAGGACGTTGAACATCAAGAAGTCGTGAGTGCTTCTCTAGGCGGGACAAGAAAACAATGACTGGGTCCATGGTGGGCTGAGCATGGTCGTAGAGTGGACTGCACTCAAGAACAAGAGAAGTATTGTCACCCCCTTGAGCAAATCGGAAATGGTGAGAGGGAACGTGAACGAGGCTCGGGGTGTGTGATTTTGTGGATTTATGGATTTATGATATTATATTTTGGTTGGCCACCGGGCGTTGGCTTCAGCATTTTGTTTTTCGACTTCGAGACCTACGTGTTTAAGGTTCCGGTATGTCCCATTTGCTTTCCGAATTAAGCTTGGCTGGAACTGTGGAGGAGATGTAGTCGTGTGTGCTGACTAAACTTGTTACCCCAATGATATTTCTCCCCATATCATTGGCGGATGCGTTAACGTGGAACTATGATTAAAAGAGTATCAATTGTAAGAGTTCTTTCAAGTGTTCAAGTGGTGCGAACCTTGATAAAAGATTGAGCAATTTTATAACACCCCCCATTTGCAATATTAGAACTTAGGTTAAGTTATTATTAGATATGAGGATGATCCTTATGTCTTGAAGTGTTGTGATTGATATTTTGTATGTATATTTTGTGGTGATTGTTATATCATAGTCTTAGTATACACTCTACCGTAAATCCACGTCGTCGACGTTAACCCCGTCCGGATCGCTTACTCTCTCTGTTTCCTCCTTTCCTGTGGATCATTGTGATGATGTCCACAAGTGAAAGAGTAAGTGGATTTCTTCATGTTGATATATCAAGAGGAGGCTAAGACGGATGAAGATCAAGGGATAGGACTTAGAAGCTGAAGAGGATCATTGGATGGTTCACGAACTTAAGGATTTCGTAGAAGTTGAATCCGAGGAGGATCTAGAGGAATACGAGGTCACACTGAAGAATCTGAAGAATGGTGGTTCAACCCTGCAAAGGCGCCCGCAGTGAAGAATAGCGATGACGACCAATAGTCTAGGGTGTTTTAAGTTGTAGTCTTGTACCCTCTCTTACGGTATCTAGGATTATATTGCTCTACGCTTATGTATCCCCATTTTGTCAAGTGTCATCTTTTGAAAACTGAATAATGTAATGGTATCATGATATTTTGAAATAAAAGTTTGATTAATAAATGAAATGCCTTTTCTGCAAATCAACCATTGTGTTACTTTGAGAAATGAGTAATTGTATAAGTTTATGAATGATGTTTTGAGTGGAAGTAACATCTTAGTTTGGGAGCTTGATTAGAAGGGCATGATAAGTGAAACCTTTTTATAATAGTTTATGTGTTACAAATACGTTTCTCTTGTGTAAACAAATTTTGTTACTATTGTAATAGATGTTTTTGGAAAGGAAAACTATTGTATGAATAAGCTTGTGAACTTTGGTACTTTGATAAAAAAAATTACTCTCATTTTTACGAAAATAATATGGAAATTAAATATTTTTCTAATTACCAAATTGGGGTGTTACACATACTCCTCACCCATGTAAAAGGGTAGCTTCCTCTCCGTCTTCCCCTAGGACTTCATCGTCTACACCTTCCATGCACAATGTGCATCTTGCTGCGCCTCCGGGCTTTCATTTTGGAGTACCTGGAATGGCAAATGGATTTGTGGAACCGATGAAAATTCCTAGGGTGGACGGAGAGGTCAAGAAACCGGGTAGTTGACCTCCAGTTAATTAGTTGCATGGAAGAGGGAAAGTAGTGATGTTGGTGGGCGGTGGTGGGTTGTTTCTTATGATTTCATGCACTCCTCTTTAGCGATGACCTAGACTTTTTCTTATAAATATGTGATATATGGATATATGTTTTTTTTCTAAAACCAAAAATGAGAAAGGAGATCCCTTTCTCTAGTTATTTGAAAAATGAAATTATATAAAATATATGTGACATAATAAATAATGTAAATGGTTTGTGTACTTATTTATTGTTGTGTCCATATTTTTAGTGTCTGCTATTAGAAAAGTTTTTTTTTTTAAAAAAATCTACCATATTAATTAAAAGGATTAGTAAATTTGGTTGTTACAACTTACAAATATTTCTATGCTCATAAAAATTTCATATGTTGCATAAAACATATTTTTGAAATCCATGATGCAATTATGCTTTTTATTCTTACTTAGAATAATTAAATTTATTATTCATGGTTAGAAGTGAGCTTAGACAAACTCCACACTATTCTCATTAAACATCTTAATTATCCATGATGCAATTATGCTTTTAATTCTTACTTAGAATAATTAAATTTATTATTTGTGGTAAGAAGTGAGCTTATTAGACAAGCTCCACACAATTCTCATTAAACATCTTAATTAAAAGAATAATATAAGAAAAAAAATCAAATAATACTGAATAATGTAAGGATTTCACAAATTGCGTAATTTTTATTCAAGTAAGAATGGATTAATTTAATAAAATTAATTTAATATTTCTATTTTTAAATCATTTATATCTTTATAAAAATTGCGGTGTTACAATAAATTTGCTAATGTCTTTTTATTGCTGACCTCGTTTTCCCACCTCCAAAAAGATAACCAAAAATATTGATTACTGGCGGGACTTCTCATAATGAGATGTTGTCATCATGAAAACATGAGATACAAGAATCCATTAAATCCATTGATATCATAATAAATCATGCATGTAAGACTATATTATTTGCTTTTTCTAAGCACTAAAGTTGAGTAAGAACTCAACAAACCAATAGATTGCGGGATCTATTGCGCCTTTTGAAAATCAGTTGTGACATTTATGCCACGTAAAAACCTGTGGAAGCTTTATTCTTGAGTGCCTCGTGTTCCCACCTCTGAAAAAGTCATCAAAGATGGTGATTATTTTCGTGACTTCTTCATCTCTCCTTACCTTTTAGGGTGTCGTCTCTATAACAGCTACCGCACTTCTGTGTAAAACATGAAAGCTTTAGTTATAAAGCAGAATGACAACATCAGTTTAGGATCATGTGATGTTGTCTGTAATTTTGATGTAGATATCCTTTTTTGAAAAGGAAAATCAAGATACCTTTATTTTTACGTTGGGCGGGAGGGATCATGTGAGCCTCTCGGTTAACATGTGACATACTTTTGATTAAAATTTTATTGTTAAAAAAGAAACCAAAAAAATATTACCTATGAGTAAAAAGGTATGAGAAATATTGAATTAAAATAAAATATGAAAGTCTTTGAAATCCAAATGTAAATATTATTTATTTCTTTATTTATGAATTTTTTTCATATATACACCTCGAAATTCATATATACACCTCAAAGTTGATTTGTTTAAAAAATGATGTTTAAAAAAAAAATATGCTTTATTAAAAAAAATACTCCTTCCAATCCAAAAGTCTTGATCATATAATTGTTTCTTCTTGATCGCTAATAAACCTAATACATAATTATCTTATTTTTTTAACTATACCCTTATTTTTTACTATCTCTTTTTCACTTTCAATCTTTTCCTCTCCCCTCTCTTCTCTCCCCTCAATAATTTATCATTTTAAAAGGGTATTTTAGTGAAATTACCTAAAATTCTTATATCATTTATTCATTTTTAAAAATCCGTGCATTTTCCATGTAATAAAGATTTTTGAATTGGAGAGACTAGTTTTTTAAGAAAATTGTTATCCATAAAATTCATTAATTCCAATTTTAATCTTGAGTCCAATACATATCTAAACTTAAAAATAAATAGTCTTGCTATTGTCATATTTAAAAAAAAAAATTGTTTATTTTCTTATGTAGGTTATTTTATATTTTTTAGAAGAAATTTAATTTTTTTTCTAGACTATCCCTATTAAATAAGCATTTTAATTAATCAAGTTCAACTCCTTGTAAAATAAGTAACGCAAGTAAAATAGGTTAAAGTGTAAAATTAATAAATACTGACTTTTTTAGTAACCATTGAAAAGTTGATTAATAATCTTAATCCATGTATTTCAGATGTGAATTATACATAATAATTATCATGGGAATACATTTGTAGGCAACAACACCTTGCCAATTTGTCATTGTCCGATTGACACAAGTCAGACAACAACATCAAAAATAAATAAATGTGTTTGAAAAGATGAGATGGAGTTAATTGTTATTGTTGTGTTCTGTGTAATTTGCTTATTTACCGTTCTAGAACAGTAGAACCACAAGCCAAGTGAAAATTCTTTCCCTTTCTCTCATTTTTTTTTTTACCGTAAAATATAAATATAAATACTCAGAAAATAAAGATATTGGGTTTTATACATTACAATTTACATGCCCTGGATTTTCTCTTCTCCATCACCACAACCTCTCTTTCTTCTCTATCTCTCTTGAAAACCCTAACCCTGGATCTTCCTTTTACCCCTTTTCCATTTCTACCCCTCAGCAGGATCAGGTACTCATGGAACTCCTTCATCCTCAATGGTTTTAATCTTCTTTTCTCTTTTCTTGTTCCTGAATTTATTTTCATGTAAATTCTCATTGATCTTGCATATTTTTTTTTAAAAAAAAAAATTAACGAGATGTTAAGCTGTTTTTTGTTATTGGCCCATTGCTTTGTGCATTGATACCTTTGGTTTTGGAAATTGTTGTGTTTGAAAAACTCTTTCTTGTGCTGCATGGATAGATAGAATTCTAGTTATATTATACCTTTGTAATTTGATCTCTTCAAATTATTCTGTTGTTGAATTTTGCATCCTTGGATGTTGTTTTTGGTGGGTAGGTATAGGGGGTTGGATAAAGTTTGAGAATTTACGTTTTCCTGCTGTTTTTTTTTTTATTATTATTTTTTTTTTAATTTCTTGATGTTTAGTAATCAAATATATGGAATTGAAGAATATAATGTTGGGCATGAGTCTAATCTCTTCTTGTGGAGGTTAACGATGTTAAATAGCACGGCATTGTTTGGTGTTTGAAATGATCCAATTTTCATCAAGTGTTTGCGGAAGATCTTGTAGGTTTATAAAATCTTGATTTTCATTGGGGATGTCAAACCGGAGCTGGTGAGTTACAGATCAGGAATGGTTTGATCATTGTCTTGATGTTATGACTGTCAATGGAGTGGCAATTTAGTTCATGTTAAGATTTATTCATTATTTCTAGAGTAGTATTAAATTGAATTTACTGGCAGAGAATGGAGAACGCGGGTGATGTGAATCAATTGGATGCTGATGTTCTTTTGCCTCCTCGGAAACGTCTTCTTGCTGGATTGAAGAAACAGAGTTCAGATGGTGATGCTACAGCCTCTCCCTCTCCCTCCCCGGTTGCTGTTTCTTGTGTTACAGATATTGCTTCCCCTTCCTCCATGTCCTTTTCAAGTGAATATGAATCCCGACTTAAGAACCTGTTAAGTTCTTGTTCAAATAACCCTAACCTTACACCTGAGGAGTTAGTAGAGGCCTCAAAAGCAGCTGCAATTGTTGCCACTAAGGCTGCAAAGGCTGCAAGAGCTGCAGCTGAAGAAAAAGGTGCAATAGCAGCAAAGGCAGTTGCTGCAGCCAAGAGTGCTTTAGATTTAGCTGCATCTTTTTCTGAAGAGGCAGTGGAAAGAAGTCTGAAAAAGAGCAAGTCAAAAAAGCATCTCCCAGTGCAGCTGTTGTACAAAAAAAACCAACCAACTGAAAATTGTAGGACAGATGAAGAATTTGCTCGTAAGTTACATCGAGTCATTAACAGTTCTCCTAGAATCTCCAAGAATTCTCCAAACTCAAACTCGAAAGGCAGTAAACACAAGAAGCCCAAAAGCTCTTCAAGTTTCGAAATAACAGGAGGATCTGATGCAGTTATGGTATTTGGACAAGATTGCACATCTTTGAATAACAAGCATGCAGTAGCTGGCAAGATTGATTCTGATGAATCCATCCAAGAGGTATGCTCAATTAAGCAAGATAAGATTGGATTTAAATATGATAGATCTAGCCAAATGAAGATATATAATGGGGAAGCAGAGTCAAGCCAGTCAAAGAAAAAGAACTGTGAGGATCTGTCTTCCATAGGTAAGAAGAGAGGAAGGGTGAAGCTAAAAAAGTTGCCCTTGAGCATTTGCACCTCCAAAGATAGGGCTCAGCCAAAGGAAGGAATAAGAGCCAGAAGTTCTTCATTGACAGAAATGAACACAGGCAATCATCCTGTCAATACTATGCCCATGTTTCCTGTGGAGACATCCACAGACAGAATGAAGACATCCGAGGCTTCATCGACGCGGAAATGCCAGGAGTTCAAGTCACAGGCTTGTATCAAACAAAATAAAGCTGTGCAGTCATAATAATATTCATATATTACTTAAAATCAGTCATAATATTCATATATTACTTTGGGATGACTGTTTGTTACTATAATAGCTGTTGATAGCAGAGGTAGGAATCATGATGCTTCCTTTTTCTTTCTTTTTTTTAATTATTTATTTTTACAATATTGAATTTTATCGTTTTGTTCGTCTATGATTTTGTATTAGATTCCCGCTGAATAAATGTGAATTTAGATTTTTAGTTACTTGCAAAACTTCTTTCGGTTTAAAGTTGTGTTACTTCAATTGTCAAGAGAGCTTAATTGTCCTTGAGGCTGCGAGTAAGCTGAGTAGCTTGAGTGATCAACAACATCACTCTATTACTCACTCGGTCCATGGGTTATGGCACATCACATGCAACTTAACAATCTAATTCACACACGCTATGACACATCTCTCATACAACTTGACAATCTAATTCACACGCAACAAAAAAAAAATCATGAAATTTGTTCCTAATGATATACATTATACACATGTGAAAATAAATAATATAAGGGTTAATTACAGTTTGCCCCCTGTGGTTTGCCTAAAAATTAGTTTGCTCCCATGTGGTTTCAAGTCAAACAAACTGCCTCCCATGGTTTACCACGTTAGCACCGTTAACAAAAAGAGAAAAACAAACCAGACCAAACCAGCTACTTGAAAAACTTTTATAAAACCACCAAACCAAACCAACTACAAGAAAGAGAAAAACAAACAAAAAAATATACTCCTTTAAACATAGAAAAAAAATATATTTATCTTAATTTAAAAGACAAGTAAATTTTTTTTTTTATTTTGTTTATTTTCATTGTTACTTTCATAAAAAAAAAATTGTTATTTTATTTAATTTTTGTTTCATTCTTAATGATATTTTCCTAAAATACCTTTATTTTTGTAATATTTTAGGAAGATTTAACATATTATCTTACTACTCCCTCCGTCCCTAATTATAAATTCCTCTTGACACTTTTATTTTGTCCCTATTTATAAGGCCTTTTACCAATTTTCAATGAGCATTAATTATTTTTTTCCACAAATACACCTATTTATTTAACACTTTTTAGATTCCCAATAATATTAATAGGGGTGATTTTGAAAATACATATCAAAAGTTCACATTTCCAATACAATTAAATAAATTATTCCACTTTCTTAATGGACGTGAAATCTCCCAAGAGGGCCTTATAATTAGGGAAGGAGGTAGTATTAACTTCCCATTAAAAAAAATATACAATTGCTTATTAAAAAACTAAAGTTAGTTTATTCCTCCAAATGTTTTGTGTGATCTAATTTGGTTCATAAACAAAATAAAAGTTTTAAAATTTTTTTTGAAAATTTTTTTGGGTTCAATTTGATCTTCAAATAATAATGTCATCAGATTTATAAAAAAAAAATAGAGGTGTTTTAGGAAAGTATCATTAAGAATGAAACAAAAATTAAATAAAATAACAATTTTTTTATGAAAGTGACAATGAAAATAAACAAAATAATAATTTTTCTTGTATTTTACTATTAACTTCCCATTAAAAAAATATATATACAATTGCTTATTAAAAAACTAAAGTTAGTTTATTCCTCCAAATTTTTTGTGTGATTTAATTTGGTTCATAAACAAAATTGAAGTTTTAAAAAGTATTTTTTGAAAATTTTGTTCGGTTCAATTTGATCCTCAAATAATAATGTCATCAAATTTATAAAAAAAAAATATAGGTATTTTAGGAAAGTATCATTAAGAATGAAATAAAAATTAAATAAAATAACATTTTTTTTATGAAAGTGACAATGAAAATAAACAAAATAAAAAACAAAATAATAATTTTACTTGAATTTTAAATTAAGATATATATATATATATATATATATATATATATTTCTATGTTTAAAGGAGTATATATTTTTTTGTTTGTTTTTCTCTTTCTTGTAGCTGGTTTGGTTTGGTGGTTTTATAAAAGTTTTTCAAGTAGCTAGTTTGGTTTAGTGGTTTGGTTTGGTTTGTTTTTCTCTTTCTGTTATAACGGTGTTAATGTGGTAAACCACAGGGGCAGTTTGTTTCACTTGAAACCACGGGGGACAAACTAATTTTTAGACAAATCAAATTGGGCAAACTGTAATTAACTCATAATATAAAGCATAGAAGGAAAATAAAGAGCATCAAGAAATACTCCTTAGTGGGAAGGGTTTTTACAATATTCCACGGTCGATCTGTTTTGATGATTTTTTTTTTAAAATTTTGTTAGAAAGATTTTCGAAATTGAAAGTATTAAGGGTTTATGAGAGGTTCTTGAGAAAAGAGGAAGAAGACCAATATCACAAATAAAAAATGTAGGGTGTGTGAAGTAAAAATGAAAAAAAAAATTAAAAGTTGAGTGTGTGAAATAAAAGTGGAAAGAAAAAAGAAGGTAAAAGTTGGGTGTGTGAAAAAGGTTATTTTAGAAAATTCATTACAAAAATTATAAAACCGTGGGTGTTGAACTATTGATAGTAAAATATGGGTACATTTAAAAATTCTCTTAACTCAATTTGTAATGATAAATTAAACACTACTCCCTCCAATATCAAATATAAGCAAAACATATACTTTATTAGTGGTCTCATATATAAGTAAATGTAAACTAACTTTGTATTCTCACTATAATTATTCCTAAAATATTCATACAAAATGGTTGTAACATTTAATTTTTCTTAGATAAATAGACGAGTATATTACCAAACCACCAATGCAAGCAAAAGCATAGAGATCCAAAAAACCTTAAAGGCTTGCCACCATCTAGGATTGGCCACAATTGGTAATAGAGGTATATGACAAACCATAAGTAATTTCGGGGAGTCAGATATTGAAAAAAAAATAAGGGTATCTGACAAAAGTACCCCAAACTTCAAGGACATGAGACATAATTAAGCCTATTAAAATTAGAGAAAATGGTCTATTTGGTCCCCCAAAGATACACCTGGCATCCATTTAGTCCTCGAAAGATTTTGGGAATCAATTCAGTCCCCCAAAGATCAGAATGACATTCCGTTAGTCACTCCGCCCATAAATCCCTTAGTCAACCTTTTTAGTGCCACGTGTCACATTCTCATTAGTTATTTCTGGTGCACATATTTAGACACGAACCACAGGATTAACCCTCATAAAATCTCAACCGTTACTTATATCTGACGATCCAAATTTTAAAATGAAAAATAAAATAATAAATCTATATTTAATATTATTAAAAATTCAAAAAAATATTAAAAATTCAGAAAAAATTATTAAAAATTCAGAAAAATATTTTTTTTAAAAAAATACTGATTTTTTTTATATTTTAAAAATTAATAAAAAATTCATAAAATAATAAAAAATTCAGTAAATTAAAAAAAATCTGTAAAATAATTTTTAAAAGATAATGAATTTTTTTTTATATTTTAAAAAATAATAAAAAATTCAGAAAATTTTTAAAAAATCTGTAAAATATTTTTTTAAAAAATAATGAAATTTTTTTATATTTTAAAATTAATAAAATTCAGAAACTAATAAAAATATTCATAAAATTTTTTTAAAAATTGGTAAAATATTTTTTTTAAATATTATTGAAAATAATAAAAAACCTTTAAATATATTTTTATATCGATAACATGCAAATATTTTTTTAAATATTTTTGAAATTAATAAAAAGTTCATAAAATATATATTTAAAAAATCGGTAAATATTTTATAAAAAAATATGAAAATTTTATTTTCATTTTTCAAAATTTTATAAAATAAATCTGCTTTTAAAAATTATAAAATAGTTAAATGGTTTTAAAAAAATTTTCTTATTTTTTCAATTATTTCTCTGATTTTTTAATAATATTTTACCAAAATTTTAAAAAAATTTTGTATTTTTTTAATTATTTTTAAGAATTTTCTATTACTTTTTAGATTATAAAAAAACGATAAAAATAAATTTTCATATTTTTTTAAAAAATATATTTATATATTTTTATTATTTTCAGAAATTTTAAAAAAATATATTTGCATGTTTTTTAAAATTTTTTTGACTTTTTCATTTTCATTATTTTATAAATATTTAAAAAAAGGAAGGACACTTTTTCATAATTTTTTAAAATATTTTACTGATTTTTTAAATATTTTCTGACTTTTTTTATTCTTTTCTGAATTTTGTATTAATTTTTAAAATATTAAAAATTTAATTATTTCTTAAAAAAATATTTTACAGATTTTCTAAAACTTTTTTGATTTTTTTATTATTTTGTGAATTTTTATATTAATTTTTGAAATATAAAAAAATCAGTATTTTTTAAAAAATATTTTACCAATTTTTTAAAAATTTTATGAATTTTTTATTATTTTTTTACTTTTTTTACTAATTTTTAAAATATAAAAAAAATTTCATTATTTTTTTTAAAAATATTTTACAGATTTTTTAAAAAATTTTCTGAATTTTTTTATTATTTTCTGAATTTTTATAAATTTTTTAAATATAAAAAAAAATCAGTATTATTTTAAAAAATATTTTACAGATTTCTTTTTTAAATTTTCTGAATTTTTTATTATTTTCTGAATTTTTTATTAATTTTTAAAATATAAAAAAATTCAGTATTTTTTTAAAAAATATTTTTCCTTATTTTTAATAATATTTTTCAGAATTTTTTAATATTTTTTCGAATTTTTAATAATATTAAATATAGTTTTATTATTTTATTTTTTATCTTTAAATTTGGACCGTTAGATATAAGCAACGGTTGAGATTTTATGAGGGAATAATGATGTGGTTCGTGTCTAAATATGTGCACCGGAAATAACCAATGAGAATGTGACACGTGGCACTAAAAAGGTTGAGTAATGGATTTATGAACGGAGGGACTAACGGGATGTCATTCTGATCTTTGAGGGACTAAATTGATTCCCAAAATCTTTTGGGGACTAAATGGATGCCAGGTGTATCTTTGGGGGACCAAACAGACCATTTTCTTTTAAAATTAAGATGATGCATTCTTATTTTGTTAACAATCTGTCTTGAGTCATTAACCAACAGATAAAAGAGTGCTTAGAAATATTATACCTCCCCCATACAAACCCAACAAGGATGAATTTCCTCGGTTTCTCTCTTCTCCAATCATATATATCCTACACTAACAGAGTAAAGGCCATTATTACTACCTTTCTATTTAGTGCCTGCAGAACCAGCTTTAAAAACATCCCCTCACCTTCATGAGTTTCTTCTAGTGCCAGCTAGAATCTAGCTTGGTAACATGGTTCCATACATTAGTGTGCTTCAAATACACGTTGTGTATTGCAACAAGCTATAGGCCTAAAGTCTTTAGCATTACAAGTACCTTCTAATTTAGGCACTAGAGCAATCAATGTAGAATTTATCTGCTTCAACATTTTGCCATTCTGAAAAAATTCAAGGGCAGCATCACTAACATCCTTCCTTGTAATATCCTAAGCATTTTTAAAGAAGCCATTTCCATACTCATCTGGACCAAGGCTTTTAGTTATATCAATTTCCATCATTGCCTCCTTAACATCTTCCTCAATGAATTTAGCAATTAAATCCAACTGTCGATTGATATTAAGACAAAGACCTTCATCAAAGATCTCTGGATCAATTTCCTGTCTTGCTTGGACAAACTTGCCAATTAAGTTTTGGAAAAAGTCTAAGAAGTGTTTTTCCACCAAGTCTCTATCCTCTTTAACAGTTCCATCATGTTCAGTGACAGTAGATATTCTATTCTTCATCTGCCTTTTCTTGAATAAAACATGAAAAAATGCACTGTTACTATCTTTATCTGAAAGCCATAAGGATTTAGCTTTCTGCTGAAGAAAACTATTAACAGATAACTTCAAAACAATAAGCTTCTTCTTGGCCTCTTTCTCATTCTTGTGCAAATCAACATTTAAAGGATCTTGAGCCAAATCAATCTATTGTTGATGTAACATCCTAAAAATTAATATTAAATATAATAACTTTAGATATATATATATATATATATATATATATAAATATTTATTTAGGGATAAGATTAAGCCATAGAAATTGTATAAGGGTAGTGAGGTAATAGGAAGCATAGGCCGACCTAGTATGTAAGTATTGGACCTCGGACCGATCCCGGCCGAGCTAAATGGGGTCAAACGCGGAACCTGTTGTCAAGCTCGGATTAGCCGACCTCTGCGCACCTCACATTATTATCCGAGAAGGAAGCTCGGACTACTGCTGTTCCTCTATACCGAGCCGACATATCCTAGCTCCTCCGTGACAGCTCATGCTGAGCTGTTGGCCCATTGGGTTTCGCACCATCCGTACGATGTACTATCATTCACTTTATGTCACTATCATTCACTTTATGTCACCATCATTGCTTTATGTCCTTTTCAAGTCACTATTCATGGCTTCCTTTAGAAGCCAATGAATCCTATCCACATATTCTTGTAGGATTCTCATGTTTTGATGCTAACAATCTCTCTCCAAGCAACAACATTGGCAACAAGCAAGCTACACCACATGAAGATTAGAATTAGGATTTTTATTAATTCTATTTCAATGTAATCTTTATTTTTATGCAATGCATCTCATTGATGTGGGTAGCTTAGGTGATTTTAAGAATATTTAAATAATGTTTGATAAAGAGTGAAGATACTTTAAATCTTGATTAAATAGCTCTATTAAAAGTTTTGTGAAAATCCTTTTAGAAAAACCTTGTTTTTATTCAGATTCTGATCAGTTTACTCGAGTAATGAGTATTGAGTCACTCGAGTAATTTATGTCATGACAGGTTAATCGAGTAATGGTTTACACATCACTCGAGTAACTTAATCTGACATGTTTTAATCGAGTGAAGTTATATGGTTTACTCGAGTAATTCAATCAGTGTTTGGAAAATTATAAAAGGACTTAATTTTCTCTTTCACAAATATACACATTCATTCTTACAATTTTCTATACACTTTTAAAAAGCAATTCAAGAGCTATTTTACATCCTTCAAGAGCTATCAAGATTCAACAAAGAACTTTTCATTCTTCACTCTATTTCTCTCATTGTTCAAATATTCTTGAAATCATAATTTTTGTTCTTAGTGGTTGTTGAAGATTTGCAATTTATGATTGCATCATTGAAGTTTCAACACAAGTGAAGAATCTCACAAGGAAGACTTTGAGGATCAAATCAAAGCAAGAAAAGAGGATTGGTTGGAAGCATCTTCAATCAATTAGCAAGGAAATCTAGAATTCTCAAAAGGGGTAGATTAGATCAAAGTGTTTGGTACACACTTTGAGTTGGGTTTTAAGATAGGAGAACAAAGAATCTAGTTGCATCTTAAAACATTGTAAAATCTACATTTGAAGATTTCTAGTGAAGAATCTCTCTTGATTCAAGAGGGGACTGGAGTAGCTTTCAAATGGGTGAAAGTGAACCAGGATAAATCCTTGTGTCTCTTTTATTTTCATTCCTTGTATTGCATTAATTCATTAACAATTGCATTTTTAGGTTAGAATTGGGGTTTTCTTAATTCTACTCAATTGATCTAAAATTGCATGTTAATATTACTTGAAATTGTTCATATTAATCATTCATTATTTGTTGAATCATCATAGCATTGTTATTCTTGAAGATCTCCATTGAAAACTGAGTTTTAATTGAATTTTACCCAGTTTACTCGAGTAAAGTTCTTGTCACTCGAGTAATCTGCTTTCAGTTTATGAACAATACTCGAGTAGGTTTTCTGTTACTCGAGTGATTTAAAAATAGCTTTCGTAATACTCGAGTGATTTGCTTAATACTCGAGTGAAATTATTTTTGCTTGCGTATTACTCGAGTGAAGTCTTGAGTTACTCGAGTAATCTGACTTGAATTTTTAAGAAAATTTATTTTCATAAAACCATTCTCTTAGGTGAACGAAAAAATCTGTAATAAGGATTCAATATTCTATTCACCCCCCCTCTAGACTATTTTGAGCCGCTTGTTGGTTTCCAACAAGTGGTATCAGAGCTCGGACGAAAAATCCGAGCCTTAAAAAGCTTTTTCGAAAAGATCCTTTTACTTGGAAACAATGGGCTCAATTTCAAATCCTTTTGGTGGTGAAGGAACTTCCATTAATCGTCCTCCACTATTCAATGGTGAGGGTTACGCTTATTGGAAGGTTCGCATGAAAATTTTTATTCAAGCCATAGATATGGAAATTTGGAACGCCATAGAGAATGGACCTTTTGTTCCTCAAACGAAAGTAAATGATGTTGTTTCGATCAAACCACAATCGAGTTGGGACAATGATGATAAGAAGAAAGTTGCATTTGATTTAAAAGCTAAAAATATCATCACGTCCGCTCTTTCTTATGATGAGTTCTTTCGAGTATCTCAATGTGTTGATGCTAAACAAATGTGGGACACATTACAAGTCACACATGAGGGCACTTCGGAGGTTAGAAGGGCTAGGCTAAATACACTCATGCATGAATATGAACTCTTTCGTATGCTACCTAATGAAAACATAGGTGACATGCAAAAGCGGTTCACTCATATCATAAATCATCTTTCTGCACTTGGAAAAGTTATTACTAATGGTGAAGTTGTTAATAAGATTTTGAGATGTCTTAGCAGGGAATGGCAACCTAAGGTGACGGCCATTACGGAAGCTAGAGACGTGGATCAAATTGACTTAGCAACTCTATTCGGAAAGCTTCAAGAGCATGAAATGGAGCTTGGACGGTTATCCATGAATGAAGATGCCGATAGAAAGAAAAAGGGGATTGCTCTTAAATCAACTTCAAAATCTCTTAAGGCACAAGAGGAAAACTCTCAAGTGGATGACTCAGACTCCGATATAGATGATGAGACCCTTGGCTTGCTAGTTAAAAAGCTTGGTAGGTTCTTTAAGAGAAAGGGAAACTTTAATAAGAATAGACAAAGAGATTCTAAGGACTCTCAACCAAGAAATAAGACTAACAAGGATCACATCAAGTGTCATGGGTGTGGAAAGCTTGGTCACTATCGATCAAAATGCCCAACTCATTCTAAGAAGTCGGAAGGTGACAACTCTAAGTTCAACTCATCTAACGGAAAAAGGGCTTACATAGTATGGGATGAAGAGGAGAGTCAATCAACATCTAGCTCATCGGATGATGAAGAACTTGCAAATCTATGTTTGATGACGAAGCTTGATGAAGAGGAATCTTCGAGCATTAAATCAAGTGACAACGTCAATGAGGTAGATTATCTTTCCGATGCTAGCTCTAGTTCTAATTCTCCTTCATTCAATGAATTGTACAATGTGTATGTAGAGATGCATAAAGAGTTGAAGAAGCTTGCTAAAATAAATGTTGAAAGAAAGAATTTCATAATGAAGCAACATGAAAAGATAATTGAACTTCAAAAAGATTTAGAAGAACTTAAGCTTCAAAATGAAACTCTTGAACTCATTTATGCAAACTCTACATGCAATTGTGAATTGAAATCAAATGAGACTCCATCTTTTGAAAATTGCAAGTCTTTGGAAAAAGAAGTTTTTAATTTGAATGATCGACTTGCAAGGCTCATGAAAGGAGATACTTCATTAGATCATTTGCTTTCAACTCAAAGGAACAATAGCAATAGATCCGGTCTTGGCTATACTAAACCTAAGAAACGCAATTATCGCAAAGTTGGTGGATTTTCAAAGAATAAGATTTCTAAAAACCCAACTTGCCATTATTGTGGGATCTTTGGGCATACCACAAATAAATGTAATATAAAGAAATTTGGTATACCAAGCGGAGAATATATTTGGATTGTTAAGGGGACTTCTCCCCATGCTAACAACAAAGGACCCAAGACCACTTGGGTACCTAAGTCAACCAAATGATATCTTTCTTGTAGGTGTGTCTTCGAACCAAAGAGCGCAAATGGTACTTGGATAATGGTTGTTCGAGACACATGACGGGCGACAAAACGCACTTCATGGAACTTACTCCGAAAAATGGTGGATTTGTGACATACGACGACAACAACAAGGGCAAAATTCTAGGAGTCGGGAAGATCGGTAACGTATCTAACCTTATCATAGAAAATGTCTTATACGTAGAAGGCTTAGAACACAACTTGCTTAGTATAAGCCAACTATGCGATATGGACAATTATGTGACTTTTACTCCGGAATTATGCTTCATTAAGTCTTCTATAGATGATAGTGTTAAGTTTGTTGGTCGTCGCTCTAATAACACTTACTTAATTGATTTGGATGAGATAACTTCACTATTTTCAAAATGTTTCAAATCTTTTGATGATGAAATTCGTCTTTGGCATAGACGAATTGCTCATGTGAATGTGAATCAATTAAACAAACTTTTGCGAAAAGATTTAGTGATTGGTTTACCTAAACTAAACTTTAAGCTTGATGGCATTTGTGACTCTTGTCAAAAGTGCAAGCAAGTTAAAAGTTCTTTTAAACCTAAAAATGTGATAAGCACAACAAAGCCTTTGGAGCTAATCCATATGGATTTGTTTGGCCCTTCACAAATTAAAAGTTTAGGTGGCAATTACTATGGATTTGTTTTAGTAGACGATTTTACTAGATTCACATGGACTTTATTTTTATCCGCAAAAAGTGAAGTTTATAAATGTTTTAAAAAGTTTGCCAAACTCATCCAAAATCAACTAAGTTTGAAAATTGTGTCTATTAGAAGTGACCACGGAGGTGAGTTTGAAAACACTAGGATTGATGCGTTTTGTGATAAGTTTGGTATTGATCATCAATTTTCGGCCCCTAGGACTCCGGAGCAAAACGGAGTTGTAGAAAGGAAAAATAGAATATTAGTGGAACTTGCTCGTACTATGTTGAAAGAATCAAATGTTCCTAAATATTTTTGGGCCGATGCGGTAAACACTGCTTGTTATGTGCTTAATAGGGTTCTTATTCGTCCGCATTTAAATAAAACACCTTATGAACTTTTAAAAGGGCGAAAGCCAAATATTTCACATTTTCATGTTTTTGGGTGTAAGGTGTTTGTTTTAAATAACGGAAAGGAACCAGTCGGCAAGTTTGACTCCAAAGCCGACGAAGGCATATTCATAGGTTATTCAACCCATAGCAAAGCATATAGAGTCTACAATAAAAGAACATTAACCGTTGAGGAATCCGTGCATGTTGTATTTGATGAATCTTCGAAAGGAGATTGTGTTGTTTCTTGTGATGATGATAATATAGGTACATTTTTGGATCATGAGAAGTCAACACCACAACAAATGGAAGAGAATCAAATTGAAGATGGAGAGGTGCAAGCACAAGATAAAGACTTAGCACAAGAGATTCAATCTCAATTACCAATAGCATGGAAATCAAACAAAAAACATCCGATTTCTAACATCTTAGGTGACATTGCGAAGGGAGTGGTAACCCGACGCACTTTAAATAATTTTTGTTATTATGTTGCCTTTGTATCTAAAATAGAACCTAAGAGTATCAAAGAGGCTCTTCAAGATGATCATTGGATTATGGCCATGCAAGAAGAATTAAATCAATTTGAAAGAAACCAAGTTTGGGAGCTTGTGCCAAAACCCGATGATCGTCCTGTAATTAGTACTCGGTGGATCTATAGGAATAAGTTAGATGAATCGGGTATTATTGTTAGGAATAAAGCTAGGTTGGTAGCACAAGGTTATAGTCAAGAAGAAGGAATCGATTACGATGAGACATATGCTCCTGTTGCTAGACTAGAAGCTATTCGTATTCTTCTCGCTTTTGCTTCGATAATGAATTTTAAATTGTATCAAATGGATGTTAAGAGCGCCTTTCTTAACGGATACATTCAAGAGGAAGTTTACGTGTCACAACCTCCCGGATTCGAGAGTTTTGAGCATCCGAACTACGTTTTCAAACTGAAAAAGGCTTTGTACGGTTTGAAACAAGCTCCTAGAGCTTGGTACGACCGACTAAGCAATTTTTTATTACAAAAAGGTTTTAAACGAGGCACTGTTGACACTACACTTTTTATTGAACGTTCCGGTAAGGATATTTTATTGGTTCAAATATATGTTGACGATATTATATTTGGTGCTACTAACGATAACTTGTGTAAGAAGTTTTCAGACTTGATGCAAAGCGAATTCGAGATGTCGATGATGGGAGAGCTTACATTCTTTCTTGGCCTTCAAATAAAGCAGCTTAATGATGGCATTTATATTCATCAGAGTAAATATTGTAGAGAGCTTCTCAAACGTTTTGGGATGGATTCGTGCAAATCCGCTTCTACACCAATGAGCGTTGCATGCTACCTAGATCAATATGAGGTTGGAAAAGCGGTAGAGGTAACAAAGTATCGTGGTATTATTGGTAGTTTGTTATACTTAACTGCATCTAGGCCTGACATCATGTTTAGTGTATGTATGTGTGCACGTTTTCAAGCAAAACCGAAAGAGTCGCATCTAACTGCTGTCAAAAGAATAATGAAATACTTAAAGGGTACAATGAATACTGGACTTTATTATCCTAGGGATGCTTTTCTAAAACTTATAGGTTATTCGGACTCTGAATTTGCCGGTTGTAAAGTTGAGCGAAAAAGTACAAGCGGAACATGCCATTTAATTGGTAATTCACTTGTATCGTGGTTTTCTAAAAAGCAAAATTGTGTAGCTTTATCAACCGCGGAGGCCGAATACATAGCTGCAGGTAGTTGCTGTGCACAAATTTTATGGATGAAACAACAATTATCTGACTTTGGTTTAAATTTGACAAAAATCCCTATAAAGTGTGATAACACTTCGGCAATTAATTTGACTAAAAATCCAGTATTACACTCAAGGACAAAGCATATTGAAATTAGGCATCACTTTTTGAGAGATCATGTTCAAAAAGGTGATTGTGTTATTGAGTTTGTTCAAACTTCGGATCAATTAGCTGATATCTTTACAAAACCATTACCAAGGGACACATTTTATAAAATTCGAAGAGAACTTGGTATTTTTGATGAATCAACTATTAGCTAATTGTATTTGATGCTTTTCGAAATCACCTTCAAGCCTATTTCAATGTGATTTGTATTTTGAGTTGTTGTATCTTATTAAAGTGTTTCTTATTTTTTTGTGATATGTAGTTATGTGTGTGTGTTTTCTATAATATGTTAATTGCTTTATTTGTATGTGTGTTACTTGCTAAATGCTAAGGGTTTCTATGTGGTTGTGCATGAAAAATGTTTTTGCATGAAAAATTTGAAATTTTTAAAATTCTGGACAGTTCACTCGAGTAACAGATATTTCACTCGAGTAATTTTAAAATCTCTTTCGTATTACTCGAGTAATTCTGTTTGTCACTCGATTAATTTTAAAATCTCTTTCTTATTACTCGAGTAATTCTGTTTGTCACTCGATTAATTTTAAAATGACTTTCGTATCACTCGATTAGTTCATCCATCACTTGAGTAAATTTTTTTTAATCTTCGGCATACTCGAGTAACATTTCTTTTCACTCGATTACTGCTCGAATCACTCGAGTAACGCATGAACATCACTCGAGTAACTTACGTGATTTTAAAATCTGAACTGTTGAAAACTGCATCATTTTTCACGTTTCTTTCTCTCTCTTGTTCGTATTTCTCTCTTCTCTCTCATATGGTTCTTCATCAAATCATCATTTTCAGCCACAAAACTTAACAAATCATACAAATTTCTTCCATATTTCATCATTATATCATCATTTCTACTCATTTCATTAATCAATTTCACCATTTATACTCAAAATCCGAAAATTCCCAAACCAAAACCCTAACCCCAAAACCAAATCTGATCTTTCTGAATCAATGGCTTCTTCCTCACAATCTCAACCTCCTAGAAAGAAAGCAAAGCAAGGAGCAGGCCGTAACGACCCCTGGTTTTCTGGAATCAACCGAGACTTGCGGGAACCGACATTTATCAATCGCTCTTTTGGTCTTACACGGTATGTTAAGTTTGCTTGGTTGCATAAGGAGCAATTTCCATTTGTAGAGGATTTAGAATTTCAGAATTTGAAGAGGTTTTTAGAATTTGAGACTCATTATTACCCTAGGCTTGTCAGACAATTTTATCAGAATTTTACTAAGCTAGATGGTGAGTATCAAACAATGGTTAGAGGACATCATTTTGTTATAAAGCCTGAAGATTTGACAATGATGTTTGGTTTAGAAAACAAGGGAACTTTTATTGGTGATGATGACTGTCTGGATTTGGATGTGGATACTAATAAGATTTATACTGATTTGTTGCGTACTGGTGAATCTTGGAGTGATAGGTCTACTAGAACTGTATCACCTTTGCATGCTGTGGATAGAGTGCTCATGTACATTGTTTCTTATTGTTTGATTCTGAAATGTAATCAAAATTATGCACAATTGGGAGATGATGATCTTATTTTGTTTCATGGGATCAAAAAGAGATATGAGATGAATTGGAATAAAATGTTTTTAGCTCGTATGGAAGCTGCTGCTCAATCTCCTCCTACCCAATTCTTGCCATATCCTATGCATGTTACCAAAATCATGAGGTATTATCGTGTTCCAATCCCTGATGATGAGCCAACTGTGACAGAAAAGAAAAATAACTGGTGTCTTAATGATTCACACATTAGTTATATGAAAATTGCTTGGCATAGGGAAAGTCGCACTTGGTTATGGAAATCACAGATTAAGGAAATGGCTGAAGCTGCAAAGACTGCAAGAGCTTCAGGTTCTAGGAAAAGGACTTTACTTGGTGATAGGGCTGGTGCATCTTCTTCTGCTCCTCCTTCTTCTACTGATCCGATGGATACTGATCGTGTTGAGGACTATATCAATTTGGACAATCTTGGTACTCCATTTGATGCACAGGCTGCTCATGAGTCATTGGTTGAGCACATCAATGCTCAATTCGCTCAGTTGGAGATGAGACAGGATGTGAGGAATATTGCCATGGAGCATCGTTTAATGGATTATATGTCTGGCCTCTTTTCTCACCATTTCCCTCCTCCTCCACCTGATTCCTAGACCTGTGGATGTTGATGATATTTTGCTGATTGTTTTCTGTTTCATGTTTCATATGCATATTTCTGACTATGTTATGTTTATGTTTCTGTTTCATGTTTATGACTCTGTTGCTACTATGTTTTTGGACCTTGTGTATGGTCTAGTTTGGTTAGTTTCGTTTGATTATTTGCTATGGTTGATGTCTTTTTGCTTTACACTATGATTTGCTGCATAGTATGATACTCTGATATTATGGATTATGGTGCTATATTCGTTGTGTGTTTCTATTCGTTGTGGCACTATTGTGGTTTATTTTGGTATTGTCTTTATTGTTATTTTTTTATACCATTGTGAACTACTTACCTTCAACTTTTGGCAAAGGACTTTTCTCAACTTTCTTATCTTTTTAATGATGCCAAAAGGGGGAGAATATTTTGTTGATGTTGTTCTTGTAGGTTAAGTTTTATTATATTTTTCCTAGGTGTTTTACATTTAGGGGGAGTATGTTAAAACTTAGTGCTTAATTGAAAAGGAGGTTTGTCATCATCAAAAAGGGGGAGTTTGTAGGATTCTCATGTTTTGATGCTAACAATCTCTCTCCAAGCAACAACATTGGCAACAAGCAAGCTACACCACATGAAGATTAGAATTAGGATTTTTATTAATTCTATTTCAATGTAATCTTTATTTTTATGCAATGCATCTCATTGGTGTGGGTAGCTTAGGTGATTTTAAGAATATTTAAATAATGTTTGATAAAGAGTGAAGATACTTTAAATCTTGATTAAATAGCTCTATTAAAAGTTTTGTGAAAATCCTTTTAGAAAAACCTTGTTTTTATTCAGATTCTGATCAGTTTACTCGAGTAATGAGTATTGAGTCACTCGAGTAATTTATGTCATGACAGGTTAATCGAGTAATGGTTTACACATCACTCGAGTAACTTAATCTGACATGTTTTAATCGAGTGAAGTTATATGGTTTACTCGAGTAATTCAATCAGTGTTTGGAAAATTATAAAAGGACTTAATTTTCTCTTTCACAAATATACACATTCATTCTTACAATTTTCTATACACTTTTAAAAAGCAATTCAAGAGCTATTTTACATCTTTCAAGAGCTATCAAGATTCAACAAAGAACTTTTCATTCTTCACTCTATTTCTCTCATTGTTCAAATATTCTTGAAATCATAATTTTTGTTCTTAGTGGTTGTTGAAGATTTGCAATTTATGATTGCATCATTGAAGTTTCAACACAAGTGAAGAATCTCACAAGGAAGACTTTGAGGATCAAATCAAAGCAAGAAAAGAGGATTGGTTGGAAGCATCTTCAATCAATTAGCAAGGAAATCTAGAATTCTCAAAAGGGGTAGATTAGATCAAAGTGTTTGGTACACACTTTGAGTTGGGTTTTAAGATAGGAGAACTAAGAATCTAGTTGCATCTTAAAACATTGTAAAATCTACATTTGAAGATTTCTAGTGAAGAATCTCTCTTGATTCAAGAGGGGACTGGAGTAGCTTTCAAGTGGGTGAAAGTGAACCAGGATAAATCCTTGTGTCTCTTTTATTTTCATTCCTTGTATTGCATTAATTCATTAACAATTGCATTTTTAGGTTAGAATTGGGGTTTTCTTAATTCTACTCAATTGATCTAAAATTGCATGTTAATATTACTTGAAATTGTTCATATTAATCATTCATTATTTGTTGAATCATCATAGCATTGTTATTCTTGAAGAACTCCATTGAAAACTGAGTTTTAATTGAATTTTACCCAGTTTACTCGAGTAAAGTTCTTGTCACTCGAGTAATCTGCTTTCAGTTTATGAACAATACTCGAGTAGGTTTTCTGTTACTCGAGTGATTTAAAAATAGCTTTCGTAATACTCGAGTGATTTGCTTAATACTCGAGTGAAATTATTTTTGCTTGCGTATTACTCGAGTGAAGTCTTGAGTTACTCGAGTAATCTGACTTGAATTTTTAAGAAAATTTATTTTCATAAAACCATTCTCTTAGGTGAACGAAAAAATCTGTAATAAGGCTTCAATATTCTATTCACCCCCCCTCTAGACTACTTTGAGCCGCTTGTTGGTTTCCAACAATTCTAGCTTCTCCTAGAAGCCTCCAATGAGAGCCACACAAATATTTCCCCTAAATGAATAAAAGTGAAACAATACACAACACATAACACACTTTGCATTCTCACTCTCTTTCTCCTTCGTCTCTCTCTCTTTTCTTCTCTGAAAACCCAGCACCATCAAACCCCAACATATTTCCCTCCCTCTTCTCACTCACGAACATCCCTCTCTTCCACCAAGTGGTACCAACCGGAAACCCTCCTTCTTGCCGTTCTTCTTCCCGTTTCGGACGTCCCTGGACCGTCGTGGCATTCGTGTGTATGCATGTGAAATATGGTTTGATTACTTGTTATTTATGTGCTAATTGACTACTTGTGTTTGGCTTGGTAGTTCGGTATGGCATGTTAGAAACTGCTTATTTAAGTTCTGTGTAATGCTCACCTCCTTACCATTTTCCAGGTACTGAGCCCGAGCAGACGCAGTCCCCGGCCGAGCAGGTTCACTCTCCCTCACAAGGAGAGTAAGTCATTTAGAGTCGGAGAATTCGTCGGGTCTCGGCCTGTTGGGCCGAGCTACAACACTCTTTTGTATTTTTGTCTTCGGATTGTCTAGATGGGCCTCGGCCAGTTGGCCGAGCTAAACTTTTACTGAACTTGTATTTTGAATATGAACTCGGTGTATCTGTTACTGAACTTTTTATGCTTTGTTCGAATTAAAGTCTTCCGCTTTATAACTCTGATGTTGTTGTATTAATGAAAGGAAATATTACGTTGGCAATTATCATATTCGTTTTAGAAGAAATTTTAAATCCTAATTTTCGGGTTTTAAGGGTAATTATTAAATAGGGTGTTACATTTTTGGTATCAGAGCAGTTTCTCCTCGGCCTATTGGAGTTGCAAAGGACTCCAGTGGTTACTCACCAAGAGAGTGACAAATAAGTAAAGTCTAGAAGTCTAAGTTAGACAATAGAGCTTATAGATATATATGTTTATGTATATATATATTTACTTGATTATTCGGTGGTTAATTGGCTTTCTCTCCATGACCGAACAACATGGCTGGGAGAAGAGCTGATAACGATCGAATTGCTGCTGTGTTGGAAACGCTGGTTCAACTGCAGTAGAACCAAGCGCAGGCTCAGCAGAATCAGGCTGAGAACCTCGCTCAGAACATCGCCGCAGCCGCAGCCCTTCAGCCTCAATCTCCGACTCCGGTCGAGATCGATTGGATGAGCCAATTTCGGAAGAATGAACCACCTCGGTTTGAAGGGGGTTACAATCCTGATGGGGCTCAGAGATGGCTCCAGGACATTGAGAAGATTTTCCGATCTCTACAGCCGCCCTATGAGTACAGGGTGAGGTTAGCTGAATTTGTGCTGGCGAGTGAAGCCGAGCACTGGTGGGAGCAGCAGAGCCGTGGACTGGAAGCGGCTAATGAAGCCATTACTTGGGATCTGTTCCGAGCTCGATTCCTTGGAAAGTACTTTCCCGAGGATGTCAGGAGAGAGAAAGAGCTCGCTTTTCTCAAGCTGGAACAGAGGAACTTGAGTGTCGGGGAATATGCCGCTCAGTTAGAGGATTTGATCCGTTATTCTGGAAGCTACTGAGATGCCGATGAGCGTACTAAGTGTATCAAGTTTGAGTCTGGTCTCCGTGATGATATTCGGCTCGCTTTCGAATATCAGAATGTGGCCAATCTCTCACAGCTGGTAAACATGGCTAGCACCTATGAGAAGGGGCTCAAGAGGAAAGCCGACGGAAAGCGGAGCAGGTCGGCACAGAAAGCAGTGGGTCCGATCAGAGGAAGAGGAGTTGTTCAGAGATCTGCTCCCTAAGTGAATCCGAGCTCCAGAATGTCAGCAGCTTCGAGGAGTGGTGGTCAGATGGTTGTTGTCCCTGGTCCCTATCCGATATGTCCACACTGTGGGAAGCAGCACAAGGGAGAATGCTGGAGTCTGGATCCGAGCAGAGCAAGAGGATCCTATTTTCGTTGTGGCAAGCCTGGTTATTTTGCAGCTCGGTGTACCGAGAACATTGTGAAAGAAGAGGTCAATGTGACCAAGGCTCATCAGACTGGTGTTAACCGACCGATGCAGAGAGGCAAAGTTTACACTATGGATGGTGAAGAAGTAACCGATGCCGACGAGCTGATCTGAGGTACTTGTCAAGTAAACAACATTCCATGTGCCGTGTTATTTGATTGTGGAGCCACACATTCTTTCATTTCCCTTGACTGTATGAACAAGCTAAAACTATCCCCAGTAGAAATGCCTTACAAATTATCCATTTCTACCCCAACCAATTCTTCTGTAATTACTTCCCAAATGTGTCTAGAGTGTCCTATCCAAGTATTAGGCCGAGAGTTTAAGATCAATTTGATTTGCTTGCCCCTAACCAAACTAGATATTATCCTCGGCATGGACTGGATGTCCCAACACCATGTCCTGCTCGACTGTTGAGAGAAAACTGTCATCTTTAGTGGCCCTTCTGTTGCAAAGTTAGAGGCGACAGAGGAACCAACCTTAAACCGAATTCCTGTAGTCGGAGAATTCCCAGAGGTTTTCTCGGACGAAATGCCTGGCTTACCGCCGAGAATAGAAGTAGAGTTTAGTATAGACCTTATTCCGGGAACTGGCCCGATCTCAATTGCTCCGTACCGAATGGCACCTCCCGAGCTAGAAGAGCTTAAGAAACAACTGGAAGAACTTTTGGCCAAAAAGATAATTAGACCGAGCGTATCACCTTGGGGAGCTCCGATTTTGTTTGTTAAAAAGAAAGATGGCAGCCTCAGAATGTGCACTGATTATCGGAAGCTCTACGCGGTAACGGTGAAGAACAAATATCCCCTCCCACAGATTGACGACTTATTGGACCAGCTCAAGGGAGCGTCGGTGTTCTCAAAGATAGACCTCTGATCAGGATACCACCAGATCCGTATCCGAGATGAAGATATTCCAAAGACAGCTTTCAGGACGAGATATGGGCATTTTGAGTATGTGGTTATGCCCTTCAGACTTACCAACGCCCCTGCCATCTTCATGGACTACATGAATAGGATCTTTCGACCTTACCTAGATTCGTTTGTGATAGTTTTCATCGACGACATCCTCATCTACTCTCGGAGTCCGAGCGAACACGAGCAGCACTTGAGAACGGTGTTGCAGGTTTTGAAGGACAAGGAACTCTACGCCAAGCTTTCTAAGTGCAGTTTTTGGCTCAAAGAGTTCATTTCCTCGGACATGTGATATCCGAGCACGGTGTAGCAGTTGATCCCTCCAAGGTGGAAGCGATACTTAAGTGGGAGAGACCCAACTCGGTAACCGAGATCAGGAGTTTCCTCGGTCTTGCAGGGTACTACAGGAGATTCATTGAAGGATTTTCTAAACTGGCTCTACCGTTAACTTCGTTAACCAGGAAGGATGCACCTTACCAATGGTCCGAGGAGTGCGAACAGAGCTTTCAAGAGCTAAAGAAAAGGTTGACGAGTTCGCCCGTGTTGATTTTGCCCGATCCGATCAAAGCCTTTGACGTGTTTTGTGACGCCTCAAAGCAGGGTCTCGGCTGTGTGTTGATGCAACAAGGAAAAGTGGTGGCTTATGCCTCTAGACAGCTTCGGCAACACGAACAGAATTACCCCACGCATGATCTCGAATTGGCAGTTGTGGTGTTCGCCCTTAAGATTTGGAGACACTACCTGTATGGCACAAAATTCGAGGTGTTCAGTGACCACAAGAGTCTCGGCTATCTGTTCGACCAGAAGGAACTGAACATGAGGCAGTGCAGATGGGTGGAATTCTTGAAAGACTACGATTTCAACCTGCACTATCATCCTGGAAAAGCCAACGTTGTGGCCGACGCCCTCAACAGGAAAAGCCTTCATCTGAGCAATATGATGGTTCGAGAGATGCAGTTGATGCAGGAGTTTAGCGATCTTAACCTCGGCATACAGAAGAAGGAAAACAGTGTTGTCTTGGAAATGCTGCAAGTAACCAATGATTTTGTGGGTTTCATCAAGGAAAGACAGGCTGCCGACCTAGAACTCCAGAAACTACTAGAAAGAGCAGGAGACAAGGATGAACCCGACTTCGCTAAAGGACCTGATGGTCTCGTAAGATTTCGGGGCCGAGTTTGCATTCCTATGGACTTTGAAGTCCAAAGAAAGTTAATGGAAGACGCCCACAAGACGAAGATGAGTCTTCACCCAGGAGCCACCAAGATGTACCAGGATCTGAAGAGGTTATTTTGGTGGCCGAAGTTGAAGACCGATGTGGCAGATTATGTGTCTCGGTGTTTGACATGCCAGAAATCCAAGATCGAGCATCAGAAACCAGGAGGATTACTCAAATCCTTGGATATTCCGCAATGGAAGTGGGACAACATTTCGATGGATTTTGTGTCGGGTCTACCGAGAACAAGGTCAGGGCAGGAAGCCATTTGGGTTGTGGTGGACCGACTAACAAAGTGTGCCCATTTCCTGTCGATCAGCATGAAGTACAGCCTTGAGAAGCTGACGCAACTGTACATAAAGGACATTGTTCGGCTTCACGGTGTTCCGAGCAGCATAGTGTCGGACCGTGATCCTCGCTTCTTATCCCGATTTTGGCAGAGTTTGCAGCAAGCCATGGGTACAAAGTTGAGGTTTAGAATAGCTTATCATCCTCAAACCGATGGACAATCCGAGCGCACCATTCAGACTCTTGAGGACTTGCTGAGGACATGTGTGCTCGAACAGTCGGAAAGTTGGGAAGCACTTCTGCCCTTGGTCGAATTCACTTACAACAACAGTTTCCATTCAAGTATCGGAATGGCTCCTTTCGAAGCATTGTATGGTCGAAAATGTCGGACGCCGTTATGCTGGTTCCAGATAGGAGAAAACTTGTTGATTGGTCCTGACATTGTGCATGAGACAACCGAGAAGATCCGAATGATACAAGGAAAGATGAAAGCAGCACAAGACCGGCAGAAGAGCTATGCCGACAAGAGAAGGAAACCCTTGAACTTCATTGAGGGCGATCATGTATTCCTTTGGGTATCCCCTGTAATGGGTATCGGTCGAGCTATCAAATCAAAGAAGTTGACCCCGCGATTTGTCGGACCGTACCGGATATCGAAGAAGGTCGGACCAGTAGCTTACAGAATTGCTCTACCTCCGCACTTGTCTAAACTCCATGATGTGTTCCATGTATCGCAACTTAGGAGGTACATTCATGACCCCTCAGATGTGATAGCAGTGGACGAGCTGCCGCTAAAGGACAACCTGACCTTCGAAGTCCTTCCAGTCCGAGTTGAGGACAAATAAGTCAGACGGCTCAGAGGGAAGGAAATCTCCTTGGTCAAGGTCGTTTGGAATAGGAATGATGTGGAGGAAGCTACCTGGGAACTCGAGGAGAAGATGAAGCAGTCATATCCACAACTGTTCAGTGCCGACTAAATTTCGAGGACGAAATTCCTGTAAGTGGGAGAGGAATGTAACATCCTAAAAATTAATATTAAATATAATAACTTTAGATATATATATATATATATATATAAATATTTATTTAGGGATAGGATTAAGCCGTAGAAATTGTATAAGGGTAATGAGGTAATAGGAAGCATAGGCCGACCTAGTATGTAAGTATTGGACCTCAGACCGATCCCGGCCGAGCTAAATGGGGTCAAACGCAGAACCTGTTGTCAAGCTCGGATTAGCCGACCTATGCGCATCTCACATTATTATCCGAGAAGGAAGCTCGGACTACTACTGTTCCTCTATACCGAGCCGACATATCCTAGCTCCTCCGTGACAGCTCATGCTGAGCTGTTGGCCCATTGGGTTTTGCACCATCCATACGATGTACTATCATTCACTTTATGTCACTATCATTCACTTCATGTCACCATCATTGCTTTATGTCCTTTTCAAGTCACTATTCATTGCTTCCTTTAAAAGCCAATGAATCCTATCCACATATTCTAGCTTTTCCTAGAAGCCTCCAATGAGAGCCACACAAATATTTCCCCTAAATGAATAAAAGTGAAACAATACACAACACATAACACACTTTGCATTCTCACTCTCTTTCTCCTTCGTCTCTCTCTCTTTTCTTCTCTGAAAACCCAGCACCATCAAACCCCAACATATATCCCTCCCTCTTCTCACTCACGAACATCCCTCTCTTCCACCAAGTGGTACCAACCGAAAACCCTCCTTCTTGCCGTTCTTCTTCCCGTTTCGGACGTCCCTGGACCGTCATGGCATTCGTGTGCAGCTTGGTGGAAAGGATTCAAGGGTGTGAAGCTCACAAGGTCAAGCATCAAGGAAAGCCATTCTCAAACTCTCAACTCTTATCTCTCACGGTTTGAGGTAAGGAGTGAGTGTTACCTCTACTTGAGTTTGGGTTTCTAGGGTGTTCATAAAGGGTACTAAGAGTGGGTGTTAGATTAGGGAATGAATATAGGTTAATGGTAAAAAGAGTAAAGGGAACCAATGAATGAACTAGGAACATGGATTTTAGGTGAAGAGGGAACATTATTCTCGGTTATATGTTATATTTTACATGATGGATTGGTTAAATGCTTTATTCATATTGTTGTTGTGGTATAAGTGTTTATGAGCTTTGATATTCACTATTTATATCTGTGGCCGAGCTAAGAGAGGGTGAGAATGGGAAGTGAGAAAATGGTAACCAGGGAGAAACGAAGAGATAAATTAATAAGTTAGATAATGAGAAAGGTTAATGGAAAAAGGGAATGGTTAAAGGGGTGAGCCGAGATAGGCCGAGCTAAAAGGAATTGTTAAAAAAAAGACTAAGAGGAATTAAAGAGAAATGGTTGTGTGATCGGGTCATAGCAGACGCGTACTGGGTGCGTGCATTGATCGCGTCAGACGCATACTGGGTATGCGCAGCTGTAAGACGGGTACTGGGTACTCGCAGTTATGATTCACACAAGGTTCCGAGCACGGAATCGGTGGGATGTGTTCCTGGTCATAGCAGACGCGTACTGGGTGCGTGCATTGATTGCGTAAGACGCCGAGATGCGCCGCTGTAAGGCGAGTACTGGGTGCTCGCAGTTATGGACACTCCTTACTCCATAGAATGATCGGCGGTAGTGCTCCTGGTCATAGAAGACGCGTACTGGGTGCATGCATTGATCGCGTCAGACGCATACTGGGTATGTGCAGCTGTAAGACGGGTACTGGGTACTCGCAGTTATGGACACTCCGATATCCGACCTTAAATGGTGTAAGACATGCACTGGGTGTATGCATCCGAGAAGAGTAAAAGATTATAAGCTATGTAAAAGTGGAACAATGAGTAATGAATCCGAGATAGAAATGGTTTACCGAGGAAAGAGAATAGTGGCCGAGAATCCGAGTGTAAGAATTAAGGAAAGGGGAATTAATCGGATGAACCGAGGTATAACTAATAGGTAATGGGTAAACTGGATAATGATGTAAGTCGAGCTATTAGAGATCGTATGCATGTGAACCGAGCTAGATGAGATTGTATGATGTGAACCGAGCTGAATGATGATGTATGCATGTGAAATATGGTTTGATTACTTGTTATTTATGTGCTAATTGACTACTTGTGTTTGGCTTGGTAGTTCGATATGTCATGTTAGAAACTGCTTATTTAAGTTCTGTGTAATGCTCACCTCCTTACCATTTTTCAGGTACTGAGCCCGAGCAGACGCAGTCCCCGACCGAGCAGGTTCACTCTCCCTCACAGGGAGAGTAAGTCATTTAGAGTCGGAGAATTCGTTGGGTCTCGGCCTGTTGGGCCGAGCTACAACACTCTTTCGTATTTTTGTCTTCGGATTGTCTAGATGGGCCTCGGCCAGTTGGCTGAGCTAAACTTTTACTGAACTTGTATTTTGAATATGAACTCGGTGTATCTGTTACTGAACTTTTTATGCTTTGTTCGAATTAAAGTCTTCCGCTTTATAACTCTGATGTTGTTGTATTAATGAAAGGAAATATTACGTTGGCAATTATCATATTCGTTTTAGAAGAAATTTTAAATCCTAATTTTCGGGTTTTAAGGGTAATTATTATATAGGGTGTTACAGTTGATTCAATTCCTCATTAGCCATGGCAGCTCTAGCCTCAATATCAGAAAAAGATTTCTTATTCAAGCTTTCCAAAACAGGTCTTAATCTATATAGTTCTTGACAAACTTGGAACATCTTATAACCATAGATACTTTTATATTCCAGACGTCTTGAACAATATCATGGAAATCATCAGATTTTGACCACATATTAAAGTATATAAATGGTTTATAATAGTACTGCCCATTCGTACCAAAATTAACAATTAAAGGTGAATGGTCGGATAAGCCAGCTGGAAGAACCTTAACATCAGCATCAGGATAAGACATTACCCAATTGCCATTGATGAAAGCTCTATCAATTCTTGAAAATACTCTCTTACCTTCTTGATTATTGCTCCAAGTGAAATAAATTCCTGAAGATCTCAGTTCTTGAAGTAAGCAATTATCAATGCACATGCTGAGTTCTTTAATCTCATGCAAAGAGACCTAGTTCCCACCAATTTTGTCCCCTGTCTTGAGAGGATTGTTGCAATCACCAATTATCAATCAATCTCCTTGCATACTAGAATGCATTTTCTGAATCTCATCCCATAGCACACCTCTTTCAGTTTGGTTGTTTGAACCATAAACAAAAGTAACATATAACATATAACATAAAACAATCTACCAGAATCAAGTTTCTTCACTTCACAATGAACCAACTGAGTACTATAGCACTTTATATTCATAGTAAAATAGAATTTATGCCAGCAGACAATAATTGTAACTCCATATCTGTCATCAAAGTATCCAAAATAATCATATGATCAATCCCCTATTTATTCTTAAACATCTCAAAATTCACCTGTTTAATCTTTGTTTCCAAGAGGATAACCCCGCCTGATTGCTGCCTGCAAAAGTTCAACACATCCTTCTGCTTATTAGGGTTGTTCAACCCTCTAACATTCCAAGAGATGATGTAACACCCCAATTTATGATGAGTAATTTAATCAGTAATATAAAACAGCGGATTAAAATTTTCAAAACTTTTATTAAAATCTCAAATATAGTTATACAAAAAAAATATCATAAAATTTGGGGTTACATCTTTATCAGATGTACTAGTATTACACAGTTCCTTCTTCCCCTTCTCCGCTGGTTCCGTCACTATCTCTTATGGTTTGAGTTTTCATAACCTAAAAATGTAGAATACAAGGAGTGAGTCATTTCTACAAAGAATAAGAATTAGTATTTGAATAGCATAAAGCATACAATAATTCATAACAAATATAACAATCATAGGTATACACAATCACAAATCATTCATGTGTGTATGATGCATGCTCCAACCAAATGTGTGCATATGAATGCATGTTCGTCTCTCAAAACTATCCAATCACCGGATCCCTTTATCATCTGAATCCATTCACTGGATTCTATCTTTTTCAATTCTCAATCTGGATTTCTAATTGGATCCAATCATTGAATTTCTTTTTCCGTAATTTCCTAATCCAGATTCTCATTCAATTCTCAATCCATATCCTCACATCACCCTCTACTCCTGGGAAACACCAAACCGGGAGTAAACGTCTCGCAACCAATGCCTGCATAGTACTTGACCTTTCTCAGGTCCAAGTACAACTTGGGTATGAACCCAAGTTGGCTATAGCTGACACCACCCTCAACCGATCATGAAGTTGCTGGGGTTACAGATAGAAATGATGTGGTTACCACAGAACCGATCCCTGACATGGGTAGCTAATCCGGCCCTCTAGCGGTCAAGGTTCTACCCACAATCAACTCCCACGATTGTTTCATCAGCGCAACCTAGTAACCATATCACTCTCGATTTTCGATTCAAAGAACCGTCACGTCATGTTTTTCCCATACCCTTATCGTCCTCCCTTATTTTTTCATGTATGATGCATGAAAATTTCATACTCTTGATTGAACATGGATTACTTTCTTCAATTTCATTTTCCATCATTTACACAGCTTTAGTGTGTATATATCTATATTTTTTCATTTCGATTCTTTAGTATCCAAGTCCAATTAAGAGTATGTCCCCTTAATATAACCATATCATAGGTCTTTGGGTTATTGGAATTGGATTAGTAATTGTTTCCTTGATAAAAATCCATTTCTGCTATCATTTTGCCTTGCTGAGACAGTTGACTCTGTTTTCTATAGCCATCTGATGTGTAATTTTCAACCGTTTAACCATTTAACCGGTTAAATCTTACAGCAGTGCCACAAATTGTTATTTTGGTTGTTCCGGTCAATTACCAATCCATTCCCAATAACATTATACCATTATGAACTCAATCATCGCTCATGGATTCAAGTATTCAAGGCATTCATTCTAGTCCATAAGAATTTCAATACACAACATCACATTCCAATATCATGCATTCATGCAACTTTCAATTTTATCATTTCAAGCATATGGCATAACTCGAATCAAGCATCAATTCCTTATTTGCAATTTATATTACTCATTCACGGTATTACAATCATATCAAAATTTAAAGACACATAACCATCTCATTCATATTTGTAGATTGCAACCTAATTCATCAAGGCAATTTAATTCATTTTCACGAGTATGCAATCACAAGTATATATTGCTCCCATTTTAAGTCCCTCTAGTTAGTTCCTTAAGAATATCCATGTTATTGTTCAAGGTACGAATTTCGATTTCGTGTCCATATCCAAAGTGAATGGTGTAAATCTTGTGATCACCGAATTAATCTAAACTATTTTCAATTCATATTTTCCTAACTCCATCATCATTCCTTTATATCTATTCATTCCTTATTGCATATCATACTTAATCAAGCATATATTAGCACATGGGCATGCATAAGCTAAGTCTCATTCAATATACATCAATATTTACTTTCTTGGTTCATAAGTAGATGGTTTATGTTAATCATTTACCTAATCACACTACTTAACTCATTTATCAAGTACTAACCCTATTCTTAGAGAAATAACTCCCCCCTTACCTCAATGGAAGAAGAGGAGAAGTGGAGCTAGCTTCAATATTTCTCCTATGCATTGATTCTCAATGCTCACTAGAGCCTTAGCCACTTAGCCACTTGTTGAAAGTCCAAGGAGTAGGATTTCCACTTGATCTTATGGGGATTGTGTAACACCCCTAATTTTCGTCTCCCAAATAGCAAAGAAATTAGTTATAACAGTTATTTTATAATTGATTTATATTAGTTTTGAAAGTTTTAGTTTTTGTACATTATGTGTTTTTATATATAAAAATATGAGATATATTTTTATATGGTTATTTTGTACAAAAATATGAGTATTGCAATTTAATCCTTGGGTTGGGACCTAATTGCAATATTAGAAAGGTTTTGAAGAAAGAGCAATTAAAATATTAAATTTTGGCATTTTATCAGTATCTAACCAGTTAGAAGGGCTCTGTAACCGGTTAGACAATGAACCCAGAAACTGGGTTAGTGGATTTTGATGAGTAATCACTTGATTAATCCGTTAATCACCACGAATCAACCCTAAACTCATTGGAGATCAACGTGTCGACCTGCATGACACTCGAATCCCTCTATAAATAGCCTTCCTTGCTCAGATTAAACTCCATTTTTGCTCTTGAATTGCTGAAGCTCTGTTTTAGGGTTCCATAGTTTTTTTGTTCGATTCTCAATCTGTGTTGAGAGTTAGAAAACGAGTGATACACTGTTACAAAGCTAACATCAAGGGCTTTGTATTGATATAAAGTTTGTGAGCTGAGAGTTCCTGGAGTTTGAGAACGAAGCTTGCAAAGTTAGGAATTCAAGTTTGTCAGAATTTGTTTCTAGTTTCTGGAGCTTACTTCAAGCTTCGATCTGAGTAAGTATACACACTTTTTGAGTCTCAAATCTGTTCAAATATTTAGTGCATGTTTCATAGAGTGAGTATTGATGGTTTTCCCCAATTTGTTTGTCAATTTCATGTGTCAAATCTTATAGTTTTTGGACCATGTCAAACCTGTTGTTGGCTGAAAATAGAGATTGTGGATTCTGGGGAGACCTTGCAAATTCCAGTGATTAAACTCATCAAGCACAACTTAGAGGTAAGGGGGAAGCTTACTATTTGCTAGAGTGAGGATAAACATGTTTGGTAAATAGGATAAGTCACCAAGAGACTCTAAGGGCATAACTTGAATTAGTTTTATGGCTTGGAGGCCAACTTTAGCTCATTTCTGATTTTGAGTAATTATAATATGATGCATGCAAGCTATTGTGATGACAATTTCATGACTTATTTGGATAATATGTGAATTGATGCATTGAGTTGTGAAATATGTGATTTATGCACTTTTGGTGTATGATGATTGTGCATGCATGAATTTGTGATATGTTTTAGTGTTTAAACATGTGTACTTTATGGTATTAAACTTTGATTAATGATGAAAATAGGTTAGATTTGAGTATTGGAAAGAATGGTATGCAAAACCCCAATTTTCAATGTATTTTCTGCATAATCTAACCGGTTAGTCTGAATCTGTAACCGGTTAGATACTGTCAGTTTTCAAAAGAAAAAAGTTTCTGAAATTGGCTAAGTGTTCATACCATTTATACTCAGGTTTAAGCTAAAATTTCATATAAAAACCAATCTAAAACTATGTGATTGAGCACTGTTTGGTTTAGATTGGAGGTGATGAGTTAATACCTTAATATTAAATGATAATTTCAAGAGGAAATTACGCGTAAATGAAATTGGATTATGACTTAGATCTTTTGAATGATATTACGTGTTGCACTTGAGGTATTCTGTTATGTTAAGACTTTGTTATTGGATTGAGTAGAGAATTCAAGAAAAGATTCTTTGAAATTCAGTGGTTTTAAATTCAGGTCTGTAACTCTAACCGGTTAGGTTTTGTTGTAACCGGTTAGTACCTGAGACTTAAAAATAAAAGTTAAGTTTTTGAGTAAGGATCGTTAATACCAATGATTATATTCTTTCAATCCAAGTCTATGAGCATATGTTTAACTTAAATTCAAGGGTGAATTTTATGAGTAAAGTTATACCTTAAGATATCATTCAGAAGTTGTGTTTTCTAAGTCATAATAATGGAATTAATGGAAAGACCAACCTTAATAATTATGTGTGCATTCATGCATGGTGAAAGGTGATGAAATAGGTTGACAAGGATCGTTTGTCATGTTCTGGGAACATGAGGAGGGTACTCTGGGAGTACCAAATTGATGCAACCTACTTGATGATACATTCTAGGAATGTGGCCAGTGTCCGGGACATGGTTTCTTTGATGTGTTCTGGGAACACATTGGTGTGCAACCTACTTGATGACACATTCTGGGAATATGGCCAGTGTCTGGGTCATGGTTTCTTTGATGCGTTCTGGGAACGTGATGCAAACTCTGGGAGTGGTGCTTGTTTATATTCCAAGTATGGTTTGTTATACGTTCTGGGAACGTGATGCACACTCTGGGAGTGGTGCTTGTTTATATTCCAAGCATGGTTTGCTATACGTTCTGGGAACGTATGTTAGTGTTCTGGGAACACATTGGTGTATTGGATGGACGTCCGAGATTGATTAGTATTGGAGGCCTCAGGATTGTGAGGTAGAAAGCATGCATCATGCCACCTGCATTGAAAGACTTATCATGATTAACCGGGTGTGCTCATATGGTTATGCATTCTAATTTGTTACATGATTACTTGTGTATGTTAGCTTTATTCTCACTTGATTATGCGAATATGTATAGCTAACCCACATGCCCTTATTAGGTGTTGATCGTATATCTAGCTTGCACAAAATTCAGTGAAGGAAGATGACCCTCAGGTGCATGCAGAGTATAGATAGTGTGGGTTGGAAACCCTTTGTGCAGATATCGAGGATCAGGCCAGATGAATGTTTGGGCAGAGGACCAGTGACCAGCTCTATAACCTCTCTATTTTTAGTAGTATTTATATTATACATATTTTGAGAGAGGTGTCATAGAATGAATTTAGTTTTATAATAATAATACTTATTTAGTATCCATGGACTTGTTACACTTCACATATTTTGAGAGTATAATATAATTAATTTATTATGTTTCCGCAAACTCTGATTTTATTAGTCAAATTCATTATAAATCAAATTTTTGAAAAAGGAATTTTCAAATGAAGGGAAAATTTTTATTGTCAGATCTTTTTCCAACAATGACAAGTCCAAGAAATCATAAACTTATTACTTTTCTTATAAAGTAAGATGATATACAAGGAGTGTTACACTTTGATGGTATCAGAGCAATGGTGTAACATCCCAAAGTTTCACTTGTATTAAATAACGGAATTTACTAAATTAATTAATGAATCCTTAGAATTTATCGTCCTTAAAACTTATCGTCAGAGTGTAGAGCATTTTTATAAAGTGTCCTACAGTATATCATACTTATATATTTTAAAGTAGAATCGTTAAAACAGTTACCCTTATTGAAAAATATATTTCTATACTTTAATTTGCCTTCGACATATTTAATTATTAAATTTGTTTTAATAACTTCAAGACTTTTAACTTTATAATTTTATACAGGTAATTATTTGATGCTTATATTTTATTATTAGTATTTCTTGAGGTTTAAAATAAACAAATAAAGAAGGATGGTATTAGTGTTTTAAAACCATACTAACATAAGTAATATTAGTAGAGTTAAAAAAAATAGTAATATTAGTAGTGATAGTAGTAATAATAATAATAATAATAATAATGATGATGATGATAATAAGAAAAAAATAAATAATAAAAATAAAATAAATAGAAGTAAGGGGGTTCGAACCCCCCAAACTTCTTCTTCTCCTCTGTGAAGAGGCCGCTGCCCCAGCCAACAGACCCATCGTCCCCCTGTTACAGATCCAGAACTGGGCCAGGCTGCCCCAGCCACCCTCAACCGAACCGGACTGCCTCCTTTCTTCTTTCTTCTCCACCCTTCCTGATCTCTCGGTCCAACAGCCTCCATCCTCTCCCTGTGCCTCCACCAACCACACCGTCTCAACCATGCCTCACTCTGGTTTCCTCCTCCTCAGCGAAACCCTACAACCTCTAGCCGTGATCGCTGGGTTGATGGTCCAAATCGTTCGGACCCATGTGCAGCGAACCGAACCGACGTCGTTATCGTCATCGGCCACGGTTGCGGGTTCGATCCAAACCGCCATCACCAACATAGTCGAGGAGTCAAACCGACGCCGATAGTGTAAGCCGTAGTCGCCGCTGGTGGATTTGGACTAGTTCGACGTAAGCCGCAGCGGGATCGCCTTACCGAGCCGTAAACCAGGTTCTAATAGAACTCTGAGGTAAGGGATTTCATTACCAGTCCTTAAAGGGTGTATTTCTGGGTAGTTATATCTATCGCTAGGTACGGGGGAAATGTTAATTGCTAATGAAGCTTAGAGTAGCCCGCTAATAATGAAGAAAGATAGATGGAGTAAATAGGGGAACCAAATAGTGACGAATAAAAAGATAATAAATATAAATATAATAAAAATAAAGAAAATAAATAGGGGGAAAGAATGAGTAGAAGATGTAGAGTGAGAAAGAGCAGAATGGGAAAGGAATAAAAAGGAAAGAGCGAAAGTAATGAGGAACAAGAATAATTAGAGGTTAGGGATTATTTAAAAGAAAACAATTAGAAAGAAAAAGAATTGGGAAACAGATAGGAAGTAAAAAGGAAAAAAAAGAAAGAAATAAATAAGCGGAATTATAAGAACGAGAGAGTAGCGTAAATGAGAAAAGGAAGAAATTAGAGATTTATTAGGGAGAGTCGGAATTAAATAAAGAAAGTGTAGGAATGAGTTGAGAACTAAATTAGGATAAAATAAGGTTAATAGAAATAAATGGAGTGAATGAGTATTTAGCCATTAGAGGAAGGAAATAAACGGAAAATAAGAAAGAGAGAGTTAACGGAAAAAGAAATAATATAATTGGTTCTAAATGCATGAGCTAGGTATTATTAAATATGAGTGATGTAGGAAAAAGAAATAAAGGAAAGAGAATGAGGGAAAAGAGAAGAAGAAAAAGAAAAGAAAGAGAACAGGGAAATAACTAAGAATTAGTAACAAGAGTTACAATATAAAGTATATGACCAAGTCAGGTAGAGTTCATTAAAAGTAAGAATAAATTAGTAAAGAGAAATATTGAAAATAGTGAAAAATAAATAGGGGGGATAATAAGTCCCCAAATAAAGGAATGAGAGAAAAGAGAATAATACAGTAAACCAGAAAAAGAAGCTAAGAAAAAAGAAAAAGAGAAGGAAAAAGAAAGAGAAAGAAAGGTAAAAGATAGAAATCTGATGCGGGCCTGAGAAGGCGTATCGGCATCGATGCGAGCCTGTGAAGGCGTGTCGATAATAATAAAAATGGAAATCCGATGCGGGCCTGAGAAGGCGTATCGGCATCGATGCGAGCCTGTGAAGGCGTGTCGATAATAATAAAAATGGAAGTCCGATGCGGGCCTGAGAAGGCGTATCGGCATCGATGCGAGCCTGTGAAGGCGTGTTGATTAGAAAAGGAAAATGGAAGTCCGATGCGGGCCTGAGAAGGCGTATCGGCATCGATGCGAGCCTGTGAAGGCGTGTCGATTAGAAAGGGAAAATGGAAGTCCGATGCGGGCCTGAGAAGGCGTATCGGCATCGATGCGAGCCTGTGAAGGCGTGTCCATTAGAAAGAATAAGAATGGAAAATGGATAATACGATATGGAGTGTATGCAGATCACTGATTTGTGGTTGCATACACAGTGCATAGATCTCTAATTTGAGGTTACGCATAATGGAAAAAGGAATAAAGGAATATGGAAAAGATAAAGGGTAATGGATAACGGTAACGGAATTAAAAATGAGAAGGAAATGGGATTAGTGAAAAGGTTAAGGGAAAATGGAAATGAAATCGAAAAAAAAAGAACATGAATTAAGTAGTATAGCATAGGCTTGAATTGTCTTGGTGTGTCGTATATAGCTGCTTAGAAATCTCTCTTTAAGTTCTGTGTGATGCTTCCCTTGTGTGGTTAATATTTTTCAGGTACACAAGTGGAGCATACACCAGTGCTGGCCGAGCAGGAAACCCTCACCACAAGGGGTGTCTTTCATGATACCAAGAGTGAATTTTAATTAAGTTTAAGAATGTATTTTCATAATTAAATGTGTGTATTAGTGTATGCCCAGAGTTGGGTATTTGTGGGCATTAGGTTTTCATTTATTGTAATATTTATGATTTAAGCTTTTGAACTATTCTGGTCTGGAAAGGTACAAAAGGAAATTTTGGGAAAGCCCGAAAAACAGAGGAAACTCTGTCCGTTTTTCCGGAAAAATATTCTTAAGTATTTTAATTTAAAAAGAAATTTTCAATTACCATTTTTATAAAATCCTAATTTAACTAAATAATTGTGAGGGTGTTACATTATGGTATCAAAGCAATTTTTCCTCGGCCTTGGAGTTTGGACTGACAACTCCTATGGTTTACTCACCAAGCGAGTAGCCAATAAACAGTTATATGTCTAAGTTAGTTAGATTAGGAATTAGAACTTAGACTAATATCGCTAATTCGTAGTTGATTTCCTTGTGTTTGTTTCAAACTTCACAAGGTGTTCAGATCCAATTTCCCCATTTGTCGTAGTGTCATACTTGGAAAACGTATAATTGTCAAGACTAAGGGCAGTGAAAGACCCCAACGGGCTAGGGCATGCTAGCTGCCACCCCAACGGGAAAGATTTACCCTTGGTATTGAATCAAGAGTACGAATTCCAATGGTGACAATTTAGGCAAAATAATTCCAATGGTATTTCCATACATCTAAAACCATGATTGAAGTCGTGTCACTCTCCTCAATGGGAATAGCAAGTTGCCTACCATATGGTAAAATACAATCATACGGAAATGACTTTACCACCAATGGAATGTAAGGTGGGACTTGCTCACTCCAATGTTACACCATTGAAGTTTCTGGGTTTAAGAGTACAAGTTTATAATTTGAAATCCCATGTAGATTTGAAATTCTCTAAAACCAAAAAGTGCAGTGGAATAACATGAAGACAATCCTAGAAAATCTTATAGATTTTCCCTTTCCTTTTCATGAATCCCTAATCTATGATTGGTGTCTCAAATCTAGAGCGTTGACCCTGTTTGTCTGGAGCCTTAATAATTGCTTGACACATTGAACCTTGATTTTCCTTGTTTAACTCCTGACATCTTAGATATTAAATGTAGAATCTAGATTCCATTTTGTTCTGAATACCAATTAACCGTGAATGGTTTTTATTAACTCGTGATACGCTGGTTAATGTACAACTCCATGAGTACAATGCATCCATCATTCTCAGTTATATGAGAACCCTTGAATTCTAAACAAAAACTTACCTATTCTTGTTTTGCATGGAGTGGATCCTACATACCCCCATGGCCTTCTGATATCAAATGGGATTTCTCTATTGTCCCTGACAATGGAATTGTACTTTGAACAAGCTTGACTTCGTGTGTTTCAAATATAATTAGAGAGTTATCAATTCTTCCTTTAATCGCGTATTTGTTCCTGAAGGCAACATACAGTTATGACTTGATAAGTCGATACCTGAACCTGACTTTGGTTCATAATCCTTACAATCTCTTACACGCCAACAAGTTGATTATCCGGTCATTCTTTTCAATTCTATTTGCCTTGTGACCGTCGTAGACTCGAATTGTCTCTTGCAAAGTCTAAACACATTCTTGCTAAGTTGAAACATTCCAAGTAACATGGAATCATTTTCATATTATCCATGATTGGATGATCATATTTATTTTGATCATGCCTTCTAATATTTTCAAAGAGGTAACTCCTGAGACTCTATTCTTATTCCTTGTTCGAAACTGAAAAATGACTTTAGATAGTATCCTGATTTACCTTATCCTCGGATTTGATTTGCACTTTCATGAGTTTATTATGTCATGTCTCTCTAATGAGTAGTTAGATGAATCTTCTATCCTATCCAAAATAATGTTGACATCAAGAGAAGTCTGAATACCACCAACTGTTATCCCATATTGTTGTGCTGCTGTCTAATTTAAGGATCCTAAGCCCCCATGCACGTCAGGAGTAGAGTAATAGGTGTTAGAATCCTCGAGAGAATCGAGTCAACCATCACTCTTTAGAAAATGCATCTTTTGATAATTCCCCTATTGAAAATGCGCTCTCCGGAATAATTTCCATGGTCATCTTGCTTTACGTGTACCTAGCCATGTTGTTGTCTCAACGCCTGTGGTTTCATGATCCTTCCATGTTGGCGGTCTACCCATACTCGTCAGTCAACAGATAGCAAGGACCTTCTCAACTTTGTCACCTAGCACATCCTTGATCACCTTGCAAAGATCATTAAACTTCTCCTTGAGTGTTTCGTGTTTCTTCTTCTCATCTTCACTCTTTTCGAGCCTCAGGCATCAAGTGGGAGAACTTAGAAGTAGACACAAGAATTCGCCAAATTGTAGAAATTCAGTATAACCCAATGCTCCTCAACAGGTGCCACCTTCAATCTCGAAGAACCGTCAAGAAGTTAGATAGCCGATCCTTAGAACTGACCAAGCCTGTTATTTGACATAGACATAACCAAGTATGTCGATGCCAAGTGGGGGAGATCATAGTAACCCAGAGGGAATCTAGTCCAAGTAACCATGAAATGAGGGGATGATAAAAGGAAACAAGAAGGAAAGTCGAGCGCGAATGAGGCATATAGTGTTCAAAGGCGAACACGAGAATGCTAAGAAGTATGGATTGCGAAGTATCTTAAGTAGAAGAATGGAACTGATGGGGAGATAAACAATGTGGTCGAAAATCACGTCTAGGGATGGTACTCCATTTATGGAACAATCGGAATTTCGGGGACGAAATTCTCATAAGTGGGGGAGAATTGTAACATCCCAAAGTTTCACTTGTATTAAATAACGGAATTTACTAAATTAATTAATGAATCCTTAGAATTTATCGTCCTTAAAACTTATCGTCAGAGTGTAGAGCATTTTTATAAAGTGTCCTACAGTATATCATACATATATATTTTAAAGTAGAATCGTTAAAACAGTTACCCTTATTGAAAAATATATTTCTATACTTTAATTTGCCTTCGACATATTTAATTATTAAATTTGTTTTAAAAACTTCAAGACTTTTAACTTTATGATTTTACACAGGTAATTATTTGATGCTTATATTTTATTATTAGTATTTCTTGAGGTTTAAAATAAACAAATAAAGAAGGATGGTATTAGTGTTTTAAAACCATACTAACATAAGTAATATTAGTAGAGTTAAAAAAAATAGTAATATTAGTAGTGATAGTAGTAATAATAATAATAAGAAGAAGAAAAAAAAATAAATAATAAAAATAAAATAAATAGAAGTAAGGGGGTTCGAACCCCCCAAACTTCTTCTTCTCCTCTGGGAAGAGGCCGCCGGCCCTAACCCCATTTCTCTCACCACCACCAAGCCGCCAACCACCGTCGGTGCCGCCTAAACCGTCGCCACCCACTCTCGCCCAAGAGGCCAGCCATCGCAGCTTCCATCGCTCTCTCTCCTCCCTGGGCCGTCGATCTCACAGTCGCCTCCGTGAGCAGAAGCTAGCGCCGTCGCCGCCCCAAAGCTCGCGATCATCTCCTCCATCACCAACAGACCCATCGTCCCCCTGTTACAGATCCAGAACCGGACCAGGCTGCCCCAGCCACCCTCAACCGAACCGGACTGCCTCCTTTCTTCTTTCTTCTCCACCCTTCCCGATCTCTCGGTCCAACAGCCTCCATCCTCTCCCTGTGCCTCCACCAACCACACCGTCTCAACCATGCCACACTCTGGTTTCCTCCCCCTCAGCGAAACCCTACAACCTCTAGCCGTGATCGCTAGGTTGATGGTCCAAATCGTTCGGACCCATGTGCAGCAAACCGAACCGACGTCGTTATCGTCATCGGCCACGGTTGCGGGTTCGATCCAAACCGCCATCACCAGCATAGTCGAGGAGTCAAACCGATGCCGATAGTGTAAGCCGTAGTCGCCGCTGGTGGATTTGGACTAGTTCGACGTAAGCCGCAGCGGGATCGCCTTACCGAGCCGTAAACCAGGTTCTAATAGAACTCTGAGGTAAGGGATTTCATTATCAGTCCTTAAGGGGTGTATTTCTGGGTAGTTATATCTATCGCCAGGACCGGGGGAAATGTTAATTGCTAATGAAGCTTAGAGTAGCCCGCTAATAATGAAGAAAGATAGATGAAGTAAATAAGGGAACCAAATAGTGACGAATAAAAAGATAATAAATATAAATATAATAAAAATAAAGAAAATAAATAGGGGGCAAGAATGAGTAGAAGATGTAGAGTGAGAAAGAGCAGAATGGGAAAGGAATAAAAAGGAAAGAGCGAAAGTAATGAGGAACAAGAATACTTAGAGGTTAGGGATTATTTAAAAGAAATCAATTAGAAAGAAAAAGAATTGGGAAACAGATAGGAAGTAAAAAGGAAAAAATTGAAAGAAATAAATAAGCGGAATTATAAGAACGAGTGAGTAGCGTAAATGAGAAAAGGGAGAAATTAGAGATTTATTAGGGAGAGCCGGAATTAAGTAAAGAAAGTGTAGGAATGAGTTGAGAACTAAATTAGGATAAAATAAGGTTAATAGAAATAAATGGAGTGAATGAGTATTTAGCCATTGGAGGAAGGAAATAAACGGAAAATAAGAAAGAGAGAGTTAACGGAAAAAGAAATAATATAATTGGTTCTAAATGCATGAGCTAGGTATTATTAAATATGAGTGATGTAGGAAAAAGAAATAAAGGAAAGAGAATGAGGGAAAAGAGAAGAAGAAAAAGAAAAGAAAGAGAACAGGGAAATAACTAAGAATTAGTAACAAGAGTTACAATATAAAGTATATGACCAAGTCAGGTAGAGTTAATTAAAAGTAAGAATAAATTAGTAAAGAGAAATATTGAAAATAGTGAAAAATAAATAGGGGGGGATAATAAGTCCCCAAATAAAGGAATGAGAGAAAAGAGAATAATACAGTAAACCAGAAAAAGAAGCTAAGAAAAAAGAAAAAGAGAAGGAAAAAGAAAGAGAAAGAAAGGTAAAAGATAGAAATCCGATGCGGGCCTGAGAAGGCGTATCGGCATCGATGCGAGCCTGTGAAGGCGTATCGGCATCGATGCGAGCCTGTGAAGGCGTGTCGATAATAATAAAAATGGAAATCCGATGCAGGCCTGAGAAGGCGTATCGGCATCGATGCGAGCCTGTGAAGGCGTGTCGATAATAATAAAAATGGAAGTCTGATGCGGGCCTGAGAAGGCGTATCGGCATCGATGCGAGCCTGTGAAGGCATGTTGATTAGAAAAGGAAAATGGAAGTCCGATGCGGGCCTGAGAAGGCGTATCAGCATCGATGCGAGCCTGTGAAGGCGTGTCGATTAGATAGGGAAAATGGAAGTCCGATGCGGGCCTGAGAAGGCGTATCGGCATCGATGCGAGCCTTTGAAGGCGTGTCGATTAGAAAGAATAAGAATGGAAAATGGATAATAGGATATGGAGTGTATGCAGATCACTGATTTGTGGTTGCATACACAGTGCGTAGATCTCTGATTTGAGGTTACGCATAATGGAAAAAGGAATAAAGGAATATGGAAAAGATAAAGGGTAATGGATAACGGTAACGGAATTAAAAATGAGAAGGAAATGGGATTAGTGAAAAGGTTAAGGGAAAATGGAAATGAAATCGGAAAAAAAAAACATGAATTAAGTAGTATAGCATAGGCTTGAATTGTCTTGGTGTGTCGTATATAGCTGCTTAGAAATCTCTCTTTAAGTTCTGTATGATGCTTCCCCTGTGTGGTTAATATTTTTCAGGTACACAAGTGGAGCATACACCAGTGCTGGCCGAGCAGGAAACCCTCACCACGAGGGGTGTCTTTCATGATACCAAGAGTGAATTTTAATTAAGTTTAAGAATGTATTTTCATAATTAAATGTGTGTATTAGTGTATGCCCAGAGTTGGGTATTTGTGGGCATTAGGTTTTCATTTATTGTAATATTTATGATTTAAGCTTTTGAACTATTCTGGTCTGGACAGGTACAAAAGGAAATTTTGGGAAAGTCCGAAAAACAGAGGAAACTCACTCCGTTTTTCCGGAAAAATATTCTTAAGTATTTTAATTTAAAAAGAAATTTTCAATTACCATTTTTATAAAATCCTAATTTAACTAAATAATTGTGAGGGTGTTACAAATGGTCCTGACTTTTGGTCCTTGGGTGTGTGGTCCAATACGCTGATCATTGATATCAGCAATGTTTCCTGGGAAGTATGATTTCATATACTTCCAAACTAGATCTAAGGTTATGTGTAATGGCTCTAGATAAGTAGCTTAGTCTGCTATTAATGTAACACCCCAAAATTTTAATCCCCGATTAGTGAAATGTTAATTATAAAATCTATTATAATGAATTATTTCTATTTTAATCCTTGATTAAAATTCTGTGTTATGTATTTAGGAAATATGTGTGTGTATTTATTTAATAAGTATAATTATGCATAAAATAAGCATTTTGCATATTTGTCCCTGGGTTGGGACCTAGAAGTAATTATAGGAAAGATTTTGGAGGGAAAGTAAATAAAATTATTATTTTTCAAAAACTGGGCAAAATACTCGAGTATTATCCTGAGCACTCGAGTATTCTAGTCAAAGTTGCACGAGTTAGTGCGTTTGGTGAGTCACCATCAACGATTTCGTTTCGTTGACACGAAATCACCACCCTCCCACGTCCTTAGCCGTCGTGTCGTTTTGCATGAGCTTCCTCCCTGTCTATTTAAGCCATTCATCAACGAATTTGAAGGCTTTGTTGATGAAATTGTGAAGTTAGGGTTCCTGAGTTTGGGCATTCGATTCTCTCTCTGTGTTTCAATTTGAGTGACAAATTATACACTAATACAAAGCTCACATCTCGAGCTTTGTATAGATACCAAATTCGTGAGTTGAGAGTGAGTGTGGTGGAAGAATTGGAGCTTGGAAGTGGAGCTTGTTGTTGTCAAACCTTTTCCTGGAGCTCACTTCGAATTCGATTTTTGGTAAGCTCATGAGTTCTTTGAGTCTCAATTCGGTTTCTATAATTAGTAGGTGTTGCATAGAGTTTAGAAATTCTAATTTCCCCAATTTTTATCTCTGTTTCATATGTCAACCAATTCCATTTTGGACCTCCACTCAAAACTGTTCTGCATGTGATGCTTGAAGTTGTTCTGGGTGCTGTGGAGCTTTTTCTTGCAAATCCTTTCTTGAGTCACGTCTGAGAGGTAAGGGGAAGTTGTTTTATGCACTAGATAGAGTTTAAATTCCATGATTTTCATTAGAGAGCCACCAAGAGGCTCTAAGGGCTTAGATTGAATAGGAACTTTGGTTTGGAGACCAACTCATGCTCTATGATTGTTTTGAGCAAGTTTTATATGATGCATGCAAGTTGTAATAAGCTTTATTTCACAAGTTTGCTGAGTATTTTGCAAATTGAGATGTTAAGTTGTGAAATTGTATGTTTTATGCACAAACTCTTGATTCTTTGTCAAATCTGTTAATTGATGAGTTGTAAGTGTTTGAGCATGTTCAATATGTGTTATATGAACTCTGTTGATCATTGGATTGGACTAGAAATGGTTAGAATTGAAAATGGTATGCTAAAACCAAGTTCCAGTCTGTTCTGTAAGGAAAGACTCGAGTACTTGGCTTGGTACTCGAGTAGAATTTTTATAAAACAGTGTATTTTGTGTTAGAACACTCGAGTATCAGGCTCAGAACTCGAGTATTATCTGAGTCATGGGAACATTTTAAGGTCAACCACTCGAGTAATGCAGGAGTCACTCGAGTATTCTGGAATTAATGAAGAACACTCGAGTACTCATGAACTACTCGAGTATTTTTATGAATTTGAAACCCAAATCCTCAGAAAAACATAAACAACTCGAGTAATTAAGAACTACTCGAGTAATCTGGAAATAATTGAAGAACACTCGAGTAGTTCACCAAGAATATTAAAAATATCATTTTTAATTCTTAATCATTTGGTTGATGATTAAATAACAAAAATCCAAGTGATCTGGACTTAAAAGAAATTGATTAATATAACTGTACCGTTTGGATGACGAGACGTTGCTCGGGAGGCACGTTATTTATATTAACCAATTTCCTTTAAGTTTAAAAATAACACATTCATTCTGGAGTTTGGATGATAGTCGTTTATCATGTTTTGATAACATGAGGAGGGCCTCTGGGAGTGCCAATTTACAGCTCGCTTGATGATACGTTATGGTTGACGACGTGGTTGGCATAGAGAGATGCTGATATGGTTATACCGTTTGGATGACAGGACGTTGCTCGGGTGGCACGTATTCCAAGCTTGTCGTGTACATTCTTGGTGAATGTACGAATGTTGTACACCTAGGAGTACAACGCACTGTTGAGTGCTGGACGGAGTAAAGGATGGACGTCAGAGAGTGTTATAGAATGATGGAGATAGGCTTGAGAGCTAGGTTCATACATCATGCCACTCATCTAAAAATAATGTTGATAAATGAAATAAGTCTGAGCATCCTACTTGCATTCAATAACAGCTAAGTGCTAAATGTGATTGTTGTTCATTGTTGCATATCTATACATTCATATTGTACATATATTTATGCTCTATTGATCATGTGTATAGAATTGCTTACCCCTATGCCCTTGTAGGTGATGTCACGTTACATCGCTTGCATCGAGATCCGGCCACTTCCTAGTGGCACATGGATCTACGAGGACCATCGCACAGTGTTCGAGGGGGAGGTAGAGGTCACCTTCTACCACCCGAACCGGCTGATTCGATTCCGTCCTCGTAGGTTTAGGATTCCCATCATATACACTATGCACGTACCACCTTTTTACACATATCATGGACCACCTCCCACGCGACCAGCTCGCTCATATCACAGCTTTCGTTTTCGACCTACCCGCTCACACCCTTTTTCTTCTAGATTCGTCTGCGAGGAGACTCCCCCTTCTGATCCGAGGAGCCCAGTTAGGGTCACCCCATCTCATGGCCCTGTACCCAGTGGTAGGGTACACTCTCCATCGGATGAGATCGAGGAGGACCCCGTGGAGGATGAGAGCGGAGGCGAGCTTGTCGTTCATTCTACCGGGAGCTAGTGGAGGGATGACGATCCCTAGGTATGTGTATATGGTATATGATGAGGATCAGGGGATCCGATGTGGGGATGCTGTGGAGGAGACATTGATGCTGCTGCTGTTGATGTTGATGATGATGTTTTCTTTTGCTACCTGGAGACTGCCACTACTATCACTACTACTACGGTTGCTGCCAGATCTTTGTGACCACCTCTAGAGTTTCATATTTTTGTGTTGTATATATGGTAGATATACTTTTGAGAACTCTAGGGCTATGGCCTTGTTTTGATATAGATCTTTTATGGACTTGTATGGATCTTGGAGACATAACCATGGGACTATGTACACCATGACTTATATATATATATATATATATATATATATATATGCAAATTATGTTTATCTTATAAAAATGCATAGTTCCATTATTTCCGCTTACTCTGATTTAACCTATTTAAAGAGTTCGACTACAAAAGAATTAAATGGTATCAGTTCTACAAAACGAAAGAAAAGATGGCATCGCTTACTTTCTATCATATAAATACGATTTCAAAATACGGATGCTATCCAACTTGTGAAAAGGTTTTAGAGAATGTCGAATTTAACACAATTGTTTAAAATGATGTAAAATTCATTCTCCAAGAATTCCATGTTTTGGTTTGTGCACCCGCCTTGAAAGAGAAATTTTTATTTTCACAATTTCTATATATCAACAAGTCCATATATTTTACCAAACAATACTTAACTATTGTAATATTTACTTAAGATAGGAAGAGGGTGTCACAATTAAGAAGTGTTCTATGTAGTCTAAGTAGAAGTATGATAGTTGTATGCTTCTCTTTAGACATGTTGTAAACCCAAAACCATAGTGTTGGTTTATTACGTTCTCATAGAACCAGTGATAAGGAAATCTTAAGGAGTTGTTGTTAAGTCCTTGACTTTGGGGAAGAGTGTTTACCCTCACTAGTGTTAAAGTTAATCAACTTCTCAGACCGAGTGCAGGGCAGTCATCTTCTTAAAGATCAACCTTGTTGAGTTTGTTAAACTTTAAAGCTATCCTTTCTTTTGTTCCTTATGGATACAGGTATTGATCAAAGTTGCTCTATGTCTTATCCAATCTGCTATCTCAAAGTAGAGACTCCTACAAATCTTCTTGTAGTTATTTCCAATGTATGTCTGAATTGTTCTATTAAGGTATTAGACTTTGTCTATCTACTTGTGTCATGATTACATTTGATCTTAGACACGGTTTGGAAGCCGAGAGATCAAGTGATCATGATTAATGATGATAGAACAACCCTGTATTGGGATTCCCAAGCTTCGAATCTGGAATCCAATAGATTCATGTGTTTGCTTCTGGGAAGCAGTGAAGGAAAGGAAGAAGGGTTTTAAAGAAATCTTGGTTACAAGAAATGATGTCGGGTTTACCCATGAGTAAAGAGATAGAGTTTGGAATCAAGTTAATTCTTGAAACTGATTCTATCTCTACTACCTTATAATATGATACCATCGGGAATGGTCAAATGGAAGAAACACGTAGAGAAGTTGCTAAAAAGGCTATGGTTGGATCAGGATAAAGGAGTCTAAGTGTTTTTTTAAGATTGATTGGAGGTCAGATTAACCCCAAATCAGGATTCGGGACAGGGATACACCTAAGATTGCATTTTGATCTCGATACGGACATTATGAGTAGGAAATAATGCCGTTCGGATTGACTAATGCACCTGTTCTTTTATGGATTATAAGAACTGGACCTTCAGACTATATTTAGATTCGTTTGTGGTTTATTCTAAGAATCTGGAGGAGCATGAGGAACATCTCAGGATTGTGTTGAGAATCCTGCAGGAGGAGTAGTTGTGTGCTAAGCTCACCAAAGATGAGTTTTGGTTGAGCGAAGTTAAGTTCACAAGGCATGTGATCTTTAAAGAAGAAATTGTGGTGGATCCAGCGAAGGTGAATTCAGTGGTGTAATGTGACCAACTTAAGACTGTGGTTAAAGTAAGAAGTTTCTTGGGGCTGGCTGGATACTATCGCCGAATTATTGAAGGATTCTCTAAGATCGCATGGCCTTTGACCAAGTTGACTTGGAAAGATCAACTGTTTGTATGGAATAATAGGATGTTGTTTAATTATAGCAGGGTAGTGATGGATTATATGTAACACCCCTAATTTTCGTCTCCCGGATAATAAGGAAATTAATAATAAAGTTTTATTATTAATTTTCCAAGTTTATATTTTGTATTTAATTAGCCTGAAATATAAAAATAAGTGGAAATATTTTTATATGGCAAATAAATGCAAAAATATAGCAATTGCATTTTAGTCCTTGGTTTAGGACCTAAATGTAATATTGAAAAGGTTCTTGGAGGGAAAGATTTAAAAAGTATTAATTTTTAAATTTTGTACTGACCTAACCGGTTAGTAATGCCCTGTAATCGGTGAAACGATGAACCCAGAAACTGGGTAAGTGTGTTTTGATGAGTAATCACTTGATTAATCCATGGAATCTCCACGAAAACAGCTCTAATCTAGTGGATAACACGCGTCATCATGCATGTTACTCCAATTTCTCTATAAAAGCCAGTGTTGATGAAGAATTGGGGTTGATTTTCTCTGAATTCTGTGTTGAGAGGCTGATTAGGGTTTCTGATTCGTGTGGGTAAATTCTTCTTCTTCTCTGAGTGTTGATAAACGAGTGATACACATCCACAAAGCTTGCATCAAGGGATTTGTGCTGATATAAAGCTTGTGAACTGAGAGTCTTTGTGTGAAGATAAATCAATCTTAGAAGTTGGAGTTGGAAAGCTGAACTCTGTTCTCTCTTGATTCTGGAAGCTGAGTTTGAGCTTTGATTCTGGTAAGCACAGATAATGTTTAAGCTTCAAACCGCTTTTATTTCTTAGTGCATGTTACCTAGATCGAGTTCTAATTATTTTCCCCAATTTCTTTGGTCAATTTCTATGTCAAATTCTCTGGTCTTTGAACCCTGTTGATGGAAAACGTGGCTGAGAGCAGAACATAGGATTTTTGGGGAGTTTGTGGATTTTCTTCAAGTTTCAGTGCTAATACTCATCAAACACAACTTTGAGGTATGGGAGAAGTTTACCTTATACTAGATTTAGACTAAAATCAAGTGATTTAGGATTTGAGTCAACAAAGACTCAAAAAGGGCATTATGTGTTTAAGACCAAAAGGCTTGGAGGCCAAATTCTAGCTCAATTCTGTTTTGAGCAATTTTGTTTTGATGCATGCAAGTGATTTTGATTCTTAAATCATAATCTAAATGTTTATTATAAGTTTTGTGGTATTAAATTGTGTTTATGTGGGTTTTTATGCAATTTGATACTTTAAACTTAATGCATGCAAATTAAATGTGTTTCTGTGGTTAAACATGTTTATTTTAAGGTATGTGAACTCTTTTGAGTGTTGAAATTGGTTAGATTTGAGTAACGAAAAGAATGATTTGCAAAACTTCATTTTTCAGTGTGCAGACTGCATAATCTAACCGGTTATTCGATATTTGTAACCGGTTAGATACTGTAAAATTTCAAAGAAAATGAATTTCTGAAATTAGTATTGTGTTCTTACCATTTTTTCTCAAATCTAGACTCTAATTTCACTTGAACTCAATCTAAAAATAAGTTGATTAATACTGTATGGTTCAGATTGAAATTGAGAGTTAATACCTTAGTGTAATGAGATAATTTCAAGAGGAAATTGTGCTCATTTGGAATTGGAATGTGATTTAGACTTTTGAATGATGAAAACAGTGGGTTTGAGGTATAAAACAATGTTGAAACTTGTTTATGGATTGGGTAGAGAATTCAAGAAAAAGGGTTTTCTGAATTTCAATGGTAAACCAGTTCAGGTCTGTAATTCTAACCGGTTAGCCTGAGACTGTAACCGGTTAGTACCTGAAACTGAAAAATAAAAGTTAAGTCTTTTAAGTGAAAAGTGAATACCATTGGTTAAGTTTTCCCCAATCTAAGCCTAATGGCATGTTTTTGAGTTAATTCAAAAGTGAATTTTTGTGCCAAGGATTATACCTCAAATTAATCATTCAAAAGAGAAATTGGAACATTTCTAAATCACAGTAATTAAAGTAAATATAAAACCAACCTTAATAATTGTGCATTCATGCATAGAGAGTGGAAGATTGGTTGGTAGGAACGTTTATCATATTCTGGGAATATGAGGAGGGTACTCCGGGAGTACCAAATTGTAACCTACTTGATGACACATTCTGGGAATGTGGCCAGTGTCTGGGACATGGTTTTTATGCGTTCTGGGAACGTTATGCACACTCTGGGAGCGATGCTTATTTATCCAAGTATGGTTTGGCATTACGTTCTGGGAACGAATGTCAGTGTTCCGGGAACACAACGGTGTATTAGATGGACGTCCAAGATGGACTTTTATTAGAGGCCTTAGTTGTGGATAGAAATCATGCATCATACCACTTGCTTTATAAGAGATATAATGTTGAAAATTGGTATGCTCATATGTACTTGCATTATTGTCTGTCCATGACATATTTGTGTTTGTAATTTTAGTCTTTATCAATTATGTATATGTGTATACTTACTCCCCATGCACTGTTTAGGTGATGGCCAGATACCTAGCCTGCATCGAGATACGCCCTATCCCTTGTGGTATATGGACGTACGAGGAGCACCGTGCCACCTTTGAGGGGGAGGTGGAGATCACTCTCTACCACCCTAACCCTTTGGTTCGGGTGCGACCTCGTAGATTTAGGATCCCTCTAGTCTATACTATGCATGTTCCACCCTTTTACTCATATAGAGGACCACCCCCGGCTCGACCAGTGCGACGATTTCATAACTTTCGTTTTAGAGCTGCCACTCGTACTCACCCTTCTTCCCATAGAGTTGTTACTGAGGAGACTCCTTCTCCTGGTCCGACTGATTTTGAGAGGACTGCTTCTGCAGATCCTAGACCCAGTGGTGGGGTCTCTGCACAGTCGGGCGAGGTCGAGGAGGACCCTATGGAGGATGAGGACGAGGAGGAGGTGCATGTCGAGCCTACTGTTTCTGCTAGAGGTGGACCTGCTGGTTCATAGGAGCCTGCATAGCATAGATGTTTTGGATCCTAGGTCCTAGGGATAGAGTTGCAGAGGATCAGAGGAGCTGCTGAGAACATGGATGACCTGCTCTGGGACTTCTATTTTGATATTGTGATATATTGTATATATTTTGGGAGGTCTTAGAGTGAGGTTTATTTTGAGCAGCTGGTTTGTATATGTTTTATCAAAACTTGCTATCTCGACTTTGGTTACTTGCTACTGATATCATGTGGGGATGTTTTATATTATGGTACATATATATATATATATATATATGTTGTTTTCCTTATCTCAGCAGTGCCCCACAAGTATCATTTTACTTCCGCATACTCTGATTTTGATTCAAAAGGATTCGGCAATAAGTTTATATCCTATACATTCGATCAAACTCAAGAGACAAATAATATATTTTTAATAAGGGCTACGAATATGTTTTATTATGTTTAAAAGATATTGTCTCGAGAGCCTTTTCGTAATTAAAATAATATTAAGCCGAATTCAAATTATTCGTCAATGAAAAAGGGATTTCTAATTGAGCAAGTAAACATTAAAAAGGGAAAAAATTTTCAGTCCCGACTTTTGATAGCAAGTATTTTATATTTGGAAATATTAATTATTTTCAAGATATAAAACGAGGGTGTCACATTATACCCTAATATAATATGAATAGTCCAAGAGGAGTTATGGAAAATGTGAGTATATTATGATTTAAATCATTTCAGTGATGAATTCAGTTGGAATCAAGGTATTAGATTACGATTAAATCCTATTTTGAGTTGGATTGGATGATGTAAAGAAAATGGTCTTGCAATTCTTTGGTTTTATTTCTAAAACTGTACTTACTAACCGGTTAGAGTTTCTTGTAACCGGTTAGAAGCTGAAAGTTTAAAATAAAAATTTAAGTCATTTGTGAAGGAACTTATGGTATCAATAAACATCTTCCTCCAATCCAAACTCAATGTCAATCACCTAAGTAAAATTTAAGGAAGGATTTAATGAGGTAAAATAACTTAATACCTTGATTCATCATTGAAATTGATTTAAGAGGATTGAATCATAATACTTATGGACTAATCAAGAGTTAAAATTAAGGAGCTACTCCAATCGGAGAAGGTAGAGAATTGAGCTGGATGATGCAAAAGAGACAATAAGTACTAAGATAAGAAGGTTGTGATTCATGAACAAGTTTGGAGTTCGAAAATGTGAATGACAATAAGAAGAAGAAGAGTTGAAGATTTATGAAGTGAATTACTCGACACACGACATGGAGTTAGCAGCAATCGGGTTGCTTTGAAGATTTGGAGACACTACCTTTATGGCACTACATTCCGGATGTTCAGTGACCATAAGAGTTTAAAGCACCTATTTAATCAAAAGGAGTTGAATATGAGACAAAGGCGATGGATGGAGTTTCTAAAAGATTATGACTTTGACCTCCATTATCATCCTAGCAAAGAAAACGTAGTTGTAGACGCTTTGAGCAGAAAGGTTATTCATGTGAGCTCAATGATGGTCAAGGAGGCTATTCTGATCGAGGAGTTTAGAGACCTAAGTCTGGTAATGCAAGTGGAACCATTTAGCATCAGACTGGTAATGATGCAAATCACCAACGAATTCTTGAATCGGATTCGTGAATTACAACCAGAAGATGAGAAGAAGAAAGAGAAGTTGGCTTTTGAGGGAAAGGAGTTAGATCTCTATGAAGAAGCGAATGGAATTCTCTATTTCGAGATGAGAATCTGCATTCTGAGCAAACTGAAACTTATAAGGATGGGTAGGGATGAAGTGTGTAAGAGATGAATGATCAAAGATATGGTGAAAACTTGTAAGTCAGATGTTGGAAGCCGGTAACCGATAAAATCGTCGGAGGGATGGTTAAAGAAAAGCTTTTGAAAATATTTCCAGACGAGGTAAGGAGGAAGAATGAGATTTAATCTTTGGAATTAAAGCCAGGGATTATGGATATTAGAAAATATATTACTGAAGGTAAGGGATTTAGGAAGTGTTTTCTGGAACAATCTAGATGAGAAATCCAAAGGCATGAACTTCAAGAATAGATTATGTTCGAACACAAGTCAGCTATCAACTATCAAGGAATAAGGAATTTCTCGATGTTGGTAAGCATGTATGAGGACCATGGGAAAGCACATGAATTTCATGCGAGAAATGTCTGAGTTCAGAATAAGAGAAAGATTGATGAAATAAAGGCTCAACTGGAGAAAGAGGAAAAGTAAATAGGAAAATATCAACCACGGAAATATCAAGGTTAAGGAATCCTCGACTGAAGAAAAGTGACTAAAGAGGAAATAGGGAAGGGAAAATTTTTCCATCTCAAGGTGAAAAATGTAAGGCACATCACTTTGGGTTTAGTTGTGATGTACCTAAGGGGATAGTCAATTCCGACTGCATGAAGCTGAAGTATTATTCACCGAATTGTCTTGAAGGAAAAGGTGAGAAAAGAATGGACAACAAACGAATCAAGCACGAGAAGAGTTCACCAGCTGAGATGTGAGTTGAGTCTAATCCTGACGTAGATAACCCAAGTCTATCTCTTCCTTTGATCTGAATTAACGTAGTCAAATGTTTTTCGATTACGTTAATCTAATCGTTTGAAAATATCAATATCTTGTTGGAAGTTCAACTTCAATCTTTCTGTGATCAAAACCTTTATCACAGTTGGATGTGATAAATATCTGTGGACACTACAGAAATAGAAAGATCAGTTATGGCTAGAGAAATTAACAACCACCGGGCTAGGACAAATCTTTGTCTCCCCAACGGAAATGTCTCTAGAACTTGACTATCTAACTAAGTATGATAGTGATAATTACCCTATCTTTAAGTTCATCTAACTTAAAGACCTCTCGTATGGTCTTTCTTGCGAAAGATTATATCTGAAAGGGATGATTTTTTTATTAATGGTTTGAATATTAGGACTGATCACCCTAATGTCTCAAGCTGTTAAGGAACGAAGTCATATAAATGTTTCTTTAATCGTGCTCGAGTGATCAGAGTGCGCAGCACAAAAAATTTTTCCCCAAAAAGTTTATTGAAAAGTGTTTTATTTGAAGAATGTTTATGTGAAGTGTATTACTCAAAAGAGTATTTTTTTTAAAAAAAAGAATTCTTTCACATAAGAGTTTTTATGCAAAGAATCTTTATTGTTTAAATTGAAAGGTTTTAATAGAAATGTTTTCGAAATAAAAGAATTATATCGAAACTCCTTTAAGTGGGGGAGGACCCTAAGAACATTTTGGAAAAGTGGAAAATTTCAGAAGATGAATTTCGGGGACGAAATTCCTTTTAAGTGGGGGAGTAGTGTAACACCCCTAATTTTCGTCTCCCAAATAACAAAGAAATTAGTTATAACAGTTATTTTATAATTGATTTATATTAGTTTTGAAAGTTTTAGTTTTTGTACATTATGTATTTTTATATATAAAAATATGAGATATATTTTTATATGGTTATTTTGTACAAATATATGAGTATTGCAATTTAATCCTTGGGTTGGGACCTAATTGCAATATTAGAAAGGTTTTGAAGAAAGAGCAATTAAAATATTAAATTTTGGCATTTTATCAGTATCTAACCGGTTAGAAGGGCTCTGTAACCGGTTAGACGATAAACCCAGAAACTGGGTTAGTGGATTTTGATGAGTAATCACTTGATTAATCCGTTAATCGCCACGAATCAACCCTAAGCTCAGTGGAGATCAACGTGTCGACCTGCATGACACTCGAATCCCTCTATAAATAGCCTTCCTTGCTCAGATTAAACTCCATTTTTGCTCTTGAAATTTTGAAGCTCTGTTTTAGGGATCCATAGTTTTTCTGTTCGATTCTCAGTCTGTGTTGAGAGTTAGAAAACGAGTGATACACTGTTACAAAGATCACATCAAGGGCTTTGTATTGATATAAAGTTTGTGAGCTGAGAGTTCCTGGAGTTTGAGAACGAAGCTTGCAAAGTTAGGAATTCAAGTTTGTCAGAATTCGTTTCTAGTTTCTGGAGCTTACTGTTAGATCCAGTGAGAATGTTTTGATAATGACAAAGGTTTTGAACAAGCTACAAGTGTTTGTGATCAAGCTCAAGTATGAAGAAGTTCATCAATCAACAACAAACAACAAATGATGAAGAGAGAGCAAGCTCATGAAGACTTAGTTTGTATTTAATTGTAATATCTTTAATTTGAGCCTTTTATTTTAATTAGTTTGGGTAGAGTCATTAGAGGGTAGTGAATCTCTATCAAGGTCATGATAATATCATATTTTGAGTATTCACTTAACCTAAAATCAATAGGTGGCTTAAAGGTTTGAAAGGAAAGGTTTAGTTTTGAGAAAACAAGTTTTTAATTGACTTTAGCAGTGGCTAATCGATTAAGAGGAGTGGTTAATCGATTAACATGTTTTTAACAGTGTTTAATCGATTAACATGATGTGTTAATCGATTAACACCTGCAGTACTGGTTTTTAAAATACGTTTTTCACTTCTCAAAATCGTTTTTAATGTTACTAACTTTAGGGTATTCTATATAAATCTTTTCCTAACCTTAGTGAATCATTAGAACACATTAGAACAATTTTCATATCAATTTTACAAAGATCAAAGCCACACTATTCTCTCTCACTTTCATAGATCAAAGCTTTCACTTTTACATTCTTTGATCAAGAATCTTTGAATCTCTTATGTTGATATTTTCATAGCTATTGAAAGAGATTCATAGGATTGTTATTGTTTTCATTTGAGTTGTAATCATTGCAAAGAAGGCAAGCTATCTACAACAAAGGAAGCCTTGGTGGTTGTTCATCAAGCAAAGTTATCTTGGAAGTCTTGTTGTGATAACAAGCAATTGGAAGTCTTGGTGTGAGGCATCATCAAGCAAGTGGAAGTCTTTGAAGCATCTCAAAGCAATTGGAAGACTTGTTGTGGGATATCGGCAAGCAAGGGAAGAGGTTAGATTAGATTCAATAGGGTTGCAAGACAAGAGTGTGGTATCTCTTGGAGGCTATCAAGAAGGGAGTCTTGAGAGGCATTTGCTTGTAATTTGAGAACTCTAATTCCTCATAGTGAAGAATCTCTCTTGGTTGAAGAGGGGACTGGATGTAGCTTTCAAGTGGATGAAAGTGAACCAGGATAAATCTTTGTGCAGTATCTCTATTCCCTTAACTCTTTACATTCAAGTCATTTCAATATTGTTCTTGATTGAAAACCTAGAAAAGATTGATTTTCATAATTGATTGAATTGAATCTTAATTGTGCAAATTGATTTGGGGAAAATCATTTTCATAACCTAGGTAATCAATAAGAATATTGGTGTTAATCAATTCCGCTTTATCTCTGATCATACGTGTTAATTGATTGATTTTCGTATTTGAGTGAAAAGTGATTTTTCAGTTTTAACAGTGATTAATCGATTAACTAAAAGTGTTAATCGATTAACCAAAATCAAGCTTTCGTAAATAATCGATTAACCTGTTTGATTAATCGATTAACTAAGTGTTTTTTAAAGTGTTAATCGATTAATAAGATTTGTTAATCGATTAAATGCTGAGGTTTTTGTAAAAATCATTTGTTTTGATCGTTTCGATTCGTTTCTTTCGAAAATCTTTCAAGGTTTCTCTAACACCTATTCAACCCCCCTTCTAGGTGTTCTCCTAGTGTCTCCTAGTTATTTCACCCACCGATTGTAGTTCTTACACTTACTTCAAGCTTCGATCTGAGTAAGTATACACACTTTTTGAGTCTCAAATCTGTTCAAATCTTTAGTGCATGTTGCATAGAGTGAGTATTGATGGTTTTCCCCAATTTGTTTGTCCATTTCATGTGTCAAATCTTATAGTTTTTGGACCCTGTCGAACATGTTGTTCGCTGAAAATAGAGATTGTGGATTCTGGGGAGATCTTGCAAATTCCAGTGATTAAACTCATCAAGCACAACTTAGAGGTAAGGGGGAAGCTTACTATTTGCTAGAGTGAGGATAAACATATTTGGTAAATAGGATAAGTCACCAAGAGACTCTAAGGGCATAACTTGAATTAGTTTTATGGCTTGGAGGCCAACTTTAGCTCATTTCTGATTTTGAGCAATTATAACATGATGCATGCAAGCTATTGTGATGACAATTTCATGACTTATTTGGATAATATGTGAATTGATGCATTAAGTTGTGAAATATGTGATTTATGCACTTTTGGTGTATAATGATTGTGCATGCATGAATTTGTGATATGTTTTAGTGTTTAAACATGTGTACTTTATAGTATTAAACTTTGATTAATGATGAAAATAGGTTAGATTTGAGTATTGGAAAGAATGGTATGCAAAACCCCACTTTTCAGTGTATTTTCTGCATAATCTAATCGGTTAGTCTGAATATGTAACCGGTTAGATACTGTCAGTTTTCAAAAGAAAAAGGTTTCTGAAATTGGCTAAGTGTTCATACCATTTATACTCAAGTTTAAGCTAAAAATTCATATAAAAACCAATCTAAAACTATGTGATTGAGCACTGTTTGGTTTAGATTGGAGGTGATGAGTTAATACCTTAATATTAAATGATAATTTCAAGAGGAAATTATGCATAAATGAAATAGGATTATGACTTAGATCTTTTGAATGATATTATGTGTTGCACTTGAGGTATTCTGTTATGCTAAGACTTTGTTATTGGATTGAGTAGAGAATTCAAGAAAAGACTCTTTGAAATTCAGTGGTTTTAAATTCAGGTCTGTAATTCTAACCGGTTAGGTTATATTGTAACCGGTTAGTACCTGAGACTTAAAAATAAAAGTTAAGTTTTTGAGTAAGGATCGTTAATACCAATTATTATATTCTTTCAATCCAGGTCTATGAGCATATGTTTAACTTAAATTCAAGGGTGAATTTTATGAGTAAAGTTATACCTCAAGATATCATTCAGAAGTTGTGTTTTCTAAGTCATAATAATGGAATTAATGGAAAGACCAACCTTAATAATTATGTGTGCATTCATGCATGGTGAAAGGTGATGAAATAGGTTGGCAAGGATCGTTTGTCATGTTCTGGGAACATGAGGAGGGTACTTTGGGAGTACCAAATTGATGCAACCTACTTGATGACACATTCTGGGAATGTGGCCAGTGTCTGGGACATGGTTTCTTTGATGTGTTCTGGGAACACATTGGTGTGCAACCTACTTGATGATTTCTTTGATGTGTTCTGGGAACGTGATGCACACTCTGGGAGTGGTGCTTGTTTATATTTCAAGCATGGTTTGCTATACGTTCTGGGAACGTATGTTAGTGTTCTGGGAACACATTGGTGTATTGGATGGACGTCCGAGATTGATTAGTATTGGAGGTCTCAGGATTGTGAGATAGAAAACATGCATCATGCCACCTGCATTGAAAGACTTATCATGATTAACCGGGTGCGCTCATATGGTTATGCATTCTGATTTGTTACATGATTACTTTAGTATGTTAGTTTTATTCTCACTTTATTATGCGAATATGTATGGCTAACCCCCATGCCCTTATTAGGTGTTGATCGTATATCTAGCTTGCACAAAAGTCAGTGAAGGGAGATGACCCTTAGGTGCATGCAGAGTATAGATAGTGTGGGTTAGGAACCCTTTGTGCAGATATCAAGGATCAGGCCAGATGAATGTTTGGGCAGAGGACCAGTGATCACCTCTATAACCTCTCTATTTTTAGTAGTATTTATATTATACATATTTTGAGAGAGGTGTCATAGAATGAATTTAGTTTTATAATAATACTTATTTAGTATTCATGGACTTGTTACACTTGATATATTTTGAGAGTATAATATAATTAATTTATTATGTTTCCGCAAACTTTGATTTTATTAGTCAAATTCACGATTAATCAAATTTTTGAAAAAGGAATTTTCAAATGAAGGGAAATGGATGAAATGGCCAAAGATTAGGCTAGGGTTCGGCCTCCACCTATTTATAGGCCTCCCTAGCCGACCTTGAGCGAAAAATCTAGAGAAACCTAGGTTTTTCCCCGTGAACCGCCTTATTTTTAAGCTCCACTATCATAATTAATCGGTTAAGTACCTCCTTTAACTTATTGACGTGGTCAACAGACACCAAATTTTTCCAGATTCCTGAAACAACCGGATAATCAATTACTTGCATCAGTAATTGATTATTCTGGGTTTGAATCTCCAAACATGAATCCCACCGTTGCTTCAATAATTGATGCATGAACCCTTGGATTGTGTTTTGCTCATATGTTAATCCTTTGTATATATGGATTAAGTACTTTTAGTACTCAATATATTACATTCTTGCTTATAAAAAAAATACTTGAATTAATGCCATCATCACTAAAAATCATGTGGATATACACTCAATTTCTTTTGTCAGATATCTCACCATGAACAAAATTCTTTACATATTTACAACTTTTAGTTAATCCAATTAGCAAAAAAAATAAAATAAAATAAACCTGTTAAAATTGATCAACCCGACAAAAAAATAAACCACAACAACAGACATGACATTCATGTGGAAGGAGGGGGACTTAAAGATGTGACTTTGAGGTTGATTATGTCAGAACTCAGAAGCCTTTCTCCCCTTCGCTTTCCCACCCTGATTCTAAAGCTGCTCATCCCAACATCCACTTGTCTACACCAGATTCAATTCTTATTTAACTTGGAGTGGAGTCCTTGCAGTTGAGCCATGGGTGTTGAAGGCACTGCTGTGCAGTTGGTCGCTTCTCCGGTGCAAAATCTAGAAGTGGTAAAAGAAACTCCGAAAACTCATGAGCATCATTCCCTGAAAATTTATATCTATCAACCAACAACTTATTAAGCGGCCAGAATTTTAGCCTTCGAATCCTTTTGAGATCCCCATGCCTGTCAAAGAAATCTTTTGATTTTGCTCCGGTAGTAGCAATCTGCAATATGCAAGCATTAGATATGCCTAAATAGCCTATTTAAATAATGAAAAATGAAATATAAACTATCAAAATCAATCTACAAGTTAACTTACACCGCAAGGAAAGTGACATATCTCATAAAATAATATTTTGCTTACTAATGTTTGTTAACAAATGACACACATGTTACTTTCTTGCAGTGTTGACTAATTTTCAAGTTGAAATGTAGGCTGATATATCATAAATCTTAAGGCTCATTGGGTATCCAAGATAGGATAAAGACAAGATGGGATAGAGAGCAGAATAAGATCACATCAAATAACAATGACATTGATGAGGTGGTGAAGGTGGTGGTAGTGTAATGATGGTGGTGACATTAGTGTTAACGTGCGAGGGTATGAAAAGAAAAACTGCATTATCCAATCATGTTCATTTCTAACCCAACTTCCTTCGTGAGATAAAAAAATGCATTAGGCAAACAAGATAACATAGGTCAATAGGATAACATTATGCTTATAAAAATAAAAACAAGATAACATTATCCTATTTTGATGGCTCACCAAATTGTGGATAGTAACAAAATACGATAGACTATTCTATCCTTTATTTTTTATGTTGTCCACCAAACGAGACCTTAAATAAGATGCAACGATAGTGATAGTGTACTACCTTCCGAGGCATCTTTCCAAGTAGTTCCATCATCAGAGCAAGGTGATCCTGAAACCAACACAACATAAAGTTTTATTATTCTAACATGCAAGATGATGTGCAGAAACATGTGTTCACCAAGTTGAAGCAATCACTGTGGATGTATCTTTAACCAGTTACAGGAAGAACCGAAGAACAATTCTTATCACTTTTTGGATTAACAAATCAGAATATAATCCCAACACCGGTAACAATACAGTATTTACTAATAATATAAAACTCGTAATGCAAACATATAAATCTCGATTGTTCTCATTCAGCATGATCATCAGAAACTGGAAGAGCTATTCATAACCACGATTCAACAGCTAGCATGCTAAAAACAATTTCAAGGCAATTAAAAATCACTGATTGACAGCATGAAGCTTAGTATTTCATCCTATTCCAATAGAAACAAAAAACACATGCAGGAATTCTAAGAATGCATATATTTGTTAGTTTTTCTGAAATCAGGGTCATGAAAGGAACATCAATGCATGTAACAACAATAAAAAAGTATTAATTCTGTAATATATGACCATCTCAACATCCAAGTACGGTGCATCATAGTGGATTCAGTCATAAGGAACAGAATACAAAATAGTCCTCGGACTTCAGTGAAATATTAATATTATACAAAAATCCAACAAAACTAGTATGTTCTAAAGTCAAATGAAAAATGATTTATGATAGAGAATGAAGAAATATGTCTTCTCAACATCCAAATGACTGGTAACACAGGTTACTTCAATGCCATTTAGTAATTGCAGGGAAACATATGGTAAGTCTAAGCTCAAATAATTGTAATAAATACAACCATTCATAAGATAAGGAGCATAATTGTAAATCACAATAGTGTACAAGCAAAACCATGATACCTCATCCTCACTAAAGCCTTCTCCAACCTTGGGAGTAAACAACATATCACCAGTGGCAAGCTCAAAAGCAATACAGGCAAAAGACCACATGTCAACAGAGAAAGAATACCCAGCCTGCAGTATAACTTCAGGAGCCCTGTACTGCCTTGTCTGAATTTCTACTGCAATCTTCTTATCAGCCCAACATGCATTTCCAAAATCTACTATCTTGCATCTGACATCAATCGCATCAATATTTCTATCAGACTTTGGAGCTTCTCCTGTTCCTATTATTGAATCACTTCTTCCAGATATCTTAGCTACTGCCCTCCTAGCTCTTCTTTTCAACCTTTTCTCAATAAGACTTGTAACTCCACTATTTATGTTTCCCTCAGGCCTCTCTAGAACCGGGGTGTGTCCAGATCTAACAGGATCTTTGGCAGGATCAATGGTTGAAACCAGAAGAATGTTTTCAGGTTTTAAGTCAGTGTGGATAATACAATGTTCTCTATGCAAGTAATCCAAACCAATCAAAATGCATTTGCAAATATCCCTAACTCTATTCAATGGAAGGCCTTCGTAATGGAAATGTTTGGTTAAACGAAGCAAGCTATCACCAAGAAACTCAAGGACCATGCAAAGGTGCTGGCCATTAGGGCCTGTATGCTTAAAGTGGTCAATCAATTGGGCAACACACTTAGAATTAGAAGGGGTGGTGCCATCAGCAATGGATGAAAGAATTTCAATCTCATGACGGGCTGCCTGAACAAACAGAGCTGCGCTTTTCTGTATCTTGAGAGCAACATATGCCTGAAAAATCACAAACTTGTTACTATCATAAGAAGAAAACATAATTTAATGGTAGCAAAAGTTCTGGATCCATGAAGATGATCAGTGTATATATAAAAGACTCTTGAGTGAGAATTAAAATTTCGAACAATAGAGCTTCCATATGCGGCACACTTTACACCTTCCAACAAAATTACGAAATCAAGGAGCATAAAACACGAGTTACCAAATCAGAATCAACCTATTTAAAACAAACATGCAGAGAGACACATTTATTGCTTCTCCACAAACAGACAAGCCCAGTTCCAGGATTTGGACTAATAATAATAATAACAGCTTCGTTATTAGTCTTTGGCTCCTAGCTAATGTATTAAAAAGAGACAAAACTATCAACATTGTAAGGTGGTTTCTTTTTTGTCCTTGAGATTTTGAATATTTCTTCTTAGTCTCTAATGTTGTAACATATTATTCATGCTAGTCCCTGGAGGTGATTTCGTTTAATTTTTCTTTCAGTTTAATCTCTAGCTTATAAACATTTAATTCAATTTGATCCCTGAAATCATTAAATCTATTTCAGTTAGATATGGCTGCAAACAACTCAAGTGAGGCTTAGGTGAGTAACATTTTACATTCTCAGAAATCAAAGAGGAATTTTCGAAATCTCATGGATGAGTGAAACGTTAGAAGGACCAAAATGACAGTTTTGTCGTTAAAAAAAAAAGTAGAAAGAATGAGGGAGAGAAGAATGAAAATGAAGCATACAGAGGTGTTAGTATCATAAGCAAGCCAGACGGTGGAGAAGTGACCCCAACCAAGCTTCCTCTGAGCTATGTACCTCCCGCCGGCGAACTGATCGCCCACCCTAACCGCGTGGTACCCTCCTTTCCGGTAGGAGTCGAACCCCTCACCGTCTTCTTCTGATCCTGATGAAGAAGAACACGACATCACTCTCTCTCTCTCTTTCTCTGATCTCTATTCAAAATTCACCAAAACGATCGTTCTTTCTCTCTATGTTCATACCACCCAATCAATCTTCTTTTCCTTTTCCTTTTTCTCTTTTTCTTTATTCTTTTACTGAATCATCCATTGTTTGATTTTGTGAGCAAGGTTGATTTTGAAGCTTTTGTTTCGGAGATGGGAAAGAATGTGTGGTTTGGTGTGGTCTATTCTATTCAATTCACGACGACACAAACAAGAAAGACTCTTGCTTCAACAATCCTCCACTTTTTTCTCTGTTTTCTTTCTCTTTCTTTCTTTCCCTGCTTCTTGTAAGGTTCGTTTCTTCTGTTACATTTTCTAATTTTCCAAGGCTTTGTTTGGATGAGAGGGAGCCAAGGGGATGGAAAGGAATGGAAGGGGAAAAATTTAATGTTTCATTATTTGGGAGTAAATGGTGGAATGGAAAGGGAATCTCAAATCCCTAATTTTTCAAATATTTTTCCCTCCAAACCCATAAATTCTTTCCCCCCAATTTGGGAGGTAAAGGGTGGAATGAAAAGGAAATTCTTATATTTCCATTTCATTCCCTTCCCTTCCAAACTCCCAAACAAAAACAAAGCCTAAAGGTATGTTCGGGAGTTTTTCGGGATGGAATGGAAAGGGAATAGTTTCCATTCCTTTCCTTCCTACCCCAATTTGGGGTGCAAAGATTATAGGTGTGTGAATGGAAAAGTTCCATTCCATTCCATTAAGTTAATACTTTCAAATAATGGAAACAACATTTTTTTCTTTCCATCCTTTTTCATCCCATTCGCTCTCTCCGATCCAAACATAGCCTAAAGGCTTAAATATGATTTCAGTTGCTACAGTTGTTTCTTATTTTCAAAGTTTATTTATTATTTTTTTTTTATTTGAAAATTTCATTTACAAAGTTGTTTCTACGCTTTTTTTAGTTTTTATATTTTCAAATCATCTTGAATTTGATCTCCCACATCGATTATAAATTAAAAATGCTGAGCCAAAACTCATAAATAAAGCCTAAGAACATCCACACCCATGGATAAACATTTTATTCCTAAATCAACCTCATCTATTATTTTATTATTTTTTACATTTTTTATGCTTTAAGGACAAAACACATATTTTCACTACATCATAAACTCACTTTTGCCCTTAAAATTGAATCTCACACACTATCCAACACTCTTAATATTTTACAATAAATAAAAGGCTTAATTGCATAATTGGTCCTTTATCTTATTTATTAGATTCACTTTGGTCCTTTATCTTTTTTTTGCAATTTACTGGTCCTTTATTTTTTATTTTTAAGATTCAGTTTGATCCTTCCGTTAAAATAAGTTAAATGAGAAGGAATATTCCAAGAATATTCCTCCTTCTAGGCTTAATTGCACAATTGGTCTTTTATCTTATTTATTAGATTCACTTTGGTCCTTTATCTTAATATTCAAAGAATATTCCCCCTTCTTCTTCTTCTTCCTCTTCCTCTGCTCTCTCCTTGGCAGCCACCATGGGTGCCGCAGCCACCGCCCATGCCACCGTCGCCACCATTTTTAGAAATTAATCGGAGTTGTTGAAGCATTTTGCACGTGTTTTCACACGTTTTCCAGCAGGTTCAGAGGAGGAGACCATTGTTGATAACCAAGGTTTTAGAAAAGGGACCCTAGAATTCGGATTTTGAGGAAAAAAGAACGAAAAACACGAATTTGTTTGAGGAATAATGAAAATAAAGCTTAAAAACAGTGAAAAATTGAAGGATGTTGAAGAAATTTGAAGAAATTTGATGATTTTCGAGGGAAGAGGGTGTGAGCCCATGGTGGCTGCCGCCGCTGTAAGGAGAGAGCAGAGGAAGAAGAAGAAGAGGAGGGAATATTCTTGGAATATTAAGATAAAGGATCAAAGTGAATCTAATAAATAAGATAAAGGATCAATTATGCAATTAAACCTAGAAGGGGGAATATTCTTGGAATATTCCTTCTCATTTAACTTTATTTTAACGTAAGGACCAAACTGAATCTTTTAAAAAAAATAAAGGACCAGTAAATTGCAAAAAAAAGATAAAGGACCAAAGTGAATCTAATAAATAAGATAAAGGACCAATTATGCAATTAAGCCTAAATAAAAATAATCATCAACTAACTATATTTTACCCACCAAAACTATAACTAATTAACTATAATTTAAAACATTGTATATTATTTTCTGACTGTTACTTTTTGTAAAAATAATTTTTTATGTTTCCACCCTAAATAAATACCATAATAAATTGAAATACAATAAAATTAAATTCAAAATGCATTAAAAAAAAGAGTGAAGACCCAATTTGATCCCTCAAGTTTTTCGACTGGGACACTTTAGTCCCTCGAGAATTATTATTCATTTTAGTCCCTAAAGAATTTAAAAAATATCACTTTAGTCCCTATGTTCATTCTGTTAACTACTGTCACTGATAGCATAAACTGTAACATTTCATTCACAGGTGCTAATGACCTCCTAGTAAATGTCCCTGGCGCTACTGGAAACAGTGACAGTAGTTAACGAAATGAAAACAGGGGCTAAAGTGGTATTTTTTAAATTCTTTAGGGACTAAAAGTGAATTATAATTCTTGAGGGAGTAAAGTGTCCCAGTCGAAAAACTTGAGGGACCAAATTGGATCTTCACTCTAAAAAAATCGTATTACAAATTCTAGAAAATAAAAAGAAATAAAATAAATTAAAAAAAAAGATAAAAATACATTAAAGATTAAAAAACAAAAAAAATACATAAATAAGTCACACCATACATAAAAATACATTAAAGATTCTTGTTGATGATGTTGTTTGGTTTATTTTCAATGTGTCAGTCACTATACACTCACTCTCTCACACGTATACACACACAAACTCAAAGAGAGTCTTTACCACTCATACACTCCACTAGCTGACGAGGGTGACCCCGGTCCTAAGTACCCCTAGTGAAAAAGGAATCAAGTCACATGTAGTTCTTGAGAATAGAGTAGAAAATGAACATACCTTAGCCCTTGTATAAGGGGTGTATTTATAGGAGGAGGGGTGTGGTAGCGCCTTATGGGCCTGTTTTGTGACACCCTTAATATAATACTTCAAATTAGAGTAATAAATATACTATTACTCAAATAGTTATGGACTTGTTAGTATTAGAAAATACAGGGCTTAAATTTTCCCTTTTCATTTTCTCAAAGAAGCGGGTGCACAAACCAAAATATGGAATTCTTGGAGATTAGATTTTATATCATTTAAAACATTATACTAAATTCGGCATTTTCTAAGACAAGGAAATCTTTTCACAATCCAGATAGCATCGATTCTTAGAAATTGTATTTACATAGCAAAAACTTAAGTGATGCCATCCATTCTATCGTTTTACGGAACTGATACCATTTTCAAATATCGTAGTCGAACTCTTTAAATAATCTTTATCCGAGTAAGCGAAAATAGTAGGACTATGCACAATTGTAATATAAACATAAGATATATATATATATATATATAAGTCATGAAATACATAGTCCAAGTGATAGTCTCCAAGTTCCAGTACAAGCCCATAAAACAGTAATATCAAAGTAGATCATCACTCCAGAGTTCTCAAAAGCTATATACAATATCTACATATCAAAAATAAAGACTCTGAGGCGGATCATGGAACATAAGCAGCAGCAGTAGTAGTAGTAGAAGTCTCCAAATAGCAGCAGTAGTAGTAGTCATCATCCAACATCATCAGCAGCAACATCTCCTCCACAGCATCCATCACACCGGATCCCTGATCCTCATCATCTACCTTATGCACATACCTAGGGATCATCGTCCCTCCACTGACTCCCGGTAGAGTGAACAACAGGCTCGCCTCCGCTCTCGTCCTCCACAGGGTCCTCCCCTATCTCATCCGAAGGAGTGGGTACCCTGCCACTGGGTACAGGGTCAGGTGATGGCGAGACCCTAACAGGGCTCCTCGGATCAGATAAGGGAGTCTCCTCGCAGACGACTCTAGAAGAAAAAGGGTGTGAGCGAGTAGGTCGAAATCAAAAACTGTGATATGAGCGAGCTGGTCGTGTGGGAGGTGGTCCATGGTAAGGGTAAAAGGGTGGTACGTGCATAGTGTATATGATGAGGATCCTAAACCTACGAGGACAAAACCAGATCAGCGGGTTGGGGTGATAGAAGGTAATCTCTACCTCACCCTCAAATACCGCTCGGTGATCCTCGTAGATCCATATGCCACTAGGAAGTGGCCGGATCTCGATGCAAGCGATGTAAAGTGACATCACCTACAAGGGCATAGGGATAAACACTTCTATACACATAATAAATAGAGCATAAATAAATGCACAATATGAGTATGTAAATATGCAGCAATAATCAACAACCACATTTAGCACTTAACAAGTATTTAATGCAAGTAAGATGCTCATACTTATTTTCATTTATCAACTTTAGATTAAATGAGAGGCATGATGTATGAGTCTAGCTCTCAATCCTAACTCCATCAATCTATGTCACTCTCTGACGTCCATCCTTTACTTCATATCAGCACTCAACAGTGCGTTGTACTCCTAGGTGTACAACATTCGTACATTCACCAAGAATGTACACGACAAGCTTGGAAATGGTACATAATGTGCTCCTCGAGCAACGTCCCGTCGTCTCAACGAAATAACCATATCATTAGCATCTCACTTTCGCTGGCCACATCGTCAACCATAATGTGTCATCAAGCAAGCCGTCAGTTGGCACTCCTAGAGGCCCTCCTCATGTTACCAAAACATGAAAAATGATCTAACATCCGAACTCCAGAATGAATGCAATTTCTCAACTTAAAAGAATTGATTGGTATATCTCAATTAATAATATCTCACATTATTAATTCAATAATTTAATACCATCATCAATCAATTTCTCTTAAGTCTTAGATCACTTGGATTATTATCATTTAAGTATTAACAGAATGATTCAGAATTAAAAATGGTATTTTTAATTTTCTGGGCAGAAATACTCGAGTGTTCTTCATAATACTCGAGTAGTTCTTCAGTCTCTCCAGATTACTCGAGTAGTTCATAGCTACTCGAGTCGTTCATACTTTTCCAGAAAATTCAGGTTTCAGGTCTTCAAAAATACTCGAGTAATTCAAGAAATACTCGAGTCGTTCATCAACCCAGAATACTCGAGTAGTTCGTCATGACTCGAGTGGTTCATCAGAAAACATTCTTGCTGCATCTGTTAATACTCGAGTCCTAGACCTGATACTTGAGTGTTGGTGCAAAGTGATGCACTGATGCATCACGAAATACTCGAGTATCAAGCCATATACTCGAGTGTTATCAGACAATACAGGCTAAAAATCTTGTTTTAACATACCATTTTCAATTCTAACCATTTCTAATCCAATCCAATGATCAACAGAGTTCATATAACATATAATAAACATGTTCAAGCACTTAGAACACATCAAATTACAGAATTCACAGAGATTCACAAGATTATGCATAAAACTTAGAAAATTCACAACTTAACATATCAATTTGCATAATACACAGAATACTCATGATTTTAAGTTCCAAATAGCTTGCATGCAACATATAAAACTTGCTCAAAACAACTTTAGAGCACAGGTTGGTCTCCAAACCAATTTCCCTATTCAAACTAAGCCCTTATAGCCTCTTGGTGGCTCTCTAATCAAATTCATGAAATTTAAACTCTATCTAGTGAATAGAAAGCTTTCCCCTTACCTCTCAGACGTGACTCAACAAGAAAATTGCAAGGAAGAACTCCACAACACCAAGAACCACTTCACCCATCAATATGCATGACAGTTTGAGCAGAGGTCCAAAATCAGAGTATTTGAGTGGGTTATCATGCAAGAGAATTAGGGGTTTTGGTTAGAATTCATTCTCTGCAATATAAACTAGGATTTAAAACAAATTTGAGGTTGATTGGACACAAGAGCTTACCAGAATGGAGGATCAAAGTAAGCTCCAGAAACTAGTTGACAACCACAAGCTCCAACTTTCGAGCTCCAATTCTTCCAACACACAAACTCTCTTCTCACGATTTTGGTGTATATACAAAGCTCAAGATGTGAACTTTGTATTGGTGTATAGTTTATGACTCAAATCGAAACAGAGAGGGAGAATCGATTGGTCGAACTCAGGGACCCTAGAACATGCAAACTCCACTATTTTTGCCAAAATGCTTCTCAATTCGGGTTCAATTGGTTTATATAGCTTGATTAGAGGCTCATGCAGTTCGACACGACTACTATGGACGTGTTGGGGTGTTGATTTCGTGTCAACACGGCGGAATCGTTGGTGGTGACTCACCAAAACGCACTAACTCGTGCAACTCTGACCAGAATACTCGAGTCTTTTCAGAAATACTCGAGTATTTTGGTCAGTTTTTGAAAAATATTTATTTTATTTTCTTTCCCTCCAAAACCTTTACTATAATTACTTCTAGGTCCCAAAACAGGGACTAATGTGCAAATTATTTATTTATGCATAAATATAATTACCAAATTAAATTCACACATTCACCAACAACATAAACACAAATTTTAATCAAAGATTAAAAATAGAAATAATTAATTATAATAAATTTTATAATTAACATTTCATTAATCAGGGATTAAAATTTTGGGGTGTTACATGTTTGGCCCAGTAGGGCTGACGTGACCCTTAGAGGATAAGTGGGATGAGTCATTTATCCTTATCCTTATCCTTTGAGTCATATGGGCCGTCAAGACCTTGGCGCTCGGGACCTTTGGAGGCACTGACTCAGTCCGAGGCAGATAAGGCGAGGTGCTTGGCACGTGGTCGGTTTAAGCAGGACGTTATCGACCTGTCAGAAGTCGGCGCGTGTCCTTGTAATATAGGCCTTTGGTCGGCCAAGGGTCGTCCAACTATTGTCTTTAGTCGATCTCGCAGGCTTAATATTGGTTAACCCTACAAGCCCCCCAAGCTCGTATAGGCTCGAAGAGCGTGTGCTGAGCTTCTGAGAGTTGGTGTTATTTACCTCGGGTTTCGTGTGTCGAGGGTACCTCGTTGGCACTCCTTGTGCTCGGATTATGACTGAAACCCGAGGAGATTCTTCATGATAGGCCAACGGTTCCGAACAAGGGGAACCACAAAATATCCTTTAAGCTGTAAAGGCTGTCAGGATCTCGGTGCTCAAGTCCTTGGAGGCACCAACTCGATCCGAGACTCATAAGGCAAGAAGCTTGGCTCGTGGTGGCCGAGCGGCCTTGATGTCGATGAGTGGTCGACAGAGCCTCTCAAGGGTCGATCTGAGGTCCTTTAAACCCGATAGGACGGCTTGGGGCGAACGATCGGCTGACGACTGTGTGAGTGCTGACCCATTTGAGGTCGGTTTAAGCAATGTAGAAGATTGCTTGCAACCGAGACCTTTTACTCGGGAGAGCATCGTTGATGGTTGATAGCGTTCTTTGTGCCTGGATAATAACACCTGATAGGAGATTCTTACATCTCTCTTATCGAGGTGTGTCAAGGGTAAGATTACATTTTGGATTGTGGCATGATGTTGTCGGAATAGCTGCCTTAGCCGAGGTGTATTCCTCGATCCTGCGATGGAAACTCGTCACTCTCTCTCTCTCTCTCTATTTTTCTTGGAGTTTTTCATCTCCATAGCTATGGAGAAGCACACAAGCACATGCCTCCTCAAGACCAAGTGAAAGCAAGCTCACTTCCTCCTTCACAATCTCCTCTTGCCAAGATACCAACTCATCTCCTTGTTGCTTGGCTAAGGTTTCACAAGAGGTTCAAAGGGCTAGGGTTTATAAAGCTAAGGAAAAGCTAGGGTTTTGGTTGCTCTCTCCCTTCAATTTGAGGTAAGGAGGGGGTATTACCCTTATTTATAGGATGGGTTCTAGGTTGATTATAGTGGTAGCTAAGATTAGAGGAGGATATGTAGATAAATAGTTATGATGATAGACAATAGGTAGTGGATATAAATAATAAATGGAGAGTAAGAATGAATGAAATGACACCATTATATGATTTATGATTTTACATAATATGTTGTTAGATAATGTTTGAATGATGATGTGCATGTTGATGCGTATGAGTATGTGATAGTGATTGCTTAGAATAACTTAGAGATTATTTGATAACCTTGAACAAAGAAAGGAATATAAATTTAAAATGCTAAGTGTGTAATAAGAATGATTATGTGATTGTGTTAATATTTGAGTAAGTATAATTTGTTATTATATAGAAAATGAGTGTGGCCATTGAGGGCTTGGATAACTAATGCGCAGATTAATGATTCATATGGGTTACACCGTCTCATTAGGCGAAATGCACTGTTAGGTTGAAATGCCCCTAGGTAAAAAGTCCCATTAGGTGGAAAGACCCTTCAGGTGGAAATTTCCATTAGATGGAAAAACCCGTTAGGTGAAGGGTGTGCCCACGGATCATTATGTGCAATTAAAAGGATTTAAAGATTTGTAGGATGGAAATGATTATGAATGTGTGTTTGCATGGATTGTGTGTTTGCATGTGTTGTTTTATAGTGTTTGAGAGATTAGTAAATGTATGAAAGTCCTAACGGGTGTGTCCTAATGGGTAGGAAATTCCTGATGGGTGGATAAATTCCTGTTGGGTGGAAATCTCCTAATGGGTGGAAACTTCTTAGTGGGTGGAAATGCCTGACAAGTGCGACAGACCTAATGGGAAAAAGAATAAAAGAGGAAAGATAAGGAAAAATAAATGAGAATATAAATTGTAAACGAATGTGATTGTTGTGTTTTAAGATTATATTGTAAGTGCATTAGGCTTAGTTTATTGTTATAGCTCTTTAGAAACTATTTTCTAAGTTTTGTGTAATGCTCACCTCATTGCTGTTTTTACACAGGTGCTGAGACTGAGCATACCTCTATGCAGGCCGAGCATGAGTACTCTCCCTTCCAGGGAGAGTAGGGTGTAGGAAGTAGGACATGGGAAATGTCCTGTGCCTTTTGATATGATGTGATCGTTTTGTTGTATATAATGTAAATATATCTGTTGGGTGAGCCCAGGACAACTCCTTAGAGGGAAGGAGTCTTTTTTGGGAAAATACTATTTCCACAACTTGGAATATAATGACACTAACTCTGATGTGTTCATAACTGCTATCTGGAGTGCACTTTGATGCACAATGTGAAATATGCCCTGCTGGCTTCTGAATTATATAACTGAATGTTTTTAACAGGTTTCAAGTAAAAACTAATTTCTGGGAAAGTGATATAAACAAAGGAAACTCCATCCATTTTCATGGAGATTTTTATAAGTTAAAGGGTTTTAAAAATAAATTTTTAGTTTACTAATTTGTTAATGGGTAATTAAGGGTATTATTAGGGTGTTACAGTGTCCAACTAGATGATCCTCAACTTATCTTCCTCGTGGGCCAACTTTTTCATCTTCATTTCTATATATTCACGTTTGAATTCATTGAATGCATCCACTTTGGCAGAAGACGTTGCACCTTTTGCTGATTTCCCTTCTTATTTGCCGCTTCATATCCAATTGGATGTTCCATAAAGGGGGTTTCGAGGTTGTCATCACTGCTTGGTGTTGGTGGATTAGACGATGAAGTGTATGCCCCAGATGTAGAGTTCTTCGTTCTTTTTGATGAGCCTCCAATTTCAGCTGTATTAAACCATCTCGGTTTATCTTTTATTAATCGCTGAACGTGCTCCTCGATAAACTTCTCTCATTTATCTTGATGATAAATTGTCATAGCTCTCTCGATTATATCTTCATTGTTGCTCCCACTTGTCTTGAATTCCACGGCGTGTTTGTAACACCCAAAAAACTTGGAAGTAATTCCTTGGAGTCTGTGGTACCTAGCTTTTATTTGATTGAGACTTTTAGGCTTCGTATTCTTGTTGAGAAACTTGTTGTATTGACTTGTTATCCTTGCCCGAAAATTCCTAGATTTTTGGTCGACCCCAACAATAGCATCTTCAGAAACATTGAAAAATGATTCTACTAGGAGTTTGTCTTCTTTGACCGTTAATCTTTTTCGACTCCTCTTTGCTTTTGCACTAGACCCTTTTTCTTCATAGAGATGAATTGCTTATAAACCATCTTGCGTACAGAATGGTGGGTCTTCATACTCATTAATCAACCTTATAGGTGTTGTCGGATCTTTGTGGCCATATTGCACATGACTGGTGTTTATGACATAGTTGGTTGGTAGTGATGGAGGAAACATTTGATATTGGAATGAGAAGAATTGATTATTTGCATTGGATGGGTTCATTTGGGTATTTGGATTATATGAGTTGTGTGGAGCATTTTGAGGGTTTGGGTAAAAAGGTGAATGAGACCATTGAGTGTTTGGTGTAGGATGAGGAATTTGAAAAATTGATGCATTTGAATTGGAAATACTAGCTAACAATTCCCTAAGAGCTTCTAATTCATTTTGAACATGATCCATCAAAATAAGAATACTAGAAGATGAAAAAAATAAATTAAAAGTGAATGAGATGAGGACAAGAACAATGTAATAAGAAGTAAATAAAACAACAAAAAAAAATTAAAAGATTGTTGTGTGAATTGAGAAAAAATAAGAAGTAATTAAGTGAAATTGTTGTGTAAAACCTTATTGTATATTGCACATTATATAGAAAAAAATTTAACGACTCTTTGTTTACTACCGTTGCAGTGCAACGGTAACAATTGTAACAATGTGTACATTGTGCACATACACTTGAGTTAATGTATGTATTAACTCTTGAGTTAATGTATTGATATTGTATTCATTCATTTGAACTCTTCCCGACACACACACGCCTCCTCTTCCTCACAGGCTCCCACCTCCGCCTCTTCCTCACACGCTTCTTCTCTCTTCTCCGATCTCCGATCCTCCTTCTCTTCCTTCGATCCCGCCCTCCCTTCATGGTAGTCCTCCATCTCCAATTCTCCCTCTCTTCTCGGTTCTCAATCCCGCCCTCCAATATGGTCTCCCTCCATCTTTGATCCTCCCTCCATTCCTTTGATTCATGGCCTTTTTCCGTCCGCTCACCCCCAATCCACTCATAAGGGTTGCATGCAATGAAGATCCAAGCTTTGATGGTGTGGATCTATAATTTTTTTTAATTTCTCTATACCTTTTTTTAATTTCTCTATAAGTTTTTTCTCATTTCTTTGTAATTTTTTTTATCACTGTTCTTGATTCTACGTCCTCTTTTTTTTTTTTTTAATTTTTTTCCTCAATGTATATTTGTTTGTTTAGATTTTTATAAAATCAATGGTAGTGTTGTTGTTGTGTTTCAACTGATTTTTGTTTGTCCTCAATGTTACCGTTGATGTTGCTATTGAATGAAGCTTTCGTTTCTCTCTCTCCCTCTCAAATTTCTTGAATAAATTAATCCTTCTTTGACATGTTCATTTGTCCTTGTTTATGGACAATTGAAAAATAAGGACAAAGCAATCATCTTTTCCATCGGTAGAAAAAAATAATATACATTTTTTAAGAAATGTAATCATTACTTAGATTTTATGTTTTTTTTATTATACCTTTTTCTCTTCGCAATCATTATTTTTTTCTACTACTTAAGAAAACCAATACTATATTAAATAAGGGTAAACATGGAAAATAATATTTATTATACTTTTGAAATCATCAAAAACACAAATAAAAAGAAATAATTTTTTTTAAGTAAATGAAACCAAATCCTCTGTCCCAAACCATGTCTCCAACTGATCATATCTCATTATGAAAAATAACTTAAATTTTTTTCTTGGTCCATGATCGGAGTGTCCACCGTCGATCACAGTGACTAATCTCCTTGCTGGCTTGTAGGCAGTAAGCACCTTTAATGGGTGTGACAGCTGACCCCAAGATTTAACGCTGTTGCATGTATAAGGCAGAATTCGAACATCTGACATTGCTTAAGCGTGGATCAATCCCTACCACTAATGAATCATACGCTCGAAATTACTTAACAATAATTATTATGACATTTTGTAATATTTAATGAAATTTGATTCGCCGAAGCATCGTTTGCCACGATTGATGGTCCAAGTAAATTACTCTCCATATTCTTCAAAACTACAGTCCTTATTTTGTCACGCCCTTTCAAAACCCTAAGGCTATGTTTGGATATCCAATAATAAATGGAGCGGAATGGAATCAAATGAAATGGAATGGGGTAGGGTTGAATGGAATAGTATAAAATTATCATTCCATTGTTTGGTTATTTTATGATGGAATGGAACAAAATTCCTATTCCATTGTTTGGATAAGGGAGGAATGATAACACTTACAATATTATTATTCCCATATTACCCTTAATTTTGTTGAAGTATTGACTCTGTTTTAACTTTTCAAGTTTCAAATTATCAACAAACTTACGTTATTTTTTTTATTTTTTTTTATAATACTACGTTTTTTTTATAATACTACGTCATCTCTTTTCTATTCTTTTATTAATTTATTTTCTATTTTATTTTACATCTTGTAATTATCTGTAACTACTAGTCAATTTTTTTCTTTCCTAAAGCAAGAAAAAAGGACTTATCATCATCTGATAACAAAAGAATAATTCTAAAAAAAAAACATGGTAGATTCTAAGAAAAAAATAGCATCATTTTTGAACATAGTATTTATATATTCTAATTATGCAGGAGACTACCACAGGGTTATAGTACCTATGTAATACTAATTATACAGGAGAGTAACACTATGCTCTTATAAAAGTTCTTCCTTGCTTTTATATAACGTTAGCAGTGGAATATAGGTATAACAGTGATATATAACGTTATACAGGAGAGTACTACAGCGTTAGCAGTGGAATATATAAAGTTTTTCTTTTAAGACTAAAATGGGTATTAAATAATTATAAAAAAAAATAAAAATAGATTCCATCATAAATCCCCCAATTTTGGGGAATGAAAAAATGAGATTTTGGTGGTATTGGATGGAATCTATACCATTATCATTCATTCCACTTCATCATTTTTAATGTAATCCAAACAATGGAATGAGTTTATTTTCCATTCCAGCTCATCCAACTCCATTCAATACCATCAATCCAAACAAACCTTAACGTTATAACGCATTTTATGCTCTCACCGCATCATCTGCTATCTCTTTGTTTCAGAGCTGAGCTTCTCAAAACGATACCACCGCCTCCGCCTCCGCCTCATCCCGCTCTCACTTTCTCTTCTTCTCTGCACTCTGACCAAAACGAGACCCTCTCCACCGCCGCCCCCTTCGCCTCCTCTACTCTGCGGCTCTCAAAAGGTGTCTGGCTTCTTCTACTTTCATCTTCCCATCTCTCCATTCTCGTTTCATTCAACTTACACCCCTTTCTTCTTCCCTCTTTACTTTTCTCTTTTTCTTTTTCTTTCTCTGACACCCAACTCTTTTTTTTTTTTGTATCCACCATCTTTCTGTGACCCTGTTCCTTATTGAATACAATGATATACTGATCTTGTAATTCAGAGTGCTATCTCATTTGATATCTCTCAATCTCAATTTATTTGTTATATCATTTATAGTTTTGGTAAATCATCTACCGCTTCCATGATTTAGAGTGCTTCTCGTTGTGAGATGTTTATTTTCATTTTGAATACTTTAATTCCTTCCATGTACTATATATTATGGCTGATTTCTTTTGTGTAATTTTTTTTATGTTTTACCACATGAAATAATTTTAATATATATATATATATATATATATATATATATATATATATATATATAAGGGTGGATGATAATGGAACTTTTTCACTGTCGGTGCACCAGCTGTGTAAAGCTTTTTTACAACGACGATCATTCATCGTTTATATGGTTGTTGACTTTTAGTTAAAAGTAATACAAATAAATGATGAATGATAGATTGATAGTTAAAAAAACTTTACATCGTCACTACACAATCATTAATCTCATATATATATATATATATATATAAATATAAATATATATATATTTATAATTATATATATATATATATATATATATATATTTGCTTAACTTCAGCCCTTGGTATATGATTAAGATAAAGTAAATATGGGAAAACTAAAACCGCAGTTTTCAAAGTATTAAATTCATATTTTTCAATATAAAAAAATGCCTTTTATATGTACTTTTACCCTAGTTTTTTAGAAATTCATGTAGCTTATTGCTGCAACACGGCTTACAAGTTCTCTAATTTTTCAACTTCCAATATATGTTCCTCTGAATTGGAACTTGAATCAGCACTACTGATGGAAAACAAGAAGTCTAAGAAGAAGAGACAAGCAACATCTGATCCTGATCACCCAACCTCAACAGACAAGGTGGATTTTAGTAAGAATTATAGTATGTTTCCTCTCTTTAACTGATTATATGTTTTAAATTCTGTTTACTCGGTCTTGTGTCACCATTGTATTTGAGATTATAGTTTTATTCATGACTGTCCGTTAACCTGAATTTTGAAAAGTACCTATACTATAATATTGGTGTATGCATGATTTACATGACAAACTTCTAAACTGGCTATAGTTAGTATGAGCTACAGAAATCTGAGCTTGTAACATTAAAGAAAATTGTTATCTTTGTTTACTTGAAATTCATGTTAAAGTGTAGGAAAATTAATTTCCCTATTTTCATGCTCTGGCTTAGACTGACTAGTAAGTTTTTATTATAATCTGTTGCATGTTGATTCATGAAAAATTTACCCTTTGGCATGATTGATAGCAATGTCGCCTTTCGGTGATGCATGCATTCTAGATTGAGTACTGATCTCTATTTCTTGTACTGGTACTTAATGTAGATCAAGGTGAGGCTGCAGATGGAATTCTTCTTGAAGATGATCCGAGTGAGCCAACAATGGGAGAGAAACTTGCAGCTAGTCTCAGTTTACTGGACGGGAACAAATCAAAGAGTGATAAAGAGCAAGAGTCTTATGACCTCGCAAAACCTCCCAGTGCAGACTCTGCGCATGTTTTGCTTAAGCAAGCATTAAATGCTGATGATCGCACCCTTTTGCTAGATTGCTTGTATACCCAAGATGAGAAGGTTCTATTTTTCTCCTATTTCTGCCAAGCCATGTATTATGTATATAAACCAAGTATATATTTGCAAACTCTTACACTTTGTTTGGTTTGAGGTATTTTGGGGAAGAGATTTCGAGGGAGAAGAGAATAGGAAGAAAACAGGATTTTCTGCTGTTTGGTTGAGGAGAGAGAATGAGGATAGGGAAAAAAATATGGTGAGACCTGCCAAATAAATATTTTCTCTCTTAACTAGGCAAGATAATGGGGATAAAATGGCATGGGAGACATACAACAACACTCAACAATTGCAAAAATACAATAATATCCTCTGGTGCAAACTAATATAAATTTCTTTGTTTTTTTATCTGTCACCATAGAGATCTTGTTCACTTTGTTTTATTGTTTTTTAAATATTAGTATCACTTTATTGAAGTTTTTTTTAGTTATTTTAATTTTTTTGTTTTGTTTTGAAAAAAAATCAATATAAAGTAGCCACTAATATAAATTCCTATTCGATTTTATTTTATTTTATTTTTTGCATTTTGAAATTAGAATGTTTATTATGTAACAAATGATTGAAGTTAAAAAGAAATTTTTGGTTATATTTGATACACATACTTGTGAGAAAGAAAAAAATATTTATTATTATTATTATTATTATTATTATGCAAAACAAGGATATATATGTCTTTTGACAAATTTATTGTTTTCTCTTTTCTTACTTTTCTCTCTAACCAAATAAAAAGAGAGAAAATCATCTTTCGTTTCCCTTATTATCTCTTCACATTTTTTCTCGTACTAGACAACTATATAATCTACCCTACTTTTTTTTCCCTACTTCCCTCTTCCTATTCTCTTTTGTGCAATCAAACAGAAGGTTATTATTATGCATGATATAATTCCTTTTGCAGGTTATTAGAAAGTCAGTTGCCGATCTGCACCCGTCAAACGTCCTCAAACTTCTACGCTCGCTCATATCCATTACTGAATCTAGGTAGAACACGATAACAATAATTCAATTATATATGTTTAATAAGCCTGGTACTGTTCCTGTCCAACTTTTAATTTATTTGGTTAAGTCATGTGATTTAGAGGTAGATAAAAATGTGTCAGTCGAGTGATATTGACGAGAAAGCATGAGCAAAGGGAATGCAGGTCTTCTGGTTATGAACCATGATACAGGATACTAATTGAAAACTTCTGTTATAAAATAAAATTGACAGAAATAAAATATAGAATAAGGTTGCTACAGTTCTGGCACCACGTTAACATGTGGAGTATCTATCTGTAGTAGCTTGAACAGAAACAAAACAATAAATGATAACGGACCCCTTATGTACTGCATCTAAATCTAAACTCGTCATACCATTAAAATAACTTCTCATCTCTCAGATTTTGCATCAACGCCTGATAAACTCTATATAAATTATTCTCTTTCTCAGGGGTGCAATTTTGGCATGTGCTGAAGTGTCTACTTCTACATCATTCAAGTGGAATAATGTCGCAAGAATCGCCATCGCAAGCTTTGAACTCTTTGTATCAGGTGAGTTTTGTATGATTATTACACTTGGGAAGCACTCCGTTTGTCCCTTTGTATCACTTAAATCATTTCATTTCTTCTTCCTTTGCTTAAGAAAGGCATTTTGTCTTCTATTTAACAGTTACAAATTGATTTTATATATGGATCTCCTGCAATGACAATGATCTCCAATGGCATTTTAGTGAACATTGTTGGATTGTTATTATAATTTCAGCAATATACTTGATCTGCAATTCTGCACTCTTCTATTGGAAAACAATAACATTCAGGAGAAAATTTTCTATTACTCTACTTTTATAGAATGGTTGGTTAAGTGTTCCAGGCTTCCACCTTACCATGGGGTCTGGAACTGGCAGGATCCATTGTATACAGCAACATACATCTAGCCTAGGAGCATTAGATACTATTGAGTGATGAGATACATCTGAAATTTTATTTGAATTGTTTGACTTGGAACTTTTTATCATTAATTAGTTAACGTCATGCTTTGTCCTTTTTCTTTTTCATCATTACTTGAGATTTAAGGCATGTTTGGGTGAAGAGCTTAACTAAGCGCTTCAAAAGGCATTGTCGAAATAGCTAAAAGAGCTTATTTTTATAAGCATCTATTTTTATAAGCTTCACTGATAAGCTTATTTAAGTAAGCCTAAAAGGAGCTCGTAAAGGTCTTAAGCTATTCTTGCATGCCTAAAAAGTTCTCTATAGGTTCTTTCAGCTGCCCACCCAGTTACTGAATACGTGTGAGCTTAAAAATTCCTTGAAACGTCAATGTTTAGTACAAGATGGTCTTTACCTATTGAACATGTTTGCTCCCATAGTTCTTTGCTGATTTGATCTGTTGTTTCATGCAGTTGATTGAGGCTAGAGTCTCCACTTTTGAATCCGCAGTTCGATTGTCAAGTTGCTTAGACATCCTTTACACGGGGGTAAGCTTTCTTTTCTTTGTGCTATCTATATGTGATATTTTCATTAGCAGAAGTTCTAATCAACATGTGCTTAATGATGGTCTCTTTGGGCAGGTTATTGAAGAGGAGGTAGATGAAGGTGAGACAATTCCAGTTATCTATGAAGACAAGGATAGTGAAGATGAATCTGATGATGCCATGGAAACTGACCAAGATAGCGAAGATGAAAAACAATCAGGCCAAGCATTTGATGATGTTAGTGACATTGACGGGATAGTAATGATGTAAGTCATGTGCAATTTTGAGTTGGCGAGATTGTTCTTTAGATATATTTCATTGTATGGTAATATCTTAAAAGCTCCAGATACCTAGCTTAATCACACAGCATTACAAATCTGAAATTTTGAGACTATAGTGTATTGCCCAATCAATCATGTATTAAATTATTTATTCTTTTCAATGATTTATTCTAGATTGAGCTTATGCTGGAACCTAATTTGTCTAACGTTAAGTGTGTCAGTAGAACCAAATTTATCATTAAAACCATAATGTTTATCAAACAGGTTAAGGTATTGGAATAATGGTTTATTGGTTCAATCAATGGGTTACTAATTAGATTGCATACCCGTCATATTATACAATTTATTTGTATATAATTAATGTTAGAAGGTGTTGATATCCAAAAATGAGTGGTCCATTAACAAGGCCCAAAGTGCAAGGTCCAAATCCATCATAGGAGCTAAAATTACCAAACAAATAATGAACTAGAGAAGGCAAGTGACAAGCACCTGCAGTGCAAGGGCGTCCTCCTTTGTACGCCTTCCTGAAGAAATATGAAGCACCTCATCGACATGGCCAAGAGAGAAAGAGAGAATGACCGACGACATTGCAGTAGCCGCAAAACTCAAGAAAATAGCTGTGGCAAGAAGGAGGCGTCAGAAGCACCAAGGTTACGGGTAAAGGCGCACCCAGCCCAGGGCGCACACACACATCCAAACGAAGGTAGCCAGTTGTCCGAGGGAATCTTTGCTTACTTCATTCAGCCATTCCCAAGGCAAAGCCAAGAATGGCAAGACTTGCACCCCTCTCCTCCTGCAGCCATTAAATGACCAAGCCAGAAAGAGAAAACAAACAAAAGGGACTTGATAAAGAAAGAATATGTAGCTACCAAGGTGGAAAAGTGTCATGGACCGATGGATAAAGTGAGAAGAAGCAAGGACCAATGGACAAAAGGCACACTATAAAAAGAGGAAGCTCCATCCTCCAAGGGAGAGAGGACACACACGGAGACGGGGAGAAAATAAAAAAAAAGAGGGGAGTGATCAACTCAGAAGAGCGACAAAAGCAACTAGAAACACATATAGCTCCTCCAAGAGCTCAAGAATAAAATTCGAGAGAAACACAAGTGAGGAAGATGCACTAGAAAACGCACACCTCCAACCAGCACCTCAGTAACGACAATACACCGGAGTAGAGCACAAGTTCCCCCCCTCTGCAACTCGGAGGAAGAACACAAGAGGAAAAAAAAAGAAGAATACTTAAGAACAAGGAGGTCCCGAAGGCGAGCAGCAGAATGCACGCCTTCCGTCCTCCACAAATTCATCTGAAGCAACTGAATCAACTAGAGGAAGACAATCAATTCAATCAACTTCATGAAACACCAAACATAGAGAAAACACCGGTTCCACTCTCCAAAACTTGGAGAAGGAACACCTGAAGGAGCAATGGTGAGAAAGGCAAACAAAAGAAGCGGCGGAAGCAAGAGCGCACCACACAATAGTAGAAGCAATATTGATAGCGTCCATTTATTCACATCATCTGTAGTACTTGTATGCTTGTAATGGGTGCCCCCGCAAAATCGGGCTAATCGAAGGCGCACCCCCCTGTCTGTAGAAATAATATCGGCATTTCCACTTCATCGGAGCCAAACTTTATTAAGTTTACGAACCCTCTGTAATCTCTGAATAATTATATCTTTTGCAATAAAAAGATCCGAAACAATTTGGCGACTTCGCTGGGGAAGTTATGGCTTCAGGCGATGAAGGAAATGTCCTTGGAAGCACTATCCGAAAGACAGCTCCTGAAGGCGCTCCATCGTCATCGATGACCCTCAATTGAAGAAGTGTTGTAACAAGGAGGTCGCCTCTCAGCTCAAAAATGTCCTTCTCGAAAGGCGGTCTGCTCCCCAGGGGGGAACTCCCCAGAAGGCGCGCTTGTAGAAGGCGGCCAGACGATCACGCGACCGAAGAAGGGCGAAGGTACGCTCTTGCTGAAGAAAGCGCCATATTACAGAAAGTAAAAACTCAGGAGCAAAGACGCAACCAGAAAGCTTAAATGTGAAAGTGCCTCGCGTCACCTGCACTATAACTAAGTACACACAATCCGTGACTCGGTCTAATTTCATCATGCTAGTGAGTTTTTCCATGAATTTGATTACAATAAAAGTGAATCTGATAATATGTTGTTTGATCACATACAAACTATTTTGTGTAAGAATAATCACAGTATGTGTATACTTATTATCTTGCTTGCTTTTGAATGCATCTATGACAACCTTGGTATGATCACTCTGATATGATAACATGGTTTCATTTACAACATTATGCTGATAACAATGATTTATCTTCACTTTGTCTAGAATAGCACTGTCGTAACATGACATGATACGAAGATTGTTTGATTTTTAGACTCTGTGTTCGTCATGTCCAAGAATCGCATATGTATGTTCATATTCAGGAATGTTGTCGCTTTGATATGTGTCAGGTATTTGACTAGAAAAGCAGTAATTAGATAACTCTGTACATGTGAATGATTGCTGTAGAACTAAAATGTATACCATACTAGTCATTTATGTCATAACTTTGTTAATTGTTCTTTGCTCAACCACTACATGGTGTGAATAAACTGTTTTCCATGATTCTAGCATGCAAAGACAATGTTTGGTGTTATAAACCATATGATTTAAACGTTGAGAAGGCGTGCTTTAGAAAAGCGTTACATGAAAATATGATATTGGCAATGTTACATGATGACGCATAATTGATTTCATACATGATCTGATAAGATACAACTGATAAAACGGACATGCGTGACATGAAAATATCCGAAAAATGAAAGTTGTTTATGTAGGAGCCACTTCCAAAGATTTGAGAAGTCATTAGCATGCTCCCTGGCCATGACTCACTATGTTTTGATAAGATGCTCAATACCATGAGAGGATCGTTTCCTCCACCATAGACAATATGCACCTGAGCTTTTTGAAAACAGAAAACGCTCTCGCCCGGTGAGAAGGCGATCAAAAGTGAAGTATCCCGGAACGAGTAATGAAACAAGAGCAAAGTCTCGAGAGAAAGCGGCCCAGTGCAAATAGAAAGAACGACGACGATCAAGCAGATCGAGATCAAGCAAAAGATTAGAAGACGGCGCCCTGCCCAGAGCCGTCCGTCTCAAGGCGTGCGTGGTTCAGTCCCGAAGGAAAGAAAAGAAGAAAACATGCAGGTCCAAGAGCGACCTCAAAAGAAGGCACAAAAAAAAGGGGGAGGAGAGAAACGACGTTAAAGCTAGAAATCCTGAAGAAAATATAAACGAGAAGTCGCTGATAACTAGCCGAAGGCAAAGATACATCAAAAAGCTGCAATCAAAGTTGATAATGAAGGCGACTTCAAAAGTGTGTGAGAGTAGTTGAAGAGCAAAAACAAGCACATGCGCAAAAGCTGACACGATTAAGCCCAAGTGAAAGCGCAGAAGATACCAGCTAACCAGAAGTCCAAAGAAAACTTCAAAGGAGTCTGTGATCACAACTACGAGGCGTACAACTGCAAGGTGTACAGCCGCCAGGCGTACACAAAAGGCATACATGTAATGCGAAGGGTGAATGCAAGTCTTGTGACAACCAGCACATATGCAAGATCCAAAAAGTATGTCACTCAAAGGAACACTTGAACGCCGAAGTATAAAATCATATGTAAAAGCAAGGTGCAACACGAAGGCGGGCCAAAAGGCATACAAGCGATTGGAGCATAGAACTGTTCAAAAACAAAAACGAATTCAGTATACTTGCTAAAATCAAGAATTCGGTCCAGTCTGCTCTCATGAGCAAGCCAAAGCACCCTGACGCAAGAATCTGTAGTAATAACAAGCCTCTGAAGCAAGGCGCATCTGAGCTCATCCGTACGTTGAAACAGACTACACAAAGGCGAGCATGAGCACAAAGTTAAGAAGCCAGAACAATCTAGAAATACAAGTGTTTAAAAATTGATAATATCAAGAAAACCAGAAAGAAAAGTAGCACCGACAACAAGAGGTGTTACAGAGAATAGGCAATTAAGCAATCAATCAGAAGCAAGGCGGCGCCTATGACAAGAGGTGCTAACAGCAAAGCCTAAAGTGGCACTGATGCCATGAGATGTCCCCAGAAAGGGTACAAATGATACTGATGACATGAGGTATCGCTGTAGCAAATACCCTCAAACAGGGTCAACAATGCCAAAACGCGAGGTGCAACACTTCAAAAAAAAAAGAGAAAAAGAAGAGAAGAAGAAAAAGAAAAGAAAAGATACCCAAAACTTTGGTGGAACGGATGACTCAAGCAAAAGTGTACGAACGACGTCTAAAAGATGGCCATTCTTCCTTTCTGCCACACCATTTTGCTGAGGTGTATAAGGGCAGGAACGCTGGGAAATAATGCCCTTTTGGTGAAGGAAGTTATGAAAAGCATGAGACATATACTCCCCTCCCGAGTCAGACCTGAATACCTTAATTTTTGCAGAAAATTGGGTTTCAACATAGGCTACAAACCGCTGAAAGACAGAATAAACCTCATACTTAGAACGAAGAAAATAAACCCAAGTATATCTGCTATAATCATCAATAAAGGTAACAAAGTATTTATAATGAGCATGGGATATGATTGGAGAAATGCCCCATACATCACTGTGAATCAAGTCAAAACAGTTTTCAGCATGATGCCCATGAGATGCAAACGGAAGAGTTTTACTTTTACCCAATTTGCATGTTGAACAATCAAGAGATATATGAGATGAAAAATGAACTTTATTACCTAACAGACCAGAATTTATTAAATGAGATAAAACAATATTGTTAGGATGACCCAAACGTTTGTGCCATATGTTATTTTTATTGGCTACAGCAGCACAAGCCATGGAAATATAAGGAGGGATGGAAAATTGCAGAGGAAACAGTCGTCCAACTTTAGGCCCCTTCGCGAGTATCTTCCCCGACACCTGATCCTGCACAAGACAACCATTACGAGAAAAACTGACGTCACAATTATTGTCAACCAACTGACCTACTGAAATTAGGCTAGTAGAGAGTGCAGGTGATACAAGAACATTTTTGAATGTGGAATTGATATCACCAATAGATTGGATAGGTAATTGACTACCATTAGCAGTCTCAATGCACGAGGATCCTTGATATGTCCGTAAATTGCTAAGCATTTTAGAGGACTTAGTCATATGATTTGTGGCACCTGAATCCACAAGCCATGATGAAGATAAAGTGGAATCATTACCTTTAAGTCCCAAGGCTGAAAAAGCAGATAAAATCATTTGTTGTACCATTTCAGGAGTAACAGTCGAAGGTTCAGCCACTGTGGGGTTTGAAGGAACAACTACTGCCGCGTACGTCTGACGGTTCTGAGGCCGAATGGGACATTCCTTGATAATATGTCCTTGTTTCTTGCAGTAGTTGCAGAATTTCTTCCCACAGTGTGCAGCAATATGTCCAAATTCTTTGCAGCTGAAACATTGAACCTTCCTCATGTCTCTTCCTTTCTCTTTCCCTTGGGCTACATATGCCATCGCATTAGTTGGTACTTGAGTTTGATAACTAGCCTGAGTATTCAGGCGTTGTTCCTCTCGCAGCAGTTCCCCAAAACACAAATCTAAGGAGGGAGGAGGTGTACGATTCATCAGGCTCGAACGGACAGCTTCAAACTCAGGCCGTAGCTTCATTAGGAACTGGTCCCTTTTGCTTTGTTCATGGATCTTCTGGACAGCAGCAAGAGAATCTTCCGACACATCTTCATAAATGATGTCGGTAAACTCCTCCCATAGGTTGTGAAATCCAGAATAATAATCTTGAATGGAAAGGTCTCCCTGTGTATAGCCAGCAATATCGGATTCCAACTGAAATCGTCGAGCTGAGTTATTCTGGTTGTAGACTTTCTTCAAGTATTCCCACATGCTCTTAGCTATCTTGTATGGCCTCAAAATAAAAAAAAATTGAGGATCAACAGATGCTAAAATCCAGCTTATGATTCTAGCATCTTTGACCTTCCATTGAGCTAATTGAGACACCTCCGTCTCCTTTGGAGCAGCATCACTGCCATCTATATGACCCCATAATTCTTTCCCCATAACAAACATGCGAAACTGAAATTCCCAGGTCGAGTAATTCTTTCCTGTGAATTTCACCCCAAAAGATTCAGTGTTTCCCGTTGCCATTTTAGCAAGACAAGAAAATCCCAAGACCCTGTTTACACTTAACAAGGAAAACACAACCCAAAACCCAAAAAAAAAACACAACCTAGAACCTCAAGAAACTCAAGAAAAATGAGCCTAGCTTTGTGATACCATGTCAAAATGACTAATTGAACCGTCCGCCCTCTCTTCTCAGGGTTCTCTCATTAAATAGATGAATATGTATCACTATTGCTGATTTTAAGCTCTTTACAAGATTCTTGCTATACTAAAATAATGACTATACAAATATTGCCGCTAAGCTAAATAAGGAATACAATTATGATTGATATGATATCAATCCCTGATATTCAGCTTAGAATATTTGGAACTGATATGATTTCAGTCCCTGATATTCAGCTGAGAATATTTGGATATGCTATTGCAATCCACCCAAATATTCAGAGCAGAATCTTCTGTTGATATCCCTGCCTGCCTTGGTGTGATGATTCCCCTGAAACCACGGTCTAGGGATCACTGTGGGTGTGTGTGAGGGGTGGTGGTGCAGGGATTGTTGTTGGTGGTGGCTGTGTAGGTGGTGCAGGGATCACTGCTGGTGGTGGCTGTACTGGTGGCACAGGGACCGCTGCTGGTGGTGGCTGTGTTACCCTGTTTGCCTGAAGGTGATGGCGCAAATCATCCAGTCGCTCCTGCACTGCAGCCACCCGCGAGGACGCCCCCTTCCCCTGCGTGGGGCATGATTTCCTACTGCATCAGCCATGGTAGTTTTTGGTGGGATTGATGGTTTACTCTTCCCCACAGACGGCGCTAATGATGTGTTCTAGACCAAGTCGATCACCAAGGCCACAGAGTAAGACCTAGTGAGGCGGTTTGATCTAGGGTTTATGTGTGATTCTTTGAGTTCTCACAAGTATCAGTAGGATTACCTGGGTTGCCCTAATCACAAAGTGTGTGCAGTGTGAACTTACGGTTAGAAGACGTACCTGAGCCCCATGTAGCACTGTACTACTTATAGGGGTGGCTGGATGCCCTAATGGGCCAGCAGTGCTGTGGCCCAGACGGTCCAGCCCGTTATGAGCCGTAAGAGGATATGACCGAGGAGGCTTACTGGCCGTTATCCTGTCCTTGTTGGCTTGAGTGATGTAAGGGCCGAGTTGGGGGAGCAAGCTCAACCCGTTTAGGCTATGCCTGATTGCCTGAGAGACATCGATCTCGGCCCGTTAGCAATGATGAGGGAGTAGTGTGATTTGGCCAGATAGGGTCTGGTGCCCTGCGATCTCGGCCAGAGGTTTAGTGTAACATCCCAAATTTTTATTTCAGCATAATAGGAAATTATACCAAGTATTTAGGAAGAATTTCCAAGATTTGAGGAAGGTTTTGGGTATCAATCCAAACCTAAATGAGTAATAAGCCTAAGGAAATGAATTGGAGTTAGAAAATCATCAAAATATGACTTTTCACTAAAGTAATTGTGTAACACCCCGATTTCGGCAACTTGAAAACATCATCTCTTTAACCATTTTGTAGTAAAAATTTTGGGAAATTTCTTTTTTTTTTTTAAAGGTGACATGGACATGAGAACCTTTAAGTCCAAAAACATTTCATTGACTTGATTGTAATAATATTCTCATGTCACACATCACAAGTCAAGTTCCAAACCTAGATGTTACTTAATATCGCACTTTGTAACTTGGCTTCATAAATCTACTTGGAGAAAACATTTTCATTTTATAAAACTTTATTCTTTCAAAAGCCACACTCAATAAAATACCAAGTGGGGTACAGAATGATACGACAGTGTAACCAAGTAGTTGCAAGAGATACAGTGCTTGAAGGGAAATTACCTACTACTAGTCTTGACCTCTAATCTGAAGTCCACTGCAGCAGCCTCATCAAGATGACGTACCGATTTGCTGCAGGGTCGACCATCTACCCGTTGCAATATCAGAGTAACCCGACACGACAACATGGTAGAAGAGATGGTCAGTATTCCCAAAGTACAACATGACCAGACAAAATACTAATGACTTCGTATTAAAAAGAATACTCAGAATATAAGACTCATGCATTAACAACTACTCATGCTATGTATATGACAAATATACTCACGTAAGCACATAGGAAACACTTATAAATGAAACATACAAAATCATAAACCATCACAACACACATCACTTCACTTGGCATCACAAGCCTTCGAACTTTCCATTCTCATCATCCTCTTTCTCATTCTTTCCAACAATCAATATACTTTCTTTCTTTGAATCTTTCTCAACTCTTCATAAATTCTTATTGCTTTCTTTCTTATAATTTTTTTTAATCATTATTAAATCTTATCAAACGGTTAGCATCAATGATGAGGGGGAAAACATCATTGAGCTCGCACACGTCTACATCTCCTCGGTCATCCACCAAACCTAGTCGGAAGCAAACAAGAGTACAGGACCTTTACCACGCGGGCACGACAGCTGTCACACAAACAAATGGTCCCAGACCAGGAGGCCCTGCCTCAAATCATAATCATAATTCACATAATAACAATGCACGCTCTCAGCGGCAATCACAAATGCCCCGTTCCAGTCCCTCTCACTGTTCTAGACTTGCATCGAGGGGGCGACAGTATAATTTCTAGTTCGCGATGCGAAACTTACCACGGTATTAGACCCAGTCCCCACCACGTTAGTGCACCACATGTGGGATTCGTTCCGCCTAGAAATATACTCTAGGCTTCTTGACGTTTCACCGTCCTTGCCCTCCCCTCCTGCAATCTCCACCTGAGTATCCGCAGATACCCATAGTATCTTCCTCTCCACTACTTCGATACGACACTCATACCTCATCGCGTATATAAATGTCTTTTAGAGTCTTTTAAGGTTTTAACGTTTTAATTAGCGGCTTAATCCTAACAGTCGGCTCGTCCTTGGTGCATCCCTTAAACGAAGCCCGACCACTAATCGCAATCTTTTCCCCCTAATTCTCAATGGCATCTTGCCTCATATCAATTTCATCTCATTCTCAACATTCTCTTCATCTCAATTCTCATGCTCAGCATATTCTCATCAATATCATCAACATCTTTTCCTCGTCTTTTCTCAAAATCTCTTTTCGCAAAACTTTTTCGAAAGCTTGGTTTTACAAAACTTTTGCTTCATAAAACCTTTTCAGAAACCTCATTTCAAAAATCCTTTCACAAAACTTTTTCAAAAATAATGTTTCCAAAGACTTTCACAAAAATATTATTTTCACAAAAAGCTTTTCAAAAATCTCTTTTTTAAAACCTTGTTCAAAAATCACATTTTTTGGTGAGTTTAATGGAGGAGCAAGCTCAACTCAACACTAAGCTTCTTCCCAAAAACGTGAACGAGGAATCACATCTCCACTCAGCCATATCTCACTTTCACAACAACCTTACTCTTTCAAATCTCAACTCTTCACATCTTTTACAATTTACTCATCTTATCTCTTTCTCATACTTCTGAAGTCTTTCTCTTTCTCATTACCACATTCAACTTTTCCATTTACTTTGAGTCTTACTCTTTCTCATTATTCTTATTATTGTTAATCACACTTCCAGATTTTCCAAACAGAATACTACATATCCAACAGTATACTCACAGAGAAATATATCCAATACATAATAAAACCAATCATGCATCATATTTAACAAATAGGTAAACCTCTAACACGTATATGCATCACGTATGATAATGCAGCATGTATCATATGACATTGACTCTAATTACGCTTGACGGACTCAGTTTAGAACCGAGTCTAAACGTCAGACGACTTAGGTCTACTGCATCTCTCACCTCAATTCCAGCATCTGAAATTGTTGCGAGTCCTTCCCAACAAGTCGGTCGTTCCGTTTCTTGGCTTATACGTACCTCGTGCTGAACAGACGATACTAACGTTATAAGTCTATCTTAAATAGTCGTCTTACTCAGTATTAAAACTCGTTTTCGAAAACTCTTTTTATTTCTTGTCGGAAAATCGTAAATCGTTAAAACTTTTTCAATTCAAATCTTTCTCAACTTAAATACCACTTAAAACTTAAACTTTAAACCAACTAAATAAATTTTTAGGATTGAAAAACAATTTCATAAAATCTGGACAGCAATTACACAAGTCCATAAATCATTTTTCAGAAAAATCCGAAAACACCGAAAAATCAAACTTTAGTTCATATAATTCTTTGTTATAAAATAAACACTTAAAGGATTTATTTTTCAAACTTAACATTGTAAAATGAATTAAGGGAAGCAACCACTAAGTCCAAGGTTCTTTAATTAAATTAAAGTTAAACTATTTCAAAAACCCATTGGTTTTCAAACCAATTACAAAATCAAACACAACACTAGGTTGATTAAATAATCTATACATATCCTAAACACATCATCATACAATCACTTATTCAATCATTTCAAGACATCATAATCATCATGCAAGTCAAACCAAGTCATAACATCAAGCATAAAAATTCATATTTATCAAAAACACACAAATGAAATCTTAATGTGATTAAAAGTAAAACACAAAAGATAAAATCCACAACTATATCAAATAAATTTATTTAATCTTGAAAATTTCCAGTACACACACATGCATATGAAAGTTCATCATATAAAATTTTCAAGTCACTTAAACAATCCTAAATTAGGTTTCAAATCAAATTTCACATGAAAAACAACATGGTACTGTTGCTGGTCAGAGACAAAAACGTTACAATTAAAAATAGTTCCTCAATTCAGACTTTCATGAAAATTGGCATAAACCTTCCTTATACAATCAAGACTATCTCATAAAATTTTCAGATTATTTGGAGTTGTGTAAGTCATATTTTTCTAATTAAAATTGTCACTAAGTCCATAAAATCTGAACCAAGTGGTTCACTGTTTTGTCTTTGGTAAAAATATCAATTCAACTCCAAATCTCTTCAAATTTTACAGAGAACATCTAGAGATGTCCAGGAAGATACCATAAAAATTCCAAACAATTTCAAGCAGTACAAGTTCAAAAATTCTGTTTATCTTTAAACTGAAAAACTTGTTTTCTGAAAATCGTTTTCACAAAGTTTGCACTTATAAAAATAGAAAACCAATTCCAAAAATCATTCAAAAATTCAGAGAAGCTTATTAAAACATACTCAAGCCAGTGACAAAATTCCAGAATTTTTTCACATACATGAATATCATTTATCAAGATCAAAACACATATATTACAATTTTCAGCACAAAACTTTATTCAATTTATTCAACCATTTCTTTTCATGAGAATTAAAACCACACACATACAAATCAACACAAAATCAATCCTCACTTATTTTCCTTCAAAAACCGAATTAATATATTTCATGAAAATAATTTCCAAACACACCATGCATTACGTTTACAAATAAAATTTTTAAGCCTTTTAACTAAAATTCAAGAATCAAACTAGACTATCCTAGATCCTAACATGCACATACTTAAATTTTATAGATCAAATAGGGAAACATACATGCATCCACATTTAAGAGCCAAAAATCAAGATTTCAAGAGAGAGATCAAAACAAACATTAAAACACACTCCTTTTCACTAAATCTTTTCATGCAAGTGAGAAAAAAATTAAGATCAACTTTAAAAATCAATTTCATTCTCAAAGACATGCACAAAACAAAATTCTTTACACAAAATATTCATAAAAACCGAATCACCTTTTAATCATTTTTGCATGTTCATTTTTGTTTTAAAACTTTAAATCTTCATTTATTAGTCTTTGAAAAACATAGATCAACAACAAAAATTAACATGCATGACAAGCTTTGGGTAATTTAACACTTTTAAATTAAAACATGTAGATCTAAGAATAAAAATGTTAGAAAAGAAAGAATCAACAAAGATCAATCATAAGTTTAACATATTACAAATTATTCTTAAGTCCATAAAGTCCAAGATCAAAGATGAATAACACATAAAATCATCTTTAAACTTATAAAAATTAACATGCAATGAAGAACAAGAAGTAGATCTTCAACTAGAAAGGAAAAATCTATTCTATTACAAAATTTTCATCTTGATCTCCAAGTCCTACCATGAGGAGGGTTGGTCTTCTAATCTCCTAGCACTTAGGTCTTCAAGGATGTGAGGTTGATCAAGCTCCTAATTCCTTCCTTCTTCTTCCCTATGCTCACGGTTCTCTCTCTCTTTTTTTTTGTATATGTCTCAAGAGCTAGTGTGGCCCTTTGAGACTAGGTGTGTGTGTTGGTGTGAAAGAAAGGAGTGGAATGGAGGAATGGAATGAAAGGAACGAAGGAAAGAATGGAAAGATGGGGAAATAACTAAGGGTAGAATTTGGTTTCTCTTCTATGGCCTTCCATTTGGTTCGCCTATGCATGCCTCAAGGGAGGACATTTTGTCAACACTAAAACACATGCTTGGTTTCCAAGTCCTTCATTTTCTTTTCTTTTTATTTTTATTTCCCTTTCCTAGCTTAATCATCAAGCCCTTGCTTCATGAACTTACACATGCACACACCCTTACACTTGTCACCCTCATACACATCACACACACACTCTTCATGCACACACCAATCCCAACCGTGGCACCCCCTTAGGCAAACACATGTCCTACTATTTTTTTTTTTAATTTCCTAATCACATTTTAATTACTAATGATGCAATCATTACTTAATAAATCATACTTATACCATCATTCACACACACAAGGCAATTAACTCTAAGAAATTACATTCATCAATCCATCACACATTCACATATAGGCATACATTTATCAATCAATCACACTCTTTAATCACAAAATAATAACCAAACATACACATTAGCAATGTTTAACACAATTTCTTTTAAATAATAAACTGCACTTATTAGTTGCACTTATTTCCCTTATTTCATTTTCTAAAATCATAATTTAATATATTAAGGATAATCCCAAAAGGAAAAATTTATTTAAAATCAAAAGCTATTTTTCATGATTATTTCCTTGAAAATTCGTCCTTTACAGCTCTGAAAAATAATTTTCGCAAACCAAATCAGAAAATTATGAAAGATATATTTTTGAAAACTACATTTCGATGCGATCGTTTTGATATAAAGATCATCAAAATCGGAGTTACGGTTAAAAAGTTATGGATTTTCTAAGTTAGTCAATCTTTCAAAGTCTATAAAGAAAATTCATTTTGACAAATCATCATTAATAAAAATCATTTTTCATTAAAAATCATTTTTACTAACTCCATAAAAATACTTGTTTATCAAAACTCCGTAAAATAAATACTTTACTTCGAAATCGAATAAAATATTCACCAAAAACTCTTTGAAAAACAATTTCTTAAAACTTTTCTTTAATAAATTTTTATTCGTCCCAATCGGAAAAACTCGAGATGTTACATTCTCCCCAACTTGCAGATTTCTCGTTCTCGAGAAATGCTACGCAGAATTCTACGATCAACGGATGTCAGATTCCTCGGAGTGTTTCTCTCAATTTATGACAGCAGTCATCGCCTTCAAATCGTCGCATATGCATCGTTTCCTCAAAGGTAATCTTCGTAGGCCATTTCAACGTCGGACACAATGGGATACTAATGGTATAGCTTGTCAACAAGAGTTTAAAGGGTTCAATGGTTTCGAAACAAAGTTTAAAAAGAATATCACACTTATGCCAATCCTTACAGGGGTACTATTGTTCTCACGGTCTTTCTGCCTTAATTTGACTCTTCTCATCCTTTTAAGCCTAGGTGGGTTACTACAAACCTCAAAATCTCCACTTACTCCCCAACTTTAACGGATCATATTCCTATACATCACATCTATCCAACAACATTTGACAGGGATTAAGGTCATAAACTTCCCAACCTTTACCAATTCTAGTTTGTCTTACAAAACTTCCCATTACTTTGTTCAAGCCTATCTTAGCATCATCCTAAATTCCGCTAACTAAACCAAATTTTTGGTGCTTTAAACCATTAAAAACTCTCCGACTTAGGGTTTGATCCTCCAGATTAACGATCTTAACTCCTAATGACACCCTTAATTCCACAGCTTATAGTCATCTATGTCCATTAAAACATCAAATCTTGGTCATTTATCCTAATTTTGGTCGTCACTTACAGGTTCCATCTGTTAATTTCATCACTCCATTCAGTTGGTCTTATGGTTCTATCATAGGTTTACACTTACCCCAATCATAGGTTCTAACTCCAACTCTCTCGAACTCATCCCAGATATTCACCATCTTAACACCATCTGTACCATTACTTGGGTTAGACTACTATCAAACCTTTCAGTTTTAATCCTCTTTATACACTCCACTATCTTACTCAAGGTTCTAGGGGTATCCTTATTCTAATGTATCACATCCGGTCATATTTATTCCTTCCTCAATCATTATAACAACATCTCACCGTCCACTCTATAACTTAGATATATCTAGTTGATTGGCATAAGGTGTCAGGGTCTAAGGTTTTCATGAAAGGCTTTTAGAGAAAACAAACGTATTGTCAAGACAACTCAACAACACATAGGGTTTACATAAGGAGAAGTTTCAGCAAGGAAAAGAGGGTTCAAATAACAAAACAAAGTCGCATGTCAATAGCTCAGAGGTAGTTACAAACAAAAAGGATTCTCAACAAAAAGGGGTTTCAACAATCAAGAGAGGCCACAAAGAATAAAGCCTCCGCACGATTCTGATCACTGTTCCTCGTACCATCGTAAACAAATTCTTGACACTTTCCAATAGAGATAGAAAGAACGATAGAGGTGGTATGATAGAGATGCTCATGTGACTTCGTACTCCTATTCTTACTCATCGTAGGTCTAACACTAACACACAGACAGACACACACGAGCAAACATGTAAGCCCATGCATCAGGCTACTTTGGTCAACCATTGCTCTGATATCATTCTGTAACACCCCGATTTCGGCAACTTGAAAACATCATCTCTTTAACCATTTTTTAGTAAAAATTTTGGGAATTTTTTTTTTAAAGGTGACATGGACATGAGAACCTTTAAGTCCAAAAACATTTCATTGACTTGATTGTAATAATATTCTCATGTCACACATCACAAGTCAAGTTCCAAACCGAGATGTTACTTAACATCGCACTTTGTAACTTGGCTTCATAAATCTACTTGGAGAAAACATTTTCATTTTATAAAACTTTATTCTTTCAAAAGCCATACTCAATAAAATACCAAGTGGGGTACAGAATGATACGACAGTGTAACCAAGTAGTTGCAAGAGATACAGTGCTTGAAGGGAAATTACCTACTACTAGTCTTGACCTCTAATCTGAAGTCCACTGCAGCAGCCTCATCAAGATGACGTACCGATTTGCTGCAGGGTCGACCATCTACCCGTTGCAATATCAGAGTAACCCGACACAACAACATGGTAGGAGAGATGGTCAGTATTCTCGAAGTACAACATGACCAGACAGAATACTAATGACTTCGTATTAAAAAGAATACTCAGAATATAAGACTCATGCATTAACAACTACTCATGCTATGTATATGACAAATATACTCACGTAAGCACATAGGAAACACTTATAAATGAAACATACAAAATCATAAACCATCACAACACACATCACTTCACTTGGCATCACAAGCCTTCGAACTTTCCATTCTCATCATCCTCTTTCTCATTCTTTCCAACAATCAATATACTTTCTTTCTTTGAATCTTTCTCAACTCTTCATAAATTCTTATTGCTTTCTTTCTTATAATCTTTTTTTTTATCATTATTAAATCTTATCAAACGGTTAGCATCAATGATGAGGGGGAAAACATCATTGAGCTCGCACACGTCTACATCTCCTCGGTCATCCACCAAACCTAGTCGGAAGCAAACAGGAGTACAGGACCTTTACCACGCAGGCACGACAGCTGTCACACAAACAAATGGTCCCAGACCAGGAGGCCCTGCCTCAAATCATAATCATAATTCACATAATAACAATGCACGCTCTTAGCGGCAATCACAAATGCCCCGTTCCAGTCCCTCTCACTGTTCTAGACTTGCATCGAGGGGGCGACAGTATAATTTCTAGTTCGCGATGCAGAACTTACCACGGTATTAGACCCAGTCCCCACCACGTTAGTGCACCACATGTGGGATTCGTTCCGCCTAGAAATATACTCTAGGCTTCTTGACGTTTCACCGTCCTTGCCCTCCCCTCCTGCAATCTCCACCTGAGTATCCGCAGATACCCATAGTATCTTCCTCTCCACTACTTCGATACGACACTCATACCTCACCGCGTATATAAATGTCTTTTAGAGTCTTTTAAGGTTTTAACGTTTTAATTAGCGGCTTAATCCTAACAGTCGGCTCGTCCTTGGTGCATCCCTTCAACGAAGCCCGACCACTAATCGCAATCTTTTTCCCCTAATTCTCAATGGCATCTTGCCTCATATAAATTTCATCTCATTCTCAACATTCTCATCATCTCAATTCTCATGCTCAGCATATTCTCATCAATATCATCAACATCTTTTCCTCGTCTTTTCTCAAAATCTCTTTTCGCAAAACTTTTTCGAAAGCTTGGTTTTACAAAACTTTTGCTTCATAAAACCTTTTCAGAAACCTCATTTCAAAAATCCTTTCACAAAACTTTTTCAAAAATAATGTTTCCAAAGACTTTCACAAAAATATTATTTTCACAAAAAGCTTTTCAAAAATCTCTTTTTCAAAACCTTGTTCAAAAATCACATTTTTTGGTGAGTGTTAATGGAGGAGCAAGCTCAACTCAACACTAAGCTTCTTCCCAAAAACGTGAACGAGGAATCACATCTCCACTCAGCCATATCTCACTTTCACAACAACCTTACTCTTTCAAATCTCAACTCTTCACATCTTTTACAATTTACTCATCTTATCTCTTTCTCATACTTCTGAAGTCTTTCTCTTTCTCATTACCACATTCAACTTTTCCATTTACTTTGAGTCTTACTCTTTCTCATTATTCGTATTATTGTTAATCACACTTCCAGATTTTCCAAACAGAATACTACATATCCAACAGTATACTCACAGATAAATATATCCAATACATAATAAAACCAATCATGCATCATATTTAACAAATAGGTAAACCTCTAACACGTATATGCATCACGTATGATAATGCAGCATGTATCATATGACATTGACTCTAATTACGCTTGACGGACTCATTTTAGAACTGAGTCTACTGAGTCTAAACGTCAGACAACTTAGGCCTACTGCATCTCTCACCTCAATTCCAGCATCTGAAATCGTTGCGAGTCCTTCCCAACAAGTCGGTCGTTCCGTTTCTTGGCTTATACGTACCTCGTGCTGAACAGACGATACTAACGTTATAAGTCTATCTTAAATAGTCGTCTTACTCAGTATTAAAACTCATTTTCAAAAACTCTTTTTATTTCTTGTCGGAAAATTGTAAATCGTTAAAACTTTTTCAATTCAAATCTTTCTCAACTTAAATACCACTTAAAACTTAAACTTTAAACCAACTAAATAAATTTTTAGGATTGAAAAACAATTTCATAAAATCTGGACAGCAATTACACAAGTCCATAAATCATTTTTCAGAAAAATCCGAAAACACCGAAAAATCAAACTTTAGTTCATATAATACTTTGTTATAAAATAAACACTTTAAGGATTTATTTTTCAAACTTAACATTGTAAAATGAATTAAGGGCAGCAACCACTAAGTCCAAGGTTCTTTAATTAAATTAAAGTTAAACTATTTCAAAAACCCATTGGTTTTCAAACCAATTACAAAATCAAACACAACACTTGGTTGATTAAATAATCTATACATATCCTAAACACATCATCAAACAATCACTTATTCAATCATGTCAAGACATCATAATCATCATGCAAGTCAAACCAAGTCATAACATCAAGCATAAAAATTCATATTTATCAAAAACACACAAATGAAATCTTAGTGTGATTAAAAGTAAAACACAAAAGATAAAATCCACAACTACAACAACAACAACAACTAAGCCTTTGTCCCACTAGGTGGGGTCGGCTACATGGATCAAACGACGCCATAAAGGCCTATCATAAATCATGTCTTTTGATAAGGCATTGATTGCCAAATCCTTCTCAATTGTTTTGCCTATAGTTTTTCTAGGTCTTCCTCTTCCTCTAGCCCTTGTAGTACCCTCCATTTGGTCTACCCTCCTAACCGGGGCTTCCACCGGTCTCCTCCACACATGCCCAAACCACCTAAGACGAGATTCAACCATTTTTTCAACAATAGGAGCAACCCCAACTTTTTCTCGAATATACTCATTTCTAATCCGATCTTGTCTTGTATGCCCACTCATCCACCGCAACATCCTCATCTCTGCAACATGAAGTTTATTCTCTTGTGTGCCCTTTGCCGCCCAACACTCTGTCCCATATAACATCGCCGGTCTTACAGCAGTGCGGTAGAACCTTCCTTTAAGTTTAAGTGGTACCTTCTTATCACATAACACGCCCGAGGCACTCCTCCATTTCATCCACCCTGCTTGAATCCTATGATTTACATCCCTTTCTATTTCTGCATCCTGCTGTAAGATAGAACCAAGATACTTAAACTTCGGGACTTGTGCTAAGACATGCTCTCCAACCTTCACCTCCCGAGTAAGGCCCACGTGCCTCTTGCTAAAATTACACTCCATATACTCTGTCTTGCTTCGACTTATCCGGAATCCAGACCCTTCTAAAGCTTGTCTCCACATTTCAATCTTCCCATTTATTTCCTCTCTAGTATCCCCAATAAGCACAATATCATCCGCAAAGAGCATGCATTTGGGCACTGGTTCTTGGACATGTTCCGTAAGCACATCCAAGACCAATGTAAAGAGGTAGGGGCTCAAACTTGACCCTTGGTGTAGACCTATCGAGATGGGAAAATCCTCTGAAATCCCACTTTGTGTCCTCACGCTCGTCTTGACCCCGTCATACATATCCTTAATGGCTCTAATATAGGCAACACGCACCCCTTTCTTCTCGAGAGCCCTCCATAGTACCTCTCTAGGCACTCTATCATAAGCTTTCTCTAGATCAATAAAAACCATATGCAGATCCTTTTGTTGCCTCCGGTATTCCTCCATCAACCGGCGCAGTAAGTATATTGCCTCCATAGTTGATCTCCCCGGCATGAAGCCAAATTGATTCTCAGTAACATGAGTCTCCTGTCTCAATCTTCGCTCTATCACCCTTTCCCAAAGTTTCATGGTATGACTCATAAGCTTAATCCCTCTATAATTCGCACAATCCTGTATGTCACCTTTGTTCTTGTAGATAGGGATTAAAGTGTTCCTCCTCCACTCGTCCGGCATCTTCTTGGATCTTAAGATCTCATTAAACAACTTGGTGAGCCAACTGATGCCCCTCTCTCCCAAGGTTTTCCATACCTCAATGGGGATACTATCCGGACCAACCGCTTTACCATTATCCATCCTTCTCAATGCCTCTTTTACCTCAGTCTCCCTAATTCTACGGTAAAAGGTATGATTTTTGTCCCCTTCTCTAGTGACTATCTGACCATGATGTGAACTTTCATGACCTTCATTGAAAAGGTTGTGAAAGTAACTCTTCCATCTTTCTTTTACATCCAAATCTGCGACCAAGACTTTGTCATCTCCATCCTTAATGCACCTCACTTGATCTAGGTCTCTCGTCCTCCTTTCCCTAAGTTTAGAAATCCTATAAATACTTCTTTCCCCTTCCTTAGTGCCTAGAGATTGGTATAGCCCATCAAACGCTCTACCTCTTGCTTCGCTCACCGCTTTCTTGGTCTCTTGCCTATCTGCTTTATATTTATCCCAACTCTCTGCATTTCTATTCAAGGACCAAGTTTTGAAGCATTTCTTTTTCTCCTTTACCTTATCTTGCACCCTTGCATCCCACCACCATGATTCCTTGCCCTTTGGTCCATAACCTCTTGATTCACCGAGTGTCTCCTTTGCAATCTTCCTAATCCCTTTGGCCATAACCTCTCACATTTCATTTGCGCTTCCTTCTCCATTCCAACGTCCTTCCTCTAAGACCCTTTGTTGGAATCGTTTTTCCCCCTTCAATTTCCACCACCTGATTCTTGGAACCTTTTCTTGTATTTTTCTTTCCATCCTTCTCTTAATCCTTACATCCATAACCAAGACTCGGTGTTGGGTAGTCAAGCTCTCTCCAGGTATAACTTTGCAATCCATGCAAAGCTTTCTGTCTGGTTTCCTCATAAGGAAGAAATCAATTTGAGAGCGCGTTGACCCACTCCTATATGTGATAAGGTGTTCCTCCCGCTTTTTAAAACAAGTATTGGCTATTGTTAGATCGAAAGCTGAGGAGAAAAATCCACAACTATATCAAATAAATTTATTTAATCTTGAAAATTTCCAGTACACACATGCATATCAAAGTTCATCATATAAAATTTTCAAGTCACTTAAACAATCCTAAGTTAGGTTTCAAATCAAATTTCACATGAAAAACAACATGGTACTGTTGCTGGTCAGAGACAAAAACGTTACAATTAAAAATAGTTCCTCAATTCAGAATTTCATGAAAATTGGCATAAACCTTCCTTATACAATCAAGACTATCTCATAAAATTTTCAGATTATTTGGAGTTGTGCAAGTCATATTTTTCTAATTAAAATTGTCACTAAGTCCATAAAATCTGAACCAAGTGGTTCACTGTTTTGTCTTTGGTAAAAATATCAATTCAACTCCAAATCTCTTCAAATTTTACAAAGAACATCTAGTGATGTCCAGGAAGCTACCATAAAAATTCCAAACAATTTCAAGCAGTAAAAGTTCAAAAATTCTGTTTATCTTTAAACTGAAAAACTTGTTTTCTGAAAATCGTTTTCACAAAGTTTGCACTTATAAAAATAGAAAACCAATTCCAAAAATCATTCAAAAATTCAGAGAAGCTTATTATAACATACTCAAGCCATTGACAAAATTCCAGAATTTTTGCACATACATGAATATCATTTATCAAGATCAAAACACATATATTACAATTTTCAGCACAAAACTTTATTCAATTTATTCAACCATTTCTTTTCATGAGAATTAAAACCACACACATACAAATCAACACAAAATCAAACCTCACTTATTTTCCTTCAAAAACCGAATTAATATATTTCATGAAAATAATTTCCAAACACACCATGCATCACGTTTACAAATAAAATTTTTAAGCCTTTTAACTAAAATTCAAGAATCAAACTAGACTATCCTAGATCCTAACATGCACATGCTTAAATTTTATAGATCAAATAGGGAAACATACATGCATCCACATTTAAGAGCCAAAAATCAAGATTTCAAGAGAGAGATCAAAACAAACATTAAAACACACTCCTTTTCACTAAATCTTTTCATGCAAGTGAGAAAAAAATTAAGATCAACTTTAAAAATCAATTTCATTCTCAAAGACATGCACAAAACAAAATTCTTTACACAAAATATTCATAAAAACCGAATTACCTTTTAATCATTTTTGCATGTTCATTTTTGTTTTAAAACTTTAAATCTTCATTTATTAGTCTTTGAAAAACATAGATCAACAACAAAAATTAACATGCATGAACAAGCTTTGGGTAATTTTACACTTTTAAATTAAAACATGTAGATCTAAGAATAAAAATGTTAGAAAAGAAAGAATCAACAAAGATCAATCATAAGTTTAACATATTACAAATTATTCTTAAGTCCATAAAGTCCAAGATCAAAGATGAATAACACATAAAAGCATCTTTAAACTTATAAAAATTAACATGCAATGAAGAACAAGAAGTAGATCTTCAACTAGAAAGGAAAAATCTATTCTATTACAAAATTTTCATCTTAATCTCCGAGTCCTACCATGAGGAGGGTTGGTCTTCTAATCTCCTAGCACTTAGGTCTTCAAGGATGTGAGGTTGATCAAGCTCCTAATTCCTTTCTTCTTCTTCCCTATGCTCACGGTTCTCTCTCTTTTTTTTTTTTGTATATGTCTCAAGAGCTAGTGTGGCCCTTTGAGACTAGGTGTGTGTGTTGGTGTGAAAGAAAGGAGTGGAATGGAGGAATGGAATGAAAGGAACGAAGGAAAGAATGGAAAGATGGGGAAATAACTAAGGGTAGAATTTGGTTTCTCTTCTATGGCCTTCCATTTGGTTCGCCTATGCATGCTTAAGGGAGGACATTTTGTCAACACTAAAACACATGCTTGGTTTCCAAGTCCTTCATTTTCTTTTCTTTTTATTTTTATTTCCCTTTCCTAGCTTAATCATCAAGCCCTTGCTTCATGAACTTACACATGCACACACCCTTACACTTGTCACCCTCATACACATCACACACACACTCTCCATGCACACACCAATCCCAACCGTGGCACCCCCTTAGGCAAACACATGTCCTACTATTTTTTTATTTATTTCCTAATCACATTTTAATTACTAATGATGCAATCAGTACTTAATAAATCATACTTATACCATCATTCACACACACAAGGCAATTAACTCTAAGAAATTACATTCATCAATCCATCACACATTCACATATAGGCATACATTTATCAATCAATCACACTCTTTAATCACAAAATAATAACCAAACATACACATTAGCAATGTTTAACACAATTTCTTTTAAATAATAAACTGCACTTATTAGTTGCACTTATTGCCCTTATTTCATTTTCTAAAATCATAATTTAATATATTAAGGATAATCCCAAAAGGAAAAATTTATTTAAAATCAAAAGCTATTTTTCATGATTATTTCCTTGAAAATTCGTCCTTTACAGCTCTGAAAAATAATTTTCGCAAACCAAATCAGAAAATTATGAAAGATATATTTTTGAAAACTACATTTCGATGCGATCGTTTTGATATAAAGATCATCAAAATCGGAGTTACGGTTAAAAAGTTATGGATTTTCTAAGTTAGTCAATCTTTCAAAGTCTATAAAGAAAATTCATTTTGACAAATCATCATTAATAAAAATCATTTTTCATTAAAAATCATTTTTACTAACTCCATAAAAATACTTGTTTATCAAAACTCCGTAAAATAAATACTTTACTTCGAAATCGAATAAAATATTCACCGAAAACTCTTTGAAAAACAATTTCTTAAAACTTTTCTTTAATAAATTTTTATTCGTCCCAATCGAAAAAACGCGGGATGTTACAAATTGATTATTCTACATGGCAGTAATCGATTACCTATCCTCAGGTAAAGTTACACAAAGTGTTGCAGCAATTTAATCGATTACAAGGGTAAAGTAATCGATTACTTTGAGTGTTTCACAAAGTAATCGATTACATTCAGGGGGTTAATCGATTACTTAGGCTCTGATGAATGTACTGAGAAATGTTGCATCACATAGATAATCGATTACTTGGAGTGAGTAATCGATTACTCACTGGAAAAATCAGAAAAAAAAATACGTTGTGGGGGCCACCATATCCGTGGCTTTATGAAGGAGGGAGCAACCCCAGCCACACAAATCAACTTTTGGGCTTGTTGATTAGAGATAAGAAGGGAAAAACAAACAACAACATAATCCCTCTCTCTTCTTCCTCTCCACTACATCTTCTTCTTCCTTCCCCATTAAGGTTCCATTTTCTTTCTTCCATATCAACCAAAATCAAGAGGCTCCTCCCTATTTGTCATCAAATCCTTCCTTTTCTCACTCCAAGTAAGTATGTAAACCTTGGATTTCTCTATCTCTCTCCTTCCCTCTCTCATACACGAATTTTCTCTCTCTCCTCCAAGGTTCCATATCTCCATCATCAAGGTGCAAGGAGCAAGGAGATTAAGCACTAGTATCATCAACCATCACCTTTCTACTCTTCAAAGTAAGTAAATTAGTTTGAAAAATCAACTTCTCTCTCTCTCTTATTCCATGGGATTCGAACTCCCTCTCTAATTTCTCTCATAGTTGTGGTTCCACCATTTTAATCATGGGAAACTTGTGTTGCTTCATGAAAACCTAGCAAAGATCAAGTAAAGGGTACCAACCAATCTTCCTTTCCACTTTTATGTAGGTTCTTTTCTTAACTTGGGTGGTGACCTCAAAAGGTGGCAAGCTTTGGGCTAGGACAACTAAAAGTTAGCTTACCTCTAAATATTCGAGGTAAGGAGGTTTGTGTTATCATATTCTAGGGGGTAGATTTTATTATGTATATATTGGGTTACTAAGAGATATGTGTTAATTAGGATTAAGAACCCTAGGATAGCTAATGATGTATAAGAGTATTTAAATGTATTACCTTGTGCCTAAATATGATGATTGATATTTGATTTGTGTGGTTTGATATTTCACTAATTATGTTGAACCCTAGAAAGTATATAAGGATAATGGTTATGTTAATTCAAAATGAAACTGGTTGGCTTGTTGGATTTGCTTGTATAATTGGAATTAAAAAGTATAATAAGATGGTGAAATTGACAAGCTAATGAAAATGATTACAAAATGAAATAAGGAAAATTATATTGATAAAAGAAAATGATGATTTAATAACAATGTATACAAATTGACAATAATTCAAACATAATCTAAAATATTAAAGGCTAATATAGTGTGTAACCCAGATCTTGTAAGACGTTGTCCGTAGGAGACTGTATGCATAGATCGCGTAAGCCACACATTGTGTGCAGCTGTAAGCCGTTGTCCGAAGGAGATTGTACGCAATGATGGGTGCACATTATGGTTGTGGGTGATCCAAGTCTTGTAAGGCGTTGTTCGTAGGAGACTGTACGCATAGATCGCATAAGTCACACATAGTGTGCAGCTGTAAGCCGTTGTCCGAAGGAGACTGTACGCAGTTATGGACACACACACCTTAAACTAATAATGATATAATTGGATTGTGCGCTTCTAGATCTTGTAAGGCGTTGTTCGTAGGAGACTGTACGCATAGATCGCATAAGTCGCACATAGTGTGCTGCTGTAAGTCGTTGTCCGAAGGAGACTGTACGCAATGATGGACGCACCTTCCTATTGTGGAATTCCAGTTCTTGTAAGGCGTTGTTCGAAGGAAACTGTACGCATAGATCGCGTAAGCCACACATAGTGCGCTGCTGTACGTCGTTGTCCGAAGGAAACTGTACGCAGTTATGGATCCACATTATATCTTTAAAAACTATATATGTATATACACATTTAAAAGAGAACTTAAGGATGTAAAGAGAGAAAAGAAAAACATGAAAAATACAAAGAAGTGAGATTATTAATTAATTAACTAATTTATACAACCTTAAATTGTATGAAGAAATGAGTTGAGGTTTGATAATAAAAGTTAGTTAGTTTGATATGAAAATAATTGAATTGAATGAGAGTGTTTGCTTGGATTATATGCATTATATGGTTTGTTGTGTTTGGCTTGGTGGGTCAGTATAGCATAATAGAAACCGCTTCCTTATTTTATTGTGTAATACTCACATCTTTACCATTTTTCAAGTACTGAGTTAGAGCATACACCAGGATTTGGCCGAGCAGGATTTACTCTCCCTGTGAGGGAGAGTAGGGTTACATGGGATTAGTACATATTTTTGGGACCTAAGCCTCCTATGTTTTTGATGTATATGTGTTGTGTATACCTTTTTGAATGAGGCTTAGGATGATTTTATTTTGTTAAGCTTTAAACTTGGATTGATGTTATTCAAGCTTTTTATTTTCGCTGTTACTCTGAATTCTTGATGCACTTATATATGTGGAGCCCTTTGGGCCTTGACATGATTAATATATCTGGAATGAAGCCCTGCTGGCTACTGGTTGTTCATATTTGATAATGTTTTCCACAGGTCAAATTTTGGATTAGTCCGAAAAACAAACTAAACTTCGTCCGTTTGACGGGTGATTTTATTAAAATAAAAAGGAATTTTTAAGTTCGTGTTTTAATTATGGGGTAATTAAGGATAATAAATCCTAGGTGTTACATTTAGTCCACCACAATCATCATTCGTTTATCGCTTCTTTTGTTATTTATGAACTCGGGACTTCTAACTATGGCCATGGTGGGCCCCTCTATCTGCGATTCATTTAATCAGCGACTAATTTTTTTAATCGAGTATTTTAGATTGTATTTTGCTATTTATAAGCATTTATTTAGACAATTTTGTACTATAAACTATCACGATCTCCTTGGTTGCTAGCCGAAGAGGTGGAATAGTACGATAATAACAAATGATGGAAATTCTGTGAAGTAACATAGAAATATCAAATATTTGCATGCATAGATTTTTTTTAATTAAAAAAAATACAATATTATTATAAGTAATTAAAAAATGTATTTAAAAAAATCGAATTATTTAATAATTTTTAGAAAGAATTACTATTTTTTAGTAAAAAATTTAAAACTAAATTTAAGAACTAAAAATTTAAGGCTTATTTAAGTTTTTAGTCAATGAACTTAGGTGCTCTTTTGTAATTGGTCCTTAAATTTTTTTTTATGCATTGAGTCCCTAAACTTTGCTCAAATTTTGGAAATGGTCCTTTCATCACTTAAGTGGTGATATGACAGAGTATACGTCACGTCACCTTCACCACATCAATAGGTAATGTGTCAAATGATGCCACATGAATTTTTTAAATTTTAAAAAATTAAAATCTATTAAAAAATAATTAAAAATTGAATTTTTTTTAAGATAATCGAATCTTTAAATAAGTAATTAAAAGAAATTTTTCCGTGGCTCTACATAACACGTCACTCGTCGATATTGTGAAAATGATGTGACAAGTCGTCGACTATATCATCACTTAAGTGACGAAAGAACCATTTCCAAAAAATAACAAAGTTCAGGGATCTAAAACATCGAAAAAATTTAAATACCAAATTAAAAAAACATCTAAGTTCAAGAATTAAAACGTTAAATAAGCCAAAATTTAATTAAAGTAAATATGCTTTTGATAGTTTGACCCGTGCTATGCAGAGACGTACAATTAGTTGACAAATAGTTGAAAAGAGGTGGGATGGAGTCACATCAAGTTTGGTGACGTGAATAAGAGGCTGCTATCCATTTGACAAGGCCCAATGGCCATTAGAATTCTAATATAGAATTCCATCATGCGGAAATTGTGGCTAATCACTTTCTTCCGAGTATGGCAATCGATCGGGTTTGGGGCAGATTTTGTTAATATCAACTTCACATCTATTAAGAGTGGGGTGAATTCGGATGCAAGTTTATGGAGAACATGTATGAAAAAATAAAATTCAAACCCGTTCCTGTCGAGTTCGAGAAAACCCACGGATAATCTATCCAATATTTAATTTTTCAATGCACACTAAATAGTAATGCTTTAGGAGATAGGGTATCTTTGGTATAACTTGTTTATATCCGTGAGTTGTAAGCTTGTGACTAAGAGCTATGACTTTATAACTGTGAATTTGTAATTGTTTAACTAACTGTTTTAAATAGAAGTAATCGACAAAACTAACTATGAAAGTAGATGAAAGTTATTAAATAATCGAAAATGACATTTAACATTATTTTATTTACATTTGTTATTTTAATTTATTCTTTTCTAATATTTATTTAAATACTATGAAAATTATATTAAATTATGATTAATTAGTCTTTTTCAAAAAGTATTTTGTGAAAATTGTTTTTAATGTAATATTCGGTGAAAATACTTTTGAAAATCTTTGACAAAGTTTTATGGTTTATTAAAATAATATTTTACAACTTTTTGCTAAAGTAATCGATTACTTGAGTAGATTATTGATTACTTCTGTAACATGAACCAGATAGCTCATAACCGATTACTTGATCTTGACTAGTTGATTACTTTCGATGAAAGTAAGAAAGTAATCGATTATTTGCTTGAATAATTGATTAAAAATGTTGCATCATACAAAGTGATAGAGGCTCTGGAATCGATTCCTTGAAAGGTTGTAATTGATTAAATAATTGATTATTTTCGTTGCATCATACATTTGCCAAAGAGTAGTGAATCAATTACTGGAAAAGAGTGTAATTGATTACCTTGATTAAAATAATCAATTATCCATTAAAGTAATTCATTACTTTTTTGAATTTTTTCAAAAACGATTCTGAATCAATTTGAATTATTTCACGATTTGTTTTAGAATTTTTTTTTTCTGATTCCTTAACTCGAAATTATTTGGTTGATCAGATTAATTTAAAATTAAAACACAATTCCTCTTTTCAAAAATTGATTCACTCTCCCATTTGAAAAAAATCATGTATTTGAGATAAATTGATTTTCATGTTATTTTCTTTTTCTTCTTCTCTATTATCTGAGTCTTGCCCTAAGTTTGAGTGAGACACATTATCATTGCCATTAGATTGAACTTTAATTTGTATATTTGCATTATTTATAGTGCTTCATTTGTAGTCGTTATTACTCTTTATCAAAAGCTATTGTTGTAAGGATGTGGTAAGTGGTAACCCATAGTTGTTAAGGAGAGTCTCCCTAGGATTAAAGGTGTGACACCTTCATTGGCTTAGGGTGAGACACCCAAATATTGTTATGGGGTAGTGGTCATTTAGGAACGGTGGGGCACCTAGTAGTTAGACTACCTTAGAGTCTAGGGAGAGACGTCCTAATGTGAGGGTGTGGCATCCTCTAAGCATTAGGGGTGAGAAACCCTTATATGCATTTTTTTTAATGGGAACAAAGAAAACCCAAAGCATACTTTTTTAATATATTAGATTTATTAAAATTAAAAAAAAAAGAGTCGGAGCACCAAAAATCGATACATGGTAGAAGCACCCTTGTACTATTTGGACGGGATAGTCAAAATAGAAGGGAGTAGTTGAAAAAAAAAGGCGAGGGAATGGACAGGATTACAAAATAAAAAAAAAGCTGGAATGATTGGGATTTTACTTGTGTGGCGGGAATCTTGCCTAATCTATCTATAATGGGCGAGATTTTATATGTGTGGGGAGAATCTTGCCTAATTTATATATAGATAGATTACAAGTATGTAATTATTATTGAAGGGAATGAAAAATATTGATTGTCAAAAAGACATTATGATACTACAAGGTATAGTTGAAAAAAATTAATTATTTATTAAATTTGTAAGAAAAAGGAGTTTGCTTAACTTGATAATAAGTAAAAAAGTCTTGAAAAACTAATCCACTGAACTTTTAAAATATTAAATATTTATTCTTTTAATACAAATATACTTTTTTTTAGTCTCTTACCTTTAATTCTAAAATCCGATGTTAAAGAAAAAAGAAATGAAGGGAATAACTGGCACAAGTGGAAGGGGCTTGTATCCCTTAAGCATGTGGTCGCGGGTTCGAGTCATTCCCGAGACGCATGTGAATGGAGCAAACCTTACTGGGAGCATCACCTCCGAAAGGGCCCGACCGTGGTGCGAGGGATTAGTCACTCACTTGCGCGGGTGGATACCGTGGTTCATCAAAAATAGAATTGAAGGGAATAACATTTTTGAGATATATACTCCCTCCGGTCCTATATAGAGGTCACATTCTAGAAAGTTTTTTTGGTCCTAATTATAAGTCACTTTATATTTTCTATGCATCATTTATTGATTTTTCTCTTTTTTGCCCTTATTAAATGCTTTGACTATCTATGTGTTTTTTGTTGTTCATTAATGAGTGCGAATTTTCCAAGAAAAGTTAAGAAGGTAAAATTGTAATGTTACACTATATTCTCATAGAATTCATAAAACCAACCACTTTCCTTGGTATGTGTAATTCGATTAAGTATGCCCTATAATAAAGACCAGAGGGAGTAATAACTAACTAATTCACTAATCGAGTTTATCTGAACTCCTGAATGAATTTACTGTAATCAAATAAATTATCATCAGATGATGAAAGAAACATTTAAAAAAAGGCAAAACTATTGATTGGTCCTGTAAGTTAATTTTTGGTTACGATTTTCTCTTTTAACTTTTTTCGTTTCAAATAAATCCGGAAGTTTGTAACTTGTTTCGAATAAATCCTTCTGTCCAATTCTGTTTTAACATTGTTAATGGAAGTCTCCTACGTGACAACCAATTGTTTTACAAGGCTAAAAATCAATGTTACACCCCAAAAAAATATCGTATAAGATCAAAATAGAAGCTTATTGGGCCATCCCTAACTGATTTGGTTTTCCCTTTTGGCCTCATATGACATCATTTTGGGGGTGTAACGTTGAGTTTTAGCCACGTAAGACCAATGGTTGCCACATAGGAGGCTCCTATTAACGGTGTTAAGACAAAATTGGATGGAAGATTTTATTTGAAACAAGTTACAAACTTACGAATTTATTTGAAACGAAAAAAGCTAAGGGACGAAATTACAACCAAAAAATAATTTACATGACCAATATAGTAGTTTTGGCTTTAAAAAAATATTTTTTTTCGTTTTATAAGTAGTGTTTTTTAAGGTTACGTATTAGTTTTAAGAAATGGTTAAATAATGTAAGAATTTGATGTATTTTGATTCTAATGTTTCTGTATAATCATTATTGAAGAAAGAAAAAAATATTGAAAGTGAAAATGAGAATGTAATAAATAAAAATATGTTAAAAAAAACATTAATTATATATTGAATTTTGTAAAAAAACAATACATATAAAATATGAAACAAATGCATATAAAACGAAACGAGTATCATTTACCTTAGGGTATGAGGGTATGTTTGTGTGTTTTTAAGGGGGTGGAATGGAAAGGGAATGATTTCCATTCCTTTCCTTCCCCTTGGCTACCCCCAATTTGGGGTGTAAAAATTATAAGTGTGTTGAATGGAAAAGTTCCATTCCATTCCATTAAGTTAACACTTTCAAACAATAAAAACAACATTTTTTTCCTTTCCTTCCCTTTTCATCCCCTTCACTCACTCCCATCCAAACATAGCCTTAGTAAAGAAACAATTTCATGGGAACCTTTCTCTCTCCCTCCTGTTATTGTCTTGGTTCACATCCACTACCACAGTGGCTGAGGGCCAGCAACCCAAGACCACAGGTTCACATCATATCTTTGCCTTATAGAGACAGCAATAACCTGAATGAGGATATTCTCCTGCCCAAACCTTCACTACAATCTCAAATTTTTTCATGTCAAGGGTCACTCTCGGCCTTATATAATAAAAACCAAAAGTGAAGTGAAGAAAGAAACAAACAATGGCCACAAGTGTGCAGCATTCATTATAATGGAGGGTATTATTCTCAGCTACAGCTACAGCTACAGCACCATTCATATTTTCTTTTTAAGATCTACTACTATTTTCTTTCTTTACTTCTCTTCCCTGCCCTGCTTATTATTCTCTTCATTTCACTGCTTCTGATTTTACTTTCTTCTTCAAGTGAATTTGAAACCCATGGCCTATGGTTAAAGTTGGTGTTTTTATTTTTGGGTACATGTAAAGTTGATAACTTTATTCTCAAATTGAACCGGACATCAAGTTTTCTGCACCACTTTGCTGTTAAAATATATAGATATCACTGTCAGTTCCTATCTTGAGAACCCTACTTCAGGTACATTAATTCATTTTGTGTTGAATAAAGTATTGTTTCGCATGCTGTTATTCCCCCTTGTAATCTGATACTTTTTTTGCTTTTATGGGAAGCACTTTACTTTAGTGCTTTATTCTTTTCCCATTTGCTCGTGTGTTTCAGATGTGCTTTGTATCTGTTGTCACTTATCATGTTCTTTTTTATGTTTTAGGTTGTAACCCATGTACGCCCTTATTTTTTCTCCAAGTGTTCCTACTTCTATGGTTGTGTTTTTTTGTTGAGTTTCTTGGCCTGCAACTTAGTTTAGATTTAGAAGACTGCTATAACTTACCTTGAAGGGTCAGGACTGAGAGAGCTGTAGTCTAAGCTTCTCACATGTGCACGTTTGTTTGGTTGGGCTTTTATGCAAAAAATAAATAAATAAATAAAGTAAAAAAACTTAAATTCAGCTTCTTTAACAAGCTATATCTACCAGCTTCTTAATTTCATAGAATCACATTTTTTAAAGTCTAAACAAACAGGATGGGTGTTTTAGCTTCATATTTTCTTTATATTATTTATTTAATATTCAGAATGTTGCTTTACTTGTTTGATGAGCAGGGTGATCATTGTTGGCTTTTCAATAGGCAATTCCAACCATGATTAGAGTTTGGCTTGTGGTATTTGTGGTTCTCTCTAATGGATTCTCTTCAAATGGGGTTGACATGGTTAATTCCACAATACCTGATTTTGTAAATATTGGGGTACTCTACTCTTTCAACACTAGTGTTGGTAGGATTGTGAAGATTGCTGTGGAAGCTGCGGTTAAAGATATAAATTCTGATCCATCTATTCTTGGTAAAACTAAGCTGAAGGTCTCACTACAAGAAGATTCCAAATACAGAGGCTTTTTGAGCATTGCTGAGGGTATGTTCTTGATATTCCCCCCTTGTTTTTGTGTCATAACTCAAAAAATCTCCTATTTCGGTTAGACAATGTTACTTCAAGTCTGACAGATTATAATTACCTGTAAATAATTCACCAATGTGTAACAGCCTTGCAGCTCATGGCGACACGCACTGCGGCCATAATTGGCCCCCAGACATCTACAACTGCTCATGTCATATCACATATTGCGAATGAGCTCCAAGTTCCTCTGCTATCATTTTCAGCCACTGACCCTACCCTTTCTTCACTTCAATTCCCATTCTTTATCAGAACTGCTTTTAGTGATATTTATCAAATGACTGCTATAGCAGACCTTGTTAACTACTATGGGTGGAGAGAAGTTATTGCAGTCTATGGTGATGATGACCATGGAAGGAATGGAATGGGCGCACTAGGGGATAAGCTTGCTGAGAGACGCTGCAAGATCTCATTTAAAGCACCTATGAGTCCTGAAGCATCTAGGGAGGAGATTACTGACGTGCTTGTTCAGGTGGCTCTGGCAGAATCGCGAGTTATAGTTCTTCACGCAAGTACTGCTTGGGGACCAAAAGTATTGAGTGTGGCTAAGTCCCTTCGGATGATGGAAAATGGATATGTCTGGATAGCCACCAATTTTCTCTCTACCCGGCTGGACATAGATAGTCCCCTCTCTCCGGATGTGACGGATGAAATTCAAGGAGTTATTACGCTTCGTATGTACATACCAGATACAAAGCTCAAAAGATTGTTTGCCTCCAGGTGGAAAGACTTGACTATTGGAAAGACAGCTAATGGTTCACTTGGATTGAGTACCTATGGTATCTTTGCATATGATACTGTTTATGTGCTTGCTCGTGCACTTGATACATTTTTCAAACAGGGGAACCAAATAACATTTTCATTCGATTCAAAGTTATCTCAACTACGTGGAGACAACATGCATCTCGATGCCGTGAAAATCTTTAATGAAGGAAAATTGTTGCGTAAAAGTATTTATGAGGTTAACATGACTGGTGTATCAGGTCCATTCAAGTATACATCTGATGGAAACCTTGTTAATCCAGCATATGAAATCATCAATGTGATTGGAACAGGGACCCGGAGAATCGGTTATTGGTCCAATTACTCTGGATTATCAATTCTTCCTCCAGAAGCACTTTATTCAAAACCACCTAATCGTTCCAGTGCAAGTCAAAAGCTACTCACTGTTATTTGGCCGGGAGATACAGCTGAAAAGCCTCGTGGTTGGGTTTTTCCAAACAATGGAAGGTTGTTAAAAATTGGAGTACCAAAAAGGGTTAGTTACCGAGAATTTGTCTCACAAGTACAAGGCACTGACGTGTTCAAGGGATTCTGCATTGATGTATTTCTTTCTGCAGTTAACTTGTTGCCCTATGCTGTCCCCTACAAATTTATCCCCTATGGTGATGGCCACAGCAATCCTAGTAACACTGAGCTTGTCCGTCTAATCACAGCGGGTGTGAGTATCAATTCCAACAATTTTTGTAGGATTTCGATGTTTAATGGTATAATGCTGATACTGGCTTTCTTCTTACCATACAGGTCTTTGATGCTGCAGTAGGTGATATTACAATTACTACAGAAAGAACAAAGTTGGTGGATTTTACTCAGCCATTTATCGAGTCTGGTCTAGTGGTAGTAGCAGCAGTTAAGAAGACAGAATCCAATGCTTGGGCATTTTTGACACCATTTACACCAATGATGTGGACCGTCACGGCCATCTTTTTCCTAGTAGTGGGAGCTGTTGTTTGGATTTTAGAGCATAGGCTGAATGATGATTTTAGGGGACCTCCCAGAAAACAAATAGTCACAACATTGTGGTATGGAAATCTGGTCTCTTTCTATCTCCCCTTTTCTCTGGGATCACCTTACCGAACCTCTTTGGAACCCAATCTATGTTGCTGATGCATAGTTGCATTAAATAATTATATAAATTTTACAGTTTTCCAACTAGATTTATATGTATCTCTGGATATTTTTATAACTCTGATTTGTGTTATACATTTGACAGGTTTAGTTTTTCAACTATGTTCTTTGCCCACAGTAAGTATCACTTCTTTGTCTGCTGTGACATCTATGATATAAGTGGTAGCTACTCTCAGATAATCAACTTGCTCTTTTCTGTAATATGTAGGGGAAAATACAGTGAGCACTCTTGGTCGCTTTGTTCTACTTATATGGTTATTTGTAGTTCTAATAATTAACTCAAGTTACACGGCAAGCCTGACTTCAATCCTCACAGTGCAACAGCTTTCTTCACCCATTAAAGGCATTGAAAGTTTAATAAATAGCAAAGAGCCTATTGGCTACTTGCAGGGTTCTTTTACTCGAAATTATTTAATTGAGGAAATTGGTATTGATGAATCAAGACTTGTTCCTCTAAAAACACCAGAAGAATCTACTAAAGCACTGGAAAAAGGTCCTCATAAGGGGGGTGTTGCTGCATATGTTGATGAGCGTGCTTACATAGAGCTCTTCCTTTCAAGCCGGTGTGATTTTACCGTTGTGGGTCAAGAGTTCACCAGAAATGGTTGGGGATTTGTAAGTATCTAATTAGCAATGCTCCTTTTTTTTTTCAAGTGCACGGCCTTTACAATTATTGAAAGTAATTTTTATCCTGGCATGATTTTCTCTTTCTATTTTTCTATTTTCCAAAAGAAAGTATAAATGCATTTTATGTTGAATATTGTGATTGGCGCTCTGTTCTGCAGTTTAAAAGCCAGAAATTTTATCCTGGCATGATTTTCTCTTCTTTCTCTTTTTCTGTTTTCCAACTCAGGAATTTGCCAGAAATTGTTTTGGTTTGTGAATACATACTGTATAGGTTAAAAAGCCAGTAAACATGAAACATTGATATTATTCCCCAGATTATACATAATGAAGAATAAGCATTGGTGAGGGTGGCAATAAGAGAGCTTTTACTTGATTATTTTTTGCGAGATCATATTCTTATGCCTGTTAACTACTTAAGTTAGCTCAACTTGTCATTCTAAAGTGGGGGGAAAAGCTTGGAGAACTGTTCCTTCCTGAATTTTCAAAGTAATATGTTTTAATAGCATTGGAGTGTAGGAGGGTTAATATGCTATGCTTGATTGTTGGTTATATGAAGTTATCAATGAAAGTATTTCTTGTCCTTCCCTTTTTTTTTTGCCTTCAGGCCTTTCCACGAGACTCGCCGTTAGCGGTTGACATGTCAACTGCCATTTTGGAGTTGGCAGAGAATGGAGATTTACAAAGGATACATGACAAATGGCTTTTGAGCAGAGCATGTCTATCACAAGGTGCAAAGCTTGAGGTGGACAGGCTCAACCTTAAAAGCTTTTGGGGCCTCTATCTGGTGTGTGGATTAGCCTGTTTACTTGCTCTCTTCACATATCTTATTCAGACCTTGAGGCAGTACAACAAGCACTGCCCAAAGGAGCCTGAACCTTCTCGGCAAAGCTCAGGATCGTCGCATTTTCGGACTTTCCTTTCTTTCGTAGACGAAAAAGAAGAGATAGTTAAGAGCCGCTCCAAGAGAAGGCAAATGGAGAGGATGTCATACAGAAGCACAAGTGAGGTTGGATCTTCCATCAGCAATAATGAATTTTATCAGTCATCTTCGAACAGAATTGATTGTACTAATGATATCTGACTAGCTGTTGTATATTGGCTCCAAATATGCCAACTGCTTCAGTAGGATTATTTATTCCCTACAGCAACTGCTGGGTTCCTACTACATTTTAAATTTTTTTTAGGGTAAATTGTATATTTGTAGGATATTTCAATTAGAGGTGACAATTCGTGCTACCCGGCCGTGCTCGTGTTTGACTGGTTAGGGTTTCGGGTTTTGACCGTGTTGTGCCTAAAAAACACGGCTTAAAACCGTGCTTCAAAAATGGTCTTTAGACTCGCACAGTGCGTGTTTCGTGCTTTTGCGTACGTGCCTGGAAACCATTTAATATATATATATATATATATATATATGTATATATATGATAATATCTAATAATTAGTAGCATTAGTTATATGTATTAAATGACATATGTATTACTAATAAATAAATAAATAAGCAGCGTATTGGATCATGGATCATTTTCTTTTTTTTTTTCCAGCAAAAAACTTCATGGATCATTTTTTTTTTCAGTTTCAGCAAAAAACTTCAGCAAATTAAAAAATAAAAATAAAGTTAATTGGGTTGGCGTGTCGTGCCATGTTAGCCCAGCAAAAGCCCGATTGTGTTTCATGCCTTTATGAGTTGTGCTAATAAAGTGCTCCAAAATTGTTGCTCAAGCCCAATATTTTGTCATGCTTATTCGGACCGGCCTAGTTGTGTCTTGTTTTTTTTGCCGGCTCTAATTTCAATTTGCATCTGAATGTAACGTAAAAGAGTTGGGGGACAGGTTGCTTTGCAATATTTGTACTTACCTCTAAGTTTCTGTGGAATATATAATGTTGAACGGAATCAGATGTAACCATTCAAGCAGATTTCATAATCATATCTCATTATTGTTTAAAATGCCGTAGACCAGTTGTTTACTTCCATCTCTTGGGCTGTAGCATGCGTACAGATATATTAACTGTGAAGTCTCAGATCTACTAATTGATATTACAAATAACGACAACAATAGAGCCTTTGTTTTATTAAGTAAGATCGGTTACAGGGTTTTTATTTTGTCACTCCAAGGTCTAACTCCAAGGGTTTTTATACCCATCAAGCCCTTAAAAAAAAACAAGTTTGAATACAGGTCGTAAGGGGATACTACGACCATCAGGTTGTAATAACCCCTTACGACCCATTTTAAACTGTTTTTTATTACGGATCGTAAGAAGGTGTTACAACCTGATGGTCGTAGTACCCCCTTACGACCAATTCAAAAACAGATATTCTGATTGGGTCGTAAGGGGATGCTACGACCTACAGGTCGTAATACCCTCTTACTACCCGTAATAAAACACAATTTTTTAAAGGGTCGTAAGGGGTGTTACGACCTTCGTAGCGTTGTAACACCCCCTTACGACCCGTAATAAAACACAGCTTTTTAAAGGGTCGTAAGGGGGTGTTACGTAAGCACCCCTTATGACTCGTGTTAAATACTGGTTTTACAAACCCCTCTCACACTCTACTCACACAATTTACAAACCTCTTCCAAATTTCTCTCTAGTTTTACACGATAAACCCTACCCCAAAACCCGAATATCATTTTTCTTCTCGTTTCTTCACTGTGAAATTTCGAATCTCCCTCTTCGTGGCTTCCATAGTGAATCTAGGTTCTTCCCTCAAGCATTATTGATTCAAGGTTCTTCCATACGGTATGTCTCTTGGTCTGTATTTTTGTTTGTAATGCTATAAGTGATTGTGTAACATCCCGAATTTTAATTCTAATAATAATTAGAATAATAATAAGATTTGGAAATAAGGATTATCCTAAAATGGATTTAAAATGATGGATTAGGAATTCTTCGAGTGCCATGAAGGAGTTAAGGAGCATTGGCATCGAAAATCAAATCTAAAGAAGACCAAACGAGTGTTAAAAATCGATTTTTCGGTGTTATAAACACCCGACGTTAGGAAATTCAAAATAAAAGATTTAAGGCTCCAAACAAAATTTCCACCGTTGGATATGAATCTATGATTTTTAGGAAGTTACTCGTCAAATTTGAGCAAGATCCAACGGTGAACGAAGAAGTTATGGCTATTTGAAGTTTGGAGAAAATAGCTGAAAAATAGAAAAAAATGAATTAGCAGTATCTGATCATTATACTCGAGTATTTTGGGTCAAAATACTCGAGTATTGACAGAAATACTCTAGTATTTCTGCATGATGTCACCACTGAAGCTATTTCGCTTAAGCGAAAATATTTCGCTTAAGCGAAAATCCTGCGATCTGCAAAAATAAAAAGGCACGTTGGGGGTCATTCAACCCCCCCAAACCCCCATTTCCGGTCCCAATCTTCTCCCTCCCTCCACCACGTGCAGCCGCCGCCCCAGGGCCGCCTCTCCGACCCACCACCGTCACCAAAGCTCTCTCTTCCTCCCTCCTTCTCTCTCCTCCTCTCCGTAGATCTCTCTCTCTCTCTCTCTCTCTCTCTCTCTCTTTGCCTCACCTCTTTCTCCTCCCTCCTCCGGCCACCAAGCCGCCACCACCACCACTACAACCGTCTCCGCCATCACCTCCACGGCCAACCACCCTCATAAACCCCTTACTCGCTCTCTCCTTCCCCGATTGGCCGAGCCTTCTCTCTCTCCCTCTCTTCTCTTCCTTGTCGGCCGCCACCACCGCCGCCTTAGACCACCGCCACCGTGGCTGCCGAACGAACCACCACAGCCACAGCTCCTCCCTCTTCCATTCCCTCTCTCTCACCATGAGCTCTCTTTCTCTCTCTCTCTCTCTACGGACGTCACCGGCGCCGTTATCGACCCGTGATTGTGTCGGGCTCGTGTCGGAAACCTCGAAGCTCGAAGCTCTTGCCTTGGTCCAGCCGCGATCGTTCCCGCTAACGAGGAGCAACACCGACGCCGTCATCGTCGCCGAGCTAAAATCCAGGTTCTATTTAAAAAGCCCGAGGTAAGAGGGTTCGCGTTACCTTTACTTAAGAAGTAAATTCTAGGATGCTATAGTGGTAGCTAAGAATAGAGTAATTAAAAAGTATGTTAATGAGCCTTAGGGTACTCCCCGTTGGTATAGATAAATAAATAAAATTGTTACTAGAAACCATGCCTTAGGGAATAAAATGTATATACCTAGAATAAGGTCCGGGATGAATGAGTGTAATGTATGTGCATAGAATAAGGTCCGGAGTGAATGAGAGTGTTAGGATATCAAAAGAGTTAATATAGGATGAAAATGTAGAAAAGCACAAAATAAAACCAAAGGGAATTAGTTAGGGAGAACCAACCAAACGTGAGAGTAAAAGAATATAGAGTAATTGTGATAGACAAGGAGAGAAGGGTGATTAAAACTAAATGTAAGGTAAAAGAAGAGTTAAAATACGAAAACCATAAGGAAGCGCAGAGGGGACTTAATTAAGAGTTGTCGGATAATAATGGAATAGGAATAAAAGGCTAAACTAAATTTTAAATATAAGTAGGTAATAAGTAAAGAATTTAATGAAAAGATAATAATACACGAAGATAGAGTGTAATAGCGGTAGATAAATAGAGTAGAGTATTATTTAAGGGAAAATAAGTGAATAAGTAAATAATAGTGTATGAGAGAGGAATCATAGAATTAATTAAGAAATTGCAAGCGGGAATTAAAATATAATGACTATACCAAAGCTAGGAAGAGTTAGATAGACATTAGGATAATTAATAAATAGTAGAAAAGAAAAAGGAAGAGAAAGAGAAATACTAAAACAGAGGTAAAATAAACATTAGGATGATAAGCCACAAAGTAAAGTTGGATAAGAGCGAGAGTAATTAGAAAAAAAAAGAAAGAGATTAAAGTAGAAAACGTAGGAAAATGTGATAAGTCATAAACGAAAATAAAGAGTAAAAGATTGAGATAAGTATGAAAGAGTTACTTAAATTATAATAAGAGAAAAATAAATAATTAAGAAAGAAAAGAGAACGGCTGATGGTCTGTTGGACTCAGTCGTAATAAAAGAAGAGAATGGTATCGATGGCAGGCGGGCGGAAGTCACTGTCATCACTAAAAGAAATAAAAGGAAAGAATTGATTCGATAGCAGGCGGACAGAAGTCCCTGTTATCACCAAAAGAAATAAAAGGAAAGAATGTATTCGATGACAGGCGGACGGAAGTCCCTGTTATCACTAAAAGAAATAAAGAAAAAGAATGATTTCGATGGCAGGCGGACGGAAGTCCCTGTTATCACTAAAAGAAATAAAGAAAAAGAATGATTTCGATGGCAGGCGGATGGAAGTCCCTGTTATCACTAAAAGAAGTAAAGGAAAAGAATGAATTCGATGACAGGCGGACGGAAGTCCCTGTTATCACTAAAAGAAATAAAAGAAAGGAATGATTTTGATGACAGGCGGGCGGTAGCCACTGTCACCAGTAAAGAGATAAAGGAATAATAAAGGTAAACGGCTGATGGTCTGTTGGACTCAGTCATAAGGAAAAGGAAAAAGATAACGTAAAAGAAAAAGTAAAAGAAAAGGAAGAGAAGAAGAAAAAGAAAAAGAGAAGAAAATGAATAATGAATAAGGGAACTCCTAGCGCTCAGTACCGTACGGCTGGCTGGGGCTGGACTACCTAATGAAAAATGGAAAAAGAATAAAGAATGAGAAAGAAAGAATGAAAAGAGAATCAATAATTAAAAGACTGTGAGAATAAGTGAAGAACTAAAAGAGATTATTTATATGAATAATTATGAATGAAATGTATAAATAATTATGTAGGCTTAGTTATTTACTATGTCTTCTTATAGGATTTATCTTTTTACGTTCTGTGTAATGCTACCCTTCTTGATATATTTTTACAGGTACGGAAGCGGAGCTTACATTGTTGCGGGCCGAACTGGAAACTCTCCACCACGTGGAGTGAAATTGCGATACCCCGAGTGGATTTTATTATATTAAAAACCGATATTTTTGTAATATATAATATGTGTAGTTATATGCCCTGAGACTGGTACTAATCGGGCGTTAGGATCTGAACTGGTTTTTAATCTGTTGTGTTTATATTTTTAGACAATTCTGGACTGACAGGTTTTACGAAGAGAATTTTTGGGAAGTCCGAAAAACAGAGGAAACTCTGCCGGATTTTCATAAAACCTTTCATAAGAAATCGAATCCTAAAATGAATTTTTAAACTATGATTTTATTAAAATTTAAAATTAACAAATTAAAGTGAGGATGTTATAGATTGTGTTGGCTTGCCAAGGTGCTTCTTTTAGTTACTGATTATATTTAAAAGTAGAGAGAAATCCGAACCCTAGGTTTTCACTAAGATTTAAAAAAAATTGCTTAGATTTGCTGCTTAAATTTAGTGCTTATATTTCAAAATTGTGTTTACTTATTAGATTTTTAGGTAAAAAAATGTTTTTTTGCTGTGTCGCTGTGTTGCTGTGTTGTTGCTGTCACGTACGAGGGGAGTGGTCGTGGCCAGGCTTACGACCTCTGGTCGTGGCCCAGGCAAAAATGGTATAAACATTTGAAGACGTTCTTGAAAATGAGATTCCCATGCAAGGACTCCCATACTTGCACTTCTCCACCATCCTATAAATATTGGAGGTATTGGTGAACCTTCTTTCCATGAACCTGCAAGTGAATTGAAGTGAAGTTAGTAATTCGCAGAAATTAAAGTAATTTATAAACATTATATATTGAATTGAATGTTACCTGTACCCAGTGCATTTTATGAACATTTCCAAGCACCCAAATTTTTTTCTCACTTGTTTCCAAAGATGTCCTGTATGGAAAGAACGTTTGACATTCACCTGTTATTGACGAAATAATCACTAGCCCAACATTGTATAAATTAGAAATTGCATGTCCCATGTCTGGAACATCAAACCACTTTGCTTTTGATACAATACCTAATCCATCAACATATAATGCATTATATGCTTTGTCATAATAGGACTGTCCTAATATGTTAACACACAGAACTTTGTTATTAACCATCTCCTTTATAAGCTCCTATCGAATCATCATGTAGTTTTCTTCTGTGCCATATCTATACAATGATAAGACACGGAAGCCACAATTTCCATAAGCTTTGACATCAATTATTTTTTGAATGAATTGGTGTAACACATCAGGGAAAGCTTCCAACATATTTCTCCAAGCCTCGAATGTTTCTGTAGTACGCTTTCTTTTGGTTGACATGTTTGTTTGAGAACCCTTTGTTTTGGATCCTGTAGATTGAGAAGAATAAACGATCACAATTGACAAAACATATTAAGAAAGAATTAAAAATCACAATTGACAATCACCTGTAGATTGAGACCCTTTTGTTTTTGACCTGGTAGATTGTGAACCCTTTGTTTTAGATTGAGATCCTTTGGATTGAAAAGTACCTTCCATGACATCATTTTCCCAATGAGATGGTTCACGCTTTGTAGATTTTTCATGTGTTGCCTCCTTCCTACTACCTTTCACACCGCCTTTTGTCTTCACTTTATATTTAGGGGGCTTCATTGAAGTTGTTGTTGGATACACAAACTCATGCAATCTTTGAAAATATCTTTTCTTTTCAAGCACACCCTTATCATCTAATGCTTCTACTTGACGATATATCTCATCCACGTATGGTTTTGGATTAAATTCTGTTGGTGAAAAAGAGGTCTTTATATTTTCATTAAAAGACCAGCGTCGCTAATGATCGTGAACTACATCCAAAGGGATGGGTACTTCCTCTTTATAATATTTTGCAAGTTCACATTCGCATGGTAGACCATGAGTCCTTCTGATTCTGCAATCACAATATAAACTTACCCCATTTGTTTGGCGAAGACTTTCCATGATCTCCCAAATACGTATTATCGCATTACGTGAGACAAAGTGGCGCAACTCCTTGTAGAAATCATTATTTACATGATGATCCACCTTGGTGATACTACTCTCAAAATAATCTTTAATATCAGTATGTTGACATACCGGCATATTCTCCATCGCCTCAAAGCTGGTGCACATATCCCCTGACTATCTCTCAATAATCTCTTGAATGCGGCATGAGCGTTCTCAACCCTGTTAAAACAAAAAAAAACATATAACGTATTTCATAATTATTTTAAAACTCAATTGGTAAAAACACATAACTAAAATACACATTAAAAAAATGTTTGGGTTTTTTAAACTCACCTATTAGTTGTGGTATTACCAAGATGCATCAATTGGTTTACCCAAACACCCACAAATTTCTCCTTGTTGGGTCCCAGGTAAACACGTTGCACGTATTCAAAAATTATTAATTCGCACAAATCCTTAAATTTTTTCAAATAATCTTCATACTCTTGCAAGTCTCGAGATTCTAAGACTTCTTTCCAAGCGTCCATGATCGGTGTCACATCTTTTGACTCGCAAACCTTCTCCCTCACTCTAGACAACACGTTCTTTGAGATGTGAAACTTACATAGCAAGTGAGTAGAGGTTGAAAACACCTTCGTGACTGCCGAAATCAGAGCATCTTCTTTATCAGTCACTATGATCTGAGGTATGGCATCATCACTTTCAATCAAGTTGCGAAGCCGCTATAGAGCCCATGTAAAGTAGGAAGCCTTTTCAGCCTCCATATAACAAAAAGCAACATGAAACGTCTTTTCTGTGATGTTTGACCTACGATCTCAAGAAGAGGATACCTGTATCTATTTGTTTTGTAGATACTATCCATAACAAGAACAATACTGAACGAATGTAATAATGATATTCCACTTGGATGTGCCCAAAAAATGGTCTTCAACACATCACTTTCTTCGTCTTTTACATAATTTGTCACATATCCAGAAGAAGTCAATCTGTGTAATAAATGCTGCATCTGTGTCCTGGGATGTCTGATACTTTTTCTAAATCGTTGACGCTCATTGTACACTTGTCTCAAGGTAGTAGTATTTTTCTTGTTCCGTTCTTTCAAACTAATGAGAATTTCCTTCGGTTTAACCCCTGCCTTTGTCAAGTTGTCGATTAACTCCTTTTCCTCTTTGGTTGGCCTACCATAATGACCGTCCAAGCTTTCACATGATTTGTGATTGTGGACGCCACATTTGACCAAAAGCATCCAACCTTTTCCATTACCAAGATCCCAAGCATTAATCCTGAAAGGGCATTAAGACTTGCGAGTATTGGATACAAACATTACCTCACCTTTTGTTCTTTTCCTATATTTTCCACTTCTTTCGCAAGCCTATAAAACCCTAGGTCTTCTCTTATATGTAACACCCCTAATTTTCGTCTCCCGGATAAAAAGGAAATTAATAATAAATAAAGTTTTATTATTAATTTATATAAATTTTCCAAGTTTATGTTTTGTATTTAATTAGCCTTGACATATAAAAATAGGTGAAGGTATTTTTATATGATGAATATATACAAAAATATAGATATTGCATTTTAGTCCTTGGGTGAGGACCTAAATGTAATATTAGAAAGGTTCTTGGAGGGAAAGGTTTTAAAAGTATTAATTTTTAAATTTTACACTGATCTAACCGGTTAGTAATGCCCTGTAACCGGTTACACGATGAACCCGGAAACTGGGTTAGTGCGTTTTGATGAGTAATCACTTGATTAATCCACGAATTCGCCACGAATTCAGCCCAAGATTAGTGGAAAACACGCGTCCTCGTGCATGCAAACCTGATCTCTCTATATAAACCTGAGTTGTGGATGAAATTGGGTTGATTTCTGGGTGAAGTGCTGAAACTCTGTTATTTAGGGTTCTTAAATTCATCTCTGTGATTCTTCTTCGTTTCTGAGTGTTGGAGTGTGAGTGATACACCTTCACAAAGCTTGAATCAAGGGCTTTGTATTGACATAAAAATCGTGAGTAGAGAGTTCTTGTGTGAGGAGAAATCAATCCAAGAAGTTGAAGCTTTGGAGCTGTCAACACTGTGTATGTTTTCGTGGAGCTGTCTTTGAGCTTCGATTTAGGTAAGCTCAAGCATTCTTTGGATCTTAAATCACCTTGTTTCTTTAGTGCATGTTGCATACAACAAGTCCTAACCATTTCCCTCAAATTATATGACCTTTTCATGCACCAAAATATCTGGTTTTTGAACCCTGTTGAACCTGTGTTGGCTGAGGACAGAGTTGAGGTTCTGGTGAATTTCTTGTGAAAGTCAGTGATTTCACTCATCAAACACGAACTAAAGGTATGGGAGAAGTTTACCTTATACTAGATTGAGACTAAAATTATGTGTTTTAGGGTTTGAGTCAACAAAGACTCAAAAGGGCATTATGTGAATAGGTTAAAAGGCTTGGAGACCATTTCTGTGGCTCAATTCTTTTTGAGCAAGTTTGACAATCTGCATGCAAGTGATTTTGATGATTGAATCATAATCTAAATGCTTATTATGAGTTTTGTGATATCAAGTTGTGTTTATGTTGATTTATATGCAATTTGATACTTTAAATTGAATGCATGTAAATGAAATATGTTTCTGTGGTTGAACATATTTATATTAAGGTATGTGAACTCTATTGATTGTTGAAATTGGTTAGATTTGAGTATTGGAAATAATGGTATGCAAAACCTCACTTTTCAATGTACACTCTGCATAATCTAACCGGTTATTCGAATTCTGTAACCGGTTAGATACTGTCAGTTTTCAAAGAAAATGAATTTCTGAAATTGGCTCTGTGTTCTTACCATTTTCACTCAAGTCTATACTCTAATTTCATTTGAAATCAATTTGAAAACATGTTAATGAACACTGTTTGTTTCAGATTGTAATTGATGAGTCAATGCCTTAATGTTATAAGATAATTTCAAGAGGAAATTATGCTAAATTGGAATTGGATTGTGATTTAGACTTTTGAATGATGAAATCAGTGGGATTTGAGGTATATAACAATGCTGAAACCTTGTTTATGGATTGGATAGAGATTTCAAGAAAAAGGTTTCCTGAATTTCAATGGTTAGTAGGTTCAGGTCTGTAATTCTAACCGGTTAGCCTGAGACTGTAACCGGTTAGTACCTGAAACTGAAAAATAAAAGTTAAGTATTTTAAGTGAAAAGTTTGATACCATTGGTTAAGTTTTTCCCAATCCAAGTCTAATGGCATGTTTTTAAGTTAATTCATGGATGAATTTTTATGCCAAAGATTATACCTATAAGTAATCATTCAAAAGAGAATTTGAGTTATTTCTAAATCACAATAATTAAATTAAAGATAAAAACCAACCTTAATAATTGTGCATTCATGCATAGAGGATGGAAAATAGGTTGGTAAGAAACGGTTATCATATTCCGGGAATATGAGGAGGGTACTCCGGGAGTACCAAATTTGTGTAACCTACTTGATGACACATTCTGGGAATGTGGCCAGTGTCTGGGACATGGTTTTTATGCGTTCCGGGAACGTGATACACACTCTGGGAGTGATGTTTGTTTTTCCAAGTATGGTTTGCCATACGTTCTGGGAACGTATGGTAGTGTTCTGGGAACACATTGGTGTATTGGATGGACATCCAAGATGGACTAATATTGGAGGCCTCAGTTGTGGATAGAAATCATGCATCATGCCACTTGCATTATAAGAGATATAATGTTGAAAATTGGTATGCTCATATGTACTTGCATTATTGTCTGTCCATGATATACTTGTGTTTTGAATTTTAGTCTTTATTGATAATGTATATGTGTATACTTACTCCCTATGCCCTGTTTAGGTGATGGTCAGATACCTAGCCTGCATCGAGATACGCCCTATCACTAGTGGTATATGGACGTACGAGGAGCACCGAGCCACCTTTGAGGGGGAGGTGGAGATTACTCTCTACCACCCTAACCCTCTGGTTCGGGTGCGACCTCGTAGGTTTAGGATCCCCTTAGTCTATACTATGCATGTTCCACCCTTCTACTCATATAGAGGACCACCCCCGGCTCGACCAGTGCGTCGATTTCATAGTTTTCGTTTTAGATCTGCCACTCGTACTCATCCTTCATCACATAGAGTTGTTACTGAGGAGACTCCTTCTCCTGGTCCGGCTGATTTTAAGAGGACTGCTTCTGCAGATCCTAGACCCAGTGGTGGGGTCTCTGCACAGTCGGGCGAGGTCGAGGAGGACCCCGTGGAGGATGAGGACGAGGAGGAGGTGCCTGTCGAGCCTACTGTTTCTACTCGAGGTGGACCTGCTGGTTCCTAGGAGCTTGCATAGCATAGATGTTTTGGATCCTAGGTCTAGGGATAGAACTGCAGAGGATCGGAGGAGCTGCTGAGGACATGGATGACCTGCTCTGGGACTTCTATTTTGACTTTGTGATATATTGTACATATTTTTGAGAGGTCTTAGAGTGAGGTTTATTTTGAGCAGCTAGTTATGTATATGTTTTACCATAACTTGCTATCTCAACTTTGATACTTTCTACTTGATACTGGTGGGGTGTTTTTATATTATGATATATATATATATGATGTTTTTACCTTAGCAGTGCCCCACAAGTATTATTTTTACTTCCGCATACTCTGATTTTGGTTAAAAAGGATTCGACAATAAGTTTATATTCTACAAGTCCGATTAAACTCAAGAGACAATAAATAGGTTTTTAATCAACGCTACGGATATGTTTTATTGTATGAAAAAGGCGTTGTCTCGAGAGATTTTTGTAGTTAAGGTACTAATAAGCCGAATTCAAATTATTCGTCACGGTTAAAGGTGTTTATAATTGAGCAAATATAAAGTAAAAAGGGAAAATTTTCTAGACCAAATTTTTGGATAGCAAGTATTCTATATTTGGAAATATTTATTATTTTCAAGATATAAAACAAGGGTGTCACACGTTGGTGGTATCAGAGCAATGGTCATGTTCCTCATGGCCCTGATGATGCAGATAAGTATGATATTCAATGTTATTTGAATATGTTTGAGTAAGTTAGTCAAATAAGCTAGTTGTGCTTATGTTTTAAAAGACCTTTTAGTGACCCAAATCCCATAGTGCAGGTATTTCTATGGCAACCATAAATAGAAATTATACAAATGAAATGTTAGAGCGTATTACGACTGTGCTGGAGGGTATGCAGCACCAGGAACAGCAGCCACCTCAAGGACGAGCTGGTAACCCACATGTTGGTAATGTGGTAAATCATTATGCTAAGACTCTGTCGGAGTTTAGAAAGTGCAATCCACCCAGGTTTGAAGGAGGATACAAACCTGATGAGGCAAATAAGTGGTTGTATGAAATCAACAAGATTTTCAGAACTTTAGAGTGTTCAGATGATCAGAAGGTAACCTATGTAGTTTATATGCTTCATGGGGAGGCTGAGAACTGGTGGGATCATACGGTGCAATTGCTGAACTTTGAGAGAAGAGCAATCAGCTGGGGAGTGTTTATGGAGAAATTTCTTAATAAATACTTTCCAGAAGATTTAAGGAGAAAGAAGGAGGTAGAGTTCATGCAATTGAAACAGGGAGATATGAGTGTAGGAGAATATGCTGCTAGATTTGAGGAGTTGATGAAATATTCTCCCTACTACTTGAATAACCCTGATGAAAGGAGTAAGTGTGTCAAGTTTGAAGGTGGACTAAGACTGAAGTTGAAGTCTATCTTCAGTTATCAGAGAATTCAGAGTTTTCCTGCACTTGTGGATATGTGCAGAATGTATGAAGATGATAAGAAGGCTGAGTTGGTAGGAAACCAAGGAAAGAGTAGTGGACAAGGTTATGGACCACAGAGGAAGAAGAGATTTGATCACCGGAATAATGGTCCATATGCTCAGAAGAACAAAGGCAAGGGCAAGGCTGTGATTGATAACAGGAACAAGTCTCGCGATATTGCTCCTTATTGTGAGAAGTGTAGACGTTATCACCATGGTCAACTCTGCTGGTCCACAGGAGGGTGTTTCAAGTGTGGAAAGCAAGGTCATTTTGCCCGTGATTGCAGAGAGCTCGCAAAAGGTGATGCGAAAGGATCTGCTGGCAAGTCTATGGTGCAAGGAAAAGTGTTTACCCAGAGTGGTAATGAAGCAATCCAAACCCCGAATCTCGTGCAAGGTAACTTTTTGCTTAATGATCAACCTTGAAAGATTATGTTTGATTTTGGAGCTACACATTCTTTTGTTTCTCCTGAATGTGTGAATAGGTTGAATCTTGTTGTTTCTGATTCGCCTTGTTGTCTTAGTATAGATACCCCTACTGGAATACCCATCTTTACCTCTAAGGTTTTCTTAGGGTGTGAAGTTGAAATCTTGGGTCGTGTTTCTAAAGTAGATTTGGTTTGTCTCCCTAAGTTACAATTAGATGTGATCTTGGGTATGGATTGGTTGATGAGGAACCAAGTGATCATCAATTGCGAGAGAAAGACAATCCAATATAAAACCCTTGAACCTGAAGGTTATATGTGTTTATTCTCTACTACCGGAGAAGAAGAGACAATGCCAATAGAAGAGATTACTGTAGTAAGGGAATTTCCGGAAGTATTTCCTGAAGAGATACCAGGATTACCTCCGAAGTGAGAAATAGAGTTTGGGATTGACTTAATTCCTGGAGCTGGTCCCATCTCTATTGCTCCTTATAGAATGGCACCACGGAAAATGACAGAAATGAAAAAGCAGATAGAGGAATTGTTGCAGAAACAGATGATCAGGCCAAGTGTTTCGCCTTGGGGAGCTCCACTACTGTTTATAAAGAAGAAGGATGGAAGTATGAGAATGTGTGTGGAATACAGACAGTTGAATAAGGTCACCATTAAGAATAAGTATCCTTTGCCAAGGATTGATGACCTTATGGATCAAGTTAGAGGGGCTGCAGTGTTTTCAAAGATTGATCTGAGCTCGGGCTATCATCAGATCAGGATAAAGGAGGAAGATATACCCAAGACTGCATTTCGATCTCGATACGGTCATTATGAGTATGTTGTGATGCCGTTCGGATTGACTAATGCACCTGCTATTTTCATGGATTATATGAACCAGATCTTTAGACCATACCTGGATTTGTTTGTAGTGGTGTTTATAGATGATATTTTGGTCTATTCTAAGAGTCCGGAGGAGCATGAAGAACATCTCAGGATTGTGTTGAAGGTCCTGAAGGAGAAGCAGTTGTATGCCAAACTTACAAAATGTGAGTTTTGGTTGAATGAAGTGAAGTTTCTTGGGCATGTGATCTCTAAGGAAGGAATTGCGGTGGATCCAGCAAAGGTGAGTTCAGTGTTGAAATGGGAACAACCTAAGACTGTGACTGAGGTGAGAAGTTTCTTAGGGCTGGTTGGATACTATCGTCGGTTTATAGAAGGATTTTCCAAGATTGCATTGCCTTTAACCAAGTTGACTCGGAAAGATCAACCGTATGTGTGGGACGACAGGTGTGAAAGTAGTTTCCGAGAGTTAAAGGAAAGGTTAAAATCGTCTCCTTTGTTAATCTTACCTGACCCTCACAAGAGTTTTGAAGTGTACTGTGATGCATCTAAGCAAGGACTTGGGTGTGTGTTGATGCAAGAAGGAAGAGTAGTGGCTTATGCGTCACGACAGTTGAAGAATCATGAAGTGAATTACCCGACACACGATTTGGAGTTAGCTGCGATCGTGTTTGCCTTAAAGATATGGAGACATCATCTCTATGGCACTACTTTCCAAGTATTTAGTGACCATAAGAGTTTGAAATATTTGTTCGACCAAAAAGAGTTGAACATAAGGCAAAGGAGGTGGATGGAGTTTTTGAAGGATTATGACTTTAAACTCCATTACCATCCGGGTAAGGCGAATGTGGTTGCGGATGCTTTGAGTCGGAAAGCAATCCACATAAGTGCAATGATGGTGAAGGAAGCAGCTTTGATCGAGGAGTTCAGAGACTTGAGCTTGTTGACACAAGTGGAACCATCAAGCATCAAGTTAGGAATGTTGCAGATCACAAATGAATTCTTGGAAAGAATTCGGGAGTTGCAACAAGCAGATGAAGAGTTGATTGAAAAGATGAGATTAGGTTCGGAGAAGAAGGATGATGAGCATTTTATTTCCCATTATTCCTTGCATTATTTTACTCCTATTATTGATACTTGTTGCCCATTTGACATTGATTAGCTTGATTTATTGATTTAGAGTTTATTGGACTAATATTCCGAATATTGTTTAATTTGGAATTATTTAGCCTAATTAATTCTATTTCTATTTTCAGGTAATATTTGGCACAAGGACACTTTGGGAAGTTTGGAAATGAAGATTGAAGTATTGAAGTGAAGATTGTAATTTGCATTTAGGTCCCTTTTTAATTGTAATTTTCAGAATAGTGTTTCTTAGGATTTGGGCCCATGTTTTAGGCCCATTTTGTGTCTTAAGAGGGGAAATTCGTGTAACCCCCAAGAACACACTTTCATTTCAGATTTCTCACTCTCTCTCTAGGTTAGAACTTCTCTCTTGGCTCTCCCAAGTGGTGGTGGCTGCTAGGGTTTTGTTCTTCCCCATTTCTACTCGTTTTTCTTCATTTATGGCCATGGAAGGCTAGACTTCAAGGGTTAATCCCTTTGGTATTGTATTATCTACTCTTGAGCTCTTGTTATTAATGCAATTTCGTTTTCTCTTCTCTGTTTTCATGTTTATCGATGTGTAGTGGTTTGCTTAATTCCATTTCGTAGAGATAATACATGAATATAATTGCTTAATTTGTATTAACTCGTAAAAACTCCAATTCTGGTTTCTGATGCTTAATTAGAAGTTAGGGTTTGGAGTGATAACTGAATTTTCGCTTAGTATTTGGTTATCACGAGTTGGACAGAGGAGAGGAGAGGAATCGATCTTTAGTGAGCTAGGATTGAGTAGTGTACGTAGCCAAAGGGGTTTGCCCGCTTTTGTTTCTGATTTTCTTAGTTTTTATATTCTGTTTGTGTTTTGTTCTTCACATTTGTCACACACAAAACCCCCCCATTTACTTCACACTACGTGTTTGATACTTTGCCTAGACCGATATTCGCTGGGAAACGACCTAGGATCACCTTCCTAGTACTACATAATAAACACCTTTTATTTTGATCGGGTATGGCCTCGATCAAAGGAACCTGATTTCAAGATTGGGTCGGATGGAATCCTTCGTTTCAGAACAAGGATTTGCATACCGAAAGATCAGGAGGTTAGGAGATTAATTCTTGATGAAGCACATAAGAGTCGGATGAGTATGCATCTTGGATCAACCAAAATGTATCAGGATCTAAAGAAAATGTTTTGGTGGTCTGGTTTGAAAAAGGATGTTGCGGAGTATGTGGCTTCATGTTTAATTTGTCAGAAAGCTAAGGTAGAGCATCAGAAACCGGGAGGACAGTTGCAACCCTTAAGCATCCCTCAATGGAAGTGGGATAGTATCTCAATGGATTTTGTATCTGGTTTGCCAAAGACAACAGAAAATCATGATGCAATCTGGGTGATTGTGGATCGGTTGACTAAGTCGGCGCATTTTATTCCGATAAATATGCGCTATCCTTTGAATAAGCTTACCCAGATCTATATTAAGGAGGTAGTTCGTCTACACGGAGTGCCTTCAAGTATTGTGTCGGATCGGGATCCTAGGTTTGCTTCACAGTTTTGGAAGGGTTTGCATAACGCTATGGGAACAAGCTTAAAGTTGAGTTCTGCGTATCATCCACAGACGGATGGTCAAACGGAGAGAACTATTCAGTCTTTGGAAGACATATTGAGGGCTTGTGCACTTGAAGAGCAGGGAAGTTGGGATCAAGTGTTACCCCTTGCAGAATTCACATACAACAACAGTTATCATGCAAACATCGGAATGGCACCGTTTGAGGCTTTGTATGGAAGGAAATGCCAAACCCCACTATGTTGGTTTCAAGTGGGGGAGAACTTAGTGGTTGGACCAGAAATTGTGCAGCACACAACTGAGAAGATTAAAATGGTTCAGGCAAAGATGAAAGCAGCTCAGAGTCGGCAGAAAAGTTATGCTGATAAGAGGAGAAAACCAATAGAGTTTTCGGAAGGCGACCATGTGTTTCTTCGGATAGTTCCGATGAAAGGAATCAGTAGAGCCTTGAGAACCCGAAAGCTTTCACCTAAGTTTATAGGTCCATACCAAATCCTTAAGAGAGTTGGTCCTGTTGCCTATCAAATAGCTTTACCACCCTCTCTGTCAAATTTGCACAATGTCTTCCATGTTTTCCCAGTTAAAGAAATATGTGCATGACCCATCAGTTGTGTTGAAAATTCAACCTGATGAGCTAACTTTGAAGGAGAACCTTACCTTTGAAGCCAGACCTGTCCGGATAGAAGATCGTGAAGTTAAGCAGCTTAGGGGAAAAGAGATACCTTTAGTCAAGGTTATATGGGAGAACGCTGACGTGTTTGAAGCTACATGAGAATTAGAGGATAAGATGTGTCAAGAGCACCCTGAGTTGTTTATGTAAGCTAGAATTTCGGGGACGAAATTCCTTTTAAGTGGGGGAGTAGTGTAACACCCCTAATTTTCGTCTCCCGGATAATATGGAAATTAATAATAAATAAAGTTTTATTACTCCCTCCGTTTCACTTTAAGTGTCTTTTTAACATCAAAATTTTGTTTCAAAATAAGTGTCTTTCTACCAAATCTAGGCAACATTTAATATTGTTTTTCCTTATATACCCTTACATTTAATGTTGTTTTAGTTTTGAAATTTGTAATACTAGTAATGATGCATTGACAAAATAAAAATATTAAATAGGGGTATTTTTGACAAAATACACATAAAACTTACAATAATCATCATAATCAACATTTTCTTAATCTATGTGCAAAAGTCCAAAAAGACACTTAAAGTGAAACGGAGGGAGTATTAATTTATATAAATTTTCCAAGTTTATGTTTTGTATTTAATTAGCCTTGACATATAAAAATAGGTGAAGGTATTTTTATATGATGAATATATACAAAAATATAGATATTGCATTTTAGTCCTTGGGTGAGGACCTAAATGTAATATTAGAAAGGTTCTTGGAGGGAGAGGTTTTAAAAGTATTAATTTTTAAATTTTACACTGATCTAACCGGTTAGTAATGCCCTATAACCGGTTACACGATGAACCCAGAAACTGGGTTAGTGCGTTTTGATGAGTATTCACTTGATTAATCCACGAATTCGCCACGAATTCAGCCCAAGATTAGTGGAAAACACGCGTCCTCGTGCATGCAAACCTGATCTCTCTATATAAACCTGATCTCTCAAATAATAATCTAAACCTCTTAAGCTAAACATGAGTCTTCAATCATTATTTAAAACAAGGCTAGAGTTCCAAGATAATTCTTGTTCCTTTGAGTTAGATAAATAATGATTTATTTTCCTTAACTCAATTCCATTGTAATTTTAGGAACAAGAATAATAATTAAGTTAAATCTCCCACCTATAATCATTCTTTCACCATGCATTAATGCAAACACAATATGTCTCATAGGTTGGTTCTCTTTAACATTATTCTCATAATGAATTCATAATCATGAAGTTATTGAATCATAACCACTCAAATATAGGAAACATGTTATAAGCTATCATGGCTTCACATTATTAATTTGAGGCATTAGTCACAATACTCAAGGTATAAGCACTTATCATTAATCACTTTAAACTTGAGTATTTAATTATGTTTTAGGCTATAAAAGAGTAAGAAAAGCAATAGCATGAATTGATCCACAAACTAGTATTGATTTCAATGTTTTTATTAGACACTAACCGGTTACAGAGAAATGCTAACCAGTTAGCCTGTGTAAACCAGAAATTGAAAAACAAAGTCTCTTTTTGAAAATCTCAATGATTTCAAACCATAATTAATTGGGGGGCTTTCATTACATTTTTGTAAGAATTATTATGAAATGAAGTTAATTAATTTAGTGGAAAAGACCCAATTAATTTAAGGAAATCAAAACATTTTATTTTTCAAAGCTATCAGGTTGTAACCGGTTACAAAAACCAGCTAACCGGTTAGATCATGCAACAGAATAACTAAAAGTGAGGTTTTTTAATACCATTTTCTTTTCTACTCAAAACTAGCCCAAAACAGATTTACATAAAGTTATAATACCTCAAATTAAGCATGTTTCATCACTTATAACATATCAAATCGCATCAAATCCCTTGCATTTCATGATCACATTCCAATTTGCATAATACACAAAAACCAACAACTTAACCATCCAAATTCAGAAACACAGAAGCAATTCATGAATTATGCATCAAAATAGCTTGCATGCAGGGATTGTAACTTGTTATATCCAGTGTTGGAGCTCATGGGGACCTCAAAGTCAAAATCCTAGATAAAACTATGCCCTTTTTGAGTCTCATGGTGACTCCACCTATGATTATGCATTACTCTATCTCATTCTAGCAAATAGTATCTTCTCCCTTCCTTGATCATACTTTCTACAATTCGGGTACAGCATAGAGGATCCAATTTTAATATTGTTTTAGACTCAAAATGAGTTTCATAATAGTAGGATTTCATAAATCAAGTTTGCAAACACTCCTTAATGCTTAACCTTTCACACAACATGATTTATAACATTTAATTCTTCCCATTCTTATCTACCTCTTCAAACCAACATTATGCAGCAATATAACACATAATTATTAGTTATTGTAGATCATATTTCCCTTGATATCTCAATTTACATACATCAACTCATAATCAATTCATCAAATGATTCATCTTTCATAAAATGTAAATCAAGACTCAAAACTTAAGCACTATGATTCTCATCAATTATCACAACATATTACTCATTCAATTATGTTTTAATTTCGGATTAACCTAGTAACCAAGTGGTTATCTTGGTCTCCAAACCAAGTAACCATGTCTTGATCCAATTGTCTGTGATTCAATCACGCAATCAACTTCACAATCAATAATCCTAGCAATATGAACGACTTCTCCCATACCTGGACAGTTTGAATAGCACTTAGATAAGCTTTAAGGCACTAAGACAGCAGCTACAGAGCTCACAGCAACAGCCACCAAGAACAGCAGCTAGCAAAACCAGAACAGAAACCAAAAACAGAGCAAACCACCTTCAAAAGCAAGCTCTCACACTCATAACTCACAAGATTGATGTGCAACAACTCAAGGCAAGTTTTATGCACGATTTGAGAAGAGATTTTGACAGAGTTTTGGTATAGAAATCGCAGGGAAAATTGAGCAAGAACTCAGTGTTGGAATTATTGATAGGATTGGCAGCCGTCACCCAAGAGGGGGGGGGGGGGTGAATTGGGTGTTTATGAAAACATTGGAAAATATTCGCTTTAAAACGTTTTCAATAAACTTAAAGAGATTTTGCAGCGGAAAACAATATAATGATGAAAACGATTGCGCGAAAGCGAATAATATTAATAATTATATAAAAACTAACATGCGCGGATACACTTAAAATAAGAACAACGAAAACGAATGATACCGCGCTAATTAATTTAAAATCCTTTAAATTAATTATTATGAAAATAATCGCTTTGATGCATGAAGGATAATAACAACAGAAAATAAACAGATAAGGGATAGAAGAGATTGCACCAGAGATTTTATCCTGGTTTGGCAAACCCGGCCTACTCTAGTCCCCAAGCGACCCGCTTGAGCTTTTCACTAAACCAAGAAGCCACGCGTCCCCAAGTACAACCAGAGCGCCCCGCAAGCTACTAGGAACCTCCTTTCGCCAGGGACCTCGATACACAACTAGGAAAACCTTTCCTAGATTTCCAGATAGCCTAACTACTAGGTGACCCATCGTTCGTCTAGCACTACCCACACACAAAGGGTTCCTCACCCTACAACCACGAACGCAGCACGTTTGCACTAGGAGATTCACTCCCTAGTCACTAAGGGTTACACACCCCTTTACAACACAGGTTATGGTATGAGTGATTGGGTACAAGACCTACAGTGCACTCTCAATAGTGCTGATACAACAATAAAAGGTCACTCTAATAAATATGTGTTCTAAGCAACACAGATACAACAATATAGCTCTATGGCAATGAAGTCAAAAGAAGTGTTACAAGGCCAAAATATGGTTTAGTTTTCTTCAAAAAGATTTAGCGTGAAAACCAGAAGTTGATGGAGAAGAAGAAGAAACGTGATGATCAGAGAATGTTGTAGAAGTGAGAAATGATTTTTAAAACAAATAAATAAAGTTACTTTTGAAATCAAAACAAATCAAAAAATAAAATAAAAGATTTAAGAATTAAAACCAAAGATTTGAAATTTGAATTTTGAATTTGAAAATAGAATCACAATAAAATCAAAAACGAATTTGGAAATAAAATAATTTAAGTTTTAAAATCAAAACCAAATAAAAAAGATTTAGAAAATAAAACAAAGATTTGATTCTTAAAACAAATAAGGAAATAATTCAAATTTAAAATCATTTTCGAATTTTGTAAAATAAATCAGAATCTTTTATATAAAAACAAATCAGGAAATAATCAAAATGATTCTGACACGTTTTTCAATAAAACTTGAGGTAATCGATTACTTGAGGGAGGTAATCGATTATCCCTTTAAAAATAGAAATTTTGAAATTCATTTTAAAAACCAGTAATCGATTATCACATGCATGTAATCGATTACTTCACTTCTGTTTAATGTATGATGCAACACATATAATCGATTACCACTATTCTAATAATCGATTACAGAGCCTCTGATTTTTATATGATGCAACATCATGTAATTGATTATCTCAAAGCAATAATCGATTACTTTGTCTCAGGAAAATATGTGATGCAACAATTATAATCGATTACTTGAGCTATGTAATCGATTACTCTCATAAGAAAGTAATGGATTAGCAAAGTTCACTTAATCGATTACAAGCTCTCTGATTTTTCTATGATGCAACAAAGTTAATCGATTAACTTAGACAAGTAATCGATTACTCTCTCTTGCATACATAAAAATATTCAGAGTTTTGTAACATCAATTATTTTCACCAAAACTAAGATATAAAAACTGATTTTCACAAAACTTCTTTTTCTTCTCCTTAATTATGAAAAATATATTTAGAAAAACTTATATTGGCCTTTTAACATAATATAAACCTTGACTTCATTACCTTACATGATGTCCTAAGGGAAAGGCTAAAATATTCATTTGCTTGAATCTTCAACTTCATTGGCTTGAGTCTTCAACTTGAAGCTTGGACTTGAATGATGAAGATCTTGTGATTGCACTTGATATGAACTTGAGAATCTTGAGTTTGTTATCATCAAAACCATATAATGATTGCACTTGAAGTCCTTGGGAAAGCTTGACTTCCAACACTCAGGAATGAAGAACCTATTTATAGATCAAAGAGATGGTGGTGGAAGGGAGGGTGAGTCATTACCAAGGCCACCCATCCAATTTCAGCGATCAACAGCTATCCTAGAACTCCTATTAGGATTTCATGCTTCTTGGGGAAGATTAAAACGAAGAAGCTTTGTAACACCCCAAAATTTTAATCCCCGATTAATGAAATGTTAATTATAATTTAATTATAATTAATGGTTTCTATGTTAATCCTTGATTAAAATATGTGTTCATGTGACTAGCTTAGGTGTGTGAAATTATTTAATAAATATAATAATGTATAAAATAGGAGTTTTGCATATTAGTCCCTGGGTAGGGACCTAGAAGCAATTATAGGAAAGGTTTTGGAGGGAAAGTAAATAAAATAATTATTTTTCAAAATCTGGGCAAAACACTCGAGTATTATTCTGAATACTCGAGTATTCTGGGTCAATCTGCACGAGTGAGTGCGTTTGATGAGTCACCATGAACGAGTCCCCTCCGTTGACACGAATACTCCGTCGTCAACAGCTCAAGAGTGTCGTGTCGTGATGCATGATGCCCCTCCATGTCTATAAAAGCTCATCAACCTTCCTAAGCTAGGAATTTTTGCTCAATCTTGCTTGTGTTGACATAGTTAGGGTTTCGAATTTATCCTCTTCGATTCTCTTTCAATTCTGAGTGTTAAGGCTTGAGTGATACACGAATACAAAGCTCACATCACGAGCTTTGTATAAACATAAAAATCGTGAGGATTGAGTGAGTGTGTTGGGAGAATTGGAGCTGAGAAGTTGGAGTTTGTTCTGTCAAAGTGTTGCTTGGAGCTTACTTTGATCTTGATTTCTGGTAAGCTCACAAATCCTTGAGTCTCAAATTCGGTTTCCTTAGTTAGATTATGTGGCATAGAGTCTAGAAAATCTAATTTCCCTAATTCTATTCTCTGTTTCATGTGTAAACCAATTCCACTTTGGTGTTGCACTCTAAATGCTCTGCATATGGTGCTTGAAGTTGGTCTGAGAATTGTGGAGCTTTTCTTTGGAGATTTACTGTTTGATTCACGTCTGAGAGGTAAGGGGAAGTAATTATATTCACTAGATAGAGATTAAATTCCATGAATTGTGTTAGAGAGCCACCAAGAGGCTCCAAGGGCTTAGATTGAATAGGAACTTTGGTTTGGAGACCAATCCATGCTCTAAAACTGTGTTGAGCAAGTTCTATATCATGCATGCAAGCTTAAATGAACTTTACCTTATGAGTTTTATGCATATTATGCAATTTGAGGTGTTGAGTTGTTAAAATGTGCATTTTATGCATAATTGTTGGATTCTCTGTCAAATCTGTGTTTTGATATGAAATAAGTGTTGTAACATGTTTAAATGATGTTATGTTAACTCTGTGGATCCCTGGAATGGACTAGAATTAAGTAGAAATGAAAATGTTATGTGAAAACCAAGTTTCAGTGTTTTCTGCTATGAAACACTCGAGTAAAAGACAGGATACTCGAGTAAAATGTTTATGAAACAATGTAAATTGAGCAAGAACACTCGAGTATTTTGTCTGATACTCGAGTATTGTGCATGACCTGAGAACAAGTTAAGGCTAATCACTCGAGTCATTCAAGGGAACTCGAGTATTCTGGAAATGTCCATGATCACTCAAGTAACCTATGAACTACTCGAGTAAATTATTGATTTTGAAACCCAAATCCTCAGAAAGTCATGAACACTCGAGTAATCTTAAGAACACTCGAGTAATCTGGAAAAGTTGGAGAACACTCGAGTGTACTGAATTTTACTCGAGTAAATTACCCAGAACCTGAAAACACCATTTTCAATTCTGACTTAATTAATTAAGGAATTATTAATAATAGTTCAAGGGATCAAGACTTAGAGAAATTGATTAATACAAATAGATCGTTTGGTGACGGTCCTTTTTGATAAAGAAATAAGCCTAGGTGGCCTGTAAAGTATTAATCAATTTCCCTTAAGTCCAAAAGATAAAATGCATTCATTCTGGAGTTTGGATGGTAGGACGTATATCATGTTTTTGGTAAACATGTGGAGGGCCTCTGGGAGTGCCAATACGCTTGCTTGATGACACGTCGTTGGCGTGGTCGGCTGAGTGGATGCCAATATGGTTATACCGTTTGGATGACGGTCCGTTTGGATGACGGGATATGCTCGGGTGGCATGGATTCCAAGCTTGTCGTGTACATTCTAGGTGAATGTACGAATTGTTGTATACCTAGGAATACAACGCACTGTTGAGTGCTGGGTTGTCAGGGATGGACGTCAGAGAGTGACATAGTATGATGGAGATAGGCTTGAGAGCTAAAGTCATGCATCATGCCACTCATTTAAATTAATTGTGATAAATGAAATAAGTGTGAGCATCCTATGTGCATTAATTAACTGCTAAGTGTTATATGTGATTGTTGTTAATTGATGCATATTTACATACTCATATTGCACAATTTATTCTCTGTTGATTATGTGTATAGAATTGCTTACCCCTATGCCCTTGTAGGTGATGTCTCGTTACATTGCTTGCATCGAGATCCGGCCACTTCCTAGTGGCACATGGATCTATGAGGACCATCGTGCGGTGTTCGAGGGAGAGGTAGAGGTTACCTTCTACCACCCGAACCCGTTGATCCGATTCTGTCCTCGTAGATTTATGATTCCCATCATATACACTATGCATGTACCCCCGTTTTACACTTACCATGGACCACCTCCCACGCGACCAGCTCGCTCTTATCATAGTTTTCGTTTTCGACCTACCCGCTCTCACCCTTTTACCTCGAGAGTCGTCCGCGAGGAGACTCCCCCTTCTGATCCGAGGAGCCCAGTCAGGGTTTCACCATCACCTGACCCGGTCCCCAGTGGTAGGGAACACTCTCCCTCGGATGAGATCGAGGAGGATCCGGTGGAGGACGAGAGTGGGAACGAGCCTGTCGTGCATTCTACTGGGAGTGATTGGAGGGACGATGATCCTTAGGTATGTGTATAGGGTATATGATGAGGATCAGAGGATCCGATGTTGTGGAGGCTGTGGAGGATACTTTGCTGCTGCTGCTGTGATGATGATGATGCTACTACTTGTGTTTTTGGAGACTGCTACTACTACTACCACATCTGATGCTGCCAGATCTACGTGATTACCCCTGGAGTTGTATTTTGGTTATGTATATATATTGTAGATATACTTTTGGAATACTCTAGGGTTGTAGTTACACTGTGATGTAGATCTGTTTTTATGGACTTGTACTTCTGGGTCTTGGAGACTATCATGATGGGACTATGTATTATGACTCTTATTATATATATAAAACCTATGTTTATATTACTATCAGTTGCATAGTCCAATAATTTCCGCTTACTCTGATTTGATCTATTTAAGAGCTCGGCTATAAATATTATTTGATGGTATTAGTCTTATCAAACAAAGCATGGGTAACTTTACTTACTTGTATGATACAAAGATGTTTCCAAAGAGCGAATGTTACCCTATTTGTGAAAAGGTTTTAGAGATCGCCGAACTCGATACAAATGTTTTGAAATGGTTTAGAGCTTATTCTCCAAGAATTCCAAATGACGATTTGTGCACCCGCTTTAAAAGAAAATTTTATTTCAGTTATTTTCTTAACACTCACAAGTCCATATATTATCCAATATAATAGCTTAAATACTATATTATATTTGGGTAATTCGGAAGGGTGTCACAAGCTTCATGATTTCCAGCTCAAATCCACTTTAATTTCTGCAGATGCAGTCGTTCTAACCGGTTACACGAGGCCACTAACCGGTTAGATACTGATGAAAATCAGGAATTTTAACATAATGCACAGTTTTACGGAAAAATTAATTTAAAAAGATTTACTACTCAAAACGAAATTTTCACCGTTGGATGTTAAGAATAAATAGTTAGAAATCTTGTCTAAAATTTGAGGACGATCCAACGGTTAATTAAAAAGATACAGGCCATTCTTTACATGATATTTCACCAAAATATCATTTTCCTAAATGTTATTTTTATATCTTTCTTACCAAAACTATTTTAGTTATAAAATATGTTTCCCCCTTAATTTATTTTTCCAAAATACTTCCTTTAAAATAATTTTCAATAATAAAAATAATCATTTATTCTTTTCATGAAAATGAGGGATGTTACAAAAGTCATCACTATAATCTGAAATAACATTGTTAAATGAAAAAACAAAGTTATATTAGGATTTAAAATTAAAAAAAATGAAAAATAACATGTTACAAGGAATTTAAAATAAAAAATATGAAAAAAAACAGTGTTACATTATGAATTTAAAATAAAAAAACAAAGTTACATTAGGAATTTAAAATAAAAAAAAGGAATTTAAAATTAAAATAAAAGTTGTATTAGAAATTTAGAATAAAAAAACTTTATATTAGAAATTTAGAATAAAAAAAAATTATATTAGAAATTTAGAATAAAACAAAGTTATATTAGAAATTTAGAATAAAAAAGGTAAGATTAGAATTTTAAAAAAATGTTATATTAAAAATTTAGAATAAAAAAGCGTAACATTAAGATTTTTTTTTTTAAAAAAAAAAAGTTATCTTAGAGATTTAGAATAAACAAAAATTAATATTACGAATTAAAAAAAAAAAAGCGGGTCGTAACAGTAGGTCACGACCCTCCAAAGAACAGGGGTCGTAAGCCAGTGTTGCGACTACAACAAAAACAATGGTCGTAACACTGGGCTACAGCCTGGTGAAATATGTCAGGCATACTTGTTTTTTTTTATAATTAAATAAAGAACCCAACTGCATACTCTTTCATCAATTCGGATACAATAAATTATTGAAAACATTCATCCTAACTAAAAATACAAACCAAAAACATGTTTTTCAAAACTTTATGACCATCAGGTCGTAACACCCTCTTACGACCCGTAATAAAACACAATTTAAAATGGGTCGTAAGGGGTTATTACGACCTGATGGTCGTAGTACCCCCTTACGACCCGTATTAAAACTTTTTTTTTTTAAGGGCATGATGTGTATAAATTATACATTTGGGGTGGCATCCATAGACCTTGGGGTGGCAAAATAAAATTCCCGGTTACATGATCAAACAATGCCATAAAGATTTTGTATGTTGCAGCTTTATGATATATTTGAAATTAATCAAATTATAATAGTGGTTAAGTTGATGGAATATACCATGAAGCTATGGGAAAGTAATTTAAAGAATATTAAGTCAAGATTTGGTTTATGTCTAACATAGTATACATCTTCTGCGAGGATTGATGGAGGTGTCGGAGGAAGAAAAAAACCTAAACATGATTTTCAATCTTTCATTGATTTCGAACAAGGGTGTCGAGAGGTTTTCTTCTCTTGTGGAAGGCACTGGAAAATAAGGGCTTCGTGCAGTATAGGGTTAAATCGAGTACAAAGATTATCTATTACTATGGAATTATACTAGACTAGGGACAAATTTGAGTCCTTTGATTTTTCGGCATATAAAAAAGTGTGCTACAAGGAATTATTACATGGTTGAAAATTAATACTCATAGTCAACATCATCCAAACCATTAAGTTAAAATATTATCACGTAATTTAAAATAGAATATTTCAAATGAAAAATTTAGACGAGATTAAAATCATTAATTGGACCATGCAATAATGTCTCATGCTACAAAGCATACATATTTTTCGCACACCAAATAGTCTTAGAGTCGAGAGGGAAAAGAAATGGAAAACTAGCTATGCCTGTTCAGCTAAAAAGCGTGTAATACTAGGTTTGAGGTGAAAATTGTAAATTATAATAAATCACAGTTTAGATATCTAGAATCTATCATACATAATTGTTGAACTCAACTGAGATTGATGACACGGGTCAAAGGAGGAGTTGACTATAAATAGCTTTTTATTTTTGGTTAATAGTTAGTTTGTTATTTGTAAAGCTGTAAATAGCTTGTAGTTGGTAGATGCTTCTAGATGATGTTAGATAGCTTAACCGAATTGTATATAAGCTCATTGAAGCTGAGTGTGTGTAAGTTAAGCAATTCATTTTTCACATTCTCAACAATATAGCAAATTTCAGTTTACTTCTTTCTCTTTAAGTTTTCAGTTTTATACTTCAAGTTGATGGATACCAAAATTAACATGGTATCAGAGCTCTCTCTCTATAGATTCTCTGATATGCTTCCACATTTCTTCAAAGTGTTGCTTGGAGCTTACTTTGATCTTGATTTCTGGTAAGCTCACAAATCCTTGAGTCTCAAATTCGGTTTCCTTAGTTAGATTATGTGGCATAGAGTCTAGAAAATCTAATTTCCCTAATTCTATTCTCTGTTTCATGTGTAAACCAATTCCACTTTGGTGTTGCACTCTAAATGCTCTGCATATGGTGCTTGAAGTTGGTCTGAGAATTGTGGAGCTTTTCTTTGGAGATTTACTGTTTGATTCACGTCTGGGAGGTAAGGGGAAGTAATTATATTCACTAGATAGAGATTAAATTCCATGAATTGTGTTAGAGAGCCACCAAGAGGCTCCAAGGGTTTAGATTGAATAGGAACTTTGGTTTGGAGACCAATCCATGCTCTAAAACTGTGTTGAGCAAGTTCTATATCATGCATGCAAGCTTAAATGAACTTTACCTTATGAGTTTTATGCATATTATGCAATTTGAGGTGTTGAGTTGTTAAAATGTGCATTTTATGCATAATTGTTGGATTCTCTGTCAAATCTGTGTTTTGATATGAAATAAGTGTTGTAACATGTTTAAATGATGTTATGTTAACTCTGTGGATCCCTGGAATGGACTAGAATTAAGTAGAAATGAAAATGTTATGTGAAAACCAAGTTTCAGTGTTTTCTGCTATGAAACACTCGAGTAAAAGACAGGATACTCGAGTAAAATGTTTATGAAACAATGTAAATTGAGCAAGAACACTCGAGTATTTTCTCTGATACTCGAGTATCGTGCATGACCTGAGAACAAGTTAAGGCTAATCATTTGAGTCATTCAAGGGAACTCGAGTATTCTGGAAATGTCCATGATCACTCGAGTAACCTATGAACTACTCGAGTAAATTATTGATTTTGAAACCCAAATCCCCAGAAAGTCATGAACACTCGAGTAATCTTAAGAACACTCGAGTAATCTGGAAAAGTTGGAGAACACTCGAGTGTACTGAATTTTACTCGAGTAAATTACCCAGAACCTGAAAACACCATTTTCAATTCTGACTTAATTAATTAAGGAATTATTAATAATAGTTCAAGGGATCAAGACTTAGAGAAATTGATTAATACAAATAGATCGTTTGGTGACGGTCCTTTTTGATAAAGAAATAAGCCTAGGTGGCCTGTAAAGTATTAATCAATTTCCCTTAAGTCCAAAAGATAAAATGCATTCATTCTGGAGTTTGGATGGTAGGACGTATATCATGTTTTTGGTAAACATGTGGAGGGCCTCTGGGAGTGCCAATACGCTTGCTTGATGACACGTTGTTGGCGTGGTCGGCTGAGTGGATGCCGATATGGTTATACCGTTTGGATGACGGTCCGTTTGGATGACGGGATATGCTCGGGTGGCATGGATTCCAAGCTTGTCGTGTACATTCTAGGTGAATGTACGAATTGTTGTATACCTAGGAATACAACGCACTGTTGAGTGCTGGGTTGTCAGGGATGGACGTCAGAGAGTGACATAGTATGATGGAGATAGGCTTGAGAGCTAAAGTCATGCATCATGCCATTCATTTAAATTAATTGTGATAAATGAAATAAGTGTGAGCATCCTATGTGCATTAATTAACTGCTAAGTGTTATATGTGATTGTTGTTAATTGATGCATATTTACATACTCATATTGCACAATTTATTCTCTGTTGATTATGTGTATAGAATTGCTTACCCCTATGCCCTTGTAGGTGATGTCTCGTTACATTGCTTGCATCGAGATCCGGCCACTTCCTAGTGGCACATGGATCTATGAGGACCATCGTGCGGTGTTCGAGGGAGAGGTAGAGGTTACCTTCTACCACCCGAACCCGTTGATCCGATTCTGTCCTCGTAGATTTAGGATTCCCATCATATACACTATGCATGTACCCCCGTTTTACACTTACCATGGACCACCTCCCACGCGACCAGCTCGCTCTTATCATAGTTTTCGTTTTCGACCTACCCGCTCTCACCCTTTTACCTCGAGAGTCGTCCGCGAGGAGACTCACCCTTCTGATTCGAGGAGCCCAGTCAGGGTTTCACCATCACCTGACCCGGTCCCCAGTGGTAGGGAACACTCTCCCTCGGATGAGATCGAGGAGGATCCGGTGGAGGACGAGAGTGGGAGCGAGCCTGTCGTGCATTCTACTGGGAGTGATTGGAGGGACGATGATCCCTAGGTATGTGTATAGGGTATATGATGAGGATCAGAGGATCCGATGTTGTGGAGGCTGTGGAGGATACTTTGCTGCTGCTGCTATGATGATGATGATGCTACTACTTGTGTTTTTGGAGACTGCTACTACTACTACCACATCTGATGCTGCCAGATCTACGTGATTACCCCAGGAGTTGTATTTTGGTTATGTATATATATTGTAGATATACTTTTGGAATACTCTAGGGCTGTAGTTACACTGTGATGTAGATCTGTTTTTATGGACTTGTACTTCTGGGTCTTGGAGACTATCATGATGGGACTATGTATTATGACTCTTATTATATATATAAAACCTATGTTTATATTTCTATCAGTTGCATAGTCCAATAATTTCCGCTTGCTCTGATTTGATCTATTTAAGAGCTCGGCTATAAATATTATTTGATGGTATCAGTCTTATCGAACAAAGCATGGGTAACTTTACTTACTTGTATGATACAAAGATGTTTCCAAAGAGCGAATGTTACCCTATTTGTGAAAAGGTTTTAGAGATCGCCGAACTCGATACAAATGTTTTGAAATGGTTTAGAGCTTATTCTCCAAGAATTCCAAATGACGATTTGTGCACCCGCTTTAAAAGAAAATTTTATTTCAGTTATTTTCTTAACACTCACAAGTCCATATATTATCCAATATAATAGCTTAAATACTATATTATATTTGGGTAATTCGGAAGGGTGTCACACTTAGTGGTATCAGAGCAAAAGTCAGATCCTGTAGTAGTGGAAGTAGTTCAGAAAGGTAGTCATCAACATCAAGCAGGTATCTCCAAAGCATTTATATTACTTTGAATGTTATTATTTTTGCTTGTTGAGGTTTAAATACCCTTGATTTGTTTGTATCTTGTCTCTTTTGAGTACAAGACGCAATTGATTGTAAATTTAGAAGTTTAAGATAGAGTCGTAGTATGGGTAGTGTAATGGAAGTTTCTTTAGTTCAACATATGTGACCATAAGCCCATAGCGCAGGTCTAATATGGCAACTAGAAACCAAAATCACACCAACGCGATGCTAGAACGAATCACCACGGTGTTGGAAGCTATGCAACGGCAGTCTCAGCAACCATCTCAACCGGTTAACCCGCCTCATCAATGTAATGTGGGTAACGCTGAGGCGAAGACTTTGGCTGATTTTAGGAGTTGCAATCCGCCAAAGTTCGAAGGAGGATTTATGCCGGAAGAAGCAAATAAGTGGATTCACACTATGGACAAGATTCTGAGGACGTTGGAGTGTTCGGATGCTCAAAAGGTGCCGTATGCAACTTATATGTTAGAGGATGAAGCTGAGAATTGGTGGAATCACACGATGCAGCTTCTGCAATATGAAGGAAGGGATGTAAGTTGGGGAGTATTCATGGAGAAGTTTCTCCAAAAGTATTTCCCTAAGGACTTGAGAAGGAAGAAGGAAGTGGAGTTCTTGCAGCTGAAGCAAGGGAACATGAGTGTGGGTGAGTACGCAGCTAAGTTCGAGGAACTGATGAAGTACTCTCCATACTATCAGAACAATCCAGATGAGAGGAGTAAATGCATTAAGTTTGAAGGAGGCTTGAGGCCAAAGTTGAAGTCGATTTTCAGCTATCAGCGGATTCAAAACTTTCCTGCACTTGTGGATATGTGTAGGATGTATGAAGATGATACAAAGGCTGAGGAGGTGCAAGTCTTGGAAAAGAAGGACAATCAGAGCTATGGACCACAAAGACGTAAGGGTTTCAACAATCGAGGCAAGGGTCTATATGATCGTAGAGGGAAAAGCAAGGGCAAAGCTGGTGGTTCTGAGGGAAGGAATTATCGGAGCGAGGCTCCATTCTGCGACAAGTGCAAGCGCAATCACTATGGCCGTGTGTGTTGGGAGACAAGTGGTTGCTTTAACTGTGGGAAGTCGGGGCATTTTGCAAGGGACTGCAAGGAACCGGCCAAAGCCAAATCAAGGGGAACTGCTGGTAGACCTATGGCTCAAGGAAGAGTTTTCACCCTTAGCAGTGTGGAAGCAAGTCGGTCTTCTGATATGGTGCAAGGTAAATACTTGCTTAATGGTCAGTTTTGTCATGTTTTGTTTGACTCTGGTGCAACGCATTCATTCGTTTCGTATGAATGTGTAAACCGGTTAGGCTTGATTATGTCTGAAATGCCTTATACTCTTAAAGTAGAAACCCCTACCAATGCTCCTGTAATTGTTTCTAGAGCATGTCTTAACTGTTGTATAGAAGTGTTAGGACAAACCTCTAAAGTAGATTTGATCTGCTTACCCTTGGCACAATTAGATGTGATCTTGGGAATGGACTGGTTAAGTCAAAACCAAGTAATCATTGATTGTGATAGAAAAGTAGTGACCTATAGAAGCCCAAAACTCTCAGGCTACGTGTGCCTGTTCAACTCTGAGGTGGAGGAGAATGGTCCAAGGATGGAAGAGATCCCTATTGTCAGAGACTTTCCGGAAGTTTTTGCTGACGAGATCCCTGGTCTGCCACCAAGAAGAGAAATTGAATTCGGTATCGACCTAGTTCCGGGAGCTGGTCCCATTTCTATCGCTCCCTATAGAATGGCACCACCAGAAATGGCAGAAATGAAGAAGCAGATTGAGGAACTACTACAGAAGCAGATGATCCGACCAAGTGTGTCACCTTGGGGTGCTCCGGTTTTGTTTGTCAAGAAGAAAGATGGTAGTATGAGGATGTGCATTGACTACCGGCAGCTGAATAAGGTCCCCATCAAGAACAAGTATCCGTTGCCGAGGATAGATGATCTTATGGATCAAGTTCGTGGAGCTTCAGTATTTTCCAAGATCGATTTGAGGTCAGGATACCATCAAATCAGGATTAGAGAAGAGGATATCTCTAAGACTGCATTTCGATCCCGATACGGGCATTATGAGTATGTTGTGATGCCGTTCGGATTGACTAATGCACCAGCTATCTTTATGGACTACATGAATCGAATCTTCAGACCTTATTTAGATTCATTCGTGGTTGTGTTCATAGATGATATCCTTATTTATTCCAAGAGCCCGGAGGAGCATGCTGAACACTTGAGGATGGTGTTGAGCATCCTAAAGGAGAAGCAATTGTACGCCAAACTTACAAAATGTGAGTTCTGGCTGAAGGAGGTTAAGTTCTTGGGGCATGTGATTTCAGACAAAGGAATAGCCGTTGATCCGACGAAAGTGAGTTCGGTTTTGCAATGGGAGCAACCAAAGTCGGTCACGGAGGTGAGAAGCTTTCTTGGTTTGGCTGGGTACTATAGAAGGTTTCTCGAAGATCGCACTGCCTTTGACGAAGTTGACTCGGAAAGATCAACCATTCCTTTAGGATGAGAAGTGTGAAAGGAGATTTCGGGAACTGAAGGAAAGGTTGACATCGTCTCCGGTATTGATTCTTCCCGATACACAGAAGAGCTTTGATGTGTACTGTGACGCGTCGAAACAAGGCCTTGGGTGCGTTTTGATGCAAGAAGGGCAAGTCATCGCCTATGCCTCGAGACAGCTAAAAGTTCATGAAATGAACTATCCAACTCATGATTTGGAGCTGACAGCTGTGGTGTTTTCATTAAAGATTTGGAGGCACTATCTCTATGGCACTACGTTCCAAGTGTTCAGTGACCATAAGAGTTTAAAGTACCTCTTTGATCAAAAGGAGTTGAATATGAGGCAGCGTCGATGGATGGAGTTTTTGAAAGATTATGAGTTCGAGCTCCATTACCATCCGGGGAAGGCCAATGTTGTGGCAGATGCATTGAGTAGAAAGGCAATGCACATCAGTGCAATGATGGTCAGAGAAGCTGCACTGATAGAGGAGTTCCGGGATTTGAGTCTGACGATGCAAGTGAAGCCGACAAGTATCAAGATGGGGATGCTGCAGATTGCTAATGAGTTTCTGCAAAGGATTCGAGAATTGCAACACAAGGATGAGAAGCTTGTGGAAAAGAAGAAATGGATGGAAGAAGGCAAGGAATTGGAATTCCAAGAAGGGAAGGATGGAATTTTGCGTTTTAAGACAAGGATATGTGTCCCTGCTGACTTGGAAGTAAGAAGAATGATTCTGGATGAAGCGCATAAAAGTAAGATGAGTATGCATCCGGGAGCTACCAAAATGTACCAGGACTTAAAGAAGCTATTTTGGTGGCCTGGTTTGAAGAAAGATGTAGCTGAGTATGTGGCCTGTTGTTTGGTGTGTCAAAAGGCGAAAGTGGAACATCAAAGGCCAGGAGGAGAGTTACTTTCCTTGGAAGTTCCTGTGTGGAAATGGGATAGTATCTCGATGGACTTTGTGTTAGGATTGCCAAAGACATCTACTGGTCATGATGCCATCTGGGTGATCGTGGATCGTTTAACTAAGTCAGCGCATTTCATTCCCGTGAATATGCGCTACTCGTTGGAAAAGCTCACTCAGTTGTACATCAAAGAAGTTGTTCGTCTGCACGGTGTACCATCAAGCATTGTGTCATATCGTGATCCGAGGTTTACATCGGAGTTTTGGGAAGATCTGCATAGAGCCTTGGGTTCAAGATTGAAACTGAGTTCTGCATACCATCCTCAGACTGATGGCCAAACGGAGAGGACTATTCAGTCATTGGAGGACATTCTACGAGCCTGTGTCTTGGAAGGTCAAGGGAATTAGGAGCAGGTGTTGCCGCTCGTGGAGTTTACTTATAACAACAGTTACCACACGGGTATTGGAATGGCACCATTTGAAGCCCTGTATGGGAGAAAGTGTCAGACGCCGTTATGCTGGTTTCAAGTGGGGGAGAATTCTCTGGTTGGACCAGATTTTGTGCAAGAGACCACGGAACAGATCAAGATGATACAAGAAAAGATGAGGGCAGCTCAAAGTAGGCAGAAAAGCTATGCTGATAGAAGAAGGAAACCTTTAGAATTCGTCGAAGGAGACCTTGTATTTATTAGAATAGTACCAACCAAAGGTGTTAGTAGAGCCTTAAAAACCCAGAAACTATCACCTAAGTTTATTGGTCCCTATCAAATCCTCAAAAGAGTCGGCCCAGTAGCTTATCAGTTAGCCCTGCCTCCGTCATTAGCTAACCTCCATAATGTATTTCATGTGTCTCAATTAAAGAGATATGTCCATGACCCCACCATTGTCCTTAGAATCCGACCTGATGACTTAGAAATTCATGAGAACCTAACCTTCAAAGCTGTGTCAGTTCGTATTGAAGATCGAAGGATCAAGCAGCTAAGAGGGAAGGATATTCGTCTGGTCAAAGTCGTCTGGGTTTGTGGAGATGTGATAGAATCATCTTGGGAATTAGAGGATAAGATGCGTCAGGATTATCCTGACTTGTTTGTATAAGTTGAATTTCGGGGACGAAATTCCTTGTAAGTGGGGGAGTAGTGTAACACCCCAAAATTTTAATCCCCGATTAATGAAATGTTAATTATAATTTAATTATAATTAATGGTTTCTATGTTAATCCTTGATTAAAATATGTGTTCATGTGACTAGCTTAGGTGTGTGAAATTATTTAATAAATATAATAAGGTATAAAATAGGAGTTTTGCATATTAGTCCCTGGGTAGGGACCTAGAAGCAATTATAGGAAAGGTTTTGGAGGGAAAGTAAATAAAATAATTATTTTTCAAAATTTGGGCAAAACACTCGAGTATTATTCTGAATACTCGAGTATTCTGGGTCAATCTGCACGAGTGAGTGCGTTTGATGAGTCACCATGAACGAGTCCCCTCCGTTGACACGAATACTCCGTCGTCAACAGCTCAAGAGTGTCGTGTCGTGATGCATGATGCCCCTCCATGTCTATAAAAGCTCATCAACCTTCCTAAGCTAGGAATTTTTGCTCAATCTTGCTTGTGTTGACATAGTTAGGGTTTCAAATTTATCCTCTTCGATTCTCTTTCAATTCTGAGTGTTAAGGCTTGAGTGATACACGAATACAAAGCTCACATCACGAGCTTTGTATAGACATAAAAATCGTGAGGATTGAGTGAGTGTGTTGGGAGAATTGGAGCTGAGAAGTTGGAGTTTGTTCTGTCAAAGTGTTGCTTGGAGCTTACTTTGATCTTGATTTCTGGTAAGCTCACAAATCCTTGAGTCTCAAATTCGGTTTCCTTAGTTAGATTATGTGGCATAGAGTCTAGAAAATCTAATTTCCCTAATTTTATTCTCTGTTTCATGTGTAAACCAATTCCACTTTGGTGTTGCACTCTAAATGCTCTGCATATGGTGCTTGAAGTTGGTCTGAGAATTGTGGAGCTTTTCTTTGGAGATTTACTGTTTGATTCACGTCTGAGAGGTAAGGGGAAGTAATTATATTCACTAGATAGAGATTAAATTCCATGAATTGTGTTAGAGAGCCACCAAGAGGCTCCAAGGGCTTAGATTGAATAGGAACTTGTAAGTTCCATGATGAATGTTTTGATAATGACAAAGTGTTTTGAACAAGCTATCATGTGTTGATCAAGTTCAAGTTCAACAAGCAACAACAAACATCAAGTGAAGAAGAGAGAACAAGCTCATGAAGAATTAAGTTTGAGTGTAATTGTTTTTGTTTTATCTTTTGCCTCTCAAGCTTCATAGGTTTTCATTTGGGTAGTTTGTTTAGAGGGTAGTGAATCTCATTCATAAGTCATGATTTAATCATAATTTGAGTTTTCACTTAACCTAGAATCAATAGGTGGCTTAAAGGTTTTAAAGGAAAGGTTGATTTTTTAGAAAACAAGTTTTAAACAAGTGCAGTATAGTTTTACTCGAGTATGAGTTTGTTTAATCGAGTACTACTCGAGTATGCTGCAATTTACTCGAGTAAACACTGTTGAACTGATTTTTAAAATACGATTTTCACTTCTCAAAATCAGTTTTCAAGTGCCATAACTTTTGGGTATTCTATAAAAACCTTTTTCTAACCTTTGTGATCATAACCCATCATTTTGATATTCATTTTACAAAGAATCAAGCCACTCTATTCTCTCTCAATTTCAAAGATCAAAGCTTTTCTATTTTCATATTCTTTGATCAAGAACCTTTGAATCTCTTGTGTGATTTGTCATAGCTATTGATTGAGATTCATTAGGATTATTATGTGTATTCATTGAGTTGTAATCTTTGCAATAAGGCAAGCCACTACAACAAACAAGAAGCCTTGGTGTGTCGATTATCATCAAGCAACGTTCATTGAAGAAGAAGAAGTCTTGGTTGTGAATCAAGCAAGGAGAAGCCTTGATGTGTGGATTATCATCAAGCAATTGAAGACTTGTTGTGTCGATTATCAACAAGGGGTAGAGGTTAGATTAGAGAGAAGATCAATAGGATTACAAGGCAAGGGTGTCGGTTATCTCTTGTAGGCTAGCAAGAAGGAAGTCTTGTGAGGCAATCACTTGTAATTTGAGAACTCTAATTCCTCATAGTGAAGAATCTCTCTTGGTTGAAGAGGGGACTGGATGTAGCTTTCAAGCGGGTGAAAGTGAACCAGGATAAATCGCTGTGTCGTATCTCTAAACCCTTACTCTTTATATTCAAGTCATTTGATTGCGTTCTTGGTTGAAAACCTAGAAAGATTGATTTTCATAATTGATTGAATTGAATCTTTAATTTTTCAAATTGATAAAGGGAAAATCATTTTCATAACTAGGTTAATCAATAAGAACATAAGTGTTAATCATTTCCGTTGAATCTCTGATCTTTCATGTGAATTGATTGATTTTCGTATGCGAATGAAAACTTGATTTTTCTGGTTTCTGTCAGATATACTCGAGTAAACGAGTCTTTAATCGAGTACTACTCGAGTACTCTGAAATCTACTCGAGTAAACCTGAGAGTTTTTGGAAAAATATTTTGTTTTGATTGTTTCGATTTGTTTCGTTCGAAAATCTTTCAAGGTATCTTGTACACCTATTCAACCCCCCCCTTCTAGGTGTATTCCTAGGGTTCCTTTGTCTCTCCAACCACCAATTGCGGTTTCCTCAATTGGTATCAGAGCTCGGTCGAAAGACACGAGCATAAGAGCTTTTTCGTAAAGATCCTTTAAGAAAATCGCAATGGGATTCGTACCCTTTGGTGGTGAAGGTTATTCAATAAATCGTCCTCCATTGTTTACCGGAGAAGGCTATGCATATTGGAAAGTTAGAATGAAAATCTTTATCCAAGCCATAGATAGTGAAATTTGGAAAGTAGTTGAAAAAGGTCCTCATATCCCCTCTAGTTTAGTTGAAGGTGTAGAACAATTGATCCCCGAGGACAAGTGGAAAGATGATGATAGAAAGAAAGTTCAATATGATTATAAAGCAAAGAATATCATTACCTCCGCTTTATCCTATGACGAGTTCTTTAGAGTTTCACAATGTTCTAGTGCTAAGGAAATGTGGGACACTTTACTGCTTTGTTTGGTTTGAGGGATTTTGGGGGAGGAGAGTTTGGGGGAGAAGAAAATGGAGAGAAAATGGAGTTTTCTCTTGTTTGGTTAAGGGGAGAAAATGAGGGAGGAGAGAAAAAATGGTGGGACCCATTCCAAAAACTTTTCTCTCCTAAAGTGAAGAGATTTTGGAGAGAAAAGTTTGAGTGGGTTATTATACATAGAAAAAGACATAATAAACCTAACTCCCTCTTCTAACTCTCATTTTCAAAGAATTTAATTTTATTTTTTTAATAATTTGGAATTAGAATTTTTATTATGTAGTAAATAATCAAAAAGAGAAAAAATATACTAAAGTAAAAAAAATAATATATGAATTAGAATTTTTATTATTTAAAAAACAATTGAAATAAGAAAAAATATTTGGCTATATTTGATATTTAGAAAGAAAATATTATTCTTTGTTAGGTAAAATAAGGGTACATTTTCTTTTATCATTAGAGAAAAAACAAGTGCTCTGACACAAATCACAATTCAAAACACACACTTATTTGTGCCTATGTAAAATAAGGGTGTTTTTGACATTTAACCCATTTATTATTTTCTCTCTTCCCACTTTTCTTCCCATTTTCTCTCATACCAAACAACCATAAAATCTATCCATTCTCTATCCATTTTCTCACCATAATCTCTCTTCCCTATTTCTTTCTTCTCATTTTCTCTCTTCCCATTTTCTCTCCGCTTACCAAACAGAGTGTACAAGTGACTCATGAAGGAACTAGTGAGGTTAGGAGAGCTAGATTGAATGCTTTAATGCGTGATTATGAATTGTTTCAAATGCTTCCAAATGAATCTATAAATGATATGCAAAAGCGTTTTACTCACATTATAAATCATTTACTTGCTCTTGGTAAGACTTTCTTACAAAGTGAACTTTCTAACAAAGTGTTGAGATGTTTAGACAGGAATTGGCAACCAAAAGTAACGGCTATCGTTGAATCTAAAGATTTGGATGCTATGGATCTAGCAACACTTTTCGGAAAGCTTCAAGAACATGAAATGGAGCTTGGACACTTGAATATCAATGAAGAGTTGGATAAAAACAAAGAAAGAAAGGGACTTGCTCTTAAAGTCAAGAGTAGATCTTACAAAAAGAAAGAGAGTTCCGATGATGATGATAGTGAAGATTCCGATTCCGATATTGATGAAAAAGACATGAAACTTTTACTAAGGAAGTTTGACAAGTTTCTAAGGAGAAAAGGAAGGTTGAACAAAGACAAACGTAAAGAGAAGGATTCCCCACACTACAAGACCAAAACTTCAAGAGAAGGTGTAGTTTGCCATGAATGTGGAAAGCCCGGTCATCTCAAGTATTCATGCTCTAGATATCTCAAGAAGAAGGAGAAAGACAAGAAAAATTCTAAATCTAAAAGAGCATACATAGTTTGGGATAGTGATGAAGATAACAAGAAAAGCACATCGAGTAGTTCATCGGATAATGAAGAAGCCGCTTGTCTCAACTTGTTAACTCTAGTAGATGATGAAGAACAAAGTTCAAATGATGAATCAAGTTATCAAAGCGAGGATAGCGATGTAAGTCATACTAAATCCGAAATTTCTTCTAAATATGAATTGTTATATAATGCTTATGAAGAAATGCATGAACAACTTGAAAAACTAGCTTTGAAAAACATTGAAAGAAAGAAGCTCATTTTGAAACATCAAAAAGAGATTTTAGAACTTCAAAAACAAGTTGATGAGCTTAATCTTGAAAATGAAACTCTTGATCTTATATATGCTAGTTCTTCTTGTGATTGTGCTAGTAGAGTGAATATTGTGGTTGATTGTGAGAAGTGCAAGTTGCTTAAAGATGAAAATGCTATTTTGAAAAATAAGCTTGCAAGTTTCACAAATGGTGATATTAGATTGCGCACATTGTTAAATTTTCAAAGAGAAAATTCAAACAAGTTTGGTTTGGGTTATACTAATGCTAAGAGTAATTCTCATAGAAATGTTGTTGATTTTTCTAAAGTTGATTTTTCAAATGCACCAACATGTTTCTATTGTGGTACTCATGGACATACTTCAAATGTGTGTTATATTAAAGTGCATGGTATACCTAAAGGAGATTTTGTTTGGATGAAAAAGGGTGAAAGTCCCTACACTAATAAAAATGGATCCAAAACTATTTGGATACCAAAAAGCAAAGCATGATTGTTTTGTAGGTATGATTGAAGAGCAAAGAGAGCTTACAAGTGTTATTCATATTTGCATCTTCAATTGGTATCAAAAGAAGTCCTACAATATGGTACAAATGTTATGGTTAGTTTGTGAACTTCATATGGTATCTTCTCAATTGGTATTACTTTTCTAAATGTTTAATTAAATCATTTGGTATCATTGAGTAGATTCATAGATGGTTATCATGATATAGTGACATGCTTTGGTTGTTATTAAAGAAATATCACAATTGGTATCAAATATTTGTTGATATATGTATTTCTTTACAATTGATATCTTCTTTGTTAAGTGATATTATGATCTTTTTAGTCCTCAATTGGTATCATATTTCATTGTTATATTCTCCTGCCAATTGATATCACATTTCAAAGTATAGTTCTATTGTATTTGTTCAATTGGTATCAATGTTGTAAAGAAATGATCATTGACTTCTTACTTTGGCTTAGATGTTATATTTCAATTGGTATATATTACTTTTTGATAATGCCAAAGGGGGAGAAATATGATGTTTTGAATTGATTGGAATGTTTCTCAAAAGTGGAGAAATGATTTTTAGATGTTTGTTTGGAGAAAGGTTGTTTTTGTTGTTTTTATGTAGGTTGAGCAAAGTTGTTGAAGATAGGGGGAGAATCAAGCTTATCTCAATTGGATTCAAATGTCAAAATGATCAAAAGCATTTATTGAGGGGGAGCAAGAGTCTCACCAAGTGATCAAATTGTTAAAGCATCAACAACTTCAAAGAACTTTTGGAGAACTTCAAAACATGGTTTGTCATTTTCAAAAAGGGGGAGATTGTAAGTTCCATGATGAATGTTTTGATAATGACAAAGTGTTTTGAACAAGCTATCATGTGTTGATCAAGTTCAAGTTCAACAAGCAACAACAAACATCAAGTGAAGAAGAGAGAACAAGCTCATGAAGAATTAAGTTTGAGTGTAATTGTTTTTGTTTTATCTTTTGCCTCTCAAGCTTCATAGGTTTTCATTTGGGTAGTTTGTTTAGAGGGTAGTGAATCTCATTCATAAGTCATGATTTAATCATAATTTGAGTTTTCACTTAACCTAGAATCAATAGGTGGCTTAAAGGTTTTAAAGGAAAGGTTGGTTTTTGAGAAAACAAGTTTTAAACAAGTGCAGTATAGTTTTACTCGAGTATGAGTTTGTTTAATCGAGTACTACTCGAGTATGCTGCAATTTACTCGAGTAAACACTGCTGAACTGATTTTTAAAATACGATTTTCACTTCTCAAAATCAGTTTTCAAGTGCCATAACTTTTGGGTATTCTATAAAAACCTTTTTCTAACCTTTGTGATCATAACCCATCATTTTGATATTCATTTTACAAAGAATCAAGCCACTCTATTCTCTCTCAATTTCAAAGATCAAAGCTTTTCTATTTTCATATTCTTTGATCAAGAACCTTTGAATCTCTTGTGTGATTTGTCATAGCTATTGATTGAGATTCATTAGGATTATTATGTGTATTCATTGAGTTGTAATCTTTGCAATAAGGCAAGCCACTACAACAAACAAGAAGCCTTGGTGTGTCGATTATCATCAAGCAACGTTCATTGAAGAAGAAGAAGTCTTGGTTGTGAATCAAGCAAGGAGAAGCCTTGATGTGTGGATTATCATCAAGCAATTGAAGACTTGTTGTGTCGATTATCAACAAGGGGTAGAGGTTAGATTAGAGAGAATATCAATAGGATTACAAGGCAAGGGTGTCGGTTATCTCTTGTAGGCTAGCAAGAAGGAAGTCTTGCGAGGCAATCACTTGTAATTTGAGAACTCTAATTCCTCATAGTGAAGAATCTCTCTTGGTTGAAGAGGGGACTGGATGTAGCTTTCAAGCGGGTGAAAGTGAACCAGGATAAATCGCTGTGTCGTATCTCTAAACCCTTACTCTTTATATTCAAGTCATTTGATTGCGTTCTTGGTTGAAAACCTAGAAAGATTGATTTTCATAATTGATTGAATTGAATCTTTAATTGTTCAAATTGATAAAGGGAAAATCATTTTCATAACTAGGTTAATCAATAAGAACATAAGTGTTAATCATTTCCGTTGAATCTCTGATCTTTCATGTGAATTGATTGATTTTCGTATGCGAATGAAAACTTGATTTTTCTAGTTTCTGTCAGATATACTCGAGTAAACGAGTCTTTAATCGAGTACTACTCGAGTACTCTGAAATCTACTCGAGTAAACCTGAGAGTTTTTGGAAAAATATTTTGTTTTGATTGTTTCGATTTGTTTCGTTCGAAAATCTTTCAAGGTATCTTGTACACCTATTCAACCCCCCCTTCTAGGTGTATTCCTAGGGTTCCTTTGTCTCTCCAACCACCAATTGCGGTTTCCTCAGAACTTTGGTTTGGAGACCAATCCATGCTCTAAAACTGTGTTGAGCAAGTTCTATATCATGCATGCAAGCTTAAATGAACTTTACCTTATGAGTTTTATGCATATTATGCAATTTGAGGTGTTGAGTTGTTAAAATGTGCATTTTATGCATAATTGTTGGATTCTCTGTCAAATCTGTGTTTTGATATGAAATAAGTGTTGTAACATGTTTAAATGATGTTATGTTAACTCTGTGTCTGTGGATCCCTGGAATGGACTAGAATTAAGTAGAAATGAAAATGTTATGTGAAAACCAAGTTTCAGTGTTTTCTGCTATGAAACACTCGAGTAAAAGACAGGATACTCGAGTAAAATGTTTATGAAACAATGTAAATTGAGCAAGAACACTCGAGTATTTTGTCTGATACTCGAGTATTGTGCATGACCTGAGAACAAGTTAAGGCTAATCACTCGAGTCATTCAAGGGAACTCGAGTATTCTGGAAATGTCCATGATCACTCAAGTAACCTATGAACTACTCGAGTAAATTATTGATTTTGAAACCCAAATCCTCAGAAAGTCATGAACACTCGAGTAATATTAAGAACACTCGAGTAATCTGGAAAAGTTGGAGAACACTCGAGTGTACTGAATTTTACTCGAGTAAATTACCCAGAACCTGAAAACACCATTTTCAATTCTGACTTAATTAATTAAGGAATTATTAATAATAGTTCAAGGGATCAAGACTTAGAGAAATTGATTAATACAAATAGATCGTTTGGTGACGGTCCTTTTTGATAAAGAAATAAGCCTAGGTGGCCTGTAAAGTATTAATCAATTTCCCTTAAGTCCAAAAGATAAAATGCATTCATTCTGGAGTTTGGATGGTAGGACATATATCATGTTTTTGGTAAACATGTGGAGGGCCTCTGGGAGTGCCAATACGCTTGCTTGATGACACGTCGTTGGCGTGGTCGGCTGAGTGGATGCCAATATGGTTATACCGTTTGGATGACGGTCCGTTTGGATGACGGGATATGCTCGGGTGGCATGGATTACAAGCTTGTCGTGTAAATTCTAGGTGAATGTACGAATTGTTGTATACCTAGGAATACAACGCACTATTGAGTGCTGGGTTGTCAGGGATGGACGTCAGAGAGTGACATAGTATGATGGAGATAGGCTTTAGAGCTAAAGTCATGCATCATGCCACTCATTTAAATTAATTGTGATAAATGAAATAAGTGTGAGCATCCTATGTGCATTAATTAACTGCTAAGTGTTATATGTGATTGTTGTTAATTGATGCATATTTACATACTCATATTGCACAATTTATTCTCTGTTGATTATGTGTATAGAATTGCTTACCCCTATGCCCTTGTAGGTGATGTCTCGTTACATTGCTTGCATCGAGATCCGGCCACTTCCTAGTGGCACATGGATCTATGAGGACCATCGTGCGGTGTTCGAGGGAGAGGTAGAGGTTACCTTCTACCACCCGAACCCGTTGATCCGATTCTGTCCTCGTAGATTTAGGATTCCCATCATATACACTATGCATGTACCCCCGTTTTACACTTACCATGGACCACCTCCCACGCGACCAGCTCGCTCTTATCATAGTTTTCGTTTTCGACCTACCCGCTCTCACCCTTTTACCTCGAGAGTCGTCCGCGAGGAGACTCCCCCTTCTGATCCGAGGAGCCCAGTCAGGGTTTCACCATCACCTGACCCGGTCCCCAGTGGTAGGGAACACTCTCCCTCGGATGAGATCGAGGAGGATCCGGTGGAGGACGAGAGTGGGAGCGAGCCTGTCGTGCATTCTACTGGGAGTGATTGGAGGGACGATGATCACTAGGTATGTGTATAGGGTATATGATGAGGATCAGAGGATCCGATGTCGTGGAGGCTGTGGAGGATACTTTGCTGCTGCTGCTGTGATGATGATGATGCTACTACTTGTGTTTTTGGAGACTGCTACTACTACTACCACATCTGATGCTGCCAGATCTACGTGATTACCCCTGGAGTTGTATTTTGGTTATGTATATATATTGTAGATATACTTTTGGAATACTCTAGGGCTGTAGTTACACTGTGATGTAGATCTGTTTTTATGGACTTGTACTTCTGGGTCTTGGAGACTATCATGATGGGACTATGTATTATGACTCTTATTATATATATAAAACCTATGTTTATATTACTATCAGTTGCATAGTCCAATAATTTCCGCTTACTCTGATTTGATCTATTTAAGAGCTCGGCTATAAATATTATTTGATGGTATCAGTCTTATCAAACAAAGCATGGGTAACTTTACTTACTTGTATGATACAAAGATGTTTCCAAAGAGCGAATGTTACCCTATTTGTGAAAAGGTTTTAGAGATCGCCGAACTCGATACAAATGTTTTGAAATGGTTTAGAGCTTATTCTCCAAGAATTCCAAATGACGATTTGTGCACCCGCTTTAAAAGAAAATTTTATTTCAGTTATTTTCTTAACACTCACAAGTCCATATATTATCCAATATAATAGCTTAAATACTATATTATATTTGGGTAATTCGGAAGGGTGTCACAAGCTTCATGATTTCCAGCTCAAATCCACTTTAATTTCTGCAGATGCAGTCGTTCTAACCGGTTACACGAGGCCACTAACCGGTTAGATACTGATGAAAATCAGGAATTTTAACATAATGCACAGTTTTACGGAAAAATTAATTTAAAAAGATTTACTACTCAAAACGAAATTTTCACCGTTGGATGTTAAGAATAAATAGTTAGAAACCTTGTCTAAAATTTGAGGACGATCCAACGGTTAATTAAAAAGATACAGGCCATTCTTTACATGATATTTCACCAAAATATCATTTTCCTAAATGTTATTTTTATATCTTTCTTACCAAAACTATTTTAGTTATAAAATATGTTTCCCCCTTAATTTATTTTTCCAAAATACTTCCTTTAAAATAATTTTCAATAATAAAAATAATCATTTATTCTTTTCATAAAAATGAGGGATGTTACAAAAGTCATCACTATAATCTGAAATAACATTGTTAAATGAAAAAACAAAGTTATATTAGGATTTAAAATTAAAAAAATGAAAAATAACATGTTACAAGGAATTTAAAATAAAAAATAAGAAAAAAAACAGTGTTACATTATGAATTTAAAATAAAAAAACAAAGTTACATTAGGAATTTAAAATAAAAAAAAAGGAATTTAAAATTAAAATAAAAGTTGTATTAGAAATTTAGAATAAAAAAAACTTTATATTAGAAATTTAGAATAAAAAAAAATTATATTAGAAATTTAGAATAAAACAAAGTTATATTAGAAATTTAGAATAAAAAAGGTAAGATTAGAATTTTAAAAAAATGTTATATTAAAAATTTAGAATAAAAAAGCGTAACATTAAGATTTTTTTTTTTAAAAAAAAAAAGTTATCTTAGAGATTTAGAATAAACAAAAATTAATATTACGAATTAAAAAAAAAAAAAAGCGGGTCGTAACACTAGGTCACGACCCTCCAAAGAACAGGGGTCTTAAGCCAGTGTTGCGACTACAACAAAAACAATGGTCGTAACACTGGGCTACAGCCTGGTGAAATATGTCAGGCATACTTGTTTTTTTTTATAATTAAATAAAGAACCCAACTGCATACTCTTTCATCAATTCGGATACAATAAATTATTGAAAACATTCATCCTAACTAAAAATACAAACCAAAAACATGTTTTTCAAAACTTTATGAATGACTTTTGAAAATTAACTTGTCTCTCGGATAATTCAGGTTCAACAGCAGCCATTAAAAGCAATAATATTACTATAATATTACTATGACAAAAATAATTTTAGTATGATGAAGTATAAGATCTGGTAAAAAAAAAGTTTCATGTATGAATGGTCAGGTTTATATAGCAAAAAAAAAACACAGTTTTTTAAAGGGTCGTAAGTGGGTGTTACGACCTGCTTAGGACCCAATCAGAATATATGTTTTTGAATTGGTCGTAAGGGGGTACTACGACCATCAGGTCGTAACACCCTCTTACGACCCGTAATAAAACACAATTTAAAATGGGTCGTAAGGGGTTATTACGACCTGATGGTCGTAGTACCCCCTTACGACCCGTATTAAAACTTGTTTTTTTTAAGGGCATGATGTGTATAAATTATACATTTGGGGTGGCATCCATAGACCTTGGGATGGCAAAATAAAATTCCCGGTTACATGATCAAACAATGCCATAAAGATTTTGTTGTTGCAGCTTTATGATATATTTGAAATTAATCAAATTATAATAGTGGTTAAGTTCATGGAATATACCATGAAGCTATGGGAAAGTAATTTAAAGAATATTAAGTCAAGATTTGGTTTATGTCTAACATAGTATACATCTTCTGCGAGGATTGATGGAGGTGTCGGAGGAAGAAAAAAACCTAAACATGATTTTCAATCTTTCATTGATTTCGAACAAGGGTGTCGAGAGGTTTTCTTCTCTTGTGGAAGGCACTGGAAAATAAGGGCTTCGTGCAGTATAGGGTTAAATCGAGTACAAAGATTATCTCTTACTATGGAATTATACTAGACTAGGGACAAATTTGAGTCCTTTGATTTTTCGGCATATAAAAAAGTGTGCTACAAGGAATTATTACATGGTTGAAAATTAATACTCATAGTCAACATCATCCAAACCATTAAGTTAAAATATTATCACGTAATTTAAAATAGAATATTTCAAATGAAAAATTTAGACGAGATTAAAATCATTAATTGGACCATGCAATAATGTCTCATGCTACAAAGCATGCATATTTTTCGCACACCAAATAGTCTTAGAGTCGAGAGGGAAAAGAAATGGAAAACTAGCTATGCCTGTTCAGCTAAAAAGCGTGTAATACTAGGTTTGAGGTGAAAATTGTAAATTATAATAAATCACAGTTTAGATATCTTGAATCTATCATACATAATTGTTGAACTCAACTGAGATTGATGACACGGGTCAAAGGAGGAGTTGACTATAAATAGCTTTTTATTTTTGGTTAATAGTTAGTTTGTTATTTGTACAGCTGTAAATAGCTTGTAGTTGGTAGATGCTTCTAGATGATGTTAGATAGCTTAACCGAATTGTATATAAGCTCATTGAAGCTGAGTGTGTGTAAGTTAAGCAATTCATTTTTCACATTCTCAACAATATAGCAAATTTCAGTTTACTTCTTTCTCTTTAAGTTTTCAGTTTTATACTTCAAGTTGATGGATACCAAAATTAACATGGTATCAGAGCTCTCTCTCTATAGATTCTCTGATATGCTTCCACATTTCTTCACTCTGATTCTTCTGGTTATTCTCACGATCGATTGAATCTCGTGATTGATTTCTATTGTTCGTTTTCTATTATCTTCTTCCATTTGTTTTCTGAAGCTTTCTGAAGTTTTCTGTGTTTGATTTTGTGGTTCAATATTACATTCTCTTCTTTGGTTAATCAAAGTTGTTCTTCGGTGGAGATAATCGAACAAGATGAACAATTCTCAATTGAATCCGATTATGGATCCTTCAAGTGTTTTCTACCTGCATCCGAATGAAAATCCAGGAGCAAATCTTGTATCTACAGTTTTGATAGGGAACAATTATCACTCTTGGCATCATGCAATGACGGTGGCATTGAAATCAAAGAATAAATTGTATTTTGTTGATGGTTCACTACCTAAGCCAAGAAGTACTGATCCTCTCTTCGCGGCTTGGGACAGATGCAACACGCTGGTGATATCTTGGTTGAATCATTCAATTGATCCTCCAATTGTTCAAAGTGTGCTGTGGATGGAGTCAGCTGCTGAAATCTGGAAAGATCTCAATGAAAGGTTCTATCAAGGTGATATATTCCGAATTTCTGCTTCACAAAAAGAATTATACATGATGAAACAAGGAGATTTATCTGTGAGTAATTATTTTACTCAGATGAAAGGTATATGGCAAGAATTAGAAAATTTTAGGCCTATTCCTTCATGTCTGTGTGAAATTACTTGTGAGTTTGTTCCAATTATTCAACAATATAGACAGAATGACTGTGTTATCAGATTTCTGGATGGTTTGAATGAAATGTATGCTCCCGTTAAATAGCAAATCATGCTCATGGATCCTTTACCTTCCATTAATAGAGTTTTCTCATTGCTCATCCAACAAAAAAAGACAAATGAACTTGCCTGTGCATTCTGATCATAGTAACAATGTTATTAATTTGATGAGTGGTGATAGAAGTCGTTCTAGAGGTAGAGGAAGAGCATATGATTCTGGTAGAAATAACACTGGAACTGGCAGAGGCCTAAACAGTAGGGAGAGTCGAGTTTGCACTTATTGTAATAGGACTGGACATACTGTTGATACCTGTTACAGAAAGCATGGCTTTCCAACTCACTGGAATAGGCGAACTGGAAATGTGAATCAGTATTCTGCTAATGGTGATGATTCTTATGAGGATCAGAATGATGATGATGAAGATATTCAGGTCCAAAATCAGAAAGAAACTAGTATGAATTCAAATTTGTTCTTTACAGTTGATCAACACAAGGCTCTATTGGCATTGATTCAGCAATCATTTGCACAAACTTCTCAAGATCACAGTGCAAATCACATAACCACCAAACCTATTTTGAAAATTCAGGGTCATAAACCCTCAGGTATTACTTGCATGACAACTGCTTTACAAACTAAAAATGATGCATGGATTTTAGACACTGGTGCCACAGATCATGTGTGTTATTCATTGTCTAAATTCCAAACATATCAGAAAATTAGACCTATATCTGTTAAGCTTCCTAATGGTAACCAAATTAGACCTATATCTGTGATCTTTTCCAATAATTTTTACCTCACTGATGTCCTGTATATACCTGACTTTACATTCAATTTAATTTCAGTTTCAAAATTAACCAAATCTTTATCCTGTGAACTGATTTTTTCAAAGACCAAGTGTGTGATACAGGAATGCCTTACCTTGAAGATGATTGGTGTAGCTGAAGCTACAGGAGGCCTATACTCAGTGATATCTCCAAGTTTATATGTTTCACAATGTCATACTGTAAATTCAGTTGTTATGAGTACTTCAAGTTTGCCTTGTAATCTGTGGCACTTAAGATTAGGCCACACTTCAATCAATAAGCTACTAGTACTGAAATCTGTTTTTCCCTTTGTTCATTGTAATAAGGTCACTGAACCATGTGATGTATGCCATTTGGCAAAACAAAAGAAGTTGCCTTTTAATAATAGTTTCTCTGTTGCTGAATTTGTTTTTGATCTTATTCATGTTGACATATGGGGTCCTGTTTCTGTTCCTTCTACCTCAGGTCACAAATACTTTCTTACTATAGTGGATGATAAATCTAGAAACACATGGCTTTACTTCATGAAACTAAAATCTGAGTGTGCTTTTCATATAAAAGCATTCATTGATCTAATTGAAAATCAATTCAACAAAACTGTGAAATGCATAAGATCTGATAATGGCTTAGAATTTAATCTAACTGAATTTTATGCCAGTAAAGGTATTGTGCATCAACAAGTTTGTGTTGAAACACCTCAACAAAATGGCATAGTAGAAAGGAAACATCAACACTTGTTAAGTGTTGCTAGAGCACTAATTTTTCAATCCAATATCCCTAATTGTTTCTGGAACTATGCTGTTGCTTATGCCGTTCATATCATTAACAGACTACCAACATCTTATCTTAAAAATTTGACACATTATCAAGTTTTTCACAACAAATTGCCTACTTATGATGACTTGAAGGTTTTTGGTTGTTTGACATATGCAACAACTCTGGTTTCTCACAGAAAGAAGTTAGATCATAGATCTAGAAAGTGTATTTTTCTTGGTTTGAAGCAAGGAACAAAAGGTTTTATTCTGTATGATCTGAAAACCAGAGAATGCTTTGTGTCTAGAAATGTTTCATTTTATGAGCATGCTTTCCCATATCATCAGTTGGCTCAAAATTTGCAATCAAATTCTCAGAATGATGGTAATACTGTACATAATTTGCCTGTAGAATTTGATTTGTTTGATCCTTTTCCTAAATTTCATAATCATCAATCCAACACTCCAAGTTCTGCATCAGAATCAAACTCATCTTCAAATAGTCCAGACCTTGTCCTTATAAATAATCCTGATCCTATTCTTCTTGTCAATCCTAATCCTCAACCTGCTTCTTTTGTCCCAAGGTAATCTATGAGACTCAAAGGCCCACCAATTCACTTGAAAGATTATCACTGTTATATGGCATCCACAGCAACACCTTCACCTTCAGTCAGGTATCCCTTATCTCAATTTTATTCTCTTCATAATTTTTCATATAACCATAAAAATCATGCATTAGCCATATCAACCACAAATGAACCCACTTGTTATAGAGAAGCTGTGAAGCATGAGTGTTGGAGAAATGCTATAAGAGCTGAACTGTTGGCACTTGAAAAGAATAATACTTGGACAATTACTAGTCTGCCTTCTGATAAGGAAGTCATTGGTCATAAATGGATTTTCAGAATAAAGCATAAAGCAGATGGATCAATAGAGAGACATAAAGCAAGATTAGTAGCCCAAGGATTTACTCAAACGGAGGGAATTGACTATTTAGAGACCTTCAGTCCAGTGGTTAAAATGACCACAGTGAGAATGCTATTGGCTATAGCTGCACAGAAACAGTGGCATCTTCATCAGCTAGATGTCAACACAGTTTTTTTTTTGCATGGGGATGTAGATACTGAAATTTATATGAAACTCCCTCCTGGTATATCCTCATCTATTCCTAATGTAGTTTGCAAACTCAACAAGTCTCTCTATAGTTTGAAGCAAGCAAGTAGGCAGTGGAATGCTAAATTAACTCAAGTCCTGTTAGACTTAGGTTACAAGCAATGTAAAGCTGATTATTCTCTGTTCACAAAATCCTCTACTTTTGGTTTTACTGCCATCTTGGTGTTTGTAGATGATTTAGTGCTTGCAGGGAATAATATTACAGAAATTGAACACATTAAGCAGACCCTTGATGACAAATTCAGTATTAAAGATCTTGGTGCATTGAAGTTTTTCTTAGGGTTTGAGATAGCTAGGTCTGCCAAAGGCATTGTAATGTATCAAAGAAAATATGCCATGGACTTACTGCGTGATACTGGTTTACTTGCTTCAAAGCCAGCTTCCACACCTATCGATTCTAGTGTCAAATTATCCAGTACAAGTGGTGCTTTGCTTCCTGATCCTTTCCCTTACAGAAGATTGCTTGGTCGATTGTTGTATCTAACTCATACCAAACCTGATATCTCTTATGCAGTCAGTGCTCTTAGTCGCTTCATTGCTAAACCTACTTCAGTTCATCACCAAGCTGCATTAAGGGTTATCAGATACATCAAAAAGTCTCCATCAAAGGGATTGTTCTTTCCTACTATTTCCAATTTGAAATTGCAAGGGTTCACAGATTCGGATTGGGGTAGTTGTGTGGATACTCGAAAATCGATTACAGGGTTCTGTTTCTTTATTGGTCCATCTCTTATCTCTTGGAGAAGCAAACAACAAAAGACTATTGCTAGATCATCTTCTCAAAATATCCAGCCTTAGCTTATGGGGGTTGTGGGGCTCAATGGTTATTATACATGATGAATGCTTTTCAAATTCCTCATCCAGATCCTGTTGTGATTTACTATGATAATAAATCAGCTCTGCACATTGCCAATAATCCAGTTTTTCATGAAAGAACAAAGCACATAGAACTAGATTGTCATAGTATTCGAGAAAAGGCTTTATCTGGTATTGTACATTTGCTTCCCATTAATACCAAATCTCAGCTAGCTGATATTCTTACCAAACCTTTAGCTGCTGGATTGTACAATTCTATTCATTCCAAAATTGGATTGCTTGATATATGCACTCCAGCTTTTGGGGGGGTATTGAACTCAACTGAGATTGATGACACGGGTCAAAGGAGGAGTTGACTGTAAATAGCTTTCTATTTTTGGTTAAGAGTTAGTTAGTTTGTTATTTGTACAGCTGTAAATAGCTTGTGGTTGGTAGATGCTTCTAGATGATGCTAGATAGCTTAACCGAATTGTATATAAGCTCATTGAAGTTGAGTGTGTGTAAGTTAAGCAATTCATTTTTCACATTCTCAACAATATAGCAAATTTCAGTTTACTTCTTTCTCTCTAAGTTTTCAGTTTTATACTTCAAGTTGATGGATACCAAAATTAACAATAATAAGGAAATAAATGTAAATCGAGAGAAAGCTGCGTGAATGGAATAAAGTACTTTGACTATTATTTGTATGTATTGAATGATGAACGACGAAAAGCACGAGAGCAAAAACTGAAAGGGATATTGTGGGTGGACGTTAATGATAAAGCATGATCATTAATTGGGCATATACGCATGCTTTTTTTTCGGTGAGCATATACGCATGCTTTCTTGGTGAAGTGGTGGGAAAAAAAAAACATGAAAATTAAAAGGTCAACTTCTTCTGATTAGATTAAGTAGTGTCCAGACTATCCACGTACATATATTATATTACATGTAATAAAATATCAACATCATCTGTTCCATGCGCAAATTCTTCAGGAACAGACCAAGGAACGCTAATCAACATTTCTAAAATACCTCTGAAAACATTCTTCTTCCTTGCAATATAGGCATATAACTTTATACACTTCAATCAAGAGTTTCGGGAAGCGACTCGCAAAGTAGTCATTGAATCCTTCAGGAACAGGTCCTACAAGTTCCTGAAAAGCCAATAAGAAATTTTAATCAATACATTCATATGGATGGAGAAAGCTTTCATGTCCCAGGGACCATGGACGATCTACCTTATGGTGCGTGAGATTGCTCCCGGTTACTCCCTCCGTTCCTATTTAACTGTCCGTTTTTGGAAAAGTTTTTTTGTTTCTTTTTATCTGTCTTTTTTATTATTGTAAGGTATAATACATGTTACTTTCCATGTCTACCCCTATTTAATAGGGTATTGGTTTTCGTAAGTAGTGGAAGATAAATAATGATTATAGAAAGAGAAAGGGTATAGTGGGAAAAAACATAATTAATGTATTGGAAATCTAAGTAATGATTGCATTTCTTAAAGGGTGTGTTTTGTTTGAAATAGGACAGATAAATAGGAACGGAGAGAGTATTTCATAGGCAAATATTAACAAGTGCCCTTGGGACACTTGTTAAGCAACCAAGTATATCATATAAGTATTGGAAAATGTAGCTTTTGGGATTTTCGACTTTCGAGGGAGAAGATAATGTTGACTTACTATATATATATATATATATATATATATATATATATATATATAAAATATCAGTATGATTGAATATATAATCTAATAAATATATTTATTATATATTGAATTTAAAATTTTTTGGCATAAAAACTGTTACTTGTATATTTCTTTTAATATATGAACAAAATACCTGCAACAATCTCTTAAAAGTCAAAATAATTATAATGTGTTGGTTGTTTCTCTATTTTGAACTTTTATCGTTGTAGCATATAATTTTTGTATATGGTTAACATTTTGCAAAGATTGAGTACCATTTAATCACATTAGTAATTAGTATGTCATATAAAAAAAATAAGATTTTCTTAATCTCATCCATGGATAATAAGTATCCTAAAAGTGAATGAATTTTATGGAAAATAATGCCTTGAAGAATTCAAAAATTTATATTTTTAATTTCACAAGAAAACATATCTATTTTTGGATATTTATCCTCAGCTCTAAAAAACTTAGAAAAATACTAATGCTGCAAATTCATGTATGTGTCACCCCCACGGTCAAAAATTTCTGGATTCGTCAATGCTAGGGACTGATGATGCCCAGCTTATGCATGTGTTATTAACATTCTTTAATTATTAGGTATCCTAGAATTTTATAATGTTAGAAGATGATTATACCATATGTTAACAAAGATGCATGTCAACATTTTACAACCGAAGGCCATCACCAGCAAATGACTATCGACTCCAGGAAACTCATACAATTTCAGAGTGTATTTGAAAACTCAATCATACAAGTGAAGCACATCAAAGAAAAACTGTAAAGAAATTTATTCAATAACTAAATCAAAGACCCAGCACTCTAGCACTTCCCAATCACCACACAAGATCTCATTATCTGTGACCAAATGCACAAATTCAGAATTTATTATTTGTTTCTTATGTTCTTATCTTTTAAGATGTCTTTATGGACTTGGTTAAATTCTAGATAGAGGTGATAGAAATATTCACAAGTTCATCAATTATATGAGATGTTAGTTCATTTTAAGATTGTGATTAGTTAGACTATTGCTATAAATTTACATATTAAGTTGGCAAAGGAATTTTGGTGAGGCAAAGAGGGTGATGTTTTGAATATTTTCATATGGGTCAGTATGGTTTTTCCATCTTCATTTCCAATACTGTTGTTGGGTGAGTAGGGGCGGGTCAGGCATTAATGTGGGGGGTGAGCTGATGAGTATAGGTGGGTTGGGTTGGCAAAAGCCGTCGCCAACCAGCCACAAGCAGAAAAATAAAATAAATGAAAGAAATTAATTTATCTAGTAAAGCTAGTCCAAGAAAGAACCTGGATTTCATGAGGCAATTCTCTATAATGATTTAGCTTGTTTCTCATAACCCGCAATAAGTCTCGAACACTGTCAAACTTATATCGCCGGTAACGACCAATGTTATTAAGGAAAGCCGATTCCAGCTTTTCATTCCATTTTGCACCTAAAGCTACTGTGGCACTGCTTTCTAGCGCCTTCAGAAGATTAGAATCAGTCTCCCTATCTTCCAGCTCCACCCTATCACTGGTGTCGCGTAAAAATGAGAGTCTCATCTCGGAACTCCAAAAAAAAGGATGGTGCAATACTTCAATCGCCTTAGGCCTGACAACAAAGAAATGAATTTTTAACTGAAATTGCTAATTTGTAACCAAACAATTACAACAAAAAAAAAAAAATTATTATCACCATTCATGGGCCTCAAAACTAAACACTAGAGCTTTTAGGAGAAGTGGTCTTTGGCAACAAACATATACTTCCAGTCTCATTATTGGAAGTATTTTAATTTATGCAGATAAATTTTTCATATTGGTTGACTTTTGTCAATCATGGGCATTGATAGCCTATGTTACTCTTTATTAAAAAAAAAAAAAGAAAGGAGATGCCTCATGATAAAATAGCCAAGTTTAGTAGTAGCTGAAAATGCCTATGTTGCAGTGTAGCCTTAAAATGGTATCTAAGACCTAACATAATTAATACCTTTGCTTGATTATTACTGCCTCATGATAAAAGAGATTTTTGCACACATGTGCAAGGCAAAAACATCATTATCCTCAATTCTGCTCTCATGTTTGCATATCAGGTGCCATCAAAAATATGTTTCCACTCCATAAAAATCACATTAAATGAGAATAATCTACCTTAGGTCAGGGTCAGGATTTAACAAACGAGAAATAAGATCCTCAGCTTCTGGAATGAACTCCACTAAGAAAAGATCCTTTTTATTTTTCACAACATTGACATCACGTTCAAGACGGTCTCCAAATGGATGTCTTCCCCCAGTCAAGCAGAAGAAGAGGACACAACCTAAACTAAACAGATCTACAGCCCGTGTTTGGCGTCCTTGAACAAGCTGTTCAGGTGCTTGCCAACCTGAACTGCCACCTCCTGCAATTAAGCCATTAAACTATGGTGTAAGAATAATAAACTAGTAAAGTCTGGTTGACTAAAATTTACGATTAAACTACAACACACTGCCCTATATGGAAAATGAGAGTAAAAGAGGAAAAAGGTGAATGAACAATATATACTTATATAGATAACTGTTCGAAAGGAGATAAATAAGACTCTGAACAATGACATTGGATCCATATGATGTGTAATACTGTAATGATGTGATATAAAATACTAATCCAATGGTCCTATTGATACTAGTAATAATTAAGTCAAGTACTAGTTTACTTCTAGTATATCCCAATGTCTGCTAATGTAATAAGACAACTAACCCTAATGAAATAATGAAACAAAAGGGAAGACAATAAAATTAGGAAAGAACTCCTCAGATTGCTTCCTCAACTAGATGAATTTGAATCTATGATAAATTATAATAATCTTCTGTGATATGTGAAGATGTGCAAAGACATTCTAAAGTATTTTGAAAATATTCTAACAAACACCACAATAATAATCTATTGGTAGATTTATCTCTTCCTGTATGTAATCAGCTATTCACTTTGCAAATGCTAGGAAATGCAAAAAAAAATCTTTAAGGATTACTCACCAGTAACATTATGAGCTAAAGAGGACATATCTTCAAGAAGGCGTTTACTAATGCCCATATCAGAAAGCTTTGCACATAATGATTTTCCCTCAATTATCAATACATTTTGAGGTTTCAAATCTCGATGTATTATTCCTAGATCATGCAAATGAACAATCCCAGAAACAATATCCCTGTTAACACAAAAAAAGTCACTTAGTATAAGGGTATAAAATAAACTAAGCTTAGAAAGTGGACATGCAGCTTTTAAAGTGGACAATACTTATCATAATGCTTTGATACATTAACAGCAACAAAGCAAATTTTCTTAACCTATAACCAAACAACCCTATAAAACCATTGCTTCCAACCTCAAACGAAACTTAATAACAATCCCGCAAAGCTTCGTTGTTAAACTTTAAAAGTTAAAACATCGAGCATGTGCGAGTTCTTAGGAGATACAAGCCCAGTTCTTATTAATGGGCACTATAGCACTCCCCCGAGAATCGGGCATCTACTTTTCAGAACAATTGGGTTGAGTTCCGTCAACCACATAATCCCTTTTTGCCTGACAAGTTCCAGAATTCCATCTGGTCCAATAGCTTTCTTCATTTTTTCCTTGTTGGATTAGGAAGGAATGTGTTTTTTCACTACGAAGAAAGAAATGTGAACATTGTAATCCCATATTATATCTATTAATAATTCATTAAATAAAGAAGACATAATATCAACCTCATCAATTTCAGTAATAGAGGTGATGGGTAGCCATTTGCTTTCCAAAGTTCCAGCATATTATCCTTCTCTGTCTCCTGGGCCTTTAACAAACATCGGACAATCAAGTTATCCAAGCTGTATGTACAACGTTCCAGAGCAATGTAAACAAAATCTTGATCATATTCCACCCCATGCCATCGGACAATGTTGGGATGACGATCAGATAAAATGAGATTTTTGATTTCTTTATTAGCTACATCATGATGAGCCCTGACAAGACGTTTGACAGCGACTGCTCGGCCTTCTTCATACATTCCCTCGAAGACAATGGTACCATTGCTCCCCTTAGCGATTTCTTTATTTGATACAAATAGTTTACCAATCATGCGTCCATCACCTTGATTAAAGAGCAATGCTTCTCTATCAGTGTTCTTTGGTGTCAGTGTAACCTCATCTTCTGAGGTCGAATGCTTTTCTTTTTTACCAACTATACCATTGTTCTTTCCTGACTTGCGTGTTTTCTTTCTCTTAGCAGGTGAACTTTTTAGTTCAGATTCATTGTTAAGGTCCTGTATGCGATTTTTAGCCCGAAATAAGAAGGGTAAAAAACCAACAAGAATGGCCAAAAGCAAAATATAAGGCGATGATCTTGACCAATCATTGATCCTGTTTGGATAAACTTCCCCTGGTGTAATATATTCTATGAGAGGCTGAGGGAGCACATTTGCATTATCATTACTGTCATGGATGCTGATTTTGGGTTGAGAAGAAGGCAAAGAATCTGGCATAGGAGCAGGAAGCATCAAATTACCATCATGACCATTGAAAAATCTATCAATATCATGTTGCATAGGAAGCATCAGATCCATGGTAGGTCTTGAGAGCATATCATTTTCACGAGAATCCCCAGGTAGTCTTTCAGTAATTGAAGGTTCTAACAAAAAATTCTTTTGCAGGCGGAAGACTTGTTGTATCTCCTGACATGGGTATGGCATTGCAAAAGTTAGGTCCCTTTCAGAAGCATACTCATTCTCTGCATCAAATGAAGTATGTTGGCATAATAATACAGCCTCAAATTCAGCTACTGTCATAGTCCACAAAACGATTCCCGAGCCCGGACCAACAGATTTAAGAGAATAATCTGTCCTAAATATCTTGAGGATCATCTCCGGAGAATTTAGCTTCACAGGATCAGCGAGATCCTTATTCTGTGTATGGAGAATATTTGAAACACTCTGCTTGTCATCACTCCAAGGTATAGTATCATTATCAAAATCAGACATAGCATGGATTTTTATGATCCTTCCAGTTTTAGCATTAACTTCAAACAAAGTGGTTCTTTTTGATCCAAGTGTAACTGCTCCATCATCTGAAAAGGTAGGTGTACGAGCTACATATTCTGCAATGGATTCTGAGATTCTCTGTGAACATGATAAACTAGTCAAGGGCACATCAATTACAGTATCCATAAAAAAAAAAAAGGCTTAATTATGTGTCCATTACTTGAAATTTAGGGTCATTTTGTCACAGGCCCTAGTTCTTTTTTTTTTTCAATGTCTAGCTCCCTTAAATTACTTTTGGGATTGCCATATAATACTCTTCCTACCAATTCTGCTTATTGATGTCACACCGGAATCCTAGTCAGGCGCAAGAGGTTAGCCACGTGGACAAAGACGACCTCTTTCTCTTCAAATTTTTTTTCTGTTTTTCTAAACTAAAATTATATAAATATTATTTTTTATAGTTTTTTTAATTAAAAAAAAAATCTTCGCCCACAGGACATCATGTGACACCACATGGCTAACCTCTTGCATCTAATTAGGATTCCAATGTGACATGTCAGCATAATTTAACCGGAATTGGTAGCAGGGATATATAGCAAACCCAGAAACAACTTCCGGGAGCAAGACATTAAAAAGAAAAGAACAAGGGTCTGTGAAAAAATGACCCTAAAGTTCAAGGACTACAAATATAATTAAGCAAAAAAAAAATATAACAGCACACTGATAAACAAAAGCATGAAAGCATAATTAGTCATGGTAAATAATGGCAAGTTTAAAAAAAGAAAAAGAACATCCTACATAGAAGTTTTAACATAAGTTGTGGTTGATTACAGGCAAAACCATGGCAGGAAAATATTTAAATAATAAAGGAGGCCAATAAAATTATCTTTCTGCTTGTTTCCCCAATCACAGGTATGAGATTGTAATTAAGAAAAAATAATTTTTTGTGTGGTGGAACAATTATAGCATGTCTCAAAAGTAACATGCCATACATAGGAGGAGCCTGAGAACTGTGTTGTTCACCCTCTAAACAATCAAATAAATTCTCAAATATCTCTGTGTGATATTTTATAAGCATGAAGTTCTATCTAGACAAAGGACCGATTACTAGGGCTGCCCTTCCTACTTAGAAACACCCTAACCGATCTAAAAACAAAAACAACTTTTTTCTCTCTGCATTCACACATACCCAGCTCAAACTTCAGAAATCCATGCTTAGGTGATAAACCCTAAACGCAGGGTTGAACACAACACAAACCAACGGTGCCATTCACTGCCTACAACATCAGAATACAATACATACACCTCCAGTAAAGTAGTAAAAGTATTACAAAAAGAAATATTAACTGAGATTGAATTCAAATTATTTGTAGTGCAATAGCAAATAATGAGTCAGAGACTTCAAAAAACAAGGGTAACTTTCAAGCAACAGTTAAATTCAGGATATTTGTCTTAAACCACCACCCAAATGTCTTTATTTTAAAAAAAGCATTAACAAAATAATTACTATGTATGGATATTAATCTTAAAACAAATACCATTTTGCCAAAGTGCTTGTCATGCATATACAATGCCCAGTCTTCCCCACATTCCACGAACCCGCTAATTAAAGCCGCAGATGCATTTTCTTTACCATTATCCTTGTTAATAGGAGCTTTATATGAATGGTAGATTGGTGATCCTGTTGAGAATGACCATATCACCTTCATGGAACCACTCGCTTCTCTGTCCACCATATACATAGACCCATCTAGGGTAGCAATCAGTGCTGTGGTTGGCTTACTGTCGAATATAAATGTATAACAAAAAAAGGAGTTAAAGGTTCCACCAAGTAGAATGATATGGTCAGAATGCCACTCACCCATAGAAATAAAACTGTAAATAGGTCATAACACCAAGATAATAGTACCATGACATTCAAATATTCAAGTAACCCTATAAATAAGACTTCTGGCAACAAATCAGTAAAGCACATTAATTTCAGTTCCATGACTCTTGCTGCTTAACAAATACCAACCCTCATTTAAAATTAGTGTCATTAGCATCTATTTATCCATACAAATATGCTCAAAAATGAGTTTATGACCGTATCAAACACCAAGTGATAAGTGTCATCTGGCTTAATCATCAATCTCTGTAGTCAATCCCAGTGGGATCCCACGCAATCCCGGGATCCCATCCCAGTTTGGCATGGAGCTGAGATGGGATTTGCTATCTCATCCCAGATTTCCATCCCGGCTATCCCAGCTCCAAATCCCAGCTATCCCAGCTCCAAAATCCCAGTTTCCCACCGGAATCTCACTGGGAAAGGGACAACGGGGTTAAAACCCGATTTTGAACTCATTTTTAAAACGACTTGTAGCTTTGTTTGGGACCTTGGGTCATTTTGACAAACCCCTAAACCTTTTACTAGATTTATGTTATTGATTTTGAGCTTTTGACTTTATTTTTGTGTATTTTTTTATTTTTGGCATTCATATGTGTATAGTATAAATTGCTTATTTTGCTTTCCTGAACATCCCTATCCCGGTCATCCCGCTATCCGCTATCCCGCTATCCCGTTTTTAGGGAAGGCTGGGATGCTATGGGATCTGGGATTGACTACAGAGTCATCAATTATGGGCAAAATTCAAATAGAGAAAAAAAAAAGGAAATACCAAAAACCTCCGCTTGGTTTGGCTTAATTGCACCCAGTATCCCTCCTATCTTAGTAATTACAGAAAACTTTTTCAGGTTCTCGTTGGACATGATAAGAATGACAAGATAATATAGTCTATTACTATCCAGAGTTTGGTGAGCAAGCACGATAGCTTATACTGTTGGCCTATCCTATCATGTCTGTATAGTGTATTTTCTGTCATAGGTGGGGAGCTGGGTTATAAATAAGCAGGATAGAATAGTGCAAATTTCCCCTCACACCTTCACAAATCAACACTACTACCGCAACCACCACCATCACACTGGCGCCACTATCAGCAACTCATCAATGTCATCATTATCTATTATGCACCAAAGACTGATCAGGATACTCATCTATATCCTACCATGCTCTCTATCCTTATCATTTCCTGACCACCAAACAAGCCCTTAAGGGTAAGCATAGTAAGTCGTGTTATAAATAAACAAATTGACAACTCACACTAACACTGGTCGTTAACCAATCACAATTTTACAAAAACAAAAATCAAATAATGATAGCATAGTAAGTCGTGTTATAAATAAACAAATTGGAATACTTACTTCAAAGTCACAAGTCTAATGGCAAGTAAGTATAGTATAATAATGACAACGAAGAAGCAAATAAAATAGGTATAATTTCAGAGCTTGCGTTGCGTGTAATTAAAGATGACTGAAAGTAAAATTGAAAGAATAAAAAAATAAGGAAGAAATGAATCGGTTAACTCACGGTTGAGAGAGAATGGATCTAGCAGCGGGGGATTGATGAAGTCCCTTGAGATGTTGATATTTGTGAGGAAGTAAGAGTTGGGATGAGGTTTCTGTTGAGGTGGGCCCATCAAATGTATGGGTGGGGGTGAAGAAGAAGAAGAGTAGGATTAGGAGAAAGAGGGAGAGGGAAACACAGAGGAGAAGGAGAAATCTCATGAGGGAGGGGAATTAATTGAACAAGAGATAAGGGTTTGGGGTGTCTGTTGTGTGTTGAAGATAGAGAGAGAGACGAAGGAGGGAATAAGGAAGGGGAAGAAAGGGTTTATTCTATTCACAAGTCACGGAGATTGAAGGACAACAGCCACTAGCCGCATCCAAGATTCCCAACCTTCATCTCAAGCTGCAATGTTTGGATTCTCTCTCTTTCTTTTTTAAGTGTCTTCCCCGACGAGTGTCTTAAAGGTACTTCTTAAATTTACTAAAGGTATAAAAATTACAATAAATTTACGTTATCATTTCTCTCGAAAATCCAAAAAATTACCCATTCCAATATTTATTCAATATACTTAGTTATTCCTTCCGATCTTTATTATAGGACATACTTAACCGAATTACACATACCAAGAAAATTGGTTAGTTTTGTAAATTCTATGAGAATATATTATAACATTACAATTTTACCCCTCCACTTTACTTGGAAAACTCACATTCATTAATGAACAACAAAAAAGCATAATTAGTCAAAACATTTAATAAGGGCAAAAAAGAGAAAAAATAATTAATGATGTATAGGAAATATAAAGTGCCCTATATATAAGACCAATAATTTCTTCTAGAAGGTGCACTATATATAAGACCGGAAGGAGTATTTAATAACTGTCTTAAAGGCACTCATTATCATTTTCCTTTTTTTAATACTCTTACCATAAGTTATGTTGATATAGGTTTTTCATTTTGTCTCGGAAGTTATACTTCATCTGTTTCATTATGTTTGGCCTTTTAGATCTGGGCATACATATTAAGAAAATGTTAATTATTATAAGTATCATGTATAGTTTATCCAAAATACCCTTGTTTAATTCTTATTGAAAATTGTAGTAGTATTTAATTTTTATTAGTAAGTGTGTCCATTAATTAATGTATATTGATTTAGAGATAAGAGAGATGATAAAAGTAAAATTAACGAGGAGTAAAAGGAATGATTGAATGAAAGGTTAAAATTGAAAAAAAAAATATGTTTATGTATTGAAAATGTAAAAGTCCAAATAATATGAAATAGAAAGAAAAAGCTAAAAAGTCAAACATAATGAAACGGAGGGATTATTCTTTTAGAAACTCAATACTCGTTTATACTTCTTTTTTCAAGTATACCCTTATTTATTATATCATCTTTTTTACCACCCAATATAATCTTCATACATCTATTATTATTTTTTTCTCTTATTATTAAATGAGAGTATTTTAATCTAACATATCAAATTTTTACATCATTTATTTATTTTTTAATCTACGTGAAATCTCTTAAAAAAACTTTAACTCATGGGAGGGAGTACATTTTTGACCGACAAATGAATTTTACTTAATTTTTGCTTTTCAAGAATTGTGCACATATTATATTAAAAAAATATTGATTATTGTAAATTTTATATGTGTTTTGTATTAAATCCATTTATTTACTCTCTCAAGACCTATTATAAGATTTTTTTGAGTAATTTTTCGTCCACCAAGGATGCACTAAAATTAATAGATTTTGGTATGTTGTTTTTAAATTGTACTTTTGATAATCATTTAACATAATTGTTTCTCTTATTTGATTGATGTGTTTTTAAAATTATTTATCTCTTATACTTCCAAAACAAAAAACTAAACGTAAATTTTTCTTTTCAATAAAATTTATATTCCTATAAAAGGGCAATTTTGAAAAAAAAAGTGAAAAAATGTCTTATATTTAGGATAAAATTTTTTACTTTAAAAGAGTCCTATAATTAGGATTGGAGGAAGTAATCTTTATTGAAAATTATAATAATATTTAATTTTTATTAAAAAATGCATTTATTAATTAATATTTAATAGTTCAGGAATAAAAGAGAAAATAAAAATAGAATTAATAAGATCAAAAGAAATAATTGAATAAAAGATTAAAATTGAATAAAAATAATTACACATTGAAATTATTAAAAAAAATATGAAATGAAAACAAAATATTAAAAGCTCAAAAATTAAAAAATGGAAGAACTATTAAAAAAAAAGTCATCTCGTACTTTTTGTAAACAATGCATGAAAAATGTATCATCAAGTTGAATGTTTTTTCCTTGTCAATGAATATCTAGTCAAATTTTTTTTTTTAAAAAAAAAACATGAAAACACAAAAAATATTTTAAAAAAAACCACATAAAAATACAAAAAATGACTTATGTTTGCATAAAAGGGTGTTCCTAAGATATAAAAAAAAAAAAGGTATTCCTTGTTATAAACAATTCATATTCATCTAATGAGTGAATGACTATCTATTGGATTGTGTTTATATCTAGTTGATATCATTCCATATTAGGGTGGATTGTGTTTATATTTAGCTGATACCATTCCATATTAGAGTTTCCTATCTCCCTATAAATAGGACTCAACTATGATGTAAAATGTACACCGAATATATTACAATATATTGTTTCTTATCTTCTTCTCCTCTTCCTTATTTTCATACGTTTCATAACACGTTATCAGCACGAAGCTCTAACCATAAGGTGTGTTGAAGCTTGTACATCAAAGAGTATTGAAGCAAGGTAAATTTTAATATTATTAATGTTTTATTTTTTTATTCATTTTTTATTCTTTTGATATATTATATATTGATCCCAAAGTATCAATATTATATGGACATGAACATTTTATAAGAGATACAAGTTCTTGAGAATTATAACATTTATCATGTCCATCATCATACAAAAAAAAGAAAGAAAGAAAGAAAAAAAGTATGCAAATCGAAACAGATTTGAAAAGATGCAAACAGAAGCAGTGTTGATTGATTTGAAAAGTATGCAAATCGAAACAGATTTGAAAAGATGCAAACATAAGCAGTGTTAATTGATTTGAAAAGGAGAACTCATCGATGCAAATAAGGCAGAAGCGATTTATAGCTCTGCAGTAACCGTGGTATTTATATATATATTATGTTTTTTGCATTTCATGCCAAGCACAGTAGCAATAATCACTGCAATAATGGCAAGTCATGGGTTCAAGACTGATCATTGAATTCTATTTTATATATTTTCCAAAGAATGATCGAAAAATAAAATAACAAAATTTTTCTATGTGGGACTTGGTTTGTTCCACCAGTCCAAGGAGTTACAATCTATTTAATACTATGCCAATGGATGACAAGGTGGTCACTCCCCAAATCTTGCTATTAATGGTGACAATTTCTTAAAGCAATCGAGGGACTTATATTCATTCTTCATCTCCAATTTGTAATGTTTAACTCTTGCTTCAACTGTGTGCAAATTTCACAAAATGAAGAATACACATCGAACCAAGATGTGAATAATCATGTCTAATGCTAAGGATTTCAAGTATTGCTAGAGAATTTAAAGAGTAAATATATCATTGAAATTTGAACACACACTGACACTTATTATTGTGCAACTCCAACCATTTGGGTTGATTGTCTTATTGAATTAATAAAATTTTTATTAAAAAAAATTGTTGTTTTCACCGAGTATTGTATTCGGGATCCCACGGGTCATTCCAATCGCACCAGGTTGTTGTGCATTTATTGATGAAATCAATATTTGATATCATTTTATTAAATTGGATAATTTCACTATTATATCGACAAGTTCTAATTTTAATGCAAATATTTCTTTGGTAGTGGTAATCATTATTTGATGTATTAATGATACTGCTCATGTGTCATAAATTATTAGTTTTAAATGTTAGCACATTATTTTATGATGCAAAGATCAGTCAAATAAGTATGATTTTACTTTGAGAAAAAATAATTTTCTTTATTATGCCTTATATATTTAATTGCGTTTCTTGTCAATTATTATTGAACGTTATGTTGAAACATGAAAATATTAATGTTTTTCATGAAGTAAATTAATATGATTTATATATTCTATCATTAACAATTTGACATTAAAGTAGAGCTTTGTTTGATATAATTTTTGTTATTGTTCCCTAATGATCCCTCTATGAGTTGTTTTGAAAGTTATATAAGGAAGATTATGCTTCATCAAGTTGACTCATATCTTATGTCGGCTTCTATTTTCTTGGCTCTACACAATGTTGAGTAGTACTTTTTTTCGAGGTTAGTTATAAAATTTTTAAGCTATTGTCATATTAAGAATATGCATAAGTGAAGAAATTTATCCTGAATGAATACATGTGCCTTGTCGTTTTGTTTTTCAATATGAAATTTTAAGAATGCGACAATCTCACAACATGAAATTTATGTGCTTCTTTATTGACATGTTTTAAAACTATTAGTGATGAAAAATTCTAATATTTTTTTTTTATTGAAAATGATTATTGTCATTATGATAAAGAGAAAAATTTGCCAATATAATTATGGATATACTTGCGCATTTTTTTATACAATTGAGTGACTTCAATACTTGTTTGAATATGATATTATTGAATAATATTGATCACATATGTTTTTTTGGATATATTTGATGCTTGTTAGTTTTAGCAAATAAAACTATGCAAGATCTCGTATGATATTGTTTTGAATTCTATTTTCAATATAAATATTTTTTTTTATATTTCCAAAAATTAAGTCTCCGCTTAATTAGATTGGATTGTACGAACCACATAAATAATTGATCACATGTATACATAATATTTTTTTATAACAAAAGTTTATGGATATAAAAATTTTAAAATAACATATCGTATTTTTTTTATTGAGGTTAACAATGTGTTATAATGTAGTGGATTATGAATAAATATGTCAAGTTTCAAATGTATATGTAAAATTTTATTTTTCAAAATAGCTTAGTATATTTTATCAAAATTAATTGTTCCAATATTTATTTTAGTGAACTTGTGGACAATTGAGTTTTAGTACATTATTTTTTAATCTTTTATACAAGTATGTGTATATAATAGACACAATTAGAGAAATAAAAATCAAAACATAGTTTACGATGTAACATTTTCATACTTATTTTACATTAATTTGCAATATTAACTTTAATAGAGTATTTTTTTATGGCGGAAATAGTTTATTCGAAATGTTTTACAAAATGTTTCTTCCATACTCTACTAGTTATACAAAAATTTTCTTCTATTTAGTATTGCTAGAAACCGTTGGTAACACTATATTCGTGTACGATGATAATTTGGAGATCTAAAATATTTGTTATCCAGAGGTATTGGAAAATTTTTCAGTTTACACGTATATAGTTGAAATACCTCATATCATAAAACCAAAAGTTTATAAACTAGAAGTTTATAAATTATAATATCATTTTTGTTTGGCTTGACTGGTTAGACCATCCCAGATCAACTATATGATGCGGAAAAAAAAATAAAAAATTAAAACTTATGTTAACATTCAATGAAGAAATCGAAGTTTCTTCAATCTGATTATCTCAATGTGCTAATAATTGTTCCAAAGAAAGTTTGTTCAGCCATCACCATTGTTCTGTCGTAGGATCACAGTACTTAGACAATTCGGTCTAAGGGTCTAGCAATCCCACTCTTGATGTTAGACGTGAAATGGGCACCTTGAATACCAAGATACACACTCTCTTGTCGTTTTCAGATTTGGGGGGTGGTGTGTGTGCTTGTGTGAGTTGAGTTAGTTCATACCTGATACCTTACCAGGTAATATAGGCTGATACCTGCTGATACCGAATTGATGGCTGCCTTCATGTGTCAGGTAAGATTCTCCCCAACGGTTCTGACATGATGGCTGGTATTAAAGCGAATGGAATCCTATGTTGGTGAAGATAGTGGGATTCCTTCAGGTCCTTTAATGCACGTGTCCGAATTCGTACCGTTATAACGGTATAGAAATCAACAGCTTGAAGTCATATCTAAATCCATCCTTCAGGATTCGCTCTAGGTATCGTATCTGGTATCCTGTTTGGATAGTGCCTCCCAACTCAATCCGGATTCAGCTTTAATGGGCTACTCCTAGCCTCAATTCGGAATCCGGTTCCTTTGGTCAATTCGGCCTCAATCCGGCGGTGGCCTCTGGGCCTAGTGGACCTCGTCAATCCGGCCTCAATCCGGCCTGAATCCGGCCTCAATCCGGTATCTGAATCCGGCCTGGTTGGGCCTCTCAATGTCCTAATCCGGTATCTGAATCCGGCATACCGGTTCCGTTTACATGGTCCATAACAACCATAAAATTTGGATTGAATCTGACATGAATACAAGGTGATATTTATGTGTCATTACTTTTATCATGTGGATCATTTAGGTATTTTATATTTTTAATTGATGCATCAACTGAATGGTCACATGATTGTTCATTGGCAATTTACAACTAGAAGTTTGCGAGATTACTTGTGCAATTGAATCAACCAAAATCTAGTTATTAACTATTGTATGTCTATTGTCATTACTAATTGGGAACATGTATGACACTGATTCGCATCAAGCCATTAAAATTATCATGAGTTTCCCCTTTTACAAATGGTTTTTGGTCAGAAACCTAATATTTCCCATCTAAGAACTTTTGGATGTGCGGTATATTTTCCATCACAACGCACTAAGATGGGACCTCAAAGAAGGTTGGGAATATATGTTGGATATGAATCCTCATCCATGATAAAATAACTCAAACCAACAATAAGAGAGTCATTCATGGATCGATTTTCGATCATCGCTTTGATGAATTTGTTTCCCAACATTAGGGGGAGAAAATAAGCAGTTGGAAAAAGAAATAATTTCGAAAGGGTTATCATTATATTATCTTGATCCTCGAACAAAACGATTTGAACTTGAGTTCAAAAGATAATTTATTTGCAAAATTTAGATAACCAATTGCCAGACGCATTTACTGACCTAAAAAGAGTGACTAAGTCACATATTCCAGCTGCTAATGCTCCAATGAAATTGATGTTCCTCTTGGACAAATTAAAATTGCAAATGAGTATGAGGCACGCTTGAAGCGTGATAGATCCATCGGTTCCAAAATAAAAAAAAATATATATATACAAAAAAATCCTCGAAAAAGAAAAGGAGCAAAGAAATAAGATGGTCAATTCGAGGATGTAGAGACTCCTGAAGAGTCCTTAGACATAATTAATAGTTCAGTTCAAGAAGAAACTCAGGTACCTGAAAAGTGTGAAAACAAAGAGATCTCAATAAATTATGTCATCATTGAAATACAATAGAACCGAAATGAAGTCAACGTTGACGATGCTTTTACATATGATATAGCGCTTAAATGATATAAGATGAGGATCATGCATCAAAGTCTATTAAGGAATATAGACAAAGAAATGATTAGCCAAAATGGAAAGACACAATTGAGCCATAATTGAATTCGTTTGAAAAGCGACAGGTATTTGGACCTATAGTCCGTACACCTAAATAAAGGTGTAAAGTCAGATGGATACAAATGTGCTTTTGTACATAAGCGAAATAAGAAATTATGAGATATAAAGTAAGATTGATAGGCCAAAGAATTTCACAAAGACCTGACATTGATTATGAGGAATAATACTTCCCTGTGGTGGATGCAAATATTTTTCGATACTTGATTAGTCTGGCAATATATAAAGGATTCAAATTGTGTCAAATGATTTTATAACAGATTTTTATGGCTAACTTGATTAATAACATATATATGAATACCCCTTAAGGACTCAATATACTCGAAACAAATGCTTGAACTATTTAATATGGTTGAACCATATCCATGGATAATTAAAATGTTTGAAGCATAAAGTGTAATATGTCGACACATGCACTTTAATTAGTTAAATTGCAAAATGCAATAATTTTGAACTTATCGTTCAAACTCCAAGAGATTTTTAATAGACTCGAAGTTATAATTCTAGCAAACATAAAATGCATTATATGTTTGCAGCCATTATCATGGTTCATTCGAGAATGATATCATTATATCAATATGAGAAATTTCAGAAGAATTAACGATATTGATATATACATGTATATATCTATTTAGATTTAGCTAATAATTTATGTTTTTTAGTTATATATTGTTTGACTTATATATATGATGTCATGTCATGCAATCATGAATATGTTTATTGTTTGAGAATACTTATATGATTATGGTTCATGTCATATGTGACTTAATATGTCATCTGATATCAATTTATTAGCAAGATATTATTATTTATTCACAGGAAGATGTTGGAATGAAGCTAAACACACATATTAGTATGATAAATTGAATATTAATAGAATTCTTGAAGAGCTTCCAAATGTTGTATATTGCTTAAAGAAAGAATTTGAAACGAAAGATTTGGAAAGAACAAAATTTTATTTTGAATTACAAATGGAATATTTAATGAAATTTTGGTACATCATGAAACCTATGTTGCGAAGGTAATAGTGTAATATCTCAGAGATAATTGTTTGCATCAGGGGGAGATATAAATACGCACTGCACTCTTTTTCCCTTAGTCACGGTTTTTTCCCGATGGGTTTTCCTGGCAAGGTTTTTAATGAGGCAGCATCCAATTGCGTAAGAAGAATTGTGTACTCTTTTTCCTTCGCTAATTTTTTTTATAGGGATTTTCTTATGAATGTTTTTAAAGAGGCATATTCTCTTAATAGTCATCAAAGGGGGAGTGTTATAAACAATTCATATCCATCTAATGAGTGGATGACTATCTATTGGATTGTGTTTATATCTAGTTGATACCATTCCATATTAGGGTGGATTGTGTTTATATTTAGCTGATATCACTCCATATTAGAGTTTCCTATCTCCCTATAAATAGAACTCAACTATGATGTAAAATGTACACTGAATATATTACAATATATTGTTTCCTATCTTCTTCTCCTCTTCCTTATTTTCATACGTTTCATAACATTCCTAACTTTACCATCTAGAATTGAGAATAAAGATCTAAATTAAAGAAGTAACATAAAAAATCAATGTACTCCCCATGTCCCATTATCTTGGTAAAAGTCAAAGTAGTCAACAAAAATAAGAGAATATCTTTTTCATATAATGCATGATTCTATTTTCAAAATAAAATATAATGCATAATTCATTCATTAATTACAAATTTCTATCACATAAATTTTCATAATATTTTTCATTAATTATTTTTAAGATTTTTTAATATAATATAAAATCTTTAAAATTTATGATTTAAGTAAAAAATAATTAAAAATAAAAGTTTCTAAAATCTTTAAAAGATATAGCAATAAATAATGGGCAACCTGTTACATATGTTATAACAGGTAAAAAACCGTGGTGTTTGGGAATACCAAAACAAAATCAAGTGTATCCTAGCCTTTACCTTACTTTAATCCTATATTAAAGAGCAATTCAAACAAGTTATTCCCTAAAATTTCATTAGTTTTAGTTTAGAGTTGATTGAGAAGTGATTGTTATATTCTCAATAGCTAAAAACTGTCCACATCAAGACTAAAAAATTGTTATCCTTAAAATAAAAGATGATCACACAAACAATCATATAATAAAAAAATAATTAGAGCTAATCAATGAAATTAGCACATATTTGCTCTTTAATTACCTTAATTTAACGGACATGAGTGTTGTACAAAATTATTGTGTTTTTTTTACTTTTAAATTTAATATATAAGACATACAGTATATGATATATTTCGATCCAATGGTTTTTTTTTAATGGAAAATTGTGCTCAATATTCACATGACATACTATTTAGTAGCTCTAGCAACTAAGCTATCTATGAGCAACTAACAATTGATTTGATTAAATTTTTGCTTATTTAACTTTTTAATCCCTGAATTTAAGTGCTTTTTTGGAATTGGTCCTTAAACTTTTTTTTCGATGCTTTGGGTCCCTGAACTTTGTTCAATTTTTTAAAATGGTCATTTCGTTACTTAAATGATGATATAACCGACGACATGTCACGTCACTATCACAATATCGACAAGTGATGTGTTATGTAGCGACACGTGACACTACATGATTTTTTTTATTAAAAACAATTTCTTTTAAAAATTATTAAAATATTCCATTTTCTTTATTTTTAATAAATTTGAATATTTTAAAATTTAAAAAATTCACGTGGCATCATCTAACACGTTACCTATCGATGTGATGAATGTGACGTGACATGTTTTCGATCACATCACCACGTAAGTGATGAAAAGACCATTTCTAAATTTTGAGCACATTTTAATGACTCAAAGCATCGAAAAAAAGTTTAAGGACCAATTCCAAAAGAGCACCTAAGTTCAGCGACAAATAACTTAAATAACCTTAAATTTTTATACCAAAAGTTGTTAACATGATGAGAATTTTTATAATTTAATTTGGGGTAATTCGGTCCCTCGTCTTTTCCAAATAAAAAAAAATAATCTTAACTATTTAACTAATTTATAAATAATACATATTAAGATTAAAAATTGCGGAAATTTTTTATAAATTAACTATTAACTGAGTTGATAAATAATTATTTTTTAAACACAAATAGATTTTAAAGTCATTTTAAGAATTTTGCTTCTATTGAATATTTTCTTAATCTCATCTTTACGATTAAACTTAGACATCTATTTAAAAAATAAATAAAAATTAAAACCCTTGTTTTTCATAAGCCATTCAAAAGCCTTAATTATTTTTATAAACAAAATCCTAAATACATTTATTTTTTACACAAAATCCTAAATAGTGTATGTGTTTTTAGAAATATGTTAGTTATAAAAATTTATGAGTTTTTAAAAATAAATAATTATAAAAAAACTTATCCCATAAATAATAAAAAAATATGATATAAGAAATGTAATTTTTCAGTTGGAACAACATAGCATAACATATTATTGTAGACGAAAATAGCTTTAAGTATTTTGTAGAAATATATTTACTCATTAATAACATTAATTATGAATATTGATAGGGACGGACCCAGAAATTTTCGAATGTGAGGATGATAAATATAAAGGAACATGCATATTTTACATAATCACAGTCACCAATGTATGGGTATCAAGGGCTGGACTTTAAGAAATTAAAAACTCAAAGTCAATTAAACTTTTATTTTAAATATGGAAATATATATACTTCCTCCTATCCTAAATGTAAATTTCCTTTGGACTTTTTTGTCCTTAATATAAATTTCCATGTGATATGAGTAATTGCATATCTCTTGTTGTTATTATAATAACTCTGCTCCCAGGGCCAAACCAATCTTTGTTCTCCTCCACACTCTCTAGTTGCCTTATGTCATCAAGGACAAGGAGAACTTTCTTGTTAAACAAAAGATTTCTTATTGTGTCCTTTCCTCTGTCCAAACTTTCTATTTCCAAGCCTCTTACTCTTTGATAAGAAAGATTTTTTCTTTGTAAGCGAAGCATACCATTTGTTTCACCAGAAATCACATAAACCTTGTCAACGAAGCAGCTAATTTTGAATTGGTCACGAAATTTCTCGTAGACAACTTTTGCTAGAGTAGTCTTTCCAATGTCACTCGTGCCCCACAATCCTATAAAGCGAACATCATCCGGTTCTACTCTTATAAGTGAATTCATTTTGTTTACTCTTGAATCAATTCCAATTAGTCCATCATGATTGTAATACACTGGGATTTTAAGATTTAGTCTTCTCCATACCGATTCAACAATATCTTCAACGAGCTTTGCTTTTTTCCTATGCATGAGAACAATACAATGTTATTGAAACTTGAATAACACTCATGTTTACTCAACACATTTTAAAATTACAATAACAATTATTATAGAGGTAATTTTGAAAAAAAATATATCAAATTTTCACATTTGTAATATCACTAACAAATTTAACTACCTTCCTTTGTAGAAGTGCAAAATCCTAAAAAAAAATCTTAGATATAGGATCGAAAGGAGTCATAAATATGTTAAATTATATTAAATATAGGATATTATTAACATATAAAACGAACGGAACACAAGCTCATGGAGCTTTGGTACGATTTTGTTCCACCTTATGTATGTGATTAATTTGGATGATCGATACAAAGTTGTAATGTTTGACTAGTCCTTCAGTGTGAAGAGAAAAGTTAAAAGAAAAACTGAGATGATAATTAAGTACTTATGCAATTAAATTAACGAAAGGAAAACTTATCAATTCTTGTACTCCCAGCCAGAAAAACCGTTAACTTCATTTAAAGAAACTCTCCACTTTTGCACCTTCTCTTTATGTTGTTTTGCAAGTTTTTGGAAAACCTGGCCAAATTTATTTATCTGGTATTGAACGTCAGAAGGGCTGACACCATAAAAGATTGGAAGAACCTCTCTCCCCATCACTCTTCTGGATTCAATAATATTTTGGAGCTCATCCAAAGACCAAGTAGAAGAAGCATAGTTCTCAGAGAGAACAACTGTGGAAGCAAGGACTCCTTAATTGCTTTAAGGAATTCTTGTGAAATCACTTCTCCTCTCTCATCAAGTTGTTGTTGGTTCTCGTGAAAGATTATGATTTACTTTTGCTGCAAGGAAGCATATAATCTGTTCTTAAAATCTAAATCGACGTCTTCTTGTCTGAAACTCAAGAAGACATGGTGTGTCCATGGCGACGATGATGTTGTATTAAGAGAATTTGAGGATGATTCTCCGCGTAACATGTACACCCCTATGCAACAACAGTTTGATTGAGCATTTGGTCATTCTGGAAAAGGAAAAAAAAAAATAGTAAGTTTCAGATAAATAACTTATGAGCAAAAAATACATGTCCAGTCATATGAAGAATCACAAGGGAACATTAATATATGATATAGATAACAAATATACAAAACAGATAATCATCGATCTGTTCAAAGACCATATGATAAACCAAAGTCCAGTGAAAATGTTGCTGCCAAGTTTGAAATACAAAGCTAAGAATATAACTTGATACATTGACTTCAAGACCTTAATCATTGGCCGGACAAACAACAACTGATTTATTTACAAAATATGAAGTACCTCATCTGGGAAACTGTCTAATCTAATGATAGTGTAATTGCTTATTGCTAACAAACTTTGGATAGATGTCGTATTAGCACAAACCAACAGGGGAGTGGAAATCATAAGAAAAGCAAGCTGCCCCAAGCTGCTATGAATGCAATGCCGCCAAATGGAGCCAAGGTTGAATATTTTCTGTTTTCAGTCTTCAAGAAATGCGACAGTTTAACACCTAAAAAGTTCGACATTTCCTTCAATACCTTACAATAAAAGGGTGAACATAGTTTGAAGATCATACTTATTCACTGATATTATATCAAAAGTAAATAAAATCTTGCTTGCAAAATTCACAAAACAAGCTTCCTTTATGAGCGTTTTCCATAGTTTGATTATGGATACCGAATCACCGATGGTGGAAGCTTCTAATAGCCACGAAATATAAAATATCAAGTCACGCTCCTGTTTCTAGTCACCAATTCTTTTGCTTCATATCATCCCCGGGCCAATCACAGGGGTACATAGAACACGCAAAGATCACAAAATTATCAAAATCCCAAGCATCCTATATTGCCAAGTACGAGTGTCCAAAAAAAAAAAAGAGTACACCCTTGTAAAGTTTGAAGGAGAAGAGAAACTAAACCAAGTTGAGAAAAAAGAAAATACAAGAGACTAAGACCAAAATACGAGTGTTTAATGCGCAGATTGGCCTGAGGATGTTTTCTTAAAGTCAATCTTGTCAACCTTAACCTCTCCATCAATAAGTTCGTACACATAGACCACAACACGCAGACCATCAATGTCCATGAGGACAAAACTTGGGTTCACATCATAAGTGATGCTGCTGTAGGCACCTGTTGCAGAACCTGGATTTATAACCACACCGCCCTCGTGTTTGTATGCTGTAAACTGATGTGTGTGACCTGTGACAAGGATGTCTACATCAAGCTGCCTCTGTAGCATTGCCAGAGAGTCTAGGTCACCCCATGGAATAACCTTCACAGACATTAAGAACACGTAGTCATCATAGAAATTCAAAAGATATATATCATAGTTTTTGGATTCTACTGGACTGAATCAACAGCAAATTCTTACATAATCAAACTTTATGTACGCAAACTAAAGTACCACAAATGCATTAATCATTCAGCTCAGACTGAAGCTGTTGCAAGCTTAAGGTAGCCTACAGGAATGACTTCGTAGTGCTAACCCAAACTGCAAACCTTTTACTATTGCTTAAGATTACAGACTTTTGATCATGAAACCCCATATATTCCCACCTTAACTGTGGGGGAAATGATAATGAAGAATCAAAACAAAATCAGACCTGATGACCATGGCATAATCCCAGCTTAAATTGGCCAATAGTTAGTGTTTTGGTTTCCGGATACTTCGTCTCTTCATCATACTCACCACGAGTTATATGCAAGTCCGGGCAAAGTGTCTTTAAGTAGTCATGAACTTCCTGAACATAAACCACATAAATTTTAGGTTACAAACTCAAACATAAAAATCTCATCCAATTCCACATCATACAACTTATGCATATAAAATAGTATATATAAAAAATAGAACCATAACTAATGTGCTGAGCTACTTTCTATACTTTCAAATAGATAACTGATGCCATAAAAAAAAAAAGTGGAAAATAATGCCCGAACATAGTTCTATAATAATGTAGAAATCGCCCATGCTACAACAGACAGAACAATAAACAACGTATATTCATAATCGGGCCCCATTGTAACAACATTTTCATGGTTGAAAAAAAAACAGTGTTTCGTTAATATAAACAAGAAATAAGGGAGGGCAGGGTAAGACAATGAACAGTATTTCAATTTGCTCTTTGAAAATGGAGGGTAGTGCATATTGCACAAGCCAAAGAGCACCCCACCAGGCAATAACATGGCCATGCCACTGCTCACAAGCATCAATACAAACGTTCTGTGTAAGTGCCCATGATTACAAGATTTTACTGGTTGTTCCATAGTCATAATATTCTACCTAATAAGATTGAACCATACAAAGACATTTGAGTTGGGACACGACATAAACATGGTAAAACAACAAAATTTGATGTGTCCTACAGCTAAATGATTGAGTACATGCTTAGCTTGTAATGAAAGTTTACCTCTAATCATTTTCTCCATAAGATTTTATGAGGAAAATATTTAATTTTATAGAAAACAAAGGCAAGAATGTAAAATTCAGGCCTTCACACCCTTGTGCTCTCATAATATATAGGATTTGAAAAATATGAAGTAGAGGCGATTGATTATATTCTAAAATAGTACGGTCATCAGCATGCTTGGTCATCGGTCAAGGTGAATAGGTGATATTTAATTTCAATAAGATGGACATACTTTAATACATAAATTCCCAGTGCAAATGATATGTTGGATCTTGCCAGGGACAAGCATGGATTTGAACTTTGCAGGAAGATCAGGTGCCCTGTGGGGTACGTGCAAATCCCCAAGGGCCAAAACTAGCACCATCCTCAACAATCAAAAACTGAAAGTTGACTTAGGGAACCTGCAAAAACAAAGCATTGATTGTAAAGAAAAGAACAGTAGCAACCTACCTCCAAAAGAGTCTATCCGGCAGAAAATGAATATACATATTTATAAAAAAGAATACAGAGTACTATGTGTTGTAATAAGATAGAAGTTAGTTTGTCAACATATTACCCAGAAAGAAAACAAGAATTAAAATCATATCCGCAACTTCCTCAAACCTCCCGATGAATTAACAAATTCCAATTGTTTTAAGTACCATTTTATTACGGCATCCCAAACTCCTACCCAAGCTAAAACGCTTGAGCTATGTCCAAAACCAGGGGCTAGCTACCACAATTTATATAGGAAAAAAGAGAATTTATTGAAGACAATAGACTGAATAGAGTTATAAACAATTACACATACAAAAAGGTATCCTCCAAAAGGCAAACTAAAGCATGGGTCGTACTTTTTGGCCCCATCATTTACTCACCAGCCCCCATTTTATTCCGCCTTATACAAGGCGGAAGTGCAAATTTTCACTTTCCAACTCTTGGCAGTCAGAATGTTTCCGCCTTTTGTTAGTCGGAGAAGTGAAAATTTGCACTTCCGCCTTGTAGAAGGGGAATAAAATGGGGGCTAGTGAGTAAATGGTGGGGGCCAAAAAGTAAATGTCAAGCAAAGAAGCCTAAGACAACCCTAACAAGCTAATTAACTAATTAAGGCTTTAAATGTTAATTAATCCTTCCTATACATACATACATACATACATACATACATACATACATACATACATACATACAAAGACAGAGAGAGACAAAAACCCTAATGTGAGTGAAGTGTCTTCAGATGATGCAAATTAATATGATGATGATGATGATGTGCTTTATTATAATTTCATGGGGAGTGGGCATGCATGAAACATTGTAGTAATTAGGGGTGTTCATGGACCAGTTTATGGTTAAAACTAGTCCAAAATTCAGTAAACCATATTAATTGGTTTGGATATATAACCAAACTGGTTCTAAATTTGAATTTGGATCTGGATCGGTTATGAACCAGTTCAAAACCGCTTCATATTGCAAACCGGTTTTTAAAATGAAAACCGGTTTTTTAAATGGATTTTTTCCAAAAACCGGTTTTTTTTCCCAAAAACCGGTTTTTTTTTCTTCCAAAAAATCCAGTTTATAAAAAACGGATTTTTCAACAGTCCGGTTTTTTTCCATAAAAAAACTGGTTTATAAAACCAGATTTTTCAAAAATCCTGTTTTTCCATAAAAAACTGGTTTATAAATCACAAAACTTCAAAATAACCCATATAATATATTCAATACAATAGTTAGGTTCAATACAAAAACTTGTCATACCAGTCGCAAACAGTCATTGATTCAAAGCAAACATTAGCATTTAGCACTAAACTTGAACCAAAACCTGTATTGACATGCTCTTAACTACTTAGATAAAGCACTTAGGTGCAATTATTGGAGCATTTGTTATAAGAATTCAATATTAAATCTTCAACCTGTATTGACATCTATCAAACAACCGCTTATCCGGGTCTCTACCAACATCAATTGGAAACTTTCCTAGCTTGCAAACTCGGCTGCTTCATGGAAACAGATTCTCAGGAGAAATCCCTCTCAAGATATAGGGAGGTTGAGAAATATTCTCAAGATGGATTTGAGTACTAACAACTTTTCAGGCACTATTCCTTCTGAGATAGATAACTGTGTCTTACTCACCTGTTTAGATTTGAGCCAAAACCAACTTTCAGGTCCTATTCCAATTCAAGTTTCTCAAATTCACATACTAAATCATCTTAATGTCTCATGGAACCACCTAAACCAAAGTCTTCCCAAGGAACTTGGAGCAATGAAGGGCTTAACTTCAGCAGATTTTTCTCACAATAACTTCTCTGGCTCAATACCTGATGTTGGACAATTCTCAGTCTTTAACTCAACATCCCAAGGAACTTGGAGCAACGAAATTGTATTGATCAAGGTTGTCAAAATCGAGATCCTATCTAAGATCGGGAGAAGATAAAAAAAATCGTAAAACGTAAATCGTAACACGGATCGTAAGATCCTACCAAAAATATAAAATTATATTTAAAATAAATATAATAATATAAATAATAACTAATATGAATAATAATATAACTAATATTCAAATGAGAATTTAATTAGTTATTCATTTTGTAGAGTTTATTATCATTATTCTTCTAATTATCTATTTTATATTTGATAGTATTTTATAAAAAAAAAAAATACATTTTGGGCGCTTTGCCCCTTTTGTTCAATAAAAAAAAAATGAATACAGAACACACTAATAGGAGAAAGAAGCCTAAAATACGAGGGCCATCTTATTTCAAGTTAAGGCCTTACACAAAATCCAACCCGTGTTTCGTAAAACAAAAATCCTAGAAACAAGGATGAAGTCGTGGTATTTGGGCAAAGAGAAAACACCACCTAAGACAGAGCAAAGGTCACCATGACTGATGAAGGGTGTGATACAGGGGAGTGCTATCGCCATCACCGTCGTTGTAGCTGTCAATCGTCCTCTCAGCCACTCTCGTCACCGTCGTACCAGGTTCGCTTGGGTCTAGGGGAGAGATTGAAGATGGTTGAGGATTGGGTTTTAAGTTTTTTTGGGCTGAAAAATAGGTTTGGGCTAATTTGGGCCAAACCCGAAATGGGTCAAACCCGAAAATTCTGAAACGATGAGAAACGCAGATTTCACGTTTTTGCGATCTTCCTCGTCGATCCTTCCGAGTTCACCTCTGTCCGAGTTTCTAGTGCGATCTGAATCGCTGGGGGCTGAAAAACTCGCAAAAACGACGATTCTACGATAAAAATCGCGATTTTGACAACATTGGTATTGATTCTCAATACCTTGTTTCGTAACACAGTTTTTAAATTTTTTGCCATAAAAACTCACATTTGCACACCATCATCATCACAAAACAACAACAGTGACACTCCGTAAAGAAACAAAAACAACATTACCATACGACAATGCATGCGCCACTCCACCACCAACACCACTATTAACTGAATTATATTATGCACTATCTCTGACATTTCACCTCAATGAAAATAAAAATTCTCTTGTTTTATAGTAATATTATAATCTGAATGCTATTAGTAAATATAATCTGGCTTGAGAATTATAACTGTGTGTGGTTGTTGTACTCTGAATGCAGCATTTGATCTCTGATGCAAATTAATGAATCACATTATTAACCTAATATGAATATGTTCTTGTTATGTTAGAGCACATAGTCTATGCCTGTTTTTTTTTTCTGATATTTGAGACTAACTTAAAATGTTTTATTACTATTTTTCAATTTCCTACCTCCTGATATTTAATATGTTCTGTTTTAATGTCTTATGTTATTATTGTATTTGCTTCTCAGCTGATTTTTTTTATATACGTGCTTATTTTTTGCATAATGAAACATATAACAGAAGACATTAAAACAGAATGTTTGTGGATAAATATACAGCTCAGTTTTGACTAATGAACATCTCAACACGAATGAGGCAGAATTGAATAAATAACAGAAGACAGGTAAATAATGGCATTCCAATAAAACAGTTATTCAACTAAAATAACTTCAATGTGACCTATCAAATTCATATCATGAAGCATTTGAAATTTAACAAAGTACAAGAAGTTATAATTCTAAAGCATAATAATAAAACCATGTACAACTAACCAGTCTATCACAAGAGGTAGGAAATTGAAAAATAATAATAAAACATTTTAAGTTAGTCTCAAATATCAGCAAAAAAACAGGTATAGACTATGTGCTCTAACATAACAAGAACATATTCATATTAGGTTAATAATGTGATTCATTGATTTGCATCAGAGATCAAATGCTGCATTCAGAGTACAAAAACCACACAGTTATAATTCTCAAGCCAGATTATATTTACTAATAGCAGTACAACAACCAACACATAATCTATATGTAACGATAATACAAGAATCACTAATTAAAAGAATCATAAAAAGGGGCCAAGAAATCCTCATTACATATGCAACAGAAAGATAGCATGAGATTAGACGGTATACAATTGCAAATACGAGATGAAATTTGTAGCAAGAGATAAAGTCTCTTGCATGCGATAAAGTCTCACACATGCAAACATAGGCACTCAAATTAAAAACCCAATTTAGGGTCATACAATTTAGGGTCGAATCGAAGAGATTAGGGCTCAGATTTAACAAATGAGGAAATTTAACAAATAAATGTTTGTAAATTGGGGAAGAAAAATATTACCTCGCAGAGAAGACACACGAAGAAGACGCACGGAGAAGAACTAGAGAAGATGCTTTGCGATTTGAGATTCGCGAGTGAGAGGGACGGAGATTTGCGATTTCGTGAGTGAGGGAGATTTGCGATCGGCGATTTCGAATCTTCGAGTGAGGAGATGTAGTGCAAGGAAACGTAGTGTGAACTGTGAAAGAGTATTTGACTTCGACTCTTCGAGTGAGGAAACGTAGTGTTTGAACCGGACTGGATATCCAAATTACTAGGGGTGTTCATGGATCGGTTCGGTTCGGTTTTTGTGAAAAAAATAATCCAATCCGAAGAGAAAAATTAAGGTCGGTTCGGTTCATTTAGATTAAGACATCCGATCCGATCCGAAAAATATATTCGGTTTTCGGCTCGGCTCGGTTCACTCTTTTTCCCTCTTCGGGTGAGTTTCTCTCTAGCCTCGTGGAACAAAGGCACACTGTTTCCATGTCACACAAAACTTAAGCCAAGTGGTCTTTCGTCTTCCTAAGCATTTAAAAACTAGGTTAACTTTCCTTTTTTTTTTTGCCAGCGAAAGCAGTCAATTAATGGACTATATCTACAGAAATTATATCTAATAATAATGGCATTCATCTTCCTAAGGCCTTGTACAGTAAGCTAATTTTTCCGAAATTACGATATGCATCAAACATTTTGGTGTTGTACCATAAAAAAATGAACTGAAAATGGAACTCGAGAATCAATAATAACCCTTTTGAAATATCATCCAACTTATGCAATAACTAATACATAATATTTCTAGAAACCCATAGAAGGAGAATATAATTCCTCTCTATATATATGTACTATAGAACATGAAATTTAATGTCAGTACGGTTGATTAATTAAAGGGGAATTTATTAAAATTCAACACAGCATCTGATTCAACATATCAGGAAATTTGGAAACAGGGTTAAAAGTTGACTAAAATACATCAATCTAATTCCTCTAAATATCATTCAAAACCCTCAAAGTTAGAGTTTCAAAAAATCATAACAAATGAAGGTAAATGCAGAAGCATATGGTTCAGAGAGAAGAAGAAGAAGAAAAGAGGGTGAATGAAAAGCGAGGTTGAAATTGAAAGGGGGAAGAGGAATACAGAAAACGTACCCAGATCTACGAATTCAAACAAAAAATCGGCCCCTTCAATATCGGAGCGGAGAAGATTAATACAGTTTCCGAATCGAGTGAGTGAGAACAGAGAAGTAGGGACGAGGAGATGAGTGAGAAACTGAGAACGGCGAACCGGTGAGTGACGAAAAAACTTCATGATGATCCCAAGCTAAAACTAATACTTAAAAATAAAGAGAACTACAAAGGGGATCAGATCCATAAAAGCGACAAATTGAAAATGAGATTCAAAGAAAGAAAGAGAACCTGAGAAGGAATTGGAGGGAGGGTTTGTAACAAGCAAGACGCCACCTTGGTCAACCGAACGGAACGGATCGGTGCGGTGGTGAGCAACAGAGACAGACGGCGGTGAGCAAGAAAAGATTCAAGAGTCGACGACCCAAATAACGAACAACATATCACTACTTCCTCCGCTACTTTATTCAAGATTTTTCATTTATAAATTCAATTCTAATTTCCAATAATATTTGCTCTGCATTTTTATTAAAAATCCCAATAATAATAATAATATAAGCATAATTTTAATATATATATATATATGTCAAATATTGAAATTTTGAATATCATTAATAATATTTATAAACTTTTTATTTTTACAGAGGTGAGTTTTCATATTAAAGATTAAAGTAAATAGATATTTTAAATGCTTACATATCATTTAATTTTTTAGCTTATATACTTTGTTTAAAATTTTGCGTATTTATGCTTTCAAAATTAAATTTAAGATGTTCATTTTTTTTTAAAAGGAAAATGTTAAAATTGTAATAAGATTTTTTAGAAAATCAAGAAATTGATTATTTTTATGGTTATGTATGATTAGGATTAAGGAATAACGTCCAAACATAACCAAATCATTAGGCAGCTTATTTTTAGTTAAATAAGCAAATTAACTGCCTTGTAAACTACACTATATATATATATATATATATATATAGACACACACACCTGATCGTAATCCACCACATGGGTAAATAGCAAAATGGAGATAAGTTTGAGAGACATAAACATTGTAAAAGTTGGCCGGAATCCATCACATTGGCAAATAACAAGTCGATAAGTTTGGGGGCATAATCATTGAAAAAAAATAAGAATAAAAGTATCCGGCAGTATCTCAAACTTTAGGACTTGTGACATAATTAAGCCAAAAATTAATTGTGCATATACATGCATGACATTGATATAATTTGTTTGACAATCAATACCATTTAGTATAATATATATTACAAAGATTTAAATTAGAAATGGTTACAAAACATGATGTATCTAAACTCCAAGTGATTTAGCTAATAATTGATAGTTTGATGCATGCCATTACCTAAACAAGAAGACATAACTTTAATGAGGTGAGATAATAATGCATGAAGGCTATGGCCGATGAAGGAATTTGTACAAAATTAGTTAGAGAAACTAGCTTAGAAGCTGCTAGACCTTTTGTGTGAGAATCTTGGATGAGAGAAAGGATACCTCAAGAAGGCCTTCTATGGATGAAGGGATCCAGCTTTTGGCACAAAGCTTGCTAACTACCCTCTTTGTCCAAAACAAGAACCGGTGAAGGGTCTTGATGTTGATGGGATTATCCTTCTCCTGCGAGATGACAAAGTCATTGGGTTGCAGCTTCTCAAAAATTGGCATTGGGTGTATGTGCCTCCAATGCGTCATTCCATTATTGTTGTTAACCTTGGTGACCAGCTTGAGATAAAAACTGTTACGTTGTATTTTACCACAATTGCAGCTAATTATGAGAAAGTGCAACCAATGCAATAATGAACACTGCCAAAATAATAATATTGCAGCCCCAATTGCTATTGTTATCAAGAAATTCTTACTTATTCCGAGGGAGTTTGCAATGCATAAAAAGACGTAGCATGCACTGATGCAAGTGAAGGTATAAGCCGTAGATGTTAGGTGATGTGGCATCAATGTTGTGGATCTTTCCTTGGTAATTGTTGAGCAATTTGCAAAAACCACCTCAACTATTTTGCAGGGTGGTCCTTTTGGTTCATCCCCAACCTCCCGACTCAAACCACATCCCCAATCTTTCAACAACCATCGGCAACCATAAAACCGGCGGCGACAGTCATAAAACCGGCGGTTCATCGTCACACACAAAGAATGACCACAACACAGAGCTTATCCACCACCACTCAACAATCTTCATCCCTCTTTGTTACTTCGTCTCCCTTTGGTGGTCAAACTCGCCGTTGTTGCCATCAAAGGAGTGGCTACTTGATCGGAATCAAACAACGAAGACCTCCTCTCCCGTTTTGATTGCATATTTGAAGACTGTGGTGACTCGGATCTGAGGGATGACACTCGGATTTGTGGTGATGGACTTGAATCCCACCCTCTCTTCTTCTCATCGCAGAGGCCTTAACTCTGCTCCTCCTAGTAGCGTCGTTGCTCCACCGTCAAGGGTAGCAAAGGTTTGCGGTTCCCGTAACAGAAGGAGCCAATGACAATGGAAGGGTAGCAGAGGTTTGTGTCGCGCACACGCGCCCAACGCCGCTACTCCTCGTGGAGCCAGCGATGCTCTTCGTGATCATTGTCGGAAAGGAAGATCAGTGTCACATGCTTGAATGACCACAACACAGAGGCATTGTCAACCATGTCTATCGATTAGGAATTGCGATCTAGATCCAGTTCAATGAGGTGTGGTAGTTAGCCAATAGGTGGTGGAATGGTTGGAGCCTTGGAGGTGGTGCTGGTTATACTCCACCGTCGGGTTTTTATTTTGCCACCCCAAGGTCTATGGATGCCACCCCATATGTATAAAATATACCTATTATGTCCTTTTTAAAAAAAAAACTTTTAATACGGGTCGTAAGAGGTACTTACGACCTGAAGGTCGTAGCACTCCCTTACGACATTTTATAAAATTAAGTTTTAGTTTACGACCTAAATTTTTTTCACAAGTCGTAAACAAGTATTACGACTATAAAGTCGTAATACTCACGTACGACTATATGCATTGGGTATCGACTTCTTGACGACATAGAAAACTTCCTCACCCAAGACATAAAATTTGTACAAAGTGGATGAATGATCCACATATTCCTGAATAACAGTAGGAAGAGGAACACTTAAATTCTTAAAATCGTCAACTCTGAAGACAATTGCCATCTTGTGTGCATCACTCACACCACATGCAACTTTGGGTTTTACTATACATGGAAGCGACAATCTAGCTTCAGCTAACCCGTTCGCAAAGTTATATTCTTCAAAATTATCAACTTCCAGAAAATGAGCCCCTCTGATCAAATAGCTGCCTTCAGTGTTCAGTTCTATCAAGCCAAGTAAAACTTGTTGAATTTCTAGCCGAAGTTCTACCACAGAAAAGAAATACATGCCAGTGTGAAAATGCATATAGTCGTACGTGAGTTCTACCACAGAAAAGAAATACATGCCAGTGTGAAAATGCATATAGTCGTAATACTTGTTTACGACTCGTGAAAAAAATTTAGGTCGTAACACCTGTTTACGACCCGTGTTAAAACTTAGTTTTATAAAATGTCGTAAGGGAGTGTTACGACCTTCAGGTCGTAAGTACCTCTTACGACCCGTATTAAAAGTTGTTTTTTTAAAAAGGATATAGGTATATTTTATACATATGGGGTGGCATCCATAGACCTTGGGGTAGCAAAATAAAAACCCCCACCGTCAAGGGTGGTGGTGGTTATGTCACTGGCCTGCGGTTGCTCTCAAAGGCTGGAGATGTGAAAGTTGGGGTAAAGGGTAAAACAGTTGTTACACATAGTTATGCATTTGAGCAAAATTTAATTGGCAGGGGCTTCTTATGCAATTGCACAAAAATTGGGAAAACTTGCTATACCCAATACTGGTCAAAGCAAGCATGCACTGATTCATGCTAAGTCTTTTTATGCATTGCTGACTCCCCCCTTATTCTTGTTGCACTCGACCAACCTAGCTATAAATTGACATCATTGACACGTGACACAAAAATTAAATACACACAATCACATTAAGCTAAAATCAAAATGCATTATTACACAAATAGCAGAGGCCTCCCTGCTCAAGTACAAACTTAACACCACAAATCCACAAACCAAAACACATAAAAAAGCCGAAAGCTCAAAAGTTTTGCCAAAGCTCATAATCTATATATATTAAAATAGGTGAAGTTGAGGGGTATTTTTTACTTTCCCTCCATAATAGTTTTTCCCTCCTAAATTTGTTTCTAATCCTAGCCATCCATTGCAAGTAAATCACATCCGTTCATATCCCTCCTAAATTTCTTTCTAATCCTAGCCATCCATTACAAGTAAATCACATCCGTCCATATCATTAAAATCTTTTCATTTTCTTTGGCTGTTATAGAAAGCAAGTAGTCATGGAAAGCTTGAACATATCATCTCCATGTAAATCTTCTTCATTCAGTGCATGTAAAAATGATTATATTAAATCTTCTTATTCTCCGTATCATCTCCTCCTCAGTCGCGGTGTGCAATATAAGAACTAATACCAAACATATTCATACAATTCTCACTCTCCACTTTCCTCTTTGGTGATTGTGTTGTTCCTTCTTTGTCAAAATCTTTGTCCCTCAATTCGCTCAAATTCCTTTCCATAGCAGCATATTTTTCACACATGTGGTTCAATGTCTCGGACAATGCAGAAAAAAAATTGGTAAGACTATATTTTAATTTCCTAATATAATTTGATAAGCAAAATATGGTTGAATAGTTAGTATTTTTTTTTTTAAATTGGTTGAAAGCCTTCCTTTCAATTTACCATTTCTTAATACCACTTACAATCAGTTTTTTATACCACTTGCAAAAAAAAAACGCATAAAGAAGGAAACCTTGGTTGTTTGAGCATATGAACAGTTCTTAATACAGGGACTTATGGTGCATAAAAGAAGATCAAAGAGTGCAATGAAATAAGTGAATTTTATAATATTACCCATTTATTCGTTTTTTTATATTAATTTGGATTCCAATAATTCATATAGTCTTAGTTTTATACTTTAAAAGAGCTATGTAAATATATATTTTAATTTCCTAATATAATTTGAGAAGCAAAATATGGTTGAATTGATACAATTGATAATCTTTATGTTGATAATCTATATTGATAATCTTTATCAATAGATACAATTGATAAAATTCGTTGCATCTGAGTTGTCAAATACTTTTATTATTCTCTGTATCGAATTAAGTATATTTTATTTCCTTATTTACCATAAACATTAAGCATATGAACAGTTAGTATTTTTTTTAAATTGGTAGAATAGCCTTCCTTTCAATTTATCATTTCTTAATACCACTTACAATCAGTTTTTTATACCACTTGCAAAAAAATGTTGATATTGTACACTAATTTCTTAAAATGAAGGTTTTGATTATGATATTGTACACTAATTTCTTAAAATGTTGAAAGTAAAAGTGCCCTGTAAAATTTTATATTGAGAAGAAATATTGTGTTAAAGATCAATGCAATATTGAAAAGAATTTCACTTACTTCTTCACATTCTTTGATCTTCTTTTGTGCACCATCAGTTCTTCCTTTTTGCCTTCTCCGTTAGGACATGCTTTGCCTTTGACATATCAATTATTCCAAAAATGTTATGAATTTCCGGGAGTGATACATTCCTCGAAGAATAAAGAATAGCATTTGCAATTAATTAACATACATTAATTCATAATAAACAAAACAATCATGACAATTATTCAATCACGTTTTTCGTTCTCCTTATACATACTTTTAGGATGTATATAATCACCCTTTTTACTTATACTCTTCCATGTCTAAGTAAAAGAATCAAGAAGGTTTTGATTATCGATTGATGTACAGTAAAAAAAAAAATTTATATTTTAATACATACAAAATAATTATGTACGTACCTTGGTCCTTTGCTTTTTTTCACTAGATGATGTACGTGGCTCTAGCTCAAAAGATTCAATGATAAAGTGCTTGATACTCTCATTCATGCTAAAGGAAGATGATACAACATTCATGGGTTAACACCTTTGGATCCAAGAGTTGATCCTACTATTCCATCCATCCTAAAATTACATAACTTCAAAATGACAAAACTTCAGGAGATGACATAACTACCTTAATTTTATTTTTTACCAACCATAAAGTTATTAAAAAAAAACAATGTCATTACAAAGAAAATTTACTCTGAACTAAAAAAAATGGATATAATAATATTTTAATTTCAAATTTTCTAATAGAGGAAATTTTAATATAAGTAAATTAGTATCATTAATTATTTGACAAACTATGACTAAATTAGCAACAAATGTGAAAGCAAAAAGGTAGCATTAAAATTATATGACTAAACTATGACTAAATTTTATTTGTAAGGTATTAAAATTGTGCTCAATTGTTTACCAAAAAAAAAAATTTGTTCAATTCGTACAGGTCTTTAATTGCAATATCATTTCTCGGTGATCATATCACCATTAAATTATTCAGAATAGCGAAGGACAAACTCTTACAGCAAACAAAATAGGAAATCAATAAATCTAAAATCATTTTATTTTGGCCTTCCCTCTACAAAACGCATCATTTTATATATATTCAGCTATATTCATTTTATGATAAAAATCATTTTATCGTATTCACCTAGCTACTCTTTCCATCCCATTATCTTGGTAAAAAAATGTAAAAATTTTTGTCCCATATGAAAGAAAAAAAATAAATGAAAAATCTTAAAAATTATATATTGTATCAATGATTGATAAGTAAGTAAGAAAAACATATTTAAAGATTTTTTTAAAATCAATATTGCAATGCGTATTAATTGTAATGATATGAAAATTTTTGAAATATCAATTTGTAATTAATGAATGAATCTATGCACAAACATATATTTACTCAAATCTTTAAAAAACTAATCATATCAACGAATATTTACTCGATAATCAAATATGATTGCTATTTCTAACAACTAAGACTAAATATTATAAAAAGTTACTAGATATTTACACGAATATTCAAAACCATTGCTATTTCTGCACATGTGATTTGGATTTGATGAGCCTTTATTCTGAAATAATTTCTTTCCATTATTTACAAAATCGGTTAATTACGAATTTAGTAATAATCAATATTTCTTAAACACATCTTTCGATTTTTATACCTATAGAATTATAAACATTTTATAATTATAATTCAATACCTATGAATTATAAACATTTTTGTTTCTTAATATTCTAACAAATTGTTGTTATGAAGGTCAATACTGCAACTACACACCTACCACCACAAGGAGATCAATCTCCCGCCTCTTCAAATTATACTCCAAAGGTAATCTTCCAGTATAGCAAGAATGTTTTCACATATTTGCACTCACATTTCAATGTTACTAATTTACTAAACTAAAAAAATATATTTTATTACATATTTATAGCAGGACAACTGTTCAGTTGAATCTCAAATTCATGAATATAATCACATCACTCCAACGTCTTCAACATCCAAGAAGAAACAATTGCCTGAAATTGTTGATAATAATTCCTTAGGCATTGAGGATATGAAAACTCCTCTATTTATTAACTCCAAGCCAAAAAGACGTGCTAAGTAAACCTAAATCATTACATTTTAAAAAGGTATAATTCAAACTCCCAGTCACATGCTCCAATTCAATTCCATAACTATAATTATAATTATTAATAACTAATAATAACTATATTTCCTCACTTCTATTCATTCCTTTTACGATGACAGGTTTTCAGGTGGATTCATTGTTGGAAATATGTATATATCAAACCAATATCTTTAATGCATGGAAGACCAACAATTTTAGGTTTTAATATTTCCTTTACATGGTTGTAATATTCAACGATGCTTATTGCCATATTAAGGGTGACCGTACTTTGCATTATCCGGTTGGATTATTCGTTATACTGGACTTTGGCATATTCTTTTACAAAAATAAAAACATTAACATGTCTAACATACTTTGTTTGGGAAATTTGAAAAATAACTCTAGCTTTTTAACAAATACAATCTCTATATCGAAATTTAAAACTACATAACCAACATATCAACCTGACATAAACATTAGTTACAACACCTCTTCAATTAAAACTACATATAAAGGTCAAAAACAATGTCTTTTATGATTCTAAACTTTAGTTTTATACAATTAAAAAAATTATAAAAAAAAACTTACTATGTATAAAACAAAAACTACACATTGGCTATTCATAATTTAATAACTAATACTAATTTAAAATTATACATTACAAATTGAAAATATTTAACTCATACTATTACATTTTCTAACACAATGCTAATATCTAAAATTAAAGAACCCGTACATCGCACGGGAAAACTTACTAGTATATGATAATTACACTCTCCAAGTTTAAGTTGAAACCGAAATTATTTGATGTATTAAACCGAGAATAAGAAGAAACCTCTCCCTGAACTCAAAAATAACAACATAAGTGCATAACCAATAGTAACACACTATAAACTAACTCCTTTGTCACTTCCCTTTGGCACCTTATTTAAAATACCAGTTAAAAGATCAAGGTACAGTGGGAATTGTGCTGTGGCATAGAAAGTAACAGCCACGCAAGTCGAAAAAGGGATTAGGAAAGTCATGTATTTGTTGTTAAGTAGAAAAATATGGCCAGTGCAGAAAGAAACAAACATAGCAGCAATGGATACGAAGAGAAAGCTTAAGCCGAGGAGAACTTTCAGTAGCAAATCTCTGCGAAAATCTTTAGCTTCTTTTCGGAGTCGAAAAACTTTCAGTAGCAAATCTCTGCGAAAGCTTTAAGTATAGCAAGGAACATTATGAGTCCAATAACGGAGAAGCAAAGTCCGATTAGCGAAGAGAAAGCGACTACATGGAATGCAGATTGGTCTTCTAATGTAGGTCTACCTTCATCATCGGTGCCACCACGGATAGAGCTGCAGCATAGGAAACACCGGCAACAAGACCAGCCACAACAGAACAAGACTCTGATATGTCCTTTAGCCAATCGCCGCTATCCTTTACAAGATCTTTGTGTGATTCCTTGAAGATTTCCCCAGCTGTTTTGTTCTGTTTGTTGCTTCTAAAATAGAAGTGTTGAGTGTAACATCCTGATTTTTTTTTGTATTATAAATTTTGAGTTTTATTAAACTAAATGATTAATCCTTGAAAATTAATCATTTGAGGCGTTGAGCATTTTTTTAAAAATATTCTATGGTATTTACGAAAGTATAATTCATTTATATATTTAAATGTAAGTTCATTTAAAGTAGTTGCCCTATTTGAAAAATATATTTTCTACTGTTTACTTTGATTTGATATATTCAATATTAAATTATGTTTAATACATCCAAATCTCTAACTTGATAATTTTATTATGTGTTTTTATGTGATGTTTAAATCTTACTATTAGTATTTTGGATCTAAAAACAATTTGCATTTATATTAGTATATATATATATATAATAAATAATAATAATATGGTGTAGTGTGTACGTGTGTGTGTTGGGCATAAGGGGAAAAACCCTATTCTTCCCTAAATAGGTTCACGCCGCCGCCACCCCCCTCCCATTCTCCTTCATTCGGTTTTCTTCTCCTCTCCCTAGAGAATCGGCCGCCGCTCCCACCGCCTGCAACCATCATCATTGCAGCTCTCTCTCCCTCTCTTGCGAGCTCTCTCTCTCCTAACTGCGACTCTCTTCCTCCCTTGGGTCGCGATTTCGCTCACTGCCGCCGCCCCTCCGGTGCTCTCTCCCAGTCGCGACTCGGGACCACTCGCGAACTGACGCAATCACCTCGCGAACCGCGACCTCTATCGCTTATGGAGGATGTTGCCACCGTCGTTCCTTGCTGCTGCGGTGGAGCCCGCCGCCGCCATTGCCCAGGGCCGGATCCGGCTTCCTTGGCCGCTCCTACGCTCTTTGTTGGTGACTTGGAGCTCGAAGGTCGTTCTCTCTCTTCCCCGGTTCAGATTCGTGCCGTTCTCGCCACCGATGCCGGTCGTGGATGCCGTGGTTGCCGTGAAGGAGGTGATGCTGTGAGCCACTTGACCTTGCTGTGAACCGGTCTGAACCGAACCGACCTTGCCTCTATTGCTTCAAAAACCATATTTAAGGGTATATCTCTAATACTTTTTTTTTATTAATCTATGTTATGTTTTATTAATAATACTAATTATGCTAGTATTGTTAATAATTATTTAGTATTAAACTGACTTGGAAATTAAATCATATTATAGTTTATATTGATTTTAATTATACTGTTATTGATGATGATTTTAATTGGTCACTTTGATTTGTAATAACATCGAATTAAACGTTATGTCAAATGAATTGTTTTAAAGAGTGTTTTAGTTAAATGTGTTGGGTTCCTAAATAAGTGAGCTGTCGTTTAGCTTGGTGGACTTATCCCTAGGCTGAACAATACACCAGTTAATTAGGAACCTGATATATTCAACATTACGTTAATTCGAGTCAAAACGTTGAACATTAATCTCAAATTGAAGGGGATTGTAATGATTTGAATGTTATAATTGTAACTTGGACTTATTTTGAACCGAGAACACTTCCTTTCAATTTGGAATTAATAGCGTCAAGTAACAACATTTGATTTTGGGACTTGAAGCTAAAAACTAATTAACTTTAATGAATTTTTGACAAATATGTTACTTTTAAAAGTTCGCGTATTCAACAAAAAGCTTGTACCGTTTTATTGAGGGAGCAATGGTTTTAAGTTTAAATCTTTATTTGACTTTGATTTATGAATAATTAAATGTTTTCGAAATTAACTTGTTCCAGTTTTCAAGTTAAAGTCCCTTTTTCGTAAAACGCATTATACTAATTATTATTTAATTTGTATGACCCGGTTAGACGACGAAGGATTTTGGGATCAGCGCAAGCTAAAGCAGTGAACCGCGCTACGTTTGGACATCATTATACGAAAGGAATTATGTTTAAGGAAACACAAGGTAAGGAGTGGGTGTTACCTTAATTTAGGTTTGGGTTTCTGGTATGTTCATAGTGATTGGTTAAGATTGGTTGGTAGATTAGGGTATAAAACTATATGGTAGTGAATATGAATAATTACTAGAGTATGGAAGTGAATGAATTAAGTTAATGTTAATGTGGTGAATATGTGCATACTTGTGAATTTGTGTATATTTGAGATTAGGGGTATATTTGTGAATATGTGCATACTTGTGAATTTGTGTATATTTGAGATTATGGGTATATTTGTGAATATGTGCTTATGTTGCTTGCTGTCGCAACCGTCCCGAAGGGCGCCGCGAAAAAAATGAAAAAAGATAATTATATAATTAATTTAATATTTAAATTAATTAAAGAGATTTGGAGTCGTCACCAATTGATTTATCCATAAAAATGGAATGGTGCAATTGGACACCTAAAAAAATGGTCTGCGCATCAGAGATTGGATTAGAGGGTTGATTACGAGTAGGGAAGGTATTAGCACCCTACCACGTCCGTTCTAAGAACGGTTACCTATTTGGTCTATATTATTTGCTTGATTAATTTGGTTTGGTTTTCAATTATTAATATTAAAAAAAAATTGTTCATTATTTTTATTTTATATGCCCCATTTTTATCAGCATATTATCAAAGATGATAAATGACTATGATTGAGAAATGGGTTGCCTAAATAACATTTGGATATAACAATGGTGAATTTAAAATTTCTATTTTAGTAAAGATTTACAACAATAAAAATTAGTTCTAAAATTATTTCAAAATGATTTGTTTACAAAATTTCCTTTTCGATATAGGATTGTGTTGCGGTAAAAAAAAAAGTTCTAAACTTGTAAGCAAAACTATTATCGTTGAAATAATTATTTTTAATTGTTTATATTCACCATTGTTATAACGGTTAAGGATCAATGAATTTATTCACATTGATTTTAACACTAAAAAGAAATTTAACGAAATATTTACTTTTGATTTTTGCCATTTAGATTTAGCCAACACTCATGGCCAACTCTAATATAAAAAATATGCCTTAAGATCATTAGGTAAAATTTTATGTAACCGTGACCACGGTCATTTCCTAATTTTTCTGTCCTCGGCAAAGTTTTGAAATATTTTTAATGTATAACAAAAGCGTATTTTAGTATGATTTTATTATTTTAAATTTGAAAATCAAATCCAACCAATACTCATGGTCAAATCTGATAACAAACATGCCTCAAGACTATCGGATAGATTCTACATAACCGTCACTCCGGTTATCTTCCAATTTTCTGTCATCGGCAAAAATACTTTAACTAGCGTGGCATTACACTAAATCAATAAACAACATAAACTAAACAAAGATTGGAATTATGTAACACTCATTTTTTGAGTGTGGAGAGGAAGCCCAAAAGATCTCACCAATGTGTTACCTTTAGGTGAGAAAAATTGACTTTCCAAAACACAATTAATAAATTCAGCTAAATACGTAATGAATTAAATCACTTATTTTTACTTGAACCAAACCAAATTACTTATTATGATATATAATAGAAAACAATACTAGCAAGTGGCGTGCAGCATCACAAATAATAACAAGCCAAACCAGTGCAGCATCATAACTAGCAAGTGGCAATTTATATTTCATGGAGGGAACCCGTGCAGCATCACAACCATTAAACCAGAAAATAAAAACAATTAAAACAACTGAATCATTTCACAAATTCAATGGAAAAAGGAAAACAATTACGCTATTAAAACAATTACTCTAGTAAAGCCTTAAAACAATTACTCTAGTAAAGGGAAAAGCTATCATCATTTCACAAATCCTTAAACCAGAAATCAATTACAATACCAAAGTAAATTGAAAATAAATAATAAAGAATAATATATTGAATTGATGAAAATACAAAATAAAAACCTATTTGGAATGAATACTGATCAAGTTAATATGCTGTGGCTTCTGTACTGTCCTCTGTTCTTCACTGCCTTACTCTTCTTCTCCTTTCTATATTCTCTATTTTTTGTCCACCCTTTGCTCTCTGTATTTTTTCTATTTCGTTCTCTCTTTTTTTTTTATTTTTTTCGCTGTCCTTCTCTGATTATTGAAGCCCTATTTATAGGAGTAGAACTTTGCAAAGAACAATATCAACCGAATCACTTAATTTTGGTTCGAATCAAACTTTAAATCCGAACGCAGATTTCCCAGGAGAAGAAGAGAAGAAAAAGATTGCATTATGGAATAGGGACATGCAGCAAGGAATTGAGCAGAGAAATAATAAAAAAAAAACGAATCAATCTATTGATAACGTTGAGATAAGGAGAAACATTGTAGGAGATGAAAAATTGATTGGAGATTGAGAATGATTTGGGGATTTAGATTTTTTTTATCTGAGAAAAAAAAGGAAGAAAACAACGAAGCAGCAACAGCGGCTGCTTACTGCTTGCTGCACCTTGTTGCCATGAGTTAGGCATTATTAGGTTTAGGTTTTAAAACTTAGTTTGGGCCAAACGGCCCAAACCCCTTTTCCTCTTTTTTTTTTTCTAAAAAAAAAAAGCTTTTATTTAAAACTTTTTTTTTAAAAAAAAATAACTCAATACACACTAATAATACATTCAAACAAGTTTTTTATTTTTTCTCACTATTTATTTAATTATACAAATTTGAGAATAAAAATTTAATTAACCCAAAATTTTTACAAAATAATATTTTTGACCCCGGACAAAATTGGGTGTCAACAGTTGCTCCTCTTTACTTGTTGCTTATTAGATGGCAAACAAAGTGGAGTTTGTATGCTGTCAAGATAAGTAATGAGTAAAGACGTAGACATCAATTTTGTTGAAGAGAGCGTCAGATATTGAAAGAACTAAAGTAAGTCGGAGTTTTTTTTTTGTTAAACTTTGGAAATATAAACGATGATAAATAAATCTGAGGACGCAGGTCGGGGTACTGCCGGAACTCAGGAACTGGAAATAAAGTAATGAAAACGAGGACGCAGGTCGGGGTACTGCCGGAGCTCGGGGACTGAAAATAAAATAATGAAAACGAGGACGCAGGTCGGGGTACTGCCGGAACTCGTGGTAAAGGAAATTAAAAATAATTAAAAACCGAGGACGCAGGTCGGGGTACTGCCGGAACTCGGGAACTGAAGATAAAATAATGAAAACAAGGACGCAGGTCGGGGTATTGCCAGAACTCGTGGTAGAGGAAATTAAAAATAATTAAAACCGAGGACGCAGGTCGGGGTACTGCCGGAACTCGGGGACTGAAAATAAAATAATGAAAACGAGGACGCAGGTCGGGGTACTGCCGGAACTCGTGGTAAAGGAAATTAAAAATAATTAAAACCGAGGACACAGGTCGGGGTACTGCCGGAACTCGGGAACTGAAGATAAAATAATGAAAACGAGGACGCAAGTCAGAGTACTGCCGGAACTCGTGGTAAAGGAAATTAAAAATAATTAAAACCGAGGACGCAGGTCGGGGTACTGCCGGAACTCGGGGACTGAAAATAAAATAATGAAAACGAGGGCGCAGGTCGGGGTACTGCCGGAACTCGTGGTAAAGGAAATTAAAAATAATTAAAACCGAGGACGCAGGTCGGGGTACTGCCGGAACTCGGGAACTGAAGATAAAATAATGAAAACGAGGACGCAGGTCGGGGTACTGCCGGAACTCGTGGTAGTGAAAATAAAATAAAACTTAAAGTAGATTTGAGACATGCGACAATGATAGTAATCTTTGTTGTGGCTGTGAATGTCTATGAGCACTTACACTAATAATGAGAGGATATATGATTTCAAATGCTTAATATGCATGGATATATTGATGTGATGCAACACACGAGTCAAAAAATAGGAAATTGATCATAGTTTTGTCATTGTGACTGCCCCTTGGCACCCTTATGCACTATGCCATGCTTGAGACTCAGGGATTAGACCGGATCTCTTTCGCAGAATCAACAAACAGTTAATCACTTCTTAGGTTGCACTATGCTTCCCGCCACAGGGATCCCACTAAATATCTCGTAAAGCATTATTGTTATTCACAAATATGAACTTCCTGCTTTAAACAAAAATTTTATACAACATTTCTATATTGTCAATATAAGTTCGTGAATGAATGCATCCTACCGTGTAAAACATATTTAGGACTTTAAACAAGGTCATTCTTGACAAAGGCAAGATTTAGTAAACATATTTACATTTCTGCAAACGATCCTTTTTAATGAACCATGTTAATTTTTCCCATCAAGAATTTAGCACTCTCCCTCCTTTCTTCTGAAAGATCTAATGAGGTTGCAATCAAAACGCTTTGGATTAAGAAAATTGCCCCAGTGTCCAGTTGTAGATTTCGAGTTTCACTTGGCTGTTCATCTCGCCTTTCTTTGCACCGGTTGTTTGCCATCTTTTTTTTTTTATTATTTTCTTGAAAATAATAAAAAAAAATCTGCCCCAGTTTGACCCATGGTTGCTCTTGTGGACATTGTGTCTTGCATGGTACTAGCTTGAGGTACCTCTGTTTTTTTTTTTTAAACGGTAGGTCGCCCTTTCGGGTTTTCAACCTAGTAAATTGCTCTAACTTCTGCCTAGGCCGCCTTTTCAGGTTTTTGACCTAACGAGCTCATTCTATTTTATTTTAGTTTGCATGCTTCTTTAAAAGTAGATACTTATGCTATGATCACTGTAAAGGAAATGGATTTTGTTTGTAATAATAACATGCATATAATATTTATTAGGATGCAGGATCTTTCTCTTGGAGTCAGTTTTCTTTTACCCTGATGTTTATCTCGAACTGTTCAATCTTCAACGAGGTCTTTTAAGCTTGTATCGTGGCCTGGCTGAAGGTTTATGAAAAGAAAGGGTATATGGCTCAAAGCATTTTGTTTCCCCCCTTCTCCTTTTCTCCTTTTCTCCCATATCCTACCTCTCGACAAATTTTCTTTTTTTATCAACAACATTCAATCACTACTAGAAATTGTGAAGAGATCTTGATTTACTTTAACCATTGTCTGGATATCCATTGCAGATTCTCAGCGGGGTTCTCTTCCTCTCTTTTTTTTTATATTATTATTCGGGAATTTTCCTCTTTTTTTTTCTTTTTTCTTTCCTCTTTTTTTTTTTGTATCCATATTCTGATCCCCACTCATCCCGTGACCAATTACTTTTGGGTTTTGAAACCAAGGTAGACTTTTTGTTAGCGATTGAATGCTGAGCAGAAAATTTGTCAAACGATTCTACCCGACCCTGGTTATGAATATTCAATAGGTAATATAGAAACAATCTCCATTCATGATGTCAAGGCTCAATGGGGTGACTAGGGGTATCTCCTTAGTGTTTGGGATTTACAAAGAAGCCTCATATCATTAGAAAAGAACTGTTCGAGAGTCCACATCATATAGGATTTTATTTACATCACCCTCCATCCTAATCCATGAATTAAACATTCTTTACTATGCATATGAAAAAAAGGTTTAGTAAAACATTGATGTGATCAACGCATAAGAATATACTACTAAACAAACATACAACTTCCTTTTTCTTCTTTTTTTATTATTCTTTTTAGATACTCTCAAGCATAATACTTTTTTACAGCATCTGAATTCACTGAGAGTCGCAAGTCTTCTCCATCCATGTTGGTCAAAATCAGGGCCCCTCCAGAGAAAGCCCTTTTTACGACATAGGGTCCTTCATAATTCGGAGTCCACTTTCCCCTGTGATCTTTATGGATAGGTAGAATCTTCTTAAGCACTAGATCCCCTTCTCGAAAGTGACGTGGGCGGACTTTCTTAGCATGAGCCTTAATAATTCTCTTTTGATACAATTGGCCATGACATAAAGCAACTAATCTCTTTCCTTCAACGATTTTCAAGATTGTTCCAACTCTGATCTCTTTTTTATCATCCTCTGTCCCCAAGTTAACCACTTCAGTGGGCTCTTCATGAGGTTGAATTTCTCTAGCTTCTTGTTCAACCATTCGGAATAATTCAGGATGTGTCTCCCAATTGTCATCATTATTCTCTTCTTCAGTCTGACTAAGAAAGTGATCAAAATTGTATGATGGGTTACTAACATGATCATTATTTTCGGATTCGCAGTCAGATCTGCATTATTGGCGATTAGGTAAAGTATTCAGTTATTTCATTTTTTTTTTAAAAAACAAAAATCTATATATATATATATTTTAAATATATTCCATGATCCAAACAAAATTAACGAAAACACATGCATTTATTCATGAAAACTTATACTTGACAATATGAAATGGAGTACGCCCTTATTTAGTGCCAAGAAGAAATCAATGGCTTTGGGCGGAACCAATGATTTCGAATACATTAATTACTTTTCTATGTGCCACAAAGGTCGTGGGAATTCCTCCTCTATCCAGTTGTTCAACACGGTGCCGGGCGGATGTTGGATTATGAAGCTATCCATATCATTAGAGCAATCATCCATCACTGCAGCAACATCCCTTACAAAATCGAATCCAGCACTGCTGAAGCTGTAGCTGATATGCGGAATGGGAATCCTGTCAACCTTGTACTCACAATGCCCCAGACGGGCCAACCTCTTCTGCTTTTTCTCTTCGGCGATTCGGATCTTATCAACTTTTGTAGGTATATATCCTAATCCATACCGATCTTTGTTGTCATAGAGTATTGGCATGTCAATTGGTCCTTGTTCATATTTTTCAAGCCCTTTGCCTGACTGATACCCATTTTCTATCATGATTTTTGCCACCATGAGAGAAGCTTCAGAAGGTCTAGGCTTCAACAGGGGACTTCCTTCTTTAACAAATGTGGCATTTGCTATCTCCAGTGCTTGGAAGGCCGTTTCAAAAGCCTCCTCAACTGCTTCAATATAAGGAGTATTTGATGGTTGCGTTACCAATACATCTTGTTTGGGTGGGATTTCGTGGAGGTAAATATGATTAGTTAGTTTTTATAGCCTATGGTGTGAAATATGTTTGGGTGGGATTTTGTGGATAATGAACAGTTGGTGCATGGTACTGGTGGGGGTTTTGATGAACATATGTATTGGGCTGATATTAAGTCCCCTGTTGGCGGGAGGTATAAGTATTGGTGTAAGCATTCTTAGAATAATGGTTGGTTCTTTGATATCCCTTCCCTTCATTAGTTACGGCATGAGTTTCTCCTTCCTTCTTTTTCACAAAATTTGGTCTCTTTCCAGTGCTCGATCCGAGATTGTCTCCTGTGATCTTTCCACACCTCAATCCACTGTCAATTCGTTCTCCCACCTTTTTTAAAGCATTGAAGCTGTTAGCAGTACTACTTACCATGCGATCATAGTAGGGATTTTGAAGAGTCTCTATAAATAATGAGATTTGTTCCTCTTCCTCTATGCGAGGCATGACTTGGGCAGCCACGGCCCTCCACCTTTGTGTATATTCTCTAAAACTCTCATTCTGCTTTTGGAACATACTTTGAAGCTGAGTGCGGTCAGACGCCGAATCTTCATTGTACTTGTAGTACTTAACAAAAGCGTTAGCCAAGTCCCTGAAAATTCTGATATTGTCTTTTTCTAATCGTATATACCAATTCAAAGCCCCGACAACGAGACTATCTTGGAAGCAATGGATCAATAACTTGTCATCCTTGTGGTATGCCGACATTTTTCGTACATACATATGGAGGTGAGTATTTGGGCAGGTAGTTCCATTGTACTTCTCAAATTCTGGCAGCTTGAATTTTGGGGGCAAAATAACTTCCGGGACTAAACACATCTCAAAAGCATCTTTTAGTCCTCGATAGTTTGTTCCTTCAATTGCTTTCAATCTTTCCTCTATCAGATCCAACTTCTCTTTCTCCTTGCCTTGAGTGCCATTAGGAAAGTGTGGTTTATTTCCCCCAAGCCTTGCTCCGGGTATGTGCGGAATGAGATGGGCTTGTGGCCCAGAAGTGATGTATGATTGGTGAACCACATGTGTAGGGTCTTCTTCAGCGTCGACGTGCGGAGTTAGTTCCTCGTGGACAGGAACCTCTTCAGCGAAAGGTGGTACATATCCTGGAGGAAGTCCGTAGGGTGGCCAATTGACCGTAGAGTATACGTGTTGCCCAGATGCACCATGTTGATTATTATGAACGTTTGGGGTGAAACCCGGAGGATATTGGGGAGAAACAAGCTGTTCAACATCATCGTTTTTAGGATTCCCATTCCCATTTGATTCATTTTTTTGTAATGTGAGTATCATTTCCATCATCTTATTCATTTGACTTTTGAGTTCTGCTAACTCTGTATCGTTCTTTTGATTCGCCTCACGTTCTTCCATAATCTTGACTTGCAATCGAGTCCGATAAGGGTGCTTTGGAGGCAGTTTTCCTAATTCCAGATTTTTTTTTAATATTTAATAAAAATTTATGAAAGATGAAGAAATGAATGAATGAATGAATGAATGAATGAATGATTGTGATCCAAAATTGTAAATTTTATTGCCAAATCTCCCTTATTACAAAATCAAATTCCAACGAAAAAACAGAAAAACTCATCTAGTCCTACCATTATTACTGCAATCGCTTATTCTAAAAAAAAAAAAAATCTTCTTTTCTCCTACTTCAATAGAAATTCCCAAAATATTCCAATTCTTTCTTGATGGTGACTAAGAATTCTCGGGCCTTCCCAGGTGGTGCTTCCTCCTCAGCTTCTTCAGCCTCTCTTGCCCTTTTTTGCGCCTTCCTTGCAAGTCCTTGGATATCATTAAGAAGTTCGCAGGTTTTTTGGAGAAGATCTTTGTGCTGCCCTTCAAAGTGTTGACTTCTATCACTCCAATAGACTCTATCCGCATCCAGGGACACTTTTTCTTCTTGTAGCAGAAAAATAGTTTTGCTGCTTTCCTCTAGTTTTGACTTTAAATATTTTAATTCTGAACGCATGGCTCCATTTTTTTTGGTTGAGGGAAGCAATCATTTTGTTTTTCTCAGAAAGTGAAACATCAAGGTTTGAGTATTCGTTTTTCCATCTTCGAGTTTGTTGTTCCATCCAAGCAGACCTTCCTTTTTCAGCTTGCATCTCCTCTTCAATCCTTCGCAATTTGTTATTCCATAACTCCTTAGTTTCAAGCTCTTTTTCCTTCAGCTGTTGGTACATTATTTCGTATCTTCCTTCAGCCTCGGCAACATAATCAAATGGTTCATTGAAATTATGGATAGGAAGATGAGGACCTTCAACTTTAGGGGATACAAAGCCTTTTCCGCGGTTAGCCTGCCATAGAGGATATCCGGGAGTAGTTCCTGTAGAAGATCCTTGCTTCACATATCGAACGTCCTTCCAGGCTTCAGTGGCTTCTTTGACTTTCTTGGCTACATTCTCGTCACTGTACGAGAATTCGAAATTAGCTAGACCATGGGTCATGGGGATAAATTGCTTTGACCCCAACTGTCTTCTAACTAGGGCAGGAGCATAGCCAGTAACTCCCCACGGGCCTATGAGAGGAACCCAAGGTTTATCTCCACACCTATACACTACATAAGTATGAGACATCCAGGGGGCCATCCAAATTACTTCCTGCAAATCTAGGAAGAACATGATCCACCAATTCTTTGTCGGCATTTCAAGAGGCCATGCCGCATTACCATATTCTCTTGTTGGGTTATGAAACCCCGGTCTATACAGATTCCATTCGATCTTAGGGAAATCGAAGCATGTTTGGACGGGAAGGTGACTGATCATCCAGATGGTCAAGAGCTTAGTACAACCTCGGAATCGTCCCCTCTTATTAAGCCTACAATGATTCAATGATCGGATAGTTTCCGCCAAGATGGGTATTGCTGGATTCACCTTATGCTCTATTTTCTCAAATAGTTTGACTACCTGACCATCGATTTTCCCCTTTACTTTTGGAAAAATTACTAATCCATAAATGGCAAGAGCAAACGCAATCAGGCCATGATCTGTATCTATGTTGTTTTGGACAAACTGTAAGAGATAGTGAGCATTCAGGTTACCCTTTTTATCTATCATCTGATCTTGAATTTTACCGACATGAATGCCCAACAATCTTGAGAGTATCCTTGCAGTAGTTTTCCTTTCGTAAGGGAAATAGACCTTTTCTTTGGAAGGTATATCCACATTTATTATTTTGTAATACTCTTCGATCGTAGGAACCATGTCAATGTGCTGGAAGGTAAAGCATCGGAGCGAAGGATCCCAGAAGTGTAGCATAGCCTTCAACATCAGAATGTTGGGTCGGACTTGAATGAGGAACGCTATGAGCCCATATTTCTTAGCAAAGTCTTTGGACCTCCTCATTTGTTGCCAAACTTGTTTCAGAGCTCTCAAATTGTTTGGTTCAAAGTCAATTTTCCCTATTGCTGGCAAGGGGATAACGACTCCCTTAGGCAGGCAATCTCCTTCTTCTCGCTGTATAGCTTCTGACTCTTCTATGACTTTTGACCTATCTTCAACCACAACGGACTGGGAGGACATGCCGAATTTATCCATGCTTTCGAAGAATTGGAGTAATAATCTAAGATTTAGCAATAATATTACAATTTTGGACCGTGAATGCAAATGGATATGCGTAAGCAAATACGAAATAAAAGAAAAAGAGGATTTATTTTTAATGCAAGCTGGTTAATTAATGCATAACTTTAAAAGGAAATTCCAAAGACACCAAGTAATTTCTAAAGTCAAAAAAAATGCAAAGGGTAGGTTCTATGACTCCTATCAACAGGTCCCCAAACTGCCCCTTGTCATGATCAATTTGATTGACAAAGGGTCTCCTATCCTTGCCCATCATAGGCTTCAAGCGGAAAGGATTCAGTTTGAGCGAGGGGTTTTCATGAGCCTATACGGAGACCGAAGGTCTCTCAAGGCAACACTACTTAACCCTCTATCTAAACCTAAAAGGTGTTGGGCCCGGGTATAGGGCTTATGCATGGAAACAATAAATAATCGATAAGGCACAAGTATGTAGAAATAAAAATAAAAAACCAAACAAAAAAGAAATTTAAATCAAGCAATACATAGAGACCAAAAAATTAATTATGGCTTAACCCTCAAATTTCTCCAGTGGAGTCGTCAGCTGTCGCAACCGTCCCGAAGGGCGCCGCGAAAAAAATAATTATTTATTTAATATTTAAATTAATTAAAGAGATTTGGAGTCTCCACCAATTGATTTATCCATAAAAATGGAATGGTGCAATTGGACACCTAAAAAAATGGTCTGCGCATCAGAGATTGGATTAGGGGGTTGATTACGAGTAGGGAAGGTATTAGCACCCTACCACGTCCGTTCTAAGAACGGTTACCTATTTGGTCTATATTATTTACTTGATTAATTTGGTTTGGTTTTCAATTATTAATATTAAAAAAAAATTGTTCATTATTTTTATTTTATATGCCCCATTTTTATCAGCATATTATCAAAGATGATAAATGACTATGATTGAGAAATGGGTTGCCTAAATAGCAATTTCTCTGCGGAATAAAATCAAATCCTATAACATTTGGATATAACAATGGTGAATTTAAAATTTCTATTTTAGTAAAGATTTACAGCAATAAAAATTAGTTCTAAAATTATTTCAAAATGATTTGTTTACAAAATTTCCTTTTCGATATAGGATTGTGTTGCGGTAAAAAAAAAGTTCTAAACTTGTAAGCAAAACTATTATCGTTGAAATAATTATTTTTAATTGTTTATATTCACCATTGTTATAACGGTTAAGGATCAATGAATTTATTCACATTGATTTTAACACTAAAAAGAAATTTAACGAAATATTTACTTTTGATTTTTGCCATTTAGATTTAGCCAACACTCATGGCCAACTCTAATATAAAAAATATGCCTTAAGATCATTAGGTAAAATTTTATGTAACCGTGACCACGGTCATTTCCTAATTTTTCTGTCCTCGGCAAAGTTTTGAAATATTTTTAATGTATAACAAAAGCGTATTTTAGTATGATTTTATTATTTTAAATTTGAAAATCAAATCCAACCAATACTCATGGTCAAATTTGATAACAAACATGCCTCAAGACTATCCGATAGATTCTACATAACCGTCACTCCGGTTATCTTCCAATTTTCTGTCATCGGCAAAAATACTTTAACTAGCGTGGCATTACACTAAATCAATAAACAACATAAACTAAACAAAGGCGTATGATAGGCTATTGTTTCTCAAATTGGAATTATGTAATACTCATTTTTTGAGTGTGGAGAGGAAGCCCAAGAGATCTCACAAATGTGTTACCTTTAGGTGAGAAAAATTGACTTTCCAAAACACAATTAATAAATTCAGCTAAATACGTAATGAATTAAATCACTTATTTTTACTTGAACCAAACCAAATTACTTATTATGATATATAATAGAAAATTAGAGAATCCTTAAACTAAATCTTGTAATTAGTCAAAAGATCAGAAAAGAAACGAGAGCCCACACTACTAGCTGATGATGGAACAATACATCAATCAACCTATAAGACCTTAAAACAATACTAGCAAGTGGCGTGCAGCATCACAAATAATAACAAGCCAAACCAGTGCAGCATCATAACTAGCAAGTGGCAATTTATATTTCATGGAGGGAACCCGTGCAGCATCACAACCATTAAACCAGAAAATAAAAACAATTAAACAACTGAATCATTTCACAAATTCAATGGAAAAAGGAAAACAATTACGCTATTAAAACAATTACTCTAGTAAAGCCTTAAAACAATTACTCTAGTAAAGGGAAAAGCTATCATCATTTCACAAATCCTTAAACCAGAAATCAATTACAATACCAAAGTAAATTGAAAATAAATAATAAAGAATAATATATTGAATTGATGAAAATACGAAATAAAAACCTATTTGGAATGAATACTGATCAAGTTAATATGCTGTGGCTTCTGTACTGTCCCCTGTTCTTCACTGCCTTACTCTTCTTCTCCTTTCTATATTCTATATTTTTTGTCCACCCTTTGCTCTCTGTATTTTTTCTATTTCGTTCTCTCTTTTTTTTTTTTCGCTGTCCTTCTCTGATTATTGAAGCCCTATTTATAGGAGTAGAACTTTGCAAAGAACAATATCAACTGAATCACTTAATTTTGGTTCGAATCAAACTTTAAATCCGAACGCAGATTTCCCAGGAGAAGAAGAGAAGAAAAAGATTGCATTATGGAATAGGGACATGCAGCAAGGAATTGAGCAAGGAAATAAAAAAAAAAAACGAATCAATCTATTGATAACGTTGAGATAAGGAGAAACATTGTAGGAGATGAAAAATTGATTGGAGATTGAGAATGATTTGGGGATTTAGATTTTTTTATCTGAGAAAAAAAAGGAAGAAAACAACGAAGCAGCAGCAGCGGCTGCTTGCTGCTTGCTGCACGTTGTTGCCATGAGTTAGGCATTATTAGGTTTAGGTTTTAAAACTTAGTTTGGGCCAAACGGCCCAAACCCCCTTTCCTCTTTTTTTTTTTTTTAAAAAAAAAACCTTTTATTTAAAACTTTTTTTTTTAAAATAACTCAATACACACTAATAATACATTCAAAAAAGTTTTTTATTTTTTCTCACTATTTATTTAATTATACAAATTTGAGAATAAAAATTTAATTAACCCAAAATTTTTACAAAATAATATTTTTGATCCCGGACAAAATTGGGTGTCAACACTTGTTGTTGAAAATGCTTGGAAAATGTGAATATAACCAATTGATAATTGTTAAATAAAAAGGAAATAAAGGATAGCCAAGTGACTAAATGTAATTGAGAGAGGTACATTATAAAGAAAGTGTAGTATTGTGTGAAATCCGACTGTGATATTATACGAATCGGATAGTCCACGACAAAGAATAAGATATAAATATGTGTGGAATCCGACTGCGATATTACGCGAATCAGATAATCTATAACAAAGAATAAGATATAAATATGTGTGGAATCTGACAATGTTACTCCAAATCTGACAGATTATAATTACCTATAAATAATTCACCAATGTGTAACAGCCTTGCAGCTCATGGCGACACGTGTAACACCCCACTATTTTTAATATTTTTAGTAAAATAATTAAATTATTTAATATGATGTTTTCAATATTGGAGCGTCGTAACAAAATTTTAATTTCATTATTATATTTGAAATATGTTTCTTAATCGAAATAAGTATAAATTTGTTATCATACGTTTTTCAAAAATAAAAGAGTGTTTTTATTTAGTTTAATTAATATTTTGACAGGGAGCTCAACTAGTAAGCCTTAGAGGCATTTTCATTAAAAGTTTCTTTAGAAATATATGTTCAATTTAATATTTTAAACATTGAGGTTGTTTTATTTTTAGCTCCTGGACTGATTTAATATATTAGCGGTATAAGTTATATTTAATGACTTATTATTTCAAGATTTTGAATATTATATTTTATCAAGTTTGACATTAGAATTGAGAAAATGTATTTACATTTGAATTTTTATACTTCTTCTTACGCAATAGCTATCTATAGGGACCAATAACTTTATTAATTTTCAATCAGTTTAGAGTAATTAAAAGTACAATATTGTTCTATTTAAATGTATTTTATTTTTAGAATCATCAAAATTTTTGTTATAATCCAAAATACCTACATACATTGACAACAAAGGAAAACAAATTATTAAAATATATATTTTAAATCCTATTACTACTTTCCAAAAGAAGCCTCCGCCTCACTTAGTACCATTACCCCAAAATCACACTACCCAACCCGTTAGAATGAGAAAGAAACACAAAGAAAGAAAAATAGAAAACAACACCCGAGAGAGAAGAGGAAAGGCGCATCAGACATAGAGAATTCTAGGGAATTCAATCTTTCCGGTCCAATGAATCAAAATCCAATTGTTCAATTTCAAATCTTTCTTAGGTATATATTTTCCTCAAATCTCTCTATCCATATACCTAATTTATTCGATGATCCGTTAATATTTTTATTATCCCTATATTTTCAAATAAATAGATGTTTTGGGAAAAAGTGATATATCTTTATTGTATAATGATATATATTTATTATTTTTAACAAAAATGAATTTAGTTGATATATATATATATATATATATATATATATATATATATTATATTTTTAATGTTATAATTAGTTTTAACATATGTCCCTATTTAGATCCAACACGTTATTGTGGACCCTAACCCTAGAGTAAGTCGCAGTTATAAAAGTGGCTTTGTTGCTGTGACTAGGATTTCCAAGGTAAGAGGAAGTACTTTAGTTTAAATTAGAGAGAGGATTTAATTATAGTAATAAGAATATAATTAAGTGTATATAATTAGGATTTCCAAGGTGAGAGGGAGTACTTTAGTTTAATTATATGTGTGTGTCTTGTTAAGTGTTAGAACAAATTGATATAAACTATAGTATGAAAACTCTAGGTATATGCTCTATGTATATTTGTATTTTATATGTTCTATGCTTTGAATTATGTGTTGTGTTGTGTATTAAATGCTTTTGATTATATGTTGTTGCATTTCAATACCTCTTGAACTATGAATAATGCAAATATGTTTATATGTTATACCTAATGCTTAATAAATTAAATAAAGAAATAGTTATGTACAAATTAGAATGAAGCAATTTTTAATTGAGTTTGAACACCCAACATTATGGTATCAGAGCAATGGTTGCAATCCTCGGCTGTAGAATATGGATTTCCATATCTCCAATGTGTTACTCCACATGAGAGTAACCAATGAATAGTTAGTTAAGCGTTAGTATTCCATTAGTAAGAGTATGAGTATTTGATTAAGTTAGTCAGTCTTTATTAATACTAGAATAGTGTTTATATCTTTTAACTAATCTTAAGAATGTATCTCCCGTCTAAAGTGGGCTAAGCTAAATTTTCCAATGTGACTTTGTCATATTTAGAAGCGGACAAAAAGTAAAGATTAAGGGAAGTGAAAATCCCCAACGGGTCGGAGCACGAAATTGCTACCCCAACGGGAAAGACTAATCCTTAGTTTTGAATTAAATATGCCAATTCCGAATATGACAAAGAAGTTGATGCTTTTATTTAAAATGAAATTATAAAGCCCTCTTTAGAATGGAAGATGAGTTATTTATTATATAATTGGAATTCAAGTAGTACGAAAAATGATTCTATCTCCAATGCAATGTAAAATCGAGATTGGCCACCTCGGGATTTACATTTATTGATAGATAGCATCATTGAGTCCTTGAGTTTAACAAAATAATTTTTAAATTTTCTATGCCTAAGGATAGGAGAAGTAATATAGGTCATCCAAATCCTATAAACTCCGAGCATTCCTAATCAGAGTGCACAGGGAAGTGAATAGGTGTCAACCCAATGTGTTTGACTTGGCTTTTAATTACTAAGTGCCTTCTTAATTTAATTTCCACACTATATTTTGGTGATAATGATACTAGTAATGGTAAGATGCAAACTTGTTTTTGTATCAAACTACTTTGAAACTTTGTTTTGGAAAAGTAATGATATTATGAATTATGATGAATTTCAAGCATAATACTTTTCAATATGTTGAATCGATTCGAACCATGATAATTGACTATTATGTCGCACAATAAGTCTTTAAGAAGGTATTGCTAACAACGTGAATTCCTAAGTAATTGAGTGGTGGCGTAGTTTATTCTTGAATTACACCATTTGCAAATTAAATAGGAATCCACTTTATGCGACAAAAGTCAATTTGAAATGAAACTTGAACTTTAAATCCAAAACAAAAGGAAATGCATTTATTGAGAATTGGAAATGTGGATGAAAATAAACTTTTGATGGAAGAACACATTCCTTTTATTTGGATTTAATGACCTTAGAGGACTTTATGCTTCTCTTTGTAAAATGAGTCCTCAAGATTTTCGATTTGGTTCCAAAACCGATATAAATTATTTTGGAAACCTATACAAATGCTATGGACTTTTAAATGTTCAACATGTTTTTCATTGTTGAGTGATTTCGTTAAAGTTTTGGATGAAAATGATTTATGAATAATGATGTGTTTTCTTTATCTTAAGGAGAACACAACTCTTGAAAGTGACATTATCACCAATTATCAAATCTTTTCCTTGTGAATTATCATTTAATAATTTTTCCAAAAATGTGGAAATGAAAAATTTGAATAATACAAGGGAAGGTATCAAGATTGGTTAAAGGCAATGCATCTAGCTTAGAGTTACAACCTAGTATAGAACCTAAACTAGGAAAGTGGATGTTATGCCTTTCCTTTAAGTTTGCATAGGACTCAAGGGAAATGTTTTGTTACTATTGAACAAGCTATATTTCAGAACTATAAAATTTTCCAACCGTTCTGAATTGTATTATGAAATATAGTTTGTTGAATGTTAAAGTAACAGTTTTAACATCTTCTATAAAAGTCTTGGTATGAAAAGCTTAGATCGTGTAAGAGAATTTAAGCTAGAGTTTTAGAAGATAAGAAGTATTTAGCGTGAAATCACATCCTAAGGAACCAAATAGGAAACCTCGAATCTTATGAAGAATAACTAAGCGTAGGCCTAGTTAAAAGTTTAATTTAAGAAAAACTTTTCTTTTAGATTGAGAAGTAAGAGTTAGTTAGACTAAATTAGTAAGTATCAATGAAGGTCTAAGTTAGCTTGAATGTATAGCTAAGTCGAGTCCTTATATATTTCTACATATGCTGAATTCTGTTTATACTTGAATAATTGAATTATATGTGTGTATGTTGGTGATTCCAATTTTATTCAAGACTACTTATCGACTCGAATTTTCAAAGTTAATCACCTTGTATCATTTTCATAGTAACTCTTATTGTCTATCATTTCCTACTTTATATACTCCTCAATAATAATCTTCCTTTAAGAAAATTATGAATGAAATGAATTGGTACTTTTTGAAATACACCTTCTAATACTCTGATAATTTGGAATGTGTAAGTATCTAATCTTATCTTATGTAGTTGAATGGTTTTGTTAATTTGAGTTAAACTCTTCTTTTTATCAACTAACAAATGTTTTCCTATTGATACAGAAGTAAATATATTAATACTACTTTGAAATATTATATGCCTCTTATTTTTCTAAATCATCACTTAATTTTTATAAAGGCTTCCATTCTACTATAATTTAACATACACTTGTCAAAGATTTATTAAGGATATTATATCTCAGCCCTAGTTATAAAATACAATAGGAATGTGTTTGAATGAAAGTGTGTATGTATTTTCTTTTCGTTAAAAATCTTTTTGAATATACTCGTAAAGGATTTTGTTTTTGTGAAAATTTAATCTTTGTCCCTTGAAAGTAATGATGACCATTTTGATGACAACATTTCAATTTTTGTTTGGGATATCTAATTATAACTATTTTCAATAAATCCTATGGGAATATAAAGCAATTTGAGTATAGCTGAATATATGTAGTGATGGATTTTATGAAAGTATAAAGTAATATAAGTAGCATACCTTCTTCTATAAATAAACTTATAAATAAGTATGAAAACTTTTTATTATTGAAACCATTGACTCAATTCAAGTGTAGTTTAGTATAGGTGTGAAATTACTCTTCTTACTTGGGTCTAAATGCTCATTGATATCTATTATTATGATACTAATACTAAGTTGCAAGAATGCCTACATAAATAATATGTTTGAGTGATAGTGAATTGTTAGTAATATGATGTTTTGTATTTTATAACCTTATACTATATTTTGTAATTTAAATTGTAGTATGTTGTGTTTTAAAGTTTGAGTTTCAATTAATTAGTCAAAATCAAACCTAGAGAGGGGTCTTAGTAGCAAAAGGATAATAATATCAATAAAACCTTAGCCTAAACTGCATTCTAAGTGAGGGAGCAAACCCTTAGACTAGTAATTAACCCTTATTTAAGATGAGGTCAACCATTCAAGTAAATCGAATTTCTGGGACGAAATTCATATAAGTGGGGGAGATTGTAACACCCGCTATTTTTAATATTTTTAGTAAAATAATTAATGATTTAATATGATGTTTTCAAGATTGGAGCATCGTAACAAAATTTTAATTTCATTATTATATTTGAAATATGTTTCCTAATCGAAATAAGTATAAATTTGTTATATGTTTTTCAAAAATAAAAGAGTGTTTTTATTTAGTTTAATTAATATTTTGACATGGAGCTCCAGGTAAGCCTTAGAGACATTTTCATTAAAAGTTTCTTTAAAAATATATGTTCAATTTAATATTTTAAACATTTCTCTAAATTTTCATAGCATTCTGAGCCTGTTTTATTTTTAGCTCCCGAACTGATTTAATATATTACCGGTATAAGTTATATTTAATGACTTATCATTTCAAGATTTTGAATATTATATTTTATCAAGTTTGACATTAGAGTTGAGAAAATGTATTTACATTTGAATTTTATACTTTTTCTTACGTAATAGCTATTTGTAGGAACCGATAACTTTATTAATTTTTAATCAGTTTAGAGTAATTAAAAGTACAATGATATTGTTCTACTTAAATGTATTTTATTTTTAGAATCATCAAACTTTTTGTTATAATTCAAAATACCTGCACACATTAATCAACAAAGGAAAACAAATTATTAAAATATATATTTTAAATCCTATTACTACTACCCAAAAGAAGCCACCGCCTCACTTAGTACTATTACCCCAAAATCACACTATCCAACCCGTTAGAATGAGAAAGAAACACAAAGAAAGAAAAATAGAAAACAGCACCCGAGAGAGAAGAGGAAAGGCGCATCAGACATAGAGAATTCCAGGGAATTCAATCTTTCCGGTCCAATAACTCAATATCCAACCGTTCAATCTTAAATTTTTCTTAGGTATATAATTTCCTCAACTCCCTCTATCCATCTACCTAATTTATTCGACTATCCGTTAATATTTTTATTATCCCTATATTTTCAAATAAATAGATGTTTTGAGAAAAAGTGATATATCTTTATTGTATAATGATATATATTTATTATTTTTAACAAAAATGAATTTAGTTGATATATATATATATATTTTAATGTTATAATTAGTTTTAACATAAGTCCTTATTTAGACCCAACACGTTACTGTTGACCCTGACCCTGGAGTAAGTCGCGGTTATACAAGTGGCTCTATCACTGTGACTAGGATTTCCAAGGTAAGAGAGAGTACTTTGGTTTAAATTAGAGAGAGGATTTAATTATAGTAATAAGAATATAATTAAGTGTATATGTGTGTGTCTTGTTAGGTGTTAGAACAAATTGATATAAGCTATAGCATGAAAACTCTAGGTATATGCTCTATGTATATTTGTATTTTATATGTTCTATGCTTTGAATTATGTGTTGTGTTGTGTATTAAATGCTTTTGATTATATGTTGTTACATTTCAATACCTCTTGAACTATGAATAATGCAAATATGTTTATATGTTATACCTAATATGCTTAATAAATTAAATAAAGAAATAGTTATGTAAAAATTAGAATGAAGCAATTCTTAATTGAGTTTTAACACCCAACAATGTGATTTTAAAAAGAATAAGGGGTTTAAATTCAATTAGGAAGAGCTTAAGAACTTGCATCATGCATGGAGAAAAGGTGGACGTTAGGAGTAGGGGAGAAACATTCGTATAACGTTAAGGCAGGCAAGAGTATCTAGATTGTGCCATTGAAACAATCGCCGAGAATTATTGTGGAAAACTTTTATCTTCCAATGGACACGGGTTCGCAACCCATGTTGGGGATTGGTTTTACGCAACCATAATAATTCTGTCAGTTACTATGGTTGCGTAAAACCAATCCCCAGTCACGGACCAACAAACATCAATTCGGCATACTGACAATTCGGCATCAATAGTCAATCAATACGTAACCGACATAACGGTTCGTCATTATGCTGCTATTGATGGCATTCATGGAGTCGTTACTCTTAGGCCTTAATGCCCATCATGGCTCATCATTACAGTGTCTCCTTCCAACCACCCTATAAATACAGGTAGTGACCAAGGTATGACCGAACTCATCTCCCGTTGTTTACACACGGCACACACACCACCCCCAAAATATCCCGACTCGGTGACGGAGTTCTTTAACCGGGAACCCGTTATCATCGTCGTACATCAACAAAACCGGCTTGCCGGTACATGTGGGATAACACCCCACAACATTGGCGGCCACAGTGGGAGCTGCAAATTAATTCCCCTACCTTATTACCTACAAACTTTACACTGTTCAAGCACAAGAAAGCCGCCAGAACAAATCCAGTTTACAAAAATTCATGAAAAGATATACAGTTATACTATCCAACAAAGTCAACAATGCATTAGCCACATACACAAGGATGGCAGTAATAGATATGAAACTGAACAAGAGTATAGAAGGCATCAAGGACATTACAACCGGACTTGGCAATTCAAGAGAGATTCGATAATGAACCTCTTTAGACAATTCGGTCAGCATAGCAATGCAAATAGACAAGATGCAAAACTATCAACAAGAATTGAGTGGCACCGCCACCGGTCACGGATCTAGATCCAGACTCACCGACTTCTCCACATGGAGCACGACCCGAATTATGATAGTCAAGCCCACCTTCACAGGTGCGACCGGCAGCATAGTCGTCGACCACGACCCTATCATCACGCGGATTCACAATGCTACTTGCTATCACACCGTCAAAGTTCACGGTGGTTATGCGTCAGAGAAATAGGTTCGCCGAGGACCACCACGAGAACCGCCATGGACCAGTTGCGATCTCGCGATGTTTTCCTCACTTTTGTGTCACCGTGTTGTTGTTTTGTTCAACAGTGAAGATTTGTTGCCCTCCATTCTATCGTACTGGCATGCTTTTCAGACAAAAGGTTTGAAGATTGAGGGCACAAAGCTAGTTCAAACAAAAAAAAAGACCATGATGAATTGGCCCATGAAAAAACAAAAATGGCCCATCTTGAAGGCTAAACAATGTTTCAAACCAAGAAATACTCGTGGGATAATAAGGGAAGTGACATTTTTCTTAAAGTATTATTCCAATTTTATAGCTTTGATATGTGTTCTTGCATAGATTATATCAAATTAACAATGCACCTATTCTTTAATAATTATACATCATGCAACTATTATAATATTTTTGTCAGCTTATAGCTTATTATTAATAGCAAAAGAAAATATAATTTTGCTCCTTAATGTCGCTATATGATAATTGTTATTTAATTTTTTAATTGTTATTTTTTATTGAAATGTACAAACATGATGCCTCAATTTTATCAGGCTAGTCTAAAAAGGACTCCGGCATTCTTGTCAACGAACTATAAGCTTTTCAAGAGGAGAATAAAAAATATTCCCTATCACAATTATTCTAGCCCATGAGGCTTCCAAAATGTACCACCCCCTAATTCGATTAGTCATCGATTTAGTAGCGGTTAGAGAGATACATGATTTTTTACGATCACTATCTCGAGAGTACTCTATGCGGACATAACTCTGATATTTTCTTCAATATTCAATATGCTTCCAAAGATGAGGAACACGTTGCTATATTCCCTTATCCGGACTCATTTGTTGACGGCGAAGAACTTTGTGTCGAGTTTCCCTATTCGCTTTAGGGTTCAGAATGAGAGGAACTTCATGTTGAATTCCCCTTCCTGGACTCTTGCCAAGAGTGAGGAACCCTCAATTGGGCTTCCCCCTTAGGTCTTGTATCCGACAGCCGACAAACAAGGAATCTTCATGCTAGATTTCTTCCTTCGAACTCACTAGACGACTCGAGAAACCTTGCACCGAGTTCCCCCATTCAAACTCTGTTTTCGGACATTGAGAATATTGTATTGTTTTCCCTCCTTTGAAATCAATTGAAAGATTTGAAGAATTTATTCGGAGATAAAGATCCGTTTCATAGACACAAAAAATTCAACGCTTAACCGGTCTTTCCTATTCATACCTCGACGGTCCTTACCTCACAAAATCGAGTTGGGGGGCTACTGTTATGGACCAGTATCACAGACAAATAATAACCGATATCACAAACCAACAAACATCAATTCGGCATACCGACAATTTGGCATCAATAGTCAATCAATACGTAACCGACATAACGGTTCGTCAATATGCTGCTAATGATGGCATTTATGGAGTCGTTACTCTTCGGCCTTAATGCCCATCATGGCTCATCATTACAGTGTCTCCTTCCAACCACCCTATAAATACAGGTAGTGGCCAAGGTATGACCAAACTCATCTCCCGCTGTTTACACATGGCACACACACCACCCCCCAAAATATCCCGACTCGGTGACGAAGTTCTTTAACCGGGAACCCGTTATCATCGTCGTACATCAACAAAACCGGCTTGCCGGTACATGTAGGATAACACCCCACAACAAGTACCTTTTTATTTGTAAACGGATTTTATAATGATTTTTTATAAAAGTATTAGTGGTTGTAAAGGATATTTATATATCCTCGTTTTGATGAATTCAAATTATGTTACAACCACCTATAATGTAATTAATTGATCCCTATCTTTTATATAAATTTATCTGGCTGTGATAGGTACAAAGATTTATTTTGGGAAAGTCCATATTTCAAACGAAACTTTGCCAAAATTTCTATAAAAGTTTTAAACCTATTTTGGAAAACCTCATTTATGACTATTATATTTTAAATTAAAAATGTAGGATGTTACAGGTTACACTGACGCCTAACGAGTCATTTGAACCTAATGGGTCATTTTGCCTGACAGGTCATTTTGCCCTAACAGGTCATTTGGAACACCTAACAGGGCACCTAGTGTGCCAGTGTATCCAACGATCAATTCCACTGCAGAAGGTCCCATTGCCATTATTATTTCCATTTATATAACATTTCCTTTACAATTTATTTAATCATTCCACAATCCAATATCCAACATCAATTATAAATATCACACATTTAGCACATAGTTTGCATAATCAATTCTCAACAATCAATAACAATCAGTCGACATACTCAAGTATGCCATAATATAAGTCAACTCTCTAGGGTTCTTCACTTCCTACTTTTATATCATACCAAAAGAAACATATATTATAAACAATTCATTTAATATAAAACTAACCAATATTAAGCTATTTACCATTAATCCAACTCTAAACAATTATTAATTTGTTACCCACAACCCAATCTAACTATTAATCTCAAATCCTATTATAAACTCTAACTATCCCTAACTCAAAGTGTAGAAAAGTGTCTCACCTTACCTTAAGTGTGGTGAAAGAGATAAGAAACTTATGAAACCTTATCCTTGGGAGTTGTATAACTTGAACCTCTTTAGCCTTGATTGCCACCTAAGGAGGGTTATGATCCAATGGGTATAAATAACGCTGGAACTTGAGTTATATGATGGGGTTGATCCTTCCTTCATTGGTTCTTGATTTTGAGGCATGTGATTGTGAGTCTCTTCATGACTAAAGTGTTGGAAAATCAATGGAAGAAGAGGGAGAGGGTTCAAAATTTAGAGGAAGGAGAAGAAGGTTTTTCTTGCCTATTTTCTTAGTACCAACTTGATGGGGATGATGAATATGAGGGTGGTTGAAGATGGTTGCTCTTGGTTTTGGTGTTTGGCTTCTTGAATCAAGAAAGGAGATGAAGGAGATGATGAGATGATGAAAGAGATGGAAGTGTGTGTTGTTGTGTTTGTTTTTTTTCTTTTTATTTCCTTTTCCATTCTTTCTTGGCCACCAAGTTGGGATGAGTGGCCAAGATTGGTTGGCTTCTTGAGGAAGCCAAGAAGGAGTGTTCGACTCTTTTTTTTTCGTGTGTTTCAAGTAGGTAATCGATTACCTCATAAGGTAATCGATTATCACCCTAATGCAACAACTAAGGAGATTCACCAGGGAGCTGATAATTGATTATTCCACCCAAGGTAATCGATTATCTCACTAAAATCACAAAGTAATCGATTACTTCCCCAAGGTAATCGATTACCCCTAATGCATCAACTAAGGAGGTTTTACCAGGGAGCTGATAATCGATTACTTCACCCAAGGTAATCGATTATCTTTCCCAAAACTAGTATTGGCAATTAGGACCGTTGCCCGCCCGCCCGCATTTTTTTCGGGCAGGGCATAGTTTTTAAGAAATAATTTCGATTCATGCCCGCCCGTTTTTTTTTGCGGGCATTTACGGACTGGCTGCGGGCGGCCCGCAGGCCCTGTAAAAAAAAGCCCGCAGGCCCCGTAAAAAAAACTACACTGAAAATGCTTGCAAGTTGAAGGTTAAACAATACTTCTATATAGTACATTCAATTCAATTGTCAGTAACTCACTATGTAAGTCTGCTACGAAAATGAGGGGCTAGAAATGGAAGAAACTTCAAACTGTTAACCAGCTACACGAATAGGTAATAATAATAAAAAAAACCTCTACTCAGAGTTGTGGCCTTGTGGGAGAGACACAAGTTGAAGTTGTTACTCTTCTTCTTCACTGCTGCACAAGGATAGAAAATGCTCTCACTGAAGTCTTTCTCTCTCAGCTTCTTCTTCTTCTACTTTCTCTCACTAAAGTCCTTCCGGTTGCTAGAGCCTCTCAGCTTCTTCTTCTACTTTCTCTCTCAACTCTAAAGTCTTTCTCTCTCATGGTCTCACTGGCTGCATGTCGAAGGCGCCACCAGCGAGCAACGAACCGCCACGGCCACGAACCGACGAGCCAGCCACGAACTGCCAAGGCCACGAACCACCACGAGCCAGCCACGAACCGCCAAGGCCAGGAACCGCCACGAACCGGCCTGATCTGCCACGAACCGCCACGGATCTGCCACGAACCGCCACAGATCTGCCACAAACCAGCCTGATCTGCCATGGACCGCCACGAGCCAGCCCGATTTGCCACGATCCGCCACGAGCCAGCGTGATCAGCCTCCATCTGCCACTTGTCCACGACGAGAATTTTTTTTTGAACTTAAATGCGAGCTTAAATGCGGGCCGCCCGCATACCCGCCCTGCCTGCAATTAGGGCGGGCAGGGCCAAGATTTTTGGCCCTAAATATTTTAACGAGCGGGCGGGCTTGCCCGCCTTTTTTGCAGGACGAGTGCAGGCGCGGGCCATGCCCGCTCGCCCACCCGTTTTGCCAATGCTACCCAAAACCCATATATTGACAGATTCTAACTCTAAGGCATTACTCTTAACTCCTACACATAGTTTACAATTGATATCCTCATAAATTCTAAATTATGTTTTTCCCAATTAAACTTGGGTTTAAAATTAGGGATGTTACATAATTCTATCAGTCACTTAAATACTTCCTGACTACGAAGGATGGTCCTTGCTATAGCCAATTTTGGGAAAACTGTCCGAAATTGTACGATGAACAATTGGTGAAGTACCGAGCAAGCATAGGTTGAAGGACATTTACTCCAAATTGATCTTTCGTAAAGTGTGGAGGGCGATGTGAGGAAAAAGTAAAAGAAAAAGAATGCGTAGCAATGTCTACGAAGTAAAAGTAAAGAAACGTAGCAATGACTACAATGTGAAAGTAAAGAAAAGAAAACAAAGGATACATGGAGAAGTTGCATTACATTGCATTGCATTACAAATGTTTATGTATTATCAACCGTAGTTAATAATTATGATGATGATTATGTATGTGCGATGTTATGAAAGGAACAAAGTTAAACGAGAAGTATCAAATGTGAAAAGGAGAAAGAAAAGAAGAAATGAATCATATGGAAAACATGTAAATTGTTATATTTAATTGTATAAAACATGCATTTTCATTATGTCTTATTATTGTTTTTAATTGTTTCCTTTGATTTTGAATAAATATCTCACCCTCTTAAGTTGATATTTTAGGTACCTTTATTGGAGAAGACGTAATCTTCAAACTGTCGAGGATGAGTGCACTCCTATTAGTGGAGTGTAACTTTACACTATGTTTATGAAAATCATAGACGAGGCAACCATTAGAACTCTTACCACTTTATTTTTGGAAATATATAAATGTATGTAAGTTTTATATGTTTATTTTCTTTAAATGAATATGTGAACGTCACTTATAAAGGATATTTAAATATCCTTTTTTGTCTAGTGATGTCCTTAAACTGTTTATATTTTTACTGTATCTGGATCTGACAGGTTGTATTTCAAACTTTTTTAAAAGGAAAGATCCATATTTTAAAGTATACTCGGTCAAATTTTTCCTAAAATCTTCATCTATTTAATAATTAATAAAAGAATTAAAAGTAGGATTTTACACAAAACACAACAATACTTTAAAACTCATGTTCCTCTTTCCATGTCATTCGGCCGAATGAATAATGATATTAAGGGGCACTTTATCAAACATCAATACTAGTTTTACGAATCAAATCAAAGATATATAACTTCATGAAAACATCCTAAAGAAAAGTCATTTATCAACCCATCTTTAAAATCAATAAAATGAAGCTTAAGATCTCACATGCAAATGAAAATCTATCCCTCTCCTATTCGGTTTCACTCAATAAAATAAGGAGGAAACATTTTTCAACTAGAAACTCATTTGGTTTCAAATAATCTCTTTTTTAAACACCATGGATCTTTACATGCATGTCAAGAAATAAGCATTATTTCACAAAATCCTTAGAGTACCACACATAACAAAGTCTAAAAATTTGAATCTTTCTTAGCTCCAATACACCCACATTCGGCCTTCTCCAACAAAATGGGGAAAACACTTTTCAAATTAAAAACCAAAGCTTTATTCAATTAATCTCATTCAAATATAAAGGGATAAACACAAACAATCTAAAAATCAATTCCTCTTCTTCCTATTCTTCTTCAATCAATTCGGGTCCTTCATACAAAAGGAGGAAACATTTTTCAAATTAAAACTTAATCTAGATTCAAACTTATTTCATTCAAATACACTAAAGTAAAACATAAAACTGTAAAATCAAATCTCTGAATAAGGTGGATTAATTTTGATGATAACAATGTAATTAAATTATGGACTTAATTTGAAGAATGCAAGCCCAACAATAAAGAAGATCAAGTGCTTAGTTTAATTATTCATTCTCATTTATTCTTAATGTATTTTATTTTATTTATGAGAGTGGGTAGTTTAGGTTTTTATTCTCACATAAGGTCAAATAATATTCATGTATGAAAGGTTGAGATTAAAACCAATCAGACTTGAGAAGAGAATTGAAAACAATGTTAGAAAACTTAATTTTTCCAACATTGACCAATTCACTCGAGTGATTCTCAATTCACTCGAGTGATTAATGAATTTTAAGTAATATAGCCGTTGGATAAAGTAAAAAGGCAACACTATCAGAGTTGACCACAAAACACTCGAGTGTTTCCAAAAAGACACGAGTGATTTAGGTCTGACAGCAAATTTTTTTAACGTTAGAAGAGGACAAAAAGGAAGAATAACTTGGTTTTTCCTTCCCTTTTGTCCCCTCACTTATATTCTGAATAGTGACCATTATCTAATATAACAAGCTTAGATTCTATCATCGATTCTCTCTCTCTCAAGTGTTAAAATCATTTTTTCTCTCTAAACTCAACCAAGCATTCATCTTTATTATTTGTCTTAGTGAGTTAAGAGAGTTTGCTTCATTTGTAAGAGAATTATTTGTTGTAAAATTCTCAAACACTCAAACACTTTAGCTTGTTTAGAAAATCTTGGTGAGGTATCCAAGTACTTGGTGAGGTATCCAAGTTCTCAAGCCTTGGGAGGTTCTCAAGCACAAAGACTAAGAGGATTCTTAGCTTGGTGGGCTCTTGGAGGTTCCAAGGAGCTTAAGAAGAAGGGTCTCTTCATCACCAAATCAAGTTGGGGTAGAAATTTCAAGAGTTTGATACACTCTTGAAAAGGGTTAGGATTGAGTGAGGAATCTCAATTTATCCTTGTAATTTCCAACAATTTGATTACTAGTAGAAACTCCTAAGTTGATTAGGGGGACTGGATTAGCACTCTATATTGAGTGTGAACCAGGATAACATTGGTGTTGTCTCTCTCTTTTATAGCTTTCTTAGTTTTCAAGTAAAACCAAACCCTAAGTTTTCTAGAAAGGGGCTTTTATAATTCTAGTAGCAATTGGTTGCAATTAACTTGTTTTCAACTTGTTTTAACTTAGTTTAATTGCCCTCTACTTTGATTTATATATGCCCTGGATTAGTCTTTAAGTCATTGAATCATTTTGCTAAAATTCTCTGAAACTGCTCCTTTCTGTTCTGCATAAAACACTCGAGTGTTTTTCAATTCACTCGAGTATTTCGTGGACTTTCACTCGAGTGTTCTTCATTTCACTCGAGTAAATTGCCCAGTTTCAGAAAAACAAGCTTTTGATCAATTATCTTTTAATTGCACCGAAAATTAGTCACTGTTGCTTCCATATTACTATTCACCCCCCTCTAGTAATTGCTAAGCCCGCTTGTTGGTTTCCAACAAGTGGTATCAGAGCTCGGTCGAAAGATCGAGCATAAAAGCTTTTTCGAAAAAGATCCTTTTGGAAACAATGGGCTCTAGCAATCAACAAGAAGGGTCTATGTCTCTTAACCGACCTCCATTCTTCAATGGTGAAGATTATTCTTATTGGAAGGTTAGGATGAGAGTCTTTGTATAAGCAATAGACACCGATATTTGGGATGCAATTGAAAAAGGTCCTTATATTCCTAGAAGAGTGATTAATGGTGAAGCCATTGTTATTCCTAGAACAAGTTGGAATGAAGATGATAAAAAGAAAGTTTCATATGATTTAAAAGCTAAAAATATCATCTTCTCCGCTTTGTCCAAAAATGAATTTCATAGGATTTCACAATGTCAATCGGCTAAAGAAATGTGGGATACCTTGCAAATTACTCATAAGGGAACTAGTGAAGTTAGAGACTCAAGATTAAATGCTTTAACTCATGAATATGAGCTCTTTCATATGTTCCCTAATGAGTCTATCAATGATATGCAAACAAGGTTCACACATATTGTTAACCAATTGATTGGCTTAGGAAAGGAATTTAGAGATGGTGAAACTACTAACAAAGTCTTGAGATGTCTTGATAGGAGATGGCAACCTAAGGTGACCGCCATCAAGGAAGCTAAGGATGTAAAATCTATGGACTTGACCACCTTGTTTGGAAAGCTCCAAGAACATGAGATGGAACTATCAAGACTTCACTTAAATGAAGATTCGGACAAGAAAAAGAAGAGCATCTCTCTAAAAGCCTCAACTAAAATGTCAAAGGAGGATGAAGATGAATCTTCAAGTGAAAGCTCCGATCATGCTCTAAATGAGGAAGAGATTGGTTTATTTGCCAAGAGGTTCAACAAATTCCTCAAAGGCAAAAAGGGTAGTTCATCATTCTCTAAGGACAAGAGACCTCAAGACAAAAGATCCAAGGATAACAAGCAAAGAAACAAGAGCTCAAGTGAGAGTGTGAAATGTCATGAGTGTGGTGGGATAGGACACATAAAAATGGAATGTCTCACCCACTTGAGAAAGAATGAGAGGAAGACTCAAGATAGCAAAGGGAAAAGAGCTTACATTGTTTGGGATGAACCGGAAAAGGATTCCAAGTCATCCTCAAGTAGTTCGGATGATGAGGAAGCCAAGCTATGCCTCATGGCCAAGAATGACAATGAAGCCTCCTCAAGTAGTGAAAGAAAAGACAATGAGAGTGAGGATGAGGTATCATCTAATTATTCTTACACCTCCTCTCATACTATTTATTATGATGATTTGCTAAGTGAATATAATGAAATGTTAACTCAATTTGAGAGACTTGCTAAAGTTAACAAAGAAAAAGGAAAGAAGCTTTTGGAGTATCAAAAGGAAATCAATGAATTAGAAAAATCTATTAATGATTTGAAACTCCAAAATGCATCCTTGGAACTTGCTAACTCTAGTCATGTTTATGAGAATGCAAATCACTTATATACCATCACTCATTGTGAAAAGTGTTGTGTGCTTGAAAAAGAAGTTAATGATTTGAAAATCAAACTCAACACTTTTAACAAAAGTGATAAAAACCTAGATCGGTTAATTGGTTCTCTTAGACACAACTCAAACAAAACGGGTCTAGGATATTCCACAAGAAAAAGAAAAATAAAGTGGTTGGTTCATTCTCAAAAATTGATTTTACAAAGAAACCAACTTGCTTTTATTGTGGAAAATTTGGACATACAAACAATAAGTGCCATATCAAATCTTTTGGAATTCAAAATGGTACTTATGTTTGGATTAAGAAGGAAGAATCATCCAAGACTAACAAAAAGGGACCCAACATAATTTGGGTACCCAAAATGAGCAAGTGATTGTGTCTTGTAGGTGTGCCTTAGAACCGGAAAGCAACTTTGGATACTTGATAGTGGATGTTCTAGGCACATGACGGGAGATAAGCGACACTTCATTGAGTTTACTCCTAAGGAAAAGGGATATGTCACATATGGAGACAACAACAAAGGCAAAATACTTGGTATAGGTAAAATTGGTAATTCTTCCAACTTGGTTATTGATAATGTACTTTATGTTCAAGGATTAGAACATAATATTTTGAGCATTAGCCAATTATGTGATATTGGTAACCATGTATTATTTACCTCTACTCATTGTCTCATAAAAAGTGACAAAGATGAATCTATCAAATTTGTTGGAAAAAGGTCTAATAACACTTACATGGTTGAATTGAATAATATCACTTCTTTAGTTTCAAAATGTTTAATTAGCAAAGAAAGTGATACTTGGTTATGGCATCGTAGGACCGCTCACATTAATGTAAATCAACTTAAGAAACATCAATCCAAAGACTTAGTAGTTGGGTTACCAAAGCTCAATTTTCAAATTAAAGGTGATTGCACTCCTTGCAAGAAGTGCAAACAAACTAAAAATCATTTTGGTTCCAAAAATGATGTGTCCACAACAAGACCATTGGAAATGCTTCACATGGACTTGTTTGGACCCTCTCAAATAAAAAGCTTTGGTGGCAACTACTATGCCTTGGTGATTGTTGATGATTTTACAAGATTTACATGGAAATTGTTTTTAAGTGCTAAGAGTGAGACCTACAAGTCTTTTAAACGCCACATTAAACTTGCACAAAACCAAGTAAATCAAAAAGTGATTATTATTCGAACCGACCATGGAGGTGAATTTGAAAACTATAAATTTGATAGATTTTGTGTTAAGCATGGAATTGAGCAGCAATATTCGGCACCTAGAACTCCACAACAAAATGGAGTTGTTGAGAGGAAAAATAGGGTGCTAGAGGAACTTGCTAGAACCATGTTAAATGATTCTCAAGTACCTCAATACTTTTGGGCCGATGCCGTTAATACGGCTTGTTATGTAATGAATAGAATTTTAATTAGGCCCATGATAAAGAAAACCCCCTATGAGCTTTACAAAGGTAGAAAACCCAATATATCCCATTTCCATGTTTTTGGATGCAAAGTGTACATTTTAAACAATGGAAAAGATCAACTTGGAAAATTTGATTGTAAATCGGATGAGGGAATATTTTTGGGTTACTCTTCTCATAGTAAAGCTTTTAGAGTGTATAATAAATGAACTATGACTATTGAAGAATCAATTCATGTTGTTTTTAATGAGTCTTCGAAAGAAGATAGTGTTTTATGTGAGGGTAGTGATGATGGACTTGAGATTTCAAATGTTGACAAAGAGATGGAAAAATCAAAGGATGAAGGAGAAGTCAAAGATGAACTTGATCAGGCTTGGAAAACGATGAAAACTCACCCTATTGACAATGTCATAGGAGATCTTTCAAAGGGAGTATTAACTCGTAGGTCAATTCAAAACATTTGTCATTTTGTTTCCTTTGTTTCTCAAATCGAACCAAATTCAATTAAGGAAGCAATTATGGATGAACATTGGGTTATGGCCATGCAAGAAGAGCTAAATCAATTTGTTAGAAATGATGTTTGGGAATTAGTGCCTATACCCGATGATCATACCATAATTGGTTTAAAATGGATTTATAGAAATAAACTTGATGAATCCGGTTTGATTATAAGAAACAAAGCGAGACTTGTTGCCCAAGGGTACAACCAAGAGGAAGGTGTTGATTATGATGAGACCTTTGCTCCGGTTGCACGTCTTGAGGCAATCCGAATCTTGCTTGCCTTTGCATCAATTATGAATTTTACTCTTTATCAAATGGATGTCAAGAGTGCTTTCTTGAATGGTTTCATAAATGAAGAAGTGTATGTTAAGCAACCACCCGGTTTTGAAAGTCATGAGTTTCCAAACCATGTTTACAAGTTGAAAAAGGCACTTTATGGATTAAAACAAGCTCCTAGAGCTTGGTATGATCGATTAAGTACCTTTCTATTAGAAAATGGCTTTCAAAGGGGAAAGGTTGATAATACACTATTCATCTATAAAACCAAAGAGGACATTTTGTTAGTGCAAATATATGTAGATGATATTATCTTTGGTGCCACTAACGTGTCCTTGTGTAGAAAGTTCTCTAATTTGATGAAAAAGGAATTTGAAATGTCCATGATGGGGGAGCTCAAGTTCTTCCTAGGACTTCAAATCAAGCAAGTCAAGGAGGGGATTTTTGTGCATCAAGGAAAATATTGCAAGGAGCTCCTTGGAAAATTCGGAATGGACAAATGCAAAGCATACACTCCCATGAGCACAACATGCTACCTAGACAAGGATGACATAGGTAAACCGGTTGATGTTAGTAAATATAGGGGCATGATAGATAGTCTTCTATATCTTACCGCATCTAGACCGGATATTATGTTTAGTGTATGCATGTGTGCCCGTTTTCAAGCAAATCCTAAAGAATCACACCTATCCGTAGTTAAACATATTTTTAAATTTCTTAAAGGAACAATTAACACCGGATTATGGTATCCTAGGGACGCTAGTCTTAGTTTAGTTGGCTATTCGGATTCTGACTTTGCGGGATGCAAGCTTGATCGCAAAAGCACTAGTGGTACTTGCCATTTATTGGGAAGTTCATTAGTGTCATGGTTTTCTAAAAAGCAAGCTTGTGTTGCTCTTTCCACCGCCGAAGCGGAATATATCACCGCCGGTAGTTGTTGTGCTCAACTCTTGTGGATGAAACAACAATTATCGGATTTTGGTTTAAAATTAGAAAGTGTTCCATTAAAATGCAATAACACGAGTGCCATCAATCTAACTAAGAATCCGGTATATCACTCAAGGACTAAACACATTGAAATTAGACATCATTTCCTAAGGGATCATGTTCAAAAGGGTGATTGCACAATTGAATTTGTAAGTACCACAAATCAATTAGCGGTCATTTTTACAAAACCATTGCCAAGGGATACCTTCTATCATATAAGAAGGGAACTTGGTATTTTAGAGGAGTCAAGTATAAACTAATTGATTTGTGCCATTTGAAAATCACCAAGTATGTCTAAATTTAGTGTGTGATGATACTTGTTTGAAATTACCTTGAGATGTTATGAATTTATGTCTTTAATTGTGTGTGATTAAGTTTCCTATCGGTTGTTTTCATTACATGTGGTGAATTTTGTGTTTTATGTTTTAAAACTGTGATTTTCAGCATAACTGATAAAAACACTCGAGTGTTTCTTAAATCACTCGAGTAATTTTAATTCAAAATTAAATCAGTTTTAATTGGAAAAGTTTTTGAGCAGGTCTGATGGAAAATACGCGAGTCTTTTTGAAAAGACTCGAGTATTTTCGGCCAACACTCGAGTGAATCCCATTTCACTCGAGTGAACTACAGATTTCTGAAAATCCATCTTTCGGCCAACACGCGAGTGAATTCATTTTCACGCGAGTGTTTTTCAGGTTTTCTGAAAAACACGCGAGTGTTTTAAAATTCACTCGAGTGAATTCATCAGTTATAGTCTGATGCTGCTACGATTTTTCCCGTTTGCTCGAAATTCTCTCTCTCTTCACTCGAGTTTTCTCTGCTCACTCTCTCACATCTTCACTAATTTCACCAAAAACTCAATTTCTTTCATATTTCAACTCTATTTCTTCTTCTAAACTCATTTCTACACGGATTTCACAACAAATTCAAGTTTTTGACCATCAAATTCATCATTCCCTTTCCAAAACCCTAACTCCCCAAAACCCCAATATCTCAAAATTTCTTCTAGTTTTTCACTTATAAGTGCAAATGGCTTCATCTTCGGACAATAGAAGAAAAGGGAAAAAGCGAAGGGTGGAGGAACCTCAACCCATTGAGGAGGAGGAAGATGATTTCTATCAAAGGGAAAATTGCATTGAAAGGGAAAGGAAATTTGCTTCCAATGATTATGCAACACAAACTTGGGTAACTGAGGCCTATCTCCTTAGTAGAGGATTTACCTTTGTCAATGCTCTTAAATCTCAAAAACTCATGGGTTTCCTATCCTATAATGGTCCTATCTACATTAGGTTAGTTAGACAATTTTATGCAAACTTTAGGCAAAATGGAAACTCCTATGAGACCTCTGTGTTAGGACATCATATTGAGGTTACCCCTAAGGCTTTATTCCAAGTCTTTGGGTTATCATGATCCGGAGAGGGCACTTCTAAAGGAGACGTTGATCCAATTTTTCGAAACTTGCTCCGCCCTAATCGTGTTTATCTCAAAGGTGAGAAGAAAGCAAATCAAATGACTGCCAACAATAGAGTCCTCCACTATCTCGTTTGCCATATCCTGTTGCCCCAAACATCTCCAAACTACTCCCGCCCAATTCAAATTGAGCTTCGAGTTATGGATGCCATTCTTAATGGTACTGTCTTGAATTGGGCCTCCATCATCCTAGCCAAAATGAAACAAGCCTTTGACTCCAAACCTAAACAAAACCTACCTTACCCCATGCATGTTTGCAAGCTCCTTCAGCACATTCAGATTCCTATTTCGGAAAAGGAGCCTGTCATTCTTCTTCCTGCAAAAATCCATGCCTTTTCTGATAACTCTTTGGGTAAGATGGACATCGAGTACTTCGGTGATCGATGTATGTATTTTGATGAGGCAGCTGGTCTGAGAGGTCAGGGCAATGATCAGCAGGCTGCAGATCAGTTGGGCGTTGACCCTCAGCTGTTGGAGGAGGAGCATGCCACTTTTGATCAGTAGGCAGGAGGGAGTAGTGGAATACCCCAGGATGATCCTACTGATGGGATCAACTTTGATATGCCGGGGTCCTGGAACACCACATTTGCAGAGCACAGGGTATATATGGATGAGCGAATGGATGGTTTTGATGGGAGGTTTGCCTCATTGGCTCAGGACTTTGGACCTATATGACTGGGAGAGTTGATCGCATTGATGGGCGCTTGGATGCTATTGACAATCAACTTCTAGAGCAGCGTGCAACTATGTTTAATATGAGGACTCAGATGGACATCCAGCACTCAGCTCTTCATGGTAGGCTTGATGCCCATTCTGCGAGTGTGGATGCGAACTTTGGACATGTGCGCTCCGATCTCAGTCAGATTCTGACAGCTCTTGGGAGATTCCAGCCCTATCATCGTGATGATGATCAGCAACCACCACCCTCTTGAGTCCTTGATGTTCATTTGCACTAGATTTTATGCTTTATGACTTTATTTAGTTATTTTGAGACTTTTGTTAATTTTGTTGGGAGTTGGATGTACCTATTTTCAAACTCATGTTTTATGGTTTGTGTATGGTGGATTAATGATGTTTGTGCATTAATCATGTTTTCTTCATGGATTTCATGTTCCTTCATGGTTTTTCAATATTGCTTCATAGTCATATTTTGATTCTTATTTACTCTTACGGGAAAGTTTTCTTATTGGTATCCTTCATTCTCCACCTTTGTTTCCAAAATGTTATTTTTTTGATCATGACAAAAAGGGGGAGAAAGGAGATTAAAGAGAAAAGAGAAAAGAGCGAGAAAAGAGAAAATAGCATATTTTTTTTCCGCTTTCTTGTTTACACTCTGATGATATATGCTCTTACTCTGATACCAATGTGTAACACCCCGATTTCGGCAACTTGAAAACATTATCTCTTTAACAAAATATAGTAAAATTTTGGGAATTTTTTTTTAAGGTGACATGGGCATGAGAACCTTTATGTTCCAAAAACATTTTCGTAACTTGATTGAAATTAAATAACGTTCTCATGTCGCACGTCACAAGTCAAGTTCCAAACCGAGATGTTACATAACATCACACTTTGTAACTTGGCTTCGTAAAACTAATTTGAGAGGACATTTTCAAGTCTTGTTTTGTAAGACTTTATTCTTTCAGAAGCCATACTCAATAAAATGTCAAGTGGGGTACAGAATGATATGAGAATGTAACAAAGTAGTTGCAAGGGATACAGTACTCGAGGGAATTACCTATTACTATTCTTGACCTCTAATCTTCTTCGCTGAAGCCCACTGCCGAAACCGCATCGAGGCGAAGGCGCCAATCATACTACATGGCCGACCATCTATCCGTTGCGATACCGAAACAACCCGATATGACAAAGTGATAGGAGAGATGGTCAGTATTCCAGAAGTTCAACATGACCAAACGGTAGAATAATAACTAGAGGCATAGAATCTACAAAATTCTCATGCAATGACATCTACTCATGCTATGCATATAACACATATATTCATGTAAGCACATAGGAAATACCTATAAATAAAACATATCAAATATAGCACAATCATCCCACACACATCACTCGACATCTCAAGCCTTCCAACTTTCAAGTCTTATCATCATCCTTTCTTAATCTTTTCGCAATCACTTATGCTTTTCCTTCTTTGAATCTTTCTCAATTCTTCACAAATTCTTTATACTTCCATTCTTGAAATCTTTCATTATTCTTAAGTTTTATCAAACGATTAGCATCAATGATGAGGGGGACACATCATTGAGCTCACACACGTCTACATCTCCTTGGTCATCCACCCAACCTAGTCGGAAGCAAATAGGAGTACAGGACCTTTACCACGCGGGCACGACAGCTGTCACACAAACAAATGGTCCCAGACCAGGAGGACTCAGCCTCAATTCAATTCAATACACATATATATCAAGGCACGCTCTCAGCGGCAATCTCAAATGCCCCGTTCCAGTCCCTCTCACTGTTCTCGAATTGCCATAGGGGGCGATAGTACTAATTCTAGTTGATCGTGCAGAACTTACCACGGCATAGGACCGATCTGCCCGTACCACATATGGAATTCATTCCACCTAGAATAGCACTCAAGGCTTCTTGACATATCACCGTCTTTACCCTCCCCTATTGCAATCACAACCCGAATATCCACAGATACTCCGGGGTATCTTCCTCTCCACTACTTCGATACGACACTCATACCTTACCGCGTATATAAATGTCTTTTAATTCTTTTAAAGTTTTAATGTTTTAATTATCGGCTTAATCCTAAAAGTCGGCTCGTCCTTGGTGCAACCCTTCAACGAAGCCCGACCACTAAACGTAACTGTTTCCCCCTAAATTCTCAATGGCCTCAGGCCTCAATCACTTTCATCTCATCATCGCAATTCTCACAACTCATTCTCAGCACATTTCTCATCAACTTCCTCAACATCTTCTCCTCATTGTTCTCAAAATATCATCTCACAAAAACTTTTTAGAAAAACATGATTTCCCAAAACTTTTACTTCACATAACATTTTTAGAAACCTCATTTCATAAATCCTTTCACAAAACTTTTTCAAAAATACTGTTTCCAAAACTTCACAAAAATATTGTTTTCACAAAAGTTTTTCAAAAATCTCTTTTCAAAATATTTTTCAAAAAATCACATTTTTGGGTGAGTGTTAATGGAGGAGCAAGCTCAACTCAACACTAAGCTTCTTCCCAAAAATGTGTACGAGGAATCACATTTCCACTCAAACCACATCTCACTTTCATCACCACATTCTCTTTCAAATCTCAACTCCAATCACAATCACATCTCTTTTCATCCTCTTTCTCATTCATTTCTTATAACCTTCTCCTTTTTCTTATTTCATCTTTGATCTCTTACTTCTCTTATTATTTTTCTTTAATTTCTTACTTAGTCTCAAGTCTTACTCTTTCTCATAATTCGCATTATCACTCACACCCACATTCAGACAGAACAAGATATACTCAACAAAATGCTCATAGAGAAATTCAATACATAACCAAAATTATTCATGCAACATATTTAACAAAACAAATGAACATCTAGCACATATAGATCACATATAATTATGCAATGCATAACCTATGACAAATACTCAATCAGACTTGATGCACTCAGTTTAGAACCGAGTCTACACGTCACGATGACCTAGGCCTACTACATCTCTCACCTCACGCTCCAGCTTCTGAAATCATCGCGAGTCCTTCCCAATAAGTCAGCCGTTCCGTTACTCGACTCATACGCACCTTGTACTAGACAAACGATACTAGCGTCACTAGTCTATCTTAAGTAATCACCCCACTTAGGATCAAGCGTTTTCGAAAACTCTCTTTTTATTTCTTGTTGTTAAAAACTTTTTCAAATCGAATCTTCATCAAATTAAATACCACTTAAAACTTAATCCTTAAACCAACCAAACAAATTTTTCAGATTGAAAAACAATTCAAATAAAATCTGGACAACAAGTATGCAAGTCCATTAATCACTTTTTAGGAAACCCGAAAACACCGAAAAACTCAACTTTTGTTCATATGCTACTTTATTATAAACTAAGCACTTAAATAATTTATTTTTCAAACTTAACATTGTGAAATGAATTAAGGGCAGCAACCACTAAGTCCAAGGTTATTCAATTAGATCAAGTTAAACTATTTCCAATCCAATTACTTTTTAAACCAATTAAAAAGTCAAACACAATACTTTGATTAATTAAATAATTCATTCAAGCATAACCTAAACATATAATCAAACAATCACTCATTCAATCAATTCAAGACATCATGATTATCATACAATTCAGCCAAGTCATAATATCAAGTACAAAACTCATATTCATCAAAAACATTCAAATAAACACTTAGTGCGATTACAAGTAAAACACACAAGACAAAATCCAAAACTAAATCAAATCAATTTGTTTAATCTTCAAAATTTCCAGAATATTCACATACATACCAAAGTTCATCATATAAAAATTTCAAGTCATTTAAACAATCCTAAACTAGGTTTCAAATTAGATTTTGCATGAAGAGCAACATGGTACTGTTGCTGGTCAGAGGAAAAAACGACATTATTAAAAATAGTTTTTCAATTCCAAATTGCACAAAATTTGGTATAAGTCTTCCTTATGCAGTTAAGACTATCTAATAAAATTTTCAGAATATTTGGAGTTGTTCAAGTTATATTTTTCCAATTAAATTCATCACTAAGTCCAGAAAATATGAACCAAGTGGTCCACTGTTTTGCCTTTATTAAAAATATCAATTCAACTCCAAATCTCCTCAAATTTTACAAAGAACATCTAGAGATGTTCAGGAAGCTACCATAAAAATTTCAAACAATTTAGAGCATCACAAGTTTGAAAATTATTTTCATCTTTAAACTGAAAAGCTCATTTTCAGAAAATCATTTTCACAAGGTTTGCTCTTATAAAAATAGGAAATCAATTCCAAAAATCATACAAAAATTCAAAGAAGCTTATTTTAACATAATTAAGGTAGTGACAAAATCCCAGAATTATTAGACACACATACTCATCATCTATCCAAGTTAGAAACACACACATTCCTAATTTCAGCATAACACTTTGGTCAACAAACTTATTCATGCTTTCCTTCTCATGAAAATTAAAAATACACACCTACACAAAAATCAATCCATCACTTATTTTATTTTTCAAAAACCGAATTAATAAAGTTTTTTTTTTTTTGAAAACAATCTTCTTTAATTCAATTTCAACATGCATCACATCTAGAAATAAAGATCAAGCTTCTTAAACTAAAAAAATCAAGAGTCAAAATAAACTAACCTAGATCTTGACATGCACACATTAAAATCAATAGATCTCAAGGAAAATCATACATGCATCAACATTTAACACCCAAAATCAAGAATTTAAGAGAAAAAATCAAACTAACCTTAAAACATACTCTTTATCACTAGATCATCACATGCATGTACTAAATACTTCAAATAAAAATCCTTTTCTAAAAATCCATGCCAACACCGAAACACACATAAGAAAAAAAATAAATTCATTTTATCAAAATTTTCATGCTTTAAGTTAAACTTCCCTAAAAATGATTTCCTTTGCATGCACACAAAACCAAATCAAACAAGAAAACAAGATCATTATCTCAAAAATTCTTTTAAAAACCGAATCACCCTTTAAATATTTTTGCATGTTCATTTTTCATTTTAAAACTTCAATCTTTAATTATTACTCTTTGAAAAACATAGATCAACAATAGAAACTAATATGCAAGAACAAATCAACACACTCATAACCGAAAATAGAATGATGAAGAAGAAAGGACATCAAACATAAAACTCTAACATATTACAATTTAAGTGAGTCCTTATAGTCCAAGATCAAAGAATAATAACACATAAAATCATCCTTAAACTTAGAAAAATCAACATGCAAGGAAGAATATGAAATAGATCTACAACTAAAAAGGAAAATCTATACTATTACAAAAATCTTCTTTTGGATCTTCAAGTCCTACCATAAAAAGGGGTTGATCTCTAATTCTCCTAACACTTGGATCTTCAAAGAATCAAGGCTTGATCTAGCATGGATTTTCTTCTTCCTCTACCCTCACGGTTTTCTCTCTTCTCCTCCATGGTTCTCTCTTTTTTTTTTGGCATGTCTCAAGAGCTAATGTTGCTCTTGAGACTAAGTGTTTGTGTTGGTGTGGGTGTGAAAGGAAAATGAGATGGTAGAAGGAATGAATGAACCGAAGGAAAGAAGGGAGTGAAAGAATGGATGGAAAGAATGAAGGAAATGAGAGTGGGAATAGAAACAAGAGGTAGTGGGCTAAGGGAGAGGTACTTGGTCATCAAGTCAAGGCTTTACAAGCCTCCACATACACCCCCCCTCCATACGTGGCACACATGCACACACCCCACCTATATCTTCTACATGCACACACACACAAATGTCTTACAATTTTATTTTTATTTTCATTTTTATTATTATTTTTTTTATTCCTTGATTAAATTCATTAATTCATAAAATCAAGCCATTAACTCTAAGATCACAATTATACATACACACACATACATAGCACATACACACATAAATACACATATATACACACATTTATCAAGCAATCACACACTTAGTCACAAAATAATAATCAAACACACACATTAACAATTAAACACAATTTATTTTAAATAATAAACTGTACTTATTGGTTGCACTTATAGCCCTTATTTCATTTTCTAAAATCATAATTTAATATATTAAAGATAATCCCAAAAGGAAAAATTCATTAAAGATCAAAAACTATTTTTCATGAATAATCCCTTGGAAATTCGTCCTTTACAGCTCTGGAAAATAATTTTCGCAAACCAACCCAGAAAATTATGAAAGATACATTTTTGAAAACTACATTTCGATACGATCGTTTTGATATAAAGATCATAAAAATCGGAGTTACGGTTAAAAAGTTATGGATTTTCGAAGTTATCACATCTAAGAAAATCCATAAAGAAACTTATTTTTGCAAGAAATCACCAAAATAAAAATCATTTCTCATTAAAAATCATTTTTACTAACTTCATAAAAATATTTATTTATCCAAACTTTGTAAAATCAACACCTTAATTCGAAATCGAATAAAATTTTCATCGAAAACCTTTTGTAAAACAATTTTTCAAAATTCTTCTTTAATAAAATTTTATTCGTCCTAGTCGGAAAAACGCGGGATGTTACACAATGAGCACTTGATTATGATTATTATTGTATTACGTTGTGCTTGACATTTTCTGGATTGTACAGGTTAAAAAGATTCCTAGATTGAGGGGGAGCTCTCAAGTGGTAGAAGTTTAATTATTTTGTCATCATCAAAAAGGGGGAGATTGTAAAATCAAATCTCTGATTAAGGTGGATTAATTTTGATGATGACAATGTAATTAAATTATGGACTTAATTTGAAGAATGCAAGCCCAACAATAAAGAAGATCAAGTGCTTAGTTTAATTATTCATTCTCATTTATTCTTAATGTATTTTATTTTATTTATGAGAGTGAGTAGTTTAGGTTTTTATTCTCACATAAGGTCAAATAATATTCATGCATGAAAGGTTGAGATTAAAACCAATCAGACTTGAGAAGAGAATTAAAAACAATGTTAGAAAACTTAATTTTTCCAACATTGACCAATTCACTCGAGTGATTCTCAATTCACTCGAGTGATTTATGAATTTTCAGTAATATAGCCGTTGGATAAAGTAAAAAGGCAACACTATCAGAGTTGACCATAAAACACTCGAGTGTTTCCAAAAAGACTCGAGTGATTTAGGTCTGACAGCAAATTTTTTAAACGTTAGAAGAGGACAAAAAGGAAGAATAACTTGGTTTTTCCTTCCCTTTTGTCCCCTCACTTATATTCTGAATAGTGACCATTATCTAATATAACAAGCTTAGATTCTATCATTGATTCTCTCTCTCTCTCAAGTGTTAAAATCATTTTCTCTCTCTAAACTCAACCAAGCATTCATCTTTATTATTTGTCTTAGTGAGTTAAGAGAGTGTGCTTCATTTGTAAGAGAATTATTTGTTGTAAAATTCTCAAACACTCAAACACTTTAGCTTGTTTAGAAAATCTTGGTGAGGTATCCAAGTACTTGGTAAGGTATCCAAGTTCTCAAGCCTTGGGAGGTTCTCAAGCACAAAGACTAAGAGGATTCTTAGCTTGGTGGGCTCTTGGAGGTTCCAAGGAGCTTAATAAGAAGGGACTCTTCATCACCAAATCAAGTTGGGGTAGAAATTTCAAGAGTTTGGTACACTCTTGAAAAGGGTTAGGATTGAGTGAGGAATCTCAATTTATCCTTGTAATTTCCAACAATTTGATTACTAGTAGAAACTCCTAAGTTGATTAGGGGGACTGGATTAGCACTCTATATTGAGTGTGAACCAGGATAAAATTGGTGTTGTCTCTCTCTTTTATAGCTTTCTTAGTTTTCAAGTAAAACCAAACCCTAAGTTTTCTAGAAAGGGGCTTTTATAATTCTAGTAGCAATTGGTTGCAATTAACTTGTTTTCAACTTGTTTTAACTTATTTTAATTGCCCTCTACTTTGATTTATATATGCCCTGGATTAGTCTTTAAGTCATTGAATCATTTTGCTAAAATTCTCTGAAACTGCTCCTTTCTGTTCTGCATAAAACGCTCGAGTGTTTTTCAATTCACTCGAGTATTTCGTGGACTTTCACTCGAGTGTTCTTCATTTCACTCGAGTAAATTGCCCAGTTTCAGAAAAACAAGCTTTTGATCAATTATCTTTTAATTGCACCGAAAATTAGTCACTGTTGCTTCCATATTACTATTCACCCCCCTCCAGTAATTGCTAAGCCCGCTTGTTGGTTTCCAACAAAAACAACTAAAAATCAACTTCTTTCCATCACACACTTGCTCACATATTTCGAGTTCTTTAAGTAACAAAGGAAAAATAGCTTTTTGACTTAAAAACTCATTTTAACACTTTATAATCATCTCAAGCCATGAATCAATACATACTTGTAATAAAATTCGGTTTTTATACACATACAAAGGTTATTTCTCATAAAAACATAAAATCCCATTTAGATCTTCAAACGAACAACATATGTAACACTAAATCAAATTTCCACGACCCTTCCTTTTATCATAAACAAAATATTTAAACTTAAAACAAGTTTTAAAACTCCTTTTCCAATACCCATGGCCAATTTGGCCAAAGTCCCTAAATTGGGGAAAATCACTTTTGTTCTCTTTTTTTTTAAATATACTATTAGCTTATACTAATTTCATGAAATCAAACATACATACACATATGAAAAACAAATGGCTCATGCATTAGCTTCACAAATTCATTTTCATAAAAACATCAATTTCTGATTCGGGTACTTGTTCTAACCATGCATGCAAGGGAAAATCCCAACTCCTACCAATTTTATTAAGCACAAGCAACATATAAAAGCTTGTTATTTGCAAAAATCAAGACTTTTTGGGCAAAAATCCATTTTAAATAAATTCATACAGCAACAACACATATGTACACTAGTTTTAGGCCCGTGCACTGCACGGGATGTTTGTTTGTTGTTAGCTAATTATTATTGGGTAGATAATAATTGTAAATCATTTTGGGTTTTCAAATTGCATCAGTATGAACTAATTTGTTAAAAAAATGTATTATTTGATGAAATTCAAATGATCAAATTCGTAAAAACATACTATATATTATTATTATTATTATAAATTCCCTTTGCATTCAATCTATGTCCCTTTCATGTGAAAATCTTTTTACATTGAAACTAAAAAAAAAACACTTGTGATAATTATACTAACATTTGAATAGTAAAAGCATATGTAAATGTGTATTGCACGAGGTGTTTGTTTGTTTGCTTATAGTAGCTAATTATTATTGGATAAATTAAGTAGATAATAATTTTAAATTATTTTGTGTCTTCGAATTGAATTAGTATCATACTAATCTGTAAAGAAAAATTTATTTGACGAAAGTCAAATGATTAAGTTCGTGAAAACATATTATCAATATATAATGTCTATTTTTTTTATTGTCTTATATAATGTCAATCTCCTACACTTATTATTTTATTTTAATTTCATAAATACAATACCATCATTATATATATATATATATATATATATATAATTCTATTAATAATGGTATGTGTACTTAAATTAAATTTAATTAAGCGAAGTAGATAAATATTTTTTATCCAATATTAATTTAGAAGATATATTATTGTTTATTTTTAATACTTCAAGTATTCATACTAAATCAAACCATTAAGTACTAGAGAAGGCAAACCTGCACATGAGATTTACTTTTCTAATACCATCTAGAACCATAGACATTTTGTTCTTTAAAATAACCACTATTTTTGACACCATTATTTTTTTTTACAGTAATAGCAATCAACAACCCTTCAAGCATTCCTTTTTAACAGTATCACCAAATATACAACCCATATTTATATACATATAACCATCTATAACATACATCTACATAAAGTTATTTGTACTCATGTTGTTTTCCATCAATTGAACAAATAACTTCAAAACACTAATACATGAAACTAATACATAACAGTAGAGTAGTATCAACAGAAACAAAAAAAACATGTACCTAATAAAAAAAACACAATTAGTTAGAGGAAAAAAAATAGGAGCGCCAGTCATATGGTAGCCAATGTTGCCAAGCAATGAATGTGTTTTTGAAATGAATAAATAATAGAAGAAAAGGAAAACAAAAAGAAAGGAAGGAGACCCAAAAAATTAAAAATTAAAAACCAAAGAAAATTAAGACGAAGAAAGTTTTCATAAATCAAACATAACACAACACAACACAACAAAAGAGTCAGACTCTATAATGTTTAATTGTCGAAGTGTTCTTTAAATGCCTGGGTGGTATAACTACAATCCATGATAGTAGTGGTAAATGAGATTGAGTGTTTCATGAAGAAGTAACTGATGATGGATGTGGGAAAAAGAATGTTGAGGGAAAGCAGGTTTTGGATAAGATGGAGAATTGTAGATAGAGATGAAAATGATATATGAATGATGATTAAAATACGAGAAAAACTGCTGATGCCGTTTTTTTATTGGAACAGTTAGACTTACACAAAGTAACTGTATCACCAAATATATAGCCCATTTTTATATACATATAACCATCTATAATCTACATCTACATAAAGTTATTTGTACTCATGTTGTTTTCCATCAATTGAACAAATAACTTCAAAACACTAATACATGAAATTAATACATGACAGTAGAGCAGTATCAACAGAAACAAAAAAAAACATGTACCTAATAAAAAAACACAGTTAGTTAGAGGAAAAAAAATAGGAGCGCCGGTCATATGATAGCCAATATTGTCAAGCAATGAATGTATTTTTGGAATGAATAAATAATAGAAGAAAAGGAAAAAAAAGAAAGGAAGGAGACTCAAAAAATTAAAAATTAAAAACCAAAGAAAATTAAGACGAAGAAAGTTTTCATAAATCGAACATAACACAACACAACACGACAAAAGAGTCAAACTCTATAGTGTTTAATTGTCCAAGTGTTCTTGAATTGCCTGGATGGTAACTACGATCCATGACAATAGTGGTAAAGGAGATTGAGTGTTTCATGAAGAAGTCATTAATGTAGGATGTGGGGAAAAAAATGTTGACGGAAAGCATGTTTTGGATAATATGGAGAATTGTAGATAGAAATAAAAATGATAACTGAATGATAATTAAAGTAGGAGAAAAATTGCTGATGCAGTTTTTTTATTGGAACAGTTACACTTACACAAAGTAGTGTGCCATGTGGATGCCTTCTTTGAGTAGTAAATGCCAACTTTGAATGAGAATGCAAGATTTCAAATTGGGTGAAGGAGCAGCATTAGGACACCTTTTTATAATATAAGAAGGATAACACATGCATAACCAAAAATCCCAACTTTCTTCATAATATAACTTCAAGTAATTTAAATAGGGTAAAATAAATTAAAATGAGTTAGAGATTATTACCCACAAAGTAAAATTGCAAAATAGATTCCTGCTCCTTCTCCAAAGCCACGGGTTCCTCTTCCTCTTAAATGGGGGATTTTGATTTCACTCTCTTTTGATTGAAAAAATAATAACAATGAAATGGGTATAGGTTTTTATGAAATAAAAATGGAGAAAAGAGGATATGGTTACTGTTTTGTTATTTATTCATATGGGAAGGAGCAAAATGGGTTTGATGTAGGGGGAAGAAGATGGGATGTGTGAGAGGGAGTATATTTTCTTCTCTGCTTCTCTTTTTCTATTTCATGAAGGAAGAAAATGAAAGATCATATGTGAATGAAGGAGGGGTGAGGCGTGTGGTATGGAGGAGGGAGTATCTGTTGCTGTTATCTTGCCTCTTTTGGGGAGAAGAAAAAACCAATCTTAAAGAGAGAAGAGAGTGAGAAATGTAACATCCCAATTTTTAAAATTTCAAGTTGCTGTATTAAATTGAGATGAATTTATGAGAATTATATGAGTAAGAGCTAGGATTGAGTAGATAAATCATAGCCAAATGAGTATAGGGATTAAGGAAAATGTTCTAGAGTCAGAAACTAACAAAAGAGAAGAAAAAGGAAGGGTAATCGATTACTGGAGGTGAATTAATCGATCACTAGCTCTTACCAAAAAGTCACTAAAATGTTGCATTGAAGGGTAATCGATTACTACAGGGCAAGTAATCGATTACTGAGCCTCTGTTAAAAACACTAAAAATGTTGCATCAAGTTGTAATCGATTACTTTTTGGGCAAGTAATCGATTACAGGGTCTCAGGTGGGAACTCATAAAATGTTGCATTGAAGCAGTAATCGATTACCTGGCTAGGGTAATCGATTACCATTGGTGTCAGTACAAAAAAAAAGAAGAAAAAGAGGTGCACGAAGGAATCTCCTTTTTGGGGGCTTTAATTTTCAACCACATGTTTATTTCCCTTTCAAATAAATAAAAACACCACACTCTTTCTCATTCTCACTCATTCCTTCCATCATCAACTCATCTCCTTTCTTCTTCCTCCTCTCTCTCACGATTTTCTTCTTCAAGCCACCAAGAGCAAGTTGTGTTCTCCTTCTTCCTCAAGCTCATCACCCATAAATAATCATCACCAAACCCACTTGGTAAGCTTCATCTCTCTCTTCCTCATGGTCATTCGAATTTCTCTCTTCTTCCTATCTCTCAATGAAATTCGAATTTCCCTTCTTATTGCGCCACAATCTCATCATCATTTCTATTTCTATGGCTTAGGGAAGATCATCATCACTCTCCTCCTTTTCTTGCCTTTGGAGCCCTTGATTGGAGTGCTAGAAGCTAGGGCTTGAGGGTTTCCCCACTCTCTCCTTGATTAAGGTAAGGGGGTGTGTGTTACCTTGTTTTAGGAACTAGTTTCTGGCTAGTGCATAGTGATTTGATAAGGTTAGGTGTTTAGATTTATGATAGGAACCCTAGGGATAGTGAATATCGAAATTTGTTATGATCATGTCATGAATGAACCCTAAACCTAAATGTTCAATAAAATTGTAAGAGTGTGAATAATTATTGCTAGACATGAGTTTGTGAATGATTAATTGTGATGCATAAATGACTAAATGAATTGTATGTATTATGTTGGCAATGCTTGGTTGGTATATTTGAATTAAAAGGAATATAAGGCCAATTTGGTAAAGAATAATTTAATGGATTAAAATGGAATGGACGGTTGAATTGATCATTGGGACATTGGCACACTAGGTGCCCCTACTAGGTGTACCAAATGCCCCATTAGGGCTAAATGCCCCATCAGGCTAAATGCCCCATCAGGTCCAAACGCCCCGTTAGGCGTCGATGTGCCCAATTGATCAATTCAACGAAAACTAAGAGAATCGGAAAATGTGAAAGAGAATAAGTATATAAGAATGATTATGTTATAAGATGTGATAAGCAATTGTAAGAATTGCAAGTATTGTCCTAACGGGTGAAGCCTAATGGGTGACCAAAGTCCTGGTGGGTGTAAAGTCCCTAATGAGTGTACAAATGCCCTAGCAGGAGCAACCAATTCCTAGTGGTACAAATACATGAAAATGAATAAAAGAATGATGCCAAGGCTAACGGATGAATAAATTATTATGGCTCAAGTGAAAGAGATTAAATTGTTGAATGAATGTGTATGTGCTAGATGCTTAATTGTGTATGACTTAGTGGGTTATTATGTCTAATTAGAAACTGCTTCCTACTTCATGTGTAATGCTCACCCTCTTACTATTTTTACAGGTACTGAGATTGAGCTTGCACAACCCTCGGCCGAGCAGGTGCACTCTCCCTCACAGGGAGAGTAGTTATAGGAGTTTAGGGGTTTTGGCACAGTCCTGGGCTATACTAGGGATTTATAGGCTGTCCATGTTTTGTATATGCAATGCGAATTGTCATTTTTTTGGATTATCCAGGACCTCTTTCTTGGAGTAGAAAGTATAGTATTTTGGGAAAACTTTCATAGTTTCACAACTTGTTAAATTGCTGCTATCTCTGATGTAATTATGATATGGTGTAGATGAATATTATAATATTGTTAATTTGGCCCTGATGGCTCTGGATGTAACATCCCGCGTTTTTCCGACTAGGACGAATAAAATTTTATTAAAGAAGAATTTTGAAAAATTGTTTTACAAAAGGTTTTCGATGAAAGTTTTATTCGATTTCGAATTAAGGTGTTGATTTTACAAAGTTTGGATAAATAAATATTTTTATGAAGTTAGTAAAAATGATTTTTAATGAGAAATGATTTTTATTTTGGTGATTTCTTGCAAAAATAAATTTCTTTATGGATTTTCCTAAATGTAATAACTTCGAAAATCCATAACTTTTTAACCGTAACTCCGATTTTTATGATCTTTATATCAAAACGATCGTATCGAAATGTAGTTTTCAAAAATGTATCTTTCATAATTTTCTGGGTTGGTTTGCGAAAATTATTTTCCAGAGCTGTAAAGGACGAATTTCCAAGGGATTATTCATAAAAAATAGTTTTTGATCTTTAATGAATTTTTCCTTTTGGGATTATCTTTAATATATTAAATTATGATTTTAGAAAATGAAATAAGGGCTATAAGTGCAACCAATAAGTACAGTTTATTATTTAAAAGAAATTGTGTTTAATTGTTAATGTGTGTGTTTGATTATTATTTTGTGACTAAGTGTGTGATTGCTTGATAAATGTGTGTATATATGTGTATTTATGTGTGTATGTGCTATGTATGTGTGTGTATGTATAATTGTGATCTTAGAGTTAATGGCTTGATTTTATGAATTAATGAATTTAATCAAGGAATAAAAAAAATAATAATAAAAATGAAAATAAAAATAAAATTGTAAGACATTTGTGTGTGTGTGCATGTAGAAGATATAGGTGGGGTGTGTGCATGTGTGCCACGTATGGAGGGGGGTGTATGTGGAGGCTTGTAAAGCCTTGACTTGATGACCAAGTACCTCTCCCTTAGCCCACTACCTCTTGTTTCTATTCCCACTCTCATTTCCTTCATTCTTTCCATCCATTCTTTCACTCCCTTCTTTCCTTCGGTTCATTCATTCCTTCTACCATCTCATTTTCCTTTCACACCCACACCAACACAAACACTTAGTCTCAAGAGCAACATTAGCTCTTGAGACATGCCAAAAAAAAAAGAGAGAACCATGGAGGAGAAGAGAGAAAACCGTGAGGGTAGAGGAAGAAGAAAACCCATGCTAGATCAAGCCTTGATTCTTTGAAGATCCAAGTGTTAGGAGACTTAGAGATCAACCCCTTTTTATGGTAGGACTTGAAGATCCAAAAGAAGATTTTTGTAATAGTATAGATTTTCCTTTTTAGTTGTAGATCTATTTCATATTCTTCCTTGCATGTTGATTTTTCTAAGTTTAAGGATGATTTTATGTGTTACTATTCTTTGATCTTGGACTATAAGGACTCACTTAAATTGTAATATGTTAGAGTTTTATGTTTGATGTCCTTTCTTCTTCATCATTCTATTTTCGGTTATGAGTGTGTTGATTTGTTCTTGCATATTAGTTTCTATTGTTGATCTATGTTTTTCAAAGAGTAATAATTAAAGATTGAAGTTTTAAAATGAAAAATGAACATGCAAAAATATTTAAAGGGTGATTCGGTTTTTAAAAGAATTTTTGAGATAATGATCTTGTTTTCTTTTTTGATTTGGTTTTGTGTGCATGCAAAGGAAATCATTTTTAGGAAAGTTTAACTTAAAGCACGAAAATTTTGATAAAATGAATTTATTTTTTTCTTATGTGTGTTTCGGTGTTGGTATGGATTTTTAGAAAAGGATTTTTATTTGAAGTATTTAGTACATGCATGTGATGATCTAGTGATAAAGAGTTTGTTTCAAGGTTAGTTTGATTTTTTCTCTTAAATTCTTGATTTTGGGTGTTAAATATTGATGCATGTATGATTTTCCTTGAGATCTATTGATTTTAATGTGTGCATGTCAAGATCTAGGTTAGTTTATTTTGACTCTTGATTTTTTAGTTTAAGAAGCTTGATCTTTATTTCTAGATGTGATGCATGTTGAAATTGAATTAAAGAAGATTGTTTCAAAAAAAAAAAACTTTATTAATTCGGTTTTTGAAAAATAAAATAAGTGATGGATTGATTTTTGTGTTGATTTGTATGTAGGTGTGTATTTTTAATTTTCATGAGAAGGAATGCATGAATAAGTTTGTTGACCAAAGTGTTATGCTGAAATTAGGAATGTGTGTGTTTCTAACTTGGATAGATGATGAGTATGTGTGTCTAATAATCTGGGATTTTGTCACTACCTTAAGTATGTTAAAATAAGCTTCTTTTAATTTTTGTATGATTTTTGGAATTGATTTCCTATTTTTATAAGAGCAAACCTTATGAAAATGATTTTCTGAAAATGAGCTTTTCAGTTTAAAGATGAAAATAATTTTCGAACTTTTGCTGCTCTAAATTGTTTGAAATTATTATGGTAGCTTCCTGGACATCTCTAGATGTTCTCTGTAAAATTTGAAGAGATTTGGAGTTGAATTGATATTTTTAAGAAAGGCAAAACAGTGGACCACTTGGTTCAGATTTTCTGGACTTAGTGATGAATTTAATTGGAAAAATATAACTTGCACAACTCCAAATATTCTTAAAATTTTATGAGATAGTCTTAACTGTATAAGGAAGACTTATACCAAATTTTGTGCAATTTGGAATTGAACAACTATTTTTAATAATGTCTTTTTGCCTCTGACCAGCAACAGTACCATGTTGCTCTTCATGCAAAATCTAATTTGAAACCTAGTTTAGGATTGTTTAAATGACTTGAAATTTTTATATGATGAACTTTGGTATGTATGTGAATATTCTGGAAATTTTGAAGATTAAACAAATTGATTTGATTTAGTTTTGGATTTTGTCTTGTGTGTTTTACTTGTAATCGCACTAAGTGTTTATTTGAATGTTTTTGATGAATATGAGTTTTGTAACATCCCTAATTTTAATCCCTAGTATAATTATAAATTTTATTGAATTAAATATATGTTTCTTAAAAATCAACTATTTAGTTGTTGAGTATTTTCATTTAATACATTATGTTAATTACGAAAGTACATTTAATTATATTTTAAAGTAAATTTATTTGAAACAATTACCCTATTTGAAAAATAGACTTTCTACTCTTTATTTTGGTATTTATAAAGATACAATATTAAATTTTGTTACTTTCTAATATCTAGCTAATTTCCAACTTTATGGCTTTTCTATATGAATTTGTATGGAGTCTAAGTTTTAATATTAGTATTTCTTTATTAAAAAAAAGAAAAGAAAAGAAGAGAAGTGGTTCGTGTGTGTGTGCAGTGGGTGAATGGGCTTTGTTGCCCTAATCTTCTTCAACAGGGGAGGAGTTCCGCCGCCACCCCCATTCCCAAATGTCTCCCTCTCCCTCTTGTTCCCTCTCCACCCGCCGCTCTCCCTCTCATTCCTTGGACCGCTGGCGCCGTCACCATCATCGCCTCCTTCATTCGGTCCCTTTCTCTCCCGCTCGATCTCTCTTTCTTTCCCTCAATGTTCCAATCACGCCCTTCTTCTCCTCCAAGTCGCGACTTCGCGCCGCCCTCGGTTTCTCCCTCTCCATCGCAAACCGCTTCCCTCCAGATCTCCCATCACCGCCGCCGCATGGTTCAAGGTGTCGCTGCTGCCATGGTGGATTCATCTTTTGCCGCCGCCTCCTCCTCGCGCCGGAACTGCCACAGTCACGAAAAGAAGCCGCCCTTGCCGTTACCGTCATCATGACTCCTCTATGTGGTGCTTCGAACCGAACAGGGGTAGAGTTTTAGAACCGAACCGACGCCGGTATCGCCATCATCGTAACCGGGGCCAGCCGCTCTATTATGCTCTGAACCGGTTTGACCGAACTGGCCTCAAAACCATATTTGAGGGTAAATCCCTAATACCTTTTTAATTGCTTCATGTTGTGTTTTAATTTTAATACTAATATTGATTTTATTGTTGTTGGTAATAGTTATTAAGTATGAAATTGTTTTGGAAATTAAATTGTATTAGAATTCATGTTGATTTTAATTATACTAATTTTAAGTGGTTAGTTTGGTTTGTAATATCGCCGAATTAAATGTTATGTCGAACTATGACTCTTGAAGAAGTTTTTGTTAAATGCGTTGGATTCCTAAGTAATTGGGTTGTAGGATTAGTGAGCTGGGTTGTCCCTAAACTAACAACAAACCAATTAAATAGGAATCCGGTATATATTCGGCATACGTTAATTCAAGGTAATACTTTGGACTTTAAATTCAAATTGAAAGGGGCCTAATTATTTGGACTTAGAAGATGTAACTTTAACTTATTCTTGAACAAGAAATGCTCTCTTTCAGTTTTGAATTTATAGTGTCAAGTTAGTATTTGATTTGGTGATTTGAAATTAAAACTAATTAACTTTATTGTATTTTTGACGAACACGTTACTTTCGAAAGTTAACGTATTTTTCAAAAGAAGTTGTACTATTTTTAATAAAAATGGAGCAATGTTGAATTTAAATTTTGTTTGATCTTGGTTTATGAACTTGAGTCCAATAATCTTATGGTTTGGAAACATGTTTAAGATGCAATACTTTAAAACCAAAAATACAATAAGTTAACTTATTTTGTTTTATGATTTTGAATCAAACCCAATACTTGTCAATTTTCGAAATGTCGAAGTTAATGGATTTGATTTCCACTCCTAAGTTTCTTGAAAGTAAATTTCCAAAGTGTTTGTTCTAAGGAATCTTGGATGGTTTAATTGATGAGTTGGGTCGGTTTGGCGTATTAAATTTGATTGTTTGAGTGATATAATATGGCTAAACGATGAAGACGCTCTAGAACCTGTCGCTGCGCGTATGCAATGGACCCTGGTATGATCGGACATTATCGTGCAAAATGGAAGTGTCCAAGGAAAAGCAAGGTAAGGAGTGGGTTATAGTGAGTATTACCTTACTCTGGGGTTGAGTTTACATTATGCATATAATGGATATTAAGATTTTTGTGTTAGATTAGGTGAATAAGACATAGAATAATTGTTAAAATAGAATTCATGACTTAGGGAAATTATATTGATGTTGATATGCTTAATTTTGATATTTGATAATTGTTGTTGATTTGAATGCTTGGTTGTGAAATGGCTGAAATATTAAGTTGTTTAGGATTCAAGGCAAAGAATGACGATAATGAGTAAAGTAAATAATAATGGAAAGTGCAGTTGAATTGAGAATTGGTGCATTGGTAGACTAGGTGCCCCTGACGGGTGTTTCAAAATGCCCAAGGGCTACGTTCCCAACCAGGCATAAAATCCCATTAGGTACAAATCCCTGTTAGGCATCGATGCACCAAGACTCAATTCACTGCCAAGATAAAAGACATAAAATGTGTTGAGAATGTGAAAAGTTAATGAATTTAAATAACTGAATGTATATGGGAATGTGGAAACTATATGTTAGCATAGCTTAACAGGTGAAGCCTTTTGGGTGATATAGAGACCTGGTTGGGCGAGAGACCCTTGGTTGTTCCAAAGTTCCTGGCAGGAGCGTTAAATTCCTAGTGATGCAAACCGGTTCTAACCGGGAGTGTTGTCCAGACGTGGTAAGTCGTCATCGCGCATGGGGTGCGAACGCAATAAAGTCGTGACTGGAATACACTAGTTGAGAAATGTGATGATAAATGATGAAATGTGAACGAAAGACATTATGAGATTAATGCATAAGAATAATGAGATAAAATCGACTCAAGGAACTAATGAATACTTGAAAACGAATTGTGATGAATTGTCCCTTATTTTGATGTTGTGATTGAATTGCTATTTGTGTTTGGCTTAGTGTTACATTATGTCTTATTTGGAAATTGCCTCCCCATTTTATGTGTAATACTCACTCCTTACTATCTCCACAGGTACTGAGGTTTGAGCTTGCAATTCTATTGGCCGAGCAGGAGTGCACTCCACACCGTGGAGTGTAATTTAGTTAAGGGTGTACTCTAGTTATTGTATTATAATTAAATCTATTTTGGGTGTTTGAAATAATTTAGTCGCTGCAAGCCCGAATTTATTATATGTACGTTATTAGGGCTTGTAAAGTTAATTAATATATTTAGAAATGTTGAAATGTTTTCTGAACTGTTCTGGCTTGACAGGTGAAAAATCTAAATTTTTGGAAATCCGAAAAAACAGAGGAAACTCTGTCGGATTTTCGTTAAGTTTAAAACGAAATTTTCAAGTCCTAATTTTCAAAATCAACTTAATTATTGTAATTAATCTATTTTAATATAAGGGTGTTACAATTATGGTATCAGAGCAGTTTTTCCTCGGCCTTGGAGTGTGGACTCACAACTCCTGTTGCGTTACTCACCAAGCGAGTAACATGTTATTAGAAATAGATTTGTTTCATGATTTAGTTAAGTATTATTGCTAACATAATGATAGGAGTTGTCGCGGATTATAGCATAGTGAGTATCATTGCTAGTATGATAATAGGAAAAGTTGCGGAGTCTAGTGCGGTTAGTATTCGAGACTCTTTTAAGTTTTGTTGGAGCTATTTGAGAAGCGTAGCGAATAGTGGAGATTTCCTTATTGTTTATTTATATGATTTCAAACTTGGTCTACAAACCTGAAATCTTGTGGAAAACAATGAGTCATATTTAGAAGTGGATGAATTACGAGACTAAGGATAACAGTACCCCAACGGGCAAGAGCACTAAGTTGCTACCCCACCGGGAGAAAACGATCTTTAGTTTCGCGCCAAGTAAGCCAATTCTAAATGTGACACACAAAACAAGGTTTCAACGTTTTAAAACTAATAGGTTGAGTGATTCGAACTTAAGTAAGACGAGAATGGTCTTATCACTAATGTGGTGTATGTTTGAGCCTGATCACCTCAAGTATACATATATTGGGAGAATATCACCATCCTGTCCTTAAGTTTCGGCGAGTATTTTGGGAATTGAGGAAGATCCCAAATTTAGAAGTATTAGAAGTTTAGTTAGCTGTAATAGTTGCTAGAATTATGTGCATAGAATAGAAAATAAGAAACCCTCAAGTAGTACGTAGCGTTGGTTTAGGTCTAAACAATTAAGTGCTTGAAAACCTTAGGCGATTGCTTGGAGCTAGGATGTATGTTAGATATATGTATATATATATAGGTATGATGCTATGTGCTGACTTGTGTTCGTCTAAATTATAAATTGTGCATTTGGATGATACCTGCAATTGTTCGAACATGTGAATGTTGACATTGTTTTGGAGAATAAAACCATTTTTGAAAACTGAATTTAAAATGAATTTCACTACTTTAAAATAGAATCAGAAATCCTTCCAAATTGAGTTCTAAGTCGCAGGATAAATTTTATAGAAGTTAGTAAGGAAACCAAAGATTATTAATTAATCAGGCGGTGAAGTAGTTCATTGTTTTAATTAAACCACACGCCGATTAAATAAGAACCTTTATGTGCGACAAAAATCAATTTAGAACGAAGTTAATTCTCAAACTCAAAGTTAAAGGGAATGCAACTATTTCAATTGGTGAAGAAGTACCAAAATAAATTTTTTAGTCAACAGCCTATTCCTTTTCTCTTTGAGTTTGCTAATCCTGGATAATGGAACACTCCTTCATCTTTGTTCTTATGAAGTTAGATGAAGGTGATTCTTTTTAGAAGGATATGATTTGATTTGCAAGCTTGTTTTCAGAAGGTCATACAAATTATTTGACAAGGAAGATATCAAGATTTTAAAGTACAAAATAATTTGTATGCTCAAATATGTTACGAAGACTTTACTCCAAAATAAATGTTTTCCTAGTACTCCACTTTGATTTTCAAAATGTGTAAGTACTTTGTAGCATGGGAGTAATATTTACTGAACTTTAAATTCCCCATGCATAGAAGTTGATTTTAACAAAGGTTTTGACACACAATTTTGATTGATTTAAATCCCATAGATTCTGTTTCTTGGCATATGGTTGTAATGAATGTGGGATGTATGTATTTCTGTTAAGTAGCTATTTGCCTGTTAGGAGTTATGCGGTTTCTTTAGCTCCTTTGAAACCCTCAGTTAATGAAAAATAGAAGTTCTTGGACTAGACAAATAGAAAGATTGAACCTTAGGAATAGTTTAGCACTATATGTTTATGCTTGTCATTAAATGATGAATGAATATGTTTGTTTTGTTTTGTTTTGATAGGAATCATATGCTAATCCACAGGTATGCTATTGTGTTATTGGTTCTGGTCAATTGAGAAGTCAGGGTTTTTAAATACAGTAAAAAGCCGAGTTTTAAGTTAGGATAGCCATACAAGAACTAGATTAGGAAGAAGTAGAGATTGAGTAATGTTTGAGTTTGAAGTATATGCTGTTGTGAATTACTGTTACATATGTTTGATTTGTGTATGATGCCTATGTGATTTATGTCTGTTTAATTGGTGCATGTGTTTGATTAGGGCCTAGAAATAGGAAATAAGTTGTAGGATTTGAGTTAGGGAAAAATCAAACCATAACTTATGCTCTTCATTTAGTACTAGAGCCTAGTGGCGTACTGAAGCAAGGAAGTATGCCGATTCCAAGTGGGGGAGTAGAACCAAAGAGAAGTAAGTGTCGTAGTTAGAAGACCCTTTATCTGGGATGGTTCTCCATTTGAAGGAATGGAACGGAATTTCGGGACGAAATTCCAATAAGTGGGGGAGAATTGTAACATCCCTAATTTTAATCCCTAGTATAATTATAAATTTTATTGAATTAAATATATGTTTCTTAAAAATCAACTATTTAGTTGTTGAGTATTTTCATTTAATACATTATGTTAATTACGAAAGTACATTTAATTATATTTTAAAGTAAATTTATTTGAAACAATTACCCTATTTGAAAAATAGACTTTCTACTCTTTATTTTGGTATTTATAAAGATACAATATTAAATTTTGTTACTTTCTAATATCTAGCTAATTTCCAACTTTATGGCTTTTCTATATGAATTTGTATGGAGTCTAAGTTTTAATATTAGTATTTCTTTATTAAAAAAGAAAAGAAAAGAAGAGAAGTGGTTCGTGTGTGTGTGCAGTGGGTGAATGGGCTTTGTTGCCCTAATCTTCTTCAACAGGGGAGGAGTTCCGCCGCCACCCCCATTCCCAAATGTCTCCCTCTCCCTCTTGTTCCCTCTCCACCCGCCGCTCTCCCTCTCATTCCTTGGACCGCTGGCGCCGTCACCATCATCGCCTCCTTCATTCGGTCCCTTTCTCTCCCGCTCGATCTCTCTTTCTTTCCCTCAATGTTCCAATCACGCCCTTCTTCTCCTCCAAGTCGCGACTTCGCGCCGCCCTCGGTTTCTCCCTCTCCATCGCAAACCACTTCCCTCCAGATCTCCCATCGCCGCCGCCGCATGGTTCGAGGTGTCGCTGCTGCCATGGTGGATTCAGCTTTTGCCGCCGCCTCCTCCTCGCGCCGGAACTGCCACAGTCACGAAAAGAAGCCGCCCTTGCCGTTACCGTCACCATGACTCCTCTATGTGGTGCTTCGAACCGAACAGGGGTAGAGTTTTAGAACCGAACCGACGCCGGTATCGCCATCATCGTAACCGGGGCCAGCCGCTCTATTATGCTCTGAACCGGTTTGACCGAACTGGCCTCAAAACCATATTTGAGGGTAAATCCCTAATACCTTTTTAATTGCTTCATGTTGTGTTTTAATTTTAATACTAATATTGATTTTATTGTTGTTGGTAATAGTTATTAAGTATGAAATTGTTTTGGAAATTAAATTGTATTAGAATTCATGTTGATTTTAATTATACTAATTTTAAGTGGTTAGTTTGGTTTGTAATATCGCCGAATTAAATGTTATGTCGAACTATGACTCTTGAAGAAGTTTTTGTTAAATGCGTTGGATTCCTAAGTAATTGGGTTGTAGGATTAGTGAGCTGGGTTGTCCCTAAACTAGCAACAAACCAATTAAATAGGAATCCGGTATATATTCGGCATACGTTAATTCAGGGTAATACTTTGGACTTTAAATTCAAATTGAAAGGGGCCTAGTTATTTGGACTTAGAAGATGTAACTTTAACTTATTCTTGAACAAGAAATGCTCTCTTTCAGTTTTGAATTTATAGTGTCAAGTTAGTATTTGATTTGGTGATTTGAAATTAAAACTAATTAACTTTATTGTATTTTTGACGAACACGTTACTTTCGAAAGTTAACGTATTTTTCAAAAGAAGTTGTACTATTTTTAATAAAAATGGAGCAATGTTGAATTTAAATTTTGTTTGATCTTGGTTTATGAACTTGAGTCCAATAATCTTATGGTTTGGAAACATGTTTAAGATGCAATACTTTAAAACCAAAAATACAATAAGTTAACTTATTTTGTTTTATGATTTTGAATCAAACCCAATACTTGTCAATTTTCGGAATGTCGAAGTTAATGGATTTGATTTCCACTCCTAAGTTTCTCGAAAGTAAATTTCCAAAGTGTTTGTTCTAAGGAATCTTGGATGGTTTAATTGATGAGTTGGGTCGGTTTGGCGTATTAAATTTGATTGTTTGAGTGATATAATATGGCTAAACGACGAAGACGCTCTAGAACCTGTCGCTGCGCGTATGCAATGGACCCTGGTATGATCGGACATTATCGTGAAAAATGGAAGTGTCCAAGGAAAAGCAAGGTAAGGAGTGGGTTATAGTGAGTATTACCTTACTCTGGGGTTGAGTTTACATTATGCATATAATGGATATTAAGATTTTTGTGTTAGTTTAGGTGAATAAGACATAGAATAATTGTTAAAATAGAATTCATGACTTAGGGAAATTATATTGATGTTGATATGCTTAATTTTGATATTTGATAATTGTTGTTGATTTGAATGCTTGGTTGTGAAATGGCTGAAATATTAAGTTGTTTAGGATTCAAGGCAAAGAATGACGATAATGAGTAAAGTAAATAATAATGGAAAGTGCAGTTGAATTGAGAATTGGTGCATTGGTAGACTAGGTGCCCCTGCCGGGTGTTTCAAAATGCCCAAGGGCTACGTTCCCAACCAGGCATAAAATCCCATTAGGTACAAATCCCTGTTAGGCATCGATGCACCAAGACTCAATTCACTGCCAAGATAAAAGACATAAAATGTGTTGAGAATGTGAAAAGTTAATGAATTTAAATAACTGAATGTATATGGGAATGTGGAAACTATATGTTAGCATAGCTTAACAGGTGAAGCCTTTTGGGTGATATAGAGACCTGGTTGGGCGAGAGACCCTTGGTTGTTCCAAAGTTCCTGGCAGGAGCGTTAAATTCCTAGTGATGCAAACCGGTTCTAACCGGGAGTGTTGTCCAGACGTGGTAAGTCGTCATCGCGCATGGGGTGCGAACGCAATAAAGTCGTGACTGGAATACACTAGTTGAGAAATGTGATGATAAATGATGAAATGTGAACGAAAGACGTTATGAGATTAATGCATAAGAATAATGACATAAAATCGACTCAAGGAACTAATGAATACTTGAAAACGAATTGTGATGAATTGTCCCTTATTTTGATGTTGTGATTGAATTGCTATTTGTGTTTGGCTTAGTGTTACATTATGTCTTATTTGGAAACTGCCTCCCCATTTTATGTGTAATACTCACTCCTTACTATCTCCACAGGTACTGAGGTTTGAGCTTGCAATTCTATTGGCCGAGCAGGAGTGCACTCCACACCGTGGAGTGTAATTTAGTTAAGGGTGTACTCTAGTTATTGTATTATAATTAAATCTATTTTGGGTGTTTGAAATAATTTAGTCGCTGCAAGCCCGAATTTATTATATGTACGTTATTAGGGCTTGTAAAGTTAATTAATATATTTAGAAATGTTGAAATGTTTTCTGAACTGTACTGGCTTGACAGGTGAAAAATCTAAATTTTTGGAAATCCGAAAAAACAGAGGAAACTCTGTCGGATTTCGTTAAGTTTAAAACGAAATTTTCAGGTCCTAATTTTCAAAATCAACTTAATTATTGTAATTAATCTATTTTAATATAAGGGTGTTACAAGTTTTGTACTTGATATTATGACTTGGCTGAATTGTATGATAATCATGATGTCTTGAATTGATTGAATGAGTGATTGTTTGATGATATGTTTAGGTTATGCTTGAATGAATTATTTAATTAATCAAAGTATTGTGTTTGACTTTGTAATTGGTTTAAAAAGTAATTGGATTGGAAATAGTTTAACTTGATCTAATTGAATAACCTTGGACTTAGTGGTTGCTGCCCTTAATTCATTTCACAATGTTAAGTTTGAAAAATAAATTATTTAAGTGCTTAGTTTATAATAAAGTATCATATGAACAAAAGTTGAGTTTTTCGGTGTTTTCGGGTTTCCTAAAAAGTGATTAATGGACTTGCATACTTGCTGTCCAGATTTTATTTGAATTGTTTTCCAATCTTAAAAATTTGTTTGGTTGGTTTAAGGATTAAGTTTTAAGTGGTATTTAATTTGATGAAGATTCGATTTGAAATAGTTTTAACAACAAGAAATAAAAAGAGAGTTTTCGAAAACGCTTGATCCTAAGTAGGGTGATTACTTAAGATAGACTAGTAACGCTAGTATCGTTTGTCTAGTACAAGGTGCGTATGAGTCGAGTAACGGAACGACTGACTTATTGGGAAGGACTCGTGATGATTTCAGAAGCTGGAGCGTGAGGTGAGAGATGCAGTAGGCCTAGGTCCTCGTGACACGTAGACTCAGTTCTAAACTGAGTACATCGAGTCTAATGTGTTGCATGCTGCATTATCATACATGATGCATATATGTGCTAGATGCTTTTCTATTTTATATGATGCATGGTTTATTTGGTTATGTATTGGAATTCTTTGCGAATGATCCTGTAGAGTGTATTTTGTGTTATTTGGAAAAAGGTCATACGAGGAAATAAGAATTACGAGAAAGAACGAGATTTGAAAATTGAGAGGATATAATGGAGAAAGAAATAAACGCAACATGAATAAAATTGCGAAAGAAATGAGTTGACGAGATGAAGGAATTGTAAAAGTGAGAAAATGTGATTGAAAGAGTTGAGATTAGAGAAGAGTAATGCTGTGAGATGTGGTTTGAATGGAAATATGATTCCTCGTTCATGTTCTTGGGAAGAAGCTTAGCTTGCTCCTCCATTAACACTCACCCAAGAATATGATTTTTGAAAAAGGTTTTTGAAAAGAAGTTTCTGAAAAGTTTTTGTGAAAATGATATTTTTGTGAAAGTTTTTGGGAAATATCATCTTTGAAAAAGTTTTGTGAAAGAATTTATGAAAGGGGTTTTTGAAAATATTTTGTGAAGCGAAAGTTTTGGTGAAATCATGTTTTCGAAAAAGTTTTGTGAAAAGGAGACTTTGAGAAAGACGAGGAAAAAGATGTTGAGAATGTTGATGAGATGAGACGAGAAAGAGTATGAGAATTGTGATGATGAAATGAAAGTGATATGAGGCCATTGAGATTTAGGGGGAAACGGATTGCGATTAGTGGTCGGGCTTCGTTGAAGGGATGCACCAAGGACGAGCCGACTGTTAGGATTAAACCGTTAATTAAAACGTGAAATTTTAAAAGACTTTAAAAGACATTTACAAACGCGGTGAGGTATGAGTGTCGTATCGAAGTAGTGGAGAGGAAGATACCCCGGAGTATCTGCGGATATTCGGGTTGTGATTGCAATAGGGGAGGGTAAGGACGGTGATACGTCAAGAAGCCTTGAGTGCTATTCTAGGCGGAACGAATTCCACATGTGGTACGGGCAGATCGGTCCTATGCCGTGGTGAGTTCTGCACTCGAGACTAGAACAGTACTTTCGCCCCTATGGCAATTCGAGAACAGTGAGAGGGACTGGAACGGGGCATTTGTGATTGCCGCTGAGAGCGTGCATTGTATTATGTGAATTTGATTATGAATTGAGGCAAGGCCTCCTGGTCTGGGACCATTTGTTGTGTGACAGCTGTCGTGCCCGCGTGGTAAAGGTCATGTACTCCTGTTTGCTTCCGACTAGGTTGGGTGGATGACCGAGGAGATGTAGACGTGTGTGCGAGTTCAATGATGTTTCCCCCTCATCATTGAGCGAACCGTTTGATAAGACTTAAGAACGAGAAAATATTATAAAGTATAAAGAATGTATGAAGAATTGTGAAAGATTCCAAGAGAGAAAGTATAATTGATTATGAAAAGGTTGAGAAAGATTGTGAAAGGACTTGGATGTTGAGAAAGCTGATGATAAGACTGAAAAGTTCGAAGGTTTGTGATGCCAAGTGTAATAATGTATATTGTGATGAGTTAAGAAATTTTTATGTTATGATGTGTTTTGTTATAAGTGTTTCCTATGTGTTTATGTGAATATATTTGTCATGTGCATAGCATGAGTAGCGGTTATTGCATTTTTATTTTGAGCATTCTTTTATACGAAGTCGGTAGTATTCTGTCTGGTCATGTTGTACTTCTGGATTACTGACCATCTCTCCTACCATGTTGTCGTGTCGGGTTACTCCGATATTGCAACAGGTAGATGGTCGTCCCTGTAGTAGAGTCTGTACCTTCGTCTCGATGCGGATTCGGCAGTGGACTTCAGCGAGGAAGATTAGGAATCAAGATTAGCAATAGGTAATCCCCTTCGAGTACTGTATTCCCTTGCAACTATTTGGTTACATTGTCATATCATTCTGAACCCCACTTGGTATTTTATTGAATATGGTTTTTAAGGAAAAAGTTTTTATGAAACAAGCTGTGAAAATGTTTTCCCAAAAGAGATTAGTGAAGCTAAGTTACAAAGCGTGATGTTAAGTAACATCTCGGTTTGGAGCTTGACTTGTGATATGTGACATGAGAACATCATTTTATTTCAATTAAGTTGCAGAAATGTTTTTGAATATAAGGCTTCTCATGCACATGTCATCTTGAAAAAAAAAATTTCCCCAAATTTTTACTAAAGAGATGATGTTTTCAAGTTGCCAAAATCGGGGTGTTACACTGGATGGAATGAATATATATAAATTGCACAGGTTACAGGAAAATTAAGTTTTTGGTTTACTCAATATACAAAGGAAACTCTGTCCGATTTGACAGTGATTTTAGAAATAAATTAGTTTTAAAAAGGAATTTTCAAGTTACTATTTTGCATTATGGGATATTTATGGGTAATTATTCATAGGGTGTTACAAGAAACGTATGAGAGAAGGGTGGGGTTTTGGCTGCTGTTGTTGTTAGAAGATAAAAGAAAATGAAAACCAACAACAAGGAGGGGGTATATAACGTGTCTGATGAGAAGGGAGGGGTTTATCTCTTTTTTTTAACAACAAGCCCAATCATCACACACAACAAAACAAAATGAATACAAAAGAAATAAAGAGTAGATGGTACCGTTCTTACCCAAAAATATAGGGGTTTCATTGATTTTTAATTAAAATACCCATAGGGTAATTAGGGTGGTATATAAAATGAGCATTGTAATTATTTGGGTTTATGTTTCAAAAGACTTTTCCTCTTCCTTAATTGTTTTCAAACCGTGATAATAAATATACAGGGGTAAAAATGAAAATTTCTTTAGACTCTCGTAAGGTGCATTAAAATCATGCTCTAATAAATTACAAAACACTATAACAATGTTTTATAAACTAAATCACAAAATAATAGTCTTTCCTAAGTTATAACAATTAAACTTTCATTATAAAAGCAAAACTCAATACTTTCACACAAATTATTTTGTCTCTAACATTATTCTATTCAAATCTCATATGAAAACGTAATGCCTTTGGAAATCATGATAGCGTAATCAAATAAACCAATAAATAAATAAATTGAAATTCATCACTGACGCAAATAAAATCAGCCTGTCAAATTCAAATCACAAAAGCTGAAATCTGACAAAATTAACTTCTTATAAATCCCTTGTAATAAAATCATTCAATGACGTCAAAATCAAAGCTTCTTATAAATCACAAACTTAAATAAATTTATTTATCTCTGAAGAAAAGAAATATAATAATAATTTACATCGTAAAAATATAATTTTCTCAAACATGGAAAATAGCGGGTGTTACACCCAAAACTGAAACTCGACAGACACGAGTCAGAAACTAACAGTTAATTAATAACGTCAAATCAAAGCCTTTGGCAAATCATTTACTCCAATAAATTTATTTATTTATTTCAGGAAGAATAAAATATTATTTTAAATCTCGGAAATTTAATTTTTTTAAATACGAAAAATGACGGGTGTTACACCCTCGATCTTGAAGAAATCGAGCATGCCCAGGAAGTTGGCGATATGCTCCCTGGGGTCATTATGCGGCTCACCACTGAACTGATCCTGCTTGATCAGGTGGATGTACTGCGGATCGATCACGAATGCAGTCGCAGTGATGGCTGGCCGGACTATGCTGGAAGCATAGAAGTCCGGGTTCACGGTTGCATATTCTGCCAAAGTCTTTCGGGAATGAGGAGGTGGAGAAGATCCGTGAGATCCTCCTCCTTCAACCATCTTCTAAATTTGTTCCTTCCCCTCTTGTGCTAGTTTATTCTTCCTCTTTGCACTCAAATAGATAATGCTACCTGCAAAGCACAAAGAATTGTGAGACTTATAAGAGTATTAGTATTCTTTAGAATGCATTTTAGCATTACAGTAATTCCCCTAAAGATATTAAAATAGTAAAACATATAAAATCTAAAAGCCATAAATAGAATGCGAGAAATAAAAGAATTATTATTTTTAGTAAGATAAAGGAGGAGAGATGGTGAAACTTGTAGAGAAAAAGTATAAGAGTATGAAAAGCTATGAACAAGAGAAACATGTCAAAGTCAAAAATATTAGAGAAACACAGATCATAAAGAAAAGATTAAAGATTAAAGATTAATGTTTTCTTTAACCCTTTGTGTGGTTGAGTGAGAATTAGTAGAATTCTTATTGATACCTTATATATGGTGGTCCTGAAGCCATCACTTGAGAAGTTAGTGAGGTCAGAGGCAAGGTGATTGAATAGATGTGATTGTTTGATGCGATAAGAGATAAATAAATAATTTAAAATTTTTAAAAGACTTTAACCACTAGCTGTGGATGGTTAGTAGCATGCATCATGACATTGTGTTATGGGAGGCGGGGTTGAGAAAATGAAAAGATATGATAGAATACATGAAATGATGGAGGCTTGGTGGTGTTTCCATCAAACCTAGAAGGTCAATTGGGTGATATGGTCCAGTGATGGTCTACGTTGCAGCTTGTAGAACTAGGATAACTAAGCAAATCAACTGATTACTGACAACCTCTTTTCATTACCAGGATCGATGAGAGAGTTTCCTGATGAGCACTAGCAAGGTGTTGTTGACATAGTACTTGTACATCCTGTAACATCCCTACTTTCAATCTAAGCATAACATGAAATAAGCCAAGTATTTAGAGAATTACCAAGTTTAGAGAAGGATTTTGAGTAGTAATCCAAGCCTGAATGAATAAAGGAGCCTAAGGAAATGAATTGGAGTTAGAAAACCATCAAAATAGGATTTTTCATGAAGTAATCTATTACCTTGCAGGAGAGTAATCGATTACAAGCCCTCTGGTGGAATCACTTCAATGTTGCAGCAATTGTAATCGATTACCTCATGGAAGTAATCAATTACCTTGTGTTTTTGTGAAGTAATCGATTACTTTGCAGTGGAGTAATCCATTATTGGCCCTCTGCTGATTATACTAAATTGTTGCATCAAAGGTGGTAATCGATTACTTTAAGCCAGTAATCGATTACCCTTGTAAAAAATCTGAAAAAAAATAACACGTGGGGACCATGCATTCGTGACTTCTTAAAGAAGGATGCACCCTCAGCCACACAAATGTGCTTGGTGGCCAAGATAAGGTCAAAAGAAAGAAAAGAAACACACACCATCACCACACACCCACGTATCTCTCTCTCTCTCTTCAACATCCATTCTTCTTCTTCTTCGAGCTTCTTCTTCTTCTCTCTAGGATTTTCATTCTCCATCACCAATTCATCCAAGAAGCAAAGGGTTTCCATCAAGCTTCTCATCATCTCCCTTCAAAACCTAGTAAGGAAATAACCACCAACTTTCCTTCTTCTTCCTCTCCAATTCGTGATTCTTCCTCTCTCCCCATCATCCACTTTCAAGCATCCAAATCATGGAAATCATCACATAAATCCTTCCTCATCTCAAGGACAAGAAGACCAAGGCTCTACTCCCTATTACAACCTTCATTCAAGGGTTAGGTGATTCAACCCTAGGTTCAAGGCTAATAAGTATCAAGGATTTCTCATACCTCTTGGTTTTGAGGTAAAGGGGTGGGTTTTGCCTTGTTCTAGGGAGTGGGTTCTAGTTAGTATATAATGATTTGCTAGGGTTATGTGTTAGGATAGAAAACTAGAAAATAAAACCCGAAGTCAATGAATACAAAACCCTAAATGATGGAATATTTATGATGTTGGAAATAAGGATTAGGTGAAGAAAACCCTAGGTCACCTGAATAAATTCTTTGATATGCTGAATTGAAATGAGGTTTGATGGATGCCTAAGAGTTTAGTGTAACATGATAACAATGTTTGCCATGAATGATTGCTAAAATTACTGATTTAGGTTGTATAGTTTTATAACCGTTGATAATTGGCTTTTAATATGAATAAAGGATATGGTTTATGGAGTGAACCTGTGAAGGTAGGAACAACAACAACAACAACAACAACTAAGCCTTTGTCCCACTAGGTAAGGTAGGAAATGGAAATAAAATAATTATGTGTAAACTAAATGAAAAAGGTGATGTTAAATATGTGACAAGTATGTGTGGATTGTGTATATTTGTACCCTAATGCTAAATATGTATAAATGTGCTTAATTATACTGTACATGCTTAACTAAGAACATGGATAATATATGAATGGGCAACTGTAAGTATGTGTAATTGTGATTATATTGTTATACTTGTTTGAGTAAGAAGGTGAATAATACGTTGGCCTCTGAGTTGAGGTGACGTGCATTGAAATGTGGTAAATACGTTGGCCTCTGACCTGAGGTGACGTTCCTTGAAATGTGATGGGTATGTTGACCTCTGACCTGAGGTGACACACATTGAAAAGTAAGGTAAGTGTGTTGGCCTCTGACCTGAGATGACACAATAATGAAATTGAGAATAGTGTGTTGGCCTCTGATTGAGGATAGTGTGTTGACATCTGACCTGAGGTGACATACAATGGAAGAAAGGTAAGTGTGTTGACCTCTGACCTGAGGTGTCATACAATTAAAATAAGGAAAATATGTGGGCCTCTGCCTTGAGGTGACAAATATGGTGACTAAGATGAGTACATTGGCCTCTGATTTGAGGTGATGTGCATAATAAAAGAGAAAGTAAGAAATGAAAACCTAAAAGGGAAAGTAAAGAGAATGATGAGTAAAGGGGATGATATTGGAATTGGTAAATGAAAATGGGAATGAACATGAACAATGAGTATGGGAATGATAAGGTGATTATGGTGTGCTATGTGTGCCTTGTATGCATAAACTGGTAATTGTGTTTGACCTAGTAGGTTGTTATGTCTAGTTAGACATTGCTTTCTATTTCATGTGCAATGCTCACTCCCTTAACATTTTTCAGGTACGGAGATTGAGCTGGCACAGCCCCCGGTCGAGTAGGAGTACTTTCCCTCACAGGGAGAGTAGGGTTATTATGGGATAAGATATGATATTGGACCTAAGCCTCTGATATTTTGTTGTATATGATATGGGTAAATATCTTTTGGAGTGAGGCTTAGGATGATTTCTTTTTGTTAATGAAAGATGTGGAAAATATGTTGCACATACTTAGTATTTTCCGCTGCTACTCATGACACTTTATATGATGCTGTATTTTGAGCCCATTGGGCACCTATATGATATATATGTATGAGATGTAGCCCTGCTGGCTGCTGATTGTATAACTGTGAATGTTTTCAACAGGTTACATTTTGGAAAAGTCCGAAAAACAAACAAAACTCCGTTTGACGGTTGACTTTTAATAAATTAAAAGAAATTTTAAATTCACATTTTTAATAATAGGGAATTAAGGGTTAAAATCCTAGGTGTTACACATCCCGTTTACTTTCTGAGGAGTTTGGTTGGAACATGAGCACTACTGATTGTGCCTAAGGCACGAAGTGATTATGGATTAAGGAGTATGGTATGACGAGTATGGATCTACATGCATAACATCATGAAATATAACTTAATTGTGAATTTTATGAATCCTAGCCCATAAAACACTCATTATGCATCATATTATTTGTTTGAATTATACTTGTGTGTTGGATGTTGTATTGACTTTTGGTATTTGCTTGACTGTATATATATTGTGATATGATATTTTTTTGACTATCTTAATGTAACTAATAGGTGCTTTTGGTTTGATGTTACATTCAATAAGTTAATATTTAAATGTTTTACTCTTAGAATTATTATTTTATTAGTTGCGTTTTGAAAAGAATCATTGTTTTACATATGAGAAAATATGGTTGATTTTGCATATATGATATTGCCGGAACACCATTAGTTCAAAAAATTAAAATATAGAAAAATATAGGTTTCTACCATGGACTAGAGTAATACACCTATTATTACTGGCCATAGCGAGCCAACAAACAGGTTTCCCATGATACCAGTATGGTCAGTTTCTCTCAGTGCTAGTTGGGTCTATAACATGTACAGTAATTAATATATATGGATCAGAATTACACTTAATGTTTCTAGTCCAATGAATTTTCAATGGATCAGATAATGAATGGATCAACGGATCAACAGATCAGAGGACATAAATGGTCAAAGGATAAGTAGATTCAGGAGGAGCCCAATAATAATTCACAACAGTAATGTATCCATTGCAGATACGAAACAAACATAATGATCGGATAACCGATAGTGGGATACCTGCTATCTGCGAGAATCGCAAATCCGTCATAAATTAGTCGTTACACAATAGAACCGCTACTACGCCTATAAAAGGCAAGTAAGAACCAAAGGTATGATGACTCCATCTTTTACACACAAACACAGACACACACACACCTAAATTCCTTGACTCGACTGACGGAATCCTTTAACCGAGGTTTTGTGACCACCAACATACATCAACAAGCCAGCTTGACCGATACACGAGGGAAGACATGTAACACCCTGACTTTATTAATCCTAGTAAAGTGTTAGAAATGATAAATTAGCATGACAGGACTTTAGGTTAAGCATAAAGAAGCATTCAGAATCATCATAATACATTAGAAGTGAAAATTTTAGGTGATAATCGATTACCATGGAAAGTAATCGATTACATTTGAAACAGAATGAATGTAATCGATTACATTGAAAAAGTAATCGATTACATCTTGGAAAATCTACGAGTTTCTAGAAATTTCTGGGAAATTCTGGGAATTTTAGGCAAAGTAGGGTAATCGATTACCTCCATCAGACTTCAATAAAAACATGAATTTTGGGTCATTTTCATTAACTCTCTTCTCCACCCTTCTAGATAGTTCGACCAAGGCTATCTTCCTCTCCATATTCTTCATGTTTTCTTCATCTTTTTCCATCAAAAACACATTCATTTACACTCTTCATTATCCATAAACACTTCATAATCCTCTTCTCCTCTAAATTCTTCCTTCTTCCCTCTCAAATCCATCTTTCCCTCTCATAATAATCTAGAGTTCTTCATCAAAAGTAAGAGTTCTTCATCAAAAGTAAGAAGAGTAGAGCTAAAGGACAAGAAATCATAAGAAAGGAATCAAAGTGAAGGAGAAAATCAAGAAGTAGTGATGATGGACATCAAGTGGAGCTCTCTCCCTCTCTAAGTCATTTCTTCTCCTCCATCAAGGTAAGGGAGGAGTTGTTTACATAGTTTGAAGTAAAGAATTACTTAGTAATAATATGGAACCTTAGGATTGTGAAGGATATAGATAAATAAGTTAGGAAATAAAGTATTAGAACATTATCATTGAGATGAATACTTAAGACTATAATATGATGGTACTTATGTATAAATTGATTAAACAAGAAGTTCATGATAGCTTGAGGAATATGAGATTATTATATGCATACTTTCTTGTGTTTAATTGTGAATGATTGGTATGAATATACTTGGAAATAGAATAATGGAATTCTGGTCTAGAAAGTGTAAACTCAATACTTTGATATGATGATGAATCTGTTGAAGTTGATTATGTTGTATTTGATTATATATGCTTGAATAATTGACCGTGAGACATGATTTAGTCATTGTGAAGGCTTCTTTGAGATTTCATGAATTAGAATATCTAGTAAGCTTCTCAATTGAACTCATATTCAAATATAAATTATTTTCTAACATTTTCTAGAGTATGAATTCAATTGAGAAGTAATTAGAATCATGCATCATACATGGAGTTATAAAATGACGGTGAGGAAGTTGGGAAGACCAAACGTGAAGGTTCATTTGGACTGAAGGACGCTTCGCGAAGGTCCAGTGAACTGATGGACGTGAGTGGTATGTGATGATTAGGAGTTATCGTGGGTGGAACTTGGATCTCCTAGGAGGTCATGGACTGGCCAACCATGTCGGGGAATTGGTTCCGCGTTAACTACCGTAATTCTATTGGTCACAGAGTCACTTTCTGACCGGTTGAGGGTGGTTCCCTGCTATAGCCAACTTGGGCCTTCAACCCAAGTTGTACTGGACTGAGAATGAGTGGTCAATAAAGTGCAAGCCGTGGTAGAGGGACACTTACTCCTGGTTGGTCTTTCCCTGGAGTGGAGGGTGAATTGAGGAAATGGAGTGAAATGTTGAATGATGAGATGAATTGAGAATGATAAATGATATGAATGGAAAATAGGAAATGATTGGGATGGAGATCATAATATGAATTACACCATGATTGGATCCAATGTACTCCAGATTGGTTTTATATAATTGCTATTTAATTCTTTATTTTGAATTATGTCAAACTACTCACTCCCTTATGTTGACATTTTTAGGTACTTCATCAAGCTCTGTTTTTCCCCTGCTAGCTGCAAGAAGAGTCATGCTCCTTCCAAAGGAGTTTAGACTCGATGTTGTGGTTATGACCACTTCCTTGCAACCCTACTCTATGTGTTACTATATAGATATTTTGGTTAAATCCATCATAATAGTTGTAAAAAGGTTAAACAAACTTATGTGAATATGTGATGTGTTAGCCTAAACAAATCAAATGAACTTTTGTGTATGTAAGTTTGTAATGAAATTATTACTATGGTATGTCACATGCCGTTTCTGGAGTGATATGAAATTATAAATCATGTTTGTGATATTCTGATTAGATACTATACTCTAATTTTGGACTGGTTTTATAACTATTACTTTGAAAAATTTTCAAAAAACAAAGGAAACTATGTCAAAATTTTCTTAAAATCCTCATAAATATAATAGTAATAGAATCAAATTAAGGTGTTACATGACACCCCACAACAGTTTCTTTGCTTCTATTTCACAAGCGTGGTGTTAAAGGTTTAAATGAAAAATGCTACAAGGGATGATAATGTTATAGCTTTAAAGCTTGATGATCATATATAGAAGCTACAAAACTTGTGGTTTGAGTAAACAGTTATATGATGATACATTTTTATGTTATATTGTACAAAGTTGTAAGGGATTAAAATGAGAACTTGTTGACTTTTGCTGTATAAAAAAAATATTTATAGCTGCTTTATATGATGAGCATGTGTAAGATATTAGTATTGTAACCTTCTGCCCATAAAAAAGAAGAGACCCTTGTTGCTCACTCTGATGAAGTTGCAAAAAGCCAGAGTGTTACATTATTTCTGTGTTTGACCTATGGCTACTCTATTGTGCATTCTTAATAAGACACTTCAGTTAAGACTTTAGAGGTTATTTTAATAATGGAGTCAAATGGGCCTTGCATGCTCATATTATGTACAATGGCAGTAGTTATTAGCTTTATTGAATTATGATTTTGGATAATCTATTTTTTATGTGAATTGTTAAAGTTCTATCTCAAAACCAATTGGGAATGAGAAGAGTAGTCCAACAAGTATTTAATTTAGGTCTTGTTTGAATAAACAACTTTTTGAAGTACTAATATCATAAGTGCTTATTATATGAGAGCTTATAACATACGTACTTAAGATCTAATATGTTGTTTGCATTTGGATGTACGTTTTTAAAAGTACTTATGTAATTAAGGCGTTTGGATGCATAACTATATAAGCAATATAAGCAAATTCTTATTAATTTTCTTATATCACTAAACTATTATTAAAATTAACTTTCTTATTCTTAAACTAAAATTTATAATAATCATATCACTATTAAAATATAATTTTCTGAATTAGTAATTAACAAAAAAAAAGTACTAAGCACTTGTATATCCACGTTAAAATATTTTATGAAATAAAATTAAAAATTAATATCATATATTATCATAATGTCAAGAAGGAATTGGTTCAGTGAATGGGGATAAGACTTAACTGAATTTTAAATATCGTACAATTAGATCAAAGATTAATATTTGATTTTTGTGATCTCAGACATGTACAAAGAGGAACAACTACACATCCTAAAAAAGATTAGTTATTTACTTATAGAATTGAAGATTTTTTTTGGTCAACACAAAAATATTTCCATCCTAAAGATGATTTGTTGCTCATATGCTTTTTAATATATCATGATACCACCATTATTCAATTGGAAAGAGAGAAAAAAAGTTTGATAAATGAAAAGAAAGTTGTGAACATAACAAATAAGAAGAGCAAATGGTAAAATTGGAGAGAAAAGAAATACCACTACTCTACTAGTATATGTGAACGGTGAACTGAATGGATAGAGAATAAGAGAAAAATAAGAAAAAAAAGATAGAATAAAATTGTGTTAATGATGAGATTCGAAGTCTGGTTAAAATAAACACGGAATTGGCGTAAGAGCTTATGCCGCATAAGCTTAAATTCATAAGCTTTTATACGCTTGTTTTATGGACTTATAAAAATATGGTTAAAAGAGCTTTTATTTTGGCATGAGCTATTTTTATAAGCTCTCCCAAACATTTTTATAAGTAATTATATTATAAGATAAGCTCAAATAAGTTTAAAATAAGCTCATCCAAACCCAACCGTAGACCATATCACATATCATGAGGCAAGCAATGTGGGACTTCTAACACGCCCTCTTCAACAAAACCTGCTAGACCAAGCAAAGGGTAACTTTTGACCCATAATGAAATGACATCTCTTGACCCATAACAACTATAAAAATGTTGGGCTCTAGCTATGATACCACGTTAAGGTTCCATTTTAAAATCAATTTGAAATGAGAGGATACAAAGGGTCACTTTTGACCCATAACAAAGGAAAACTCTTTGAGATGGAACCTTAACATGGTATCAAAGTTAGAGACCAACTTCTTTCCGGTTGTCATGGGCCAAGAGTTGCCATTTTTCTGTGAGACTTCCAACATGCCCCCTCCAATGAAGCCTGTCGGACCAGGTAAAGGTTAACTCTTGACCCATAACGAAAGGGAAACTCTTGGCCCATAATGAAAGGGGAACTCTTGGCCTATAACAACTAGAAAGAAGTTGGGTTGTTTCTTTGATACTATGTTAAGGTTCCGTCTAAAAATCAATTGGCAACGAGAGGAAACAACCCTTTACTCCTCTACTAGTATGACCATAATAGCATAGGATAAGTTTGCATTTATAGGTAGCATTCAAGAATAATGCAGTAAATCACATATTTGTTCGTAAGCAGAGTATCTAAAAATAAATTAGAAAGTTATGACCATTTCATCAATTTTGGTGTAAATCATCTATAAATAGTCTTTAGTATTCCAAAGCTTTTTTAACTTTTGTGCTTCTCAAACCTTAATTAACATACTTAACCCATAATTCTATACACTAATTAACTTTCTAGTTAGTTCTCCTTCTAAATTCCATCACTTACATTTACTGCATCTCGAGTGGAACTTCTTTACAACTATTGCATAGTATTTTCAAAAAGAAATTACAAAAACCATTTGTTATTGCACCGCTTCTTGCATTCGAGATTCAACTACAAAAGAAGCTCAAAATTTCTTTTTAAATTTATACTATTTTTATTCGTCTTTTCCTACAAAAGATTTGTTTCATTTAACGATTACCGTTAACCAAAACTCGAGTGATATCAATACAAGTGAAAGAATTTTGAAGCATTTTATTATGTTCACTCATGTTTGCCTATAAAAGACTTGTTTCTTGGAACAAATGATATTTACCAAAACTCGAGTGATATCAATACAAGTGAATAAATTTTAAGCATTTTATCTCTATATGCTCGGTGGTTCTAAGTGTGAGATTTTTTTGCTAGGTAAGGTAGTGTTTTTGATATCAAATGCCTTAAGCATACCGTCAACCTTCATGACCACCTATCACTGAGACAATATGATGGCAATAATTTGTTGCACAATTACATTATTGTCGATCCTTAATCAGAGGTTATGTATAGATAATATGAGATCTTGCGGGCAAGGGGGGCACATAATGTAGCAGGTCTTGGTAGGCCTATCTCAAGATTCTTGAAAATCATGTGTTTAAAATGCAAATTCTTTTTAAAAAATTAATAAATTCTTTGAATTGGTTGCTATACTTAAAGTATTCTACTTCCTTTCACCCCCTCAATAAAAAATCTTTTAACACGTCTTTGGCTTGTAAGTTGATTCTTTAGGGAGATAAAGTCGTGTTAAGCTAATATCCACATAAGGAATGTTGACCAAAGAGTTAGTGATATTGTTGCTGCACTATATGACCATAAGAGAATGACTGAAGACTCTTCTGTGCCTACCTCAAATAGTTGAGCCATGGTACCTGGACAATGTCATTGAAATATAACCTTAGCAAATAGGTGTTATATAGTATGATGTCATTACTCAAGGAACGAATAGTTCAATAAAAATTATTCTTGGAAACACTCACTAATATTCATAGCAGGTGGCATGGCATACTGCATCACTAGCACATACTGAAACAAAGGGTCCACAGGGAGGAGGCCGAAATTCGCAGCCGCTCTAACAACAAAAAATCCAATAGCAGGTAACAAGAATAGTCTAGCTATTACAACACTTACGAGGATCAATGGTTCCATACTAGATGATTGCATGCCTGCAATTTTATGACATTAAAAAAGTAACATTTTACTATTTATGATTATTTAAATGCGAGTATATCTATAAAAGTTTAATTTTCTATACCTTGGGTAAGGTTTCCACCAAGCAAAATGGTGATACAAGGAATAGTCCCATCCCTTCAAAGAATAAGTTTAGTATAAAATAAGTGTAGATATAAAATATATATATATAGAGAGAGAGAGAGGGAGAGAGAGAAAGAAAGAGACAAACCGATAGATAGATAGATATTGGATAACAATTTGATTTGTGGAAAAATGTACATACCCAAGTAATTGAATGGTGTCTTGGATCACTCGTAGTGGAGCATCTTGTCCGATTATTAGGTTCCTCAACCATTTAACACCACCAAAAAGGAAACCAAAAAACTATTCATGGAAGGGTGAAAAATTTCTCAAGATTAGTTTTAATATAATTTCAATGTCTAAATGGAAGCTTCTATGAATAAATAAGCTTTAGATTAAATATAAGCAAAGTGAACTTAACCAATTGCAAAAAAAAAAAATAAATAAATAATAGAAAAAAAGGAAGTGAAAGAAAGAAAGAAACTCACTGTAGCAACTATCGGGGGTGATGTTAGCTCTGTTAGAAGGTTTTGTAGAGCTTTTATCATTCTATGCCAAAGTGGACCTTGGTCTACAATCTGAATATTCACATCCATTTTTTTAATTATCATGAAAAAATTTTAGCATGTCTTGCATATAGGCTATATTTGTTTTAGCTTGTGGAAAATGGTAAAAAAAGAACATAGAAAATTTATGAGTGAGTAAAAATAGTGGGAATGAAATAATCGCTTGGGAGTTTCAAAATTCTCACATTAATGTTTCAAAAAAATGTGATTTCATAGCAAAATTTTCTTCTACTTATTTTTCATCCCACACAACCACAACCACAACAACCGTATAATAAACTTTTTAAAGTTTAAATATGCAACAACTATTGTTATTGCAATATTGTGGTTTTGGTAGTCGGCATCGCATTGCACCCATATTTATGGGCTCAGTAATCGTATTTTTCAAAAAAAGATCTACAACTACAGTAAATATAATATATCTGCAACAATGACCATAACAATAATTTAAAATTATATTATAGTGTAATGTAACTAAAATTATGATCAAAATCTCAATTCAAAAATATATTATAAAATAATGCAATAAGTCTTACAATTTGGTTCTCAGCGTCTCCGATTTCATTTCTATGTTGCATCACCATCACTGTTTTTGCATTATCGTTTCCCTTGAGAAGGAGAGTTTCTGCATTAGCATCGAGGTCTTTGTTGGGAATCTTTAAGATCTCAGCAGTCTCAAAGGCCTTATATCTCATTGATCTATCTTGTACAAGTTGGTAGGTAAAGGTCCATATGAAGATCCCACCAAGCTACAATTAATAAAACATGATGATAAGAGATATTGACTCTCATACTGAATGTATAAGCAAATAGTTTTAATAGTAAAATGAATACATTACCGCTAACGAGAAAGAAGCATAAGCGAGTGCTCTGGTATGGCAATCTTGACGTGATCCAAATGGACCTTCTTTCTCATCACAAATAGCAGGCATAATCACAACAGGAAGGTTACCCATATTTCCTGATCAAAGATGCACATATGAAATGAGGTTTTCTTTAATAGAAAAATGAATAAAAGGGTTTCGGATAAAAGGTTTGTGAGAAAATAAAGAGTGTTTGATAACAGTGAAAATGGAAGGAATTGACGAGGACATACATTAAAAATTACAAAATGTATCAAAACATGAATACATGTCTAAGTACATTATGAATTTCCCACCTTATGCCTCTTCATTCCTTCCAATTTTTACTCTTGCCAAGCTTATTATAACTTTGATGCTTTGCTACCTGTTGAACATGCTGCAATTATAAGACCTTCTACTTTCAAGTTTGGCTTCAATAATTTTACAATTATCCATCCGAGAAACCCTCCAATTAAGAAGGTGAAACCAATGTTAACCGGCATAAACCACCTAAACGATGAGTAAACAAGACATGATTAGGATAAACAAACAAAAAGAATTGTAATAATATATCTTTATGTGTTCAGAAAGCAATACCTTTTTTCTCTTTCTTATTGCTATTTTCTTCAACAAATACACATACATAGTTTCATTATTAAAGAAGAAACAAAAACAGTTTGTGCAGCAAAAAATGTAGACTATGCTTTGTTTGTTTTGCAATGCCAACATGAGATGTCTGAAGTAAAATCCTCATGCTTTTCATAATAGTCATAATGACTTTCTGAAATGTGGATCGCATTCAACATCTTGATTATGATTGATTGTATATAACTTGTACAATCATATCAAGAAATGATTCTGGACCACAATAATTATAATTTTCTCGCAACCATTGACTAAATGCAACATATGGCATATTAATTTTCTTTTCAATGTTTAATTTTTACTTGCTTTATTATGAAAAGAGCATGTCACTTATTTCAAGTTGATCACATCCTATGAATAATGAATCTTGGATGTAGAAAATATTTGCATATCTATTACATGTTAAGAAATGGTACTTTTACATTTTTACGTTTCACATTAGGAAATAATAGTGAAAAATAAATGCAAAAGCAAATAGTCTTATTGGTGTAAAATTAATTAATGCATACCATGATATCATATCATCAAGAGAAACACTCTTGGAAAAACTGGCAAATATAAGGGAAGGAGTGAATACAATAAAGACTAGCTGCAAAAAAGAGTAAACAAAAGCAAAAGAACAAGGAAAAAGAAACAAAATTTAGATTAGTAGAATGTAGGGTTTGTTCTTATTTTTTATCTAATGAATCAAAGGATAAGGGAGAATTGTAAAAATTATTATTTACATATTATTTGTAATTCAAACCCATGAATATTTAATTGAGCATGCATCTCATACCTTGTTCAAGGATTTTCTGAAGTCTGGTGAAAGAAGATTACCAAAATAGTGAGTTGCCATAAAAGCTCCAAAAGCACTAATAAGTAGGACTTGAATAATTGGGGCAGATGCCACCTCCAATAGTTCCCAAAAGCCCATCTGTGGTTGCTTTCTACTTGCTGACCTCACTCTGTTTTGATGGTTGTAAAATTGTTCATACATTTAGTGATTAATTTGATGTGAATCAAGTCTCTATCATTGAAGTATAAGCCTTTTATCTTTCATGTGGATAGTTATTTATTTAGGGTACTGATACTTGTTATTTATTGGTTATTAGGTTTGAAATAAGAAATGTTGACATGATCCTTTGGAACATGAATGAAAGAGAGGGAAGTTGAGTTTAGAGTCAAACCAATTAACCAATAGTTGATTAACATGCTTTTTTTTAGACATTACTGACTTAAATGGAAATATTTGAATTAAACATGCAAGAGAGGCACGAGAAACCATGCTAATTCAAATAAGAATAAGGCTATAATGCTTATTCTTAAGAAAAATAATGATGTATGTGATTGAACCATTCCCAATTCTAGTTACAATTTTTGATTAATATGATATGTTCAAGTTTTCGTTAGTTATGAAAAAAAATACAATAAAAGTTAGATTCATTGCGACAATATGATCGATCAGATCAACATATGTTCCTAATCTCACACCTACATTGGGTTAAATACCAATTGAATACCATAGTACTTGATGAGTAAGATAATTAAGTGTGTACCTAGCTATGATAAGGATACCCTATTAGTGGAATTCAAAAATTTTAAATTCAAAACCAAAGAAATATAAGGATAGTTATGGACTATCTACAATTGCTAAATTCTTTTAGGACTGGTGAAATAAAATTGATGTCAAACCTTCATAAGTGAACTTAGTCTAACGTCTAGTGGTGAAAAATAACTATTTAATCTTGTTTATGCATTTTCTAAACTCTCATTAAAATACGATGATTTCCCACTTTAATTTTTTTTTATAACTTTGGATACTCTTGGATAAGAATATTATTTGGTGGTGTGAGATGGTAAAGAATCAATAATGGTAAGTTTTTTATTTAGTAGTGAAGTATTTAATAATTATATTTTTGGTTTATTTGTAAACATGTTATGACACTATGCAACAAGAATCTTCTTCATATTATAGAAATTATAACTTGCCCTCTACATAAGAATTCAAGTATAAAAATATACATGAGAAAGTACGACATTGAATAATTTAAAAATTAAAATGTTGTCATTATAATAAGGTTGTGTGTGTCTATATATATATATATATTGTCTATATATATATATATATATATATATATATGGTGATGTCCACCCTTTATTATGTAGAAAAAAGGAACACGACATACACCTTTTTTTTTACAAGAAAAAAATTTATACTTGGAAAAGCCAAGAGGTAGAAGCAGTACTCTTTAACATGGCATACACCTTTAAATTTGACTTCACCTATTGTTATAGGTCAATTCTAATTTCTACATTTACAATAAATAATTAAAATTATTATGTAATGGTATCTAATATCTTTAATTATTTGATAATACATCATTTCCAATTTAAAAAGGTTCACCTCATGAAATCAAATCTTAGTTAAAACAACATATTACAAACAACATAACGAATGCAAACAAAAGATATATAAACATATCCTAATTCATTTATTTGATGTTATTTAATCTAAGGACACCACAACATCATGAGAAAAACTTACTAATATATGAAATGGTGTGATTTGGAAAACAAAAGGTGGTAGTGAACCAATCGGATCTTAGATCCTAAATTAATTCTTGGAGAAAGGCTACCAAATAGAATCCATAAAATGCAGGATATGATTATTATCCATTTTAAGTAATAATTAAGAATATGTAACATGAGAATAATGAATGCGATGATAACATGCATGTGTGTTGAAGAGAAAGTAACGTATGAAACCTGTGAATCAGAGATTAGTTAAACAACTGAAATTTTTGTGAAGACAAGCCAAAGGCAATGAGTTTGAAAAGAGAGAGAATGAGGAATCTAGAAGAAGTGTCTCCCACGATTCATTAGGCAAATAGTGTTTACTCATTGAAATGAATAGTTACATAAATATCGTTAATTTCGCATTGCCTCATGGAGAGAGCTTTATCTTCTGTTCTATATTTGGAGAATAAGCAAGGTGTACTATGATATAATGTCCTTTTTATCTCCTATTATTTTTTTTATTTGACTAAAACTAACCTCACAAGAGGGTTGTATTTTCTTCTTTTCACTTTTCACCATGTGGATTTCACACGTACAACGACAAAATACAGTTATTGTGTGCTTTATTTTGGTATTTTTGCCTACTTAAATTGGATCATGTAATGATATCAAGATATAACTTTGTTGTAAGACCCACATTTTTTCCTACTTAAATAATTTAATTTTAGGATCTCATATTGCATAATTTTAGAAATGTTATTTTTATATAAGGTAATGAAATATGATATTCATAATGTTGTTATATAAGAATGTTATAAATTTGTAAAGTTATAAGTTAGTTAAATTGATTATTATAAAATATGATTTTAAGAATCAATTGTTTTATTTTATTTATTTTATTTTGTTACGTGATTTTGATTGAAATTAATTTAAAGATTCATGTTATTTTCATAATTAATATTTTTTCATGGTGAGTCCAAATAAAATGATTTAAGAGTCAAAATATACATGTAAAAATATATTTTTATGACTTAGTATTTGTAGTGGATCAGAAAAATAGGAAAATGTCCCTGACCTAGGGAACCTCAAGACCAATGACTAGTGGTCTTAAAATTTGAGTGAGATTAGGGGTTTATGTGTGACGGCTGTGGAATGTTTTTGAATATTCAGTTGGAATACCCACATTCTCCCTCTGTCAACAAAGTGTGTGCAGAGTGTCAACATAGGGATGAGAATAACCTACCTGACCCCAGGGCATGATTATGCCTTTTATTGGGTTGTGCGGGAGTGGGCCTATATTGAGGCCTGTTAGGGTTACCATGCTGACGTCAGGCTCCGTAAATATCTGGTAAATATCTATGGCTTTCTAGAGGATAGACAGCGCAACATCGTATAGCAGAGCCTGAACAGCTCAGCATGTACCGTTCTTATGTCTAATTCGTGTGCAAGACGAGGGGGTGGTTTCGAATCCGAGCATAGGATCGAGTACCGAGCAGCCCTGCCTAACTGGCCTACCGGGGACCTGTTTGAGGTCGACCAAGTTTTAAGGGTCGATTTGTAACACCCCGCAAATTCCTCGTATTAAATCAAAACATTAAAGAAATTATTTTTGAGAAAAGTGTTTTGAAAAAATGTTTTCTTAAATGATTTTTCTAAAATTTACGTTTTCAAAATGATTAGTGGTTTTAAAGAAATGATTTCTTGAAGTAATGTCCAAGGTTTAGAAATTGAGTTTTTGAGAAGTTTACATGCTTGATGTTTTTATATACTTGTGATCCTGGTGTGAGTCCCTTCATGATGAAAAAGAATCATTTCCTAAATATGTGTGTGTGCATATACGGTTTAGTATGTATAAGTATGCCTAGGATCATATATGAATTTAATTATTAAAAAGGATATAATGCAAGTGTATGTATGAGGGTATAAGTGCATAATGCATGGATGTGTGAACCTATATGTATGATATATGTGTGTGTGCCGTGTGTGTGTGCCGTGTGAACAGAATGCTTTACAAATGTTAAATTTGTGTGCATGCTTATGTATGTGTTGAGTGTATGCCTTATTTTATGGACTCATGCTATGTGTTAATAAACATGAAAATAAATTGTATGTGAATGTGTGTGCATGTGTATGTGGTTCGGCCAAGCATAGGAATAGGAGGACCAAGTAGGAGTGATTTTCTTAAGCATTAAGAAATTGGAACTTAAATGGAAAATAGGAGGAAATTAGGAGAAGTGAGTCATGGTGCCTAAGGAGGACTTTCTCCCGCCATGTGTCCATGAAAAGACCCATTTCATGCAAACTTTGGTTGGACCGAATTGCCCTTAAGTTCACACCTTGAACCGAGGCTAGAAGGGGAAATTTCCACACCCTTTACCTTGGCTTATGTATAAACCGTGTGTGTGAGTGAGTGTATTCTTGGTAGTTCATTTCTTTCTTCATCTTATTCTTCCACAAACAAACACTAAGACCCAAGAGCACCAACAAGCTCTTGAGACATAGAGAGAAAGTAAGTGAGGCCGTGAAGAGAGGAAAGGAAAGGAAGAGTGAAAACCCAATATTTTAACCCCAAACATCCTTGATTTCTTTCTCCACCCATATCCTTCTTCAAAACCTAAATAAGAAAATCACCCATCAACCCAAAGAAAGAGAGAAGGCCGAAGCTAACTTAGGAAAAGAAAAGAGAACTTGAAGCTTGAAGTTTATATTTTGATTTAAGGTAGTTGTGTGAGCTTTTGAAAGTTTTAAGTGTAATAATCTCTTATTGTGAAGGACTTGTAATGAACTTTGTTTGAACTTAAAGTTTTTTGATGCATGAGTGTGTTTTTAAGTGATCTTGAAGTTTAAACCACATGCATGCCATTTCTAAGTGTTGATCATGAAGATTTGTGTTAAAAAGTTTGGATCTTTAACTTGTAATCCTTCTTGTCACGGTTTTGCTTAAAGTTTGTGCTTAAATTTATTTATTTGCCTTGATCTCCTCATGCATGTGTTGATTATACTTTGATCTTGAATTTTTAAGAATAAATGAACTTATAAAACACTAAACCATGAACTCTACAATTCGGCCATGACAAAAAGTTTAGGTCTTGATACTTTTTAATTTAATCCAAGTAGTTGCATGTTAACCTTATGTTTAGAAACATTGATTGGAAGTGTTGAAATGTTTGATTTTTGATTTGATCTTTGGTCTTGATCTTTAAAAAGCTTGATTTTTGCCTTGATCTTTGAAAAAGGTTTTAATCTTGAGTCATGCATGTGATTTTCAAACAAAAAGCTTTGATCTTGTATTGATTCATGAAAAAGTCTTAATCTTTGGCACATGCATGTTGTTTTTAAACAAAAAGCCTTGATCTTTTTAAATGCATGTCACGGTTTTGGTAAAAGAAACCAAGAAATGAGCTTTTAAAAAAAATAATAATAATAATTCTTGACTTGATCTATGTTCAAGATTTGAACTTTACTCTTGACTTTTGGTAATTCGGTCAAAGCATGCTAACCTAGATTAGGATTCTTTTCATGAAAAGACATAAAAGTCATGAGTATGTTTCATGGATTGATGCTAAGGTTAAATTGTTTGAAAAAGTATGGTGGTTATTTATTTCCCCTTCGGTTTTGATTAAAAAGATAAAGGGAGTAAATTGATTTTATCTTGCATGTTGATTTAAATAAATAAGACTTTGGTGTGATGCTTGAATTAGTAAGTCGATTTAAGTTAGGTAAATAAATTAAAGTTTAATAATTTCATCAAGTGGAGCTCACGGTTTTAAGTATAAAAGGAAGAGTAAATAATTATAATTATGAAAAAGAAAATAAGGTTTAAGTGCTTGAAACAATTAAATTGATTTATGTGTTTATTTGTAATTCTTGACTTGCTTTCTTTGGTTCCATTCGGCCATGTGGTATAATTAAATCTAGGAGATTGAGTTGCATGAAAATAAATTTACGTAATGATTTTTGAAAGAAATTAAGTCGTTTAGGGTAAAAGGAACATAACTGCGTTTGGTTTATATCTTTAATTTCATTCGGTTATGAGTGTATGTGTGACTAAGTGTTTATGTTTTATAAAAATTGAAATGTTTAGAAAAATATTAAGTGAACAAGCGTTTGTTCGAAAATAAATATTTGGCATATGACTAGATAGGTAGTTGCATGATTTGGTTTAATTAAATGCTGTTGTGGTTGTGTGTTAGTTTGTGTTTGAAAAATATTTTAGCATGTGATTGTTTCTTTTTAAATTAAGTGGTTTTAAAATAAATCTATTTGAGATTTTTAGTGGCTGTCCAAGAATTGTTTTATGACAAAAACTTGAGTTTTAAAATGTTAAACTAAAGATAAAGAAGTATTTGAAGTAACAAGCGTTTTACGATGTTTTCGGATTTCTATTAAAATGATTTTTGTGAAATAAACCTTTGCTGTCTAGAATTATTTAAAGTTGTTTCTTAACTTTAAAAAGGTATTTATGAAATTTAAAGTATGTTTTTCAAGTGCTAATTAATTTAAGAAAAGTCGGGTTAAAAACGGTGCATTTTTCGGTATTGTCGAACGTGTTTTAGGTACTGTCCAAAACGGATCAGCAACCAAACTAAATAGTTTAAGTTGTTTTATAAGATGTTTTCAAATGGTTTTAAAGAATTTAAAGTTTTAGAAAAAATGGGAGTTGTTTTGAGAAAACAATCGTGTTTTAAGTTTTCCAACGAGGACGAAACGTGTTTGAGTTAAGAAAATATTTCCTTAATACAAGTTAATGACGAAAACGTATTTTATTTAGTACGAGGAATCTTAAAGATGAGGGATTGGGGCAGCTGGCAGAGACAAGGATCCGAGGAGAGCGTACGCATTTAAATTGCTGGACCTCAGGTGAGAGAGAAGCTATCCTAAGACATTGTGGTGTTTAGGTGATATATTAGGATGTTCCGTATCATCTCAAAGATCGGAACTTAGTGGTTCGGAGTCAGTAGTATAAGTGGCAATTGTTTGTATTGAGTGGCCACTTATACGAAGGTGACGAAGGCCACATTATTGTATGTGATGGTTGTGTGAAATAGCATGCTTGTATGTTTATTTATTTAATTGTGCGTGATGATAATTATGTCGATGACTAACGTGAACCACACACTGATGGACGTCTGTTACGTCCTGAAAACAGAAATGAAATAAATAAGATTGTAAAGTAAAGACATCATGATAAAGAAATAAGAAATAAGAATATGAGATTTATGGGAAAAGAGATAAAGCGTTGAGATTGGGGACAAATTTGACGATGAGAATGAGGTTAAGCCAGAGCTGGGAAAGTGGTGTTGTGTTGATATGTGAAATGAGTGGTGATTTAAGTGGAGCTGGGCTCCTTTGTGATATTGTTGAAGTGAGACTGGTGTTGAGTTGAGCTTGCTCCTCCACTGGTACTCATTGAAACAATATGTTTTCGAAAAGTTTTTGGAAATAAGGTTTTTTGAAAAGATTTATAGAAAGAGATTTTGAAGAGGTTTTTGAAGATGAGAAGTTTTGAAAAGACATTTTTGAAAAGATTTTGAGAAAAGTGATAAAAGCTTGGTGAGTTGAGATCTTGAGAAAGAGGATGATACGAGACCGTTGAGACAAGATGTGTAATGAAATGATGAGAACCCAGCTCTGTGCTCTGATGATAAAAGATTGTGCAAAGTTAGTGGTCGGGACTCATTGAAGGGATGTACGAAGGATGGGCCGACCTTAGGTTAATTAACAAAGATAAAAGACTTTAAAAGACATTAACGCGGGGAGGTATGAGAGTGCGAAGTAGTGGAGAGGAAGGTACCCCGGATATCATGGATATTCGGGTTGTGAATGCAATAGGGTAGGCTCGGGCGGTAAAACGTCACGTTGCCTTGAGTACTATTCTGGGCAGAACGAACTCCACATGTGGTGCACTAACGTGGTGGGGACTGGGTCTAATACCGTGGTAAGTTCTGCACCCGGGACCAGAATAGTGTTGTCACCCCTATGGCATTTCGAGAACAGTGGAGAGGGACTGGAACGGGGCAATGTGTTTTGCCACTACGAGGCAGTGAGCCTTGATTATATGATTTGAGGACGAGATCCTCCTGGTCTGGGACCATCTGTGTTGAGACAGCTGTCGTGCCCGCGTGGTAAAAGTCCTGTACTCCTGTTCGCTTCCGACTAGGCTGGGTGGATGACCGAGGAGATGTAGACGTGTACGACGATGGTGACAAAGGGAGTACCTCGATGATATTATAATTTCTTCCCCAATCATCGAAGGTTATGATTTGATAAGACTTAAAACGAAAAATTGAAAAGTAATGAAAAGATTGATAATAGTGTGTTTGAAGTTCCCAAGAATGTTGATGGTATGAATGAAATTGAATTATGAACGTGAAAGATTTGTAAGAGAGATTGAGAAAGTAATTGAGAAAGAAAGAATGTGTATAAGTTTGGGTAAAACAAGGAAAATAGTAATAATAATAATAATAATAATAATGATAATAATGATGTGCTTGATCGTTGTGTGGTATGTTGGTTGTGTGTTGTATGCTTGTATGGTCTTGATATCTTGCCTACTGTAATCCCACACCGTCGACGATGCATTGTTCGGATCGCTTACTCTCTCCTGTTCGTTGGCATATCGGGGCTGCTGATATCTCAACGGGCAGACGGAGCATCTTATGGAGGTCATCACTTTAAACTAGTTGAAGCGGGAGTTTAAAGACAACGAGAGAGTGGCGACGGAGGTGGCTTTAGAAGCGGGAAAAAGGGCGCAAGAAGAAAGAAGAAGCTTCATCCGATAACTCCATCAGAAGGAAGCGACAGTAGTGTGTTTAGGTTAAGTCAGTGAGTTGCGTTTTGAGTCAAGGATTACCACGCAATGTGCCACTCATGTAATGAAGCTAAGCTTTGACATTCTGTATTAAGGTCTAATTTATTTTTTCTTTGAAATTCGAACAATAATGTAATCTTTTGAGGAAATATCATGACGATTTGGAAACGAGTCTTGTTATGAAAATGAAAGTTTTCTGAGAATAAATGTTTTAAGTAACAACTCGATTTTCAACAAAAGGGCGTTTAATTACATCAATGACTTTTCAACAATGTGTAAAAAAAAATTTGGCCTCATTTTTGCAACATTAGTAAGTAAAAGTTAATTATTTTTGGTTTATGAAAATCGGGCTGTTACACGATTGGCCACCATGTCTGTTATAGCTAGTCCGAGTAATAGGCGATAAACCTTCGAACTATTGGGACGTTTGTCCTAAGAGGAAGGACTCAGATTGGTCTGATGAGGTCCAGATCGGTTAACCTTACAAGCCCCCCAAGCTGGCGGAGGCTTGAAAAGCTTGTGTCGAGCTTGAGTTATCGAGGATTCGATCTCGTGCCTTTAGTCTTGTCTCTTGTCCTTTCAGTTGCCTAAGGTGTTGTTAGGGTTTCCCTAGGTTGAAACACGTCAAGGCTATGCTTTGAAAAGGGGGAATGTAATAATGAGCGCCTTTTCGAGACTTAAGACTATGCCTTCCAACCCCTATGGTTTTGCCACACGACCATCGTTAGTGGGGGAACGTAGGGGGATGGGGGGAAGGCCTTTAAATTTGCCTCTCTCTCGTCGTTCCCTGCATTAGCATCTTCCTTAAGAAATTTTTCTCCTGAACTTTCTTCTCGAGGCATCAATTTTTGGCACCGTTGTTTGCGTTGGATTCTTCTTTCTGGTTTGTATCTTTCCTTACGTTTCTTCTTTTTTATGCTTCCTTGGCGGAGGATTGTTTTCTAGGTTTGAAGAACAAGAATTTACTCCATTTTCTAGCCAACCTTTGGGGAACCAGCCTTTGTACTTTTTGCTCTTTTTTCTCTTTTCTTATTTCTTTTTCTTCTTTCGTTTGGCTTCCCTAGTTTCCTGGATTTTTTCTTGATGAAAAGTCTTCCCCTCCCCTCATGTTTTGGGGGAAGTAATCACATAGCTTTTTGCTATCTGCTTTCTAATCCATTTTGCTTTATAGGAGGTGTTGCTTTGTCATGGCCTCTGAAGAAATCAGCACATGAGGGTTAGATGAAGAGGATGCAGTTAAAGAATTGGTAGAGGAGAGTCTGGTTGATGCCCAACAAGCATTGGTTGATGCTCAAAAGAAGGATGAAGAAGATGCCAAGTGATTTGGGTCTAATATATGATGTTTTAGGGCTTAATTTCACTTCCTTTTGCTATGGTTTTGGCTTATTTCTCATGCAAATATAGGTATTTTGTATTAGTTTTAGGATTTTTTAGTTTTATAGAGTCCTGTAAACTTTTTTATCCGTTTTGGGTATGTTTCAGGTGTTTTGGAGCTTAATATGGAGAAAATATTATTGGAGCTGAGAAGAGCATGAGAAGACCTTTAAAATGACACAAGAACAGAGAAAAACGGAGTAGGAAAATATTTCACACGCCCAGGCGCATGGACCGCGCGCCCAGGCCGGCGTGCTTGCTTCGCTAATTATGGGTGATCAGATGGTGCGCGCCCAGGCGTGCAGACCAACACGCCCAGGCGCGCATGACTCGTGGAGGCCCAATTGGGCCAATTTCTGAGCAATTTCGAAGGCTTTTATTAGGATTTGTATTTTATCTATATATTGATGCTTTTAGGATTAGGTTAGGCAGTGATAAGTAGCCATAATCAGTCATTCTTAGATATTAGAATTGAGTTTGAAGGGAGATTGCACTTTTGGAGATCATTCGAAGGAGGAATCCGGAGAAGATTGGAGATTTGAAACAGTTTTCTATGGTAATTTAGGGATGAATTCCATAGTTATTGTTTTTCTTCTTTCCTCTATTATGTGTAACTAAACCTTTTGTGTTAGAAACATGGTGGATTTGTATTTGTAATTTATTTTTATGAATTAATGTTTTTCAGTTTTAAATCATGTGTTTAATTGTGTTTTTATTGTTATACATGGAAGTAGCTAATCCATGTTCGGGATCTTCTAAATCTGAATTGGAAAATTAGGATTTGAAATAGGTCATGCAATTAAACAGCATAACTATTCAATTAGTAGGAATACTATTGAATTCTTATGTAACTTTTCATAAATTCATTATTCTTAATCAAGGTTATTCAATGGTTTAAATTTCTAAGGAATTAGGATTTATCAAGTTGAATAATAAACAGTAATTTCATGAGAGGAATCTAGGAGTTACTATTTTCAGAATTTATTCATGATTTATTCATGATATAGCACAACTTTGTACGATATCTAGTCTTAATCGACTAATTTCCTCTCATGAAATTACTGTTTATTATTCAACTTGATAAATCCTAATTCCTTAGAAATTTAAACCATTGAATAACCTTGATAAAGAACGGTGAATTTATGAATAACCTTGTGGTTGTGTGTATATGGCGGTTTCAACACAATTTTTGAACCAAAACTCGTTTTCTCTTAGTTCCAAACTCAAAACTGAACCTTACTTCGTGAGAGGGTAATCTTAGACTATAAATAGGCATGTGGAGAAGCTTAAACGCATCAAAATCACTCAAACCCGAATCTCTGCTCACATTTCCTCTGTTTTCTGGTGCTATCTTTGATCCTTTCGTTCTCTCTCAGTTCTCACCCAATTCCAGTGAAACCAAAACACAAATCGAAGTTTTGTTTCCAACCTTGAAATAGAACTCAGTCCCATCGAAAAACACTTCCTGTGGAGTAAGTTCCAAGCTTTCAAAGTTGAGTTCTAAAAGCTGCAAAAACATAGCACAATTAAATGTCAACCACCCTTCTTTCTCGAATTGGTTTGGTAAATCCAGGAACCCTCTTGATTCCAAATTTGTTTCTGATGAAAGTTGGCATTTCCTAGTTGCTTAAGCTATCTTATTTCGTTCTTTTCCATGTCCTATTCATGATGCAATTGATTGCCAAAGTTAGCCAGTGCAGCTGTTTTGTACCAATGCAGAAACAAGGAATTCGATTTAGACCCTTCCTTCTTCAATCCACACTTTCTTTAGCTTCATTAAGGTATGGGAGGAGTTATCTAAATATTAGAATGAGTTATAATAAGCTAGAAATGTAGGAACCATTAAAGGTTCAAAAGGGAATGCAACTTGAATTGGGAAACTGACTTGGAGGTCAGAACCCCATGGTTTTAATGTTCAAACAAGTTATTATGGACCTAATAATGCTCACTGGATTGTTGCACGAATTTAAAATTGAGTAGAAATGAATTTCATATGTTAAAATGGACATTTTCTATGTTTTTGTGCAAACTATGATTTGATTCTGCTTCCTGTTGATTTGATTGTGTTTAACACTTGTATCATGTTTATTTTATGTGTTAGAACTTCTGTTTTGCATAAGAATGGAGTAAGCAAGCAAGAATCACGAATTGGTGCTAAAATTGCAGAAAAATTGGTGCAGGTGCAGCAAAAGGACTCGAGTATTTCGAGAAAGACTCGAGTCTTATAGAAAAGTGAAGAACGACTCGAGTGTTTCTTTAAAGACTCGAGTATTTTTGGATGAACTACTCGAGTGGTTCATGAACTACTCGAGTGTTTTGAGAAAAATTGAATAAAACTCTATTTTTATTTAATTATCAGACTTCAACTCGTTTAACATCGTAATTGCTAAATTCTAAAGACCACTATGAGAATTTCACCCAGTGGCATAACCTAATTCTGTTTGGTTAATAATAATACTGGAGGAGTCCTACTGGAAATTCTATTCAGTGGTTAATATTTTCCCTACAGGAGTCCTAACGGAAATTTTTTATCCATTTGGTTGATGATTTACCCTGTGGGAGTTGCAATGGAAATTGCATCCATTTGGTTCATAAGTAACCCATCAGTGATGTCCCCATGGAATTATAATTTAAAACTGATTAATTATGTCCTAAATGCTAATTCTAAAACCATCACAAAGTGGCTATGCCACTGATGGCCTTTTTATGAAATTATCAAAGAAAGTTAAGGAAATGGAAATAAATTCAGTATTGAAATACCTGGTGAGGTACTGCCAAGAATGCTTATGAGAATAATGAAAGAAATAAACCAAGAATCCTTTATGACATTATCATGCATGGTGTGAATGGAATTGCTCCGACTTTGATTTGGAAAACTAGCTCGGGATAGAATACAGAATACCATGGCATAGGATGCTATGAAGGCTAGCTCCCAATAAATCGTGATACCTATTATATGGATTTCGCTCTGGTTTAGTGGATGAGGTAGATATCTGGCCCAGGTTCATAGAAAAGAAGGTTGAGTCTACCGAACCGTGATCCATGAATGAGGAGTAGGCATGCATCATAACACTAATGAAACTAAATGAACGTTAAAACGGTTTGAGCATATGTACTTGCATTCTTTTTGCTAAATGATGATATGTGTATGTTATTTTTAGTCCATGTTATGCTCATTTGTTATTGTATTTAGCTATGACTCACTCCTAATCCCTTGTATGTAGGATATGGGACGGAACATATTGTGTGTGGAGATGGGGCCACTCCCTAATGGAGAGTGGAACTTTGATGAGCACCAGGCCACGTTCGAGGGTGACGTGGAGATTACTTTCCGTCTTCCTAACCCTTGGTCCCGAATGCGCCCCCGTCGGACGAGGATCCCAATGGTGTATATCATGCACATTCCACCGCATTTTGTCTTTCGCCATGGAACCCCTCCACCACCCCACGACGTATTACCAGACGTACTCTTCCACCCAGTCCTTCACCCTCAACTGAAAGAGTAATTTTTGAAGTTCCCACTCACCCTAGTCCATCCCCTAGAGTCCAACCTAGGACTCCGGTTTATGTGCCATCTGATCCGGCACATGAAGAGGACGAGGAGGAGGAGGAGGACCCCATTGAGGATGAGGACCCAGTTGAAGATGCTAATCAGGTGGCGGATGACGATCCCATGGAGAATTCAACTGGAAGTCAGTGGGGAACTGACAACTAAGTTGAATTCCTACTAGTGAAATGTGTATGAACCCATCAGGTTTCTTTTCCTTTTTCTGCTTCATATTTTGGAGTTGTGAACCATATTCTCTAGGTTGTTATACATTTTGTTGTAAGATATTGTGATATAGTGTAATGACCTAGAGTTCTAACTAAGTTTTGGTATTTGTCTTTTAAGTTCCCGTAGTTTGTACCAATGAAATGAAAGCTGTAACTCTTTTGGATCATGATAATATAATATGAAGTTTGTTATTCCTCTATCTTGTGATTACAATTTTCTTCCGCATGATTGAAAATAGTGATGATGCAACTTGTGTTAAAAAGAAAAAAATGGTCATATTTTTTAATATAAGTATTTTATTGAGGTTAAAAGTTGGGTCGTCACAATTAGAGCCTTGACTATAAATTTCTTCCGTTAGGTTTAGTGGCGAGCCAAACGTAAGGAAGACTAGTACGTAGACAACATAATTTAAGTAAAGGTTTTTATTTATGATCATGCATGTATGGCAAATACAATGGTTTTCATGTTTAGCCAGTAAGAACTGAAGAAATTCTCATTTATAGTATGTGATTTGGGTCTAATATATGATGTTTTAGAGCATGAATTAACTCCCTTTTGCTGAGGTTTTGGCTTATTTCTTAAGTAATTTGGGTAGATTAGTTGAGTTTTTTGTTAGTTTAGGAAAGTTATGATCTTGGAACGTTTTGATCTGTTTTGGGTTTGTGATGACTGCTCAAAATAAGTATTATTCCGTTGGTTTTTAGCCCCAAATGTCTGAGTAATTGCTTGATTTCCCTTGGATTTTATCTAGGTTTGTAAATATAAGCAAACATTAAATAAATAAATATGTGTGAAATTTATAATTCTTGTGAATAATTGCAGTGTTTGTAGGACTGAAAGGAAGGAAGAACACATTTAAATTATTTGGAGAAAGCAAAGAATAACAAGAGAATTGAAATTGTAAAGAAAAGAAAGAAAGAAGATTAAAAATCAATTCTCCACGCCTGAGCGCACGCTCAGGCGCGTGTCAAGGCCAGCATCAGACACAGCACCAAAAGTTCACGGTCAGAAATCAGCTCAGTGCAACACGCTCAAGCGCACGCTCAAGCGCACGCTCAAGCGTGTATCATATGATTTAACTTAACGCTCAAGCTGCAGTCAAGCGCTTCAGTAGCAACAGTAACACGCCCAAGCGCAAGTTCAAGCGCGCGGTCAAAACAGGCACCACGCCTGAGTTCGCGCTCAGGCCAAAAGTTAGGTACAGCAACGTGCTCAGGCGTGTTCACAATCAGAATTAAAAATAGAAAGTTGGATTGTCCTCTTCCTTGTTCATTCTCCTATAAATACCACCCTTCATTCCTTCATTCCACACACCTTTTCACACACAATTTGTGAATCCTCTCTTCTCCCTCAAATACTTCTCTCATTTAGGCATTCTTCTTGAATGAGAGAATTCTCTTAGTTTTTAGGAGTGATATTATAAGTGAGATCTAGGGAAGTTATGCTCCTCTAGGCTATGATCCTAAGTGGAAACTAGGATCTAGGAGTTGAAGCTCTTGTGGAGACTCTCACACTTGTAATGTTATCTCTCTTTATTTAAGTTTATGTTTTATTGTTATTATTTTATTATTATGGATAACTAAATCTCTATTTGGGATATGGTGTAATTAGTTTGAGACTTAACTTTAATAATGAAGTGATAATATTGTTATGTCAATTATTTGGTTATGCTTTAATCACATGGAACTGAGAATCTATTCCTTGGGACTTAATTCTGCAATTGGAAAATTGGGGATTGAATTGACCTTATAACCAAATATTATGATGTTATCATTGAGTAGGAATACCTTGAGAATATCATACAACACCTTGTTATTCTGCTGATCTGTCTTAAGATTATAATGTTAAAATTGGCTTAAGGAATTAAGGAATTTTAATCATTATAATAAGGTGATTATCTTAAGGAATTGAGTTTTCACTAATTTTATCAGGATTGTTGTTGACATAAAAAGATTGGAGCTTCATGACTTAAAGTTATAACTCAACTAATAAAGCCATATCCCTCTGTTTTTAAATTAATTTGGAAATCCAAAAATACAAAAATATAAAGTTACTTTTGTTGAAATTTAATTAACCACAAATTCAATCTTTTGATTCAAATATCATTAAGTTCTTACCATAAGGTGAAAATTGATTTAAAATCATTCCTCGTGGGATCGATACTCTACTTATCACTTTATTACTTGTATGATCTGGTATACTTGCCAGTGAATCCAACAGTTTCGTTTCTGGTATTTTGGAGCTCTATTTGATTAATTGTGCAATGGAATGGAAATGAGCTTTGAAGCCCTTGTGTTTGGAGTCAAAATGGAGAAAAAGCGAGTGCGGAGTAGTGTTCCATGCCCAGGCGTGTGTTAGTCACGCCTAGGCGCATGGGGGTCAAAAGTCCAAAGTCTAGGGTTTGAATGATTAAAATCAATTGTGAAAAAGTTCTCTTCTCAGGTAGATTCACGCCTAGGCGCAGCCTATGGTGCGCCCAGGCGCATGTGCAGCGAAGCAAATTGGCAAATCAGAGTGAAGCTTGCGCCTAGGAGTGTGGATGACGAGTTTATGGGATTTTTGATAAGATTTAATAGATTTGTTCCAAGATTAGTTTTTACTATTTAAATTAGGTTTTAGGAATAAAATAGGGGAGTTAGAAAAGGGAGATTACATAGTTTTTGAGAGAGAATTTAGAGAGAGAAGAGAATTGGAGATCAAGAGCGGAGGAATCCTGCTTGAAGATTGAAGATCTATTGGGAATTTTAGGTTGTCTATGGTCATGAATTCCTTCTTTTATCTTTGCTTTTCTTATTTCAATATGTGTAACTAAAACCCTCATTTAGGAATATGGTGGATTTGTATGGATAATTAGTTATGAATTGATGTTTTCCATTTAAATCTATTGTTTGGTTGTGTGTTAATTACAATTCATGAACTTGATCAATTTATGTTTTGTTTTGGATATCTAGTCCAACAAGAGACATATGAGGATTAGAATAGGCCGTTCTTCCAAACTTTATAACCACCTAGATTGTAGACATGCATCTAGGGCTTATATGACTTTAATATTCCAGTGTGCTTAATTAGTGGTTATTCATATGTCAAAATTGCTTAAGACATTAAGGGTTCTCATATTGAATAAGAAACATAAATTCACAGACATATGGTTTTTATTACCTCTAGGATGTCGTAGATTCAATGGAAAACGGAGATTCATGACTAGTAGCTAGGTCCTGCAATGAAACCACGTTCCTAATGCTTTTCACATTCATCTCACAAACACGATTTAATTTATGTTTTATTTCTTATTTTAGTTTTTCAATTTAATTAATCAATAACCCAAAAATATTAGTTACTTTTCAAGTTTCATTATTAATTATAATAATGTGAAAGTTATTTAAAACAATTTGCAATCCTCGTGGGAACGATAATTTTACTTCTACTATATTACTTGTGCACGATCTAGTATACTTGCTAGAGAAGCCAAAAAGTTTTGGGCGCCGTTGCCGGGGATTGAAATTCGATTTCAATAATTTTTGGTACTTGTTATAGTTATTTAGTGGAATTTATTATTTGCAACAGGTGCTACTAACCCTTTTTCTTTGTGTACCTGTATTCCGCAGGTAAGAAGGAAAAGAAACCACTTGGAGGAATGGCTGAAAAGGAGGAATCCAAACCAAAGACTCTTGCGGACTTTGCAAAAATTAGCATGGATGCATGCGCAACTAACATCATCAGACCTGCCATTGATGCACCACACTTCACCATTGATCCACATTACATTTACTTAATTCCGAAGGATCAATTTGGAGGTGGTCCGCAAGAAGATCCAATGGAGCACATCGCTAATTTTCTCAGCATGTTGGATTTTTTTCAAAATGGAGGTTGCCTCTGATGAAGCCATCCGAATGAGGTAGTTTCCGGTATCTCTGAGAGATAAAGTGAGGAGCTGGATTATCAAGCAACTAGAAGGGAGTTTGTCTTCATGGGATATACTTGTACAAAAATTTTATGACAAGTATCTCCCATAAATTGATCGGGCTAATACAAGGAAAAACATCACCTCATTTGTACAACGAGGAGATGAGCCCTTACATGAAGCATGGAGAGATTTAACCAACGGTTGAAGAAGTGTCCAACTCATGGAATACCAGGATACATGCAGATCCAAATCTTCTATGATGGTTGAAATCATCTGCAAGGACATGATAGATGTAGCAGCTGGTGGATCTCTAGCTAAGAATAAGACCATTGAAGAGGCCAGAGATATCATTGAAATAATGGTGGAAAATAACATTCAAGCATAACCAGAGCGGATAGCTAAGAAAGAAGATTCCTCACATGTTCAAACCCTCATCATGCAAAACAAAATGATGCAAAAGCAGATGGCAGCATTGACCAAGCAATTGAGTCAAGTTCATATGGAACCACCTGTCTCCGAGTTATGTGGAGGCGAATCTGCTTTTGCTGTGACAAAAACTAGGCGCAATGAGAGGCAAATGAATTATTTTGGTGAAGGCCAACAAAGGAATCTGATACATCATACTCACAATGCAAGGTACCAGGGTTACTCAAATTCTTCATGGGTTAATCATTCACCTAATCCTCCACCAGAGAAGCCACTATCGGAAATAGGGTAGAAAAGATAACTTTGTCAAGTTATTCTTTCCAAGAAGAATTTCGAATGGGCCTGAGCAATCAGCAAGCTAGTATTAACACCCTTCAAAATCAGGTTAAGAAGATATTAGAGAATCAGCAAGGTAGAATTTCGAACGGGCCTGAGCAGTCAGAACACTCTCCCAGCAATACCAGTGATTGTCAAGCCATTACTCTTCGAAGTGGAAAAGCTTATGACGAGCCACAGCAGAAGAGTGATGAGCTGGTAATCGAGCAAAAATAAGAACCCAAACAGAAGGCTGAAGAAGAGAGTCTTGTAGTGCAACCAGTTGAAGTTGAGGAGGAGACAAAGAGTCCAGTTGAAGCTAAAGTGCAAAAACCAAAAGTACTTCCCAGAGTACCATTCCCTCAGCGTCGGAAGAAGGAGGAGAAGAATCAAAGCCAGTTTGCAAAGTTCATGGAAGTATTCACAAAGCTTCAGGTCAACATACCATTTGCAGAGGCTCGTGAACAAATGCCCATCTATGCAAAATTCATGAAGGAACTTCTCACCAACAAGAGAAAGATGAAGGGCGATGAAACGATTCTACTTACTAAGGAGTGCAGTGCTATCCTTTAGAAGAAGCTTCCACATAAATTGAAAGATCTGGGTAGCTTTACTATTCCTTGCAATATAGGTGGGGTGGATATTGGAAGAGCTTTGTGTGACTTAGGGGCTAGTATCAATTTGATACCCGTCTCCATCTTCAAAATGTTGGGAATTGGTGAAATCAAACCAACACAGATCTCCCTTCAGTTGGTTGACCGATCTATCAAGAGGCCATATGGTAAAGTGGAAGATATGATAGCCAAGGTGGATAAGTTTATCTTCCTAGCAAATTTTTTAATTCTAGACATGGATGAAGATCAGGATATTTCATTACTCTTATGAAGACCTTTCCTGGCTACTGGGAGAGCCTTGATTGATGTGAAAAATGGTGAACTGATGCTCAGAGTTCATGATGAATCGGTAAAATTCAATGTCTATGAATCAATGCAGAATGCCATGGGGGATGATCAGTGTATGAGGTTAGATGTCATAGAGTCTATTGTGGACTCTGTGTTTGAGGAGATGTGTTATGAAGACCATGTGGAGGCAACTTTTGTGACTGATTGTGAGGAAGGAATAAAGGCTCACCACATTAAGACCCTTCTTGATGGATCTTCAAAGATCAGTAGGGGACAACAACCAGCAGACCTGAGGCCAAATGAAAAGGAGGAAAGATCGAAGCAAGAGCTCAAGGATTTACCAGCCAGTCTCAGGTATGTTTTCCTTAATGATACTGAATATTACCCCATAATCATAAATAGTGCCTTGACTAAATCTCAAACTGAACAATTATTAAGAATTTTGGGCTTTATAAATCTGCTATCGGATGGAGTGTATCATATCTAAAGGGAATCAGTCCCTTCTTTTGCATGCATAAGATTCTCTTGGAGGAGAATTTTAAATCTGTGATACAACCGCAGTGGAGGTTAAATCCCACTCTGCAAGAGGTTGTTAGGAAAGAGGTAGTGAAGTCATTGGACGCTAGGATTATCTATCCTATCTCAGCCAGCACTTGGGTAAGCCCAGTGCAAGTGGTCTCGAAGAATGGAGGGTTAATAGTGGTGAAAAATGAAAATAATGAACTGATACCCACCCGTACTGTTTCTGGGTGGAGAGTGTGTATTGATTATAGGAGATTAAATAGTACCACACATAAGGACCATTTTCTCCTTCCATTTATGGACCATATGTTAGAAAGATTAGCCGGGCATGAATATTATTGCTTTTTAGATGGTTATTCCGTCTATAACCAGATTCATGTGGATCCAATAGACCTAGAAAAAACTGCTTTTACTTGTCCCTTTGGAGTTTTCGCTTATCGGAGGATGCCTTTTGGTTTGTGCAATGCACCAACAACTTTTCAAAGGGGCATGTTATTCATCTATTCCGATATGGTTTAAAAGTTCATTGAGGTTTTTATGGATGATTTCTCAGTCTTTTGATCTTCAGTTGAATCATGTCTAAGTAATCTGGAACAGGTGTTGAAAATATGTCAATAAACTTTAGCCTTCCTTTGTCGAGCCCTTACTGGATCAAATTTATGAAAGCAAAACAATCAGTAGTATTGTGAGTACAATTGTTATGATACTTACAATATTTTCTGCCTTTCAGCTCATCTTTCTTTAAGAGTTTATGTCCTTCAGTCAATTTAATTTGTTTATCCTTTAATAACATATCAAAAACTTGTTCAGTTTTAGAGATGTCAAAAGTGTATGTTTTCTTGTATAGATTCTCACTTGGGGGTTTCGACGGGCTCAAGGCATGAAACATGTAAGGTTTCCCTTCTTCTAGGTCTATTGTGTCTACCTCTGAGCCTGAGTCGAACATCTCTGTAAGTTCCATGATGAATGTTTTGATAATGACAAAGTGTTTTGAACAAGCTATCATGTGATGATCAAGTTCAAGTTCAACAAGCAACAACAAACATCAAATGAAGAAGAGAGAAAGCAAGCTCATGAAGACTTAAGTTTGAGTGTAATTGTTTTTGTTTTATCTTTTGCCTCTCAAGCTTCATAGGTTTTCATTTGGGTAGTTTGTTTAGAGGGTAGTGAATCTCATTCATAAGTCATGATTTAATCATAATTTGAGTTTTCACTTAACCTAGAATCAATAGGTGGCTTAAAGGTTTTAAAGGAAAGGTTGGCTTTTGAGAAAACAAGTTCTAAAATGTGCAGTATGGATTTAATCGATTAAGGATTAATTTAATCGATTAGTACTCGATTAAGCTGAAATTTAATCGATTAAACACTGCTGAACTTATTTTTAAAAATACGTTTTTCACTTCTCAAAATCAGTTTTTCAAGTGCTACAACTTTTGGGTATTCTATAAAAACCTTTTTCTAACCTTTGTGATCATAACCCATCATTTTGATATTCATTTTATAAAGAATCAAGCCACTCTATTCTCTCTCAATTTCAAAGATCAAAGCTTTTCTATTTTCATATTCTTTGATCAAGAACCTTTGAATCTCTTGTGTGATTTGTCATAGCTATTGATTGAGATTCATTAGGATTGTTATGTGTATTCATTGAGTTGTAATCTTTGCAATAAGGCAAGCCACTACAACAAACAAGAAGCCTTGGTGTGTCGATTATCATCAAGCAAAGTTCAAGCAATTGAAGAAAGTCTTGGTTGTGAATCAAGCAAGGAGAAGCCTTGATGTGTGGATTATCATCAAGCAATTGAAGACTTGTTGTGTCGATTATCAACAAGGGGTAGAGGTTAGATTAGAGAGAAGATCAATAGGATTACAAGGCAAGGGTGTCGGTTATCTCTTGTAGGCTAGCAAGAAGGAAGTCTTGTGAGGCAATCACTTGTAATTTGAGAACTCTAATTCCTCATAGTGAAGAATCTCTCTTGGTTGAAGAGGGGACTGGATGTAGCTTTCAAGTGGATGAAAGTGAACCAAGATAAATCACTGTGTCGTATCTCTAAACCCTTACTCTTTATATTCAAGTCATTTGATTGCGTTCTTGGTTGAAAACCTAGAAAGATTGATTTTCATAATTGATTGAATTGAATCTTTATTGTTCAAATTGATAAAGGGAAAATCATTTTCATAACTAGGGTAATCAATAAGAATATAGGTGTTAATTGTTTTCGCTGAATCTCTGATCTTAAGTGTTGATTGATTGATTTTCGTATTCAATTGAAAAGTGATTTTTCAGTTTCTGATAGATTTAATCGATTAAGTGTTCGTTTAATCGATTAAGACAATTTGAACTTTCAGGCTTAATCGAGTAAATTTCAGGTTAATCGATTAAGTGCTGTAGAATTTTCAAAAATCATTTGTTTTGATTGTTTCAATTTGTTTCGTTCGAAAATCTTTCAAGGTAGCTTAGACACCTATTCAACCCCCCCCCCTTCTAGGTGTATTCCTAGGGTTCCTTTGTCTCTCCAACCACTAATTGCGGTTTCTTCAATCTCTACATCGGAGATTTGAGAATCGACATAATGGATTCTCTCCCTTTTGAGAATTTTGGGATTCTTGACCGTCATTTTTTTCATCCCTTAGATTCTCAATTTGTCGCACTCATGCGGCTAATTGTGCCAAATCTAAAGATGTTGTGTGACTAGCTTTTTCCTCATGTGGTACTCTAAACCAGCCACAACCATTTTCACTACTTCTGGCTCAGGGATCGGAGTGAAACATCTACTCCTCATTTGCCTAAAACGGGACAAGTAATCGTCAATGGGCTCTCCATCGAACCTCCTCACACTCAACAAATCTGTTAAGGTGACTTTTAATTCGCCTCTATAGAATTGTTCGCGAAAGGCTATTTCCAACTGGGCCCATGCAAGGATGGAATTAGACCTTAACGTCGAAAACCATGAAAACGTATTTTTCGTCAAAGAGTTGGGAGATAGCCGTATCTTAATAGCTTCGTCAGCGGCTTAATCACCCATCTCGATGGTATAATGTGCAACATGTTCGACAGTAGATTCTCCTTTTTCTCCAGCGAATTTTGACAACTTCGACACTTTTATTCCTCTTGGTATTTCTGCATGTTGCACCTATTCAGGAAAAGGTGAATTGAAACCTGGCAAATTAGCCAAGCCTATAGTAAAACCGATTATGTTCAAAGCTTGTTCGACAACTCTGTTCACATCATCTGGTTCGATTCTATTCTCTCCCCTGTTGTGTCGAAGTAAGTGCCTCGCCAAATTTTGCCTTACTAAAACAGCTTGCAATTCCTCTCCCCTCTGCATAAATGCTACTTGGGCAGGATTTTATACGTACTGTGGCGTTTCGACACAAGGATGGAACGTCACCTTTGGGGGTTCGACAACCGCATTACTTGTACCTGCATTGAAAGGTTGGTTGTTAGGATTGGCAGCCGTCACCCAAGAGGCGGGTGAATTGGGTTTTTATAAAATCATTGGTAAATATTGAATTCAATCATTTTCAATAAAACTTATATGATTTGCAGCGGAAAACTATTAAAACGAAGAAAACGATTATGCGCTAGCAGACAATAACAACGATTAATATTATGCGCGAAGATAAGAAACACTATAACAACGAAAAGTTTAACGCGCGTTGATTAATTTAAAATAATTAAATTAATATAAATAATATTTAGGTTACGAAGACGAAATAATTAACAGAATAAAAATATGTGCAACAATAAATAAAAGAGATAAGGGATAGAGAGATTGCACCAGATATTTTATACTGGTTCAGCCATTCCAGCGAAAGACCTACGTTCAGTCCCCAAGTGACCCGCTTGAGCTTTTCATAGCATTGAATTGAGCCGCACCCAATTACAACCAAGAGCGCCCCGCACACTACTAGGAACCTCCGTTCTCTAGGGACCTCAATGAACAACACTAGGAAGCCACTTCCTAGAACCCAAGGTAGCCCTTTCTACTAGGTGTCCCACCGTTCGTCTAGCCATTACCCCAGATACAACACGAACGTGCCACACGTCCGAACTAGGAGATTCACTCCCTAATCAGTAAGGGTCACACACCCCTTTACAACAGCGATTAAAATATGAAGATTGGGTACAAGAACTATATTCCACTCTAAGAAGTGTTGATACAACAATAATGCCCACTAACAAAAATGTGTTCTAAGCAACACTGATACAACAATTAGGCTTTGGTGATAATGAAATCAAATCACAAGCGTTAAGGCCAAAAGCAAGGTTTTTCTTTTCAAAAGATAGAACGTGAAAAACTTTGTTGAAGGAGAAGAAGAGAAGAAGATAGCATTCAGAAAAGGCTTCCCAAGAAAATAGGATTGATTCAAATCCATTTTAAAAACAAAAATTAACACATGTTTAAAATAAAAAAAATCTTAAATATTTAAGAAATAAAACCAAAGATTTGAAAATATTTGAAATTTGAATTTGAAAAATAAAATCAGAATCAGATCAAAAACGATTTTAGAAATAAAATAGAATAAGTTTTAAAATCAAAAGCATATCAAATAGAGATAAAAAAATAAATTCAAGATTTGATTCTTAAAACAAAAAAGGAATTATTTCAAAAATATATTCAAATTCGAATGTTGAAAATAAATCAGAATCAATTATGTAAAAACAAATATGGAAACTTTTAAGATTGATTCTGACATGAATTTCAATAAAACTTGAAGGTAATCGATTACTTTCCAGAGGTAATCGATTATCTATATTCTGTGAAAATAGTGAAATTCATTTTTAAGAAAGCAATCGATTATTTAAAACAAGGTAATCGATTATCAACTTCCTATAATGAAGGTAATCGGTTATCAAAACTGGTAATCGAATATTTTTAATTAAAATTCTCAGGTCACAACTCAGAATCACAATAATCGATTATCTAAGGGAATTAATCGATTATTTCTACTAATTTTCATAAAATTGATTTTCTAAGGTTGAGTTTGTAAACATAGGTTTTTAAAAACATTTACCTGAAAAACTAACTTAAAAACATTTTCAAAAAAAGTTTCTTTTCTTCTCCTTAACTTTGAAACACATTTTGGCCATAAACAAATGTAATAAAAACTTCATTACCTTACAATTTTTTCTATGGGCAAAATTATACCATACTCTATTTGCTTGAACTTGAGCCTTGATCTTGATAAACATGAAGCACAGCTTGAATGAGCTTGAATGCACTTGTTGTTTGTAATCTTCAAAACCTTCTTCTAGAAATATTCTAGCATAACTCTTTACATCCTTGGGAAGGCTTGATTTCCAACATTGGTTAGTACGAACATTCTCCCATGGGGTCGTTACCCTACTATCCTGTTGTGGAGATGAGACTTGGCCAGGATTAACTGGCCATACACGTGTTTCTTGGCGTCAGGGTACCCTTGTACCAAAACTGGCTTATACAAAGATCTATCATCCCTATGAGGATTCATGAAGGACTCATTTCGTTCATTTTCGTCAACCCCCAACACTTGGTTAACTTTCTTCATGTATTGAGCAATCTTTCCACATATCTCATTCGTCACCATCATTGCTGGGTTGATCACAGATCCTAATTGAGTCATCAACTGGTCGACTAACTGCACATTTGCTTCCTCGATCTGCTGACGAATATGGGTCACCGGGTTAACTGGCATATATCTCGAAGCATTACTAGTACTAGCCCCGTCTGAGGAAAATCAAGGGAACGCCATAGTTGTGGCCCCATTCGTAGAAGTAAGACTACCTATAGGGTCAAACGAACTATTTAAAGGCCACGTCATTGTCGATCCAGGGACAAAACCCGGTGGCAAGCCATATGGGGGAATTTGACTCCCATTTGTCGGATTGTTCCCAAAAGCAAAGCCACTAGTCTGACTTGAATGGCCCTTATTTGGGCCATTAGTAGCAGGACGAATCACCGTGGTGACAGTAGATTCTGCGGCAAAATTACTCCCTGAGGGTACTTGAGAGGTACTAACTATTAGATCCAGTGAGAAGGTTTTGATAATGACAAAGGTTGACAAAGGTTTTGAACAAGCTACAAATGGTTTGATCAAGCTTAAAGTTTGAAGAAGTTCAACAAACAATCAACACTCAACAAATGATGAAGAGAGAGCAAGCTCATGAAGACTTAGTTTGTGTTTTATTGTAATATCTTTAGCCTCTCAAGTCTTTTATTTTAATGAGTTTGGGTAGAGTCATTAGAGGGTAGTGAATCTCTATCAAGGTCATGATTATATCATATTTTGAGTATTCACTTAACCTAAAATCAATAGGTGGCTTAAAGGTTTGAAAGAAAAGGTTTAGTTTTGAGAAAACAAGTTTTTAATTGAATTTAGCAGTGACTAATCGATTAATGTGTTAAGGTTAATCGATTAACACACATGTTACAGTGGTTAATCGATTAAGTCATGTGTTAATCGATTAACACGTGCAGAATCAGTTTTTAAAATAAGATTTTCAAGGCAAAATCAATTTCTATTGTTTTCTAACTTTTGGGTATTCTATATAAACCTTTTCATAATCATTGTGATTATCTAGAATCATTTTCATACACATTTTACTAAGATCAAGACACTCTATTCTCTCTCACTTTCATAGATCAAAGCTTTCAACTTTTACATTCTTTGATCAAGAATCTTTGAATCTCTTATGTTGATATTTTCATAGCTATTGAAAGAGATTCATAGGATTGTTATTGTTTTTAATTTGGTTGTAATCATTGCAAAGAAGGCAAGCTATCTACAACACAAGGAAGCCTTGGTGGTTGTTCATCAAGCAAAGTTATCTTGGAAGTCTTGTTGTGTTAACAAGCAATTGGAAGTCTTGGTTGTAAATCAAGCAATTGGAAGTCTTGGTGTGAGGCATCATCAAGCAAGTGGAAGACTTGTTGTGGGGATATCAACAAGCAAGGTTAGAGGTTAGATTAGAGCATCAATAGGATTGCAAGGCAAGGGTGTGGTATCTCTTGTAGGCTATCAAGAAGGGAGTCTTGAGAGGCATTTACTTGTAATTTGAGAACTCTAATTCCTCATAGTGAAGAATCTCTCTTGGTTGAAGAGGGGACTGGATGTAGCTTTCAAGTGGATGAAAGTGAACCAGGATAAATCACTGTGTCGTATCTCTAAACTCTTAACTCTTTACATTCAAGTCATTTCAATATTGTTCTTGGTTGAAAACCTAGAAAAGATTGATTTTCATAATTGATTGAATTGAATCTTAATTGTGCAAATTGATTTGGGGAAAATCATTTTCATAACCTAGGTAATCAATAAGAATATTGGTGTTAATCAATTCCGCTTTATCTCTGATCTTATGTGTTAATTGATTGATTTTCGTATTTGTTTGAAAAGTGATTTTTCAGATACTGTTCAGATTAATCGATTAAGTTGATTGTTAATCGATTAATTTTTAAGTTGCTTTCGGCATTAATCGATTAGTACCTTAGTTAATCGATTAGTTTGAAAGTAAGCTTCGGCATTAATCGATTAATACTGAAGTTAATCGATTAACCAGTATATTTTTGTAGAAATCATTTTGTTTTAATCGTTTCGATTTGTTTCTTTCGAAAATCTTTCAAGGTTTCTCTAACACCTATTCAACCCCCCCCCCCTTCTAGGTGTTCTCCTAGTGTCTCCTAGTTATTTCACCCACCGATTGTAGTTCTCACAATTGGTATCAGAGCTCGGTCGAAAGACACGAGCATAGAGCTTTTTCGTTAAGATCCTTGAGGAAACTACAATGGGTTCTACGAATCCCTTTGGTGGTGAAGGTGCTTCAATTAGCCGCCCTCCTATGTTTGGTGGAGAGGGTTATGCTTATTGGAAAGTTAGGATGAGAGTTTTTATAGAAGCCATAGACATGAACATTTGGGAAGCCATTGAGAATGGTCCTCATATTCCCTCAAAACAATTATAAGGTGTATCTCAACTAGTTCCCAAAGATAAGTGGACCGATGATGATAAAAGGAAAATTCAATATGATTTAAAAGCAAAGAATATCATCACCTCCGCTCTATCTTATGATGAGTTCTTTAGAGTCTCCCAATGTCTTAATGCCAAAGAAATGTGGGACACCTTGCAAGTCACACATGAAGGCACTAGTGAAGTTAGGCATGCTAGATTAAATTCTTTGATGCATGAATATGAATTGTTTCGTATGTTGCCTAATGAATCTATATGTATTATGCAAAAACGTTTTACTCATATTATTAATCATCTCATTGCTCTTGGAAAAACTTTCTTGAATTGTGAACTTGTTAACAAAGTTTTAAGATGTCTAAGTAGGGAATGGCAACCTAAGGTTACCGCAATTGTTGAATCAAAGGACTTGGACAACATGGACTTAGCAACACTTTTCGGAAAGCTTCAAGAACATGAAATGGAGCTTGAACGTTTGCATTTGCATGAAGAATCGGACAAGAACAAAGAAAGAAAAGGAATCGCTCTTAAAACTCAAAGGTCATATCAAAAGGAAGAGAGTTCCGATAATGATGATAATGAAGATTCCGATTCGGACATTGATGAAGAGGAGATGAAACTTCTACTAATAAAATTTAATAAGCTTCTAAGGAGAAAAGGAAGGTTGAACAAAGACAAAAGTAAAGAGAAGAATTCCCCACACTACAAGACCAAGACAACAAAAGAAGGAGTAGTTTGCCATGAATGTGGAAAGCCCGGTCATCTCAAGTATGCATGTTCTAAGTATCTCAAGAAGAAGGAGAAAGAGAAGAAAAATGCAAAACACAAAAGGGCATACATAGTTCGGAATAGTGATGATGAAGAAGACAAGAAAAGCACATCAAATAGTTCTTCGGATGATGAAGAAGCCGCTTGTCTCAACTTGATAGCTCTAGTAAATGAAGAGGAAAGTTCAAATGATGAATCAAGTGAACAAAGCGACGAAAGCGATGTAAGTGAAACTAAATCCGAAATTTCTTCCAAATATGAAATCTTATATAATGCTTATGAAGAAATGCATGAACATCTAAAGAAACTAGCTTTGAAAAACATTGAAAGGAAGAAGCTCATTTTGAAACATCAACAAGAGATTTTAGAACTTCAAAAACAAGTTGATGAGCTTAATCTTCAAAATGAAACTCTTGATCTCATATATGCTAGTTCTTCTTGTGATTGTGCTAGTAGATTGAATATTGTGGTTGATTGTGAGAATTGCAAGTTGCTTAAAGATGAAAATGCTATTTTGAAAAATAAGCTTGCAAGTTTCACAAATGGTGATATTAGATTGCGCACATTGTTAAATTTTCAAAGAGAAAATTCAAACAAGTTTGGTTTGGGCTATACTAATGCTAAGAGTAAGTCTCATAGAAATGTTGTTGATTTTTCTAAAGTTGATTTTTCAAATGCACCAACATGTTTCTATTGTGGCACTCATGGACATACTTCAAATGTGTGTTATATTAAAGTGCATGGTATACCTAAAGGAAATTTTGTTTGGGTTAAGAAGGGTGAAAATCCCTTAACTAACAAAAATGGATCCAAAACCATTTGGATACCAAAAGGCAAAGCATGATTGTTTTGTAGGTGTGATTGAAGAGCAAAAGGCTTGAAAGTGTTATTCTTTGATTTGCTTCTTCAATTCTCAAACGAAGTCCTACAAATTGGTACAATTGATATTGTTGGATTTTCACAATTGGTACTGTTTTTTACAATTGGTATTACTTCTTTATAATCTCGATTGGTATCATTATGTGATCATTAGATGTTTATCATGCTATTGTGATTATTGTGATATTTCTTTACAATTGATATCTTACTTTGTTAAGTGATATGATGACTTTCTAGTTACAATTGGTATTATGTTTCATTGTTATATTTCTCTCCAATTGGTATCACATTTCAAAGTACATTTAAGATCTATTCTTTGAAGAAATGTTATCTTTAGTTTTACATTTGATATCATTGATTACTTGATTAATTAAATACATTTGGTATCAATGTTGTAAAGAAATGATCATTGACTATCTCTTATTTTGGCTTAGAATTTTATATTTTAATTGGTATATATTACTTTTTGATAATGCCAAAAAGGGGAGAAGATGTTGTTTGTTTGTTTCTATATAGGTTGAGCAAAGTTGTTGAAGATAGGGAGAGAATCAAGCTTATTGGAGAAGCAAGCTTATCTCAATCAAGCTTATTGGAGAAGCAAGCTTATCTCAAATTGGATTTCAAATGTCAAAAGCATTAATTGATGGGGAGCAAGAATCTCACCAAGTGCTAAAATGGTTCAAGTATCAACAACTTCAAAGAACTTCAAACAAATTCAAAACATGGTTTGTCATTTTCAAAAAGGGGGAGATTGTTAGATCCAGTGAGAAGGTTTTGATAATGACAAAGGTTGACAAAGGTTTTGAACAAGCTACAAATGGTTTGATCAAGCTTAAAGTTTGAAGAAGTTCAACAAACAATCAACACTCAACAAATGATGAAGAGAGAGAAAGCTCATGAAGACTTAGTTTGTGTTTTATTGTAATATCTTTAGCCTCTCAAGTCTTTTATTTTAATGAGTTTGGGTAGAGTCATTAGAGGGTAGTGAATCTCTATCAAGGTCATGATTATATCATATTTTGAGTATTCACTTAACCTAAAATCAATAGGTGGCTTAAAGGTTTGAAAGAAAAGGTTTAGTTTTGAGAAAACAAGTTTTTAATTGAATTTAGCAGTGACTAATCGATTAATGTGTTAGGGTTAATCGATTAACACACATGTTATAGTGGTTAATCGATTAAGTCATGTGTTAATCGATTAACACGTGCAGAATCAGTTTTTAAAATAAGATTTTCAAGGCAAAATCAATTTCTATTGTTTTCTAACTTTTGGGTATTCTATATAAACCTTTTCCTAATCATTGTGATTATCTAGAATCATTTTCATACACATTTTACTAAGATCAAGCCACTCTATTCTCTCTCACTTTCATAGATCAAAGCTTTCAACTTTTACATTCTTTGATCAAGAATCTTTGAATCTCTTATGTTGATATTTTCATAGCTATTGAAAGAGATTCATAGGATTGTTATTGTTTTTAATTTGGTTGTAATCATTGCAAAGAAGGCAAGCTATCTACAACACAAGGAAGCCTTGGTGGTTGTTCATCAAGCAAAGTTATCTTGGAAGTCTTGTTGTGTTAACAAGCAATTGGAAGTCTTGGTTGTGAATCAAGCAATTGGAAGTCTTGGTGTGAGGCATCATCAAGCAAGTGGAAGACTTGTTGTGGGGATATCAACAAGCAAGGTTAGAGGTTAGATTAGAGCATCAATAGGATTGCAAGGCAAGGGTGTGGTATCTCTTGTAGGCTATCAAGAAGGGAGTCTTGAGAGGCATTTACTTGTAATTTGAGAACTCTAATTCCTCATAGAGAAGAATCTCTCTTGGTTGAAGAGGGGACTGGATGTAGCTTTCAAGTGGATGAAAGTGAACCAGGATAAATCACTGTGTCGTATCTCTAAACTCTTAACTCTTTACATTCAAGTCATTTCAATATTGTTCTTGGTTGAAAACCTAGAAAAGATTGATTTTCATAATTGATTGAATTGAATCTTAATTGTGCAAATTGATTTGGGGAAAATCATTTTCATAACCTAGGTAATCAATAAGAATATTGGTGTTAATCAATTCCGCTTTATCTCTGATCTTATGTGTTAATTGATTGGTTTTCGTATTTGTTTGAAAAGTGATTTTTCAGATACTGTTCAGATTAATCGATTAAGTTGATTGTTAATCGATTAATTTTTAAGTTGCTTTCGGCATTAATCGATTAGTACCTTAGTTAATCGATTAGTTTGAAAGTAAGCTTCGGCATTAATCGATTAATACTGAAGTTAATCGATTAACCAGTATATTTTTGTAAAAATCATTTTGTTTTAATCGTTTCGATTTGTTTCTTTCGAAAATCTTTCAAGGTTTCTCTAACACCTATTCAACCCCCCATTCTAGGTATTCTCCTAGTGTCTCCTAGTTATTTCATCCACCGATTGTAGTTCTCACACTAACAAGAGCATTAACCATTTCGACTGTTGAAATCACAATGGTCCGAGGACCATTATGGCTTGCATCAGCCATTGAAGATGTTCCTGATGAAAATGTCAAGGTAGTGCCACTTCTCAAACGCATACACCCGGACACAAGTTACTCTGAACTAGTCCCACCGGGCGTGTCAATTTGTTCAACGTGGGATTTGTTTGACGCGGATCGAGATGAGGATGAGTGCGTGGGGTGTGGGTATCGACTGGTTATGTGGTAATCTTGTAACGGACTTGACTATTTTTGTTAATTTTTGGGTTTTTCTTGGCGAGTAAGTAAAGGGGCTTGCAAATCGTAAATTGACGAAGAGAGTAAATCGACAAGTATTAACAGAAACGCAGAATGGTAAATGTAAAGCGGTAAATCCAGGAATTAAATGCGAGAATTTAAACGTGCGATGGAAACGTAAAGGAAGAATTTAAAGTTGCGAGGAAGTAAAGTGCTGGAATCGTAAATTGGAAAGCAAAAGATTGCGTTGAATTGATAAAATTGCTTTAATGGAAAGTGGTTATTACAAAGGCATTTTCTCCGTCGATCTGCTTGCGGTGAGATATGTAGGATGATTACCGATGTGTCAACCCCGATTACAAACAATTAATTATATATTTATAGCCCTAAGAATCAACTACCCCTACACTATCCCAATTGGCACGTTCTGCATAACAGCAGCAGCCATGTTCTAAATAACTACCCATTAAGTAACTACTCACAATGCGGTTTCTTCATTCGCTTCCAATCTGTCACATCTTCGGTAGTCTTTTGACAAGAGTCCTTTAACAAGCATCTTCCCACAACTGAAATAATGCAACTTAGAACTCTTAGGATTTTTGCTAAGTCTTTTCGTGGTTCCATCGAAGTAACATTCTCCTTCTTCTTGGGCCTTCATGATGTCTGTCGACATCAAGCTCCCTCGACACTATGTCGTACATGATGTCGGCCTCTAATTGAATCAATCCCTCTAATCGATATTGGTGACATGGTTTCTGATTATGACTGTGTTTCGCCCACCAATCTAACCAGAGGACCCGTCGAAAACTCTTCTTAGGGGATTGTCACTAGAGGACTTTTCTTTTCCCTCTTTGAATGGAAAGATACCCAAAGTCGTACCTAGAAATGGTTTCAACTTTGGACCACGGAAGACTACTAATTACCACACAAGTTTGCGTATCAAACTGAGTGTGCCCTTCTATCCAGGCTTTTTACACCAAATTGAAACGCAAGAGGTGACCTCTATGTAATCTCACGTGTTTAATCTTTCACCATCAACGGGTAAAAGTGGGTATTAGGGGCAAAGATTTTGACATTGTTCCTCCCTCTTCCGAATACCTCTAATCTCATATGTTTAATCTCTAAGTGATTTCTCTTTTCTCTTTTCTTTCGAACAGCTTTTCTTCTTTCCAGACATCGTAAGGTTGCTCCATCATCTCCTTAATTCACACACTCATGGCCCTGTGAACGTTGGAAGTGACGTATTCATAGCCATGAGAAGGTGCATTAAATGCTGATGTGACTATTTCCTTGTTTCCAATGAAGTATCATCATCATTTACTGCTACTCTGACCTCCTCGATTTCCACGTTGATACCCTTTCGACATCGGCCTCATTACGAATCTCCTGTTTGTCGACACACGTTCATGTCCTTCGAAATCACTTTTAAGCAATTTGCCTAAGTACACTTCCATCGACATCACTTATATCTTTGACACTCTCCTGCATGTCGGTACACGTCTACGTCCCTTGATGTCACTTTCAAGCAATTGGCCTAAGTACACTTCCGTTAACATCACTTATGCATTCAACATTCTCTCTTTCTATCGATTTTTGACTTCTAGTCAACAGACAGTAAAAGGAAGGGTTGCCTAGGCCCTCCCCGTCTCTAATATATATTTTTTTTATAAACATGTTAGTATGTTAATAATATATGTTAACTTGAGTGGTTGAACCGCTGTATGTATAACATAATTTATGTTAGTTTTTTTTCTATTTTTTTTATGTATAAAAATAATAAAATAGAGCCATCTAATTACATAGCCAGATATTATGGGGAAAAAAAAAGCAATAATAAAATAAAAAGACTCGACCTATATGACCTTTCATTTTACCGGTTTCTTGCGGAAGCTATCTAGTTGAAGTTTGAAACAGAAGTTTAATTGAAAGCAAAAACATCATACTACTTGAGTGAATTGACAAAAGCGTTGAAGAACCTTCCTTAATTATCGCAATAATTCAAGTTAAAGTATGTCGACGCGGTTTAAAGGTTATTTATAGATTTATGTATCATATGAGTATATAGTATTATATTATATAGTACACCAAAAAAATATTATATTTTGTTTTTGAAAAAAAAAGAAAAATTATTATATTATATATATATATATATATATATATATATATTAGAGTTAATAGTCATATAGGTCTCCGAAAGATACCTATGAAATCAGTTAGGTTCTTGAAAGATTAGTGGAATCTCTTAAACCCCAAAGATCATTTTGGAATCAGCTAGGTCCCTAAAAGATTGGTGGAATCTCTTAAACCCCAAAGATCAATTTGGCATCACATTAGTCCCATATGAGGGATCTAACGAGATTCTATGTGACACATTAAATGCTTTATTGACCCAAACGTGACACCTTCTTAACATTCCAACATCGCATTGGGGTCGACAAAGCATTAAACGTGCAACGTAGAATTACATCAGGTCCATCCTGACAAAATTGAATGAGGGGGACTAATGTGACGTCAAAATGATCTTTGGGGGTTTAAGAGATTTCACAAATCTTTCATGGACCTAACTGATTCCACAGGTATCTTTCGGGGACCTATGTGACTATTAAGTATTAACTCATATATATTACTATTTATAAATACTATATAGACAATACTAAAAACACATTATTATACTCCCTCTGTTCTTACTTATAAGGCTCCTTTGGGAGATTTCACGTCCGTTAAGAAAGTTGATTAATTTAGTTATTTGTATTGGAAATGTGAACTTTTGATGTGTATTCTCAAAATTACCTCTATTAATATTATTAAATAAATAGGGGTGTTTGTGTAAAAAAAAGTAATTAATAATCATTGAAAATTGGTACGAGATCTTATAAATAAAGACAAAATAAAAGTGTCAAAATGGTAGGGATGGGGGAGTATATTATAGAAAGGGTTGATTTTCTAAAAGAATGTAATTATATAAAAACTTATCTTCTAGAAATTTCTGAAGAAAAAGAGTTATTCAACGCAAATCGATATTCGTTTTGTACTCTTGGTATGTATTTGGTATAATTGGTAAAATGAAATTATGATTATTTTTTTTATGATAACTAGAAATCACTTTTAGTTGACTAATAGATTTATTAATTAGAATTAGGTAAAAAAAATATTTAAAATAGAAAAATATATCAAAGATTTGGATCTGCTTATGAAATATTCAAAATCTCCGCTAACAGCTTTTACCTCACAAATTCCTTGTGGAATAAAAAAAATGGATTAAGGCGATATATATTAAGTTGAGTTTCGGTGTTCACAAAAACCACTATTTTTTTTTTTACCTGTTATAACAAGTAGATCAAGTTATTCATTATTTATTGTTATATTTTTTAAAGGTTTTAGAAACTTTTATTTTTTTAATTGTTTTTTACTTGCATAATAAATTTAAAAAGTAATGATTCTTTTATTTATTTTTTTTATTGAAAATTTCAACCATACTATAATTTAGTTAAATTAGAATTTATGATTTTTTTTTAAATAAATAATTATAAAAAAATTATAGCATAAATAATTAAAAAATATAACATGAAAATGGTGAATTTTTAGTTGAAAAAAATTAACATAATATAACAAGTTATTTTAGACAAATATATCCTTATGTTTTTTGTAAAAATATATTAATTATAAAAATTTATGATTTTTTAAAAATAAATAATTAAAAAATATATAGCATAGATAATTAAAAAATATAATATGAGAAAAGTGATTTTTCATTTGGAACAAATTAACATATTATAATATATTCTTGTAGACCAAAATACCATTTTGTGTTTAGTAGAAATATGTTAGTTGTAACATCCTAAGTTTTACCTCTGTCTGCTAAGAAATGGTTTGTTTCTACATGCCATCTTCTAGTAGATAAGGTGACTCAGAGGATTAATTCATGGAAAACCAGAAATCTGTCGGGTCTGGGTAGGTGTTGTAATATAAACTCAGTCCTCATGAGTTTGCATTCTTATTGGGCTACTGTTTTTATTATCCCGAAAACTGTGTTGCGTGATATTGAGAAGATTTGCAAAGGCTTTCTTTGGGGAACAGGAAACAGGTCATTATTCTACTAATGTTGCTTGGGATACTGTGTGTAAATCCAGAAAGCATGGCGGGTTGAGCATCAAGGAAAATTGCATTTGGAACGTTGTCGCAATTGGTAAGCAGGTTTGGGATTCGACTATGAAGAAGGATACGCTCTGGGTGAAATGGATGCATTCGATTTATATAAAAGAACAAGATTTCTATCAATGCAACTCAACTCAGGGATCTGGATGGCACTAGAAGTAGATTCTTAAAGTCAGAGATAAATTAAGGCCAGACTTATGTAATGATACTTGGAGCAGGACTCAGGATGACATTTACATGGCCAAGAGTGATTATTTGCTGCTCAAAGACCAACAAGGGATCTTTCCTTTGCATAGGATGGTTTGGAACAATGTGAATGTACAAAAACATTGCTTTATTGCTTGGCTTGTAGCTTTTGAGAAGCTCCAAACTCTGGACAGATTATGTTTTATGATTATTCCTTATCATTGTTGTTTATGTCTATCTTCCGCTGAGTTTAGGAATCACTTATTCTTTGAATGTAATTGGAGCTGTAGTCTCCATGATTGTTGTTGTCTTTGGATAGGAATTATTAGGTGTCCATACAAGTATCACAACTGGACAAGGTGGATCTACCATGCTTTTAGGGATAAGGTCCGCCTCAAGTGTGTTTTTGCTATGTTTGCAGCAATGATTTATCACATATGGGAGGAAAGGAACAATCACACATTCAAGAATCTTCGATTTATCACATATGGGAGGAAAGGAACAATCACACATTCAAGAATCAGAAGAGGAGTGTGCATCTTATTTTCAGGACTATTAGGAGAGAGATTGCTCATGGGATTAATTTTTGTTTTCCTAATTTTTAAGATTGGAAGAATATTGTTTTAGTTGATAGAATTAGACAGGAACTCTAGTTTTATTTTTTAAAACTCTAGGCCTTTGGTTGTTTTGAACCCTTCCTAGAAGGTGGCAAAATAGCCTTTGGTTTCAGGTATTTGCATTAGCTTTGAACTAGGAGGAAGGTGGCAAGGCTTTTGTTTATGACCTTTTTATTGTTTATGAATTTTGCAGCTGGTAATGAATTTTTTCGTTTATCGAAAAAAAAATTAATATAGCATAACATATCATTAAAGACAAAAATACTAAGTGTTTTGTAGAAATATATTTACTCATTTATAACATTAATCATGAATATTATTGATGATATTCAAATATTAAAGTTAATAAAGAAAGCTATAATGCATTGAAAATGATATGCAACAAATTGACGACCGCATATAACAAATCATGATTTTGGGATGTTGAGTCTTACATAAGTTTACATAAGGGGTCATGGTTTACTAGATTAACCTGTCATGTGAATGATACACGGTTCGTCATTTAAGTGTGTGTTTGATATAGCTGAAAATATCATATTATGATTATAATCCGGTAAGCTTATCATATGTTAAAATTATTATATGTTTATGTTTGGATTTCTTAACTGAAAAATGAACTTAAGTTGATATATTTTGTTTGGATATTGTAAAAAAAATTATTTTTACTGAGTAATGTAAAATTATTTTTTCAAGAATATAATCTAAAATTATATTTTGCCAAAATTATTTTTTAATGTAGATTTAATAATCTAATATACTAAAAATGAAAAACTAAATTATACTACACACAATGGAAAAATAACTTTTAGTATAAGTAAATTATTTAATTTACACCCTCAAAGTTTATGATAATCTTGGTTTTTTTTATTGTCCATCCGGTTCTCCAGGTACTATCTAGATACATCTGGATTTGACCCGGGTCGCGTGTCTGACTATGACAGGTGAGTCTCTCAACATGAATTTTCTGCATCCACAAGAAATCGAACCCGCGAACTTACTTAAGCGAGACCGAGCCGCTTATCACTCGTCCCAACCCATGTTGGTTTATCTAATTTACATTTCTTTTTTTTATTTTGAAGGGAATCTACATTTCATTTGTCAGAGATACTTAAAAAAAATAATAATTGATTTACATGCTCATAAATTGATACATCACAAAATAATTTAGTGAAATTAGAATTAATGATTTTTTTAAAAAAATAAATAATTTTAAATAACTTATAGCATAGATGATAATTAAAAAAATTAGTACTCAACAAAAAAAAATAGTATGTAGATATTTTTATTGATTACTTATTAATAAAAAAATCTTTAAATACAAAGAACAAATAACTTCGTTAATGACATTTATATTTCTGAATTCCTTAAACTCATACAATTTTACTTACATAACAGAGTACATGTAGATTTAATAACTCAATTTTTTTTTGGATAAGACAGATTTAATAACTCAATTAATACATGGTGTACTCAAACACAAAAATATGTGAATGCTTTAGCCAAAACCAAAAACAATAACACGATAGATTGTATCATTTTCGATAAAGAAAAATAATAATAAAAAACTAAAAGAGCTAAGAGATGAAATGGGAAACAACCCCAAGAAAAACAAATTGAGAAGAAAAATGCATTGTGGGTGAAAAAAAAAACAAGAGTTTGTCGAGCAGAATATTTGGATTTTTTGTATTTTTTTATATGGGAAAGTTTAGGTGAGTTGGGCTCCGGGGTTTATCAGGGTCAGGGTAAGCCTCCGGACTCAAAGAGTGCTTACAAAGGTACTTACAGATTATCCATCAACACCATCCTCACATCGGTGGGATACAAACCCAAAATCTGTCTCAACCTGGACTCAATCCTTACCAAATGAGCCAACGGTTGTTGGCTTTTTGTATTTTTTTTAATCAGCGCAACATGTGGTTTTTGAATTATTGGAGATATAAAAATTATAAAATCTCATTAATTTCGAAAACAAATTTAATAAATACGGTTGGTATGAGATACTTCCTTCATTTTATAAGTAATGTATTTTAAGGTTATGCACGTATTTTAAGAAATGATTAAATGATGTAAGAATTTGGAGTATTTTGACTATAATGCTCCTATATAATCATTATCAAAGAGAAAGAAATGTATTGGAAGTGAAAAATAGTATATAAAAAATAAAGGTATATTAAAAAATAACATTAATTATGTATTAAATTTGGTAAAAAAAAAAAAGAGTACATATTAAACAGAGTGAGGAGTAAGTACATTGGAGATAACTACATTTGTCAAGAGGGTCTCTTCCCAAGTATTTATTCTCAAAATTATATAAGTAAAATGCACTTTTGGTCCCTTAAGTTTTCCAAATGTGCAGATTCAGTATTCTTTTAGCTAAAACAGTATGTCATGTTAATTTTTTGTGCAGATTTTATCTCTCCATCATCTTTCCGTTAAAAAACAAACAGTATTATCCTATGTGGCAACATCCACCAATCATATGATGACACGTGGTATTTTAATTATCTAATTATTAATTAAGTATTAAATAAATCAAAATTAAATAAAATTCGAAAAAATAAATAAAATTTAAAAACTTAAAATATTAAAACAAAAAACTTAAAATATACCTAAAATTAGTGAAGTAAAATCTTTCACTCGCGCATATGTTGGTACTGTTTTTTTGTCCATGATCGGAGTGTCCACCGGCGACCGCAGTGACTAGTCTCCTCGCTGGCTTGTAGGCACCTCTAATGGATGGGACAACTGGCCCCGAGATTTAACGCTGCTGCATATTTTGATACTAAAGTGAAATAAAGGTAACTCTAAACCAAACATATTTTATATTTTTTTAGAATTTTAATATTTTTATTTTTCCAAATTTTTATTTATTTTTAATTAGTTTATTTTGTTTCTTATTTTTTATTTATTCTTAGTTAATTTATTTTTTCTTTAATTTTAATTTTTTTAATTTAATAATCGAATTTTAATTTTAATATTTTGAATTTTTAAATTCATTTATTTATGAATTTTTATTTAATTTTTAATTAATAATTAAGTAATTAAAATACTAAGTGTCAACATATGGTTGATGAATGTTGCTACATAGGATAACACCGTTTGTTTTTTTAACGGAAAGATGTTGGAGAGATGGAATCTGCACTAAAAATTAACATAATAGATTGTTTTAGCAAAACAAAAAAAAAAGTGAAGGGATACTTTGGTCCATCAAGTTTTTCGACAGGGACACTTTAGTCCCTCAAGAAATTTAATTCATTTTTAGTCCCCATGTTTTTCAAAAGTACCAATTTAGTCCCTCATGTTTTCCAAAAGGCTTAATTGCACTTTTGGTCCCCCAATTTTCTCAATTTGGCGATTTTGGTCCCCCAACTTTTAATTTAGCGATTTTGGTCCCCTAATTTACAATTTGTAGCGATTTTGGTCCCTCCGTCAATTCCACCGTTAACGGTGCTGACGTGGCTGCTGACACGTGTCCCTCTGGTAAATTGGAGGACCAAAATCGCTAAAAATCATAAATTGGGGGACCAAAATCGCCAAATTAAAAGTTGGGGATCAAAATCGTTAAATTGAGAAAATTTGGGGACCAAAAGTGCAATTAAACCTTTTTTTTTTTGTAATAATCAATGACCTTTTCAAAAGCTTTTAATAATCAATTGCCTTTCTAAAAGCCCATGTTATTATTGTGTATTAGATAAGAGAAAATTTATGATCTCACACTTTGTGCACAACTTTATTTGCTAAAATATTGTGATTAGCTAAAAAAATTGTTATCTATTAATAAGAGTTTATATTAGTTGAAATTCTACAAGTTTTTTTAGTTGCGGTAATTTATACTCTAATATTTCGCTTGAGATTAATTTGAAGTTAATCTTGGTATTATGCTAAAACTCTATTTGAGAGTCCATTGTTACTAATTACAAGATGTGTGACTGTGTGAGTGATGAAAATTTGGATTTGCAAAATTTGTAATTCCTTTTTAAAATATGCAATCAGATTTCCTTGACAAGTAAATTGTCACAAAAATTAAGGAGAAGGCTAACACGTGCGTATTTGTTAAGAGACTAAATATAGTTTAAATGTTGTTTCTAATTCTATTTTCTTAAAACACCTCTATTTTTTTTTATAAATTTGATCAAATTAAATACAACCAATTTATCTCCTTAATAAATGTAATTTTAATTTTTTTTGCCTTATAAATTGAAGGGAGTATATGTTAATTTTTCCTTATTAAAAATAATTTTAATTTTTTTCCTTATAGGGTATTTTTCATTTTTCAATTTCTTTATGTACTTTAAGATGAAATATAATACTTTATGTCAATTTTCAATTACTTTATGTCATTTTTCAATTTCAATTATAACATAACTGATTATATTTTAACTTTAACTTTTTCTATACTTTATGAGATACATAAAATTTTTAAAACAAATTTTCTTAATTTTGTATTCGAAACATGTACTCGCTATTTTTATTTTTTGTTTTTTTGGCTTAATTACACTTTTAGTCCCCCAATTTTGTTAATTTGGCGATTTTGGTCCCCCAACTTTTAATTTGGCGATTTTGGTCCCCCAATTTACGATTTGTAGCGATTTTGGTCCCCCAATTTACTAGATGGACACGTGTCAGCAGCCACGTTAGAATCGTTAACGGTGGAATTGACGGAGAGACCAAAATCGCTACAAATCGTAAATTGGGGGACCAAAATCGCCAAATTAAAAGTTGGGGGACCAAAATCGCCAAATTGAGAAAATTGGGGGACCAAAAAAGCAATTAAGCCTTTCCAAAAGTACCAATTTAGTCCCTCAACGAAGTGGCTAACAGAAATAGGACAGAGACTAAATTGGTACTTTTGGAAAACTTTTGGAACTAAAAATGAATTAAATTTCTTAAGGGATTAAAGTGTCCCTGTCGAAAAACTTGAGGGACCAAAGTGTCCCTCACTCAAAAAAATAAAGGAACTTAATCTGCATATTCGAAAAACTTAAGGGACCAAAAATGCATTTTAGTTTTTTTTTACTCTGTTATAAGTATTTTTGCCAATTATATAATAGTTGTTGACGTGAATTTTGTTTGTTTTTTTTTTATTCTCAGCCAACAATCGAAGACTAATCCTTTTCGAGGCGTAGAGATCACCAAAGTGAGTTTTATCTCTACCAACAAAGTCTTTTTCATACTCACGACAAGAATCGAACTATGATATCATGCTTAAAGAACCCAATTATCTATAAAATGGATGGTTTTGTTGGTTGTTGACGTCAATTTTGTCTCTTTTGAAAAATTCTACTAGAACCTTTGGTACTGCATTCATATTCATATTAAACCCCCTGCCCCTACTTCAGCAACCACCAAAAGCTAAAACCCACCATACCTTCCCTCTCTGAAATTCAGCTTACCAATAAATGCCCCACGCGCTTTACCCAACCCACATTACCATCAAATTGTTATCTTTGTCTTAACTGCACAATCTGTTTCTCAAACCTACATTTTTCATTATATATATATATATATATATATATATATATATATATATTATATTTATATCTTTTGCTTTTGTGAATTGTGCTATTTCTCATCAATGTCTGTCTCAAAGTACAAAAAGCTGTCTTTTTGTTTGGTTTCTTGGCTCAGCTATGGAGACTTGGGAATGGCTTCAAGTGAGAGCAGTAACAGTTCCAGAGAACTTGATCAGACACCAACATGGGCTGTTGCTTGTGTCTGCACTGTTTTTATTTTGATATCAATGACTATGGAGAAGAGTCTTCACAAAGTTGGAATGGTATTTCACCCATTGAAACATTTTCTGTTTTTTCCCCTTTTTTAATTGGATTTATTAACATTATATAACTGCTTCTGCGTTTCACAAATCACAATGAAGTTAACTGTTTTGTTCCATAGTAATTAATTATTGTCTCGAATACAGTGTTGAAACACTTGAGGATTTTTTTGATCCTCTATTTTTGTTCCATTTATTTTAATTTGATCTCAAAACAATTGTCTTTTTCCCTTGCTGTGGCTTGTAATTGCAGAGCTCTATGATTTCTTTTACTGTATTATAATGTGCATAATCTCTTCTGCATTTCCATATTATTTAGTTTGCATCCTGGGACAATTTTATTGCGTATCTCTCCCCTTTTTAGGAGAAATTATTGCATGGTGCAGGACCAATGGTTTCAATCTCATCCAAGCTGTCGATGATGCATTAATGAGTTTAACTACATGAGAATATTTCAAATCAATGTCATGGATGGGATTGGGATCAATATCCCTTTTTAGATTCTTTTTTCTTTTGTTTTCTAATTCAAGTGGAAAATTTTGAGATGATTTGATAATGATCAATAAAAGTTACTAGTTTTTTTTTATTGATTGAAGTAAGGCTTGGTTCTTGGTGTTTTTGTTGTTGAAATTCTGGCATATTTGAAATCTTAAAATATTTGAAGTTAAAGGGCTCTTCTGCTTGGTTGATGGTAGGATTAGTGTTTTGTGTAATTTTCTTGTTTACTCTAATGTACCTGATGAAATTTTCTTAGTGGCTTCACCAAAGGCACAAGAAGGCTCTGCTAGAAGCTTTGGAGAAAGTCAAAGCTGGTGAGAATTTAGCCAAGGGATTTGTTTTATGAACTTGCGATGCTTATCTCCTTATAAAACTAATTTGACTCTAGAGTTAATGTTCTTTTATTGTACTTACCTCGTATCTTTTTCTATTGTTAAATTTGTTTTTCCAGAGCTGATGATTCTTGGTTTCATTTCACTTCTTCTGACTTTCGGGCAGAGTTACATTGTTAGAATATGTATTCCTGCCAACGTTGCAGACAAACTATTGCCATGTCCACATAAACGTGTCAAACATGAATCAAGTAGTGAAGACGAACATCGTAGGAAACTTCTCTCTTATGAACGCAGATATTTATCTGAAGATACTTCCTCCTACCAATGCAAGGAGGTAACTAAGTTCACGTGCATAGTTTTTATTCATAAATGAAACCTAAGTTATCTTTTTCTAACATCTATTCTATGATATTTTTGAAGACTTTATTTGGTAGCATCTCCCTTAAGATTTAATGGGCTTAACATCCCAGCCCCTATCATTTGTAACTGATGCATTTTCTGAATGTTTGATGCGGTTCTAGAACTTTAAGGAAATAAAGTTGCACCCATTATAGCTTTTGGTGTAGTGAAAGCATTTGATCCAACAAGTGGGATCAAAGCAAGTTCAAGTCCCTAGGGTGACACTGGTAAGGGAAAGAGGAGGTTGTTAGCTTTATATGGTTAGCGTTTTCCTTAGGATGTGATGGGCTTGGCGTATTCTCCTTTGAAACCTTTATAAATGCAGCCCCATAATGTTTATGGTCTTATGGGGAAACTTTAAGAAATTAAAGTTGCAACTATAGCTTTTGGCTTAGTAGTACGGACTTGATCCAACATGTTTGCTAAAAGGGCCATATAGTTTATCTTTAAATATGATAATTTTTTGTAACACTTTGCAGGTTTATCTTTGAAAAGTAAAATAAATTTTTTTAGTCATGTGAAGTTATGGTACATTATCAAAGATATTTAAGATTTTCTCATTCAAGCACCATCTTTGGATGTGTCAGTGGAAATACTCTATAACTTCCATCTCTTCTTTTATTACATTGGCAATTGATTTTTTCTATTTAAGTCAGTAGAATGCCTAAAGCATCTTTTACTTTTTGGTGCCTTACTGTATTTGCAATTTTTGGTTCTAGGGACAGGAACCACTTCTATCTGTCAATGGATTGCACCAGTTACACATTCTCATATTCTTCTTAGCAATCCTTCATGTTCTTTACAGTGCTGTCACAATGCTTCTTGGGAGATTAAAGGTCAGCTTGGCTTTTCTTTTTCTTTTTTTTTTTAGGTTGAGCACTTAGTTCTTTTTCTCATATCTGTGCATTTTAAGGATACAGACTTGGATTTAGTTCTTTGGAAGCCTGACACCTTTAAGATTTATATGTTAATGGTCAGCAGGCTCTTTCTTTAGTTATTGAGTTAATTTTAGACACAGATGATGATTCTAAATCCAGTTATATTTCTATTAAAGTCTCTAGTCTCTAGGAAATATATGCATTTGTAGATTTAGTTAAGGTATGTTGGCTCAAATCTCTATTATGTCACATTATTAGTGGGTTTTAGTACTAGTATAAGAGGGGATGAGAACATAATATATGCAATTGTAGGTAGGCTGAAAACATTGTATGAGACAATGACATTAATTAAGCCTACACCAGATTAAGATGCGGTGACATCCCCATTGAGAAATTGAAAGGAAACTTTAACTGGTCTGTGCCCGATAAGAAATCACCATATCAAAGAAATAGCTTCTAGTTGGTAAAGAATTGTGATCAGAGGATTTAAGTCTTGAGACTGGCCAGTTGCTGTAAAGGTGGTCAAGGATAGGGGATGTACGCGAGCTTTTGCTCCAAAGGATCTCGCTATGGTTATGACTTGTGACCAACTATATCATTGATTGTCAATGAAATTCTAGTGCAGTACCATTTCTTTTTAATGTTCCTTGACAAAAAGTTTCTTTTTCTTAGATACGTGGATGGAAGGCTTGGGAGGAGGAGACTTCATCTCATGGGTATGAGTTTGCCAATGGTATGATGTCATGACGTATTTCATTGTGTTTTCTTCTGAGTGTAAAAACTACCAATTCCCCAGTTTTCCTAATTAGTTTTCCAATTAAACATTGAAATTGGCTAAATGCAATCTCATGCCTTTAATGGGTACTATGTGTGCAGATCCTTCAAGATTCCGGCTTACTCATGAAACATCATTTGTGAAAGCTCATGCCACCTTTTGGACAAGATATTCAATCTTCTTCTACATCGTAAGACATTAAACCCATTTTACTTATATGCTAATCTACAAGATAAAGGCACAAGTGCAATTAGTTATTTTTGGAACAGTAGTAGACATCTAAAAGTTGTTAAAGAAAATGAATGGCAGTACTTTGGTATACACAGGTAAATTGGGAAATATCTTGCAATTTCTTTTTAATATCATTATGGATCGAATGGCTGCTTACTGCTGGTTTATTATTTCAATTTCTCATGTTCTTTTTAAAAGTGATGTTATACCTTTTCTTCCATTTTCCCAATTTCAGGGCTGCTTCTTCAGACAGTTTTATAGGTCTGTGGGTAAGGCTGACTACCTCACTTTGCGCAATGGGTTTATCTCTGTGAGTCCTGCTCCATATGAAATGTTATTGAAATGTTGAATTCGCCTTCCTTTTTTGACAGTGCATTATGTGTAGGTCCACCTGGCTCCTGGCAGTAAATTTAACTTCCAAAAGTATATCAAAAGATCCTTGGAGGATGACTTCAAGATAGTTGTGGGAGTCAGGTAATATTCTTCTACTCAATGTGTTTGCAGCATTATATTATGTTTGGTTTTTACTATTATATCTTGCTTGAAATACGTGCTCACTCTAGCACACTATGATGTTGACAGTCCTGTCCTCTGGGCATCGTTTGTTGTTTTCCTGCTCCTAAATGTTAATGGTACGCATCTATTTTTTCTGTTAGACACCTATGGAATTTACTAAGAGTGCGGTTGAATATTCAACTAAAGATTGACAGCTGGTTAATCTATTATAATTTGCAGGATGGCATGCTATGTTTTGGGCATCTTTAATTCCTGTTGCTGTAAGTATTCTGTTCTCTGTATAAAATTTGCCTTTTTTTTTGAGCTCTACAATGAACCACTTAATTGTCTGCAGATAATTTTGGTTGTTGGAACAAAACTTCAAGCCATATTGGCAAATATGGCTATTGAAATCACAGAAAGACATGCAGTTGTTCAAGGAATACCTCTTGTTCAAGGCTCAGATAAATATTTTTGGTTTGGTCGGCCTCAGTTAGTTCTTCATCTTATCCACTTTGCCTTGTTTCAGGTATTCAATGGGTTTCCTTTTAGTGGAATCTAAAATAGATGAAACAGACAACCCATATGTAACTCACTTAAAATTGGATATCCATTACCTTGAGGCAAATGGGAATTGATAGCGATATAAAAATTAATGTTGCGTCCAGGTTGGAGAAGATAATGTATCTTTACCTTCAAAACTCTTCTGTATAACCATACAAATTTCATTCCTCTGATATATTTATAGCAAATAATTTTTCTGGTCACTTGAGTTTACCAATTTTAATTCAATGCATATATTTTAATTATTTTGATGATTACACTAATCTATAATGTTTCCTAGTTACCCTTTGTAGTTTGCACTAGTGAGAAATAGTGTGAGAAAGTTTTTAATGTATGATTTATTAAATTTAGCAACTAACTGATTTTATTATGCTTGCAGAATGCATTCCAAATAACATATTTCTTGTGGATATGGGTACCGAACTCAACCCTCTTTACACCTTAATCTTAAAAAATGCCTTTTTGCTGTCTATGTATAATTATATCAAATGGTTGAATACTAAATATATGTTTCTGTATTTGCAGTATTCTTTTGGGCTGATAAACTGTTTCCACGCTGACTACAAGCTTGCAATAGTTAAAGTAGCTCTAGGGTAAGATGTAGATCTAAAATTCTGTTTGCTGTTAATTGGCATACTGTTCCTAAATATGAGGAATATATTGTTGATTTTATCTTTGGTTCTGAAAATAGACAAGGGGGGAGGGGTATATGTGAATAAAGTATTAGTATGATTGAATCAACGGACAATACCATAAACTAATCTGGTGAATTCTCATGTTGTTTAAAGGTTTGGCGCGTTATGCCTTTGCAGCTATATCACTCTTCCGTTATATGCTCTTGTAACTCAGGTACTACATGTTTTTGTTTCCCTATTTTCTATTAAGGTTTCATAAGACGCGTTCTCCTGCATGATTTGGTTTGATTGAATATTTTTGAAGTTGGAATGTACTGAGACATTCAGGATAGGCCTCCTTAGTATGTATAAGCTATTTTAGCCCAAGCTAAAATCTTTTTCTATGATAATAACCTTGTTTGCCATTATTTTTACTTGCAAGTTATTAAGATTTCAAGGTGGACTAAATGAATACTTTGATGGTGAACATTTGCAGATGGGATCAAGAATGAAAAAATCAATATTTGATGAACAAACGTCCAAGGCGTTAAAGAAATGGCACATGGGTGCAAAAAAGAAGCAGGGACTGAAACTAGGAAAGTCCAATGTGCGAACTGTGGATGGGAGCACCATTGGTTCTACAATACACTCTTCTGGACCCACACTACACCGTTTCAAAACTACTGGTCACTCAACTCGCACCATGTCAACCTATGATGATCAAAATGATTACAATTATGACATTGAATTGTCTCCCACATCTCCAACAACAATGTTGATTGGAAGAGTGGATCATGGTGAACAAGAAGAAAATGAAAATGAACACCATGCGGAAGAAACCAACATTGAAAGTGGTGGCTTGACATTTGTGAAGCCTGACCCCGTGTAAATAATCATGAAATACCATCACAAGTTACTCTGTTCGATCATTTTTTTTGTTAGTTTACATCTATATTTTTTAGATCTTTCTAGATATTTGAATCTTTAAACTAGACATAGAGTGTGTTTGCTTCTGCGTTTGTACTGTCCAAACGCGCATTCACCGAGAAGTTTGCCCTTACATGCTTTAACGTTTGCGGTGGGGGACGCAAAACCAAATGCACCAATAGTCAGTTTTGTACATTGTTCTTCATAAAACACTTGCCGGCATTGGAAATTGTGCCCTTCTCTAAACCATGCTAATAGCATGGTTAGCTTTAAGTGATGGGCTTGAGTACTTATGTAAAATCTTTAAATCAGAATTATTTATCTATACTTGAAGAAAAATTTTGTTCTTATTTTCTCGTCCCATTTTATAGTTATTTTCCTGGTATGTTCATATTTAACAAGAGAAAATAGTCAGCGACAATGTAAAGTTTTTTTAAATTATTACTGTATCATTCACAATTCACATGTTTATGATTGTCAACTTTTAGTTAAAAGTAATACAAATGAATGACGAATGATGAATCCATTGTGTAAAAAACTTTACAACGTAGCATCAGTGCATACCCATTAATCTCTTTAACAATGTCTTGATTTATGTAAACAGCGAAAAAAAAAAATAATTACAAAGAGAGAAATGATATATTAGGAAAAAATATAATTAATTGGCTTAATTGCACTTTTGGTCCCACAATTCTGTCAATTTGGCAAATTTAGTCCCCTTCTTTTAATTTGGCAAATTTAGTTCTCAATTGTCAATTTATGTCGATTTCAATCCTTTCGTATCTAACATAAGAACACATGTCAGCACCTGAGCAATTTTGTTAGACACAGAAGGACTAAAATCGTCACAAATTGATAATTAAAAGAACTAAATTCGCCAAATTAAAAGTAGGTGGACTAAATTCGCCAAATTAACAAAACTGGAGGACCAAAAGTGTAACTAAGCTTAATTAATTTATTGAAAATCAAGACAATCATTGCATTTATTAAAGAGTGTATTTTTTTTAATGAGACAAATAAATAGAAACAGATGTAATATACACTACATGTGAAGTTAATTTGGTAAATAGATAACGTGTAAGAAATGGTCATACCATATGAATAAATTATCTTTCTTATTACTACATGCAATGCTATGCACCTTTTCTTTATTATTTCATTCACTGAACATTGGATTTTTAATAAACTTATGTATTTTTTATCATATCTTATACCACATACAAACTAGTATGTTAAAAAAAAATAAATTCATTTCAACAAGTCCATAACCTTCCAATATCATCTTTCATTTTATTTCAAACTCCAGGAGCACATATTGATCAAGCATACTATCCAAATTGATGTTAAAAGTCCCAAAATGTCATGTTAAAAAAATAATTTATTACTGTGGTCTAACCTGTTGGAATTACAAGTGGGCTAAACACACACCTAGAGAGGGGGGGGGGGGGCAGGGGTGTGAATAGGTGTTGTGGTTACTTTGTCGGCTTTTCGAATCCAATCAAAAATATGTGGGTTAGTATCAATGTAATTGGTTGTTGTGATGAGCATACCCGGTTACGGGCACTATTGTATTACAATCCTACGTAACTAGTTGCTGAACCAATTATGCTAACAGCAATCGGTCCGAAAAATGTTTCGTTTCAAAATCTTTTTGCACAATCAGTATACTTAACAACAATCAACAAGGGATACTAATGATGCTTTTTAACACTTGAAAATAAACTTCTTAATTGATTCTTGAATTGAATATATTGAAATTCGTTTTTGAACAAAGTAATCGAAATAAGTGTAAAGTAAAGGAGATTAGGGTTAGAGATACGACACAAAAATCCTAATTCACTCTCAACCTTCTGAGAGCTATGTCCAAGCCTTCCCTTCTGATTTTGGAGATTTGTTTCACTCTGAATTTAGAAATTGTCGTGTACAAACAGGCTTCCAAGATACCTCACTTGAAAGCTACCAAAGGATATCTCATACTTGCTTTGTACCTCCCTCAATCTTCTAAATTCCATCGTGAAACCCAACTTGAAAGATAGCTCACTTTCAAGTACTATGAAGATACTTCACTTCCTAGATTTCTCCCTTGTGCTAAGAGGATACCTCACCCCTTAGACATCTCCTTCACTAGGTGATGCCTCACACCTATGAAACAAACTCTTCTTTTGTTGTTCTTCTTCAATTTATACCTTCTACGTGTAGAATAAAACAACTCTTGATAAGCAATTGAATATTTGAATCTTGAATCTCAATGAATGCACTATGAACAATTATGGCTATTGAGATCAAGAATGAAAGAGATGAAATGATTATGAAATTCTCTTTTGATTTTCTTCAAAATAATGGCAAAGTGTTTCTTTGTGTTTTTCTATTATGAAAAGTCTCTTAAATGTACCTTTTTATATTGAGTTTTTATATCTCAAGTCAGTTAAGGAGTTTGTTAAAGTTTCAAACTGTTTTTGGCCTCTATTAACTGTTGTAACCGGTTAAACAAACCAATATAACTGGTTATCGGGTTTTATCAATTAGTTCTTAGCCAAATTTTCACTATGTAACCAATTTTAAAGTCCCCATAACCGGTTATACCAGTGTTACATGTTAAAACACTTAACCGTTTCAATTGTAACTTGACTTATATATAAAAACATAAGTTCTAAACTCATTATTGAGCCAAAGTATCGTGCAAACACTTGTTTTAAAATGTTTATAAAATCATATTAATCATTTCTAAAAGATTGTTGATTTGGGTCTAATATATGATGTTTTGAGCATGAATTTCACCTCCTTTTACTATGGATTTGGCTTGTTTCTATTAGTTTTAGGATTTCACCTCCTTCAATTCTTCCTAGATGCATAATCTCCCTTCGGCCAAAGCTGCTAACCTAGTTTCTAATCCTAGTTTTAAATAATAAAAATACCAAAACTAAGAGAATCCTTCAAAGCTGCTCAGAAATTGACCCTATATATTGGGCCTGATTGTGTCCCGCGCACCTGGGCGCGCCAGGTCTGATAAAGCTAGTTCACCGTGGTGCGCACGCCTGGGCGTGTGACACCAATTCGGACTCCGTTTCGCTCCGTTCTTGCGCCATTTTCAAGGTCTTTTCGCCTTCTTTCCAGGTCCATGATTATTTTCTTCAATTAAGCTCCAAAAGTACCTGAAACATACCCAATACGGATCAAAACGTTCAAAGGACTCTACTTCTAATAAAAATCCTAAAACTAATAAAAATAACCTATATTTACAAGAGAAACAAGCCAAATCCATAGTAAAAGGAGGTGAATTTAATGCTCAAAACATCATATATTAGACCCAAATCACTCCCCCAAACTTAGCATTTTGCATGTCCCAGGCAAAAGTAAAATAAAAATTCTAAAACAAAAGACTACCCGCTAAATCAAAATGTACACACCTAATCTAGGACTTCGACTCACAGACTCAGACACTTATTTTCACAAGCAATTCATACAATTGAAACCTGGTTAGAATAACAAACTCCACAAGAACTCAGGACTAGTGAACACTCTCAATCTCTCAGTGTATATCTCTCATGTGTATCAATGGTCATATATCAGTAATGCACACAACTTTCATGCAACTTTCATGCAACTTTCATGCAATGACTAAGTGTTACCATAAGCTTGACCATAGACCAAAATCGCCACTGAAAGTATCGAAAACATGCATGCACAAATCAAAAGGTCTTACATTTGGTTGTAATGAGGCCATGGCTAAAAGTGTCAGGTGGGATAAAAGAAAGAAGAGATAAAACTAAGGGTTAAAATGCAAAAACAAATTTCCCTCTAAAATCATGAGTGAGCCATGAATATTAAGAAATCACAACTTAACTCACAATCAATTTCATACTTCTTTTCTTTTCACTTTTTTTTCTCTACTCTCTTCCAAATTTCTCTTTTTATTTTTTTCTTTTTATTTATTTCAGGGAAGAGAAGTAGAATCACAACACTTTGCACCATTCATTCACTTTTCCTTATTCATTCCTCTCAATTGCTCATTCAAAATTCCAAAGGTACTTACAAAAATTATACAATCAATGCAGGGTACCAAAGAAAAATCATAATTCATTAGGCTCAAAATGGGAAACTAAGGGAACATGTGAATACAAATCAGTTGAAGGCCGCAAAAACACATCCTAAGTGCCTTAATCATTTTTATGTATGCAAACAAAAATCAATCTTGAAATGGTCACAAGTCAAGTTCTAGAACACAAAGCCAAACTGAACAACACTCATGAAAGAATTAGGGGTCTCAGATAAAAAATAATTCAATAATCGCACACCCCTTCAGTGTTTAGGCTCAAAATCTCACTAGGCTAAAGTTCAGTTCACTAATCACAAATTCTCAAAAAGTTTGTCAAAATAACCAGATCTCAAAAATATTTACAGCTCAATCAATTAGTGTCTTAAATCAATGAGTCTAATCCTAAACTAAGTATTTACACCTATCATCAGAAAAACAATCCTAAGCCTAGAATAATTTCCTACTCCTACCAAAGACACAAACCAACACTAAAAATGGGAGAAAAATTCAAGTCTGAAATTTTTTTATTTTGTCCACTCCCCCAAACTTAGAGGTTGGCTTGTCCTCAAGCAAACTACTCTAACCTAAACTACAAAATAAAAATTAAAAAACTACCTCGAAAAAAAGGACAATATTTTTGCGAAATACCAGGTCTGGGGTGACATATTGGGAACTAATGGGAGCAAATGGGGTCACACCCCCAAACTTAGATTCTGCACCCTCTCCACGCCTGGGCGTGGCTTGACCTGTGACTTCAATTTTTTTTTTATAAAAAACTACCTAAAACTAAACTACCCTAAAAAAATTACAATATAAGGGAGCTACTTAACATTGGGTTGCCTCCCAACAAGCGTTTGTTTAACGTCACGAGCCTGACGGGTCACCTTTTTTCAGAGGTTAGGGTGGTTGCCAAGATCCTTTCAAGAGTGGCACCTTGATTTTCAACTTCTTTCCAACACTCTCTCCATTCGAGTGCTGAATGCACATGAGAGGAGCGAAGTTCTCCGCGGTGATTGGTGGTTTTTCAAAAATTTTAATTGTAGTTTTCTCACCATTCACTCGGAGAATTACTTCTCCCCTAGGCACATCAATCACTGCCCCTACTGTGGCTAAGAATGGCCTTCCAAAAATTAGAGGAATATTTTCATCCTCTTCTACATCAAGGATCACGAAATCCAAGGGCAGGATAAAATCTTTCACCTTTACCAAAATATCTTCCACCACTCCATATGGGCGGAGGGTGGTTCTATCAGCTAACTGAAGTAATGCCGGGGTAGGCTTAACCTCTCCCAAATTTAATGCTTCACAGACAGACAATGGCATAATGTTTACGCAAGCTCCTAAGTCACAGAGAGCCTTACTTAAGTACTCCTTGCCTATGCTAATTGAAATGGTGAAGCTACCTGGATCCTTCAACATTGGTGGAAGGTTGGATTTGATGATGCTGCTTCACTTCTATGCTATCAGGAATGTCTTGTCAATGAGAATCCACTTCTTCTTTGTCAGCAACTCCTTCATGAATCTCGCGTACAGAGGCATTTGTGCAAGAGCCTCTGCAAACGGGATGTTGATCTGCACCTTCCGTAGCATCTCCAAGAATTTGGAGAATTGCTTCTGGTCTTCCTCTTTCTTCAACCTTTGAGGATAAGGAATCCTCGGAGGTAGTGGTGCTGGTTTGGGTTTGCCTTTCTCTTTTTCGTGATCCGCAGGTGGATCCTGCGTCTGTTGCATTGTGTAACACCCCTAATTTTGTCCCTTGAATATTTATATTTATATAATAAAAGTTTATTTTCCAAATTATAAAGTTTTCTTTTAATCGTTTAATTATATAAATAATGTGCGTTTAATTAGTAAATATTTTAAATGATTAAATTATGTGGAAATATAATTTTTATAGTTTAATCCTTAAATTAGGACCTAATAATAATATTAGAAAGGTTTTTGGAGGGAAATGAATTAAAAACTAAATTTTTGAATTTTTCATAGCATCTAACCGGTTAGATGTGCCCTGTAACCGATTAGACGATGAACCCAGAAACTGGGTTAGTGGATTTTGATGAGTAATCACTTGATTAATCCCTTAATCGCCACGAATCCCACTCAAACCTCAGTGGAATCAACGTGTCCTGATGCATGGCACTTTGATTTGCCTATAAATAGCCTTCTTTGCATTAATTGAACTCCATTTTTGCTTCTTGGAGTGTTGATGTTCTGTTAGGGTTTCTGAATCCGTCCCCTTTGTGTTCTTTTGATTCTGAGAGTTAGAGTTTGAGTGATACACTACTGTAAAGCTTAATCTTCAAGCTTTACAGAGACACAAAAACCATAATCTGAGAGTTTCTGGATTGGGAGAAATCGAATCACTAAGTTGGGGATTCAAATCTGCAGAATCAAGTTTCTGGTTCCTGGAGCTTACTTCAAGCTTCGATTTGAGTATGTACAGACCCTCTCTGAGTCTCAAATTGGTTTCATCCTTTCATGCATGTTTCATAGAACACAATCTAACCACTTTCCCAAATTTGTTTCTCCTTTTCATGTGTCAAAATCTCTGATCTTTGAACCCTATCAAAACTGTCCTGCATGAGAACAGAATCTGTGATTTTGGAGTGTCTCTGTGTCAATCTTGTTGTGGCTGTGTTGATCCTCATAAAGCACGACCCTAAGGTAAGGGAGAAGCTAATTAATCACTAGAATGAGAATAATTACTAGGAAATTTAGGTATGAGTCACCATGAGACTCAAAAAGGGCATATATTTTAGAGGTTAAAGGCTTGGAGGCCAATTTCACTTGTTCCAGGACTTAGAGCAAGTTTCAATGAATGCATGCAAGCTAAATGTGTGAAAGTTTGATGTTAAATTCCTGTATATGTGGAATTGGTATGTTAAGTTGTCGTTTATGTTTTTTCATGCAATTTGATATGTTTTTTTGAAATGCATGAGTGTTGGATGTAATTAAGTGTTGGAACATGTTTAATTTATAGAATTAAAGCTCTGTTTATAGTTGGAATGGATTGGAAATGAATAGAATTGAAAATGGCGTGCAAAATCCCAAAACAGTGTTCTGTTATGCATGTTTTAATCGGTTAGGCTGTCGTGTAACCGGTTAGAACCTGACAGATATGAAACATAAATTCTGTGTTTTAATAAATCAACTTCCACCATTCCCAATTTATGCTTCCAATCTTATTTTGCTATAAATTATACTATTTATGAAAATAAATGTGAATGGAATTAAGGAATATTATAATTTTATAAATTCGTGAGGATGTGTGACGCACCGACGAACCATACCTGGGGAAAGGGAAGACTCGGCATCAGAATCTATAAAATTATAATCTACAGAAACCCTAACCCTAGGTCGGTTGGTCCTATAGCCGAGCCTACTACACCTCCCCCTAACCTTTACAGTTTTCCCCCCAAAAGGCCTCTCCCAAGGACGATTCGTGGCGGAGCGCTTTGAGGTGCGAAACGCTACTTGCGCCCGCTCCTCCGCTGCACGATAAGCTAACTTTCTACTTTCCTCATCTGTGGAATTTTGGGGATAATCTATCGATAACGGTGTCTCCACCGTAGGATCCGCCATACGATGGCGGAAGGGTGAAGGGAGAAAATCCAATATCTCCAAGTCAGAGGAGGAGGATGATGATGAAGAAGAGGAAGAATCCTCAATATCACTCAAACCTAAAATTTTAGACCACTTTTCATACCATTCATTATCCATGATTAAATAAGAAACCCAGAAGCAAAACCCAGAAGAAAAACCCAGAAAATGAACACCCAAAAAGAAATGCAGAACCTTAGAACCCAGAACAAATAATGCAACAAGAAAGGATCAAAATACCTGAAACTGGAAGACTGGCACGAACAAACTGGAGTAACAAGACAGAAGCCAAAGAACTTCAAGAGGGAATGGCGGAGAAAACGCAAGGAAGAGAACTCTGGAATCCAAGAACCAAAGAGGAAAGTCGCAGGAGGAGGAAGAATGTCAGAGGCACAAGCTTTTGGAGGAAAGTGAGAAAAAAGAAGTGGAAGGGGCAGTTGAAGTTCAAAAAGGAAGTTCCCCCCACGTTTTGAGCATTCGGGCCTGTTTGCAAAAGGCCCAAAGCCTGCATTGAGCCACAAAAAGGGACACCTGGCGAGCAATCAGTGGAAGGAAACATTTAAAAAACCCAAAAGCCAGCATGCATAATAATAGCACTTCTGACACAAAACACCACGTGTCAACAGAAGGACACCCAAACGTCCTTTCAATCAGACGAAGGGACAGCGAGACACATTGAGCTGTCTATAGGACATTGCCTCGTTCCGATCGTAACGCTCGATTCCTCTAATGTCGACTTCACAAAACTCTCAGCTCAGCTCAAGACTCAAAAAGTCTTACCGAGCTAGGGGGATTATGTGGTAGACCGACCCTCGGTCATACCCTTAAAATACTTGGCCGACCAGATTAACCTATCTGAGGGGTCACGCCTATCCAGGCCGAGCGCTTGTTGTAGGACCCACTCTAGCGACCCTTGACCGAGCACATGGGCTTCACCCCTTAAAGGATCCGAGCTAGAGGGCGCGTGAGCCTAACTCGCCACAGGGATAAGGACTTCCAACACAGGATAAGAAGGGATGACTCATTCCTTATCCTAAACGGGACACGTCAGCTGCCTTGCTGGACCTCCGTACAGGCCCACAAGGTACAATGCCACCCCTATAAATAACTGTCTCCAGCAAGGGGCTCAGGTACGTTCTCTCACTCCCTAATCGCACATTTGCACACACCTGTGATTGGGGAAACCCTAGCTGTCCCAACTGGACATCTAGCATACCTAAGAAATCATATACTAACATCAGACTACTCCCTACCTCACTGGTCTCTCAATACCTTTGAGCTAGGGATACATCTGGAACACGGTGTCCTAGACACCATAGAAAGGATTAAGGAGCTTTAAGACTTAGAGTTTTTAACAACTTTAAGAGTTGAATTAAGCCATGAGATGTTGCTTCAACATTGGAGATATTCTTTGGAATGAACAAGATCAATTTGAGGCATTTGAATTATCCCTAATCTGTTTTGAGTGTTAGATTGAATTGGAAAAATTAAAAATGGCTTCAAACATTAAAGAAATTTTGATTTGGCTGCAGGTTCTAACCGGTTAGAATCTGTTGTAACCGGTTAGAGACTGACAGCAGTGAAAAATCAATTGAATTATAACTTAAACTTTCTTGTGCCATTTTAATTAATCTTTTTTAATTTAATACTAGTTTAATTATCTTAAATAATAAAGTATGTTTTTATGGGATAATTCATGGAACCTCAAGATAAGCTATATTACCAAGAAAGTATGGAATTCTTAGTAATGTTATAGGCTTTAATGTGTTGAAAATGGAAAGTGAGACATCAATTAATGGCCAACCAAATTGAGAAAAATATTGTATGCATTCATGCATGGTGAAAGGTGATGAAATAGGTTGGCAAGGATCGTTTGTCATGTTCTGGGAACATGAGGAGGGTACTCTGGGAGTACTAAATTGATGCAACCTACTTGATGACACATTCTGGGAATGTGGCTAGTGTCTGGGACATGGTTTTTATGCGTTCTGGGAACGTAATGCACACTCTGGGAGTGGTGCTTGTTTTTTTTCCAAGTATGGTTTGCCATACGTTCTGGGAACGTATGTTAGTGTTCTGGGAACACATTGATGTATTGGATGGACGTCCGAGATTGATTAGTATTGGAGGCCTCAGGATTGTGAGATAGAAAGCATGCATCATGCCACTAATACAAAAGAATAATAGTTTAATAACTGAGTGTGCTCATATGTAATTGCATACTTACTTGTGTTTGAATACTTGTGAATGTTAGAATTATTCTTGTTTGATTATGTGATTATATTATGCTTACTCCCGTGCCTTGTGTAGGTGATGGCACACTATTACCTAGCTTGCATCGAGATCCGTCCTATCCCTAACGGGATATGGACGTATGAGGAGCGCCGGGCTACTTTTGAGGGAGAAGTGGAGGTCACACTCTACCATCCCAACCCCTTAGCCCGAGTGCGACCTCGGCGATTTCGGATTCCCATTATTTATACTATGAACGTACCCCTTTTTTATACTTACCATGGACAACCCCCTGCTCGACCTGTTCGTCGTTATCATACCGTTCGTTTTCGCCCCTATACTCGTTCTCACCCAGTTGCTGCTAGGGTTGTTCCTATTGGGACTCTTTCACCTCGTTCTTCGGACCCTGAGAGGACTGCAACTGTTGCAGATCCTGTACCCAGTGGTAGGGTACCTACTCCGTTGGATGAGGCACAAGAGGACCCAGAGAAGGGTGAGAGGGACAAGGAGCCAGTCGAGCAGGAGGACATTACTGATAGGAGGATGGGTGGCCCTTAGGTATGGGCATAGTGTGAGTAGTGTGGGTCTGGGTCGTAGTAGTAGCTGTAGCAGATCATGGTGATGGTGGAGCGTTCTTGGAGGACTTGATGACCAGCTCTGGAGTGTCTATATTTTGTTATGTTTATATTGTATATATATCTTTTGAGAGACTTCAGGGTTTTGGTCTTTACTTTCAGTTTATGCTTTGGAACTTATATCTTTGGACCTTGGTTTCAGTTGATGTATTTCAGATATAATGGATGTATGGTGGTACTAATGACATCTTTTTATAAATATATATGTATGTTTTATGTCATAATGTCCAGTGATGATATTATTTTCCGAAACTATATTCTTTCCGCGTACTCTGATAAATAACGAGTTCGGTTTTACAAAGGTTTGATAATAATTCCAATACTGAATTCAAAGTATTTTTGAAGGATATGTTTAGTTTGAGAATAATTATAAAGGAAAAATTTTATACCCTATTTTCCAATAATATCAAGTCTGTATTATATATGTTCAACTATATTTTCTTATAAGGTATTTTAATCCAAGAGCGTCACACCATTTGGTGGTATCAGAGCAATGGTCCAGTCCTCCTGGCCCTATCCATGTGGCCTAGTATGTTGTTCAATTGAGATTGAACATAGTTAAGGGTGTTTAGTCGTTGTGTCTTCTTTTATAGACCTATCATGACCCGAAGTCCATAGTGCAGGTCTACTATGGCAACAAGAGGTAGTAATCATACCAACGCTATGTTAGATAGGATCACTGCTGTGTTAGAAGCTATGCAACAACAGCAGCAGCAACAACAACAACAATCGCAACGGCCTCAACAATGCAACGTTGAAGTAATGGAAGCTAAGACTCTATCGGAATTTTGGAGCTGCAAACCTCCAAGGTTTGAGGGAGGATACAAACCGGAAGAGGCAAACAAGTGGATCTACGAGATCGACAAGATATTCAGAACGTTGGGCTGCACATATGCTTAGAGGGTGACGTATGTTGTCTATATGTTAGGAGGCGAAGCTGAAAACTGGTGGAACCATACCGCTCAACTCCTAAACTATGAAGGGAGACAAATCAACTGGGGAGTGTTCACCGAGAAGTTTCTTGATAAGTACTTGAAAATTAAAAAGAATTAAGTTGCAGTGGAAGAAAAATGGTTAGGAACTCAGTTTCATTGCAGACATCGTTTATTAATTCTGAATTATTGCTTTTCCTTTAAATCTATAACAAATTCCTAAATTAGCAATTACTAGATTCCTCTTGTGTAATTACTGTTTATTATTCAATTTGATAACCCTTTATTCCTTAAGAAATTAAACCATTGAATAACCTTAATTAGAACCGTGAATTTATGAAAAATTGTATAAAAATCCAAATGTATCCCTACAAGTTGGATAGTTATACCATTTGATTTCAAGGCCTATTCTAAATCCTAAATTTTCCAATTTAAGATTTAGAAATCCAAAACATAAATTGATCAGGTTCATACATAACAATTAAAACACAATCAAATGCTTGATTTAAAACTGGAAAAACACTAATTCATAAATTAAAATAAACTATCCTTGCAAATCTACCATGTTCCTAACACAAGGGTTTTAGTTACACATAATGAAAGGAAGAGAAGAAACAATAAAAGCGGTATTCATTCCTAAATGACCACAGAACTGCTCCAATCTTCAATCTTTAATGGATTCCTCCTTCAAATGCTTCCAAAGTGTGTAATCTCCCTTCTACCAAAGCTGCTAACCTAGTCTCTAATCCTAGTATAAATAATAAAACACAAAATCCTAAGAGAATCCTTTGAAAACACTCAGAAATTGGCCCAATTGGGCCTGATCGGGTAACGCGCGCTTGGGCGCCCCTGTTCTGATTAGTGAGTTTTAGCATGGTGCGTGCGCCTGGGCGTGCGAGTTTGTGCACCTGGGCATGTGACACCAATTCCGACTCCGTTTCGCTCCGTTCTTGCGCCATTTTCAAGGTCTTTTCGCCCTCTTTCCAACTCCATGATTATTTTCTTCAATTAAGCTCCAAAAGTACCTGAAACATACCCAAAACGGATCAAAACGTTCAAAGGACTCTACTTCTAATAAAAATCCTAAAATTAATAAAAACAACGAGTAATATGTCAGATTAGTCCCTGACTTTGTAAGCATCGGTCAAGTTAGTCCCTGACTTTATCGAAATAGCAATTTAGTCCCCGAGATTTCATTTTAATTCACATACGTCCCTATCTTTATCCCATTTTAAAGTAAATACTTCCCTGCGATAGTGACCACAGGGACTAACTTGATCGACGTTCTCCTATCTCAGGGACTAAATTGCTATTTCGATAAAGTCAGGGACTAACTTGACCGATGCTTACAAAGTCAGGGACTAATCTGACATATTACTCTAAAAACAACCTATATTTACAAGAGAAACAAGCCAAATCCATAGTAAAAGGAGGTGAATTTAATGCTCAAAACATCATACATTAGACCCAAATAAAAAACAATTTTAATTAATAGATTTAGCTTTAAACTACTCTTAGGTGAAAATAGTTGAAACAATTTACAATCTCTATGGGACGATACTCGAGCTTACTGCTCTATTACTTGTAGACCCGGTGCACTTGTCGGTAATCCAACAAGTTTTTGGCGCCGTTGCCGGGGATTGAAATTCGTTTCAATTTGTTTTCGGCACTTAGAAGTAGTTTTTAGTGAAATTTATTTTTAGTTTTAATTGTTCTTTTCTTTTCTTATCAGGTGTTGCGTAACCTCTTTATGCATTTGCGTTCTGCAGGTAATCGAGAAGCTTTGCGATTCGATCTTGAGTTGGAGTTGAGTGCAAAAAGGAGGAAGAAGCAAGCAAAAAAGGAGAGGAAAGAATAAGAGAGAAAGATGGCTGAAGGAGTTGGATTTACACCACCACCACCTCCGGTCAGGAAGACCTTGGCTGACTACACAACCGTGGATCCGGATATATGCATCTCCAGCATAGTCCGACCGACGATCACCGCGGTCGCGTTTGAGATTGATCCCCAATATATCCACCTCATCAAACAGGATCAATTCTCAGGCTCCCCACATCAGGATCCCACGGAGATGTCGCCAACTTCCTGAACATACTTGACTTCTTCAAAATCGAGGGTGCTTCGGAGGAGGCAATCAGGATGAGGATGTTTCCTCTCTCCTTGAAGTAACAGGCCTACACATGGATGTAGAATCAGCCACCAGGAAGCCTTTCCAGCTGGGAAATTCTTGTCAAGAAATTCATAGACAAGTTTCTTCCAACGGAAAAGCAAGCGAAGCTGTGCTAGGATGTCAATTCTTTTATGCAAGAAGATGGAGAACACTTGCACGAAGCTTGGGACAGATACAATCAGCTACTGAAGAAATGCCCCACACATGCATTTTCGGACTGGATGCAAATCCGGTTATTCTATTTTGGGTTGAAGATGGCAAACAAAATAATGAATAATGCAGCAGCTGGCGGTTCCCTCCTAAAGAAAACTGTTGAAGAGGCAAAGGAAATAATAGAGACAATGGCCTACAATGGCAGTCGAGCTATCACTGAGAAGACTATCCTGAGGAATTCAGATATGAGTTCAACCCAAGTGCAAACTATCATTCAGCAGAATAAGGAGATGCAGCAACAAATAGCTGCATTGGCCAAGCAAATGGGTCAAGCTTAGATATCTGCAGTCAACACCCTCGTGTGCGACTTTTGTGGAGGGAATCACCACAATGGTGATTGTGCAAAAGATATTGGAGGAGGACTGGTGACCATAGAAGAGCAGGCAAACTATGTGGGTAGTGAAGGACATAAGAGCAACATGTACTCCAACACCTACAATCCTGGGTATCGCAATCATCCGAACTTTTCATGGCACAGCCCAGCCCTCAACCCACCACAACAACCACAACAGACACAGAAGCCAACATGGGAAGCAGCCATAGAAAAGTTAGCCACAAACACTACCATATTCATGGAAGAAACAAGGGCGAACTTCGTCAACCAAGGGGCTAGCATCTGCAACTTGGAGATACAAGTGGGCCAGCTTGCAAAACAAATTCAAAGAGGTCTCTAGGAACCTTTCCTAGTGATACCATTACAAATCCCAAGGAGCGTTGTTTGGCAGTGAATCTTCGGAGTGGCAAGTCTTATGAGGAGTCACAATTGAAGGGTGATGCAACTGAATCAACAAAGAAGAAGGAAAAGCAGCCTAGGAATAATGCAACAGTGACTCATGAGCAAGGCAAGCTTGGAGCATCGAAAGCGCAGGATCCACCTGCGGATCTCAACCGAAGTACACCAAAGCTTGCTCCATTGCCTCCGAGGATCCCTTATCCTCAGAGGCTGAAGAAATAAGAGGACAAGAGACACTTCTCCAAGTTCTTGGAGAAGATCCGGAAAATTCAAATCAACATCTCGTTTGCAGAGGCTCTTGAACAGATGCCTCTGTATGCGAGATTTATGAAGGATCTTCTCACCAAGAAGAAGGGAATGCTTTCGGAAGAGACGTTTCCTATTGCGGAGAAGTGCAACAACATCATTAAAAGCAACATTCCACCAAAGATGAAGGGTCCTGGAAGCTTTAACCTCCCTATCAGCATTGGCAAGGAATACACAGGTAAGGCTCTTTGTGACCTTGGTGCTAGTGTCAATATCATGCCATTATCTGTTTGTAATACATTAAATGTAGGAGAGGTTAAGTGTGACATCCGTCAAAATCCTCGTATTATTTTAAGCAATAAAGATATTAATATTTGAGAAAATGTTTTTGAAAGAGCATTTCTTTGAATGAATCTCTTATTTCACGATTTTAAAGTGATGAATGATTTTTTTTAAAAGGAGTGGTTTTCATGGGATAATACTATGAGTTTTAAAATTGAGTTTTTGGAACGGTTATGTATCTAATATTTTTATGCTTTGAAGAAATTGTAATTTTTATACATGAGTGGTTTTATGAGAAAAATTTATTTCCTATGCATGTATGTGTATGTATGTACGGTATTGCCATGTATGTGTATGCTTAGGATTTTATTTTAGGACAAGAAGCTTATAGGATAAATTAGAACCATATGGAAATTGAATTGGTGGAAGAATGTGAATTAAGGAGAAAAGCCAACCAATAGGAATTAGGATGAGTGCCTTAATTTACTCCTTTTTGTCTAGGTTGATAAGACCTAAACCATGCAACAAACCAAAGTGCCAAAATTGCCCCTCCTAGACACACATGAACCGAATTATCCCAAGGGAAAAGAGGGAAGATCACGGTTTGCCTATATAAAGCTTGGCCATTAGTTCATTTTCCATTCATCCATTTCATTCTTCTTCATTTTCATTCCAAACCAAACACCAACTCTAAGAGCTCATCAAACTCTTAGAGAGAGAGAGAGAAGGCCGTGAGAGAGAGAAGGAAGAAGAAGAAGGAATTCAAGGCTTGATCTAGGATTTTCTTGGAAGATCAAAGGTGCTAGAAGCTTGAAGATCATTTCTCTTGGTGTGTAATTCGAAGATCATAGAGAAGTTTAGAGTTAGTTTTGGATTTTAAATCTTGTAAGCTTATTTTCTTTTGCATGTTGGATTTTGGGGTTTAGTGATGATTGCATGTGTTGGTTATGCCTTGATCATGAATTTTTAGAGTTAAAGATACTTGTAAAATGTTAAACCATGGGTTAGATGATTCGGCCATGGTTAGTAAACCATGTGTTGATGATTTTCAAGTGGATCTAAGTGGTTGCATGTTGATTTTGTACTTGGAAAAGTTGATCTAAGTGATTGCATGTCTTGATCTTGACTTAATCTTTGATGAAGCTTTAATCTTGAGTCTTGCATGTTGTTTTTGAGCAAAAAGACTTGATCTTTCCTTGATGTTCATCACGGTTTTGAATGAAACTAAGGAAAGCAAGCTTTTGAAAATGATTTTGATCCAAAAAGGACTTGATCTATGTATTATGTTCTTTGCATGTTAAATTTGAGTGAAAAAGATTTGATCTTTCTTGATGCATGTCACGGTTTTAAAGAAATAATTAGGGTAGCAAGCTTTAAAAATTATTTTTAGTATAAAAAGCATTTGATCTAAGTGTTTAACCTTATGCATGCAAGAGATTTGAAATGAAACTTTGTTTAAGTGGTGATGATGATTCGGTTTGATGCTTGAAGAAGGAAATGATGTTTTAAAATCTTTGTGAGAGAAAGTACATGATTTGGTTTAAGAATCTTGATCTTTGCATGTTGAAAAATGAACCAAAAATCTTGTCTTTGTCATGTTGAGATTCGGCCAATGCATGTTCAAGTAGGTTTGAAAATCTTCTTCATGAAATGACCTATGATGGTGACTACATTTCATGAGTACATTTCATGTGTTGATGCTATGTTGGTTTGAAATTGTGTTGTAATTGTTTCCTTTGCTATTCGGTTTTGGTGTTGAAAATGGACAAATGAGTTTAGTTACTTCAAGAAGAGTTTTCAATGATTTTTATTTTATTCCTTTGCTGTCCAAAAAATTATCTTAAGGTATTTCTATTCTAAAAGTGTTTTCGATTGATGAAAAGTATGAGTTTTTAAGTACCGTTTGAGATAACAAAAGCTAGATGGAAAAATAGCGATTTTTCGGTGTTTTAAAAGCTAAAAATGTGGCTGGACCGATTTCATACAGCAACCTAAAGTGATTATTTAATTTGTATTATTATGAGTTTTCAAATGATTTTGAGAAATTCCAAGTGCAAGAAAAGATTGGAATTGTTTTGACAAATGATTGTATTTTAAAGAAAATGATGAAAAGAAATAAGAGTTTTCCTATTTTGAGTGAAGAAGCATAAAGTGATGTATTTTAATTGAAATAAATTATGATGTAAACGTATTTTTAAATACGAGGTATTCTCTAGACAGTGGAACAGAATCGCAAGGAGAAGCGAGGGATTATCAAAGACAAGGCAATTCACCTGCTGGACTAAGAGGTGAGAGTGCTGTGAACCTACAACGTAGTGGTGTCTAGACTGAATATATGGACTGTGTCAACTGTTGAGATTTATTTGATATACTAAGTGATACTTGATTATCTGCCTGTTTGTTGTCTGAAAATGATAGTTGTTTATCTGATCAGTTAACCGTAATGCATGATTGGTTTAGTTATGAATCTGATTTCACTGTATTGATACTGCTGAGTATATTTTTATTCTATCTGGAACTCTGGCTGTTATTACGTGTGACAATGAGAATCATGAGAAATGAATAAGACTTAAGATTCCCTGAAAAGTTTAAGAAAAGATGATAAAGTGTTGAGATCTGAGAAGGCCCCAGTTAAGCATGATGCTGAGAATGTGTTCATGATGCTGAGATTGTGCTCGAGGACTCATGATTGATGATGATTGCCAAGTATCAGATGGATACAAGAGGCTTATGATATTTTCCTACGGGAATTGTTCGATGTGCTGTGATGCCAAGTGGCTATTGGAAATGAAAGTAATATGTGATTCTTTGGGGAACGGATTTAACCCTTAGTGGTCGGGACTTGTCGAAGGGATGAATCAAGGGCGAGCTGACCTTAGGATAATTAAAAATATAAAAGACTATAAAAGACTCTAACAAAAGCGGTGAGTAATGAGTGCGAAGTAGTGGAGAGGAAGATACCATGGGAATCAGGGATACTCAGGTGGAGATTGCATGAGGGGAGGGCAAGGACGGTGAACGTCAAGAAGCCTGTAGTATATTTCTAGGCGGAATGAATCCCACATGTGGCATCGGGCTGATCGATTCTGAATGGCCGTGGTAAGTTCTGCATCGCGAACTAGAAATAGTACTGTCACCCCCTTGATTGCAAATCTAGAATAGTGAGAGGGACTGGAACGAGGCTCTGTGATTATATGATTATTGAAATTGATTATTTGCCGCTGTACCCGATTTTCTACAGTGTGCCTTGTGTAACATCCCTAATTTTATTCCAATGTTAAATTACGAGGATAATAGATTTAGTATGTGGAAGGTGATGGAAAAGCTAAGTTAAATAATTGTACGAAGTAAAATAGCCCTCAAATAGCTAAAGTTTCAAAATATAAGGAAAAATTAAGATTTAAATATTTAGAGCTCAAATCCCAAATTCCACTGTTGGATATGAAGTTAAGGATTTTAGGAAGCTTGCTTTAAAATTTGAGCAAAATCCAACGGGTAACGAAGAAGTTATCTCGATTTGAAGCAGGAAGAAAATAGGAGGAAATTGGAAAATGAATAAATGGGTACTGGGCAATAATACTCGAGTCTTTTAGAAAAGACTCGAGTGTTCTCAGCCTCTACTCGAGTCTTTGTGAAAAGACTCGAGTGTTTTACAGATCCTGAATCGGGGAAAGGCAAAGCCCTCAGATTCACTCGAGTCTTTTAGAAAAGACTCGAGTATTTTCATGAATTCACTCGAGTGATTTGGAAAAGACTCGAGTGTTTTTAGCAGATCAGCAAAAAATAAAAACACGATTTGGGGTCATTTTAACCCCATATATCACTTTCTCACTCTTCTTTTCTCCGGCTTCTCTCTAGGGTTTTCATCCCCAATCCTTCTCCAATGTTAAAATAGCACCAAATCAAATCAAATTAACATCCCATAATCATTCCCTATCAAATCCCCATGATTTTCTATCAACAAAAACCCCAATTTCATTCTCAATCCCTCAAATCCCCAATTCCCAATTCAAAACCCTAAATCCTTCCAATCCCCATAATCACTCAAAGTTATCAAAAAATTAGTGCCACAAATCACTTCCAAATCAATTCCTCATGAATTTTCCCTCTCCAAAAACACATATTACTTCCTCTTTCTCATGAAATTCCAATTCCCTATCAAACCCCAATTTGTGTGATCGGTGGCATAGGGTCTTCTAATCATGCAAGGAAGCTTAGGAAGTGATTAAGGGAAAGGAATATGAAGCTAAGAGGCATGGATTAGAGCTTGGTGAGGATGCTCCCTCAAAACCCCATTTTGGTTCTTGCTCTTCAAAGAGGTAAGAAGGGTTGTTCACATTACCTTTACTTAGAGAGTAAATTCTAGGATGCTATAGTGGTAGCTGAGAATAGAAAAGATTAGTTAGAATAATATACAATAGGGTAATTGCAATAGACAATAAACAAAGCTTAGGAATAAAGGAAATGAACTCATTAGATAAATTGCGAATATATGTAGTATATGATGATGTTTGTAACGTGTGAATTCAATATGGAAATGTTAAATGAACGGATAATGAATGAGGAAACTATAGGGAAATAAAGGTAATAAATCGAGTAGGTGAATAAATAAAATAAACCCGCCAAATTGTTTGTAATTCTATGTGTAAGTGAATTGTGTTGTTATGCTTGAATGCTTATATGTGAGATAATGGGTCTTAAAAATGAACCTAGGACTTAGTAAGATTAGAGGTATCACAAGCTAATGAAAGAATCAAAATATTGGGTATGTGTGGGAAATTAATAAAGATAGTTAAACAAGAATAGTAATCAATTAATTAATCGAAAAGATAAGGAAGGGGTAAGGGGTTTATATTGGGAAAATGATTGTGAATGTGCGAATCTTGTGAATGTTAGTTTTGTATGCTAACACCTTTAAGTGAAGATAAAGAAAATGATAACAAGTCACATGATAAGACATAAATGAAAATACAGATCAAGGATAAGATACAAACATAAACGAAATGCTATAATACAAATCATGTATATGTGTTATTTCTGAAATGGAAATGTAATGTAAAGTAAAAGAAAAGCAATAGGGTCTGCAGCTATTAATCGCGTATTGGGATCCACACCCATTAGGTGCACACGGTTAGGACAGGGTCCTACTAGCAAAGTAGGCCCGAATTAGCCCCAATAGGTACAAACCTCGCTCAAGAAAAATCCCCATAAGATCAAAGGCTCGTTAGGTTACGTGGATCCTACGCGACGATTAATAGCTGCAGCACCAAATATAAGCATGAATCATGAATAATTGAGAATATATGAAAGTGAGTGAAGAAAAGAAAATAAAGAAAAGGCCCTAACGAGGGAAAGGTCTTATGGGTCAAGAAGTCCTGAGTGAGAAGAAGTCCTATTGGGTGAAGATACCATCCTAACCAATGTGCAAGCAAGAATACCTAATGGAATTATTATTTTGCTAGTAAAGCAAAAGACAAGATAAAAGTCCGATGCGATCCTGACGAGGCGTATCGGCATTAAAAGAATTAGTCGGCGCTCAGTACCGTACGGCTGGCTGAGGTTGGACTACATAATGAATACTGTAAAATGAAATAAAGAATGGAATTAAAAGAAAGAAAGCACATGAATCTTCATGTATAAGTATGCTAATAAAAATGAAAGAAAGAAAGGAAAACCAAAGATTAAAAGAATTAGAAGAAATAAATTATATGCAAGCTTTATGAATAAATGTATATTAATGGAATGAAAAAAAATAAGTGAAGAAATGTATATTAAAAGAATGTAAAAATAAGAGAAAAATAAGAAGAACTTAATTATATATGAAAATTTATGAATAAGGAAGATTCAGAATAGTGTAGGCTTAGTTATTTGCTATGTCTTCTTTTAGAATTTATCTTCCTAGGTCCTGTGTAATGCTACCCTTCTTGCTATACTTTTACAGGTACAGAAGCGGAGTTTACATGGGTCATGGCTGAGCAGATTTATGTTCGACTACGTGGGATATATATATATATATATATATATATTTTGTTTTGAGTGGACTGTTATTTTGTAAAACTGAATATGTAATAGGTTTATGCCCTGAGACTATTTCTAATCGGGCGTAGGATCTTTTAAGCTGTTGGTAATATTATTGTGTTTTATGTTTTTAAATAATTTTGGTCTGGCAGGTTTAAAAGAAGAAAACTTTGGAAAGTCCAATAAACAGAGGAAACTCTGTCGGATTCTTCCTAAGGATTTTTACAAGTATTTAAGTTTTTAAAAAGAAATTTTAAATCACCAATTTTATTAAAACCTAAAAATTTAACTAATTAAAGTGAGGACGTCACATTTATGGTATCAGAGCAGTTTTTCCTCGGCCTTGGAGTTTGGAGTCACAACTCCTGTGGTTTACTCACCAAGCGAGTAACCGATATGTATAGTCAAGTGTCTAAGTTAGGCGAATGGGATGCATATATAGCTATCTATGCATATATGTGTTCAATTGCTATCTTAACCAGGATTAAGTAGTGACAAAGACGATAGGACGCTAGTTTAAGCTTAACTAATTCCCTCGATGGTGTTATCGTTTAAATAGAGTGTAAGGGTAGGATTGGTCGTCCTTACTCTTTCAACTATTAAATGATGCTATCATCAACAAACCCGATGATGATGTTGCTATTGATACATGTGATATTGAGACTGACCATCTCGATCTTCGCACTTGTCAACAGTCAATGTCATTGAAGACTTCGAAGTAGCACAAACTCCAACCAGGCATTCAATTTCCCCGAGAAGTATCTCTTTCAGAAGGAAGGGAATCAAGCTCACCCTAGAAACCATCTCCAGCTTTTCCGAAAAGCCAAGCCAGACACTGGTAGTCCGTGATCTGTTGGGAGTCTTCTCACTAAGATTTCTGAACTGTCGCCTGTGAGAAAAGCCAAAATCTTGTCAACCTTACAAAGTATCCACGCCGAGATCAACCAAGACTGAACCATTGAAGCATGGTCTCTGGTAAAAGTAAGAACCCGACATTGGTGCGCTGTTGATAGACGTGAAGTTGGGATTGATCACCTCAACCTTTGCAACTATTAACAGATGATATCATTGCAATCTTCTTAATGAAGTTGAAACAATCAAAATAGGAACTCTCCAAGGAAATAGATCCCTTGAAAGCAAGGAAACCAATCGAATGGTGTTCTTTCCGAACTCTTTACATAGAACCGGAAAGTAGATCCCAAAGCGAAACTAGAAGAGAAGAGTCTTAAGCTATTTCATCAGTTTAGGAATGGCATAGCCGAATGCCTAATCTTTGAAAATATAACCAACCCTATAGGAATCACTTCTAAATTCTACGAAAAGCCAAATCAGATTCTGGGAGTTCAAGTTTTAACGGGAATCTTATCATGGTTTCTTAAAAGACACCGCGAGAAGGGGTAAACCTTAACGACTTAGTGGGTCTCCACATCAAGACCGACAAGGTTAAACTATTAATCTGTACTCCTCATTCAGTATAAGAACCTGGATGCGTGCGAACACAAGCCTTCGCAAACCTTAGGAATTTAATCCAACCCGTCGATCAACAATAGGTTGTTAGCTCAACTTCAATCTCGAAAGTGATGAAACACTCAAGAGTGACACAAGGGAAAGGTGGACCACAATTTCAAGTGATACAAACCCTTTTGTTCAAGGACAATGGAGGACAAGTAGGGACCTAGAGGCTAATCTCATTAGCACTTTTAGTCCATACCAAATTCACAACGTATCTCCTTTAAGATCCAGTTTGGGATAAGCCGAAACCGGATTGCTGGCATGCACTCAGCGTGAGATTTAAGTTTCGTAGATCTCTGATACTGCCCAATAAAGCGTCTAAATTTCAAGAGTGTTGGTATACCTCAATCCATGGCCGCCAAGTATCGTTCAAGACTTTATTTGTGTTTCCGTTGAACCATGGATAATGGTTTAATTTGTGCAAGTAAACCTCTGTCTTCTTGTTCTGACCTTCTTGGTTCTGAACCAATCCTGATGCAACAATTTCAATCCTAATCAAATGTGTCCTTGTTTCAACCAACTAAGGTTGGTGAACTCTTGAATCCTTCTCTTTGTTTTCATTGGTAAATATCAAACGTTCATGTAGTTCTCGTCTTGACTACTCAATTCAGTCACCTCGTATGACGAATGCTGGACCCCTTTACCAGGTACCCTTACCGAGATCGATTAAGTCAACCATCGCTCTGTAGAAAACACATCTTTCGTTGATTTTCCAACGAAGATGCATTCTCTGGGATAAATCTCTATTATCTTCAGGGGCGACATGTAACCAGTCATGTTGCTACCCCACAATGTTGGTGCTGCACGATTCTTTTATGTTGGCAGTCGACCGATACTCGCTAGTCACCGAACATTATGGAAAAAGCCACGATACGATAAGATGCTGAAATTTCTACACTCTCATCACCTCTCGCGTCTTTGGTCATCTTGCAAAGCCCATTAAGCATTCCCTTGAATGCTTCTAGTTTCTTCTTTTCATCTTCACTCTCTTCGAGTTTCAGGTATCTAGTAATAGAACTCGGATGTGTATGCAGGAGTTTGCCAAATTGTAGGAATCTAGTATGATTCAATGCCACCACAAGTAGTCAAACCCCCCTTCACTCCCACTTCCGAAGAACGCTTGGGAAATCCATACACTCCATGCTTAGTAGCGACTGAACCTACTCCTAACATTGATATAATCAAGTATGTCGATGCTAAGTGGGGGAGGATTTCAATCCAAACGATTGGGAGATGGAACTTTAATAATAAGAAAGCCGATGATCTGGTGCAGATGGAGATAATACGTGGTCTTAGAAGACAAGCATTGAAATAGGCATGAATCTAACCACACCTAGAGCGGGAAGTGAAGACCATAGTTAAAAGCTTTACCAATGGGATGATTCTCCATTTAAGGAATCGAGCGGAATTTCGGGGACGAAATTCTAATAAGTGGGGGAGAATTGTAACATCCCTAATTTTATTCCCATGTTAAATTACGAGGATAATAGATTTAGTATGTGGAAGGTGATGGAAAAGCTAAGTTAAATAATTGTACGAAGTAAAATAGCCCTCAAATAGCTAAAGTTTCAAAATATAAGGAAAAATTAAGATTTAAATATTTAGAGCTCAAATCCCAAATTCCACTGTTGGATATGAAGTTAAGGATTTTAGGAAGCTTGCTTTAAAATTTGAGCAAAATCCAACGGGTAACAAAGAAGTTATCTCGATTTGAAGCAGGAAGAAAATAGGAGGAAATTGGAAAATGAATAAATGGGTACTGGGCAATAATACTCGAGTCTTTTAGAAAAGACTCGAGTGTTCTCAGCCTCTACTCGAGTCTTTGTGAAAAGACTCGAGTGTTTTACAGATCCTGAATCGGGGAAAGGCAAAGCCCTCAGATTCACTCGAGTCTTTTAGAAAAGACTCGAGTATTTTCATGAATTCACTCGAGTGATTTGGAAAAGACTTGAGTGTTTTTAGCAGATCAGCAAAAAATAAAAACACGAGTTGGGGTCATTTTAACCCCAAATATCACTTTCTCACTCTTCTTTTCTTCGGCTTCTCTCTAGGGTTTTCATCCCCAATCCTTCTCCAATGTTAAAATAGCACCAAATCAAATCAAATTAACATCCCATAATCATTCCCCATCAAATCCCCATGATTTTCTATCAACAAAAACCCCAATTTCATTCTCAATCCCTCAAATCCCCAATTCCCAATTCAAAACCCTAAATCCTTCCAATCCCCATAATCACTCAAAGTTATCAAAAAATTAGTGCCACAAATCACTTCCAAATCAATTCCTCATGAATTTTCCCTCTTAAAAAACACATATTACTTCCTCTTTCTCATGAAATTCCAATTCCCTATCAAACCCCAATTTGTGTGATCGGTGGCATAGGGTCTTCTAATCATGCAAGGAAGCTTAGGAAGTGATTAAGGGCAAGGAATAGGAAGCTAAGAGGCATGGATTAGAGCTTGGTGAGGATGCTCCCTCAAAACCCCATTTTGGTTCTTGCTCTTCAAAGAGGTAAGAAGGGTTGTTCACATTACCTTTACTTAGAGAGTAAATTCTAGGATGCTATAGTGGTAGCTGAGAATAGAAAAGATTAGTTAGAATAATATACAATAGGGTAATTGCAATAGACAATAAACAAAGCTTAGGAATAAAGGAAATGAACTCATTAGATAAATTGCGAATATATGCAGTATATGATGATGTTTGTAACGTGTGAATTCAGTATGAAAATGTTAAATGAACGGATAATGAATGAGGAAACTATAGGGAAATAAAGGTAATAAATCGAGTAGGTGAATAAATAAAATAAACCCGCCAAATTGTTTGTAATGCTATGTGTAAGTGAATTGTGTTGTTATGCTTGAATGCTTATATGTGAGATAATGGGTCTTAAAAATGAACCTAGGACTTAGTAAGATTAGAGGTATCACAAGCTAATGAAAGAATCAAAATATTGGGTATGTGTGGGAAATTAATAAAGATAGTTAAACAAGAATAGTAATCAATTAATTAATCGAAAAGATAAGGAAGGGGTAAGGGGTTTATATTGGGAAAATGATTGTGAATGTGCGAATGTTGTGAATGTTAGTTTTGTATGCTAACACCTTTAAGTGAAGATAAAGAAAATGATAACAAGTCACATGATAAGACATAAATGAAAATACAGATCAAGGATAAGATACAAACATAAACGAAATGCTATAATACAAATCATGTATATGTGTTATTTCTGAAATGGAAATGTAATGTAAAGTAAAAGAAAAGCAATAGGGTCTGCAGCTATTAATCGCGTATTGGGATCCACACCCATTAGGTGCACACGGTTAGGACAGGGTCCTACTAGCAAAGTAGGCCCGAATTAGCCCCAATAGGTACAAACCTCGCTCAGGAAAAATCCCCATAAGATCAAAGGCTCGTTAGGTTACGTGGATCCTACGCGACGATTAATAGTTGCAGCACCAAATATAAGCATGAATCATGAATAATTGAGAATATATGAAAGTGAGTGAAGAAAAGAAAATAAAGAAAAGGCCCTAACGAGGGAAAGGTCTTATGGGTTAAGAAGTCCTGAGTGAGAAGAAGTCCTATTGGGTGAAGATACCATCCTAACCAATGTGCAAGCAAGAATACCTAATGGAATTATTATTTTGCTAGTAAAGCAAAAGACAAGATAAAAGTCCGATGCGATCCTGACGAGGCGTATCGGCATTAAAAGAATTAGTCGGCGCTCAGTACCGTACGGCTGGCTGAGGTTGGACAGGTTGGACTACATAATGAATACTGTAAAATGAAATAAAGAATGGAATTAAAAGAAAGCAAGCACATGAATCTTCATGTATAAGTATGCTAATAAAAATGAAAGAAAGAAAGGAAAACCAAAGATTAAAAGAATTAGAAGAAATAAATTATATGCAAGCTTTATGAATAAATGTATATTAATGGAATGAAAAAAAATAAGTGAAGAAATGTATATTAAAAGAATGTAAAAATAAGAGAAAAATTAGAAGAACTTAATTATATATGAAAATTTATGAATAAGGAAGATTCAGAATAGTGTAGGCTTAGTTATTTGCTATGTCTTCTTTTAGAATTTATCTTCCTAAGTCCTGTGTAATGCTACCCTTCTTGCTATACTTTTACAGGTACAGAAGAGGAGTTTACATGGGTCATGGCCGAGCAGATTTATGTTCCACTACGTGGGATATATATATATATTTTGTTTTGAGTGGACTGTTATTTTGTAAAACTGAATATGTAATAGTTTTATGCCCTGAGACTAGTTCTAATCGGGCGTAGGATCTTTTAAGCTGTTGGTAATATTATTGTGTTTTATGTTTTTAAATAATTTTGGTCTGGCAGGTTTAAAAGAAGAAAACTTTGGAAAGTCCGATAAACAGAGGAAACTCTGTCGGATTCTTCCTAAGGATTTTTACAAGTATTTAAGTTTTTAAAAAGAAATTTTAAATCACCAATTTTATTAAAACCTAAAAATTTAACTAATTAAAGTGAGGACGTCACACCTTGAGTTTATGATTTGAGACTGTACCGGATTTTCTACAGTTCTCCTGAGGACAGCTGTCAAGCCTGCGTGGTAAAGGTCCCGTACTCCTGTTTGCTTCCGAGTAGGTTGGATGGATGACCGAGGAGATGTAGACGTGTGTGCTGACTGATTTTCCTCAGTGATGGTTTTTCCCCACCTCATTGAGTGAACTGATTTTGATAAGACTTAAGAATGATGAAAAGATTCAAAGAAAGAAAGTATAAGAGAATCTCTGAAGGATTGAGAAAGACTCTGATAAGATTTGAATACTCGAAAAGATTGTGATGCCAAGTGCAGTGATTTATATGGCAATGAGTTGTGATCTTGATGTATCTGGAATACTGTTATATGCCTTTTTTATAAATGCTTCCTATATGCTTATGTGGATAACATGTTCAGTTATGATGATATTGTTATGATTATACTGTTCTACATGTTTATGTTACACTGTCCTGTATAGTCTGGTTATATTGTCCTGTTCTAGTATTTGCCTGTCGCTATATTGAGTCTATTGTGAGACCACATGGTCGACACGCAAGTGTTCGGAACACTGACTCTCTCCTACCATGTTGTCGTATTGGCTTTTGCCGGTATTGCAACGGGTAGATGGCATATCGTGTAGCGATTCACATGTGGCCTCTTCAAGGAGGAACATGGGTGGTTGTCCCTGAAGGATGGATATGGAAAGGAGATACTCGGTTGGAGATCGACGATCCCAGACACATTTTGCGAGGGACGAGTTTGGATGTGCATGTGGGACATGCCACTCTTCGTGATTATCAGGATGGTGGACCAAGGGAACATCATGAGTATGATGGTCAACCCGCACCGTTAGCAGCAGTGACTCCACAGCGAATGGAAGAGGAAGATGTGTGTGACTCTGGTCACGAAGTTGCTGCGGAATCTAGTGAGAAGATGAAAACGGATGCTGGCTCGGATGGAGAGTGAAGTCCGATGTGTCTGATAGTGTTTAGATGTCCTGGTGTCTAGGATCTAGTTCCCAATCGAGGATTACCTTTGTGAAATACTCGTAATGTAATCATGCTACTTTTATCTATGTTTTTAATTAAGTTTCTAAACCTGGTATATAATCTTTTGTAACCATGAACAACTTTTGAAAACTGTTGGAGGCGAGGCTCTGATGCTTTCGGTTTATGATCAAATGCTAATGATAATTATGATGTTATGTATTTTCAAAGGTATTTCGGTTGTTGGGAGTTTCAAGTAACATCTCGATTTTTAGTGAAGTGATATTATCAAATGTTGGACTTGTGTTTTAAAAAAAAAATGGCCTCATTTTTACAACAAACTAATAACAAGCTAATAATAGTTTTGGAGTGAAAATCGAGCTGTTACATTAAGCCTACCACAACCCTGTTACAATTAGCTGATAAATTCATCCTCCGCCCTTATGGAGCGGTGGAAGACATATTGGTGAAAATTAATGATTTTATACTGCCCCTGGATTTTATGATCCTTGATGTTGAAGAGGATGAAAACAATCCTCTAATTTTTGGTAGGCCATTCTTGGCCACAGCAGGAGCAGTGATAGATGTTCCTAGGGGAGAAGTGATTCTCCGCGTGAATGGTGAGCAATGCACTATAAATATTTTTGAAAAACCACCAATCACTGCGGATCGCTTTACTCCTCTAAACTTCATTCAACATTCCTATGCTGAAAATAATTTGAATAAGCAGCTGCCATCCTTGAAGGGGAATTTGGCATCCCCCTAACCTCCGAAAGGAGGTGACCCGTCAGGCTCGTGACGTTAAAAAAGCGCTAGTTGGGAGGCAACCCAATGTTAGGTAATTTCCCTTGGTTTTTAGGTAATTAGTTTTTATAATTTTTTATTTTATTTTCATTTAATTTAATTTAATATAAAAAAAGGGGTTGATACAGGTGCCGCCCATCTGGGCGCGTGCTGGGCGTTAAACACACGCCAAGGGGAGTTTTGTCCCCCATTCTCCCCATTTTTCTCAATTTTTTTCATCCCTTCTTAGAACCCTAAGCCCCAATTCTCAAATCCACCTTAAATCCTCCATAATTTCTCAAATTCTTCCACCAATCATCAACATTCCATCATTCTTTTCCCTTATTCTTCACTATTTTGGGATTCATTGGAGATTTCATCTCATTTTCACTTCTCCCTCAAATTCGGTTTCTCAAACACCAAGGGAAAGGGTCACGAATTTTTCACACTTTTGGGTAAGAAAACACTCCTCTACACTCTCTGGTTCTGGTTTAGTTTGATTTTGGAGTTGAGAGTTAATATTGTGGAGTTTGGTTTTAGTGTTATTTTTAGTGCTCAATAAGTGTTCGACGAATTGCCTCTAGTTGTTTTTGAGTAAATTAGGATGCCGAGGGGAAAGAGACCAGCCGTAGGAAGTAGTAGTGACACAGGGAAGACCTTTGAGCATTCGAGGGTCTCCAATTATTATGAGGGAAAGATGGTGCAGCGAGGGATAACCCCTGAGACGAGTATGCTTTTTGATAGTGAGGGTCCCTCGGGCCGCAGGGTTGTTGGAGTTAAGGAGATTGAGGAGGTGAGAGAGACTCTGCTGATTAACAGGTGGATGGAGTAGGTTAGGGAGTCTGATGAGGCGTTTTGCAAATTCTTAGTTTGGGAGTTTAATGCTAACGCCCGGTGGAGAGCCTAGAGAGCGGAGTTAGAAGGTAGTAACAGGCGGTCAGTTATGTTAGAGGAGTAGAGGTGCCTTATGATGCGTGTAACATCCTCACTTTAATTAGTTAATTTTACGTTTTATTAAAATTGGTGTTTGAAAATTTCTTTTGAAAACTTGATTTCTTATAAAAGATTTTACGAAAATCCGACAGAGTTTCCTCTGTTTTTCGGACTTCCCAAAAATTTCTTCTTTTAAACTTGTCAGACCAGAATTATCTAAAAACATAAAACATGATAGTATAATAGTCAGATCAAACCTAAAGCCCAATTAGTACAAGTTTAGGGCATGCAACTACAACATATTCTAAATTACAAAATAACTGTCCACTCATAATAAATATACATTCCACGTAGTGGAATGTAATCCTGCTCGGCCATGACCCATGTAAGCTCCACTTCTGCACCTGCAAAATATAGCAAGAAGGGTAACATTAGAACTTAGAAAAAATAAATCCTATTAGAAGACATAGAAACAACTAAGCCTACCTTATTATTAACATACACTATTTATAAGCATTCATATATTTAATTTCTTTTAGTTCTTCTCTTATTCTCCCATTTCTTTTCACTTTTAACTCTCTATTCATTTTCTCACATTTATTTTCATTTTTAACTCTCGATTCGTTTAATTCCTTTCTTTACCTTTTCATTATTTGGCACAGAGCCAGTTACCTTTTCATTCCCTTATTTCTTTTAGTGATGACAATGACTATCGCCCGCCTGCCATCGAAACCATTATCTCTTTTATTTCTTTTAGTGATGACAGTGACTATCGCTCGCCTGCCATCGAAACCATTATTTTCTTTTAATTCTTTTAGTGATGACAGTGACTTCCGCCCCTGCCATCGAAAACATATTTTCTTTTATCTCTTTTAGTGATGACAGTGACTATCGCCCGCTTGCCATCGAAACCATTCTTTTCTTTTATATCTTTTAGTGATGACAGTGACTTCCGCCCGCCTGCCATCGAAACCATTCTTTTCTTTTATATCTTTTAGTGATGACAGTGACTTCCGCCCGCCAGCCATCGATACCATTCTTTTTCTTTTATTTATTTTAGTGATAACAGTGACTTTCGCCCGCCTGCCATCGAATCCTTTCTTTTTTTCTTTTATCTTCTTTTATTTTACATAATTCTCTTTACTAATTATTCTCGTTCTTAACTAACTCTACTTGACTTGGTCATATACATTATATTTTAATTCTAATTTCTAGTTCTTGGTTATTTCTTTGTTTCCTCTATCTTTCACTATTACCTAACTTATTGTTCCTATTTCATTAACTCCATTTTATTTAACTACCCTATTAACTTATCTTATTTTCCTTGTTTTATTACACCACTCTATTTAACTACCCTATTAACGTAACTTATTTACCCTATTTTATTACACCATTCTATTTAACTACCTTATTAACGTCCTCTCTTTTCGTTTTATTATCTTTTCCCTAATTTCTTTTATCGGCTTCCTATTCATATTTGAAATTTAGTTTATTATTTCGTTTCTTTTTCTCTAATCCCAACAACTCTTAACTATGTCCACTCCGCATGTACTTATTGTCTTCGCATTTTAACTCTTCTTTTACCATACTTTTAGTTTAATAATTCTACTCCCCTTGCTTATTACAATTACTCTTTATTCTCTCACTTTCACGTTTTTGTTGATTTTTCTTAACTTTTCCCTTCGGTTTTATTTTATGTTTTTCTACATTTTCATTCAATATTAACCAATTTAATATCCTAAATACACTCATTCATTCCGGACCTTATTCTAAGGACATACATTCTATTCCCTAAGTTGTGGTTTCCATTAACAATTTTAAATACTCCATTTATATCAGCGGGGACTACCCTAAGGTTCATTAACATATTTCTTAATTATCCCATTCTTAGTCACCACTGTAGCATCCTAGAATTTACTCTCTAAGTAGAACCTGGTTTACGACTCGGCGAGGAGATCCTGCTTCGGCTTACGACATCACGTGGCTCGTTGTTCGCATCATGGATGGTCCTAAAGTCCTTCATCGTCTAACCACAAATCAGCTTTTGAAGGAACAAAGAGAAGATCAGTTCGGTCAGCCTCAACTCGTCCGGTTCATGGAAACATCGGTCCAACCGGTTTGACTCACTTCATCTTCTTCATTGCTGTAGATCAATCCAAGGGGTTGATGGTTACCCCAACCAAGGCAACGAGGGAAGGCACGACAGCACCTCCTAAGGGTGGCGGTGGTTCAATCCAGACCCACGACGGCTGCCGGTTTGCGATTGGCGAAGGTCCCATCGTGGCGGTTCGATTCGAACCCACTGCAGACGCCGGTGACGCGAGGAGGCGGGGATGATGGTTGGCTCGCGATTTGCAAGCCTTCTCCCACGACAACAGTGATGGCAGCATGAGAACTCATGATGGTGGCTGGGTCGCGCGTGAGAGCAAGGCCAGCGAAAATCGGTGGAGAGAGAGACCAAAGGGGCGGCGGTGATGGCGGTTTAGATGGGTGTCGTCGCGAGTGAGGGATGAGAGAGAAAGGAAGAGCAACGACTGGAGAAGATAGGGAGGGAGAAAGAGTGTGCAACGGCTATGGTGATTTGGGTGGGTGGCGGCATGTCGGCCGGAGTGCCGTGAGAGAAGGAAACCGAGGGAGAGTTAAAGGGGCCCAAAACGAAGGAGAAGGAGAAGTGATGTGGGGGGTGGCGGCTGCAGCATAGTAACAAGGGAGTTTTAGGGTTTCACCCTTCTATTTTACTTAATACACATATACACATTCTTTCAATTATTTAGTTATTGACCAAAACAAACACTAATAATAAAACTTAAGCATCATATAAATTCATATAAGAAAACCATAGATTTAGAAATTAATTGGAAATTAGGAAGTAATAAAAACCTATCTAATACGTAATATATCAAAAGCAAAGCAAAGTGTAGAATGTATATTTTTCAGATGGGGTGACTGTTTTAATGAATCTACCTTCAAATATATAAATAAAATATACTTAAGTAAATACCATAGGATATTTTAAGAAAATGCTCAACGCTCTAATGATTAATTTCAAGGATTAATCATTTAATTTGATAGAACTCAAAATTTATAATACAAAAGAAAATCAGGATGTTACAATGCGGACACTATTGCTCATGTCATGGGATTTCCATTTTACCCACCAGAGGCAGCACCCGCCATGTTTACTTCTGATAGCTTTGATAGCGAGGATGAGTACCCATTGGAAAGGGTTAAGGAAGCTTTATTTCTGCGGGATCGTGATTGGAACTTGTCAGTGGAAGGCACGGTTAAGCATGTTTACCAAAAGTATCTTAGGGGAGCTGCTAGGTTCTGGGTCCGGTTCATTGTTCATAACCTGGACCCACACTCACATGACACCGAGGTTCAGCCGGGAGTGTGTCGGCTTATTTATTCCCTTCGTCAGGGGATTGTAGTGGACGCTGCATCGATAATCTCTTATTGGATGCATAGTTTTGCTAGGAAGGAGACAGGGTATGTCGGCTTTCCTTGGGTTATCACCCGGCTGTGCACCGTAGCTGGAGTTGATTTTAGAGCAGATGTGAGGGATCTTAATTGGATCCCCAAGATGACTAAGGCCACCTGGGATTCCTATATTGTTCGAGCTATCGAGACGGCCAGAGAGGGCCCACCACCACCACACCAGCAACAGCAATTTGAGGCAGGACCTTCCAGTCAGCCGGCACGGCAATCGGGGGGCATGGATGAGGTTATTGGGTTGATGCAGCGCATGCTGAGGCGCCGGATTAGAGTGGCTGAGTTCCAGCACAGGGAGATGCGTCAGAACCAAGCCAGGGATGCAGTTTTGAGGGACTGGAGAGCAACACAGGGCCTACCATATGATGTGCCTCCGTACACTGAGGAGGATCATGTCCTGCTGGATGCATCGCCAGAGGAGGATGAGATGGAGGATGATCATTGAGGGGATTTTGTACTTTATTTCTTTCTATCTTATGTATTCCCCTCCCCTATTCAAACTTGTACCACAAAAAAAATGTACTGCTTTTGTAGGATTTTACTTTTGTTTTTATTGCATGGATATTATTTTGTTCACTCTCTATTGCATCTGTATATATATTGTGTTTGCAACATGTGTGAGTTGATGTCTCCCCATGAGAGGTGCTATTTTGCACTTGTTTCTAATGACCTGCAGGTGTTATGTTTAGGGGAGCATCTTCTCATTTTTGTTTAGTATTGAGCTGTGCAGCGGATGTAAAGGGAAGTGCTCTGAATTTTTCCTTGTAGTTTTTTTTTCAATTTTGTAGCTAGGTTAGATTAGTTTGCTTGAGGACAAGCCAACCTCTAAGTTTGGGGGAGTGGTATAAAATAAAATTTTTTCAGATCTGAATTTTTCTCCCATTTTTGGTGTTGGTTTGTGTCCTTGGTAGGAGTAGGTAATTATTCTGTGACACCCTCGTTTTATATCTTGAAAATAATAAATATTTCCAAATGTAAAATACTTGCTATCAAAATTAGGACTAGAAAATTTTTCCTTTTTAATTGATACTTGCTCAATCATAAACACTTTTAATCGGAATAAACATTTGAATTCGGCTTAATAATATCTTAATTACAAAAAGACTCTCGAGACAATATTTTTCTAATATAATAAAACATTTCTATAGCATTTATTGAAAAGTATTATTGTCTCTTGAATTTGATCGAGTGCATAAGATATGAACTTATTGCCGAATCCTTTTATGTCAAAATCAGAGTATGCGGAAGTAAAAGTAATACTTGTGGGGCACTGCTAAGGTAAATAAAAACATCATATATATATATATATATATATATATATCTAGATAAAAACCCCACCAGTATCATCAGTAGCAAGTAACCAAGTCGAGATAGCAAGAGTTGATAAAACATATACAAACCAGCTGCATAAAATAAACCTCATTCTAACACCTCTCAAAATATATACAATATATCACATAACTCAAAAATAGAAGTCCCAGAGCAGGTCATCCACGTCCTCGGCAGCTCCTCTGATCCTCCACAACTCTATCCCTAGGATTCTAGGATCCAAAACATCCACGCTATGCAGGCTCCTATGAACCAGCAGGTCCACCTCTAGCAGAAACAGTCGGCTCAACATGCACCTCCTCCTCGTCCTCATCCTCCACAGGGTCCTCCTCGACCTCGCCTGACTGTGCAGAGACCCCACCACTGGGTCTAGGATATGCAGAAGCATTCCTCTCAAAATCAGTCGGACCAGGAGAAGGAGTCTCCTCAGTGACAACTCTATGGGAGGAAGGATGAGAAGGAGTGGCAGCTCTGAAACGAAAACTATGAAATCGACGCACAGGTCGAGCCGGGGGTGGTACTCTATATGTATAAAAGGGTGGAACATGCATAGTATAGACTAAAGGGATCCTAAATCGACAAGGTCGCACCCGAACCAGAGGGTTAGGGTGGTAGAGAGTAATCTCCACCTCCCCCTCAAAGGTGGCTCGGTGCTCCTCATACGTCCATATACCACTAGGGATAGGGCGTATCTCGATGCAAGCTAGGTATCTGGCAATCACCTAAACAGGGCACAGGGAGTAAGTATACACATATACATAATTGATAAAGACTAAAATTACAAGCACAAGTATGTCATGGACAGATAACAATGCAAGTACATATGAGCACACCAATTTTTCAACATTATATCTCTTATAATGCAAGTGGCATGATGTATGATTTTCTATCCACAACTGAGGCCTCTAAAAGTCCATCTTGGACGTCCATCCAATACACCCTTGTGTTCCCGGAACACTGACATTCGTTCCCAGAACGTAATGCCAAACCATACTTGGATAATAAGCATCACTCCCGGAGTGTGCAACACGTTCCCAGAACGCATACGTTCCCAGAACGCATAAAAACCAGGTCCCGGACACTGGCTACATTCCCAGAATGTGTCATCAAGTAGGTTACAATTTGGTACTCCCGGAGTACCCTCCTCATATTCCCAGAATATGATAAACGTTCCTACCAACCAAACTTCCATTCTATATGGATGCACAATCATCAAGGTTGGTTTTATCTTTACTTTAATTACTGTGATTTAGAAATATTTCAATTTCTCTTTTGAATGATTAATTTGGAGGTATAATTCTTGGCATAAAATTCACTCTTGAATTAATTAAAAACATGCCATTAGGCTTAGATTGGGAAAACATAGCCAATGGTACTCAAAAAGACTTAACTTTTTATTTTTCAAATTTAGGTACTAACCGGTTACAGTCTCAGGCTAACCGGTTAGAATTACAGACCTGAACTGTTTACCATTGAAATTCAGAAAAACCCTTTTTCTTGAATTCTCTACCCAATCCATAAACAAGTTTAAACTTTGTTTTATACCTCAAACCACTGTGTTTATCATTCAAAAGTCTAAATCACATTTCAATTCCAAATGAGCACAATTTCCTCTTGAAATTATCTCATTACATTAAGGTATTATCTCTTTAACTTCAATCTGAACCATAACAGTATAATCAACTTATTTTCAGATTGTTTCCAATGAAATTAAGGCTTAGATTTGAGTAGAATTAATAAGACCACATGACTGATTTTATAAACTTATTTTCTTTTGAAATTTTACAGTGTCTAACCGGTTACGAATATCGAGTAACCGGTTAGATTATGCAGTCAGCACACTAAAACATAAGGTTCGACAAACCATTCTTTTCACTACTCAAATCTAACCAAATTTCAACATTTGAAAGAGTCCAAATACCTTAAATAAACATGTTTAACCAAGAAACACATTTAACTTGCATGCATTTGGTTTAATGTATCAAATTGCATAGAAATACATATAAACACAATTCAATGCCACAAAACTCACACTACACATATAGATTCAGATTTAGGCATCAAAATTCATTGCATGCATCAACACAAAGTTGCTCAAAATAGAATTGAGCTAAATTTTGGCCTCCAAGCCTTTGTGCCTTAAACACATAATGCCCTTTTGAGTCTTTGTTGACTCAAATCCTAAATTACTTGATTTTTAGTCTAAATCTAGTATATGTTAAACTTCTCCCATACCTCTAAGTAGTTTTTGATGAGTATAACCTCTGGACTTGAAGAAAACTCAGAATCTCCCCACAAATCCTATGTTCTGCTCCCAGCCACGTTTTCCATCAACAGGGTTCAAAGACCAGCGAATTTGACATAGTAATTGGCCAAACAAATTAGGGAAAATGATTAGGACTTGATCTAGGTAACATGCACTAAGAGATTGAACGATTTTGAGGTCAAAGGAGTTCATACACTTACCCAAATTGAAGCTCCAACTCAGCTCCAGAAATCAGTTTTTGCAAAAACGGTTTTCGAAAACTCCTCCACTTCAACAGCTTCGTTCTCTTAGCTCCCTAACCCTCAACTCATAGTGTTTGGTTCTTTGTAAAGCTCTTGATGTAAGCTTTACAACTGTGTATCACTCGATTACTAACACTCAACAACGAAAGAGAATTGAAGGAAACGATTTTGAAACCCTAGAACATAGATTCACACCAATTCAGAGCCAAACAACCCCATTTGATCAGGATTTAGGGCTTTTTATAGAGAAATTAGTCTTACATGCACACTTACGCGTGTTTCCCATTATCACAAGACTTTCGTGGCGATTAAACGAATTAATCAAGTGATTACTCATCAAAATCCACTAACCCAGTTTCTGGGTTCATCGTCTAACCGGTTACAGGGCATTACTAACCGGTTACATCAGTACAAAATTTAAAAATTAATATTTTTAAATCTTTCCCTCCAAGAACTTTTTCAATATTACATTTAGGTCCTAAACCAAGGACTAAAATGCAATATCCTTATTTTTGCATTTATTTGCCATATAAAAATATTTCAACTTATTTTTATATTTCAGGCTAATTAAATACAAAACATAAACTTGGGAAATTCAGATAAATTAATAATAAAACTTTTATTATTAATTTCCTCATAATCCGGGAGACGAAAATTAGGGGTGTTACACTACTCCCCCACTTAAAAGGAATTTCGTCCCCGAAATTCTAGCTTACAAAAACAACTCCGGGTACTCTTGACGCATCTTTTCTTCTAATTCCCATGTCGCTTCAGACACGTCAGCATTTCCCCAAATAACCTTAAGTAAAGGTATCTCCTTTCCCCTGAGTTGCTTAACTTCACGATCTTCTATCCGGACCGGTCTGTGTAACACCCCGCGTTTTTCCGACTAGGACGAATAAAATTTATTAAAAAAAAAAGTTTTAAGAAACTGTTTTTCAAAGAATTTTCAATGAGAATTTCATTCGATTTCGAAGTAAAGTGTTGATTTTACAGGGTTTTGGTAAATAAAATTTTTTATGGAGTAAGCAAGAATGATTTTTAATGAAAAATGATTTTTGTTGTTGGTGATTTGTTTTGAAAATGAATTTTTATGGATTTTCTTGAATGTATTAACTTCAAAAATCCATAACTTTTTAACCGTAACTCCAATTTTTATGATCTTTATATCAAAACGATCGTATCGAAATGTAGTTTTCAAAAATGTATCTTTCATAATTTTCTGGGTTAATTTGCGAAAATTCCTTTTCAGAGCTGTAAAGGACGAATTTTAAAGAAATAAATCATGAAAAATGGTTTTTGACCTTTAATAAATTTTTCCTTTTGGGATTATCTTTAATATATTAAATTATGATTTTAAAAAAATGAAATAAGGGCTATAAGTGCAACCAATAAGTACAGTTTATTATTTAAAAGAAATTGTGTTTAATTGTTAATGTGTGTGCTTGATTATTACTTTGTGACCAAGTGTGTGATTGATTGATGAATGTGTGTATGTATGTGTATGAGTATATATGTGTATTTATGTGTATGTGCTACGTAGGTGTGTATGTATAATTGAGATTTTTAGAGTTAATGGTTTGATTTTATGGATTAATGAATTTAATTAAGAAAAAAATAAATAAGACATGTGTGTGTGCATGAAGGAGGGTATGTGTGTTGTGTGTGAGGATGCCAAGTGTATGAGAAGTGTGTAGGTGTTAGCTTGTGAGCTTGCATGTTGACTAAGAAAAAAAAATATAAAAATAAAAAGAAAAGAAAAGGGAAAACTTGGGGACCAAGTAGAAGTGTTAGACTACCCCTCCTACATGCATGTTGGTCGAACCAAATTAGAAGCCAAGGAAGGGAAGCCAAGTTCCACACTTAGTTTATCTTTCCCCATCCTTCCATTCATTCCACTCATCCTTTCCTTTCCTACGTACCTTTTCATTCATCTTTTCATTTCTTCACACTTCCACCAACACCAAACACTTAGTCTCAAGAGCAACCTTAGCTCTTGAGACATATACAAAAAAAAAAGAGAGAGAGAACCATGGAGAGAAAGAGAGAGAACCGTGAATGATGAAGAAGGAGGAAGAGGAAGTCCATGATAGATCAAGCTTAAATTTAGGGAGTCCTTTGAAGATCAAGTGTTAGAAGACCCTTTTTCTTGGTATAAACCAAAGACCTAGAAGAATTAGAATTAGTTTTGTTTGTGATCTTGTAATTTTACTTTCTTTTCTTCTCTTGCATGTTTATTTTTATGCACATATGTGTAATCTTTTTGTTAACTATGGACTCTTAAGGACTTAAATTTATTTGTAATAAGTGTAGATTATACTTGATGATTTGGGTGATGATTGTCATGATAGATCTTGATGTTTTTCTTTTAGATCTAAAGTTTTGTGAACTTGAAATAGAACTCTTTGTATGTTAGATTTGGATGCTAAAATTGTGAATCATGAGACACTTATGTGCTTATTCGTTAAATCAATGTTTGATCTAAAATTATTTTTAATTTTGATCTTGCATGTTACTTAAGGATGATCTTGTTTTATTGTTTGATTCGGTTTTTGTGTACATGTGAAGGAAATTATTTTTAATAAAAGTGTTTAACCTAAAGCATGGGATTTTTAATAAATGAATTCATTTTTTGGTGCATGTTTCGGTTTTGCTTAGATCTTTAGAAAAGAATTTTATTTAAAGTAATTGATGCATGCATGTAATGGTCTAGAGAAAAAGAATAAGTTTTGATGTTAGTTTTAATGTTTTTCTTAAAAAGCCTTGATTTTAATTGTTAAATGTTGATGCATGTATGATTTCCTCTAAGATCTATAAATTCTAAATGTGTGCATGTCTTGATCTAGGTTAGTTTAGTTTGATTCTTGATTTTTAGTTTAAAAGACTTGATTTCTATTTCTAAGAAATTGATGCATGTTTTATTTTAATTAAAATAAATTGTTTTCATGAAAGATCAATTCGGTTTTCAAAGGAAATAATAATTGATGGACTGATTTTGTAATTTATTTGTATGTATGTGTGTATTTTCAAATTTCATGGAAAGAAAATGAATGAACAAATTGTGGAATAATGTGTTGTGCTGAAATTGTGATTTGTGTGTGTGTTTGACCTTGATGAATGGTATTTTTATATGTTTAAAGATTCTGAAATTTTGCCACTGTCTTAAGTATGATAAAATAAGCTTCTTTGAATTTTTTTCATGATTTTTGGAATTGATTTACTATTTTGATAAGGGCAAACCCTGTGAAAATGATTTTCAGAAAATAAGTTTATCAGTTCAAAGATGAAAATAATTTTCGAACTTGTACTGCTCCAAATGGGTTGAAAATTTTATGTTATCTTCCTGGATCTCTCTAAATGTTCTCTGTAAAATTTGAAGAGATTTGGAGTTGATTTGGTATTTTTACTAAAGGCAAAACGGTGAATCACTTGGTTCAGATTTTATGGACTTAGTGACAATTTTAATTAGAAAAGTATGACTTTCACAGCTCCAAATATTCTGAAAATTTTATGAGATAGTTTTGATTGTATAAGGAATAGTTATACCAATTTTTAGACAATTCTGAGTTGAGGAACTATTTTTAGTCATGACGTTTTTGTCTCAGTCCAGCAACAGCACAGTTTTGTTTTTATGCAAAGATTTGATTTAAAACCTAGCTTAGGATTGTTTAAATGACTTGAAAATTTTATAAGATAAACTTCATCATCTATGTGTATGTTCTGGAAATTTTTAGGATTAAATGAAATTGTTTGATTTAGTTTTGGATTTCACCTTTTGTGTTGTAATCACACTAAGGCTTTAGTTGAATGTTTTGATGAGTATAAATTCTATGCTTTATGATATGACCTTGGCTGCCTTATATGATAATCATGGTGCCTTGAATTGATTGAATGTATGATTGTTGGATGATGTGCTTAGGTTATGAATTATTTGATTAACCAAAATGTTGTGTGTGATTTTGTGATTGGTTTGAAAATGAATTGGCTTTGAAATAATTTAGTCTTGAATTAATTGAATAACCTTGGACTTAATGGTTGATGCCCTTAATTCATTTCACAATGTTAAGTTTTAAATAAGTCATTTAAGTGTCTATTTTATAATAAAGTTTTACATGAACAAAAGTATGATTTTTCGGTGTTTTCGGGTTTTCTGAAAAATGGTTTATGGACTAGTATACTTGCTGTCCAGATCCTATTTAGATTGTTTTTCAATCTTTAAAACTTATTTGGTTGGTTTAAAGTTTATGTTTTAAGTGGCGTCTAACTTAAGAAAGATTTGTTTTGAAAATGTTTTAACGAGTTACGATTTTCCGACACGAAGTAAAAAGAGCTTTCGAAAACATGTTTTAATTCTAAGTAGGACGGTTATTTAAGATAGACTTATGACGTTAGTATTATCTCCCTTATTACAAGGTGCGTATAAGTCGAAAAGCGGAACGGCCGACTCGTTGGGAAGGACCCGCAACGATTTCAGATGCTGGAGATGAGGTGAGAGATGCAGTAGGCCTAGGTCATCGTGACACATAGACTCGGTTCTAAACTGAGTGCATTATGTCTGATTGAGTATTTGTCATAGGTTATGCATTGCATAATTATGTGTGATCTATATGTGCTAGATGTTCATTTGTGTTGTTAAATATGTTGCATGAATGATTTTGGTTATGTATTGAATTTCTCTATGAGCATTTTGTTGAGTACATCTTGTTCTGTCTGAAAGTGGGTGTGAGTGATAATGCGAATTATGAGAAAGAGTGAAATTTGAGATTAAATGAGGAGTTAAAGAGAAAGGATTGTAACGCGAATAAAGCTATGGAAGAATTAAGTAATGAGATAAAGGAATTGTAAAAGATGTAAAGAGATGAGATTTGAAAGAAAACATGGACATGAAAGTGAGATATGGTTTGAAAGTGAGATATGGTTTGAAAGTGAGATGTGGTTGGGATGGAGATGTGATTTCCTCGTAAACATTTTTGGGAAGAAGCTTAGTGTTGAGTTGAGCTTGCTCCTCCATTAACACTCACCCAAAAATGTGGTTTTTGAAAAAGGTTTTGAAAAGATATTTTTGAAAGGCTTTTGTGAAAATAATCTTTTTTTGTGAAAGTGGTGGAAACATTCTCTTTTGAAAAGGTTTTGTGAAGTAAAAGTCTTTGTGAAATTATGTTTTCGAAAAGATGTTTTGAGAAAAACGAGGAAATGATACTGATGATGTGATGAGACGAGATGAGATTATGTGAAATGTGATAGTGAAATGAAAGTGATATGAGGCATGAGGCCATTGAGATTTAGGGGGAATCGACTGCGATTAGTGGTCGGGCTTCGTTGAAGGGATGCACCAAGGACGAGCCGACTGTTAGGATTAAGCCGTTAATTAAAACGTTAAAACTTTAAAAGACTTAAAAGACATTATATACGCAGTGAGGTATGAGTGTCGTATCGAAGTAGTGGAGAGGAAGATACTATGGGTATCTGCGGATACTCAGGTGGGGATTGCAGGAGGGGAGGACGATGACGGTGAAACGTCAAGAAGTCTAGAGTATTGTTGTAGGCAGAATGAACTCCATAAGTGGTGCACTAACGTGGTGGGGACTGGGTCCAATACCGTGGTAAGTTCTGCACGCGCACTACAACAATACTGTCGCCCCCTCGATGCAAATCTACAACAGTGAGAGGGACTGGAACGGGGCATTTGTGTTTGCCGCCGAGGGCGTGCATTGATTATGTGATTATGATTTGAGGCTGAGCCTCCTGGTCTGGGACCATTTTGTGTGTGACAGCTGTCGTGCCCGCGTGGTAAAGGTCCTGTACTCCTGTTGGCTTCCGACTAGGTTGGGTGGTGTACCGAGGAGATGTAGACGTGTGCGAGCTCAATGATGTGTCCCCCTCATCGTTGAGCGAACCGTTTGATAAGACTTAATGATAAAGAAAGATTATAGAATGAAAGTATAATGAAATTGTTGGGAAAGATTTAAAGGAAAAGTATGAGTGATTGTGAAAAGATTGAGAAAGGTGATGATGAGATCCAAATATTCGAGGGCTTTGTAATGCCAAGTGTAGTGATGCGTATGATATATTTGATATACTATGATGTGCTTTGTTTATAAGTGTTTCCTACCTGAATATATGCATAGCATAAGCATTTGTCATTGCATGAAAATTTGTAAGTTATATGCTTCTAGTATGGTCCTAGAGTCTTGTCATGTTTGTACTCCCGGAATACTGACCATCTCTCCTACCATGTTGTCGTGTCGGGTTACTCCGATATTGCAACGGGTAGATGGTCGATGTTGTAGTAGAATCTATGCTTTCGTGTCGGTGCGGTTTCGACAGTGGGCTTCAGCGAAGGAGATTAGAGATCAAGAGTAGCAATAGGTAATTCCCTTGAGCACTATATCCCTTGCATCTGCTTGGTTACGTTGTCGTATCATTCTGAACCCCATTGATATTTTAGTGAGTATGGCCCATGAAAGAGGAAGCTTTTTATGAAACAAGTTTTGGAATTAAAAGTTTTCTCAAAAGAGATTTGTGAAGTTAAGTTACAAAGCGTGATGTTAAGTAACATCTCGGTTTGGAACTTGACTCGTGATGTGCGACATGAGAACGTTATTTGATTTCAATGAAGTTACGGAAATGTTTTCGAACATAAAGGTTCCCATGTCCAATATCACTTTAAAAAAAAAAAATTTCCCAAATTTTTACTATAAAGATAAGTATTTTCAAGTTGCCAAAATCGGGGTGTTACAGAATGGTCTCAGAGCAATGGTTAACCGAAGTAGCTTGATGCATGGGCTTACATGCTTGCATGTGTGTGTCTGTCTGTGTGTTAGTATTAGAGTCACGATGAGTGAGAATAGGAGTACGAAGTTACGCGAGCGCTCATGCTATCTCTATCGTTCGTTCTATCTCTATCGTTCTATCTCTCTATCTTCGGAACGTGTTAAGAATTTGTCGGCGACGGTACAAGGAACAGTGATCATAACCTTGAGGAGACTTTATTCTTTGAGACCTGAACCCCTCTTGACGGTTGAACCCCCTTTTTGTTGAGAATCCCTTTTTGTTGTAACCACCTCTGAGCTATTGACATATAACTTTGTTTTGTAACTATAACCCTCTTTTCCTTGTTGACACTTCTCCTTATGTAAACCCTATGTGTTGTTGAGTTGCCTTGACAATGCGTTTATCTTCTCTAAAAAGTCTTTCATGAAAACCTTAGACCTTGACACCTTATGCCAATCAAATGGATATATCTCAGTTATGAGGCTGACGATGAGATGTTGTTAAGGAAAGAGTATAATGGTTGAGGAAGGAGTAAGCACGAACGGATGTGATGTATAGGAATATGATTCGTCAAAGTTGGGGAGTAAACGACGACTTTGAGGTTTGTGATAACCCACCTAGGTTGGAAGGATGAGAAGAGTTAAAATTACGGGAAAATGACCATGAGAATAGTAGCGTTCCTGTCAAGATTGGCATAAGCGTGCTAATCTTTTTGAATTTTGTTTCGAAACCATTGAACCCTTTGAACCCTTGTGACAAAGCTATACCATTAGTATTCTTTTGCGTCTGATTACCTTTGAAAGAACGATGCCTATGCGGCGATCCGAGGGCGACGACTGCCATTATAGATCGAGAGAATTACTCCAAGGAATTCGGTATTCGTTGATCGTGGAGTCTTGCGTACCATTTCTCGAGGACGAGAAATCTATAAGTTGGGGAGAATGTAACACCCCGCGTTTTTCCGACTAGGACGAATAAAATTTATTAAAAAAAAAGTTTTAAGAAACTGTTTTTCAAAGAATTTTCAATGAGAATTTCATTCGATTTCGAAGTAAAGTGTTGATTTTACGGGGTTTTGGTAAATAAATTTTTTTATGGAGTAAGCAAGAATGAGTTTTAATGAAAAATGATTTTTGTTGTTGGTGATTTGTTTTGAAAATGAATTTTTATGGATTTTCTTAAATGTATTAACTTCAAAAATCCATAGCTTTTTAACCGTAACTCTGATTTTTATGATCTTTATATCAAAACGATCCTATCGAAATGTAGTTTTCAAAAATGTATCTTTCATAATTTTCTGGGTTGGTTTGCGAAAATTCCTTTTCAGAGCTGTAAAGGACGAATTTTAAAGAAATAAATCATGAAAAATGGTTTTTGACCTTTAATAAATTTTTCCTTTTGGGATTATCTTTAATATATTAAATTATGATTTTAAAAAAATGAAATAAGGGCTATAAGTGTAACCAATAAGTACAGTTTATTACTTAAAAGAAATTGTGTTTAATTGTTAATGTGTGTGCTTGATTATTACTTTGTGACCAAGTGTGTGATTGATTGATGAATGTGTGTATGTATGTGTATGAGTATATATGTGTATTTATGTGTATGTGCTACGTAGGTGTGTATGTATAATTGTGATTTTTAGAGTTAATGGTTTGATTTTGTGGATTAATGAATTTAATTAAGATAAAAAATAAATAAATAAATAAGACATGTGTGTGTGCATGAAGGAGGGTATGTGTGTTGTGTGTGAGGATGCCAAGTGTATGAGAAGTGTGTAGGTGTTAGCTTGTGAGCTTGCATGTTGACTAAGAAAAAAAAATATAAAAATAAAAAGAAAAGAAAAGGGAAAACTTGGGGACCAAGTAGAAGTGTTAGACTACCCCTCCTACATGCATGTTGGTCGAACCAAATTAGAAGCCAAGGAAGGGAAGCCAAGTTCCACACTTAGTTTATCTTTCCCCATCCTTCCATTCATTCCACTCATCCTTTCCTTTCCTACGTACCTTTTCATTCATCCTTTCATTTCTTCACACTTCCACCAACACCAAACACTTAGTCTCAAGAGCAACCTTAGCTCTTGAGACATATACAAAAAAAAAAAAGAGAGAGAACCATGGAGAGAAAGAGAGAGAACCGTGAATGATGAAGAAGGAGGAAGAGGAAATCCATGATAGGTCAAGCTTAAATTTAGGGAGTCCTTTGAAGATCAAGTGTTAGAAGACCCTTTTTCTTGGTATAAACCAAAGACCTAGAAGAATTAGAATTAGTTTTGTTTGTGATCTTGTAATTTTACTTTCTTTTCTTCTCTTGCATGTTTATTTTTATGCACATATGTGTAATCTTTTTGTTAACTATGGACTCTTAAGGACTTAAATTTATTTGTAATAAGTGTAGATTATACTTGATGATTTGGGTGATGATTGTCATGATAGATCTTGATGTTTTTCTTTTAGATCTAAAGTTTTGTGAACTTGAAGTAGAACTCTTTGTATGTTAGATTTGGATGCTAAAATTGTGAATCATGAGACACTTATGTGCTTATTCGTTAAATCAATGTTTGATCTAAAATTATTTTTAATTTTGATCTTGCATGTTACTTAAGGATGATCTTGTTTTATTGTTTGATTCGGTTTTTGTGTACATGTGAAGGAAATTATTTTTAATAAAAGAGTTTAACCTAAAGCATGGGATTTTTAATAAATGAATTCATTTTTTGGTGCATGTTTCGGTTTTGCTTAGATCTTTAGAAAAGAAGTTTATTTAAAGTAATTGATGCATGCATGTAATGGTCTAGAGAAAAAGAATAAGTTTTGATGTTAGTTTTAATGTTTTTCTTAAAAAGCCTTGATTTTAATTGTTAAATGTTGATGCATGTATGATTTCCTCTAAGATCTATAAATTCTAAATGTGTGCATGTCTTGATCTAGGTTAGTTTAGTTTGATTCTTGATTTTTAGTTTAAAAGACTTGATTTCTATTTCTAAGAAATTGATGCATGTTTTATTTTAATTAAAATAAATTGTTTTCATGAAAGACCAATTCGGTTTTCAAAGGAAATAATAATTGATGGACTGATTTTGTAATTTATTTGTATGTATGTGTGTATTTTCAAATTTCATGGAAAGAAAATGAATGAGCAAATTGTGGAATAATGTGTTGTGCTGAAATTGTGATTTGTATGTGTGTTTGACCTTGATGAATGGTATTTTTATATGTTTAATGATTCTGAAATTTTGCCACTGTCTTAAGTATGATAAAATAAGCTTCTTTGAATTTTTTCATGATTTTTGGAATTGATTTACTATTTTGATAAGGGCAAACCTTGTAAAAATGATTTTCAGAAAATAAGTTTTTCAGTTCAAAGATGAAAATAATTTTCGAACTTGTACTGCTCCAAATGGGTTGAAAATTTTATGGTATCTTCCTGGATCTCTCTAAATGTTCTCTGTAAAATTTGAAGAGATTTGGAGTTGATTTGGTATTTTTACTAAAGGCAAAACGGTGAATCACTTGGTTCAGATTTTCTGGACTTAGTGACAATTTTAATTAGAAACGTATGACTTTCACAGCTCCAAATATTCTGAACATTTTATGAGATAGTTTTGATTGTATAAGGAAGATTTATACCAATTTTTAGACAATTCTGAGTTGAGGAACTATTTTTAGTCATGACGTTTTTGTCTCAGTCCAGCAACAGCACAGTTTTGTTTTCATGCAAAGATTTGATTTAAAACCTAGCTTAGGATTGTTTAAATCACTTGAAAATTTTATATGATAAACTTCATCATCTATGTGTATGTTCTGGAAATTTTTAGGATTAAATGAAATTGTTTGATTTAGTTTTGGATTTCACCTTTTGTGTTGTAATCACACTAAGGCTTTAGTTGAATGTTTTGATGAGTATAAATTCTATGCTTTATGATATGACCTTGGCTGCCTTATATGATAATCATGGTGCCTTGAATTGATTGAATGTATGATTGTTGGATGATGTGCTTAGGTTATGAATTATTTGATTAACCAAAATGTTGTGTGTGATTTTGTGATTGGTTTGAAAATGAATTGGCTTTGAAATAATTTAGTCTTGAATTAATTGAATAACCTTGGACTTAATGGTTGCTGCCCTTAATTCATTTCACAATGTTAAGTTTTAAATAAGTCATTTAAGTGTCTATTTTATAATAAAGTTTTACATGAACAAAAGTATGATTTTTCGGTGTTTTCGGGTTTTCTGAAAAATGGTTTATGGACTAGTATACTTGCTGTCCAGATCCAATTTAGATTGTTTTTCAATCTTTAAAACTTATTTGGTTGGTTTAAAGTTTATGTTTTAAGTGGCGTCTAACTTAAGAAAGATTTGTTTTGAAAATGTTTTAACGAGTTACGATTTTCCGACACGAAGTAAAAAGAGCTTTCAAAAACATGTTTTAATTCCAAGTAGGACGGTTATTTAAGATAGACTTATGACATTAGTATTATCTCCCTTAGTACAAGGTGCGTATAAGTCGAAAAGCGGAACGACCGACTCGTTGGGAAGGACCCGCAACGATTTCAGATGCTGGAGATGAGGTGAGAGATGCAGTAGGCCTAGGTCATCATGACACATAGACTCGGTTCTAAACTGAGTGCATTATGTTTGATTGAGTATTTGTCATAGGTTATGCATTGCATAATTATGTGTGATCTATATGTGCTAGATGTTCATTTGTGTTGTTAAATATGTTGCATGAATGATTTTGGTTATGTATTGAATTTCTCTATGAGCATTTTGTTGAGTACATCTTGTTCTGTCTGAAAGTGGGTGTGAGTGATAATGCGAATTATGAGAAAGAGTGAAATTTGAGATTAAATGAGGAGTTAAAGAGAAAGGATTGTAACGCGAATAAAGCTGTGGAAGAATTAAGTCATGAGATAAAGGAATTGTAAAAGATGTAAAGAGATGAGATTTGAAAGAAAACATGGACATGAAAGTGAGATATGGTTTGAAAGTAAGATGTGGTTGGGATGGAGATGTGATTTCCTCGTAAACATTTTTGGGAAGAAGCTTAGTGTTGAGTTGAGCTTGCTCCTCCATTAACACTCACCCAAAAATGTGGTTTTTGAAAAAGGTTTTGAAAAGATATTTTTGAAAGGCTTTTGTGAAAATAATCTTTTTTTGTGAAAGTGGTGGAAACATTCTCTTTTGAAAAGGTTTTGTGAAGTAAAAGTCTTTGTGAAATTATGTTTTCGAAAAGATGTTTTGAGAAAAACGAGGAAATGATACTGTTGATGTGATGAGATGAGATGAGATTATGTGAAATGTGATAGTGAAATGAAAGTGATATGAGGCATGAGGCCATTGAGATTTAGGGGGAATCGACTGCGATTAGTGGTCGGGCTTCGTTGAAGGGATGCACCAAGGACGAGCCGACTGTTAGGATTAAGCCGTTAATTAAAACGTTAAAACTTTAAAAGACTTAAAAGACATTATATACGCGGTGAGGTATGAGTGTCGTATCGAAGTAGTGGAGAGGAAGATACTATGGGTATCTGCGGATACTCAGGTGGGGATTGCAGGAGGGGAGGACGATGACGGTGAAACGTCAAGAAGTCTAGAGTATTGTTGTAGGCAGAATGAACTCCATAAGTGGTGCACTAACGTGGTGGGGACTGGGTCCAATACCGTGGTAAGTTCTGCACGCGCACTACAACAATACTGTCGCCCCCTCGATGCAAATCTACAACAGTGAGAGGGACTGGAACGGGGCATTTGTGTTTGCCGCCGAGGGCGTGCATTGATTATGTGATTATGATTTGAGGCTGAGTCTCCTGGTCTGGGACCATTTTGTGTGTGACAGCTGTCGTGCCCGCGTGGTAAAGGTCCTGTACTCCTGTTGGCTTCCGACTAGGTTGGGTGGTGTACCGAGGAGATGTAGATGTGTGCGAGCTCAATGATGTGTCCCCCTCATCGTTGAGCGAACCGTTTGATAAGACTTAATGATAAAGAAAGATTATAGAATGAAAGTATAATGAAATTGTTGGGAAAGATTTAAAGGAAAAGTATGAGTGATTGTGAAAAGATTGAGAAAGGTGATGATGAGATCCAAATATTCGAGGGCTTTGTAATGCCAAGTGTAGTGATGCGTATGATATATTTGATATACTATGATGTGCTTTGTTTATAAGTGTTTCCTACGTGAATATATGCATAGCATAAGCATTTGTAAGTTATATGCTTCTAGTATGGTCCTAGAGTCTTGTCATGTTTGTACTCTCGGAATACTGACCATCTCTCCTACCATGTTGTCGTGTCGGGTTACTCCGATATTGCAACGGGTAGATGGTCGATGTTGTAGTAGAATCTATGCTTTCGTCTCGGTGCGGTTTCGACAGTGGGCTTCAACGAAGGAGATTAGAGATCAAGAGTAGCAATAGGTAATTCCCTTTAGCACTGTATCCCTTGCATCTGCTTGGTTACGTTGTCGTATCATTTTGAACCCCATTGATATTTTAGTGAGTATGGCCCGTGAAAGAGGAAGCTTTTTATGAAACAAGTTTTGGAATTAAAAGTTTTCTCAAAAGAGATTTGTGAAGTTAAGTTACAAAGCGTGATGTTAAGTAACATCTCGGTTTGGAACTTGACTCGTGATGTGCGACATGAGAACGTTATTTGATTTCAATGAAGTTACGGAAATGTTTTCGAACATAAAGGTTCCCATGTCCAATATCACTATAAAAAAAAATTCCCAAATTTTTACTATAAAGATAAGTATTTTCAAGTTGCCAAAATCGGGGTGTTACAGTCTGGCTTCAAAGGTAAGATTTTCCTTCAAAGCTAGGTCACCAGGTTGGATTTTCAAAATAAATGATGGGTCATGCACATACTTCTTCAATTGAGAAACGTGAAAGACATTGTGCAAATTGGATAGAGAGGGTGGTAAAGCTATTGATAAGCAACGGGACCGACCCTTCTAAGGATTTGATATGGACCTATACACTTAGGTGAAAGCTTTCGGGTTCTCAAAGCTCTACCGATCCCTTTCATCGGAACTATCCGAAGAAACACATGGTCGCCCTCCGAAAACTCTATTGGTTTCCTTCTTTTGTCAGCATAACTCTTCTGCCGACTCTGAGCCGCTTTCATCTTTGCCTGAACCATCCTGATCTTCTCAGTTGTCTGTTGCACCATTTCCGGTCCAACCACTAAATTCTCCCCCACTTGGAACCAGCATAGCGGGGTTTGACACTTCCTTCCATACAAAGCCTCAAATGGTGCCATTCCAATGCTCGCATGATAGCTGTTGTTGTACGTGAATTCTGCAAGAGGTAGCACTTGATCCCAACTTCCTTGTTCTTCAAGTGCACAAGCCCTCAACACATCTTCCAAAGATTGAATAGTCCTCTCCGTCTGACCATCTGTCTGTGGATGATACGCAAAAATCAATTTTAATTTTGTTCCCATAGCATCATGTAGACTTTTCCAGAACTGCGAAGAAAATCTGGGATCTCTATCCGACACAATACTCGAAGGCACTCCGTGAAGACGAACTACTTCCTTAATATAGATCTGGGTAAGCTTATTCAAAGGATAGCGCATATTTATCGGAACAAAATGCGCAGACTTAGTCAACCTATCCACAATCACCCAGATTGGATCATGATTTTCTGTTGTTCTTGGCAAACCAGACACAAAGTCCATTGAGATGCTATCCCACTTCCATTGAGGGATACTCAAAGGTTGCAACTGTCCTCCTGGTTTCTTGTGTTCTACCTTAGCTTTTTGGCAAATTAAGCATGAAGCCACATATTCCGCAACATCCTTCTTCAATCCAGACCACCAAAACATTTTCTTCAGATCCTGATACATTTTGGTTGATCCAAGATGCATACTCATCTGACTTTTATGTGCTTCATCAAGAATTAGTCTTCTAACCTCCTGATCTCTTGGTATGCAAATCCTTGTTCTGAAACGAAGGATTCCATCCAACCCAATCTTGAAATCAGGTTCCTTTCCTTCTGAGCCTAATCTCATCTTTTCAATCAACTCTCCATCCGCTCGTTGCAACTCCCGAATTCTTTCCAAGAACTCATTTGTGATCTGCAACATTCCTAACTTGATACTTGAAGGCTCCACTTGTGTCAACAAGCTCAAGTCTCTGAATTCCTCAATCAACGCTGCTTCTTTAACCATCATCGCACTTATGTGGATTGCTTTCCGACTCAAAGCATCTGCAACCACATTTGCTTTACCCGGATGATAGTGGAGTTTAAAGTCATAATCCTTCAAAAACTCCATCCACCTTCTTTGCCTCATGTTCAACTCTTTTTGATCGAACAGATATTTCAAACTCTTATGGTCACTAAATACTTGGAATGTAGTGCCATAGAGATGATGTCTCCATATCTTTAAGGCAAAACGATCGCAGCCAATTCCAAATCGTGTGTCGGGTAATTCACCTCATGATTCTTCAATTGTCGTGATGCATAAGCTACTACTCTTCCTTCTTGCATCATTACACACCCCAGTCCTTGCTTAGATGCATCACAGTACACTTCAAAGCTCTTGTGAGGATCAGGTAAGATTAACACAGGAGACGATGTTAACCTTTCCTTCAACTCACGGAAACTACTTTCACACCTGTCGTCCCACACGAACGATTGATCTTTCCGAGTCAACTTAGTCAAAGGCAATGCAATCTTGGAAAATCCTTCTATAAACCAACGATAGTATCCAACTAACCCCAAGAAACTTCTCACCTCAGTCACAGTCTTAGGTTGTTCCCAGCTTAGCACTGAACTTACTTTTGCTGGATCCACCGCAATTCCTTCCTTAGAGATTACATGCCCCAGAAATTTCACTTCATTCAACCAAAACTCACATTTCGTATGTTTGGCGTATAGCTGCTTCTCCTTTTGGACTTTTAACACTATCCTGAGATGTTCTTCATGCTCCTCCGGACTCTTAGAATAGACCAAAATATCATCAATAAACACCACTACGAATAAATCCAAATATGGTCTAAAGATCTGGTTCATATAATCCACACACATTCTCATACTCCCTTCCTTCTTCTTTACAAACAGTAATGGAGCTCCCCAAGGCGAAACGCTTGGCCTGATCATCTGCTTATGCAGCAGTTCCTCTATCTGCTTCTTCATCTCTGACATTTCCGGTGGTGCCATTCTATAAGGAGCAATAGAGATGGGACCAGCTCCAGGGACTAAGTCAATCCCAAACTCTATTTCTCGCTTCGGAGGTAATCCTGGTATCTCCTCAGGAAATACTTCCGGAAATTCCCTCACCACAGGAATCTCTTCTATCGGCATCGACTCTTCTTCCCCAGAAGCAGAGAACAAACACATATAACCTTCGGGTTCAAGGGTCCTATATTGGATTGTCTTTTCCTCACAATTGATGATCACTTGGTTCTTCATCAACCAATTCATACCCAAGATCACATCCAATTGTAACTTAGGGAGGCAGACCAAATCTACTTTAGAAAGACGACCCAATATTTCTACATCACACCCTAAGCAGACCTTAGCGGTAAAAATCGGTATTCCAGTAGGGGTATCTATACTAAGATAGAAAGGTGAATCGGAAACAACAAGATTCAGCCTATTCACACATTCAGAAGAAACAAAAGAATGTGTAGCTCCAGAATCAAACATGATCTTGCAATGTTGATTATTAAGCAAAAAGTTACCTTGCACGAGATTCGGGGTTTGGGTTGCTTCATTACCACTCAGGGTAAACACTCTTCCTTGTAACACAGGCTTGCCAGCAGATCCCTTTGCATCACCTTTTGCAGATTCTCTGCAATCACGAGCAAAGTGGCCTTGCTTTCCACATTTGAAACACCCTCATGTGGACCAGCAGAATTGACCATGATGATAGCGCCTACACTTCTCTCAAAAAGGAGCATTATTGCGAGACTTGTTCTTGTTATCCATCATAGCTTTGCCTTTGCCCTTGTTCTTTTGAGAATATGGACCATTATCCCGATGATCAAATTTCTTCTTCCTCTGTGGTCCATAATTCTGTCAAATCCCTTTTCCTTGACTTCCTATCATCTCAGCCTTCTTATCATCCTCATACATTCTGCACATATCCACAAGTGCAGGAAAACTTTGAATCATCTGGTAACTGAAAATAGATTTTAGCTCCGGTCTCAGTCCACCTTCAAACATAACACATTTACTTCTTTCATCAGGGTTATTCAAGTAGTAGGGAGAATATTTCATCAGCTCCTCAAATTTGGCAGCATATTCTCCTACACTCATATCCCCCTGCTTCAATTGCATGAACTCTACTTCCTTCTTTCTCCTTAAATCTTCCGGAAAGTATTTATTAAGAAATTTCTCCATAAATACTCCCCAGTTGATTGCTCTTCTTTCAAAATTCAACAATTGGACAGTGTGATCCCACCAGTTTTTAGCTTCCCCATGAAGCATGTAAACTGCATAGGTCACCTTCTGCTCGTCAGAACAATCCAAAGTTCTGAAAATCTTGTTGATCTCGTACAACCATTTATTAGCCTCATCCGGTTTGTATCCTCCTTCAAACCTTGGCGGATTGCACTTCCTGAATTCCGACAAAGTCTTAGCATCATGATTCGCCATATTGCCAACATGTGGGTTACCAGCTCGCCCTTGAGGTGGCTGCTGTTGCTGTTGCTGTTGCATGCCTTCCAGCACGGTCGTAATTCGTTCTAACATTTCGTTCGTAATATTTCTATTTCTGGTTGCCATAGAAAGACCTGCACTATGGGCTTTGGGTCACTAAAAAGGTCTTTAAAACATAAACACTACTAACTTACTCAAACATATTCAATTAATATTGAATACCATACTTAGATGCATCATCGGGGCTATGAGGGACAGGACCAATGCTCTGATACCACCACAGATGTGACACCCTCGTTTTATATCTCGAAAATAATAAATATTTCCAAATGTAAAATACTTGCTATCAAAATTAGGACTAGAAAATTTTTCCTTTTTAATTGATACTTGCTCAATCATAAACACTTTTAATCGGAATAAACATTTGAATTCGGCTTAATAATATCTTAATTACAAAAAGACTCTCGAGACAATATTTTTCTAATATAATAAAACATTTCTATAGCATTTATTGAAAAGTATTATTGTCTCTTGAATTTGATCGAGTGCATAGGATATGAACTTATCGCCGAATCCTTTTATGTCAAAATCAGAGTATGCGGAAGTAAAAGTAATACTTGTGGGGCACTGCTGAGGTAAATAAAAACATCATATATATATATATATCCAGATAAAAACCCCACCAGTATCATTAGTAGCAAGTAACCAAGTCGAGATAGCAAGAGTTGATAAAACATATACAAACCAGCTGCATAAAATAAACCTCACTCTAACACCTCTCAAAATATATACAATATATCACATAACTCAAAAATAGAAGTCCCAGAGCAGGTCATCCACATCCTCAGCAGCTCCTCTGATCCTCCACAGCTCTATCCCTAGGATTCTAGGATCCAAAACATCCACGCTATGCAGGCTCCTATGAACCAGCAGGTCCACCTCTAGCAGAAACAGTCGGCTCAACATGCACCTCCTCCTCGTCCTCATCCTCCTCAGGGTCCTCCTCGACCTCGCCTGACTGTGCAGAGACCCCACCACTGGGTCTAGGATCTGTAGAAGCAGTCCTCTCAAAATCAGTCGGACCAGGAGAAGGAGTCTCCTCAGTGACAACTCTATGGGAGGAAGGATGAGAACGAGTGGCAGCTCTGAAATGAAAACTATGAAATCGACGCACAGGTCGAGCCGGGGGTGGTACTCTATATGTATAAAAGGGTAAAACATGCATAGTATAGACTAAAGGGATCCTAAATCGACGAGGTCGCACCCGAACCAGAGGGTTAGGGTGGTAGAGAGTAATCTCCACCTCCCCCTCAAAGGTGGCTCGGTGCTCCTCATACGTCCATATACCACTAGGGATAGGGCGTATCTCGATGCAAGCTAGGTATCTGGCCATCACCTAAACAGGGCACAGGGAGTAAGTATACACATATACATAATTGATAAAGACTAAAATTACAAGCACAAGTATGTCATGGACAGATAACAATGCAAGTACATATGAGCACACCAATTTTTCAACATTATATCTCTTATAAAGCAAGTGGCATGATGTATGATTTTCTATCCACAACTGAGGCCTCTAAAAGTCCATCTTGGACGTCCATCCAATACACCCTTGTGTTCCCGGAACACTGACATTCGTTCCCAGAACGTAATGCCAAACCATACTTGGATAATAAGCATCACTCCCGGAGTGTGCAACACGTTCCCAGAATGCATACGTTCCCAGAACGCATAAAAACCAGGTCCCGGACACTGGCCACATTCCCAGAATGTGTCATCAAGTAGGTTACAATTTGGTACTCCCGGAGTACCCTCCTCATATTCCCAGAATATGATAAACGTTCCTACCAACCAAACTTCCATTCTATATGGATGCACAATCATCAAGGTTGGTTTTATCTTTACTTTAATTACTGTGATTTAGAAATATTTCAATTTCTCTTTTGAATGATTAATTTGGAGGTATAATCCTTGGCATAAAATTCACTCTTGAATTAATTAAAAACATGCCATTAGGCTTAGATTGGGAAAACATAGCCAATGGTACTCAAAATACTTAACTTTTTATTTTTCAAATTCAGGTACTAACCGGTTACAGTCTCAGGCTAACCGGTTAGAATTACAGACCTGAACTGTTTACCATTGAAATTCAGAAAAACCCTTTTTCTTGAATTCTCTACCCAATCCATAAACAAGTTTAAACTTTGTTTTATACCTCAAACCACTGTGTTTATAATTCAAAAGTCTAAATCACATTTCAATTCCAAATGAGCACAATTTCCTCTTGAAATTATCTCATTACATTAAGGTATTATCTCTTTAACTTCAATCTGAACCATAACAGTATAATCAACTTATTTTCAGATTGTTTCCAATGAAATTAAGGCTTAGATTTGAGTAGAATTAATAAGACCACATGACTGATTTTATAAACTTATTTTCTTTTGAAATTTTACAGTGTCTAACCAGTTACGAATATCGAGTAACCGGTTAGATTATGCAGTCGGCACACTAAAACATAAGGTTTGACAAACCATTCTTTTCACTACTCAAATCTAACCAAATTTCAACATTTGAAAGAGTTCATATACCTTAAATAAACATGTTTAACCACAGAAACACATTTAACTTGCATGCATTTGGTTTAATGTATCAAATTGCATAGAAATACATATAAACACAATTCAATGCCACAAAACTCACACTACACATATAGATTCAGATTTAGGCATCAAAATTCATTGCATGCATCAACACAAAGTTGCTCAAAAAAGAATTGAGCTAAATTTTGGCCTCCAAGCCTTTGTGCCTTAAACACATAATGCCCTTTTGAGTCTTTGTTGACTCAAATCCTAAATTACTTGATTTTTAGTCTAAATCTAGTATATGCTAAACTTCTCCCATACCTCTAAGTAGTTTTTGATGAGTATAACCTCTGGACTTGAAGAAAAATCAGAATCTCCCCACAAATCCTATGTTCTGCTCCCAGCCACGTTTTCCATCAACAGGGTTCAAAGACCAGCAAATTTGACATAGTAATTGGCCAAACAAATTAGGGAAAATGATTAGGACTTGATCTAGGTAACATGCACTAAGAGATTGAACGATTTTGAGGTCAAAGGAGTTCATACACTTACCCAAATTGAAGCTCCAACTCAGCTCCAGAAATCAGTTTTTGCAAAAACGGTTTTCGAACTCCTCCACTTCAACAGCTTCGTTCTCTTAGCTCCCTAACCCTCAACTCACAGTGTTTGGTTCTTTGTAAAGCTCTTGATGTAAGCTTTACAACTGTGTATCACTCGATTACTAACACTCAACAACGAAAGAGAATTGAAGGAAACGATTTTGAAACCCTAGAACAGAGATTCACACCAATTCAGAGCCAAACAACCCCATTTGATCAGGATTTAGGGCTTTTTATAGAGAAATTAGTCTTACATGCACACTGACGCGTGTTTCCCATTATCACAAGACTGATTTCGTGGCGATTAAAAGAATTAATCAAGTGATTACTCATCAAAATCCACTAACCCAGTTTCTGGGGTCATCGTCTAACCGATTACAGGGCATTACTAACCGGTTAGATCAGTACAAAATTTAAAAATTAATATTTTTAAATCTTTCCCTCCAAGAACTTTTTCAATATTACATTTAGGTCCTAAACCAAGGACTAAAATGCAATATCCTTATTTTTGCATTTATTTTCCATATAAAAATATTTCAACTTATTTTTATATTTCAGGCTAATTAAATACAAAACATAAACTTGGGAAATTCAGATAAATTAATAATAAAACTTTTATTATTAATTTCCTTATTATCTGGGAGACAAAAATTAGGGGTGTTACATATTCTAGACTTAAGACTGTTTTTCTGATGATAGGTGTAAATACTTAGTTTAGGATTAGATTCACTGATTTTTTATACTGAATTGATTGAGCTGTAAATATTGTTTGAATCTGGTTATTTTGACAAACTTTTTGCGAATTTGTGATTAGTGAACTTACATTTAGGCTAGTGAGATTTTGAGCCTAAACACTGAAGGGGTGTGTGATTATTGAATTATTTTGATTTGAAACCCCTAGTTCTTTCATGAGTGTTGTTTACTTTGGCTTTGTGTTTTAGAACTTGACCTGTGACCATTTCAAGATTGATTTTTGTTTGCATGCATGAAAATGATTAAGGCACTTAGGATTGTGTTTTTGTGGCCTTCAGATGATTTGCATTGATAATATTCCCCTTAGTTGCCCATTTTGAGCCTAATGACTATATGATTTTTCTTTGGTACCTTGCATTGATTGCATAATTTTTGTGAGTACCTTAGGAATTTTGAATGAGCAATTGAGAGGAACGATTCAATAAGGAAAAGTGAAAAAATATGGTACAAAGTGTTATAAGTCTACTTCTCTTCCATGAAATAATTAAAGAAATAAATAAAGAGAAATTTGGAAGAGAGTAAAGAGGAAAAAAAATGAAAAGAAAAGAAGAATAGAATAATTGTGAGTTGAGTGTGAGTCCTCTTAGTATTCATTGTGCATTCATGATTTTTGAGGGAAATTTGTTTTTGCATTTTATGTAACACCCCGATTCGGCAACTTGAAAACTTAAACTCAAAGTAGTGAAAATTAGGGCCATTTTTTTTAAACAAGTGTTACTCAATATGAGAACATTTCGGTTTTCAAAACATGATTACTTTTAAGACTCAGGTTCTCACATTGCATAACCCCTTCCAAGTTCCAAACCGAGATGTCACAAGACACCGTATTTTGAAACCGTTTTCAAATATCATTTAAAACAAAGCCCGTTTACTAGTTTCAAATCATCAGTAATGAATTAAAACTCTTGCCGGGGTACAGTTTGATAGAGCTAAGGTAACTAAGAACTTACAATGGAATACATCCCGCCAGGGGAATCACCTAGCTTCTAGTCATGCACACCAAAACTATCTCTTTATCTTCGCATCTTGTCAGCCCACACTCTCGGTCCACCAGCAGAGTTGTCGCCTCCAACCATCTCGGGAGTCTCACTCAGAGAGTCGTCGGGTACTTGCCTTTCCTGGCACTACGCCATCTACCGGTTGCAATATCAGCGGTTGCCGATACGACAACAAGGTAGGAGAGAGTCAGTGTTCCGAACACCAACGGGTTGACCATGCGGTCTCAGGGTAGGTTAAATATAAAGATAGACAGATAATATAATAAAACAACCTAACTATAACATCATCAACATACATAACATGTAATGCACATAGTATATATGATTCATCTAGAACAAAACATATCAGAACATTCTAATCACATCAATACCATCATTCTTAACCAATTAATTCATTCATGCTTTAATAATCACATTCTCAGAATCTTTCTCGTGAACTTTCATAACTTTTCTCAATCCTTCTTCCATCACAATTTCCACACTTATCTCTTAACCCAAGAATTCTTTCGTATTCTGTCTTATAAACTTTTGATCGATACTTGATACTTTAATATACTTTTTCTTGAAACATCTTTGTTTATTAAGTTTTATTATCTCGGTTAGCATCAATGATGAGGGGGAAACATCATTGAGCTCACACACGTCTACATCTCCTCGGTCAACCACCCAACCTAGTCGGAAGCAAACAGGAGTACAAGACCTTTACCACGCTGGCACGACAGCTGTCACACAAACAAATGGTCCCAGACCAGGAGGACTCAGCCTCAAATCAATTCAATCATATCATTTCATATCATAAACAGGCACGCTCTCGCGGCAATCACAAATGCCCCGTTCCAGTCCCTCTCACTGTTCTCGATTTGCAATCAAGGGGGCGACGGTATATTTCTAGTCTGCAGTGCAGAATGTGCCACGGCATTAGACCCATTCCCTACCACGTTAGTACGCCACATGTGGAGTTGTTCTGCCTAGAAATATACTCTAGACTTCTTGACGTTTCACCGTCATCATCCTCCCCTCATGCAATCTCCTCCTAAGTATCCGCAGATACCTATGGTTCCTTCCTCTCCACTACTTCGATACGACACTCATACCTCACCGCGTTTGTAAATGTCTTTTAAAGTCTTTTAAAGTTTTCCGTTTTAATTAGCGGCTTAATCCTAACAGTCGGCTCGTCCTTGGTGCATCCCTTCAACGAAGCCCGACCACTAAGCGCAATCTGTTCCCCCTAAATCTCAATGGCATCATGCCTCAATCACTTTCTCATCTCATTATCATGATTCTCATAAGCTCATTCTCAACATATTCCTCATCAACATCATCAGTATCTTTTCCTCGTCTTTCTCAAAATATCTTTTCGCAAAACTTTTCGAAAACATGATTTCACAAAACTTTACTTCACAAAACATTTTCAAAAACCTCATTTCATAAACCTTTTCGCAAAACTTTTTCAAAAGATAATGTTTCCAAAAACTTTCACAAAATATCGTTTTCACAAAAACTTTTCAAAAATCTCTTTTCAAAACCGTTTTTAAAAAAATCACATTTTTGGATGAGTGCTAATGGAGGAGCAAGCTCGACTCAACACTAGGCTTCTTTCCAAAAACATGAACCAGGAATCACATCTCACTTTCATAACCACGCTTCCGCTCGCCTCATCGGATATTTCATTTCCTTTCAACTCAAATTTCACTTTCTTTCTTACTTTATCTCTTTTGCATTCCATTCGCATCAAGTTTTATTTCTTTCTCACTTACTTCTCATAACTCTTTTCTCTTCATTTCTGTTCTATTTAGAATTATCTCTTACTTAGTAATGTCTCATATCCCTTATTCGCATCACTCTTCTCTTTTCAGTCTTATCTTATTACTTTCACGGTTCCCTTGTTATGGTTTCACTACTCAGACATAATCAAACAATTCCAAACATAATTAAATATGCACAACTAGTAAACATTTAGCATGTAACTAAATCAAGTAAACATTTAGCACACAGATTTATATTGCCTAATTCGCAGTACATACGCAATCCATCCATTCGGATTGCGGGCAACCGCGTTACGGGATCACAGCACTCTCACTCACCTGGATGACGAATCATCCGAAAGCTTTCCAAGGTTCCCAGACATTTTTCCCGTGCGTTAGAACGTTTTCGATAATTTCTTAATTTCGTTTTGAAAATTCTTTGAAATAATTCTTTTCTTAAGAACTCATTATTAATATCCAAAGACTCCAAAACCAAATCAGATTTCAAATAAAAGATTTTCAAGAAAACTTTGAAATATTTAAAATAATGGCAATAATCCTTTCATTAAAACAAATCCATTTTTTTAAAGCACTCTGATTATAAAAATTATTTTCCTGAACCATTAAACAGAATTCAAAGCCCTAGGAAATAAACCAAATCAAAATCAGACACTGATCAAAGAATATTATTTAAAAGTTTCAAATTAATTTAAATTATTTTAAATTACTTTTTTAAATAAAACATTTTCTTTGACATTCAAACACATATTTTTCACAAACAAGGCTCACAAACAGATTCAGAACAATTTTCAATTCAATACATCCAGTTAGCACGAAAATCAGTACATACAGTTCAAGACACACAAAAACACACATCATGCAGGCATTACATTTTCAATCATTCAAAACCATCCATCAGATTCTATTCTTAATAAATTAATTTACTTAAGAAAATAATTTAAACTTAATCTTCTAATTAATTTAACATAAACCGAACCACTATGGTTCATAATTTTTCAATCACAATTCAATTTTAAAACTAAAAATCATTGAATTAGTTCTACCAAAAATCTTTTCACATAATCTCATGAAACCACAAAGAATTAAAAGAAACACACATCATGCACCTAGGAATATAGCTATCATCATGGTCATTTTATGAAAATAATTTTCCTACCAATTAAATATATGTTGGCCGAATTATACACACACAATTTCGCAAAGATTTAATGCACAATTAAAAACATAGAAGCATGAAATCATTTTCTTTCTTTTATGAGTAAAAATCGAGAGCATGCAGTAAAGAAAATCAACAATTTTAATTTACCTTCAAGACTTTAAATCAAACAACAACTTGAATCACAATTCACTTCAAAGGTTCACATGCATTTTCCTTTTAAATTCAATTATTTCATGCATATACTTTTTAAGTCCTTAGATTAAAATAATTTCATCATGCATGCACCTAAAATGAGGAACAATATAGCTACCTATTTTTCCTTAGAATGGCCGAACATCATCATTGAAAAGGACATGGTTCTCATTCATTTTCAACATCCATGAATCACAAAAGTCAAAGCAAATCATGTAGGAGTTCAAGACCATTTTTCTAAACAACACACCAAATCACATACACAAACAAATTCAAGTTCATAATTCATTCTCAACCAAAAATAAGGATTCAATTTTATCTTCATGAATTTAACTTGCATGTTCTTAAAATTATTAGATCTAATCTTGAAATAAACATGCATCATGTTTAGCAAAATAAGAAGCATAAATCCTATTATTTTCAAGCTTGGTCGAATGGCCTCATAAAATTTTAACACACACAAATTTCAAGTACTAAATCAAACCATGCTTGAAATCATTTTAAATCTTACTTCTTTAATTATTTTCTTTAAAACCGAATTAAACATAAAACAAAAACATGATCTTTTCTTTTGAAAATAACATGCATGTACTTTAAATCATTAGATCTAGTCATAAAACAAACATGCACCAACTCAAACACTAGATCAATCATGCTTGTACTTAAAAATCATTTTAAAACTTAGTTTCTTTAATTTTTTCTTTGAAAACCGTATAACATAGAGGAAGGAAACATAATCTTTTCTTGAAAAATAACATGCAAGATTAAAGGTTTTAACTTATTTATTTATCAACAAAAATAATCACATGCATATATTAAGATTATCACAAATTTAACATGCAAAACCAAAGATTTACAAATCAAGTTTAGATCATACTTTCATTCATCAAAGAATCATGAAAATACTCATAGATCATGATTTCAACAAAAGATCTAACATGCAAAGCTAAGAATTTTACTAAACTTAGATCATGCAATTTCTTATCAAATAATCACAAACACACACTTAGATCACGGTTTGAACAAGAAAAATAGACATGCAAGAAAGATTTATTTTAGGCTTTCACAAAAATCTTAGTTTACTTTAGATCTTCAAGAGTTTAGTTAGAAAAATAGTAGATCTACCAAAAGAGAACTCAACCGAGACAGAAAACATGAAGCCTAACATATTACAAGTTATTTTAAAGTCCTCAAAGTCCATGATCAAGCAAGATCAACACATATCAATAACATGCAAGAAGAAAATAATATAGATCTACAAACTAAAAGGGAAAACTAAACTATTACAACTTCTTCTTCTTGGTCTTCGGTTCATACCATGAAAAGGATTGGTCTTCTAGCTCTTGATCTACAAGGGACAAGGCTTGATCTAGTTGAAATATCCTCTTCCTCCTCCTACATCACTCTCGGCCACCTCTCTCTCTTTCTCTCTATTTTCTTTTCTTTTCTTTCTCTAAGAGTAGAATGAGTCTCTTAGAGTTGTATTTGTGTTTGTGTTGGTGTGGAGAAGAAGTGAAATGGTGAGGAGAAGTGAAAATGGGAAAATGAACTAAGGCACTTGGTATTTATAAGCAAACCTAGTACTTCCCTCTTTGCCCTTTACACAATTCGGTCCATGTACAAAATGGGAGGGCGGTTTTGTCCTTACAAAAAGATGCATGGGTGAATTTTATCAAATGGAGGGGACAAAGTTGCATGGCTAGGCTTTTAGGGGTCAAGCTAGGCTTAAGGACTTGTTAGAAAATAGTTAGGGTTTGGGTTACTAGTTTGGTTTGATTCTAACTAATTTCCCTCATGGTTATGGCTTGACTTAATCCTTAAGCTTCTAGGAAACTATACCCCTAACATACACACACGTACAAGTACACACACACACACGTATATATATATATATATATATATATACACTCATGCATATACACCGTACCATACACACACATATACATATATTTTTCTTTTTATTTTCTAACCATATTTACTTAAGATTATTAATTCACACAACAAGGCAATTAATTCACACTTCACATTCACACAACAATTCTCATGTATCACACAGTACACACACAGTACACACACATGAGATAAAACATACATCACATAAGATTTCAAGCCAAATCAATAAATTTATTTTCTTTAAAACACAAATCCCCCAAAATTCGTATTTTACCATTCTGAAAATAAATTTTTGTAAAAGCACCCAGAAAAATCTGAAAATTACATTTTTAAAATCTAGGTTTCAAGACGATCGTTTTGATATAAAGATCGCGAAAATCCGAGTTAGGGTTAAAAAGTTACAAATTTTTCAAGTTAACAGACCCAAAACTCCATTTCAAACAAAAATCTCTTTTTTGAAAAATCACACTTTTGCAAGTCATTTTCATCTCAACAAAATCATTCACTTCTCTTTTATAAAAACATTTTGTTTATAAAATTCCATGAAAATCAATACTTTATTTCTTCTTCTCATAAAATTCTTTTCTGAAAAATCTCTTTATAAAACAGAATTTCAAAGTTTATTCGTTCACGCACGTATGGGAAAAATGCGGGGTGTTACATTCTCCCCAACTTGAAGATTTCTCGTCCTCGAGAAATGCTGCGCAGAGTCGATTTGGTCGGCGGACGCGTAGCTCTGTGAAGAAATTCTTTTCTTTCTTTAACTATCGCAATCGTCGTATTATCGAACACGTACCGTTTATTCTTCGGGTTTACGAGCAAATCAAATGGATCACTTGCAAAAGTAATCTCTCGAAGGACTTTCAATAACAATAGGGTGGGGTAAAAACAACACGGTTCCACTGACAACAAAGGATTGGGAGGTTCGATGGCATAAAACAGGGTCCAAGGACAACAGGGTTATGTTTATTTGGGGTCGAGACACTGCCACACTCAGGGTTAAACTCCTCTAATCAGTTCAAGCCTAAACAATTTATTCCTCAAAAACTCATACTTCTAACTACTCCCCAACTTAGATGACGCATACCTCTCCATACTACACTTATCATCATAGAATTAACCTCCGACTACTCTTATCCTACATCACCCTTTGATCAATCTTACAAAATCTTTTTCATTACTTAGCTCCAATCTATCCTCTTGTTGCTTTACTTCTCACCCATAATGATCCTTGTCAAGCTCCTATAGTCACATTTTACATCTTCCCTTTATCCTAACAACCACTAATTCCTCAAGAAACGCGCACTATCTCACTCCTTATTTCAACCATTTAATCATATAACTTAGACAATTCTAAACCCTTTTTCCACTTTCCACAATTTTCCTTATATTCTAAGCCATCAAAACTTCTCAACTCAAAGGCTTATCATCCATTACCACATCAAATCCTAGCTTTTACCTATCCTTGGGTCAATCACTTAAAGACTCTAACCACAAATTTCCACTATCTTACCAACTCGGCTTCACCAGACCATCACTTATCCACCTCTCTCTAACCATTTTCCAACTCCAATTAAGATATTTATGACCTCAAAATTCTAAATACCGCCTCAATTTCTACCATCTAAACCATTATTCCGACCAATCCGACATCAAAACTCTTAGTCCTAATCACTTCACATGACTCACCACTCATCTAAGACTCAAAAAGGGCACTTCTATTTTCTTCAAGACTCATACATCCTTGCTTCATACTACTAAACCTCATTCTCTTTGGTCCTCACAACTTCTACCTAACAACGCTCCACCACTACTCCCTATTCTAGGACTATTTACTTGACCGGAATAAGGTGTCAGGGTTCAATATTTTCACCAAGACTTTGGGAAAGAATAAACGTCGGGTCAAAAATCAAAAGAAGAAACTTCGGGTTCACGAACAATCAAGGCTTTGTCAAAAATATGGTCTAAGGTTCTCAGGTAAAGAATTTTTCAAATGTCATGCCAAAGCAATTTGGCATCACATAGGGTCTACACAAGAAAAGCTTCAACAATAAAGATAGGGTCTAGTCACAAAACAAGATCACACATCAAGAGTTTGAGGGTCATCACAGACAAAGGGGTTTACGTCAAAAAGAAGTTCGACAAGAGAAGGTCCAATTCACACATTAACATTCATGGCGGTACTGAGCACTGCTCCTTGTTCTCGCTGTGGACAAAAACTGTCGCGTTCCAGGAAAACATTCGCCTACTCGTAGCGTTCCTATTCTCATCTATCGCGAGCCTACGACTAATGCACACACAGAGACACACAGCAGAGTATGCAAGTCCATGTATAAGGTTTCTTAGTTAAACCATTGCTCTGATACCACAACTGTAACACCCCGATTCGGCAACTTGAAAACTTAAACTCAAAGTAGTTAAAATTAGGGCCATTTTTTTTAAAACAAGTGTTACTCAATATGAGAACATTTCAGTTTTCAAAACATGATTACTTTTAAGACTCAGGTTCTCACATTCATAACCCCTTCCAAGTTCCAAACCGAGATGTCACAAGACACCGCATTTTGAAACCGTTTTCAAATATCATTTAAAACAAAGCCGGTTTACTAGTTTCAAATCATCAGTAATGAATTAAAAATCTTGCCGGGGTAAATTTTGATAGAGCTAAGGTAACTAAGAACTTACAATGGAATAAATCCCGCCAGGGGAATCACCTAGCTTCTAGTCATGCACACCAAAACTATCTCTTTATCTTCGCATCTTGTCAGCCCACCTCTCGGTCCACCAGCAGAGCTGTCGCCTCCAACCATCTCAGGAGTCTCACTCAGAGAGTCGTCGGGTACATGCCTTTCCTGGCACTACGCCATCTACCCGTTGTAATATCAGCGGTTGCCGATACGACAACAAGGTAGGAGAGAGTCAGTGTTTCGAACACCAACGGGTTGACCATGCGGTCTCAGGGTAGGTTAAATATAAAGATAGACAGATAATATAATAAAACAACCTAACTATAACATCATCAACTTACATAACATGTAATGCACATAGTATATATGATTCATCTAAAACAAAACATATCAGAACATTCTAATCACATCAATACCATCATTCTTAACCAATTAATTCATTCACGCTCTTATAATCACATTCTCAGAATCTTTCTCGTGAACTTTCATAACTTTTCTCAATCCTTCTTCCATCACAATTTCCACACTTATCTCTTAACCCAAGAATTCTTTCGTATTCTGTCTTATAAACTTTTGATCGATACTTGATACTTTAATATACTTTTTCTTGAAACATCTTTGTTTATTAAGTTTTATTATCTCGGTTAGCATCAATGATGAGGGGGAAACATCATTGAGCTCGCACACGTCTACATCTCCTCGGTCAACCACCCAACCTAGTCGGAAGCAAACAGGAGTACAAGACCTTTACCACGCGGGCACGACAGCTGTCACACAAACAAATGGTCCTAGACCAGGAGGACTCAGCCTCAAATCAATTCAATCATATCATTTCATATCATAAACAGGCACGCTCTCAGCGGCAATCACAAATGCCCCGTTCCAGTCCCTCTCACTGTTCTCGATTTGCAATCAAGGGGGCGACAATATATTTCTAGTCTGCAGTGCAGAACGTGCCACGGCATTAGACCCAGTCCCTACCACGTTAGTACGCCACATGTGGAGTTGTTCCGCCTAGAAATATACTCTAGACTTCTTGACGTTTCACCGTCATCGTCCTCCCCTCATGCAATCTCCTCCTAAGTATCCGCAGATACCTATGGTTCCTTCCTCTCCACTACTTCGATACGACACTCATACCTCACCGCGTTTGTAAATGTCTTTTAAAGTTTTACGTTTTAATTAGCGGCTTAATCCTAACAGTCGGCTCGTCCTTGGTGCATCCCTTCAACGAAGCCCGACCACTAAGCGCAATCTGTTCCCCCTAAATCTTAATGGCATCATGCCTCAATCACTTTCTCATCTCATTATCATGATTCTCATAAGCTCATTCTCAACATATTCCTCATCAACATCATCAGTATCTTTTCCTCGTCGTTCTCAAAATATCTTTTCGCAAAACTTTTCGAAAACATGATTTCACAAAACTTTACTTCACAAAACATTTTTAAAAACCTCATTTCATAAACCTTTTCGCAAAACTTTTCCAAAAGATAATGTTTCCAAAAACTTTCACAAAATATCGTTTTCACAAAAACTTTTCAAAAATCTCTTTTCAAAACCGTTTTTAAAAAAAATCACATTTTTGGATGAGTGCTAATGGAGGAGCAAGCTCGACTCAACACTAGGCTTCGGTTTTGTTAAATTAATTAGAGGATTGAGTTTAAATTATTTTCTTAAGTGTAAAAAAATTAATTTATTAAGATTATAACATAACTAATGATTTTTGAGTGATTAAAAATATGATTTGCATGATGTGTGCTTTGTATGCTTTAAAACTTGTGTATGCTGTTTTGTGCCAATTGAATGTACTGAATTGAAATTGTTTTGGATTCTGTTGGTAGGCTTTGTTTGTGTATTTTAAAGAAATTAAAAATATTTGAAGGGTATGATTTAAACTATTTAAATTAATTTGAGATTTTGTTGACCTTCTTTAGTTGATGTTTAATAATTAGATGAATCAATTTGATGTGGCTTTAGAACTTTATTCTGTTCAGAAAAATGATTTTTAATCAAAGTGTTTTCAAAATTCAGAGGCAGATAAAAAATTGTTTTAATAAAGAGATTATTTTATTGTTTCAAAGTTTTCTTGAAAACCCTTTTTATTTGATTTGGTTTTGGAATCTTTGGACATTGGTAATGTATTTTCAAGAAAGGAACTATTTCAAAGAGTTTTTAAAATGAAATTAAGAAATTATCCAAAACGTTCTAACGCACGGGGAAAAATGTTCTAGTTCGGGTGTCGGACGCAAAGGAAACGTGGCAAGGTTAGCGACTGGGAACCTTGGAAAGCTTTCGGACGATTCGTCATCCAGGTGAGTGAGAGTGCGGTGGTCCCATAACATGGTTGCTCGCAATCTGAATAGATGGGTTGTGAGAGTACTACGAATTAGGCAATAGAAATCTGTGTGCTACATGTTTACTTGTTTTAGTTACATGCTAAATGTTTACTGGTTGTGCATATTTAATTCTGTTTGGAATTGTTTGATTATGTTTGAGTAGTGAAACCATAATAATGAAACCGTGAAAGTGGTGAGATGAGATTGAAAAGAGAAAAGAGAATGCGAATGCGAAACATGAGTATAATTAAGTGAAAGATAAGCGATATGTAAGACTAAAAGAAAAGATTGTTGGAATGGTTGAGAAAAGATAAAGCATGATGCGAATGGAATGCAAAAGAGATAAAGTAAGAAAGAAAGTGAAATTTGAGTTGAAAAGAAATGAAACATCCGATGAGGCGAGCGGAAGCGTGGTTATGAAAGTGTGATGTGATTGAATGGAGAAGTGATTCCTCGTTCATGTTTTTGGAAAGAAGCCTAGTGTTGAGTTGAGTTTGCTCCTCCATTAGCACTCATCCAAAAATGTGATTTTTTTGTAAACGGTTTTGAAAAGTTTTTGTGAAAACGATATTTTGTGAAAGTTTTTGGAAATATTATCTTTTGAAAAAGTTTTGCGAAAAGGTTTATGAAATGAGGTTTTTGAAAATGTTTTATTGAAGCAAAGTTTTGTGAAATCATGTTTTCGAAAAGTTTTGCGAAAAGATATTTTGAGAAAGACGAGGAAAAGATACTGATGATGATGATGATGAGAAATATGCCGAGGAATACTGTTGAGTATGAGTTGTTGAGAATAATGTTGAGGTGCATGAGAATGTGATTTGAGGCCAAGGGCCATTGAGATTTAGGGGGAACAAATTGCGTTTAGTGGTCGGGCTTCGTTGAAGGGATGCACCAAGGACGAGCCGACTGTTAGGATTAAGCCGCTAATTAAATTGTAAAACATTAAAAGACCTTAAAATGTTGGAAAACTACACTCGGTAGGTGAAACAACTAGGAACACTAGGAGAACACCTAGAAGGGGGGGTTGAATAGGTGTTATAGAAACTTTGAAAGATTTTCGCAAGAAACAAATCTAAACGATTAAAACCAATGAAAATCAATCAATTAACAAATATTATATGATCAGAGATTAAGCGGAAACAATCAACACCAATATTCTTATTGATTCACCTAGGTTATGAAAATGATTTTCCCTTTATCAATTTTGCACAATAAAGATTCAATTCAATCAAATATAGAAAAATCACTTTTTCTAGGTTTTCAATCAAGAACACAATTAATAACAAGAATTGTAAAGAGTAGAGAGTTTAGAGATACGACACAGTGATTTATCCTGGTTCACTTTCATCCACTTGAAAGCTACTCCAGTCCCCTCTTCAACCAAGAGAGATTCTTCACTATGAGGAATTAGAGTTTCTCAAATTACAAGTAAATGCCTCATAAGACTTCCTTCTTGCTAGCCTACAAGAGATACCACACCCTTGCCTTGTAACCCTATTGATATCTAATCTAACCTCTACTTGCTTGTTGATAACCCCACAACAAGTCTTCTTTGCTTGCTTCACTCACAAGACTTCCAAGTACTTTGAGATTCTTCAAAGTGCCTTCCAAATGCTTGATGAAATGATTCTTCAAGACTTTCAACTAAACTTGCTTGATTCACAAAATCAAGGCTTCCTTTGTTGTAGAATGTTTGCCTCTTGCAATGATTACAACTCAATAGAAAACAAAAACAATCCTATGAATCTCTTTCAAAAGCTATGAAATATCAACATGAGAGATTCAAGGTTCTTGATCAAAGAATATAAAAATGAGAGCTTTGATCTTGAGAGAGTGAGAGAGAATAGTGTGGCTTTGATTCTTTGTAAAATTGTGTATCAAAATGATTCTCGATGATAGAAATGATTAGGAAAAGGTTTATATAGAATACCCAAAAGTTGGAGCACTTAGAATGGCTTTTGAGAAGTGAAAAACGTATTTAAAAAACCATATCTGATCAAGTTACTCGAGTGAAATGAGTGTTACTCGAGTAATACGAAAGCTGCATAAATTTCACTCGAGTGAAAAAGGTTTTACTCGAGTAAAAGTTCAGATAATCGATTATCAAAATTTTGTTAATCGATTATCAGTTCAAAATACACTGTTAATCAATTATCAAAATCTGTTAATCGATTATTAACATTAAAAATCACTTAAAACTTGTTTTCTCAAAAACTAAACCTTTTCTTTCAAACCTTTAAGCCACCTATTGATTTTAGGCAAAGTGAATACTCAAAATATGATATAATCATGCAATCAAAAGAGATTCACTACCCTCTAATAAACTCTACCCAAACTCATAAACTAAAAGACTTGTGAGGCAAAAGATAAAACATTAAAACACAAACTACCAAACTAAGTCTTCATGAGTTGGCTCTCTCTTCTTCACTTGATGTTTGTTGTTGCTTGTTGAGCTTGAACTTGATCAACACATTTGTAGCTTGTTCAAAACCTTTTTGGCATTTATCAAAACATTCTTCATGGATCTTACATAAAAGACATTTACAAACGCGGTGAGGTATGAGTGTCGTATCGAAGTAGTGGAGAGGAAGGAACCATAGGTATCTACGGATACTTAGGAGGAGATTGCATGAGGGGAGGACGATGACGGTGAAACGTCAAGAAGTCTAGAGTATATTTCTAGGCGGAACAACTCCACATGTGGCGTACTAACGTGGTAGGGACTGGGTCTAATGCCGTGGCACGTTCGGCACTGCAGACTAGAAATATACTATCGCCCCCTTGATTGCAAATCGAGAACAGTGAGAGGGACTAGAACGGGGCATTTGTGATTGCCGCTGAGAGCGTGCCTTGATATATATGTGAATTGATATGATATGATTTGAGGCTGAGTCCTCCTGGTCTGGGACCATTTGTTGTGTGACAGCTGTCGTGCCCGCGTGGTAAAGGTCCTGTACTCCTGTTTGCTTCCGACTAGGTTGGGTGGTTGACCGAGGAGATGTAGACGTGTGCGAGCTCAATGATGTTTCCCCCTCATCATTGATGCTAACCGAGATAATAAAACTTAATAGACAAAGATGTTTCAAGAAAAGTATATTAAAGTATCAAGTATCGAGCAAAAGTTTATAAGACAGCATACGAAAGAATTATTGGGATAAGAGATAAGTATGGAAACTGTGATGAAAGAAGGTTTGGGAAAAATTGTGAAAGCTTGTGAGAAAGATTCTGAGAATGTGATTGTAAGTGCGTGAATGAATTAATTGGTTAAGAATGATGGTATTGATGTGATTAGAATGTTCTGATATGTTTTGTTCTAGGTGAATCATATATACTATGTGCATTACATGTTATGTATGTTGATGATGCTATAGTTAGGTTTTTTTATTATAATATCTATCTATCTTTATATTTGACCTACCCTGAGACCGCATGGTCAACCCGTTGGTGTTCGGAACACTGACTCTCTCCTACCGTGTTGTCGTATTGGCAAATGCTAATATTTCAACCGGTAAATGGCGTAGTGCCAGGAAAGGAAAGTACCCGACGACTCTCTGAGTGAGACTCTTGAGATGGTTGGAGGCAACAACTCTGCTTGCGGACCGAGAGCTTGATCTACCAAGACCCGGAGTTAAATGGCAAGACTTAGGGAGTATGACTAGAGGATAGGTAATCCCCCTCAGAGCTTTGTACTCCATTGTAAGTACTTAGTTACCTAGCTCTATCATACTGTACCCCGGCAAAAGTATTTATTTGGCACATATATTTTGGAACAAGTAAACGGGCTAATGTTTTAAATGATGTTTTAGAAAACGAGTTTCAAAGTGCGGTGTCTTGTGATATCTCGGTTTGGAACTTGAAAGAGTTGTGCAATATGAGAACATGAGTTTTAATTGTAACTGTGTTTTGAAAATCGAAATGTTCTCATCTTGTGTAACGCTTGCTTTTTAAAAAAAAAATGACCCTATTTTTCACTACTTTGAGTTTAAGTTTTCAAGTGGCCAATCGGGGTGTTACAGTTGTGGTATCAGAGCAAGGGTTAATCTAAGTAACCTCTGCATGGACTTACACACTCTGCTGTGTGTCTCTGTGTGTGAGTTAGTATTAGAATTGCGATAGATCAGAATAGGAACGCTAAGAGTGTGCGAATGTTTTCATGAAACGTGTCAGTTTTCGTCTACCGCGAATACGAGGAGCAGTGATCAGTACGACATGGATGTCGATGCGTAATTCGGATCTTCTTTCGTTGAAGTCTTCTTTGATAAGAACCTCTTTTGTTTGAGATGACCCTAAGCTATGAGAACTTGTCTTGTGACTAGAATCCTTCTTTCTTGATTGACACTTTTCTTATATAAACCCTACACGTTGTCAAATTGCTTTGGAACGATGTTTGAAAAAGCCTTCCCTGAAAATTTTAGACCCTGCTCTTGACGAAGCCTTGATTGTTGGCGAACCCATTGTTTTCCCTTTTGACCTTGAAACAGACATTTAATCTTTACTAAAATTTTGATGAGAAATTTTGAACCCTGACGCCTGTACTAGCCCAATAGATATCCCTAAGACATGAAGTGAGTTATGAAGTGTTGTTGGGTGAGAGTCGTAAGGGTCACAGAGGATGAGGAGTAGTTAGTAAGAAGTAAGGATGTATGAGTCTTGGAGAAATTAGAAGTACCCTTTTTAGTCTTAGATGAGTGGTGAGTCATGAAAATTAATTAGAATTAAGAAGTTTTGATGGTTTAGAATAAGAGGTAAAATGGTGGAAAGTGGAAAAAGGGTTTAGAACTGTCTAAGTTATATGATTGAGTGGTTGAGATAAGAGTGAGGTAGTGTATATTTCTTGAGGATTAGTGGTTGTTCGGGCAAAAGGTGGATAAAATAGTAGCTATAGGAGTCTGATAAGGATCAATATTTGGTGGGAAGTGAGATAATGAGAGGATAGATTGAAGATTAAGTAATGGGAAGTTTTGTAAGAATGATCAAAGGGTAATGAAGGATAGGAGTATTTAGAGGTAAGTCAGTGATGATGAGTATGGTATAGAGGGATATGAGTTACTTAAGTTGGGGAGTGGTTGGAAATGTGAGGTTTTTGAGGAATAGATTGTTTAGGCTTGAACTGATTAGAAGAGTGTAACCCCGAGTGTGACAGTATCTTAACCCCAAATGTCCATAACCTTGTTGTCTTTGGACCCTGTTTTGATGCCATTGAACCCCTCAGTTCTTTGTTGACAATGAAATCGTGATTGTTTTTACCCCATCATATTGTTATTGAGAGTCCTTTGAGAGATTACTTTCGAAAGTAATCCGTTTGATCCGCTCTTAAGAACGACGAGTAGATGGTACGTGTTCGAAGATACGGCAATGGCTACGGTTGGAAAGGGAAAGAATTTCGTCAAGAAGTTACGCGTCCACGAATTAGCCGGAATCTGCGCAGCATTTCTCGAGGACGAGAAATCTTCAAGTTGGGGAGAATGTAACACCCCGCATTTTTCCCGTACGTGCGAGAACGAATTTGTTAAAATAAACCCTGAGATTCTATTTTCAGAAAGTATTTTATGAGAGAAAGAAATAAAGAGTTGATTTTCATGGAATTTTAAAAACAAAATGTTTTTATAAAAGATAAGTGAATGATTTTGTTGAGATGAAAATGACTTGCAAAAGTGTGATTTTTCAAAAAAGAGATTTTTGTTTGAAATGGAGTTTTGGGTATGTTAACTTGGAAAATTTGTAACTTTTAAACCGTAACGCGGATTTTTACGATTTTTATATCAAAACTATCGTCTTGAAACGTAGATTTTAAAAATGTAATTTTCAGATTTTTCTGGGTGGTTTTACAAAAATTTATTTTTAGAAATATGTAATACGAATTTTGGGATTTTTATGTAGAAGAAAATAAATTTAATAATTTGGCTTGAAATTTGTGTGAGATATGTGCTTGATTTAATGTGTGTGTGTACTGTGTGATACCTGAGAATGATTGTATGAATGTTATTTTGAATTAATTGCCTTATTGTGTGAATTGATGAATTTAAGTAAATAAGACTAAGAAAATAAAACATAAATGGTATGTGTATATGTGTATGCTTCGGTGTGTGTGTATGATTGTGTATGTATGTATGTGTGTGTATTGATGTGCGTATGATATACGTGTGTGTGTGCATGTATGTTTCTAGAAACTTAGAGGCTAAGAAAATAGAAACTAAATGAACCAAACTAAGCTAGTTATGGAACCAAACCCTAACTAAATGCACACTAATAGTTAAGCCTAGAATGACCCCTAAAACACTAGCCATGCAACTTTGTCCCCCTTGGTTTTGATAAACACCACCCATGCATCTTTTTGTGATGCCAAAATCGTCCCTCCCATTTTATTCATGACCAAACCAATGACCAAGGGCATAAGAGGAATTCGTGAATGGCCCATAAATAAGAGAAGCCTTAGTTCATTTTTTATTTCACCCATTTCATTTCTCATTCTTTCCTTTCCACCACAAAACACTTTAAGAGACTTATCAATCTCTTAGAGAGAAAAGAAAAGAAATAGAGAGAAAGAGGGAAATGGTGGCCGTGAGTTTGAGGAAGAAGGAAGAAGAAGGTTTCAAGCCCAACCAAGTCTCACCTTTGTAGATCAAGAATGTTAGGAGCTAAAAGACCAAACCCTTTTCATGGTAGGTGAACCGAAGATCAAGGAAGAAGACTTGTAATAGTATAGGTTTTCTTTTTCTAGTTTATAGATCTACTTCTTTTTCTTCTTTGCATGTTGATTTTTCTAAGTTGAAAGATGATTTCATGTGTTGTTATTCTTTGATCTTGCTTAATCATGGACTTTAAAGACTTTAAAATAATTTGTAATATGTGATCTTGTGTTTGATGTTTCGGTTTAAAGTTTTCTTGTTAGATCTAATGTTTTTCTAACTAAAAACTTAAAGATCTAAAGTAAACTAAGATTTTTGTGAAAACTTAAAATAAATCACCTTGCATGTTTGATTTTCCTTTTCTAAACCGTGATCCATGTGTGTATATGTGCTTATTTGATAAGAAAATCCATGATCTAAACTTGCTTATGCATAAAATGAAACTCTTTGATCTCGCATGTCAAATCCTTTGTTAGATCTTTTTGTTTAAATCATGATCTATGTGTATTATCATGGTTCCTTGATGAATGAAAGTATGATCTAAGCTTGATTTGTAAATCTTTAATCTTGCATGTCATTTTTCAAGAAAAGGTTGTGTTTTCTTTTTATATATGTTTCGGTTTCTAAGAAAAGAATTAAAGTATCAAGTTTTAAAATGATTCTTGAGCATAAGCATGTTTTAATTAAGTGTTTGATCTTTTGTGCATGTTTTATTTTTAGACCATTCGGCCATGTCTAATTAAATTAGGATCAATACTTTTTATTGTATGAAGAGTTTATGCATGTTTGTCCTAAGCCTAGATCTAATGATTTAAAGTACATGCATGTTATTTTCAAAAGAAAGGATCATGTTTTTGTTTTATGTTTAATTCGGTTTTAAAGAAAATGAGTAAAGAAGTAAGATTTGAAATGATTTCAGGCATGGTTTGATTTAGTACTTGATTTTGTGTGTGTTAAATTTTTATGAGGCCATTCGGCCATGTGTGAAAAATAAGCTCTATGTTTTGTTTTGTTAACGCATGTTTGTTTTAGGACTAAATCAAATGATTTTAAACTTATGCATGTCATTTTTAGAAGCTTAAAGTATAACTTTGATTTTTATAAAATGATGAACTTGAAGTTTATTTTGTGAAGGCTGATGTGAATAAATAATGTAATGTGTTGTTTTACATAATTTGATGTGATTTTTGTATGTGGAAATAAATGAAAACGATGTCCTTTGTACATGTTGACTTTCGGCCAACCTAGGAGGAGATAGGTAGCTATGTTTGTCCCTTATTTAGGTTGCATGCATGATGAGGAGGGTTGAATTTAAGAGTCTCAAAGTGCATGCATTAAACAAATAAATTGTGATTCTAATTATTGTTTTGATTTTGTTTTGAAAATGAATTGAGAATTGTTGGTTTTCATACTGTATGCTCACGGTTTCCTAGCCTAAAATAGATAAAATGATTTCATGATTGAATGTTTTTATTTGTGCCTTAAATCTTTGCAAAATTGTATGTGTATTATTCGGCCAATGTGTGTTTAAATGGTAGGAAAGTTATTTTCATAAAATGACCTTGATGATAACTATGTTCCTAGATACCTAGTGTTATGGTTTGATGAAAGTGATGTATATTTCTTTTAATTCTTTTGGTTTGATTTGATTATGTGAAAAGAAATTTTGTAATATTAATTTAATGATTTTTGGTTTTAAAATACTCGTGATTAGAAGTTGTTAACCATGTGAGTGATTCGGTTTTGTTAAATTAATTAGAGGATTGAGTTTAAATTATTTTCTTAAGTGTAAATAAATTAATTTATTAATATTATAACATAACTAATGATTGTGAGTGATTAAAAATATGATTTGCATGATGTGTGCTTTGTATGCTTTAAAACTTGTGTATGCTGTTTTGTGCCAATTGAATGTACTGAATTGAAATTGTTTTGGATTCTGTTGGTAGGCTTTGTTTGTGTATTTTAAAGAAATTAAAAATATTTAAAGGGTATGATTTAAATTATTTAAATTAATTTGAGATTTTGTATGACCTTCTTTAATTGATGTTTAATAATTAGATGAATCAATTTGATGTGGTTTTAGAACTTTATTCTGTTCAGAAAAATGATTTTTAATCAAAGTGTTTTCAAAATTCAGAGGGAGATAAAAAATTGTTTTAATAAAGAGATTATTTTATTGTTTCAAAGTTTTCTTGAAAACCCTTTTTATTTGATTTGGTTTTGGAATCTTTGGACATTGGTAATGTATTTTCAAGAAAGGAACTATTTCAAAGAGTTTTCAAAATGAAATTAATAAATTATCGAAAACGTTCTAACGCACGGGGAAAAATGTTCTAGTTCCGGTGTCGGACGCAAAGGAAACGTGGCAAGGTTAGCGACTGGGAACCTTGGAAAGCTTTCGGACGATTCGTCATCCAGGTGAATGAGAGTGCGGTGGTCCCATAACGTGGTTGCTCGCAATCCGAATAGATGGGTTGTGAGAGTACTGCGAATTAGGCAATAGAAATCTGTGTGCTACATGTTTACTTGTTTTAGTTACATGCTAAATGTTTACTGGTTGTGCATATTTAATTCTGTTTGGAATTGTTTGATTATGTTTGAGTAGTGAAACCATAATAATGAAACCGTGAAAGTGGTGAGATGAGATTGAAAAGAGAAAAGAGAATGTGATTGCAAAACATGAGTATAATTAAGTGAAAGATAAGCGATAAGTAAGACTAAAAGAAAAGATTGTTGGAAATGTTGAGAAAAGATAAAGCATGATGCGAATGGAATGCAAAAGAGAGAAAGTAAGAAAGAAAGTGAAATTTGAGTTGAAAAGAAATGAAACATCCGATGAGGCGAGCGGAAGCGTGGTTATGAAAGTGTGATGTGATTGAATGGAGAAGTGATTCCTCGTTCATGTTTTTGGAAAGAAGCCTAGTGTTGAGTTGGGCTTGCTCCTCCATTAGCACTCATCCAAAAATGTGATTTTTTTGAAAACGGTTTTGAAAAGAGATTTTTGAAAAGTTTTTGTGAAAACGATATTTTGTGAAAGTTTTTCGAAATATTATCTTTTGAAAAAGTTTTGCGAAAAGGTTTATGAAATGAGGTTTTTGAAAATGTTTTAGTGAAGTAAAGTTTTGTGAAATCATGTTTTCGAAAAGTTTTGCGAAAAGATATTTTGAGAAAGACGAGGAAAAGATACCGATGATGATGATGATGAGAAAGATGCCGAGGAATACTGTTGAGTATGGGTTGTTGAGAATAATGCTGAGGTGCATGAGAATGTGATTTGAGGCCAAGGGCCATTGAAATTTAGGGGGAACAGATTGCGTTTAGTGGTCGGGATTCGTTGAAGGGATGCACCAAGGACGAGCCGACTGTTAGGATTAAGCCGCTAATTAAATTGTAAAACATTAAAAGACCGTAAAAGACATTTACAAATGCGGTGAGGTATGAGTGTCCTATCGAAGTAGTGGAGAGGAAGGAACCATAGGTATCTACGGATACTTAGGAGGAGATTGCATGAGGGGAGGACGATGACGATGAAACGTCAAGAAGTCTAGAGTATATTTCTAGGCGGAACAACTCCACATGTGGCGTACTAACGTGGTAGGGACTGGGTCTAATGCCATGGCACGTTCTGCACTACAGACTAGAAATATACTGTAGCCCCCTTGATTGCAAATCGAGAACAGTGAGAGGGACTGGAACGGGGCATTTCTGATTGCCGCTGAGAGCGTGCCTTGATATATATGTGAATTGATATGATATGATTTGAGGCTGAGTCCTCCTGGTCTGGGACCATTTGTTGGGTGAGAGCTGTCGTGCCCGCGTGGTAAAGGTCCTGTACTCCTGTTTGCTTTCGACTAGGTTGGGTGGTTGACCGAGGAGATGTAGACGTGTGCGAGCTCAATGATGTTTCCCCCTCATCATTGATGCTAACCGAGATAATAAAACTTAATAGACAAAGATGTTTCAAGAAAAGTATATTAAAGTATCAAGTATCGAGCAAAAGTTTATAAGACAACGATAAGAAAGAATTCTTGGAATAAGAGATAAGTATGGAAACTGTGATGAAAGAAGGTTTGGGAAAAATTGTGAAAGCTTGTGAGAAAGATTCTGAGAATGTGATTGTAAGTGCGTGAATGAATTAATTGGTTAAGAATGATGGTATTGATGTGATTAGAATGTTCTGATATATTTTGTTCTAGGTGAATCATATATACTATGTGTATTACATGTTATGTATGTTGATGATGCTATAGTTAGGTTGTTTTATTATAATATCTGTCTATATTTATATTTGACCTACCCTGAGACCGCATGGTCAACCCGTTGGTGTTCGGAACACTGACTCTCTCCTACCGTGTTGTCGTATTGGCAAATGCTAATATTGCAACCGGTAGATGGCGTAGTGCCAGGAAAGGCAAGTACCCGATGACTCTCTGAGTGAGACTCTTGAGATGGTTGGAGACAACAACTCTGCTTGCGGACCGAGAGCTTGATCTACCAAGACCCGGAGTTAGACGGAAAGACTTAGGGATTATGACTAGAGGATAGGTAATCCCCCTCAGAGCTTTGTACTCCATTGTAAGTACTTAGTTACCTAGTGTAACATCCTAAACTTTATTTTAAATGAAATTATTAAACAAAAACCTAAGAAAAATTGGAATAATGACTTAATGAATTTTGGTAGATAGGTGAGTGGTGATTATAAGTCCTAGGGGTTGTATAAAAGGCAGTTGTGGCTTCGGGCAAAGTCATATAAGCGAAATCGGGAGTTAAATCGGCGTTTTAGATGTTAGAAATCGACCGAAAAGAGAAAAATTAGAAATTTGTTATTGGATGCTACGAAAATAAATTCCACCGTTGGATATGAAGTTTATGGGGTGAAGAAGCTTATCTAAAAATCTGGACTCGATCCGACGGTTAATGAAAAAGTTACGGCGAATCGAAGATTTGAATCCTGTTTCTCGCCCAGGCGCACCAGCCATGCGCCCAGGCGGGTGCACTATTCATTTGGTGCACCAGACAGTGAAAAACCCGCCCAGGCGAGGCACCAATTCGCCCAGGCGAGTGGTGATGTGCACCAGCCGCACCAGTTTGCGTGTGGCGCGCCAAAAACCTCCCTGACCGCACCAGCCATGCACCAGCTTGGTGCTGGTGCTGATCTCCTGCCCAGGCGAGCCTAGCATGCGCCCAGGCGAGCCTAGCATGCGCCCGGGCGCGTGGCGCATACCAGATTTCTTCTGGTCCGTTGATTCTGGCTTGGTGGCTAAGTTTGCCACACCAACCACACGATTTTCCCAGGCCAAGGCAGAAAAAATAAGGCACCAAAAACATAACACTTCACCACCTTTCAACTCCAACACAAACCCACCATCTTCATCAAACTCTCTCAACCCCAAGAACACTCTCATCATCATCCCACCATAAACACTTGATTCTTGGGCACCTCAACCCAAAATCAAACACACCCATCAAGCCTTGCACCATGGATTTTGATTGAAGCTTCATTCCTTCTTCTCCCTTGGACTCACGAGTTTGCTCCCTCCTTCCTTCTTCTTGGTTTTTCAATTTCCACCATTGATTGGGGTAAGTTAGCTTCATGCCATGAATTAATTTCCTTTCCATTTCAACTTTCCTTAGCTCATAGAGATTGTGCTCTAAAACCTTAGGGTTCTTGCACTCATGGTTATGTAGGGATTGTGTTTCATGCCTTCCAACCAAAACCAAGGCAAGGACAAGGATCACTCATCTTGTTCTCTCTCAAATAGGATTGTGTACCATCATTTCATCATTTCCTTATTGAGGTGGCAAGCTAGGCTTAGGAAATTCAAGTTTCCAAGACTTTGAGCTAGGGCTCACTAAGGTTCTATATACTTCTTGCTAATTTAAGGTAAGGAGTGGGTTATAGTGAGTATTACCTTACTCTGGGGTTTAGTTTACAATATGCATATAATGGGTACTAAGAGTTATGTGTTAGTTTAGGTTGTAATATTATAGAATAATTATTAAAATAGAACTTATGACAGAGGGAAAATATTTGGTTGATTATGTGCTTCATTTTGATATTTGGTGATATTGATGATATTAATGAAATGTTAATTTGTGCTAATTAAGTTATGAGATTAAGTGTGATGATTGGATAGTGTAAATGTGTACGGTTGTGATTAACTTGAGTAATGGAATTGTTAAATAGTGATAATGTTAAAAGAATGAAATGAATTATACCCGGGCGCAGTAAGTCGTGAGTGCACGGGGGTGCAGACGCAGTAGGTCGTGACTAGAGGAAAGAATGAAATGAACTATACCCGGGCGCAGTAAGTCGTTATCGCACGGTGGTGCGAACGCAGTAGGTCGTGACCAGGGGAGAGTGAAACACACTCGGGCGCAGTAAGTCGTTATCGCGCGGTGGTGCGAACGCAGTAGGTCGCGACCAGGGGATTGAGAAACATACCCGGGCGCAGTAAGTCGTGAGTGCACAGGAGTGCAGACGCAGTAGGTCGTGACCAGGGGATTGAGAAACCTACCCGGGCGCAGTAAGTCGTGAGTGCACAAGAGTGCAGACGCAGTAGGTCGTGACCAGGGACAGATTGAAAAGAATTATGAATATGGATAAAGTGTATGGAACAAAAGACTCTAAGAAAATGATGAATAAGATTGAATATGCAAGATTGACTTGAGTAACCAATGAAACATTTTGGTAATGAATTGCGATATGTGAAGCTTTATGATATTGTGAATGAATTGCTAAATGTGTATGACTTAGTATAGCATTATGTCGTATTTGGAAACTGCTTCCCCATTTTATGTGTAATACTCACTCCTTACTATCTCCACAGGTACTGAGGAAGAGTTTGCACCTGACCAGGCCGAGCAGGAGTACTCTCCCTCACAGGGAGAGTAGGTCACTTATAGTTATGTAGGACATGGGAATGTCCTGGGCCCGGTGATGTGATGTGATTCATTTTTGATGTATATAATGTAAATAGCTTTTTGGGGGCCCAGGACGACTCCTTTGGGTAGGAGTCCTATTTCGGGAAAAGAACTGTTTTCCGAAACTTGTTTATATTTCCGCTTACTCTGATGTTTCATACTCTGACTTTCTGATTTGTGCACGATGTTGCACTAGATGTGATAGATGTGAATAGCCCTGCTGGCTTTGAAATTTGAATGATGTTGTTTATCAGGTTGCAGGAAAACCGGAATTTTTGGGAAAGTCCTAAAAACAAACGAAACTCCGTCCGTTTGACGGGAGATTTTTATAAATTAAAAGAAAATTTTAAGTTCACTATTTTAATTAAGGGTATAAAAGGGTAAATAAACTTAGGTGTTACATTTTATGGTATCAGAGCAGTTTCCCTCGGCCTTTGGAGTTATGAGCTACTCTAGTGATTACTCACCGAGCGAGTGATCGATAATTATAGTTTAGAGTCTAGAGTTTATTGATAGGATGTTTATACTATTAATTATGCTATTAAGCATTAACTGTCGGCCTTGTGCATGACTAAACAGAATGGCTGGTAGACGGATCGATAATGATGGGATCCGAGCTATTCTGGAGCAGATGGCACAGATGCAACAGAATCAGGGGAATAACATCGCAGCAGCAGCTGCAGCAGCAGCGATAGCAACAACGGCTGCAATGATTCCTCAACCCCCAGCTCCAGTTGCTATTGATTCATTGGCGCGGTTCAGAAAGAACGATCCGCAGAAGTTCGAAGGTGGGTTCAATCCCGATGGGGCACAGCTATGGTTGCAAGAGATCGAGAAGATTCTTAATACTATGGCACCACCGGAGGAACAGAAGGTTCTGCTAGCACAGTACATGCTGACTAGTGAAGCGGAACACTGGTGGCAACAAATGCGGAGGGGATTGGAGGCGAACAATCAGGCGATCACATGGGATTTGTTCAAGAATCATTTTCTGGGCAAATACTTTCCTGAAGATGTTCGTAGAGAGAAGGATATAACTTTTCTGCAGCTCGTGCAAGGGAACATGAGCGTCGGTGAATATGCTGCTAGGTTTGAGGACTTGATCCGCTATGCAGGGAGTTACAGGGATGCGGATGAAAGGACCAAGTGCATCAAGTTCGAGACCGGACTTCGTTCTGAAATCAAGATGGCTTTTGAATATCAGAACATCGCCAACCTGTCTCAACTGATCAACATGACTAGAACTTATGAGAAGAGCAGGAAGCAGCGTGCAGCTGAGAAACGCAGCAAGAATGTGCAAAAGTCTGGAGGTCCTATCAGGGGCAAGAGTTCGGTGCAGCGACCAGGTCCTTACTCCCAGCCTAGAACAAGCCAAGCAGTAAGTGCTTTTGGTCCTATTCCGACTTGTCCACATTGTGGTAGACACCATAAGGGAGATTGCTGGACATTGGATCCGAGTAAGGGTCCAACCTGTTACAAGTACGGGCAGCCGGGTCACATTATAACTAACTGTCCTAAAAATGCAGTCAAGAAGGAGGTTAATGTGGCTAAGGTTCAGAAAGCTGGTGATAATCGGGTGACTCGGAAGGGCAAGGTGTATACTCTGGATGGCGAGGAAGTTACAGATGCTGATGAACTGATTAGAGGTACCGGTTATATTAATAATGTTCCTTGTGGTATTCTCTTTGATTGCGGAGCTACTCATTCATTTATTTCTGCCGATTGCATGAAGAAGTTAGGGTTGTCTGCATTAGAAATGCCTTATAAATTATCTGTCTCTACACCCACAAATTCTTCTGTAGTCACATCAACTATGTGTTTGGATTGCCCACTTCGAGTATTGGAGCGGGAATTCAAAGTAAATCTAATCTGTTTGCCTCTAACTAAACTTGACATCATTCTGGGCATGGACTGGATGTCTCGACACCATGTTCTGATTGACTGTCATCAGAAATCAATTACTATCAGTGATCTTTCTTTATCTGTCCTGGAGAAGAATGAGGAGGCAGATATCAGTCAGATTCCGATAGTCTGCGAATTTCCAGAAGTCTTTCCTGCAGAGATTCCTGGATTACCGCCAAACAGAGAAGTGGAGTTTAGTATTGATCTGATGCCTGGTGCAGGTCCTATTTCAATAGCCCCGTACCGGATGGCACCTCCGGAGTTAGAAGAGTTGAAAAAGCAGATAGAGGAGCTTTTGGCCAAGGGTTTGATTAGACCGAGTGTGTCACCTTGGGGAGCTCCGATTCTTTTTGTCAAAAAGAAGGACGGAAGTCTCCGAATGTGCATCGACTACAGGCAGTTGAATGCGCTGACTGTGAAAAACAAATATCCTCTCCCTCGCATTGACGATTTGTTGGACCAATTGCGAGGAGCAGCTGTATTTTCTAAGATTGACCTTCGATCGGGATACCATCAGATCCGTATCCGAGAGGAGGACATTCCTAAAACGGCATTCAGGTCGAGATATGGACATTTTGAGTATGTGGTTATGTCCTTTGGTCTCACTAATGCTCCGGCCATCTTCATGGACTATATGAACAGGATTTTCAGGCCGTACTTGGATTCTTTTGTCATAGTCTTTATCGACGACATTCTCATCTATTCTAAGAGTCCAAATGAGCACGCCGAGCATCTGAGAATTGTGCTGCAAATTCTCAAATCCAAACAGCTTTATGCAAAGCTTTCTAAATGTAGTTTCTGGTTGAATGAAGTGCAGTTTCTGGGGCATGTCATTTCTGAGAAGGGTGTTGTTGTCCATCCTTCTAAGGTGGAAGCGGTGCTTAAGTGGAGGAGACCTAAGTCCATTACTGAGATCAGAAGCTTTCTTGGTATGGCTGGGTATTATCGGAGGTTTATTGAGGGGTTTTCTAAATTGGCCCTTCCTTTGACAACTCTTACACGGAAAGGTGTTCCGTTTGAGTGGTCCCCGGAATGTGAAAGTAGTTTCCAAGAATTGAAGAGGCGGTTGACTAGTTCCCCAGTGTTAATTTTGCCGGACCCGACTCAATCCTTCGTGGTGTATTGTGATGCTTCTAAACAAGGGTTGGGTTGTGTGTTGATGCAGCAAGGGCAAGTCATAGCTTATGCATCCAGACAATTGAGGCAGCATGAACAGAACTATCCCACTCATGATCTTGAGTTGGTGGCAGTGGTTTTTGCTTTGAAAATCTGGAGGCATTATTTATATGGTTCAAAGTTCGAAGTCTTTAGCGATCATAAAAGTCTTCGCTATCTCTTCGATCAAAAAGAGTTGAATATGAGACAGAGGAGGTGGATGGAATTTCTGAAAGACTACGACTTCGATCTTCAGTATCATCCGGGCAAAGCCAGTGTAGTGGCTGATGCACTAAGTCGTAAGACTTTGCATGTCAGCAATCTGATGGTGAAAGAGATGCAATTGATCCAAGAGTTCAGTGACCTCAACTTGAACATGCAAGTGAAAGAGAAGAGCATCGTTCTAGAAATGTTGCAGGTTACTAATGATTTGATTGGTCTTATTAAAGAAAGACAAGCTGACAATTCGGAATTGCAAAAGTTGTTAGAAGGGGCATCGGGCAATGAAGAGCCCGACTTTGTGAAAGGTTTTGATGGCATTATCCGATTTAGGGGTCGGATATGTGTTCCTATGGATTTTGAAGTTAGAAGAGATATCCTATGGGAAGCGCATCGAACCAAGATGAATTTCCATCCTGGTGCAACAAAGATGTACCAAGATTTGAAAAGGATTTATTGGTGGCCGAAGTTGAAAACTGATGTGGCCGATCACGTGTCTCATTGCCTAACTTGTCAGAAAGTCAAGATTGAGCATCAAAAGCCTGGTGGTCCTTTGCGATCACTTGATATTCCGGAGTGGAAATGGGACAGTATAGCTATGGACTTTGTGACGGGTTTACGAAGGACTGCTGGAGGATGTGATGCAGTTTGGGTGGTTGTGGACCGTCTTACAAAGTGTGCTCATTTCATTCCTATCCACAAGAAATATACTCTGGAGAAGTTGACTCAGTTGTATATCAGGGACATAGTCAAGTTGCATGGTGTTCCTACCAGTATTATATCCGATCGTGATCCGAGATTTCTGTCTAGATTTTGGCAGAGTCTTCACGAGGCATTGGGTACTAAGCTGAAATTTAGTACGGCTTACCATCCGCAAACAGACGGACAATCTGAGCGTACTATCCAGACACTTGAGGATTTACTGAGAGCATGTGTTCTGGAGCAAGCTGGTAGTTGGGAGCAGTTACTGCCGTTGACGGAGTTCACTTACAACAACAGCTTTCACTCCAGTATCGGTATGGCACCATTTGAGGCTCTCTACGGGAGTAAATGTAGGACGCCTCTGTGTTGGTTCCAAATAGGTGAAAATCTGTTGACAGGTCCCGACATTGTGAAAGAAACAACTGAGAGGATCACAATGATCAAGAATAAGATGAAAACTTCACAGGATCGCCAGAAGAGTTATGCTGATAGGCGAAGGAGACCCTTGGAGTTTGATGTTGGGGAGCATGTATTCCTAAGAGTGTCTCCGGTTACAGGAATCGGTAGGGCAATTAAGTCCAGGAAACTAACTCCTCGGTTTGTTGGGCCTTATGAGATTCTGAAGAAGGTTGGCCCGGTGGCTTACAAGATTGCCTTACCCCCTCACTTGGCAAGGCTTCATGACGTGTTTCATGTTTCACAATTAAGGAAATACATCCATGATCCTTCACATGTGGTTACCTTAGACGATTTGCCTTTGAAGGAGAACTTAACTTTCGAGGTTCTGCTAGTTAGAATTGAAGACAGGCAGGTGAAGCAGCTCAGAGGCAAGGAAATCTCTTTGGTGAAAGTTATTTGGATCAGGAACAATGTGGAAGAGGCTACATGGGAACTGGAGGACAAGATCAGGCAGTCTCATCCACAATTGTTCGACGAATTTCGAGGACGAAATTCAGGTAAGTGGGAGAGAATTGTAACATCCTAAACTTTATTTTAAATGAAATTATTAAATAAAAACCTAAGAAAAATTGGAATAATGACTTAATGAATTTTGGTAGATAGGTGAGTGGTGATTATAAGTCCTAGGGGTTGTATAGAAGGCAGTTGTGGCTTCGGGCAAAGTCATATAAGCGAAATCGGGAGTTAAATCGGCGTTTTAGATGTTAGAAATCGACCGAAAAGAGAAAAATTAGAAATTTGTTATAGGATGCTACGAAAATAAATTCCACCGTTGGATATGAAGTTTATGGAGTGAAGAAGCTTATCTAAAAATCTGGACCCGATCTGACGGTTAACGAAAAAGTTACGGCGAATCGAAGATTTGAATCCTATTTCTCGCCCAGGCGCACCAGCCATGCGCCCAGGTGGGTGCACTATTCATTTGGTGCACCAGACAGTGAAAAACCCGCCCAGGCGAGGCACCAATTCGCCCAGGCGAGTGGTGATGCGCACCAGCTGCACCAGTTTGCGTCTGGCGCGCCAGAAACCTCCCTGACCGCACCAGCCATGCACCAGCTTGGTGCTGGTGCTGATCTCCCGCCCAGGCGAGCCTAGCATGCGCCCAGGCGCGTGGCGCAGACCAGATTTCATCTGGTCCGTTGATTCTGGCTTGGTGACTAAGTTTGCCACACCAGCCACACGATTTTCCCAGGCCAAGGCAGAAAAAATAAGGCACCAAAAACATAACACTTCACCACCTTTCAACTCCAACACAAACCCACCATCTTCATCAAACTCTCTCAACCCCAAGAACACTCTCATCATCATCCCACCATAAACACTTGATTCTTGGGCACCTCAACCCAAAATCAAACACACCCATCAAGCCTTGCACCATGGATTTTGATTGAAGCTTCATTCCTTCTTCTCCCTTGGACTCACGAGTTTGCTCCCTCCTTCCTTCTTCTTGGTTTTTCAATTTCCACCATTGATTAGGGTAAGTTAGCTTCATGCCATGAATTAATTTCCTTTCCATTTCAACTTTCCTTAGCTCATAGAGATTGTGCTCTAAAACCTTAGGGTTCTTGCACTCATGGTTATGTAGGGATTGTGTTTCATGCCTTCCAACCAAAACCAAGGCAAGGACAAGGATCACTCATCTTGTTCTCTCTCAAATAGGATTGTGTACCATCATTTCATCATTTCCTTGTTGAGGTGGCAAGCTAGGCTTAGGAAATTCAAGTTTCCAAGACTTTGAGCTAGGGCTCACTAAGGTTCTATTTACTTCTTGCTAATTTAAGGTAAGGAGTGGGTTATAGTGAGTATTACCTTACTCTGGGGTTTAGTTTACAATATGCATATAATGGGTACTAAGAGTTATGTGTTAGTTTAGGTTGTTATATTATAGAATAATTATTAAAATAGAACTTATGACAGAGGGAAAATATTTGGTTGATTATGTGCTTCATTTTGATATTTGGTGATATTGATGATATTAATGAAATGTTAATTTGTGCTAATTAAGTTATGAGATTTAAGTGTGATGATTGGATAGTGTAAATGTGTACGGTTGTGATTAACTTGAGTAATGGAATTGTTAAACAGTGATAATGTTAAAAGAATGAAATGAATTATACCCGGGCGCAGTAAGTCGTGAGTGCACGGGGGTGCAGACGCAGTAGGTCGTGACCAGGGGAAAGAATGAAATGAACTATACCCGGGCGCAGTAAGTCGTTATCGCACGGTGGTGCGAACGCAGTAGGTCGTGACCAGGGGAGAGTGAAACACACCCGGGCGCAGTAAGTCATTATCGCGCGGTGGTGCGAACGCAGTAGGTCGTGACCAGGGGATTGAGAAACATACCCGGGCGCAGTAAGTCGTGAGTGCACAGGAGTGCAGACGCAGTAGGTCGTGACCAGGGGATTGAGAAACATACCCAGGCGCAGTAAGTCGTGAGTGCACAAGAGTGCAGACGCAGTAGGTCGTGACCAGGGACAGATTGAAAAGAATTATGAATATGGATAAAGTGTATGGAACAAAAGACTCTAAGAAAATGATGAATAATATTGAATATGCAAGATTGACTTGAGTAACCAATGAAACATTTTGGTAATGAATTGCGATATGTGAAGCTTTATGATATTGTGAATGAATTGCTAAATGTGTATGACTTAGTATAGCATTATGTCGTAATTGGAAACTGCTTCCCCATTTTATGTGTAATACTCACTCCTTACTATCTCCACAGGTACTGAGGAAGAGTTTGCACCTGACCAGGCCGAGCAGGAGTACTCTCCCTGTGACTCTCCCTCACAGGGAGAGTAGGTCACTTATAGTTATGTAGGACATGGGAATGTCCTGGGCCCGGTGATGTGATGTGATTCATTTTTGATGTATATTATGTAAATAGCTTTTTGGGGGCCCAGGACGACTCCTTTGGGTAGGAGTCCTATTTCGGGAAAAGAACTGTTTTCCGAAACTTGTTTATATTTCCGCTTACTCTGATGTTTCATACTCTGACTTTCTGATTTGTGCACGATGTTGCACTAGATGTGATAGATGTGAATAGCCCTGCTGACTTTGAAATTTGAATGATGTTGTTTATCAGGTTGCAGGAAAACCGGAATTTTTGGGAAAGTCCTAAAAACAAACGAAACTCTGTCCGTTTGACGGGAGATTTTTATAAATTAAAAAGAAAATTTTAAGTTCACTATTTTAATTAAGGGTATAAAAGGGTAAATAAACTTAGGTGTTACACCTAGCTCTATCATACTGTACCCGGGCAAAAGTATTTATTTGGCACATATATTTTGGAACAAGTAAAAGGGCTAATGTTTTAAATGATGTTTTAGAAAACGAGTTTCAAAGTGCGGTGTCATGTGACATCTCGATTTGGAACTTGAAAGAGTTGTGCAATATGAGAACATGAGTTTTAATTGTAACTGTGTTTTGAAAATCGAAATGTTCTCATCTTGTGTAACGCTTGCTTTTTTTAGAAAAAAAAATGGCCCTAATTTTCACTACTTTGAGTTTAAGTTTTCAAGTGGCCAAATCGGGGTGTTACAAAAGACTCCAAAACCAAATCAAATTTCAAATAAAAGATTTTCAAGAAAACTTTGAAATAATTAAAATAATCCTTTCATTAAAACAAATCCATTTTTTTTAAAGCACTCTACTGATTATAAAAATTATTTTCCTGAACCATTAAACAGAATTCAAAGCTCTAGGAAATAAACCAAACCAAAATCAGACACTGATCAAAGAATACTATTTAAAAGTTTCAAATTAATTTAAATTATTTTAAATTACGTTTTTAAATAAAACATTTTCTTTGAAATTCAAACACATATTTTTCACAAACAAGGCTCACAAACAGATTCAGAACAATTTTCAATTCAATACATCCAGTTAGCACGAAAATTAGTACATACAGTTCAAGACACACAAAAACACACATCATGCAGGCATTACATTTTCAATCATTCAAAACCATCAATCAGATTCTATTCTTAATAAATTAATTTACTTAAGAAAATAATTTAAACTTAATCTTCTAATTAATTTAACATAAACCGAACCACTATGGTTCATAATTTTCCAATCACAATTCAATTTTAAAACTAAAAATCATTGAATTAGTTCTACCAAAAATCTTTTCACATAATCTCATGAAACCACAAAGAATTAAAAGAAACACACACCATGCACCTAGGAATATAGCTATCATCATGGTCATTTTATGAAAATAATTTTCCTACCAATTAAATATATGTTGGCCGAATTATACACACACAATTTCGGAAAGATTTAATGCACAATTAAAAACATAGAAGCATGAAATCATTTTCTTTCTTTTATGAGTAAAAACCGAGAGCATGCAGTAAAGAAAATCAACAATTTTAATTTACCTTCAAGACTTTAAATCAACCAACAACTTGAATCACAATTCACTTCAAAGGTTCACATGCATTTTCCTTTTAAATTCAATTATTTCATGCATATAATTTTTAAGTCCTTAGATTAAAATAATTTCATCATGCATGCACCTAAAATGAGGAACAATATAGCTACCTATGTTTCCTTAGAATGGCCGAACATCATCATTGAAAAGGACATGGTTCTCATTCATTTTCAACATCCATGAATCACAAAAGTCAAAGCAAATCATGTAGGAGTTCAAGACCATATTTCTAAACAACACACCAAATCACATACACAAACAAATTCAAGTTCATAATTCATTCTCAACCAAAAATAAGGATTCAATTTTATCTTCATGAATTTAACTTGCATGTTCTTAAAATTATTAGATCTAATCTTGAAATAAACATGCATCATGTTTAGCAAAATAAGAAGCATAAATCCTATTATTTTCAAGCTTGGCCGAATGGCCTCATAAAATTTTAACACACACAAATTTCAAGTACTAAATCAAACCATGCTTGAAATCATTTTAAATCTTACTTCTTTAATTATTTTCTTTAAAACCGAATTAAACATAAAACAAAAACATGACCTTTTCTTTTGAAAATAACATGCATGTACTTTAAATCATTAGATCTAGTCATAAAACAAACATGCACCAACTCAAACACTAGATCAATCATGCTTGTATTTAAAAATCATTTTAAAACTTAGTTTCTTTAATTTTTTCTTTGAAAACCGTATAACATAGAGGAAGGAAACATAATCTTTTCTTGAAAAATAACATGCAAGATTAAAGGTTTTAACTTATTTATTTATCAACAAAAATAATCACATGCATATATTAAGATTATCACAAATTTAACATGCAAAACCAAAGATTTACAAATCAAGTTTAGATCATACTTTCATTCATCAAAGAATCATGAAAATACTTGTAATACCCCAATTTTTGTTCCCAAATAAATAAAAGGAATATTTAAATAAAACTAATTATATGGAATTAGTTAGTTTTATTTATTAATTTATTGTTATATTGAAAGAATTATCCAAGGAAATATAAGAGAAAATAATTTGGGTTCTAAAAATAAGGATTTTTGCAGTTTAATCCTTGGAAAGGACCTAAGAGGTAATATTGGTAAGATATTTGGAGGGAAAGTGAATAAAATAATAATTTTTGAAAATCTGAGTGCATTACTCGAGTAGCCCGATCAATTTACTCGAGTAACAGTGGTGCTGAAGCTGAAGATAGTGCGTTTGATGATTCAACAATTTGGGTAATTCAATTGTTAACACCTAGCACCGACTGGATTAGTTGGAAACACGTGTTGGTGTGCATGATAGCCATTCTTGGCTATAAATTGATGGATTTGGTTGATGAATTGGGGGGAAATTAAGAAAAAGAAGGGAAACTCTGTCAAATTCGGTTTTGAACCCCCTCTATTCATAACCTTCATTCTTCACCTTCCCTTAAACACAGTTGATGAGCTTGATACCTTCTTCAAGCTTGTCACAAGACCTTTAATTTGAGACAAGAATCGTGTGTTTTGGTGGCTGGAGCAAGGAGAACGAATTGCTTGTTTTGGTGGCTGGAGCAAGGAGAACGAATTGCTTGAAGTTGGGATCAAGAAACTGAAGGTTGCAGTTTCAGTTTTGAGAAGCCAAGTTCAAGCTTTCGATTTTGGTAGGTAGAGGGTCTCAAATCGTGCCATTTTGATTTCTATTTAGAGTTTGCAATGTCTAGTTTTTATATTGACCAAGATTACTCATTTTCATGTACGTTTGGTTTGTCAAATCATCACCCGAACTTGTTCTGCTGAACCTGTTTTGGAACCGAAAACAGAGCATTTGGAGTTTGGTAATTCTGTGAGTTTCTTTGCTGCCTGTGCATCCAAAAAGCTTCATTGAGGTAAGGGAGAAGCTTTACTAATGCTAGAATAGATGGAGGAATTGATTTCAATATTGGTTGAACCACCATGAGGTTCAAAGGGCACTAGGTTAGGGGACAATGGCTTGGAGGCCAATTTGATCTTAAAACTGAATTGGAACATGTTAGATTTTGATATCTAAAGTTAAATGAACCTTCAATTTGATCTAAAATTGGGTAATTAAGGAATTGGTATGTGAGGTTGTGTTTTAGGTCAAAATTGGGGAAAATTGTTATGATTCTGTGATTTTGGTGTTAATGCTTGAAATTGATGCTATGAACAAATTTAATGTAATGTATTTGAGTTGGTTTAAAGCTTAACTTTGGTAAAAATTGGATTGGCATGAGTTTGACATATAAAAACCAGTTCAGCAGTGTTTTACTGCATAATTTACTCGAGTAATTCGAGCTGTCACTCGAGTAATGCGTGAAAATTCTGATTTATCTGATGAGTGCAAGAGGATTACTCGATTAATCTGAAGTATTACTCGAGTAACACCTTAAAACTTTGAATAATTTGAAATATATGCAGTACTACTCGAGTAATAGATCTGTTAATCGAGTAATGCGAAAGGTGCAAAAATATTACTCGAGTAATTTGAGCTGTCACTCGAGTAATGCGAAAGGTGCAAAAATATTACTCGAGTAATTCGAGCTGTCACTCGAGTAATGTGAAAGGTGCAAAAATATTACTCGAGTAATCTAATGCAATACTCGATTAATAGACTCTGTTAATCTCTTAGTGACTGAATTGTTGTAAAAGGATCAGAATTTAATTATGCCAAGTCCCAGCTTCGAACAACTTAAATGACATTGAATAGTATGGGTAGTCAAAGCCATGCATAGCATCTGCATTATTTGGATTCCCACATGTGTGGAGACACGTCCGTGAGGCGTGGGCATATCCTTTCGGTTGAACTCGAGGGACCTGGGTGTCTGCTCCAAAGGGTTCACGGGGGAGTGTCGGTGACCGGGGTTGCACCTTCTGTTTCCGGAAATACACACGTGCGTGTGGGCATGTCATTTGGTGCCGGACTCGATGAGGCGTAGTCCTACGGGATACGTCGGCAACATTTCTAAGAGCTCTAGAGGTGTTGATTTATTTGCGGGCCGAGTTCGATGAGATACTCAGTATGGGTATCGGGCATGTTTATTTTAAGGTGCCACGGAAGCCTATTTGTTGTAGTTGGCCAACAATCATGCATTGATAAAATTAGATGCATCATGACTGTATATTCTATTGATTTATAATTAAGTCTTGATGTTGGTGTTTAACATGGTTGACTAAAGATTTATAAGTTATATTAATAGCAATAAATAAAGTCTTACTTGATTAGAACTGTACCCTGTCTATTTTATTATGTGTTAGTATTTGCTAACTCCCTATGCCCTTGCAGGTGATGGCTCGTTACCTGACATATGTGGAGTTACGCCCGCTCCGTAGAGGAGTGTGGGACTACGAGGAGCACCGAGCGTTGTTCGAGGATGAGGTTGACGTGATCTTTCGTCATCCTAACCCCCTGGCTCGAGTGCGACCTCGTAGGCTTGGCATCCCCATGATCTACATGCTGCACATTCCACCAGCTTACACTTACCATTTTGGTTCTCCACCCCCACATCATGGACGTCGCTTTCATAATCTACATGTCCGACGCCCAGCCACCCGTACACGTCCCTCTACTTCTGATGAGGCTACTGCTACGGCCACTCCTCGTCCCGGTCCGACCACCAGGGTACGTTTTGCACCCTCACCTGAGCCAGTGCGTCGCACTGCTATCCCTGTTGTGTCGGATGAGGAGGAGGAGGACCCCGTAGAGGACGTGGATGGGCCAGCGGCGGACAGTCAGTGATGTGGTGTCTTTTCTGAGCGTATGTGCAGTATGGGGACCGTGGTAGGATGTGGTGTTTAGCTTTTGGAAGACCAGGGATCAGACATCAGCGTGGGTGGATCATGGCTCAGCTCTCGAAGACTCTTTTATTTTGATTTGTGTTATATTGTATATAGTTGAGAGGGTCTATGAGAGCTGTTATTTTATATCTGCTGGTCTGTATCCTTATATTTTGCTACCTCGACTTTTATCTCTGATACTTGGGTACCTGAGTTTTTATATATATATATGGGCTATAGTTGTGTAGTTATTATGATCCTTAAAATTATTTCAATTACAACTGCAGTAATCATTTTGAAAATCGTTTCCGCTGAAAGTACAAACAGGTACTCAACCGTTCATTTTCGAAAGAAATGTGTTTTCGAATCAAAGCTTTCGAATATGGAACTTGGCGTATAGAAAGAAAAAGTTTTTCCATAAAGTTCCTATATGTATAACATTTATTATATATTTCAGCTTTCTTTATTTAATATAAATAAAGCTATATTTTGAGAATGTCTCATAATTTGTTAATACACATCGAGTGTCCACATTTGTTGGTATCAGAGCTGTGATCCTGCGAACTGATGCTGATCTGTGATCTCCAAAAGGTAATATTTGTTTTAGATGCTTGCTTTAGCGTCTATGTATAGTGAGTTTTAGAATTGGAAAGAGGTGTGTCATGCATACTTCTCGTTAGGATGTTAGCCTGATGTAGAATCTTCAGTGCAGGTTAAAGATGTCTACTAGAAACAATAATAATCATATGGCCGAGGCCATAGAGAGGTTGACTGATGTATTAGTGAATATGCGTCAGCAACAATCTAATCCGCCCCATCAGCCAATGCAAGCAGAGAACCAGGAGTCGAAGACTTTCTCGGAATTTCGACGCTTTAAACCTTCAAAGTTTGAAGGAGGTCACGAGCCTGAGGAAGCGAATTGTTGGATTCAGGAGTTGAACAAGATCTTTCGCGCTATGGAATGCACCGATGCTCAAAGAGTGAAGTTTGCAGTTTTCATGTTGTGTGGTGAAGCTGAGAATTGGTGGCATCACACCATACAACTTTTGAATTATGAAGGAGGGTTGATTACTTGGGATGTGTTTGTTGAGAAATTTCTCAATAAATACTTTCCTGAGTATCAAAGGAGAAAGAAGGAGTTGGAATTTATGCAATTGAAACAAGGAGACATGAGTGTAGGGGAATACGCAGCAAAGTTCGAGGAGCTTATCAAGTATTCTCCGTACTACCAACTCAACCCGGACGAGAGGTCCAAATGCATCAAGTTTGAGAATGGGATCAAGACGGAGATAAAGTCTGCTTTTGGATATCAAAAGGTGAGAAGTTTTCCTGCTTTAGTAGAGATGTGCCGAGTTTATGAAGATGATAAGAAAGAGGAAGAGGCACAAAGGAGGAGTCAATCAGGAACTGGACGCATCAGGGAGAAAAATTTCAACAACCGGAGTAAGGGTCCTTATTATCATAAAGGAAAAGGGAAGGAAATGAATGGTGGTAAAGGTACTCCTCAAACAAGTAATCGTAAGTGCGAGAAGTGTAACCGCTTCCATTTCGGAACAAACTGTTATGCTGCTCAGCATGGCCTTTGTTTCAATTGTGGGAAGAAAGGGCACTATTCTCGTGAATGCAAGGAGCCGGTAAAGAAAGAGGGAGTAAGCAGACCCGCTGTTGCTGGAAAAGTGTTTTCTTTGGGTGGAATGGAATTAACCCCATCATCTGGCCTAATCCAAGGTATCTATTTTATTAATGCCCAACCCTGTGTTGTTATGTTTGATTCCGGAGCCACACACTCTTTCGTGTCTTATGAGTGTGTAAATCGCTTAAGGTTAGTAGTATCTGAGTCACCCTATCATCTAAAGCTTGAAACCCCCACCAATAACCCTTGTGTTGTTTCTAAGGTTTGCAAAGATTGTAAGATAATGGTCCTAAACCATATATCCTCAGTAGATTTGATCTATTTACCCATGCTTAAGATAGATGTGATCCTAGGAATGGATTGGTTGCATCGAAATCAGGTTATCTTAGACTGTGAGGAAAAGACGATCCAGTTCCGAAACCATGAATCCTTAAGTTTTGAACCCCAAGGGTATGTTTGTCTATTCTCCTCAATTGTGGAAGATAAGAAGGAAGTGGAGATTGAGGATATTCTGGTGGTTAGAGACTTTCCGGAAGTGTTTCCAGAAGAAATTCCAGGATTACCGCCAAAGCGTGAGATTGAGTTTGGAATCGATCTCGTACCTGGAACCGGACCTATCTCGATTGCTCCGTATAGGATGGCACCACCGGAGATGGCCGAGATGAAGAAACAGATTGAAGAATTGCTGCAGAAGCAAATGATAAGGCCGAGTGTTTCGCCATGGGGAGCCCCGTTGTTGTTTGTTAAGAAGAAGGATGGTGGCATGAGAATGTGTGTGGACTATCGTCAGCTGAATAAGGTCACGATCAAGAACAAGTATCCTTTGCCAAGGATTGACGACCTTATGGATCAAGTTCGAGGAGCTTCAGTGTTTTCTAAGATCGATCTAAGGTCGGGATATCATCAAATTCGAATTCGGGATGAAGACATTCCGAAGACAGCTTTTCGATCAAGATATGGTCATTATGAGTATGTGGTTATGCCGTTTGGGCTAACGAATGCTCCTGCTATCTTCATGGATTATATGAACCGGATTTTCAGACCTTATTTGGATTCGTTCGTGGTGGTATTCATCGATGATATTCTTATCTATTCCAAGAGTCCTGAGGATCATGCTGAACATCTCAAGATTGTGTTGGGGATCTTGAAGGAGAAGCAGTTGTATGCCAAACTTGCCAAGTGTGAGTTTTGGTTGGACAAGGTGAACTTTTTGGGACATGTTATCACCAAGGAAGGCATTGCTGTAGATCCAGCTAAAGTTGGAGCTGTGCTGAAGTGGGAACAGCCAAAGACTGTGACCGAGGTCCGTAGTTTCTTGGGTTTAGCTGGATACTACCGGAGGTTTATTGAAGGTTTTTCGAAGATTGCCTTGCCATTGACTAAGTTGACTCGTAAAGATCAACCTTTCTTGTGGGATCATAAGTGTGAGGAAAGTTTTCAGTTGTTAAAGGAGAAGTTGACGTCCTCACCAGTGTTGGTGTTGCCTGACCCACATAGAAGCTTCGATGTTTATTGTGATGCTTCGAGGCAAGGACTTGGATGTGTTTTAATGCAAGATAGAAAAGTGGTAGCATACGCATCTAGGCAGTTGAAAGTGCATGAGGTCAACTATCCGACGCATGATTTAGAGCTTGCTGCTATTGTCTTCGCTCTGAAGATTTGGAGACACTACCTCTATGGCACTACCTTCAAGGTATTTAGTGACCATAAGAGTTTGAGGTACCTATTTGACCAGAAAGAGTTGAATTTGAGGCAAAGGCGTTGGATGGAGTTTATTAAGGATTATGATTTCGAACTCCAATACCATCCCGGTAAAGCAAATGTAGTAGCTGATGCTTTAAGCCGGAAGACTCTTCATATGAGTTCAATGATGATCAAGGAATTTTCTCTAATCGAGAAGTTTCGTGATCTAAGTATGACGTTGCAAGTGGAAAGAGAATGCTTTATGCTTGGTAAGTTGCAAATTACCAATGAATTCCTGATTCAAGTTCGGGAATCTCAGCAGATAGATGAAGAACTGCAAGAGAAGAGAAGGCTTATGTTGGAAGGGAAGGAACCAAACTTCCAGGTTGGAAGTGATGGAATTCTCCGATTCAAAGATCGGATTTGTATTCCAAAAAATCTAGAGATAAGAAGACTGATCCTAGACGAAGCGCATAAAAGTCGGATGAGTATTCATCCGGGATCAACCAAAATGTATCAAGATTTGAAGAAGCTGTTTTGGTGGTCTGGGTTAAAGAAAGATGTTGCTTCGTATGTTGCTTCTTGTCTGATTTGTCAGAAGGCGAAAGCTGAGTATAAGAAGCCAGGCGGTGAATTGCAACCCTTGGATATTCCTGTGTGGAAATGGGATAGCATATCAATGGATTTTGTGTCTGGATTACCAAGGACTATTGGAGGGCATGATGCAATTTGGGTAATTGTTGATAGATTGACCAAGTCGGCGCATTTCATTCCAGTTAATATGCGCTATCGCATGGATAAGTTTGCTGAATTGTACATCAAGGAAATCGTTCGTCTGCATGGTATACCTTCAAGTATTGTTTCGGATCGAGATCCGAGATTTACTTCGAAGTTTTGAAAGGGTTTGCAGCAATCTCTGGGATCAAAGTTGAGAATGAGTTCTGCTTACCATCCCCAGACTGATGGTCAGTCGGAAAGGACTATCCAGTCTCTTGAGGATTTGCTAAGGGCATGTGTGTTAGAAAGTCGGGAAGGTTGGGATAAACTCTTGTCTCTGATAGAGTTTACCTACAATAACAGTTATCACACCAGTATTGGAATGGTACCGTTCGAAGCTTTGTACGGAAGGAAGTGCCAAACTCCCCTATGTTGGTTCCAAGTGGGGGAGCAAACAATTATTGGACCTGAGCTTGTTCAGGAAACCTCTGAGAAGATTCAGATGATCAGAGAAAAGATGAAGACAGCGCAAAGCCGACAGAAAAGTTATGCGGATAAAAGGAGAAGACCCTTGGAGTTTGGAGAGGGCGATCATGTTTTTATTCGCGTAAGACCGACAACTGGTGTTGGGAGAGCTTTGAAGACAAAGAAGTTGTCAGCAAGGTTTATTGGTCCTTATCAGATACTCAAGCGTATCGGGTCTGTAGCTTATCAGCTCGCTTTGCCTCCGTCTTTGTCCAATCTTCATGATGTGTTTCATGTTTCGCAATTACGGAAATTTGTGCCAGATCCCGATTCAGTAATTGAAGTTCAACCTGATGATGTGGCTTTGAGAGAGAATCTCACTTTTGAGACAATCCCTGTCAGAATTGAAGATCGAAGATTGAAGCAGTTGCGGGGAAAGGAAATTCCTTTAGTCAAAGTTATTTGGGAAAATGCTGATGTATCAGAAGCAACTTGGGAATTAGAAGATAAGATGAGAAAGGATTATCCTGAGTTGTTTTTGTAAGCGGAATTTCGAGGACGAAATTCTTGTAAGTGGGGGAGAAATGTAATACCCCAATTTTTGTTCCCAAATAAATAAAAGGAATATTTAAATAAAACTAATTATATGGAATTAGTTAGTTTTATTTATTAATTTATTGTTATATTGAAAGAATTATCCAAGGAAATATAAGAGAAAATAATTTGGGTTCTAAAAATAAGGATTTTTGCAGTTTAATCCTTGGAAAGGACCTAAGAGGTAATATTGGTAAGATATTTGGAGGGAAAGTGAATAAAATAATAATTTTTGAAAATCTGAGTGCGTTACTCGAGTAGCCCGATCAATTTACTCGAGTAACAATGGTGCTGAAGCTGAAGATAGTGCGTTTGATGATTCAACAATTTGGGTAATTCAATTGTTAACACCTAGCACCGACTGGATTAGTTGGAAACACGTGTTGGTGTGCATGATAGCCATTCTTGGCTATAAATTGATGGATTTGGTTGATGAATTGGGGGGAAATTAAGAAAAAGAAGGGAAACTCTGTCAAATTCGGTTTTGAACCCCCTCTGTTCATAACCTTCATTCTTCACCTTCCCTTAAACACAGTTGATGAGCTTGATACCTTCTTCAAGCTTGTCACAAGACCTTTAATTTGAGACAAGAATCGTGTGTTTTGGTGGCTGGAGCAAGGAGAACGAATTGCTTGAAGTTGGGATCAAGAAACTGAAGGTTGCAGTTTCAGTTTTGAGAAGCCAAGTTCAAGCTTTCGATTTTGGTAGGTAGAGGGTCTCAAATCGTGCCATTTTGATTTCTATTTAGAGTTTGCAATGTCTAGTTTTTATATTGACCAAGATTACTCATTTTCATGTACGTTTGGTTTGTCAAATCATCACCCGAACTTGTTCTGCTGAACCTGTTTTGGAACCGAAAACAGAGCATTTGGAGTTTGGTAATTCTGTGAGTTTCTTTGCTGCCTGTGCATCCAAAAAGCTTCATTGAGGTAAGGGAGAAGCTTTACTAATGCTAGAATAGATGGAGGAATTGATTTCAATATTGGTTGAACCACCATGAGGTTCAAAGGGCACTAGGTTAGGGGACAATGGCTTGGAGGCCAATTTGATCTTAAAACTGAATTGGAACATGTTAGATTTTGATATCTAAAGTTAAATGAACCTTCAATTTGATCTAAAATTGGGTAATTAAGGAATTGGTATGTGAGGTTGTGTTTTAGGTCAAAATTGGGGAAAATTGTTATGATTCTGTGATTTTGGTGTTAATGCTTGAAATTGATGCTATGAACAAATTTAATGTAATGTATTTGAGTTGGTTTAAAGCTTAACTTTGGTAAAAATTGGATTGGCATGAGTTTGACATATAAAAACCAGTTCAGCAGTGTTTTACTGCATAATTTACTCGAGTAATTCGAGCTGTCACTCGAGTAATGCGTGAAAATTCTGATTTATCTGATGAGTGCAAGAGGATTACTCGATTAATCTGTTAATCGAGTAATGCGAAAGGTGCAAAAATATTACTCGAGTAATTTGAGCTGTCACTCGAGTAATGCGAAAGGTGCAAAAATATTACTCGAGTAATTCGAGCTGTCACTCGAGTAATGTGAAAGGTGCAAAAATATTACTCGAGTAATCTAATGCAATACTCGATTAATAGACTCTGTTAATCTCTTAGTGACTGAATTGTTGTAAAAGGATCAGAATTTAATTATGCCAAGTCCCAGCTTCGAACAACTTAAATGACATTGAATAGTATGGGTAGTCAAAGCCATGCATAGCATCTGCATTATTTGGATTCCCACATGTGTGGAGACACGTCCGTGAGGCGTGGGCATATCCTTTCGGTTGAACTCGAGGGACCTGGGTGTCTGCTCCAAAGGGTTCACGGGGGAGTGTCGGTGACCGGGGTTGCACCTTCTGTTTCCGGAAATACACACGTGCGTGTGGGCATGTCATTTGGTGCCGGACTCGATGAGGCGTAGTCCTACGGGATACGTCGGCAACATTTCTAAGAGCTCTAGAGGTGTTGATTTATTTGCGGGCCGAGTTCGATGAGATACTCAGTATGGGTATCGGGCATGTTTATTTTAAGGTGCCACGGAAGCCTATTTGTTGTAGTTGGCCAACAATCATGCATTGATAAAATTAGATGCATCATGACTGTATATTCTATTGATTTATAATTAAGTCTTGATGTTGGTGTTTAATATGGTTGACTAAAGATTTATAAGTTATATTAATATCAATAAATAAAGTCTTACTTGATTAGAACTGTACCCTGTCTATTTTATTATGTGTTAGTATTTGCTAACTCCCTATGCCCTTGCAGGTGATGGCTCGTTACCTGACATATGTGGAGTTACGCCCGCTCCGTAGAGGAGTGTGGGACTACGAGGAGCACCGAGCGTTGTTCGAGGGTGAGGTTGACGTGATCTTTCGTCATCCTAACCCCCTGGCTCGAGTGCGACCTCGTAGGCTTCGCATCCCCATGATCTACATGCTGCACATTCCACCAGCTTACACTTATCGTTTTGGTTCTCCACCCCCACATCATGGACGTCGCTTTTATAATCTACATGTCCGACGCCCAGCCACCCGTACACGTCCCTCTACTTCTGATGAGGCTACTGCTACGGCCACTCCTCGTCCCGGTCCGACCACCAGGGTACGTTTTGCACCCTCACCTAAGCCAGTGCGTCGCACTGCTATCCCTGTTGTGTCGGATGAGGAGGAGGAGGACCCCGTAGAGGACGTGGATGGGCCAGCGGCGGACAGTCAGTGATGTGGTGTCTTTTCTGAGCGTATGTGCAGTATGGGGACCGTGGTAGGATGTGGTGTTTAGCTTTTGGAAGACCAGGGATCAGACATCAGCGTGGGTGGATCATGGCTCAGCTCTCGAAGACTCTTTTATTTTGATTTGTGTTATATTGTATATAGTTGAGAGGGTCTATGAGAGCTGTTATTTTATATCTGCTGGTCTGTATCCTTATATTTTGCTACCTCGACTTTTATCTCTGATACTTGGGTACCTGAGTTTATATATATATATATATATATATGGGCTATAGTTGTTTAGTTATTATGATCCTTAAAATTATTTCAATTACAACTGCAGTAATCATTTTGAAAATCGTTTCCGCTGAAAGTACAAACAGGTACTCAACCGTTCATTTTCGAAAGAAATGTGTTTTCGAATCAAAGCTTTCGGATATGGAACTTGGCGTATAGAAAGAAAAAGTTTTTCCATAAAGTTCCTATACGTATAACATTTATTATATATTTCAGCTTTCTTTATTTAATATAAATAAAGCTATATTTTGAGAATGTCTCATAATTTGTTAATACACATCGAGTGTCCACAATACTCATAGATCATGATTTTAACAAAAGATCTAACATGCAAAGCTAAGAATTTTACTAAACTTAGATCATGCAATTTCTTATCAAATAATCACAAACACATACTTAGATCACGGTTTGAACAAGAAAAATAGACATGCAAGAAAGATTTATTTTAGGTTTTCACAAAAATCTTAGTTTACTTTAGATCTTCAAGAGTTTAGTTAGAAAAATAGTAGATCTACCGAAAGAGAACTCAACCGAAACAGAAAACATAAAGCCTAACATATTACAAGTTATTTTAAAGTCCTCAAAGTCCATGATCAAGCAAGATCAACACATATCAATAACATGCAAGAAGAAAATAATATAGATCTACAAACTAAAAGGGAAAACTAAACTATTACAACTTCTTCTTCTTGGTCTTCGGTTCCTACCATGAAAAGGATTGGTCTTCTAGCTCTTGATCTACAAGGGACAAGGCTTGATCTAGTTGAAACCTCCTCTTCCTCCTCCTACATCACTCTTGGCCACCTCTCTCTCTCTTTCTCTCTATTTTCTTTTCTTTTCTTTCTCTAAGAGTAGAATGAGTCTCTTAGAGTTGTATTTGTGTTTGTGTTGGTGTGGAGAAGAAGTGAAAATGGGAAAATGAACTAAGGCACTTGGTATTTATAAGCAAACCTAATACACCCCTCTTTGCCCTTTACACAATTCGGTCCATGTACAAAATGGGAGGGCAGTTTTGTCCTTACAAAAAGATGCATGGGTGAATTTTATCAAATGGAGGGGACAAAGTTGCATGGCTAGGCTTTTAGGGGTCAAGCTAGGCTTAAGGACTTGTTAGAAAATAGTTAGGGTTTGGGTTACTAGTTTGGTTTGATTCTAACTAATTTCCCTCATGGTTATGGCTTGACTTAATCCTTAAGCTTCTAGGAAACTATACCCCTAACACATAAGATTTCAAGCCAAATCAATAAATTTATTTTCTTTAAAACACAAATCCCCCAAAATTCGTATTTTACCATTCTGAAAATAAATTTTTGTAAAAGCAACCAGAAAAATCTGAAAATTACATTTTTAAAATCTAGGTTTCAAGACGATCGTTTTGATATAAAGATCGTGAAAATCCGAGTTACGGTTAAAAAGTTACAAATTTTTCAAGTTAACATACCCAAAACTCCATTTCAAACAAAAATCTCTTTTTTGAAAAATCACACTTTTGCAAGTCATTTTCATCTCAACAAAATCATTCACTTCTCTTTTATAAAAACATTTTGTTTATAAAATTCCATGAAAATCAATACTTTATTTCTTCTTCTCATAAAATTCTTTTCTGAAAAATCTCTTTATAAAACAGAATTTCAAAGTTTATTCGTTCACGCACGTACGAGAAAAATGCGGGGTGTTACATTTTAGCCCTTAGTTTATTCCTTCTTTCATTTATCCCGCCTGACGCTTTTAGCCATGGCCCGATTACAACCAAATATAAGACCTTTTGATTTGTGCATGTATTCAATACTTTCAGTGGTGATTTTGGTCTATGGTCAAGCTTATGGTAACACTTTGTCATTGCATGAAATTGTGTCCATTATTGATATATGGCTCTGATTACACATGAGAGATATACACTGAGAGGTTGAGAGTGTTCACTAATCTTGAGTTCTTATTGGGTTTGTTTCTTTAACCAGGTTTGTATTATATGAGTAGCTTGTGAAAATATGTATTTGAATTGGTGAATCGAAATCTGATATTAGGTGTGTACATTTTGATTTAGAGGGTAGTCTTTTGTTTTAGAATTTTTATTTTACTTTTTCCTGGGACATGCAAAATGCTAAGTTTGGGGGAGTGATTTGGGTCTAATATATGATATTTTGAGCATGATTTAGGTCTAACCGGCACAGGTTGGTTGTGGTGACCCTGTTACCTAAAAAAGATAGAAGAGAACTGACACAGGTTGGTTGTAGTGACCTTGTGACCTAATAAAGATAAAAGATAAAAGAATCGTACTATGTATCCCCTATGGGGAAGATGTACAAAAGAGAAAAAAAGAGAACAAAGAAAAAGTAAAGAGAACTAAATATGGAAATATAAATAAGAGAAATAAAAGAGTTAAAAGAGAAGTAAATGAGATTGAAAGATGAATGGCTATGTCTATTGTGTGTTAATAATAATGTAGGCTTAGTTTATTACTATGTCTTCTTAGAGGTTATTTCCTAAGTTCTATGTAATGCTACCTTCTTGCTATTATTCTACAGGTACGAAAGCGGAGCATACACTGTTGCAGGCCGAGCAGGATACTCTCCACCATGTAGAGTGTGTTTATGATACCACGAGCGAACTGTAGTTAATAATAAATAAGACTTGTTATTTTGGAATTTAAACTATGTATTAGTTGTACGCCCGGAACCTTGTGCATTCTATTAATCGAGCTTTAGGACTAAACTGGCTGTAGTAGTTAGAAGAGTTATGTTTTAAAATTATTCTGGTCTGAGTAGGTACAAATAGGAAATTTTGGGAAAGTCTGAAAAACAGAGGAAACTCTGCAGGATTTTCGTTGAAATTTTCAAGTACATTATTTTAATAAATCCTAAATTAACTAATTAAATGTGAGGGTGTTACAAAGGGCAGGGAGGTAAGCGTTACACATTCGCATTATCAAATGAGAATAAAACTCTAACATTCACAGTTAAGTCATCCAGCATGATAGAAATGCATCAACACATGAGTACACGCCATTTTCTTCTAATCTCTTTCAATGCAAGTGGCATGACATATGCTTTCTATCACTTAATTCCTGGGATTTCCAGTACTAGTCCCTCTCAGATGTCCATCTAAAACTCTGGTGTACTTTCACAGTACGTGTGCTCCCAAAGCACAATGATACGTTCTCATAACGTATAGCGAAACTTGCTCGGAAGTGATACATAACGTCACCCCACTGGACGTCACATCGCGAAGATGTAATAACCATTTTGTGATACTTAACGCCGCTCGTCATGTGTGTGTCACGTCACGAAGACGTAATAACCACATCAACAACATATCCACATGCTGGCCACATCGTCAACCTTAATGTGTCATCGAGCAAGCCGCAACGAAGATGCTTGGAACATGGTACATAACGCCACTCCTAGAGTGTACGTCATGTCGCGAAGACGTAATAACCACATCAACAATATATCAACATACTGGCCACATCGTCATCTTTAATGTGTCATCAAGCATGTCACAACGAACAAGTTTGGAACGTGGTACATAACGCCACTCTCCCAGAGTGTGCGCCACGTCGCGAAGACGTAACAACTACATCAACAACATATCCACATGCTGGCCACATCATCAACCTTAATGTGTCATCAAAGTTGTTGTATCCATTTGGTACTCCCAGAGTACCCTCCTCATGTTCCTCGAACATGACAAACGATAACGTATCACTATTTACCATGCACGGGTACACCTAAATCTTATCGTTTAAGATTAATCATTAACTTCATTTTATGCATCATGCACCGAACATGGTAAATAAGTATCTTAAGCTTTCATGAACGTCATGATTAATATTAAACACATGAGCAAAGTGTTAAAGTAATCATTTTGGGTGTCATTAAGTTTAAATAAAAGAGGTTAAATTAAAAATGACATTTTTCAGCATTTTCAGCCTTGGTAATCGATTATCAATCCTGGTAATCGATTACCACGTTGTGTAACACCCCAAATTTTAGTCCCTGGTTAATGAAGACTGATTATAAAAGTTTATTTATAATTAATTATTTTTTTAGTAAAATCCTTGATTATGAAGTAATTTATTATGTATGAAAATATTAGATAAGTTTTAATATGTGAAAATAATGTTTTTGCATATTAGTCCCTGTTTTAGGACTTAAAAATAATAATAGAAAGATTTTGGATGAAAAGGAAATAAAAATATTTATTTTTACTATTTTGGCAAAAAGACTCGAGTCTTTCTAAAAAGACTCGAGTATTTTGCACAGAGTTGCACTCGTGAGTGCGTTGGCTGAGTCATTAACTCAGAAACCTCACGAGTTGACACGTTATCAACTCAGGGACACGACCATGGCTTCGTGTCGACCTGCATGAGCGATGGATTCGAGTATTTAAACTCACTTGTTGATGAAGATCACTCATTTTGGCCATTTTTTTCTGGAATTCGAAGTTAGGGTTCCTGAGTTCTTTGATTCGATTCTCTCTTGTTCTTGAGAATTAATGCACAAATCATACACCAATACGAAGCTCACATCTGGAGCTTTGTATAGACACCAAAATTGTGAGCTGACGGTTTGAGTGTTAGAAGAATCGAAGCTCAAAAGTGGGGGTTTGGTTGTTGTCAACTGGTTCTTGGAGCTCACTTTGATCTTCAATTGTGGTAAGCTCATGAACCCTCTTGATTCCAATTTGGTTTTAATCTCTCATGCATGTTGCAGAGAGTAGATTCTAACCTTTTTCCCCAATTTTTGTGCACGATTACTCACTCAAACAATATGGTCTTTGGACTCTGCTCACAATGGTTCTGCTCTCTGGTGGATGAAGTAATTGGAGTTGGTGTTGGTGGCTGCTGTGTGGCTGCTGCTGTTCTTGGGTGTTTTTGAGCTTGTCTAAGTGTTGTCCAAGGTATGGGAGAAGTCATTCATATTGCTAGGATTATAGATTGTGAATTTAGAATTGTTGTGCTATGTGAATTGGACCAAGACATGCTTGCTGGACTTGGAGATTCAGACAATCACTTGGTCATTTGATTTATAACATGAATAATGTCTGAAACGAATTGATGAAATTAAGCTATAGGAACTTATGAGTTTGGTTGAGTTATAATTGGCAAAAGTGATAAATCATGACCTTGATGTGGTATGCTTTTGGTAAGCCAATAATGGACCTTGAACAAGTTTGGAGTAAGTTCTAAATATTGCATTTGTGCTGTACAAACTCAGTTTTCATGTTAAATGTGGGTAAATTTGATATTGTTATGTTGAGTTGCATAATATGTGGTTTTGTGCATAAATGGAAGCATGATTGGATTCTCTGTGAATTGTTGTGATCTCTGTGCTGAGACAAGTCCTAAATATGTAAATAAAGTTCATTTGACCATTGTATGGAGTTAGAATTGCTCAGAATTGAATTTGGCCTATCAAGTTGTTGAAAATGTGATTTAATGCATAATCGGTGCTCAAGTTGTATGAACTCTATTGATCATTGGATTTGATTAGAAATGGTTAGAATTGAAAATGGTATGTTAAAACCAGATTTTTAGCCTGTACTGTCTGAAAGACTCGAGTAAATGGCAGGGCACTCGAGTACTGGAAAATGAATTTCTGGAAAATAAAGAACACTCGAGTATTCATGAACTACTCGAGTATTTTTATGAAAAGCATGAACGACTCGAGTAGCCATGAACCACTCGAGTAATCTAGAGAGACTGAAGAACTACTCGAGTATTCTGATGAACACTCGAGTATTTCTGTCTAGAAAATTAGAAATGCCATTTTCAACTCTAAATCGTTCTGTTGATACTCAAATGATAATAATCCAAGTGATCTAAGACAAAAAAAAATTGGTTGATGGTGGTATGAAATTGATGAATTAATAATGTGGAATGTTATTAATTCTGATATATCAATCAATTCCCTTTAAGTTATGTAATTGCATTCATTCTGGAGTTAGAATTGAGAACTAGACTCATACATCATGTCGTTCACTTAAATTGAAAACTTGTAAATGAAATAGATGTGAGCATCTTACTTGCATTAGATACTTGCCTAGTGCTATATATGATTGTTGAAGATTGCATAAGATGCATGAACAATTATTTGAGTTTAACCTCTAGATAAGTTAGTTCATATGGTATGAGTTGTGAAGTAATCATCATGTCCTCTTTGGATTAAAAATGATCATGTTTGCTTTGAGGATATAGAATGTGATTAATAGTTCATGATCTGGGTATGATGTTGAAAAAGGATTTGATAAGCATGATCATGTCTACTTGGTAATCAATGTCTTAGAACATAAGAAGTTAATGGCTTGAGGGACATTAGAAAGAAATTATTACCTCATGATGATAAGTGGAGTAAGTCTAATGCCTCAATCTAAGGAATTGTGTGTTTGATAATAAACGATTGAGCCTGCATGATAATTAATGCTTTGGAACATAAGTAGATAATGACTTAAGGAGTATTAAGGATAATGCAAGAGTGGGGATGCTTGTTGATTATGAGGATCCAATCCAAATGCGTTAGGGCTTGTTGCTCCGATTTGGATATGTGGATGTTGGATAAGTGGGATTACCCTGATTTCCAAATGTGATGGACTAACTCCTGCAAGAAGTCATTATGCTAAAAGGATCCGTATAGTACGGTGTGGCCGCCATATGTGTGGAAGTGTGATGGAATTCCGTATAGAACGGTGTGGCCACTATATGAAGACATGTGGAACGGTGTGGCCGCCATATGTGTGTGATTCCATATAGTACGGTGTGGCCGCTATATGAAGGCATGGGACGGTGTGGCCGCCATGTGTAAGATGTGATGATTAATATATGTGTAATGCATCTCATGCATGGTGTACAGGGAATCGTTCAGTGAGGTGCATGCGAGATTGGAAACCATGTAGTACGGTATGGCCGCTACATGAGACGGTTGGAACGGTGTGGCCGCCACCGTAGAAATGACAAGGACCTAGAACTATTGGTGGACAATGGTTCAGGGATCATCCCCTTGTATCATTTTAAGATCGTGGTCGATGGGGTTCTAGTATAGAACGGTGTGGCCGCTATACAGGTTGTGGAAACATCGAGCGCACGATTGCCTATCCCAGAGTGTTGTTTTCCTGGAAGAGTTGATTATGGAGAAATGATTTGAGAGACGTGCATGCATAGCATGAGTTATAAAATGGTTATAGTTTATATTGTTTAATAAGATGCTTGAGCATGCAATTATTATGTTGAAATGATATCTGTGATGATTGTATTTGACCAATCATATAATCTGCTTAGGCGATATGACAAGTGACTTACTCCCATCTACCATGTTTGTGGTGGTAGGTTCTCTCAAGGGACAGGATTGAAGCCTTTCCTGTAAGAGTGGAAGTTATCTAGAAGGAACAGCCAGGATGACGTCTCGTCATCCAAATCCTTTTGCAGAAGGATCGAGTTGTGAAGACCAATGCTCTGAGTGTAAAAAGGGTTTTCGGGGTTGTGTATTAAACATGCTTTACACTCAGAATATTTTGTAAAAGAAATATTACTCTATGCAAAAGTACTTTTGGTTTTCGCACTCTTTATAGAAAAAGTTTTTGTTAACCCGTATTTTTCAATGAACTGGATTTTTGGGTCGTTACACGTTGTGTTCTAAAAATTTGCTTTAGGTAGCCTAGAATACTCGAGTATTCATCGAATACTCGAGTATTAAACTTAACTCTGAAAATCCTGCATCAGACAGTACTCGAGTATTTGTTGAAATACTCGAGTATTTCTAACAGCAGATATACTCCAAATTGGGTTTTAACATACCATTTTCGAATCTAATCAATTTTAACTTAAACCAATGATCAACAGAGCTTTATTTATGCATATTAAACATGTCCCAACACTGAAAACATGCCAATTAACAGAGAATCCAAATCTCACATCAATTATGCATTTCAACTTAGAAATAATAACCCAATATTATTTCAGTATGACCTCTATGAAAATTTTCCACAAAATTATAGGTTAGAATTAATAGAAATTAAAAATGGTATTTTACTGAATTTTTAGTGCTGGTAGTCGATTATCATACATTGGTAATCGATTACCACTTGTACTTTTCCAATTCTGTAGCAGACACATATGTGTAATCAATTACCAGGTCGTGGTAATAGATTATTTATATAAGCAGATGCACAAAAACTGGGTTTTAACATACCATTTTCAATTCTAATCAATTCTATCTCAAACCTATCATTCACAGATGTAACATCCCGCATCTTCTGGACTCAAATAGATCAATGAGGTTTTACTTAAAAAAGAATTTTTGAGAATTTAAGAAAGATTTTCAGAAAAATGTATTAGCAAATGATTTTTATTTGAGCTTGATTTCATGAAAACCAAGTTATGATCTTGTCATTTGAGACTTCTCAAAGAAACGAATTTTCTTTTTTATTTGATTTGAGGTTTTTAATAAATGGTTTCCTGGAAAGTTTTTGATTTGTGTGAAAATAAGGTTTTATTTCAAAGATAATCTTATTTTGAAATTAAATTGATGAAGTGAATTGATTTCTTTAAAGTTGCATCTTTGGAATTTTTGAAATATGAATGTGTGTTTTCTTATCTTAAGAAATAAAATTAAATGATAAACTTGAAATGTATGAATTGTATGATGCATGTATGATGTATGTGTGTGCCGTGTGTTTTAGAGTGTGAAACATGATATGTTAAAGTGTCATATGTATGTTTGAATATGTGTTAAATATATGCATTTGTTTCATGCCTCAAATTCTATGTGTTGCTATGATAACATGAAATGAAAATTATGTGTATGTGTGCATGTGATTGTTCGGCCATGAGAGGATGAGAGGAACCAAATAGAATGCACCTTCTTAAGCATTAAGAAAATAGAAAATTTAAATGGAAAACAAGTGGAAACCTAGGGTGTGTGACTCATGATGCCTAGGAATGACTTTCTTTCCACCTTGTCCCCCATGAAAAGATCCCTCCCATGCAACTATTTGGTTGGACCCATTTGCCCTTAGGCTTGCACCTTGGACCGAGGCTAGAAGAGGAAAATTACACCCCTTTGCTTTGCCTATATGAACCGTATGTGTGTGTGTGGGTTGGCTTTGATTCATCTTCATTTCCTTCACATTTTCACACCAACACAAACACTTTAGTCCAAGAGCAATACAAAGCTCTTGAGACCTTAGAAAGAGAGAATGGCCGAGAGAGGAAGAAGAGAAAATAAGAATGAAAACCCCAAATACCTTTGATTTCTTTCTCTAATCACATCCTTCTTCAAAGATCAAGAAGAAAACCAACCCTTAACCCTAAGAGAGAAGAGGCCGAAGCAACCCTAAGAGAAGGAAGAGGAGAAATTGAAGCTTGGAGATTAGAGTTTTTGTTTAAGGTAGTTGTTTAATAAAGTTTTAATGTAATAATCTTAATTTTGTAAAGAAATTTGTGATGGACTTTGTTTAAATTTAATTTTTGAGATGCATGTACTTATTTCTTCATGATCTTGAAGTTTAAATGTTTTGCATGTAATTTCTATGGCTTGATCTTGAATATTTATGCTTGGAAGCTTTGATCTTTAACTTGTAAAAGTTCTTCTTCACGGTTTTGTTTGAAGTTTGTGTTTAAGCTTATGTTTTTACCTTGATCTTTTCTTGCATGTCTTGATTTATGGTAGATCTTTGCAAAAGCATGAAGTTTGAGCTTTGTGTGTTTGTTTTGAGTAAAAAGTCTTAATTTTCTTTTGATGCATGTCACGATTTCAAGGAGAAAATTATGATAACAAGTTTAAAAATGATTTTTGGTACAAAAAGGATTTTAAACAAGATTTTGTGTGTGTGATGATGATGATGATGATTCGGTTGGTACTTTGAAAAAGAAAATGATGCTTTAAAAAGTTTGCATAATATGATCCATGAGTTTTAATCTTTGCATGTGAAAACAAAACCTAAGATCTTACCTTTGTGTATCTTGTCATTCAGTCAAACCTAGGAAAAGTAGGGAATCATGCTTGATCCTTATTCTAGTTGCATGCATGTTGAAATTTATGTGATCTAAAGATTTTTGATATAACCTTTGATTTTTATTGTGATAAATTTGTTAAAGTTTGATGAATTTTTGTATGAAGCTCATAGTTTTGTCTTTATAAATATTAAAGTTTTTTTTATTTTTCTTTGCATGTGTATTTCATTGATAGATCTATGGATTTCAAGTAGGTGAAAGTCTAAATTTTTAATTAAAAACTTAAAAGTGATTTTGTGTTCCATTCGGTTCTAGGAACAAGTTTCACCTAAGCTATTTTTATTTTCTTGTGAGTTATTGTTTGAGTTAGCTTTGAATGAATAAGATTGGTTGGGAATGTGATTATCTTTTTGAGTTATTATTTTTCTTATGCTTCATTCGATTTGGGCAAGAAATAAAAGAAATGAATCGATTTTTCATTGCATGTTAACTTAGGGATAAAGCTAAGTGATTTGGAAGATGTTAACATGAATTTAATTGAAGATATTCCTTTTCCTTTAATAATTATTTTCGGTTGTGATGTTTAAAGTAGGATAATGTGTTTAAATGATTATTTTCCATATGTGCATGTATTGTTTAAGTGATAGTAATCATTAGTGTTTGAGATTATGAACATAAAACCTTGTCCCATGTGTGATAGGATTCGGCCATGTATAGAAAATAATAGGAGTTTGTGCTTATTCTTGTTTTGTATGTATGCATGATGAGTGTGAAATTGATGCATGAATTATGAATGATTTAACATGTTCAATATGTATCCTTGAAAATGATTGAAATGTTTAATACTTGTAAAAGGTTTTTTATTTAACCCTTGTTGTTATTTTTCCTTGACTTAATTCGGTTTTTGAAAGAAATAAAGTGAGTAAAGTGATTTGATTTATTGAAAAATATTGTTTTGAAAAAGATTTTCATTGATAATTGAAATACATGGTTTTAATTTAAGAGGTGTTTTATATTTAAAAACCCTTAAGATAAATGTGGATTTTAAAGAGGTCAGGAAACTAACTATGTTTTTAACAAGTGTTTGAAAAGAGTATTTAAAGTTTTTAAATTTCTAAACGTGTTTTTAAGTAAATGTTTTACTTGATTTTGATTGTGAGCTTAAAAACCCAAAGTGATTTCGAAGTATCAAGAGAAAACGAATACTTGGTTTTCGAATAAAAAGTTTTGCAACGTTGCTTTATTTTAAGATAAATGAATAAGAATGATTTTAACAAGAGAGAAATATTTGAGTGCCAGTAACGATCAGGAAGCAGTTACGAACGTTGCAATGGAAACTAAGGAGCGCATTGAAGATCGTCATCGGTTGAGGTGAGAGAGAAGTTTCCCCCAAACACCGTGGTATTTAGGTAATATATTAAGTGTTTCGACCATCTCAAAAGTCGAAACTTAGTGGCTCTGAGTCAGTAGCACGGTGGCAATTGTTTGATTGTGTGGCCACTCGTGTGAAGGAGACAAAGACCACATGAAATTAGGTAATGAGTTTATATGATGGTATCTGAATGTTAGTATGTTGTTTATTCGTTTATTTGATGAGTTATTATGCATGATGAGATTGAAAACAATGTGAATAGTAATGAATAAAAAGAATAAAAGAAATGTAAGATAAAGGTTGAGAAAGATGTTGAGATGTTGTGGAATTTATGATGGCTGATGAGCAAGAATTGATGAATATGAGGTGGATGAGCCAGAGTTAGGGAAAGTGATGTTGTGTTGTGGAATGAGATGGGATTTAGAAGGAGCTCGGTTCCTTTGTGATATTGTTGAAATGAGACTGGTGTTGAGTTTAGCTTGCTCCTCCATTAGTACTCATTGAAACAATATGTTTTCGAAAGGTTTTTGAAATAAAATTTTTGAAAGGGTTTTATGGAAAGGGATTTTAAAAAGGTTTTTGAAAATGAGAATTTTTTAAAAGAGTTTTTGGAACAAGACTTTTGGTAGAATTTATGAAGATATATTTTTGAAAAGATTTATGAAAAAGGGATTTTTGAAAAGGTTTGTGAACGGATATTTTAATGGTTTTGTGAAAAGAAATTTTTAGAAAGTAAATGAAGTAAGATTTTTGAGAAAGTGGTATAACAAGATTTTGAGAAAATTTGGAAAAGTTTGTGATGTGAGATTTTAAGAAAAGTTTTGTGAGTTGAGATCTTGAGAAAGAGGATGATATGAGATTGTTGGAGACAAGTTGTGTAAAGAGATGCAACTGTGATAATGTGAACCCAGATGTGAACCCAGCTCTGTGCTCTGACGAGAAATGATATGTGCAAAGATAGCGGTCGGGACTCATTGAAGGGATGCACGAAGGATGGGCCGACCATTAGGATTGATCTAAAAGATAAAAGACATGAACATACGCGGTGAGGTATGAGAGTGCGAAGTAGTGGAGAGGAAGAAACCATAGGTATCTGCGGATACTTAGGAGGATATTGCATTAGGGGAGGACGATGACGGTGAAACGTCAAAAAGTCTAGAGTATGTTTCTAGGAAGAACGAACTCCACAAGTGGCACACTAACGTGATGGGGACTGGGTCCAATGCCATGGAAAGTTCTGCAAGCTCCCTAGAAATATACTGTCGCCCCCTAGATTGCAAATCTAGAACAGTGAGAGGGACTGGAACGGGGCATTGTGTTTGCCACTGCGAGACAGTGAGCCTTGATTATTGATATTATATGAATTGATTTGAGGACGAGATCCTCCTGGTCTGGGACCATTTATGTGTTGAGACAGCTGTCGTGCCCGCGTGGTAAAGGTCGTGTACTCCTGTTTGCTTCCGACTAGGTTGGGTGGATGACCGAGGAGATGTAGACGTGTGTGCTAACTTTGAAAGCGACCCTCCTCAATGATGATTAAAATCCCCGCATCATTGATGGATACAAACTCATAAAACTTAATTAAGAAAAGATAACTTATATTGTTAAGAGATAATTCTTAAGTGAGGGCATGGAAAAGAGGATGAGATGAATGTTGGAATCAGAGTTCGCAGCGGAAGCGATTGACGAAAGTTCTGTGGATATGTAAAGTTTTGGGAAAAGAAAAGAAATGAAGTAAAGCAGAGGTTTGAATATGATTTCTTGTATGTGTGGTTTGCTTATATGTTTTTGTCATTTCTTAATATCTTACCTATTGTAATCCCACATCGTTGGCATAACATGCTTGGGAATACTTACTCTCTCTAGTCTTCTGTTCTGTGTGCTTGTTGTTATGATGTCTATTCCCTTAGTCTATGGATCCTATCAAGTTCGCGTTCGACATTCGAGAAGAAGGAAGATGGAAAGTAGATCATCGAGATCGGAAGTAGTGAGAGGGCACCGAGATCGGTGGGTCAGCTGACTATCACGGTGGATACCCGATGCTTTGGTCTGCACACATTGAGCCCGAGGCTAAGAAGTTAGAGGAACGGGACGAGGACATAGATACTCGGAGGCGGACGTAATTGAGGACGACCCCAACGAGGCATTTTCTGTGGATCATCGTCTTCAGTTCAATGGGCCTGATGGTAGTCTTTCATTTTCCCTGAAGTATTTTGTATTCCCTGTATTTACTTAGTTTCATTGCAATGCCATGATGTAATCCCAAATTTTTGTGGAAGAAATTTATTTTAAGGGGCTATGATAATTGAGTTGAGAAGAATCAAGTTGTAAAGTGTAGTGCCTTGTGACACTTCGGTTTGGAACTTGAACTTTAGCATGATGTGTGCGAACCCCTTTTTATTTATGGAAGCGTTTTGAAAACGACATGGTTCCCATACTCATGCTACTCAACCACGTTACATGTTTTAAAAAAAATAATTGGCCCACATTTCCACTACCTTTTGGAATTAAAACAATATATTTTTCAAGTGGCCAAATCGGGGTGTTACAACAGAGATCAAATGACATAATATACACTGAAATCATATCAATTCTCAGTGAATTCAACATTTCCATGAATTATGCATAAAGCACAACATTTAACAACTCAAGGTGTCAAATCTCAATTCATGCAATTAATTCATGATTTCAGGCATCAAACACTTTGCATGCACATAATATAAGTTGCTCAAATCATAGAGAGACCAAAATTTGGTCTCCAAACCAAAATCCTATCTCAAATCTAAGCCCTTAAAGCCTCATGGTGGCTCATCCGAGTTTCCAAAACAATTTAATCTCATTCTAGCAAATGGTAAGCTTCCCCCATACCTTAGGGTCGTGCTTGAACAAGATTTGAGCAGAGATTTGAGGTAGAACACCATGTACCCATAGCTCCTCCTCAAATCAGAATCGTTTTGACAGGGTGTATAAACTAGAGAATTTGGCCCATCAAACATGCATAAGATTTGGGGAAAATGGTTAGACTATAATCTCTGCAACATAAACTAGAGATAGGGACAAGTTGGAGGGCAAGAGGGTGTTCATACTTACCACAATCAATGCTGAAAGTGAGCTTCAAGACTCAAATTTCATATTCTGCAGACTTGAAGCATCAACATGCAGAGCCCAAAACTCCTAGCACATTCAACCTTAACTCACGATTCTTGTGTCAATGTAAAGCTTGAATATTAAGCTTTGCAACGGTGTATCACTCATGAGCTAACTCTCTAAATTGAGGAAGAATCGAAGGGCCAAAGTTAAGAACCCTAACAAACGGTTTCAGACCAAACTTAAGAAAAATAACGCAAATCCTTCAACCATTAGCCTTTTATAGATCGATTGGGTGTTCATGCAGTGCGACACGAGTCCAAGGACGTGTCTTGGAGCTGCATTCGTGTCAATCTCTGGGAATCATGGTGGGTTACTCATCAAACGCACTCATCTCTGTTCCTGCTGCATCGTGGTAATGGATTACGAGCTCTGAAATTCTCAAAAATTATATTTGATTTCTTTTTAGCCCAAAAATCTTTTTAATATTTCACTTTGGTCCTTTATCAAGAACTAAACTGAAAATACTTATTTTGGCATAAAACATTATGACAAAACACCTCTCATATATTTATTTTCTTAAATACACATAACGTACCAAATCAAATTACTAGATTTAGATTAATAATTATAAAATCGTATAATCAATAATTATTATCAGGGATTAAAATTTTTGGGTGTTACAGTTACCATTAGAATTGATGTGGTTACCGCAAAACCGATCTCGGACACCGGTAGCTAATTCGGTCCTCTAGTGGATCAAGGTTCTACCCACATTCAATTCCTGTGATTGTTTTATTAGCACAACCTAGTAATCGTATCACTCTAGATTTCCGGTTCAAAGAATCGTCACGTCATGGTTTTCCCATACCCTTACCGTCCACCTTATATCGCTATGTATGATGCATCATAATCTCATATTCCTGATTGAACTTGGATCATATTATTCTATATCATTTTTGGTTGCCTTACACACTTTTAACGTGTGTAAACCCATTCCTTTCAATTTCATTATTTTATGATCAAGTTTAATTAAAAATATTTATCATTACAATAACACCATCATATGTCTCTACGTCATTGGAATTGAATTAGCAATGATTCCTCTCTTTTTACACTATTTTGATGTCATTTTTGGCCTATTGGTGCAGGAATAATCGATTGTCCTCATGTGACAATCCATTGTTATGCTTATCTGTGAACTATTTTTGCAATCTTTTTAGGATAATCGATTAGGCAAAGTTCCTAATCGATTGTCCATGACAGTACAACCAACAATAACAGTTTTAATCATATCACCAAATGCTAATTCATTTTTAATGTCTTTGGACCTCAACTCCTTATTCATACCTCATGAACTTATGCATATAATTCATTTAGATTCCATATACAATCACTAATCCGAAGTGAATCACATTCCAAAACACATATTCAATATATCAATATTATAGAGTAATGCATTCAATACCAAATACACCAATTATAACCAAGTTTCACTTTATAACATTCATTTATATTCATTCCATTTAATTCCAACATATTCAAGCAAATTTCAAGTCTTCAAACTAATCAATTTCCTTGGTAATAAACCATTTGCATATATGTCGTAAGTTCCAATTTTTAAGTGAATTATCATATTATGTGATATTTAGCTCTATCATAGTTGCATTCTATATTAGATTTACTCATCTCATTTCAATTCTAAACTAACCCATTTTATCTATATACTCAAACATCCATAAATCCTCATATACACAAACATTAACCAATTATCACGTAACAAATCAAAAACATCAATTCGTTTCTATATCAACATTCTCATATATGTATAACTCCTAACAACCAATTTATCATATAATTAATCAAACGCATCAATTCCTTTCTTTATCAACCTACTCAGGTATATATCAGTCCTAACAACCAATGATTTGTGTAAGAGAGGTTATGAGTCTCGCTCATCAAATAGTTTCATATATGTTCAAATAAAATGAATGTGTGATGCCATGAATACCACGGCCAAAAAGCTTCAAATTAAAGAGACCATTAAAACCTTTGAAAAAGATGCTTAAAATGATCCCTCATAAATAACCACCTCCATAAAATCGGTTGGTAATCATATATGCTTACATATGATGTACATCAATTATATGCTTACATATGTTTTATTTACTATTTATTACAATAAAATCCGAACTTGTAATTGATCAGTCATGTAGTAAAACCAAATCTTTTAGGCTCTTTATAGCTCTTTCAAATCTTGTACATTAGTTTGTTATACCCACATATTCTTCATGCGATATGAATTGTCAGTTTCTGTGGTAGACCGACCCTCGGTCTACCTTAAAGTACCCCAGGCCGACCAGAATACTCGTTCTGCAGGTCACACCTCCTCTGGCCGACCAGAATACACATTCTGACAGGTCATTACCCCTCGGGCCGAGCGTACGACATAGGACCCGCTCTAGCATCTCTGGACCGAGCGCAGGGACCCCTCCCCTTAAAAAGTCCAAGCTAAGGGCGCGTGAGCCTAGCTCGCTAACCGGATAAGGCCAACCGCTAATAGGATGAGGATGAAGGACTCATCCTTTATCCTGTAAAGGGACACGTCAGCCCTACTGGACCTCCGTACAGGCCCATAGGGTACAACACCACTCCCTCTATAAATAGCTGTCTCCAGCTAGGGGCTCAGGTACGTTCTCTCTCTCCCTAATTGCACAACTGCACACATTGTGATTAGGGAAACCCTAGTTGTCCCAACTGGACCTCTAGTATACCTAGATAATCATACACTAACTTCAGTCTATCCGCTAGTTCTTGGGTCTCTCTATACCTTAGAGCTAGGGGAGCATCTGATACACCGTGTCCCAGACACGACATTTGGCGCCGTCTGTGGGGAACCATAAACTGCTATTCCCACCCCAAAATGGTAGAGACGCGAGGAAATGCCGCATCGCGTGGCGCAAACCGCCAAGCAGGGCGAAACCGTCAGAGTTTGCAAGAAGGCAGTGGCGACAACGGCAGAGATCTCGAAGGGAGAAACCCTCCACATCCCAGCATGCCATCAGTAAGACAAATTCCAGCCCGGAGCCACCACTCCATTCCAGCTCGCACGCATAGTGGTCCTTACACCGTCCATTCCAGGCAAACAAACCCTGAAAACCCAAACCCTCTTAACCCCAATCATGCACAAAACCATGGATCAGGCCGATCCATCGACGCCCGTGTTTCTGGAGGTGATAGGGATTACTCCCGTGGTCAAAGGGAGAGCTAGTTGGAAGAAATCATTAAGCAACAAGCTAAGATCCTGGAACAGCAGGGAAAGGCCATCGCCGACCTCCAACAGCTCCATATGCAGGCGGTGGCCGGAGGGGCGTTAGCAACAACCCCAGCAACTCAGCTGATCCCCCACCCAACCACCACTCTACCTCCACCACCCCCATAAACCCAACCCTAGAGGACACATATGAAACCGACCACACTGCTCACCCTGGCCATCCCTTCACTCCGAGAATCATGGCATACGAGACACCCTCAGCCTTTCTCGGCCCAACGAGTGTTTCCAAGTATAACGGGTTAACCGACCCTTTGGAGCATATCTTGTCTTTTGAAGGAGCTATGAACTTTTACGACGGTGGAGACATGATGAAATGCAGAGCTTTTTCCATGACTCTGCAACCACCCGTCTTAAGATGGTACTCAGCCTTGCCCAGGAACTCTGTTAACTCCTGGGCAGAAATGAAGAGAGTTTTTCTGAACAGGTACACTGCTAGTTGCGTCCAGCCGAAGTTCGACCACGCACTAGCAGGCGTTATGCAGCAACCCGAAGAGCCTTTACGGGAATATCTCTCACGCTTCCATTCGGAGGCAGGGACCGTTCCTAACTTAGAACCAAGCTTTGCAGTCTTTCTCTTCACTCAGGGTCTCCGAAACGGAGATTTCAAAAACTCACTAGTGGGCAAACCGCCGAGGGATATGGCGGAGCTGAGACATCATTCTACTAAGTTCATAAACTTAGAAGAATTCAGCAAATGGCAAAGAAACAGAGACAGAGGCGAGTGAGGAGAGCCATCCTCCCAGGGAAGATCAAGAAAAGACGAGAGAAGAGATGACAGAAGGGATGACCGAAGAGAGGATCAAAGGAGAGGACCCCGAGGGGAGAGGAGATTTGGACCTCCCCGAGGGAAATTCGAGCAATACACCCCTCTCACAGTTCCAAGAAGCCAAATTCTGCAGGAAACAATGCAGACTGACCTCCGAGCAATAGAAAGACCACCCCCCTTGAAGAGAAGTCAGCGACAGGATCGCTCCAAATTTTGCTCGTATCATGGTGGGTATGGGCACACTACAGATGAATGCGCTTGGCTCAGGGATGTGATCGAGCAGTTAATCAGGGACGGCAAGTTACAGCAGTATGTCAGGGAAGCACTTGACCGACATACTCGAAGAAGAACTCCATCCCCAGACAGGAATGGCCGGTCGTCAACCAGGCAGGCCGATCAAAACACCAACCAACAACAACCAACCAATCAGCAGAGAGTGGCCATGGTAGAGGTAGCCACGACGGATCAATCCCCGCAAAACCTGCGAGTTAACACCATTGCTGGAGGTTTTGCGGGAGGAGGAGAGAAACGGTCCGACAGAAAGAAATACATCAATCAAGTCCTTGCAGTTCACAACCATCCAATCCGAAAGAGAGCCACAAAAAGTATTCCCATTTTCTTTTCTGATGATGATTTTGAAGGGGTGATCCCGGGTCATAACGACCCTATGGTCATCGCTGCATTGATCGGTAAGTATTCGTCGATCAGGGTAGCTCGGCAGATATCATGTTCCTGAACCTTTTTGAAGCACTGAAATTAAAAACCTCGGACCTGACCCCTTTCGAGGGAAAGCTGATCAGCTTTACTGGAGATGCAGTGGTTCCCAAAGGACACATCTAGCTGCCAGTGACCCTTGGGAACCACCCCTCGGCGAGAACCGAGATTATCAAGTTCCTCGTCGTCGATTGCCCGTCGGCATACAATGCCATCCTTGGCAGGACATGCTTGCAAGCCTTCGGCGCGGTCGTTTCAACTGTCCATCTGGCTATGAAGTTTGATATGCACTGACAGGACTGTAGTTACCATCCGAGCCGAGCAGGAGAAGGCTCGACTGTGTTACAATGCCAGTTTGGCAAAGATCAAGATTCCAGAAGAAATTCAGCCAAAGTTAAGTTTGAACAAGGGAAGTGTACTCTTGACAGACCTAGATGTTAGGTCCGATTTGGATGATTCAAGACCGACCCCTGAAGGAGAGTGGGAGTTCATTGTTTTAGATGAAAAACTACCAGACAGAAGAGTGAAACTAGGAACCAACCTTCCAGAAGAAATACGAACAGAAATGCTCGAGCTTTTAAAGAAGAAAAAAGATCTTTTTGCTTGGACCTCGACAGACATGCCGGGGATTGATCCGAACTTGATCTGTCATCGGCTCAGCGTTCATCCGACCGCCAAACCGGTCGCCCAAAAGAAGAGAAGGGTTGGCACCGAAAAGGCTGCAGTGATAGAGGAGAAGGTATCTGAGCTCCTTTCCGCCGGGTTCATAAGGGAGGTTAGCTACTCGGAGTGGCTCTCCAACACCGTTCTGGTCAAGAAATCGAATGGGAAGTGGCGCATGTGCGTCGACTATACCGATTTGAACAAAGCATGCCCAAAGGACCAGTACCCCCTCCCCATCATCGAATAACTAGTGGACAAATCATCTGGCTACCAACTCCTATCTTTCATGGATGCATACTCGGGATATAATCAAATCCCGATGTACCCTCCTGATTAGGAGAAAACGACCTTCATCACTGAAAGGGCAACTTACTGCTACACGGTAATGCCTTTCGAGTTGAAAAACGCTGGCGCAACCTACCAGCGTATGATGAACAAGGTCTTCTCGGGAATGATCGGACCTACTCTCGAGGTGTACATTGATGATATGATAGCAAAGAGTAAGAAGAAGGAGGACCATCCTCGGGACTCGTGGCTATTTTGGGTAGAATCAGAAAATTCAACATGCGTCTGAACCCCGATAAGTGTACCTTTGGGGTCCCAGCCGGGGCCTTTTTAGGTTTCATGCTCACGGAGAGGGGTATCGAGGCCAACCCGGAGAAATGTCAAGCTATTCTGAACATGCACAGCCCATCTAATGTCAAAGAAGTTCAAAGGCTAACTGGTCGGATGGCAGCCCTCTCCAGATTTCTCCCTCAAGTAGCCAAGAAAGCTTTACCATGGTACCAATTACTCAGAAAAAACAAGAATTTTCATTGGAACGACTCTTGTGAACAAGCGTTTACAGAGCTCAAGCAATACCTCTTGGCCCCTCTCGTCCTCACCAGTCCTCGGGAAGGGGAAACTTTGTTTTTGTATTTGTCCGTAAGTGAAACATCTGTTATCTCGGTCTTGGTCAGAGACGACTCAGGAACCCAGCGTCCCATCTACTTTGTCAGCAAGGCCCTCCAAGGGCCTGAGATAAGATATTCCAAAATTGAAAAACTCGCCTTTGCTTTGGTGGTTGCTGCTAGGAGGCTCCGACAGTACTTTCAGAACCACCCCATAGTACTCAGAACAACTCAGCCGATCAGGCAGGTTCTCAACTGACCTGACTTGGCTGGAAGGATGGTCTCGTGGTCTGTTGAACTATCAGAGTTCGACATCACCTACGAGCCAAGGAAAACTCTCAAGTCCCAGATTTTAGCAGATTTTGTTTCAGAGCTATCAGATTCTACTTATTCCAACCCCTCCCAACCATGGAAAATTTATGTTGATGGCTCCAGCCACAATAAGGGGGCAGGAGCAGGGATAATCCTTGAAAACGCAGCAGGCATTTGTGTGGAGTACTCCCTCAAGTTCGACTTCCCCACCTCGAACAACCAAGCAGAATACGAGGCGGTGATAGCCGGCTTCCGAATGGCCCATCAAATGGGGGCGTTAGAAATTGAAGTTTTCAGTGATTCCCAGCTAGTTGTATCTCAAGTCAAAGGTGAGTTCCAAGCCAAAGAACCAATCCTTCAGAAATATCTAGAACAAGTCAAAACTCTCACAGATCTTTTCCCCCAATTCTCTATCACCCACATCCCTAGGTCTTCTAACAGCCGAGCAGATATCCTGTCAAAGCTCGCCAGTACTAAAGGACCCGAGAACAACAAAACCCTAGTCCAAGAAACTGTTCACCAGCCGAGTGTTATCTTAGCTATATCTTTGACCACCAGCTGGATGGACCCCATTAAGCAGTATCTCCAGTTCCAAATCCTACCTACCGAGCCCTCCCAAGGAAAGAAGATAGTCAGGCAAGCGGCTCAATACACCATGGTCGGCGACATTTTGTACAAACGGGGAATAGACTCCCCAATGCTAAGGTGTCTGGACCGAGTGGAAGCTGATCTGGTACTGGCCGAGGTTCATGAAGGAATCTCAAGCCACCATGTGGGTGCGAAGGCATTGGCTCGCAAAGTGCTCCGAGCGGGCTACTACTGGCCTACACTCCTCAGCGACGCCTCGGAACATGTTAAAAAATGCGAATCCTGTCAGCTTCATGGGAAGATTTTTCAACGCCCCCCAACGGAGCTACACTCGATGATTGCACCATGGCCCTTCTATCAGTGGGGCATGGACATCATAGGAAAATTCAAAACAGCTCCGGGGCAGCTAAAGTTTGTGGTGGTCGCGGTTGATTATTTCACAAAGTGGATTGAGGCCGAGGCATTGGCTACAATCTCTTCGGCCAAGATTCAGAAATTCTTTCTCAGACAAGTCATCACCCGTTTCGGTGTCCCACACACCCTGGTCACCGACAACGGTACCCAATTCACTGCTAAGGTTTTCCAGGAACTTGTCAACCACTTTCATATCACCCACCACTTCTCATCAGTCGAGCATCCACAAACCAACGGGCAGGCTGAAGCTGCGAATAAAACCATCATTGACGGTTTGAAGAAAAGATTGTTGGATGCCGAGGGTTCATGGGCTGACCTCCTTCCCGAGGTATTATGGTCAATCAGAACGACCATACACACCTCAACAGGAGAAACTTCATTCCGACTGACCTACGGTTGTGAGGCTTTGCTACCTATTGAAACTCGGATCCCTACCTTTCGTATATCCGAGCGACCAATAGAAGTAAACGAAGATTTGCTAAAGGAAGATCTAACCCTCAGCGAGGAAATCCGATCTCTAGCCTCGGACCGAGAGAAAAAAGCTAAGGAAAGGCAGTCCCGAGAGTACAACAAATGGGTGGTTCCGAGGAGTTTTGCTGTGGGAGACCTGGTCCTTAGACGAGCTGACATTGGACTGAAAAATTCAAGAGAAGGGAAGTTGGCAAGGAACTGGGAAGGTCCCTACCGAGTGATCTCAAAGACAGGCTCGGGGGCCTACAGACTCGAAACACTAACCAACCAACAGTTGAACAACTCCTGGAACGCCACCAAGCTCAAACCCTACTATAGCTAAGTGGGAGTCACAACACTGTCTGCAAAGATGAAATTTTATCATTTATCTTTAGCATGCTCTTAGTTATTTGACTCCTGTTTACAAACGGATCAAGGAAATTCAATGAAGTTTTTTTTTCGTTTCAATTATCTCTCATACTCTCTTACTGTTAACGTACTATCCATTTCCCCTCGGCTCGCCACCGAGGCGAACTTGGGTGTTTATACATGACCTTCTAACAAGGACATATAAACTAACAATTGCAAGTACTTTAATAAGATGCCCGGCCAAAAACTAAAAACAGTTTCGTAGTGCCGAGGACCGAGGATCCCACCTAGGCCATAGGTCGGAGATTCGAAATCTAAACAACAGTTTATAACGAGAAAAAACACAATGTTAGATCATGAAGAACAGAATAAGATTCACTTCTTACAGAACAATGTTGCAAAAGGAAATCTAAACAAGTTCAAATTACAAAATTACACAGCAAAATACAGCAAAATACATCTCAAAGGAGTTAATCCTCGACTTCGGACAAGGCAATGGATGACCCATCAAAATCTTCTTCACTTTTCTCCAACTCCAGGGGGTTCGGCAGGTTGGGTGCTGATAAATCCACTTCAGCATCATCACGATAATCGATCATCCGATCACCATCAACCCCATAGTATGGGCTAACCCCAACCACTCGGATTCCAGAGTTCAAGAGCATTAACTGTTTCACAGCATTCACAAAAGAGTCAACAGCACCATGATCCCAGTTGAAGTGGTTCTTGGAAGCCAGCACCTTATGCTTCAAAGCCTTCCGACGAATTTTGATCAGCTCATTCTGAGCTTTGGCCAGTTCCCCTTGTAACCTAGTCACTTCCGCCTCCGAACTCGTCAAACGACCAACAACACCTTCCAGCTCATTAACCCTTTGACAAGCTTCAGTCAGCTTCGCCTGGGCCGCCTGCAGCAACCTTCCTTTCTCAGCATCCTTTCCAACCGTATCCTCCAGGGCCTTTTGAATAGTCTCTCGAGCTCTCTCAGAAGCGTCAAATCTTTTTTGAAGCTCGGTGTTTGCTTCTGTTAGAGCTCGGAGATTTGCCTCACTTTCCTTAACTTGACTTAGTAGATTTTTAGTTTCAGCAGCAGCAGCTTTCCTCTTCTCTTTCTCAGCCGACGAGAGGGTGGCACTGATGTCTTCAGCATTTTTGCTTAAATGAAACATATAACTGGCAGCCCTCAGCATGTTTCGGCCCAAAAGGTCACAATGGCACCTTAAGGTGCTTGCCGTCTGATCTGATAGCCTTTTTTCATCGTTTGGCGTATAAACCAAGCCGACGAATTTCTCATTTAGCTTCCTAGCCCAAACACTCTCCTCGTCCGGGTCAGACATATCGAACCACAGATTGGTCCTTTGAAGGTCGGCAACCTTCGTCTTCACCACCTCCACAGCCTTGCCTTTGCCTTTATCCAACCTAGCCCTTTTGGCAAGAGGCACCCGATCCTCTTCAACCTCCTTTTCTTCCACTTGCACCAACGGGATTCCAGTAGCTATTCCCCCCCCCCCCCCTTAGTCGGTCCAGGTCGAACAACCTGCACCACCTCGACCTCGGAGGGACAAGTTTCGGCAACAGTCACCGAGCGAGTGGCTTCCGAGGACATGTCTCCACTCCGAGAACCAGTTGACCCAGCAGCCGCCTTTGCTTTAGCAAGCTCCTTTATACGAGCAACAACCTTGTTTTCCTTAGCCATTTTTTCTGCAAAACCAAGAATCCAAGTGTTAAAAAAAAAAAATATGTACCAAGCTCGGCTTTTATAAGCTCTTGGGGAAAAAGAATGATCTTCCTGATATCTACTGGACCATTCCGCCTAAGATAGGAAACGAAGGTATCACAAGTGATCCTCTCGGCTACCGATAGCTCGGACTCATATTGATACTGGTAAAGTTTGGGGTTGCGGTTAAAAAAATCAGGCGACCAAGACAACGGAAACCGAGGTTGATCACCCTCCATAAACCAACAGTCCCCATTTCCGACGAATTGATACTTAAAGTATAAAGGCTTAAAAGTCTTCCATGAATCTGTGAATTTATCAAAGAGGGCATGTCTGTTGCGTGCTTTCAACGACACCCACAATCTCTTGTGCGACCCCTTCTCAAAGATGTTCACTTGCGGTATATACAACCATAGAAACGCTCGGAGCGAGCAAGTCAACTTTTGAGCTTCGCAAAACTTTTGAAAGGCTCGAATGAAGGCCCAACCACTAGGGTGTAGTTGAGTAGGAGCCAAGTGTAACCGACGCAACAGCTCTATTTCTATTTCAGTGAAGGGCAACTTCACCCCCAGCCAAATGACAACTTCTACATACATGAAAAACTCTTTACGATCCGCGGCGATCGCCGTACATACTCGGTCGTTGGCTGCCGGTGAACTTATTACATAAGACGTCCCAGTTTCATCCGTGGGGCAGGGGAGTATGTGGGCTCGGATATGACTTAGATTGCTGTTGACCAAAGCTGACGGGGTTCCAAGCACCTCCAAGTCAACCCAGTCATAATCTCCAGAGTTCGGAGGCACAAGGAACTCCTGAGGATGTGTGACGCACCTTCGAACTATACCTGGGGAAAGGGAATACTCGGCGTCAGAGTCTATAAAATCAAAATTTTTAAACAACCTAACCCTAGGTTTGTTAGTCCTATAGCCGAGCCTACTACACCTTCCCCTAACCCTAACAGCTTTTCCCCAGAAGGGTTTCTCCTAGGAACGGTTCGAAGGGCGGCGGGATAGTTGGGCCCGCTCTTCCGCCGCATGATACAGCAGTTTCCTACTTTCCTCCTCCTCGGAATTCCGAGGGTAATCTACTGATAATGGTACTTCCGCCATCGGATCTGCCATGCGATGGCGGAAAGGTGAGGGCAGGGAGTCCAGCACCTCCAGATCGGAAGAAGAAGAAGAAGAGGAAGAATCCTCAAGATCACTCAAACCCAGAATCCTAGACCACTCCTCATACTGAAGCCAATTGATACTCATAATGAAATCTAACTTACCCAGAAATAAACCCAGAAAACTAGCAAACACAGAAACAAAATCTTCAACCAAAAACCCAGAACCTATGGAGAATACGGTTCAGCAGAGAAGGAAAGAAAAACGAAAAACAGGAACAGAAGAAGAAAATCAAAATACCTGAGATTTGAAGATGAGAACTGGCACGAACGAACTGGGGAATCAAGAACAGAAGAGTAATGGAGTAGAGAAATTATAATCCAAAAGCCAAGGAGACGAATTTCAGAGAGAAGAGGAATGTCAGAAGTCTGAGTTTGAAGGAAAGTATGAAAAAAGGAGGAAAGAAGAGTAGTTGAGAGGGTTACTTCCCCCCACGTTTGAAAATTTGGGCCTAATCACAAAAGCCCAAAAGCCTACATCGAGCCACGAAAAGGCCACATGGCGCACAACTAATGGAAAGAAGCATCTCGAAAACCCAAAAGGTAGCAGGCACCATCATGACCCCTCTGACACAAGGCAGCACGTATCAGGAAAAGGACATTTAGACGTCCTTTCAGTCAGTCAATGGGACAGCGAGGCAGCGTGAGCAGTCCAGAACCCACCATCCCCAGCCGAGTCTAACCCTCGGCACTTTGAAGGTCATCTAGGAAGAATGCTCAGCTCAGCTCAAGACTCAAAAAGTCTTACCGAGCTAGGGGGCTTATGTGGTAGACCGACCCTCGGTCTACCTTAAAGTACCCCAGGCCGACCAGAATACTCGTTCTGCAGGTCACACCTCCTCTGGCCGACCAGAATACACATTCTGACAGGTCATTACCCCTCGGGCCGAGCGTACGACATAGGACCCGCTCTAGCATCTCTGGACCGAGCGCAGGGACCCCTCCCCTTAAAAAGTCCAAGCTAAGGGCGCGTGAGCCTAGCTCGCTAACCGGATAAGGCCAACCGCTAATAGGATGAGGATGAATGACTCATCCTTTATCCTGTAAAGGGACACGTCAGCCCTACTGGACCTCCGTACAGGCCCATAGGGTACAACACCACTCCCCCTATAAATAGTTGTCTCCAGCTAGGGTCTCAGGTACGTTCTCTCTCTCCCTAATTGCACAACTGCACACACTGTGATTAGGGAAACCCTAGTTGTCCCAACTGGACCTCTAGTATACCTAGATAATCATACACTAACTTCAGTCTATCCGCTAGTTCTTGGGTCTCTCTATACCTTAGAGCTAGGGGAGCATCTGATACACCGTGTCCCAGACACGACAGTTTCATATCTGCATTATTTCGTTTTTATCATTTTAGTTATTTTGAAAAACTTCCGTTGGAAATGATAAGAGTATGTCTCACCTCTACTTTATAAAGTGCATGTTTAATAGATAATTGATTGCCCTGAAAAATTCAATAACAAAAGTACATTTGCCTTTAGCTTTTTCTTGGGTATGGCTCAAATACATAAAAAATACGAAACATGCACTAATGCATGGATTAACCATTACCTCCTTTACCTGGTCAAACCAGTTTTTCCTATTTTCTAAGAAGCCCCCTAACTTGATGACCAATTTGCCCGAACAACATCATGTCTTCCAACTCCTCTCCATTGTGTAAGCAACCACAAATTTTCCTTATAACTTCCTAATCAGAGGCTCAAGCAGCATAAAATTTTACAATGAGCATCTCTTAGTACACCATTGAATTGAAGCATTGTATCAAATCAAACACCTTCAAAGCAAAAAAAAGAAAAACAGGTAAATACTCAAGATTTGCTGGCAAACATAGCATTAATGTAAAGAACAAAATGTCTTGTAACCAGAATCTGTTTCGAAGGAAAGCAACCATTAAATAATTGAAATTTCTGTTCATGTAAAACTAACACTATCATATCAATTGTATCGGGCCTGGAATTAAAAGAGAAGAAAAAGTGATGGAGCTCACTTCCAAAAATTGGTTTTACACACATAAATCAAAGAATCACCCTATAGAAACACATAAATAAGGAATGAAAATCGAAAACCTAGAATATATAGAGCTTCCTTCCTCATTTTTTCTTCTTTTCATCAAAACGAAGGTAATCAAGAAGCGAGATCCGGTCTTGAAATAGTGACACATGGTTATTGTCTTCACTAAAATTGAACGAAAGGAGAAGAAAGGTGTTTCCCTGATTTTGGATGTTTAGATCGAGGAAAGTATGAAAGCAAAGAGATATGAAACTTCTCGGATCTAATGGAGAAGATGGCCAGAAAACATGGTAGAGAGTAGTGCTGTTAGTGTATCCCTATTGGTCGTTTTGCAGTAGTGAAACGGTGGTGGTAGAGGAACTTGGGATTCGAGGTTTACTGGCCGAGCTGGGTGAAATGTGTAGGAGAAGGCGGTCGGTGATCGAATTGAAGCTTTTTGGCGGTGGTGGGTGATTGCGGAAGACTGAGATGGTGGCAACGAGTGAGGCCACCATCGGATGGATGCGAGGAGGTTGCCAGGGGTTTGAGTTAGAGGTTGACGATGATGATCAGGAACTTAACTGCAAATTTTAAATAATATTTTAGGCAACTGCAAGTATCGGTCTTCAGCAAAAATCATAACAGTCCATAACATGACATACGAGATCAATGGTCCAGAGCATCACATGCATCAGTGCATGTTTCGTATTTTTATGTATTTGAGTCATACCCCTTTTTCTTCCATTTTACTTTCCTAAATTATCTCATAAAACAAAATAGGCAAATGCTAACAACTGCACTAAACAAGTGCCCTTATTGCACTTGTTAACAAGCCAACTACAGTAACAATTCATTGAAACTTGCATTTTTTGAATTTTCGAGAGATGAAATGATGTGCACTTGTGATTATTTTTCTTATTATAGTAACCTAAGGACACTTGTTAGCAAGACCAACAAAATAATATCAGTTCTGACACGTGATATTAGTCGAGAAATTAAAATATGTTGACTTTTGGGAAATCATTATATTTTGCAAAAAAAATTTTAAGGACAATATTTTTATATACCTGAGATCAATTTCACTTTTTTGTTATTTTTGATTTGTTTTCTCTAATATATTTCAATAGATTGTCCAAGTAGGATAGCTCCTAAGAGAGAATTTGAAATTCTCCAACTACTTGCATGTCGACTTTTCAAATATTGATGTCATCCAAACATACACTAATAAAGTATATACTCCCTACTATCTTATATACTCTGTATAAACCATTTTTGAAGACTTTTTTATTCTTAATATTAGTCTCATTTCCAATTTTTGATGACATTAATTACTTTTTTTTTTCACAAAGACCTTTATTTACTCAACACTTTTTAGATTTCCAATAATAATTATAGGGATACTTTTGAAAAAGTATACCAAATATTTACATTTTCAATACAACTAATACAACTAACAATGCTAACTAACTTTCTTAAAGTGTGTAAAAGTTGGTCAAAAGAGTTTATAACAAGGATTGAAGGGGAGTATTATGTTCTTTCCTTTTAAAAGGTCAAACATAGAAAGAAGTCGACATGTGTTTAAACTGCATACAGTTTCAATCTTTTACCACCCAAAAATGTTCCACCGATGAAATTAAAATTTCAATATTTATATCAATTATAAAGGCTGCTTTTTCTTATCATTATCAATTCATTTTTCGCTTTCCAACATTGCGGTGTGATCAGTTCCAGGCTTTGCACCAATAGCAAAGAACTCAATAATGACTTCTAAAGGCATGCCCATTGTTTCAGGAACTTTAATGTAGACAAATATCCATGAAATGATGCACCCAACAACAAATAATCCAAACACCCCGGTAAGACCTAGGAGTTGGAGCAAGAAGGGAAAAGAAGAAGTGATGATCAAGGTGCATATCCAATATGTAAGAGAAGTAATAGAAATACATATTCCACGGACACTCGTTGGGAATATTTCTGAACATATAATGTTGGGAATTACACCAAAACCCATGCAAAAGCAGCTTTCGTAGACCACAACACTTACAGCAGTGATTGCTGCATTGAGGACAAGACTAACGTGGAATGAGTCTCTGAGAACTAGCACCATAAGAGACATTATGAGAATAGGTATCGTGTAAAGCATTATTGACCTGCCATGAGAAAGTATAAAATGTCATTGTCCTGAATTGTTGTATTTTTATTTTGATCTTTGTTATGAGATGACTAGCAATACACCAAGGCACTCAAAAGTTATGAAAATTAAAAAAAAATCCTTTTAATACATTGTCTTCCAAATCAACCAATTACAAAAACAAATATCTAATGTATGTTTCTTTAATTAATCAATAATAAAACTTTATATCATTTTAATTTTTTTATTCATTACTTTAACTTTTATTTGAGATAATTTTTGTATTGTTTTTGAGTAACATTTTGAGATAAAGTGAGTAATTTGTAGATACTTAAGTTAGAGCAAACATTTTAGAATAGGTTTAACTGATATGATAAACTTCTTAGGTCCGGTCTTCACATTATATAGGTTGACGACCAAAAATAATTTGAGAACCTCTAATCTATCAAAAACTTGTAAAATTTAATAACAATACAATTAACCATAAAAAAGTCTCACACAAGCAACTATAGTTGAGTAGAGAATTTAAGAATTAAGTGAATTTTGGGGCTATAATTAATGACGATCTTGGAAAATAAAAATCATACCAAAGTATAATAATTGTTATATTTTTCTAATCTTTGTACATTTTATGTAAATATATTTGTTTGGTCAATAGACAATAAAAGTCATAGTAACTTAGTGGTTTATAGCTCTAAGATTGTGTGTAGATCCTGGGTGCATTCTTTCATTTTATATATACGCCTAGAGAGAAAAGAATTTTGGTCAACAATAGATATTGATTTAATTTTAAAAACAATTATGTTATATATATATATATATATATTTATATTTATATTGAAGTATAATTAATTTTTTTATAACCTGTAAAAATTATGGGCTCAGGGTGGTCACCTCTATTACCTTGTCATGAAGCTAGACATGATTACAAAATGATAAATTAAAACACCGTATCATGCCTTTCATATACTAAATATTAAAATGTAAGTAATGTCATAAATTAAACATACCTCCTACCGGATATATCCATGAGCCTCATGGATAAGGCTATACAAGGAAGCATAGAGAAAGTTGTAATGATATTAACAAGTAGAGAAGCAGATGTTGAACTAATGCTCAAATTTGATAGAAGGGCCCCAACTCCTGCCTGCTCAAGAATCTGGGGAGCATAGTATAGAAATCCGTTTATGCCAGCTACCTGCAAACATAAATCATACATTTAGAATAGTGGGAAAAGATGATAGTGTGTTTGCAAAATGAAATGCTCATAAGAAAGTGAATTGTTATTCTGTTGGATAATATATTTAAACAGAAATTAAAGAGAGGTGATTTTTTCATGCGTAATTCAAAACATGCGGAATATGAACTTAAGATTGTTGTGGTTGTTAATCCTATTACTTAAGTCAACTTGGTACTACCCATCTATTTTTTTGATCAAACAATCAAGGTAATGGAATGTCACAATACTAAAAATAGAATATAATCAAGGGTTGTTAAAACTATGTCAACTAGGTGTACCTGTTGAAGAACTTGAAGTCCTATTCCAACAATTAATGCACGCTTAACTCCCGGTTCTAACAAAGCACCTAAACTTGTACGTTTTGAAGAAACTTCTGATCGAATCATCATATCATTACTGGATTCGAGAACAGAGTGGCTGACAAGTGCAGCTGCCTGAAAAGATTCACCACCATCTGTATGCAAAAAACTACCAGAAGCAAATGAACCTTGCTGAGATACTGCATTAGGATCTGCATGCAAATAAACCCTTTGGTATCCTCCTTCCCTTTTTTCGTCAGATGATTTATAAACCAAATGCCAACCTCCACCAATGTTTGTATTCTTAGGTACTTCTCCTGCGGCATTACTTTTCAGGATGCTATTGCTCCCCGTGCCTAACATGTCCTTGGATCCAAAAACCCTTTCCTTATCCATAGTACATTGACGTGAAAGTAATGGAGCATGCAAGTAGTCACTGGTACCAAAGGGGCTACGATCTGGATCTGCCATATTGGAGAGACTTGCCACGTTGGGTATTAGAAAACCTCTTGATCCTCCTATATACTCAGGGTGAATATTCTCATCATGGATACTCCCAAAGAGATTGACAATAGGGTCCTTAAGATTAGCAGCGACTTGGGAAGCAACACTTTCTTGGCGGGACATAGTTAACATGCTACGGGAAATGCTGCCCTGTCCTGTCACTTGTTGGGCAACCATTGAAACTCCTTGATTGGGTCCATGTAGCTTAATACAATCCTTCCCTAACTCCTGGTGTGAAATGAGCTCACTGGCTGGGGCTACCATGTACTCTTCTATGGTTGTATTTTCACCCCTAGGATTCATACCCTCAATCAGCAAAGCCAATTCCCCTAATGATCAAAGCAAATTACACAAAATCAATACACATATATATTCCTATACGAGAAGTATATCAAACAAGAATAATGAAAATTTTTTTGCATCAAAAGTATATTTTATAAGTTTTTTGTTCAAATTCTTTTATTAGATTATTAAAATGAAGGTGCTCATTGTCAATTGTCATATCAACATTGTTATTTGTACATATATTTCAAAGAAATTTGGGAAACTTTTGTTAAGTACAAGTGAAAGAACTTGTTCCGGAAAAATATTAGGGTATCCCTAGATAATGACGGTGACAAAGGAGAGAGATCTCATCAGAATTGTTGTGGACCCTCGAGATCAGGATGAACCAAAGAGGTAGCCTAAATTATCAAATCCGATGCATAAATGGAATGTGTGTGTGCATGCACTACGTTATACATGCGTTTACTTAAGGATCAAGAAACCATAGGTTATACTATACATGGATGACACATTTCATGCCATGAGTGTAGCTAAGATATTTGGACAAATGGACTAGACTTACACATGATCGTTGGTAAAAAAAAGTTATGTCAGATCACAGATATTCTTTCCACTTGGGTAGTAATGATGCATTGCTAGATACCACTCATTACTTGTAATGTTAAAATGAGATATTAACATTACTCATAACGTTACAGAAACCTATAGGGTCACATGCTAAGAGCAGATAAATCGAAGATATCACATTTGGTAAAAATTACAATAGTTGTATTTTTATAATATACATAATCGTGCAATGCACACTATGACTATGTGACGCATGACACAACCCTGTTGATATGTAGAAGACTTTTATTTGTATTCATCTTCTGTTAGGCCTAGCCAGCAGCCTTAGGGTTTTATGTGTGAGACACAAAACAACAATCCTAGCCATGCTTGACATATCAGAGAGTGAATGATACATAGAAGCTCTCTCTTTTTTCGCTAGCAATGGGAAGTGAGACGTAATCTCAATTAGGAATCTGTTCACGTGGATCTCAATAGCTGTATGACCACGTTGTTGTGCTCGGGATCAACACTTAGTGTTCGTGATCAAGATTCATAGAACAATTGTGATCAACACCGTTCTCCTCTTCGCTTCAAGAGGTAATTTTTTTTTCTATCTCAAATCATGCTCTCTCTCGCATAGATCCTGTATGGGAAATATGATTTTATTTTTTTTGGCTACGTACCGCTTCCTGATTTCCTAACATCTTAATCATAAATCATACTCCCTCTGGTCTCTATTATAAGAACAAATAACCGAAATCACACTTATAAAAAAAGTTAGTTGAATGTATTTAATTTTGTCAAAATCATAAAAAATATGACTACTTTTGAAAAGTTGTATTGGGAATGAAACAAAAATTAAATGAGATCACTACTTTCTAGAAACATTTTAAAGAATAATTGTATTGAGAATAAAAAGTTGGTTAATTTTTTCTTATTTGGGACCAAAATATGTATGCACCTTTTTCTTATAATAGGGACCGGAGGGAGTACTTCTTATAGAAGTTTCCCCAATCTCAACTAGTATCGTAGCGTCAACTCCATATATTAGCCTAAAAGGTGGCTCACTTGTGACTGAGATTGTGGTTTGACATGATATACCCAGAGGACTTCATGAATTTCTTCTGGCCAACTCCCTTTTTCTTAAGTTATCCAAGGATCACTTTGTTTTCTTATTTGGCATGTCCATTGGTCTGGGGGTGCTCTACTGAAGTTTACCTCATCTTGATTCCCGCTTATTTTCACAACTCCTTTAATTCATCACTGATGAATTGATTTTAGATTTCCATGACCGACGTGAATGGCATCCCGTGTCGTGAGACAACATTCTTCGTGAGGAACTTTTTTATATGTCCAAATTTTTTTTATATGACAAGTTCAACTTTGATCCATTTAGTGAAGTAATCAATGGAAGCAATCATATATTTGACTTGTCCCCTTGCCTCGTGAAATGGTCCTGAAACATTCATTCCCTATAAACATATAAAAAGGCCAAGGCGAGACTAGTGCATTTAATCTTTTAACTAGAATCTTTGGTACTTTAGAATATATTTGGCATTTGTTGCATTTTTTTACCCACATTTTGAAATCTCCCATCATTGTTGGCCAGCAGTAGCCAACTTGAACTACTTTTGCCGCAAGTGTTTGCCCACAATGTGAATGGCACAAATTCTTTCATAAGTTTCTTTCATCACATAGGCTGCTTCGTTTATCTTTAGGCATTTTAGTAAAGGTTATGTGACTAATATTCTCTATAATTGTTCATTGATGATCACATAATGGCAGGGATTGTATCGCAGTTTTCTAGCCTCATGCTCTTCTAGTGGATCTTCGCCTAGTTCAAGATATTGCTGGATTCTTATCATCCAGCCTCGATTTGTGGCCTAAACATTTCTCACACTTTCTCTATCAATGCTTCGTTTGTAAATTTTTCATGGATACCACTTCTATTTTGACTTGGTTTGTTGTTATTCACTAGCCTTGGATAAAATATATATCAGCTCTAACATTCTCTTCTCTCTGAATATGTTCAATATTAAATTCTAGAAATGATGAGCGAAGCGTTTCTACTACCAACAAATATCTGAATAACATCATGTCCTTAGTTTTGAAGCTACCTGCAACTTATCTTGTTACCAACTAAGCCACTTTTGATCAAGATCGTTTTTTCTCCAAATTTAATCGTACGATGAGTGCCTCATATTTGCTTGATTGTTGCTTGTTTAGAACTCCAATTTGAGAGATTATTCAAGAGATAGGTCATCTGGTCCTTCTAATATTATTCATACTTCAATCCCTTTGGTGTTTGATGATCCATTGACATATACTATTTACATCTCGTCCCCTTTCCTACAAGACACTCTTTATTCTAAAAGGAAATCAGATAAGCATTGGGCCTTTAAAGATCCTCATATTTTAAACCGTACTCCAAAATCTCAATATACCACAATATCATTCTTCTTGCTAATTTTGGCTATTAAAGAATCTGCCTGATTGGTTGGTCTGTCAAACTGTAATATGATGGCTCTGGAAATATGGTCTTAATCTATAAGATGCTTTCACCAGAGTGAAGACTACCTTCTCGATCTTCCCATGCTTTGGATAACTATGCTAATGAAATAAATTGACTTTTGAACCTTCTCCGCTTCTTTCACTATAACCCCAAATGTGACGTTTTTCGAAAAGGAGAGGTATAAGATGGAACTATAAAAATGGAAGAGACATTTTTGGCTATTATCAATAGGAACCACTCTAGTGATGCTATCCTCCCGACTAATCTTTGGACTTCCTTGAAATAGGTAGGAATTTGCATCTCTATAATCGCCTGACACTTGTTAGAGTTTTCATTAATCCATCGGCCGGTTAGCATGAACCCTACAAAATTTCCCCTTTTATGCCGAAGGAGCATTTTTCAGGCTTGAATCGAAGGTTGTGCCTTTTGACGTTATCAAAGATCTCCTATAAATGTTTGGCATGCTTGAGTTTTCGTGGATCTGACCTCCTTGTCAGCTACATAGACTTCAAAATTTTTCCCAATTTGGTTTTTGAAAACCTAATCCACCAGCCTTTGATAGGTTGCATCGATATTATTAAGGAAGAACAACATAACCTTGTAGCAATAGTTTGTTGTTTCTGTTATGAAATTCGTTTTTTCTGCATCAAGATGAAACATCTTAATATAGTTGTAGCCATAATATGCATCCATCAAGATCAACAATTCTTGACCTGGTGCTCCATCCACCAAACCATTTATACTTGGCAGTGGATGGAAGTCTTTTAGGCATGCTTTGTTTAAATCAATGTAGCATGTGCATATTTTCCATTTTCCATTGGCCTTTTTTTTCAATTTCAACGTTTGACAGCCATGTCGGGTAAGTTATTCCTTTGATGTGCCCTGCTTGCCATAATTTCCCTATTTCCTCAACCAAGGCATTCTTCTTTTCTCCATAAAATCTTCTTTTCCCTTATACTACTCTGGTTTTTCTTCAGGAAATATGGATAACCTATGACTAACAAAGTCAACATAGTTTCTAGGAATATATTTGAAAAACCATGCAAATATGTTTGCATTGTCCTGCAAGACTTTTAGAACTGATTCTCTGACTTCAGGTTGTAGGTCTCCCCTTATTTTCGTGCATTGTCCTTCATTTCCTCCTATCTTTATCGTGAGAGTATCTTTGATTGGTTGTGCTCTAAGCTCCTGGAACTCACCCCTTGGGTCAAGCTCTAGCATGCTAATTGATTCGGAGCTTCGTCTTTCTTTAGTCTTTTAAGTTCTTAAGCTTTCCACGTAACATCTTGGGGAATCCCTATGACCAACATGTATTGTTATCACTTTCCATGTTTCATTAGGGAAAATAATTTCCAGATAAGGAGTGAAAACCATAGCTCTCAGTTCATTCAAATAAGGTAGTCCCAAGAAAACATTTTATAGATCATTAACATTTATTACCAGATATTTAACTAAAATATTTTTGCATAAAGCTAAGGCTATTGTCTAAAAGTGGTAATGATATCTACATATTCTCTTTCTTGCACTTTTTCTCTAGAAAATTCCGCAAGAGTTTCATTGTAAAGTTGTAGAGCTACTTTTGGTAAGTCCAAATCCTCAAACACTCTTCAGTACAATATTCCTACTAAACTTCCTTGATCTATCAATACTCTTTTGATGATGCAATTAGTCGTGCCTAATTTAAGTACCATGCTATCATCTTGTATTGAATCTATTGCATGAAAATCCTCATTTGAAAATGTTATCGTTGGTAATTTGTGGCGGTGATGTATTCTTCCCAAAGATAAAACATGATGGAGGTGTTTCTTTCGAGCTAAGTTGCGTGTTCATCCACTCGCGAATCCTCAAACAATGATGTTTCTGACTTGTCTTATGTCTTGAGAGTTTTGCATATCCTCGTTTCTTTTAGCTCTATTGCGTCTTCCATGATTCGTTCGAGGTATATCATGTGTCTTCTCGAGAATAGTTTCTTTGAGAATCCTCCTTGCGAGACTAGTTTCGATCTTATCCATCTCTGCACATATTGGATCAATTGCTTCTTTTGATGAGTTTCTCTATCTCATTTTTTTAGAGCCCTTCACTCATCAGTGATATTTGTGATATTTTCAATATCTCCCCATCCTCTATTTTTGTGATATTTGCAATATCTCTTTGGATTTGCTCTAGATATGAATTCATGGGAGCTAGTAATGGCAATAGATTAGAGTTCCTGACATCGTTAATGATTTCATCTTTTCAGGCTTTCAAAGGTGAGTAATACTCGAATCTTGGAGGTGCATCATGTCTACATTCTCGGGCTTAGGCTCTCTGTGTAAGATTCGGGCTAATGAGGGCGGGGAGTGATCGTCGGTGCAAGAGGAGCGACACGGAGCGACTCCTGACTGGATTTTAGGGGAGGGATACATGAATGATCCGTTAACAAACCGAAATGAGAGGAAGGCTTAAATGAATCGATTGGTACTACCCATATCAACAAGATTCATCTTTTTTATTTAGCCCATCACATAAGAACTCTAAAGTCAATCGTGCTTGACTTGGAGAAATTATGAGACAGGTGATCTCTTAGGAAGTTTTCCCGTGAAGCGTGTGAGTGAGGACAAAGCAAGCTAAAAAAGACTCATGCTGGTTTGTGGTAGTAGTCGTCAATCCATTTGGTAGTAAGTGATGTTACAAATGGTATTAGAGCGATACCTACCAACGAAAGCTAATGGGCATGTAAAATACAGACTAATGAGAGTGGGGAGTGATCATCGGTGCAAGAGGCACGGACAAGGAGCAGCTCCTAACAGACCTTAAGGGGAGGGATACAAGAATGAATCGTTAACACACCGAAATAAGAGGAAGGCTTGAATGAATTGATTGATACTACCCATATCAACAATAGATGTATGGTTGTGAGCCACCATAGTTGAAGTAAACTGCATGTCAAATCTAACAGCTAACTCATGAAAATTAAAGATTAAATTTAGAGGTAACCTAGAGAACTAGACTAGAGCTGGTCCTTCAAATTTTTTGGGGAACATTCTGCATTTCGCAACATCAAAAGCAATTGTCTTGAGCATTTGAGTGTTAAAGATGGTGAGATGTCCCTTAGGATATGTGGCTCCATCATATTTGTCCATTTACAATGATTTGAGGTTTTCCCGAAATTTAACCTTCATTATGGATTTGGGAAATGGGTGATCATAATGGATCTCCTTCTCTCTTGCTAACGTGTACGTCTTCCTGCCACTAATCTTTCGAGGTTTGTGCTTTCCTCATCTTGAGAGATTTTTTAATTTTCTCTTTCCTCTGAGCGGTGTCCATTCTCTATAGGTATATCATCTATTTTTCTCCTCACCTCTTGGCTTTGTTGCAATAGCCTCTGAACCTCATTGTTGTTAAAATTTTTAGATTGTGGCAGTGCATCCAGATTCTCCTTTTATCTTGACTTGTCCTTCTACTGTCAACATTGTTTAGTTGATAATGAGGGTTGTGGAAGCATTTTACCGTAGCCCCATGGTGGGCCAATTGTTCCAACAAAATTTCTGGGGTATCTCTAGGTAATGATGGTGACTAAGAAGAGAGATCTCATAGGAGTTGATGTGAACCCTCGAAATGAAGACTAGATAATGAGGTATCTTACATTCTTAGATCCTATGCAAAAAATGAGCATGTGTGTGTGAACTTGACTCTAGAATATACTATGTTTGAATGTCCTACCTAAAATGGATAAGCTCACCTCTATATATAGCAGGGAATGAGGTTAGGTATGTGTCCTTACCTTAAATATCCCCTACAGTTCTCTCGTGTCACCTGTCCTACTAAATATTCCTTATGTCCTCTTGTTTTCATATAGTATTGTTAATTAGGGCTTTGGCCCATAAGGCCTGCCCGCTCGGTCCCAATTTTTTGCAAGTATGGCACGACTTTCATGCGTCATTCTCAGATTATGCTTGACCCGCCCATTATTTTTTGTGGCCATCTTAGGGCAAGCTACGAGCGGAAAATAAGCAAAACGTATAAAAAAAAGTGAGTACATGACTCACGTGATAGAAACACACTCCCATTATCTTCTTTGTCTCTTATTTATCTCTATATGATATGACCAACATCCTAATCCTCTAACTCACTTGCTTGCTTAATATGAGACAACATTATTAAAGCAATACACTATATACTTATATTAGTTGCCAATTATGTAACATTTTAGCATTGATCATTACTCATGTTGAAGGACATTATACACTTATTGTTCAGTGTCACTAGATTCTTCTCTACTTTTTTTTTAATAATGCTCACATGCCCGCTCGACCAGTATTAGGGTGGATAGGGGCATGTTTTTCGTCCTAAACTTCAAAACAAGCAAGCATGCCTGAGCACCTGCAAAAAATGCAGGCATTATGTGAGCTTGGGCCATGTCTGCTCACTTATCCTAATTGCCAATACTATTCCCACACAAGTGGTTTATGAGGTTTAGGTGTCTGTGTATAATCCTATGTTACGCCCTACTCCCTACTAGTTGTCCTTAGTTCTAAAAGTCTTGTCCTAATATTTTCCCAAGGTGTGGGAATAACTTTCAGCACTTATCCCAGATTTGTCCCGTTAGATCGTATCTCATGCCATGATATTGAGGTACTAACCTCAAGAACTGAACTTATACTTTGAATTTTGTAATGTTGGTGGCAATGGATGTTCAAGCAACCGTTTCCCTATCTTATTTCCTAAGCAAACGATATGAAAACGTTGTTAAAAGTAACAGTAACAACAAATTAAGCCTCACCTGAAACACCTTCAATGCCTCGGATTCTCTGCAGGACTTTCATAGCCTCTGGTATTCTACCTTTGCTTACAAGCCACGGAGGAGATTCAGGGAGGTAAAACACGGCTACAAAGAAATAAGCAACAGAAGGAATAGAAACAACACCGAGCATTGCTCTCCAACTTGGTGAGTGCACCAAGGACAAGGAGAATACCATGATGTAAGCCAAAAACATTCCCCCTGAGTTGGAAAACTGTGGGAGGGTGTTGAGTTGGCCTCTGATATCAGGCGGTGCTATCTCAGATATGTAGAGAGGAGTAATAGTCATGGTAAGTGCATAAGCAACTCCAACTAATAGCCTTGAAAGGAGAACGACTTTAACATTAGGAGCCCACAACATCACCAGTCCGCTGAAGAAAAACATAATTGATGATGTTATCAGCATTGGCCGTCTTCCAAGCATATCAGAGACCGTCCCAGAGAATATTGTCACAAAAGTTCCGGTGAGAAATGACATGGAGACTATTAAACCCTCAACTGTGGGATCAGTTTCTAGATTGAATTCTTCTTTAATGTATGACATGCCCCCTACATGGATGTAGCAACATCTTTGTTCAGTTCTAGTAATAAAGTCTAGTGCCATTGGCTGGTTTCTTGGTATATTATTAATAACTAATTAAGAAAGAGCGAAGAATACTAAGATACGAGTATTATCGTAAGATTTTCGAACATCGGTTATAAATATTATTGTCTAAGATTTACCAACAAGTACAAAGTAACATATTCTCAAACAAATTTTGTCCCACTACTTTTTACATTTACTTATATTACTATTGATTATATTTTTATATCTATGTAAACAACATGGGATAGACAGATGATTGTGATATAGATGATAAGAAGTGATGTAATTACAATATAAAAAAAGGTTGCGAGATAAAAAATTTATAAAATACAATATTTTTAGATATAAAATTGAAGGATGTTGTAAAAAAAAAAGAAAAACAAAATCCACACCAGCAATGGTTGAATTATCCCATCCAATCAGCAGATTCCCGAGTGTAGCAGAAACTGCAACAATCACAATCTCTCTCATTGTTTATCTTGGCTAAGAATGTGCCCAAATAGACTAACAAAGGAACAAGTTGGATTGTCTGTATATACTCAAATAAAAATGCTCTAACTCTGTTTCGGATTAGCAACCGTAATGTGCAAACTTCAATCCATATATTATTAGAGTTGTACTGCACTTTATGCTAATACCAAGATTTTAACACCCTCTAAAGTGTGCATATGGTAGTTAATTTCTTGAATATGTGCATGGATTTCATTACTATGTCTGAAGCTTTTTTTTTTCTGGGGAACTGGACAACATATGTCCCATCTCTATTTTCTGGTTAAGGAGTTGTTAAAGTAGGATTTTTTTCATTTAATTGCAGGTCAAAAAAACGATGCCAACCCAAACATCTTAGATTCATCATAATTGCGTGTTTGTGACTAGATGAAAGTGAAAGCGAAATCTCATCGAGTTTCTTGTGAGTGACAAGGCGCCACGATTACATTTTACTAATTTAGGCTACAAAGGTGCTACTAATTATCACAATAATAGGAGTAAAACATGGCTTGCCACTATCCATTAAACTAGTTATCATTAATTGGTCCTAAATTACAATGTTATCCAGGATCCAAGTTGATAATAATAATTATTATTTTATTTTTCTTACATATTAATTTAATGTTATTATTTATCGAATTTCTGTTGGTCTAAATCATAAATAAAGTGGTGATCCAAAAAATCAAGTAATATTTTCTCTTATTAAACCTGGAAGTTTTTGTTCCTTTGATCAGTAACAACACTTTGATATTGATTCGATAAGGGTAATAATATTCAACACAAAGAAAATAAAAAAGTAAGGGTATAAATATTTTTATATTATTTTCCTTATACGGTTAAAAAATTTTTAAGTAGCAAATTCCACTTTATATATGAATGTGAAAACAAGTTCTTGCCCCACAATTTTTCTTATTATTTTTCTTCTACAGATAAATTTCTTGTCCAAATGAAACTTTTTGTAAGGTTAACCGAACTGAGACCTTCCTTGACCAACCCAGGTCCCTTTGCTCCAATCCCAACACATGACAGTTCGAAGGCTCTTCATCTATTTATCGGACTAAATGCACGGGCCAGCCAGACCAAGTCCTAGCTGGACGAATCAAGACCGAACATCAGATCGGCACATCATCAAAGCTCACTTGGCCTCCGCACAGGTGGGAACTTTGTCAGTTTACCTGACCTCGGATGGACCAGGACAAGTTGCCTCTAACCGACCTTCTACAGGTTGAGAGCACTCCATCCGACCATACACTCAGCCTCTCTTCAGAGCACACTGAGTGGCCCAACTAGGGATGGGTAGGCATTCAATCGACCTCGGGATGCCGTACAGGTCGAGCCATACATGTAACACCCTAAATAGATTTCACGATTTTATTTTATTTTTTTAAAATTATTGACTTGGAAATTTTGTTTTAAAGTCTTAATTACTTTAAAAAAATTCTCCGGAAAATTCGGCGGAGTTTACTCTGTTTTATGAACTTTCCAAAAATTACTTTTTCATCTGTTTAACCTGCATAATATATTTTCAGACAATTCTAAACATCCAGAGTTTCATATCATAATATAATGCATCAAGTTTAGTCATATCATGTGACTTGATATGATCTTAGGCCACACGCCAAAAATGATCATCAGCAGAATATAATCATGTGTGCGATAGTGAGGCTATCCCTCAAAATACCCCAGCATCAAAAGAAATATGTCCTGGGCCGTCCCTACTGAATACATACAATATAATACATACATACATACATATACACATATCCCCAAAATAAGCAGCGTAACATAAATACTCAAAATACGGCCCAAGACTCGACATCCATCCTATATCTGACACTCACACTCCCTGTGAGGGAGTGTGCCCCTGCTTGGCCTCCAAGTCAGTCTGCTCGGTCTCTATACCTATGTAAAAATAGTTAAGAGGTAAGCATTACTAGAAACTTAGCGAATGAAATTCTAATAAACATAGCAAATAACCAAGTCAAACACATTTAGCACATAATCACATAAAACAATCAATTAAGCATCAAATAGTTTTGACCAATTACATACACATACGTCACCCAAGAATTCACACCTTAACTGCCACTAACTCTTATATTGTTTCCTATTCTCAAGGTTCATCTTTTACTTCTTATCATATTTTTATCCTCTTTTTGTTAAGGTTATGTGGACCCACCACTACACACAATCCCTCTTGTGCGTCTTACTATTGCGCACGCTCGTCCGTCGTACGTCTTACACAATCACTGCACACTCACCACTGACGACTTATAGCGCACAACCTGCGCGTGTCTTACTGCGCATGGTGGTGTGTCTTACACGGCCCGGCATCCACACACCTGGGTATTGCGAACCCACCACTGCGCACAATCTCCCTTGTGCGTCTTACCGCTGCGTACGCTCTCCCGTCGCACGTCTTACGCAACCGTTGCATAGGAACCACTGACGACTTATTGCACATGTTGCGCATGCGACTTACTGCGCACGGTCCCCCATCTTACATGGCCCGGAATTCGCAAACCATATGTATTCTTGTCTTTATCTCATTTATTCCTTTACTTGGTTTATTTTCCGTTCATAATTAATTTTCTCATAAAAATTCACTCTTAGTTATCCATCTCAGACATACAAAAACACATTCACTATTCATATTATTTATCATACAACTTATTCAAATTATAGCATCAATTATTCAAACATAAATATTATGTGGGGATTTCCTATTTTATTTTACTAAGTTCTTAGTAATTGCCATTCTCGACTACCCTAAGGTTCGTGAACATACATTAACATATACTCTTAGCTACTACTATTATCTACTAGAAGTGCATCCCCTAAGTCCCCGTAACACCCCCTCTTACCTCAAAAGTGAGTAAGAAAGAGAAAACCTTAATCGAGGTTGGAGCCCTAAAACCGGAATGCTTCCACTGAGCTGGATACCACCCAAGAGCCACTCAAAGATGCGTCAAAATACACCGGGAAGTGAAATAAGGAGGGTTTTGAACCTTTCCTAGTCCTTAGAAAATGGTGAAGACATCAAGAGATAGTGAACCCAATGTTTGTTCTTAGAAAATAGAGGAAGTAACAATAATAATTAAAGATAATGACAAAGCCATGTTCAAGGGAGAAGGCACAAGAGAAACACTTGACTAATCCTTACCTTGATGCTTGATTGAGTTGAGGGAAAACCTAAGAGAGAGGATGATGATGATTGATGTTGATTAAAGCAAGAAGTAGAGAGCTTGATGATAACTATGGAGATTGGAGCTTGGGCATCAATGGAGCTTTGAATGAGGATGAAGATGAAGCTCAACCCCTCCCTTCACACAAGGAAGCCACGAAGAAGAAGAGGAAGTGAGGGAGCATTTGTGCCTTAGTCAAGAAGTGAGAGTATGTGTGGTTTAAAATGGGTTTGGGGTGGGCAAAATGCCCAAAATGCCCTCCATTCCTCGTGCTGATTATGTCGCAGCGACAGAGGCGTGCCTGGGCGAGAATGTGGCTGTCTGGTGCTGCAATTTTTTAAGCACGCGCCTGGGCGTGGGTCTCATGCGCCTAGGTGTGAGTCTGTTGACTTCGCCTTGACTTCGACATAACTTCTTCGTTAACCGTCGGATCTTGCCCAAATTTGGAGACAATATTCCTAAAACTCTCTTCTTCATATCCAACGGTGAAATTTGTGTTTAGAGCTGTAGTTATTTTATTCCTAATTTTCCTAATAGCCTATGTTTTCAGCACTAGATATCCTGGTTCAACGTCGATTTATGCCTTACAATTATCATTCTTATTGTTGAAAATCTATTACTAATTTATTTATGCTTGTATTTAAAGATGAGGATGTTACATTTCTCTCCCACTTACCTGAATTTCGTCCTCGAAATTCGTCTGAGGAGAACAACTGTGGATATAACTCCTTCATTCTATCCTCTTGCTCCCAAGTCGCCTCCTCGACTTCGTGCCGATACCATATGACTTTCACCAAAGGAATATCATTGCCCCTTAGCTGCTTGACTAGGCGATCATCAATCCGAAGAGGCTGAAATTCGAAACTTAAATTTTTCTTCAATGGTATTTCGTCCTGTGCTATTACATGGGAGGGATCATAGATATACTTTGGAAGTTGAGAGACATGGAATACATCGTGCAATCTGGATAAGTGTGGAGGCAAGGCAACTCTGTAGGCTACTGGTCTGATCCTCTCCAAAATTTGATATGGTCCAATCAATCTCGACGACATCTTCTTGTAATTGATTGCTCGTCCGATACCTGTAGTAGGTGACACCCTCAGAAAGACATGATCTCCAGTATTGAATTCTAAAGGCCTCTTATGCTTGTCAGCATAGCTCTTCTGGCGATCCTGAGAAGCTTTCATCCTATTTTTTTATCATGATAATTTTCTCGGTGGTTTCCTACACAATGTCCGGACCTGTCAACAAGTTTTCGCCTATCTGGAGCCAACAAAGAGGCGTTCTACATTTTCTGCCATAAAGTGCCTCAAATGGCGCCATCCCGATGCTGGAGTGATAGTTGTTGTTATAAGTGAATTCAATTAATGGCAATAGCTGCTCCCAACTACCAAATTGTTCTAATACACAAGTTCTTAACAGATCCTCCAGAGACTGAATAATACGCTTGGACTGTCCATCGGTCTGGGGATGATAGGCTGTACTGAACCTCAGTTTTGTGCCCAAGGCTTGCTGAAGGCTCTGCCAGAATCGGGATAAGAACCTTGGATCACGGTCTGATACTATGCTGGCAGGAATACCATGTAGCTTCACTATGTCCCGGATATACAACTGCGTCAGCTTTTCTAAACTATATTTCATATTCACAGGGATGAAGTGAGCACATTTAGTCAATCGGTCTACCACAACCCAAATAGCATCACATCCTGTCGTGGTTCTTGGTAATCCGGAAACGAAGTCCATAGCAATGTTGTCCCACTTCCATTCAGGGATATCAAGACATTGTAACGGACCACCCGGTTTCTGATGTTCGATTTTACTTTCTGACAAACCAAGCAGTGGGATACGTAGTCAGCCACATCCATTTTCAACTTTGGCCACCAGAACAGCTTCTTCAAATAATGGTACATTTTTGTGGTACCAGGATGAAGGCTCAATTTAGTTTTATGGGCCTCCCCAAGAATCATGCTTCTAACTTCGAAGTCCAGAGGAATACAGATCCTTTTTCTGAATCTGATAATTCCATCTGAACCTTTTACAAAGTCGGGCTCTGCATCATCTGGGGCTACCCTTGCCAACTTTTGCTGGAGTTCTTCATCTTCAGCCTGCCTCTCTTTAATCAAATCAATAAACTCATTTGTAACCTGTAACGTTGCTAGAACAATGCTCTTCTCTTTCTTTTGTACTCCAAGATTAAGGTTACTAAACTCCTGCATCAACTGCATTTCCTTCACCATCAAATTGCTGATGTGTAAGGTTTTTTGGCTTAAGGCATCAGCTACAACATTTGCCTTGCCCGGATGATATTGCAAATTAAAATCATAATCTTTTAAGAATTCCATCCACCGCCTTTGCCGCATATTGAGTTCTTTTTGATCAAAGAGGTATTTGAGGCTCTTATGATCGCTAAAGACCTCAAATGTAGTGCCATATAGATAGTGCCTCCAGATTTTTAGAGTGAAAACTACAGTTGTAAGTTCCAAGTCGTGTGTGGGATAGTTTTGCTCAAATTGCTTGAGTTGTCTGGATGCATAAGCAACTACTTTACCTTGTTGCATCAGAACACAACCGAGCCCTTGCTTGGAGGCATCACAATAGACATTGAAGGGCTGAGTTGGGTCGGGCAAAATGAGAACTGGAGAGCTGGTCAATCTCTTTTTCAACTCCTGAAAACTCTACTCACATTGAGATGACCATTCATAAGGCACATCTTTCCGTGTGAGTTTAGTCAAAGGGAGGGCTATTTTGGAGAATCCCTCAATGAACCTTCGATAGTAACCTGCCAAGCCAAGAAAACTTCTCACTTCTGTTACTGTCCTGGGTCTCTCCCACTTCAACACCGCTTCCACCTTGGAGGGGTCTACGGCAAAACCATGCTTGGAGATAACATGACCCAAGATGTGCACTTCGTCAAGCCAGAAACTGCATTTTTCAAACTTAGCATAAAGTTGTTTTTCCTTCAATATCCGCAACACAGTCCTCAAGTGTCCTTCGTGCTCATCTGGACTCTTTGAATAAATTAGAATGTCGTCAATGAATACGATCACAAAGGAATCCAGGTAGGGCCGAAAGATCATGTTCATGAAATCCATGAAGACTACCGGTGCATTAGTTAGGCCGAAGGGCATCACAACATGTTCGTAGTGGCCATAGCGAGTCCGAAAGGCGGTCTTAGGAATGTCCTGCTCCCTAATGCGGATCTGGTGATATCCCGATCGAAGATCAATTTTTGAGAAAACCACAGCACCTTTCAACTGATCTAGTAGATCATCAATGCGAGGAAGAGGATACTTGTTCTTCACCGTCTTCGCATTGAGTTGTCTGTAATCTATGCACATCCGAGAGCCTCCGTCCTTCTTCTTGACAAAGAGAACCGGAGCCCCCCATGGAGATACACTGGGTCGGATAAATCCTTTTGCCAATAGCTCATCCAATTGCTTCTTTAACTCTGCCAGTTCAATGGTTGCCATTCTGTACGGAGCTATGGAAACTGGTCCTGCACCAGGAACCAAATCAATGCTAAATTCAACGTCCCTGTGTGGTGGTAGTCCCGGGATTTCATTAGGAAAGACTTCTGGGAATTCCCTGACTACCAGAATTTTGCTCACATCAGCTTCTTCTTCCACTTCCATAGCAGCAAGAGAAGGAGGATTAAAGACAATATATTTTTCCTTGCTATCAATCAGGACATGATGGTTAGACATCCAGTCCATGCCCAGAATGATATCCAGTTTAGCTAGAGGAAGACAGATGAGATTTACGGTGAAGTCCCGTTCTAGTACCCGAAGAGAGCAATTCAAGCACACTTGAGATGTGAGAACAGAGGTACTAGTGGGAGTAGAGACAGATAACATAAAAGGCATCTCAACGGGTGATAACCCCAACTTCTTCATGCAAGCATGAGAGATAAAAGAATGGGAAGCACCGCAGTAAAAAAGAACACCACAAGATGTACCATTAATGGAACAGGTACCTGAAATGGAAGAATAGGGATAACCACCCCAATTAGAGGAGTCACTATAATATATATTATTAATACAACATTTACCTCGGATGAGTTCGTCAAATAATTCCACCTCCTCGCCGTCCATGGTATAGACCTTGCCCTTCCGAACCGGCTGACTCCCCCCCACATGCTGGGTCTGGGTAGTATTTACCTCCTTTTTCAAGGTACTTTTAGGACAATTAGCAACAAAGTGTCTTGGCTGACCACATAAGAAGCATACACCCTCTTTTGCTGGGCGATCCTTGAACCAGCAAGCACCACGATGAATTCTTCCACATGTGAGACATGGTGGGATAGGGCCTAAAATAGGGGCATTCTGTCCTGATGGTCTAAAGACTGCTGCTCCAGGATTGGGATAAGGACTTGGTCTTGGTGCTGGTGCCTTTCCTCTGATCGGGCCACTAGTCCTCTGAGCGCTCTTGTTGCGATCCTCTGCAGCTTTCTGTTTGAGCCCCTTTTCGCAGGTACTCGTCATATTTACTAACTGGGACAAATTTGCAATATTCTGGTATTCAAAGGCCAGCTTAATCTCGGTACGAAGACCAGATTCAAATTTAATGCACTTGGTGCGTTCATCTGCGTCCCAATAACTGCCAGAATATCGGATTAAATCTTCAAATTGTGTCGCGTACTCACCGATGTAACACCCCGATTCGGCAACTTGAAAACTTCAATTAAATATAGTGAAAATTAGGGCCATTTTTTTTTAAAACAAGTGTTGCACCAGATGAGAACATTTTGATTTTTAAAACATAGTTGCATTTACAACTTATGTTCTCATATTGCACCCACTCTTTCAAGTTCCAAACCGAGATGTCACAAGACACCGCACTTTGAAACCCGTTTTCAAAACCTCATTTAAAATCGTAGCCCGTTTACTCTTTTTAAAACATCAGTACTAACAAAACTTATGCCGGGGTACAGTATGATAGAGTTAGGCAGCTAAGGACTTACAATGGATTACATTCCTCCAAGGGGGATCACCTAGCTTCTAGTCAGACACACTCATACTCGTCGTCTAATCCCAGATCCTGATAAACTGAGCCCTCCAATCGCTAGCGGCATCGTCCTCATCTACGGCTACAGAGAATTCTTCCCCGAGTCGTCTCCTTTTTAACGAGGATGTCTCTACTTCCCAAACAAGCTGGATCTGGAACCTCACTCTATCTTGCATCTAATGGTCGTACAAATTTCCCGGAGAAGAAAAAGAAGCAGAAGTACAGGAGAAGAAGAGAGAGTAAGCTACCCAAACAGTTATGTCGACTATGTGGAATTACAGTAGGCAAATACTAAGGAAAAACAATAAACAAACAGCAATAGCAAAATATAATCATCAACAAGACATTACACCAAACAAACTCAACATCTTATGATAGCCTTCTTAAACCCTTCTTATCAACTTTCATAACTCTCATCCATTCTTTCTTCTATCATACTTTTCCAAACTCATCATACGTTCCAGAAATCCTTTCTTATACATGGTTCATAAATCTTATTTGATTCTTAATATCTTTGATGTACTTTTCTTTGAAATCTCTTTGTCTCTTAAGTTTTTAGCGTTCCGGTTCACTCAATGATGGGGGGAACATCATCATTGAGGAAGTCACACACATCTACATCTCCTCGGTCATCCACCCAACCTAGTCGGAAGCAAACAGGAGTACAGGACCTTTACCACGCGGGCACGACAGCTGTCCCAACACATAGATGGTCCCAGACCAGGAGGTCTCAGCCTCAAATCATAATCATATCAATTCATATACATGGCACACTGTCTCACTACAGTGGCAAACAAAATGCCCCACTACAGTCCCTTTCACTGTTCTAGATTTGCAATCTAGGGGGCGACAGTATATTTCTAGTGGGCCCGTAGAACTTACCACGGCATTAGACCCAGTCTCCACCACGTTAGTGCGCCACATGTGGAGTTCGTTCTGCCTAGAAATATACTCTAGACTTCTTGACGTTTCACCGTCATCGTCCTCCCCTAATGCAATCTCCTCCTAAGTATCCGCAGATACTTATGGTTTCTTCCTCTCCACTACTTCGCACTCTCATACCTCACTGCGTAAGTCTTTTAAAGTCTTTTATCTTGTAAATTAACCTAAGGTCGGCCCATCCTTCGTGCATCCCTTCAATGAGTCCCGACCACTAACTTGGCACAATCTTTTTCTCATCAGTCTCACATAGCACAGAGCTGGGATCACCTCAACAAGCTCGCATCACAATCTTTCTCATCTCATTTCTCAAACTTTCTCAACATTCTCCCTTTCTCGCAATCATCTCAATTCAAAATCTTTCCTCAGAACGCTCTTTTCAAAAACTATCTCAAAACACCCCTTTCATAAACTTTCACAAAGTATTATTTCATAAACTATTTCATAAGGTTCCCTCCTGTAAATTTTTCTCAAAAATATAGTTTCACATCTTCTCAAAATCTCCTTTCAACAATTTTCTTACAAATCTCTTTCATCAAGGTTTCTAAAAATCTTCTTTCAAACTCTTCACAAAATTTCATTTCAAAAGCTTTTCTGAAAATAGTCTTGATAATATTTCTCAAAAGCTTCTTTTCAAAGACCATTTTTCAAAAATTTCTTTCCACAACTTTTTCAAAAATTTCTTTTTACAACTCTTTACAAAAATCTCTTTTCATAAATCTTTTTCAAAAATTCCTTTCGAAATCTTTTCAAAAATCTCTCTCCAAAAATCTTTTCAAAAATATTTTCGAATGACTCTTTTCAAAAACCTTTTCAAAAATCGCTTTTCAAAAACCTTTTCAAAAATTACAACTTTGTTGAGCGCTAATGGAGGAGCAAGCTCAACTCAACACTAGTCCCAGACTAAAACCAAAGACAAAAAGGAGCCCAGCTCTGCTGAAACCACATCTCATCTCAAACAACATCACTCTCCCCAGCTCTGGCTCGTTCTCAACATTATATTTCATTCTTTTCCCCAATCTCAACTCTTTCTTTCTTTTCCAACACATATCTTATTCCCACTCATTATTCTTTTCTCATTGTATCTTTACTTTCCATCTTATTACTTTCACAACTCATTCACTTCATTTTTATTTCCTTATTCAAGACGTAACAGACGTCCATCAACATATTACTCATTCAATTTAACAGCAATAAATATCATTAAGCATAATTAAATTAATAAACATAAACATACTATCAATCACACAAACATCACACAACAACAGTGTGGTCATTGTCACCTTCGTATAAGTGGCCACACAATACAAACAATTGCCACTTATACTACTGACTCCGAACCACTTAGTTCCGATCTTTGAGATGATACGGAACGTCCTAATAAATCCCCTAGCTACCACGGTGTCTTAGGAAAGCTTCTCTCTCACCTCGATGGCGACACATCCGAAAGCTTTCCAAGGCTTCCCGTTGCTAGCTTTACGTCTTTCCCGTCGCGTCCATCACCCATGCTATAACATTTTCCCCGTGCGTTAGAATGGTTTGCGAGGATTATAAATTTTCACTTTGAAAACTAGTTAAGACAATTCTTTTCTTGAAAACACATTGTTAACGCCCAAGAAGATTTCCAAATCCAATTTAGATTTATGGTAAAAAGGTTTTCAGGAAAACAATTAAAATAATCTTTTTATTAAACCAATCCATTTTTTCTTAATTCGAAAACACTCTGTTTATAAAAGTCCATGTTCTTATACCTTGAAACAAAATACGGAAATTCAAGAAAATGAAATTACAAAATGATTTGAGTTATTTTAAATCACATAAATAAAACATTTTCAATTTCTTAAAATACAAACATAAATTCTTTTCACACACAAGACTCACAACAGTTTCAAAACAATTTCAACTAGCACCAATAACGACCACATACCATTTCAAAGCATCCAAGGCATTCACAAACACATATCATGCACATCACATTTCACATCATTCAGAACCATCAATTAAACTTTAATCTTAATAGATTAACTAAATTACTTCTTTAGAAAATAATTTCAATTAGGCCTTGTGACTAATTCACTAAGGACCGAACCATGTGGTTAATAGTCTCTAATCTCTAATAAATTTTAACAACTTGAAATTATTAAATTATCGTTACAAAATCTCTTTTTCACATAATCAGATCAAATCATTTATTTTTATTTCTAAAATCAAAAAGAGATAAAAGAAGGACACATGCATCAGTATCACACACCTAGGACATAGCTATAATCATAAACCATTTCATGAAAACAATTTCTCAATTATATGCACATGCTTGGCCGAATCATACTTATATGGTTTTGCAAGAATTTAATGCACAAATGAAAACATGACATCATGAAATCATTTTCTCTCTTTAATAATTAAAACCGTGAGCATCAAAGGACAAATCAACAATTTTAATGCATTTCAAGACTTTAAAGTAACAATTTAGATTATAAATCATTCCAAGGGTTCTCATGCATTTTCTTTTAAAAGCTTAGTCATAGCATGTGTTAGTTCCATGATGAACATGATGAATGTTTTGATAATGACAAAGTGTTTTTGAACAAGCTACATGTGTTGATCAAGTTTCAAGCTCAACAAGCAACAACAAACATCAAATGAAGAAGAGAGAAAGCAAGCTCATGAAGACCTAAGTTTGAGTGTATTTGTATTTCTTTTATCTTTTGCCTCTCAAGCTTCATAGGTTTTTTATTTGGGTAGATTATTATAGAGGGTAGTGAATCTCATTCATAAGTCATGATTTAATCATAATTTGAGTTTTCACTTAACCTAGAATCAATAGGTGGCTTAAAGGTTTTAAAGGAAAGGTTGGATTTTGAGAAAACAAGTTTTGAACATGTACAGTACCAACTTAATCGATTAAGTGATTAACTTAATCGAGTACTACTCGAGTACACGACTTGCTTAATCGATTAAGTACTGCTGAACTGATTTTTAAAATACGATTTTCACTTCTCAAAATCAGTTTTTCAAGTGCTACAACTTTTGGGTATTCTATATAAACCTTTTCCTAACCTTTGTGATCATACTCTATCATTTTGATATTCATTTTACAAAGAATCAAGCCACTCTATTCTCTCTCATTTTCAAAAGATCAAAGCTTTTCTATTTTCATATTCTTTGATCAAGAACCTTTGAATCTCTTATGGTGAATTGTCATAACTCTTGATTGAGATTCATAGGATTGTTTTGTGTTTTCTATTGTGTTGTAATCTTTGCAAGAAGGCAAGTCACTACAACAAACAAGAAGCCTTGGTGTGTGGATTATCATCAAGCAACGTTCATTGAAGAAGAAGAAGTCTTGGTTATGAATCAAGCAAGTGAAGCCTTGATGTGTGGATTATCATCAAGCAATTGAAGACTTGTTGTGTCGATTATCAACAAGGGGTAGAGGTTAGATTAGAGAGAAGATCAATAGGATTACAAGGCAAGGGTGTCGGTTATCTCTTGTAAGCTAGCAAGAAGGGAGTCTTGTGAGGCAATCACTTGTAATTTGAGAACTCTAATTCCTCATAGTGAAGAATCTCTCTTGGTTGAAGAGGGGACTGGATGTAGCTTTCAAGTGGATGAAAGTGAACCAGGATAAATCACTGTGTCGTATCTCTAAACCCTTACTCTTTATATTCAAGTCATTTGATTGCGTTCTTGGTTGAAAACCTAGAAAGATTGATTTTCATAATTGATTGAATTGAATCTTTAATTGTTCAAATTGATAAAAGGAAAATCATTTTCATAACTAGGTTAATCAATAAGAATATAGGTGTTAATCATTTCCGCTGAATCTCTGATCTTGCATGTGAATTGGTTGATTTTCATATTCGAATGAAAAATTGATTTTTCTGTTTTCTGTCATATCTAATCGATTAAGTTCAACTTTAATCGAGTACTACTCGAGTAAATTGCAGGTTAATCGATTAAGTGCTGTAGAATTTGCAAAAATCATTTGTTTTGATTGTTTCGATTTGTTTCGTTCGAAAATCTTTCAAGGTAGCTTCAACACCTATTCAACCCCCCCTTCTAGGTGTTTTCCTAGGGTTCCTAAGTCTCTCCAACCACCAATTGCGGTTTCCTCAATTGGTATCAGAGCTCGGTCGAAAGACACGAGCATAAGAGCTTTTTCGTAAAGATCCTTTAAGAAAATCGCAATGGGTTCCATGAATCCCTTTGGTGGTGAAGGTGCTTCAATAAGTCGTCCTCCATTGTTTGCCGGAGAAGGCTATGCATATTGGAAAGTTAGAATGAAAATCTTTATCCAAGCCATAGATAGTGAAATTTGGAAAGTAGTTGAAAAAGGTCCTAATATCCCCTCTAGTTTAGTTGAAGGTGTAGAACAATTGATCCCCGAGGATAAGTGGAAGGATGATGATAGAAAGAAAGTTCAATATGATTATAAAGCAAAGAATATCATCACATCCGCTTTATCCTATGACGAGTTCTTTAGAGTTTCTCAATGTTCTAGTGCTAAAGAAATGTGGGACACTTTACAAGTGACTCATGAAGGAACTAGTGAGGTTAGGAGAGCTAGATTGAATGCCTTAATGCGTGATTATGAATTGTTTCATATGCTTCCAAATGAATCTATAAATGATATGCAAAAGCGTTTTACTCATATTATAAATCATTTACTTGCTCTTGGTAAAACTTTTCTTCAAGGTGAACTTTCTAACAAAGTGTTGAGATGTTTAGACAGGAATTGGCAACCAAAAGTAACGGCTATTGTTGAATCTAAGAATTTGGATGCTATGGATCTAGCAACACTTTTCGGAAAGCTTCAAGAACATGAAATGGAGCTTGGACGATTAAGTATCAATGAAGAGTCGGATAAGAACAAATCAAGGAAAGGACTTGCTCTTAGAGTCAAAAGTGCATATAAAAAGAAAGATAGTTCCGATGATGATGATAGTGAAGATTCCGATTCCGATGTTGATGAAAAAGACATGAAACTTTTGTTAAAAGAGTTTGACAAGTTTCTAAGGAGAAAAGGAAGGTTGAACAAGGACAAAAGTAAAGAGAAGGATTCCCCACACTATAAGACCAAAACTTCAAAAGAAGGTGTAGTTTGCCATGAATGTGGAAAGCCCGGTCATCTCAAGTACTCATGCTCTAAGTATCTCAAGAAGAAGGAGAAAGACAAGAAAAATTCTAAATCTAAAAGAGCATACATAGTTTGGGATAGTGATGAAGATAACAAGAAAAGCACATCGAGTAGTTCATCGGATAATGAAGCCGCTTGTCTCAACTTGATAACTCTAGTAGATGATGAAGAACAAAGTTCAAATGATGAATCAAGTTATCAAAGCGAGGATAGCAATGTAAGTGAATCTAAATCCGAAATTTCTTCTAAATATGAATTGTTACATAATGCTTATGAAGAAATGTATGAACAACTTGAAAAACTAGCTTTGAAAAACATTGAAAGAAAGAAGCTCATTTTGAAACATCAAAAAGAGATTTTAGATCTTCAAAAACAAGTTGATGAGCTTAATCTTGAAAATGAAACTCTTGATCTTATATATGCTAGTTCTTCTTGTGATTGTGCTTGTAGATTGAATATTGTGGTTGATTGTGAGAATTGCAAGTTGCTTAAAAATGAAAATGCTATTTTGAAAAATAAGCTTGCAAGTTTCTCAAATGGTGATATTAGATTGCGCACATTGTTAAATTTTCAAAGAGAAAATTCAAACAAGTTTGGTTTGGGTTATACTAATGCTAAGAGTAAATCTCATAGAAATGTTGTTGATTTTTCTAAAGTTGATTTTTCAAATCCTCCAACATGTTTCTATTGTGGTACTCATGGACATACTTCAAATGTGTGTTATGTTAAAGTGCATGGTATATCTAAAGGAAATTTTGTTTGGATGAAAAAGGGTGAAAGTCCCTACACTAACAAAAATGGATCCAAAACCATTTGGATACCAAAAAGCAAAGCATGATTGTTTTGTAGGTTTGATTGAAGATGCAAATGAATGACACATGTTCTCAATTGGTCTCAACTATGAATGTCTATATTCACATCTTCAATTGGTATCACACTTGCATCTCAAGTGAATGTCCTACAAAGTGGTAATATTTGATATTGATATATTATCTTAATTGGTATCTTCTCAATTGATATTACTTTTCTAAATGTTTAGTTAATTCAATTTGTATCATTGAGAGATTATTAGTTGATTATCATGCTTTTGTGATTATTGATTCTTCTTTACAATTGATATCTTCTTTGTTAAGTGATATTATGATCTTTTTAGTTCTCAATTGGTATTATATTTCATTGTTATATTTTCTTACCAATTGATATCACATTTCAAAGTATAGCTCTATTGTATTTGTTCAATTGGTATCAATGTTGTGAAGAAATGATCATTGATTTCTTACCTTGGCTTAGATGTTATATTTCAATTGGTATATATTACTTTTTGATAATGCCAAAGGGGGAGAAATATGATGTTTTGAATTGAATGAAATGTTTCTCAAAGGGGGAGACATGGTATGTTTTGAAACATGGGAGAAATATAATATGATTTTTAGATGTTTGTTTGGAGAAAGGTTGTTTTGTTTTTTTATGTAGGTTGAGCTAAGTTGTTGAAGATAGGGGGAGAATCAAGCTTCTATCTCAATTGGATTCAAGTGTTATAGCATTGATTGAGAGGGAGAAAGAGTCTTCTCAAGTGATCAAATGTTTCAAGCATCAACAACTTCAAGCGATTTCAAAACATGGGTTGTCATTTTCAAAAAGGGGGAGATTGTTAGTTCCATGATGAACATGATGAATGTTTTGATAATGACAAAGTGTTTTTGAACAAGCTACATGTGTTGATCAAGTTTCAAGCTCAACAAGCAACAACAAACATCAAATGAAGAAGAGAGAAAGCAAGCTCATGAAGACCTAAGTTTGAGTGTATTTGTATTTCTTTTATCTTTTGCCTCTCAAGCTTCATAGGTTTTTTATTTGGGTAGATTATTATAGAGGGTAGTGAATCTCATTCATAAGTCATGATTTAATCATAATTTGAGTTTTCACTTAACCTAGAATCAATAGGTGGCTTAAAGGTTTTAAAGGAAAGGTTGGATTTTGAGAAAACAAGTTTTGAACATGTACAGTACCAACTTAATTGATTAAGTGATTAACTTAATCGAGTACTACTCGAGTACACGACTTGCTTAATCGATTAAGTACTGCTGAACTGATTTTTAAAATACGATTTTCACTTCTCAAAATCAGTTTTTCAAGTGCTACAACTTTTGGGTATTCTATATAAACCTTTTCCTAACCTTTGTGATCATACTCTATCATTTTGATATTCATTTTACAAAGAATCAAGCCACTCTATTCTCTCTCATTTTCAAAAGATCAAAGCTTTTCTATTTTCATATTCTTTGATCAAGAACCTTTGAATCTCTTATGGTGAATTGTCATAACTCTTGATTGAGATTCATAGGATTGTTTTGTGTTTTCTATTGTGTTGTAATCTTTGCAAGAAGGCAAGCCACTACAACAAACAAGAAGCCTTGGTGTGTGGATTATCATCAAGCAACGTTCATTGAAGAAGAAGAAGTCTTGGTTATGAATCAAGCAAGTGAAGCCTTGATGTGTGGATTATCATCAAGCAATTGAAGACTTGTTGTGTCGATTATCAACAAGGGGTAGAGGTTAGATTAGAGAGAAGATCAATAGGATTACAAGGCAAGGGTGTCGGTTATCTCTTGTAAGCTAGCAAGAAGGGAGTCTTGTGAGGCAATCACTTGTAATTTGAGAACTCTAATTCCTCATAGTGAAGAATCTCTCTTGGTTGAAGAGGGGACTGGATGTAGCTTTCAAGTGGATGAAAGTGAACCAGGATAAATCACTGTGTCGTATCTCTAAACCCTTACTCTTTATATTCAAGTCATTTGATTGCGTTCTTGGTTGAAAACCTAGAAAGATTGATTTTCATAATTGATTGAATTGAATCTTTAATTGTTCAAATTGATAAAAGGAAAATCATTTTCATAACTAGGTTAATCAATAAGAATATAGGTGTTAATCATTTCCGCTGAATCTCTGATCTTGCATGTGAATTGGTTGATTTTCATATTCGAATGAAAAATTGATTTTTCTGTTTTCTGTCATATCTAATCGATTAAGTTCAACTTTAATCGAGTACTACTCGAGTAAATTGCAGGTTAATCGATTAAGTGCTGTAGAATTTGCAAAAATCATTTGTTTTGATTGTTTCGATTTGTTTCGTTCGAAAATCTTTCAAGGTAGCTTCAACACCTATTCAACCCCCCCTTCTAGGTGTTTTCCTAGGGTTCCTAAGTCTCTCCAACCACCAATTGTGGTTTCCTCAGCATGCATACACCTTTAAGGTTCTCATATTAAAATAGATTCATCATCTATGCAACCTAAATGAGGGACAAGCCTAGCTTCCTATTTTCCCTATGATGGCTGTATGTCATCATGATGCACCAACAAGACTTTCATTTATTTTCCAACATTCATGAATCACCAAAAGTCAAAGCAATCATGTAGGAATTCAAAACTATATTTCAAAACAACACACCACCTCACATAACATAAACAAATTCAAGTTCATGATTATTTTTCAACCAAAATAAAGATTGTAACACCCCAAATTTTTAAATCCTGATTAATGAAAATTAATTATAAAGGTTTATTTGTAATTAATTATTTTATTAATATCCTTGATTTTTAATGATTTATTATGCATGAAAAGGATTGGAAAATCATTAACATATGAAAATAATGTTTTTACATAGTAGTCCCTGTTTTAGGACTTAAAAATAATAATGGGAAGATTTTGGATGAAAAGGAAATAAAAATATTTATTTTTAATATTTTAGTTAAAAGACTCGAGTGTTTCTGAAAATACTCGAGTATTTTACACAGTGTTGCACGAGTTAGTGCGTTTGGTGAGTCACTCACTCGAATACCTCACGAGTTGACACGTTATCAACTCAGGGACACGACCATAGCTTCGTGTCGACCTGCATGAGCTGTGAATTCGAGTATTTAAACTCTCTTGTTGAGGAAGATCACTCATTTTGGCAAATTTGTTCTGGAATTCGAAGTTAGGGTTCCTAAATTCTTTGATTCGATTCTCTCTTGTTCTTGAGAATTGATACACAAATCATACATCAATACGAAGCTCACATCTAGAGCTTTGTATAGACACCAAAATTGTGAGCTGAGAGTTTGAGTGTTTGAAGAATCGAAGCTCAAAAGTGGGGGTTTGGTTGCTGTCAACTGGTTCTTGGAGCTCACTTTGATCCTCAATTGTGGTAAGCTCATGAACCCTCTTGATTCCAATTTGGTTTTAATCTCTCATGCATGTTGCAGAGAGTAGATTCTAACCTTTTTCCCCAATTTTTGTGCACGATTACTCACTCAAACAACGTGGTCTTTGGACTCTGCTCACACTGTTTTGCTCTTTGGTGGCTGAAAGTGATTTGTGCTGGTTTGGTGGTAGCTGCTGTTCTAGGGTGTTTTGGAAATTGTCTAAGTATTGTCCATTTGTCCAAGGTATGGGAGAAGTCGTTCATATTGCTAGGATTATGGATTGTGAATTTTATATGTGTATGTATGTGGTTTGGACCAAGACATGATTGCTGGACTTGGAGGTCCAGACATTCACTTGGTCACTTGATGAATAATTTGATTAATGGCTGAAATGAATTAATAAAACTAAGCAAAAAGGAATTCATGAATATTGACTGAATTATAGTAAGGAATTGCCTGGGGATGAAGCTAGGTCATTCTTGATTATGTGCATGCTTGATTTTGGACTTTTTGAGGTTTGATAATTTGGAATTCAATTTGTTAGAATCAATGTTGTTATGCTGAAAATATAAAGTGATGATTAAAGGAATGAATATTGATCATGAGCATAAGGTCATGGAATTGGTTAAGGTAATAGCACATGTCCACAATGTGGTATGTATTGATAAGCTATGTTGTGAACATTGAACAAGTATGGAGCAAGTCCTATATGTTGTATGCAAGCTGTGTCAAGGTTGTTTGCATGCAAAAATTGCTTAGAATTGAATTTGGCATGTTGGGTTGTTGAAAAAGTGATTTTATGCATAATTGGTGCTCAAATTCAATTCAATGTGTTAAGATGTTAAATCTGTATTAGAACATGTTTGTTATGCATTATGATAGCTCTGTTGAGCATTGGTTTTAATTAAACTTGATTGGAATTGAAATTGGTATGTTAAAACTCAAATTCTAGTGCAGTCTGACTGTCAATACTCGAGTATTTGACTCGAGACTCGAGTCTTTTGGACGCACCAGTGCATCTGGTAGGCACCAACACTCGAGTCTCTGACTCAGGACTCAAGTATTGGCTGATGCACCAAAGAACTTGCCAGATGAACCACTCGAGTTCTGCATGAACCACTCGAGTCTTCTGGGTTGATGAACGACTCGAGTGAATCATGAACGACTCGAGTATTTTAAGAAAATAGGAAACAAGAACTTTTTGGAAGATTAAAGAACTACTCGAGTCTTTCCAAGAACTACTCGAGTTTACTGGACAATTTAAAGAACTACTCGAGTCTTTTAAATTATACTCGAGTCTTTTTGACCAGAATGCTAAAGCATACCATTTTCAACTAAGTTAAGTTTAATTGAACTAAAGAAGGGTTGCAAGGAATGATTGATTTAATTACTCTACTATCCTTAAAAGTTTTACTTATCTATTATTTTGGTATCTAAATGGCTAGGTATGATGTTAACATGTTAGCAAAGGAAAATCATTACTCATTCAACTTATTAAGGATTATCTTGAAACTTTGTTGTGGTTCTAATTGGTTTAATAATGTCTTCTGGAATATGATAAATAATTTATGATCAGTGCATGATGGTTGTATATGCATAATGAATCGTGTCTTGAGTATGACAATGGCATATGATTAATGAACAATTCTCTGAGTATTAATAAACTGACTAATGAGGCATGAATTATGGAGTAATCATCATGTTTTCTTTGGGTTTAAACGATCATGATTACTCTAAGGAAAAGAATGTGTTTAATAATTCATGACCTGGGTTTGATGCTGAGCAAGGGTTTGGTAAAGCATGTATATGTTCACTTGATAATCAATGTTTCAGAACATAAGAAGTTATTGGCATAAAGGACATTAGAAAGAAGTTTTTACCTCAGGATGAAAAGTGGAGTAAGTCTAATGTCTCAATCTAAGGATTGTGTGTTTGATAATTAACGATTAAACCTACGGGATAATTAATGCTTTGGAATATAAATAGACAATGACTTAAGGAGGATTAATGATAATGTAAGAGTGGTGATGCTTGTTGATTAGGAGGATCCAATCCAAATGCGTTAGGGCTTGTTGCTCTGATTCGGATATGTGAACGTTGGATAAGTGGATCACCCTAATTTCCATATATTATGGATTAACTCCTGCAAGAATTCATTATGCTTAAAAGATTCCGTATAGTACGGTGTGGCCGCTATACGAAGACATGTGGAACGGTGTGGCCGCCATATGTGGGGTAAGTGTTATGGGATTCCGTATAGAACGGTGTGTCCACTATACGAAGACATGTGGAACGGTGTGGCCGCCATATGTGTGTGATCCCATATAGTACGGTGTGGCCGCTATATGAAGGCACGAAACGGTGTGGTCGCCATGTGTATAATGTGATGATTAATGTATTTGTTATGCATCTCATGCATGGAGTACAGAGAATCGTTCAGTGAGGTGCATGCGGGATTGGAAACCATGTAGTACGATGTGGCCGCTACATGAGACGGTTGGAACGGTGTGGCCGCCATCGTAGAAATGACAAGGACCTAGAACTATTGGTGGACAATGGTTCAGGGATCATCCCCTTGTATCATTTTAAGATCGTGGTCGATGGGGTTCTAGTATGGAACGGTGTGGCCGCTATACAGGTTGTAGAAACATCGAGCACACGATTGCCTATCCCAGAGTGTTGTTTTCTAGAAGAGTTGATTGTGGAGAAATGATTTGAGAGACGTGCATGCATAGCATGAGAGGATAATGGTTTTAGCCAATGTTGTTTAATAAGACTTTTGGGCATGCATTTATTATGTTGAAATGATATTTGTAATGATTGTGTTTGACCAATCATATAATCTGCTTAGGCGATATGACAAGTGACTTACTCCCATCTACCATGTTTGTGGTGGTAGGTTCTTTCAAAGGACAGGACTGAAGTCACTCCTGTAGGAGTGGAGGTGTCTAGAAGAAGCAGCCAGGATGACGTCTCGTCATCCGAATCCTTGTGCAGAAGGATCGAGTTGTGAAGACCAATGCTCTGGGTGTAAAAAGGGGTTTTTGGGAGTTTGTATTATATAAGTATTTTACACTCAGAATATTTTGTAAAGGAAATATCACCCTTATGAAAAGTACTTTTGGTTTTCACACTTTCATTATGAAAAAGTTTTTGTTAATTCGTATTTTTCAATGGACTGGATTTTGGGATGTTACAAAGATTCAATTTTATCTTTATGAAATTACTTGCATGTTCTTAAAATTATTAGATCTACTCATGAAATAAACATGCATCACTTCTTCACAAAATAAAACATTGATCTTATTGTTTAGCAAGCATGGCCGAATAGCCTTCTAAAAATATAATACATGCACATAATCAAACACTTAATTAAACCATGCTTATATTAAAGGAATCATTTTTTAAAACTTAGTTTCTTTAATCTTTCCTTAAAACCGAATCATGTATGCCAAGAAAACACAATCTTTTCTTTTAAATCAAAACCACAATTTTTTTCATTTATTTAACAAAGATCATCATATGTACATAACCAATTATTAGATCAATCATGTTTATTCTCCTAATTAGTTAAAGCTTACTTCTTAAATTTCCCTTTGAAACCGTGGCACTCATAAAAGAAAAACATGATCTTTTGTTTGAAACAACATGCAAATCAAAGATCTAAACATTTTTCATTCATCAAATGAAGGAAATCACATGCATACACTTTTGATCAACTAAGATAATCACATGCAAAACAAATCACACCTAGATCATAAACTTGTTCATCAAATGATCATGAAATGCATCGTAGATCACGGTTTAACAAGGAGATCAAGCATGCAATGACAAAGAAGTTCACTTTATTATGAATTAAACTTAGATCATGAACTTTCTTATCCAATAATCACATACACACACAAATCACGGTTTAGAGAAAGAAAAATGGACATGCATGGAGATCCATTTTAGTTTTCATAAAAATCTTAGTTTTTCTTTTCTTTAGATCTTTAAAATTTTAGTTAAGAAAACATTAGATCTATCAAAGAGAAATCCCAACCGAAACATCAAGCATCAAAATTACATATTACAAGTTAATTCGAGTCCTTAGAGTCCAAGATCAAAGATGAAAACACATAAAATCATCTTTAAACTTATAAAAATGAACATGAAAAGAAGAAGATGAAATAGATCTACAAACAAAAGGGAAAAACTACACTATTACAACTCTTTTTTCTTGATCTTCAAATCCTACCATGAAGAAGGTTGGTCTTCTAATTCTCCTAGCACTTAGATCTTCAAGGATGAAAGGTTGATCAAGCTCCTAATTCCCTCCTTCTTCTCCCTATGTCTCGGCCTCTTCTCTTTCTATTCCTCTCTATTTTTTTTTCTTTTCTTTCTCTAAGAGTTGAAGGAGCTCTTAGAGTGTTGTGTGTTTGAATTGGAAGAGACTTGGTGAGGAGAAATGACCCAAGGCTTACACTTTTTATAAGCAAGTTTACTCTTCCACTTATACCCTTGGTTCGGCTAGCACACAATAAGGAGGACGATTTGGTCTTCATAAAAGATTGCATGGGTGGATGTTATCAAAATTAAGGGGACAAGATGGACTAGACTAGGGCTTTAGGGGTTATGTAGGTTTAATGGGTAATTGGCTTCTAACTAAGGTTTTTGCTAGTTTGGTTTGGTTTGGTTTGGTTACACCCTAGTTTCTTAGTTCCTTACTCCTTAAGTTCCTAAGATTCTAGACTTATTCACACACATGCATACACACACTTACATGCATACACCAACCGTGGCACCATCATGCACACACACATGTCTTCTATTTTTATTTTCTATTATATTTTCTAATTCATGCAAGCATTTCTTTAATTAATCACATTCACACAATTAATTTCATGCATCATACATCAACACACATCAAACTAAGCACTCATCACATAAAAATTTCAAGCCAATTTAATAAGTCTATTTTCTTTAAAACACAATTTCCAAAAATTCGTATTTTTACAATTCTGAAAATAAATTTTTTATAAAACAACCCAGAAAATTCTAAAAGTTATATTTTTAAAATCTTCGTTTCATGACGGTCGTTTTGATATAAAGATCGTAAAAATTCGAGTTTCGGTTTAAAAAGTTACGAATTTTTCAAGATAACACTCCAAAAACTTCATTTCAAATAAAAACCACCTTTTATAAAATCATAACTCATTTCTTAAAAATCAAATCATTTCAAAATTCTTCCCTTTTCATTTACAAAAAAATTTAGTTTATAAAAATCCATGAAAATCATACTTTATTTCTTTCTTATGAAAAACATTTTTCTGAAAATTCCTTATGAAATAGAATCTCAGGTTTTTATTCGTTCTCGCACGTACGGGAAAAATGCGGGGTGTTACAGTCGACACTCAAATTGCCCTGCGTCAATCTAAGAAAAGCTATCTCTTTTTCTCTTCTTACATCTTCAGGAAAATATTTGCCCAGAAAACGGATCTTAAATAAATCCCAAGTGACTTCTTGATTCACCACTTCATAACCTCTCCTCTGTTGCTCCCACCAGTGTTCAGCCTCACTGGTCAACATATATTCAACTAGTCGAACTTTGTGATCCGCAGGTGGTTGAAGAGAGCGAACAATTTTCTCAATCTCCTGGAGCCACCTCTGGGCCCCATCTGGGTTATAGCCTCCTTCGAACTTTGGCGGTTCATTTTTCCGGAACCGCGCTAGCCAGTCGATGTCAGTAGGAACTAGAGGTGCAGGGTGATGCTGATTAATAGCGACCGCAGCTGCCGCTGCTGCAACCACCTCTGCTTGGTTTTGGTTCTGCTGGAGCAGATGTTCCAAAATCTGAGCTAAGCGATCATTATCCGCTCGCCTCCCAGCCATAGAGCCTAAGCCTGGAGGAAAGAATATGTTAGTGTACTAATATGTAAAGAAGGTATAATCAACTAAGTCTACTCCTAAGCACATATACCTATATGTATATATGTATATTTATTATTTAAGTACTAGAGGCTTGACACTAATTTGCTTTGGATTACTCTCTTGGAGAGTAATCCCATGGAGTAACTCACTACTCCGAGGCCGAGGAAAAACCGCTCTGATACCACTAAATGTAACACCCTAAATAGATTTCACGATTTTCTTTTTTTTTTTAAATAATTGACTTGGAAATTTTGTTTTAAAGTCTTAATTACTTTTAAAAAATTCTTCGGAAAATTTGGCGGAGTTTACTCTGTTTTATGGACTTTCCAAAAATTACTTTTCCACCTATTTAACCTGCATAATATATTTTCAGACAATTCTAAACATCCAGAGTTTCATATGATAATATAATGCATCAAGTTTAGTCATATCATGTGACTTGATATGATCTTAGGCCACACGCCAAAAATGATCATCAGCAGAATATAATCGTGTGTGCGATCGTGAGACTATCCCTCAAAATACCCCAGCATCAAAAGAAATATGTCCTGGGCCGTCCTTGCTGAATACATACAATATAATACATATATACATACATACATATACACATATCCCCAAAATAAGCAGCGTAACATAAATACTCAAAATACGGCCCAGGACTCGACATCCATCCTATATCTGACACTCACACTCCCTATGAGGGAGTGTGCCCCTGCTCGGCCTCCAAGTCGGTCTGCTCGGTCTCTATACCTGTGTAAAAATAGTTAAGAGGTAAGCATTACTAGAAACTTAGCGAATGAAATTCTAATAAACATAGCAAATAACCAAGTCAAACACATTTAGCACATAATCACATACAACAATCAATTAAGCATCAAATAGTTTTGACCAATTACATACACATACGTCACCCAAGAATTCACACCTTAACTGCCACTAACTCTTATATTGTTTCCTATTCTCAAGGTTCATCTTTTACTTCTTATCATATTTTTATCCTCTTTTTGTTAAGGTTATGTGGACCCACCACTGCACACAATCCCTCTTGTGCGTCTTACCGTTGCGCACGCTCGTCCGTCGTACGTCTTACACAACCACTGCACACACACCACTGACGACTTATAGCGCACAACCTGCGCGCGTCTTACTGTGCACGGTGGTGTGTCTTACACGGCCCGGCATCCACACACCTGGGTATTGCGAATCCACCACTGCGCACAATCTTCCTTGTGCGTCTTACCGCTGCGTACGCTCTCCCGTCGCACGTCTTACGCAACCGTTGCATAGGAACCACTGACGACTTATTGCACATGTTGCGCATGCGACTTACTGCGCACGGTCCCCCATCTTACATGGCCCGGAATTCGCAAACCATATGTATTCTTGTCTTTATCTCATTTATTCCTTTACTTGGTTTATTTTCTGTTCATAATTAATTTTCTCATAAAAATTCACTCTTAGTTATCCATCTCAGACATACAAAAACACATTCACTATTCATATTATTTATCATACACCTTATTCAAATTATAGCATCAATTATTCAAACATAAATATTATGTGGGGATTTCCTATTTTATTTTACTAAGTTCTTAGTAATTGCCATTCTCGACTACCCTAAGGTTCGTGAACATACATTAACATATACTCTTAGCTACTACTATTATCTACTAGAAGTGCATCCCCTAAGTCCCCGTAACACCCCCTCTTACCTCAAAAGTGAGTAAGAAAGAGAAAACCTTAATCGAGGTTGGAGCCCTAACACCGGAATGCTTCCATTGAGCTGGATACCACCCAAGAGCCACTCAAAGATGCGTCAAAATACACCGGGAAGTGAAATAAGGAGGGTTTTGAACCTTTCCTAGTCCTTAGAAAATGGTGAAGACATCAAGAGATAGTGAACCCAATGTTTGTTCTTAGAAAATAGAGGAAGTAACAATAATAATTAAAAATAATGACAAAGCCATGTTCAAGGGAGAAGGCACAAGAGAAACACTTGACTAATCCTTACCTTGATGCTTGATTGAGGTGAGGGAAAACCTAAGAGAGAGGATGATGATGATTGATGTTGATTAAATAAAGAAGTAGAGAGCTTGATGATAACTATGGAGATTGGAGCTTGGGCATCAATGGAGCTTTGAATGAGGATGAAGATGAAGCTCAACCCCTCCCTTTACACAAGGAAGCCACGAAGAAGAAGAGGAAGTGAGGGAGCATTTGTGCCTTAGTCAAGAAGTGATAGTATGTGTGGTTTAAAATGGGTTTGGGGTGGGCAAAATGCCCAAAACGCCCTCCATTCCTCGTGCTGATTATGTCGCTGCGACAGAGGCGCGCCTAGGCGAGAATGTGGCTGTCTGGTGCTGCAATTTTTTAAGCACGCGCCTGGGCGTAGGTCTCATGCGCCTAGGCGTGAGTCTGTTGACTTCGCCTTGACTTCGACATAACTTCTTCGTTAACCGTCGGATCTTGCCCAAATTTGGAGATAATATTCCTAAGACTCTCTTCTTCATATCCAACGGTGAAATTTGTTTTTAGAGCTGTAGTTATTTTATTCCTAATTTTCCTAATAGCCTATGTTTTCAGCATTAGATATCCTGGTTCAACGTCGATTTATGACTTACAATTATCATTCTTATTGTTGAAAATCTATTACTAATTTATTTATGCTTGTATTTAAAAATGAGGATGTTACAATACACCCTACCTCCGTAATACGGGCTAGAGATGAGACCAACTGACTGTCCACAGGTCCCCTAGTACACAATACTGCACAGTCTATCTCCTAGACAGCCATAGATATTTATCAGATATTTATGGGACCTGACGTCAGCGCGGTAACCCTAATGGGCCTCACCACAGGCCCATACCCACACACCCTATAAAAGGCATCCTCATGTCTTAGGGTCAGGTAAGGTTTTTTCATCCCTATGTTGACACTCTGCACACACTCTTAGTTGACAGAGGGAGAACTTGGGTATCCCAATTGGATATTCAGAAACATTCCATTACCGTCACACATAAACCCCTGATCTCACTATGATCTCAGGACCACTAGTCATTGGTCTTGGGGTCCCCTAGGTCAGGGACATCCCCCATTTTTTCAGATCCACTACACTTTCAAAGCTCGAGACTTCAAATTGCTGCAACTTTAGACATGTCATGTCATACCTGAATTTCTTTATAAGTTCACCCCTTTATATATAAATGTAAATATGAGTTCTAGCCCCACAATTTTTTGTTATTTTTCTTTTGAAGATAAATTTTTTGCCCAAATGAAGCACTCAAAGCTTGAGACTTCAAATTGCTTCAACTTTACACATGGCATGTCATACTTTAATTTTTTATAAAATAAAAAATAGGCTTAATTATGTACTTAGTCCTTAAACTTTAGGATCGTTTGGTCACAGGTCTTTGTTCTTTTTTTTAATGTCTGACTTCTCGAAGTTACTTCTAGTTTTGCCATATATCCCTCCTACCAATTCTGATCAAATTTTGCTGACATATCATATAGGAATCATAGTCAGACGCAAGAGGTTAGCCAAGATGAAAATTACCTTAAGTTCAAGAACTAGACACATTATTCAACATGGCCTTAGGCAAGGCAATCCTTTGGCACCTTTAATATTTCTTTTGGTTGTAGAAGGTTTGATTGGCCTTATGTAAGAGGCCATTAACTTTGGCTATTTCCGTGGATATGTGATGCACGAGACGCAGTTGGAGATTTCAACTCTTCAACATGCGGATCATATAGTCTTTGTTGGTGAAGCCTTCCAGGAGAATGTAATTTGTATAAAAGCCATGCTGAGATGTTTTGAATTGGTTTCTGGTCTTCAAGTGAATTTCCAAAAACGTAGTGTGTATGGAGTTAATATATCTGATGATTTTTTAGATGTAATGTCTTCTTGTCTTCATTCCAAAGTTGGCAATATTTCTTTTACTTATCTTGGCCTCCTTGCATATTGGTGTTAATCCTAGGAATGCTAGCTCTTGACAACCAATGCTTTGAGGAATAGATTATGTCTTGGAAAGGTAAACATTTGTCAATAGGGGGAGGATTACTTTAAATAACTCTGTGCTGGTTAGCTTGCCTATATATTATCTTTCTTTTTTCTGATTTCTTGTAACTGTGTATAAAATTTTAACCTCTATTTAGAGGAATTTTTTGTGGGGTGGATGTGATGATTGGAGAAAAATTGCTTGGATCAGCTGAGATCTTATTTGTAAGGATAAGAAAGACAGGGTTAGGTGTTAAAGATTTCAATTTATTTAACCTCTCTTTTCTTACTAAGTGGAGGTGGATGATTTTGTTTCGAAAAAAATTCTTTATGCTTTCACTTTTTAAAGGCCATGTATGGTTATTTTCAAGTTGCATCTTTGGTGAGTTCTAAGGGAGGAAGCTTTTGTAGAGCTTTTTTTTTTGTGGAAAGATTTATGTGCTCTTGGGACTTTTGGCAGTGGTGGTGATTCGTTCAAGGAATGGTTTTAAAAAATTGGTTGCGGTAACTCTACTCTTTTTCATAAGGGCTGTTGGTGTGGTTCAATTCCTTTAAAATAGCAATTTTCTAGGTTGTGTGGGGTTTATACTAACAAACACAAATTGATCCAGCACATGGTGTTTGGTCTTGGAATCTTAACTGGTGTCGCAACCTATTTAACTGTGAAGTTGAAATGTTGAATGATCTAAACAATATTCTTGGTGTTGTGATTATTACTGTCTATGTGGAGGATTCTTGGAGATGGACTACAAGTGGCTCTCTTGTTTTTTATGTGAAGTCATTGTATAGCTTTCTTCAGTTACGTCAATCTATTCTTACTCTTGGCTGGTTGATTGTGATTACTTGCATATTTTTAAGATGTTGTGGAAATCTAAGGTGTCATTCAAAATCCGTACCTTCTTTTGACAACTTCTCTTAGACCGTGTGACTTCAAAAATCAATTTGCTAGTTGTAACACCCCAGTTCATTGTAATTTATAAATAAATAAAAGTAGTGTAAAAATAATAAAATTTTATACATATAATTGAGGGACCCAAAATTTTATTTACAAAGCAAGTTTATAAACAATTTTAGGGTATTCAATTACAATACACAACATCATAAATTAGAGAACCTTCTTTTGACTCTTCCGCTGTGACACTCTCATTTTCAAGCCACTTGCCAATTTCCCTAAAATGTTAAACCACTAAGGGGTAAGACATTTTCAAAACACATTGAATTAAAGGAAAGTAAACAGTTCATAATAAAAACTCAAGAATAATAACTAAATCAGGCAGTGGAATAACAATACACATCACATAAGTCAGGACTCGTGAAATGCATGAGCGCCTCTCAAATGCCAACCTATATCTGGATCCCATTCACATCATTCTCATTCATACACTCATTATCAATCTTTCGCTGTGGGATCCATTTATAGAGTTGGTTCTCTTTTCTTTTCTTTTCTCTTTTCTTCACTTGTCTTTTCTTTTCACATGTTTTTTTTTATTGCAACTGTTATTGCATTCTTTTCTTTTCTTTTCAGCTCACATCACCCTCCTCTCCTGGGAATAGACTAGTCAGGAGTAAACGCCTCGCAACCAATGCTTGCATGTTGCTGGACCCCTTCCGATCCAGCAGACTATAGCCGAGACCGCCCTCCGCGACCATGAAATGCCACCTAAGTGACCGATAGAATTGTAGTAGTTTTGCAGAACCGACCCCCGACACGGGTAGCAAGTTCGTGCCATTTTTGGAGATCGAGGTTCCACCCACTACGACTCCCGCGGTTGTTTCAATAGCAAAACCTGATCACTAGGTCATTCACGTTCCTCGGTTCATTGTGTAACACCCTATTTAAATTTTACCCTTAAACCGAAAATAGGACTTAAAATTTTCTTTTTGAAAGCGGCATAAAAATAATTACGATAATGATCAAAACAATAATTCATTCCATATAATGTTAACGACGGAGTTTTTCAGCGGAAGACTAGCTCATTCAAAATATAGAAATGCAAAACAACCTTGTTACATCTTCGGATTACACCAAAACATGAAACACAAAAGCAGGGTTTTAGCTCGGCCAACTGGCCGAGGCCTAACTTAATTTCCGACTCTAATGACCTACTCTCCCTGTGAGGGAGAGTGAACCTGCTCGGCCGGGGACTGCGTCTGCTCGGGCTCAGTACCTGAAAAATGGTAAAGAGGTGAGCATTACGCAGAACTTAAGTAAGCAGTTTCTAATATGACATACCGAACTACCAAGCCAAACACAAATATCAGTTAGCATATTAACAGGTATTCATTCAGATAACATATCACATACACACAACCTCATTTTGCTCGGTCCATATTAATTTTCCACTATATACTTTACTGACCATTAATACTCCTACTTCTCCGATTAGTTACCCTTGCACTCTTTCCTCAATCTCTATTCTTGATTATTCGGTCTCTATTTTCCTTTCTCGGTATTCTATTTTCTTTCTCGGTCTCTTTTCCCATCATTCATCTTTTACATATTTTACAATCTTTTACTCTTCTCGACCGCATACACCCAGTGCATGTCTTACACCATTTAGGGTCGGATTCCGGAGTGTCCATAACTGCGAGTACCCAGTACCCGTCTTACAGCTGCGCATACCCAGTATGCTTCTGACACGATCAATGCACGCACCCAGTACACGTCTTCTATGACCAGGAGCACTACCGCCGATTCTTCTATGGAGTTAAGGAGTGTCCGTAACTGCGAGTACCCAGTACCCGTCTTACAGCTGCGCATCTCGGCGTCTTAAGCGATCAATGCACGCACCCAGTACGCGTCTTCTATGACCAGGAGCACATCCCACCGATTCCGTGCTCGGAACCTTGCGTGAGTCATAACTACGGGTACCCAATACCCGTCTTACAGCTGTGCATACCCAGTATGCGTCTGACGCGATCAATGCACGCACCCAGTACGCGTCTTCTATGATCCGATCACACAACCATTTCTCTTTAATTACTCTTTTATCCTTTAAAACATTCATTACTCGACTCCTCTCGGCTCATCCTCTTGGTTACCCTATTCGCTCGTTTTCTCCCATTATTTAATTATTTAATTAATATATTTTCTCTCCCAGCTGTCAACTACGTTTCCCTTACCCCTCTCGGCCTCTCACGCTCGGTCCACAGACAGGTTTAAAGAAAGCATGAGTAACATTTATCACAACTTATAAACATTGATACAGCAACAAAATAGGATTTAAAAGCACTTGGCAAGTATACAAATATTTTCACTTAGTTCAAGAATTCATGACTCTAGTTCATATATCAATCTCCTTCTTAGTTATTCATCTTTCTCCCTAGTATTATCCTATGTTTCTTCCCTAATCTAACACCCACTCTTAGCACCCGTTATGAACACACGAGCAACCCAAACCTAAGCAAAGGTAACACTCACTCCTTACCTCAACCCACGAGAGATAAGAGTTTGAGAGCTTGAGTGCGGCTTCATTGATGCTCGACCTCTTGAGCCTAGAACCCCTTGAACCGTTTCTGTCCTTGCTGCACACCCACACACCGCAACAGTACAGGGAGACTTCCAACAAGGCGAAGGAGAGGAAGGAAAATGGCTTCTAGTTGGTGAGTCTTGGTGGAGAAGAAGAGAGAGAGATTTGCGTGAGTGAGAAGAGAGTGTATTGAACTTTTAGTGTTGAAGCTTCAGAGAAAATGGGGAAGACGAAAGAGAAAGAGAATAGGAAGTGTTGTTGTATTTGGTTTTGGGTTTCCTTTTATTCTTCTATAGGAATTAATTGTGTGGTCCTTATTGGAGGCTTCTTTGAGAAGCTTGGAACATGTGGACAGGATTTATTGGCTTCTAAAGGAAGTCACTAACAGTGACTTGAAAATGACATAAAGTGATTGACAGAGACATCTGCACGGAGGGTGTGAAAATCAAGGAATTAGCAACTCAGTTTGAGCTGCCACGGAGGAATAGAAGAGGAGGGACTTCGGCTCTGACACGGAGAGGTAGTAGTAGTCCGAGTCTCCTCTCGGTCAACACAGCGAGATTTGTTGCGGTCGGCTTATCCGAGTTGACGCATTCACTAGATTTCGCGTTCTGTCTCCATTTAGCTCGGCTGCGATCGGTCCGAGATCCAGCATTTCCTTATCTGGTCGGCCCACGCTTTCTATTTCCCTCACGACACTATACTTATTTCTACGACCTCGTTCTACTACTAAATAAATTTATATTTAAATCTATTATTATATTGGATATTAAATCTTGGGATGTTACACATTGAACCTTCACGAAAGCCTATCCCATACCCTAACGTCCAACCTCAACACCATGGTATGATGCGTGATGGTTAGGATTAATGGAAATGAAGTCAATAGCCGTCGTTCGTTTGGTATCTCATCATAAAACGTGGCACTTAATACTTACTTAACTGGTTATAAGAATCGACTAACCGGTTAAGTTAGTATTAAAGTACCATTCCAGTCCATTTATCATAAAAATCCGACATTGACTTCTTTTGCAATAACCTTAACCCAGACTCAACAACATGCACATGCTCACACACACCATACACAGGTAGTCAATATGTGCAGGCATATCTCTGTCCTAATCGAACCACTCCATCAACAACACAATACAGGCAACAATAACAAATAACAAAACAAACATAAACAACCATCACTAATATCACAGATAAATTAATCGACATACACAGGTATGTCTGAGAGCACAGAATAACTCCCTAGGGTTCTTCACATCCTACTTTGATAACATACAAAAAGGTTTTGTTATAAACATTTCACTAAACATAAAATCAATCAATAATAATCTAATTACCCCCAATCCAACTCTAAACAATTAATAAAACACTACCCACATTCCAGTTTAACTAATAATCCCAAATCCTATTATAAACTCTAACTATCCCTAACTTAAAGTATAGAAAAGTGTCTCCCCCTTACCTTAGAGGAAGAGGAGGCTCGATTGAAGCTCCATGGACCTTGAATCTATCCCCGATCTACTTGGATTTCAACTCTATTGAGAGATCTCCCTCCTTAGATCTTGAGATTGAGGAGAGAGAGAGAGAGCCATGGATAAGAGAGGGAAAAATGAGAAAGGAGAAGAAGGAGGAAGTTGATTTGAGGTGGGATCCAACCGAATCTTGATTTGGGTCATGGGGAAAGGATTAGAAGTGAGCTTTGGGGTGTTTGGGGAAGGTTGGAGGTGAGGGAAAGGGGTGTAGTGCGTGTGGGAGGGGCTGGCCGCACCAAAAATGGTGCCTGGTGCAAAATTTATACCAGGCACGTACCTAGGCGCACACCAGGACACGCCTGTGCACCGGGCTCCCTGATCTGGTGCATCTGATGCACCCTGGTGCGCCTGGGCGCACCGAAACACCCGAAACGCCGATTTTTGCAATTTTTAACCCGATTCGAAGGTTCCTAACCCTTCCTAACACTAAATCAAACATGAACAACATTAGCGTACATTTCCAATCATGAAAATCATATTTTTAAAATATCAAACACATAAATCACAAACCCAAAATTCAATCGAAACTACGAACGAAACCTTAAACCTTACCCTATTTAACACTTGTTCTAACCCAAACGACTTAAGACCACTCTCTAACCTCACTAATCTAAGGCTACTAATACTCGAGGCATAACCAAGCGGTCGAATGACATCTAAATGCCTCACAAAATCTATCATTTTCCGGAACTCCGTCGAACCACGATTTCGAAGGAATCCTTCGAGTACTAACACTAAAGGCCAACTCTTGCACTCGGAACCCCTTGTTTAGGATTCTCTAACTAATTATTCGACCGAGACTAAGGCACTAGGGATACACTCAAACTCTTCCAACTCCAGGCACTCAAACACAACCAACAAACTCTAGTCGAGCGTCCACCTGACCACAACACAACAAATACACTCATAACCAAAATCATATATTGAAAAATCATATATACATATACTATCCCAATATAACTATATATATAATACGAAAATAATTATAAACCACTACTCATACCACGCTTTCACATAAATAAATACATACATAAATATAATTATTAAATCTAAAAATTCAGATCGTTACACTAGTAGTGTGGTGTGAATATGGATATAAATTGCTCTTTGTGACATGATGCTAAGGAAACAAGCCTTCACCTCTTTTCCATTTGCCTAGTTACTATTTAGGTTTGGAATGTTGCTTATGCTTGGTTGGACTGCCCCTTGGTAATTAATGGTTCTTATCACACATTCATTTTTTGGTGCATAGTAATCTTGATATGACAAAAAAGTGTAGGAATTACCTTAGTTTGATTTGGATGTGTTTGTTGGATTATTTGGGTTAAGAGAAATTCTATTATTTGCAATAATGATATCATAGTTGTTTAATATAAGGTAGATACTATAAATATTAGAACTTGGTCATGGTACTCTTGCCTGAGTAGTTTACAAACTTCTTTTTTTGATTGGTGTATGGAACCTCTAGAATGTATAAAAATAGTTGCTTGATTGCACTTTGGGTGGAACATGTAATTGGTGTGATGATTTGAGTATTGTAACATCCAGAATTTTAATTCCAAGAATAATTAGAATAAGAATAAGATTAGGAAATGAAAATTACTCTAAAGAAGATGTAAGGTGATGGAATTAGGATTCCTTTGAGTGCCGTAAAGGAATTAAGAAGCATTGGTATCGAATAGGAGATTTAAAGATGAACAAAAGAATGTTAGAAATAGTGTTTTCAGTGTTATAAACACCCTACATTAGGAAATTAGAATAAAATCTTTACAACTTTAAACACAAATTCCACTGTTGGATGTGAAGATAAGGTTTTTAGAAAGCTTGCTTTCAAATTTGAGCAAGATCCAACGGTTAATGAAGAAGATATGGCATTTTGAAATGCAATGGATGAAAATTAGGCAAAGTAATCGATTACTTTGGAAAGGTAATCGATTACCTTCTTTCTGTGAGGAAAAATAATAAAGGAAATTCATGAAGTAATCGATTACTGGTGGAAGTAATCGATTACCACCTCGTCAGAGTTGAAAAGAATAAGTGACTTGAAGGCCACTCCTATAAGGCTTCTCCAAGAAGCCAATAGATTGTGACCACACGTTCCAAGCTTCCCCAAGAAGCTTCTCACCACCACCACTCATTCTTATTCATTTCCAAATAAAACAAAAAGCACACACTCATCCATTCTTCATTCTTTCTTCTTCTTTCTTCTTCATGAGCTAGGAACAAATAGCTCATCACACACCATCATCTTCAAGAACCACCATCACCCACCACAACCAAGAACACTAAACCCCATAACACCACCACCCAACACACACGACATCATCATCATCAACACCATCTTGGAGTTTTATCTCTCAAGCTCTAAGAGCCCTAAGAGCACCAACACTCAACACTCACCATCATCAAGAGCTAAGGGCTCCATCATCATCAAGCCCTAAGAATCAACACCAAGATCAAGGACCTCACCCTATCATCACCACAACATGCCACCCTCTCCTACATCCCTATTGAGTTTTCAAGCTCCATAACCATGAAGAATCACTCTCTCTCATTCCTTCCACTCAAGAGCAAGTGAAGGAGAAGCCTCTTCCTTCAACAAACTCCTCATTAGGCACCATCTCAACTCATCTCTTGGGGGCTCTCTAGAGTTTTCAAGCTAAGGCTAGGAGGTTCAAGTTCGAAGGAGTCCAAAGCTATGGAGTAAGAGCTAGGGCTTTAAGTTTTTCCATCTCTCTCTCTTCATTGAGGTAAGAAGGTGGTGTTACCTTGACTTAGGGTATAGTTTCTCTTTTGTTATAGTGATGGCTAGGGTTAGATGAATAAGTAGAGTATAAAACATTAGGGTAGTTGATAGGAATATTGAAAATGAGTATTATGTAAGAAGAGAAGGAAAATGTGTGTAACTTTAGAAGAGTATGTGAATATGTTTATAGATAGAAAAGGAATGAATGATTAAATAGATAATAAATGAGAAAGTGATTAAGAACAAAAAGGTTGAATACTCATAACAAGAATAGGGGAAATAAGGGTAAATGATAGAGTGAGAATAAGGAAAGGAGATAGAAACCAAGATAATAAAATAAAAGAATAAGAAAGAGGAATAATGAAAAAAAATAGAAACTTAGGAAATAAGATAAAAGAACAAGAAGGAAAATGTAAAACACATAGTGAAACTAAAAAGTATTAGGAAAGACAATGTACGAGGTAGCCTTGCGGAGGGTGAAGTACTCGGATAGAGAGCGCATACGAGGGACCCTTGAGAGGGTGAAGTACTCGGAATAGGATGCATGTACGAGGTAGCTTTGTGGAGGGTGAAGTACTCGGATAGAGAGCGCGTACGAGGGACCCTTGAGAGGGTGAAGTACTCGGAATAGGATGCGTGTACAAGGTACCCTTGCGGAGGGGGAAGTACTCGGATAGAGAGCGTATGAGGGACATCTCTAGGTCGGAAAACGGCATTTTAACACCTAGCCTTATCACGACCTCCTCGTACATAAAAAATTCTTTGCGATTCTCTTCGATCGCTGTACATACTCGATCATTGGCCGACGGAGGGCTAATTGTGTATGATGTCCCCGTTTCATCCACAGGGCAAGGGAGTATGTTGGCTCGGATATGACTCAAGTTGCTATTGATTAACGCGGACGACGTACCGAGCACCTCCAGATCAACCCAGTCATAGGCTCCAGAGTTCGGAGGCACAGGAAATTCATGAGGATGTGTAACGCACCGTCGAACCATACCTGGGGAAAGGGAAGTCTCGGCGTCAGAATCTAAAAAATCAAAATCTTTAAACAACCTAACCCTAGGTTTATTGGTCCTATAGCCGAGCCTACTACACCTTCCCCTAACCCTTAAGGCTTTTCCCCAGAAGGGTTTTTCCCAAGTACGGTTCGAGGGGCGGCGGGCCACTTGGGCCCGCTCCTCCGCCGCCTGATACTGTAACCTCCTACTCTCCTTTTCCTCAAAAGTCTGGGGAAGTTCCACCGATAATGGCATCTCCGCCGTGGGATCCGCCATGCGATGGCGGAAAGGCGGTGGCAGGAAGTCTAGCACTTCCAAGTCAGAAGAAGATGAAGATGAAGAGGAGGAAGAATCCTCAATATCGCCTAAACCCAAAATTCTTGACAACTCCTCATACCATGACCAGTTAACACCCATGATAAAAGCTTAGGAAACCCAGAAAACACAGAAAGAAACTCTAAACCCAACAAGAGCCAGAAACCCAGAACCTAAGAAGATGAACAGTGCAAACAGAAAAAGAAAAAGAGATAGAAACAAGAACCAGAGAGCAAAATACCTGAGACTGGAAGAAGAGGATAGGCACGAACTGATTAGCACAACGAAGAGGAAGCAGCAGGCGTCAAGAATGACAGTAGTAATGGCTTGAGAATGGTCAAAGGAATCTGAAATTCTAAAAGGAGATGAAAACGCAGAGAGAGGAAGAGGGAGTCAGAAGAGAGAGTTTGGAAGAAAATGGAAAAGAGGAAGTGGAAAGGGTAGTTGAAGTTCAAAAAGAAACTTCCCTCCCCACGTTTCAGTTAATGGGCCTGATGGCAGAAGCCCAATTCCACATTGAGCCACCCAAAAAGCCACGTGGCGCACAATCAGTGGAAAGAAGCATTTAAAAAACCCAAAAGGCAACATGCGTAATAATGACGCTTCTGACACAAACGGCACGTGTCAGCAGAAGGACACTCAAACATCCCCTCAGTCAGTCGAAGGGACAACGAGGCACTATGAGCTGTCCTGAACTCATCGCTTCACCCCGAACCTAATACCCGGCACCTTCAAAAGACACCTTCGAAGAACTCTCAGCTCGGCTCAAGACTCAAAAAGTCTTACCGAGCTAGGGGGCTTATGTGGTAGACCGACCCTAAGCCTACCCTTAACCTACACGGCCGACCAGATTAATCAATCTGACAGGTCACGCCTACCCAGGCCGAGCGCTTGTCCAAGGACCCATCATGGCGCCTCAGGACCGACCACATGGGGCTTACCCCCCAAGAAGTCCGAGCTAGGGGCGCGTGAGCCTAACCTGCCAACAAGGATAAGATTCTCCACTACATGATAAGGATGAATGACTCATCCTACTTCCTAAACAGGACACGTCAGCTGCCTTGCTGGCCCTCCGTACAGGCCCACAAGGTACAATGCCACCCCTATAAATAGCTGTCTCCAGCAAGGGGCTCTGGTACGTTCTCTCTCTCTCTCCCTAATTGCACATCTGCACACACTGTGATTAGGGAAACCCTAGTTGTCCCAACTGGACCTCTAGCATACCCAAACTATCATACACTAACCTCAGTCCATCCACTAGTTCTTGGGTCTCTCTATACCTTTGAGCTAGGGGTGCATCTGAAACACCGTGTCCTAGACGCGACACAAGTATATTGTTTATACTCTCATTAATGAAATTTTGCTTATTATATATATATATATATATATATATATATATAATTCGGTTCTTCAAGATTACGTTGATGATACCAATTTAGTCCAGTAAAAATATTTGCCACAAAATGACAACATACAAATAAGATCGGAGAATTTTCCTAAAATGCAACTTATGAACAAAACAAGAGGGGGTTTTATATTCAATTAAAGATATTAATGTCCCCATATAATCATTTAAATTCTAGCATTTCATGACACGTTACATTATGACACCATTTGTCCGAAAATGTTTTCAAAACTTTCAAAAGTTTTTTTTTTAAAAAAAAAGACAAAATCTATTTAATAATTTATCCAAGAAAATCGCATAATTTTTAGATTAATAATTAATGCATATGAAAAATATCATTGCAAAATAATTTATGTGCAAACAAAAACTATTTGCAAACTTACAAAACTTAAATTTCTAAGATTTTTTCCTTATTGCTATTACTATAATTTCAGTTAATAGTTTTTACAATTTTTTTACCGATATTTTGAGATAGGAAGTATATAATCATATACTATTTATCATATCTCATATTATTTTTTTCATATTTTTTTTATCATCAAAAGTAATTTATTAAAAAAGTATTAGAGGTACTCTAACCTATCCCATACAAAGTCAACATATAACAACTGTCATATAAGAGACTAGGTTCAAACATCAATCTGAACATAACACATTCCAATTTCCTACAGCGGAGAACCAAATCCAAGAACAAGACTTTAATAAAATCCAACAAGCCTACAACATCCAAGGTCTCACAAAAGGATGAAAAATCGTCCCTAATTTAAATCCATCCATAACCCAAAATTTAAAATGAAATAATAAATAAGTGATTCTACAAAATCATCTTGATAAGAATCATTGTATATTTTTAGAACTTTACCAAACTTATAATAAAATCATAGAACTCCACACTTTAATACTTTGTTCAAAAATAAAATCTTATAAGGTTATGCAATATAAGATCCTAAAATTAACAAGTTTTGAGTGGGGAAAATGTGGGTCTTGCAATGGACATGGATTATGAATAAGTCACGAGACTTATTCTTGAAGAGAATTTCCAAGAGGTAAGCAACTTAATTGTCGAAAATCATTAGTAGATTATCAACAATTATATAATATCATCGCTTATCTCCCTAGTTAGAGATAAGATTGCACAAAGATTTTTCTTTTTTTTTTTTTGGTTTACATGGGAGGTCCGAGACTAGAACCCATGACCTGGGGAAGGGAAAATCCTAAGTAAACCAACAAAGATTATTTTCAAAGATAGAAGGTTTATCAAGGAAATACATCAGGCCAATCTGCTTATACTAATTTTATAAATACCAGCCTCAAGCAGGAGCCGAACACAACATCAACACATTGGATACACAACCAGCACATAGTAACATTAGAATTGCATTAGACATAAAGTATGTGCAAGTGCTCTCCAGAGATAGAGATATTCGGTAGTAAGAGAACTAAAGTGTTGTTGTCACACGTGGTGGCAATTGCATCCAACCCCACCGTGGAGATCCAACTATTTCATGAAGGCCACTTCCAAACAATACCGAGAGCTTGAGCCTCAGGATCCAAAAAAGTGTGCCCATTTCAATCATTCAGAAGATACGAGATTGCAAATGACTTTCCTAAGAGTAGGGTGCATATTGCTGAATACTCTTAGGAACAGCTCGAAGCCATTTCATACATGCCTGATAAAACTTCGTAGTCTTTATCCACAGAACCTTGTCTCAAACGTGAACGTAAGACCAAAAGCCCACTATTATCAAACTAAAAATCTTGAATAATGACCTCTATTCTACTTGTAACATCCCGTTATTTCTAATACTTTTAATAAAATAATTAAATGATTTAATATGACGTTTTCAAGATTTGAGTCTCCGAATAAAATTCTGATTTCATCATTATATTTGAAATATGTTTTCTAGTCAAAATAAGTATAAATTTGTTATCATATGTTTTCCAAAGATAAAGTAATACTTTTATTTAGTTTAATTAACATTTTGACAGGGAGTTCAAGTGGCAAGCCTTAAAGGCATTTTTATAAATAGTTTCTTTAGAAAAATATGTTTAACTTAATATTTTGAGTATCCCTGTAAATTTTCATAGTGTTCGGAGGCTGTTTTATTTTTAGCTTCTAGACTGGTTTAATAAATTACTGGCATAAGTTATATATAACAATTTGCTATTTCAAAACTATAAATATTATATTTTATCAAGTTTAATATCAGAATTGGGAAAATATATTCACCTTTGAATTTTGATAATTTTTCTTACGTAATAGCTATCCGTAGAGACCGGTAACTTTATTATTTTCTAATTAGTTTTGGGTAATTAAAAATACAATATTGTTTTACCTAAATTTATTTTATTTTTAGTATCATCCAACTTTTAGCTATAATCCAAAATATCTACACACATTGACCCACAAATATATATAAATATATATTTCCCTAGTACTACCCATGTACTTGTAGCCCACCCCAAATAAAAGAAAAAAAAACAAATAGCAACGTGTGGCACTAAGGCCACCACGTTGAAACTAAATTATCCAAAGGATGTGAAGGATATTTTTTTTGTTTTAAAAGATGAGAAAATGGGTAATGCACCGACAGTGTAAAGTTTTTTACACCATCAGTTCATCATCCATCATTCATCCGTTTATGGTCGTTGACTTTTAAATTAAAGTAATATAAATGAATGATGGATGATGGACTGATGGTGTGAAAAACTTTACACCATCCGTGCATACCCATTAATCTCTTAAAAGATAGTGCTTCTGAAGTTATTGAGAGCAATACCACTGTAAAACATCAGATTACCTTCAGTTTTCTTTTTGCTCTTGTAGTTGCGTTTGTTTCCGATGGTTTGAGTACAGTCCCGGATAAAGCATCCATCCTTTCTTCTAATGCTACCTTCAGACGTGAATTTCATGAACTTGTTATGACTACTGGAAATGATCCAGTTGTTGAAGGGTTCATTGGCGGCATCAGGCTTACTTGGGTGGTACATTTGATGTTGATACAAGATGGTGTTGCAGCAAGGGAGACTGTTTCAAGTGGTTCACCAAATGAAATGGGTTATCTTAATGAATGCTTGGAAGTCATTTTCTCAACTAATGTTTTTCAGTTTTTACTGGACAAAATTCTTCATAATGCTGCCTACCAGCACGTTATTATTAATCCTGACTCCGGAGCAAGTGGCGGATGTAAAAATGGCTCTGTCACTATGACTAGGATTTCCAAGGTAAGGAGAGTCTCTTTTCCACACTTTGGGTTAGGGATAGTTAGGGTTTATAATAGTATTTGGGTATAATAATTAGACCGGATTGTGGGTAGCAAAATGGTTTTTGATTTAGTGTTGGTTTAGGAGAGATTAGTATATTTATGGTTGATTTCATATTAATTAAATTGTTTATGTTAAATTCCCCTTTTAGTAATGTTAAAGTAGGAAGTGAAGAACCCTAGTGAGTTGACTTACATTCAATGTACTCTGAGACATACTTGAGTATGTCGACTGATTTGTGATATTGGTTGATGGTTGATAAATTGATGTGTTCGTTAAGAGTTTTATATGTGATTATTTGAAAGGTGACCCTATATGTGAGTAATTGGTGGTGTATGTGTATAAATACTGAATATGGAAATTTGATGTAAAAAGAAATAATAAATTGGAATTTGAAATGAATTTATATTTAGATATAACTTGAAAATGTTTGTTTGTGAAGAGTGTTTGGAAATATGTGATTTGTGAAATACTTGATGAATGGTGTGTTTGTGTACTTGACTTTTTGTAAATGAGTTTTGATATGGAATAAAAGGAATGCAGTGTGAGTTGATCCTTGGGCAAGCCAGCACACTAGGTGCCCTGCTAGGTGGTGAATTGCCTGCTAGGGCCAAATTCCTGTCAGGCCAATTGCCCATTAGGTCCTAAATTCCCGTTAGGCGTCGGTGCGCCAAAGGGTCAATCCCACTACATAACCACCTAAATAATAATAAAATAATATGTGAATTGGAAATTTATGGGAAATGAATATTCATTAAATTAACCCGCATTGTCCTAACGGGTGATGCCTAATGGGTGTCTCAGTCCTGACAGGTTTAAAGTCCCTAGTAGGTGCCGAATTGCCTAGCAGGTGCGTTAATTCCTGGTGGTGCAAAGGTAAATGGAAATTTTTAAGGAAAGGGAGATGGTATATCTAATGGATAACGGAAATGAGCAATGGACTTAATCAATTTGGAATTTTATGTGCGTTGAATTATGAATTGAATGTGTTGCATTTTGGTTACTCCATTGCCTCATTTGGTTATTATTCTCGAATTTCTATTATGACTATTTACTATCTTATAATCCACTGTGTTGTGAAAAGGCATCACCCTTATGTGGTTAACATTTTAGGTACTTGAGCAAGGAGCTTGGAGATCAGAGTGCTCAGCGGATCAGTCGAAAGATAGGAACTCAAGTGTATTTTATTATATTGTAATTGAAAGTCCCCAACGCTATTTTTGAACTCTGATTTATAAAAGAAATATTTAAAGTCCTATGTTTCATTTTAAACGTTTATTGTTTATTATTCATTATATTACGGGATGTTACACTACTTGGACAGTACAATGTAAAATAATAGTCACTACCTTAAGTTATTAATTTAAATAATAATCCGGGTCATTATATAGTGCACGTGGTGGGTGATATGATAGTGTTGATGCGGATTTCTGCATGTCACGTCATTAGTGCAACACCCTCTTTACTTATCTGGGTACTTAAGGAATAAATAACTATAATTATACCCGAAAATATTATGGACTTGGTAATGTATTAGAACTTGTAGGAAATAAATTTTTCTTATCTTTTCCTTTTAATATTCTAATGGGTCGGGTGTGAAAAATCACAAAACCTCTGTATCTCGGAAAATATCGTACACATTGCTTAAACATTGGATTCGGTGTCCTTTAACAATAATATAGTATAACTTAGGTATTTAAAAAAAATAAAGGATGAGATAGCATTCTCTCGACATTAAATACTTAATATAGTTTTGTTTTTAAAACTAATGATGAAGCTATATCTCGTCAATTTAGAGCATACGTTATTATTCTTTGCAAAATGGCACAACCGAATCTCTTTTGAAATAATATCAGAGTAAGCGGAGAATCATTGGACTATGATTAATAGCTATGAACATAGTATATGTATAGATAGATCAGTGGTAAAGTGAGTACATAGTCCAAGTAGTCAGAAAAACTGAGTCCAGGATACAAGTCCATAAAACAGAAATATAAAAAGTGGGGATCTATGCTCTAGAGCTTCCAAAAATATGTACAATGTATATGACAACTCAAAAATAAAGGCTCCAGAGCTGATCCAGATGTATCAGTAGCAGCAGTAGTAGTAGTCCAAGTCACCAGAGTAGCATCCATCCATCCATAGGGTCCACAACAAGTGCAGATCGGGTCCAGGATCCGCACTACCTATGTCATGCCTATACCTAAGAACCACTCGGTCCTCCTCGAGGTCTAGTAGCCGTCTCGACTGGTACCTCCTCCTCACTCTCTCCCTCCTCCGGGTCCTCCTCAATCTTGTCCGTCGGGGTAGAGGCCCTACCACTGGGTCTGGGATCTGCAGCAGGTACAGTCCTAAGGCTGCCCGTCGGACCAGGTGAGGGGACATCAGCATCAGTGAAAACTCTAGAAGCGGAGGGATGAGAACGAGTGGCTGTCCGAAAACGAAAACTATGGAACCTGCGAACAGGTCGAGCTGGCTGTGGTGGTCCTCTAAAAGTATAGAAAGTGGGAACCCTAAACCTACGAGGGCGCACACAAACAAGGGGGTTAGGGTGATAGAGAGTGAACTCCACCTCACCCTCAAAGGTAGCTCGGTGCTCCTCGAATGTCCATACACCACTAGGGATGGGTCTGATCTCTATACAAGCTAGGTATCTGGCCATCACCTATAAGGGCACAGGGATAAGCAACAACATACACATAATCGAAAGAGAATAAAAGTTTAACATTTTATATGCACATCAAATATGAAACAATCATATAATCAATTACAAGTCATTACAAAAACACAAGTCAATGAAAAGTAAGAATGCACATAATATGCTCACACTCGGATTATTAATCAAATAACATTTAATTATTTATGTGGCATGATGTATGAATGTCCTAACATCAGTCCTATCTTCCATAGAAACTATTTCCCTTTCTTCGGGACGACCACCTTATAACTTCATGTACAATTTATGTACTCGGTACCTTTGCCGAGTACAATTCAATACAATTCCTTGGAAATGTATTACGCTCAAACTTGGTAGTGATTCAAAACGCCGCAACCTCGCAGACGTCACGCTCGAACGTAATAATCACATCATCAGTATCCTCACACTGGCCACGTTTCCATTTATTACCAATAAACGTGTCAACAAGCAGGACGTGTTTGGCGCTCCCAGAAGGTTATAAAAATAACCGTGATAATTCGATCTATCAACCAACTCCATGCATGTATGCATCACAATAAATTTCATTGATTGGTATTTAAATTACTTGATAATATCCAACATTATGTCCAAGTAATTAAATCATTTTTCATGAACATTTTCAAGAAAATAGTTAAAATACCCAATCAATTATTTTTCAGTCTCATAATGTTTATTTGAGTGTTAAATTTATGGTTCAGAAATAAAAATGGTGTTTTTAAGTATTTTCAGCACTGGTAATCGATTATCAGGAAATGGTAATCGTTTATCACGTGTATTTCTTCTTTCAGGTTCAGAATCAGGGCAGATAATCAATTATCATATCGTGGTAATCGATTACCCCTGACAGTAAAACACTAAAAATTGGGTTTTAACATACCATTTTCATTTTTAACCAAATCTAACCCAAACCAAACATTTATAGAGTTCATATATCACATTATGGCCATGTTCAAACCCAGAAAACACATCATATCACCAAGCTCATAATCATTCACTTCATTATGCATAAAAACCATTAAAACAACAACTCAACATACTAAAACTCAATTTACTCAATTAATTCATGGTTTCAGTGTTTACACAACATGCATGCATCATTTGTGACTCGCTCAGATAAGTTTAAGAGCACAGTTTGGACTCCAAACCAAATTACCATTTCAATCTAAGCCCTTAGAGCCTCTTGGTGGCTCTCTTATGAAAATCATTCACTTTAATCTAAAACTAGTGTAGGTTTAGCTTTCCCCTTACCTCTAGGTCGTGTACAAACATAATCTTGACAAAGAGAAACACTGAAACTCCAAATCCACCAACACCATACTGAAACATAGCAGTTTCAGCAGAGCACCAAAACCGAATTGGTTGACATATGAAATTGACACAAAAATTGGGGAAATTAGTTTCTCTAGACTCTCTGTAACATGAACTAACTGAAGGAATTGATTTGGAATGAAATGAGTACTGGAGCTTACCAATATCAATGATCAAAGTGAGCTCCAAGACTCTGTTTCGGTTTTTCTGCAAAATTGGAACACCAACTTTGCAAGCTCGATTCTCCTAACACTCACAACCTCAACTCACAATTTTGGTATCTTTGTGAAGCTCTAGATGTGAGCTTCACAACCGTGTATAATTTCTGTTATTGTTTGGAATTGAAAGAGAATGAGAGGTTCGAATTCAAGAACCCTAAGTTGAGAATTTTTGCAGAGTTTCGACACAATGAAACGAAAATGAATCAAATTGATCCACTCTCACAGCTTAAATAGCCCTAATTGATGAACATGCAAGGTGACACGAGTCCCCTTGACGTGTTTCTGGGTGATTTCGTGGCGATTAATGTAACACCCCAAATTTTCATTTCCGGATGTAATGAAGAGATAATTATGAAAGCTATTCAAAATAATTTCCTTTAATTATAAATATTATTTTTATAATTAATTTGGAGTTAATTACTTGGTTATGTGTGTGCTTGTGATGGTAATTTTGCATTAGGAAAAATGTTGATAATTAATAATAAGTGAAAATAAGATTTTGCATATTAGTCCTTGATTTGGGACCCAGAAGTAATATTAGAAAGATTTTGGAGGGAAAGGGATTAAAATATTTATTTTTCAAATTTGACCAAAAAGACCCGAGTATCTGGGAAGAACACTCGAGTATTTCAGTCAGTGTTGCACTCGTTAGTGCGTTTGGTGAGTCAGCACTTGACGATTTCCAAACATTGACACGAAAACAACCCCTAGACACGATAATGGCCTTCGTGTCGACATGCATGAACATCAACTCTATGTATTTAAGCTTGTTGGTTGACTAAGATCAACCATTTTGGTCAATTATTCCAGAATTCGAGCTCTAGGGTTTCTGATTTCGTTCCTTGTGTTCTCCTTCGATTCTGAGTGTTAGTGAGAGTGTTATACACCATTGTAAAGCTCACATCACGAGCTTTACAAAGACATAATATTTGAGAGTTGTGGTTGCTCGAGGAAGGAGAATCGAAGCTCGAAAGTGAGGTGTCCTTTGCTGTCAAGTTCAGAATACTGAAGTCTAGAGCTTACTTGGAGCTCTGATTTTGGTAAGATTATGAACTCTCCAATCCCCAAATTCCTTTCTACCTTTAGTCCTTGTTGCAGAGAATTGTTCTTAATTGTTTTCCCCAATTTATAAACTGTCTTTGCATGTCAAAATCTATGGTTTTTGGGCTCTGTTCAAATGTTGCTGCATGCAAAGGATTTTGTGGGTTAAAGCACTCCAGTCAAGTTCTTTGCAAACTCTGTGTTGTTTCACGGCTTACAGGTAAGGGTGAAGCTAATTGTTCACTAGAATAAGTTTAATTGGTAGGATTTTATGTGTGGAGTCACCATGAGACTCTTTGGGCATAGTTTGAAATAGGTTTGAGGCTTGGAGGCCCTTCTGAGCATTAACTTTGGTTTGAGAAAGTTTGTTATGCTGCATGTGTACTGTATGCAAGTTATTTTCATGCCAGAAATGATTAGAATGGAAATTGGTATGTCAAGTTGCTCAAAATGTGGTTTTTATGCATAATTGATGCTCATTTATGATTCACTGTAATACAATGTAATTTTCGTGTTGGAACATGTTTAACTTAAGATAACACTCGAGTCTTTTAGACGCACCAGTGCGTCTGGTGGCACCAACACTCTAGCCTCTGACTTAGAACTCAAGTATTGACTGGTGCTAAAAATGAATTGTCCTGATGAACAACTCGAGTCTTGCATGATCCACTCGAGTCTTCTGGGCTGAAGGAAACTCGAGTATTTCATGAACGACTCGAGTATTTTACAAGAACCTGAGAATGGAACTTTCCTAAAAATCAAGAACCACTCGAGTATTTTTGCACAGAGTTAAAATTCTACTCGAGTCTTGTTAATTAAAATGCTATCAAAATACCATTTTCAACTAAGTCAAATTTCAAGTAAGTTAAGGATGAATTACCAAGAAATGGGTCATGTTCCAAGGAGGATTTATTGTGTTAAATTACATTGTTATTACATGAGTGAACATAATACATGTTGCACATAATAAGATTAAAGGATAATCTTAAATTGGACTTTGATGTGCATTCATTCATGGTGTTATGGCGATAGGATATCGTTTTCATGTTCTTCACCTTGCTCTGGGAGTACCAAATTGGATACACCTTGCTCGATGACACGTTTTGGTAATGTGGGCAGTCATGCGGTATGCTGCTGCGTCTTGGTGGCGCGATATGCACTTTGGTAGCGCTATTGCACTTTGGTAGTGTTGTAGCGTCTTGGTGACGCGACGTACACTTTGGTAGTGTCGTCATGGATTATGGTCCGAGTAGGTGTAGTATACGTTTTTTTTTAAAACGTATTTGGAATGTTTGGTTGGACGTCCACAAAAGTGATAGATGGAGAATCTCAGGAATTTGAGATAGTGAGCATGCATCATGCCATTTATTTAAAGGAATTAATTATAAATGGAAATTTGGTTTGCTTATATGTATATGTATATCACTTGACTATTTGGTATATGTGGTTGTTTACATGTTTTAATTATTCTTATTCAATAATGTGGACTATATTGCTTACCCCTTATGCCCATTGTAGGTGATGGCTCGCTATCTAGCTTGCATCGAGTTGCGCCCACTCCCTAGTGGAGTGTGGTACTACGAGGACCACAGAGCCACTTTTGAGGGAGAGGTAGAGGTGACCCTCTATCATCCCAACCCCTTGGCTCGAGTCCGTCCTCGTATGTTCCGCATACCGATTATTTATGCCCTGCATGTACCCCCGTTTTATACATATCATGGACCACCCCCGGCTCGACCAGCTCGTCGATTTCACTCTTTTCGTTTTCGAGTAGCTACTAGATCTCACCCCTCTGCTTCCCGTGTTATCCGAGAGGAGACTCCTACAGCTATTCCGATGAGTCCAGATCATGGGACTCCTTCTGCTGACCCAGTGCCCAGTGGCAGGGCACCGACTCAGTCGGACGAGGTGGAGGAGGACCCTGAGGAGGCAGAGAGTGAGGGGGAGCCATTTGAGCACTCCACTGGGAGCCGGTGGGGAATTGGGGATCCACCGGGTGATGCATAGTATAGATAGTTGGTGTGCGGGCTGTGTGGAGTTCTTGCTGGAGACTTGATGGAGGAGGATCGTCAGACTACCACTCTGGGATTTACGCATTTTGCTCTGTAGTTATATTGTATATATTTTTGAGAGATCTCAGAGAGGTTGTCTTTTATTTTGTTAGTTCTATGGACTTGTACTACCCAAACTTTGCTACCTCGACTTTGATATACCTTGGTTGTTTTTACATTATATATATATATATGACTTACTGGTTCTATATCTATCAGCTCAAGGTTCATAATTTGCTTCCGCAACACTCTGATCTAAAATTGTTTTTGAATGTTTCGACAATGGTTTCGCGATAATATCTTATCAAAGGAAAAGTTTTTATATACTATACCAAACATCATTTTTATTCAAGTATTTAAAACCAAGTCCATGCAATATAAGATTTACGTTAATATAAGTATACGAATACTTATTCTTTTGAAACCTAAAGCAAGAAAGAGTGCGTCACACCTTTTATGGTATCAGAGCAAAATGGTCCTAACTCTTGATCCTCGCAAGCATGATCCGACTGAAAGGTTCTCAATATGAGTAATGTTCTATCTGTTTCTTCTAGCTTAAGTATTATGAGTGTGTTACCTAAGTTAGAAATTGATAGCTTATAGAAGGTTAGATAGACCTTAATGATCCAAGTCCATAGTGTAGGTCTACTATGGTGGCACGTTATAGAAACCATACGAACGAGATGTTGGATAGGATTACTGCCGTGTTGGAAAACATGCAGCAGAACCAACATCAATATCAGCAACCGCATCAGCCAGCTAATCCGCCTCCGGGGAATGTAGTAGCAGCTGAGGCTAAAACTTTGTCTGATTTTAGGAGTTGTAATCCTTCAAAGTTTGCTGGTGGATTTAAACCTGAGGAAGCTAACAAGTGGATCTTGGAGATGGACAAGATCTTTAAAACCTTGGAATGTTCGGATGCTCAGAAAATAGCATATGCTGTTTTTATGCTTGAAGGAGAAGCTGAACATTGGTGGAACCATACGGTTCAACTATTGGCTCGTGAAGGAAGAGGAGTAACTTGGGAAGTATTTATGGAGAAATTCCTAAACAAGTATTTTCCGGAAGATTTGAGAAGAAAGAAAGAGGTTGAGTTTTTACAACTCAGGCAAGGCAGCATGAGTGTGGGTGAATATGCTGCAAGATTTGAGGAATTAATGAAATACTCTCCTTATTATCAGATGAACCCTGATGAGAGGAGTAAGTGTATTAAATTTGAAGGAGGACTGAGACCTGAACTGAAGTCAGTGTTCAGTTATCAGAAGATTCAAAGTTTTCCTATGTTGGTGGACATGTGTAGAATGTATGAGGATGACAAGAAGGCTGAGGCATTGCAATTGGTGGAAGGAAAGAAGGAACAACAGGGGTATGGACCACAGAGGAGAAAGGGACATGATCATCGCCACAAGGGGCCTTATTCTCATAAGAATCGGGGAAAAGACAAGGTGTCTGATGGCAGAAACAATTCTTACAATAAAGCTCCTTATTGTGAGAAGTGCAAACGTCATCACTTTGGAAGATTTTGCTGGACTCGCAATGGATTTTTTAACTGTGGGAAACCTGGTCATTTTTCTCGCGATTGCAAGGAACCCCCGAAGAGCAACTGAAGAGGATCTGCGGATAAGCCTGTGATTCAAGGACGGGTTTTCACTCTTAGTGGTGCTGAAGCTAATCACACTCCAGAGCTCGTGCAAGGTAATTTCATGCTTAATTACCAACCTTGTAAGATTTTATTCGATTCAGGAGCCACTCATTCATTCATTTCTTTTGAATGTGTGAATCTGTGTCTGAATCACCCTATTGTTTTAAGGTAGAAACCCCTACTAATTCCCCTGTGATTGCATCAAGGATATGCCTTAATTGCAGAGTTAAGGTATTAGGTCGAGTCTCTTGTATAGATTTGATCTGTCTACCGTTATCCCAACTAGATGTTATTCTGGGCATGGATTGGATGGCTAGCAATCATGTGATTATTGATTGTGATAAGAAAGCGATTTTGTATAAGGACTCAACTCCCGAGAAGTATCTCTGTTTGTTTTCTGCTGTGGGGTCGGAGGAAGAGGAAAAATCTGTTGAGGAGATTCCAATCATTCGGGATTATCCAGAAGTATTTCCGGAGGAGATGCTGGGATTACCACCGAAGAGGGAGATTGAATTTGGAATTGAGTTGATTCCCGGAGCTGGTCCCATTTCTATTGCTCCTTATAGAATGGAACCACCCGAAATGGTCGAATTGAAAAAGCAGATAGAGGAGCTATTGCAATAACAGCTTATTAGACCGAGTGTGTCACCATGGGGAGCTCCAGTTTTGTTTGTGAAGAAGAAGGATGGGAGTTTGAGAATGTGTGTAGATTATAGACAGTTGAACAAAGTGACTATTAAGAATAAGTATCCTTTGCCAAGGATTGATGATCTGATGGATTAAGTTAGAGGAGCTGCAGTGTTCTCCAAGATAGATCTGAGATCTGGGTATCATCAGATCATAATAAAGGAAGAAGATGTTCCTAAGACTGCATTTCGATCGCGATACGGACATTATGAGTATGTTGTAATGCCGTTCGGATTGACTAATGCACCAGCTGTTTTCATGGATTACATGAACCGGATTTTTAGACCATATTTGGATTCATTCGTTGTGGTATTCATTGATGATATCCTGATATACTCTAAGAATCTGGAAGAACATGCTGAACATCTTCGAATAGTATTGAAGATTCTGAAGGAGAAGCATCTCTATGCCAAACTGTCCAAGTGTGAATTTTGGCTAAGAGAAGTGAAGTTTTTAGGGCATGTGATTTCAAAGGAAGGTATAGCGGTTGATCCAGCTAAAGGTGATTCGGTCTTGCAGTGGGTACAGCCTAAGTCAGTAACTGAGGTCAGAAGTTTCTTAGGACTGGCCGGCTATTACCGAAGATTTATTGAAGTATTCTCAAAGATCGCATTGCCTCTCACCAGGTTGACTCGGAAAGATCAATCGTTCATTTGGGACGAAAAGTGTGAGAGAAGCTTTCAGATGCTAAAGGAAAGATTAACATCCTCACCAGTGTTAATCTTACCTGACCCTCATAAGGAGTATGAAGTGTATTGTGATGCATCGAAACAAGGGCTCGGAAGTGTATTGATGCAAGAAGGAAAGGTCGTGGCAGATGCATCTCGTCAATTGAAGATTCACGAGGTGAATTATCCCACCCATGATTTGGAACTTGCTGCAATAGTTTTTGCCTTAAAGATATGGAGGCATCATCTCTATGGCACTACATTCAGAGTGTTTAGTGACCATAAGAGTTTGAAGTATTTGTTCGATCAGAAAGAATTGAACATGAGGCAGCGTCGGTGGATGGAGTTTTTGAAAGACTATGATTTCGAGCTCCATTATCACCCCGGCAAAGCCAATGTGGTAGCAGATGCTTTGAGTCGGAAAATAATTCATGCAAGTTCGATGATGATCAAAGAGGCTACTTTGATTGAAGAGTTTAGGGATTTGAGTTTGGTGATTCAAGTGGAACCAATTCGGTTTTGGTGCTCTGCTGAAACTACTCTGTTTCAGTGAGGAGTTTGTGAATTTGAGGTTCCATAGCTTTTTCCTGTCAAGTTTTTGTCCCTTCACGAACTAGAGGTAAGGGTGAAGCTATACATTCACTAGAATAAGGATAATATGCAGTGATTTGTGTTGAGAGTCACCATGAGGCTTTAAGGGCTTAGTTTGAAATATGGTTTTGGCTTTGAGGCCAAATTGAACTCTGTGAGACCCACAATTTTACCCAATTTATTTGTGATATTTTATTATATTTCTTTTGATTTTTAATTAAATTAATTGATGATGATTTATGGTATTTTGATTTATAAAAATATTGTTTGAAGTTTGTATGTTTATATATATACACGTGGGGTGTATATATACATGTATGTGCATACCATTGTTTTTTTAATGAATTTAAATTGTATTCTTAGCATGAAAATATTTTTATAAGGTATAGTATTTTATTTTTGATAATATTAGAATATGAAATGATTTTTGAAGGATTATAGTGTTATATCTTCAAAAATTAATATCTTTTTAACCGTAAGTCTAAAAATTACAAACTTTATGTCGAAATGATCGTATTGAAATGTAGATTATGAAAATGTAAAGTATTGGATTTTATTATGGATTTTTCAAATTTTTATTCTTGCTACTGTAGAATTCGATTTTTGTTATTAATAAGCTTGGGAATGCATTTTTAAGTCATTATTGGACTCTTTAACCAAGACATATTTTTACTTGCATGAAAATCTTATTTTCTGAGCTCCCATTGGATGCACCGTCCAGACCTGCTGTTTTTATTTTATTTTTGGCATTTTTATTTGTCAGAATATTATTTGATTGGTTGATAAAGGTGGCAATTTAATGATGGATAAAAAGCAAAAAATTTTCCTTCTTCTCCAAGGATGTACATGCCTATCAACTCAGTCCAGGAGGGGATGAATTTCAATATTAACATGTGAAGAATATTAGAAATTCAAAAGTGCATGGTTTTTTTTGAAAAGGCTTTAATACAACTTACATTTTCCACGATTTCAACTTGATGGCCAAGCATATGATGCAAAATTTGCCTTCTTACCCCAGCCCTAAAACCGTGAGACTTATCATATTTTTGGGGGTGTGAAGACAATTTTTACTTCCTATATAAAGAGGTCTTACACCTTTGGCATTTTACTCAAAATCAAACTTAAGAAACAAGAGAGAAAAAAATTAAGAGAAACCTAAGAAAGAGAGGAGTTGGGCGTGGCATCCAGGAGCAGAGGAGGAAGAGATTTGCACATCATTGAAGTATTTTTCTTTGCTTAGGAGAAAGGTATTTCTATTAACTTATAATCTATTGTTTTTATTTTGTTTTAAGTTTTCTTTTTGGGATTTTTTTAAGACAAACAGTAAGCTTTCTGTTCTTGAAGTTCTTTTGCTATTTTATGAACCCTAGCATGAAGTTTGAAAATTATTTTATGTGTTTGTGAATTTTTTTTGTTTATGGTCATGTGAATAAGGATTAAAAGGGACTTATAAAGATGTTTAAAGAAACAAAGTTTCCCCTTTTCTTATGATGGACGAATAATTGAGGATGAAATAAGGAAGTGGAAAAATTTATTTAAGTCATATGAACATGTTTAAGTGATTTTTGGAATTTTTGAAGGATGAATGTTTGATGTTTTATCATGAATTTTTTTAAAGGAAATAATCCTTTGATGAATAAACAAAATTGTATTTGGAAATTTCTGCAAAAATTACTTTATTTTACTGGTTAGGCCGTGAGACCTACATGGTTTCAAAAAGAAAAAATTTATAATTGTATGATGTTTATGTGCATTATTTACTCTTTGTTTATTGTGATTTGTAAATGATTATAAAGATTATTGTGTGAATAGGTGAAAAATAATTTGGTTATTGTTCTTATTATTTTGGTATGACCGAATTATTATGATAATAGGATAGGTGTATTATTTTGATTTTTCCAAGTGCCTATGTGCTTATATGATGTTTGTATCTTAATTATTTGATGTGATTTCATGAAATAACAATTGAATAAATGATTTTTTGAAGAAAAGAAATGACTCGGGAAAATTTATTTTAATTCTGAAAAAATTTATTTTAATAAGGGCGTGTGATTTAAAGGTGTATTTTTATGTGTATTTGTGATGAGTTTATGTGTATATGTGTTTAGTATAATATATAGTATGAAAATATTAGTTTTAAAGTGAATAAAATTATTATTTTCTGGAAAATGATGTTGCTGTCCAGATTTGATGTGATTTAGGAAATGTGATTATTTTTCTAAGTTAAGTTTATTTTTGAGTTGTAGATTATAACCTTGATGTATAAGTGTTAGAACTTGAACAGTAATGTAATTCTTTTTTTAGGGAATGCAACCTGTTTTGACTGGCTGTCCAGCAAGCCTAAATTGTTTATTTGAATCAAAATTTATGATATTTTTATAATAGAGCTTGTAATTAAGCTATAGGAAAAAGCGGCATAATTTTTAGATTAATCGTTTAAGAGAAAAGTGATTTTTAAGATTTAGAGCTTATGATGTCCAAGAATTTTTAATTTGATGTCACTAATCTTAGCAATTGTTCTGATATGATAAAATATGTGATTTTATGTGTTGGGAATTTAGGTGAATGATATATGTGTACTGATGCTTGAAAAATGATTTTTCATATGCTGTTTAATCTGTAAAAAGTTGCATCAACTCTAGAAGAATTATTCTGAGTTTAGAATACATGAGTTTATACTCTATATAAATTATGTGTGCTTGTAATAATGTGGTTTTGTGATTTTTATTTACTGCTTAAGTTGGTTTAAGTATTGCATTAAAAGCAAGTAATTTTAACTCCTGTTGTATGATTTGTCTGATAATGGTAGTTGTTATAAGATGTTTGAAAATAGATTTTTCAGTAAAAGAAGATTTGAGAATTATTTTTGAGATGTTATAATTAAGCTCTAAAAGTTATTTTATGTTTGGAAAAGGTTTTCATGATTTAAAAGCTAAAAAGAAAAAGTGTTTTTACTAAAACAGTAATATGTTTTTAAGTTTTGGAAAAGGTTTTAAGTAACTGACATTGTCTTGTGTTCTTAAATTTTTCTAAGTACTTTTGAAAAGGAAATCATTTCATTTAAGTTATTAAATTTAATATGTGTTGATTAGCCCTTGGAATTATGTTTACCAAATGTTTAAGGTTCGAGTGAAGCATATTCGGATAATCAGAATCATTTGTATCTAGCTTCAAACCCAGGTGAGAGAGAAGCTTTCCTAAGACATAATGGCATCTTTGGGTAACCTTAGGATGTTCTGTATCATCTCAAAGATCAGAACTCCGTAGTTATCTGTCAATATACGTGACGACAATTGTTTGTGCATGTGTTTGGCCGATCGGACATTGAGACGATAACTCTTGTTTGTGTGATTGTATGTTATTATTTATCTGTATTATATTTTATGAGCATTATGTTATCTACTTTGAATTATGATCGTATTCTGAGCAAGTTATGAAATGATTATTATGATGTGATTATCTTAGGAGATATGTATCCTTATGGAATACCTGATGATATAATGATGTTGGAATATTCATGTGATGAATTGTTGATTATTTGGAAAAGAAATTGTGATCTGGAAATTATGTTTAAGATATGAAATATGAGTTGTAATCGTATCGTCTAAAGTTAGTATACAGTGATGGTGCATCGTAGCACAGATAACTTTGTGATGTATATCCCAACCGCACTGTCTTCGGACGTGCTTGATTTTAAGTAGCTGGCCATGTGAATGATGTGCCATGATTGCGAACTTTATGGATTCCACTGTATGTAGGGAGGTGTTTGTTCGTTTTCTTTTTAGAGGTCGAGGCCTGTTAGAAGCGTGGCTTAGAATGGGTCGACCAATGATAGGTTAATAAAGTTAAATATTTTTCTAAAAGACTTAAAATGCTTAAAAGACTTAAAAGCTTAATCTTTCCTAACTCTGCGTTGAGAGAGAAGTAGTGGAGCGAAAGATACAATACTTGGAGGTCAATGCATCCCTTAGAGTGGTGATTGTGATAGGGGAGGGCAAGGAAGGTAAACGTCACGAGGCCTTGAGCGCTTCCCTAGGCGGGACAACGCTGCAATGATCAAGGTCACCTGCTGGGCATTGATCGTAGCAAGGACTGCAACGCAAACTAGGGACATAGCTGTCACCCCCTTGAGCAAATCAGAGATGGTCGAGAGGGAATCTGAATCAGGTCTAGAGGTCATTGTTTTTCTTTACTGACCAACCGTGCGTGTCCACTTATTTTGCTTGTTGGCCAATCGTGCGTGGTTTCAGCTAGTACGTACCCTTTGACACTATGCCGGCGTGGTTAGGATTGTTGTGCGTCCCATCTTCTTTCCGAACTAGATCGTTGTTGGATAATGAGGAGGAGATGTAACTTGTGTGCTGACTTATGTTTCCCCTGCCTCAATGATTTTTGTAACACCTTAGATTATCTACCCTCAATTACCCATTAATTAAAATAGTGAATTTAAAATTTTCTTTTTAATTTATAAAAATCTGTCGTCAAACGGACGAAGTTTCCTTTGTTTATTGGACTTTCCAAAAATTAATTTAACCTGCAACCTGATTAACTGGTGCATCCAGTGCAACCACAATGGTCAAGTAGTCATCAGAGTGTTCAGCAGAAATATATACAAGTTGTTACATACTTAAATTTTCCCAAAATACCCCATTACTAAGAGGTTGTCCTGGGCCCCACCAAAAGTAAATATTACATTATTTACAATTCAAAAAGATATCGCATCATCATCATAATACCCGGGGCCAGGACATTTCCATGTCCCACTATACTATAATCTACTCTCCCTGTGAGGGAGAGTGCACCTGCTCGGCCGGGGGCTGTGCTAACTCGATCTCGAAACCTGAAAAATGTTAAGGGAGTGAGCATTGCACATGAAATATGTAACACCCCATAGTTTTATACAAAATATCAACTTGGATTGTTGGTAATTAAAATCAGAAACTTAAAATTTTCTATTCATCAATTAAATTTACAACTAAATTGGGTATTTCAATTATAATATGAGTAGCGCAACATTAGAATTTCCTTCTTTCCAATCATTCTGCTGCGACACTCTGATCCTTAAGCTCCTTCAGCATAAACCTAAAATGATAACCACTAAGGGTGAGACATTTTCACAACACAGTGAATTAGAAGATAATAAAGAGCACATACTAGCAACTTAAGCATCATAATCAAACCAAGCCATGACTAACAAAATGCATTACATTTTCATTTCCCATTATAAACCATATAACGTGTGTCTCCTCAAGGTCAGAGGACAACACACCCATCATAAAATTGTATGTCTCCTCACGGGCAGAGGACAACATACCAAACATAACATCGCATGTCTCCTCATGGTCAGAGGACAACATACCCACTTTTCTTTCTTTTACTCATTTCTTTTAGTTTGTACCACTAGGAATTGGTTGCTCCTGCTAGGGCATTTGTACACCCATTAAGGACTTATACACCCATCAGGACTTTCACCTGTTGGAAACCAACAAGCGGCTAAAATAACCTTCTAGAGGGGGGGTGAATAGAATGGTTAAGCGTCGATACCAGAATTTCGAAAGAGATTAAAAAACGGTTCAGAAATAGTTCAATTTTAAGCAATATTAACTGATTTAATCGATTAAACTGAAACTTAATCGATTAAACCTGAAAGTCAAATTTTCCTTAATCGAGTACTACTCGATTAAACGCTGTTAAAATTGCAGAAATTCAGAATTCAATTCAAATCGATTATTCTACGAAACCCAATGAATCAAGAATCAAATCAGAGAAATCAATCACGAATCAATTAACAAGAATATAATGAATACGTAATTGAAAAACCCAATTCTAATCCTATTTGATTTTACGCTCTTGATCGATTTTAATTGAAATATACGTAAAAAGTAAAGAACGAAGAACACAGTGATTTTAGCCTGGTTCACTCACAATCGGTGAGCTACATCCAGTCCACCCTCTCTGGATTGGGTGATTTGCTACACTATGAACAAATAGATCAGTTTACAAGAATGTTAGAATCCTCTCAACTCTCGATCCTAACCCTTTATCATATGAAGTACCAATTCATATAAAACTACCCCAATCTTGTAATTCGATCCTCTTCGTTCCTCCTTTGATTGAAACGTCGCGTTCAATCCCAATGAGCTTCGAGCAATGATGCTAAAGCTAGTGCTCCAACCTTTCTTCTTCAATTGCCTCAATTGAAATCTTTGCCTTTATTGAATCTTGAAGAACCTAACCCTTTGTTACAAAATTGATTCAACTAATAATGTTCAAGAACATTGAATCTTCAATTTGGAATCAAAAGAATGAAGTATGATGTGAAATTGAGATTTAAAAGAACATTGATAGAGATGATGTTTAATGAGAGAATCTTGGCTCAAAGAATATTGAAAAGATGTGAAAAAAATGTTGTGCAAAAGTAATGGTTCGTAACCTTTTCCATATTGAAAATGAAAAGCTTTTAATGTATCAGATTTAACGGGTTTTAATCGATTAAACGATACCTTAATCGATTAATACTCGATTAAACTGAGATTTAATCGATTAAACACTGCTAAAAACCTTTTCTTTTATTTTGCATTTTTCACTGATTTATTTTAATAAAATCTTGAGCTATTTTCTCTATCAATATAATCTCAATTCCAAACATAATAAATTCTTTAATTTCAAATTGAGATTTCTAATCCTAATTCTACCACCCACACTCATATAAAATAATAATACAATTAAAGATACAAATATATGAATGGATAGTAAAACTAGTCCTTTGAGATTGTTGTTGTAGGTTTTCCATATTAACTTGTCTTCATCAAAACATCATTGAATCCTTGCATCTTCAATCTCCCCCTTTTTGATGAATGACAAACTATTCCAAATCCAAACTCCCCCTACATGTATGCACACTTAGGAAAAGTGTAATCAACCTACAAAAACAACAATCCAAACCTTTCTCCCCCTTTTGGCATTAATCAAAAAATAGAACAATAAAGCTTGCCAAAGGTGAGAATTAGTAACACATAATAACCACAATTCAAACTATATAGAAAAAATGTAAGGGCATAAAATGCACAAGCACAATAACATATAACACGAAACATAAGTGCCATAGCATCCAAGTACATCAACTAACATAGCCCAAACACAAGTAAAACTAAAGTCTGAATCATAGTACCAAGTCCACAAACCGGACTTAACAACGAACCATACACGCCATAATAAACCAGAAAACATAAACCCATAAACCATAGTCAGAGACATAACACCAAAACAGAGTAAAACTAGATAGATAAGTCATCAAAACATAATGCAATGGTTAGAGGTAAAACTAACACTATTTCCAATATCGCACAATTGATTAAATGCTAAGTAGATTGTGCTCTAAACCTTCAACATACAAAACATTGTCAATTATAACATTGGATGAGTTTCCGATTTTACCTATACCAAGGATTTTTCCACGATTGTTGTCGCCATATGTGACGTGACCCTTATCTCTTGGTGAAAACTCGATGAAATGTCTCTTGTCTCCCGTCATGTGCCTTGAACAACCGCTGTCCAAATACCAACGATCATCTCTCGTTCGAAGGCACACCTACAACAACAAATTTAGTGGAAGACTTAGGTACCCAAACAATTTTGGGTCCTTGGGGGTTAACATCCGGTTTCTCTCCTTTAACAATCCAAATAAACTCCTTATTGGGTATACCAAACTTTTTGATTTTGCAAATGTTTGATGTATGACCAAAGATACCACAATAGAAGCAAGTCGGTTTTCTAGAAAAATTAACCTTTGAAAAACTTCCAACTTGTCTATAGGATTTCTTCTTTGGTTTAGTATATCCCAAACCGGTTCTATTTGTATTGTCTCTTTGTCTAGAGAGCAAATCATTCAAATCTCTTTTTCCTTTTGTAAAGGTAGCAAGTTTTTCTTTCAAATCATGTAATTCATTTTCATAAGTCTTGCACCTTTCACAATCGGAAATCACAGCAGTAGAAACACAATGATCACATGATGCATTAGAGTAAATGAGTTCTAAAGTCACATTTTGAAGTACAAGCTCATCAATATGTTTTTGCATTTCAATAATCTTTTCATTGTACTTCAAAATGGCTTTCTTAGCCTCTATGTTGATTTTAGCTAGTTTCTTAAGTTCGGCATGCATATCAACATAGGCATTATAAAGTGCATCATATGAAGGGGAAGAGCAAGATTCATTATCCGAATCCACATCAGAGTTAGTTTTAGAATGTACCTCTTTTGAGCTTGATTGCTCAAGAGACGTGTCACTAGTGGAAGCTTCAATGTCGTCCTTAGCCATTAGACACAAATTTGCCGATTCTTCCTCCTCTGAAGTGCTAGAATTAGTATCATCTTCGGGTTCGTCCCAAACAATGTAGGCTTTCTTAGCCTTGTGATTGTTGGACCTCTTCTTATCACTATCGGACTTTTTAGGCTTTTGAGGACAATGATATTTGATGTGACCCGCTTTCCCACATGTATGACATATGATCTTGTCTCTAGGGGTTTTTGATCTTTGTGGAGTTTCCTTGCTTTCCTTTGTATTGAACCTTCTTGTATTTCCTTTCCTCTTGAAAATTTTTTTGAAATTCTTAACCACGAGTGCAAGTGACTCATCATCCAAATCCGAATCCGTGTCATCATCCAAGGAAGAGTCATTTTGAGTATCAACAATTTTTGATGATGAAGCTTTCAATGTGATACCCTTTTTCTTGTCAGATTCTTCATTCGAGGTTAGGCGTCCGAGCTCCATCTCATGCTCTTGCAATTTCCCAAACAAAGTAGCGAGATCCATAGTATCCAAGTTCTTCGATTCAACGATGGCGGTTACCTTGGGTTGCCAATTCCTGTCCAAGCATCTCAAAACTTTGTTAGTAAGTTCTCCCGGTAAGAAAGCCTTACCAAGAGCAAGCAAGTGATTAATAATATGAGTAAATCTCTTTTGCATATCATTAATATTTTCATTAGGCAACATTTGAAATAACTCATATTCACGCATCAAGACATTTAATCTAGCTCGCCTAACTTCGCTAGTTCCCTCGTGAGTCACTTGTAAAGTGTCCCACATTTCCTTTGCACTAGCGCATTGGGAGACTCTAAAAAATCATCATATGACAAAGCGGACATGATGATATTCTTAGCCTTATAGTCAAATTGAATCTTTTTCTTATCATCATCGGTCCACTTTTCTTCCGGGGTCAATTGAGCTGCTCCATCAACTACACTAGATGGAATATGGGGACCCTTTTTCGATAGCTTTCCAAATTTCAATATCGATCGCTTGGATAAAAATTTTCATTCTTACTTTCCAGTAAACGTATCCCTCACCGCTAAATAGTGGGGGACGATTAATAGATGCACCTTCTCCTCCAAAAGGGTTTTGATTTGCCATGGTTTCCAAATGGATCTTTTCGAAAAAGTTTTTACACTCAGTTTATTCGACCGAGCTCTGATACCACTTGTTGGAAACCAACAAGCGGCTAAAATAACCTTCTAGAGGGGGGGTGAATAGAATGGTTAAGCGTCGATACCAGAATTTCGAAAGATATTAAAAAACGGTTCAGAAACAGTTCAATTTTAAGCAATATTAACTGATTTAATTGATTAAACTGAAACTTAATCGATTAAACCTGAAAGTCAAATTTTCCTTAATCGAGTACTACTCGATTAAACACTGTTAAAATTGCAGAAATTCAGAATTCAATTCAAATCGATTATTCTACGAAACTCAACGAATCAAGAATCAAATCAGAGAAATCAATCACGAATCAATTAACAAGAATATAATGAATACGTAATTGAAAAACCCAATTCTAATCCTATTTGATTTTACGCTCTTGATCGATTTTAATTGAAATATACGTAAAAAGTAAAGAACGAAGAACACAGTGATTTTAGCCTGGTTCACTCACAATCGGTGAGCTACATCCAGTCCACCCTCTCTGGATTGGGTGATTTGCTACACTATGAACAAATAGATCAGTTTACAAGAATGTTAGAATCCTCTCAACTCTCGATCCTAACCCTTTATCATATGAAGTACCAATTCATATGAAACTACCCCAATCTTGTAATTCGATCCTCTTCGTTCCTCCTTTGATTGAAACGTCGCGTTCAATCCCAATGAGCTTCGAGCAATGATGCTAAAGCTAGTGCTCCAACCTTTCTTCTTCAATTGCCTCAATTGAAATCTTTGCCTTTGTTGAATCTTGAAGAACGTAACCCTTTGTTACAAAATTGATTCAACTAATAATGTTCAAGAACATTGAATCTTCAATTTGGAATCAAAAGAATGAAGTATGATGTGAAATTGAGATTCAAAAGAACATTGATAGAGATGATGTTTAATGAGAGAATCTTGGCTCAAAGAATATTGAAAAGATGTGAAAAAAATGCTGTGCAAAAGTAATGGTTCGTAACCTTTTCCATATTGAAAATGAAAAGCTTTTAATGTATCAGATTTAACAGGTTTTAATCGATTAATACCTTAATCGATTAATACTCGATTAAACTGAGATTTAATCGATTAAACACTGCTAAAAACCTTTTCTTTTATTTTGCATTTTTCACTGATTTATTTTAATAAAATCTTGAGCTATTTTCTCTATCAATATAATCTCAATTCCAAACATAATAAATTCTTTAATTTCAAATTGAGATTTCTAATCCTAATTCTACCACCCACACTCATATAAAATAATAATACAATTAAAGATACAAATATATGAATGGATAGTAAAACTAGTCCTTTGGATTGTTGTTGTAGGTTTGCCATATTAACTTGTCTTCATCAAAACATCATTGAATCCTTGCATCTTCATCACCCACTAGGCCTCACCCGTTAGGACTAATACATATTATCTTATACTCATATTTATCACCTTATTTTGCATATTCAATTCACATGCATTAGTCTTTTTCACATTTTCCATTCTTTTAGTTTTCGTTGAATTGATCATTTGGGTACATTGACTCCTAACGGGGCATTTTCACCTAATGGGGCATTTTAGCCTGATGGGGTGTTCGGCCCTAATGGGGCATTTGTACACCTAGCAGGAACACCTAGTGTTCAAATGTCCCAATGATCAATTCAACCGTCCATATCAATCCAAACACATTCACCATAAAGCACACAATTCAACTAGCCATTTATAACAGGTAACAATCGTCCACACTCATGCATTCACATCATTTTCCATTTCCACATCACATAACAACAAATAATTACCATCATTTATACTCCAATACTATTCGTCAATGCAATTCATAAACACATATATTCCAAACTAAGACTAAAACCTCACTTCCAGCATTCTAACTAAACCCGTTCATAATTAAGTAAACAATTATCGTTAAGCCATAAAATATCCTTCTGACCATTAATCCCCTTTCCTACCTATTAGGTTGCATTATTTATCATCTCATATTTAATACTTAATCATAAAAATACTCATTTCACATACATAATGAACAAAGCCACCCAACAGACAACAGAGATCACAAGTAAATCGACATACTCAGGTATGTCTCAGAGTGCTGTAAAATAAGTCCACTCCCTAGGGTTCTTCACTTCCTACTTACAACATATATAAGGAATTTTAGCAAATTATGTCAACTAAATTACATAGTTAAATTAAATCCAAATACATTCAATCTCCCTAAACCAACTATAAACAGGTGCTATTTTGCTACCCACAACCCAATTTAACTACTTAACCCAAGTCCTATTATATACCCCAACTATCCCTAACTCAAGGTGTGAAAAAGAGACTCCCCTTACCTTAGAGGAGAAGAGAGCTCACACCAAAGCTCCAAGAACCAAGAATCCAACTCTAATCTACTTGGATTCCAACTCCCAAGTCTGATCTCCACTTGCTCTTGAGAATGGATGAGAGAGAAAAGAGCCCTAGGAGAGAGAGAGACCATGAAAGGAGAGGGAAGGTTTGAAATCAAGAAGGAGGAAGTGTTTGTGTGTAGGATCTAACCCAAAATCAGGTTTAGATCCATGGGTGAGTCTTGGAAATGGAGTTTTGGGTGTTTGGGGTTGGATATGGTGTGAGTGGTGCTTGAAAGGAGAGAAAGTCATGAAGGAGAGAGGGAAAATAGGGAGAAGGTGAGAGAGAGAAAGTGGGTCACCATGGAAGGAGGATTGGAGGTAAGAGTTTGGGTATTAATGGGTGTTGGTGGTGTTTTGGTTGTGGTTTGATGGTGGTTTGGAGGAGGAAGAGAGGGAGAAAACGTGGGAGAAGGGAGAAGAGAGAGAGAGGGCCGAATGTTATGGATAAGGGAGGAGGGTGAGTGGTTGAAATAAGGGGAGAAAGGGTGAAAAATACGTTTCTGCCCTTTATTTTTTTTTCTGCATCAGACCTGAAGTAATCGATTACTTGCCCAAAGTAATCGATTACTTGCCAAAATAATCGATTACTTCCTTCAATTAATCGATTATTTTTGCAGCATCATACATTCACCAGAGCACTGGTAATCGATTACTTTGCCTCCAAGTAATTGATTACCACATGAAATAATCGATTATCTCCTTAAGAGTAATCGATTACAATTGCTGCAACATCAAAGAGATTCTACCAGAGAGCTTGTAATCGATTACTTCCCCACAAAGTAATCGATTACTCTGCCCAGAACTCCTATTTTGACAAATTCTAACTCTAAGACCTTACTCTTAACTCCTACCCATGATTTCCTATGGTTTTCCTCATAAATTCTAACTTAGGTCTTCCTAATTAAACTTGGAATTAAAATTTGGGAAGTTACAAAATAGAAATGCAGTTTCCAGATAGACATAACAAACTCACTAGGCCAATCACAATTACCAAATATTTCACATATCACATATTTTCAAGCATTCATCAGACTCATTCATGTTCAAGTTATATATATATCATTAATCACTTCTAATTCCCATTATTATTTCTTTTACATTACATTCCCATTTCCTTTCTCATTTATTCTTTTTCTCATTCACATTATTCCCTTTTCTCTTTCTTTCCTCATTTTCATCATTTCTCTTTCTCTTTTTGCACCACTAGGATTTTATGCACCTGCTAGGCAATTCACCACCTACTAGGGGCTTTACACCTGTCAGGACTTTACACCCATTAGGCATCACCCGTTAGGACTATGCTTATTTATTTCCACAATTCGTTTCTCTTAATTCCAATCCACACTTTATTCTTTTTCAGGTGGTTATGCAGTGAATTGATCCATTTGCGCACCGACGCCTAACGGGAATTTAGACCTAATGGGCAATTAGCCTGACAGGCAATTGGCCCTAGCAGGCAATTCACCACCTAGCAGAGCACCTAGTGTGTCGGTGCTTCCAAGGATCAACCACACTGCACTCCTTTTATTCAGCTTATTCTCATAATCTCATTTTCCAATATATATACACATACATCATTTCTTGAGCAATAAATTAATTTCCAATAGCAAGTAACAAATATACTCATACATAACATTTTATCACCAAATAATCACAAACATTCACTTATAGGGTCACATTCAACATTTAGTTTTTCTAACCATTTTCTAGGCATTTCTATTAAGTCTCATTTTATTTATTTAATTTCCTATTCACATATTTATCAAAGCTCACTACCTTAGGGTTTTCTAGTTATCCTCCTAAACAAATAATTCCTAGCAAACTATTATACCTAAATGGATACCCATTCATATGACAAGCCAATACCCACCCCCTTACCTCAAGTGTGATGAGATAAGGATGCTCTTCCTTTTTGCCCTAACTTAGAACCTTGGAACCTTGAAGCTCCTTAGCTTAGTTTGCCACCTCAAGAGAGTCAATATCCAATGGTGGTGAATAACCCTATTGTGTGTGTTGTACTTGGGAAGTGAGTGCTCCTTGTCTTGTTCTTGATTATTTTGCATAGGGATATTGATTCTCCATAGTTATGAGTTGAAGAAAACCAAAGAGAGTGGAGAGAGAAGGGGTTCGAATGGATGAGGGAGCAAAGGGAGGGTTTCCTAGCTCATTTTCTTTGCCCTATGGAGTTGATAATGATGCTGGGTAGTCAATGGTTAAGGATCAAAATCCAAAATGATGAGTAAAATTGAGCCCTAATAGAGAGAGAAAGTGTCGACTAGAGAGAGAAGCAAAAGATGAATGTTGCTTGTGTTGTTGTTGTGAAGTTTAGTTGCTTTTAGTTGTTTGGTTTTGTTTCTGCTGCATGAGAAACAAGTTGTGTGGCTGTGGTTCGTGGCTTCCTTTGGAAGTCACGAAATGTGTGGTCCACGTGTTTTATTTTTTTAATTTTTTTTCAGCAAGTAATCGATTACTCTTGTGAAGTAATCGATTACCACCTTGATGCAACATCCTAGTAGATTCACCTGAGGCCCTGTAATCGATTACTTACCCCAAAAATAATCGATTACAGCCTTAATGCAACATTTTTAGTGTTTCTGACAGAGGATCAGTAATCGATTACTGACCCCAAAAGTAATTGATTACCCTTCAATGCAACATTTTTAAGGCTTTTCACTGAGGGCTCGTAATCTATTACTCCACCAGTAGTAATCGATTACCTTTGACATTTTCTCCTTTTTGCTAGTTTCCAATTCTAAGACATTTTCCTTGGCCCCTATACTAATCTAGGCTTAGATTACTACTCAAAATCTTCCTCTATACTTGGTAATTTTCTTAAATACTTACATAATTTCTCATTGCACGTAGAATTAAATCGAGGATGTTACAATTTTCCTCCTAAATCATTGATGGCCATGTATTGTTTTGAGATTTGAAAGATGTGAAGAAATTAATAAGAGTGTATTGAAATGATGTTATGTTATGAGGAGATGCTATGTCATGGGAAAGTATGAGGATATGATAATGTTACTGTTATACTTTATGAACTGTGAAATACTTGCTATTGTATGTGTGTGAATCCTAATGTGATCCCTTAGAGTAAGCTCATGTCGTAGACGACTAATTCGTTCGGATCGCTTACTCTCTCTTCTTCTTTCTTTCTGGTATATATTTCTTCAATGGTTGGAAATTAGATGGCGGACAACACTACGATTCTGGTCATGTCACCTCTCATGGGAGGCCAATGGACCAGGACAGCTAGAGGATAGTTACGAGAAGGACCTACGAGGCTCAGTTTTGAGGACCCAGGTCACATATTGCGTGGAGTAGCTACCTATTGTAACACCCTAGCTTAATTACTACATTAATTTACCCAATTAGATTTGGTTATTTGAAAATTTATTTTACTAACTCTTAGTTAATTATATTACTTATGAAAATCACCGTAAAATCGAACGGAGTTTATTTTGTTTTAGGGACATTCCCAAAATATTAGTTTGCCTTATAAAACCTGTGTGATCACTTTTATAAAATCAGCAGTAAGCCAGCAGGGCCAAAAATATCAAAGTGCATTGATTACATCCTTTTCCAAAATATTGTACATAAATAAAAATCCCAAACAAAACCCCTGACCAACACATGGTCACCTAGATAACTAATTACACTTCACGATGTGGAGTGTACTCATGTTCGGCCATAACTCGTGTAAGTTCCTTCTGCACCTATAATAAAAATAGTAAGAAGGGTAGCATTACACTATGAATTACTGCCCAATTAGTATGACGTCTCATATTCCTTTTTATTCATTTTTAATCTTCCTTATCTTTCACTATCTTAACTTTCATAAGTCTTCCTAACCTTTTCATTCTGTCTTATCCTTCACTCACCTCTTGGTGGGTCCTATTATCATTACCTCCCACCTCTAAGGCGGGTCCTATTATTCTCAATTTACGCACACCCTAAGAGCGGGTCCTATCATTATTCACTGTGCACGCCATAAAGACGGGTCCTATTTACAATTATTACCAACTCCATGTTGGAGGGTCCCTATATATCTATTCTCGCTCCGTTATGGAAGGTCATTAGTCACGCTCCTTTATGGAGGGTCATTATTTATATATCTCGCTCATTTCGGAGGGTCATTATCTCGCTCCATTATGGAGGGTCATTATTTATATATCTCGCTCCTTTTGGAGGGTATTATCTCGCTCCATTATAGACGGTCATTATTTATATATCTCGCTCCTTTCGAAGGGTCGAGTCATTATCTCGCTCCATTATGGAGGGTCATTATTCATATATCTCGCTCCTTTCGAAGAGTCATTATCTCGCTCCATTACGAAGGATCATTATTTATAGTCACGCTCCCTTAGGGAAGGTCATTATTTATAGTCACGATCCCTTAGGGAGGGTCATTATCTATATTCACACCCATTAGGTCCTATGTCTGCACACATTACAAATCCTAGATTCACACACACCCAATTAGGTGGGTCAATCTCACATTAGTAGTATAATTCTATTTTTCCATTTATTAACACTCTTAATTCAGCCATCCGCTACTTAGTCTCCTTCCAATTGCATTTTAAGATAATCACATTGCCTATTATCCACATTCAACTAAGCCATTCTTTACTACGATCATCGTCATTATCCTAGCACATATATCCCTGGTTTCCATATTCATTATATATCAATATTTATATATTTCTACTAACTTACTAACAAGTTCGTATCTATATTATTTACTCCAAATCCTATTATTATCGACTACCCTAAGGTTTATTACTCTATTCAACTCCCTATCCTTAGTTCTCACTATGACAAAAGAGAACCTATTCTCTAAGTCAAGGTAACACCACCTTTTTACCTGGGAGTCCTGAGGATAGAAACAATATCACGTTCATGTTCGCGCCTTACTCGAGGCTCAGGGTCAACAATAACGTGTTAGATCTAAATAAGGACACACGTTAAAACTAATTATAACCTTAAAAGTCTCTCTCTCTCTCTCTATATATATATATATATCAACTAAATCATTTTTGTCAAAATAATAAATATATATCCTTATACATTAAAAAATATATCACTTTCCCCAAAATATCTCTTTATTTGAAAATATAGGGATAATAAAAATATTGATGGATCGTCAAATAAATTACATGGATGGATAGAAGGAGTTGAAAAGGTTATTTACCTAAAGAGGATTTGAGATTGGACGATTGGATCTTGAATTATTGGATCGGGAAATTATGAAAATCTCAAAATGTTTCTTTCTCTCTCGTTGTCTCTCACACTCTCTTTCTGATTCTTTCTTTGTTTCTTTTCTTTTTTTTCTTCTTACTCACGTTGATGGCCTTATGGTCTCTCTCTCTCTCTGTCCGTCTGTCTATCTGTCTATCTATCTATCTATCTATCTATCTATCTATCTATCTATATATTCTTTTAATTTGGTTTACGGTGGGGTAGGGCATTTGGGTAGTTTAGGAAATTATATATATTTTTATGTTTTGTTTTTATTTGTGGGTTAATGTGTGGAAGTATTTTGGATTATAACCAAAAGTTTCATGATTCTAAAAATAAAATACATTTAAGTACAACAATATTGTATTTTTAATTATTCAAAACTGATTGAAAAATAATAAAGTTATTGATCCTTACGTATAGTTATTGTGTAAAAAAAAGTATCGAAATTCAAAAATAAATATATGTTCTCAATCCTGATATTAAATTTGATAATTTCAAATCATTATATATAACTTATATATGTAATATATTAAAACCAGTCTGGGAGCTAAATGAAACAATCTCAGAACGTTATGAAAATTTACAGAAATGTTCAAAATATTAAATTAAACATATATTTCTAAAGAAACTATTTATAAAATGCCTCTAAGGCTTGCCACATGGACTCCCTGTCAAAATGTCAATTAAACTAAATAAATGTACTATTTTATTTTTGAAAAACGTGTTATAACAAATTTATACTTATTTTGAATAGAAAACATATTTCAATTATAATGATGAAATCAAAATTTTATTACGACACTCGAATATTGAAAATATCATATTAAATCATTTAATTATATTACTAAAGGTATTAGAAATAACGGGATGTTACACCGATCGCGTGGAGATTCGGCTTGTGCTTCGAGACCTGATGCATGGAGGACCTGTTGACTTTCATGCTGCTCGGATGGCACCGCCTGCTGTGTAGAGATGTTAATCTTGTAGCTGCTTGTGAGGTGGTGGTCTAGGTGGTTTTGTTGGAGTCTTGTAGGGCAACCTTCCTGAGAACTGATGTAATCCCCAAGTTTGAACTGGGAAAGTTTATTTTATTTTGGTTAAAGAATAAAGCCTTTCTTGGTCGAAACAATGCTACTATCTTTTAAGTAATGCAATGAATGAATTTTTATTTCCCCAAATTACAACTGTCATGTTTTTTGGAATGGTAATGTAACGTGACACTTCTTTTTGGAAAAAGAATTTTTATGTGCAAGAAAATGAATCAAACTATTTTCAATAGCTAATCAAACTCAATGATGAAAACCCTTTTTGTAAAATGGCTCTGAGAAATAAAATGAATGTTTAAAAAAAATGGCACAATTTTTTACGAAAATTCTAAGTCCAAATTGGGGTGTTACAAACTCTAAGACTTGTTGGAGCAAGTTTGATATGTTGCATGTGAACTAAATTGATGCTGAAATCAAGTTAAAAATGAGTATATTTGAGTTTAGTACTTGAAGTTGTTGAAATTCATGTTTTTATGCATAACTGATGTGAGATTTGGATTCTCTGTTAATTGACATGTTTTAAGTGTTGAGACATGTTTAATATGCATAAATAAAGCTCTGTTGATCAATGGTTTAAGTTAGAATTGGTTAGATTCGAAAATGGTATGTTAAAACCCAAATTGTAGTGTATTTATTGTCAAAAAATACTCGAGTATTGTCTGAAGTAGAATGTTCACAGTTCAGTTTAATACTCGAGTACATGAGGAACTACTCGAGTATTCTGGACTGATGAATTACTTGAGTATTTTAAGAAATACTCGAGTATTATAGGTTAACTGATGCAAAAAATTTTAGAACACTACGAACTACTCGAGTATCTGAACAAATACTCGAGTATCAAGTCTGAGATTGCTTAAAAATATCATTTCCAACTTAACCGTCTTTATTTAAACCTAATTATACTTAAAGGAAATGATATACTCAGTCCATTGATAATGTTGGTTATCAATTATGTCATGCTTGATGAGTTTAATATTGTCTCTTGCCACAATGTGTGTGTGATGCAAATGATGAGACTAATGACTAATATTAATGAAATTATTAATTGCATTCATGCATGGTGAATAATGATAAGCTATCATTTGTCATGTTCGAGGAACATGAGGAGGGCCTCTGGGAGTGTCAAATGTTACTGCTTGCTCGATGACACATTAAGGTTGACGATGTGGCCACTATGTGATATACTGTTGATGTGGTTATTACGTCTTTGCGACGTGACGCTCGCACGAGAAGCGGCGTTAAGTATGACAAAGTGATCATCACATCTTTGCGATGTGTCGTTCACCATATAGGGTGACGTTGTGTATCACTTCCAAGCAAGTACGCCATACGTTCTGATAACGTATTTATCGTATTCTAGGAATACAATGTGGTTATGGATGGACGTCCGTGAGAGTGATTAGTTGGAGAATCTCAGGAATTGAGAGATGACATGCATCATTAAAGAATTTAATTATAAATGAATCTGGCTTGATCATATGCATATACATGTGGATTGATAACGTGATTATATGTGAATGTTTATTTTCAGTTACTTTTATTTGATTATGTGTATGTATATGCTTATCCTTGTGCCCTTATTAGGTGATCGCCAGATACCTAGCTTGCGTCGAGATCAGACCCATCCCTAGTGGTATATGGACATTCGAGGAGCACCGAGCTACTTTCGAGGATGAGGTGGAGATTACTCTCTATCACCCTAACCCCCTTGCTCGTGTGTGACCTCGTAAGTTTAGGATCCCTATCATTTATTCTATGGACGTACCCCCGTTCTATACTTATAGAGGACCACCACCAGCTCGACCAGTACGTAGGTTTCACAGTTTTCGTTTCCGGTCAGCCACTCGTTCTTGATGGTGATGTTCCCTCGCCTGGTCCGATAGGTACTGATAGGACTGCACCTGCTGCAGATCCTAGGCCCAGTGGTAGGGCATCTACCCCGTCGGACGAGATTGAGGAGGACCCTGAGGAGGGGGAGAGCGAGGAGGAGGTACCAGTTGAGTCGGCTACTAGACCTCGTGGAGGACCGAGTGGTTCCTGGACCTTATGTATTCCTGTACATACTTAGTTTATGGACACAGTACTCTGGACTTGTACCTTACTTTTGATGACTATGATGTGTACTTGGGATATATATATATATATATATATATATATATATATATATGATGTTTGTTATCACAAATGATCCTTAAGTACCATTTTATACTACAAGAATTTTCTCGGACAGCTACAGAAATTTGCTAGGGAATAATTCCATAGAAATTTTATATCAAATCAGCTACAAATTAGATACGAAAATAGTTTCCGTAGTTATTGTTCGATAACTTAAAAACCATTTATTATCAGGAAAACAACTATGGAACAGCCACAACCATGCTAGGGAATATTTCTAATGATATAAAATTCTGTAGCTGATATGTTTGCTAGGGAATATTCTGTAGCTAATTTAAGTTTGGCTTATTTAAGTTTTTAGTCCCTAAACTTAGGTGCTCTTTTGAAATTAGTCCTTGATCTTTTTTTTTGTTGCTTTGGGTCCCTAAACTTTTTCAATTTTTGGAAAATGACCTTGTTGTTGCTTAAGTGATGATATGACGGATGAAATGCTACATAACCTTCGCAGTATTGATAGATAATATACTAGATGATGCCACGTGAATTTTAAAGATTAAAAAAAATTCAAATTTATTAAAAATAATTAAAATTTGTATTTTTTAAAAAAAGAAAATAAAATCCTTTAATAATTTTGAAAAAAAAATTTAATAAAAAAAATCATGTGGTGTTACAAAAGGCTACATAGCACTTCATTTTTCGATGTCGGACAAGTGACGTGACATTTCATTGGTCATATCATCACTTAAGCAACAACAGGGTCCTTTTCCAAAAATTGAAAAAGTTTAGGAACCCAAAACAAAAAAAAAAAGATCAAGGACAAATTCCAAAAAAGCACACAAGTTCGGGGACTAAAAACTTAAATAAACCTTTAAGTTTTTTATGTTTTATAACATTTCCCAAATTTTTAGCTTCCCCGCGAAACATTTCACTCTCCCGCTAGTGTCATTCACTTTGCAGTTCCTTGGCTTAATTTGGTCAGTCCCCACTTCCTTCTCTCGACTCACGACCGGCGGCCTCCCTCTTCAGTCTTCCTCATCTCTCGCCGCCACCGCCCTCATCTCTCACTGCCCGTTCATCTTCCTCTTTCATCCTTCCCTCCTTCCCTGTTTCCAATCTTTCATCTCTCAATCGAACCCTAAATTCGAACCGGCCACACAATCTTGCCTCCACTCTCAATCGTGACTCACCACTCTCAATTGAATATTCTCTTTGGGTAATTTTCCCTATTTCACTTTTTCAATCTTCTTTCTTTTTTCTCTATTTTCGGTGGTTTATTATTTTTGTTTTTGAAGTTTTATTTTCTGTGTATTGTTTTCTGAGGAGCAAGCGATACTCTATTGTTGTCATGTAATGCAATGTGTTTGTTTCATCTAGCATCAGTGTCCCTTGTCATATTCATATTTATCTATAACAATAGAACATGCTTTTCATCATTGGTATCGTAAATGCACTGATAGATGCAATTCGTTTGGTACTGTTGTCTATTGGAAATTAGTTTTTTCTTCAATAGGAAGCTGATTCTTTTACTTTAATTGATTAAAATAATTAGTTTATAAGTTTCATGGTTAAGATTTGCATCTTCTCCCTGCAAGTTTGTTTTGTATGATGGGATTTTGAAGCACTTATATGTTCTTATTGTGTGCGTTATTCTGTCTTGAAATGTTGTATTATCTTGTTATTGGGGCAACAATGCAGCTTGTTTCTTCCCTAATGCAAAGGTAACATTAACATCGTTATCGGGTTGTATAGAGATTTTCTATGTTTTTTTACCACACCTAATTAGGCTAGAATTTTGGGAGTCTGGGGATATATGTTTGCACCATAAAAATAGACATAAACTCATAAGATTACTTTTTGTTTTTTCCCTTTGGGGATGTTCATTAGTCTATCAAGTTGCTGCTTTCGTTGTTCATCTTATGCAAACTTTCCAAGTTAATAAAAATTATTAGTCTTAGATACTAACGTTAAAACTTAAAATTGTGAGTAAGAGTTTTGCTATCAATAGTGATCCTATTCAACTTGGATGAAGGATTATTGTGATTTAGACAAAAAAAAAAAAAACTTAAAATTGACGAAAAAGGGTAGTTAATATAAGTATATAGCTACGTGACCATGTTCGAACTCTTTATGCAGTTTGAGATTATCTAAGTGTTTTAAGTATATTTGCCTGAACAACCACTAATAGCAAGATTTTATAACAAGATTTTATAAAATCTCTAAGATTAAAATCTCTGACCTTCCATTCACAACTCACATCAAGAGACGTAGTTCATTTCCACTCCGTCCAACTACACAACCACCTTTGAGTGAAAAAGAGCATAGAGGCTAGAGCCAACAAGAACAAGGACACGAGCCTAAGCTCTCTTGATGTATAAAAATATTCTTGTTTTGAACATTTTCATCAATAGATCACTATGTAAGATTTTTGGTTTAGACTTGTGTCATGGTCTCTTAGAATTATGTAAAGTTTCTACTGTTGAATTAGGGAATTAATATTCATGCAAACAAGTGCCACATGGCTTTGAGGATGAGAAACTGGTAAAAGGCAAAAGACTGAGATGGGAAAAGTGTGAAAAATGATGACTAAAGATTCCTTCTCTCTCTGACCTTTTTTGCTTCATTCTGTCTCCTTCTCCTTTTTCCTTATCATGCAAATCTTCTAATTTTCTTGTACCAATCTTCTTCAAGTTCTGCACTCAATTGTCCCATTATATCTTGGTGACCTAATAGAATATCAAAGGACTATATAATCCATTTATATCTGGTAACACTTTCCATTATTTGTCTTGATTTACTTAGCCCTAGTTAGCATCAAAGTGGTACTGCTACAAATTACCTGATCTCCTTTCTTTCAAAACTTTACTCTAAAAACAAAAATTTAGTCATGAACCTTGTGTTTGTAACAGATTTATTACTTTTAAGAGGAAGTGTATTAGAAACATATTTCAAATTAAATCATTCTAAATAAAAAGCACCATTACTCTTAGATATTTTTCTCTGCATTTATTATGTTTTATGCCATCTCAGACTGAATTTTTCAGTTTTAGTTCTTGCTTCAATTGTCAATAATTCTAACAGTGAAATTGCTTTCTTTTAAGCGCACATTGACATAGAAGATGATAAATTGGTTATGTTCCGGCATAATTTTGCATAGTTATGCTGTTATGCTTAACAGAAATAAGAAATGTCCTTATATGTATGTTGTGCTCAACTGCCCTGTTGGTCCGTGTTCAAATTTTTATATATACCATTTTTTTTTGCAATATAAGCAGATTATGGAGTGAATTTGCATTTACATATGTAATGCATGATGATGTTTAATAAGTCTACCTTATGAAATTTCATAAATGCAGATATATTATACTTCTCTTTATGTCCTTGCAGGCTAATACGATGTTGGGATGCTATAACAGGTCATGAAGTCTATAGGATTACAGCTGGACTTGGAGGTTTGGGCAGTGGAGATGATCTTTGTATATGGTCATTACTGTCCTTAAGGTGACAGTGAAGGCATCTTTTTGTTCATATGTTTCAAAATAACTAATAAGAGTACTGTAGCACTTCATGTTTACCATATGCTGATATAATTTAATACTGCAGTACTTAATGGCTATTTGCAAACCTTTGTTACTGATTGGTTATTTATTATTTAGGTCTGGGACACTTGTTAGTGCAGACAGCAGCGGTAGTGTCCATTTCTGGGACAGCCAACATGGAACACTTCTGCAAGCACATTCATTACACAAGGGATATGTAAATGCTCTGGCAGCAACGCCTAGTCATGATAGGGTGTTCTCTGCTGGTTCTGATGGTCAGGTACAGAGTGCCATATTTTGTTGAATCCTTATGAATTGAAAGTAATTAATATTTTTCACATTGCAATGGGCTGTTGTGATTTTTTTTTGCATCAATTCAATGTCACAACTTTTTTAGCTGTTTGGCAATTTTTCTTTGACATTGGTGATTTGTATAAGTAAGTAGAGTATAAGTAGTGTAATTCATTATAAGTTATCATGCATAATTTCCAAGATCTGTGTATTTTGTATACTTATTTCTTCTTTGAATTAATTTGCCTGTAAGTATTACAACATGGGAATGTGTATGTTCGTTTAGTTTCTGGTTCTTTGGTTACGTACATCTAAAAGTGCTATGTTGCGAAGAGTAAAATCATTAAAATGTTTAAATTGTACAACGATTGAGAATACAAGGGAAACCGAAAATCATAAGTTGAAATAGAAGTGATAAAACGAGCGCTAGTTGAAATGGACTACTAGAGAGGTGGTTCTATCCTCTCAATAGGATGAATATTGAGAAAAGTTCACACAAAGGATTCCAACTTCTCTCCAAGAATGGAAGATAACCATAATCTCGGAGTTAATGTTTGGTTTTTCCTTTTGTCAGTAAAAGCCAAAAGTGATGTTATAATGTTTACACAAAATAAAAATTTATACATGTGGGGTATTGAGTTTAGCATGATTGATACTGTTTAATGATTGATAAATACATGTTATATTGATGGCTATATGTTGCTGTTATAGTAGGGAAGCCTTGGCACAACGGTTAAATTGTTGCCATGTGACAAGGAGGTCATAGGTTCGAGTTGTGGAATCAGCCTCTTGCAAATGCAAGGTAAGGTTGCCTACTATAGAGTATTGACTCACGTAGTGGGTCTGACCCTTCCCTATTCCATGTGCATAGCATGAGCTTTATAGCACCATGTTGCCCCTCCTTTTTTTTTGATATCTTGATAGTTAATTTCATTTAACATTGTTATGTATTTCTATTTATAGCGACTTACGGCAGTTTCTAGCACCTCGGGCAAAATTATTGCATATATTAATATTAGGCATTCAATTGCAAAGTAATGAAGTTGTTTACTAGCAATATGTACGTAAGTTTTTTTATCCTGGTTTTATCTGTGCCTCTTTTAATTAGGTTCAAATATAAGCTCTTATAGTATATGCTTGTGTCTTCCCCAAGCTTCAAATTTGATTTTCTGTATCTGTTCTTTAATAGAAGATTTGGTCTGAATTTTGAATTGCTCTTGGTGTAGTGGGAGTCCATTTTCTATCGTATCTCACACGTCAGTGCATTACATTTATTGTGAATTGTTTTTAAGAAGCGTGTCATTTAACATGTAGAGAACAGCTAGGAAAAAAAAAAGTACCCAACTGCTGTGGAATTGCTACATTTAACAGGTACCAAACTACTACAGAATTGCTATGGAATTGTGTCGTAACTCAGCTAAGGATTAGCTAGAGAACACCTAGGAAAAACAGCTAACGAATAGCTTCAAAATTGCTAGGGATTATGTGGTTATCTTTCATACTTCAGCTAGGAAATAGATGCAACTTAGCTAGAGATTGTGAAAATACTGGCTACGGATCAGCTACCGAAAATTTCTAGCTGGATAGCTACGGAAAATACTATTATTACTTTAAAGTGAGAAATTATTTTGCTACAGTATTGAAACGGAATAGCTAGAGTATTGCAACGGATTAGCTAAGGTATTATTCGGTAGCGAATTAGCGACCTGATTTACGCTACGCACCGTATTGTAGCTGTCCGGCGGCAATTCCGTAGTTATGACTACTTTGCTAAAGCATAGCAACGGAATTCCTACGCAATATTCCGTAGCTGTTCAAGAAAATTCTTGTAGTTTATTCCGCACAATCTGATTTTGATTAATGATGAATTCGGCAATTGTTACAATTTAATAATATCCAACCTCCCAAGACAACAATAAGTTTGTAATACTAAATGCTTATGATTTTTATCCATAGTAAAAAAAATGTTGCCTTGTAAATCAAAAAAAAAAAAAAATGTTGCCTTGAGAAATTACTATGACTTGATATGATATAAAGTTATTGCGCCAAATTCAATATATTCTCAAATGATAAGGTTTGATGTTTAAATACAAGTCCAAGTGTTTTCAAGAAATGTTGATTAAATAAAACGAAAAATTTTATACGAGATATTTTTATTGTTAAAGTTCATAAAGCATTTTGGAAATATTCACTATTTTCAATATTAGAAAGAAGGGTGTCACAGACTAAACGCAAAATTGAGTTTATTTACAAAGATAAAAACTTAATTAACTATTTTTTTTATTTATCGGTGCATTAGTATGAAAAGACGCATTCTTATCAAAAGGCACAAGTCCCTGAAATTTGAGGTATATCCTTATTCTTTTTTTTTCAATGTCCGACTCCCCGAAGTTACTTTTGGGTTTATCATATACCCCTACTACCAATTTTATTGACATGTAACATCGCAATCCGAGTCAGACACAGGAGATTAGGTACGTGGTGCCACATAGGCGAAGATCTTTTTTTTTTTTAAATTAAAAAACTAAAAAACTTAATATTTTATATTTTTAGTTAAAGGAAAAAAAGAAAAAAAAAGGATTGAAAAAAGAGGTCGTCTTCGCCTGTGTGACATCACGCAACACCACATGGCTAACCTCCTGTGTCAGACTAGGATTCCGATGTTACATGTCAGCAAAATTGGTCAGAATTGGTAATAGGGGTATATGACAAACCCAGAAGTAAACTTCGGGGAGTCAGACATTGAAAAAAAAAAAGAATAAAGATATCTGACAAAAGTACCTCAAACTTCAGGACTTGTGAGATAATTAAGCCTTGTTTTAATATACGGGTGCATTAGCATCAAAGAGTGCATTAGAATGAAAGGAAGGCAATTTTTGTTTTCCCCAACTATTTCTATTAGGGTGCACTGGAATGCAAGGGAGACAGTTTTTGTTTCTCCTAGGTATTTTTATTTTTTCCAATTTATTTTAAATAACAAATATAGGTAAAACGTAATATAGCCTATGGACTATCATTTTCCTAACGTTTCTTATTAGATCTTATGTTTTGAAGAACTCTCTCATCAGTGTTTAGTTTTAAAATTATAAAATAAGGATTTATATATTTTTTATCAATTATCCAATCTTACACAATTTTTAAGTATTCTTATTCATTATTACAAAAATTTGTGACAATATCTTTTATAAAAATTTGCTATCCGTATATGATGATGAGAGTATGTACTGTCATTAATTTCCATCATTGATAAAAGAAAAAAAAAAAGAATTTGTTTTTTAGAGAGATATACAAGCCATGTAAATAGTGGTTAGATGTCTAAGAAAATACCACGCAACTGAACAAACAAGAGCCTGTAATTAAGCCGAATCCCTCTATCCTAATTCCTTCGTCTCTTAATTCAACACAATTTATGCACATACCTTTATCTAATTACTTTATCATTGGCATTGTGTGAAGAAGCGTTTACGGTTATAACTTTCCATTTTCGCCAGTTTTCTTTCTAGAAACACGAGGAAGCAATATATAACTTGCTATTTTTGTCACCCTCTTCCAATTTCAATCCCCCTTGGAGAGGAAGCAACAACATTTTAAAGGTGGCCTCGTATGTTACCAATCCAATGCAATACAACTTTTATGTGTCTTGTCCAAATCCAAATTGATATATAAATAAATGGAGTTTTCATCTGTTGATGAGTTAGTGAAAAAGATTATGAGGATCCACATATCCTTACCGGCCAGGCCGGGAATGGATGAAGTCAAAGCAGCGAATGTTGTGATCATGAACATTGAGAAGGAAGACCAAGCGAGGCTGGAGTCAATCTGGAAGCAAAACAAAGGTGCAAGTGTACCTGAAGAGCTTTTCATGGTTCTGCAAGAGATGCAGAAGAATATGGTTTACTTCCACAGCAAGAAAGTGAAGAAGGAGGCCGTAGAACTTCTGGATCTCGAAAGCATGCACTGCCTCTTCGACGAATTGATTCAGAGAGCCTCCAACTGCGTTTCCTCGGGTTCCATGGCAAATTCAACTTCCACGAGCTTCTCAAAGAACTTGGTTTCTCAAGTGAGTTTGGATGAGCCTTCCACTTCCAATAATTCAATTTCTTCTTTGAAGGATTTGTTACCAAAAAAACATGTGAAAGCTTCGGAATTGTCCAGCAGAGATGATAGTCATGTGAAGGAGGGCAAGTTAACATTCTATCCGGATGGGTACGGGATTAAACCTAATGCCATCTCCTTGGAACCACAGATAGTGGATTCATCATCACTAAAACCCACCACAATTACTTCAGGTATAGCCATAGATGCTATTAAAATATTCAATTATGTTACTTTTTTTTTGGCTTTCCGAGTGTATGCCACCCAATTGGTTGGATCATACTTTATAAGTGAGAGACTAATCTCGTCCTTATGGTCAAGTGCCCAAGCCCCAATGGTATTTTTTCCATACACATGAATCTAGGTATCAAACTCTGGACAACATGCTTTGGGACTTTTGTTTCTTTAGGCTTATTTTGGTCTATAATGAAGTAATGAACTATAACTTCTAGAATGGGGTTCTGAGTATTTAAATTTTGTAGACTGTAATTGGATATGCAGTAAATTTGATCGAAAGTTAGTTTAAAGGTGGTGACAGTGTTTTTCTAAGGAACTTGTTTTTTGCAGGTCAAGATGAAGGTGATAAGTTGAGTTTGATTAAATTGGTTGGCTTAATTGAAGTTTCAACAAAGAAAGGAACCTTTGATCTCAAACTTCAGAATAAGTTAGTGGATCAAGTTGACTGGCTTCCTGATTCAATAGGGAAGTTGTCGAGTTTGGTCACCCTAGATTTATCTGAGAATCGGATCATGGCAGTGCCTTCCTCAATTGGAGGACTTTCGTCTTTGACTAGGTTGGATTTTCACTATAATAGGATTGCGGAACTCCCAGATTCTATGGGAGATCTCCTTAGTCTGGTCTATCTAAATCTGGGTGGAAACCTTTTATCATCTCTGCCTGCTTCTTTCGGCAGATTGGTACGTCTCGAGGAGCTTGATTTGAGCTCAAATCAGCTTTTTGTGCTTCCTCAATCTATAGGGTCACTAGTTAGCCTAAAACTTTTTAATGTGGAGATCAACAATTTATTGGAAATTCCGTATTCTATTGGGCATTGTTCTTCTCTAAGAGAGCTTTTTGTTGATTATAACCGGCTTAAAGCCCTACCAGAAGCCTTGGGGAAGGTTCAGAGCCTTGAGATTTTGTCTGTGCGGTACAACAACATTAAACAGCTACCTACAACAATGTCATCTCTAAAAAACCTGAAGGAACTTAATGTAAGTTTCAATGCGCTTGAGTCAGTGCCTGAAGACTTGTGTTTTGCTACCTCTCTTATCAAGATGAACATAGGAAACAATTTTTCTGACATGCAGTCCTTACCAAGATCCATTGGGAACCTTGAAATGCTTGAGGAACTAGATATCAGCAATAATCAAATTCGTGTCCTTCCTGACTCATTTAGGATGCTCACCCAGCTATGCATCCTACGAGTGGAAGAGAATCCGCTTGAAGTCCCACCAAGACATATAGCTGAAAAGGGAGCACAGGTAACTTTCTTTGTTTTGTCTATTTTTCGTATTAAAGAACATTTTGTTAAGTTTCATATCTTGGTGCATCCCAGGCTGTTGTCAAGTACATGGCTGAGCTTGTGGAGAAGAGGGATGTTAAATCGCAGCCACTTAAGCAGAAAAAGAGTTGGACACAGATGCGTTTCTTTCAAAGTCTAAAAAAAGAAAGCATGACAGCATGGATTATGTGAAAGTCTAATCTTCTTCAATTAACCTATTGTTGGCAAGCAACATATGTCCATGAGTCATGGACATGACCATGAGTAAGTTGTTTTCCTGGTTAATACTCCACATTCGTATTGTAAAATTTGAGTTAGATATTGTGAAGAAATAGACCTAGGTTTAACAATTGTTTCATTTATAAGTGGTTTTGCCTTAATTGGCATCAAAATTTAGTTTTTCGATTCAGGGAGACAATTTTTGCCTGGTAATTGAATAATCACACCGTCAAGTTGTAGAAGTAGCTCGATTGCAAAATCAAAGAGTAATGATATATCAACCTACAAAATAACCTACACAAGAGATGACATGCGTCACTTGTAATCCAATCTTAATCTTAATAATATAAATCTTTAGGCATTACTATGGAAAGTTGTACCAAATGGCATGATTAGGCTAATCTTAAGTTTAAACTGTTTTGAATTTGTATCTTTATTGAGTAACTAAGTAAAAGTTTACTGTTAGACCATGTAAAAGAATGTGTTAATCTGTTTGATTTTGATATTGTAATAATTTGACAATTCTATTCACACCAACAAAAAGAAGCTCATCTATTCTATATTCGATAAGTAACCAAACTCGAAGGTGCTGAGAGAGGGGGTTGACCCTCTTTTTTTTCCTGTGACTTTTTCTATCAGTGAATGTGAGCATATTTGTTTATCACTCAAAGAATCTATTTGCAAGGAACTTTATTTTATTTATTTATCAGTGAATGATATCATATAAGATAGAAAATACCTTTATGATGTTATATCATCAATGAGGATCAGGGTAATGGTCCATCAACTAGATAGTTCTTATTATGAGGCACAGATGGGAGAACTTATTTTGGAAGTGGAAGAACTATTGAAACTGCGATTTTAAATGGCAACCGTGGGTTTGATTTTGATACTGCTATTTTCAAAGCATGAGTAATTAGTTAAAGACCTTTTTGGCTATTTCTTTGGGTCAACATTTAAAGCTACTCTTTGATTGGTTGTTGGCTGTTGAGTGCCTCAAGCTATCAACAGGGTTCATTGCATTGCAACTTTCAATAAGCATGGAATAGTGGAGTTGTTGAGTGGGTCATTTAATCATGCTGTAGATGCTGCAGCTGTTGGCATCCTTGCTTGTCCTAATGAGGTAAATATGTCAAAATAACTAGGCATGTATTATGTGTTTTTTGGTAGCTACAGGTTATGTTTATGCAGATGATAACTAATTGATATTTTTAATTTGAGCCTCTGCAAAGGGGAAGAGGTTGCCAGGAAAAGGCTTTATGCAATAATTCATAAGTATTGCCAAGCATGGAGTTGGTTTAGAGAACTTTCAAGTGAATATTTGTTTTGGTTGGCACTTGGCAGTACCTGTGTTGTTTACATTGATGTTAGTATAATATAATTTTATAGGCAAACATTTAATGTTGTCATCCATTTGGGTCGAGAAGAATGTTGCTATAAAACTAAATTTTAATGAACTTTATTGCCTTCCAAGTTTGATTGTTGCAACCTGAATTATTGGCATGAACATTTCGTTTTTTTTTATAAGATAAAATTCATTTGTTTTAGAATAGAAAAAGGACCTTGCACTAAATGATTGCAGCAAAGAGAAAGAAAAAAACCAAAAAAAGGAATCCACGAAAAAGGTAGAAAGGAACGTTACTGAATTGCTAACAAATGCCCACCCATAATCTGCTTAAATCGGAATGGAGTAAATTTGTAAATGCAGATACCAAATCTATTGAACATCAAATATCTGGAACATATAAGCACAAATCTGAGATAAATACAAGACAACCCTAACTCTCAATTTGTTGCAATATGATGTTAAGCTTATGGTAGAGTTTATGCACCATTCAATTTGCTGCAATATGATTTGCATGGACATTCCTTGCTATGGTCATATTCAGAACTTTCAAATAATAAATTTGAAGTCAGCGTATTTAGGTAATAATTGTGAAAATCATTTTTTGCATTGCATGGTTGGAGATACTAGGTTGATTGCCCAATGCTCTTATTAGATATTACTTGTATTGGACTGCCCTTTTGAAAAATTGTGCAGCAACATTGTGTGCCACACAATGAAGCACCGATACGTCATTTTTGGTGCCGCACCCGCGTCGGAGACAGATTCGTCATCGACACGGCCGACACCGTGTCCCGTACGTATCAGGGGCGTTTCTCACTGCAGCGCCACAAATTTCCGACCGACACGGCACCAACACGACATCGACACGAGCGGGACACAGGAACCCTTTTTTTAAAAAAAAAAAATCTCAAAAAATCAAATCTTTCCTTGAAACTAAAAAAAAATCAAACCTTTCCCCTTCCCTTTTCTAAGTAACCGAACCGACTGAACTAAGATTTAAAAGAAGAGTTAAAACTTAAAATAGCAAAATAAGGGAAGAAATTAAAAGAAGCAAAGAACGAAAAAATCAAAGAAGAAGGAAGAACCGAAGAAGGAAGAACTGAAGGAAAATCGGTGTCATTCAATTGCTAACTGCTAAGAGGTTAGTTTTTTTATTCTTTATGAATGAATAATATGACTATATGAATGAAGGAAGAAGCGAAGACTGAATGAGTGAATGTACCTAATGAAGTGAATAATATAGAAGTGACTAGTGAGATACATGTGGAGGAAGAGAAGCCACACATTATTATATTGTACTCTCTCTGGTCCTATATATAGGACATACTTAACCATATTTTTCGGACCAAGAAAAGTAGTTAGTTTTATGAATTCTATGAGAATATATTGTAACATTACAATTTTACCCTTTCAACTTTTCTTGAAAAATTCACAAACAACAAAAAATACATGCATTTAATAAGGGCAAAAAAGAGAAAAAGCAATAAATGATGCATAGAAAATACAAAATGTCTTATATATAGGACCAAAGATTGCTTCTAGAATATGTCCTATATATAGGATTAGAGGGAGTATTTTATAATATAAAAAAGCAAGAGGTTTGCTTGAGAAAAAAAAGGGGTCCTCTGATAAGGATTTGAGTTAGTTTTTGTCTTTATGATAAGGATTTGAGTTTTATTGCAATATATATTTAATTTTTTCTTATAATATATTAAATAATAATTTTTATTATATAACGTGTCCTAGCCGTGTTGTGTCCTAATTTTTTAAAAATTGTCATATCGCCGTACCCGTATCGTGTCGTATCCGTGTCCTAGCCGTGTTGTGTCCTAATTTTTTAAAAATTGTCATGTCGCCGTATCGTATCGGTACTTCATTGGTGCCACATCTACGGATGAATAAAAGTGTAATATGGTTATGATGTCTTTGCTCGAGTGGTTCACGAATCCTTTGTCATGTCTGCTATCTTACTTCTACTTATATAGTTGAACTGTTGAACCATTTATGGTGTGGTCTTGGATGCGTAACAATTATTTTTATTCCCGTAACTGGTTTACAAGAATGAGAGTTGTTGTTGTTGTTGTTGTTTTTTTTTAAAGTTGAGATATGTTATAAAATATGAACAGGTTGTACATCCAGCATGAGGAGCTCTTGAATGACAAGAGGAGCTTCCTCAAACCAAATCATATCTCTAACATCAAAAGACAGTTTTGCCAAAGCATCTGCCACATTGTTGAGGGATCTCCTAACATGTGACAATTCACAAGAAGAAAAGGATTGGCCATAAAGCCTACGGTTATGAATCAAATCATTCAAATAGGAGAAGCATTGCTTGTGAGATTTCCAGGTTCTTACAAGCTCAAGGCTATCAGTTTCAAACCAGACATGTGTGAAACAAAGGTCAAGGGCAAGAGACATTGCCCAACGAAGTCCTAAGACCTCTGCATGAATTGGCGAGAGGCTGGGCCCTATGACCTTCGTTGCTGCCGCCAATGGTTGGCCCTGCGCATCCCTGAATATAACACCAAGTCCAGTGCAGTCTCCCTTACGCAATGCTGCATCAATATTTGCCTTCACAACACCTTCATTTGGAGCCTTCCACTGGTCTGTGAGATCCCTGTTATTGCTTGTGTCCCTTGTAGTAAGAGGAAGTGATATTGAGGCAGCTTTCAAAAGAATTTGTTCTATGGATAACTGTGACACCCTCAAAAACTATTCTCGAGTAATTAAAATATTTAAGCTTTTTAATCGAAAGAATATGGACTTGCTTATTAGTAGAAAATATAGGAATAAATTTTTCCTTTTCATTTTCTAAAAGAAACGAGTGCACAAACCAAAATATGGGACCTTTGGAGATAAGATTTCGTATGACTTAAAATATTGAATTCGGCGTTTTCTATAACAAGGAAATCATTTCATAATTTAGATAGCATCTACTCTTTAATAAAGCATTTATGTAATGAAAACTTAAGTGATGTCATCCAACATTTCATTTTGCGGAACTGATACCATTTTCAAATATCGTAGTCGAACTCTTTGAAAACCATTATCAGAGTAAGCGAAAATAGTAGGACTATGTACAAGTTGTGATATAAACATAGGTTTGGTATATATATCGAAAGTCATAAAATACATAGCCCAAGTAAAAGTCTCCAAGACCCCGAACAAGTCCATAACATAATATCTATATCAAAAGTAGACCATAACTCTAGAGTTCTCAAAAAGTATATCTACAACATATATACATATCAAAATATAAAACTCCAGAGCTGGTCACATAGCACTAGTAGCAACAGTAGTAGTAGTTTCCCAGAAATAGCAATAGACATCATCAACCATCAGCAGCATCTCCTCCACAGGAGCAATCAAACCGGATCCTTGATCCACATCACCTATCCTAGACATGTACCTATGCATCATCATCCCTCCACTGACTCCCGGTAGAATGCTCGACAAGCTCGCCTCCGCTCTCGTCCTCGACAGGATCCTCATCAATCTCACTCGACGGAGTAGGTACCCTACTACTGGGTACAGGGTCAGGTGTTGGTGTGACCCTAATAGGACTCGTCGGATCAGGTGAGGGAGTCTCCTCTTGAACGACTCTAGGAGAAAAAGGGTGTGAGCGGACTAGTCTAAATCGAAAGCTATAATAAGAGCGAGCTGGTCGAGTGGAAGGTGGTCCATGGTAAGTGTAAAAAGGAGGTACATGCATAGTATAAATGATGGGAATCCTGAATCTACGAGGACGGAACCGGACCAGTGGATTAGGGTGATAGAAGGTCAGCTCAACCTCACCCTCATACACTGCCCGATGATCCTCATAGATCCACACTCCACTAGGAAGTGGGTGGATCTCGATGCAAGCGATGTATCGCGACATTACCTACAAGGGCACAGGGATAAACAATACTATACACATAACGGATATCATTTAACAAATACTTGATGCAAGTAGGATGCTTGATAGCATCAATTCAGTTAACAATCACAGATATCATTTAACAAATACTTGATGCAAGTAGGATGCTCACACTGATTTACAATTAACAGACTTTAATTTGATTAAGAATGAGTGGCATGATGTATGAGTCGAACTCTCATTCCTATCTCCATCATTCTATGTCACTCTTTGACGTCCATCCTTTACTTCGCATATGTACTCAACAGTACGTTGTACTCCTAGTTGTACAACATTCGTACATTCACCCTAGAATGTACACGACAGGCTTGGAAATGATACATAACGTGCTCCTCGAGCGACGTCCCGTCGTCCAATATGGAATAATCATATCATCAGCGAATTACTCTTGCTGGCCACATCGTCAACCATAATGTGACATCAAGCGAGCCGTCAGTTGGCACTCCCAGAGGCCCTCCTCATGTTACCAAAACATGACAAACGATCTAACACCCGAACTCCAGAATGAATGCAATTTAACTTAAAAGAATTGATTGGTATTTCACATTTAATAATGTCCAACATTATTAATTCAATAATAATTTATACCATCATCAATCAGTCCTTTTAAGTTTCAGGTCATATGAATAATTGGCACTTCAAGTACCATCTCAATGATTCAGAATTAAAAATAGTATTTTTAAGTTTTTTTTACACTGGTAATCGATTATCATAATCTGGTAATCGATTACTATGTGTATTTATCAAGTCTGTAAAAAATGCAACTGGGTAATCGATTATCAGATCGTGGCAATCGATTATCCATGACAGCAGAACACTAAAATTGAGGTTTTAACATACCATTTTTATTTCTAACCATTTTTAACTTATTCCAATCATTCATACACCTCAAAAATCATATTTCAGACATGTACCATAACAGAAATAGAATTACTTCACAGGATTTACAGGAGTTCACATAATTATGCAAAAATCATGTATTTCAACAACTCAACATACCAAAACTCAAATTACACACTCAAGTCATGGTTTCAGGTTCTTAAAAGCTTGCATGCATCAATTATAACTTGCTCAAATAAGTTTTAGAGCACATTTTGGTCTCCAAACCAATTTACTAATTCAACCTAAGCCTTTAGAGTCTCTTGGTGACTCTCTAACCAAAATACTTGCTTTTAAACTTTATCTAGTGTATATTAAGCTTTCCCTTACCTAACCAGACGTGATTGAACAGAAAATTCACAAGAAGAATGCTTCCACACAAGATTTCCCCAAAATCCTCTTTTCAGCAACACATGCAGAACAGTGTTGAGCAGGGGTTCAAAACCAGGTTATTTGAGTGAGTAATCATGCACGAAAATTGGGGAAAAAGATTAGGTTTGTACTTTGCAACAAGAACTAGAAAACAGAACAAGTTTGAAGTCAAATGGTTGCAAGATCTTACCACAATCGATTAAGAAAGTGAGCTCCAAAACTCTTTTTTTCTGGTTCCTACAGATTCTAACCCCACTTTCACGCTTCGATTCTTCTCACACAAACACTCTAAGCTCACAAATTTGGTATCTATACAAAGCTCGTAATGTGAACTTTGTATTGGTGATAATTTGTGTGTTATTATTTGGAATTGAAAGAGAACGAGAGGTTCGAATTCAAGAACCCTAACTCAGCAAACACAGACTCAAAAATCCCAAACTTGGCAAAATGAAGCTTAATCTCTTCAACAACAAGCTTAAATAGACAAATTAGGTTTACATGCTGTGGTGGACTCAGCCTAGCTGAGGTCCTCAAACCCCTTGCCTAAAGCCTCACGGCCCTATAAGAAGCCCTCTGTGTGCTGGGCCGAGCTCAAGGCTCAACGGCCGAACAGATACCAGATACGGGCCGACCTCATACTCCTGCCCAGGTCCGACTTCCCTGTCCGACACCTCCCAGAGTCCGACACCAAGGACAGGATGACGTGTCTCACCTTATCCACAAGGACAGCTCATCACCTTATCCACAAGGACAGCTCATCCACTCATAGCTCAGTACAGGCTGGCCCTACTTAGGCCTAAAGCAAGCCCATTAGGGCAACCAGCTCCCCCCTATAAGTAGCTCCGTACTACATGGGGCTAAGGTACGTCCTCTAACCCTAATTGCCATCTTCACACACTAGTGATTAGGGTTGCTTCTTGGCTCTCTCCCTTAGCCACTTGAGGACTCCCACCAAACATCACACAGAAACCCTAGACAGAGGCTCCTTTGAAGGTCTTCTTCCCTAACCCTTGGAGGACCTCACCGTCTAGGACATCACATTGGCGCCGTCTGTGGGAAAGATAAACTTCATCCCCACCCAGAAGATTCTACCATGTCTGAAGAACAACCAGTCCAGAGGAGAAGGAGGGGGCGCCCAGGGAGGGTCCCGTCAACTGAGGGCTTGCGATTGCTCCTTGGGGCCAACAGGACAGCAAGGTCCCCAACTCCACCTCTTCCCCCGCCACCACCTCCACCGTCTTTACGGCCTCGCGCAACAGAGGTTTTGGCCATGATGAGACACCAAACGAAGACCATAGAACACCAAAGCCAAGTCAGTGCAAACCTTCAACGGTTTCCCGTGCGGCATTTTGCTGAACGAGCTGTTGTTCAAGCTCCAGCCCCTAATGAATTCCAACAACAAACAGAAAATTTTGTTGTACAAGGTTTGGTTAAGTCACCGGAAAATCTCCGAGTGGAAACTATCTCGGGGGGTTTTGCCGGTGGCGACGAGAAGAGGTCGGAAAGGAAAAAGTACGTCAATCAAGTACTAGCGGTTCGCCACAAGCCTATATGTAAGAAACCACCTCAGAACATCCCCATCTGCTTTTCCGACCAGGATATGATAGGCATCATCCCATATCACAATGATCCAATGGTGATCGCGGCGATGATCTGCAACTTCGAAGTCGCCTGAGTCTTCATTGATCAGGGAAGCTCGGCCGATATTCTTTTTCTTCACGCTTTTAAGGAGCTGAAGCTGAGGTCAGCTGACCTCGTGGAATTTGAAGGCAACCTTATCAGCTTCACGGGCGAGGCAATTCGCCCCCTAGGAGCCATCCATCTTCCGGTGACCTTAGGCAAGCAGCCTTCGGCCCAAACGGAGATCATCAAGTTTTTAGTCATTGATTCCGAATCCCCCTACAACGTGATACTGGGACGAACCTGTTTACAGGCTTTTGGAGCAGTGGTCTCAACAGTTCACTTAGCAATGAAATTCGTCGGTTCCGATGACAAGATCGTCACAGTCAAAGCCGACCAGGTGAGAGCCCGACTCTGCTACAACGCGAGTCTACCGGAAATTAAAAAGAAGCAAGAGGAGCTCACTGGTCCAACATTGGCCAAAGGAAAGATCCTATTGGCGGAACTGAATGTTCGGGCCGAGCAGGATGACCTTAGGCATTCTCCTCAAGGAGAATGGTTGGCAATTCAAATTGACCCCTCTAACCCCGACAGAACTGTCAAAGTTGGGGCCGACCTCCCTAAATAGATCCAGGGTGAGATCATCGAACTGTTACGAGCTAATTTGGATTTGTTTGCTTGGACCTCGGCCGATATGCCGGGGATCGACCCGAACTTCATCTGTCACAAGCTCAGTGTAGATCCGAAGGCAAGGCCGGTAGCACAGAAGATGAGACGGGTTGGGACTGAGAAAGCAAAAGTCATCCAGGAAAAGGTGTCCGAGTTGCTCGAAGCCGGATTCATAAAAGAAGTGCCATACGCCGAATGGGTTGCAAACACTGTTTTGGTCAAAAAGGCAAACGGCAGTTGGAGGATGTGTGTGGACTACACCGACCTCAACAAAGCCTGCCCAAAGGACCAGTATCCGCTGCCGATTATTGACCAGCTCGTCGATAGTTCGGCAGGCTACCAGTTGTTGTCGTTCACTGATGCATATTCGGGATATAATCAGATCCCTATGTATCCCCCTGATCAAGACAAGACCACCTTCACGACCGGAAAGGCAACTTACTGTTATACTGTCATACCTTTCGGCCTAAAGAATGCTGGAGCAACCTATCAAAGGATGATGAACAAAGTTTTTGATGGGATCATTGGTACCACCATGGAGGTCTATATCGATGACATGATTACAAAGAGCAAGAAAAAGGAAGACCATGTCCGAGATCTGACCATGGTTCTTGAGAGGGTAAGAGCGCATAGGATGAGGTTGAATCCGGAGAAGTGTACCTTCGGGGTCCCCGCTGGTGCCTTCCTCGGATTCATGCTATCCGAGAGGGGAATCGAAGCAAACCTCGACAAATGCCGAGCTATATTAGAAATGAAGAGCCCTGCCGACCTCAGAGGGGTGCAACAATTAACTGGCAGGATGGCGGCACTGTCTAGATTCCTTCCTCAAGCTGCTAAGAAGGCCTTACCTTGGTACCAACTTTTGAAAAAAGGTACAACTTTTAACTGGGATCAGAACTGTGAAGCCTCTTTCCTGGCACTTAAGGAATATCTCTCTTCCCTTCCAGTTCTCTCCAGCCCTCGGGAGGGGGAGAATCTTTTCATCTATCTTTCCGTAGGAGATTCCGCCCTCAGCTCGGTGTTGGTCCGAGACGAGGGCCGAATTGAGTTCCCCGTTTATTTCATAAGCCGAGCTCTGCAAGGTCCCGAGCTTCGGTATTCCAAGATTGAGAAATTCGCATTTTGTCTGATCCTGGCTGCACGACGGCTACGACAATATTTCCAAAGCCACCCTATTGTCGTAAGGATCGCCCAGCCCATTAAACAAGTTCTGCAAAAGCCCGACCTCGCCGGGAGAATGATGGCCTGGGCAATCGAACTGTCCGAGTTCGACATCTCCTACGAACCGAGGAGGGCAATCAAGTCACAAGTATTGGCAGATTTTGTGTCCGAGTTCACAGAGCCCCACCAAAGCTCTAGCTCGGATACTTGGGTAATATATGTTGATGGCTCGAGCAATCAAAAAGGTGCAGGAGCTGGTGTTATTTTGGAAAATGTGGAAGGACTCAGCATCGAATACTCCCTGAAATTCGAGTTTTTAACCTCGAACAATCAGGCCGAGTACGAAGCAGTCATTGCCGGCCTCCGCATGGCTAAGGCGCTCGGTGCAACTGAAGTCCAAATCATGAGCGACTCCCAGTTGGTGGTTTCCCAAGTCGTTGGAGACTACCAAGCAAAAGAACCCATCCTGCAGAAATACCTCGATAAAGTTAAATCCCTGGCTCTAGATTTTGCAAAATTTTCCATCACCCATATCCCCCGCAGTTCAAACTCACGAGCCGATGTGCTTTCCAAGTTGGCAAGCACGAAAGGCGGAGGGAACAATAAAAGCCTCATTCAAGAACAGATCTCGACCCCAAGTGTAGTAATGGCCATTTCAGTACTGCCGAACTGGATGCATCCGATAAAGGCATACCTCGAACATGGAATACTCCATGCCGATCAAAAGGAAGCAAAGAAACTTAAAAGAAAGGCGGCTGAGTATGTCATTATGGATGGAATCCTTTATAGAAGAGGAATGTCTTCCCCACTCCTCTGATGTCTTACCTCCGAGGAAGCTCAAGAGACCTTGAACGAGGTTCACGGAGGACTAGGGAGCCACCACGTCGGAGGTAAATCCTTGGCAAGGAAGATACTAAGGGCTGGATATTTCTGGCCGACCTTAGTTACAGATTCCATTGACCATGTTCGACGATGTCCTCAATGCCAATTCTTCAACGATGTTTATCAGAAACCCTCCGAGGAGCTCCACTCTCTAGCTTCCCCCTGGCCTTTCAGCATGTGGGGAATGGACATTGTGGGACAGTTCCCAACGGCTCCAGGTCAGCTAAAATTCATCGTGGTAGCAATAGACTACTTCACCAAATGGATTGAGGCTGAGCCACTAGCAACCATCACTTCGGCAAGGATCCAGAAATTTTTTATGAAACAAGTCATCTTCCGCTTTGGTCTTCCACTCACATTAATCACCGACAATGGTAGCCAGTTCGTTGCCAACAACTTCCAGATATTGGCTGAGAATCTCGGGATCTCTCATCGGTTTTCTTCGGTAGAGCACCCCCAAACTAATGGCCAAGCCGAGGCCGCCAACCGAGCTATCGTTGATGGCCTCAAGAAGAGAATTACGCAGGCCAAAGGGGCATGGGCCGATCTGCTACCCGAAGTCCTCTGGTCAATCAGGACCACGGTTCAGACCTCAACCGGAGAGACCCCCTTCAGACTCACCTATGGTTGTGACGCGGTCATCCCCATCGAACGAAGGATTCATACCTTCCGAATGAGGGACAGACCCGAGGAAGAAAATGGAAATTTGATCAAAGAAAACTTGATACTGGCCGAAGAGATCCGGGACGCCGCCTCTGCTCGGGAAAAGAAAGCAAAGGAAAGGCAAGCCAAGCAGTATAACAAAACGGTACAACCCAGGTCTTTTGAGGTCGGAGATCTCGTTCTCAGGAGAGCTGACATCGGTCTTAAAAACCGAAAAGATGGGAAATTTGCTCAAAATTGGGAAGGCCCCTACAGAGTCGTTTCAAAAACGCACTCTGGGACTTACAGGCTAGAGACTCTTGAAGGAGCCGAGCTCAAAAATTCTTGGAATATTGCAAAACTGAGAACCTACTTCAGCTAGGTTTACCTCAGATGTTATCAGCGACCCTAGCTAAAAGCTTAAGTTCTATCTTCATTTCTGTTAACATTTTACACTTACTTCCCCTAGTCATGCTCTTATTTTCCACTTTGGGATATACCCACTTTTTTAATTCACAGGAAATGTACTCATGTTGATAATTAATAAAAAAGTACAAACTTGCCCATTACTCAAGTGCTACAGTTTTATATACGTACGTACTAGCTTCTCATTTAGCACTAGCCACCTAAATGTTGCATGGCGCTATGCACAGCCAACATCTTGTAAAGGAGATCGACTCATATGCACAGTGTACAAGGGACACCCGATAAAGAACAGATTGCTGTGAAATGTTTCCACATAGCTTCACTCAGCATTCTCTTTTACATCGGGGACGAGGACACCCACCTCGGCTAAGGCGGGTAGATCCGAGATCCCTACCGTATGCACTTATATACAGTACCTCTTTTCTGAGGAAAACTTATAAGATTACTGTACTTACTGAGTCGGCCGAGCTTGGTCTCATTATTGATACGATCAAACGCTCCCAACATGACATTTTTAGCTATAATCAATCCCGAATACAACAAGTGAAAACAGTACTTGTATTTTCAAAAACAGTTGTGCTCAGGTTATCTAAAATGCAACAAGTCTCAAAAACTTGCATTCTTTTTGAAAAGCTTTCTTGGTGACCACCTAACTGATCACAGTTCGGATCCGAGGTCGAACGAATAAACATGCAACTAGTTGGTAAAGTAAAACTCGCGTTCATGCAACAAGTTAAAGAAAAGGCTTGCACAACTCCGACCTCGGACATAGTACGTATGCAACAAGTTAGAATAAAAACTTGCATAAATATAACAACATGCTACAAGTTAAAACTAGAAAGAACTTGCATAGAAATAAAATGTTGTACACAATAAGCAAAGCAAAATACAATCCAACATTGTCAAACATGTTACAAAAAACATAGACAAATCGTAAGCTGCCCAGCATAAGGGACTTATGCTGCTTCATCTTCAACATCGGAAAGGACAACCGAGCTGGGGTTGAACTCCTCATCCGGTTTTTCCACCAAAGGGTCGGGCAGATTCTCCTCAGGCTGGTCAAGGTCAACCTCGACCCCATCCTTGTCATAATCGACCATCTTCCCATCCTCCACCCCGAACCCAGCAGAGGCACCGACATACCGAATTCGGAGCCCTTGCTTTAGGTGAAGAATTTGCTCTACCGCACTGGTAAAAATTTTACTCGCCGCCCTCTCAAGATTGAAGTCCGACTCAGATGCGGCTACCTTATATTTAAGAGCTTGGGAAGCCCTTCTCTTCAGCAAGGTCCTAACCTTCTCCAAATCAACAAGGCCTTCCTGCCGACCAGCCTCCCTGGCATCCGCCTTCACTTGGGCCAGGGCCTCCTCCTGACTTTTTCGAAGCTCCTCCATCTGCTGACGGTTCTTCTCTTCTAACTCGGCCAACTTTTGCTCGGCAGAGTTTTTACTATTCCTCAGCTCAGCCACCTCAGCTGCCATATCAGATCGGGCCCTCTTCTTGGCTGGCGACACGCCTTCCGCAACGTCATCAGCAACTTCGGCCAACACATTGAAAATATTTGTTGATCTCTTCAAGTGATAGGCCAACCCTTCGGCCATCTTCTTCCACTCGGCTCCCGACATCTTTACAAGAGCATCTTTGACCGAGGCCCTAGAAGTGGGGGTCGCCGGCCTTGGGGTACCGGTAGTATTGACGAGCTCAATACTTGGTGTCGGAGATTGAGGAGGAGGTGGGGCAGTGATCACCGCAGGTGGAGCAGGGTGTGGAGGAGCGGAGTCGGTCGACGTTGTATCTGCGGCCGCGACCTCATTGGAAGTACTCTCCGACCTCTTTCTTTTGCGCCCCAACGCAGCCTTCAGTGCCTTAGACGACATGGCTGACCAATATTCCTCTACAAACAAAGAGATAAAGAAAAATCAGTAAGAGAATTGAAAGAAAATTACAAGAGTATAGGAACAAGATTAACTACCAATTTTGGCTAAGACTTCGTTGTCAGAACACTTCATGAAAACTCCAACATCAAGTTGGAATTTCCAAGCCTGATATTCAGTTTGGAAATGGTGGACTGTGACGGCCTCGTCGGCATCAAGAGTCACGCCCGACCACCTTTGGGGCGTGCCGAGGTGGCGATCGAAGAACTCCGGGGTCCATTCCAAGGGAAACCTCGGACCCGTCTCGTCCAGGAACCAAGGTCGGCCAGTGCCCACGAACTTGTACTTGAAGAATCTGGGCTTAAAATGCTTCCAAGATTCCGTAAACATTCCGAATAGCCCACAGCGAGCTCGGGCTTTGGCCGATACCCTAAGTCGACCAGTAATTCCGTCTTTGTTACTGACGAACGGGTTGTACATCCACAGGAAGAGCCAAACTGTGCATGCCAACCTTTTGGCCCCGCAATACTTTTGAAACGCCCTCAGGAACGACCAGGTGTTGGGATGAAGTTGCGAAGGGGCCAGTCCGAGCTCTCTCAGAACCCTCATCTTCAGGTCGGTGAACGGCAAGGTCACGCCGAGGTTGTGGATCAAATCGGCATAAAAAAAGAAGGAGTTGTCATCAGTTCTGGTGCATATTCTGTCATTCGCCGAACAAGGGAGAATTTCATAAGAAGTACCAGCGGCATCTCCCGAACAGGGTAGTACAATTCTCTTCAATCCAGTGAGCTTATCCTCGGAATCTAAACTGGACTGCACTCCCTTCGGCTCCACGTCGACCCACTGATATTGATCGGCGTCGGTGGGTGCAGGATAAAGTTCAGGTCGGCTTACGCACTTTCTTGGCGGCATGGTACCTGTGGAAGAACAGGGGAGCTCGGCATTAGTCTTGTGGGTTACAAAAAATAACCCCCCAGAAAACCCCCTCGAAGTTGTTCCGAGGGGCGAGCACCTCCCCTCTACCACAAATACCCCTAGTTCATACGTTCTCTCTCTCTCCGTCCTCTTGAAGTCGGCACACTTCCTACCGTCAACAAACTCGGCCCAGGCGGGCTGCCGTATCCACTCTCTCTTCTCCTCCCAATCCCGAGGATGGATGACCTCAACGGGATCAACCTCCAGAACCCGTTTCTCAGATTTTCGCCTATACTCCCTCTGGCGACGAACGCCTCGTCTACCTCCGTGGAGGAGCAGGACGAGTCGTCCTCCTCCTCGCTACTGCCTGATGACAGAGAAACTACCCCTGTCCATTTCCTAAAACACTCCCTACTCATATTTCCCCAACCCACTTCTTTGGTTTTCTGAAAAATGAACAAAAAACACGAATCAAAAGCCCTCCCAAATCCCAAAAACCCCAAACCCAGACACACTAACAGCCCCAAAGTTTATCCCCCAAAACCGCAAACCCAAAATCCCGATAACCAGAGAAAACCACCCATCTCCATAGGAACAGGACCATATGAATATAAAACCCAAAAGTCCTAAATCCCTCCCATGCAAATTGGTACAGAAGAAAGGAGAGACAAAAGTGAAGAAGATGAAGCAAGTGAGTACCTTGAGAATACAAACGTGAGGGATGAACTGGAAAGAGAGTAGGGCTCGCAAATGCAACTGATCTCCTGTTGAAAGGGAAGGACAGTTTCAGGAAGCAGTTTCGAATGAAGAGCAAAGAATAGCTTCAAATGCAGAGAGGAAAGAATCGGGTTGAGAAGGGAAGGAATTCGTGCGAGAGAGAGAAAGAGTAACTGTTTGGAGAGTCAAAGAGGAACGATTTTGTCAAAAGCAGGAGAAGAGAAACCGTTTTCCCTCCACTTTCGAACTATGGGCCTGGCCCAAAAGGCCCAACCCAGCATCCAGCCACAAGTACCGGGACGCGTGGCGCATAACAGCTGGAATCACGAACCTCGAGCAACGTCGCAGTAATGGCGACGCTTCGATAGGTGGAATCTCTGACACGTGTCAGATGCGAGAATGAAAGCGTCACTTCGGAGCAGGCGAAAGGACAGCTCTCAGACCTGCTCCATCATAATGAAAAGACGTCAGAGACAGCTGGATCCAGCTCTTAGCAGACTTATCGTCCGAACTCCCTAGAACCTCGAAACAAGGCTCAGATAGCCTTGACCGAGATGGGGGGCTTATGTGGTGAACTCGGCTCTTATGTGGTGGATTTGGGAAAAGGACCTAAACCAAGACCTCGGAACAAGGCTCAGATAGCCTTGACTGAGCTAGGGGGCTTATGTGGTGGACTCGGCCTAGCCGAGGTCCTCAAACCCCTTGCCTAAAGCCTCACGACCCTATAAGAAGCCCTCTGTGTGCTGGGCCGAGCTCAAGGCTCAACGGCCGAACAGATACCAGATACGGGCCGACCTCATACTCCTGCCCAGGTCCGACTTCCCTGTCCGACACCTCCCAGAGTCCGACACCAAGGACAGGATGACGTGTCTCACCTTATCCACAAGGACAGCTCATCACCTTATCCACAAGGACAACTCATCCACTCATAGCGCAGTACAGGCTGGCCCTACTTGGGCCTAAAGCAAGCCCATTAGGGCAACCAGCTCCCCCCTATAAGTAGCTCCGTACTACATGGGGCTAAGGTACGTCCTCTAACCCTAATTGCCATCTTCACACACTAGTGATTAGGGTTGCTTCTTGGCTCTCTCCCTTAGCCACTTGAGGACTCCCACCAAACATCACACGGAAACCCTAGACAGAGGCTCCTTTGATGGTCTTCTTCCCTAACCCTTGGAGGACCTCACCGTCTAGGACATCACATATGCAGATCGACACGCGTCTCAGGAGGTGTCTCTGGGTTGATTCGTGGCAATTAATGGATAAATCAAGCGTTGAGTCATCAAACGCACTCAACCATGGCTATTCTACATTATGGTAATCGATTACTATATCGTGGTAATTTACTGAAATTTTCAAAAATTTATATTTTATTGAATTTCCCTCCAAAACCTTTCTAATATTGCTTTTAGATCCTTTCCCAAGGACTTAACTGCAAAACTACCCTTTTCATTTCAAATAAATTATCAAAAACCATTTTTCATTCCCCTTTTATCAAACACATTCATACACACATATTTTTAATCAATAATTAAATAAAGATAATTAATTATAAAATAAATTTATAATTAACTTTTACTTAATCAGGGATGTTACAATAACTGTCTTGAGTTGTGCACCCAATCATTGCGTCTCCCCCACAAAGCCCACGAGATTTCAAAGATTGTTGAGGTTGTACTACTGTCACAATTGGAAATCATGTAAAATAGCCATGTGCTAAAATCTATCTCATCTTGAACAGGTATATGAATAGATAAAGGTGATGCGAACCACACTGGTGCTACTTCTCTACACTGTAAAAGCGCATGAGAGACAAATTCAGCCTTATCACCACAAAGAGGGCAAAATGGGGCAACTTGAACTCCTCTATGCAGTAAATTTGCTCTCACTGGTAGGATATTCTTGCATGCAAGCCAGATAAGGTCTTTGCAGCGAGGATGAGAATGAACCTTCCAGAGTTTTTGCCATAACCGATTATCAGTGTTGCTAGAGGATGCTTGGGCAGCATTGTGAATGGTCATCAGCCTGTGGTATCCTGATCGCACAGTGTACACTCCAAGAATGAGAGTTGTTGTATTAATGATAATTTTCATTTTTCATGTAAGATCCACAATTTTTCCTACTTGAATAATTTATTTTTTTAGGATTTATTATTGGAGTATTTCTTTTATTATTTAAATAAATGTGTATTTATTAAAAATATTAATGTGTGTATGAAAATTTATAATTTTTATGATAAGTGTATAAGAGTAGTTGAAGTGCTAAGACAATGCTATAATTAGGTGAAAATCTAAGTTACTTAGTCTACATGTAGTTTTAATCAATAAAAAAATTATTTTATTATTTGAAATATGATATCTCTAGTGTAACTATGTTAAAGTGCTAAGTGTATGAAATTAAATTTTGTAGAATTGAAACTTATTAATTTTGAATTTTATTTTATGAGTGGTGATTTAATTTTATTTATTTATTTGATAAAGTTTATGGAATTTTCATAAATTCATAACTTTTCCATACATGATCCAAATAAAATGATTTTTATAGTCAAAATGATCATATAAAAATGTAGAATATATTGTTATAAGTATGAATATTTAATTTTCTATCTTATAAAAATTTTATGTTTTTAGATAACTTTATGAAAAACCTTAGTATTTGATCATTTAATTAATTTAGAGTATGGTTTTGATGTATTCCCTAAAGTATGAGGAGAAAATTTTATTTTTTTTCCCATGCATGCATAATTCGGTCAATTAAAGAGAGAGGAAGAGGAGGAAATCACTTTGTTTCTTAAAGCAAATTAAAAAAATAATTAAATTTCAAATAATGTGATGATGAATTTAAAAACACAACAAAGACTCATCAACACATCCAACTGTAACACCCACAATTTTCCCCATTTTAATAAATTAATTTTCGGAGATTTCTTATTGGTCGATTCTTTTTAAATTTAGATAAAACGTTATTGGAACGCGTGGAAAGGAGGGAATTGTTTTAAATTGATTGAATATTTGATTATTGCGTTTTATTGATTTAAAAATTTTATTTTGGAGCATTGCTATATGTTTTGGAAAAAAGTAATTATTTATTGATTTCTTTGATTTAGTTAACTTTAAAAATTTATAACTTTTGACTGGTAAATCGGAATATGACGAATTTATAGTCAAAACGATCGTAATAAAATGTAGAATTTATTTTTGTACTGTTTGGAATTTATTTTGGCAGGTCACGAAATTTTGTATTTTGTGAAATTTCTAATGTTTTATTTCGTAAGAAAATTTAATTATAATTTTTAAGTATTATATACTGTGTTGTAAAAATAGTATTTTCTCCTGTCTAGAGGAAGTGCACGGTTTGGGCACATATTTTCATGCATTTGAATTTTTAATTTTAAATAAGGAAACATATATTTATTAGTACACAAGTCCCTAGGGCAACCCAATTAATACTCTTATCTCTTAAACCACATTAATTAAGATTAACAATTAATAACCCTATCCAAGAGTGGATTTTCGGCCAATGGAAGTATAGCTTCATAATCCACTACACACTCTCCCACTCTAATTAATTTTTGGACCCCCATTTTATAAAACACACCCCCACCCACCTAAACTCTATAAAAACCCACCCCACCCCCCTTCTTACTATCCATTTGCTTCTTACAAAAAAAAAAGAGAGAGAGAACATAGGGAGAGAAGAGAGGCCCGAGAGAGGAGGAGCAAGGGAGGACGAAAACTTTTGCAATTTTTCAACTCATTTTCCATCAACAAACTAGGTATTGATCTTCCACCTTATTTTCCTTTCCTTTTTCCTTTTCTATTCGGTTTTCATCTTGGTTTTATGAAGAGTTTTGGAGTTTAATGTTCAAAAGCTTTTGCATGTTAGTTTTATTGTTTCCTCTTGGTTTTCTAAGCATTTTTAAGTATGTATTTGAGTATGGAAGTCGAAAAATCGATATGCACCATGAATGGAACCTCACGGTTTTTGGTCCCTTTTCTTTAAAATAAATTTTGATCTTTGATTTAAGTTTTTATGTTTTATAATGAGTTGATTTATTATGTTCTTGAAGTATTTGTTGTTGATTTACAAAAAATTTTCCAATTTCCCCTGTGCATGTCACGGCTAAGGTTTGGTTTGGGGGAAAACAATTTTGTTTTGTTTTGCTTGCAATTGATTTGTGATTTGTGGCATTTAAATAGTATATTTTTATATTTTTAGTTTGGTTTTATGAAAAATGAAATTTTGATTTAGTATATGTGTGAGAGATGTATTCGGTTTTTAGGTTCCTTCATGAGGAAATAATTTTTATTCTTTGATTCTTAATTTTAATGCATAAATATAAAAGCTTTGATGATGATAAGAGTTTTGTGTGTTTGAATTGTAAAAATTTCCTTTGTTTTCTTTATGCATATCACGGCCTAAGGGCATAAATGAGGTAAATGAATTTGTTTCTACATGCATGTCATGGATCGATGATTATTGATATCTGTGACGCTCTCTTTTTAACTTGAAAATAATTAATATTTCCAAATAGATTACTACTTGCTATCAAAATTAGGGTTAGAAAATTTTTCCTTTTTAATACTAGTACTTGCTTAATTGAAAACCTCGTTTCAACATAACGCATTATATGAATTCGGCATAGTAATAACTTAGCTTTGAAAAGACTTTCGAGAGCGCGTTTTCGTGATCAGAAAGAATGTTACCAGCACTTATCAGTTGAATGCATTATTTGCCTCTCGAATGAAATTTGAATATATAAAATATAAATTTATCGCCGAATTCCTTTGTCAATTAAAATCAGAGTTCGCGGAAGTAAAAACAATACTTATGGGGCACTGCTGAGGAAAATAAAGCATATATATATAGGATAAAAGGCATGATACATACCCCATCAGTACAACCTATAGCAAGTGATAAAAGTCGAGATAGCAAGTTTTGGTAAAACATAAACAGACCAACTGTTCCAAAATAAAGGCTCACTCTAAGACCTCTCAATATATACAATATATAACAAAAGTCCAAAAACAGAAGTCCCAGAGCAAGTCCTCCATGTCCTCAGCAGCTCCTCAGATCCTCCACAGCTCTATCCCTAGGATCTAGGATCCAAAACCCCTATGCTATGCAGGTTCCTATGAACCAGCGGGTCCACCTCTAGCAGAAACAGTCAGCTCGACATGCACCTCCTCCTCGCTCTCATCCTCCTCAGGGTCCTCCTCGACCTCGCCTGACTGAGTAGAGACCCCACCACTAGGTCTAGGATCCGCAGAAGCAGTCCTATCATACTCAGTCGGACCAGGAGAAGGAGTCTCCTCAGTGACAACTCTATGGGATGAAGGATGGGAACGAGTGGCAACTCTAAATCTAAAACTATGAAAACGACGCATAGGTCGAGCCGGGGGTGGTCCTCTATAAGTGTAAAAAGGTGGAACATGCATAGTATAGACTAATGGGATCCTAAATCGACGAGGTCGCACACGCACCAAAGGGTTAGGGTGGTAGAGAGTGATCTCCACCTCCCCCTCAAAGGTGGCACGGTGCTCCTCATACGTCCATATACCACTAGGGATAGGGCGTATCTCGATGCAAGCTAGGTACCTGGCCATCACCTAAACATGGCACAGGGAGTAAGTATACACATATACATAATGGATAAAGACTAAAATTACAATCACAAATATGTCATGGACAGATCATAATGCAAATACATATGAGCACACCAATTTTTCAACATTATAACTCTTATAATGCAAGTGGCATGATGCATGATTTTCTATCCACAACTGAGGCCTCTAAATGTCCATCTTGGACGTCCATCCAATACACCATTGTGTTCCCAGAACACCGACATTAGTTCCCAGAACATAATGCCGAACCATACTTGGATAAAAAGCATCACTCCCGGAGTGTGCACCACGTTCCCAGAACGCATAAAAACCAGGTCCCGGACACTGGCCACATATCTATAATGTGTCATCAAGTAGGTTATACTTTGGTACTCCCGGAGTACCCTCCTCATATTCCCAGAATATGATAAACGTTCCTACCAACCAGACTTCCAGTCTATATGTATGCACAAACATCAGGGTTGGTTTTATCTTTATATTAATTAATGTGATTTAGAAACATTCCAATTTCTACTTTTGAATGATTTGATTGAGGTATAATATTTGGCATAAAATTCCCCTTTGAATTTTCTCAAAGTATGCCTTTTTAAAACCCAGATTGAGTAATATAACTTCAATGGTATTTAAAACTTAACTTTTTATTTTTCAGATTCAGGTACTAACCGGTTACAGTTTCAGGCTAACCGGTTAGAATTACAGACCTGAACTGTTTACCATTGCAATTCAGAAAAACCCTTTTTCTTGAATTCTCTACCCAATCCAAAACACTTTTAACTTTATTTTTATACCTCAAAAACCATTGTTTCATCATTCAAAAGTCCAAATCACATATTCTTTTCCAATGAACATAATTTCACTTGAAATTATTCCATCAATTTAAGGCATAATTGGCAATCTTTCCGATCTGAAATTTTGCATGATAACAACTCATGTTTCAGACCATGTATACTGAATTTAAGGCTTAAACTTGATTAAAAATCCTTTAAGGTTTCAGAACTGGTTTGCAAAAAACTTTTCTTTGAAAATTTTACAGTGTCTAACCGGTTACGAAAATCGTGTAACCGGTTAGATCATGCAGTCTGACCATAAAAACAAGAGTTTTAACAACTCATTTTCTCCCTTTCTCAAATCTAACCAAATTCCAGTATACACCAAGTTCATATGCCTTAAAGTAAACATGTTTACACCCAGAAACACATTCACATTGCATGCATCAAGTTTATTGAATCAATTTGCATGAAAATTCACATAAACCCAATTTAGCACAACAAAACTGAAATCAAACACTTAAACAAAGAAATCAGTCTTCATTTAACTTGCATGCATCAATTGAAAATTGCTCGAAACCACAGTGAGCAAGAAATTGGCCTCCAAGCCTTTGTGCTTAAAAACACATAATGCCCTTTTGAGTTTCATGAACTCAAATCCTAATTCATTTGATTTTTAGTCTAAATCTAGTATAGTATAGACTTCTCCCTTACCTCTAAGTTGTTCTTGATGAAGATTGAACACTGAAATTGAAGAAACTCCACTGATTTCTCACAAACTCACAGCTCTGTTTCCATATTCGTTTCCCAGCAACAGGGTCCAAAAACCAGAGATTTTGACATAGCAAATGACCAAAGAAATTGGGGAAAACAGTTAGGACTCAAAGTAGGGTACATGCACTAGAGAATCAAAGAAGTTTGAGGCTTAGAGATTGACTATGCTTACCAAAATCGAGTCTGGAAGTTAGCTCCCAGAATCAGAATCACAGAGAACCCAGATTTCTACCTCCAACTTCCAAGCTTGATTTCTCCTTCCACACTAACTCTCTACTGACAGTGTTTATATCACTGAAAAGCCCTTGATTCAAGCTTTTCAGAAAGGTGTATTTCGCTCTCTAACACTCGAAGACGAAGAAGAATTTGCTTCCACAATTATGAAACCCTAAATCAGTCCTTCCACCCAAAATTCAGATCAACAACCCTTGCTTCCTCAGAAATCCGTCTATTTATAGCCAAATTCGTTTCCATGCAGCAAGACACGCGTCTCTTAACATGCAATTAGTGGGATTCGTGGCAATTAAACGAGTAATTCAAGTGATTACTCATCAAAAACCACTAAACCAGTTTCTGTGTTCATCGTCTAACCGGTTACAGGGCATTACTAACCGGTTAGATCAGTTCAAAATTTAAAAATTATTATTTTTAAATCTTTCCCTCCAAGAACCTTTCTAATATTGCTTTTTAATCCTCACCCAGGGACCAATATGCAATTTCCTTATATTTTGCATTTATTTGCCATATAAAAATATTTCCACTTATTTTTATATTTAAGGCTAATTAAATACAAAACATAAACTCAGAAAATTCTATAAATTAATAATAAAACTTTTTATTATTAATTTCCTATTATTCGGGAGACGAAAATTAGGGGTGTTACAATATCTATTAAGTGTATTTTTAAGTTCTAACCAAAGAATGCATGAAAAATGAATTTTTGTGATGATTTGTATTGATTTTGGGCTATACGGTTTTGAGGAGAAAAACATGCAAATGAGTTTAATAATTTGGTTGTATGATTTGTGCTTAAGAGTGTGAATAATCTAAGTGTGTTTATGTGATTGTTTGACAAAAAAAAAATGTATATATGTGTGGGTGTTCGGTCATGAGAGAAAGAGAGTAAATGATTTGGCTTCATGAAAATAAAATCAATGTTTGAATACTTGAAATGAATTAAGTTGGTTTATGTGTTTTAAGTTTGTAATTTTTAGTTTATTTCTCTTAACCAATTCGGCCAAGCATGTGTTCTAAGTGAAATGATTTTGTTGCATGTAAATGAAATTGTGTTTAAGTGCTTGACATAAATTGTGATGATTTAAGTGTTTAAATTTGTAAATTTTAGCCTAATTGTTCTTGGATTAATTCGGCCAAGAATGGAAAATGTACTTAGGAAATTTGGTTTTATGAAAATAAATTTGCAAGTTGATGCTTGAACATGGTAAGTTAATGAAAGCTTGTAATGTTTGATTTGTTTTAATTTGTGTAAATCGGTTTTCTTGAGTTAAGAAGGTAAATATGAAAATGAAATTATTTTGGAAGTAATAATGTATTGTATTATTAATTTAAAGATGGTCAAGCAAGTGTATGTTGGAGTTTAGTTGAAAAATGTGTATTTGAATGTTTTAGGGAGTCTTAAACAATAACTCGATTTTGGTCCATTTTGGGTGCACTATTCGGTTATACCCAATCTATAGAAGAAAAGCTTGTTTTGTGTCATGATAATTGTCATGTGAATGTGTTCTAATGATTTTAGCTAGCTTGAACTTGTTTTGATATTGTAATGCATCTTAGGATTAGTTGATGAATTAGGGTTCTTACTTGAAAAAGGAATGAAATGAAAAAGTATTTGTGTATGTCCAATGAGCTTAAGGCCTCGCCACTGTTTTGATAAGACTAATATAAATGCCTCTGAATTTTGGTATGATTTTTGGGATTGGTTTATTAATTTTTAAAGAATTGTTTTTAAGAAAGCGATTTAGGAAGAAACGGAGTTTTCGTGTTAAATACAAACTGACTTTTTGAACTTATACTACTCCGATGGAATTTAAATTTTTATGTTAAGGTCTCACACATATAAGGATGCCCTCTGTAAAATTTGAGGTTGTTTTGAGTTGATTTGGTATTTTATTTAACTTAAAACAGTGAGCTAGTTTGGTTCAGGAATTTCAGGATTTGAAGGAAAATTAATTGAAAAAGTATTGCTTCCACAACTCCAAATAATCTGAAATGTTTATGAGATGTTCCTAACTATATGAGGATGTCCTGTACCAAATTTCGTGATAATTGGACTTAATTTACTATTTTAAATAAATGATAACTTTCTACAGATGGTAAGAGTCCAGAATTGGATTTTTGAGAAAAATTGAAGGAAAACTTAGGTTTTGGATGTTAAAATGACTTGGAAATTTTATGTGAAGTATTTTAATATATGTTTAAAGAGTATTGCAAAATTTGGAGTTGAGATGAGTTGATTTGATTCATGTTTGGAATTTTATTTCCATGAATTCTCCGTGTTCGGTTTAGTGCGTGTTCGATGTTTTTGGACGAATGTAATGAAAGGTGTGATTTCTGTGGACTTGGCTGGATTTTTATATTGATGTATGGCTGTGAAAAATATGGAGAATGCTATGCGTGTTGATATGGTTTAATTTGGATTAATTTAGAGCATGTTAGTTACGTTGCTTGGATTAGAAGAAAATTTGTTTCGGGTAAAAATGAGTTTATAAAATTTGTGTGATTACTTTGTTGGGCTTGAACAAAATTATTTACATAATTAAGGAAGTGAAGGAAAATGAATTTGTAAGTAAATGTAAGAAATATAAGTGATGAATTTGTTTTGTTTTAGGTAATTGTGTGCTATGTGTGTAACTAATTAGTGGTTTGTTTTGAAAATAAATTGGTTTTGAATTGATTGATTTTAACTCATTTCTGGATATTGGAACTTTGTTATGGCTGTCCAAGTTTTATTTAAATTTTTATGGTTTGAAAATAAATTGTTTTGAAGTATTTATTTTTATCCAAAAGTCTTGCGAGTTAACGTACGATTTTACGATGTTCTCGGGTATTTGAAAAATGATTTTATGAGACCATGTGGTGGCTGTCTAGAATTTTTATTGAAGTATTTTCAATGAATAAAATGTTTATAAGTATTGGAAAAGCATGACTTTTAAGTGCTTTAAATTATGGCTGAAGCGAAATTGCGTAGTTGAAGTTTTTCGATGTTTTCGGGTTCGGGTGAGCTGCTGTCCAAGACGGACCAGCCACTAACCTATTTATTTTAAAATTATTTTGCTAATTTTTTTATAATGATTTGGAGAATTTAAAGTGTTAAAGGGTTTTGGAAGGATTTTTGGAGAAAAAGGATTTCTGTTTTAGTTTTACCCGAAGGATTTCAATATAAGTTTCAAAGAGCAATTTTAATTTTGGGATAAATATTTGAATTAGATTGTATTATTGATATGTGATGTATGTTTTGAGGATTAGAGGGTGTCAGCTGTGGACGTGTGCTGGAGGGTCGCATCAGTAAAAGCTTTTGGGAATTTATCGACTGTCAAGGTGAGAGAGCAGCTTTCCTAAGACACAGTGGTGTGTAGATAATATGTTAAGTTGTTCCTGGCCATCTCAAAAGCCGAAACGTGGGGTCTAAGAGTCAGTCGTATAGTGACAATTGATTGTGTATGTTTGGCCACTTGTACGCGGGACTAAGATATCCCTTTTTATTTATGTTGTTATGACATGATGCTATTTATTTATGATGATGAAATATGATGATATGCTTTATGCCTGCTGAACTTTTATCTGAAATTCGAAAGTAATCATGTTATATGAAATATTGCCTTGCTTTGATATGAAGCGAATTAAGGTTGTTAAGAGGGATAATGTGTTGATAATATAAGTGCGTGATGAAAAGACTCGTGATTTTTAGAAATAATAAAAGTAAAGTGAAAAGACTAAGTTATTATGGATATGGTGGAAACGGTATGATGAGCGGATAATGAAGGAAATGATAAAGAGGAATGCAAGCGGAAATCAGTAATGCATACGTGGGAGCAATGAAAGAGGTATCGTAACCTGTGCCGGGTGAGGATCCCCAATACGAAAGACTGGCGTGATGTGTTGCTGAGAAAGGAGCTTCTCAATGTGCTAAGCTGTTTTGACGATCATGAAACGATGAGGAGGCGTTAATGCGGAAGATTCGATTAGAGGTCGAGGTTCACCGAAGGGATGAACGAGGGTGACTCGCCGAACTTAGGAATAATAAAATATTGATAAAATATTTTAAAAGACATTAATTAAAATGCGGCGAGTTGAGTGTGAAGTAGTGGAGAGGAAGATACCCTGTTTATCTGCGGATACTCAGGTGTGTGATTGTGATAGGTGAGGGTGATGACGGTGATACGTCAAGTAACCTAAAGTACTATTTTAGGTGGAACGAGTCTATATGTGATCGGGGATTAATACCCTAGGGATCGTAGCGTGTTCCACACTACAGACTAAAATAGTACCGTCGCCCCCTTGATCAAATTCGAAGCGGTGAGAGGGAACCTGAACGAGGCGGGCAGTCGAATGGATTTGGGCCCTTGCGGTATCGCGTAAAATATTAAGTGTCATAGTGACCGGCCTGTACGGTTGTGGTCCTGACAACGATATTATATGCTGTTGGATTTTCTCGGCTGTTCGACCTGCGTGGGTTAAGGTTCCTGTACGTCCCGTTTGCTTCCGACTATGCTTGGATGGATTGGAGGAGATGTATGTGTGCTAACCCAACTCCACGATGACTTATCTTTAAATCCCTGTCATCGATGGATGCGCTTCAATAAAACTTAATAAGAAAAGAGTATAAAGACTTAATTATAATCCTCGATAAGTGAAACGAGAATTATGAAAGTATGTGGTAACAAAGAGAGCCCTCGGGCAAGGAAGTGAAATGCTTAAGGAGAGGAAAAAGTGTTATGATCACAAGAGAGACCTGGATGCGATGACGAAAGGAAACTTTGGTGAAGGAAAGACTGATATTAAGGCCCGGACCAAGTATGAGAAAAGAGGATGATACAAATAATGATATGGAAAAGGATAAATGAAATCGTGAAATGTGAATGATTGCCTAATGTGTTGATTATTTAATTGTTTATCTTAATATGTTTGTCTGCTGTATTCCACGCAGTCGGCTTTCCGCTCGGAAACGGTGACTCTCTCCCTGTTTATCTTTTGTTTTGGTGTTTCTTTGGTCTCGTGATGGACCAATAGATGGTGGACCTGGTCAAGTTTACGTTTGAGATCTACCACAACGGTGATTGGGAAGTGAATCGCCAAGGCTGGAAATGGACAGGTGGCTCAGAGGTGATCATTAAAGACCCAGGACATACGCTCAAAGGAGATTCTTCTTATATTCGCGAATGTCGTTTCTCTTCAGTGGATCTTCGGACTGGAGGACCGGCGGACTATCATGGCGGCTACCCGTTACCACTGCCTGCACGCATTGACCCTGGAGCTGAGGAGGTGGATGTCTACGAGGACTTGGATCCTGCAGAACCCCTTGAGGATGATTTGGAGGCTGTGCCCCAGAGTGACCCAGATGAGGTTGAGGAGGACCCCAGTGAAGGCTCGACTCCGGACGGCTGCTCTGATGCTGACACTTTTTAGTATGATCCGGAAGAAGTGCCTGCTGCAACATCCAGTGATGAAGAGCAATAGTTAGTTTATTTTCAATATGTATTATGAGTCATGTATGTTATTGGACTTTAATAATTTTGTTGGATACCATGTAACTCCCGTATTTGTAATAGTGCTTTCTGGACTTGACAATCGCAGCAATAATTGAATAACGATATAAGTGGGATTCCAAAGCGCGGTGTGGGTAACATCTCAATTTGGAAACCTGATGGATGACGTGGAACATGATTGTATAATCTCGTAACAAAATGTCTTTGGAAAAGAAACGTGTTTGCAAGAAAGGACTCATGTCCATGTCATCAAATAAAAAAATTGACCCATATTTTTATGAATTAGAAGTTTCTAAATCGGGGTGTTACACCAACCCCCAATCACCTCCACTATGAAAAAGTGGGCAGCCCTTCCTACCATTTCACATGCCTAAGACCCCCATTTTTAGTCTATCACCCTAAAATTTTACTCTTCTATAAATACATGGCCGAAATACACTACTCATTTTTATTTACACACTTTAAACAAACTTATGAAGAAGAGAAAAATTCTAAGAAAGGGGGGAGAGGAGCCGTGGAGAGAAAGGAGAGGAGAAAGAGTTTGCTTTGGTCATTTTCTAAGGAAAAGGAGGTTTTTTTTTGACAATCTTTCTCTTTTCTTCAACCTTATTTCTTTACTTGCATGTTTTTCTAAAAGTTTTTTTATATACATTCATGTCATCTTCTTCTATGGTTCTTGAAAAAAAAAATTCACTTCTTCTATGACTATCTCTTGCATGCATGTATGAATATTTGGTTCATAAAACAATAAAAAATGATATGGGTGTTGTTCTTTAGTCTTTCTTTTTGCATGTATAATTTTTATGATGTCTTAAGCTTTTCTAAGTATGTGATATGTTTGTGTGGTCAAACGTTTTATTCTTTCAGTTGTATTGTTATGGTTTTAGAATGAAAGTCTTTGTTTTTGTGAAAATAAAGACCTTTCCTTGAAAATGTTCATTGTGACACCCTACTTTAATTAATACACTAATTTCCCCTTTATAATTTGGTTACTTAAAAATTTCTTTTATAACCTTATTAACTTATGAAAATTCTCCGTGAAATTGGACGGAGTTTACTTTGTTTCATTGACTTTCCAAAATATAATTTTTCTGTAATACCTGTATTAAAACATTTCTAACATCGACAGAAAAGCTAAGCAAGGCGATCCACATCATCATGCATCATAATGCATCCATTTACATCGTTTCCAGAATATAAACAAGTTTTGGATTAATTTTACTTCCCAAAATATCTCCTTTTATAAAAGAAGGAGTCCTGAGCCGACCCAAAATAATATTTACATATTTTACCCAAAAGAAGTTCAATTACATAACATAAATTCCAAAAACACACCAGGACGGGACCCATTCCTAACTACTACTACTTACACTCCCCCTCGAGGAGTGTACTACTGCTCGGCCTGCGACAGTTTATGCTCAGTCTCGGTACCTGTGTAAAGACAGCAAGGAGGTGATCATTACACAATACTTAGAAAATAATCTCTAAAGAGTCATAGTAATAAACTAAGCGTAATATACTTATAACAAACATATCATCTCATGACATACACATTCAAATTCATGTTTTCGTTCTCATTTACAATTCTTAACACATTTAATTCTCTTCTTGTTTCTCTTTTTACTTACTTTCCTTTTTCCTTTGGTTTTCCCTATTAGGACGTTTTCACCTGTTAGGACGTTTATCACCCATCATGACGTTTGAGCACCCATTAGGACCTTTCATATTTCTTTATTATCGTTAGCCTTTCATGTCGTTTAATTACTCTTTACTTATTCTCTTTTATTTGCGCATAATGATCCGTGGTGACACAGTTACACCTAACGGGACCTTTTTCACCTAATGGGACGTTTGCACCTAACAAGACCTTTGCACCTACTAGGACCTTTGCACCTAACAAGACCTTTACACCTAATGGGGTGTGTCACCCAATCGGATCATTATTCAATGCCATAAATTATAGGCCCTCATGGCCCTTTTATTCTTTATCCTCTCATGTTTAGTTTCTCGTCTTTCTTTCTTTTTATTCATGGCTTATCATTAATCTCATATTACCACTCAAAGCTTCATCATATTATTATCATTATCAGTTCCTCATATATTCGATACATACACAAACATCTCCAAATCATCCTTTATTTTATAATAACTAACTAAACTCATAATACCTTATATTCATCTCAAACTCTAACCTCTCATGCACATCAACACAACACCAATCTTCAAACATTTCATGACAACGTATCATATTCACACATAATCACAAATATATAAGTGGTTCCATTTTATTTATTCTCATACTTTGGTTATTATCTATATCAACTACCCTAAGGTTCCTTAACATATATATATATATATATATATATTTACTCTTCTAATCTTAGCTACCACTATAATCACCTTAGACATTATTTCCTAAATAAGGGTAATACCCCCTCCTTATCTCAAATGAAGAGAGAAAGAGAAAACCCCAAAACCCTAGCCTTCTCCTTGCCCTTGAGACTCCTTTATGGCTTGAACCTCCTAACCTTAGCTTGCCACCTTAGAATAGCCACCAAAATGTGCTTAGGAATGATGTCCAAATGAGAGTTATATGAGGGAAGAGGTTTCTCCTTTACTTGTTCTTGGGGATGAGAAGGCATAAGTGAGAAGTGAGCTCCATAGCCAGGGTTATGTGTTAGTGAGAGAAGCAAAGTGAATAAGGTGGAGATGATGATGAAGTCGTGTGATGATGATGATTAGGTGATGAAGTTTGATCTTGTGATGGTGATGAAAATGGGGTTGATGATGGGTGAGTGGTGCTCTTGAATCTTGAGAGGGAATGAAGAGGAAGAAATGAAAATAGAATGAATGAATGTTTGTTTTTGTGTTTTTGTTATGAAGGGGAAATATTTGCATGGAATGGAATATGTGGTTATAACTTAATGGCTTCTTGGAGAAGCTTCATTTGTGTGGCCTCCAAGTCATTATTTTTTCTAGGTCTGACGAGTGGTAATCGATTACTTCACCAAGTAATCGATTATCTCCTTAATTTCTTAATTATTTGGTTCCTCACATAATGCAACTAATCAATTACTTCTCCAAAAGTAATCGATTACTTCCTTCACAGAATGTTGATAATCGATTACTTTGCTTGATTTTCATATATTAAGTGTTTCTAGCTCTAAGACACCCCTATTAACTCCTAGACACGATTTGCTATTGTTTATTCCATTAATTCTAACTTAGATTTACTCTAATATTAATTGGGATTAAGATCAGGGATGTTGCATTCATTGTTCTCATGGCTATATATGTTTTTTTAATGCATGTTAAATTTTTTTTGTTAAGAAGGTAAAAATATTTTTACTTGCATGTTGGTTTTTATGTATGAGTAAGGAAAGTCCCTCTTTGAAAGGAAAATAATGATTTTTATTATTTGCATGCATATTTTATTTTTAGTGAAAAAAGGAAAATACTTGAGAATAGGGTTAAGAAAGTTTTTATTTTTATTTTTAAGGACAAATGACTTTTTTTTCTCAAAAGGAGTTTCTAGTGATAAAAGTATCAAAGAAACAATTTTTTTTCCTTTGAGAGAGAGAGATGGCTGAATTATCTTAGGGGGAGGAAAGAAAATTTTTCTTTGCATGCATGTGTGAAAAATGAGTTTTGCTATGTTTTTATCTTTAGAAAAATAAACACCAAGTCCTTAAGCCATATTTTGGGATATAAGTGATTTTGGAGAAGCAAGGAAAAGGTTTTGAAAGAAAAAGTTGGAAATAAATACATGCTATCCAACATGTTCTATGTCATGAAAAGTGATAGAAAAATAATATTTTGTTGAAGTATATTGTTCCTAATAAAATTAGTGTTTGAAACTAGAGTGATGTAGAAGGTTTTCTTTGCATATTAATGAGCATCATGACATTAGTTTACAATGTTGTCCAAGGCTTTATTTTTATGTTAGCGTAGTTTAAAAATGTTTTCTTGTGTATAAGACTTAGGAGTTTTGATAATAGTGTATGTATAAAACTTTGAAATGATTTTTGATACTTAGAAAGTGATTTTTTAAAAATAAATGATGAAGATCTCCAAGTTTTATTTTATTAGTAACCTAGGTTTAAAATTGATTTTTTTTTTTTGGTTTAAAGCTTAAGGTTTTTGTGCTGCTAATGGTAGAAAAAAGTTTGAGTGAGTTTTATGATGACCAAAGTAGTTTTTTTAGTGATTTAGTGATGTTGTCCAAGATTTGTAAAAAAAAAAAAGGATTTTTTAAACTTATGATGCATGTCTTTTATGATTAGAAAACAAAATTTTGTAAAGATAATTGATAAACGAAAATTTTGTGTTGATTTTCTTTAGGTGTTGTGATTGTGTTGTTATGTTGTCCAAATTTTTCTAAAGAGACTCTAAGACTTGAAGTATATGAATTTGATGTTTAAAAATTGAAATTTTGTGAAGTTATTTGATTGGATAAAATTTTATGTCAATTTTTATTTGGATATTTGCAATGTGTATATATGTTGTCCACGAATTTTCTCTAAGTGTTTGAAAATGAGTTTTTCATGTGCAGAAGCTAGGATCCTTGTAGGAAAAAGTTAGATAAAGTTTGGAGTGGAAATTCATTGATGAGAAAATATTATTTTTGTTATGATAATTCTATCCAAGTTTGGTTTGTGAAGCATTAGTACTTAGAAAAATGATTTTGTTAGGATAAAATCTTAGCTTTGTTCATTGTGAGTTGTGAATGAGTTTTGAGCTAATTTTTGAGTCCTTAAAAGAAAATGTGCAAAGTATTACGTTGCTGTCCAAAAATTCATGTTATGTTAATATAAGTTTTAAAGTGATTTCTTGTGTTTAGAACTTATGAATTTTGGTTGTAGTGAATGTATGAAACTTTGGAATAATTGTTGGTGTTTGAAAAGTGATTTTTAAATGTAAATTATGATGTTGTCGAAGGATTATTTTTATGATGATGAGTTTAAAAATGATTTCGCTTAGTCTAAAACTCAAGGATTTTAAAGTATTAATTGTAGGGAAAGTTTGAGTAAGTTTTATGAAGTTTAAAGTTGTTTTCCATGAATTTTTACAATGATGTCTAAAGTCCAGCATCGAATTATTTATGTAATATGAATGGTAATCATGATTTTATAAGGTTTTGATATGTTTAAAGTTTTAAAAAGGTTTGGGAAAATTTTGAATTTGAAATTTCTATGTTTGGCATATGAAATGGTCAACTTATGCCTATGTTTTCAAAAGGTTTTATTTCATTCATTTAGAATATAATAATGTAGTAGTGTAGTAAGAAATTTACTCGTTTTGATTCAAGGATTAAAGGAGACGTATGCGTAAGCGAAGCAGCGGACCAAGTTTATTTTATCGGGTACTTCGGAAATCCTCGCTAAACCTAAGGTGAGAGAGAAACTTTTCTAAGACACTGTGGTGTTTAGGTAGTATATTAGAATGTTCCTGATCATCTTAAAGTTCGGAACTTAGTGATCTAATTAGTTAGTAGTATGATGGCAAATTGTAAGTGTGTAAATGGCCATTTTTATGAAAAGACTAAGACCACGTAATGATAAATGATGTTGTATGCATGATTTCAGTTATACCCTGTTGACATGATGAACTGCTTATATATATATATGTATGTATGTATGTATGTGCTTCTTGAATTAATTTGTCTGGCTATGAGATTTATTGTTAATGAAAGACGTCTGAACTTATGATGGATTATGGAAAACCCCGTTGAAGGAATGATGTTTTGTCTATGAGAAAATAATTTATTCTAATGATGTAAGAGTTTTTGGTAATGTAAAGGTTACAAGAAAGATATTGTAAGTCCCCTTTTTGTGGGCACAACTCCTTACATGGTAAAGCACAGTCCATAAAACATTAATGTGATTTGAGAATTGTAACCCGTACAGTGAAGATGCCCTAGGCATATGAGACTAATGGGAAATTTTCCCCTTTTGCACGATTCGAATGACGTACCGATGATGATGTGAATATTTGGATTCCACTGTACTAGAAAGTGATGGTGTAATAAGAATTGTAAAAGATAAAATAAGGTCGAGACCCATTAGAAGCTAGGCTTAGAATGGGTCGACCAAACCATTTGTTTTAATAAACCTTAAAAGACTTTCCTGACCTATGTGAGTTGAGTGTGGAGTAGTGGAGGGGAAAAATACCTTGACTTGCTTGCGGGAAATATCAAGTTAAAAGTTATAACATGCGGTTGTTCATGAATTCATACATAGTGTAAGGAGATATCATGGACGATTGGGAAAAGATACATCAAAAGATTCTAAGAATCTGGATTGAAAATGATACGGAGGTTAGGTCTATGACAATGATTTGCCGAATGACCCTTAGAAATTATTATGAGTAGGATGCTCCTAAGATGGGCTGGACTAGATAACATTGCCCCAAATAGTCCTGCATTAACTATAATATATTCTATCAACCTCTTTGGCATATTATGACTGGTGGAGGACGTTTCTTGGCATGGCCTATCCCAAGAAGGGATTTGTATACATGTTTGGCTTTCAGGCCTGAGGCATGAGTTGGTAGCAATACGTTTACTCTTGATTGTTTTTCCCAAGTAAGATTGTGAGAAATATGTGATATGAAGGGTTGTTATGATTATGAGCTCATATCTTATGTGTAATCACGAGGAAGTGATGTTTTATTGGATTGAGGGAATCGAGCGATCATAACGTAACATTAGAAAGTCTGTTATATTAGAATATCGACTGCTTTCAAGCACCATGAGCATTATAATATGATATTTATGATTGTCGACTTTTCGGTCATTCAATTATTAATCTGATTATGTGATATGACAATGACTTACTCCATATCCTATATTGTTTGTTAGGTTTTCGGAGTATGGTATTGAAGAGTCTGTTTCATATGGAAGTGAAATGTGATGCCAGGCGCTCAACCTGAAAAGGGAAATATCCGTTAATATATTTTGTTATTGTTCGTTTATGTTGTAACCATAAGATGAATTGTACTTTTAAAAGAAAAATTGTATTCACTATTTCTATATAAAGAGAATTATTACTTTTACGCTGCAACATTTTTAAATAAAATTCTTTTATTTCCTATATAAAAAAAAATCAGGATGTTTCAAAACTCAGGAATCAATCTGACATATTACTCGTATCACTGAACTTGAGATTAAATAAATAATTCTAGTTAGCGTAAAAATAAGTAGTGAATTTGAGGGTAATAATTTTTTTTCTTTAAACTTAATAAGCGCAGAGACACTTGCAAATATAACATTTGGATAATATAATTTTACCTATAAAGCACCGATACTTAGTACGACACAGATACGAATACGGGGATACGTAAATTTTTGAAAATTAAAGATACAACACGGCATAGGACACGTTAACACAAATTTATATTTATATATATATATATATATATATATATATATAATAAAAATTTAAAAAAGAGATTGTACATTGATAATTTCGTTCATATTGTTATTAGTTCAAAATGACATTTATACATAATTGTAATGATCACAATTTAAAGGACATAAAAAAGGGGTTATTTATTTTATTAAAAAGACTAAATAAATGTTACTTTTAAAAAATAATAATAATTAAAAAAATTCAAAATAAAGTCAAACAAGTATTTGGAGAGTATCGAAAAAGTATCAAGGAGTATCGGGAAGTATCTGAGAAGTATCCTAAAAATATTGTTTTTAGAAAAATAATTAAAATTAAATAAAATTAATCAAATACTTTTGGAACATGTATCGAGAAGTATCGTACACATATCAGTATCGGACATGATACGACACGAATACTTTTCCATTTTTGGAGTATATGGGTTTCATATATAATTACAAATCTAATTTCAAACTCGGAACATCGCATTACAGCAATTTCTCAACAACATGAAAATTTCATAAAATCTTTAGGAATAAAATTACATTACTTCACATAAATGGTAATTGTTGCAAATCACATGTCATCAGCATTTGCAACATTAAGTTAAGTAGTTAACTAATAAAATCTGTAAACCTCGAATTTTTTTTACAATAATCATAACAGTCATTTAACATACATATAGACAGAATTTAAAGAGATTTTTAATATAAGAATTTAGTCTTTACACACTCGGAAATATACTTGTATGCAAAATCATTTCTAAACCTCATCTTAGAGGACTCTTCTACATTCAAGGCATTATTTAAAAAAAAAAAATCCTTTTCATATATTCAAAGTTTATGAACATTTTGCTTTTTTTTTTGGGTGTAAGTTTATGAACATTTTAAACTTTCAAAAGATAACTATTTCCCATAATAAGTACTAAGCTATTCACAAAAGATAGCATACTCAGGTGGATATAAAAAAACACATCAGAAAACACTAAATAAATTTTGAGGGTTAACATCTAGGTAAAAACAGCAACTATTTTTATTATATTATTTTATTCTATGTTTGTGTGGATTTGACTTGTAATAATGCCAAGTCAAACACGTGTAAATAGTAAATTTATTAGGCCTTAAATACTACTATTTGATCTTATAGTATCATCATGCATTCCCAACGACACTAAATATATAAATAAACTGCTTTTCGAGGGTGAATATGAATGTTTATCTATGGAAGAATTAGTGTTAAGCTTACCTAGTCAATAATAACATATAGCCTCAAGGAAGTCAAAAAAACCCACGTATGCAACTTTTCCATGTAACATTCCCAACAACAAGGGGGCGGTTACAATAGAAGGACAATATATTAAAGAAAAAGAAATTGATGTACAAGATTTATTCATTAGCAGCAACCGACTCCACCCTAAAGTTGGTTGAGGCTCCAAACTGAGGCTTGGAAGGGAAGACAAAAACAGAATTTGAAGAATTTGATGGCTGATATGCTGCTGAGTATCTCACTGAAGTCATGGAAAATCTGGGTAACTGTTGGATGCCTGAGGCAAGTGGGACAAGTTTGTAACTGAGAATGTGCTCGGATTTTGGAAGAACATGTACAGTGTCATTATGATACCCTGATAAAACAAAACTTTGTGCATCTGCAAGTGAGTATTTGACCTCCTGCAGTAATTGTGTCTGGTTCAAAATTCTAATATAGTATGTGAAGGGATCTCCCAGGACGGCGTAAGGGGGGCATTCCAAACTCACAATTAATGGAGGCAACTCCACGTTCATATCTGGCAGCTTTTGTGATGTCACAACCCAAGACAATGTTGCGGTAGAAGCAGATTTCTCTTCAACCCCCAAGTCCCTCCTCCATCTCAAAATCATTGTTCCAAGTCTGAGCTTTGAAATGTTCATATCAGGAATGACTGAGAAAACTTTCTTGAACTCTTCCCCGGGAACAAGAAGAGCAGGGTTAGAAAGCTCCGCATTTGCATGTTGAATGGAGCACGTCCTTTCACCATCATCATCGTCCTCTACTTCTATCGAAATGGTCTTTAACCTTAATGGCAACTCAGTGCAGTTCTTTGCACTAACAATGAGCAGAGTTTTTTGGTTTAAAGGCAGTGATTCTGACTGATCAGACTCTAAGGGTTGCTTGTTCCTAGAGAGTAACAATGGGTCCCGTCTAAATGGCATCAAATAATGATGGCTAAGGACAATAGCAGTCTGGCCTTCAATTTGCAAGTTCTTGTGGACATGGACCATTTGTGCATTTACCTCATCTCTATATGGAGTATAACCTAAAGATACATAAAGCATAATAGGTTTAGGTCGGTGCCACTTGATTTCTAATTTGCAAGACCAGGAATCTCCATTTTTAAGAAAGGGAATAGAAATCAATCCAAATGATTGCTGTATTTTCTTTATTTTGTCAGAATCTAATTGAGCGTCATCCTCCCCTTCTAGTCCAGATATACCAAGCAGCTCAACATGATGACTATCCGTAGAGTCTGGCTCAGAGTCTCTAGGGCTAAACAAGCCACCTCCCTTGACATCCACAAGATTGATCTTCAATTCACCTGAGTAGACATCATGGCCTTTGGAGACCACTGTTACAGGTACCAAGAAAATCTCTCCCACTAAAGCAGGACCAGAGGCACCAAGTTGCAGATCAACTCCTGGATCTGGTTCTTCAACCTGGGTAGACTTCTGACCAGACAACACAAGAACCGGATCTTTTATTGGAGCAGTTTGCATAGAATCCTCTAGTGTCCAAAGAGGTAAACTCTCCAACGAAGCAGGGCTTTCAGCTCTGCAGCAGATTGTGAAGTGTGATCCAATTTTTGCAACAACAGCCAGGCAGTCAAGCTTTCCACTTCGATCTGGAAAACCATATAGCTTCTCAAAGTACAATAAACATAAAATGGCAGTGAAAGTAACGTTTGTAATGGCAAGATATTCATGCATTCAGGTGGAGACCAAATGGGCATAACCCATACTATTTACCCTATCATGTTCACAAAGGAGTTTCATGAATTCATACCAATTTTGAAAGAAAAACCACAGCATTGGCATGACTCAAATTTTAATTGTTTATGTAACAAAAGGATAACTTTTATTGTTAAGGTTCTATCTGAAAACCAATTGGCCATGAGAGGAACAGCCCAACAAATATCTAAACCATGCTCCATATTATAAAGTAAGCGATGTGGGACTTCCAACACGTCCGCTCCAACGAAACCTGCCGGACCAAACAAAGGGTAACTTTTGACCCATAACTAAAGGGCAACTCTTGGCCCATGACAACCGGAAAGAAGTTGGGCTCTAACTCTGATATCATGTTAAGGTTTCATCTCAAAACCAATTGGCAATGAGAGGAGTAGGCCAACAGATATTTAAACCATGCCACATATTATGAGACAGGCGATGTGAGACTTCCAATAGTTTGATAGGCAATATAACCAACAATATTTATAGCTATAAAGTGAAAAACTGCAAGTGGATCGCAACAAAATAGGGTAGGGTGTATCAGATAAAAGAGGATGTTAGAAATGTATCATTGCCCAGGTTACTTGTTTGTAGAAACATTTGACAGTGCATGGAGAATAATGTGAAGTTTGTCAAATAGTATTTAACTTACCAGATTTTATGTCATAGGTCAACCTTAGCCATTTGTTTGATTCAAGCGAAAGTGAAGGCACTGTCTCCATTCGACACTGTTGAATACCACTAACTTCGACAGATTGAGGTTTTTGGGCATTTGTGATGAAGAAATTACAATCAGATTGGTTGAACTGGATTTCTAATTGATCGATCTCAACAGTTAGGGGTAAGTGGGAAAGAAGGGATACTGTAATCGAAGTTGATGTTCCAGGCTTGATTGCCTGCTCATGGAAAGCAACTGACGCAAGCATCACCAACCTAAGAGGACTAACAAGATCAACCTCAAGCTGAAGGGTTTCGCTTCCAGTGAACTTGAGATTACTAAGCTGTTCATTTGTTGCGAACCCTGAAGCTTCACTGACAAGTTCAAAAACTTGCTTTTGAATAGTTTCTCTTTGCACAAGATCTGCAGGACCAGCAGGACCAGTGTCTCTCTGGACACCAATATCAGATGTTATTGGCAATGCAGCCATTTCAAGGGAATACTCCACAAAATCTTTAACAGAAGCATTCTTCTGTGAGCACTCTCGCAAGTAACCCAAGACATCCCATAACAAAGTTACCCACCCCTCTTTTCTATATAGGCTAGCAATACTGTCAAAAGTCTGCTTTGCATTATCAATATCACCTTCAGTAAAATATTCTTTGGCCATCTGGAACCCACAAAAAGCGCTCATCCTCTCAATTTTCATACTGCTGTAGGACTCGTGAGCTTTTTTTTGAAGAGCAATAATTTCAAGTGAATCCCGGAACCTTCTTCCTTCAGAAAGAGCATAGCGAGTGTACTCTTCATCAGTGAGACTGCAAATCCAAATGAAAAACATGAAAAGACAGTTCGTATCAAACCATGAACTTATTTACAACTCAATTAAGACTCACGGAAGAGTGTCAACATTATCTCCTTGCTCAAGTAACCGAGCAAACTGACCCACATACACAGAAGGAACTACTGAATCAGCACCATTATCAATCTCGCTAGAAGTTTCTGACATTGAGATTGCAAGTTCCAGTGCTGACCTCTTCTCACTCAAGTAGTGAGCTGCTAACTGTTTTAAGAGATAGGAATCAGGATCACCCAGTGAGGTTTAAACAAGAAACAAATGAACTGATTCATAAATATACTTTGTGCATAAAGAGAGGTAAAAATAATATTATTAATTTCTAAAGAAACAAACATAAATTCACATGCATGATGCAAACACATAAATGCGTGTGTATGCATGTGTCACCAGGGAAGGGGGAGGACATTTGCAGCCCAGTCCCATGTGTCAAGTATGAAGACAGGTAAAAATAATTCTCATAGAAATACGCACAAATGCACATGCATGTTGCAAACGCATAAACGTGCCTGTGCATGTGTCACCAGGACAGGGGAAGGACGTTGCAACGTAGTCCCATGCGTTAAATTCAACAATAATCGCCAATATAAATTACAACAGCAAAACAATTAAGAAAAAATGAACAAAAGGCTAATAGTAAAGATAGGCAGAAAATAAGTTGGGGTAGATGGAGGAATTGGGAGTGAAATGAAAAAGATGAAATTAAAGGGAAGGAAATAGACAGGGACAAAATAACAACTTCCTTCTCATGTTAGGAGGTTAAAAAATTAAATTGGACAAGGGAAATGAAATGGACATAAATATATATATATATATATATATATATATATATATATAAGTTAACAATTATAAGGGTTCTGCTAACCATTGCAATGTTTAAGCAACCCAAGAAAGGAAAGGTAATATTACAAAGTGGTATAATAGTAGCTTATTAGTTATAAGTTTATCCCCCTCAACATGCCCAAATTGAGGTAAATTAAATCAAAAGGTGAATGTTGATGATTTTGGAGGGTTAATTAAGATCCATCTTTTCCCATCCCGGGGCCCCCCCATTGGAAAATAAGTCTAAATAAGATGAATGTTTTCACTTTAACATTCCCTTCACCTCCCTTATTCTCCAGCCAAGCTAACCTTTATTGTTCCCTAAAGTTAAAACATGAAGGAAGCCTAAGTAAATTATATAAATAATGAAATAAATGCCAGCATCATTAAGATCTAAACCATGAAAATACCAAAAAGCAAGTCTAGCCATAACTAATGGATACTGAGACTAACTGATTCCCGAAAAACCACCTAAACATCTGTTAAATTAGATAAATTGATAAAGGTTTCAACTTCATATGCATGAGTAGATATGAGGTTGTACGCATCCCAGAAGGAGAAAAAGAAGATATTATGGTTCTTTGTCGAGATAAGCCATGAAGCATCAAGATCTATCTACCACTGAGATTGAAGCATTCATGACAATTGATTGCTATGAAATACGTTATGGTTAATAAGGTAAATATTTCAGCTCATGGCTTAGCAGCTTCTTTCCTAAATGTCAATCACTGCCAAGTAAGGAGTCTAGTACCATGACCAAAAAAGCTACAAAAGATGAGCGAAAAGGATTGATGTTACAGAAAATATCCAAATAAAATTTTTGGCAGAGATTATTATAATGTTGTGGTGGGTTAGTGGAATACAAGAAAAAATAAGATCAGCAACGAATGTATGAAAGAGAAAGTTGGAGTAGCACATTAAGATGATAGAAACTCAACCAAGGTAATTCGTCAATTAAGGAGAAGATTGATAAATTTTCTAGTGAGAAAAGTGAATAAATAGAAGATAGTTGGTTTAAAAGAGATAGTGAAAGACTGAAGAAAGCATTAGGGGAAAGTGAGAAACCACTAAAAAATATCTTTATCTAAATAGATATTCTGAAATTTTGGTTTTTGATAGGCAAGATGACCTTCTTTGATCCATGTAGTCTACCCACCAAGTGGGATAAGGCTTGATTGTTTTTCTTGGGCTGTTGTTGTTCTTAAGTAAATATGAACTATAGTATAGAGGTTCTAATCAAACTGGTTTAATAATATAGCGAAGAGAAAAATTAGGTGACTGTACTTCCTCTACAAAATCATAAAATTCTTTCATTAGCTATGTGCTTATGCCTCTACATGCCAGTTTCTGGTACAAATTATAAAGGCCTAGACAGACCTAAGAGATTAGCATAGAGGAAATCCAACATGCTCAATGACAACACAAGAACTCTTACTCTATTGAAATATAGTTATGATTTATGAAGATAACAATGGCACTTTATTCAATAACTGTATTATCAAAATCTTAGAATGAATTTCAAGTGTAATCTACTAAACCAATGATGATGGAAACAAAACTTCAAAAAGATGTCACCAATATATCTATTTCCCACTTCTATTTTCCTTTTGAATAAAAGAGCATAAAATGTTTCATTTTGATTGTCATTACTGAAGTAACCATCTCAAAACTGTCAATATAATTAATTATTTTCATTGTTCCAATACTGCCAACAATGTCATGCATGGATTTTACAAGTGGATATTTTATTGCAAACAAAGTTCAACAATAAAATTGAAATCTCCACACCTATATTAAAGCAATAACAAAAATGTTATAGTCATTTCACTCATTTGCTTTACTCAACATTTGAAGTATAATACAAGTCCAGTAGTTAAAGAGAGCTCACTTGATAGTAATAAGCTGGGTAATATTCCCAATCAGATAGAGGTTTGGATGATGAAACTACGGGCAAAAAGCTTTGAGTGGTTATTGCAGTTGTCTCCAACAATTCACCAAATACCAAAAACTGCCTACTCATCCACTCCCAGTGAATAAATATTGCTTCTGGAGCACCAACAAGCCTTCTGTATGCATTCTTGTGCTGGCGGAACCATGTCACTGCTTCTGTAACCTTCCCACTATGCAGTAACAAGGTTGATGTCTTGAAATGCAACTGTTCGGATATAGATTTTATCTCAACTAAGCGTTGTACTGCTGGTAACCTTGTTGTCACCCCAACAATCTGTTTAGTATAAAACAAACAAAAAATGAGACAAAATTTAGCTTTATGGAGGTATCTAATAATCACATAAAGAAAGACAAGTTTAAAGACAAGCAAATTTATACAATCATTTGAAATGCCAAGAGACTAGGAGAGACAATATAAAACCTCCAGATCCTTAGACAACTAAGGCATATCTAGGTAGAACTTCTTCTGGTAAACATGATGTTCAGAATTAGATCCTACAGATGGTACTGGAAGCTGTGACAAAAGCTACTTACGAGGCGCAGTTTAAGAGAAAAATCAGGCATAACAAAAAGTTTTTCTAGTTAGTTAACCCGATCAATAGATGGAGCAAGACATATAACACCAGTATTGTATAACACCAACAATAGCACTTGCACTCTAGGGACATATCATCAATCGTGAAGAAACAGTAGATGAAGAAAGCACAAAAATTAATACAATCTAAACTCACCTCTCTCAGTGTATGATAGGCCTCCTCGTAAAATTTCAATGCTTCGGCCCAGTCACTTCGGAATTCTGCATATACAGCAACCTACCAATTCATAGCATCTAGATAAATAATGAACATTTTTTTATTTGATAAAAAATAAAACTAATGCTAACTTGCAGATGTTTATGTACACTACATGGCATAAGAAAGTCACAAAAAAATAACCTTCCATCGCAGAAAATGATCGATTTAATTCCTGTCTTAACTGCTAAAAAATGATAACACATATATGCACACATCATTACAAAACAAAAACAAAAAAAAAGTAAGCATGTTGACAAATGTGAATAATTTTGTTGCACGTTTTAGATCAAATTATATGATGCACCTTTGCTGAAATTAATAAGACCAGAGCAATATTAAAAAGATTACAGAACTCGACGGAATTTCAGTTGATTGGTATATTAGTAGAACAGTCAACAGTCACAAACAATAAACTTAAGATTTGAGAAAAACAGATTTCTTACTTTGAAGCAGTAGCGTACAATCAACTCAACTGAACTAAGATTCTTCTTTTCTATCCGTTGTTTAATCCTTCTTCCTTCTTCTCTGTAATATGTACTAGCTAATTCTGAAAACGTATTTGCCAGGCTGCAATCACGAAAAAAAAATGAAAAATAGTTCATTAATATATTGTGGTTTATAGAGAAAATAGAAGCAAATTTTTTGAAAAATAGTCCACACCTGTTGAGAGACTGTTTGAGTTCTGATTTATCATTTGGGTTCAATGTAACAACATATTTAGTGTCTACTTCCGCTCGCTTCCTTAAGGCAATCATTCTATCTTCACTGACCTCATCTGCAATCAAATGCATTCAACATGTTACTATATACCCTTCAGCTATTAATGGCATTGAAAGAATAATCATATGCTTTCCTCTAGTCTCTGCCTACCAATTGAACAAAAACAGAAATTCAATTGCAAAAGAATGGGGCTATTTTCATATCAAGTTCCATCCAAATCAAAGCCAGACTTGCCCACTCGATAATGGTACTGTCTAAATCCATTTCTTTTCTATATGTTCCTGAGTGAACCTGGAAATGAGGTGAGCAAGATAGAGAAATTTTTTAAGCTAACCGTTTGCATTTGTGTGGACGATAACAACAGCCAACTTGATGTTCCTCCCACGGATCACAGTTCTGCACACAAGCAAACAAATAAACAAGTACAGTCCCCCATTCAAAACCAACTCAACAGCTTAGGGTATGCTTGAAGTGGCCATTTTTTTCACTTATAAATTTAATAAAAGAAGGCAAAACCACCATTTCAGTCACTGAATTTGTAAACACATATCATATTAGTTAGTTCCCATGATTTTAGTCTCTAAATAAGCAAGCACAAGTCATATTAATAACTAAATCTACAGAACTAATTGAATGAAAGTATCATTATTTCAGGGACTAACATGACTACTGTTTGCAATTTCAATGACTAAATTAATTCTTTTCCTAAACCGGAGCCTATTCGATGACAAGTGACGGCAATGGCCACCAAGGTTTTTCTCCAACTAGGCAGGGTTGGCTGCATCCATGTCTATCAAACAAACGTTCTATCATAAATCACGTCTACAGACAGAGTGTCAGACCATTTAAAGCTAAATTTTTCTCAGTCTCCCTCTGCTTTTAACTACCATCGGATCTACTCCCTTAACTAACTTAAATTTGCACATTTCTTCTCCACACATGCCCAAACTGCTAATACAACAACGCTAACAAATTTAGTGACAGAAAATGTTGGTTAAATCTTAATCATGAAATGTCAACAATCTCAGGAACAACAATCTCTCATTCCCCGCAAACCCCTCCGTCCAAACACGCCTAAAATATACTCCCTCTGTTCCTATTTAACTATCTTTTCTTCGAGAAGTTTTCTGTTTCTTTTTATCTATTATCTATTATTTTCCATCTTTATTACTTTATTTTTTCGGGAGAAAAAGTAATGGTTACGGATACAGAAAAAGTACGGTGAGAAAAAAATATAATTAATGTATTGGAAATATAAGTAATGATTGCATTTCGTGTGTTTTTTTAAAATAAGACGGAAGAGTAACAAAGAAAAAAGGCGAGAGAAAGAAGAGAAAAGTCGTACTTGATGGAATCGAGATCGGAGCAGACCTGAAGCCATTGAGCGGGGTCACCAAACACGTGTTGAGCGGGGAAGAGGGCAGCGACAACAGCAGGGACCTTGGTGCGGTGTTTGAGCAACCAATCACGTTTCAAGATTCCGCCAACAGGAGCAGGTAAATCAGAAGAGGAATCAGAAGGGTCCCTTTTCTTTTTCTTGTTGAAGAGATTGATTTTCGATAAATCGGGTAAGGCGAGGGTGTTAATTGGTGGTTGTAGTGCCATGAGATGGGTGGAAATGAGAGTGTGAAGTTCTGGGCAGCCAACTATTGATGCCAGACTCAATGGGGGAGTGCGCAACTCTTCCGGGTATTCTTCCATTGGGAAAATGCAGATCGGATCGAATACAGTGATGAGAGTTTGGTTTAGGATGAGAAAGAAGAAGAACTAACAAGAGGAGCTCAGAGATGCTCAACACTTGCAACTTCCTTTGTTCTTTTTTTTCCCCTGTCTGTTGGGTCTCTTTTTCGGTTGGGTTGGACGTCTAAAGCTTCTTTGCCGGTTTGCCCACAATCTTATCGGGTTAGGCATATGAATCCTGGAATATAAACCCGTTTTTTATTCACAAACCTCATTTTAATGGTGAAAATTCTAAAATGCCCCTAATTTAAAATTTTTTTTACTCGAGGATGTTAAAAAGTTTTTTCCCAGACAATCGAGTTGAAAAAAAATCTATCAACATAACTCTCAAAAAAATTTCAAAGACAAACCATTATCCGTGTTTATTATTTACGATGGAATATGATATATGTGACACCCTTCCGAATTATCCAAGTTTAATATAGTACTTAAGCTATTATATTGGATAATATATGGACTTGTGAGTATTAAGAAAATATGTAAGTGAAATTTTTCTTTTTAAGGCGGGTGCACAAATCAACACTTGGAATTCTTGGAAAATAAACTCTAAAGCATTTCGAAACAGTTGTATCGAATTCGGCGATTTCTAAAACCTTTTCAAAAGTTGGGTAACATTCGTCTTTTGAAATCGTGTTTATATCATAGAAAATAACTAAAGCTACTCTTGCTTTATTTGATAAAACTGATACCATCGAATAGTTTTGTTTTCTCAGCCGAACTCTCAAATAGATTAAATCAGAGTAAGCGGAAATTATAGGACTATGCAACTAATAGTAATATAACCATAGGTATATACATATATATATATATATGAAAAGAGTTATAAGTACATAGTCCCAACATCAAGTCTCCAAGATCCAAAATACAAGTCCATAAACAGATCTACATAGCAGTGCAACCAAAACCCTAGAGTACTCCAAAAGTATATCTACAACATATATACATAACCAAAATATAACTCTAAGGGTGGTCACGTAGATCTGGCAGCATCAGATGTAGTAGTAGTGATAGCAGTAGTCTCCAAGAAGCAAAAGAAGTAAGGTAGTAGCATCATCATCAACACAGCAGCAGCAGCAAAGTATCCTCCACAGCAACTCCACATCAGATCCTCCATCCACATCATACACCATATACATATACCTAGGGATCATCGTCCCTCCAATCGCTCCCAGTAGAATGCACGACAGGCTCGCTCCCACTCTCGTCCTCCACCGGATCCTCCTCGATCTCATCCGAGGGAGAGTGTACCCTACCACTGGGTACCGGGTCAGGTGATGGTGAAACCCTGACTGGGCTCCTCGGATCAGAAGGGGGAGTCTCCTCGCGGACGACTCTAGAAGAAAAAGGGTGTGAGCGGGTAGGTCGAAAGCGGAAACTGTGATAAGAGCGAGCTGGTCGTGTGGGAGGTGGTCCATGGTATGTGTAAAACGGGGGTACATGCATAGTGTATATGATGGGAATCCTAAATCTACGAGGACGGAATCGAATCAACGGGTTCGGGTGGTAGAAGGAAGTGGCCGGATCTCGATGCAAGCAATGTAACGAGACATCACCTACAAGGGCATAGGGGTAAGCATGTCTATACACATAATCAACAGAGAATAAATTGTACAATGTGAATATGTAAATATGCAATCATAAATAACAATCACATTTAGCACTTAGCAAGTATTGAATGCAAGTAGGATGCTCACACTTGTTTCATTTATCACAATTAATGCAAATGACTGGCATGATGCATGAATTTAGCTCTCAAGCCTATCTCCATCATTCTATGTCACTCTCTGACGTCCATCCCTGACAACCCAGCACTCAACAGTGCGTTGTATTCCTAGGTATACAACAATTCGTACATTCACCTAGAATGTACACGACAAGCTTGGAATCCATGCCACCCGAGCATATCCCGTCATCCAAACGGACCGTCATCCAAACGGTATAACCATATCGGCATCCACTCAGCCGACCACGTCAACGACGTGTCATCAAGCAAGCGTATTGGCACTCCCAGAGGCCCTCCACATGTTTACCAAAAATATGATATACGTCCTACCATCCAAACTCCAGAATGAATGCATTACTTTACTTAAAGGGAATTGACTGATGTTTTATCCTTTTATTAATACATTACGTGCCTCCCGAGCAACGTGTCATTATTCAAATAAAAACATCATGACGTCAATCAATTTCCTTTAAGTCCAAGATCACTTGGTTTATTGTCCTTTAAGTGTTACAAAATAACTTAGAATTGAAAAGGGTATTTTTAAGTATCTGACTAAAAATACTCGAGTGTTTTCCATAATACTCGAGTAATTCATCAGTTTCCAGATTTTACTCGAGTGGTTCATAATTATACTCGAGTCGTTCATGTCTTTTTAGAGATTTAAGTTTTCAGATCTTCATAAATATACTCGAGTAATTCATGAGATACTCGAGTAGTTCTTTACCCAGAATACTCGAGTAGTTCATGTATTACTCGTGTTGTTCATAAATTTTTACTCTTGTTGCATCTGAAATACTCGAGTGCCAAGCCTGATTCTCAAGTTGGTGCGCCAATTTTCACACTGGTGCACCACGAAATACTCGAGTGTTAAGCCATATACTCGAGTATTTGCAGGCAGAGCAGACTGAAAACTTGGTTTTTACATACCATTTCAATTTCTAAACATTTTTAACCTAAACCAGTGATCACAATAGTTCATATACCATATATTGAACATGTTACAATACTCATTTCATATCAAATAACAAATTTGACAGAGAATTAATCATTTATGCATAAAATGCACAATTTAGCAACTCAACACCTCAAATTGCAAAATAAACATCACACTCATAAAACAATGGTCATTTAAGCTTGCATGCATGATTTAGAACTTGCTCAACACAGTCATAGAGCATGGATTGGTCTCCAAACCAAAGTTCCTATTCAAACTAAGCCCTTAGAGCCTCTTGTTGGCTCTCTAACACAATTAATGGAATTTAAACTCTATCTAGTGTAAGAAATTACTTCCCCTTACCTCTCAGACGTGAATCAACAAAGGATTGACAAAGAAATGGCTCCACAACTCCCAGAACAACTTCAAGCATCACATGCAGAGCAGTTTGAGTGCAACACCAAAATGGAATTGGTTCACACATGAAACAGATAATAAAATTGGGGAAATTAGATTTTCTAAACTCTATGCAACATAATCTAACTAAGGAAACCGAATTTGAGACTCAAGGATTCATGAGCTTACCAGAAATCAAACCCAAAGTAAGCTCCCAGAACTGAAAACAGCAACCCAACCTCAACTTCTCAGCTTCGATTCTAACAACACACTTACTCTCAGCTCACAATCTTTATATCTATACAAAGCTCCTGATGTGAGCTTTGTATTGGTGTATGATTTGTGTTTCAATTTGACACAGAGACGGGGAATTGATCTCTTGAACTCAGGAACCCTAACTCAACACTCAACTTCGAATTTGACAAAGAATCTCAACAATTTGGTGTTGGTTGGCTTAAATAGGATGGGAGAATGCTCATGCAGGTCGACACGACCTCCCTGGACGTGGAATGGAGATGATTTCGTGTCACCAACACGAAAACGTTGGTGCTGACTCACCAAATGCACTAACTCGTGAAACTTTGTCCAGAATACTCGAGTATTTCAGAAAATACCTGAGTATTTTGCCCAATTTTTGAAAAATAATTATTTTATTTTCTTTCCCTCCAAAACCTTTCCTATAATTACCTCTAGGTCCTAATCCAGGGACTAATATGCAAAATATTTATTTTATGCATTATTATATTTATTAAATCAATTCACACACATATACTAACTATATGAACACATATTTTAATCAAGGATTAATATAGAAATAATTAATTATAATTAACATTTCATTAATCGGGGATTAAAATTTTGGGGTGTTACAATATAAGTAATGAAGGGAAGTGTAGTGAGTTCATGGACTCGCTACTATGCTATATTTAAAGCTTAAACATGTATATAATTTCATGTCACGTTCTTACATCATCATCAACTATTTTTCTCTTATTTTAATCTTTCTTATCTGCATAACCAAAAAAAATCAAAAGACCTTCCTTATCTTCTAAGGTTATACATGGTTCATGAACTAAGATTTTTATATTGGGTCCCATAAAACCCAAACTAAAACAATAGATGAGAGACAAAAAATGAGAGAAAAGAAATAGAGAATGGAGAAAGAGTTATAGTGGCAGCGGTTGTGGCTGTGTTGAGGAAGGGTTCAGGGTGGGAGGAGGAGTAGCACGGTGGGAGAGTGAATGGGGGTTCAGCACGGTGGAAGTGGAAGAGGCAATAGGGTTTGAGAGTTTGAAACAGAGACAAAGAGAAAATGAGGTTGGGGGTGAGAGAATGGTAATTCTGGTATTAACTTAAATTTTGGGGTTTGTGGATAATTTGTGAGGTTCAAACTCTTGGACTCTAGGCATATTAGGAATTCATTTTTGAGTTATGGAATATAAACCTCATTTTTTATCCTCAAACCCCATTTTTATTTTTATTATCAAAATTAACCTTATCTTCTTCAAACCACCAAACCCTAAATCTCAAACCACCACCACCAATAAAACCCCAAATCCTAACACCACAGTCATTGCTAACTTTCTTGTCAGAGCCTTTGAAATGTACCATCTCTCTCCTCGTCCTAGCAAAGTCTTGGTCTTACCATAGTTTCACTGATGACAACTGCCCTTCTCCTCTCTTTTTCTGTCTCCGTCGCCCCCTGCTTGAATCAAAGGAAGGTTCTCTAAACACGCCTATGTGGATAGTATGCTCACCAAAGAAGACCCTTTTGCTGGATAAAGTGTCATTCCGACCTGTTGCAAATAATCATGAATTAACGGTATATTTAATAATGATAAATGATGCTGATGATGGTGGTGGTTGTTAAGTTTCTTTTCCATTGTCTATGTATATATTTTTCGTTCTAATTAATGCAAAAGTGGTGATGCAGTATATTTCTAGACATAAGTAGTATAGTTGTTGACTTGTAATGAGAGAATTTTGTTACAAATTTGCTATTATACATTATTTTTTTATGCTTAGAATTTAAGATTTGGTGGTGGTGGTTGTTTTGGGTTTAGGGGTTTAATGGTGATGGAGATTATGAAGTTTAGGGTTAGAGAAAGAAAATGAGAGTTGAGATTTGGAAAATGGGGTTTAAAACTATGAATGTTTTAGTTATTTTACAATAAAAATAGGGTTTAGGAATAATACTTGAGGTTTAAATTCCAAAACTCTTCATTTTTTACCCTTTTTTTTGTTGACCTTCCTCCCAAAATATTCTTTAGTGATTTTTTTTAGTTTTACATTTTATAATCTAAGATGTCAATTTGTAAAAAAAATAAATAAATAAAATAAATAACATGCACACTCCTAATTGAGCGTATGTATAATTTTTGACCTAGTATGCTAACCCATAGCGTAAATGTAATTTTCACACATATGCGAGAGGTTAGCGTACTACGTAAATTTTTTTAAAAAAATTCACCTTTGAAGCGAACTGAGCTTTTTCTCGATCACAGTGATAGATCAACTTTTTCTTTGAAATGATGATATTCACCTTTAACATGCATTCTGTAACATCTGCTTTTTCTAAATGAAACTATATAGATATATATATTTATATATATGTGGATAATTGGTTATAGATATTTTCTTAGTATATATATTTAGATATATATATATATATATGTAGTAATTGTTTATAGTTATTTTCTTAGTGTATATAATAGACTGAATATAGGTATAAATAATTGAGCAAAGTTAGGGATGACCACATGCAAATCGGGTGATGGAAGGATCTTTGCCCTCTTTCATGCAAAGACAGAGCAACCTTCAATAATGGTGCTCAGACCTTCCCCCTTCAGTTTACTGTAGCACAGCCTTCCTTCGTTTCCTACCGGAGGCGTAACTAATTTTGCTAAATCATCCATAACCATATTCAGTAAATTTCTTTCACAGAATCATAACTTTTAGTTAGAGATAATACTAGTCTCAACCCCTAAAATAAGTTTAGTTGGTCATACCTTATTGAGCTTTAACTTCTTTGGAGGTGGTGGTGAATCAGTTATGTAAGACTGGATTCTTTCTTCTTTGAAATATGTGTTTCAAGTGTTTATTGTTTTCTCAATACTAAAGATAGAAAGTAAAGAGAATTGTACGAGAGAATATAGAGGGAGAAACTTAGATTGCTTGTGCATTCGACGATGAACTACTTATGCATACAGGTATTTATAGAGTTAGGATTCCCAACTCTGGTTACATAACTAGGATTTCTTTACTCAACCAGAATTACTTTTACTAAACCAGAGTTACTTATACTCTGCTAACGCTAGTTACTTTTTGACTTCATTACAATTTGCTCAAAGATATTTACAAAACATTACTGTTTATAGTAGGTGACTCATAGTCTTGTTCTTCTTTTTCTATGTCGGCACAATAAAGACACCTGTGGGCTGGATCCCACTCTAATAGCACTTGACATATCTTTCTCTTCGTCATGTCATCGCTATCCAAATCATTATTCTTTATTCTTTCATAAAAATGGTTGAATAGTCTCTGGTTTCTTCCATTTTTCCCTACTGAGTATATACATGTAGTTGGGCCTACAAAGTAGGTCCATTGGGTTTCATCACTGGAATTTGTTCTATTCATTTCTTGGAAAATAATGTAAGACCTATGGACTTTATTGATTTTTCTGACTTCCTGGATTCTGATCATGTTCCTCCTCCGTCTTCATTAGATTTTGACTATCGTGCTGCCCATGCCTCTCTGATTGAGCATATTGATCGTCGCTTTGATGCCTTGGAGCAGGCAAATAAAGCCATGGAGCAACGACTACTTGAATCTTTTAGCCGCTTCTTTACCCATCCTCCACCTCCCTCTTGATCTTAGTTGTTCTTGTTCTCTTTTGAAGCCTTTTAGCTTTTTATACTTGTATTTGCTTTGCTCATTCACTGGACATTTCGACTATGTTTTAGCACTACTTCTATATTTTCTAGTTGCTTTGCTACTTTGATTCTATGCTATGACATTTTGTTTTTATGTCCTGGTTATGTTCTCTCTTTTTGGCTTTTTCTTTTACTGTTGCTATTATATTTTTGATAATGCCAAAAGGGGAGAAAGGTTGTTGTTTTCTGTGTTTTGTAGGTTTGCTGTTTTATGTACTTTTCCTAAGTGTGCATACATTTAGGGGGAGTGTGTGAAACTTGGACTTTCAAGTTATATGGTTTGTCATCATCAAAAAGGGGGAGTTTGCAAGACCTATGGAGTTTTGATGAAGACAAAGCTTTTGATTGCAAATATACAATTCAACAACAACCATGTTAAAGATCAAACAACCACACCAAATATTACTTTTATTATTATGTACCTCATATGTTGTAGATATTACTTTTTATTATTACTTATGCATATGAGAGTGGGGTGGTAGCTTAAGATTAATCTTAGTTGAGTAAATGAATTATTGAATATGGTGTTGAATTAGATTAACTTGATAGAAAATAACTCATATGAAAGGTGCAAGTAAAAACACAATTGAAGGGCGGTCTTTTAGTCATTTTACAGTGACTAATCGATTAGCACGTGTAAATGAATTCAGTATGCTTCATGTGCAGTGGTTAATCGATTAAGGCTTTATGGTTAATCGATTAATTGCGGTTAGAGCATAAAATAAAATTAGTTTAAAAGCTTTTCATTGTGGTTTTTCACTAGGTTACATATTACAACTTTTGAAATACGAAAAACACTTTCATGCTATTAATTTTCACAAAGAGCTATTGAGTTTTCTAGAATTCTATCAAGATCAATTACTCTATCTTTCTCCAATCTCAATTAATCATTTCATATTCTTTCATTCACATATTCAATTGAGATTCATTGTGTGTGCTATTATTCTTGGTTGAATCATTCTACAACAAGGGTTGTAAATTCAAGCATTCAACAATCAACAACGTGAGAAATCACAAGGAAGACTTTGAAGGTTTCAAAGCAAGAAGAAGGAATTGGTTGAAGAAGGGTATTCAACATGAAGCGATTCAAGAAGATTGGAAAAGACAATTGTGGGGTAGATTTTCAAGAGATTGGTACTCTCTTTAAGGGTTAGGATAAGTTGAGAGAGGTGTCTCATTTATCTACGTGTAATCTAACTCAATTGTTATTCCTAGTAAGCAAATCTCCCGAATTTGAAAGGGAAGACTAGATGTAGCTCTCGGTGGTTGAGAGCGAACCAGTATAAAATCTCTTGTGTCGTTCTTCTTGATTTTTTCTTTACTTAATTACGTGATTTCATAAACAAGATAATCAATTAGGTTAGATTTGGGGTTTTTATATTTCTTAGTGAATCAATCATTAATTGGCAAGGTAAATCAAATTAGGTATGCTCATATTCTATTTGATTTTGATTCTTGGATCTCTGATATTTTGATTGTGTTCTAAAAGTGATTAAAAGTGATTTTTCAAGTTCTGATCAGTGATTAATTGATTAGCTGTGTAACTAATCGATTAACCAAAATTGAGCTATCAGCCTTTAATCGATTAACATATTTGCTAATCGATTAGCTTTATTTTGCTGTCAAACATTAATCGATTAAGGCACTCGATTAATTGATTAATTATGCTAAAAATCACTTTTCGCTGAACTATTTTCAATTATATTCGAAAATTTGATATTAACGCTTCCATTTACTATTAACCTCCCCTCTAGTAAATTGTTAAGCCGCTTGTTGGTTTCCAACAAATAATGTTTGTCTCTTGGGCTCTTATAGTACCAATCTTGGACTGGAAGTCTTCTTCTAGAATTTCTTCTTTTATTTCTTCTTCGAATTCAAATGGTTTCTTTGTAGTACCAAATCGGATTAGATTTATTGGAGGATAAAACTTATCAGGAGTTATTTCAGCTATTGTGGAATAAAATCTAATATACACCTTATACTGGGTTACTATGGAAGAATAGTGTTTGACAGATTCTTGGTAGTTGGGATAATTCTTGTAGATTTGGGAAAGGATAAAGGAATGAATTAATCCATACATATACAAGGTTTTTACTAATTCTGGATTAGTACCTGGCATTACAACTACCTTATTGAAAGCATAATGAGATATGTATCTTATTGTTGTAAAGGTCAAAGCTAATTGATTTAGTCTTCGGGTTAAAAGTCTGAGAAAATTATAATGGCCAACTAGGTTTAAAGGTGATGTATGATTGTTGCTTTTTGAGTTATTGGCTGATCCAGATGAGCTACTGGACTTGGACTTGTCTTTTTGTTGTGACCTTACTATCTCTATGAAGGGAGTAATATGGTTATTTGGCTTTGTAGTTTCCTGGGATATAGTCTCATGAGTTCCTTTAATTATCTGTTTATTGGTCTTGATATTGGGCTTTTCATTTTTCTGAACCTTTTCTTGTTCAATTACTCTATTTTTTATTTCTTGAGAATTTATTTTGCCACCCCATGTTCTATGGTTGCCACCCCAAATATTAAAATAATACTCATCATGCCCTTTTAAAAAAACATATTTTAACACGGGTCGTAAGCAGGTACTACGACCATAAGGTCGTAACACCCCCTTACGACCCTTTTAAAAACACAATTTTAATACGGGTCGTAAGCAGGTGTTACGACCAGCTGGTCGTAGTACCTGCTTACGACCACATATTTTTAAAGGGTCGTAAGCAGGTGCTACGACCAGCAGGTCGTAACACCTGCTTACGACCCGCATTAAAATCCTGTTTTTAAAGGGTCGTAATAGGGTATTACGACCTAATGGTCGTAGTGCCCCCTTACGACCCGTGTTAAATCCTTATTTTTTTTTATATAAACCCATTGATACCTGAAATTGTTTTTACCAAATCTTATACTTCATAATACTAAAACGTTGGTTTTAATGGCTGCTGTTGAACCTGAATTTCAAGGTAATTTTCAAATTTCATTCATAAAGTTTAGTTAGGATTAATGTTTTCAATAATTTAGTGTATCCTAATTGAAGAATTATTATGGGTTGTTTATTTAATTTTAAAATTTTTTTTGTAAAATTTTTACCAGGTCGTAACCCAGTGTTACGACCAGTGTTTATGTTGAAGTCGTAACACTGGTTTACGACCCATGTTTTTTTGAGGGTCGTAACCAAGTGTTACGACCCGTTTTTTTTTGTTTTTTTAAATTTTTTTTATAATCCTTTATTATTATTATTATTATTATTATTTATTATATTAACTTTTGTTTATTTTAAATATCTAATATAACATTTTTTATTGAAATCCTAATATTACATTTTTTATTCTAAATTTCTAATATAACTTCTTTTTATTCTAAAGTTCTAATATAAAATTTTTTTATGCTAAATTTGTAATACAACTTTTTATGTTAATTTTAAATTCCTATAACACTGTTTTTTTTAATTCTTTATTTTAAATTCCTAATGTAACATTGTTTTTTTTTTATTTTAAATTCATAATGAAACACTGTTTTTTTTCATATTTTTTATTTTAAATTCCTTTTAACATGTTATTTTTAATTTTTTTATTTTAAATCCTAATATAGCTTTGTTTTTTCATTTAACAATATTATTGCAGACTATAGTGATGACTTTTCGCATAATAAGATTTTTGCAAGTAGAGAGGAATTGATCCGTTGGGTTCAAGCTGTTGGAAAAGAACAAAAACATGTGATCGTTATATATCGGTCAGACACAGGCGGAGGGACGTATAAGAGAAGACCTAGGGTGTTTTTGGCTTGCGAAAGAAGTGGAAAATATAGGAAAAGAACAAAAGGTGAGGTAATGTGTGTATCCAGTACTCGCAAGTCTGAATGCCCTTTCAGGATTAATGCTTGGGATCTTGGTAATGGAAAAGGTTGGATGCTTTCGGTCAAATGTGGCGTCCACAATCACAAACCATGTGAAAGCTTGGAGGGTCATTATGGTAGGCCAACCAAAGAGGAAAAGGAGTTAATTGAGAACTTGACAAAGGCAGGGGTCAAACCGAAGGAAATTCTCATTAGTTGAAAGGACGGAACAAGAACAACACTACTACGTTGAGACAAGTGTACAATGAGCGTCAACGATTTAGAAAAAGTATCAGACATCCCAGGACCCAGATGCAGCATTTATTACAAAGATTGACTTCTTCTGGATATGTGACAAATTATGTAAAAGACGAAGAAAGTGATGTGGTCAAGGCCATTTTTTGGGCACATCCAAGTGGAATAACATTATTACATTCGTTCGGTATCGTTCTTGTTATGGATAGTACCTACAAAACAAATAGATACAGATATCCGTTTCTTGAGATCGTAGGTCAAACATCGACAGAGAAGACGTTCCATGTTGCCTTTTGTTATATGGAGGCTGAAAAGGCTTCCTACTTCACATGGGCTCTAGAGCGGCTTCGCAACTTGATTGAAAGTGATGATGTCATGCCTCAGATCATAGTGACTGATAAAGAAGATGCTCTGATTTTGGCAGTCAGGAAGGTATTTCCAACCTCTACGCACTTGCTATGTAAGTTTCATATCTCAAAGAACGTGCAGCATAGAGTGAAGCAGAACGTTTGTGAGACAAAAGATGAGACACCTATAATGGACGCTTGGAAAGCAGTCGTAGAATCTCGAGACTTGCAAGAGTATACAGATTATTTGAAAAAATTTAAGGATTTGTGCGGAATAATAATTTATGAGTATGTGGAACGTACTTACCTGCGACACAACAAGGAGAAATTTGTGGGTGTTTGGGTAAACCAATTGATGCATTTTGGTAATACCACAACTAATAGGTGAGTTAAAAAAACCCAAACATTTTTTTATGTATATTTTAGTGATGCGTTTTTACCTATTGAGTTTTAAAATAATTATTTTTTGTTTTATGTTTATTTTTTGTTTTACCAGGGTTGAGAGGCTCATGCCATATTCAAGAGATTATTGAGAGATAGTCAGGGGGATATGTGCACCAGCTTTGAGGCAATGGAGAACATGCTGCTATGTCAACATACTGATATTAAAGATTCTTTTGAAAGTAGTATCACCAAGGTGGATCATCGTGTAAATAATGATTTCTACAAGGAGTTGTGTCACTTTGTCTCGCGCAATGCGATAATACAAATTTGGGAGATCATAGAAAGTCTTCGCCAAACAAAAGGGGTAAGCTTATATTGTGATTGCAGAATCAGAAGAACTCACGGTCTACCATGCGAATGTGAACTTGCAAAATATTATAAAGAGGAAGTACCCATCCCTTTGGATGCAGTTCACGATCATTGGTGACGCTTGTCTTTTAATGAAAAAATAAAGACCTCTTTTTCACCAACAGATTTTGATCCAAATGTTGGAGAGTGCCCTAGTGGCAATCGTATTTTCTCTTTTACTTGTACTTATTTCATGTTTATGGATTATTACTATTAATAATAATGAGGCATTTCATTTATTATATTTATGCTTTAATTGTTTAATTAAAATAGATGTAATAAAGTCCTTAGGATTATAAGTTCAATGTCATAAGAATATCAAGTACATGACTTGATAGTGAGATCATATTGATTGATAATTATCCTTAAAGATTCCCTAGTCGAGTATTATAGTTAATAAGGACAACTATAATACATCGAGACTAGTATGTGGCAGACTGATGACTGTATCTCACCGGTCATGGATATGGGATATCAAGTCTTCACGTAAGTACACATTGGGACAATTGTGTACTGGATTGACCCGCCATGAGAATGCTACATGGGTTATTAAGTGAGTGTCATAAGCGATTCTCATAGTGACAATGGTGTACATGGTCCTTCGACCTGAAGTCGCTACGGTTCCCAACATGAGGAATTATATGCTTTCACGCAATCAAACGTCATCTTTAACCAGGTGATCATAACGGTTGTAGTCGAGTATATGACAAGTCATGTAGAGGGATGTGAGTGACGTAGATGGGATTTGTCTTTCCTTATCAATAGGAATTATATCTCTGGGCCCCTTGATTGAGTGAGACAGTGAAATGTATGGCCATACTCAAGACAGTCAGTATGAGATATTGACGAGACTTGTTTAGACGCGTTTACTCAGGAATCAAGAAACCATAGGTTACACTATTCATGGGTGACACGTTCCATGCCATGAGTGTAACTATGATATTTGGACAAAGGGATTAAACTTACACATGTTCATTGGTCACGGTAAAAGGTTTAGTCAAATCACAGACATTCCTGTCACTTGGGTAGCAATGATGTGTTGCTAGGTACCGCTCATTGCTTGTAAAATTAAAATGTGATTTTAACATTACTGCCAACGTTACAGGAACCTATAGGGTCACACACTAAGAGCAGATAAAATTGGAGATATTACATTTGATAAAAATACAATAGTTGTATTTTTATAAAATTAAATCTTTCTGATATGATTAAGATATGATTCGTTTTATCTTTATGTATAAGATATAAATTTGATTTTATCTTCTACATATAAGATAGAATTCGAATTTATCTCCTAAAAGCCCAACCAGTTGGTCTGATAATATTATAAATATAATATTATTAGCTATAAGGGATGAATATGTGTGAGACACAGAACGACAACCCTAGCCGTCATATCAAAGAGTGAGTGATACACAGACTCTCTTTTCTCCGCTAGCACTGAGAAGAGAGACGTGACTCCAATTGGGAATCTGTTCGTGTGGATACCAATAGAGGCACAACACATCGATGTGCTTGTGATTGACGAAGCGTTCGTGATAAGATTCGTTGGTCTCCTCTTCCCTGCAAAGGTAATTTTATTCCCTATCTCAAATCATGCTTTCACATGGATCCTGGATGGAAATAGGATATTATTATTATTTTTTTCCGCTACGTTTTGTCGCATCCTATTTTCTAACAGTGGTATCAGAGCCACTTGTGAAACCATGATTTGATTATTTTTGATTAAACATATTTTAATATGATTATGATGTGTTGGGATTAATCAAAAATTAAAATAAAAAAAAACGTTACGCATGAACTCACAAATCAATTTTGTTGCAAAAGATAAAGTATCAATTGCCGCTAGGCATGGCAAAAAAAACCAGAACCGTGGGCACCCGCCCAAACCCGATCCGCCATTAGCGGGGAAAAACCGTTCTAATCGGGTATCGGGGCGGGGGCGGGGAAAACCCGCTTTTTCTATCACGGGGCGGGGGCGGGTATGGTAATTCTACTATCCGCCCCGCACCCGGCCCCGAAACCGACCCGCTCACACTATATATGTATATTATATTATATATTATATATAATTTATAATAATAGTAATAAAAAAATATTAAAAATAATGTTTTGACTCTTAATAAAAATCACTCGTGGAAAATACTCTTTTAGAAAAGCTGTTTTTGAAAGAAAAAATTGATATATTATAAAAGAAAAGCTCTTTTAGAAAAGTTGTTTTTAAAAGAAAAACGGGGGCGGGTGTGGTACGGTTTTACCCGACCCCCGACGGGGGCGGGTGGGCTTTTATGATACCCGGCGGAGAGCGAAGGCGGGGGCGAAGACAATTTTTTGAGACGGGGGCAGGTGTGGGAAGTGCATAATCCGCCCCCGCACCGCCCCGTTGGCATGCCTAATTGCCGCATGTACTGATGCTCTCGCGCCGCGTGAATCAATTTGTTAAGTTAATATTGATTGTGCCGTGAATCAATTGACCACATGTCAATTGGCCGCATGTATATCAATTGTGCTTTTGCCACTATTCATGATGATGATGCCCTGTTCATGCGGCACATATGAGCACAATTGGAATTTGATTCCTTGGCATATTGTAATTTTTTTTTTAATCAAGAGTTGATACTTATTATTCTATCGAGAGTTGATAAAATATAATTTTTTTTTAATTCGTGACAAACATAATTTTTTAATAAAATAATAATGTATTTTATTTAATATATTATTTGTTGTATGGTGAATGGTCATGGCCTCTTATATCGTTTCGTGCCTTGTGTATGTTTTATTTTCTTTTGGTTTATTTTTAAATACGGCCTGCGTGTCGTGCCTCTCTCCATATTTCTCCATATTCAATATGTATTTCTTTTCTCATCTAAATCCCCTCATGAACGAGGTTTCTATTTGTAATATTTTTATTAAAAATTGTGAAAGACTTGAAGATGAAAAGGAAAGGAGATTTAAGGAAGGCTCTTGGAGAAGGACCGGTGCATACATTCAAGGAATGCTCTTGGAGAAGAAGCTATGCGTTTAGGATCTTTGTATTAATTCACTCATTGGCTTGGGTGAATTAGTTTTTCTAGGCCATGACTATATCACATAGTTTATAATTATAGTATGTATGTGATGCATGTTATCGTTATAATGTATGTTAATGTAAGATAAAATAGGTGAGATCACTTAAATATAAAACCCCTCAAACTGAAATATTAAGTTATATGCCTTCCAATGCTTGACACTCGTCTTGATTGATGTCGTTTTGAATGTGGGTCTGCTAAAGTAGAGTACGTTTATCTACATTGGTCAGACGCGAAGGAATAAATGTAATATTCGTTATGTCAACCATTGGGTCCAACTTAAATGGATGGTTCAATAGGTTTGAAGATCTATAGGCAAAAGAGTTGGGTATAAATTAATAAGTTAATTTTGAATAAATGTTATTCACCCAATTGATCCAAGAGTCACATGAGATGTGATTGGGAAAGGGTTCCTTACCTAAATAATCTAATTGTGGGTGATCAGCTAAAGTTGACTCATGATAAGATGAAATATGGATCTTGGTCCCACTAGAAAATCTTACGCTGAGATTTTTCGAGTCAATATTGAGGGTTATTGATTTGAGGAAAATAGTGGGAGTAATATTTAATAAAAGTCCTTATTAAATATTTAATAAACATGATTTTAATTCTGCTTTTATTTTGTTGTTAGATCACCATGGCATCAAACAATTCAAATAACTTATCACTGCGATCCGTCCTTGAGAAGGACAAGCTGACGAGAATTAATTTCCTGGACTGGTATCGAACCCTAAGGATTGTCCTTAGGAATGAGAAAAAAATGTATGTGCTAGAGCAACCGCTCCCTGAAGCACCCCCCGCTAATGCACTGGCTGCTGAGCGGAATGCTTTCCGTAGACATCAAGATGATGCCTTAGAAGTTGCAACTCTCATGCTTGTCACTATGACCCCTGACCTTCAGAAGGTTCACGATAACATGAGTGCGTACGATATGATCGTACACCTTAAGGAGCTCTATCAAGGGCAAGCAAGGCATGACCGTTTTGAGGTCACAAGGTCCCTTTTCACTTGTAAGATGACAGAGGGAAGCCCGGTTAGTCATCATGTAATCAAGATGATTGGTTATATTGAGAACATTGAGAGGATGGGTTTCCCACTAGGTCAAGAGTTGACCGTTGACTTAGTTCTGCATTCCTTACCACAGAGCTTCAGTCAGTTTGTCATGAATTACAATATGAACAACATTGACAACACTCTAACTGAATTGTTAGGGAAGTTGAAAACTGCTGAGCATGATATCAACAAGGGAAAAATTGTATTGTTGGTTCAAAATGGAAAGGGCAAAGGTAAGGCCAAAGGGAAAGCACAAAAACCTAAGGATAAGGGCAAAGCTAGAGTAGCTAAGGCTCTTAAGCCTAAAGGTGGGGTGGCTAAGGAGGGAAATTGCTTCCATTGTAACAAGGATGGACATTGGAAGAGGAATTGCCCAGATTACCTTAAAGAGAAAGAAATGAAGAAAAGCAGAGTCTCTTCTTCAGGTATTTTTGTTATAGAAGTTAATTTTTCTGCTTCAACATCATGGGTATTAGATACTGGATGTGGATCTCACATTTGTGTTAATGTGCAGGATCTAAAAAGGAGTGGAAGATTAGCTAAAGGTGAAGTCGAACTGCGAGTTGGAAATGGAGCACGAGTTGCCGCCATTGCTGTTGGAACTTGTAGTTTAACCTTACCTAGTGGATTAGTTTTAGAACTAGAGGATGTTTATTGTGTACCTGCTATTCGTAGGAATATTATTTCAGTTTCATGTTTAGACAAAGTAGGTTTTTCGTTTTCAATAAGGAACAAATGTTGTTCCATTTATTTGAATGAGATGTTTTATGGCAGTGCACAATTAATAAATGGTCTTTATTTGTTAGATCTTGATCATCCAGTCTATAACATTAATGCTAAAAGGTTTAAATCAAATGATACAAACCAAACTTTTCTTTGGCATTGTCGTTTGGGCCATATAAATGAGAAACGCATTTCTAAGCTTCATAAAGATGGATTCTTAGACTCATTTGATTTTGAATCTTATGAGACATGTGAGTCTTGTTTGATGGGCAAGATGACAAAGGGCCCATTTACTGGCAGCAGTGAACGGGCTAATGAACTTTTGGGACTCATACATACAGATGTATGTGGGCCTATGAGTTCAAATGCTAGAGGAGGTTACCCGTACTTCGTCACATTTACTGATGATTTTAGTAGATATGGGTATGTATATCTGATGAAATACAAACATGAAACCTTTGAAAAGTTCAAGGAATTCAAGAATGAAGTACAAAATCAACTTGGCAAAAGTATTAAAGCCCTTCGATCTGATCGAGGTGGTGAATACCTTAGCCAAGAGTTCGATGACTATCTAAAAGAGTGTGGTATAGTATCTCAACTCACTCCTCCTGGAACGCCCCAGTGGAATGGTGTTTCAGAAAGGAGAAACCGAACCTTGTTGGACATGGTTAGGTGTATGATGAGTCAATCGGACCTTCCTATCTCTTTTTGGGGACATGCTCTGCTTACAGCTGCTTTTACACTTAACCGATCTCCATCGAAAGCGGTTGAAAAGACACCATATGAGATATGGACTGGGAGGCGTCCTAGTATGTCTTTTCTCAGGATTTGGGGTTGTGATGTTTATGTGAAACGTCTACTTTCTGATAAACTTAGTCCCAAATCTGACAAATGCTACTTTGTAGGATATCCCAAAGAAACTAAGGGATACTATTTCTACAATCCCTCAGAAGGCAAAGTGTTTGTCGCTCGCACATGCGTGTTTCTTGAAAGAGAATTTCTCTCTAAAGGAAATAGTGGGAGGAAAATAGATCTTGATGAGATTCAAGAATCCCAAAGTAGCCAAGACCAAGTGATGGATGTTGAGCAAGTTCCACAAGATGTTGTGGATGTACAACCTGCTCAAGTTACACAAGTTTTGCGTAGGTCAAGTAGGATTCCTCTTCAGTCAGAGAAATATGGATTTCTCTTGACTCAAGAGGATGACATTATGATTTTTGATCAAGATGAACCTACTACTTACCAAGAGGCTATAAACAGCCCTGACTCTGAGAAATGGCTTCAAGCCATGAGATCTGAGATGGAGTCCATGCACACCAACCAAGTTTGGATCTTGGTTGATCTACCTGATGGGGTAAAACCAATTGGGTGCAAATGGGTTTTCAAGAAGAAGACTGACATGGATGGTAAAGTACATACCTTTAAAGGACGATTGGTTGCTAAAGGTTTCAAACAAGTTCATGGTATTGACTATGATGAAACTTTTTCACCGGTTGCCATGCTTAAATCCATTAGGATCTTGCTTGCTATTGCAGCATTTCATGATTATGAAATCTGGCAGATGGATGTCAAAACTGCTTTCCTTAATGGAAATCTTTTAGAGGATGTGTATATGACACAACCTAAAGGTTTTGTTGATCCAAAGGATGCTGGAAAGGTTTGTAAGCTGCAACGATCCATTTATGGATTGAAACAAGCTTCTAGGAGTTGGAATATTCGATTCGATGATGCCATCAAACAATTTGGTTTCATCAAGAACGAAGAAGAGTCTTGTGTATATAAGAAGGTTAGTGGGAGCGCAATTGTCTTTCTTGTGTTGTATGTGGATGACATACTACTCATCGGGAATGACATTCTTACCTTACAGTCTGTCAAGACTTGGTTAGGGAATTGCTTTTCTATGAAGGATTTGGGTGAAGCAACCTATATATTAGGCATCAAGATTTATAGAGATAGATCAAGGGGATTGCTTGGCCTAAGTCAAAGTTCGTACATAGACAAAGTGTTGAAACGGTTCAACATGCAGGATTCCAAAAGGGGATCTTCGCCAATGTCACATGGTATAACCTTGTCAAAGGAACAGTGTCCTTCCACTAAGGAAGAAAGGGAACGCATGGATAGAATTCCATATGCATCTGCAATTGGATCTATCATGTATGCCATGATATGTACTCGACTTGATGTTTCGTATGCTTTGAGCATAACGAGCAGATACCAGTCAGATCCAGGTGAAGGTCACTGGACAGCAGTCAAGAATATCCTAAAGTACTTAAGAAGAACTAAGGATGATTTCTTGGTATATGGAGGTGAAGATGAGCTGGTTGTAAAGGGACGCTAGCTTCGAGACTGATAAGGACAATTTCAGATCACAATCTGGATTTGTATTTTGTTTGAACGGTGGGGCTATATGCTGGAAGAGTTCAAAGCAAGAGACTGTAGCCGATTCTACAACAGAAGCTGAGTATATAGCTGCATCATAAGCATCAAAGGAAGCGGTTTGGATTAAGAAGTTCATAACCGAACTTGATGTTGTTCCTAGTATTGAGTTTCCAGTGGACCTCTATTGTGACAACAATGGAGCCATTGCGCAAGCTAAGGAACCGAGATCTCACCATAAATCCAAACATATACTTTGGCGTTTTCACATCATTCGAGAGATAATTGACAGAGGAGATGTGAAGATATGCAGAGTTTCAACAGATGATAATATTGCTGATACACTGACTAAACCTCTTGCCATAAAAAAGCATAAGGGACATGTTAGGGCTTATGGTATTAGATACATGAACGATTGGCACTAGTGCAAGAGGGAGATTGTTGGAGAATGCCCTAGTGGCAATCGTATTTTCTCTTTTACTTGTACTTATTTCATGTTTATGGATTATTACTATTAATAATAATGAGGCATTTCATTTATTATATTTATGCTTTAATTGTTTAATTAAAATAGATGTAATAAAGTCCTTAGGATTATAAGTTCAATGTCATAAGAATATCAAGTACATGACTTGATAGTGAGATCTTATTGATTGATAATTATCCTTAAAGATTCCCTAGTCGAGTATTATAGTTAATAAGGACAACTATAATACATCGAGACTAGTATGTGGCAGACTGATGGCTGTATCTCACTGGTCATGGATATGGGATATCAAGTCTTCACGTAAGTACACATTGGGACAATTGTGTACTGGATTGACCCGCCATGAGAATGCTACATGGGTTATTAAGTGAGTGTCATAAGCGATTCTCATAGTGACAATGGTGTACATAGTCCTTCGACCTGAAGTCGCTACGGTTCCCAACATGAGGAATTATATGCTTTCACGCAATCAAACGTCATCTTTAACCAGGTGATCATAACGGTTGTAGTCGGGTATATGACAAGTCATGTAGAGGGATGTGAGTGACGTAGATGGGATTTGTCCTTCCTTATCAATAGGAATTATATCTCTGGGCCCCTTGATTGAGTGAGACGGTGAAATGTATGGCCATACTCAAGACAGTCAGTATGAGATATTGACGAGACTTGTTTAGATGCGTCTACTCAGGAATCAAGAAACTATAGGTTACACTATTCATGGGTGACACGTTCCATGCCATGAGTGTAACTATGATATTTGGACAAAGGGATTAAACTTACACATGTTCATTGGTCACGGTAAAAGGTTTAGTCAAATCACAGACATTCCTGTCACTTGGGTAGCAATGATGTGTTGCTAGATACCGCTCATTGCTTGTAAAATTAAAATGTGATTTTAACATTACTGCCAACGTTACAGGAACCTATAGGGTCACACACTAAGAGCAGATAAAATTGGAGATATTACATTTGATAAAAATACAATAGTTGTATTTTTATAAAATTAAATCTTTCTGATATGATTAATATATGATTCATTTTATCTTTTTGTATAAGATATAAATTTGATTTTATCTTCTACATATAAGATAGAATTCGAATTTATCTCCTAAAAGCCCAACCAGTTGGTCTGATAATATTATAAATATAATATTATTAGCTATAGGGGATGAATATGTGTGAGACACAGAACGACAACCCTAGCCGTCATATCAGAGAGTGAGTGATACACAGACTCTCTTTTCTCCGCTAGAACTGAGAAGAGAGACGTGACTCCAATTGGGAATCTGTTCGTGTGGATACCAATAGAGGCACAACACATTGATGTGCTCGTGATTGACGAAGCGTTCGTGATAAGATTCGTTGGTCTCCTCTTCCCTGCAAAAGGTAATTTTATTCCCTATCTCAAATCATGCTTTCACATGGATCCTGGATGGAAATAGGATATTATTATTTTTTTTCCGCTGCGTTTTGTCGCATCCTATTTTCTAACACCAAAACCATACGTGGATGAGATATATCGTCAAGTAGAAGCATTAGATGATAAGGGTGTGCTTGAAAAGAAAAGATATTTTCAAAGATTACACGAGTTTGTGTATCCAACAACAACTTCAATGAAGCCCTCTAAGTATAAAGTGAAGACAAAAGGCGGTGTGAAGGGTAGTAGGAAGGAGGCAGCACATGAAAAATCTACAAAGCGTGAACCATCTCATTTGGAAGATGATGTCATGAAAGGTGCTTATCCATCCAATGGATCTCAATCTAAAACAAAGGGTTCACAATCTACCAGGTCAAAAACAAAAGGGTCTCAATCTACAGGTGATTGCCAATTGTTATTTTTTATTCTTTATTAATATGTTTTGTCAATTGTGATCATTTATTCTTCTCAATCTATAGGATCCAATATAAAGGGTTCTCAAACAAACATGTCAACCAAAAGAAAGCGTTCTACAGAAACATATAATGCTTGGAGAACAATGTTGACAGCTTTCCCTGATGTGTTACACCTGTTCATTCACAAAATAATTAATGTCAAGGCTGATGGAAATTGTGGCTTCCGTGTCTTATCATTGTATAGATATGGCACAGAAGAAAACTACATGCTGATTCGACAGGAGGTTATAAAGGAGATGATTAATAAAAAAGTTCTGTATGTTGACATATTAGGACAATCCTATTATGACAAAGCATATAATGCATTATATGTTGATGGATTAGGTGCTGTATCACAAGCAAAGTGGTTTGAGGTTCCAGACATGGGACATGCAGTTGCTAACTTGTACAATGTTGGGCTAGTGATTATTTCGTCAACAACAGGTGAATGTCAAACGTTCTTTCCATACAGGACATCTTTGGAAACAAGTGAAAAAAAAATTTGGGTGATGGGAAATGTGCGTAAAAGCCATTGGGTACAGGTAACATTCAATTCAATATACAATGTTTATAAAGTATTTTAATTTGTGCGAATTACTAACGTCACTTCAATTCACTTGCAGATTCATTGGAAAGAAGGTTCACCAATACCTCCAATATATGTAGGATGGTGGAGAAATGCAAGTACGGGAGTCCTTGCATGGGAATCTCATTTTCAAGAACGTCTTCAAATGTTCAAACAATTTTTGCTTTTGGTGCGATTCACCTCTTCAGTGGCCTCTTCTGTAGACACTCCTAGAACTTCGTGCAACAAAACCACTGCCTCAGGCTTCGACGGTTTATCCCAAGGGATGAGGTAGCCCGTCACAGGAATATGGAGCAGGGACGAAACGTCGTCCAGTGTCACCGTAATCTCGCCACAGGGTAGATGGAAGGTGCATGTGTCTTCATAAAAACGCTCCACAAACGAGCTCAGTATGCGCCTATCCGTCATTTGATATGACGAATCGATCAGAGGCGCAAGTCCAGAACCTAGAACAAGTGTACGAACTTGTTCCGGTAACTGAGCTAATGACCTCAACCCAAATATCCGGTTAAGAAACCGGTTTAATGGACCAGGATCCTGCAAGTAGGAGATAATAATTAGTTATGCAATTTAATTTAAAAAAAATTACAAAGGCTATGACATCTAACTTAAATATTACTTACATTGCCCTTCCATATCTCCTTGGCCCTGTGGTCGCTGTAAGTAGTCAACAGAGTCTCATTTTGAGGGTCGTCGACGTCTTCGTCTAATTCCGCTGCATTGACATCTGGATCGTTGTTCCCCACATTTAAATATGTTGCTGCTGCTGCCTCTGCCTCTACAGCCTCTGCTGCCGCTGCTCGTGCTGCAGCACGTTCATCCATAAGACGCTTGCGATTTGATGCACTGGGCCGGTTTCTCGCAGGAGGACGAGGAGGAGAGTCATCGCGAGATGCCATCTGAAAAGAAACAACAATTCAACATTACGTATGAAACTCATGAATTGAAAGGATGTAATATGAAGTGACAAGAAATCAATATTGTATAGGTAAGAAGCTATGATTTGAGTAAATGATCAATGTAGAAAGACAAATAAATACTTAATCAAAAAACATTCAGTAAGAAAAATGACTTAAAAAAAATAAAAAAAATATATTCAATATATTCTTTTTTACTTGGGTTTAGGCCCCATTGACTTAAAAAAAAAATAAAAACATGAATAAATGACAATATATACATAGAGTGACAAATAACAAGCAATTCATTGTCATCACATGTAAAACAACAATGCAAATAAGATCAACACTAAGCACAACCCCAATGCAAATGCAATGAAAACTACACAAAGAAATACTACAACAATGCAGACTAGAAACATAGCTCATTCATAGTTCAACTGGTTCAAGTGATTGATTCTATCTTTTTTTTTTTAATTTAAACATCAAGTACTCTAAGATGAGGCAACTACTCCTAACCCAATGGACTCTTTAGTTGTTTTAAAAACGTCAAATCACTATAAAATTGTGAAGTACTTTGAACTAATTTGGGCAACTACCCACAACATCTATACATTAAGCACATAGCCTATATTGCAGTTAGTTGTTCAAATCACAATTCTAATAGTAGTAATAGTGATTCTTGTTTTCTCTACAGGTGAGCTTGATAATTCAAGAAACTCTTAGACTATACCCTATAACAGGGGCATCGGTGAGGCAAGCAATTAAAAGATATGCTCATGGACCAATGTTGGTGATGACTGTGTCACCTCAATATGGCATGCAAATTGTCTTCATCAGGAGATTATGATAATTATTATTGTATCACCAACATATGCTCATCAATGTTTTGAATGTTAATTCCATTAACTTTTTCTCAAATCAGTGTTGAATTGTATCACTCCCCTGGTAGTATCAGCTACTATTTGATTCATTGGACATGAAAAGTGTATTTTCATGGCACCTTGTCTTCGCACCTTTTTTATTTTATTTTATTTTTTCACTTGCTTTGTAATCATTGAATTGATAATCTACTATTGTTATTCTAATGCAAAAGTGTTTGATCAATTTATATAAAAGACAATAACTTACACAATTAAACAAGTTCTCTGACCAAATAAGTAAAATTAAGGGAGAATGCATATATAAATCTAATTGAGGATGCCTGTAGTTAACTGTTAACCCTTGGGCATAGGAGCATTAGTATTTTTCACACTGTTTAGAGACAGATCATTACTTCTCAAATGATTTTCAAGACTAGTAGCAGGTTAAAAGCCTAAAGCAAATTCCCATCCATTATATCAGCCAATTGGATCTAGATTAGGTGTTTAGATGTCAAACTATTGACAAGAGGGACCAGATTTTTTAAGAAAGGATAGATACCAATATAGGATCCTATTCTTTATTTTTTATTTTCTTATAGAAAACACCGGAGAAGATTGTGGACTACGTATGCCAAATGCAATAAAAAAATCACAAAAGACTATGCAATGGAACATGTTCATGTGACACAATTTTCTTTCTAAAATAATTAATTTTTCTTTGTTACTTAACTAAATCAAGTACTCTTAATATACTATTAAACTCGTAAATCATGCAGATTTGTGAGGAAAGTGTTAAGAATCATGTGTCATAGAGTATGGATGGTGGGGTTATAATATTGGGGAAGAAAAAAATTACCTAGGAGAAGACACGGAGAAGACGCGAGTGAGAAGAATGGAGCAGCGATCGAAGAACGGAGAAGCGCCGGTGAGATGGACGGAGAAGCGCCGGTGAGATGGACGGAAAAGCGAATCTCGAGTGAGAAGACGAGAGAGGAGAGGGAAAACGTAGTGGCTGTGTGAGGTTCTGAGGAAAATGAGGAGTTAAACATGAAATTTACACGGGTCGTAATGGGGTGCTACGACCTTCCGGTCGTAAGCACCCATTACGACTGTTTAAAAAAAGTGTTGTCAGACAGGTCGTAAGCAGGTGTTACGACCTGCTGGTCGTAGGACCTGCTTACGACCCTTTAAAAATATGTGGTCGTAAGCAGGTACTACGACCAGCAGGTCGTAACACCTGCTTACGACCCGTTTTAAAATTGTTTTTAAAAGGGTCGTAAGGGGGTGTTACGACCTGATGGTCGTACTGCCCCCTTACGACCCGTGTTAAAATATGTTTTTTTAAAGGGCATGATGGGTATTATTTTAAAATTTGGGGTGGCAACCATAGAACATGGGGTGGCAAAATAAATTCCCTATTTCTTCAACTTGACTACATAGCCCATTAATTGCCATGTTTATATTACTGAGAGTAGAATTTACTTGTCCTTGTAGAATATTCATACTCATCTTTAGCATATACTTATTTCCAGTATTAGTTGATCATTAGTCGTAGTTGGTATGTGTAACACCCTTACAAATATTTAGTTAATTTAAGATTTATAAAAATATGGACTTGAAAATTTCTTTTTAAATTAAAATACTTAAGAATATTTTTCCAGAAAAACGGACAGAGTTTCCTCTGTTTTTCGGACCTTCCCCAAAATTTCCTGTTTATACCTGTCAGTCCAGAATTATTTAAAAACATAATACACAATAGCAAAATAGCCAGATCAAACCTAAAGCCCAATTAGTACACTTCAGGGAACATAACTATTACATATTCTAAATTACAAAAATAATAGTTTTTCACATAATTAAACTACAATCCACTCATAAAATAACGATCGAGCACTCCACGTGGTGGAGTGTCATTCCTGCTCGGCCTGAAACTGTGTCTGCTCAAACTTTGAACCTGTAAAAATGGTTGCAAGAGTGAGCTTTACACATGAAGTAAAGAAGTAGTTTCTAACTAGACATAATAACCTACCAAGTCAAACACAAATATTTCAAGTAGTTCAAAACGTAGCAAACCCAGACAAATCAAATTCATACACATTTATAATCTTTTCTTTCGTTCATCATTCTTATCACTTTTCTTAATATGCTTTCTTTCTCATTTTCTAATGCATTTCTCTTTTCATTTTCTCTTTTCTTTCTTTCATTTCCATTCTTTTTCCTCTTATTGTCGACACGCCTCGACAGGCTCACGCCGATTTATTCTTTTAATGCCGACACACCTCGACAGGCTCGCATCGGTGCCGACACGCCTCAACAGGCTCGCATCGATCTTCCATCTTTTATTATCGACACGCCTCGACAGGCTCGCATTGATGCCGACACGCCTCGACAGGCTCGCATCGAACTTCCATTTTCTTATTACCGACACGCCTCGACAGGCTCGCATCGGACTTTTATCTTTTACCTTTCTCTCTTTTTCTTTTTCTTTTTCTTTTTCTTTTTCTCTTCCATATATATATATATTCATTTTCACACATTTCCACATTATATAATTATCATTTAACATATCATTTTTCCTCATACAATTCAATTTCCCCTTTTTATCTTTATTTAGCATCTCTTTTCATCATTCAACACATACATAACAACTATAACATACAATAACTCACCAATATCAACCAAGGTTTCATATTCTTCAATTAAGTACTCATGACAGCATTTAACAATTAACATACACATTTAATCACAAACTTATTAGTGGTTTTATTTCCTTTATTCTCATTCTAGTTTACATCTCATACAAAAATACTCTTCTTTTATTTATTATCCAATTCATCATGCGATACACATTTAGCACACTAACATCATAATTCAACCATTCAATTTACCAAGTTCCTACTTTTCCTTTTTAATTGTTCTGTTCCTCAATTACCCCTTATATTATACACATATATCTCTTTAAATCAACCAGACATACAAACAATAATCACTTATAATCATTCACAATTAACAACCAGAGTTCATGTTCTTCAATAAACATATATGATAACATATAGCATTTAACATGCATATTCATTCACAAGTATCAATTTATGGCTCATTTAATTTATTTTCTTACTTTATATTTAATCTAAATTAATTACCCGAATAATCAGTCACAAGCATACCCACATATTCTTAGCAAGTATTATAAACTAATCAGAAAATACTCTCTAAAGCAAGGTAAAACACCCCTTACCTCAGGGTTCTATTAGAACCAATTTCAAGACGTGCAGAGAGCTCCCGATTCGGCAACGGTCCAATCGATCCCGATCCAAGCATCCGCACCGGCCTGACTCGGTTGAACCCAATCAGCAGCAGCAACAAACCCCGGTTTAGCAAAAACCCACATCCGTTTCGACCCGGTTCGGTTCGGACCCAATCAAACCGCCTTGACCCAACCACATGGTAGCAGCATCACAACGAGCGACGGTCCACCGGCATGTAGTTTGTTGTCCCAATCATAGCAGTTTTCCTTGCACATCAGCACGCATTTGACTCGGTTCAGCCCAAGAACCGGTTCGAACACATCCACCCAGCAGCAATAGCTGCGAACATGACTCCACAGCGGCACGAAAGAGACAAAGTTGAGGCCTCCTTAATGATCTTGAGTCGCGGTTTGTATGGCAATGGCGGTGGTTGGCAGCAACCAAGAACAAGGGAGGGAGAGGTGGCTTAGCAGGCTCCATGTCACGACGGTGACACAGTTGCAGGGAGAGAGGGAGAAAGATGAGTTCTGGTTCCAGATTCGAGCAGTGGTGGCGGCTATTTGAGAAGGAGTAGAGGTCGCGATTCGCGACTTGGAGGGAGAGAGATCGCAAAGCAGTGGCGACGCGACCTGGGGAGGGGGAAAACGCGAGCGCCGGCGGAGGAGAGAGAGAGCGTGCGGCGGCCATGGCTTCGGGGGTGGTGGCGACTGGAACAGAGGGAGAGAGCGAGCATCACGAGGAAGAAGAATGGGGGGGGGGGGTCTTGGTGGCTGCTCGTAAGGGAAGAGGAAGAGAAACAACATACAAGACCTAGGGTTTTCCTCTTTTGTTCTATTTTTATTTGTTTATTAACTCATAAAAATTACTAACAATAAAATCTAATCACCATATAAATACATATAAAAATCATAACAAGAAAATTTGGATGTATTTAAAATGATTTAATGTTGACCATGTTAATATCAAAGTAAAGAATAGAAATTATATTTTTCATGTAGGGTCATTGTTTTAAATAAATTCACTTTAAAATATAGGAGTAAGACATACTTTCGTAAATACCGTAGGGTATTTTAAGATGTCCAATGCTCTAATGATTAATTTTAAGGATTAACCATTTAATTTAGAAAACTCAAAGTTTATATTACAAACGAAAATCAGGATGTTACAGTATGTCTTTCGACATATTACTGGATTTTGCATTACTCGGAGAGTTTTGCTCCATCTGATACAATAATCAATTAGTCATTATAACATAATAATATCAGAAGGTTATATTTTATCATAAGGATCTAATTCAAGCTCTTTAATTAGTTCCTCAATTTTTATAATAAAAACTAATCTTATCTTGTCATTATCTCTTTCAGTATTAATTATTTGTTTCTCCATTCTATTATGTAATCTTTCTTTTTCACTTTTAATTAATCTAATTACGTGAGGCATTTTTTCTTTAGTTAGTTTCTTTACTTCATCTAACACATATAACATCCTACTATTTTGTCAAAATCTAGTTCTTGATTTTCCATTATCAGTCAAAAATGTGGATTATTTATTATAGTGAAATCTATTCTAACATTAAAATGATATTCTATGAAATCTACTATTGAATGAAAAATGGTTACTATTCAGTGAAGTCTGGTGGTCCTATTAGAGGCAAGGGCCCAATGCAGAGGTCAGGTCCTTATTCTCAGTTTAGAGCAGCAGTTCCAAGGGGATCGAACCAAACTGGGAATACCTCTGGTCCTATTCCGACTTGTCCACATTGTGGAAGACAACATAGAGGAGTGTGCTGGAGTTTGGATCCGTGCAGGAAAGAGGACTCTGTTTCCATTGCGGTCAGCTTGGACACTTCGCAGCAAATTGTCCCAAGAGCACAGTGAAGAAAGATGTTAATGTAGCAAAGGTGCAGAAAGCAAGTGGAATCCAACCACTTCAGAGGGGCAAGGTGTATACACTGGATGGTGAAGAAGTGGCAGATGTTAATGAGCTAATCAGAGGTACTTGTCATGTTAACAATATTCCTTGTGGTGTTCTGTTTGACTGTGGAGATACACATTCTTTTATTTCTGTTGATTGCATAAAGAAGCTAGGATTGTCAGCTATAGAAATGCCTTATAAATTATCAGTTTCAACCCCTACTAATTCTTTTGTAGTCACATCACAAATGTGTTTGGATTGCCCACTTCGAGTGTTGGAGCGGGAAAGTAAATCTGATATGTCTGCTATTAACTAGATTAGACATCATTCTGGGCATGGACTGAATGTCTCAACACCATGTTCTTATTGATTGTCATTAGAAAACTTTTATCTTTAGTAATCCTTCTTTAGCTGCCATAGAAGTAAATGAAGTGGCTAATGTTAGTCAGATTCCAGTAGTCTGCGAATTTCCCGAAGTCTTTCCTGTAGAGATACCCGGATTATCACCAAACAGAGAAGTAGAGTTTGGCATCGATCTTATGCCTGGTACAGGTCCTATTTCTATCTCACCTTACAGAATGGAACCTCCTGAACTAGAAGAGTTGAAAAAGCAGTTAGAGGAGTTATTGGCAAAGAAGTTGATTAGGCCAAGTGTATCTCCTTGGGGAGCTCCGATTCTTTTTTTCAAGAAGAAGGACGGCAGCCTCCGGATGTGCACTGATTATCGAAGGTTGAATGTTGTGACAGTGAAAAGAAAATATCCACTCCCTTGCATCGATGATTTGCTAGATTAGTTAAGGGGAGCAGCGGTGTTTTCTAAAATCGACCTCCGATTGGGATACCATCAAATCCGTATCCGAGAAGAGGACATTCCTAAGACTGCATTCAGGACACATTATGGGCATTTTGAGTATGTTGTGATGCCTTTTGGTTTAACGAATCTCTTGCAATATTCATGGATTACATGAATAGAATCTTCAGGCCTTATTTAGATTCTTTTGTAATAGTTTTCATCGATGACATCCTCATCTATTCTAAGAGTCCAAGTGAGCATGGAGAGCATTTGAGAACGGTGTTGCAAGTTCTCAAAGACAAGCAGCTTTATGCAAAGCTTTCTAAATGTAGTTTCTGGCTAAACGAGGTTCACTTTCTAGGTCATGTAATTTCTGAGAAGGGTGTTGCCAGTCAAAATTGAAGATAGACAGGTTAAGTAGCTTAGAGGCAAGGAAATCTCTTTGGTAAGGTGATTTGGAACAGAAACAATGTGGAAGAAGCTACTTGGGAGCTAGAAGATAAAATGAAAGGTTCTCATCCACACTTGTTCAATGCCAACCGAATTTCGAGGACGAAATTCTGGTAAGTGGGAGAGGATTGTAACATCCCGATTTTAATTCCAAGCTTTATTATGAAAATTAGGTGATGTAATCGATTACATTGGGATGGTAAATGATTACAATCATTCTGTGAGAAACACTAATTTTGAATCCAGGAAGGTAATTGATTACTTTGGGGAAAGTAATCGATTACAAGGTTTCTGTGAGAAATTCTTTAGTTGAAGAATTGGGGTGGTAATCGATTACTTTCTGAGGTAATCGATTACCAACACGAATTACATGAAAAAAATAAGGTCTTGAGGACCACTCATTTGTGGCTTCCTCAAGAAGCTACTCATTTTGGGCCACATATCTCTTTTCTTCTTGCCAAAGAAAAAGAAACACAACCACATAACAATAACAAACACAACACACAACACATTTCATTCTTCATCATCTTCTTCTTTTCCTCTCAAGGATTCCAAGAACAAGCATCATCATCATCAACTAAGAAACCCTAGAAATCAAGCATTGTAATCATCATGAACAACATCCCCATAATCTTCTTCAAACCTTAAGAAAGAAGAGAAGTTCAAGATTACCCTTTTTTCTCTCTCTCAAAGTCATCCCTCTCTCTCTTCTTCCTTGAAGTTTCTCAACATCATAGCTATGGAGATTTCTATACACACATGCCTCATCATCAAGAACAAGTGAAGAACAACTCACTTTCCTCATACAACTCTCATCACAAGCTCATCCAAACCCATTAGATATTGGCTCTTCTAAGGTGGCAAGCCATGTTTAAGAGGTTTAGGTTCTAAGGTTCACAAAGCAAGCTAGAGTACAAGTCTCCTTATCTCTCATCAATCTTGAGGCAAGGAGTGGGTGTTACCCTAACTTAGGGTTGGGTTTCTAATATGTTTATAGTTACTTGCTAATATTGGGTGTTAGTTTAGGATATAAAACCATAGGGTAGTGAATATAAATAATTATTAAGGAATAAAAATGAAGGAAATATACTCTTGTTGATGTTGTGCATATGTGTACATGTGATTGTTGTTTTGAGTATTTAAATGGTAAACATGATTGATTATTTGATTATGTATGATTATTCGATTAGGAACATGGAAGATGAAAACCTAGAAATTATCAAAGAAATGGCTAAGAGAATAGTTGATAGTAATGACTAAATGAGTTAAGAGAAATTGTACGAATGAATGATGATGAATGTAGATTGATGAATAATTGAACAAACCAAATAATGAATTAAGAGTTAAAGATTAAGGAATGTGCAGTGGAATTGACCATTGGGGGACACTGACCCGCTAGGTGTCCAAACGCCTTATTAGGTGAAACGCCCCATCAGGCGTAAACGCCCCATTAGGTGAAATGCCCCGTTAGGCGCGTGTGTCACCAATGGATCAATTCACTGCTAAATAAAAGAAATGTGAAGTGAAAATGAAAGTGAAAAGAGATAAGAAGAGAAAGAGAGAAGTGATATGAATGGACCTAACGGGTGATGCCTAATGGGTGCCTAAATTCCTAATGGGTACAAATGCCCTAGCAGGTGCAATCAAATCCTAGTGGTGCATTAATAATGGAATGGATTGTGTGTATGCCAGGTCAAAGTCAGCCGTGCGGCCGGGTGCAGTAAGTCGCGCATGTGGTTGCGTGCAATAAGCCGCGATCGGTCTGTTCGCAATGATTGTGTGAGTCACATGGGGAGACGTGTGCAACTATAAGATGACACATTGAGGTTGTGGGAAATAATGGATATACACACAATGTCCTAAAAGTCATGATAAAACTTTAAGTGAAAGAAAGCAAAGGAAAGATAAGAAAGAAGGAAATGAATATGTCGTGAGAAGAAATGAGTAAAAAATAAAGAGAAAGGAAGAAGGAAAGTTGTTTATCTGTTTTGTGTGTATGAATAGGATATGAATGAGTATATGGAAATGTGACACATTTGTGTTTGACTTAGTCGGTTAGTATGTCTTATCAGAAACTGCTTTCCTAATTTATGTGTAATGCTCACTCCTTACTGTTTTTCTACAAGTATTGAGCCCGAGCTAGCACATAGTCCGGCCTAGCAGGAGTACTCTCCCTCACAGGGAGAGTAGGTTATAGTTTAGTAGGACATGGTTATGTCCTGGGCCTTTGATCGTATGATGTTACTTGTTTTGATGTAAATATTTAAATATACCTTTTGGGGGGACCCAGGACCACTCCTATGGGGAAAGGAGTCTTTTGGGAAAATAGTATTTCCGAAACTTGTTTATATGGCTGCTATATTCTGATGTTGATATACATGTGCTGTGGGATGTGCACAATGATGCACTAAGTTATGATATGTGATGATGTTAGCCCTGTTGGGTTCTGGATATTGTGAATGAATATTTTTATCAGGTTGCAGGAAAAACCTAAATTTTTGGAAAGTTAAATAAACAAAGGAAACTCCGTCAAATTTTCACGGAGATTTTGACAAATGAAATGGTTTCAAAAGAGGATTAAAAAGAAATTTTTAATTCACAAATTCCTATTTGGTATTAAAGGCTAGCCAAAAGTAAGGTGTTAAAGTAAGAGTCCGAGTGGGCATTCTTAGCGTCTTGATCTCGATCGAGTATTTAGTAAAAGAATTCTAAGAAACGGTCTCGAGTGTATGATTTGGTCTTTAGTGCTAGTTTGCAGAGGATTCCTTCGACATCGTGTTTCAACAGAGTTCCGAAAAGTGATAGGTGTTGTGAGGCATTAGATGATATTCGACTAAGTGATTAAACCTCGAGTGTGTGTAACCCTTGTTTTGAGAGTTTAGAGATTTGTTTTAAGTCGAGTGCGTAAGAGCGAGTGTTGAAATAGGGTAAAGTCTAGGTTTCATCCGTAGTTTCGTTTGATTTTTTGTGTTTTAATAATTATGTGTTTTATGTTTTGGGAATTGTGATTTTTATGATTGGAAATGTATTTTTATGTTGGGTGTGCTTGATTTAGTGTTAGGAAGGGTTAGAAACCTTTGAATCGGGTTAAAAAGTGCGAAAATCAGAGTTCGGGGCAATTTCGTGCACCCAGGCGCACCAGGTGCACCAACTGGTGCACCAGATAGTGACCTAGCGATGGCGTGTGCGCGCCATATGCCCGCACCAATCAGACACGCTGCGCGCGCAGGCGCAGCACCAGAACGCCCAAGCGCGCGTCTGTCTATAAATTCGCACCAGCAGCACCATTTTCATACACCAGCCCCACCACTCTTCCCCCCAACACGCATCAACACCCCCAAAAACCTTATATCTCACCTCCAATCCTTCCCCCATGAACCCAAGGCAAGATTTTGAGTTAATCACACCTAAACCCACACCTCCCTCATGTCCTCTTCTCCATTGCTTCCTCTCTCTCTCTTTTATGGAGCTTTCTCTCTCCTCCAACCATGGAACCAAGTGGAGATCGGACAATAGAGTTGAGATCCAAGTAGATCGGGGGTAGATCCAAGGTCTATTGAGCTTCAATCGAACATCCTCTTCCTCTAAGGTAAGGGGGAGACCTTTTCTACACTTTGACTTAGAGATAGTTAGGGTTTATAATAGGATTTGGGGTTAATGATTAAATTGGAGTATGGGTAATAAATTGTTACTTGATTTAGGTTGAGTTGGGTCTAATGATGGTATTATTAGTTAATTTTATAATTATTAAAGTGTTATGTTAAACCCCCCTTTTTTGTATGCTATAAAGTAGGAAGTGAAGAACCCTAGGGAGTGGATTTCTATTATTGTACTCTGAAACATACCTGAGTATGTCGACTGATTTGTATGATATCTGTTGATTGTCATTTGTTGATTTGGTTATTGTTGTGATTTATTGGTGCAGTCCTTATCGTTGTTGTTGTTGCTATTGAACTGGTTTGTTTAGGACTGAGATATGCCTGCACATATTGACTACCTGTATATGGTGTGTGTTGAGCATGTGCATGTTGTTGAGCCAGGGTTATGGTTATTGTGAAAGAAGTCAATGCTGGATTTTATGATAAATGAATCGAAATGGTACTTCAATACTAACTTAATCGGTTAGTCAATTCTAATAACTGGTTAAGTAAGTATTAAGCACCACGTTTTATGAGGAAATACCAAGAGAACGCAGACTATTGACTTCCTTTCCAATAATCCTAACCATCATGTAATTGAGAAGAAAAGAGTACTAATTCTATAAATGGATCCCACGACAAAGTATGGACAAGGAATGTGTGATTGAGAATGATGTGAAAGGGATCCAGTTATAGGTTGGCAATTGAGAGACGCTCACGCATTGCACGAGTCCAGGATATGTGATGGTTGTCTAATTTAGTTATTATCCTTGAGTTTTTATTATGAAATGTTTACTATCTTTTGATTCACTATGTTTTGAAAATGTCTCACCCCTTAGTGGTTTAACATTTTAGGTAAATATTCAAGAAGCTTGAAGATCAGAGTGTTGCAGCGGAAGAGTCGAAAGAAAGGAACTCTAGTTATTTTTGTTTGTATTGTAATAGTAAATCCCCAAAAATGTTTATGAACTTGTTTTCTAAAATAAATTTTGAGTTCCTCATTTTTATTATAGACTTTTATTTATTTATCATATAAATATAAATTGGGGTGTTACACATTCTAATATCTAATAGGCTAATCAAAAGAGAGTCCATTTGTAACATGAAAAATAAGCTCAATTTCCCATGGTAAGAACCCTAACTATTATTGATGCAAAGGAAAGGGTAGAGAAACAAAATAAAGAAAGATATATAAACTTTGAGTGGGGATATATAAGCCAAGGTATGTCCACTACTCTCAGCTCAATGCACTAAGGGAATAGATCATGAAAGAAATAATGAACAACAAACTTAGAGGATACAAACAACTTCGATCAGCAAAAGTAGTCCGATATGAAAGCTGGGACAAAATGTGGGCATGGCACAATAGAGGAGGCCATACCATCGAAGAATGTTTTCCACTGAAATATATCTTACAAGAGCTGGAAAACAGAGGAAGATTAGACGAGTACCTAAAATATATTCATAAAAACACGAACAAGAAAAGAGCTCGAAGGGTTGAAGACTTAGAAGTTGATATCACAAAAGAAAAGAAAAATAAAAACTCTGAGAAGGAAAAAACTAACAAAGCTCACACTCAAGAGCAGTTAATGGTCATCACAGGAAGTTTTGCCTCCGGAGGTATATCAAGAGCTGGCCAAACTCGATATCTAGATTCAGTAATGCAAGTCAACTCCAAAATGATAAATCTCGATAAAGAAGAACCAATCATCACCTTTTCAGAAGAAGAATATGGAAAAATCAATAGGGTCCATGATGACCCCTTGATTATCATAGCCATTTTCGCAAGCATCAAAATCTACAAGATCTTTGTAGATCAAAGGAGCTCGGCTGATATACTATTCTATAGAACGTTTAAAGGTCTCCACCTCAATAAACATAGATTCCAACCTTACGAAGGACGATTGGTAGGATTAATCGAAGAGGCAATACGCTTCCTTGGATAGATAGACCTTCGAAGATGAACTTAGGAGCAAGACCCAATGTTCCAGGTTCTTAGTTATTGACGCCTCCTCCTCAAACAATGTGATCATTGGAAGACATACACTAAATGCTCTAAAAGTTGTGGTTTCAACACCAGACTTAACCATGAAGTTTCCATCAGATGGATATGTCATAACAATCAAGGAAGATCAGAAGTTGGGTAAAAAAGTATATTATCAAAGTCTCTAGTAGGGATGACAGTTAAACCCACACTCGCGAGTACCCGCTCTAACCCGACCTGATTTTGGTGGGGGAACCCATTCTGATTGGGTTCGGGGAACCCGAAACCAAAAACCGCTTTAAAAAGATGGGAATGGGGCGAGTATGGGTGCGTAAGGACCCACCTTCCCCACCCCCGCTTCCAAACCAGCCCTGATATAAAAATTAAATAATTTTCAGTATAATAATAGTTAAATGGTGAAGTCAAAGTAACATATTTGGCTAAAATAACGGTTTAATTCTTAAGTTTTTAGATATTTTTAAAATTTGGCGTTTATTATTATATATTATTTGAATTAATGTATTTCATATGTGATTTTTATTTAACACAATGAAAGATAATTGTAAAAAATAATTAAAAATAATTGGACGGGTTACCCGCGGGTTTCCTGAACCCAATGGGGATGGGTTTGGGTTTCAGTTTTTCATAATTGATCTCATTAAACCAGCACCCGAATCCGACTCGCTCTCAATGGGTGCGATGTGGGATTGGCAAAACTCGTCCCAAACCCGACCGATAGCCATGCCTAGTCTCGAAATGTACAACTCAAGAATAAAGAGGTGAGCAACGACACCAATAAGGACAAATGAGAAAACTGCTCAAAGGTCCATTGAGTTGTTCCAATTTACGTTTTGCAAACCTTTGAATAAGTCCAATTTGATCATTTATATTTCATTTTGTTGGTAGAAGAGAGGAAGAAATCGCTCATTAGGTTTATTATTGTTCCTTGATAACCCCTGAATAGAATTCTTTGTATTGTTATTTACTCAAATTCGTTTATATCTTCCACTATTATCTCTTACAAAAGTATTGTGTAAATCACTAACCCGGGGCCTTAGCTTGCCACTAAGGTCCCAGGGAGAGATGGATTGAGATAAAAACATCCCAACTCAAACCAGTTTGGGAAGTAATATTGTGCTTAACCTTTGTACATAGAGCAGACTGATCCAACAAGGACTTACACGTTATACCGACAAATGCATCCTTGCATAGGGAGCACATCTACGACATGTAATTGGTATTCGATGGATAGAAGATTCGAAATAAACAAAAAAGAGGATTAGAATATCCATTTAAAAGGGAAAAAATCCATTTGAAGGGAACAATAATATCCAAAACGATAAAGCCCAATAGATAAGGCGATAAGAAACTACCCAAAACCACAAAGGGAAAAATTACAAAAGAAGTACTTATCAGGAACAGCAAAATGAAAAAGAGAAGAAAAGAACAAGCTAGAGCCAAACTCTCAGCCTCTTTATCAAAGTCAACAGGAGCTTTCCCCCTTGGACCTGTAACATTGAGAGGTTCCTCTCCCTCAAATTTCTCGAGATTAGAGTACGTGAAAGAAGTCGGATCCTCGAACTGGTTGTCGTCTAGATCTACTTCGGCGAGCTCGTTGGTCATAGTAGAAGGGCGAAAATTTTTCCCCTCAATCACTTGGCGATGTGGATGAATCCCTTTATTACTTTTGAATTGGAGCCTGAGGTTGGCTACTTTCACCAACTTCAGGCAAGAGTGAAAGTTATCCTCAACATTCATCGAAAGCCCTTGAAGGGCACGATCTAGACGATCTTGAGCGGCCTTCCCAGAATTCTCAAGTACGACTTTCTCCTTCACTTCGAGATCTAGCCGATCTCGAGTTATCTCTGCCAAATCGACCATGGAATGAAGTTTTGAGACTAGCCTCTCCTGGCCATTGTTCTTGGATTGAAGGTCTGTGATGAAAATTTGTGCTTAAGCAAGAGCAAGCTTGCCATCTCTTTGTTTTGCTACAATGGACTTGATCTCAAGCTTCATTGCTCGAATGTCAGGAACAAAACCAAGGTCCCCCTCTGTTTTCGCAACAAATTCGGAGGCCTTCAAGAGATGGAAGGAAGCTTGACGTAAGGCTTCCCGCTGGACAGCCAATGAACCCCCCGATGCTAGAGGAAGTGGGTATTGAGATATTGGTACAACTCCATGGATATCACCATCAGCAGCAATCAAACTTGCTTTGATTTTTGAAGTGGACTATCCCACAATTTGAACCTCATTTGAGGTATCCTCTTGTTCCTCATTCACACCATCCAAATATGTAGTTGCACATGCAGACTCGGGTTGGGAACAAGTTATCTCCTTCCCCACGTAGCTCGGCCTGAACTTCTCTGAGCTCATTAACTCCTCGACCATGGTTGTGATCAGGTCTATTTTGGTGAGGCCACCAAAAGTTGCACCCCCATCATCACCATCCCTTGGGAAGTTGAGGGATTGACAAAATTTGGTACGGCCTGACCCAAACACTTCAGGTGATTTAAGGGGTTCACCAATAGAAGTTGTGGAGCGCTTCCTTGCTACAGAGCCAATGTGCACATCATAATGTGAACGTTTAACAAGCCTTTGTAACACCCTCGACTTTATCCAAAGTAATAATTATAAAAGAGAAATATTATAAAATATAGTAGAGGTCTTTTAAATAATATGAATTAAATTTGTTATCTTGGATCAAGTAGTTATTGTCAATTGTGCCAAAAGTTTATTATCTTGTTAGTTAAATTATCAAGTTCTCCAACAAAATCCCCTCCATGTCTTCCTTAGTACTCAGTAAACATTTGTGCCAAAGATTATTTCTAGGTTTATTATTTTACAAATAATCCTTGCAGAATTTAGGACCATTAATTCTCTGACCAATAATAATCACTATTATCATCTTTTACCCAAATAATAATATTTCTATTATTTCTATACATTGGTCTATAATCATTTTGGACAGAATTATTTGTTGCATTTAATTACTAAATTATATTTATTCAATATATAAGTATATTTATATATGGGTAAAGCATACAATACTGTTAGTTGTATAACAATTTTATTTTTCAATAATTTCTATTACTCATAATCTTATCTGCATATCCTAATAAATTTATATATTTATCTCTAGCCAATCATAATGCTTAGCTTATGTTGACTTATTATCTTTATAATCTTATCTTCACATTATACTCTTTTTAATTAGATATTCTTTTTTGATCATTTTCAACGTCAACTTTTTATCTTTGTTATTATGCTAAATTATCTTATTTATTTTATAAAATATATTAATAATTTAGATCAACAAATTCATATTATTATTAGTATGATGACAATCCTTCATGATCCACTAATATTTATGTTCACTCATTATCTCTTTAGATATATTTTTATTTAATTATAATCTAAACATATATGTGTATATACATAAGCATCCATACAATAATATTATCTGGCTAATAATAACAATTTATTATATTTTGTTATCTCAGAATATCTATTACATAATCATATTGTAAATTATTATAATTATTATTATTATTATTATTATTATTATTATTATTATTATTATTATTATTATTATTATTATTATTACTAGAGAACCACACTCCGTGCACCGCACGAATATAAGTGCTAGTAGTGAAAACCATACAGGTTGCTGGTAGTTACTTGTATTATATAGGAATAGTGGACATCAACAGGTTGCACGACAGTTTTTTTTCCTTTGCAAGTTACTGGAACTGCTATAGCAGTTTAATTTTACACTACAATGTGGGAAAAAGGTGGTAATTTTTTCAATTAGGAAGGGTATAATAGGAATAACAAAATTATGTAAAAAAATTAGTTATAAAACAGTTAAAAAAAAGGTTTTCTTTATATAATAGTATAGATTATTATTATAGCTATTACCATTAACATCGTGTTTTTTTTGGTTACTACTGCTACTACTCCAATTATTATTATTATTATTATTATTATTACTATTATTATTGTGGATATTATTTTTGTAATTTTTTTTATAATGATTGCTAATATAATTATTGCTTCTGCCAAAAAATTATATTTTTGCAATGGAAACAATAAAATGCAAAAATACAACTTGGGTTCGTAAACTTTATGAAGTAAATGGCCTCTTTGATTATTTTGTGAATACCGGTACAAGGGAGGGAATTTTATACAGAGAGGTGCGATTAAACAAGGAAAGAAAAAAAACTAGGGACGCCTTTCGCTTATCCCCTTATCCTCTCTCTCTCTTTTCTCTGAGTCGTTGTATTTTTTGTTCTTGGTTCCTTTTCTTCCCTCTTTTCCTCTTGCTTTCCTTCCTGCCTTAATCCTCCCTTTATACTTCATCTTTAACTTAATTTCCAAGTTTTCCCATCCCTTAATCCTCTGGTCATTGCATTGTCTGTACATTGCCCACTGGTTCATGTCATTATCTTCTCTTAAACAAAGAGATTAGCATCTTTCTTTATTTGGCATGGAGTGAAATGATGAAGCTTCCATATATGGTGGCTTTGAGTGACTGACGCTAGGCTCAACGTTGGGGTTTCTGCTCCTGTGCTCTGAACCTTCATTGGAAAGGGGTGCTGGAGGTAGGGGACGCCCTTTGTTCCGGTTTGGTTGCAAGGGAAGGACTCTTTTCTGGTTTGGTTCCTCAAACCGTTATTCGTCTTGCCTTTTGGGGGCCTGCTGCTGATTCTAGCCCTTTTACTCCCTAATGGGCCGAAGCCCAATGTGATATTTTTTTGTCCAAAACAATAGCCCCCTTTTGTATTTGAAAGGACACCCTAGAGATTTCAAATACAAAACCTATTCCTACCTATCACCCACGTCCTTTCAGATAGTAGAACGTGGCTAGAGTTTGATAACCATGCCTCCACTAGCTTAAAACAGTTATTACCCACTATGCACCTTTATTCACACTTCAAATTTCCTGCTCCCCTCATTCTTCGAGATTTTCCCCCTTCTGTTGCTTGCAAAAATCCTTTTCTCTTTCCTGTTTCAACCTCTGTAGCCATGGTGAGATCAAAAAGTGCCTCTGGTTCTGATGAAGAATCTGGTTTTAACGCGTCAGAGGAAGAGCTGGCCGTCGGGGACGGCGGCAGCCCCCGGCCCATCTCCTTCGCCTTTTTCGCTGAACTTCCCCCTCCTCGTTCGGATCCGGTTGAACAGGGGTACCGAAGGTGGATGGAGACCCCTCACTTAGCTCCTCCTTTCCCTAGCCCGCCCAAGTCAGGGGGACTCCTTTCTGGTTCTCCTTCTGGTGCTTCTGTGGTTCAATATTCTAACGCTTATCTGAAGACCGAGCCCTCTCTTTTTCCTGATAACTTGCTGCTTGGCCCTTCTCTACTCCGATCTCGGTTGCTTCGTGCTGAGTTTCCTTGGTCAGAGCCACATTTTCATGTCAGGGTAACTGCAACTGGTGGGTGGCAAGACTGGGTTGATTCTGTGTTTGAAACTGATCCTGCCTTTGTTGCCGTTATGGAAAGTACGGGCATTGCTGAAGCAATAAAGGCATCCCCTGGTCTAGGAGGGAACAAGAGGGTTGCTGACTTGCATGTGCTGATACAGCGATGGTGCTCTACCACGCATACCTTCATTACTTCTTGGGGTGAGTTCACCCCCACATTGGAAGACGTTGTTGTTCTTTTAAAACTCCCTTCTTTCGGTGATAGTGATCTTTCTTTTTCTGACGTTGAGGAGCGGTTCTATGATACGGCTAAGGAGCTGAAAATGGCCGTCATTGATAGTGCCAAATATTCTCGTGGGCTGCTTCAATAAAGGAGAGAATCAGGCAGCTCCAAGAAGGTCAGGGGCACTGGCAACCTCATTCCCCGGAATCAGAGAGTTGGCAAGAAGGTGTCTCTAAAACATACATTTGCTAATTGGATTCGCTACTTCTTTGGGGACACTCATGATGGTGAGTTCATGGCTGGCCCTGTAACTGATCAGCGCCTTTAGCGTGCGACTTTTGTTGCCTTTTGGTTGAGCAGATATGTTTTTCTTGGACTGCCTTGGGAGTCGGTAAGTCCTTCGGTCTTCGTTTTTGCTGGTATGCTTGCTGATGGCATTAGGCTTCCTTTATCTTCTCTGTACTTGGGTGGGCTTTATGCTAGATTAGATCAAGTTGCTGAACAAATGAGTATTTCATTTGGCCGTTTCCCTATCAACTGCTATTTGGACTTGTCTTTCCTCCAATGTTTTCTCTTTGAACGTTTTCCTGGGTATGGCCCTAAAAAGCCTGTTCCTCAAGACCCCGCCACTGATGCTGAGAATTCTGACCCTGTTGAACCCCGTTCTTGGTTCTGGTCCGTTGGGAGACCAAAGCGTCCTTTAGTCCATGTCATTGATGATGAGAAGAGCTTCTGTTTCCGTCCTTTTATTCTGAACTTTCCTGGTGAGCAGCTTCGTGATTTGTACACTGAGGACAGGCGTAAATTTGCCTCTTGCAATGATGTCGAGAATAAGAAGGAAGGTGTTTCTAGCCTTTGGAATTTGATTTTGTCCCCTCGATTTCTTCCTGGTTTTGTGCCAACTGACAATAGGAGTGCTCATGGGGGCGCTCTTTGGCCTTTCGTTTATAGGCCAGATCGAGTGGCACGTCAGTTTGGATGGGATCATCCCCCTTGTGTTCTTCATATGACGCCTTCTGATTTCGAAGCAACCCTTGAGGCTGTGATTTTCAAGAGCCAATCTGACCCTGCCGAGTCCTTGCCCCATTATATCCCCAGGAATCATTCTGGCGGTGTATTGCAAAGTTGGCTAAGACTTCACTGTGATATTCTTCAACATCTCCGCAGTTTCGAGGCCACTCCTAGCCTCATTGCCTCTGCTCATGTCCCGGTTTCTTTCATGGATCCTTATTACGTTACTTCCTCTAAGAAGGGTACGTCTTCCTTCCTGCTCCTCTCCTTATTATAGATTACTTGTTGAACACTTTGGCATGTTTTGGTATATAGCCCCTTTTTTCTTCTCTTATTTTATTTCACGTGTTTCTTTATCTTCTTTCAGGTCCAATAGAAGCGACTCCATCATCTCGTAAGCGCAAGACGCCCATGGCTTCTCCTTCTGCTTCGGCGTCTAAACAAGGTAAAAAGAGGGCCTCTTCTTCTGGTTCTTTACCTCCCAATCCTAGCCCTCCTGCAAAGAAGAGGGCATCTAGCCTTCCCCCAAAAATCAAGAAGGGTGCTGCAACTTCCACTTCTGTGGCCCCTTCTCGTCGTTCTTCTCGACTCCGTGCTCGTGCTGCTTCTCCCACTTCACCTGTTCCCTCTGCTCCAGAATATGTTGATTTGGCTGATGAGGAAGAGGTTGGTGGTGATGCTGTTGGAGAGTCCCTGGCCTCTTTTTATTCTAGTGATGATCCTTCTATGCAAAGTGCTGGGACTTCTCCTCCTAAAGATCATCCATCCCCGTCTCCTCGTGCTGATTCTCCAAACACAAGGAGTAGTGGTAAGGCCCCCAGGGGTGAGTGTCTGATGGCCCTTCCCATTTTCCCTTCAGAGAGCCGTATTCTTCGTTCCATCCTTGAACAACTAGCCTCACTATCTTCTTAGTTTATTCCTCTCTTCATTCGTCTTTCTTCTTTTTGCTGTTTTTTGTTGCTAAAAGGTGCTTTGCATACTTTTGTTTTCATATTTTCAGCGGATGCTCCAAAGCTCAAGCGTTCTACTTTAGTTGACAAACCCAAGGCTGCTCGTGTTCCCACCCCATCTTCAAAGACTCAGAGTAGGCGTGGTGTCCCTCCTTCCATCAATACTGGTGATGATGCTCCTTTCGGCACTGTGACCGGCCTTCCCATTGGTGATACAGATTCTCCTTTATACATTGAGCCTTTGGCTACCATCTCAGCCCCCGATCCCATGGACATAGATCAAAGGGTCTGCTTTAATGACACTCACTTGGTTTCTTCACCAACAACAGGCGCTTTTCCTTCAGCGGTTGATTCTGGCACTGACTTTGCTGCCCATGAGGACACTACAACCCCGGGTCCTGATGTGCTCGTTAATCCTGCTCATTCAGCTGATGCTGTCAATATGACCTCTTCTACTGGCCTTGATGACTCACTTAATGTTCCTGGTGAGCCAGTTCATACTGCTGTTTCTGAGGCGCAGGATGCTTCTTTGACTGAGGCCGCTGTGGCTCCTTCCGCTGCTCATGTTTCCCCTGTTCACGCTCCTTCTACTGGTCATGCTTCCTCGGGTAAGCCTTGCCCGTTTCTATTTGTTACCATAATCATTTTGTTGTCTTGCATATTGTTGTTATTGACATCTTCCTTTCCCACAGTGTTTTCAGTTTTACGCCTCTTGGACCCTGTTAGCAATGAAGACATGACTCTGCTGCATTCTTTTTTCCGTGCTCATCCTGATCTGATCCTCCCATATAAGAATCTCCCTCAAGTCTTTAAGGAAATTGGCTTGCATACAATGCTGCGTGTACTGAAATTTTCTGCTGAGCATGATGTTGATGCACTTTCTTGGGAACAGAAGGCTCCTTTGCTGGATTACCTCCATGCACTCCGCCTTCACCAATATTCTGGTCCTTGGCTCGAGGGTGTGATTGGGCAAATGGAAAGGAAGCGTCCATCTTTTGACTTTGACAATTTAGCTGATCAAGAGAAAGAGATTTCTGTTCGCCGTGCTTCCCTGTTGGGTACTCTTGAGAATTTGGCTTCAAGTGTGGCAAAAGCGACCGCTGATTTAGCTAGCTTGGAAGTGGAAGCTGCTCTTATCTTGGCTCAACGCCAAGCTTACAATGAGACTTGCAAGTCTTCATGCTTGAACACTTTCTTCCGCATTTAGTTTTTCATTCTGGATTGTGGTTCTGTTTGATGGTATTTGGTTTTGAGAACTTGTAAAACATTGCTGTATTTTGGCTTTATATTTTGGCACTCAGGGTGATATGTAGGTGCTTTGGTAACTAGGATGATGTTAGGATGGTACTGTTTATTTGGTAATTAGGATGATGCTATGGTGGTACTGTTTATTTGTGTTTTTAGTAATTAGGATGATGCTGTGCCTTTTGGTAACTGATGACTCTACGTCTGATGGTTTCAATTAGGTAATCTTGTATGGAAGTCTTGTCTTTGCACATCTTGTGTTTGCTTTTCTTCTTCTTCGCATCTTTCCTTTGAATAGAACTTCTTCCTCTCCGTTTTTCCTTTGAATAGAATCTCTCCTTCTTTGCATTTTTCCTTTGAATAGAATCTCTTCCTCTCCGTTTTTCCTTTGAATAGAATCTCTCCTTCTATGCATTTTTCCTTTGAATAGAATCTCTTTCAAAGGTCTTGGGCGTGACTTGCCTTTGCTATTGCCTTTGCCGTTCTTTTGAGCAAAATTGCTTCCTTCTTGTTTGATCATCTTTGGCTTTTCTTCTTTTCTTTTTCTTCTCCTCTTCTTTTTCTTCTTCTTTTTCTTCTTCTCTTCTTTTTCTTTCTCTTTTCATATGTACACTTATGCATGGAGCTGCTCCTGTTGCATTAGCTGTTATGCCCCCCCCCCCCCCCGTTTTTTTTATGTTGCTCTTGGTGATCAGCGTCCTTTCATGGGGAATTCTTCCAAAGTCTTTGTAACTGGTGCTTTTGGTAGGAGTTCTTCTTTGACGACTAGCGCCCTTTGTGGGAACTTTTATAGTCTTTGTAGCTAGCGCCCTTTGTGGGAACTTTTCTAGCCTTGATCTTGTGACTAGCGCCCTTTGTGGGAACTTTTCTAGTCTTTGTAGCTAGCGCCCTTTGTGGGAACTTTTCTAGCTTTAATCTTGTGACTAGCGCCCTTTGTGGGAACTTTTCTAGTCTCTGTAGCTAGCGCCCTTTATGGAAACTTTTCTAGCTTTAATTTTGTGACTAGCGCCCTTTGTGGGAACTTTTCTAGTCTTTGTAGCTAGCGCCCTTTGTGGGAACTTTTCTAGCTTTAATCTTGTGACTAGCGCCCTTTGTGGGAACTTTTCTAGTCTTTGTAGCTAGCGCCCTTTGTGGGAACTTTTCTAGCTTTAATCTTGTGACTAGCGCCCTTTGTGGGAACTTTTCTAGTCTTTGTAGCTGTACATATGTCTCTTTTTTTTTTGAAGTAAATAAATGGAAGAGTCAAAAGGGAGATTTTATTTATGCCCTTAATGATACACAGCAAGATTTCTTAAGCATAATATTTCTTAACATACTTGAAGTTGAGCGGACCTATCCTTTTTTGTGAGTCTGGGTCCAGGAGGAAGCAGTAGCCACTGGGGTGTGGTTCTTGCACTATATACGGTCCCTCCCAGTTGGGCGTCCACTTGCTGGTGTGCATGTTTCTCATTACAGTGTCTGTTGCTTTCAAAACTAATTCCCCTTCTGCAAACATCCTAGGCCGCACCATCTTCTCATACGCCAGCATAACTTTCCTTTGGTGCCGAATGAGCTCCTCTTGTGCCTTAGTCCTTAGGCCTTCTACCGCTTCTGCCCTCTCCAAGGCGTCCTCTTCATTTTGCGCTATCATGCATGCTGAAGGTACCATCACTTCTGCTGGCAATGTGGCCTCTGCACCATATACTAGGGAGAATGGGGACGCCTTGGTGGTTCCATGCCTTGTGACACGATAGGCCCACAGCGCCAAAGACAAATACTCGCTCCATTCTTGGGGCACATCCTCCACCGTCCTGGCCAGAATCCTGATCAGCGTCCTGTTTGTGGATTCAGCTTGGCCATTTGATTGTGGATAATATGGTGTTGATTTGTGATGCACAATGCCATATTCTTCTAGGACTCCTTCCACCTTTTTGTTAATGAAATGAGTGCCATTATCTGACACTATCTTCCTGGGTAAACCAAAACGACAAATAATATGATCCCTGATGAACTGGACAGTGGTATCCGCATCCGCCTTTTTACATGCCATAGCTTCCACCCATTTTGTTGAATGCTCCGTTGCTGCCAGTATCCATCTTTTCCCTTTGGACGCTGGATCGATGGGACCAATGAAATCCATGCACCAGGTATGGAAGGGATATGCCGAGCTTAGGCTTTTCATGTTGCCAGAGGGGGCATGCACCTTGTTGTCATGCTTTTGACACTGTTCACACTTCTTCACGAAATCCACAGCGTCCTCCCTGATTGTTGGCCAATAGTACCCGATCCTTAAGAGTTCCAAATGGAGGGCCCTTCCTCCTTGGTGTCTACCGCAGGTCCCCCTATGCACTTCCTCCGGTACCCTATCTTGTTCTTCTTTTTCTAAACACCTCATGACATTCCCAGCAAAATTTCTCTTAAAGAGTTCTCCTTCTTCATAGAAATAACGATCAGCTTTCCTTTTTATTCTTTCTGCTTCATCATGATCCTCTGGTAGAATCCCATATTCCAGGTACTCCTTGATGGGCCTGTCCAGCTTTCATTGACAGTGTTGACTTCATTTCCTTCTTCGCTATCCTGACACCTTTGGCAATTTCTTTGGAGGGATTCACACTGCACTTTCATAGTGGGCCAAAACACACCCATCCTCTGCATATTCCTGTACAATCTGGGACCTACTTGTCCGCAAATACAATCATGCATCTGTTCCATCTTCTTAAGCCCTTCCTTTTCTGTGACGCTTCTCATAAGCACGCCGTCCCCACTTCTCTTATATAGGTTCCCCTTGACAAGGCAGTAATCTCTGGAAGCTTTTGTTAGCACCCTGCTCTCAAGCTCTCTTTTGACTGGGGTTCTCCAATCATCCTTGGCCTCTTCTTTGGGCGTCTCCATCTGGACTTGAGGATGATGCACTTTCCTCAAGTGTATCAGATGTTCCTTTCTGTTCATTACGGTTTTGCTACCCAACGTGGCGAGAGCGTCCGCCTTCCTGTTCTCAGATCTGGGCACGTGCTCAAGAGCGTCCATTCTGAATTTCTCCAGTAGTTGCAACACTCTTTCTCTGCAGAGAGCCAATGGAATTTCTTTTACCCCATATTCTCCTCTTAGCTGCTTGATTACTAGGTTGGAATCCCCTTTGATAATTATTCTTTTGATCCCCAATTCTTCCGCCATCTCCAATCCTAACAAGAGAGCTTCACACTCTGCCTCATTATTTGTGCAAGGGAACTCCGGCTGGAATGCAAAAGATAATTCTTCACCTCTTTCATTAGACAGCGTCACTCCAGCTCCTTCCTTTGGACAAGAGGGAGACCCGTCAAACATGAGCGTCCACAATTCCTCCTCATCTATTAGACAGACCTCCTCCATGACCTCCCTTCCTTCATCAATTTTACATGCTGCCATTAAATCAGCAGTGCTTGACTCTTCAAAGCCGTAGGGGTCACCAAAGTAATGTCATAATCAGTCAGAGTGAAAGCCCATTTGCTGGTCCTTCCTGTGAGATCAGCTCCTTGTAACAAATGCTTGATCCCTTGTGACCTGGTCATTATGTGGACTGTGTGGGCTTGAAAGTAATGTCGATACTTTTGGGACGCATATACCAGGGCCAGACATTGCCTTTCTTGAGGGGAGTACCTGGTTTCTGTGTCTTTAAGCATCCGACTCCAATAAGCGATAGGACGCTCAGCCCCCTCTATCTCTTGTGCAAGGAGCCCACTGATGGCTGACGCTGTCGTGGCTAGATAGATTCTGAGAGGTACACCTTTATGAGGAGGAATCATGACTGGTGGAGATGTGAGCGCCGTCTTGATCTGGCTAAATGCCTCTTGATGCTTTTCTTCCCATCTGAACGTTCCATTCACCAGCTTGTTGCTTGATCGAGATCGCAGACGCCTTTACCGCCAAATTGTGCGTCACCAGCTTGGGGCTGAGGCTAGGCATCTCTTCATAAGTCCATGCAAATACCTCCTTGTATTTGGTGAGCAATGCCGTCAAGCCCTCATTTTCTTTACTAGTTAAGGATGCAGATATATACAATGGCCTGTGCTCCTTGCCCCCTATGTTGATTTCTTCCATTTCTTCTTTTGTTGACTTTTCTTCCTGTACCATCATGATTTCTTCTTTGGGCGCGGCTTTCCCCTTTAGTGCTTGCAAGAGGGTGGGGCTAGCCAAGTCTTGGAGGCTCGGCTTGGCCGGCCCCGCGAATTCCTATAAGATGGCCCACCGCGTCCCTCCTTGAGGAAGGCGTTGTTTCTGAAGCTTGAACCTTGTCTTTGCTACCGTGCCTGGACCTGAAACGTCTTCCCTTTCCGGGAGGTGCAGCCTTTTGAAGACGGACTCCCTTGCAGGTGTTGCCTTTTCTTTTCCCTTGAGGCTAATTGGGGTCTCTCTTTCAATTCTGCCTGCCCCTGGTGGAGCTAACTCATCAAAAACTGAGGCGTCTATCAAGTGCATTTCGGATGCTTCGAAGGGCACCTTGGTAGCTGGAATCTCAATGTCACGCCCTCTGTAAGCAGACTTGACACACTGATGCAATGTTGAGGGAACACACTGGTGCAGATGAATCCAAGGGCGTCCCAAGAGGATATGGTAACTCGGGTTCCCATCAACAATGTGGAACGTGTTGAGCGTCTTTATGGGTCCTACTTCCAAGTTGATTACGACACATGCTCTTGTTTCCACTGTGTCTCCATTGAATGTGCTCAATGCTGTCTCAACTTTCTTCATCCTTGAGCCAGGAATTCCTAACTTTGCGAAGATGTGGGTTGGGATGATATTGACACCCGAGCCATTATCAACCAGAGCACGCCTTACTTTGATACCTTCAACCACTACTTCCACAAATAATGGCCTGTTGTGACAATATCCAGGGTACTGTGGCTGAGGTTCCATGAACATGATGGCTGAAGTATGTGCCTTTGCAACCCTTGAGAGCGGGGCGTGTGCGACGCTGGTATTTCCACCCCTCCTCACGATGACATCCGCCAAAGCTTGTGCTGCCTCGGCCCTCACATTCACATCAAGTCCTGGTTGATCGAACAGCGCTCTAAAGCCTCTGGTTTTGGTTAAACCCCTCCTCAGCTCATCTTCCAGCACCTCCTCTTCTTCTAATTCTTCTAGCAGATTCCCTTCTCCTGATAAGATGATATTCACCTGGTGCCTTGGCAGAGGTTGTGTCCCCACACCTTCTTCCGTCCCCTGCTCCGGTAACAGTACTTTCCCTGCTGCAAGTTGTTTCTAGAATATCCCTCTAATCACATAACACTCCATGGTGCTGTGTCCCCTATGTCGGTGAAGTATGCAGAAAGCTGGGTTGTCATATTCTTGCTGTGTCAGAGGACGCCTTTCGGATCTCTCCTTCAGCACGCCTTCTTTCAGCCATTCCTCCACTAGTTGGTATATGAGCTCCCTTGGGATAGGCAATGCTGGTGGAGGATCTCGTTTCTCATAGTTCCACTGGGCGGTTCTGTAATTCCTTCCTTTCTTGTCATCTATTGAGTTGACATCAAAGGCGGCTTGCTCTCTGGTCCTTTTCCCCTGTTTTCGCATTGCTTCTGTTACGTCCAGTGCCCTAGCCAGTAGTTCGGCAAAGGTAGTAATCTTGCTCAAAGCCAAGAATATTTGTGACCCGTCTTCCACGCTCTTAATACATCCGTACACCAAGTCCGCTTCGGGGAGCGTCTCCCTGCAACTGAGCGCCTTGTCCCGGTACCTTTTTATGAACTGCACTAGCCCTTCTCCCATCCTTTGTCTGACTCTCCCTAAGTCCATCACATGAATGGCAGCCTCCTCTTCAAGGAACTTATTACAAAATTCTGTTGCCATTTGTTCCCAACTCCTAATAGATGCAGGACGCAATTTGGAGTACCAAGTAAAAGCACGCCCCGTGAGAGACTTTGAAAATTCTCTTACGCTTAAGCGCAAATCTGAACTGTGGATTCCCAAGTCGTCCACGTATGTCATCAGGTGCTCCCTTGCGCTCCCAGTTCCATCAAACTTTCGGAACGTAGGCGTCGTGTATCCGCGAGGGTAACGATACGCAGCTATCTCTGCCATGAAAGGTGGGTCTAGATCAACTATTGGGGTGCTTCCTTCTCTGTGTGCTTGCAACATTTGTCTTAACTCTGCTTGTGTTAGCAGGGTGTCCTTCATACCTTCTGTGTCATGGGTCTCCAGCTCCCCTTGCGCTTTTTCCCAAGCGTCCTCCTCTTCTTTCCTGGCCTCATCTTCCAGTCTAGCTTTGATTTTTAATGCTTCAGCCTCCTCATTAGCTTTGGCATTTTGACTCTTGTAGCTTGCTATCAGTTCTGCCAGGGCATTTTGATTGGCTATGACGTTGTTGAGGACAGTGGCCTCCAGAGCTACCTGTACGCCTTTTCCTTGAGAATCTTTGTCTGCTTGTACTGTTTCCTCCAGAACGTTTGAAACCGGTTCTTTCTGATCGTTCTCAAGGCTGAAGATCAGCCTCCTTGCCGCTGTGCCACGCAGTACTTCATTGCTTCCTCCTACAGTGACCCTTGCACCATTACTCTCCTGAACTATCCTTTGAGCTTCCTCTAGACCATCAATCGTAGAAGCCATTACTTCCCCGGCAACGGCGCCAACTGTTTCTGCCAAAAAATTATATTTTTGCAATGGAAACAATAAAATGCAAAAATACAACTTGGGTTCGTAAACTTTATGAATTAAATGGCCTCTTTGATTATTTTGTGAATACCGGTACAAGGGAGGGAATTTTATACAGAGAGGTGCGATTAAACAAGGAAAGAAAAAAAACTAGGGACGCCTTTCGCTTATCCCCCTTATCCGCTCTCTCTCTTTTCTCTGAGTCGTTGTATTTTTTGTTCTTGGTTCCTTTTCTTCCCTCTTTTCCTCTTGCTTTCCTTCCTGCCTTAATCCTCCCTTTACACTTCATCTTTAACTTAATTTCCAAGTTTTCCCATCCCTTAATCCTCTGGTCATTGCATTGTCTGTACATTGCCCACTGGTTCATGTCATTATCTTCTCTTAAACAAAGAGATTAGCATCTTTCTTTATTTGGCATGGAGTGAAATGATGAAGCTTCCATATATGGTGGCTTTGAGTGACTGGCGCTAGGCTCAACGTTGGGGTTTCTACTCCTCTGCTCTGAACCTTCGTTGGAAAGGGGTGCTGGAGGTAGGGGACGCCCTTTGTTCCGGTTTGGTTGCAAGGGAAGGACTCTTTTCTGGTTTGGTTCCTCAAACCGTTATTCCTCTTGCCTTTTGGGGGTCTGCTGCTGATTCTAGCCCTTTTACTCCCTAATGGGCCGAAGCCCAATGTGATATTTTTTGTCCAAAACAATTATCATTATACCTATAATTATCACTATTACTATGGTTGTTGTGTTGTTGGTAACGTTATTATTATTCTATTGATCACCATCGTTATCATTATCATTATTAGTAATATTATAATTATTATTTATATTGTTGATTACTGTTTCTATTATTGTCACTGTTGTTATCATCGTTATCATCATTATAATATCATTAGTGCTATTATTAATATTTCTTATAATGTTTGTATATATCTATGGAGTTAACCTTTAATAAAATAAAAATAATAATAACAACAATGCAATCCTTATTCTAAAATTACTTTCTGAAGAGAATAGTGATTCTTCTTCTTCCTCATCCTTTATCCATCACCTCTCAACATCATAACTATTCACCTCTATTTTTTCGCTCATCGTTATTGTCATTGCCCTTTTCACATTTTTATCCTCTCTATTCCAGAAATAACGACAAAAAGAAACATTCTTACTCTTCCATTCTTTTACCTTGTTATCCTTCTCTGCCACCGTCTTTTCGAGCTATGGGAAATTCAGCCTTGATCTTGCACATAGCGTTGGAGACCTTTAGATGTTGTTATGGTCATTACACTCAGATCTCGAGAGTCAAGGTTTAAGCATCTCGGTAAATGTTGCCTCCTTTGGGTCATTGCTAGATATTTTGGTGATCTAGAAAATGGTTGTTACGTCTCATTAATGTTTTTGTTTAGCTTGAAGCTGAGGTAAGAATACAAAAATCCAACAAGCTAATTTTAATAAATTATTTTGTGTTGTCTATATGATAAATTATATGATACTTGGATATATTATCTCTAATTTTTCAGCACTTACAGCAGATGACTATCTATATCTTTAGAGATAAGATCACACGAATATTATTCTTAGATATAGAAAATTAATTAAGAGAATACATCAGACTAGGAAACCTTCTTGGTCCTATAAAAACCAGTCCCACACAAGGGGCTAAGGCATCCACAATACACTCAACAATTCATCATTATATGTGTCGTATAACTCAAGAGACACATTGTCCTTTTACTCTCAGCGAGCATCGTCAACACTCTACGAAGAGCAATTCAGCAGTAAGAATCATCCTCTTGCTACCTAGGAGAAGGTTGCAGTTGGATCTAACCCCACCACATAGGTTCATCAACCCACAAAAGCTTGTTGCTATAATGCCTAGGGTTTTGTTCGAATATATATACATATATATGTGTGTGTGTGTGTTTGAGTTTCCTATTTTATTATGTTATAGAAATTTAATCAATGTGTTTGAAATGTTTTTCTAATAGTTTATTTGTTCAATTAGGTGTTACGTGGTATAGGAATCGTTAGAATGAGTTAAAAGTGTGAAAATCATAATTTTTGGGTAAATCAGGGCGCCTGGGCGCGGCCCTTGTGCGCCCAGGCGCAATAGGGGCTCCTATTACTATTCCTTCAGTATGGAACGACGCCCAAGCACCCTAATTTAAATCCAGCAGCCATCTCACTGCAAATCACCCAAAACTCACCCCCCCACATCATTCCCATACCTCAATCCAAGTTGAAACCTCAAAAACCCTAAACACGTGATGATCTTTCAAAGGAGTTGGAATCTAGGGAGAGCAAGAGTAGATTCAAGGGTTTGGAAGCTTAAATCAGATCTCCTCTTCCTCTAAGGTAAGGAGGAGCCACTTTCCTACACTTTAAGCTTATGGTTGTTAGGGTTTATAAAGAAATTAGGGATAATAAATAAGCTTGGGCTTTGAATAGAATCTAACCACTTAGAATGACTTCGATTATGTCTAATTAGGGAGAAAATGAATAATTTAAGGTTATTAGGGTGATTAGTGGTTTAACCCCATTTGTTTATGAATTCTAGAGGAATAATACTTGGGGACATTAACTCCTAACCATTAGGGCTTGTCTCCCTACAATTTAGTGTGGGCAAGAGAGCATGAACACTATCCTTGCTATTATTATTGATTATGATTAGTACACTTTAACTTCCCTAAGCTATGTGTTGAGATTTGTTGCTGGCCTTATTATTATGATTTATGTTAAACTCACATCCCTGAATACATTGATAGTTGAGTTGTAATTGCCCCCCAAGCATGCTTGTTATTGTTCATTCTTTTGAACCCTCTACAATAACGAATTGGTCCGTTAGTTAACTCAACGTTTTTTCTGCCATTGCCAGCTTGTTTTACACATTTTATAAATATATTTGTTCATTATTTAGCTTGGTTAACCCGATTAACTAAGACGACCTGTATAATTTTAAACATCTCTATTCAAACATCATTACTACGATTATTTTGTACACCATCCCAATGTCACCACCCCCTCTTGGCTAGCCACCAGGTTGGTCGTGACACAAATTAACAAGTTTTAACCTATTAAGACCTTAAAGTTTGAAGGCACACATATTTAGCAACCCCTATTACCCCGACCAACTTGGGGGAAGGCTGAAACAGAGTCCTGTTCTAGGCTATGAACCGCCGACACTCGTATTGCTAAAACAAAAATGGATAGATTTTTCAACTAGAAAAATAAAACATCCAACATCAAATTTCTTCAATAACACTTGTTCAAGTTACTTCAAAATAAAAGGTGGTATACTCCTGAACCTGATCCTCGTTGTTGCCAACATTAGAATCGATCTCATACTCCCCCTCATCAACATTCATCCCACTATCAACTAAAGGATCGGGAAGACAAGCAACATTCATGTTCACCTTAGCTGGCATCCCCGACCTGAAGCTGATCATCTCATCCCCTATAGCCTGATGCAAATGATGAAGCCTCTAGTGATCACCTTCCTTGATTTTAACATGACTACCTGGTTAATAGTGTTCTTGAAGGAAACCTCAAATGTTTTGTACCAATTTGCCTGAGATGATTTGAATTCTTTGTGAAGACGATCGTTATCCTTTTCAAACTTGGCAATAGTGTCATGTGTTCGAATCGGCCTCAAACCTCGAGAGGGGGTGAATCGAGTTTTATTAATTTATTGAAAAATAATTGAATGATTAAAAAATTGTTTTTGTGGAGAGATTAAATATTAGAACGTGAAGGTGAAGCGATAGATAATAAAATAAAAAGAGGTCGGAAATGATTTAAACGAAAATAATAGCGGAAAAGTAAAAGAGATAAAAAATGCACATAACACACATTTTCCCAATTATACATAAATAAAAATTAAGAAAATCAGAGAAAAATGAAAAATAAATGACACTAATAAAAACATAAAGAATAGAAACATATGAAAAGTACTTATTATTTTGAAGAGTTCATATTATTATAAAAAGGTCTAAAATGAAAAACCCATAAAATATGATAAGTTATAAAAAGAGTTTTTGATCAGATCAGATAAAAAAGATAGAATTCTAGGATTAGTAAATATAATTTGAAAAACAAAGTAAATAAAGATTATTTTGAAAATAAAAAACAAATAAAAAAAGATTTCATAATTAAATTAAAATAGAATAAGATAAGATTTAAAATCAAAACCAAATAAAAAAGATTTAGAAAATAAATCAAAGATTTGATTCTTAAAAAAATAAGGAATTATTTCAAAAATAAAATCGAATTCGAATTTTAAAAATAAATCAGAATCAATTATGTAAAAACAAATATGGAAACATTTCAGATTGATTCTGACACGAATTTCAATACAACTTAAAGGTAATCGATTACTTGAGAGAGGTAATCAATTATCTCTATTCTGTGAAAACAGTGAAATTAATTTTTAAGAAAGTAATCGATTATTTAAAAAAAGGTAATCGATTATCTACTTCCTGTGAGAAAGGTAATCGATTATAAAATAAGGTAATCGACTATTTCTAATTAAAATTCCCAGGTTACGACTCAGAAACATAGTAATCGATTATCCAGGAGAGGTAATCGATTACTTCTACTTATTTTCAAAAAAAATTATTTTCTAAAGCAGAGTATGTAACCATAGGTTTTCAAAAACATTTTTAGCGGAAAATCTAACTTAAAATGTGTAGTGTCCAAGATCTGTGGCTAGCTAAAAGATCAGGGATGACCTGAGAACTAGGGTGTGATCTAGAGTTACTATATGATCTTTTAGGTTTTCTAGATATCCAATTGGGATAACTAGGATTTCCCCAATCACGGGTGTGTGCAAGTGAGTAATTAGGGAGTAAGGGAACGTACCTGAGCCCCTAGCTGGAGACAGCTATTTATAGGGGGAGTGGTGCTGTACCCTATGGGCCTGTACGGAGGTCCAGTAGGGCTGACGTGGCCCTTAGAGGATAGGGGGATGAGTCATTCATCCTTATCTTGTACTAGAGGGCCTTATCCATGTGGCAAGTTGAGTTCACGCGCTCGGAGCTCGGACTCTCAAGGGGTAAAGTCCCTGTGGTCGGTCCGAGCCCGCTGGGGTGAATATCCAAAATCTGCTCGGCTTGTACTGGTGCGGTTATTTATATTGCTAGGTCTGGTCGGCTAGCTATGATTGGGGTAGGACCGAGGGTCGGTCCGTCACATAAGCCCCCTAGCTCGGTAAGACTGTTTGAGTCTTGAGCCGAGCTAAAAAGTCTTCATTCCTTAGTCAGGTCCCGAGTGGGCCGAGTATTTTAATAAGGGCGAGGTGATAACCCGTTCATCTTGTTCTGTTGTCCTTTGTTTGCCCCACTGTTCTTTCACCTGGTCGAAGAGACGTTTGAGTCCCTTCCTGCTGGCACGTGTCCAAGGTGTCAGTTGTACCATTATTGTGCATGCTGCCTTTTCAGTCTTCCAAATGTTTCAACCTGTAGCTTGCTGCCACGTTTTTCTCGTGGCTCGATGTGGGTTTGGGATTTTCTGAGTTGACAGGCCCATTTAACTGGAGATATAGTGGGGGGAATCCTATTTAAACTCAACTGCCTTTTCTTCTTTCCTTTTTCCCACTTCTTTCCAATTCTTGAACCCTAACTCTTCCTCTACTCTCTCTACAACTTCCTTTTCCAGCTTTTTATTACTTTGTAATTTTTTCTCTTATAGTATTCGCATTGACTTCCTTTTATTGTCCTCCAGATTATTTCTATTTCTCCACCACCTTTCTCTTTCTTTTGGCGTTGTGGTTCGTTCTCAAGGGTTTCCTTCTTCCTTCGCTGTCCAGTTCATGTCAATTCCTCTTCTACTGCAGGTATTGATCTGAACCCGCTTCTCTTTTATTATTCATTCTTCGAGTTGTACTGTTTTTTCATTTTTTGGGTTTCTAGGTTTGTTGGGTGTTTTGGGTTTTTTAGTTTTCTGTATTTTTCTTTTTGAGTTTACTGAGTTTTTCTTTTTCTGGGTAGCAGTTATGAGTAAGTGGTTTGAGAAATGGTGTGGGATTTTAGATTTGAGTGAAGTCGACTCCTCCTCCTCCTCCTCTTCTTCTTCTTCTGGAATGGAGGTTCCTGGCTCTCCTCCATCTCCTTTTCGCCATCATATGGCTGACCCTGCGATGGAAACGCCGTTATGTGTAGAGTTTCCTCAATGTTCTGCCGAGGAAGAGCAGAGGAAATTAGCTTATCAGTTGGCGGAGGAACGAGCACAATTAGCGTGGCGACCCTCGCGTCTATCCATGGAAAAACCTTTCTAGGGGAAAGCCATAAGGGTTAGAGGAAGGTGTAGTCGACTCGGCTATAGGGTCAAACGAACTAGGGTTAGGGTCTCCAAAAATATTGATTTTGTAGATTCTAATGTCGAGTCCTGTTCCCTTTCCCCAGGTATGGTTCGTCGGTGCGTCTCGCATCCTCAAGAATATCCTCTACCAACCAATGTGGTAATCTACGATTGGGTTGACAGAGAGGTACTCGTCACAAAATCGGAATTGGTTTCCAGCAATCTCATTCACATCCAGGCTCATGTGCTCCCGTGTCCAGGAGATGAGGTGGGGACTTCTTACACCATCAGTGCTCCCTCGGCCAATGACCGAGTATGTACCCAAGTGGTCGGAGATAGTAAAGAATTCTTCATGTATGAGGAGATGGTTATAAGGTTGGGGGTGAAAATGCCCTTTACACCGTTTGAGGTTGACCTGTTAAAGCGGCTGCGTCTGGCTCGTACGCAGTTGCATCCTAGCGGTTGGGCTTTTGCTCGAGCATTCCAGAAATTTTGTGAAGCTCGAAGATTAGAGGGTTCCCTACGAGCGTTTTTGTGGTTATACATCCCTCAAGTTAATGTCTTTGAGAAGGGGTCGAGAAAGAGGTCTTGGGTGTCGTTGAAGGCACGCAACGACCATGCCTTGTTCACCAAATTTATCGACTCTTGGAAAACTTTCAAGCCTTTATTTTTTAAGTACCAGTTTGTTGGAGAGGGGTCCTTCTGGTTTATGGATGGTGATCGACCTTGGTTTCCCTTATCCTGGACTCCCGACTTCTTCAACAGGCATCCGAAACTATACCAATATGACTATGCAAAGGAGTTGTCGGATGCCGAGAGGCACACATGTGATACTTTTTTCGAGTATCTTAAGTCGAATGGACAGGTCGATATTAAGAATATCATCATTCTTCCTAAAGAACTTGTTCAGTCTGAGCTTGGTAAAATATATATACAAAATTATTTCCAAAACATTCCTTTATTCTCCTTAAAATGAAACTTATTTTGGCTTTATGAACTTGTAAAAATTAAACCTTCATTACCTTACAATGATTCTTATGGGCAAAGCTTAATCTACTTAAACTACTTGCTTGTGCTTGAGCCTTGAGCTTGATAGAGCTTGTTTGTTATCATTAAAACAATCTTCTAGAAGTCTTCTAGCATAACTCTTTACGTCCTTGGGAAAGCTTGACTTCCAACATCCTGGAGGCCTTCCAACTCAACCACCCTTGCCTTCAAGCTATCCACTTCGGTTTGTAAAGTTTGACACTTGGTCCTGGTCTCCACCAACAACTTACTAGTCATCTCCAGCTCATGTGAAACCCGAATGTGCTCATCTTGCACCTTCTTCATCTCAGACGAATCCACCTTCCTTGCGAACCCAGGAAACTTGTTAATATTTTTCTCTATGAAGCTAAGAAGAGAGGCCATCCTCAAAGACATGTGTTTATGGATTTCAGATGAGCCCCAAGTTAATTCCCACCCACTTTATTTAGATAGCGTTCATCGTTATCAGAAAGGATGAGACATTCAAAAAGCAAAGGGAGAGGCTTGTCCCACACTGAATCTTCTCCCCTACCCAAAGTCTCAACCTCACGACCAATAGTCGAGTGGAATACATCCTCCGATTCCAACGGTTGTACATCCAAGACATCCTGATCACTAACATCCAAAGGAGTCACGTGTTGTTTCCTCTTCCTCTGGCGTGGTCCACCTCCTTTGGTCACAAACATCTGGGGTTGACTACCAACGTTAGCCTTGGCCAGAGCCACCAACCTAATCATGTTGATGCCATCTTCCCTAAAAAGCACAACATAAAAACTTTATTATCCTAATGTGCCACATATATGTGTGGGTGTATATATATATAATTTAAAAAATAAAAAAAGGGAAGTGAGAACACATACAACCTACCTATTTCAACCCCAAGTTCAGAAGGTTCGCACTCCAACAATTTCTTACAAGAAATGGCTCCACACATCTTTCCCCAACCAAGTAAATAAGCCAAGTGATTTGGGTCCAATATATGATGTTGGAGCATGATTTAGACTCCCTTTTACTATGGATTGGGCTTGTTTCTCTTGTAAATTTAGGACTTTTTTTTATAGTTTTAGGATTTTGTTATTAGTTTAGAATCCCTTGAACGTTTTGATCCGTTTTGGGTATATTTTAGGTACTTTCGGAGCTTAATTGAAGAAAATAATTATGGAGCTAAAAAGAGGATGAAAGGATCTTGAAAATGGAGCAAGAACAGAGCGAAATGGAGCTAGAAGTCAAGTTGCATGCCCAGGCGCACGGGCCGATGCTCCCAGGCGCGCTAGTAGCGGAACATGCACCATCAGATGCCTGGCGCGCCCAGGCACGCTCTACATAGAAGGCCGAATTGGGCCTGTTTTGCTGATTTTCTGAGGGATTTGTTTAGCATTTCGTTTTAGCTTTTAAATATAGGTTTTAGAACTAGGTTTAGCAACTTTTAGAGAGGGAGATTACATAATTTTAGAGAGTAACGGAAGAGGAGAAGATCAAGGATTGGAAGATCCAAGGCTTTTCCATGGTAATCATGTATTCTTCTATTGCTTTTGTTCTTATTTTCATGATGTGTAACTGTAACATCCCAAATTTTAAACCCGAAGATAAATAAATAAATAATAATTAGAATAATTAAAAATGAAAATAACAAACCACAAATAGGTATTCCAAATTAGAATTCTAGTATTAGAAGAAAATAATAATAATAATACTAAGCGAATTAGAGAAGAAAGGAGCGTTAAATCGAAGTTAGGATCGGGCCAGAAAATAGATAATTCGATAATAAACATAATAACAAGGGGAAAATTAAAATAAAAGATTTAAGACTCCAAACACAATTTCCACCGTTGGATATGAAGATATGATTTTTAGGAAGTTGCTCGTCAAATTTGAGCAAGATCCGACGGTGAACGAAGAAGTTATGGAGGTTTGAAGTTCAGACGAAAATAGAAGGAAAATAGAAAAATAAAATAGCAGTATCTGATCATTTCGCTTAAGCGCGAAACTGATCCAGTGGCAACATAGAAGAGGTTCGCTTAAGCGAGCGGATTTCGCTTAAGCGAAAAACGTTCGTGTCCATTACTGAAGGCCGTTCGCATAAGTGAATAAATTTCGCTTAAGCGAAAATAGCTCGAGTGGCTTTAAATCGAGGGGAAACCCTCTTCTTCAACCACTCTCCCCCTTTGTTTCTCTCTCCTCCTCCGATCCTCCTTCTTCCTCCCTCCTCCACGGCCTCCACCGCCGCCCTAAGCCGCCCACCGTGGCCACCCTTCTCACTCCCTCAAACCGTCTCTCTCTCCCTCTCTTGTTCTCTCTCCCTCCTTCCCTCACCAACTCTCTCTCTCTCTCCTCCCCACTCACCCTCCACCACGGCCGCCGCCACCTCCGGCCGCCACCGCCACCTCCACCACTATCCACCACCATCATCATCAACACCATCATTAACTCCTCCCTCCCCGTGAATCTTTCCCTCAAGCTTTCTCTCTCTACCTCTCCACCCACATACACCGCCGCCCCTCACCACCGCAACCGCCACTCGCGGTGGTGGCCGCCACCATCACCAAACCACCATAGCCTCTCCCTCCTTCCAAGCTCTCTCTCTCAACCACGAGTTCTCTCTCTCTCTTTGGATCGCACCGGCGCCGTTACCGGTCCGTGATCGTTCTGGGCTCGTGTCGGGAACCTCGGAGCTCGAAGCTTTGCCTCGGTTTAGTCACGATCATTCCCCGCTAACGAGGAGCAACACCGACGCCGTCATCGTCGCCGAGCTAAAATCCAGGTTCTATTTAAAAAGCCCGAGGTAAGAGAGTTCGCGTTACCTTTGCTTAAGAAGTAAATTCTAGGATTATATAGTGGTAGCTAGGAATAGAGTAATTAAAAGTATGTTAATGAACCTTAGGGTACCTCGTTGATAGAAATAAAGTAATTAAAATTGTGACGAGAAACCATACCTTAGGGAATAAAATGTAAGAGCATAGAATAAGTCCCGGAATGGATGAGCGGGTTTGGGATATTGAGATAGTTAATATAAAACAAAATGTGGGAAATTATAAAGTAAAAGCTATAGGGGAGGTAAAGAAACAAAGAGGGTAAAAGAGAGTCTAGAACAAGGAATAAGGAATGCACGCGGAGTAAAGTAGAGAATAGAAATAAAATGATGAATTAAGATTTAATATAAAATAAGGAAAACGATAGGTGGATTTACGAAAAGATAAGAAAACTAAGAGAGAGTACATTATGAGGGAAGTTGGAGTGAAATAATTGAAAAGTTAGACTAAGAGAATAGAGCAATGAAAACTAATATAGTTAATGAAATAAGGACAATGAGTTGGATAATTGATTGAGATATGGAAAATGGGAAATAACTAAGAATTAGTAACGAGAACTAGAATATACTATATTTGACCGTATTGATTAGAGTTGGATAAAATCGGGGGAAACTAACGAAGAGAAAAAGAATGAAGTAGAAAACGTAGAAAATGTGATAAGTCATAAATGAGGATAAAGGCTAAAAGATTTAGATGAGTATAAAAGAATTATATAAATTATAATAAAAAAAAAGGAAAAGAAAGAAAGATGTTGAAAATAGTAGAAAGTAAATAATGTGATGATAAGTCTAGAAGGAAAAGAGAAAGAGAAATAAAAAGAGAAAGAAAAAGAGAAAGAGAAAGAAAAGAGAAAGAGAAAGAGAAAGAAAAAGAAAGAGAAAGAAAGGAAAGAAAAATGGAAGTCCGATGCGAGCCTGTGAAGGCGTATCGGCGTCAATGCGAGCCTAGGAAGGCATGTCGATTAAAAAGATTAAAAAGGAAAGATAAAAGTTCGATGCGAGCCTAGGAAGGCGTATCGGCGTCGATGCGAGCCTAGGAAGGCGTGCCGATTAAAAAGATTAAAAGAGAATAAAAGTCCGGTGCGAGCCTAGGAAGGCGTATCGGCATCGATGCGAGCCCGGTAAGGCGTGTCGATTAAAAAGAAAAGAAAAGACGATTAAAAAGAAAATAAAAGTCTGGTGCGAGCCTAGGAAGGCGTATCGGCATCGATGCGAGCCTGGTAAGGCGTGTCGATTAAAAGGAAAAAGAATGGAAAGGAAAATGGATAAGAAAAGGAAACGGCTGATGGTCTTTTGGACTCAGTCACCAGGAAAAAGAAAATGATAAAGAAAAGGAAAAAGAAAAGAAAAGAAAAAGTAGAAATGATTAGAGAACTGTTAGAAAATCAATAATTAAAAGAATGCGAGAATAAGTGAAAACTAAAAGAGTTTATTTATGTGAATTAATTGTGAATAAAATATATTAATAATTAAGTAGGCTTAGTTATTTGCTATGTCTTCTTTTAGAATTTATCTTTTTAAGTTCTGTGTAATGCTACCCTTCTTGATATCATTTTACAGGTACGGAAGCGGAGCTTACACTGTTGCGGGCCGAACTGGAAACTCTCCACCACGTGGAGTGTATTTGTGATACCCTGAGCGGATTTTATTATTAAAACTGTTATTTTTTGTAATTTAATATGCGTAGTAATTGTATGCCCTGAATTTGTACTAATTGGGCTTTAGGATCTGATCTGGTTATTGAACTATTATGTTTTAAGTTTTTAAATATTCTGGACTGACAGGTTTTTAGAAGAAAATTTTTGGGAAGTCCGAAAAACAGAGGAAACTCTGCCGGATTTTCGTAAAACCTTTTATAAGAAATCAAATGCTAAAAAGAATTTTCAAACTCTGATTTTAATAAAATTCAAAATTAACTAATAAAAGTGAGGATGTTACATTTATGGTATCAGAGCAGTTTCCCTCGGCCCTGGAGTTTGGACTCACAACTCGTATTGATTACTCACCCAGCGAGTAATCAAGTAATAGTGTTGTAGGGTCTGCCGACCGTATAAGGATTAAGTCTTATATATAAGGGGATTCTCTAAAGGTACTTCCCTCGGCTTAGCAAGCTTAAGTGTCCCTCGCTCGGACTCATGGGCACCGAGCTTATTGAAGGACCAGGCTCGGACTTGATGGGGCCGAGCCTTATACTCGGGTCCACAACCCATCCGGCTCGGGAATCTAGGGCCGAGACTTATCATCGGATTGAGGATAGACTTAGTCTCATTCAGGCTTCTTATCCCTTCCGCATATCTCTCCTAGATTCTCGCTAACAGCCTAGACATGAGATCTTGAGATGATCCTAACCTGATTCTAAGAGAATAAACCTCCGATATTATCTCACAGAATCCTGCCTCAGCTCAACTCTGATACCAGGCCCATACGGCCCATATCAGCTTCCTCCAAACCCTATAAATAGCTCATAACAACTAGGGTTTCAGGTACGTACTCTCATCCCTAAGTTGACACTCTGCACACACCTGTTGACTGGGGAGACCCTGCTTTTCCCAACTGGAACTGCAGAAACACCATAAAGTCACATATTAACACTTGATCCTCTCTTGGGCTCCTGGTTCCATAATCTTGAGCACTTAGAGGGTTAAGGACATAGTGTTCCAGGACACTACATTGGCGCCGTCTGTGGGAACGAATAATCAGTATTCCCACCACTCACCGCACTAATGGCAAATGATAATGACAACAACCAAGGAGACCTCCGCCGTCGCCTTAGGGGAAGGCCACCTAAGAACGCTGGACCAAGGAATGTTGGTGGAAGGAATGTAAGGGACAGACTTGCCCCTGGAGGACCCCCTGAGGATAACCAGGTTGAAAATCCCCAGGATCCTCTAGTTGTCCAGCCTGCTGGTCCAGTTGTTCCAGAGGTCCAAGCGCCAGCCACCGTCCCTCCGGTTGTTGAAGGCCACGAACGACGATCTCAGCCGCGTCGCGTTTCTGATGGCCATGTGTCGGAATGGCGTGACACAGCGGATTCTGGGCCACATCAATCTAGGAGGGCCCCTACTGGATCGCGAACTAGGGAGGAGCGACGAGTCAAACGTCATGCTCGCGATAACTCCCGAGCCGAGCGATCTGATAGGGGAGTACCACACTTTACTAGAGGCCGCTTTGGAACGCTTCAGGGTGGCGAACGTTCCGAATCTCAAGGAAGATCCTACATGACAACCTCTTCGGCCAGGAGGAGAGAGAAGTCAATTATGGAAATATTGAGAACCCAAACTTCATTAATTGAAAAGCAAAACCAGGCTATTGCTACTCTACAGCAGCAAAGCATGGCTAGACTTGCCGAGCAAGGCCCTCGCGTGGCTCTCGGCAACCCAATTAACCTTCCCCCACCTCCACCCCTCAATTCGAATGTGACTCCCGAACCAGCAGTTAGAGAACCCCATCGTGGACACCCCTTTACAGCAGCAATTATGGCATTTCGGACTCCACAAACTTATATGGGCCATCAGAATGTCTCCCGGTACAATGGGACGACCGATCCGATGGATCACATTGCATCTTACGAGTCTTCCATGATGTTTTATGGAGGAGAGGATGAAATGAAATGCCGAGCTTTCTCAATGACGTTAGGCCCGGCGCCGTTGAGATGGTTCAACTCCCTACCAGCTAACTCCATTAGTTCTTGGGCTGAGCTTAGAAGAGTTTTCCTGAATCGATATACAGCCAGCATGTCACAGCCCAAATCAGACCATTCATTAGCTGGAGTTTCACAAAGACCTGGCGAGTCTTTACGCGACTATCTGGCTCGGTATCAGCAAGAGGCCAGTGGCATATCTGGTTTGCAGTCGGGGGTATCCGTTCTTCTGCTTACCCAAGGACTGCAAGATGGAGATTTCAAGGATTGTCTGATCGGGGAACCACCTAGTAACATGGCGGAACTGAGAGAAAGATCCAGGAAATATGTTAATCTAGAGGAGTTCCGAAGGATTAGCACTGCAGCAAGGAGTGCCGAAGGACGACATGAGCAACGTCCTCGCCAAAATGAGGCTCGTCAGAATGATCGTTTCCTAGATAAGGGAAGGAAAGACAAGAGAGAACAAGAGAGAGGAGAAAAACTGCCTCCCAAAGGCAAGTATGATGAATATACCCAGTTAACAGTCCCGAGGAGTCAAATCCTTCGTGAGACTATGCATACGGAGATGCGTAACATCACTCGGCCACCAGCCTTGAGAAAGGCGGCCCAAAAGGATAGGATGAAGTATTGCGATCATCATGGCGGATGGGGGCATACCACCGACCAATGTATCCAACTGAAGGATTTGATCGAAGAGATGGTAAGGGATGGTAAGCTTCAACACTATATTGTTGAAGCCTTGCGCAAGCGTTCCAGAAGGAAAAGCCCCTCGCCTCCCAAAACTGAACAGAAGAGGAATAAAATCCCTTCACCACCAGCGGGCGGAGCCCCTATCCAGCAATCCGAGAAAGACAACGATTTCCTCATTGGCACCATTGCTAGAGGATTTGCTGGTGGTGGGGAAAAGAAGTGCGATCGCAAGAAGTATGTGGGACAAGTTCTCTCGGTGGCGAGCCGACCGATACAAAAACCCAGAAAGAAAAATGTGGTCATCAGTTTTAGCAATGAGGATTTTGAAGACATCCTACAGGACCACAATGACCCAATGGTCGTCACGGCAAGGATTGGCAACTATGAAGTAAGAAGGATTCTCGTCGATCAAGGGAGTTCGGCGGACATCATGTTTTTGGATTTGTTTGAAAAATTGAAGTTGAAAAGGTCTGATCTCACCCCGTTCGAGGGAAGCTTGATCGGCTTCACGGGACATTCAATTGTTCCTTTAGGCCATATCCACCTCCCAGTGACCATGGGGGAACCACCTTCTGCTCGGACTGAAATGGTGAAGTGGTTAGTTGTCCAGGCTCCCTCGGCGTACAATGCTATCTTTGGCCGAACGGCACTCCAGTCCTTCGGCGCTGTTGTTTCAACGGTACACTTGGCCATGAAATTCCCGAGGTCGGATGATAAGGTAGTAACAGTACGGTCCGAACAGGAGTTGGCTCGGAAGTGCTACAACATCAGTTTGGGGAAGCTAAAGCTGGATGATGAGAAAATTATGCAGGAACCATTGAACAAAGGAAGTGTCAACTTGGCTGATCTTGACGTAAGAGAGGAGGATGAAACTAGACCGACCCCTCAGGGGGACTTCAAAAAGGTAATCCTAGGCCCCGAGCCATCTCGTTGCGTCAAGATCGGAGTTGGCGTGTCTGAGGAACTAGAAAAGGAGCTTACTGAATTACTAATGGAAAATAAGGACTTGTTTGCCTGGACTTCGGCAGACATGCCGGGAATCGATCCTAACTTCATCTGCCACAAGTTAAGTGTGTATCCTGGCGCTAAGCCAGTGTGTCAAAAAAAGAGAAGGGTCGGAATCGAGAAGGCACAGGCGACGGATGAGAAAGTAGCCGAGCTATTGGAAGCTGGATTTATCAGAGAGGTAGTGTACACTGATTGGTTGGCCAATCCCGTGTTAGTCAAGAAATCCAATGGGAAATGGAGGATGTGCGTGGACTACACAGATTTGAACAAGGTTTGCCCCAAGGACCAATACCCACTTCCTTGCATTGATAAACTGGTGGATAGCTCGGCAGGTTATCAAAGGCTATCCTTTATGGATGCTTACTCGGGGTACAATCAGATCCCAATGTACCCCCCAGATCAGGTAAAAACCTCGTTTATCACAGAAAACGCCACATATTGTTACAATGTGATGCCGTTCGGGTTGAAGAACGCTGGGGCAACTTACCAGCGGATGATGAACAAGGTGATTGGTCCTATGATTGGGCCGAGGATGGAGGTTTATATAGACGATATGATTGCAAAGAGCTTAAAGGAGGAAAATCATGCTAAAGATTTGAAGGAAATCTTAGGAAGGATCCGACAATTTGATATGAGATTGAACCCGGAAAAATGCACATTCGGAGTTCCGGCAGGGTCCTTCCTTGGATTCATGCTTACAGAACGCGGAATCGAGACAAATCCAGAAAAGTGTCGAGCTATTCTGGAGATGAAGAGTCTGTCGGATATCAAGGGTGTACAACAACTGACAGGTCGGGTTGCAGCTCTCTCAAGGTTTCTATCTCAATCAGCTAGGAAGGCCCTTCCCTGGTACAAGCTGTTGAGGAAGGAGAAGGAAAAGGCGTTTGAGTGGGATGAAGCATGCGAAAAGGCCTTTACTGACCTTAAGCATTATTTGGCATCACCTCCAATTTTGTCTAGTCCGAACAATGGTGAAATTCTTTTCTTGTACTTATCAGTAGGAGACTCGGTGATCAGTTCGGTTTTGGTTCGGGAGGAATCTGGTAAAGAGTTGCCCATCTATTTTGTTAACCGAGCTCTCCAGGGACCAGAGTTGAGATATCAAAAAGTGGAGAAATTAGCTTTCTGCTTGATTATTACTGCCAGACGACTGCGCCAGTATTTCCAGAGCCACCATATCACAGTCAGAACGGCCCAGCCGATCCGTCAAATATTGCAGAAACCTGATTTGGCTGGAAGGATGGTAACCTGGGCAATTGAGCTTTCCGAGTTTGAAATCACTTTCGAACCAAGAAAGGCAATGAAGTCTCAGGCTCTGGCTGATTTCCTCACCGAGTTTACTGAGCCATTGACGAGCTCAAACTCGGATTGGAACATTTATGTGGATGGATCAAGTAACAAACTTGGAGCGGGGGCAGGAATAATTTTGGAGAACTCCGAGGGAGTCACCCTCGAGTACTCTTTGAAGTTCGGATTTTCATCGTCGAACAATCAAGCGGAGTATGAAGCCGTTTTGGCAGGATTGAGGATGGCAAAAGAGGTGGGGGCCCGAGAGGTGAAAATTTTCAATGATTCTCAGTTGGTGGTTTCACAGGTCAAGGGCGAGTATCAGGCTAAGGAACCCATCCTTCAAAAATACTTGGAAAAGGTAAAGTTCCTATCCTTTGAATTTATGAAGGTCGAAATCTGCCACATTCCGAGGGAAAGTAATAGCCGAGCGGATATTCTTTCCAAACTCGCATCAACAAAAAATTCTGAAAACAACAAAACTCTGATTCAAGAAATGGTGCATGGACCTAGCGTTGTCCTCTCCATTTCAGTGGATCCAAGCTGGATCACTCCAATTGCAGGTTATTTGGAACAAGGGATTTTGCCAACCGACTCGATGGAAGCCAGGAAACTTGTCAGAAAAGCATCTCAGTTTGCACTAGTTGATGGAATCCTTTTTCGCCGAGGGGTCAGCGGTCCAATGCTCAGATGTCTTGACCCTGCCGAAGCAAAGCTGACGCTAGAAGAGGTTCATGGAGGTATAGGAAGTCACCATGTTGGAGGGAAGTCACTGGCAAAAAAGGTTCTAAGGGCAGGATACTACTGGCCTACCCTTCAACAAGATGCGATCAATCACGTGAAAAGGTGTGATAAATGCCAATTTCATAGTGATGTTTATCAAAAACCAGCCGAGGAGCTCCACTCTCTTTCATCTCCTTATCCCTTCTATCAATGGGGAATGGATTTGATTGGACAATTCCCCACTGCACCGGGACAGCTAAAGTGGGTGATTGTAGCCATAGACTATTTCACAAAGTGGGTTGAGGCCGAGCCTTTGGCGACCATCTCCTCAGCCAAGGTGCAGAAGTTCTTTGAAAGACAAGTCGTAGCTCGGTTCGGAGTGCCACAGGTATTGGTGACCGACAATGGAACCCAGTTCGCTGCAAAGGCGTTCCAGGATCTGGTCAGTGCTTTGGATATGAAACACTACTTCTCTTCAGTTGAGCACCCTCAAACTAACGGCCAGGTAGAATCAGTGAACCGATCAATCATTCAGGGGATCAAGAGAAGATTGGAAGGCGCAAAAGGGAATTGGGTGGAAAACCTGCATGAAGTGCTTTGGTCGTACCGCACCACCATACAAACTTCAACAGGTGAAACACCTTATCGACTCACCTATGGTTGTGATGCAGTCATCCCCATTGAAAAAATCATCCCTTCATTCCGAGCCATGCAATAGCCAAATCCTCTAAACAACACTTTACTGTGTGAGGATCTTGTTTTATCGGAAGAGGTCAGGGACTTAGCCGCCGAGCGAGAAAAGCATGCTAAGATTATGCAAGCAAAAGGGTATAATCGCTCGGTTGTAGCCAGGTAGTTCGAGGTAGGCGACCTTGTATTGAGGAGAGCTGATATTGGTCTCAAAAATGCAAAGGATGGAAAACTGGCCCAAAGCTGGGAAGGACCATACCGAGTTGCCTCCAAGACGGGAACAGGAGCCTACAAGCTCGAAACCCTCTCGGGTGCCCTCATCAACAACACATGGAACGTGGCGAAACTTCGAGCTTATTACAGTTAGTTTTTCATTTCGTTTTCAATAGTTTTAGTTGCTTTATTACATTTTGCTTTTTGAATTCTTTTTTGATAATGGAGTACGCTCAGTGCAACTCCGAGCCCATTGTAATTTGCTTCAAATGAATAAAAGTTCGTTATTGAATTCATTGTATCACGTACTTTTCCTCGTAACCGATTAGCCACCGATTATGACGCGAACGATTATAAACAGCTCTAACAAGAGCTTATAACTCGTCAAGTACTTTTAATAAGATTCCCGATTAAATGATGATTTTTTTAAAATCATTTTATATTGCGGATAGAGGAACCCACCTCGGCTAAAGTGCTGGAGTTCCGAGGTCTTAACACTTGAATTCTTAACAAAGAGCATAAAAAGAAGCATAACATGATTACAGATATTATAAAATATTCCAAACGAAACAACAATATAAGTTTAAACCATCTACTGGGGCAATTACAAAAAAGGTAGCAGAATAATCAAACTATTCTAAATCGGACAATACAATGCTGTCAGCATTGAATGTGTCCTCTTCTTCCTCTTCACCTTCAGCATCCTCGGCTCCTTCCCCCTCGGAATCTTCGGCCAAATGGTCAGGAAGGTCGGCGTTGTTCAGATCTATGGGAACCCCACTCGGGCCGACAATTCGACCTTTTTTCACAGCAAAATTAGGGTCAGCACCCTTGGTCACGAGCCCAGGATTCAGAACGCGGAGTTGCTCGGCAGTGTTGTAGAAAGAATCTTCAATTGCATGGTCCCAATTGAACAGATTCTCCTTAGCTGCTTTCTTATGCTTGAGAGCTTTCGCACTCATCTTCTCCAAGGAAGCTCGGAGCCTGAGTATCTCGTCCTTAGCATACTCATGTCGCTCCTGAGCCACTGCAGCAGCTTGCTCGGCCGTACGAGCTTTCTCTGTAGCCACCAGAAGAGCAGCAGCATCCTCCTCAGCCTTTTTCTGGATTTCTTCCGACCTCTTTATTTGTGCCTCGACATCCTGAAGTGTTCTCTCAGCCCGAACTTTGGCCCCCTCGGAATCTTGTGCAGCCTTTTGAAGCCGCTCGTTTTCAGCTGCCATTTCTTGTATCCTTTTATTCAGACCTTGGACCTGAATTTCCAAGTAGTCCTCCCGCTCGTTTGCCTCATATCTTTTCTTCTTTTCCTCGGGGGCCAATCCGGCATAGGCGTCATCACCATGATGACCAAGGTGATGGAAAATGCTCGTACCCCGTAAGAAGCTTCTCACCAACGACTTACAGTTATTTTCCCAAGTCCCACGGGTCCAAGCCTCGATTACTTCAGCATTTTCAGGAGGGAAGATGGTGGCAATGAATGAGTCGGACATCTTCTTACCCCACACCATCTTGGCAGCTGCATCTTGCTTACCCTCGGGAATTTCTATCCCTTTGTTAGACTTGCTCAAATGGAACCAATCTCCAACGAGACCTTTTCCTTTGTCCAGCCGAGTCCTCTTGAGGGGGCGCTCGGGAATGCCTTGAGGAGATGAACGAGCTTCCACTTCAATATTCACCGCGTCAATAACACGGTCCCTTTTGATCACCTGTTCAACACCCGTAACCCTTACAGATGGGGTGGTATTGGGGATAACGGTCGGGCTTTCAGAATGGGTCGGTTCAGAAGACTGACTCTTGATTGGAGATCCGGATGCAGTCTCTTTGAGTGCAGCCAGCTGCGACACTCTAGCTGCCCGAGCTTCGCTTTTTTTGGCTTTGGTAGCTTTCTTTCCCATGGTTTCTGCAAAACAAGGAAGTATGTTAAAAAAAAACGTATAGCTATACCCAACTCGGCTTTCACTTCATCACGGGTGCCTTTTAACAAGATCCGTTTAATGTCGATTTGACCATGTGCTTGGAGGTACGTCCAAGCATCATTACACACTCCACGCTCGGATCTTGTAAGCTCTGTTTTAAAGTTAAATTGATATAGAGAAGGCCCTCGGTTATAGATATCGGTGGTCCAGCTTAAAGGAAACCGAGGTACAGACTTAACTACTCCGTCTTCAACGACTTGCTCCATAAACCAACACTCTCCAGTTCCCGTATGTTCATATTGGAAGAAGAGGGGCTTAAATGATTTCCATGAGTCAGTTACCTTGGCGAATAGGGCGTGCTCCCTCCGAGCCTTTAGCGATACCCAAAGCCCCTTCGAATCGCCAAATTTGTTAACTTGTAGGGCATATAACCAAAAGAAGGATCGCAAAGTCGCCATCAACCCCTCGGCATCACAAAATTGCTGGAAGGCTCGGACGAAAGCCCATCCGCTCGGATGAAGTTGGCTCGGAGCAATGCCTAAGTGGTTCAGGACTTCGATTTCAAAAGTGGAAAAAGGCATGCGAATGCCAATTTTGGTGGTTACTTCTTCATAAAAGTAAAAAAACCGAGAATTCTCTGGCACTTGAAGGCATATCCGATCGTCAATGCCCAAAGGTCTCAGTACGTATTCCGAGGCGTGTCCGTCAGCGCTCGGAGGAGTTAGAACTGGTCGAAGGTGGGTAAGACTATTTTCTGTCAGCAAGGAAGGTCTTGTCCCCAACACCTCCCGATCAAAAATGGCACTGTACTGCGCATGATTCGGCGGCAACGGGTACTCCTCAGGATTTGTCACGCACCTGCGTTCCACCATATCTGGGGAAAAATCAAAAGGCTCGGTGTTAGGATTTTTTACAGCACGAGTTTTCATTTTAAATTTAAGATCGAGCCTTGGACTTTTCCCCCCTTCTCTTGGTGAATCTCTCAAAGGTTCTTCTTCCCCGGTACCACGATTGGGGCTAAGCCTAACCTGGGCTCGACGCTCGGCAAATCTAAAGCTACCAACCACTTATTCTCATCTGCGGAATTCGAGGGGTATTCTACAGTTAACGGTTTTAACTCAGTGAATCCCTGATTTATGGGGGGAGTAGAAGTGGGTATAGAATCATCGATTTCAAAATCTCCCTCATTCCCAGAAAATTCAGAATCTCCCTCATTCCCAGAAAACTCAGAAGAACTTGAAGTCCCCAAATCACTATCACTAGAAGGTTTTTCTCCTAATCTCTTGCAGAGTTCGTGATAAACTTTCCTCAAACCTCTCCATCCTCTCATCGTTTAAAGATAAGGAATCCTAAACACTACCTGCCCAAAACAAAAATCCAGAAACGCAACCCAGAAATCCCTTCGCAACCCAGAAACCCCCTCTCCAAAATCCCTACAAAACCCAGAACCCCCTTTGCAAAAAGATGAAATCGTAGAAATGAAATAGGAAGAGTAGAGGAATTTACCTGCCTTCAGTTGCTAGAGAGGGTGATGAGAGAAGGTTCTCGATTCGAAGGCAAAGATTGTGGGAAGGAGATTTAAAGAGAGAGAATAATGGGATTCACTGAGAAGATTCGGGAGTAAGAAATGAATAAGGATAGTGAGAGGTTGAGTTTTGAACTAATGAAGGAAACTGTACAGTTTCCCTCCATATGACGTATTTGGGCCGAAAGCCCATCGACCCATGCAACCACTCGCTGGGCGAGACGTGGCGCCTTTAACAGGTACTTTTTCAAATTTCAAAAATTTCAATGATTTGGCACAACTTACAAGAGAACGCGCCGTACCTAGAGAACCCAAAACGTCACCTCGAACAGTTGCCACGCGTCTGACTAACATCCAGAAGGTTCAACCCTAAACACATGCTACCTCGTCACAGACTTTATAAAGTCTTACGAGCTGGGGGGCTTGTAGGGTCTGCTGACCGTATAAGGATTAAGTCTTATATATAAGGGGATTCTCTAAAGGTACTTCCCTCGGCTTAGCAAGCTTAAGTGTCCCTCGCTCGGACTCATGGGCACCGAGCTTATTGAAGGACCAGGCTCGGACTTGATGGGGCCGAGCCTTATACTCGGGTCCACAACCCATCCGGCTCGGGACTCTAGGGCCGAGACTTATCATCGGATTGAGGATAGACTTAGTCTCATTCAGGCTTCTTATCCCTTCCGCATATCTCTCCTAGATTCTCGCTAACAGCCTAGACATGAGATCTTGAGCTGATCCTAACCTGATTCTAAGAGAATAAACCTGCGATATTATCTCACAGAATCCTGCCTCAGCTCAACTCTGATACCAGGCCCATACGGCCCATATCAGCTTCCTCCAAACCCTATAAATAGCTCATAACAACTAGGGTTTCAGGTACGTACTCTCATCCCTAAGTTGACACTCTGCACACACCTGTTGACTGGGGAGACCCTGCTTTTCCCAACTGGAACTGCAGAAACACCATAAAGTCACATATTAACACATGATCCTCTCTTTGGCTCTTGGTTCCATAATCTTGAGCACTTAGAGGGTTAAGGACATAGTGTTCCAGGACACTACAAGTGTCAAGTCTTAGAATAGATAAATATATATATTTAAATAAGAGTTTTTAGTCAATTGTGGAATAACGTTCTCTTTTTCCAGAACTTAGTCCCATGCCTCGGAGACGTACACAAGATGAAAGGATGGCTGCTATACTAGAAAATCTGGTCCAAATGAATCAGAATCAGGCTGAGACAGTAGCAACAGCCGCAGCAGCAGCAGCTGCCGCACTCCACCAAACATCAGGCCCAATGGGCATCGATTGGCTAGCTAGATTCGTGCAGAATGATCCGCCCAAGTTTGAAGGTGGCTATAATCCGGATGCAGCCCAGAGATGGCTCCAAGAATTGGAGAAGATTTTCCGCACGATTTCACCGCCTGCGGAGCAGATAGTTCTTTTGGCGGCGTACATGCTCACTGGAGAAGCCGAATATTGGTGGGAGCGTGTAGGAAGGGAAATGGAGATCACTAACCAGGAGATCACCTGGGATGTGTTCAGAATCAGGTTCCTAGGGAAGTACTTTCCGGAAGATGTCCGCCGAGAAAAAGAGCTGGCATTCCTGAATTTAACACAGGGAAGTATGTGCATTGGAGAATATGCCGCACACTTCGAAGACCTCATCCGGTATTCTGGGAACTATAGGGATGCTGATGAAAGAACTAAGTGCATCAAGTTCGAAGCAGGACTTCGCACTGAGATCAAAGTAGCCTTTGAATTTCAGAACATAGATAATTTGGCCCAACTAGTGAATACGGCTAGTACTTATGAGAAGGGATTGAGGCGGAAGACATCCGAAGATAGGAACAGGATGATACAGTGGGCTGAAGGTTCTAGCAGAGGCAATGTACCGGTTCAAGAATCCGATACACATGCCGACATCAATGTTATGGCAATGGTGCCAATGGACACAGCTCCAGATGTGAATGCCCCGAGAAACAGACCACCATGTCCACTATGTGGGAAAATCCACCGGAAACTGTGCCTAATGTTGAGGCAGCACAGAAAACAGGGTCTCTGCTATATATGCGGACAACTAGGACACATGGGGACAAACTGTCCTGGACGTATAGGTGAAGGGAGCGAATGAATTCATCCGAGGTACTTTTAGTGCTAACCATATACCAAATATTTATTTATAATACTTAATTAAAAATGTTTTGCATAAAGCATAAATATTCGATTTAACTTAAAAATAAAATCACTAAATGATAATACATTAACTAAAGTTTCATTGAACACAGTGATGGTATTGCCACTGGTAGAATGTAAGGTTAGAACTGATCACTCTGAATCTTACATCCGCTAGGGGACGATAACATCAACAAACTTTATGATGATGTTGCTATTGATAGATGTGATATTGGGACTGATCACCTCGATCTTCGCAACTATTAGTGGTCGATATCATTGACACTTTCCAACAAAAGTCAAGACAGACGAATAGGAGTCTTAAGACAGTGCACCCACTAATTAGTAGAGTAACCGCGAATAGAACTCGCGAGAGAACCGAACCGAGCGAACCCGTAGTAAACGTCCTTAGACTTCGTGGAAAGCCAAACTAAAAGCCCAAAACTCATCACACATTTCATTCAGAATCCGATGTGGTTATTCGCGAAAAAGGCGAAACTGGATGAATTAGCAGGATATCCACACCGAGACTGACCTAAGTAAACGAGTAAATCGTACTCACCATTAGGAATTAGAATTCACTTAAGAACTTAGTCCAGTTTCCAAGATATTTTCTCAAAGGAAGCAAGTTTAGCCATTGCACCCTGTGCCTTCATCAAAACCAAATCAAATCAGAGATAGTTCCATAGGAAATGCATCTTTCGATGATTCTCTGCTGAAAACGCACACTTAAGGATAATCTCCATTGTCTTCTTGCTCGACATGCATCCAGTACATCCTGGGTTGTCGTGTGAAGACTATGAAACCCATCCTTGAGTGCTTCGTGTTTCTTCTTTTCATCTTCACTCTCTTCAAGCTTCAAGCATCTCAGATGCAGAGGTGAGAATTCACCAAGACGTAGAAACCCAACATAGTTCTATGCCTACCGATGGATAATCATCCACATGTCTCTTCTAATCTTGGACACAGGTCGAGAAACTTACGTGCGAAATTCTGAATAACGAATGAGCATACCCCCAAGCATGGATATAATTAAGTATGTCAATGCTAAGTGGGGGAGGATTTCAATCCAAGGAATGGAAGATGGAACTTTAACAACAAGAAAATTGTGGATCCTATCCGAGTAACAAGGTGGAATGCAGAATGGTAACGAAGCGTAAGGAAGATGGCATCGAGCCGGACTCAATGTCCGATAATCATACCATAACCCGTAGGGCTAATGAATAACTCACCCTAAACGCTCCGCATTAACTGTCGAAGAGGTTCGCGGAGAATGGAACGAGAATTAAGTTAAAGATCAATCAATACCTTCTCGGACCATTAGACAATTGGGAAATAAATTTAAACCATAACCTTGACCCTTAAGTGAAATCGATCCATAGGAACCCCGTACCCAATTGAAATCGTTAAACAAACAAAAAGGGATGTATCACCGGAGTAAAATACAAATATAGCTAAGGTGGATTCGAAGGGCGACCTCACTAGACTCACTTAAAGGAGTAAGAACGAAAACGTAAAGAGTGGAGTCGCGAATTGGAGTCTCACTTAAGAAGTTATGTCGGAGCACCGCAAATGATTGTCTCAGTCTCTTAAGATTCTGTGTAGTACGCGGATTTCTGAGTGACTGAGATAAACCATACCTGAGGCGAATAATTACACCGCAGAACTATTAACTTAGAACTCCCTCAAAGGGAAGATTGGAACCAAAGGAATTGAAATGAAATGAGTGGAAACTATGTCACGGGGTACTCCTCCAAGTTAAGGGACAATTGGAATTTCGGGGACGAAATTCAAATAAGTGGGGGAGAAATGTAACATCCCAAATTTTAAACCCGAAGATAAATAAATAAATAATAATTAGAATAATTAAAAATGAAAATAACAAACCACAAATAGGTATTCCAAATGAGAATTCTAGTATTAGAAGAAAATAATAATAATAATACTAAGCGAATTAGAGAAGAAAGGAGCGTTAAATCGAAGTTAGGATCGGGCCAGAAAATAGATAATTCGATAATAAACATAATAACAAGGGGAAAATTAAAATAAAAGATTTAAGACTCCAAACACAATTTCCACCGTTGGATATGAAGATATGATTTTTAGGAAGTTGCTCGTCAAATTTGAGCAAGATCCGACGGTGAACGAAGAAGTTATGGAGGTTTGAAGTTCGGACGAAAATAGAAGGAAAATAGAAAAATAAAACAGCAGTATCTGATCATTTCGCTTAAGCGAAAATATTTCGCTTAAGCGAAACTGATCCAGTGGCAACATAGAAGAGGTTCGCTTAAGCGAGCGGATTTCGCTTAAGCGAAAAACGTTCGTGTCCATTACTGAAGGTCGTTCGCTTAAGCGAATAAATTTCGCTTAAGCGAATAAATTTCGCTTAAGCGAAAATAGCTCGAGTGGCTTTAAATCGAGGGGAAACCCTCTTCTTCAACCACTCTCCCCCTTTGTTTCTCTCTCCTCCTCCGATCCTCCTTATTCCTCCCTCCTCCACGGCCTCCACCGCCGCCCTAAGCCGCCCACCGTGGCCACCCTTCTCACTCCCTCAAACCGTCTCTCTCTCCCTCTCTTGTTCTCTCTCCCTCCTTCCCTCACCAACTCTCTCTCTCTCTCCTCCCCACTCACCCTCCACCACGGCCGCCGCCACCTCCGGCCGCCACCGCCACCTCCACCACTATCCACCACCATCATCATCAACACCATCATTAACTCCTCCCTCCCCGTGAATCTTTCCCTCAAGCTTTCTCTCTCTACCTCTCCACCCACATACACCGCCGCCCCTCACCACCGCAGCCGCCACTCGCGGTGGTGACCGCCACCATCACCAAACCACCATAGCCTCTCCCTCCTTCCAAGCTCTCTCTCTCAACCACGAGCTCTCTCTCTCTCTTTGGATCGCACCGGCGCCGTTACCGGTCCGTGATCGTGCTGGCCTCGTGTCGGGAACCTCGGAGCTCGAAGCTTTGCCTCGGTTTAGTCACGATCGTTCCTCGCTAACGAGGAGCAACACCGACGCCGTCATCGTCGCCGAGCTAAAATCCAGGTTCTATTTAAAAAGCCCAAGGTAAGAGGGTTCGCGTTACCTTTGCTTAAGAAGTAAATTCTAGGATTATATAGTGGTAGCTAGGAATAGAGTAATTAAAAGTATGTTAATGAACCTTAGGGTACCCCGTTGATAGAAATAAAGTAATTAAAATTGTGACGAGAAACCATACCTTAGGGAATAAAATGTAAGAGCATAGAATAAGTCCCGGAATGGATGAGCGGGTTTGGGACATTGAGATAGTTAATATAAAACAAAATGTGGGAAATTATAAAGTAAAAGCTATAGGGGAGGTAAAGAAACAAAGAGGGTAAAAGAGAGTCTAGAACAAGGAATAAGGAATGCACGCGGAGTAAAGTAGAGAATAGAAATAAAATGATGAATTAAGATTTAATATAAAATAAGGAAAACGATAGGCGGATTTACGAAAAGATAAGAAAACTAAGAGAGAGTACATTATGAGGGAAGTTGGAGTGAAATAATTGAAAAGTTAGACTAAGAGAATAGAGCAATGAAAACTAATATAGTTAATGAAATAAGGACAATGAGTTGGATAATTGATTGAGATAAGGAAAATGGGAAATAACTAAGAATTAGTAACGAGAACTAGAATATACTATATTTGACCGTATTGATTAGAGTTGGATAAAATCGGGGGAAACTAACGAAGAGAAAAAGAATGAAGTAGAAAACGTAGAAAATGTGATAAGTCATAAATGAGGATAAAGGCTAAAAGATTTAGATGAGTATAAAAGAATTATTTAAATTATAAGAAAAAAAAGGAAAAGAAAGAAAGATGTTGAAAATAGTAGAAAGTAAATAATGTGATGATAAGTCTAGAAGGAAAAGAGAAAGAGAAATAAAAAGAGAAAGAAAAAGAGAAAGAGAAAGAAAAGAGAAAGAGAAAGAGAAAGAAAAAGAAAGAAAAAGAAAGAAAAAGAAAGAGAAAGAAAGGAAAGAAAAATGGAAGTCCGATGCGAGCCTGTGAAGGCGTATCGGCGTCGATGCGAGCCTAGGAAGGCGTGTCGATTAAAAAGATTAAAAAGGAAAGATAAAATTCAGGTGCGAGCCTAGGAAGGCGTATCGGCGTCGATGCGAGCCTAGGAAGGCGTGTCGATTAAAAAGATTAAAAGAGAATAAAAGTCTGATGCAAGCCTAGGAAGGCGTATCGGCATCGATGCGAGCCTGGTAAGGCGTGTCGATTAAAAAGAAAAGAAAAGACGATTAAAAAGAAAATAAAAGTCCGGTGCGAGCCTAGGAAGGCGTATCGGCATCGATGCGAGCCTGGTAAGGCGTGTCGATTAAAAGGAAAAAGAATGGAAAGGAAAATGGATAAGAAAAGGAAACGGCTGATGGTCTTTTGGACTCAGTCATGATAAAGATAAAGGGCTGATGGTCTGTTGGACTCAGTCACCAGGAAAAAGAAAATGATAAAGAAAAGGAAAAAGGAAAGAAAAGAAAATGTAGAAATGATTAGAGAACTGTTAGAAAATCAATAATTAAAAGAATGCGAGAATAAGTGAAAACTAAAAGAGTTTATTTATGTGAATTAATTGTGAATAAAATATATTAATAATTAAGTAGGCTTAGTTATTTGCTATGTCTTCTTTTAGAATTTATCTTTTTAAGTTCTGTGTAATGCTACCCTTCTTGATATCATTTTACAGGTACGGAAGCGGAGCTTACACTGTTGCGGGCCGAACTGGAAACTCTCCACCACGTGGAGTGTATTTGTGATACCCTGAGCGGATTTTATTATTAAAACTGTTATTTTTTGTAATTTAATATGCGTAGTAATTGTATGCCCTGAATTTGTACTAATTGGGCTTTAGGATCTGATCTGGTTATTGAACTATTATGTTTTAAGTTTTTAAATATTCTGGACTGACAGGTTTTTAGAAGAAAATTTTTGGGAAGTCCGAAAAACAGAGGAAACTCTGCCGGATTTTCGTAAAACCTTTTATAAGAAATCAAATGCTAAAAAGAATTTTCAAACTCTGATTTTAATAAAATTCAAAATTAACTAATAAAAGTGAGGATGTTACAGTAACTAAAACCCTCGTGTTAGGAATTGGTGAATTTGTATGGATTAGTTTATTGATTTCATGAATTAATGTTTTTCCGTTTCTAAATTAAGTGTTTGATTGTATTTTCACTATTATGCATGGAAGTAGCTAATCTATGTTTTGGATCTCTAATTCTTCAATTGAGAGATTATGGATTAGAATAGGCCTTCAATCAAACAATATAATTATTCAACTCATAGGAATACTTTTGGGTAATTATATAACTTGTTCTTAATTCCACTGTTCTTAATTAATGGTTATTCAATGAATTGATTACTAAAGGGATTACGTGTTATCAAGTTGAATAATAAACAGTAATTGCATACGAGGAATCTAGTAATTGCTACCTTAGGAATTTGTTCTTGATTTAGGGAAAAACAGAGATTCATGATAAATAAACAACGCCTACAATGCAACCATGTTCCTAACTCATTTTCTTAAATTTCTCAAAACTTCTATTTAATTTCTGTTTTAAATTTATTTTCTGTTTTTATTTCAATTCAATCTTAATTAATTAATTAGAAACCAATAGATTTTGCTTATAACTACACTTTGGTGAAAATTAATTGAACAATTTGCAATCCCTGAGGGACGATATCTGGTCTTATTGACTATATTACTTGTCGATCCGGTATACTTGCCGGATGAAGGCTCAAATGCAATGCAACAGACGCAGGATCCACCTGCGGATCACGAGAAAGAGCAAGACACATCCAAACCAGCACCACTACCTCCGAGGATTCCTTATCCTCAGAGGCTGAAGAAAGAGGAAGACCAAAAGCAATTCTCCAAATTTTTGGAGATGCTACGGAAGGTGCATATCAACATCCCATTTGCAGAGGCTCTTGCACAAATGCCTCTGTATGCGAGATTCATGAAGGAGTTGTTGACAAATAAGAAGCGGATGCTCACTGACGAGACATTCCTGATAGCAGAAAAGTGCAGCAGCATCATGAAATCCAACCTTCCTTCAAAGCTGAAGGATCCAGGTAGCTTCACCATTTCAGTTAGCATAGGCAAGGAGCGCTCAGGTAAGGCTCTATGTGACTTAGGAGCTATCATTAATATTATGCCATTGTCTGTGTGTGAAGCGTTAAACTTAGGAGAGGTTAAGCCTACCCCGACATTACTTCAGCTAGCTGATAGAACCACCCTCCGCCCATATGGAGTGGTGGAAGATATTTTGGTTAAGGTGAAAGATTTTATCCTGCCCTTAGATTTCATGATCTTAGATATAGAAAAGGATGAAAATATTCCTCTAATTTTTGGAAGGCCATTCTTGGCCACAGCAGAGGCAATGATTAATGTGACTAGGGGAGAAGTAATTCTCTGAGTGAATGGTGTGCAAACTACAATTAAAATTTTTGAAAACCCACCAATCACCGCAGAGAATTTTGCTCCTCTCATGTGCATTCAGCACTCGAATGGAGAGACTGTTGGAAAGAAGTGGAAAAACAAGGTGCCACCCTTGAAAGGGTCTTGGCAACCACCCTAACCTCTGAAAAGAGGTGACCCGTCAGGATCGTGACGTTAAACGAGCGCTTGTTGGGAGGGAACCCAATGTTAAGTAGCTCCCTCATATTTTATTTTTTTTTAGGGTAGTTTAGTTTTAGGTAGTTTAAAAAAAATGAAGTCACAGGTCAAGCCACGCCCAGGCGTGGCAAAGGGGTTTAACATTGAAGTTTGGGGGAGTGACCCCATTTGCTCCCATTAGTTCCCAATATGTCACCCTAGACTCGGTACTTCACAAAAATATTGTCTTGTTTTTCTAGATAGTTTTTAATTTATATTTTGTAGTTTTAGGTTAGATTAGTTTTCTTGAGGACAAGCCAACCTCTAAGTTTGGGGGAGTGGACAAAATAAAATTTTCCAGATCTGAATTTTTCTCCCATTTTTGGTATTGGTTTGTGTCTTGGGTATGAGTAGGTAATTATTCTAGACTTAGGACTGTTTTTTTGATGATAGGTGTAAATACTTAGTTAAGGATTAGACTCATTGACTTTTGATAGTGATTTGATTGAGCTGTAAATATTTTTGAAATGTGGTTATTTTGACAAACTTTTTGAGAATTTGTAACTAGTGAACTGACTGTAGCCTAGTGAGATTTTGAGCCTTTAATGAAGGGGTGTGTGATTATTGAAATATTTGAATTTGAGACCCCTATTTCTTTCATGAGTGTGTTCACTTTGGCTTTGTGTTCTAGAACTTGACCAGTGACCATTATGAGATTGATAATTGTTTGCATACATAAAAATGATTAAGGCATTTAGGATGGTGTTTTTCTGGCTTTCAGATGATTTGTTTGGATTTGTTTCCCTTAGTTGCCCATTTTGAGCCTGATACGAGATATGATTTTTCTTTGGTACCCTGCATTAGTTGTAAACTTTTTGTGAGTACCTTAAGAATTTTGGATGAGCAATTAAGAGATGGACATTTCAAAAGAGAAAAATAGTGAAAAGTGTATTGAGTTTACTCCTCTTCCAAAAGAAAAAAAAAGAAAAGAAAATTGAAAAAATAAAAAAATTGAGAATTTTTTTTGAATTGAAAATGAGAAGAAAATAAGTTTATTTGGAAGAGGTAGTAGAGTAAAAATTGAAAGAAAAGAAGTGTGAAATAGTTGTGATTTGAGTGTGAGTCCTCATAGTATTCATTGCTCATTCATAATTTTTGAGGGAAATTTGTTTTTGCATTTTAGCCCTTAGTTTTATCCTTTCTTTCTTTTATACCACCTTACACTTTTAACCATGTCCTCATTACAACCAAATATAAGACCTTTTGATTTTTGCATGTATTCAATAATTTCAATGGAGATTCGGGTCTAAGGTCAAGCTTATGGTAACATATTGTCATTGTATGAACTTGAGTGAATTACTTATATAGAGCTTGATACACATGAGAGATATACACGGTGAGGTTGAGAGTGTTCACTAACCATTGGCTCTTTTTGAGTTTGTTTCTCTAACCAGGTTTTAATTGTATGAATTGCTTGTTAAAATAAGTGTCTGAGTCTGTGAGTCAAAGTCCTAGATTAGGTGTGTACATTTTGATTTAGGAGGTAGTCTTGTGTTCTAGAGTTTTTATTTTACTTTTGCCTGGGACATGCAAAATACTAAGTTTGGGGGAGTGATTTGGGTCCAATATATGATGTTTGAGCATGATTTAGACTCCCCTTTACTATGGATTGGGCTTGTTTTCTTGTAAATTTAGGAATTTTTGTATAATTTTAGGATTTTGATATTAGTTTAGAATCCCTTGAACGTTTTGATCCGTTTTGGGTATGTTTCAGGTACTTTCGGAGCTTAATTGAAGAAAATAATTATGGAGCTGAAAAGAGGATGAAAGGATCTTGAAAATGGCGCAAGAACGGAGCGAAACGGAGCTAGAAGTCAAGTTGCATGCCCAAGCGCACGGGCCGGTGTGCCCAAGCGCTCTAGCAGCGGAGCAGCGGAACATGCACTATCAGATGACTGGCGCGCCGGGCCTCGGCGCGCGCTACGTAGGAGGCCGAATTGGGCCTGTTTTGTTGATTTTCTGAGGGATTTGTTTAGGATTTCGTTTTAGCTTTTAAATATAGGTTTTAGAACTAGGTTTAGCAACTTTTAGAGAGGGAGATTACATAATTTTAGAGAGTAACGGAAGAGGAGAAGATCAAGGATTGGAAGATCCAAGGCTTTTCCATGATAATTATGTATTCTTCTATTGCTTTTGTTCTTATTTTCATGATGTGTAACTAAAACCCTTGTGTTAGGAATTGGTGAATTTGTATGGATTAGTTTATTGATTTCATGAATTGATGTTTTTCCGTTTCTAAATTAAGTGTTTGATTGTATTTTCACTTTTATGCATGGAAGTAGCTAATCTATGTTTTGGATCTCTAATTCTTCAATTGAGAGATTAAGGATTAGAATAGGTCTTCAATCAAACAATATAATTATTCAACTCGTAGGAATACTTTTGGGTAATTATATAACTTGTTCTTAATTCCATTGTTCTTAATTAATGGTTATTCAATGAATTAATTACTTAAGGGATTAGGTGTTATCAAATTGAATAATAAACAGTAATTGCATTTGAGGAATCTTGTGATTGCTACCTTAGGAATTTGTTCTTGATTTAGGGAAAAAAGAGATTCATGATAAATAAACAACGCCTACAATGAAACCATGTTCCTAACTTGTTTTCTTAAATTGCTCAAAACTTCTATTTAATTTTTGTTTTAAATTTATTTTCCATTTTTATTTCAATTCATCTTAATTAATTAATTAGAAACCAATATATTTTGCTTCTAACTACTCTTTGGTGAAAATTAATTGAACAATTTGCAATCCCTGAAGGACGATATCTGGTCTTATTGACTATATTACTTGTCGATCTGGTATACTTGCCGGAAGTCCAACACCAAGGAATACTAGTCCGTCTCATCCAACTCATCCCAGGATGACATATACCGGCTAGAGGGAAGACTATAGAACTCATTACTCCAATATAGGGGGAATTGAGGATGTCCTTGATCATCAAGACAAAATCAAGGATTACCCGGGACAATCGAGACTCTAAAATACTTACTCTTGTATGCTTTCCAAGTATCGTAAGCAACAAAAATGACGTATCCTAACCGAGACCTCAATGAATCCAAGATTTTCCCTCAGATTTACTTGGAACATACGGAATAAACAACCACAAGAATAAATACACTGAATATGACAACCCCTGATGACCACAGGAAATCTCAAAAGCACGAACAAAGGACCATCCAGTTGGGTGTAATTGGGAAGGAGCAACTCTAAGACGGCTAAGCAAGGCACACTCAAAATTCATAAAGGGAAGCCAAACACCTACACTAGAAAATAAAACTTGGTGCATGAAAAGAGATGACTCCCCCAAAACGGAGCATATCTAATTTGGGTCTAATATATGATGTTTTTGGGCTTAATTTCACCTCCTTTTACTATGGATTTGGCTTGTTTCTCTTGTAAACTTAGGATGTTTTTATCAATTTTAGAATTTTTATTAGGAATAGAGTCCTTTGAACATTTTGATCTGTTTGTTCATGATTTCAGGTACTTTTGGAGCTTAATTGAAGAAAATAAATATGAAACTGAAAAGGGGACGAAAAGACCTTGAAAATGGCACAAGAACGGAGCGAAATGGAGTCGGAAGAGGTGGCACATGCCCAGGCGCGTGGGGCAGCACGCCCAGGCGTGGCCACCACGCTGAACCACCATTATCAGACCTGGCACGCCCAGGCGTGGAGCCTGGCGCGCCCAAGCGCGCGTTACACGATCAGGCCCAATTGGGCCAATTTCTAAACAATTTTGAAGGATTCTCTTAGGTTTTATAATTATATATTTTAAAACTAGGATTAGAAACTAGGAGAGCAGCTTTGGTAGAAGGGAGATTACACATCTAGGAAGCATTCAAGGAGGAATCCGTTGAAGATCGAAGCGTTTTTGTGGTAATTTAGGATTGAATTCCACAACCATTGTTTTTGTTCTTCCTTTCTCTATGTGTAACTAAAACCCTTGTGTTAGGAACATGGTGAATTTGCATGGATAGTTTATTTTAACTTATGAATTAATGTTTTTCCGTTTTTAAATCAAGCGTTTGATTGTGTTTTAATTGTTATGCATGAACTTGATCACTTTATGTTTTGGATCTCTAAATCTTCAATTGGAAAATTAGGATTTAGAATAGGCCTTTCAATCAAACGGTATAACTATCCAACTCGTAGGAATACTTTTGGATTCTTATATAACCTTTCATAAATTCCACTATTTTAATAAAGGTTATTCAATGGTTTAATTACTTAAGGGATTAAAGGTTATCAAATTGAATAATAAACGGTAATTGCACAAGAGGGATCTAGTAATTACTACCTTAGGAATTTGTTCTTGATTTAAGGAAAAACAATGATTCATGATTAATAAACGATGCCTGCAATGAAACCGAGTTCCTAACCACTTTTCTCCACTGCATTCACAACCTTTTTAAATTTCAGCATTAGTTTTAATTTTAATTTCAATTCAAAATCAGTTTTAAAAATAATTTTAGTTAATAGATTTTGCTTTTAATTACTCTTAGGTGAAAATAGTTGAAACAATTTACAATCTCTGTGGGACGATACTCGAGCTTACTGCTCTATTACTTGTCGACCCGATACACTTGTCGGTAAGCCAACAATATCCGTTCATCCAGGCTAGCCACCAAAAGCTCATAATCATCCTCCTCCTCTTCTACCCTAACTATGCGTGTTCAAGACCGTATCCCAAAAAGCATGGACATGGTCTTAATATTAGAAGATCTCTCCAAGACATCCAACTCAAACCAAGCATACCTATTAGCATCTGGAGGTAGAACAAAATCGCTGGGTTCTAGAAGTGATTTCTTCTTACCCATCTTGGACAACCCAATGGATCCTGAAGGAAAAAAATTACTAGAATTAACACCAAAGTTAGAGGAAGGATAACTATATTACTTATCTCTAATCACCTTATATACCAACTCTAAGAATCCTCTCCCTTCTAACACTAACGACGGAGCCATCGTCATCCAAAACACGATCAAGCCGACAGACATCCCGTCACTACACCATACCCATCTTTTCCTATCAACAAACACTTAGAACAATACCCATCAAATTCCTCACCAACAAAGCTATATATATACATATAGAAGCAGTACTCGTCCTTACCTAAGAGTGTGACACCCTCAAATTAACCACAAGTAATTAAAATAATGATTTAGCTTTTACTCAAAAAGATATGGACTTGCTTAAATGTAGAAAATATAGGGTTAAATTTTTCCTTTTTATTTTCTAAAAGAAACGGGTGCACAAACCAAAATATTGGATCTTGGAGTTTAGAATACGTATTACTTTAAATATTGAACTTGGCGATTACTTTAATCTTAGAACTCATTTAATTCCATGGCATTTCAAAACTTAGATAGCATCCTCTTTGGGCTAATAGAATAAATTATAGTTCATATATTGAAAACATAAGTGATGCCATCCATTATTTCATCTAACGTAGTTGATACCATATGCAAACACCGTGGCCGAATTCCTTTAAATTGTTATCAGAGTAAGCGAAAATAATAGGACTATGAAACAGAGTCGTAATTTAAACATAGATTTATATACATATATCAAAAGTCAGTGAGTATATAGTCCAGATAGTGTGAGTCCCCAAGTCCAACAGTACAAGTCCATAGTAACATATACACATAACCAAAATAGATCAATACTCTAGAGTTCTCAAAAGATAATTATACAATATCTGCATAATCAAAATAAAAGACTCCAAAGCTGATCTCATAGCATCAGTAGTAGTAGTCCCCCAGTAGTAGTAGTAGCAGTCATCATCAACCATTAACAGAACTCCTCCACAGCAGCAGAAACACCTGATCCTTGATCCACACCATCTATCCTATGCATATACCTATGGATCATCATCCCTCCACTGACTCCCGGTAGAATGCTCAACAGGCTCGCCTCCGCTCTCATCCTCGATAGGATCCTCCTCAATCTCACCCGACGGAGTAGGTACCCTACCACTGGGTACAAGATTAGGTGTATGTGTGACCCTAATAGGACTTGTCGGGTCAGATGGTGGAGACTCCTCTCGAACGACTCTAGTAGAAAAGGGGTGTGAGCGGGTAGGTCTGAATCGAAAACTATGGTACGAGCGAGCTGGTCGAGCGGGAGGTGGTCCATGGTAAGTGTAAAAAGGAGGTACATGCATAGTATATATGATGGTGATCCTGAATCTACGAGGACAGATCCGAACCAATGGATTAGGGTGATAGAAGGTCATCTCCACCTCACCCTCATACAATGCCCGATGATCCTCATAGATCCAAGCTCCACTAGGAAGTGGGCGGATCTCGATACAAGCGAGATATTGTGACATCACCTACAAGGGCATGAGGATAAGCAATACTATACACATAACGGATAGAGCATAAAAGTATAAGCAATATAAGCATGAACAGATAGCATCGAATCAGTTAACAATCACAATTAACACTTAGTAAATACTTGATGCAAGTAGGATGCTCACACTTATTTACAAATAACTAACTTTAAATTAATTAAGGATGAGTGGCATAATGTATGAGTCTAACTCTCAAATATTAACTCCATCAGTCTATGTCACTCTCTGACGTCTATCCTTTAACTTCTCATTTGTACTTAAAAGTACGTTGTACTCCTAGTTGTACAACATTCGTACATCCCATCCTGAATGTACACGACAAGCTAGGAAATGATACATAACACGCTCCCTGAGCAAACGTCCCGTCGTCCAATACGGAATAATCATATCATCAGCGCATCACTCACACTGGCCACATCGTCAACCATAATGTGTCATCAAGTGAGCCGTTATTTGGCATTCCCAGAAGCCCTCCGCATGTTACCAAAACATGACAAACGATTCCTATCGCTTTATCACCATGTATGAATGCACATAAATGTTCCATTAAATATTATCCATTAATCTCATTATGTGCAACATGTAATAAATTCATCAACGAATATCTCAATGTAATTAATCACATCATTCATCCTTGAAACATGATTTCATTCACTGTAAGTGTCATTAGGTTTAAATAAAATTAGTTAAACTAAAAATGGCATTTTCCAGTATTCTGGTCAAAAAGACTCGAGTAGTTCATCAGCTTTTTGAAACCTGTGTTTTAGTCTGCCAGAATACTCGAGTAGTTCACAAAAGGACTCGAGTTGTTCATCAACCCAGAATACTCGAGTGGTTCATCAATACTCAAGTGGTTTATTAAAATGTTTCAAACGCTACATCAGACAATACTCAAGTTTTGATTCAAATACTCGAGTATTGGTGCTATCAGATGCACTGGTGCATCAGAAAATACTCGAGTCTTGAGTCAAACACTCGAGTCTTGCTGACAGTAAAACACAGAAAATTGGGTTTCAACATACCATTTTCAATTCTAACCAAATTTAACTAAAATCAATGATCAACAGAGTCATATTTATGCATAAAACCAATTATCTAACCAAATTCAACTAAATAATGACATCAATTCACAAAGATTAATTCAATCTCTTTCATTATGCATAAAATAACATAACTCAACATTTGACATACCAAATCAATATGCATGCAATTAATTCACAAAAAACAGTGTTCTTACAGCTTGCATACATCAAATATAAGTTGTTCTCAGCATCAACTCCTTAAGTTTTGGTTTCCAAACCAAAATCCTATATTAAGCTAAGCCCTTAGAGTCTCTTGATGACTCTCTAATCAAATTCACATACTTTAAACTCTATCTAGTGTATAAATAGCTTTCCCCTTACCTCTCAAACTTGAATCAACAGAAAATTCGCAAAGAAAAGCACCACAACACCAAGAACCACTTCAACCACCAAAGTACAGAATTGTGTGAGCAAGGTCCAAAAACCAGATTGTTTGAGTGAGTATACATGCACGAAAATTGGGGGAAAAGATTAGGGTTTGTACTTTGAAACAAGGACTAGAGAACAGAACAAGTTTGGAGTCAAATGGTTACAAGAGCTTACCACAATCGATTAGGAAAGTGAACTCCAAGACTCTGCTTCTGGTTTCTGTAGGTTCTACCCCCCAACTTCCAAGCTTCGATTCTTCTCACACAAATACTCTTAGCTCACAAATTAGGTATCTATACAAAGCTCGTGATGTGAGCTTTGTATTGGTGTATAATATGTAGTTTAACTCTAAACGGGGAAGGCGAATCAATCAAGCAAAGTTAAGAACCCTAACACACGAATTCTTCACGAAATTGGGCAAAATGGGTTGTTGATTCATCAACGAGGAGCTTAAATACACAACTAAAGCATTCATGCAGCTCGACACGAATGTTGGGACGTTCTCATGAGCTGTTTTCGTGGAAATCTTGAGTAATTCGAGTGGGTGACTCATCAAAACGCACTAACTCGTGCACTGCTGTCTAGAATACTCGAGTCTTGGCAGAAAACTCGATTCTTTTGGCTAGTTTTTGAAAAATAAATATTTTATTTCCTTTCCCTCCAAAACCTTTCTAATATTACTTCTAGGTCCTAAAATAAGAACTAATATGCAAAAACCTTATTTTCCCATAAAAATAATTATCTAGCCATTTCTACATATTTTCTCTTATCAAACACATGCATAATAAACAACTTTCAATCAAGGATTAAAATAAAAGTAATTAATTATAAATAAACTTTATAATTAAACTTTCATTAATCAGGGATTAAAAATTTGGGGTGTTACAAAGAGCAACAGCGGTTCAAATCCGCATAGCAGCGACGACAATCCGTACACAACGGCGACAACCAGTACAACAATGCCCAACAATGGTGGCGCCGGATCTGAAAACAGCTGACACAACCTAGTAGTGTTAGCATAGGATCTGGAGACAACAGCAGCCGTGACAGCGATGGCACTCCCAGCAGAAGCGACAACGACGTCTCACCCAATGGGACCATCGACAATGGCGGCCCACCCAGCGACAGCAGCACCCGACGAACAACAGCTCCAACAGCGGCCAGCGATAGCAACTGGCAGCAAACAGCAGTGTTGTCCCTAACTTGCTCAACTACAAAAATGAAGGCTTTGGGAGAAGAAGAAGGGAACTATAATAATAGTAAGAAGGAAAAGAAAAAATTAGAGAGGAAAGTGTATATATTTTGGAAAATGAAATAGAGAAGAAGAAGAGCACAATACGGGTACACAAAGGTTCATTATTTTACTGAGATGAGGAAGGGAAGATTGGAACAGAAAAGAAGAGAATAACGGGCACAGAGGGCACTTATTAGGTTTTTTTAGAAAAATAAGGCCGAATTAAAAATTAGAATCATTTCTCCAATACAGTACGGGAGAAGAAAAATCTCGCCCAAGAGTTGTGACAAAGTGGTAATTTGCACATCATGGCCAGGGATAATTTAGTAAAGTTAGCTTCCTATACTCCAACGGACAAAACATCTTGGACATCCGAGACATCCCAGATAAAATAATAATTTTAATACTGTGGGTGGCACAACCTTGGCCATCCTAGACAGCTTGGAAGTCTTGGACATCATGGGTTCGTGAATCCATTAAACATGGCCCAAATAAAATAATCTTGGACATCTAAACAAGCATGGTCACCTTGAAAATAACAAGAAAAAGTGTGGGCCGCCTCGCCTATGCCTCAACCAACCTGGTCCGATCATCCTTTATCTAAGAAGCGTGAAGTCCGTCCACCACAGCCCGTTTACCTTGGTCAAGGCGATCACCAATGAAAAATAAAAATCTACTCACCTTGGCTAGCATGTCATTCATACATCCATCTCCTAGACCCACTGCCTCGCCTATGACAAAACACTGGCTCGGGGGCAACTGTTGTGGACTCTGACTAAGCCAAGTTGACCAGATCACCTATGTTGACCGAGTTGGCCACATTGGTCAGACCGTTTCTAAATACTATTGAGCTAACAAAATGGTCCGAGTCCAAGCCGATCAAAACCCAACTTGGATCCGCGTTATCTGAGTTTGACTAGGCCTGATATATCATCGTCACCCCAACATGATAACTCATCACAATTGTTAAGTTGATTGGGATGATAACACCTCCAGAGAATCACTACAACATTTTTTAGTTTAGGCAACACTGAAAGTTTCAACGGTTAAAAAACCGTTGCTTATATATGCAATAGGCAACGGTTTTTTTTCGTTGCCATTTAATATGAAATAAGCAACGATTTTTAGTTTAGGCAACACTGAAAGTTTCGACGGATGAAAAACCGTTGCTTATATATGGAATAGGCAACGGTTTTTTTTCGTTGCCATTTAATATGAAATAAGCAAAGATTTTTAGTTTAGGCAACACTGAAAGTTTCGATGGATGAAAAACCGTTGCTTATATATGGAATAGGCAACAGTTTTTTTTTTGTTGTCATTTAATATGAAATAAGCAACGATTTTTACATAAAATAAGCAACGGTTTTTTGTGTATAGCAAATTGACACTAATAAGCAACGGTTTTCAATTATGTAAATTAAGAAGTGTAGCATAAGAAATATAGCCACATGTTTTTAAACGTTGCCTAAAAGTTCATTAATTAAAAAATTTGTTGCTGAAAATTCTCTTCACAGCCCAAAAAAAATTTAAATTGGAGGGCCAAAGTAGTTCATCTCCTTATTTTCCCTGTCTCACATGACATACACACCAGTTCGAGGGTTTGAGGGAGGAAACGAAAATGAAAGAAAAATGCAGAGGAGAGAAAGAAGAGAGTGAGAAGAAGAAAACGAAGACCCTAAGGCGCGGCGGTGCGGCGGAAACGAAAACCCAAAGGGAAGGCGGGCGCGGCGGAAACGAAAACCCAAAGGGAAGGCGGCGCGGTGGAAACGAAAACGAAACCCCCTCTTCTGCCTCAAGCCCCACCACCGATCACTTACCCAATCGTTTTCTCTCTCAAACCCTCGATACCACCACCACCATCTTGTCGTCCTCACTCATGTACACCGCTTCTTTTCTTTCTCAAAAATCCCAAAACCCCAACCCAGTTAAACATTCCAAATCAAATATCTAGTGTTTGTGATTGTCCCATTTAGGGATTTCCTCCCCTCTCTCTTCTCATTTGGGGTTCGACAATTTGGTGAGTTCAATTTCACTCTTCATTTTCTTTTTCGATATCTGGGGTTGGATTCTCCTCTCATTCTCTTTTGGTTTAGGGTTCTATTTGATTCGGGGTTATGTTTAATTTCAATCTAATAAGAATATTTGATTTAGGGTTTGATTTCTGTTTTGGTTTTCATGTAGTATTTGCCTTAGAGTCTATGTGAGATTGGTATTCACTTAGTGCTCTTTATTCACTTATTTGCAGAGATTTTTGAAACAACGTTATTGGTCCCTCGATTGAGATTATGGACCATAATTTTAATACTTTTTACTTCTGTTACGACTAGTATTATTAATTCTGAGTCTTTTGTACCAATACAAGTGAGATAGCAGGACATGAGTAGTTTCGTTTGATCCATAAAACAACCTTTTCTAATTGCTAATGGGAAAAGACTTTGTAGTTGTTGTTGTGAGATAAGTGTGATACTACCACTGTTTAATAAATTGTAGCATTTTATTGTGTCTGTTATGATTAATACTGACTTATGAAACATTGATACCTTCGCTTTCATTTAGAGTTGTTTTTTTTAATATTAATTTATAATATTAGTTTTATATGTTGTATCTTAATTGTGACACGTCCTATTATTTTTAGAATTTGGTTTATTTGCATGCCAGTGTCCTTGTCTCGTGTCTGTACCGCTTCCTAAAAGTACAGTTAAATGTTATTGAAACGGCCTGCAATTTTAATATTGTTTTCTATGCTGCAGATATGGTCACATGATAGACAATGTTGTTTTGATTGTTACTGGAACCTTGCACGAGAGGGATGTTCAAGAACTGCTGGAAAAATGCCATCCATTGGTCATGTTTGACAGGTATATATCATAGTAATTTTTTCTATTCACTGTTCAATATATTGATTTATAATCACGCAGATTTTTAACTTTTTGTTTTTGTTTTGGATTCCTCCTCCTCAGTATTGCTACACTGGCAGTTGCTCAAAATATGCGAGAGCTTTACAGGCTAGTGCTTGTTGACACTCCTCTTGCTCCATACTTCTCTGAGTGCATTACATCAGAGGTTAATCTCCTAACCTGAGATTTTCTTCACCTTAATTTTCTTCAGGGATTTTAAGTTCATAAGACTGTAATCAGTGTGTTTGATACAGTGCTAAACATTTAGAATCCCAAAAATGGAATTAAATTATGTCTACATTCTCCAAATCCAATAGACTGTGACAACTTGAAGGTCGCAATATAAGATTATCTAGAAATTAAGAGCAACTGAGTTCTGGCAAACATTGAAGACTGATTTCTTGTTTCCTCTGGATTATACATTCAATGGAAACAATGCTTGAAACTATGCCTTTGCTCCTTTATAGTTTCATGGCTGTAGCTTCATATCTTTTGTTGTATTGCTCAATTTCTTACATATATGTTCGGAAACTTGTCTCACATTGATCTTCTGCTGACTTCTTTTATCCCTGATATTTTCTTTGTTTCATAGGACTTAGATGACATGAACATTGAAATAATGAGAAATACTCTTTACAAGGCATACCTTGAAGATTTTTAAAGATTTTGTCAGGTGAATAATCTCAGGCCTTTATTTCCTTCCTCTGATTTATATTCTCTTTGTTTTTTTATGCATGGTTTCACCAATTGATATGTTATCCCTAATAGAAACTTGGTGGTGCCACTGTTGAGATCATGTCTGACCTTCTAGCTTTTGAGGCTGATAGAAGGGCTGTGAATATTACCATAAATAGGTAAGCTGAAACGAAGAAGGCTTTGTGCAACTCTTATTGTTCTAGATACTAGTGTCACTAAAATTGATGGTTTTCACTTTTTGCAGCATTGGTACTGAGCTCACCAGAGATGATCGTAGGAAGTTGTACTCTAATTTTGGTTTACTATAAACTCTTAGTTCACTATATTGTTTTAGTGCAAAAGTTTATTTGCTGGTTTTGACTGCTTCTTCTGATAATTGCTTACTTATCATAAATAGTTATCCCTATGGACATGAGGAACTTGCTGTCTGTGAGGACATTGATCAGGTTTGATTTTTATCTTAGTTATGTCTGATGTTTTAAGTTTCTTCATTGGTAGAGATATAAGGGATTCCCCTCTTTCAGTTTGTCTTTCTTAGGGCCTGGTGATAGATTGTGTGACACCCTCATTTTATATCTCGAAAATAATAAATTCCAAATTATTGGAAATACTTGCTATCAAAAATAGGACTAGAAAATTTTTCCTTTCTAATTAATACTCGCTTAATCATAAACACTTTCAATCGGAACAAATATTTGAATTCGGCTTAATAATACTTTAATTACGAAAAGACTCTCGAGACAACATTTTTTGTAATATAATAAAACATTTCCGTAGCATATGTTAAAAATATTATTGTCTCTTGGATTTACTCGAGTGCATAGGATATGAACTTATTGCCGAATCCTTTTTCATCAAAAATCAGAGTTTGCGGAAGTAAAAGTAATACTTATGGGGCACTGCTGAGGTAAATAAAACATAACATAGATATATATATGTATCATGACATAAAACCCCATCAGTATCATCAGTAGCAAGTAGTAAGAGTCGAGATAGCAAGTTTGGTGAAATATATACATAACAACTGCATAAAATAAACCTCACTCTAAAACCTCTCAAAATATATACAGTATATCACATAATCCAAAAGTAGAAGTCCCAGAGCAGGTCATCCGTGTCCTCAGCAGCTCCTCAGATCCTCCACAGCTCTATCCCTAGGATCTAGGATCCAAAATATCCATGCTATGCAGGCTCCTATGAACCAGCAGGTCCACCTCTAGCAGAAACAGTCGGCTCGACATGCACCTCCTCCTCGCTCTCATCCTCCACAGGGTCCTCCTCGACCTCGCCCGACTGTGTAGAGACCCCACCACTGGGTCTAGGATCTGCAGAAACAGTCCTCTCGAAATCAGTTGGACCAGGAGAAGGAGTCTCCTCGGTGACAACTCTATGGGAGGAAGGATGAGAACGAGTGGCAGCTCTGAAACGAAAACTATGAAATCGACGCATAGGTCGAGCCGGGGGTGGTCCTCTATATGTATAAAAGGGTGGAACATGCATAGTATAGACTAATGGGATCCTAAATCGACGAGGTCGCACTCGCACCAGAGGGTTAGGGTGGTAGAGAGTGATCTCCATCTCCCCCTCAAAAGTGGCACGGTGCTCCTCATACGTCCATATGCCACTAGGGATAGGACGTATCTCGATGAAAGCTAGGTATCTAGCCATCACCTAAACAGGGCACAGGGAGTAAGTATACACATATACATAATTGATAAAGACTAAAATTACAAACACAAGTATATCATGGACAGATAATAATGCAAGTACATATGAGCACACCAATTTTCGACATTATATCTCTTATAATGCAAGTGGCATGATGTATGTTTTTCTAATCCACAACTGAGGCCTCTAAAAGTCCATCTTGGACGTCCATCCAATACACCCTTGTGTTCCCGGAACACTGACATTCGTTCCCAGAACGTAATGCCAAACCATACTTGGATAATAAGCATCACTCCCGAAGTGTGCACCACGTTCCCAGAACGCATACGTTCCCAGAACGCATAAAACCAGGTCCCGGACACTGGCCACATTCCCAGAATGTGTCATCAAGTAGGTTACAATTTGGTACTCCCGGAGTACCCTCCTCGTATTCCCAGAATATGATAAACGTTCCTACCAACCAAACTTCCATTCTATATGGATGCACAATCATCAAGGTTGGTTTTATCTTTACATTAATTACTGTGATTTAGAAATATTCCAATTTCTCTTTTGAATGATTTATTTGAGGCATAATCTTTGGCACAAAATTCTCCTTTGAATTATCTCAAAACATGCCCTTAAGCTTAGATTAGGAAAACATAACCAATGGTATTCCAAAAACTTAACTTTTTATTTTCAGATTCAGGTACTAACCGGTTACGGTTTCAGGCTAACCGGTTAGAATTACAGACCTGAACTGTTTACCATTGAAATTCAGAAAAACCCTTTTCTTGAATTTTCTTCCCAATCTATAAACAAGTTTTAACATTGTTTTATACCTCAAAACACTGTGTTTATCATTCAAAAGTCTAAATCACATTCTATTTCCAAAAGAGCATAATTTCCTCTTGAAATTATCTCATTAAATTAAGGTATTAACCCTTACCCTTCAATCTGAACCAAAACAGTATTATCAACTCATGTTCAGATTGTTTCTAGTGAAATTAAAGTATAGATTTGAGAAAAATTAGTAAGACTTCAGGACTGATTTATAAACTGATTTTCTTTTGAAATTTTACAGTATCTAACCGGTTACAAATATCGAGTAACCGGTTAGATTATGCAGTCACTCCACTAAAACAAGAGATTTGACAAATCATTCTTTTCATTTCTCAAATCTAACCAAATTTCAACATTTATCAGGGTTCATATACCTTAAACAAATATATTTCACCACATAAACATATTCAATTTGCATGCATTAAGCTTCTTGTATCAAATTGCATAAAATTCAATATAAACACAATTCAACACAACAAAACTTAAAATAAACATTCAGATCCAGATTCAAGTATCAATATCCATTGCATTCATTAACACCAAGTTTCTCAAAACAACATTGAGCTAAAATTTGGCCTCTAAGCCTTTGTGCTTCATACACATAATGCCCTTTTGAGTTTTTGTTAACTCAATTCCTAAATCACTTGATTTTAGTCTAAATCTAGTATAAGGTAGACTTCTCCCATACCTTAGGATAGTGTTTGATGAAGATTAACACTGGACTTGAAGAAAAATCCCAGATTCCACCAAAATCCCTAGTTCTGCCCTGTACCCACGATTTCAGCAACAAGGTCCAAAAACCACCAAATTTGACATAGTAATTGGCCAAAGAAATTGGGGAAAACGATTAGAACTTGATCTGGGTAACATGCACTAGAAAATAAAAGTGATTTGAAACTTAAACGTTATCTGTGCTTACCAGAATCAAGGCTTGAACTCAGCTTCCAGAACTAAGAGAAGACAGAGTTCAGTTTCCAGCTCCAATTTCTAAGGTTGATTCTTCCTCACACAGGAACACTCAACTCACAAGGTGTATATTAATGAAAAGCCCTTGATTCAAGCTTTTCAGAAGTGTGTGTCTCACTCTCTAACTCTCAAGGAAGAAGATGAATTTCTCTGAACGAATCTGAAACCCTAGCAACTCTTCTCAACACAAAATCAGCTGAATCAACCCCCAATTCTTCAGAAATTCAACCATTTATAGGCAAATTGGAGTAACATGCACATTGACACGTGTTATCCACTAGATTAAGGTTGTATTCGTGCCGATTAAACGAATTAATCAAGTGATTACTCATCAAATTCCACTAACCCAGTTTCTGGGTTCATCGTCTAACCGGTTACAGGGCATTACTAACCGGTTAGATCAGTACAAAATTTAAAATTAATATTTTTAAATCTTTCCCTCCAAGAACTTTTCAATATTACATTTAGGTCCTCAGCCAGGGACTAAAATGCAATATTCTTATATTTTGCATTTATTTGCCATATAAAAATATTTCAACTAATTTTTATATTTCAGGCTAATTAAATACAAAACATAAACTTGGAAAATTCATATAAATTAATAATAAAACTTTTATTATTAATTTTCCTTATTATTCGGGAGACCAAAATTAGGGGTGTTACACTACTCCCCCACTTAAAAGGAATTTCGTCCCCGAAATTCTTGCTTACAAAACAACTCCGGATACTCTTGACGCATCTTCTCCTCTAATTCCCACGTAGCTTCAGACACGTCAGCATTTTCCCATATAACCTTAACTAAAGGTATTTCGTTTCCCCTGAGCTGCTTAACTTCACGATCTTCTATCCGGATTGGTCTGGTCTCAGAGGTAAGGTTTTCCTTCAAAGTCAGGTCGTCAGGTTGAATTTTCAAAATAGCTGATGGGTCATGCACATACTTCCTCAATTGCGAAACATGAAAGACGTTGTGCAAATTGGATAGAGAGGGTAGTAAAGCTAGTTGATAAGCAACAGAACCAACTCTCTTAAGGATTTGGTATGGACCTATACACTTAGGCGAAAGCTTTCGGGTTCTCAAGGCTCTACTGATTCCATTCATCGGAACTATCCGGAGAAACACATGGTCGCCCTCCGAAAACTCTAATGGTTTCTTTCTTTTGTCAGCATAACTCTTCTACCGACTCTGAGCCGCTTTCGTCTTTTCTTGAACCATCCTGATCTTCTCAGATGTCTGCTGTATCATTTCTGGTCCAACCATTAAATTCTCCCCCACTTGGAACCAACATAGCGGGGTTTGACACTTCCTTCCATACAACGCCTCAAACGGTGCCATCCCAATGCTCGCGTGATAGCTGTTGTTGTATGTGAATTCTACAAGAGGTAGCACTTGATCCCAACTTCCTTGTTCTTCAAGTGCACAAGCTTGCAACACATCTTCCAAAGAGTGAATCGTTCTCTCCGTCTGACCATCCGTCTGTGGATGATACGCAGAACTCAATTTCAATCTTATTCCCATAGCATCATGCAAACTTTTCCAGAATTGCGAAGAAAATCTGGGATCTCGATCCGACTCGAAGGCACTCCGTGAAGACGAACTACCTCCTTAATATAGACCTGGGTAAGCTTATTCAAAGGATAGCGCATATTTATCGGAACAAAATGCGCCAACTTGGTCAACCTATCCACAATCACCCAGATTGCATCATGATTTGCTGCTGTCCTTGGCAAACTAGACACAAAATCCATTGAGATGCTATCCCACTTCCATTGGGGAATACTCAAAGGTTGCAACTGTCCTCCTGGTTTCTGATGTTCTACCTTAGCTTTTTGGCAAATCAAGCATGCCGCCACATACTCTGCAACATCCTTTTTCAATCCAGACCACCAAAACATCTTCTTCAGGTCCTTATACATTTTGGTTAATCCAGGATGCATACTCATCCGACTCTTATGTGCTTCATCAAGAATCGGTCTTCTGATATCCTGATTTCTTGGTATGAAAATCCTTGTCTTGAAATGAAGGGTTCCATCCAACCCAATCTTGAAATCAGGTTCCTTTCCTTCTGAACCCAATCTCATCTTTTCCATTAATTCTCCATCCGCTTGTTACAACTCCCGAATTCTTTCCAAGAACTCATTTGTAATCTGCAACATACCTAACTTGATACTTGATGGCTCCACTTGTGTCAACAAGCTCAAGTCTCTAAATTCTTCAATCAACGCTGCTTCTTTGACCATCATCGCACTTATGTGGATTGCTTTCCGACTCAACGCATCTGCAACCACATTTGCTTTACCCGGATGATAGTGGAGTTTAAAGTCATAATCCTTCAAAAACTCCATCCACCTTCTTTGCCTCATGTTCAACTCTTTCTGATCGAACAGATATTTCAAACTCTTATGGTCACTAAATACTTGGAACGTAGTGCCATAGAGATGATGTCTCCATATCTTTAAGGCAAACACGATCGCAGCCAATTCCAAATCGTGGGTTGGGTAATTCACCTCATGATTCTTCAATTATCGCGATGCATAAGCCACTACTCTTCCTTCTTGCATCAATACACACCCCAGTCCTTGCTTAGATGCATCACAGTACACTTCAAAGCTCTTGTGAGGATCAGGTAAGATTAACACAGGAGACGATGTTAATCTTTCCTTTAACTCACGGAAACTAACTTCACACCTATTGTCCCACACGAACGGTTGATCTTTCCGGGTCAACTTGGTCAAAGGCAACGCAATCTTGGAAAATCCTTCTATAAACCGACGATAGTATCCAGCTAGCCCCAAGAAACTTCTCACCTCAGTCACAGTCTTGGGTTGTTCCCAGCTTAGCACTGAGCTTACTTTTGCTGGATCCACCGCAATTCCTTCCTTAGAGATTACATGCCCTAGGAACTTCACCTTATTCAACCAAAACTCACATTTCGTAAGTTTGGCATATAATTGCTTCTCCTTCAGGATTTTTAACACTATCATGAGATGTTCTTCATGCTCCTCCGGACTCTTAGAATAGACCAGAATGTCATCAATAAACACCACCACAAATAAATCCAGGTATGGTCTAAAGATCCGGTTCATATAATCGATGAAAATAGCAGGTGCATTAGTCAATCCGAACGACATCACAACATACTCATAATGACCGTATCGAGATCGAAATGCAGTCTTGGGTATATCCTCCTCCTTTATCCTGATCTGATGATAACCCGATCTCAGATCAATCTTGGAAAATATTGCAGCTCCCCTAACTTGATCCATAAGGTCATCCATCCTTGGCAAAGGATACTTATTCTTAATAGTGACCTTATTCAACTGTCTGTAATCTACACACATTCTCATACTCCCATCCTTCTTCTTTACAAACAGTAATGGAGCTCCCCAAGGCGAAACGCTTGGCCTGATCATCTGCTTCTGCAGCAATTCCTCTATCTGCTTCTTCATTTCTGCCATTTCCGGTGGTGCCATCCTATAAGGAGCAATAGAGATGGGACCAGCTCCAGGGACTAGGTCAATCCCAAACTCTATCTCTCGCTTCGGAGGTAATCCTGGTATTTCCTCAGGAAATACTTCCGGAAATTCCCTCACCACAGGAATCTCTTCTATTGGCATCGATTCTTCTTCCCCAGAAGCCGAGAACAAACACATATAACCTTCAGGTTCAAGGGTTCTATATTGGATTGTCTTTTCTTCACAATTGATGGTCACTTGGTTCTTCATCAACCAATCCATACCCAAGATCACATCCAATTGTAACTTAGGGAGACAAACCAAATCTACTTTGGAAAGACGACCCAAAATTTCCACATTACACCCTAAACAGACTTTAGCGGTAAAGATCGGTATTCCAGTAGGGGTATCTATACTAAGATAACAAGGTGAATCGGAAACAACAAGATTCAACCTATTTACACATTCAGGAGAAACAAAAGAATGTGTAGCTCCAGAATCAAACATGATTTTGCAAGGTTGATTATTAAGCAGAAATTTACCTTGCACGAGATTTGGGGTTTGGGTTGCTTCATTACCACTCAGGGTAAACACTCTTCCTTGAACCACAGGCTGGCCAGCAGATCCCTTTGCATCACCTTTTGCAGATTCTTTGCACTCACGAGCAAAGTGACCTTGCTTTCCACATTTGAAACATCCTCCTGTGGACCAGCAGAACCGACCATGATGATAACGCCTAAACTTCTCGCAATAAGGAGCATTATCGTGAGACTTGTTCTTGTTATCCATCACAGCTTTGCCTTTGCCCTTGTTCTTATGAGAATATGGACCATTATTCCGATGATCAAACCTCTTCTTCCTCTGTGGTCCATAGTTCTGTCCAACTCCTTTCCCTTGACTTCCGATCAACTCAGCCTTCTTGTCATCCTCATACATTCTGCACATATCCACAAGTGCAGGGAAACTCTGAATCCTTTGGTAACTAAAAATACATTTCAGCTCCGGTCTCAGCCCACCTTCAAACTTAACACAATTACTTCTCTCATCAGGGTTATTCAAGTAGTAGGGAGAATATTTCATCAACTCCTCAAACTTGGCAGCATATTCTCCTACACTCATCTCCCCCTGCTTCAATTGCATGAATTCCACTTCCTTCTTTCTCCTTAAATCTTCTGGAAAGTATTTATTAAGAAATTTCTCCATAAACACTCCCCAGTTGATTGCTCTCCTTTCAAAATTCAGCAATTGGACAGTGTGATCCCACCAGTTTTCAGCTTCCCCATGAAGCATGTAAACTGCATAGGTTACCTTCTGTTCATCAGAACAATCTAGACTTCGGAAAATCAGGTTTGTATCCGCCTTTAAACCTTGGTGGATTGCACTTCCTGAAATCCGATAGAGGTTTAGCATCATTATTCGCCATATTTCCAACAGGTGGGTTACCAGCTCGCCCTTGAGGTGGCTACTGTCGCTGCTGCTGCTGCATGCCTTCTAGCACTGTCGTGATTCGTTCGTAATATTTCTATTTCTGATTGCCATAGAAAGACCTGCATTATGGGCTTTGGGGTCACTAAAACGGTCTTTAAAACATAAAATCTACTCACTTACTCAAAACATATTCAATTAACATTGAATACCATACTTAGCTGCATCATCGGGGCCATAAGGGACAAGACCAATGCTCTGATACCACCACAGGTGTGACACCCTCATTTTATATCTCGAAAATAATAAATTCCAAATTATTGGAAATACTTGCTATAAAAAAAAGGACTAGAAAATTTTTCCTTTCTAATTAATACTCGCTTAATCATAAACACTTTCAATCGGAACAAATATTTGAATTCGGCTTAATAATACTTTAATTACGAAAAGACTCTCGAGACAACATTTTTGTAATATAATAAAACATTTCCGTAGCATATGTTAAAAATATTATTGTCTCTTGGATTTACTCGAGTGCATAGGATATGAACTTATTGCCGAATCCTTTTTCGTCAAAAATCAGAGTTTGCGGAAGTAAAAGTAATACTTATGGGGCACTGCTGAGGTAAATAAAACATAACATAGATATATATATGTATCATGACATAAAACCCCATCAGTATCATCAGTAGCAAGTAGTAAGAGTCGAGATAGCAAGTTTGGTGAAATATATACATAACAACTGCATAAAATAAACCTCACTCTAAGACCTCTCAAAATATATACAGTATATCACATAATCCAAAAGTAGAAGTCCCAGAGTAGGTCATCTGTGTCCTCAGCAGCTCCTCAGATCCTCCACAGCTCTATCCCTAGGATCTAGGATCCAAAATATCCATGCTATGCAGGCTCCTATGAACCAGCAGGTCCACCGCTAGCAGAAATAGTCGGCTCGACATGCACCTCCTCCTCGCTCTCATCCTCCACAGGGTCTTCCTCGACCTCGACCTCGCCCGACTGTGTAGAGACCCCACCACTGGGTCTAGGATCTGCAGAAACAGTCCTCTCGAAATCAGTCGGACCAGGAGAAGGAGTCTCCTCGGTGACAACTCTATGGGAGGAAGGATGAGAACGAGTGGCAGCTCTGAAACGAAAACTATGAAATTGACGCATAGGTCGAGCCGGGGGTGGTCCTTTATATGTATAAAAGGGTGGAACATGCATAGTATAGACTAATGGGATCCTAAATCGACGAGGTCGCACTCGCACCAGAAGGTTAGGGTGGTAGAGAGTGATCTCCACCTCCCCCTCAAAAGTGGCACGGTGCTCCTCATACGTCCATATGCCACTAGGGATAGGACGTATCTCGATGCAAGCTAGGTATCTAGCCATCACCTAAACAGGGCATAGGGAGTAAGTATACACATATACATAATTGATAAAGACTAAAATTACAAACACAAGTATATCATGGACAGATAATAATGCAAGTACATATGAGCACACCAATTTTCGACATTATATCTCTTATAATGCAAGTGGCATGATGTATGTTTTTCTAATCCACAACTGAGGCCTCTAAAAGTCCATCTTGGACGTCCATCCAATACACCCTTGTGTTCCCGGAACACTGACATTCGTTCCTAGAACGTAATGCCAAACCATACTTGGATAATAAGCATCACTCCCGGAGTGTGCACCACGTTCCCAGAACGCATACGTTCCCAGAACGCATAAAACCAGGTCCCGGACACTGGCCACATTCCCAGAATGTGTCATCAAGTAGGTTACAATTTGGTACTCCCGGAGTACCCTCCTCGTATTCCCAAAATATGATAAACGTTCCTACCAACCAAACTTCCATTCTATATGGATGCACAATCATCAAGGTTGGTTTTATCTTTACATTAATTACTGTGATTTAGAAATATTCCAATTTCTCTTTTGAATGATTTATTTGAGGCATAATCTTTGGCAAAAAATTCTCCTTTGAATTATCTCAAAACATGCCCTTAAGCTTAGATTGGGAAAACATAACCAATGGTATTCCAAAAACTTAACTTTTTATTTTCAGATTCAGGTACTAACCGGTTACAATTTCAGGCTAACCGGTTAGAATTACAGACCTGAACTGTTTACCATTGAAATTCAGAAAAACCCTTTTTCTTGAATTTTCTACCCAATCTATAAACAAGTTTTAACATTGTTTTATACCTCAAAACACTGTGTTTATCATTCCAAAGTCTAAATCACATTCTATTTCCTAAAGAGCATAATTTCCTCTTGAAATTATCTCATTAAATTAAGGTATTAACCCTTACCCTTCAATCTGAACCAAAACAGTATTATCAACTCATTTTCAGATTGTTTCTAGTGAAATTAAAGTATAGATTTGAGCAAAATTAGTAAGACTTCAGGACTGATTTATAAACTGATTTTCTTTTGAAATTTTACAGTGTCTAACCGGTTAGAAATATCGAGTAACCGGTTAGATTATGCAGTCAGTCCACTAAAACAAGAGATTTGACAAATCATTCTTTTCATTTCTCAAATCTAACCAAATTTCAACATTTATCAGGGTTCATATACCTTAAACAACTATATTTCACCACATAAACATATTCAATTTGCATGCATTAAGCTTCTTGTATCAAATTGCATAAAAGTCAATATAAACACAATTCAACACAACAAAACAAAATAAACATTCAGATCCAGATTCAAGTATCAATATCCATTGCATTCATTAACACCAAGTTGCTCAAAACAACATTGAGCTAAAATTTGGCCTCCAAGCCTTTGTGCTTCATACACAGAATGCCCTTTTGAGTTTTTGTTGACTCAATTCCTAAATCACTTGATTTTAGTCTAAATCTAGTATAAGGTAGACTTCTCCCATACCTTAGGATAGTGTTTGATGAAGGTTAACACTGGACTTGAAGAAAAATCCCAGATTCCACCAAAATCCCTAGTTCTGCCCTGTACCCACGATTTCAGCAACAAGGTCCAAAAACCACCAAATTTGACATAGTAATTGGCCAAAGAAATTGGGTAAAACGATTAGAACTTGATTTGGGTAACATGCACTAGAAAATAAAAGTGATTTGAAACTTAAACGTTATCTGTGCTTACCAGAATCAAGGCTTGAACTCAGCTTCCAGAACTAAGAGAAGACAGAGTTCAGTTTCCAGCTCCAATTTCTAAGGTTGATTCTTCCTCACACAGGAACACTCAACTCACAAGGTGTATATCAATGAAAAGCCCTTGATTCAAGCTTTTCAGAAGTGTGTGTCTCACTCTCTAACTCTCAAGGAAGAAGATGAATTTCTCTGAACGAATCTGAAACCCTAGCAACTCTTCTCAACACAAAATTAGCTGAATCAACCCCCAATTCTTCAGAAATTCAACCATTTATAGGCAAATTGGAGTAACATGCACATTGACGCGTGTTATCCACTAGATTAAGGCTGTATTCGTGGCGTTTAAACGAATTAATCAAGTGATTACTCATCAAATTCCACTAACCCAGTTTCTGGGTTCATCGTCTAACCGGTTACAGGGCATTACTAACCGGTTAGATCAGTACAAAATTTAAAATTAATATTTTTAAATCTTTCCCTCCAAGAACTTTTCAATATTACATTTAGGTCCTCAGCCAGGGACTAAAATGCAATATTCTTATATTTTGCATTTATTTGCCTTATAAAAATATTTCAACTAATTTTTATATTTCAGGCTAATTAAATACAAAACATAAACTTGGAAAATTCATATAAATTAATAATAAAACTTTTATTATTAATTTTCCTTATTATTCGGAGACCAAAATTAGGGGTGTTACAGATTGAGTTTCTTGGAGTGACTGACTTGTGTTTAATAGTTTAGCTGGTGTTTTGTATTGCTAGAAAATGTCCTTTTGTGGTTTTTCATGTCTTTTGTTTAAGTGTTGTTGAGTTGTATGACCTTATGTTGTACTGTTATGTTGGTAGATTGTCCTGTCACTCTTGTGAGACTGTGACAAATACTTTTATGTTTTGTTGATTGCTTTTTATATTGTTGGTTGGTCCTCCGATCTCTTATTTGGTTACTTGTGCAGGTCCGTGTTGTTATGGAAAAGTATCCTCCTTACCAGTCTATTTTTGCTAAGTTATCATATGGCGAGAGCCAGATGCTTGACAAGGCATTTTATGAGGAGGAAGTGAAGAGACTTTGTCTGTTGTATGAGCAACAGGTTTATGTTTGACAGTTTTTGGTTTATTCATTATTTCGGATTCTAGTAAATATTTAATAGAGTGAGGTGTTATTGACACTCAATTGTCTATTCACACTCCTCATTAACCAATGGTAATTTTAGGAATTACTAACCTAAAACATTGATCGGTTGAAAGGAAATGTGAATAGGCAATTTGGAGTGCCAATATAGATAATAGTATTGTCGTAGTCAATGTAGGAAATTAGGAATGGCAGCTAGAGCCTAGATCCATGTTACCTCATCTTGGGCAACAAAATGGAAGAGCCAAAGCGACAGAAGAAAATTGTTTGCTTCACTGAAACGGTTTAATTTTGGAGATAGGTTGATAGAACTGGATCAGAATAGAGATAGAAATGCTTTATTTATTAATAGAAATCACTATGAATTATACTGAATTCTCTAGGTATTTGAGAAAACTAGAAATCTTCTCAACTCCCTTTACTTTCCAATACCAATGATATTTGTCACTCTCCCCCTAGGATCTATTTATAACCTGCTACCTTAAACTAACTAATCATAACAGTAACTAAGTAACTATTATTTATTATTCTTTTCTATTATTTTATCTTTTGTTGAGTACCTTTCATAGGGTATGTTTTGTTATTCATTACCATGCTGCTCAATTTTGCAGTTCCATTATGTTGTGTTCTCCGCATATATGAGGCTAAGGGAGCAGGAGATCAGGAACCTAATGTGGATTTCAGAGTGTGTTGCTCAGAACCAGAAGTCCAGAGTTCATGACAGTGTAGTCTTCATATTTTAGTCTTCATGTATATATGGATTATTTTAGCTTTGAGTTTTAATTTTTTTGGATATTTAGCAAAAAAATTATGTTGTTAATTAGCAAGTACTTAATTTGGTCTTGTACTTTTTAGATTTTTTTTTGGTAACTTTGTACTCTTTAGATTATAGAATAATATAATCTTATGTTATTTTGGTATGTATGGTGATTATAATTTAATTTCTGTAGTGGACTTGTATTAGAACCGAGCGTCGACCGACCGAGAGCCTCATTACCCTTACTAGTATGATACTGATACAGGGCCAACGATCAGATACTTACACCGAACAAACTGGGTTTCTACATGTGGATCACGTGCCGATGAGGTTAACACCGAGCACAGGACTTTCAATCTGATCCTTATCGTTTACAGCCTCATCAAGCCGTAACTACTCCTAGATTCCCACGACTCTTGGTTAGATAAAACAGCATTGGATAAGGTCTATCACTTACAGGATTTATGGATATGATCTTATCATAACCTCTACAAATCCTATTCGAATTCTACCTCTACAGAAGGCTCATCAGAACGGCCCACAAACACACAGGTAATCCCCTATAAGAACCACCATGCTATAGGGGCTAAGGTACGTCTTCTCATCCCTAAGTTGATACTAGCACACACATTGTTGACTAGGGAGAACCTGATTATCCCAATTGGATATTCAGAAATCCTAAAAAGTCCTATATTAACATCTTAGCTGAGATCATTCTTCAAGGCTCTTCCATAGCTTTAAGGTTGATCTTGGTTAAGGACACGACATTGGCGCAGTCTGTGGGAATTGAATAACATATCATTCCCACCACCACCATGGTTACCACCAGAAGTCAAGTTGGTGACCTCCGTGACCGCATCACCCGCACCCGTGGCAGGCCCAGAAACGCTGATAACAACAACCCGCAGCCTCATTCTGTGGGTGATCTGCGCGATGTTCTCAACCATAATCGTGTAGATAATGGGCAACCGCCGCGAACCTCCCATTCTGGGGCAGGGAATAATTCCTAGCCACCAAATCATTCACAAAGTCATCCACCCCTTCATCGCAGCCATAATCGTAGTAATAATCACGCTACTCACTCCCAAACACCACAATCTTCCCATCCTAGGACTAGAAGCAACCCCCAACCACTCCAAGTTTTACGAACCATACTGCCTCCACCACCACCACCACCCCCTCCTACACCACCTCCCTCCACCCATGGTGATTCGAGCAGCACAGCCCCAATCACTCGAAACACATCCAGGACCACTGGAACCCGAGCACATCATGGCCGAAATACCCAACGTACCCCTCCTATCCCACCCAATCTCGACCACATAAGTTCAACACCTAGAACCAGACTGAATCCAGGAAGAACTGCTCTTGGAAATTCTCATCATAGCCATTCCATCGGCAGGTCCTATGGAACATCTGCATCTGCTCGGGCTCGGGAGCAAGAGATGATTAACATCCTAAACAGACAAACGGCTCTAATTGAACAACAAGGTCGGGCTATTGCCGATCTTCAACAGCAAGCTATGGCAAGGATTGCACAGAGTCAACCGACCACCATACTACCCCAAAATACAATGCCTCAAACCATGGACCCACATCCACTCCCGGTAATGCAGCTCCCCCAGCCACAAAATACCCATACTAACCCTACCATGAACCAGGATCAGGGTGATTTTCACCCTGGTCATCCCTTTACTCCATATATTATGGCATTCCAAACTCCTCAAGGTTACTTGGGCCCTTCTAATGTACCACATTATAACGGCCTAACCGATCCAGTGGACCATATTGTTTCTTATGAGGGAGCGATGAATTATTACGGAGGAGGGGAGGAGATGAAATGCCGAGCCTTTTCAATGACCCTCGAACCTTCAGTGTTACGTTGGTACTCATCCCTCCCTCGGAACTCAATAAATTCTTGGGAGGAGATGAAAAAAGTGTTTTTAAACAGATACACGGCTAGTTGCATCCAGCCTAAATCCGACCACACCTTAGCGGCAGTCACCCAAAAACAAGATGAGTCGTTGAAAGATTACCTTTCGCAATTCCATGCGGAGGCTAGCTCGGTTCCTCGATTAGAACCTGGTGTGGCAGTACTCTTGTTCACGCAGGGTCTACAGTCAGGGGATTTCAGGAAGTCTTTGATTGGAAAACCTCCGAAAGATATGGCCGAGCTAAGACAGAGGTCAAATAAGTTCATTAATTTGGAGGAATTCCATAAGGGGCAGAAAGTCAGAGAAGAAAGGCAACGAGCTGATCCTCAAGGTCAAAATAAACAAAAACGTGACGAACGTTTTGGTGGAAGACAAGATAGGAATGATCGAGACCGAAGGATTCCTCCGAGGAATAAATTTCAGGAATACACTCCTTTAACTGTTCCAAGGAGTCAAATCCAGAGGGAAACAATGCAGACTGACTTACGCTCGGCCCAAAGACCTTCGTCTTTAAGAAAGGGTGCACAGCGTGATAGGTCAAAATACTGTGACTTCCACAGGGGATACGGCCATACGACCGACGAGTGCATCTGGTTGCGGGATCTGATCGAAGAGATGATCAGAGATGGCAAGCTACAACAGTACATCAGGGATGCAGCCGGCCGAAGAAGTAGGAACAGATCTTAGTCACCAGCAAAATCCAAACGACAGAGAAGTAGGTCACCAGACGATAGAAATACCGGGAGGCAGAGAACCGACCTCACTCCAGCTCCTGATACGAACGCTAATAAAAATGAATTTTTGGTTAATACTATTGCGGGAGGTTTTGCTGGAGGTGGAGAGAAGAAAGCCGACAGAAAGAAATACATCAACCAAATTTTAGCAGTCAGTCAGAAGCCCATAGCCAAGAGATCAACAAAAAACGTTCCCATTATTTTTGATGACGGCGATTTGGATGGAATCCTTCCAGGACATAATGACCCCATGGTGATCACTGCCCTTATTGGTAATTACGAGGTAAAACGAGTCTTTATCGATCAAGGGAGCTCGGCGGACATCATGTTTTTCCCTCTGTTCAAAGCCCTTAAACTCAGGGAGTGCAATCTCACTCCCTTTGAAGGTGAATTAATTGGTTTCACGGGGGACACCATTGAGCCAAAGGGATACATCCAACTCCCCGTAACCCTCGGACAACAGCCTTCGGCCAGAACCGAGATAGTCAAATTTTTGGTGGTTGATTGCCCAGCGGCCTACAACGCCATCCTTGGGAGAACTTCTTTGCAAGCATTTGGGGCGGTAGTATCTACAGTTCACTTGGCTATGAAATTCGTCAGAACTGATGATAGAGTGGTAACTGTCAAGGCCGAGCAAGAAGCAGCGAGAAAATGTTACAACGCTAGTTTAGGAAAAGTTAAAAACAAGGATCCGAGCAATTTGGAAAGAGTCTCTTTGGGAAAGGGAAAAATTAACCTCGCAGATCTGGATATGAGAGACCAATCCGACAGAAATAGACCGACCCCGAAGGGACAGTGGGAATTCTTGACATTGACCAATGATCCCCTTAGGCAAGTAAAAATCGGTTCTGAAATGCCCGCAAACGTAAGAGAGAAGTTAAGCACTCTGTTGATTTCAAATAAAGATCTGTTCGCGTGCACATCAGCTGATATGCCGGGAATCGACCCAAATTTTATCTGCCATAAGTTGAGTATCATTCCGGGGTCGAAACCGGTGGCACAACGCAAAAGGAAGGTTAGTGCTGAAAAGGCCGCTGCCATTGAAGAAAAGGTTGCTGAATTACTCCGAGCAGGTTTCATTAGGGAAATTGACTATACAGACTGGTTAGCTAACACCGTCTTGGTCAAAAAACCCAATGGAAAGTGGAGGATGTGTGTCGACTACACGGACTTGAATAAAGTCTATCCTAAAGACTAGTATCCACTCCCCGTTATTGACAAACTCGTCGACAGTTCAGCTGGCTACAAACTCTTGTCCTTTATGGATGCTTACTCTGGTTACAACCAGATCCCTATGTTTCCTGCCGATCAAGATAAAACCGCATTCATCACCGACAAGGCAACATATTGTTACAATGTCATGCCTTTTGGGTTGAAGAATGCGGGTGCTACCTATCAGCGGATGATGAACAAGGTTTTTCAAGGCATGATCGGCTCAAACATGGAAGTATATATTGATGATATTATTGCTAAGAGCAGACAGCAAGAAAACCATGCCCAGGACCTCGCGACAATACTGGACCGAGTGAGAAAGTACTCCATGAGGTTGAATCCTGAAAAGTGTGTGTTCGGAGTCCCAGCCGGTTCTTTCCTCGGTTTTATGTTAACCGAGAGAGGGATTGAAGCCAATCCAGATAAATGCAAAGCAATCCTTGAAATGAGGAACCCAGCTAATCTTAAAGAAGTTCAACAACTCACGGGCCGAGTGGCGGCACTCTCCATATTTTTATCCCAAGCTGCTCGAAAAGCCTTGCCATGGTATCAGCTCCTTAGGAAAAACAAAGAATTCCTTTGGGATGAGCACTGTGAGCAAGATTTTGATCAATTAAAGGAGTATCTTTCCAGCCCACCCGTCCTCCACAGCCCACTTCCTGGTGAAAACCTCATTCTATACATGTCAGTGGCAGAAGCGGCGGTCAGTTCGGTTTTGGTAAGAGAGGATTCAGGTGGTATTGAGGCCCCAGTGTATTTCGTTAGCCGAGCGCTTCAAGGACCGGAGTTGAGATATCAAAAGCTAGAAAAACTTGCGTACTGTTTGGTCGTGTCGGCTCGGAGATTGAGACAGTATTTTCAGGCACATAGAATATTGGTAAGAACAGCTCAACCTCTCAGACAAGTGCTTCATAAACCCGACCTAGCAGGTAGGATGGTTTCGTGGTCTGTCGAGCTATCCGAATTCGACATTGCCTATGAACCGAGGAAGGCGATGAAATCTCAAGCTCTTGCCGATTTTGTCACCGAATTCACAGATATCCCTTCGGACGTCTCTCAAAATTTATGGTCAGTATATGTTGATGGATCAAGCAATAAGAAAGGAGCTGGAGCTGAGGTCATCATTGAAAACCCCGAAGGATTATGCATGGAATACTCATTGAAGTTCGAGTTCCAAACGTCGAACAACCAAGCAGAATACGAGACAGTTCTTGCAGGCCTCAAGATGGTTCATGAGTTCGGAGCAGAGCGAGTGTCAGTTTTCAGCGATTCACAACTAGTGGTTTCTCAGATCAAGGGTCAATACTCGGCAAAGGAGCCCATCCTACAAAAGTACCTTGAAGAGGTAAAGCGAATAATCTCAAACTTTTCAGAATTTGACATTTCCCATGTCCCAAGAGATTCAAATTCCCGAGCCGACATTTTATCCAAATTGGCAAGTACAAAGGGGTCGGAAAACAATAAAACATTGATACAAGAAACTATTCCCCGACCGAGTGTCGTTTTGGCTGTCTCATTATCTCAATCATGGATGGATCCGCTTCTTACTTATTTGCAACATGGGTTCGTCCCCCAAGATCAGGCAGAGGCTCGGAAGTTGGTTAAGAAAGCAGCTCAATACACAGTTCTGAATGGAGTTCTGTACAAAAGAGGCTTTGGTTCCCCCATGCTCAGATGTGTCAACCCGTCTCAAGCTGAGGAGGTACTGGAGGAGATTCACGGCGGAATGTGTAGCCACCATATGGGTGGAAAATCCCTTGCGAGAAAAGTAATCCGAGCGGGCTACTTTTGGCCTACACTACAAAAAGACGCTATGGAACATGTTAAGAAGTGTGTTCAATGCCAGTTTCACAACGACATCTATCAAAGACCTGCTGAAGAGTTACACTCACTCAGTGCCCCTTGGCCCTTTTATCAATGGGGCATGGACATCATTGGGAAGTTTCCCACCGCACCAGGGCAACTCAAATTTGCGGTAGTGGCTATCGACTACTTCACTAAGTGGATTGAGGCGGTTCCGTTAGCAACAATCTCCACGGCCCGTATTCAATCTTTCTTTGTGAAGGAAATTATCTCTCGGTTCGGAGTGCCTCATGCCATAGTTACTAATAATGGATCACAATTTGCAGCCTCTCACTTTCAACAACTAGCAGCCGACCTGGGAATCACTCACTATTTCAGTTCTGTTGAACACCCACAAACAAATGGGTTAGCCGAAGCTGCCAACAGAACCATCTTGGATGGAATTAAGAAGAAACTCGGTAACGCAGCCGGCACATGGGCGGATAAACTTCCGAGCGTCTTATGGTCACACAGGACAACTGTACACTCATCTACAGGAGAGACTCCTTTTCGTTTGACATACGGCTGCGACGCAGTCATTCCGATCGAAAAGCGAATCCCTACCTTTAGGATGCTTGAACGTCCTTTAGAAACTAACGACCATTTGATCAGCGAAGAGCTCATGTTACTTGAGGAAATTCGAAAGAACGCCGCCGCTCATGAAAGAAAAGTGAAGGAGCGGCAAGCTCGGGAATACAACAAGAAGGTTCGTCCACGAAGTTTTGAAGTAGGAGATTTAGTCCTTCGCCGAGAGGATATCGGCAAAGGAAATGCTGGAGTTGGAAAATTGAAGCCGAAGTGGGAAGGCCCATACCGAGTGAAGGCTAAATCCGGATCTGGTGCTTACAAATTGGAGACTCTCTCGGGCATGGAAATCAATAACAGCTGGAACGTGGCCAAACTCGGAGCTTATTACAGTTAAGCTCCTATTTTATTTTTCACTCTTTACAAATAGGTTAGTCTATTGCTCGAAAATTTTTAGGTAGAATAAACGAAGGATAACATCCTTCTCAGCTTAGAGACAATTGTTAGGAGTTAGTTGACAAACGAGCAACATCATTTTTGTATTCTTTTATCAATAAAACGTATCAATTTCCTTCAAATTATTTTACGAACATTGTGATGTGACATACGCCTCATTTCATTCGGCTCGCCACCGAGTGGAATCGAGATACAACTCTTTATGAGAGTTTAACAACGTATTCATAGAACGCCCGAATTCAAGAAATTACTTTCCTTGTTTCGCGGTCCGAGGGTCCCGCTTCGGCTAAAGTCGGCGATCCGAGTTCTACTCACAATAATTTATTCAATTAGCCTTTTTGATCGAGAATAGCAGTAAAATCAGGGGTCACGTGACAAACGGAACCCAAAAAAAAATAACGAAAGTGATTTACACAACACAATTTGTATACAAGGCAAACTGATTAAAAGTTAGCAGGAGCAAAAATAAATTGTTCATGGTTATAAAGAATTATGCTCGAATACAACGAGCAACAAGTTAAACGCTCGAGTACAACGAGCAACAAGTTAAAGCAAAAATTGTTCAGTAAAGACGCTCGGTAACAACGAGCAACAAAAAGTTAAACCCTACAGAAAAGCAACAAAAATTGATCACTACTCAATATCAGATAGAACAATGTTGGAATCATCGAAGTCAGGGGCTTCAGTCAGATCAACGAGAGGATTTGGCAGATCCTCACCTTGTAGATCGACTTCGGCCTTGGTCTCGATATCAATCAGCTTCCCATTGTCGACAATATGAAATGGATGAGCTCCGACCACCCTGAATTCAGTCTCAGGATTCAGAAATTGAATTTGCTTGATGGCCGAGACAAAAGAATCATCGAAGCTTTTACTCCAGTTATAGAAGTTGGTTGCCACCTTTTTCTTGTGAAGAAGAGCTTTCTCCTTCAATTTCTGAGCAACAGCAGCAGACTTCTCAACTTCTGCCCTCAGCTCATCCATCTTCTGCCGACTCTCCTGCAATTCCTTCTTCAGTGCTTCCTCGGCCTCTTTCTTTTTATCCTCAGCAACCTTTTGGGAAACCTTCAAAGAGTCCCTCTCCTTAATCAGTTCGTTTTTGTCAGCCTTTAAGTTTTCCAACTCATTCTTTATGCGGTTCAGCTCATCCGAGAGGCTAGCCTCTTGAGCAGCAGACAATTCACGAGCCTCCCTCTGCTCGGCATTATAACCAGCGAAAAGACCATCAGGTTGCTTGGCCAAAAAATATGCAAGGTTGGCACCCCGAAGCAGATATTTGGCAAGAGTCATGTTGCAACGAGACCATTGGTCGGTAGAAAGAGTTCCAAAATGAGTACAGTCAGATTCAGAACAGATATATTGGCCAAATCTTTCGTCAAATTGTTGGTCCCATATAGATGTTTCTGGTGGGGTCGCAGCAGAAGAGGGAGCGTTGTCAGAAGAGGGAACAGCAGCAGCCTTAGCACTTGAACCTTCAACCCGCGGATTCACCCCTTCGGACACTTTCTCTTTTCCTTTATCAATCCGTCGGCGGCGAATTTGTGGTTAAAGGGGAGAGATGGTTTGGACTTGGCCGCTAGGGCCCAATGAAACCGTAGCGCCGACAGCCACCACGTTTGAAGTTGGCCGAGGGGATGCCTCGGATGGAGAAGCAGTTGGAGTGGAGGTACTCAAGCTCGGGGTACTCAAGCTTGAAGAACCGGATGCCGCGCTCGTTGCATGGGTCTTCCTCTTCTTTCCCCCTTGAACTAAAGAAGCCATCCGGGAAACCATTTTTTCTGCAAAGAACAAGAAAAACGAAGTAACATTAGAACGGATCAACTTAACAAATGCAACAACCAAAAGAAAACAGTTTTACCAAGTTCTTCTTTAACATCCGATGAAGGGATGTTCACAATGTCCTTTGTTTCTATCCTCCCATTAGATTTCATGTAACTCTGAACTGCTCGACACACCTCCTTCTCATGTTCAACCAGTTCTTTCCAATCTGATGAGTACGAGGCAATCGATCGGTTAAAAAAGCTCGCAGTCCACTGGAGAGGAAATCGTGGAATTGGTCGGGATTCACCAGGACGGGTGAACCAGCAAACTCCATTGCCGATAAAATTGTATTTAAAGAAAAAAGGTTTAAAACCCTTCCAAGATTCAGAATACTTGGTGAAAAGAGTATAGCCATTGCGGGACTTCAGAGAGACCCAAGGTCGTCTTACTGATCCTTTCTCAAAGGTGTTGCATTGAGGGGCAAATAGGTATAAAAAAATTGGAAGAGTGCAGGACCATTTCATGGCTGAACACACTTGCTGGAAGCCCCTCACAAATGCCCAAGCATTGGGATGCAGCTGGGAAGGGGCCACTCTCAAAGTACTCAAAACACCTATCTCAAAATCGGTAAAAGGCATCCTAATCCCTAACCGAGTAACAACTTCTTCATAAAAATAAAAACCAGGACTACCCGCCGGAATTTGACTGCAGACCCGTTCATTCAAACCCACAGGACTAATGGAGTATAGGTTCCCAGCATTATCACCAGGACACGGCAGAATTATAGCTCGGGTTTGATCTAGTGAATTTTCTGTTGAGAGCTCGGATTGAGTACCAAGAACTTCTCGGTCCACCCAATCATATTCATCTGCGTCCGACGGAAATGGATAAAGTTCAGGATTAGAGACACACTTCCTCTTCATACCTGAGGAAAAGGGGGGCACACTTGGAGTCAGAAGCATAAAAACTTAACTATTTCAGTTCAAATACTTACGGCTACGGTCGGTTGGAGAACACCTCCCTTTCAGGGAAGAATTTTCCCAAACCGACTGAAATGTCTAATACCTCTCTGTTGCTTCCTTAACCTCCTCTGTTCTACCCTCTCGGCAATGCTATAGTGAATCACACCCTGCCTGAACTCTTTCAAAGTCTGAGGAAAAAGCGTGGCTATCGGTTTAACACAAATTTCTGGGTTTCCTCCTTTATGTGTTCTTGGAACATCAGAGTTTACAGATTCCTCACTCATGATAAACGCCGCTTCAGTACCAACCCTAAGAAATTAAGTGCAGCAAAATGTAAAACAGACCTAAGAAACGGTACGACGATCACTCAGTAAGCATTAAAGGGGGATAAAGGACTTCGAAGGGCAAATGGGGTTTTGTTCGAAATAGTGATTTGGAGCAACAATGATTTGGGGTTTTGTTCGAACCCTAGAAAAATCTTTTCAAAATCAGGGAAGAAGGACCAGAGCCAATGCATAAAAAAGAAAGTTCTTAGCACGTATACACAGCAGATGGTAGAAACAGTCGCATGCAAAGAATCTTAAACATCAAAGAAGAAAGAGAAAATCGCCAGAAAAGAGAAGAAAGGTTCGTTACCTGTTAGTGACGAATGACCAAGAAGCCGAAGAGAAATCAAGACCACAGAGATGGAAATGCACTTGATGTAGAGAAAAGAAACTTGGCAAGAACTCCTTTGAAGAACCCTGGCTTCGATGATCAAAATCTCAGAAAAATGATGAAAGAAGAAGAGAGAGAAGAGCTTGAGAGGTTTCTAAAGTTTCGTTTGAAATGAATTGTGAAAACCGCTCTTTGAAATTCGTTTCAGAACTTCCCTCCACTATCTCAAGGACTTGGGCCGAATTAGGAAAAGCCCATTTTTTGATGAAACTAGATACATGGCACATCCAGCGAGTTTGAAATCATAACGTTCCATTTCCCGGTAAAGTGAAGGACACGTGTAAACACAAGAAGAAGTGAAAGGTCACCTTGGGGTCAATCAAACGACAGCTATGATAAAAGCACAAAAATGCTCGGGTACCTCTTTCAATCAGCAAAGTTCAGTCGAAAGACGGTTCGCTCGTCTCATTAACTCGGCAGGGCTCAAATCACCCAACCGAGCTTGGGGGGCTTATGTAGTGGACTTGTATTAGAACCGAGCGTCGACCGACCGAGAGCCTCATTACCCTTACTAGTATGATACTGATACAGGGCCAACGATCGGATACTTACACCGAGCAAACTGGGTTTCTACATGTGGATCACGTGCCGATGAGGTTAACACTGAGCACAGGACTTTCAATCTGATCCTTATCGTTTACAGCCTCATCAAGCCGTAACTACTCCTAGATTCCCATGACTCTTGGTTAGATAAAACAGCATTGGATAAGGTCTATCACTTACAGGATTTATGGATATGATCTTATCATAACCTCTACAAATCCTATTCGAATTCTACCTCTACAGAAGGCTCTTCAGAACGGCCCACAAACACACAGGTAATCCCCTATAAGAACCACCATGCTATAGGGGCTAAGGTACGTCTTCTCATCCCTAAGTTGACACTAGCACACACATTGTTGACTAGGGAGAACCTGATTATCCCAACTGGATATTCAGAAATCCTAAAAAGTCCTATATTAACATCTTAGCTGAGATCATTCTTCAAGGCTCTTCCATAGCTTTAAGGTTGATCTTGGTTAAGGACACGACATTTTCATTATATATATATATATATATATGTGTACACTACTGCATTTAATTTTATTAAAAAGTGTTGCATATAGATTGAAAGTAAAATAAGTGTTGCCTATGTGAAGTTGGTAATAGTTATATATCTCTTGCTTAAACATAAGGCAACGGTTTCATCCTTGTTGCATATGCTATAGATTAATAAAACCGTTGCTGTTTATATAGCCAAAAGGCACATTTTTTGCCTATTTGAAGTTGGCAATAGTTATATATCTATTGCTAAAACATAAGGCAATAGTTTCATCAGTGTTGCATATGAGATAGACTAATAAAACCGTTGCTGTTTATAAGCCAAAGGGCAACGGTTTTCTTAATAAAACCGTTGCATATTATGAAAGAAGAAACCGTTGCTGTTTATAAGTCAAAGGACAACGGTTTTACAAAATTGTTGCCAAATGCAAAAAACCGTTGCCATTGACAATAGGCAACACTCACCTAGAGAATAGTTCAAAAACCGTTGCCTAAACTTTCAGCAACGGTTTTTGTACTTTAAGCAACGGTTTTGTGTCGTTGCAGAAAGTTAAAAATGTTGTAGTGAATCTTGCGATCCTAACCACCTGATTTGCTTGATCTCACCGATGTAAGCCATAGTCACTCATACATTCCTATATAAGTACAACTTGGATCGTTAGGTATGAACAACTTAACTCTCAACTCAAACACACACCAAAAAATATTGACCTAGGCTGCCACGTTCCTTCACTGGGATGAGCCGCCAACATCATACATCAAAACCAGTCTTAGTCTTCATCCTAGAAACTTCACTACAACAAAAATGCTAAAAGATCCCGGTTCCGCATGCATATTGATCCCGGTTCCGAACCGGGATTGTATCCCCTGGTATAATAAGTCTGATACTTGTGATCCCAGGTGTTTTAGAAAACACGGAACCGAGATCAATAAAAAAAACAAGGAACCGGGATCAATAGCATATATGATTACTGTTGATTTTTTAATAGTGAACTGGGATCTTTGATATATATGATCACTGTTGAGTTTTTTAAAATGAACCAGGATCTTTAGTATATAGGATCACTGTTGAATTTTTTAAAATGAACCGGGATCTTTAGTATATAGGATCACTGTTGAATTTTTTAAAATGAACCGGGATCTTTAGTGTATATATATATATATATAATTTATAATATTTGCTATATTCATATATTTAAATAAATTGTCAACATTTTTTTTTCAACAAATAAATGCCATAATTATATACATTAGAAACGTGAATGTCAATACACATTTAAGATAGACAACTCCCAAACCAAAAACAAATGGCTCCATACATACAAAAGGCTAAACAGGCTCGATATATAGATACTACATAATCACGTTCAAAAATATATATGATGCCCTAAATTCAAAACTAAGTTAAGGTAACCAAGGTTGAAGATATACTGATTCCGGAGATGTTTCATTTCTCAAACTAAAGGTAAGGGCTTGCCAGTGATAGTGATGACTCCCATTGTAAAATCAATTCATCTCCAGTTGAAAAAGACCATGCAGATCTCCATTGCTCTGATGGTTCCTTTGGTGTTGCAATGACAACTATCAATTAAAGTGTCTTCCTCTTCACCTAATTATGGGGCTATCCTCCACCTCATCAACTCTTCTAAGAAAGACAATCCAGCGCAAACTCATCAATCACATTATGATAGAAGACAAAGTAGAACAAACATGTTGTGAAAAATCCAATTATAGTTCCTAAAAAAAATGTTATAAAATATTCAAAATCTACATGAGGAAATTAATAAGTTTAGACTTCTTTTTATTCAAAACCTAGTCTTAAGTAGAATACAATTCTTATAGTATTACATGATTTTGACCACTATTTTTCTCTACTCTAAAGTGTATACACTATGCTGTTACTGTTAGAACAATTAAGTTAAGGTGTATGTAGTTTCAAAGTCAAAAATCCTACATTCATATTTTAATTATGTGGCTGCAATATAGTCATTTTGCTGAGCCTTATCGTTTCAAACAAATGCTCCTCGATTTTCCTATATGATTTTTATCAATAATATCAGAACATGTACCTTCTCCAAGCAATGGCATGTGTATATCTTCAACATGTTTCATCTAAACTAACAAGTTGTCAACAGAGAGAGATGATAAAGTGGCATCACAAAGCTACAGATGAACTAATTTTTCTACTCTACACATATCATTGATTTAAAGAGCTAGAGATGTTAACTTTCTACATACCATTTACAGGTGATGAGCTTGTAGATGTAAGTTGGTCATTAAGATCCAGCTGTGCACGAGAAGAAGATAAAGATCCTAACATAAAACTTCACGCATTCAAATTCCTTTCATTTTTCCTACTACTATTTGTCACTTGAATTTTCTCAGTGAAATTAAGAGCTCAAAAATTTCCTGCAAATGATCCAAAATCAATGCAAGTTGTAAGTCATCATTATATTATTCTCCTTGTATTCCTAGGAACCTTGTGGATTTCGACACTAATAAAAGCAATAATTATTAGAATTTCATCACAACTAATACCTTAAAAGAAACTTAAAACACAAACCGAAGGCCTATAAATTCACAAAGGGTTTACATATCATATGGCACATTACCTCAAACTATAAGTCCTCAGCATTGACTATATATGTGAGTCATAAAATCTTAAAACGCAATATATCTGACTATAATTAAACAAAAATAAAAAATCTGTTGTTTTGGTCCCATTACTATGGTGTTTTCATGCCAAGATCAAGTTACCAGAAATAAGATTCTAGCTTACATACTTCTAAACCATAACCACTTTATGACTCTGGAATCCAGAATCCAGGATTCTCTAATTTAAGCATTTCAAGTTCAAAAAGCATGTGAAGATTCTTATTGGAAATATAATTTTGTCACTCCTTAAATTGGAAATATAATACTGTATAATAAGCCCACCAAATGAGTGTCCAAGCAAGATAGGTGGTGATGCAAAATTTCGATTGATGAAATCAGCAACATCTCTTGCGTGTGTCTACTGCAGAGTTAAGTTACAAACAGGGAATTTTAAAGACGATAATCAATTACGAAATCAGTCTAACTTATTGAACGACCTTTGAAAGTTGATAGATGTGTATAACTTAACTAGTAAAGGGAGAGGTACAAACCTGAAGCGTACTAGCAACTGAATCAGAAGGTGCGTCACTTTCACCCTGTCAATGCAGAATACATGCCAGAATAGTAGCAAAAACTTAGCCTACGATCAAAAACTTCATCACAACATGGTGCTCTATTTTTGTATCTCCTCCTGTAATGCATGCACCTAACATAAACAAATGTTTTTTTAGATAAGATAACTCAAACAAAATTAGATTTTTTAGATAAGATAACACAAAGAAATTGAACTTAAAATACAACATTATTCTCTGCATCTTCAATCTCTTTAGAAATCCAAGAATACCTCAAAAATAGTCACAAAATGTAGAAACTAACCATAGATTCAAATTGTACAATCAAGAACAAAACTATTTGCATATAATTGCTATAATAATCTCCCGTTGCACAAATATAACATCAATTTCATAAATTAAAATCTCTAGCATTGAAACCCCAAATAATAACTTCCCAAAACCCTTAAAATTCAAAGTTTAACAAAATCAAATTAAACAACACTCTAGTATCAAAATCCTTCAAACAATTACAATGACACATCTTACCTCAGTTTGACACACATAAAAGTTGAGATTTTCGCCTATTTAACAGATTTAAGGTCTCACAAAAAAAAATCATTAACACCTAAGCTTTTAAAGCATAAACAAATGGTACAATGGTACTTATTGAATATGGAGAGATGGATTTACCTACTGCAACGGTGTTTCCAAAGCCGTGGTGGTGTCGGTGACAAAGAAAACGGTGATGGTAGCTATCGCGATTCTCAGCCATATTTTCCTTGCTTCCGATCTAAACCGATTTGGAGCCAAAATCTTTGCGCCCCCATCACAGTGGTAGCGGTGGTCGAACTCACATAAGGTTGAGTGGTGGAAGTGACGCGGCGGCGTGGTGATGACCGGATGAGAGAAAGAGTGAGAAAGAAGAGCACGTGAGAGAGAGGGAGAGTGAGCTCACGCTCCGGCTCCTTCAGTGCCTTGATGACAAGCGCCGCGGCGGAGGGGACGACGGAGACCTTCGCCTGACGGTTCTGGATGGTGAGCTTGACGGTGACGCTGTGTCTGGGCTATGCTTCTGGAAGCATCAGAGGGGTAGGGATTACTAACAACGGGATCATGATTCAGCAAAGCGAAATCTGACTCCTCCTCCACTGCCTCGCCATGAGGCAAAACTGCACACATGAAACAAAATTTACTATTTTTAGTACAAATTTATTTATAGTGTAAATTAACCTGACCTATATACTAAAGTTCAATTTAATTACACTCATTACTTCTCTAGCTTTAGAAACTACATTAACCATACTTGAAAGTTTATGCCTGTAAGTATCTATTACTATAAGCTAATACTATAATAAAGGAAACTATGTTTTTTAACCAAAGTAGTTGGCGTAAATTAGCTTATTCCTATAATACCCTCATTGATTACTGAAATTTACAACTTTTGCCATCGCTTATTGATTTCAAACACTTTCTGCTTTAGAGGGTTTTGTTTTTTCTTCTCTCCCTAGACAAACTGCTTTTGTCAAAAAGGCTCAACTGAAAAATGCTCAACTGATGCTCCTATCTATATCAAAATTTCAGAACTGCTTCAAAGCAGTTTCATATAGCAAATCTCCCTAGGTAATCACCATCTATGCGGTGCCTGTCGACACGCTAGTAATGATAACATAAACCTCGAAGGGGATAACGATAATTAAAAAATATGTAGATTAAAACATCAATTTGATCTTGAGATTGACACCATAGGTCAATTTGGTTCCCGAGATTACAAAAATGTAAATTTTACTAAATCGACGTTTTTGTAATCTCATAGACCAAGTTGACTGATGGTGACGATCTCGTAGACCGAAATAATGGTTTACTCAAATTTACAGAAATGCTATCAGACAATTACAGAAATATGAAACTAATGTGAGGGCAATAGCATTGATATGTTTGAAATTGAATTGGACAAAAGAAACAAAAGTGCAATTATGAATTTAATTCTAATGAAACAAGAGTTGCAGTTACAGTATGGTTTTGAATTTAAAAAAGAAAGAGGGTTTTATTAAAATGGAAGGAAGGAACGTACTGGTAGCAAGGGTGGTGTTTGGATCATTGGAAACCGCATCCGCGTCGGGAATAGAAGGAGGAGGGGATGGCAAAGGGGGTTTGGGAGGGAGAGATGGGATCCGACCCGAAATGAAGGCGATACGGTCGGATCCTTGTTCAAGGATTCTTCTTCTTCTGCGGGTTTCTCTGTTGTTCTCGGCCATCGGACAGCTCCTTTTTTTTCTTTTTTTTTTCACTTTTCTTTTCTCTGGAGTGACACTAGTATTGATTCCCGCAGAACCTTGAAACAGGTAAACTGCAGCTAAAATTTAATACTAGTACTATTCTTAATATTTATTTAGTACCTTAGATCAAGTCCTTGGCGGTTTCTTTGGCGATGTCTTCTACGATCTTCTTGGGAAAGAGACCGAGAAGACCGATCTTCCGGGCGAGGGAACTCGCCGCGCCGACCTCACCGCCGGTTATCCTGACGTAAACGTCGACGACTTGGGAGGGGTCGAACTTTGGCGGCATTGTTAGCTGCTGCTGCTGCAAATGAAAATAGGGTTTCAGAAAGAGTTAGTTTTATTACGTAGTGTTAGTTTTATTCATCCCAGTTGAAGTAAAATGTTGGGATAAATAAGGTTTGTGGGATTTTTAATTTTTAAAAAATAAAAAATCATTTATGTTATAACATTGATCCCAGTTCCGTGTTTTTATTATTCATCCCAGTTGAAGTAAAACAATGGGATAAATATGGTTTGTGTGATTTTTAATTTTTTAAAAAAAAAATTATATATGTTATAACATTGATCCTGGTTCCGTGTTTTTTATAACCGGGATCAATAAATTCATGGTATTTTTTAACTATCATTTGTCTATTAATCCCAGTTCCGAAACGGAACCGGGATCAATATCCGGCTACCTTTTTGCAATTCTGTAGTAGTGCTTTGATTGGGCATGTCAGATACCCTAGACACATCAGTATCTAAGTTGAAAAATGAATTTAAGATAATCTATTATGTTTGGATAGTGTAAAGAAGATTTTTGTTTTTCTAAGTAAATTACGATAAAGGGTATAGAGTGATAAAAGGATAGTTATTGTATTGAAGTGGTAAGGATAGAATAGGAAAATTATATGGGTCTAAAAAAATAATCTTACAAAATATAATCTTCAGCTGCTATAAGGAAGCTTTTAGATTTTGATTATTTTTCCAAGAATATAAGTTAAGATTATAATCCGCATTGGTAATCGAACACGTAAGATTATTATATATTTTTTTTTGAAAAAAAAAATCTAAAATAATAATTTTCATCAAAACCAAACATGTACGACAACACTTTAAAAATCTCTTGCAAGAAAAATACCAAGTCCTTTTCTTTTGAAGAATAAATGCTTACCATGCAACAAAGATGATAGTAGTAAAAAAAAGACAAGGGTTTGACTTGGGTTGACTTTTCTCTGCTAGGGTTTTCACGTTCTCCCCTATCTTGCCTCGCGGTGGTTCCCTAACTGCCGTCGTTTTCCACCATGGCAAAAAAGAAGGGGCGTCCACCCAAGTCCCCTGTACCCCACCCATCTCCCACCCCAACTTCTGTTCCAAAAAACCTTGATCTCTTGAACCTTGATGATGAAGATTTAGAAGACATATAAGACTTGAGCCCTAAGAAAGCTGGAGACATTCTGAAAAAATTGGATGAGTTACGTGCCAAGATTAAAGGGAAGGCCATTGCGGTAGAAGCAGGAGACGACCTGGACACGGATGTGTTAGTAGTGCCAAACACAACACAAAACAGAGACAAACAGGTCTTAGGTCCACAAACCAGTGAAGAACAGCCTAGACGTGCATCAATATGGGACTCGTTCGACATAACCAAACTTCGCAATGCAGGAGAGAAATTAAACTTTGTGAAGCCTACTATTAAAGAGGGAGTTGCTGTTGGGAAAATAGAGGCCTCAGATATTGAGAAGGAAGAACAGTTCTGGCAACAGGCAATTGTTTGTTATGTCTTAGGGGCAAGGCCCCCGTATGCTGTGTTGAATGGGTATATAAGGAAGATATGGGGGCATCATGGAATTGATAAGGTACTTATGAATGGGGATGGCACTGTGATAGTCAGGTTTAATTCCATGGAAGCCAGAAACGCAGTATTAGAAGTTGGTATATACCACTTTGATAGAAAACCTCTAATTATTGCACCTTGGACAGGGAGGCCAATATCAAAGAGTTTTCATGAATCTGTTCCAGTATGGATTCAACTACCAAACTTGAATCTCAAGTTTTGGGGTGCAACTGCTCTGAGCAAAATTGCAAGCCTTGTGGGGACCCCCATCATGGTGGATAATGTGACTAAAGAGAGGAATAGGATCAACTATGCAAGGGTACTTGTGGAAGTTAACCCTTCCATCTTGCCAGATGAGGTTTTCTTTGAGGATGATAAGGAGAACATTATTACTCAGAAGGTTGACTATGAATGGAAGCCAGTCCCCTGTGCTACATGTTCCATGTATGGACATGATAGTAAAACTTGTAGAAAACAAACCAAGAAGGTCTGGGTTGAAAAAAGGAGGCCATCAAGGGAGGATATAGAAAAAGTGGATGATGCCTTAAAGCTAAAAAAGCAATTAGAGGATGGGATAATTCCAGAAGCTAATATTGAATTAGCATCTGAAGCTGTGAAGGAAGCCTTACAAGAAAAATGTGTTGAGGAGGTTGGGGAGGTTTCTGGTGTCAAGGAAACTCAACTAGATGGAATGGACAAGGAGCAGGAGGGACAGATTGAGAAGGACCAAACAGATCAGCCCTGGACTCCAGTCATGACCAGGAAAAAGGGCCAGGTAAAGGGTAATAAAAGGGTTGCTACAGCCCTTACTATAAATGGATAGTATTGGAGCATGGAACACCAGGGGATTTAACCAACCCCTAAAACAAAAAGAGGTTAAAAGGTTGGTGAATTTGCATAATATTGGTGTTATGGCTATTCTAGAAAATAAAATAAGATCTAGTTCCTATGATGAGTTGAGGATTAAGTTGTTTGATGGTTGGGGATCTTTTATTAACTTAGAAGATCACCCAGTGGGAAGAATCTGGGTTATCTGGAAGGAGGACATGTTTCACATTGAGGTGATTAATCATTCAAGCCAGTTTGTGCATTGTAAAATCATACACAGGCCTGATGATTTGGTATTTTTTGCTACATTTGTTTATGCCCATAATGATGTTGATAGAAGAGAGGATCTATGGAGGGACCTGATGGAGATTGGGGATGGTATGATAGAGAAATGGGTGCTGCTTGGTGACTTCAACTGCTGCCTAAGTATAGATGAGAAGATACGGGGTCATCAACTGGATTTGAGTCAGATTATGAGTTTCAGAGACTGTGTGTTTCATTGCCAGCTGGAAGATATGAAGTATGGAGGCTGTTTCTATACTTGGAACAACAGACAAGAAGGGGAAGACAGAATTTACAGTAAGTTGGATAGGGTGCTTGTGAATGAGGAATGGTGTAGGGTTTGGCCTGATGTTCAAACCGAATTTATCAACAATGGCACATCAGATCACAGCCCTATGGTTGTAAAATGGTCAACTAATGGTAGCAGTAGAAAGGGTTCATTCAAGTTCTTAAACCATCTGGCTATGGACAATGAATTCCTGGAAACTGTGAGGCAGCATTGGAACTTAGATGAGGAGGGGTATGCAATGTTCAGAATTATGAGTAACCAGAAGAGGCTAAGGGCTGGATTGGGTGAACTCAACAACAGGAAGTACAAAGATATTGATAGGAGGGAAATTCAGGCTAGAGATAAGCTGGAGGTTGTGCAAGATCTACTTCAGAATGATCCTCTGCAGAAAATGGAGAGGGAGGCAAGAGAAGAGCATTATAAGGCATACCAGGCTGCTGTTATTTTCCTAAGGCAGAAATCTAAACAGGACTGGCTGTGTGAGGGAGACTTGAATACAAAATTCTACCATCAAGCAATTAAAGCAAGAAGGTACAGAAACAGGATCCTCATGATAAAAGATGATAGGGGAAGGACTCTTACTACTCAGGAGCAGATTGTGGAGGCATTTGAGGACTACTACAAGGCTCTTTTGTCAGATAGGGCAAGACCTTGGTGTATGTCTGAAAGTGAGGTAAATCAGGGGCCTATCCTAAGCACAGATCAGCAGTTGAGATTAATCAGACCTTTTCAAGCAGATGAGATTAAGCAATGCCTCTTTTAAATAGGGAATGACAAGGCCCCTGGGCCTGATGGATATGGAGCAGCCTTCTATAAGGCAGCTTGGCCAGTAATAGGTGATACTATCATTGAGGCAGTGCAGGATTTTTTTAATACTGCCAAATTGCTGAAAGAGGCTAATCAGACTCTATTGGTGCTCATTCCTAAAAATGACTGCCCTAACCTAGTAAGTGACTATCGACCTATAGCTTGTTGCAATGTCTTGTATAAGGTTATATCAAAATTGCTATGTCTCAGGCTTCAAGAATGTCTGCCTTTCCTGATTAATGAAAACCAGGCTACCTTTGTAAAGGATAGATCTATCCTTCACAACATTCTCATTACTCAGGATCTTCTAAGGTTGTATAGAAGAAGAAATGTCTCTCCTAGGTGCTTGATGAAAGTGGACCTTAAAAAGGCTTATGATAGTGTAAATTGGGGTTTTGTTCAAAAAAGTATGGAGGCTCTAAGATTCCCTGAGAAATTTGTGAATTGGGTTATGATTCCCTACAGACTGGTGATTAATGGCAATATTCAGGGGCACTTCAGAGGCACTAGAGGGCTCAGGCAGGGAGACCCTATATCCCCCCTTATCTTTGTTATGGTAATGGAAATGTTAACAAGGAAATTAATCTATGCTGCTAAGACTAGAGAGTTCAAATTTCACCCTATGTGTAAAAGAATTGGGTTGATAAACCTGGCCTTTGCAGATGACCTGATGATCTTCTCTAAGGCTGAGGAGAATAGTGTGAAAATTCTTTGTGATGCTTTTGGTGATTTTGCTACAAGTTCAGGTCTTAATGCTAATCAGAGTAAATCTCAGATGTATATAGCTGGGGTTGGGCCTGGAGTACATGAGAGGTTGCTCAATCTTACAGGATACAGAAATGGCACATTCCCTTTTACTTATTTAGGGCTTCCTATTATAGCTAAGAAGTGGAGTGTATCCACTTGTAGTATGTTGGTGGGCAAAATAACTAAGAGACTTAGCATGTGGTCAACCCGTAACCTTTCATTTCAGGGTCGTGCCCAACTGGTTCAATCGGTGCTTATGACAATGCATGTTTATTGGGCTACAACCTTCATAATTCCTAGAGCTGTGATCAAAGGAATTGAAAAGGTTTGTAGAGGATTCCTTTGGGGCAAGGATCAAGGTGGTAAAGCTAAAGCTAAGGTGGCATGGGAGAAGGTGTGTAGGAACAAAAAACATGGGGGTCTGGGATTTCAGAACATTGCTATTTGGAATGTAGCTGCGATTGGAAATCAGGCTTGGCAAATTCAGACTAGTAAGCTACCCTTATGGCTTAGGTGGATTCAGGCTGTCTACTTAAGGAGGGAGAAATTTGCTAACATTCAAACATCTCAGACACAAAATTGGCACTGGAAACAGATAATTAAAGCAAGGGATCGATTGAACTTAAAATTCATTTCTTTGATTGCGAATCAACAAAACTACACTATAAATGATGGTTATGAATACCTGATTGGTGACCAACCAAGCTTCCCCTTTCATCGTCAGATCTGGAATCGCCTGAGCATTGCGAAGCACACCTTCATCTTCTGGCTTATGGTCCATGGCAGCTTGAACACGAAGAATCGACTTCCTTTCTTGCAATCATCAACTATTTGTGAGATTTGCGGAAGGGAGGAGGAGACATGCAGCCACTTGTTCTTCCTCTATGAATGGAGCAGGGAGCTGCTGCTTATGGCAGGTAACTGGATTGGGGTTGATGTCAATCATTTCAGCTATCCCAATTGGATTAGATGGTTAAAATTTGGTTTTAATAACAAGAAGAAGAAGCAGCTCGTTACAGCAACAGTTGCAGCTTGCTTGTATGCATCTTGGATGGAGCGAAACCGACGCATTTTCAGACACCAGTCTTTGCATCCTCATCAAGCGCTAGTCTTGGTTCAGAGTGAACTGAGAGTGAAGATCCTTAGCTCATGTAGGAACTGGGCTGCTAATGGCCCACTTAGTTTTATTATTGGTAGAATAAGGGCAGAACTTTAGGCCTGTTTTAATTTATGGTTATTTGCTATTTTATTTTTTGAGGGGTAATTTTTGGCATAGAACACTTCCTAGAAGGTGGCTAATGCCTTGATTACTGCCTGGTTAAGTGTATTTTATGATTGTTTGTTGGTAATGCAATTTTTTCTTTACCAAAAAAAAAAAGATGATAGTACATGTCAACGAATAAAGACCATAAAAAATGAAAGCCTTCCGATCCTCTTCACTATCAGCAATTTACCTTTTTCAAGTAGCACCCTTCGGATAGTAGGGAAGAATACTACTTCCTAATCAAACTAAGAAAATACAGAGAGATAGTGTTGCATAGGGTCATTTTTCTAAGTGAGGAGGTATTGCAATATAACTTGTGCAAATAAAGATTCACCGCCTGCACAAACTTGTGTCTCCAAAAAAAAAAAAAAGAAAAAGAGAAAAGAAGATTAAGAAATTAACAAAAGATATTAATAAAAAAAAGGAACAAATAAACAAGAGAATTCAGAGCGAGAGATAGAGATGTGGAGGTGGATAGCAGAAAGAGATACTAAAATACTTAAGATATAGCAAATCAATGAAAGGACATAACGTAATGAATGAATGAAGAGTTATTAGTCAGTTAGGTCCCTGAAAGATACTCGTGGCATCAGATAGGTCCTCGAAAGATATGTGACATCTCTTATACTCCTGAAAGATCACTTTGGCGTCCCGTTAGTCCTGCCGTCTAACACCGTCAGTTTGTGTTTAACGGAAGCTGACGTGGCATCAGATAGGTCCCTGAAAGATACCCGTGGCGTCAGATAGGTCCCTGAAATTTTATTTTTTAAAAGTGTCATAAATTTTATTTTTTATTTTTACCCATATATAATAAATTTTTATTTACTTAAGTAGTTGAAAAAATTAATAATTATAGAGGGTAAAAAATAATAATAAAAAAATTAATATATTAAAAGTCTAAACAATAATTACAATTCTTAAAAAATTGTATTTTATTTAAAATAGAACATATAAATAAAAATGGATGAAGTAATAATAAAAAAAAACCTCAATAAAACAATACATATAAAACCTTTAGAATAAAGTCTTATATACAAGATCAAAAATAAATTCCGAATTAAAAATAAAGTCGTTACATGTAGGATCTTATATATAAGACGATCATAGTGGGAGCATGTCTTAAAAGTGTTTATAGAAAAAATATAACATGGGAATCACTTTGACTTCAAAGATTTTATGCATCGTTACGTTGTGTTGGTTTCTATGCTTCCAATTTATGAAAATTATCGTTGAAGATCTTTCTAATTAACTTGAGTGATTGAATTCACTGCAATGGTGCAGATAACTACTCAAGTTAAAATCTCGTGATATAAGTGCAACTTTCTTCTTAAGGTTCTCTGTTTTATTTTCCAATGTCTTAGAGTAACGTTTACCAAGTTTTTACTCATTGTGGTTTGAAATATAAATATAACTAGTACACGAATTAATATATATATATATATATATATATATATATATAATCTCCTAAAATAGCTCTATTTTTTATATATTTAAGAAAATCAAATACAATTAACTAACCTCATTAATAAGCTTAAAAATTTTTTTGTTATAATTCGAATAGAAGGGAGTATTTTATTCAATTTTTGTTTCATTTTCAATACTATTTTCCTAAAATACCTTTTTTCTTAAATATGAACTAATTTTCTTCATAAGTGTGAAATTAGTTTTTAATTTTATATATATATATATATATATATATATATATCATTACTCAAATTTCCAATGCATTAATTATGTTTTTTCCTACTATACCCTTTCTCTCTATATAATCATTAATTTTTCTCCACTACTTACATAAACCAAGACATATTAAATAGGGGCAAACATGGAAAATAACATTTATTACACTCTTGAAATCCTCAATACGACAGATAAAAAGAAACAAAAAATCTCTTCAAAAAACGACAGATGAAAAGGAACGGAGGGAGATAGTATATATATATATAAGACTTTATATATTTTTAAGGAGAAAGTTGCACTTATATTACGAGATTTTAACTTGAGTAGTTATCTGCACCATTGCAGTGGGTTCAATCACTCGAGTTAATTAGAAAGATCTTCAACGATAATTTTCATAAATTGGAAGCATAGAAACCAATACAACGATGCAGATAATCTTTGAAGTCAAAGTGATTCCCATGTTATATTTTTTCTATAAACACTTTTAATACATACTCCCACTATGATCGTCTTATATATAAGATCCTACATGTAAAGACTTTATTTTTAATTCGAAATTTATTTTTGATCTTGTATATAAGACTTTATTCTAAAGGTTTTATATGTATTGTTTTATTGAGATTTTTTTTTATTATTACTTCATCCATTTTTATTTATATGTTCTACTTTAAATAAAATAAATTTTTTTTAAGAATTGTAATTATTGTTTAGACTTTTAATATATTAATTATGTTTTTTTATTATTATTTTTTACCCATTATAATTATTAATTTTTCCAACTACTTAAGTAAATAAAAATTTATTATATATGAGTAAAGATAAAAAAATAAAATTTATGACACTTTTAAAAAATAAAATTTCGGGGACCTATCTGACGCTACGGGTATCTTTCAGGGACCTATATGATGTCACGTAAGCTTCCATTAAACACAAACTGACGGGTATCTTTCAGGGACCTATCTGATGTCACGTAAGCTTCCGTTAAACACACAAACTGACGGTAGACGGCGGGACTAACGAGACGCCAAAGTGATCTTTAAGGAGTATAAGAGATGTCACATATCTTTCGAGGACCTATCTGATATCACGGGTATCTTTTAGGAACCTAACTGACTAATAACTCATGAATGAATGAATAAAATAAGGAATAAAGGAATGAAGAAGTTAGAGACCTTTCCTGCGATGTGGTGCTGTGCGGTGCCCCCAATCAACCCAACTTCCTAACTACCCCAATCAATCACGGCTTTGGACACTGCTTTATGACACCTCTTGGTTGACACGTTATTTTTTTTGGACTTTGCTTCGGTATCTTTCTAGATAAAAGGTTGTTTTACCCTTTTTATATGATACAAAAAAATCAATATTTCTCGTTATGCAATACATCTCAGGGTTATAATTGGCATTGGAAACAACTGTTGAAGGCTAGAGACAAGCTTAGAGCTGGGTTCCAAGGAAATACATGGATGCATACCTCAAATGGTACTTACACAGTCTCTTCTGTCTAATCGTTTTTATCTGGTTATCATGAACCATTTCCCCTACATAGATTTGTTTGGAACATGTTGAGTGTTCCTAATCATTGGTTTATCCCGTGGCTTGTTGTGCAAGGCAGAATCTGTAACAAGTACAATTGAGGAGGGGCAAAATAGTCCACCAACTAGTGGAGATTATGGCTCTAACAGTCAAGACAAATTGGTTGAGCCTCAAGGACACCTGGCAGCACCTGATGACAGCAACAAGGATCACAGGGTCACACGAAAAAGACAGCCAACACATGGTTGAAGGATTTATTTTGGCACCAGTAGAATATATAATTTGTTAGAGAGGAAAGAGAGGGTAGGTAATGTATTGGAGAACTTCCTCTTCTCTCGTAGGTCATTTTCTCTGTTCATTGCTGAACCCATATCAGTGTACTACATTGTTATTAGCCGAGATCCCATTTGAACTCTCAGTGCTTAGTAATTAATCGAATATTTCAGTTTCTAATTGAGTCACGAGTGCTATTCTCTGTTCCTTTCTTAATTCCTTCTCTGTTACAAATTCTACATGTTACAGAATCCTTACCTTAGACAGAGTGACTTGGATTTCTTTTCCAAATCACTGTCGTCTCTGCCTTCCGAATCAATAAACGAGGAACCACCTTTTCTTTGAATGTTCATGCTCTAAGGAGCTGCTCTATCTTTGTGCTAACTGGTTGGGAATCGACGGCTTCCCAATTCGGTTTGTCAACTGGTCTTGATGGATTTCTTTCGCTTTCCAAGAGAAGAGAAGAAGATGTTGTGTTTATGATCTTTGGTCTGCGGTTGTATATCAAATTTGGGTTGAGAGAAATCAAAGAACTTTCCATGATTCCAAGAGGTCTATTGATAGAGTCTTCAAGATTGTCAAGCACGATATTGTCCATAGGATAGAGTTTTGTTTTCCAACTTTTCGTCTTTGGTCGAATAAGGCATTAGTTCATAGGTTTTATATTGAACTTTAATCTTCAACCTTTTTGTTGTTTGAACCTTTTTTAGAAGGTGGCAAGCAGTAGATTGGTTGTTAGCTTGGTTTTGGCCTTGAACCCTTCCTAGAAGGTGGCAAGGTTTAGAGCTAAGACTTTTTAGTTGTGTTCAAATTTTTGCCCAATAAGATTTTTTCTTTTTACCAAAAAAAAAATGCACCACATGTTTTTTATGCCATGTCAATTAGGCATATATATAAATTATAAATTTTGCAATTACGTCCTTGGGTTATTTAATAAAAATAGTATTTTTAACCATAATATAATTAACCCAAAGTACCCTCAATTATATTTTTTTTTTCATTACCTAGAATACCCAAAATATCTTTTTCATTACGTATTTTCTTAATTTTCCTTGTTTTCTTAATTTTTTTCTTCAAATGTCTGGTCAAAAAGGGCGGTGATTGCTTCTTTGGGAGATGAAATAATCTTTTATTTTTGAGAGAGAATTACTTCAAAACTCAGAAATAACATAAAACGGATTGATCTTACTCGTAATTTATCAGTGCACTGATTAGACAATTTGATTATATTGATGAGAAAGGGTGGGTGCTCTGAAACTTCAGCAGCAATAGAAGATCGGTTACGTAGAATACATTACAATATTTATGGATTTACTATAATTGTTATTATGATGCCACCAACATGAAGAAAATGATTTTTTGATGAGTTTAGGGAAGAAATAAAATACTAAGGATGGTGTGTTGGACTGATCCCTGAGCCGAGATCACAAGAAATCGGACCTTAGCTAACCGAGATCGCATCGTACATTGAGCAACGTAAACAGGCCGAGATCCATGCCTTACACTCAGACAGCTAATGCCTAAACAGGTCGAACTCGCCCTACCAGCTTGGCCAAGCCCTCCATTCAAACCAACGAGAACAGGACTACGTCGACTCAGTTCTGGCATTCGTGTCCTCTCACGAATAATTCTGGGCTTAATCAACTGGGCCAAAGCTTGGCAAGCCCAACAGATATTCAGCCACCCCTATAAGTAGTACAGTGCTGCATGGGGCTCAGGTACGCCTTCTAAACCCTAAGTTTACACTGCACACACAGTGATTAGGGCATCCCAGGTTATCCAACTGATACCTGTGAAACTCAGAGAATCATACAAAGAATCTAGGTCAAACCACCTCACCAGGTCTCACTCCGTGGCCTTAGTGATCAAACTGATCTAGAACAAGACATTGGCGCCGTCTGTGGGAACGATAAACTTCGATTCCCACCATCACCAAACTCTTTGATGGAGAACGCAACAGATAACCACCAGGCACGTAGGGGAAGAGAACGTCCTCCAAAGGCGTCCACCGTACCACCACGGAGAACGGATCTCCGTCAGCGCCTTCAAGCTAACAGGGCTGCCCAGCAACGGCCACTTCAGGAGGATGTGCATGCGAGTGATGTCCCGATCCCCAACGAACAGCCCCAGATGGCAGATTCGATCCAGCCAGTGCAGCCACAACCTGTAGTAGTCCCACCCCAACCCCATCTCACACATACCCACAGTGGTCCCTACACTGTGTACTCAGGTGAGTCGTCGTATCGCGGTGCGGATGGAGGAGGGGGTACTCAACATCATCAGACACACTACCACGGGGCAGCAGAACCCAACCGTGTACAGTATATTTCTTCTCAGAATCACGAAGATCGGGGACGTGGGTATTCTGATACCCTTTCTCACCGATCCCGTCGATCTACTTCGTCTTCTCGACGCCGTGATGATGAGATCTTAACCATGATGCGCACACAGATGCGAATTATGGAGTAACAAAACAAGGCCATAGCAGATTTACAACAGTTGACTATGGCACGCAACGCTGAACGAACCCTACAGCCGGTTCCGGCACGAAACGTAGATCCCGTGAGAGAACGAGTTGCGCGTGAAGCTCCGCCACGGACTCAGGAACGAGACGCCGAACGAGCCCTGAGAACGGCTCCGGAAAGGAGTTTAGGACGCATAGTCGAACGAGCGCCAGTAGAGGCTCCGACACGCCAAGAATCATCTCGGGCTCTTCGGGATACAGACTCTCTCGGGAGAGAGGAGAGCTCACTCCCTCCCCCACCACCATTGAATCCCGAGCTGGAGCCCGAGCAAGAGCATCCAGGTCACCCATTCACCCCGTACGTGATGGCTTTCGAGACACCACAGGGTTTTCTCGGGCCCAGCAACATTCAAAGGTACGATGGTCTCTCGGATCCTCATGATCACATTTTGAGTTTCGAAGGGGCGATGAATTTTTACGGACAAGAAGGTCGGATGAAATGTAGAGCATTTTCCATGACCCTTCAAGCACCAGTCTTAAGGTGGTATGCATCTCTCCCCCCGAATTCGATTAATTCATGGAACGAGCTGAAAAGGGTGTTTCTAAATAGGTATACCGCCAGTTGCATCCAGCCGAAGTCGGATCACACACTGGCAACGGTAACTCAGAAACCAGGAGAGACTTTGAGGGATTATCTCAATCGTTTCCACAATGAGTCGAGTTCGATTCCCAATCTCGAACCGGGAGTGGCAGTGTTACTCTTCACCCAGGGTTTGGCCCCCGGAGGCTTCAAAAAAGCTCTTATTGGGAAGCCTCCCCGAGATATGGCCGAACTCCGGCAGAGATCCAACAAGTTCATCAACTTGGAAGAGTTTGAGGGAAACTTGATTAGCTTTACAGGGGATTCAATTCGGCCCCTAGGCGTCTTGAGACTTCCGATGACCTTAGGCGGACAGCCTGCAACCAGGACCGAGATCATCAAGTTTCTTGTAGTCGACTGTCCTTCGGCTTATAACGTCATATTAGGCCGAACTTGCCTCCAGGCTTTTGGAGCAGTAGTGTCAACGGTCCATTTGGCAATGAAGTTTGTGGGTGAAAATGACACAGTAGTCACGATAAGAGCTGAGCAGGAGGCCGCTCGTTTGTGTTACAACGCTAGCCTCGGAAAGATCAGGAAGGAGAAAAACGAAGTAGAAAAAATTCCGCTGGTACCATTGTCTAAGGGCGGAGTACTCCTGGCCGAGATGGATGTCAGGGCTGAACAAGATGACCTCTGGCCTCGCCCTCAGGGAGGATGGGAAATCGTCCCCGTAGATCTTTCCGATTCTCGAAAAACAGTCCGAGTCGGTTCCAACCTCCCAGCTCCTATCCGATATGAAATCATTGCCCTTCTGCGGAACAACAAGGATTTGTTTGCTTGGACGTCAGCCGATATGCCTGGCATCGATCCAAATTTTATCTGCCACAGACTTAGCGTGGATCTGAAGGCTAAGCCCGTGGCGCAAAAGAAGAGAAGAGTCGGTTTCGAGAAGTCCAAGGCCATACAGGAGAAGGTCTCGGAGTTGTTGGAGGCCGGTTTTATTAGGGAAGTATCATACTCAGAGTGGCTGTCGAATACAGTGTTGGTCAAGAAGTCTAACGGCAAATGACGGATGTGTGTGGACTACACGGACCTCAACAAGGCATGTCCAAAAGATCAGTACCCCTTGCCCATCATGGATCAGTTGGTGGACAGTTCAGCAGGTTTCCAGCTTCTTTCCTTTTTGGATGCATACTCGGGTTACAACCAAATACCGATGTATCCACCCGATCAGGACAAAACAGCCTTTATCACCGAGAAGGCAACATATTGTTATACGGTCATGCCTTTCGGGCTAAAGAACGTTGGGGCTACGTACCAGAGGATGATGAACACGGTGTTTGATGGGTTGATTGGACCGAAGATGGAGGTGTATATTGACGACATGATCGTCAAGAGCAAAACAAAGGACAGCCACGTGCGAGACTTGGAAGTGGTGTTCGCAAGAGTTAGGAAGCATAATATGAGGCTAAATCCCGAGAAGTGCAGCTTCGGGGTTCCCGCCGGGGCTTTTCTCGGCTTCATGTTGACAGAGCGAGGGATTGAGGCGAATCCCGACAAGTGCCGGGCTGTTCTCGAGATGAGAAGCCCGAAGAGTCTCAAGGAAGTTCAGCAGTTAACAGGTCGGTTAGCTGCGCTTTCCCGCTTCCTACCCCAAGCCGCAAGGAAAGCACTTCCCTGGTACCAGTTGTTGAAAAAAGGCGTTGATTTTGTTTGGGACGAAAAGTGCGAGGTAGCCTTTTCGGCGATCAGAAACTTCCTCTCAGCCCCCCCGATCTTGTCAAGTCCCCAGCACGGGGAAAAACTCGTTCTGTACCTGTCGGTGAGGGAGTTAGCCGTCAGTTCGGCCCTGGTACGAGAGGAAGCCAGGCTCGAATTCCCAGTGTATTTTGTGAGTCGAGCTCTACAGGGTGCCGAGATCAGGTACTCGAAGATTGAGAAGTTTGCTTTTTGTCTGGTCCTATCGGCCAGACGACTTCGTCAATATTTCCAATGTCACCCAGTTGAAGTGAGAACCGCTCAGCCAATCAGGCAAGTCCTGCAAAAGCCAGATTTGGCAGGTAGGATGATGGCTTGGTCGATCGAATTGTCTGCGTTCGAGATTTCGTATGAGCCAAGGAAAGCTATCAAATCTCAGGCTTTGGCTGATTTCGTGTCCGAATTCACCGAGGGAAATGAGACCTCGAACTCGGGTATTTGGAAAATTTATGTTGATGGTTCCAGTAACAAGAAAGGAGCCGGAGCAGGGGTTCTGGTTGAAAACTCTGAGGGTGTGAGTATCGAGTACTCGTTAAAGTTTGCTTTTGTCACTTCGAACAATCAGGCCGAGTATGAGGCCGTGCTAGCAGGATTACGAACAGCGAAGGATCTCGGGGCGGTAGAAGTACAGATTCTCAGCGATTCGCAGCTAGTTGTTTCGCAGATCTCTGGCCAATATCAGGCAAAAGAGCCGATCCTACAGAAGTATTTAGAAAAGGTAAAAGAGTTGGCTTTGGAATTCTCTCACTTCTCCATTCTACACATCCCTAGGTGCTCGAACGAGAGGGCCGACATCCTCTCCAAATTAGAAAGTACCAAGGGAGCTGGGAATAACAAGAGTGTCATACAGGAAGAAGTAGCTGGACCCAGCGTTGTTTTGGCCATAAGGATCTCGTCGGATTGGATGACTCCTATTCGATCTTTTCTACAGCATGGTGTGCTTCCCTCTGACCAGCTAGAAGCCAAAAAGCTTGTGAAAAAGGCAGCTCATTATGTCCTTATGGAGGGGATCTTATACAGGAGAGGGGCTGCTTCACCTTTACTTCGGTGTCTCGGCAAGGAAGAAGCCGAATCGGTTCTGGACGAGGTCCACGGCGGAATAGCAAGCCATCATCTTGGAGGAAAATCTTTGGCCAGAAAGATTCTCCGAGCTGGCTATTATTGGCCAACTCTGATGGCTGATTGCCTAGATCATGTTCGTCGTTGCCCACCTTGCCAACACCACAGCAACTTGTACCGTCGACCTCCAGAAGAATTGCACTCTTTGGCTTCCCCTTGGCCCTTTCACATGTGGGGCATGGACATCATGGGTAAGTTCCCAAAGGCCCCAGGACAGCTGATCTATGTGGTCGTTGTCGTCGACTACTTCACCAAGTGGATAGAAGCCGAGGCACTAGCCACCATTTCGTCCCTAAAAATCCAAAAGTTCTTTCTGAAGAATGTGATAGCTCGTTTTGGCGTTCCCCACTCCATCATCACAGATAATGGTACCCAGTTCACAGCTGATATTTTCCGAGATCTGGCAGATCATTTGCATATTCAACATCGATTTTCCTCGGTTGAACACCCACAGTCCAACGGACAAGCTGAGTCCGCGAACAAAGCTATCCTTACTGGCCTAAAGAAAAGGTTGCTAGTTGCCGAGGGAGCCTGGGCTGACTTGCTACCCGAGATCCTCTGGTCTTTGAGGACAATGGTGCAAAGCTCAACAAGCGAGACACCGTTCAGACTCACTTACGGATGCGATGCAATGATTCCTGTGGAGCGCCGAATTCCAACCTTTCGTATGCTTGACAGGCCCGAGGAGACTAATAACACATTGTTGAAAGAGGAATTAATTCTAAGTGAAGAAATCCGAGAGAAGGCTGCAGACCTGGAGAGGAGAGCTAAGTCCAGACAGGCAAAACAATACAACAAAGGGGTCACACCTAGATCCTTCGAAGTCGGCGATCTGGTTTTGCGTCGTGCCGACATCGGATTGAAGAATGCAAAAGAAGGAAAGCTCGCTCAAAACTGGGAAGGGTCGTACAGGGTAATATCCAAAACAGGCTCAGGGGCCTACAGATTGGAAACCCTCGGCGGAGCCGAGATCAAAAACAGTTGGAACGCGATGAAGCTTAGAACCTACTTCAGTTGACAATTGAACACTTTTGAATTCCTTTTCCATTTATTACTTTACTCGGAATTTTTTATTTATCGTTCATTTTTTGCTTATTTCAAGTTCTAGTTGTTCGTTTTTAACTTTGAATAATACTACCTTTTTATGTACTGATGATTTTTCAATTTCAATAAATAGTACACTTGGCAGTTTCCATTACTTTTTTGCTATGTCTTATACATGCGCCATGTACATGCCTTTCCATTTTTTGGCTAGCCACCTTAATGGGACTGTGCGATTTATACACAGCACCTCTGTTCAGAGGAAAGCTTATAAATTTTCCTAAGGTACAGGGAGCACCTGACTCTAACAGACTTACCTTTGTGGTGCCTAGTACAGTCAAGGGACGAGGTCCACACTTTGGCTCAAGTGCATGGACCGAGACTCCCATCGCATTACACAGATATACATTAAAACAGTACTCGGCTACGTAAGCGCTTACACAGGTTGCATAGATCGAATACGAAAACCTTAAATATTGTACTTGTTCACAAACAAAAGATGTTAACGAAAAACACAAGTTATCAGAAGCAGGCAAAGGAAAGGAAATAGTTCAACAAGTTTTCAAAAAGCAGCCCAGCATAAGGGTCTTACGCCTAATCTTCAACATCAGATAAGATGACCGAGTTGGGGTCGAATACAGGCTCTTCTTTCTTGGCAAGGGGATCTGGCAGGTCGTCTCGGGTCAGGTCGACTTCCGCATCTCCATTGTTTGGATCCACTAGCTTATCGCCGCTCACACCAAACTCAGGATGAGCGCCGACATACTGCTTGTACCTTCAGGCTTCTTCCTCTTTCGCATTGCAGCAGCCGACAGCAGTCTCTCAGCTTTACTCGCCATCTCTTCCTCTGTACTGGCGGTGTCCTCCGAGGTGGTTTCACAAGTGCTAGTGAGTTTCGGCTTTACTCTCCTTCTTTGTTCCGCTAGCTCGGCCGGATCTACCTCTTCGAGCTCTTTCCAATAATCAACTACAAAATTAGAACAAATGTTAAAAAAAAATAATAATAATACCGATCTCGGAGGAGACTTGCTCTTCGGCGCAACTTATGATGCGTCGAATATCCAACTGAGCCAATTGTTTGGCCTTTGCTTTAAATTCATCAAAAAAATGTTTGGTGGTTAACAGTTCGTTGGGAGACAGAGGTGACGAGGTCCAGTTCCGAGGTGTCTCGTGTCGGACGTAAAAATCTGTGGACCATTGTAAAGGAAACTTGGGACCATTCTCAGTTCGGAACCAAGGTCGGCCTTCTCCAACGTATTGGTACTTGAAAAATCTTGGCTTGAAGTGCTTCCAAGATTCATGGAATTTTGCAAACAAGCTGTAATAAGGCCGAGTCTTTACCGAGACCCACATCTTACTGGACTTCCCAGCTTCCTTCACTGTAACGTGTGGGTTGAAAAGCCAGAAAAAGACTTTTGCCGTGCAAACCAAAGCTTTTGCTCGGCAGTACCTCTCGAACGCTTTTAGGAACGCCCAAGCATTAGGGTGCAGCTGAGTGGGAGCAATTCCGAGAGCATTGAGCACCCGAATTTCCAAAGCCGTGAATGGCAGACGAACCCCGAGCGTCACCACGAGGTCCTCATATAAGTAAAAAGTGTTGTTGTCCGTAGCCGAGCAGACTCGGTCATCCTCGCCGCAGGGCAAAACGTTGTATGAGGCCCGGGCTTCATCCTCGGGACAGGGAAGCAAGAATTGGCGGACTGATCCGACACTTGCCTCGGACCGCATCGTAGATTGAGTTCCCAGCACTTCGCGATCCACCCATAAGTACTGTTGGGCATCTGGGGGCACTGGGTACGCAGCAGGATCTTTCACAACCTTCCTAGGAGCCATTAAACCTGAAGAAGAAGAGGGGAGCTCGGCGTTAGACTTGTGGGTAACGAAAAGTAACCCTCCCCTAAAACCCCGAGCCGTGGTGCCAAGGGGTGAACACCTCCCCTCTTCCACTTCCAACCCTTTCCCCCAAACCTTTTGGTACTGCTCTTTTTGCGACTTCCTCTCGAAGTCGGTTTTCTCCTCGCCGGCCCTAATTTCGACGTCAACATACTGCTTTATGTTCTCCCTTCTCTCGGCTAGGGTGGTTGGATGACAGACATCCAGGGGCTCAACATCCTCTACCACTACATGTTTCCTAAGATAGATACTACGGGGCCGAGGGAAAGGGATGATTTCGACCGAATCGCCAGAAGAAGAAGACTCACTTTCACTGTCATCATCACTGCTAAAATCTAGAAGGTCTACTCCACACCATTTCCTATACCATCTTCCACTCATAACTGTTATGAACCAAGTGAAGAACACAGAGCCCAGAAATCGCACCCAGAACCCAGGAACCACAAGGCAACTACCCAACTAAACAACACTCAGAAACCCAGAAATATAGAGTCAAAGCACAAGAACTCACAGGAATGCACCAAACCAAACAACTCTAGACAATGAAAACCAGAGGGAAATGGGAAAAGAAGAAACAGATAGAGAAGAGGAACATTGCAATACCTGAGGAGGTGTGAAACGATAAGAAGAAGGAAGGAGAATGCTTCGTGCTGAAGAACGGTGAGGGGTGGAGTGCCTCCCTTTTGCATGCAATGGATAATGGAGAAGAGAAGATTAAGAGGCAGTTTGACGTTTGGGAGGAAAGGAAGCGTTTTGAAGAAGAAGGAGGATCAGAGGATGTTTAGTGAAAAAAAAAACTGAATGAGAAAATGAGAGAGAGAGTACAAAACGAAGAAAACTCCTAAACTTCCCTCTCGTTTTGAATTAATGGGCTTAAAAGACAATTTGGGCCCAAAACAGTCAACCCATAGAGCTACTGATCAAACGTGACGCGTGTCCCAGTACTATTCGAGGAACGTGTCTCGAGCCGCACGCTAGCAATGATGAAGCGTTGGTTTACGAAGAAGGAGGACACGTGTTGAAAAGGAGTTAAGTAAAGGCTCCCTTGGTCAAGCGAAAAGACAGGCGTCAAATCCGAAAAGATAACACGGGTTGAGGACGACAGCTGTTGGTTATTCTGGCACCCTCAATGTTCGTCCCACTACCGAACTCGTTGTAAGACTCTCTTAGTCTTACCGAACTGGGGGGCTTATGTGTTGGACTGATCCCTGAGCCGAGATCACAAGAAATCGGACCTTAGCTAACCGAGATCGCATCGTACATTGAGCAACGTAAACAGGCCGAGATCCATGCCTTACACTCAGACAGCTAATGCCTAAACAGGTCGAACTCGCCCTACCAGCTCGGCCAAGCCCTCCATTCAAACCAACGAGAACAGGACTACGTCGACTCAGTTCTGGCATTCGTGTCCTCTCACGAATAATTCTGGGCTTAATCAACTGGGCCAACGCTTGGCAAGCCCAACAGATATTCAGCCACCCCTATAAGTAGTACAGTGCTGCATGGGGCTCAGGTACGCTTTCTAAACCCTAAGTTTACACTGCACACACAGTGATTAGGGCATCCCAGGTTATCCAACTGATACATGTGAAACTCAGAGAATCATACAAAGAATCTAGGTCAAACCGCCTCACCAGGTCTCACTCCGTGGCCTTAGTGATCAAACTGATCTAGAACAAGACATTGGCGCCGTCTGTGGGAACGATAAACTTCGATTCCCACCATCACCAAACTCTTTGATGGAGAACGCAACAGATAACCACCAGGCACGTAATTTATATATATGTTTAGCTGGCGTGGCTTAAAAAACATGTGATGCATTTTTATTAGATCACATAAAACAGTACATTTATGTATAAAACAGCGAAGATAAAATCAAATTACAAATATTTTCTTAAAGTAGCGAAGATAAAATCCTTCTTTTAATTTTGTTAGAACTTCCTTGTAAAACTACATAGGTTATTTTTATTTTTTTAAACTGCCATATTAGCTGCATAGTAATTTTCAATCTACACTTTAACCCTTTTTTTTTAATATTTTAGTGTGGAAGTAACATGAGGTATAAAACAGTAAATATTACTAATAATTACCGAGGGTATTAGCGAAAAGACTAATTTCCACACACTGAATTAGTTAAAAAACACTCTTTAGTTTTACTATAACTAGCGTCTTGATAGGCACCGGTAATGTCTGTTGTTCCGCATTCCTATTGTTGTCTTTTTGTGATAAAAAGTTATTTGTAATAAAATGATTTATATATACATTTTGGATTTGATGACGCAAAAATAATAATATAATTCTTTGGTGAACTCCAGCACTTATATAAAACTATTTTGTGACTTGCTTATCATGAAAAAATTGAATTTTATTACTTTCCATAATCAAAAAATTGGCCAAATTTTTTCATGCATCATTTTTATGGAAAAGGTTAATTTATGTAAAAGAATTGCAATAATTTAGTTAAAACACACTTTTTTTAAATTACAATAATTTAAAAAAAAATTAAAGAAATGAAACCCGGTATCGTTTCTTTTTTTATTGACTTGAGTTCCTTCTTCATTCATTTCACCAAAGCAATGCATAAATCTGTATAAAAATTAATAAAAAACATTATCAAAGAGTTATATCATTATTCCTGGACAAAAAGAAATTAGTTTTGATTATGTAGTTTCTATAAATTAGATGTGAGATGGTATGAACAAATATTTTTCCTCTTTTCTCTAAACATGTGGAAATACTAATCATGATCTATTAAAAAAAACTAATCATGAATCATGAATAAGAGAATAATATGATTTTTTTTCTTCAAAATTCCAAGAACTTTTTTTCTTGAGAAGAATATGGTTCAATTCAAGTCCTATTTTGCTTAAAGTTAAAACTGCCTAAAAAGGTGGCTTTATATGCTTGTTCCGTTTTGCTTTAGAACTACTCAAGAGGGTGGCTTTACATAACTGATGGCAATTGTTTTAATTTTTTTTTATTTTCTTATTAAGTTGACGTTTTTAGCGGTTACACACTTACACTCGCTATAACTATGTATTGAGAGGCACCTGCTAGAGCTAGAGCAGTTACACCCACCCACTAAGTTACAGGAACATTTTTTTAAAATTGTTTATCTTAAGGATAAATTGGAATAACTAAATGAGAAAATGGGTGGTGCACCAACACTGTAACGATTCTTTACACCCTCAGCAAATCATCCACCATTCATGTATTATTAAATATTGATTCTTAACTAAATGTAAGACACTTGAACGGTGGATGATCAACCGATAGTGTAAAGAACATTACACCGTTAGTGCACCACCATTAATCTCTAACTAAATTATGTACTTTTTTTAGTTAATTTAGGTAAAACAGTTAAAAAACATTGTTTTCTTTATAACACTGTTTTCTTTAGTTAATAAAGAAATTAATTCTAGGGTTTGAGATGCACGTTTTCTCTCTTCTCTCTCGGTGAGCCGTCATCACCGCCGCCGTTATGTCTAAGAAGAGAGGTAAAGGGACGAAACCCTCCACTCCTACTCCCTCGAACACAACCAACCCCCATGAACTTGAGAACCCTGAACCAATTTCTTTGGACTTGTCTCTCCTTGATGACCAGATTCAAAATCTCACTGATTTGGATAACTTAGGAGTCAAGCAATCGGAAAACTGTTACGTAACATCAATTTGATCCATAAAAACTCAAAGGCAAGAGTATATGCAATGATGCAGTGGATGGATCAGTAATGATAAAGGATCACCATCAGAAGAAATTCCTAAGGAGACTGGTAGAAAACCTTCAATATGAAACAGTTTTGATATATCGAAATTTTGAAATTCTGGAGAGAAACTCAAGTTCCATCAGCTAGAATTAAAAGAAGGAGTCTCTGTTGACAAAATCGAAGTATCTTATATTGAAGACGAAGTGAGATATTGGCAGATTGTGTGACACCCTACTTTAAGTAATACCCTAATTACCCAAAAGGATTTATGTACTTAAAAATTTTCATTTATTAACTCGATTACTTATAAAAAAAATTCTCCGTAAAATTGAACGGAGTTTACTTTGTTTTTAGGACTTTCCAAAATATAGTTTTTCCTATAAACCTATTTTAGCACATTTCCAACATCAACAGAAAAGCCAGCAAGGCATAACATATCATCATGCATCATAATGCCTATATTCACATAATTTCTAGAATATAAACAAGTTGTGGATTAGTTTTAACTTCCCAAAATAACTCATTTCCCAAAAGGAGGAGTCTTGGGCCACCCCGTGCTACATCCTAGCACCCAAAAGAAATATTTACATTTTTACAAAAGAAGCATCTACATCATGAAACCCAAAACATGGGCCAGGACATGAGACATGCCCTACTACTACTACTACTACTACTACTTACTCTCTCCTGCTCGGCCTGCAAAGGTGTAAGCTCGGGCTCGGTACCTGTATAAAAATAGTAAGGAGGTGAGCATTACACAAAACTTAGAAAAGCAGCTTCTAAAGAGACATAGGGACATACTAAGTTAAACACAAATAGCAACTAGCTCATAACATTTATTCACATTCAAATCTTGCACTATAGCAATCAATTAGTTTCCTTTCCCATTCACACTTATCATTTTCTCTTTTTCTTTATCTTTCTTTTTTTTTCTTATTTTCTTAACTCTCCTCTTTTCATTTGTTTTATCTTTCCTACACCACCAAGATTTTGTGCACCTGTTAGGTCATTTATCACCCATTAGGTATATTTTCCACCCATCAGGTCATTTTACACCCATTAGGCCATGTGATACCCGTTAGGCCATTTTTCATTTACTTCTCTCACTTTCACTTTAATCTTTTATACTTAAAATTTTATTTGCATTTGCCTTTACCACTTTTTCACTTTTACATTTCTTTTACTTTGAAGCATATTGATCCCTTGGGTACTGTTGGAGAATTAGTGTACTAGATCACAAGTAATATAATGAAAGTAAATTATCGTTCCACTCGGGGATTGTGAGTTGTTTCCAAATAATTCTCACCAAAGGTGTAATTAAAAGAGATATTTGTCACTTTTTACTATTTAAAGTAAAATAAACAAACCATTAAAAATAAACTAATTAAAATAGGGTTTGTGAGACAGATAGAGAAAGGTGTTAGGAACTTGTTTCATTGCAAGACTTATTTATTAATTATGAATCTCTATTTTCCATTAAATCCACGACATCCCAGAGGTAGTAAAAACCAGATCCCTATGTGAATTTACGTTTCTTATTCATATGAGAACCCTCATTCCCTTAAGTGATTTTGACATACGAATAACCATTAATTAAGCACACTGGAACATATAAGGCATATAAGCCCTAACTGTATCCCTACACACTAGGTGGTTATAATGTTTGGAAGAACGACCTATTCTAACCCTCAGATCCCTCTTGTTGGATTAGAGATTCAAAACAAAACATAAAGTGGCCAACTTCATGAATTGGAATTAAAACACAACCAAACAATAGATTTGAATGAAAAACATTAATTCATAAATTAAATAAACTCATCCATACAAATCCACCATGTTCCTAACTACAAAGGGTTTTAGTTACACATTATAAAAGAATAAAATAGAAGAAATAGAATAGGATACCCTATCATAAACAATAAGGAATTACCTAAAACTCTTCTCCTTCAACGAAGTGTAGTATTAGCAAAACGGGCTTTGGACCGCGGGCCCCGCCAGCCCGCCCGCAATTTTTTGCCGGCAGGGCATAAGTTTTGATAAAAAAAATTTAAATCATGCCCGCCCGCCCCGCCTGTTATTTTTCGCATGTGGGCGCATGCGGGCTGCGGGCGGTCCGCGGGCTTGAAATTTTTAAAAAAAAAAAAGAAAATCACCTTAGTGTAACACACATGTGGCACACCGTCGCCCGCAATTTTTTTTAAAAAAAATTGTACCAAAACAATGAAGAAAATATTAATTGATTTTTTTTATAATACGGGCCGCTTGCGAGCCCGCCATGCCCGCACTTAGGGTGGGCAAGGCCTAATTTTTAGGCCCTAAATATTTTTACCTGCCCGCATTTTTTGCAGGCCAAGTGCAGGCGCGAGCCATGCCCGCCCACCCGCCCGTTTTGCCAATACTAACGAAGTGCAAAACATGTAATCTCTCTCTTTCTCTAAAAGCTCTCTAACCTAATGCTAAGTCCTAGAATATTTAGAAAAAGCTAATTCTAAAACGAATCAATCTAAAATCTATCAGAATCCTCAAAAGCGAAATAGATAGGCCTAACTCGCAGGCACTCGCGCCCAGGCGCAGCTTACCCATGCCTAGGCGTGGGACAAAATTCCTCCAACTTCTCTGCTACATGCACCACGCACCTAGGCGTGGCATTCCTCACGCCTGGGCGTGAGACTCCCTGAGTTTGCCTGAGTTTTTCTTCATTAAATTTTGGTTTTTTGCACTCCAGCTCTTGACATTTAAACCTCATCTTGGGCCACACTTAAGAACACCATTTCTCTCCATTCTAGCTCCAATTTCCAGGTCTTCAAAGTTCTTTTCCATTCCAAAGCATCAATCATCAAATTAAGCTTCAAATACCTGAAATCAAACCCAAAACGAATCAAAACGTTCAAGGATTCTTAATTACCTAACTTTCCTAAAAACATAAAAAAAACCTAATATTTACTCAAGAAACAAGCTAAATACATAGCAAAAGGGAGTTAATTATCACTTGAAAACATTATATATCAGACCCAAATCACTCCCCCAAACATAGCATTTTGCATGTCCCAGGCAAAAGTAAAGTAAGATTCTTGAAACACAAAACCATTTCTTTAAATCAACATGTACATACCTAATCTAAGACCCCATAATCATGACTCTTACACTTTTCTTCACATGCAATAACTTTCATCAAAAACTGGTTAGAAAAACAAACTCCAAAAGAACCAGAAACTAGTGAACACTCTCAACCTCTCTGTGTATATCTCTCATGTGTATCAAGGTTTATATCAATTGCACTCAAGTTCATCCAATGACAATGTGTTACCATATGCTTGACCATAGTCCCAAATCTCCACTGAAATTATTGAATACATGCAAAAATCAAAAGGTCTTATTTTTGGTTGCAATGAGGTCATGGCTAAAAGTGTAAGGTGAGATAAAAGAAAGAAGGAATAAAATTAAGGGCTAAAATGCAAAAAAAAGTTCCCTAAAAAATCATCAATGAGCAATGAATACAATAAAGACTCACACTCACTTCAAGAACATTTTATTTTTCTTTACTTTTATCAATTTTTCTTTCTTCTATTCTCTTCCTTTTCATTATTTTTTTCTTTTTCAATTTTTTTTTCACTTGGAAGAGAAATAGAACTCAATAACTTTTTTACCAAGTTTTTCAATCTTCTTGAGTCATTCCTCTTAATTGCTCATTCAAAATTTCTAAGGTACTCACAAGAATAATACAATAAATGCAGGGTACCAAATAAAAATCATAATATCTCAATAAGGCTCAAAATGGGCAACTAAAGGAATATATAATCAATTCAAATCATCTGAAGGCCACAAAAACACAATCCTAAGTACCTTAATCATCTTAATGCATGTAAACAATTATCAATCTCAAAATAGTCATCGGTCAAGTTCTAGAACACAAAGCCAAAGTAAACACACTCATGAAAGAAATAGGGGTCTCAATCACAATAATCAATATAAATCATATACCCTTGTCAAGTGTATAGGCTCAAAAATCTCACAGGCTAAACAGTTAGTTCACTAATAACTCATTCCTAAACAGTTTATCAAAATAACCAGTTTTCAACAAAAATTACTACTCAATCCAATCAGTGTTGCTAGCTAAAGTCAATGAGCCCATTCTTAGATCAAGTGTTTCCATGCATCACAAAGAACGGTCACAAGTCTTATGTCACGAATAATTATCTACCGTTACACCAAAACACAAACCAACACAAAAATATGGGGAAACCATTCAAGTCAGAAACATCAATTTTTATTTTGTCTCCTCCCCAAACTTAGAGGTTGGCTTGTCCTCAAGCAAACTAAACTAGCCTAAACTACAAAATAAAAATTAAAAAGAAAAAAGGGTCCAGAATCACTTCCCTATCGCATCTGTGTCACATTCACCACCAAGGGAGGTTGATGCTCCCTCAAACTCATGTACATGCAGGTCAAAGAACTAGGTGCATCCCTGTCACATTAGCACGTCTCAGGGGGATATCATCAACTCCCCCTGCTAGAATGTACAATACATATATAACAAATGCAATAATTAAGCAAAACTAGAAATATCACACACACATGCGAATAAAGAAAAGAAAAATCCTGAAAACGAACTGTTATTACATCAATAATTATACATCAAAAAGGAAAATAAAAAAAACAAAGTCTGATATAAAGGTCGGAAACAAATGGTCCAATACATAATTCAGAAAATGAGAAAGAACACCCTCATCATTGCTCATCCTCCTCTGCTGATGATGTATCTAACAATCCAAAATCTTCCTGCGTATCCGTAGGCACATCAAAAGCATAACCCTTAGCATCACCTGCCTCGCATAAATGCGTCCCCCCTACGTATGCTTCCTCCAACCACTCTCTTCCCTTTTGACATCTTGTTTCTCTCTCAGACAATATATCAAACACTTGGTGGGCACTCTAAAATAAACAAAATCTAGCACAATGAACACTAGCTCTCAACCCCCCAACTAATCTAAACCAGTCCAGAGTGCAATAGAGTAGAGAGAATGAGTGTTCTTACCCAATAACCTAGCAAAATTCGTGCACCTTGAGCCCTATAGAGAGAAAACAAATTGAAAGGAGAGGGGAGAATGAGTCTTGCATGCACAATGTAGTAGCACCAAAGGGAGAGAGACCCTTAAAACTCGAAAAATGTGGAAGGAATTGACTGATTTGATGAAGATTTGAGTGAAATTTGATGAATTAGGGTGAAAGAGGGGTTAGGGTTCTTGAGGGGAATTGGGAAATTTAGGGAGGGGAATGAAAGAATGTGGGTGTGGCCCCTTAACGTGCTGCGTGCGCCTAGGCGCACCAAGTTCTGCGCCTAGGCGCCTCCGTCCCTATGAAACCCCCTAAAATTTTTAATTCCTTTTTAGTTTTCACCCCCTTTTCTGGACATTCGACCCAGCCATGCCTGGGCATGGGGTTGCCACGCCTGGGAGTGACTATCAGACTTTGCTTTTCAAATTTTTTTATTTTTATTAATAAAGAGTGAAGACCCAATTTGGCCCCTCAAGTTTTCCGACAGGGACACTTTAGTCCCTCAAGAATTATAATTCACTTTTAGTCCCTAAAGAATTTAAAAAATACCACTTTAGTCCCTGTTTTCATTCGGTTAACTACTATCACTGTTGGCATAAACTGTAACATTTCATTCTCAGGTGCTAATGGCCTCCCAGTAAATGTCCCTGGTGCTTCTGGAAACAGTGACAGTAATTAACGGAATGAAAACAGGGACTAAAGTGGTATATTTTAAATTCTTTAGGGACTAAAAGTGAATTATAATTCTTGAGGGACTAAAGTGTCCCAGTCGAAAAACTTGAGGGACCAAATTGCGCCTTCACTCTTAATAAAATAAAAGGGAAACTAAAAACATACACAAAAATCATTCACACACAAAATAAAAATTAAAAACTACCTAAAAACTGAAAACAAAAATAAGAGGGATCTACCTAAAAATAAAGTTGAATACAGAGAGTTAAGAAACTTCCCTTTGTAGCACATGATTTTTGCTTGATGCACCATGGAGGAGACTCCCCCAAACTTATTCACCTGTCACATGAACAACTAAAATTGGTGCTTGAAGCACCTCATTAGTAGTTACATATAGAAAGCTCTAACTCTTTGTTCAACTAGAAATTCAAAATCTACCAGGATCCCAAATTCTATGGCACAAATCTCATGTGATGCAGGAATAACAAGTTACTCCCATATCCGATGACACAGTGCATGGATGATGGTGGAATAAGGAAGTTTTAAAAATAAGTTCAATCCACCAGGGTAAAAAGGTAAATTCCTTACTCCATACATCATCTCAAACAAATTGTGTTTTTCCTCATTCATAAAGGTGTTAATTCCATGAATTAGGAAAAACACATTCTTTGGATCTTTATTCATCCCATGGTACAACAATGAATTATGATGATTTAGAAAAAATATCATGCAAACTAAGAGGTTGGACATAATAGAAAAATTTTGAATCATCCAAACATGCAAGAGATTTAATACAATTTCTCTACTATTATACTACCCTCGTTTGCTTTGTAAAAATCTAAATCCTCAAAACTCATTGTTGTACATTTCAGATTTCGCTCTAAAAAATAAATTTCCTATCTAACTAGGGGTGTAATGGTCCGGTCCGGTCCGGTTTGGGAGTCATATTACGGACCGGACCGCTCAATTTAGTATGGTCCGGTCCGGTCCCAACATTATTTACTCTCAAAGATCGGACCGGACCGTTCATGAATGGTCCTGTCCGATCCGGTCCGGTGTATTTTGCATTTCTTTTCCTGTTTTTTTTCTTTAAAATCAAGCAAATATATGGAAAAAAAGCACAATGCATACTGATTTCACACAAGTATAAATTAATATTCTGAAATAGCACAAACCAATAGCTAGTTATACATATTCTATTTTTGCATGTGCACAATCTACTTAAAATAATTATAAAGATAACTATTGGAACCCTAATGCTATTTAAAGGCTTCATAATTAGAAGGATTTTCAAAACCTAATGCTAATGAAAATATTGTAAAACAGTAAAACACAAAAAGGAAAAAATGATTTAAATGCTTAATTAGTTAATTATTGGATTTTAAAAAAAAACAAACAAACAAACAGATGGGAGGCGGAACGGAACCTGGAGAAGGGAAGGGAAGACTCGAAGGGAAGGAAGGAGAAGGGAAGGACTGTCGGAGATCTTGGAAGATGGGAGGCGGAACGACGGAAACGGCGGCGGAGAAGGCCGACAGCGTCTGCGACGGAGAAGCGACGGAGAGGGGAAGTCTGCGACGGAGAGGGGAAGGTCTGCGACGAAGAGGGGAAGTCTGCGACAGAGAAGCGAGTCTGCGACAGCTGAAGGTGGCGGTTTGGCCGGCTGAAGTGAGAACTGGAAGGGGCGGCGGGGTGAAGTTGTAGTTCTTCCTCTTCTTGTGAAGTTGTGTGGAGAAGAATCGTGAAGTTGAGATTAGGGTAAGTCGTAAGTAAGGGTAATATCTGTAGTTACAATAGGTTTTTACTTTTTTTTTTAATTATTAGTCCTATCGGTCCGGTCCGGTCCAGCGGTCTAAGAATATCCGGGACCGTGGATCGGACCGTTTAAGAACGGTCTGAAGTATTTGGGACCAGACCGGACCGTGAGACCGGACCAGACTGCATTTTTCGGTCCGGTCCGGTTCGGTCCGAGAGGTCTCGCGGTCTCGGACCGGACCACTTACACCCCTATATCTAACTACTCCTAAGTACTGAAAATTAGTTGGAATCGAATTCCAATCCCTGGCAACGACGCCAAAAACTTGTTGGAGAACTAGCAAGTGTACTAGATCACAAGTAATATAATGAAAGTAAATTATCATTCCACACGGGGATTGTGAGTTGTTTCCAAATAATTCTCACCAAAGGTGTAATTAAAAGAGATATTTGTCAGTTTTTACTATTTAAAATAAAATAAACAAACCATTAAAAATAAACAAACCATTAAAAATAAACTAATTAAAATAAGGTTTGTGAGATAGATAAAGAAAGGTGTTAGGAACTTGTTTAATTGCAAGACTTATTTATTAATTATGAATCTCTATTTTCCATTAAATCCACGACATCCCAGAGGTAGCAAAAACCAGATCCCTCTGTGAATTTACGTTTCTTATTCACATGAGAACCCTCAATCCCTTAAGTGATTTTGACATACGAATAACCATTAATTAAGCACAGTGAAACGTATAAGTCATATAAGCCCTAACTGTATCCCTACACACTAGGTGGTTATAATGTTTGGAAGAACGACCTATTCTAACCCTCAGATCCCTCTTGTTGGATTAGAGATTCAAAACAAAACATAAAGTGGCCAATTTCATGAATTGGAATTAAAACACAACCAAACAATAGATTTGAATGAAAAACATTAATTCATAAATTAAATAATCTCATCCATACAATCCACCATGTTCCTAACTACAAAGGGTTTTAGTTACACATTATAAAAGAATAATATAGAAGAAATAGAATAGGATACCCTATCATAGACAATAAGGAATTACCTAAAACTCTTCTCCTTCAATGAAGTGCAAAACATGTAATCTCCCTCTTTCTCTAAAAGCTCTTTAACTTAATACTAAGTTCTAGAATATATAGAAAAAGCTAATCCTAAAACGAATCAATCTAAAATCTATCAGAATCCTCAAAATCAAAATAGATAGGCCCAACTCGCAGGCACTCACGCCCAGGCGCAGCCCACCCACGCCAAGGCGTGGGACAAAATTCCTCCAGCTTCTCTGCTACGTGCACCACGCGCCCAGGCGTGGCATTCCTCACGCCTGGGTGTGAGACTCCCTGAGTTTGCCTGATTATTTCTTCATTAAATTCTGGCTTTTTGCACCCCAGCTCTTGACATTTAAACCCCATCTTGGGCCACACTTAAGAACACCATTTCTCTCCACTCTAGCTCCAATTTCCAGGTCTTCAAAGTTCTTTTCCATTCCAAAGCATCAATCATCAAATTAAGCTTCAAATACCTGAAATAAAACCAAAAATGAATCAAAACGTTCAAGGATTCTTAATTACCTAAATTTCCTAAAAACATAACAAAAACCTAATATTTACTCAAGAAACAAGCCAAATACATAACAAAAGGGAGTTAATTATCACTTGAAAACATTATATATAAAACCCAAATCAGGTACACAAGAAACTAACGGGGAATTTGGACCTAATGGGTCATTTGCACCTGATGGGGCAGGGCACCTAGTGGGTCAATGTCCCCTAAGGATCAATCAGCTGCTCTTTCCATTTAACCTTAACTTATAATTCTTTCTTTCATTTGTGTAATCACTTATAAAGAACTTAGTTCATGCAAGCATTCATATATCACATATTCATCATTCCAACGTACATAAAAACATATCATACACACATATATTTACAAATAAAAAAGTGGTTTCTATTCATTTATTTCAATACTTTAGTTATTATCAATATCAACTACCCTAAGTTTCATTATCATAAACTACTCACCTATCCTTAGCCGTCACTATATACTCCCTAGAATCTATTTCCTAAGCCATGGTAATACCTCCTCCTTACCTCAAATGAAGAGAGAGGTAAGGAACTTCAAACCCTAGACCTCCTCCTTAGCTTTTATGAACTCCTTAAAGCTTGAACCTCTTAAGCCTTTCTTGCAACCTCAGTAGAGCTACTAAGAGATGAGTTGGAATCTTGTCTAATGGAGAATGTGATGGGGGAAGAGGTTTCTCCTTCACTTGCTCTTGAGAGTGAGAAGGCATGAGAGAGAAAGTGCTCCCATGGTGATAGAAAGAGAAAGCTTGAAGAAGATGATGATGATGGTGATGATGATGGCGTGATGGTGGTGGTGTCGGGGTTGTGATCTTAGGGCTTGGTGATGGTGGGTGATGTTGGTGTTATGTTCTTGAGTCTTGAGGAGGGAGATGAAGAAATGAAGAGAAGAATGAATGTGTGTTTGTGTAGTATGAATGTAAATGAATTAGAGAGTATAATCTGGTGGTGGTGGTGAAAAGCTTCTCCAAGAAGCTTGCTTTTAATAGCAAATTCGTGGCCTTCAAGCTTCTTATTTTTTTTCGCGTCAGACCCTAAAGTAATCGATTACTGGAAGTAATCGATTATCTAATAAATTTCCTTATTATTTGGTTCCTCACAGGGAGCAGGTAATCGATTACCTCCCTCACGGTAATCGATTATCTCCTTAAATTTCAATTTTAGTGTTTCTCATAGCCAATAGGTAATCGATTACTTCTCCAAAGTAATCGATTACTTAGCCTATTTTTCATCCCATCGCAATTTGAAATGACATAGTTTCTTCATTACCCGTCGGATCTTGCTTAAATTTGAGAACAAGCTTATTAGGACTCCAAACTTCACATCCAACGGAGGAATTTGAATTCTAAGTTATAAATATTTTATTCTGGATTCTCCTTTTATTAATTGTTTTTAATACTAAAAACACTCCTCTCAATCCCTATGTGTAACTTGTTATTATTACCCTCATCAACTCTAAACTTAGTTTTATACTAATTATACTTGGAATTAAAAATCAGGATGTTACAGATTGAAATAGTATGCTATGTGCTAGGAGCCAAACCCCCTTATCCAATCATCCATGGATACATCAAAAAGATCTGGGGACAATATGATATTGATAAGGTCCTCATGAATAATGATGGCACTATAATAGTGAGATTTAATACGTTGGAAGCAAGGAACACAATTCTCGATATTGGAATTTATCACTTTCATAGGAAACCAATGATCCTAGCTCCATGGATACGAAGAATAGTAATTAAGGGGAACATGGATCGAGTCCCTATTTGGATCCAATTCCCAAATTTGAGTCTTAAATACTGGGGAGCTGCTGCCTTGAGTAAACTTTTCGGTCTTGTTGGAATGCCGATTATGGTGGATCAGATGAATCAAGAAAGAAATCGCATTAACTTTTCTAGACTATTGGTCGAGGTTGACCCTAATATATTGCATGGTGAAATCTTTTTTGAGGATGAGAAGGGTTTGGTGCTTACTCAGAAAGTTGTGTATGAATGGAAGCCTGTCCAATGTGCAAAATGCTGCAATTATGGCCATGATTCTAAAATGTGTAGGAAAGGGGTGAAGCAGCAATGATTTGTTAAAAATAAACCTACACAGAAAGAAGTGTGTTATTGCTGATAAACTTCAATTGAAAGATCAATTAGAGAAAGGGTTAATTCATGAAGAGAATGAGGAGTCTGCAAGAGAAGTGGTGAATGATCTCATCACTATTGATACTGAAAAACCTGTTGCAGGTCAGGAGAAGCCAGTTAACACACAGGCTGAGGGGCAGCGGACTCATGTAACCACTAGAAGGAAGGCTCAAAGGAAAATGGATGATTTGCTGAATGGAGGAAGCTCCTCTGCTTTGCCTAATGGATAAATTAGCCGTTTGGAATATTAGAGGATTAAATAATCCTCAAAAGCAGAAGGAGGTGGTGGATTTTTGTAGAAGAAATAATGTAGGTATTTTAGGAATTCTTGAGAATAAATTAAGGCATTCCTCTTTTCAACAAGTTTATGAAATTGCTCCTGGTTGGAGTTCCTTTATCAATTTAGATTCTAGCCCTATTGGAAGGAACTAGCTGATTTGGAAACCAGATATGTTCAACATCACTATCATTGCTAGTGCTAATGAATTTGTACATTGCCATGTGGTATTCAAGCAGAATAATGATGAATTCTTTGTCACTTTTGTGTATGCTTCCAATGATGCAGAGATAAGGAGAGAGCTATGGATAGTCCCAAATGGTATGAGCTCTATTGTGACTATTCCCTGGTTGGTTATAGGGGATTTTAATACCTTCCTTGTGCCTCAAGGAAAACATGGAGGTAACCCAGTAGGCTGGAATCACCTACAGGCTTTTAATGATTGTTTGAATCATTGCCAACTGGAAGATATGAAGTATCAAGGGTGCTACTATACATGGAATAATAAACACGTTGGTGAATCCAGGATCATGACTAAACTAGATAGAGCATTGGTTAATCAGCAATGGTTTCAGAAATGGAAGCTAACTGAAGCCTTATTCCTTCAGCCAGGTGTTTCAGATCATTTACCAATCATTATAAATTGGAATCAACCGAACTTGCAGATGAAAGCAGGATTCAAATATTTTAACATGTGGGCCTTGGACCAAGCCTTTTCAGAACTGGTTCAGGAACACTGGTGCACAAAAATTGAAGGCTTTGCAATGTATATAATAATGAGGAAATTGTATCTGATGCAGAAACCTTTGAGGCTATTCAATAATCAAAAATTTGCAAGAATTGATGAAAAAGAAAGAAACCTCAGAAATCAGTTAGAGGAAGTACATACTACTTTAGCTCTCAATCCAACTGACACAGATCTGCAACAACTTGAACTTGAACTGGAAAGATGTTAAGGCATTTAAATGAAACTAATCTAGTCTTGATCCTAGGTTTGACAGTGCTAGCCATATCAAAGACTTTAGACCAATTGCATGCTGCAATACTATTTATAAATGTATATCAAAGCTGATTTGTAATAGACTTAATGCTGTTTTGCCATGTATCGTGCAAGATAACCAGACTGCTTTTGTGAAGGGAAGAAGCATTGTGCATAATATCCTGATAACACAGGAACTACTTAGACTTTACAATAGAAAGAGTGTCTCTCCTAGATGTCTTATGAAAATTAACATTATGAAAGTCTATGATACCTTGGACTGGAATTTTATTGAAAACATGCTAAAAGCTCTCAGATTCCTTGACAAGTTTGTGCTGTGGATTATGGCTTGCATCAAATATGCACCTTTCTCTCTGGTGCTGAATGGTAACGGATTTGGTAATTTCAAAAGTTCCAGAGGAATTAGTCAAGGTGATTTCTTATCACCCCTTATATTTGAGATTGCTATGGAAATTCTGACCAGGAAGTTAAAGGCAGCAGCTAAGAATAGGGCCTTCAGATTTCATCCTTTATGTAAGGAAACTGAGCTGGTTGATTTGGCTTTTGCTGATGACTTGACGCTTTTCTGCAAGGGTCAGGTAGTCAGTATCAAAATCTTAAAGGAGGCTTTTGAGGAATTTTTTGTTTGCTCAGGATTGTATGCTAGCCTTGTGAAATCTTAGATATTCATGGCTGGAGTAAATGAAGTCAGGCAGTTGGAGCTAATGCACTTAACAAGTTTTACTAAAGGTGTTTTCCCCTTCAGATACTTGGGTTTACCAATTTCTGCTTGAAGATGGTCTATGGATACTTGCCAGATTTTGATTGAGAAGATAACCAAGAGGATTAGCAGCTGAGATCTAGGAATCTTTCCTATCAGGGGAGATGCCAACTAATTAATTCAGTGCTCCTCAGCCATCATATGTAACATCCTTAATTTTATTCTAAGTGTAATTAGAATAATAAACAGCTTAAAAAAATGAAGTGATGATTATGTTCAAGAACAATTAAGGTGATGGATTAGGATTATTTTAGTGCTATGAAGTGGTTGAATAGCCTTAGCAAATAATAAGAGGTTGAAAGATAGGAAAACGGGTGTTAGAACGGGCTTTTTCGGTCTTTTAAATATGTTATATTAGGAAATTAAAAATAAAAGATTTAAAACTCTAAACAAGAATTTCACCATTTGATGTGAGCGTGAGTATGTAGGGAAGCTTGATTTCAAATTTGAGAAAGATCCGACGGGTAACGAAGAAATTATGACATTTTGAAATGCAAAGAAAATAAATAAATATGAAATTACCCTGACTACTCGATTAGTCAGTGGACTACTCAAGTAGTCTGCAGTAGTGGGGAAAAAAATAAGACGTGTGGAGCAAGAGTGATGCTCCACACTTCTACTCCAAGTAAGAACTCCAACTCCATGAGAAGCTAAGTTGCCATAGCCAAGTTTCAAGCTTTTTCCACCACCACCCATCACCCATTCTCTTTGATTTCGTTCTCTTCAAGTGCCAATCCCCATCATCATCAAGTTTCTTCTTCCTTCCCTTTTCCATGGCGGTAACCCCATCTCCGCCAAGCTCCATCATCTCTTCTCTTTGGTTCTCTCCTCATCTCAAGCATTTCTAGGTGAGTTTGATCAAGATCCTTTCTTTTCCCTTCCTCCCATTACACGAAATCATCATCATCTCTAATCATTATCATCTCTTTTGTTTCATAAAGTGGATAATGGCTCTCTCTCACACTTGATTCTCTCACCATCTCAAGAGAAGGAGGAAGACTCATCAACATCTTATTATTGCTCCTCATCGTTTTCCGACTCATCTCCTAATCGCTCTCTTTCATTACCACGCTTGGCTCAAACGGTTTCAATTCTAAAGCTTTAAGAGAAAGGTTTTTAGTTGGGGTTTGGTATTTTTTTCTCTCTCTACGTGATTGAGGTAAGAGGGAGTATTACCCTAGCTTAGAGAATGCACTTCTAGGTAGTTTATAGTGATGATTAAGACCGGGTGATTTTGTATGTTAATGAACCTTAGGGTAATTGGTAATAACAAAGAATAATGACTTAGGGAAAGATAGGAAACCCTCACTTGATATTTATGTTTTATATGCATGATATGATGATTGGAACTTGATATTTGATATTTGAGTTAATAGTCACATAGGTCCCCGAAAGATACCTGTGGAATCAGTTAGGTCCCTGAAAGATTAGTGGAATCTCTTAAACCCCCCAAAGATCATTTTGGAATCAGTTAGGTCCCTGAAAGATTTGTGGAATCTCTTAAACCCCCGAAGATCAATTTGGCATCACATTAGTCCCCCTATGAGGGACCTAACGGAATCCTATGTGACACATTAAATGCTTTTTTGGCCCAAAGGTGACACATTCTTAACATTCCAACACCGCATTTGGGCCAACAAAGCATTTAACGTGCCACGTAGAATTACATCAGGTCTATCATGACGAAATTGAATGGGAGGGACTAATGTGACGCCAAAATGATCTTTGAGGGGTTTAAGAGATTCCACAAATCTTTCAGGGACCTAACTAATTCCACAGGTATCTTTCGGGGACCTATGTGACTATTAACTCTTGATATTTTCTATGGAAATATGTATGTGTGGTTGGATGCTTTAATCGATAATTGAGTAATTGAAAATGAATATGTGAACTTGAGTAAAACTTAGATTGTCTTTATGGATATTAGTTGAGATCCCCCCTAAATGAAAGAGTAGAGAGAAAAAGGAAATGATATTAAAGTATTAAATGAAAAAGAATAAATATAGTTGAATAAATTGAATAAAGAAAAGAAAGAGAATGTGATAATTGTAAGATCCATGAAGAATGTTTTGATAAATGCCAAAAGGTTTTGAACAAGCTACAAAAGGTTTTGAACAAGCTACAAATGTGTTGATCAAGTTCAAGCTCAACAAGCAACAACAAACATCAAGTGATGAAGAGAGAGCAAGCTCATGAAGACTTAGTTTGGTAGTTTGTGTTTTAATGTTTTATCTTTTGCCTCACAAGTCTTTTAGTTTATGAGTTTGGGTAGAGTTTATTAGAGGGTAGTGAATCTCTTTTGATTGCATGATTATATCATATTTTGAGTATTCACTTTGCCTAAAATCAATAGGTGGCTTAAAGGTTTGAAAGAAAAGGTTTAGTTTTTGAGAAAACACGTGATTTTTAATGTTAATAATCGATTAACAGATTTTGATAATTGATTAACAGTGTATTTTGAACTGATAATCGATTAACAAACTTTTGATAATCGATTATCTGCACCTTTACTCGAGTAATTAGAGTTTTACTCAAGTGAATATTTTCGTGCTTGCATATTACTCGATTAATACTTATTTTACTCGAGTAAACAGGGTCTGTAACTGTTTTAAATACGTTTTTCACTTCTCAAAAGCTATTCTAAGTTGCTCCAACTTTTGGGTATTCTATATAAACCTTTTCCTAATCATTTCTATCAACTAGAATCATTTTAATACACAATTTTACAAAGAATCAAAGCCACACTATTCTCTCTCACTCTCTCAAGATCAAAGCTTTCATTTTTTACATTCTTTGATCAAGAACCTTGAATCTCTCATGTTGATATTTCATAGCTTTTGAAAGAGATTCATAGGATTGTTATTGTTTTTCATTTGAGTTGTAATCTTTGCAAAAGGCAAGCTATTTACAACAAAGGAAGACTTGATTTTGTGAATCAAGCAAAGTTATTTGGAAGTCTTGGTGAGGCATTTCATCAAGCACTTGGAAGCCTTGTTGTGTTAACAAGCAATTGGAAGTCTTGTAGTGAAGCAAGCATTGGAAGTCTTGTTGTGGGGTATCGGCAAGCAAGAGAAGAGGTTAGATTAGATATCAATAGGGTTACAAGGCAAGGGTGTGGTATCTCTTGTAGGCTAGCAAGAAGGAGTCTTGTGAGGCATTTACTTGTAATTTGAGAACTTTAATTCCTCATAGTGAAGAATCTCTCTTGGTTGAAGAGGGGACTGGAGTAGCTTTCAAGTGGATGAAAGTGAACCAGGATAAATCACTGTGTCGTATCTCTAAACTCTCTACTCTTTACAATTCTTGTTATTAATTGTGTTCTTGGTTGAAAACCTAGAAAAAGTGATTTTTTCATAATTGATTAAATTGAATCTTAATTGTGCAAAATTGATTTGGGGAAAATCATTTTCATAACCTAGGTAATCAATAAGAATATTGGTGTTAATTGTTTCCGCTGAATCTCTGGTTGTACTTGTGAATTGATTGATTTTCGTATTTGATTGAAAAGTGATTTTTCAATATACAGAGGCATTAATCGATTAGTTCATGTCATTAATCGATTAAGGCTAAAGAATTTTCAAGAAAATCATTTGTTTTAATCGTTTTGATTTGTTTCTTGCGAAAATCTTTCAAGGTTTACTCAACACCTATTCAACCCCCCCCCCCCTTCTAGGTGTTTTCCTAGTGTATCCTAGTTGTTTCACCCACCGATTGTAGGTTTTCCACAATAATAAGACTAAAGGATTTGGTGTGCGGGTGCCAAGCCAAGTAAGACGCCTGGACTGGGTGCAATGGTTGCGTAAGACATGCGTGTTGACGTGTGCGGCGGTAAGACGCACATGAAGTTGTGCTCAGTGGTGGATTCGCAGTACCCTATTAAGATATGCAGACATGGTTTACGGGAGCTAGACCATGGAAGATGTGCAATGTGCATGTAAGCCGCCAGATGTGCAATGTACATGTAAGTCGTGCCATGGTTGTGTAAGACTCACGTGTTGACGTGTGCAACGGTAAGACGCACATGAAGTTGTGCGCAACGGTGGGTCTGTAATACCCTAATTACGGTTTTGCGGGTGCCGGGCCAAGTAAGCCGCACGGCCATGTGCAGTAAGACGCACGTGTGGTTGTGTGCAATAAGTCGCGATTGGTCCGTGTGCAATGGTTGTGTAAGACTCACGTGTTGACATGTGCAGCGGTAAGACGCGCATGAAGTTGTGTGCAGTGGTGGATTCGCAAAGACCCAAAGAGTAAAAGTCTATAAGCACAAAGAATGAAAGTGAATGAATAATCAAATGTTGAACAAAGTAAGATTAAGATTAGAACAATAAAACGAGAATGAAATGATAAGTGTTTGTGAATGAAATGAGTTGGATTGATATTGTCTTGTACTTTCGGTGGTTATCTGTTGTATTGTTTATGACTTAGTTATTATTATATCTACTTAGATTTCATTCGCTAAGTTCTGTATAATGCTCACTTCTTAATTGTTTTAATACAGGTTCAGAGTTTGAGCAGACCGACATTGAGGCTGAGCAGGTGCATACTCCCTCACAGGGAGTGTGAGTGTCAATTAGTAGGACCGATGTTGGGTCTTGGGCCGGGTTTTGGGTCTCTCTTGTATTTGCCTTACTTGAGACTTGTCTTATATTTTGATGTAGATTTTTAGCAGGGCCGGCCCAGGACATGTCCCATTTGGGTTTGGGGTATTTTTGGGAGATAGATTTATTTCCACAGACTTGTCTATGTTTATCTGCTGATGTTTAGCCATGGTGTATGATATGATATGATATCATGTGGCATGATATGATAGGATATGATGTGATATAATGTGATATGGATTATGGATGTCTGGTATTATTTGAAAATGTTATTTACAGGTTCAACAGGGAAAAATTAATTTTAGAAATGTCCATAAAATAGAGTAAACTCTGTCTAATTTTCCTGAAATTTCATAAGAAGTTTATGTTTAAATCGAAATTTTCAAGTTGCTAATTTTGTTTAAGGTAACTAAGGTTTAAAAGTTAGGATGTCACATCATACCTAATGGGTATCAATCTTTATTATCCCTTCTGGTATCATCAAAGGCATTGAGAGGAAATGTAGGGAGTATCTTTGGGGATCTACTGGCAACCAGGTTCCTAATATAGCTTGGAGCAATCTGTGCAGAAGCAGAAAGAATGGAGGTCTGAATTTCAGAAATTATAAGATCGGGAACCAAGCTGCATTAGGTAAATAGATCTGGAATATTGCAGCCAAGGAAGACCTGCTTTGGGTAAGGTGGATTAACTCAATCTACCTTAAAGATACTGACATATGGCATTGTGAATGGAAGCAAGGACAGAGTTGACACTGGAAACAAATATTGAAGATAAAGGATAAATTCAATTCAGCTTTTTGCAATGATGTATGGATTAGAGATGCTGATGGCAGATGCTGATGGCATATATACAATGAAGAGGGGTTATAAATTTTTACTTGGTCAACAAGATTCATTTCCTCTTCACAGGTTTGTTTGGAACTCAGTGTCAGTTCCAAGACATTGCTTTATCTTTTAGCTAGTAATTGTAACACCCAAAATTTTAATCCCTGATTAATGAAATGTTAATTATAAAGTTTATTATAATTAATTATTTCTATTTTAATCTTTGATTAAAATCTATGTTTATGTTTTTAGAAAATGTGTGAATGTGGCTTGGAAATTATATTTATGAATAAATATAAATATTTTGCACTTTAGTCCCTGCTTTGGAACCTAGAATTAATTACAGGAAAGTTTTTGGAGGGAAAGAAAATAAAATAAATATTTTTCAAAAATTGACCAAAATACTCGAGTATTTCTTAAAAGACTCGAGTATTCTGGTCAGAGTTGGACGAGTTAGTGCGTTTTGGTGAGTCACCACCAACGAGTTCCCCGTGTTGACACGAAAACAGTCCTTCAACACATCCCGTGGCACGCGTCGATCTGCATGGAAGCTTGAATTCACTATAAAAACCTTGTTGATGAAGGATTAAGCTCCATTTGCATGATTGATGCTCTGAAAGCCATACTTAGGGTTTCCGAATTCTCCCATTCGATTCTCCTTCTTAGTTAAGAGTTGAGCTACAAATTATACACTGATACAAAGCTCACATCACGAGCTTTGTATAGACACCAAAATGGTGAGTAGAGAGTTTGGGTGTTGGAAGAATTGGAGCTCGAAAGTGGAAGCTTGTTTGCTGTCAACAGTTTCTGGGGCTTACTTTGGTCATTGATTTTGGTAAGCTCACGTGCTCTTTGAGTATCAAATTTGTTTCTTTAGTTAGTTTGTGTTGCATAGAATCTAGAAAAACTAATTTCCCCAATTCTTATTGTTGTTTCATGTGTCAACCAATTTGATTTTGGTGCTCCACTCAAACTGATCTGCATTTTGGTGCTTGAAGTGGTTCTCTGTGTTGTGGAGTTTTTCTTTCAAAATTTTCTGTTGGAATACGTCAAAGAGGTAAGGGGAAAGCTTTCTATCCACTAGATAGAGTTTAAATAACATGAATTGGATTAGAGAGCCACCAAGAGGCTCTAAGGGCTTAGTTTGAATAGGGAAATTGGTTTGGAGACCAACCAGTGCTCTAAAGTTGTTTTGAGCAAGTTTTACATGTTGCATGCAAGCTATTTAGAACTAAAAATCATGAGTATTCTGTGTATTATGCAAATTGATATGTTAAATTGTGAATTTTCTAAGTTTCATGCATAATCTTGTGAATCATTGTGAATTATGTAATTTGATGTGTTCTAAGTGCTTGAACATGTTTAATATTTGTTATATTAACTCTGTTGATCATTGGATTGGATTGGAATTGGTTAGAAATGAAAATGGCATGTTACAACTCAGTTTTCACTGTCCACTGTCTGATAAGACTCGAGTCTTTGACTCGAGACTCGAGTGTTTTATGACGCATCGGTGCGTCTGCTGGCACCACCACTCGAGTCTCTGGTCCAAGACTTGGGTATGACTGATGCACCAATGAACTTTTCTGATGAACCACTCGAGTCTTGCATGAATCACTCGAGTCTTCTAGGTTGATGAATGACTCGAGTGTATCATGAACAACTCGAGTATTTTTGAGAAAACCTAAATCAAGAATTTTCTGGAAATTTGTAATTCACTCGAGTCTTTTCATAAACCACTCGAGTCTAAGGGGCAGTTTGAAGAACTACTCGAGTCCTATGAGGAATACTCGAGTCTTTTTAATCAGAAAACTTAAAAATGCCATTTTTAATTCTGAATCATTATGTTAATATCAAGTGGTAATAATCCAAGTGATCTAAGACTTAAAAGTAATTGATTGATGACGGTATGAAACTACTGAATTAATAATGTGAGATATTATTAATTGAGATATACCAATCAATTTTTTTAAGTTAAGAAATTGGATTCATCCTGGAGTTCGGGTGTTAGATCGTTTTTCATGTTTTGGTAACATGAGGAGGGCCTCTGGGAGTGCCAACTGACGGCTTGCTTGATGACACATTATGGTTGACGATGTGGCCAGCGAAAGTGAGATGTTGATGATATGGTTATTCCGTTAAGACGACAGGACGTTGCTTGAGGAGCATGTTATGTACCATTTCCAAGCTTGTCGTGTACATTCTTGGTGAATGTATGAATGTTGTACACCTAGGAGTACAACGCACTGTTCAGTGCTGATATGAAGTAAAGGATGGACGTCAGAGAGTGACATAGATTGATGAAGTTAGGGTTGAGAGCTAGACTCATACATCATGCCACTCATCTAATTTAAAGTTGATAAATGAAAATAAGTATGAGCATTCTATTTGCATAAAATAATTGCTAAATGCTAAATGTGGTTGTTGTTTATTGCTGCATACATTCATATTTATATTGTGCATTTATTTATGCTCTATTTATTATGTGTATATAATTGCGTATCCCTGTGCCCTTGTAGGTGATGTCACGTTACATCGCTTGCATCGAGATCCGACCACTTCCTAGTGGCATATGGATCTACGAGGATCATCGAGCGGTATTTGAGGGTGAGGTAGAGGTTAACTTCTATCACCCCAACCCACTGATTCGGTTTCGTCCTCGTAGGTTTAGGATCCCCATCATATACACTATGCATGTACCACCCTTTTACACTTACCATGGACCACCTCCCACACGACCAGCTCGCTCATATCAAAGTTTTCGTTTTCGACCTACCCGCTCACACCCTTTTACTTCTAGAGTCGTCCGAGAGGAGACTCCCCTATCTGATCCGAAGAGTCCTGTTAGGGTCTCACCATCACTAGACCCTGTACCCAGTGGTAGGGTACCCACTCCATCGGATGAGATTGAGGAGGACCCTGTCGAGGACGAGAGCGGAGGCGAGCCTGTCGTGCACTCTACCGGGAGCCAGTGGAGGGACGATGATCCCTAGGTATGTGCATAAAGTAGATGATGAGGTGTCGAAAGTCAAGCTAGTGTTGGAAGACATGCTTCAAACTCTCTTATGGACTTCAAGTATAATTCAAGATGATGTTTTGATTATAACAAACTAACTCAAGTTCAAGCTCACAAGTTTCATCCATGTTCAAGATTGAAGAATCAAGCAAGGCATAGATTAGAAACCTTTTCCTTAGATCATTTGTAAGGTAATGAAGTTTCTATTCTTTATGAGTTTACAAAAGCCAATAAGTTTTTCATTTTAAAAGAGAGAAGAAAAATGTGTTTTTCATGAAAAGGTGTTTTCTATCTTAATCTTTGTGAAAATACTTGATGTTACAAAACTCTGTATATTTTTATGTATGCAAGAGAGAGTAATCGATTAGCTGCTCAAGATAATCGATTAACTTTGTTGCATCATAGAAAAATCAGAGAGGTTGTAATCGATTAAATGAATCTTGTTAATCAATTACTTTCTTATAGGGAGTAATCGATTACCTGGCTCAAGTAATAGATTATAATTGTTGCATCATATATTTTTCAGAGGCTTAGTAATCGATTACAGGCTCTGTAGTAATCGATTACATGATGTTGCATCATATGCATAACAGAGGCTCAGTAATCGATTAATTGTTTAGTGTAATCGATTAAATGAGTTGCATCACATATTGAACAGGAGTGGTGTAATCGATTAATCATTGTTGGTCTAATCGATTACTTGTTTTTCAAATGAATTTAAGAATTTCTATTTTTGAAGGAATAATCGATTACCTTCAGTAAGTAATAGATTACTTCAAGTTTTATTGAAAAACGTGTCAGAATCATTTTGATTATTTCCTGATTTGTTTTTATATAAAAGATTCTGATTTATTTTATAAAATTCGAAAATGATTTTAAATTTGAATTATTTCCATTTTAGTTTTAAGAATCAAATCTTTATTTTATTTCGTAAATCGTTTTGATTTTGTTTTGATTTTAAAACCTATTTCAAAATATTATTTTATTATAATTTGATTTAAAACTGATTTTGATTTATTGAATGAAATCTTTTTGATTCAAAAACGTTTTCTATTTTAGAAACAAACTCACTCCAACATTCAGTTGATCATTCATTCATATCATTCATCTTTTCTGAAAGCACGTTCTCTCTTCTTCTTCTCTAATCTTCTGGTTTTCACGTTCATTCTTTTGGAAGAACAAAAACCTTATTGACTGAGTAACTTTTAGAGAAAAAGCACTTCATTATCATAAGAGCATATTGTTGTATCCGTGTTGTTGAGAACACACATTGCTATTGTAATCACTCTCATATCCATTGTTTTTGAACCTTAGTGGTTAGGGAGAGAATCCCTTAGTGGACGTTTGATACGTCGTAGGGCGAGGATCCCTGCTGTGTGACTTGAGGCCCCTAGCGAACGGAGGTTCCTAGTAGTATGCGGGGTGCTCTTGGGTGTAATAGGGTGCGGCTCTATTGCTGTTTATAAAACTCTCAGGCGGGTCGCTTGGGGACTGGACTAGGCCTTTCGACGGGAAGGCTGAACATGTATAAAATTCACCGGTGCAAGCTTTTCTATCCTTATCTCTTTATTTTTCCGCATATTTCAATTATTTACGTTTCCGCGCTACTCAATTTATTTTATCTATCATTTTCGCGATCCGTTTCAAACACTTAATCTCTTCATCTCAAAACAATTTTTTATTTTGTAAAGGATTTCACAATACATTAATAAAACTCGATTAACCCCCCCCCCCCCCCTCTCGAGATTTTGAGGCCAAAACCAACATGAGGATCAGGGATCCGGTGTGTTGGCTGCTGTGGAGGAGATGATGTTGCTGCTGATGATGTTGGATGATGACTACTACTGCTGCTAATTGGATACTTCTACTACTGCTGCTACTTGTTCTATATGACCAACTCTAGAGTTTTATATTTTGATATGTATATACTGTAGATATACTTTTGAGAACTCTAGAGTTATGATTTACTTTTGATATAGATCTTTTGTGTTATGGACTTGTACTGGAATCTTGGAGACTTCCACATGGACTATGTATTTCATATATATATATATATATATATATATATATATATATATATATATATAACTTATGTTTATATTACAATCTGTGCATAGTCCTGCTATTCCGCTTACTCTGATAAAAGTACACCAAGAGTTCGGCTTCGATATTTGAAAATGGTATCAGTTCCGCAAATCGAAAGAATGGATGACATCACTTAAGTTTTTACTAAATAAATATAATTTCTAAGAACAGATGCTATCTGGATTGTAAAAAGATTTCCTTGTCTTAGAAAATGCCGAATTCAGTATAATGTTTTAAATGATACAAAATCTAATCTCCAAGAATTTCATATTTTGTTCTGTGCACCCGTTTCTTTAGAAAATGAAAAGGAAATTTTAAGTCCTGTATTTTCTAATACTAAACAAGTCCATATCCAACTGAGTAATACTCTATTTATTACTTTAATTTCTAGTATTATATTAAGGGTGTCACAGTAATCCTAGACAAACTCAAAACCAGAGATTCATTGAGCAGGTTTCTAAACATATAAACAAACTGCAGCCTATGCCCAATGCTAATTGAAAGCAGAAATCACCTGTTTTTTAATGTAATTGGAGCAGCAGGCTAATTGAACTGATTTGCACTTGGTTTTGCTTGGATTCATAGCATTTGAAACTCAATCATTGGACCAAATGGCTGCAGCATGGATTCAGGGATAAAAATCGAAGGAAATGTGTATATGTCATCTTCTCAGCTGCTATTTACCACATATGGGCTGAAAGAAATCGAAGATTGTTTCAAGGGAGAGAGCTTCAACCAGAAACCGTTTTTGAGATGGTGAAAAGAGAGATTGCTTGGAGAATAAATTTTAGTTTTCCCGATTTTAGGATGTCGAGAAATAAAGCTTTAGTTGATAAATTACTAATTCTTTTATAGGCTTTCATTTTTCATTTTGATGTATTTTGAGGCATAAGTCTCCTTACTTTGGTGTATTGTTTTGGAATTTGCAAGTTGGAATGAAGTTTTTTACTTCTAAAAAAATAGATAAATAATAGATTTCAGTCACATAAATAGTGGGGTGTATTTCACTCAGGGGGTTGGGATCAAATAATTTTGATCCTTCCAAGATTTTTGAATTATGATTATTTAAGTTTAGATTTTTTTTTTTTTGAGAATAAGTTTAGATTAATTTGATGAAAGATTTAGGTTGCATAAATGTTACGGCATACTATTCATCCGTAAGATTGAAATATTTAAAGAGATAATTATATTAATAATTTTGATTATTTTCAAAATTAATTAACCAATCTTATTTTTAACCCATGACGATAAAGAGTTATTATGAGTTTATTGTCCGACAATTACATGTGTTAAAAAATTACATCTAAATCTTTGTGTTTTGATTGATATGGATTGAAGTTTTTTTTAAGAGAAAAATATGTAATTCATTCCATAACAGAAAATAGTACAAGTAGATCCAACACTACAATAACAAAGCACATATTTTCCATATAATAAAGATTACTAGAAAAGACTAGATACTCGGCCATAACAGCAAACTCCCTGTGGATCAGGATCATCATCAACATCCAGCTTCGAACTCTAACAAGAGATTCAAAAGTCTTTGTTTCCAAGATAACTATCTCATCGATGCCGGAAGTAAGCACAGTTCGGCGACAAAGAATCTCAGATCTCAGGAGGTAGAGCCACCGGACAGAGGAGAAGACAGAGATCTAGAAGGGAAAAGTTGTTTCGAATATCAGTCTTCTAGTTATTGGAGAAGATAGGAAGGTCATCAGATCTGGATAAACAAAAAGCCTTCCCACACTCAAACACACAAAAACAAAACTCAGATGAAACTGGGACAAGAAAAACCACATTACTTGCACAAAAGCAAGATTATTTAACCCAGATATAACCGGGAGAGAAAAAAAAACCCACATACCAACCAAAGGAAGGCTCCTACCGCTATCACAGAAGAAAGGAAAACGGAGAAGAGAAGAGAAGAAAAATGAGGAAGAAGAAAGAAGGATATGGATTGAAGTTGATAAAAGATATTTGAGTAATATGTCAGATTAGTCCCTGACTTTGTAAGTATCGATCAAGTTAGTCTCTGACTTTATCGAAATAGCAATTTAGTCCCTGAGATTTCATTTTAATTCACATACGTCCCTATCTTTATCTCATTTTAAAGCAAATACATCCCTGCGATAGTGACGACAGGGACTAACTTGATCGACGTTCTCCTATCTCAGGGACTAAATTGCTATTTCGATAAAGTCAGGGACTAACTTGACCGACGCTTACAAAATCAGGGACTAATATGACATATTACTCAAAGATATTTTGAACTTATTTACTAATAGTAGTATATATATAGTAATTGTCCCCGTAAATAACTTCATCCCGTGCTATACTAGTAAAGTCAACTCTATCCTAGTCAGGTTGTATTTTTTCTATTTTTTTAAGAAAAAGACCTTGAGCTGCACATAAAACATAGTATTTCTTAATTGATTTCAAAGCACAAAATTCACATGTTTTTGTTTGGGATATTCAAGTCTTCTATCTTGCGGTTCAACTTTGACTTAAAATTTGTAATACGTATCTCTTAACTAATCTATATAATTAAGAGTTTTTTTTGTTTGCACCCTGGTATCCGGCCCACTGGGCCGACTAATCCAGTTCGAGGGGGTCTCGGGATTAAGGTTTTATTCCTCTCCCAACATTGTTGCGGGGGATCGAACCGTGGTTCGCCCTACCAAGTGCAGCCCCTGGCACCACTGCACCAACAGCTCGTTGGTAATTAAGAGTATTTTTAATCTCAACTTTTTTTTTAAACTCCAATCTCAACTTTTTGAGTGGTTAAGAAGTATTAAAAATAGATGTAGTTTCTTAAAAAAATAATAATAATAAACGTATAAAAAAATTTATTTCCTAAACACGTCATTTTTTATAAAAATTTATTTATTTATAGATGTTTATTTTTTATTTTTAGGATTGAGGTAAGAAAAACGCTATAATTAAATATACCCTAACTGTTCACAAGTCTTGGATATTTTTTTAGCTGGACTCGAAATTCAAAATATATAGTATAATATAAAAATTACAACTAAGCACCTATATATGTTAAGATTGAATAGTGTTGGTATCCCAATATTTGGTGGCCCAAATTGCAAGGTCCAGTAAAGGCCCAAGAAATTATCAAACAAAACAAAATAATAAAAAGACTCTGAGAAAGGCGTGCAAGCATCAAGGATTGTACAGAGCGCCATTTGTCCAGAGCGTCACATTTTGATATTATTTCTAAGAGAAGAGAAAGACGTCCTGATGACAAAGAACACAACATGTTTTCCCAAAGCGCCCCAGGTGTCATGAAAACTCACAAAGAAAGCCATGATAGATGGGAGCGTGCAGGGTATGAGGCTTGTGGAAGGCGCACACGTGCAGACAAGGCATTTCAGTTCCCCAGGACTACAGGGAGCGTGCATGAGAAGCCAGAGCATCTTTGACTTACCTCATGCAGCCCTTTCCCAGAGGAAAGATCAAGAAGGCAAGACTTGAGCCCCTCTCCTTCTGCAACCATTAATGCCAAAGCCAAAAATGGTAAAGAAGACAAAGCTACTGAGAAGATACCCTGAGCACATGATGCAAAGAGCTATTACCCAGCGGACAAAAGGCGAGCAACCAATGACCACTGGTCCAAAGCGCCATTATAAATAGGAGATACTTCTCCTTCAAAGTGGATCATCTCTGAACAACAACAACAACAACAAGAAACACAGCGGACAAAAGGCGAGCAACCAATGACCACTGGTCCAAAGCGCCATTATAAATAGGAGATACTTCTCCTTCAAAGTGGATCATCTCTGAACAACAACAACAACAACAACAAGAAACACAATAAACACATGAAACACTAGTTCTCTTCTCTAAGTCTCAGAGAAGGAACACTAAAGAGAAGTAAGAGACAGAACACGAGAGAGAGATACATAGAAGGAGGTGAGCCAGAGAGCGCACACCTCCAGCAACCACCATAACAACAACTTCAACCATCAGAACACAACAGAGCAGCAACAACACTACACACAAAATACAAGATGCTTTCCTCTGCAACTTAGAGGAAGAATACGAAAAGAGGAAGGGGAGGTACAAAGGCAAACAACAGAGTGCACGCCTCTTACTCCCTTCAAACCCACCTGAAGTAACTAAGCCAACTGGAGGAAGGCAATCAACAACAATAACACGTTACACACTCAAAGAGAGAACACTGGAGAAGATGACAAGGAGAGGCGGGTAGGCAGCAAGGGCGTACACCCCCAAATCACCATCACAACAACTACTCCACCGTTGCAGCCACTACGTATCTACCGCCCCCATGGCCTTTCTTTCTCGAGTCATGGCCCTAGCCTCCGTAATAAAAGGCGTACCATCACGATAGAAATAATATCAGCTACTCCCCTTGTAATTATCTGTAGTATTTGTACGCCTTACAGAGCGTCCTTACAAATCTGACTATTAAAGGTGCGCCTAGCTGCAGCAAGAATAACATTCAGTATTTCCTTCACTTGTACTATCTGTAGAATTTGTACGCCTTTGAGGCCATAACTTCATTAAGTTTACGAACCCCATTAATCTCTATATAATCACATCCTTCGCAATAAAAAGGATCTGAAACAATTGGCGACTCCGTTGGGGAAGTTATGGCTCCGAACGATGAAGGGAATGCTCCCAGAAGCGTTGCTCCAAAGATGGCTCTTGAAGGCGCTCACTGTTATCAACAGTCTCCAACTGAAGAAGCGTTGCGGCGACGAGGTGGTCTTTCAGTCCAAAAGCGACCTCCTCGGAAGGCGGCCTGCTCCCAAAAGGCGAGCTCCCTAGAAGGCGCTCCTCAGAGAGCGATCTCCCCAGAAGGCGTGCTCACAGAAGGTGACCAGGTTCGCTCTGATACAAATTTTCCAGAGGGCGACGAGACTCGTCCAAGAGGCGGTCTAGATCTTTGCGAACCCAACTGTCCAGAAAGGCGACGCTTCAAAAGGCGACCACATTCGCTTTACCTAGCTTTTCAGAAGGCAATCACACAACCGAAAGGGCGAAAGTACGCTCTTACTGACGAAGGCACCACACAAAGTACGCTCTTACTGACGAAGGCCCCACACAAAGTACGCCCTTACTAACGAAGATGCCACATTACAGAAACAAGAAACTTAGGAGCAAAGGCGCAATGAGAAAGTTTTATGGAAAACTTGCTTCATGTTATCTGCACTAAAAGCTAAGTACATATAACTCTTAACTCAGTGCATATGCTAGTATGCCTTTTTCATGAATTTAATTATAATAGATATGAATCATGACCAAATGAAAAATGTATTGTATCCAATCACGTATTAGTTGTTGTATGTATAGTTAAGGAAATATAGTTACTATATGCTCTTTTTGTGCATCTATGTCCTAATATGCTTTTGGTAGTATCGCTTTCACATGACATCATGCTCTACGTAGTTAGTTTCATGTCTAAGATTATCCTGAGAGGAACGATTTATTTTTACTTTGTCTAGAATAGCATTGTTCTGACAAGACATGATATGATATGTGTATGGTTTGATTTTTAGACTATGTATGTCATGGCTTATAATTGCATATGTATGATCAAAATCATGAATGATGTCGCTCTGATATATATTAAAATATGTGACTGCAAAGGCAATAATTAGATAAGTCTGTATAAATGAATGTTTACTAAAACTAGTACATCATGTTGTCATAATCTTATTAAATTTTCTTGGCTCAACCATGGCATGATGTGAAGAAACTGTTTTTCATAATCTAGTAATTCATGTTATGAGCTGACCGATTTAGATACATAAAGGCGTGCTTCTGAAAAATAGTTATACGAAGACATAATCTTGACAGTGATACACAATGATGCATGATCCTTTACATGATTTACTAGAGATGGCTAGTGAAACGGACATGTATAGCACGAAAAAATAATCAAAATGAAATTGTTTGTGTAGGAACAATAAGTGATATCCTCCTCGCATCCGGGAAGTCCTAAGTATGCCCTTAGGCTATGATCTTCCGTGTTTTGATAAGATGCCTGATGTCATAAGAGGACCGCTTCCTCCACTGAGAACAAGAGGCACCTGATCTATCCAGAATAGAAAAGCGCTCTCGCCCAGTGAGAAGGTAATCAAAAGTGAAGTATCAAACAACGAATAATGAAACAAGAGCAAAGTTTCAAGAGAAAGCAACCCAACACAAATAGGAAGATCTGTAACAATCAAGCAAATCGAAATCAAGCAAAAAAAATGAAATCATACTAGAAGACGACACCCCGCCCAGAATTAGAGATCTAAAGGCGCACCCTCAAGAAAGCGCCCCCTTGTCCAGTTACAATACACAGTTCGGATTCAACAGAATCAGTCAACCAAAGGCGCACCCTCGTCGAAGGCGCCCCTTGTTCAGATTCAACACACCGTTATGTTCCAATTCAATCGACTAACCGAAGGCGCACCCTATGGAAGGCGCATCGGAAAAGAAAGGGTGTTGAATCTAGAAATCCTGGAAGAAATGCAAACAAAAAGCTGAGAGCACACTAGTACAGATCGGTCATTTCAGACCGGTTCCGCACCCCATTTCAGACCGGTTCCGAACCAGTCTTAAAAGTGAATTTATAGTAGAACTTAAGTAATTTCACCAGTGGATTGAGAAAAGATCTACAAACGTAAGCCATGCTTCTTGTCTATATTAATTATGTTGGATTCACAACAGCTCATAACCAAAATATTAAAAAAAAACTTATGAAAAAAAGCTAATTTTCTATATAAATTATCCAAAACAAATTATGCTCAAAATTCAACAGATTTGTTTTAAAGAAAAAAAGATATTTTGCGTCATACCGAATACAAAAAAAACATAGGCATATAAAATAGACAAGCATCACAGACACAATCTAAATTCAACTACAGTGCCTAAGAATATTTCAGTGGGCCAAGATCAAACAAATAGAAATGGAGTTAGAAGAGCAAGATCAAACAAATAGAAATTCATGAAGCCTCAATTGCAATAGCAGTTGGAGTCAAATCGGAAATATCTCTTTGACCCAATTTTGCTGCTATATCTGCACAACACAAAACAGCATCATAACCGCAACGACCATCATTAACAAGATGGAGACTATTGTTCTCCCATTATATAATTTGACTAATAAAATAGCACTGACTAAGGATCAAGTGATGGAAATCAAAACAGGTCATCAGTTAATAGCACTGACTAAGGATCAAGTGATGGAAATCAAAACTTCAATCATCACTACACAAAAGGATCAAGTGTTCCTTTTTCAATTAAGATGAAGGCCATCAGTTAATGTACCATGATGATGGTGGCATTAGGATATTTTGGCATAAGCATTTCTTTACCAACAGGTCCAGTAATCTTTACTTCAGATCCTGCCTTCAAGTCACCTAAATAAAGAGGACCATAAGTGATAAAAGGCAGATGGTCGTATGAAAACAACATAGCATTCTTGTGACTAGATATCTCATGAGAAATATAGATGAATTTCCTTTAGAATACATTATATAAAAACTAAAGCTATTCATTTATTTTGGATCAGGGAAGCCATTCATTCTTACACAAGAAATTTGAGCAGACACCCTTGACAATTTCTCCATTTTCATTTGTGTACACAAGACATTCACACATAGGGAAACCTGTATTATTAAGGCAATATATATCAGATTGCAAATACATTAAAATCCTGAGGAAGAGAAGAGATAAATTGTCGGACAATAGAGCATGTTAAATTTTTGTCCTTTCCAAGATGGATTTTAGCATAAACTTGAGGATTCTACTCCCAAATTAAAAATCTCGTTTAGTATTTTTAACTGGTCTCAATTAAAAAAACACATGAATATAATAAAAATAAACAACAAGCACTAATATTAGTTTATATAATCCAACATAAATTGACATAACTAAAAAACATTCTCTACAGTCTAAATTATACCTTCCATCAAAGCTTCCATGAACAGAGATCTTCTTAACATTAATTTTACAATAACCGGGTCACACTTAATATGCAAAAACCAAAAGACCAGTACTAGCAATATAACTGTCATGACAAATTTCATGTTTCCAACATTCTCATTAACCTATAACACCTCATTTTTAGCATAAAACCAAGATAAATAATTTTTTTTAACATATATTTATAAAATTGACATACATTCAGAGCAAGAATTAGCATGGACTTGAGAGTGAGTTCCCTCAAAAAAGCAGATGTATCAGAGAACCCAGTAGCAACATGAGGATAAACCTGATCATAAGTTTCAACAAAAATTGCAAAGTGTTGACATTGTTAACATGAATCTTTGAATATTGTACAAAAAAGATAAAGAAGGAAAGCCAAGAAATCAAACAATCTTATCCTGACTAGGTACCTGTTCGTCAACCATTTGTGCTGATAATGACTCTCCATATTGATCAATATGTTGAAGAAGGCCAACTCGAATTGCTCGGTCATTGGAGGCAAAGAGTTTTACAATTGTTGGAAGTACCTAAATATCAATATAGAAATTCAATAAAAGCAAGCATGAATATTGATTAAAAAGAGAAGGAATGATAAGTAATAACAAAAATACTACAAAATAGAGAAAGAAAGAAGAAAAAAGAAAAGGCCCATCATGAAGATGCTGAAACTATTGTTTATCTTGACACGAAATTCCTCATCTGAAAGCCAGGAACCCATTTTCAACAATGCAGTCAAAGCAGGGGCAGCAGCTAAACCGAATTCAAGGGAAGAAGCTAATAAAGGAAGTAACTGTGAAAACCAAAACGGATGCAACATAATCAATTGAGATAAAACATTTATCACATAAGAAGTTTAAAATTAGAAATTCCAAAGAGATATACCTTCTTCAACACAATCTGACGAGGAAGCTGCTCTGCTAAATTTGGTCTTTAAACCGACAAACTTATCCACCTATCCAAATGAACCGCATATCGGTACCGCTTTCCTAATAACAAGTTTAAGGAAGCTAGGCTTCCTTCCACTACTAACAGGAAGAAAAGGAATGGTGATACTGACCTAATGCCCTGGAGCATCAATGTGATAAATGCAGAAGTTATGAAGCGACAAATAAGCTGCATCTAGGCAGAACAACAAACCCTGGAAATAAGACACATCATATATATAAAAAATAAAAAATAACAACCTACCCTAAGTGACCAAATCAGAGTTGAGGGTTAACGATGGAGGTGCGAAGGGAGATGATGGCGGTGCTGTGACGGCGAAGGTGCGAAGAAGAAGAAGAGTGAGTGTGTGTGTGTGTGTGTGTTCGGGTGAGGGAGGGAGGGTGAGTGCGTGCGTGTGTTTGAGTGAGGGAGGGAGGTTGAGTGGCACGTTGGAAGAAGAAGAGGGAGAGTGCGTGCGTGTGTTCGGTGCTGTGACGGCGGTGGCACGATGGAAGAAGAAGAGTGAGGGAGGGAGCTAGGGTGAGCGGCTTGGAGGCTAGTTGAAGGGAGTGAGTGAATTTGGAGGGTGAATGAAGGGCTTTTTTTGTGATTTAAGCGGTTTTTTTGGGGGGGTATTATTAGACTGGTTGTCTAAATGAACCAGTCTGATTTGAACTAATGCCAATTCCAGACCGGTTCAACACGAAACCACTCTAATTTTGTACTAGTCTATGAGTGCGGAACCAGTCTGATTTTAACAAAAGACCAAGGAACCAGTCTCATTGAATATATTTTCAGACTGGTTATTCAAAGTAACCAGTCTAGTTTTAACAAATGTCCATTAAGAGACTGGTTCCGCACGGAACCGGTCTGAATCAACTGGTCTAAAATGTGTTTTTTGTACTAGTGGCAAGGTTATAGCAGAATTTGAAATCAAAAGCTGACAATGAATCCAAACCGGAAAGACCAAGGCAACTTCAAAGCAAAAGCGTGAAAAAGAGCACAAGCCAGAAAGACAACGTAGATATCTGAGCACGACAGCAAGACAAGATTAAAAACAAGAAGTACATAACAAAACTCAAAAGGTGGACAAAAAACAAAAGGCGTTTCCAAGCAAACCATCCAGCCAAAAGTCAAAAGCAAATCTAAAAGGCGGCTATGATCACAATTGTAAAGGCGTACAACTGCAAGGCGTACATGCAACATGAGGCATAAAATTATATACAAGAGCAAGGTGCAAGATGAAAGCAAGCCAAAAAGCGTACAAGTGATTGATCCAAAATGGCCTCAAACATAACATAACCAAGGCGAGTTCAATTTAACTGATGATTCAACAGCTGCCAAGATAAAGTCCTGAATTCATTTCGGTCTACTCTCATAAGCAAGCCAAGGCATCCTAAAACAAATAAAACGAAGAAGTCTGTAGCAAGCCCCTGAAGCAGGGAGCATCTAAGCTTGTTCATACATCAAAGCAGAGTATGCAAAGGCGAGCATGAGCGCAAAGTCAAGAATCCAGAACAATCTAAGCGTTTACAAAATGATAGCACCAGCGACAAGAAGTGTCACAGAACACAAGCTATCAGAGTTAAACAATCAATCAGAAGCAAGATAGCGCCTGTGACAAGAGGTGCCAGCAGTAAGAGCGACACTGATGACATGAGGTGTCCCCAGAAAATGCTTAAATGATACTGATGACATGAGGTATCGTTGTCGCAAATACCCTCAAACAAGGTCAGTAATGCCATATCGCGAGGTCCAACACACAAGAAAAAAAGAAAAGAAAGAACAGTGTTGGGCCGTACCGCGGGCACAATGCGCCTTATCACGAAACCCGGATAGACCTCTCTGAAAACAAATTTCCGGGATCAGACGCGGGCGAAGTACGCCATATCGCGAGGCTAGAAAAGGTCCCGGGAAACAAGGGCGCTAGTCTTAAACGCGGGCGGAAAAATCTGTAGAAAAAGAGGTTGGCTAACGCAAGATCCAAGGCGATCCGTTAGTTTTTGAAGCCCAAAAGCGGCAAACTGAAAAGCCCAAAGCGGCAACTGAAAAGAAAAATCCCAAAAGCGGCAGCTGAAAAGCCCAAAAGCGGCAAACTGAAAAGCCCAAAGCGGCAACTGAAAAGAAAAAGCCCAAAAGCGGCAAACTGAAAAGCCCAAAGCGGCAACTGAAAAGAAAAAGCCCAAAAGCGGCAAACTGAAAAGCCCAAAGCGGCAACTGAAAAGAAAAAGCCCAAAAGCGGCAGCTGAAAAGCCCAAAAGCGGCAAACTGAAAAGTCCAAAGTGACAACTGAAGGAAAAGGCCCGAAGCGGCAAAATCTGTAGAATGTGCGAAAAAAAAGAGAATAAATGTACGCTATCAAAATATTTGAAGAAAAAACATCAAGGCCAGAAAAGGCGTGCAAGAATAGAAACAAGCATAAGCGCATAAGTGTTAAGGGAAGTAACAAGCAACTACAAAGTTGAGTTCACAAAAGCAAGTTCAAGCTACAATAGCGCCAAAGCGACAAAGCCAGAAAGGGCGCACAAGAGCCAAAGGTGCATAATCCAAATGCAAGCCTAAGAGCAATGCGAATAAAGAAGTACAAGACGGAAGCAAGTCATACATAAACATTGTCAAGGTACCAGCAGGCACACAAAAGCAAAGTCTAAGCCTGAAGAGCGCACCACCACAAATAAGTACAACTTTAAGAAGTTCAGCAAAACAAATTCTGAAATACAAGTCCAAAAGCAACATAGCCTAACAGCAACTATCAAACACTAAAAAGAGAATTCAAGCTGATATGCTTGCGAACCTCTTCATATGAACGCTCCTGAGCAACCAAGTCATTAATCTCCTTGTCCACGCTCTCCAAATCAGAAGTCACTTGTGCAAGATGGACTGAGAGTTCTTTCGAACGAGTAGCCAAAGCAGTACGGCACTCTTGTAAAGCGCGCTTGGTTTCAGTCCAGCCAGCAACATCAAAGGGAGGGCGCAGCTTCCCCAATCTATCAATGGCATCATCAAGCCAGGTACCAGAATAGTATTGGAACTTAAGGGAATGGAGGCAGTCCAAGAGCTCCACCTTGTCCTCCCAAGGCAAGGCGTCAACGTCAACAGAAGCTGCTCTTCAACTAGGATCTCAACAGCGGCCTCGACTTGGCTTTCCTTGGAAGCAGAAGTACCTGCCCCAGTGTTCATCCCATCAAACACGGCGTCTGTCTCACCGAATATATCATCAATTTTTTGAGCATTAGAGACGCTCTCACCAACAACACCAGCATCAGTAACACCTGAAGGAGCATTAACAGGCACACCCTTGGAAATAATAGAAACGCCCTTAAGAGCGCCAACAGGGGGCAACAAAGGATCAATATCCTCGTCAACAGCATATTCAAAAGGAACAGAGGGGGGCAACGCCCCCACTAACAAAAGGATGACGGCGGAAGTCCAAGGAGCCCTCACCACCAGGGGTGGATGGAATTGTTGGAAAACTGACTGGAGTATGGACACCTTCAGAAATCTGAGGTGAAGGCGACGCCGAGGAACGACCACCAGAGCCACCTGTACCCAAAAGGAATATGAGAGAGGCAATGAGTGAGAAAACACTTAGAGAAAGCCGAAGAAGGAGAAGTTGCTGCCAAATCAAGAACCAAAGCGCACTCCATTAACTCCACAAGCTCACAAGAGCGACAAACCAACATAGAGGAACACAAGTTCTTCACAGTATCAAGAGAAGAAAGGAAAAACGAACCAGAGAAGCAGAGAAGCATTCTTCATCACCTTGTTTCCTCACAGGAGCGACACACAAGAGAACGCATCCCTCTGCCCAGCAACGACAACCACTCTACTTCTCCTTGGCATCTCAAAATTAATGAACAGAAGCAACAGGAACAACAATAGTGAAGTGACAGAGTCTGTAGCAACTCTCTAGAAGAAAAGGAGAATAAAGTGTGAGAATCCCAGAGCGACCTTCGAAAAGCGTACGTCGGTCCCCAGAATAATAACTTCACCACACTCCTCATCTACGCAAGAGCGATAAGAACAACAACAGTAAAGAGTAATTAATCAATAGTACATCAGAGAAGAAACCGAAGAGAAAGGGAGTCACTATCCCTCAGTAGTCGAAGGCGTACAACGAAAGCGCGCACCAAAGGCACACGACAAAAGCGCGCACTAAAGGCGCCCCTGTTCAATATTAAAGGTGACGCCCTACCCAGTATCAGCAATCTAAAGGCGCCCTTAGTCCAGTACAAAGGGCGACACCTTGCCCAAGAGTAGCAGTATGAAGTATCTCTGTTCAGTCCCAAAGGCGACGCTCTGCCCCATGTAATGCAGTCCGAAGGCGTCCCCTCAGTTCAACCTCAAACGGAAAAAAGAGAGAAGAAAGTTTGCAAGTCCAAGAGCGACATCTGAAAGCGCACGCCCCTGTCTAACTTTGATACTCCCTTGAGGACTCATCCTTCTGAAATACATCCTCAATCCATTCTTGCCACCCACCTGTGGTAGTGACCCTTACATGAAAGCACACCTCAGATCAAGGGAACTCAAAACAAAGAAGACAAGAGTGAAGAATGAGTGGAACGTGGAAACCGTGCAGAAGAAGAAGAAAAGACAAGACCAAAGCAGAACAAAGATTTGCACTAAAGAGGAATAAATTTCTCCTCTTTATTGCAAAGGGGGCAAATGTTGGTACCCCAATATTTGGTGGCCCAAATTGCAAGGCCCAATCTTTGTAAAGGCCCAAGAAATTATCAAACAAAACAAAATAATAAAAAGACTCTGAGAAAGGCGTGCAAGCATCAAGGATTGTCCAGAGCGCCATTTGTCCAGAGCGTCAGTTGTCCATAGCGTCACATTTTGATATTATTTCCAAGAGAAGAGAAAGACGTCATGATGACAAAGAACACAACATGTTTTCCCAAAGCGCCCCAGGTGTCATGAAAACTCACAAAGAAAGCCATGATAGATGGAAGCGTGCAGGGTATGAGGCTTGTGGAAGGCGCACACGTGCAGACAAGGCATTCCAGTTCCCCAAGACTAAAGGGAGCGTGCATGAGAAGCCAGAGCATCTTTGGCTTACCTCATGCAGCCCTTTCCCAGAGGAAAGATCAAGAAGGCAAGACTTGAGCCCCTCTCCTTCTGCAACCATTAATGCCAAAGCCAAAAATGGTAAAGAAGACAAAGCTACTGATAAGATACCCTGAGCACATGATGCAAAGTGCTATTACCCAGCGGACAAAAGGCGAGCAACCAATGACCACTGGTCCAAAGCATCATTATAAATAGGAGATACTTCTCCTTCAAAGTGGATCATCTCTAAACAACAACAACAACAACAAGAAACACAATAAACACATGAAACACTAGTTCTCTTCTCTAAGTCTCGGAGAAGGAACACTAAAGAGAAGTAAGAGACAGAACACGAGAGAGAGATACAAAGAAGGAGGTGAGCCAGAGAGCGCACACCTCCAGCAACCACCATAACAACAACTTCAACCATCAGAACACAACAGAGCAGCAACAACACTACACACAAAATAAAAGATGCTTTCCTCTGCAACTTAGAGGAAGAATACGAAAAGAGGAAAGGGAGGTACAAAGGCAAACAGCAGAGCGCACGCCTCCTACTCCCTTCAAACCCACCTGAAGTAACTAAGCCAACTGGAGGAAGGCAATCAACAACAATAACACGTTACACACTCAAAGAGAGAACACTGGAGAAGATGACAAGGAGAGGCGGGTAGGCAGCAAGGGCGTACACCCCCAAATCACCATCACAACAACTACTCCACCGTTGCAGCCACTACGTATCTACCGCCCCCATGGCCTTTCTTTCTCGAGTCATGGCCCTAGCCTCCGTAATAAAAGGCGTACCATCACGATAGAAATAATATCAGCTACTCCCCTTGTAATTATCTGTAGTATTTGTACGCCTTACAGAGCGTCCTTACAAATCTGACTATTAAAGGTGCGCCTAGCTGCAGCAAGAATAACATTCAGTATTTCCTTCACTTGTACTATCTGCAGAATTTGTACGCCTTTGAGGCCGTAACTTCATTAAGTTTACGAACCCCATTAATCTCTGTATAATCACATCCTTCGCAATAAAAAGGATCCGAAACAAATAGGTTATAAGAAAACCCAAAATTAAATATACCCGCTCTATTCACGAGTCTTGGATTCAAAATAGTATATTAGTATCATCTGAAAATTACAATTAAGCACATGTTTATGTCATGATTGAATAATAAATCAATATATCTCATACTTACAAGAACAAGCAAACAAAGATATTCTAAAAGCACCTATTAGAAAGATCCTAATATTAATTATTTATTTTTTAAAACATATTTGATACTTATTAATTTTACAAGTATAAATTGAAAAGAAAACACTAATTATTAAATGACACAATAAGATAATTGGTGTACGTGTTTTATACTTTTATCTACCCGTTTGTCGCTACAGTAATTTATTTATTTTTAAAAAAAATTAATTTATATTCTTACAAAATTAATCTATTAATAAATTTAGACAATAAAGAAAATGACATATATCATTTAAAAAAAAAGAGTTCCATATATCCCAAAATGATATTTTGCATAGTATTGATTAATTAGGCAATGACACATGTCATTTTTTTTAAATGTCATTTTCTTGTAATGTATTCATATTTAATGATTTTTTAATGAAATTTTTTATAAAATAAGTATTTAACATTTTTTTATGAATAATTTATTTTAGAATGTTAACTTACAACTAATTTTCTTATTTAAGTAAAACCCTAAAATATATACTTAGCACCGCTTCAATCAATGTTTGATTGGTTCAATGATCAATCCGATTTTCAAAACATTTGTCCAAATGTATATTTTTTCTGTCTCTGAATATAATTGTAACACCCCAATTTGGACTTAGAATTTTCGTAAAAATTTGCACTATTTTTTTTATAAAAAAAAACCAACATTCATTTCCAAAATTATTTATCCGAAAAGGTTTTCATCATTTGATTTAATTTGTTCATTTCTTACACTTAAAATTCTTTTCCAAAAAGAGTGTCACGTTACATCACCATTCAAAAGTACGACAATTGTAATTGCGGAATAAAAGAAAAACATCAATTGCATTACTTTATAACAAAAATAAAATTGTTTGATTTTGACCATCATGGCCATTATCCTCAAAAAGCTTAGTTTAAATGATCCAAAGTAAGACGACAACAAAAGTAAACTTCCCAGTTAAACATTGGGATTACATCAGTTTATCAGAAGGTTATCACACTAGACTTAAAATAAATAACAAAGACCAAACAAGCTACGCACTGCTACTCGTCCTCACACCCCCTAGAACTAGAGAGTCACACGGTTTTGGGTAGGCTAGGGGTCAGGTCAAATTTCGCTTTCTTTTTACTTTGCACTTAATGATAATCTAGAAAAATAATTTTCATTAAAGGCTTTTGCACAAAACCATGTATCATTGGAATTTCAAGAGTCATGCATATGTTGCAATAACAAATATCTTCCCCCTGACCAATATGAACGTGTACACTATAGGTAGAGAGAAGAGAATTTTGCATTCATTCAAAGAGCCATTAAATGACTTAAGTTACATTTCAAAAACTTTGGAATACCAAAAATTGTATTATTACTGTAGCAGTAATAAAAATTGGAAAACGTCAGAATAAAAATTAAATCTTTGCTTTTTAAAAATTTAAATTTCAATACGATCGTTTTGACATAAAGTTTGTAATTTTTGGACTTACGGTTTAAAAGTTATGAATTTTTGAAGTTATAACACTATAACTGGAAAAATCATTTCATATTCTAAATAATTAAATAGCATTTCAATATCATTTTCTAAGATAAAATAATATTCTTATAAAATATTTTTATGTCAAGAGTACATTTTTAATTTATTAAATAAAACTTATATATATATATACACACACACATATGCCCTACGTTCAAAAATATATATATATATATATATATATATATATACATAGACTCAAAATTATCACCTTTATAATTTGTAATAAATCAAAATACCATATATCAATATCTATTAAATTAATCAAATACAAATAAAAATATAATTAAAATAAATAGCCTAAATAAATTGGGCAAAACTGTGGGTCTCACAATCCTTCCCAACTTAGAGATTTCTCGTCCCCGAGAAATACATACTTGTTTAAAACAAATGAGGGTATGAATCTATCATGCTACTTTCACGCTCCTAAGTAGCATCTTCCCCATGCTCTTGACTCTACACTACTTTAACCAAGGGAATATCTTTGCCTCTCAACTTCTAACACTGCGACCATCGATCCGCAAGGGCAGCGTTTCATACGTAAGATTATCCTTGCGTTGTATAGAGTCAGGTTCAACGATGTGGGATGGGTCACTTGTAACATCCCAAATTTTAAACCCAAAGACGAATAAGAAAATAATCGTTGGAATAAAGGAAATAATTATAATAAACTACAAATAGTTATTTAAAAGAAGTATTTTAACATTAGGAAAGGATAACAATAATAATAATAAGGTTAGAAAAGAAAGGAGCATTAAAATGAAGTTAGGAACAAGCCAGAAAAATAGATAATTCGGTACTAAAACATAACAAAGGGTATAAAATTAAAATAAAAGATTTAAGACTCAAAACACAATTCCCACCGTTGGATATGAAGGTATGATTTTTAGGAAGTGGCTCGTCAAATTTGAGCAAAATCCGACGGTTAACGAAGAAGATATAGCATGGTCAACTCAAGTCAACTTTCTAGCGCTCAAGCGCGCGACTGGCATCAGACCTGGGCAAAAAGGGGCTCGCGCTCAAGCGCCAGGCCGCAGACCAGCAGCGCCAGATCTATAAAGATCGCGCACCAGCCACCCCTCTCCCCATTTTCCTCCGCACCACTCACCCTCCCCTCCACCCAAATCCGTCCCCAACACCTCCAACCACCACTAGAGCCACCATCCAGGCCGCCCCACCTTGGCCTCCACCCTTCCCCACGGTTCTCTCTCTCTCTCTCTTTCTCCCTCCTTCTCTCTCCTTCCTCCTCCTTAACCTCCACCATCTCCGGCCACCTTCTTCACCTCCGGCCGCCACCGCCGTGAGCCGTGGCCACCACCACGGTGAGTCTCCCCATCTCTCTCTCCTCGGATCTCGCTGGTGTTGTTACTAACCGTGATCACACTGGGCTTGTGTCGGGAACCCCGAGGCTTGAAGCTTTTGCCCGGATCCAGCCGCGATCGTTCTCGTTAACGAGGAGCAACATCGACGCCGTCATCGTCGCCGAGCCACAACCCAGGTTCTTTTTAAAAGAAAGCCCGAGGTAAGAAGGGTTCGTATTACCTCTACTTAAGAAGTAAATTCTAGGATGTTATAGTGATGACTGAGAATAGGATAATTAGGAAATAAGTTAATGAACCTTAGGGTAGTCCCCACTAATATAAATAATTTATTTAAAATTGATAATGGAATAAATTGGTGGTGCATAGAATAAGGTCCGGAGTGAATGAGTGTATTTAGGATATTAAAAGAGTTATTATAAAATGAAAGTGTAGGAAAACATAACATAAAATCAAGGGAAATAAGTTAAGGAAAAACCAACGGAACTTGGGAGTAAAAGAATAAAAGGGTAAACGTATTAAGCATAAAGAGTAGAATTAATAAACTTAAGAGTAGAATTAATAAGCTAAAAGATAATAAGTGAAATAGTAAGTGAAGATTTAAGTGGGATAGAAGAGAGGTTATAATGTGGAATAATAAAAACGTGCGGAGCCAAATAGGAAATGAGAATAAAATAATGAATTGGATGAAAAAGAAAATAGATAACTGGTAAAAGAAATTAGTAAAAAGGTGATAAAACAAGGAGAGTGTCCGTTAATAGGGAAGTTAAATAAAAGGTTGTAATAAGTTATGGAAACTAAGTTAAGGTAATATGGTCGTTAATTTAGAATGGTAAAATAAAATAGTGATAATAAGTTAAGTAACTGTGTAAGACCGAGGAAATGAGGAAAATAACCAAGAACTAGTAATTAGAGTTAGAATATAAGGTACGTGGCCAGGCCGGGTAGAGTTAGCCCGGTATGGGAATAATTAATAACGAAAAGTACTTAACTATATGATGGCAAGGAAATGATAATAAGTCGTCAAGGAAAGGATTGAGTGCAATGAATAAATAATAGAGATTAAGGAAGAGTTAAGAAATTAATAGAATTAAAGAGAATTAAGGAACTAAAAGTAAAGAGAAAAGACTAAGACGAATTAATAAAGAGAATGAGAATAAAAGATAAACAACACAGGTTGGTCGTATTGACCCTGTGGCCTAATAAAGATAAATGGTCAACGGCGCAGGTTGGTTGTATTGACCCTGTGACCCTATAATAATAAATGGTAAACTGCACGGGTTGGTTGTATTGACCCTGTGGCCCAATAATAATAATAAATGGTCAACGGCGCAGGTTGGTTGTATTGACCCTGTGGCCCTATAATAATAAATGGTAAACGGCGCATGTTGGTTGTATTGACCATGTGGCCTAATAATAATAAATGGTAAACGGCGCAGGTTGGTTGTATTGACCCTGTGGCCTAATAATAATAAATGGTAAACGGCGCAGGTTGGTTGTATTGACCCTGTGACCTAATAAAGATAAATGGTAAACGGCGCAGGTTGGTTGTATTGACCCTGTGGCCAAAAGATAAAGTAAAAGAAAAGAAAAAGATAAAGAAAAAGAAAAGTAAAAGAAAAAGAAAAGGAAGAGAAGAAGAAAAAGAAAAGAAAAAGAGAGTGTAGAAATAATAAGAGAACTAAGAATGAAAATAAATGAATGAATGAGGTAAATTGAATAGCGAATTAAGAATTGAAATAAATGATTGGCGGACCAAAAAGTGTAATGAAATACGAGAACTGTTAGAGAATTAGAAATTAAGAGAATGTGAGAATAAGTGAAGAATAAAAAGAAAATTTAATATATGGATAATGTATGATAATAATAATGTAGGCTTAGTTATTTACTATGTCTTCTTATAGGATTTATCTTTTTAAGTTCTGTGTAATGCTACCCTTCTTGCTATATTTTTACAGGTGCGGAAGCGGAGCTTACACTGTTGCAGGCCGAACTGGAAACTCTCCACCACGTGGAGTGTGTTGTGATACCATGAGCGGATTTTCTTTTTAAGTATATTAAAAACTGTGATTTTTGTAATTTAATATGCGTAGTAATCGTATGCCCTGAATTGGTACTATTGGGCTTTAGGTTTGATCTGGCTTTTATGCTAGTGTGTTTTGTGTTTTTAAATAATTCTGGACTGACAGGTTTAAGAAGAAAAATTTTGGGAAGTCCGAAAAACAGAGAAAACTCTGCCGGATTTTCCTGAGAATTTTTATAAGTAATTAAGTTTTAAAAGGAATTTTCGAACACCAATTTTTATAAAACTCAAATTTAACTAACATAAGTGAGGGTGTTACATCACTAACATACTTTCTCAATTGAGATACATGGAAGACATTGTGTAGGTTTGAAAACATATGGGGTAAATTTATTTGGTATGCTACAGGTCCGACACGCTTCTGGATTTGATAAGGTCTTATAAAACGAGGGGTTAGTTTCCCAATTTTGAGCACTCTGTCAATACCGGTAGTGGGAACTACTCTCATGAATACGTGGTCATTTTCATTGAATTCAAGCAGAGTCCTCCTTTTATCATGATGGTTTTTCTGCCTGCTCTGTGGGTCCTCATCTTCTCTTGAATCAGCTTGACCTTATCTGTCGTTTGTTGTACTACATCCGGTCCTAACTACAAATTCTCTTCAGTCTCAAACCAACACAAAGGAGTTCTACATTTTCTTCCATATAGTGCTTCGTAGGGTGCCATCCCTATACTCGAATGAAAACTGTCGTTGTAAGTGAACTCAATCAATGGCAAGAAAGAATCCCAACTTCCATCTTCTTCCAACACACATGATCTTAACAAATCCTCCAAAGTCTGAATAGTTCGTTGTGACTGACCATCCGTTTGAGCGTGTTAAGCCGAACTCAAGTGTAGTCTTGTTCCCAGCGCTTTCTGCATACTATCCCAGAATTTTGAAGCAAACCGGGGATCCCTATCTGACACAATACTCGAAGGAACTCCATGTAACCTGTACACCCTACTTTATTAATGCCCAAATTACCCTTAATTAATTGTGAACTTAAAAATATCTTTCAAACTCTTAATTACATATGAAAAATCTCCGAAAAATCGGACAGAGTTTACTTTGTTTTTTGGACAATTCCAAAATATTAGTTTTCCTATGAACCTGTATCGAACATAGTCTCTTAGAAAACAGAAAGCCAGCAGGGCAAAGTATATCAGGGTGCAGTAATTACATCATTTCCCAATATAAATACAAGTTGTGAAGTAGTTTTAGCTTTCCAAAAGATAAATCCCCTTTTTCAAAAGATGAAGCCCTGGGCCATCCCAAAATAATATTTACATAGTTTGTTAAGCAGGTTAGTTATACACCAGCTAGTGCCAAAACACAGCCCAAAATTAACCCATTATATAGTACTACGACTTACACTCCCCGGGGGGGAGTGTACTTCTGCTCGGCCAGACCAGGTGTATGCTCAGTCTCGGTACCTGTGTAAAAACAACAAGGATGTGAGCATTACACAATACTTAGAAATATCTTCTAAAAAGACATAGCAAATAACTAAGTCATTACTATTAACTATAACTTAAGTAACATTATGCTCACTAAGTTCTTAGCCCATTTTCATGTTTTCAATGTGCCTCTCTAGTCTTTCTATTCTTTCTCTATTATAATTCTCATGTCTTTTATAGTTTTCCTTATCTTTCGTTTTCATAGCCTTCGTTTGCTTTTCTAATCTCTTCATTCTTTCTTATCTTTCACTCACGTCACGGCGGGTCCTGATATCTTTACTTCACACACCACTAGGGCGGGTCCTATTCTTATCAATCTACACACACCATAAAGGCGGGTCCTATTATCATATTACTCACTCCATTATGGAGGGTCATTCACACACTTATTCTTATTCACATTCCATTAAGGAAGGTCATTCATACACATTCACGCTCCTATCGGAGGGTCATTCATACATTTTCACACTCCACTTAGGGAGGGTCATTCATACATTCTCACGCTCCACTTAGGGAGGGTCATTATCTCGCTCCTTTCAGAGGGTCATTATCTCACTCCTTTTGGAGGATCATTATCTCGCTCCTTTGGGAGGGTCATTCATATATTTTCACGCTCCACTTAGGGAGGGTCATTCATACTTGTACAATTCACCCTTATCATAATCATACACAACACACACATCTTAATCATATCTTCACTCACCATATTAGGTGGGTCCATTCATACAAATTCACACATCATAGTCCTATATTCACTCACCATACAAGGTGGGTCCATCTCACATTAGTAGTATAATTCCATTTTTCACTCATCATCACACATATCACATTCATATACTTACACACATCATATTAGTTGGGTTCATTTTTACATTAGTCTTTTAGTTTCATTATCCATTTATCAACACTCTTAATTAATTCATTAACTACTTAGTTTTCATTCTAATTCCATTATAAGTTCTAAAGTTCTTACACATTCGTTTCTCAATTACATTACTCTTTACCCATAATCCTATCAATTTATTCTCAACAACAATTATCATTTTCCACTTAGCACACACAACCCTATATTTTCCGCATTTATTATTCATCATCAATCTATATTATAACAAGTTTACAACTATCTTTTTCCTTTTCTTTATCTTCCCCACAATTATCCTTATATTGTCATATTCCATGTCTATCATAAATTCATATTTTTACAAGCATACAAACAAGTTCTTTTCTTTATTTATTTACTTAAAAATCTATTATTATCAAATACCCTAAGGTTCATTATTCTCTCAATCCCCTATCCTTAGTCATCACTATAAACAATCTAGAATCTATCCTCTAAATAGAGGTAATACCCCATCCTTACCTCAATGAAGGGAGAGAGAATGAGAGAGTACCCACAAGCCCTGGATTTCCTTCTTGTGCCCTAGAACCTCTTAAAGCTTGAACCTCTAAGCTTAACTTGCCCCCATAGAATAGCCACCAAGGGATGAGTGGAAATAGTATCAAGTGTTGAGTTTTATGGAGGTATGGATTTATCTTCTACTTGGGAGGGTGAGGGCATGAGAGAGAGTGGTTCTCCATAGCCATGGTATTAAGAGAGAGAAAGCTTCAAGGTATGTGCGTATGGTGGGGGTGGCGTGTGATAGGGTTGATGGTGGGGTGATGAAACTTAACCTTGATGCTTGATGATGGAGGTGGTGTGATGGTTGATGTTCTTGAATGGGAGCTTGACTCTAGCTCATGAAAGTGAAGGAGAGAGAATGGAGAAGAAGTGGAAATGAAGCTTTGCCTTGTGGTGGTGATGGAGATGATGATGGTGAGCTTGGGTCATGGTGGAAAACCTTGAGGAAGATGGTTATGGAGTTGGTTTGTCTTGGAAGCTCATGTTTCTAACTTGGTGGAGAGGGTTTGGGCGTGTAACCCACTTGGGTTCCCTTTATTTTTTTCACTTCAGCAGCGTGTTAATCGATTAACCAGTGTAATTTTGGCCCCTTTTCATTTTACCACTGATTAGGTAGCAATTCAGTTCACCATTCCTTTGCATTTCAAAGTGCCATAACTTCTTCGTTAACCGTCGGATCTTGCTCAAATTTGAAGGCAAGCTTCCTTACATACTACCCTTCATATCCAACGGTGGAATTCATGTTTAGAGTTGTGAATCTTTTATTTTGAATTTCCTAATGTAGGGTATTTAAAACCCTGCAAAAGCACTTTCTAACGCTCATTTTCCCCTCTTTCAACCTTTTACTCTTTGCTAAGGCTATCTAACCACTTTATAGCACGAAAAATAATCCTAATCCATCACCTTAATTATTCTTGAACATAATTATCATTTTTCTAATCCCATCATTATTCTAATTATTCTGGGAATCAAAATTCAAGATGTTACATAACCTCACTATTTCACTGATGTACAAGTTTGCCAGTTTCACTAGAGAATACTTGATATTTACTAGAAGAAAATGAGTTGTCTTAGTGAGTTGGTCTACTATTACCCAAATAGCATCATGCCCTTTTTGCATTCTGGGAAAACCGGACACAAAAACCATCGAAGTACTGTCAAACTTCCAAATCGGTACTGCCAACAGTTGCAACTCTCCTCCAGGCTTCTTGTGCTTAATCTTGGCCTTCTGACACACCAAACACCTTGACACAGACTTGGCTACTTCTCTTTTCATACCTGACCACCAGAAAATCTTTTCAAATCTTGATACATCTTAGATGCTCCAGGATGAAAACTTAATCTACTCTTATGCGCTTCTTCCAAGATCATTTCTTTAATCTCTTGGTTGTTTGGCACACAAACTCGTTCTTTGAATCTTAGAACTCCATCTGTTCCCAGCTGAAACTCTACTTCCTTTCCACTCTCTGATAGTTCCTTCTTAACTCCCGATCTGCTAACTATAACACCTTCACTTGTTCCATGAATTCATTGTTCACCTTCAAAGTCCCTAATACCATACTCCTTGAGTTAAACTCTATCGCCAAGTTCAGTTCTCTAAACTTCTCTATTAGTTCCAACTCCTTCACTATCAAGGCAGATACATGAAGAGATTTCCTACTTAATGCATCAGCCACGATGTTTGCTTTTCCAGGATGATACTGTACTTCAAAATCTTAGTCCTTCAAAAACTTCATCCACCTTCGTTGCCTCATATTCAGTTCCTTTTCATCGAACAGATACTTCAAACTTTTGTGATCACTGAACACCTCAATTCTTACTCCATAGAGATGATGCCTCCAAATTTTTAGAGCAAATACTACTGTTGCCAGCTCCAAATCATGTGTCAGATAATTTTGTTCATGAATCTTCAATTGTATTGACGCATACGCCACCACTTGACCATCTTGCATTAACACACATCTCAATCCTTGCTTCGACGCATTGCAATACACACAAAAAGTCTTTGTAGGGTCGGGTAAAACCAACACCGAAGCGGATGTCAACCTTGTCTTTAGCTCATGAAAACTCTCTTCACATTTCTCTGTCCAAATGAATGCGTGTCCCTTCCTTGTCAACTTGGTTAATGGCAACGACAATCTCGAAAATCCTTCTATGAATCTTCGATAGTAACCAACAAGACCAAGAAAACTCCGGATCTCTATTACTGTCGTTGGTGTTTTCCACTCCAAAACTGCTTTCACCTTCTCATGATTTACTGCAATTCCATTCCTTGTGATCACATGTCCTAGAAAATTTACTGATTCCAACCAAAAATCGCACTTGGACAACTTTGCGTATAACTCTTTTTCTTTTAACACCTTTAATACCTTCGCCAAATGCTCTGCATGCTCCTCATTGTTCCGCGAATCGATTAAAATGTCATCAATAAACACGACGACAAAAGAATCTAAAAACGGGTGAAAGATTCTATTCATGTAATCCATGAATACTGCGAGCGCATTAGTCACACCAAAAGGCATAACTAGATACTCGTAATGCCCATATCTTTTTCGGAAGGCAGTCTTCGGGACATCTTCTTCTTTCACCCTAATCTGGTGATAACCTAATCTTAAGTCAATCTTTGAGAACACAGTTGCTCCTCTCAGTTGATATATCAAATCGTCAATTCTAGGCAACAGATACCTATTCTTGATTGTTACCTTGTTTAGCTGACAGTAGTCAGTGCACAACCTCATACTACCATCATTCTTCTTGATGAATAAGACTGGTGCTATCCGTGGTGAAACACTTGGTCCGATGAACTGCTTTTCCAATAACTCCTCCAATTGCTTCTTTAGCTCCACCAACTCCATTGGGGCCATGCGATACGGTGCTTTCGAAATCGACGTTGTTCTAGGAATTAAATCAATTGCGAACTCAACTTCTCGCACAAGAGGTAATCCTGGTATTTCCTCGGGAAAAACCTTGGGAAAATCCTTAACAACAGGAAGCTCCTCCAGCTTTTTCTCCTCCTTGACGTCCAATGAAGCGAGAAACATGTAAATCATGGCTCCATCTTTCCATGAAGCTTTGATTTGATTGACAGTTACGTGCTCGGGTTTTAAAGGTCGGGGTACATAAGTACTTGGCCTATTAAACATAAGGGTCTTGTCGGCACAATTCAGCAGGACATGGTTAGCAGTTAACCAATCCATACCTAAAATTATGTCAAGTTGGGTAAGGGGTAAAATGATTAAATCTACTAAATATTCTCTATCTTCTATTCCTAAGGGACATTTCGAAATGAAAGAAGATACCATGACTGGGTCATTGGTTGGGGTAGACACAATTAAATCAAAAGGCATACTATCTACTAGTAATTTTAATTTATCCACTACATCACGAGCAATAAACGAATGCGTAGCACCCGAATCATACAACACACTTAAAGGTACCTTAAGAATGAAATACCTACCTTGGATCATGTTGGCATTGCTAGCAACTTCTGCTCCACTCATCGTGAAGACTCTTCCTTGTCCACGGGGCCTAGCTGCATCCACCGCATTCACTTCCCGCTTGGGTTCTGGGCAGTTCCTTGCTATATGCCCTGGCTTGTTGCAGTCGAAAAGTTCGGCAGTGAAGTCTGTGGCACAAGCTGCAAGTGGTGGACCAATGAGGCAATCGTTGGAGAACATGAATTCTCATGGTGGGTTCAGATCCCCAGGTCCTTATGGACAGGGTGGTGGTAGGAGAGATGCTCGTTTTGGAGGGGCGAGATCCCAATGTGGTTTTAACCATAACAACAGCCAAAATCCGCATCGTCACAACAACAACAATCACAACAACAATCACAATCGCAATAATCAGACAAGAGGAAACAACAACAACAATCGCGGTGGATACCGTGGCAATGGTAACAACAGTGGTGGTAGCAATAACAATGGAGGAAACAGAAATAATGGGAACAATGGAGGAGGAGGTCAAGGTAACATAGCTCCATTTTGTAGCAAGTGCAACAAGTATATATATATATATGAACGTATGGCATATGTGTATATATATATATATATATAATTATAAGTTTTATTTAATAAATTAAAATACCATATATCAATATCTATTAAATTAATCACATACAAATACAAATATAATTAAAATAAATAGCCTAAATAAATTGGGAAAAATTGTGGGTCTCACAATAATCACTAGTTAATGCTTTGATTTTGTCTTTTTTTTTATGACGCCTATTTCGATTTTCAATGTTGTTAATTATTTCTTTTTCACAAACACCATTTTTTATTCAACATTTTTTAGAGTCTCGATAATAATTATTATCATAGTTTTGAAAATGTATTCTAAATGTTATCAATTCTAATATCACTAAAAATATTAATTAACTTCCTTAATCCCGGAACAAGACTAATCCAAATGTTTATATTTAGAGACAGATGGAGTAAAATTGAAGAATTGTTTATTCTTTATAAAAGGCATTTTTTTTAAAGAAAACCAATAATAAAAGTTGTATGGAAAATATAAATGTCTGTTTAGTTTGCAAAAAAATATTTCTTGTTTTCATTTACAAAAACTATTGATAATTATAATTATGATCTCGTGTTTTTATTTCAATTTTTTGTTAATAATAAATGTGGTCCTGTGTTTTAATTTCATTTCTTATTTTCAAAATTTTATATAGAAAATAGTGAAAACAATAAAAAGTTATTTTTACTATTTTATGTATAAATATTTGAAAAAAGAAACAAAATGAAAACACGGGATCATATTCATAGTTAATAAAACTTGTAAATTAAACATGAGGTAATAATTATAATAATCAATAATTTTAAAAATGAACACAATGTTTTCGCAAACCAAATAAAGCCTAAGTTCACTAATCTTTAATATTTTAAATTCCCAATTTAAAAAATGTTTTAAATTCATCGATTTTCAAAATAAAACTACATTGTCAAATTGTTTAACTACTAATGTTTTTTTTTCTTTTTTGAACTTTAACTACTCCATATCTCATAAGTTATGTTAATTTAAAAATTGCACATAAATTTAGAAATGAGCAAATGTTATACTGAAAGAATTTTGTATATTTTAACTAAATTATCCTCATTTAATAATAGAAGAGAGAGTAAGAGAGAGTTGTAATAAATGTATGAAAATTACATTGAAGAGAGATAAAAAATGAGTGATAAAGAAGAGAATGTAATAAATAAGAGTATGCTTGAAAAAAATGTAAGTGAATATTGGATTTCTAAAGATACATAATTTATGAAATAAAAGTAAAATTTCTAAATAGGGTCCTACTTTTTTGACCCCCTTGTTTAATTAGTTAACCCCCTTGTTTAAATGAAAATTCCATAATATCCTTACAAATTTTCAATAAACCCAAAATACCCCTTTTTTATTTACTTTATTAACCCCAAAAAAAAAGAGGAAAAAAAAAGAAAAAAAAGAATTTAAGCAGCGTGGAGGTGGAAAACCCCCCTTCACGGTTACCACCGGTGCCGTTCATGGTTGCTGCCAGCTCTGTTCGGTGCTGTTGTGGGGTGTTATCCCACATGTACCGGCAAGCCGGTTTGTTGATATACGACGATGATAACGGGTTCTTGGTTAAAGAACACCGTCACTGAGTCGGGATATTTGGGGTGTTGTGTGTGTCGTGTGTAAAGCAACGGAATGAGATTGTTGTTCATACCTTGGTCATTACCTCTATTTATAGGGTGAAGGGTATGATGTACCATGATGGGCCATTAAGGTGGCGGTTGTAACGGCTCCATGAATGCCATCATTAGCAGCATAATGACGAACCGTTATGTCGGTTACATATTGATTGACTATTGATGCCGAATTGCCGGTATGCCGAATTGATGCTTGTTGGTCCGCGATACCGGTTATTATTTGTCCGTGATACCGGTCCATAACAGTAGCCCCCCAGCTCGGTGCTGTGACGTAAGGAGGAGCGTCGAGGTATGAATAGGAAAGACCGATATAAGCGTTGAATTTTTTGTGACTATGAAACGGATCATTATCTTCGATTAAATTCTTCAAATCTTTCAATTGATTTCAAAGGAGGGAAAACAATACAATATTCTCAATGTCCGGAACCAGAGTTTGAAGGGGGGAACTCGGTGCAAGGTTTCTCGAGTCGTCTAGTGAGTTCGAAGGAAGAAATCTAGCATGAAGATTCCTTGCTTGCCGGATACAAGACCTAAGGGAGAAGCCCAATTGAGGGTTCCTCACTCTTGGCAAGAGTCCGGGAAGAGAAATTCAACATGAAGTATTTCTCATTCTAACCCGTAAAGCGAATAGGGAAACTCGACACAAGGTTCCTCACCATCAACAAATGAGTCCGGATAAGGGAATATAGCAATGTGTTCCTCGTCTTTGGAAGCATATTGAATATTGAAGAAAATATCAGAGTAAGGAAACCTCATGTGCTAGAATAATCGTGATGGGGAATATTTTTTATTCTCCTCTTGAAAAAGTTTATTGTCCGTTGACGATAATCCCGGAGTCCTTTTTAGACTAGCCTGAGAAAATTGAGGCATCATGTTTGTACCTTTCAATAAAAAATAACAATTATTTTCATATCAATAAAAATAGATGATAACAATATATGATGATGGTACTAAGACCCAGTATCTTTTCTTTTCCTGTTTCGGTAAGTTAGCAATATGAAAACAATAATGAATGAGGATTTAAACAATATCAAAGGCATTCAAGGGAAATAAATTTCCTTCCCTAATTTTAGGAGGTGAGTGCGCTTCGGCTTCCAAAGTTACAAAATTAGCATTTGTTTCTGTTTTCTTTTGCTTTATTATTAATGGGCTTGTCCCTAGTATTGTTTTTCAAACGGGCTTGGCCCATTTTCCCTTCGTTGGAATGGGGCTGGGGAGTCTTCATCTCCTTGCTGCAGAAACTATTGTACTCCTCATGGGAGCTGCAGGTGACGCGAGGATGGCGGACGAGCGGTGCCAGGCTCATTGGAAGAGGTGGCAGCGGAGGCATAATGAAAAATGGTCATCCGATGGTAGCTGGTGATAGAGATGTTGACGTATTGAAGTGGTGGGGCACACCGTGACGATGATGAGAGATGGTAGCACGAGGATGCTTACTGAGATCGATGCCGCTATGGCGGACGGTGAGTCGCGATCCGGATTCGTTAAGTGTTTTGGATTTTGCGCTTGTCCTCTTTTGGTTGTAGACGGCTTGGAGATGATTCAGACTATATTCTCTTCCAATCGACCATGGCTGGTCTGAATTGGTGAGGAAGATGAAGTCTAGTCCCAATTGGCGATGGGGTTGAAAGCCGGTGACGTGGAGTCACGGTTGGGTTGCAATCGTGGTGAGGCTCCGGTTCTGGCGCTGGGTAGTGATGGTGGCTTCATGGGATTATGTCTCCGGTTCATAGATCCAGTCCTATGCTAGCATAACTGATGTTGTATTTCTTCTCTCATTCTATTCTTTTTTTTAATGAGGTTGGCTGAAGTTGATTGGCAATGTTCCTGCTGACGGCGAAAGACTGATTTGCCTTCTTTTTACCTAGTTATGATATAATTCGTTTTTTTTTACCCGGTTCCATGTTAAGGGCTTCGAATTGTTGATTGTAAGGTGGTGGGAATTGATTTACCGCTCCCACTGTGGTCGCCAATGTTGTGGGGTGTTATCCCACATGTACCGGCAAGCCGGTTTGTTGATATACGACGATGATAACAGGTTCTCGGTTAAAGAACACCGTCACTGAGTCGGGATATATGGGATGTTGTGTGTGCCGTGTGTAAAGCAACGGAATGAGAGTGTTGTTCATACCTTGGTCATTACCTCTATTTATAGGGTGGTTGGAGGGAGACACTGTAATGATGAGTCATGATGGCCATTAAGGCTGAAGAGTAACGGCTCCATGAATGCCATAATTAGCAGCATAATGATGAACCGTTATGTCGGTTATGTATTAATTGATTATTGATGCCAAATTGCCGGTATGCCGAATTGATGCTTGTTGGTCCGTGATACCGGTTATTATTTGTCCTTGATACCGGTCCATAACAGTAGCCCCCCAGCTCGGTGTTGTGACGTAAAGAGGAGCGTCGAGGTATGAATAGGAAAGACCGATATAAGCGTTGAATTTTTTGTGACTATGAAACGGATCCTTACTATGACATTTTCTTCAATATTCAATATGCTTCCAAAGATGAGGAACACGTTGCTATATTCCCTTATCCGGACTCATTTGTTGACGGTGAGGAACCTTGTGTCGAGTTTCCCTATTCGCTTTAGGGGTCAGAATGAGAAGAACTTCATGTTGAATTTCCCTTCCCGGACTCTCGCCAAGAGTGAGGAACCCTCAAATTGGGCTTCCCCCATAGGTCTTGTATCCGATAAGGAATGAATCTTCATGCTAGATCTCTTCCTTCGAACTCACTATACGACTCGAGAAACCTTGCACCGAGTTCCCCCCTTCAAATGTTCTGTTGTAGAACGCCTGGTACTTGAGCTGAGCGGTCAAGTGTCCAGTATTCTACTGTTTGCTTTCAGACTGCAGATTGGCACCCTGATTTCCAAGATACCAGCTCTATTGTCGTTCTCAATGATTTTGGGGGTGGTGTGTGTGTTTGTGTGGGATTGAAGGATGCATACCTGGTTACCCTCTGCCTGCTTATATAAGCTGATATCCTTACCGTTGGGTTTCCCTCCTCATCAATGGAGTGGTCGAATTAGTGCTAACGGCAAGTGATAATGACAGGAGTAAAGGGGTCATAATTGGAGAGTTGCTGCTTATCATGATACTGGAATCCAAGAAATTCGGACTTAATGGCCTTGTCTTCTGAGTAACCGTTATACCAGTTTTGCGAGGTAAGGAATCCTATGTCAGTCAACGAGAAGTCTTCTTCTTCGCCAATTTGGAGGAATAGAGGATTTGGGCCACTAATGGGCCTCTTATACCGGTAATCCGGTTTCAAGGGTTACTGGGCTACTAAAGAGTCTTTTATGTTGAGAAACTGATTCAATAGGAGCATGGGCCTTTATAAGACCTCCAAATCCGGTAAACCGGTTTTATGACGTTCAAGTCCCTTAAAGGGGCCTTTATAGCCGATAAACCGGTTTACTGAAGTATTTTCCTAAATCCGGTCCATAACAGGTGCTATTCACGATGCTGTCCTGTTCCAGTTGTTGCTGATGGTGCGGTTCGTGGTGTGGAGCCGGTACCAGCATACAAACCCATGTTTATCGCACTATGCATCTGCCATGGCCACTTGCTGCTTGGTTGTACCTTAATGACACGGAAGAAGGGAAGGCAGATCTGGTTTGGCTTTCACGGTGCAATCTTCATGGTTACCCAGTGACCGCCGTCGAACTTCACCCCACTAGTTACCGCCGCCGCTGCCATGCTCTTCCGCTCTCAACGACGACAACGGCGAGGATGATGACAAATCCAAATTCTCGCGGTAAGGGTGACGACATGGGTGCAATGCTCTTCCCGCCCTGCTTATGGGCCCTCACCGTGGAACAGCCATCTCCTTCCATGGCAGTAGCGGTCTCGAATCGAGACACCACGGTTGCACTCCCTTACCTCCGAGCCTCCGATTCCACCATCAACAGCAAAGCCACCGCCGCACCGACGCTCCAGTTACGGCAAAAGCAGAGAGCGAGGCCACTTTGGTTCGTTCGCGATCGCATCGGCAAAAGCCTTTAGCACATTCTCGCTTTGCCTTCAGCGAGAAGGAAAAAAAAGAAAAAAAAATAAAGTAAGGTTAATAGAGTCTTAAACAAAAAAAAGTGGGTTAACTAATTAACGGAATGGGTCAAAAAAGTAATTCCCTCTAAATACACATAACTTATGGGACAAAAGGAGTAATGTTTTTAACCCGATTAAAAAAAGGCTCATTCTTTAATGCATAGAAAGAGATAACTTGCATCAATGCAAGGTTCCAATTTTAACCATTGATATATTATAAAATATTGTCAATAGCTGAGATTTAACGTAGACAATTAAGAAAATGACAATTATACCCTTTAATCATTCATCCCATGACCAACATCTAAGTCCCAACTGCTGCTATCGCAGGCTACCTCCTCATATACTTGCTATCACTGTGAAGAAACTTTTATCTCCTATAAGATCTAAATATAAACAAACACTAAACTGAAATATAAGTGTTGTTTCCCATCAAGTATCTTTACAACCTTACACACATAGATTAGTCACATTTAGCTTCAAATCTTATGACATATCTTAGGAGCAATGAACTATCTGGTAAATATATTTCACAAAGAAGTGTTATATAGACAATCATTCTCTCTTAATGCCATCAAAACTATAAGAAATCAAATTAACCATAAGAGTAATTGTTCATGATGTTCTTGGTAAAACCTAGAGATATGACCATCTTCACAAACAAAAGATCTGACCACCGTCGTCGCACTATTGCCGAATTTGTTGTAGCTGCTGTCATCGGCTCTTAACTGGATCTATGTAACTACGTGAATGGAGGAGTTTTGGTTCGTCACAGCGACATGAATGTTGTTGGGTGGATCCAAAAAAACAAAAATGACCATCAATAACGAGGAAGAAGGTAGAGAAAATGAACGACGGTGATTATCGCCAGAAAAGTGGTGGCAGAATGGCGAAGGGCAGTGTAATGAAAGTGAGGATGCAGATGTAATTAAAAATTAAGAGTAAGGGGGTGTTTGTTTGGAGGTATAAAATTGTATTCCTCGGAATAAGAGGTAGTTATAAAATATGCTTGTGTTTGGTACAAAGTACAAAAAATATATTCCCAGGAAAATTTTATTCCCACCATTTTCATTCCCACCAAAAAGCTTGGGAATAGATCATTCCCACCTCTCCCTAATTATGAAAGTATTGTTTGAAAAATGATTTAGAGACCTACAAGCCTACAAACCTACACATAAGATTATGACACTTGTTATTTTCAAGTTAAAAAAAATTAAATAAAAGAACTTAAATGACAAATGTCAAGATCTATTGTGTAGGCTTATGATTAGGTTTTTTTTATGTAGGTCTCTCAATTATTGCTCGTATTGTTTTACCCTTACCCGTATTAAGTACAAATATAAATATTGATGAGTGAAGCCTGACGAGGCTATTATTGTTTGTTGCTACATACGCTAGACTGCTAGTTTTAAGATTGTCAATTCCCTAATTAGGAGTTTAAGACTGTCATTTGTTTCTTTTTTTAGGCTTGTTTCTATGTTGCTTTTTTCTTTAGCTTTTTGCTTGATTATACTAAACATACATGTTTTGGTAGATGCATATCTTGTGTGTATGTATGTTTTAATCAAAGCCACTAATTTTTACTTATTAACAAATCTCAACTACTTAATATGTCCGTCTTTGAATGGCATTTTAATCCTCTACTTTGTTTGCAAAGTTACTATTCTTCACATTGGAAAGTTTGTTGAGTTGGTGTATTTCCGATCAGTGCTGCTGATATAGTAGCTGCAATATTTTGCAGATATGCTAACATAATTACTGTTTTGGTTGGGAACATGGCAAGGAAGTAACTATCAAATAGTTTGGAAATTAGATGGGTTGGCTCAATATTGATGCTAGACTGTAATTGCTTTAAGTGATGGAATATAGAAACTTCCTTATTGTTAAATGATACTTTATCACTCTTAAGGGTATTTTGATAATTATACAATGTATTTTTGGGAATATATATTATAACCGAAACAAACATATAAATTATTCCCAGGAATGTTAAAAAAAATTTCAGCAATCACATATGTCAACCAAACATGTTTTCTAAAATTCCTGGCAATGATATTCCTTACAATAAGATTCCTGGGAATACAATTTTACCACTCGAAACAAATGCCCCCTAAGGATAAAAATGAAATTGTGCACACACTAATGCAAGTTAGCTCTTTCATGCATCTAAGAATGAGCCTGAAAAAAAAAACTGATGTAACTGATGTTTTTTTGACTACTCTCGTTAGCTATGTTGCACTAATGCGGGTACAGTATCGGGTACGAGGTACAACATTTTTTAAAAAATTAGGGTACGAGTACGTCAATATAAATTCTAATTTTATGAATAAATATATATAAATAAGGTGCAAATAAACAATTTTGGCATTGAAATAGCATATGAGTATTATAAAATTAGATGTTGATGCTCAAAATAAGTCAAGATATAATATTGAAAGGTTGATTATAACATTAAAATATAAATTCTAGGGCAAAAATTATATTATTAATACAATCCAAATCTAAAATATACTTTAACATATCAGTTGCAAATACCCAGAAATATTATACGTGTACCAATATTCAAGATGTACCCGGCACCAGTGTAGGAGTACCCACGTTTCCCAGCTCGTTAGCATTTTTAAAAAAAAAAAAAAAAGAATTGCACGTTTCACGCGTGGGCAACGAGCCAACCTTTTCTCTGTTCCCACTTTCTATAAAAATCCCTTCGAAACTGTCGCATTTTCTTTCAATATGAACCGTTAAATTTCCATTTCCATTTCTCATTGCCACATTTTCTCTCTTCCTCCCCTTCATTCCCCTCCCCATCAACCAAACAAAACCTTCCTCTCTCTCTCTCTTCTCTTCTGGGTTTTCAATCCATTTTCCTTCGTTTCCTGCATCTGCACACCGTAGATCAGTACTCGACGGAAAATGGACGTTCGCCCGCGACCCATCACCACCTCCACCGCCGGCGAACCCCTCAAAACCCAGAAGCTGAAGCATAATCCCCACAACAACGACTCTCCACAACTTCCATTACTCCCTCTCTACATCACTAACGCCGTCTTCTTCGGCCTCTTCTTCTCCGTCGCCTATTTCCTCCTCCACCGTTGGCGCGACAAGATCCGCACATCCACCCCCCTCCACGTCGTCACCGCCTCCGAAACCGCCGCTATCATCTCCCTCGTCGCCTCCTTCGTCTACCTCCTCGGCTTCTTCGGCATCGGCTTCGTCCAACCCATCGCCTCCCGCGCTTCCTCCGACGAAGATGACCTCTCCGATGACGAAATTATCGCCAAAGAAGACTCCCGAAACCCCGGCCCATGCCCCGCCGCACTCACCGACTCCTGCCCTCCGAAGACCGTAACAACACCATCTCAATTGCCATTGCAAAAGATCACTAATCCAAAAATTCCTATTACCCATGATGACGAGGAAATCGTGCACTCTGTAGTTTCAGGGGCAATTCCGTCTTATTCCCTGGAATCCAGGCTGGGAGATTGCAGGAAAGCGGCAGCAATTAGGCGCGAGGCGGTCCAGAGGCTGACTGGAATGTCATTGGATGGATTGCCTGTCGAAGGGTTCGACTACGAATCGATATTGGGGCAGTGCTGCGAGATGCCGATAGGGTTTGTTCAGATTCCGGTGGGAGTGGCAGGGCCGTTGTTGTTGGATGGGGTGGAGTACACTGTGCCTATGGCCACCACAGAGGGTTGCCTCGTGGCGAGTACTAACAGAGGGTGCAAGGCGATTTACGCTTCCGGTGGAGCTTCGTCTGTGATGCTCAGAGATGGCATGACTAGGGCCCCTGTTGTTAGGTTCGCCACTGCCTTGAGGGCTGCTCAGTTGAAATTCTACTTGGAAGATCCTCTCAATTTTGACACCCTTGCTGTCGTCTTCAACAAGTAATTTTTCTTTATCTTTGGTTCTTTCTACCTTTCACTTTCAAGTTTCCTTTTTTTTTTTTAGTCCTTTGTGTTTTTGTTTTTGCTACGAAGTAGTTTTTTTTTTATTATGGATTATGATTTCAGTTTTCAAATATGTTTTGTAAAGATTAGGGGAAGAAATTATAATCTTGTTGCAATTGAGAACGGTTTAAAACAACACATTAGGTAGAGATAACATATCTAAGTTGATAGGAGTGGAAAGTGGAAGGGGGTCGTTGTCTTAAACATTTCATGTGGTCCTGGGTTGGAATTTAGACCATCTCCAATCTTGAGAACCGTGGTCCCCATAGAATTTTTATATTATCTCACATTTCAAAAATTTGTTTTGTAATGAATCAATTCATGATTATTCAAAGTTAATTAATTGAACTATCCAACCTAGACTCTACCCAAGCAATCATCTTAAGGACATAGTAAATGTAAATAAACAGTAAAGAATATGTCCTATGTAAATAAACAGTAAGGAATATGTCCTATTTAAATGATGCTCTTGTTGTTTGTTATTTTTTGCTTTTGTTTTTATCAAAACACTTGTCAAGCACACTTGCTTCACACTTCACACATAGTTCTTGCCAAGAACGGGGTCAAGAACTATAGGTTGGAGATGCTCTTAGATTCAATGTAGATGGAGACCAGCACTATTGGTAGTCTGGTACAAGTCATGTTGGTTTAATTTTGGATTTTGATAACATAGTTGGCCTAACTCTAGGTATGTGTTGACTTTTTGGGAGGAGGTTACTATTGTCGCTTTTTTTTTTTTTGGCTAAATTACTCATTTGGTCCCTTATCTTATTTTTCAATTTCAAATTGGTCCCTTGCCTTTTTTTGGTTTCAAACTGGTCCCTTATGTTTATTTTCGTTGTCAATTTGGTCCTAGAATCACTATTCATCCTACGTGTCAATATCATATTGGTCCACGTATACATTGTTGGAGAGAGAAAGTGACACGTGTCAATAACATATTGGTCCACATAGGATGAACAGTGATTCTGGGACCAAATTGACAACGAAAAGAAACATAAGGGACCAATTTGAAATCAAAAAAAGGTAAGGGATCAATTTGAAATTGAAAAATAAGGTAAGGGACCAAATGAGTAATTTAGCCTTTTTTTTTTTTTTAATGATGATTACAAGCACTCAAGCAGTAAGCTTTTCTATAACAAGGATTACAAGTAGTAATTAACATGGGATTGTTCTTGATTGATTATTTGATGGATATGGCAGGTCAAGCAGATTTGCCAGGTTACAGAATATTCAACCTGCTATTGCTGGTAAGAATTTGTACATTAGATTCCGCTGCAGCACTGGGGACGCCATGGGGATGAACATGGTATCAAAAGGTGTCCAAAATGTTCTTGATTTCCTTCAGAACGACTTCCCTGACATGGATGTTATTGGAATTTCTGGTAAACATGACCTTTATATATGTTTTTTTTCTTTCTGTCAGTCCCAAACCTACACTGATATTTTGTCATGGTTAAAATTAGTTATTAAGATTATCATATATGCTGTTGCTTGCTCTAGGAAACTTCTGTTCAGACAAGAAAGCTGCAGCTGTGAACTGGGTTGAAGGGCGTGGCAAGTCTGTGGTCTGTGAGGCTATAATTAAGGAAGAGGTAGTAAAGAAAGTTTTGAAGACTAGCGTGGAGGCCCTAGTTGAGCTTAACATGCTTAAGAACCTTACTGGCTCAGCCATCGCTGGTTCTCTTGGTGGCTTCAACGCCCATGCTAGCAATATTGTCTCTGCCATCTACATAGCCACAGGTCAGGATCCTGCTCAGAATGTTGAGAGTTCTCATTGCATTACCATGATGGAAGCTGTGAATGATGGGAAGGACCTTCACATCTCTGTCTCCATGCCTTCCATTGAGGTATAATTAATTTCGAGTTTGAATTGTGTTGCCTTTTGGGTAGTGTATTGTTTTTAATGTTCTGTAGTGCAAGCCATTACACATGAGCATGCCTTGCACATTCAGTTATATTGTTTATATGGCACATGATTGTTGGTCAAGGACGCAAGAGCATGCCTTGCATATTCAGTTATATGACACGTGAGCATGCCTTGCATATTCAGTTATATGACACATGAGCATGCCTTGCATCTTTTATTGTTTATATTTATATATGGCACATGATTTTTGGTCGGGAACACATGGGCATGCATTTCATATGCAGTTATATTGCCTAGCATCTATAAGTACGTCAATCAAATATGAGCATGCCTTGCATATTCAGTTATTTTATTCATATGGCACATGATTTTTGGTTTTCGGCTGGTGGTTAGTCCTTTTCCTATCTCCAAACTCATACACCCCACTCTCAAATGGGAGAAGATATCTTCGAAATGTTTGTCTGCTAGTCAATCTAACATTCAGTGCCCCCAGTTTTACCTAAGAATTGATTCTTACTTTGGCTTTTTTTAATTTGTTGGTAATAAAGAAAAACATTTATTTTTGGTAGAGTATTGTACATGGCATTCTTTCCTGCCATGTGCCGAAAACTAATTTTGTAAGTCTTATTAGAATGAATTTAACTGAACATTTCTTGGTCGTTTTCTTTAATTCCTTCTTTTTCTTTGTTTGCTCAACCTAGTATAAATATGTAGCTAAAAAGGGTACAGTGAGAAGATCTCTTCTTGTCTGATGTTTAATGTTTCATGCTCTCATGGTTCAGGTCGGTACTGTTGGAGGGGGCACACAACTTGCATCTCAGTCAGCTTGTCTTAATTTACTTGGTGTGAAGGGTGCCAGTAAAGAATCTCCAGGTGCAAATTCTAGGCTACTGGCCACCATAGTAGCTGGTTCAGTCCTAGCCGGAGAGCTGTCACTTATGTCTGCAATAGCAGCTGGGCAGCTTGTTAAGAGTCACATGAAATACAACAGATCTAGCAAGGATATATCCAAAATTGTCTCATGAGCTGGCCTAATGGCAACAGTTTAGTAATAAATTTGTGTTGGAGTTTGGAGACTAATATTTCAAAGCCTTTAATAACAACAAAAATGACAAAAACATATGGGGTATGCAGGCAAGTTTCTAAGGAACTATTGTTGGTGGTGGGAGCGAATATAAAAACTGATGGTTGGCATATTTTCAAGAATAATAGCTTGCAGTAGGAACCAAACAGAAACAAAGCCTGCATTTAAACTTATTGAATTTGTGGTCCATGTTAGTTCATTGTCTCCTTTCGAGCTTGTACAGAAGGACTTGAATCAGAGGGTGAGATAAAACAAGAAGTAGCCACAACTTTGGCATTTTGTTGTATTGTTCTTGTTTTTTTTTCATGTGAATCATGTGTATTATTATCCGGTCTTAAGCTATTGCCTTAGTGATGTGGTTAGTGTTTGTAGTATTCTGATGTGTTGTAATCTCCATCTTATTTATTTGTAATGTTAGCAGGATCCGAGACATCTCCAAATGGGATGTAGAGTTGTTAATAAAAGTCTCTTGTTGGTCAACTTTTGCCTCCGCCTCTGTAAATACATCTGTTAATGGTTGGTACATGCTGAAAATATTTTGGATCTTGGTATTTCTGGAAGAATGAATGAATGAATATTTGGGTCTTTCTATCTTATGCATCAGGTGTATAGGATAATCAAGCTTGAAAAAGTAAGGATCTGTTTGGTTTGTGAAAATATTTCTTATTTTCATTTTTTGTTTCATTTCTTGAAATAATGAAATTTAAGAAATATGTTTGGTTTCATATAATATTTTCTGTTTTAAAAAACAGAAATAATGAAAATACGTTTGTTTTATGCATTGCCAATCCACTTTTCTATTTTTTTACATGATAAAAATATCTATAAACTCATTTTTTAGTAAAGTTAAAAAAAAATTAAATTTTAAATAATAAGTATTTCTAAAATGCTATAAAAAAATTTATAATTAAAAATGTTCACACATACACATAATATATTATTACTCCCTCCGATGTAGTGTGTTTTAAGATTACGCACGAGTTTTAAGAAATAGTTAAATGATGTAAGGATTTGTTATATTATTACTCGTAGAGGGCATGTGATGTGTGTAACACCCCAATTTGGACTTAGAATTTTCACAAAAAATTTGCGCCATTTTTTTTTATAAACATTACCAAAATCAGTTTCATTTTAATTCTTTTACAAAAAAGGTTTTCATAACTTAATTTAAGCTATGTGATTACAAAAATTGATTTGATACCCAGATGTGCATTATAAAATTCTGTTTCCAAAAAGAGATGTTACCATCCAACACATTTCCAAAAACTCATTTTCTCAATGTCATATTTAGTCGATGGTTAACTTGCGAAAAAAAAAACATTTAATTACTTTATGAACTTGATACATAACAAAAAGGGACTTCTTTCATTTCATTTCAAATAAATATTTATTACAACAGGGGTTACATTCAGAATAGAGTAATCATGTCCAACCCATCCAAAGATGGAATACAAAACAAGGAATCTACTAACTTAGACTACTAATCTTCATTGCTATCCTCCATCACAAGTATCTGAAAGATTCATCGGCTTGCCGCTTTTGCATCCTCCTCATAAATACGCTTCATCTTACGATCATCCTCCAACTTAAGCAACTACCACTTGAAATGCTACTTGATCTGACATCTGTGAACATTGTCCCTCAATGTCCACAGACAAAGGAAAGAAGAGAAAGAGTCAACGATCCGGACGAAATAATCGTCGACGGCATGGACTTACTCTAAGGGATCACATTAGGATACAAATACATACAACTTTAACAAAGCATAAGCTTTCCATTATGACATTATCCCATTAACATCTCATAATTATCATTATATCATTACCAAATCTTAGATGGTGTATAATGATAAAGTTATCCCATTAACTGGCATTGATCCTTATAACTTTATCATTATATACCATCTAAGATTTGGCATTGATCTTATGCCTGGTGCCGGCCCGGTATCTAAAGCGCCGTACAGAATGGCCCCTCCAGAGTTGGAAGAGTTAAAGAAGCAGTTGGAGGAGCTTTTGGCGAAGGGTTTCATAAGACCGAGTGTTTCTCCGTGGGGAGCTCCTATCCTCTTTGTTAAAAAGAAGGATGGAAGTGTTCGCATGTGCAGTGATTACCGTCAGTTGAATGAGGTGACGGTGAAGAATAAGTATCCGCTCCCACGCATTGATGATTTGTTGGATCAGCTTAGGGGAGCTGCAGTTTTCTCAAAAATTGACCTCCGATCTGGATACCATCAAATCTGTATCCGAGAGGAGGACATTCCTAAAACTGCTTTTAGATCTCGGTATGGGCATTTTGAATATGTGGTGATGCCTTTCGGTCTCACGAATGCACCTGCTATCTTCATGGATTACATGAACAGGATCTTCAGGCCGTACTTAGACTCATTTGTCATTGTGTTCATTGATGACATTCTTATTTATTCCAAGAGCCAGAAGGAGCATGAAGAGCATTTGAGAACGGTGCTCCAAGTTCTCAAAGACAAGCATCTTTATGCCAAGTTTCCTAATTGTAGTTTCTGGTTGAATGAAGTGCATTTTCTGGGGCATGTGATTTCTGAGAAGGGTGTTGCTGTTGACCCTTCTAAGGTGGAAGCGGTGCTTAAGTGGGAGAGACCCCAGTCCATTACTGAGATCAGAAGTTTCCTTGGCATGGCTGGGTATTATAGGAGGTTCATTGAGGGATTTTCTAAACTAGCTCTTCCTTTGACTACTCTTACGCGGAAAGGTGTTCCGTTTGAATGGTCCCCAGAATGTGAAGATAGCTTCCAGGAGTTGAAGAGGCGATTGACTAGTTCCCCAGTGTTGATTTTGCCGGATCCGACTCAATCCTTTGTAGTGTATTGTGATGCTTCAAAACAAGGGTTGGCTTGTGTGCTGATGCAGCAAGGACAAGTCATAGCCTATGCATCCAGGCAGTTGAGACAGCATGAGCAGAACTATCCCACTCATGATCTTGAGTTGGCAGCAGTAGTTTTTGCTTTGAAAATCTGGAGGCACTATCTGTATGGTTCAAAATTTGAAGTCTTTAGTGATCATAAAAGCCTTCGCTATCTTTTTGATCAAAAAGAGTTGAATATGAGACAGAGGAGGTGGATGGAGTTTCTGAAGGACTATGATTTCAATCTCCAGTATCATCCGGGAAAGGCCAATGTAGTGGCTGATGCACTAAGCCGCAAGACTTTGCATGTCAGCAATTTGATGGTGAAGGAGATGCAGCTAATCCAAGAGTTCAGTGACCTCAATTTGAACATGCAAGTGAAAGAGAAGAGCATTGTTCTAGAAATGTTGCAGGTTACTAATGACTTGATTGGTCTTATTAGAGAAAGACAAGTTGATGATGCAGAACTACAAAAGTTGTTGGAAGGGGCATCGGGCAATGAAGAGCCCGATTTTGTGAAAGGTTCAGATGGCATTATCCGATTTAGGGGTCGGATATGTGTTCCCATGGACTTCGAGATCAGAAGGGATATCCTGTGGGAAGCACATCAGACCAAAATGAATTTCCATCCTGGTGCAGCAAAAATGTACCAAGATCTGAAAAAGATTTATTGGTGGCCAAAGTTGAAAACCGATGTAGCAGATCATGTATCTCATTGCCTTACTTGCCAGAAAGTTTAAGATTGAGCATCAAAAGCCTGGTGGTCCATTGCGATCACTTGATATTCTGGAGTGGAAGTGGGATAGTATAGCTATGGACTTTGTGACAGGTCTACCTAGGACTGCTGCAGGATGTGATGCAGTTTGGGTGGTTGTGGACCGTCTCACAAAGTGTGCCCACTTTATTCCGATTCACAAGAAGTACACTTTGGATAAGTTGACTCAGTTGTATATCAGGGACATAGTGAAACTACATGGTGTTCCTACCAGTATTGTATCCGATCGTGATCCGAGATTTCTGTCTAGATTTTGGCAGAGTCTTCAGGAGGCATTGGGTACTAAGCTGAAATTCAGTACGGCTTATCATCCGCAGACAGACGGACAATCTGAGCGTACTATCCAGACACTGGAGGACTTGTTGAGAGCATGTGTTCTGGAGCAGGCTGGTAGTTGGGAGCAGTTACTGCCGTTGATGGAGTTTACTTATAATAACAGCTTCCACTCCAGTATTGGCATGACACCATTTGAGGCTCTCTATGGCAGGAAGTGCAGGACGCCTCTGTGTTGGTTCCAAATAGGAGAGAACTTGTTGACAGGTCCTGATATTGTGAAAGAAACAACTGAGAAGATCACCATGATCAAGAACAAGATGAAAACATCCCAGGATCGCCAGAAGAATTATGCTGATAGGCGAAGGAGACCCTTGAAATTTGATGTCGGGGATCATGTGTTTCTAAGAGTATCTCCGGTCACAGGGATCGGTAGAGCAATTAGATCCAAGAAGCTAACTCCTAGGTTTGTTGGACCTTATGAGATACTGGAGAAGGTTGGTCCGGTAGCTTACAGGATTGCTATGCCCCCTCACTTAGCTAGGCTTCATGATGTATTCCATGTTTCACAGCTAAGGAAATACATTCATGATCATACTCATGTGGTTACATTGGACGATTTGCCTTTGAAGGATAATTTGACTTTTGAGGTGTTGCCAGTGAGAATTGAAGATAGGCAAGTGAGACAATTAAGAGGCAAGGATATTAGCTTGGTAAAAGTCATATGGAGCCGGAACAATGTAGAGGAGGCTACTTGGGAGTTGGAAAGCAAGATCAGACAATCTCATCCACACTTGTTCGATGACAACTGAATTTCGAGGACGAAATTCGGGTAAGTGGGAGAGGATTGTAACATCCCAAACTTGATTTATAATGTAATTTATGTTGTGATGGTCCTAGGGTAGAAGAAATGAGGGCATAAGTTAGAAACTTAGCCAATTGAGCATGCAACCTTAGGTTTAAAACATAGGAACTTAGGAAATTAGAATAACAAGATTGGTAGCTTAAAACATAAATTCCACCGTTGGATGTGAAGTAGCATAGGTGAGGAAGCTTGCTTTAAAATTTGAGGAAGATCCAACGGGTAACGAAGAAGTTATGGCCTTCCAAAGTCTGGGTACTGCAAAACTGAGCAGCTTAATCGATTAAGCTACAGTTTAATCGATTAAGGTCAGAAAGTGGGGAAAGGCCTAATCGATTAATAATCGATTAAGACCTGTTGATGCAAAAAAAAAATAAAGGTGTTCATTCCCTTCTTTCATGCCAAATTCGAATCTCCTTCCTCCTAGGGCACCAATCCACTCATTCTAATTGATCCATCCTCAAGGGAATCACACCAACTCCATCATCCAAGTCCCTCCTTGTTGCTCCAAGTAAGTGATTGTTGATTTTGTTCTTCTCTTTCTCCCCCTAGAATTCGGATTTCCCTCTCTCCCTCTTCCTCCCATGAAGCTTTAATCATCAACCTAGAGGAACCTTGATGGGGCACAAATTTTCCCTCAAGATTCTTGGGCAAAGCTTAATAATTTGTCTCTTTATTTTATTGATTTTAGGTTCCTCCCTCTCCTTTGAGTTGTGGCCATTAGTCAAGTGTGCTCCAAGCACAAATTCTCTCTCTATCTCTAAGAACTTGAGGTAAGGAGGTTTGTGTTACCATACTCTAGGGGGTAGGTTATATTGTGTATATATTGGGTTGCTAGGAGATATTTGTTAATAGGATTAAGAACCCTAGGGTAGTTAATATTAACTTAAAGTGTGACTAAGTATAAAGAGTATGTTGAGTTGTTATGTTGTGCCTAAATGTGACTATGATGTTTGGCTTTGTGGTTGTTATTTTGTTAAATTATGTTGAGCCCTAGAATTGAGGAATGATAATAATATGATGTAGGGAATTGATGTAAATGAATCTTGGAACCTTGAAAATATAATTAGATGTTTAAATTGATGAATCTATGAGAATGATTACAAGTATTAAAATTGAAAATGGAATTCAAGGACTTAATGAACAAAGAAGGTGTGAACCATGTCTTGTAAGACGTTGTCCGGGTTGTGGGACTGTACGCTTAGACTGGTGTGAATCAAGTCGTGTAAGACGTTGTCCGGGTTGTGGGACTGTACGCATCGACTGGTTCGGTTTGAGGTCGTGTAAGACGTTGTCCAGGTTGTGGGACTGTACGCATTGACCGATTTGATTTGATGTCGTGTAAGACGTTGTCCAGGTTGTGGGACTGTACGCATCGACTGGTTTGATTTAATGTCTTGTAAGACGTTGTCCGGGTTGTGGGACTGTATGCGTAGACTTGTGCGATCCAGATCTTGTAAGGCGTTGTCCGGGTTGTGGGACTGTACGCATAGATCGCGTAAGACGCCATAGGGCGCAGCTGTAAGACGTTGTCCGGGTTGTGGGACTGTACGCAATGATGGATCCACGTGAATAAATCTTCAATGTTATGAGAAAAATTAAAGTGTCTGTAAAGAAAAGAGAGATTCATGGAGAATCGAAAGACTTTACGAGAAAGTCATATGTGATAATCAAATGGAAAATTATGTGTGGAAAATGAACAATGAATGGTGCAAGGAAAGAATTGTGATGTGAAACTCATGTGATTGAGAATTGTGTCAACTTGTATATTTTGGGAAATGTGTGAAATAATGACATTTAAAACCATGAAAGAACTAATCTTATTATGGACATTAAAATAATTGAATTATTTTGGGAATGCTTAATTGGTTTATATGCACTATATGATTATATGTGTTTGGCCTGGTGGTTCAGTATAGCATGATAGAAACTGCTTCCCTATTTTATTGTGTAATACTCACCTCCTTACCATATTTCAGGTACTGAGTTGGAGTATACACCAGGATTGGCCGAGCATGATTACTCTCCCTCACAGGGAGAGTAGGGTTGGGATTTAGACACATTTATTTTGGCCTAAGCCTCTGTATTATTTGATGTTTATGGTCTGTATATGCTTTTTGAGAGAGGCTTAGGATAGTTTCTTTTGTGCATGGTTTATGATTCATTTTTGGGCATAGTTGCTGTTATGGTCTCATGATTTGCATACTTTACATTTTTGCTGGCACTCTGACAAACTGATGCTGATGATTTACACTTGAGCCCATGGGGAAACTATGTGATGCATATATATTCATATTTGAGCCCTGCTGGCTATGGTTGATATTAGATAAATGTGTTTATCAGGTTGAAGATTTAGAAAAGTCCGAAAAACAGACGAAACTCCGTCCGTTTGACGGTTGAATTTCATAAATTAAAAAGGAATTTTTAAGCTCATATTTTTAATATAAAGGGGAATTAAGGGTAATTAATTATAGGGTGTTACATCTTGGCTTAGTGAAAAGCTCAAGTGGGTCGCTTGAGGACTGGATGTAGGCATTGTTGGCCGAACCAGGATAAAAATCTTTGGTGCATAATTTCCTATCCCTTATCCTTTTATTTTCCGCTCGTTTATTTTGTGTTAATCATATCTTTGCGGATAATAGTTATTTTCAAGTTTTAATTTATTTAACACGAGAATTGTGTTTTTCTTTGTGATGATTTTCAAATCAATCTCGTGTATAGTATGTTTTCAATATTCATAGTGATATTATTTCAATTTCGTGCTTAAAAACGTTTTAATTCGTTCTTTAAGTCTTCCGCTCGTTTTAATCTCTGTTATTATTTCAAAGAACGATTTATTGCAATTAAATTTCAAAGCGTTTTTTTTAACACCCAATTCACCCCCCTCTTGGATGATTCTCGCCAAATACCACCAATTATTCCAACAGGCGGTGGACTTGGATGAGAGGAGGCGGTTCGGTGGCTGAGAAGGGAGAGACCGGCGGTTCGATGGATGAGTTAGAAGAGAGGAAGGAGAATACCGTGAGGAGTGTGGAGAGGAATGACAACCGTGAGACTTGGAGGGAGAGGAACGAATGAGATTGAAGATGGAGGAGAGGAGGCCGGCGGTTGTAAGGAGAAAGAGGGAGGAGATTAGGTTTCGAGAGGAAGGGAAGAGAGTGGGCCGGATCTGATTGTTGCTGGTTTAAAACACGCCGCGCGCCCGAGCGCGGTTAGCGTGTGCCTGGGCGTGCACATAGGTCTGATGCCTTTTTCTTTTTTTTTTTCACGCGCCTGGGCGTGGAATGCAGCACGCCTAGACGCAAATCTATCTGTCTGGCCACACTATTTTTTAAATTGCGAATTGGGTTTTGCACCCCCCTTTTTCGAGCTTTGCACCAGCGCGCCTGGGTATGGGAGCAGCGCGCCTGGGCGTGCACACACAGACCCCTTTTTTTTTTGTTTTTTTAATAGAAACTAAGAGAAAATAGAATAAAGAAAATACTGACAATGGAAAACTTTTAACATTGGGTTGCCTCCCAGAAGCGCTTGTTTAACGTCTCGAGCCTGACGGATGACATTACCATGAAAGCTAAGGGTCACGGAGCCCCACTTTGGAAGAGCTCTCCTCAAAAACATCACCATGATACAATTTCAGGCGCTGTCCATTCACCTTAAAAACATCCCCAGACTTGGGGTCCTTTATCTCAACAGCGCCAAAAGGCGAGACCTGCACAATCACAAAAGGACCAGACCATCTAGATTTAAGCTTTCCAGGGAAAAGCTTAAGTCTAGAGTTAAATAGCAAAACCAATTGTCCAGGCTCAAATTTCTCATTAGTCAATTTCTTCTCATGCCACTTTTTAGTTTTCTCTTTAAAATCACGAGAAGTGTTATATGCTTGCTCTCTGAACTCATTAAGCTCAGTTAGCTGCAATAACCTCTTCTCACCTGCAGGTTGCATATCCAAGTTCAAAAATTTAGTAGCCCAATATGCCTTGTGAAGTAACTCCATCGGCAAATGACAGTTTTTACCATAAACAACCTGAAAAGGTGACATGCCAATGGGTGTCTTATAAGCAGTTCTATACGCCCACAAGGCGTCATCCAATTTTTTTGACCAATCTTTCCTACTACTATTAACAATTTTCTCTAGGATTCTCTTTAGAGACCTGTTTGACACCTCTACTTGACCACTAGTCTGTGGATGATATGGAGTAGCCACTTTGTGGCGCACCCCATATTTGGACAAGACTTTCTCCATGACTTGATTGCAAAAATGACTCCCACCATCACTAATAAGTACTCTAGGTACTCCAAACCTGCTAAAAATATTTTTTCTCAAAAAGTTCACCACCACAGCAGAGTCATTGGTGGGAGTGGAGATTTCCTCCACCCACTTAGACACATAATCAACCCCTACAATAATATACCTGTTGTTATACGAAGGGGGAAAGGGGCACACAAAGTCTATGCCCCACACATCAAACACTTCAACTTCTAAAATGCCTTGAAGCAACATCTCATCTCTCCTAGAAATATTCTCAACCCTTTGGCATCTATCACATTGCATCACATGGGTCCTAGCATCTTTAAAAATGGTGGGTCAGTAGTACCCACATTGTAAAACTCTAGAAGCTGTCTTTTCACTGCTGTAGTGACCAGCATATGGTGAATTGTGACAATGCCAAAGGATGTCAGGAATTTCCTCTTGGGAAGCACAACGCCTGATTACTCCATCTGCACTCCTCTTGAACAGGAATGGTTCATCCCAAAAATAAAACTTGGCATCGTGTAAAATTTTTTTCTTTTGTTGCCAAGTCATATCCTTAGGAATCACATTCGCTGCTAAATAATTAGCTAGATCAGCATACCATGGGAGTTCAGATGCAGCAAACAAGTGTTCATCAGGGAATTTTTCTTCAATTGGAACCTGCTTATCCCTATTACTATCCTCAAGGGGGAGCCTAGATAAATGATCAGCAATAACATTCTCTACCCCCTTTTTATCTCTTATTTCCAAGTCGAACTCTTGCAAGAGCAAGATCCACCTAATCAGCCTTGGCTTAGCATCATGCTTAGCCAATAGGTGCCTTAAAGCAGCATGATCTGTGAAAACTATCACTTTCGAGCCTATCAAATAAGCACGAAACTTGTCCATTGCAAAAATCACTGCCAAGAGTTCCTTTTCAATGGTCGTGTAATTAATTTGTGCACTGTTCAACACACGACTTGCATAATAGATTGCATGAAAAACCTTATTAATTCTTTGACCAAGTATAGCTCCTATTGCATGGTCACTAGAATCACACATTAGTTCAAAAGGTTCACCCCAATTGGGTGCAACCACGATAGGATCTGTAACCAATCTCTCTTTCAAAAGTTCAAAGGATTTCATGCAATTATTATAAAAAATGAACACATCATCCTTCTCCAGTAAATTTCATAGGGGTTTTGCAATTTTTGAAAAATCTTTAATGAATCTCCGGTAAAAACCGGCATGACCCAAAAAGCTTCTTATCCCCTAAGCATTTACTGGAGGAGGTAGATTTTTGATGACATCAATCTTTGCCTGATCTACCTCAATACCCTTTTCTGAAATCTTATGTCCTAAAACTATCCCCTCCCTGACCATGAACTGACATTTTTCCTAGTTAAGGATGAGATTTGTTTCTTGACATCTTTTTAAAACTTTACCCAGATTGGCAAGACATGCATCAAAGGACGACCCGTAGACCGAGAAGTCATCCATAAAAACCTCAATGAAATTTTCGACCATGTTGGAGAATATAGCCAACATACACCTTTGAAAAGTCACAGGTGCATTACAAAGCCCAAAGGGCATTCTCCGATAGGCGAAAATCCCAAAGGGACAAGTGAAAGCAGTTTTTTCCTAGTCTATAGGATCGACATAGATTTGATTGTAACCTGAATATCCATCCAAAAAACAATAGTATGCATGTCCTGCTAATCGTTCCAACATTTGATCCATAAAGGGTAATGGGAAATGATCTTTCCGGGTGGCATTGTTTAATCTCCTATAATCAATGCACACACGCCACCCAGAAACAGTGGCGGTTGGTATTAATTCATCTTTTTCAGACTTAATCACAGTTAACCCCCCCTTTTTAGGCACTACTTGCACCGGGCTAACCCAAGTGCTGTCGGAGATGGGGTAGATAATGCCTGCATCTAAAAGTTTGACTACCTCCTTTCTCACGACTTCCTGCAAAGTCGAATTCAGCCTCCTCTGTGGCTAAATTACTGGCTTAAAATTCTCCTCAAGGAGAATCTTATGCATGCAGAAACTGGGGTTAATCCCCTTCAAATCATAAACACTCCATCCTAAAGCAGCTTTGTATTGCCTCAAAATCCTCATTAATTTCTCAGTTTCAGTTTCAGTCAAGGCATTACTAAGTATAACTGGATAGAATTTAGTGTCATCTAAGAATTCATACCTGAGATTTGGTGGAAGAGCTTTGAGCTATGGTACTGCAAGTGCCTCCTTTTCATGCAACTTCAGCTCTTTCATCTGATCTATCCTTGTGTAAGCTTCAGGTGCATCCAATCGGGCCACCACCTTCTCCACCTTGAGATCTTCACTCTTCTCATGTGTCAGTGCTGCTGCCAACACGTCCCCATGCCCAATTTGCTCAAAGGTAGACGTGACTAAAGTGTCGATCACGTCCACAAAGAAACACCGGGAGCTCTCCATTGGGTCTTCATGGACCGGTAGACATTGAAAGAAACCTCTTCCTCATGAACCCGGAGCTTGAGCTCGCCCTATTGAACATCTATGAGGGCTCGCCCAGTAGCCAGAAAAGGCCTACCCAGGAGGAGAGGAATGTCTGAATCCTCCTCCATATCCAAAATGACAAAGTCAGCAGGGAAGATGAACTTGTCCACCTTGACAAGCACATCCTCCACTTTCCCATAGGGCCTCTTCACAGACCGATCAGCTAGCTGAAGGCTCATCATTGTTGGCTTCACTTCCCAAATACCAAGTTTCTTGAAAATAGAGAGGGGCATCAGATTGATGCTTGCCCCCAAGTCGCACAAAGCCTTGCCAATGTCAAATCCCCCAATGTTACAAGGGATTGTGAAACTCCCAGGATCTTTTAACTTATGAGGGAGCTTCCTTTGCAGAATTGCACTACATTCCTCTGTGAGAAGCACAGTTTCATCATCTTGCATCTTCCTTTTGTTGGTCAAGAGCTCTTTCATGAACTTGCATATATGGGCATCTGCTCAAGGGCCTTCGCTAATGGAATGTTGATCTGGAGCCTCTTGAACACCTCCATGAACTTGGCAAATTGCTTCTTATTTTCCTTCTTTTTCAACCGCTGAGGAAAGGGAACCTTGTGAGACATCTTTAGCTTTTTCTCTTCTTCCTGTGTTGCAGTTGAATTCTTATTTTGTTGCACTTCAGGAATTGTTTCCTCAACTGGTTGTTCCTTTACCTCTACCTTCTCAAGTACCACCTCATCACTCTTTTTCCGTGGCTCCTCAAGAGACTTGCCACTTCGAAGAGTAATGGCTTTGCAATGCTCCCTGGGATTAGGTACTGTATCACTCGGGAAGGATCCAGGCTGCCGCTCTGCAAGTTGCTTGGAAATCTGGCCCATCTGAATCTCAAGGTTGTGAATGCTAGCACCCTGATTCTTCAAACTTGCTCTGGTCTCCTTCGCAAGATTAGTTGTTGTCTGAGCGAGCTTCTCAATTGCTAACTCCCAAGGTGCTTGCTGCTTCTCTTGTGGTGGCTGGAGTGCTGGACTACGCCAAGAGAAGTTACGGGACCTTGATCATTGTAACCTCGTCCCGCCTAGGGAAGCGCTCTTAAGCTTCTTGACGTTTCACCATCCTTGCCCTCCCCTATCGCAATCACCACTTGGAGGGATGCCCGACCTCCAAGTATACGGTATCTTTCCTCTCCACTACTTCTCTCTCAACGCGTAGTTAGAAAGGATTTAAGCTTAAAGTCTTTTAAGTCTTTTAAGTCTTTATTATCCTACGTTGGTCGACCCATTCTAAGTCGTGCTTCTAACAGGTCTCGACCTCTAAGGGACCACAGCAAACACCTCCCTATAGTACAGTGGATTCCACAAGACATGAAACCACGACAAAGTCATTCACGTGGCCAGTCACTTAAGGGGATATAACAAAGTCATTGTGCCGCTTGCACCATCACTGTACACTAACAACGATTCTCAATTTTCCACAAGATTCAAATAATCATTTCTCATAATTTCTTTTCATAATAATACTTCCAAATATTCCAAGTCTTTTTCATAAGAACATCGGTTCAAAATACATTGAGCATCCTTCCATAGGATAAACCATTCCAATATATATATATATATATATATATATCCATTATCATTTCAAAAAGCCATTAAGGAAATATACCACATACAACTTTATACAACATCATACCATAAGTGATATCAGACATACAAGTGATATCGAGAAATCGTGTTTTTCGTATAAACGACGGAACACGCATACAATTACCATTTTACTATTCAACCGATAGATTCCTAGTTCCGACCTTTGAGATGATACGGAACGTCCTAATGCTACCTCAGTGCCATTATGTCTTAGGAAGGTTTCTCTCTTACCTGAGATCCACGCTTACTCTGTTTCAACCTTTATGTCGACAGCTCCAGCAGCTTGCTCACTTTTGATTCCTTTTATTTCTTAAACTATGAATGACATACAATTAATATCTAGCAAGTACCCTATACTATCTCTTTACTTTGGTAAAGACTAAACCCAGAGTACTAAAGTACAAAACAGAAATCCTTTTTAAAACAGAAGTCCTTTTTCAGGCGTCAAATAACTTAAAATAATTCCTTTTAAAATTCAAGAAATCCTTTTTGCAAAACATAATTTAAAACTCATTCTAATACTTGAAAACTATTTAAAATACATTTTTATTTCTACAATACCATACTATATTACTAATATAACAACTACCATATTCACATACTTATACAAGTAAAACAACAATTTTACTTAAACAATTAACATCAAATCATACTTTCACAAATTCACTTTTATAATTCCTTTTTACTTATACACTTATATTAGAGGTCCTATCATAAAAATCCTCATACTAATTCATTCCAAAACAATCTTTATAGTTGATGCAACCAATTTAGAATTTCGAACAGCATACCCTACAAGTCTTGTAAAATCACTTTTTCTCACAAATGGTTTATCGGAAAGACATGCCACTTTTTCTTAAAATTTCTTTACAAGTTCTAGTATAAAAATATGGTTAAATATAAGTTAAACAAAATAGTTTTGCTTGCTGGACAACCACCAAAAATCTAGTTGCATCAATTCTACAAATTGGAATAAACATGTTCTATCATTCATATACAACCATATACACATCCTAAGATCTATAAATATAAAATTTAGAACTTACTAAATTAAATCAAAAGAGACTATTTGTACTTTCATTAACTCATAAATCAATTCCAAATGCTTATGTGACACCCTTCTTTATATTACCAAGTAATTAGTACAATAAATATACTATTACTCGTCTTAAATATGGACTTGTTAGTATTTAGAAAATGTAGAAATAAAAATTTCTTTTAGGGCGGGTGCACAATTCAAAACATGGAATTCTTGGAGAGAATAATTCATATCGTTTATAACATTGTGTTAAATTCGGCAAGTTCGAAAACCTTTTCACAAACTAGATAGCATCGGCATTTTGAAATTGCGTTTATATATTAGAAATTAAGCGATGTCATCTATTCTTTCGTTTCGCGGAACTGATACCATCCTTTTCTATCGTAGCCGAATTCTTTGAGTAATTTAAATCAGAGTAAGCGGAAATAGGGGAACTATGCATAATTGTGATATAAACATAATATATATATAAGTGAGTCATAAAATACATAGCCCCATGGTCATATCTCCAAGATCCAAATACAAGTCCACAGCAGATCCATATCAAAATAAAACCATAACCCTAGAGCTCACAAAAGCATATCTACAAAATATACATCTCAAAAATATGAACTCTAGAGGTGGTCACATGGATCTGATAGCAGCAGTAGTAGTAGTAGTAGTGGTAGCATCCAGATAGCAGAAGTAGTAATCATCGTCAGACATCATCAACAACAGCAGCAACAGTATCTCCTCCACAGCATCCCCACACCGGATCCCCTGATCCTCACCACATACCATATGCACATACCTAGGAATCATCGTCCCTCCACTGACTCCCGGTAGAATGAACGACCGGCTCGCCTCCGCTCTCATCCTCCACAGGGTCCTCCTCGATCTCATCCGATGGAGTGGGTACCCTATCTCTGGGTACCGGGTCAGGAGATAGTGAGACCCTAACTGGGCTCCTCGGATCAGATGGAGGAGTCTCCTCGCGGACGACTCTCGAAGAAAAAGGGTGCGAGCGGGTAGGTCGAAAACGGAAACTGTGATACGAGCGAGCTGGTCGTGTGGGAGGTGGTCCACGATATGTGTAAAAAGGTGGTACGTGCATAGTGTATATGATGGGAATCCTAAACCTACGAGGACGAAACCGGATCAGCGGATTCAGGTGGTAGAAGGTAACCTCTACCTCTCCCTCGAACACCGCGCGGTGGTCCTCGTAGATCCATCTGCCACTAGGAAGTGGCCGGATCTCGATGCAAGCGATGTAACGTGACATCACCTACAAGGGCATAGGGGTAAGCAATTCTATACACATAATCAATAGAGCATAAATATATGTACAATGGGAAAGTATATACATGTAACAATAAATGACAATCACACTTAGCATTTAGCAAATATTGAATGCAAGTAAGATGCTCATAATTGTTTCATTTATCAACTTTAGTTTAAATGAGTGGCATGATGTATGAACTTAGCTCTCAAGCCTATCTCCATCATTCTATGACACTCTTTGACGTCCATCCTTTATTTCGTCCAGCACTCAACAGTGCGTTGTACTCCTAGGTGTACAACATTCGTACATTCACCAAGAATGTACACGACAAGCTTGGAATCCATTCCACCCGAGCAATGTTATAACGTGCCACCCAAGCAACATCCCGTCATCCAAACGGTCCGTCATCCAAACGGTATAACCATATCATCAGCATCTCACTATGCTGACCACATCGTCAACCATAACGTGTCATCAAGCGAGCCGTCAATTGGCACTCCCAGAGGCCCTCCTCCTGTTACCAAAACATGATAAACGATCTATCATCCAAACTCCAGAATGAATGCATTATCTTAACTTAAAGGAATTGATTGGTGTTTTTCTTTTTAATAATACCTAACGTGCCACCCGAGCAACGTCTCGTCATCCAAAAGAAATTTCCATATCATCAATCAATTTCTTTTAAGTCTTAGATCACTTGGATTATAGTCATTTAAGTATTACACAAATGATTCAGAATTAAAATTGGTATTTTTAATATTCTGGGCAAAACTACTCTAGTGTTCTTCAGAATACTCGAGTGGTTCTTCATTTTTTCCAGATTACTCGAGTGGTTCATGGCTACTCGAGTTGTTCATGCTTTTCATAAAGTCCAGAGGTCAGATTCTTAAAATTACTCGAGTAGTTCATGAGTACTCGAGTGTTCTTCATCAATTCCATAATACTCGAGTGACTCATGCATTACTCGATTGGTTTATCAGAACATGGTTCTGTGCATCAGTTGATACTCGAGTTTCTGACCTGGTACTCGAGTGTTCTAACACAAAGATACACTATTTTATCAAAATTTACTCGAGTAACAATCCAAGTACTCGAGTCTTTTCTTACAGAGCAGACTGGAAACTTGGTTTTAACATACCATTTGCAATTCTAACCATTTCTAGTCCAATCCAATGATCAACAGAGTTCATATACCACATATTGAACATGCTCAAACACTTAGATCACATCAATTCACAAATTTGACAGAGAATCAAGCAATTATGCATAAAACTTGCAAATTCACAACTTAACATATCAAATTGCAAAATACTCAATAAACTTATGAATTTAAGCTCAATACAGCTTGCATGCATCATATGGAACTTGCTCAAAACAACCATAGAGCATAAGTTGGTCTCCAAACCAATCTCCCTATTCAATCTAAGCCCTTAGAGCCTGTTGGTGGCTCTCTAATTAAATTCATGCAATTTAAACTGTATCTAGTGAATAGAAAGACTTCCCCTTACCTCAAAATCGTGAAACAACAGTAGATTTGCAAAAGAAGACACCACAGCACCAAAAACCTCTTCAAGCATCACATGCAGGACAGTTTTGAGTGGAGTACCATGATTGAATTGGTTGACATAGGAAACAGAGATAGAAATTGGGGAAATTAGTATTTCTAGACTCTATGCAACATCTACTAACTATAGAAACCAATTTGAGACTCAGAGAACTCCTGAGCTTACCAAAATTCGAATCCAAAGTAAGCTCCAGAAAAAGGTTTGACAGCAACAAGCTCCACTTCCAAGCTTCACTTCTTCCTCCACACTCACTCTCAGCTCACGAATTTGGTGTCTATACAAAGCTCAAGATGTGAGCTTTGTATTAGTGTATAATTTTGTGACTCGAATCGGAACACAGAGGGAGAATCGAAGAGAACGATTCAAGAACCCTGACTTGAGCAACAAATCCGAATTTGACCAAATGCCTCAACCATTCGGGCTTAGATGGCTTAAATAGACAAGAAGCAAGTCCATGCATGGCGACACGACGCCATTGAAGTGTTGAGAAGGGAGTATTCGTGTCATTGGAAGGAAATCGTTGGTGGTGACTCACCAAATGCACTAACTCGTGCAACTCTGACTAGAACACTCGAGTCTTTTCAGAAATACTCGAGTGTGTTGGTTAGTTTTTGAAAAATAATAATTTTATTTATTTTCCCTCCAAAACCTTTCCTATAATTACCTCTAGGTCCCAACTCAGGGGCTAATATGCAAAATGCTTATTTTATGCATAAATATGCTTACAAAATAAATTCATACATCCACCAATAGCACAATCACAGATTTTAATCAAAGATTAAAAATAGAAATAATTAATTATAATAAAATTTATAATTAACTTTCCATTAATCGGGGATTAAAATTTTGGGGTGTTACACTACTCCCCCACTTACAAGGAATTTCGTCCCCGAAATTCAACTTATACAAATAATTCAGGATAATCCTGACGCATCTTATCCTCTAATTCCCAAGATGCTTCCATCACATCACCACAATTCCAGATAACTTTGACCAAACAAATATCCTTCCCTCTAAGCTGCTTGACTCTTCGATCTTCGATGCGAATAGGAATGGCTTCAAAGGTTAGGTTCTCATGGATCTCTAGGTCATCAGGTTGGATTCTAAGAACGATGGTGGGATCATGGACATACCTTTTTAACTGAGACACATGAAATATGTTATGAAGATTTGCTAATGATGGGGGTAAGGCTAATTGGTAGGCTACTGGACCGACTCTTTTAAGAATCTGGTAGGGACCAATAAACTTAGGTGATAGCTTCTGAGTTTTCAAGGCTCGACTAACACCTTTGGTTGGTACTATTCTAATGAACACATGGTCACCTTCAGCAAATTCTAAGGGTTTCCTCCTCCTATCAGCATAGCTTTTCTGCCTACTCTGAGCCGTCTTCATCTTCTCTTGTATCATTTTGATCTTCTCAGTTGTTTCTTGTATAAATTCTGGTCCAACCAGAGAACTCTCTCCCACTTGAAACCAGCATAATGGTGTCTGACACTTTCTCCCATACAGAGCTTCAAATGGTGTCATTCCAATGCTCGCGTGATAACTATTGTTGTAAGTAAATTCTACGAGCGGCAACATTTGTTCCCAATTTCCTTGACCTTCCAAAACACAGGCTCTTAAGATGTCCTCCAGTGACTGAATAGTCCTTTCCGTTTGACCATCAGTCTGAGGATGGTATGCAGAACTCAACTTCAATCTTGAACCCAGAGCTCCATGCAGATCTTGCCAAAACTTCGATGTAAACCTCGGATCGCGGTCTGACACGATGCTTGATGGTACCCCATGCAGGCGAACAACTTATTTGATATACAACTGAGTGAGCTTTTCCAAAGAGTAGCGCATGTTAACTAGAATGAAATGCGTTGACTTCGTTAAGCGATCTACAATCACCCAGATTGCATCATGACCAGTAGCTGTCCTTGGCAATCCAGACACGAAATCCATTGAGATACTATCCCATTTCCATAGCGGAATCTCTAAGGGAAGTAATTCTCCTCCTGGCCTTTGATGTTCTACCTTCGCCTTTTGACACACCAAACAACTCGCCACGTACCTAGCCACATCTTTCTTTAAGCCAAGCCACCAAAATATCTTCTTCAGGTCCTGATACATTTTGGTAGCTCCTGGATGCATACTCATCTTGCTCTTATGCGCTTCATCCAGAATCATCCTTCTTACCTCCAGATCATCAGGCACACAAATCCTTGCTCTAAAACGAAGGATTCCATCCTTTCCCTCTTGAAACTCTAACTCCTTGCCTTCTTCCATAAGCTTCCTCTTTTCCTTAAGTCCCTCATCTTCTTGTTGCAACTCACGAATCCTTTGCAAGAACTCATTAGCAATTTGCAACATTCCCATCTTAATACTTGTTGGCTCCACTTGCATCGTCAGGCTCAAGTCTCTAAATTCTTCTATCAAAGCAGCTTCTTTGACCATCATCGAACTGATATGCATTGCTTTTCGACTCAATGCATCTGCCACCACGTTTGCTTTCCCAGGATGGTAATGAAGCTCGAACTCATAATCCTTCAAGAACTCCATCCATCGGCGTTGCCTCATATTCAACTCTTTCTGGTCAAAGAGGTACTTTAAACTCTTATGGTCACTAAACACCCGGAACATAGTGCCATAGAGATAGTGCCTCCAAATCTTTAGAGCAAAAACAACAGCTGCCAGCTCTAGATCATGAGTTGGATATTCATTTCATGAACTTTTAGCTGTCTCGAGGCGTAAGCGACTACTTTCCCATCTTGCATCAAAACACTCCCAAGACCTTGTTTCGATGCATCACAATACACCTCAAAATTCTTCTGTGGATCAGGTAAAACCAACACCGGAGATGATGTCAATCTTTCCTTCAGTTCTCGGAAACTCCTTTCACACTTCTCATCCCAGATAAATGGTTGACCTTTCCGAGTTAACTTCGTCAAGGGTAGCGCTATCTTTGAGAAACCTTCAATAAATCTTCTGTAATAACCAGCCAAACCAAGAAAGCTTCTCACCTCCGTGACCGACTTCGGTTGTTCCCATTGTAAAACTAAGCTTACCTTTGCCGGATCAACCGCTAACCCCTTGTTTGAGATTACATGCCCCAAAAACTTTACCTCCTCCAACCAGAACTCACACTTTGCAAGTTTGGCGTACAGCTGCTTCTCTTTCAGAACATTCAACACTATCCTCAAGTGTTCAGCATGTTCCTCCGGACTCTTGGAGTAAATAAGGATATCGTCAATGAACACAACCACGAATGAATCTAGATAGGGTCTAAAGATTCGATTCATGTAGTCCATGAAAATAGCTGGTGCATTAGTCAATCCGAACGGCATCACGACATACTCATAATGTCCGTATCGGGATCGAAATGCAGTCTTAGAGATATCCTCTTCTCTAATCCTGATTTGATGATACCCAGATCTCAAATCAATCTTTGAAAATACTGAAGCCCCACGAACTTGATCCATAAGGTCATCGATCCTTGGTAAAGGATACTTATTCTTGATTGTGACCTTGTTCAACTGTCGGTAGTCGATGCACATCCTCATACTACCATCTTTCTTCTTGACGAATTAAACTGGAGCACCCCATGGTGACACACTTGGTCGGATCATCTGCTTCTGCAACAGTTCTTCAATCTGCTTCTTCATCTCGGCCATTTCCGGTGGTGCCATTCTATAAGGAGCGATAGAAATGGGACCAGCTCCCGGAACTAAATCAATTCCGAATTCAATCTCTCTCTTCGGTGGCAAACCAGGTATCTCGTTAGCGAATACCTCTGGGAAGTCTCTGACAACGGAGATCTCTTCAATCCTTGGGCCATTCTCTTCCACTTCAGTGTTGAACAAACACACGTAGCGTGAAGGTTTCTGGTTTCTATAGATCACTACTTTTCTATCACAATCGATGATCACTTGGTTTCGGCTTAACCAGTCCATTCCCAAGATCACATCTAATTGCGATAAGGGTAAACAGATCAGATCTACCCTAGAGGTTTGCCCTAACACTTCTATGCAACAGTTAAGACATGCTCTAGAAACAACTACAGGAGCATTAGTAGGGGTTTCTACTTTCAGAGTGTATGATAATTCAGACATAGGTAGACTCAAACGATCTAAACATTCATATGAAACAAATGAATGCATTGCACCAGAATCAAACAACACATTACAAAGCTGACCATTTAGCAAGTAATTACCTTGCACAAGATCAGAAGATCAGCTTGCCTCCACACCACTAAGTGTGAAAACCCTTTCTTGAACCACGTGCCTATCAGCTGCCCCTCTTGAATTGGCTTTGACTGGTTCCTTGCAGTCCTACGCAAAGTGTCCCAGTTTCCCACAGTTGAAACAACCACTTGTTCCCCAACAAAAACGGCCATGGTGATGACGCTTACACTTGTCACAGAATGGAGCTTTGCTCCGAAAGTTCCTTCCATCATTACCTCCAACCTTTCCTTTGCCTTTTCCTCGGCGATCATACGGACCCTTGCCTCGGTTGTTGAAACCCTTGCGCCTCTGAGGTCCATAATTCTGGCTATCTTTTCTCTCTGTCGCTTGCAATCCTTCAGCTTTCTTGTCATCCTCATACATCCTACACATGTCCACAAGTGCAGGAAAGCTTTGGATCCGTTCATAGCTGAAAATAGACTTCAGTTTGGGCCTTAAGCCTCCCTAAAACTTGATACACTTGCTCCTTTCATCGGGGTTCTTCTGATAGTATGCAGAGTACTTCATCAGTTCCTCGAACTTGGCCGCGTACTCACCCACACTCATGTCTCCTTGTTTCAGCTGCAAGAACTCCACCTCCTTCTTTCTCCTCAAGTCCTCAGGGAAGTATTTATTGAGAAACTTCTCCATAAATACACCCCAATTCACATCCCTTCCTTCATAGTGTAGGAGCTGAACCGTATGATTCCACCAGTTTTCAGCTTCATCCTCTAGCATGTAGACTGCATATGCTACTTTCTGAGCTTCCGAGCAATCTAAAGTTCTCAAAATCTTATCCATGGTGTGAATCCACTTATTGGCCTCCTCAGGTTTAAATCCTCCTTCAAATTTGGGTGGATTACAACTCCTAAAATCTGCCTCTTCGCCTCAGTGTTACCCACATTGCACTGGTGAGGTGGATTAACCGGTTGAGGTGGTTGCTGATATCGCTGTTGTTGCATGGATTCCAGCACCGCGGTAATTCTCTCTAACATCACGTTAGGGTGATTTTGGTTTCTAGTCGCCATAATAGACCTGCGCTATGGACTTATGGTCACATATGTTGGAGTAAGGAAACATTCATCACACCACCTATACTAAGGTTATAGCCACAACCTCAAACAAAACATTCAATTGTATCTAATGCTCAAAACAAGCAAGATTCTAGCATTCAAAACAATAAATATGCCCTGTGGATACCTGCTTGCTGTTGATGACTACCTTGCTGGGACTACTTCAACTACTACAGGATCTGACTTTTGCTCTGATACCACTCAGTATGACACCCTTCTTTATATTACCAAGTAATTAGTACAATAAAAATACTATTACTCGTCTTAAATATGGACTTGTTAGTATTTAGAAAATGTAGAAATAAAAATTTCTTTTAGGGCGGGTGCACAATTCAAAACATGGAATTCTTGGAGAGAATAATTCATATCGTTTATAACATTGTGTTAAATTCGGCAAGTTCGAAAACCTTTTCACAAACTAGATAGCATCAGCATTTTGAAATTGCATTTATATATTAGAAATTAAGCAATGTCATCTATTCTTTCGTTTCGCGGAACTGATACCATCCTTTTCTATCGTAGCCGAATTCTTTGAGTAATTTAAATCAGAGTAAGCGAAAATAGGGGAACTATGCATAATTGTGATATAAACATAATATATATATATATATATATATATATATATATAAGTGAGTCATAAAATACATAGTCCCATGGTCATATCTCCAAGATCCAAATACAAGTCCACAGCAGATCCATATCAAAATAAAACCATAACCCTAGAGCTCACAAAAGCATATCTACAAAATATACATCTCAAAAATATGAACTCTAGAGGTGGTCACATGGATCTGATAGCAGCAACAATAGTAGTAGTAGTGGTAGCATCCAGATAGCATAAGTAGTAATCATCGTCAGACATCATCAATAGCAGCAGCAGCAGTATCTCCTCCACAGCATCCCCACACCGGATCCCCTGATCCTCACCACATACCATATGCACATACCTAGGGATCATCGTCCCTCCACTGACTCCCGGTAGAATGAACGACTGGCTCGCCTCCGCTCTCGTCCTCCACAGGGTCCTCCTCGATCTCATTCGATGGAGTGGGTACCCTATCTCTGGGTACCGGGTCAGGAGATGGTGAAACCCTAGCTGGGCTCCTCGGATCAGATGGAGGAGTCTCCTCGTGGACGACTCTCGAAGAAAAAGGGTGCGAGCGGGTAGGTCGAAAATGAAACTGTGATACGAGCGAGCTGGTCGTGTGGGAGGTGGTCCATGATATGTGTAAAAAGGTGGTACGTGCATAGTGTATATGATGGGAATCCTAAACCTACGAGGACGAAACCGGATCAGCGGATTCGGGTGGTAGAAGGTAACCTCTACCTCTCCCTCGAACATCGCGCGGTGGTCCTCGTAGATCCATGTGCCACTAGGAAGTGGCCGGATCTCGATGCAAGCGATGTAACGTGACATCACCTACAAGGGCATAGGGGTAAGCAATTCTATACACATAATCAATAGAGCATAAATATATGTACAATGGGAAAGTATATACATGTAACAATAAATGACAATCACACTTAGCATTTAGCAAATATTGAATGCAAGTAAGATGCTCATAATTATTTCATTTATCAACTTTAGTTTAAATGAGTGGCATGATGTATGAACTTAGCTCTCAAGCCTATCTCCATCATTCTATGACACTCTTTGATGTCCATCCTTTATTTCGTCCAGCACTCAACAGTGCGTTGTACTTCTAGGTGTACAACATTCGTACATTCACCAAGAATGTACACGACAAGCTTGGAATCCGTGCCACCCGAGCAATGTTATAACGTGCCACCCAAGCAACATCCCGTCATCCAAACGGTCCGTCATCCAAACGGTATAACCATATCATCAGCATCTCACTATGCCGACCACTTCGTCAACCATAACGTGTCATCAAGCGAGCTGTCAATTGGCACTCCTAGAGGCCCTCCTCATGTTACCAAAACACGATAAACGATCTATCATCCAAACTCCAGAATGAATGCATTATCTTAACTTAAAGGAATTAATTGGTGTTTTTCTTTTTAATAATACCTAACGTGCCACCCGAGCAACGTCTCGTCATCCAAAAGAAATTTCCATATCATCAATCAATTTCTTTTAAGTCTTAGATCACTTGGATTATAGTCATTTAAGTATTACACAAATGATTCAGAATTAAAAATGGTATTTTTAATATTCTGGGCAAAACTACTCTAGTGTTCTTCAGAATACTCGAGTGGTTCTTCATTTTTTCCAGATTACTCGAGTGGTTCATGGCTACTCGAGTTGTTCATGCTTTTCAGAAAGTCCAGATGTCAGATTCTTAAAATTACTCGAGTAGTTCATGAGTACTCGAGTGTTCTTCATCAATTCCATAATACTCGAGTGACTCATGCATTACTCGATTGGTTTATCAGAACATGGTTCTGTGCATCAGTTGATACTCGAGTTTCTGACCTGGTACTCGAGTGTTCTAACACAAAGATACACTGTTTTATCAAAATTTACTCGACTAACAAGCCAAGTACTCGAGTCTTTTCTTACAGAGCAGACTGGAAACTTGGTTTTAACATACCATTTTCAATTCTAACCATTTCTAGTCCAATCCAATGATCAACAGAGTTCATATACCACATATTGAACATGCTCAAACACTTAGATCACATCAATTCACAAATTTGACAGAGAATCAAGCAATTATGCATAAAACTTGCAAATTCACAACTTAACATATCAAATTGCAAAATACTCAATAAACTTGTGAATTTAAGCTCAATACAGCTTGCATGCATCATATGGAACTTGCTCAAAACAACCATAGAGCATAAGTTGGTCTCCAAACCAATCTCCCTATTCAATCTAAGCCCTTAGAGCCTGTTGGTGGCTCTCTAATTAAATTCATGCAATTTAAACTGTATCTAGTGAATAGAAAGACTTCCCCTTACCTCAAAATCGTGAAACAACAGGAGATTTGCAAAAGAAGACACCACAGCACCAAAAACCTCTTCAAGCATCACATGCAGGACAGTTTTGAGTGGAGTACCATGATTGAATTGGTTGACATAGGAAACAGAGATAGAAATTGGGGAAATTAGTATTTCTAGACTCTATGCAACATCTACTAACTATAGAAACCAATTTGAGACTCAGAGAACTCCTGAGCTTACCAAAATTCGAATCCAAAGTAAGCTCCAGAAAAAGGTTTGACAGCAACAAGCTCCACTTCCAAGCTTCACTTCTTCCTCCACACTCACTCTCAGCTCACGAATTTGGTGTCTATACAAAGCTCAAGATGTGAGCTTTGTATTAGTGTATAATTTTGTGACTCGAATCGGAACACAGAGGGAGAATCGAAGAGAACGATTCAAGAACCCTGACTTGAGCAACAAATCCGAATTTGACCAAATGCCTCAACCATTCGGGCTTAGATGGCTTAAATAGACAAGAAGCAAGTCCATGCATGGCGACACGACGCCATTGAAGTGTTGAGAAGGGAGTATTCGTGTCATTGGAAGGAAATCGTTGGTGGTGACTCACCAAATGCACTAACTCGTGCAACTCTGACTAGAACACTTGAGTCTTTTCAGAAATACTCGAGTGTGTTGGTTAGTTTTTGAAAAATAATAATTTTATTTATTTTCCCTCCAAAACCTTTCCTATAATTACCTCTAGGTCCCAACTCAGGGGCTAATATGCAAAATGCTTATTTTATGCATAAATATGCTTACAAAATAAATTCATACATCCACCAATAGCACAATCACAGATTTTAATCAAAGATTAAAAATAGAAATAATTAATTATAATAAAATTTATAATTAACTTTCCATTAATCGGGGATTAAAATTTTGGGGTGTTACAGCTTATATAACAACTACCATTCAAAGGTTAACATAAGTCACTTAAACAAATAACTTAAACTTGGTGCAACCTTTTTAATCATTTGGACAGCCAAGAAACACATTCTTAAAAAATCAATTTTAGCATTTACACAAACACCTAACACATCAACAATCACTCTAAAATATAAACTCATTCATTTATCAAGTCAAAACAAGTTCTAGAGTTGATGTAACTCAAACTAAGATTCTGGACAGCATTATAATACAAACTCAAAAATCACTTTTCTTATAGTTAGTTTATTCAAAACTCATGCTACTTTTTCCTGTAACTTAATTACAAGTTCTATTATCTAATTAACATTTAAATATCATGTAACTATATAAAAATCTTTTCTGGACAGCAACACAAAATAAAGTTGCATCACTTCACAGTTACCCAAAAATTCATTCTTTTCAATTTCCTTCTAAAAGATTCACATACCAAATTCTTAAAATGAAATTAAGCTTAAGAAAGTAAAATTTTTCCACACTTATTTAATTAGGGCCAGCCCTTAAATCATTTCAATTCACCTTAAATCTTATAGATATACTACTAAAGCCACACTTTATACATACACATATATTATGTAGACAATACATACAAAAATTATCATTTTAGACCTTATAGTGTCATAAAATATTATTTTTCAGAATAATATTCAATTTACAGAAATAAATTATTTTTCATACATAATTTATTTCACACATACACATTAATAAACATTCATATGTAGCAATAATCACTTAGACAATTAGAAACCAACAAAAATTATTCTTTCCCTTCTAAATAATTGTCGGACATCGCGATAAAAATAGATGAATATTTTCAAACACATATACCTTATTCCTATAATTTCATATATTCTAAACAATTACTTTAAACTCCACTTAGAATAGGAAATAATCATTTTTAAGAAAATCACTTTTTGGACAGCAATTTATACTTCACACCCATCCCATAATCATATAGTCATATAAACATATATTTTACTGACTAATTTCAACCACATCAAATATCATTCAATTACTCATAAAATCACCAAACAAAATACTATATTCCATTTGTTATTTTCACCCCAAAACTATTATAGGCCTCACGGCCAACACCATCATCATCACTATCAATTTTTATTTTTGTTCATCAATATTTACTCATTGTTATTGATTTCTCACTTATTTCCAACATCAAACAAAAGAAGCAAAACCAAACAATAACAATTACACACAAAATTATCAAACAAAAACACCATAAATCATTTGTTATTTTTACCAAAAACATACCATAGGCCTCACGTCCTAAACCCCAATATCAACATCTTTTATTTTCTTGTTTATCATCATGTACTTTAGTATTTGTAAATATATACTCATACTCAGAGTTAAAACAAAACTAAAACAAAATTACTAAAATCAAAACAATAATTCCAAAACGCATACTGTTATCATTTGAGAAAACAAGCCTTTACCAACTAAATTTCCAGAATTTTATTTACTATTTCCTCTTCAAAAATTCAGTCATCAAGGCCAAGAAAAAGGGGAGGTAGATTATTTTTCTCTTTAAACAATTTTTGCTTTGTCTCTTTTTCTTAAGCCTCATTCATTTGACTTCCAACAAAATTATATCAACAATCAAAATGAAATTTTTTATTCAATACCAAAGAAGAGATTTGAGACTTTAGTCTATGATTTTATAATCATAGAAGAGATTAAGAGATTTATTTGTTTATTTTTATACAGTAAATTCGGTCATCACAATAAAACAAAAAGGGAAATCTTAATTTCTTTAAACCTCATTTTGAGTCCCTTTCATTCCTTGTTCATATGACCAATAAACACCATTCCTATACACAATTTAAAATTCTATATCACAAGAGTATTTAGAGATTTAAATTTGTGAATTATATAACCATAAAAGAGGATCATAAGAATAACAAAGATTTACAACACTTATTCACATAAAAAGAATAAATTACCATCAAATAAAATTTAAATACTACTTCCTTCTTTCTCTTAAAAACATTCGGCCATCCTAGGATAAAAAGGGGAGATTATTTCTCTTTAAACAATTTTTTTCCCTTTTTATTCCTTTTTCATTTGACCAACAAAACAAAACTCATATACATATATCATAATTCATTTTTCCATTGTATTATAATATATCAAGGAAGAGATTAGAGATGTAACTTTTAAGAGATTCATAGCCATAGAAGAGTATTATTATTTTAGTATAAAGAACAAAACCAATTTATTTATTTTTACCATAGGCCATTCGGCCATATACAAAATTAGAGAAGAAAATCAAATCTTTTATCATCTTAAATCAAACACCATAAAAGATTATTAGAAAATTCATTCCAACTATTTTTAGAACATCATTTTAGAACTTGAAAGAATGAAAGAAGAACATTATCATAAAGATTAAAATAACAACAAAAACAACTAATAAAAGATTGGTTCTTGTGGGTACCTCTTCTCCTAGCAAGCAACTAAGACTCTAAGGATTGAAAACTCTCTTCTTCTTCTCCAAAGAGCCACACGGTTTTCCTTTCTTCAATGGGGAAGACTATTTTTATTTTTCTCTTGTTTCTTTTCTAAGTTTGCTTTGTAATGCAAAAATGAAATGAACTACTAGAATGAGGCTATTTATAGGCAAGGAGAAAAATTCAGATTCATCTAACCTACTAGGGAGAGAGAGAGAGGGGCGTGAATCACATGGTCAAAAGGGGGGGTTTTCCTAGTCTTTTACACCTAATGAATCTCTAGAAAATGAAAAATGCATTTAATTCTTTCACAAGTTCCATGCCTAGTTTGAATTTCAAACTACTTGAGCATAAAGAAAAACTAGATTCTTCCTCCCACTTAAAAATATGGACGGTGCAGTCCAGAAAATAAAATAAAAATATTTTCCAATTAATTTTGCTTATTTTCCATAAATCAAAATACTGTTAAATCAAATAATTACAAAAATAATAAACTGTATTATATAAAGATAGGTACAGCCATGAAAATATTTTGTAACACCCTATTTTTATTTATAAGATGTAATATTAAAAGAAAAAATTTATTGGAGGTCCAAAAATATTTTTCCCAATATTAAAACTCTAAATTCGTTTTTTTATTGGTACAAATATAGAATTTTCGATGTGACGCTCTCTTTTGTATCTTGAAAATAATTAATATTTCCAAATGATTGAAATACTTGCTATCCAAAATTAGGACTAGAAAATTTTTCCTTTTTAAATTAATACTTGCTCTATTATAAACCTTTTTATTCTGAACCATTAGTTGAATTCGGCTTAGTAATATCTTAATTACGAAAAGACTCTCGAGAGAATATTTTCTTAATCCCAATAACATCTTTGTACTACTTTTTAAAACATATTATTTGTCTCCCGAGTTTGACTTGAATATATAAAACATAAACTTTTTGCCGAATTCTTTTTGAATCGAAATCAGAGTTCGCGGAAGTAAAAGTAATACTTATGGGGCACTGCTGAGGTAAATAAAACATCATAGATATATATATATATATATATATATATATATATATATATATATGTCATAACATAAAAACCCCATCAGTATAGTCAGTTGCAAGTAACATAAGTCGAGATAGCAAGAGTTTATAAAAACATATACAATCCAGCTGCATGAATAAAACCTCACTCTAAGACCTCTCAAATATATACAATATATAACAAAATCCCAAAAGTAGAAGTCCCAGAGCAAGTCATCAGTGTCCTCAGCAGCTCCTCAGATCCTCCACCGCTCTATCCCTAGGATCTGGGATCCAAAACATCTACACTATGCAAGCTCCTATGAACCAGCGGGTCCACCTCTAGCAGAAACAGTCGGCTCGACATGCACCTCCTCCTCGCTCTCATCCTCCACAGGGTCGTCCTCGACCTCGCCTGACTGGGTAGATACCCCACCACTGGGTCTAGGATCTGCAGAAGCAGTCCTCTCGAAATTAGTCGGACCAGGAGAAGGAGTTTCCTCAGTGACAACTCTATGGGAAGAAGGATGTGAACGAGTGGCAGCTCTAAAACGAAAACTATGAAAACGACGCATAGGTCGAGCCGGGGGTGGTCCTATATGTGTAAAAGGGTGGAACATGCATAGTATAGACTAATGGGATCCTAAATCGACGAGGTCGCACTCGCACCAGAGGGTTAGGGTGGTAGAGAGCGATCTCAACCTCCCCCTCAAAAGTGGCACGGTGCTCCTCATACGTCCATATGCCACTAGGGATAGGGCGTATCTCGATGCAAGCTAGGTATCTGGCCATCACCTAAACAGGGCACAGGGAGTAAGTATACACATATACATAATTGATAAAGACTAAAATTACAAACACAAATATATCATGGACAGATAACAATGCAAGTACATATGATCACACCAGTTTTCAACATTATATCTCTTATAATGCAAGTGGCATGATGCATAATTTTCTATCCACAACTGAGGCCTCTAAAAGTCCATCTTGGACGTCCATCCAATACACCCTTGTGTTCCCGGAACACCGACATTCGTTCCCAGAACGTAATGCCGAACCATACTTGGATAATAAGCATCACTCCCGGAGTGTGCACCACGTTCCCAGAACGCATACGTTCCCAGAACGCATAAAAACCAGGTCCCGGACACTGGCCACATATCTATAATGTGTCATCAAATAGGTTACAATTTGGTACTCCCGGAGTACCCTCCTCATATTCCCAGAATATGATAAACGTTCCTACCAACCAAACTTCCATTCTATATGGATGCACAAATATCAAGGTTGGTTTTTATCTTTGCATTAATTATTGTGATTTAGGAATATTCCAATTTATCTTTTGAATGACTTATTTGAGGCATACTCTTTGGCACAAAATTCTCCTTTGAGTTATCTCAAAAAGATGCCCTTAAGCTTAGATTGGGAAAAACATAACCAATGGTATTCAAAAACTTAACTTTTTATTTTTCAGATTCAGGTGCTAACCGGTTACAATTTCAGGCTAATCGGTTAGAATTACAGACCTGAACTGTTTACCATTGTAAATCAGAAAAACCCTTTTTCTTGAATTCTCTACCCAATCCATAAACAAGTTTAACATTGTTTTATGCCTCAAAAACCACTGTTTTGATCATTCAAAAGTCTAAATCACACTTCATTCTTCAATGAGCCTAATTTCCTCTTGAAATTATCTCATTACACTAAGGTATTAACTCTTTGATTGCAATCTGAACTATAACAGTGAGATCAACTGATTTTTCAGATTGTTTTCCATGAAATTGAGGCCTAGATTTGAGTAGGATGTATAACACCACAGTACTGATTTCGTAAACTTGTTTTCTTTTGCATTTTTACAGTGTCTAACCGGTTACGAATCTCGAGTAACCGGTTAGATTATGCAGTCAGACACTAAAACATAAGTTTTAACAAACCATTTTCTTCACTACTCAAATCTAACCAAATTTCAACCTTTAATAGAGTCCATATACCTTCAAGAAATATGTTTAAGCACAGAAACATATATAATTTTGCATGCATTGGTTTAGTGCATCAAATTGCATAAAAAAATCAATACAAACACAATTCAACACACCAAATCACATTTTATACATTTAACTTCTGATATTAACACTAGAATCACTTGCATGCATCAATATAAAATTGCTCAAAACAGCAGTGAGCTAAAATTTGGCCTCCAAGCCTTTGTGCTTTTTTACACATAATGCCCTTTTTGAGTTTTGCTAACTCAAATCCTAATTCATTTGATTTCTAGTCTAAATCTAGTATAAGGTAGACTTCTCCCATACCTCAAAGTTGATTTTGATGAGAATTAATATTGATCTTGAGGAACAATCCACAGAATCCCACAAATCCTAGATTCTGCTCTCAGCCACGATTTCCATCAACAGGGTCTAAAGACCAGAAGATTTGACATAGCAATTGGCCAAAGAAATTGGGGAAAACAATTAGGACTCAATATAGGTAACATGCACTAGAGAATCAAAGAGATTTGAGGGTTAATGATGGACTGTACTTACCAAAATCAAAGCTGAAATCCAGCTTCCAGAACAAGAAGAACACAGGGTTCAGTCTCCAACTCTTAGCTTCTAAGATTGATTTCTCCTCCCACACGAAAACTCAACTCACAAAGTGTATATCACTGAAAAGCCCTTGATTCAAGCTTTTCAGAAATGTGTGTTTCTCTCTCTAACTCTCAAAGAAGAAGGAGAATTTCTCTGAACGAAATAGAAACCCTAATAGCCCTTCTTTAACCCAAACATGCAGCAATCAACCTCAAATTCCTCAGAATTTCCACAATTTATAGGCAAATTAAGGTAGCATGCATGTTGACGCGTGTGCTTCCACTAATCTATGGCTGTAATCGTGGCGATTCCGTGATTAATCAAGTGATTACTCATCAAAATCCACTAACCCAGTTTCTGGGTTCATCGTCTAACCGGTTACAGGGCATTACTAACCGGTTAGATTAGTACAAAATTTAAAAATTAATATTTTTAAATCTTTCCCTCCAAGAACCTTTTCCAATATTACATTTAGGTCCTAATACAAGGACTAAAATGCAATATTCTTATATTTTGCATTTATTTGCCATATAAAAATATTTCAACTAATTTTTATATTTCAGGCTAATTAAACACAAAACATAAACTTGGAAATTTATATAAATTAATAATAAAACTTTTATTATTAATTTCCTTATTATTCGGGAGACGAAAATTAGGGGTGTTACGCTACTCCCCCACTTAAAAGGAATTTCGTCCCCGAAATTCTAGCTTACAAAAACAACTCCGGATACTCTTGACGCATCTTCTCCTCTAATTCCCATGTAGCTTCCGATACGTCAGCATTTTCCCATACCACCTTAACCAAAGGTATCTCCTTTCCCCTGAGCCGCTTAACTTCTCGATCTTCTATCTGAACTGGTCTGGTCTCAAAGGTAAGGTTTTCCTTCAAAGTTAGGTCGTCAGGTTGAATTTTCAAAATGGCTGATGGGTCATGCACGTACTTCTTCAATTGCGAAACGTGAAAGACGTTGTGCAAATTGGATAGAGAGGGTGGTAAAGCTAGTTGATAAGCAATAGGACCAACTCTCTTAAGGATTTGATATGGACCTATACACTTAGGCGAAAGCTTTCGAGTTCTCAAGGCTCTACTAATTCCTTTCATCGGAACTATCCGAAGGAATACGTGGTCACCTTCCGAAAACTCTAATGGTTTTCTCATCCTATCAGCGTAACTCTTCTGCCGACTCTGAGCCGCTTTCATCTTTGCTTGAACCATCTTAATCTTCTCAGACGTCTGCTGAATCATTTCCGGTCCAACCATTAAATTCTCTCCCACTTGGAACCAACATAGCGGGGTTTGACATTTCCTTCCATACAACGCTTCAAACGGTGCCATCCCGGTGCTCGCGTGATAGCTGTTGTTGTACGTGAATTATGCAAGAGGTAGCACTTGATCCCAACTTCCTTGTTCTTCAAGTGCACAAGCCCGCAACACATCTTCCAAAGACTGAATCGTTCTCTCCGTCTGGCCATCAGTCTGTGGATGATACGCAGAACTCAATTTCAATCTCGTTCCCATAGCATCATGTAAACTTTGCCAAAATTGCGAAGAAAATCTGGGATCTCGATCCGACACAATACTCGAAGGTACTCCGTGAAGACGAACTACCTCCTTGATATAGATCTGGGTAAGCTTATTCAAAGGATAGCTCATATTTATCGGAATAAAATGCGCCGACTTGCTTAACCTATCCACAATCACCCAGATTGCATCATGATTTGCTGCTGTCCTTGGCAAACCAGACACAAAATCCATTGAAATGCTATCCCACTTCCATTGGGGAATACTCAAAGGTTGCAATTGTCCTCCTGGTTTCTGATGTTCTACCTTAGCTTTTTGACAAATTAAACACGCCGCCACATATTCTGCAACATCCTTTTTCAATCCACACCACCAAAACATCTTCTTCAAGTCCTGACACATTTTGGTTGATCCAGGATGCATACTCATCCGACTCTTATGGGCTTCGTCAAGAATCAGTCTTCTAACTTCCTGATCTCTTGGTATACAAATCCTTGTCCTGAAAAGAAGGATTCCATCCTGCCCAATCTTGAAATCAGGTTCCTTTCCTTCTGAACCTAGTCTCATCTTTTCCATCAATTCTCCATCCGATCGTTGCAACTCCCGAATTCTTTCCAAGAACTCATTTGTGATCTGCAGCATCCCTAACTTGATACTTGTTGGCTCCACTTGTGTCAACAGGCTCAAGTCTCTGAATTCCTCAATCAAAGCTGCTTCCTTAACCATCATCGCACTTATGTGGATTGCTTTCCGACTCAAAGCGTCTGCAACCACATTTGCTTTACTCGGATGATAGTGGAGTTTAAAGTCATAATCTTTCAAAAACTCCATCCACCTTCTTTGCCTCATGTTCAACTCTTTCTGGTCGAACAGATATTTCAAACTCTTATGGTCACTAAGTACTTGGAACGTAGTGCCATAGAGATGATGTCTCCATATCTTTAAGGCAAACACGATTGCAGCCAATTCCAAATCGTGTGTCGGGTAATTCACCTCATGATTCTTCAACTGTCGCGATGCATAAGCCACTACTCTTCCTTCTTGCATTAATACACACCCCAGTCATTGCTTAGATGCATCACAGTACACTTTAAAACTCTTGCGAGGATCAGGTAAGATTAACACAGGAGACGATGTTAACCTTTCCTTCAACTCACAGAAACTAACCTCACACCGATCGTCCCACACGAACGGTTGATCTTTCCGAGTCAACTTGGTCAAAGGCAATGCAATCTTGGAAAATCCTTCTATGAACCGACGATAGTATCCAGCCAGCCCCAAGAAACTTCTCACTTCTGTCACAGTCTTGGGTTGTTCCCAGCTTAGCATTGAACTTACTTTTGCTGGATCCACCACAATTCCTTCTTTAGAGATTACATGCCCCAAAAACTTCACTTCATTCAACCAAAACTCACATTTCGTAAGCTTGGCATATAATTGCTTCTCCTTCAGGACTTTTAACACAATCCTAAGATGCTCTTCATGCTCTTCCGGATTCTTAGAATAGACCAGAATATCGTCAATAAACACCACCACAAATAAATCCAGGTATGGTCTAAAGATCCGGTTCATATAATCCATGAAAATAGCAGGTGCATTAGTCAATCCGAACGGCATCACAACATATTCATAATGACCGTATTGAGATCGAAATGCAGTCTTGGGTATATCCTCCTCCTTTATCCTGATCTGATGATAACCCGATCTCATATCAATCTTGGAGAATACTGCAGCTCCCCTAACTTGGTCCATAAGGTCATCAATCCTTGGAAAAGGATACTTATTCTTAATGGTGACCTTATTTAACTATCTGTAATCTACACACATTCTCATGCTCCCATCTTTCTTCTTTACAAACAGTAATGGAGCTCCCCAAGGCGAAACGCTTGGCCTGATCATCTGCTTCTGCAGCAATTCCTCTATCTGCTTCTTCATTTCGGCCATCTCTGGTGGTGCCATCCTATAAGGAGCAATAGAGATGGGACCTGCTCCAGGGACTAAATCAATCCCAAACTCTATCTCTCGCTTCGGAGGTAATCCTGGTATTTCCTCAGGGAATACTTCCGGAAATTCTCTCACCACCGGAATCTCTTCTATCGACATTGACTCTTCTTCCCCAGAAGCCGAGAACAAACACATATAACCTTCGGGTTCGAGGGTCCTATATTGAATGGTCTTTTCCTCACAATTGATGATCACTTGGTTCTTCATCAACCAATCCATACCTAAGATCACATCCAATTGTAACTTAGGGAGACAAACTAAATCTACTTTGGAAAGACGACCCAAAATTTCCACATTACACCCTAAACAGACTTTAGCGGTAAAAATCGGTATGCCAGTAGGGGTATCTATACTAAGATAGCAAGGTGAATCGGAAACAACAAGATTCAGCCTATTCACACATTCCGGAGAAACAAAAGAATGTGTAGCTCCAGAATCAAACATGATTTTGCAAGGTTGGTTATTAAGCAGAAAATTACCTTGCACGAGATTCGGGGTTTGGGTTGCTTCATTACCACTCAGGGTAAACACTCTTCCTTGTACCACAGGCTTGCCAGCAGATCCCTTTGCATCACCCTTTGCAAATTCTTTGCACTCACGAGCAAAGTGACCTTGCTTTCCACACTTGAAACATCCTCCTGTGGACCAGCAGAACTGACCATGATGATAACGCCTACACTTCTCGCAATATGGAGCATTATCGCGAGATTTGTTCTTGTTATCCGTCACAGCCTTACCCTTACCCTTGTTCTTCTGAGAATATGGACCATTATTCCGATGATCAAACTTCTTCTTCCTCTGTGGTCCATAGCTCTGTCCAACCCCTTGACTTCCAACCAACTCAGCTTTCTTGTCATCTTCATACATTCTGCACATATCTACAAGTGCAGGGAAACTCTGAATCCTCTGGTAACTGAAGATAGATTTCAACTCCGGTCTCAGCCCACCTTCAAACTTTACACACTTACTCCTTTCATCAGGGTTATTTAAGTAGTAGGGAGAATATTTCATCAGCTCCTCAAATCTGGCAGCATATTCTCCTACACTCATATCCCCCTGGTTAAATTGCATGAATTCTACTTCCTTCTTTCTCCTTGAATCTTCCGAAAAATATTTATTAAGAAATTTCTCTATAAATACTCCCCAGTTGATTGTTCTCCTTTCAAAATTCAGCAATTGGACAGTGTGATCCCACCAGTTTTCAGCTTCCCCACGAAGCATGTAAACTGCATAGGTTACTTTCTGTTCATCAGAACAATCTAAAGTTCGGAAAATCTTATTGATCTCATACAACCACTTGTTCGCCTCATCAGGTTTGTACCCACCTTCGAATCTTGGTGGATTGCACTTCCTGAACTCCGACAGAGTCCTAGCATCATGATTCGCCATATTGCCAACAGGTGGATTACCAGCTCGCCCTTGAGATGGCTGTTGTCTCTGCTGCTGCTGCATGCCTTCCAGCACGGTCGTGATTCTGTAACATCCCGCGTTTTCCCGACTAGGACAAATAAGACTTTATTAAAGAATAGTTTTGCGAAACTGTTTTACAAAAGATTTTCAATGAATGTTTTATTCGATTACAAAGAAAAGTGATGATTTTATGGAATTTTGATAAACAAATACTTTTATGAAGTTGATAAAAATGATTTTTATGGGAAATAATTTTATTAGTTGGTGATTTCTTGCAAAAATGAATTTCTTTATGGATTTTCTTAGATTGATTAACTTCGAAAATCCATAACTTTTTAACCGTAACTCCGATTTTGATGATCTTTATATCAAAACGATCGTATCGAAATGTAGTTTTCAAAAATGTATTTTCCATAATTTTCTGGATTGGTTTACGAAAATTATTTTTCAGGGCTGTAAAGGACGAATTTTAAGGGTATAAATCATGAAAAATAGTTTTTGATTTTTAATGAAATTTTCCTTATGGGATTATCTTTATTATATTAAATTATGATTTTAGAAAATGAAATAAGGGCTATAAGTGCCACCAATAAGTACAGTTTATTATTTGAAGGAAAATGTATTTAATTGTTAATATGTATGTTTTTTTTTTGTAACAGTAAAATCTTATTACCACAGAGCAAAATTACATCACCTGGCACTACTTAAACCCAATGCCACCTTCTAGGAAGGGTTCAAAGGGACAAAAGCAGCCCTACTTCATAATCCCCTGCCACCTTCTATGAAGGGTTCAGAGAACCATGAAGCAAAAAAATTAGAGTTCATTACAAATCCTCTGTACTAAATTAAAATTATTCCAATTCCTAAATTTATCCAAAAAACTATGAACTCTTAAAGCTAAGTCTTTCTTAATTAATCTGAATATGCAATCTATTGACCTCCTTGTATCTTGAAACGTCCTCATGTTCCTTTCTTGCCAAATATGATAGCAAATTGAAGCCCACAGAGCCACGGCTATCCTTCTTCGCTTTTTCTCCTTAAATCCAAATCGCAGCCATCTCTTCCACTGTTCCAGCTTTGTCGGGTAAGTCTCTATCCCAATCCAAGCACAGCTTCTCTTCAATAATTCCTTTGACCACTCACAGTCACAAAACAAATGCTGATGAGATTCATTTGCAGTTACACACAAGCAACAATGATTGGGGATTCCAAGCCAGCTCATACGATCCTTGGTATCAAGTCTCCCCAGATGTAGAAGCCAGAAATGAAAGCGATGCTTTGGTTGAGTTAGTGAATTCCAAACGATTCGATGAAAAGGGAATGTCTGATGCGCACCAACCAAGTACTTGTAGCCTGAGTTGATGCTATACACACCATGCATGTCAGCAATCCAGGTATTTCCTTGAAACCCAGCTTTAATTTTATCCCTAGTTTGTAGAATTTTCTTCCAATGCCAACTGTGATGAGGTAGTGCTGTGCAATCCCAGAATCTCTGGTTTTTTATGTAAATCGAATGCACCCATTTAACCCACAAATTATCTTGATCACTCACTATCCACCACACATGCTTCCCAATAGCTGCAAAATTCCAGAGTTCTATGTTCTTTATGTTAAGACCACCATATTTTCTAGGCTTACACACTGCATCCCAAGCTACTTTAGCCCTGTAAGTACCCCGTTCATCACTTCCCCATAAAAAGCCCCTGCAGAGCCTATCAACCTCCTTAATAACTGACTTAGGAAGAATAAAGCAAGAAGCCCAGTAGACATGTAAATTCATTAGCACTGAATTAACTAAGCATAATCTACCCTGATAAGACAAGTTTCTAGTCTTCCAAACTAGGAGTTTAGAAGTGATTTTATTTACCAGGAAACTACAAGAGTTCCTATTCCACTTCCTAGCCATTAGAGGTAACCCAAGATACTTACATGGAAAAGTTCTAGCTTGAAATCCTGTCAAAAGCAATAGGTCCTGCTTAACATTCGAATCAATTCCAGCCATAAAAAGTGATGATTTAAGTTGATTAGCTTGTAAGCCTGACCACTGAGCAAATTGAGAAAAAGCATTCCAAAGAATAGACACACTAGCTGGATGGGCTTTAGAGAACACCATTAGATCATCTGCAAAGGCAATATTCACTAGGCCAATATCCTTGCATTGAGGATGGAAACGAAAGTTCCTGGCTTTTGAGGCAGACTGGAATTGTCTAGTAAGTGTTTCCATAGCAAGAACAAAGATAAGGGGGGATAAGGGATCACCTTGTCTGATACCCCTTATTCCCTTAAACACCTGACCTTTAGCACCATTAACCACAATACTATATGAAGCTGACCTAATGCACACCATGACCCAGGAGATGAATTTAGGAGGAAATCTCATAGCCTCTAGGATCTGTTCAATAAAATTCCATTCAATAGAATCATAGGCTTTTTTGAGGTCTATTTTCATCATGCATCTTGGTGAAATATTTCTCCTTTGATAAAGCTTAATTAAATCCTGAGTGATTAGTATGTTGTGAAGAATACTCCTGTTCTTCACAAAAGCACCCTGATTTTCTTGTACAAGATAAGGCAAGACTTTGCTTAATCTAGAACATATAAGCTTAGTAATGCATTTGTAGATGCTATTACAACAAGCAATTGGTCTAAAATCACTTACAGTGGTAGGGCTATCCCCTTTAGGGATCATGACCAGTAGGGTATGATTCAATTCCTGAAGAAGCTTGCCTGTCTGGAAAAAATCCTGGACTGCTTCAATACAATCAAGACCTACTATATCCCAGGCTGATTTAAAAAAGCCAGACCCATATCCATCAGGACCAGGAGCCTTGTCCTGGTGGATTGAAAACATAGCATCTTTAATTTCATGATCTGTGAAAGGAGGAATAAGAGACATTTGTTGATCTGTAGACAACACATTCCCTTCCATAAAAATATTTGTATCAACCATGATTGAATTGTTTCTGGCCTTGAAAAGTTCTTCATAGTATTGTAGGAAAGCCTGCTCAATCTGAATCTGATCAGTGATTACTCCTTGAGAGGATTGCAATCTCAGAATTTTGTTCCTATATTGTCTTTGCTTGATTGAATTGTTAAATACCCTAGTGTTTTCATCCTCATGCCTGAGCCAACTGATTTTAGCCTTATGTCTTAGGAACATATAAGCTGCCACCTTTACTCCCAAGTACTCTCTAGTTAACTCCTTCTCTTTCTGTTGAAGAGTAGCATCCATAGGGTTGGAACTTAGGTCAGTTTGCACTGCATCTAACTCACTTCTAATCTGGGCTTCCCTTATGTCTATATCACCAAAAGCTTCCCTGTTTAACTCCTTGAGAGGCTGTCTTAGGAATTTCAGCTTCATACAAATTTGAAACATTTTATAGCCCTGAACTGGCCTGTTCCAAGATTGAGAAACTATATGCATAAAATCATTGTGACCTGACCACATGTTAAAGTACTTGAACCCTATTCCTTTGTTTATTTGCTGACTACCCCAATCAACAAGAATAGGGCAGTGATCTGAAACCCCAGGATTAAGGAAATTAGAGAAAGTTGTAGGCCATTCAGAACACCAAAGATCATTCACAAGACATCTATCCAGTTTGCAACACACCCTGTCCCAACCTATCTGCTTATTTGTCCAAGTGAGCCTATGACCAATGTATCTCATATCAATCAAGTCACAGGCACTAACACAATTCTTGAACTCAGTCATGCTTCTATAATCCACCACATTCCCTCCAACTTTCTCACTTTCATCCAGATAATAGTTGAAATCCCCAATAACCATCCAAGGTATATCAATAAAGCTTTGCACTCCACTAAGTACCTGCCACAGTTCTTGTCTGTCAACCATGTCATTTGAAGCATAAACAAAAGTTATGTAGCATGACTTCATAGTTTGCTTCATGGTTACTAAACAATGCATATATTGCTGAGACCTTGCTATTTGCATAACATCAAAGCTATCCTGCTTCCAAATTATCCAAATTCTACCAACATCACACACATCCAGATTATCAATAGATCCCCAGCCATAAGCCACCTTATTCCTAACTTGCTGAAAACCACTGGCTCTCAGTTTATTCTCCAAAATACCAATTAACCCTATACTATTATTTCTACACAAGTCTTGAATAGCATCTCGTTTGAGAGGTCTATTCATCCCTCTTATGTTCCAAGCTGCAATCCTATCCATATTGGCTTTGCTTTGAGGTAGATCCTCTCTGCAATACCTTATTGATTATCTGTGCCTTGCTCCTAGTCTGGACTGGTGTCCACCCTTCATCATCCCCTTCAGCATTAGTCCCTAGCTGCTCACTTCCATTTCCACTGTCTTGTTGTTTCTCTTTTCCCTTATCTATGGCAGCTTCTAACACCTTTCTAGCCTCTTCCCTTGCACCTTCTACATTTTTTTGAGGAATAGTCCCAGCAGCAATAGCTTTCTGAGTCTGAACAGCACTAACCACCTCATTTATTTCCTTTTGTGATGGCTTATTTTTCTGGACCCATTGTTGCTTAACCCCCTTCCTGCACATCTTGGAATCATGGCCATATGTAGAGCACCTTGCACAGAGGACTGGCTTCCATTCATATACTACCTTCTGGTTAATAACAACACCCTTCTCATCCTCAAAATATATCTCATCAGGCAATATTTTAGGATTGACCTCAATAAGAATCCTGGCATAATTAATTCTATTCCTTTCCTTTGTAACTTGGTCCACCATAATTGGTGTGCCAATCAGACTGGAAATCTTGCCCAATGCCACAGCCCCCCAATACTTCAAGTTTAGGTTTGGTAGTTGCACCCATACAGAGACACGATCCAGAAATTCCCTAGTCATAGGCTTCCCAGTCCAAGGAGCCATTATGATGGGTTTTCTATCAAAGTGAAATAGACCTATGTCCAGCACAGCATTCATTCCTTCACTACTATTGAATCGTACTAAGAAGGTACCATCAGCATTCATTTACACCTTGTCTACTCCATGTTCACCCCAAACTTTCCTAATGTATCCATTCAAGACTAGGAATGGGGGTTTGGCACCTAGGACATAGCATACCATAACATTTTTCCAGTAATTCAATTCATCTTGAACATCATCACTGTGTATTTTGCCTACAGCCACACCCTCCTTCAAATCAGGTTTGTAGAATTGAAGCTTCTCCCCTGCATTCCTCAACTTGCTTATATCAAACTTATCCCACACATTAGGCTGTTTAATGATTTCTTCCTCCTGAACAGGCACTGATACACTTTTAGGATTCACAGACAGATCTTTCTGAGTTTCTGATTCAATCTCCCCATTGTGCAAATCCTTATTTCCTAAGGACGTCGCCTTCTCCTTGATCTTTTCTCTCAATATGTCAATCTTTTGCACCCATAACTCCGCTTGCTTGGGGCTTAAGTTTTCTATGTCTTCCAAGTCTTCCTCATCAAGCTGCGAAAAATCTACCTTGGAAGGTGAAATCGTTTCATTCACACTAGGTGAAGCAGGGTTTTTAGGGGGCCTCCCTCTCTTTTTGCCCATGAACGCAGCAGGCGGCGGCGGCACCTAGGATACAGGTGGCTCCTAGGGTACAGTCGCGAGAGAGAGAGAGAGATTTTTTTTTTAATATGTATGTTTGGTTATTTGTTTTGTGATTAAATGAGTGATGGATTGATGAATGTAATTTCTTAGAATTAATTGCCTTGTGTGTGTGTGTAAATGGTTGTTTAAGTGTAATTTCTTAAGTGATGGTTGCATTATCATATGAATTAGTAATTAAAGCATGATTAAGAAATAAAAAAAAATTTAAGGACATGTGTGTGTGTGCAATGGGTGCCACGGCTAGTGAGTGTGCATGCATGAGGAATATATGTGTGTGTGTGTGAGAGTGACACATGTATGCATGGTGTGTGTATGTGTGTGTTTCTAAAAGCTTGGCATGTTGACTAAGTTAGGAAGGGAAATAAAATAAAAAGAAAAGAAAAAGAAGAAACTTGGGGACCAAGTAGTGATATTAGAATGCCAAAAATACCCCCCCTCCTTGATGCATGTTGGCAAAATTTTTAAAGACCAAAGAAGGGAAATTGTGCCTTGTCCTTAGTATATTTCCCTTCATTCCCTCACTCATCCATTCACTCTTTTACTTCCTTCGTTCCTTCCATTCATTCCATTTCTTCCACTTCATTTCCTTTCACATCAACATAAACACTTAAGTCTCAAGAGCAACATTAGCTCTTGAGACATATACAAAAAAAAAAAAAAAGAAAGAGAACCGTGGGTAAGAAGAAGGAGGAAGGAGGTCCAAGCTTAGTCAAGCCTTTCCTTTGTAGACCAAGAATGCTAGGAGCTAGAAGAACCAAACCCTTTTCATGGTAGGAATTGGAAGACCAAGAAAGAAAATTTGTAATAGTTTAAGCTTTTTCTTTTAGTTTATAGATCTTTGTTATTTTCTTCTTGCATGTTGAATTTTATGACTCTAAAGACGAATTTATGTGTTGTTCTCTTTTGATCATGGACTCTAAGGACTTAAACATAATTTGTAATATGTTAAAGCCTTATGTTTGATGTTCTTTCTTCTTCATCATTTTATTTTCGGTTCTATGTGTTGATCTGTTCTTGCATGTTGATTTTTAAGCTAGATCTAGTATTTTTCCTTGCATGCATGAGATTTTCTCAAGTTGATCTTAATTTCCTACATGTATGTGAAAGACTTTAATTTAAAAGCAAAAGATTAACTAATTTAAGAACTTGATGTTTGTTTCGGTTTTAAAAAGATTTTTGTGCTAATGATCTTGTTTTATTGTTTGATTCGGTTTTTGTGTACATGTGAAGGAAATTATTTTTAATAAAAGAGTTAACCTAGAGCATGGGATCTTAATAAAATGAATTCATTTTTTTGGTGCATGTTTCGGTTTTGCTTAGATCATTAGAAAAGAATTTTATTTGAAGTAATTGATGCATGCATGTAATGATCTAGTGAAAAAGAATGAGTTGTAATGTTTGTTTTGATTTTGGCTCTTAAATGTGGATGCATGTATGTTTCCCTTTTAGATCTATAAATTTTAAGTATGAGCATGTTAGGATCTAGGTTAGTTTAGTTTGATTCTTGGTTTTTAGTCTAGAAGATTTGATTTCTATTTCTAAGAAGTTGATGCATGATTTATTTGAATTAAAATAAATTATTTTCATGAAAATTAAGTTGGTTTTCAAAAGAAATATAATTGATGGATTGATTTTTGGTGTTAATTGTATGTATAATAGTATCTTTGATTTTCATAATAGAAAATGAATGAACAAAAGTGTATGCTGAAAATTGTGATGTATGTGTTTTTGACTTTGAAAAAAATAATGTTTTTTCATGTCCAATAATTCTGCAATTTTATCACTGTCTTAAATATATTAAAATAAACTTCTCTGAATTTTTGGATGATTTTTGGAATTTATTTTCTATTTCTATGTGAGCCAACTTTATGAAAACCATTTTAAGAAAATCAGTTTTTCAGTTTAAAGAGAAATATAATTTTCGAACTTGTGCTACTTGAAATGGTTTGAAATTTTTATGGTAGCTTCCTGGATATATCTATATGTTCTCTGTAAAATTTTAAGAGATTTGGAGTTGATTTGATATTTCTAATAAAGGCAAGACAGTGAATCACTTGGTTCAGATTTTCTGGACTTAGTGACAATTTTAATTGGAAAAATATAACTTGCACAACTCCAAATATTCTGAAAATTTTATGAGATAGTCTTGACTGTATAATGAAGATTTATACCAATTTTTATGAAGTTATGAGTTGAGAAACTATTTTTAATAGTAACGTTTTTGTCTCTGACCAGCAACAGTACCATGTTGTTTTTCATGAGAAATTTGATTTGAAACCTAGCTTAGGGTTGTTTAAATGACTTGAAAATTTTATATGATGAACTTTATCATATATGTGTATGTTATGGAAATTTTGAGAATTAAATAAATTTATTTGATATTGTTTTGGATCTTATCTTTTGTGTTTTACTTGTAATCACACTAGGATTTCATTTAAATGTTTTTGATGGAAATGAATTTTTATGATATTATGACTTGGCTGCCTTGTGTGATGATTATGATGCCTTGAAATGATTGAATAAGTGATGTTTGATGATATGTTTATGTTATGCATGGATGAATTATTTAGTGAACCAAAGTATTGTGCTTGATTTTGTAATCGGTTTTGAAAGTAATTGGTCTTGAAATAGTTTAATCTTAATTTAATTAAAGAACCTTGGAATTAGTGGTTGCTGCCCTGAATTCATTTCACAATGTTAAGTTTGAAAAATATATCATTTAAGTATTTATTTTATAACAAAGTATTATATGAACTAAAGTTTGATTTTTCGGTGTTTTCGGATTTTCTGAAAATGATTTATGGGCTTGCATGACTGTTGTCCAGATTTTATTTAAATTGTTTTTCCAATCCTAAAATGTGTTTGAATGGTTTAAATTTTAAGTTTTAAGTGGTATTTAACTCGAGAGAGATTTGGTTTGAAAAAGTTTTATCGTTTTGTGATTTTTCGACGAGAGATAAAAAGAGTTTTCGAAAACGCGTTTAGATAATGAGTAGGACGATTATTTAGATAGACTTGTGACGTTAGTGTCGTCTATTTAGTACAAGGTACGTATAAGTCGAGAAGCGGAACAGCTGACTCGTTGGGAAGGACCCGCAACGATTTCAGAAGCTGGAGCGTGAGGTGAGAGATGCAGTAGGCCTAAGCCGTCGTGACGTTTAGACTCAGTTCTAAACTGAGTTTGTCATGCGTAATTAGAGTCAATGTCATACGATACATGCTGCATTATCATACGTGATGCATATACCTGTTAGATGTTTACCTATTTGTTAAATATGATGCATGATTGGTTTTATTATTTATTGGATTTCTCTGTGAGTATACTGTTGAATATGTATTATTCTGTCTGGAAAATCTGAAAGAGTGATTAACGATAGTAAGCATAATGAGAAAGAGTAAGACTCAAAGTTAATTGGAAAAGTTGAATGTGGTAATGAGAAAAGAGTAAGATTTGAGAAGTATGAGAAAGAAATAAGTTGAGGTTTGAAAGAAAACGTGAATGTAAAAAATAAGAATGATATCAAAGGCTGTATGAGTAATGGAATACAAAGAGTTGTGATTGAAGAAGAGTAATGTGGTTGTGAGAGTGAGATGTGGATGGAAGGGAGATGTGATTCCTCATTCACGTTTTTGGGAAGAAGCTTAGTGTTGAGTTGAGCTTGCTCCTCCATTAACACTCACCCAAAAATGTGATTTTTGAAAAAAATTTTGCGAAAAGAGATTTTGAGAAAAGACGAGGAAAAGATGTTGATGATATTGATGAGAATATGCTGAGTATGAGTTATGTGAATTGAGATGATGAGAATGTTGAGAATGAGATGAAATTGATATGAGGCAAGATGCCATTGAGAATTTAAGGGGAAAGGATTGCGATTAGTGGTCGGGCTTCGTTGAAGGGATGCACCAAGGACGAGCCGACTATTAGGATGAAGCCGTTTAATTAAAACTCGAAATTTTAAAAGACTTACAAGACATTTATAAACGCTGTGAGGCATGAGTGTCGTATCGAAGTAGTGGAGAGGCCCCGGATATCAAAGATATTCGGGTTGTGAATGCAATAGGGTAAGCTAGGGCGGTAAAACGCCATGAGGCTTTGAGTACTATTCTGGGCGGAATGAATCCCACATGTGGCGTACTAACGTGGTAGGGACTGGGTCTAATGCCGTGGTAAGTTCTGCACCCGGGACCGGAATAGTGCTGTCACCCCTATGCCATTTCAGGAACAGTGAGAGGGACTGGAACGGGGCATTTGTGATTGCCGCTGAGAGCGTGCTTTGATATATATGTGAATTGATATGATATGATTTGAGGCAAGGCCTCCTGATCTGGGACCATTTGTTGTGTGACAGCTGTCGTGCCCGCGTGGTAAAGGTCCTGTACTCCTGTTTGCTTCCGACTAGGTTGGGTGGATGACCGAGGAGATGTAGACGTGTGTGTGAGTTCAATGATGTTTCCCCCTCATCATTGAGGAAACCGTTTGATAAGTCTTAAGAATGATAAAAGATTATAAGAAAGAAAGCATAAAGAAATTGTGAAAAATTAAGGAAGATTCAAAGAAAGAAAGTATAAGTGGTTGTGTGAAAGGACTTGGATGTTTGAGAAAGATAATGACGAGATTTGAAAGTTCAAAGGCTTGTGATGCCAAGTGAAGTAATGTGTGTTGTGATGAATTATGATTTTGATATATTGGATATGTTTTATTTATAAGTGTTTCCTATGTGCCTACATGAATACATTTGTCATATGCATAGCATGAGTAGTTGTGAATGCATGATTCTTATATTTTTATTCTGAGTATTCTTTTATAAGAAGTCGTCAGTATTCTGTCTTGTCATGTTTGGACTTCTGGAATACTGACCATCTCTCCTACCATGTTGTCGTGTCGGGTTACTCCGATATTGCAACGGGTAGATGGTCGACCCTGTAGTAGGATCGATACTTTCGTCTCGAAGCGATTTCGGCAGTGGGCTTCAGCGAAGAAGATTAGAGGTCAAGAATAGTAATAGGTAATTCCCTTGAGCACTGTACCCTTTGCAACTACTTGGTTACGTTGTCGTATCATTCTGAACCCCGCTGGGAATTTCATTGATAATGGATTTAAGAAACAAGTTTTGAAAATGTTTTGTCAAAGGAGATTTATGAAGCTAAGTTACAAAGCGCGATGTTAAGTAACATCTCAGTTTGGAACTTGACTTGTGATATGTGACATGAGAACGTTATTTAATTGAGTTACTGAAATGATTTTGGAACATAAAGATTCTCATGCCCATGTCACCTTGTAAAAAAAAAAATTCCCAAATTTTTACTATATATTATTAAAGAGGTAATGTTTTCAAGTTGCGGAAATTGGGGTGTTACAGAGTGGTATCAGAGCAATGGTTGACGTAAGTAGTCTGATGCATGGGCTTACGTGCTTGTTTGTGTGTCTGTCTGTGCGTTAGTGATAGAACTACGTTGAGTGAGAATAGGAGTACGAAGTCACGTGAGCATCTCTATCATACCACCTCTAGCGTTCGTTCTATCTCTATCGTTCTATCTCTCTATCTTCGGAACGTGTTACGGACTTGTCTACGATGGTGCAAGGAACGGTGATCAGAATCATGCAGAGACTTTATTCTTTGAGACCTGAACCTCTCTTGACTGTTAAACCTCTTTTGTTGAGAACTCCCTTTTGTTTTTAATGACCTCTAAACTATTGACATGCGACTTGGTTTTAGGACTAAAATCCTCTTTTCCTTGTTGGAACCCCTTTTTTATGTAAACCCTATGTGTTGTTGAGTTGCCTTGACAATACGTTTGTTTTCTCTAAAAGTCTTCCATGAAAACCTTAGACCCTGACACCTTATGCCGATCAACTAGGCCTATATGAGTTATAAGATACACGGTGAGGTGTTGTTGGGGAAAGAGTCATAGTGGTTGAGAAAGGAATAAGTGAGAACGGATGTGATGCATTAGGATAAGAGTACCCCTAGAACTTTGAGTAAGATAGTGGGATATAAAAGGATTAAAACTGAAAGGTTTGATAGTAGTCTAACCCAAGTAATGGTGTAGATGGTGTTAAGATGGTGAAATTAATGGATAGAACCTTTAAGTGACGACCAAAATTAGGTTAAGTGACCAAGATTTGTTACTTTAATGGACATAGGTGATCATAAGTTGTGGAAATAAGAGTGTCATTAGGTGTTAAGATCACTAATCTTAAGGATGAATCTCTGAGTTGGAAAGTTTTTAATGATTTAGAGCACGAGAATTTGGTTTAGTTAGCAGAATTTAAGATAGGCTTGAACGAGGTGACGGAAAGTTTTGTAAGATAACCTAGAATTAGTGGATGTTGAGAAATTTTATGACCTTAGTTCCTGTCAAATGTTATGGGATAGATGCGATGTATAGGAATATGATCCGTCAAAGTTGGGGAGTAAACGGAGATTTTGAGGTTTGTAGTAACCCACATAGACTTAAAAGGATGAGAAGAGTCAAATTAAGGAAAAAGACCAGGAGGAAAGTAGTACCCTTGTCAGGATTGGCATAAGCGTGCTATTCTTTTGAACTTTGTTTCGAAACCATTGAACCATTTGAACTCTTGTTGACAAAGCTATACCATTAATATTCCATCGTGTCCGATAATGAAATGACCTAAGAAAATTACCTTTGAAGCAACGATGCATATGCGACGACTCGAGGACGACGACTGCCGTTATAGATCGAGAGAATCGCTTCAAGGAATCCGACATTCATTGATCGTGGAATTTCGTGTAGCATTTCTCGAGGACGAGAAATCCGCAAGTTGGGGAGAATGTAACATCCCGCGTTTTCCCGACTAGGACAAATAAGGCTTTATTAAAGAATAGTTTTGCGAAACTGTTTTACAAAAGATTTTCAATGAATGTTTTATTCGATTACAAAGAAAAGTGATGATTTTATGGAATTTTGATAAACAAATACTTTTATGAAGTTGATAAAAATGATTTTTATGGGAAATAATTTTATTAGTTGGTGATTTCTTGAAAAATGAATTTCTTTATGGATTTTCTTAGATTGATTAACTTCGAAAATCCATAACTTTTTAACCGTAACTCCGATTTTGATGATCTTTATATCAAAACGATCGTATCGAAATGTAGTTTTCAAAAATGTATTTTAAATAATTTTCTGGATTGGTTTACGAAAATTATTTTTCAAGGCTGTAAAGGACGAATTTTAAGGGTATAAATCATGAAAAATAATTTTTGATTTTTAATGAAATTTTCCTTTTGGGATTATCTTTATTATATTAAATTATGATTTTAGAAAATGAAATAAGGGCTATAAGTGCAACCAATAAGTACAGTTTATTATTTGAAGGAAAATGTATTTAATTGTTAATATGTATGTTTGGTTATTTGTTTTGTGATTAAATGAGTGATGGATTGATGAATGTAATTTCTTAGAATTAATTGCCTTGTGTGTGTTAATGGCTTTTTAAGTGTAATTTCTTAAGTGATGGTTGCATTATCATATGAATTAGTAATTAAAGCATGATTAAGAAATAAAAAAAAATTTAAGGACATGTGTGTGTGTGTGCAATGGATGCCACGGCTAGTGAGTGTGCATGCATGAGGAATATGTGTGTGTGTGTGTGAGAGTGACACATGTATGCATGGTATGTGTATGTGTGTGTTTCTAAAAGCTTGGCATGTTGACTAAGTCGGGAAGGGAAATAAAATAAAAAGAAAAGAAAAAGAAGAAACTTGGGGACCAAGTAGTGATATTAGAATGCCAAAAATACCCCCCTCTTGATGCATGTTGGCCGAATTTTTAAAGGCCAAAGAAGGGAAATTGTGCCTTGTCCTTAGTATATTTCCCTTCATTCCCTCACTCATCCATTCACTCTTTTACTTCCTTCGTTCCTTCCATTCATTCCATTTCTTCCACTTCATTTCCTTTCACATCAACATAAACACTTAAGTCTCAATAGCAACATTAGCTCTTGAGACATATACAAAAAAAAAAAGAGAGAACCGTGGGTAATAAGAAGGAGGAAGGAGGTCCAAGCTTAGTCAAGTCTTTCCTTTGTAGACCAAGAATGCTAGGAGCTAGAAGAACCAAACCCTTTTCATGGTAGGAATTGGAAGACCAAGAAAGAAAATTTGTAATAGTTTAAGCTTTTTCTTTTAGTTTATAGATCTTTGTTATTTTCTTCTTGCATGTTGAATTTTATGACTCTAAAGATGAATTTATGTGTTGTTCTCTTTTGATCATGGACTCTAACGACTTAAAAATAATTTGTAATATGTTAAAGCCTTATGTTTGATGTTCTTTCTTCTTCATCATTTTATTTTCGGTTCTATGTGTTGATTTGTTCTTGCACGTTGATTTTTAAGCTAGATCTAGTATTTTTCCTTGCATGCATGAGATTTTCTCAAGTTGATCTTAATTTCCTACATGTATGTGAAAGACTTTAATTTAAAAGCAAAAGATTAACTAATTTAAGAACTTGATGTTTGTTTCGGTTTTAAAAAGATTTTTGTGCTAATGATCTTGTTTTATTGTTTGATTCGGTTTTTGTGTACATGTGAAGGAAATTATTTTTAATAAAAGGGTTAACCTAAAGCATGGGATCTTAATAAAATGAATTCATTTTTTCTGGTGCATGTTTCGGTTTTGCTTAGATCATTAAAAAAGAATTTTATTTGAAGTAATTGATGCATGCATGTAATGATCTAGTGAAAAAGAATGAGTTGTAATATTTGTTTTGATTTTGGCTCTTAAATGTGGATGCATGTATGTTTCCCTTTTAGATCTATAAATTTTAAGTATGAGCATGTTAGGATATAGGTTAGTTTAGTTTGATTCTTGGTTTTTAGTCTAGAAGACTTGATTTCTATTTCTAAGAAGTTGATGCATGATTTATTTGAATTAAAATAAATTATTTTCATGAAAAATTAAGTTGGTTTTCAAAAGAAATATAATTGATGGATTGATTTTTGGTGTTGATTGTATGTATAATAGTATCTTTGATTTTCATAATAGAAAATGAATGAACAAAAGTGTATGCTGAAAATTGTGATGTATGTGTTTTTGACTTTGAAAAAAATAATGTTTTTGCATGTCCAATAATTCTGGAATTTTGTCACTGTCTTAAATATATTAAAATAAACTTCTCTGAATTTTTGGATGATTTTTGGAATTTATTTTCTATTTCTATGTGAGCCAACTTTATGAAAACCATTTTAAGAAAATCAGTTTTTCAGTTTAAAGAGAAATATAATTTTCGAACTTGTGCTACTTGAAATGGTTTGAAATTTTTATGGTAGCTTCCTGGACATCTCTAGATGTTCTCTGTAAATTTGAAGAGATTTGGAGTTGATTTGATATTTCCAATAAAGGCAAGACAGTGAATCACTTGGTTCAGATTTTCTGGACTTAGTGACAATTTTAATTGGAAAAATATAACTTGCACAACTCCAAATATTATGAAACTTTTATGACATAGTCTTGACTGTATAAGGAAGATTTATACCAATTTTTATTAAGTTCTGAGTTGTGAAACTATTTTTAATAGTAATGTTTTTGTCTATGACCAGCAACAGTACCATGTTGTTTTTCATGAGAAATTTGATTTGAAACCTAGCTTAGGGTTGTTTAAATGACTTGAAAATTTTTATATGATGAACTTTATCATATATTTGTATGTTATGGAAATTTTAAGAATTAAATAAATTTATTTGATATTGTTTTGGATCTTATCTTTTGTGTTTTACTTGTAATCACACTAGGATTTCATTTAAATGTTTTTGATGGAAATGAATTTTTATGATATTATGACTTGGCTGCCTTGTGTGATGATTATGATGCCTTGAAATGATTGAATAAGTGATTGTTTGATGATATGTTTATGTTATGCATGGATGAATTATTTAGTGAACCAAAGTATTGTGCTTGATTTTGTAATCGGTTTTGAAAGTAATTGGTCTTGAAATAGTTTAATCTTAATTTAATTAAAGAACCTTGGAATTAGTGGTTGCTGCCCTTTATTCATTTCACAATGTTAAGTTTTAAAAATAAATCATATAAGTGTTTATTTTATAACAAAGTATTATGTGAACTAAAGTTTGATTTTTCGGTGTTTTCGGATTTTCTGAAAATGATTTATGGGCTTGCATGACTGTTGTCCAGATTTTATTTAAATTGTTTTTCCAATCCTAAAATGTGTTTGAATGGTTTAAAGTTTAAGTTTTAAGTGGTATTTAACTCGAGAGAGATTTGGTTTGAAAAAGTTTTATCGTTTTGTGATTTTCCGACGAGAGATAAAAAGAGTTTTCGAAAACGCGTTTAGATAATGAGTAGGACGATTATTTAGATAGACTTATGATGTTAGTGTCGTCTATTTAGTACAAGGTACGTATAAGTCGAGAAGCGGAACAGCTGACTCGTTGGGAAGGACCGGCAACGATTTCAGAAGCTGGAGCGTGAGGTGAGAGATGCAGTAGGCCTAAGCCGTCGTGACGTTTAGACTCAGTTCTAAACTGAGTCCGTCATGCGTAATTAGAGTCAATGTCATACGATACATGCTGCATTATCATACGTGATGCATATACGTGTTAGATGTTTACCTATTTGTTAAATATGATGCATGATTGGTTTTATTATTTATTAGATTTCTCTGTGAGTATACTGTTGAATATGTATTATTCTGTCTGGAAAATCTGGAAGAGTGATTAACGATAGTAAGCATAATGAGAAAGAGTAAGACTCAAAGTTAATTGGAAAAGTTGAGTGTGGTAACGATAAAAGAGTAAGATTTGAGAAGTATGAGAAAGAAATAAGTTGAGGTTTGAAAGAAAACGTGAATGAAAAAAAGAAGAATGATATCAAAGGCTGTATGAGTAATGGAATACAAAGAGTTGTGATTGAAGAAGAGTAATGTGGTTGTGAGAGTGAGATGTGGATGGAAGGGAGATGTGATTCCTCGTTCACGTTTTTGGGAAGAAGCTTAGTGTTGAGTTGAGCTTGCTCCTCCATTAACACTCACCCAAAAATGTGATTTTTGAAAAAAGTTTTGCGAAAAGAGATTTTGAGAAAAGACGAGGAAAAGATGTTGATGATATTGATGAGAATATGCTGAGTATGAGTTATGTGAATTGAGATGATGAGAATGTTGAGAATGAGATGAAATTGATATGAGGCAAGATGCCATTGAGAATTTAAGGGGAAAGGATTGCGATTAGTGGTCGGGTTCGTTGAAGGGATGCATCAAGGACGAGCCGACTATTAGGATTAAGCCGTTTAATTAAAACTCGAAATTTTAAAAGACTTACAAGACATTTATAAACGCTGTGAGGCATGAGTGTCGTATCGAAGTAGTGGAGAGGAAGGTACCCCGGATATCAAAGATATTTATGACACCCTTCCGAATTAGCCAAATATAATATAGTACTTAAGCTCTAACCTTGGATAATATATGGACTTGCGAGTATTAAGAAAATAACCGAAATAAACTTTTCCTTTTTAAACGGGTGCACAAACCAACACTTGGAATTCTTGGAGAATAAACCCTAAGGCATTGTAAAACAGTTATATTGAATTCGGCGATTTCTAAAACTTTTTCGAAAATTGGGTAGCATTCGTCTCTTAGAATCGTTCATATATTATAGAAAATAACAGAAGCTACCCTTACTTTGTTTGATAAAACTAATACCATTGAATAGTTTTCACAGCCGAACTCTTTAACTGGATTAAATCAGAGTAAGCGGAAGTTATAGGACTATGCAACTGATAATAATATAAACACAGATATATATATATATACATAAGTATGAAAAGAGAGTGATAAGTACATAGTCCCCATATCAAGCCTCCAAGTTCCAAAATACAAGTCCATAATCCGATCTACATAGTAATATGACCGAAGCGCTAGAGTACTCAAATAGTATATCTACAACGTATATACATAACCAAAATATGAACTCCAGGGGTGGTCACGTAGATCCGGTAGCATCAGATGTAGTAGTAGTGATAGCAGCAGTCTCCAAGTAGTAAAAAGGGTAGTAGCATCATCATCATCACAGCAGCAGTAAATCTCCTCCACAGCCTCCACACATCGGATCCTCTGATCCTCATCATATACCCTATACACATACCTAGGGATCATCGTCCCTCCAATCACTCCCAGTAGAATGCACGACAGGCTCGCTCCCACTCTCGTCCTCCACCGGATCCTCCTCGATCTCATCCGAGGGAGAGTGTACCCTACCACTGGGTACCGGGTCAGGTGATGGTGAAACCCTGACTGGGCTCCTTGGATCAGAAGGGGGAGTCTCCTCGCGGACGACTCTCGAAGTAAAAGGGTGAGAGCGGGTAGGTCGAAAACGAAAACTATGGTAAGAGCGAGCTGGTCGCGTGGGAGGTGGTCCATGGTAAGTGTAAAACGGGGGTACATGCATAGTGTATATGATGGGAATCCTAAATCTACGAGGACGGAATCGGATCAACGGGTTCGGGTGGTAGAAGGTAATCTCTACCTCACCCTCGAACACCGCGCGATGGTCCTCATAGATCCATGTGCCACTAGGAAGTGGCCGGATCTCGATGCAAGCAATGTAACGAGACATCACCTACAAGGGCATAGGGGTAAGCAATTCTATACACATAACCAATAGAGAATAAATTGTGCAGTATGAATATGTAAATATGCATCAATTAACAACAATCACATATAACACTTAGCAGTTAATGAATGCACATAGAATGCTCACACTTATTTCATTTATCACAATTAATTTAAATGAGTGGCATGATGCATGACTTTAGCTCTCAAGCCTATCTCCATCATACTATGTCACTCTCTGACGTCCATCCCTGACAACCCAGCACTCAACAGTGCGTTGTATTCCTAGGTATACAACAATTCGTACATTCACCTAGAATGTACACGACAAGCTTGGTATCCATGCCACCCGAGCATATCCCGTCATCCAAACGGACCGTCATCCAAACGGTATATCCATATCGGCATTCACCCAGCCGACCACGTCAACGACGTGTCATCAAGCAAGCGTATTGGCACTCCCAGAGGCCCTCCACATGTTTACCAAAAACATGATATACGTCCTACCATCCAAACTCCAGAATGAATGCATTAACTTTACTTAAAGGGAACTGATTGATGTTTCGTCCTTTTATTAATACACTACGTGCCTCCCGAGCAACGTATCATTATTATTCAAATGAAAACATCATAACGTCAATCAATTTCTTTTAAGTCCAGGATCACTTGGTTTATTGTCCTTTAAGAGTTACAAAATGACTTAGAATTGAAAATGGTATTTTAAGTGTCTGACTAAAAATACTCGAGTTTTTTCCAAAATACTCGAGTAGTTTATCATTTCCCAGATTCTACTCGAGTGGTTCATGATTATACTCGAGTCGTTCATATCTTTTCAGAGATTTAGGTTTTCAGGTTTTCATAAATATACTCGAGTAATTCATGAGATACTCGAGTATTCCATTACCCAGAATACTCGAGTAGTTCATACATTACTCGAGTGTCCAATCTGATTCCCAAGTTGGTGCGCCAATTTTCACTCTGGTGCACCACGAAATACTCGAGTATTAAGCCAAATACTCGAGTATCTGCAGACAGAACAGAGTGAAACTTAGTTTTTACATACCATTTCAACACTTCAAATTGCAAAATAAGCACAATATTCATGAAACAAAGTTCATTTAAGCTTGCATGCATGATATAGAACTTGCTCATCACAGTCATAGAGCATGGATTGGTCTCCAAACCAAAGTTCCTATTCAAACTAAGCCCTTAGAGCCTCTTGGTGGCTCTCTAACACAATTAATGAAATTTAAACTCTATCTAGTGAATATAATTACTTCCCGTTACCTCTAAGACGTGTGAGAATTGGTTTTTGACAGAAAAATAGACTTCAAGCTAGTTTCCCCCAAGAACCATATGACAGCAGCACAGTTTTGAATGAGGTCATGAAACCAGAGATTTTGGTGGTGAATTCATGCAAAATAATTGGGGAAAGTAATTAGAAATCGTTCTCTGCAACACATACTAGAGAATGTAATGAAATTGAAGTATCAAGGATTCAAGAGCTTACCAAAATCGATTGCTCTAGTAAGCTCCAGAAACTGCAAACAGCTTCAACTCCCTCCCTTCTCAGATTCGATTCTCCCTCTACACTCGATCTCAGCTAATAATCTTAGTATCTTTACGAAACCCTGGATGTGAGCTTCGTAATCGTGTATCACTCGAAATCAAACACTCAAAATTGAAGCTGAATTGAAGGAAACGATTTCAGAACCCTAACCTCATCAACAAAGCACTTTTGATCCAAAATTCTCAGCCAAGGATCGTTGATGAGTTTAAATAGACCAAGAGAAGGCTCATGCAGAGCGACACGAAGCATAGGACGTGTTGAAGAAGACGATTTCGTGTCAACACACGAGAATCGTTGGTGCTGACTCACCAAACGCACTAACTCGTGCAATTTGACCCAGAATACTCGAGTATTTTTCCCAGTTTTTGAAAAATAATTATTTTATTTACTTTCCCTCCAAAATCTTTCCTATAATTACCTCTAGGTCCCAACCCATGGACTAATATGCAAAATACTCATTTTATGCATTTAAATTATTTATTAAATAATTTACACACATAAGCTAGTCATATGAACACATATTTTAATCAAGGATTAATATGGAAATAATTAATTATAATTAATTTATAATTAACATTTCATTAATAGGGGATTAAAATTTTGGGGTGTTACACTACTCCCCCACTTACAAGGAATTTCGTCCCCGAAATTCAACTCATACAAACAAGTCAAGATAATCCTGACGCACCTTATCCTCTAATTCCCAAGATGCTTCTATCACATCTCCACAAACCCAGACGACTTTGACCAGACGAATGTCTTTTCCTCTAAGCTGCTTGATTCTTCGATCTTCAATACGAACTGGCACAGCTTTGAAGGTTAGGTTCTCATGAATTTCTAAGTCATCAGGTTGGATTCTAAGGACAATGGTGGGGTCATGGACATATCTTTTTAGTTGAGACACATGGAATACATTATGAAGGTTAGCTAATGACGGAGGCAAAGCCAATTGATAAGCTACTGGGCCGACTCTTTTGAGGATTTGGTAGGGACCAATGAATTTAGGTGATAGTTTCTGAGTTTTCAAGGCTCTACTAACACCTTTGGTTGGTACTATCCTAATAAACACATGGTCTCCTTCGGCGAACTCTAATGGTTTTCTTCTCTTATCAGCATAGCTTTTCTGCCTACTTTGAGCTGCCCTCATCTTCTCTTGTATCATCTTGATCTGTTCCGTGGTCTCTTGCACAAAATCTGGTCCAACCAGAGAACTCTCCCCCACTTGGAACCAACATAACGGCGTCTGGCACTTTCTCCCATACAAAGCTTCAAATGGTGCCATTCCAATACTCGTGTGGTAACTGTTGTTGTAAGTGAATTCCATGAGTGGCAACATCTGCTCCCAATTCCCTTGTCCTTCCAAAGCACAGGCTCGTAGAATGTCCTCCAATGACTGAATAGTCCTCTCCGTTTGGCCATCAGTCTGAGGATGGTATGCAGAACTCAGTTTCAATCTTGAACCCAAGGCTCTATGCAGATCTTCCCAAAACCTCGATGTAAACCTCGGGTCGCGATCTAACACAATGCTTGATGGTACACCGTGCAAACGAACAACTTCCTTCATGTACAACTGAGTGAGCTTTTCCAACGAATAGCGCATATTAACGGGAATGAAATGCGCCGACTTGGTCAAACGATCCACGATCACCCAGATTGCATCATGACCAGTAGATGTCCTTGGCAATCCCGACACGAAATCCATCGAGATGCTATCCCATTTCAAAAACGGAATCTCCAAAGGAAGTAACTCCCCTCCTGGCCTTTGATGTTCAACCTTGGCCTTTTGACACACCAAACAACAGGCCACATACTCAGCTACGTCTTTCTTCAAACCAGGCCACCAAAATAGCTTCTTTAAGTCCTGGTACATTTTGGTAGCTCCCGGATGCATACTCATCTTACTCTTATGTGCTTCATCCAGAATCATCCTTCTTACTTCTAAATCATCAGGCACACAAATCCTTGTTTTAAAGCGAAGGATTCCATCCTTCCCTTCCTGAAACTCCAATTCCTTGCCTTCTTCCATCAACTTCCTCTTTTCTATGAGTTTCTCATCCTTGCGTTGCAATTCCCGAATCCTTTGTAGAAACTCATTAGCAATCTGCAGCATCCCCATCTTGATACTTGTCGGCTCCACTTGCATCGTCAGACTCAAATCCCGGAATTCCTCCATCAGTGCAGCTTCTCTGACCATCATTGCACTGATGTGCATTGCCTTTCTACTCAATGCATCTGCCACAACATTGGCCTTCCCAGGATGATAATGGAGTTTAAACTCATAATCCTTCAAAAACTCCATCCATCGGCACTGCCTCATATTCAACTCTTTCTGATCGAAGAGGTACTTTAAACTCTTATGGTCACTGAACACCCGGAACGTAGTGCCATAGAGATATTGCCTCCAGATCTTTAATGCAAACACCACAACTGCCAACTCCAGATCATGGGTTGGATAGTTCATTTCATGAACTTTTAGCTGTCTCGAGGCATAGGCGACAACTTGTCCCTCTTGCATCAAAACACACCCAAGACCTTGTTTCGACGCGTCACAATACACATCAAAACTCTTCTGTGTATCGGGCAGAATCAATACCGGAGACGATGTCAACCTTTCCTTCAATTCCCGAAAACTCCTTTCACATTTCTCATCCCACAGGAATGGTTGATCTTTCTGGGTCAACTTCGTCAGAGGCAGTGCGATCTTCGAGAAACCTTCTATAAACCTTCTATAGTAACCAGCCAAACCAAGAAAGCTTCTCACCTCCGTGACCGACTTTGGTTGCTCCCATTGCAAAACCGAACTCACTTTCGTCGGATCAACGGCTATTCCTTTGTCTGAAATCACATGCCCCAAGAACTTAACCTCCTTCAGCCAGAACTCACATTTTGTAAGTTTGGCGTACAATTGCTTCTCCTTTAGGATGCTCAACACTATCCTCAAGTGTCCAGCATGCTCCACCGGGCTCTTGGAGTAAATGAGAATATCATCGATGAACACAACCACGAATGAATCTAAATAAGGTCTAAAGATTCGATTCATATAGTCCATGAAGATGGCTGGTGCATTAGTCAATCCGAACGGCATCACGGCATACTCATAATGTCCGTATCGAGATCGAAATGCAGTTTTAGAGATATCCTCTTCTCTTATCCTGATCTGATGGTATCCTGACCTTAAATCGATCTTGGAAAATACTAAAGCTCCACGAACTTGATCCATAAGGTCATCTATCCTCGGCAACGGATACTTGTTCTTGATGGTGACCTTATTCAGCTGCCGGTAGTGGATGCACATCCTCATACTACCATCTTTCTTCTTGACAAACAAAACCGGAGCACCCCAAGGTGACACACTTGGTCGGATCATCTACTTCTGCAGCAGTTCCTCAATCTGCTTCTTCATTTCCGCCATTTCCAGTGGTGCCATTCTATAGGGAGCGATAGAAATGGGACCAGCTCCCGGAACTAAGTCGATACCGAATTCAATTTCTCTTCTTGGTGGTAGACCAGGGATCTCATCAGCAAAAACTTCCGGAAAGTCTCTGACAATAGGGATCTCTTCCATCCTTGGACCATTCTCCTCCACCTCAGAGTTGAACAGGCACACGTAGCCGGAGGGTTTTGGGCTTCCATAGGTCACTACTTTTCTATCACAATCAATGATTACTTGGTTTTGACTTAACCAGTCCATTCCCAAGATCACATCTAATTGTACTAAGGGTAAGCAGATCAAATCTACTTTAGAGGTTTGTCCTAACACTTCTATACAACAGTCAAGACATGCTCTAGAGACAACTACAGGAGCATTGACAGGGGTTTCTACTTTGAGAGCATAAGGCATTTCAGACATAATCAAGCCTAAACGGTCTACACATTCATATGAAACAAAGGAATGCGTAGCACCGGAATCAAACAAAACATAGCAAGACTGACCATTAAGCAAGTATTTACCTTGCACCAGATCAGAAGAACGACTTGCTTCCACTCCATTAAGAGTAAAAACTCTTCCTTGAGCCATAGGTCTCTCAACAACTCCTCTTGAGTTAGCCTTGGCCGGTTCCTTGCAATCCCTTGCAAAATGTCCCGGCTTCCCACAGTTAAAACAACCACTTGTCCCCCAACAAACACGGCCATAGTGATTGCGCTTGCACTTGTCGCAGAATGGAGCCTCGCTCCGATAATCTCTTCTATCAGAACCACCAGCTTTTCCTTTACCTTTCCCTCGGCGATCATACGGACCTTTACCGCGATTGCTGAAACCTTTACGCCTCTGAGGTCCATAGCCTTGATTGTCCTTATTCTCTGAGACTTGCATCTCCTCAGCCTTTGTATCATCTTCATACATCCTACACATGTCCACCAGTGCAGGAAAGCTTTGAATCCACTGGTAACTGAAGATCGACTTCAACTTTGGCCTCAAGCCTCCTTCAAACTTAATGCATTTACTCCTCTCATCTGGATTGTTCTGATAATATGGAGAGTATTTTATCAGCTCCTCAAACTTAGCTGCATACTCACCCACACTCATGTTCCCTTGCTTCAGCTGCAAGAATTCCACCTCCTTCTTCCTTCTCAAGTCCTCAGGGAAATACTTTTGGAGAAACTTCTCCCTGAATACTCCCCAACTTACCTCTCTTCCTTCATATTGCAGAAGCTGCATCGTGTGATTCCACCAGTTCTTAGCTTCCTCCTCTAACATGTAGGTTGCATACGCCACCTTTTGAACATCAGAACACTCCAATGTTCTCAAGATCTTGTCCATGGTGTGAATCCACTTGTTGGCCTCTTCCGGTTTAAATCCTCCTTCAAACTTTGGCGGATTACAGCTTCTAAAATCAGCCAAAGTCTTCGCCTCAGCGTTACCCACATTACACTGATGAGACGGGTTGACCGGTTGAGATGGTTGTTGAGACTGTCGTTGCATGGCTTCCAGCACCGTGGTGATCCTTTCTAACATCGTATTAGTGTGATTTTTGTTTCTAGTTGCCATATTAGACCTGCACTATGGGCTTATGGTCACATATGTTGAACCAAAGAAACTTCCATTACACTACCTATTCAAAGGCTCTATCTTAAACTTATTAAATCTACAATCAATTGCGTTTTGTACTCAAAGAGACAAGATACAAACAAATCAAGGGTATTTAAACCTCAACAAACAAAATAAAAACATTCAAAGTAATGTAATTGCCTTGGAGATACCTGCTTGATGTTGATGGCTACCTTTCTGAACTACTTCCACTACTACAGGATCTGACTTTTGCTCTGATACCACTCAGTATGACACCCTTCCGAATTAGCCAAATATAATATAGTACTTAAGCTCTAACCTTGGATAATATATGGACTTGCGAGTATTAAGAAAATAACCGAAATAAAATTTTCCTTTTTAAACGGGTGCACAAACCAACACTTGGAATTCTTGGAGAATAAACCCTAAGGCATTGTAAAACAGTTATATTGAATTCGGCGATTTCTAAAACTTTTTCGAAAATTGGGTAGCATTCGTCTCTTAGAATCGTTCATATATTATAGAAAATAACAGAAGCTACCCTTACTTTGTTTGATAAAACTAATACCATTGAATAGTTTTCACAGCCGAACTCTTTAAATGGATTAAATCAGAGTAAGCGGAAGTTATAGGACTATGCAACTGATAATAATATAAACACAGATATATATACATAAGTATGAAAAGAGAGTGATAAGTACATAGTCCCCATATCAAGTCTCCAAGTTCCAAAATACAAGTCCATAATCCGATCTACATAGTAATATGACCGAAGCCCTAGAGTACTCAAATAGTATATCTACAACGTATATACATAACCAAAATATGAACTCCAGGGGTGGTCACGTAGATCCGGTAGCATCAGATGTAGTAGTAGTGATAGCAGCAGTCTCTAAGTAGTAAAAAGGGTAGTAGCATCATCATCATCACAGCAGCAGCAAATCTCCTCCACAGCCTCCACACATCGGATCCTCTGATCCTCATCATATACCCTATACACATACCTAGGGATCATTGTCCCTCCAATCACTCCCAGTAGAATGCACGATAGGCTCGCTCCCACTCTCGTCCTCCACCGGATCCTCCTCGATCTCATCCGAGGGAGAGTGTACCGTACCACTGGGTACCGGGTCAGGTGATGGTGAAACCCTGACTGGGCTCCTTGGATCAGAAGGGGGAGTCTCCTCGCGGACTACTCTCGAAGTAAAAGGATGAGAGCGGGTAGGTCGAAAACGAAAACTATGGTAAGAGCGAGCTGGTCGCGTGGGAGGTGGTCCATGGTAAGTGTAAAACGGGGGTACATGCATAGTGTATATGATGGGAATCCTAAATCTACGAGGACGGAATCGGATCAACGAGTTCGGGTGGTAGAAGGTAATCTCTACCTCACCTTCGAACACCGCGCGATGGTCCTCATAGATCCATGTGCCACTAGGAAGTGGCCGGATCTCGATGCAAGCAATGTAACGAGACATCACCTACAAGGGCATAGGGGTAAGCAATTCTATACACATAACCAATAGAGAATAAATTGTGCAGTATGAATATGTAAATATGCATCAATTAACAACAATCACATATAACACTTAGCAGTTAATGAATGCACATAGAATGCTCACACTTATTTCATTTATCACAATTAATTTAAATGAGTGGCATGATGCATGACTTTAGCTCTCAAGCCTATCTCCATCATACTATGTCACTCTCTGACGTCCATCCCTGACAACCCAGCACTCAACAGTGCGTTGTATTCCTAGGTATACAACAATTCGTACATTCACCTAGAATGTACACGACAAGCTTGGTATCCATGCCACCCGAGCATATCCCGTCATCCAAACGGACCGTCATCCAAACGGTATAACCATATCGGCATTCACCCAGCCGACCACATCAACGACGTGTCATCAAGCAAGCGTATTGGCACTCCCAGAGGCCCTCCACATGTTTACCAAAAACATGATATACGTCCTACCATCCAAACTCCAGAATGAATGCATTAACTTTACTTAAAGGGAACTGATTGATGTTTCGTCCTTTTATTAATACACTACGTGCCTCCCGAGCAACGTATCATTATTATTCAAATGAAAACATCATAACGTCAATCAATTTCTTTTAAGTCCGGGATCACTTGGTTTATTGTCCTTTAAGAGTTACAAAATGACTTAGAATTGAAAATGGTATTTTAAGTGTCTGACTAAAAATACTCGAGTTTTTTCCAAAATACTCGAGTAGTTTATCATTTCCCAGATTCTACTCGAGTGGTTCATGATTATACTCGAGTCGTTCATATCTTTTCAGAGATTTAGGTTTTCAGGTTTTCATAAATATACTCGAGTAATTCATGAGATACTCGAGTATTCCATTACCCAGAATACTCGAGTAGTTCATACATTACTCGAGTGTCCAATCTGATTTCCAAGTTGGTGCGCCAATTTTCACTCTGGTGCACCACGAAATACTCGAGTATTAAGCCAAATACTCGAGTATCTGTAGACAGAACAGAGTGAAACTTGGTTTTTACATACCATTTCAATTTCTAAACATTTTTAACCCAAAACAGTGATCACAATAGTTCATATACCACATATTGAACATGTTAACATACTCATTTCATATCAAATAACACATTTGACAGAGAATCAATCCATTATGCATGAAATATACAATTTAGCAACTCAACACTTCAAATTGCAAAATAAGCACAATATTCATGAAACAAAGTTCATTTAAGCTTGCATGCATGATATAGAACTTGCTCATCACAGTCATAGAGCATGGATTGGTCTCCAAACCAAAGTTCCTATTCAAACTAAGCCCTTAGAGCCTCTTGGTGGCTCTCTAACACAATTAATGAAATTTAAACTCTATCTAGTGAATATAATTACTTCCCCTTACCTCTAAGACGTGTGAGAATTGGTTTTTGACAGAAAAACAGACTTCAAGCTAGTTTCCCCCAAGAACCATATGACAGCAGCACAGTTTTGAATGAGGTCATGAAACCAGAGATTTTGGTGGTGAATTCATGCAAAATAATTGGGGAAAGTAATTAGAAATCGTTCTCTGCAACACATACTAGAGAATGGAATGAAATTGAAGTATCAAGGATTCAAGAGCTTACCAAAATCGATTGCTCTAGTAAGCTCCAGAAACTGCAAACAGCTTCAACTCCCTCCCTTCTCAGATTCGATTCTCCCTCTACACTCGATCTCAGCTAATAATCTTAGTATCTTTACGAAGCCCTGGATGTGAGCTTCGTAATCGTGTATCACTCGAAATCAAACACTCAAAATTGAAGCTGAATTGAAGGAAACGATTTCAGAACCCTAACCTCATCAACAAAGCACTTTTGATCCAAAATTCTCAGCCAATGATTGTTGATGAGTTTAAATAGACCAAGAGAAGGCTCATGCAGAGCGACACGAAGCATAGGACGTGTTGAAGAAGACGATTTCGTGTCAACACACGAGAATCGTTGGTGCTGACTCACCAAACGCACTAACTCGTGCAATTTGACCCAGAATACTCGAGTTTTTCAGAAAATACTCGAGTATTTTTCCCAGTTTTTGAAAAATAATTATTTTATTTACTTTCCCTCCAAAATATTTCCTATAATTACCTCTAGGTCCCAACCCAGGGACTAATATGCAAAATACTCATTTTATGCATTTAAATTATTTATTAAATAATTTACACACATAAGCTAGTCATATGAACACATATTTTAATCAAGGATTAATATGGAAATAATTAATTATAATTAATTTATAATTAACATTTCATTAATCGGGGATTAAAATTTTGGGGTGTTACAATATTCGGGTTGTGAATGCAATAGGGTAAGCTAGGGCGGTAAAACGCCATGAGGCTTTGAGTACTATTCTGGGCGGAATGAATCCCACATGTAGCGTACTAACGTGGTAGGGACTGGGTCTAATGCCGTGGTAAGTTCTGCACCCGGGACCGGAATAGTGCTGTCACCCCTATGCCATTTCAGGAACAGTGAGAGGGACTGGAACGGGGCATTTGTGATTGCCGCTGAGAGCGTGCTTTGATATATATGTTAATTGATATGATATGATTTGAGGCAAGGCCTCCTGGTCTGGGACCATTTGTTGTGTGACAGCTGTCGTGCCCGCGTGGTAAAGGTCCTGTACTCCTGTTTGCTTCCGACTAGGTTGGGTGGATGACCGAGGATATGTAGACGTGTGTGCGAGTTCAATGATGTTTCCCCCTCATCATTGAGGAAACCGTTTGATAAGTCTTAAGAATGATAAAAGATTATAAGAAAGAAAGCATAAAGAAATTGTGAAAAATTAAGGAAGATTCAAAGAAAGAAAGTATAAGTGGTTGTGTGAAAGGACTTGGATGTTTGAGAAAGATAATGACGAGATTTGAAAGTTCAAAGGCTTGTGATGCCAAGTGAAGTAATGTGTGTTGTGATGAATTATGATTTTGATATATTGGATATGTTTTATTTATAAGTGTTTCCTATGTGCCTACATGAATACATTTGTCATATGCATAGCATGAGTAGTTGTGAATGCATGATTCTTATATTTTTATTCTGAGTATTCTTTTATAAGAAGTCGTCAGTATTCTGTCTTGTCATGTTTGGACTTCTGGAATACTGACCATCTCTCCTACCATGTTGTCGTGTCGGGTTACTCCGATATTGCAACGGGTAGATGGTCGACCCTGTAGTAGGATCGGTACTTTCGTCTCGAAGCGATTTCGGTAGTGGGCTTCAGCGAAGAAGATTAGAGGTCAAGAATAGTAATAGGTAATTCCCTTGAGCACTGTACCCTTTGCAACTACTTGGTTACATTGTCGTATCATTCTGAACCCCGCTGGGAATTTCATTGATAATGGATTTAAGAAACAAGTTTTGAAAATGTTTTCTCAAAGGAGATTTATGAAGCTAAGTTACAAAGCGCGATGTTAAGTAACATCTCGGTTTGGAACTTGACTTGTGATATGTGACATGAGAACGTTATTTAATTGAGTTACTGAAATGATTTTGGAACATAAAGATTCTCATGCCCATGTCACCTTGTAAAAAAAAATTCCCAAATTTTTACTATATATTATTAAAGAGGTAATGTTTTCAAGTTGCGGAAATCGGGGTGTTACAGATTCGTTCTAACATTTCGTTCGTAATATTTCTATTTCTGGTTGCCATAGAAAGACCTGCACTATGGGCTTTGGGTTACTAAAAAGGTCTTTTAAAATATAAATGCTACTAACTTACTCAACATATTCAATTAACATTGAATACCATACTTAGCTGCATCTTCGGGGCCATGAGGAACAAGACCAATGCTCTGATACCACCAAAGGTGTGACGCTCTCTTTTGTATCTTGAAAATAATTAATATTTCCAAATGATTGAAATACTTGCTATCCAAAATTAGGACTAGAAAATTTTTCCTTTTTAAATTAATACTTGCTCTATTATAAACCTTTTTATTCTGAACCATTAGTTGAATTCGGCTTAGTAATATCTTAATTACGAAAAGACTCTCGAGAGAATATTTTCTTAATCCCAATAACATCTTTGTACTAATTTTTAAAACATATTATTTGTCTCCCGAGTTTGACTTGAATATATAAAACATAAACTTTTTGCCGAATTCTTTTTGAATCGAAATCAGAGTTCGCGGAAGTAAAAGTAATACTTATGGGGCACTACTGAGGTAAATAAAACATCATAGATATATATATATATATATATATATATATATATGTGTCATAACATAAAAGCCCCATCAGTATAGTCAGTAGCAAGTAACATAAGTCGAGATAGCAAGAGTTTATAAAAACATATACAATCTAGCTGCATGAATAAAACCTCACTCTAAGACCTCTCAGATATATACAATATATAACAAAATCCCAAAAGTAGAAGTCCCAGAGCAAGTCATCAGTGTCCTCAGCAGCTCCTCAGATCCTCCACCGCTCTATCCCTAGGATCTAGGATACAAAACATCTACACTATGCAAGCTCCTATGAACCAGCGGGTCCACCTCTAGCAGAAACAGTCGGCTCGACATGCACCTCCTCCTCGCTCTCATCCTCCACAGGGTCCTCCTTGACCTCGCCTGACTGGGTAGAGACCCCACCACTGGGTCTAGGATCTGCAGAAGCAGTCCTCTCGAAATCAGTCGGACCAGGAGAAGTAGTCTCCTCAATGACAACTCTATGGGAAGAAGGATGTGAACGAGTGGCAGCTCTAAAACGAAAACTATGAAAACGACGCATAGGTCGAGCCGGGGGTGGTCCTCTATATGTGTAAAAGGGTGGAACATGCATAGTATAGACTAATGGGATCCTAAATCTACGAGGTCGCACTCGCACCAGAGGGTTAGGGTGGTAGAGAGTGATCTCAACCTCCCCCTCAAAAGTGGCACGGTGCTCCTCATAAGTCCATATGCCACTAGGGATAGGGCGTATCTCGATGCAAGCTAGGTATCTGGCCATCACCTAAACAGGGCACAGGGAGTAAGTATACACATATACATATTTGATAAAGACTAAAATTACAAACACAAATATATCATGGACAGATAACAATGCAAGTACATATGATCACACCAGTTTTCAACATTATATCTCTTATAATGCAAGTGGCATGATGCATGATTTTCTATCCACAACTGAGGCCTCTAAAAGTCCATCTTGGACGTCCATCCAATACACCCTTGTGTTCCCGGAACACCGACATTCGTTCCCAGAACGTAATGCAGAACCATACTTGGATAATAAGCATCACTCCCGGAGTGTGCACCACGTTCCCAGAACGCATAAAAACCAGGTCCCGGACACTGGCCACATATCTATAATGTGTCATCAAGTAGGTTACAATTTGGTACTCCCGGAGTACCCTCCTCATATTCCCAGAATATGATAAACGTTCCTACCAACCAAACTTCCATTCTATATGGATGCACAAATATCAGGGTTGGTTTTTATCTTTGCATTAATTACTGTGACTTAGGAATATTCCAATTTATCTTTTGAATGACTTATTTGAGGCATACTCTTTGGCACAAAATTCTCCTTTGAATTATCTCAAAAACATGCTCTTAAGCTTAGATTGGGAAAAACATAACCAATGGTATTCAAAACCTTAACTTTTTATTTTTCAGATTCAGGTGCTAACCGGTTATAGTTTCAGGCTAACCGGTTAGAATTACAGACCCGAACTGTTTACCATTGTAATTCAGAAAAACCCTTTTTCTTGAATTCTCTACCCAATCCATAAACAAGTTTAACATTGTTTTATGCCTCAAAAACCACTGTTTTGATCATTCAAAAGTCTAAATCACACTTCATTCTTCAATGAGCCTAATTTCCTCTTGAAATTATCTCATTACACTAAGGTATTAACTCTTTGATTGCAATCTGAACTATAACAGTGAGATCAACTGATTTTTCAGATTGTTTTCCATGAAATTGAGGACTAGATTTGAGTAGGATGTATAACACCACAGTACTGATTTTGTAAACTTGTTTTCTTTTGCATTTTTACAGTGTCTAACCGGTTACGAATCTCGAGTAACTGGTTAGATTATGCAGTCAGACACTAAAACATAAGTTTTAACAAACCATTTTCTTCACTACTCAAATCTAACCAAATTTCAACCTTTAATAGAGTCCATATACCTTCAAGAAATATGTTTAAGCACAGAAACATCTATAATTTTGCATGCATTGGTTTAGTGCATCAAATTGCATAAAAAAATCAATACAAACACAATTCAACACACCAAATCACATTTTATACATTTAACTTCTGATATTAACACTAGAATCACTTGCATGCATCAATATAAAATTGCTCAAAACAGCAGTGAGCTAAAATTTGGCCTCCAAGCCTTTGTGTTTTTTTACACATAATGCCCTTTTTGAGTTTTGCTAACTCAAATCCTAATTCATTTGATTTCTAGTCTAAATATAGTATAAGGTAGACTTCTCCCATACCTCAAAGTTGATTTTGATGAGAATTAATATTGATCTTGAGGAACAATCCACAGAATCCCACAAATCCTAGATTCTGCTCTCAGCCACGATTTCCATCAACAGGGTTCAAAGACCAGAAGATTTGACATAGCAATTGGCCAAAGAAATTGGGGAAAACAATTAGGACTCAATATAGGTAACATGCACTAGAGAATCAAAGAGATTTGAGACTTAATGATGGACTGTACTTACCAAAATCAAAGCTAAAATCCAGCTTCCAGAACAAGAAGAACACAGGGTTCAGTCTCCAACTCTTAGCTTCTAAGATTGATTTCTCCTCCCACACGAAAACTCAACTCACAAAGTGTATATCACTGAAAAGCCCTTGATTCAAGCTTTTCAGAAATGTGTGTTTCCCTCTCTAACTCTCAAAGAAGAAGGAGAATTTCTCTGAACGAAATAGAAACCCTAATAGCCCTTCTTCAACCCAAACATGCAGCAATCAACCTCAAATTCCTCAGAATTTCCACAATTTATAGGCAAATTAAGGTAGCATGCATGTTGACGCGTGTGCTTCCACTAATCTAAGGCTGTAATCGTGGCGATTCCGTGATTAATCAAGTGATTACTCATCAAAATCCACTAACCCAGTTTCTGGGTTCATCGTCTAACCGGTTACAGGGCATTACTAACCGGTTAGATTAGTACAAAATTTAAAAATTAATATTTTTAAATCTTTCCCTCCAAGAACCTTTTCCAATATTACATTTAGGTCCTAATCCAAGGACTAAAATGCAATATTCTTATATTTTGCATTTATTTGCCATATAAAAATATTTCAACTAATTTTTATATTTCAGGCTAATTAAACACAAAACATAAACTTGGAAATTTATATAAATTAATAATAAAACTTTTATTATTAATTTCCTTATTATTCGGGAGACGAAAATTAGGGGTGTTACATTCGAAACACCCAAAATAAAATTACAAATTTTATATTTTTGAAATCTACATTTCAACACGATCGTTTTCATATAAAATTCATAATTTTTGGACTTACGGTTTGAAAGTTATGAATTTTTGAAGTTCTAAGATAATTTCCTTCAAAAATGTACTTCATAAGCTTTCAGATTAATTTATTATTCAAAAATACGAAAATTATATTATATTTGGACGGTGTAGCCAATCATAGATTTTAAAAATATATTTTATATTCACATAAAAAATATTTTTGGGTCAAAGAGCCATTAAATGCATTAAACCACACTTTCACACTTAAACCTCAAAAATTCATTCAGTACTGTAACAGTGATAAAATTTCGAAAACTCAAAAATAAAAATCAAAACTTTACATTTTCATAATATACACTTCGATGCGATCTTTTTGACATATCATTTGTAATTTTTCGACGTACGGTTTAAAAGATATGAATTTATGAAGATAGAACACCCTAATCCTTCAAAAAGCATTTCATTTTCTAAGATCATTTAAATCAAATACTATACCTTAAAATATTTCATCTTAAGAATATGATTTAAATACATTAGAGGAAACATTGGTATGCATATAATATATATATATATATATATATATATATATATATATCATACGATTTTAATTAAACTCGGGTATCACAATTTATCAAAAATCAAATATAATATTTTAAATTCAAATATAAGTTCTCAAATAAATTGGATAAAATTGGAGGTCTCACAATGTGGTATTGAAACCATTCTACAACTCCTCCCGAATTCACCATATGTAACAAGCATCTTCGATATTAAGAACTGTAGTTTGTCATCCATTGTATTGGTTGAAGATTTCATTCATACCAAGACATCATAGCTCCTCTGCATTTAGCTCTAGGCCACATCCAAGCCCTCAGCTTCATTCTGTCTACAATCTCTTCGATCTTCACCTCATCATTCTTAAAAACAATCTGGTTTTTGTGTAGTCATATTGACCATAAGCAAGCTAACCAGATTACAACAGAAATGATCTTAGTTGAAACCCTTTCTCATAACCCAAAATAAACACTCTCTTTATCTAAATTAAAACCCTTTCTCAGAACCCAAAATAAACACTCCCTTCAACTTTTGTCATATCCCTTTCAATCTTAATCTCCATAGCAAAATCACCTCCAACCCCTCTTTGCCTTCTCTATTTCTTTTCAATCTCAACATATCAAAATAAAAATATGAGAAATCACTACACCAGAATTAAGGATCAACAATGCCAATTTTGGCTTTTCAACAATGAATTTCAGACGTTGTCAAAGCCGTCGTTGTTAAAAGAACGACAGCGCAAATAAACAGCGTTGTTGAAACGAAAGCATTGACAGCACTGTCTTGATATGACGTTGTTGAAACAAAAGTATTGACAACACCATCTCTAAATAGCGCGGTTGAAAGTAAGGCATTAACAACAGTGTTTTCACAAGGCACTGTTGAAACTAAAACATGGACAACACTATTTTAAAACGGTGCTGTTGAAACTAAAGCATTAACAACACCATTTTAAAACGGTGTTGTCTTATATTCATTTTGCTACAATTTTTTTTGTATTAGTTGCAGTTATAACCGTGGCTAAGTAAGAAAGTAAATTTTAAAAAAATATATATAACCACAAATGAATTTGTGGCTAAATCAACAGCCATTTTTTTAATATTTTTTCCACTAACCGTGAAACTTCCTAAAAAATAATAAAAAATTATAAATAAATAAATAACTAAAGAAAAAAATTAAGGTCAACATAATAATTTTTTTTAAAATAAAAATTTCATTACAAATAGAGTAAATAAGTACACGACATATTTCCATAAACAAAATCGAAAACTACCTTAATTTACATCAATTTCAAAGTTTTACTAAGAAAGTACATAGCATATGAGCTTTCTTAGTCTCTCCTACAATAAAATTTCCAACACTACATAGCATGTGAGCTTTCTTCCATGCAGAGCGAAAATGAGACAACATCATCATCAAAAAACCATAATCTCCCACTTTATAAGGCAAACTTTCGGTTCCAGTTCTGCAATCGGTATTGTCTGCAGGTTTGTTTAAAAGAAGTTATACAATAATTACATCTATAATAATAACACCACGTACTTTTATTGGCTTCATATTCTAATGTTGAAATTAGGTAAATGTCATTGTATAAATTCAACATCAGATGTTTGATTATATCAATTATAATCACTAGTAATTTTACCCGTGCATCGCACGGGTTGAATTTTTTTTTAAATTTGATTATAGATTTTAGAAATATGTATTTTTAAATAATAAGTTAATATAAACTTTTTATAAAAATGATTTACATGTATTTAGAAATGAATAGTCATAAACATTAACCTTTGAATCTAGTTTCAGCTACCAACTTTTTCATTAATAAAAATTAACTAATAATGTATCAACTATGCGATTTCTAATTTTAATTAACAACATAATTTCTTATATTAAAAAAAATTCAACTCATTTTGATTTTTGTTTTATTTAATCCATCATTCCAAATACATTTTGTTAGTAATTCGTTTTGCAAGTCCAAATACAGCTATTTTTTTTACCATATATATCATCATCATCATCATTATTATTATTATTACATCTCTCCCAAAATATAAGACCTGTTTTCACACTTTTAATATAATCATTAGGTAGTAAATACATGCCAAAGTTAAGACCCTAACAATAGTAATTACATACTTAAAGTGTTAAAGGCATAGACTCTAAAGATAATTAAAAATATAAACATTTTCAGTAACAATCAAATTAATAATTGTCATGCATCTGACCAAAAGTAACATGTAATTTTGTACCTTGCAAGCTAAATGGCTCTTGCTCTCTTGTTGGAATCATGACAATTTTAGCTATTTGAACACTCACCCTCTCATTTCTAGCTGCCAGCGAAGAAGAAGAAGCTGCAAAAGAAGCCTTATGCCTCAAAAGCATCTGATGTCAATGGACCCAGTTCCCTTATTTTCTTGGTATACTCATCTTCTTTAGCAGAATACATATATTTTTTTTACTCATAAGTTGCTCTAATGCTTTTGCTTCTTCCTCAAGTTTTTTTATATAATCATTCTTCAAAGACTGCGGCCAAAGTTGTCAGCACTGAAAGAGCAATAAAAATTATAATCAGAAATCAATCACTAAGACTCTAAGAGCACACTACCTTCAATTTATTCATTTCAACTTTGATCTTTTTAATTTGGCTTGTTCAATCCTTCATACTTTCAGAAACTCCTGTGGAAGACAATTGAAACTATAAATATAGCTTCATGGTAAAGATTAAAAAAAAACAATATCATCCTATTTTATCACAAATTCACAATCAATATTTCAGTGTTTTATCACCGAATTCCCACCAATATTTCACTGTTTTACTATTTTATAAGACATGCTAATCCTAGCGGATATTTCATTGAATCAATATTTCAGTGTTTTATAAAACATACTCAAAACCCCAGCCTATCATCAAGGAACAAAGAGCAGAAAAAACCAAAAATAAAAAAAAAACCAGAAATAAAAGAGCAGAAAAAACGAGAGGGAAGGATTCCATTGTTCCTACTCTTTACTCGTTGATTGGGGTCTAATATGTGATGTTTTTGTACCTTTTTTGCTTCCCTTTTACATAGTAAGTGGCTTGTTTCTTGAGTAAATTGGAATAAAACAATGGAATTTTGTCTTTATAAAATTTCTAGAACCTTTTGATGTGTTTGGTTTGTTTTCAGGTATTTAAGCTCTTAAAACAATGATTTTTGCAAAGGAATGAAGAATGAGAGTTTGGTACTTGATTTGGGAAGAAAAAGAGGAAAAAAATGAAGAAAAGTTTACCGTAGTGCGCCCAGGCGCAGGCCATCACGCCCAGGCGCAGGATTTTCACGCCTGGGCGCGCAAAATGCGAGAAAGTGACACTATTCGCTGTTTTGATCATAAATTGAGCTACGCTTATCCAAATGAGGCAATCTATATATCATTTTAAAGCTAAGAAAAAGATATACAACTTTGCCAGAAATAGCCTTGCTCAAATTCGTCCATATTGGGGGTCAAAATCAGTGCCGAAGTTTCTGCCAGACACAAATACGGGATTTTAGAAGGATTTTAATGATAAATTCTATTTGTAGATAAGATTCTTAAAGATTAGTTTATTCTAATAGGATCTTATCATATTATATTCAGATTTAGGATTAGTTTTATTAAAATAAAAAGCTTATCACATTAGATTGGAAATTAGGTTAGTTTTTATCTATATAATAAGATGATTGGGATTCATTCAGGGAAGGAGGAGAGACACTCATACAACTCCATAGAATAATAGTAGATTAGGATTTGAGACTTGGAGAAGGAACAAGGATTGAAGGTTTTTGTGAAGAACACGAAGTTAGCGCAAGGATTCATGGTAATTATTTTTATCATGTTTATTGTGTTTTCTCTTGTAAGTATGAACTAATTCCATCCTTGGGATGTAGGAGTAGATGTATGGAACCTTTTCAATATTTCTAGTAATAAATTAATCTTGTTTTCCGTTATTGAATTCTGTGTTTGATTATGTTCTTATTTATTTCTCATGAAAGAAGCTGTTTCATGACTTTTGAAAATCCTTTATGAATAGACATATGAATTTAGGATTTAGTCATTTAATCAAACAGTTCAATTGCATAGGCACAGACATGTTTTCTATGAATTGGGTAATTTTATAAAAAGAGGTTTTGACTGAACTTAATGAAAGGGTTAGGGGTTTTAAGGCTCCCTTGAGACATCATTGGGAGATTAATCTCTAAAATACGGAAACGTACTAAGACATTAGGCGTTTTTTACCTTTGCAAAACAAATTCAGAATCAAGGAAAACAAATCAATTTGTTATAGAATATTTAGGAACCTGCATCGAAACTACATCCCGCCTTTCCCCTTGTCAAAGAGTCATTTATTTTAATTTCTGTTTTTATTTACAAATTCATAAATTATTTGTCTCGTTCACTAAGTAATATTAATTAGGTGGAATTAATTAAACAGTCACTCCCTTGGGTACGATACTCGGACTTCATTGTCTATATTACTTGTACGATCTGGTACACTTGCCAGAATTCCAACAACTTTTTGGCGCCGTTGCCGGGGAGTGATTTTGTTTTAATTAATTTTGGTACTAATTTAATTTTACTTAGTGTAACTTGGGTATATATTTTTATTTTTATTTTTTTTATTATTATGTAACATGGCTTATTCTCATGATGACATAGAATGTATCAATTTTATTTTGTCGTCACCTATTCCATCATGTTTTGCACAAAATGTTTTTGATGAGATTAAAGTTTTTGATGGTCTTTTAGAGGAGGTGGTACAAAAATCTTCTATTATGGAAGACCAAGGTGCTTCCTTTTCTAAATCCATAGAAAAAGAAGAAATTGTGCATGATAAGATTGAGGAAGTGAAACAAGATAAATTGAATAATGGGATGAGTCTAGGGGTTGAATTAGGGTCCACTTTGCATGATGAATTTTCTTCTCTTGCTAAATGTATTGGATTGCATGAATATGAGGAACCCTCAAAAAATTTTCCTTCAATTTACCCCTTAATTTTTTATGACTTCCGTGATGCTCATGATGAAGATAAGCCATTGTTCTCCTTTTTAGAGCCTGAAAAGGCAACCTTGCTAAGCCATGGAGTTTACGCTTTCATAGACTCCATGCATGATGAAAAAGACAAGCACCATTTGATGATGCTTGGAGTGAAAAATGCACCATTTGACCCGGGAGGGTTTAAAACTATTTTTAAACATTTGCTCCAACATCATCCGTGCATATTTTCATGGGATCCAGGAATAACTTGTTATTGCTGCATAACATGGAAGTTGTGCTATAGGATTTGGGATCCTGGTGGATTCTCTTTAGTTTTGTAGTAGTGTAGGATTTAAATTTTTAATTAGGAGATTGAATAAAGAGTTTAGAGTTTTCTATATGTAACTGCTAATGGGGTGCTTCAAGCACTATTTTTAGTTGTTCATGTGACACAGGTGAATAAGTTTGGGGGAGTCTCCTCCATGGTGCATCAAGAGAGAATGTTGTGCTACAAAGGGAAATCTCTAACTCCTTGCTTTTGTTTTTTTTATTTTTATTTTGTAGTTTAGGATAGATTTGTTGCTTGAGGACAAGCCACATTCTAAGTTTGGGGGTGAGGGTAACAAAATAAAAAAATTTCTGATCTTAATTTCTCCCCTGGCTTTGTGTTGGTTTGTGTCCTGGCATGAGTAGGCACTAATTCTAGGTGTTAGATTTGTCCCTTTGATAGGTGTAAATGCTTGATTGTGATTTTCGACTTGTTTTACCCAGATACTAATTGGATTTAGCTTTGAAATTTTTTGAAAATTAGTTGTTTGGCAAACTTGTTGTGAATGATTGATTAGTGAATAGACCTTAACCAGTGAGATTTTGAGCCTATACACTTGAAGGAGTAATGTTTAATGAATATTGCGATGAAACTCCTATTTTTTTCATGAGTGTTGTTCGCTTTGACTATGTGTTCTAGAACTTGACTTGTGACCTCTTCAAAATTGATATTGGATTGCATGTATGAACATGATTAAGGCACTTAGGTTTGTGTTTTTGTGGCCTTCAACAAATTTTTGAGACATAATGATCCCTTAGTTGCCCACTTTGAGCTTTGAGATTTAAGGACTTTCTTTGGTACCTTACATAAATTGAATTATTCTTGTGAAGTACCTTTGAAATTGTGAATGAGCAATTAAGTGGAATGCTAGAAATTGGTGAAAGTGTAAGTGCTGAAAATTTGATGTTTCTATTTCTCTTCTTAAAAAAAAAAAGAAAAGAAAAAAGAGCAACAAATGTGCTAAAAAAATGAAAAGAATAAGAGAATAGAAATAGAAAAAGAAAAAGAAAGAAAAGGAAAAATCAAGTGAATTGAGTTGTGATTGTGTAATTACCTTATTGCTCATTTTATAATTTAAAAGGGAAGTGTTGTGATTTCATTGATTAAGCCCTTTGTTTATCCTTTTATTCTTTTATCCCACCTGACACTTTTAGCCATGACCTCGTTACAACCAAATAAAGACCTTATGATTTGTGCATGTTTTCAATAAATTCAGTGGAGATGTAGGTCTATAGTCAAGCTTATGGTAACATACTTTCATTGTTTGAACTTGAGTGAATTGATAATTATTACCCATACACATGAGAGATATTAGGAGGTGGTGTGGTCACTAATCTTTTGCTCACTTTGAGTTTGTTTTTCAACTAGTTTTCATTGCGGTGATTTGCTAGTGAAGAAAGGTATCTTGGGTAGGCGAGTTGGAATTTATGGTTAGGTTGCTATACCTTGAGAGGGGAGAATCTTAGGCTCTGAATTTTTGTTTTACTTTTGCCTGGGACATGCAAAATGCTAAGTTTGGGGGTGTGATTGGGGTCTAATATGTGATGTTTTTGTACCTTTTTTGCCTCCCTTTTACATAGTAAGTGGCTTTGTTTCTTGAGTAAATTGGAATAAAACAATGGAATTTTGTCTTTATAAGATTTCTAGAACCTTTTGATGTGTTTGGTTTGTTTTCAGGTATTTAAGCTCTTAAAACAATGATTTTTGCAAAGGAATGAAGAATGAGAGTTTGGTACTTGATTTGGGAAGAAAAAGAGGAAAAAAAATGAAGAAAAGTTGACCGTAGTGAGCCCAGGCGTAGGCCATCACGCCCAGGCGCAGGATTTTCACGCCTGGGCGCGAAAAATGCGAGAAAGTGACACTATTCGCTGTTTTGATCATAACTTGAGCTACGCTTATCCAAATGAGGCGATTTATATATCATTTTAAAGCTAAGGAAAAGATCTAAACTTTGCCAGAAATAGCCTTGCTCAAATTCGTCCATCTTGGGGGTCAAAATCAGTGCCGAAGTTGCTGCCAGACACAAATACGGGTTTTAGAAGGATTTTTATGAAATTCTATTTGTAGATAAGATTCTTAAAGATTAGTTTATTCTAATAGGATCTTATCATATTATATTCAGATTTAGGATTAGTTTTATTAAAATAAAAAGCTTATCACATTAGATTGGAAATTAGGTTAGTTTTTATCTATATAATAAGAGGATTAGGATTCATTCAGGGAAGGAGGAGAGACACTCATACAACTCCATAGAATAATAGTAGATTAGGATTTGAGACTTGGAGAAGGAACAAGGATTGAAGGTTTTTGTGAAGAACACGAAGTTAGCGCAAGGATTCATGGTAATTATTTTTATCATGTTTATTGTGTTTTCTCTTGTAAGTATGAACTAATTCCATCCTTGGGATGTAGGAGTAGATGTATGGAACCTTTTCAATATTTCTAGTAATAAATTAATCTTGTTTTCCGTTATTGAATTCTGTGTTTGATTATGTTCTTATTTGTTTCTCATGAAAGAAGTTGTTTCATGACTTTTGAAAATCCTTTATGAATAGACATATGAATTTAGGATTTAGTCATTTAATCAAACAGTTCAATTGCATAGGCACAGACATGTTTTCTATGAATTGGGTAATTTTATAAAAAGAGGTTTTGACTGAACTTAATGAAAGGGTTAGGGGTTTTAAGGCTCCCTTGAGACATCATTGGGAGATTAATCTCTAAAATACGGAAACGTACTAAGACATTAGGCGTTTTTTACCTTTGCAAAACAAATTCAGAATCAAGGAAAACAAATCAATTTGTTATAGAATATTTAGGAACCTGCATCGAAACTACATCCCGCCTTTCCCCTTGTCAAAGAGTCATTTATTTTAATTTCTGTTTTTATTTAAAAATTCATAAATTATTTGTCTTGTTCACTAAGTAATATTAATTAGGTGGAATTAATTAAACAGTCACTCCCTTGGGTACGATACTCGGACTTCATTGTCTATATTACTTGTACGATCTGGTACACTTGCCAGAATCCCAACAGTCGTCGTCGCTGCTCGACTATGGGCGCGGCCGCTTGGGTTCGTGATGCTGCAAGGAAAGGGATTGTGGACGGCGCCAGTTCGTGGACAGCGAGAGTGAAGAGGGAAGGTTCGGTAAAGAGGGAAGGTGAGAGATAGAGGCTGAGAAAGTGAGAATTGAGGAATTGTGAGGCTGAGGATTGAGATATTGGATTTAATAGGCCTAGTGGGTAGTGGGCTAGTGGTTGTGTAATGCATTAGGTTTAGGATTTTTTTGTTTTTTAATAAGTGAGGGTGACTTTTGTCATCCAATTGTAGCTAGGGACACTCCACTTATTTTATTATGTTCAGTTTTGCTCTTATTTTTTTTAATTTAAGTCTGGGTTGTGAGGTATACCTCACTATCGAAAAAAATAAATAAATATAATATAATATTCCGAAATCAAATTAATGGAACAATGCCAACTAATTATTTAATGATGTTAACAAAAGGAGAATGATGAATAATACTACATGAGAAAAATCCGAGAGATTGTCTAATGTGACAAAGCAAAAACCAAGAGATTCAAAGTGTCATGGAATCCCAAGTTCAATCATGCTTTATGAGTTATGACCTCAAGCACAAATTTAAAAAAAAAAATTATAGCAAAATAACAGCAAAAATCCTAATAGTGAAGAACCCTAACAGAAAAAATCCAAGGCGAAATCCATACCTGACGATGAAGCAATGGCGAAATAAAAATCAGTCGGAGATGTCGGTCGCTGACGATCCAGTGGCGGCTCCACACCAGCAAAAAAATTACCGGTTCTCGGTAAAATTCGAAAGACAAGTCAAGAAAATAATTTTAGAAGGCTAAAAACCTAACCTTAAAATCTAAATATGAAGAAAAAAATAGATACCTTGAGTTCTTGAGAGAGAAAGAAGACGACGGTGAGAGAAGAGGGAGACGGAGCAGCGACGTGGCAGCAGTGATTCAACGTCGGCGGCAGCAGCGACTAGCGAGTGTGGGAAGAGGGAGACAAAGCAGCAGCTTCGCAGGGAGAAGATGAGGTAGACGGTGTATTGTGTGGCTGTATTGTGCGGCTGGTGTGTGAGTGAGAGTGATATTAGGTTAACATATTGGTCTTATGGACAACAAAGGGTAGAGTATTAGGTTAATATTAACTATAACTAAAGGGGTAATTTAGTACTTTCAAATTATTAGTAAAAGGGTATTTTTGGAACAACATATCAATTTTAGTATAAAATTTATCAATCTTGATAGAAGTAAAAATATTCAAAGGGGTTTTATAATAATGGACGGAGGGAGTACATATAGACAAATCATGAAGTTAGAAATTTGGAAGTATTAAAAATAATTTAATATTGAATATATCAAAGTATAGAAAATATATTTTTCACATAGGATAATTACTTTAAATTATATGTATAAAAACACTATTGTAAATAATATAATTATGATATATAAAGTGGAAACAAATTAACAACGCCTAGTAAATATGGTGTTGTTATATGTGAAGAGAAAAGACAACATCTTTTTAAAACAATGTTGTCTTATATGGAAGTGCTGGAATAGAAAGATATTGACAATGCCTGGTGAAGAGAGTGTTGTCATTTATTTCTCATCGACAACACAAAGTAAATGTGACGTTGTTAATACTTCCGTGTGAACTTTCAACAACATCCTTCTAAAAAATGTTGTTAAATGGACGTTGTTAAATCCATATTTTGGTGTAGTGAATCCTAATAACATTGAAAGAGAAATGAAATTAGAGAGAGTGGAAAAAATGGATCTAAAAATACATACCTTGATGAAGGTTGAAGCAAGACCAGAGCATAGCAAAAAGAACGAGAGACCCTGAAAGACACCGCAAAGAGAGATTAAAAGCATGTTTGAAGACACGAGAGAGGCAAGATGCCGCAAAGAGAGAGAAGAGTTAGATGAAAAGTTTCCAAAAATTTCAAGTTTGCCACCGCACTACTCACGATTCCATTTTCCGTGTTTTTCATGTTTATTTAGGAAAGGGTGAAAACGTGAATTTCACATTTTCAGATTTTCAGTAGTTTATATTCTTTTATATTATTGATTATAAGTAGTTTGCTAGGTTTTTTATTATATTTGTGTGTTAATTTTCTTACAAATGTTGCAGGAATGTATACTTGGCCTTGATCAAAATATAAGGTGGACGGTGTAGCTTATAAAAGAAAATGTTGCTAGGTTGCAGGAATGTATACTTGGCCTTGATCAAAATATAAGTAGGTTGCTAGGTTCCTTATAAGGAATGTTGCAGGAATGTTCTTCAGTTATAGGCTTTCTCATTTTGTGTAGCTTATGTTATTTTCACTGGGCATAGGAATGTATACTTGGCCTTGATCAAACTTGTAGTAGATACACACACACACACACACACATATATATATATATAACGTGGTTTTTATAATATAATTTTAGCATCTAGTTATTATTTATTAGTTTTATTATATTATATTCATGTGTTTTTTTAATTGAGACCAGTTAAAAACACTAAACGAGACTGGTTAAAAATTTAATTGAGACCTGTTGTAAACACTCAATGAGACTGGTTCAAAATTTAAATGAGATCGGTTCAAAACACTCAATGAGACTGGTTAAAAATTTAATTAAGACCGGTTCAAATCACTCAATCAGACTGGTTCATAGTTTAATTGAGACCGGTTCAAAATACTCAATGAGACTGGTTCAAAATACTCAATGAGACTGGTTATTTTTTAATTTTCAGACCGGTTCAAATCACTCAATCAGACCGGTTCATAGTTTAATTGAGACCGATTCAAAATGCTCAATGAGACTGATTCATCTTTTAATAGAGACCGATTAAAAATGCTCAATGAGATTGGTTCATCTTTCAATAGAGACCGGTTATTTTTTAATTTTTAGACTGGTTCGAAACCAATCTGTTTAGTTGGGAACCAGACCGGTTCGAAATTAGTCTCATTTAAAGACAAAGCAATAAGACCGCCACTTTTGAGACTGGTTCGGAACCAGTCTCAAATGGGGTACGAAACCGGTCTCATTTGACCAATATGTAGTAGTGTGTCTTGTGTAGAGGAAGAGTATGCCAAGAAGATGAATGACAAGATTGATGAAATTAATCAAGTGTAACACCCCGATTTGACAACTTGAAAATATAATTTCTTTAATTAATATGGTGAAAATTTGGGCTAATTTTTTTTTTTTTAAATAACATGGACATGAGAATTTCCAAGTTCCAAAATCTTTTATCAAAATAATTTGCAACATAAATTGGATTTCCATATCACACGTCATACTTCAAGTTCCAAACCAAGATGTTACGGAACATCGCACTTTGAAACTTGTTTTCACAAAACATTTAAAAGCCCATCTCATCTATGTCTAACCAGAAAACTTAATATTGATTATCCAGCTTTATAAAACATCTTTCGGGTGCACATGTGGATGCAGCTAATGATGTCTAAGTACCTGGTAAGGGAGTACAATACTTGATCATAGATACTATGACAGTAGACCTCCGTCCAACGCATTCTCCTCAGAAGAGTCGAACCATCGATCATCGAGTCCTCGAGCCGAGCTTGACCTTCTTCTCCTTCGAGACTCCATCTCGATCTCGTCTTCGTAGGCCAATGCTTGCAGCGCCAATTCCCAATATAAACTACTCACTCTGTCACCTGTGAACATCATCACAGAAGTCCACAGGGAAGGGGAAAGGACAGAGAGAGTAAGCATTCCGAACGACGCATCGTCGACGGTGTGGGTTTACGATAGGCAAAATATTAAGACAACACAAGCACACAACGATACACATTCACAACACCATAATACCACATGTAATTATGCAAGATGCATGGGGATGAAATGCAATAGTTGCATTATCTAACACTATATCCTTTCCTTAGGGAGTCTCTAAATCAGTTCGTCTCGCAAAGCCGAATTCCTTAAACAGCTTGTCTCACAAAATCGAAGTCTCTCGATCGGCTTGTCTCGCACGATCAAAGTCTCTTTGTTCACATATCTCGAGTCCATAGTATCGGGATTCAGGCTTAATCGTTTTGGTTTCAAGTCTACATCTCCTCGGAATCCATCCACCTAGTCCAGGCGAAGACGGTGGCTCCATACGGCTAGATTAGGGCACCTTGAAGCAATCAGAAGTACAGGATCTCTAACCACACCGGCTCTTGGAGACAACACCCAAAATATAATATAATATAATATAAAATGCCCGGGAAAAAGTGTCATGACAAGGGGTGTCTACCTCCACCATGTTCAAGTATCCCTCTTCTGATCCTGATTTAGTCAAGGGGGTGTCAGTCATCCATCTAGTGTACACGCAGTACTTCAGCTACGACACCAGACTACCTACCCAACCTCGGATGGTCAACCCAGGTCACTGTAGCTTTTTCCCGCCTAGACAGACTCCTCTTAGGCTTCTTGACGAATCACCGTCATTGCCTTCCCCTATCCTAATCATCAAGTGATTACCACGCAGGTAAACACCGTATCTTCCTCTCCACTACTTCGGGTAAGGGTTTTAAGTCGTGGGGTTACACTCGTTCATCCTAACGTCGACCCATCCTAAGTCATCTCCGTCATATAACTCCAACCATATGCGGAATGCTTCTGTGGGACTCGACCACTATATCTAACGGGCTCCGACCCATCCTGAATCATTATCGGCATATGGCTCCGACCATATGCAGGATATCCACAATCTCTCTGACGGGGCTACGACCCGTTCAGAATCACCATCGACATATAGCTACAACTATAGTCAGAATTTGAATCATCATTCTGACGGGCTACGACCCACTCAGAATCACCATCGGCATATGGCTCCGACCATATGCGGGATATCCATTAATCATTGATAGATAGGCTCCGACCTGTCTCAACTCGCTCTCAACATATGGCTAAGACCATATGGAGGCTATCTCAACATATGGCTATGACCATATGGAAATCATCTCAAAACATGGCTACGACCATGTGGAAACACTCTCAACACATGGCTACGACCATGTGGAAACACTCTCAGTAAGTGGCTACGACCACGTAGATACACTCTTTATAGAATTCAGCATCCGTTGTATCCACACTTGAAGACCTCATCATTGTCACAGCATCAGCTCGATTCACACATTCGGCGCATCTGCATCATCCGGTGTCATCACGCGTTCCACCCCTTGGAGTTTCGCTCGAGTCATTGGGGGATTTCTTATAGTTTTCTAATGTCTTTACTATTCTTATCTTATATCGCGGGATGATGCATTGTGCACATGCAATGACAATATAACAACAATATATCTCAGCATAAACAAATTTATCAATCGATCAATACTATGTAATGGTATAGGTCTGAGTCTTCGTATACCTCGATACAGACAATCACACAATTTATCGGGTATACTACTAGCTACGTTAGACCTTTACTCCGACTTTGAGAGAGTACGGAGTGTCCTAATAGATCACCTAAGTACCACGGTGTCTTAGGGAAGCTTCTCTCTCACCTCAACTCCAGCAAATACCTCGTCCGAAATCGTTGCGGGTCCTCCCAACTGTCAGCTGCTCCAACTTCTTGACTTATACGCACCTTATACTAGATAGGAGACACTAACGTTACTAGTCCATCCAAATGATTGTCATACTTAAAATCTAAAACGTGCTTTTCGAAAACTCCTTTCATTTCTTGTCGGAAAATCGTAAAACTTCAAGACTTTCTCAAATCAAAATCCAACTTTCACTATACTTTAAATACTTCGAAATCATTATAGAAAAGCAATGAAATCGTTTTAAATAAATGGATCGGTTGCTGGTCCGTCTTGGACAGCAGCTCGCTCGATCCCGAAAACATCGAAGAATGTCATTTTTGAAATCCAACTTTATCTTATATTAAATACTCATAAAAACTCAACTTCAAAGCACTTTGAAAACATTTTTAAATAAGAAATACAAGTTAGAAAAATTCTGGGCAGCATCATATGCTAAGTCCCAAGTTCACTTTCCGTTGTTCGAAACCAATTTAAATCCATAAACAAATTAAGCATCTTGAAAACAATTAAACAAACACTTTGATCAACAATTTTTCAAACTCAAATACTCAAAAAAATTTATTTCCAAGTATAACATTATGCAACAAAATGAGGCAGCAACCAATAGGCCCAATACTTTTTCAAATAACCAAATTCTAATCAACATCGTAACTTATTAAATAATTTGTTTTCCTTCACCTCTTTTATCAAACAAACAATTCCAAAGCACTTAAACAAAGTAGTTCAATTAACATGCACCATTTAAAACAAACCATTTAGCACATAGCACATAACACATTTTTAAATCATAGTTTCAAACTAATAACCTAGACCGATACACCGTAAACAACTACTTTGAAAACTAATTCATGCATGGCCTAAACATATCATCAAACACTCACTCATTCAATTATTTCCAGACATTATGATGATCATACAAGTACGGTCAAGACACATAATAAAGTACAAAATTCATATTTGTCGAAAACATTTAAATAAAGCCCTTTTGTTCGATTACGGAAAGGCTCAAAAGATAAAATCTAAAACTATACCAAATCAATTTTTTTAATCCTAAAAACTTCCTGAACATACCAATATATGTCAAAGTTCATCATATAAAATTTCCAAGTCATTTGAACAATCTTAAGTTAGGTTTCCAATTAGATTTTGCATAAAAAGCATGATGGAACTGTTGCTGACCTGAGGCCAAAATGCCATGGTTAAAAATAGTGTTTCAACTCCGAATTGCATGAAAATTGGTATAGACTTCCCTCATACAGTCAATACCATCTCTTAAAAATTTAGGATTATTTGGAGTTGTTCAAGTTATATTTTTCTAATTAAGTTTGTCATTAAGTCTGGAAAATCTGAACCAAACGGTTCACTGTTTTGCCTTTATTAAAATAATCAAATCAACTCCAAATCTCCTCAAATTTTACAGAGAGCATCTAGAGAGGTTCAGGAAGCTACCATAAAAATTTCAAGAAATTTAGAGTAGTTTAGGTCAGAAAAATAGGTTTAGGTTTTCCCTTGAAAACTTATTTTTCCGAAATCGCTTCCACCAAAATGACTTCATCTCAATTAATAAACCAACTCTAAAAATCATATAAAAATTCAGGGGAAATCAATTTAACCTAATTAAAACAGTTTCCAAGTTTTAGAATCATCAAACATGTACAAGTACTATTTATTCAAATCTTTTTCACTAAAAACCTTAGACTTCCATAATTAACACCGAACAACCAAAATTGATTTAAATTACCAACACAATTCCAAATCCCTTCAAATTTTCCAGAAATCATTTAAATAGCATCAAGGACCACATATTAAAATTTCAAGGCAATCCGATTAGTATAACTATCATTTCTCAAAGTCTCTTACAAGAAAATCACTTATAAATTAAGATTTCAGCACTTAGTCAAATTGTTCAAACCAAAACATTTCCAAAGACTCAAGACTTAAAACAACTCCAAATCCAACAACAATCTCATATAATTCATTAAGCAAGTAAAAACATAATCCTAGCATGCATTCTTCTATATGAAGCCGTGAGCATCATTATCTCTCTAACAATTTTGATTTCACATTTAACACATAGAATCAACTCAATAGTTCATGGAAATCACTTATTCGTCAAGTAAACTTAAGAAAATCTTAACTCTTTTCATTTTCTCATACAAACCGTGGCTAACATAGTAGATCACATAATTTCTATTCATCCAATCATCATTAAATTTCAAGATCATAACATGCAAGAGATCAAACAAAAGGAAAATCAACTTTCAATCATATCATCATCAAAACCGTGGCCAACACATCAAGGTCACAACATCACACAATTTCTCATTCATTTAAAATATCATAAAATCTTAAGATTATGACATGCAAAGGATCAATCAAAATAAAGTCAAGTTTCCATGCATAACTATACCAAACCGTGACCATCTTTAAAGAAAATCATCAAGAAAATTCAATCATCCACAAAGATCTTCACATCAAAACTCTAACATCAACAAATCATAGTTCAAGCATAGATCTTGACATGCATGAAGTTAAAAACACTAGATCTTTGGAAATTCATCCATGAAAACTTTAAATCAAGCTCTTTTTCAAAAATACTTTTAAGAAATCAAGAGGAAAACTTAAGATCATGAAAAGAAAACACTTTCTTAACAAAAACTTCAAGATTAAGTTCAAAGATCAACATGCATTTAAAGAAAATCACTAGATCTAACTTGAAAACCAACATGCATCAACACTTTTCAAACCACATCAAAGCTTTAGAAAGAAATCATGAAGAATGAAAATGAATCAAAGAAAAAGGTTTAAAAATTTTTAGATCATGAAACAAAATCCTTACTTAATCAAAAGCTTTAAAGAATCAAGTCCAAATCTTTTGTTTTCTCTTTGGTTTCTCCTCACGGCTCACTCACTCTCTCCTCTCTAAGGTCCATGGTTTTTCTTTCTCTTCTTCACTAACTTGACTTGATCTTGCTTAGAATATGAAATGTTCAAAGTTTGGTTCCCTTTCTCTCAATGTTCGGCCACTCTCTCTCCCTTTTTCTAAGAGTTTGATTTTTCTCTTAGTGCTATGTGTTTGGCTTTTGGAAAAGAAGTGAAAGAAAGTTTGTGTTGATGAAGGAATGGAGAAGAATTCACTCACTCCCTCACGGTTTTAGGGTGTTGTTGGTGTGTGTTGGTGTTGATGTGGTTTTGTGTTGGTGAAGGAAAGAAGAAAGGATGAAGAATGAAGGATGAAACAACTCACTCTCTTCTTCATACGGTTTTGGTCCCTTTTCTCTTATCTTTCTCTACTTTCACTTAATTGCCATCAAGGGCTTGCATGGAGGGCTTGCTTGCAAATACTTGGGGACTAAGTCACAAAACATGGAGGCCAAGTCTTGCTCCTAGGTCCCTCACGGTTTTCCTCCTTCTTTTTCTATTTCTTTTTCCTTTTTCCTTACTTAAGTCATGCATAGGTCATGGGGATGATGTCATTAGTTTGACTATAAGGCATCCTAGCTTGATGACTAAGCAAGGCTACTTGGAGACCAAGTGAAACAACTTGGTGACCAAGGAATGCACCTAGCATTCGGCCATTAGGGAAATTAGGTAGATTAGGTTAGCTAATTAGGTTTAAGGCACTAATTAGGGTTCTAATCATGATTAGGGTAGGATTAGGATAATTAATCTAAGTTTAGTCCACTAATCCTTAGTGATTAGGGCTTAATCAAGGATTAAGGTGCTAATCAAAAACTTAATCATAGGTTTAAGGAAAACTAATTCTAGGTTAGCTCACCAACCTTAAGGATTTAGGTCTTAAGAGAGTGATTAAGTTCTTAATCAAGGATTAAGAACTCAATTAGGGTTTTAATCCTCGATTGGGATACTAATTAGGGTTTCTAGGGATAACTCTAGATCAAGACGATTGGGCTTTGATTTCTTCGAAACTTAATAAAAATAGTTCTCCATCCTAAAACCATAAAACCATATGAATCAACTTGAGAGAAACGAAATCTTAATTAAAACCTTAAGTAAAACAATACATCGAAAACCTTAGGAAAACAGATACATGAAATCATAACACAAGAGGATTAAATTTCAAAGTTTAAAAATCCATCATGAAATCAAAACTCTTTTAAATCAATCCTTAAATCAATTAGGTTAAATCCATAAAAATGCACAAAGAAATTCGTTTCTCAAATAAAATCACAAATAATACAATTACTCCAAACTTCAACAAAATCATTTGCTTGAATTCCATAAAAATCTTTGTTTACCAAAATTCCATAAAATCAACATTTGATTACGTAATTCGAATAAAATATCCATTAAAAATCCTTTGTAAAACAATATTTCAAAATTCTTCTTTAATGAAAAACTTATTTATATTAATCGGGAAAATACAGAATGTCACATCAAGCAAATGAAGCTATTTATCATTACTCTCATAAATGCTTCGAACGAAGTTGAGGCACAAAGAGATGACTTTAGGAACAAGTGGGTTAATGCTATTGAATCCTCCTTCCCTTATGCAGATGATCAAGCCAACTTTCTGAACAAGGACATTACAGCAAGAGGCATGCATTTCCTCCACAAAGTTGAAGATGGCGTGCTCTATAGCTACTCAGCTGAGGGTAGCAGGATTCCAGTCAACCTTGATGATGATTATTGCCCTGATCCTTTGGCCCCTGAGAATTATGATGAAGCTACCAATGATGACGCAGCTTCTTAGTTGTTTTGTTTGTTTTTTATATGATAGTTGTTTCCTTTTTCCTAGCACTTTTAAGATGTTATTTGTTTTATTTCGTTTTCTTCTTTACAAGGAGAATGAGAAAGAGGAGGAGGAGGAGGAGAAGAAGACTTGTTCTTTGAGTAATTAGTCAGATTGGTCCCTGACTTTGCAACCATCGATCAAATTAATCCCTGACTTTTTCGAAACATCAATTTAGTCCCTGAGATTGTAGCCCGTCGATCAATTTCGTCCCTGGCGTTAGGTGCCATCAGTCTCCTGCTACGGAATGCACACGTGGGCAATAACAGTGGCCAAAACGACGTCGTTTTGGCCACCTGTAAAATTAAAAAAAAAAGTCCACGTTGGCCCATTCTCTCGGCGCCAAACAAAACACCCTTTTCCCTTTAACTTTTAACATACCTTCAGAGCAAACCCAAACCTAAACCCAAGTGATATGTGAGTTCAAAAACACAAACCCCATGTTCAGAAACGAACGACACCAAACCAAACCCCAATTCCAGAAACATCGAAGCAAATCTCAGGAAGCAAACATCGAAGCAAATAACATTATTAGTGCAATCTCCATCGTTTCATCAGCAAGGAAACTTCAAAAGGTAAGAGAAACCCTAACCCTGAATGAATTTGTGAAAATATGCATTGTTGTTCCCAATATATGTGATTAGGGTTTTGTGCAGGCTATGCATGTTTCTTAAAATGGTTTTTTTTCATCTTATTGTTGTTTATTTACATAAATGTCAGATTGTGGGTTATTACTTTATTCTCTGCTTATGTCCTTGTGGTCCACGGAGTATTTTAAATGATTTCCTTGTTTTGGTTACCTTCTTTATTCAGTATTGAAGTTGGATGGAGTTTGCTACCTTGGAAACATTTAAAAATGCAGTGAAGGATTATAATATTCACCTGGGAAGAGACTTTTATTGGGCCAAAAATGATAAAGTGAGAGCAAGGGCCAAGTGCAAGCATGAGTTATGCCAGTGGGAGATTTACTATGGATGGAGCAATGTCAGCAACTCATTTTTAGTGAAGACATTTGAATCTACACACACATGCTACAGAGAATTCAAGGTTGGGCAGGCTGACAGAGAGTGGGTTTCAAAAAAGTTGATTAAGAAGCTTTTAAAGCAACCAAATCTAAAACATTGGGAAGCTGTGGAGTATTTTAAGAGGAAGTATGGTATAGTTTTAGATAATAGTAAGGTATATAGGGCAACTGTAAAGGCAAGAGCAGAGGTAGAAAGGAATGAAAGAGAGCAATATGGCAAGCTTTGGGATTATTGCCATGAGCTGATCAATACTAATCCTGGATCCACAGTGAAAATGGAGACGATTCCTATGCCTGAAGGAAATCCACAGTTCCATAGGCTTTACATTTGCTTTGTTGGATGCAAGAATGGTTTCAAGGCGGGCTTTAGACCATTAATTGGTTTGGATGGTGCCTTCTTGAAGGGGTATTATGGAGGACAGTTATTGTCTGTTGTGGGACAAGATGCAAATAATCACATATATCCAATTGCATATGGAGTTGTGGATGTGAAAAACAAGGATAACTGGAAATGGTTCTTAGAGTTGCTGCACCTTGACTTGGGCTACTATAGGGAGCATGGGTGGAACTTTATATCAGACATGCAAAAGGTAATGACTTAGCTTGTTCCATATCGTAGGGATGTAATTGCACTAAATTAATATAAAGTTAGGGATGTATGTTAATTAAATGTGTCAATGTTAAGGACTAACTTGATTGATTTATCTTTATTTCAGGGCCTTATTCCAGCACTGCAAGAGGTGATGCCTGGTGTCCATCACAGGCTATGTGCTTGGCTTCTCTGGCAAAACTTCTCCAAGATATGGAAGGACAAAGATATGAAGGGCATGTTATGGGAATGTGCAAGATCCACAACAAAGGCACAGTTCAAGGACAACATGGCAAGGATTAAAGCAAAAGATCAGAAGGCATGGGCTTATCTTGAGAAATGGAGGAAATTAAACCCAACCATGTCATGGACCAAGGCTGAATTTAGTGATTACCCAAAGATAGATAACATATGCAACAATGCATGTGAGGTTTTCAACTCCAAGATTGTTAGTGCTAGGGGCAATACTATACTGAACATGTTAGAGGAGGTGAGATGCTACATTATGCAAAAATTAGTTAACAACAAGCAAAAGTTCTCTGGATACACTGGATTTCTAGCCCCTGTACAACAAATTAGATTGGACAAAGAGAAAATAGAAAGCAACAAATGGAGGCTAATTTGGGCAGGTAAAGTATTGAATTAAGTGGATAATGATTTCTCTTTATGACTATTGCTGCATTTGGTCAAGTAAATATTTAATTCATTTTACCCTATATAGGTGATAATCCTGGTTTAATCTATGAGGTTTCAATGTGGCAAAGCTAAAGTTTCTGTTGACTTGGCCAAACAAACTAGCACGTGCAGGTTCTGGGACCTGACAGGTACATTAACTTTGGGATGTAATTGCATTAAATTTGTGTTAAGTTAGGGATGTTTCTGAATTAAGTGAGTTAATGTGAAGGACTAATTTGATTGATTCATGTTTAATCTATACAGGACTCCCATGTATGCATGTTGTGGCTGCAATAGCACATAAGAGTGAAAGGCCTGAAGATTATCGCCATGCCTGGCTCACTATGGGATGCTATAGGGCAACTTATGAGCATCATATCCAACCAGTGAGAGGGGAGATATATTGGGAAGAGTCTGGAAACCTTGCACCAGTTCCACCATCAATAAAGAGGGCACCTGGTAGGCCAAAAAAAGAAGAAAGACTGACAATATAACGAAGAATAGAAAAGAGGAGGTTGTGAACCCCAAAAAATTGAAGAGAACGTTAGCAGAGTTCACATGCTCATGCTGTGGGGGTAAAAATCATAACAAAAAGGGCTACCCATTAAACAAGAAACGAAAGCAAGATGAAGAGACAGCTGAAGCAGCAAAGACAAGAAAGGGACCTGAGGGAGCAAAGGCTGATGAGGGAGGTGCTGCAACACATGGAACTGCTGCTTCAGCCAATGCTGATTTTTCAGGACCTGCAAAAACACATGGAACTGCTCCTCAAGCTAAGGTTATAGACACTTCTCAATCTCAGCCTCCAATGGATGGAGATTTTTCATCCCAACCTGCACTGACAGAACCTCAAGCTCCAAGGAAGAAAATGCCCATTAAGCCAAGAACAAGATCTCAGGTCACATCTGAAGCAACAAACTTGTCTTTGCCAATAGGAAATTTGTCTCACACAGTAAATGCACCTGAGGAACCAGCAATGATTTTCATACCACCACCTGGTTATAGAGGACCACCAGCAATGAAGTGAAATATGGAACTTAGCACTGTGGCTGCTATATATGTTTTTTTGTTTTTTGTTGACATGATGTATTTTGGGTATTGTAACACCCCGCATTTTCTGGACTCAAATAAATCAATAAAGTTTTATTTAAAAATAAATTTATTCGGATTTAAGAAAGATTTTCAGTCAAAATGTTTTAGCAAATGATTTCTTATAAGAAATATTGATTTTTCATGAAAACCAAGTGGTGATTTTGTTATTTGAGAATGAATTATTAGAATGATTTGTGGTTTTAAATGAATTATTTGTTTTTGGAAAATCTTTGTTGCACGTGAAAATATGATTTTTATAAAAATCAAGTAGAGTTTAATTGGTTCGGTTTATTGGATCATATTTTTGAAGTTTTGAGTTGTGATTGCATGAGTGAATTAAATTGCATGAAAAATTAAAGGACAAATGTGAAATGAATGAATGCATGAATGTATGTGTGTGTATGTGTATGTATATGCCGTGTGTTTTGGAGAAGGAATTAGGATGTCTTAAAGTGTTATATGCCCTATTTCATGACTTCATGCTATATGCTTATGATGATCAACATGAAATAAAATTATAGGGTATGTGTGCATGTGTGTTCGGCCATTTAGGACTAGGAAGGCCAAGAAAGATGCATTTTCTTAAGAAGTAAGAAAATAGAAAATCAAATAGGAAATAGTAGCAAGCTAGGTTGGTGACTCATGATGCCTAAGTGAAGACATTCTTCCACCCTTGTCTCCTTGATGACATGACCTCTCCCATGCAACATTTGGAGTAGCCCAAATTGCCCTTGAACCCTTGACTTAAACCGAGGCTAGAAGAGGAAATTCTCATGCCTTGTTTTGCCCTTAAAACCGTATGAAGGAGTGAATGTTGGCTAGTTCATTCTCATTTCCACAAACATAAACACTTAGCCCAAGAGTGCATCAAACTCTTGAGACTTTAGAGAGAAAAGAGAGAGAGACCGTGAGGGAGGAGGAGGTGAACAAGAGTGCAAAAACCTAAGGTCCTTAACCCAAACATCCTCAATTTCTTCCTCAATCTCATTTTCTTTCCAATAACAAGGAGAAAGGCTACCCATCAACCCTAAGAGGAGGAGGCCGAAGTAACTCTAGGAGGAGAAGAGAAGGATTTAAAGCTTGAAGATTTAAGTTAGAGTCTTGATTTAAGGTAGTTGTTTAAGGAATTTTGATGTAATTATTTTGGTTTTGTAAAGGACTTTAATATGGACATTATTTAAGCTTAATGTTTGTGATGCATGTCTTTATTTTCTTATGATCTTAAAGTTTAAGTGCCTTGCATGTTATTTTTATGACTTGATCTTGAATATTTGTACTTGAATGTTCTAAATTATAACTTGTTCTTCACGGTTTTGTCTAGGATTTAAGTTTAGGTTATGTTCTTGTCTTGATCTTGTTTTGCATGTCTTGATCTATGCCTTATTCTTGAGAAAACGTGAAGCTTGAGTTTTATGTATTAGTTTGAGTGCAAATCTTGATTTCTCTTGAGTGCATGTCACGGTTTTCAAAAGGAAATAAACATAACAAGCTTTAGAAATAATCTCTTTGTAAAAAGAATTTAAATTAAGAAGTTTTGTGTATGATGATGATGCTTCGGTTGATGCTTTGAAAAATAAAATGATGTTATAAAAATTGTGCATGATTTGATCTTGAGTGTGATCCTTGCATGTGAAAATAAATTTATAAGATTTTGCCTTTATGCATGTGATCAATCGGTCAAGTCTAGGAAGGATAGAAAACCATGTGAGATCATCATTTCATTTATATGCACAATGAAATTTGTTTCATCTAGAGATTTTAAGTACATACATGGATTTTCCTAGAAGTTAAAGATTTTGATATGATTCTTGATTTTTGGTGTATTAATAAATTAAAATTTTGGTATGCTAAATCTCTTGTGAAGCTCACGGTTTTGGTGCTTGTGAATGTCTAAGATAGTTCGCTTTATTTTGCATGTATGTTTATTGTTAGGATTAAGGATTTCTAGATCTATGGAGCTTAAATTTTGATTAAAAACTTAAAAGTAATTTTTATGTTCCATTCAGTTTTGGAACAAATTTTATGAAAGCCATTTTTATTTTATTTTATTATATGTCCTTGATTGAGTTAGTCTTGAATAAATGAAATTGATTTGATAAATAATTGTATCGAGTAATTTTCCTTTGTGCTCTCTTCGGTCTTAGTATGAAAATGAAAGAAATAAATTGATTTCTCTTTTACATGTTGATTTAAATAATGTTAGTATTAATCTAAGTCAGTGTGCTCTTTTTCCTTAATTATTAGTTAGGAGGTGATGTTTAGAAATAGGATAAAGTATTTGTCATATGTGCATATGTTGGTCATCATTAGATTTGAACATAAAACCTTGTCTCATGTAGGATGAGATTCGGCCATGCGTAGAAATTAGGTGCATGTGTCTAATTTTGTTTTATGTGCATGAATGATGAATGATTTGTGATATCTTATTTGTTTGTGTATGTTGGAATGATTTGAATAATTAATATTTCTACAAGGTTTTGATTTAATTCTTATGTTGTTTTCTTTTAATTCAATTCAGTTTTAAAGAAAGCAAAGTAAGTCAAACAATTTAATTAATTGAAAAGTATTGTTTTGAGGAGGTTTTCCCATGATTTCTGAAATTCATGGTTTTAATTTAACAACTGATTTTTATAATAAAAACCTTAAGATAAATGTGGCCTTTTAAGAAGTCAAGAAACTATTCATGTTTTATCAAGCAAGTATTTGAAATGAACGTTATGAGTTTTTAAATTCCTAATTATATGGTTAAAGAAATGTTTCTACTTAGTTGTCAACTAAAATCAAAGTGATTTTCAAATAAGGGTGTTTTTTTTTCCAAATAATTATGTAAGACCAAATTTTAATAAGATAAATTATTTGAGTTCCAGTAACAATCGGGAAGCAGTTACGAGCGTCGCAGTGGAAACCAAGGAGCGTATCGTGTGGATTATCGTCAGTCCAGGTGAGAGAGAAGCTTTCCTAAGACACCGTGGTAGTTAGGTGACTTATTAGGACGTTCCGTATCATCTCAAAGATCGGAACTAAGTGGTTCAGAGTTGATCGAGGCCGTACCCGATCAAAATAAAAGGTGTTTATTCTGTAGTACTAGGAAGGTGATCCTAGGTCGTTTCCCAGCGAATATCGGTCTAGGCAAAGTATCAAACACGTAGTGTGCAGTAAAATGGGGGGGGTTTTTGTGTGTGACAAATGTGAAGAACAAAACATAAACAGAATATAAAAACTAAGAAAATCAGAAACAAAAGCGGGCAAACCCCTTTGGCTACGTACACTACTCAATCCTAGCTCACTAAAGATCGATTCCTCTCCTCTCCTCTGTCCAACTCGTGATAACCAAATACTAAGCGAAAATTCAGTTATCACTCCAAACCCTAACTTCTAATTAAGCATCAGAAACCAGAATTGGAGTTTTTACGAGTTAATACAAATTAAGCATTTATATTCATGTATTATCTCTACGAAATGGAATTAAGCAAACCACTACACATCGATAAACATGAAAACAGAGAAGAGAAAATGAAATTGCATTAATAACAAGAGCTCAAGAGTAGATAATACAATACCAAAGGGATTAACCCTTGAAGTCTAGCCTTCCATGGCCATAAATGAAGAAAAACGAGTAGAAATGGGGAATAACAAAACCCTAGCAGCCACCACCACTTGGGAGAGCCAAGAGAGAAGTTCTAACCTAGAGAGAGAGTGAGAAATCTGAAATGGGAGTGTGTCTTGGGGGTTACACGAATTTCCCCTCTTTAGTCATGAAAATGGGCCTAAAACATGGGCCCAAGTCCTAAGAAACACTATTCTAAAAATTACAATTAAAAAGGGACCTAAATGCAAATTACAATCTTCACTTCAATGCTTCAATCTTCATTTCCAAACATCCCAAAGTTTCCTTGTGCCAAATATTACCTGAAAATAGAAATAGAATTAATTAGGCTAAATAATCCCAAATTAAACAATATTCGGAATATTAGTCCAATAAACTCAAAATCACTAAATCAAGCTAATCAATGTCAAATGGGCAACAAGTATCAATAATAGGAGTAAAATAATGCAAGGAATAATGGGAAATAAAATGCTCATCAAATACCCCCACACTTATCCTTTTGCACTCCTGGGCAAAACCAAAAGATAGGACTATGAAGATCAATATGCACCAAAGTGAATCATGCAACAAGATGACTACAACTAAGAAATGCTAACCTAAGAGATTACATACTTCACAATGAATTCTAGGAAATGCAAAGAAATGGGCAAACTCAAGCACACAAAATGGTTAAGGATCAAAGAGTCAAAGCATCCGCGAACATCATCCAATTACTTCAAGTATGCAAAGAAACCAATGACATCAAGAGGATAGTCACAAAGATGATAGAAACTCACAAGGATCACTCAAAAGTGTTTACACTCAAGTGTTTGGGGTTAATCATTATTTACACTCAAGGCACATCATGAAAAACAAACACAACCATAAGCTTGACAAGCCTCTAACATCAACCATCAACACACATGCACAAAATGATCAAAAGGTCTTTTAAGGGTTGTAATGGGGCCAAGGACAAGGTAGGATAAAAATATGGGAATGTAGCTAAAACCAAGGGAATAGAGGAGCAATGGGGAATAAGTAAAAAGTAAGCAAAATCCACCCCAAAATCAACAACCACTAATTCCAATCCTCTTTGCCTCAACAACCTTTTATTCACTTTTTTTTCTTTTTTTTTTTCTTCTTTTTTTTTTCTTTTTATTTTTGCATTTTTTTTATTTTTTTGTATTTTTGTCTTCTATTTTTTTTTTTTGTTTTTGAGAGATATACAAAAAGAAAAGAAGAAACAACACAAATGGCATGAAGATGAAGCCATAACTATAACAACCAATGAGGCAAAACCAAGAACTCAACCAATTAAAGCATAAAGCATACTTCTTACCTAATACCCATTCCCAAAACAATTCCAAAGCTCCAAAATTCCCTAAGGTTAGGACAATCATGGTTTTTCAGTCATAGGCTTGTAATGAGCTAAAGAACAAGGAAAGGGATAAAAAGGCTCAAAGGGGCTAGCAAAGGATACATTCATTCAAGGTAGGCTCATATGGCTAGTAGCTTATTCAAGAAAGAAAGTGCCTAAATCATTTCAAAATGTGCATGAGCAATCAAGTATCAACAAGAGTCAAGTCAAGTTCTAGAGTGCAAGTAATTCAGTGTGCAATCACACATGAAAGAAAATTAGGTGGCATATATAGCAATCCACCCACAATTAAGGCTCAAATCCTCACAAAAGGGACAATTCTATCACAGTGTTACCACCTCTTAATTATCAAAAGCAACTTTACACACAGAAATGCATGAATTCAGACACAAGATACCAAAACTCTACTAAAGTGAAGCAAAAACATGCAAGAAAATGCCCAAAACTAAGCAAAACCTAAAAAATATCAAAGCAAAATATGCAACCTAAACTACTCTCCCCCCACACTTAAATCACACATTGTCCTCAATGGAACACAAATAGCAGAATCAGACAGATATAGACAAGTGTAATAAAAAGAGTAAGGAAGGAGAAAAGGAGACTCCCTAAGTCATGGTTGTTCAAAAGTGGGGTCGACCAATGAGGCCTCCTCCACAGGTGCATCATCCAAAGAAGGGGTGGTTAGGAAAGGCTTGAGTCGGTGGCCATTGACTTTGAAGCTCTTGTTCGTGGACTCACTCTTGATCTCCACAGTGCCATAAGGAAACACTTGGGTGACTACAAACGGTCCAATCCATTTAGAGCGGAGCTTTCCACTCATGAGTCCAAGCCTAGAGTTGTAGAGCAAAACTTTTTGACCAACCAAGAACTCCTTTCTGGAAATGGAGTTATCATGAAGCTTCTTGGTCTTCTCTTTGTAGAATTTGGAGTTCTCATAGGCCTCCAAGCGGATCTCATCTAGCTCACTCAACTGCAGCTTCCTCTCCTCACCCGCTTGATCAAGAGCTAAGTTACATTGCTTCACAGCCCAATATGCACGGTGCTCTATCTCCACAGGCAGGTGGCACGCCTTACCAAAGACAACCCGATAGGGTGACATCCCTATGGGTGCCTTGTAAGCGGTCCGATGGGCCCACAGAGCATCCTCCAATCGTGTGCTCTAATCCTTTCTATTAGGCTTCACCATCTTCTCCAAAATCCGCTTGATCTCTCTATTTGAAATCTCCGCTTGCCCGTTGGTTTGGGGGTGATAGGGTGTAGAGACTTTGTGCACAACCCCATACTTCTTGAGCAAAGCTTGCATGGATCTATTGCATAAGTGTGTGCCTTGGTCACTGACTATGGCTCTAGGTATGCCAAACCTGCAAAGGATATTAGACCTGACAAAATCTACAACAACCTGAGCATCATTAGTCCTGGTGGCCTTAGCTTCCACCCATTTGGATACGTAATCCACAGCAAGTAAGATATAATAAAAACCAAAAGAAACAGGAAAGGGGCCCATGAAATCTATACCCCAGACGTCAAACACCTCACAAAACAACATAGGTTGTTGCGGCATCTGTTGCCTCCAAGATAGGGCGCCTCCTGCTCTTTGACACTGCTCACACGAGCTGCAGATGTTGCTCGCATCCTTGAAAATGGTAGGCCAATAAAATCCAGAATCCAGCACCTTTCGTGCTGTCCTTTGAGTACCAAGGTGGCCTCCCACTGGTGAAGCATGGCAAAATTGGAGAACCGATTGGATCTCCTGGTCTGGAATGCACCTGCGAATGACCTGATCACTGCAAAAACGCCATAAATAGGGGTCATCCCATACATAATGCTTGGCATCGCTCTTTAATTTGTCTCTTTGAGCTTTGGATGCCAAGGCAGGAAAAACAGAAGCAACGAGATAATTAACAATGTCTGCAAACCAAGGAGTTTGGGGAAGGGGATGGGAAACATGTAAAGATAAAAGCTGTTCATCCGGGAAGTTATCCCGGATAGGAAATGCATCCTCCTCTCTCTCTATCCTGCTCAAGTGGTCTGCGACAAGGTTATGCGCACCACTCCGATCCTGAATCTCAAGATCAAACTCCTGGAGGAGCAACATCCACCTAATCAACCTAGGTTTGGAATCTGTCTTTTTCAAAAGATACTTCAGAGCAGCATGATCAGTGTACACTACAACCTTAGAACCAAGCAAATATGATCTAAACTTGTCAAGTGCAAAAACAATAGCCAAAAGTTCTTTTTCAGTTGTTGTGTAATTAACCTGTGCTGCATCTAAAGTCCTAGAAGCATAATAAATCACATGAGACAGCTTACCAACCCTTTGGGAGAGAACTGCTCCCAAAGCATAATTTGAAGCATCAGTCATGAGCTCAAATGGGAGGGTCCAATCAGGTGGTTGGATGATGGGAGTGGTGGTTAGTGCTTTCTTCAATTCATCAAATGCCCTCTTGCATTGGTCTCCAAATTCCCATGGGGCATCCTTTTGAAGCAACTTGGAAAGAGGAAGGGCAATGTTGCTAAAGTTCTGAATAAACCTGCGATAGAAACCTGCATGACCAAGAAAAGAACGCACCTCTCGCACGCAAGAGGGGTAAGGCAAATGTGATATTACATGCAGCTTAGCAGGGTCAACTTCTATGCCCTTGTGCGAAACAATGTGCCCTAAGACTATGCCTTGTTCTACCATGAAGTGGCATTTTTCAAAATTCAAGACAAGGTTAGTCTCAATGCACCTGTTAAGCACCTTAGTCAAATTATCAAGACATGCATCAAATGAGGAGCCATAAACACTAAAATCATCCATGAAGACCTCTATGCAATGCTCGAGCAAGTCAGCGAAAATACTCATCATACATCTTTGAAATGTGGCAGGAGCATTGCATAGGCCAAAAGGCATCTTTCTATATGCAAATGTGCCAAAAGGACAGGTAAATGTGGTCTTATGTTGGTCCTCTGGTGCAATACAAATTTGAAAATAACCAGAGAATCCATCTAAGAAGCAATAATGAGATTTACCTGCCAGGCGCTCCAACATCTGATCAATGAAGGGGAGAGGGAAATGATCCTTGCGAGTCGCCTGGTTGAGCTTTCTGTAATCAATGCAGACTCTCCAACTGTTCTGCACTCTAGTGGGAATCAGCTCATCCTTCTCATTTTTGACAACTGTGACACCAGACTTCTTGGGGACAACTTGCACCGGGCTCACCCAAGTGCTATCTGAAATTGGGTAGATGATACCCGCTTGGAGCAGCTTGGTGACTTCTTTCTTAACCACATCAAGAATCTGGGGGTTCAATCGTCTTTGGGGTTGTCTCACTGGTTTAGTCCCATCCTCCAACAAAATGCGGTGCATGCACATGGAGGGGCTAATTCCAGGAATATCCGCTAAAGTCCATCCAATTGCCCTCTTGTTCTTTCTTATCACATCCAGTAGTTTCTCCTCTTGATCAACAGAAAGTGAGGTAGAGATGATCACTGGGAGTTTCTGCTCATCCTCCAAGTAAGCATATTTGAGATGAGGAGGGAGGGGCTTCAGGTCCAATGAGGGTGCCTGCATAATAGATGGAACTAAAGGGACAACAGAAATGGATTCTGCTGCCTGCACCTGAACAAGTGAATCAGACTCATGCATAACAGATATGGGGATAGGGTTGGCATAATCTGAATCTATAACATATGAATCATCAGATGCAGTGGCAGAGTCTAGAAACTGAGCTATTTCAGTGCATGCGGTGCACCATCCAGAGTTAGTGCATGATGGACAAGTAAATGAATCAGTGAAAGATGGAAATTCAAAATCATGATGCAAAATGTCAAGCATATGCTCATCTATCAAATCATCAAGCAAGTCCACATGGAAAACAGAGTGATCCTCAGGAAAATGTTTCATAGCATGGAAAATGTCAAATCGGATCACACTGCCATCAAACTCCATGGAAAGTGAACCTGAATGCACATCTATCTTGGTTCGGGCTGTTTTCAAAAATGGCCTCCCCAAAATAATAGGAACAACATTACGGGGAGAGTCATCTTCCATATCAAGTATGTAAAAATCAGCAGGGAAGATCAACTCTTCAACCCGAACCAAGACATCCTCTATCAAACCTGCGGGGTGGGCAGTACTTCTATTTGCCAATTGAATCACCACACCCGTAGGTTGAAGAGGTCCAAGAGAAAGAGACTTAAAAACAGACATAGGCATGACATTTATGGATGCTCCTAAATCTAGCATAGCATTTTCAAACTTAACATTGCCTATGATGCAAGGTATAGAGAAAGTTCCAGGATCCTTACATTTTTCAGGAATGTGAGGGATAGGTTTACCTATGAGAGCGGAGACATTCCTTCCCATGCTTATCCTCTCATTGCCCTTGAGTCTTCTCTTATGAGTGCACAACTCCTTAAGGAACTTCGCATACCTTGGAATCTGTTTTATTGCATCAAGAAGGGGTATGTTGACTTCCACCTTCCTGAATGTGTCAAGAATGTCCTTGTCCACCTCTTCCACCCTTTTGTTTTGAGGCACTCTTGGTGGGAATGGAAGAGGAACAGGAGGAGGTTGTAGGACAACAGCAGGGCTTGTGGTTGAAGTTGAGGAGGGCTTGTGTTTTGAGGCACTCTTGGTGCTAGCATGCTCACCTTCATCTACCACTTGGCTCTTCCCTTTAGAGGAAGCTAGAGCATCATTGTTGAGGTTAGGTTGTGGTGTGGGTGTGACAATCTGCTTTCCCGACCTCAGGTTGATGGCACTCACATTCTGATTCTGAGGGTTGATCACAGTTTGGGATGGCAACTTGTCAGAATTTTGAGATTGCAAGTTGTTGAGAGAAGTTGCCATTTGACCCATCTGATTTGTCAAAGTCTGAATGGATGCCTCTTGTCTCTGAATGGATGCTCTAGTCTCTTGTTGAAATTGGAGGTTTTGCATGGTCATTTGCCTCACCAATTCCTCCAAGGTAGGTTGGTTGGATGGAGGGGCTGATGGTGAAGGATGAACCACTTGCTGCTGTTGTTGTTGCCTTTGCTGTTGGATTGGAGGAGGTACATATGGTGGTCTACTCGGTCCAGCGGTGTTCTGAAATGGAACATTAGGAGGAGGTTGTTGTTGTTGTTGATCAGACCACTTCAGATTGGGATGGTTCCTCCATCCAGGGTTGTATCTATTGGAAGAGAGGTCATGATTATGTTGTTGTGGGCCTCTATTGTTGTATATGTTTGCTGCATAGGCCTCGGGTTGGTCACCACTGGTCATCGGCTGTTGCTACTGAAGGGAAGGGCATGCATCTGTGGGGTGCTCAATGGATGTGCATATGCCACACACTCTAGCAGGAAGTATCATCTTTTTCTGATTGACAGCCAATTGTGTGACCAATGTTGTGAGAGAATCAATTTTCTGCTCAAGCTTCTCAACCTTGCCCGAGTCTGCACCAACATCATTTACATCCCTCACAACTATTGCATCACTATTGCTTCTTGCATGGAATTGTTGACAATTGGAAGCCATCTTCTCAATTTTGCTCCTGGCTTGTAAGGGTGTCATATCTCCCAATGTACCACCACTTGCAGCATCTACCATGTTTCTTTCCATGAAGTTGAGACCTTCATAAAAGTACTGGATGAGAAGCTGCTCTGAGATCTGATGGTGAGGGCAGGAAGCACACAACCTCTTGAATCTCTCCCAATAATCATAGAGACTCTCTCCATGTTGTTGCCTGATACCAGAAATTTCCTTTCTGATTGCAGTGGTCCTATTTGCAGGGAAGAATTTTTCCAGAAATGCCCTCTTCAAGTCATCCCAGCTTGTGATGGAACCAGGGGCCAAGTCAGATAACCAATCTTGTGCTAGACCCTCTAAGGAATGTGGAAATGCTCTGAGACAGACATGATCCTCTTGCACATCATGTAGTTTCATTGTGGTACACACTATATGGAATTTCTTGAGATGCTTATGAGGATCCTCACCTGCAAGACCATGAAACTTGGGCAACAAATGGATTAGTCCTGTTCTAAGCTCAAAAGGAACATCCTCATCAGGATACCGGATACACGAGTCTTCAATAGTGAAGTCAGGTGCAGCCAGCTCCCTAAGTGTCCTTTCCCTTGGTGGGGGTTGAGCCATGTTATCACAATATATAGAATCAGATTGAATAAAAGTAGAAGGAATAGAAGAAATAGAAACAGAATCAGAATCAGAATTAGATGGACTATAAGATGACTCTGACTCACTACCTAATGACTGATTCCTATTTTGTCTAACTAATCTGTGATAAGTTCTATCAATTTCAGGGTTGTAAGGATGCAAATAACTTGGGTTGCCCCTAGTCATGTACTGAACAGAACAGCATCAACCATAGCATACTGTAACAGATATGCATGACCAAAATCGGCAACAAAATTTATTATTTTTTAAAATTTTTTCTTTATTTTTTTCAGCACCCTAAAATCATGAAAACATATCACAGAAAGTTTGAGGACAAAATTCAAAAGGGAACCAAGTCAAACAAATAAGTTACAAACAAAAAAGAAGAAAAATAAACTTGTAAAATAAAAAAGAAATAGTAAACAACCGAATTTTTGGGGCCTTCCCATTATCGAAATTTCGATTACGTAGTGTGCAGTAAAATGGGGGGGGGTTTTGTGTGTGACAAATGTGAAGAACAAAACATAAACAGAATATAAAAACTAAGAAAATCAGAAACAAAAGCGGGCAAACCCCTTTGGCTACGTACACTACTCAATCCTAGCTCACTAAAGATCGATTCCTCTCCTCTCCTCTGTCCAACTCGTGATAACCAAATACTAAGCGAAAATTCAGTTATCACTCCAAACCCTAACTTCTAATTAAGCATCAGAAACCAGAATTGGAGTTTTTACGAGTTAATACAAATTAAGCATTTATATTCATGTATTATCTCTACGAAATGGAATTAAGCAAACCACTACACATCGATAAACATGAAAACAGAGAAGATAAAATGAAATTGCATTAATAACAAGAGCTCAAGAGTAGATAATACAATACCAAAGGGATTAACCCTTGAAGTCTAGCCTTCCATGGCCATAAATGAAGAAAAACGAGTAGAAATGGGGAATAACAAAACCCTAGCAGCCACCACCACTTGGGAGAGCCAAGAGAGAAGTTCTAACCTAGAGAGAGAGTGAGAAATCTGAAATGGGAGTGTGTCTTGGGGGTTACACGAATTTCCCCTCTTTAGTCATGAAAATGGGCCTAAAACATGGGCCCAAGTCCTAAGAAACACTATTCTAAAAATTACAATTAAAAAGGGACCTAAATGCAAATTACAATCTTCACTTCAATGCTTCAATCTTCATTTCCAAACATCCCAAAGTTTCCTTGTGCCAAATATTACCTGAAAATAGAAATAGAATTAATTAGGCTAAATAATCCCAAATTAAACAATATTCGGAATATTAGTCCAATAAACTCAAAATCACTAAATCAAGCTAATCAATGTCAAATGGGCAACAAGTATCAATAATAGGAGTAAAATAATGCAAGGAATAATGGGAAATAAAATGCTCATCAAGAGTCAATAGTATAGTGGCAATTGTTTGTGTTGTGTGGCCACTTATACGAAGGTGACAAAGACCACATTGTATTGTGTGTTGATTGTGTGTGTATAACATGTTTACATTCATTTATATAATTATGCATGTTGAAATTGGATGCTGTTAATTAATGTGAGAATGAAATAATTAAGTTGTGAAAGTAATGAAATTGAAAGTAAAGACATAATAAGAGAAAGAAAGAATGATGAAAGATATAAGATGGAATAGAAAGGGATAAGAGTTGAGATTGGGGAAAGAGTTGAATGATAATGATGAGGATCGAGCCAGAGCTGGGAAGAGAGATGTGAATGTGGATATGAAATGTGATTCGAGCGGAGCTGGGCTCCTTTTGTTTTTGGTTTTAGTCTGGGACTAGTGTTGAGTTGAGCTTGCTCCTCCATTAGCGCTCAGCAAAGTTGTGATTTTTGAAAAAGGTTTTTGAAAAGATTTTAGAAAGAGATTTTTGAAAAGAACTTTGAGAATCGATTTTTGAAAATATTGCGAAAGTGGATTTTTGAAAGGAATTGTAAATGCGACTTTGAAAAAGATTTATGAAAAGAGAATTTCGAAAAGATTTGTGAACGGAGATTTTTATGAAAAGAGATTTTCCTTTAAAAAATTTTGTGAAAAGATGTATTTTGAGGGGAGTCTTGGGGAAATAATCCTTTGATAAAGTGTTTTGAAATGATATCTAAAGAAAGTCTTTTTGAAATGATAGTTGGGAAAAGTCCCTTTGAGAAAACATTTTTGAGAAAAGTTTGTGGAAACTGTGTTTTATTGTGAAAGTTTTTTGAAATCGTATTTTGGGAAGGTATGGTGAAATGAGAATGAGATGTGCAATTATAGAAGGACTGAGAAATGAGATGAGAATTTGTTGATGTGATCCCAGCTCTGTGCTATGTGAGAAATGATGAGGGAAAGTTTGTGCAAAGTTAGTGGTCGGGACTCGTTGAAGGTTTGCACGAAGGACGGGCCGACCTTAGGTTAATTAAAATGATAAAAGACTTAAAAGACATACACGGTGAGGTATGAGAGTGCGAAGTAGTGGAGAGGAAGGAACCATAAGTATCTGCGGATACTTAGGAGGAGATTGAATTAGGGGAGGACGATGACGGTGAAACGTCAAGAAGTCTAGAGTATATTTCTAGGCAGAACGAACTCCACATGTGGCGCACTAACGTGGTGGGGACTGGGTCTAATGTCGTGGTAAGTTTTGCGGGCCCACTAGAAATATACTGTCGCCCCCTAGATTGCAAATCGAGAACAGTGAGAGGGACTGGAGTGGGGCATTTTGTTTTCCACTATAGTGAGACAGTGTGCCATGTATATGAATTGATATGATTATGATTTGAGGCTGAGTCCTCCTGGTCTGGGACCATTTGATGTGTGACAACTGTCGTGCCCGCACGGTAAAGGTCTTGTACTCCTGTTTGCTTCCGACTAGGATTGGGTGGATGACCGAGGAGATGTAGACGTGAGTGATAACCGAGAACGAAATGAGTACCCGATGATATTTTGTAAGAGGAAATTATGAGTATGAGAAGGAAAAGGATTGAAGGAAAAAGAGTATGTTTATGAGAAGTGAAATTAAGTTTGAAAAGATAATGAAAGATAAGAGTAACGATGATAAGACTAATAATAATGTGGTAACATACTTGATCATCGTGTGCTTGTATGTTTTATTGTGTGTTTGTATGGTCCTTCTATCTTGCCTATCGTAATTCCACATCGTCGACGATGCGTCGTTCGGATCGCTTACTCTCTCCTGTTCGTTGGCATATTGGGGCTGCTGATATTTCAACGAGCAGACGGAACATCGCATGGAGATCATCACTTTAGAGGAGTTGGAGCGGGTGTCTAACGACAACGGGAAGGCAACAACAGAGGCGGCTTCATCTTCGGGAGTGAAGAAAGGGCGCAAGAAGAAAAAGGAAGTTTCATCCGGTTGTGTGCGACATGAAGAGTTAGGGATATAGTTTTTAGTCAAGTCTAGTGACAGTAATGTTGAGTCAAGGATTGCCAAGCAATGTGCCACTTCTGTAATCTAGCTAAACTTGCAATTCTACAATACTTTATTTGGAAAGTTGAACAATGTAACCTTTCAGAAAAATGTTTGGATGAATTTGAGGCGAGTTATCTCGTGAAGATGAAAGTTTTATAAAAATAAATGTTTTTAGTAACAACTCGGTTTTCGAAAAAGGGTATTAGAAATACCAAGAACTCTTAAACAACGATTTCAAACATGTCAACAATGTTTTACAAAAAACAAAAAAAAAAATTGGCCTCATTTTTTTGGTAATTTTAATGAATGAAAGTTAGTTATTTTGAGTTACGAAAATCGGGCTGTTACAGACTTACAGGTATTATGTGTTTTTGTGGATCATTTGATGCCATGATCTATAATATGTTTGTTTTTGTAGAACTTAGCATTGTGTTTGTTTGTGGAAGGACAGAATGTCATGTACCTTTTTAGCTAGCTAAGTTTATGATGAAACTGATTATTTTCGAAGGGGTGTAATTGTTTTATAATGCTATAAAGTCAAGGACTTATATGAATTATTTTGGGATCAGTTAGGGACCTTTTTGCATAAAAAAATACATTCGAAAATTCATAATACTCATTCCTTATCATTACATCATAATTCATATACATAATTGCTTGCCAAACACTTAGCATTACAAACAGATTAACACATCATAAACTAAACAAAAGACTTAACATTCCTTTTTCCAAATGCAACTCATTCCCCACATGATGTTAAAAATGAACACTAGTAAAACAGGTACAACTAGCCAGACCAAACAAAACTTCAATGTCCTAATTTCACCCTCTAATCTAACAACCTTCAAGTTCATTTCCATCCTCCAATCTTCATTGGAAGTATCAATATTCCTTTCAGCCACACTCTTTTCACAAGCATTCTTTTTAGCCACACTCCTTTCAGCCACACTCTTTTCACCAGCACTCTTTTTAGCCACACTTCTGTTAGCAGCACTCCTTTCACTAGCATTGTCTTCACCATCAACCCAACAAAAGAAATTGCAGTAGTTTCCTATCTACAAAAACCAGCAATAAAAAAAATTTTAATTAATAAGCTAACATACACAATGTATACCTTATAGTTAGGACAACCAAGGAAAAGTCTTCCTGGATTGCGAGATGTTTTAGATCTCCTTACCACACTTTTGAGACCACAAAAGGAATAAAGAGGATCTCCAACATTTGACTCACTACTTTCATTGAAGCAATTTTCATTAAAGGAATCTTTGAAGTGATGATTAATGTCACCACCCATTTCATTGAAATTTAGGGTACGCAAACTGGGGTTTATTTCAGAATTAGGGATTGAAAAAAGTGAAGGATGATTTCATATAATGTGACTGGGGCATGGGATTGTGATTTCTGGACGTGATTTCAAGATTGGAGGTTTTGATTTGGGAATTAGGGTTTTTATATTTGAAAATGTTGAAGAAGATCTTGGAGCCGTTGGATTAGAATGTTAAATTAGAACCATTAGATAAGTAACTTGACCGTTACATAAACCGAGAGAATTTGGAGGATGACAGCGTGGCCAAAACGACATGTCCACGTGTGCCTTCCGTAACAGGAGACTGACAGCACCAAACGCTAGGGACGAACTTGATGGACGAGCTGCAATCTCAGGGACTATATTGATGTTTCGAAAAAGTCAGGGACTAACTTGATCGATGGTCGCACAGTCAGAGACCAATCTGACTAATTACTCCTTGTTCTTTACACATGCTACGTCTGAGCCCATAACATGTCGAACTAAAAACTCGAGGTGGAAGGAAAAGAGTACCTAAGCATAGCAAAATAAAAAATGTCCAAGTCGTTTGTGCTTCATTCCACTTGTGCGTTAACGTTGTCGTCGCTTCAGTGCCACCGCTATCACTATTTGTATGTCGGAGGTGGTATGGTGTTGTGCCATCAGAACTCACATAGATCTTACATGTGGAGAAGATGAAGAACATATATCAGAGAAGAGGGCAAGATGAATACAAGCATGTATGGATGAAAAATTTATTAAACTCATGTTCAGGACCTGGACATAAGTATACAGTCCTCATTGGAGATTCGTGTGATCTCACTTACAATTGAGGATGAAAGGATACCTGTGCAACAGCACACAGTAAAGCGTAAGTACGCTATCGCTAACCCCTAATATATGTAAAAATTACACGTATGCTAATGAGTTAGTGTAGTGGATCAAAAAGAGTAAACTGTCACTCTGATTCTTGAATTTACACAACACTTTCACTTTAGTCCCTGAAATTAGCAAAAATGTTTTTAGGTCCCTGACTTTGTAAAAAATCATTCACATTAGTCCCTACTCCCAACCCCCGTCAACGGAAGTTAACGGAGTGATGATGTGGCTGACTGAGGGCCTTAAACGATGTCGTTTTTGCGCTCTCATGGCACTTATAACGGAGTAAACTGTCCTGTTAGTCCTATTGGCTATATCAGTGTCATACTCAGCCGCACCAGTCTCATGTTTTGAAGCTGAACACTTCAAAATATGCACACTTCAAACATGGCACTGATATAACTGAACATAGGACTGGTGCAACTGAACATGACACTAGTGCAGCTGATGTGACTAACGTGATAGTTTACTCCAATATAAGTGCACGAGGACGAAAAACGACGTCGTTTAAGGCCCCCAGTCAGCCACGTTATCACTCCGTTAACGTCTGTTGACGAGGGTTGAGGGTATGGACTAATGTGAATAACTTTTTACAAAGTAAGAGACCTAAAAGCATTTTTGTTAATTTCAGGGATTAAAGTGAAAGTGATGTATAAATTCATGGACCAAAATGATAGTTTACTCGGATAAAAATATTACCATTCACTTTTAAAACTCGTATGCCGGGGGTATAGCGTACTAAGCGTAAAACTAGAAGAAAAAAATTCACTAAAGGGTATTTTAGGAAAAAAAAAGTTGAGGTCAACTAGTAAAAGGGGGTAAAAGAGCAGGGTATTGATTTTCTAACCTCCCCAATTGGGTTTTTGACCCTCTTTTAATTTTTTTTTCTCAAAAATACCCTTCTTATTTTTTCTTCTTCTTTATTTCTTTCTCCTCCTCCTTTTTCTACTTCCACCACCTCCACTCACACCCACCTTGTCCCCCTTCTCCTTATTTTTCTTCTTCCACCACACCCACCTTCTCCTCCTCCTCTTCTTCTTCTTCTTCTTCTTATTTTTCTCCTACACCCTCACAGTCACATTTTTCCTTCACCCACACTCACCACCACTCCATTTTTTTCGCGTAAAAAATGCTCTATGCCAATGTCAAAGCGTAGGAAATAGACCCTACACCCAATCCGTGAAGTATGTGAGAAAAAACATACTTCAGGACCCTGAAGTATGTCCAAAATGCACTTACGCCTAGGCTCTTTAGTACGTGTTTTTTTTTCCACATACTTCAAGGCCTTGAAGTACATGTTTCCTCTTCTTCTTCTTATTTTTCTCCTACACCCTCACACTCACATTTTTCCTTCACCCACACTCACCACCACTCCATTTTTTTTTGCGTAAAAAATGCTCTACGCCAATGTCAAAACGTAGGAAATAGACAATACGCCCAATCCCTGAAGTATGTGAGAAAAAACATACTTCAGGGCCCTGAAGTATATGCAAAAAAAAAAACGCGTAAACATGTACTTCAAGGCCTTGAAGTATGTGAAAAAAAAACACGTACTAGCGAGCCTAGGCATACGTGCATTTTGCACATTCGCTACGGCTTGGGCGTAGGGCATAAATTTTTTTTAAAAAAAAAAAACACGTACATCAGGGCCCTGAAGTATGTGAAAAAAACACATAAACACATACTTCAGGACCTAGGCGTATGTGCATTTTGTACATATGACAAGGCTTGGGCGTAGGGTAAAAAAATAAAAAAAAAATTATTTATTTATTTTTTTTAAAATAACATGTACTTCAGAGCCCTGAAGTATGTGAAAAAAACACATACTCCAGAGCCGTGAAGTAGGAGCAAAAAAACCACGTACTTCAGAGCGCTGAAGTATGTGCAAATAAAAAAAAAACATGTACTTCTGTTAGAGAATTTTACAGAAGAAGAAAAGAAGAAAATTTTAAAGAAAAAGAGTTTTACGGTGAATGGGGAAAAAGAAAAAAACAAGAAAGAGAAGGAGGAAGAGAAGGAGAAAGAGAAGTGGGAAGAGAAAGAAGAAGAAGAAGAAGAAGAAGAAGAAGAAGAGGAAAAGAGGAAGAAGAAGCAGTGGAAAAGGATGAAGAAAAGAAAGAAGAAAGTAAAGGAGTAAAAATGTAAAAAAAAATTAAAAGGAAGTCAAAAACCCAAAATGGGTGGTTAAAAAATCAATACCCAAAGAGCAAATCCCATTTTCGATAGGCCGTGTTTTTCACTTTTGCACAGTCCACGGAGTTGATAAATCATAAGTTCATAACGCACACAACATGTATATATGAGATTTACTGCTTCTATTTTATAATAAAAACTTTTAAGTAAAATTCTTTAGTTAGACATTTTTGTTGCACATCAAATTTTTATTGGAAATCAATACTTAAGTACCTAAACAATTGAAATTTTTATTTAGACTTAATTATCTCACAAACTCCTGAAATTTGGGGTACTTTTGCCAAATACCCTTATACTTTTATTTTCAATGTCTGACTCCACGAAGTTACTTCTGAGTTTGTCATATACTTCTACTACCAATTCTGGCCAATTTTGATGACATGTAACATCAGAATCCTAGTAAGATGCAAGAAGTTGGTCAAGTGGTGTCACACGGGCGAAGACGACCTCTCTCTTCAATTCTTTTTTTTTTCTTTCTTTTATTTAACTAAAAATATAAAAATATTAGTTTTTTAGTTTTTTAAATTTTTTTAAAAAAGGATCTTCGCCCACGAGACATCAGGTGCTTAACCTCTTGCATCTAATAAGGATTCCGATGTTACATGTCAGCAAAATTAACTTCGGGGAGTTGGACATTGAAAAAAAAAAATAAGGATATCTGATAAAAATATCTCAAACTTCAGGGACTTGCGACGTAATTAAACCATTTATTTATTATTGCAGATAGATTATGCATCAACACTATTCTCACTTCGGCAACAAAATTCAAGCTCATGAGCTAAATCCTTGACTAATAGAACACCGTTCATTGGCTACCTGTACTTAATTTTGTCCAACAAGTATATTTGATCAAGTTACATGCCTATTTTGCTCTGCAATTAACTTAATGAATAGCAAGAAAGAGTTTTTATCTTTCTTATATAATTTTAAACATCGCTTTTAATGAAGCATCTTCTGAACTCCGGGTACACCCTACCAAGTCAATCACTCTTACCTTCCTGTACACCATTCCCTTGCAAGTAATGTTCTGCATCCAAGGCTGCCATACACCCTGCACCAAAAATATGGTTTCCATTATCCTTTGGAAGAATAAAACTTTTCCTACATAACTGGATTCTGATTACATTATGCATATTAAAGTTGATACTAAGTGCAATGACAAACAATAACCATCAAACCAACAAACAATGTCGTCACTTTTATTTATCACATGATCCAAATTACTTCAAGTTGAAAAAAATGTAAACAAAAGGCAAAAAATAAGGAGATTACGAATTCGTATAATCCATCCCTTTCAACTGAATCAATATAATGGGTATACCATAGAAAGGAGGGGAATAAGGATAGATTAGGGAGTGAATTGGGAAGTATAGTGGGCGGTGGGCGGTCTATTATGCAAGTAAAGGTGTCTCTAACCAAATGGACACCTGGCAGCAAGAAATGGACACCTGGGAGTGCGGATCTTTTTGGTCATGGAAACCCGGGCAACGCCTCTTCAGAGTGGTGGACCTACACTTCTGATTTGGAAGAAGATTCGACCAGTTCCGGGCGTAGTAGAAGTACCTCATCGGTCAATCAACCGATTCCGAGGGAACAAGCTGGGCCTTTCAATACCGTACCCGCCCCCCAACCCGCCGCTGCCCCAGCAGCTCAACAGCAGAATCACCTCGCTGCAGGGCCCAACAATCATGAGGTAGTTGGCACTGGAATCATGGATTGGGACATGTATATGAACGGAATGGAGAGTGAGGGAGAGATCATTTGGGTGGCTTTATGGTGGCTGATGCCATAGGGAAGAGAAAGCATTTGCTTCTACTTTTCTTCTTTGTCTTCTACATACTTCCCTATCTAGACTTTTATACTATTTTCTTTCTAGTCAAAGATTTGATCATAACTTTGTTACATTTTCTTAGTGAGATACCAGTTTCTATCATCAATATGAATATGTTGCTCCGATAACAGAAAAGCAGCTTGAAATTTTCAAATATACAGATACATATCATCTTTAATTGTTTCTAAGGGTAGAGAAGTCTCATAACCAAAGAATTATTGGCAGGTCACTTTTCTAGTGTCAAAGTACTACTACCGACACTAAAGCATGTCGTCGCAAGTAGAAGGAGATTGGGTCACCTAAGTATGAGATCCCGGCTTCGATTCCTAATACTTAAGTGATATACTCTGGGAAACTAAAAAAAAGCACTATTAGCAACTCTCATCAAAAGTGATATAAAAAAACTAAAAAATGATAGCAAGTTTCTGAAGACTTGTGAAGCATGAGGGGAGTAGAATGACACTTACATGAGAAGCATTAAACGATGCACTATCAAAGATTCATGAAAGATGAAACTTAAGTATGATTTTAGGAAAACTTTTGAAATTGGTCTCGTCATAGAAGAAACTCTGGCCTAGATTAATGAAACAAGTCAATGCAAGACAATTAATGGGCATCTATTATGCAAAATATGAATTCGTGTTCTTGTAAATTGTAATTGTAATTTAGACATATCAGATATTTGAGGCACCCATTATTAACATCTACTTAATCATGACACTTTGCCATTTATCATACAAGCTTCCTTATCCAATGACTTATGCTTTGATACATGGCATGGAATTGACATGTACACACTATTGTATTTAAGAATACCACCCTGGTCCTGAAAAATTCAGCTTGATTACACCTCCATTATAATAAGGTCACATTTTCACAGTAGAAATGTAGAGCATACAAAAACATGAAACAAGTGATAAAAATTGTTTACTAAAGACCATTTCTTACAACTAAAGTCTTTGATCCCTGTTGGACCTCTCTAACAAATGATAAAAAGTTCATTAAAACTTGGATTGCTGGCTGGTGAACACTGGTTTATCAGAAACTGTGTTGAATGATATTCAACAAGCGGTTCCACGAAATGTATCATTTCCAAATAAAAGTGGAATACATTAAGCACACAGACAAAACCTGGCCTTCCAAAACACACTGTTTCAAAACTAGTTATCCTAGGAAGCACAGATACAACACCGGTCAAGGTTAGGATATGACATGGACACAGGAATAAGATAATTTTCAAAAATTACAGGACACGACACAACTATGGTACAATATATAAAATGAGTCTAAAATTAGCATAAAAGTACAAATCATAATTTAGAAGAGAGAAATAGTATAATTTTAAAGCATTCGTGCTTCATACGATCAATCTATAATTGTAAAAGCAAAATGTTGAGAATAATCCAATTAATCTAAAAATGAAGTGTAGACAAGAGAATTACCGGTGCCTGCAGCTGTAATAGCTTGCCTATACTTCTTGTCTTGGACATCGCCAGCAGCAAAAACTCCCTCAACACTAGTCTTCGTTGTCCCTGGTTTGGTCACGATGTAACCATCAGAATCAAGTTCAAGCTGACCATCCAAGAACTTTGTAGCAGGCTCATGCCCAATTGCAAAGAATAGCCCAGACACCTTCAAATCATACACATCCCCTGTCATCACATTTTTCACCTTAAGTCCCCCAAGAACTTTTCCATTGTTACCATTGCCATATGCTTCGACAACCGTTGAATTCCATAGCACCTCAATCATGGGATTACTCATCACTCTAGCCTGCATAATCTTGGAAGCCCTAAATTTGTCCCTTCTGTGGATTATATACACTTTGGAACCATATTTGGTTAGGAATATAGCTTCCTCCATAGCTGAATCGCCACCACCAATCACTGCCAATGGCTTGTTCCTAAAAATTGGGGCCGCGCCATCGCACACAGCGCACGCGGATATCCCACGGTTCCAGAACCCAGCAGAGCCATGGAATTTCAACCGCTTCGCAACGGCTCCGGTGGCGACGATGACGGAATCAGCCTCCACAATCCTGTTATCTGTGAAAACCCTAAAAGGCCGTTTGGAAAAATCCACCCTGGACACAGTCTCGGTGATGATCTCGGTGCCGAAACGCTGTGACTGTTTACGGCAGCGGTCCATGAGCTCAGCGCCAAGGACGCCGTCGGGGAATCCCGGGAAGTTCTCGACGGCGGTGGTGGTGGTGAGCTGGCCGCCGGGGGCGACGTCATTGGCCATCCATCCTTCGAATAGTAACGGCTTGAGTTCGGCACGGGCAGCGTATATGGCAGCAGCGTGAGCAGCCGGGCCACTTCCTATAATGCAGAGCTTTGTTTTCAGTACATTGTCGGAGGAAGAATCGTGGGAAGAAAAAGAGGTGGCTCCGGCGGAGATGGTAGAAGCTAATCCAAGGGCTATGAGGTTTCGGGCTTTGGTGAAGAGATTAGTTGGACAAAATTTCATTTGCACTGAGCTAAGAAAGTTTTTATTCTTTTTTATTTTATTGTTTAATCTCCGTTTTGCAGTATTGAGAAGTGAATGCGGCTTAGATAGGAAACGGGATTGAGAGGGAAACAGGCCTTGACGATATTCCAACTCAAAGGAATGCAATAAGATGGGGAAGGGAAGTTGGTGAAGGATAGTGTTGTTTTTGGACGACAAAGGAAAGAATGTGTGCTGGTGCGAGTTTGGTTTTGCAATACACACCAGCAAACCTTGGATTCGTAGGTAGGTCTTTCGTCATTCGATTGTTTTCTTCGCTATGTCAACTCCGCTGGTTGTTTTTTTTTTTTTTTTTTTTTTCCTTTTACAAAAGGCACCAACTGATCTTTGAATTTATTTTAGGAAGGTTAAACTTAGAGCAACTTAGAGCATCCACCACCCATTTCACTCGGTAAACCCGATTAACCTGACCCAACTCAATCCATATTTAATGGGTTGGGTCGATTTAATGGGTTGAGTCGATTTTTTAAAACAATTCAATCAAGTATGGTTTGGGTCATTTGTTTATTATTTAAAACTCAACTCAACCTACATATTTAAATATATATTATTTTTTTTATTAATATAGATTATGGTTAATCTATTAATGTTGAAGAAACTGTTTTTGATGTTCTTTGTTTACGGATAATTTGGTTCATAATAAAAAAATAAATTTAATTATTGTTTATGTGATTTTTTTAATTTTATTTTTAGATTTATTCAGATTTTTTTATTTATTTTATTTTATGGAAATTAGGACACAGACCCAATTATCCAACCCAACTGGATTGGGTCGGTTTTGACAGTCAAATAGAGTCCAACCCAACCCAATTTTCTTTAGTTGGGTTAGGTGCTAAATCTCCTAAAAACTCAACCCAACCCGACCTGTTACACTCCTACCCAAACTTACTTTTGGTTCATAACTGGATCCCGCATATTATCTTATAGTACTAATTTTTTGGCTAAAATGCATTAATGCTCCCTTAAGTTTACCATTTGTGCAGAATTAGTCCCTTTACTTTTTTTGAGCTAAAATAGTTCCTTATATTTATTTTTTCTTGCAAATTTCAGTCCTTCTGTCATATTATCATTAAAAAATTAACGACATTATCCCATATGGCAGTATCCACCAGTCGTATACTGACACGTGACATTTTACAGAAAATTAAAATTCGAATATTAAATTAATAAAATTAAATTAAAATTACATGAAAAAATAATTTAACTAAGAATAAATAAAAAATCCAAAAACAAAATGTATTAACTTAAAGTAAAAAAATTCAAAAAAATAAATAAATTTAAAAAATTAAAATTAAAATTCTAAAAAATATCAAAATATGATTCGTCGACCTTACAAAAACTGCGTCACCAAAATATTTTAGGCTCAGTTATGCAGTAGTGAATTCTAATTTTTTTCCGGAATTCAGTCACGTGTCTGTATACGTCTTGTGACGACCCGACTTTCTATTCTTATTAAAACACTTATATTCAAAAATACGACCATTTTTTTTTTCTCATCAAAAGCCAAGTCATCATCATTTTCAATTCTTGCGGAAAATATCAACGATATCATGAAGGGGAAAATATCAATACTTCATATTTCAAAATCAAAAGTACATTCCCCATTACATCAAAACATAAGAGTTAAAAACACTAAACTTAACTTAGATACTCTAGGTTATTACATTATATTACATATATTACAACAAAACATATGACAACCTAGAGCAACTGGTTCAAAACTCAAAATATAATATAAGTTAGAGAAACCTGATGAGTTGCATTATTCACATTCCACTAGTCATAACTCAACTTAGTCGGTAATGGTGGTGTTTCATGGTGAAACACAAAATTAGGTGCAATATGCATAATGTACACCATTGGGATTCTCGCACGAGCAGACGCATCCGGGACCATGTGTTTGGGTGACAGAAAATAACTTCCACGTCCCCTTCGTACGTGGCCCGATGCTCCTCGAAATTCCACTCCTCATCAGGGAGCGGCCTCATCTCCACGCATATCATGTTCAGTGTCATGCCCTACATCAAGGGATTAGGAGTGAGTCATAGCTAAATACAATAACAAATGAGTATAACAGAGGCTAAAAATAACAAGCACATGTAATCAGATAGCATCCAGAATGCAAGTATATACATATGCTCAAACTCATTTAACTCATATTTAATTTCATTAGTGACATGATGCATGTCTACTCCTCATTCATGCTTCACAATTCAGCATTCTTTCGGGTATCCATTTCAAACCTATGTTTTCTTCGAACTGGAGCGGATTCACATTCCAGGCATCACGATTGATTGAGAGCTAACCTCCATGACATACAGTGTCGGAGGCCTTCTACGCCCTATCCTACGCCCTATCCTAAGTTAGTATCTCATATGCAAATCTTATTTTATTCTTTCATTATTCTCATCAGCATTCCATTTCATTGCTTTTCATTCAACTTTCCTTTTAGCTGGTGCTGGTGCTTTTCACAAAAGACCATCAGCGGCCTAGCCACTTTGCGATGGGTTTACTTACTTTCAATTCTCCTTTCAGAAAAATCCATCAGCTGCCTAGCCACTTTGTGATGGTTTTAGAAATAGCGTATAATCATTTATTTAGTAATACATCGGGGCATAGCCTCCTATTGGTGGACTTTTATTGCAACGACCCTATTGGGACTCCCATAGAAAAATATCAACCAAGTGAGTAAAACTTTCACTGGGACAGCTAGGGATCATATCAACCAAATGGGTGTACGCACTTCCGTTGGGACTCCTGTAGGAGAATAATCAACCACTGGATGAAATTCCAGTAGGACACCTCCAGGATAATTATCAACCAACAGGAAAAAAAGATATTAATATTAAACGAGTTAATTATAAGAATTTTATAAAGTAAGTGTTTTCTGAAAAATTGTTCAGAATACTCGAGTAGTTCATGAACTACTCGAGTAGTTCATGCAAAAATACTCGAGTCTTTAAAGATCTACTCGAGTCGTTCTTTCAGTTTCCAGAATACTCGAGTCTTTTTGCTGCAACAGCACCAGTTTTCTACATTTTCAATACCAATTCGAATTCCTTGCTTTATTTCTCCATTCCTATGCAAAACAGCAACTTAGGCACATAAAACAAACATGTTACAACACTTAAACACAACTGAAACAACATCAATTAACAGCAAATCACAGATTGCATTCAAACTTGAAAATATCCATTTTAAACTGTGAAATTCATTTCCACTTGATTTTAATTTCGAAACACATTACAGTGAGCTTTATTAGGTTCATTTAAACTTGTTTGAATCATAAAATCATGGGTCTCTGACCTCCAAGTCAGAATCCCAATTCAAGTTGCATCCCTCTTTGAACCTTTAATGGTTCCTACATTTCTAGCTTGAAATTACTCATTCTAGCATTTAGGTAACTCCTCCCTTACCTCAGAGAAGCTAAAGAAAGGATTGGTTGTAAAAAAAAGGGTTGAATCAAAACTTGATCTCTGGACCAGTGCAAAACTGTTGCACTTGGCTGACTTTGGCCATCGATTTCACAATGAACAAGACATGAAAAAGAATGAAACAAGATAGCTTTAGAAACTAGGAAATGCCAACTTTAAATAGAAACAAGTTTGGAATCTAAAGAGTTCCTGGATTTGCCAAACGGATTCAAGAAAGATGGGTATTTGATGCTGAACTTGCTCTGTTTTCGCAGCTTTGAAAGATGAACTTTGATTGCCTAGAACTCGATCTACAGAAGGTTATTTGGAGTGATTTCGGGTTCTAATTCAAGATTGGAATTAGAACTTCAGTTTGTGTTTAGGTTTCGAAGGGAATGGATGAGAATTGAGAGAGAATGAAGTGGTTAAAGTAAGCATTTCAAAACAGAGGAAATTTTGTCAACAATTCGGGTTCAGAGAGATTTGAGGGTGTTTGGGCTTCATTGCTCACCTATTTATAGCCTAGGATTACCTTCCTTCGAAGTAATGTCCAGCTCTGTGCTTGGAACCAAGGGAAAACGCTTTTTGGTTCGAAATTCAAATGAAAACCGACTTATAGACTTAGCACCACTGCTCGAACTACTCGAGTATTTTGGACAATACTCGAGTATTGCTGATGCACCAGGTTCAAAACACTCGACAACACTACTGAATACTCAAGTCTTCCAACTAACTACTCGAGTATTCCAACCAAAAATTCAAATTTTCCTAACAGTTAGTTACAGTACTCGAGTCTTCCCCAAATACTAGAGTATTTTAACCTAATTTCAGAAAATTCATTATTTTATTCAATATAATAATATTATTATTTTAAATATTTAATTTTTATTTATTTATTCAAAATATAGGGTCTTACACGTCTGGTGGATGCTGCCATATGGAATAATGTTGTTAGTTTTTTAACGAAAAGATGACGAAATGACGAAATATGCACAAAAAATAAACATAAAGGACTATTTTAGCTCAAAAAAAAGTAAAGGGACTAATTCTTCACAAAGGATAAACTTAAGGGACCAAAAGTGCATTTTAGCCTAATTTTTTACACTTTCCCAGAAGTTAAGAACTCCAACAATTTACCCAAATGGGTTTCGCCTAGTGGAAGCATACTAGGACCGTGAGGATATTGACAACCCATAAGACCATAAGACCAGAGGCTCGAATCCTTACGGAGAACATCCCTTGAGGATGCACCCCACCCATGATGCTCCAGGTGCCGGGCCTGTGAAGTTCCCCTCCACAATTTTATGTTCACCAAAAAAAAAAAGAACTCCAACAATTTTTTTACTCCATCACCAAACCCAACTTTTATTTTTAAATGGGACCCACAACTTATCTCACGCTATTAAATTATTCATTCAATTAATTCTAGTTTAAAATTATAAATATACCCCCCCTGTTTACTTCCAACGGCTAGTTTGGGTATCTGCTTGTTAACAACTATTTTTATAAATTGAAATTTTTTTTATTTTATCATTTTTTTTTAATTTTCAAAAGGCATTTTAAAAGAATAATAAAACAAACATAATCAATAAAAAAACAACCAATTACCAACATGGATTGGGACGAGTGGTAAGCGGCTCAGTCTCGCTTAAGCAAGGTCTCGAGTTCGAGTCCTTGTGAATGCAGAAAATTCATGTTGGGAGACTCACCTGCCATAGCCAGGCACGCGACCCGGGTCGGATCCGGATGTACCTAGGTAGTACTTAGGGAACCGGGTGGGCAACCAAAAAAAAAAAAAACAACCAATTACATTGTAAATTAAAACAATTAATTTAAATAAAAAATACATTAAAAATTAGATCAAAGTAATTAAAAAAATAGACAAATTGCATCAAAGTCTTAAGGATAATACATAACAATCATGACATATATTACTAAAATACTTAGGCATAATAGCAGAACAAACTATTAACGATATTACATAACAAGCATGACACATATTACAAACACGTAGACATAATACATAATGACATTATTACAAAAGCCTACTCATTATCAATACATACTATTTAAACATTATCCTAGGGCAAGTTGTTCCAATTTTCCAATATATGTTGTATTAAGTCGACTTAAAGTTGGTGATGGGTTTGCCTATGACGTAGTCCTGCGCTTATCCAAGTAGGCTTGAAAATTGGGACGAGGTTATTGTTGTGGTGGTACGATATTATGGTTTGTGCTATGATATTCAAGATTACCAACGTACTCATCTCTTTCATCCTCCACAATCATTTTATGCAAGATGATGCATACATGCATATATTATATGCTTTAGTGCATCAATGTGCCATTTCTTAGCCAAGTAATGTATGATTATGAATCGTTGTTGAAGTACTCCAAATGCTCGCTCGATGTCCTTTCTTACGCAAGCCTGATGCTCGGATAAAAATACTTTTTTTTCTCCTTGTTGTAATACCCGCAATTTTTCGGATTTTAATAAATTGATTTTTGAGAATTTATGATTGGGCATTCCTTTTTGAATTTATATAAATACATTATTTGATTTATAAATATATACGTGAAAATGACTATTTAAAAATGTGAAATTCATTTTATATTCATAAATTGTAACGCTCTCTTATTATTCGATATAAATTGTAACTTTCTCTTTTATATCCATGAAAATAGTCGGGGCATTAGTCAATTCGAACGGCATTACGACATACTCATAATGTCTTAGGGATGTCTTCTTCTCTAATCCTAATTTGATGATATCCCGATTTCAGGTCAATTTTAGAGAACACGGAAGCTCCTCAAACCTGATCTATAAGGTCATCAATTCTTGGCAAAGGATACTTGCTCTTAATAGTAACTTTGTTTAGTTGCCTATAATCAACACACATCCTTAAGCTTCCATCTTTCTTCTTCACAAATAACACTGGAGCTCCCCATGGCGATACACTTGGTTTGATTAGTTGTTTCTGCAAAAGCTCCTCAATTTGCTTCTTCAATTCAACCATTTCTGGCGGTGCCATTCTATAAGGAACAATAGAAATCGGACCAGCTCCTGGAATTAAGTCAAACCCAAATTCTGTCTCCCTCCTTGGTGGTAATCCCGGTATTCCCTCAGGAAACACTTCTGGAAAATCCCGAACAACAAGAATTTCTTCAATAGGTTTCTCTTCCTCATCAGTTCCAATGGCAAAGAACAGACAAAGGTACTCCTCGGGAACATGGTTCTTATAAAGAATTGTCTTCTTATTGCAATCGTTGATCACTTGGTTTTTCATCATCCAATTAATTCCCAATATCACATCCAATTGTGATAGAAGTAGACATATCAGGTCTACTCGGGTAACTCTATCTAACACCTTGACACAACAATTAAGCCATACCTTTGAAGCTATTACGGGAGGATTAGTAGGGGTTTCTACTCTAATACTGTAAGGTCAATCAGATACAGACAACTTCAAACGATTCACACACTCCAAGGAAATAAAAGAATGAGTAGCTCCTGAATCAAACAAAATCCTTCAAGGTTGATCATTAAGCATATGATTACCTTGCACGAGTTCAGGAGTCTGGTTGCCTTCAACACCACTGAGAGTGAAAACCCAACCTTGAATCACTGATTTATCTGCAGGTCCTTTTGGGTTGCTCTTTGGTGGTTCCTTGCAATCACAGGAGAAATGACCAGGCTTCCCACAATTGAAGCATCCACTTGCGGTCCAACATAATTTTCCAAAGTGATGACGCTTACATTTTTCACAATTGGAGCATTATTTTGAGAATTGTTTCGGTCACCAGATGTCATCTTGCCTTTCCCCCGATTCTTGTGGGAATAGGGACCCTTGTGGCGATGATCGTATCCCTTTCGCCTTTGTGGTCCATACCCTTGTTGTTCCTTCTTCATCTCTTGAACTTGTAATACCTCCGCTTTCTTATCATCTTCATACATCCTACACATATCTACGAGTGTAGAAAAGCTCTGAATTCTTTGATAACTGAATACTGACTTCAGCTCAGGTCTCAGTCCTCCTTCAAACTTGATACATTTACTCCTTTCATCAGGGTTTAACTAATAATAAGGAGAGTACTTCATCAATTCTTCAAATTTAGCGGCATACTCTCCCACGCTCATACCGCCTTGCTTGAGTTGTAGAAACTCAACCTCCTTCTTCCTTATCAGGTCCTCATGGAAATACTTACTTAGAAACTTCTCCATGAATACTCCCCATGTTATTTCTCTCCCTTCATGTGTCAATAACTGGATAGTAAGATTCCACCAGTGCTCAGCTTCCCCTTCTAACATGTAAATAGCATAAGCTACCTTCTGAGCATCAGTGCATTCCAGAGTTCTAAAGATCTTATCACTTTCCATGATCCATTTGTTAGCTTCTTCAGGCTTATATCCTCCTTCAAACTGTGAAGGATTGCAACTTCTGAATTCAGATAAAGTCTTAACCTCAACAGTTGCCACATTAACCGGTGGATTAAGAAGAAAAGGAACTAAAAAGGAAGGAAGTATACCTTAAAAAAAGAAGAAATGAAGAAAATGTTGGGACTTGGCGTGGAAGTGGCTGATGCAGAAACGAGAGAGAAAACAAAACTTTCTGAAAAAATTGCAAATGGAGTGGAAGAGTGAGAAGAACAGAGTTTAAATACTTCGCCCTTCCACTCCCCCACCTATACCCAAAAAGGTGGGAAAGAGCCCATTTCGTGGATCATGGCCACGTGGCCACATCGTGGGGACAGCCAGGCGAAATTTCGATTTTCGAAAAGACGCTCATCATTACTTTCCCTTTTCTCAAAACATAGCTTGGATGCGTGTCAACTTCGGGAAACCCTAGTGTCACCACAGGCAACTGAAAAGACAAGAGACAAGACCAAGGCACCAGATCGAATCCTAGCCAACTTAGGCTTGGCACAAGCTTCTTCAAGCCTACGCCAGCTTGGGGGGCTTGTAGGGTTAATCGAACCAAGACATTCCTTGATCAGCTCAGGCTCATTCACGCTAGTCCCAACATATGATAGTCCGAAGACTTCCCGGACTAACCATGAAGGGTAACCCGTGTTGTCAAGTCCTAGCTGAACAAATCAAGACCGAACATAAGATCGGCATATCATCTAAGCTCACCTGGGCTCCGCACAGGTCTGAACTCTGTCAGTTAACCCGACCTCGGACAGACCAGGACAAGTTGGCTCTAATCGACCTCCTATAGGTCGAGAGCTCTCCATCCGACCTGGTCTTCATCAGGTCAGACCCCTCTACATGGTCGCTAATCGACCATACCCTTGACCTCTCTTCAAAGCACACCGAGTGACCCAACTAGGGATGGGTAGGCATTCAACTGACCTCGGGACGCCGTACAGTTCGAGCCATACACCCTACATCCTTAATACGGGCTAAACATGAGACCATGGAAATTGTTGTGGTCATGAGAACCAAACTATTGAAATCATGGGACTCTAGATTATCTAAGGTATAGTGAGATTGTGTGTAGCAATTACAAGTTCCTGGTTTGTATGACATGCTTTTATGAAAATAAACTTTTGAAAATTGGTTGATGATGTTTAGGGTGAGCCATAGGCCCCACTCCCTATATAACTCTTTGGTCCTAACAACCCAATTTTAGTTCACTATTAATTGAGCAAGGGGATATAGGGAGAATGCATATGAGATGTCGACCGCGTGAGCTGATGGCCATGGTTGTGAGCATGGGGATAAGTGCCACTATACCTTAGAGATATTTAGTTGTCATGTGTTGGATCTATGAAAATAATGAATCAGTCGAGTCCCATTTGAAGCGAGACTTAGAATAGGTCGACCAAACTATTTAAGATAACTTAAAAGGCTTTCCTAACCCTGCGAGTTATAGTGGAGAGGAAAGATACCTTGGGTACCTGAGGGTACTCAATCGTGGATTGTGATAGGGGAGGGCAAGGACGATGAACATCAAGAAGCCAATGAGTTCTTCTCTAGGCAGGACTAGACTACAATGACCGGATCTTTATGGCTAAGTGTGGTCGTAGCGTCGACTACACTCGAGAACTAGAGAAGTACTGTCGCCCCCTTAAGTAAGTCTTGAATGGTAAGAGGGAACATGAACAAGGCTAGATGTTCAATGTGTATGGGCCCCTTGTGTAATTGTGAATCATGTGATATTATGTTTTGGCTGGCCATGTGTGACGGTTGCAACATTGTTATTTTTCGACTTCGAGGCCTGTGTGGTTAAGGTTCTTGTACATCCCGTTTGCTTTTCGACTTAGGATTTGGTTGGAACTATGGAGGAGATGTAGACATGTGTGTTAACTAAACTTGTTACCCCAATGATATTCTTCCATACATCATTGACGGGTGCGATAATGTGAAACTTTGATTAAAAGATTAACAATTGTAAGAATTCTCTCCAAGTGATTAAGTGATGTGAAACCTTGATATAAGATTGATTAATTATAAGAATTTCCTCCCATGTATGTATGATAATATGGATTTATCCACTGTTAAGTATGTGAATGATTCCCAAGTCTTGAGTTATGTGATTGGAATGTTATATGTATATTGGATGATGAATAAGGTGTGTGAGTCTTGGTATAATGTCTATTTTAAATCCACGCCGTCGACGTTAACCTCATCCGAATCACTTATTCTCTTTGTTTCCCCTTTTTCCTATGGACCTTCGTGGTGATGTCCACAGATGGCAGAGTAAGTAAAATCCCCTATATCAACCTTTCAAGAGGAGGTTCAGGAGGATGAATAGCAAGAGATAAACAAAGAAGAAGAAGTGGAACAAGAAGTGGTTCACGAAGACCATCCCGATGAAGACGAAGTTATGTTCGAAGAAGGATGGTGATTTGATTTCGTAGTGGCACCCTAGTTGATAGCGATGAAGACCAGTAGTCTAGTGTGCTCAAAGCATTAGTCTTGTACCATCTCTTAAGGTGGCTAGAATTATATTGCTCTACATTTATGCAACCCCATTTTGTTAAGTATCATCTTTTGTAATTGAATAATGTAATGACATCATGAGATTTTTGAATAAAGTCCAATGAATTAATGAAAGGCCTTTTCCGCAAATCAACCATTGTTTTATTTTGTGAAATAATTTATGAAATGAGTTTGAAACTGAAAAAGTGTTATGATAGCATGGTTTGGGAGCTTATTATATGAGGTGCGATATGAAGAAATTTTCCATGGTGACTATGTAACAAAGAAAATGTTTTGGAAATAAGACTCTTGTGTAAATGAGTTTTGAATTTGTTGTAATTAATGTTTAAAAAAAATTTACTCAGATTTTCACGATAATTTATAGAAATTAAATATTTTTCAAGTTACTAAATTAGGGTATTACACTAAATATTAAGAAAATCAAAAAATAATAAAATAATATTGGAAAACTTAGTATACCGTGAAATAAAAATTTAATTTAAAAATAAAAATAAAAATTTAGGCTTTGTTTGGATTGGATGGAATGGAATGGAGTAGAATAAAATTTAGGAAAATGCTAAAGAGTGCCCTTACAGTATTGGTTAAGGAAGCAAAAAAGGTAATTTTATCTTGAAAAATTGTGAATTTAAAACTTCGAGAACTAGTGGACTTAAATTTTCAATGCAAGTTTTACTTTAATGTATTCCTTAACCAATGTCCTTAGGGCACTTGTTAGCAATACCCTAAAATTTAATCAGATTCCATTATTTTGATTGTACCAAGAGTGATTGAGTGGAATGATACATGATGGAATGAGATCCATCCCATTCAATCCAAAACCCCTCATTTGTATATAATGGAATGTAATTTTTTTCCATTCTATCATAAAATACCCAAACAATGGAATAATAATTTTATTTCAATCTATCCTATTTCACTCCATTCTACTCCACCTTATCCCGTTCCACTCCATTTATCATTAAATATTCAAACGTAGCCTTAGTTTTTCAATATAAAAACACTGAGAGATGTTATTAACACCCCTTACATTGTTAATTGTACCCGATTTTTATAATTCTTTTGCATTTAGTTACCAATATTACTCATATATTTAATACTCACGCTCTAATCCTATTATTTGCACCAATAATTTTAAAAACATAATACTTAATTAACCAATTATCACTACTCACACCCATCACATTCAACCTCTCATCCTTAACCTCCATAATCATCTTCAACCTCTCATTTTTCTCACACAATTCTATGAAAATTAATTAGTATCCCACAAAAAGTACTCTCACCCACCACTTACAGCCTCTCATCCTCAACCCACATAATCATTTTTAACCTATCATCCTTCGCACCCAATTTCATGAAATGATGAAAATCAATTGGTATCCAAAAAAGCCATAAATTCAGAGAACTAATTCTTGCTTTTATTCATCGTGATTCATCTTCCAAAAATTACAAGAAGAAAAAGAAGGAAAAGATTAAATTTGAATACCTATTCATGATATTGTGTCCAGTAATAATTTTCTTGTCGCTGCACTTGGATTTATAAGTGATGGTTGTAGTATCGTGGACTTGCATTTATAAGTGTAGCTATTTCACTGTAGTATCGATTGCAGAACCATGCAATACTTTTAGAGAGATAGCATGCATTGGTTCATTCCTTTCTTTTGGGGTTTTTTTATTTATTTTTTTAAAATTTAATCAATTAAAAAATATTCTATGAGTTTTCTTTTTTATTGATATGAAGTGATTTTTATAATTTGGATTTTTTTTACTTTGTGTTCTTAAAAAACTGTATTGAGTAAAACTGTATTCAAAATTTACATATTCTAATAAATCTGTATACGAACCTGTGTTAAGAACTATTATGAATAAATTTGTATTAAAAAAATTTAAAAAACAAAAAAAGAAATTTCACATGCACCGATGCACCGGAGCCTTACCCATATCTTTTATGGAATAATATTAAGGATCTCCCATCATAATTTTTTTTAGAAGGATCAAATTAAACTTTATGATTTATTTAAGTTTTTAGTCCTGAACTTAGGTGTTCATTTGGAATTGGTTTTCAAACTTTTTTTCATTGTTTTGAGTCCCTAAACTTTGCTCAAATTTTGGAAATGGTCATTTCATCACTTAAGTGATGATATGACTGAGGATATGTCACGTCACATTTGCCACATCGATAGATAACGTGCCAAATGATGCCACGTGGTTTTTTTAAATTAAAAAAAAATTTATTAAAAATTATATTTTTTAAAAGAAAATCAAATCTTTTAATAAATTTTAAAAGAAATTATTTTTTAATAAAAAAAATCATGCATTGTCCCTGGATTTATATAACACGTCATTCGTCGATATTGTGAAAGTGACGTGACATGTCATCGGCTATATCTTCACTTATGTGACGAAAGGACTATTTCCAAAAATTAAACAAAGTTTAGGACCAAAACATTAGAAAAAAAGTTTAAAAAGCAATTTCAAAAAAACACCTAACCTCAGGAACTAAAATATTAAATAAGCCAAACTTTATTTACAAAACTAATTTTCTGGATTTATGATTTTTTTGGGACATTGATCATCTTATTCCCGGTCTAAAAAAATCCAAAATATAAATACTCCAGCAACAATTCCATAATCTTCTTTTCTCCCACTCTTCCTTCGTCTATCATATCATGACCCTTGCTACTGATCCAGCACCATCACCTCCACCGCCGGATTCTGCCACAGCCACCATCAACGCTTCCACCACCTCCAATTCAAACCCCGAGCCACCGCCGCCATCACCATCACCCTTCCCAACCCCACCCGAAGAACTTATAGTTCCAATATCATGGCCACAGGATGGTTCCCTCAGCGTCGATTGGATCCACAATCTCACAGCGTGTTTCGATTGGTCTTCCAAGAATCTCCCTCCTTCCGAGTTACCTTCTGTCCTTCCCGTTCAAGTCTTCGACTCTCTCGTCCTCACTGCTTCCAAGATTCTCCACAAGGAACCCAATTGCGTCACTGTAGACCCCTTTCGCCCTAACCCTCACTCCTCCGATTCCGCCTCTACCGCTAACGTCGTGGTGGTGGGGGACGTTCACGGACAATTGCATGATCTGATGTTCCTCCTTCGAGATGCCGGTTATCCCTCCGAAGATCGGATATTTGTCTTCAATGGTGATTATGTTGATCGAGGAGCTTGGGGCCTTGAAACCTTCCTCCTCTTGTTGGCATGGAAGGTAAAGTTTAAACCTTTTGTTTTTCAAGTTTCAATAGTTACTCTTAGATAAATTACTCCTTCTATTCTTTCTTCATAAGTGTGAGTTTGGTATAACCGTTAAAATGAGATTATGATTATTTTTCTGTAATGTAGTTATAATCTGTTTATGTTTGGGTATGTTAGATAAAAATGCATTTAAGCTGATCTGTTTTGTTTGGATAGTGTAAAGAAGATTATTTTTATTGGTATGGAGTGATTATGATTTATGGGTAGTTAATGTATTGGAGTGATAAGGGTAGAATAGGAAAATTACACAGATTTAAAAAATAATCTTAAAAAAAAATAATCTCCTGGTGCTATGGGGAGCAGTTAGATTTTGATTAATTTTCCAAGAATATAATCTAAGATTATAATTGCATTGGCAAACAAATACATTAGATTACGATTTTTTTGAAAAAAAAGAAGCTAAAACTACAAAAAACTGATTATGCTCTAAAATATGATCATAATAAAACATGGAAAGATCCTCTATTGTAACTTGTCTTGCCAGTGTGAATAAGTGAAGGTTTTATTTTAATTCTTTTTTCTTCTAAGAAAAATTTATTGCTTGAAATAAGGTTATTCTCTTGTACTCATTGAGGAATGACGTAACTTATGCTATGTTATTTATAATACTGTAGTTAATTTGTATCAGGTATCGATGCCGCACAACATATATTTGCTCCGTGGGAATCATGAATCAAAATACTGTACATCTGTTTATGGCTTTGAGAAAGAAGTGATGGTTAAATATGGTGATAAAGGTAAGCATGTGTACCGGAAATGTTTGATGTGCTTTGAAGGTCTTCCATTGGCTTCTATTATAGCGGGGTGTGTATACACGGCTCATGGAGGACTTTTCCGTAGTGTATCTGTGACACCATCAAAGAGATTCAAAGGCAAAAAGAACCGGAAGATTAATCTAAATACTGATAGCAAAAGTCTATCCCTTGGTTCCTTGGAAGAATTGTCTAAGGCTCGTCGATCAGTTCTTGATCCTCCTTGGGAAGGTTCAAACTTGATTCCGGGAGATGTTTTGTGGTCTGATCCATCAAAATCACCTGGTCTTGGTCCGAACAAAGAAAGAGGGATTGGCTTGTTGTGGGGTCCTGATTGCACTGAAGAATTTTTGAAGAAGTACCAATTAAAGGTGATTAAGCAAGTCACTTTTGGTTTCTTGGTGATATAATTAATTGTCTTGGTGGACTATGTTTAAGTCATTGGATTGTTTCTCTAAGAATACATTCATGGGATTTTTTTTTTTAATATCTAATCATAATTCTTAGAAAATAAGGATTATTTCGTGAACATTGATATTATGAGCGTGTATCCTCTTTTACCAGCTTCAGATATTTACTTGATTTAACATAACTATTTAAGGGAAGTGAAAATAATTTAATTTTTCTGTTTTTCTTGTATTGTTATGGGGAAAATGATATTTAGTTTAGAGAATAGGAGAAATCTTCCCTTTCCCTTCGATTGAAGAGTAGAAAAGTTCCAAATTTTAGGGAACCTGACAGTGGAATAGTGGCAGATAATGTCACAGAGGATGGTACCAGTCTGGTACCATATGGAATTGATGGATTTTAGGAAGAGAAAGAGGAAGACAGAATAAAAATTCGATAGTTATAAATTGCTTGAGTGATTTGCATTCTCCATACTGATATTTATATGGAGGAATAAATACCAGGTGCATTTACTCTGGTATTGAACTTAGAAGCATTCAACTATTTCCTAGGATCTAATTCCTAGGTGGGCTAGATACATTTAACATGTGAAACATGTTTATCCTAAATTTTTTTCTTTGAACAAGTGTAAAATTATTGCGAGCCGGAGTATTTAACAGGTTGCTAAGCACCATGTGTTATGTTATTGACTTGTTGTAGCTTGTCTGGAGATCATAGTGGAAATGTAAGTTTCAGAGCTTGTGAAGCTCTGACACCTAAAGAAAGCAGCGGTGTTTGTGTTTGACATGTGTCACACTTTGATCTATAATTATGTATGTGACGTTACAGCACTTTTGAACATTAATTTTTGGATTAAATTAGTAGATACTAGTTCGTATAAATTGCATTATTTTTAAACATTTTTAAGTACAAGTCAAATATGTTTATATTATTGGGCATTTGTTTTAGTTTCATACTTAGGTACATCCATTCTTTTGTTAATTTGGTTCATGTGCTCGAGTGCAGTGTCCTTCAATTTTTTTGGCTTGTCCATATCCATATCTATGCTTCACTGTTCAAAGCTTATTTTTATATGTCTAACTAATTATATGTTAGTTTATTTATGATTAATGATTAATCAGGTCTACATGCAACACCGATAACCTTAATGTTTATCAACTGTTAGATGACCAAATGCTTTGGGTGCTTGCCTTCTATTTGTCTCAGCTGTGCTTAATTTTCTGTGTTTTCTTGTTGCTCCTTTGTGCATGAATATGATAGTTTATTGTTAATTTTGATTATCTTGTTAATATCTATCTGCGATGTTTTGTTTAAGAGTATTACTGATATAGGGCTTGTTACTTATTTTTTTGCGTCAGTTGATCATCAGGTCACATGAAGGTCCTGATGCTCGGGAAAAGAGGGATGGTTTTGATGGAATGGCTGAAGGCTACACTATTGATCATATAGTGGATTCTGGAAAGCTTGTCACTGTGTTTAGTGCTCCTGATTACCCACAATTTCAGGTTTGTTAGTATTTTCTCTTGGCTATGCATTTGATTTGTACTACCAATCTTTTACTTGTGTGGCAGGGCATCGGCACTGGATTTGTATTGATAATCTTTGATAGGCCTAAACACCTTTTTGCGAAATCTCTCCTTTATTTATTTATTTATTTATTTTTTGGTGTGTGTGTGTGTGGGGGGGGGGGGGGGGGGGTTGTTGTGGGTGAAGGGAGAGCTGTCAATGATAATGACAGGGAAAACATGTGAAAGTAGTCTCATTATTTGCCATTCTGCTTTTAAAAGATGACTTTATTGGTAATGAACCTTGACCATTGGATCTTACTTGAATGGTCAAAATTAAAACAAAAAGGCCCTTGCTAATGTTTTTGTTGTCCTTTGGTGTATTTGGTGGGAAAGGTACGATAGGATTTTCAATGACTCATTTTCATTTCTCGATTTTGTCTAGGATAGGTGACTTTTTTGGCATCCCTTTGGTGTTCTGCACATAGCTTTTAATGGGTTTCTCTTGGCATTCTTTATTGCATGGGATCAAAAACTTATTTGGATTCGATTAATAGTTGAGGGCTGAGTAGTCAAATCCCTGTGGGATCCAAGGCTTTCCTGGGATCTTGGCATTGCCAAGTGTATTGCTAGGATGAAATTTTGGCTAGCGGCCCACTTTACAGTTGTGCTGATATCGCGGTTTCGCAGCAAGATCCCTCTTTGACAGGGGGATAACACAGCAAAATACCCGTTTTGCCCTTATTTCCAAACCAGTTTATCCTATGTTTTTTGACTCCTAACCCTAATTCGAACTAAAGGCTCTTGGATGAGCAGCTTTTATGTCATTCAACCAAAACACCGCTCTCACCATTCTCTTTGATTTTTCTGCGATTTTTCTGGGATTTCAGAGGATTTTCCCATCACGATAGGTCTACACCAAGGGTCAAGTTTGAGCCCCTACCTCTTTACACTGGTCTTGGATGTGCTTACGGAACATGTCCAAGAACCAGTGCCCAAATGCATGCTCTTTGCGGATGATATTGTGCTTATTGGGGATACTAGAGAGGAAATAGATGGGAAGATTGAAATGTGGAGACAAGCTTTAGAAGGGTCTGGATTCCGGATAAGTCGAAGCAAGACAGAGTATATGGAGTGTAATTTTAGCAAGAGGCACGTGGGCCTTACTCGGGAGGTGAAGGTTGGAGAGCATGTCTTAGCACAAGTCCCGAAGTTTAAGTATCTTGGTTCTATCTTACAGCAGGATGCAGAAATAGAAGGGGATGTAAATCATAGGATTCAAGCAGGGTGGATGAAATGGAGGAGTGCCTCGGGCGTGTTATGTGATAAGAAGGTACCACTTAAACTTAAAGGAAGGTTCTACCGCACTGCTGTAAGACCGGCGATGTTATATGGGACAGAGTGTTGGGTGGCAAAGGGCACACAAGAGAATAAACTTCATGTTGCAGAGATGAGGATGCTGCGGGGGATGAGTGGGCATACCAGACAAGATCGGATTAGAAATGAGTATATTCGAGAAAAAGTCGGGGTTGCTCCTATTGTTGAAAAAATGGTTGAATCTCGTCTTAGGTGGTTTGGGCATGTGTGGAGGAGACCGGTGGAAGCCCCGGTTAGGAGGGTAGACCAAATGGAGGGTACTACAAGGGCTAGAGGAAGAGGAAGACCTAGAAAAACTATAGGCGAAACAATTGAGAAGGATATGGCAATCAATGCCTTATCAAAAAACATGATTTATGATAGGCCTTTATGGCGTCGTTTGATCCATGTAGCCGACCCCACCTAGTGGGACAAAGGCTTAGTTGTTGTTGTTGTTGTTTGTTCTCCATCCAGCATGTTGGCTCTGATTCTGGTATCTTTGAGATTACAGAGATAAGAGAAAAAGAGACATATTTGAAATCCGTGTGTTTCAGCTACACAGTGAAAGCTCCTTTATGTAGTCTTAGTGTAATAATTACAATATCAATCATAATCACATTAAGTCAATCTAGGAGTTACCAATCCTAATATACATGAACGCACACTGATTACAATGACCAACAGAATTGTTCCTCGCAAAATTCTCTTCCTTTTCTCTTATGCAAGTTTTTCTGGTGAAAATTGAAGTTTTTTCGGCGACATTGACCCTGTTGCGGCGAAAATTCTCTTCCTCCTCTCTTTTGCAAGTTTTTCCAGTGAGTCTCTCGTCTCTAGTCTCATTCTCATCTCTTGAGCGGTTTGATCATTTGATGTGATCCCACTTGCCTTGATTTACTTTGGATCGTTCTAGGGAAGAAGTAAACAAGTTTTTGGGGCTGTTTTGTGCACTTACAGAGCAGCCAATGATTAAGTGATTTAATCCACAAATAAGAAGGAAAAAATATGGTTGCTGCCCAAAATAAAGAAAGTGTTTGGAAGAAAGTGGGGAGGAGCGAAATCTGAATTGAAAACATAAAATAAACTTAACAAAGAGAATGAGATTGAGAACGAGTTGTACCACAACCAAGTGGTTGATAAGCCAAGAGATTACTGCAAGTATAAGAATATTCTTGATAAAACCAAGTGGTTAGCAAGAATCCAGGAGCTACTAGTGGCCTAGATTATGCTATCTTAAAGCCTCCACGCTCCTAATTGATAAATAGAAGTGGCACTTAAGCGGGAGTTACAATCAGCCACCACTAGGTTGCCATAAATGCTTATTATTAGCAGATCTAGTGGTTTATTAAAATGAAACCAAAACTGCCCAAGGAGTAACTATGGTATGCGAGCCATAAGTTGTCCTCCTTAGCTCTCTAAAATCAAAACTATTTAACCACCAAAGCCTAAAATTTCATGCTCCTCTTCAAGGCCATATTCAGCCCACATTTACTTAAACAAAACAAGCATAAACTAAGCTTGAATTGGGGTTTTAAGCGTGCAACATAAAGTGCAGCCCCAAGAAATGGGAATGGGCATGCAAATCTTGGACCAGCTTCTTCTTCAATCCAGTCTCATCTCAGTTTCAGCCCTGGCATCTTCTTAGCCTCAGGCACCATCATCCCAGTCACCACCATCTCAGTTATATTGTTATTGGATTTTAGTTATGTAAGCTATACTTTTTTTTTTGGGGGGGTTATTGGATTTTTGTTTTGTCTTAACTTTTGTTTATTTTTCTATTTTGACCATTTACCTGTGTATAGTATATATACTTAATTAGTTTTCTTGAATGTCCAATCCTGACCATCTCGCTACCCACTATCTCGCTATCCCATTTTTGGGATCGGCCCCTCCGCTATTTGGAATTTGGCTAGTTACGTTGAGGGTGTGTTGGTGCAATGGTGAGGTTAGTGCATCATGACTGTGTTCATGGGTACTAGTAGTGGAAATAACCTCTGCTTGTGGGGTAAGCTTGCGTTGCATGTAATACATCTAGCCGACTAGCCCTCTCGGGACCCCATGCTGCCTTTATATTTCTCGAAAATTGAAATGCATTGGTTTATATTTTCATTTTGTTTATTTGTCATTTTTTGAGGTGGACATAAGACGTGTAGGTATCCTAAAAGTACATGTCAGCTCTAATAGGAAAACTGGTGACAGTTTTTTAATTTTTGAACACTTGTAAAATAGCAGTAAATATCTTGTGTTACTCTTCTTAATAGTCATTGTGTCAAGAAAAAACAACTTTAAACAGCATATAACTACTTTAAACAGCCTGCAACTGTATTTTCTTTAAATATATTATTTATATGCCTATGAATGGCATCATCCCATTGTGCAGAGTCAATTTGTTAATATATTTCATTTTATAATCTTGTTGGAAAATGTTCACTAACACAAAAAGGTTTGTCTTTGAATTCTGTAATTTTGTAAAACATTTTCTTGGCTTTTGTTTTTCACTTGGAACATCAAAAATCATTAACATTTGAATGAGTGACTTATCCAAATCTCTACTCAGAAACCACGTAAGTTATTGCCCATGTATCTCTTGGCTTGCATTTTTATTAGTATAATAATATGTGTTTTCTTATATTTTTAGTTTTGAATGAATAGTATGTTAAAATTTCTTGTTATCTTTTGTATTTAGTAAATAGAAATATGGTTGGATGGTTTATGGTAAGCCAGCTTGAATGTTTGAGGTAATCGTGTTAAAGCATCATGACATGAATTTAGATAGTACTCCCTCCGGACCTTATTATAGGGCATACTTAACTGTACGTAGGAAAGTAGTTAATTTTATGTACCTAGGAAAGTAGTTAATTTTATGAATTTTATGAGAATATATTGTAACATTACAATTTTACCCTCTCAATTTTTCTTGGAAAATTCACACATTAATGAACAATAAAAAATACATAGATAATCAAAGCATTTAATAAGGGCAAAAAAGAGAAAAAACAATAAATGATGCATAGGAAATATTAAGTGACTTATAATTAGGACCAAAAAAATATTCTAGAAGGTGACCTATAATAAGGACCAGTGGGAGTAGTAATTTCCATTAGGCAAAAACTGCACATTGCTTTTCATAGTAATGCCTGTTTTATTTTAGGGTTTTCTTAACCTCAGCCCTAATAATAGTAATAAACATCCCTAAGTAATAAGTGTTTTTGAAAGAAAAAAAAATATAAGTCTTTTTATTTATTAACTACACATTTTCCCATAAAACATACTCTCCCATAAGTTAAGTAGATTTAGAAATTGCACATAAATTAAGAAATGGGTAAATGATGTAAGAATTTGATATATTTTGACTAAATTACCCCCCATTTAATAATAGGGGAGGGAGTAATAATAAATGTATGAAAATTATATTGAAGAGAGATGGATAAATGAGTGATGAAAAATAGAATGTAATAAATAAGGGTATGCTTGGAAAAATAAGTATAAATGATTATTGGATTTCTAAATGAACTTAACTTATGGAACAAAATAATATGGCTAAATGGACATAACTTATGGGGCTGAGGGAGTAACCATTTAAGGATGCTTATCCTCAGCCCTAATCATTAAGTTTGGCAAGAAACTATTAAAAAATATGCAGCTTGATCAAACAGTTCAGGAATTTGTTAAACTTGACTTGGAAGAAAGACATTATGTAAGGACTAAAATGTTTATGCCCATGGGATTTTGGTTTGATATACATTACATGACGTTCTTTGCTAATAGAAAAAACCTTGAAAAGATTGAGATGTTCTTGAAAATGTTGTATTTCCTTAAATTTTTTCTCTTTGACGAAGTTTGCTTACATAACCTTGCAATTGAACAAGTATAGGATTTAAGAAATAAATCAATAAACCAGTGATGATAGTGAATTACGAGCAGTCACTGGTTTACACCTTTGATGAGCTCTGTCCTCCATCACCCCAACTATTCTAATATCCTTTTTGGATTTAGGACTTTTGGTGGTGTGATTTATGAAATGCAACGTGACCAAGATTTGGAATGCAGTCAATGCACGACTTCAGATGTTTATATATAGGAATTGACTTTGACCGGGGGAATTATATGTGGATCATATTTCTCATTATTCCAAGTTTGCTTCATTTTTCTTTTTTGATTGCTAATGTGTATCAGCACCTCACCTTATTGTTTTCAGTTCGATGTACATTGTTCTGCAAAAACTTCTCATTATTAATGTTGGAGTTTCTTTATCCTAAGAACTGCTTTTTTCCTACAGGCAACAGAGGAAAGGTATAACAACAAAGGGGCTTATGTTGTCCTTGAACCCCCAAATTTCGACAATCCTATATTTCATGAATTTTCAGCCGTTACTCCGAGGCCAAAGGTACAAATATTACACATCTGCATATTAAAGAATGTATGATTTTTCTAGACATTTTGAAGGTACTAGAGAAACTTATTATAGTTATGGGTTTAAATTGCATATCTTCTACAAGTGAAAATTAGTTATATTAAGTTGTTAATTCTATCTTTGTTCTGTGGTGTAGGTGAATCCATATTATGATTTTGAAGATGTGATAGATTCTGACGAGGAATTGGACTTGGGGTCGATGGTAACTTCCTGAGAGATTTTTGTGAGAAGCAAGGTCTTCATCAGATTTGTAAAAATTGTATTAAGGTATTATTTTTTGAAATACAGCTTGTGATTAAAACTATAATTTTTTATTTATCCGATACATTTCAAACATCTTATATTCATTTCTTGCTACAGCTTCTCAAGTTTAGGCCTTGTTCACCTAAAGAAGCACTTGTGTTTATTTTATTTTTTTGGTATTTTTTTTGGTGCGAAGAACGAAGCTAGGAAACATGTTAGAAGCAGAGAAACCTGCAGATTACCAATCCATTGCATGTTTCCAAATTCCAATAACATTTCCTCCTTCTTAGTCCTAGAGGCGATTTTGTTGCTAGATACTCTCCTCCTTCTATTTATCTCCTCCATTAAGTTATTTTTGAAAGAAAATTGGCCGTTAACATAAGCTCATTTTTTTAAATTTCTATTGACATTAATTATTTCTTTTCTACAAACATCCATGTTTATTGAACACTTTTTATAGAGCCTCACTAATAATTGAAGGGGTAGTTTTGAAAAAATATATCAAATACTTATATTTTCAATACTACTAATGATACAAGTAACAAAATTCTTTAAATGCCTTGTTTTTATTTTCCAAAGGGGTTTGCATTTAGAAGCTAAAGGAATATTTATGGAGTAATATATTAGATTAATCCCCAACTGTGTGAGCATCGGTCAAACTAGTTACTGATATTATCGAAATTCCAAATTAGTTCCCGAGATAGCAAAACGTGAGTCTCATTAGTTCATGTTGTTAGTGGTTCACAAAGTTAGGGATTATTTGATCGGTACTCACAATCTCAAGAACTAATTTGATCGATACTCAACTATCTTTGTTTATATTTTTAGTCAAAACAATGTTGTTTTGATCATTCTGTTAGTCTATGTTAGTGACTACTGACGGTTATTAACGTTAGGGAGTAATATGAAATATGTTTTCCTATCTCGGACAAATTTAAAATTTTGAAAATATCATGAACTAAATTGATCGATGCCTTATAAAGTCAGGGATCAATATTACATAACTCAATATTTATGTCTTATTATGAAAAACTTCTTTCAAAAAAATGTAATGATTGCATTAATTTTCAATAAAGTACGCCTTACGTTTTAAAATAATTGACGTTTAACGTTATAGCGTGTAAATTAAGAAATATATTTAATGTTTTTTTTAGTAAATCAATATTTGTTTTACTATTTTTGCCCTTTATATCTTTATAGCAATTGGTCAATTTTCTCCATTTTTTTTATCTCTCTATTAATTAGATGAGAATAGAGTGGTAAAATTAATGATTAATGTTGTATTGAGTTAAAGTCATAATTGTTTAGAAATAAATTCATTTTGCTAAAATGATAACTATTTAGGGACAAAGGGATTAATTATGATTTTTCCTATTATGTCTTTGCTCTCTCTTTGATCATAAATTTTTATCCCACTATTCACCTTTATCCAGAATGGTTAAATAATCAATGATGTGAATAATCAAATTGATTAAATGGTTAAATCATGGAAAAATTTGGGGTATTTTGATTATAATACTCTTATGCAATCATTACTGAATATAGAAAAATATTGGAGGTGAAAAAGATGCTGTGATCAATAAGTGTATAGTTAAGAAAAATAGTATTAATTATGAATTGAGTTTGTAAAAGAACAATATATATAAAACAAAAGAGAAAAACTTACTAATACTATATATGAAAAGAACAATGGTGAAACCAGATATTTTTGCTGTGAGACTACTCATAAATAAATATTTAGCTTTAAAAATATAACTTTTTTTTTTAAAGAGCATGTTAATTACGTACCTGTGTGAGTAAAGAAATAATCGACATGTGACTTTATCCAAAAATTTTATGATAATAACATTACTACTTATTCATCTTAATAAAATTCAAAATAAAAAAAATATTTAGTACATGTTTTTATAATTATTCTCTTTGGATTAACATATTTACTAGTAATTTATTCATATACTAAAAATAATATATATGATGATAGAGTTTAAAAATAGAATTGAGCTCAAACATATAAAATTATGATAGTGGTTTTGTTATTCATTATATGGGCAATGTATAAAACTATAAATAACCTGAACTAGAAGGTCAACATAAAAAATAATTGGATTTTAGTATAAATCGAACCAAACTAAATCCAATCATGCAATATGGTTTGGTTAAAAAATCAAACCATTTAAAATGGTTAAAAAAAATCTAATTAGAAGAGATTCAAGTTTACAACCAATCTTAGTACTGATTAACATTCAAACACGTATAATACGGTTTTTCACCGGTTTATAATCTATACAAAAACTAATTTTGAACAAACCAAAATTGATTTAAAATTTGGTTCTAAAATCGAACCGATTTAAAACCGGTTTTGAACCTGAACCAAAATCAAAACCGGTTTTGACCCTAAACCAAACTGTCTAAGAATGATTTTGATTTTGATTCGGTTTACTTATAATGGTTTTTAATTGGTTTGATTCAGTTTAATTTATAGGTTCGGTTTGATTATTTGAACAGCTTTAATTAATCTTATACTTTAGATTGCTTATAGTTTGTCTTTAGAAAATAAAAAACCCATTTGTTAAATATATTTGTTGAAGCTCATACCAAAATAAGATTAGCAGCAGCTTTTATTTTTTGGTAGTTTCCCTGTTACCAGTTTCAACTTTGAGTATATATTCCCAAAAAATTAGTACGGGGAGCCGAACCCATGCAACCGTGAAAGCAAGGCAAGCGAGGTTAACAACACTCAACCACTGAACTACTACAATTTGCTTAACTAGTTGGTAATGGGGCAATATTTTCTTGTTGTATAAGTTATTTAGCATATGTAATTAAGATACATTTCATGCACTTGCATATTACATTTAATATTTCATGCAAAGCAAAAATGAACGATTAAATAAATATTTTTATGTATAAAATATAAAGCAAGAGTTTTCAATCCCATGTATTGGTATTGAATGAAAGTGAAAATTGATGAATTTATCAATTTCATGTATTGGTATTCAATAAAGGGAGTTACTAACATGTAACCTAAAATTGGATGGTTGCTATGCAACCTTTTAGTAAACTAATAAAAAGTTGATACTTACATGTGCATTCCTTGAAGTAGTGATTTATAATTTTTACAATTTAGTCCAACGTAAAAAGTAAATTAATTTAATTTAGTCCTCCGTACCTAATAGCAAATTATAACATAGATTAAAACAACAGGTGATTATGACAACAAGTGTTAAATTAATTTGCTAATAGGTACAAAGGACTAAATTAAATTAATTTTCTTTTTATGTTGGACTAAATTGTAAAAATTATAAATCACTACTTCAAGGAATGACATGACACACATGTCTTAGGTGTCAACTTCTTATTAATTTACTAAAAGGTTGCATAGCAACCATCCAATTTTAGGTTGCATGTTAGAAATTTCCTTCAATAAATACTTTGACATTATTTCCTTTGCACAAAACCTTGGTTGATTTTACTTCAACTTCTAATATTTTTAATTACTACTAAATTTCAACACGGAACAACACGACACGAGTATACAATAGAACATAACCAAATAATTTAGTTTAAAGGCCATGGCAACAAAGTGCCTTCAGACTGCATCTATTTTATGTAGTCAATGTTTGATACAGAAAAATATATGGAAAAGCACAACACCATTCAATCAGAAAGGACTTATCCAAAGTTAGCAAACAGAAGCATTTTTATCAACCTCTCTCAAATGGCCTTGATGATTAAAAAAAAAATTCAGGTTTGTAGAACATAACATATAGCACATAGCGAGAAGTAGAAGCCTACAATTTGGAATCTAAAATAAACAAAGATAACTTGCATTTTAGCAAGAATGAGAAAAGGCAACAAATAGAGGACATCGAAGGAGAACAACGGGTGAAAGGAAACCATCACATACTTCACCATTTCAATACAAAAAACAACATCTTAAAGAGTTTACACTACTTGATAGATCCAAATTAAAATCTTTCAAGTCCAAATCAGCATTTTCACAATGCCTACCATTTCCTTCTCCACCTTCACCATCTTGAGTATACTTATCTTCTTCTCCTTGACCAGCATAAGTTACTTGGGTAACCGTCACCGAAGTTCCTCAACAATAGGCACAACATCATCATATAGGTCTCTCAGTAGTACCTACACCAAGAACAAACTGAGGAGGGTTTCCATTTTCTAGTCTCATGAAAACTTTAATGCAAGGAGAAACAATTCTTTGAAACTAAAATGTTCTATTTTATTTTATTTTATTTTTTTTAATCTTTGGTCTTGTTTTGTTCGCTAAACACAAATAAAATAGAAAGAAGCATTCTTACATTTTCCTTACCTTATGGTTACTTATCTAAGCCATTAGAATAGAAAGAAGCATTCTTGTAGTACAGAGTAAAGTAGTTTTTTTTTTTTGGATAATCAATACACACAATGTTATGCTTATCTACCCGTTTTATTATTTTTCATGGGCATACTCCCTTTCGATTAACTATACTTTATTATTTCTTGATTTCTTGAGAAAATTTCATCTCATCCATTATAAGCTCCAATTAGTATTAAATCTACAGATAGAAGAAATTAATACTCATTCTCTCTTCAAAGTCTTGTCCTGCATACATAAGCAGACATGACACAATATGGGAATTTAATAGCAAACAAAATGCTATAAACAACAGCATGATTGCAAAATATGACTAAAACATATTATATTAAAACAACATGATACCATAGAATCCTCAATCATGAATTATCTTTTAGCTTATAGGATGAAAACAACATGAATAGCATATATGGCACATTTCGGAAGTAAAACTCATTTTCAGAAAGAGGTTAATATTTCCAATAGTCATGATCTACAATAGCCTTAATCGCAGTAACAGACCCAGTCTACAATAGGAACAATGACACGGCTTATATAATTCTTGAGAACCCAACGAAGCAATAGTTCTTTATGCATAAATGACCCATCAAAGAGCCAAAAAAGCAAGATTACAAATACAAATACTATCAAAATTAAACTTATTAGACTCATATAAATGAAGAAGATTACAACAATCAGGAAGAGAACTATCATCCATAAGGAAGTCAAATTGCTCAAGTATGGAGGTAATTGGCACCCATCATTAACTGCCATCATTAACTCCAAAGTTAATTCAGGTTCAATAGGAAACTCCGTCTCCTTCCCAAAATAAAGGAGACAATAGAAGTCTTGCATCTTCAAAGAATATCAACCAAACTCATTTTCAGAAATAAATATTCATTTTCAGATTTATGCAAATGGTACAAATCAAGCATAAAAATAAGGAAAATCAACATTTCTTCCAAAGAACAATAACATGATAGTTGTTTGGAAAACGTTTTCTTCCCTTTTTTCTCCATTAGTTTATCCCATTCATCAAGTCTAATAGTCTATCTATGCTAGAATTCCAATTTGTTACACTTAAGGTATAATGAGAAAGGTAATAAGCATACCAACAACATAGCAGCAACAACAAGTCAACACGACATAGCAGCAACCACTACCACCATCAGCAACAACACATCAGCAACAAGTCACAGCAGCACAACCTTGATATTCAAGATATATATGAAGATGAATCTATCACAAAAAGTAGCCATGGATATTCACAATATATGAACATGGACTTGTTACAAAAAATAGCCATGGACTTGTCCCAAAAAAAAAAAAAGAAGCACTTGAATAAGAGAGAACACCACTTTCCCTGGAAGTATCACACATTTCCTCAATAAGAAACACCAGGATTATGTCATAAGCTGTCATTTGTGCTTTTACAAAGTACAACATTTATAGTCTTTATCATTTTCACCACTGGACTATGTGATTAGTCCTTTTATTTGTATCTTATGCAAAAGATCGAGGAAAGTAAATGCAACTCCACCTCCTGTCAAACCTCATATCATTAACAAAAATAAATCTAGATTCTCAATCTAACTCAAAGGGCTTCCAAACTAATAAACTAATAGATTAAAATACAAAATGAAAAAGAAATGATAAATAAGTGTGAACTAATTGCACAAATACACACAACACCCCTCCCTTAAGCCAAGAAACTAAACAACAACAACGACATATCACTTAGCTCTTTATGCACACGCATCAAGTATCTCAAAACTTCTTTTAAATGGTTCACTAAACCTCTTCAATACTTAGCATCCTACTGCGCTTAGGAGGGTGGCGGTACTGTGTTTTTAAGCTTAAAATTATGTTTCGGTTCTGCTGCAGTGGGGGAGGGGGTCGGTGCTGCTACAAACTAAACTGCAGGATCAATGATACTGTTATGGTTTATGTAATCTTTTTCTTATCATCTGTATTTACTGTAAGGGAGTTTTTTTGCAATTTACCTTATAGGTGGGTTTGGAAAATTAGATGTGATATAATGATAGAATATTGGGCTTAATAAAGATTAAAATAATTATTAGGTCCATTTGGAGAAAATGAATAAGATAAATACTTAGCTTAATAATTAAGTAAGTCTTATTATTATTGTTATTATTATTCTAGAATGTTAGTAAGATCATGCCACTTGTACGGCTGATGGTTGATCTTAGTAGTAAATTAGGGTTTATTTTCTATATAAGCATTATGAAAGAATATTGGGCCTAATAAGATTAAAATAATTGTTAGGTCCATTTGGAGAAAAGGAATAGGATAAATATTTAGTTTAATAATTAAGTAAGTCTTATTATTATTATTGTTATTATTATTCTAGAATGTTCTTAGGTTGTAAGATCATGCCATTGTACAGCTGATCTTAGTAGTAAATTAGGGTTTATTTTCTATATAAGCATTGTACCTTCTTTGTTACGAAGCAATGAAATGAATAGTTATCTTTTATTTACAAAGCATTTAACATGCCACACAGGATTCCGTTAGGTCCCTCTTGACAATATGGGATGAGGGGACTAACGTGATGGCAAATTGATCTTTGGGGAGTTTAAAAGATTTCACAAATCTTTTAGGGATCCAACTGATTCTACGGGTATATTTCAAATACCCCACGCTTAAATAATTAATTTCAAGGATTAATCGCTTAATCCTTAATTTACTTAGAATTTAAAATGAGAAAAATTACGGTGTTACTTTATATATATATATATATAGAGAGATATGAAAACCAAGCTAAATTACACTCAATCTCAACCATATATTTGATCTTCATAGCAGAATTATTCGTAACATCCAAAAAAACTTATATTATTTCTTTAGTATGGCTTGTGATCATTTTTTTTTTTAAATTACTAAACAAATCAATAATTTATTATTTTAGTATTATATATTAGCATATTAAATACCAACTTTTTGTTTAATAGTAATTCTATACTTTTTAAAGACATTTAATAAAATATTTATGTCTAAAGGAATATTTCTTTAATTAGATATAAAAAGAAAAATATTTATGAATTAAAGTAGGATGCATGTATTTAACAAAAAACTGTAGTATGCATGTAACAAAATAAAGTAATATACAGTTAGGACAGATACAACGTGCACATTAAGAAAATTGAGATAGAGATACTCCATCCGTAATCCGTTCCACTTTATATGTCATTTTAGACTTTTTAACTTGTTCCAAATTATTTGTCACTTTAGGAATTCGAGGGAGTATAAATTTATTTTTTCCAACTTTAACCTTGCATTTAATGTGTTGAAATATATGAAATGAGTGATAATTAATGTACTTTGAGGATATTATAGTAAAATTATCTAATAATTCTCTTAAAAATTGAAACATTAAATAACTTTCTTAATCCGTGTGAAATTTCTAAAGTGACAATTAAATTGGAACGGAAGGAGTATTCTTTTAAAAACTAAATTAGAGGATTCAAAACTATAGATTAATTGATCTATTTTAGTTTAATCAAAACACCCATGTTAATGCAATTAGTTTATATATTCACTTATTTCAAGATTATGTGATGCTAATGACTCTAGTGAAATTTGTATAAGCAAATACCTACGTATGCTAACTAATTAGAATCTCAAGGTAATTATATTAAGAGTAAAATAGCTTTTTAAAATATTATTTTAATGAGTAATCAAGTTTTGATTGGTTGTGTCAACGTAAGCACGTTGCACCTACCCAAGTTTCAATCCTTGAATTTTTTATATGTCTAGTGATTGTATTTTTTACTACCCCAGATAGTCATTAAAATATGTTCATGATTTAATATAGTCTTATTATGGTACTAGAATAACAAAAAAAAATATATAAATAAATAATATCAAAATTTCTCGATTCTCCAATATTTGAGTGGTTTTATATTGTTACTTTCTATATAGACATCATTTTGTTTCATATATATTTCATCACAAGAAACTCCTTTGTGGGTAGGATTAGCAAACATTGTGTGTGAAGCTAATGGGGTTTCTACAACTCCTTTATGTTTCCTCTTTACCGATGATCAAAGTATTATTGGTTTCTGCACTTGGTTTGTTTCTTGCATTGGATCACATAAATATATTGGGAGAAGATGCAAGAAAGAAAGTGAATCATGTAACTCCTAGAATGCTTCAAAATGTTGATATTTTTCTCCTTTTTATTTTTATCTATGCAATTTACTGACAAACAATAATGCTCTTTTTGTTTCAGGTTGTATTTTATGTGTTTAATCCTGCATTGGTGGGTGGCAGTTTGGCCAAAACGCTTACTTTTGAAAGTGTTGTTTTGCTGTGAGTATTGACTTGTAATAACATATCTAATCCAATATCGAATAAACCATGCTTCTAATTCGATGATTGATTTCTTCACTTTGATTCACAACTTTTGTTGTACTTTTGATTTCATTTAGGTGGTTTATGCCAGTCAATATTCTTTGCACATTCACATTAGGCTCAGCCTTAGGATGGATTCTGATTAAAATCACTAGGCCTCCTAAACACATGGAAGGTCTAATATTGGGTTGTTGTTCTGGAGGTAAATTTCTTTTATGCACAAAAGCTAATACATGAATATATGAGACCAGACATGTAATTTGTATAATGCTTTCACAAGGTTCATATCTATATGCTAATGCTTGATGGCTATGTACATCGTGGTCATGGGCAACAAATTTAGTGATAGACGATTTGAAAAATCTTAATCATCAAGATGAAAATGTTGTTCTGTAGTCTATCATATATTATATTGAATCAAGATGCCCTGACATCAAACTTGCCATATGCATACTTTTATTTATTTTTTTATTTTAGTCATCTATCTAAGATTAGGCTTTGTTTTAAAGATGTTATGTAGAGTTAGTCCTTTGTCCATTGTTAAGCTTTATTTTTAAGACTTTATGTGGAGTCTTATATATAAGATGTTCCACATACATCAATTTTCCTCTATCCAATCTGGGTTTCTGAGTGATGGTCAAAACCTTTTTACACAAATGAAAAGGTAAATTACTAAGAATGTTTCCCGTGTCTCGTTTTGTTTCGCTCGTATACTACTTTTGAAAAATATGAGATATGATACATTTTAAATATGTAAAGTTCATATATTTAACATATGGTTATCTACCAAAAAAAATAAGCAAACATATAGTTGTTCTTAATTTTACTAAATACAAAATAAAAATTATATTGTTATAACCAATGATTGTCTTTTGCTTGAAAAAATGAATAGTATCAATTTCAAGTGCTCCTTGATCATTATTAGAATTGCTGTCATAATGTCCGCGTAAGACAGCCCAGTTGGTGGCTGCAGAGATACTTAAGATTTCCCCCTCCCATGTAAACCAAAAAGAATTGCTGTCATAATTCAAAATAAACCTTTTTCCGTAAGTGAAAATAAAGAATAATGTGTATGAAAATGCATTTCTTCTTTATTCTTTATGCAACAAATAATCTATTTTTTCCCACTCTACACACTTTCACTTGGCTGATTGGTGCTTTGTTTCTCCCTCCACACTCCTACTTGACTAATTGCCTAATTGTATGTTGTGATTTTCTCTTTCATAAATGTTCCTATATGATGTATTAACTGCCCAAATATGTACCTAAAAGATATTTTAAAGGTATCAACAAATATCGATAAAGTATCACGAATACATATCAATAAAGTATTGGATCGGAGAACATCACTATATGACACCTATTAGATACAAAAAGAGAAAAATGTTGAAGTTTTAGCGCATATAGCCTTGTCCATAGTTGGAGTGAAATAATTTTATGTAAGCTTTTAAATATCATCATTTCTTCCCTATGCATTCTTTTATTGTGCTCATCATTTAGTTGAATATGAACAGGAAATTTAGGAAACTTGCTTCTAATCATCATTCCAGCTATATGTAAAGAGAAAGGCAGTCCTTTTGGAGAACCTGATCTCTGCCATCAATATGGGATGGCTTATGCTTCACTTTCCATGGCGGTACCCAAATTTTATTTGTTTCTCTATTGATAATTTTAATGAACCAGTGAAAAAAAATTATTAGGCTATAATTGATTCAATTTTTATTTTATGGATTGCGGTTAGATTGGAGCAGTTTTTATATGGTCTTATGTTTACAATATAATGCGGATTTCCTCAAGTGAAGTTCTCAAAGAAGGTAATGCAAACCATGACGACCCCGGGAAAATGAAAGCTTCATGGGAAACATCAGAATTACAACTAGACAATTGTTCCAAAACACTTAATTCTAAAAAGGACACCATTGATGATGATGTGCATACCATACTGCTTACCAACACAGAATCTGAGGAAAATGCGAAGGTTTCTTCAAAATTTTCATTTATGTTATGTATCAATTATATTTTACGAATAGTTCTCTTTTCATTTTATAACTAGCAAGTACATTTAGAACATTCGTCAAGAAGGAACTGATTTAGTTTAGGGACCAATTTCTCTAATGTTAATTTCATTGTAATTAATAACTAGATGTATTCAGAGTTCCTAGTACAACATGAATAAACATATATGAGGTAATAGTATATGGATGAAATCAAATTTTTTTCTCACTTTTTTTTATTGTTTTAATTTAACATCGTGAGACAGACGACATGCTTAAATTAAAGTAGATAAAAGAATTCACACTTCAAGTAGATTTCATAACATAGCAATGCATACTAATGATCAAAAGAAAATAGATAATATTAATTAATATCAAATTGAATAAAGTGCTACAATTTAAATTCTTAGTTGTCAATAAATTATCTATAGAATGCAGAATTCTTAACCAGCATGTGTGCTTTAATTATCTCAATTTATATGTAGAGATCATGTCAATTTTTAAATGTAATATTTCCTAAGTTATGGTCAATGCATTATACATGTATCATTGAGCACAATAATGTTTAATATAAGTTGTACAATCTTCTAGCTTTATTTTAGTTTGTCTAATGACAACAAGTGTTGTCTAATAATATTTATGTGTTTCCTTTTCAGGTGTCGATCTCCGATAAAATTAAGCACCATCTAATGGTGATATCAAGCAATATCAATTTTAAAACACTATTTGCACCATCAATAATTGGAGCGGTATGATACAATCTTCATTTCATTTGAAATAATTTGTTATCATGTTTACTTTATTATGATTCTCTTAAATGTTGTGAGCATTTAGTGATATAGATTGTAAAACACTGTTGACAAATTTTTTGCCCAATGATAATTTTTTAATTATAGAACCTTCAAATGTGAAAAAAAAGGGTGAATGAATTACTCCGATACCTTAGGGCATGTTGTTGTAAAATTCACATAAGGCCTCATGTTTTGCCATTTACCAAATAAGCAACTTAACATTTTTGCATTTTTTGTCACGATTTCTTTGATGTAGTTTTTTTTAGGAAGGATGTTGGTTCTAAACTATGATTGCCATATTACTTCTTATTCTCTTGTGTTCAAAATCTTTATTCAACATAATATTGTTTGTTAGAAATGTCCAAAGTAAATAATGTTAAATGTTTTTATATTCTAAAGAATAATGATCTTTTGTATTTTTCATCTTAGATTGTTGGCTTTGTCATTGGTGTAATCCCTCAAATACGTAATTTCATTATTGGAAGTAATGCTCCACTTCATGTGGTTGAAGACACAACATCCATGGTGGGGTATGCATCGAAAAATTTAGTCTTCAAGAATTTAAAGTTACTAAAGAATGAAGCCCAAAAACAATGCATGGACTTATTTTATTTATAATTTTGCATGTTTATGCTTGACATGATAGCTAACTATTTTGTTTTTGTACTTTACCAAAAGTTGATTTTTTTAGCCAAAGTCCATCAATCTCAATTCTAAATGTTGCAACTCGTTTGTTGTTTTACCATTATTTCGTTATCTCACTTTCATTTCTCTCTCTTGTTGCTTCCAGTGAGGCAGCCATTCCAACACTCACCCTAATATTAGGCGCAAACCTTCTTAAAGGTAAACTGTTCATAATGTTAATTATTTATTTTGTATAACCAAATCCATTTTTTTCTCTTTCGTGATTTACTAAAAATGGAAATTATGGATGAATCGACCAGGCTTGAAGGGAACAAGTACTCCTCCATTGTGGACCGTTGTAGGAATTATAGCAGTTCGATACATTTTCCTGCCATTGTTGGGTGTTTTAGTTGTTAAAGGGGCAATGTACTGGGGTTTGGTGCAATCAAATCCTTTGTATCAGTTCATACTTCTACTTCAATATGCACTTCCACCATCTATGAATATAGGTACTTTTTAAATATTAAATTCATGATAAGTATTGGAATTGCAACTTCTAGATCCAACTATTTGGTGTAAGTCAAACGAAATAGTTCACTACTTAACTTTAAAAGAATAAATAATAACATTTATTATTGTTTCTTCTTAACAAAGTATAGACTTAACATAAGAACAATAATATGCATTTATTATCTACATTATCTACTTTTAATTTTTTCAATACATGATGGACAATGTTAATAATGCTTTTTAATCTGAAAACTAATTTATATAATTTCATCTAATTTCTATAAATTTTTATTCTTAAGAATAAAAAATAAGGGAAAATCACATGTTTTTATTCTTAATATTGCAATTCTGTCACCATAACAAACTTACTCTCCCTTGGCAGGAACCATAGCTCAACTGTTCGGTACTGGTCAAAGCGAATATTCTGTTATCATGCTATGGACATATGCTTTGGCATCAATTGCAGTAACACTTTGGTCAACCTACTTCATGTGGCTACTGACTTGATTTTACATTCATTCATATCATACTATATATTTTTTTTATAATTTGTTTGTTTTTTAGTTTTATTCATAAATTTTGGTATCTCTAATTTATGAAATGGCTCTCGTCCTTACCTTAAGCTTCATGACTATTTTAGCACATTTTTTAGGAAAAGGATTTAACGTTATTGAAAAAATATTCTTGAGTTCGTAAGCTTGAGAGATGTATGTAGAAGTGGGGAGTTTGGGCTCTGTGGCTCGAGGAGAACGATGAAGAATTATGGAGAATCGAGCTTTGGGAAAAGGTGTAAGCTTGCCTTAACTATCATCTGGTAGCGAAAGCGTATAACATGCCCTATTTTTAAATAAATAAAATATGTTTTGGATAAAATAAAGTATATTTATATTGCGATTTTGAGAGAAAAATAAATTGTAATAAAGTATTTTTTAGAAGATCAAAATATACTATTCTTAAATACCTTTGGAAGAAAATGGAAAATAATATAATTATGTATTTGGAAAGTAAATGAAATAAATTATGTTTTGATCAAAATTGGTATTTTGAAGTTCTAAGAGCAAAATAGTCATTTTACATCCCTTATAATTAATCAATATTTTAAGGGGATGAGAACATAATATTATATTTTACAATTATGAAACTTTATCTGGTATAACCGATTATGGGGATGACATAACCGGTTATCGCGTTTAATTTTTCAAAGGTCTGACCAATTTTAGTGTAATTTAAGCCCAATAACCGTTTATGGCCTCAATATAACCAGTTATATATACTAGGGGTGTTAATGAATCGGTTCGGTTCGGCTATTGTGAAAAAAGCCATCCGATCAAAGATAAAAATAAATATCGGTTTGGTTTGGTTCAGTTAACTTAGCTTAAGACATCTGATCTGATCCAATCCAAAAAATATATTCGGTTTCGGCTCGGCTCACTCTTTTTCTTTTCAATCAATAAAAATGGTTTAGTATTAATTAAGGAGAGAGAAAAATTTACCCCTCAAAACAATATTCAAAATAAACATGCGGCTGTGGCTGTGAGTACGGAGTAATACTCATTGATTATGTGACAATGCATAATTACATGTTGGCTGCTGCTATATCAAAATATGTGTTAAATTGAAACTGTAGAATCAAGTCTCCAATGAGGTGGATTTATTTTGATGAGGACAATATAATTAGATCATGAATTTAAAGGAAGAATTCAAGCTCACCAAGTCTGTAAGTTCCATGATGAATGTTTTGATAATGACAAAGTGTTTTGAACAAGCTATCATGTGTTGATCAAGTTCAAGTTCAACAAGCAACAACAAACATCAAATGAAGAAGAGAGAAAGCAAGCTCATGAAGACTTAGTTTGAGTATAATTGTATTTGTTTTATCTTTTGCCTCTCAAGCTTCATAGGTCTTTTATTTGATGAGTTTGGTTAGAGTATCTTAGAGGGTAGTGAATCTCATTCATAAGTCATGATTAAATCATAATTTGAGTTTTCACTTAACCTAGAATCAATAGGTGGCTTAAAGGTTTTAAAGGAAAGGTTGGTTTTTGAGAAAACAAGTTTTAAACAAGTGCAGTATCAGTTTACTCGATTAAGTATGGATTTACTCGAGTATTACTCGATTAAACTGAAATCTACTCGAGTAAACACTGCTGATCTGATTTTTTAAAATACGATTTTCACTTCTCAAAATCAGTTTTGAAGTGCTACAACTTTTGGGTATTCTATATAAACCTATTCCTAATCTTTGTGATTAATAAGAACACTTTCATAATCAATTTTACAAGAATCAAGCCACTCTATTCTCTCTCAATTTCAAAGATCAAAGCTTTCATATTTTCATATTCTTTGATCAAGAACCTTTGAACCTCTTATTGTGAATTGTCATAGCTATTGATTGAGATTCATAGGAGTGTCATTGTGTTTTCTATTGTGTTGTAATCTTTGCAAGAAGGCAAGCCAACTACAACAACAAAGAAGTCTTGGTGTGTCGATTATCATCAAGCAAGTGCATTCTTATTGAAGAAGAAGAAGAAGTCTTGGTTGTGAATCAAGCAAATTGAAGACTTGGTGTGTGGATTATCATCAAGCAATTGAAGACTTGTTGTGTCGATTATCAACAAGGGGTAGAGGTTAGATTAGAGAGAAGATCAATAGGATTACAAGGCAAGGGTGTGGAGTATCTCTTGTAGGCTAGCAAGAAGGGAGTCTTGTGAGGCATTTACTTGTAATTTGAGAACTCTAATTCCTCATAGTGAAGAATCTCTCTTGGTTGAAGAGGGGACTGGATGTAGCTTTCAAGCGGATGAAAGTGAACCAGGATAAATCACTGTGTCGTATCTCTAAACCCTTAGTCTTTACATTCAAGTCATTTGTTTGCGTTCTTGGTTGAAAACCTAGAAAAGAGTGATTTTCATAATTGATTGAATTGAATCTTTATTGTTCAAATTGATAAAGGGAAAATCATTTTCATAACTAGGATAATCAATAAGAATATAGGTGTTAATTGTTTTCGCTGTATCTCTGATCTTGCATGTGAATTGATTGATTTTCGTATTCGATTGAAAAAGTGATTTTTCAGTTTCTGTCAGATCTACTCGAGTAAGAGAGGATTTAATCGAGTACTACTCGAGTAAATTTCAGAGTACTCGAGTAAACCTGAGAGTTTTTGCAAAAATCTTTTGTTTTGATTGTTTCGATTTGTTTTGTTCGAAAATCTTTCAAGGTATCTTGTACACCTATTCAACCCCCCCTTCTAGGTGTATTCCTAGGGTTCCTTAGTCTCTCCAACCACCAATTGCGGTTTCTTCAATTGGTATCAGAGCTCGGTCGAAAGACACGAGCATAAGAGCTTTTTCGTAAAGGTCCTTTAAGAAAATCGCAATGGGTTCTACGAATCCATTTGGTGGTGAAGGTTATTCAATAAATCGTCCTCCATTGTTTGCCGGAGAAGGCTATGCTTATTGGAAAGTTAGAATGAAAATCTTTATCCAAGCCATAGATAGTGAAATTTGGAAAGTAGTTGAAAAAGGTCCTCATATCCCCTCTAGTTTAGTTGAAGGTGTAGAACAATTGATCCCCGAGGACAAGTGGAAAGATGATGATAGAAAGAAAGTACAATATGATTATAAGGCAAAGAATATCATCACATCCGCTTTATCCTATGACGAGTTCTTTAGAGTTTCTCAATGTTCTAGTGCTAAGGAAACGTGGGACACTTTACAAGTGACTCATGAAGGAACTAGTGAGGTTAGGAGAGCTAGATTGAATGCTTTAATGCGTGATTATGAATTGTTTCAAATGCTTCCAAATGAATCTATTAATGATATGCAAAAGCGTTTTACTCATATTATTAACCATTTACTTGCTCTTGGTAAGACTTTCTTACAAGGTGAACTTTCTAACAAAGTGTTGAGATGTTTAGACAGGAATTGACAACCAAAAGTAACAGCTATTGTTGAATCTAAGAATTTGGATGATATGGATCTAGCAACACTCTTTGGAAAGCTTCAAGAACATGAAATGGAGCTTGGACGATTAAGTATCAATGAAGAGTCAGATAAGAACAAAGAAAGAAAGGGACTTGCTCTTAAAGTCAATAGATCATACAAAAAGAAAGAGAGTTCCGATGATGATGATGATAGTGAAGATTCCGATTCGGATGTTGATGAAAAATAAATGAAACTTTTGCTAAGGAAGTTTGACAAATTTCTAAGGAGAAAAGGAAGGTTGAACAAAGACAAACGTAAAGAGAAGGATTCCCCACACTACAAGACCAAGACATCAAAAGAAGGTGTAGTTTGCCATGAATGCGGAAAACCCGGACATCTCAAGTACTCATGCTCTAGGTATCTCAAGAAGAAGGAGAAAGACAAGAAAAATTCTAAATCTAAAAGAGCATACATAGTTTGGGATAGTGATGAAGATAACAAGAAAAGCACATCGAGTAGTTCGTCGGATGATGAAGAAGTTGCTTGTCTCAACTTGATAACTCTAGTAGATGATGAAGAACAAAGTTCAAATGATGAATCAAGTTATCAAAGCGAGGATAGCAATGTAAGTCATACTAAATCCGAAATTTCTTCTAAATATGAATTGTTATATAATGCTTATGAAGAAATGCATGAACAACTTGAAAAACTAGTTTTGAAAAACATTGAAATAAAGAAGCTCATTTTGAAACATCAAAAAGAGATTTTAGAACTTCAAAAACAAGTTGATGAGCTTTATCTTGAAAATGAAACCCTTGATCTTATATATGTTAGTTCTTCTTGTGATTGTGCTAGTAGAGTGAATATTGTGGTTGATTGTGAGAATTGCAAGTTGCTCAAAGATGAAAATGCTATTTTGAAAAAGAAGCTTGCAAGTTTCACCATTTGTGATATTAGATTGCGCACTTTGTTAAATTTTCAAAGAGAAAATTCAAACAAGTTTGGTTTGGGTTATACTAATGCTAAGAGTAATTCTCATAGAAATGTTGTTGATTTTTCTAAAGTTGATTTCTCAAATGCACCAACATGTTTCTATTGTGGTACTCATGGACATACTTCAAATGTGTGTTATATTAAAGTGCATGGTATACCTAAAGGAGATTTTGTTTGGATGAAAAAGGGTGAGAGTCCCTACACTAACAAAAATGGATCCAAGACAATTTGGATACCAAAAAGCAAAGCATAATTGTTTTGTAGGTATGATTGAAGAGCAAAGGGCTTACAAGTGTTATTCATACATTTGCATCTTCAATTGGTATTACTTTTGCATCTCAAAAGAAGTCCTACAAATTTGGTACAAGTGATATTGTTAGATATTGATGATTATAGTATCTTCTCAATTGGTATAATTGAATTGTTCTCAAATAGTATTACTTTTCTAGGGTTCAATTGATATCATTGAGTAATGATTAGATGATCATCATGCTTTTGTGGTTTTTGTGATATATTGTCACTAATTGACATTTAGTTTTTCAATTAGTTTCTAAATTGGTATCACAGTAAGTGACAATTAGCTTTTCAATTGGTATCATTGATTATTTTGATTCTTATCTTAATTGATATCTGTTAGTTTCATGATGAACATGATGAATGTTTTGATAATGACAGTGTTTTTGAACAAGCTACAAGTGTTGATCAAGTTTCAAGCTCAACAAGCAACAACAAACATCAAATGAAGAAGAGAGAAAGCAAGCTCATGAAGACCTAAGTTTGAGTGTATTTGTATTTCTTTTATCTTTTGCCTCTCAAGCTTCATAGGTTTTTTTTATTTGGGTAGATTATTTTAGAGGGTAGTGAATCTCATTCATAAGTCATGATTTAATCATAATTTGAGTTTTCACTTAACCTAGAATCAATAGGTGGCTTAAAGGTTTTAAAGGAAAGGTTGAATTTTGAGAAAACAAGTTTTGAACATGTGCAGTACCAACTTAATCGATTAAGTGACTAACTTAATCGAGTACTACTCGAGTAGTCTGCAACTTAATCGATTAAGTACTGCTGAACTGATTTTTAAAATACGTTTTTCACTTCTCAAAATCAGTTTTCAAGTGCTACAATTTTTGGGTATTCTATATAAACCTTTTCCTATTATTTGTGATTAATTAGAATCATTTCATACAAGTTTTACAAAGAATCAAGCCACTCTATTCTCTCTCAATTTCAAAGATCAAAGCTTTTCTATTTTTATATTCTTTGATCAAGAACCTTTGAATCTCTTATGGTGAATTGTCATAACTCTTGATTGAGATTCATAGGATTGTTTTGTGTTTCTATTGTGTTGTAATCTTTGCAAGAAGGCAAGCCACTACAACAAACAAGAAGCCTTGGTGTGTCGATTTTATCATCAAGCAAGTGCATTCTTATTGAAGAAGAAGAAGAAGTCTTGGTTGTGAATCAAGCAAGGAGAAGCCTTGGTGTGTGGATTATCATCAAGCAATTGAAGACTTGTTGTGTCGATTATCAACAAGGGGTAGAGGTTAGATTAGAGAGAAGATCAATAGGATTACAAGGCAAGGGTGTCGGTTATCTCTTGTAAGCTAGCAAGAAGGGAGTCTTGTGAGGCAATCACTTGTAATTTGAGAACTCTAATTCCTCATAGTGAAGAATCTCTCTTGGTTGAAGAGGGGACTGGATGTAGCTTTCAAGTGGATGAAAGTGAACCAGGATAAATCACTGTGTCGTATCTCTAAACCCTTACTCTTTATATTCAAGTCATTTGATTGCATTCTTGGTTGAAAACCTAGAAAGATTGATTTTCATAATTGATTGAATTGAATCTTTAATTGTTCAAATTGATAGAGGGAAAATCATTTTCATAACTAGGTTAATCAATTAGAATATAGGTGTTAATCATCTCCGCTGAATCTCTGATCTTGAATGTGAATTGATTGATTTTCGTATTCGATTGAAAAGTGATTTTTCAGTTTCTGATAGATTTAATCGATTAAGTGTTCGTTTAATCGATTAAGGACTTTTGAACTTTCAGGTTTAATCGATTAATACTCGATTAAATTGCAGGTTAATCGATTAAATTTCAGGTTAATCGATTAAGTCCTGTAGAATTTGCAAAAATCATTTGTTTTAATTGTTTCGATTTGTTTCGTTCGAAAATCTTTCAAGGTATCTTGTACACCTATTCAACCCCCCCTTCTAGGTGTATTCCTAGGGTTCCTTTGTCTCTCCAACCACCAATTGCGGTTTCCTCAATTGGTATCAGAGCTCGGTCGAAAGACACGAGCATAAGAGCTTTTTCGTAAAGATCCTTTAAGAAAATCGCAATGGGTTCCATGAATTCCTTTCGTGGTGAAGGTGCTTCAATAAGTCGTCCTCCATTGTTTACCGGAGAAGGCTATGCATATTGGAAAGTTAGAATGAAAATCTTTATCCAAGCCATAGATAGTGAAATTTGGAAAGTAGTTGAAAAAGTTCCTCATATCCCCTCTAGTTTAGTTGAAGGTGTAGAACAATTGATCCCCGAGGATAAGTGGAAGGATGATGATAGAAAGAAAGTACAATATGATTATAAAGCAAAGAATATCATTACCTCCGCTTTATCCTATGACGAGTTCTTTAGAGTTTCTCAATGTTCTAGTGCTAAGGAAATGTGGGACACTTTACAAGTGACTCATGAAGGAACTAGTGAGGTTAGGAGAGCTAGATTGAATGCTTTAATGCGTGATTATGAATTGTTTCATATGCTTCCAAATGAATCTATAAATGATATGCAAAAGCGTTTTACTCATATTATAAATCATTTACTTGCTCTTGGTAAAACTTTTCTTCAAGGTGAACTTTCTAACAAAGTGTTGAGATGTTTAGACAGGAATTGGCAACCAAAAGTAACGGCTATTGTTGAATCTAAAAATTTGGATGCTATGGATCTAGCAACACTTTTCGGAAAGCTTCAAGAACATGAAATGGAGCTTGGACGATTAAGTATCAATGAAGAGTCGGATAAGAACAAATCAAGGAAAGGACTTGCTCTTAGAGTCAAAAGTGCATATAAAATGAAAGATATTTCCGATGATGATGATAGTGAAGATTCCGATTCCGATGTTGATGAAAAAGACATGAAACTTTTGTTAAAAGAGTTTGACAAGTTTCTAAGGAGAAAAGGAAGGTTGAACAAGGACAAAAGTAAAGAGAAGGATTCCCCACACTATAAGACCAAAACTTCAAAAGAAGGTGTAGTTTTCCATGAATGTGGAAAGCCCGGACATCTCAAGTATTCATGCTCTAAGTATCTCAAGAAGAAGGAGAAAGACAAGAAAAATTCTAAATCTAAAAGAGCATACATAGTTTGGGATAGTGATGAAGATAACAAGAAAAGCACATCGAGTAGTTCTTCGGATAATGAAGAAGCCGCTTGTCTCAACTTGATAACTCTAGTAGATGATGAAGAACAAAGTTCAAATGATGAATCAAGTTATCAAAGCGAGGATAGCAATGTAAGTGAATCTAAATCCGAAATTTCTTCTAAATATGAATTGTTACATAATGCTTATGAAGAAATGTATGAACAACTTGAAAAACTAGCTTTGAAAAACATTGAAAGAAAGAAGCTCATTTTGAAACATCAAAAAGAGATTGTAGATCTTCAAAAACAAGTTGATGAGCTTAATCTTGAAAATGAAACTCTTGATCTTATCTATGCTAGTTCTTCTTGTGATTGTGCTAGTAGATTGAATGTTGTGGTTGATTGTGAGAGTTGCAAGTTGCTCAAGGATGAAAATGCTATTTTGAAAAATAAGCTTGCAAGTTTCACCATTTGTGATATTAGATTGCGCACATTGTTAAATTTTCAAAGAGAAAATTCAAACAAGTTTGGTTTGGGTTATACTAATGCTAAGAGTAAATCTCATAGAAATGTTGTTGATTTTTCTAAAGTTGATTTTTCAAATCCTCCAACATGTTTCTATTGTGGTACTCATGGACATACTTCAAATGTGTGTTATGTTAAAGTGCATGGTATACCTAAAGGAAATTTTGTTTGGATGAAAAAGGGTGAAAGTCCCTACATTAACAAAAATGGATCCAAAACCATTTGGATACCAAAAAGCAAAGCATGATTGTTTTGTAGGTTTGATTGAAGATGCAAATGAATGACACATGCTCTCAATTGGTCTCAACTATGAATGTTTATATTCACATCTTCAATTGGTATCACACTTGCATCTCAAGTGAATGTCCTACAAAGTGGTAATATTTGATATTGATATATTATCTCAATTGGTATCTTCTCAATTGATATTACTTTTCTAAATGTTTAGTTAATTCAATTGGTATCATTGAGTTGATTAAAGCATAATGATCATATAATTGAAATCTTATTAAAGTATGATGCTTTGGTGTTATATTTCTTTACATTGATATCTTCTTTGTTAAGTGATATTATGATCTTTTTAGTTCTCAATTGGTATTATATTTCATTGTTATATTCTCTTACCAATTGATATCACATTTCAAAGTATAGCTCTATTGTATTTGTTCAATTGGTATCAATGTTGTAAAGAAATGATCATTGATTTCTTACCTTGGCTTAGATGTTATATTTCAATTGGTATATATTACTTTTTGATAATGCCAAAGGGGGAGAAATATGATGTTTTGAATTGAATGAAATGTTTCTCAAAGGGGGAGAAATGGTATGTTTTGAAACATGGGAGAAATATGATATTATATTTGGAGAAAGGTTGTTTTGTTGTTTTTATGTAGGTTGAGCTAAGTTGTTTAAGATAGGGGGAGAATCAAGCTTCTATCTCAATTGGATTCAAGTGTTAAAGCATTGATTGAGGGGGAGAAAGAGTCTTCTCAAGTGATCAAATGTTTCAAGCATCAACAACTTCAATGTTGAAAAGAAATGAATGTTGATCTCTTCTTATTTTGGCTTAAAATGTTATATTTCAATTGGTATATATGACTTTTTGATAATGCCAAAGGGGGAGAAATGGTATGTTTTGAAAAATGGGAGAAATATAATGTTTGTTTGGAGAAAGGTTGTTTTGTTGTTTTTATGTAGGTTGAGCTAAGTTGTTGAAGATAGGGGGAGAATCAAGCTTCTACCTAGTGGTATTCAAAAGTTAAATGCATTGATTAAGGGGGAGCAAGAGTCTCACCAAGTGATCAAATTGTTAAAGCATCGACAACTTCAAAGAACTTCAAAACATGGTTTGTCATTTTCAAAAAGGGGGAGATTGTAAGTTCCATGATGAATGTTTTGATAATGACAAAGTGTTTTGAACAAGCTATCATGTGTTGATCAAGTTCAAGTTCAACAAGCAACAACAAACATCAAATGAAGAAGAGAGAAAGCAAGCTCATGAAGACTTAGTTTGAGTATAATTGTATTTGTTTTATCTTTTGCCTCTCAAGCTTCATAGGTCTTTTATTTGATGAGTTTGGTTAGAGTATCTTAGAGGGTAGTGAATCTCATTCATAAGTCATGATTAAATCATAATTTGAGTTTTCACTTAACCTAGAATCAATAGGTGGCTTAAAGGTGTTAAAGGAAAGGTTGGTTTTTGAGAAAACAAGTTTTAAACAAGTGCAGTATCAGTTTACTCGATTAAGTATGGATTTACTCGAGTATTACTCGATTAAACTGAAATCTACTCGAGTAAACACTGCTGATCTGATTTTTTAAAATACGATTTTCACTTCTCAAAATCAGTTTTGAAGTGCTACAACTTTTGGGTATTCTATATAAACCTATTACTAATCTTTGTGATTAATAAGAACACTTTCATAATCAATTTTACAAGAATCAAGCCACTCTATTCTCTCTCAATTTCAAAGATCAAAGCTTTCATATTTTCATATTCTTTGATCAAGAACCTTTGAATCTCTTATTGTGAATTGTCATAACTATTGATTGAGATTCATAGGAGTGTCATTGTGTTTTCTATTGTGTTGTAATCTTTGCAAGAAGGCAAGCCAACTACAACAACAAAGAAGTCTTGGTGTGTCGATTATCATCAAGCAAGTGCATTCTTATTGAAGAAGAAGAAGAAGTCTTGGTTGTGAATCAAGCAAATTGAAGACTTGGTGTGTGGATTATCATCAAGCAATTGAAGACTTGTTGTGTCGATTATCAACAAGGGGTAGAGGTTAGATTAGAGAGAAGATCAATAGGATTACAAGGCAAGGGTGTGGAGTATCTCTTGTAGGCTAGCAAGAAGGGAGTCTTGTGAGGCATTTACTTGTAATTTGAGAACTCTAATTCCTCATAGTGAAGAATCTCTCTTGGTTGAAGAGGGGACTGGATGTAGCTTTCAAGCGGATGAAAGTGAACCAGGATAAATCACTGTGTCGTATCTCTAAACCCTTACTCTTTACATTCAAGTCATTTGTTTGCGTTCTTGGTTGAAAACCTAGAAAAGAGTGATTTTCATAATTGATTGAATTGAATCTTTATTGTTCAAATTGATAAAGGGAAAATCATTTTCATAACTAGGATAATCAATAAGAATATAGGTGTTAATTGTTTTCGCTGTATCTCTGATCTTGCATGTGAATTGATTGATTTTCGTATTCGATTGAAAAAGTGATTTTTCAGTTTCTGTCAGATCTACTCGAGTAAGAGAGGATTTAATCGAGTACTACTCGAGTAAATTTCAGAGTACTCGAGTAAACCTGAGAGTTTTTGCAAAAATCTTTTGTTTTGATTGTTTCGATTTGTTTTGTTCGAAAATCTTTCAAGGTATCTTGTACACCTATTCAACCCCCCCTTATAGGTGTATTCCTAGGGTTCCTTAGTCTCTCCAACCACCAATTGCGGTTTCCTCAAAGTCAAGAAGATCAAGTGCATCAAATTAGCTAGTCATTCTCTCTTTTAATTTTTAATTGTAATTTTATTTCTTTAATTGAGAGTGGGTAGCTTAGGAAGTAATCTCATCCTAGGATAAATAATTTTAATGCATGAAAAAGGTTGGGATCACATAAAATTATTCCTTGAGAAGAGAATTGAAATTAATCTTTGAAAAACTTAATTTTTATCATCTCTGGGCAAAAGACTTGAGTAGTCTGAAAATTACTCGAGTAGCAAAACACTCGAGTAATCTGAAAATCACTCGAGTATCAAAAGACTCGAGTAGTTTCCAAAAGACTCGAGTATTTTAGCCTCAAATCAGAGATTTGACCGTTAGTTCAGTACATGGGCATTTCTATTGAAAGATGGGAAAAAGACTCGAGTAGTGTCAAAAATACTCGAGTATTTTGGTTCTGACAGCAAATTTTTAACCGTTGGAATAGGGCAAAAATGGGAGAAAAAAATTTGTCTCACTCTCTCATTCCCTCTTCCATATATCAGAATTGAATGCCTTTGAACTAACCAAAAAGAAGAACATAAAAGAATATTGTGCTAAACATTCTCTTTGCTTATTCTCTCTCTCAAGTGATAAATTCTCTAACTCAATCTATTCATTCATCATTATTATTTTGTCCAAAGAGTTAGAGATTGTGCTTTATTGTTGTGGAAATCATTTGTTGGATTTCTCCACATACACATACACTTCTTGTTCCAAAAATCTTGGTGAGGTATCCAAGTACTTGGTGAGGTATCCAAGTTCTCAAGTCTTGAGAGGTTCTCAAGCAAAGTCTAAGAGGTTCTTAGCTTGGTGGAGCTCTTGAAGGTTTCAAGGAGCTTGAAGAAGAAGGAGTCTTCATCACCAAACTTCAAATTGGGGTAGAAATTCAAGAGTTTGGTACACTCTTGGAAGGGTTAGGTTGAGTGAGGAATCTCAATACCCTTTGTAATATTTCTAACAATTTGATTTTAGTAGACACTCCTAAGGTTCTTAGGGGGACTGGACTAGCTCTCTAAATAGAGAGTGAACCAGTATAAAATTGGTGGTGTTGTTTGTAACACCCTATAATTTTTTACCCTTAATTCCCCCTATAATAAAATACGGACTTAAAAATTCATTTTTATTACATTAAAATCAACCGTCAAACGGACCGAGTTTTGTTTGTTTTTCGGACTAATCCAAAATTCAACCTGTGATAAACAATTTCAAATAAACAACTAATAGCCAGCAGGGCTTCAGGTTATATTTTCTAAATCATATCAAGGCCCAATGGGCTCCAAATATATCAGAGTACATACTATTCAGAGTTTTCAGCGGAAAATAGCAAGTTAGAACCTCAAAAGCCAAAACGTGATATTTTATCAAAACAAAGTGTCCTAAGCCTCACTCAAAAGTATACATTACATTTTTTTCAACAGAACATAGGAGACTTAGGTCTATAATGTACTCTAAACCCATAACACCCTACTATCCCTGTAAGGGAAAGTACTCCTACTCGGTCGGGGGCTGTGCCAGCTCAATCTCTGTACCTGAAACTGTAAGGGAGTGAGCATTGCACATGAAATAGAAAGCAGTTTCTAACTAGACATAACAACTCACTAGGTCAAACACATTTACCAAATAAACATATATTCACAAATTGCATACCATACTCATTACAATATTTATTTCACATTTCAATTCTCATTATTCATTTCACCACTTGTTTCCTTGTATTTATTTTTCCCCGTTTCCAAATAATTCCCTTTTTAAACCCTTATCTTTTCCTTATTTTTACGGTGTATGTATGTCTCCACCAAATCGAAGGCCTACATACATACACCAATCACGATGTATGTCTCCACCAAATCGAAGGCCTACATACATCGCGTTCCCATTACCATACCTTGTCCAAATTTATTCCCTGTTTCCTTTATTCATTTCCTTTTATTTACGGTGTTTGTATGCCTCCACCAAATCGAAGGCCTACATACATACACCAACCACGATGTATGTCTCCACCAAATCGAAGGCCTACATACATCGCGTTTCCATTACCTTTACCTTATCCAATTTTATTCCCTTTTTAAATTATGTGTCCCTCAGGTCAGAGGTCAACACCCATTCATTATAATCCATTTTGTGTCCCTCAGGTCAGAGGTCAACACCCATTCATTATACTCCATTTTGTGTCCCTCAGGTCAGAGGTCAACACTCCAATACATATTTTATTCGGTGTCCCTTAGGTCAGAGGTCAACACCCAACCCATTATTTAATCCGGTGTCCCTCAGGTCAGAGGTCAACACCCATTCATTCCAATTCATATCGTGCCCCTCAGGTCAGAGGTCAACACATTTTACCATTCATATTGTGCCCCTCATATCAGAGGTCAGCATATTCATCACTTTCCATTATTCGCCACCTCAAATCAGAGGCCAACGCATTTAATCACACCACCATATTCATTACCTCACATCAGAGGCCAAAACATACTTTCATATTCTCACATCAACAATTACATCACATTTAAATACAACCACACACATTCAACAACTAATCATTCATGCAAATTCCTCATTCACTTCCTTTCTCAGTTATCACAATCATATCCAATAGCATTCTCATTCATAGTCCAACATTTATATTAAACTTCATTTCAATTTACATATTTCACCTTCTCACATTTTCGCTTTAACACCACATATTAAAATCATCTCTTACTTTTTCTTAAACATAATCCTCTTACTTCCATTTCCCATATTCACAAGTTCCATTAATAAGCCTTGACTTTTGTTCACAATTAATAATACTTAACATTTAAACTCATTTAGCAATTAAATACAAATACACACATTCATCACATTTAATTGTTTCCATTCCCTTTCTTCCTATATCAATTTATTCCCCAACACATACATATATTAGCTACAACAATTAATTATCATTTAATTCACAACCTTGCAAATAAAACCAATAATCACAGAGACCATTTTTGTGTCAACTTCATTATCAATTACCCAATTCCTCATTTAATTCAACTTAATTAATAACCAAATTTCATTTATCAGATAATTCATTCTCATACTGTGGGGTTTCCTTTTCCTAGTCATAACACACAATCATTATGCATACTTAATTAATTAGAATTTCATATTCAATAACCTAGGGATTTATAGTCTAATTTTCTCCCCTAACACATAACCCTAACAAGCATTATATACTAACTAGACCCGACTCTCTAGAACAAGGCAAGCTCACTATATCCACTCCCTTACCTCAAACACTTGGAGATAAGGTGATTTTGCTTGCTCTACACTTGAAAGCCTTGCCCCCAATTGAGTTAGAGTCCAAAGGAAGAGGGAGGAACCTAATATAATAGCCATAGCAAGAAAAGATTAACATTCATGTAATGAGTCATGCCAAAACTCAAGAAAAGTGGAGCTTCCATGACTTAAGAATCAAAAACCACCATGGATGGAGGAGAGAGAAAGGGAAAACGAATTTAGAGAAAGAAAAGAGGAAATCCATGGCATTAAACACTTACTTGAAGTGAAGAAGGAAGAGATTTGTTGACGGAATGAAGAAATCCCACTTGCTCTTGGTGGATTTGATGATGGAGAATGGAACCCTAGGGGAGAGAAAGAGTGAGGTTCGAATTTGGAAGAGAAAGAACGTGTGCTGCACTTTATTATTTTCTGCATCTACAGCGTTTAATCGAGTATTACTCGATTAAATTCCCCCCTTCTTCAGGTCTTAATCGATTAAGCTGCAGCTTAATCGATTAAGTTGCAGTATTTTCAGCACCCCGACTTTGAACGGCCATAACTTCTTCGTTAACCGTTGGATCTTCCTCAAATTTTGACACATGCTTCCCCACATATCCTACTTCACATCCAACGGTGGAATTTGTGTTTAGAGTTGTAAATCTTTTATTTTGAATTTCCTAATATCCTATGTTATTAATCCTAAATCAAGCCTTCAAACCACTAGTTTCAACTCCATGTCATTACTTCCTTCACTTTAGGCTTGACCCATCATCAATTATACTAGGAATTAAATTTGGGATGTTACATTGTTCTTTTTATAGTTTTCTTTGCTTTCAAGTAAAAACCAAACCTAAGTTTCTCTAAAGGGGCTTTTTAATTAGAGTAGTAATTCCGCTGCAATTAGGTTGTTTTCAAGTTGTTATAGCTTTATTTAATTGCTTTCTACTCTTCTATTAATCTGCCCTGGACTGGGTTAATTCATATTGATTAAAGTGCAAATTATTCAGAAACTGTTTTCTGCTAACTGCACGATTTACTCGAGTATTCTTCAGAAGACTCGAGTGTTCTTGTGATTTTACTCGAGTAGTCTGAAAACGACTCGAGTGTTCTTGCTCTGTTTCAGAAAAATTTGCACGTGATCAATTATACTTAATTGCATTCGAAAAATTAGTCTCTGTTGCATTCAGATTACTATTCACCCCCTCTAGTAATTGCTAAGCCCGCTTGTTGGTTTCCAACAAGTGGTATCAGAGCTCGGTCGAAAGATCGAGCGTAAAAGCTTTTTCAAAAAAGATCCTTTTTGAAACAATGGGCTCTAGCAATCAACAAGAAGGGTCTATGTCTCTTAACCGACCTCCATTCTTCAATGGTGAAGATTATTCTTATTGGAAGGTTAGGATGAGAGTCTTTGTAGAAGCAATAGATACCGATATTTGGGATGCAATTGAAAAAGGTCCACATATTCCTAGAAGAGTGGTTAATGGTGAAGCCGTTGTTATTCCTAGAACAAGTTGGAATGAAGATGATAAAAAGAAAGTTTCATATGATTTAAAAGCTAAAAATATCATCTTCTCCGCTTTGTCCAAAAATGAATTTCATAGGATTTCACAATGCAAATCGGCTAAAGAAATGTGGGATACCTTGCAAATTACTCATGAGGGAACTAGTGAAGTTAGAGACTCAAGACTAAATGCTTTAACTCATGAATATGATCTCTTTCATATGTTCCCTAATGAGTCTATAAATGATATGCAAACAAGGTTCTCACATATCGTTAACAAATTGATTGGCTTAGGAAAGGAATTTAGAGATGGTGAAACTACTAACAAAGTCTTGAGATGTCTTGATAGGAGATGGCAACCAAAGGTGACCGCCATCAAGGAAGCTAAGGATATAAAATCTATGGACTTGACCACCTTGTTTGGGAAGCTCCAAGAACATGAGATGGAACTATCAAGACTTCACCTAAATGAAGATTCAGACAAGAAAAAGAAGAGCATCTCTCTAAAAGCCTCAACCAAAATGTCAAAAGAGGATGAAGATGAATCTTCAAGTGAAAGCTCCGATCATGCTCTAAATGAGGAAGAGATTGGTTTATTTGCCAAGAGGTTCAACAAATTCCTCAAAGGCAAAAAGGGTAGTTCATCATTCTCTAAGGACAAGAGACCTCAAGACAAAAGATCCAAGGATAACAAGCAAAGAAACAAGAGCTCAAGTGAGAGTGTGAAATGTCGTGAGTGTGGTGGGATAGGACACATAAAAATGGAATGTCCCACCCACTTGAGAAAGAATGAGAAGAAGACCCAAGATGGCAAGGGGAAGAGAGCTTACATTGTTTGGGATGAACCGAAAAAGGATTCCAAGTCAACCTCAAGTAGTTCGGATGATGAGAAAGCCAAGCTATGTCTCATGGCCAAGAATGACAATGAAGCCTCCTCAAGTAGTGAAAGAAAAGACAATGAGAGTGAGGATGAGGTATCATCTAATTATTCTTACACCTCTTCTCATACTATTTCTTATGATGATTTGGTAAATGAATATAATGAAATGTTAACTCAATTTGAAAGACTTGCTAAAGTTAACAAGGAAAAAGGAAAGAAGCTTTTGGAGTATCAAAAGGAAATCAATGAATTGGAAAAATCTATTAATGATTTGAAACTCCAAAATGCATCCTTAGGACTTGCTAATTCTAGTCATGTTTGTGAGAATGCAAATCAATCATATACCATCACTCATTTTGAAAAGTGTTGTGAGCTTGAAAAGGAAATTAATGATTTGAAAATCAAACTCAACACTTTTAACAAAAGTGATAGAAACCTAGATCGGTTAATTGGTTCTCTTAGACACAATTCAAACAAAACCGGTTTAGGATATGTCCACAAGAAAAAGAAAAATAAAGTGATTGGTTCATTCTCAAAAATTGATTTTACAAAGAAACCAACTTGCTTTTATTGTGGAAAATTTGGACATACAAACAATAAGTGCCATATCAAAACTTTTGGAATTCAAAACGGTACTTATGTTTGGATTAAGAAGGGAGAATCATCCATGACTAACAAAAAGGGACCCAACATAATTTGGGTACCCAAAATGAGCAAGTGATTGTGTTTTGTAGGTGTGCCTAAGAACCGGAAAGCAACTTTGGATACTTGATAGTGGATGTTCTAGGCACATGACGGGAGATAAGCGACACTTCATTGAGCTTACTCCTAAAGAAAAAGGATATGTCACATATGGAGACAACAACAAAGGCAAAATACTTGGTATAGGTAAAATTGGTAATTCTTCCAACTTGGTTATTGATAATGTACTTTATGTTCAAGGATTAGAACATAATCCTTTGAGCATTAGTCAATTATGTGATATTGGTAACCATGTATTATTTACCTCTACTCATTGTCTCATAAAAAGTGACAAAGATGAATCTATCAAATTTGTTGGAAAAAGGTCTAATAACACTTACATGGTTGAATTGAATAATATCACTTCTTTAGTTTCAAAATGTTTAATTAGCAAAGAAAGTGATACTTGGTTATGGCATCGTAGGACCGCTCACATTAATGTAAATCAACTTAAGAAACTTCAATCCAAAGACTTAGTAGTTGGTTTACCAAAGCTCAATTTTCAAATTAAAGGTGATTGCACTCCTTGCAAGAAGTGTAAACAAACTAAAAATCATTTTGGTTCCAAAAATGATGTGTCCACAACAAGACCATTGGAAATGCTTCACATGGACTTGTTTGGACCCTCTCAAGTTAAAAGCTTTGGTGGCAACTACTATGCCTTGGTGATTGTTGATGATTTTTCAAGATTTACATGGACATTATTTTTAAGTGCTAAGAGTGAGACCTACAAGTCTTTTAAACGCCATATTAAGCTTGCACAAAACCAAGTAAACCAAAAAGTGATTATAATTCGAACCGACCATGGAGGTGAATTTTAAAACTATAAATTTGATAGATTTTGTGATAAGCATGGAATTGAGCACCAATATTCGGCACCTAGAACTCCGGAACAAAATGGAGTTGTTGAGAGGAAAAATAGGGTGCTAGAGGAACTTGCTAGAACCATGTTAAATGATTCTCAAGTACCTCAATACTTTTGGGCCGATGCCGTTAATACGGCTTGTTATGTAATGAATAGAATTTTAATTAGGCCCATGATAAAGAAAACCCCCTATGAGCTTTACAAAGGTAGAAAACCCAATATATCCCATTTCCATGTTTTTGGATGCAAAGTTTACATTTTAAACAATGGAAAAGATCAACTTGGAAAATTTGATTCTAAATCGGATGAGGGAATATTTTTGGGTTACTCTTCTCATAGTAAAGCATTTAGAGTTTATAATAAACGAACTATGACTATTGGAGAATCTATTCATGTTGTTTTTAATGAGTCTTCGAAAGAAGATAGTGTGTTGTGTGATGGTAGTGATGATGGAGTTGAGATTTCAAATGTTGACAAAGAGATGGAAAAATCTAAGGATGAAGGAGAAATCAAAGATGAACTTGATCCGGCTTGGAAAACGGTGAAAGCTCACCCTATTGACAATGTCATAGGAGACCTTTCAAAGGGAGTATTAACTCGTAGGTCAATTCAAAATATTTGTCATTTTGTTTCCTTTGTCTCTCAAATCGAACCAAATTCAATTAAGGAAGCAATTATGGATGAACATTGGGTTATAGCCATGCAAGAAGCACTAAATCAATTTATTAGAAATGATGTTTGGGAATTAGTGCCGATACCCGATGATCATACCATAATTGGTGTAAAATGGATTTATAGAAATAAACTTGATGAATCCGGTTTGATTATAAGAAACAAAGCGAGACTTGTTGCCCAAGGGTACAACCAAGAGGAAGGTGTTGATTATGATGAGACCTTTTCTCCGATTGCACGCCTTGAGGCAATCCGAATCTTGCTTGCCTTTGCATCAATTATGAATTTTACTCTTTATCAAATGGATGTCAAGAGTGCTTTCTTGAATGGTTTCATAAATGAATAAGTGTATGTTAAGCAACCACCCGGTTTTGAAAGTCATGAGTTTCCAAACCATGTTTACAAATTGAAAAAGGCACTCTATGGATTAAAACAAGCTCCTAGAGCTTGGTATGATCGATTAAGTACCTTCTTATTAGAAAATGGCTTTCAAAGGGGAAAGGTTGATAATACCCTATTCATCTATAAAACCAAAGAGGACATTTTGTTAGTGCAAATATATGTAGATGATATTATCTTTGGAGCCACTAACGTGTCCTTGTGTAGAAAGTTCTCTAATTTGATGAAAAAGGAATTTGAAATGTCCATGATGGGGGAGCTCAAGTTCTTCCTAGGACTTCAAATCAAGCAAGTCAAGGAGGGGATTTTTGTGCATCAAGGAAAATATTGCAAGGAGCTCCTTGGAAAATTCAGAATGGACAAATGCAAAGAAGCATACACTCCCATGAGCACATCATGCTACCTAGACAAGGATGACAAAGGTAAACCGGTTGATGTTAGTAAATATAGGGGCATGATAGGTAGTCTTCTATATCTTTCCACATCTAGACCGGATATTATGTTTAGTGTATGCATGTGGGCCCGTTTCCAAGCTAATCCTAAAGAATCACACCTATCCGCAGTTAAACATATTTTTAAATATCTTAAAGGAACAATTAACACCGGATTATGGTATCCTAGTGATGCTAGTCTTAGTTTAGTTGGTTATTCGGATTCCGACTTTGCGGGATGCAAGCTTGATCGCAAAAGCACTAGTGGTAATTGCCATTTATTGGGAAGCTCATTAGTGTCATGGTTATCTAAAAAGCAAGCTTGTGTTGCTCTTTCCACCGCCGAAGCGGAATACATCGCCGCCAGTAGTTGTTGTGCTCAACTCTTGTGGATGAAACAACAATTATCGGATTTTGGTTTAAAATTAGAAAGTGTTCCAATAAAATGCGATAACACGAGTGCCATCAATCTAACTAAGAATCCGGTGTATCATTCAAGGACTAAACACATTGAAATTAGACATCATTTTCTTAGAGATCATGTGCAAAAAGGTGATTGTACCATAGAATTTGTTAGCACATCAAATCAATTAGCGGACATTTTTACAAAACCATTGCCAAGAGATACCTTCTATCATATAAGAAGGGAACATGGAATTTTAGATGAGTCAAGCATTAGCTAATTGATTTGTGCTTTTATTAAGAAATCACCAAATATGTCTAATTAAATGTGCATTGATGCTTGATGAATAATTGGACCTTGAGATATTGTGAAAAATATGATTTTGATTGTGAGTGATTTTGATTCCAAGTTTGTGTTGATGTTCAATGTGTTGGATTTGTGAAAATGTGTTAAAAATGCATTTAGAACTGTCTGTCTGATAAAAACACTCGAGTATTTTTTATGTTACTCGAGTATTTTAATTCCAAATTAAATCGTTTTAAAATAGAAAAAGTTTTTGGGCATGTCTGATATTTTCACTCGAGTATTTTCAATTTCACTCGAGTAAATTTCATTTTACTCGAGTCTTTTAAGCTACACTCGAGTGATTCAGATTTCTCAAAATTGATGGTTTCAGATGCCCCAAAAACACTCGAGTAAATTTCAGTATACTCGAGTGAATCTCAGACCTGAGACTTTGATCTTTCAGGCTAGGCGTATTACTCGAGTACTTTCACCAAGACTCGAGTCTTAAGCCTTAGAACACTCGAGTGTTTTCAAAAACACTCGAGTAATGCGATCAGTTTTTAAGCATCAGCAGCGTTTCTGAACTTCATTTTTCACGAACCCTTCTCTCTCTTACTCGAGTTCTCTCAACTCCTTTCATCAAAAATCTGTTTTTAACTCAAATCTTTCACTTCTTTCAACTCCAAATCATCTTTTCATCATTCTTCCTCACTTATTTCACTTCAAATCTTCATTTTTCACCTTCAATTTCAAAAATCCCTTTCAAAACCCTAACTCCCAATTCTCCAAATTCTTCGTTTTTTTTCTTCCAAATTGGTGCAATATGTCTACTTCTCGCTGTCCCAAGCGTCCAAGGAAGCAAAGGAGGGAGCCCACTCCTTCACCTTCATCATCTTCAGAGGAGGAAGAGGATTTTTTCTCTGCTGCTGAATGTGCAAGGAGGGAGGCTCTGTTTGTGACTCATGCATATGGTGTACAAAGTTGGACAACTGAGGAATTTCTTGAGGGTAATGGTTTTTCTTTTGTTCAAAAGCTTAGAGACCAACATCTTATGCAGTTTATATCTTTTCATGGTCCCATCTATCTTAGGCTAGTGCGCCAGTTTTATGCCAATATTAAGGAGATAGATAGGACTAGGTATGAAACTAGTGTAGAGGGCACCCATTTTCAGATTCGCCCTAGGGATTTAGAGACCGTTTTCGGTATAACACGAACGGGGATGAACAATTACAAGGCTAATACTGATGATATTTTTAGAGACTTGCTTCACCCCGATCGTGTATATAACGAAAACGAAAAGAAAGCTGTGCACATGACCGCCTCAAACCGACTCCTCCATCATATAGTATCTCACCAACTTGTGCCCCAAACCTCTCCCAATTACTCAAAACCCACCCAATTAGAGCTTCGAATTATGGATGCTATCCTTAATGACAATTTGCTGAATTGGGATGCTATTATTCTTTCTCGGATGGTGAAGGCAGGGAGCTCCAAAGCCTCCCAAAATTTGCCTTACCCGATGCATGTTTGTAAACTCCTCCAGCACTTCAATGTGCCTATTTCTGATGATGAGGAGTCCTTTACTCCTTCGGAGGAGTTGCATGCGATTCATGATGGGCTACTTCGCCAGATGAAGATGAGGAAGCATGGTGGGAGGTATTATTGGCAGGATGAGGTGGCAGCCATGGAGGCTCAGGCGGCAGCTGAGCATGTTGCAGCTCAGCAAGGTGTGGATGCTGAGCAGTTGGCTCAGGAGCAGGCTGAGTTTGACCAGACTGCTGGTGGTGGTGCAGATGAGGATGACCCTGCTAATCATATTGATTTTAGCAATCCTGTATTCTAGGGTTACATGACTCACTTTGATGCTCGATTTGATCACTTTGATAGTCGCATGGATAGTATCGAGCATCGGATGGCTGAGCAGCAGGATAGCATTACTAGGCTTGAGTCACAGATGGGTGTTCAGTCAGCCATGATCTACTCTAGGTTGGACCAGCATTCAGCTCAGATGAATGCTCGGTTTGATGATATGATGTCTGCGTTTGGCCGTTTCTTTCCTCCACATGACCCTCCTGCGCCGGACATGTTTTGAGCTTGTGGACATTGCACTCTCTGTTTTCTGATCTTTCATGTTTTTATGTTATGTCGTTTATGGATTTTCAGTTTTTCATTTTATCTTGGGAGTTAGTTTTCTTTCTGGAACCCCTGCGTGGGTATTTCTCAGCTTTTATGATGTTGACCTTTTCATTGCAAACTTGGATTTAGTCTTTATGATGTTTTATGCTATGATGACTTTTGATTTATTTTATGCTCTGATTTTCATTGGTTTTCACATGTTTTATGTTCTCCGTTAGTCATGATTATGTTTATTGCTTATATTTAGGGGGAGTTTTCGTTATTGGTATCCTTCTTATCTCCTTCGTTTCCAAATGATATCTTTTTGATTATGACAAAAAGGGGGAGAAAAGAGGCATGAGAAGAGCAAGCACAATATTTTTTTTACTCTGATATTATATATGCTCTCGCTCTGATACCAAGTATATAGTGTGCACTTGACTATGATTATTATGATATTATGTTGTGCTTGGAATTCTCTGGATTGACAGGTTTTATAGGTTCCTATATTGAGGGGGAGCTCTCAAAAGTGATGGAACGGTTTAATTATTTTGTCATCATCAAACAGGGAGAGATTGTAGAATCAAGTCTCCAATGAGGTGGATTTATTTTGATGATGACAATATAATTAGATCATGAATTTAAAGGAAGAATTCAAGCTCACCAAGTCAAGAAGATCAAGTGCATTAAATTAGCTAGTCATTCTCTCTTTTAATTTTTAATTGTAATTTTATTTCTTTAATTGAGAGTGGGTAGCTTAGGAAGTAATCTCATCCTAGGATAAATAATTTTAATGCATGAAAAAGGTTGGGATCACATAAAATTATTCCTTGAGAAGAGAATTGAAATTAATCTTTGAAAAACTTAATTTTTATCATCTCTGGGCAAAAGACTTGAGTAGTCTGAAAATTACTCGAGTAGCAAAACACTCGAGTAATCTGAAAATCACTCGAGTATCAAAAGACTCGAGTAGTTTCCAAAAGACTCGAGTATTTTAGCCTCAAATAAGAGATTTGATCGTTAGTTCAGTACATGGGCATTTCTATTGAAAGATGGGCAAAAGACTCGAGTAGTATCAAAAATACTCGAGTATTTTGGTTCTGACAGCAAATTTTTAACCGTTGGAATAGGGCAAAAATGGGAGAAAAAAATTTGTCTCACTCTCTCATTCCCTCTTCCATATATCAGAATTGAATGCCTTTGAACTAACCAACAAGAAGAACATAAAAGAATATTGTGCTAAACATTCTCTTTGCTTATTCTCTCTCTCAAGTGATAAATTCTCTAACTCAATCTATTCATTCATCATTATTATTTTGTCCAAAGAGTTAGAGATTGTGCTTTATTGTTGTGGAAATCATTTTTTGGATTTCTCCACATACACATACACTTCTTGTTCCAAAAATCTTGGTGAGGTATCCAAGTACTTTGTGAGGTATCCAAGTTCTCAAGTCTTGAGAGGTTCTCAAGCAAAGTCTAAGAGGTTCTTAGCTTGGTGGAGCTCTTGAAGGTTTCAAGGAGCTTGAAGAAGAAGGAGTCTTCATCACCAAACTTCAAATTGGGGTAGAAATTCAAGAGTTTGGTACACTCTTGGAAGGGTTAGGTTGAGTGAGGAATCTCAATACCCTTTGTAATATTTCTAACAATTTGATTTTAGTAGACACTCCTAAGGTTCTTAGGGGGACTGGACTAGCTCTCTAAATAGAGAGTGAACCAGTATAAAATTGGTGGTGTTGTTCTTTTTATAGTTTTCTTTGCTTTCAAGTAAAAACCAAACCTAAGTTTCTCTAAAGGGGCTTTTTAATTAGAGTAGTAATTCCGCTGCAATTAGGTTGTTTTCAAGTTGTTATAGCTTTATTTAATTGCTTTCTACTCTTCTATTAATCTGCCCTGGACTGGGTTAATTCGTATTGAGTAAAGTGCAAATTATTCTGAAACTGTTTTCTGCTAACTGCACGATTTACTTGAGTATTCTTCAGAAGACTCGAGTGTTCTTGTGATTTTACTCGAGTACTCTGAAAAAGACTCGAGTGTTCTTGCTCTGTTTCAGAAAAATTTGCACGTGATCAATTATACTTAATTGCATTCGAAAAATTAGTCTCTGTTGCATTCAGATTACTATTCACCCCCCTCTAGTAATTGCTAAGCCCGCTTGTTGGTTTCCAACAGAAACAACGTTGCATGCAATACTTGTTCAAATATGTACCTCCATCACTCCACAATTCAGCCATGACTTTTAATTTAAAATTAAAATTAAACCAAATCTAGTAAAATCCAACTAATCTAGCTAAATGCAAAGTCCAGTGAGTCATAGGCTAGTTGTCAAGAATTCATCAACTTAAATATAAAATTAAAAATTACATGATTTGATTTAGCATTCATAATAGGGACAATAAGAACAACAACAAGAAGAACAACAAGCCAACAAGTCCATTTGTTGCAAGCCTGCAAGTCCAAATCCATACATGAACAACAAGAAGAAGAATAGAAATACCTATATAATGATTTAAACATTAAGATAATATTAACAAAAACATTAATAATGTAACAACATAAAAGCAACAAAGTTAGGAACAAAAGTACCTCTTAGCTTATTAATTGCAAAGCTACTCTGACTCGGCACCAGAATCCTCTTCAATGAGTTATGGGATTGGAGCAAGGTCTACATAAATATTATCAATTTGAATTTAAAAACTGGCATAAAATATACATGAGTAAGAGTATAAAAATTTAAAATAAAACAATAAAAATTACCTCTCTCAAGTTTCTCCAAGTCACCCAATAACTCCTCAACATTCGTTGCTATTGGACTTGACAGAAACCAGTTCTGTGCAGACCAAAGCTTCAACTGTCTTAGATGAAAGAGAGCTCCTGTAATAATTTAGCAACCTCTGGTGCTAAAAGCTGACTCTGAAGCAACTGTGGACACAAGCATTGTAACACCCACTGGTATTATTCCCGAATTATAAATAAAAGTATTGTAAAAATATTATGTAAATATTAATCTAAAATATGAAGATATTATTTTGTTATGTAAAAATAATTAGAAAAGTAATTTCTATTTAAATTAAATTATTTTTGGTTATTTTCAATTTTTAAACCTGAAAATAATATCAAAAAGGATTTTGGAGGGAAATGAATAAAATATAATTTTTTTAAAATTTTGACTAGTTAATCGATTTTCTAACCGGTTAAAACCTGCAAAACTGCAATCAGTTGAGGCGGTTTCAGTTCGATTTGACAAGGGAAAACGCGTTTAACCCAGAATTTTGGCACCTCCTGCTTGCATTGTGAAGGTTACTTCATGGGGAAGGAAGGAGGAACCGAACTTAAGCCCTAGGGTTGAAGGATTGGGTTCATTTGGTCTCAAAACACTTTCTTTTCAAGTTTGAACCCTTGTTTCCGTTGCTCACTTTCTCTCTCTCGTTTGGTACTCTCTGAGCATCAACACCCCTCAAAACCCATACACATCTCAGGTTCTATATCCAATCTTGATATAGAAACTGAAAACACTCAAATCCATCCACCACAGTTCGAGTTATAACCTAAGAAAGTGACCCTGTTGGTACTGAAAAGTGCAAAAAAATTGGTTCGTGAAGCTGTGTTTGTTGAATTCGTGTGGTGAGTATAGGTCCTCTCCGAGTCTGGAACTTGATTTATTTACAAGTTCATGTATCCTAGTTTCTATTCCAATCCTTTCTCACGATTTTATTTGGCTCTAACCCACTGAAAAAGTCCTGATAAAGTTGCCTTGTCAAAACTGAAAACAGAGTATTGCAGGAACCTGTCTTCGTGCCAAATCTGAATCAAACCTCTTCTTCCAGTCCTCAAACCAATCATATACTTCAAGTTGGTAAGGGAGAAGTTATCCTAAGTGCTTGAATAACAATTAATCAACTAAAAATGTAAGAGTTCCATTGAACTCAAGGGCAAACCATTTAAAGTGAAACTTGAATTGGGATTATGACTTGGAGGTCAGTTTAATCCAAATTCTTGATTTGAGCAACTTATACTTACTTAATGGAAGCTAAACAAACACTGAGTTCGAGCTTTTACTCACTATTTCTGACTTTCATGTGTTAAATGGCATTTACGGGTTTTATGTATTTGATAGTGTTAAACTGTGAAATTGGTACTTCCTTGATGTTACATACTTGCTAACATGTGTATTATGGTGTGATAAAGTTCTAATTAGGTCAATTTTGGGTAAGGAAAGAGTTATCAAAATTTGATGTGCCAAAACCCTATTTTCATATGCTAAATTCTGCAGTCTAACCGGCTAAAGAGTCTTCCTACCGGTTAAACAAGCAGGCTTGAGAATAGAAATGGAATTTTGTACAGACCTTAATTGGTTAGCACTTTCTGTAACTGGTTAAATAATGATTCAGAAAGGCATTTCTAATTTTAATAACACTTATACCTTGGCCAAATATTATGATTGATCTTGATGATATTAATTATGATTATTTGAATTATTTAAATGGCAACTACAATGTTAAGCACTATGACAAATATGACTTTTAAATTGATAATGATGTATTGAACATAAATTAAGAATTTATGAATAAGTATGGGATTGACCGGAATAGAACATTAATAAAAGAGGAAACGATAATGTTGTGCATTCACACGTGATGATGCGGATGGTGAGATAGGGTGTCGGGAAAGACACAGATGATTCGAAGAACCAGATTGAGAATGTGCAGAGGTTAGGTCTTACTGTGAATCGTCAAGTGACCCTTGGGGATTATTATGAGTGAAATGGTCCTAAGATAGGCTGGTTCTGCAGACCACGCCTGGGATAGTTTTGCTTAACTATAATATATCCTATCGACCTCCAGGGACATATCTTGACTATGGAGGACTGTCCTTTGCGTGGCTTATCCCTAGAATCGTGGATACACATGACCGTTGTGCGTGCCCGTTTGGATGAAAGACGTTTACTCCCAGTTGCTTTCCCAGACTAGTGATTAGATTATGATTTTTGGAAGAAGGGTTGTGAAGATATTGATATTGGATCCAAGAGATGGAGAATGATAATAGTATTTTGTTGGAAATCAAACTTGCCCTAAAGGACGTAAAGAGTCAATGCTAGAAGATTTCTAGAAAATGATAGAGTTTTGATGATAACAAACAAGTTTCAAGTTTCAAGCATCAAGTTGCATCAAGTCAAGCTGTTCAAGGCTCAAGCTTCAAGCATCATGTTTAGTATAAGCCTTGTCCACAGGAAATTTGTAAGGTAAGGAAATTTTATTACAACTGTGTATTGGCCAAATGAGTTTTTCAGTTTAAGGAGAAGAAAAAGAGTTTTTAAGTGAAAGTTAGTTTTAATCTTAGTTTCTGTGGAAGTGCATGATGAAACATCTCTGGATAATTTTATCTAAGTTATGAAAATCTATTTTTACATGTGCAAGAGAGGATAATCGATTACCTTCTAAAAGTAATCGATTACTTTTGTTGCATCATAGAAAAACCAGAGTGTGAATAATCGATTAAGTGAACTTGAATAATCCATTACTTTTTTAATGAGAGTAATCAATTACCTAGATCAAGTAATCGAAGCATCATACATTTTCTTGAGGCAGAGTAATCGATTACTGCCCTGATGTAATTGATTACATGATGTTGCATCATACAAAAATCAGAGTCTCTGTAATCGATTATTAGATAAGTGGTAATCGATTATATGAGTTTCATCATATACTAAACAAGAGTGAAGTAATCGATTACTTGCTATGATGTAATCGATTACTGGTTTTTTCAAATGAATTTCAAAGTTTCTATTTTAAGGGAGATAATCGATTACCTTCCTTCCTGAAGTAATCGATTGCCTCAAGTTTTATTGAAAAACGTGTCAAAATCATTTTGATTTATTTCCAGATTTGTTTTTACTTAATTGATTCTGATTTATTTTCAAAATTCCAAATTGATTTTATTTTTGAAAATATTCCTTTTTGATTTAAGTTTCAAATCTTTTATTTTATTTCTTAAATCAATTTGATTTGTTTTTGATTTCAAAAATATTCCTTTTACTTTTTTATTTCTAAATCAAATTTTATTTTTTATTTTATTTCTAAAAACTCACTCCTACATCATTCATTCTTCTGATAATTCTGATAAGGCTTTTTCTCTTCTTTTTCTTCTCCACATTCTTCAAGTTTTTCAACGTTCTTATTTTTTGAAGAAAACTCTTGTATTGTCCAGCACTCTTGTGATTTAATCTCATTAGCATAGAACCTATATTGTTGTATCCGTGTTGTTGAGAACACACTATACGATTGTAATCACTAGCTCACATCATATTGTACTGAATCTCCTAGTTCGAACGTGCGACGTTCGTGTTTGTAGGGTGATGAACCCTTGTGTATTTGGGTAGTGCTAGACGAACGGTGGGGCACCTAGTAGTTAGACTATCTGAAAAATCTAGGAAGGGTCTTCTTAGTTGTTGGTATTGAGGCCCCTAGTGAACGGAGGTTCCTAGTAGTGTGCGGGGTGCTCTGGTTGTAATTGGGTGCGACTCAATTCAAGTTTATAAAAGGCTCAAGCGGGTCGCTTGGGGACTGGACGTAGGTCTTTCGCTGGAAAGGCTGAACCAGTATAAAAATCTTCCGGTGCAAATTTCTCCTTCCCTCATCTCTTTATTTTTCGTTATTTTTGTTGCATGTGCGTTGTTGTTATTATTATCTCTCTTGCAATGTAACAATTATTTTCTCAATATATTAATTTAATTGTTTTAAATTAATTAGCGCGGTAACGATTTTCGTTGTTAATGATTTAATTCGTATCCACGCATATTAGTTTTCATATTAGTATTATTATTATCAGCTTCCGCGTAATCATTTTCATCGTTTTAATTGTTTTCCACTGCAAATTAAATTTATTGTTATTGAAAACGATTTAATGGAATATTTTCCAATGATTTTGTAAACACCCAATTCACCCCTCTCTTGGGTGACGGCTGCCAATCCTAACAATTGGTATCAGAGCAGTTTAAAGGCTTAACAACCCGAGTTGAAAGATCCTTGTAAATTGGCAGCTTTTGGGATATTTTATTTGTTTTAATATGGAGGGATTTACATTCGATGATGCACCATTTTTTGATGGAAATAATTTTTATTATTGGAGTGCTAGAATGAAAATACTTTTACAATCTATTAGTTTTCGTTTATGGCATGTTGTTCTTAATGGTTTTGATTTTAAGCGAAAACATGTTTTAAATGATTTTGATGAAAAATCTTCTTCATTCAATATTCAAGCTATGCATATTTTGAAAAATGCTTTGAACCTTGATTGCATATGCTACGATTGAAAAGTGTTTGAATGTTAATGATATTTGGGACACTTTACATATACACTATGCTACTAATGATCTTGTTGAAAGTGTAAGTGTCCACAGGAGAAGAAGGAACAAGAAGAAGTTGCTATAGAACTTGAAAGGACCAACTCCCTAGACGAAGGCTATGATGATGAAACAGAAAGCGTGGGGAGTAGCTCGATTAGCAATGACAATGAACTAGAGAGATTATTTGAAAGCTTCATGGACTCAATGGATGAATCAAGCTCTTCGGATGAGGAATCAATGGAAGATGAAAATGAAACATCCGAATACTTGGCCCATGAGGAACATGAGGTAATTCAAAATAGTTTATGTTCTAAAATTCTGCAATTTGCATATAATGATTTGAATGATGATTTGATATCTTTAGAAAATAAAAACTTGGACTCTTTACAAAAATTATCTCTAATTGAAAATGAAATTGATATTTTGAAAAATGGAGATATTTTTGATAAAGAGATGTTATTAGAAAATAGCTGCTCAACTATTTTTGAAAATTGCATTGATATTGAAAAACAAATTGAGGAAGCACTTTTTGAATGTAGTAACATTGAAAAATCTAGTTGTTCAAATTCTTTACTTGATGAAATTGAAAATAACGTGGATATCCAAAAATCAAGTAAAGTCGTTGACAATAATGTTTTTCAATGTGAAGTCAAAAATTCCAAGTTTTATGAAAATCATTTTGAAAAAGTCAAATCATCATCCAAACCCATTACATGTGATTATTGTGGTTGTTTAGGACATATTTCTCATTTGTGCTTTTATCGAAAAAATTATAACATGAGAAATAATTTGCAATGGGTTCCAAAGATTCCTAAGGAATGCAAGACTAACCCCAAAGGACCCAAGATAAAATGGGTACCAAAAGGTTCTCCTAGTGTTGTAAATGTGCAGAAAACTAAATCAAAGGGTGAATCAATTGGACAACATAAGGGGAAGTCAAAGAGTCGTTGGCACACGAATAAGAAACATGGTCAAAGTAGAAAAGTACCTACAGCAAATGCTTCTCACGTGCCAAAAAGTAAATTCATAAGGTCGAGGACCTCAAGCAAGAAGCAATGACATGAACCAAGTGGAGAAGAAAAGGAGAAAATAACAAAGATGGTACCTAAGAGGACAAGAACGAGATGGATCAATCAAAGGAGAAAGATGCGTACCAACACCAAATCTTCACATGAGAAAAATGGAAGAACCAATATGTTCAAAAATCAAAAGGTGAATCAATGGGTAAAGGCAAGAACTTCCTTGGTCAACAAACCTAAGGTATCTATCTCTTATTCCTCTTATATCAATGACTATACAAAGGTATACTTGGACTATTCTAATTTTTGTTCATACTAAGGTGGATCATGGGTGCTAATTTTTTTTTAAATATTTTTAATTATCATGATCACTCCTTAGTTGAATTAAATCATGTGTGCTTTACACCTTTTTGAAAATTCCTTTTAGCACATGATTATTTTTGGTATAGCCCTAGATACTTGTTACATATAGTGTGTTATATCATGTGTGGGTTAAATTTTTTTGTTATCTTCTATCACATGATTACACTTTATATGTGATGATGTTGTCATAGTGCATTGATATATAAGGCATGCTGAATTTATTTTGAATATTTTACATAAAGCATGACTTTGTCATTGTGATTACTGCATAAAATTATTTGATTATTCATATTCTTCCTTCACAATATATTTGATGTTTGCGAAGAGCAATGCTACTAATCTATAAGGATCCAAGTCTTTGGATACCAAAAGAAATGTTCCTAAGTATTGATACAGGTAATGCCAAGTACAGGAGAAGTTATGCACAATGAAATTCAATGAAAGAATTCCAAAGGAGGAATTAAAACTCTCTTTCATCATGATGCTTGAGGAAAAATACTAAAGAAGGGAGAAACGTGCTAATTAGTCTTGCAAGTATTACTACAAGTATCAGTATGCAACGTTCTCAACAAACTTGGTTAATGGATTCAAATGAAAAGAGAATTGGGCAATAGATACTGCATTATAAACATGATCTCTTGGAATGGAAGAAGTGCAACACACTACAAGTGGAAATTCCTTCAAATGCTGAATGTTGAATCTCAAATTGGAAGGAACTCCAAAGCTTACTATCCCTATTAAATGGGAAAGCATCACCGACGATAAGTATCACTGTCCCTTTATTATTTTATTTATCATGTGATACTTGTTTATGGGATATATGCCTTATATGACAATTTGTGCTATCATGAATTACATGTTATTATTGTCATGACATATAGGATTTTAAAGTTTTGATGATAGTGAGCATTCACATGTTTTATGATGCATTTTTTATCTCCCTTCATGTTATTCTTATTTTTGGAAAAACCTTTTAGAAAGGGGGAGAAAAATATTATTTGAATATGTGCATTGAAAAACATGTTTTGCTTCTTCATCCCATTTTGACATCATGCAGCTTTTTATTGTGTAGTGGGAAGAAATTCTTTTGTATCCCATATTGCTGATGTCAAATAGGGGGAGAAAAATTGTCCATGTGTATTTACTCCCTTATTATTATTAATGTATCTACTCAGTGTTTCAGGGGAAGTATAGTACACAGGGTGAGAAGAATCCTATTCATTTTTATCTCCACCATTTTTTGATGTTGACAAAAGGGGAGAAGTATTCTGAGCTTCATATAGCCTTTTATTCATAACAAAAACGGGAGATGAATTGCATATCAAAATGAGAGAAGGATCATGAGCTTTATAGATTATATTTTTCATACTAACCATTTGTGAAGGGAGAGATTATGAAAAGATTTTATTATTATTCCCTGTCATTTGAAATTTCCTATGTTTTATTGAATTATATTATTCTATACTGTCTTGGTTAACGACTGTGATGCAGAAACACAGAAAAGTTTTTGGAAACTCAAAAGGTTTGTCATCATCAAAAAGGGAAAGTGTTGGAAATCAAACTTTCCCTAAAGGACGTAAAGAGTCAATTCTAGAAGAATTCTAGAAGATGATAGAGTTTTGATGATAACAAACAAGTTTCAAGTTTCAAGCATCAAGTTGCATCAAGTCAAGCAGTTCAAGGGTCAAGCTTCAAGCATCATGTTTAGTATAAGCCTTGTCCATAGGAAATTTGTACGGTAATGAAATTTTATTACAAGTGTGTATTGGCCAAATGAGTTTTTCAGTTTAAGGAGAAGAAAAAGAGTTTTTAAGTGAAAGTCAGTTTTAATCTTAGTTTCTGTGGAAGTGCATGATGAAACATCTCTGGATAATTTTATATAAGTTATGAAAATCTATTTTTACATGTGCAAGAGAGGATAATTGATTACATTCTTAAAGTAATCAATTACTTTTGTTGCATCATAGAAAAACCAGAGTGTGAATAATCGATTAAGTGAACTTGAATAATCTATTATTGTTTTAATGAGAGTAATCGATTACCTAGATCAAGTAATCGAAGCATCATACATTTTCCTGAGGCAGAGTAATCGATTACTGCCCTGATGTAATCGATTACATGATGTTGCATCATAAAAAAACAGAGTCTCTGTAATCGATTATTAGATAAGTGGTAATCGATTATATGAGTTGCATCATATACTAATCAGGAGTGAAGTAATCGATTACTTGCTATGATGTAATCGATTACTGATTTTTTCAAATGAATTTCAAAGTTTCTATTTTAAGGGAGATAATCGATTACCTTCCTGAAGTAATCGATTACCTCAAGTTTTATTGAATAACGTGTCAGAATCATTTTGATTTATTTCTAGATTTGTTTTTACTTAATTGATTCTGATTTATTTTCAAAATTCCAAATTGATTTTATTTTTGAAAATATTCCTTTTTGATTTAAGTTTCAAATCTTTTATTTTATTTCTTAAATCAATTTGATTTGTTTTTGATTTCAAAAATATTCCTTTTACTTTTTTATTTCTAAATCAGATTTTATTTTTTATTTTATTTCTAAAAACTCACTCCTACATCATTCATTCTTCTGATAATTCTGATAACGCTTTTTCTCTTCTTCTTCTTCTCCACATTCTTCAAGTTTTCATCGTTCTTATTTTTTTGAAGAAAACACTTGTATTGGCCAGCACTCTTGTGATTTAATCTCGTTATCATAGAACCTATATTGTTGTATCTGTGTTGTTGAGAACACACTATACGATTGTAATCACTCACATCATATTGTATTGAAACCTTAGAGACTAGGGAGTGAATCTCCTAGTTCGAACGTGCGGCGTTCGTGTTTGTAGGGTGAGAAACCCTTTTGTATTTGGGTAGTGCTAGACGAACGATGGGGCACCTAGTAGTTAGGCTAGCTATCTGGAAAATCTAGGAAGGGTCTTTCTAGTTGTTGGTATTGAGGCCCCTAGCGAACGGAGGTTCCTAGTAGTGTGCGGGGTGCTCTGGTTGTAATTTGGTGCGGCTCAATTCAAGTATATAAAAGGCTCAAGTGGGTCGCTTGAGGACTGGATGTAGGTCTTTCGCTGGAAAGGCTGAACCATTATAAAAATCTCCTGGTGCAAATTTCTCTTTCCCTCATCTCTTTATTTTTCGTTATTGTTGTTGCATGTGCGTTGTTGTTATTATTATCTCTCTTGCAACGTAACGATTATTTTCTTAATATATTAATTTAATTGTTTTAAATTAATTAGCGCGGTAATGGTTTTCGTTGTTAATGATTTAATTCGTATCCGCACATATTAGTTTTCATATTAGTATTATTATTATCAGCTTCCGCGTAATCATTTTCATCGTTTTAATTGTTTTCCGCTGCAAATTAATTATATTTATTTTTATTGAAAACGATTTAATCGAATATTTTCCAATGATTTTGTAAACACCCAATTCACCCCCCTTCTTGGGTGACGGCTGCCAATCCTAACATATTCATGCATCATGCCATTAATGATAAGATAATGGAATATAATTTTGAACGATGGCGTGCACTTGGTTATGCATTATTACTTGTTAATTGATTACTTGTACTTGATTATTTTTAGTTTCTTTTATTGTTATTTGTATGCGCTTCGACTATGACTTACTCCCTGCCCTTTTGTTTGTTAGGTTATGGCTCAGAATATGTTTTGCGTGGAGATGAGTCTGCTCCATGATGGGGAGTGGCATTACGAGGGTCATCGGGCTATGTATGGGGGTGATGTGAAATAACATTCCGTTACCCGAATCCGTTGTCCGGCACTCGTCCGCATAGGGTTAGGATCCCTATGATTTACATCATGCATGTTCCACCAGCATTCACATACAGGCATGGATCCCCTCCACCACCAAGACGTTTTCCTAGACGCGCCATTCCGGCGAGTCCTACTCCTTCGACCGAAAGAATTATTCCCATATTCCTACTCGTCCTGGTCCTTCCCGTGGAGTCAGGTTTGCGACTCCGGAGTATGTGCCTGGTGATCCGGCACAGGCGGCGGAGGATAAGGAGGAGGAAGAGGACCCCGTCGAGGATGAGGACCTGACGGAAGGCGGAGATCAAATGGCAGAGGATGACTCCATAGAGAATTCGATCGGAAGTCAGTGGGGAACTGATGACTGAGCCGAATTCCTACTGATAGATAGTGGATGACATGACTCATTAGGTTCATTTCCTTTCTGTGTTTTATTTTATGAGTTTCGAACCGTATGCTTTGGGTCGTTATATATTTTGATGTAATATAATGTAATATATTATAATGGCCTAGAGTCTAGTCTAATTTTAAGTTAAGTTAGTTTAACTTGTTAACCTGCTGCTACCATTGATGATGTGATGTAACCTCACCCCTTTTGATTCTATAATGTATCATGATGTATATTATTACTTTGATATGTGTTATGCTTTATTTCCGCACTGAGTAGAGTAGTAATGGCTTAAACTTATGTTTCATATTTTAGAAAAAAATGGTCAGTATTTTCTGAATAAAGAAATGAATATAAGTTGGGTCGTTATAGGCATGGCCAAGACATCTCTAGCTATTTGAGCGAGAATAGGATATTTTGTGGATTTAACCTTCCACCAATTCAAGATGTCAAAATTAAGGCTTTTCTTCTCTCGGGCTTCATTAAGATACATATCCAACTCATTTTTTATTTAAAACCTCTTTAAGATTCATATCCCTCTCAAATTCCATGGCAACCGAAATATCCACTGGTGCATATGGATCCTCCATATTAATTTCATTAGAGGGTTGTGCAGAATTTTCTTGGCCATCAGAAAGGAAGGACTTATACTGATCAAACATGGTGTATAACGTGTCCCTAACCTTTTCACTCACAATACTAGCCACTTTCTTATCATGAATCTTTTCCAAACCCCATTGAACAAATTGAAAGTTGCATTGAGGATCGAGGATGACAACAATAAAGATCGTAATATTCATCTTTTGAATGTCTCCCCAATACTTATAATACTTTGATTTCATTTTCAGCCATGGAACATAACAAAGTGTCAAGACTTGCAATCCATTTTTGAAGTGTCATCATTATAACAAAATGTTCATTGAAATACAAAGAAGAAGTCACATAAGTTGTACCGAACATCTTTTTAGTGATATCATAAAACAATTTCAAGAATTTAGTAAAGTATTGGGCATTTTCCCAATCTTCTTTCTTTGGGGCACCACCTGAAAATTCTCCATCTTTCTCACCCAACCTCTTAAACCCCATTTGAAACTTTAATGTAAATTTTAAACCTATCCTAGCTAGTGGGAACATCCAATTGCACATAACACTCTTCCTTAATGTAAATTTTAAACCTATCCAATTGACTAGGAGATGCACGAACAAATCTTACTGCATTCCTAGTTTTGGAGATTGAAGTATGCATGTCCTTCAACCCATCACTAACCAAAAGATTGATTATATGTGCACAACACCTAACATGCATATACTCTCCTTTTAATGGATGAGAATTCCTATATTTCATCCTATCTTTCAAGTAAGTGATGGCCACATCATTGGAAGAAGCATTATCTTCCGTGATGGTGAAAACCCTACCTATCAACCAACTTTCTAGACATTTTTCAATTTTCTTGCCAATGGTTTATCCTTTGTGATCCTTAACAGTACAATTTCCAATCCTGATCAATGAAATGTCCAGTAAGACAAAGATAATTCAAATTTTGCACTGAAGTCCAATAATTTGTTGTTAGACATACACCTTGACTCGAATGACTAAACATACTTTTCACCTTTTATTTTTCATTCGTGTAAAGACTCCAACATTCCCTAGCAATGGTAATCCTACCCGGAATTGAGAGTTTAGGTTGTACAACACTCATGAAATAACATAATCCCTCACCCTCAACAAACTTAAAAGGTAACTCATATACAATTATCATTCTTGCTAGAGCTTTTCTGCATGCATCAACATCAAAACCAACCCCAACAAGAGCACTACCACTTCCTTTCCCATCTTCTTTTTTCAATTCTTGAAGGGAAAGGGTCTTTTGACTAGGATGCAAAATGTCCTTAGGAATCTTTTTACATTTTTTGACTAAATGAGTAATAAGATTACTAGTAACATTTTTACTTGAATCACATGCATAATGTAACACCCTCAATATAATACCTGAATTAAGAGTAATAAATATATGATTACTCAAGTAATTATGGACTTGTTAGTATTTAGAAAATGTAGGAAATAAAATTTTCTTTTATTTTCTATAGAGGCGGGTGCACAAACCAAAATACGGAATCCTTGGAGATTATATTTTATTTTAAAACTTTATACTGAATTCGGCCTTCTCTAAATCAAGAAAATCTTTTCACAATCCAGATAGCATCGGTACCTCGAAATTGTATTTTCATAGTAAAAATTAAGTGATGCTATCCATTCTTTCGTTTCGCGGAACTGATACCATTTTCAAATATCGTAGCCGAACTCTTGAAATACTTTTGTCAGAGTAAGCGGAAATAGTAGGACTATGCACAGCTGTAATATGAACATAAGATATATATATATATATATATATATATATATATATATATATATAAGTCAAGAGATACATAGTCCATAGGTCGTGTCTCCAAGAACCAGTACAAGTCCATAAACATAGATCTATATCAAAAGTAAACCATATCTCTAGAGTCCTCAAAAGTATATCTACAATATATATATATACATCTCAAAATATAAAGCTCCAGAACTGGTCACATAGATCATGTAGCAGCAGCAGTAGTAGTAGAAGTCTCCAAGTAGCTGCAATCATCATCCAACATCATCAGCAGCAAATCTCCTCCACAGCATCCATCACACCGGATCCCTGATCCTCATCATCTACCTTATGCACAAACCTAGGGATCATCATCCCTCCACTGACTCCCGATAGAATGAACGACAGGCTCGCCTCCGCTCTCGTCCTCCACAGGGTCCTCCTCTATCTCATCCGAAGGAGTGGGTACCCTGCCACCGGGTACAGGGTCAGGTGATGGCGAGACCCTAACAGGGCTCCTCGGATCAGATGGGGGAGTCTCCTCGCGGACGACTCTAGAGGAAAAAGGGTGTGAGCGGGTAGGTCGAAAACGAAAACTGTGATATGAGCGAGCTGGTCGTGTGGGAGGTGGTCAATGGTAAGTGTAAAAAGGTGGTACGTGCATAGTGTATATGATGGGGATCCTAAATCTACGAGGACGAAACCGAATCAGCGGGTTGGGGTGGTAGAAGGTAACCTCTACCTCGCCCTCAAATACCGCTCAATGATCCTCGTAGATCCATATGCCACTAGGAAGTGGCCGGATCTCGATGCAAGCGATGTAACGTGACATCACCTACAAGGGCACATGGATAAGCAATTCTATCCACATAATAAATAGAGCATAAATAAATGCACAATATGAATATGTAATTATGCAGCAATAATCAACAACCACATTTAGCACTTAGCAAGTATTTAATGCAAGTAAGATGCTCATACTTATTTTCATTTATCAATGTTAGGTTAAATGAGTGGCATGATGTATGAATCTATCTCTCAACCCTAACTCCATCAGTCTATGACACTCTCTGACGTCCATCCTTTACTTCGTCCAGCACTCAACAGTGTGTTGTACTCCTAGGTGTACAACATTCGTACATTCACCAAGAATGTACACGACAAGCTTGGAAATGGTACATAACGTGCCACCCGAGCAATGTCCCGTCATCCAAACGGAATAACCATATCATCAGCATCTCACTATGCTGGCCACGTCGTCAACCATAACGTGTCATCAAGCAAGCCGTCAGTTGGCACTCCCAGAGGCCCTCCTCATGTTACCAAAACATGATAAACGATCTATCATCCGAACTCCAGAATGAATGCAATTTCTTAACTTAAAAGAATTGATTGGTATATCTCAATTAATAATATCTCACATTATTAATTCAATAATTTCATACCATCATCAATCAATTTCTTTTAAGTCTTAGATCACTTGGATTATTATCATTTAAGTATTAACAGAATGATTCAGAATTAAAAATGGTATTTTAAGTTTCTGGCTAAAATATTCGAGTATTCTCTATAGTACTCGAGTAGTTCTTCAGTTTCCAGTTTTACTCGAGTCGTTCTTACTTTTTCAGAAAGTCAAGTTTCAGGTTTTTCTAAAAATACTCGAGTAGTTCATGAAATACTCGAGTCGTTCATCAACCCAGAATACTCGAGTAGTTCATGCATTACTCGAGTGGTTCATCAGAAAACATTCTTGCTGCATCTGTTAATACTCGAGTCCTAAACCTGATACTCGAGTCGTGGTGCCAAAAGACACACTGGTGCATCACGAAATACTCGAGTATCGAGCCATCTACTCGAGTATTATCAGACAGAACAGACTGAAAACTTGGTTTTTACATACCATTTTCAATTCTAACCATTTCAAATCCAATCCAATGATCAACAGAGTTTATATACCATATATTAAACATGTTCAAGCACTTACAACACATCAAATTACAGAATTGACAGAGATTCACAAGATTATGCATAAACTTGAAAATTCACAACTCAACATGCTAAATTGCATTATACTCAATAAACTTGTGAATTTAAGTTCAAAACAGTTTGCGTGCATCATATGGGACATGCTCTCAACAACTTTAGAGCACAAGTTGGTCTCCAAACCAATTTCCCTATTCAATCTAAGCCCTTAGAGCCTCTTGGTGGATCTCTAATCAAATTCATGAAATTTAAACTCTATGTAGTGAATAGAAAGCTTTCCCCTTACCTCACAGTCGTGAATCAACAGAAAATTTGCAAGAAAAACTCCTCCAACACCAAAAACGACTTCAAGCACCAACATGCAAGACAGTTTGAGTGGAGTACCAAAACCGAATAGGTTCACACGTGAATCAACAATAAAAATTGGGGAAATTAGTATTTCTAAACTCTCTACAACCTATTCTAACTAAAGAAACAAATTTGAGGCTCAGAGAATACGTGAGCTTACCAAAATCAGAGATCAAAGTAAGCTCCAGAACCAACTTGACAACACCCAAGCTCCAACTTTCGAGATCCAATTCTTCCACCACACACACTCTCAGATCACGATTTTGATATCTATACAAAGCTCGTAATGTGAACTTTGTATTGGTGTATAGTTTATGACTCGAATCGAAACAGAGAGGGAGAATCGATTGCTCAAACTCAGGAACCCTAGAACATATAAGTCTTCAACAAATTGGCCAAATGCCTCACAATTCGGGTTTAATTGGTTTATATAGACTGGTTGAAGGCTCATGCAGCTCGACTCGACTACCATGGACGTGTTGGGGTGGTGACTTCGTGTCAAACGGCGAGAATCGTTGGTGGTGACTCACCAAAACGCACTAACTCGTCCAACTCTGACCAGAATACTCGAGTACTCTCAGAAATACTCGAGTTTTTGAAAAATATTTATTTTATTTTCTTTCCCTCCAAAACCTTTCCTATAATTACTTCTAGGTCCCAAATCAGGGACTAATATGCAATAAATTTATTTATGCATAAATATACTTACCAAATTAAATTCACACATTCATTAATAACATAAACATAGATTTTAATCAAAGATTAAAATAGAAATAATTAATTATAATAAATTTTATAATTAACATTTCATTAATCAGGGATTAAAATTTTGGGGTGTTACACATAATAATCCCCACACCACTTGCATATGGCTCTAGGGTTAGATGGATTTGTTAAATCTTTTGTGAGGTGCTCCCAAGCCCAAGATCTAGATGTAGAACCTTTTTTTTACCTGCATTTCTAGAATCAACATCACTAGATTGAACCGATTCTGCTGCAGTTTTCCTCTTCTTGTTGGAAGCTTTAGAAACATCCTCTTTGTTCAAGTTTCTGTGTTCAAGTTAAGTGGAATACTTGCTGTTGATGTTCGATTCAACATTGGAAGCACTTGTTCTCTCAGAACTTTGACTATCTTTTTCAGCCTTCAAAATGAAAATATGTGCACAATCAGAAATGAACAAAAAAAAATTCAAACTTAAAGAAAAAACCTAAAGCATAAAAGGAAAAACTAAATTCAAAAAATTCCTATTCTTAAAATTCCAAAAATAAAAAACCGAAAATAGAAACTGAAGAATCACAAAGCACAAATGGAAACCACTCAATCTCAAACCATAAAAGGAAGTAGAAATGGAATAATCAAAACTGAATAATAGAGAATGGAAACCAGTTATAGAAATGAGAAATTACCTCCATGATGGTAATGAGAAAACAAGTGATTGCTTCTGCTTGACAGCTGACTGAGTGAGAAATTGAGAATAGCCGTAGGAGTAGGGAGTAGGGGCTAGAAAGAGTGAGAACTAAGAAGCTGAGGTGAAGTAAGAGAGTGAGGGAGGAGCGGCGGCGGCGACTACAAGGAGGGAGGTGGTGACCTAGGGTTTGCAATTGTGGAAGGGTTTGCAAGGAAGTGAATATCTGATGGGCTCATCACTCATGGGCCATACGGAAAAAAACATGTATAGAGTAGTAAACTTTATAGAATTGAAACTTATTAATTTTGAATGTTATTTCATGAGGGGTGATTTAATTAATTTATTTTTTTTGAAAAAGTTTATGGAATTTTAATAAAATTCATAACTTTTTCATACATGATCCAAATAAAACGATTTTATAGTCAAAATGATCATGTGAAAATTTAGAATATGTTTTTATAAGTGTGAATATTTAATTATTTAGATAAATTTATGAAAAACTCTAGTATTTCATCATTTAATTAATTTAAGGTATGGTTTCGATGCATTCCCTAAGGTATGAGAAAAATTGTAATTTCCCCTTTGGACCTTATTTGTTGGAAACCAACAAGCGGCCTAACAATTTAGTAGAGGGGGGGTGAATAGTAAATTGAAGTAACGATACTAATTTTTCGAATGTAATTGATAATAACAAATTACACGCTTACTGTTTTAAAACAAAAATAATTTTCTGTTCAAAAATGAATGAACTACTCGATTAGTTGATGGACTACTCGAGTAGTGTGTGTCAATTCAGACAGATAACAGAGTTTTCAAAAGCTGGGTTTTGCTAACACAAAGCCAAGAACAGAAGCGGATGATTTGCTATCTTAAGGTTCTGAAGAAAGATTAAATAACAGAAGTAAACTAAAGCAATAAAAGATAGACACAGAGAATTATTATACTGGTTCACTCTCTACCCACTTGAGAGCTACGTCCAGTCCCCCCTAAACCTTAGGGAGTGTCTAATAATAATCAATTAAATTGGATACAAACAGGATTAATTAGTGAACCTCACTCAATCTAATCCTAACCCTTCAAGAGTGTACCAAACTCTTGAACTTTACCCCAATTTCAATTGATTCTCTGTTGAAGAACCTCTTCAACCTTCCACAAAGAGAGCTTCTTGAAACCTTCAAGAACACCTTCTCCCTTTAGCAATCGAGCCTCTTGAAACCTTCAAGTGCTCCTTCCTTTCTTCAATGGAGTAATCAGATCACAGCGAAGTGGCTCCAACCAATCTCAATTGACAATGAAAAAGAAAGCTAGAATACTAGAAAGAGATTGATTCTTAGAAAGGGATTGGATCAAAGGTTCTTTTTGGGTGCAAGGTTTGAAAACATTTTTGCTCAAGATCCGTGTGGCTCTTGTTGAAGAGGTAATCATTATATTGAGTTTTCAAATCGCCAGAATCAGGGAGGAGCCTTAGAAAACTAATTAGGAAAGATTCTCCCTTGATTGCCTCTTCAACAGCCATATTAGAATTAAAATACTGACAGATCTGATACGTACTACTCGAGTAGTTGGAGCACTACTCGAGTAGTGAGAAAATTTGTGGACTCACTGTTTCTCAAGCTACTCGATTAGTTCAGCAACTAATCGATTAGTTTGAGAACTAATCGATTAGTCAAAAGACTACTCGAGTAGTTTGTGGAGACAGTGAGCAGACTAATGTTCATCAATGCAGACTACTCGAGTAGTGCACCAACTACTCGAGTAGTTACTGCTACTTTTATAAAAATTAAAGACCAGAAATGATTTTCCAAAGCACCTAGTCCCTTTCTAAGCTTTTTCAAATATTTAACTTAACTAGTATTCATGCTAACTAACTCATAATCGCTTGAGTAACATCCTAAGTCTACCACCCACACTCAACATAAATATAAAATATTACAAGGGAGCGGGAAATGGAAAACTTCTAAATGGTTGTTGTTGCTTTGTCTTCATGAAGGACAACTTGTTGATTTATTTGTCTTCATCAAAACCTTTTTGATTCTACAATCTCCCCCTTTTTGATGATGACAAATCCTTGATAATATAAACCTTGTTGTTTTGCATAAACTCCCCCTGACTATATGCAACATCAGAAACCTGCACAGCATAAACAACAACACCATTTCTCCCCCTTTTGGCATGATAAAAAAGGAGCCTAAATTAAGAGCAATATGCCAAAGGAAGAACATAATAACACATGTTGGATTATGAGCAATGATAACACTTGTTGATTTATAGCCCGAAAAGAAAACTTTTCTCCCCCTAAAACAAATATACTTATGAAGAGGCAATTTAAAAAAAAAAATTAAGCACATAGCCCTTCAAAAGTACTTGAAAAAAATTTAAGTTTTGCTTGAGGGTACCCAAATTGTTTTGGGCTTATCGGGATTTTCATCTTTCACAATCCAAACATAATAACCGTTAGACACACCATGAGATTTAATTCTACAAATATTTGAGGTGTGTCCATGAATGCCATAATAAAAGCAAGTTGGCTTTTTAGAATAATTAACATTTGAAAAAGAACCAACTTTTCTAAAATTCTTTTTATTGCCATTCATGTATCCTAAGCCGGTTTTATTTGTATTGTTCCTTTGATTTTGAAGAAGTTGATTTAATCTTTGATCACTTCTTGATAAAGTTGCAATAGTGTTTTTCAAATTTGTAACTTCATGTTCATGACTTTTGCAACTTTCACAAGGAGGGATTTCTTGAATTTTCAAAGAATCAATACTTTGTTGTAGTGCTTCATTTTTACTATTTAGCTCATCAATGCATTTTTCTAAATTCAAGACTTGCTCTTTATATTTCAAAATAGCTCTTTTTCCTTTATCATTTAATTTAGCAAGTTTCTTGAATTCTTTATGCATTTCAACATAAGCATTATATAATTCTTCATAATCATGAGACTCAGATTCGGAATCGGAATTTACCTCGGTTCCTTGCTTACTTGAAGTGAAACTTGATAATGCGCCTTCATCAAATCTACTCACCAAGCAAAGATTGGCTTCTTCCTCATCACTTGATGTACTTGAGATTGTCTCTTTGTTTTCATCCGGTGCATCCCACACTATGTAGGCTCTTTTGCCCTTTTTCTTTTCATCTTTATGTCTCTTAAGATACTCAGGACAATGAGGTCTTATGTGACCTCTCTTACCACATTCATGACATTTAATTTTATCTTTTGAAGAACAATTTCTATGGTAGGAGTCCTTAGGTTCCTTTGTTCTTTTTAAATCATTTTTATTTTTAAAACATTTACGGAACCTCTTTGCTAGTTTTTGAAAACTTTCATCATCTAAACTAGATTCGGAGTCATTACTAGAGCTAGAGGAATCATCACATACCTTAGTTGATTTTGTGGTGGTCTTTAGTGCGATTCCCTTATTTTTCTTATCCAACTCCTCATGCAAAGTTAGACGTCCTAGCTCCATCTCATGCTCTTGAAGCTTTCTAAAGAGGGTTGCAAGATCCAAGGTGTCTAAATCCTTTGACTCCATGATAGCTGTGACCTTGGGTTGCCATTCCCTGCTTAAACATCTCAATACTTTGTTAATAACTTCAGAATTAAGAAATGTTTTACCAAGAGCTATGAGATGATTTATGATATGAGTAAATCGCTTTTGCATGTCATTAACTGACTCATTAGGGAGCATGCGAAATAACTCATATTCATGCATTAAAGTATTTAATCTAGCCCTTCTAAGCTCACTTGTCCCTTCATGAGTAAGTTGTAGAACGTCCCACATTTGTTTCGCATTTTTACAATGTGAAACTCTGAAGAACTCATCATAAGACAAGGCGGACGTGATGATGTTTTTAGCTTTCAAATCGTAGGAAACTTTCTTTTTGTCATCATCATTCCAACTTGCCCTAGGAATTTCTACAACTTCATCATTTACTTTTCTTTTAGGTATATAGGGACCATTTTCAATTGCATTCCAAACATCAATATCAATCGCTTCAATAAATATTTTCATTCTGGCTTTCCAATAAGCATATCCTTCACCATTAAACAGTGGAGGACGGTTGATTGAAGAGCCTTCCCCTCCAAAAGGATTGTTAGAGCCCATGGTTTCCTTAAGGATCTTTTCGAAAAAGTTTTTACACTCGATCTTTCGACCGAGCTCTGATACCACTTGTTGGTTTCCAACATTATTTACTATGCCTAGCTGCCACATGAGGAAGAAAACATTTAATTTTCTTTTCAATTTATAGTCGAGACGTAGGATTTTTTGAAATAAATAAAAAAGCCTTACGTCTTATTCAAGACGTAGATGTTAACATTATATACACCAGCTTTAAGTCTCACATAAGACGTAGGTGTATAAATAAAAATAATTGTACGCCTCAACAGAGACGTAGGACATTTTTTTATTATTTTTTTAGTCCTACGCCATATATAATAAAAATTCGGAGATGGTGATGATGGCTTCAACTGTAACAACAGTACTAGTGCAAGTGTGCATTATTTTGAAATTAAAATATTAGAAGTAATAGTGCAAGTGTGCAGTACTAGTGCAAGTGTGTACGTCAATGCAGGGACGTAATACAATGTTTTCTTGTATCTTGTTTTTGTCTTATTTATGTAAGTATAAAAAAAATGTCCTACGCCTCTGTCGAGACGTACAAATAATAATTACCAAAATTATCGTTTTACCCCTGCTTAAATTTAACGAATTTAAAAAATATAAACCGGAAAAACGGATTGGACCAGGTAAAAAACACAAGGTGCAGCGTGCACCAAACCCCAAGCAAGTCCACTGAAGCCGGCACCTTGTTTTAATCTTTGAATCTATGTTTGAATGCTTAAAAAGTGTCTAAGAATCCTTATAATTGATTATCCAATTGGTTAGAGTTGATTGTTAACCAAGAAACAAATTTCTTGAGAGTTTTGCTCTCAAGTAGTTGGTTTTGTTAACTTGTTAACCGCTTAGCAACCATTTATTTGTGTGTAAATTTTGACCATTTAATCGATTATCAATTCCTCCAACTAGTTTAAATTTTGACCATTTAAACTGACACTAACTTTCTTGTTTTTGAGCAAAATCGAAAATCGCTTAAAGTCACCACTACATTTATTCACCCCCTCCCCTTCTAGGTGTAATTAGAGCCCTTGTTATTTAACACTAAGTACATATTCTAACAGTATGAATTTTGGTTATAATCCCATCAGATGCAATACTATATTATTGTCTTTTTGAAGAGAGCAGTTGAAAATAGAGTTATAGTTAGAGTGAAGGGACACTTTGGTCCCTCAAGTTTTTCGACAGGGATACTTTAGTCCCTCAAGAAATTTAATTCATTTTTAGTCCCCAAAGTTTTCCAAAAGTGACAATTTAGTCCCTGTCCAATTTCCGATAGGTACTTCTTTGAGGGACTAAATTGATACTTTTGGAAAACAAGAGGAACTAAATTGGTACTTTTGGAAAACATGATGGACTAAAAATGAATTAAATTTCTTGAAGGACTAAAATGTCCCTTCGAAAAACTTGAGGGACTAAAATGTCCCTTCACTCTTATAGTTATAAGTTGTTGCTAGGAAGAGAAAGATTCTGAAATTATAAATTTTTAGTTAATTTATACTATCAAGCCCCTAAAGAATATGTATGCAGGGTGCTAAATTGGTTTTTGGCTACTGTGATGATTAAATTGAAACCCCATAACAATGTCTTACGTTGTTTTGATGTGTAAATTACATTGCAGGGATGATTCAAGCCCCAAAACATTGTATTGATTGCTGTGATAATTAAATTCCAAGGTGCTAAACTATTTTTTTTCTTCTATGCTGCTTAGATTCAAGTCACTAAACACTTCATTTTGATGTCATGTGCCAAAAAGATAAAAATAGGGCTAGTCGTGGATTGGATATTAAACAAATCCATACCAAACCGAAATGAACTGAATGAAGGGGTTTGGATTTTTAAACTAAACCTATTTTAGTTGATGAGATGGATCATAACTGGCCTAGATCATTTTTGCATCGTTTTGAGATGAGATTAGGAACAGAGGAGAAGCGAGGGGTCCAACAACACTAATGGCATGCTGATGGGTCTAGAGGAGGCTTTAACGACAGTGACAATGTCATATTAGTTAAAGGAAAAGAGGTATTGCAGAGTGAAAGATAATAGCAGAACAGAAATAAAAAATGAAAAGAACCAAATAAAAGTAGCTTTGGACACAAGAAAATTATGGAATGAGTGCACTTCAGTGAGATCTATGCGGGATCACTGGAATCACTCAAATTCATTAAAGTGCAAGGAAATCCCTAACGTGAGGTTCAGTACAATAAGAAGAAGAAAAGGGTAAAGTGCAGAAAAATAAAGAGGGTACAGCAATGACAGAGAGCCCAAGAGAGAGAGAGAGAGAAGAATTCACTCAATCATTGCCTAAAACTCCTGCTTCCCTCATGACCAACCATAAATCATTTCCATTCCCACTGATACCCACCCATACGTGCGTTTGGGTACCTTTTTCGCACATTCTCTCTGCCCCTCTGTCCCTTCTCCACGTGTCCTGGCTCAATAACAGAATCTGATGCCTCTTGCACATGTATTTCCTCACCTTGGTTTGTACCATTTTGCCCTTCCTTAACTTTATTCGTTACAATACCTCCCCCATTGAAATCAACCTTGTCCTCAAGGTTGTAATGAGGATAATTCTTTAAGAATTCTTCTTTGTTTTCCCAAGTGGCCTCTGCTGGACTTAGACCTTCCCACTGCACTAGTATCTGTGGAATTTTCATAGTACCTTTAATCAACTCTCTAGTACTTAGGACATTAGTAGGTTGCAGTATAGGACCTTCTTCTGCAGTTGTTAATGGCAAAGGAATGTAAGGTATTTCTGTGGTTCCTTTGTATGCTTTTAGTTGGGACACATGGAATACTGGGTGGATTTTGGCATGGTCAGGTAAGAGCAATTTGTAAGCTACTAGTCCAATTTGCTCACTGATTGGGAAGGGGCCGAAATATCTCATTCCAAGTTTCTGGTTTTTCCTCAGAGCTAGAGACTGTTGTCTATAAGGTTGCAACTTAACCAAAACCAAGTCTCCAATCTGAAAAACCTTGAAAGTTCTTTTCTGATCAGCATATTTTTTCATCTTTGCTTGAGCCTTGAGCAAGTTATCCTTAAGATGACTGAGTAGTTTATCCCTTTGCAACAGCTGTTGTTGTACATTAGGAGGGTCTTGAGAGCTAACTGTATATCTGATAAGAGTTGGAGGAGGTCTGCCATAAACAACTGTGAATGGGCTTGTTTAATGCTGCTATGGTAGGCTGTATTGTACCAATACTCAGCCCAAGGTAAGAGTTTGGTCCAATCCTTAGGATTCTCAACAGTGGAATACCTAAGGTATAATTCCAAACACTTGTTCAACACCTCAGATTGGCCATCTGATTGAGGGTGGTAGGCTGTAGAATAATTAAGTGTTGTACCACTCAATTTCAGTAAATGTTTCCAGAAATTACTAGTAAACACCTTATCCCTGTCTGATACAATAGTTTTAGGAAAACCATGTAGTTTAACCACATTCTTGACAAATATCTTAGCCACTTTCTTACTGTCAAAGTCAGATTTAAGAGGAGCAAAGTGTGCATATTTTGATAGCCTATCAATGACTACCATGATGACAGTGTACCCTTCTGATTTAGGAAGTCCTGTAATGAAATCCATTGCAATATCCTCCCATATTTGTTCAGGTATTGGCAATGGCTGCAATAATCCAGAGGGCAGTGATGTTTCAGTCTTGGCTTGCTGACAAATGGAACATTGTTGGACAAACTGAGTAACATCTTGAAGCATGCTGGGCCAAAAAAACTGATCTCTTATTCTAGCCAAGGTTCTGTATATTCCAGAATGTCCTCCCAAAGGAGAGGAATGAAACTCATTTAAGATTTTCTGGATGAGTTGCCGTTGGTGAGGAATTCTGATTCTTCCTTTCCAAAATAGTAAGCCATCACAGCTTGTATAGTTGGGGTTTTGAGAGTTGTTTGAGGTACAAGCTGTTATAATTTTCTGTAATTCAGTATAAGCTGCTAAAGCTTCTCTCACTTGTTGTATCAATTCAGTTTTAACCTGAGACCAATGCATGAAAAAGGACCTGGATAGAGCATCAGCAGCTTGATTTTCTCTGCCAGGTTTATATTCGATTGTGAAATCATACCCCAAAAATTTATGGAGCCATGCTTGCTGTTCAGGAGTTTGAAGACTCTGATCAGTAAGGCTTCTAAGACTTTTTTGGTCTGTTCTTATGATGAATTTATGGCCTAGCAAGTAATGCCTGAACTTGGCAATTGCTTCTGTGATAGCATAAAATTCCCTTGTGTAAGCAGACTGTTTCTGAAGTCTCAGGGAAAGTTTCTTAGAAAAGTATGCTATTGGATGGTTATTCTGGCTTAACACAGCTCCTACACCAGAACCAGAGGCATCTGTCTCTAAAACAAATGGCTTACTGAAGTCAGGCAAAGCTAAGACAGGTGCAATAGAAAGTGCTTGCTTCAGATTCTTGAAAGCTATCTCAGCTTTTTCAGACCAGTTGAAGCTATCCTTTTTAAGTAAATCAGTTAAAGGACTTGCTAATGTAGCATATCCTTTGACAAATCTTCTGTAGTAGCCAGATAGACCCAAAAATCCTCTTAACTGTTTAAGGTTAGTGGGAGTAGGCCAATTATTTATAGCTTCAACTTTCACAGTTTCCATTGCAACTCCTTTCCCAGAAACTGTGGGCCCCAAGTAATCTATTTGTGTTAGTCCAAATGAACACTTAGACATCTTAGCAAATAAGTCATTCTGCTCAAGTATGTGTAGAACCTGCTGAACATGTTGCAAATGTGACTGCCATGAAGGACTATAAATCAGTATATCATCAAAGAATACTAATACTGATTTTCTGAGATAACCTTTAAAAATATCATTCATAAGACTCTGAAATGTGGCTGGGGCATTTGTTAATCCAAAGGGCATAACTAGCCATTCATAATGGCCTTGATGAGTCCCAAATGCTGTTTTATGCCTATCAGCAGGATTTACAAGAATCTGATGGTAACCAGACCTTAAATCCAACTTGGAGAAGAACTTTGCACCAAAAAGCTCATCCAAAAGCTCTTCTACAGCAGGAATGGGAAAGCTGTCTTTAAATGTTATTGCATTTAAAGCTCTGTAGTCTGTGCAAAATCTCCAAGTCCCATCTTTTTTCTTAACCAAGATTATTGGTGAAGAAAATGGACTGGAACTAGGAATGATTGTACCCTCATCAAGCATCTCTTTAATCATCAGTTCAATCTGCTCTTTTTGACTGTGTGGGTACTTATATGGTCTCACTTTCACTGGGCTACTGCCTGGTGTTAAGGGAATTTTATGGTCTTGTGATCTAGGTGGGGGTAGGCCTTTGGGTTTGGAAAAAATTCTTTTGTAGTGGTATATAAGTAAGGCTAGTTCAGGTTCTATATTATCAGGGATTTCTTGCCAATGGTCATGGTCAGAAAATTCAGAAACTAACTAAATTGTATAGAGTTCAACAATGGAATCAGTCCTATTCATTCTCTTCATGTGATTAAATTGAGCTTGAGCTAAAGGTTTTGGTGTATCAGCAGAAAGTGTAATTAGTTTTTTGTCTTTATAGAACTTAATGGTTAAGGCACTATAGTCAGCTATATGAGGCCGTAAGGTGGCTAACCAGGCAGCACCTAGAACTAAGTCAGCACCACACACAGGTAAAAGATAAAAAGGTAATTTGCAGAGTTTGCCCTTGTACCTGGACTGTCAGATTTTTGATCATTCCTTCAGTAAACAGTGTATTTCCATTCCCTACCAAGACCTGAAATTCATTTGCTGGTTCTACTAGTAACTTCAAATGGTGAGCAAGCCTTGGTTGAAGGAAATTGTCACTACTTGCACTATCAAGTAGTATGTGAATTTGCTTCCCATTTATGGAACCTGTGAACTTCATAGTACCAACACCAGAGGCTCCATTCAAGGCATTCAAAGACAAGTGATGGATTAATTCCTCAGCCTTATCCTCTTCACTCATTTCTGGTTCTAGCATAGTTTCTTCTTCATTTTCCCATTGTAGAAGTAAATACTGTTTGTTAGGACTTTATGTGTAGGGGTAAATTTCTCATTACAAGTGAAACACAAACCCCTTTCCCTTCTGGATTGCATTTCTGAAGGAGACATTCTTCTTACATTACTGGTTTTGGTTGGTATAGGTGTTGTTTTCTGGTTTGGTGTTTGGAGTAAGGGTGGTTCGGTTGGATTTGTGAAGGATTGTGTGGTTTGTGAGGTATATGGTCTAGGTGAATAGGAATTATGTGGTTTCGGTTTGACAACATACTTCTCTTCATACAGTCTTGCTAAGGAAACCGCTTTCAACAAAGAATTTGGGGCTTGAGCGATTACCTCTCTCCTTATATCAGCTTTTAATCCACTGATAAAGCAATCCAACAGTGCCTCAGCACTGACACCATAGATCCTGTTTGCAAGGGCAGTGAACTCATGATAATACTCATTCACAGTATGTTGAGTCAACTTGAATAGGGTGGATCTTGGTGAATCGAAGGGCGAAGGACCAAATTCTAGCTCTAAGGCTCTTGTTAGTGTATTCCATGAGAAGAAGGGGTTGTTTCTCTGCATTATCTGGAACCAAGGCACCACTGTCTTCTCAAAATGAACCGAAGCAATCATAATTCTCTGTTCATCTGGAATATTATAGTATTCAAAAAACTGCTCGGCCTTGAATATCCAATGTAACACCTCCGATCCATCGAATTTTGGAAAATCAAGCTTAACACCTCTCACTTGAAACGGTGATGAATGTTGTCTTGAGTTCTGATCTCCATTAGGGAAACGAGCTTCCAATATTTCAATGGCAGCCCTGAGCTCACTGATTTCTGAAGAACGGTCACAATCTCTTTTTTCCATGAAGTCAAGAATACGTTGCAGCTCAGGTGAGGTTTTATTATCTTCCATGATGAAGAGATGAAAGCACCAATGAAAGATAATAGCAGAACAGAAATAGAAAATGAAAAGAACAAAATAAAAGTAGCTTTGGACACAAGAAAATTATGGAATGAGTGCACTTCAGTGAGATCTATGCGGGATCACTGGAATCACTCAAATTCATTAAAGTGAAAGGAAATCACTAACGTGAGGTTCAGTACAATAAGAAGAAGAAAAGGGTAAAGTGCAGAAAAATAAAGAGGGTACAACAATGACAGAGAGCCCACGAGAGAGAGAGAAGAATTCACTCAATCATTGCCTAAAACTCCTGCTTCCCTCATGACCAACCATAAATCATTTCCATTCCCACTGATACCCACCCATACGTGCGTTTGGGTACCTTTTTCGCACATTCTCTCTGCCCCTCTGTCCCTTCTCCACGTGTCCTGGCTCAATAACAGAATCTGATGCCTCTTGCACATGTATTTCCTCACCTTGGTTTGTACCATTTTGCCCTTCCTTAACTTTATTCGTTACACAGAGGTTCAATGAAGGAGAAGCGGTATTATTGCTGAAGCTTCAATGGAATTGTCGTATGCTCGATGAGAATCTGATGGGAGGATCACTCTCAAGGTGGTGAGTGCGCGAGGACAACTATCACTGTAGTAGGGTTTGGGTAGCATGGAAATAACGAATGAGAGAGGAAAAGAGCGCGAGGGACGGTGAAGGAGAAGGGTTACGGTTTCTCACATTCAGATTTGTTAGTGATGAGGTGAAATGGATCATCTTATTGGACCACGCGTTAACAAATGTTCCAGGTTTGTGGTTTTTATAAAAGGAATAAAAGAATTTATTTGAAATTTTTTGCATATAGGATAATAAAATAAAGTATATTTCTATCATGCAATCCAAAATTGGATGGTTGCTATACAACATTTTCTTAAACTAATAAGAAGTTGTTACTTATGTCATGTCATTATTTGAAGTAGTTAAAATTAGTTTTTTTCAATTTAGTCCAACATAAAAAGTAAATTAAAAATTTAGTCCTTTGTACCTATAGACAAATTATAATTTTTTTTTAAAAAAATTAAAAGTTATAATTTGTCTATAGGTACAAAGGACTAAATTTTTAATTTACTTTTTATGTTAGACTATATTGCAAAAAACTAATTTTAACTACTTCAATTAATGACATGGCATAGGTGACAACTTCTTATTGGTTTAAGAAAAGGTTGCATAGCAATCATCCAATTTTGGATTGCATGTTAGTAAGTCCCTCAAATAAATGCCTTTATTTGAAAATGGTGAATAAATTTTTCCTTTTTAAAATACATTTCACTCAAGGATTACAATGGAATCGAGCAACAATAAAATATCATTATAAATATCTCTTTCCTCAACTTGAGTCTCTAGTTGGACCGAGTGCTTTTGCACGAAGCAGACTCTTTTTGATACCCATACTTCAAAGCCTAACAAACAACATGGGATATGGAGTAAATCATTGTCATATCATATTATGAGATTAAGTGATTGATTAACTAAAAGTAAACAATCACATATATCATTTCATAATGCACATGATGCATGAGAGGAATTAATATCCTAAAACATCAGACTCACTAATGGTATGTCATCTGTAACATCCTGATTCTTTTATAAAGGGAATAATATAATTTATTAAAAGAGTTACAGTGGAAAATAAAAATTCCCTTTACTCAAAAATGGTGTATAAAATTTTTCCTTTTCAAAGTACAACATCTCAGGGTTACAGTTATAAGGATTAGATCCAATTGAGCATCTTCCTTCTCCGCATGAGTCTCTGGCTTGGACAGGCTTGCTAACTTTGGTTAGGACTTGTACCTACCAAACACACATGGTAGATGAGAGTAAATCACTTGTCATATCACATAAGCAGAGTAATGATTAAGTCACACACATACAATCATGACGATTGATTTGAGTCTAATATATGATGTTTTTGGGCATAATTTCACTTCCTTTTGCTATGGTTTTGGCTTGTTTCTCTTGTAAATATAGGTTTTTTTATTAGTTTTAGGATTTTTGTTAGGAATAGAGTCCTTTATTTGAACGTTTTGATCCGTTTTGGATATGTTTCAGGTACTTTTGGAGCTTAAATGGAGAAAATAATTATGGAGTTGGAAAGAGCATAAGAGGACCTTGAAATTGGCGCAAGAACGGAGCAAAACGGAGTCAGACTTTGCATCACACGCCCACGCGTGCAGACCTGCGAGCGTGCTTTCTTTATATAGAATATCATAGCCATTGACTGCTATGTCCAATTGAAACCCAATCCCCAGCAAGCTGTGCAGATGTTTGCTCTCCTACAAAAGGAGTGGATTGGCCTAAATGCCTGTACCTGGAGGAGCAATCAACCATGTGCTAATGAGTTACACCTTGACTAACTGAAGAAGAGCCTTGAGCAATTCATCACTGTATCAAGAATCAAAGCATAATGACAAAAAACAAAGAGATAGTAAGCTAATATAATATGATCTTGAATCTAAAGGAAATATCACCACTCATATAAAACATAGTAGCACCACACATGACAAAAAAAACTCAGTTATCCACAATTAGGAAATATCAGCATTGCAGACATTTTAGCAAACACATAGTTAGCATTAGAAAATCCATTCCTTCCTAAGTTATATACATATCAAAACTAATGAAGAGGGTATCCATTCCTTCCTAAGTTTTTTGTTCCCATAACAGCAATAGAAAACTCTAACTTCTACACTTATAAAGACATGAAATAAATCTAAATCTTAACAAATTTAAATGTGTACTTAGTGTTAAAATGCATACCTATGCCAGCATCTCTGACATATTAAGCGGTCATTGAGTCTGAAAATCTGAAAAAGCAAGTAACAAACAAAAAACAAGTGAAATAGAGGCTCATATTGAGAATTAAACAATGAAAATTAAGATCAAAACAAAGACAAATTCAAATAAAATAGAACATTGAAAAATAGAGCCATAAAAACATCAAAGTGGAACAAAAAAACCAGAGCAAAAGCAAAATTAAGATCATCATATTTTCAAGTGAACGAAAGTAACCATTGAAAATAACATGTATTAGTCACCGTGTTAGCTGAAACCCCAAACCTCAAACTATAGGATCTAAAACCAGCAATTAAATCAAATTTTAAAACCCTAAACTCCAAAGTGCATACAAAAGAAATAAAGGAACTTGAAGCTGAAGCAGAGAAATCACATTTTAAAACCCTTAAAATAAAAAATGTAAGCAAATAGCAAACCGCAATAACTAGTGCCTCCTTCAACTAAAAAAAAATGCAAAAATTAGGGATTCAGAACGAGTGAGAGAATATCTAGTGTTCTGCAAATATGAAAACAGAGTTAGGGTATTCAAAAATAAATCAAGATAAGAATTAGGATTCTGCAAAAAGAATTGGGGATTCAGAAATCGGACCTTCAAACGAGTGAGAGAAAGCAATGAGGATGAAAGCTGAACTAACGAACCTGAATGGAAGGAATGAGACTCTCACCGGAGTTGAAGATGAACGAGCGAGAGTGAGGCTGAACGCGAGAGTGAAGAAATAAGGATGCTTACATCACTTTAAATTTAACACACACAGAGGTTCAGAGACAACTTTGAGGGAGTGAGTGGCCATGGAGGAGTAGAAAAGAAGAACTTGTGACCACTGTGAGGGAGTGAGTGAATCGCGAGAGTGGAGAAGAAGAGGGAGTTTGGAAGGGAAAGAGTGATGATGGTGTGAGGCCAGCGAAGAAGAGTGGTGATGGGGTAGAGAAGAGGCAAACATAGAAGAGAAGAAGAGGCCATCGAAGAATAAGAGAAGAAGAATCCACCGAAGAAGAAGAGAAGAAGAATGGGGTAGTTTTAGGGAAAAAAAATTAATTTGGTTAATTATTAACAATAGTAGTAGAAGAACGTAGAATAGTAGAAGAATCCCAAATTTTTTAACATCAATAGCACATTCAGGAACGGTTTTTCCATGAAGTTAAGGCAACGGCTATAAAAATGTGGTCCTTCATATCAACAATGACAACACCGTTGCCTATATAAAAGGATATGTTGATATGTAATTTTTTGCAACAGATACGAACAAAAACTGTTGCTAATTAGTACCAATTGCCTACACACAAAAAACCGTTGCTTATTCCATGTATAGGCAACGGTTTTCTAACCGTTGAAATTTTAGTGTTGCCTAAAATAAAAAATGTTGTAGTGTTATCACCGTTTTCGTTTTCGTTTTGTTTACCGCTCTCACCCTTTTACCTCTCGAGTTGTCCGGGAGGATACTCCCACACTTGATCCGACGATTCCAGTCGGGGTTGCACCATCACCCGACCCAGTACCCAGTGGTAGGGTACCATCCTCGTCGGATGAGGTGGAGGAGGATCCTGTCGAGGCAGAGAGCGGAGACGAGCCAGTCGAGCACTCTACTGGGATTCAGTGGAGGGATGATGACCCTTAGGTATGTGCTAAGTATAGATAGTGTGGGTCAGGGCCCCGATCCGCAGCTGTTTTGGACTCTTTGGTGGATGGATGGATGTCTTGCTAGTGGCTTGGACTACTACTACTGCTACTACTACTTCTACTGCTACTTCTGGATCAGCTCTGGAGCATTTATTTTTGGGTTGTTATATATTGTACATACTTTTGGAGAGCTCTAGAGTGTAGATACATTCTTTATATATTTCAGTTTTATGGACTTGTACTTGGACTCGGTTACTTATGACTTCGTGGAGTATGTACTCTTTTCACTAATATATATATATATGCTATGTTTGTAACACCCCGATTTAGTAAAAATCCCGGAATTTTCTTTTAGTGACGTGAGTATGAAGTCATCTTGTAAAACATTTCTTGTTCCAAAAACATTTCCATTAACAATCTAATCCTTCATGTCACACATCACACGTCAAGTTCCAATTTGAGGTGTTACCAATACCGCGCTTTGTAACCCGACTCATCATAGTTGTAAATTATCAATACTACTTTATGTATCAAATTTAAAAACATTATTATTGGTACGAGGTTACATGATATCCGAGCAAAGTTATCAGAGTCTACCTGAACCAAGATACAATGCCACAGCAGAACATAATGCATACTAAAGAGAACGAACAACCTTCATCAATAAAAGCTGTTGCAATCACCTCCATCGCATCACGTTCCTATTCGTCCGCATTTGAACACTCCATTAGAAAGATATTCCACTCGAGTCCTCCTCAATCCGCAGATCCTTCATCTAATTGGTCGACAAAGGATCAATAAGACAAAAAAAAAACCAAGAGACAAACAGAGAGTCAACGTTTCCAGGCGGAAAGCCAACGGTGTGGAATTACAGCAGGCAAGCATATTAAGATGGACAATTAAATAACAACACATCAAATACACATTCATAATTCATTATTCTCCTTTATATTTACATTTTCACCATTTATTCTCATCAACATCTATCGTCATCATTCTTCCTTTATCGAACTTAACGTTTCAAGCCACAATTCCAAACTCTTCCTTTAGTCATAGTTTCGATCCTTCTTCCTGCCCGAAGGCTCTCTTGGATACCACATACCCTCATGATTCTTGTTTCACTTATCAAGGATTATACTTGTATATTTATACAGTTTTCTTATTAAGTTTTATTGAGGCTCATCCATCGACGACAGGGGTTTAAAGATAAGTCATCGTGGATCTGGGTTAGCACACATACATCTCCTCCAATCCATCCAAGCCTAGTCGGAAGCAAACGGGACGTACATGTACCTTAACCCACACAGGTCGAACAACCGAGAAAACGAGACGTATATGTCAAGACCACAACCGTACGGGCCAGCCATCATGACAATCAATACTTTAAATCATTCGACTGCCCGCCTCGTTCAGGTTCCCTTTCACCGTTTTGAATTTGATCAAGGGGGCGACAGTACTTTTCTAGTTAGGTGTGCAGAACACGCTACGATCCCCTGGGTCTTAAGTCCCGATCACATATAGACTAGTTTCGCCTAGAAAAGTACTCCAGGTTACTTGACATTTCACCGTCATCACCCTCCCCTATCACAATCACACACCTGAGTATCCGCAGACAAACAGGGTATCTTCCTCTTCACTACTTCACACTCAACTCACCGCATTGCAATTAAAGTCTTTTAAATATTTTATAATGTTTTATTATTCCTAGGTTTGGCGAGTCACCCTTGTTCATCCCTTCGGTGAACCTCGACCTCTAATCGCTTCTTTTGCATTAACGCTTGTTCATCGTTACACGATCGTCAAAACAGCTCAGCACATCGAGAAGGCTCCTTATTCAGCAACATATCACGTCAATCTTTCACATCAGAGGTTCCTCGATCCGGCATATGTTACGATACTTCTTTCATTGCTTTCATGTATGCAACATTGATTTCCGCTTGCATTTTTATTTATCATTTCTTTCGGGATAAGCATATCATAACGTTTCCATCATAACCATAGTAACTCGGTCTTTCCACTTTACTTTCATTATTTCTAAAAATCACCAATCTTTTCATTACGTACTTTTTAACATCATCACATTATTCCCATCAATAACATTATTTTACTTCATAATCAAGGCATGGCAACATTTCATATAACATGACAACTTTAATTTCAGATAAAGTTCAGCAGGGATAAAGCAGCATATCATAATATTTCATCATCAAAAATAAATAGCATCATGTCATAATATTATAACCAAAAAGGGATGTCTTAGTCCTGCGTATAAGTGGCCAAACATACACAGCCAATTGCCACTATACGACTGACTCATAGACCCCACGTTCCGGCTTTTGAGATGACCAGGAACAACTTAACATGTTACCTACACACTACTGTGTCTTAGGAAAGCTGCTCTCACCTCGACAGTTGCCAATTTTCCACAAGCCTTTTACTGATGTGATCTTCCGACACGCGTCCACAGTTGACACCCTCTAGTCCTCAAAACAGACATTACATATTAATAGTATATTCTAATCCAAACATTCATCCCAAAATTAAAATCACTCTTTGAAACTTCAAATTGAAATCCTTTTGGTCGAAATCAAAACATAAATCTTTTTCTCCGAAATCATTCCAAAACTATTTAATACCTTAAATTCTTCAAATCATTATAAAATAATTAGTAAAAATCATTTTAAACAATTAGATCAGTGGCTGGTCCGTCTTGGACAACAGCTCATCGGAACTTGAAAACATTGAAAAATTCCAATTATACAATTTAACTTTTTCTATAGCTTCCAATACTTAAAACTCATGCTTTTCGATACTTATAAATATTTTATAAATTGAAAATACTCCAATTAAAATTCTTGGACAACCACACTTAGTTTTATAAAAATCACTTTTCAAAAATCCGAAATCATCGTAAAACCGCACGTTAACTCACAAGACTTTTTAAGTAAATATAAATGCTTAAAACAATTTATTTGTAAACCACACATTTTAAACAATGCTTGGACAGCCATAAAAGTTTCAATATCCAGAAATGAATTAAAATAAAACAATTCAAAACCAATTTATTTTTAGGAGCATGTCACCAATTGAAAACTTAGCACATAATCGTTTAAAGCAAGAACAAACACATCAATTAAATCTCATGCACTTACATACACCACATAATAGCCATCATCTACTCAATTTAAATAGACGCTCACAACCACATATTTATTTGCATGAACCGAAACATAAAGATAGATCAATTAGGGCATACATATTCCAAATTTTAAACTTATTTGCACTCTTTAGCATGTAATTCACTTTATAGAAACATAGACCAATTTCCTTCATTATATTTAATCACATTCACATTTCATAATCAAAATAAAAACATTAAGCCAAGTCCAGCAGCAAGCACATGGCATCTCATTCATCAAAACATTAGAAACGTCCTATACTGAATATGGGGAATTCAAGGAAATAAAATTCTAAAACCAAATCAAACCAACTCATTTCAGCTCCAAAATTTGCGATACGCTTAAAAATATATTAAAATACCTCACATAAAATTTCCAATTCGTTTAAGAATTTAGAACCTAAGTTTCTATTCAATTTTACCTTAAAAATCAATGCTGGACTGTTGTAAACAGAGGCAAATTCATATTTATTTAAAATAGAAAATCAAGTCCAATTGTCACGAAATTTGATACAGGATATCCTCATATAGTTTGGAACATCTCATAAAAATTTCAGATTATTTGGAGTTGTGTAAGTAATAATTTTTCAATTAAGTTTCTCTCTAGTTCTGAATTTCCTGAACTAGATTAGCTCACTGTTTTGCTTTAAATAAAATACCTATCCAACTCCAAATAATCCCCAGAGAGCATTATTAGGTATGCAAGACTTTGCAGTAAAAATTTCAAGTTCATCGGAATAGTATAAGTTTAGAAATTCAATTTGTATTTAACCCGAAAAACACATTTTTCCGAAATCGTTTTCACAAAAATAACTCTTGAAAAATTAGTAAACCAAATCAAAAAATAATATAAAAATTCAGAGGCATCTAAAATCTTCTTATTGAAACAGTGAAAAAATCTTTAAGCTCCATAAACATGTGCAAGTACTTTTCATGCAAATATTTTTCAAGGAAAAATCCTAATTCCTAAACAAAAACAAAAATGCATCAAAGTACCGAAACAAGTCCAAGTTGGCTCAAAACACTTGAACATATCATCATGACAATTATTATGTTACAAAACAAGGTTTTCTCCTATCAACTAAGCAAAACCGAATTGAATAAGGAAAGCAACTAAGTTTACAAGTCTTACGTTCTTAAATCAATTTAACTTTTTTTTTTCAAAGCGTTCAAGCATTATTTCATCCTCACTACTTCAAAAATCATTTGATCACTTTAAAACAATTAAATTTTCATGTTTTCCTACTTAAACTTAAAGGAACCGAATTTAACCAAGCAAGATAAGCCAATATCACAAGTTTGAACACTTTAAAATCACTCAATGCACTTAGAGCACTATTATTCAAATTCATTTTCATAAAACAAAATTTCCTAAGTATATTTATAAAGCTTGGCCGAATTGCTCTCAAGAAAATAAGTTAAAATTTACAAACCTAAAACACTTAATTCAAACACAATTAATTTAAAGCTTTCAAGTACAACTTTATTTTTGTGAAACAAAAATCATTTCATTCTTTCCTCCTCTTTGGCCGAACACACACATATATCAAAGCATACATTTTTTTTGTCCAACAAACACATACACACACCTTTGATCCTTCACATATTCTTACAAAATTCATTCAACAAAAATTATTCAAACTCATTTACATGCAATGCCAACACTTTAAACCAAGAAATCATGACAAAATTCATTCAATCAATCGTTTTCATAAAGAAACTGAAAAATATGTTAAGGAATAGCGAAGGTTTAAGAATAAATCACATGCATCAAGAACAAAAATTATTCCCATTATTTTCCTCTCTAGGTCGTGGCACCTCAAGGGAACATTGGGGATTTTTCAACTAAAATTCAAAACAATAACATGCATAATAAAATCACCCTTTATTTACCCATTCCAATGTGAACCAAATGGAAGAAATAAAAACGAAAATCATCTAAGCTATAAGCACCTCAAAACAGTGGGACCTCATCAACACAAATCAACATAAAAATTTCATTTTTTTTCCTTGCATTCTTTCACTAACACTTAGAAACACATTTATCCTTTATCTAGGATCGATCAAAGATTAATCACATGCATGATAAAACAAAATCATCCTACTCATTTCCTTGCTTTGGCCGTGACATGCATGAAGAAAATAAGAGAAATTTTCGCAAATCAAATATACAAAACTCATAATCAACATTAAGGCTCTTATATTTAAGTGTTTCAACTAATAATCAAAGAACAAAATTTCATTTCCTCACAAAGGGACCCAAAACCGCATGGTCCTCTTCACAAATACCAAATCAAAATTTCATTTTCCTTGAAAGCAAACATAAAATATAAAAATATATCCAATAAACTCCACAAATCTAGAATCAATTACATGCAAATCAAAACAAACTTATTTTCCCCAAAAACAAAACCCTAACCGTAACATGTGTGGCGACTCGATGTATAATAACAAATTATGTGACATTCTCAAAATATAGCTTTATTTATATTAAATTAAGAAAGCTTGAATATATAATAAATTTTATTCGTATAGGAACTTTATGGAAAAACTTTTTCTTTTTATACACCAAGTTTCACATCCCAAAAGCTTTGTTTCGAAAATACATTCCTTTCAAAAATAAACGGTTGAGTACCTGTTTTGTACTTTCAGCGGAAACGATTTTCAAAATGATTACTGCGGTTGTAATTGAAATAATTTTAAGGATCATAATAACTACACAACCATAGCCCATATATATATATATATATATATATATATAAACTCAGGTACCCAAGTATCAGAGATAAAAGTCGAGGTAGCAAGATATAAGATACATACCAGCAGATATAAAATAACAACTCTCATAGACCCTCTCGACTATATACAATATAACACAAATCAAAATAAAAGAGTCTTCGAGAGCTGAGCCATGATCCACCCACGCTGATGTCTGATCCCTGGTCTTCCAAAAGCTAAACGCCACATCCTAACATGGTCCCCATATTGCACATACTATCAAAACGAAAACACCACATCACTGACTGTCCGCGGCTGGCCCATCCACGTCCTCTACGGGATCCTCCTCCTCGTCCGACACCACCGGGGTAGCAGTGCGACGCACTGGCTCCGGGGAGGGTGCAAAACGTACTCTGGTGGTCGGACCAGGACGAGGAGTGGCCATAGCAGTAGCCTCATCAGAAGTGGAGGGACGTGTACGGGTAGCAGGGCGTCGGACACGTAAGTTATAAAAACGACGTCCATGATGTGGGGGTGGAGAACCAAAACGATAAGTATAAGCTGGTGGAATGTGCAGTATGTAGATCATGGGCATGCGAAGCCTACGAGGTCGCACTCGAGCAAGGGGATTAGGATGACGAAAGATCACGTCAACCTCACCCTCGAACACCGCTCGGTGCTCCTCGTAGTCCCACACTCCTCTACGGAGCGGGCGTAACTCCACGTATGTCAGGTAACGAGCCATCACCTGCAAGGGCATAGGGAGTTAGCAAATACTAACGCATAATAAATTAGACAGGGTAAAGTTTTAAATCAGATAAGACTTTACTTATTACAATAAATATAACTCATTACAATTGATTATCCATGTTAAACACCAACATCAAAACTTAAATATAAATCAATGGCATATGCAGTCATGATGTATCTAATCTTGTCAATGCATGATTGTTGGCTAACTACAACAAATAGGCTTCCGTGGCACCTTAAAATAAACATGCCCGATACCCATACCGAGTATCTCATCGAACTCGGCCGGCAAATAAATCAACACTTCTAGAGCTCTTAGAAATGTTGCCGACGTATCCCGTAGGACTACGCCTCATCGAGTCCGGCACCAAATGACATGCCCACACGCACGTGTGTATTTCCGGAAACAGAAGGTGCAACCCCGGTCACCGACACTCCCCCGTGAACCCTTTGGAGCAGACACTCAGGTCCCTCGAGTTCAACCGAAAAGGATATGCCCACGCCTCTCGGACGTGTCTCCACTCATGTGGGAATCCAGATAATGCAGATGCTATGCATGGCTTTATCCATCAATATTATTCAGTGTCATTTAAGTTGTTTGAAGTTGGGACTTAGCATAGTTGAACTTTATTTAACATACACTGACTTCAACCAATTCAAGTTCAGCCTTTAATTGATTCATACACTTTGATAATCAATCACATCATTGAATTCTGATCCTTTTTACAACAATTCAGTCACTAATCGATTAACAGAGTCCATTAATCGAGTATTCCATCAGATTAATCGATTAATCTTTTTGTACCTTTCGCATTACTCGATTAACAGAATCTATTACTCGAGTATTACTGCATATATTTCAAATTATTCAGAATTATAAGGTATTACTCGATTAATACATCAGATTAATCGAGTAATCCTCTTGTACCCTTCAGACTGATCAGAATCTTCACGCATTACTCGATTAACAGCTCGTGTTACTCGAGTAAATTGTGCAGAAAAACACTGCTGAACTGGTTTTTATATGTCAAACTCATGCCAATCCAATTTTCACCAAAACTAAACTTCAAACCAACTTAAATACAATATACTAAATTTATTCATAGCATCAATTTCAGGGATTAACATCAAAATCACAGAATCATCACATTTTCCCCCAATTTTGACCTAAAACACAACCTCACATACCAATTCATTAATTACTCATTTTCAGATCAAATTGAAGGTTCATTAAGCTTTAGATATCAACATCTAACATGTTCCAATTCAGTTTTATGGTCAAATTGGCCTCCAAGCCATTGTCCCCTAACCTAGTGCCCTTTGAACCTCATGGTGGTTCAACCAATACTCAAATCAATACCTCAATCTATTCTAGCATTAGTGAAACTTCTCCCTTACCTCAATGAAGCTTTTTAGATGCAAAGGCAGCAAAGAAACTCACAGAATCCACAAACTCCAAATGCTCTATTTTTGGTTCCAAAACAGGTTCAGCAGAGCAAGTTCGGGTGATGATTTGACAAACCAAACGTACATGAAAATGAGTAATCTTGGTCAATATAGAAACTAGACATTGCAAACTCTAAATAGAAATCAAAATGGCACGATTTGAGACCCTCTACCTACCAAAATCGAAAGCTTGAACTTGGCTTCTCAAAACTGAAACTGCAACCTTCAGTTTCTTGATCCCAACTTCAAGCAATTCGTTCTCCTTGATCCGGCCACCAAAACACACGATTCTTGTCTCAATTTAAAGGTCTTGTGACAAGCTAGAAGAAGGTATCAAGCTCATCAACTGTGTTTAAGGGAGGGTGAAGAATGAAGGTTATGAACAGAGGGGGTTCAAAACCGAATTTGACAGAGTTTCCCTTCTTTTTTTCTTAATTTCCACCCAATTCATCAACCAAATCCATCAATTTATAGCCAAGAATGGCTATCATGCACACCAACACGTGTTTCCAACTAATCCAGTCGGTGCTAGGTGTTAACAATTTAATTACCCAAATTGTTGAATCATCAAACGCACTATCTTCAGCTCCAGCACCACTGTTACTCGAGTAACTGATCGGGCTACTCGAGTAACACACCCAGTTTTTCAAAAATTATTATTTTATTCACTTTCCCTCCAAATATCTTTCCAATATTACCTCTTAGGTCCTTTCCAAGGACTAAACTGCAAAAATCCTTATTTTTAGAACCCAAATTATTTTCTCTTATTTTTCCTTGGATAATTCTTTCAATATACAATAAATTAATAAATAAAACTAACTAATTCCATGTAATTAGTTTTATTTAAATATTCCTTTTATTTATTTGGGAACAAAAATTGGGGTATTACAACATGCATTAGAGTACCATGAGAAATTTTTGCAAATCCACTTCAAATAGTTCATGAATATCATATTTCAACTTATATTTCAGCATAAAAATACTAATCAAAGTTCAAAAATTATTTCAAGAAAATAGGGGTTAAAATCGTGAGCTCCATTAAAGTGGATGCACGCTCACTTTTTCATTTTAACTTCAAATACATGTATAATCAAGCATAGAAAAGCAAGGGAAGTAGAAAATACAACATGCAAGAATAAAAACTCAAGAATCAACAAAAATCCCTTCTTGAAACCAAAGCAAAACCGAAAACAAAGGGGAAAGAAAAAGAAAACAAGATTAAGAATCAATACCTAGGTTGATGATAGAAAAGAAGATGAAGAAAAATGCAAGAACTTTCCTCCTCTTCCTCCTTCTTCCTCTCGGCCACGCCTCCCTCTCCCTGTATCTCTTCTTTTTTTTTTGTCTTAAGAACTAAAGTGTAAGAATGGGTGTGGATAGGGGTTATGGGGTATTTATAAAGTCTAAGAGGGGTGGGGTTCATTTAATTAAAATGTGGGGTCTAAGATTTAATTAGAGTGGGAGAGTGTGTAAGTGATAATTAGCTACACTTCCCATTGGCCGAAAATCCACTCTTGGATAGGGTCATTAAATACAAGTCTTAATTAAGGGGATTTAAGAGATAAGGTGTATTAATTGGGTTACCCTAGGGACTTGTGCATTAATAAAGGAATGTTTCCTAATTTAAAATTCAAAATTCAAATGCATAAAAATATATGCCAAAATCGTGCACCTCATCTAGACTGGAGAAACTAATATTTTTTCAATACAGTACATAATACTTAAAAATCATAATTAAATTTTCTCATGAAATAAAACATTATAATTTCTCACAAAATATAAAAATTCGTGGACTGTAAAATAAAATTCCAAACAGTATAAAAATAAATTCTACATTTTATTACGATCGTTTTGACTGTAAATTCGTCATATTCCGATCTACCAGTCAAAAGTTATGAATTTTCAAAGTTAAATAAATCAAGAAAATCAATAAAAAGTTATTTCTTCAAAATATACAGTAACATTACCAAATAAACTTATTTGAATTTAATAAAACACAATAATCAAATATTTAATCAATTTAAAATAATTTCTTCCTTTCCATGTGTCCCAATAACATTTTATTTATATTTAAAAAGAATCGTCCAATCAGAAATCTCCGAAAATCAATTTATTAAAATGGTGAAAATTGCGGGTGTTACAATGTTTATATCCATTACTCATAGTCCAATGATTTTCCGCTTGCTCGGATAATATCTACACAAAGATTCGGTTACGTTATTTACAAAGAAAAATATATTATGTTCGGAAATGACGAGAGATAGCTTCACTAATAATTTTAATAATGAAATCATACTAAGTATATATTTAATGTAAAGCGAGTGCTATCTCAATATCTATTTCTAAGACTCTAAGTTATATTTTATTAACATTTACAAATGCCGAGGTCCAAAGGTTTTTGTGATCGCACACCCGACTCTATTAGAATCTAAAGGAAAGAAAGAAAAAAAAGAAAAAAATTTATTTCCTATAATTCTAATACTTTAATTTAACAAGTTCATACTATTTTCGAGTAATAGTTACTTATTTACTATTTAATTACTCGGGTATAAATGAGGGTGTTGTACTAAACACAAATCCAACTTTTGGATTAAGTTGGATTTTAATATAAGTGTGTAAGAAAGCTTATCTCAAAATTTGAATGAAATACAACGGTTAACGAATGAGATATGACACAATCTTATTTTTATTTTTTTCAAAGTAAGTTAAAAATTTTTTTAATAGCGGTTGGGGAACAGAACCGCCATTAAACATGAATATATTTTAAGGACGTTTGGCAAATGAACCGCAATTAAAGTGTCTGATATTTAGAAAAATCTGGAATACTGTAAGAACCGCCATCAAAGGCTATAGATACCGCCATTAAAGGTCTCAGAACCGCAGTTAAAGGATATAAATACCCTTAAACCCCATTTCTTCCACACCATTCCTAAGGCTTATAACAGACATAACAACATTTCCAATTATCCCACATTCCCTCAAAAACCATTCAAAACCAGACCAACTCTTGAAATCTCCATAGAATACAAAGAAACACCAAGGAATTTGAAGGGTAGAACTTGGATTCAAGAAAGAGAGACCGAGGAGCAAGGAAACCGCTTAGGAATCGGGTTCTTCCTCTCACTTGAGGTAAGATAGGAACCATTACTTATAGTTTCAGTATAGTGTTTGAATAGACTATGATTTATATGAATTGAATGATAGAATAATTATAAGAGTAAATTGTCACTTTGGTCTCTGAATTTACACTGCACTTACACTTTAGTCCCTGAAATTAACAAAAATGCTCTTAGGTCCCTAAAATTATGGTTTTAATTTATGTGCAATGAATGATTGCGTGATTAGATGTAAAGTTAAATCAAATGAATTAAGTTATGAATAGATTCTAGTAAACTGAATTGAAACGGAATATTAAGTATATAAATTGAATTGAAATAGTTATGATTGACACAAGATTATATGATTATGTTTGTTAATTGATGAATTTGTTGGAAAAAAAGCGGGTAGTACTATTCCCTAGAAAGGGGTGAATAGGTGAAGAGCACAAATCTTTACCAATTAAAAATTTTCGCTTACTAAGGCCTTTAAAACAATCAGAGTAAAAACATATAAAACGCATATACTTGAATATATGAAAATTAAGTGCGCGGAATTGTAAAGAGATAATGAAAGAGAACCGAACACAAGGATTTTATCCTGGTTCACATTAGTGTGTTAACGAACACTAATGCTACATCCAGTCCTCCCTCCCTGAGATAGGAGATTTGCTTCACTATGAACAAGAATTGTAAGTACAAGTAATGTGTAAGAGAAAACCTTTCCTTAGACTTGTCCCTCCAAAGAACCTCTTTGGAACTTGTCTTCGCAAACAATTTTCCTCGAACCACAGCGAACCTTGTGCTTGAAGAAACCTTCTTCAATTCCACTTGAAACCTTCAAGTATACTTGATGAAAACCTTTCACCAATTTGCGTTTGTCAATGTCTTGTTGTTGGCACTTTACACCTCGTTGTGCGGATGAACAACTCTAATGAAGATCAAGGGTGCTTGCACCTTTCTCGTGTGGATTAGCAACTCACTTAAGAACACTTTAAGTACTTGATCAAAATCTAGAACAATGAGAATTGTAACACCTTAGTTACTTTTACCCTTAATTAATTGAGGATTTAAAATTTTTCTTTTAATACTACTAGTTGATTATGAAAACTTTTAGTTATATTTACTTCTTATAAAATCTCCGTAAAATCGGATAGAGTTTACTTTGTTTTAGGGACATTCCCAAAATACAATTTCCTGTTTAACCTGCATAAAAACTTTCACTAGACAACAGAGGCCAGCAGGGCCAAAATACTATTCAGTTCAGGTACATTATTCCAGAAAACCTTTACAACTCTTAACTTCGTTTGGTTTCCAAAATATAATACATTTCAAATTCCTAAATAAAATTCTTGACCAACAATGGTCACCCAACTAACTAAACAACACTCCACGAGGTGGAGTGTAATCCTGCCCGGCCATGCTTGCGTAAGCTCCTTCGGCACCTGTAAAAATATAGCAAGAAGGGTAGCATTACACAGAACTTAGAAAATACATTCTAGAATGACATAGAGAACAACTAATGTAAGATCCATGAAGAATGTTTTGATAATGCCAAAAGGTTTTGAACAAGCTACAAATGTGTTGATCAAGTTCAAGCTCAACAAGCAACAACAAACATCAAGTTATGAAGAGAGAACCAACTCATGAAGACTTAGTTTGGTAGTTTATGTTTTATTGTTTTATCTTTTGCCTCACAAGTCTTTTAGTTTATGAGTTTGGGTAGAGTTTATTAGAGGGTAGTGAATCTCTTTTGATTGCATGATTATATCATATTTTGAGTATTCACTTTGCCTAAAATCAATAGGTGGCTTAAAGGTTTGAAAGAAAAGGTTTAGTTTTTGAGAAAACAAGTTTTAAGTGATTTTTAATGTTAATAATCGATTAACAGAATTTGATAATTGATTAACAGTGTATTTTGAACTGATAATCGATTAACAAACTTTTGATAATCGATTATCTGCACACTCGAGTGAAATTTATCATACTTTCGTATTACTCGATTAACACTTATTTTACTCGAGTAAACAGGGTCTGTAACTGTTTTAAATACGTTTTTCACTTCTCAAAAGCTATTCTAAGTTGCTCCAACTTTTGGGTATTCTATATAAACCTTTTCCTAATCATTTCTATCAACTAGAATCATTTTGATACACAATTTTACAAAGAATCAAAGCCACACTATTCTCTCTCACTCTCTCAAGATCAAAGCTCTCATTTTCATATTCTTTGATCAAGAACCTTGAATCTCTCATGTTGATCTTTTCATAGCTTTTGAAAGAGATTCATAGGATTGTTATTTTGTTTTCATTTGTGTTGTAATCATTGCAAGAGGCAAACATTCTACAACATTGGAAGCCTTGATTTTGTGGAATCAAGCAAAGTTATTTGGAAGCCTTGGTGAGGCATTTCATCAAGCACTTGGAAGCCTTGTTGAAAAACAAGCAATTGGAAGTCTTGTAGTAAAGCAAGCATTGGAAGTCTTGTTGTGGGGTATCGGCAAGCAAGAGAAGAGGTTAGATTAGATATCAATAGGATTACAAGGCAAGGGTGTGGTATCTCTTGTAGGCTAGCAAGGAGTCTTGTGAGGCATTTACTTGTAATTTGAGAAACTCTAATTCCTCATAGTGAAGAATCTCTCTTGGTTGAAGAGGGGACTGGAGTAGCTTTCAAGTGGATGAAAGTGAACCAGGATAAATCACTGTGTCGTATCTCTAAACTCTCTAATCTTTACAATTCTTGTCTTTAATTGTGTTCTTGGTTGAAAACCTAGAAAAATTTATTTTTCATATTTGATTGAATTGAATCTTTATTGTGCAAAATTGATAAAGGAAAAATCATTTTCATAACCTAGGTGAATCAATAAGAATATTGGTGTTGATTGTTTCCGCTTAATCTCTGATATAATATTTGTTAATTGATTGATTTTCATTGGTTTTAATCGTTTAGATTTGTTTCTTGCGAAAATCTTTCAAAGTTTCTATAACACCTATTCAACCCCCCCTTCTAGGTGTTCTCCTAGTGTTCCTAGTTATTTCACCCACCGAGTGTAGTTTTCCAACAACTAAGAGATTACTACCCGTTATCACTTAAATTATATTTCATATTTCAATTCCCCTGCCTCATTAATTCCCTATGTTGTCCATATTCCTTTCTATTCCTTTCCAGTCTTCCTTATCCTTTCCTTACTCTATCCTTTTCCTTCTAGTATACCTTATGCTCACCTTTCGGCGGGTCCTAATAATATCAACCATTTACTCACACCCTATGGCGGGTCCTATTCTATTTCATTATCTCGTTACCCCTTTTATTTCCATATAATGCTCGCTCCTTAATGGAGGGTCATGATACTTTATTCACACCTACACACTTATTCATATATTTTCATGCTCCACTTAGGGAGGGTCATGATAGTATAATTCTCACTCCTTTTGGAGGGTCATGACAACATAATTCTCACTCCACTTAGAAAGTAAGTGGAGGGTCCTGATAGCATATTTCTCGCTCCGCTTAGGGAGGGTCATGATAATATAATTTCTCGCTCCGCATAGGAGGGTCATGATAATATACTTTCTCGCTCCGCATAGGGAGGGTCATGATAATATACTTTCTCGCTCCGCATAGGGAGGGTCATGAATATATAATTTCTCGCTCCGCATAGGGAGGGTCATGATAATATACTTTCTCGCTCCGCATAGGGAGGGTCATGATAATATACTTTCTCGCTTCGCAGAGGGAGGGTCATGAATACATAATTTCTCACTCCGCATAGGGGCTCCGCATAGGGAGGGTCATGAATACATCATTTCTCGCTCCGCTTAGGGAGGGTCATGAATACATCATTTCACAAACAGTTATTCATATCATTCAATTACCTTCTTCTCTAACCACTTGACACTCTTTTAATTAATTTACCAATTACCTAATTTCCTTCTTATTTCTGTTATCTGCATTTTACTCTTCATCATCATTCATGTTCATTATAATCTCATTCAAGGCACTAAAATTAATAACATAATCAACTTTCTAATCACTATATCCATTATTAACCTTCAAGCCATGCTATATTCTACAACCATCATCATTAAACCCAATTTTGTCAGATCAACCACAAATACATATACAAACTAGCATATTCATAAATTCTAATTCTTAGTTCACTTGCAGCAAATCCTAATCTAGTCAATTACCCTAAGGTTCATCTTTCTATTTTATTCCATACCCTTAATTCCCCCTATATACAAGCTAGAAAAATACCCTCTAAATAATGGTAACACACCCCTTCTTACCTCTTTGATGATGAGAGCAACCAAGGTCCTAGCTCTTTCTTAACTTTGTGAACCCCTAACCCTTTGAGCTCTTATGGACCCTTGACCAACCACTAGGAGATGAGTTGCATGGTGGAAGTGAGTTCCCTACACTTGCTCTTCATGGTGTGGTATGCACTTGTATGAGTCCCCAAGAGTATAGAACTTTGAAAATCAATGAAGGTTATGGAGGAGAGGACCACGAATTTAGGAGGGAGCTATAAGGTGATCTTGATTATAGGACATATATATATATATATATATATATATGTAGATTTCTCGATAGCTCAAATCCTAAAGATCCATGGAGATGGGGGAGGTGGGATTCCAGTAAAAGAGGGAGAATGAGGGAGTACTTCTTGGCTATTTTCTTAGTGAGTAATTGATGGGTATAATGAATATGATGATGGGGTGGCTTGATTTTAGGAGTTGGGTTGATGAAGATGGGGTTTGCTCTTGGATCCAAGAGGGAAAAAGGAAGAGGTGATGGTGTGTGTGTTTGATGATGTTGATTAGAGCAAGAAGAAGTAGAGAGCTTGATGATGGCTATGGAACTTGAAGCTTGGGCAACCATGGAGCTTTGAATGATGAAGAAGATGAAGCTCCAACCCTCATTTCTCTCAAGAGCCAACGAAGAAGAAGAGGAAATGAAGTGGGGGGGGGGATTGAGTCTTATCCTAGAAGCAAGAATGAGTGGTTTAAATGGGTTTGGGGTGGGCAAAATGCCCAAAACGCCCCCCAATCACTGTGCAGAACGGACTGGTGCGACTGGGGCTCGCCTGGGCGAGCCAATGGTGCGCCTGGGCGATTTTTCCACTGTCTGGTGCTGAATTGTTTTAATTCACTCGCTTGGGCGAGTTCCTCATGCGCCTGGGCGAGAGTTAGTTGACTTTGCATTGACTTCGACATAACTTCTTCGTTAACCATTGGATCTTGCTCAAATTTGATAGCAAGCTTCCTTACATATTATCCTTCACATCCAACGGTTGAATTTGTGTTTGGAGTTGTAAATCTTTTATTTTGAATTTCCTAATATAGGGTGTTTAGAACACCGAAAACGCCGATTTTAGAACTCGTTTAGCCTTCTTTAAACTTCTTTTCCGATGTCAATGCTTCCTAACTCCTTCATGGTATTAAAAGGAAATCTAATTTATCACCTTAAATTATTTTATGCATACTTATTATGTCCAAGTCTTATTATTATTCTAATTACTCTTGGAATTAGAATTCGGGATGTTACAATTCTCCCCCACTTATTGGAATTTCGGGGAATTCCGTTCAATTCCTTCAATGGAGAACCATCCCAAATGCAGGGTCTTTCGACTACAATACTCACTTCCCTTTGGTTCCACTACCCCACTTGGAATTGGCATACCACTTGCATTAGTACGCCACCAATTTCTTGCACTCTATGAAGAGTACAGACTATGGTTCAACTTGGTTAGTCTCAACGTGGAGACTCTATGAGGTTTTCAAGGTTGGTTTTTCTCGTGGATAATCGTTTTCAAGAGTCTTGCTAGTAAGACTCCGAATGGGTCTTTGATTTCTATCACCAGGTTTAACTCTCCAAGGGAGTTGGAGATGGTTTCTAGGGTCAACTAGGTTCCCTCGTGAATTTTGCAGCAAAGGTTTGGAAAGAATACTATTCAGACTGATTTTTCCTTTCTTCTATGTTGGGTTGGTCGCTATTCTACTTAGAAACTTTCAATGATATCGACCATCAATAAATGCAAAAATTGAGGTGGTCAGTCCCAATCTCACATTCACCAATGGTAACATCATTGTCGAGTTTACTGATGATATCGTCACTTAACAGTTGCAAGAGCCAGGACGACCAATCCTACTCTTAGATTCTATTAAACGACAACACCATCTTGGGTTTGGTTCTATTCTACCCAGAGTTCTACAACTTATTAACTACTCCTAAAGCCTTAATCAAACACATTCATCATTCAAGCAGTCATTTTTTCCACATAGTCTTCATTCAAACATGCATAGCAACATTGTACATCATCATATATATACAAAACAACAAAATGAATGCTACTCATTCATATTCGCACATTAATTATTATCTACCTATAAACCTATTCAACTAATCCTATTATTATTCTACCAAGTTTTTCTCTCAAACTTTACCTAGTTTTATCATAGTGCTAGCCTAATTGGAAATCCACTGACAACTAGGGCTACTACTTCATGCATAACAAAGAATAGCATATATAGGCATACATAATCTCTACACTGTTAGATCCAGTGAGAATGTTTTGATAATGACAAAGGTTTTGAACAAACTACAAGTGTTTGTGATCAAGCTCAAGTATGAAGAAGTTCATCAATCAACAACAAACAACAAATGATGAAGAAAGCTTTCAAACTCATGAAGACTTAGTTTGTGTTTAATTGTAATATCTTTAGTTTGAGTCTTTTATTTTAATGAGTTTGGGTAGAGTCATTAGAGGGTAGTGAATCTCTATCAAGGTCATGATTATATCATAATTTGAGTTTTCACTTAACCTAAAATCAATAGGTGGCTTAAAGGTTTGAAAGAAAAGGTTTAGTTTTGAGAAAACAAGTTTTTAATTGATTTGAACAGTGGTTAATCGATTAAGACATAGGCTAATCGATTAACACACATATTCAACAGTGCTTAATCGATTAAGCTGCATGTTAATCGATTAAGACCTGTAAAACTGGTTTTTAAAATACGTTTTTAACTTCTCAAAACTAGTTTTTAAGTTTACTATCTTTTGGGTATTCTATATAAACCTTTTCCTAACCTTTGTGAATTATTAGAACAAACTAACACTACTTTCATATCAATTTTACAAAGATCAAAGCCACACTATTCTCTCTCATTTTCATAGATCAAAGCTTTCAACTTTTATATTCTTTGATCAAGAATCTTTGAATCTCTTATGTTGATATTTTCATAGCTATTGAAAGAGATTCATAGGATTGTTATTGTGTTTTCATTGAGTTGTAATCATTGCAAAGGAGGCAAGCTATCTACAACATTGGAAGCCTTGGTGGTTGTTCATCAGGCAAAGTTATCTTGGAAGTCTTGTTGTGATAACAAGCAATTGGAAGTCTTGGTGTGAGGTATCATCAAGCAAGTGGAAGTATTGTTGAGGGGAATCGGCAAGCAAGGGAAGAGGTTAGATTAGATTCAATAGGGTTGCAAGACAAGAGTGTGGTATCTCTTGGAGGCTATCAAGTGGGGTATCTTGAGAGGCATTTGCTTGTAATTTGAGAACTCTAATTCCTCATAGTGAAGAATCTCTCTTGGTTGAAGAGGGGACTGGATGTAGCTCTCAAGCGGATGAGAGTGAACCAGGATAAATCTCTGTGCAGTATCTCTATTCTCTTAACTCTTTACATTCTAGTCATTTCATATGTTCTTGGTTGAAAACCTAGAAAAGATTGATTTTCATAATTGATTGAATTGAATCTTAATTGTGCAAATTGATTTGAGGAAAATCATTTTCATAACCTAGGTAATCAATAAGAATATTGGTGTTAATCAATTCCGCTTAATCTAAGATCATACGTGTTAATTGATTGATTTTCATATTCAATTGAAAAGTGATTTTTCAGTTTTAACAGTGATTAATCGATTAACTGAAGCTGTTAATCGATTAACCAAAATCAAGCTTTCGTAAATAATCGATTAACCTGTTTGATTAATCGATTAACTAAATTTTTTTAAAGGGTTAATCGATTAGTAACTTGTCTTAATCGATTAAGGGCTGAAAATCTTGTAAAAATCATTTGTTTTAATTGTTTCGATTTGTTTCTTTCGAAAATCTTTCAAGGTTTATCTAACACCTATTCAACCCCCCCTTCTAGGTGTTTTCCTAGTGTATCCTAGTTATTTCACCCACCGATTGTAGCTCTTACATACACATCCAGATATTCAATCATGATCCCTATAGGATTTCTACCTCAACTCTACACTTGAACACCTAACTATACATCGGTTACTCACTTGATGAGTAACCACTGGAGTAATGAGTAACTCCAATAGGCCGAGGAAAACTGCTCTGATACCAAACTGTAACACCTTAGTTACTTTTACCCTTAATTAATTGAGGATTTAAAATTTTTCTTTTAATACTACTAGTTGATTATCAAAACTTTTAGTTATATTTACTTCTTATAAAATCTCCGTCAAATCGGATAGAGTTTACTTTGTTTTAGGGACATTCCCAAAATACAATTTCCTGTTTAACATGCATAAAAACTTTCACTAGACAACATAGGCCAGCAGGGCCAAAATACAATTCAGTTCAGGTACATTATTCCAGAAAACCTTTACAACTCTTAACTTCGTTTGGTTTCCAAAATATAATACATTTCAAATTCCAAAATAAAATTCTTGAACAACAATGGTCACCCAACTAACTAAACAACACTCCAAGAGGTGGAGTGTAATCCTGCCCGGCCATGCTTGCGTAAGCTCCTTCTGCACCTGTAAAAATATAGCAAGAAGGGTAACATTACACAGAACTTAGAAAATACATTCTAGAATGACATAGAGAACAACTAAGAGATTACTACCCGTTATCACTTAAATTATATTTCATATTTCAATTCCCCTGCCTCATTAATTCCCTATGTTGTCCATATTCCTTTCTATTCCTTTCCAGTCTTCCTTATCCTTTCCTTACTCTATCCTTTTCCTTCTAGTATACCTTATGCTCACCTTTCGGCGGGTCCTAATAATATCAACCATTTACTCACACCCTAAGGCGGGTCCTATTCTATTTCATTATCTCGTTACCCCTTTTATTTCCATATAATGCTCGCTCCTTAATGGAGGGTGTAACATCCTCAATTTTAACACTTTAAAATATATTACTTCTTATAGTATTTAATATAAAAATGCTTGGGGTTTTATAAAAATTTTGACGGAGTTCACTTTGAAATATGGACTTTCCCCAAGTTAATTATTTTCACCTGTCAGTCCAGAACAGTTTATTTAAACAAAACTGTAATTACATTATAAAAGGTTGTGACTTATTTTGAAATACTGTAGAAAAGGATATTTGGATATCCTTCACAACCGGTATACCATTTAATCAAAAATAAATATTCTTATAAAGTCCCTTTTTACAAAATGGAGGAAATCTTTAAGTGGAACTGAATAATTCAAAACTAAATACAATCTTAATTAATAAAACATTTTTCGTTACATTATCCTAACAATGTTTGCAATTCATAATGAGGCCACCAAGGAATCAACAATCAATGCATTCTCATCACCTGAGAGCGCACTCTCTCGGCGTCGGAGCAATGAACTTCTTTTCCACTGGTACCTAAAATGGTCAACTTAAGGGGTGAGTAATTTGAGAACTAATCAAGGAAAACACTTAACAACAATAATAAGACATAACTAGACATACCCACACACACATATAGACATACTAACATTACTCCAATTAACTATATATATATATTCCTATACCTTAGCCTTTAACTATTTTATCACACTAAGCCAATACATTTTTCTGTACAATACCTATGCATAACAATGTTTATATGCTCAATCATATGAGTATGAATGCACTTCGTCCCACTATTATGGTTTAACTCCGGAATCCAATGTACACTTTCCATTTAACTTTAACCACTATACACTTTAACACTTTTATTGGATTCAGGGAATTAAACCAATTATATGTCCATGAATGCACTTCTCCATTACCAATTGACGATAACACTTTGAACACTTTTAACAATAACACAACCTCCTCGCAAACCCACCCTCCACTCTGGGGAAAAACCGACCAGGAGTAAGCATTTCTCAACCTATAATTGGGTGCTTCACCTCCACTTAGGAAGGTCCCTCGCTCACCCGCTTACACAACACTACACCTCCACTTAGGAAGGTCCCTCATGCGATTCAGATTGATTTGCCCGAATCGGGCTTTAGCAGAAATCACCCTCACTGGCCAAAACGAGCCAAAGTGATGGAATTACCCCGGTTTGCGTGGAACCAACCCCCAACACGGGAAGCGATCCCGTGTCCTTTGTAGGATCAAAGTTCCCCGAGATAATCCCATAATTCACTCTTGCCCTCATCAATCGTAAACTACGTGTGTTTTTCCCCGTACACCTAAGGTCCACCTTACTTCATGATGCACGTGTTTCTACTTCATTTTATGTGGTTTTCCTTAGTTGAACCTTTAATAATTTATATCCAATTGGTTGGGTCTCTAGCTTAGGATTTTCGACCATACTATGTATATATATATACAATGACAATCACACTTAACAACAACAATAATCATAACCATTCCATTCATTCATTTAGTCACATAGTAATTATAACAATTCTTTTCTAACCAAAATCCTAAGTCCATAATGTACCTACGCTCATAATTCATTCGCAAAACACATCAATTATACCACAACAATAATCAATTACTAAACACCCTAAGTTCATTATACACACTCTTATTTTCAAACATACAATATCATCATACAAATCAAGCATACACATATACAATATATCTACTTATGCATTTATGACTATCACTAAGTCCCTCCCCTAATTAGAACCAAAGTACCCCCCCTTTACCTCTTGGAGAGAAGAGGAGAAATTTGGGATTGAGTTGGTGCTCCACCACCAAGCTCCAAGCTAGCTTCTAGTCCCCAATTCGATGCTCCTTAACACTTTCCTAAGCTCCCTTGAAGATTGCCTCACCCAAAGAGAAGAATTAGAGAAGTTAGGGTTTGAGTTGGGAATTTGGGGATTTTGTGAAAAGAGGAGAAATTGAGATTTTGAGAGAGGGAAATTCATTAGGGATTGATGGATGAGTGATTTGGGGTGTTAATTTCATTTGATTTGGTGTGGATTTGGGGAAAATTGAAGAACCCTAGGAGAGAAGGGAGAGAAAGTCGTGAGAGAAGAGAGAGAAGGAAATGAGAAAAATGCCCAATTCAACGTGTTTTCTAACTGATATAACAGGGGTTACTCGATTAACCCGATGGTTACTCGATTAACACTTGTTAATTTACAAAGGATTACTCGATTAGCTTGTGCCTTACTCGAGTAATGCCGCAAGGTGCTATAAACTTACTCGATTAGTTCGACCCCATTAATCGATTAACGAGGCCATTACTCGATTAATGCCGAAAGGGTAGTAAAATCTAATCGATTAATCTGCCCACTACTCGAGTAATCTGATTAGTCCACTAAATCCCTATAACTTCGAATAGTTCTAACTTCTTTGCTAACCGTCGGATCTTGCTCAAATTTTGAGGCAAGCTTCCCAAGACACTTGTCTTCACATCCAACGGTGGAATTTGGGTTTGGAGCTACGGATATTAAATTACTAATTTCCTAAGGTCCTATGCTCTTTAACTATTAATTACACTTCTAAAACTCACTTCTAAACTAATTCTACTTTTTCAAACCTACCCTTACCAATTTCTATATTCTAAACACATTCTAAACACATTCTAAACATATTCAAAGGCTTGGAATAACACTACTCTTATCAAATCCTATTAATTAAGGCATCTAATAATTGGGGAAAAATCGGGGATGTTACAATCTCCCCTACTTAAAGGAATTTCGTCCCCGAAATTCAACTAGGTTCAAAGAACCAGAGGAGACAATAGAGCTATATGCTCTAATCACAAGATGAATCTTATCCTAGGCAATGGAAGAGTTATTACTGTTGGGGATTGCTCCCCCACTTAGAACGCAACTCGGGTGAATCTCAAGAACAGAACTACTCTACTACTGACGAGGCTTCTTCTTACGCTAAGTCTTACTAGCCTATTGGGGTTCATTCCTCGGAAAACTAATCTATTCCCACACTCAGGAAAACAAAATCTTAAACTTCCCTAGGGCACACTATTCTTGACCAAACATAAACATCAACATCAGAATAACATTTTAATCAACACACACAATTAATATACTAAAAGAGAAACAAAACAGAAAGCATTTAACCAGAAAAGGAATAAACACAACGAAGCAAAATTTTGAAAAGAACAATTAAGAAAATAACCAACATACACAAAATTAAAACATTATTTATTCCAAATTATTTATAAGGTTAAACTTAATTCAAATGCAAGAAATATCATTTCGAAATCTTATCTAGGAGTATATTTCTTAAAGGAAAATTAAAACATCAACTCAACACTGTTAGTAAAAAAAATGGTCAATACATACCAAAAATAGTTTTGCATTGAATTGAATGAAATAAAAGTTTTGAAAAAGATGTTGGGCATTCATTAGATATAGGGGCATGCATCTAGAAATTTAAAAGTAATAATAATACCTACATATATAAAGCCACCCTCCCCAAAAATAAAATTGGGTACTCATGAAGAGAGTAGTTTTCAAATCCTCGTCCAAAGTTACACAATGTAAAAGAAAGTAAGATCAGGTCAAAGATTGCATTATTCCAGAATGCAGTTGAAAATAGGAATTAACAATGCAGGGTAAATACAATGATGGTCTTATGAAAATCTAGATTGAAAACATTACATGAAAAAAACATTTAAATTCTATGTACATATATGTATACAAAAGAGTTGTCCTTAATATAAGGACTCAATTTATCAAATGATAGATTTGATCATCGGCAAAGTGTTCTCTTTAAAGAGAAGTTTCATTGAAAAATATAAACATCTTAAGAAAAGTTGAAGGTTGAACTTTAAGAAAATATAAATATCTTTAAAGTGTAATCTAGTACCTTTACAACACCACATTCACTGGAAAAGGGAAATTAACTTCTTTATTTAAAACCATCACCAGATAGTACACAAGGTATATGAAAATAATTAGAGTTGGAACTTGTGAGGAAAATGAAAAGCGAATAGCTCCAACAATAGTTTTGATTTAATATATTATCTTAGAAAATTTTAAATTACAAATATACTTATATACAATTCAATCACACAAGATCAAAGACTCTTAGCATAACTAAAACCTACTTCCTATATGAATCTATATATACTTATACCTATGGCTTAGGCTCGAACACTCAACTAAGACGGATTTAACTCCTATCACTTAATCTATTCCTCAGACTATTGAGATTCTACTACTTAATTCTAAACGAAAATCCTACAAGCTTAAGGCTTCCACTAAGTCTATGCTCGTCTATCGCTCACATGAGGTTCAGGGTTTCCTATTTGGTTCCTTAGGTTAGGATTTTATCTAATTGCTTCCTATCTTAGAATCCTAGTTGAAACTTTATTATTGCTATCTAGGCTTTGGGGCTAATACCATTACAATGGATGTTAGGGTTGAGACTTTAATGCCCAACAACTACATTCCATAAAATAGTTAACATTGGTTTGAAAATTGTTTGCAATTATGGAATATAGTTTATTCATTAAGTAACTCCACATTTCCCTCGAGTTCTACGTGAACTTGAAGGAAAGGTATAAAATCCATTACCTTAATTGAGATTCTAGACTTGAATCTCACTCTATGAGAAGTACATTGCCTTTAACCCACTTTGTTATCGTCACTAGCATTTCTCAATTCCACATCGTATTAGAAACAAAGAGTCCTAACTTAGAAGAAAAGATTTGCTCTTTGGTGATAAAGAATTCCCAAAAATTATCTCTTTCTGAAAATAAGGAAAAACTCTTCGTAATTCGTAAATCAATTTCATTTCGAACTTTAACAAAATTAGTTGATAATAGAAAAACATGTCAAGCATTCTGAGGTTTAAAACGTTCTTAAAGATTTCCAAAAATTATTTCACATAATCTTTCGAATTGATTCAAAAGTTTGAGGACTCCTTTAACAAAGGAAACAAGGATCCTCTATGATCATCAAACTTAAATAAAAGGAATTGCATGTATCGGTCGAAATTGAATTTCGTCCGCATTTTCAAATTCTAATATATGCCTTCCCTTTTATTTCAACTTTGAAGTTTAACTCTTGTTTCCGATGGATGTATGTCACATTCGGTGAATTCCTATTTAATCGGTGATTGGTGGAATTTCATAGCAAACTACACCATTCTCCCATTACATAGGAACTCATTGTGTTAACAATCCATGTTTAAAATCGCTGCTGTGACATTCGGCCAATTGCCCAAAGTTAGAATCAATTCCGTACATTGGAAAGTCTCAGAATACTTGTAAGCTTGACATTCATTAGGATTCATTCTATTAATACTTTTCAAAACTAAGTCTTAAAATAGTTTGGTGCCAAAAACACATTTACACTTTATAAATTTAGTAATGTACTTATCACCAAGCATAATGTGAAATTGTAGAAAGGACTTGAATTTTATTAGAGACGACATTCAGTTATCATAGTTAAAGGCAAGTACACTAAGTTCACACCTATTCACTTCCGCTGTGCACTCTGATAAAGAATGCTCGGAGTGTCTATGATGTAATGATTCCTAATTCTCATCCTATTCCTATGCATAGAAAAGAAATTCGACAATTATTTCATTGGATTTCAAGGACTCAATGATATTATCTTCTAATAAAATGTATGCATCGAGGGGCCCTTCTCGATTCTATATTGCATTAGAAACAAAACCACTTTCGTGCAACCCGAATTCCAATCAAATAATAAGGAACGACTCATCTTCCATTCAAAAGGAGACTTTGAAAATTTTTTTTGTGTAAAAATTTCAATTCTTCGTCATATTCAAAGTTGACTTACTTTATTCAAGACTAAGGTTTAGTCCATCCCGTTGGGGTAACACTTTCATGCTCTATCCCGTTGGGAGTTTGCCTTCCTTTAGTCTCTACTTTCAATCCACTTCAGAATATAACCAAGTTATAATTGAAAATTCTACTTAGTCCACTTTGAACTGAAGGTTACTAACTATCACTAGTACTATCCTATTAACACTACTAAACTATACTAACTTCAACTAAATATGCATGCTTAAACTATAAAATTAAACTACTAAACTAGCTATTGGTTAGTTACTCTCATGTGGAGTAACTCTTCGGGAGTAGGAAATCCATACTCCACAGCCGAGAATTGCAACCATCGCTCTGATACCAACTGTAACATCCTCAATTTTTACACTTTAAAATATATTACTTCTTATAGTATTTAATATAAAAATGCTTGGGGTTTAATAAAAATTTTGACGGAGTTCACTTTGAAATATGGACTTTCCCCAAGTTAATTATTTTCACCTGTCAGTCCAAAACAGTTTATTTAAACAAAACTGTAATTACATTATAAAAGGTTGTGACTTATTTTGAAATACTGTAGAAAAGGATATTTGGATATCCTTCACAACCGGTATACCATTTAATCAAAAATAAATATTCTTATAAAGTCCCTTTTTACAAAATGGAGGAAATCTTTAAGTGGAACTGAATAATTCAAAACTAAATACAATCTTAATTAATAAAACATTTTTCGTTACATTATCCTAACAATGTTTGCAATTCATAATGAGGCCACCAAGGACTCAACAATCAATGCACTCTCATCACCTGAGAGCGCACTCTCTCGGCGTCGGAGCAATGAACTTCTTTTCCACTGGTACCTAAAATGGTCAACTTAAGGGGTGAGTAATTTGAGAACTAATCAAGGAAAACACTTAACAACAGTAATAAGACATAACTAGACATACCCACACACACATATAGACATACTAACATTACTCCAATTAACTATATATATATTCCTATACCTTAGCCTTTAACTATTTTATCACACTAAGCCAATACATTTTTCCTGTACAATACCAATGCATAACAATGTTTATATGCTCAATCATATGAGTATGAATGCACTTCGTCCCACTATTATGGTTTAACTCCGGAATCCAATGTACACTTTCCATTTAACTTTAACCACTATACACTTTAACACTTTTATTGGATTCAGGGAATTAAACCAATTATATGTCCATGAATGCACTTCTCCATTACCAATTGACGATAACACTTTGAACACATTTTACAATAACACAACCTCCTCGCAAACCCACCCTCCACTCTGGGGAAAAACCGACCAGGAGTAAGCATTTCTCAACCTATAATTGGGTGCTTCACCTCCACTTAGGAAGGTCCCTCGCTCACCCGCTTGCACAACACTTCACCTCCACTTAGGAAGGTCCCTCATGCGATTCGGATTGATTTGCCCGAATCGGGCTTTAGCAGAAATCACCCTCACTGGCCAAAACGAGCCAAAGTGATGGAATTACCCCGGTTTGCGTGGAACCAACCCCCAACACGGGAAGCGATCCCGTGTCCTTTGTAGGATCAAAGTTCCCCGAGATAATCCCATAATTCACTCTTGCCCTCATCAATCGTAAACGACGTGTGTTTTTCCCCGTACACCTAAGGTCCACCTTACTTCATGATGCACGTGTTTCTACTTCATTTTATGTTGTTTTCCTTATTGAACCTTTAATAATTTATATCCAATTGGTTGGGTCTCTAGCTTAGGATTTTCGGCCATACTATGTATATATATATACAATGACAATCACACTTAACAACAACAATAATCATAACCATGCCATTCATTCATTTAGTCACATAGTAATTATAACAATTCTTTTCTAACCAAAATCCTAAGTCCATAATGTACCTACGCTTATAATTCATTCGCAAAACACATCAATTATACCACAACAATAATCAATTACTAAACACCCTAAGTTCATTATACACACTCTTATTTTCAAACATACAATATCATCATACAAATCAAGCATACACATATACAATATATCTACTTATGCATTTATGACTATCACTAAGTCCCTCCCCTAATTAGAACCAAAGTACGCCCCCTTTACCTCTTGGAGAGAAGAGGAGAAATTTGGGATTGAGTTGGTGCTCCACCACCAAGCTCCAAGCTAGCTTCTAGTCCCCAATTCCATGCTCCTTAACACTTTCCTAAGCTCCCTTGAAGATTGCCTCACCCAAAGAGAAGAATTAGAGAAGTTAGGGTTTGAGTTGGGAATTTGGGGATTTTGTGAAAAGAGGAGAAATTGAGATTTTGAAAGAGGGAAATTCATTAGGGATTGATGGATGAGTGATTTGGGGTGTTAATTTCATTTGATTTGGTGTGGATTTGGGGAAAATTGAAGAACCCTAGGAGAGAAGGGAGAGAAAGTCGTGAGAGAAGAGAGAGAAGGAAATGAGAAAAATGCCCAATTCAACGTGTTTTCTAACTGATATAACAGGGGTTACTCGATTAACCCGATGGTTACTCGATTAACACTTGTTAATTTACAAAGGATTACTCGATTAGCCTGTGCCTTACTCGAGTAATGCCTCAAGGTGCTATAAACTTACTTGATTAGTTCGACCCCATTAATCGATTAACGAGGCCATTACTCGATTAATGCCGAAAGGGTAGTAAAATCTAATCGATTAATCTGCCCACTACTCGAGTAATCTGATCAGTCCACTAAATCCCTATAACTTCGAATAGCTCTAACTTCTTTACTAACCGTCGGATCTTGCTCAAATTTTGAGGCAAGCTTCCCAAGACACTTGTCTTCACATCCAACGGTGGAATTTGGGTTTGGAGCTACGGATATTAAATTCCTAATTTCCTAAGATCCTATGCTCTTTAACTATTAATTACACTTCTAAAACTCACTTCTAAACTAATTCTACTTTTTCAAACCTACCCTTACCAATTTCTATATTCTAAACACATTCTAAACATATTCAAAGGCTTGGAATAACACTACTCTTATCAAATCCTATTAATTAAGGCATCTAATAATTGGGGAAAAATCGGGGATGTTACAAAGGGTCATGATACTTTATTCACACCTACACACTTATTCATATATTTTCACGCTCCACTTAGTGAGGGTCATGATAGTATAATTCTCACTCCTTTCGGAGGGTCATGATAACATAATTCTCGCTCCACTTAGAGAGTAAATGGAGGGTCCTGATAATATATTTCTCACTCCACATAGGGAGGGTCATGACAACATAATTCTCACTCCACTTAGAAAGTAAGTGGAGGGTCCTGATAGCATATTTATCGCTCCGCTTAGTGAGGGTCATGATAATATAATTTCTCGCTCCGCATAGGAGGGTCATGATAATATACTTTCTCGCTCCGCATAGGGAGGGTCATGATAATATACTTTCTCGCTCCGCATAGGGAGGGTCATGAATATATAATTTCTCGCTCCGCATAGGGAGGGTCATGATAATATACTTTCTCGCTCCGCATAGGGAGGGTCATGAATATATAATTTCTCGCTCCGCATAGGGAGGGTCATGATAATATACTTTCTCGCTCCGCATAGGGAGGGTCATGATAATATACTTTCTCGCTCCGCAGAGGGAGGGTCATGAATACATAATTTCTCGCTCCGCATAGGGAGGGTAATGAATATATAATTTCTCGCTCCGCATAGGGAGGGTCATGAATACATCATTTCTCGCTCCGCTTAGGGAGGGTCATGAATACATAATTTCACAAACAGTTATTCATATCATTCAATTACCTTCTTCTCTAACCATTTGACACTCTTTTAATTAATTTACCAATTACCTAATTTCCTTCTTATTTCCGTTATCTGCATTTTACTCTTCATCATCATTCATGTTCATTATAATCTCATTTAAGGCACTAAAATTAATAACATAATCAACTTTCTAATCACTATATTCATTATTAACCTTCAAGCCATGCTATATTCTACAACCATCATCATTAAACCCAATTTTGTCAGATCAACCACAAATACATATACAAACTAGCATATTCATAAATTCTAATTCTTAGTTCACTTGCAGCAAATCCTAATCTAGTCAATTACCCTAAGGTTCATCTTTCTATTTTATTCCCTACCCTTAATTCCCCCTATATACAAGCTAGAAAAATACCCTCTAAGTAAAGGTAACACACCCCTTCTTACCTCTTTGATGATGAGAGCAACCAAGGTCCTAGCTCTTTCTTAACTTTGTGAACCCCTAACCCTTTGAGCTCATATGAACCCTTGACCAACCACTAGGAGATGAGTTGCATGTTGGAAGTGAGTTCCCTACACTTGCTCTTCGTGGTGTCGTATGCACTTGTTTGAGTCCCCAAGAGTATAGAACTTTGAAAATCAATGGAGGTTATGGAGGAGAGGACCACGAATTTAGGAGGGAGCTATAAGGTGATCTTGATTATAGGACATATATATATATATATATATATATATATATATATATATATATATGTAGATTTCTCCATAGCTCAAAACCTAAAGATCCATGGAGATGGGGGAGGTGGGATTCGAGTAAAAGAGGGAGAATGAGTGTAACAGCCCGATTTTCGTAAACCAAAATTTCCAACTCTTGTTCGTTTGGGTTGCAAAAATGAGGCCAAATTTTTTTTTTAAAACATTATTGAAAATCTCCTTAAGTTCTTCAGTTCACTTTTTCCGAAAACCGAGTGTTACTAAAACATTTATTTTTAGAAAACTTTCATCATGATATTTCCCAAAAGACCACAGTGTTTGTTTTTCCAAAATAGAGTATTCCACCATACAGAATTAAAACTTGGCTTAGTTATATCATTGGCACATTGCTTGGTAATCCTTGACTCAAAAACACAATTCACAATCTTAACCTAAACACTCTACTTTCGCTTCCTTCTGATGAAGACATCCGGATGGAACGCTCCGTTCTTCTTGCGCCCTTTCTTCACTCCCGAAGACGAAGCCATCGCTGTCTCTGCTTTCCCGTTGTCTTTAACTCCAGCTTCAATTCGTCTAAAATGATGATCTTCATATGATGCTCCGTCTGCCCGTTGAAATATCAGCAGCACCGATATGCCAACGAACAGGAGAGTGTAAGCATTCCGAACGACGGATCGTCGACGGTGTGGGATTACGCTAGGCAAAATAATAGAACCATACAAGCATACAATATAACACACAGGCACACAACAACCAAACATATCATTATCATTATTATTACCGTTGTCATTTTCCTTTATGCATTTCTCACGAGTATTGTTTCTTCCTTTCTTTCATTCCTTTACTTCCCTTAACTTCTCATCTTCTTTTCATCCAGTCTTATCAATTTACCCTCTTTACTGCTTTGGGGAAAAATACCATACCTCATCAGAATATTCATTTCGTTCTAGACTATCACTCACGTCTACATCTCCTCGGTCATCCACCCAACCTACTCGGAAGCAAACAGGAGTACAGGACCTTTACCACGCGGGCACGACAGCTGTCACAACACATAAATGGTCCCAGACCAGGAGGATCTCATCCTCAAATCATTTCAATAATAACAAGGCTCACTGTCCACGCAGTGGCAAACACAATGCCCCGTTCCAGTCCCTCTCACTGTTCTCGATTTGCAATCTAGGGGGCGACAGTATGTTTCTAGTGGGCCCGCAGAACTTACCACGGCATTAGACCCAGTCCCCACCACGTTAGTGCGCCACATGTGGAGTTCGTTCTGCCCAGAAACACACTCTAGACTTCTTGACGTTTCACTGTCATCGTCCTCCCCTAATGCAATCTCCTCCTAAGTATCCACAGATACCTATGGTTCCTTCCTCTCCACTACTTCGCACTCTCCTACCTCACCGCGTGTGTCTTTTAAGTCTTTAATCTTTTACTTAACCTAAGGTCGGCCCGTCCTTCGTGCAACCCTTCAACGAGTCCCGACCACTAACTTTGCACAGTCTTTCTCTCATCAATTCTCACATAGCACAGAGCTGGGATCACATCAACAAGTTCTCATCTCAATCTTTCTTACCTCATTTCTCAAACTTTCTCAACATACTCCATTTCTAACAATCATCTCATTTCAACATCTTTTCTCAAAACAATCTTTTCACAACTTTCTCAAATGCCATTTTATAAACTTTCACAAGACCTCATTTCACAAAGTTTCTAAAATCTCTTTTCACAGCCTTGCACAAAACTTCTTTTCAAAAACTTCTTTGAAAATACTTTTTTATAATATTTCTCAGAACCTCTGTTCAAAACATTTTCAAAAGAATTTCTTTTCACAGACCTTTTCTAACAATTTATTTTCACCCCTTTCCACAAAATCTCTTTTCCAAAAATCTTTTCAAAAAGCTCTTCTCAAAGACCTTTTCAAAAACCATTTGGTAAAAACCTTTTTTCAAAAATAATATCTTTGCTGAGCGCTAATGGAGGAGCAAGCTCGACTCAACACTAGTTCCCAGACTAAAACCAAAACAAAGGAGCCCAGCTCCGCTCAAATCACATCTCTTTCTCATAATCAACCTCACTTTCCCCAGCTCTGGCTCGGTCTCAGCATTATCATTTCATTCCTTCTCCAATCTCAACTCTTTCTCTTTTCCATTACATACTTTATTTTTTTCCTTCATTATGTCCTTACTTCACAATCTTATTTATTTAGCTTCTATTTTCAGGACGTAACAGACATCCATCAGCATATTACTCATTTTCATTAACAACAATAAATAACATAAGGCATAATTGAATAATTGTATAAAAGCATACACGCAACATCACACAATAACATTGTGGTCTTCGTCACCTTCGTATAAGTGGCCACACAATCAAACAATTGCCACTTATACTACTGACTCTAACCACTTAGTTCCGATCTTTGAGATGATACGGAACGTCCTACTAAATCACCTAACTACCACGGTGTCTTAGGAAAGCTTCTCTCTCACCTGAGGTCCAGCTATTAAATGTGTACCGTCTCCGCGTATCCTTTGTGCTGCCTGCTGCCCCAATCCCTTGTCTTTAAGATTCCTCGTACTAAATAAAATATACTTATGTTATTTTCTTGCATTAAAAATCTTTTCTTAGCTCGTAACTTTATGTTCCTTATTACAAGACTTGAAACATTATTGTTTTATTGGAACAACTCTCATTTTCTCTAGTACTGTAAATCTTTTAAAACCATTTGAAAACATTCCACAAAATGATTTAAATTGATTTATTTGGTTGCTGGTCCATTTTGGACAGCGCCTCAATTACGTTCGAAAACACCGAAAAATTCACCGGTTTCAATCCGGGTTTTGCTCAAATCCATTACCTTTTGAAAACCAAACTTTGAGGCTCATGAACTCAATTTAGAAATCAAGAAAACAATTTTAAATAACTTGGACAGCAAGGAATAGTTTCACAAAAATCAATTTTATAAAACCTGAAAACATCGAAAAACTCGTTTTTGTTTCAAATACTTTGAAAACTCAGGTTTTGTTGTAAAACACATCTTAAATAGCCACAAACATAACCTTACGCACTCAAATAAATTAAATCACATACAAACATTCATTCTCAAGCAAATATTTCACAAATCAATCACTTAAGTAAATCATTCAACACATTATTAATTTAAAATCATTTCACTTTCATAAAACAAAAACGCTCACATATATCTAGCCCATAAACCGAATACATACACATAAATCAACCTAAACACAAAGCTTATTCCTAATCAATTAGCTTAACACAACATACATGCATTATTCCTATGTTATTTCATGGAGAAGAATCCTAACCTAATTAGCATGTATAGACCGAAACACTTCACAAATCAAAGCAAGGTTCATGCATCATCAAACCATACAAAATCATGCAATTATTTATTCCTTTTTCCTTGACAAAACCGTGAGCTACATCTTTGGAAATTAGTCAAACTTCAATTTATTTTTCTTAGATTAGATCAAATCAAAAATCATCCAAGAATATAAAACATATATCGAGTCCTCACAACATAAGAGCATGGATTTAATTTTCATTAGACATGGCCGAATACATCATGTATGAAATCAACACTTAAATTAATTCATGTTTATGCAAGGAGAATCATTTTAAAGCTTATTTTCCTAATTTCTTTCTAAAACCGAGGCATGCATCCAAGAAAACATGGTTTTTCATTTGAATTTATCATGCAAAAATTAAGTCCTTAAGCTTTCTTAGCAAATCATGCAAGAATCATATATTAACACAAACACTTTCAACTTATTTCTCAAAAGAATATGAAAATAACTTTTCAATATTCAACACTCACATGTATGTACTTGAATCATGTAGATCAAGTCATCACACGAAACATAAGAACACAATTCAAAGATCAAGAATCATTTTGAGTAAGAAAAGATCAAACCGTGACACATATTTAAGAAAACACTAAAGCTTTGGTTTCAAGATCACACATAAAACTCAAGATCAAAACAAAAATCAAAGATCGAAGCAAGAGTTACAATTCAAGGCCAAAAATCAAGACATGCAAAGGTTAAGATCAAGGCAAAATCAAGAATCAAAGCACAAATTAAAGCCTTTATCAAGATTAGATCAAAACCGAACATGCAAGGGTTCAAAACCATATAAATCATCATCAATTAACATGTAAGACTAAAAATAAGAAAAACAAGTTTAGATCAAACATTGATGCACCAAATAAACACATAAACATCTCATAGTTCACGGTTTTAAACATCAAAACCACACATGTAAGAAGATCTATTCTAAATTCATAAAGGTCATAAACAAAACTTTAGATCTAAAAGAAAACATCAAGATCAAGCATAAACAACACCAACCGAATCATCAAATATAATCTACATATTATAAATTAAATTGAGTCTTTAAAAGTCCATAGTTAAGAAAGATCAACACATAGAGTCATTCTCAAAACATAAAATGAACATGCAAAGAAAATAAACAAGGATTACAAGATTACAAAATAAAACTAGTCCTAATACTCCTAGGATCTTTGGTTATACCAAGAAGAAAGGTCTTCTAAGCACTTGATCTTCAAGGATCTCTTAGGTTTAAGGTTGATCTCCCCTCCTCCTTCCTTCTTCTACCTCACGGTTCCTCTTCTTCTTTCTCTCTTCCTCTATTTTCTATTTCTTAATCTAAGAGTTTGAGGGACTCTTAGAACTTGTGTTTTGGGTTCTCCACTCTTCTTTTTCTCTTCTCCTCTCTCGGCCACTCTCTCTTTCTCTAAGGTCTCAAGAGCTTTTTGTGTTGCTCTTGGACTAGAGTGTTTGTGTTGGTGTGGGAAAGAATTGAATGAAGGAAATGGGGAATGAACTAAAGCCAATACTCACCCACACACGGTTCTATATGGGAAAAGGCAAGGGAATGAAGTTTTCCTTTTCTACCCTCGGTTTAGGCTATGAGTTTAAGGGCAATTCGGCCCAACCAAATAGTTGCATGGAGGGATCTTTTCATGGGGGACAAGGTGGAAGGAAAGTCACTCCTAGGCTACATGAGTCACACACCCTAGGTTTTCCACTTGTTTTCCATTCAAATTTTCTATTAAATTTTTACTTTCTTAATGAATAAGAAAATGCATCCTAGTTTGGTTCTCTTATCCTCTCATGGCCGAACCATATGCACACACACATATGCACATAACTTTCATTTCATGTTATCATAGCAACACATAACATTAGGTCATGGAATGATGCATACATTTTACACATATTTAAGCATGCATGTAACACTTTGGCATAGCATGTTTCACACTCCATCATACACGGCACACATATCACACAAGCACATACTCATGCCCCCACACAATCACACGTATTACACATACATATTCACCTACATATATCATACATTCATGCATATATAACCATGTTTATTTACTAGTTAAATTTTAAGCATACATACATACTTGTAACAATCGTACATGCATGTTTTTGCACACATAGAAAATAAATTATTCATGCATCAAAATTATAATGACACCAAAAATATCAAACACATAGATTATTCCAAAAACTCAATTTCTAAACTCTTGACATTATTTCAGGAAATTATTTCTTTAAAGTCACTTATTATCTCAAAAACGTGAATTAGGGAATATATTTAAAAAAAATATTCTTTCAGAAACACTTTTCACAAAAATAAATCTTTTTAGTATCTTAGTTCAATACGAGGAATTTGCGGGGTGTTACAATGAGGGAGTATTTCTTGGCTATTTTCTTAGTGAGTAATTGATGGGTATAATGAATATGATGATGAGGTGGCTTGATTTTAGGAGTTGGGTTGATGAAGATGGGGTTTGCTCTTGGATCCAAGAGGGAAAAAGGAAGAGGTGATGGTGTGTGTGTTTGATGATGTTGATTAGAGCAAGAAGAAGTAGAGAGCTTGATGATGGCTATGGAACTTGAAGCTTGGGCAACCATGGAGCTTTGAATGGTGAAGAAGATGATGCTCCAACCCTCCTTTCTCTCAAGAGCCAACGAAGAAGAAGAGGAAATGAAGTGGGGGGGGATTGAGTCTTATCCTAGAAGCAAGAATGAGTGGTTTAAAATGGGTTTGGGGTGGGCAAAATGCCCAAAACGCCCCCCAATCATTGTGCAGAACGGACTGGTGCGACAGGGGCTCGCCTGGGCGAGCCAATGATGCGCCTGGGCGAGTTTTCCACTGTCTGGTGCTGAATTGTTTTAATTCACTCGCCTGGGCGAGTTCCTCATGCGCCTGGGCGAGAGTTAGTTGACTTCGCATTGGCTTCGATATAACTTCTTCGTTAACAGTCAGATCTTGCTCAAATTTGATAGAAAGCTTCCTTACATATTACCCTTCACATCCAACGGTTGAATTTGTGTTTGGAGTTTTAAATCTTTTATTTTGAATTTCCTAATATAGGGTGTTTAGAACACCGAAAACGCCGATTTTAGAACTCGTTTAGCCTTCTTTAAACTTCTTTTCCGATGCCAATGCTTCCTAACTCCTTCATGGCATTAAAAGGAAATCTAATTTATCACCTTAAATTATTTTATGCATACTTATTATGTCCAAGTCTTATTATTATTCTAATTACTCTTGGAATTAGAATTCTGGATGTTACAAGAATGAATGCAAGTGTATATCAAATTGGGTATTTGAAAGTTTAAGATCAACACTTGAATAGTTCTTCAATTATGTGTGGAAATGTTGTTTAATCATGAAGAACACTCAATGATTCTGGAAAATATGTTTTTCAGAAAGTTCAGAGCATAGAGAGGTGTTGGAATGTTGTATTCTGGTTTAAAAACGTTTGGATATGTATATATAAAGGTTTGGATAGCAAACGACTAGTTTTAGACAGTTTTAATTGTTAGTATCCGGATATCCTAGAAGGTATCCTGATACCATGGGTTCAAATTTGAAATTCTGCTGTTTTAAAAGACGAGGTATCCAGATACTTTCAGATGTATCCAGATACTTTCAAAATATCCAGATACTTCAGTTCAAAATTTGAAATTCTGCTGTTTTAAAAGACGAGATATCCAGATACTTTCAGATGTATCCAGATACTTTCAAAATAGCCAGATACTTCAGTTCAAAATTTCCAAAAGCAACATTTTTATTTGTTAACACTTATAGTATTATATTTAAAACATTTTCTTCACTTCCAAAACACTTTAATTTATTAGAAAAATATTTTCAAATTATTTTCTCAATATTTTTCTTATATTTATAAAATCACATATTTTTCTTTTAATTTTGAAAAGCACCCACTTCGATTTTACTTAGCATGCAAACCATTTTCTTTTAGATTATGATTAGTTTCATTCTAACTTAGACTCTATAATAATATGCACCTAGGGGACTTAATAAAGAATAAATAATACATTACATTACAATAAGAACCCCTTTATTGACTTTGTTGAGCCTTAAGTTGAGTTGTGGACTTTTGCCTTGACTTGCACTTTGTAATCATCAAAACTACTTATGTTTAGGCATTTTCTCAACAGAATTGAAATATGAATGGAATGGAATGAATGATTATGAATGAGTTTATAATAATGATAAATGATTTTAGAATGATAATGAATAGAATTGAATGGAATATAAATGATGATGGTTAATTTATGAAATGATGCTAATGATAAATGAATATTAAATTTAATTTTTTATCAAATACTACTATTACTTATTAGACTATAGGATAATGTCTCACTCCGTGCAATTCTAATTTTTAGGTTTGAACGAATTATTCTTATACCACTCTAGTACGAGACAAGGACATATCTGACAGAGAAGGGAAAGAAAGAACTGTTTGAGAAAGTGTACTTTCCTACAATGCAACCCCATATTTTATAAATACTCTATTTTGAAAATCAATAAAAAAACAAAAATATTTTCGTTGTTTTTACTCCTTTTTAAGAAAATAACTTTTATAAAATTGGGGTGTTACAAATTGCCCTCTACCACCATTGTTTTGGCTGACTTTAGTATGGATAACCGGTTATTAGGAATTACTTTTTTTTTAAAATCAAAATATAAAATGACTCTTTTTCCCTTAAATCATTTCAAAAGTACCATAATTTATTTCATTTAAATGCATAATTTTATTATTTTCCACTTCCTTCTAAAAATATTTTATTTAAGAATAGTATACTTTAAAAATATAATATACCCAAATAGGTTTATTTTCCAAATAACTTTTTTATCATCCAAAATGAAATATTTTTAATTTCAAAATACTTTAACATATAATATGAAAATTAAGGGATGTTGCGTCCAGTATACTAGAAATGGATTGGATTTAAATCCATATGATAAAGTCCAGAGTTTTAATAGTTTGGTTTGGTCCACAAATATGGTTTTGTAGGACACCCCGAGAAAAAAATTCATTTGACCAATATTTTATAATGAAATAATGCATTTTAAGTGTTTTTTTATAATTTTTTTTTTTTTCAATCATTTTGTTAAAGACAAATATTAAAAGATATTTCTAAGGAATTTGTTAGAAAGCTAAATATAGCGAGAAATTATTGAAAATTGAAACTTTTTATATTTTCTAGATAAATAAAAATGATAAGTCATGATGTTTTTCTATTATTAGGAATTTTAAAAATTACTTTTAAAAACTTATTAGCACAATCCTCTCTTAAATTTTAAGTGAGGTTGAGATTGATTTGTTGAAAGGATGGCTAAAATTTCGAAAGGAGAATAATTTGTTGACGCCAGATTTTCTATAACATGGAGCAAGGCATATTTGTTTTATGTTTTCTAAAAGAAATGATGGGGCAATTTGGGTGATGTAGATGGATCCATGACTGCAGCACAGCGAAATCACGTGATCCCGATCCAACTTAACGTGAGCTTTATTCTCAATGGACAAAACTTAGGTCCAGTACTATAGATGCTGGTGGTCCATGTTACCTATCCTAAAGTGACACCTGGCTTTTTTTTTTTTAACTCAACTTAATAGCTCTTTAAGTCTAACACCATTACTGATAGCCCTCATTCTATTCTTCTTCTACTATTTCCTCTGTCTCTTCTTCTTCCTTTCTGCTTCTTCTTCTTCTTCGAAAGAGTTTCACTCTCAGTCACTTCATTTTCAGCCTTGTAACTCCCATAGTCCCATGGCACATAAACCTTCTTGAAAAACAGTGAATCCCTCTCACCGAACCACTGTTCCTGACACCCATTTCACACTCTGTCTTTCCTCTGTTTTCATCGTTCTATTTCTTCTATTTTCTTTATTTTTGTTACAGCAACATATATTTTTGAAGAACTTGTTGCAACAAACATTTTTACATAATGCAGTTATTGTATCTATTGGTGAACAACCTTGTAACTAACTTGGGTTGTAGCACACCACTATGTTCTATTAATATAAAGTTGTCTTATAAAAATCAAACTTTGATCAATGGTTTGATTTTCTGTCATGAGTTGTTACTGTCATGGTCAAGTTGTGAGAATTTTGATATATGGGAATTTTGCTACTGTTACAGAATTACAGATTATTTCTTCAATCAATGTATAAATATGCATAAGACAGAGTAATAACTCATATCAGTTATTTCAAAATGAAATCAAGTGAAAGAGTGATTATGTTGCACTTCTCTTTCTCATGGGTTATAACAAGTAGATTAAGCAACCCTATCACTGTGTGGTCGCCAAGTAAATATCTAGAATCATCAGGATCAACTCTTCCATAAGCTTTTGTAATTGACTGAAATCCACACCATAATCTATTATTAATAGAAGTCCGAAACTCATGTCATACATTACAGGTCTGATTCAATTCATAAAACAAAACAAGAAATCACTGCAGACGGTTTATATGAAAGTAAGAGAAACCATTCTATAACATACAGGTCTGATTGGGATAGCTTTAAAAGCATTAACACTGCATTACACTATGGTCTCTTCCCCAATAATCAGCACCACAAAGCAGTGGGGGAACTGGTATCAGTAAATAAGCCCCATTATCAAGATTGTTCTGGGACCATGGACCCAAAACAAAGTCTTTATCTTTCAGGGCAACCTCATATGTTTTAACATGAGGAGCATCTTAGTTATCCTATCATTGATGAAAATATTATATCAAAAGGCATAGAATTGTTGTGCAGCATGTAAAAAACCACCAGTGTACTGCATCATATAATAGAATACATGTCACAAGGAACAATACTTCACAAAATTACACAGTTATCCTGTCATTATAAGATAACAAGACAATTTTATTAAAAGGTGAAGCATGAATAATACTTCACAAAATTACACAGTTTCAAAATAGATTAGTAGAAGTTACAACCATTGAACCATAAACCCCTTTTACAACCATTGCATTAAAATTGAATCTCTTACAACATAGTAATCAAGTAAAACCATACTCCCATTTTACAATAATTGACACAGCTTTCCAATTACAATGATCAATAAAAAAAAAGGATGATTCATAAATTGATTGAGCCTTATTTGCTTTCTAACTTCCCAACCAGCAATGTCATGATTGAGCCTTATTTGCTTTCCAACTTCCCAACCAGCAATGTCATTTTAATGTGCAACAGAGTCAGAGTCATGGTCTTTAAATTGGCAACATTCATAGTCTTTACTTATCAACTACCATTTCTAGCTTCTTCCTTTTGAATTTCTTGGAGCTTCTTGCAATTGCTAATGTTTAACCTGACATCAAAATGAATTTTCATTCATTCATAATAATAAAAGTAAAAGAGACTAGGACTAACTTCTGTTTTATCAACACTCAGTAACATATCAATGCATTTGTTCACATACCATTCTCCTAACAATGAACTATATAAGCAAAAAAAACCTTGAAACCTGAAGCTTCATATGGCCTAAAAATTTGATGGACAGAGAAAATCCTTATTTGGTGATGGTGTTAACTATTAAATCAGTATCTTAATATTAGTATGTTAAAAAAATGAGAACCCAATCAAACAATAAATTATAATGATAGGAATGGAATTAAATGAGGAGGAAAGTTAAATGGTGTGAGTACTTATTTAACTGTGCTTAGATCAAGTGTGTTTAACTCTTACCAATTGCAATTAGTTTTCAATTCAATTAAAGGAATGGATTTCAATTTGGGGAAAAAGGTTAAAGAAGGGGAATAGAGACTCTTACTCATGGTCATGGGCGATGACGGAGCTGAAACGGTGCAGAGGTTGTTGATTGCAGGATGGGTTGGTGTGACGGAGCAGGGTGGCGCGACGCGGCGGGCTGGTGTTACAGCATTAGGGCGGTATGACGGAGCAGAGCAGACGCAACCTAAGAGCTAACGAGATGGCTGGGTGCCAGCAACCTGAGCGACGAGGCAGGGACTATGGGGCGATTTGGCAGAGTGGAGAGGTGACTGAGGAGAGAGTGGTTCTTCAAAGAAGAAGAAGCAGAAAAGAAGAGGGAGAGACAGAGGAAATAGAAGAAGCCACGTGAATAGAATGAGGGTTATTAGTAACTGTGTTAGACTTAAAGGGCTGTTAAGTTGAGTTTAAAAAAAAGAAGCCAGGTGTCACCTTAGGATAGGTAACCTAGACCACCAGCATATATAGTACTGGACCTAAGTTTTGTCCATTATTTCGTACACTGATATTTGCTTACGCAACATTACTTTTGTTTTTAAGAGATTTCTAACCTGCAACCTAAAATTAGATGGTTGCTATGCAACCTTATATTAAATAAATAAGAAGTTGATACATAAGACATGTGTGTCATGTCATTTCTTGAAGCAGTCAAATATAATTTTTACAATTTAGTCCAACATAAAAAGTAAATTAATTTAATTTAGTCCTTTGTACCTATTGAGAAATTATAATTTTTAATTTTAAAAAACATTATTAAAAAAAATAAAAGTTGCTAAGAATTACTGTCCCTTCTTATTAATTTACTTTTTATGTTGGACTAAATTGTAAAAATTATATTTGACTGCTTCAAGAAATGACATGACACACATGTCTTATGTGTCAACTTCTTATTTGTTTAATATAAGGTTGCATAGCAACCATCTAATTTTAGGTCGGATCTTATTAACCCCTTGTTTTTATTCTCATTTCTTTTGTTCCCCGTGAGATTCTTCACGGGTTCGTTAGCCGCCTTCCGGTCCCATCAACTCTTATAAATTATCTTCATCTTACCCTTCATTATTTTCTCTGCTAGTTTCCTCTGAAATTTGTTAAGTGTCAATTTCGGATTTTTTTTTTAATTACAAAGGAGATACCTGGAATTAGAACCCAGGACCTCGTGCCTAAGCTATCTAGGTATTCCTGCAGCTACTAACTAAATTGAGTTACGCAGACTCAACTTCCGATTCTTTTGCTCCACTAAACATGGAAATTTAAAAGTTACATGTTTTTAATATTACCAAATAATTCATTTTAAAATATATATATATATTAGCAAATAATTATGCAATTTTGCATTAATCAATCTCAAATTTAACCAATCTCAATTTTAATTAAATATGTACATCTTCGTTTCAGACATAAAAAAAATTAATTTCACACTTATTAAGAAATTTAATTGAGTGCATTTTGTAACATCCCAAATTTAATTCCTAGTATAATTGATGATGGGTCAAGCTTAGAGTGAAGGAAATAATGATATTGAGTTAAAAATAGTGGATTGAAGGCTTGTTTTAGGATTAATAACATAGGATATTAAGAAATTTAAAATAAAAGATTTACAACTCTAAACACAAATTTCACCGTTGGATGTGAAGATTAGTATGTAGGGTGTAACAGCCCAGCCCCAGCCAGCCGTACGGTACTGGGCACCGGGGCCCAGCGTACCGCCACGTGGATATTGTCCGCTTTGGGCATCCTTCACCCTCACGGTTTTGCTCTTGGTCTCACACTAACAGTGAGCCCCAAAACGCGTCCACGTGAGGTAAGGTATCCACACCCTATATAAGGCATGCTTCGTTCTCCTTACCAGCCGATGTGGGACTAAGGCTTGCCCTTACATCCACCCCCCTTGGAGGCCCAACGTCCTCGTTGGCACATCGACCCGGCCTTGGCTTTGATACCATAATGTAACACCTTCACATTTAATTAGTTAAATTAGAGTTTTAGGAAAATTGGTACTTAAAAATTTCTTTTTAAATTAAAATACTTATGAATATTTTTCCGGAAAAACGGACAGAGTTTCCTCTGTTTTTCGGACTTTACCAAAATTTCCTGTTTTTTACCTGTTCAGCCAGATTAATTTAAACAAGAAAACTTATAGATTATACAACCATTTTAAAACTAAAGCCCGGCTTTACAAAATAATACAAGTTCCAGGGCTTACTTAGCAAATTGTAATTAATCCAAAGTACTAATTAAAATATAGTTATCTATTTCCACTCATGCTATTATAAATACACTCCACGTGGTAGAGTGAATCCTGCTCGGCCCGTGACGATGTAAACTTCGCTTCTGTCCCTGAAAAAAATAACTGCAAAAGGGGTAGCAATTACGCAGAACTTAGGAGAAATAAACCCTCAATAAAATAGTGATGAACTAAGCCTAACCAACTTATAACAATCATAACATTTACAACAACACTCATTTCATTAAATTCTCAATATTCAACTCTTATTATCTTTTTCTTCATTCTCGTATTCTTCTTTCTCTTTTCCTTTTAACAATTTTTTTTATCTCTTTCATTCTTTCTTACTTTATTCTTCCATTCTTTCAATGACGACAGGTCCTATTGGACACCAGCCACCAATTTAATCTTTTAATGATGACTGGTCCTACTGGACACCAGCCACTTAACCTTTTGATGACGACTGGTCCTACTGGACACCAGCCACCAATTTAATCTTTTAATGACGACTGGTCCTACTGGACACCAGCCACCAATTTAATCTTTTGATGACGACTGGTCCTACTGGACACCAGCCACCAATTTAATCTTTTAATGACGACTGGTCCTACTGGACACTAGCCACTTAACCTTTTGATGACGACTGGTCCTACTGGACACCAGCCACCAATTTAATCTTTTGATGACGACTGGTCCTACTGGACACCAGCCACTTAGTCTTTTAATGATGACTGGTCCTACTGGACACCAGCCACTTTAGTTTTCTCTTATTCTACCCATATTCTCATTTTTCATGCTTTTCTCTTTCCTTTACTTGTTTTTGTATCCTGTTTTCTTCAATTACTTGTTTTCTTACTTTTCCACTGTTTACATAAATTATCTAGCATTTTTAACTCAATTCTCCACTCTTTGCTTTCATTTATTTATTCGTGATTCAATTCATACCTTTACCATACGATACACACAATTACTCATATTCTTTTACAAGTTCCCAAATTACTTAGCTTAAGCCTCGCATATTCACTTGCACAATACAACATGCACCTCATTTATCACTTAACACACATAACAATTATCACCTTCAATAATTCACAAGTAACATTCAAGAACTCATAACCACATTACGCACATACCACACTTATCATAATCATTTTTCACATATCATTATCACGTACCTTCATATTCTACCTCACGCTCCCTTTCATTCAAATTCAACCCTTTCATTCAAATTAATCCTCACGTCCACTTGATCTACTAATTATCAATACATTTTAATAAATCTTACCAACTCACACAACATACACTTAGCATACCAATTTCAAGTTTGCATATATTTAAATTTTCCCCGGGCTCATACTTATACTTTAAAATCTTCCCTTTATCACTTAATTATTATACGATGCAACACATATCCCATTTATCATTCAAGCATAGGTACATTCCGAGAATTTCATATTTTTCATTTAAGCCTACATCTTAATCACCATACCAATTCAATCACAAGTATCCACTTAGGTTTTCCTTTCATTTGTTTTCATACTTTACTTTAGGTCTATATTAACTACCCTAGATTTCACTCACCAACACACCCATATACCCAATTATTTTGTTGACTTAGTTCAATAGTCTTTTATCAAATCATTCGCTATCTTTTTACACTTACTCAATTCATAATTAATCAATCATTTCTAAGTTTATATTCACTCTCCTTCCACATTAATCACCAATATCACATACACATCATCATAAACACATATATTCACAATTGCATATTCTCATATAATTCATCAAACATTAACTTCCAATAATCACAGCATGCCTTTAAAATTATAATTAAATAATGAGAGGTTCTATTTTTCCCTAAACTATTATCCTTTGTTATTACTAATTACCCTAAGGCTCATTAATACACGTATTCTTCTACACTTAATCATCACTACCAACATCCCAGAATTTATCCCCTAAGCCAGGTAAGAGTCCCCTCTTACCTCTGGGTTTCAATAGAATCTGATTTGCGGCTCAGCGGGGGAGATCCTGCTTCGGCTTATCCCGATTCCAAGCAAATTCGCCAATCTGACCCGGCTCACGTTGAATAGGTCCAAACCCAACAGTGACAACTACGGCTTACCCGACCGGCGTCGGTTCGATTCACGGCACAAAACCAAGCAAATAGTTAAACCCCAATCTTCGATCCCGGTGATGGTGACGTTAACGTTGATGGCGGTTCGATTCGAATTCCACAACCGTGGCCGATAGCGGTGACAGCGTCGGTTCGGTTCTCGGTTTGACCCGGTTGAGATCGAATAACCATCAACACAGCCACCCTAGCAAGACAGAGGCTGGTGGTTCGTCCATGGTGATGCTAATTGAGCTTGGGGCGCCAACAAGGAGCACGAGAGCGAAACCGCGAGTGGTCCCAAATCCACAGTTTGCATCACGATTGGTGGAAGAGAACGAGGGAGGAAGCGGCGGTTCGAGCAGGAGGTAGGGAGCGTGGCTTCGCCGTCAATGGTTGCTGGTGCGCGGCGGTGCGAAGAAGAAGGGTGGTTCGAGAGCTTAATGGTGGTTGGTTCCTGCTTTGAAGAGAAACGGGACAGAGAGAACATGGAGGGGAGAGGGAGACGGCGGCGGCTGATTGTTGGTGCAGTGGCTCGCGATTGGTTTGCAATCGGAGGAGATGGAGGCGACACCATGAGAGAGAACAAGATGGAGAGAAAGAGATGAGGGACGGTGGCTATGGCTTCTTGGTGGTGGCAAGGAGAGAGAATGTGGCGGAGGAAGAAAGGAAAAGTGGAGGGGGCGACGGCTTTTCTCATTGAAGAAGAAGGGGAGTAGGCGGAGGAGGGAGAAAGAATACGGGAGAGGGAGAGAGATTGAGGGGGAGGGTGGCGGCAGGAGGGAAAGAGAAAGGGGATTTAGGGTTTTCACTCCCCCTATTTACTTTTATGCCCTTCACCCACTTAATTTATCAATATTATTATTCATATGCTTATTTTGAAAAGAAAATACTACTATTATTATTATTATTTAAAGGGAAATCAATATCAAAAATTAGTTATCAAATCAAGTAAGTAAATATACTTTTAAGAATGTCCTAGAATCAAATATTTAAAAACACAAAACATAATTCATGGTTGAATATATAGAGGTTATGTAAAGTATTTAAAACGTTTAGCATTATTTTAATATAATAATTTTTCTTTAAAAGAATTCACTTTTAAAATATAATTAAATATGCTTTTGTAATTAACACAATGTATTCTATGAAAATACCCAACACCTAAATAGTTGATTTTCAGAAACAATTATTTAATTCGATAAAACTTAAAATTTATAAAGTTAAAGAAATCAGGATGTTACATAGGGAAGCTTGCTTTAAAATTTGAGGAAGATCCAACGGGTAACGAAGAAGTTATGGCCTTTCAAAGTCTAGATACTGCAAAATTGTGCAGCTTAATCGCCTCTTAATCGCCTCTTAATCGATTAAGCTGCAATTTAATCGATTAAGAGCTGCTGCTGATGAAAAAAATAAAAGCAAAACACACGCTCTTTCTTTCCCAAATTCGTTTCTCTCTTCCTCTCTCCCCTAGGGTTCCATTCTCCATCATCAAATCCACCAAGAACAAGTGGTATTTCTTCATTCCATCAACAAATCTCTTCCTTCTTCACTTCAAGTAAGTGTTTAATGCCATGGATTTCCTCTTTTCTCTCTCTAAATTCGTTTTCCCTTTCTCTCTCTTGTCTTCCATGGTGGTTTTCAACTCTAGGCCATGGAAGCTTCACATTTTCTTGAGTTTTGGCAAGAGGCAATGGCATAAATGCTAACTCTTCTTGTTATGGCTATTATATTAGGTTCCTCCCTCTTCCTTTGGATTCTAACTCAATTGGTGGAAAGGCTTTCAAGCTTGGAGCAAGCAAAATCACCTTATCTCCAAGTGTTTGAGGTAAGGGGGTGGGTTTTGCCTTGTTGTAGGTGAGGAAACCGCAATTGGTGGTTGAAACAACTAAGGAACCCTAGGAGAACACCTAGAATGGGGGGTTGAATAGGTGTTTAAGAAACCTTGAAAGATTTTCGAATGAAACAAATCGAAACAATTAAAACGAATGATTTTTGCAAATTTGTCAGCACTTAATCGATTAATCTGAATTCTAATCGATTAAGATCAGAAAACTCAAAGTATCTTAATCGATTATGAAAGTACTTAATCGATTAGATCTATCAGAAACCAGAAAAATCACTTTTCAATCGCATACGAAAATCAATCAATTCACACGTATAACCAGAGATTCAGCGGAAACAATTAACACCTATATTCTTATTGATTATCCTAGTTACGAAAATGATTTTCCCTTTATCAATTTGAACAATAAAGATTCAATTCAATCAATTATGAAAATCACTCTTTTTCTAGGTTTTCAACCAAGAACACAATGAACAACAAGAATGTAAAGAGTTAAGGGTTTAGAGATACGACACAGTGATTTATCCTGGTTCACTTTCACCCGCTTGAAAGCTACATCCAGTCCCCTCTTCAACCAAGAGAGATTCTTCACTATGAGGAATTAGAGTTCTCAAATTACAAGTAAATGCCTCACAAGACTCCCTTCTTGCTAGCCTACAAGAGATACTCCACACTCTTGCCTTGTAATCCTATTGATCTTCTCTCTAATCTAACCTCTACCCCTTGTTGATAATCCACCCAACAAGTCTTCACTTGCTTGATGATAATCCACACACCAAGGCTTCACTTTGCTTGATTCACAACCAAGACTTCTTCTTCAATGAGAAATTTGCTTGATGATAATCGACACACCAAGTCTTCTTGTTTGTTGTAGATGGCTTGCCTCTTTGCAAAGATTACAACTCAATGAATACACATGACACTCCTATGAATCTCATTCAATAGCTATGACAAATCACACAAGAGATTCAAAGGTTCTTGATCAAAGAATATGAAAATAGAAAAGCTTTGATCTTTGAAATTGAGAGAGAATAGAGTGGCTTGATTCTTTGTAAAATTGATTATGAAAATGATGTATATTGATCACAAAGGTTAGGAATAGGTTTATATAGAATACCCAAAAGTTGTAGCATTTGAAAACTGATTTTGAGAAGTGAAAATCGTATTTTAAAAATCAGATCTACAGTACTTAATCGATTAAATCCCTTCTTAATCGATTAGTAATCGATTAAAAATGTTCTTAATCGATTAGACACTGATGAAACTTGATTAAAACTTGTTTTCTCAAAACCAAACCTTTCCTTTAAAACCTTTAAGCCACCTATTGATTCTAGGTTAAGTGAAAACTCAAATTATGATTTAATCATGACTATGATAGAGATTCACTACCCTCTATTAACTCTAACCAAACTCATCAAAATAAAAGACTAAGAAGCTTGAGAGGCAAAATATAAAACAATTACAATTACACTCAAACTATGTCTTCATGAGCTTGTTCTCTCTTCTTCACTTGATGTTTGTTGTTGCTTGTTGAACTTGAAACTTGATCAACATCTTTGTAGCTTGTTCAAAACACTTTGTCATTATCAAAACATTCATCATGGAACTTACACTAGGGAGTGGGTTCTAGTTAGTATATAATGATTTGTTAGGATTATGTGTTAGGGGAGAAAATTAGATTGTAAAACCCTAGGTTATTGAATATAAAATTCTAACTAATTAAATATGTATGATGTTGAACGTAAAGACTAGGAAAAGAGAACCCCATGATATGAAAATGAATTATTTGACAATTGAAACTTGGATAGTGATTACAAAGAAGTGAAAGAGGAATTGGGTAATATGATAGTGAAGTTGACATAAATGAATTCTATGATTATTGATTTTAATTGTAAAGCCTTGTATTAAATGATGATTCACTACTATTGCAAGTATGTGTATGTGTTATGGAATAAATTAATATAGGAAGAAAAGGGAATGGAAACGATTATATGTGATGAATGTGCGTATTTGTATCTAAATGCTAAATGAGTATAAATGTTAAGTATTGTCAATTGTGAACAAAGGTCATGGCTTATGAATTGAACTTGTGAATATCGGAAATGGAAGCAAATGATTTTGTGTAAACAAAAAGTAAAAGGTGATTTTATTATGTGGTGATAAAGCAAATATGTGAGAAGGTGAAATATGTAATTTGAAATGAAGTGTAATATAAATGTTGGACTATGAAAGAGAATACTATTTGGTATGATTGTGATAACTGAGAAAGGAAATGAATAAGGTAATTACATGAATAATTAGTTGTTGTATTTAAATGTGTTAAAATTGATTGAACAAGAAAGTGAATAATTCTTGGCCTCTGAAATGAGGCGCCAAATATTGAGAATGTGGTATATATGTTGGCCTCTGTTTTGAGGTGACATTCCTTAACTTGTGATAAATTGTTTATGATGAGAATGATTAGGTGTTAAATGTGTGCTATTGTATTTAATTGTGTTAAGAATGTGGATATCGTATGAATGAGCAAATGTATGTGTTATAATTGTTTGTGTAAGAAGATGAAAGTATGATTTGGCCTCTGATGTGAGGTAATGTGAAATGAAAATGTGATAAGTGCGTTGGCCTCTAATTTGAGGTGACGATTAATGGAAAGTGATGATTAGGCTGACCTCTGTTATGAGGGGCACAAAATGAATTAAAGTAATAAAGTGTTGACCTCTGACCTGAAGGACACAAGATGAAATGAATGTTAATGAGTGTTGACCTCTGACCTGAGGGACACCGAATGAAATAAAGTATTGGTGTGTTGACCTCTGACCTGAGAGACACACCGTGGATTAAGAAATTGGAGTGTTGACCTCTGACTTGAGGGACACAAAATGAATTAAAATGTTAGAGTGTTGACCTCTGACCTGAGGGACACAAAATGAATTATAATGAATGGGTGTTGACCCCTGACCTGAGGGACACATAATTTAAATAAGGAAAAGAATGAGGGCCTCTGTGTTGAGGTGATAAACGTGTTGAATGAAAATTTGTACATTGGCCTCTGATTTGAGGTGATGTACCGAAATAAAGTAAGTATGTGAAAAGAATAAAAAGTAAAGGAAACAGATGTTGAAATGAATAATGAAAATGGATGTGGAAATGAATAATGAAAATGGATATTTGGAATGAATAATGAGTATGGAAATAATGAAATGAGAATGGTGTGCAATATGTGAATATATGCTTATTTGCTAATTGTGTTTGACCTAGTGGGTTGTTATGTCTAGTTAGAAACTGCTTTCTATTTCATGTGCAATGCTCACTCCCTTAACATTTTTCAGGTACGGAGATTGAGTTGGCACAGCCCCCGGCCGAGCAGGAGTACTTTCCCTTACAGGGAGAGTAGGGTTGTATTGGGGATTAGAGTATATTATAGACCTAAGCCTCCTACTTTATTTTGATGTAAATTTAATATATATATTTGAGTGAGGCTTAGGACACTTTGTTTTGAGAAGTTATTATGTTTTGGTTTTTGATATTCAAACTTAGCATTTCCGCTCATACTCTGATATATTTGGAGCCCATTGGGCCTTGATATGACTTATATATATAATCTAAAGCCCTGCTGGCTATTGGATGTTTAATTAAAATTGTTTACCACAGGTTGAATTTTGGAATAGTCCGAAAAACAAACAAAACTCCGTCCGTTTGACGGATGATTTTAATATAATAAAAATGAATTTTCAAGTCCGTATTTTATTATAAGGGGGAATTCAGGGTATAAATCCTAGGTGTTACACATTTAAAATTTTCAAATTCATATAAAGATTGACTAATTTGGAAACTTGCATTGAAAATGAAACAAAAACTAAATGTTACAACCACTTTGTATGGATATTTTACGAATGATTGTATTGGAAATACAAAATTAGTTTACTTTTTCTTATATATGAGATTACTAATAGAGTGTAGTTTTTATTTTTATTTTTTTTTATAATCAATAGAGTGTAGTTTTGTTTATATTTAAGACTGATGAAAGTAAATTTTAGGAAAGTATCTTTATTTTCATAATATTGATTTGAGACAAAAAAAAATTAATTGTAAGTAAATACACAAATACCAATATTTGACAAACAATACAAATAAAACTAAAAAAAACAAAACTCAATCAAACTTACTATCAATTAGGTTGGATTCAAACTCAAAAGAGAATTCAATTACCTCACAAGTCACAAAAAACTGAAATTAAAGCAAAACCCTAAACAGTTATTTACAATTCCATATCATCTAAAAATTCACTATCTTTCAATCCTAATTTTTTAGAAATCACACCCCTTAATCTCATCTTAATTTCCCTCTTAATCGTTGCAAAAAATATCAGTTTTTCGAAAAGCATTCACATTTTTATTATTTTTGTGACATGAATGGATGAAATAATATCCTATTTTATGTGTCATTTGTAACATCCCAACTTTCTAACCTTGATTTAATTATAATAAGATAGAGAATAATTTTTCGCAAACTAGTTTTCAAAACTTTATTATTTCAAGTGCGGAAGCAAACCTTCGTTATAACATAAAGTGCGGAAACAAAACACAGAAGTTTACAACTCATAGTATTCTAACAACATAACTTCAACAGTTCAAACTAACTTATTCTAATGGAAATAGACTCTGAGTTATTTAAGACACTGATTATAACCCAGAGCATGGTTCTCCAACTCCAACAGTCAAAAAGGGAATCTCATATCCCTCGCCGTCCCTACTCTCCATCCTTGAAGATATGACCATCATTACCTACACACAAGGCCAGGAAGGGAGTGAGTCATAGTTAATCACGTTAAAACGATTGATAAATAGCAGTGGCTAAAAACGACAAACACAAGTAATAACAATTCACCAATGCATATACGTATGTCAAACCCTTTCAATTCAAGCACTAATCTTATTGTTAATGGCATGATGTATGTCTATCCAGAATCCTTTCTCGGGGCATCACAGTTTGGAGGAAAATGGGTCATCATGAGCTTCCTCCGCCCGACCACTTGCAACTTACAGGCTTCCTCCGCCAAGCGTAACTAGTATTAAAGCCTCAACAAACTGGAGCAATCAATGCATGAAATGCGAACAGGGTTTATTACCAATAATCATTATCGATTCATTATCATCATTCACATCATCTCTATCAAGGACATAGTCCATCAATCTCATCTTTCAATCCAAATTGGTCCCAATATTGAATTTCAATTAAACAGGGAGGCTAAGCCATCCTTCTATGATAATCGTATTTTTTTAATTTTCCTCAAACCTTTCCGAAAAAGGCCATCAGCGGCATAGCCACGTTGTGATGGTTTTAGAATTAGCATTAGAGACATTAATATTCAGTTTTGAGTCACTATTCCATTGGGACACCACTGATGGGTTATTTATCAACCGAATGAATAAAACTTCCATTGGGACTCCCACAGGGTAATTTATCAACCAAATGGATATAAGGTTTCCGTCGGGACTCCTGTATGGAAAATAATCAACCACTGAACAAAATTCCAGTAGGACTTTTCCAGGATGATTATCAACCAATCAGAAAAGAATTATGCCACTTGGTGAAATCCTCATAGTGGTCTTTTAAAAATATATTAACAATCTTGATAAAAAGTGTTTAAATTCTGATTAATAATGAAAATAAGAGTTTTCTTCAATTTTTCTCAGAATACTCGAGTAGTTATTGAACCACTCGAGTAGTTCATGCAAAAATACTTGAGTCTTTGAAGAAATACTCGAGTTGTTCTTCACTTTTCCAGAATACTTACTCGAGTCTTTCTTGAAATACTCGAGTCTTTTTGTTGCAACTGCACTAGTTTTCTGCATTTTAAGCACCAATTTGTGATTCTGGCTTCTTTGTTCCAATTTTATGCAAAACAGAAGTTTAAACACATAAAATACATATATTACAAGTATTAAACATAATCAAATCAACAAGAAACAGAATCAAATCACAGTTTGAACAAAAACATAGAAAATATCCACTTTAACATATGAAATTCATTTCTACTCAATTTTAACTTTGTGCAACAATCGAGTGTGCATTATTAGGTTCATTTAAACTTGTTCAAACCTCTAAACCATGGGTTTCTGACCTTTAAGTCAGTTTCCCAATTCAAGTTTTATTTCCCATGAACCTCAAACGGATCCTATGATTTTAGCTTATTAATTACCATTCTAGCGATTAGATAACTTCTCCCATACCTTAGAGAAGCTAAAGATAGGTTTGATTGCTAAGGAAAAGGTCTGAAACGAACTTTGAGCGTCTATGCTCAATTCTAGGTTCTGCAACTGATGCAACGAGCCAACTTTTGCTGATTGGTTGATCTAGCACAGGACATAAGAACACAAGAAAATGATTGGTTCAAAAACTAGGAAGTGTCAACTTTGATTAGGAACAAGTTTGAATCGAAATGGTTCAGCGTACTTACCAAACCAATTCAAGAAAGAGAGGTAGTTGGTGCTGTTTTATGCTCTGTTTTTCAGCTTGTAGTTCCTAACTTTGAAAGTCTGTAACTGGATCTACAGGAAGTCAATTTGTGTGGTTCTTGGTTCTAATTCAAGATTGGAATTAGAACTCGAATTGTGTTTTGGTTGCACTGGATCTGGTTGAGTGAGGATAGAGAACCGAAGGTACAAAGTATGCACCATAAAACAGAGAGAAATTCAGAGAACATGGGTTTTGAGAATGTAATTGTGCTTAATTCTCTACCTAAGTGCCTATATATAGACTTTACTTTACCTCCCCATGAAGTAAGGTCGAATTCAGAGTTTGAGGGCCTTTAAAATTGTGTTTTTTTAATTCAAATTGTGTCACAACCGCCATAAGCAGCTGCTGATCTAGGCAAAATACTCGAGTCTTTTGCCCACTACTCGAGTCTTTTTGGCTCGCAAACTCAAATTCGTTCAGGAACGAACACCTCAGAGTACTCGAGTCTTCCTAGATCTACTCGAGTCTTTTGACAAAAATTTAGGAAATTCATTATTTTATTCAATTATAATAATATTCTTTCAAAAAATTTTATTTATTATATTTATTATAAAAATATTGGATCTTACATCATTCAATACTAGAATTATTAGTCTTCCTCCTCTTCTATTTGCTATCTTTTTTTTTTCTTACTTTATGAAAGAGAGATAGCGGTAGTAGAGGAGGGAGCTGTTGGAAGTCAAGCTAGTATTGGAAGTCAAGCTCCAAGCTCTCTCATGGACTTCAAGCAGAATTCAAGGTTAAAGTTTTGATGATAACAAACTCAAGATTCAAGCTCAGAAGACCCAGTTGAAGATTCAAGCAAATATAAGTCTAGAAGCCTTTTCCCTTAGGACATGTTGTAAGGTAATGAAGTCTCTTGTTCTTAATGAGTTAAAAGGCCAATGAGTTTTTCATTTAAAGGAGAAGAAAAAGTGTTTAAGTGAAAATCTGTTTTTCTAACTTAGTTCTTTGAAAATACTTGATGGAAAAAAACTCTGGATATTTTTATGTTATGAAAATCTATTTTTACAAGTGCAAGAAGGAGTAATCGATTACCTGCTTAAAGTAATCGATTAACTTTGTTGTATCACAGAAAATCCAGAGAGTGTATAATCGATTATATGAACTTGGATAATCCATTACTTTCTGTATGAGAGTAATCGATTACCTGGATCAAGTAATCGATTATAAATGTTGCATCATATATTTTCCCGAAACAAAGTAATCGATTACATGTCTTGTAGTAATCGATTACATGATGTTGCATCATACAAAAACCAGAGGCTCAATAATCGATTATTAGATTAGAGGTAATCGATTATATCAGTTGCATCATATAATGAACATGGGTGAAGTAATCGATTAAATTCTATGTTGTAATCGATTACTAGTTTTTCAAAAGAATTTCAAAGTTTCTATTTTTAAAGGGATAATCGATTACCTCCCTGAAGTAATCGATTACCTCAAGTTTTATTGAAAAACGTGTCAGAATAATTTTGATTTATTTCCATATTTGTTTTTATATAATTGATTCTGATTTATTTTCAAAATTCGAATTTGGTTTTATTTTTGAAATATTTCCTTATTTGTTTTAAATCAAATCCTTGATTTGTTTTCTTAAATCTAATTGATTTGTGTTTGATTTTAAAACTTATTACAAAATCATATTTTATTTTATTTTGATTTTAAATTGATTCTAATTTGTTGTTTTAAATCTTATTTTGATTTAACAAATTTTATTCTATTAAAAACAAACCACTCCCACATTCTAAGAAGGGATTCATTCATTCTGTTTCATCTGATCATTCACGTTCTTCTTCTTCTCCTACTTTTCTCTGAAATTCACGATCATATTTTTCTAAGAACTTAAAAACTCATGTTGGCCTCTTAGCTTCAAAAGAAAGACTTCATTATCATAGAGCTTTGATTGTTGTATCTGTGTTATTGAGAACACGCTATACTTGTTGTAATCACTCACATCAATTTGTATTGAACCTTAGTGGTTAGGGAGTGAATCCCAAGTTGAACGTGTGAGATGTTCGTAGGGTGAGGAACCCTGCTGTGTGATATTGAGGCCCCTAGCGAACAGAGGTTCCTAGTAGTGTGCGGGGTACTCTTGGTTGTAATTGGGTGCGGCTCAATTGCTGGTTATAGAACTCTCAAGCGGGTCGCTTGAGGACTGGACTAGGCCTTTCGACGAGAAGGCTGAACCAGTATAAAATTTCCTGGTTCAAGCTTTTCTATCCCTATCTCTTTTAATTTCCGCATTTTCGTTTATTTACGTTTCCGCGCTACTCTTAATTTTATATAAATCGTTTTCGCTCTCCTTCTCAAACGTCTAATCTCTCCAACACGAAATAATTTTTTAAATTATGAGGGATTTTGCAATAAATTAATAAAACTCGATTCACCCCCCTCTCGAGATTTTGAGGCCAAACCCAATAATTGGCATCAGAGCTAGTCTCTTGTGTTAAGACTTAAACGTCTCAAGCGTATGGCTTCAAACTCTCTGTTTGGTGGTGAAGGGAGTTCTATTAATCATCCTCCCATGTTTGATGGGGTAGGGTACGCGTATTGGAAATCCCGAATGAAAATTTTTATTCAAGGAGTTGGATTAAAGGTTTGGGATGCGGTCGTAAATGGTTCCTATGTTCCTACCTATGTGGTTAATGGTAACACCGTCGAAAAGCCTATGGCTGAGTGGACGGAAGAGGAGGAACGTAGAGTCCAGTATGATTTGAAAGCGAAAAATATTATAACATCTGCTTTGAGCTATGATGAGTTTTTCAAGATATCTACATGTGAGACAGCGCTGCAAATGTGAGATACATTAGAAGTCACACATGAAGGTACCAATGAAGTGAAAAGATCAAGAATCAACACTCTGATGGGAGAATATGAATTGTTCAGAATGAAGGATGGAGAATCAATACAGGAGATCCAAAAGTGCTTCACAATGATTGTCAACCAATTAACAACATTGGGGAAGAAATTCACCAATGAGGATCTTATCAACAAAGTTTTAAGATGCTTGGGAAGAGAATGGCAACCCAAAGTGACGGCAATTGCAGAGTCAAGAAATCTTTCAACTATTATGTTGGCAACTCTCTTCGGAAAGCTACAAGAACATGAAAGTGAATTGAAAAGATTAGCACAACACGAAGAGGAGAGCAAAAAGGTGAAAAGTCTAGCATTCAAGGATGAAGCACCAGCAATTGAAAGTGACTCGGACAAGGAACTAGTCAATGATGAACACATGGGACTTCTGGTTAAAAAGTTCGGGAAGTTTCTGAGAAAGAAGAGCAACTTCAACTCCTAAAATATAAGAGACAACAACAAAGGTGGAGGATCAGCCATTACATATCATGAATGTAGCAAGCCTGGTCACATCAGAGCGGAGTGCTACTAGTTGAAAAAGAAAGAAAATTCAGAAAGAAACACCTCCAACCCAAGGAAAGGAAAGCAAGCATACTTGGCGTGGCTAGACAACGAGGGAAGTTCGGACGAGGATTCAGACGAACAAGAAGAATCAGTCAACCTATGCTTGATGGCACATGGAGATGAGGTTACTCTAGAAGAAAGGAAATCGTGGTGGTACTTGGACAGTGGATGTTCGAAACATATGACTGGAGACAAATCAAAATTTTCACATCTCGTTCCAAAGGACCAAGGACATGTGACTTTCGGAGATAACAACCAAGGAAGAATTCTCGGAGTGGGTAAAATAGGTACTCCTCCTAACCCTTGCATAGAAAATGTTTTACATGTTGAGGGCCTAAAGCATAACTTGCTAAGTATTAGTCAGTTATATTTGATTCTGATAGATGTATTATTGAGGGTAAAATTGAAAATCTTATTAAGCTGGTTGCTCGCAGGATAAACAATGTATATGTAATTGATTTTAACTCAATTCCCTCAAATGATGCTAAATGTTTAATTAGTAAAGAGGATGAGTCTTGGCTATGGCATCGTAGAATAGGTCACATCCACATGAATCATTTGAACAAAATTTCTTCTAAAAACTTAGTAGTTGGTTTGCCAAAGCAAAATTTTTCTATTTCTGAAAAATGTGATCCATGTTCAAAATCAAAACTCACAAGGGCATCTTTTCCTTCTAAAAACATTTTTTTAACTCAAAGGCCCTTGGAACTTTTACATATGGATCTTTTTGGACCTTGTCAAACAAAAAGCTTTAATTTGGTGGCAACTATTATTGTCTAGTTATTGTGGATGACTATTCTAGGTATACATGGACTTTATTCATTACTCATACAAATGATGCATTCCATGAATTTAAAAAGCTAGCTAAGGTTGTTCAAAACCAAATGCATTTGAGCATTGCATCCATTAAGACTGATCATGGTGGAGAATTTGAAAATCAATTTTTTGAAAAATTTTGCGAAAAACATGGCATTAAGCATTATTTTTCAGCTCCAAGGACTCCGGAACAAAACGGGGTTGTGGAGAGGAAAAATCGTTCATTAAAAGAGCTTTCGAGAACAATGCTTAGTGACATGAACTTGCCTGCATATTTTTGGGCAGATGCGGTGAGTACAACTTGTTATGTTATGAACCGTGTTTTAATACGGCCTATTTTAAAGAAAACCCCCTATGAGCTGTACAAGGGGAGAAAACCAAATATTTCCCATTTGAGAGTCTTTGGATGTAAATGTTTTGTGTATAATAATGGTAGAGACAATCTAGGAAGTTTTGATGCTAGAGCTGATGAGGGCATATTTCTTGGTTATTCTGTTTCGAGCAAAGCTTATAGGATTTACAATAAATCTCGTAATACTATTGAAGAATCTATTCATGTATCATTTGATGAATCCGATCCCAGAAAGCTGGGAAAGGTATCCGTTAATGACATTTCAGGTATTCTTGGAGATTTATACATTGATGAGGATGATGAACCCACTGCTAAAGAAAAGATACAATCCAAATGCAACGAAAAGTCAAATGAATCATTTGAGGATAAAAATCAAGAACAGCCCATGGAGCTTAATTCAGATTTGCCTAAGGAATGGAGAACATCACGGCACCATCCAATTGACCAAGTTATAGGTGATATCTCAAACGGTGTAAGTACTCGTAATTCTCTTAGCAATCTGTGCAATTATTTTGCTTTTGTTTCTCAAGTGGAGCCAAAGAATATTTCCGAGGCTTTAAATGATGAACATTGGCTTCTAGCTATGCAAGAAGAATTAAACCGGTTCGAAAGAAACCAGGTTTGGGAACTTGTTCCTAGGCTTGATTCTCATCAGATTATTGGAACTAAATGGATTTATAAAAACAAACTTGATGAGGCTGGTTTAATTGTTCGAAACAAAGCTAGGCTAGTTGCACAAGGCTATAACCAGGAAGAGGGGATAGATTATGATGAAACTTTTGCCCTTGTTGCTAGGTTGGAAGCCATTAGGTTCGTATTAGCGTTTGCTTGTATCTTAGATTTTAAATTATATCAAATGGACGTAAAGAGTGCCTTTCTTAATGGTTTTATAAATGAAGAAGTGTATGTTAGTCAACCTCCTGGTTTTGAAAATTTTGAACATTCTGATTATGTTTTTAAACTAAAAAAGGCTCTTTATGGACTCAAACAAGCTCCTAGAGCATGGTATGCGATTGAGCAAATTTTTACTTGAAAATGATTTTGAAAGAGGGAAGGTTGACAACACACTTTTTATCAAAAATAAAGGAAAGGACATTCTTTTAGTTCAAATTTATGTAGATGATATTATATTCGGTGCTACTAATGAAACCCTTTGCAAGGATTTTTCGAGTATAATGCAGGAAGAGTTCGAGATGTCTATGATGGACGAGCTGAACTTCTTTCTTGGATTGCAAATCAAACAAGCAAAGGATGGAATATTTATTAGCCAAACAAAATATTGCAAGGAACTGTTGAAAAGATTTGGCATGGATAAGGCCAAAGCAGTAGCAACACCTATGAGTACGTCATGTTATCTAGACAAGGATGAAGAAGGTAACTCCGTTGAAATTACAAAGTATCGAGGTATGATCGGATCCATTCTATATTTACGGCAAGTATGCCGGATATCATGTTCAGCGTATGTATATGTGCACGTTTTCTGGTGAATCCAAAAGAAACGCACTTGGTTGTTGTTAAAAGAATTATGAAATATCTTTCTGGCACAACTGATATAGGTTTATGGTACCCCAAAGGTTCCTCTTGTAACCTTATTGGGTATTCCAATTCTGATTTTGCTGGGTGCAAAGTAGATAGGAAAAGTTTGGAAGTCAAGCTTTCCCAAGGACTTCAAGATAAATATATTATATGGTTTTGATGATAACAAACTCAAGATTCTCCAGTTCATATCAAGTGCAATCACAAGCTCTTCAAGCTTGTAGTCCAAGCAAATGAAGACACAAGCAAATCTGAATACAAGCTTCAAGTTGAAGATTCAAGCAAATGAAGATGTTATCGCTTTTCCCTTAGGACATCATGTAAGGTAATGAAGTCAAGGTTTATATTATGTTAAAAGGCCAATATATGTTTTTCTAAATATGTTTTTCTTATAAAAGGAGAAGAAAAAGAAGTTTTGTGAAAATCAGTTTTTCTAACTTAGTCTTTTGTGAAAAAGAATGATGAAACAAAACTCTCGAGGTTTTTAAATTATGAAATTTCATTTTTACAAGTGCAAGAAGGAGTAATCGATTACCTGCTTAAAGTAATCGATTAACCTTGTTGCATCATAGAAAAACCAGAGTGTTTGTAATGGATTAAGTGAACTTGGCTAATCCATTACTTTCTGAAAGAGAGTAATCGATTACCTGGATCAAGTAATCGATTAAAATTGTTGCATCATACATTTTCCTGAGACAAAGTAATCGATTACATGTCTTGTAGTAATCGATTACATGATGTTGCATCATACAAATATCAGAGGCTCAGTAATCGATTATTTGATTAGTGATAATCGATTAAATGAGTTGCATCATATAATGAACAGGGGTGAAGGAATTGATTAAATGTTATGTTGTAATCGATTACTAGTTTTTCAAAAGAATTTAAAAGTTTCTATTTTTAAAGGGATAATCGATTACCTCCCTGAAGTAATCGATTACCTCGAGTTTTATTGAAAAACGTGTCAGAATCATTTTGATTTATTTCCATATTTGTTTTTTACCTGATTGATTATGATTTATTTTCAAAATTCGAATTTGATTTTATTTTTGAAATATTTCCTTATTTGTTTTAAGAATCAAATCCTTGATTTATTTTCTAAATCTTTTTTATTTGGTTTTGATTTTAAAACTTATTTCTTAAATCTTTTTGATTTGCTTTTGATTTCAAAAGTTATTACAAAATCTTATTTTATTTTATTTTGATTTTCAAATTGATTTTAATTTGTTGTTTTAAATCTTTTATTTAATTTTGATTTTAAATCTTATCTTAACTTATCTCTTTTAAAAATCAGATTTTCTCTTTTAAATAAATGAATCACTCCTACATTCAAAAAGCTAGAATTCTGATAATCACTCTCATTCTCTCTTCTTCTTCTTCTCCATCAACTTCTGGTTTTCAGGATCATACATTTTTGAAGAAAAACTAAACCTTGTATTGGCCTTGTAACTACTTATCTATACTTCATTGTCATAGTGTGTTATTGTTGTATCTGTATTATCTAGAACACATAATTGTTAGAGTGACCTATTATTGTAGTATCCGCACTATCTAGAATGCATTATAGTGGTTGTACTCAATCATCCATATCGTAACTAGTGTTGTAAAGTGTAACACCCCGATTTGGAAAACTCGAAACAAACAACGTCAATTACTAAATAATTTGTTTATGAAAAATAGGGTGAATTTTTTTTTTTCACGAATATAAAACTTATTAATAAAGTTTCCAAAACAAGGCATTACATCTAAATCCTTTTTCTTAAAAACACTTACTATCCAAACGATGCTAATCATAGTGAAAAGGGTTGGGTTTCATATCATGGTTAGAAAGATCGTCATTGAAAACGGTTCACTGAATTTCTAAAAGTAATTTGATATGGGAGACTTCATTTTCAACAAATAAATAAATATTTTACGTACAGAAAACATAACTGATTTGCTTAAAATGATTTATCTGTCTGATCTCAACAGTCCTTCAGAAAATAGTTTAGTAACAGATCATAAAAGTTCTTTCATAAATATCACCATAGTTCTTCGGTGCCATTCTTACATAAATATTTACCTTATCAAAAACAGTTCGAAAGGAAAGGGGTACTGTAACACCCCTAATTTTCGTCTCCCGAATAATAGGAAATTAATAATAAAAAGTTTTATTATTAATTTATAGAATTTTTCCAAGTTTCTGTTTTGTATTTAATTAGCCTTAAATATAAAAATAAGTGGAAATATTTTTATATGGAAAATAAATGCAAAATATAAGGAAATTGCATATTGGTCCCTGGGTGAGGACTAAAAAGCAATATTAGAAAGGTTCTTGGAGGGAAAGATTTAAAAATAATAATTTTTAAATTTTGAACTGATCTAACCGGTTAGTAATGCCCTATAACCGGTTAGACGATGAACACAGAAACTGGTTTAGTGGATTTTGATGAGTAATCACTGGGTTAATTCGTTTAATCGCCACGAATCCCACTAATTGCATGTTAGGAGACGCGTGTCTTCCTGCATGGCAACGAATTTTGGCTATAAGTGGACGAATTTCTGAGGAAGCAAGGGTTGTTGGTCTAATTTTGGGTTGAAGGGGGTGATTAGGGTTCCAACTTCGTCTGAGGCGATTCTCATTCTTCTTTGAGTGTTGGAAAGGGAAAGATACACCTTTGGAAAGCTTACATCCTGAGCTTTCCATTGATATAGAGATTGTGAGTTAAGAGTGTGTGTGTGTGAGGAGAAATCAGCCATCAAAGTTCAGTGTTGAAAACTGAACTCTGTTACTCTTTGGTTCGGGAAGCTGTTTTGAGACTCTGATTTTGATCCACACAGGTAACCTCTAGGTCCCAAATCTCTTTCATTCATTAGTGCATGTTGCCTAGACCAATGTCTAATCGTTTTCCCCAATTTTCTTGGCCAATTTCCATGTCAAACCTTCTGATCCTTGGACCCTGTTGATAAAAAAATCGTGGCTGGAAGCAGAACTGTGGATTTGTGGAAATCTGTGGTTTGATCTTCAAGCTCAGTGGAAATACTCATCAAAATCAACTTAGAGGTAAGGGAGAAGTCTATACTATACTAGATTTAGACTAAAAATCAAATGAATTAGGATTTGAGTTCATGAAACTCAAAAGGGCATTATGTGTTGTTAAGCACAAAGGCTTGGAGGCCAATTTCTTGCTCACTGTGGTTTTGAGCAATTTTCAATTGATGCATGCAAGTTAAATGAAGACTGATTTCTGTGTTTAAGTGTTTGATTTCAGTTTTGTTGTGCTAAATTGGGTTTATGTGAATTTTCATGCAAATTGATTCAATAAACTTGATGCATGCAATGTGAATGTGTTTCTGGGTGTAAACATGTTTACTTTAAGGCATATGAACTTGGTGTATACTGGAATTTGGTTAGATTTGAGAAAGGAAGAAAAAGAGTTGTTAAAACTCTTGTTTTTATGGTCAGACTGCATAATCTAACCGGTTACACGATTTTCGTAACCGGTTAGACACTGTAAAATTTTCAAAGAAAAATTTGTTGCAAACCAGTTCTGAAACCTTAAAGGATTTTTACTCAAGTTTAAGCCTTAAATTCAGTATACATGGTCTGAAACATGAGTTGTTATCATGCAAAAATTCAGATTGGAAAGATTGCCATTTATGCCTTAAATTGATGGAATAATTTCAAGTGAAATTATGTTCATTGGAAAAGAATATGTGATTTGGACTTTTGAATGATGAAACAATGGTTTTTGAGGTATAAAAATAAAGTTAAAAGTGTTTTGGATTGGGTAGAGAATTCAAGAAAAAGGGTTTTTCTGAATTGCAATGGTAAACAGTTCAAGTCTGTAATTCTAACCGGTTAGCCTGAAACTGTAACCGGTTAGTACCTGAATCTGAAAAATAAAAAGTTAAGTTTTAAATACCATTGAATTTATATTACTCAATCTGGGTTTTAAAAAGGCATATTTTGAGAAAATTCAAAGGGGAATTTTATGTCAGATATTATACCTCAATTAAATCATTCAAAAGTAGAAATTTGAAATGTTTCTAAATCACATTAATTAATATAAAGATAAAACCAACCCTGATGTTTGTGCATACATATAGACTGGAAGTCTGGCTGGTAGGAACGTTTATCATATTCTGGGAATATGAGGAGGGTACTCCGGGAGTACCAAAGTATAACCTACTTGATGACACATTATAGATATGTGGTCAGTGTCCGGGACCTGGTTTTTATGCGTTCTGGGAACGTGGCGTTCTGGGAACGTGGTGCACACTCTGGGAGTGATGCTTTTTATCCAAGTATGGTTCGGCATTATGTTCTAGGAACTAATGTCGGTGTTCTGGGAACACAATGGTGTATTGGATGGACGTCCAAGATGGACTTTTAGAGGCCTCAGTTGTGGATAGAAAATCATACATCATGCCACTTGCATTATAAGAGTTATAATGTTGAAAAATTGGTGTGCTCATATGTATTTGCATTATGATCTGTCCATGATATATTTGTCATTGTAACTTTAGTCTTTATCCATTATGTATATGTGTATACTTACTCCCTGTGCCCTGTTTAGGTGATGGCCAGGTACCTAGCCTGCATCGAGATACGCCCTATCCCTAGCGGTATATGGACGTATGAGGAGCACCATGCCACCTTTGAGGGGGAGGTGGAGATCACTCTATACCACCCTAACCCTTTGGTGCGTGTGCGACCTCGTCGATTTAGGATCCCATTAGTCTATACTATGCATGTTCCACCTTTTTACACTTATAGAGGACCACCCCCGGCTCGACCTATGCGTCGTTTTCATAGTTTTAGATTTAGAACTGCCACTCGTTCCCATCCTTCATCCCATAGAGTTGTCACTGAGGAGACTCCTTCTCCTGGTCCGACTGAGTATGATAGAACTGCTTCTGCGGATCCTAGACCCAGTGGTGGGGTCTCTACACCGTCGGGCGAGGTCGAGGAGGACCCTGTGGAGGATGAGAGCGAGGAGGAGGTGCATGTTGAGCCGACCGTTTCTGCTAGAGGTGGACCCGCTGGTTCATAGGAGCCTGCATAGCATAGGGGTTTTGGATCCTAGATCCTAGGGATAGAGCTATGGAGGATCTGAGGAGCTGCTGAGGACATGGAGGACTTGCTCTGGGACTTCTGCTTTTGGACTTTAGTTATATATTGTATATATTTGAGAGGTCTTAGAGTGAGCCTTTATTTTGGTACAGTTGGTCTGTATATGTTTTATCAAACTTGCTATCTCGACTTTTATCACTTGCTACTGTTAGTACTGATGGGGTTATATGTCATGACTTTTATCACATATATATATATATGCTTTATTTTCCTCAGCAGTGCCCCATGAGTATTGTTTTTACTTCCGCGAACTCTGATTTTAATTGACGAAGGAATTCGGCGATAAATTTATATTTTATATATTCAAATTTCATTCGAGAGGCAAATAATGCATTCAACTGATAAGTGCTGGTAACATTCTTTCTGATCATGAAAACGCGCTCTCGAAAGTCTTTTCAAAGCTAAGTTATTACTATGCCGAATTCAGGTAACGGGTTATGTTGAAACGAGGTTTTCAATTAAGCAAGTACTAGTATTAAAAAAAATTTCTAGCCATAATTTTGATAGCAAGTAGTAATCTATTTGGAAATATTAATTATTTTCAAGTTAAAAAGAGAGCGTCACACCTGCGGTGGTATCAGAGCATTGGTCTTGTTCCTCGTGGCCCCGAAGATGCAGCTAAGTGTGGTATTCAATGTTGATTGAATATGTTTGAGTAAGTTAGTAGTTGCATTTATGTTCCAAAGACCTTTTTAGTAACCCAAAAGCCCATAGTGCAGGTCTTTCTATGGCAACCCGGAATAGAAACGTTACTAATGAGATGTTAGAACGAATCACAACTGTGCTGGAGGGTATGCAGCATCAGCAGAGACAACAATCGTCCCAAGGGAGAACTGGTAATCCATCTGCTGGCAACATGGCGAATCATGACGCTAAAACTCTGTCGGAGTTCAGGAAGTGCAATCCACCACGATTTGAGGGAGGATATAGACCTGATGAGGCAAACAAGTGGTTGTACGAGATCAATAAGATCTTCCGAACTTTGGAGTGTTCTGACGAACAGAAGGTGACCTATGCAGTCTACATGCTTCATGGGGAAGCTGAAAACTGGTGGGATCACACGGTCCAGTTGCTGAATTTTGAAAGAAGGGCAATCAACTGGGGAGTATTTATGGAGAAGTTTCTCAATAAATATTTTCCAGAAGATTTGCGGAGGAAAAAGGAAGTGGAATTCATGCAATTGAAGCAGGGGGATATGAGTGTAGGGGAGTATGTTACCAAATTCGAGGAGTTGATGAAGTACTCTCCCTATTACTTAAATAACCCTGATGAAAGAAGTAAGTGTGTGAAGTTTGAAGGTGAACTAAGGCCGGAGCTGAAGTCTATCTTCAGTTATCAAAGGATTCAGAGTTTCCCTGCACTGGTAGTCATGTGCAGAATGTACGAAGATGACAAGAAGGCGGAGCTGACAAGAAGTCAAGTGAAAGGGGTTGGACAGAATTATGGACCCCAGAGGAAGAAGAAGTTTGACCATCGGAATAACGGTCCATATTCGAAGAACAAAGGGAAAGGCAAGGCAGTGATGGATAACCAGAACAAGCCTCGCGATAATGCTCCTTATTGCGAGAGGTGCAAGCGTTATCATCATGGTCAGTTTTGCTGGTCCACAGGAGGATGTTTTAAGTGTGGGAAGCAAGGTCACTTTGCCCGAGAATGCAAGGAGTCTTCAAAGGGAGATGCAAAGGGATCTGCTGGAAAGCCTGTGGTACAAGGACGAGTATTTACCCTGAGTGGTAGTGAAGCAACCCAAACCCCGAATCTCGTGCAAGGTAATTTCCTGCTCAATAATCAACCTTGCAAAATCATGTTTGATTCTGGAGCTACACATTCTTTTGTTTCCCCTGAATGTGTGAGTAGGTTGAATCTTAGTGTTTCTAATTCACCCTGCTATCTTAGCATAGATACCCCTACGGGAATACCGATTTTCACCGCTAAAGTTTGTTTAAGGTGTAAGGTAGAAGTTATGGGTCGTTTATCCCAGGTAGATTTGGTTTGTCTTCCTAACTTACAATTGGATGTGATCTTGGGAATGGATTGGTTGATAAAGAACCAAGTGATCATTAATGGTGAAGAAAAGACAATTCAATATAGGACCCTTGAACCGGAGGGCTATATGTGTTTATTCTCGGCTTCTGGAGAAGAAGAGTCGATGCCGATCGAAGAAATTCCAGTGGTGAGGGAATTTCCGGAAGTATTTCCTGAGGAGATACCAGGATTACCTCCAAAGCGAGAGATAGAGTTTGGGGTCGATTTAGTCCCTGGAGCTGGTCCCATCTCTATTGCTCCTTATAGGATGGCACCACCAGAAATGGCAGAGATGAAGAAGCAAATTGAGGAGTTGTTGCAGAAACAGATGATCAGGCCAAGTGTTTCGCCTTGGGGAGCTCCATTATTGTTCGTAAAGAAGAAAGATGGAAGTATGAGGATGTGTGTGGACTACAGACAGCTGAATAAGGTCACTATTAAGAATAAGTATCCGTTGCCAAGGATTGATGACCTTATGGATCAAGTGAGGGGAGCTGCAGTATTCTCCAAGATTGATCTGAGATCGGGATATCATCAGATCAGGATAAAGGAAGAGGATATACCCAAGACTGCATTTCGATCGCGATACGGTCATTATGAGTATGTTGTGATGCCGTTCGGATTGACTAATGCACTTGCTATTTTCATGGACTATATGAACCGAATCTTTAGACCATATTTGGACTTGTTTGTGGTGGTATTCATTGACGATATTTTGGTCTATTCTAAGAATCCGAAAGAGCATGAAGAGCATCTCAGGATTGTGTTGAAGGTCCTGAAGGAGAAGCAACTTTATGCCAAACTTACGAAGTGTGAGTTTTGACTGAATGAAGTGAAGTTTCTGGGGCATGTAATCTCTAAGGAGGGAATTGTGGTGGATCCAGCGAAAGTAAGTTCAGTACTAAGTTGGGAACAGCCTAAGACGGTGACGGAAGTGAGAAGCTTCTTAGGGCTGGCTGGATACTATCGTCAATTCATAGAAGGATTTTCTAAGATTGCATTGCCTTTGACTAAGTTGACTCGGAAGGGTCAATCGTTTGTGTGGGACGATCGGTGCGAAGCTAGTTTTCGTGAGTTGAAGGAAAGGTTAACATCGTCTCCTGTGTTAATCTTACCCGATCCTCATAGAAGTTTTGAAGTTTATTGCGATTCATCTAAGCAAGGACTGGGTTGTGTATTGATGCAAGAAGGAAGAGTAGTGGCGTATGCATCAAGGCAATTGAAGAATCATGAGGTGAATTACCCGACACACGATTTGGAATTGGCTGCGATCGTGTTTGCCTTAAAGATATGGAGACATCATCTCTATGGCACTACATTCCAAGTATTTAGTGAACATAAGAGTTTGAAATATCTGTTCGACCAGAAAGAGTTGAACATGAGGCAAAGAAGATGGATGGAGTTCTTGAAGGATTACGACTTTAAACTCCATTATCATCCGGGTAAAGCGAATGTGGTTGCAGACGCGTTGAGTCGGAAAGCAATCCACGTTAGTGCGATGATGGTTAAGGAAGCAGCATTGATTGAAGAATTCAGAGACTTGAGCTTGTTGATGCAAGTGGAGCCATCAAGTATCAAGTTGGGGACGTTGCAGATCACAAACGAGTTCGTGGAAAGAATTCGGGAGTTGCAGCGAGCAGATGAAGAGTTGATGGAAAAGATGAGACTAGGTTCGGAAGGAAAGGAACCTGATTTCAAGTATGGGCAGGATGGAATCCTTCATTTCAGGACAAGGATTTGTGTACCAAGAGATCAAGAACTTAGAAGACTAATTCTTGATGAGGCCCATAAGAGTCAGATGAGTATGCATCCTGGATCGACCAAAATGTATCAGGACTTGAAGAAGATATTTTGGTGGTCGGGATTAAAAAGAGATGTGGCAGAATATGTGGCGGCGTGTTTGATCTGTCAGAAAGCAAAGGTAGAACATCAGAAACCGGGAGGACAGTTGCAACCTCTGAGGATTCCTCAGTGGAAGTGGGATAGCATCTCAATGGATTTTGTGTCTGGTTTGCCGAGGACCGCAGCAAATCATGATGCAATCTGGGTGATTGTGGATAGGTTAACAAAGTCGGCGCATTTTATTCCGATAAATATGCATTATCCTTTGAACAAGCTTACCCAGATCTATATTAAGGAGGTAGTTCGTCTTCACGGAGTGCCTTCGAGCATTGTGTCAGACCGAGATCCGAGATTTTCGTCGCAATTTTGGAGAAGTTTGCATGATGCTATGGGAACAAGATTGAAATTGAGTTCTGCGTATCATCCACAAACGGATGGCCAGACGGAGAGGACAATTCAATCTTTGGAAGATGTGTTGCGAGCGTGTGCACTTGAAGAACAAGGAATCTGGGATCAAGTGTTACCTCTTGCGGAGTTCACATACAACAATAGCTACCATGCGAGTATTGAAATGGCAGCGTTCGAGGCGTTGCATGAAAGGAAGTGTCAAACCCCGCTATGTTGGTTCCAAGTAGGGGAGAACTTGATGGTTGGACCAGAAATGATTCAGCAGACAACTGAGAAGATCAAGATGGTTCAGGCTAAGATGAAGGCGGCTCAGAGTCGGCAGAAGAGCTATGCGGATAGGAGGAAGAAGCCATTAGAATTTTCTGAGGGCGATCATGTGTTCCTTCGGGTAGTTCCGATGAAAGGAATTAGTAGAGCCTTGAGAACCCGAAAGCTTTCGCCTAAGTGTATAGGTCCATATCAGATTCTTAAGAGAGTTGGTCCTGTTGTTTATCAACTGGCTTTAGCCCCCTCTTTATCCAAATTGCATAACGTCTTTCACGTTTCGCAATTGAAAAAGTATGTTCATGATCCATCTGTTGTTCTGAAACTTCAACCTGATGACCTAACTCTGAGAGAAAATCTAACCTTTGAGACCAGACCGGTTCAGATAGAAGATCGTGAAGTCAAGCGGCTCAGAGGAAAGGAAATACCTTTGGTCAAGGTGATCTGGGAGAATGCTGACGTATCTGAAGCTACATGGGAATTAGAGGAGAAGATGCGTCAAGAGTATCCGGAGTTATTTATGTAATCTAGAATTTCGGGGACGAAATTCCTTTTAAGTGGGGGAGTAGTGTAACACCCCTAATTTTCGTCTCCCGAATAATAGGAAATTAATAATAAAAAGTTTTATTATTAATTTATAGAATTTTTCCAAGTTTATGTTTTGTATTTAATTAGCCTTAAATATAAAAATAAGTGGAAATATTTTTATATGGCAAATAAATGCAAAATATAAGGAAATTGCATATTGGTCCCTGGGTGAGGACTAAAAAGCAATATTAGAAAGGTTCTTGGAGGGAAAGATTTAAAAATAATAATTTTTAAATTTTGAACTGATCTAACCGGTTAGTAATGCCCTGTAACCGGTTAGACGATGAACACAGAAACTGGTTTAGTGGATTTTGATGAGTAATCACTGGGTTAATTCGTTTAATCGCCACGAATCCCACTAATTGCATGTTAGGAGACGCGTGTCTTCCTGCATGGCAACCAATTTTGGCTATAAATGGACGAATTTCTGAGGAAGCAAGGGTTGTTGGTCTGATTTTGGGTTGAAAGGGGTGATTAGGGTTCCAACTTCGTCTGAGGCGATTCTCATTCTTCTTTGAGTGTTGGAAAGGGAAAGATACACCTTTGGAAAGCTTACATCCCGAGCTTTCCATTGATATAGAGATTGTGAGTTAAGAGTGTGTGTGTGAGGAGAAATCAGCCATCAAAGTTCAGTGTTGAAAACTGAACTCTGTTACTCTTTGGTTCGGGAAGCTGTTTTGAGACTCTGATTTTGATCCACACAGGTAACCTCTAGGTCCCAAATCTCTTTCATTCATTAGTGCATGTTGCCTAGACCAATGTCTAATCGTTTTCCCCAATTTTCTTGGCCAATTTCCATGTCAAACCTGCTGATCCTTGGACCCTGTTGATAAAAAAATCGTGGCTGGAAGCAGAACTGTGGATTTGTGGAAATCTGTGGTTTGATCTTCAAGCTCAGTGGAAATACTCATCAAAATCAACTTAGAGGTAAGGGAGAAGTCTATACTATACTAGATTTAGACTAAAAATCAAATGAATTAGGATTTGAGTTCATGAAACTCAAAAGGGCATTATGTGTTGTTAAGCACAAAGGCTTGGAGGCCAATTTCTTGCTCACTGTGGTTTTGAGCAATTTTCAATTGATGCATGCAAGTTAAATGAAGACTGATTTCTGTGTTTAAGTGTTTGATTTCAGTTTTGTTGTGCTAAATTGGGTTTATGTGAATTTTCATGCAAATTGATTCAATAAACTTGATGCATGCAATGTGAATGTGTTTCTGGGTGTAACATGTTTACTTTAAGGCATATGAACTTGGTGTATACTGGAATTTGGTTAGATTTGAGAAAGGAAGAAAAAGAGTTGTTAAAACTCTTGTTTTTATGGTCAGACTGCATAATCTAACCGGTTACACGATTTTCGTAACCGGTTAGACACTGTAAAATTTTCAAAGAAAAATTTGTTGCAAACCAGTTCTGAAACCTTAAAGGATTTTTACTCAAGTTTAAGCCTTAAATTCAGTATACATGGTCTGAAACATGAGTTGTTATCATGCAAAAATTCAGATTGGAAAGATTGCCACCGCGTGGAGTGTGCATTCCACCGCGTGGAGTGTTCATTTGTCATGAGCGGAAACATGAGGTACAGATGCGGAGCTTACACTAGTGTCGGCCGAGCAGGAGTACATTCCACCGCGTGGAGTGTTCATTTGTCATGAGCGGACCCTAGGCTAAATATGTTAAAGACTATATTTTGTAATTTAATTTATGAAGTAGTTGTATGCCCTGTAGTTTGTGTTATATCATTTAATCGGGCATTAGGGCAAAACTGACTAAAATTATATAAGTTATGTTTTAAATTATTCTGGTCTGGATAGTACAAAAACAGGAATTTTTGGGAAGTCCAAAAAACAGTGGAAACTCTGCCGGGTTTTCGAAAGAAATTTTCAAGTATCAATTTTAATAAATCTTAATTTAACTAATTAAAAGTGAGGATGTCACATATAAAATTTAAAAAATTAAATTAATTATATTCTATTGTTCGCGTCGCATGTCATTACCATTTGTGTGCGCTGGCACATCAACCTTTTGTGTGTGTCACAGTCATCGCTTGTGTTATGAAGACATTATTGTGATAGTTTGCTGCTATGAATCATATATTCTAATGATAGTGGATAATAGAGAGGAGAGGAAAAGAGAATCATGACTATGAAAGAAGATTCTTATAGTAGAGAAGAGTTATGTAATACCCGCAATTTTTTTTTTTTTTTTTGTAAAATAAAAAATTTCATTACCAACTGACAAAATTTAAATCACAAGCAAAAGGCCATATACATTATCATTGCCACCTTTTAGGAAGGGTTCAATTTCAATGTATATCCCTATAGTCACATTAACAACCGCCACCTTCAATGAAGGGTTTGGTCATAATTAAGCCAAAAAATTAAATCAATTGTTGCAGTCTAATTACAAGAGAATGATTCCTAAATTGAGCAAGATTGAACACAGAACTAAATCTTAAAGCAAGTTCTCTCTTTATTATGCTAGAAATATGAGGCATGTCTCATTCCTTTAGCTGAAAACATCTTCTGTTTCGCTCCATCCAAATATGATAAATAAAGGCATCATAAGTTGTGTAAACCATCCTCCTTCTTGTTTTTTCTTTGCTGAATGCAAATCGAATCCAGTGAGTCCAATTGTTGTAGTTTATTTTGTACTGATCAAGTCTAATCCAGTCACAGATTTCAGTCACAAGAGCTGCGCTCCATGGGCATGAGAAAAACAAATGTTGCATTGTTTCCTGGTCAGTTTTGCAGAGACCACAAACCCGATCAATCTGGTTGTAAACAGCAATGCGATCCTTGGTTTTCAATCTATTCAAAATCATGAGCCAAGCAATGAATCTATGCTTGGGAATTGATGTGTGGTTCCAGACAAACTTATGTAAAGTGAAAGTTTCTTGTGGTCCAAGTAGCCATTTGTATTCTGATTTCACTGTGTAAATTCCAGAATTTGACCCTCTCCAAGTGTTATTCATGTAGCTTGCACAAAGAATGTCTCTAGTTCTGATTAATTGTTTCCAATGCCATCCATCTTGAGGCTTGATCATATAGCTCCAGAAGTCCTGACCTTTCAAGTAAATGGAATCAATCCATTTGATCCATAAGGTGTCTTCTTTTGAGTAATCTGCCAGACCTGTTTGCCTACTGCAACACAATGTTCCATAGCCAAGTGTTCTTGAACCCCAGACCTCCATGCTTTCTCTCTTTACATAAAGAAGACCATGCTACAGCTGCTTGATTGCTGCCCCATAGGAAATCTTTGCATTTTCTTTCAATCTATCTAACAGTGCTTTTAGGAAGAACAAAAGTTGTTGCCCAATAAGTGTGCAGTGCTAGCAGAACTGAATTTATGAGCTGACTTCTACCTTGATATGACAGATTTCTTGTAGTCCAGGAGTTAATCCTTGTAGTGACCTTGTCCACTAATAATTGGCAATCAGTCTTCTTCCATTTTGTTGAGGACATAGGCAGTCCCAGGTATTAAAAGGAAAGCAACCTTTCAAGAAACATGTTTCCTCCATGATTCTGTTTTGAGTCATATCATTAATACCAGCCATGTAGACCTTGGACTTCTCTGCATTAGCATAAAAACCTGTTGAATCAGAGAATTCCTGCAGAGCTTTTAGTAAGATTAAAACACTCTCCAGATTGCCTTTACAAAACAACATTAGGTCGTCAGCGAAAGCCAAATTCACCAAACCAGTAGATTTGCCAAACTCACTTTTATTAGTTAATATTAGTTTTATTAAAATTGGTGTTAGAAAATTCCTTTTTAAACTTGATTACTTATAAAAAAAACTTCTTACGAAAATCCGGCAGAGTTTCCTCTGTTTTTCGAATTTCCCAAAATTTTTCTTCTTTAAACCTGTCAGTCCAGAAATATAAAAAAAAATAAACACAACAGTCTAATAGTCAGATCAGATCCTAACGCACGATTAGTATAAGCCTCAGGGCATACGACTATTACATATTCTAAAATTACAAAAATAACTGTCCACTCATAATAATAAATATACATTCCACGTAGTGGAATGAAAATCCTGCTCGGTCATATCCCATGTAAGCTCCACTTCAGTACCTGCAAAATATAGCAAGAAGGGTAGCATTACACAGAACTTAAAAAGATAAATCCTACAAGAGACATAGCAATAAACTAAGCCTACCCTATTATTAATATCCGTTACTCATAAATATCCATATAATTAATTTCCTTTTAGTTCTTCGCTTATTCTCACTTTCTTTTAATTTTTAATTCTCTTTTCATTTCCCATATTTCATTCCACTTTTAATCCGCTATTCATTTACATCTCATTTCTCTTTTCATTATTTCATTTCCATTATTTTTCCTTTTAATGCCGACACGCCTCGATAAGCTCGCATCGGTCTTCCATCTTTTATTATCGACACGCCTCGACAGGCTCGCGCCGATTTGTTCTTTTAATGCTGACACGCCTCGACAGGCTCGCATCGGTCTTCCATTTTTTTTATTATCAACACGCCTCGACAGGCTCGCGCCGATTTGTTCTTTTAATGCTGACACGCCTCGACAGGCTCGCATCGGTCTTCCATTTTTTTTATTATCAACACGCCTCGACAGGCTCGCGCCGCAGTGTTCTTTTAATACCGACACGCCTCGACAGGCTCGCATCGGGCTTCTTTTATCTTTTATTTTCGACACGCCTCGACAGACTCGCATCGGTAACAACACGCCTCGACAGGCTCGCATCTGTCTTCTTTTACCTTTCTTTCTTTTTCTTTTTCTTTTTCTTCTTCTCCTCCTTTTTATTTTTCTTAATCATATATCTTTTCTCTTCTTTTGGTTTCCAGTATTATTCTCTTTTCTCTCATTTCTTTCCTTAATGACTTATTTTCATTTTATTTATTTTCCTATATTTAAGTATCTCTCTTTCTTTTCCTTTTTCTTCTTCTATTGATTAAATTGTCCTAATTTATATCTAACTCCACTTAGCGTTAGTATAGTCGTTATATTTTAATTCCCTTCTCAAATTCTTAATTATTTCTATAATTCATCTCTCTCACACTAGTATTTATTTTTTTCCCTATATATATTATTTCTCTATTATATTTATCTACCACTATTACATTCCCCCCATTGTCCTATTATCTTTTCACGAAATTCTTTACTTATTACCTACTTGCATTTAAAATTTAGTTTAGCATTTTGCTTCTATTTCATTACTACCCGACAACTCTTATGGTTTTCGTATTTTAACTCCTCTTTTACCTCACATTTAGTTTTAATCACTCTACTCTCCTTGCCTATTACAATTACTCTATATTCTTTTACTCTCATGTTTCGTTGGTTTTCCTCAACTAATTTCCCTTGGTTTTATTTTAGAGTAATATGTCAGATTAGTCCCTGACTTTGTAAGCGTCGGTCAAGTTAGTCCCCGACTTTATCGAAATAGCAATTTAGTCCCTGAGATAGGAGAACGTCAATCAAGTTAGTCCCTGCCATCACTATCGCAGGGATGTATTTGCTTTAAAATGGGATAAAGATAGGGACGTATATGAATTAAAATGAAATCTCAGGGACTAAATTGCTATTTCGATAAAGTCAGGGACAAACTTGATCGACGCTTAAAAAGTCAGGGACTAATCTGACATATTACTCTTTTATTTTATGTTTATCTACATTTTCAATTCTATATTAACTCTTTTAATATCCTAACACACTCATGCATTCCGGACTTTATTCTATGCACATACATTTTATTCCCTAAAGAGTGGTTTTCATTAACTATTTTAAATGAATCATTTATATTAGCGGGCACTACCCTAAGGTTCATTAACTTATTTCTTAATTACTCTATTCTTAGTCACAACTATAGAATCCTAGAATTTACTTCCCAAGTAAAGGTAACACAGCCCTTCTTACCTCGGTTGACGAAAGTAAAGAGATAAACTCAACTCCGGGGAGGGAGCGGCGATCCGTGAAGCTTTAGTGACCCGGGTGATGAACGGGTCGACGGCGATCGACACCGGTGGCAAGAACGACTACGGGATGGACCAAGGCAAGAGCTTTGAGCTTCGGGGCACCCAACACAAGCCCGGCACGATCACGGGTCGGTAATGGCGCCGGTGAGATCCGCGGAGAGAAAAGCTCGTGGATGAGAGAGGGGAAGGAAATAAGGGAGAAGCTGTGGCTCGTGGTGGTTCGATGGGCGGCCACGGTGGCGGCTCCGGTCGGAAAGAGAGAGAAGAGAGAGAGAGACCGAAGAGAGGGAAAAGGGAGAGAGAGAACAAAGAGAGAGAAAGGCCAAGAGAGGAGAGAGAGGACATATTTATAGGGAGGGAGAAAGGGCCAAGGAGGCGGCGGCGGATTGGGTGGCTCCGGTGGTGGAGGTCGGCGGAGAGAGTGGCAGAGGGGAGAAAAAATCGAGAATGAGGGAGGAAGGAAATGGGTTTCAATCTCCCCCCAAAAACGCGTCTTAAACAGATCCGCGCTTGAGCGCGGCCCTCCGCGCCTGAGCGCGAGACCCAATGACATTTTTAGGTACTTCATCAAGCTTTAGTTGGCCCCCGCTTGCTGCCGAGGAGAGTCAGGCTCCTTCTAAAGGAGTTTAGACTCGACTTTGTGGTTATGACCACTCGTTTGCAACCAAGCTCTTCCAATTAAGAAATGATAATAAGACTACTTCTGTGTACCTATGTGAATATGAATGAGTAGCATAAAAAAAACTTGAATGAACATATATGTATGTAAGTTTGTAACAAAAGTATCACCATGGTATGTCATATACCATATTTTTCGAGTGATATGAAATTATAAATGATATAATTGATATTCTGGCTGGATATTATACTTTGATTCTGGACAGGTCTTAACTATAAATTTAGTAATTTTCCAATAAACAAAGCAAACTTTGCCAAAATTTTCTTAAAATTCTCTCTAATAAATTAGTAAATGAAATCAAATTAAGGTGTTACACAATGGCAAAAAAAAAAAAAAGAAATCCTAGACTTTCACTAAATACAAATATAATCAAGTTACTAAATCGAGGTGTTACAAGTTGAAGATGAAACATTAGGGTGAACTAGAAACGGCAAAAAAGCCCAGATCGATCAGGCTAGCACACAAAAGCTCGATAAATAGATGGGTTAAGACTCTCAAAGTACGACCCAAATAGATTTCGGGCCTTGTTGGTCCGCTTTAATAAAACCATATTCAACCGAACTCTGGCTCGACCCCTTAATATCACCCTAAAACCTAGCCCAATTTAGTTAAAATAGGTGGCCAACTACCGAGTTTAACTAGATGATATTTGGACCAATTTTCATCCTGGTCTTTTTTGGCCCAACCTGATCATGGTCTGAGCTCGAACCCGACCGAGTAGCCCACATTGCCATCTATACGGTGGACTGGTGGAGATGATGCGTGTTTTGTTTCTAGACTCGTGATACTCAATTCTATAAAGTATGAAATTGTAGTTCGGAAACTTAGAGGTGTGAATTGAGTTTCTGCATTTTTAGTTATAATATGATTCTATGGAATTGGCTTTGGAATTCTGATTCCAATTCCAAATGCACAACCAAACACCAGAATTCCAATTCCAAGCCCCAATTTCAATTCCACCCCCCGATTCTACGTTCAATTCCACGTGCCAAACGAACCCTAAACATAATTCTCATTTTCAATTCATTCAAAAACCATCGATATTACCAACAAGACATAGCATAATTAGTAGATGACTGAGTTTTTTAAGCATTGTATAAGGGATTCAATCCCTGCTGTGGGTATAAAAAGGTTGTATTGTTAAAAACAAAACCTACTTCAAATATTTTTAAGTTTTGAATAAAATTAGTCTTTGATTATCACACGAAAGATATCGTTATTTAATACAAGGATAAACATTTTAGCATTTCATGGGAAAGGAAACGAAAGGTAATTAATCACTCTATATGTCGCCTCTTCACATGGAAAGAAGTCTGATGGTTTGTTTTACAATTTGATTAGCGCCACCGGGGACAAATCTATGGAGGGCCTAGTGGGCAAATGAATCGACCAACTTTTTTATTTTTTTAGGGTCTTGCTAAAAAGGCTTTTTTACTTAAGTGAGATAGTTTTGCAAATAATTTACGAAAAAGGGATAGTTTTTAAACTATTTACATTAGAAGGAGCAGTCAACAAAACTATTTACGAAAATGGGACAATCAAAGTAAAAAAAAAAGCCGACAGCTCCGCCACGTGGCGCAACCAGAGGGTTGCGTCACTGCGGTTGACGCAAAGCTTCGCGTCAGCCGCAATGACGCAACCCCCTGGTTGCGCCACGTGGCAAAGCTGTCCGCCATGCCCCACGTGAATGTCTGCACCTCCCATTCCAAAGCCTTACTCTGCTCCACATAAATTCCCAACTAGTACTTCCCTACTACTTTCCCAGCGTTTACTACTTTACTTCCCCACCCTTGCAACAATAAATTTTTAAAATTTAACTAATAAAAAAATATAACATAAAGATGTAACTAATACAAAAAATTAACTAGTACTCCGTATAACTAATAAAAAAAATTTAAAATCTAACTAGTACGTAAACAATAATAATAAATATTATGGCAAAAATTAAATAAAGATGTACACATAAATATAAAAACACTTGTAATATAAATACGTAAAAAATCTAAAGTATAAAAAAATAAAAATCTAACTAATAATAGCTAAACATGAAAAATCTAAAATCTAACTAATAAAAAAATTTAAAATCAAACTAATAGCTAAACATAAAAAATTAAACTAATAAATAAATAAAAAATCTAACTACTAAATGTATTAAAATAATAAATTAAATTAAAAATCAAAAAATAAGTGCAAGATAATACCTAAACAATAATAATAAATATTGTGCCAAAAAATAAAATGAAGATGTACACATAAATATAAAAACACATAAAATAATTACGTAAATAAATTATAAATATAAAAAAAATTAAAATCTAAGGCTTACCTAAACATTAAAAATCTAACTAATAAATAAATAAAAAATCTAACTAATAGCTAAACATAAAAACTAAAACTAATAAATAGATAAAAAATCTAACTACTAAATGCATTAAAATAATAAATTAAATTAAAAATAAAAAAATAAGTGCATGATAATACCTAAACAATAATAATAAATATTGTGCCAAAAAAATTAAATAAAGATGTACACATAAATATAATTCACAAAATATAAAAATTTACCTGGAAGAATATAAAAAAAATTATGTAAAAAGATGACAGATAAGAAAAGTAAATATAATAAGAGAAGAAATATATATATTTTTTTTCTTATATTTCGAACCGAAAGATATATTATGTATGTTGGAATGTTACGAGTTGAGGAAGAGGGAAGTTCAACTCAGCCGTATATACCAAGTAGTGATTCAATGGGTTTGGGAGTAGTGCATCAATGGATTGGGGAAGTAGTAATAAACAGGGGCGGTGGAAAAATTTATTGTTGCAAGGGTGAGGAACTACTAGTAAACATTAAGGAAGTAGTAGGGAAGTACTAGTTGGGAATTTATGTGGAGCAGAGGAAGGCTTTGGAATGGGTGGTGCAGACATTCTCGTGGGGCATGGCCGCATGGGGGAGAGCTTCGTCACGTGGCGCAGCCAGGGTTGCGTCATTGCGGTTGCGTCATTGCGGTTGACACGAAGCTTTGCGTCAACCGCAGTGACGCAACCCTCAGGTTATGCCACGTGGCGAAGCTGTCGGCTGTTTTTTTTTTTTTACTTTTTGACTTTGACTACCTGATTTTCGTAAATAGTTTTGTTGATTGCCCCTTTTAATGTACACTTAAATAAAAAAGCCTACTAAAAAGGATATTAGCTAAGATTTAGATAATAAAAAAAGACATCATAAGTTTTTATTTATTTTCTTCTCGAAAACATCAAAAGCTACATTTTTCAAAGATTTTTTATTATTTTTAACTCCTTCACAAGTGTCATTAGGACACTTATTCTCATATATTAAATAGTGCAAAATTTAACACATTGATCCGTAGCTCAGTGTGCAAAATTCACATGTTTGTTACCTTTTGATGCTAGTATAGTACTCTCTCCGTTCCAATTTAACTGTCACTTTAGCAATTTCACACAGATTAAGAAAGTCATTTAATATTTCAATTTTCAAGAGAATTATTAAATAACTTTACTATAATACCCTCAAAGTACATTAATTATCACCCATTTCACATATTTCAACACATTAAATGCAAGGTTAAAGGTGAAAAAAATCAATTAATACATCCTCGAATTCCTAAAGCGACAAATAATTTGGAACAAGTTAAAAATGCTAAAGTGACAGAAAATATGGAACGGAGGGAGTATTAATTTTTGTTATATTTATCTTCAAAGGTGACAGACATCATTTAGAGAAAATGGGTAATGCATTAACAATGTAAAGTTTTTTACATTATTAGTGCATCATCCGTCATTTATTCGTTTATGGTTGTTGACTTTTAAATTAAAGTAATACAGATGAATGGTGGATGATAAACTGATGGTGTAAAAAACTTTACATCGTCAGCGCATATCCATTTAGTAACGGGTATGCACTGACGGTATAAAGTTTTTTACATCATCTGTCCATCATTCATCATTTATTTGTATTACTTTAATCTAAAAGTCAATGACCATAAACAGATGAATGCTGGATGATGCAATGATGGTGTAAAAAACAACTTTTACATTGTTGATGCATTCTCCATTTTCTCTATTACTATTCTGTCCCAAAAAATAATAAATTTTTCAAAAATGAAAAGATTTAAAGGGATATGGTTTTATTGCTTTGTCTTCTATATCAATCAATTATTAAACTTGTAATGTAATACATCATACGTTGATTAATTAATCACAGTTCATAGAATGCGATTTCTATACACCTGATTTGCAAAAAATTTCTACATTTGTGGGATGCCGAAAGTGAATTTTTAAAGGTTGGGCATAAGAAGTTAAAAAGTAGTATAAGATTTTAGGAAAATATGTTCACTGTTTCTTAAATATTAAATTTTTAATATTTCAATAGAAAAATATCATTTTTAACTTCTTACTTTTAGTCCTGAATATCAATGTTTAAAAAAAAAAAAATCTTATTATTAATTTAACTTTTCACCTCTACAATTAAAAATCATGTATCTATTTTTGGACATCACAAGCAATGATATATAGGTAGATCTACACTATAAGAAAGTGATAAGTGTCACTTGTTAACCGATCGATAGTAAGTTGATGTTGTTCTATTTATAGGTTAATTTTATGGTGTCGCTCTTGAGCACCATTAGCTAATAAGACAGAAGCTTGCCCTACTGGTTAAAAATAATTTTCATAAACAAAGCTTTTTAAAAAATGCCCTAGTGTATGCAACAGGGAATTGCTGATAGGGATAAAAATCAATATTTTTAGGGATAAATAATGACAAAACTTAAATTAACATTGTAAATAAGATTTATTGTATGATAATAAAAAAAATTAAATTTAAATATTAATTCTACACTAACATATAAGATATCTGATATCCATTCCAGCTACTAGTATTTAGTAACGGATGGACTATCTTTTTTTTTTTCTTTTTCATCAAGGTACAATCAATAGTCAAAGACTAATTTATTTTGAAACATAGAGATCACCTAAGTAAGTTTTGTCTCTACCACCAAAATCTTTTCCATACTCACAACAGAGATCGAATATCTGATCGAGACCATGGTTAAGGAACACAGCTATCTGTATCCACTAGTCCCAATTAATTTCAGTCGAACCATAAGTTATGTATTTTTAACAATTTTACTCAACACTTTTTAAAGGTCTCAATTTTACTCAACATTTCTCATATTTATTCAACATTTTTCAAAAGTCTCAATAATATTTATAGACATTGTTTTGAAAAATCATCAGAAATATTTATATATTTCTCATGTTACTAATAAAATTAACTAACTTTTTTTTTTTTTTTTTACATCAGTTGATGGTAGGAAATATCAGTTTTTCTAACCCAGACGCTCTAAACAGTAAGCAATTATGAAAATAATACATGTTTAATGATGATGAATTACATAATGATTAAATTCCTACCGCGTGTTTATTTCAAATACTTTTTTTATAATATGCACAGGTAAAATACTTTATATATTCCATTCTTAGTATACAGCAGTATATTTTTTATTTTTCCCCGTTTTCATCACCTTTCTTTACGTCTCTATTTTTACTTCCCTAATGCTCCTTCTGCAATATTTCAGATCGTAATGTTCCTTCTCATACATCACAGATAACATTCTCAAGTTCCGTCTTAATTCTTGTTTACCTCTCTGCCTTCACTACAACAAAAAAACTCAACAAGGAAGAGGGATCTCAGAAGCTTTTATAGTTAGCCCCCGCGGTACGTAATAATAATTCTTATTGAATTTAGCCTTCCTTATTTGAACAAATTTTTTACTGTATACATTTATCTTTATTTCTTACTTTTTTTTTATCGTCATTATATACGTAATTTCTAAACTACATGAGGAAAAAAAAAAAGCATAGTTTTGGTGCAAAGTTAAAATTTTCCTATTCTTTTTAATCCGTATCACTTTCATTTAAAAGAGTAGGAAACAAAGTTGTACACAGCTTTTACGGCCGCCACATTCTGCATATTTTAAAATACATTTATGTTAATAGCTTTATATTAATATTTGTGTCACTGCTTGGTGACCAATACCAAACCATCTATTCTAAGAAATTATGCTGCCAACTATGCTAGTACTTATGATGCCATTTTCCTTTTCTGTAAGTTAGCTATCCATGATGTGTTTGCATATGTTCTAATCAAAGTACAAATCTATGGCTATGTTGTTGAGGAATGGCATAAATTTCTTTGTTTCTATGTATATATATAACTCTGTTTCATATATATTTTGTTACAAGTCTTTTCTTTATTATCTGCAGGATTAGCATAAACTATTGGGAAATCTGTGATAATGGGGTTTCTACAGCTCTTTTATGTTGCCTCTTTACCGGTGATCAAAGTGTTATTGGTTTCTGCACTTGGCCTGTTTCTTGCATTGGATCATATAAATATAATGGGAGAAGATGCAAGGAAGAAAGTGAATCATGTAACTCCTTGAAAGCTTCAGAAAGTTTTTCCCACTTACTTCTATTTTTGCAGTTTACTGACACGGTGCTCTTTCTTTGATAGCTTGTATTTTATGTCTTTAATCCTTCATTGGTGGGAAGCAGTTTGGCCAAAACGCTTACTTTGGAGGGTGTTATTTCGCTGTGAGTATTGATTTGTATTTGTAATGACATGTCCAAGAGTTTCCAATTAACCATGCTTCTGGTTTGAGGATTGGTTTCTTCACTCTAATTCACAGCTTTTGTTTGTACTTTTGGTTGTGATTTAGGTGGTTCATGCCGGTCAATATTCTTAGCACATTCCTATTAGGCTCAGCCTTAGGATGGATTCTAATTAAAATCACAAAACCTCCCAAACACATGGAAGGTCTAATATTGGGCTGTTGTTCTGCAGGTACACTCCTCCTTTGCACTAATAAATGAATGCTCCCTCGGTTTCATACGTAAAGTTTGTCTCATGTTTCATATGTATTGCACTAAATATAGAGTTTGTCTCATGTTTCATATGTTTTGTTCTTTTAAAAAACTCAATACATAATTAATGTTATTTTTTTCAACACATCCTTATTTATTACAATATCTTCTTCACTTTCAATATCTTTCTATTTCTTCAATAATGATTATATAGGGAAATTATAGTCGAAATACATCAAATTCTTACATCATTTAACTATTTAAGTCTTGTCTTACCATACTAGAGCTCCTGTGTATGTATATTAGTCTAGTTGCCCTGGCATCAAACTTGTCACATGCAGATTTTTCATTTACTTTTTATTACAGTCTCGTGTCTAAGATTAGGCTTTTTTCTAAGCAATTCTGCAGATTCTTTTTTATCCTAGGAAACATGTCATATAAGTGTTCCATATATGTGGTGCTTTGGTAGACATGTTGCAACATGACAAGTCATAACAAATTGGCTCTATTCTATGTTTGGTGCATTTTGTAAATAGAATAAACATTACGCAAAGTGAAAAAGTGGGACATTTTGTTTCCACTAAAAGTGGTCGTGAAAAAAAAAACAGAGGAAAGGACAGGATAGAACTGAACCACTTAGTTAATATCCCATACTAGCCATCCCTTTCTATTGGATTCCTTTTTTATTCTGTTCTGTTGCTTATCAAACACAAAAGAAGTCTGTGGAACTTATTGTAGACAGAAAAGTTTTACTTAGTGCATGTTTGGTTCTACGGTGAGATAGTCCAAAATCAATTCTAGAATGCCAACGTTACTAACAGTTGCTTCTGCACCAACGTGATTTTGGGGCCATAATTGATTTTGCTTCAGCTAACCAAACATGCAATTACTAAGAACATATTGCACCCACCCTATGCTGCTAGCATTATCTATGTTTGGAATGTATTAATTTTATCTAAGCTTCAAACTGTTTTATCATTCCCTGCCAGATGTATCTTTTGGTTGAGCTCATATTTTTTATTAAAATGAACAGGAAATTTAGGAAACTTGCCCATGATCATTATCCCAGCTATATGTAAAGAGAAAGGCAGTCCTTTTGGAGAACCTGGTATCTGCCATCAGTATGGGTTGGCTTATGCTTCACTTTCTATGGCGGTATGCAACTTCTTTAGTTTCTCTGAAGTTAATTTTGAAGTAGCAAGTACTGATATAGTGTGCATTTATCCAACAAAAGAAAAAAGCCACTTATTTTGCTCTATTTGATTCTATTATTTATTTTCTGGATTGGGGTTCATTTGCCGAACTTTAGATTGGAGCAGTTTTCCTATGGTCATATGTTTTCAACATTATGCGAATTTCTGCAAGTAGAGTCCAAGGAGGTAATACAAGCAATGACCCGATCAAATTGATGGCGTCCGGGAAGATATCAGAGTCAGGCCCAGACAATTATTCCGATATGCTTAACTCAGCGAAAGATGCAGTGGATGATGCATATACCCTACTGCTTCCTGACACAGAATCTGAGCAAATAGTGAAGGTTCCAACAAACTTCCCTTTTAAAAGATATTATGCACTGATTATATTCTCAGAATTGTTTTTTTGCCATTGTATAACTAACAATTGTATCCATAAAACTCAACAAGAAAGGACCAGCTTATACATAATGCTTATTCAAGTAAAATTTAGTTTTAAGCAGGGTTCATATTACGGAATGAATAAACATTAGAGGTAACAAGGTAACAGCACAGAGAGAAAATCAACTTTTTTTCCAAGTTTCTTTTAGAAGGTGTGATAGACAATGAGTTCAAATTGAAGTTAGATAGCAGAATTGGCACTTCAAGTAGGTTTGAAAACATACTAACACATACTAAAAGAACAAAGGAAAATAAATGTAACTAAGGAATCCTAAATTAAACTACTGCAGGTAAAATTCTCAATCTTCAATGATATATGTACAGAATGCGGCCATCTTTCTTTCATTTCATTTCATTGACAATGTTTTGGTGTTTTCTTCCAGGTTTCGATTGCAGATAAAATTAAGAGCCATTTGAGGAATATGTCACGCAACGTCAATTTCAAATCCATGTTTGCACCATCAATCATTGGAGCAGTATGATACAGTGTTCATTTAGTTGGAAGCAACTTGTTATCATGTTTTCCCTGTTTGTCATTCTCTTATATATTTTGCGCATTTATTTATGAAGACAGCACCACAAATCTGTCCACAACTCTTTGACCACGCATTTTATTTTAGCATAGTAATGCTTTTCAACGTGAAAGCAAAGGATTCTTATCAAAAAAAAAATCAAAGGATGCATGAATAACCTTGATACCTTTGGGCCTTAAATATTGCCAAATTGTTCATGTTCAATGTCTTTCTGTTAATCAATGTGTTCTTTCTTCTTGCCAATCACAGCTTGTTGGCTTTATCATTGGTGTAATCCCTCAAATACGTAATTTCTTGATTGGAAATGAAGCCCCGCTTCATGTGGTCGAAGACTCTGTATCCATGGTGGGGTATGCATATCAAAACTTAGTCTTCAATATTTTAGTTATATATATATATATATAGTGAAAAGCTAAAAATTGCATGTTATTTTCTGACATGATAGTTAACTGCTTTGCTTTGAATTATCCAACAAATTTGAAGTCTGCAAAGTTTGCTGCTTAGTAGCTCTTACTAATCCTGTAATAGTCATATGCAACATGTTGCTAAAAGGAAATTTTCACTAGCCTATGTTTGTTCACATCCCACAAATTACCGACCTTAGTTCGCTAGTTCTCTTTTTGTCCAACCATTTAAAACTCAACTCTTTATTCCTCTGCTGCTACAGGGGGTTTAATATTGTGAAAGAACTATAATTTTTAGATACATTTGACATTGAAAATAGAGATGAACTTCAAGTAATGCTTACTCTATTGTTTATTACTCAATTCACTCTAACTATTCATGCCTAACTATTTTCTTACGAAGTCACGCCCTAAATCATTAAAAACGTTAGAGCTAAAATGGACTTTTACATGACACGGCGTTCGTTTGATACATGTAGCTGATCTCAATTAGTGGGAAAACACTTTGGTCGTTGTTATTATATTACTCTTCCTTAGAATTGACCATGTTAGTAAAAAATTTGTTGACATTAGTAAATTGGTTTTTGCTGCCAAAACCAAAACTCTCACTTCTAAATATTATAACTAGCTTAATGTTTTGCCATTATTCCTCAAAGGAAGACATCTCACTTTCGTTTTTCTCTCGTTGCTTCCAGTGATGCAGCTATCCCAACACTCACCCTTATAATGGGTGCAAACCTACTTAAAGGTATATCGTTTACAATGCTAGTTGTTTGGTTTATGTGGACTAGTTAATTTTATCCCTCTCTGGTTTGATATTTTATATTAAAAAGAGTATTTTGGATGAGTGGAGCAGGCTTGAGGGGAACAAGTGCTCCTCCGCTGTGGACCGTTGTGGGAATTGTAGCAGTTCGATATATTTTTCTGCCATTGTTGGGTGTCGTTGTTGTTAAAGGGGCAATATACCTGGGTTTGGTGCAATCAAATCCCTTGTATCAGTTCTTACTACTGCTGCAATATGCACTTCCGCCTGCTATGAATATAGGTACTAAACAAGTATACTCCCTTGGTCTCATTTTGAAGGAAAAAAATATTTCATACCGATTAAGAAGTTAGTTGAGTGTATTTCTAAGATTCATAAAAAAAAAATAGACATACATAGTAAATTTATATTTGGAATGAAACAAAAATTAAATGAGTAAATAGTCAATTTAGTCCTCCAAAGATTATATTGCCACCAATTTAGTTCCCTAAAGTTATTTGTCATCAATTTAATCTCTCAAAAATTAATTGTACCACCAATTTAGTCCCCAAAGATATCCGCCTCCAATTTAGTTCCCAAAGATCATTTGTGCCACCAATTTAGTTCTCCAAAGATATTTGGCACCAATATAGTCCCTCAAAGATCAATTGTGTCACCAATTTAGTCCTCCAAGAATATTTCCCATCAATATAGTCTACTAAAAATCAATTGCAGCATCACGACAGTCCCTCGTACTATTTTATTACAAATCAGTTTAACTTTACTCACATGTTAAATCAGTTCAACTGTTTTTACACTGCATTCAGGCCCGGCCCACAGGCAGGGCAACAAGGGCCACCGCCTTGAGCCCATGATTATAAGGGGCCCCAAAAAAATTATTTATAAATATATATATATATATATATATATATATATATATATAAAGTTAATAATTTTAGCATTATTACCGGCAAGCATAGTTGGTTAGCATGCTTAATAATTTGTCTATTGCCATTAGTTTGAATCCCACTAAGGACTAAGGCGATCTTTTTTTTTTTTCGTGTTATCCTTTTTACTTAGTTCGAATTCCACTAACGCCACTTTTTCTTCTTTTTTTTTCTGTTATCTTTTTTTTTTTGTTTACATGAGAGGTCTGGGACTAGAACCCATGACCTGGGGAGGAGGAAATCCTAAGTGTTCCTGCAGCCACCAACTAGGCTGTCTTACGCGGACTTCTGTTATCTTTTTTACTTTGTATTATAAGTTATACTTAAATATATTATGAAGATTAATGTGAATAATTATGTTTTTTTTTAAAATACTTTAATATTGAAAATTTCACAAATATATTATTTCACAAATTTTGCAAACTTATAGAGTTGTATGCATTAATAACATTTTGGAAAAATCTCTTTATTAAGAGAAAATTTATTCAAACTTTATTGTTAAAATTTTATTTATTTACAAGTTTTTTATAGTTTAAGGGACCCAAAAAAAAATTTGCCCTTAGGGACCTATAACATGTCAGTACCGATTGAATTTATTGGCGTTGATACACATAACTTATCCCTGTTTCCACATTACTCTCCACTGACAGGAACCATTGCCCAATTGTTCGGAGCTGGTGAAAGTGAATGTTCTGTTATCATGCTCTGGACATATGCTTCTGCCTCAATTGCGGTTACCCTTTGGTCAACCTATTTTTTATGGCTACTGTCTTGATTTTATAATTAATATGGTTATTTTTAGGGTCATTTTAAGGTACTTACTTACTTTTTAAAAGTAAGAATCGGTGCTCACTCTTCCTTAACCGTTGATTTGAATTAAACATTATTGAACGGTTGTATGAGTTTTGGGCAACTTATGTGTAGGGTACATCCACCATTTTTTTAATGAGGTGCCTTCATGTTTTATTCAGGCTAAAATATTCTTTTGATCTTTTATCTTGTTTTTTTTTTAATTTCAATTTGACGCTTTAATTTTTTTTAAAAAAAAGTTAATTTAATCTTCTATTTTTGTTAATGATATCTTTCAGTGTTAAAATCTTCGACTTCCTTCCTCCTTGGTCGCCATAATATAGCAAACTTCATGACAAATAACTTATTGTTTCGTATCAAATTTTGATATTTTTCTCTCAAGAATAAATTGATATTTTTATAAATTTTTATGCTGTCTTAATTTGAACTCGTCCCTTCATGTCTCATCCTAATTAAGAACAATTTTGGATCCAAAAATTGACATGATGAACATTTAGGGATGAGTGAGGGACAAACATAACCTGTCGCTCCCCATCCCATGCTTAAGACATGAGAGGGAATCGAAGACGGGAAGAACAACCTCAACGATCGCAGATAGAAGGAGGAAGTAATGAGATCTTTGATTTCAATGTTGAGAGAATGGAGGTTGGAGACCAGAGCATCTTTAAGGGAAGTGTCAAAGTCGTCGCCACTGGCGATGATTTTGATAGAGTAATTGGTGGTGGCGGAGGGTTCTATCATTGTGCTTAGAAACATAACGATAGCTACCAAAATGATAATAATGATTTCTTTAAACAATGATAACACGATGATTCTAAATATAATTTCTTCTTGCACTCTTATTTATGGGTTTAATCCAATTTTTCCTATTCATTTCACTAAATATTTTAGTAACTTGGTTGTTGGATCCACCTCTTATCTACATTATTATAAATTGTGCTATGAATTTTATTTATTCCCCTCCATTTTTTCCTTCAACAATGGCGAGAATATTGTTCATGCTACAAAATTTCATCCAAAGTGAGTGGGGCCCATTTTTTGTAAACATTCCTTCTTGTAAGAATGGGTGGGGTACCCAATTATTTTTTACCCCTCTTTTTTATCTCTCACTCTCTTCCCTTTTTCTTTCTCTCTTTCTTTATGATTATTTCTTCTTTATCCTTTTTGATGCTCTTTCTCTTTCTCTCTTACTCTTTTCTTTTTCTCTCTTTCTCTCTTTCTCTCTTTATCATTCGCTTTTTCTTTTATTTTCTTTCACAGCACTGGCAACACATATTTATATATTTATTCTCAAGAAATAAAATGTAAATTTGGTATTGGTGTTTTAATTAGTAATTTCTTAAATATTAAGAAATGTTAGAAAATAATAAATTTAATAATAATAAAAAGAATTAAATTATAAATATGAGATATTTAGGTTCCTTAAGCATTAAGAAATAGATTAAATATAGTTAAAAAATGATAAAAATGTAATTTAGCATGTGATTATTAAGCTAAAAAGACAGGGAAATCGATTACCAGGGTAGGATAATCTATTGTCACATGTCTTCTGGAACAATCTAGTTATGTGAGTAGTACAATAGGTTATGACGTACAGGCTTGCAAAAATAAAAGGCTATTGTGTAACGCCCCAATTTCCAATCTCAAAATATTAAATAAATAGTCGATATATTGTATGAAATCCTTCAAAATGATGAATCGATTAAAAACTTTTTGAAACAATGATAGAAGAAAAACATATTCATATATTTATTTATTCACACGAAAACATCTATACATTAGTATTTTTCCAAAAGATGGAATAAAGCCCTAGTGTGTGATAGAACCTCATGTTACACCTAGAGCAATATTCTCCAAAACTCTAATCCTTAAGGTAAGGATTCAAATGACATAGTGTCATTCTTGGCTACTAACTCCGATAATGCTTTACTCTTTATTTGGGTCTAATATATGATGTTTTGAGCATGATTTAGACTCCCTTTTACTATGGATTTGGCTTGTTTCTCTTGTACATTTAGGACTTTTTATATAGTTTTAGGATTTTGTTATTAGTTTAGAATCCCTTGAACGTTTTGATCCGTTTTTGGGTGTTTCGGGTACTTTTTGGAGCTTAATTGAAGAAAATAAATATGGGATCGAAAAGAGGACAAAAGGACCTTGAAAATGGCGCAAGAACGGAGCGAAACGGGGTCGGGCCAGGTGCTGCATGCCCAGGCGCCCAAGCTGGCATGCCCAGGCGCGCGCACCACGAAAATAGCACCAACAGATAGCCTGGCGCGCCCAGGCGCGCAGACGGCGAGAAAGCCCAGTTGGGCCAATTTCTGATCAGTTTTTGAAGGATTTGCTTAGTTTTTAGGTTTTTGTATTTTATATAGGTTTATAATTTGGTTAGCAGCTTTTAGAGAGGGATATTACATGATTTTGGAGAGCTTTAGAGGAAAAGAAGATTGAAGATTGGAAGATTGAAGATCTCTTCCCGGTAAACCTAATTGTCTATGATTATGGAGTACTCTTCTATTGTTTCTGTTCTTATTTTCTCAATGCGTAACTAAAACCCTCATGTTAGGAATTGGTGAATTTGTATGGATTAGTTTATTGATTTCATGAATTGATGTTTTTCCGTTTCTAAATCAAGTGTTTGATTGTATTTTCGCTGTTATGCATGGAAGTAGCTAATCTATGTTTTGGATCTCTAATTCTTCAATTGAGAGATTAGGAATTAGAATAGGTCTTCAATCAAACAATATAATTATTCAACTCGTAGGGATACTTTTGGGTAATTATATAAATTGTTATAAATTCCACTGTTTTAATAAAGGTTATTCAATGGTTTAATCACTTAGGGGATTAAGGGTTATCAAATTGAATAATAAATAGTAATTACACAAGAGGAATCTAGTAGTTACAACCTTAGGAATTTGTTCTTGATTTAAGGAAAAATAGAGATTCATGATTAATAAACAACGCCAACAATGAAACTGTAAATTCAATTCTCCAAGTAATTATTTTTTGATGATGACAAAGTAATTAAAAGCAAGTCTTGAAGATTCAAGTGTCAAAGATTCAAGAATCAAGACTTTGGTCAACTCATGCTCAAGATTCAATTGTTGCAATTTTCAATTTTTGTTGAGCGTGGGTAGTTTAGTAGGATTAATCTCTATCTAGTTTGATTATGTTATATTTATGCTTGATTGATTGAGATTAACTTAAATTAACACTTGAGAGAAAGACAATCATTTTTAAAGAAAAGTATTTTTGCAAATCTGTTACATGGATATCGATATGCCCTAGTTGATATCGTTGTTGGATATCAATATGCACAAGTGGATATCGATATGCACGACTCAGAATTTGATTTTCTGAAATCTCTTTCCTGAAATCATGGAAGAGGCAATAAAGGGATTCGTGGAGGATTTTCTGAAATCTCGTTTCTGACCGTTTTTCTCACTTCCTTAGTTTTAAAACCAAAACCTCCATGAACCCTTAAAGAGATATACACAATTTCCTTTGAACATTCAAGCTATATCTTTTTCTATCAAGTGATTTTCTTCGAAAACTCAATCCCTCATTCATATTGTAACATTTTCAGATTAGATTGAGTTAAGACCCATTAGTGGGCTGAGCACGAATTCATTTGTGAAATTCGTTATACTCATCTCCTATCACTTGTAATCAAAAGTCTTGGGGTGTAACAAGCTAATCCAAGTGTTCCTTGGATTATTGAAGTCTTGAGAGTTCTCCAGCAAGAAGACCAAGAGTTCTTGGCTTGGTGGTGCTCTTGAATTGGATTCAATGAGCTGTGGAAGTGCATCTTCTCCATCAAAATCAATTGGGGTAGAATTTCAAGAGTTTGGTACACTCTTGGAAAGGGGTTAGGTTGAGTGAGGATCTCAATTAATTCCTTGTAATTTTTCTAGTCAATTGATTAATAGAAACTCTCCTAAGTGGCTTAGGAGGACTGGACGTAGCTCATTAGGAGTGAACCAGTATAATAATTTCCTTGTGTTGATCTCCCTTTATTGCTTTCCTTGCATCTTTCATTGTTGCATCAATTGAACCATAGGATAGGTATTGGGGATTTAATTTTCCGCTGTATTTAAATTGTTATTACTCTGTTTTATCAAGCTTATCATCTTTAGATTGCTGCAGCCTTGTATTTCTTGCATTAACCATTTGTTGCAGCAAAAGCAAATCTGATTCACTGAAGTTCAGACATTGCATATCGATATCCAGTCTCTGATATCGATACTGCATATCGATATCCTCCTTGGGATATCGATATCCTCGTGTCATAGTGAGCAAAAATCTCAGGTTTTTCTGTTTCAGTTATTTTACTTCTCAACCTATTCAATAACAAACGAAAATTTTATATCACTGCCACAATATACTATTCACCCCCCCCCCCTCTAGTAATTGTTAAAGCCCGCTTGTTGGTTTCCAACAAGTGGTATCAGAGCTCAGTCGAAAGATCGAGTTTTAAAAACTTTTTCGAAAAAGATCCTTAGGAAACTCAAATGGGCTCTAGCAATAACTTTGGTGGTGAGGGAAGTTCAATAAACCGTCCTCCACTATTTAATGGTGAAGGGTATGTTTATTGGAAGACCCGCATGAAAGTGTTTATTGAAGCTATCGATATAGAAATTTGGGATGCTATTGAAAACGGTCCATATATTCCCAAAAAGAAAATAAATGATGAAATTGTTGAAATTCCAAGGACAAGTTGGAATGATGATGAGAAAAAGAAAGCTTCTTATGATTTTAAAGCGAAAAGCATTCTCTTTTCAGCGCTGTCCCATTATGAATATTATAGAATTTCACAATGTAAAACGTCTAAAGAAATGTGGGACACTTTGCAAGTCACTCATGAGGGAACAAGTGAAGTAAGGGATTCTAGACTTAATGCTTTAACACATGAATATGAATTATTTCACATGCTCCCAAATGAATCCATAAGTGATTTGCAAAGACGTTTTTCACATATTGTTAATCATTTAATCTCTTTGGGAAAGACTTTTAGAAATGGTGAAACTACTAACAAAATTTTGAGATGTCTAGATAAGCAATGGCAGCCCAAGGTAACCGCCATCAAGGAAGCAAAAGATATAAACAAAATGGACTTAGCAACTTTGTTTGGCAAACTCCAAGAGCACGAGATGGAGCTTACAAGACTTGGAATGCATTAGGAACCGGATAAAAAGAAGAAGAGCATTGCACTCAAAGCCTCAAGAAAAGTTCAAAAAGAGGAAGAAGAAAGCTCTACAAGTGGAGAATCCGATCGTGAAGCTTTCCAAGAAGAATTTGGTACGTTTGTAAAAAGATTTAATAAATTCTTCAAAGGAGACAAAAATAATTCTCGATCAAAAGATAAAAGGACAAGAGACTTCACCCAAAGGAACAAAAATAAAAGTGAAGGAGTCAAATGTCATGAGTGTGGGGGCATTGGTCATATCAAATCAGAATGTGCCACATTCTTGAAAAAGAATAAGAACAAGAAAAGTCATGACAACAAAGGAAGGAAAGCCTACGTTGCTTGGGATACTCCTGAGAATTCATCTTCTTCAAGTAGCTCGGATAATGAAGAAGCAAACTTATGTCTTATGGCAAGAAACTTCATGGAAGCCTCATCAAGTATTCAAACTGAAATTATTGAAAGCGACAATGAGGTAACTTCTAACTATTCCTGTTCTTCTTCAAATTCCTCAGATAATTTGCAACAAGCCTATGATGAAATGTTAATTCAATTTAAAAGGCTTATTAAAATTAACAAGGAAAAAAAGAAGAAAATCTTGGAGTGTCAACAAGTAATTGTTGATATGGAAAAATCTTTAAATGAATTAAAACTCCAAGTAAAAACTCTTGACCTTGCTAATTCTAGTAAGACTTGTGCTTGTGCAAATCAAGAAGTCAATGTCACTGTTTGTGAGAGATGTGATTTACTGGAAAAAGAAGTTAAAGATCTGAAAAATAAAATCACAATCTCAAACAGTGATAGAGACCTAAATCGGTTACTAAATTATCAAAGATGTTCTTCAAATAAAACCGGTTTAGGTTATGTCTATAAAAGAAACAATAAGTACAAATTAGTGAGTTAATTTTCAAAGGACAAACCATTCAAAAGAAAAACTCCTACTTGTAACTATTGTGGAAAATATGGACATGTTAGCATGGAGTGTCGGTTTAAAAATTTTGAAATCGATAAAGGCACTCTTATGTGGATTAAGAAGGGTGAAACCTTCGATGCTAACCCAAAGGGACCCAACATAATTTGGGTACCCAAAGTAAGTACATAATTGTTTTGTAGGTGGGCTTGAGTATTGGTAAAGAATTGTGATATTTTGATAAGTGGATGCTCAAGGCACATGATGGGAGATAAGCGGAAATTTATTGAACTTACTTCAAAAGATAAAGGTTTTGTCAGTTCATTTGAAAATTGCTTGTATCTCATTGTTTTCATGTTTAAAACTGATTTTTCTGCATTCTGTGAAACTTGGATATCGATATCCAGATGTGCGTATCGATACTTCATATCAATGTGCAGGATTGCATATCGATATCCTCGACTCAAAATTCAGTTTAATATCGATTTGAATCATCTCTTCCTTCATTCTATCTTATTTCCTTCTCTACAAAATTCGAAAACCCTCTCTTCTTCTCACTGATTTCTTCCATAAAACCATCAATTTCGCTCAAATTTGTCACATTTATTTACGGTTTTACTGGTTCTTATCTTTTTCCTCTATATTTCCTCTATCAATTTGGGCTCCACACCTCAAATTCTGTTTACCCCCTTTGAAACCCTAAAGCTCAAATTTATGGCTTCCTCATCAAATCCCAGAGGAACAAGGTCCAAATCAGTAGCAAACAGGTCCAAAGTGGATATCTACTACTCAGAAGACAAGGTTCAGAAACGGTTTAAGAAATTCAATTCTAGGGGTTTTGGTGTTATCAAGTATTGTGACATGGAGTGGCTAAGACAGCAAGGATTTGAGATGGCTGAGTGGTTTGAGACACAGCACCTGGGTAAGTTCCTAGAATTTCATCAACCTTACTACCCCAGGCTTGTCCAATCTTTTTATGCCAATTTCTGCAAGTTCAATGGTGTTTACCATAGTATGGTGAATGGAGTTCATTTTACTATTAGTCCTGAGGATTTATTTGAGCTGTTTGGTTTAGTTGATGATGGTATTATTCCTAAGAAAGATGAGGATGCATCGGATGAGAGTTCGGATGAGGAGGAAGATGTGCTTGCTTGTGATGCAGCCACTGTTTTCCGTGAATGTATTACGGCTGGAAAAGTGTGGAAAGGGAGAAACAAGTCGGTGAATTTGCTTGAGAAGGACACCAAGTTACTTCAATTTGTTTTATCCCACTGCTTGATTCCCCGATCGACTTCAAATTATGGGGTGGTTGTCGACACTGACTTGAAGCTCATAAACGCAATTAAGAACAATATTCCCTTGAATTGGGCAGCGGTGATTCTTAGCCGTATGGAGGATGCTGCAAAATCCTTTCCTGCTTGGCTACCCTTTCCCATGCATGTATCCAAAATGCATAAGCATTTTGAGGTTCCTATTGAGCGTACTGAGCCGATGAAGCCAATCTCCGAAGATCATCTCATTTCAGCCACAACGCTCTCCAAGCAAGGATTGGAAGAGTACCCTCCGGACAGCAATGTGTGGCTTTTCAAGGATGAAGCCAAACAGTTGAGGGAAGCAGCTCAAGCCGATGAAGTGACCGATCAAGAGGAAGAGGCAGCGGCATTTGAAGCGGCTGAACAAGGTGGAGGACAAGAAGGACAAGATGGGGTTCAAGGATTACAAGAATTGAGAAACTATGTGGATGCTCGTCTTGACATCTTGGAACAAAATATAATGGGTCGTTTAGACTCAATCCATCAATCCATGATGGAACATTTCAACCGCTTTCCTCCTCCTCCCCAAAACTAGTCTTTATGTTTTACTTTGATGTAGTTTGATAAAACTAGTTTATGGTTTTGTTTTTGTGAACAATTGTTAAACTTTGCTTTATGGTGGATTGGTTTAATTTATTTTTTCAGCATCATTTTCAATTTCTGGTTTTAATTCAATGCTGTCTTGATGCTTATTTTGCTCCCTTACTCATTTTTCTGGTTAGTGCATTGGAAATTATAGCCTATTATATTCTGTATCTTGCTCTAACAATGTGGAAATTCAAGGTTTTAGGGGGAGCTTCGTTGTGTTTGGTCTCTTGGCTGATTTTATACCAAGAGAAAGGATTCTCACATGTGGTAATTTGTGAGAAAATGGTTTAGTTTATGCAATCCTTATTTATACTATTGCTATATATCTTGTGATTGCCAATTATTATATTGTGTATTCTCCTCTTTGAGTCTCTTTTTCTCAAAATTAAAATCTTTTTGCTAATGACAAAAAGGGGGAGAAAATTACTAGTCTTGTTGAGAATATTTTTAATTGCTATTGAAAATAAATAACCACTACTCTTGCAAAGTGTATGCTGTTTTTGGACAGGTTTTGAGTGGTTCTTGAATTGAGGGGGAGGTTTCCTCAATTTGAGAATCATATTGCGGTTCAAGATTCAAAGATCTTCTCAACAAGTGTTAATTATTTTGTCATCATCAAAAAGGGGAGATTGTAAATTCAATTCTCCAAGTAATTATTTTTTGATGATGTTTTGATGATGACAAAGTAATTAAAAGCAAGTCTTGAAGATTCAAGTGTCAAAGATTCAAGAATCAAGACTTTGGTCAACTCATGCTCAAGATTCAATTGTTGCAATTTTCAATTTTTGTTGAGTGTGGGTAGTTTAGTAGGATTAATCTCTATCTAGTTTGATTATGTTATATTTATGCTTGATTGATTGAGATTAACTTAAATTAACACTTGAGAGAAAGACAATCATTTTTAAAAAAAAAGTATTTTTGCAAATTTGTTACATGGATATCGATATGCCCTAGTTGATATCGATGTTGGATATCGATATGCACAAGTGGATATCGATATGCACGACTCAGAATTTGATTTTTTGAAATCTCTTTCCTGAAATCATGGAAGAGGCAATGAAGGGATTCGTGGAGGATTGTCTGAAATCTCGTTTCTGACCGTTTTTCTCACTTCCTTAGTTTTAAAACCAAAACCTCCATGAACCCTTAAAGAGATATACACAATTTCCTTTGAACATTCAAGCTATATCTTTTTCTCTCAAGTGATTTTCTTCGAAAAATTAATCCCTCATTCATATTGTAACATTTTCAGATTAGATTGAGCTAAGACCCATTAGTGGGCTGAGCTTATTTGTCACGAATTCATTTGTGAAATTCGTTATACTCATCTCCTATCACTTGTAATCAAAATTCTTGGGGTGTAACAAGCTAATCCAAGTGTTCCTTGGATTATTGAAGTCTTGAGAGTTCTCAAGCAAGAAGACCAAGAGTTCTTGGCTTGGTGGTGCTCTTGAATTGGATTCAAGGAGCTGTGGAAGTGCATCTTCTCCATCAAAATCAATTGGGGTAGAATTTCAAGAGTTTGGTACACTATTGGAAAGGGGTTAGGTTGAGTGAGGTTCTCAATTAATTCCTTGTAATTTTTCTAGTCAATTGATTAATAGAAACTCTCCTAAGTGGCTTAGGAGGACTGGACGTAGCTCATTAGGAGTGAACCAGTATAATAATTTCCTTGTGTTGATCTCCCTTTATTGCATTCTTTGCATCTTTCATTGTTGCATCAACTGAACCATACGATAGGCATTGGGGATTTAATTTTCCGCTGTATTTAAATTGTTATTACTCTGTTTTATCAAGCTTATCATCTTTAGATTGTTGCAGCCTTTTATTTCTTGCATTAACCATTTGTTGCAGCAAAAGCAAATCTGATTCACTGAAGTTCAGACATTGCATATCGATATCCAGTCTCTGATATCGATACTGCATATCGATATCCTCCTTGGGATATCGATATCCTCGTGTCACAGTGAGCAAAAATCTCAGGTTTTTCTGTTTCAGTTATTTTACTTCTCAACCTATTCAATAACAAACGAAAATTTTATATCACTGCCACAATATACTATTCACCCCCCTCTAGTAATTGTTAAAACCCGCTTGTTGGTGTCCAACAGAAACCATGTTCCTAACTCATTTTCTTAAATTGCTCAACACTTTTATTTAATTTCTGTTTTTAATTTATTTTCTGTTTTGGTTTTATTTTATTTCAATTCAATCTTAATTAATTAATTAGAAATTTATATATTTCGCTTTTAACTACTCTTTGGTGAGAATTAATTGAACAATTTATAATCCCTGTGGGACGATATCTGGTCTTATTAACTATATTACTTGTTGATCCAGTATACTTGTCAGTGATCCAACAAGTTTTTGGCGCCGTTGTCGTGGATTGAAATTCGTTTCAATTAGTTTTCGGTACTTAGTAGTAGTTTTAGGTGAAATTTATTTTTTTTAGTGTTCTTGTCTCAACAGGTGTTGCGTAATCTTTTTTTGTTTTTGTGCTCTACAGGTAACACTATCTATTTGAATGCAAAGAGGAAGAAGAAACTAGCACAAGAGGGGAAGGAACAAAATTTGAAGATGGCTGGAGGAGGAGGATCTCACGGATCCTCTCCGTCTCTACCTCCCCGGAAGACTTTGGCGGAATATGAACCGTGGACCCGGACTTCCTTTCTTCCAGCATAGTCCGGCCAGCCATCACTGCAACTGCATTCGCGATCAATCCGTAGTACATCCACCTCACCATGCAGGATCAGTTCAGTGGTGCGCCGCATCAAGACCCCAGGGATCATATCGCCAACTTTCTAGGTATGCTCAAATTCTTCAAGATCGAGGGTGCCCGGAGGAGGCCATCAGAATGAGGATGTTCCCTACTCGCCGAGGGGCGAGGCGCTAACCTGGGCGAACAACCAAGCACCAGGGAGTCTTTCCAGCTGAAAAATACTTGTCTCCAAATTCATGGATAAGTTCCTTCCAGCTGGGAAACAAGCGAAGCTGAGGCAAAATGTTCACTCATTCATGCAAGAGGACAACGAGCCGTTGCATGAAGCTTGGCAGCGCTACAACCAGCTACTGAGGAAGTGCCCAACATATATGCAAGACTAGCAGCAGATTCAATCGTCCTAGAATGGGCTTAACATATTCAATCAAAGCATGATTGATGCAGTAGCTGGTGGATCGCTGATGAAGAAGACTGTTGAAGAGGCCAAGGAAGTTATTGCAAACATGACATTCAGCAGCAGCCAAGGACTAAGGACCCAGGTGGAGCAAAGCGTCCTGAAGAGTTATGATCTGGACTCTACTCAAGCCCAGATCTTGATTCAGCAGAACAAGCAGATGCAGCAGTAGATTGCTACATTAATGAAGCAGATGAGCCAGATCAGTATGTCAGTTGCATCTACCACTCTGAGGTGCGACTTTTGTGGGGGAAGTCACCGGAATGGTGATTGTGCTTTCGAAGTCAGAAAGGTTCAGGCAACTATTGAGGAGCAGGCTAATTTTGTGGGTAGCGGAGTACTTAAAAATAATATGCACCCCAACACCTACAATCAAATCAGTCCAATAACCCATGGTGCAGCCCAGCCCTCAACCCACCACAACAGCCACAACAGATACAAAAGCCAACATGGGAAACAGCCTTGGAAAAGTTAACCGCAAACACTGCCATATTCATGGAAGGGACAGAGCTTCACCAATCAAGGAGCTAGCATCCGCAACTTGGAGATACAAGTGGAACAGCTTGCAAAGCAGATGTCAGAGATCATAACCAACTCTAAGGAGCGATGCATGGCAGTCACCCTTCGAAGTGGCAAGTCATATGAGGATCCACTAAAAAAGGATGATGCAACTGAGGTTGAGAAAAAGAGGAGAAAAAGCAACCAAGTGAAGGAGGCTCAATTGCAATGCAACACTATAATCACCTTAGAACTTATCCCCTAAATAAGGGTAATACCCACTCCTTACCTTAAGTGTGAAGAGAGAGTAAGAACCCTTAGAACTTTAGCCTTTCCTTCTTTGCCCTAGAATCCTCTAGTCTCAAAGCCCTTGAATCTCCTTTGGAATCTTAGCAAAGCAACTATGAGGTGAGTAGGAACTTTGTCTAGAGGAGATTGTGATAGAGGAGGAGAGCTTGTCTTCACTTGGTCTTGGGAGGAAGGCATGTGTATGTGTGATTATCCATGATTATGAAGCAAAGGAAGTCAAGAGAGAGATGGTGGAGGTGATGATGATGTCGTGTGGTTGGTTTGGTGTGGGTGATGATGTTCTTGTTCTCCTTAGCTCTTGATTTAGGGTTTAATGGTGATGGTAGGATGATGATATTGATGATGAGTGTGTGCTATGCCCTTGAGTTCTCTTAGCTCGAGAGAGTTCATGAAGGAGAAGAAATGAGTGTTTGATTGTTGTGTTGTTGTGTTAATTTATGAGAAGAGTGTTTGGTGCATGGAAATGAACATGTGGTGGTGGTTGCATGGCTTCCTCATGAAGCTTATGATGGGTGGTGGCTAGGCCTTGGCTTCTTGGAGAAGCTTTACTTAAGTGGCATCCAAGTCATTATTTTTTTCTAGGTTACACGAATGGTAATCGATTACCCTACCTGGTAATCGATTACATCCTTAAATTCCTAACTATTTTGTTCCTCACAGAATGTCAGTAATTGATTATCTCCCCCAAGGTAATCGATTACTTCCTTTAATTCAAACTTAGGGTTTTTCATAGAATGATTGTAATCGATTATCTCCCCAAGGTAATCGATTACATCACCTAATTTTCATATATTGTTGGATTCTAACTCTAAAGTATTCCTCTTAACTCCTATACATGATTTGCTATTAATTTTTCATTAATCATACTTAGGTATATTCCAATTAAGCTGGGAATTAGAAGTTGAGATGTTATAAGGCTGATCATGCAGCTAGTGCAAAGTGACTACATTGAAAATACTATTTTTATTAGGAAAAACAAGAACAACTATTGGACAACTTTGAACTCAGACTCCGACATAGTTTCTCGACGAAAATTTATGAAATAAATCAGAATCAAAACTTTGCCATGAGGACAAGAATTAGAATCAAATTTGAGAGTATTTGGTGCATAGAGCTTACCAAACGAATGCAGCAAAGTGAGGACTTTGGAATGCTGCTCCAAATTCAACAGCACTTCATAATGACTTTCTTACTCACTTTGAGTGTATGGGAAAGACATGACGTGACAGGGAACCGAAAATCAAGAGTGATATGGTTACTAGGTTGTTCTAATGAAACAACGGCGAGAATTGATTGTGGGTAGAATATTAATCCACCATAGGGTCGGATTAGCTACCCGTGTCGGGGATCGGTTCTTCGGTAACCATGTCAATTCTATCGATAACCTGGGCACTTCATGACCAATTGAGGGTGGTCTCGGCTATAGCCAACTTGGGGTGCTATAGCCAACTTGGGTTCGCACCCCAACTTGTACTTGGACCCAAGAGAGGTCAAGGACGAGACGCTTACTCCCGATTTGGCCTTTCCCAGAAGTGGAGGGCGATGTGAGGATATGGATTGAAAATGGAATGAGAATCTGGATTGGGAAAAGAATGAAATGAGAAATCCAATGATGGGATCCAATGAGAACAAATCCATATTGAGAATTAAAAAGGATAGAATCCAGAGAATGGATTCGAATGGAAAAAGCGATCTGGTGATAGGATTGTCCTGAGAAACGAGCATGCATTCATATGCACATATTGAGTTGAAGCATGCATCATATACATATAATTGATTGGTGATTGTTTATACTTGTAATTGTTATCCTTGTTATGATTGATGGTATATTTTATATCCTAATTTTTATTCTTTGATGAAAGAGACTCACTCCCTTGTTTACCATTTTTAGATAGTGGAAGTGTATTTGCATTCCCCAATGTTGAGGAGAATCATACTCCCGCTAACAGTGGAGTATGAGCTTAATCCAACTTGGATTAAGTTATTTTGATAATGCAACCATGGGCTCTGGGCTATTTAGTAGTAGTAACATATGAGGAGATATGTATGTTTTGGAATTATATATGGAAAGTGAATATTAGGCTTAGAATCCTGTATTTTGAAAAGTGTAATGTGTGAATTGTTTTAATATTAATGAATTAAATAGTATTATGTTTGTATAGGCATTAAGTATTGATAAATAGTTTTACAAATTTCACTTTTCACTAACAAGTCAAGAAATCAATTAGGACATTTAAAGGGAATATAAAGGGGTGTTACAACCCATCTGCTAGCTCATCTATGGTGGCTTTCTTTCTCTTGCTCATCTACGATGGATGGTGACTCACAGATGGAGAAGGGTGGTGGTTGATCAAGGTGGCGAGCATGATGGCAGCTTAGGGTTTAATAAGAGGTATAAGTGATAAAGTTGATTCTGATTCAGGGTTTCTTGTCTTATTTAAGATTTTGATTTAGGTATTTTTGCCATAATTTGCAATTCAAATTTGGATGCACACCAAGTTTTTATTCCTTATTTCTCTGTTTGTGTTTTCTTCTCTTTATTTATTTGCTTTTTTTTTTGTTTGGTCGAATTTAAAAAACAATCATGAGTATTTTGTTTGTCTTGTGCAGTTATTATGGGGAAAATAGTTTAGTTATACTAATAGTTGAGGTTCTATTTAAGGTTTATGGTTATGAAGATGAGCATTCCAAGGTCACACATGTTTGACGGAAGCTCTACTATTTTTTTTTTGGGTAATCAAGGGGGCAAAACACCCAAACACAGAATTAAACAGTTACTAAACGGGGAGTAGAAACTCCAAAAGCATCATAAACAATAGCTAGGGACACCGCATCCGGTTGGGCATCAAAGAGCATATAAGGAATCTGAATATCACAGCCAGTGTTAGCGAGAATGTCAACGCAGGAATTCGCCTCTCTATAGACATGTTGAATTTTGACCTCCCAATCTTCTTAAAGTAATAATTGAATTTGTTGCACAAGATTAGAGAAAACCAAATTTTTTGAAAAGCCCTTTGTGATAATATGAACCGCAGCTTTGGAATCTAGTTGTAGAATAACACGTTGAAAGCCTTTGGATCTAGCAAGCTTCAACCCTTCAAAAGCTCCCCATAGTTCCGCAGTAATAGCTGTACCAACACCCAAAAACTTGGCAAAGCCACCCAACCACTCACCATCAGTACCCCTAATTAAACCTCCACAGCCAGCAGAACCTCCTTGTCTAGCAGCACCATCAATGTTAAGCGAAGCTCTACTATTTTAAGCACAACATCAATTGCGGTGTTGTTGCACTGTGACCTTATTTCCATATTTTTGTTGTTGCTCTGACGCATTATTTCTTTTTTTATTATTATTATTATTTGGGTTCTTGCTTTTGTCTTATTTTTTGTCCTGTCGGATTTGGGTTCTTTTTGGTTGTAGGGATGTGGTAAAGGTATATGACAAATCCAAAAGTAATTTTAGGAAGTCAAACCTTGAAAAAAAAAGGCAAAACTACTTGTTTGGTCGCTTAAGTTATTTATTTGTTCTAAATTGATCCCTTAAGTTTTTTTTTTTTTTTTTTTGGAAAATGGTTCCTTAAGTTTACTTCCCTTAACTCAGTTGGTCCTTCGGTTAATTTTTCCGTCTACGGTCATCTTCTCTAGCAAACATCCAATATTTTCCGGGGAAACACCATTTTTTTCGTCCAAACTTCATTTCTTCCTGCAAATATCTTTAACCTCTAATTCACCTTCATTTTCAATCCCACTAATCTCATCCTATGCACTAACAATTTTTAACCCACTTTATCAAATTATTCATCTTATTGATTCCACATAAGTCCATCTTATGATTCTCCCCGTAAATCCATAAGTTTGATTGAGTGTCAATAGCCTCAAGAGCATTCTTCTTCAGTTTGTGCTTTGGCAATGCTAAGTTCTAGCTACTTTTCGTACTTTGGCAGATATTTTTTCCGAATTCCAAGTCTGGTCGCACCACAGAAGGTGGGAAGAAAAAGAGAAGGAAAGTAATCACGACCCAGTTACTCATTCTGCTCAACTTATGAGGATTTAAGACTTAAGAGTCCTCACAAATGAATTAGGAATTTAAAACCAGACAAAGAAGTATGCCAATTGGCAACCAACACAATATAGAGCAAACAATTCCTTAACGAATATCTATGAAAATTAAGATGAATGGTTTTACGTAGTTTCCTTTAAGTTGCATCTCTTGCACAAAAGGTCCTCCTCGTGCACAAAAGGTGAAACTTGTTTGCCCTATTTTTGTTTAATTATATATGCTCTCTTCCTGTGGACACTGGCGTAGTTTAAGATTAGAGTAATGCTTTACACAACGAATTCGTGTTTCACAGCCATTCAAGTGTGTCATTGGCAGGAGAGAGAAAATAAAGTTGGGCTATAAACTCAACAAACTTTTGTCTTTGCTTCATTCTTGTGCCGTGTCACGAAAACACTTTCATGACAATTACTTGGCTTTTTTCTTAAGATTGTGCACATAAATTAAAGAATAATTTAATGATGCAAAATATTGATATTTTGAATAAAATTCTCCCATTAAATCATTGAAAAGAGGATAATAATAAATATGTGCAGGCTATAACGAGAGATGAAAAAATTGGTGATAAAAAAAATGTAAAAAATAAAAGCTTAGTTGAAAAGAAAAAAATATAAATAAGTACTGAGTTTCTAAAATAATATGACATGAGAACAAAGAAAATAGTTAAAATAACATAACTTTATGCAAGTATAACACTATAGCCTTAACAATATCATATTTTAAGTAATTCTTTACTTAAATAAATAGATACACCACACAACGGCAACCCCCTCTCCAAAATAAAAATATATATACAAGGTTATAAACCAATGAGAATAGGATAATTACACTGACATCCCCAAAGGTTAACACTTACTACACTTGGCACTCTATATTTGGAAATTATATCCGCCTCCCTTACTATATATATATCATTTACAAGGATAAATAGTGAAAGAGCCATACATAGATCATGGGATGTAGATTCAATTTATCAGTAATGAAGGGAGTCAAAGTACAAGAAGAATCCATAAAGTGAAGGATGTGGATGCAATTTTTTCAAACAAGAGTGTCGAGTGTAATAAGCGCTAACCTTCACCGTAATATTTCAATGAGAATAGAGGTTTCAATCAAAGGCCTTATCAAACAATTCTCAACTCAGAATTTGGATATCCAGCTTGAGCCTTGTGCCGTTCGAAAAGATCTTGAAGTGCTTCAACAAACCGACCATGAACTTTGGCAATCTACAACCAGGTAAAAATAATAGAAGAGATCAAAATGTTAGCCAGCCGTAGCTCAAATCTGTAAATACACAAGTATACAAAACAGGCAAGTACATAAAAGTACAGAAAGAAGAAGCAAGCAATTTAACATATGGGAGAAGTTAGAAATTATTGGGCACTTATAGTGCTATTTGATGTACAAGCTTTATGGAAGTATATATACCTCCTCAATTGTTGGTTGTGGATTTTTGTCGAGCTCAATTGGTCTACCCACCACCACATGCATTGGATGTTTGAATGGTATCGGAGATCTATAAAGGAGAACAGATGATCAGTGTTAAAAATTAGTTTTAGAGAACAACCACTTCTGTGCTAACTAGTTCATGCTTAGTACTTTTGCAATAAACTATTTGCTACTCTCCTTAAATCAATTATGCAACGCTAAATAAAAATCTTCTATGTTAAATGAAAATTTTCTATCGAGGAAGCTTGAGTTATTATTTGGTAAAAGCAGATTGGGAGAGACATGAATTCTGCCATGCATCGATTGAGTCCCACCTTTTCCAATCACATTTCTTAGCAAATACGTTAAGCTGAACCAAACTAAACTGACCTTTGATATTATGTATCAATTGTGTCAGTTACAAATAAGTTTGACTTTCGAATTGGTTTGCCATTTTTTGGGTGGTGGAATTCCCAGAACTTTGGTGCGACTTGGTTGGAATTTCAGTTTCGCACTATTTTGGCAATTTAAACCAGAATACAGAGATGTCCTTCCAGACTTTCACTAACCAAAGAAGGTGAAGAACCTGAATATTGGAGATAAGGAAAGATATGAATCTGTTGTATGGGTTTGTGGAGGAGATAAAGGATACTATGAAGAAGTTACAAAAGCAAATTGAAAATATTGAGTCTAAAGAGGAAGTTCACAAAAGTTGAGGGATAAACAGTAGGAGAACCGTAAGTTGAGTTTGGGCTACAACAATCATCCTTTGGGTAGTGATGAAGAGATAAAGATGGAGAAGAGAATTCCTCTCTATGGTACTGCAATGAATGGGTGGAAGGAGAGCGCATCGATCGTGGTGGTGAACCTGCCACCATTGGTGAAGCTTTTGGAAAGATGAACTTTGTTTGGTATTGTCAAAATGACCAAGAGAGTTCTATCATCAAATAGATGAATATGTATCATTACTGTTGATTTTCAGCTCTTTACGAGATTCCTGTTATGCTAAATAATAACTGTTCAAAAATTGCTGCTAAGCTAAATAAGGAATACAATTATGAGTATTATGACCGATATGATATCAGTCCCTGGTATTCAGCTTAGAATATTTGGAACTGATATGATTTCATTCCCTGATTTTCAGCTGAGAATATTTGGATATGCTGCAGCAATCCATCCAGATATTCTGAGCAGAATATTCTGCTGATAGGTATGTCCTCTGAAGTGAAAATGTTGGCTAAGTTCAGTGTCTTACATATATTGAGACAACTTCCACCACAGGAGCCTCTAGACCCATTTCATTGTATGATGGTTATCAAGAGTCGAGACAGTTGCAGTGAAGGTGCAAAGAAAGGAATGTCAATCGAAGATGCAACTCGGGAAGAGGAATCTGTAAAAACTCCAGATTCGTGTTTAATGATATGAAATCACTCTAACGAGACAAACTCTCTAGGTATTCGAGAGACCTAGAACTCTCCTTAACTTCCTTTCCTTTCTAATACAACTGATACCTCTGACCATCCCCTTAATGATTCATTTATAGCCTACCCCCGCAACTAACTAACAAATTAACCTAACTAATAGAAGCCGGCCCACTAGGGCCCACTTGGGTCTGTTCCTAACATAGTCCCCTCCTAAAGATTCATCTTGTTGTCAAGGTGATCAGCAAGAGAGTGAAAAATTTCCCCCAAGGTCCCATTTCCAGTATATTGCACATGTGAGAGCAAATGCAGTCATCACAGTGAATCTTCTGCCCTCAGTGTAACTAGAAACTACAGAATGGAATGGAGCAGTGTCCAATTGCAGCATTTGAACCCTGCCTTCCACTGTCATCTGAATGGCTAAACCTTTGAAGTTGATCTTGAATTCTCCACTAAGACCTTATTGGAATGGAAGTGGGTCCAAACCACACTAACGAGCCTTTTATGGAATTCCTCCTCTTTGATCTTCATCTCAACCTGATCTGAATTTTGGATATGATGACCCCCTGATGCATCACTATTTTCCTCCTCCCCCTCAATCTTCTCCCATATTCTTGGCCTCAAGGATCGCGACAGTGTCCCTATTGGTTTCCGTCTCCGGGTCCTTCTTGGTTTCTGTCTCCGGTTCCAAGATCTTTTCTTGTTTTGCAACTGGTTCCACAATTTCTTGATGCAGTTGTTCTGACTCCTTTTCCAATGCTTGTTTCAGCCCCAACATTGGTTCATATGCCATCTCCGCCCTTGTCACAGCTGCACATGCGCCTTCACATTCCACCTTTACCTCATTCTCCAATCCTGTGCATAGTTTCGCCTCTGGTTCCTGGTCCATAACATAGACTGGTTGTTCCCCTTGAGTTTCTTCTACAAGGGTTGCCTCAGGTTCCAAGATTTCTTGTTGTGGTTCTTCTGATACTGCATGCTTCAGGTTCTGGGTCTCCAAAGGCAGAATCTCTAAATTATCGCCAATCATAAATCTTCCCAAGATGGGTTCTGTGCACATAACTCCCACCATTGAAACCACCATCGAGCTTGGCCCTCCATAGCCACCTTAACTGCTTGGACCCTTTCTTGATCAGTTACCCTTTTCAGATCTAAGTATAGTCCTACCCTACTAACCCACTAATGTACATCTTTACCCAAAAATGAGGGAATCTTAATCTTTCACCCTTTATCACCACCTTGCTAAGATCTTGATTCCATCATAGGTAACAGATCAGTTCGTTCACCATTTCTGCCCCCAGAAGGACTCCTTCGGTTCCCATCTCGGTTGAGATTGCTTGATAGGCTCTTCACCTTTTCTCAGAGCCTTCTCTCCTTGATTCTTCTGTTGCATGATTTGCATCAAGTCCCATTATCACTGACTTCAACCTCTGCTCCATGATCTCCGATCTTGCTTTTATTCTTATGTGAACCATGACAAGGGGGAAGGTGAAGATGCACGTGCAGCCACGACAAGGGCATATATGGTTTCCAATAACGTTGCTAAGAAGGAAAGAACATGGGGAGTTAGAGGACAAGAACATGTGAAGCTATCCAGAAGTTATTTTCCAGTTAGAGGAGTTTAAGATAGTAATCTGCCATATGCCAGACTTGTAGAAGCAAGACAGTAAAGGTATTTTTGGTGGTATTTATGCGCGAGTTTCTATGTATTTTCATATTTAATGTGTTGTGTAAGAGTAGACAATTGTTAAGTGTGTATTTGTGAGGTTAAGGACAGAAAATGTTCTCTGTAGAAAACACAGTCTCTGGGACAACGAAGTCATTGCTATATTGTGTGTATTTGGGACAGAGTTATTCTCTGTATGAGTTCTTAGAACTCTGGGACAGCATTTGCTATACTTTTGTGTGTAATTACTGTGTGTAATCTTAATAATATCAATTTTCTATTTGAAGTTTCTATTTGAAGTTCTATAAGTAACTGACATTTTAAAATTTATTATTTTAATCCACTTAACAGCCTCAATTTCCATAATAAAAAATGTAGTTAACATTATTCATCATGGAAAAATCCTTGGCTACTGAAAACAGGAGTAAGGAGTTTAGGGGCAGGTGAGAAGTTAATATATAAAGAAACACGAACCCGAAAATTCCCCAGAAGCATATTGGGGTAAACTTGATAGCCCTAGCAAACTTCAGAAACAGCTTCCCACTTGGTTTCCACCATTTATAGACATTTGACTATATAGCAAGATTGCACCAAAAGGGAAATGATAGTTAATTTGATTGAACAAAGAAAATCAATAAACATAATTCACAAACATTATCAGAGAAGTAATACACGGATAGACTTTAGTAAGTGGATCAGTTTTCTGAAGCTGATTTCGGGAGGAAGCACAATCTGCAAGATGTCCAAATGAAAATACGAGAGGTTAACAAGAAACAAGTACCTGCCCAAAGCAGAAAACTGGAACTAGGGGTCGTCCCTTCTCCATTGCTATTCGGACAAATCCTCTTCTTGCCTTGAGAAAGGCAATCTACAAAGTCATTTATTATTATTGTTAACCAATATGAATGGTTGAATACAAATCATATGATGAAAAGAATGGGTTAATCATAAAACACTCGTTTCAATCCTCTTCTTCCTATCTTAACAAATTGTAGAAACGAATTAAATCCAACACAACCAGAAAGGAAGAGACACTGCCATTACAACAACCAGCAAGATGTAGCCACCGAATGATTAACCAATTAGATGTTGTGATGCATACATACAACAACAACAACAACAACAAAAATCTTCTCTCACTAGGTAGGGTTGAATACTTGGAGCATACAACACCAAATTTTTATCATTAATACAATCACATAGTCTGTTCAGGTCACAAAGATTCAACAAACTTTTACATTCAGTGTCCATTGTTTAGCACAACCCTCCTGTTTATCTGGGCTTGGCTGTCTCTGACAAAACTTCAATATTTTGTAGGAACTTATGACTCTACATTGATACAATCATAAAAGCAAACATTGTTAGTGCCAGAACGACCATGACTTTGTTTTGATGAAAGCCAAATAATGACTAAGTGATTGATGAACGTTGTTAATTGTTCTGACGAGTTACACGAGTGTGCAGAAACAGACAAATCAAATGAAGACATCTCAAGTAACAAACCATAGACAATTGGAGAAGCATTTGATGAACATACAAGATCAAATCAATGTCTTAAGGAAGAACATGAGAACATACTTCTCATATGGACAAAGGATCAACTTCCATGAACAAAGGGCATCCAAGAAAAGGTGAATAGGGAAGCCTGACAACAAGAAAGATGAATATAAAGGAGTGACCAATTTGCTTAGTCAAAGCCTACTCAACAAGAAAGTAACCGAGGAAACAAGCTGTCTATTTCAAGCTCAAAGGACCATAATCTAAAGGAGTCAGCTCAATGAAGCAAGCATGAAGTAATGCGAGACCAAAGCAATCCAAGCCAAGATAGAAAGATCAGTCTATCTGAAGCAATCTATCTGTCTGACTCACTATCTAACTCGCTATCTATTTGAAGACATCTATCTGTCAGAAATTAACTGTCTTCCTTCAGAAGAAAAGAAACCCACTGGACAAAAAAAAATAGAGTGAAGTACCACTTTGGTCCCTCATGTTTTCTAGATGGGACGCTTTAGTCCCTCAAAATGTAAAAATTCACTTTTAGTCCCTGAAATTTTTTTATGGGACACTTAAGTCCCTCCGTCCATTCCGCCAACTACCTCAATTGAGGACTTAAGTGTCCCATAAAAAAATCTTGAGGGACTTAAGCGTCCCATAAAACAAACTTTAGGGACTAAAAGTGAATTTCCACATTTTGAGGGACTAAAGTGTATGAGGGACCAAAGTGGTACTTCACTAAAAAAAAATAAGAATAACTATCAAGGTCCAGCTGTCCATGTGCACTCAAGAGAAGACGGAAAATATCTCAATGCCAAGAGTTCAAACAAAGAAGATATTTTCTTATGCAACATTCAAATTTGTACAAGATACACCACTCAAGCCACCAGCTGTAGAACAAAGTGGAGAAAAGCAGAGAAGGACTGCCAGCTCGTGTGACAGCAAACAGAGACATTGCCAAGGACAATCATGAGAGGGTACAGCAAGACAAAGCGCATGGAATGCGAAGCAAGTGCTGCAACGATCATATCCAAGATTGAAGCCAAAAATATGTGACGTCGCCCCACTATGATCGGTGTGTATAGAACTCATCAAGAAGAAGAAGAAGAAAGAATTATGCATAAAAGAAGAAATAAAAGAGGATTTCAGTTCTACCACCCTTCTACAACTACAACTTTCATATGGTGAAGATTCAGAAGAAGTAGAAGCCGAGCTTAGTTTCACACAAGTTCAATCAATCATCCATGAGCATTATAGATTAATTTATTTTGATCTAGAAGTACGATGCTCTGTGTGAGCTCATAACCCTTGAAGACTTTTACAGGATCTGCAGGGTGGAGTAAGAGAGAATGAATTGGGTTTGACTTGGAGAAGACCAAGTTGCTGTGTAAAAAGACTCAGAGTAAGCATGTATGGCTAAATGTGTACCTGTGTGGCTGTGTGGCTGTGTGAAGTGGTCTATGCGACCTTGCTTGTGTGGCTGTGGAGCATGGTCTATGGGACCTCGCTAGTGTAGCTTTGTTGGAGAGATCTATGTGACCTTGCCTGTGATTCTAAGTTTGGAGTGGTTTGTGTGACCCTGCCTCTGTGGCTTAGATGAGTAGAGTTTTGTGGCTTAAGGGAGCAGACATTGAGTGTGTTGAATTGAGCACTGTGTGCAAACCATTGTATTTGAAATATCGATGATAATAGTAAAAAAATCTGAGTGATGCACTGGGGACTGGATGTAACTCAAATTAAGTGAACCAAGATAATTGTGTGTACTGTGCTGTTTTGTTTGCTTACTTGATTTATCTATCTGTCTATCTATGACTATCTATCTATCTATCTATCTTCTTCAGCAGGAACAAAGGAACATCATTCTCTGTATCTAAATCAATAAATCTCACACAACAGATTAGATCTATACAGTTGCCAAAACTGGTTATAGATCTAGGTAACAAAAGAAAGAAGTTTTAAAGGCTACAATTCAACCCCTTCTTGAGCCGCCTAATAGCCTAAGGACACTGCTTCTCAATCATTCTAAATTATTAACCAATATTTTGATGTTGGTATTTGCAATCTTTTAAACACAAATACATATTACTAAATCAGCATCAGTCATGATCCAACATTTAAAAAGGGCATTGAACAGTTAAATTTATCAACAAAAATAATAAATGCATAAACATTGTGTTTGAGGGAGTGAAAAGCAATGCACCTCAGTACCGTGCTCCATGAGAAATGCTTCTTGCACACCACCAGGTATTAAAATGCAACTATAGCCAGCATCCAACAAGGAGTTAAATTTTTCCCTTGATGCTGATGTAAGACCCAACCATGTCCATATGTGTCTCAAAAATGGTGTGTAAAATACCTATTTGTCAAAAGTGATAAGAAAAACGTAAAATGAAATCCTGATTAACCATAATCACAAAACAGAGTCCCAAATAAAAGCCTTACAGCACTGCTGGCGAGAACTTTAATTTTTGGAAGAGGCATAAAACCGGTGCTGTCAGCCAACGCAACAACCCCAATTGGCAACACTGAATGTGGCTCAAAACCAAAAACTGCATGATACAAGTACTAGCATTACTGTCAATGAGCTACTAACATGAAAATACAAACAAAAAAAGAATAATTTTAATAATAAAACAACAGGGGAAAATCTACATTAAATTGCACTAATTAGAAACCCCAAACAGAAACTTCCAGAAATTAAGTTGAACCAAACAGATTTTGCTTAAAATTTGGTACACATTCTGAACTAGTTTTGGTCAAGGATAACAAAGAAATAATTACACCCAGGACAATTAAGTCATATCGACATTAAATCTTTGAAATGAAAGGATTGATGATCATACAATTAAGTATCTTGTGTCAATCATACAGCAAGATGGGGAAGTAGATGGAGATGTAAACCATAAGATTCAAAAAAGATGGATAAAATGAAGTAGTGCTTCAGGTGTTATGTGTGATAAAAAGGTACCGCTCAAACTTGAGGGAAGATTTTACCGCATAGCTATAAGACCGGCTATGTTGTGTGGGATTGAATGATGGGCGGCAAAATGCCAACAAGAGAATAACTTCATGTAGCAGAGATGAGGATATTGCGTTGAATAAGTGGACACACTACACAAAATAGGATTAGGAATGGTTGCATTAAAGAGCAAGCTCCTATTGTAGAAAAGATGATAAAATCTCACCTTAGGTAGTTTGACCATGTGGGGAGGAGACCGATAAAAGGCTCGGTAAGGAGAGTATAAGAAATGGAGGCTATTCAGTTGGCTAGAGACAGAGGAAGGCCAAGAAAAACCATAAGCAAAACAACTGAATGGTTCTAGAAATTAATGCCTTATCAATAAATATGATTTATGACATAGAATTATGGCATCGGATGATCCATGTAGCCAATCACACGTAGTGGCAACAAGGCATTGTTGCTATTGTAGTATTCAACTAATGACAACTTAAGAAATTGGAACTTAAAAGTTAAAACAGTTAATAGTGCCACCAAGAAGGAAAGATATACAAGACATTGCACAAAATTGGAAATTGAATTACGAGTTTGGTACAAACCATAAGCTCGATTAGGATGGAAAGCTTTTATATCCTCGACGTGAAGCGTGATGGGAAAATAACCACAAACGTGCTTGCATATGTACCTGAAACACATATCCCATTCTTTAAAAAATTATACTTTTGATTCCGTTTATGTTAAACACACTCTGAATTGCTCATTGACACTTTATGATCATAATTTTAGTTTTAATTTTACATTTTCATAAGATTATCATGATGTGACAGAGTGTGTCACTATCCTCACTCACCCTTTTCATTCATAACAGAAAAGAAAGCAAAAATACTCAAACCATATTAAAAAAGAGGGAATAAAGCTAATGAGTGACAGCGAAAAAGGTACCTGGACAATTTTCTTCCAAGTTTACTCTTTTCATCCACAGGAATCACCATAAGCACAACGAGCAACCCAAAAACCCTGACATGCAATTAAAAGAAAAAAAAAAGCCCTTTTCAATAGATTTAATAAAAGTTTTTTAAAAAAAATATTCTTTTATACTCCCTCCGTCCCTCTCCCTATTTATAACACCTTTTACCAATTTTCGATGAGCATTAATTTTTTTTTTTTCACAAACATCCCTATTATATTTTTCAAAAGTTCACATTTCCAATATGAAATCTACCAGGAACGACTTATAATCAGGGACGGAAGTAGTAACATTTAAAAAGTCAAAGTCAAAGGGAGAAGAAGGGAGAAACGAACAAGAGAGCTTTGGAGAGAGGAAGGAAGAGAAGGGCGAAGAGAACCAAGAGGGCGTTTAAGTGGATGGCTCCAAGCCAGAACGCCAAGGCGAAAATGGTTTTGAAAGCGTTGGATGATGAGTCGGCGAATACTTCACTCGCCTTGAACACTTTCTCCTCCGCAGCCTGGTGATTGGTCGGGTCCATGTTATGTTTTGTTTGTAATTGAGTGATGAGTTTGAGGATGAGTTGTGGGGCTGAAGTGAGGGGGGAATGGCAAGTTTGTCGTGGTTGGCATGAAAGGCGTGAAGTAAATAGGGGGAAAATGTTGGATGCTCCATCGATTTGTCTCGTAGTTTCCACATAATAATGTGGCATCTAACTACTCGCTGCGGTGTATTACTCACTCCCTTTCATGTCTTTTGGCTTTTACTCCCTCTTGTCTCTTTTATGCTCTGTTTGTTTGGTTGCACGAAAAAAAATGGGAAGAGAGAAATAGAGAAGAGAGATTATGGTGAGAAAATGGATAGACTTTATGATTGTTTGGTATGAGAGAAAATGTGAAGAAATAGGGAAGAGAAAAAAGTTGAGTTTTCTTTCCTTCCGTTTGGTGGGAGAGAAAAGTGGAAAGAGAGAAAACAATAAATTTATCAAAAGACAATTATATCCTTATTTTACAAAATAGAAATAAATATATTTTTTCTTTTTCATATGTATGTATATTTAACATAATTAAAGATTTTTCTTTACTTCAATTCTTTATTACATGATACAAATTCTGAGTCCAAAATATAAAAAAAAAGTTTTTTCATTGAAAAAAAATGTTTTATTTTATTCCAATTAATTTTTTTTAAAAAAAACGATGAAGTAAAGTGAATAAATGAAGAACAGATGAGTAATTTACGTACGGATTTAGTTTTCTCTCCTTTTCTCCCTAGTTTTCTCTCCCAAAGTGGAGAGAAAATATTTAGGGGTGGGTCACACTTATGTTTTCTTCTCCCCTCATGTTTTCTCTCCATCCAAACAAGGTGATTTTTAAGTTTTCTCTCCAAAATCTTTCTCCCCAAAATCTCTCTCCCCTAAATCTATCAAAACAAACACACTCTTAGAGTTTTTCATTCTCATCAAAGAGAAAAGAGTAGATAAATTTGTTAATGACATTGAATGTCAAAATTTGATATACATTTTCAAAATTATCATTAAAACTCTAAAAAGCGTTAACTTTTTATAGGGGTGTTGGTGGAAAGAAGTAATTAAATGCTATTGAAAATTGAAAAAATGTCTTATAAATAGAACCAACATAAAAACTCCAAAAGGGTCCTATAGATAGGACCGGAGGGAGTAGGTCTTAACAACACATACATTGAAAAAATAATACTCCCTCCAACCCTAATTGTAAGATGTTTTAGGAAATTTCACGGAAAGTTGATTAATTTAGTTAATTGTACTCAAAATATAAATTTTTTATATGTATTTTCAAAATTAACCCTATTAATATTAGTAGGAATCTAAAAAGTGTTTAATAAATAGGGGGGTTTCTGAAAAAAAAATTAATTAATGGTTATTGAAAATTGGTATAGGGTCTTATAAATAGATACAAAATAAAAGTGTCAAAAGAGTCTTACATTTAGGGACGGATGGAGTAATAATAACATGTCAGATTGGTCCCTGATTTTGTGGTCATCGATCAAATTAGTTCCTGAAATTATTGACACTCCAAATTATTCTCCGAGATAGAAACACGTCAGTCGTATTAATCTCTGACGTTAATGGTCCATAAAGTCAGGGACTAATTTGATCGATTTTGACAATCTCATAGATTAATTTGACCAATACTCAATTGTCTTTGTTTATTTTTTTGCCAAAACGACATCATTTTGGACATTCCATTACTCCATATTAATGACCACGTCAGAGACTATTTGCAATTTCGAAAATCTCAGGAACTAAATTGATCGGTGCCTACAAAGTCAAGGACCAATCTGACATATTACTCTTAAAAAAAAAGTTGATTATTATAAGACAAAAGATCAAAAAAGCTAAATAGCCAAAAGATATAGAACGTAGAGAGCATTAATTTTTAATGTCATTAATCATATTAATTAAAGGGAGTTACTAACATGTAATCTAAATTTGGATGGTTGCGTTGAACTAATAAGAGTTTGTCACATAATATATGTTGTCATGTCATTGTTTAAAGTAGTCAAAATTGATTTTTGCAATTTAGTCCAACATAAAAACTAAATTATTTTAATTTAGTCCTTTGTACTTTTAGACAAATTATAACTTTTAATTTCCAAAAAAATTATTAAAAAAAAAAAGTTGTTTCAGAGAACTCCTTCACTTCTCAAAGCCCACCACACTGCTCGCCATTCCCTTTCCTTCGCTGCAAGCCTGCAACTTCCCCCTTCGCTCATCTCATTTCTCTGTATTAACCATCTCAACATCCTGATCCACCATCTTCTTCACCAATTTCTCAAACCCCACCTTAGGGTTCCACCCAAGCACCGTCTTCGCCTTGCTCTCACCCCTTTCAGATTATCAACCTAAGTCATGATTCACCTCGTGATCCTTCCAATTCAGCCCCACATACCCAAACGCCACCTTCAAGAACGCCTCCACCGTGTGTGACTCACTTCCGCGTCATGAAATTTTCATCCGAGAGGGGACTCGTGGTTGAAGAGAATGACTTTACAAGATCAAAGATTTGGAACGTAGATTAATTGAATGATCAATTTGAGTTGTTGGAGGTTAGGGATTTGGATATGAAATTTGCTTCTGAAATTAATGTGTTGGCTTTGAATTTGATGTTCTATGTTTGATTTTGTTGAATTAGACAAATACTTTGAAACCGAATCAAAAATTTGATGCCATGTGATTTTAGATTTATATTATGCAATATGATATTTTACGTTTTTCCATATTTTGATTTGTAACCTTGATTTCGAATTTGGATCATTTGGTTTAATTTCAATGTTGTTATCAACTTGATTTTGATCTTTCATTTGAGCAATAGATGTAACGACCCGATTTCACATTTCCAACATAGCATTTATTATTAACTTAATTGCTAAAAATGAGGGTAATTTTTTTCCATAAGCACAAGTTAAATGCGGTGAATTCCCTTACACTCCAAAGATTTACATTTGTCTACTTATATAAAAGCATTCATTTTAGAGTGACTCACTTCCCAAAATTAACTCATTATTGTTTATGCAAAAATCGAATACTTGGACATACATTAACAATTCACACAATTCCGATAATCTCGTTTATGATTATAAGTAAAAAGAGCTCGGCTACTACTACTACTAAATTTTTACCAACAACATAGGATCATACTATAAGTTTGACATAAAATAAATCCAAAGTTAACCAGGGTTACAAGTTCTGAAACAAATACGAAATTCAACTCCTTAAAACATAACATATTACCATAAAAAGAAAATAAAGAAAACGGGGTTACATAACTCCATCAAAAGCTAAGGCATTCTCGACATAAGACTCGACCCTAAAACTACTTGGGGATAACACATCTGCCACATAACAAGACATCTTCAATCTTCGTCAACATCAGTGGCAGGATCCATCTCCACATCATTACTCGGTTCAACGTCGACATCGTACCCCTCATCATGCTCCACATTCTCAACCGACTCCTCTATAGAATCTACTTCTAACTCTGGATCCACCGCATTTGGTTCAGGTTCCACCATCGCTAGACAGTCCAGGGTATCTTCTTCTCCACTACTTCGCGCTCATTCTTACTGCGTTATTGGATGTCTTTTAAAGTCTTGAAAAGTTTTAACATTAATCCTATTCGTTTGGGTCGACTCACCCTTAGTCCATCCCTTCGATGAGACTCAACCTCAAATTAATTAGCTTCACATTTTCCACAAACAAAGGCTCAGAGTGTTGGAAATCAAGCTTGCCCTAAAGGACGTAAAGAGTTATGCTACAAGATTTCTAAAAGATAGTTTTGATGATAACAACAAATTCCAAGTTTCAAGCATCAAGCTTCAAGCATCAAGTTTCAAGTCAAGTTTCAAGTTCAAGGCTCAAGCTCTCATGTTCAATGTTTAGTATAGCCTTGCCTATAGGAAATTTGTAAGGTAATGAAGAATTTTTATTACAAGTGCTTATGGCCAAATTGCATGTTCAATTCTAAGGAGAAGAAAAAGAACTTTTGCGAAAATGTTTTTAAGTTAGATTTTCTGTTAAAATTATTTATGAAAACCTATGGTTACATACTCTACTTTAGAAAATCATTTTTATGAAAATAAGCAAGAGTAATTGATTACTTTCCTTGGATAATCGATTACCAAGCTTCTGAGTTGTGACCTGACAATTTTAATTAAAATATAAAGGATTACATTTTAAATAATCGATTACCTTCATTACAGGGAGTAGATAATCGATTACCTTGTTTTTATAATCGATCACTTTCTTAAAAATGAATTTCACTGTTTTCACAGAAAGTTGATAATTGATTACCTTGGTTTTAATAATCGATTACTTTCTTAAAAACCAATTTCAAAGTTTTCTCAAAATGAAGATAATCGATTACCTTCTTCAAGTAATCGATTACCTTTAAGTTTTCTTGAAATCCGTGTCAGAATCAATTTCAAATGTTTCCAGATTTGTTTTTATATAATTGATTCTGATTTATTTTCAAAATTCGAAAATTTATTTTTGAAAATATTCCTTATTTGTTTTAAGAATCAAATCTTGGATTTATTTTCTTAATCTTTTTTATTCTGTTTTGATTTTAAAATTAATTAAAAATCTATTTTAATTTTATTCTGAAATCTTTTACTTATTGTTGATTTCTAAAATATTCTTTATTTATTTGTTTTCTAAAATCTATTCAAGACTAATTTTTTGAATCCTATTTTTTTCAATTCTTGTCTGATCAACACGTTTTGCTTCTTCTTCTTCTTCTTCTTCTCCAAGAACACGTTATTCATTGTTGATAACAGTTTAACCTCAACTCTTATGATCTAAATCCTTCATTATCAGTAGAGCATTATTGTTGTATCTGTGTTATCAATAACACATCAAATTTGTATCACTCACATCATATCATATTCGACCATTGTGATCAGGGAGTGTATCTCCTAGTTGAACGTGTGGCACGTTCGTAGGGTGAGGAACCCTTATGTGATTCGAGGTCCCTAGCGAACGGAGGTTCCTAGTAGTGTGCGGGGGCGCTCTGGTTGTAATTGGGTGCGGCTCAATTTGCAAGTTTATAAAAGACTCGAGCGGGTCGCTTGGGGACTGGACTTAGGTCTTTCACTGGAAAGACTGAACCAGTATAAAAATTGGTTTGCGTGTTCCTCTTCCCTATCTCTTTTACTTTCCGCTATTTTATTGTTTTAAATCGTTTCCGCGCAACTCTATTTAATTATTTTTCTATCAATTCTTCACGTTCAAATTTCTGATCTCTCCACAAAAACATTTTTTAAACGTTCGAGTAATTTTCAATAAATTAATAAAACTCGATTCACCCCCCTCTCAAGGTTTGAGGCCGATCCTAACAAGTGGCTCAGAGCTAGTCTCTTGTGTTAAAGGACTTAACAGTCTCCAGAGTAATGGCTTCAAACTCTCCGTTTGGTGGTGAAGGGAGTTCTATTAATAGGCCCCCATGTTTGATGGTGTGGGGTACGCTTATTGGAAAGCGAGAATGAAAATTTTTATCCAAGGAATAGGATTAAAAGTTTGGGATGCTGTTGTTAATGGGCCCTACGTTCCTACCTATGTGGTAAATGGAATCACCGTCAACAAGCCTATGGGTGAGTGGATGGAAGACGATGAACGAAGAGTCCAGTACGACTTGAAAGCGAAAAATATAATAACATCTGCTTTGAGTTATGATGAGTTTTTCAGGATATCTACATGTGAGACAGCACAGGAAATGTGGGATATATACTTTGGAAGTCACACATGAAGGTACAAATGAGGTCAAGAGATCGAGAATCAACACTCTAACTGGAGAATATGAATTATTCAAGCTGAAGGACGGAGAATCAGTCCAAGAAATTCAAAAGAGGTTCACAATGATCGTTAATCAACTCATAACATTGGGAAAGAAATTCCCTAATAAAGAGCTAATCAACAAATTGTTGAGGTGCTTAGGAAGAGAATGACAACCCAAAGTGATGACAATTATGGAATCAAGAAATATTTCAACAATGACTTTGGCAACTCTCTTCGGAAAGCTTCAGGAACATGAAAGTGAACTCAAAAGATTAGCACAACACGAAGAGGAGAACAAAAAGGTGAAAGGTCTTGCGTTCAAGGCTGAAGCACCAACATCAGAAGGAGACTCTGACAAAGAATCTATCAGTGATGAACACATGGGACTCCTGGTGAAAAGATTTGGGAGATTTTTTAAAAAGAAAAACAACTTCAATAATTCCTTGAAGAAAGATGCACACAAAAGTGGAAGTTCTTCTATCACTTGTCACGAATGCGGCAAACCGGGGCATATTCGGGCAGACTGCATTCAATATCAGAAAAAGAAGGAGAAATCCAAAAGAAATGCGTCAAGCTCAAGGAAAGGGAGACAAGCATATCTTGCATGGCTGGACAATGAGGAGAGCTTGGATGATGACTCGAATGAGCAGGATGAAACGACCAACCTATGTCTCATGGCATATGGAAAAGAGGCAATTCATGAACTTGATATTGAACCTTCTTATAGCAAATAATATAACAAGTCAGGAAAGTAAAACTGCCTATCAATTATAAACCCAAAACCCAAAAGGACATGTCCTGGGCCGACCCTATTGGACATCTACATCAAAATATACATATAAAGCTCACAAAGTTCATAAGAACAACTAAGACTTAAAACCAACCCAAGACCTGACGTCGATCCTACAAATGGATACTCACACTGTAACACCCCAATTTGGACATAGAATTTTCACTAAAAATTTGCGCCATTTTTTTTATTAACATTATCAAAATCAATTTAGTTTAATTCTTTTACCAAAAGATTTTCATAAATACAATTTAATTCATTTGGTTTACAAAAATGTTTTGATACTTAGACTTACGTCATAAAATTCTATTTCCAAAAAGAGATGTTATCATCCAACACATTTCCAAAAACTCATTTTCTCAATGTCATATTTAGTCGATGGTTAACTTGCGGAAAAATAGTTTAATTACTTTATAATATATAACAAAAGGAACTTCTATTATTTCATTTAAAATAATTCCATATTACAACTGGGGTTACATTCGGGATAGAGTAATCATGTCCTACCCATCCAAAGATGGAATACAAAATAGACTATCCTAGACTACTAGTCTTCATCATTCTTCCACTACAACTGTCTGGAATATTCTTTGATTGCTGCTTCTGCTTCCTCCTCGTATGTAGGTCGTCTCGTGATCCTCTTCCGACTTGAGCAACCGCTACTTGAGATAGTACATGATCTGTCATCTGTGAACATTGTTACCCAATGTCCACAGGAAAGGGAAATAGAGAGAGTAAGCACTTCCGAACTATATGATCGTCGACGGCGCGGGCTTACAATAGGGGAATATTAAGACCAAAAGGGTAACCATCATGAAACCATATCCATTATATTTAATTATCTTTAGGCTCTAAGTTTTATTATCGTAACCACCGGAAATTCGAGAAGGGGTACCACCACCGAAGCTCAAGGGTTTGGTATCACACATGTTACATCTCCTCCATCATTCCAACCACATCCTAGTTCGGAAAGCAGATGGGACGCACAGGAATCCTAACCATGCTGGCATCGATGTCGAAGGGTACGCACCAAAAGGTATTCCACAACCGGAGTAAAATCATTTCATCAATTCAGTTTCCAAAATACTACGACATCTAGCCCCATTCGGGTTCCCTCTCACCATCTAAGACTTGCTCAAGGGGGCGACAGCGCTATCTCTAGTTGATCGTGCAGTTCTTCGCTACGACGTTGCCTACCACCGAAAGGTAAGTTCTTGTAGTCTTGTCCCGCCTAGAGAAGCACTCGAGGCTTCTTGACGTTCACCGTCCTTGCCCTCCCCTATCGCAATCACCACTTGAAAGTACACCGACCTCCAAGTATTCGGTATCTTTCCTCTCCACTACTTCACTCTCAACGCGTAGGTTTAGGAGAGGGGTTCCTAAGTCTTTTAAGTCTTTTCTTAAACCTAAGTTTTGGTCGACCCATTCTAAGCCTTGCTTCTAACGGGTCTCGACCTCTAAGGGAAACATCAAACACCCTTCTACAGTACAGCGGATTCCACAAGACTTAGACCACGGCACAGTCATCCACGTGGTCAGTCACTTAAAGGGGATATTTAGCAAAGTTATTTTGTGCCGCTTGCACCATCACTGTACACTACTATCACTTTCGCAATTTCACATTATTCTTTAATCATTCTTATATTTTCATAATAGTATTTCCAAGATATGCCAAATCCTTCTCATGGAACAACCGATCGAAAAACACAAAGAACTCTTTTCATAGGAACCACCGAACATTAATTTCCTTTCCATAAGATGAACCATTATTTCTAAAATATAATATACAATACAAAGATATACAACATAGCATAAGCAATTATCAACCGACATACAATAAATATCGAGGAATCGTGTTTTTTGTATAAACGGCGGGATACACACTCAATTGCCGTTTTACTACTCGACCGATAGATTCATAGTTCCGACCTTTGAGATGATACGGGGCGTCCTACTATTACCCTACATGCCACTATGTCTTAAGAAGGCTTCTCTCTCACCTGAAGTTGAAGCTACACAACTAGTGTCCTCTTGCTTTGAAGTCACGTCACCCAAATCCGAACGAAAGCCTTTACCAAATAATATTTACAAAATAATTTCATAAATAACTACTCAATTACAAGTAAGCAAACCACAAGACCTATGTCCTTAACAAAAATTTCCTTTATCACTTTTAGGAAATCCAAAAGACTTGAACCAAAAACTTCTAATACTTAAAATAAATCATACTTTACAAAATCAAAACCTTTAAAACGTCAATGGAAATTTTTAGAACTAATTATTAAATCAAAAGAAATTATTAACTCAAAAACAATAACAACAACTACCACTCCAGGATTAACATAAGCCATTTAAAAACAAATAACTTAAACTTGATGCAACCTTTTAAATCATTTGGACAGTCAAGAAACACCTTCTTTAAAAATCAATACAAACACTTAACTTATCAACAATCATTCTAAAATATGAACTCATTAAATCAAAACAAGTTCTATTTTAAATATCATATAACTATATAAAAATCTTCTCTGAACAGTAACACGAAATAAAGTTGCATTACTTCCCAGTTACCCAAAAATTCATTCTTTTCCATTTCCTACTAACAGATTCACATTCAAATTCTAAAAATAAAATTAAGCTCAAGAAATAATATTTTTCCACACTTATTCAATTATGGGCAGCACTTAAATTATTTCAATCCACCTAAATCCCATAGACATACTACTAAGGTCAATATAAAACAATTCTGGACAACCACTCAAACAAATTGCACTTATCTAATGAAATACTATAACTTGCCTAAAAATTCTTAACATTATATTTTTACATCAAAATACAACCCACTTCTTATTTACTAAATTCAAACAATATGATAACTATACCCAAACATACACTCATACATTAAAATCATTTTTATAATTACTTAAATCAATTCATTAAATTTGGACAGTATACAATACAAACTCAAAATCACTTTTACAAGACATTCCACATACAAGCACCAGTAAGACAACAATTTAGTAAACAACTAGAACATTAAGGCATACATTTACAAAGTCATTTTTATATTTCATTTTTACTTCTAAACACTTATACTAAAATCTTAGCATGAAATTTACATATTGATTTAATCCAAAACAATTTCTATCATTGATACAACTAATTTAGAATTTTTGGACAGCATACATACTCTAACTTAAAAATTCAATTACTTGCAAACAGAATATCGAAAACACATGCCGATTTTTCCTACATTCAAATCACAACCTCTACTATAATAAAACAACTAAAATTAAATAAAACAAACTAGTTGCATCTGCTGTACAGCCACAGAAAAGTTGCATCAATTCAATTAAGGTTCAAGCCAACAATTCAGATACAATTCCTACTTATGCTACAATTTTAAAAAAAATACAAATACTTCAAATAAAATATCAATTTTCATGCATTCTAAATTTCTAGATAGCAACTAAATATTTTCATAAGATCAAAGCAATTAATCAAAACACTTATTTCTATTGATTTCTATATCATATTTGCACATACAAACAAGGTATCACTAACATTCTCCAAAAATAGTCATTTGGGATCTTAAATAAATAAATTTTTCAGAAAATAAATTCCTAGAATAAAAATGAAACTTTCAAAATTAGTCTTTTCCATATAAACATATAATATATTCTATAAACATACTAAAGCAATCATCAAATCAATTAGAAAAATTCAATAAAATTTAATTTCTTTTCCTAACAAAATTTCGACTAGCATGTATATAAAAATTAGAAAAATATTTTCATTTCCTAAAGCATCCTTATAATATAATTACATCATTACATATACTAAGAACAAAACAATACAAGAGATCAAATTCTTAGCAAAATATAAAATAAACTTCTTTTTAGAAAATAATTCATTTTTTTCTAGCAAATAACATTTACAAATATATAAATTACATACTCATATAATTAATCAAAAGAATACATGTTCTTATAGGTTTATAACAACTACCATATTTCCTATTCCTTTTAAACAATCAAATATAATTTAACTACCAATCATACAACAAATAAATTACAAAAATTATTTAAAATATCATCATAGACCTTACGGTCCAAAATTATTTTTTTTTCAGAAAATTTATTTTTTTATTTATTCAATTACTCATTGTTCTTAAACTTAAATCCAGACAGCAGAAAATCCAATAAAATCAGACAGTAACAACTACATAAAAATAAATTTCATGACATATGATTCCATATACTTTATTTGCATCAAAATTTTCCAGAATATTATTTTATTTCTAAAAATCATTTTTAATTCCTTTCATCAGTTTCATTTCTTTCTTTAAGAAATTACTTATTCTTTTGAAGATTAACCAAAACTCATGCACACATGAAATACAACATATAATATCATCTAATCATATATATACATACATATATGTCACACGCCCAAAATAAAGAAATTAAAATAAAAAAATCCTTTTTAATTCCTTTTTAAATTTTCTATTCCCTTTATAAATCAACAATACACACACAAATAAATCTTCAATCTTTTTACTATACATACCACGGTTCATACATATATATAGATACCAGAGATTAAAATTTTTCTATTTATCATTTACTCATTGATTATTATTTCTTAATACAAAGACATAAAACAATGAAAAGAAGAATACCAAATTATTTAATCTTACAAACTTTTTTCCAAAATTCATATGTTCTAAGAAACAAAATAAACCCAGAAAAATAAATTAATCAATCTCATCAGAATATTTAGTCATCTTAAGAATTTTAAGAAAAGGGGAGATGAATCCCTTTAAACACTCTTTTGTGTCCCTTTTCCCATTCTTAATTCATATGACTTCAAAAATAATTTCACATACTCAAAAGTAACTTTAAAATGAAAATAAAAGTTCAGAACAACTATAGAAAATTTCAGAAGATTGAATCAAAACTAAAATCAGAATAACTTAAAAATAGCTTAAATACAAAAGTGATTTTTGGAATACCTCTACTCCTTAAGCTTTTTAGAAAACTTCAAGCAACCAAGCAATTCCTTCCTCCCTCTAGCTTACTCGTCCCACTCTCTCTATTTTTCTCCTTGGAATGTATTTTTTTTTTCTTTGTGAAACTATCAGAATTTTGTGTGTGAAAGAGGTGAAACTAAGGCTCTCTATTTATAGGTGTTTGGAGGTGCATTCCCCTTCATATTTCTGACCTAAATTTCGTGGCCCCTCCTCCAAGTTCCATTCAAAAATTTTCAAATACTACTTGGAACATGAACTAGCATTAAATGGGACTTTGTTGATTCCTAAGGCATTTTAATTCAAGGATAACTCTCACAAACTTCAGAACTATTCTCCCCCTCTTTCCTATGATTTTTGGACGGTGCATATATATAAGATAAGATAGAAAAATTCTCATTGGTTCATTGTGGAGGTGCCTATATAATTACCCAATCACTTAATTATTTAAAACTTGATTTTCTACCTACTGTACAAAATTTTTCGCAAATAGTAAAATAAAAATTTTATTTTTACATATTAAGATTCTACATTTCAATACGATCATTTTCATATAAAGTTTGTAATTTTTGGACCTACGGTTTGAAAGTTATGAATTTTTGAAGTTCTAAGATCATTTCTTCAAAAATACACTTTCTAGGCTTTCCAAAAATTTAAAAATAATAAAAATACGAAAATACACTTAATTTGAAAAATAATACATTATACCACTTCAGAGATGTATTTTGATTTAAAATAAAATAAACTTTTAGTCAAAAGATTATTAAATGCATTAAAACCATACATTGGTTCTCAAAACTCAAAAATTCGTTTCTATTGCAGCAGTGATAAAATTTTGAAAACTCAAAAATAATAATCAAAACCTTGCATTTTCATAATCTAGATTTCGATACGATCGTTTTGACATATCATTTGTAATTTTTCGACGTACAGTTGAAACGATATGAATTTTTAAAGATAGGATACTCTAATCCTTCAAAAATCAAAAATCATTTAAATCAAATACTTTATCTTAAAATATTTTCATTTAAATAAACTAGGGAAAACATTGGTATATAATATATATACCTATATATATATATCACGTGTATATACATATATACCCATATTTTTAATTAAATCCAGACATCAAAATCAAGCATAATTTCCTAATTTCAATTATAAAATCACAAATAATTTAGGATAAAATTGCGGGTCTCACACACACTCCTTGCGAGGGAGTGCGCATGCACCTGCTCGGCCTCAATATCGGTCAGCTCATACTCTGAACCTGTATAAAAACAGATAAGAGATGAGCATTAAATAGAACTTAGCGAATGAAATCTAACTAGATATAATAATAACTAAGTCATAAACAATGCAGCAGATAATCACATAAGTACAAGACAATTTCCAATCCAATTCGTTTCATTCACAAGCACTTATCATTTCATTCTCGTTTTATTACTCTAATCTTGAACCTGATCATCCTCTACCTCCTGTTCTTATTTCACTCTTCTCACTCAGCTATTCTCATTCGAATCCTATTCAACTCCTTTCTCGTTAAATTCTTATCCTCGTTTTCTTTCGACATCCTAATACCTTTATTTTTGACGGCTTTGTGAACCCACCACTGCGCTACAACTACATGTGCGTATTACCGCTACGCACAACTACATGGGAGTCTTACGCAACCAATGCACCCAATGGGGCGTACTTACTTGGCCTGATATTCATAAAGAGCACCTAATCCTTTAACTAAGGTTTTGTGAACCCAGCATTGCGCACAACTACATGTGCGTCTTACCGTTGTGCATAATTACATGTGTGTCTTATGCAACCAATGCACACAACGGGGGTACTTACTTGGCCTGGTATTCACGAAGCGCACATAATCCTTTAACTAAGGTTTTGTGAACCCACTACTGCGCACAACTACATGTGTGTCTTACCACTGCGCACAACTACATGTGTGTCTTACACAACCAATGCACCCAATGGGGCTACTTACTTGGCCTGGTATTCATGAAGCGCACCTAATCCTTTAACTAAGGTTTTGTGAACCCACCACTACGTACAACTACATGTGCGTCTTACCGCTGCGTACAACTACGTGGGCCTCTTACGTAACCAATGCACCCAACGGGGCGTACTTACATGGCCTGGTATTCACATAACATAATTAATCCTCTTTTTAAGGTTTGCGAACCCACCACTGTGCACAACTACATGTGCGTCTTACCGCTGCGCACAACTACATGTGTGTCTTACGCAACCAATGCACCTTACTTGGCTGGGCATCTGCATACCAATTCCTTTAGTATTTATCACATTCTCTTTCTTTGCTCTATTCCATTTATTCAACCATATTCCTCCTATACCCGTTAGCACATTAATATCGTTTCCTTTTTCATTCTATTATTTCACCTATAAGCATTTCAAGTAACAACAATTAATGCAGCCAACCACACATTCATATTTCCAAGGAAATTAACAAATATTACACTCAAAACATCACATCATGCATGTAAAACATAAATATCAAGGGAGGATTTTCTATTCTTTCCTTAAGTCACTATTATTTATTATTATTGGTTACCCTAAGGTTCGTTAACATACAAAATCATCAGGTCTTAATCATCACTATAAACTACCTAGAAATACATTTTCTAAGCTAAGGTAACACCCCCTCTTACCTCAACCTCGTAGAGAGAGAGAAAATACTAAACCCTAGCTTTAAAAATCGAAGCCGTATGATCCGAGTGAGGCGATGAAGAAGAGAAGTTAATAGACGAGCTGAAGAATGACGAGAAGCAACAATAAGATTGTGTGGAGCAGTCTACCACCTTTCCTTGGAATAGAGAGGGAAACTCAAGAGAGAGAATGAGCCATTACCCTCTTTAAGGAACAAAAAAAGATAACATCTATTAAAGATGATGATAATCACGTACTTGGAAGGAAAAGGAAAGGAAGGAACTTGGACAACTCACCTAGCCACTTGCTTGATAAGTGGAGAGAGAGAGAGAGAACCAAGGAGAGGGAGATGGTGATGAAGTTCAAAGGAAATGGGGTCACCACCAATAAAAAGAGAAGGAATAAAGCTTGATGATATGAGTGCAATGGTTGATGATCAAAGCCTTAGGAGATGAGTTATGGAACTTGGGGTTTGCTTGGGAGCTTGGGGTTTGCCTTAGTGAAGAAGGAATGAAACGAATAAAGCTCCCTCACGGTTTTTGTTTTTTTCACTCCTAGGTCGTACTACTCGAGTAGTCCATGCAATACTCGAGTAGTTTAGGAAATCTCATTTTTCTGGCTTGCTGTTGGCATGGACTACTCGATTAGTGCTTGCACTACTCGATTAGTCCAACAAATTTTCATTTTCTTGGCACTTCAAAATGTCATAACTTCTTCGTTATTCGTCGGATCTTGCTCAAATTTGAAAGCAAGCTTTTCGACACACTAATCTTCATATCCAACGGTGGAATTTATGTTTTGAGTTGTAAATCTTTTACTTCCAATTTCCTAAAGTTCTATGTTCTTAACTCTGAAACGGGTCTTTTATTTCACTAGTTTTAACTTGGCATATTTATTCTCTTCACCCAAAGCTTATTATCATGTTGATTATACTTGGAATTAAATTAGGGATGTCACAATCCTCTCCCACTTACCCGAATTTCGTCCCCGAAATTTAGTTCAGGATTTACAGCTGTGGATGAGACTCTTTCATCTTGTCATCTAGTTCCCATGTAGCCTCCTCCACGTTGTTCCTACTCCAGATAACCTTCACCAATGGAATCTCCTTGCCTCTTAGCTGTTTAATTCGTCGATCCTCGATTATGACCGGTTGCTTCAATGGCAATTCATCCTGTGCTATCACATGGGAAGGATCATAGACATACTTCCGAAGCTGAGAAACATGGAATACATCGTGTAACTTAGAAAGATGTGGAGGTAAGACAATTCTGTAGGCTATTGGTCTGTCTTTCTCCAATATCTGATAAGGTCCAATGAATCGCGGTGTCAGCTTCTTGGACTTTATTGCTCGTCCAATACCTGTCGTAGGGGACACCCTCACGAAAACATAATCTCCTGCCTCAAACTCTAAGGGCCTCCTATGCTTATCAGCATAACTCTTCTGACAGTCTTGTGAAGCTTTCATCTTGTCTTTAATCATGGTGATCTTTTCTGTAGTCTCCTGCACAATATCTGGGCCAATTAACAGATTCTCACCAATATGAAACCAATAGAGAGGCGTTCTACATTTCCTGCCATATAGAGTCTCAAATGGTGCCATCCCGATACTAGAATGGAAGATATTGTTGTACGTGAATTCAATCAATGGTAAGAGATGCTCCCAACTACCTGACTTCTCAACCACACAAGTCCTTAACAGGTCTTCCCAAGAATGAATAGTACGCTCTGATTGTCCATCGGTCTACAGATGATAGGCTGTACTAAATTTCAGCTTAGTACCCAAAGCCTACTGCAAAGACTGCCAGAATCGGGATAAAATTCTCGGATCGCGGTCTGACACTATGCTAGAAGGAACACCATGAAGCTTCACTATGTCCCTAATATACAATTGAGTCAGCTTCTCTAAGCTATACTTCACATTCATCGAAATAAAATGAGCACCCCTTGTCAGCCGATCCACAACAACCCAATTAGCATCACACCCTGAAGTGGTTCTTGGTAAACCTGAAATGAAGTCCATAGCAATGCTATCCCATTTCCACTCGGAATTTCAAGGGATCATAATAAATCGCCTGGCTTCTAGTGCTCGATCTTAGCCTTTTGACAAACTAAGCATCGAGACACATAATCTGCTACATCCTTTTTAATCCTGTTCACCAAAATAATCTTTTTAGATCTTGATACATCTTGGTGGTACCCAGATGAAGACTCAACTTAGTCTTGTGAGCCTCTTTTAAGACCATTCTTCTAACTTCAAAGTCCATAGGGACGCACACCCAATTTCTGAAACAAATAATGCCATCGGAACCCTTCTTGAAATCAGGTTCCTCTTCTTCTATCACCCTTTCCAACTGTTTCTGTAGCTCTTCATCATCAGCTTGTCTGTCTTTGATAAGTTCCACAAACTCATTTGTGATTTGCAACATTTCCAGGACCATGCTTTTCTCTTTCACCTGCATGCCCATATTAAGATTGTTGAATTCCTGCATCAATTACATTTCTTTCACCATCAAGTTACTGATGTGCAAGGACTTGTGGCTTAGAGCATCTACTACCACATTTGCCTTGCCAGGTTGATAATGAAGATTGAAATCAAAGTCTTTCAGAAACTCCATCCATATTCCCTGTCACATATTCAACTCTTTTTGATCAAATAGGAACTTAAGACTCTTATGATCGCTGAAGACTTCAAATTGTGCGCCATATAAATAGTATCTCCAAATTTTGAGCGAACACAATAGATGCCAATTCTAGGTCATGGGTGGGATAGCTCTGTTCATTCTGTCAGAGCTGCCTAGATGCATAAGCTATGACTTTACCCTGCTGCATTAGCACACAGCCTAATCCTTGCTTCGAAGCATCACAATAAACATTGAAGGATTGGGTCAGATCCGACAAAATTAACACCGGAGAGCTAGTCAATCTCTTCTTCAGCTCTTGGAAACTCTGCTCACATTGCGGTGACCACTGATAAGGTACATCCTTTCTAGTAAATTTAGTTAGCGGAAGAGCTAACTTGGAGAATCCTTTAATGAATCTCCTGTAGTAGCCCGCCATGCCAAGGAAACTCCTGATTTCCGTCATTGTCGTGGGCCTCTCCCACTTTAATACTGCTTCCACCTAGGAGGGATCACACCTTTCTCAGAATTTATATGGCCTAAGAAATGTACCTCCTGCAACCAGAAGCTGTATTTAGACAGTTTTGCATAGAGCTGGTTCTCCTTGAGAACCTGCAACACAATTCTCAAGTGCTCCTCATGCTCGATGGGATTCTTAGAATAGATTAGTATATCATCAATAAACATGATAACAAAAGAATCTAAGAAGGGTCAAAAGATCCTATTCATGTAGTCCATGAATATTGCAGGAGCATTTGTTAGACCGAAGGGCATCACAACATGTTCAAAGTGCTCATAACGAGTCCTGAAGGCCGTCTTAGGAATGTCCTCCTCCCTGATGCGAATATGGTGGTATCCACATCGAAGATCAACATTGGAGAAAATTGCAGCACCTCTCAACTGATTTAATAAGTCATCAATGCGAGGAAGAGGGTATTTGTTCTTCACCGTCCTCGCGTTAAGAACCGGAGTTCCCCATGGGGATACACTAGGCCGAATGAACTCCTTCGCCAATAACTCATCCAACTGCTTCGTTAACTCTGCTAATTCAGTAGGTGCCATTTTGTAAGGAGCTATGGAAACCGGTCCTGCTCCAGGAACCAGATCAATACTAAACTCGTCTTCTCTATGAGGTGGTAGTCCCGGAATCTCCTCGGGAAAGACTTCAGGAAATTCCTTGACTACTGGAATTCTGCTCACATCAACCACTTCTTTAACTTCCATGGCAGCAAGAGATGGATAATTAAAGACAATAGATTTCTTCTTACAATCGATTAAGACATGATGGGTAGACATTCAGTCCATACCCAACATGATATCCAGATAAGTTAAGGGAAGACAAATAAGATTAACGGTGAAGTTTTGCTCCATTACCCGAAGAGGGCAATTAAGACACATTTGTGACGTAATAATAGAAGGGCTAGTTGGAGTAGAAGCAGATAATTGAAATGGCATCTCAACAGATGATAGCCCTAACTTCTTCATGCAACTATGAGGGATGAAAGAATGGGAAGTTCCACAATCAAATAGTACACCACAAGATATATCATTAATAGTACATGTACCTCTGATGAGCTCGTCAGACAACTCCACCTCCTCTCCATCCATAGTTTAGACCTTTCCCTTCTAAATGGGCTAGCTCCCGCTTGCCCGACCTGAGTTTCATTCCCTTCTTTCTTAAGTGGATTCTTGGGGAAACTAAAAGCAAAATGTCCAGGCTGTCCGTAGAAGAAATAGAGACTTTCTCTTCTAGGATTATCCCTATACCAACTCACAACTAGAACATGGTGAAATAGGGACCGAAGGGGGTACACTCTGCCTTGTCGCCATAGGAATTGCTGCTCTAGGACTAGAATAAGGGCCTAATCATTGCACTGGGCCCTTGCCCTTGATGAGACTGACTGATTTCTGTGCTGCCTTGCTACTCTCGTCAGCTAAGTCTTGCTTAAGTTCCTTCTCATAAGTGCTTGTCATATTCACAAGCTGAGAGAGATTAACAATATTCTGGTACTCAAAAGCAACTCTGATTTTTGTGCAGAGACCGGACTCAAACTTGATGCATTTAGCGCTTTCGTCCGCATCCCTGTAGCCGCTAGAATAACGAATTAAGTCCTCAAACTATGCCGCATATTCCCTGACACTTAAGCTTCCTTGCTCCAACTTGAGTAAAGCTATCTCTTTTTCCCTTCTCACATCCTCGGGAAAGTACGTGCCAAGAAAACGGATCTTGAATAGATCCCAAGTAATCTCCTAGTCCACTGCTTCCAAGTCCCTCGGTTGTTGCTCCCACCAATGCTCAGCCTCACTGGTCAACACATATTCAGCCAATCGAACTCTGTGATCGGCAGGTGGCTGTAGAGATCGGAGGATCTTCTCAATTTCTTGGAGCCATTTTTGAGCCCCATCCGAATTGTATCCTCCTTCGAACCTAGGCGGCTCGTTCTTCTTGAATCTGGCCAACCAATCGATCTCTACAAGAGCTGGTGGTGGAGGATTAAATGCTGCTTCTGCTGCTATATTCTCGACCTGGTTTTGTTGCATCTGTGCTATATTCGCGGCCTAGTTCTGGTTCATCTGAATCAGATTTTTCAAGATAACAGCCATCGTGTCATTCTCAGCGTGTCTCCCAACCATATTGTTTAGTCATGAGGGAGTAGTCAGTTAACATCTGCACAAGTAAACAATTACATGTGCATCTTACTAATTAACTTAAACACTTAAATACCTGTTGGTCACTTGCTTGGTGAGTAACCACTGGAGTTGTGAATCCACACTCCAAAGCCGAGGGAAAATGCTCTGATACCATAATGTGAACCCACCACTGGGCACAACTAAATGTGCGTCTTACCGCTGCGCACAACTACATGTGTGTAACATCCTGATTTTAAATTCCAAGTTTAATTTTAATAATCTAAGTTAAGCCCATGATAACCATATGAGTAAGTTAGGATTGAATAGAGTAATCATAGCCAAAATGAGTATAGGGGTTAAGGGAAATACCTTAGAGTTAGAAGCACTCAAAGTATGAAAATCCAGTAGGGTAATCAATTACCTTGTGGAGATAATCGATTACCATGTTTCTATGAAAAGCCCTAAGAATTGAATTTAAAGAAGTAATCGATTACCTTTGGGAAAGTAATCGATTACTAACGTTATGTGGGAGACTGATTTGGGTCTAATATATGATGTTTTAGGGCTTAATTTCATTTCCTTTTGCTATGGTTTTGACTTGTTTTTCTTTTAAATATAGGTAATTTGTATTAGTTTTAGGAATTTTTAGTATTATAGAGTCCTTTGAATGTTTTGATCCGTTTTGGGTATGTTTTAGGTGCTTTTGGAGCTTTATTTGGAGAAAATATTATTGGAGCTGAGAAGAGCATAAGAAGACCTTGAATATGACAGAAGAACGGAGAGAAACGGAGTCGAAAATTGTTGTGCACACCCAGACTCATGGAGCCCGTGCCCAGGCGCGCGTGATACGTTAATCAGTATTCATCAGATGGCGCGCGCCCAGGCGTGGAGACCCATACGCCCAATCGCGCGTGACTCGAGGAGGCCTAATTGGGCCAATTTCTGAGCAATTTTGGAGGATTCTATTAGGATTTGTATTTTATGTATTTATTCTACGTTTTAGAATTAGGTTAGCAGTCATTAAAGAGCTTTTAGAAGGGAGATTACACAATTTAGGGGCAATTTGAAGGAGGAATCCAGTGAAGATTGAAGATTCAGAGCAGAATTAGTGGTAATTTATGAATGAATTCCATTATTTCAGTTTTTTTTCTTTCTTCTATGATGTTGTAACTAAACCCTTGTGTTAGGAACATGGTACATTTGTATGGATAATTAGTTTAATTTATGAATTAGTGTTTTTTCATTTTTAAATCACGTGTTTGATTGTGTTTTTAATGTTATGCATGAACTTGATCAATTTGTGTTTTGGATCTCTAAATTCTGAATTGGAAATTAGGATTTAGAATAGGTCATGCAATCAAACAACATAATTATTCAACTTGTAGGAATACTTTTGGATTTTTATGTAACTTTTCATAAATTCACTGTTCTTATTCAAGGTTATTCAATGGTTTAAATTTCTAAGGAATAAGAATTTATCAAGTTGAATAATAAACAATAATTACATAAGAGAAATCTAGTAATTGCTAATTTAGGAGTTTGTTCATGATTTAAAGGAAAAACAATAATTCAGAATTAATTAATGATGCCTGCAATAAAACTAAGTTCCTAACCACTTTTCTTTCATAGACTTTATTCTTTTTATTTTTCAGTATTTTATTTTATTTTATTCAAAAAAATCAGATTTAATTAGTAGTTTAATTTAATAGGTTGAACTTAGAACTACTCTTAGGTGAAAGTAATTGAACAATTTGTAATCCTCGTGGGATGATAATTTAACTTACATTATATTATTATTGTATGATCTAGTATACTTGCTAAAGAGTCCAACAGAGACCCTAAAATTGTGATTTTGGGAGGTAATCAATTACCTTTGGGAAAGTAATCGATTACATGGTTTCTGTGAAGCATTCATTAAAATTGAAAATAGGAATGTAATCGATTACCTAGATGGGGTAATCGATTACCACTCGTGTTTTGACAAAAAAAAAAGTCAATTAAAGACCAAAGGTCAAAACTTCTTGGGGAAGCTTTCACTCACAACCACATGTTGTCAAGCTTCTTGAGGAAGCTTCTAATGAGAGCCACATGTTTGTTTCAAGGCAAATAAACAAAAACAATAACCCATCCACTCATTCATTCACCATTCTCATTTCCTCTCTTCCTCCATGAAGTTCTCTTCTTCTCTCTAGCCTTAAGACCATAAGAGCCATCGTCCACCATCATCAACATTACACCTAGAGCAAGAACAAGGAAATCATCATCATCATCACCATCACACGAACTCCCATTCCTCTCCATGGCAAAGTGTGATTCACCCTCTTCTTCTTCAAGATTTTAAGAGCTCCATTCTCACTCATCATCAAGAACCACCTTCAATCTTACTTCCTTTCTCACACACACAAGGTAAATTTCATCTCGTCTTTGTAACATCCTGTTATTCCTAATACCTCTAGCAAAATAATTAAATGATTTAATATGATGTTTTCAATATTTGAGTCTCGGAATAAAATTCTGATTTCATCATTATATTTGAAATATGTTTCCTAATCGAAATAAGTATAAATTTGTTATCATACGTTTTCCAAAAATAAAGTAGTACTTTTATTTAGTTTAATTAACATTTTGACAGGGAGTTCAAGTGGCAAGCCTTAGAGACATTTTTATTAATAATTTTTTCAGAAAAATATGTTTAACTTAATATTCTGAGCGTCCCTGTAAATTTTCATAGTGTTCGGATGCTGTTTTATTTTTAACTTGTGGACCGGTTTAATATATTACCGGTTTAAGTTATATATAATAATCTTCTACTTCAAAATTTTAAATATTATATATTATCAAGTTTAATATCAAGATTTAGAAAATATATTTACTTTTGAATTTCGATAATTTTTCTTACGCAATAGCTATCCGGAGGGATCAGTAACTTTATTATTTTTCAATCAGTGTTGAGTAATTCAAAATATAATATTGTTTTACCTAAACGTATTTTATTTTTAGTATCATCCAACTTTTAGCTATAATCCAAAATACCTACACACATTGACCCACAAATGAAATCATATTATTAATATATATATATATATATATATATATATATATATATCCTATAATCTACCCAACGGCCCACCCCAAACCATAATCAAAAGAAAGAGATAAAGAAAGTAAGAGGGAGTAGAAGAAAGTAGAAGCAGCCAGCGACAGAGAGTAGAGTCGCGAGAGAGAGAACCATTTTTGGTTTCTTAAATTTTCCGGTCCAATAATTCAAGATCCAATCGTTCAATCTCAAATCTTTTTTAGGTATATAATCTCTTCAACTCCCTCTATCTATCTACCTAATTTATTTGGCGATCCGTCAATATTTTTATTATTATCCCTATATTTTCAAATAAAGAGATGTTTTAGCGAAAAGTGATATATTTTTATTGTATGATGATATATATTTATTATTGTGACAAAAATGAGTTTATTTGATATAGTTATATATATATATATATATATATATATATTTTGATGTTATAATTAGTTTTAACATATGTCATTATTTAGATCCAACACGTTGTTATTGACCTTGACCCTGGAGCAAGTTGCGGATGTAAACATGGCTCTGTCGTTATTGCTAGGATTTCCAGGTAAGGGGAGACACTTTTCTACACTTTGAATTAGGGATAGTTAGAGTTTATAATAGTATTTGGGTTTAATAGTTAAATTAGAGTGTGGGTAGCAAAATAGTGTTTGGTAAGAGTTTGATTAGAGATGATTATTGTATTTTTGGTTGATTTTTATATTATTGGAAATAATTATATTAAATCTGCTTTTATATGCTGTTAAAGTAGGAAGTGAAGAACCCTATGGGGCTGACTTATATTACTGCTCTCTGAGACATACCTGAGTATGTCGACTGAAATGTCTGATATATGTGAGAATTTGTTGTGCAAACTAAATGCTAAATGTATAAAATTGTGTTTATATGCTAAATGTGTATAATTGTGGCTAAATGCTTAATGTGTATAATCATGGTTAGACGCTACATATCTATTATTTATAAAGTATGACCAATTATCCTAAGTTAGAAAACCCAACCCAATTGGTATAAAGTATTAAAAGGTTTGATTATTAAAAACAATTAAAATAACTAGAAACACGTGCATTTAAGGAGTAAAGTGGACATTTAGGAGTACGGGAAAAACATATGTCGTTTTTGATTGATGAAGGCAAAAGTAACTAGATTGTGTCATTGAAACAATCGCTGAGAATTGTTATGGAAAACTTTGATCCTGCAAAGGACACGGGTTCGCAACTCGTGTTGGGGATTGGTTTTATGCAACCATAATAATTCTGTCAGTTACTTTGGCTTTTCGTGGCAAGTTGAGGATGATTTCTGCTAAAGTCAATTTGGACGAATCAAACCAAGTTGTACGAGGGACCTTCCGGAGTGGAGGTGAAGTACTGTGCAAGCGAGTGAGCGAGGGACCTTCCTAAGTGGAGGTGAAGCACCCAACTAGAGGTTGAGAAATACTTACTCCTGGTCGATTTTTCCCCAGAGTGGAGGATGTATGTGAGGGTTGAAAAGTGTTATTATAAAGGAAATGGAGAAAAGTGCATGCATTGATATATATATATATATATATATATATAGTTTAATTCACTGAATCCAATGAAAGTGTTAAAGTGTATAAAGTAAAATGGAAAGTGTAACATTGGATTCGGGAATTAAATCATAAAAGTGTAAAGTTGCATTGCATGTTCATGTGTTTGAGCATAAAAGTATTATAAAGTATATGTGTAGTAGAATAGAATGAAACGAATTGTGAAAATGGAAATGAATGAATGTGAATGTGGTGCATTTTGTTATTCCATCTTGTGATTTGATTATTATTCCTGTGTTTTATTATTGATTATTTATTATCTACTAATTCACTGTGTTTTGAAAAGGTCTCACCACAACATTTTAGGTGCATAATCAAGGAGCTTGAAGATCAAAGTGCGCAACGGACAAGTCGAAAGAAGGGAATTACAGTTGAAGCTATATATATTATGAATGAATTCCCCCAATGTGTATTATAAACTTGTTTTGTAAAAAGAAATTTTCAATTCACTATTTTATTTTAAACTTAAGTTTGTTAATCTTTTAATTATAAATCGGAGTGTTACACTCTTCATCACTCACTTCTCACGTTTTTCTTTCTTCCTCTCTCTTGGGGATTTCGAGCCATTCGTCTTGAGTGCCACACTCACATGTTTTTCTCCATTTCAAGGGCTAGTTGGAATCAAGCTCACCTCCTTCTCCTCACCCTACACTTGGTAATTGTTGTGGAGATTCAAAAGGGACTCAAAGGCGGTAGAACTCTAAGAACCTAGGGCAAAGCTAAAGGCTTGAATTTGTGAAGGTCTCTTAACTCTCTCCTTGGTTAAGGTAAGGAGTGGGTGTTACCTTGATTTTTGAAATAGTTTCTAGTTAGTGTATAATGATTTGCTAGGAATGTGTGCTTAGATTAGTGATATGAACAATAGGATAATGAATAATGATAATGTTATGATTATGTAAATAAGAGAAACGAACCCTAATATATAATTGTGATTGAATGGATATGTTAAGTGTTAATTGTTGTTATGAATGCTTAAATGAAGAATATGAACCCTGGATTGATGCTTGTGAATATTTATGCATGATAGTGATTATGTATGCTTGAATGATTAAATGAGGTATCTGTGGTACTGTTTAATTAATAAAGGATAGATAAAACGAATTAGGATTAAGAGCATGAACTTAGGGAATTGAATATGTACATTGTGATGATTGTGTGATAAATGTGTGTTGAATGACGAATGAGATAACAAATGAATGACAGAACAACAAACTAAAATTAAAGGGAAGGCAGTCGAATTGACCATTGGGGGCACTGGCACACTAGGTGCCCTGCTAGGTGTTCCAAATGCCCTGTTATGGCTAAATGCCCCATCAGGCTAAATGCCCCATTAGGTCCAAACGCCACGTTAGGCGTCGGTGTACCAAGTGGTTCAATTCTCTACTAATTAAAAGGGGATTGAAATGTGGAATAGAACTAAAGAAAAATAAATGTGAATATGGAAATAATAAGATAAGAATGAGCAAAGTAATAAGCATAATCCTAACGGGTGAAGCCTAATGGGTGCCAAAGTCCTGATGGGTGCAAAGTCTCTAATGGGTGTACCAAATGCCCTAGCAGGTGCATTCAAATCCTAGTGGTGCAAATATGAAAAGAAGTAAAGAATGTATAAGAGAAAAGTAAAGAAATGGAATCTAAGAAAAAGGAACAAATGAAAATGTTTGTGTGTGAATGAGCATGATTTGAATGTTGAATGAAAATATATGGGATATGTGTTTATTGTGTTTGACTTAGTAGGTTATTATGTCTATTTAGAAACTGCTTTTCTACTTCATGTGTAATGCTCACCTCCTTACTATTTTTACACAAGTATTGAGATTGAGCTAGTACAACCCCCGGCCGATCAGGAGTGCTCTCCCTCACAGGGAGAGTAAGTCATTAGTTAGGGCTTGTGTTTAGTCCTAGATCCTTTTGTTTGTTGTGATGTAGTTCTTTTGATTCTTGTAGATGTTGTACATGTTTAGTTTGGGTTGGATTAGGAAGTATATTTTGGGAACTTTAATCAAGTCCAAAACTTGTAGTTATTTTATGATTTTCCAATGTGACAAAACTCTGATGTGGTTGCATTTTGATGCACAATGTATATGCATAGCCCTGTTGGCTTCTAGATGAAATGAATATCTTGATTTACACAAGTTACAATGTGCGTCTTACCCAACCAATGTGCGCAACGGGGCGTACTTACTTGGCCTGGTATTCACGAAGCGCACCTAATCCTTTAACTAAGGTTTTGTGAACCTACCATTGCGCACAACTACATGTGCATCTTACCGCTGCGCACAACTACATGTGCGTCTTATGCAACCAATGCACCCAACGGGGCGTACTTACTTGGCTTGGTATTCACGAAGCACAACTAATCCATTAACTAAGGTTTTGTGAACCCACCATTGCGCACAACTACATGTGCGTCATACCGCTGCGCACAACTACATGGGCGTCTTACGCAACCAACGCACCCAACGGGTTGTACTTACTTGGCCTGTTATTCACATAACATAATTAATCCTCTTTTTAAGGTTTGTGAACCCACCACTGCGCACAACTACATGTGCGTCTTATGCAATCAATGCACCCACGGGCGTTCTTACTTGGCTGGGCATCTGCATAACAATTCCTTTAGTCTTTATCACATTCTCTTTCTTTGCTATATTCCATTTATTCAACCATATTCCTCCTATATCCGTTAGCACATTAATATTGTTTCCTTTTTCATTCTATTCTTTAACCTATAAGCATTTCAAGTAACAACAATTAATGCAGTCAACCACATATACATATTTCCAAAGAAAATAACAAATATTACACTCAAAACATCACATCATGCATGTAAAACATAAATATCAAGGGAGAGTTTTCTATTCTTTCCTTAAGTCACTATTATTTATTATTATCAGTTGCCCTAAGGTTTGTTAATATACAAAATCACCAGGTCTTAATCAGCACTATAAACTACCTAGAAATACATTCTCTAAGCTAAGGTAACACCCCCTCTTACCACAACCACGTAGAGAGAGAGAGAGAGAGAAAAAAAAAATACCAAACCCTAGCTTTAAAAATTGAAGTCGTATGATCCGAGTGAGGCGATGAAGAAGAGCAGTTAATAGACGAGCCGGAGAATGACGAGAAGCAACAATAAGATGGTGTGGAGGAGTCTACCACCTTTACTTGGAATAAAGAGAGAAACTCAAGAGAGAGAAGGAGCCATTACCCTCTTTAAGGAACAAAAAAAGATAACATCTATTAGAGATGATGATGATCACGTGCTTGGAAGGAAAAGGAAATGAAGGAACTTGGACAACTCACCTAACCACTTGCTTAATAAGAGGAGAGAGGGAGATGGTGATGAAATTCAAAGGAAATGGGGTCACCACCAATAAAAAGAGAAGGAAGAAAGCTTGATGATGATGATGAGTGCCATGGATGATGATAAAAGCCTTAGGAGATGAGTTATGGAACTTGGGGTTTGCTTGGGAGCTTGGGGTTCGCCTTAGTGAAGAAGGAATGGAACGAATGAAGCTCCCTCACGGTTTTTGATTTTTTCACAGCTAGGTCGTACTACTCGAGCAGTCCGTGCACCACTCGAGTAGTTCAGGAAATCTCATTTTTCTGGCTTGTTGTTGGCATGGACTACTCGATTAGTGCGAGTAGTCCTTGCACTACTAGAGTAGTCCAACAGATTTTCATTTTCTTGGCACTTCAAAATGTCATAACTTCTTCGTTATCCGTCGGATCTTGCTCAAATTTGAAAGCAAGCTTCTCCACACACTAATCTTCATATCCAGTGGTGGAATATACATTTTGAGTTGGAAATCTTTTATTTCCAATTTCCTAAAGTTCTATGTTCTTAACTCTATAACGGGTCTTTTATTTCACTAGTTTTAACTTGGCATATTTATTCTCTTCACCCGAAGCTTATTATCATATTGATTATACTTGGAATTAAATTAAGGATGTTACAGAATTTTTGAAGGATTATGATTTGGAGCTCCATTACCATCCCGACAAGGAGAATGTGGTGGCAAACACGCTGAGTAGAAAGTGGATTCATGTGAGCTCTATGATGATTAAAGAGGCTGCTCTAATTGAGCAGTTTAGATTTAAGCTTGATGATGCAAGTATAGCTGACAATTATTAAGATGGGAATGTTGCTGATCACAAATAAATTCTTAATTCAGATTCGTGAATTGCAACAAGAAGATGAAGAGTTAAAAGAAAAGAAGAGATTGGTTTCTGAACGAAAAGTGTAACGATTTGAATTTCTAAATCTAATAATTATATTTATGTATGTTTTTATTTATATTAAAGCGAGGAATGAATAATGATTTATAATTATTTTCTTAGTATATATATATATATATATATATATGTATAAGTTTTAGTGATTACTCATCTTATGCGCATGCCACCTATCTTATGGCACATATTTTATTATTTTAATATATGTATTTTAGATTAAATTATAGATAAATGATAAATTGGACACCATAATTCAATACATATTTAAATTTAAGAGATACTGTAATTAAATACAAAGATAAAAGAAGTGAAAAGGTGTAATAGAATTGTTGTGTTGACCTTTGAGCTTAGTAAATTAAATTCAGATTTGTATTACCTCTGAACAAGTAAAAGGTGACAAGAATTGAACAAATTTAAGATAAATCTAGAATTTTCATATAAAATTGCCTTCGATTTTCTCAGTAATTTTCCCAGGTAAAACTGGGAAAACTGAACTAGCTTAACCAGTTACTCAATTTGTTAACCAGTTAACTTAATCTAAAATCTTAATTAAATTAAGGCTTAATTATGTTATAAGTCCCTAAAGTTTGGGGTACTTTTGCTAGATACTCTTATTCTTTATTTTTCAATGTTTATACCCTCTAACTTATCTTCAGTTTGCTATTTGTCCCTATGACGGATTCCGGCCAGTTTTGTTGGAAACCAACAAGCAGCGAAAACAATCTTCTAGAGGGAGAGTGAATAGAAGTTGTAAGCAATGATACCAAACATTCGAAATCTATTAAAAATAGTTCAGAAAAATGTCAATTTTAGTGAAAATTGACTAGCCTTAATCGATTAACCTGAAGTTTAATCGATTAGTGCCTGACAAGTGATAAATGGTTAATCGATTAATCTGATGCTTAATCGATTAATCACTGATTGATCTCAGAAAATTGGTTTTCAATCGATTTCAAGAAACATTACGAAATTCAGAAACACAAATTAAACTCTAGAATTAATAAGGAACAATTAAATCAAAAGCAATATAATGATTGAAATTGAAATCCCCAAGAATTAACCTAGAACTAAATTCGCTCACGAGATTCGCGTAATTAAGAAACGTAAAAAGCAATAGAAAGAACACACAAAATATTTTATCCTGGTTCACTCTCTACCACTGAGAGCTACATCCAGTCCTCCCTTTCCGATTTGGGATATTTGCTTCAACTAGGAAAACAACAAGAGTTATTACAACAAGGTTAAGATTCCTCACACACACAATCCTAACCCTTTTTCAAGAAGTTACCACTTTCTTGAAAGTCTACCCCAAATAACTTTTGTAATCCTTAGCTCCTCTTTGTTGAAGATCCTCTTCAACCTCTTGCTTGCTTTGACACCTTCAAAGCAATAGGTGATTCCACACCCAATCCTTTTCAATCTTCGAAATGAAAAACTTCTATATTGAATACTTGAATGCAACCTTCGAGTCACTAATGATTCAACGAACGAATAAAGCACAATCTAACAAATCTCAATTGAAATCAATAAAGAATAATATGTTATTGAAATTGAGATCTTGAAGAAGTAGAATTTGAATGATGATAGAGAGAATTAAAAGTAAAGTAATATTGGCTCAAAGATCATGTGTAAGAATGTGAAATTTTCTCTTGAAAGTATTAAGATTCGTAACCTTTTTCAAATAACATAAGAAAAGCTTTTAAAATAAAGTTACATTCTGATATAACAGCTCTTAATTGATTAACATCATTAATAATCGATTAACCACTGTTTAAAGAATGTTCTATTTCAGAATTAATACGTGTTAATCGATTAACCTGAGGTTTAATCGATTAACCACTGTTAAAATGGTTAAAAAACAGCTTTTCTTTTTATTTCACATTTTCACCCATTTTCTTTTTATAAAAACATTAAGCCACTCTCTATCAAAGTAATCTCAATCAAAAACATATTAATTCTAATTAATTAAATTGAGATCACCTATTCCTAATCTACCACCCACACTCATATGTAATAAAGAATAAAAGACTAATTATTACAACGTATGAATATAGTTATAATACTAATGGTAGATCTTCTTCTTGTTGTAATTGTTGTAAGATTTGTCCACTTGTGCAATGTCTTCATCAAAACCTATTTGAGCCTTCAATCTCCCCCTTTTTGATGATGACAAACCTTGCACTTGAAAATTTCTTTTGTTTGCCTACTCCCTCTAAATGTATGCACACTTAGGAAGATGGCAAATCTGGAAGATGACAAATATTGACAAACCTACAAAACAATTATACAAACCTTCTCCCCCTTTTGGCATTATCAAAAATATAACAAAATATAAGCTTGCCAAAAAAAAGTGAGAATAACCACTAAACTTGCCAAAAATCCAGCACAAATAAAATAAAACCATATGATCAAAGTACCAAATAGTAGCAAAGTACATCACAAAAACAAAAAACCAGATACCAAGTCAAAACATAAACATAAACATGTGCATGGATAGAAATAAAAACATGTAGAAACATCTAGGATGAGGATGGTGGAGGAAAAAATCTCCCAGGAGCATAAAAAAACCTATCCTCCATAGCCTTTTGCCTATTCGCCATCTCTTCAAAGGCTTGTTGTTGTCGGTCGGCCATCTCCTGCTGCCTAGCTTGAATTGAGTCAAAACTTTGATCAATTTGAGCAGAAAGACTATCATGCAAAGCCCGAAAATTGAAACTTGAATTAGCTTGAGGAGGAGGATTAGCTTGCTCATTATCTCCAAAATTTGTGAAATCCAGAAAATCATCAATGTTGATGTCGTCATAGTTTGCATTTTCATTTTGTGCAGCTGCATCTTGTTCCATTTGGCGCGCGATTTCAACCTCGGCACGCTCTTGAGCTTGAATTTCTCTAACATCCTCTTTCCACATCCAGTGGTTAGAAGTGGGATATTCTTACATTTGTTGAGATTTTAAAAGTGCAACATTCACATAGTTAGAAGATGCATCCACCATTGTCACTGGCTCACTAGCTCAAATGGGAACTCCATAATGATGTAGTAACTTGGTTACATGCATAGGATATGGTAAAAAGGAAGACCCAGCAGATAAGCAGCCAATAACATTCTATCTAAAATTACCCTTGCCCAATTAATTTGAATATGTTCCTTGATACCATAAAATAACCTTAACTCATCTTCTCCAACTTGAGCATAATTCTAAGAAGACTTAGGTACCAAACAGTAAGAGAGAGCATAGAGTAGCATCCTATTATCTACAGTCATTAACCCAACCCTTTTAGTTCCACTATTCCATTCCTTGCCTGGTCTTAATGATTGTTGGAACACAGAGGCAGGATTACAGTTATCTAGACTAACATCATTTTCATCATCAATAAAAGTCCCAGTAGTACGCAGTCCAAAGAGTATGTTCAGATGTGAAGGTTTAATAATACACAAAGTACCATTTACCATAGTCTTATATCGACCCTTGTAACACCCCGCATTTTTCCCATACGTGCGTGAACGATTTTCGACATAATAAACTTTAAGATTCTAATTTATGAGAGTTTTTCAGAAAAGAATTTTATGGGAGAAAGAAAAAAAGTATTGATTTTCAAGGATTTTATAAACAAAATGTTTTTATAAATGTGAAGTGAAGAATTTTGTTGAGTTTTTAAATGATTTGATTTATAAGGAATGAGTTATGATTTTACTAAAAAGATGATTTTATTTGAAATGAAATTTTTGAATTGTAAACTTGGAAAATTTGTAACTTTTTAACCGTAACTCGGATTTTCATGATCTTTATATGAAAACGATCATCTTGAAATGTAGATTTTGAAAATGTGACTTTTTGAATTTTCTGGGTTGAGTCATAAAAATTTATTTTCAGAGTTATGAAATACGAATTTTGGACTTTGCATTTGAAGAAAATAAATTTATTGATCTGTGCTTGATTTTATGTGTGTGTTTAATGTATGATGTGTGAAAGTGATTGTGTGAATATGATTGTTAGAATTAATTGCCTAATTGCATGAATGTGATTAATTAAAGAAATGTTTGTATGAATTAGTGATTATAATATTCTAAGTAAATGTGAATAGAAAATAAAAATGTGAAGCATGTATGTGTGTATGTGTGTGCTACGGTATGTGTATATGTGTATATGTATGTGTGTGATATACATGTGTGTGTATGGTATATAGAAGCTAGAATTGTAATTTTCTAAGATGCTTGTAAGTTAAGAAATTAGTAACCAAGTAAACCAAACCGTAACCAAACTAAGTAGAAAACCCTAACTATTAGCTAACTAATACTTAGACCTAAAGTGACCCCTAGAACCTAATCAATGCTACGTTGTCCCCCTTGCATTTGATAAAATTCACCCATGCAAATTTGTGTGAGCCCAAAACTGTCCCTCCCTCTTGTGCATGACCAAACCAAAAACCTAGGGGCAAAGAGGGAATTCGTGAGTTGCCTATAAATTAGTGAGGCCATACTTCATTTTCACTTCACCCATTTTCATTTCTACACTTCCCACTCCAAACACAACTCTTAGAGCCCATTAAACTCTTAAAGAGAAAAAGAAAAGAAATAGAGAGAAAGAGAGGAAGAGAGGCCGTGAGGATGAGAAAGGAGGAAGAAGGAGATTCAAGTTAGATCAAGCCTTGTTCTTTGAAGATCTAAGTGTTAGGAGACTAGAAGACCAACCCTTTTCATGGTAGGAACCGAAGATCAAGGAAGAAAATTGTAATAGTCTAGATTTTCCTTTTTGTTGTGGATCTATTTCATTTCTTTCTTGCATGTTCATCTTTATAATTTGAGAGATGAACTTATGTGTTGTTCTCTTTTGATCAAGGACTCTAAGAACTAAGAATGTTTTGTAATATGTTAAACTTTTTGCTTGATGTTCGGTTGAGATTTCCTTGCTAGATCTAGATGTTCTTCTAACTAAAACTTTAAAGATCTAAAGAAAACTAAGACTTTTGTAAAACCTAAAATAAATCCCTTGCATGTTTAATTTTCTTGCTCTAAACCATGATCGCTTCTATGTGTGCTTGTGTGATTATTTGATAAGAAAATTCATGATCTAAGTTTGATTAATAATAAATTGAAATTCTTTGTCTTGCATGTTCGATCTCTTTGTTAAACCGTGATCTATGATGTATTTTCATGTTTATTTGATGAATAAGTTTATGATCTAGATGTGATTTGTTTTGCATGTTAACTTTGTGATTATCTTAGTTGATCTAAAGTGTATGCATGTGATTTCCTTTATTTGATGAATGAAAAATGTTTAGATCCTTGATTTGCATATTATTTTTCAAAGAAAAGATTATGTTTTCCTTATATGTGTTTCGTTTTTTTTAAAAAAAATTAAAGAAACCAAGTTTTAAAATGATTTTTGAACATAACCATGTTTTGATCTAGTATTTGACCTTGTGCATGTTTTCTTTGTGAAAAGGCCATTTGGCCATGTTTGAAAAAAAAATAAGATCTATGCTTTTTATTTTGTAAAAAGGTTGATGCATGATTGTTCTAAGATTAGATCTAATGATTTTAAGTATATGCATGTCATTTTTAAAGGTTTAAAGTGTCATCTTGATTTTTATCAAAAACTAAATGATGAACTTGAATTTATTTTGTGTATGTTAAAAATGTTTGAAAAAGATTTTGTTTTAATAATGTTGAGGCATGTTTATGTGAATAAATGGTGTAGTTTGATGCTTTAAAAATGAGTCTTGGAAACCTACATGATTTGATTTGATTTTTGTGTGTGTTGAAAAATGTATGAAAACCTTGCCTTTTTCATGTTGACATTCGACCATCCTAGAAGTAGGTAGAAAGCTATGTTTGCCCCTTATTTAGGTTGCATGCATGATGAGGTTAATTGAATTTAAGATTTCTAAAAGTACATGCATGAAGTAATTGAATCTAAAATAAAATCTGTGTGAATATTTGAAATAGTTTGTGACTCTAATTGTTGCTTTGATTTTTGTCTTAAAAATGAAATTAAAATTTTTAATTTTTCCTATTGCATGCTCACGGTTTTAGCATTAAGATAAAGAAAATGATTTCATGATTCTATGTTTTTATTTGTGCATTTAATCCTTGCAAAATTCTATGTGCATGATTCGGTCTATGTATGTTCATGTGATTGAAAAAAATAATTGTCTTCATGAAAGTGATGTATGCTTACTTTTATCTTTTTGATTTTAGAAAATAAATAAGTTGATTTGATTTTGTGAAAAGGAATTTTTGTAATGTTGATTCAATGATTTTTAGTTGGAAAATTGTTAACCATGTATGATTCGGTTTTGTTGAGTTAATTAAAAAGATTAAGTCTAAATTATTTTCTTAGAATAATTGAATTAATTTATTTAGATTATAATTTAATTAATGAGTTTGAATGATGTGAAATGTGACTTGTATTGTGAATGCCTTAATTGCCTTGAAACATGTATGTGATTGTTCTTTATGATTGAATGTATTGAATTGAAATTGTTTTGAATGTTGTTTGTGAGTTTTATTGGTGAAAGATTTATGGAACTGAAAATGTTTTATTTGAAAAAGAATGATTTAAACAACCTAAATTGATTTGAAACTTTTATGTGACATTCTTGAATCAGTGTTTGATGATGTTGTGAAGTTTAGAAATTTAATAAATCAATTTGATTGGTTTTGAAGTTTTACCTTCTTGAATTTTTGTATTTGATCTAAGAAAGATTTTCAAAAAAGTTGTTTTCTTAAGATTTCATTCAATAAAATGATTTTTCAACCAGTGTTTTAAACTAAGTGAAATGGATCTTGTTTTGAAAAAGAGATTATTTTACAATTTGTTTTAAAGTCTCTTGAAAACATTTTTAATTATAGAGTTGATTTGAATTTAAAACCTTTTTGGATATTGATAATGTATTTTCAAAGAAAGGGAATTATTTCAAAACGAAATTAAGAATTCACGTAAATCGTTTCTAACGCACGGGAAAAATGTTCTAGTTCGGGTGTCGGACGCGACGAAAACGTGGCAAGGCTAGCGACTGGAAAATCTTGGGAAGCTTTCGGAAGTTTTGGCATCGAGGTGAGAGAGAGTGTTGTGATCCCGTAACGTGGTTGCTCGCAATCCGAATAGATGGATTGTGAAAGTACTAGGAATTAGGCGATATAGATATTTGTGTTAGATGTTTACCTGTTTTGTTTACATGCTAAATGTTTATCTTTTGAACATACTTTATTCTGTTTAGAAAATGTTTGATTGCGTCTGAATAGTGAAACAATAATAGTGAGGTTGTGAAAGTAATAAATTAAGACTAAAGAAGAAAGAAAGTGTGGATAAGAATTATAAGAAATGATTGAGAAAGAGATAAAACGTGATGCGAATAAAACTGTGAAAGATAATTAATAGTTGAATTGAGATGAAAAGATGGTGTTCGATATGGCAATAAGAAATATACGATGAGGCGAGCGGAAGCATGGTGATGATGATGCTGCTAATGGTGATGCTGAGGGACAACTAAGGAGAGTGATGCTGATGATGCTGCGGAGCAACAATCGAGGAGAACGATGACTGATGGTGCTACCAAGTGATAGCTGAGGAGCAAGATGCTGATGATAATGCTGCTGTTCAATGATGATGAGAAAGATGCTGAGCATGAGCTGATGAGAATAACGATAATGAGATGAAAGAGATATGAGGCATGATGCCGTTGAGATTTTTGGGGGACGGATTGCGATTAGTGGTCGGGCTTCGTCGAAGGGATGCACCAAGGACGGGCCGACTGTTAGGATTCAGTCGCTAATTAAAACGCTAAAACTTTAAAAGACTTTAAAAGACATTAAAGAACGCGGTGAGTTATGAGTGTCGTATCGAAGTAGTGGAGAGGAAGGTACCCCGGATATCAGGGATATTCGGGTTGTGAATGAAATAGGGTGAGCTAGGGCGGTAAAACGCCATGATGCTTTGAGTACTATTCTGGGCGGAACGAATTCCATATGTGGTAGCCAGACGTGGTGGGGACTGGGTCCCAATGCCGTGGTAAGTTCTGCACCCGGAACTGGAATAGTGCTGTCACCCCTATGGCATTTCAGGAACAGTGAGAGGGACTGGAACGGGGCATTTGAGATTGCCACTGTGAGTTTGAGACAGTGTGCCTTGATTATATGATATGTATGAAATGATATGAATTGAATTGATTTGAGGTTGTAGTCCTCCTGGCCTGGGGCCAATTGTTTGTGAGACAGCTGTCGTGCCCGCGTGGTAAAGGTCATGTACTCCTGTTTGCTTCCGACTAGGTTGGGTGGATGACCGAGGAGATGTAGACGTGTGTGACTTCCTTAATGATGATGTTCCCCCATCATTGATTGAACCGGAACGCTAAAACCTAAAAGATTAAGATGTTTCAAAGAAAAGTACATTGAAGATATCAAGTATCGAATAAGATTTATAAGATGAGTATATAAGGAAGGATTCTTGGAACGCGCGATGAATTTGGAAAATCATGATTGAAGAGAGAAAGGAAAAGATTTGTAAGCGTAATGATTGATTTGGTTATGAATGATGATATTTATATGTTTGGAACATTATGTTATGCTTTGTTATATGTGATTTATATATGCTATGTGTATGACATGTTATATATGTTGATGAGGATATGTTTGCATTATGATAAATGTTTATGCTATACTGTTTTAGTTACATTCTTCTATTATACTATCTGTCTACCTTTATATTGAATCTATCCTGAGACCGTATGGTCAACCCGTTGGTGTTCGGAACACTGACTCTCTCCTACCGTGTTGTCGTATCGGCACTTGCTGATATTGCAACTGGTAGATGGCATAACGTGTAGCGATCCACCTGTGCCCTGCAAGAAGGAGCATAGAAGTTTGTCCTTGAAGATGGTATATGGAGAGGCTTTTAGATCGAGAGAAGAAGGAGGATGAGCAAGTACAAGACGACTCTCTGGAAGAGATTCCTGAGATGGTTGATGACGACAACTGTAACACCCTATATAATAATTACCCTTAATTACCCCAAAATTAGGATTTAAAATTTCTTTAAAAAAAAATAAGGAATATGATATTTGCCAAAATAATATTTCCTTCCATTAATAACGAAAACATCAGAGTTAATAAAGCGGAAGACTTAAATGCATCAAATACATAAAATATAAGTTCGGGTACATTCAATTCGGTCATTCAAAATACAATCAGTGTTTTAGCTCGGCCCAACGGGCCGAGACCCAATACAAAACAAGGTTCTAGCTCGGCCCAACTGGCCGAGACCCATCCACCTATCTGACTCTAAATAACTTACTCTCCCTGTGAGGGAAAGTGGTCCTGCTCGGCCGGGGACTGCGTCTACTCGGGCTCAGTACCTGAAAAATGATAAGGAGGTGAGCATTACACAGAACTTAAATAAGCAGTTTCTAAAATGACATACCGAACTACCAAGCCAAACACAAGTAGTCAATTAGCAAATAAATCACAAGTAATCAAACCCTATATCACATGCATACTATCTCATTTAACTCTGTTACATACACACAATATCATCTAGCTCGGCTCACAGCATACACTCTAATTTAGCTCGGCTCACACGATTATCCAACAGCTCTATTACCTATTAGTTATGATTCGGTTCACATTCTCTTACCTCGGATTACCATCTCTATCTCGAATTCATTACCCATTATTTCACTTTCACATAGCTTACAATCTTTTACTCTTCTCGGATGCATACACCCAGTGCATGTCTTACACCATTTACAGTCGGATATCGGAGTGTCATCCATAACTGCGAGTACCCAGTACCCGTCTTACAGCTGCGCATACCCGGTATGCGTCTGACGCGATCAATGCACGCACCCAGTACGCGTCTTCTATGACCAGGAGCACTACCGCCGATCATTCTCTGGAGTAAGGAATGTCCATAACTGCGAGTACCACCATACTCGTCTTACAGCTGCGAGCACCACAATGCTCGGCTTACGCGATCAATGCACGCACCCAGTACGCGTCTGCTATGACCAGGAACACATCCCACCGATTCCGTTCTCGGAACCTTGTGTGAATCATAACTGCGAGTACCCAGTACCCGTCTTACAGCTGCACATACCCAGTATCCGTCTGACGCGATCAATGCACGCACCCGGTACGCGTCTGCTATGACCCGATCACACAACCATTTCTCTTTAATTTCTCTTGTCCTATTAACCATCTTTTAGCTCGGCCTCTCTCGGCTAAATTCAGTAACCATTCCCTCTTTCCATTAACCTTACTCATTTTCTGTCTTGTTACTCTATCTCTCCTACTTTACCTCTACCATTTTCTTATACCCATTACCGAAGTCACTCAGCTCGGCCACAGACATGAATCGTAAATATCAAAGCTCAGTAAATATTTATACCACAGCAACAACGATAAGGATAAAACATTCAACCCATCCATCATGTAAATACCAACATATAGCATACAACAATACTCATCCCTACTTCAAATTCATGTTTCTAATTCATTTATTAGCTCCCTTTTACCCTTTTTACCATTTTCTTTCTACATTAACCTAGATCCATTCCCTAATCTAACACCCACTCTTAGTACCCTTTATGAACACCCTAGAAACCCAAACTCAAGTAGAGGTAACACTCACTCCCTACCTCAAACCGTGAGAGATAAGAGTTGAGAGCTTGAGAATGACTTCCTTGACCTAGACCTTGACCTTGTGAGCTTCACACCACTCAAATCCGTGTCCTCCTTGCTGCCACCGCCACACCACCATGGTCCAGGGACGCCGGAACAGAAGAGAATAGAGAGGAGGAGGGTTCCGTTTTGTGAGAAGAGAGGGACAAAGAAAGTGTTGGGGTTTTGTTTGCTGAAGCTTTGGAGGAGAAAGAGAGAGATTCGTAGGAGGAAGAGAATGAGAAATGCAAAGTGTGATATGTGGTGTTTTGGGCTTTCTTTTATCCATTTAGGGAAAATATTTGTGTGGTCAAGGTTCATTGGCTTCTTGGGGAAGCTAGAATGTGTGGACAGGGTTCATTGGCTTCTTGAGGAAGCCATGAATAGTACTTGAGAGGGACATAAAGCAATGAAAATGACATAAAGTGAATGGCAAGGATAGCGTACGGATGGTACGAATCCCAAAGGGCTACAGCTCAACATGAGCTGGCACGGAGGAGCTAGGACGTGTTGGCTCGGGTACATCGGCTAGGATACGTTGGCTCGGCTTGTAGGAACAGCAGTAGTATGAGCTTCTCTCTCGGACAGGACACTGAGATCGGCTAATCCAGACTGGACAATGGGTTTCACGTTGGGTTCTCTTTCAGCTCGGCTCATAAGTACACAATCTTATCTAGCTCGGCCGGGATCGGGCCGAGGCCTTAATCTCACATCCTAGGTCGGCCTATGCTCATACTACCCTTCTAACCTTGTACAATTTCTAAGGCTTAATCCTATCCTTAAATAAATATTTATATACTAAAATTATATTATTTAATACTAATTTTCAGGATGTTACATTCCTCTCCCACTTACAGGAATTTCGTCCTCGAAATTTAGTCGGCATTGAACAGTTGCGGATACGACTGCTTCATCTTGTCCTCGAGTTCCCACGTGGCTTCCTCCACGTCATTCCGATTCCAGACGACCTTGACTAAAGAGATTTCCTTCCCTCTGAGTCGTCTGACTTGTTTGTCCTCAACTCGGACCGGTAGAACCTCGAAGGTCAGGTTGTCTTTTAGCGTTAGCTCGTCCACTGCCATCACATGAGAGGGGTCATGAATGTACCTCCTGAGTTGCGAGACATGGAACACATCGTGGAGCTTAGACAAGTGCGGAGGTAGAGCAATTATGTACGCTACTGGTCCGACTTTTTACAATATCTGGTACGGTCCGACAAACCTAGGGGTCAACTTCTTCGATTTGATAGCTCGGCCAATCCCAGTCACAGGGGACACCCGAAGGAATACATGATCTCCCTCGATGAAGTTCAAGGGTTTCCTTCTCTTGTCGGCATAGCTCTTCTGTCGGTTTTGAGCGGCTTTCATCTTCCCTTGTATCATTCGGATCTTCTCAGTTGTCTCATGAACAATGTCGGGACCAATCAACAAGTTTTCACCTATCTGGAACCAGCATAGCGGCGTTCGACATTTCCAACCATACAAGGCTTCGAAAGGAGCCATTCCAATACTTGAATGGAAACTTTTGTTGTAAGTGAATTCGACCAATGGTAATAGTGTTTCCCAGCTTTCCGACTGTTCAAGCACGCATGTTCTCAGTAAGTCCTCAAGAGTCTGATTGGTGCGCTCGGATTGTCCATCGGTTTGGGGATGGTAAGCTGTGCTAAATCTCAACTTTGTACCCATGGCTTCTTGCAGACTCTGCCAGAATCGAGATAAGAAGCGAGGATCACGGTCCGACACTATGCTGCTCGGAACACCATGGAGTCTGACGATGTCCTTTATGTACAGTTGCGTCAGCTTCTCCAAGCTGTACTTCATGTTGATCGGCAGGAAATGAGCGCACTTTGTAAGTCGGTCCACCACAACCCAAACGGCTTCCTGCCCTGCTCTCGTCCTCGGTAGACCGGATACAAAATCCATCGAAATGCTGTCCCACTTCCATTGAGGGATCTCCAATGACTTGAGCAATCCCCCTGGTTTCTGATGCTCGATCTTGGCTTTCTGACATGTCAAGCATCGAGACACATAATCGGCCACATCGGTCTTCAACTTCGGCCACCAAAACAACCTCTTCAGATCCTGGTACATCTTTGTGGCACTTGGGTGAAGACTCATCTTCGTCTTGTGGGCTTCTTCCATCAACTCTCTCCGGACTTCAAAGTCCATGGGAATGCAAACTCTGCCTCGAAATCGTACAAGACCATCAGGTCCTTTAGTGAAGTCAGGTTCATCCTTGTCTCCGGCTCTTTCTAATAGCTTTTGGAGTTCTAGGTCGGCAGCCTGTCTCTCCTTGATGAAACCCACAAACTCATTTGTTACATGCAACATTTCCAGCACCACACTATTTTCCTTCTTCTGTATGCCGAGGTTAAGGTCACTGAACTCCTGCATCAACTGCATCTCTCGGACCATCATGTTGCTCAGATGAAGACTTTTCCTGCTCAGTGTGTCGGCCACCACGTTAGCTTTTCCAGGATGGTAGTGCAGGTTGAAATCGTAGTCTTTCAAAAATTCCACCCATCTGCGCTGCCTCATATTCAGTTCCTTCTGGTCGAACAGGTAGCCGAGACTCTTGTGGTCACTGAACACTTCAAACTTCGTGCCATACAGGTAATGTCTCCAAATCTTAAGGGCGAACACTACTGTTGCCAATTCAAGATCATGCGTAGGGTAATTCTGATCGTGTTGCTGAAGTTGCCGAGAAGCATAAGCCACCACTTTTCCCTGCTGCATCAACACACAATCGAGGCCCTGCTTCGAGGCGTCGCAAAATACGTCAAAGACTTTGGTCGGATCGGGTAAAATCAACACGGGCGAGCTCGTCAACCTTTTCTTTAGCTCTTGAAAGCTCTGCTCGCACACTTCAGACCACTGGTAGGATGCATCCTTTCTGGTTAACGAGGTCAACGGTAGAGATAGTTTAGAGAATCCTTCAATGAATCTCCTATAGTATCCAGCAAGACCGAGGAAACTCTTGATCTCAGTCACCGAGTTCGGTCTCTCCCACTTAAGTACCGCTTCCACCTTGGAAGGATCAACTGCTACGCCTTGGTCGGATATCACATGCCCGAGGAAATGAACCTTGGTGAGCCAAAAGCTGCACTTAGAGAGCTTAGCGTAGAGATTCTTATCCTTCAAAACTTGCAACACCGTTCTCAGATGCTGCTCGTGTTTACTCGGAGTTTGGGAGTAGATGAGGATATCGTCAATGAAGACTATCACAAACGAGTCCAAGAAGGTCGGAAGATTCTATTCATGTAGTCCATGAAGATAGCTGGGGCGTTGGTAAGTCCAAAGGGCATAACCATGTACTCAAAATGCCCATACCTTGATCGGAAGGCTGTCTTCGGAATGTCTTCTTCTCGGACTCGGATCTGGTGATATCCAAATCGAAGGTCTATCTTTGAGAACACTGACGCTCCCTTGAGTTGATCCGATAAATCGTCAATCCGAGGGAGGGGATATTTGTTCTTCACTCTTACCGCGTTGAGCTTCCGATAATCAGTGCACATTCTGAGGCTACCATCTTTCTTTTTAACAAATAGAATCGGAGCTCCCCAAGGTGAGACGCTTGGTCGGATTAGTTTTCTGGCCAAAAGTTCTTCTAGCTGTTTCTTAATCTCTTCTAGCTCGGGAGGTGCCATTCTGTACGGAGCAATTGAGATCGGGCCAGTTCCCGGAAGGAGGTCTATACTGAACTCTACTTCTCTATTCGGCGGTAAGCCAGGCATTTCGTCCGAGAAAACCTCAGGGAATTCTCTGACCACTGGAATTTGGTCTAAGTTCGGTTCCTCTGTTGTCTCTAACTTCGCAACAGACGGGCCACTAAAGATTACGGTCTTTTCTCGGCAATCGAGTAAGACACGGTGTTGAGACATCCAGTCCATGCCAAGGATAATATCTAGCTTGGTTAAGGGTAGACAAATCAAATTGACTTTAAATTCTTTGCCTAATACTTGGATAGGACACTCTAGACACATTTTAGAAGTGATTACAGAAGAATTGGTTGGGGTAGAAATGGATAGTTTGTAAGGCATTTCTACTGGGGATAGTTTCAGTCTATTCATACAGTCAAGGGAAATGAAAGAATGTGTGGCTCCACAGTCAAATAGTACGGCACAAGGAATACTGTTTACTTGACAAGTACCTCGGATCAGTTCGTCCGCATCAGTCACTTCTTCTCCATCCATAGTGTAAACTTTGCCTCTCTGCATAGGTCGGTTAATACCAGTCTGATGAGCCTTGGTCACATTGACCTCTTCCTTCACAATATTCTCGGTACACCGAGCTGCAAAATGGCCAGGCTTGCCACATCGGAATTAGGATCCTCTGGTTTTGCTCGGATCCAGATTCCAGCATTCCCCCCGGTGCTGCCTTCCACAATGTTGGCATATCGGATACGGGCCAGGAACAGCCACCATTTGACCACTACTCCTCGGAGCTGTTGACATTCTGGAGTTCGGATTCACATATGGGGAAGATCTCTGGAGAGCTCCTTTTCCTCTGATCGGACCCACTCCTTTCTGTGCCGACTTGCTCCTCTTTCCGCCAGCTTTTCTCTTAAGCCCTTTCTCATAGGTGCTAGCCATGTTCACCAGTTGCGAGAGATTGGCCACGTTCTGATATTCGAATGCGAGCCGAATGTCGTCACGGAGACCAGATTCAAACTTGATGCACTTGGTACGCTCATCAGCATCTCGGTAGCTTCCTGAATAACGGATCAAATCCTCGAACTGAGCAGCATATTCCTCAACGCTCAAGTTTCTCTGTTCCAGCTTGAGAAAAGCGAGCTCCTTCTCTCTCCTGACATCCTCGGGAAAGTACTTTCCGAGGAAGCGAGCTCGGAACAAATCCCAAGTGATGACCTCATTAGCCGCTTCCAGTCCTCGGCTCTGCTGATCCCACCAGTGCTCGGCTTCACTAGCCAGCACAAACTCAGCCAACCTCACCCTGTACTCATAGGGTGGTTGTAGAGACCGGAAAATCTTCTCAATATCCTGGAGCCATCTCTGAGCTCCATCTGGATTATATCCTCCTTCGAACCTAGGTGGTTCGTTCTTCCGAAATCGGCTCATCCAGTCTATCTCGACCGGAGCCGGAGGTTGGGGCTGAAGGGCTGCAGCTGCAGCTGCTGCGGCTGCGGCGATGTTTTGAGCGAGGTTCTCAGCCTGATTCTACTGAGCCTGCGCTTGGTTCTGCTGTAGTTGAACCAGAGTTTCCAATACAGCAGCAATTCGGTCGTTATCAGCTCGTCTCCCAGCCATGCTGCTCGGTCATGGAGAGAAAGCCAATTAACTTCCAAATAATCAAGTAAATATATATTTTTATATAAACATATATACCTATGAGTTCTATTGTCTAACTTAGACTTCTAGACTTTACTTATTTGTCACTCTCTTGGTGAGTAACCACTGGAGTCCTTTGCAACTCCAATAGGCCGAGGAGAAACTGCTCTGATACCAAAAATGTAACACCCTATATAATAATTACCCTTAATTACCCCAAAATTAGGATTTAAAATTTCTTTAAAAAAAAGGAATATGATATTTGCCAAAATAATATTTCCTTCCATTAATAACGAAAACATCAGAGTTAATAAAGCGGAAGACTTAAATGCATCAAATACATAAAATATAAGTTCGGGTACATTCAATTCGGTCATTCAAAATACAATCAGTGTTTTAGCTCGGCCCAACGGGCCGAGACCCAATACAAAACAAGGTTCTAGCTCGGCCCAACTGGCCGAGACCCATCCACCTATCTGACTCTAAATAACTTACTCTCCCTGTGAGGGAAAGTGGTCCTGCTCGGCCGGGGACTGCGTCTGCTCGGGCTCAGTACCTGAAAAATGGTAAGGAGGTGAGCATTACACAGAACTTAAATAAGCAGTTTCTAAAATGACATACTGAACTACCAAGCCAAACACAAGCAGTCAATTAGCAAATAAATCACAAGTAATCAAACCCTATATCACATGCATACATCTCATTTAACTCGGTTACATACACACAATATCATCTAGCTCGGCTCACAGCATACACTCTAATTTAGCTCGGCTCACACGATTATCCAACAGCTCTATTACCTATTAGTTATGACTCGGTTCACATTCTCTTACCTCGGATTACCATCTCTATCTCGAATTCATTACCCATTATTTCACTTTCACATAGCTTACAGTCTTTTACTCTTCTCGGACGCATACACCTAGTGCATGTCTTACACCATTTACAGTCGGATATCGGAGTGTCATCCATAACTGCGAGTACCCAGTACCCGTCTTACAGCTGCGCATACCCGGTATGCGTCTGACGCGATCAATGCACGCACCCAGTACGCGTCTTCTATGACCAGGAGCACTACCGCCGATCATTCTCTGGAGTAAGGAATGTCCATAACTGCGAGTACCACCATACTCGTCTTACAGCTGCGAGCACCACAATGCTCGGCTTACGCGATCAATGCACGCACCTAGTACGCGTCTGCTATGACCAGGAACACATCCCACCGATTCCGTTCTCGGAACCTTGTGTGAATCATAACTGCGAGTACCCAGTACCCGAATTACAGCTGCATATACCCAGTATGCGTTTGACGCGATCAATGCACGCACCCGGTATGCGTCTGCTATGACCCGATCACACAACCATTTCTCTTTAATTTCTCTTGTCCTATTAACCATCTTTTAGCTCGGCCTCTCTAGGCTAAATTCAGTAACCATTCCCTCTTTCCATTAACCTTACTCATTTTCTGTCTTGTTACTCTATCTCTCCTACTATACCTCTACCATTTTCTTATACCCATTACCGAAGTCACTCAGCTCGGCCACAGACATGAATCGTAAATATCAAAGCTCAGTAAATATTTATACCACAGCAACAACGATAAGGATAAAACATTCAACCCATCCATCATATAAATACCAACATATAGCATACAACAATACTCATCCCTACTTCAAATTCATGTTTCTAATTCATTTATTAGCTCCCTTTTACCCTTTTTACCATTTTCTTTCTACATTAACCTAGATCCATTCCCTAATCTAACACCCACTCTTAGTACCCTTTATGAACACCCTAGAAACCCAAACTCAAGTAGAGGTAACACTCACTCCTTACCTCAAACCGTGAGAGATAAGAGTTGGGAGCTTGAGAATGACTTCCTTGACCTAGACCTTGACCTTGTGAGCTTCACACCACTCGAATCCGTGTCCTCCTTGCTGCCACCGCCACACCACCACGGTCCAGGGTCGCCGGAACAGAAAAGAACAGAGAGGAGGAGGGTTCCGTTTTGTGAGAAGAGAGGGAGAAAGAAAGTGTTGGGGTTTTGTTTGCTGAAGCTTTGGAGGAGAAAGAGAGAGATTCGTAGGAGGAAGAGAATGAGAAATGCAAAGTGTGATATGTGGTGTTTTGGGCTTCCTTTTATTCATTTAGGGAAAATATTTGTGTGGTCAAGGTTCATTGGCTTCTTGGGGAAGCTAGAATGTGTGGACAGGGTTCATTGGCTTCTTGAGGAAGCCATGATTAGTACTTGAGAGGGACATAAAGCAATGAAAATGACATAAAGTGAATGGCAAGGACAGCGTACGGATGGTACGAATCCCAAAGGGCTACAGCTCAACATGAGTTGGCACAGAGGAGCTAGGACGTGTTGGCTCGGGTACATCGGCTAGGATACGTTGGCTCGGCTTGTAGGAACAGCAGTAGTCCGAGCTTCCCTCTCGGACAGGACACTGAGATCGGCTAATCCAGACTGGACAATGGGTTTCACGTTGGGTGCTCTTTCAGCTCGGCTCATAAGTACACAATCTTATCTAGCTCGGCCGGGATCGGGTCGAGGCCTTAATCTCACATCCTAGGTCGGCCTATGCTCATACTACCCTTCTAACCTTGTACAATTTCTAAGGCTTAATCCTATCCTTAAATAAATAATTATATACTAAAATTATATTATTTAATACTAATTTTCAGGATGTTACAACAACTCTACATGTGGGCCGAGAACTTGGGCTGCCAAGATTCGAAGATTGAGGGATAGTTTTGGCGTGTATGACTAGAGGATAGGTAAAACCCCTGGAGCATTTTATTCCATTGTAAGTGCTTAGTTACCTTAGCTCTATCATACTGTACCCCGGCTAAAGTTTTATTAAGCATGGATGTTTTGAAACAAGTAAATGGGCTATGTTTTAAATGATGTTTTGAAAACGAGTTTCAAGGTGCGGTGTTTTGTGACATCTCGGTTTTGAACTTGAAAGGTTTTACGCAATATGAGAACATGAGTTTTTAATGTAACCATGTTTTGAAAATCTAAATGTTCTCATCTTGTGTAACACTTGTTTTTTTTTAAAAAAAATGGCCCTAATTTTCACTACATTTAACTTAAATAACAAAAGTTTTCAAGTTGCCGAATCGGAGTGTTACAACCCTCATCGTTGTACAGATTAGCATAGAATTGACATACTAACCTAGGATAAAAATGCATATTGAATTCTAAAAACTTTTGAAGCCCTTGTTCTTGTAAGAGAGAAATACATTCAAACCTCTGTGAACGAAGCCATGCTAAATTCATCCAACGCACTACTCCAAAAGAACGGTCACGAAATCCGGCATCTTTTTCATGCCTTTTGTCAGCAGCAAAGTATTCAGAGTCCCTATCCATGTTGGCACACCTCTTGATTCTTTTTCCAGGATGAGCAGAGGAAGATGAGGCCATTTGTGCTCTTAGGGTTTATGAAAAGGGGTTTTTGAATACAATGAAAAATTGAAGAAATAGAGTGAAATAGAGAAGAAGAAGAAACACGTATAGAAGAAGTATTGTGATGATTGTGATGAAATAACTTGAGAATCTTGAGAGAAAAAGCGGGATTTTTGTGTAGAGAAACAGTGAGAAGATGCATATGTTCGTGAGAAAAAGAAAAGATACACTTTTTATTTTTCAAAACTGACAATGCTTAATCGATTAAGCTGAGCTTTAATCGATTAACGCCTGATAGAGGGGATTAATTTAATCGATTATGCTAAAGGTTAATCGAGTAGGATCTGAGAGAGGTTATAAATTTAATTGATTAACTTGTAAAGTTAATCAATTATTTGCTTTGAAAAACTCAGATTACGCTAAATTAACTTAACATAAAATTGATTAAATTGATCCAAAAACACATATTGAAGCACATAGCAGCTAGCATACAACACATAAACAAGCAACACAACAAGTAAAACACAAATAACTACACATATTTAGAGAATTATGAAAGGATTTATGCTTAAAAAAATCTCAAACAACACATAATGAAATAGGCTTTAAAAGTGATTGACTAAAAATATTTCAACACAACTAGCTAATAGTAGATTCATCAAGAATACCTAGTTCCCTTCTAATAAAATAGAAAGTGTCCCTAGGTAAAGGTTTAGTAAAAATATCAGCTAGTTGATTTGAAGTTTTCACAAATTCAATGACACAATCACCTTTTTGGACATGGTCCCTTAAAAAATGATGCCTAATCTTAATATGTTTTGTTCTTGAGTGCAATACCAGATTTTTCGTTAAATTTATTGCGGATGTGTTATCACACTTAATAGGAATTTTAGATAAATGAAGACCAAAATCCGAAAGTTGTTGCTTCATCCATAGGATTTGAGCACAACAACTCCCGGCCGCAATATATTCGGCTTCGGCGATTGATAAGGCTAAACAATTTTGTTTCTTAGAAAACCATGATACAAGAGAGCTTCCAATTAAATGGCATGTTCCACTTGTACTTTTTCTTTCAACTTTACAACCAGCAAAATCCGAATCTGAATAACCAATTAAGTTCAAAAGGGCATCTCTAGGATACCATAAACAGGTATCTATTGTTCCTTTCAAGTATTTCATAATTCTCTTAACAGCAGTTAAATGAGACTCTTTAGGATTGGATTGATATCTAGCACACATGCACACACTAAACATAATATCGGGACGAGAAGCAGTTAAATATAATAAGCTACCTATCATACCACGATATTTAGTTACCTCAACGGATTTTCCTTTTTCATCGTTGTCCATGTAGCATGTGGCACTCATGGGTGTTGAAGCTTCTTTGCAAGACTCCATTCCAAACCTTTTGAGTAACTCTCTACAATATTTTCCTTGATGAATATAAATTCCATTGTCTAGTTGCTTGATTTGTAAGCCGAGAAAGAAGGTAAGCTCCCCCATCATTGACATCTCAAACTTGCTTTGCATAATATATGAAAATTTCTTACATAAATTCTCATTAGTTGCACCAAAAATTATATCATCAACATATATTTGTACCAAGAGTATGTCCTTACCCGATTTTTCAATAAAAAGTGTATTATCCACTGCACCTCTTTTAAAACCTTTTTCAAGGAGAAAATTGCTTAAACGATCATACCAAGCTCTAGGAGCTTGTTTAAGACCATATAAAGCCTTTTTCAACTTGAACACATAATCCAGATTTTAAAAATCTTCAAATCCGGGAGGTTGTGAAACGTACACTTCTTCTTGAATATAACCGTTAAGAAATGCACTCTTAACATCCATTTGATACAATCTAAAATTCATAATAGATGCATAAGCAAGCAAAAGCCTAATTGCTTCTAGTCTAGAAACGGGGGCATAGGTTTCATCTGTAACATCCCCAATTTTCGATATCCGTTTAGGATGGTTATTAGAGGCAAATTAGTGTGTGTTTAAGTGTTTAGAGTGTAGAATTGAGTTAAGAGTAGAACGATATAAGGTAGAACTAGCTTAGAATGGGTTTAAATCGTATAGGAATAAGGTTTTGAGTAGTAATCCAACCCTAGATGAGTATAGGAACCTAAGGAAATGAAATAGGGTTAGAAAGCCATCAAAATAGAATTTTGCCTCAAGTAATCGATTACCTTGATGGGTTTAATCGATTACTTGCTCTCAGGTAAAATCACACAAAAGTTTCATTAAAAGTAATGGATTACTTGGGAAAAGTAATGGATTACTTGGGCAAAGTAATGGATTACTTGGGAAAAGTAATGGATTACTTGGTGTTTTTTTTTTGTGCAGTAATCGATTACATTGAAGGAGTAATCGATTACTTGGCCTCTGAAAATCATACTAGAATTGTTGCATCAAAGGAAGTAATGGATTACTTCAAGGAAGTAATCGATTACTTTGAGCCAAATCTGCTTAAAAACACGTTTTTCCTTCACTTTCCTCATTTTCTCTCTCTCTCCTCAATCACGATCTTCCCTCTCTCTCTCTAACCTCCATAGCTTCTTCTTCTCTTTTCATGGCAAATCACCACAATAACACCACAAATCACCAAACAAACACCATCAAACATCTCCAAATCAATTCCTAATGATTTCCCCTCTCTCAAACTCCATGATTTCTCCTCTTTTCATGGAACCCCAAATCCCCCAAAAACCCTAAGTTGGGTAATCAACCCCATAGAGCCTTCTAATCATGCAAAGGAGTTTAGAAAAGGTTCAAGAGCAAAGAATAAGAGTCATAGGAGCATGGATTGGAGCTTGGCATGGAGCTTCATCAAAAACCCCAATTTCTCTTTCTCTCTCCTCAAGGTAAGCGGTGTACTTTGGTGTAGTATTAGAGAAAGGGTTTATTTATAGTAATAGAGTTATAATTGGGTATATTATTGATTGATTAGGTTGATGGTTAGGTGGGTAGAGTATAGTTAGAAACTCTAAGTTTTAGGGATATGTAAATTGTGAATTGTTAAGTAGGAAGTGAAGAACCCTAGGAAGGTGGTTTAAATTACAGTCCCTGAGACATACCTGAGTATGTTGACTGATTGTTGATTGATATTGTTTGTATTAATATTATCAAAGTGAATATAAGTAGATTGTAAATGACATTCATATAGTTATGCATCAAATAGGGTCAAGTATTTCTCAATTGAGTTTAAACCAATTAAATGACATTTTTCTAAAGAACCAAGAGGGCCTTAAATTCAATTGAGAAACACTTAGAATATTGGATCATGCATGGTGAAAAGGTGGACGTTAGGAGTCGGGGAAAAACATACGTTGCTTTGTGATTGATGAGGACAAGAGTAAATGTTAGGAATTACTATGGGGGACTTTGATCTTCCAAAGGACATGGGTTCGCCACCCGTGTTGGGGATTGGTCCGACGCAAACCATAGAAATTCTATTTACTTTGGCTCCTTTTGGCCAGTGATAGTGATTTCTGCTCGAGCCAATCTGGGCGAATCAATCCAGATTGTACGTTGTTAACACTACCCTTGAGGAGTGTGACGTATTGTGCAAGCGGGTGAGCGAGGGACCTTCCTAAGTGGAGGTGAAGCACCCAAACAGGGGTTGAGAAATGCTCCCTCCTGGTCGGTTTTTCCCCAGAGTGGAGGGGGGTTGTGAGGTGGTTGTGTTATTATTGTTATTGAAAAGGGAAAGTGTATAGATACATTGTGTGAGGAACCCTCCTTCAGGGAGAATGTGAAGCACAATGTACCCAATTGTTAAAAGTGTTAAAAGTAAAGTGTTAAAAGTGTATAGGTACATTGTGTGAGGAACCCTCCTTTGGGGAGAACGTGAAGCACAATGTACCCAATCGTTAAAAGTGTTAATTGTTAAAGTTAAAGTGTGAAAGTGAAAGGGAAAGTGTGAATGCATGGTATAGATGTTTTAATTCTTCAAATCCGATCAAAAGTGTTAAAGTGTTTAAATTGAAAGGAAATGTTTAATATCGGATTCAAGGATTAATTCACCTAAGTGTGACGTTAGTAGAGCATAACCATGTGATTGCGCATTGATGCATTATATTAAAGTTATATACATAATATAGTTAAACTGGATAATGATATGATGTTGTACTTGCTAATTGAGTTGTGATTTGCTTAATTGCCAATGTATGTGTTTGAATATACCTATTTATGATTTATTACTGTTTTTAAACGTTTTCTTTGATCTAGATTTCAAAGTACTCACCCTTACAGTGGACATATTAGGTACACATTGGAGACAGACACACATGAAAGTCAAGGCCGAAAAAGGTATACTCCGGTAAAGAGTATATTATTATTGGTGACCTTATGGTCCCTCTTATAGTGCAACCATTCATAGGTCCTAGATCGTAATGAATAGATTTTATAAATGTTGTACTTAATTGATAATAATGATTTTATTCAAATGTATTTTATGAATGTATAAGTTTCATCTTCTCATTGGGACAAGATGAAAGTATTGTATAGTATTTTGTATTTTGAACTGAAAGTTATATTTCTATTTGATTGAAAACTGTTCTGGACTGACAGGTTTAAATCGTATTCGGGGTAAAGTCCGATTTTTAAGGGAAACTCTGTCAAAATTTTTATAAACCCCAAACATTTTCATAAATAAATATTAAATTAAAGTATCTTCTTAAAGTATAACAATATAGGATGTTACATCATCATAATCAATACCCTCTTCTTGATTATATCCATTAGCTACCAACCTAGATTTGTTTCTAACTATCAAACCCGATTAATCAAGCTTATTCCTATAGACCCGTCTAGTTCCAATCACAGGATGATCATTGGGTTTTGGCACAAGCTCCCAAACTTTATTTCTTTCAAATTGATTCAATTCACTTGCATGACCATTACCCAATGTTCATCTTGAATTGCCTCATGAATATTCTTGGGTTCTAATTGAGAAACAAAAGCTACGAAATGACAAATATTTTGAAGAGAGCTTCGGGTTACCACTCCCTTAGCTATATCACCTAACACATTTGTTAGAGGATGATTGCGATTTGTCTTCCAAGCGGTAGGTAAGTCATTTTCCTCTTGTTGAGCTATTTCATTTCCTCTTAAATGATTTTCGTCTTCAACATTCGACTTCTAAATTTCCTTCTCTTTCTCATCGCAATCTCTATGAGCATCTTCAAGACTATCTACATCATAAACATGAGAAATACCTTTCTCTCCTTCTGGAGATTCATCAAAAACCACATTTATAGATTTTTCAATAGTCAAAGTGCTTTTATTAAAAACTCTAAAAGCTTTGCTATGATTTGAATAACCTAAAAATATTCCATCATCTGCTTTTGGATCAAATTTATCCAAATGTTGTTTTCCATTATTCAACATAAAACATTTACATCCAAAAGCATGAAAATAGGATATATTAGGTTTCCGACCGTTAAAAAGTTCATAAGGGGTTTTCTTAAGAGAAGGTCGAATCAAAACTCTATTCAAAACATAACAAGCGGTGTTAACCGCATCGGCCCAAAAATATTTAGGGACTTTACTATCACTTAACATAGTTCTTGCTAACTATTCTAAAACACGATTTTTCCTCTCAACAACTCCATTTTGTTGTGGAGTTCTAGGAGCTGAAAATTGATGTTCCACTCCAAATTTCTCACAAAATCTATCAAAATGTTTATTTTCAAACTCACCACCATGATCGGTTCTAATAGACACAATATTTTGATTGACTTTATTTTGAACAAGCTTGGCAAAGGTTTTAAAACGATTTTAAGTTTGATCTTTTGAAGATAAAAAGAAAGTCCATGTAAAACGAGAATAATCATCTAAAATAACAAGACCATAATAATTGCCTCCAAAACTCATAGTTTGAGAGGGTCCAAATAAATCCATATGAATAAGTTTTAAAATCCTTGTAGTCGAAATCACCTTTTTAGGTGGAAAAGTAGTTTTAGTTTGTTTACATTTCTTACAAGGATTACAAACACCTTCAATTTTAAAATTGAGTTTTGGAAGACCAACTACCAAATCTTTAGATAGAAGCTTATTTAATTGATTTACATGCACATGAGCAATTCTACGATGCCAAAGCCATACATCACTATCTTTATTTATTAAACATTTTGAAAAGAGGGAGGTGATGTCATTCAAGTCAATCAAATATGTGTTATTACACCGATTACCCATAAACTTGATAGATTGGTCAATATCACTCTTAATGATGCAATGATTAGAGGTAAAAACAACATTGTTTCCAATGTCGCACAATTGGCTAATGCTTAAAAGATTATGTTCAAGACCTTCAACATATAAAACATTTTCAATAATAACATTTGAAGCATTACCAATTTTACCTACTCCAAGAATTTTTCCACGGTTGTTGTCGCCGTAAGTGACATGACCCTTATCTCTTGGAGACAACTCAATGAAGTGCCTTTGTCTCCTGTCATGTGCCTCGAACACCCGCTGTCCAAGTACCACCAGTCTTCTCTCGTACGGAGGCACACCTACATTAAGAAATTATTTGACAGATTTAGGTACCCAAATGGTTTTGGGTCCATGTTGGTTAATTTCCGGATTCTATCCCTTAACAACCCAAATAAAATCCTTCTTAGGTACACCATATTTCTTAATATTGCAAAAATTTGAAGTATGACCAAAAATTCCACAATAGAAGCAAGTTGGTTTTCTAGAAAAATTAACCTTTGAAAAATTTCCAACTTTGCAATAGGTCTTCTTCTTTGTTGTGGTGTATCCCAAACCAGTTCTATTTGCATTGTCTCTTTGTCTGGAGAGTAAATCATTCAAATCCCTTTTTCCTTTTGTAAAAGTTGCAAGTTTTCCTTTCAAATCATTTAATTCAAGTTCATAAACCTTGCACTTTTCACAATTGGAAACAACACTAGAAGTAATACAACAATCACATGATGCATTTGCATATATAAGATCTAATGTTTCATTTTGAAGCACTATATCCTCAATTTGTTTTTGCATTTCAATAATCTTTTCTTGATGCTTCAAAATGGCTTTCTTTGCTTCTATGTTTATTTTAGCTAATTTCTTAAGTTCACCATGCATATCAACATAAACATTATATAATGCATCATATGAGGGAGAAGAGCATGAATCACCATCGGAATCTAAATCAGAGTCGTGGTTAGAATTTACCTCTTTTGAGCTAGATAGCTCAAGAGACACATCGCTTGTGGAAGCCTCTTCATTGTCCTTAACCATAAGACAAAAATTTGTCGATTCTTCATCATCCGAAGTGCTTGAATTGGTTTCATCATCTGGTTCATCCCATACTATATAGGTCTTCTTTGCCTTGTGATTGTTGGATTTCTTCTTGTCACCTTCGGTTTTGTTCGACTTTTGAGGACAATGGTATTTGATGTGCCCGGCCTTCCCACATACATGACAAATAATTTTTTCCCTAGGAGTTTTTGATCTTTGTGATATCTCCTTTGTTTCCTTTGAATTGAATCTCTTGGAATTTCCTTTTTGTTTGAAAAACTTTCTGAATTTTTTCACCAAGAGTAGTGCTAGTGATTCATCGTCAAGTTCCGAATCGGAGTCTTCTTCATGAGAAGAATCACCTTGAGTATCTACAACTTTTGAAGAAGCTTTCAATGCTATACTCTTCTTCTTCTTGTCTGATTCTTCATGCATTGTTAGATGACCAAGTTCCATTTCGTGCTCTTGTAATTTTCCAAAAAGTGTTGCAAGGTCCATGACATCCAAATCCTTTGATTCTGCAATGGCGGTCACTTTTGGTTACCAACGCCTATCCAAACATCTCCACACTTTGTTAGTAACTTCACCCTTTAGAAAAGTTTTACCAAGAGCAAGTAAATGGTTAATGATATGAGTAAAACGTTTTTGCATTTCATTTATAGTTTCATTTGGAAGCATACGAAAAAGTTCATACTCATGCATTAAGGCATTCAACCTAGCACGCCTAACTTCACTAGTACCTTCGTGAGTCACTTGAAGAGTGTCCCACATTTCCTTTGCACTATTACATTAAGAAACTCTAAAAAACTCATCATAAGATAATGCCGAAGTGATGATGTTTTGAGCTTTAAAATCGGATTGAATTTTCTTTTTATCATCATCACTCCACTTATCTTTAGGAGTTAATTGAGCTACACCATCTACTATACTAGAAGGAATGTGAGGACCATTTTCTATAGTATTCCAAATTTCAACATCGATTGCTAAAATAAAAATTTTCATACGGACCTTCCAATAAGCATATCCTTCACCATTAAATAGTAGAGGGCGATTTATTGAAACTCTTCCCCTCCGAAAGGATGATTGTTTAAGCCCATGATTTCCAGTAGGATCCTTTTCGAAAAAGCGTTTATGCTCGGTTTATTTGACCGAGCTCTGATACCACTTGTTGGAAACCAACAAGCGGCTAAAACAATCTTCTAGAGGGGGGGTGAATAGAAGTTGTAAGCAACGATACCAAACTTTCGAATACTATTAAAAATAGTTCAGAAAAATGTCAATTTTAGTGAAAATTAACTAGCCTTAATCGATTAACCTGAAGTTTAATCGATTAGTGCCTGACAAGTGATAAATGGTTAATCGATTAATCACTGATTGATCTCAGAAAATTGGTTTTCAATCGATTTCAAGAAACACTACGAAATTCAGAAACACAAATTAAAATCTAGAATTAATGAGGAACAATTAAATCAAAAGCAATATAATGATTGAAATTGAAATCCCCAAGAATTAACCTAGAACTAAATTCGCTCACGAGATTCGCATAATTAAGAAACGTAAAAAGCAATAGAAAGAACACACAAAAGATTTTATCCTGGTTCACTCTCTACCACTGAGAGCTACATCCAGTCCTCCCTTTCCGATTTGGGAGATTTGCTTCAACTAGGAAAACGGCAAGAGTTATTACAACAAGGTTAAGATTCCTCACACACACAATCCTAACCCTTTTTCAAGAAGGTACCACTTTCTTGAAAATCTACCCCAAATAACTCTTGTAATCCTTAGCTCTTCTTTGTTGAAGATCCTCTTCAACCTCTTGCTTACTTTGACACCTTCAAAGCAATAGGTGATTCCACACCCAATCCTTTTCAATCTTCGAATTGAAAAACTTCTGTGTTGAATACTTGAATGCAACCTTTGAGTCTCTAATGATTCAACGAACGAATAAAGCACAATCTAACAAATCTCAATTGAAATCAATAAAGAACAATATGTGATTGAAATTGAGATCTTGAAGAAGTAGAATTTGAATGATGATAAAGAGAATTAAAAGTAAAGTAATATTGGCTCAAAGATCATGTGTAAGAATGTGAAATTTTCTCTTGAAAGTATTAAGATTCGTAACCTTTTTCAAATAACATAAGAAAAGCTTTTAAAGTAAAGTTACATTCTGATATAGCAGCTCTTAATCGATTAACATCATTGATAATTGATTAACCACTTTTTAAAGAATGTTCTATTTCAGAATTAATATGTGTTAATCGATTAACCTGAGGTTTAATCGATTAACTACTGTTAAAATGGTTAAAATTTCACCCATTTTCTTTTTATAAAAACATTGAGCCACTCTCTATCAAAGTAATCTCAATCAAAAACATATTAATTCTAATTAATTAAATTGAGATCACTTATTCCTAATCTACCGCCCACACTCATATGTAATAAAGAATAAAAGACTAATTATTACAACATATGAATATAGTTATAATACTAATGGTAGATCATCTTCTTCTTGTAATTGTTGTAAGATTTGTCCATTTGTGCAATGTCTTCATCAAAACCTATTTGAGCCTTCAAGTTTTTGCAATGTTTATGCCCTTCAACTTATCTCCGATTTGTTATTTGCCCCTCTGATGGATTCCAGCCAATTTTAGCAATGCTTATGCCCTCAAACTTATCTTCGGTTTGCTATACCCTAAACCCTAAAAATAACTTAAAAACGTAACTTCTAATTTTTACCTAAAAATAACTCAATAACGTAACTTCTAATTTTTACCTTTTCTTTTCTACTCTCTCTGTCCCATAAGTTATGTTCATTTAGGCTTTTGGATTTGTCTCATAAGTTGTGTTCATTTTTAAACTCAATACACATTTATACTTTTTTTTTCCAAGCATATTCTTATTTATTACTACCTCCGTCCCTAATTATAAGGTCCTCTTGGGAGATTTCATGTTTATTAAGAAAGTGGAATAATTTAGTTAATTGTATTGGAAATGTGAACTTTTGATATGTATTTTTATTTGGAATCTAAAAAGTGTTAAATAAATAGGGGTGTTTGTGGAAAAAAAATAATTAATGCTCATTGAAAATTGGTAAAGAGCCTTATAAATAGGGACAAAATAAAAGTGTTAAGATGACCTTATAATTAGGGACGGAGGGAGTACATTCTCTTTTTTCACCATTCATTTCTCCATCTCTCTTTAACATTACTCTTTCTCTTATAATTAATGAAAATAATTTAGTCAGAATATACCAAATTCTTACATTATTTATTCATTCCAGAATTTATATGCAATTTCTAAATCAATTTAACTTTTGATTGGAGGGAGTACACGAAGATGCTTCAAAATGTTTTTGTTGGCTAAGAGCGTGCCCTGCATTTACATCTTCTAGTTTGAACAGTTGTTTGATATAAAAATAAAAAAAAAAAATCACAAATCCATCATTTCATATTACGAAACATGAGAAATCAATAATTTAGATACAGTTGTTTAATTAATCATGCACCCACCGTCATAGATTGGGACATTATCACTCAATTAATTATTGGATTCTCAGCAAGTGACAAAATTTAGAACATTAGATACTCGTCTTTTTTTTTCTCTACTAAAAATAATGAATCAAAACATTAAGGGTGTCACATGCTTGGTGGTAATAAGCAATTAAGCCACCTTGCCTCCACTAAGCTTGAGTGTTAATTACATTGCTTTTAACAGTCACCAGAATTTGAGGGTCACATTGACATTTGGCCAGACACCCACCCAAAAATGGATGCTTTGTTGTTGCTTGGCTTGCTACAAAAGCACCAGTCCCTTTCTCTCTTTGTCTTTCTCTCTGTCATCATCAATTCATCATCATCATTATCATCTAAGTCACCCTCCTTTACTAATTACTACTACTACACCCTTTGGCCCTTTAGAATTTAGATCCGTTATTTGTATGATTACCGGTATAATTTTTACTAATTTCTTTTAAGAATTTACAAAAGAAATGTGAACAAGTTTTTTAAGGATATATTATCTGTCCCTTAATATAAGTCACTTTTACCTAATTCATGCAAATTAAAAAAATAATTATTACTCTTAAATTTATTAAAAAATATGTTGTCATTCCAAAGTTACCCATATTTAAAACTTTACAACTTTATTCATTTCTTTCTCTATTGTAATTATTACTCTATCATCCCTATGCAATTATGAGGGGTGTATTTGGAATAATATCTTTAATACTACCAAAATATTCTAAAACGACTTATAAAAAAGGACGCAAATTCTACCAAAATGGTGCCCTATGATAAAGGACAGAGGGAGTATGATTTAAGGATTAAAAGGTAAAGATATTTAATAACTTGAAAATCTTAAGGCTATGCTTTTCTATCTTTAAACAACACCAACGAGCTGTTGGTGCAGTGGTGCCAGGGGCTGCACTTGGTAGGGCGAACCACGGTTCGATCCCCCGCAACAACGTTGGGAGAGGAATAAAACCTTAACTCCGGGACCCCCCTCGAACTGGATTAGTCGGCCCAGTGGACCGGATACCAGGATGCAAACAAAAAAAAACAATAGTTTTACCCAAATGTAGAAGATTTTTTTTTCAATGTGTCTACGCTTAAGGGACACAATGTAAAAGATTTTTCAAAGGATTTTGTTTTGGATTCAAAAAATTAAAAAAATGTGATAAATTTAGTTTTCTCATGTGAATTTGTTTAATTTTTTAAATGCTTATCACATGATTTTCATAAATTATAAAATACCCGTACTTTAAAAATAAATATTAAATGATGCTCTCAAAACACTTGTTATAAAAATTTTGTTTTAAATAAAGTATTTTTTTATTTGAAAATAATGTGTTTAATCGCGTAAAGTATGTATGCTCGCTGTGGCGGAGGAGCGAATGAGGCTATGCCTCAATTACCGAAACTTTGTCACTTCCATTTCTTAAGTACAGTGAAAATTAGCCAAAATTTTTGTCCTAAATCAAAGTTAATGTAGTTAATCAAAAGTTTAGAAATTATAAATTTTGAATTGTGATTGGTTGTTCAATGTAAAATAAATTAAATTATGTGTTTAATAATTGAATGATGTGTTAGACAAACCATTAAATATATGTCTTCTTAATTTTTTTACTTTTCAATTTTTTACCAACCTTGTGAAATAGGGAGAGTATTTCTTTATCTAATTGGAGTTTGGTTTGATTTATTTATTTTACATCAAAGTGTTCCTAGGCCGATTTGAAATCTAATACTTTTTTGCCTTATTATCTTCATAAAAATCAGACTTCTTTATTAATTGTGTTTTTATTTATTTATTCAATCATAAATATAATATAAAATATTTAAGATTTTTTATTTATATTTGATTTGGGATTAAAAAAAATTTGCATTCTTTTTTACTAAAATAATACTCCTTGAACGGAAGAATTGCCTTTTCAAAATCGGTGAAATGAGTTTAGTGTTTTTCTACAAAGCATTTACCTAAAAACTTAAGGCTTAATTGTTAACCAAAAAAAAAACTTAAGGCTTAATTGCATTTTTGGTCCCCCAATTTTGACAATTTGGCGATTTTGGTTCCCTAACTTTTAATTTGGCGATTTCAGTCCTCCAATTTATAATTCGTGGCTATTTTGGTCCCTTCGTCAGCATCGTTAACGGAAGAGTTGACAGAAGGACCAAAATTGTAACATCCCTAATTTAATTCCAAGCCATAACTAATGAATTAATAGAATCCAAGTGGATGGAATGGGTAGATTAATTGCTTAAAGAATTTTGGGAGCAAGGTGAGTAGTAATTATAAGTATTAGGGGTTGTGTAGGAGACATTGGTAGCAAGGGGCAAAATTATCTAAGCGAAATCGGGAGTTAAATCGGTGTTTTAAATGTTGGAAATCAGCCGAAAAGAGGAAATTAGGAATTTATTATAGGATGTTAAGAAACTAAATTCCACTGTTGGATATAAAGTTTAAGGAGTTAAGAAGCTTGTCTAAAAATTTGGGCCTGATCCGACGGTTAACGAAGAAGTTATGACGAATCGAAGTCTGTGATCACCGGTGCACGCCCAGGCGCACCAGGGTGCATCAGATGCACCAACTCAGGTGCTTGTGCGCTCAGGCGCATATAAATCGCGCCCAGGCGCGCGACGCAGGTCTGATACGCACCAACACCATAAAATGGTGCGCCAGCCCCCATACCTCCGCCCCATTCTCCCTCCCTCACCCAAAATCACCCCCCAACACCTCCAACCACCCCTAGAGCCACCCAAGGCCACCACCTCCCTCCTTGCTCTTCCTCCTCCCCATAGATCCACTCCCTATCCTCCCTCTTAATCTCTTTCTCTCTCACCTCCATGAACCATCCTCTCTTTCACCTAGGGTTTTGCTTTCTCTCTCCTCCAACCACCACCATACCCACCACCACTCACCACCTCTCACCACCACCACTATGAGCAACTCTTCCCCTCTCTTTCCCCTATTGATTTGAGTTCTCTCTCTCTCTCTCCCTCTTCCCTCTATTCGGTTTCTCTCTCCTTGCCACCACAACCCACCGCCGCCAAGAGCCACCACCGCCACTTCACCGGCCACCACAACCACCATGAGCCGCCACCACCACTGTCCCGATCCATCACCATAACCATAACCCCTCCCTTTTCCATTCTCTCTCTCACCGTGAACCCTCTCTCTCCTCCCGGTGTCGAAGAGCAACACCGTCACCGTGATCGAGATCGATTGTCCCCACCGTGCTTGGAATCGAAGATTGGGGAAGCTTGGGATCAAGTTGGAGCCGAGCTAAAGCGTGGGTCGGGGAGTAAAGCGCCAGATTAAGGTTACCCCTCACTATCACCGATTGAGGTAAGGGGTTTCATTACCAGTCCTTAAGGGGTGTATTTCTGGGTAGTTATATCTATCGCTAGGACCGGGGGAAATGTTAATTGCGAACGAACCTTAGGGTAACCCGCTAATAATGAGGAAAGATAGATGGAGTAAATAGGGGAAACCAATAGTGATGAATAAAAAGGTAAGTAACAGAATAATTAATTAATTAGATTGGTAGGGTGTGGCAAAAGAATAGAAATGGTGAATAGGGAAATAAATTTAGAAGTGAACAAATGAGAGTAAAGAGAATTAAAGTATAATTGTATATGGCAAAATCAGGTAAAAGTTAAAACGGAATTGGTAGACAAAATAATGACAAATAATATGGACAAGTAATATTGGATAAATATGGTGATGTATCGTAGGCCTTCGATTTGGGGGAAACGATACATCGTAAAAATTGGGGTTGTATTGTAGGCCTTCGATTTGGGGGAGACAATACAATGAAACTGGGGCGATGTATGTAGGCCTTCGATTTGGTGGAGACATACATCGTCGATGGTGTATGTATGTAGGCCTTCGATTTGGTGGAGACATACATACACCGTAATTAAAAAGGAAAAGGAAATAAAAATGGTAAGTGTCACAGGTGGTTGTATTGACCCTGTGGCACGGCGCAGGTGGTTGTATTGACCCTGTGGCCTGATAAATGGTAAATGTCACAGGTGGTTGTATTGACCCTTTGGCACGGCGCAGGTGGTTGTATTGACCCTACGGCCTAAATAAAATGGTACATGTTACAGGTGGTTGTATTGACCCTGTGGCACGGCGCAGGTGGTTGTATTGACCCTATGGCCTGATAAATGGTAAATGTCACAGGTGGTTGTATTGACCCTGTGACGCGGCGCAGGTGGTTGTATTGACCCTGCTGCCTAAATAAAATGGTACATGTTACAGGTGGTTGTATTGACCCTATGGCACGGCGCAGGTGGTTGTATTGATCCTGTAGCCAAATAATAAAGAGGTAAAACGGTAATGGAAAAGCGATGTATGTAGGCCTTCGATTTGGTGGAGACATACATCGTGATTGGTGTATGTATGTAGGCCTTCGATTTGGTGGAGACATACATACACCCTAAATAAAAAGGAAAAAGGAAAGGATAATGGATAAAATAAGGTAAACGGTAAAGGAAAAGCGATGTATGTAGGCCTTCGATTTGGTGGAGACATACATACACCGTAAATAAAAGGGAAAAGAATAAGGAAAAAGGTAAGAAGATATAACGAGATTTATTTGGAAACGGGGAAAATAATTAAAAAGGAAAAATGGAAAAGGAAATGGAAAATGGTAATGAAAAGGAAAAATGGATAATAGAGTGGACACTGAGAAATGAAATAAGAAGGTAAACAATGGAATTAATATAGGAATTAGAGGAAATAAATAAGGAGAATAACTATGAAAATGCTAAACATAAACGAATAATGGAAAACGGATAAAGGATGAAAATAAGAGGAGGGGAAAGGAAGAAAAAGTAATAGGTTAGTTGGAAAGAGAGTGAATAGAGAAACTAGGGTGATTAGGAAAAAGGGGTAAACAGGATAGAGCGAAAGTAACGAGGAACAAGAATAATTAGAGGTTAGGAATTATTTAAAAGGAAACCATTAAAAAGAAAAAGAATTGGGAAACAGTTAGGAAGTAAAAAGGGGAAAAGAAGAGCACGAATTAAGTAGTATAGCATAGGCTTGAATGGTCTTGGTGTGTCGTATATATCTGCTTAGAAATCTCTCTTTTAAGTTCTGTGTGATGCTTCCCCTGTGTGGTTAATATTTTCCAGGTACACAAGTGGAGCATACACCAGTGCTGGCCGAGCAGGATTTTAAGTTCCACTACGTGGAATGTATTTTACATATTTTGAGTGGATAATTACTTTTTGTAAATTATATATGAATTAGTAGTTTGCCCTGAAATTGCATTAATCGGGCGTTAGGATCTGTTACGACTTTTGAACTGTTGTTGTTTATGTTTTTAAACAATTCTGGACTGACAGGTTTTTAGAAGAAAATTTTTGGAAAGTCCGGAAAACAGAGGAAACTCTGCCGGATTTTCGTAAAACCTTTTAAAAGAATTTAAGTGTTAAAAAGAAATTTTCAAACTCCGATTTTAATAAAACCTAAAATTATCTAATAAATGTGAGAGTGTTACAAAAATAGTCACGAATTGTAAATTGGATGACTGAAATCGCCAAGTTAAAAGTTAGGGGACCAAAATCGCCAAATTATCAAAATTGGGGATCAAAAGTGCAATTAAGCCAATTGCACATGTTAATAAACATGTTAAACAAAATACTCCATCCGTTCTCATTTATAAGTCATTTTATTGAGGATTTATTTGTTCCAAAATATAAGTCACTTTACAATATCTCGGCATCATTAAATAACCTATAACAAATATACCCTTAATAATTCCAATTTATATTCCATATTCCAAGGAACATTTTTACTTGTTCATAATAATGACAATATCAATTTAAATTGTATTGAATTTTATGTATGAGTAATTTTGAAACTTTGACGTAGGAGTATTTTATTTTTATAACTTTGAGAGTAATAATCTCTAACTACTTTCTTAATATACGTGGATTTGATAAAAAGGACCTTATAAACAAGGATCACGGGAGTATATTGAGTCTACGTTGAAAATTAATATATTTAAAAAATTGTGTACATTAATTACAATAATTTCTGATACACATTTATAAAATATTAATTTTTTTAGCATGTGTCATATAATACACATTGGAAAAATCCTTTTATAACCTTTTTAATATTGTATACATATTATATGATTTTTCTCATATGTATCGTATGATACATATAAAAAACTCATATTGAATAAGTATACACCACAAATTTAAAAATACGAAAATTTTGATAATTTGACGATTTTGGTCCCCTAGCTTTTAATTTGGTTATTTCAGTCCTTCAATTTACAATTAGTGGCTATTTTGGTCCCTCCATCAACTCTTCCGTTAACAATGTTGACGAAGGGACAAAAATAGCCACGAATTGTAAATTGGAGAACTGAAATCGCCAAATTAAAAGTTAGGGAACCAAAATCACCAAATTATCAAAATTGGGGAGCCAAAAGTGCAATTAAGCCAAAACTTAATTATTGTCTTGCTATAAATGTTCAGCTCGGTCTCACTACTCTCCATTAATAGTTCAATGCTTTATGTACACTCTCCATCCCATTTTGTTGGCATTTTAGTTTTAAGTACACGTATAAAATGTTGATTATTGTAAGTTTTATGTGTATTTTGTCTAAAATGTTTCTATTTAATCCTTATTGAAAATTATAGTAGTATTTAATTTTTATTAGTATGTGTGTCAATTAATTAATATATAGTAGTGGTTTAGATATGAAAGAGATGATAAAAGTATAATTAATAAGTAGTAAGAGAAATGATTGAATGAAGAGTTAAAGTTGGAAAGAAAAATATGTTTATGCATTGAAATTGTAAAAGAACAAAATAAATATATGGAATGGAAGAAAAAAAACCCTAAAAAGCCAAACAAAATATAACGGATGTAGTATTTGTTTTGGGTTGGCTTCCCTCAAATAAAATTTCCGGCTCCTCCTACTTCTATGTTTTTATTTTTATGTACAATATAAGTATAATTATTTGTCCAGTTTTTAAATTTTAGAATCATTTTGTCATAGGTTTTTATTTTTATTTTTTTTATAATATTCGGCTTCTCGAAATTATTTTTGGATTTGTCATATACCCATCTTATCAATTTCTGCCAAATTTTATTGATGTGTTATACCAAAATTTTAGTCGGATGCAAGAGGTCCTAGTCAAATGCATGAGGCTAGCCACGTGTCGTTATGTGGACAAAGACGATTTCTTTCTCCAATTTTTTTTAACTAAAAATATAAAAATATTAATTTGTTTAATTTAAAAAAAAATCTTTATCCATATGTCATCACATGCCTAACCTCTTGCATTTGACTAGGATTCTAATGTGACATATCGGAAAAATTTGGCTGGAATTGATAAAAATATATGACAAACCTAAAACTAATTTCGAAGAATCAAACATCGAAAAAAAAACTAAAATATGTGACAAAATAACCCTAAAATTTAAGAATCGGAAATATATTTAAGCCTACCTTATATTTGAATAACATTGGAGATAACAACTTATATTTATATTAATTTCTTTATTCATCTAAAAAAATATACGTGATATTTCAATATTCAACCAAGCTCAAAATCAAATATATAAAAAAAATAATAATAAAATACAAATCAAAGAGTCTCTAAATAATCAACTAAGATTGGTACAATAGGTGTGAGATTGTGACATTTGAGCAAGTGGTTGTAACTTTTTTTTTTTTTTGGTAAACGCAAGTGGTTGTAACTTTGATCTTCAAGAATTTTATTTGAGAAGGCCAGCCCCAAAAATATTGAACTAAGTCATAGTGCTCGCATCGAAATTTCAATAGAGAAGATCACCCCAAAAATTTCAAACCGAGTGATCGAGCTCGCATAGATGGATACGTGGGATAATATTAATTACTTCTCTTATATAAAAAATCCTCGTTGAGCAATAACACATGTTACCTACCATTATGGTACCTCAACCATGATTCCCTCTCTTTTTCCCATCATGGTTTTCTTTCCTGATTTATTTGTTTATTATTTTTTTAAACTATTTGTTTATTTATTTTTATCATTCCCTAAATTTTAATTTAGAAGGTGTTTTTTTTAATGATTTAGAAGTTGTCTGTTTGTACTCTCTTCTCTTTATTTATAGAGCCCCGTTATCATTTCCTTTCTCCTTAGTCCTTACTATCACTATATGTCAATAAACTTCTTTTTAGTCACCCAAGGTTGGGACTTTAACGGTAACAATGTCTTCTTCTAGTTATGATAGAAGCAACCCCTTGTTTTATCTTTTTCTTCTAGTGCTTGTTGCAGAAGTTAGTTTCTGCTTTTCTGCCAAGGTAAACTCAAACAAAAGCTGTTTTTTTTTAATCATGGTTATTTTTGAATTTTGGGTTTCTTAATTCAATCATTGGAATCTGGATTGGGTGGCAGGTTTATGTAGTGTACATGGGAAGCAAAAGTGATGAACACCAAGATGATATTCTGAAGCAAAACCATGAAATGCTTGCTGCTGTTCATAAGGGAAGGTGAGAGTTTATGCCAGTTTTCATTTTGCAAACTCTGTTGGCTTTTCAGTTGCATTTACTTTACCCAATTGAATTCTTTGTTTACAGCATTGAGCAAGCACAAGCTTCACATGTTTATAGCTACAGGAATAGTTTCAGAGGTTTTGCAGCTAAGCTCACCGATGAACAGGCTTCTCAAATTTCTAGTGAGTCCTGTGATCTTCCTCTGAATTCTTTTCGTTCTTCTATTTCCTTTTGTCAAATGATTGTTTTAAATTGCAATTAGAATCTTGATTGAGATTGGGCTGCCTTTAATATATGAATTAAAAGCACAATTGTGATCAAGGAGTAGTTGTGAAAAATGAACACTACTCCCTCCCGTCCTATATACAGGGCGTACTTAACCGTATTCTCTAAACCAAAGAAAGTGGTTGGTTTTATGAATTTTATGAGAATATATTGTCACATTACAATTTTATTCTTCTATTTTATTTGAAAAGTTCACATTCATTAATAAATAAAAAAACTATGGTTAGTCAAAACATTTAATAAGGAAAAAAAAGTAATTAATAATACATAAGAAATACAAAGTACCCTATATATATGGACCAAAAATTTCTTCCAGAAGGTGTCCTACATATAGGATCAGAAGAAGTACCAAATTTGCAAAGGTTTTAAATCTGGATCCGTGACCGTTATAAACATCCATATGTTAAGGTATATTCCCAATCAGCATCGCGACCACAATTGCATGGACATTTGTCCACACACAACGCACACATTTGTAGGTTTAGGTACTCCCTCCGGTCCTTATTATATGGCATACTTAACCGAATTATACATATCAAGGAAAGTGGTTGGTTTTATGAATTCTATGAGAATATATTGCAACATTATAATTGTACCCCTTTAACTTTTCTTGAAAAATTCGCACTCGTTAATGAACAATAAAAAACACATAAATAGTCAAAGCATCTAATAAGGGCAAAAAAAAGAAAAATCAATAAATGATGCATAGAAAATATAAAGTGACTTATAATTAGGACCAAGAAAACTTTCTAGAATGTGACCTATATATAGGACCAGAGGAAGTACATTCTACACTGTACAATTGGAGCAATTATTAGATGATCCGAGATCACATGGTCCAAGATAATCATTATCGTTATGTATTTTTTAAACTTTTTTAACTAAAAAATAAATTATGAACGGTTTAAATGGGTTTTGAATCACATGTTCCATGATTAACTAATAATTCTCCCTGCAACTACCGCGTCGACTGTTGTTTAAAACCTTGTTGTTAATATTCTGGTCACAATTTTCGATGAGGGGCATATTCATAGGACAATTACCCTCTATCCATGTTTCAAATTGAAATTCTAACTACGATATTGTGATTTTGATAATTTATGCACTTGCTAATTGCGATGCCTCAATGTAATTTTTCACAATTGTTTGAAATGTAATTGTAAATTTGCTATGTCCAATTCAACTACAATTTAAAATGATACACTCAATACTTGTTTCCTAATAATGGATCTGAGTTTAGATCCAGAAATTAAGGGCTCTTATAACTTTTAAATTCACATATGAGCAGAAATGCCAGGGGTGGTATCAGTTTTTCCCAATTCTAAAAGAAAGCTTCACACTACTCATTCATGGGACTTCATGGGACTTCTGGATGACCAAACCATGGAGACTCTTGGGTATTCTATCAAAAACCAAGAAAATATCATCATTGGTTTCATTGATACGGGTAAGCAATCTTGCCATTTTTATGATAAGTTTATATAATTTTTACGTAGCCATTCCTTCATTCTCAAGTATAGTATGAAGTTGAAACCATTCCACAAAGTCCCATAAAGACATTTATTCGTCGGTTCACAAGAACTTCCACTTCCACACTTCATTTATTACTTTACTAGCAGAACAAAACTCTGTCCCTTTATCTCTATACTTTTAGCAGTTGCAGCTTAGAGGAAAGTATAATTAATACTCCCTCCTTTTCTATTTAACTATTCTTTCAAGAAAAACCTACTACCTCCATCCCTAATTATAAGGTCCTTTTGGAAGATTTCATGTCCATTAAGAAAGTGGAATAATTTAGTTAATTATATTGGAAATGTGAACTTTTGATATGTATTTTCAAAATTACCCCTATTAATATTATTGAGAATCTAAAAAGTGTAAAATAAATAGAGGTGTTTGTGGAAAAAAATAATTAATGCTCATTGAAAATTGGTAAAAGGCCTTATAAATAGGGACAAAATAAAAGTGTTAAGAGGACCTTATAATTAAGGACGGAGGAAGTATTTTTTTTATTTGTCCTTTTGATGATTTTAAGAATATAATAAATGTTATTTTCTATGTCTACCCCTATTTAACAGAGTATTGATTTTCATTTTCATAAATGACGGAGAAAAAGTAATGATTATGGAGAGATAAACAGTATAATGGAAAAATAAATCATTAATATATTAAAAATCTAAATAATGATTACATTTCTTAAATAGTGTGTTTTATTTGAAATAAAAGAGATAAATAGGAACGGAGGGAATAACATCGTAGATTGGACTCCCCATGACATAATTATGGTAGTCTCATTGTTGCTAATAAACTCTTTTAGTACTCCCTCCGTTTTTCACATGTAGTGTGTTTTAAGGTTATGCACGGATTTTAAAAAATTGTTAAATGATGTAAAAATTTGTTGTATTTTGACTATAATGTCTCTATATAATCATTATTGAAGAGAGAGAAAAATATTGAAAGTGAAAAAGAGAGTATAATAAATAGAAGTTTGTTTGGAAAAATAGCATTAATTATGTATTTGATTTATAAAAGAACAAGACTTATGAAACATGATACAAATGCTAAAACAACATTACATATGAAACGGAGGGAGTAATTAACTAGATCATGTGCTATAGAGACTAAAAATTGAATCTGCATAAGTTTTATTCATCCCCTGTTTTGCGGATCATAGATATCAAACTTAAGCTGAAATCGTCAGTTTAGAAGGAAAAAACAAAGACAAAAAAGGTTTAGTCAGCATGTTGAAAATGCTCCTAGGGTCAGACGTACATTAATTACTTTAAATTTGTTACTAAATCGAAATCACAGACAATTTTTTTTAGTGTATAAATCTTGGTTAACTTTTAAGAGTATTATGTGAAATCAGTTAATCATGACATTAGATTTTTTTCCTTATTTTTATTATATAATAAAAAGTTAACTAACTTTTTATTCGTACCATTATTCCTAAAATATTTCTAAAAAATAACGATTTTATTTAATTTTTGTTTCATTCTCGATGCAACTTTCTTATATTAGTTATGTTTTTCATGAATTTAAAAAAATTAAATACATTCAACTAACTTTCTTAGTAAGTGTAATTTCGATTATATTTTCCGATAGCAGAGAGCATATCAGATGAAATAAAATCTAGTAAAGATAGGAATTATTATTATGTCTTTTCTATCGCATTATAATATATCAATCATATCATTTTTTATCAAGGCTCTGTTCGGCAATACCAGCTATGAGCTTTTTAGCTAGTTAGGAGCTTTTAGATTCAGTCAATAAGCTACTAGCCCCGTTCGGTGAACACAAATTAGAAGGAGCTTATAGCTTTTAAAAAAGGAGCATGTAGCTTTTGAAAGCTAGCTTTTAGAAAGCTACTTGAAGTAGCTTTCAAGAAATCAAACTAACTTTCAATAATTCAGATACCAAATATACCCTCAAACAAATTTAATAATTATTTATATACCCTTAAATAAAACACAGGAGATATTAATAGAAAAAACAAATTGTACTCTTCCTTTTCACAAACCCTACCAAGTGCAATACTCAACCTCTTTCTTCCTCCTCTGCTATGCTGCTGTAACATTTTTCTCCTCCAAGGTTTGTCCTCTTTATTTTTCATATTATTTTTTTTTTATTTTATGATTTTCATTGGCTTATCATTTCAAGTACCCTTTTATTCTATTATTTATAGGCTTGATTTTAAAAAAAAAAATCGCATCATAAACAGCTATCAAATTTAGAGCCGCTGTATTGTTCTTATACCTTCTTATACTCATTAAAGTATAAGCGCTTGTGAGTTGAACTTATACGTTAATTTTTTATTTTTTTTTAAAATCGCATCATTATATACTTAATTAACTAATTAATTAATTAACTATGTATTTAATAAATAAAGAAAAAATGAAAAAATAATATAAATAATATAATATAATATGTCCTTTTTGATCATTTAATAACTTTAAGCTACATCAAAAGCTAGTTTTGCCGAACAGCACTATTTCAAATAGTCAGCTAAACAGCAGCTCCTAGCTAGCTTACAAGCTACAAGCTCACAGCTACAAGCTCACAGCTACAAGTTACAAGCTCACAGCTACAAGCTAGTTTTGTCGAACAGACCCCAAAATTATTTTTACTTTATCAGTCTCTTTTCCCTTATTCAATAATATATATTAAACTTAATTCTTCAACAATTTTTCTTTCCATTACAATTTACACAGGAATTTGGCCCGAATCTCCAAGCTTTAGCGACGCTAACATGCCTCCGGTGCCACCTAGATGGAAGGGCCAATGTCAAACAGGAGAAGCATTCAATGCTTCATCTTGCAACAGGTTTTTTTTTTTTTAATCTTATATCAAAATTTTTATATGTAAACCATAGCTTGACACTTTACCGAGTCATGTTCCATACTTTGCATTTATAATGCAAAGTGTCACGAAAGTGTTGAGCTATAGTGTACATACAGCAGGGCTCATCCTATATATCTTTTTCATTTCTCTTTAGGAATGGATTTGCATTTCTTAAAGAGCGTGTTTTGTTTGAAACAAGACAATATAACTAGTTAATTAAAAATGGCTTAGTCAACTGTTTTAAAAATTTGTGAAACAGAAAAATAGTTGGAGCCAGATACTACATGAGTGGATATGAGGCAGAGGAAGATTCGGATACAAAAATCTCCTTCAAGTCTCCTAGAGACAGCAGTGGTCATGGGAGCCACGTAGCCTCTATAGCTACAGGGCGTTATGTGTCAAACATGAATTATAAGGGACTTGGAGCTGGAGGGGCTAGAGGAGGTGCACCTATGGCCAGGATTGCAGTGTACAAAACATGTTGGGATTCTGGTTGTTATGATGTGGACTTGTTAGCCGCATTTGATGATGCTATAAGAGATGGGGTTCACATTTTGTCTCTATCTCTGGGTGCTCAATCTCCCCAAGGAGACTATTTTAATGATGCCATATCTGTGGGGTCATTTCATGCTGCTAGCCGTGGAGTTTTGGTTGTAGCATCAGCTGGAAATGAAGGACACCCTGGTTCTGCTACAAATCTTGCACCATGGATGCTCACAGTTGCTGCCAGCTCAACAGATAGAGATTTCACTTCGGATATTATATTAGGAAATGGTTCTAAAATCACGGTAAGCTTTATACTCCTTAAAAAAATGTTTGCATGTCCCTAAATTTTCATTAGTAGAGGGACCTAATTAAAATCTTAGTAGAGACTTCCTTAAGAATTCAGTACAGCTATAAGGATCAATAATACTTTAAAAAAAAACATGAGTTTTGCTATAATTCCGAAAAATTTAAATCCTCTTCAGTTAGGAGAATTTAGAATTACTAAAAAAAAAATAATCCTATATTTAATTAAGTTTTTTAAATTATATCCTACGGATTATAAAATATTAAATATTAAGTCATTAAAACTTGTGACAGTACAGACTTGTTCAACATTTTGTTTGAAATATTGGAAGGTAGTAATTAAAAAAACTTTTATACAATAGTGGTTTGTTAAAAAGCTCAGCATAATTATGTCTAAAATAACAATTTAACCTATCAATTTTGAAAGTTAGACTTTGGGCACACTATGATGAGGACCCTGATTAGTCTTCTATGAATGATACAGGGTGAGAGTCTCAGTCTCTTGGGAATGAATGCCTCCACAAGGATAATTTCTGCTTCTGAAGCCAATGCAGGATATTTTACTCCTTACCAATCCAGGTGAAGCAAGGTACTTAAAAGTGAAAACTATCTTAAAATCAATACTAAAGTATGGCTTCTAAGTTACAGTACTCTTTTATTTGTTTCTGCAGTTACTGTTTAGAGAGTTCATTGAATAAGACCAAGACAAAGGGGAAGGTTCTGGTGTGTCGGCATGTACAGATTTCCACTGAGTCAAAGGTGACAAAGAGCAAGATTGTGAAAGAGGCAGGTGGAGTTGGAATGATACTTATTGATGAGACAGATCAAGATGTAGCCATCCCATTTGTTATCCCTTCGGCTATTGTTGGAAAGAAAACAGGAGAACGGATTCTATCCTACCTTAAGAGCACGCGGTTGGTTTTATATTAGGAAAAGAAACAATGACATTCGTGATAATAATAGTACTCCCTCTGGTCCTATTTATAAGACCCTTTTAAATAGGACCGGAGGGAGTAATGTTATATGTATAACCAATTCAAACAACTTTCTTGACAACCTAACTTTTAGTATCACAAAGTTGTCTCGAAGTTATTGAAAATGGTAGTACACAAAACATTTTCATTGAAGAAAGTAATTTGCTTTTACTGCCATTCTCTAACCCAGCACTCCGCCACATGCTAAACAGTAAGCCTATGTCAAGGATTTTTGGAGCAAAGACGGTACTTGGAGCTCAACCTGCCCCACGTGTAGCAGCATTTTCTTCTAAAGGTCCCAATGCGTTAAATCCAGAAATTTTGAAGGTTAAATTCTCATTAATATACAAACGAATTTCGATTATCATTGACTTCTGTCAAGTTCATTCTAGAATTTTTTTTTAACTTCATTACTTACTATTCTGCTTTTGCTGTGTGTAGCCTGATATCACAGCGCCAGGGCTAAACATCCTCGCAGCATGGTCTCCAGCAGCCGGAAACATGTTCAACATTCTCTCAGGAACTTCTATGGCTTGTCCTCATGTAACTGGCATTGCAACCTTAGTCAAAGCTGTCCATCCTTCATGGTCTCCATCTGCTATCAAATCTGCCATCATGACAACTGGTAATACATAGGGATAGTAATATCATTTAGAAGAGGCCTATAAATAAATGTGGTTTGATGTTCTTATCGAAGAAATTGAAAACAACTCCTAAATAGATTAATTAATGCCTCTAAACCTAGACAATGAACTATAGTAAGAAATCCAAATGAAGTACATTACCTTCTTGTGCACAAGCTTAGCTACTTCCATTCAAGAAATTAATCATAAATTTACTTTGCAGCTACAATCTTAGATAAGCACCACAGACCCATCAGTGCAGATCCCGAACAAAGAAGGGCTAATGCATTTGATTATGGATCAGGGTTTGTGAACCCTGCAAGAGTTCTTGAGCCTGGTCTAGTCTATGATTCAGAGCCATCAGATTTTGTAGCATTCCTTTGTTCACTTGGTTACGATCAGCAGTCACTCCGTCTCGTCACGAGAGACAACAGCACATGTGATAGGGCATTCAGCACTGCATCTGATCTCAACTATCCATCTATCGCAGTGCCTAGTCTTAAAGGCAACTTTTCAGTCACTCGAATTGTGACTAATGTTGGAAAAGCAAGAAGTATATATAAAGCTGTAGTGTCTTCTCCCCCTGGTGTTAATGTCACTGTTACTCCATGCCGGTTAATCTTCACAAGAATTGGGCAGAAAATCAAGTTCACTGTGAATTTCAAAATAACTGCTCCCTCAAAAGGCTACGCATTTGGGTTTTTCTCATGGACGAATAGAATATCACAAGTCACCAGTCCTTTAGTTGTTCGGGTTGCACCTTCAAATCATGGACAGGTGAGATAGCAACGCCTGTAAATAACTATATTAGTTCAAGAGATTTGAGATTGCTACAATCACTAGAACAAACATGCTTATTGAAATCCTGAAGCAAACTCAATGATCACAGTCAAAACTGTATTAGTTATATGCTTGGGGTGCTGCCAACCATTAACAAAAATAGAATCCTCACATCATTGATATATTTATGCCCTGAAGGCCAATAATTTCCAGAATTCTTCCAAATCTCAAAATAAAATAATCTATCATTACGAAAATAATTTCCAGGCAATTATTTTCATTCGCAATTTAAATCAAATAGCAAATTGATAAAAATCCGAAAATATTGCCCAATTATAAATCCAGAAAAATCAATTTATTAAAATATGAAAATTGCGGGTATTATATGCACAGTGTAAATGAGGGTGATAGAGTGTAATCTCTACCTCACCCTCGAAGGTAGCTCGGTGCTCCTCGTGAATCCATATACCGCTATGGATGGGTCGGATCTTGCTTACACGTAATATCGGAATCATGATTAGACGCACGAGGTTAAGAACCTGGTGCCCCGTGGGCGAAGATCTTCATTTTAAAAAATTTAAAAAACTAAAAAAGAGAATTGAAGAGAGATCGTCTTCGCCGACTCGCCCGTGTGACATCACGAACACCACTTGACCAATTTCTTGCGTTTGACTAGGATTTTAATGTTACATGTCATCAAAATTGGCCAAAATTGGTAGTAGGGGTATATAACAAACCCAGAAATAGCGTCGGAGAGTCGGACATTAGAAAAAAAAAGTATAAGGATATTTGACAAAAGTACCCAAACTTCAAGACTTGTGACATAATTAATCCATTTTAAAATTGAGATAAAAGTATAATAGGAATGTTGAAACATATGCTAACGTGAGTGTTAAACTCCTTAACTTAAAATGAGTAAGTTAATCGACACCTTATAACAATGGATATATTCCTAATAACTAATGCGATAGTTGATAGCATGATAATGGAGGGGAAAATGTAGTGACGAATACCAGCTGATGTAGCAAATGGGAGAGAGTGGTCTTGTAGGTGAGAATCCTTAACAATTATAAGGCCCTCTTAACATTTTTATTTTGTCCCTATTTATAAGGCCCTTTACCAATTTTCAATGAGCATTAATTATTTTTTTTCCACAAACACCCCTGTTTATTTAACATTTTTTAGATTCCCAATAATATTAATAGGGGTAATTTTGAAAATACATATCAAAAGTTCACATTTCCAATACAATTAACTAAATTATTCCACTTTCTTAATGGACGTAAAATCTCCTAAGAAGACCTTATAATTAGGGACGAAGGTAGTAATAGTTATCAACTGTGGTGGCATGACAATCAAGTAACGTTCACAAAGTTAACTTCTCCAAATATATGTAGTGTTCATGTTAGCCCATTATGATTATGATATATATGTATTATGAGATAGAAAAATGTCATTTAAACTTAAAAAAAGGTTTATTGCACTGTAATACTATATGGAATTAAAGGTTGGACAACAAAATGTCAATAAGATAATAAATTTTATGTAGCAAAGATGATGATGTTGTGATGAATGAGTTGACACACCAAACAAAATTGAATTAGAAAAGAGTGTATTCGAAAAACTGAAAAAGGGTTGGCATTACACCTATTGTAAAAAAAAAAAAAAATAAATAAAAAAAATGGTTGAATTCCGTCTTAGATAGTTTGGATGTGTATGGAGAAAACCAGTAAATGCCCCGATTTGAAAGATAGATCAAATGAATGATATCCCATATGCTAAAGGTAGAGAAGGGCCAAGAAAAATCATAAGCGAAACAATTAAGAATGGTATGGAAATAAATGTTTTATCGAAGAACATGATTTATGATAGACCTTTATGACATCGTTTGATCCATGTAATCAATCCCACCTAGTACCCGACAAGACAAAAGGCTTGATTGTTGTTATTTATTATCCTTGATAATTAAAGTGTCCGGTTCGACTGAGTAGAGCAAGAACAAAAGTAAGAAAACTGCACAGGATTGACAAGCTGCAAACAAGCAATTCCATTTAATTAGTCTTCTATTTTGAAGAAAACACATGTTATGATGTTTACATAGTGTGATAAACATGATCTTGGAACCGATTACCTCCAACCGCAAACCAAGGCAGGTGTCAGCCAACCGATACCATGGTTCACAATCCTTGAAGTCTGATTAACCATGCCTCAGTTCTCATCGTCAAGCCCAAACACTTGTATGTTGTCACACATCTCAGGATGCTAGACCTACCACAAAATCCCCAAGCCATCACCAGCATTCGTATCCCCCCGAGATTCTCATACAATCACGCCCACAAAATCACTCATAACGGTAAAGGGAATCTTCCAAATATTCCTCCCTGATCCTGCCTATCACTTGCCACCCCTCTATGCCCAAATTAGACGCTGAACCTCCCCCAGTCCCCCTATACATAACGCCACATGACATGAGGCTCATATACTTTCTCTAATCCTTAAGTTGATACTCTGCACACACTGTTGATCGGGAAGAACTAGGATACTCCAACCGGGGATTCTAAAACCTAAAAGTCCTATATCAAACTCTTGACTGCTGTAGGGTTTACGGTCTTCCCTTGGTCTTACTGCTCTCCTAGTGAAGGACACTAAAGATAAAATAATGTATATTCATATTTGCAAGAGTCAAAAGGATTAATGATATATACATAAAACACATCTATACAGCCTAGATTCCTCTAAAAAAAATTACAATATACCCAACATGTTTGATCATAGAGACTGATGATATAACATTGCAAGAAGAAAATAGAGCTTATGGCCAATCCAATAACACTTTGCTATTTGTGTGCTCCTATTTACCTATACTAGTACGGGTATCTGTCCTCTCTTTGGTTGCTCGTTCTTCTTGAATTTCTTCTAAATCTTCATCCTCGCCTCTTCTACCAGCTTGCTCTTTCCAATATGCAACCAATTTCTTCAGTCGAGCTATCTCTTTTGAAGACACATTTTTGCTGGGGTCATTCACAATTGATCTCACTCTTGATGCATACCTAAAACATAATAAAGCATAAAGGAATACTGTTAGAGCATGAGAATATTAGCTGAATAAAAAAACTTATATCTGAAAATCAACCTTTTTCAAGTTAAAGCAATAAGGTTTAGTTATGTTTTTTATCCATGAAATTAAGACTCGATCTTAATTTTAGTCCCAATTTTTTATTTTTTTTTATGCGGTTTTAATTCTTTAGTACTCCAAAATTTTGATTTTTAACATTGCCATTAACCAAGTGATGTGTCAACACTGACTAGCCACATGAACAATTAGTAGAACCATATGATAGTGGTAGTGTTAACCACATCATCACTTAATTTATGACGACTATAACCAACCTTTTGAAACAAATGAGGACCATGATTCACCAAAAAAAAGTTTTAGGGACTAAAACCGAGATATGAGTCAAATTTTAGAGATTAAAAACATGGCTAAGCCAAAAAATTAAAGATAATCTACATAATAAAATATCAAAGCACATACATAAGAGAATTATGTGTCTCGTCCAAGCTTGATTCGGCTGGAGAAACATTCACAAACATGAGAGTTTTGGCATTGCCACCAAGTGAATCACTCATCAACATAGTTAACTTGTGATTCCTATATGGAATGTGTTGACCACCAGTAGACAAAGCACTAATAACATCTCCAAGAGCTGATAACGATTTGTTGATACTTTGAGCTTCCTTGAGCTGACTACCTGCTGAACCTGACTTTTTAACTCTTTCTGAACCGGCAAGATCCACAAAACTCAGCTGTAAGTCAAATCCAAACATAAAATAAGTAACCAACAACAACACCTTGAGGTCAAGAAACAGTTGATGTTCCGAATTGTTACTTGACAATGATGGAATATTTTAAGATGGCACATTCAAAATATCCAAACAAGGATATATTACTGTTTTTCAGAGAGAGAAAAACACTTCCTATTACCTTTCCTCTTGCAACTGATTGACTTTGGAGATTGGTGCTTTCGATTATAATTGATAGAATAAGATGGGATCTTGAACTTTCTTCATTCATTTGCGTCCCAGATATATGCCGTCGTTCAGATCCTCTTTGTATTATGCTATTCAACTCTGCTATTGTAGAAATTGACACAACTGTTACATTTTCCACAGCTACCATTCCCTAACATACAAAAGTTAAAATAAAACCATTATTGTTGCAAGCAACTCAAGATATAAGAATTTTTGTAAGTCCGAAATTTTAGGCATCATTCACATGTTCCATAATTTTCAAAGCATATTTTGAAATATTTCCAAAAGTTAACGAAAGCATCCCACCTGGGCAATTTCAAGAAAGCCTGATCAAGTAGAATATGGAAAATGTTAAACACAAAAACACATGGCAGTGAATTTAAAAACAGAGAAATCACAGTTACAAGCATCCAGATCAACACCTTTAAATCCTTCTTGATATCCAATTTTAAATGTTTTGCATTCAAGTAACAAATATTTACAAATAGAAAATTGCAATGATAACAGATAATTACCGTTGAATCCTTCTTGATTTCCAATTTTAGATGCTTTGCATTCTTAGGTAACAGAAGATCTATAAGAGTATCTTGATACAATTCCACCATGTAAGCCTGCATCAATAATAGAAAAGAAATCTACATAAGACAACGACCACCGACTTTTCATAACTCCTATATTTGTACAGAACTTCACTCAATATTAAACAGAAAAAGACAATGGAAAATTTTTTAATTTGATCAGATTGGCGGTAGAGGAAGACCAAGAAAAGTTTTAATTGTAAATGGTTCATTTATAGACAATTTCATTATATAACATTCCAACATTGTTTGATCCTTGTAGCCAACCCCACCTAGAGGGAAAAGGCTTGGTTATTGTTGTTGGTCATTTACCTGGGCAGAATATCATTATGTTCATACACTAGATGTAATGACATCATTGACACAATGCCATAAGCATGAAAAGGAAAGTGAAATTTTATTCATCTACATTTTAGAAATGTTACCTTCAAGGAAAAAGAATATTTGTTATTATCTCTCCTTAAAATTCTAAAAAGTTCCGAAGTAGCCCGAGGGGTAAGCCCAGGTTTGTTTTCACATCCATAGATTGTAAATGTCTTTCCAGATCCAGTTTGGCCATAAGCAAATATGCAAACATTATAGCCATCTATGGCAGATTGCACCAAATACTGCATCGTAAAAAGAAAACGAATTAATAATGGGTTTAAGGAAATGTTAACTATATGCCCATAAGCAACAAAGACTACGATCTATAAGTTGTTATGCTAAGACTTGCCATAGTATCCTCAAATACACTTTCTTGAGTTGCATCACCATCAAAAACACGATCATATATGTACTGCTTTGGTTTATCATCTTTCCATGAATGTTCAACTGTAAACTCATCTATCGCAGTAACAGCTACTCTTTCTTTCTCGGAAATCTCTTTTTCGCTAAGAGGTCTTAGCCTGCAGTAAACTCTAATCTTGCCTTTCATATCTGAAAGAAAACCAAGTTCCAATGTTGAATATATCTCAATCATGTACATATATCAAAACATTTCCATAAACTTAATTCCTATATAAATAGTTTCAGCACCTTCTATTGTATTGAAATATCGCTTCCTTAGAACCTGCTCTTCCTTATAAAGCAGTTCCATTTCGGCCAGCTGAGCCCCTTGCATCTTCAATATGGCAGCTGTTTGTTCATTCTTTCTATCAATATCCTAAATGATAATAAAAAATTGCATTTTTAGATTGACACAAAATAAACTGAAAATACATAGCACGCTAAATTGAAATTGGAACAGTTATTCAAATAAAAAGAGTATAAAAACCTCTTTCATTTCTCTCAACTCTTCTAATTCCTTTAAGTTATTCTGCAATGCAGCCAACTCAGAGGTCTTGACTGAAATCGTAGACTCAGCTGCCACTAATTCTTGTCTAAACACTTCTAGCTTTCTTTCTAAGTCATTCACTTGAGATTTCACAGCTTTGCGTTCTTGCTCAAGTTTCCGTTGAAGAGAACTGACCTACATTACAACCACCACTATCATGTTGATTGGCCATCATCTAATATTCATTTTTATTTTAGATACTGATTTTCAAACCTCTATGTTACCTCTTCGGCATTTTTCTTCTCAAGCGCAGATAACTTCTCTTCTAAAACCAATTTTTCACTTGTCAAGCTTTTGATATTTTCTTCAGCAGCATGCAACTTATCTCTACAAAGTTTAAGCTCATCTTCAAGCTTTTTAAACACCTATTTGGTACCATCCAAAGTCCACAATATATGCATCAAAAGTACATATGATAATATTAATAAAAAACATGATATTGAATGCAACAGCTCCGTAGGGTATCTTACTTGGCTATTTCCTCCAACAACAGCGTTCTTGGCAGGGCTATCTATTGCCAGATTACCCAACTTGGCAATCCTTGCTTCTGTGTTCCTTTTATCTATAATGGCAGCCTAGCAGATCGCATCATCAGTACGACAGGTCAAAATAAAGAAAAGATAAAATAAGACTCATTCCATGTGCAAGACATGTACCTGAAGTGCCTTATCTTTTTCAATGCATAATGATCTAAGCCTATCACGGTCATTTGTAACTTCCTCAAGATTTTGCTTATCTGCTTTATAGGATTCTTTCAAGCCCTCCAATTCTTCTTGCATTTTCTCTTCTTGTGTTTTCTTCTCATGCAATTCTTCCAGCAACTATTCAACATAATTTAAAGTATTACAACTCTTGATGCAACATATAAACAAAATCTAATTATTCCCCCAATGACAATTTATAGGAACCTCAACTTTGACTGACCAAATGGAAGCAAAAACTAATAAAGAGAAACAGGCTTCTTTTAATATGAAGAACCATAGAAATGTCCGCTAGTTTCAGTGGTTCAGTTTGGTGTTTGTTGATCCAAATAATATACTACACTATATGAATTAAAAATTTAGACGCTACTTCTTACTTGATCAACACTTCTTTGAGAATCATCAACAAGTTTTGATAAATCTTGAACACGCTTCTCATATAATTCCAAATTAGAAGGCTTAGGACTGTTAGAAATATCTCCATTCATGGAACTACTAGCAGCAGATCGTGCTTTTGAATAGCGCCGCAGCATCACATCATTTATATGCGTTTGAAGAGCAACACAAATTTCTTCTCCCTACAGAGAAGAATTAAATGTTAGGAAGGCAAAATACATCCAAAGTGATAAAAATGTTAACCAAGTCCATAATTCAAGGGTTACTGTGACATCAAACTAAGGTTCTGTACACCTATACCTGCTTAGTTTCGAACTGGAATATGTGAAGAACACCTGCAACTCGCATTTTAAAAAACACGGCAATATTGCTGCTTCCGAATTGCATTATGTCTCTCAACTCAGCTGAATGCAAATATTCCTTAGGAACTGGACGGAAAAAATGAATCTGTAGACAATTCAACCAGAAAAAACAACCAATTAAAAGCACAATTCATTTTTAAATATGTAAAATTGCAAACTATATAATGTTATGATTTAACATTTTTTTAAATTTAGTCTTACCCCTCTTTTGTTAATTCCCAATATAATTCGTCCAGGCAAGAGTCCAATAGGATCATCAATCTTGCGAACGTTGAAGAAAACAGAATTCCCATAAGGGAGTGCTCTCAATATCCGCAAAAATTGTTGTCTTGCATCATCTTTTGACAGATGCTCCTATTAAAAAGGAAGAACATCTTATATAAGAAAATAAATAAATAAATTGAGTACTGCATTTAATCAATTGTCAATTGTAAATCAAATAGTAGAAGCAAATATGAGCTCAATATTCACCGCTAAACAAAAACTGAAAAATAGCAGAAGTTACATGCACAATGAAGGGCTTGATAATAACTAATAACACAATCCCAAAAAAATCACATTGTTGAAGGTTAACAAATAAATAGGTGGGCTTTCGCCAATATCCCAATCCCATACCAATGAATGATAACGAGAAAGAATGTCCAACTCCCATTCCCGTTTTGCTCGTGTCATTGCAATTTGTCTAGGCAAGAATCGCTCCAAAAGTGAATTCCAGTCCCTTAAAGATACAGAACCTCACAGTTAGTCGAAGCCAGAGAAGTACTAAAAATCGAAAATGACCAGTTTACTCACTAATACAAAATTAGATCACTAAACACTAATACAAGATAATTAATATAAATATGGAAAATAGCATACGTGCATGATTCAGGTGTGCTAACAAATCCAATCTCCGTCAAGATTTGCAAAGCAGAAAGCTGGGCAGCATCATCCCTTCCAATAGGATAATTACCCAAAATATAATCATGCTGCAACTGTAACAACACATCTAGGAATCAGTAAATCTATAACTTGAAGGTAATTACAGCTTCATACATAAACTGGATATGCTTCTATTCATTAGCAAGACTTCAAAATGAGAAGGCGTACTTGTACATAGGACAATATCACAAACATTGGATCTGTCACAGCTTCATCTGACTCACGAAATAACCTTTTCTTGAATATCAGTTTACAGTGCAAGATTTCTCCTTTACTTCTATCCTTTGCTGATTTAAATTCTGCCAGGAGATCCCCAATATATTTGTTATCATCTAATCCAATGTACTCCTCTGCATAACAATCAAAGGAGCAGTTTGCAGTTAGCATATTCGTGTTATCTAATAACTTATATACTGTATCAATCAAGGAGAAAGAAGACTTGCCACTCCCAGGATCAGGTGATTTGGAGCTGGTCACAACTTTACGACATTCAAACAAACTAAAGCTAGAGTAAGTTGAAAGTTTAATAAGCCCTGCAAGTTCCTGGAGCAAATATGAAGTTAAAGTAAGGAATAAAACGGTATAAACTAAACTTGATATAGTAAACACAAGTGATTTGCGTATCAAGAAATACGAACAGAAGCATATAAACTAACACAATCAAGCATCCTTTTAAGTGATAAACCAAATTAAACATAAATAAAATTCACCAAACCACATCATCTTGAATAAGAGAAGGCCACAAATTAGCATCCACTATGTAATACAATCACATAGAAGCATTAAATAAATAGTGAAGACCCACTATAGTCCCTAAAGTTTGTGTTGTACCAATTTAATCCCTAGAGTTTGTATACACTATAGTCCCTTAAGGTTTTTAAAGTGGGTCACGTTAGTCCCTAAAGATTCTCAAAAGTAGAGATAACATCTTAATCCATGCAGGTGAAAGTCATGAAATAGAAAGACCCAGTTTTCTGAATAGACTAGTAAAGTGACATCTTTAGGGCCATGCTCCTAGGTTAATAGCGATTTCTCTGCTTAACAAAGTGCTTCTTCTCATTTCTTTGATGGCGACGGAAGGCGAAGTGCTTTGGTTTATGGCATCATACTTCACTGCTTCCTAGTTCCTAGTTCCTAGTTCCTACCCACATATTTGCTTCTTTCCCTCATCTCAAGACCTCACTCTTGTCCATCGCCTCATCTCATGAGCTCACCCACAGGCCACAGCCATGGCCTCATCCACTCCCAGTCCCTACCTCCCACGGCCACACCCACTCCGTCTTCCAGCCATGTATTGCTGAAACCCAATATTAACAATGTTGATATGGCATGGCAATGGAACCACATGAAAGACACTAACATGAAACCCACCAATGTTAATATTTTAGCATTATTTGTGTATTCATATGTACAGGGTGTTAATTACATATATTTTTCCCTTGGCTGTAGCAGTCATCTTGCTACCCGCTATGGTATTTTTGGGGGCGGGACCTACACTCCACTATCTGAGATTGACTACCTAGCCATGCTCAACCTTTTAGCAACTTAGAGGTAGCACGTGTTTGGTTTTCAGTTTGCAAACAGAACTTCGACAAACTGGAAAGTTCTAGATTTTTTCTCAAACCAAAGTTTTGAGATCAAAACCCAATTTGCAAATAAACCAAAAGTGATTTTGCCAAACAAGAATGAATTAAGCTGGAACTCAGTGCACCAACCAAAATATGGTTTGAGGAGTGCAAACTTTGAGCCTAACATGCACTTAATCACTTAGAACTTAGAAGACACAAAGATTGTAAGAACCTAGCAATATTTACTTCAATGAAAGAGAAGAAAGACTATTTATGGATTTAATTGGTATCAAGTATCACGCCTATATAAAAGGAGATGCACTAGAAAGCCGCTGATCACTAACCTCTAGCTACTATTCATCTTATTGAATGCAAACATCATTGTTCTAGTAGTAGTAAGCATAGACAAATATAAGTAACAACCACTGCCTCGTCTAGCAGATAGCTTGTATTCACCTTATTGATGGTTAACATTCTTGAAAGTTTAAACACCCACAGAAAAAATAAACCGCTAGTTTAATGCTTCTTATGAAGCTTGGAGTGAGAAATGTATTGTCACCAGATACTCTTTAGTACCTTCATGTATTATTCCAGCTGTAGGTTTAAAGTGACTACAAGTCTACAAGTCATAATTCAAAACTTATATAAAATAGGATGCTGGATTACCTTCATCACATTGAGTTGATTCTATCAAGAGACAAATATTTTCTCAAAACATTCCAAATCAACTTCATTCAAGTAAATCACAATCTTTCTCTTATCTATTTCACATTTTTACCAACTTGATTTTTCAATCTTCCATAGCATTTGTAATATATTTACATTGGATAGACATGCATGCCATTGCAAATAGAAGCATGTAAGAGTTTCAAACTACCTCAACAGCATCAGCAACTGTTGTTGACATGTCATATGTAATTTCTTCGAATGTTTCGTCCAGGAAAAACACTATGGTTGTGAGCTTTCTGCCAGTCAACAAAGCTTCAATCTCCTCACGCCCAGGTATCATGTGCCTGGGGCCAGCCTTCACAGAACGCTTTAAAATATTTAATGTGTTTAATGCCAGGGCTTGGATCTCAGGATCAGTAGCCACATCGTGTGCTATTTTATGAACATATTCTGACAGATAACCCCCAATATCTTTACTAGGTGGCATGGAGGATGCACATAAATACATGAGCTCCCATGCTTTAATCAAGGATTGCCTGGTTTTGAGACAAGACAAGTATTAATCACTATTACAGTCTACACTCTACATGAACCACAGTGGATATAGCTTCAATGTCTAAAGGCCAAGAACAGATGAAGCATGAAACTTGACAATAAATCTAAAAGTTGCATACCTCTCAGGGTTATTTCTTGTTTGTTTTGATATCTGAACAAAAAGCTCGTCCCGGAGTTCTGAACGTTTCAAACTTTGCTTATATAGTTTCCCTACAAGCTCAATTCGTTCATCCAAGCTTATTGGAGTTACATGATCAGATGTATCAACTCCCATATATTTCAAAATCATCTGGAATAGTTTTGTTGCTCGACTTACTAAATCACCATTAATCTTAAGCAATGATGTAGGGATTGGTTCCTGCAATAATTAGTCAGTTTGATCCTTATACATTAAAAAGAATTACAATGACAGATATCTTGGAAAAACTGGTATTTGAATTGATTACCTTTTGGAAACACAACATGTCTTCAAATGTGAACTTTTCTCGAACTTGAGAACCCATAGATCTCTTTGTAAAAAAACCACGTTTCCCAGCAGATTGAATTTGTTTCTGCATCAATTTTAAAAACCCTTCCACCTATGGCAAACAACATCAACATCAACGGGAACATGGTTTTATGACTTTATCAAATGTTCATGCACATAAAGCAAGAAACTAAAAACCATTATTGATTCAGATAATTAATTAGTTAGACAAAGACAATTGAGATGCAAAATTAACAGGGCTGTCATATTATTTAACAAAACTAATTTGCTCTTAGATTTAAATATAAATTTCCCCACCTGGAATCTGTCAACCAAATGTACAGCTCCAGCGAGTTCTGCTGGAACAGCTATTGATGGAGTTGATGGTGTGCTGCAACAAACAAATCAAATAACCAGGTTATAAACAGGAGAATGTTGGAGCCACTTAGTTGAAGGGGAAAAAGCAAAATAGCATGTCACAATGAATAAGGTTGGCAATACAAGGATAATGCTTGAATGCATAAAATTCAAGTTGATAAATGTTAACCTTGAGGTGCAACTTCCAAGAGTTAATACTACATACTTTAAAATATATGTCAGTTCTAAGAGTGTGATTTGGATGTTGTTAAACTTAAATAAAGAAGAAGAAGAAGATTTACAGTTTCACGAGTAGAATTTGTTAGTGATTCAAAACATTTTTGCTTCATTAAATCAATTTCCAGGTATTAAGAATAAAATCTCATATCCTCAGAACTAGTCAAACCATAACATGTTGATTTTTTTCACATCAAGTATATTTTTCAACCTACCTAGAAGAAATGAAAATAAGATTCTGATACCTTATAATTCAAAAAAATAAACACACTACATTGTAGCATATAAACACCAATGTAGAACATCCATTTATATCTCCAAAAGAGAAGATTTCAACTCACGGTGGTGCGAAATTGGAGCTATCACTGTCATAGTCATCACCATTGCTAACAGTAGCATAGTTGTGTACAGGGGTATCCTCATTGTCATTGCCATTGGTAGAACTAAGGGAAGATCTGCTTGCTCTTGCATTCTGAGTTGTGGATGCAGGCATATCCATGATCATTTTGCTTTCAGTTTATCAAATCTAAAATACTCAAAAAACAAAACAAAACAAAACAAAGTCTGAACATAAGTAAAAAAAAATCAACATAAATTATTGAAAAGATAAAAAAAAATGCCAAACATTTGAGCATTTGATGTAAGAACCTAGCTCAGAAAGAAAATTAGAGGAGTGCAATTGTTCTTGAAAACTGAAAAATCCTAAAAAAAAAAAAAAAAAAAAACATAAAACCATGGCAATCATGAATTAAGCAAATGTATAGCAGGAACAAAAACTATTGAATAATCAAACTAAGAGGAAAGGGGGCGGGGGGGAATACACAGAAAACATCTACGACAAAAACCCATTTGTCAAATAAACACGACAAAAATCGTTGAAGGGCAAAGAAAAACACAAACCCAGGAATCAAAATGCTCCAAGCATCAAACTAAAAAAGCTCAAGATCGGTAAAACAAAGAAACTTTCAAGGACCCATTTGCTTGCAGGCACTAAAGTTTTACACTTTTACTAGAAAATGAACTTAATCACAGTCAAAAAGGGGAGGGGGGAGAAATCCAACAAAAATTAAAAAAAAAATGAGAAAAAAATGAAAAAAACAAAAGCAAGAAAAACAATAACAACCACCTATGTAACAGCGATGCAGTGTCTGAAAAGATTGTAAGAAGAGAGAGAGATCTGAGAGTGAATGAGTGAGTGGCCGTGTGAGCTGGTGAAGTTAAGTGAAAGTCACGAGATCATTATAAATGTAAAGGCTTTTTTGAAATAATCACAAATCAAATATCAGCTCTTTTTTCCATTTTCACTGAAGGGATAAATTGAAGGTTGAGATTACAGGAAGAAACATTATAGCAAAGCAATGTCTGTTCATCTGTACTTCTCTTCGCAACAAAGTTCTTACAATGAGACACGATAATGATATCGGTTCATTGGTTCAACCAATAAATTAGTACATTAAAGCAATAATATCGGTAATAAGCTCGGCAACAACTATTCATTTAGTTAGTAAGGATTGATTTATTGTTGGAATCTGTAAGTACATTTGTTATTTATTTATTTATTTTTTTAACAAAAGGGCTGTAAGTACATTTGTTATTTAAGTTTGGAAACCTGCCTTTATCTCCGTAAACCTGTGAGAGATTAACTCACCTAAACTTTTTTTTATTAAAGAAAAAAGAAATTATGCTCTACCAATAAAAAAAATTAGATTCAATTATATTTTCGGTCATTTATATCATCTCAAGATTTAGTTTGATCTTTAATTTTGCATTAATTTTATTGAAGTATTAATCTTATTGAAATATTCAGACTCATTAGCAAAAATTGGAAAATATTGTTAGAATCTTGAAAAATTTAAGGCAACCACAAACAGGGATGTTGCTTCGACAACGGTGGATCAAGATGGTTCACAATGGTGATTGAGTGTTATGATCAAAGATGACAATGTGATAGATATATGAATGGAGATGACAGTTTGAGCTTTATCGATAAAGCATTAGGAATATATGTCAAGCTTAGTATTAGCAAAATGGGACTTCGCCCGAGGGCTTCCGCCCGCGGGCTCTGCCCGCCCGCCCGCATTTTTTTGTGGGCAGAGCACAAGTTTTAGCCAAAAAAAATAAATCATGTCCGCTCGTCCCGCCCATTATTTTTCGTGGGCGGGCGCGGGTGGCCCGCGGGCTTTTATATTTAAAAAAAAAAAGAAAATCACCTTAGTGACATACACGAATTGCGGGCGCCCGCCGCACTTTTTTTTTTAAAAAAGTTGTACTAAAAACAAAGAATGAAATATTAAATTAAATGTTTTTTAAACGCGGGCCGCCCTGCCCGCAATGCGGGCGGGTAGGATCTGAAAATTAGGTCCTAAATATTTTAACGGGCGGGCCAAGTGCCGGCGTGGACCATGCCCGCCCGTCCGTTTTGCCAATACTAGTCAAGCTCTATCAATAGAAGAGTAATAAATGTAAATATTACAGATAAAAACTAAAATTGTTATGACGAAAGAACTAAATTAAATTTTTTGAAAAAAAAGAAAGTGAAGGATGAAAATAAGTCGAAAAAAAGGGTTAAAGTAAATCCTGATAATAAGATAAAAGACAAAAAATGTAATTAAGATAAATATTACTCACCCATTTTTTTATTTGTCTTATTATTAAAAAACACATCTTTTAAAAAATGTAATGATAAGTTTGATTTTCAATAAAAAAAATTCTCAACATACAATTTTTCTCTCTGTAATTATTATTTTGTTTCACTATCTATGTAAATATCATCATACTAAATAGAGGTAAACATTGAAAATATCATTTATCTTGAATTTTTAAAAAGGATAGAAAAATAAGAATAAAAAAGATTTATAAAAAAAACAAAAACAAAGAAGAGATGGAGTAAAAGAAAAATTAATAATGTTATCTTTTAAGTTACTATGATATTTCATTTTTTGTTATAAAAGTTTTTTTATTTAATTTGATCTTAATTTTTTTAAATGGGTTGTAAAATGTTTTTTTAACCTTACAATTTAAAAAAAAAATACCAATTTAAATATTTTTTTATTTTGAACTTAATAGTAATATAAAGATTATCAATTTTATTCAGTATCAAAAAAGTTGTAAAGAAAAAGTCATTGAAAATTAAATTAAAATAATAAAAGGTTTTTATATTGTAAAAACTCGATCCTATATATAAAATTATTTTGGGAAGTTTACTTTTATCTCATTTATCCTTATTTTAATTTTCAATAAATTTAATTCCTTCTTTTCACAAACACCTATATTGAATTAACACTTTTTAAAATCTTAATAATAAATACTGGTAAAATTTTGAAAAAGTATATCAAATATTCATGTTTCCAATGTCACTAACAAATTTAACCTTTTTTTTTTGTAAAAGTGAAAAACACCAAAATTATCTTATGTGTAACACCCCGATTTAGTAACTTTAATATCTTTTTATTTAGTAAAAATTTGGAAATTTTTTTTAAACATCATTGGTGATGTGGACATCAGTTCCTAAAAACATTTTTTTCAAACGTTTCTTTACAAAATAAATCGTTCAAGTCCCACATCACGCTTCAAGTTCCAAATCGAAATATTACCAATATCGCGCTTTAAAAATCTTTCTTCCATTTTCATAAAATATTTAATTCATCATAATAAACCATGCTTTAATAATGTTAATTCTACATCTGGTTACATCCTCAAAGTAATAAATTTCCAAGAACATAATGTTCCATCAATATGTTACATGAGGCTAGAGCATTTATCTTAGTACATATCAAGAGATTACAATACAGACTCAAAATGTAACATCCTAACTTTTTAACTTAAAATACATTACTTAAAAGTAATGTTTTCAACAAAAATTTAAAACTTTTATAGAAAATTTGGTGGAGTTTCGTTTGAATTATGGACTTTTCCCAAAAATATATTTTTTAACCTGTCACAGTCAGATCAGTTTATACAAATAAATAGGAATCAATTAATTACATTATAAGTGGTTGTAACATTATTTGAGTTCATCGATGAGAGGATTTATTAATATCCTTCACAACCACCAATACTTTTATCAAAAATCATTATAAAGTCCTTTTACAAGATAAAGGTGTACTTAGAAATTAAGAATAAAATTTAGCACTTTAATGAATCTTTATATACTAAATTCGTTACATCACGGAATCTTAGAACGGTTGCACTATTGATGTGACTATAAGGTCATAGTCATTAGCATACTTTCTTCCAATGATAGTATACTTTTCTCGGCATAGATAATATGAAAGCCCTTCTCCATTGTACCTAAAAATGACAACTTAAGAGGTCATAAATTAAGAAAAGCACTTAATAACAATAATATAACATACATATACCTATGCAATTTAATGCTTCTTTCACTTTGTTATTATTCGTATTCATACTTTATTTTCCTCTATACTTTTTTTTTGGTGTACACCAAGGGTATCCCCCAGCCGACAGCCGAAGACTAATCCCCTCCGAGACGTAGAGATCACCGAAGTGGGTTTTGCCTCTACCAACAAAGCATTTTCCATGCCCACGGCAGGGATCGAACCCCTAACATCATGCTTAAGGAACCCAGCTATCTACCAATTGTGCTAGGCTTTGTTGGTTTTTCCTCTATACTTTTGTACTTATACAATTTTAAACATAATTATGAACTATTGTTGATAATACATAGCATAAGCAATAAAATGCAATGCAACTTCTCCATTTCCCTTTTCATAACTTTGTAGTTATTACTACGCTTTCTTTTCACTTTTCGTAACATCGTAGTTATTACTATATTTTTTTACTTTTACTTCGTAGTCATTGCTACGTTTCCTTTTTCCTTTTCTTTTCCTTTTTCCTCACATCGCCCTCCACACTTTAGGAAAGACCAACTAGGAGTAAATGTGCCTCTACCAGTGTATACACTGTACTTCACGAGAACGTCCATCATACAATGTTAGGAACCATCCTCTACTAGTTACGAAGTATTTAAATGACCGATAAAACTATTATAGTGTGAACAGGACCTGTAACACCCTACTAATAATTACCCATAATTATCCCATAATGTAAAATAGTGACTTAAAAATTTCTTTTTAACAACTAATTTATTTCTAAAATCTCTGTCAATTCGGACAGAGTTTCCTTTGTTTATTGGATAATCCAAAAATTTAGTTTTCCTGTAACCTTGTGCAAATCATATATATATATATATATATATATATATATATATATATATATATATTCATTTCATCCAGAGCCAACAGGGCCAAAATATCCATAGTATTAGATCCATCTACGTCATAATATAATTACATCAGAGATAGCAGCAAATGAACAACTTGTGGAACTGTAAAAGTTTTCCCAAAATAATATGCTCCCTACCCATAGGAAGATGTCCTGGATAACCCAAAAGAATGATGCTTTACAGTGCATACACAAAACAAAGACAACATATACCAAAACCCCTAATATAACCAGGACTACACAAAGACCCCTAAATTCCCATAATCTACTCTCCCTGTGAGGGAGAGTGCACCTGCTCGGTCGGGGGTTGTGCAAGCTCAATCTCAGTACCTGTAAAAATAGTAAGATGGTGAGCATTACACATTGTAGTGTCTAAGATCTGAATGTAGTGTCTAAGACCTGAATGTAGTGTCTAAGACCTGTCCCTAGCTCAAGGATACTGAGAGATCAGAGAGCTAACAGAGTGATCTGATGTTACTGTGTGATTTCTTTGGTATTCTAGGTATCCAGTTGGGATAGCTAGGGTTTACCTAATCACTGGTGTGTGCAAATGTGCATTTAGGGAGTGAGAGAACGTACCTGAGCCCCTTGCTGGAGACAGCTATTTATAGGGTGGCATTGTACCTTTGGGCCTGTACGGAGGTCCAACAAGGCAGCTGACGTGTCCCATTTAGGATAGGGGATGAGTCATTCATCCTTATCCTGTATTAGAGGGTCTGATCCCTGTGGCAAGTTAGATCCACGCGCCCCTAGCTTGGACTCTTAAGGGGTGGAGCCCATATGGTCGGTCCAAGGTCGCTAGGGTGGGTCTTTGAAAAGTGCTCGGCCTGAGTAGGCGTAGTCTATATAATAGGTCATTTCGGTCGGCCGGGTATCATAAGGGCAGGACCAAGGGTCGGTCCACAACATAAGCCCCCTAGCTCGGTAAGACTGTTTGAGTCTTGGGCCGAGTTGAGAGTTTCTTGTTTTATGGTTGGGGTCGAAGTGGACCGAGTGCCTGGGTAAGGGTGAGGCGATGGTTTTTGTTCCTTCTTATCCTTAGTATGCTCCGCTGTCCCTTCATCTGGGCGAAGAGACGTTTGGGTTCCTTCCAGCTGACACGTGTTCTATGTGTCAGTTATGTCATTATTGCGCGTGTTGATATTTGGGATTTTAAAAAATTTTGTCCTATGGCTGAGTGTCACGTTTTATTTTTTTGTGGCTCAATATGATATTGGGCTTTTATTGTCAGGCCCAATTACTCAAAGAACGTTTGGGGGGGGGGGAGTTCCTTTTTGAACTTAACTGCCCTTTCGTTTTCCCTTTTTTCATTTCTTCCAAACTCCCTGCACTCTGACTACTCATTTGTTCCCTGCGATTTTCCCTTTTAGGACTCCAGATTCTTTCTCAGTCACATTCACGCCATTTTCTTTCTGTCACCTTCTCTTGACGCTGTTGCTCCTTTTTGCTGTGCCAACCAGTTCGTGCCAGTTTTCCTTTCATCTCAGGTATTTCATTTGGAATTTCTAGCTTTGTCTTTCTCCTTTCTTTTTCCAATGGACTATTCATTTCTGGGTTCTTAAGTTTCCTGGTTTCCTAGTTTTTCTTAGGCTTTGTGCTTTTTCTGGGTTTTTTCTGGGTTTTTTCATTTATAGTTATGGGTAGCAAGTGATCATGGTATGAGAAGTGGTCTAAGGTTTTGAATTTGAGTGACATTGACGATTCTTCTTCTTCATCGTCATCTTCCTTTTCTGGAACGGAAATATTAGATTTCCTACCATCACCCTTCCGCCACCGCGTTGCGGATCCTACGGTGGAGACACCGTTAGCTGTGGACTTTCCCCAAAATTCCGCAGAAGATGAAAGTAGAAGATTAGCATATCGGTTGGCGGAGGAGCGAGCGCAAATAGCGTCACGATCCTCAAACCGTTCTTGGAAAAACCTTTCTGGGGGAAAGCCATAAAGGTTAGAGGAAGATGTAGTCGGCTCGGCTATAGGGTGAATTGAACTAGGGTTAGGGTGTCTAAAGATGTTGATTTTATAGATTCTGACGCCGAGTCATGTTCCCTTTCCCCAGGTATGGTTCGTCGGTGTATCTCGCATCTTCATGAATTTCCTTTACCACTGAATGCTGAAGCTTATGTTTGGGTTGATCTGGAGGTGCTTGGTACAAGATCGGCTTTAGTTGCCAACAATCTGGGCCATATCCGAGCTCATGTGCTCCCATGCCCAACTGATGAGGCTGGGACTTCTTATACAATTAGCGCTCCGTCAGTTAATGACCGGGTGTGCACCTTGATTGAGAATAATCGCAGGGAGTTCTTTATGTATGAGGAGGTTGTTATAAGGCTAGGCATTAAGATGCCCTTTTCGGAATTTGAGATTCCTCTGCTGCGGCGGCTGCGCTTGGCTCCTACTCAACTACATCCTAGTGGTTGGGCCTTTGCTCGGGCATTCCAAAGGTTCTGTGAGGCTCGGAGGTTGGCTTGCTCAATCCGAGCGTTTCTGTGGTTATATGTCCCCCAAATAAATATTTTCGAGAAAGGGTCGACCAAGAGGGCATGGGTGTCATTGAAGGCTCACAACGACCATGCTTTATTTGCTAAGTTTACCGATTCATGGAAGACCTTTAAGCCACTATTTTTTAAGTATCAATTCATCGGAGAGGGAGCTTGCTGGTTTATGGAGGGTGATCAGCCTCAGTTCCCCCTGTCCTGGTCTTTCGACTTTTCTAATAGGAACCCAAAACTTTATCAATATCATTATACCAAAGAGTTGTCGGATGCGGGGAGGCATACTTGTGATACTTTTTACAAGTATCTCAAGACGAACGGTCAAATTGACATTAGGAATATTGTTATTCTTCCTAAAGAACTTGTGAAACCTGAACTTGGTAAAATTATTATTTTTTTAACCAAACTCTTGGACTTTTTTGCAGTCAGAATGTCTAAGGTGAACAAAGCTGCTGCTCGCATGAGGGAGCTTGCTAAGGTTAAGTTGGCTGAAACGACTGGGTCTCCGAGTGCGGCTGCTTCCAGCGAGGCAACTCAGTCCGTGACAATTGCCGTGGCCCCGCCCTTAGGTGCCAAGGTTGTACAGGAAGCGCCGACACCTACTGAATATGCCGATGATGCTGCTACTACCATCCCCTGTGTTCATGTGGATGGGGAAGAGGAGGAGGAGGAGGAGGATGGTCAACCTTTGGCCAAGAGGGCTAGGCTGGATAAGGGAAAGGGTAAGGCGATTAATTTGCTGAAGCCACTGAAGTCATCTTCAGAAAAGTACTTGTGGTTTAATATTTCTGATCCGAAGGAGGAGACTGTCTGGGCTCGGAAGTTGCCGGAAAAGTTTGTTAACATGGTTTATACGCCTAATCATAAGAAGAGGCTTCTGGACCAATCTGCTAACACTTTGAAAAATAATTGTCAAATGTTGGGCAAGAATATGCTGAGGGCGGCGAGCTATGCCTTTCACATTGCTGAAAATGCTGAAGATATCAGCGCAGCTCTTTCAGCGGCTGAGAGGGAGAAAAGGAGGGCTTATGCCTTGCAAGTGGAAGTTCTGCTTACCCAAGTCAAAGAGTATGAGGCTGGTTCCCGAGCATTAACGGAGGCTAATACCGAGCTTCAGAGGAACCTTGCTGACTCCGAGAAGGCTCGGGAAACTGCTGAGAAGGCTAAGGAAGATGCTGTTGGGATGAAGGCGGAAGCGGAGAGGTTGTTGCAGGTTGCCCGAGAAGAGCCGGCTGTGGCTCGTCGCCGGAACACTGAATTGGAAGGGGTCCAGGGACGACTAACTGAATCTGAGAATGCCGTGACCGGTTTGGAAGGTGATCTTGCTAAGATGCGTCGGAAGGCATTAAAGCACAAGGTTTTGGCTAAGAGAAATTAGTTCAATTGGGATCATGCGACGACCGATTCCTTTGTCAATGCTATTCAGCAACTGAGCTTTATGAACCCCGGGATTCGATTTTTAGGAGCAAATCCGACCTTTGGGATTGTGGATGGTCGTGTTGTTGACTATAGCCGAGGGGACAGGGAGGTAGATTTGTCAGCCCCCAACCTTCTGAATCCTCTGGACCAAGCCAATCAGGAAGAAGAATATTTTGATGGTTCGTCGATCGTGCTTTCCGAAGACGAAGAGTAGTCCTTTTCTTTTTATTTCTTTGTAGTTTCAGTGAAGATGTTGACCCTTTTGTAATTTAACCCGTATGTTAAGACTTGGTTACTTTTTTAGTTTGCAATTCATTATGCCGTTTTATCTTCATGGTTCCAGTGTGGATGAGGTTTATTTATTTCCTTCGTTATGAACTATTATTGAGATTTCAGATCTCCGACCATTGGCCAAGGTGGGATCCTCGGTCCTCGGCTGTAAAAGCTGTTAAGCTTTTTAGCCGGGCATCTCTTAAAGTACTTATTATTTTGGTTTATAAGTCCCTATTGGAAGTTCATTGCCAAGGTCTTCTAAGAATTGGTGGCGAGCCGAGAGGAAAGGGTTAGTATGTTAACAGAAGAAAATTTGAGACTGAAATGCTGTAAAAAGAGTTCTTCATTGAGTTCCTTCAACTGTCTACAAGTAGTGAATGTCAAAATACAAAAAGCATTGAAACGACTAAACCATAAAGATGCTAAAATAAATGACAACAAAGTAGATAAAAGTGAAACAAACAAATTTTAAAACCAAGGTTGAAGTTCTGCAAAGGTGATTGTGGGATTCCAAGTATTTTCAGCTGTAGTAGAGCTTGAGTTTTGTGGCATTCCAAGTGTTGTTTAACTGTTTCTTTGTCAATGTCTCCAGCCTGTATGCTCCAGATCCCGTTTTTGAGGTGATTCTGTAGGGTCCTTCCCAGTTTCTGGCCAGCTTTCCTTCTCTGGCATTTCTCAGACCAATGTTAGCTCGCCTGAGGACTAGGTCCCCCACTGTGAAACTCCTGGGAACCACCCATTTATTATACTCTCGAGCTTGTCTTTCTTTGGCCTTCTTCTCTCTGGCCGCCGCGAGAGCTCGGATTTCATTACTGAAAGTTAGTTCTTCTTTAATGAATTCATTATTTACTTCAACTGGGTGCTCCGACACTCGAAATGTAGGAATCCGAGTTTCGATTGGTAATACAGCTTCGCAACCGTACGTGAGTCGGAACGGGGTTTCTCCTGTGGAGGTATGTATAGTCATACAAATTGACCATAGCACCTCGGGAAGAATATCAGCCCATGACCCTTCCGCTTCTAGTAGCCTTTTCTTTATACCATCAACGACAATCTTGTTCACTGCTTCTGCTTGCCCATTTGTCTGCGGATGCTCGACAGACGAGAAATGGTGGGCAATGTGGAAGTGGTCCACCAATTCTTAGAAGACCTTGGCAATGAACTGGGTGCCATTGTCGGTTACCAGAGTATGCGGGATGCCAAAACGAGCAATGACTTGCCTAAGAAAAAACTTCTGAATTTTGGTTGAAGAGATTGTTGCCAAAGCCTCGGCTTCGACCCATTTAGTGAAATAATCCACTGTGACTACTACAAACTTTAACTGCCCAGGGGCCATTTTGAACTTCCCAATGATATCCATGCCCCATTGGTAAAAGGGCCATGGGGCGATCATCGAGTGAAGTTCAGCTGGTGGTCGCTGGTAAACCTTTCCATGAAGCTGACAGGATTTGCATTTCTTAACATGGTCTGAAGCGTCATTTTGAAGTGTGGGCCAGTAATAGCCTGCTCGAAGGACCTTGCGGGCTAAGGCTTTTCCTCCTACATGATGGCTTGAGATTCCTTCATGAACCTCGGCCAAGACGAGCTCTGCTTCCACTGGGTTCAGACATTTCAGCATGGGGGAGTCTATCCCCCTTTTGTACAGAGTGTCGCCAATGATGGAATAATGGGCTGCTTGTTTGATTTTCTTTTTAGCTTCCAACGGATCTGCCGGCAAGACTTGGTGCCTGAGATATTGTTTAATAGGGTCAATCCAGTCGGTAGCCAAGGAAACCGCTAGAACAACGCTCGGTTCATGAACAGTCTCCTGTACTAAACTCTTGTTGTTCTCAGGGCCCTTGGTGCTGGCAAGTTTGGAGAGGATGTCTGCCCGTCCGTTGAAGGCTCTTGGAATATGAGTGGTAGAGAAATTTGAAAAAATATCAGAGAGAGCTTTGACCTGTTCCAAGTGTTTCTGAAGAATTGGCTCCTTGGCCTGAAATTCTCCATTGACCTGGGACACCACCAGTTCTGAATCACTGAATATTTGAATTTCCGAGGCCCCCATCTGATGGGCCATACGCAAACCAGCTAATACCGCTTCATACTCTGCCTGATTGTTGGAGGTGGGGAACTCGAACTTCAGGGAGTACTCAACGCTGAGTCCTTCAGCGCTTTCCAGAATTATACCGGCCCCAGCCCCTTTGCTATGGCTGGATCCGTCCACGTAAATCTTCCAAAGCTGTGGTTTGTTGGAGTGATGAGGGTCTGAAAGTTCTGAGATAAAATCTGCTAAAATTTGAGATTTGATAGTTTTTCTTGGTTCAAAGGTTATGTCGAACTCCGACAGCTCAACTGACCAAGAAACCATTCTCCCAGCCAAATCAGGTCGGTGGAGCACCTGCCTTATTGGTTGGGTTGTCCTGACTATGATGGGATGGCTCTGGAAATACTGCCTGAGTCTTCTAGCAGTAACCACCAGAGCAAAAGCAAGCTTTTCTATCTTCGAGTACCTCGTTTCAGGTCCCTGCAGAGCCTTACTCACGAAGTACACTGGTTGCTTGGTCCCTGAGTCTTCTCTGACCAAGGCCGAGCTTACGGATGATTCACCAATTGATAAATACAAAAACAGAATCTCCCCTTCTCGAGGGCTGGTGAGGACGGGAGGGGATGACAGATATTCCTTCAGTTCGACAAATGCTTGTTCACAAGGTTCGTTTCAATGAAAGTTTTTGTTCTTCCTAAGCAGCTGATACCACGGGAAGGCCTTCTTGGCCGCTTGCGGGAGGAATCTAGAAAGAGCCGCCATCCGACCTGTCAGTCTTTAGACTTCCTTCACATTGGACGGATTGTGCATTCTTAGAATGGCTTGGCATTTTTCCGGGTTAGCCTCGATGCCTCTCTCTGTAAGCATGAAACCCAAGAAAGCCCCTGCAGGTACCCCAAAAGTGCATTTCTCGGGGTTAAGCCGCATATTGTGCTTTCTAATTCTGGCCAAGACAGCAGCCAAATCATGAGGGTGGTCTTCTTTCTTTTTGCTTTTGGTTATCATGTCGTTTATATATACTTCAAGGGTGGGGCCAATCAGCCCAGAGAAGACCTTGTTCATCATTCGCTGGTATGTTGCACCAGCGTTTTTGAGTCCGAAGGGCATCACTGTGTAGCAGTATGTGGCCCTCTCGGTGATGAAGGCCGTTTTCTCTTGGTCAGGGGGGTACATTGGAATATGATTGTACCCTGAATATGCGTCCATAAAGGAAAGGAGCTGATAACCAGATGAATTGTCCACCAACTTGTCAATAACAGGGAGAGGATATTGATCTTTCGGACATGCCTTGTTTAGGTCGGTGTAGTCGACGCACATGCGCCACTTCCCGTTCGACTTCTTGACCAGCACAGTATTTGAAAGCCACTCAGAGTAGTTAACTTCTCTAATAAATCCCGATGAGAGGAGCTCAACCACCTTTTCTTCAATTACTGCAGCCTTCTCAGTTCCCACTCTTCTTTTCTTTTGAGCGACCGGTTTAGCGGTCGGATTGACACTAAGATGATGGCATATAAAATTTGGATCAATCCCCGGCATGTCTGTCGAGGTCCAGGCAAAAAGATCTTTGTTTCTTTTCAAGAGCTCGAGCATTTCTGCTCTTGTGTTCTTGGAGAGGTTGGTGCCCAATCTTACTCTTCTGCTTGGGGTTTCCTCATCCAACACTATGAATTCCCATTCTCCTTGGGGGGTCGGCCTTGTGTCGTCCTGATCGGACCTAACATCGAGGTCCGTTAGAAGCACGTTTCCTTTGTTCAGGTTCAATTTAGGTTGAATTTCCTCTGGGCTCTTGAGTTTCGCCAAACTAGCGTTATAGCATAGTCTGGCTTTGTCTTGCTCGGCTCTGATTGAGACGACCCTTCCATCAGAGCCTTCAAATTTCATGGACAAATGAACGGTTGAAACAACCGCACCAAAGGCTTGCAAACAGGTCCTGCCGAGTATTGCATTGTATGCCGACAGACAGTCAACTACCAAAAACTTGATAATTTCAGTTCTTGCAGAGGGTTGGTTCCCGAGTGTTACCGGGAGTTGAATATGTCCTTTGGGGACGACTGTGTCCCCTATGAAACTAATCAATTTCCCCTCAAAAGGGGTCAGATCAGAAGTCTTCAATTTCAGTGCTTCAAAAAGATTCAAAAACATGATATCAGCAGAACTGCCTTGGTCGACAAATATTCTTGCGACCTCATAATTGCCTACCAAAGTAGTTATCACCATCGGGTCGTTATGGCCCGGAATGATTCCTTCTAGATCTTCGTCAGTGAAACAAATTGGGACACTTTTTGAAGCTCTCTTGCGAATCGGATGGTCCTGGATAGCTAGTACTTGATTGATATATTTTTTCCTGTCTGATCTGCTTTCACCTCCCCCTGCAAATCCCCCAACAATGGTGTTGATTCTGAGGTTTTGCGGGGATTGATATATGTTAGCTATCTCTACCATAGCTACTTGTTGGTTTTGGCCTCAAAATCTCGAGAGGGGGGGGGGGTGAATCGAGTTTTATTATGTATTGAAAAATTCGTATCAAATTAAATAATTGATTTAAGATGGAGAGATTAAACGAATGAAACGGATCGCGAAAACGATAGAAAAATAATAATTGAGTAGCGCGGAAACGTAAAAAATTAAATATGCGGAAAGTAAAAGAGATAGGGATAGAAAAGCTTGCACCGGAGAATTTTATACTGGTTCAGCCTTCCCGTCGAAAGGCCTAGTCCAGTCCCCAAGCGACCCGCATGAGAGTTCTTATAACCAAGCAATAGAGCCGCACCCTATTACAACCAAGAGCACCCCGCACACTACTAAGAACCTCCGTTCGCTAGGGGCCTCAATCACACAGCAGGGTTCCTCGCCCTACGAATGCCTCAACGTTCAACTATGGGATTCTCTCCCTACCACTAAGGTTGAATACAATTGATGTGAGTGATTAAAATAAGTATCACGTGTTCTCAAAAACACAGATTCTACAATAAGCTCTTATGATAATGAAGAAGAAGTTTGTCTTAGAGTTTTCGCAGCCAACAAGATTTGTTCTTCAAAATATTAGAAAAATGAAAAGCAGAACACTTTGAGAAGAAGAAGAAAAGAGAACGTGAAATTTAGAAAAATGTCTGAACGTAAACCTTTTTTTGAAATGTTGGAGTGATCTTTATTTAAAAAGAAAAACATTTTAGAATCAAAAACGATTTTGAATTAATAAAACAAAATAAAAAAGGAATAAACAAAGATTTGAAATAAGTTTTAAAATCAAAATAAAATCAAAACGATTTTCGAAATAAAATAAAGATTTGATTCTTAAAACCAAAATGGAAATAATTCAAAATTAAAATCATTTTTGAATTTTATAAAATATATCAGAATCTTTTATATAAAAACAAATCAGGAAATAATAAAAATGATTCTGACACGTTTTTCAATAAAACATGAAGTAATCGATTACTTTAAGGAATAATCGATTATTTCTACAAAAATAGAAATTCTTAAATACATTTGAAAAACATGTAATCGATTAGGCTAAGGATAGTTAATCGATTACATCACTCCTGTTCATTGTATGATGCAACTTATGATAATCGATTAAACTGAGGAGTTAATCGATTATTAAGCCTCTGGTTTGCATATGATGCAACATCATGTAGTCGATTACTACAAGACTTGTAATCGATTACTAAGCCTCTGAAAAATATATGATGCAACAATTATAATCGATTACTTGACTGTTGTAATCGATTACTTTCCTAAGAAAGTAACTGATTAACAAAATTCAGTTAATCGATTACAGCTTCTCTGATTTTTCTATGATGCAACAGAGTTAATCGATTACTACAAGAGATAATCGATTACTCTCTTTTGCAATCATATAAATATGCAGAGTTTTGTAACATCAACTATTTTTACTCCGATGAAATGCATAAAAACATTTTATATGCAGAAAATATGTTTTTCTTCTTCTCTTCAAAAATAAAAACTTTGTTGGCTTTGAAACTTCTAAGTAAACAAAAACTTCATTACCTTACATTTGATCTAAGGAGAAGGTTTCTATTCTTAGGCTTGCTTGAGTCTTCAATCTTGACCCCTGCACTTGTGAGCTTGAACTTGAGTTGGCTTGTTATCATCAAAACATATATTTGCATTAAACTTGAAGTCCATAGAGAGTTTGAAGCATGCCTTCCAACCAACTTGACTTCCAACACTCCCCATTTTTGATGATGACAAACAACCATTCTGATATGCTCTTTATTATCTGCATCACAAGTGTTACACAAGCAAAAAATAGATATATAATAATAAAACCTTCCTTAGAATCACTAAATATAGGATTAATTCTTCTCCCCCTGTATGAATGCTTAAATAACATATATCATTTTAGACAAAAAACATCCTTCAGAGTATCTCCCCCTGAATGTATTAGCCATGAAATATCAGAATCTCTCTCCCCCTTTTGTAATCATCAAAAAGATGTGCAATCTCCCCCTGAAACACTAAGAAGATGCATCAATAATAACATGAGAGATAAAAGATTCACATATTCAAAAGAGGTGAGAGGCAGAAGTTAAACCAATTTCTCTACGAATAAAAAAGAAATTTTCTTTTGGAAGCGGTTTCATAAAGATATCAGCCAACTGCCGCGAAGTATCAACATACTCAATAATGCAATCACCCTTCTAAATATGATCACGAATAAAATGGTGTCGAATCTCTATATGCTTCGTGCGAGAATGTTGCACTGGGTTTTTGGTAATACTAATAGCACTGGTATTATCACATTTAATAGGAATGTGATCTAGACTTACACCAAAGTCTAGGAGTTGCTGTTTTAACCATAAAATCTAGGCGCAACAACTACCCGCGGCTACATATTCAGCCTCAGCTATAGATAGGGTCACACTAGACTGTTTCTTACTAGCCCATGATACCAATGAATTGCCAAGAAGATGACAAGTGTCGCTAGTGCTTTTTCTATCTACTTTGCAACCAGCAAAGTCAGAATCGGAATACCCAACAAGATTACAAGACGAACCTTTGGGGTACCATAAACCCATATCAGTTGTGCCAGACAAGTATTTCATTATTCGCTTGGCAGCAACCATGTGCGTTTCTTTTGGATTCGACTGGAACCGAGCACACAAACATACACTAAACATGATATCCGGCCTACTTGCCATTAAATAAAGAAGTGATCCGATAATACCTCGATACTTTGTAGTTTCTACGGATTTACCTCCTTCATCTTTGTCCAAGTAACATGATGTGCTTATCGGTGTTGCTACTGCCTTGGCCTTATCCATGCCAAATCTTTTCAGTAATTCTTTGCAGTATTTGGTTTGACTAATGAAGATTCCGTCCTTCGCTTGCTTTATTTGTAATCCCAGGAAAAAGTTCAGCTCGCCCATCATATACATTTCGAACTCTTCCTGCATCATAACCTTTTGAGATATCCCCGATAATCTGATCTATAGGATGGTGCCTCGATGTTCTCCATTCCTTAGGCAAATCAGCGTTGAGTTCCATAGATTGTTCTTGATTTTTCTCCTCAACAGTTTCAACTGAATTTCCATTGCTTTCGGAATGCTCCTTCCTTTTAGCATTTGGCTCCTCATCCTCGTCAATGAATAAATCTCCAAGAATACCTGAAATGTCATTAACAGATACCTTTCCCAACTATCTGGGATCGGATTCGTCAAATGATACATGAATAGATTCTTCAATAGTATTACGAGATTTATTGTATATCCTATATGCTTTGCTCGAAGCAGAATATCCAAGGAATATACCCTCATCAGCTCTAGCCTCAATACTTCCTAGATTTTCTCTACCATTATTATGCACATAACATTTACATCCGAAAACTCGAAGATGGGAAATATTTGGTTTTCTCCCCTTGTATAGCTCATAAGGGGTTTTCTTTAAAATAGGCCTAATCAAAACACGGTTCATAACATAACATGCTGTACTTACTGCATCGGCCCAAAAATATGCAGGCAAATTCATGTCATTAAGCATTGTTCTAGAAAGCTCTTTTAAATGACTGATTTTTCCTCTCCACAACTCCATTTTGCTCTGGAGTCCTTGGAGCGGAAAAATAATGCTTAACTCCATGTTTTCGCAAAACTTTTCAAAAAGATGATTTTCAAATTCTCCACCATGATCAGTTTTAATGGATGCAATGCTCAAATGCAATTGGTTTTGAATAATCTTGGCTAGCTTTTTAAATTCATGAAATGCGTCATTTTTATGAGTAATAAAAAGCGTCCATGTATACCTAGAATAGTCATCCACAATAACTAAACAGTAATAGTTGCCACCAAAGCTTTTTGCTTGACACGGTCCAAAAAGATCCATATGTAAAAGTTCCAAGGGCCTTTGAGTTGAAACAAGATTTTTAGACGGAAAAGTAGCCCTTGTGAGTTTTGATTTTGAACAAGGATCACAATTTTCAGAAAAGGAAAAAATTTTGCTTTGGCAAACCAACTACTAAGTTTTTAGAAGAAATTTTATTTAAATGAGCCATGTGGATGTGACCTATTCTACGATGCCACACCCACGATTCATCCTCTTTAGATAATAAACATTTCGCATCATTTGAGGGAATTGAATCAAAATCAATAACATAAACATTGTTTATCCTGCGAGCAATTAGCTTAATAAGATTATCAATTTTTCCTTTGATAATACATCTATCAGAATCAAATATAACCCTATTGCCCTTATCACACAATTGACTAATACTTAGCAAATTGTGCTTTAGGCCCTCAACATGCAAAACATTTTCAATGCAAGGGTTAGGAGGTGTACCAATTTTACCGATTCCGATAATCTTTCCTTGATTGTTATCTCCGAAAGTCACATGTCCTTGGTCCTTAGGCACGAGATGCGAAAATTTAGATTTATCTCCAGTCATATGTTTTGAGCATCCGCTGTCCAAGTACCACCATGCCTTCCTTCCTTCCGGAGTAACCTACAAGCAAAGAATTCAAGGTTTCTTTTTAGGTACCCATATCTTTTTGGGTCCTTGAGCATTAGTATAGCCATAGTTTAAATCATGCCACCTTCTAGCTTCATTGTCCGGTTTAACGAACTTCACTTTTCGGTGTATGCATTCATGTGCACCATGGCCCTTTTTACCACAAATATGACATATAATAAGAGGTTTCTTATGATTACTGGCAGGGACAAAAATGGTACTTAGTTTCTTTTGATGTCTACCGGGTTGATATCCTAAACCCGCTCTATTAAAGAAACATTTTTGTCTACCTAACATTAAATTTAAAGTATTTCTACCTTTTGTAAATTTAGCAAGGGTTTCTTTTAAATCTTCAACTTCTTTAACCAAGTCCTTGCAGAATTTACAAGAAGAAGAACTAGCTTTAAGCTTAATGTCGTTACACGAAGTGTTTGAAGAATTTTTTAAAGTCAAATTCAGCTCCTTATTTTGATTTTTCAAAAAATCATTTTCCTTAGTAAGTTCTTTATTCTTTTCTAAAATGGAAGCTGAATTTTTCTTTTCTAGAGAAACCAATAAGGATAACCTCATTGATTCCTCATGTAACTCTTCAAATGCTTCTTGTAATTCATCATAAGAAAAGTTAAGTTCAGTAGTTACCTCATTGTCGTGAGCCATCAAGCATAGGTTGGCAGTCTCCTCTTGTTCGTCTGAATCCTCATCCGAACTTCCATCATTCTCCAGCCACGCCAAGTATGCTTGCTTCCCCTTCTTTGAACTTGAGGTGCCTTTTTCTGAATTCTCTTTCTTTTTCAATTGATAGCAGTCTGCTCTAATGTCACCAGGCTTGCCACACTCATGACATATAATGGTTGAGCCTCCACTTTTATTTTTGTCTCTCTTGTTGAAATTTTTCTTCCTCAGGAATTTCCCGAACTTTTTCACCAATAGACCCATGTGTTCATCATTCAATAATTCTTTGTCCGAGTCACTATCTGGTGCAGGTGCTTCAGCCTTGAATGCCAAACTTTTAACTTTCTTGTTCTCTTCTTCATGCTGAGCCAACCTTTTTAGTTCACTTTCGTGTTCTTGTAATTTTCCAAACAGAGTTGCCAGCGTCATTGTTGAGAGATTTCTTGATTCAGCAATTGCCGTCACCTTGGGTTGCCAATCTCTTCCCAAACACCTTAGAACTTTGTTGATGAGATCCTCATTGGTGAACTTCTTCCCCAATGTCGTCAGTTGATTTACAATCATTGTGAAGCGCTTTTGGATTTCTTGAATCGATCCTCCATCTTTCATTCTGAATAGCTCATATTCACCAGTCAATGTATTGATTCTTGACCTCTTTACTTCCGTTGTACCTTCATGCGTGACTTCCAGCGTATCCCACATTTGTTGTGCTGTCTCGCATGTTGATATCCTGAAAAAATCATCATAGCTCAAAGCAGATGTTATAATATTTTTCGCTTTCAAGTCGTATTGGACTCTACGTTCCTCCTCCTCCGTCCATTCAGCCATAGGCTTTTCGACGGTGTTACCATTAACCACATAGGTAGGAACATAGGGACCATTTACAACAGCATCCCAAACTTTTAATCCAACTCCTTGAATAAAAATTTTCATACGGGCTTTCCAATACGCGTACCCTACCCCATCAAACATGGGAGGACGGTTAATAGAACTCCCTTCACCTCCAAACAGAGAGTTTGAAGCCATACTCTTGAGACGGTTAAGTCTTAACACAAGAGACTAGCTTTGATACCAATTGTTGGTTTTGGCCTCAAAATCTCGAGAGGGGGGGTGAATCGAGTTTTATCATGTATTGAAAAATTCGTATCAAATTAAAAAATTGATTTGAGATGGAGAGATTAAACGAATGAAACAGATCGCGAAAACGATAGAAAAATAATAATTGAGTAGCGCGGAAACGTAAAAAATTAAATATGCGGAAAGTAAAAGAGATAGGGATAGAAAAGCTTGCACCGGAGAATTTTATACTGGTTCAGCCTTCCTGTCAAAAGGCCTAGTCCAGTCCCCAAGCGACCCGCCTGAGAGTTCTTATAACCAAGCAATAGAGCCGCATCCTATTACAACCAAGAGCACCCCGCACACTACTAGGAACCTCCGTTCGCTAGGGGCCTCAATCACACAGCAGGGTTCCTCGCCCTACAAACGCCTCAACGTTCAACTATGGGATTCTCTCCCTACCACTAAGGTTGAATACAATTGATGTGAGTGATTACAATAAGTATCACGTGTAATATCCCGCGTTTTTCCGACTAGGTTAAATGAAATCGTATTAAAGAAAGGTTTTAAGAAATTGTTTTTTTTCAAAGAGTTTTCAATGAGTATTTTATTCGATTTCGAAGTAAGGCGATGATTTTACGGGGTTTTGATAAACAAATATTTTTATGAGGTGAAGTAAAAATATTTTTTTTTATTGAATATGGATTGACTTTGTTAATAAGAGATGAAAAATGATTTTTTTTATTATTGGTGATTTGTTTTGAAAATGAATTATTATGGACTTTCTTAGAAGTATTAACTTCAGATATTCATAACTTTTTAACCGTAACTCCGATTTTTATGATCTTTATATCAAAACGATCGTATCGAAATTTAGTTTTCAAAATTGTATTTTTCATAATTTTCTGGGCTGGTTTGCGAAAATTGTTTTTCAGTGTGAATAAGGACGAATTTTAGAGAAATAAATCATGAAAAATAGTTTTTGATTTTTAATGAATTTTTCCTTTTGGGATTACCTTTAATATATTAAAATATGATTTTAGAAAATGAAGTAAGGGCCATAATTGCAACCAATAAGTACAGTTTATTATTTAAAGGAAAAGTGTTAATATGCATGATTAATTAAGTCAATTGGTGTGTGTGCTTGAATTTGAATGTGTGTTTGATTTATGAATGGGTGCCAATATGTGTGTGTGTGATAAATTGATGAAATATGAAAGTATGCTTATATGTGTGTATGATTGTGATTAATTGCTTGATTATGTAAGTTAATAATTATAAATAAATTTAATTAAGAAATAAAAGTAAGGCATGTGTGTGTGTGCATGAAGAAGATATATGTGTGTTATGTGTGTGAGTGACAAGTGTAGGCATGATAGGTGTGTGTGTGTATGTGTGACACTTGTGTGTGTGTGTGACTAAGCTAGTTCAAGAGAAAATAAAATAAAAAGAAAAGAAAAGAGAAACTTGGGGACCAAGTAGAAGTCTTAGGAAGTCAAGACTACCCCCTTGATGTGTGTTGGCCGAACCAAAACCAAGACCAAGGGAAGAGAAATAAAGTTTCACTCTTAGCCCATTATTTCCATTCACATCTTCCATCCATTCTTCCTTTCCTTCGTCCCTTTCCTTCATTCTTCCATTTTCTTTTCACTCCAACACAAACACACTTGGTGTTAGAGTATTATCAAGCTCAACACCCATAGAAAAAAAAAGAACCATGGAGAGAAAAGAAGAGAGAACCGTGAGGGAGAGAAAAGGAGGAGATCAACCCAATAGGAGTCCTTTGAAGATCAAGGTGTTAGAAGACCTATTTCTTGGTATAAACCAAAGACCCTAGAAGAATTAGAAGTAGTTTTGTTTGTGATCTTGTAATTTTACTTTCTTTTCTTCTCTTGCATGTTTATTTCTATGCACATATGTGTAATCTTTTGTTAACTATGGACTCTTAAGGACTTAAATTAATTTGTAATATGTGTAGTTATGTTTAATAATTCGGTTGGTGGTGATCATGATAGATCTTGACTTAGAAATAAGACATCTACTATGTTTAAAAAGCTTAATGTTTGATTTGGTTTTAAAGAGATTTTTGTGCTCACGATTTTATTTTTCTTGTTTGATTCGGTTTTGTTTGCATGAAAAGGAAATTATTTTTTAGAAAGAAGAGTTTAATCTAAAGCATGAAAAATTTTGGTAGATGAACTCCTTTTCTTTATGTGTGTGTTCGGTGATAGCTTGAATCTTTAAGAATGAATTTTAATCAAAGAATTTAGTACATGCATGTGATGATTTAGTGATCAAGAGTATGCTTTAATGTTTGTTTTGATTTTTCCTTGAAGTCTTGATTATGGCTCTTAAATATTAATGCATGTGTAAATTTTCTTAAGATCTACAAATGATAAGTATGTGCATGTCTAGATCTAGGTTAGTTTAATTTGATTATTGATTTTTTTTAAAAGGGCTTGATTTCTATTTTTGGATAATGAATGAATGAACAAATTTGTTAAATAAAGAGTATGCTGAAATGGTGAATATGTGTGCTTTTGACCTTGAAAAATGATGATTGTGTGTGTGTTAAAAAATTCTGAAATTTCGTCCCTGACTTAATTATGTTAAAATGAACCTCTCTGAATTTTTGGATGATTTTTGGAATCAATTTCCTATTTTTATAAGAGTAAACTTCGTGAAAACAATTTTGAGAAACCAAGTTTTTTAGTTTAAAGAGAAATATAATTTTTGAACTTGTGCTGCTTGAAATTGTTTGAAATTTTTATGGTGGCTTCCTGAACCTTTCTAGATACTCTCTGTAAAATTTGAAGAGATTTGGAGTTGAATTGATATTTTTACCAAAGGCAAAACAGTGAATCACTTGGTTCAGATTTTCTGGACTTAGTGACTATTATAATTAGAAAAATATGATTTGAACAACTCCAAATAATCTGGAAATTTTATGAGATAGTCTTGACTGTATAAGAAAGAGTTATACCAATTTTTATGAAATTCTGAGTTGAGAAACTATTTTTAATAATAACATTTTTGTCTCAGTCCAGCAACTGTACCATGTTGTTTTTCATGTGAAAATTGATTTGAAACCTAGTTTAGGATTGTTTAAATGGCTTGAAAATTTTACTTGATGAACTTTGGCATATATATGTGTGTTCTGGAAAGTTTGAAGATTAAACAAATTAATTTGATATAGTTTGGATTTTATCTTTTGTGTTTTGTTTGTAGTTACACTAAGTTTTATTTGAGTGTTTTTAATGAATATGAATTTGTATGCTTTATATTATGACCTTGGCTGACTTGTATGATAATTGTGATGTTTTGAAATGATTGGATGAGTGATTGTTTGATGGTATGTTTAGGGTATGCATAAATGAATTACTTAATTAACCAAGTGTTGTGTTTGATTTTGTAATGAGTTTTGAAAATTAATTGATTTTGAAATAGTTTAACTTGATCTAATTGAATAACTTTGGACCTAATGGTTGCTGCCCTTAATTCATTTCACAATGTTAAGTTTGAAAATAAATTATTTAAGTGTTTATTTTATAATAAAGTATCCTATGAACTAAAGAATGATTTTTCGGTGTTTTCGGGTTTTCTGAAAAATGGTTTATGGACTAGTATACTTGCTGTCCAGATCCTATTTAAATTGTTTTTCAATCTTTAAAACTTATTTGGTTGGTTTAAAGTTTAAGTTTTAAGTGGTGTTTAACTTAAGAAAGATTTGTTTTGAAAAAGTTTTAACGATTTACGATTTTCCGACGAGAAATAAAAAGAGTTTTCGAAAACGCTCGATCCTAAGTAGGATGATTATTTAAGATAGACTAGTAACGATTAGTATCGTCTATGTAGTACAAGGTGCGTATGAGTCGAGTAATGGAACGGCTGACGTGTTGGGAAGGACTCACTATGATTTCAGAAGCTGGAGCGTGAGGTGAGAGATGCAGTAGGCCTAAGCCGTCGTGACGTTTAGACTCAGTTCTAAACTGAGTTCGTCATGCGTAATTAGAGTCAATGTCATACGATACATGCTGCATTATCATACGTGATGCATATATGTGTATGATGTTTACCTATTTGTTAAATATGATGCATGATTGGTTTTATTATTTATTGGATTTCTCTGTGAGTATACTGTTGAATATGTATTATTCTGTCTGGAAAATCTGGAAGAGTGATTAACGATAGTAAGCATAATGAGAAGGAGTAAGACTCAAAGTTAATTGGAAAAGTTGAATGTGGTAATGAGAAAAGAGTAAGATTTGAGAAGTATGAGAAAGAAATAAGTTGAGGTTTGAAAGAAAACGTGAATGAAAAAAAAGAAGAATGATATCAAAGGCTGTATGAGTAATGGAATACAAAGAGTTGTGATTGAAGAAGAGTAATGTGGTTGTGAAAGTGAGATGTGGATGGAAGGGAGATGTGATTCCTCGTTCACGTTTTTGGGAAGAAGCTTAGTGTTGAGTTGAGCTTGCTCCTCCATTAAGACTCACCCAAAAATGTGATTTTTGAAAAAAGTTTTGTGAAAAGAGATATTGAGAAAAGATGAGGAAAAGATGTTGATGATATTGATGAGAATATGCTGAGTATGAGTTATGTGAATTGAGATGATGAGAATGCTGAGAATGAGATGAAATTGATATGAGGCGAGATGCCATTGAGAATTTAGGGGGAAAGGATTGCGATTAGTGGTCGGGCTTCGTTGAAGGGATGCACCAAGGACGAGCCGACTGTTAGGATTAAGCTGATAATTAAAACGTAAAACTCTAAAAGAATTAAAAGACATTTATAAACGCGATGAGGCATAAGTGTAGTATCGAAGTAGTGGAGATGAAGGTACCCCGGATATCAAAGATATTCGGGTTGTGAATGCAATAGGGTAAGCTAGGGCGGTAAAACGCCATGAGGCTTTGAGTACTATTCTGGGCGGAATGAATCCCACATGTGGCGTACTAACGTGGTAGGGACTGGGTCTAATGCCGTGGTAAGTTCTGCACCTGGGACCGGAATAGTGCTGTCACCCCTATGGCATTTCAGGAACAGTGAGAGGGTCTGGAACGAGGCATTTGTGATTGCCGCTGAGAGTGTGCTTTGATATATATGTGAATTGATATGATATGATTTGAGGCAAGGCCTCCTGGTCTGGGACCATTTGTTGTGTGACAGCTGTCGTGCCCGCGTGGTAAAGGTCCTGTACTCCTGTTTGCTTCTGACTAGGTTGGGTGGATGACCGAGGAGATGTAGACGTATGTACGAGTTCAATGATGTGTCCCCCTCATCATTGAGCGAACCGTTTGATAAGACTTAAGAATAATGAAAGATTACAAGAAAGAAAGTATAAGAATTTGTTGGAGAGATGATGATAAGACTTGAAAGCTTGAAGGCTTGTGATGCCAAAGTGAAGTGATGAGTATTGTGAGGAATCATGATTTGATATAATTGGTAGTCTGTGATACACTTTGTTTATGATTGCTTTCTATATGCTTACATGAATTTGTTTGTTATATGCATAGCATGAGTAGTTGTTGCATGAGAATTGTTAGTCCCTATGTCTTTATTAGATACCTCTAGTTATTGTTATACTGTCTGGTCATGTTGTACTTCGGGTATACTGACTGTAACACCCTAATAAATATTACCCTTAATTCCCAAGTATTAAAAATGTGAACTTAAAAATTCATTTTTATTACATTAAAATCACCCGTCAGACGGACGGAGTTTTGTCTGTTTTTCGGACTTTCCAAAATTTAACCTGTATAAACAATTTTCAAATAAACAACTAATAGCCAGCAGGGCTTCAAATTATATTTCTAAATCATATCAAGGCCCCATGGGCTCCAAATATATCAGAGTAATAGCGAAAAATACTAAGTTTGAGTGTCATAACCAAAACATATAACTTGTCAAAATAAAACATCCTAAGCCTCACTTAAAATATGAATAACAAATTTTACATCAAAATAGTGTAGGAGGCTTAAGTTCATATTATTCTTCCATATCCCATAATAACCCTACTCTCCCTGTAAGGGAAAGTACTCCTGCTCGGCCGGGGGCTGTGCCAGCTCAATCTCCGTACCTGAAATTGTAAGGGAGTGAGCATTGCACATGAAATAGAAAGCAGTTTCTAACTAGACATAACAACCCACTAGGTCAAACACATTTAGAAAATAAGCAAATATTCACATATTTCACAACATACTCATTTCCTTATTTCCATATTCATTATTCATTTCAACATCCATTTTCGTTATTCATTTCAACATCCATTTCTTTTACTTTTATATCTTTTCACACACTTTCTTCATATAGGTACATCACCTCAAATCAGAGGCCAATGCACAGTTTCATTCACCACAATTATCACTTCAAGTCAGAGGCTCTCATTCATTTCCTTATTTAAATTACGTGTCCCTCAGGTCAGAGGTCAACACCCATTCATTATACTTCATTCTGTGTCCCTCAGGTCAGAGGTCAACACTTCAATCTCTTAATTCGCGGTGTGTCTCTCAGGTCAGAGGTCAACACACCCATACACATTCTATCCAGTGTCCCTCAGGTCAGAGGTCAACACTCATTAACATTCATTTCATCTTGTGTCCCTCAGGTCAGAGGTCAACACTCAATTACTTTAATTCATTTTGTGCCCCCCATAGCAGAGGTCAGCCTAATCATCACTTTCCATTAATCGTCACCTCAAATCAGAGGCCAACGCACTTATCACATTTTCATTTACCATTACCTCACATCAGAGGCCAAATCATACTTCATCTTCTTACACAAACAATTATAACATATACATTTGCTCATTCATACGATATCCACATTCTTAACACAATTAAATACAATGGCACACATTCAACACCTAATCATTCTCATCATAAACCATTTATCACAAGTTAAGGAATGCCACCTCAAAACAGAGGCCAACATATATACCACATTCTCAATATTCGGCGCCTCATTTTAGAGGCCAAGAGTTATTCACTTTCTTGTTCAATCAATTTTAACACATTTAAATACAACAACACACATTCCACAACTAATTATTCATGTAATCACCTTATCCATTTCCTTTCTCAGTTATCACAATCATACCAAATAGTATTCTCTTTCATAGTCCAACATTTATATTACACTTCATTTCAAGTTACATATTTCACCTTCTTACCTATTTGCTTTATCACCACATAATAAAATCACCTTTTACTTTTTGTTTACACAAAATCATTTGCTTCCATATCCGATATTCACAAGTTCAATTCATAAGCCATGACCTTTGTTCACAATTGACAATATTTAACATTTAAACTCATTTAGCATTTAGGTACAAACACGCACATTCATCACATATAGTCGTTTCCATTCCATTTTTTTTATTCCTATATCAATTTACTCCATAGCACCGACATTTACTTGCAACATCAATCAATTATTATTTTATCCACAACTTGACAATTAAACCAATAATCATAAAAATCATTTATGTCAACTTCACTTTCACATTACCCAATTTCTCATGTGCTTCAATATAATCATTAACCAAATTTCATTTATCAAATAATTCATTCTTATATTATTGGGTTTCCTTTTCCTAGCCTTAACATCCAATCATCATGCACATTTAATTAATTAGAATTTCATATTCAATAACCTAGGGATTTATAATCTAATGTTCTCCCCTAACACATAACCCTAACAAGCATTATATACTAACTAGAACCTACTCCCTAGAACAAGGCAAAGCTCACCATATCCACTCCCTTACCTTAACCAAAGAGAGGGAAAGTGGAAGAACCTAAGCCTTCGCTCCGCACGCTCCCAAAACAAAGAGCTCCAACGCACGAAGGTAACGAGAGTGATGATAATCTTCCCTAAATCAAAGGAATGGGATGAGGATGAAATTATTGCCCCATTTCAAGAGGAAATTCGAATTTCCCCAAAGAAGGGAAAGAGAGAGAGAGAGCAAATCCAAATTAGAGAGAGAGGAACTTCAAGAATCATGAATACTTACTTGGAGAGACAAGGAGGGACTTGATAATGGACCTTGGAGTGATTCCCTTAAGGTTTGGTGGATTTGGGATGAGAGGTTTTGTGCCCTAGAGAGAGAAATTTCGAGTTCTTTGGCAAAAATCACGCGTGAAATGCTTTTATTTTTTTCCACTGCAGGGTCGTTTAATCGATTATTAATCGATTAAGGGTTTCAAACATTCTGGACTTAATCGATTAAGCAGGATTATCAGCACCCCGACTTTGAATGGTCATAACTTCTTCGTTACCCGTTGGATCTTCCTCAAATTTTAAAGCAAGCTTCCCTACATACCAATCTTCACATCCAACGGTGGGATTTGTGTTTAGAGTTGTAAATCTTTTATTTTGAATTTCCTAATATCCTATGTTGTTAACCCTAAATCAAGCCTTTAATCCACTATTTTTAACTCAATATCATCATTTCCTTCACTCTAAGCTTGGCCATCATCAATTATACTAGGAATTAAATTTGGGATGTTACACTGACCATCTCTCCTACCATGTTGTCGTGTCGGGTTACTCCGATATTGCAACGGGTAGATGGACGACCCTTTGGTGGAATTTGTACTTTCGTCTCGATGCGGTTTCGGCAGTGGGCTTCAGCGAAGAAGACTAGAGGTCAAAGATAGTAATAGGTAATTCCCTTGAGTACTGTATCCCTTGCAACTACTTGGTTACATTGTCGTATCATTCTGAACCCCACTTGGTATTTTATTGAGTATGATTTTTAAGGAAAAAGTTTTTATGAAACAAGATTTGGAAATGTTTTCTCGAAACCGATTTATTAGGCCAAGTTACAAAGCGCGATGTTAAGTAACATCTCGGTTTGGAACTTGACTCGTGATGTGTGACATGAGAACGTTACTTTATTTCAATTAAGTTACTGAAATGTTTTTGAACCGTAAGCTTCTCATGTACATGTCACCTTGTAAAAAAAAAAAATTTCCCAAATTTTTTACTATATTTTGTTAAAGAGATAAGTGTTTTCAAGTTGCCGAAATCGGGGTGTTACAGAATGGTATCAGAGCATGGTTGACCAAAGTAGCCTGATGCATGGGCTGACATGTTTGCTCGTGTGTGTGTCTGTCTGTGTGTTAGTGTTAGACTTACGATGAATGAGGATAGGAGTACGAAGTCACGTGAGCATCTCTATCATACCACCTCTATCGTTATATCTCTCTATCTTCGAAACGTGTCAAGAATTTGTCTACAATGGTACGAGGAACTGTGACACCCTTACGGATTACCCAAATATAATATAGTACTTAAGCTCTAACATTGGATAATATATGGACTTGCGAGTATTAAGAAAATAACCGAAATAAAATTTTCCTTTTTAAACGGGTGCACAAACCAACACTTGGAATTCTTGGAGAATAAACCCTAAGGCATTATAAAACAGTTATATTGAATTCGGCGATTTCTAAAACCTTTTCGAAAATTGGGTAGCATTCGTCTCTTAGAATCGTTCATATATTATGGAGAATAACAGAAGCTACCCTTACTTTATTTGATAAAACTAATACCATTGAATAGTTTTCACAGCCGAACTCTTTAAATGGATTAAATCAGAGTAAGCGAAAGTTATAGGACTATGCAACTGATAATAATATAAACATAGATATATATACATAAGTATGAAAAGAGTGATAAGTACATAGTCCCCATATCAAGTCTCCAAGTTCCAAAATACAAGTCCATAATCCGATCTACATAGTAATATGACCAAAGCCCTAGAGTACTCAAAAAGTATATCTACAACGTATATACATAACCAAAATATGAACTCCAGGGGTGGTCACGTAGATCCGGTAGCATCAGATGTAGTAGTAGTGATAGCAGCAGTCTCCAAGTAGTAAAAAGGGTAGTAGCATCATCATCATCACAGCAGCAGCAAATCTCCTCCACAGCCTCCACACATCGGATCCTCTGATCCTCATCATATACCCTATACACATACCTAGGGATCATCGTCCCTCCAATAACTCCCAGTAGAATGCACGACAGGCTCGCTCCCACTCTCGTCCTCCACCGGATCCTCCTCGATCTCATCCGAGGGAGAGTGTACCCTACCACTGGGTACCGGGTCAGGTGATGGTGAAACCCTGACTGGGCTCCTCGGATCAGAAGGGGGAGTCTCCTCGCGGACGACTCTCGAGGTAAAAGGGTGAGAGCGGGTAGGTCGAAAACGGAAACTATGGTAAGAGCGAGCTGGTCGCGTGGGAGGTGGTCTATGGTAAGTGTAGAACGGGGGTACATGCATAGTGTATATGATGGGAATCCTAAATCTACGAGGACGGAATCAGATCAACGGGTTCGGGTGATAGAAGGTAATCTCTACCTCTCCCTCGAACACCGCGCGATGGTCCTCATAGATCCATGTGCCACTAGGAAGTGGCCGGATCTCGATGCAAGCAATGTAACGAGACATCACCTACAAGGGCATACGGGTAAGCAATTCTATAACATAACCAATAGAGAATAAATTGTGCATTATGAATATGTAAATATGCATCAATTGACAGCAATCACATATAACACTTAGCAGTTAATGAATGCACATAGGATGCTCACACTTATTTCATTTATCACAATTAATTTAAATGAATGGCATGATGCATGACTTTAGCTCTCAAGCCTATCTCCATCATACTATGTCACTCTCTGACGTCCATCCCTGACAACCCAGCACTCAACAGTGCGTTGTATTTCTAGGTATACAACAATTCGTACATTCACCTAGAATGTACACGACAAGCTTGGTATCCATGCCACCCGAGCATATCCCGTCATCCAAACGGACCGTCATCCAAACGGTATAACCATATCGGCATCCACTCAGCCGACCACGTCAACGACGTGTCATCAAGCAAGCGTATTGGCACTCCCAGAGGCCCTCCACATGTTTACCAAAAACATGATATTCGTCCTACCATCCAAACTCCAATATGAATGCGTTAACTTTACTCAGAAGGGATTGATTGATGTTTTACCCTTTTATTAATACACTACGTGCCTCCCGAGCAACGTATCATTATTCAAATGAAAACATCATAACGTCAATCAATTTCCTTTAAGTCCAGGATCACTTGGTTTATTGTCCTTTAAGAGTTACAAAATGTTTTAGAATTAAAAATGGTATTTTTGAGTATCTGACTAAAAATACTCGAGTGTTTTCCAAAATACTCGAGTAGTTTATCGTTTTCCAGATTCTACTCGAGTGGTTCATAATTATACTCGAGTCGTTCATGTCTTTTCAGAGATTTAAGTTTTCAGATCTTCATAAATATACTCGAGTAATTCATGAGATACTCGAGTATTCCATTACCTAGAATACTCGAGTAGTTCATATATTACTCGAGTGTCCAATCTGATTCTCAAGTTGGTGCGCCAATTTTCACTCTGGTGCACCACGAAATACTCGAGTGTTAAGCCAAATACTCGAGTATTTGCAGACAGAACAGAGTGAAACTTGGTTTTTACATACCTTTTCAATTTCTAAACATTTTTAACCCAAACCAATGATCAAAACAGTTCACATACCATATATTGAACATGTTGCAATACTCATTTCATATTAAATAACCAATTTGACAGAGAATCAACCATTTATGCATAGTTTACACAATTTAGCAACTCAACACCTCAAATTGCTAAATAAGCATAACACTCATAAAACAATGGTCATTTAAGCTTGCATGCATGATATAAAACTTGCTCAACACAGTTTTAGAGCAAAGCTTGGTCTCCAAACCAAAGATCCTATTCAATCTAAGCCCTTAGAGCCTCTTGGTGGCTCTCTAACACAAATAATGGAATTTAATCTCTATCTAGTGAATATAATTACTTCCCCTTACCTCTCAGACGTGAATCAAACAAGAAATCTCCCAAAGAAAAGCTCCACAGCACCCAAAAGCACTTTAACCCAACATGCAGAGCAGTTTTGAATACATCACCAAGATTGAATTGGTTTACATGGAAGACAGAGATAAAAATTGGGGAAATTAGTATTTCTAGACTCTATGCAACATCATCTAACTAAAGGAACTGAATTTGAGACTCAAGGATTCGTGAGCTTACCAGAAATCAAGATCAAAGTAAGCTCCAAGCAACACTTTGACAGAACAAACTCCCACTTCTCAGCTCCAATTCTCCCAACACACTCACTCAATTCTCACGATTTTTATGTCTATACAAAGCTCGTGATGTGAGCTTTGTATTCGTGTATCACTCAAGCCTTAACACTCAGAATTGAAAGAGAATCGAAGAGAACAAACTCAGAACCCTAACTTCATCAACAAAGCAAGTTTGATCAAAAATTCTCAGCCAAGGATCGTTGATGAGCTTAAATAGGAATTGAGGAGACTCATGCAGGTCGACACGACCTCCCTGGACGTGGAATGAAGATGATTTCGTGTCACCAACACGGAATCGTTGGTGCTGACTCACCAAACGCACTAACTCGTGCAATTTGACCTAGAATACTCGAGTTTTTCAGAAAATACTCGAGTATTTTTCCCAATTTTTGAAAAATGATTATTTTATTTACTTTCCCTCCAAAATCTTTCCTATAATTACCTCTAGGTCCCAACCCAGGGACTAATATGCAAAATACTCATTTTAGGCATTTATCATATTTATTAAGTCAATTCACACACATATACCAACTATATGAACACATATTTTAATCAAGGATTAATATGGAAATAATTAATTATAATTAATTTATAATTAACATTTCATTAATCGGGGATTAAAATTTTGGGGTGTTACAGGAACGGTGATCAGAAACATACGGAGACTTTATTCTTTGTGACCTGAACCTCTCTTGACTATTGAAAACCCTTTTGTTGAGAATCCCTTTTTATTTGTAATGACCTCTGAGCTATTGATATGCGACTTTGTTTTGGGACTAGAACCCTCTTTTTCTTGTTGAAACTCCTTCTTATGTAAACCCTGTGTGTTGTTGAGTTGCCTTGACAATACATTTGTTTTCTCTAAAAGCCTTTCATGAAAACCTTAGACCCTGACACCTTATGCCAATCGACTAGATATGCCCAAGTTATAAGGTGGACGGTGAGGTGTTGTTAAGGAAAGAGTTATAGTGGTTGAGGAAAGAACTGTTGGAAACCAACAAGCGGGCTAAGCAAATACTAGAGGGGGGGTGAATAGTATTTTGAAGCACTAATACCAAATATTTCGATTGATAATTGAAGAATGGAGCTAAGACTGAATTTTCTGGAATCAGACACAAAAGACTCGAGTCTTTTGTGAAATACTCGAGTTTTTCAGTGATGAACAACTCGAGTCTTTTCTGAAATACTCGAGTTTTTCCTATCAGATAGCAGAAAAACCAGAAACGAAAATTCAGCAATTTAACTCAAATCAATTCAATAATAAACAGGAACTTATCCAACAGAATAGCAAGCAATCTAAATAACTTTTAAACACAAAGATTCCTTGAACTTGCTACCTAATTGTATAAATCCTAATTGATTGAAATGACTTAAGTCTATTGAGCTAGAAAGTAGATTAAAAGCAATAAACCAACACTCAAGCAATTTTATCCTGGTTCACTCCAACAATGAGCTACATCCAGTCCTCCTAATCACTTAGGAGTTTCTACTAATAATCAAATTGTTAGAAATTACAAAGGATTGCTTGAGAATGGCCTCACTCAACCTAACCCTTTCAAGAGTGTACCAAACTCTTGATTTCTACCCCAATTTGATTCCGGTGATTGAAGAACTCTTCACAAAGCTTCCTTGAACTCCCTTCAAGAAACTCCACCGGGCTAGGAACCTCCTAGTCTTGTGCTTGAGAACCTCTCAAGACTTCCAACACCCTAAGCCACTTAGGGTTTGCTTGGGAACAATCCAAGACTTTGAATAATCAAGCTTTTTGTATGTGTATTACTAATCTCACAATGGATTAGCACAAATAAGCACAGCTCAATGTAAGAATTGAGGCCTAAAAACTCAACTTGGAATAAAATGACAATATGAGTGAGAAGTTGAGCTTTTTGGGAATTAACACTTGAGAAGAGGAAATTAAGAAAGCTTGAATCAATGATGTGTTGTTGTCTTGTTTGTTCTTGCACAAATTCAAAGAGAAATTTTACAATAAGGTTCTGAATTCTCTCTTGGGGTTGGATGATACTCAAATGCCCTCAATTGAGTTTTTGAGTCTCTCCAACGTTCATTTTTGCTGACTGGACAAAAATACTCGAGTCTTTTGGTAAATACTCGAGTCTTTTTGGTCGGTCACGAGTGAATTGGTGCACGAACAAGACTAACGGTCATAATTGCTGACCTGGCACAAATACTCGAGTTTTTCTATAAATACTCGAGTATATACTCGAGTCTTTATCAAAATACTCGAGTATTTTGATCAGATATGGGAAAAATTATTTTTCAATTTTATTTTTCCTCTCAAGTATTAATTTTTGGTCAATCTCAACTTAATAAACATATAAAAATTTATTCCTAGAAGAGACTAACTATTTCTACCCACTCTCAACCACTCTAAACATAAATTAGAAATTTACAATTAATATTTGATTGAGAATGATTGGACACTTGTCTTCTTTTCTTGACTTCTTGTTGATGTTGATGTTGCAATATCTTCAAGGCATGATTTGTTAATTATTTTGTCATCATCAAAACATAATCCACATAATTAGGAGCATTGAATTCACAAGAACAAGCACAAACGGATGTGATACCTTAGAATAAGAGTACCCCTAGAACCTTGAGTAAGATAGTGGAGTGTACAAAGGGATTAAAACCAAAAAGTTTGGTAGTAGTCTAACCCAAGTAATGGTATAGATGGTGTTAAGATGGTGGATATCTGGGATGAGTCTGAGGGAGTTGAAGTTAGAAAAGCTCTAGTTGGAGTAAGTGAATGATTGGGGTAAGTGTGAACCTCCAATAGGACCATAAGACCAACTAGATGAAGTGGTGGAATTGATGGATAAAACCTTTAAGTGATGACCAAAATCAGGTTAAATGACCAAGATTTGACGTTTTAATGGACATAGATGACTGTAAGCTGTGGAGTTAAGAGTGTCATTAAGTGCTAAGATCGTTAATCTAAAGGATAAATCCCTAAGTTGGAGAATTTTTAGTGGTTTAGGTAGCAGAATTTAAGATGATACTAAGATAAGCTTGAACAAAGTGATGGGAAGTTTTGTAAGATAACCTAGAATTCGTAGATGTTGGGAGATTTTATGACTTTAGTCCTTGTCAAATGTTATTGGATAGATGTGATATGTAGGAATATGATTCGTCAAAGTTGGGGTGTAAACGGAGATTTTGAGGATTGTAATGACCCACCTAGGCTTAAAAAAGATGGGAAGAGTTAAATTAAGGAAGCAAGACCATGAGGAAAGTAGTATCCTTGTCATGATTGGCATAAGTGTGCTATTCATTTTGAATTTTGTTTCGAAACCATTGAACCCTTTGAACTCTTATTGACAAAGCTATACCATTAGTATTCCATTATTGTGTCTGATGATGGAATGACCCAAGAAGATTACCTTTGAGAAAACGATGCATATGTGACGACATGAAGACGACGACCGTTGTTATAGATTGGGAGAAGCACTCCAAGGAATTCGACATTCGTTGATCGTGGAATTCTGCGAAGCATTTCTCGAGGACGAGAAATCTGCAAGTTGGGGAGAATGTAACATCCCGCGTTTTTCCGACTAGGTTAAATGAAATCGTATTAAAGAAAGGTTTTAAGAAATTGTTTTTTTTCAAAGAGTTTTCAATGAGTATTTTATTCGATTTCGAAGTAAGGTGATGATTTTACGGGGTTTTGATAAACAAATATTTTTATGAGGTGAAGTAAAAATATTTTTTTATTGAATACGGATTGACTTTGTTAATAAGAGATGAAAAATGATTTTTTTTATTACTGGTGATTTGTTTTGAAAATGAATTTTTATGGACTTTCTTAGAAGTATTAACTTCAGAAATTCATAACTTTTTAACCGTAACTCCGATTTTTATGATCTTTATATCAAAACGATCGTATCGAAATGTAGTTTTCAAAAATGTATTTTTCATAATTTTCTGGGCTGGTTTTCGAAAATTGTTTTTCAGTGTGAATAAGGACGAATTTTAGAGAAATAAATCATGAAAAATAGTTTTTGATTTTTAATGAATTTTTCCTTTTGGGATTACCTTTAATATATTAAAATATGATTTTAGAAAATGAAGTAAGGGACATAATTGCAACCAATAAGTACATTTTATTATTTAAAGGAAAAGTGTTAATATGCATGATTAATTAAGTCAATTGGTGTGTGTGCTTGAATTTGAATGTGTGTTTGATTTATGAATGGGTGCCAATATGTGTGTGTGTGATAAATTGATGAAATATGAAAGTATGCTTATATGTGTGTATGATTGTGGTTAATTGCTTGATTATGTAAATTAATAATTATAAATAAATTTAATTAAGAAATAAAAGTAAGTCATGTGTGTGTGTGCATGAAGAAGATATATGTGTGTTATGTGTGTGAGTGACAAGTGTATGCATGATAGGTGTGTGTGTGTATGTGTGACACTTGTGTGTGTGTGTGATTAAGCTAGTTCAAGAGAAAATAAAATAAAAAGAAAAGAAAAGAGAAACTTGGGGACCAAGTAGAAGTCTTAGGAAGTCAAGACTACCCCCTTGATGTGTGTTGGCCGAACCAAAACCAACACCAAGGGAAGAGAAATAAAGTTTCACTCTTAGCCCATTATTTCCATTCACATCTTCCATCCATTCTTCCTTTCCTTCGTCCCTTTCCTTCATTCTTCCATTTTCTTTTCCCTCCAACACAAACACACTTGGTGTTAGAGTATTATCAAGCTCAACACCCATAGAAAAAAAAAGAACCATGGAGAGAAAAGAAGAGAGAACCGTGAGGGAGAGAAAAGGAGGAGATCAACCCAATAGGAGTCCTTTGAAGATAAAGGTGTTAGAATACCTATTTCTTGGTATAAACCAAAGACCCTAGAAGAATTAGAAGTAGTTTTGTTTGTGATCTTGTAATTTTACTTTCTTTTCTTCTCTTGCATGTTTATTTCTATGCACATATGTGTAATCTTTTGTTAACTATGGACTCTTAAGGACTTAAATTAATTTGTAATATGTGTAGTTATGTTTAATAATTCGGTTGGTGGTGATCATGATAGATCTTGACTTAGAAATAAGACATCTACTATGTTTAAAAAGCTTAATGTTTGATTTGGTTTTAAAGAGATTTTTGTGCACACGATTTTATTTTTCTTGTTTGATTCGGTTTTGTTTGCATGAAAAGGAAATTATTTTTTAGAAAGAAGAGTTTAATCTAAAGCATGAAAAATTTTGGTAGATGAACTCCTTTTCTTTATGTGTGTGTTCGGTGATAGCTTGAATCTTTAAGAATGAATTTTAATCAAAGAATTTAGTACATGCATGTGATGATTTAGTGATCAAGAGTATGCTTTAATGTTTGTTTTGATTTTTCCTTGAAGTCTTGATTATGGCTCTTAAATATTAATGCATGTGGAAATTTTCTTAAGATCTACCAATGATAAGTATGTGCATGTCTAGATCTAGGTTAGTTTAATTTGATTATTGATTTTTTTTAAAAGGGCTTGATTTCTATTTTTGGATAATGAATGAATGAACAAATTTGTTAAATAAAGAGTATGCTGAAATGGTGAATATGTGTGCTTTTGACCTTGATAAATGATGATTGTGTGTGTGTTCAAAAATTCTGAAATTTCGTCCCTGACTTAATTATGTTAAAATGAACCTCTCTGAATTTTTGGATGATTTTTGGAATTAATTTCCTATTTTTATAAGAGTAAACTTTGTGAAAACAATTTTGAGAAACCAAGTTTTTCAGTTTAAAGAGAAATATAATTTTCGAACTTGTGCTGCTTGAAATTGTTTGAAATTTTTATGGTGGCTTCCTGAACCTTTCTAGATACTCTCTGTAAAATTTGAAGAGATTTAGAGTTGAATTGATATTTTTACCAAAGGCAAAACAGTGAATCACTTGGTTCAGATTTTCTGGACTTAGTGACTATTTTAATTAGAAAAATATGATTTTCACAACTCCAAATAATTTGAACATTTTATGAGATAGTCTTGACTGTATAAGGAAGAGTTATACCAATTTTTATGAAATTATGAGTTGAGAAACTATTTTTAATAATAACGTTTTTGTCTCCGTCCAGTAACAGTACCATGTTGTTTTTCATGTGAAAATTGATTTGAAACCTAGTTTAGGATTGTTTAAATGGCTTGAAAATTTTACTTGATGAACTTTGGCATATATATGTGTGTTCTGGAAAGTTTGAAGATTAAACAAATTAATTTGATATAGTTTGGATTTTATCTTTTGTGTTTTGTTTGTAGTTACACTAAGTTTTATTTGAGTGTTTTTAATGAATATGAATTTGTATGCTTTATATTATGACCTTGGCTGACTTGAATGATAATTGTGATGTTTTGAAATGATTGGATGAGTGATTGTTTGATGGTATGTTTAGGGTATGCATAAATGAATTATTTAATTAACCAAGTGTTGTGTTTGATTTTGTAATGGGTTTTGAAAATTAATTGATTTTGAAATAGTTTAACTTGATCTAATTGAATAACTTTGGACCTAATGGTTGCTGCCCTTAATTCATTTCACAATGTTAAGTTTGAAAATAAATTATTTAAGTGTTTATTTTATAATAAAGTATCCTATGAACTAAAGAATGATTTTTCGGTGTTTTCGGGTTTTCTGAAAAATGGTTTATGGACTAGTATACTTGCTGTCCAGATCCTATTTAAATTGTTTTTCAATCTTTAAAACTTATTTGGTTGGTTTAAAGTTTAAGTTTTAAGTGGTGTTTAACTTAAGAAAGATTTGTTTTGAAAAAGTTTTAACGATTTACGATTTTCCGACGAGAAATAAAAAGAGTTTTCGAAAACGCTCGATCCTAAGTAGGATGATTATTTAAGATAGACTAGTAACGATTAGTATCGTCTATGTAGTACAAGGTGCGTATGAGTCGAGTAATGGAACGGCTGACGTGTTGGGAAGGACTCACTATGATTTCAGAAGCTGGAGCGTGAGGTGAGAGATGCAGTAGGCCTAAGCCGTCGTGACGTTTAGACTCAGTTCTAAACTGAGTTCGTCATGCGTAATTAGTCAATGTCATACGATACATGCTGCATTATCATACGTGATGCATATACGTGTTAGATGTTTACCTATTTGTTAAATATGATGCATGATTGGTTTTATTATTTATTGGATTTCTCTGTGAGTATACTGTTGAATATGTATTATTCTGTCTGGAAAATCTGGAAGAGTGATTAACGATAGTAAGCATAATGAGAAGGAGTAAGACTCAAAGTTAATTGGAAAAGTTGAATGTGGTAATGAGAAAAGAGTAAGATTTGAGAAGTATGAGAAAGAAATAAGTTGAGGTTTGAAAGAAAACGTGAATGAAAAAAAAAAAAGAAGAATGATATCAAAGGCTGTATGAGTAATGGAATACAAAGAGTTGTGATTGAAGAAGAGTAATGTGGTTGTGAAAGTGAGATGTGGATGGAAGGGAGATGTGATTCCTCGTTCACGTTTTTGGGAAGAAGCTTAGTGTTGAGTTGAGCTTGCTCCTCCATTAACACTCACCCAAAAATGTGATTTTTGAAAAAAGTTTTGCGAAAAGAGATATTGAGAAAAGAAGAGGAAAAGATGTTGATGATATTGATGAGAATATGCTGAGTATGAGTTATGTGAATTGAGATGATGAGAATGCTGAGAATGAGATGAAATTGACATGAGGCGAGATGCCATTGAGAATTTATGGGGAAAGGATTGCGATTAGTGGTCGGGCTTCGTTGAAGGGATGCACCAAGGACGAGCCGACTGTTAGGATTAAGCTGATAATTAAAACGTAAAACTCTAAAAGAATGAAAAGACATTTATAAACGCGGTGAGGCATGAGTGTAGTATCGAGGTAGTGGAGAGGAAGGTACCCCGGATATCAAAGATATTCGGGTTGTGAATGCAATAGGGTAAGCTAGGGCGGTAAAACGCCATGAGGCTTTGAGTACTATTCTGGGCGGAATGAATCCCACATGTGGCATACTAACGTGGTAGGGACTGGGTCTAATGCCGTGGTAAGTTCTGCACCCGGGACCGGAATAGTGCTGTCACCCCTATAGCATTTCAGGAACAGTGAGAGGGATTGGAACGGGGCATTTGTGATTGCTGCTGAGAGCGTGCTTTGATATATATGTGAATTGATATGATATGATTTGAGGCAAGGCCTCCTGGTCTGGGACCATTTGTTGTGTGACAGCTGTCGTGCCCGCGTGGTAAAGGTCCTGTACTCCTGTTTGCTTCCGACTAGGTTGGGTGGATGACCGAGGAGATGTAGACGTATGTACGAGTTCAATGATGTGTCCCCCTCATCATTGAGCGAACCGTTTGATAAGACTTAAGAATAATGAAAGATTATAAGAAAGAAAGTATAAGAATTTGTTGGAGAGATGATGATAAGACTTGAAAGCTTGAAGGCTTGTGATGCCAAAGTGAAGTGATGAGTATTGTGAGGAATCATGATTTGATATAATTGGTAGTCTGTGATACACTTTGTTTATGATTGCTTTCTATATGCTTACATGAATGTGTTTGTTATATGCATAGCATGAGTAGTTGTTGCATGAGAATTGTTAGTCCCTATGTCTTTATTAGATACCTCTAGTTATTGTTTTACTGTCTGGTCAAGTTGTACTTCGGGTATACTGACCATCTCTCCTACCATGTTGTCGTGTCGGGTTACTCCGATATTGCAACGGGTAGATGGACGACCCTTTGGTAGAATTTGTACTTTCGTCTCGTTGCGGTTTCCGCAGTGGGCTTCAGCGAAGAAGACTAGAGGTCAAAGATAGTAATAGGTAATTCCCTTGAGTACTGTATCCCTTGCAACTACTTGGTTACATTGTCGTATCATTCTGAACCCCACTTGGTATTTTATTGAGTATGATTTTTAAGGAAAAAGTTTTTATGAAACAAGATTTGGAAATGTTTTCTCGAAACCGATTTATTAGGCCAAGTTACAAAGCGCGATGTTAAGTAACATCTCGGTTTGGAACTTGACTCGTGATGTGTGACATGAGAACGTTACTTTATTTCAATTAAGTTACTGAAATGTTTTTGAACCGTAAGCTTCTCATGTACATGTCACCTTGTAAAAAAAAAAATTTTCCCAAATTTTTTACTATATTTTGTTAAAGAGATAAGTGTTTTCAAGTTGCCGAAATCGGGGTGTTACATCACGTGTTCTCAAAAACACAGATTCTACAATAAGCTCTTATGATAATGAAGAAGAAGTTTGTCTTAGAGTTTTCGCAGCCAATAAGATTTGTTCTTCAAAATATTAGAACAATGAAAAGCAGAACACTTTGAGAAGAAGAAGAAGAGAGAACGTGAAATTTAGAAAAATGTCTGAACATAAACCTTTTTTTGAAATGTTGGAGTGATCTTTATTTAAAAAGAAAAACATTTTAGAATCAAAAACGATTTTGAATTAATAAAACAAAATCAAAAAGGAATAAACAAAGATTTGAAATAAGTTTTAAAATCAAAATAAAATCAAAACGATTTTCGAAATAAAATAAAGATTTGATTCTTAAAACCAAAAAGGAAATAATTCAAAATTAAAATCATTTTCGAATTTTATAAAAATATATCAGAATCTTTTATATAAAAACAAATCAGGAAATAATAAAAATGATTCTGACACGTTTTTCAATAAAACATGAAGTAATCGATTACTTTAAGGAATAATCGATTATTTCTACAAAAATAGAAATTCTTAAATACATTTGAAAAACATGTAATTGATTAGGCTAAGGATAGTTAATCGATTACATCACTCCTGTTCATTGTATGATGCAACTTATGATAATCGATTACACTGAGGAGTTAATCGATTATTAAGCCTCTGGTTTGCATATGATGCAACATCATGTAATCGATTACTACAAGACTTGTAATCGATTACTAAGCCTCTGAAAAATATATGATGCAACAATTATAATCGATTACTTGACTGTTGTAATCGATTACTTTCCTAAGAAAGTAACTGATTAACAAAATTCAGTTAATCGGTTACAGCTTCTCTGATTTTTCTATGATGCAACAGAGTTAATCGATTACTACAAGAGATAATCGATTACTCTCTTTTGCAATCATATAAATATGCAGAGTTTTGTAACATCAACTATTTTTACTCCGATGAAATGCAGAAAAACATTTTATATGCAGAAAATACGTTTTTCTTCTTCTCTTCAAAAATAAAAACTTTGTTGGCTTTGAAACTTCTAAGTAAACAAAAACTTCATTACCTTACATTTGATCTAAGGAGAAGGTTTCTATTCTTAGGCTTGCTTGAGTCTTCAATCTTGACCCTTGCACTTGTGAGCTTGAACTTGAGTTGGCTTTTTTTATCATCAAAACATATATTTGCATTAAACTTGAAGTCCATAGAGAGTTTGAAGCATGCCTCCAACCAGCTTGACTTCCAACACTACTCTCTGCTGATTCGATGCTTGCTGCTGATTGGGATGATGATTGGTTTGTCTTGTCGGAGATGGGGTTTTTCTGCGAACATTTCTGTCCGGGGAAGGGGTTCTCCTCCTCGTACGTCGATTGAGTGCCTCTCTGACGTATTGTTGCAACTTTCCATCTCTTATAAGCTGCTCAATAACGTCTCTCAGCCATGTGCACTCATCCGTGGTGTGGTCGTATACCCCATGATACGAGCAAAACTTTGATCGGTCCTGACACTGGCTTCTCTTCAAAGGAGGAGGCCTTTCAACCATTCTTAGGTCGGTTTGCATGGTTTCTTGTAATATCTAACTTCTCGGAACCGTGAGGGGGGTGTATTCATCAAACTTGGCCCTAGGGATGACGAATCTCCTATCTCCCCTAGGTCCTCTCCCCCGCTCATCTCTCCTGTCATCTCTCCTTGGTCTTACTTGAGAAGAGGGCTCCCCCCTTTCTCCTTTTTCTCTTTGTCTCTGCCACTTGCTGAATTCTTCCAAATTGATAAATTTGGTGGAACGGTGTATCAGTTCCGCCATGTCCCTTGGTGGCTTCCCCACCAGCGAGTTCTTAAAATCACCGTTACGGAGTCCCTGGGTAAAGAGAAAAATTGCGAAACTTGGCTCGAGGTTTGGTATAGAACCTGCCTCCGAGTGGAATCGAGCCAGATACTCTCTTAAAGGTTCTTCTGGAAGTTGCATTACTCCTGCCAGTGCATGGTCTGATTTTGGTTGTATGTAGCTAGCAGTATACCTGTTAAGGAAAACCTTTTCATTTCTGCCCAAGAATTAATGGAATTTCTGGGCAGGGCCGAGTACCACCTCAGCACCGGTGGTTGGAGAGTCATCGAAAAGGCTCGACACTTCATCAAATCTCCTCCATCGTAAAAATTCATGGCACCTTCGAAAGATAGGATGTGCTCCAGGGGGTCGGTTAACCCGTTGTACTTCGCAACGCTAGTGGGGCCAAGGAAAGCAGAAGGTGTTTCATAGGCCATGATACGTGGGGTGAAGGGGTGGCCTGGGTGAGTACTGCTTTCTGTTTCATAGGTGGCTGCTAAGGCCGGGTTTACGGATGGTGGATGGAGTAAGCTGATTGGACCTTGCAGATCATGAACTGGTACGGTTGCTGGGGCTGTTTCCATTGCCCGTGCAGCAATCGTGTAGGGTTTGCCGACCATACACAAACCCAAGTCTTACTAAAGGGGTTCTCCAAGGGCACTTTCCTCGGATCACTTGCCAGGAAAGTCCTTCGCTCGGCCTCATGGACTCCGAGCAGACCAAAGGGTCAGGCTCAGACTTGATGGATCCGAGCCTTACTATCGGTCCCCCATCCATCAGGCTCGGAACTCTAGGACCGAGACATACCGTCGGCTAGTGGATAAGCTCAGGCTCGCCGAGGCTTCTTATCCCTTCCGCAAATCTCTCCTAGATTTTCGCAACAGCCTAGACATGAGATATTCAGTTGATCCTAACCAGATTCTAAGAGCATAATTATCCGACATTATCTCACAGAGTCCTGGTTCAACACAACTGTGACACCCTTTTCTCAATCCAAGTAAATATTACAATAAATATGTATCACTTGATAATTATACGGACTTGTTATTGAATAAAAAAATGTGAAAGTAAAATTTCTCTTTTAAAGCGGGTGCACAATCAAAATAGGGAGCTCTTGGAGAAAATAATTCGCATCCTTTGAAACATTGTATTGAATTCGGTGTTTACGAAAATAAGAAAATCTTTTCATAATCCAGATAGCACCAGTGCTTTTGGAAACGTATAGACATAGTAAAATTAGGCGGTGCGTATCCATTCCTTCTTTTTCGGAACTGATACCATTTAAATCATACAACCGAAATCGCTAATTTATTTTTATCAGAGTTGTAACACCCCGATTCGGCAACTTGAAAACTTTCGTTCAAAGTAATGAAAATTAGGGCCAATTTTTTTTTTTTTTTTTTTACAAGTGGTGCACAAGATGAGAACACTTAGGTTTCCAAATCATAGTTATAACTAAAACTTGTGTTCTCATACTGTACAAATGTTCCAAGTTCCAAACCGAGATGTCACAGGACATCGCACTTTGAAACTTGTTTTTCCATAACATCTTTTAAAACGCGGCCCGTTTACTGGTTTCAAAACAACAATGCCAAATAATACAATTGCCGAGGTACAGTATGGTAGAGCAAGGAAACTAAAAACTTACAATGGATTACCTTCCGCCAGGGGAATTCCTAGCTTCTAGTCTTGCTTCCTAGTACTTGTCGTCTATCTTCGGACCTTGGTCGATGAAGCCCACCACGCTTTAGCTGCGCCATCTACCAGTTGCAATATCAGCAAGTGCCGATACGACAACATAGTAGGAGAGAGTCAGTGTTCCGAACACTAACGGGTTGACCATGCGGTCTCGGGATAATTGAATATAAAGATGTATAGATTAACAAAACAACGCACTATAACATGTAATGCACATAGCATATATGAATCACATAGAATAAAACATATCAAAACACATCAACACTCATCATTCATAACTCATTAATTCCTTCACGCTCTTATAACACATTCTCAGAGTTTTTCTCACGAACTTTCACAACTTAACTCCATTTCCCTTTCATCATAACTTTCACTCTCATCTCTCATTCCAAGAATCATTTCTTATATGCTCATCTTAGTACATATTATTTAATATTTCGATACGCTTCTCTTTGAAACATCCGTGTCTATTAAGTTTTATTGTTCCGAATAACATCAATGATGAAGGGGACACATCATTGAGCTCACACACGTCTACATCTCCTCGGTCAACCACCCAACCTAGTCGGAAGCAAACAGGAGTACAGGACCTTTACCATGCGGGCACGACAGCTGTCACACAAACAAATGGTCCCAGACCAGGAGGACTCAGCCTCAAATCAATCATTTCATATATAAACAGGCACGCTCTCAGCGGCAAACACAAATGCCCCATTCCAGTCCCTCTCACTGTTCCTGAAAAGCCATAGGGGTGACAACATTATTCTGGTCCCGGGTGCAGAACTTACCACGGTATTAGACCCAGTCCCCACCACGTTAGTGCACCACATGTGGAGTTCGTTCTGCCCAGAATAGTACTCAAGGCAACGTGACGTTTTACCGCCCGAGCCTACCCTATTGCATTCACAACCCGAATATCTCTGATATCCGGGGTACCTTCCTCTCCACTACTTCGATACGACACTCATGCCTCACCGCGTTTGTAAATGTCTTTTAGAGATTTAACGTTTTAATTAGCAGCTTAATCCTAACGATCGGCCCGTCCTTGGTGCATCCCTTCAACGAAGCCCGATCACTAAACGCAATCTGTTCCCCCTATAATCTCAATGGCCCTTGGCCTCAAAATCAAATCTCATAAACTCATCATCATAATTCCCATAAACTCATTCTCAACATATTCCTCATCACATCATTAGTCTCTTCCTCGTCTTTCTCGAAATATCTTTTCACAAGACTTTTTCAACAACATGATTCCACAAAACTTCACTTCACAAAACATTTTCAAAAACCTCATTTCGTACACCTTTTCGCAAAATCTTTTCAAAAGATAACATTTCCAAAAGCTTTCACAAAATATTGTTTTCACAAAAACTTTTCAAAAATCTCTTTTCAAAAATCTTTTTCAAAAACTCACATTTTTGGGTGAGTGTTAATGGAGGAGAAAGCTCAACTCAACACTAAGCTTCTTCCCAAAAATGTGTACGAGGAATCACATCTCCATTTAATCACATCACACTTTCATCACCACGCTTCCGCTCGCCACATCGGATATCTCATTTCTTTTCACTCAAATTTCACTTTCTTTCTCACTGTATTTCTTTTGCATTCCAATCACATCATGCTTCATCTTTTTCTCAATCATTCCAACAACCTTTTCTTACTTATCGCTTATCTTTTCACCTAATATACTCATGTTTCTCATTTCCATTCTTTTTCTCTTTTCAATCTCGTCTCATCACTTTCACGGTTTCCTTCTTATGGTGTCACTACTCAAACAAAATCAAACAATTTCGAACAGAATAAAGTATGCTCAACAATTAAACATGAAGTATGCAAATAAACCAAATAAGCATTTAGCACACAGGTTCCTATTGCCTAATTCGCAGTACTCTCACAATCCATCTATTCGGATTGCAAGCAACCACGTTGCGGGATCACCGCACTCTCACTCACCTGGACGACGAATCATCCGAAAGCTTTCCAAGGGTTTCTAGTCGATAGCCTCGCCACGTTCTCCTCGCGCCCGATGTAACACCCGAACTAGAACATTTTTCCCCGTGCGTTAGAACGTTTTCGATAATTTTCTTAATTTCGTTTTGAAAACTCTTTGAAACAATTCCTTTCTTAAGAATTCATTATTAATATCCAAAGACTCCAAAACTATTCATCAAACAACATATCACATCATCCATTCACATAGACATGCACCAACAAAATCTTTTCAAATATAAACTTAAACTCATCATTTTCTCAAAATAACATGTATGAACTTGTTACAAAACAAAAGCACGGGTTTCATCATTTACTGGACATGGCCGAATGGTCCTTTAAGAAAGACAAAATACGCACATAATCAAACACTTAATTAAATCATGCCTTAAATCTTACTCCTTTAATTATTTTCCCTAAAACCGAATCATATATATAAAAGAAAATACAATATTTTCTCTTCAAAATAACATGCAAGCCAAGGATTTAAATATCTTTAATCCACCAACAAAATAATTACATGCATGCACTTAGATCAACTAGGATCATCACACAATTAATATGTAAGATTCGAAACTTAAACTTTTTCACAAATCAAATTTTAGATCATGAAAGTATTCATCAAGGAACCATGAAAATACACATAACTCATGATTTTAACAAGAGATCTAACATGCATGACCAAAAAATTTCACTTTATAAATAACGAACTTAGATCATGGATTTTATCATCAAATCATCACATAAACACATAGGATCCATGGTTTTAGAGCAAGAAAATTAGACATGCAAAGAGGTTTATTTTAGTCTTTTATGAAAATCTTAGCCTTTCTTTAGATCTTCAAGTTTTAGTTAGAAAAAGGTTTTAGTTAGAAAAAGGTTAGATTCATCAAAGGAAAAATCAAACCGAAACAACAAGCATAAAGTAACATATATTACAAATTTTTTTTTAGTCCATGAAAGTCCTTGATCAAGCAAGATCAACATAGAAAAATAACATGCAAGAAGAAATAAGGAATAGATCTACAAACTTAGAAAGGGAGAAATCTAGATTATTACAAAATCTTCTTCTTCTTCTTCACATCCTACCATGAAAAGGTTGGTTCTTCTAGTTCTCTTAATGTTTGAACCTTCAAGAATGGGATTTGGTTAAGCTTGGATCTCCTCCCTTTTTCCTCCATCAAGCTCACGGCCTCTTCTCCCTCTCTTCCTCTATTTTTCTTTTTCTTTCTAAGAGGTTGATGAGTCTCTTAGAAGTTGTGTTTTATGTTTGGAAGTGTAGAAATGAGAAATGGATGGAAGAAAATGAACTAAGGCCTCATGCATTTATAAGCAACCTAGGATTTCCCTTTTTGGCCTTCCTAAAATTCGGCCTATGCACAACAAAAGGGGTAGTTTGGTATTCACAAAAACTTGCATGGGTGGAGGTTATCAAAACCAAGGGGGGACAAAGTTGCATGGCTAGGTTCTTAAAAGTCAAGCTAGGCTTAAGGACTTGTTGGAAGATAGTTAGGGTTTTCACTTGGTTTGATTAGGATTTAGTTCACTTAGTTTCTATTTTCTTAGTCTACAAGTTTCTAATCCTAGCTCATACACACATACATACACACGACATACACACACATATACACATATATACATTCATACACACACATACAACCCGTGGCATATACATATATACACACACAATTTTACACTTTATTTTCTTAATCCTATTCAATTAAACATCCTAATTATTAATTCATGCAATAAGGCAATCAATTCACCATTCACATTCACACAACAAGGATCATGCATCATACAGCAAATACACAGCTCACACATAAAAAAAAAATTCAAAACCAAATCATTAGATTTATTTCCTTTAAAACACAAGTTACAAAATTCGTATTTTATAATTCTGAAAATAAACTTTTGTAAATCCACCCATAAAAATCTGAAAATTACATTTTCAAAATCTAAGTTCCAAGACGATCGTTTTGATATAAAGTTCATAAAAATCCGAGTTACGGTTAAAAAGTTACAAATTTTTCAAGTCAATAGACTCAAAAATTTCATTTCAAACAAAATCACTTCTTAGAAAAATCACCACTTAGAAAATCATTTATAAGCTTAACAAAATCATTCACTTTCCATTTATAAAAACTTCTTGTTTATAAAAATCCTTGAAAATCACTCTTTATTTCTTTCTCACATAAAACACTTTTCCAGAAATCTTTTATAAATCAAAACTTCAAAGTTCTTTTTAACAAAATTCGTTCTCGCACGTACGGAAAAAATGCGGGGTGTTACATTCTCCCCAACTTGAAGATTTCTCGTCCTCGAGAAATAACGTGTAGAGTCTGTTGAATTCGTGGACGCGTAACTTGTAACACCCCGAAAATTCCTCATATTAAATTAAAACACTAAAGAAATTAGTTTCGAGAAAAGTATTTTGTAAGAATACTTCCTTAAATGATTTTCCTAAATTCATGTTTTCTTAAATAACAAATGATTTTGAAAGAATTGGTTTTCTAAAATAATGTTCCATAATTAAAAGTCTAGTTTTGAGAAAATTTACATGCTCAATGATTTTATAAAAATGTTGTGATATACGGCTTTGGGATGATTAGGATAATGTGAGGATTTAAATTATGAGTGAATGGGTATGAGAAAATGTGTGCTACACGAATGTGTGAATCTATGTGTATAAAATTATGTGTGCCGTGTATGATGCTCTACAAGAGCTAACATGCTTAGGAATGTATGCATTACCTTATGATGCCATGCTCCACATAAACACAAATTACTTGTGAGTGTGTGTATGCCGATGTGTATGTTGTAAGATCCATGAAGAATGTTTTGATAAATGCCAAAAGGTTTTGAACAAGCTTAAATGTGTTGATCAAGTTCAAGCTCAACAAGCAACAACAAACATCAAGTTATGAAGAGAGAACCAACTCATGAAGACTTAGTTTGGTAGTTTATGTTTTATTGTTTTATCTTTTGCCTCACAAGTCTTTTAGTTTATGAGTTTGGGTAGAATTTATTAGAGGGTAGTGAATCTCTTTTGATTGCATGATTATATCATATTTTGAGTATTCACTTTGCCTAAAATCAATAGGTGGCTTAAAGGTTTGAAAGAAAAGGTTTAGTTTTTGAGAAAACAAGTTTTGAGTGATTTTTAATGTTAATAATCGATTAACAGATTTTGATAATTGATTGACAGTGTATTTTGAACTGATAATCGATTAACAAAATTTTGATAATCGATTATCTGCACCTTTACTCGAGTATTTTTGGTCTCACTCGAGTGAAAATTATCTTGCTTTCGGTTTACTCGAGTAACACTCATTTCACTCGAGTAACTTGATCAGATATGGTTTTTTAAATACGTTTTTCACTTCTCAAAAGCCATTCTAAGTGCTCTAACTTTTGGGTATTCTATATAAACCTTTTCCTAATCATTTCTATCAATGAGAATCAACTATAATCATTTTGATACACAATTTTACAAAGAATCAAAGCCACACTATTCTCTCTCACTCTCTCAAGATCAAAGCTCTCATTTTTATATTCTTTGATCAAGAACCTTGAATCTCTCATGTTGATATTTCATAGCTTTTGAAAGAGATTCATAGGATTGTTATTGTTTTTCATTTGATTTGTAATCTTTGCAAAAGGCAAGCTATCTACAACAAAGGAAGACTTGATTTTGTGAATCAAGCAAGTTTCATTGGAAGCCTTGGTGAGGCATTTCATCAAGCACTTGGAAGCCTTGTTGAAGAACAAGCATTTGGAAGTCTTGTGAGTGAAGCAAGCAATTGGAAGTCTTGTTGTGGGGTATCGGCAAGCAAGAGAAGAGGCTAGATTAGATATCAATAGGATTACAAGGCAAGGGTGTGGTATCTCTTGTAGGCTAGCAAGAAGGAAGTCTTGTGAGGCATTTACTTGTAATTTGAGAAACTCTAATTCCTCATAGTGAAGAATCTCTCTTGGTTGAAGAGGGGACTGGAGTAGCTTTCAAGTGGATGAAAGTGAACCAGGATAAATCACTGTTTCGTATCTCTAAACTCTCTACTCTTTACAATTCTTGTTATTAATTGTGTTCTTGATTGAAAACCTAGAAAAAGTGATTTTTCTATATTTGATTGAATTGAATCTTTATTGTTCAAATTAATTTGAGGAAAATCGTTTTCATAACTAGGTGAATCAATAAGAATATTGGTGTTGATTGTTTCCGCTTAATCTCTGATCATATAATATTTGTTAATTGATTGATTTTCATTGGTTTTAATCGTTTAGATTTGTTTCTTGCGAAAATCTTTCAAAGTTTCTTTAACACCTATTCAACCCCCCCTTCTAGGTGTTCTCCTAGTGTTCCTATTTGTTTCACACACCGAGTGTAGTTTTCCAACATATGTATGTGTATGCATGAGTCTATGCTAGGTGTGATGAAGGTAAAAATTTCTGGGTGCATGTGTGAGATTGGTTCGGCCAAGAGGGAGTGATTTCCTTAAGAGATAAGAAATTGAAATTAGAAAATGAAAAGGAGAAGTAGAAAGTGTGAGTCATGATGCTAGGGGAAGAATAGGATAGATGAGTCATGGAGCCTAGGAAGACTCCCTCACCACCCATGTCCCCCACGACTTCACCCTTCCCATGCAACAATTAAACTAGCCCAAAATTGCCCTCCTTCCACACTATGAACCGAGGCTAAAATAGGGAATTTCCACACCCTTTCAATTGTCCTAAAAACCGTGTATATGTGTGAGGCTTGGTTCATTCCTTTCGTTTCATTTCTTCCACATACCAACACAAACACATTTCTCTTCAAGAGCACCATCAAGCTCTTGAAGACTTAAAGAGAAAAGAGTGAACCGTGAGGAAGAAAAGAGGAGAAGAGAGTTGAAACCCCAAAGTTCTTAACCCAAGCTTCTTCAATTTCCTTCTCCACCATCCCATTCTTTAAGATCAAGGAGAAAAACCTCCATCAACCCTAGAAAGAAGAGTGACCGAGGTAAACCCAAGAAGAACGGAGGAGGAGATTTAAAGATTTAGGATTAGGGACTAAGGTAGAAAGAGTCTTGATTTAATTATTTTGTGTTGTAAAAGAATTTATTTTGGACCTTGATTTAAATTTTGGTGGTGCATGTAATTACTTTTGGGTGATCTTGAGGCTTAAATGTCTTGCATGATTATGTTTAAGGCTTGATCTTAAATGTTGTTGCTAAAAAGTGTTTGATCTCTTACTTGTAATTTTGTTCATCATAGTTTTGTTTGAGATTGTGTTCAAAGTCCATGAATTCTCTCATGAATGTTAATTTTATGGCCCTATAATCCTTAATTTCTTTTGCATGTCCTATTTATGTGTTGATCTTGATCTTTATGAATGAATGAGCTTATAAATTACCAAACTAAGAACAAAATGATTCGGCTATGAGTATAAAATTAGGTCTTGATGTTTTAATTTGATCTAAGTGGTTTAATAATTACTTCTATACTTGCAAAAATTAATTCTTCACGGTTGGCTTGAGGATTTGAGTTTAAGTTCATGTCTTTGTCTTGATCTTCTTTTGCATGTTTTAATCTATGTTTGATACTTTTAAGAAAACACGAAGCTTGAATTTTATATGTTTAAATTGAGTGTAAGGTCTTGATCTCTTGGATGCATGTCACAGTTTCCAAGGAAATTGAGCTTAACAAACTCTAAAAATAATTTCTAGTATGGAAAGAAATTGAATCAAGGTTGTGTGTGTTGATGGTGATTCGGTTGATAGTTGAAAAATAAATAATGCTTTTATGTTTTTTATGACATGATCCATGAGTTTTAGACATTTGCATGTAGGAATAAAATTGTAAGACTTTGTTTTCTTAAATGTCATGATTCGGCCAAGAGCTAGGGAGAGTAAGAAATCATGCTTTTCTTACATGCATGTTGCAAATTTGCCTTACCTAGAAATTGTAAATGCATGCACATGTTTTCTTAAAGAATGAAGACCTTGGCATAATCCTTGATTTCATGGTGATTAAGAAATTAAAATTTTGTTATTGCTAAAACTTTTGGGAAGCTCACGGTTTATACCAAGGAAATAAGAAAACGAGTTTTTAGAAAATAATCCTTGCATTAGTTTATGTTCTTTGTGCATACATGGTAAATACTTGACCTTGCTTGACCATGATACTACTCGGCCTAATCATGTTATCTAGTCTACGGTCCTTACTCAATGAAATAACTTAGAAGGAATGAATGTATTTTAAGGAATTGTGTTAAATTAAATTGTTTGAATGCATACTGTGAACATTGTCTTCTAATCGGCCCCTTTCTTAGAATTAAAGGAGATAAGTGAATGAATTTAATTAACGTTGGAAGAGTGTGTGTTATGTGTATTCAGTGAGGACTAAAAGGAAATAGAATTTGAATGTCTAAAACAAAAAGAATAGATGCATGTGACCTAAATTGTGATACTTGGTTTGTTTTCCTTGCCCTTATTCGGTTGAGTAGTTTAAATCGATTTAGGGAAATCAATTGCATATATTTGGCCTGAAACTTGACTCAATTTGGTTTATGGGTGCTTGAATGCATAAGTGCCTTACAAAAATGAAATTTGTGTGATGCTAAGAAAATTATTTAAGTGCTGCTTGTTGAGGTTATTATGTGATTAGATGTGTTTGAAAAATATCCGAAAACATGAGTGAATTTTAGGAACATTAGGTTGAAATTGCTTGAAGATGTTTTCATGGTTGCTCCATAATTGTTTTATTAAAATATTTGAGTTTCAAACACTGATTTTAATGAAAGTATTTTTACAAATATTTTCGGAATTGTATCAAATTAATTTTATAAAGCTATGTTTGCTGTCCAGAATTATTTGGACTTGCTTTTGTAATTAAAAATGTTTTCATGAGATCTACAACAAAGTTCTCTAGCGATAGTTGGGGTTTTAATCATACTTCCAAAGCTTTTCCAACAAAGAAAAGACAAGATTTTCTCAAATGAGTTAATAACGTAAAGTGTTTTATTTAATATGAGGAATGATAGAGAAAAAGAGGTTGGGGCAGATGGCAGCACATGGATTCCAAGGAGAGCGCACCTTCAACCGCTGGGCCTCAAGTGAGAGAGAAGCCTTCCCTAAGACACAGTGGTAGCTAGGTGATTTAGTAGGGCGTTCCGTATCATCTCAAAGATCGGAACTCGTGGTTAGCGTCAGTAGTATAAGCGACAATTGTTTGCTTTGTGTGGTCGCTTATACGAAGGTGACAAAAACCATACTTTTATGGTGTGATGTCGTGTGTTGATAGCATGCCTTGTGTTGTTTATTGATTTGTGTATAATGATGCCTACTGTTATGATGAATGGACGGGTGTGGGGCTTTTTATGTCCTTAAGAAAAGAATGAAAATAAAATGAAAGAGTTGAGAAGGTGTGAGGTTGGAAGTGATGGTGTAATAAAGAGAATAAGAATGATAATAAGAGAAATGAGGTTGAACGAAAGAACAATAAGAGTCGATTAGAAAGAGAAATTGATGAGGATACGAACGAGCCAGAGCTGGGGAGTGTGATATTAATTGTTGTGATTAGAAGCGAACCGAGTTGAGCTGAGCTCCTCCGTTCTTGGTTTTAGTCTGGGAGCTAGTGTTGAGCTGGGCTTGCTCCTCCACTAGCGCTCAGCACAAAGGTGTTGAAAAAGAGTTTTGAAAAAGAAATTTTGAGTTGCGAAAACAATTTTGAAGAGGTTTGTGAACTGAAATTTTGAAAGGGTTTCTGAAAAAAGGATTTTTGAAGCAGTTGGTAAAACAATATTTTTCAAAGAAGTTTTTATGAAACGATCTTTTTGAAAGAAATCGCATGAAAGGATGTTGTGGAACAACGTTTTGAGCAAGTTTTACGAATTGGCCTCCTTGAGGAAAAGTTTTGTGAAAGCCGTTGGAATTGAGATTTTTGGAAGGATGGAGGAAATAATGAGAGTGTGACTAAGTTTGGGAAATGTGATGTGATTCAATTGAGGAACTCCCAGCTCTGAGCTATGCGAGTTTTGAGAAAGGTTGTTCAAAGATAGTGGTCGGGACTCACTGAAGGGATGCACGAAGGGTGAGCCGACCGTTAGGTGAATAATTAAAGGATTTTAAAAGACATGAATAGCGGACGTGGTGAGTTATGAGAGTTAACCTGAAGTAGTGGAGAGGAAGATACCATGGGTATCTTCGGATACTCAGGTGGGGATTGCAGGAGGGGAGGACGATGACGGTGAAGCGTCAAGAAGTCTAGAGTATTGTTGTAGACAGAACGGATTCCACAAGTGGTGCACTAACGTGGTGGGGACTGGGTCCAATACCGTGGTAAGTTCTGTGCGCGCACTACAACAATACTGTCGCCCCCTCGATGCAAGTCTACAACAGTGGAGAGGGACTGGAACGGGGCAATGTGTTTTATATTATATGTTATGTTTGAGGCTGAGACCTCCTGGCTTGGAGCCATTTGTTGGACAACTGTCATGCCTGCGTGGTAAAGGTCCTGTACTCCTGTTGGCTTCCGACTAGGTTGGGTGGATGGCCGAGGAGATGTAGGCTTGAAATACGAGTGCTAACTACGAAAGGAAACGCGTACCTCGATGATCCTTTAACTCCCTTGGTCATCGATGGTTTTAATACAATAAGACATTAAAAGAAAAGATTGTCCAAGAAAGAATGAGCGTTGGGAAGTGTAGGGGACGAGAAAGAGGTTGAGAGTAGAAATATGGAAAAGAAAGTAAGACCCGTGAGTGGGAATGAGAATCAAGAATGAATAAAAAAATAAAGTGAGATAATGATGATGATAAAATGTTTCCTGTTGTTTTGTATGTGTTGTGTGCTATTTGTGTGTGTCCTATTATTTTGCCTACCGTAATTCCACACCGTCGACGCTACGCGTCTGGAATGCTTACTCTCTCCTGTTCGTTGGCGCATTGGTGTCGCTGGTGATTCCAACGGGCAGATGGAGTGTTGTATGGACGTCACCACGTGGAGCAAATCTGGGAGAGGATGGAAGCGAACCGCCAGAGGCTGGGTATGGACCAGCCACACTCAGATTGTAATCCCCGACCCGGAACATCAATTGAGCGGGACAGACTTAGGACTGTGCTTGAGACAAGTTACGGTTCGCGGATATAAGAACTACAGAGAGAAGGTACGTTATGAGGAACGGTGGAACTATACTACCAGAGATGAAGCAACAATGGAATCCGACGACCCAGCAGAGACATCAACTCGTAAGGTAGCATTCCCGGGGAAGAAGAAAGGACACAAGAAGAAAGAGGACCTTCATCCGATTGCCTTTGATAGGGTAGTGTAAGAATAGTCTAGTTATTTTAGATCGTGAGGCTTTGTTTGTACTCAGGATTACCAAAGTGATAAACTATTACTGTACTCTAACTATTTTGAAGCAGGCCCGACGTTTTATGATAACACTCTTTTATGAAATATACTTAAGATCTTTTCGGGCATTGAATGAAAGAGTCTAAGATGAAATCAAACTGTTTCCTGAATGAAACATTTTCGACAAATAAAGTAAAGGAGTTGGATCCAAGTAACAACTCGGTTTTCAAAAGAGACGGTTAAAGAACATCAACCACTTTTCAAGTATGTTCTCGATTCCCTTCAACAATAAGTTACAATAACGTTTTCAAAAAAAAAAATGGCCTCATTTTTGCAACCTTAATAAACAAAAGTCAATTATTTTGGTTTCCGAAAACCGGGCTGTTACATAACTTCTTGAAGATATTCTTTTCCCTCTTCGGATGTCGCAATTGTCGCATCTTCGAACAGGTACTATCTATTCGTCGCCTTTTCAAATGAATAGGACGGATCACTTGCAAAAGTAATCTCTTGGAGGACTTTCAGTAACAATAGGATGGGGTAAAAACAGTGAAATTTCATTGTCAACAAGGATTGAGAGGTTCAAAGGCATCAAAATAGGATTCAGAAACAACAGGGTTTTGGACATCCGGGGTCAAGGCGCTACCATACTTTCAAGATTACATTCTTATCATTGATTCAAGCCTAGACGACTATTCCTCAAAGACTCACATTTCCTATTACTCCCCAACTTAGATGACTCATACTGCTCTATTCCACACTCCTTGTTATGGACTTAACCTCTAAATACTCTTATCTCCACCACTTTTCGATCAATCTTACAAGGTTCCCCATCACTTAACTTCATTCTATCCCCTTATTACCTTACTTCTCACCAAATAATTATCCTTATCAAACTCCTATGGTCACTGTTATATCCATCTTTTGTCCTAACAACCACTAGTCCCCAAGAGACACGTACTATCTTATTCTTTATTTCCAACACTTAATCACATAACTTAGACATTTCTAAACCTTTTTCCTCCTTCCATAATTTTCCTCATATTCTAAACCATCAAAATTTCTCAACTCAATGACCTATTATCCAATACCATATCAAATCCTAGCTTTTACCTATCCTTGAGTTAACCACAAATTTCCACCATTTTACCGACCCCTCTTTACCATATCATTACTTATTCACCTCTATTCAACCATTTACCAACTCATCCCAACTATACTTACTAATCCTCATTCTCCTAACAACACTTCACAACCCACCTTCTAATCTAGGACTATCTACTTGACTGAGTACAGGGGTCAGGGTTCATAGTTTTTTTTATCAAGACTTTAGGAAAGAACAAAGGTCTAGTCACAATCAAAGGAAGAAACTTCGGGTTCATCAACAATCAAGGCTTCATCAAGATCATGGGTTAGGATTTTCGGAAAAAGGTTCTTTCAAATGCTATACCAAAGCAATTTTGGCAACGCATAGGGTTTACATAAGGAAAGTTTCAACAAGAAAAGAAAAGGTTCTAGTCACAAAACAGATCTCATGGGTTAAGGGTCATCACAAACAAAAGGGATTCACATCAAGAAGACTTCAATGAAAGATGATCCGAATTACGCACTATCGTCCCATGACGACACTGATTCTCTGCTCCTTGTTTCACACTAGACGAAGACTGACACGCTTCATAAAAGCATTCGCGCACTCTTAACATTCCTATTCTCATCTATCGCAATCCTAATACTAACTCACACACAGAGACACACAGCAGAGGATGTAAGTCCATGTATAAGGTTACTTAGTTTAACCTCTGATCTGATACCATTTCTGTAACACCCCGATTCGGCAACTTGAAAACTTTCGTTCAAAGTAATGAAAATTAGGGCCAATTTTTTTTTTTTTACAAGTGGTGCACAAGATGAGAACACTTAGGTTTCCAAAACATAGTTATAACTAAAACTTGTGTTCTCATACTGTACAAACGTTCCAAGTTCCAAACCGAGATGTCACAGGACACCGCACTTTGAAACTTGTTTTTCCATAACATCTTTTAAAACGCGGCCCTTTTACTGGTTTCAAAACAACAATGCCAAATAATACAATTGCCGAGGTACAGTATGGTAGAGCAAGGAAACTAAAAACTTACAATGGATTACCTTCCTCCAGGGGAATTCCTAGCTTCTAGTCTTGCTTCCTAGTACTTGTCGTCTATCTTCGGACCTTGGTCGATGAAGCCCACCACGCTTCAGCTGCGCCATCTACCAGTTGCAATATCAGCAAGTGCCGATACGACAACATGGTAGGAGAGAGTCAGTGTTCCGAACACTAACGGGTTGACCATGCGGTCTCGGGATAATTGAATATAAAGATGTATAGATTAACAAAACAACGCACTATAACATGTAATGCACATAGCATATATGAATCACATAGAATAAAACATATCAAAACACATCAACACTCATCATTCATAACTCATTAATTCCTTCACGCTCTTATAACACATTCTCAGAGTTTTTCTCACGAACTTTCACAACTTAACTCCATTTCCCTTTCATCATAACTTTCACTCTCATCTCTCATTCCAAGAATCATTTCTTATATGCTCATCTTAGTACATATTATTTAATATTTCGATACGCTTCTCTTTGAAACATCCGTGTCTATTAAGTTTTATTGTTCCGAATAACATCAATGATGAGGGGGACACATCATTGAGCTCACACACGTCTACATCTCCTCGGTCAACCACCCAACCTAGTCGGAAGCAAACAGGAGTACAGGACCTTTACTATGCGGGCACAACAGCTGTCACACAAACAAATGGTCCCAGACCAGGAGGACTCAGCCTCAAATCAATCATTTCATATATAAACAGGCACGCTCTCAGCGGCAAACACAAATGCCCCATTCCAGTCCCTCTCACTGTTCCTGAAAAGCCATAGGGGTGACAACATTATTCTGGTCCCGGGTGCAGAACTTACCACGGTATTAGACCCAGTCCCCACCACGTTAGTGCACCACATGTGGAGTTCGTTCTGCCCAGAATAGTACTCAAGGCAACGTGACGTTTTACCGCCCGAGCCTACCCTATTGCATTCACAACCCGAATATCTCTGATATCCGGGGTACCTTCCTCTCCACTACTTCGATACGACACTCATGCCTCACCGCGTTTGTAAATGTCTTTTAGAGATTTAACGTTTTAATTAGCAGCTTAATCCTAACGATCGGCCCGTCCTTGGTGCATCCCTTCAACGAAGCCCGATCACTAAACGCAATCTGTTCCCCCTATAATCTCAATGGCCCTTGGCCTCAAAATCAAATCTCATAAACTCATCATCATAATTCCCATAAACTCATTCTCAACATATTCCTCATCACATCATTAGTCTCTTCCTCGTCTTTCTCGAAATATCTTTTCACAAGACTTTTTCAACAACATGATTCCACAAAACTTCACTTCACAAAACATTTTCAAAAACCTCATTTCGTACACCTTTTCGCAAAATCTTTTCAAAAGATAACATTTCCAAAAGCTTTCACAAAATATTGTTTTCACAAAAACTTTTCAAAAATCTCTTTTCAAAAATCTTTTTCAAAAACTCACATTTTTGGGTGAGTGTTAATGGAGGAGAAAGCTCAACTCAACACTAAGCTTCTTCCCAAAAATGTGTACGAGGAATCACATCTCCATTTAATCACATCACACTTTCATCACCACGCTTCCGCTCGCCACATCGGATATCTCATTTCTTTTCACTCAAATTTCACTTTCTTTCTCACTTTATTTCTTTTGCATTCCAATCACATCATGCTTCATCTTTTTCTCAATCATTCCAACAACCTTTTCTTACTTATCGCTTATCTTTTCACCTAATATACTCATGTTTCTCATTTCCATTCTTTTTCTCTTTTCAATCTCGTCTCATCACTTTCACGGTTTCCTTCTTATGGTGTCACTACTCAAACAAAATCAAACAATTTCGAACAGAATAAAGTATGCTCAACAATTAAACATGAAGTATGCAAATAAAACAAATAAGCATTTAGCACACAGGTTCCTATTGCCTAATTCGCAGTACTCTCACAATCCATCTATTCGGATTGCAAGCAACCACGTTGCGGGATCACCGCACTCTCACTCACCTGGACGACGAATCATCCGAAAGCTTTCCAAGGGTTTCTAGTCGATAGCCTCGCCACGTTCTCCTCGCGCCCGATGTAACACCCGAACTAGAACATTTTTCCCCGTGCGTTAGAACGTTTTCGATAATTTTCTTAATTTCGTTTTGAAAACTCTTTGAAACAATTCCTTTCTTAAGAATTCATTATTAATATCCAAAGACTCCAAAACTATTCATCAAACAACATATCACATCATCCATTCACATAGACATGCACCAACAAAATCTTTTCAAATATAAACTTAAACTCATCATTTTCTCAAAATAACATGTATGAACTTGTTACAAAACAAAAGCACGGGTTTCATCATTTACTGGACATGGCCGAATGGTCCTTTAAGAAAGACAAAATACGCACATAATCAAACACTTAATTAAATCATGCCTTAAATCTTACTCCTTTAATTATTTTCCCTAAAACCGAATCATATATATAAAAGAAAATACAATATTTTCTCTTCAAAATAACATGCAAGCCAAGGATTTAAATATCTTTAATCCACCAACAAAATAATTACATGCATGCACTTAGATCAACTAGGATCATCACACAATTAATATGTAAGATTCGAAACTTAAACTTTTTCACAAATCAAATTTTAGATCATGAAAGTATTCATCAAGGAACCATGAAAATACACATAGCTCATGATTTTAACAAGAGATCTAACATGCATGACCAAAAAATTTCACTTTATAAATAACGAACTTAGATCATGGATTTTATCATCAAATCATCACATAAACACATAGGATCCATGGTTTTAGAGCAAGAAAATTAGACATGCAAAGAGGTTTATTTTAGTCTTTTATGAAAATCTTAGCCTTTCTTTAGAACTTCAAGTTTTAGTTAGAAAAAGGTTAGATTCATCAAAGGAAAAATCAAACCGAAACAACAAGCATAAAGTAACATATATTACAAATTGTTTTTTAGTCCATGAAAGTCCTTGATCAAGCAAGATCAACATAGAAAAATAACATGCAAGAAGAAATAAGGAATAGATCTACAAACTTAGAAAGGGAGAAATCTAGATTATTACAAAATCTTCTTCTTCTTCACATCCTACCATGAAATGGTTGGTTCTTCTAGTTCTCTTAATGTTTGAACCTTCAAGAATGGGATTTGGTTAAGCTTGGATCTCCTCCCTTTTTCCTCCATCAAGCTCACGGCCTCTTCTCCCTCTCTTCCTCTATTTTTCTTTTTCTTTCTAAGAGGTTGATGAGTCTCTTAGAAGTTGTGTTTTATGTTTGGAAGTGTAGAAATGAGAAATGGATGGAAGAAAATGAACTAAGGCCTCATGCATTTATAAGCAACCTAGGATTTCCCTTTTTGGCCTTCCTAAAATTCGGCCTATGCACAACAAAAGGGGTAGTTTGGTCTTCACAAAAACTTGCATGGGTGGAGGTTATCAAAACCAAGGGGGGACAAAGTGGCATGGCTAGGTTCTTAAAAGTCAAGCTAGGCTTAAGGACTTGTTGGAAGATAGTTAGGGTTTTCACTTGGTTTGGTTAGGATATAGTTCACTTAGTTTCTATTTTCTTAGTCTACAAGTTTCTAATCCTAGCTCATACACACATACATACACACGGCATACACACACATATACACATATATACATTCATACACACACATACAACCCGTGGCATATACATATATACACACACAATTTTACACTTTATTTTCTTAATCCTATTCAATTAAACATCCTAATTATTAATTCATGCAATAAGGCAATCAATTCACCATTCACATTCACACAACAATGATCATGCATCATACAGCAAATACACAGCTCACACATAAAAAAAAAATTCAAAACCAAATCATTAGATTTATTTCCTTTAAAACACAAGTTACAAAATTCGTATTTTATAATTCTGAAAATAAACTTTCGTAAATCCACCCAGAAAAATCTGAAAACTACATTTTCAAAATCTACGTTCCAAGACGATCGTTTTGATATAAAGTTCATAAAAATCCGAGTTACGGTTAAAAAGTTACAAATTTTTCAAGTTAACAGACTCAAAAATTTCATTTCAAACAAAATCACTTTTTAGGAAAATCACCACTTAGAAAATCATTTATAAGCTTAACAAAATCATTCACTTTCCATTTATAAAAACTTCTTGTTTATAAAAATCCTTGAAAATCACTCTTTATTTCTTTCTCACATAAAACACTTTTCCAGAAATCTTTTATAAATCAAAACTTCAAAGTTCTTTTTAACAAAATTCGTTCTCGCACGTATGGGAAAAATGCGGGGTGTTACAAGAGTGAGCGGAAAGAGCAGGACTATGCGTAGTTAAAATATAAACATAAGCTATATATATATATATATATAAAGATATAAGTCAAGTAGTACATAGTCCCCAAGAAATCAAGTCTCCAAGGTCCAACAAGTCCATAACAGATCTCATGAGCATATCTACATCATATATACATATCAAAATATGAACTCCAGGGTGGTCACGTAGATCTGGCAGCACCAGTAGTAGTAGTGACAGTAGTAACGGTCTCCAAGAAGCAAAAGGTAGTATCATCATCATCACAGCAGCAGCAGCAGTATCTCCTCCTCCACAACATCCCCACACCGGATCCCCTGATCCTCATCATGTACCCTATGCACATACCTAAGGATCGTCATCCCTCCAGTCACTCCCAGTAGAATGCACGACAGGCTCGCCTCCGCTCTCGTCCTCCACGGGATCCTCCTCGATCTCATCCGATGGAGAGTGTACCCTACCACTGGGTACGGGGTCAGGAGATGGTGTGGCCCTGAGTAGACTCCTCGGATCAGAAGGGGGAGTATCCTCGCGGACGACTCTCGAGGAAAAAGGGTGTGAACGGGTAGGTCTGAAACGAAAACTATGATAAGAGCGAGCTGGCCGTGTGGGAGGTGGTCCATGATATGTGTAAAACAGGGGTACGTTCATAGTGTATATGATGGGAATCCTAAATCTACGAGGACGAAATCGAATCAACGGGTTCGGGTGGTAGAAGGTAATCTCTACCTCCCCCTCGAACACCGCGCGATGGTCCTCATAGATCCATGTGCCACTAGGAAGTGGCCGGATCTCGATGCAAGCGATGTAGCGAGACATCACCTACAAGGGCATAGGGGTAAGAAATTCTACACACATAATCAACAGAGCATAAATTTGTACAATAAGAATGTGTAAATATGCAACAATGAACAACAATCACATTTAGCACTTAGCAGTTATTGAATGCAATTAGGATGCTCATACTTGTTTCATTTATCACACTTAATTTTAAATGACTGGCATGATGCATGAATCTAACTCTCAAGCTTATCTCCATCATTCTATGTCACTCTCTGACGTCCATCCCTGACAACCCAGCACTCACCAGTGCGTTGTATTCCTAGGTATACAGCAATTCGTACATTCACCTAGAATGTACACGACAAGTTTGGAATCCGTGCCACCCGAGCACATCCCGTCATCCAAACGGTATATCCATATCGGCATCCACAAAGCCGACCACGTCAACAACGTGTCATCAAGCAAGCGTATTGGCACTCCCAGAGGCACTCCCAGAGGCCCTCCCATGTTTACCAAAACATGATATACGACCTACCATCCGAACTCCAAAATGAATGCATTACCTTTAAGCCTAAAAGAAATTGATTAATATATCACATGCCACCTAGGCACATTCCGTCGTCCAAACGGACCGTCATCCAAACGGTATATCCATATTAGTCAATTTCTTTTAAGTTCAGATCCCTTGGATTATGGTTATGAAATCCTTAACCAATTGAGTTAGAATTGAAAATGGTGTTTCTCAGGTTCTGGGTAAATTACTCGAGTATAATTCAGCATACTCGAGTGTTCTTCAACTTTTCCAGATCACTCGAGTGTCCTTCTGGTTACTCGAGTGTTCATGACTTTCTGGGGATTTGGGTTTCAAATTCATTAAGATACTCGAGTAGTTCATGGGTACTCGAGTGTTCTTCATGATTCCCAGAATACTCGAGTCACCCCTGCATTACTCGAGTGGTTTGCCTTAACTTTTCCCCAGGTATCACTTGATACTCGAGTACTGGACACAATACTCGAGTGTTCTTGCTCAAATTACATTGTTTTACAAACATTTTACTCGAGTACCCTGTCCAATACTCGAGTGTTTCTCTGCAGAACAGACTGAAGTCTTAATTTTAACACACCATTTTCAGTTCTACTCATTTCTAGTCCAATCCAAGGATCAACAGTGTTCACATACCATATAATGAACATGTTACAACACTCATTTCATATCAAATTACAGATTTGACCGAGAATCAATCATTAATGCATAAAATACACAATTTGAAAACTTAACACCTCAAATTGCAAAATAAGCAACAAATTCATGAATTAATGTTCATTATAGCTTTCATGCATCATGAGAAACTTGCTCTAAACAACCATAGAGCATAACTTGGTCTCCAAACCAAAGTTCCTATTTAAACTAAGCCCTTAAAGCCTCTTGGTGGCTTTCTAATACAATTAATAGAATTTAAACTCTATCTAGTGTACAAAATTACTTCCCCTTACCTATCAGACGTGTTCCAACAAAGAAATTCCAAGAGAAAGCTCTCACACCCCAGAAATCACTTTGAGCTTCACATGCATGACAGTTTGATTGCACCACCAAGATTGAATTGGTTCACACATGAAACAGAGATACAAATTGCGGATTTTAGTTTTCCTAGACTCTATGCAACATAAACTAACTAGAGAAATCGAATTTGGGACTCAGAGACTCGTGAGCTTACCAGAAATTGAAATCGAAGTAAGCCCCAAACAAAGATGTGACAAAGAACAGCTCCACTTCCAAGTCTTGATTCTTCCACCACACTCACTCAAACTTCACGATTTTGGTGTTTATACAAAGCTCGTGATGTGAGCTTCGTATTCGTGTATGATTTGTTACTCAATTTGACTCAGAGAAGGAGAATCGAAGGGAATAAATCAAGAACCATAACTTGCTCAACAACCCAAGTTTTGCCAAAATTCTTCACGAATTCGGTGTTGATAGGCTTAAATAGGATGGGGGAACGTTCATGCAGGTCGACCCGACCTCCATAGACGTGGAGTGGTGGTGATTTCGTGTCAACGACACGAAATCGTTGGTGGTGACTCACCAAACGCACTAACTCGTGCAACTCTGTCCAGAATACTCGAGTATTCCAGAAAATACTCGAGTATTTTGTTCAGTTTTTGAAAAATAATTATTTTATTTACTTTCCCTCCAAAATCTTTCCTATATTTACTTCTAGGTCCCAACCCAGGGACTAATATGCAAAATATTTATTTCATGCATAATTATATTTATTAAATAAATTCAAACACATCTCCCAAATACATAACACAGAATTTTAATCAAGGATTAAAATAGAAATCATTAATTATAATTAATTTTTATAATTAACATTTCATTCGATTAAAATTTTGGGGTGTTACACTACTCCCCCACTTACAAGGAATTTCGTCCCCGAAATTCAACTTATACAAACAACTTAGGATAGTCCTAACGCATCTTATCCTCTAATTCCCAAGATGCCTCTATTACATCGCCACAAACCCAGACGACTTTGACCAGACAAATATCCTTTCCTCTAAGCTGCTTGACTCTTCGGTCTTCAATGCGAACTGGCATAGCTTCGAAGGTTAGGTTCTCATGAATTTCTAGGTCATCAGGTTGGATTCTAAGACAATGGTGGGGTCATGGACATATCTTTTCAGTTGAGACACATGGAATACATTATGAAGGTTAGCTAAGGACGAGGGCAGGGCTAATTGATAAGCTACTGGGCCGACCTTTTTAAGAATTTGATAGGGACCAATGAATTTAGGTGATAGTTTCTGGGTTTTCAAGGCTCTACTAACACCTTTGGTTGGTACTATTCTAATGAATACATGGTCTCCTTCAGAAAACTCTAAAGGTTTCCTTCTCCTATCAGCATAGCTTTTCTGCCTACTCTGAGCCGTCTTCATCTTCTCTTGTATCATCTTGATCTGTTTCGTGGTCTCTTGTACAAGTTCTGGTCCAACCAGAGAACTCTCCCCCACTTGAAACCAGCATAACGGTGTCTGACACTTTCTTCCATACAAGGCTTCAAATGGTGCCATTCCAATGCTCGTGTGATAACTGTTGTTGTAAGTAAATTCCACGAGAGGCAACATTTGTTCGCAGTTCCCTTGACCTTCCAAAGCACAGGCTCGTAAGATGTTCTCCAGCGACTGAATAGTCCTCTCCGTTTGACCATCAGTCTGAGGATGGTATGCAGAACTTAACTTCAATCTTGAACCCAAGGCTCTATGCAGATCTTCCCAAAACTTTGATGTAAACCTCGGATCACGGTTCGACACGATGCTTGATGGTACCCCATGCAAACGAACAACTTCCTTGATATATAACTGAGTGAGCTTTTCCAAAGAGTAGCGCATGTTAACAGGAATAAAATGCGCCGATTTGGTCAGACGATCCACAACCACCCAGATTGCATCATGACCAGTAGCTGTCCTTGGCAATCCCGACACAAAATCCATCGAGATACTATCCCATTTCCACAACGGAATCTCCAAGGGAAGTAATTCTCCTCCTGGCCTTTGGTGTTCCACTTTCGCCTTCTGACACACCAAGCAACATGCCACATATTCAGCCACGTCCTTCTTCAAGCCAGGCCACCAAAATATCCTTTTCAGGTCCTGATACATTATGGTAGCTCCCGGATGCATACTCATTTTGCTCTTATGTGCTTCATCCAGAATCATCCTTCTTACTTCCAGATCATTAGGCACACAAATCCTTGCTTTAAAACGAAGGATTCCATCCTTCCCTTCTTGAAACTCCAACTCCTTTCCTTCATCCATCAGCTTCTTTTTCTCCTTAAGTCTCTCATCCTTGTGTTGCAATTCCCGAATCCTTTGCAGAAACTCGTTAGCAATCTGCAGCATCCCCATCTTGATACTTGTTGGCTCTACTTGCATTGTCAGGCTCAGATCCCGGAATTCTTCTATTAGTGCAGCTTCTCTGACCATCATAGCACTGATATGCATTGCCTTTCTACTTAATGCGTCCGCCACGACGTTTGCCTTCCCAGGGTGGTAATGGAGCTCAAACTCATAATCCTTCAAGAACTCCATCCATCGATGCTGCCTCATATTCAACTCTTTCTGATCAAAGAGGTACTTTAAACTCTTATGGTCACTAAACACCCTGAACGTAGTGCCATAGAGATAGTGCCTCCAAATCTTTAATGCAAACACAACAGCTGCCAGCTCCAGGTCATGAGTTGGATAGTTCATTTCATGAATTTTTAGCTGTCTCGAGGCGTAGGCGACGACTTGCCCCTCTTGCATCAAAACACTCCCAAGACCTTGTTTCGATGCGTCACAATACACCTCAAAACTCTGCTGTGGGTTAGGCAAAACCAACACAGGAGATGACGTCAACCTTTCCTTCAACTCTTGAAAACTCCTTTCACACTTCTCATCCCATATAAATGGTTGATCTTTCCGAGTCAACTTCGTCAAGGGTAATGCAATCTTTGAGAAACCTTCGATAAATCTTCTGTAATATCCAGCCAAACCAAGAAAGCTTCTCACCTCTGTGACCGACTTCGGCGGTTCCCATTGCAACACTGAACTTACTTTATCCGGGTCAACCGCTATTCCCTTGCTTGAAATCACATGCCCCAAAAACTTAACCTCCTTCAGCCAGAACTCACACTTTGTAAGTTTGGCGTAGACCTGCTTCTCCTTCAGAATACTCAACACTATCCTCAAGTGTTCAGCATGCTCCTCCGGGCTCTTAGAGTAGATAAGGATATCGTCAATGAATACAACCACGAATGAATCTAGATAAGGTCTAAAGATTCGATTCATGTAGTCCATGAAAATAGCTGGTGCATTGGTTAATCCGAATGACATTACAACGTACTCATAATGCCCGTATCGGGATCGAAATGCAGTCTTAGAGATGTCCTCTTCTCTAATTCTGATCTGATGATATCCCGACCTCAAGTCAATCTTGGAAAATACCGAAGCCCCACGAACTTGATCCATAAGGTCATCGATCCTTGGCAATGGATACTTGTTCTTGATTGTGACCTTATTCAGCTGCCGGTAGTCAATGCACATCCTCATACTACCATCTTTCTTCTTGACAAACAAGACCGGAGCACCCCAAGGTGACACACTTGGTCGGATCATCTGCTTCTGCAACAGCTCCTCAATCTGCTTCTTCATTTCAGCCATCTCCGGTGGTGCCATTCTATAGGGAGTGATAGAAATGGGACCAGCTCCCGGAACTAGGTCAATACCAAATTCAATCTCTCTTTTTGGTGGTAGTCCAGGGATCTCATCCGCAAATACCTCCGGGAAGTCTCTGACAACAGGAATCTCCTCTATCCTCGGACCATGTTCTTCTGCTTCAGTGTTAAACAGGAACATGTAGCCAGAAGGTATTGGATCTCTATAGATTACTATCTTTTTATCACAATCGATGATCACTTGGTTTTGACTCAACCAGTCCATCCCCAAGATTACATCCAATTGCGATAAGGGTAAACAAATCAGATCTACCTTAGTGGTCTGTCCTAACACTTCTATGTTGCAGTTAAGACATGCTCTAGAAACAACTATAGGAGCATTAGTAGGGGTTTCTACTTTCAAAGCATAAGGTAATTCAGACCTAGGTAAACTTAACCGATCCACACATTCATATGAAACAAATGAATGCGTTGCACCCGAATCAAACAAAACATTACAGAGCTGACCATTAAGCAAGTATTTACCTTGCACCAGATCAGAAGATCGGCTTGCTTCCACACCACTAAGGGTGAAAACCCTTCCTTGAGCCATAGGCTTATCTGCAGCCCCTCGTGAGTTAGCCTTGACCGGTTCCTTGCAGTCTCTCGCAAAGTGTCCCGGCTTCGCACAGTTGAAACAGCCACTGGTTCCCCAACAAACACGGCCATAATGATGGCGCTTGCACTTGTCACAGAATGGAGCCTCGCTCCGAAAATTCCTTCCATCCGAACCACCAGCCTTTCCCTTGCCTTTCCCTCGGCGATCATACGGACCCTTGCCTCGGTTATTGAAACCTTTACGTCTCTGAGGTCCAAAATTCTGGTTGTCCTTTCTCTCTGCGGCTTGCAATTCTTCAGCTTTCGTGTCATCTTCATACATCCTACACATGTCCACGAGTGCAGGAAAGCTTTGGATCCGTTGATAGCTGAAAATCGACTTCAACTTGGGCCTCAAGCCTCCTTCAAATATGATACACTTGCTCCTTTCATCGGGGTTGTTCTAATAGTATGGAGAGTACTTCATCAATTCCTCGAACTTGGCCGCTTACTCGCCCACACTCATGCTTCCTTGTTTCAGCTGCAAGAACTCCACCTCCTTCTTCCTTCTTAGATCCTCAGGGAAGTATTTGTTGAGAAACTTCTCCATAAATACTCCCCAACTCACCTCTCTTCCCTCATAGTGCAGGAGTTGCACCGTATGGTTCCACCAATTCTCAGCTTCATCTTCTAGCATGTAAGTTGCATATGCCACCTTTTGAGCTTCCGTGCAGTCCAAAGTCCTCAAAATCTTATCCATGGTGTGAATCCACTTATTGACCTCTTCCGGTTTAAATCCTCCTTCAAAATTAGGCGGATTGCAACTCCTAAAATCCGCCAAGCTCTTCACCTCGGTGTTACCCACATTACACTGATGAGGCGGGTTAACCGGTTGAGATGGTTGCTGAGATTGTCGTTGCATGGCCTCCAACACTGTGGTTATCCTCTCTAACATCGCATTGGTGTGATTTTGGTTTCTAGTTGCCATAATAGACCTGCGCTATATGCTCATGGTCACATATGTTGAACTAAGAAAACATTCCTCACACCACCTATACTAAGACTATAGCTTATACCTTTAAATTCACAATTAATTGTGTCTTGTGCTCAAAAGAGACAAGATACAAACAAGTCAATTGTATCTAAAGCTCAACAAGCAAGATACTGTTGGAAGTCAAGCTTGCCTCAAAGGACGTAAAGAGTAATGCTAGAAGGATTCTAGAAGATAATGTTTTGATGATTACAAACAAGATTCAAAGTTTCAAGCATCAAGCTGCATCAAGTTCAAGCATCAAGCTTCAAGGCTAAAGTCAAGGCTCAAGCTTCATGTTCAAGTTTAGTATAGCCTAGCCCATAGGAAATTTGTAAGGTAATGAATTTTTATTACAATTGTCTAATGGCCAAAATTAGTTTTTCATGTTAAGGAGAAGAAAAGGACTTTTTATGAAAAATGTTTTAATTGCAAAATATGTTTTCACGAAAATATGTTTTTAACTTAGTTTATGAAAAATGTTTTTAATTGCGAAAATAGTTTTTCTAAAAACATATTTTTTAAAGACTTAACTGATTCACTGTGAAAATATATGTTGACAACCTCTAGTTGGATTTCTCTAAATTGTGAAAATCTGTTAAGACAAGTTTTGACAGAGATAATCGATTACTCTTTCAAGATAATCGATTATTTATGTTGCATCATAGAAAATCCAGAGAGAGTGTAATCGAGTATTTGAACCTGGCTAATCCAGTACTTTTTGTATGAAAGTAATCGATTACTTGGCACAGATAATCGATTACAGGAGTTGCATCATATATTTTTCAGAGGCTGTGTAATCGATTATTTGACCAGTGATAATCGATTATATCAGTTGCATCATATATTAAACAGAAGTGAAGTAATCGATTAAATTCTATGTTGTAATCGATTACTGGTTTTTCAAAAGAATTTAAAAGTTTCTATTTTTAAAGGGATAATCGATTATCTTCTTGAAGTAATCGATTACCTCAAGTTTTATTGAAAAACGTGTCAGAATCATTTTGATTTATTTCCTGATTTGTTTTTACATAATTGATTCTGATTTATTTTCAAAATTCGAATTTGATTTTGTTTTTGAAAATATTTCCTTATTTGTTTTTAAGAATCAAATCTTTGATTTTTTTCCTAAATCTATTTTATTTGTTTCTGATTTCAAAATTGATTTTATTCTATTTTATTTTTTTCCTAAATCCTCTTTCGAACTTAGGTGGATTACAACTTCTAAAATCCGCCAAACTCTTAGTTTCCGAATTACCAACGTTATATTGATGAGGCGGTTGTTGGGATTGCTGTTGCTGCCATTGATGCATAGATTCCATCACAGCGGTGATTCTTTCTAATATCGCATCGGTGCGATTTTGATTTCTAGTCGTCATAATAGACCTGCGCTATTGCTCATGGTCACATACGATGGACTAAGAAACATTCTCCACACAACCTATCCTAAGGTCATAACAATAGCTTTCAACAATGCATACAATTTCCACAATGTATCAATTGCTCCATTTGAGCAAGATAATAGTATTCAAAACAATAAATATGCCCTGTGGATACCGGCTTGATGTTGATGACTACCTTTCTGGAGCTACTTACACTACTACAGGATCTGACTTTTGCTCTGATACCACTAAGTGTAACACCCTCAAAATAACCCAAGTAATTAATACAAAATGAATACTATTACTTGAGAATATATGGACTTGTAAAATGTTAGAAAATACTGGATTCAAAATTTTCTTTTATATTTTCCAAATAGTCGGGTGCACAAACCAAAACATAGGATGTTTGGAGCATAGTTTACGTATTACTTTTAAAATCGAATTCGGCATTTACTTTGCTCAAAAGGTAATTTCGCAAATCTTGGATAGCATTCTCTTTGAGGATAAATGTACTCTATTTCTTATAAAGGAACTCAAGTATTGCCATCCAGTTTTCGTCTAGCCAAGTGATACCATTTCCAAAATGTCATAGCCGAATTCTTTCAAATCAATATCAGAGTAAGCAGAAATATCAGGACTATGTAATAGACTTTAGTATAAGCATGGATTTTATTTATATCAAAAGGTACGTAATACATAGTCCGGCGGTAAGGGTCTCCAAAATCCCAGAACAAGTCCATAAGGCTATGTATTTATATGTACATTAAAATAGACCATGGCTCCAGAGTTTTCAAAAGAAATTCCCACAATATATAAAACTCCCAAAGCTGGTCTCATAGCACTGGTCGTGACAGTAGTAGTAGAAGTCTCCAAGAAGTAGCAGCAACCATCATCCAACATCAGCATCAGCAGCTATTCTTCTCCACAGCATCCATCACACCGGATCCTTGATCCTCATCATTTACCTTATGCACATACCTAGGGATCATCGCCTCTCCATTGACTCCCGATAGATTAAACGACAAGCTCGCTTCCGCTCTCGTATTCGACAGGATCCTCCTTGATCTTATTTGAAGGAGTAATTACCCTACCACTGGGTACAAGGTCTGATGAAAACGTGACCTTAATAGGACTCCTTGAAATAGACGGGGAAGTCTCCTCTCGAATGACTCTAAGAGAAAAAAGGTATGAGCGGGTAGGTTCGAATTGAAAACTGTTAGACAAGCGAGCTGGTCGAGTGGGAGATGATCCATGGTAAGTATAAAAAGTAGATACATGCATAGCGTATATGATGGGAATCCTAAACCTACGAGGATATGACCGAACCAGTGGATTAGGGTGATCGAAGGTAACCACTATCTCACCCTCATACACTACTCAGCAATCCTCGCAGATCCATATGCCACTAAGAAGTGGGCGGACCTCGATGCAAGCGATGTAACGCGACATCACCTACAAGGGCATAGGGGTAAGCAAATCTATACACATAATCAATAGAGCTTAAATGTAGAAGTGATCATGATTATGCACATATAACCCCAAATCAGTTAATAGCCATGGTTAACACTTAGCAGCACTTAATGCAGATACGATATTCAAACTCATTCTTAATATCAAACCTTAGCTCAAATAAGGTTAAGTGGCATGATTGCCTGACATTCTTCTCTTTCTGAGATTCTCCATCTAATGTCCTCACGGACGCCAATCCAATACCACAATGCATTTCCAAATCACGAATACGTTACCAAAACGTATGGCGTACTAGCTCGGAAGTGATAAAAACGTCACACTACCTGGTGAACGTCACGTCGCCCAAGGACATAAACCTATCTCTTCTCAACATACAATGGGTGTGATAAAAAACGTCACCACATCTGATGATCGTCACGTCGCCTAAGGACGTAAACCTTATCACTTGTGATACACGACAGAGGTGATAAACAACGTCACCATGTCTGATGAACGTCACGTCGCCTAAGGACGTAAACCTTATCACTTGTGTGCACCACACCCTTCTCAACAAACAACGGGTGTGATAAAAAACGTCACCACATCTGATGAACGTCACGTCGCCTAAGGACGTAAACCTTATCACTTGTGATACACGACAGAGGTGATAAAGAACGTCACCATGTCTGATGAACGTCACGTCGCCAAAACGTAAACCTTACCACTTGTGTGCAACACACCGTTGAACCATCAAATCAACAGTATACCACATACTGTCCACATTGTCCACCTTAATGTGTCATCGAGCTAGCAACTACTTTTTGTCATTCCAGAGGTCCTCCTCATGTCACCCGAACATGAGTAAACGATCTAATATCTTTGCTTAAAGAAATTGATTGGTATATTTCAATATGTAACGTGCCACCCAAGCAACGTTATGACGTGTCACCCGAGCAACGTCCCATCGTCCAAAATGAATAACCATATAATCAATCAATCTCTTTTAAGTCCTAGATCACTTGGATTATTGTAGTTAAATTCTTAACCAACTAAGTCAGAATTGAAAATGGTGTTTCTCAGGTTCAGGTAAATTACTCGAGTATAATCGAGCATACTCGAGTGTTTTTCAACTTTTCGAGATTACTCGAGTGTTCTTTAAGGTTACTCGAGTGTTCATGACTTTCTGGGGATTTGAGTTTCAAATTCATTAAATTACTCGAGTAGTTCATGGGTTACTCGAGTGTTCATCATAATTTCCAGAATACTCGAGTCATCCCTGCATTACTCGAGTGGTTTGCCTTAACATGTCCCCAGGTCTTACTCGATACTCGAGTACTAGACACAATACTCGAGTGTTTTTGCTCAAATTACATTGTTTTACAAACATTTTACTCGAGTACCCTGTCCAATACTCGAGTGTTTCACAGCAGAACAGACTGAAATCTTAGTTTTAACACACCATTTTCAGTCCTACTCAATTCTAGTCCAATCCAGGGATCCACAAAGTTCATATATCATAAATAGAACATGTTACAACACTCATTTCATATCAAATTACAGATTTGGCAGAGAATCAATCCTTAATGCATAAAATACACAATTTGACAACTCAACACTTCAAATTGCATAATAAGCACAATACTCATGAAATAGTGTTCATTTAAGTTCACATGCATGATTTAGAACTTGCTCAACACAGTTTTAGAGCATGACTTGGTCTCCAAACCAAAGTTCCTATTCAATCTAAGCCCTTAGAGCCTCTTGGTGGCTCTCTAATGCATTTAATGGAATTTAAACTCTATCTAGTGTACGAAATTACTTCCCCTTACCTCTTAGATGTGAATCAACAGAGACTTTACCCCAAACTTAGCTTCCAAGCTGAATTCCCCAAAATCCCCACTGAAACAGAGCAGTTTCAGCAGAGCACCAAGATTGAATTGGTTGATGCATGAAACAGCCATAAAAATTGGGCGAATTAGTCTCTATATACTCTCTACAATTCACACTAACTAAAGAAACAAGATTCACATGAGGAGGTTGTCTGAGCTTACCAGAATCAAGCTCCAAAGTAAGCTCCAGAAAACCTGAGACAACAAACGGACTCCACTTCCAAGCTTCGATTCTTCCAATCTACTCACTCTCAGCTCACAATCTTGGTGTCTATACAAAGCTCGAGATGTGAGCTTTGTATTGGTGTATGATTTGTGGTTTGAATCAGAATACAGAGGACGAATCGAAAGAAACAAGCTCGGAACCCTAACTTAATCAACACACTCGAAGTTTGCCAAAATTGTTGATTTCCAGCAACCATTGAGCTTAAATACTTGAACCTAACAATCATGCATGGCGACACGAAAGCTAGGACGTGTTGAGGAAGACGATTTCGTGTCAACACACGAGAATCGTTAATGGTGACTCACCAAAACGCACTAACTCGTTCTTCACTGACCAGAATACTCGAGTATTTCCAAAACTACTCGAGTATTTTGACCAGTTTTTGAAAAATATAATTTTATTTTCTTTCCCTCCAAAACCTTTCTAAAATTACTTAAAGGTCCCAAACAGGGATTAATGTGAAAATATTTATTTTCTCATATTAAAATTCTCTAATATCATATTTCATAATAAATTACATGAAATCAAGGCTAAAAAATAATTAATTATAAATAAACTTTATAATTAACATTTTATTAATCAGGGGTTAAAAATCAGGGATGTTACACTCTTCCCCACTTAAAAGGAATTTCGTCCCCGAAATTCTTCTTTAAAAGTTCTATAATTTCCAAAGTTACACAAAAGTTGTTCTAAGGTTATATATTCAAAATATAGTTAGGAAGAACCCTTCCCCACTTAAAAAGAATTTTCTTATATATATATATATATATATATATATATATATATATTTTTTTTTCAAACTCTCTGACCCAAAACGTTTCACAAAATATTTCAATTGAACATTTTCTCAATTAAAACTTTTGCATTCTAAAGCACATACAAATCCTTGTTTCTCATAAAAGGGTTTTTCTTAAATTTCCTCAAGATTATCTTGTAATTCCTTCAAATGAAATCTTTTGACTAAATTTTTTTTCGAATAACACCTTTAAAATATATATATATACTCCTCAATTAAAACATTTTCCAAAGATCCTTTTTGAGGAAAACCCCGTCCCGTTGCGCACTCTGATCACTCGGCACGAGTAGGGAAATATTCGTATGACTTCATTTCTTAATAGTTGTAAACATCAGGGTGATCAGTCCTAATATTTAAACTATCAGTGATGAAATCATCCTTTTCAGATATAATCTTACTCAAGAAAGACTATACGATTTACCTTTAAGTTAGATGAACTTAAAGATTAAGAGTATTATTGTCACTATCAGACTTATTCAGATAGCCAAGTTCTAGAGAAACTTCCGTTGGGGAGACAAATACTTGTCCTATCCCGGTGGTTCTTAATCTCTCTAGTCTTAACTGATCTTCCTCTTTCCGTAGTGCCCAAAGACATTTATCACATCCAACTGTGATAAGGGTTTTGATCACAGAAATTCAAGTTAAAGACTTGTTCAGATATACCAATTACAAAACGATTTAATTAACGTAGTCGAAAGCATTTGACCACGTTAATTCGAGTCGACAAAGGGATAACTCAGACTACCTATATCCGAATCTAATCACACATCCTAATAGGATGGAAAACTCTCCCATTCTTGATTTGCTGGCTGACCATTCCCTTTTCGTATTTCTTCTTTAAGCAATCCGGCGAATAAGACTTCATTTTCTTGTGACCGAAATCAAATATTCCTTTCCGTTCATCACTATTCAATCCATGATGATGCACCTTACCTTCTCAAATAATTTCTTTCCATCGGCTTTTCAGTTACTTTCATGCGATTGAGGTTTCCTTAACTCCTTATGAAATTCTAGTCCCCATAAGGGATTCACTCATATGCTTCTTGTGCTTATAAGTTTCATGTGCTTTCCTCATTATCCATACCAATTCTATACATGCTTGCTAGTGTCAGGAATCCCTTGTTCTTCAATGACTGACAACTGGTTTGAAGTTCAAACATCATTCATTTCCCGACTCCGCATGTTTGAATCTTCTATCAAAATTGCAACGAAACATACTTCTCTGATCCTTTGAACTTGGCAATGTCTTCCCCGAGATTCGTATTGCCCTACCTTATTTCCAACAATTTAATCTCCTTGATCTTTCAAAACTTCATCCTTGAGTGATTCCCAAGTGACATGCCAATCCTATGCTTCCAATATCAAATTCACATAGTTCCACTATGTCTTAGTTCCACCATTTATCATATAAGTGGTATAACCTTTACTCATCCATTTTGCTTGATCCCATAACTAATCTTCATCTTCCAAATCATCTGGAATCCAAATTCTTACCCTTGAAATATCCCCTATGGAACTTAGGTTTCTTCCCTTTCGAATCAATCTCTTATTGGTCCTTAATTCTTCGGTTCTTTGTTGCAATTCACGAATTCGAGTTAGGAATTCTACTGTGATTTGCAACCTCCACTCCTTACTTCTCGTCGGTCTACTTGTATCCTCAAGCTCGAATCTATTAGACTCCTTAAATCCACTTCCTTAAACTCCGTAGAGCTCACATGAATTGCCTTTCAGTCCATTGTGATTGCTTCCTCATTTGATTTGTCATAACGACGACAGAGTCTCTGATCATGAGCCTTTAAGATTCTGTCTGTCGACATTGTCCCTTGTTCAACTCCTCCTCTCGGTTGGACAATTACTTCGACTCTCCAGGGTCATTAACGTTTAAAGCGTAGTGACGCGAGGAAAGGCCTCGAGCCCTCACAACAATCATGATCGTTGCAAAGCTCAAGTCATGCGCCAAGTGTATCACCTTGTATATTCAATCCCTTTGATGCATACACACATCTACCTTTCTTTCATAAAACTACTTCCTTCCAAGTCCCGTTCTCGACACATGAAAGTATGCTCCAATACTTTGGCATGAATCAAGTAGGAGTAACACAGGAGGAAATGTTATCCTTCCCCAGAATCACGTCCAAATGTGATAAAGGATGATAGAATGAATTTAACTTAGTGTCGCGATCAAATATCTCGACACTATAATCTAACAACTTTAGAAACATGTTTGGGTAGTTTCATAGGGTCTCAAATTTTAAAACAATTAGGGAAATCCGACTTCAATCTACTCACACATATATGTTGAACAAAAGAATAAGTAACTCCCAAATCGAACACAATCATGCAAAGTTGGTTTTGAAATAAATGGTTACCTTGCACGAGATCGGGAGATTGGTTCTTTTCTACTCTATTCAGGGTAAACGCTTTGCCTTGAGTCTTTGGTTTGCTAGCAAATCTGGTGTGGTTACTTTTCACAGACTCTCTGCAGTAACGTGCAATATGACCCTGCTTTCCACAATTGAAGCAATAACTTGTTGCCCAGCAGATCCTTCCATAATGATGATGCTTACACTTCTCACAGTAAGGAGCATTACTGCGAGACTTAACCCCATCCTTAACTTCAACTCTTCCTTTGCCTCGATTCGGATCCAAATATGGACCCTTATTTCGAAGATCAAATCTTTTCTTTCTCTGTGGTCCATAATCTTGCTGGTTACTCTTTGCCTGATCAGCTAATACTTCAGCCTTCTTATCATCCTCATACATTCGACACATATCTACTAACGTAGAAAAACTTTGAATCTTCTGATAACTGAAAAAAAATTTCAGTTCAGGTCTCAGACCACCTTCAAACTTGATGCATTTGCTCCTCTCATCAGGATTATTTTGATAGTATGGAGAGTACTTCATCAGTTCCTCGAACTTAGCTGCGTACTCACCCACACTCATGTCTCCTTGCTTTAATTGCAGAAACTCAATTTCCTTATTCCTTCTTAAGTCTTCCGGGAAATATTTATTGAGAAACTTTTCCGTAAACACACCCCAATTAATATCCCTTCCTTCATAGTGCAGGAGCTGAACTGTGTGATTCCACCAGTTCTCCGCCTCGTCTTCTAACATATAAACTGCATACGCCACCTTCTGAGCCTCAGTGCAGTCTAATGTTCTAAAGATCTTATCCATAGTATGAATCCACTTATTAGCCTCCTCAGGCCTAAATCCTCCTTCGAACTTAGGTGGATTACAACTTCTAAAATCCGCCAAACTCTTAGTTTCCGAATTACCAACGTTATATTGATGAGGCGGTTGTTGGGATTGCTGTTGCTGCCATTGATGCATAGATTCCATCACAGCGGTGATTCTTTCTAATATCGCATCGGTGCGATTTTGATTTCTAGTCGTCATAATAGACCTGCGCTATTGCTCATGGTCACATACGATGGACTAAGAAACATTCTCCACACAACCTATCCTAAGGTCATAACAATAGCTTTCAACAATGCATACAATTTCCACAATGTATCAATTGCTCCATTTGAGCAAGATAATAGTATTCAAAACAATAAATATTCCCTGTGGATACCGGCTTGATGTTGATGACTACCTTTCTGGAGCTACTTCCACTACTACAGGATCTGACTTTTGCTCTGATACCACTAAGTGTAACACCCTCAAAATAACCCAAGTAATTAATACAAAATGAATACTATTACTTGAGAATATATGGACTTGTAAAATGTTAGAAAATACTGGATTCAAAATTTTCTTTTATATTTTCCAAATAGTCGGGTGCACAAACCAAAACATAGGATGTTTGGAGCATAGTTTACGTATTACTTTTAAAATCAAATTCGGCATTTACTTTGCTCAAAAGGTAATTTCGCAAATCTTGGATAGCATTCTCTTTGAGGATAAATGTACTCTATTTCTTATAAAGGAACTCAAGTATTGCCATCCAGTTTTCGTCTAGCCAAGTGATACCATTTCCAAATGTCATAGCCGAATTCTTTCAAATCAATATCAGAGTAAGCAGAAATATCAGGACTATGTAATAGACTTTAGTATAAGCATGGATTTTATTTATATCAAAAGGTACGTAATACATAGTCCGGCGGTAAGGGTCTCCAAAATCCCAGAACAAGTCCATAAGGCTATGTATTTATATGTACATTAAAATAGACCATGGCTCCAGAGTTTTCAAAAGAAATTCCCACAATATATAAAACTCCCAAAGCTGGTCTCATAGCACTGGTCGTGACAGTAGTAGTGGAAGTCTCCAAGAAGTAGCAGCAACCATCATCCAACATCAGCATCAGCAACTATTCTTCTCCACAGCATCCATCACACCGGATCCTTGGTCCTCATCATTTACCTTATGCACATACCTAGGGATCATCGCCTCTCCATTGACTCCCGATAGATTAAACGACAAGCTCGCTTCCGCTCTCGTATTCGACAGGATCCTCCTTGATCTTATTTGAAGGAGTAATTACCCTACCACTGGGTACAAGGTCTGATGAAAACGTGACCTTAATAGGACTCCTTGAAATAGACGGGGAAGTCTCCTCTCGAATGACTCTAAGAGAAAAAAGGTATGAGCGGGTAGGTTCGAATTGAAAACTGTTAGACAAGCGAGCTGGTCGAGTGGGAGATGATCCATGGTAAGTATAAAAAGTAGATACATGCATAGCGTATATGATGGGAATCCTAAACCTACGAGGATATGACCGAACCAGTGGATTAGGGTGATCGAAGGTAACCACTATCTCACCCTCATACACTACTCAGCAATCCTCGCAGATCCATATGCCACTAAGAAGTGGGCGGACCTCGATGCAAGCGATGTAACGCGACATCACCTACAAGGGCATAGGGGTAAGCAAATCTATACACATAATCAATAGAGCTTAAATGTAGAAGTGATCATGATTATGCACATATAACCCCAAATCAGTTAACAGCCATGGTTAACACTTAGCAGCACTTAATGCAGATACGATATTCATACTCATTCTTAATATCAAACCTTAGCTCAAATAAGGTTAAGTGGCATGATTGCCTGACATTCTTCTCTTTCTGAGATTCTCCATCTAATGTCCTCACGGACGCCAATCCAATACCACAATGCATTTCCAAATCACGAATACGTTACCAAAACGTATGGCGTACTAGCTCGGAAGTGATAAAAACGTCACACTACCTGGTGAACGTCACGTCGCCCAAGGACGTAAACCTATCGCTTCTCAACATACAATGGGTGTGATAAAAAACGTCACCACATCTGATGATCGTCACGTCGCCTAAGGACGTAAACCTTATCACTTGTGATACATGACAGAGGTGATAAACAACGTCACCATGTCTGATGAACGTCACGTCGCCTAAGGACGTAAACCTTATCACTTGTGTGCACCACACCCTTCTCAATAAACAATGAGTGTGAGAAAAAATGTCACCACATCTGATGAACGTCACGTCGCCTAAGGACGTAAACCTTATCACTTGTGATACACGACAGAGGTGATAAAGAACGTCACCATGTCTGATGAACGTCACGTCGCCAAAACGTAAACCTTACCACTTGTGTGCAACACACCGTTGAACCATCAAATCAACAGTATACCACATACTGTCCACATTGTCCACCTTAATGTGTCATCGAGCTAGCAACTACTTTTTGTCATTCCAGAGGTCCTCCTCATGTCACCCGAACATGAGTAAACGATCTAATATCTTTGCTTAAAGAAATTGATTGGTATATTTCAATATGTAACGTGCCACCCAAGCAACGTTATGACGTGCCACCCGAGCAACGTCCCATCGTCCAAAATGAATAACCATATAATCAATCAATCTCTTTTAAGTCCTAGATCACTTGGATTATTGTAGTTAAATTCTTAACCAACTAAGTCAGAATTGAAAATGGTGTTTCTCAGGTTCAGGTAAATTACTCGAGTATAATCGAGCATACTCGAGTGTTTTTCAACTTTTCGAGATTACTCGAGTGTTCTTTAAGGTTACTCGAGTGTTCATGACTTTCTGGGGATTTGAGTTTCAAATTCATTAAATTACTCGAGTAGTTCATGGGTTACTCGAGTGTTCATCATAATTTCCAGAATACTCGAGTCATCCCTGCATTACTCGAGTGGTTTGCCTTAACATGTCCCCAGGTCTTACTCGATACTCGAGTACTAGACACAATACTCGAGTGTTTTTGCTCAAATTACATTGTTTTACAAACATTTTACTCGAGTACCCTGTCCAATACTCGAGTGTTTCACAGCAGAACAGACTGAAATCTTAGTTTTAACACACCATTTTCAGTCCTACTCAATTCTAGTCCAATCCAGGGATCCACAAAGTTCATATATCATAAATAGAACATGTTACAACACTCATTTCATATCAAATTACAGATTTGGCAGAGAATCAATCCTTAATGCATAAAATACACAATTTGACAACTCAACACTTCAAATTGCATAATAAGCACAATACTCATGAAATAGTGTTCATTTAAGTTCACATGCATGATTTAGAACTTGCTCAACACAGTTTTAGAGCATGACTTGGTCTCCAAACCAAAGTTCCTATTCAATCTAAGCCCTTAGAGCCTCTTGGTGGCTCTCTAATGCATTTAATGGAATTTAAACTCTATCTAGTGTACGAAATTACTTCCCCTTACCTCTTAGATGTGAATCAACAGAGACTTTACCCCAAACTTAGCTTCCAAGCTGAATTCCCCAAAATCCCCACTGAAACAGAGCAGTTTCAGCAGAGCACCAAGATTGAATTGGTTGATGCATGAAACAGCCATAAAAATTGGGGGAATTAGTCTCTATATACTCTCTACAATTCACACTAACTAAAGAAACAAGATTCACATGAGGAGGTTGTCTGAGCTTACCAGAATCAAGCTCCAAAGTAAGCTCCAGAAAACCTGAGACAACAAACGGACTCCACTTCCAAGCTTCGATTCTTCCAATCTACTCACTCTCAGCTCACAATCTTGGTGTCTATACAAAGCTCGAGATGTGAGCTTTGTATTGGTGTATGATTTGTGGTTTGAATCAGAATACAGAGGACGAATCGAAAGAAACAAGCTCGGAACCCTAACTTAATGAACACACTCGAAGTTTGCCAAAATGGTTGATTTCCAGCAACCATTGAGCTTAAATACTTGAACCTAACAATCATGCATGGCGACACGAAAGCTAGGACGTGTTGAGGAAGACGATTTCATGTCAACACACGAGAATAGTTAATGGTGACTCACCAAAACGCACTAACTCGTTCTTCACTGACCAGAATACTCGAGTATTTCCAAAACTACTCGAGTATTTTGACCAGTTTTTGAAAAATAATTTTTTTTTCTTTCCCTCCAAAACCTTTCTAAAATTACTTCAAGGTCCCAAACAGGGATTAATGTGAAAATATTTATTTTCTCATATTAAAATTCTCTAATATCATCTTTCATAATAAATTACATGAAATCAAGGCTAAAAAATAATTAATTATAAATAAACTTTATAATTAACATTTTATTAATCAGAGGTTAAAAATCAGGGATGTTACAATATGAAACAAATGAATGTGTTGCACCCGAATCAAACAAAACATTACAGAGCTGACCATTAAGCAAGTATTTACCTTGCACCAGATCAGAAGATCGGCTTGCTTCCACACCACTAAGGGTGAAAACCATTCCTTGAGCCATAGGCTTATCTGCAGCCCCTCATGAGTTAGCCTTGACCGGTTCCTTGCAGTCTCTCGCAAATGATGGTGCTTGCACTTGTCACAGAATGGAGCCTCGCTCCGAAAATTCCTTCCATCCGAACCACCAGCCTTTCCCTTGCCTTTCCCTCGGCGGTCATACGGACCCTTGCCTCGGTTATTGAAACCTTTACGTCTCTGAGGTCCAAAATTCTAGTTGTCCTTTCTCTCTGCGGCTTGCAATTCTTCAGCTTTCGTGTCATCTTCATACATCCTACACATGTCCACGAGTGTAGGAAAGCTTTGGATCCGTTGATAGCTGAAAATCGACTTCAACTTGGGCCTCAAGCCTCCTTCAAATTTGATACACTTGCTCCTTTCATCGGGGTTGTTCTAATAGTATGGAGAGTACTTCATCAATTCCTCGAACTTGGCCGCATACTCGCCCACACTCTTGCTTCCTTGTTTCAGCTGCAAGAACTCCACCTCCTTCTTCCTTCTCAGATCCTCAGGGAAGTATTTGTTGAGAAACTTCTCCATAAATACTCCCCAACTCACCTCTCTTCCCTCATAGTGCAGGAGTTGCACCATATGGTTCCACCAATTCTCAGCTTCATCTTCCAGCATGTAAGTTGCATATGCCACCTTTTGAGCTTCCGTGCAGTCCAAAGTCCTCAAAATCTTATCCATGGTGTGAATCCACTTATTGGCCTCTTCCGGTTTAAATCCTCCTTCAAACTTAGGCGGATTGCAACTCCTAAAATCCGCCAAGCTCTTCGCCTCGGCGTTACCCACATTACACTGATGAGGCGGGTTAACCGGTTGAGATGGTTGCTGAGATTGTCGTTGCATGGCCTCCAACACTGTGGTTATCCTCTCTAACATCGCATTGGTGTGATTTTGGTTTCTAGTTGCCATAATAGACCTACGCTATATGCTCATGGTCACATATGTTGAACTAAGAAAACATTCCTCACACCACCTATACTAAGACTATAGCTTATACCTTTAAATTCACAATTAATTGTGTCTTGTGCTCAAAAGAGACAAGATACAAACAAGTCAATTGTATCTAAAGCTCAACAAGCAAGATACTGTTGGAAGTCAAGCTTGCCCCAAAGGACGTAAAGAGTAATGCTAGAAGGATTCTAGAAGATAATGTTTTGATGATTACAAACAAGATTCAAAGTTTCAAGCATCAAGCTGCATCAAGTTCAAGCATCAAGCTTCAAGGCTAAAGTCTGTTGGAAACCAACAAGCGGGCTAAGCAAATACTAGAGGGGGGGGTGAATAGTATTTTGAAGCACTAATACCAAATATTTCGATTGATAATTGAAGAATGGAGCTAAGACTGAATTTTCTGGAATCAGACACAAAAGACTCGAGTCTTTTGTGAAATACTCGAGTTTTTCAGTGATGAACAACTCGAGTCTTTTCTGAAATACTCGAGTTTTTCCTATCAGATAGCAGAAAAACCAGAAACGAAAATTCAGCAATTTAACTCAAATCAATTCAATAATAAACAGGAACTTATCCAACAGAATAGCAAGCAATCTAAATAACTTTTAACACAAAGATTCCTTGAACTTGCTACCTAATTGTATAAATCCTAATTGATTGAAATGACTTAAGTCTATTGAGCTAGAAAGTAGATTAAAAGCAATAAACCACCACTCAAGCAATTTTATCCTGGTTCACTCCAACAATGAGCTACATCCAGTCCTCCTAATCACTTAGGAGTTTCTACTAATAATCAAATTGTTAGAAATTACAAAGGATTGCTTGAGAATGGCCTCACTCAACCTAACCCTTCAAGAGTGTACCAAACTCTTGATTTCTACCCCAATTTGATTCCGGTGATTGAAGAACTCTTCACAAAGCTTCCTTGAACTCCCTTCAAGAAACTCCACCGGGCTAGGAACCTCCTAGTCTTGTGCTTGAGAACCTCTCAAGACTTCCAACACCCTAAGCCACTTAGGGTTTGCTTGGGAACAATCCAAGACTTTGAATAATCAAGCTTTTTGTATGTGTATTACTAATCTCACAATGGATTAGCACAAATAAGCACAGCTCAATGTATGAATTGAGGCCTAAAACTCAACTTGGAATAAAATGACAATATGAGTGAGAAGTTGAGCTTTTTGGGAATTAACACTTGAGAAGAGGAAATTATGAAAGCTTGTGATCAATGATGTGTTGTTGTCTTGTTTGTTCTTGCACAAATTCAAAGAGCAATTTTACAATCAGGTTCAGAATACTCTCTTGGGGTTGGATGAGACTCAAGTGCCCTCAATTGGGTTTTTGAGTCTCTCCAACGTTCATTTTTGCTGACTGGACAAAAATACTCGAGTCTTTTGGTAAATACTCGAGTCTTTTTGGTCGGTCACGAGTGAATAGGTGCACGAACCAGACTAGAGGTCATATTTGCTGACCTGGCACAAATACTCGAGTTTTTCAATAAATACTCGAGTATATACTCGAGTCTTTATCAAAATACTCGAGTATTTTGATCAGATATGGGAAAAATTATTTTTCAATTTTATTTTTCCTCTCAAGTATTAATTTTTGGTCAATCTCAACTTAATAATCATATAAAAATTTATTCCTAGAAGAGACTAACTATTTCTACCCACTCTCAACCACTCTCAACATAAATTAGAAATTTACAATTAATATTTGATTGAGAATGATTGGGCACTTGTCTTCTTTTCTTGACTTCTTGTTGATGTTGATGTTGCAATATTTTCAAGGCATGATTTGTTAATTATTTTGTCATCATCAAAACATAATCCACATAATTAGGAGCATTGAATTCACAATCTCCCCCTTTTTGGTGATGACAAAATAATTAACACTTGATCCATTTGTTGAGCTTGATCCACTTGGAGATGCAACTCCCCCTCACTATATGATACTTTTCACCTATCTAAAAATTCAGCTTGAGCAAGATGTTATGACAATTTAATTTTAGCACCAAGCCTATGGTATTAGAGTATTTAACGATTATCAGAGTATATACCATAATTAGAGATTTTAGGTGCAACAATATCAAGACAAGTGTATAATATCTCTCCCCCTTTTTGTCATACGCCAAAAGATGTAACAATTTAGAAAAAAAAGATCAAGGGAGGAGAGGTGCATAATTGGAAAACCCCATAACCAACTATGCAAAAAAAATAGACTTAATAATAAAAATAAAGAGCTCCCCCTGAAGCTTTGCACAAACATCATAATGAAAACCATATTCATTAACATAAAAACATCATAAAAGGTCCAAATCAAAGGTGCAATAATAAACCCAAAGTCTCAAAACACCAAGTTCTCAAAGTACAGAAAATGCAACAAGATCAACATGATGAAAACATAATGAAAACTAAAATAGAAAATCCATAAGCAGCAGCATCAAAACATGGAAGGAGCTGGATCATCTGGAGGAGTATAGAACCGAGAGAAGGCCGCCATCATCTCATCAAACCGGCGGTGCATCTCTCCTGACTGCTGGTCCAGGCGGGCATTAATCTGGGCCGAGTGCTGATCCAAATGAGAATAAAACATGGCAGACTCTGCACTCATCCTAGTGTCTAAGCTAACAAAATCATCACGCTGGGCATCCATAGCATGCACAAGGGAGTCCATCCTCCCATCTAAAGTGTCCAGCCGTGTGATAACATTGTCTCTCCAGCCCAAGTTATCAAACCCAGATTGAGATCCAGTAAAGTCATCAAAATTGATCTGATCCTCAATAGGGTCCCCTCCTTCAGCCTGCGCAAATGCTGCAGCTTCCTCTTCCATCTGTTGGGCATCCACCCCTTGTCGAGCTGCAACATTCGCAACCCTCTCCATCTCAGCAATATCAGATCGGTACAAGTATTGGCCAGAGGGTTCATGAAATGCCATGTCTTGATGACTCAAGGTGCCTTTGTTGAGGCAGTGTTGGTTCACATGAAGAGTCTTTTTCTCTTCATTCCGTGGGATATGCATCTTGAAGTAACGCAACAGGAAACAAACATGCATGGCATAAGGCAAGGTTTTCGGGTGTTTAGACTTTGCAGCAAGGAGCATTCGGTCCAAAGTTATGCGAGACCAATTTAGCTTCTCATTGTTCAGGATGGCACTAAGAAGCCTAAGTTCATTGTTTGTGGGCTTAGCATAATTGGGTGAGGTTTGAGGCACTAACTGATGGCATACTATATAGTGCAACACCCTAGTGTGGACAGTCATATATGAGGAATGCTTAATTCCTTCGGTCCATACACGACCGGGGCGCAAACAACTTTGAAAAATTCCATCCGCATCTGCCTTTAAAGAATTGTCCCCGTGTCGTGTAGTCCCAAAAGCAACAAAAAGGTCCTTAGCGCTAATTTTGAATCTAACACCCTCAACCATGGTCTCTATGACATCATTATGTAGCCTAAGGTTCGCATAAAAGGTTCTAACTAACCTAGGATAGATAGGGCCATTAAATTCCAGAAATTGAATAAGTTTTTGATACCTAAGGTTAGTAACAAATTAGAAACCCTTACTTTCAAGGAATGCACTGTTGATCCAAGAGATAACTCCGAACTCCCTAGTGGCAAAGCCTTCCAACCGTTCCAAGCATTCATCTTCTTGATAGTACTCCGGAATATCCTCCTCAGAAGATGATTCGGCAATCCTAACTCTCTTTCCTTTACCAGATGATGAAGCCATAGAGGAATTGATGAAAATTGAAGTTTTTGGAAAGTTAGGGTTTGAAAAGGGGGTGACGGATTTGAGGTTGAAAAGTGTTGAAATTCGTTGAAATAATGGTAGAAAAGTGATTAGAGGATGTAAAACTAGTAAGATTTGGCAAAAATTTGAGTAAAAACGGAGTTTTGAGGAGAGAGATATGAGAAAACCGAGAGAGAAGAGAAAGGGGTTCGTGAAACTCGAGTTTGTGGGGGCTGGAGTATATATAAACTCGCCAAAATTCTCGAGTATATTCAACAATACTCGAGTTGTTCTTTTAAAAATACTCGAGTTTTTGAGAATATACTCGAGTCGTTCATGACTCAGCCCAGATTTCCCCAGAAAACTCGAGTAAAAACTGAAAAACTCGAGTTTGGTCCGAAAGTTCAAATTTCAGGGAAACGCAAAATACTCGAGTTTTTGGAAAATACTCGAGTTTGGTCTGAAAGTTCAAAAATTGGGGGTTTCGAAAGACTCGAGTGTTTTGAAAGACTCGAGTGTTTGGAAAAACACTCGAGTGTTTTTATCAGACCCTGATTAAAAACTTTTTCAATTTAAAACTGATTTAAATTTTGAATTAATATACTCAAGTTTTTTTGGAAAAACTCGAGTATTTTGACAGAACAGAAAGTAAAAGCACAGTTTTGAAAGACCAAACACAAATCAAATACAAATGCTTCACTACCAACTTGGAATACAGTACAGAATCACACACAATTAACACATACAATTTCAAATATCATCAAGGACAATTTAACTAAGAATCAATAACACATTAGAGTAAGACTAATATGGTGATTTTTCAAAAAAAAAATGACACACAATGCAATTAGCCTATATTAGCTTCATCTAAAATACCAAGTTCTCTCCAAATATGATAAAAGGTGTCCCTTGGTAGAGGTTTTGTAAAAATGTCGGCTAATTGATTTGTGGTACTAACAAATTCAATTGTGCAATCACCCTTTTGTACATGATCTCTTAAAAAGTGATGTCTTATTTCAATGTGTTTAGTTCTTGAGTGATACACCGGATTCTTAGTCAAATTGATTGCACTTGTGTTATCGCATCTAATCGGAATATTTTCAAGTTTCAAACCAAAATCCGATAATTGTTGTTTCATCCATAACAGTTGAGCACACCAACTACCGGCTGCGATATATTCCGCTTCGGTGGTAGAAAGAGCGACACAAGCTTGCTTTTTAGAAAACCATGACACCAATGAACTTCCCAAGAAATGGCAAGTACCACTGGTGCTTTTGCGATCAAGCTTGCATCCCGCGAAGTCGGAATCCGAGTAACCAACTAAACTAAGATTGACATCAGCAGGATACCATAAACCAGTGTTAATTGTTCCTTTTAGATACTTAAATATATGTTTAACTGCGGATAGGTGAGATTCTTTAGGATTAGCTTGAAATCTAGCACACATGCATACACTAAACATAATATCCGGTCTAGATGCAGTGAGATATAGGAGACTACCTATCATACCCCTATACTTACTAACATCAACCGGTGTACCTTGTTCATCCTTGTCTAGGTAGCATGATGTGCTCATTGGAGTGTAGGCTTCCTTGCACTTGTCCAATCCGAATTTCTCAAGGAGCTCTTTGCAATATTTCCCTTGATGCACAAATATCCCCTCCTTGACTTGCTTTATTTGTAAGCCTAGGAAGAACTTGAGTTCTCCCATCATTGACATTTCAAATTCCTTTTTCATCAAATTTGAAAACTTTCTACAAAGAGACACGTTAGTAGCACCGAAAATGATATCATCAACATAGATTTGTACTAACAAAATGTCATCCTTGGTTTTATAAATAAATAGTGTATTATCAACCTTCCCTCTTTGAAACTTGTTTTCTAATAGAAAGGAACTCAATCGATTATACCAAGCTCTAGGAGCTTGTTTCAATCCATAGAGTGCCTTTTTCAATTTATAAACATGGTTTGGAAATTCACTATTTTCAAAACTGGGGGGTTGTTTGACATACACTTCTTCATTTATAAACCCATTCAAGAAAGCACTTTTAACATCCATTTGATATAAAGTGAATTTCATGATTGAAGCATAAGCAAGTAAAATTCGGATTGCTTCAAGACGTGCAACCGGAGCAAAGGTCTCATCATAATCGATACCTTCTTCTTGGTTGTACCCTTGAGCTACTAGTCTAGCTTTGTTTCTTATAATCAACCCGGATTCATCAAGTTTGTTTCTATAAATCCATTTATTACCAATTATGGTATGATCATCGGGTTTAGGGACTAGATCCCAAACTTCATTTCTTTCAAATTGGTTTAATTCTTCTTGCATAGCAAGAACCCAATGATCATCCTCAATGGCCTTTTTAATTGAATCGGGTTCAATTTGAGAAACAAAAGAGACATAGTGACAAATGTTTTGAATAGACCTACGAGTAAGTACTCCCTTTGACATATCTCCTATGACATTGTCTATAGGATGAGCCTTGACCGATTTCCAAGTTGGAGGAAGTTCTTTCCTTACCTCTCCTTCATCAACTTTTGATTTCTCTCTCTCTTTTTCTTCTTTTGAAAAGACAATGCCATCTTCACTAGCATCACATAAAACACTATCTTCTTTTGAAGATTCATTAAAAACTACATGAATTGATTCCTCAATAGTTAAAGTTCTTTTATTGAAAATTCTATAAGCTTTACTATAAGAAGAATAGCCTAAAAATATGCCTTCATCGGATTTGGAATCAAACTTGCCAAGGTGTTCTTTTCCATTATTTAAAACAAAAACTTGGCATCCGAAGACATGAAAATGAGATATATTTGGCTTTCTTCCCTTGTAAAGTTCATAGGGGGTTTTATCCAAAGAGGGCCTTATCAAAATACGATTTAAAACATAACAAGCCGTATTGACGGCATCGGCCCAAAAATATTGAGGTACTTGAGAATCATTTAACATGGTTCTAGCAAGTTCCTCTAGCACCCTATTTTTCCGCTCTACCACTCCGTTTTGTTCCGGAGTCCTTGGTGCGGAGAATTGGTGCTCAATACCATTTTTAGCACAAAATCTATCAAATTTGTGGTTTTCGAATTCACCACCATGATCGGTACGAATAATAATTACTTTTTGATTTACTTGGTTTTGAAAAAGTTTGACATGATGTTTAAAAGATTTGTAGGTCTCACTCTTAGTAGTTAAAAATAAAGTCCAAGTAAACCTAGAGAAGTCATCAACAATCACGAATGCATAATAGTTGCCACCAAAGCTTTTTACTTGTGATGGTCCAAACAAGTCCATATGAAGCATTTCTAATGGCCATGATGTGGACATCACCATTTTTGATCCAAAGGTGTTTTTAGTTTGTTTACATTTCTTGCAAGGGGAACAAACACCTTCAATAGAAAAATTTATCTTTGGTAAACCAACTACTAGATCTTTAGATTGAATTTTCTTCAATTGGTTTACATTTATATGAGCGGTCCTACGATGCCATAACCAAGTGTCATTTTCTTTGCTCACTAAACAAGTAGAGACCAAAGAAGTGACTTTGTTCAAATCAACTAAGTAAGTATTATTTGACCTTCTACCAACAAATTTGATTGAATCATCTTTGTCACTTTTAATGAGACAATGGGTAGATGTAAAAACTACATGATTACCAATATCACATAATTGGCTTATGCTCAAGAGATTATGTTCTAATCCTTGAACATAGAGCACATTATCAATAATCAAGTTTGAAGAGTTTCCGATTTTACCAATACCAAGGATTTTGCCTTTGTTGTTGTCCCCATAAGTGACATAACCCTTTTCCTTTGGAGTAAGCTCAATGAAGTGCCGCTTATCTCCCGTCATGTGCTTCGAACATCCACTATCAAGATACCACAATTGTTTTCCCGTTCGAAGACACACCTACAAAATGAAATCACTTGTTCACTTTGGGTACCCAAACAATGTTGGGTCCCTTAGGGTTAGTGTTGGGACTTTCTCCCTTCTTAATCCACATATAAGTGCCCTTTTTCATTTCAAACTTCTTAATGTGGCACTCAATGTTGATATGTCCAACTTTTCCACAATAAGTACAAGTTGGTCTCTTTGATGAATTTTTCTTAGAAAATGTTCCAACCACCTTGTACTTTTTGTCCTTTTTATGAACATATCCTAAACCGGTTTTGTTGTGATTATGTCTTTGAGAGTTCAACAACCGGTTGAGGTTTCTATCACTATGTGAGATTGTGAGTTTGTTTTTCAACTCTTTCACTTCTTTTTCAAGTTCATCACATCTCTCACATGGAGTGATAATCTCCTCATGATTTGCACAATCACTTTGATGACTAGAATTAATAAGTTCCAAGGATTCATTTTGAAGTTTCAACTCATTTATAGATTTTTGCAATTCATCAATTTCTTGTTGAAACTCCAAAATTTTCTTTCCTTTTTCCTTATTGATTTTAGCAAGCCTTCTAAATTGAATTAACATTTCATTGTAGGCTTCTTGCAAATCATCATAGGAAATGGAGTTTGAAGAGGAACAAGAAGAGCTAGAGGTTACCTCATCATCACTTTCACCCATGTCATGATTAGCTCTTGATGAGGACTCATGATTGTTCTTGGCCATGAGACAAAGATTTGCATTTTCATCACCGGAACTACTTGAAGATGATTCATTGCTCTTCTGTGGTGCATCCCAAACAATGTATGCACGCTTCCCTTTGGTCTCTTGGGTCTTCTTGTCATTCTTCTTCAAGAATGTGGCACATTCCATTCTTATGTGACCAACCCCACCACATTCATGACACTTAACTCCATCATTGGTACTCTTTTCTCTTTGTTTGGAGTCTTTGGTTCTCTTGAAATTGGATGAAGATCCACCTTTCTTCCCTTTGAAAAATTTGTTGAATCTTTTCACAAACATCCCAAATTCTTCTTGATTTGGTTCACCATCGGAATCTCCACTTGTAGAGCATTCTTCAACTTCTTTTAGCTTTAGTTGAAGCTTTGAGTCCTATGCCCTTTTTCTTTTTGTCCAATTCCTCATGCATCCCAAGTCTTGTAAGTTCCATCTCATGCTCTTGGAGTTTGCCAAACAAAGTGGCTAAGTCCATGCTATTTATGTCTCTTGATTCCTTGATGGCGGTTACCTTGGGTTGCCAACTCCTATCAAGACATCTTAGAATTTTGTTAGTAGTTTCACCATTGCGAAATACTTTTCCCAAGGAAATCAAATGATTAACTATGTGAGAGAATCGCTTTTGCAAGTCACTAATGGTTTCATTTGGCAACATGTGGAACAATTCATATTCGTGTGTTAGAGAATTCAATCTTGCATCTCTAACCTCACTTGTTCCCTCATGTGTGACTTGCAAAGTATCCCACATTTCTTTTGCCGATTTACATTGGGAAACTCTATAAAATTCATCATGGGATAGAGCCGAAAAGATGATGTTTTTATCTTTTAAATCAAATGAGACTTTTCTCTTTTCATCATCATTCCAACTACTCCTTGGAATTTCAAAAATTTCATCATTTATTTTCTTTTTGGGAATGAAAGGACCATTTTCAATTGCATCCCAAATATCCATATCAATTGCTTCAATAAAAACTTTCATGCGAGTTTTCCAATAAACATATCCTTCACCATTAAATAGTGGAGGACGGTTTATTGAAGCTCCTTCTCCACCAAAGTTATTGCTAGAGCCCATTAAGTTTCCAAAAGGATCTTTTTCGAAAAAGTTGTTACACTCGATCTTTCGACCGAGCTTTGATACCACTTGTTGGAAACCAACAAGCGGGCTAAGCAAATACTAGAGGGGGTGAATAGTATTTTGAAGCACTAATACCAAATATTTCGATTGATAATTGAAGAATGGAGCTAAGACTGAATTTTCTGGAATCAGACACAAAAGACTCGAGTCTTTTGTGAAATACTCGAGTTTTTCAGTGATGAACAACTCGAGTCTTTTCTGAAATACTCGAGTTTTTCCTATCAGATAGCAGAAAAACCAGAAACGAAAATTCAGCAATTTAACTCAAATCAATTCAATAATAAACAGGAACTTATCCAACAGAATAGCAAGCAATCTAAATAACTTTTAACACAAAGATTCCTTGAACTTGCTACCTAATTGTATAAATCCTAATTGATTGAAATGACTTAAGTCTATTGAGCTAGAAAGTAGATTAAAAGCAATAAACCACCACTCAAGCAATTTTATCCTGGTTCACTCCAACAATGAGCTACATCCTGTCCTCCTAATCACTTAGGAGTTTCTACTAATAATCAAATTGTTAGAAATTACAAAGGATTGCTTGAGAATGGCCTCACTCAACCTAACCCTTCAAGAGTGTACCAAACTCTTGATTTCTACCCCAATTTGATTCCGGTGATTGAAGAACTCTTCACAAAGCTTCCTTGAACTCCCTTCAAGAAACTCCACCGGGCTAGGAACCTCCTAGTCTTGTGCTTGAGAACCTCTCAAGACTTCCAACACCCTAAGCCACTTAGGGTTTGCTTGGGAACAATCCAAGACTTTGAATAATCAAGCTTTTTGTATGTGTATTACTAATCTCACAATGGATTAGCACAAATAAGCACAGCTCAATGTATGAATTGAGGCCTAAAACTCAACTTGGAATAAAATGACAATATGAGTGAGAAGTTGAGCTTTTTGGGAATTAACACTTGAGAAGAGGAAATTATGAAAGCTTGTGATCAATGATGTGTTGTTGTCTTGTTTGTTCTTGCACAAATTCAAAGAGCAATTTTACAATCAGGTTCAGAATACTCTCTTGGGGTTGGATGAGACTCAAGTGCCCTCAATTGGGTTTTTGAGTCTCTCCAACGTTCATTTTTGCTGACTGGACAAAAATACTCGAGTCTTTCGGTAAATACTCGAGTCTTTTTGGTCGGTCACGAGTGAATAGGTGCACGAACCAGACTAACGGTCATATTTGCTGACCTGGCACAAATACTCGAGTTTTTCAATAAATACTCGAGTATATACTCGAGTCTTTATCAAAATACTCGAGTATTTTGATCAGATATGGGAAAAATTATTTTTCAATTTTATTTTTCCTCTCAAGTATTAATTTTTGGTCAATCTCAACTTAATAATCATATAAAAATTTATTCCTAGAAGAGACTAACTATTTCTACCCACTCTCAACCACTCTCAACATAAATTAGAAATTTACAATTAATATTTGATTGAGAATGATTGGGCACTTGTCTTCTTTTCTTGACTTCTTATTGATGTTGATGTTGCAATACTTTCAAGGCATGATTTGTTAATTATTTTGTCATCATCAAAACATAATCCACATAATTAGGAGCATTGAATTCACAAAGTCAAGGCTCAAGCTTCATGTTCAAGTTTAGTATAGCCTGGCCCATAGGAAATTTGTAAGGTAATGAATTTTTATTACAAGTGTCTAATGGCCAAAATTAGTTTTTCATGTTAAGGAGAAGAAAAGGACTTTTTATGAAAAATGTTTTAATTGCAAAATATGTTTTCATGAAAATATGTTTTTAACTTAGTTTATGAAAAATGTTTTTAATTGCGAAAATAGTTTTTCTAAAAACATATTTTTTAAAGACTTAACTGATTCACTGTGAAAATATATCTTGACAACCTCTAGTTGGATTTCTCTAAATTGTGAAAATCTGTTAAGACAAGTTTTGACAGAGATAATCGATTACTCTTTCAAGATAATCGATTATTTATGTTGCATCATAGAAAATCTAGAGAGAGTGTAATCGAGTATTTGAACCTGGCTAATCCAGTACTTTTTGTATGAAAGTAATCGATTACTTGGCACAGAAAATCGATTACAGGAGTTGCATCATATATTTTTCAGAGGCTGTGTAATCGATTATTTGACCAGTGATAATCGATTATATCAGTTGCATCATATATTAAACAGAAGTGAAGTAATCGATTAAATTCTATGTTGTAATCGATTACTGGTTTTTCAAAAGAATTTAAAAGTTTCTATTTTTAAAGGGATAATCGATTATCTTCTTGAAGTAATCGATTACCTCAAGTTTTATTGAAAAACGTGTCAGAATCATTTTGATTTATTTCCTGATTTGTTTTTACATAATTGATTCTGATTTATTTTCAAAATTCGAATTTGATTTTGTTTTTGAAAATATTTCCTTATTTGTTTTTAAGAATCAAATCTTTGATTTATTTCCTAAATCTATTTTATTTGTTTCTGATTTCAAAATTGATTTTATTCTATTTTATTTTATTCTTTAAATCTATTTGATTTGATTTTGATTTCAAAAATATTATTTTACTTATTTGATTTCATAAAATCAATTTTGAATATTTCCGGATTTGATTTCATTCTTATTTTAAATTTGATTTATTTCCAAAATCATTTTTGATTTGATTCTGATTCTAGTTTCAAATTCAAAATTTGAATTTCAAATATTTTCAAATCTTTATTTTTATTTCTTAAATCTTTAAGATTTGATTTTTGATTTTAAACATGTGTTAAATTGTGCTTTTAAAATGATTTGAAGAATTCCTATTTTTTGCATTGAACCTTTTCTTCTGAACGCTTCTTCTTCTTCTTCTCCAACAAGTTTTTAGCGTTGCTATCTATTTGAGAAGAGAAAAATTATTTTGGCCTTAGTGCTTGTGATTAAAATTCAGCACCACTAGAGCTTTATTGTTGTATCAGTGTTATATAGAACACATTTTTGTTAGAGCCTTATATTGTTGTATCCGTACTATTAAGAGTGCAATATAGGTCTTGTACCAATCACTCATACCGTAACCATTTGTGTAAGGGGTGTGTAACCCTTAGTGACTAGGGAGTGAATCTCCTAGTGCGGACGTGCTGCGTTCGTGTGTGTAGGGTGAGGAACCCTTCTGTATTGGGTAGTGCTAGACGAACGGTGGGGCACCTAGTAGTTAGGCTATCTGGTTGTTGTTGAGGTCCCTGGCGAAAGGAGGTTCCTAGTAGCTTGCGGGGCGCTCTGGTTGTACTTGGGGACGCGTGGCGTCTTGGTTTAGTGAAAAGCTCAAGCGGGTCGCTTGGGGACTGGAGTAGGCCGGGTTTGCCGAACCAGGATAAAATCTCCGGTGCAATCTCTTCTATCCCTATCTCTTTTATATTATGTTGTTATATTTATTTGTTGTGCATCATAACAACTATTTTCGTAATAATATATTTTAAGCGAATTTAAAATAATAAGCGCGGTAACGGTTTTCATTGTTCTTATTTAATTCCTATCCGCACATATTAGTTTTTCATAATAGTATTAATATTATTCGCCTAAGCGCAATCGATTTTCAACATTATATTGTTTTCCGCTGCAAAATCTCTTTAAGTTTGTTGAAAAAGTTTTAAAGAAAATATTTTCCAATGTTTTCATAAACACCCAATTCACCCCCCCTCTTGGGTGACGGCTGCCAATCCTATCAGTAATTCTAACAGATACTAGCATTCAAAGCAATGAACATGCCCTGGAGATACCTGCTTGATGTTGATGGCTACCTTTCTGAAACTACTTCCACTACTACAGGATCTGACTTTTGCTCTGATACCACTCAATGTGACACCCTTTTCTCAATCCAAGTAAATATTACAATAAATATGTATCACTTGATAATTATATGGACTTGTTATTGAATAAAAAAATGTGAAAGTAAAATTTCTCTTTTAAAGCGGGTGCACAATCAAAATAGGGAGCTCTTGGAGAAAATAATTCGCATCCTTTGAAACATTGTATTGAATTCGGTGTTTACGAAAATAAGAAAATCTTTTCATAATCCGGATAGCACCAGTGCTTTTGGAAACGTATAGACATAGTAAAATTAGGCGGTGCGTATCCATACCTTCTTTTTCGGAACTGATACCATTTAAATCATACAACCGAAATCGCTAATTTATTTTTATCAGAGTGAGCGGAAAGAGCAGGACTATGCGTAGTTAAAATATATACATAAGCTATATATATATATAAAGATATAAGTCAAGTAGTACATAGTCCCCAAGAAATCAAGTCTCCAAGGTCCAACAAGTCCATAACAGATCTACATCAAATATAACCATAGCCCTAGAGCTCTCATGAGCATATCTACATCATATATACATATCAAAATATGAACTCCAGGGTGGTCACGTAGATCTGGCAGCACCAGTAGTAGTAGTGATAGTAGTAACGGTCTCCAAGAAGCAAAAGGTAGTATCATCATCATCACAGCAGCAACAGCAGTATCTCCTCCTCCACAGCATCCCCACACCGGATCCCCTAATTCTCATCATGTACCCTATGCACATACCTAAGGATCATCATCCCTCCAGTCACTCCCAGTAGAATGCACGAAAGGCTCGCCTCCGCTCTCGTCCTCCACGGGATCCTCCTCGATCTCATCCGATGGAGAGTGTACCCTACCACTGGGTACGGGGTCAGGAGATGGTGTGGCCCTGACTGGACTCCTCGGATCAGAAGGGGGAGTATCCTCGCGGACGACTCTCGAGGAAAAAGGGTGTGAGCGGGTAGGTCTGAAACGAAAACTATGATAAGAGCGAGCTGGCCTTGTGGGAGGTGGTCCATGATATGTGTAAAACGGGGGTACGTGCATAGTGTATATGATGGGAATCCTAAATCTACGAGGACGAAATCGAATCAACGGGTTCGGGTGGTAGAAGGTAATCTCTACCTCCCCCTCGAACACCGCGCGATGGTCCTCATAGATCCATGTGCCACTAGGAAGTGGCCGGATCTCGATGCAAGCGATGTAGCGAGACATCACCTACAAGGGCATAGGGGTAAGCAATTCTACACACATAATCAACAGAGCATAAATTTGTACAATAAGAATGTGTAAATATGCAACAATGAACAACAATCACATTTAGCACTTAGCAGTTATTGAATGCAATTAGGATGCTCATACTTGTTTCATTTATCACACTTAATTTTAAATGAGTGGCATGATGCATGAATCTAACTCTCAAGCTTATCTCCATCATTCTATGTCACTCTCTGACATCCATCCCTGACAACCCAGCACTCACCAGTGCGTTGTATTCCTAGGTATACAACAATTCGTACATTCACCTAGAATGTACACGACAAGCTTGGAATCCATGCCACCCGAGCACATCCCGTCATCCAAACGGACCGTCATCCAAACGGTATATCCATATCGGCATCCACAAAGCCGACCATGTCAACAACGTGTCATCAAGCAAGCGTGTTGGCACTCCCAGAGGCCCTCCCATGTTTACCAAAACATGATATACAACCTACCATCCGAACTCCAAAATGAATGCATTACCTTTAAGCCTAAAAGAAATTGATTAATATATCACATGCCACCTAGGCACATTCCGTCGTCCAAACGGACCGTCATCCAAACGGTATATCCATATTAGTCAATTTCTTTTAAGTTCAGATCCCTTGGATTATGGTTATGAAATCCTTAACCAATTGAGTTAGAATTGAAAATGGTGTTTCTCAGGTTCTGGGTAAATTACTCGAGTATAATTCAGCATACTCGAGTGTTCTTCAACTTTTCCAGATCACTCGAGTGCCCTTAAGGTTACTCGAGTGTTCATGACTTTCTGGGGATTTGGGTTTCAAATTCATTAAGATACTCGAGTAGTTCATGGGTACTCGAGTGTTCTTCATGATTCCCAGAATACTCGAGTCACCCCTGCATTACTCGAGTGGTTTGCCTTAACTTTTCCCCAGGTATCACTTGATACTCGAGTACTGGACACAATACTCGAGTGTTCTTGCTCAAATTACATTGTTTTACAAACATTTTACTCGAGTACCCTGTCCAATAATCGAGTGTTTCTCAGCAGAACAGACTGAAGTCTTAATTTTAACACACCATTTTCAGTTCTACTCATTTCTAGTCCAATCCAAGGATCAACAGTGTTCACATACCATATAATGAACATGTTACAACACTCATTTCATATCAAATTATAGATTTGACCGAGAATCAATCATTAATGCATAAAATACACAATTTGACAACTTAACACCTCAAATTGCAAAATAAGCAACAAATTCATGAATTAATGTTCATTATAGCTTTCATGCATCATGAGAAACTTGCTCTAAACAACCATAGAGCATAACTTGGTCTCCAAACCAAAGTTCCTATTTAAACTAAGCCCTTAAAGCCTCTTGGTGGCTTTCTAATACAATTAATAGAATTTAAACTCTATCTAGTGTACAAAATTACTTCCCCTTACCTCTCAGACGTGTTCCAACAAAGAAATTCCAAGAGAAAGCTCTCCAACCCCAGAAATCACTTTGAGCTTCACATGCATGACAGTTTGAGTGCACCACCAAGATTGAATTGGTTCACACATGAAACATAGATACAAATTGGGGATTTTAGTTTTCCTAGACTTTATGCAACATAAACTAACTAGAGAAATCGAATTTGGGACTCAGAGACTCGTGAGCTTACCAAAAATTGAAATCGAAGTAAGCCCCAGACAAAGATGTGACAAAGAACAGCTCCACTTCCAAGTCTTGATTCTTCCACAACACTCACTCAAACCTCACGATTTTGGTGTTTATACAAAGATCGTGATGTGAGCTTCGTATTCGTGTATGATTTGTTACTCATTTTGACTCAGAGAAGGAGAATCGAAGGGAATAAATCAAGAACCCTAACTTGCTCAACAACCCAAGTTTTGCCAAAATTCTTCACGAATTCGGTGTTGATAGGCTTAAATAGGATGGGGGAACGTTCATGCAGGTCGACACGACCTCCATAGACGTGGACTGGTGGTGATTTCGTGTCAACGACACGAAATCGTTGGTGGTGACTCACCAAACGCACTAACTCGTGCAACTCTGTCCAGAATACTCGAGTATTCCAGAAAATACTCGAGTATTTTGCTCAGTTTTTGAAAAATAATTATTTTATTTACTTTCCCTCCAAAATCTTTCCTATATTTACTTCTAGGTCCCAACCCAGGGACTAATATGCAAAATATTTATTTCATGCATAATTATATTTATTAAATAAATTCAAACACATCTCCCAAATACATAACACAGAATTTTAATCAAGGATTAAAATAGAAATCATTAATTATAATTAATTTTTATAATTAACATTTCATTAATCGGGGATTAAAATTTTGGGGTGTTACAACTACTCTGATACAGGGTCCAAACGGCCCATATCAGCCTCCTCAAAACCCTATAAATAGCTCATCACAACTAGGGTTTCAGGTAAGTACTCTCATCCCTAAGTTGACACTCTGCACACACTCGTTGACTAGGGATACCCTCCTTTTCCCAACTGGAACTGCAGAAATACCACAAGTCACATATTAACACTTGATCCTCTCTTGGGCTCCTGATTACCATAATCTTGAGCACTTAGGGGGTTAAGGACATCTAGTGTTCAAGGACACTACATTGGCGCCGTCTGTGGGAATCGAATAACTAGTATTCCACATCCACTGTTCTCATGGCAAACGATAAGGGTAATCAAGGAGATCTCCGCCGTCGCCTCCGTGGGAGGCCACCCAAGAACGGGGGAAACGTTAGGGACAGAATCGCCCCAAGAAGACTAACTGAAGGCGATCAGGCAAATGTTACTCCAGTTCCGCAAGTTCCTCCTGTGGGTCAGGCGCAAGCCATGGTTCTTCCGGTTACTCAGGCACAAGCCACTGTTACTCCTCGCATGGAAGGCGGCGGAGGGCGATCCAACCCTCGCACTGTTCCAGATGGCCATGTTTCAGAATGGCATGATACTGCAGATTCTGGACCACATCAATCTTGGAGGGCCCCTGCTGGATCACGAACTGGGGAGGATCGGCGAGTTGAGCGTTCCGCTCATCGTGATCATTCCCGAGCCGAGCGATCCGACAGGGAAATACCTCACTTGACAAGGGGTCGTTTTGGAACGCTTCAAGGTGGTCAACATTCTGAAACAGAGGGCAGGTCTTACATGACCACCTCTTCGGCCTGAAAGAGAGAAGAATCAATCATGGAAATTTTGAGAACTCAGACTTCCCTGATTGAGAAACAAAATCTGGCTATTGCTGCTCTTCAGCAGCAGAGCATGGCAAGAACGGCCGAGCAAGGCCCTAACGTGGCTCTCGGCAATCCGAGCAATCTACCTCCTCCCCCACCCCTCAACTTGAACAGGGTTCCTGAGCGTGTTGTTGGGGAACCGCATCCGGGACATCCTTTCACAGTTGAGATTATGGCATTTCAAACCCCACAGACGTATGTGGGCCATCAAAATATCCCTCGGTACACTGGGGTAACTGATCCGATGGACCACATTGCGGCTTACGAGTCTTACATGATGTTTTATGGAGGAGGGGATTTCATGAAGTGCCGCGCTTTCTCAATGACCTTGGGCTCAGCACCTTTGATTGGGCATCTAGTGTTCAACTACCTAGCTCGGTACCAACAAGAGGCTAGTGGCATATCAGGACTGCAGTCTGGAGTATCTGTCCTCTTGCTCACTCAAGGCTTGCGAGATGGAGATTTCAAGGATTGTTTGATTGGAGAACCACCAAAGGATATGGCCGAGCTTAGGGAAAGGTCGAGGAAGTTTGTTAATCTGGAAGAATTTCATAGGATTAGTACCGCGGCACGGGGTAAAGAAGAGCGTCAAGAGCAGCGCCCTCGTCAAAACGATCCTCACCAAAGCTGCGTCAAGTTAGGAATGTTGCAAATCACAAATGAGTTTGAGGGTCAAGTTCGAAACCTTCAACAAGCGGACGAGGAGCTTCTAGAGAAGAAAAGATTAGGAATAGAAGGAGTAGAACCGGAATTCCAATTAGGATCTGATGGTATTTTGAGATTCCGGGATCGGATCTGCATCCCGGCAAATCAAGAATTAAGAAGAGTTGTATTAGAGGAAGCCCACAAGAGCAAGCTGAGTATGCATCCTGGATCAACGAAGATGTATCAAGACCTGAAGAGGATGTTTTGGTGGCCCGGACTAAAGAGGGATGTTGCGTCTTACGTAGCGTCTTGCCTTGTCTGCCAAAAGGCGAAGATCGAGCATAAGAAGCCTGGAGGAGAACTACAACCTTTAAGCATACCAGAATGGAAGTGGGATGGAATAGCTATGGATTTCGTAAGTGGTTTTCCAAGAACAAGAGAAAGCTTTGATGCAATTTGGGTTGTGGTTGATCGCTTAACGAAGTCTGCACATTTCATTCCCATCAACATGCAGTATCCGTTGGAGAAGCTTGCAAGATTGTACATTAAGGAGATTGTTAGATTGCACGGAATTCCCTCGAGTATTGTATCGGATCGTGATCCCCGTTTCGTGTCCCGGTTCTGGCAGAGTTTACATCAGGTATTGGGAACGCAGTTGAGGATGAGTTCCGCCTATCACCCTCAAACCGATGGTCAATCGGAAAGGACAATTCAATCCTTGGAAGACCTGCTTCGATCGTGTGTTCTGGAATATCAAGAAGGGTGGGATCGGTTATTGCCGCTTGTGGAATTCACCTACAATAATAGTTATCACGCAAGCATCGGTATGGCCCCGTACGAAGCCCTCTATGGAAGGAAGTGTAGAACCCCGCTATGTTGGTTCCAAGTGGGGGAGAAGGCTCTCATCGGACCTGAATTAGTTCAAGAAACGACTGAAAAGGTAAGGACTATCCAAGAGAAGATGAAGATCGCTCAAAGTCGCCAGAAGAGCTATGCCGACCAACGAAGATCCAAGCTCGAATTTCAAGAAGGAGATCATGTATTCCTGCGGGTTGTGCCAACGATTGGAATTGGAAGGGTAATGAAGCCAAGGAAGCTATCTCCTAAGTTCATCGGCCCTTATCAGATTTTGAAACGAGTAGGCCCTGTCGCGTATCAGATCGCCCTACCCCCATTTTTGTCCAACCTGCACAATGTTTTCCATGTCTCTCAGCTTCGCAAATTTATCCAAGATCCATCTTCGATTGTGCAATTGCAACAAGATTTGATACCGCTGAAAGAAAATCTCACGTTTGATCTTGGACCCGTGAGAATAGAGGATAGAAGGATTAAGAAGCTGCGAGGGAAAGAGATTCCGTTAGTACGAGTTCTCTGGGGGCAAGGTGGAGTGTCTGACTCCACATGGGAATTAGAGTTTAAGATGAGGGATGAATATCCACATCTATTTTTGTAAATCGGAATTTCGGGGACGAAATTCTATGTAAGTGGGGGAGGATGTAAGGTCCTGTATTTTTATAAACAGAATAAATAAATGTGTTGAATAAAATAATGATTTTTCTGAAATTAAGATATTTTACTCGAGTATTGTAGAGGGTACTCGAGTATAATCACTATCTGTTTGAAAATTTGAATTTTGAGTCAAAAGACTCGAGTATGTCAGAAAAGACTCGAGTGTTCTTGAGTTTTTGAAATATACTCGAGTAGAAAGAAAAAGACTCGAGTAAATCGAGCAGTCTGGCTAAATGTATAAGTTGGTTTTATAATTAATTTCGCACCAAAACGCGGTTTCTTGACGTGACAAGCATAGAGCTGAACCTTACTTCGAGTTGAAGTACTCTTAGACTATAAATTGATGCTTGGGTGAAGCATCAACACCTCTGAAGTTCCAAAACCCGAATTTGACCAGAAATTTCCCTGTTTTACAGAGTTCACTTTGATCCCTTTGTTCTCTCTCAATCCTCACCCATTTTCCTTGAAACCTAAACACAAACTGAAGTTCTGATTCCATTCTTGAATTAGAACTCGAAATCACTTCAAATAGCCTTCTGAAGATCAGGTTCTAGGCCTACAAAGTTGGAGGTTCAAAACTGAGAAAAACAGAGTAACATTCAGTCTCAAGTATTCATCTTCATTGAAATCGTTTGGTAAATTCATGGATTCTTTTCGTGTCAAACTTGTTTCTGATTAAAGTTAGTATATCCTAGTTTCTGAAACTAACTTGTTTCATTCTTTTCATGCCAAATCCGTGGTGAAATCTGTGGCCAAAGTCAGCCTGTTCAACTCTTCTTCACCAAGTCCAGAATTTGGATTTTTGATCCAACCGATTTCTCTGTCGTTTTACTTGTTGATTAGCTTCTCTAAGGTAAGGGAGGAGTTATCTAAATACTAGAATGAGTTATTTCAAGCTGGAAATGTAGGAACCTCATATGGTTCATCAAGGGGTGAAGTTTGAATTGGGAATATGACATAGAGGTCATAAACCCAAGTTTTTATAAACCAAACATGTCTAAATTGACCTAATGATGCTCACTGGATCAATTTTCGAAGTTAAAAACAAAAGGAAATGAAAATCATATGTGAAATGGTTATTTGCTAAGTTTATGTTGATTTTGTGATTTATTGCATTTGATGTTGTTTCAATATTGATTACATGTTCTAACATGTTTATTTTATGTATCTAAGTTACTGTTTTGCATAAAAGTGGAAAGGAAAGGCTCTGAACTCGAATTGGCATTATAAAGTGCAGAAACTGGTGCTGCTGCTGCTAAAACACTCGAGTAATTGAAGAAAGACTCGAGTATTCTGGAAAATGGGAAGAACACTCGAGTATGTCTTGAAGGACTCGAGTAATTTTACATGAACACTCGAGTATGTGAAGAACTACTCGAGTAATTTAAAATAATTTTCAGAAAATCTTTACTTCTTTATGAAGTAATTAAAGATTAACTCGTCTAAACTCCTATATGCTTAAATTTTAATTTCTGCTCTTAATATCTATAGATTTAATCCCATTGGTTGATTTTATCCTGGATGAGTCCTACTGGAATTTTATTCAGTGGTTGACATATTCGGACAGGATGTCCCAATGGAGGTGCGTACACCCATTTGGTTGATTTTATTCCCACGTCCCAGTGGAAGTTTTTACCCACTTGGTTGATATTTTGGGAGTCCTAGATGGGGTCGTTGCACAAATTAATGACAACGTAATTAAATTCCTATTGTATAAAACCATCACAAAGTGGCTGGGCCGCTGATGGAATTTTTGGAAAGCACAAGCACCAGTTAATGCAAAAATGAAAAGATGGTTATAAGCAAGAAGGATTATGAATTTTGGGTCTCTATATTGGAGGCATGATATTCAAAGATATGAATTAAAAGAGAAAAAGACAATGAACAATTATGTGACATTGACATGCATGGAGATGCTCCGATTTTGATTGTGGAATCTGGTATAGGTAGAAGTATTCCGCAGCCCTGAGATAGCTGTGATGCCATAGCACGAAGATGCTGTGATGATTTGGATTCCGTAACATGAAAATGTTATGATGGCCAAATTCCCAATCAAATCGTGACGCCTGGGTTGTAAATACGCTCCGGTTTGATGAACCATAGGATTATGAATATCCCGAGCCTGAGATACTCGGATGCCGAACCGCGTAGCATGAATGGAGAGTAGGCATGCATCACGAAACTAAATGAAATATTATAAAAGACAGTTTGAGCATATACATATGCATTTATTATTGCTATCTGGAAACTTGTGCTTGTTATTTCTAGCCTCTGTTATGCTCATTTGTTATTGTGTTTAGCTATGACTCACTCCTAATCCCTTGTTGTAGGTCATGGCCAGGAATATGTTTTGCGTGGAGATGAGGCCGCTCCCTAATGGGGAGTGGAACTTCGAGGATCATCGGGCCATCTATGAGGGAGACGTGGAAGTTATTTTCCGTCACCCGAACCCATGGTCCCGAATGCGTCCGCGTAGGACGAGAATCCCAATGATGTACATTATGCACATTCCGCCCAATTTTGTGTTTCGGCATGGAACACCACCACCACCGCCCAGACGTTTTCCGAGACGCACCCTCCCACCAAGTCCATCACCCTCTGAAGAAAGAATTATTTTGGAGGTTCCTGCTCCCTCTCGTCCTTCCACTAGAGCCCGATCTCGGACTCCGGTATATGTGCCATCTGAACCGGCACATGAAGAGGAGGAGGAGGAGGAGGATCCGATAGAGGATGAGGATCCGGTGGAGGATGCTGACCCGGTGGCTGATGATGATTTCATGGACAACTCAACCGGTAGTCAGTGGGGAACTGATGATTGAGTTGAGTTGGGATGTTGGAGTGTGGATAGTGCTACTCATCAGGTTTCTCTTATCTATTTGATATTTTGAGTTCCGAACCAGTTGCTCAAGGTTATTATAAATTTTGTTGTAAGATATGTAATATAATGTAATGACCTAGAGTACTTAAGTTAAACCTAGTGGTGATAGTTTTAATGTAATGGAAATGTACTTTCCTTTTTATGAAATATAATATGAATAGTTTCTTTCATGATAATTATAATTTCCGCAAAGACTCGATAATGGATGATGACTGACTTTTAGTTTTAAAAAAAAAAAAAATGGTCGAATTTTCTAAGAATGAATATTAAGTTTTGGAATAAAAGTTGGGTCGTCACATTTAGTGGTATCAGAGCAATGGTTCAACTCTCGGCCTTGGAGTGTGGCCTTACACACTAACCATTGCATACTCTAGAATCATGTTTGCATTTTGAGATATAGAATAGCAGAATCCAATTAAGTTTTCCCTTTTGGATTCTGTAGGATAGATGGCTGGACGTAATAACGCTAACATTGCTGAGGCTCTGACCCGTATGGCTGCGGTCCTGGAAAACTTGCAGCAAACCCGTCCTCCCAGCAATGTAACCCCTGTTGAATTTCAAGGACTAGATTCTTTCCGTAGATGTAAACCCCCTGGCTTCTCGGGTGGTCGTTGCCCTGAGCAAGCCCAGTTTTGGTTAGCTGAGATGAATAAGATTTTCCGAACGTTGACTCTCACGGAAGTTCAGAAGGTCACGTTCGCGGCCTACATGCTGAATGGGGAAGCTGCAACTTGGTGGGAGCAGACCCGCCAGTTCTTGGAGTATGATCATCGCGAGCTCTCTTGGGAAGTCTTCACGGAAAAATTCTTGGAGAGGTATTTCCCGGATGATGTTCGGATCCAAAAGGAGATGGAATTCTTAGACTTGAAGCAAGGCAGCATGACTGTCGACCAGTATGCTGAAAAGTTTGAGGAGCTGATGAAGTACTCCCCGTACTTCCAATATCATCCTGACGAATACTCGAAGTGCACCCGGTTTGAAAATGGGCTAAGGTCAGATATCAAACTAGCTGTAAGCGTGCAAAGGATTCGTCACTATCCAATCCTGATTAGTGCATGTCACATTTTCGAGAAGAACAACTTCAAGAAGGAAGTCAGTCAAGGAAGCCATGGACCCCACCGCAATCAGCATAAGAATAACCGTGGAAATCGTGGAGGCCCATATTGGCACAAAGGAAAGGGAAGAGCACAACCTTCTGGAGCAGTTAGTCTTCCGGCTCCGGCAGAGATTTGTAGCAAGTGTCGACGCTCTCATCCTAGTCAAGAATGCTGGAGGGACAAGCCACCAGTCTGTTTCAATTGTGGAGGGACCGGCCACATCGCCCGTGCGTGCCGCCAACCCCCGCGTCAAAGCAACCAAGGACAAGGAAGCAAACCTTGGGTCAATGGAAAGGTGTTCACGATGTTTGGAGAGGAAGCAAAGCAGGCCGACAACCTTGTGCAAGGTAACCATTTCCTCAATGGCATGCCTTGTCGCTTTTTATTTGATTCCGGAGCAACGCATTCCTTCATCTCGGAGAAATGTGTCAAGCGTTTAAATTTGTCTGTCTCGGAGACCCCGTTTAAACTGAGTGTGTCTACCCCCACGAATGCTCATGTTGTTGCATCAAGAGCATGTGTCGGTTGTGTGGTTAGCATAAGAGATCAGATTTCTCGAATAAATCTGATTTGTTTGCCGTTGTCCAATATCGATGTCATTTTGGGCATGGATTGGATGGCATCCAACCATGTAGTAATCGACTGCAAGGTTCGAACGATCATCTTTCCTGGTGAGAAGTCGCCGGCCAAGCAACCTGGAGGTTATGTGTGCCTATTTTCAACCATCGCTGAAGAAAAGAAAGAGGAAGCAAAGATCGAAGATATTCCGGTTATTCGAGAGTTTCCCGAAGTGTTTCCCGATGAAGTGCCCGGTTTGCCGCCGCATCGAGAGATAGAATTCAGTATTGACCTAGTCCCCGGTACTGGCCCTATCTCTATCGCCCCTTATCGTATGGCTCCAGCAGAATTAGCTGAATTGAAGAAGCAAGTGGAGGACTTGTTAGAAAAGCAGTTCATCAGACCAAGTGTGTCGCCTTGGGGAGCGCCGGTTTTATTCGTGAAGAAGAAGGATGGATCAATGAGGATGTGCATTGATTATAGGCAACTCAACAAGGTTACCATCAAGAACAAGTATCCGTTGCCAAGAATCGACGATTTGATAGATCAAGTGAGTGGAGCATCGGTATTTTCAAAGATTGATCTGAGGTCAGGATATCATCAGATCAGAGTTAAGGAGGAAGATATACCGAAGACTGCTTTTCGATCACGATATGGACACTACGAGTATGTAGTGATGCCATTTGGGTTGACCAACGCTCCAGCAATATTCATGGATTACATGAATAGAGTGTTCCGACCCTACCTGGATTCCTTCGTCGTGGTGTTTATCGATGATATTCTCATCTATTCGAAGAATCCGAAAGAGCACGGTAATCATTTGAAGATTATTTTGGAGACCTTGAAGGAAAAGAAATTATATGCTAAGCTGGCCAAGTGTGAATTTTGGCTTGAAAAAGTCAATTTCTTGGGTCATATAATTTCAAAGGATGGTGTGGCTGTGGACCCAGTCAAAGTAGAAGCAGTTTTGCAATGGGAAAGACCAAAGACGGTTACTGAAATAAGAAGTTTTCTGGGGTTAGCTGGATATTATCGGAAGTTTATCGAAGGTTTTTCCATGTTGGCTCTTCCGTTGACTCGTTTGACCCGGAAAGAGCAACCTTTTGTCTGGGATGAGAAGTGTGAAGTTAGTTTCCAGACGTTGAAGGACAAGTTAACATCATCTCCAGTGTTAACTTTGCCCGATCCTAGGAAAAGCTTCGATGTTTATTGTGATGCATCTCGACAAGGTTTGGGTTGTGTCTTGATGCAAGAAGGGAAAGTTGTTGCTTATGCATCTCGTCAGCTGAAGGTGCATGAAGGGAACTATCCTACTCACGACTTGGAATTGGCTGCCATTGTCTTTGCTTTGAAGATTTGGAGACATTACCTGTATGGTAATACGTTCCAAGTATTCAGCGACCATAAAAGTTTGAAGTATCTCTTCGACCAAAAGGAACTGAATATGAGGCAACGTAGGTGGATGGAATTCCTGAAGGATTATGACTTCGAATTGCATTACCACCCCGGCAAAGCTAATGTTGTAGCCGACGCTCTCAGTAGGAAGATGTTGCACATGAGTACGATGATGATAAAGGAAGCTCAGCTAATTGAAGAATTCCGCAACTTGAAATTGGCAATTCAGTTCAAGCCGAGCTGCGTCAAGTTAGGAATGTTGCAAATCACAAATGAGTTTGAGGGTCAAGTTCGAAACCTTCAACAAGCGGACGAGGAGCTTCTAGAGAAGAAAAGATTAGGAATGGAAGGAGTAGAACCGGAATTCCAATTAGGATCTGATGGTATTTTGAGATTCCGGGATCGGATCTGCATCCCGGAATCAAGAATTAAGAAGAGTTGTATTAGAGGAAGCCCACAAGAGCAAGCTGAGTATGCATCCTGGATCAACGAAGATGTATCAAGACCTGAAGAGGATGTTTTGGTGGCCCGGACTAAAGAGGGATGTTGCGTCTTACGTAGCGTCTTGCCTTGTCTGCCAAAAGGCGAAGATCGAGCATAAGAAGCCTGGAGGAGAACTACAACCTTTAAGCATACCAGAATGGAAGTGGGATGGAATAGCTATGGATTTCGTAAGTGGTTTTCCAAGAACAAGAGAAAGCTTTGATGCAATTTGGGTTGTGGTTGATCGCTTAACGAAGTCTGCACATTTCATTCCCATCAACATGCAGTATCCGTTGGAGAAGCTTGCAAGATTGTACATTAAGGAGATTGTTAGATTGCACGGAATTCCCTCGAGTATTGTATCGGATCGTGATCCCCGTTTCGTGTCCCGGTTCTGGCAGAGTTTACATCAGGTATTGGGAACGCAGTTGAGGATGAGTTCCGCCTATCACCCTCAAACCGATGGTCAATCGGAAAGGACAATTCAATCCTTGGAAGACCTGCTTCGATCGTGTGTTCTGGAATATCAAGAAGGGTGGGATCGGTTATTGCCGCTTGTGGAATTCACCTACAATAATAGTTATCACGCAAGCATCGGTATGGCCCCGTACGAAGCCCTCTATGGAAGGAAGTGTAGAACCCCGCTATGTTGGTTCCAAGTGGGGGAGAAGGCTCTCATCGGACCTGAATTAGTTCAAGAAACGACTGAAAAGGTAAGGACTATCCAAGAGAAGATGAAGATCGCTCAAAGTCGCCAGAAGAGCTATGCCGACCAACGAAGATCCAAGCTCGAATTTCAAGAAGGAGATCATGTATTCCTGCGGGTTGTGCCAACGATTGGAATTGGAAGGGTAATGAAGCCAAGGAAGCTATCTCCTAAGTTCATCGGCCCTTATCAGATTTTGAAACGAGTAGGCCCTGTCGCGTATCAGATCGCCCTACCCCCATTTTTGTCCAACCTGCACAATGTTTTCCATGTCTCTCAGCTTCGCAAATTTATCCAAGATCCATCTTCGATTGTGCAATTGCAACAAGATTTGATACCGCTGAAAGAAAATCTCACGTTTGATCTTGGACCCGTGAGAATAGAGGATAGAAGGATTAAGAAGCTGCGAGGGAAAGAGATTCCGTTAGTACGAGTTCTCTGGGGGCAAGGTGGAGTGTCTGACTCCACATGGGAATTAGAGTTTAAGATGAGGGATGAATATCCACATCTATTTTTGTAAATCGGAATTTCGGGGACGAAATTCTATGTAAGTGGGGGAGGATGTAAGGTCCTGTATTTTTATAAACAGAATAAATAAATGTGTTGAATAAAATAATGATTTTTCTGAAATTAAGATATTTTACTCGAGTATTGTAGAGGGTACTCGAGTATAATCACTATCTGTTTGAAAATTTGAATTTTGAGTCAAAAGACTCGAGTATGTCAGAAAAGACTCGAGTGTTCTTGAGTTTTTGAAATATACTCGAGTAGAAAGAAAAAGACTCGAGTAAATCGAGCAGTCTGGCTAAATGTATAAGTTGGTTTTATAATTAATTTCGCACCAAAACGCGGTTTCTTGACGTGACAAGCATAGAGCTGAACCTTACTTCGAGTTGAAGTACTCTTAGACTATAAATTGATGCTTGGGTGAAGCATCAACACCTCTGAAGTTCCAAAACCCGAATTTGACCAGAAATTTCCCTGTTTTACAGAGTTCACTTTGATCCCTTTGTTCTCTCTCAATCCTCACCCATTTTCCTTGAAACCTAAACACAAACTGAAGTTCTGATTCCATTCTTGAATTAGAACTCGAAATCACTTCAAATAGCCTTCTGAAGATCAGGTTCTAGGCCTACAAAGTTGGAGGTTCAAAACTGAGAAAAACAGAGTAACATTCAGTCTCAAGTATTCATCTTCATTGAAATCGTTTGGTAAATTCATGGATTCTTTTCGTGTCAAACTTGTTTCTGATTAAAGTTAGTATATCCTAGTTTCTGAAACTAACTTGTTTCATTCTTTTCATGCCAAATCCGTGGTGAAATCTGTGGCCAAAGTCAGCCTGTTCAACTCTTCTTCACCAAGTCCAGAATTTGGATTTTTGATCCAACCGATTTCTCTGTCGTTTTACTTGTTGATTAGCTTCTCTAAGGTAAGGGAGGAGTTATCTAAATACTAGAATGAGTTATTTCAAGCTGGAAATGTAGGAACCTCATATGGTTCATCAAGGGGTGAAGTTTGAATTGGGAATATGACATAGAGGTCATAAACCCAAGTTTTTATAAACCAAACATGTCTAAATTGACCTAATGATGCTCACTGGATCAATTTTCGAAGTTAAAAACAAAAGGAAATGAAAATCATATGTGAAATGGTTATTTGCTAAGTTTATGTTGATTTTGTGATTTATTGCATTTGATGTTGTTTCAATATTGATTACATGTTCTAACATGTTTATTTTATGTATCTAAGTTACTGTTTTGCATAAAAGTGGAAAGGAAAGGCTCTGAACTCGAATTGGCATTATAAAGTGCAGAAACTGGTGCTGCTGCTGCTAAAACACTCGAGTAATTGAAGAAAGACTCGAGTATTCTGGAAAATGGGAAGAACACTCGAGTATGTCTTGAAGGACTCGAGTAATTTTACATGAACACTCGAGTATGTGAAGAACTACTCGAGTAATTTAAAATAATTTTCAGAAAATCTTTACTTCTTTATGAAGTAATTAAAGATTAACTCGTCTAAACTCCTATATGCTTAAATTTTAATTTCTGCTCTTAATATCTATAGATTTAATCCCATTGGTTGATTTTATCCTGGATGAGTCCTACTGGAATTTTATTCAGTGGTTGACATATTCGGACAGGATGTCCCAATGGAGGTGCGTACACCCATTTGGTTGATTTTATTCCCACGTCCCAGTGGAAGTTTTTACCCACTTGGTTGATATTTTGGGAGTCCTAGATGGGGTCGTTGCACAAATTAATGACAAACGTAATTAAATTCCTATTGTATAAAACCATCACAAAGTGGCTGGGCCGCTGATGGAATTTTTGGAAAGCACAAGCACCAGTTAATGCAAAAATGAAAAGATGGTTATAAGCAAGAAGGATTATGAATTTTGGGTCTCTATATTGGAGGCATGATATTCAAAGATATGAATTAAAAGAGAAAAAGACAATGAACAATTATGTGACATTGACATGCATGGAGATGCTCCGATTTTGATTGTGGAATCTGGTATAGGTAGAAGTATTCCGCAGCCCTGAGATAGCTGTGATGCCATAGCACGAAGATGCTGTGATGATTTGGATTCCGTAACATGAAAATGTTATGATGGCCAAATTCCCAATCAAATCGTGACGCCTGGGTTGTGAATACGCTCCGGTTTGATGAACCATAGGATTATGAATATCCCGAGCCTGAGATACTCGGATGCCGAACCGCGTAGCATGAATGGAGAGTAGGCATGCATCACGAAACTAAATGAAATATTATAAAAGACAGTTTGAGCATATACATATGCATTTATTATTGCTATCTGGAAACTTGTGCTTGTTATTTCTAGCCTCTGTTATGCTCATTTGTTATTGTGTTTAGCTATGACTCACTCCTAATCCCTTGTTGTAGGTCATGGCCAGGAATATGTTTTGCGTGGAGATGAGGCCGCTCCCTAATGGGGAGTGAAACTTCGAGGATCATCGGGCCATCTATGAGGGAGACGTGGAAGTTATTTTCCGTCACCCGAACCCATGGTCCCGAATGCGTCCGCGTAGGACGAGAATCCCAATGATGTACATTATGCACATTCCGCCCAATTTTGTGTTTCGGCATGGAACACCACCACCACCGCCCAGACGTTTTCCGAGACGCACCCTCCCACCAAGTCCATCACCCTCTGAAGAAAGAATTATTTTGGAGGTTCCTGCTCCCTCTCGTCCTTCCACTAGAGCCCGATCTCGAACTCCGGTATATGTGCCATCTGAACCGGCACATGAAGAGGAGGAGGAGGAGGAGGATCCGATAGAGGATGAGGATCCGGTGGAGGATGCTGACCCGGTGGCTGATGATGATTTCATGGACAACTCAACCGGTAGTCAGTGGGGAACTGATGATTGAGTTGAGTTGGGATGTTGGAGTGTGGATAGTGCTACTCATCAGGTTTCTCTTATCTATTTGATATTTTGAGTTCCGAACCAGTTGCTCAAGGTTATTATAAATTTTGTTGTAAGATATGTAATATAATGTAATGACCTAGAGTACTTAAGTTAAACCTAGTGGTGATAGTTTTAATGTAATGGAAATGTACTTTCCTTTTTATGAAATATAATATGAATAGTTTCTTTCATGATAATTATAATTTCCGCAAAGACTCGATAATGGATGATGACTGACTTTTAGTTTTAAAAAAAAAAAATGGTCGAATTTTCTAAGAATGAATATTAAGTTTTGGAATAAAAGTTGGGTCGTCACACTCACCACGAGGGGTGTCTTTCATGATACCAGGAGTGAATTTTAATTAAGTTTAAGAATGTATTTTTATAATTAAATGTGTGTATTAGTGTATGCCCAGAGTTGGGTGTTTGTGGGCATTAGGTTTTCATTTATTGTAATATTTAAGATTTAAGCTTTTGAACTATTCTGGACTGACAGGTTTTAAGAAGAAAAATTTTGGGAAGTCCGAATTTAAGAAGAGGAAACTCTGCCGGATTTTCGTCGAAATTTTCAAGTCCACTTTCTAATAAAACTTAATAAAACTAAATATTTGTGAGGGTGTTACATTATGGTATCAGAGCAGTTTTTCCTCGGCCTTGGAGTTTTGACTCACAACTCCTATGGTTTACTCACCAAGCGAGTAGCCAATAGACAGTTATATGTCTAAGTTAGTTTGATTTCTTGGTGTTTGTTTCAAACTTCACCAATTGTTCAAATCCAATTTCCCCATTTGTTGTATTTGTAAGATCCATTGAGAATGTTTTGATAAATGACAAAAGGTTTTGAACAAGCTACAAATGTGTTGATCAAGTTCAAGCTCATCAAGCAACAACAAACATCAAGTGATGAAGAGAGAGCAAGCTCATGAAGACTTAGTTTGGTAGTTTATGTTTTATTGTAATATCTTTCGCCTCTCAAGTCTTTTAGTTTATGAGTTTGGGTAGAGTTAATAGAGGGTAGTGAATCTCTATCAAGGTCATGATTATATCATATTTTGAGTACTCACTTAACCTAAAATCAATAGGTGGCTTAAAGGTTTGAAAGAAAAGGTTTAGTTTTTGAGAAAACAAGTTTTAATTGATTTTTCACTAAACTAATCGATTAAGGCTTATGTTAATCGATTAGAATTTTCATGCCTTGCGCACTTAATCGATTAACTCATGTATTAATCGATTAAAACCTTTGTTAATCGATTAACACGTACAGATCTGGTTTTTTAAATACGTTTTTCACTTCTCAAAAGTATTTTTAAGTGTTCCTAACTTTTGTGTATTCTATATAAACCTTTTCCTAACCTTTGTGAATCATATTTGCACTTTAGATCAAATCAATTTCTCAAAGCCACAATTTTCTTTCTCACTTTCTCAAGATCAAAGTTCTCATTTTTATATTCTTTGATTAAGAATCTTTGAATCTCTTATGTTGATATTTTTATAGCTTTTGAAAGAGATTCATAGGATTGTTATTGTTTTTCATTTTGAGTTGTAATCATTGCAAAGAAGGCAAGCTATGTACAACAAAGGAAGTCTTGGTTGTTCATCAAGCAAACAAGCATTTGGAAGTCTTGATTGTTATCAAGCAATTGGAAGTCTTGTTGTGTTAACAAGCAAATTGGAAGTCTTGGTGTGAGGCATCATCAAGCAAGTAGAAGCCTTTGAAGTATCTCAAAGCAAATTGGAAGACTTGTTGTGGGGAATCGGCAAGCAAGAGAAGAGGTTAGATTAGATTCAATAGGGTTACAAGGCAAGGGTGTGGTATCTCTTGTAGGCTAGCAAGAAGGGAGTCTTGTGAGGCATTTACTTGTAATTTGAGAACTCTAATTCCTCATAGTGAAGAATCTCTCTTGGTTGAAGAGGGGACTGGATGTAGCTTTCAAGTGGATGAAAGTGAACCAGGATAAATCACTGTGTCGTATCTCTAAACCCTTAACTCTTTACATTCAAGTCATTCATTGTGTTCTTGATTGAAAACCTAGAAAAGATTGATTCTCATAATTGATTGAATTGAATATTAATTGTGTAAATTGATTTTGGGAAAATCATTTTCATAACTTAGGTAATCAATAAGAATATTGGTGTTAATCAATTCCGCTTTATCTCTGATCATATGTGTTAATTGATTGATTTTCGTATTTGATTGAAAAGTGATTTTTCAGTTTTAACAGTGATTAATCGATTAACTAAAGGTGTTAATCGATTAAATAAAAACAAGCTTTCGGCAATAATCGATTAACCAGTTTTATTAATCGATTAACTAAGTGTTTTTGAAGTGTTAATCGATTAACAGGTTTGTTTAATCGATTAACAGCTGAAAATTTTGTAAAAATCATTTGTTTTAATCGTTTCGATTTGTTTCTTTCGAAAATCTTTCAAGGTTTATCTAACACCTATTCAACCCCCCCTTCTAGGTGTTCTTCTAGTGTTTCCTAGTTATTTCACCCACCGATTGTAGGTTCTAACAATTGGTATCCGAGCTCGGTCGAAAGACACGAGCATAGAGCTTTTTCGTTAAGATCCTTGAGGAAACTACAATGGGTTCTACGAATCCCTTTTGTGGTTAAGGTGCTTCAATTAGCCGCCCTCCTATGTTTGGTGGAGAGGGTTATGCTTATTGGAAAATTAGGATGAGAATCTTTATAGAAGCCATAGATGTGAACATTTGGGAAGGCATTGAAAATGGTCCTCATATTCCCTCAAAAGAAGTAGAAGGTGTACTTACACTAACTCCTAAAGATAAGTGGACCGATGATGATAAAAGGAAAATTCAATATGATTTAAAAGCTAAGAATATCATCACCTCCGCTTCATCTTATGATGAGTTCTTTAGAGTCTCCCAATGTCGTAATGGCAAAGAAATGTGGGACACCTTGCAAGTCACACATGAAGGCACTAGTGAAGTTAGGCGTGCTAGATTAAATTCTTTGATGCATGAATATGAATTGTTTCGTATGTTGCCTAATGAATCTATATGTTTTATGCAAAAGCGTTTTACTCATATTGTTAATCATCTCATTGCTCTTGGTAAAACTTTCTTGAATTGTGAACTTGTTAACAAAGGTTTAAGATGTCTAAGTAGGGAATGGAAACCTAAGGTTACCGCAATAGTTGAATCAAAGGACTTGGACACCATGGACTTAGCTACACTTTTCGGAAAGCTTCAAGAACATGAAATGGAGCTTGGACGCTTACATATGCATGAAGAATCGGACAAGAACAAAGAAAGAAAAGGAATCACTCTTAAAGCTCAAAGGTCATATAGAAAGGAAGAGAGTTCCGATGATAATGATGATAATGAAGATTCCGATTCGGACATTGATGAAGAGGAGATGAAGCTTCTACTAAGAAAGTTCAATAAGATTCTAAGGAGAAAAGGAAGGTTGAACAAGAACAAAAGTAAAGAGAAGGATCCCCCACACTACAAGACCAAGACATCAAAAGAAGGTATAGTTTGCCATGAATGTGGAAAGCCCGGTCATCTCAAGTACTCATGCTCTAAGTATCTCAAGAAGAAGGAGAAAGAAAAGAAAAATTCAAAATCTAAAAGAGCATACATAGTTTGGAATAGTGATGATGAAGATGACAAGAAAAGCACATCGAATAGTTCTTCGGATGATGAAGATGCCGCTTGTCTCAACTTGATAGCTCTAGTAGATGAAGAGGAAAGTTCAAATGATGAATCAAGTGAACAAAGCTACGAAAGCGATGTAAGTGAAACTAAATCCGAAATTTCTTCCAAATATGAAATTTTATATAATGCTTATGAAGAAATGCATGAACATATCAAGAAACTAGCTTCGAAAAATATTGAAAGGAAGAAGCTCATTTTGAAACATCAACAAGAGATTTTAGAACTTCAAAAACAAGTTGATGAGCTTAATCTTCAAAATGAAACTCTTGATCTTATATATGCTAGTTCTTCTTGTGATTGTGCTAGTAGATTGAATATTGTGGTTGATTGTGAGAATTGCAAGTTACTTAAAGATGAAAATGCTATTTTGAAAAATAAGCTTGCAAGTTTCACAAATGGTGATATTGGATTGCGCACATTGTTAAATTTTCAAAGAGAAAATTCAAACAAGTTTGGTTTGGGTTATACTAAAGCTAAGAGTAAGTCTCATAGAAATGTTGTTGATTTTTCTAAAGTTGATTATTCAAATGCACCAACATGTTTCTATTGTGGTACTCATGGACATACTTCAAATGTATGTTATATTAAAGTGCATGGTATACCTAAAGGAAAGTTTGTTTGGGTGAAAAAGGGTGAGAGTCCCTACACTAACAAAAATGGATCCAAAACCATTTGGATACCAAAAAGCAAAGCATGATTGTTTTTGTAGGTATGATTGAAGAGCAAAAGGACTTTCATGTGTTATTCATTCATTTTCATCTTCAATTGGTATCAAGAGAAAATCCTACAAATTGGTAACATTTAATATTGTTAGATATTGATCATAGTTCTCTCAATTGATATTATTTCTTTAATAAGTTACAATTGGTACTGTTTTTACAATTGGTATTACTTCTTTATAATCTCATTTGGTATCATTTTGATCATTATTTGATTATCATGCTATTATTGCTTTTATGATATTTCTTTACCATTGATATCTTACTTTGTTAAGTGATGTGATGACTTTCTATTTTCAATTAGTTTGTAACAATTGGTATTATATTTCATTGTCATATTTTTCTTACCAATTGGTATCACATTTCAAAGTATTGTTCTTACATTTGTTTATTCAATTGGTATAGTTCTTGTGATTTTACATTTGATATCAATGTTGTGAAGACATAAATGAATATGAATTCTCTACTTTGTCTTAGTATTTTATATTTCAATTGGTATATATTACTTTTTGATAATGCCAAAAGGGGGAGAAATGGTTGTTTTGAAATGATTGTTTTGTGGAGAAAGGTTCGTGTTTGTTGTTTTTATATAGGTTGAGCAAAGTTGTTGAAGATAGGGGGAGAATCAAGCTTCTATCAATTGGAATTCAAATGTCAAAGCATTAATTGAGGGGGAGCAAGAGTCTCACCAAGTGATCAAATAGTTCAAGCATCAACAACTTCAAACAATTTCAAAACGTGTTTGTCATTTTCAAAAAGGGGGAGATTGTAAGATCCATTGAGAATGTTTTGATAAATGACAAAAGGTTTTGAACAAGCTACAAATGTGTTGATCAAGTTCAAGATCATCAAGCAACAACAAACATCAAGTGATGAAGAGAGAGCAAGCTCATGAAGACTTAGTTTGGTAGTTTATGTTTTATTGTAATATCTTTCGCCTCTCAAGTCTTTTAGTTTATGAGTTTGGGTAGAGTTAATAGAGGGTAGTGAATCTCTATCAAGGTCATGATTATATCATATTTTGAGTATTCACTTAACCTAAAATCAATAGGTGTCTTAAAGGTTTGAAAGAAAAGGTTTAGTTTTTGAGAAAACAAGTTTTAATTGATTTTTCACTAAACTAATCGATTAAGGCTTATGTTAATCGATTAGAATTTTCATGCCTTGCGCACTTAATCGATTAACTCATGTATTAATCGATTAAAACCTTTGTTAATCGATTAACACGTACAAATCTGGTTTTTTAAATACGTTTTTCACTTCTCAAAAGTATTTTTAAGTGTTCCTAACTTTTGGGTATTCTATATAAACCTTTTCCTAACCTTTGTGAATCATATTTGCACTTTAGATCAAATCAATTTCTCAAAGCCACACTTTTCTTTCTCACTTTCTCAAGATCAAAGTTCTCATTTTTATATTCTTTGATCGAGAATCTTTGAATCTCTTATGTTGATATTTTCATAGCTTTTGAAAGAGATTCATAGGATTGTTATTGTTTTTCATTTTGATTTGTAATCATTGCAAAGAAGGCAAGCTATCTACAACAAAGGAAGTCTTGGTTGTTCATCAAGCAAACAAGCATTTGGAAGTCTTGATTGTTATCAAGCAATTGGAAGTCTTGTTGTGTTAACAAGCAAATTGGAAGTCTTGGTGTGAGGCATCATCAAGCAAGTGGAAGCCTTTGAAGTATCTCAAAGCAAATTGGAAGACTTGTTGTGGGGAATCGGCAAGCAAGAGAAGAGGTTAGATTAGATTCAATAGGGTTACAAGGCAAGGGTGTGGTATCTCTTGTAGGCTAGCAAGAAGGGAGTCTTGTGAGGCATTTACTTGTAATTTGAGAACTCTAATTCCTCATAGTGAAGAATCTCTCTTGGTTGAAGAGGGGACTGGATGTAGCTTTCAAGTGGATGAAAGTGAACCAGGATAAATCACTGTGTCGTATCTCTAAACCCTTAACTCTTTACATTCAAGTCATTCATTGTGTTCTTGATTGAAAACCTAGAAAAGATTGATTCTCATAATTGATTGAATTGAATATTAATTGTGTAAATTGATTTTGGGAAAATCATTTTCATAACTTAGGTAATCAATAAGAATATTGGTGTTAATCAATTCCGCTTTATCTCTGATCATATGTGTTAATTGATTGATTTTCGTATTTGATTGAAAAGTGATTTTTCAGTTTTAACAGTGATTAATCGATTAACTAAAGGTGTTAATCGATTAAATAAAAACAAGCTTTCGGCAATAATCGATTAACCAGTTTTATTAATCGATTAACTAAGTGTTTTTGAAGTGTTAATCGATTAACAGGTTTGTTTAATCGATTAACAGCTGAAAATTTTGTAAAAATCATTTGTTTTAATCGTTTCGATTTGTTTCTTTCGAAAATCTTTCAAGGTTTATCTAACACCTATTCAACCCCCCCTTCTAGGTGTTCTTCTAGTGTTTCCTAGTTATTTCACCCACCGATTGTAGGTTCTAACAATTGGTATCCGAGCTCGGTCGAAAGACACGAGCATAGAGCTTTTTCGTTAAGATCCTTGAGGAAACTACAATGGGTTCTACGAATCCCTTTTGTGGTTAAGGTGCTTCAATTAGCCGCCCTCCTATGTTTGGTGGAGAGGGTTATGCTTATTGGAAAATTAGGATGAGAATCTTTATAGAAGCCATAGATGTGAACATTTGGGAAGGCATTGAAAATGGTCCTCATATTCCCTCAAAAGAAGTAGAAGGTGTACTTACACTAACTCCCAAAGATAAGTGGACCGATGATGATAAAAGGAAAATTCAATATGATTTAAAAGCTAAGAATATCATCACCTCCGCTTCATCTTATGATGAGTTCTTTAGAGTCTCCCAATGTCGTAATGGCAAAGAAATGTGGGACACCTTGCAAGTCACACATGAAGGCACTAGTGAAGTTAGGCGTGCTAGATTAAATTCTTTGATGCATGAATATGAATTGTTTCGTATGTTGCCTAATGAATCTATATGTTTTATGCAAAAGCGTTTTACTCATATTGTTAATCATCTCATTGCTCTTGGTAAAACTTTCTTGAATTGTGAACTTGTTAACAAAGGTTTAAGATGTCTAAGTAGGGAATGGAAACCTAAGGTTACCGCAATAGTTGAATCAAAGGACTTGGACACCATGGACTTAGCTACACTTTTCGGAAAGCTTCAAGAACATGAAATGGAGCTTGGACGCTTACATATGCATGAAGAATCGGACAAGAACAAAGAAAGAAAAGGAATCACTCTTAAAGCTCAAAGGTCATATAGAAAGGAAGAGAGTTCCGATGATAATGATGATAATGAAGATTCCGATTCGGACATTGATGAAGAGGAGATGAAGCTTCTACTAAGAAAGTTCAATAAGATTCTAAGGAGAAAAGGAAGGTTGAACAAGAACAAAAGTAAAGAGAAGGATCCCCCACACTACAAGACCAAGACATCAAAAGAAGGTATAGTTTGCCATGAATGTGGAAAGCCCGGTCATCTCAAGTACTCATGCTCTAAGTATCTCAAGAAGAAGGAGAAAGAAAAGAAAAATTCAAAATCTAAAAGAGCATACATAGTTTGGAATAGTGATGATGAAGATGACAAGAAAAGCACATCGAATAGTTCTTCGGATGATGAAGATGCCGCTTGTCTCAACTTGATAGCTCTAGTAGATGAAGAGGAAAGTTCAAATGATGAATCAAGTGAACAAAGCTACGAAAGCGATGTAAGTGAAACTAAATCCGAAATTTCTTCCAAATATGAAATTTTATATAATGCTTATGAAGAAATGCATGAACATATCAAGAAACTAGCTTCGAAAAATATTGAAAGGAAGAAGCTCATTTTGAAACATCAACAAGAGATTTTAGAACTTCAAAAACAAGTTGATGAGCTTAATCTTCAAAATGAAACTCTTGATCTTATATATGCTAGTTCTTCTTGTGATTGTGCTAGTAGATTGAATATTGTGGTTGATTGTGAGAATTGCAAGTTACTTAAAGATGAAAATGCTATTTTGAAAAATAAGCTTGCAAGTTTCACAAATGGTGATATTGGATTGCGCACATTGTTAAATTTTCAAAGAGAAAATTCAAACAAGTTTGGTTTGGGTTATACTAAAGCTAAGAGTAAGTCTCATAGAAATGTTGTTGATTTTTCTAAAGTTGATTATTCAAATGCACCAACATGTTTCTATTGTGGTACTCATGGACATACTTCAAATGTATGTTATATTAAAGTGCATGGTATACCTAAAGGAAAGTTTGTTTGGGTGAAAAAGGGTGAGAGTCCCTACACTAACAAAAATGGATCCAAAACCATTTGGATACCAAAAAGCAAAGCATGATTGTTTTTGTAGGTATGATTGAAGAGCAAAAGGACTTTCATGTGTTATTCATTCATTTTCATCTTCAATTGGTATCAAGAGAAAATCCTACAAATTGATAACATTTAATATTGTTAGATATTGATCATAGTTCTCTCAATTGATATTATTTCTTTAATAAGTTACAATTGGTACTGTTTTTACAATTGGTATTACTTCTTTATAATCTCATTTGGTATCATTTTGATCATTATTTGATTATCATGCTATTATTGCTTTTATGATATTTCTTTACCATTGATATCTTACTTTGTTAAGTGATGTGATGACTTTCTATTTTCAATTAGTTTGTAACAATTGGTATTATATTTCATTGTCATATTTTTCTTACCAATTGGTATCACATTTCAAAGTATTGTTCTTACATTTGTTTATTCAATTGGTATAGTTCTTGTGATTTTACATTTGATATCAATGTTGTGAAGACATAAATGAATATGAATTCTCTACTTTGTCTTAGTATTTTATATTTCAATTGGTATATATTACTTTTTGATAATGCCAAAAGGGGGAGAAATGGTTGTTTTGAAATGATTGTTTTGTGGAGAAAGGTTCGTGTTTGTTGTTTTTATATAGGTTGAGCAAAGTTGTTGAAGATAGGGGGAGAATCAAGCTTCTATCAATTGGAATTCAAATGTCAAAGCATTAATTGAGGGGGAGCAAGAGTCTCACCAAGTGATCAAATAGTTCAAGCATCAACAACTTCAAACAATTTCAAAACGTGTTTGTCATTTTCAAAAAGGGGGAGATTGTAAGATCCATTGAGAATGTTTTGATAAATGACAAAAGGTTTTGAACAAGCTACAAATGTGTTGATCAAGTTCAAGATCATCAAGCAACAACAAACATCAAGTGATGAAGAGAGAGCAAGCTCATGAAGACTTAGTTTGGTAGTTTATGTTTTATTGTAATATCTTTCGCCTCTCAAGTCTTTTAGTTTATGAGTTTGGGTAGAGTTAATAGAGGGTAGTGAATCTCTATCAAGGTCATGATTATATCATATTTTGAGTATTCACTTAACCTAAAATCAATAGGTGTCTTAAAGGTTTGAAAGAAAAGGTTTAGTTTTTGAGAAAACAAGTTTTAATTGATTTTTCACTAAACTAATCGATTAAGGCTTATCTTAATCGATTAGAATTTTCATGCCTTGCGCACTTAATCGATTAACTCATGTATTAATCGATTAAAACCTTTGTTAATCGATTAACACGTACAGATCTGGTTTTTTAAATACGTTTTTCACTTCTCAAAAGTATTTTTAAGTGTTCCTAACTTTTGGGTATTCTATATAAACCTTTTCCTAACCTTTGTGATTCATATTTGCACTTTAGATCAAATCAATTTCTCAAAGCCACACTTTTCTTTCTCACTTTCTCAAGATCAAAGTTCTCATTTTTATATTCTTTGATCGAGAATCTTTGAATCTCTTATGTTGATATTTTCATAGGTTTTGAAAGAGATTCATAGGATTGTTATTGTTTTTCATTTTGATTTGTAATCATTGCAAAGAAGGCAAGCTATCTACAACAAAGGAAGTCTTGGTTGTTCATCAAGCAAACAAGCATTTGGAAGTCTTGATTGTTATCAAGCAATTGGAAGTCTTGTTGTGTTAACAAGCAAATTGGAAGTCTTGGTGTGAGGCATCATCAAGCAAGTGGAAGCCTTTGAAGTATCTCAAAGCAAATTGGAAGACTTGTTGTGGGGAATCGGCAAGCAAGAGAAGAGGTTAGATTAGATTCAATAGGGTTACAAGGCAAGGGTGTGGTATCTCTTGTAGGCTAGCAAGAAGGGAGTCTTGTGAGGCATTTACTTGTAATTTGAGAACTCTAATTCCTCATAGTGAAGAATCTCTCTTGGTTGAAGAGGGGACTGGATGTAGCTTTCAAGGGGATGAAAGTGAACCAGGATAAATCACTGTGTCGTATCTCTAAACCCTTAACTGTTTACATTCAAGTCATTCATTGTGTTCTTGATTGAAAACCTTGAAAAGATTGATTCTCATAATTGATTGAATTGAATATTAATTGTGTAAATTGATTTTGGGAAAATCATTTTCATAACCTAGGTAATCAATAAGAATATTGGTGTTAATCAATTCCGCTTTATCTCTGATCATATGTGTTAATTGATTGATTTTCGTATTTGATTGAAAAGTGATTTTTCAGTTTTAACAGTGATTAATCGATTAACTAAAGGTGTTAATCGATTAAATAAAAACAAGCTTTCGGCAATAATCGATTAACCAGTTTTATTAATCGATTAACTAAGTGTTTTTGAAGTGTTAATCGATTAACAGTTTTGTTTAATCGATTAACAGCTGAAAATTTTGTAAAAATCATTTGTTTTAATCGTTTCGATTTGTTTCTTTCGAAAATCTTTCAAGGTTTATCTAACACCTATTCAACCCCCCTTCTAGGTGTTCTTCTAGTGTTTCCTATTTATTTCACCCACCGATTGTAGGTTCTAACAGTATTGTCATACTTGGAAAACGTGTAATTGTCAAGACTAAGGGCAGTGAAAGACCCCAACGGGTCAGGGCATGCTAGCTGCCACCCCAACGGGAAGGATTAACCCTTGGTATCGAATAAGAGCACGAATTCCAATGGTGACAATTTAGACAAAATAATTCCAATGGCATTTCCATGCATTTGAAATCATTATTTAAGTCGTGCCACTCTTCTCAGTGGGTATAGCAAGTTGCCTACCGTATGGTAAAATTCAATCAGACGGAAATGACTCTACCGCCAATGGAATGTAAGGTTGGACTTGCTCACTCCAATGTTACACCATTGAAGTTTCTAGGTTTAGGAGTACAAATTGATAATTTGAAATTCCCTATAGATTTGAAATTCTCTAAAATCAGAAAGCACAGCGAAAATATCTGGAAAATCATCCTGCAAAATCCTATAGGTCTTTCGTTTCTCTTCACTTGTTAAATCTACATATGGTGTCCCGAACTTGGAGCGTTGATTCTGTGGTGCATAACCTTAATAGTGGTTTAGCGTCTTGAACCTTTATTTCTTCGCTTAAATCTTGACACCTTGGATATTAATTGTTGACTCTAGATTTCATCTTTCTGCGAATATTGGTTGATTGTGAATGAATTTTATTAATTCATGATTCACTCGTTAATGTACAACTTCTTAAGTACATTATACCCTCAATTTCCAGTTCAATTGATCGCTTGAATACAAACCAAAAGTTTGCCTTTTCGTATTTCGCATGGGTTCGATCCTAAATACCCCCATGGTCTTCTGATATCAAATGGGATTTCTCTATTGTCCCTGACAATGGAATTGTATTCTAACAAGCTTGACTTTGTGTGTTTCAAATATAATTAGAGAGTTATCGATTCTTCCTTTAATCGCGTATCTATTCCTGAAGGCAACATACAGTTATGACTTGATAAGTCGATACCTGAATCTGTCTTTGGTTCATAATCCTTACAATCTCTTACACGCCAACAAGTCGGATTATCTGGTCATTCTTTTCAATTCTATTTGTCTTGTGACTGTCGTAGACTCGAATCGTCTCTTGCAAAGTCTAAACACATGCTTGCTAAGTTGAAACATTCCAAGTAACATGGAATCATTTTCATATGATCCATGATTGGATGATCACATTTATTTTGATCATGCCTCCTAATATATTTTCAAAAGAGGTAGCTCCTGAGACTCTATTCTTATTCCTTGTTCGAAACTGAAAATGACTTTAGATAATATCCTGGTATACCTTATCATCGGGTTTGATTGGCACTTTCATGAGTTTATTATGTCATGTCTCTCTAATGAGCTGATAGATGAATCTCCTATCCTATCCGAAATAAAGTTGATATCAAAGGAAGTCTGGATACCACCAACTGTTATCCCATATTGTTGTGCTGCTGTCTAATTTAAGGATCCTAAGCCCCCATGCTCGTTAGGGTAGAGTAATAGGTGTTAGAATCCTCAAGAGAATCGAGCTACATTAGATTTCGGCAAGCCATCAGCCGTGCTGCGCTGTCTCTCAATTCCTGTGGTTTCATGATCCTTCCATGTTGGCGGTCTACCCATACTCGTCAGTCAACAGATAGCATGGACCTTATCAACTTTGTCGCCCAACACATCCTTGATCACCTTGCAAAGATCATTGAACTCCTCCTTGAGTTCTTCGTGTTTCTTCTTCTCATCTTCACTCTTTTCGAGCCTTAGACATTAAGTGGGAGAACTTAGAAGTAGACACGAGAATTCGCCAAATCGTAGAAGTTCAGTATAACCCAATGCGTCTCAACAGGTATGTCGATGCCAAGTGGGGGAGAATTGAGTAACCCAGCAGGAATCTAGTCCAGGTAACCATGAAAGGAGGGGATGATAAAAGGGAACAAGAAGGAAAGTCGAGCGCGAATGAGGCATATAGTGTTCAAAGGTGAACACGAAGATGCCAAGAAGTATGGATGCGAAGTATCTTAAGTAGAAGAACGGAACTGATGGGGAGATAAACAGTGTGGTCGAAAACCACGTCTAGGGATGGTTCTCCATTTATGGAATTGCTCGGAATTTCGGGGACGAAATTCTCCTAAGTGAGGGAGAATTGTAACATCCCGCGTTTTAATCCCAAGTATAATTATAATTATAATAATTATAATAATAGATTGAAATAATAATAACACTAATCTAGTTTAGGAATAACTAGTTAAGGTCCCTTTTAGTCTTACTAAAGTGTTAGGAGACATCGCGATTGAAACACTATGATTTCTTTAACGTTATAAATTACAAGTTTTACTGAATTAAATAATTGTTTCCTGGGATTTAGTACTTAGGTGTTGGGTAGTTTCATAAAAATATATTATGTTAATTATGAAACTATATTTTATCTATATATATTAAAGTAAAATTGTAACACCCCGTTTGAATACCTCATATGAGTTTTACTGGATAAGAGATTGATTTAAGAAAATGTTTTCATAAAGAGTATTTTGGAAAGAATATTTCTCAATTTAAATTTCTTTCATGGTTTATGCGATAAAATATTTTTATCTTATGGGTTTTATGTTTTAAATTGAATTGAATTCATTTTGTTGATTTCAAATGATTTTGGATTTTTAAGCAAATGATCTTGATTTTAAGGCAAACCATATGGCATTCGAATTCTGGAGTGTGTGAATTAAATTTCCCTAAGTATTTTATGTCTTGTATTTTCCTAAATGTGATTTTGTTCTTGAAAAGAAAATGAAAATGAAATTGGTGCATGTGTGTGTGATGTGTCGCCGTGAGGAGTGTGTGAGTGTAGTGTGAGATGAGTCATGTGTTGACTAAGGAACCCTAGGCTAGAAACCCCATTAGCACCTAGGTTTAAATTAATATTAATTTTGGTTAGTGATTGACAAACCAATAGGAATCAAGCTTAAGCCTAATACCCTTTCATTAGCTCAATGGCTTAATTGAGCCATGCAAGCTTTAAGGTGGACAAGACTACCCTTCTTGGCTCTCTTTTGATCGAATTCCATGAAGGGCAAGAAAGGATATACGGTGTGTTGTTTTAAAGCCCAACCGTAGCACCTCAACACCCTTTACTTCTCATTTCACTTTCCAAATCAAACACAACTCTAAGAGTAAACATCACTACTCTTAGAAAGACTTAGAAACACATAGAGAAAGAGAGAAACCGTGAGCACCTAAGGAGAAGAGGAAGAGGAAGATCAAGTTCTAAGCCTTAGATTCTTGAAGATTAAGTGAAGAGGTTGAAGATCCTTTCTATATCTCTAGTCTATTTGAAGATCCTATGTTGTTCTAAGTTGTCTAATCTTCCTAAGTTTTGTAAAACCATGTATTGATGCATGTTTCGGTTCTTTGTGGATTTGTGTCTGTAATTATTTGTTTAAGTCATGATCTTGAACTCCAAGAACCTTACAAGTTTGTAAACCTAAAAACTATGGACATTCCTATTCGGCCTTGCTTAGAAATTTAGGTTGAGATGACTTTTCTTTCATGTCAAGTTCATGCATGCTAACTTGATGATGGATGGAGGTGATCTAAATGATTTGTGCCTTGATTTTTAACTTTAAAATTTTCTAAGCTTTAATCCTTGATTTTTTTTCAAAGAACCTTTGATCTTTGTGTTGGAATATGATTGCATGTTAATTTATTTGGTAGAACTATGGTTTGTAGTAGCATGCTAATATGAATCAAAGTTTAGATCACAAATATATGATGCACATGAATAAAAAGGTTGTTTTTGAACAATATCTCCTTGTATATATGCTACTGTTTGTGTAACTAGGCAAGAATAGGATTATGTTTGAAGATATTTGTCTCTAACATGATAGTTTTAATTTTTAATTACCTTTATGCTTGAATTAAAAGTCTAGAAAATGAAAAGTGAACATGCATGATGTTTTGAGTTCAATTTGGTTTTGTATTTATTTTGCTCACATAATTTTATGTTACTTGGTTAATTCGGTTTTGGCTTGGTTTGTTTTGTTCTTGCATAAAAATGATTTAGTTTGATTAAGTTGACTAAGTGCTGAAATTTGGTATGATGTGATCTTGATAAATAGCCCTTTCATACGTTTAATGATTTCGTAACTTAGCCACTGTTTTAATAATGTTAATTAAAGTGCCTCTGAATTTTGGTATGATCTTTGGAACTACTTTACTATTTTTACAAGAACTAACTTTGTGAAAACTATTTTAAGAAAACAAATTCTTTGGTTTAAAGAAGAACAGAGTTTTCAAACTTATGTTTCTCTAAACGACTTGAAATTTTTATGCTAGCCTTATCAATGTGTCCAGTAAGTCTTTGAAAAATTTGGAGTGATTTGGAGTTGGTTTGGTATTTCTTTTATTTGAAAAACAGTAAGTACAGAGGTTCAGGATTTTCGGACTTAGTGGCAGAATTAAATGAAAAAGTATTACTTAAACAACTCCAAATGCTCTGAAATTTTTACTAGATGACCCTGACTATGTGAGGGACGTTTGTACCAAATTTTATGCCATTTGGAATTGATTTGCTATTTTTAACCAACAAAATTGTGCCTCAAGTCAGTACGATTCTGTTTCGGTTTTTGTGTGAAATTTGAACTGAAACTTAAGTTCTGGATGTTTAATTTACTTGAAAATTTTATATAATGAACCTTAATATGTGTTTTAGTATTCTGGAAATTTAGGGATTAAAATTAATTGATTTGATTAAATTTTGAAATTTATCTCTTGTGTATTTTCATGATGGATTAAACCTTCTTTTGAAGCACTTTTGATAAATATGGTCTTGTGAGTTTTCTTTGGTGACTTGGCTGAATGTGTATATGTGTTGTGATGCCTTGAAGTTGTGTTTAAGACATATGAAAGTGATCTTGCATGTGAATATGAGTTAACATGTTCCGGTTTAGGCATTTATTTCTAAGAGTTAGGATATTCTGCTTTGTGTGTTATATGTTGATTGAATTGTTGTGAGATGTCTAATGAATTATATGATTATGTTTTTCCTTACCTCAAAATATTGTGTGTGAAAGAAAATAAAGGAAAATAAGCTAATTTATTAATTACAGTATTTTCGGAATTGTTGAGAATGTGATTTTAAATGGTTTCTTTACTATCCAGCAGCTAAAGAAATCGTTTTTAAAGTGTTTTGTGGATTGTTTTAATTAATTTTGAGGTATTTAAAGTATGCTCAAAAGTTGGAATGATTTTGAGAAAACGATTATGTATTATATTGTCTTACAAAGTCAGGAAGAAGAACTTTCAAAAGAAAATAGAGATTTTATTTCGTTTGAAAAGAATAATCCTATCTGAATCAATGAATAATGAAAACGTATTCTGTTTTAAAGCGAGGTATTTTAAAGACGGTGGATTGAGCATCAGTCTGTAGCAAGTGCCCGTGGAAATCTAGTGCAAGTGTCTGTTGGAACGAGAGGTGAGAGATGCAGTAGACCTAAGTCAACGTGACACTTAGACTCAGCTCCTAACTGAGTATATCAAGTTTTGAAATTCTGATAATTGCTACATACTATGTGTTTACATGATTATATGTTATGATTCTGATTACCATGCATTTAAATTTATTTATATATGATCTACTTGAATTCATAAGTATGTTTGAAAGATATATGTGTCACTATGGAGTTATGGTGATGATTAAAGTGAGACAATGGTAATTATGAGAATAAAGATAGTATAGAATTCATGAGAAAGAGATCATGAGTTGAGGTAAGAATAATGCTGATAAAAGTAATGCTGATGAGAATATTGCATAAAGAAATATAAGATGATTTGTGGCTCTGCTTTTTGAAAGCTCAAATCATGTGTAGAAATGTGAAATGAATCGAGGAAGTACCGATGTCAAAGAAACATGATGGTGCAATGTTCGTGACTCGAGGCTCAATGATTCAAGCTGGCTCGCAATGATATCTTGAGGAATTTGGAACTTTGTGCTCGTTTGGGAAAAATAATAACCTTGTTAGCGGTTAGGACTCATCGAAGGGATGTTACGAGGATGAGTCGACCTTAGGACATTAAAAAGACTAAAGATATAAGAAAACTTTTAAAAGACATTAATTAACGCGGTGAGTATGAGTGCGAAGTAGTGGAGAGGAAGATACCCCGGAATATCTGCGGATATTCGGGTTGTGATTGCAATAGGGGAGGGCAAGGACGGTGATACGTCAAGAAGCCATGAGTGCTATTCTAGGCAGACGAATTCCACATGTGGTACGGGCAGATCGGTCCTATGCCGTGGTGAGTTCTGCACTCGAGACTAGAATAGTACTATCGCCCCCTATGGCAATTCGAGAACAGTGAGAAGGACTGGAACGAGGCAATGTGATATTTGTATAATGAGCCAGTATGATGTTTTTATTGTGCTACGAGGTAGCAGACAGCTGTCAATGCGTGCGTGGTAAAGGTCATGTACTCCAGTTAGCCTTCGACTAGGATTGGGTGGATTACCGAGGAGATGTAGACGTGTGTGCTATCTTCAATGATGCTTTCCCACATCATTGAAGGACCCGAAATAATAAGACTTAATGATAAGAAAGGAATACGCTTAAGGAGATCTAACATTGGAATCTGTTGTAATAATTAATAATTAAGAAGTTTATGAAATGAGTAATCAAAGAGTGAGCATGATGTGATATCAAAGTTATGGAGATAAGAAATGATCGGTGTTATAAGTTGATGAAATATTTTCCATTATTAAAGATCTGCTGTGTTACCATTACATTGTGATTATCTGCTATGTGAATCTTGTGATAGTATAAGAAATGATGTGATTTGTAAATAACTGTTACATGCATATCATGTTTACCTGCTGCTATATGTTTTCAGTTATATATGTTCGATACATGTTTACTATCTGTTAATATTAGGAATCCGTCTTCATAAATTATTCTTTCTATTTTCCTTTTTCTTTGAGTCATCAATAGTCTTTCCTGTTACTGTTGTACTTCGGGGAAGCTGACCTCTCTCCTACCATGTTGTCGTATCGGGTTACTCCGGTATTGCAACGGGTAGATGGTCCTGCATTTAGTAGTTTATATATGGCCCTTCGGGAGGGAACCTGGGAGGTCGCTCCTAGCGGATGGACTTGACGAGGCAACTCTCTTCTAGAAATATGAGACTTAGGACGTGGTGACGGGGACAACAAGGGATGCACATCTAGGACATGTCGAGCTACGAGATTATCAGCATGAAGGATCGCGGAAGTAACGTGGTGATTGATTAATTGCGAAGGACGATATGTCGGGGCTGTTTAGCGGTGGAACCCTCTTAGTGTCTAGGTTCTGTGTTTCCAATTGAGGATTGCCATAGCCATGGACCATTATGGTAATTAGCCGTTCTTATATTTCATACCTCATTTTGAGAAGATGTGGGCTGTAATATTTTGGAATACTGATGTTTTGTAGAAAGGAACTATGATGAACTCCTTTTTGTGATAACTTGATATTGACGAAATGATTTTTGCTAACAACTCGATTTTCGATTAAGTGATTCGATGAACAATGAACATTGTCTTTTTTTAAAAAAAAATGGCCTCATTTTTGCAACTTAATACATACTAAATGATTATTTTTATGTTATGAAAATCGGGCTGTTACAAAAATCCTTAAAATAATTACCCTAATTGAAAAATATACTTTCCATATTTTAATTCGCTTTTGTTATATTTAATATTAAGCTTGTTTTAAGAACTTCAAGACTTTTAACTTTATGATTTTATAGAGGTAATTATTTGATGCTTACATTTTATTATTAGTATTAGTATATCTTGAGATTTAAAATAAACAAATAAAAAAAATAAAATGGTATTAGTGTTTTTAAAACCATACTAACACAAGTAATAGTAATAGTAATAGTAATAATAATAATAATAATATTAAGTAATAATAATAATAATAATAATAAATAAAAAAAATATAATAAAAAAAAATAAATAAAAGAGAATGGGGGTTCGAAACCCCCCCCCCCCACAACTCCTTCTTCCTTAATGGGGCGCCAGCCCTAACCCCCCAACTCCTTCTTCCCCTTCCTCTGTGGCCGCCGGCCCTAGCATTCTCTCTCTCTGGACCAGCCACCACCGCACACCGCCACCACCATCGTTTCTCCTCCCTCCAGTCGCGACTCTTGCTCTCCCTGGCTCGCGATTTCGCGCCGTCTCCGTCGAGCTCGTCTTCCCCCTCGGTCTCGCCGCCATGAACCAGCACCGCCGCCTTGCGCGTCCTTCCTCCTCCAGTCGCGCTGCCAAGGCTGTTGCTTGAAGCCCGTGCCGCCGTCGCCTAAGTGCAGTGCCACCATCTCCGTTTTCGTCTTCCTCCATGGGGTCCCTGTGTCGCATCACCATTGTTGTTGGAGGGAGATTCGCGAGTTGCGAATCGATGCCTTCACCGTCGTACCCGAGATCGCTTAAGGAGTCAAGACCGAATAGCCACCATGATCAGAAGCTTGAGCCGCCGCCACTGTTCTCTGATGTTGCTTCCACCGGGGTCGTGAACCACCGCTGCCACCATTGGTCCTTGCTGCCACCATTGATTCGTGTGTAGTCGTCCATCACTGCCGCCATCCTTCCTTAGTTCATGCAATTGAAGCTGCCTAGCTCCCTCTCCTTCCATAGCGAGTCGCCACTGTTTGCTGTGCCGCCGCCATTGATTTTGTTGTTGCTTCCATGAAGGAACTTGAAGCTTTTGGGGTTGTGTGGGTGTGGTTTAAACCGATTCGGCCATGAACCGTATTGGACTAGTGCAACCGTGGTTGGATCGGGGTAAACCGGATCGTCGTGAATCGAGGCGGTTGTCTTCCCTGCTGAGGATGATGAAAGAAGTTCAGGACCAACTGCATCGTGAAAATCAATGGATGTCATCATGCGGAATGAGTAGGTATTTGACGAAACTAAGGGTTAAAGAGTCTAAAGGTAAGGGATTTCATTACCAGTCCTTAAGGGGTGTATTTCTGGGTAGTTACATCTATCGCTAGGACCGGGGGTAATGTTAATTGCTAATGAACCTTAGAGTAGCCCGCTAATAATGAAGAAAGATAGATGGAGTAAATAGGGGAACCAAATAGTGACGAATAAAAAGATAGGTAACAAAATAACTAATCAATTAGATCGGTAGGGTGTGGCAAAAGAATAGAAATGGTGAATAGGGAAATAAATTTACAAATGAACAAATGAGAGTAAAGAGAATTTAGTGAGACCACCGAGTAGAATAGGACCAATAATATAATAACAGGATATGTAATAAGGAAGATAATTAGGAAAGAAAATTTAGTTAAAGAAGAGTTAAAGCAATTAGCAAAAAAAAAAAATAAATAAATAAACGGAATTATAAGAACGAGTGAGTAGCGTAAGTGAGAAAAGGGAGAAATTAGAGATTAATTAGGGAGAGCCGAAATTAAATAAAGAAAGTGTAGGAATGAGTTGAGAACTAAATTAGGATAAAATAAGGTTAATAGAAATAAATGGAGTGAATGAGTATTTAGCTGTTAGAGGAAGGAAATAAACGGAAAATAAGAAAGAGAGAGTTAATGGAAAAAGGAATAAAAAGGAAAGAGCGAAAGTAATGAGGAACAAGAATAATTAGAGGTTAGGGATATTTAAAAGAAAACAATTAGAATGAAAAAGAATTGGGAAACAGATAGGAAGTAAAAAGGAAAAAAAAAAGAACATGAATTAAGTAGTATAGCATAGGCTTGAATTGTCTTGGTGTGTCGTATATAGCTTCTTAGAAATCTCTCTTTAAGTTCTGTGTGATGCATCCCATGCGTGGTTAAAATTTTTCAGGTACACAAGTGGAGCATACACCAGTGCTGGCCGAGCAGGAAACCCTCACCACGAGGGGTGCCTTTCATGATACAAGGAGTGAATTTTAATTAAGTTTAAGAATGTATTTTTATAATTAAATGTGTGTATTAGTGTATGCCCAGAGTTGGGTATTTGTGGGCATTAGGTTTTCATTTATTGTAATATTTATGATTTAAGCTTTTGAACTATTCTGGACTGACAGGTTTTAAGAAGAAAAATTTTAGGAAGTCCGAAAAACAGAGGAAACTCTGCCGGATTTTCGTCGAAATTTTCAAGTCCACTTTTTAATAAAACTTAATAAAACTAAATATTTGTGAGGGTGTTACACATCGCCTTTCTTTCTCACGTATCTCATCAGTGATCTTCTCCACAGTTGTTGCTCAGAAGCATCCTCAGCGTATTTTTCCTTAGTCGTTGCTCAGCAGCATCCTCGGCATTGTCCTCCTTAGTTGTTGCTCCACAGCGCCGTCAGCATCGTTCACCACCACCACGCTTCCGCTCGCCTCGTCGGATATCTCTTATCAGTATCTTAAATTCATCTTCTCATCTCAATTTTCTTTCTCAACCATTCTCGTCCTTCTTTTCCGTCATTCTTTTCTTTTCATTCTTAATTCATTACTTCCATAATTTTGTTGTTAACGCTCATTCCAATAGTTCCAACCATATTATAATTATTAAACAAGTAATTTAAATCATTCACTCAAACAACTCAGGTATAATCCTATTAATAAACTATACCATCAAACATTCCAACAAATAAACCGATCTCAGTCGTTCGAGTGGATAGCCAAACAACAAACAACAAACAAATAACTGCTATCACACTACTTCGCTAAATGAGATCGGGGTCCAATCTTTGAGATGATTGGACGCCTTAATATGTTACCTAAACACCACGGCGTCTTAAGGTAAAGCCCCTCTCTCACCTCAATGACGAAACGTCCTAAAGCTCTCCAAGATTCTCAGGTCGTTTGCCTCTCCTCGCTTCCTTTGCGTCCATCACTCGAACTAAGACATTTTTCCCGTGCGTTAGAAACGATTTCAATCAATTCATTAATTCGTTTTTGAAAACACTTTGAAACAGTTCCTTTTCGGAAACACATTGTCAAAGCCCAAGGATTTTAGTTTCAAATCAAATCCATAGTTAAAACGGTTTTTCAAGAAATCTTGAAATAATTCGAAAATACTTTCTTTATTAAAATAGATTCCGCTTCATTTGTAAAAACTCAATTTAAAACATTCAGGATATAAAAATCATTATCCCTAAACATCCAACAAAATACAAAAATTCAAAAAGATAAAATTCTAGGATCACATTAAACTAAATTATTAAAAATCCAAAGCATTCACCACTCACATAATGCAAAACACTCTTAATTATTCATGACAAGACTGAATTACCCATGATTAACATTTCCTAATTACCAATAAATTCTAAACCTTGAAATCATAAAATCAATCATCATGAAAATTAATTCAATCAATTTATTTATTTTCATTTCTAAAAACCGAAAAGAAAAAAGGATACTAACACATCATTTCATGACATAGCATACACATAGAATATAGTCACTCTCACTAGTCATTTCAAGAAAGAAAATTCTCTAACCATCTAAACATGCATTGGCCGAATTATCTAGGTAAAATCTTGCAAAGATATAACACACAATCAAAGACATAAGATAATGAAATTATTCTAATTTTAATTTCATTTTCTTAACTTAAATCCAAACAACAATTAAAGCCACAAATCATTTCAAAGCTTCATTTTTTTATTTTTTTATTTTTCTTTAAATTTAATTATTTCATGCATGCACCTCTATATTCTTAGATCAAGCTAGCCTTAGTATGCATGCAACCTGAATGATGATCAAACACCACTTTCCTACTCTTCTACCTCATGACCTAATGTCATCATGCATGAGACAAAGATTTTGGTTCACTTTTCAATACATAATCAAATCAAAGCATATAGATTTTCAAAGCAACTCTTTCCAAGCATCACACCACCTTGTTCACTCACATCAACATGCATGAATTATTATCATCATAAGAGTTCCTTAGACCTTTTCATTAAACTCAAACTCATAACTTTCTTAAATAAAAATCTGAATTACAATCTAGACTTCTACAAACAACATGCATAAACTCAAAATCATTAAATCTACTCATAATACATAAATGCATCAACTTTTATAAAAATAAAAAGCATCAAGTCCCATTTTATCACTCATGGCCGAATGGCCTTCACTCCAACACAACATGCATAAAACAAATCCTTAAATTAAATCATGATCATGTTAAAGATCATTTTAAAGTTTGTTACCCTACTTATTTCATCTAGGCCGTAACACACATAGAGGAAAAACTTAATCTTTTCACTTGAAAATTTAACATGCAAACCTCAAAGTCCTAACTTCTTAACTAGCAAACATGGATTATTAAATGTACACATAGAAATCAACCAAGATCATCACAAAACTAACATGCAAGGTTAAAGATCCTTACTTTATTTTCAAATAAGCTTAGATCATGTACTTGTTTATCAAATAATCACATAGATGCACATAGATCACGATTTTTAGTGAGGAAATCCAACATGCAAATAGATTCATTTTAGTCTTCACAAATTTTTCAAGTAAGACTTTAGATCTTTAAGAGTTTGTTTAGAAATCATCAAGATCCATCAAGAAAATTATAACCAAAACATAAAGTCCATATTACAAACCATTTGAAACCTTAGAAGTCCATGATCAAGATTAAACAACACTCACACTAATCTTTCAAGCTATAAAGGAAAGCATGCAAGGAGAAAGAAAAAGAAAAATTACAAAACCTAAAGAATAACCTAACTAACATAATCTCCCTCTTGATCTTCGAATAACCTACCAAGGAAAGTTGGTCCCTTAACTCCTAGTACTCTTGATCTTCAAGGAAAATCTATGGCCAAGCTCTGAGTCTCCTTCTTCTTGCTTCTTGCTCCCCACGGCCACACTCTCTCCCTCTCTCTCTTTTCTCTTCTAAGGGTTTGAGGAGCCCTTAGAAATGTGTTTTGGTGAAAATGGGAAATGAAAAAGGGAGTGAAAGAAAAATGAACTAAGGCTCTTGGTATTTATAGGCCAACTCACTCTTCCCCTCATACCCTTGGTTTATGGTTCGGCCCAAGCACATAGAAAAGGGTAATTTTGGCTTTCTAAAAATTTGCATGGGAAGGGTTAAATCAAGGAGACAAATTGGGGTAGGCTAGGGCATTAGGCTTCATCATGCAAGGTTAGTTCCATCACTTCAAATCCTTTTTCCACCATGTGATCTCCCTTTGGTTCCTAAATCCTCTTATAATTTTCCTTATCCAAAATCAAAATCCTAAACCTACACACGCACACACACAAAACCGTAACACCACACACACATATGCACACACATAAATCGTGACATACACATACATATACACACATCTTATATTTTTATTTCCTAATCAAACTTATTTAGGACATCATGATCATTAATTCACATACATACATCAACCAAACACATGCCATATAATAAATTCATGCCATAACAATGGACTTTATTTTCTACAAAAACACCTTTTTCATTATAAAAGAAATTCAAACTTTTTAAGGTAAAATAATTATCTACATAAAATACACGAAATTAAAGTCTCCAAATAATTTTTTTTAAATCAAGCTTTTCATACAAGTAAGAAATTTCCAAAAGACAAATTCAATTGAAGCTTCTTATTCACTTTCAAAAATCAATATTTCCTAGAAATTCGTTCTTCACAAATTCAGAAAATAAATTTTTATAAATCAACCCAGAAATTTCCAAAAATTGCATTTTCAAATTCTTCTTTTCAAGACGATCGTTTTCGTATAAAGATCGAAAAATTCCGAGTTACGGTCGAAAAGATACGAATTTTTAAAGTTTACCAATTCAAAGAGGAAATCTATTTCAAAGAGAAGTCATCCTTTAATAAAATCACAAATCATTAAATCATTTCTTGTAAATCAAATCATTTCGAACTCAACACAAAACATTCATTTTTCGTCTATAAAACACTTTTTAATTAGAAGGTTTCTTTTCGAACTCAACACAAAATCTCAAGGTTTCTTTTAATGAAATTCGTTTACGCACGTGTGGGAAAAATGCGGGGTGTTACAGGATCGAGGGTCGGTCCACCACACACATTAAGTAGGAAGCAGTTTCTAATTAGACATAATAACCCACTAAGTCATACAGAATTAGACATTTAGCACATACACATTCATTCAAGCATTCCATGTCATACTCAAGAAATTTCCACATTTCATTTTCTTTCTCTTTGTTCCATTATATCAATTATCCAATAGTCTTTTCATCATTCAATTACTCATTTCCATATATTTGTACCACTAGGAATTGGTTGCTCCTACTAGGGCATCTGTACACCCATTAGGGACTTTACACCCATTAGGGACTTTACACCCATCAAGACTTTTGGTCACCCATTAGGCTTCACCCGTTAGGACAATACTTGCAATCTTTACCATTGCTTATCGCATCTTATAACATAATCATTCTTATATACTTATTCTCTTTCACATTTTCCAATTCTCTTTATTATCGTTGAATTGATCATTTGGGCACATCGACGCCTAACGGGGCGTTTGGACCTAATGGGGCATTTGGCCTGATGGGGCATTTAGCCCTAATGGGGAATTTGGTACACCTAGCATGGGCACCTAGTGTGCTAATGTCCCAGTGATCAATTCAACCATCCAGTCCTTTTAAATTCCTTTAATTTCATTCATTTCCATTTAGCCTTAAACTTCATTCAATCAGACTTATCATTTACATATAATTACTAACATAACAACTCAAACATAATCAAACCAAGCATAGCCATCATGATGCATACAATTTAATTAGTCATTTATAGTGTAACACCCTAAGTCTGTTGGAAACCAACAAGAGGCCTAACAATCGAGTAGAGGGGGGGGGTGAATAGGAGATTGAAGCTAATATGGCAATTTTTCGATTTATTGAAAATTAACCTGATGTTGTTCGGTTTTAAAAGAAAACGCGAGCTTCTTTCCGAGCAGACAAGGTTAAATGATTAACCAATCAGATAAACAAAATGGTTAATCAGTTAACCGAGCTGCTTCAAGGTAGAGCTGGTTTTTAAGTTAAGTTCAAAGAACAACACTCAAAGGGCCGAGCTAAGAAGGATAACAGTTCAAACTTAGATAAATGAAGATTAGCGGAATTAACGATATGCTCGGCAGCAAAAAATAAGCAGTAAAGAAAGAACACCAGAGATTTATCCTGGTTCACTCTCACCCTAAGAGCTAGTCCAGTCCCCTCTGAAAAACTTTCAGAGAGCTTTCACTAAAAATCGATTTTCTGGGTTACAAATGATTTACGAGAGCCTACCCCTCTAGACCTATCCAGTCAAACGAGTGTACCAAACTCGTGACAAACTACCCACAACAAATCGACGACCAAAGAACCTCTTTGGAACCTTTGCAAATCGAAGCTTTCTCGATCAGAGACCAGCTTCTCACAACAGCAAATACAACGAAGAAGATGATGAAAGTGTATGGCTCCAATTCGAAACACTCTTCGAATATGATGAAAGATTGAATAACAAGAGTGAGTCAATTCTAGAAGGATTTCACAGAGAAGAACTGATTCGAACTTAGAGTTAAGATTTGAAAGTTTTAACTCTCTAAGTTCGTATGAAAATCGATTGTTCTTCTTCTCTGTCAGTTTTTGATTTCTGCTCTGTTTTTAAAGTAAAAATGAAAGTTTAAGTTCTGAGAAAAATGGTTGTCAAGCTATCAATCTGTTTGTTAACGTTGAAGACCCCCTCTTTTATAGTCTCCTCTTTTCTGCAGAGAAAGAGAGAAAGAGAGCTGTACGGAGATGGGGTTTCCAACGGTAACATTTAGACAGCAGAGCAGTGATGGTGACAGTTCACCAACCTTTGATTTAACTCATTTTGAATTTCAAACTTGTCAGAGCATAGGAGCTAAACCTAGGACTTCTACCCAGACTCAACGGTAATAAAAAGTACGAAACAGTAGAGCAGAGTCCGAAGGTTGAAGACGATGCATTGTTGAAGACGATGAACAGAGATTGTCGAGCGTTTGGCTTTGTTCGAGCTTGGTGTTTCTGAGCTTGATCTTAGCATCGGAAAATAGTTAAGTTTAGAACGATCAACCCGAGCTTATTTACTCTATAAGATGCTGTGGCTGTTTCGAGCTTAATCCGAGCGAATACCGAGCAAATCATCATCTGAGCTTACTGCCTTGAAATGAAGAACCGAGCTTGCAAACTTGGATGAACTTTGGCCTTGATCACGGGCCGAGTCAAATCCGAGCTTGAGCCACAAAAGCTGACTTGATGCAGGTAGCGAAGAACCCTAGTTTTCTGAGCTTCTGCCGAGCCTCTGCCTTTGGCGGAACGCATACGCAAAACAATGATTCCGAGCCTCTGCAGAGCTTGTGCCTTTAGCTGAACGCTTGGGCTGATAAGCCTGACTTGACTAACGCTAAGCACATGCCGAGTCTTTTTATTTGACATCATCAAAAGTTCTTTGATTCTTCATTGTGAGTCTACAATCTCCCCCTTTTTGATGATGACAAATATTCTTTAACAGTTTGTTGCTTTTTGTGTTCTCCCCCTGACTGTATGCTCGTAAGCTGATTTGACTTGGCACTGATTGGAATTTGCTCGAAAATACACCACATGTTTCACATGAAAATGCACTTATCAGATCTTTCTCCCCCTTCCACTTGTTGAAAGAAAGTAAAAATGTGGAGCTGAAGCAGCTCGTCAAACACTCCCCTTGAATTTATGCTCGCAAAATCTGAAACATCAAAAACAAACAACAAACACACCTTTCTCCCCCTGTTTGGAAAAAAAAAGATTTAACATTTTTCTGTAAGCACTTGATAGTAATGTACCACTTGTTGATACCACTTGTTGGTTAAAAAAAACTGTTCTCCCCCTTAAGACTTTAAAATGATAACCAAGGAAGAAAATTTTCATGATCATCGTTCTCCTCCTTTAACAGTGAAAGCATGCTTCTCATCCGAGAAGTTAAAAGGTAAAGGTGAGAATGACGAATAACATAATATGAAAGTTCAAAAATTAAAAAAAACAGCACTCTTCTCCCCTTATAAAAATTTAGAGGAAGGGAAGAAGTTTGGAAGGATGTGAAATTTCAGGAAATTTAAACAAATACACAATTGAACGTAACGATCGAGACTATGAAGGTGATCAAAATTTATGATATACTGAAAACCAAGCTCATGCCGAGCACATGCTAAACTTATCCAGGATTCCGAGCTTGCGCTGAGCACACACTGGATTCGTCTAGAATGCCGAGCTCACGCCGAATTTTATAAAGAGTTTCCCTCGGCAAAGGTTTAGTAAACACATCGGCTAATTGATTTTCAGTACTTACAAATTCTATGACACAGTCACCTTTTTGAACATGATCTCGAAGAAAATGATGCCTAATTTCAATGTGTTTTGTTCAAGAGTGATACACTGGATTCTTAGTTAGATTGATTGCACTTGTATTGTCACATTTGATAGGAATGTGATCTAAAATTAAGCCAAAATCTGATAACTGTTGTTTCATCCAAAGAATTTGAGCACAACAATTACCAGCAACAATGTATTCGGCCTCAGCTGTTGACAACGCAACGCAAGCTTGCTTTTTAGAAAACCACGACACAAGAGACCTGCCGAGAAAATGACAAGTTCCACTTGTGCTTTTTCGATCAAGCTTGCACCCAGCAAAATCTGAGTCTGAATACCCAATCAAACTAAGATTGGCATCCCTAGGATACCACAGACCAGTGTTCACAGTTCCTTTTAAATATTTAAAAATTCGCTTAACCGCCGAAAGATGAGATTCTTTGGGATTAGCTTGAAAACGAGCACATAAACAAACACTGAACATAATATCTGGCCGAGACGCAGTCAAATATAGAAGGCTTCCTATCATGCCTCTATATTTGCTCACATCCACGGCTTTACCTGATTCATCCTTGCCGAGATAGCTGGATGTGCTCATGGGAGTGGCAGATTCTTTGCAATTTTCTAAGCCAAATTTCTTGAGGAGTGCCTTGCAGTATTTTCCTTGATGCACAAAGGTTCCTTCATCAACTTGCTTTATTTGCAGCCCAAGGAAGAATGTGAGTTCTCCCATCATCGACATCTCGAATTCACCTTGCATTGATTCAGAGAACTTCTTGCAAAGAGACATGTTAGTAGCACCGAAAATTATATCATCAACATAAACTTGTACTAACAATATGTCCTTTTTGGATTTATAAATGAATAGAGTTGTGTCAACCTTCCCTCTCTCAAACCCTTGTTCGAGTAAAAATGAGCTCAAATGATCATACCAAGCTCTCGGAGCTTGTTTCATACCGTAAAGAGCCTTTTTGAGTTTAAATACATGGTTTGGATATTCAAAATTTTCAAAGCCAGGAGGTTGTTTCACATATACTTCTTCATTTATAAAGCCATTTAAGAAAGCACTCTTTACATCCATTTGATAAAGGGTGAAATTCATAATAGATGCAAAAGCAACCATTACTTTGGGATGAGATCAACCATTCCTTTGGGATGAGAAACCATTCCTTTGACGAAGTTGACTCGGAAAGATCAACCATTCCTTTGGGATGAGAAGTGTGAAAGGAGTTTTCGGGAACTGAAAGAAAGGTTGACATCGTCTCCGGTATTGATTCTGCCTGATACACAGAAGAGCTTTGATGTGTACTGTGACGCGTCGAAACAAGGCCTTGGGTGCGTTTTGATGCAAGAAGGGCAAGTCGTCGCCTATGCCTCGAGACAGCTAAAAGTTCATGAAATGAACTATCCAACTCATGATTTGGAGCTGGCAGCTGTGGTGTTTGAATTAAAGATCTGGAGGCACTATCTCTATGGCACTACGTTCCAGGTGTTCAGTGACCATAAGAGTTTAAAGTACCTCTTCAATGAAAAGGAGTTGAATATGAGGCAGCGTCGATGGATGGAGTTTTTGAAAGATTATGAGTTCGAGCTCCATTACCATCCGGGGAAGGCCAATGTTGTGGCAGATGCATTAAGTAGAAAGGCAATGCACATCAGTGCAATGATGGTCAGAGAAGCTGCACTGATAGAGGAGTTCCGGGATTTGAGTCTGACGATGCAAGTGGAGCCGACAAGTATCAAGATGGGGATGCTGCAGATTGCTAATGAGTTTCTGCAAAGGATTAGGGAATTGCAACACAAGGATGAGATGCTTATGGAAAAGAAGAAATGGATGGAAGAAGGCAAGGAATTGGAATTCCAAGAAGGGAAGGATGGAATTTTGCGTTTTAAGACAAGGATATGTGTCCCTGCTGACTTGGAAGTAAGAAGAATGATTCTGGATGAAGTGCATAAAAGTAAGATGAGTATGCATCCGGGAGCTACCAAAATGTACCAGGACTTAATGAAGCTATTTTGGTGGCCTGGTTTGAAGAAAGATGTAGCTGAGTATGTGGCCTGTTGTTTGGTGTGTCAAAAGGCGAAAGTGGAACATCAAAGGCCAGGAGGAGAGTTACTTTCCTTGGAAGTTCCCATGTGGAAATGGGATAGCATCTCGATGGATTTTGTGTCGGGATTGCCAAGGACAGCCACTGGTCATGATGCAATTTGGGTGATCGTGGATCGTCTCACCATGTCGGCGCATTTTATTCCTATTAACATGCGCTACTCGTTGGAAAAGCTCACTCAGTTTTACATCAAAGAAGTTGTTCGTCTGCACGGTGTACCATCAAGCATTGTGTCAGATCGTGATCTGAGGTTTACATCAAAGTTTTGGGAAGATCTGCATAGAGCCTTGGGTTCAAGATTAAAACTGAGTTCTGCATACCATCCTCAGACTGATGGCCAAACGGAGAGGACTATTCAGTCATTGGAGGACATTCTACGAGCCTGTGTCTTGGAAGGTCAAGGGAATTGGGAGCAGATGTTGCCACTCGTGGAGTTTACTTACAACAACAGTTACCATACGAGCATTGGAATGGCACCATTTGAAGCTTTGTATGGGAGAAAGTGTCAGACGCCGTTATGTTGGTTTCAAGTGGGGGAGAATTCTCTGGTTGGACCAGATTTTGTGCAAGAGACCACGGAACAGATCAAGATGATACAAGAAAAGATGAGGGAAGCTCAAAGTAGGCAGAAAAGCTATGCTGATAGAAGAAGGAAACCTTTAGAGTTTGCCGAAGGAGACCATGTATTCATTAGAATAGTACCAACAAAAGGTGTTAGTAGAGCCTTAAAAACCCAAAAACTATCACCTAAGTTTATTGGTCCCTATCAAATCCTCAAAAGAGTCGGCCCAGTAGCTTATCAGTTAGCCCTGCCTCCGTCATTAGCTAACCTCCATAATGTATTCCATGTGTCTCAATTAAAGAGATATGTCCATGACCCCACCGTTGTCCTTAGAATCCAACCTGATGACTTAGAAGTTCATGAGAATCTAACCATCAAAGCTGTGCCAGTCCGCATTGAAGATCGAAGGATCAAACAGCTTAGAAGGAAAGATGTTCGTCTGGTCAAATTCGTCTGGGTTTGTGGAGATGTGATAGAATCATTGTGGGAACTAGAGGATAAGATGCGTCAGGATTATCCTGACTTGTTTGTATAAGTTGAATTTCGGGGATGAAATTCCTTGTAAGTGGGGGAGTAGTGTAACACCCCAAAATTTTAATCCCCGATTAATGAAATGTTAATTATAATTTAATTATAATTAATGGTTTCTATGTTAATCCTTGATTAAAATATGTGTTCATGTGACTAGCTTAGGTGTGTGAAATTATTTAATAAATATAATAATGTATAAAATAGGAGTTTTGCATATTAATCCCTGGGTAGGGACCTAGAAGCAATTATAGGAAAGGTTTTGGAGGGAAAGTAAATAAAATAATTATTTTTCAAAATCTGGGCAAAACACTCGAGTATTATTCTGAATACTCGAGTATTCTGGGTCAATCTGCACGAGTGAGTGCGTTTGATGAGTCACCATGAACGAGTCCCCTCCGTTGACACAAATACTCCGTCGTCAACAGCTCAAGAGTGTCGTGTCGTGATGCATGATGCCCCTCCATGTCTATAAAAGCTCAGCAACATCGAATTTGTGAAGAATTTGGCTAAGTTTGGGTTTGTTGATGAAGTTAGGGTTTCAGATTTGTTGCCTTCGATTCTCTTTCAGTTCTGAGTGTTAGGGCTTGAGTGATACACGAATACAAAGCTCACATCACGAGCTTTGTATAGACATAAAAATCGTGAGGATTGAGTGAGTGTGTTGGGAGAATTGGAGCTGAGAAGTTGGAGTTTGTTCTGTCAAAGTGTTGCTTGGAGCTTACTTTGATCTTGATTTCTAGTAAGCTCACAAATCCTTGAGTCTCAAATTCGGTTTCCTTAGTTAGATTATGTGGCATAGAGTCTAGAAAATCTAATTTCCCCAATTCTATTCTTTGTTTCATGTGTAAACCAATTCCACTTTGGTGTTGCACTCAAAATGCTCTGCATGTGATGCTTGAAGTCGGTCTGAGAAGTTTGGAGCTTTGTTCTTGTCAATTCTTGGTTGATTCACGTCTGAGAGGTAAGGGGAAGTAATTATATTCACTAGATAGAGATTAAATTCCATGAATTGTGTTAGAGAGCCACCAAGAGGCTCTAAGGGCTTAGATTGAATAGGAACTTTGATTTGGAGACCAATCCATGCTCTAAAACTGTGTTGAGCAAGTTCTAAATCATGCATGCAAGCTTAAATGAACTTTACCTTATGAGTTTTATGCATATTATGCAATTTGAGGTGTTGAGTTGTTAAAATGTGCATTTTATGCATAATTGTTGGATTCTCTGTCAAATCTGTGTTTTGATATGAAATGAATGTTGTAACATGTTCAAATTATGTTATGTGTGCTCTGTTGATCCTTGGAATGAACTGGAAATGAGTAGAAATGAAATTGGTATGATAAAACTAAGTTTTCAGTGTAAACTGCTGCGAAACACTCGAGTAATATACAGGGTACTCGAGTAAAACGTTTGAAAAACAATTTAAATGAAGTTAGAACACTCGAGTATCGTGTCTACTACTCGAGTATCGAGCATGACCTGAGGACAAGTTAAGGCCAACCACTCGAGTCATTCACGGTCACTCGAGTATTCTGGAAATCAGGATGAACACTCGAGACTACTCGAGTAATTTATTGAATTTGAAACCCAAATCCTCAGAAAGTCATGAACACTCGAGTAACTTTAAGAATACTCGAGTAATCTGGAAAAGTTAATGAATACTCGAGTGTACTGAATTTTACTCGAGTAAATTACCCAGAACCTGAAAACACCATTTTCAATTCTGACTTAATTAATTAAGGAATTATTAATAATAGTTCAAGGGATCAAGACTTAGAGAAATTGATTAATACAAATAGATCGTTTGGTGACGGTCCTTTTTGATAAAGAAATAAGCCTAGGTGGCCTGTAAAGTATTAATCAACTTCCCTTAAGTCCAAAAGATAAAATGCATTCATTCTGGAGTTTGGATGGTAGGACGTATTTCATGTTTTGTTAAACATGTGAAGGGCCTCTGGGAGTGCCAATACGCTTGCTTGATGACACGTCGTTGGCGTGGTCGGCTTAGTGGATGCCGATATGGTTATGCCGTTTGGATGACGGTCCGTTTGGATGACGGGATATGCTCGGGTGGCATGGATTCTAAGCTTGTCGTGTACATTCTAGGTGAATGTACGAATTGTTGTATACCTAGGAATACAACGCACTGTTGAGTGCTGGGTTGTCAGGGATGGACGTCAGAGAGGGACATAGAATGATGAAGATAGGCTTGAGAGCTAAAGTCATGCATCATGCCACTCATTTAAATTAATTGTGATAAATGAAATAAGTGTGAGCATCCTGTGTGCATTAATTAACTGCTAAGTGATATATGTGATTGTTGTTAATTGATGCATATTTACATACTCATATTGCACAATTTATTCTCTGTTGATTATGTGTATAGAATTGCTTACCCCTATGCCCTTGTAGGTGATGTCTCGCTACATTGCTTGCATCGAGATCCGGCCACTTCCTAGTGGCACATGGATCTATGAGGACCATCGTGCGGTGTTCGAGGGAGAGGTAGAGGTTACCTTCTACCACCCGAACCCGTTGATCCGATTCCGTCCTCGTAGATTTAGGATTCCCATCACATACACTATGCATGTACCCCCGTTTTACACTTACCATGGACCACCTCCCACGCGACCAGCTCGCTCTTATCATAGTTTTCGTTTTCGACCTACCCGCTCTCACCCTTTTATCTCGAGAGTCGTCCGCGAGGAGACTCCCCCTTCTGATCCGAGGAGCCCAGTCAGGGTTTCACCATCACCTGACCCGGTACCCAGTGGTAGGGTACACTCTCCCTCGGATGAGATCGAGGAGGATCCAGTGGAGGACGAGAGTGGGAGCGAGCCTGTCGTGCATTCTACTGGGAGTGACTGGAGAGACGATGATCCCTAGGTACGTGTACAGAGTATGTGATGAGGATCCGAGGATCCGGTGTGTGGAGGTTGTGGAGGATACTTTGCTGCTGCTGTGATGATGATGATGATGCTACTTGTGTTTTTGGAGACTGCTACTACTACTACCACATCTGATGCTGCCAGATCTACGTGATTACCCCTGGAGTTGTATTTTGGTTATGTATATATATTGTAGATATACTTTTGGAATACTCTAGGGCTGTAGTTACACTGTGATGTAGATTTATTTTTATGGACTTGTACTTCTGGGTCTTGGAGACTATCATGATGGGACTATGTATTATGACTCTTATTATATATATAAAACCTATGTTTATATTACTATCAGTTGCATAGTCCAATAATTTCCGCTTACTCTGATTTAATCTATTTAAGAGCTCGGCCATAAATATTATTTGATGGTATCAGTCTTATCGAACAAAGCATGGGTAACTTTACTTGTATGATACAAAGATGTTTCGAAAGAGCGAATGTTACCCTATTTGTGAAAAGGTTTTAGAGATCGCCGAACTCGATACAAATGTTTTGAAATGGTTTAGAGCTTATTCTCCAAGAATTCCAAATGACGATTTGTGTTAAAGAAAATTTTATTTCAGTTATTTTCTTAACACTCACAAGTCCATATATTATCCAATATAATAGCTTAAATACTATATTATATTTGGGTAATTCGGAAGGGTGTCACACCTTTCTCTATAATACCTTCTCTCTCTCGGTCACATTACTCATTGATCCTCTTTTACATATTTTACAATCTTTTACTCTTCTCGGCTGCATGCACCCAGTACATGTCTTACACCATTTAAGGTCGGAGGTCGGAGTGTCCATAACTGCGAGTACCTGGTACCCGTCTTACAGCTGCGCATCTCGGCGTCTTACGCGATCCATGCACGCACCCAGTACGCGTCTGCTATAACCAGGAGCACTACTGACGATCATTCTATGGAGTTAAGGAGTGTCCATAACTGCGAGCACCCAGTACCCGTCTTACAGCTGCGCATCTCGGCGTCTTACGCGATCAATGCACGCACCCAGTACGCGTCTGCTATGACCAGGACCACATCCCACCGATTCCGTGCTCGGAACCTTGTGTGAATCATAACTGCGAGTACCCAGTACCTGTCTTACAACTGCACATACCCAGTATGCGTCTGACGCGATCAATGCACGCACCCCGTACGCGTCTGCTATGATCCAATCACACAACCATTTCTCTTTAATTCCTCTTATCTTTTTAACCATTTCTTTGCTTGGCCTCTCTCGGCTCGGCCCCTTCGATATTCCCCTTTTCCATTAATCACCCTCTCATCTATTCCTTTTATTCACTCCGTTATACTCTCCCTATCTAAACACATCTCATACCCACATTCACCCTCTTCCAGCTCGGCCTCGGACAAATTTTCAATCGTGAGAAATAAATAACAACCATCAGAACTCATAAATATTCATACAACAACAATATTACAAGTAAAAGATTTAGCCAGTCCATCATGCAGATAAAACATAAAGCATAAACAATATTCCTTCCTACTTCAAAACTCATGTTTCTAGTTTATTTGTTGGTTCCCATTATCCTTTTACCTTTCCTTTCTAGTATTATCCTATGTTCATTCGCTAATCTAGCACCCACTCTTATCACCCGTTATGAACACCCTAGAAACCCAAACTCAAGTAGAGGTAACACTCACTCCTTACCTCAAACCATGAGAGATAGGAGTTGAGAGCTTGGGAATGGTTTCTTGCAGTTTTAACCTCTTGAGCTTGGCACCCCCTTGAGTCCTTTTCCTCCTAGCCGCACATCCAACTCCACGACGGTCCAGGGAGCGTCCGAAATGGAACGGGAACGGAGAGAAGAAGGGTTTCCGGTTGATGAATCTTGGAAGATAAGAGGAAAGGATATGTGAGTGAGAAGAACATATGTGCGGTTTGTGGTGCTGGAACTTGGAAGAGAAATGAGGAAGATGGAGAAGAAAGAGAGGGAAAAGTATTATGTGTTGTGTTTGGGCTTTGTTTTATTCTTTTAGGAAAGATATTTGTGTGGTTCTCATTGGAGGCTTCTTTGAGAAGCTAGAATATGTGGACAGGATTCATTGGCTTCCAAAGAAAGCCATGAACAATGACTTGAAAGGGACATAAAGCAATTGACAATGACAGTGTACGGATGGTACGGAAACCAAGGGTCCAACAACTCAACATGAGCTATCACAGAGAAGCAAAGAGACGTCGGCTCGGGATAGATGGATCGCATTGGTCCGAGCCTTCTCCTCGGTTAATTCTGCGATGAACGATGAGCTCGGCTAGTCCGAGCTGACACCAGATTCCGCGTTTTGTTCTCATCTACCCCTTTAGCTCGGCCGAGGTCGGTCCGAGGCCTAACATTCACATATCTGGTCGGCCTACGCTTCCTATTATCCTATGACGCTTATACAACTTCTACGACTTAATCCTATCCTCAGATAAATATGTATTTATATTTAAATATATTATATTATTATTATTAATATTTAAGGGCGTTACATATAGCAATTAACAAACATCCACATTCATGCATATATATCACAATTAATCATTCACATATTCATGTCTAGCAATAATTATTCACACTTTTACAAGTATATTGGACATTAACATTTAGGGTTCATTCACATCATAATCATAGTAATTTTCAATGTTCACTATCCATAGGGTTCCTATCATAACACCAAACACATAACCTTAACTAATCACCATGTACTAGCTAGGAACTAATCCCTAAGTCAAGGTAACACACACCCCCTTACCTTAATCAAGGAGAGAGTGGGGAAACCCTCAAGCCCTAGCTTCTAGCACCCCAAACCAAGAGCTCCAAAGGCAAGAGAAGGAGGAGAGTGATGATGACTTTCCCTAAGCCATAGAAATGAAAATGATGATGAGATTGTGGCACAACAAGAAGGGGGATTCGAATTTCATCAAGAGATGGGAAGAGAGAGAAAATTTCGTATGAACAACAAGGAGAAAGAAGGAAAAGTGTGATTTACCTATTAAGCATGATGATTATTGATGATCTTGAAGAGGAAGAAGATGCGCAACCTAGTCTTGGTGGAATGAAGGGTGAAACGCGTATGGGAGAAGAGGGAGGAAGATATGTTGATAATGAAGAATGAAAATGAATGAGTGTGAAGGGTGTTTTTGTTTATTTGCAAGGGAAAAGGTTTATGTGGCTAGGAATTTAAGTTAGTATGGGAAGATTCCATTTGTGTGGTCATAAACATGTTTGTCCCTTTTTTTTCACTGCTGGAGCCCGATAATCGATTATCCTAGCAGATAATCGATTATCACGTGTAACATGGCCAAAAGTGGCTATCAGACCATAATCGATTAAACCCCCATTTAATCGATTATCGTTTGTAATTTTTCCAAAACAACTATCAGACCCTAATCGATTATCCTGTGCACTCCAGCCCTTCTCATTTTTCCATGGATCAGACTTTAATCGATTAACACCCAGTTTAATCGATTAAGCTGCTAAATTTCCACTACCTTGCATTTTCAAAACGTCATAACTTCTTCATTACCAGTTGGATCTTGCTCAAACTTTAAAGCAAGCTTCCTCATATATCCTACTTCATATCCAATGGTGGAATTTATGTTTTGAGCTACGAATCTTGTACATTAAATTTCCTAAAGTTCTATGCTTAAAACTACATTTCTACTCAACTAATTCTAACTTAATACTATCATTTTCATTATTCTTAGTTTATTAACACTCCAATTAGCTTAGAATTAAATTGAGGATGTTACAATCCTCTCCCACTTACCAGAATTTCGTCCTCGAAATTCAGCTGTCTTGAAACAATTGCGGATAAGACTCCTTCATCTTGTCCTCTAGCTCCCAAATGGCCTCTTCCACATTGTTTCTGTTCCAAATTACCTTCACCAACAAGATCTCTTTGCCTCTGAGTTGCTTAACCCGCCTGTCATCAATTCTGATTGGCAAAACATCAAAGGTCAAGTTCTCTCTCAAGGGCAAATCATCAACAGCACTACATGGGAAGGATCATGTATGTATTTCCTTAGTTGTGAGACATGGAAAACATCATGAAGCTTTTGTTAGAATTATTGATAGGATTGGCAGTTGTCACCCAAGAGGGGGGGTGAATTGCGTGTTTACGAAAACATAGGAAAATATTCGATTTAAATCATTTTCAGCAAATTTAAAGAGATAAGCAGCGGAAAAACAATTATAACGATGAAAACAATTGCGCAAAAGCGAATAATATTAATAATAATAGAAAAACTAATATGCGCGGATACACATAAAATAAGAACAACGATAACCGTTACCGCGCTTATTATTTTAAATTCTCTTAAAATAGATTATTATGAAAATAGATGTTATGATGCGCAACAAATAAATATAACTGCGGAAAATAAAGAGATAAGGGATAGAAGAGATTGCACCGAAGATTTTATCCTGGTTCGGCAAACCTGGCCTACATCCAGTCCCCAAGCGACCCGCTTGAGCTTTTCACTAATCCAAAGACGCCTCGCGTCCCCAAGTACAACCAGAGCGCCCCGCAAGCTACTAGGAACCTCCTTTCGTCAGGGACCTCGATACACAACTAGGAAAACCTTTCCTAGATTTCCAGATAGCCTAACTATTAGGTGACCCACCGTTCGTCTAGCACTACCCAACACAACAGGGTTCCTCACCCTACAACCACGAACGCAGCACGTCCGCACTAGGAAATTCACTCCCTAGTCACTAAGGGTTACACACCCCTTACAACACTGGTTAAGGTATGATTGATTGGGTACAAGACCTATAGTGCACTCTTAATAGTGCGGATACAACAATAACAGGCCACTCTAACAATTATGTGTTCTAAGTAACACAGATACAACAATAAAGCTCTAATGATAATGAAGTCTAGCTAAGGTTGTTACAAGGCCAATGCAAGGTTTTGTTTTTCTTCAAAAAGATTGAGCATGAAAACCAGAGAAGAAGAAGAAGAAGAGCGTGATTATCAGAGTGTTGAAGAAGTGTGAAAATGATTTTGAATAACAAATAAAATAAGTTAATTTTGAAATCAAAACAAATCAAAAGATAAAATAAAAGATTTAAGAAATAAATTAAAATCAATTTGAAAATCAAAATAAGATAAAATAAGATTTTGAAATAAGTTTTAAAATCAAAACTAAATCAAAATGATTTACGAAATAAAATAAAGATTTGATTCTTAAAACAAATAAGGAAATAATTCAAATTTAAAATCATTTTCGAATTTTGTAAAATAAATCAGAATCTTATATATAAAACCAAATAATGAAATAATCAAAATGATTCTGACACGTTTTTCAATAAAACTTGAGGTAATCGATTACTCCAGGGAGCTAATCGATTATCCCTTTTAAAATAGAAACTTTGAAATTCATTTTAAAAAACCAGTAATTGATTATCACATGCATGTAATTGATTACTTCACTTCTGTTTAATGTATGATGCAACTCACATAATCGATTACCACTTATCTAAAAATCGATTACTGAGCCTCTGATATGCATATGATGCAACATCATGTAATCGATTACTACACAGCATGTAATCGATTACTTTGTCTCAGGAAAATATATGATGCAACAATTTTAATCGATTACTTGAGCCAGGTAATCGATTACTCTCATAAGAAAGTAATTGATTAGTAAAGATCACTTAATCGATTACAAGCTCTCTGATTTTTCTATGATGCAACAAAGTTAATCGATTAACTCAAGCAAGTAATCGATTACTCCTTCTTGTATACATAAAAATATTCAGAGTTTTGTAACATCAATTATTTTCACCAAAACTAAGATATGAAAACTGATTTTCACAAAACTTCTTTTTCTTCTCCTTAATTATGAAAAATATATTTAGAAAAACTTATATTGGCCTTTTAACATAATATAAACCTTGACTTCATTACCTTACATAATTTCCTAAGGGAAAGGGCTAAAAGATCTTCATTTGCTTGAGCCTTCAACTTCATTTGCTTGATTCTTCAACTTGAATCTTGGACTTGAAGGATGAAGATCTTGTGATTGCACTTGATATGAACTTGATAATCTTGAGTTTGTTATCATCAAAACCATATAATGATTGCACTTGAAGTCCTTGGGAAAGCTTGACTTCCAGCAGCTTTGAAAGATGTGGAGGCAAAGCGATCCTATATGCCAATGGACCGACCTTCTCCAAAATCTGATAAGAACCAACAAATCATGGAGTCAGCTTCTTGGACTTGATCACCCGACCAATTCCTGTGGTAGGAGACACTCTCAAAAAAACATTATCACTCTCATCAAACTCCAAAGGTCTCCTACGCTTATCTGCATAACTCTTCTGGCGATCCTGAGAAGTTTTCATCTTGTTCTTGATCATAATGATCTTCTCAGTAGTCTCTTGCACAAGTTCTGGTCCTGTCAACAAATTCTAACCAATCCGGAACCAACAAAGAGGCGTTCTGCACTTCCTGCCATAAAGTGCCTCAAAGGGTGCCATTCCAATGCTAGAGTGGAAACTATTGTTATAATTGAATTCCATCAGCAGCAAAAGCTGCTCCCAATTGCCAACCTACTCTAGCACACAAGCTCTTAGTAGATCCTCCAATGTCTGAATAGTACGCTCAGATTGCCCATCAATTTGTGGATGGTAAGCCGTACTAAATTTCAGCTTAGTACCCAAAGCCTACTGGAGACTCTGCCAAAATCTGGATAAGAACCTTGAGTCACGATCTGATACTATGCTGGAGGGCACACCATGAAGCTTCACTATGTCCCGAATTTACAATTGAGTCAACTTTTCCAAACTGTACTTCATATTCACTTAGATAAAGTGAGCACATTTTGTCAGACGATCAACCACAACCCAAACAGCATCACACCCTGCAGTGGTTCTGGGCAAATCGGACACAAAGTCCATAGCAATACTATCCCATTTCCACTCGGGATATCAAGTGATCGCAATGGACCACCTGGTTTCTGGTGCTCGATCTTCACTTTCTGGAAAGTCAAGCAATGATATACATGGTCTGCCACATCTGTTTTCAACTTTGGCCACCAATAGAGTTTCTTTAAATCCTGATACATTTTTGTTGTACCCGGATGGAAACTCATTTTTGTCTGGTGAGCTTCCCATAGTATGTCTCTTCGAACCTCAAAATCTATAGAAATGCATATTCGGCCTCTGAACCGAATGATTCCATCTGCACCCTTGATGAAATCAGGATCTTCTTTACCTGCTGCTCCTTCTAGCAACTTTTCAAGTTCTTCATCGTCGGCCTGCCTTTCTTTGATCAAGCCCATCAACTCATTGGTAACTTGAAACATCTCTAGAACAATGCTCTTCTCTTTCACTTGTATTTTCAAATTGAGATCACTAAATTCCTGTATCAATTGCATCTCCTTTACCATCAAGTTGCTAACATGTAGAGTCTTGCGGCTTAATGCATCAGCCATAACATTAGCTTTGCTTGGATGGTACTGAAGATGAAAATCATAATCTTTCAAGAACTCCATCCATCTCCTCTATCTCATATTCAAGTCTTTTTGATCAAAGAGATAACGGAGACTCTTATGATCACTAAAGACTTCAAACTTTGTGCCATACAAATAATGTCTCCATACTTTTAATGCAAAAACAACAGCTGCTAACTCCAGATCATGAGTTGGATAATTCTGTTCATGTTGTCGCAATTGTCTAGATGCATATGATATGACTTTGCCCTGCTGCATAAGCACACAACCCAAACCTTGCTTTGAAGCATCACAATAAACATCAAAGGGTTGGGTCGGATCCGGTAAAATTAGAACCGGTGAGCTAGTCAATCTCCTCTTCAACTCCTGCAAACTGTTTTCACATTGTTGAGACCACTGATAAGGAACATCTTTTCTAGTCAGCATAGTCAGTGGAAGAGCCAACTTGGAGAATCCTTCAATGAATCTCCGATAATACCCTGCCAAACCAAGAAAACTTCTGATTTCTGTCACTATTGTGGGTCTCTCCCACTTTAACACTGCTTCCACGTTGGAGGGATCTACAACAACTCCCTGTGCAGAAATAACAAGGCCCAAGAAATGAACTCCATTCAATCAAAAGCTACACTTGGAAAGCTTTGCATACAATTGCTTTTCTTTGAGGACCTGCAGCACAATCCTTAAATGCTCCTCATGCTCACTTGGACTCTTAGAATAGATGAGAATATCATCAATGAATACTATTACAAAAGAATCCAAATAAGGCATGAAGATTCTATTCATATAATCCATGAATACTGCAGGAGCGTTAGTCAAACCAAACGGCATCACAACATATTCAAAATGCCCATACCGCGTCCTGAATGCAGTCTTAGGAACATCCTCCTCACGGATGCGGAGATCAATTTTAGAAAACACTGCTACACCTCGTAGTTGATCAAGCAAATCATCAATGCGAGGGAGCGGATATTTATTTTTCACTGTTACCGCATTCAGCTGCCTGTAATCAGTGCACATCTGGAGGCTACCGCCCTTCTTCTTAACAAAAAGAATCGGAGCACCCCAAGGTGATGCACTTGGCCTAATCAACTTCTTGGCCAACAACTCCTCTAGCTGCTTCTTCAACTATTTTAATTCAAGAGGTACCATTCTGTATGGTGCTATAGAAATCGGGCCGACACCAGGCTTTATGTCAATACCAAACTCTACTTCTCTTTTCGGAGGCAATCCGGGAATCTCTGCAGGAAAGACTTCCGGAAATTCACAGACTATTGGAATCTGGCTTACATCCGACACCTCATCCACTTCCATAGCAGCTAAAGAAGAATCACTGAAAATAACAGCTTTTTGATGGCAGTCAATCAAGACACGGTGGTGAGACATCCAATCCATGCCAAGAATAATGTCTAACCGAGTCAACGGCAAACAAATCAGATTCACTTTGAACTCCCGATCTAACACTCGAAGAGAACAATTCAGACACATCTAGGATGTGATCACATAAGAATTTGTAGGAGTTGAAACGGAAAGCTTATAAGGCATTTCTACACAAGAAAGTCCTAGCTTCTTCATGCAATCAATAGAAATAAACGAATGTGTCGCTCCACAATCAAACAGAACTCCACAAGAAACATCATTGACATAACATGTACCTCGGATGAGCTCATCATCATCAGTCACTTCTTCACCATCCATGGTGTACACCTTGCCCTTCTGCAGTGGCTGACTCACTCCTGATTTCTGTACCTTGGCCACATTAACTTCTTTCTTTAAGGGACACTTGGGATAATTAACAGCAAAGTGTCCCGGATGACCACAATGAAAGCAAAGTCCTTCCCTCTTGTGAGGATCAAGACTCCAACACAATCCCCTATGTCGCCTCCCACAATGTTGACAAGCGGGAATGGGATCATAAGCAATCGCTGGTTGACTTGCTCCCTTAGAAACTACAACTTTTTCCTTAGAATATGGTCCTGACCTCTGCACCGGACCCTTGCCTCTGAGGGGTCCCCATAATGTAAAATAATGACTTAAAATTTTCTTTTTAACAACTAATTTATTTCTAAAATCTCTGTCAATTCGGACAGAGTTTCCTTTGTTTATTGGATAATCCAAAAATTTAGTTTTCCTATAACCTGTGCAAATCATATATATATTCATTTCATCCAGAGCCAACAGGGCCAAAATATCCATAGTATGAGATCCATCTACGTCATAATATAATTACATCAGAGATAGCAGCAAATGAACAAGTTGTGGAACTATGAATGTTTTCCCAAAATAATATGCTCCCTACCCATAGGAAGATGTCCTGGATAACCCAAAAGAATGATGCTTTAAAGTGCATACACAAGACAAAGACAACATATACCAAAACCCCTAATATAACCAGGACTACACAAAGACCCCTAAATTCGCATAATCTACTCTCCTTGTGAGGGATAGTGCACCTGCTCGGCCGAGGGTTGTGCAAGCTCAAACTCAGTACCTGTAAAAATAGTAAGAGGGTGAGAATTACACATGAAGTAGGAAGCAGTTTCTAATTAGACATAATAACCCACTAAGTCATACAGAATTACACATTTAGCACATACACATTCATTCAAGCATTCCATGTCATACTCATGCAATTTCCACATTTCATTTTCTTTCTCTTTGTTCCATTATAAATCAATTATCCAATAGTCTTTTCATCATTCAATTACTCATTTCCATATATTTGTACCACTAGGAATTGGTTGCTCCTGCTAGGGCATTTGTACACCCATGAAGGACTTTACACCCGTCAGGACTTTTGGTCACCCATTAGGCTTCACCCATTAGGACAATACTTGCAATCTTTACCATTGCTTATCACATCTTATAACATAATCATTCTTATATACTTATTCTCTTTCACATTTTCCAATTCTCTTAATTATCGTTGAATTGATCATTTGGACACATCGACGCCTAACGGGGCGTTTGGACCTAATGGGGCATTTGGCCTGATGGGACATTTAGCCCTAATCGGGCATTTGGTACACCTAGCAGGGGCACCTAGTGTGCCAATGTCCCAATGATCAATCCAAACATCCAGTCCTTTTAAATTCCTTTACTTTCTTTCCTTTCCATTTAGCCTTAAACTTCATTCAATCAGACTTATCATTTACATATAATTACTAACATAACAACTCAAACATAATCAAACCAAGCATAGTCATCATGATGCATACAATTTAATTAGTCATTTACATCAATTGACAAACATCCACATTCATGCATATATATCACAATTAATCATTCACATATTCATGTCTAGCAATAATTATTCACACTTTTACAAGTATATTGGACATTAACTTTTAGGGTTCATTCACATCATAATCATATTAATTTTCAGTGTTCACTATCCCTAGGGTTCCTATCATAACACCAAACACATAACCTTAACTAATCACCTTGTACTAGCTAGGAACTAATCCCTAAGTCAAGGTAACACACACCCCTTTACCTTAATCAAGGAGAGAGTGGGGAAACCCTCAAGCCCTAGCTTCTAGCACCCCAAACCTAGAGCTCCAAAGGCAAGAGAAGGAGGAGAGTGATGATGACTTTCCTTAAGCCATAGAAATGAAAATGATGATGATATTGTGGCACAACAAGAAGGGTGATTCGAATTTCATCAAGAGATGGAAAGAGAGAGAAAATTTCGTATGAACAACAAGGAGAAAGAAGGAGAAGTGTGATTTACCTATTAAGCTTGATGATTATTGATGAGCTTGAAGAGGAAGAAGATGCACAACCTAGTCTTGGTGGAGTGAACGGTGAAAACCGTATGGGAGAAGAGGGAGGAAGATATGTTGATAATGAAGAATGAAAATGAATGAGAGTGAAGGGTGTTTTAAATTGGTTGTAATATGTGAACTCATGGACTCTATGCCTCGGTTATGACTCTCTCTAGCTGGATCTTGATGATTTTCTAAACAAACTTCTAAAGGATCTAAACTATTATTTGAGATTTTCATGAAAACTAAAATTGAAACTCCTTGCTTGTTGGATTTCTTCTTTAAAAAAAAACCGTGATCTATAAGGTTTTTATGAGTGGTTTTGGTAAATAAATTATGATCTAAGTTTGATTTGTGATAAAGTAAAGATTTTAAGTCTTGCATGTTAATTTCTTTTGCTCCAACCGTGATCTATGTACTTCTATGTGAATAATTGATAAATCTCTACATGATCTAATCTTATTTGATAAAGAAATTGGAATTTTTAGTTTTTAATGTAATTTTGTAATGATCTAGATTAATTTTTGTATGTACATATTTCAATCCATGTATATTAACTTAAAAGTTAGGACTTTGAAGTTTGCATGTTAAATTTTTAAGTTTTCTCCCTATATATGTTACGGCCTAGAAGAAATAAATAGGGTAATGATTTTTACAATGGTTCTTTTCAATGTGGGCATGATTTGATTTAAAGATTTGTTTTATGCATGTTGTGTTGATGAGAAGGCCATTCGGCCATGGGTGATGAAAACTGTTTTGATGCTTAATTCTTGATGCATGAGTATGTTTTGAGAGTTCATGCATGTTATCTTTTTAGAAGTCCATGCTATAAATCAAATTTCTATCAAAAGGTCTAAAGAGAACCTCATAATGTCTCATGCATGTTGGTGTGATTAAATGGTGATGTGTGATCTATATGATTTGCTTTGATTAATTATCTTTAGTATGTCAAAAAGTAAACTAAAATTCTTGCCTCATGTGTGATGATATTCGACCTTGAGGTAGGAGAATAGGGAAGTGTGTTTAATCATCAATTAGGATGTATGTAGACCTTAGACTAAGATTAGCTTAATTTAGGAGCATAAAGGTGCATGTATGAAATAACCAATTTAAAGGAAAATAAAATAAATCTTTGAAATGATTTGTAGCTTTAATTGTTGTTTGAATTGTAGTGAAGAAAATGAAATTGAAGTTGTCAAATTTCCCTATGATGCTCACGGTTTCAATCTTTGAAGGCATGGAATAATTTCATTTCTTTTGCTTTGGTTGTGTGTTATGTCATTGCTAGATCTCATTTAAATGTTCTGGTTAATACATGTTTAGATGATTAGAAGAATTTCTTTTAAATGAATAATGAGAGTGATTATATGTTATGTTTATGCTATTATCTGTTTGATGAAATGATGTAATTTCTTTTCTTCTTTTCGGATTTCAGGACTAGAAATAAATAAATTGATTTCAAGGTCTGGAAATTATTTGTAGTTAGGAAATGTCAATCCTAGGTAATTCGGTTTTGTCATGATTTAGCTAAGGGGTTAAGTTTGAATTGTTTTCTCATGCATGATTAGTTTGTGTGTTAACGTTATAAATTAATTTAATGTAACTTTAGAATTTCATCTTTTAAATCTTGTTATTCTGTTGAATGTTTCCATACCCCAAACGTTTTAAAGCAAGTTTTTAATGAGGAAAGAAAGTTTATTTGAATGAAAGAGTATTTTTAAATTGTTTCAAAAGCAAATTAAAAGAGTGTATCGAAATCGTTTCTAATGCACGGGAAAAATGTCTTAGTTCGAGCGACGAACGCAAAAGGAAATGAGGCGAGGATAGCGATCAGAGAATCTTGGAGAGCTTTAGGATGTTCGTCATTGAGGTGAGAGAGGGGCTTTCCCTTAAGACGCCGTGGTAATTAGGTAACACATTAAGGCGTCCAATCATCTCAAAGATTGGACTCTAATCTCATTTAGCGTAGTGGTGTATGTGATAGCGATTATTTGATTGGTTTAGCTATCCACCCGAACGACTGAGATTGGCTTATCAAATATGGTGTATGTTTATGATTGTTCATGTTGCATTATTTATTTATCTTATGATTTGATAAATTGTTAAGTGAATATGATGTTGTTGAGAATTAATTGAATACACGTTAGTAACGAAGTATGGAAGTAACTAATTAAGAATGGAAGAGAAAAGAATGATGGATATGAATGATGAGAATGGTTGTAAAAGGAATAACAGCGACTGGAAATTTGGAAAGAATGAGAGGAGTTGTTGATGCTGTTGAGTCCAAATAGGAGAGAAAGGACACCAGTGATGCTGCCGAGTCACAAATGACAAAGAGGATGATGATGGCGTGTTGGGCGACAAGTGACTTGAAAAAGTGATACTAATGCTGTGGAGCTAGGATTAATGAGAGCAATGTTGCTGCGATATGAGAGAAAGAAAGATGGTGCAAAGATGTTGTGATGATGCAAGTGATTTAAGTATATGAGCCTTAGGGGGGATTAGATGCGAGCGATTAGCGATCGGGTTTCATTGAAGGGATGCACCAAGGATGAACCGATCATTAGGGATAAGCCGTAATTTAAAAATCTCTTAAAAGATTCTAAAATACATTGATAAATACGGTGAGGTATGAGTGTCGCACCGAAGTAGTGGAGAGGAAGATACCATAAGTATCTGCGGATACTTAGGAGGAGATTGAAATAGGGTAGGACGATGACGGTGATACGTCAAGAAGTCTAGAGTATGTTTCTAGGCAGAACGAACTCCACATGTGGCGCACTAACGTGGTGGGGACTGGGTCCAATGTCGTGGTAAAGTTCTGCAGGCCTACTAGAAACATACTGTCGCCCCCTAGATTGCAAATCGAGAACAGTGAGAGGGACTGGAGTGGGGCATTTCGTTTGCCACTGCGTGGACAGTGAGCCTTGATTATATGAAATTGATATGATTTGAGGACGAGATCCTCCTGGTCTGGGACCATTTGTGTGTTGAGAAAGCTGTCGTGCCCGCACGGTAAAGGTCCTGTACTCCTGTTTGCTTCCGATTAGGTTGGGTGGTTGACCGAGGAGATGTAGGCGTGTGTGAGCTCAATGATGTCTCCCCCTCATCATTGATGCTAACCGAAATGATAAGACTTAAATAACCAAGATCCTCCAAAGACACGGGTAATGATAGTGATAATAAAAAATAATAATGACAATGATGTTAACCTGAAGTGATGGATAAGATCTATGAGTGGTAAATGATATGAGTACCTTTGAAGCAGTTGAGGAGTATGAGGATGAGAAAGGAACGGAAGTCTCATGGTGAAGAAAGTGAGGTCAAAAGAATCTTGAAAATAGTATCTTGTATGATTAAATACGCTTATATTTTGTTAATAAATATTTGTTGCCTTGATTTACTTTATGTTATGGTTGGATTTATTTACTTATATTTATTTGGTCTTAGTATTTACCTAATGTAATCCCACATAGTCGACATTGCCGTTTTGGGTAGCTCACTCTCTCTTTCTCCTACAATTCTATTATGTGTTGCATAAAAAGTGTGCAGATCCTAGATGGACAACATTGCAAGATATCAGCAGATCAGGGAGATAGGAGCCCCACCAATGAGAGGAGATAACAACACCATGTCGGCCTACGTGGTGTTCTTTCTAAGGATTCAGCGTAGAAGCGCAGAGCTAGCCGAAAGAGTTACTCCTTTGGAAATGGAGACTAATAGTGCGCCGGATGACTCTACGGTAGAAATCACGAAGGAGGCAGAGGAGGAGGATCCCGACACTTGGACTGAGGCTGATACAGATGAGTGTCTGAGCGATGAGGATTAGAGCCCGAGCCCTGAGGATCTTTCGATAGAGGAGGAGGATGAGTGACAGAGCGATATTATGTGGCAAGTGTTAGTAGATTCCGACGACTAGAGATTAGGTAATTCCCTTTTGAGTAGTGTATTCCACTTCAAGTTATTAGACACCTGGCTCTAATATGCTGTAACCCCAAACAAGATTATGTTAAGTACTGATGTTTTGAAATCAAATCAAATGGGGTAACTTGTTTGAATGATGTTTTGGAAAACAAGTTTCAAAGTGCGATGTCCCGTGACATCTCGGTTTGGAACTTGAAAGGTGGCATGCCTTTGAGAACGTAATGTTTCATAACTCGGTTTCAAATTGAAAATGTTCTCATGAGCGTGTAACTCTTGTAAAAAAAATGGCCCCTAATTTTCACTTAAAATGATTATGGTTTTTCAAGTTGCCAAATCGGGGTGTTACACACAAAGTCCATAGCTATTCCGTCCCACTTCCATTCCGGTATATTCAAAGGTTGAAACTCTCCTCCTGGCTTCTTATGTTCAATTTTCACCTTTTGGCAAACAAGACAAGATGCAACATAAGACGCAACATCCTTCTTTAATCCTGGCCACCAAAACATCTTCTTCAAGTCTTGATACATCTTTGTTGTTCCAGGATGTATACTTAACATGCTGTTGTGGGCTTCATCCAAAACTGCCTTTCTCAACTCCTGATTTGCGGGGATACACACATGATTTCGGAACCTTAGAATATCATCAACTCCTACTTGAAATTCGGGCTCCACACCTTCCAGTCCCAATCTTCTCTTCTCCAACAACTCTCTATCTACTTTCTGCAAGTCCCTTACTTGAGTAAGGAATTCGTTGGTTACTTGAAGCATTCCTAGCATGATGCAATCAGGCTTACACTGAACAGCCAGATTCAAGTTGCGGAATTCTTCAATCAACTGAGCTTCCTTCACCATCATCGCACTTATGTGCAACATTTTTCTACTCAAAGCATCAGCCACAACATTGGCTTTGCCAGGGTGGTAATGTAATTCGAAGTCATAATCCTTCAAAAATTCCATCCACCTACGTTGTCTCATATTCAGCTCTTTTTGGTCGAAGAGGTACTTCAGACTTTTATGATCACTGGATACTTGAAACGTATTACCATATAGGTAATGTCTTTAAATTTTCAGGGCAAAGACAATGGCAGCTAGTTCCAAATCATGAGTAGGATAATTCTCCTCATGCACCTTCAGCTGACGAGATGCATAAGCAACTACCTTCCCTTCTTGCATCAGGACACATCCCAAACCATGTCTATATGCATCACAATAGACATCAAAGCTTTTATGTGGGTCAGGCAAAGTTAACACTGGAGACGATGTTAACTTGTCCTTCAAAGTCTGGAAACTAACTTCACACTTCTCATCCCAGACAAAAGGCTGCTCCTTTCGGGTCAAATGGGTTAATGGAAGAGCTAACTTGGAAAAACCTTCGATGAACTTCCGATAATATCCGGCTAACCCAAGGAAACTTCTAACTTCAGATATTGACTTAGGCCTTTCCCATTGTAACACAACTTCTACCTTAGCTGGGTCCACAACAACACCATCTTTTGAAATTACATGCCCCAAGAAATTGACTTTCTCAAGCCAAAATTCACACTTGGTCAGCTTGGCATATAACTTCTTCTCCTTCAGAGTTTCTAAGACAATGTTCAGATGATTAGCGTGCTCCTCTGGATTCTTCGAATAGATGAGAATATCATCGATAAACACCACAACGAAGGAATCCAGATAAGGTCGGAACACTCTATTCATATAATCCATAAATATTGTTGGGGCGTTGGTCAAACCAAATGGCATCACCACATACTCGTAGTGTCCATATCGTGACCGAAAGGCCGTCTTCGGAATGTCTTCCTCCTTCACACGGATCTGATGATAACCCGATCTCAGATCAATCTTCGAAAATACAGACGCTCCTCTTACTTGATCCATCAAATCATCAATCCTAGGCAACGGGTACTTATTCTTGATAGTGATCTTGTTCAGCTGCCTATAATCAATGCACATCCTCATAGATCCATCCTTCTTCTTAACGAACAAAACTGGCTCTCCCCAAGGCAATACACTTGGTTTGATAAACTGCTTCTGCCATAAATCTTCTACTTGCTTCTTTAATTCCGCTAACTCTGTAGGGGCCATACGATAAGGGGCAATAGAGATAGGTCCAGTATTGGGAACTAAATCGATACTAAAGTCTACCTCTCGATGCGGCGGAAACCAGGCACTTCATCAGGAAATACTTCGGGAAAATCTCGAATAATCAGGATATCCTCTAATTTCACCTCATCACTCTTCTCTTCCACCATAGCGGAGAACACACAAACATAACCTTCGGGTTCTTCAGGTTGCACAACAGGAGTCTCAACACCTGGAAACACGATCGTTCGGGCCTTGCAGTCTATCACCACATGGTTGGATGCCATCCAATCCATTCCTAAGATAACATCGAGCTTAGTCAACGACAAACAGGTCAGGTCTACTCGGGAAGTCTGGGCTCCTATACTAACGAAACATCCGACGCATGCTCTCGATGAGACGACAGGAGCATTCATAGGGGTAGACACACTAAGCTTAAACGGCGTCTCCGAAACAGGCAAACATAAACGCTTGACACATTCTTCAGAGATGAAAGAATGTGTCGCTCCTGAATCAAATAAAAAGCGGCAGGGCATGCTATTGAGGAAATGGTTACCTTGCACGATGTAACACCCTAGGATTTATACCCTTAATTCCCCTTATATTAAAATACGGACTTAAAAATTCATTTTCAATATATTAAAATCACCCGTCAAACGGACGGAGTTTTGTTTGTTTTTAGGACTATTCCAAAATTTAACCTGTGATAAACAATTTCAATTAAACATCAAGTAGCCAGCAGGGCTTCAGAATATGTACATCTAATTCATAACAAAGCCCTATGGGCTCCAAATATATCAGAGTGCATAAAATAATCAGAGTATTAGCGGAAATACTAAGTTTGAGTATTAAAACCAAAAGTTATAACTTTAGCAAAACAAAACATCCTAAGCCTCATTCAAAATATGCATATTAAATTTACGTCAAAATAATATAAGAGGCTTAGGTCCATATTATACTCTAAACCCATAACACCCTACTCTCCCTGTAAGGGAAAGTACTCCTGCTCGGCCGGGGGCTGTGCCAGCTCAATCTCCGTACCTGAAAAATGTAAGGGAGTGAGCATTGCACATGAAATAAAAAGCAGTTTCTAACTAGACATAACAACCCACTAGGTCAAACACATTTAGCAAATAAGCATATATTCACATATTGCACAACATACTCATTTCATTATTTCCATATTCATTATTCATTTCAACATCCATTTCCATTATTCATTTCAACATCCCTTTTCTTTACCTGTATTTCTTTTCACACACTTACTTTATTTAGGTACATCACCTCAAATCAGAGGACAATGCACAATTTCATTCAACACAATTATAGAGAAAACTCGAATTAGAGAGAGAGGGAAGGAATCAAAGGCTTGAATACTTACTTGGAGCAAGGAGGAAGGAAGTTTGATGATGAAATCGGAGTGATTCCCTTGAGGATTGATCAATTAGAATGAGTGAACTAGTGCCCTAGGAGAGAGAGATTCGAATATGGCAAGAAAGAAGTGAGGGAACCCTTTTATTTTTTTCTGCACCTACAGGTTTTAATCGATTAATAATCGATTATGAACTTTCAAATTTTCTGGGCTTAATCGATTAAGCTGCAGCTTAATCGATTAAGTTGCAGAATTTGCAGCACCCCGACTTTGAATGGCCATAACTTCTTCGTTACCCGTTGGATCTTCCTCAAATTTAAAGCAAGCTTCCCTACATACCAATCTTCACATCCAACGGTGGAATTTGTGTTTAGAGTTGTAAATCTTTTATTTTAAATTTCCTAAGGTTCTATGTTTTTAACCCTAGTTCTACATGTATTTTTGGCTAGATTCTAACTTATATCTCCATTTCTTCTACCCTAAGACCATCCCAACATAGATTATACTTGGAATTAAATTTGGGATGTTACAATTCTCCCCCACTTATTGGAATTTCGCCCCCGAAATTCCGTTAGGTTCTGTAAATGGAGAATCATCCCGGTGATAGGACTCGCGATTCCTGTCTTTAATCCCCTTTGGTTTCTTCCGTTGGTCCTTCGATTTGCCCTTACCTAGACAGAATTTAAACTAGGGTAGGGAGTTCTCCCCCACTTGGAATCAACATACCCAATTACCTCTATGTTAAAGGATGTGGGATCGGGTGAATCCGTTTCCGATCGTCCTTCGGATAGATATAAGGCAGGAGTTGCATTAGCTCGATATGGGAAAACTTGAAATATTTAGCGTTCCAGAATAGTTTTAGAATCTTTCCCAGAATAGATACCCTGGGATCGTGGCATGCAAAGATTTTTGTAGGATAGAACGCCTTCGAGTTTATCTCCTCACAAGGTTTGACTAGCATCAGTAAGATTTAGAACCTTTCAAAAACATACACAAGCGTTCATGAACAAGAAGCACCCTAATGCTTAGTTGATTAGAGCAGGCACAATTCCTATTAAATGCTCCACATTCAACTTCTTCCATGAATCGATTAAAAGAATAGGAAGGAAGGAGTCCACATTAGTTCCAAGATTTACCCAACTACCAAAGGTGAAGGGTACGACAAGATTTGTGTTTAGAGTTGTTTGGTCTTAATGCAGGGGTTTTCAAATTTTGACACAACCGGCTATTCTTATGAATGGTTATCTAAGAACCGAGAAAAGATTCGATGCAATTGTCAAATTGCTTAATGATTGGTTTAGTTGATAGGATGGTTAAGAATAATTTCTGGAGAGTTTTCTTAATTCATTTCCTAGGATTCAGCAATTAGCTACACTACTTTGGTTGTCTATTTTCACTTTAGAGGTTATAATGATAGCATTTATTCATAGATGCAAGAATTGAGGTGATCAATCCCATCCTCACGTCTACCAACAACACATCACTGTCGGGTTCTATCAATAATGTCATCATTTAACAAATGCAAGGATTAGAGTGATCAGTTCTAACCTTACATTACATCAAATAACAACATCACAACATAGTATTGGTCACTTGATACTAGAGTTCTCAAACTTAAGAATTCTTTCTAAGGTCTTTCATATGTTATCTATAAGAACATAATTGTATTTGGAAAGGCAGATTTCCAACATGTTTTTAAGCAATTCTAACCTAAGACATTACTAATTCCCTATTTAGCTAACTAAGGAAAAAACTATCTCCACCACAATCGAACTTAGAAACATTACGCATGGACTTGGCAAACATTAGTTACCTGCGACCATATCAGCTGGGTCCACCTCGTCACCCTCGACGGTGAATAACTTCTCCTTCTGCAATGATGGACCACCACGGGCCTTCTGTGCCTTAGCAGCATTAATCTCCTTCTTCATTGTGTTCTTAGGACAATTTGAAGCAAAATGTCCGGGTTGTCCACAGTGAAAGCATAACCCCTCCTTTCGACCCAATGTCCAGCACACTCCCCTATGCATCCTGCCACAGTGCTGACAAGTTGGTATCGTACCATAAGCATTCACTGTTGGTCCGGATTCCCTAGGAAACGTGACCCCAGAATGAGAGTATGGACCAGACTTCTGAATCGATCCCTTGTCCTTATTTTGACCTCTGATTCTCTAGTTTGCCCGAGATCTCTCATCAGCTAGCTTTCGTTTGAGACCCTTCTCATAGGTGCTGGCCATGTTGACCAAGCGAGCAAAGTTATCAATGTTGTGATACTCACACGAGAGGCGGAGATCACTCCTAAGCCCAGCTTCAAACTTAACACACTTGCCACGGTCACTTGCATACCGATAATCAGAAAAACGGATGAGATCTTCAAACCGAGCTGCATAGTCCCCAACTGACATCGAACCTTGAGTCAATTGGAGAAAGGCAATATCCTTCTCCCTCCTAACATCTTCAGGGAAATACTTCCCTAAGAATAGATCCTTGAACATCTCCCAAGGAATCACAGGATTAGCTGCCGCCAATCCTCTCCTCTGCTGATCCCACCAATGTTCTGCCTCATTGGTCAGCATGAATTCAGCTAATCGAACATACTGCTCCATTGGTGGTTGAAGAGAACGGATAATCTTCTCTATCTCCTGTATCCACCTCTGTGCTCCATCAGGGTCATTTCCACCTTCAAAGCGAGGAAGATCATTCTTTCGGAAACGAGACATCCAGTCAATCTCAACTGGAGCTGGTTGCAGAGCTGCTGCTGCTGTAGCTACTGCCGCTGCAGCAGCTGCCATCTGTTCCCCCTGTTGCTGCTGCATCTGAGATAGATGCTCCAAAATGGCAGCAAGTCCATCGTTACCAGCCCTTCTTCCAGCCATACTGCTTAGCCAGAGAGAACAGACCAGTAAGACTTAATTACTAAGTAGATACATAGTACTATAATTATCCTATTATAATCCTAAACTATTACAATGAGCATCAATTACTCTCTAGGTGAGTAATCATTTGGAGTTTGTATAACTCAAAGGCCGAGGAGAAACTGCTCTGATACCATAATGTAACACCCTAGGATTTATACCCTTAATTCCCCTTATATTAAAATACGGACTTAAAAATTCATTTTCATTATATTAAAATCACCCGTCAAACGGACGGAGTTTTGTTTGTTTTTAGGACTATTCCAAAATTTAACCTGTGATAAACAATTTCAATTAAACATCAAGTAGCCAGCAGGGCTTCAGAATATGTACATCTAATTCATAACAAGGCCCTATGGGCTCCAAATATATCAGAGTGCATAAAATAATCAGAGTATTAGCGGAAATACTAAGTTTGAGTATTAAAACCAAAAGTTATAACTTTAGCAAAACAAAACATCCTAAGCCTCATTCAAAATATGCATATTAAATTTACGTCAAAATAATATAAGAGGCTTAGGTCCATATTATACTCTAAACCCATAACACCCTACTCACCCTGTAAGGGAAAGTACTCCTGCTCGGCCGGGGGCTGTGCCAGCTCAATCTCCGTACCTGAAAAATGTAAGGGAGTGAGCATTGCACATGAAATAGAAAGCAGTTTCTAACTAGACATAACAACCCACTAGGTCAAACACATTTAGCAAATAAGCATATATTCACATATTGCACAACATACTCATTTCATTATTTCCATATTCATTATTCATTTCAACATCCATTTCCATTATTCATTTCAACATCCCTTTTCTTTACCTTTATTTCTTTTCACACACTTACATTATTTAGGTACATCACCTCAAATCAGAGGACAATGTACAATTTCATTCAACACAATTATCACCTCAAATCAGAGGCCCTCATATTTTTTTCCTTATTTAAATTATGTGTCCCTCAGGTCAGAGGTCAACACTTCAATTTCTTAATTCACGGTGTGTCTCTCAGGTCAGAGGTCAACACACCAATACACATTCCATCCGGTGTCCCTCAGGTCAGAGGTCAACACTCAACTCTTTATTTAATCTGATGTCTCTCAAATCAGAGGTCAACACCCATTCATTCTAATTCATATCGTGTCCCTCAGGTCAGAGGTCAACACTCACTTTCATGGTAATTTATCCGGTGTCCCTCAGGTTAGAGGTCAACACTCATTAACATTCATTTCATCTTGTGTCCCTCAGGTCAGAGGTCAACACTTCAAATTTCTTTAATTCATTTTGTGCCCCTCATATCAGAGGTCAGCATAATCACCACTTTCCATTAATCGTCACCTCAAATCAGAGGCCAACGCACTTATTACATTTTCATATTCATTACCTCACATCAGAGGCCAAAACATACTTTCATATCCTCACATAAACAATTATATCACATTTAAATTCAACAACACACATTCAACATCTAATCTTTCATGTAATTACCTTATTCATTTCCTTTCTCAGTTATCACAATCATACCAAATAGTATTCTCTTTCATAGTCCAACATTTATACTACACTTCATTTCAAATTACATATTTCACCTTCTTACATATTTGCTTTATCACCACATAATAGGATCACCTTTTACTTTTTGTTTACACAAAATCATTTGCTTCCATTTCCGATATTCACAAGTTCAAATCATAAGCCATGACCTTTATTCACAATTGATAATACTTTACATTTAAACTCATTTAGCATTTAGATACAAATACGCACATTCATCACATATAATCGTTTCCATTCCATTTTTCTTCCTATATCAATTTACTCCATATTACCTACATATACTTGCAACATCAATCAATTATCATTTTATACAAAACTTGACAATTAACATCCATAGTCATAGAAATCATTCATATCATCTTCACTATCATATTACCCAAATTCTCTTCTACTTCATTATAATCATTAACCAAATTTCATTTATCAAATAATTCATTCTCGTATTATTGGGTTTCCTTTTCCTAGTCTTAACATCCAATCATCATGCATATTTAATTAATTAGAATTTTATATTCAATAACCTAGAGTTTTATAATCTAATTTTCTCCCCTAACACATAACCCTAGCAAATCATTATATACTAATTAGAACCTACTCCCAGAACAAGGCAAAGCTCACTATATCCACCCCCTTACCTCAAACACTTAAGGATAAGGAGAGTCCAAGTGTCCTATACTTGAGTTTGCCCACCAAGAGCTCAAAATCCACAAGAGAGTGATAGAACCTATTATAAAGCCACAAAAATGAGGGTTATTGCTCATTCCATGATTCTCAAACTAAACCCCATGGACAACTTGAAGGTTCTATGCTTAGGAATGAAAACCTCCATGAGAGGGAGGAGAGAGAAATCTCGAATTAGAGAGAGAGAGGGAAGGAATCAAAGGCTTGAATACTTACTTGGAGCAAGGAGGAAGGAAGTTTGATGATGAAATCAGAGTGATTCCCTTGAGGATTGATCAATTAGAATGAGTGAACTAGTGCCCTAGGAGAGAGAGATTCGAATATGGCAAGAAAGAAGTTAGGGAACGCTTTTATTTTTTTCTGCACCTACAGGTTTTAATCGATTAATAATCGATTATGAACTTTCAAATTTTCTGGGCTTAATCGACTAAGCTGCAGCTTAATCGATTAAGTTGCAGAGTTTGCGGCACCCCGACTTTGAATGGCCATAACTTCTTCGTTACCCGTTGGATCTTCCTCAAATTTTAAAGCAAGCTTCCCTACATACCAATCTTCACATCCAACGGTGGAATTTGTGTTTAGAGTTGTAAATATTTTATTTTAAATTTCCTAAGGTTCTATGTTTTTAACCCTAGTTCTACATGTATTTTTGGCTAGATTCTAACTTATATCTCCATTTCTTCTACCCTAAGACCATCCCAACATAGATTATACTTGGAATTAAATTTGGGATGTTACAATTCTCCCTCACTTATTGGAATTTCGCCCCCGAAATTCCGTTAGGTTCTGTAAATGGAGAATCATCCCGATGATAGGACTCGCGATTCCTGTCTTTAATCCCCTTTGGTTTCTTCCGTCGGTCCTTCGATTTGCCCTTACCTAGACAGAATTTAAACAAGGGTAAGGAGTGCTCCCCCACTTGGAATCAACATACCCAATTACCTTTATGTTAAAGGATGTGGGATCGGGTGAATCCGTTTCCGATCGTCCTTCGGATAGATATAAGGCAGGAGTTGCATTAGCTCGATATGGGAAAACTTGAAATATTTAGCGTTCCAGAATAGTTTTAGAATCTTTCCCAGAATAGATACCCTGGGATCGTGGCATGCAAAGATTTTTGTAGGATAGAACGCCTTCGAGTTTATCTCCTCACAAGGTTTGACTAGCATCAGTAAGATTTAGAACCTTTCAAAAACATACACAAGCGTTCATGAACAAGAAGCACCCCAATGCTTAGTTGATTAGAGCAGGCACAATTCCTATTAAATGCTCCACATTCAACTTCTTCCATGAATCGATAAAAAGAATAGGAAGGAAGGAGTCCACATTAGTTCCAAGATTTACCCAACTACCAAAGGTGAAGGGTAAGACAAGATTTGTGTTTAGAGTTGTTTGGTCTTAATGCAGGGGTTTTCAAATTTTGACACAACCGGCTATTCTTATGAATGGTAATCTAAGAATCGGGAAAAGATTCGATGCAATTGTCAAATTGCTCAATGATTGGTTTAGTTGATAGGATGGTTAAGAATAATTTCTGGAGAGTTTTCTTAATTCATTTCCTAGGATTCAGCAATTAGCTACACTACTTTGGTTGTCTATTTTCACTTTAGAGGTTACAATGATAGCATTTATTCATAGATGCAAGAATTGAGGTGATCAATCCCATCCTCACGTCTACGAACAACACATCATTGTCGGGTTCTATCAATAATGTCATCATTTAACAAATGCAAGGATTAGAGTGATCAGTTCTAACATTACATTACATCAAATAACAACATCACAACATAGTATTGGTCACTTGATACTAGAGTTCTCAAACTTAAGAATTCTTTCTAAGGTCTTTCATATGTTATCTATAAGAACAGAATTGTATTTGGAAAGGCAGATTTCCAACATGTTTTTAAGCAATCCTAACCTAAGACATTACTAATTCCCCATTTAGCTAACTAAGGAGAAAACTATCTCCACCACAATCAAACTTAGAAACATTACGCATGGACTTGGCAAACATTAGTTACCTACGACCATATCAGCTGGGTCCACCTCGTCATCCTCGACGGTGAATAACTTCTCCTTCTGCAATGATGGACCACCACGGGCCATCTGTGCCTTAGTAGCATTAATCTCCTTCTTCATTGTGTTCTTAGGACAATTTGAAGCAAAATGTCCGGGTTGTCCACAGTGAAAGCATAACCCCTCCTTTCGACCCAATGTCCAGCACACTCCCCAATGCATCCTGCCACAGTGCTGACAAGTTGGTATCGGACCATAAGCATTCACTGTTGGTCCGGATTCCCTAGGAAACGTGACCCTGGAATGAGAGTATGGACCAGACTTCTGAATCGGTCCCTTGTCCTTATTTTGACCTCCGATTCTCTGGTTTGCCCGAGATCTCTCATCAGCTAGCTTTCGTTTGAGACCCTTCTCATAGGTGCTGGCCATGTTGACCAAGCAAGCAAAGTTATCAATGTTGTGATACTCACACGAGAGGCGGAGATCACTCCTAAGCCCAGCTTCAAACTTAACACACTTGCCACGGTCACTTGCATACCGATAATCAGAAAAACGGATGAGATCTTCAAACCGAGCTGCATAGTCCCCAACTGACATAGAACCTTTAGTCAATTGGAGAAAGGCAATCTCCTTCTCCCTCCTAACATCTTCAGGGAAATACTTCCCTAAGAATAGATCCTTGAACATCTCCCAAGGAATCACAGGATTAGCTGCCGCCAATCCTCTCCTCTGCCGATCCCACCAATGTTCTGCCTCATTGGTCAGCATGAATTTAGCTAATCGAACATACTGCTCCATTGGTGGTTGAAGAGAACGGATAATCTTCTCTATCTCCTGTATCCACCTCTGTGCTCCATCAGGGTCATTTCCACCTTCAAAGCGAGGCGGATTATTCTTTCGGAAACGAGACATCCAGTCAATCTCAATTGGAGCTGGTTGCAGAGCTGCTGCTGCTGTAGCTGCTGCCGCTGCAGCAGCTGCCATCTGTTCCCCCTGTTGCTGCTGCATCTGAGATAGATGCTCCAAAATGGCAGCAAGTCCATCGTTACCAGCCCTTCTTCCAGCCATACTGCTTAGCCAGAGAGAACAGACCAGTAAGACATAATTACTAAGTAGATACATAGTACTATAATTATCCTATTATAATCCTAAACTATTACTATGAGCATCAATTACTCTCTAGGTGAGTAATCATTTGGAGTTTGTATAACTCAAAGGCCAAGGAGAAACTGCTCTGATACCATAATGTAACACCCTAGGATTTACACCCTTAATTCCCCTTATATTAAAATACGGACTTAAAAATTCATTTTCATTATATTAAAATCACCCGTCAAACGGACGGAGTTTTGTTTGTTTTTAGGACTATTCCAAAATTTAACCTGTGATAAACAATTTCAATTAAACATCAAGTAGCCAGCAGGGCTTCAGAATATGTACATCTAATTCATAACAAGGCCCTATGGGCTCCAAATATATCAGAGTGCATAAAATAATCAGAGTATTAGCGGAAATACTAAGTTTGAGGATTAAAACCAAAAGTTATAACTTTAGCAAAACAAAACATCCTAAGCCTCATTCAAAATATGCATATTAAATTTACGTCAAAATAATGTAAGAGGCTTAGGTCCATATTATACTCTAAACCCATAACACCCTACTCTCCCTGTAAGGGAAAGTACTCCTGCTCGGCCGGGGCCTGTGCCAGCTCAATCTCCGTACCTGAAAAATGTAAGGGAGTGAGCATTGCACATGAAATAGAAAGCAGATTCTAACTAGACATAACAACCCACTAGGTCAAACACATTTAGCAAATAAGCATATATTCACATATTGCACAACATACTCATTTCATTATTTCCATATTCATTATTCATTTCAACATCCATTTCCATTATTCATTTCAACATCCCTTTTCTTTACCTTTATTTCTTTTCACACACTTACTTTATTTAGGTACATCACCTCAAATCAGAGGCCAATGTACAATTTCATTCAACACAATTATCACCTCAAATCAGAGGCCCTCATATTTTTTTCCTTATTTAAATTATGTGTCCCTCAGGTCAGAGGTCAACACTTCAATTTCTTAATTCACGGTGTGTCTCTTGTAAGGCCCTATATTTTCACAAATAAATAAATATTAAAGTATTTAAAATAATAATGTTATTATATTAAATAAAATAATGAATTTTCTGAAATTAGGTTAAAGTACTCGAGTGTTTTGGGAAGGACTCGAGTATAATCTTTAACTGTTTGAAAATTTTGAATTTTGAGCCGAAAGCCGAAAGACTCGAGTCTTTCATGGAAGACTCGAGTGTTCTTTGATGTGCTGAAAAAGACTCGAGTACTGGGGAAAATACTCGAGTATTCGAGCAGTGGTGCTGAATCTATAAGTCGGTTTTGATTCAAAACTCGCACCAAAACGCGTTTTCTCGAGGTTCCAAGCACAGAGCTGGACCTTACTTCATAACCTTAGGCTATAAATAGAGGCTTGGGGAAGTCCCAAACTCATTCAAATCCTCCTAACCCGAATTTATATTCACATTTCCTCTGTTTTCTGGTGCTTTCTTGGTGCCTTCGATCCTTTCTCTTTACCCAACCAAATCCTGTGAAACCAAAACACAAATCAAAGTTCTAATTCCCATCTTGAATTAGAACCAATAGCCACACGAAACTACCTCGTGTAGAGCAAGTTCTAGGCAATCAAAGTCGAGTCTCTGAAGCTGCGAAAACAGAGTGCAAATCAGCACCTTCAACCCTTCTTCGTCGAATTGGTTTGGTAAATCCAGGAACCCTCTTGATCCCAAATTCGTTTCTGATTAAAGTTAGCATTCCCTAGTTTCTTAAGCTAACTTATTTCGTTCTTTTTCATGCCTTATTCGGGGTGAAATTGGTCGCCAAAGTTCGTTGTTCAAAGTGCTGAACTTGAGTGTTGGAACTCAAGGTTTGATCTTGATCGTTTCCCTCTCAATCAACTGTTTCTTTAGCTTCTCTAAGGTATGGGAGAAGTTATCTAATCGCTAGAATGATAAACAATAAGCTAAATTCATAGGAACCATTTGAGGTTCATGGGCAACATAAGTTAGAAATGGGAATCTGACTTGGAGGCCCGAAACCCATAGTTTTTGTATTCAAACAACTTAAATTGAACCTAAGGAAGCTCACTGGATTGATTTTCGAACTTAAAATCAAGTAGAAATCAAAGTCATATCATGAAATGGTTATTTTCCAAGTTGTATTGATTCTGTGATTTGATGTTGATTTATGTTATTATGTACTTGTTTATGTGTTCTAACTTGTTCATTATATGTGTTTATGCCTCTGTTTTGCATAAGAATGGAAAAACAATGCATAGAATTCGAATTGAAACTTAAAACGTAGAAACTGGTGCTGTTGCAGTAAAAACACTCGAGTCTTTTGAGAAACACTCGAGTATTCTGGGGAAAATGAAGAACAACTCGAGTTTTTCTTCAAGGACTTCAAGTATTCTGGAAAACAATGAAGAACACTCGAGTATTTTATAAAATACTCGAGTATTTTGACCAACACTGAAGGAAACACTTATTTTTCTTAAAGAAGATTAAATACCTAATTCTTATACGTTTTTCCATTGGTCGATTATTATCCTGAAAGAGTCCTATTGGAATTTCCTCCAGTGGTTGATATATTCGGACAGGAGTCCCAATGAATAAATGTATAAGTTTACTTAATTCCCATTGGTTGATTTTTATCCTGGATGAGTCCTACTGGAATTTTATTCAGTGGTCAACATATTCGGACAGGATGTCCCAATGGAAGTGCGTACACCCATTTGGTTGATTATTTTCCCATGTCCCAGTGGAAGTCTTTACCCACTTGGTTGATATTTTCGAAGGGAGTCTCAATGGGGTCGTTGCAATAAATATCTGCCAATAGGAGGCTAGGCCCCGACGGATTATTAAATAATGATTAACCACTAATTCTAAAACCATCACAAAGTGGCTGATGGATTTTTCTATGAAAACAACAGCACCAGCTAAAAGGAAGATGAAAGGAATTGTTAAGGATGAGATTAATGAATGGAAAGATAGATGATGGATCATGTCCTTGATGGAAATGATAATGAATGTGATAAGAAGGATTGGTAATAAATTATGTATGCATACATGCATTGATTGCTCCAGTTTGCGAGGGTTTTCCCTTTCATGCTATTAACGCTGGGCAGTTGAAGCCTGTAAGTCGTGAGTGCGAGGCTAAGCCTGTGAGTCCTACAACACCGGGAGATGGGAACCCGTAAGTCGTGAGTGCAGGGCTAAGCCCGTAAGTCCTATGCAGAGCGAAGCTCGTAAGTCATGAGTGTAGAGCGAAGCTCGTAAGTCCTACCACCTCCAAACTGTGATGCCCCGGGAAATTGTTGAGGTCAGCATGCATCATGCCATTAACAATAAAGATAAATTGCATGGATAAAAAGGGGTTTGACATGTGTATATGCATTTTTAAATTGTTATTACTTGAATACTTGTGTTTGTTGTTTTTAGCCTCTGTTATTTATTATTCGTTTTAACGTGATTAGCTATGACTTACTCCCTTGTTGCCCTTGTAGGTAACAAAGGTCCTGTCTTCCAAAGGGAAGAGTAGCGGTGGCATGGGATTTGGGATTCCCTTTCCAAAGGATGGAGTTTGAAGAACCATGCTCTGGGTTACGATTAGTGTCTTAAGTAGCTCAGAGTCTATTTGCTTATAAAATAAATTAGTTGAACTATTGTGTCTTGTTATTGGACAAGTTCTATTGATTTGCTTCCGCAATTGAATAATAAAGTTTTGAAATTTATTTGCAAAAAAATTATTCTCTATTTTCAATATAATAAATAAATCAAGGTTAGAGAGTCGGGATGTTACATCTCTCAGGTCAGAGGTCAACACACCAATACACATTCCATCTGGTGTCCCTCAGGTCAGAGGTCAGCACTCAACTCTTTATTTAATCTGGTGTCCCTCAGATCAGAGGTCAACACCCATTCATTCTAATTCATATCGTGTCCCTCAGGTCAGAGGTCAACACTCACTTTCATGGTAATTTATCCGGTGTCCCTCAGGTCAGAGGTCAACACTCATTAACATTCATTTCATCTTGTGTCCCTCAGGTCAGAGGTCAACACTTCAAATTTCTTTAATTCATTTTGTGCCCCTCATATCAGAGGTCAGCATAATCACCACTTTCCATTAATCGTCACCTCAAATCAGAGGCCAACGCACTTATTACATTTTCATATTCATTACCTCACATCAGAGGCCAAAACATACTTTCATATCCTCACATAAACAATTATATCACATTTAAATTCAACAACACACATTCAACATCTAATCTTTCATGTAATTACCTTATTCATTTCCTTTCTCAGTTATCACAATCATACCAAATAGTATTCTCTTTCATAGTCCAACATTTATACTACACTTCATTTCAAATTACATATTTCACCTTCTTACATATTTGCTTTATCACCACATAATAGGATCACCTTTTACTTTTTGTTTACACAAAATCATTTGCCTCCATTTCCGATATTAACAAGTTCAAATCATAAGCCATGACCTTTGTTCACAATTGATAATACTTAACATTTAAACTCATTTAGCATTTAGATACAAATACGCACATTCATCACATAATCGTTTCCATTCCATTTTTCTTCCTATATCAATTTACTCCATATTACCTACATATACTTGCAACATCAATCAATTATCATTTTATACAAAACTTTACAATTAACATCCATAGTCATAGAAATCATTCATATCATCTTCACTATCATATTACCCAAATCCTCTTGTACTTCATTATAATCATTAACCAAATTTCATTTATCAAATAATTCATTCTCGTATTATTGGGTTTCCTTTTCCTAGTCTTAACATCCAATCATCATGCATATTTAATTAATTAGAATTTTATATTCAATAACCTAGAGTTTTATAATCTAATTTTCTCCCCTAACACATAAACCTAACAAATCATTATATACTAATTAGAACCTACTCCCCAGAACAAGGCAAAGCTCACTATTTCCACCCCCTTACCTCAAACACTTAAGGATAAGGAGAGTCCAAGTGTCCTATACTTGAGTTTTCCCACCAAGAGCTCAAAATCCACAAGAGAGTGATAGAACCTATTATAAAGCCACAAAAATGAGGGTTATTGCTCATTCCATGATTCTCAAACTAAACCCCATGGAAAACTTGAAGGTTCTATGCTTAGGAATGAAAACCTCCATGAGAGGGAGGAGAGAGAAAACTCGAATTAGAGAGAGAGGGAAGGAATCAAAGGCATGAATACTTACTTGGAGCAAGGAGGAAGGAAGTTTGATGATGAAATTGGAGTGATTCCCTTGAGGATTGATCAATTAGAATGAGTGAACTAGTGCCCTAGGAGAGAGAGATTCGAATATGGCAAGAAAGAAGTGAGGGAACGCTTTTATTTTTTTCTGCACCTACAGGTTTTAATCGATTAATAATCGATTATGAACTTTCAAATTTTCTGGGCTTAATCGATTAAGCTGCAGCTTAATCGATTAAGTTGTAGAGTTTGTAGCACCCCGACTTTGAATGGCCATAACTTCTTCGTTACCCGTTGGATCTTCCTCAAATTTTAAAGCAAGCTTCCCTACATACTAATCTTCACATCCAACGGTGGAATTTGTTTTTAGAGTTGTAAATCTTTTATTTTAAATTTCCTAAGGTTCTATGTTTTTAACCCTAGTTCTACATGTATTTTTGGCTAGATTCTAACTTATATCTCCATTTCTTCTACCCTAAGACCATCCCAACATAGATTATACTTGGAATTAGATTTGGGATGTTACACACGAGATTATCAGCTTGCTCTGCTTCTGCTCTAGACATGATGAAAACTTTTCCATTGACCCAGGGCTTGCTTCCTTGACCTTGGTTGTTGTTGCGCTGGGGTTGACGGCATGCACGCGCGAAATGTTCGGGCTTTCCACAATTAAAACAAGTGGGTGGTTTGTCCCTTCAACATTCCTTTCCAGGGTGAAAGTTCTGACACTTTTTGCAGATTGCGACGGGTGCTGGAAGACTGGCTGCCCCAGAGGGTGTTGCACCTCCTTTGCCTTTGTGCGAATAAGGGCCTCCACGATTTCTACGATCATTCTTATGTTCGTGAAGATGTGGTCCATGACTTTCTTGCCCGATTTCCTTCCTGAAGTTGTTCTTCTCAAAGATGCGGCAAGCACTAATCATGGTGGGGTAGTGACGAATCCGCTGCACGCTCAATGCAAGCTTGATATCAGATCTCAGCCCGTTCTCGAACCTGGTGCACTTTGAATACTCATCGGGATGATACTGTAAATACGGAGAGTATTTCATCAGTTCTTCAAACTTCTCAGCATACTGATCGATGGATAGGTTGGCTTGCTTCAAGTCGAGAAATTCCATCTCTTTCTGAATTTTGACATCGTCGGGGAAGTATCTCTCCAGAAATTTCTCCGTGAAAGCCTTCCACATAAGCTCTTTGTGGTCATACTCCAAGAACTTTCGGGTTTGATTCCACCAAGTTGCAGCTTCTCCACTCAGCCCATACGCGGTAAAAGTGACCTTTTGCGTCTCGGTGAGGGTCAGCGTCCTAAAAATCTTGTTCATCTCCTCAAGCCAAAGCTGAGCTTGCTCGGGGCAGTGACCACCCGAGAAACTAGGGGTTTGCACTTGCGAAACGAATGTAGACCTTGAAACTCAGCTGGGGTTCCATTGCTTGGAGGGCGGGGCTGTTGCAAGTTCTCCAGAACCGCAGCCATATGGGTTAAAGCCTCAGCAATGTTGGCGTTGTTTCTTCCGGCCATCTTATCCTACAGAATCCAAGGGAAAACTAATTAGATTCTGTCGTTCTATTTCTCAAGATACTATCATAATGCTACAATTTACTATGGTTAGTGTGTAAGGCCACACTCCAAGGCCGAGAGTAGAACCATTGCTCTGATACCACTAAATGTGACGACCCAACTTTATTTTCTTAATAAAATTACTTATATTAAAAAATACCACCATTTTGTTCTTTTTCTTTCTATCAAAAGCTAAGTCATCATCATTTTCAATCTTGCAAAAGTAATCATAATCTACATAAAAGAGAAACATCATCTTCATATTATAACTTTATAGTCAAAAGGGGAACAACTTCCATTACATCAGTTTATACTTTCAGCAACTACAAGCCAAATACTAAAACCTAGTTAGGACTCTAGGTCATTACACTATATTACAGTATATTACAACAAAACGTATAACAACCTAGAGCATATGGTTCATAACTCCAAAATATAAGATAGTAAAGGAAAGAGAAACCTGATGGGTTATATCATCCACATTCCACTCACAGGAATTCAACTTAGTCGTCAGTTCCCCACTAACTTTCGGTTGAATTCTCCATGGGATCGTCATCCGCCACCTGAGAGTCATCTTCCACTGGGTCCTCGTCCTCCTCCTCATGTGCTGGCTCAGATGGCACATAAATCGGAGTCCTAGGTTGGACTCTCGGGGAAGGACTAGGGTGAGTGGGAACTTCAAAAATTACTCTTTCAGTAGAGGGTGCAGGACTCGGTGGAAGTGATCATCTATTAAAACGTCATGGTGTGGTGAAGGGGTTCCATGGCGGAAAACATAGTTCGAGGGAATGTGCATGATATACACTATTGGGATTCTCCTGCGATGGGGGCGCATTCGGGACCAAGGGTTAGGATGACGAAAGGTGATCTCCACGTCACCCTCGTACGTGGCCCGATGCCCACCGAAGTTCCACTCCCCATTAGGGAGCGGCCTCATCTCCACACATAGCATATTCCTTGCCATGATCTACATACAAGGTATTAGGAGTGAGTCATAGCTAAATACAATAACAAATGAGCATAACAGGGGTTAGAAATAACAATCACATATCAACAAGTATCAACAATAATGCATGTACATATGTTCGAATCGTTTTAACATTCATATATTTTCATTAGTGTTATGATGCATGCCTACTCCTCATTCATGCTTCACGGTTCGGCATCCTTTCGGGAATACGTTTCAAACCTATGTTTTCATCGAACCAGAGCGGATCCATTTCACAAGCATCACGATTGATTTGGAGCTAGCCTTCATAGCATCCTGTGCCATGGTATCCAAGCCTTCATAGCATCCAGTGCCATGGTATTCTGTATTCTATCCTAAGCTAGTTGTCCAAATAGAAATCGGAGCAAACTCATTCACACCATGCATGATAATGCCACATAAGAGTCTCATTTTATTCTTTCATTATTTTCATCAGCATTCTTAGCGATACATCGTCGGATACTTCATCATTCCATTATTCCATTTCCTTTAACTTTTCTTTTAGCTGGTGCTGATGCTTTCAGAAAAGGTCATCAGCAGCATAGCCACTTTGTGATTGGTTTAATTATTTTCGTTTAACAATTTCAAGAAAAATCCATCAGCGGCCTAGCCACTTTGTGATGGTTTTAGAAATAGCTCTTAATCATTTCATTTATTGTCCATCGGGGCATAGCCTCCTATTGATGGTAGAAGTAACCACTCCATTTGGGACTTCCATAGGATAAATATCAACCAAGTGAATAAAAGTTCCACTGGGACACCTATAGGATAAATATTGACCAAATGGGGGTAAAACTTCCGTTGGGACTCCTGTAGGGAAAATATCAACCACTGAATGAAATTTCCTGTAGGACACCTCCAAAATTATTATCAACCAAACGAAATTAAGTTATGCCACTAGGTGAAATCCTCATAGTGGTCTTTAAAAGAGATTAGACGAGTTAAATTATAGAATTTAAAGAAATAAGAGTTTTGTGAAATTTAATTCAAAATACTCGAGTGGTTCATGCAAAAATACTCGAGTCTTTGAAGATCCACTCGAGTCGTTCTTCAGTTTTCCAGAAGACTCGAGTCTCACTCGAAATACTCGAGTCTTTTTGCTGCAACAGCACCAGTTTCTACATTTTTAGCATCAATTCGAATTTCCCACTTGATTACTCCATTCCTATGCAAAACAGAAGCTTAAACACATAAAATAAACATGTTGCAATCATTAAACATAACTAAAACAACATAGAATGGCATCAAATCACAGGTTGAACAAAACTATAGAAAATATCCATTTCAACATATGAATTTCATTTCCAGTTGATTTTAAGTTCGAAACATAATCCAGTGAGCATCCTTATGTCCATTTAAACTTGTTTGAACATTAAAACCCTGGGTTTCTGACCTCCAAGTCAGAATCCCAATTCAAGTTGCATCCCTCTTTGAACCTTTATTGGCTCCTACATTTCTAGCTTGAAATTACTCATTCTAGTATTTAGATAACTCCTCCCTTACCTTCACAAAGCTAAAGAAAGGATTGATTGAAGAGAAAAGTGGTTGAATCAAAATTTCGTTTCTGGACCTGTGCAAAAACAGTTGCACTGGCTGACTTTGGCAATCAATTGCACCACGAATAAGACATGAAAAGGAATGAAATAAGTTAGCTTAAGCAACTAGGAAATGCCAACTTTAAGCAGAAACAAATTTGGAATCATGAGGGTTTCTGGATTTACCAAACCAATTCAAGAAAAAGGCTAGTTGATTCTGTTTTGTACTCTGTTTTCACAGCTTGAAAAGCCCAACTTCGAATGCCTAGAACTTGCTCTACAGGAGGTTATTTTGAGTAATTCTTGGTTCTAATTAAAGATTGGAATTAGAACTTCAATTTGTGTTTTGGTTTCAGAGGGAATGAGTGAGAATGGAGAGAGAACGAAGTGATCAAAGTCAGCACCACAAAACAGAGAAATTTAGACAGAAATTCGGGTTTGAAGTGATTTGTGGCTTCCCCAATCACCTATTTATAGTTTAGGATTACCCTTCTTTGAAGTAAAGTCCAGCTCTGTGCTTGGAACCAAGTGAAAACGCGTTTTGGTTCGAAGTTTGAATTGAAACCGACTTATACACACAGCCACACTGCTCGAACTACTCGAGTCTTTCCTAAAAGACTCGAGTGTTCCAACCAGAAAATTCAAATTTCCTAACTGCTAGTTACGATACTCGAGTCTTTCCCAAAAGACTCGAATCTTTTGACTAAAAATCAGAAAATATAATATTTTATTCAATATAATAATATTATTTATGAAATATTTTATTTCTTTTATTTATTTAAAATATTGGGCCTTACAGAAGAGAGTGGTGAAATTCGAATGTTTTGTGCGTATGCTTTTCTTTGCTTGTTGTGTTTTCTTTTCGCATCATTTCTCGAGGACGAGAAAACTTTTAAGTTGGGGAGTAATGTAACACCCGCAATTTCCAGCATTTTAATAAATTAATTTTTAAGAATTTCTGATTGGTAAGTTATTTTTAAATTCGTATAAATTCGTTATTTGATTTAAATTATGAGTGGAAATAATTAATTGCAATTTTTTTATGATGGTGGATTATTTTATTTTGATTTATGTTTTGAAGGGATTATTATTTATTAATTTATTTGATTACGTAACTTTGAAAATTCATAACTTTTAGTCTGTAAATCCGAATTTGATAAATTTACAGTCAAAACGATTGCATTAAAATATAGAATTTATTTTAGTACTGCTTGGAATTTATTTTACTGTTCACGTAATTTTTAATTATTTTGAGAAAGTTATAATGTTTTATTTTAGTACATTGAATCATGACTTTCAAGTGTTATTAACTGTATTGGAAAAATATTATTTTCTACTGTTTCTTAAGTCCATACGGTTTTAAGAAATTGTTTTGTGTATTTTGAATTTTAATTTGTTAGACATAAAATTATGAGTGCACAAGACCCTAGGGTGACCCAATTAAATACACTCTATCCTAATTAATATCTAGCCACCCTAGTGTTCCCTATAAGAGACATGCAATTAATTATCCCAACCAAGAGTACAAAAGGTTGGCCAATGCATGCAAATGCTTTTGTTCCCTTGTCTTGAAAATTTATAATCTAAACCTAAACCTACCTATATTCATTTAATTGTAACCCATGCTCATGTAATGAAAATACAAAGTCCAACACTACCCTAAGATGATGATGGAGTCGTGAGGGAGTAAGAGTAAGGGAGGAAACTCTTGATTTTTATTGACCCCATGTTTTAAGGCAATGCACCCCAACCTAGTTTTGCTACAAATACCCCCCTTATGTCTTAAGACCACCCCTTGCCAACACTCTTGTTTCATAAGTTCTAAAACAAAAAAAAAGAAAAGAAGAAAGAGAGGTGAGAAGAAGAGGAAGAAACCATGGGGGAGGAACAGAAAGAAGTAGGAGGGAAACTCATTCTCTTGCTCATTTTCCTTGATTTCTCTAAGGTAATGAATCTTTAGCCTATGTTCTTGTTCTTTTTTGTTCTTGTTTTCGGTTTCTCTTCAAGTTTTTCCAAGAAGTTTTGTTGATTTTTGTTGTATGTTCAACCTTAAAGCTTCTTGCATGTTGGTTTTTATTGTTTCTCATGCTTTTCTACACTTGATTCTACTTGGATTTAAGCTTGGAAATGAAAAATTGAGCATGCACCATGATGGATGATGCTCACGGTTTTGAACCCCTCTTTGTTAAAATAATTTTTTGATATTTTATTTGTATTTCTATGCTTGAGTATGAGTTGATATATTGTGTTCATGAGTTATTAGTTGTTGATTTTCACAAATTTTTCCTATTTCCTTGTTGCATGCCACGGTTAGGGTTTTGAAATTGGGGAAGATGAAATTATTTTCTTATGCATGTAATTGATCATTGATCCTTGGTTATTTATTTGTTATATTTTTCGGTTTTAATGAGAGAATGCATGGTTAGATGAATTTTTGCTTTGATATGTTTATTTGAGGGCTATTCGGTTTGTCCTTGGTGTATCCAAGATGATTTTTGTTCTCCTTTTTGATATTTGATTCTTGATCTTAAGATGAAAATAAGTATACTAAATTTTGTTGCAAGAAAAATTTAGATTTTCCATCATAGGCCATTCGGCCAAAACAAAATAATAAAGGAAATGATTTTTGTTTTGATGCATGATTAATTTTTGTGTTCCTCTATGATTTTTAAGTTCTAAAATATAAAGATTTATGCTTTTGGGAGTTAAGAGGAACATGCAAGAATCAATAAGGGTCATACGGTTTTAATGGATTTATGCTCAAGTGATTTTGATATTTGTTTTGAATATTTATTTTGTGTTTATAATAAAGGACTAAGCTTGGACTTTTATTGATTATAAAGCATGAGTTTGTGTTGTTTCATTTCACAAAAGTCCCTCATTTTTCCTTAGCAATAATTCGACCAAGATGAGAAAAGATGAGAATGAAATTGATTTTTTATGTTTAATTAATTTTAAGCTTTAGTCTTTAATTTTAAGTGCATGCATGGGAGAATCTAAGTTTAAAATGAACAAAAAGGACATGCATGAATTTTTAGAGGTCTATGTGGTTTTCCTAATTAACCTTGTCCAAATGATTTTATTTTACTTTAATGTCTTGGTTTATATTAGGATGAATGAATGAAAAATGAATTTTTGTGTATGTTTGGTGTGATGGTTGAATTGTGCAAAAAAATCCCTAAACTTTTCTCTCTGAAGTTCGGTCAAAGCAAGCAAGTAAAATGTAACATCCTAAATTTAATTAATAAATTTTAAGTTTTCAGGAAATTGGTATTTGAAAATTTCTTTTATAACTTAATTCCTTTAAAATATTTTACGAAAATCCGGCAGAGTTTCCTCTGTTTATCGGACTTTCCCAAAATTTCCTGTTGTACCTGTTCAGCCAGAATAGTTTTCAGACATAAACCATAAAACTAAAACAGTCATTTGAAAATCCTAGTGCCCCATTAATTCCAGATCAGGGCTGGTATCTATTACACATTTTAATTTTCAAAAATAATAGTTTCCACATAATTAAATCTACAATCTACTCCTAATAACGACCACTCCACGTGGTGGAGTGGTAATCCTGCTCGACCACGACTTGTGCAAGCTCCTTTTGTACCTGCAAAATGTAGCAAGAAGGATAGCATTACACAGGACTTAGAAAGATAAATTCTAAAAGGAATAGCAATAAACTAAGCCTACGTTACTATTAGCATACAATGTATTTAAATATTCATACATTTAATCTTCATTTTTATTTCTCTATTTACTTCCTCTTATTTCTTTTCATTCTTAATTCTCGTTCATTTTCTCACATTCATTCATCTGTTTCCATTCTTTTCCTCTTAATTATTTGGCTTAGAGCCGGTTACCATTACTTCCTTTATTTCGTTTAGTGATGGCAGTGACTTCCGCCTGCCTGCCATCGATACCATTCCTTTCTTTTATTTCTTTTAGTGATGACAGTGACTTTCGCCCGCCTGCCATCGGTACCATTCCTCTATTTCTTTTAGTGATGTCAGTGACTTCCGCCCGCCTGACATCGAAACCATTCTTTTATTTCTTTTAGTGATGACAGTGACTTTCGCCCGCCTGCCATCGAACCCATATTTTCTTTTTTTCCTTTTAGTGATGACAGTGACTTCCGCCCGCCTGCCATCGAAACCATTCTTTTCTTTTATTTCTTTTAGTGATGACAGTGACTTCCGCCCGCCGGTCATCGAATCCATTCTTTTCTTTTAATTCTTTTAATGATGACAGTGACTTTCGCCCGCCTGTCATCGAAACCATTCTTTTAGTGATGTCAGTGACTTCCGCCCGCCTGACATCGAAACCATTTCTTCTTATTTCTTTTAGTGATGACAGTGACTTTCGCCCGCCTGCCATCGTGTCCATTATTTCTTTTAGTGATGGCAGTGACTATCGTCCGCCTACCATCGTGTCCATTATTTCTTTTAATGATGGCAATGACTATCGTCCGCCTACCATCGTGTCCATTATCCCTTTTATTTCTCTATTATCTCCTTTACTTTTCTTTTTACTTTTCTATTAATATGATAGTGCCATTTTTCCTTTCTCTTTTTTTTTCTTTATCTTTTTAGATTTTACATATTTCTCTTTACTAATTATTCTCATCTTTAACTAACACTACTTAGTTTGGTCATGTACAATATATTTAAATAATCGTTACTAGATTCTTGGTTTTTCCCAGTTCTCTTTCTTCTCTTTTTTCTTCTTCTCTTCCTTTTTCTTTTTCTTCTTCTATTTATTAATTATTCTAGTTTATATCCAACTCTACTTAACTTGGTTATGTTTATTATATTTTAGTTCTCATTATTAATTCTTAGTTATTTCTTTGTTTCCTTTATCTTATACTATTACCTAACTTATGGTTTCTATTTCATTAACTCCCGTTTATTTAACTACTCTATTAGCTCACATTATTACTCAACTTATTGTTTCTATTTCATTAACTCCATTTTATTTAACTATCCTAATATCAACCTCTCTCTCGTCTTATTGTCTTTTTACCAATTTCTTTTACTGGTTTCCTATTTATACTTGAAATTTAGTTTATTATCTCATTTCTATTTTTCCAATCCCAATATCTCATAGCTAATTCTATTCCGCACGTACCTATTGCCTTCGCATTTAAACTCCTCTTTTATCTCACTTTTAGTTTATTTATTCTACTCTTCTTGCCTAATCAATTACTCTTATTCTTTTACACTCACGCTTAGTTAGTTTTTCCTAACTTTTCCCTTTGGTTATATTCTATATTTTCTTATGTTTTCATCCAATGTTGACCGAATTAATATCCTAAGTACACTCATTCATCCCGGACCTTATTCTAAGTATATACATTTTATTCCCTAAGGTATGGTTTCTATTAACAATTTTATTTACTTCATTTTATATCAGCGGGGACTACCCTAAGGTTCATTAACATATTACCCTATTCTTAGTCATCACTATAACATCCTAGAATTTACTTCCCCAGTAGAGGTAACACAACCCTTCTTACCTCGGGCTTTTAAAAAGAACCTGGGTTGTGGTTCGGCGACGATGACGATGTCGGTGTTGCTCCTCGTTAGCGAGAATGATAACGGCTGGACCAAGGCAAGGGCTTCGAGCTTTGGGGCACCCGATACAAGCCCGGTGCGATCACGGTCGGTAACGGCACCGGTGAGTCCCGAGGAGAAAGAGATTGAGAGATGGTTTGGGAGGGAGAGAGGTTATGGTGGAGAGAGAGGGAAGCCTATGGCGGTGGTGGTGGCGGTTGGTGCGGTGGTTCCGACGGAGGAGGGAGAAAACTAGGAGAGAGAAAGAGAGAGCTGATTGAGAGGGAAGGAGAGAGAGAAACGTATGGATGGGAAGGAGGAAGGGACTAAGGTGGCTGTGGTGGTTCGGGGCGGTGGTGGTGGCTCGTGTGGCGGCGGATCCGCCGGAGGAAAGAGGAGGAGAGGGAGGAAGAGAACAAGGAGAGAGAAAGGTTAGGAGAGAGGGGAGAGGGAGGACGGATCTATGGGAAGGAGGAAGGAGAGAGTGTGGATGGAGGAGAAGGAGGGCTGGGCGGCGGCGGCTGGAGGCTGTGGAGGAGGGAGGGAGGAGAAGAAGGCCGGAGTTGGTGGAGAAGGGAAAGAAAATGGCACTGATTCGTGAGCTGGAGCGACCAAATAGCGCGCCCGTGCTTGAGCGCGAGGTCCAGCGCTTGGGCGCGACGCTGATGCACCTCTCAAGTCTGATGCCTGCTAGCGCCTGGGCGTGGCTTCCTACGCTTGGGCGCGAGTCTGTTGACTCTGGGTTGACCGTACCATAACTTCTTTGTTAACCGTCGGATCTTACTCAAATTTGACGAGCAACTTCCTAAAAATCCTAACTTCATATCCAACGGTGGGAATTGCGTTTTGAGTCTTAAATCTTTTATTTTGAATTTCTACCCTATGTTATGTTTTAGTACCGAATTATCTATTTTTCTGGCTTGTTCCTAACTTCAATTTAAGGCTCCTTTCTTTTCTAACCTTATTATTATTGTTGTTATCCTTTCCTAATGTTAAAATACTTCTTTTAAATAACTATTTGTAGTTTATTATCATTATTTCCTTTATTCTAACTATTATTTACTTATTTGTCTTTGGGTTTAAAATTTGGGATGTTACATTTCTCCCCCACTTATTTGAATTTCGTCCCCAAAATTCGGATTCCTATGTAACGTGGAGGACTATCCTGTTGATGGAGTTCTTGTCTATGATCTTTAGGTTCCTGTCGGTTCCATTTCCCCGCTTCCGATGTGTGTAGATCCAGGTTCCTTAGTAAAGTTATGTTTGTCCTCGGATACTTCATATCTTCTCTATCTTGACAGGATCCACAATTTTCTTATCATTAAAGTTCTATCTCCCATTCCTTGGATTGAAATCCTCCCCCACTTAGCATCGACATACTTGATTATATCCATGCTAGGGTAGTTTCAGTCGCTGTGAAGAATTGAGTCCATGGGTTTCCCGATCGTCATCCGGGATTGGAAGTGGTGCGGGGTTGGCTACCCGCGAGTGGCACTGAGTCATGCTGGTTTCTTACGGCTTGGCGAATTCTCCTATATATATGTCTGAGTTCTATCACTAGATGCCTGAAACTCGAAGAGAGTGAAGATGAAAAGAAGAAACACGAAGCACTCAAGGGAATGTTTAATGGGGTTTGCAAGATGACCAAGGACGTGTCAGCTGACAAGAGTGTAGAGATTGCGGTGTCTAACGGTGTTATGGCTTCCTACATAAGGTTCGGTGACTGGCGAGTGTCGGTGGACTGCCAATATAAAAGAGTCATGTAGAAACCGACATTGAAGGATTGCAGCATGGTTGAATACATGTTAAGCAAGAAAACAATAGAGATTATCCCAGAGGACGCATTTTTATTGGGGAATCATCGAAAGGTGCATCTCCTATAGAGCGATGGTTGGTTTGATCGAGTACGAGGTAGAGCTAGAGTGATGGGTTCTAACTTCGCTCTCTATTACAAATATTACCATAACTGGGCTTGGCTATGCTTTTGACTAAGGTACTACCGTTTGCCAATTTCTTCTAAGTTATACTAAACGCGCTTAATCTATATGAAAATTTATATGTAGACAGTTGATACATTATTGACATAGAAAAAATACCTTGAGCAGGTTTACTAATTCCTTCGTCTGGTGCGTTCGAGACAGTTAGCCCCAATGTGTCCCGGTTGCCCACATTGATAGCAGCGACCCTCTTTCTTGTGTTGCTTTAACCGCATACACAAATGCCTGTGGGGTTTTCCACACTCTGGACAGGGTAGTCTAGGTCTTGGAGCATTCACATCTGGAGACGTGTCTATTGGCCCTATTGCCATAGCGTTGATGTCGGCATGTGTATCCGATTCCTGAGCCGGTACCTTGCCTCTGCTAGAACCTGCAGCCCACTGTATCATCCTGTTTCTATCCTCGGATGTCTTCTGCCTCAATCCCTTCTCATAAGTGCTAGCCATATTTACCAGTCGGACCAAATTATCTACGTTCCGGTACTCAAAAACTCCCTTGATCTCAGTGCGAAGTCCTGCTTCGAACTTAATGTACTTGGCTCTTTCATCAGCATTCCTATAGCTTCCAGAATACCGAATGAGGTCTTCAAAGTGTGCGGCATATTCTCCAACACTCATATTTCCCTGTGTCAAGTTCAGGAAGGCTAATTCTTTCTCTCGGCGAACATCTTCGAGGAAGTACTTCTCTAGGAATCTGATTTTGAACACGTCCCAGGTGATTTCCTGGTTAGCGATCTCCATTTCCCTTCGTACATGCTCCCACCAATATTCAGCTTCTCCTGTGAGCATGTACGTTGCCAAAGGAACTGCCTGTTCCGCGGGCGGTGACATTGTGCAGAAAATCTTCTCCAACTCTTGAAGCCATCCCTGAGCTCCATCCAGATTATAACCTCCTTCAAACCTAGGCGGTCCGTTTTTCCTAAACCGTGTCAGCCAATCAATTTCGGCTAGGGCTGGACGTGCCTGGGCATATTTATTTACTGCTACTTCATTTGCAGCAGCAATAACTGCTTTCGCCTGGTTCTGGTTCTGCTGAACTAGATTTTCCAGAATCTGGGCAATCCTGTCATTATCAATACGCCTCCGTGCCATGAGGTCTGATTATGAAAATAAAACAAGTTTAGGCACATATATATACATATATATATATATAGAAATGAGTGCATACTCAACTAAGCGTACTTACCTATATGCATCCATATTTATCCATCTAGTTAGTTAACATAAGACTTGACTCTATCTATTGGTTACTCGCTTGCTGAGTAAACCACAGGAGTTATGAGTCCAAACTCCAAAGGCTGAGGAAAACTGCTCTGATACCATAAATGTAACATCCTCAATTTAATTAATAAATTTTAAGTTTTCAGGAAATTGGTATTTGAAAATTTCTTTTATAACTTAATTCCTTTAAAATATTTTACGAAAATCCGGCAGAGTTTCCTCTGTTTATCGGACTTTCCCAAAATTTCCTGTTGTACCTGTTCAGCCAGAATAGTTTTCAGACATAAACCATAAAACTAAAACAGTCATTTGAAAATCCTAGTGCCCCATTAATTCCAGAACAGGGCCGGTATCTATTACACATTTTAATTTTCAAAAATAATAGTTTCCACATAATTAAATCTACAATATACTCCTAATAACGACCACTCCATGTTGGAAACCAACAAGCGGGCTTAGCAATTACTAGGGGGGGTGAATAGTAATATTGAAGCAACAGTGACTAATTTTCGGTGCAATTAAACGATAATTGATCAAATGCTTGTTTTTCTGAAACTGGGCAATTTACTCGAGTGAAATGAAGAACACTCGAGTGAAATGCTGTGAAATACTCGAGTGAATTGTAAAACACTCGAGTGTTTTATGCAGAACAGCAAAGTGCAGTTTCAGAGAAATTTAGCAAAATGAATCAATTTCTTAAAGACCAGTCCAGAGCAGATATAAATCAAGGTAGAGGGCAATTAAACTAAGTTAAAACAAGATGAAAACAAGTTAATTGCAACCAATTGCTACTTGAATTATAAAAGCCCCTTTCTAGAAAACTTAGGGTTTGGTTTTTCTTGAAATCTAAGAAAGCTATAAAAGAGAGAGACACCACTAATTTTTATACTGGTTCACACCCCAAAATAGAGTGCTAATCCAGTCCCCCTAATCACCTTAGGAGAGTTTTATAATTATCAAATTGTTAGAAATTACAAGGATAAATTGAGATTCCTCACTCAATCCTAACCCTTTTCAAGAGTGTACCAAACTCTTGAAATTTCTACCCCAATTTGATTTGGTGATGAAGAGTCCCTTCTTCTTAAGCTCCTTGGAACCTCCAAGAGCCCACCAAGCTAAGAATCCTCTTAGTCTTTGTGCTTGAGAACCTCCCAAGGCTTGAGAACTTGGATACCTCACCAAGTACTTGGATACCTCACCAAGATTTTCTAAACAAGCTAAAGTTTTTGAGTGTTTGAGAATTTTACAACAAATAATTCTCTTACAAATGAAGCACACTCTCTTAACTTACTAAGACAAATAACAAAGATGAATGCTTGGTTGAGTTTAGAGAGAAAAATGATTTTCACACTTGAGAGAGAGAGAATCAATGAAAGAGTTTAAACTTGTTCTCTTGGAATAAGGTCACTATTCAGAATATAAGTGAGGGGACAAAAGGGAAGGAAAAACCAAGTTATTCTTCCTTTTTGTCCTCTTCTAACGTTTAAAAAATTTGCTGTCAGACCTAAATCACTCGAGTCTTTTTGGAAACACTCGAGTGTTTTAGTCAACTCTGATAGTGTTGCCTTTTTACTTTATGCAACGGCTATATTACTGAAATTTCATAAATCACTCGAGTGAATTGAGAATCACTCGAGTGAATTGATCAGTGTTGGAAAAATTAAGTTTTTCTAACATTGTTTTCAATTCTCTTCTCAAGTCTAATTGGTTTTGATCTCAACCTTTCATGCATGAGTATTATTTGACCTTAGGTGAGAATAAAAAAACCTAAACTATCCACTCTCATATAAAATAAAATACATTAAGAATAAATGAGAATGAATAAATAAACTAAGCACTTGATCTTCTTTATTGTAGGGCTTGCATTCTTCAAATTACGTCCATGATTTAATTACATTGTCATCATCAAAATAAATCCACCTTAATTGGAGACTTGATTTTACAATCTCCCCCTTTTTGATGATGACAAAATAATTAACCCTCTAGCACTTGAGAGCTCCCCCTCAATCTAGGAACCTTTTTAACCTGTACAATCCAGAAAATGGCAAGCACAACGTAATACAATAATTATAATCAAGTGCTCATTGGTATCAGAGTAAGAGCATATATCATCAGAGTGTAAGCAAGAAAGCGGAAAAAAAAGGTATGCTCTTTTCTCTTTAATCTCCGTTCTCCCCCTTTTTGTCATGATCAAAAAGATAACATTTTGGAAACAAAGGTGGAGAATGAAGGATACCGATAAGAAAACTTTCCCTTAAGAGTAAATAATAATCAAAATATGACTATGAAGCATTATTGAAAAACCATGAAAGAACATGAAAACCATGAAAAACCATGATGAATGTAAAAACATCATTAATCCAAAAACAACATCATAGGTTTTAACAATCCACACACCATACATAAAACATAAACCATAAAACATGAGTTTGAAAAGGTACATCCAACTCCCAACATAAACCAACAAAAGTCTCAACATAACTAAATAAAGTCATGAAATATAAAATATAGTGCAAATGAACATCAAGGACTCAAGCGGATGGTGGTTGCATATCATCATCACGATGATAGGGCTGGAGTCTCCCAAGAGCTGTCAGGATCTGACCAAGATCGGAGCGCACATGTCCAAAACTAGCATCCATACTAGCAGAACGGGCATCAAGCCTACCATGAATAGCTGAGTGCTGGATATCTATCTGAGTCCTCATGTCAAACATAATTGCCCGTTGCTCTTGAACTTGATTTTCAATGGCATCCAAACGCCCATCAATGCGATCAACTCTACCAGTCATATAGGTCCTATATTCCTGAGCTTGATGTGCCAATGAGTCAAACCTCCCATCAAAACCATCCAGTCTCCCATCCATATATGTCCTATACTCTCCAAATGTGGTGTTCCAGAAGCCCGGCATATCAAAGTTGATCCCGTCAGTAGGATCACCCTGGGGTACTCCACCACTGCCTCCTGCCTGCTGATCAAAGGCGGCCTGTTCTTCCTCCAACTGCTGAGGGTCAACACCTAGCTGATCTGCAGCCTGCTGAACATTACCCTGACCTCTCATAGCAGCTACCTCATCAATATACAAACATCGATCACCGAAGTACTCGATGTCCATCTTACCCAAGGAGTTATCAGAAAATGCATGGGTTTTCTAAAGAAGACTAATGACAGGCTCCTTATCCGAAATATGAATCTCAAAGTACTGAAGAAGCTTGCAGACATGCATGGGGTAAGGTAGGGTTTGTTTTGGTTTGGATTCAGAGGCCTGTTTCATTCTGGCTAGGATGATGGAGGCCCAATTCAAAACTGTACCATTGAGAATGGCATCCATAACTCGAAGCTCAATTTGAATTGGTTGGGAGTAGTTAGGAGATGTTTGAGGCAACAGGATATGACAAATGAGGTAATGTAGGACTCTGTTGTTGGCAGTCATCTGATTGGCTTTCTTCTCACCTTTGAGATATACACGATCAGGGCGGAGCAAGTTTCGAAAAATTGGATCCACATCTCCTTCAGAACTGCCCTCTCCTGATCGTGATAACCCAAAGACTTGGAATAAGGCCCTAGGGGTAACCTCAAAGCGATGTCCTAAAACCGAGGTCTCATAGGTGTTTCCATTTTGCCTAAAATTAGCATAGAATTGCCTAACTAGCCTAATGTAGATAGGACCATTGTAGGATAGAAAACCCATGATTTTTTGAGTCTTAAGGGCATTAACAAAGGTAAATCCTCTACTTAGGAGATAGGCTTCACTTACCCAAGTTTGCGCCGCATAATCATTTGATGCAAATTTCCTTTCCCTTTCTATGCACTTTTGCCTTTGATAGAAACCATCATCCTCCTCCACAATTGGTTGAGGTTCCTCCACCCTTGGCTTTTTCCCTTTTCTTGTATTGACCGAAGTTGAAGCCATTTGCACTTACAAGTGAGAAACTAGAAGCAATTATGAGAAATTGGGGTTTTGGGGAGTTAGGGTTTTGGAAAGGGAATGATGAATTTGATGTTCAAAAACTTGAATTTGATGTGAAATAGGAATGGAAATGAGTTTAGAAGATGAAATAGAGTTGAAATATGTAAGAAATTTGAATTTTTGGTGTGATTTTTGAAAAAGGGAAGTGAGAGAGCAGAGAAAACGGGAGTGAAGAGAGAGAGAGGTTCGAGCAAAATGGGAAAAAAATCGCAGCAGCAGGCTATAACTGATGAATTCACTCGAGTGAATTTGAAATCACTCGCGTGTTTTCAGAAATTTTGAAGAACACTCGCGTGAAAGAGAATTCACTCGCGTGTTAGCCGAAAGAGGGATTTTCATAAACTTTTAATTCACTCGAGTGAAATGGGATTCACTCGAGTGTTGGTCGAAAGCATGATTTTTCCTCAAGCGCAAAAGACTCGAGTCTTTTATAAAAGACTCGCGTGTTTTGCATCAGACCTGCTCAAAAACTTTTCCAATTAAAACTGATTTAATTTTGAATTAAAATCACTCGAGTGATTTAAGAAACACTCGAGTGTTTGTATCAGATATGCAGAAAAGCACAGTTTTGAAACACAAAAACACAAAATTAAACACATGTAATGAAAACAACAGATAGGAAACATAGTCACACACAATTAAAGACATAAATTCATAACATCTCAAGGTAATTTCAAACAAGTATCACCACACACTAAATTTAGACACACTTGGTGATTTTCAAATGGCACAAATCAATTAGTTTATACTTGACGCATCTAAAATACCAAGTTCCCTTCTTATATGATAGAAGGTATCCCTTGGCAAGGGCTTTGTAAAAATGTCCGCTAATTGATTTGTGGTACTTACAAATTCAATTGTGCAATCTCCCTTTTGAACATGATCCCTTAGGAAATGATGTCTAATTTCAATGTGTTTAGTTCTTGAGTGATACATCGGATTCTTAGTTAGATTGATGGCACTCGTGTTATCGCATTTTATTGGAACACTTTCTAATTTCAAACCAAAATCCGATAATTGTTGTTTAATCCACAAGAGTTGAGCACAACAACTACCGACGGCGATATATTCCGCTTCGGCGGTGGAAAGAGCAACACAAGCTTGCTTTTTAGAAAACCATGACACTAATGAACTTCCCAATAAATGGCAAGTACCACTAGTACTTTTGCGATCAAGCTTGCATCCCGCAAAGTCGGAATCCGAATAACCAACTAAACTAAGACTAGCATCACTAGGATACCATAATCCGGTGTTAATTGTTCCTTTAAGATATTTAAAAATATGTTTAACTGCGGATAGGTGTGATTCTTTAGGATTAGCTTGAAAACGGGCACACATGCATACACTAAACATAATATCCGGTCTAGATGAGGTAAGATATAGAAGACTACCTATCATGCCCCTATATTTACTAACATCAACCGGTTTACCTTTGTCATCCTTGTCTAGGTAGCATGATGCGCTCATGGGAGTGTATGCTTCTTTGCATTTGTCCATTCTGAATTTTTCAAGGAGCTCCTTGCAATATTTTCCTTGATGCACAAAAATCCCCTCCTTGACTAGCTTGATTTGAAGTCCTAGGAAGAACTTGAGCTCCCCCATCATGGACATTTCAAATTCCTTTTTCATCAAATTAGAGAACTTTCTACACAAGGACACGTTAGTGGCACCAAAGATAATATCATCTACATATATTTGCACTAACAAAATGTCCTCTTTGGTTTTATAGATGAATAGGGTATTATCAACCTTTCCCCTTTGAAAGCCATTTTCTAATAAAAAGGTACTTAATCGATCATACCAAGCTCTAGGAGCTTGTTTTAATCCATAAAGTGCCTTTTTTAATTTATAAACATGGTTTGGAAACTCATGACTTTCAAAACCGGGTGGTTGCTTAACATCCACTTCTTCATTTATGAAACCATTCAAGAAAGCACTCTTGACATCCATTTGATAAAGAGTAAAATTCATAATTGATGCAAAGGCAAGCAAGATTCGGATTGCCTCAAGGCGTGCAACCGGGGCAAAGGTCTCATCATAATCAACACCTTCCTCTTGGTTGTACCCTTGGGCAACAAGTCTCGCTTTGTTTCCTATAATCAAACCGGATTCATCAAGTTTATTTCTATAAATCCATTTTAAACCAATTATGGTATGATCATCGGGTATAGGCACTAATTCCCAAACATCATTTCTAATAAATTGATTTAGTTCTTCTTGCATGGCCATAACCCAATGTTCATCCATAATTTCTTCCTTAATTGAATTTGGTTCGATTTGAGAAACAAAGGAGACAAAATGACAAATATTTTGAATTGACCTACGAGTTAATACTCCCTTTGAAAGGTCTCCTATGACATTGCCAATAGGGTGAGCTTTCACCATTTTCCAAGCCGGATCAAGTTCATCTTTGACTTCTCCTTCACCCTTTGATTTTTCCATCTCTTTGTCAACATTTGAAATATCAAGTCCATCATCACTACCATCACATAAAACACTATCTTCTTTCGAAGACTCATTAAAAACAACATGAATAGATTCTTCAATAGTCATAGTTCGTTTATTATAAACTCTAAAAGCTTTACTATGAGAAGAGTAACCCAAAAATATTCCCTCATCCGATTTAGAATCAAATTTTCCAAGTTGATCTTTTCCATTGTTTAAAATGTAAACTTTGCATCCAAAAACATGGAAATGGGATATATTGGGTTTTCTACCTTTGTAAAGCTCATAGGGGGTTTTCTTTATCATGGGCCTAATTAAAATTCTATTCATTACATAACAAGCCGTATTAACGGCATCGGCCCAAAAGTATTGAGGTACTTGAGAATCATTTAACATGGTTCTAGCAAGTTCCTCTAGCACCCTATTTTTCCTCTCAACAACTCCATTTTATTCCGGAGTTCTAGGTGCCGAATATTGGTTCTCAATTCCATGCTTATCACAAAATCTATCAAATTTATAGTTTTCAAATTCACCTCCATGGTCGGTTCGAATAATAATCACTTTTTGGTTTACTTGGTTTTGTGCAAGTTTAATATAGCGTTTAAAAGACTTGTAGGTCTCACTCTTAGCACTTAAAAACAATGTCCATGTAAATCTCAAAAAATCATCAACAATCACCAAGGCATAGTAGTTGCCACCAAAGCTTTTTACTTGAGAAGGTCCAAACAAGTCCATGTGAAGCATTTCCAATGGTCTTGTTGTGGACACATCAATTTTGGAACCAAAATGATTTTTAGTTTGTTTGCACTTCTTGCAAGGAGTGCAATCACCTTTAATTTGAAAATTGAGCTTTGGTAAACCAACTACTAAGTCTTTGGATTGAAGTTTCTTAAGTTGATTTACATTAATGTGAGCGGTCCTACGATGCCATAACCAAGTATCACTTTCTTTGCTAATTAAACATTTTGAAACTAAAGAAGTGATATTATTCAATTCAACCATGTAAGTGTTATTACACCTTTTTCCAACAAATTTGATAGATTCATCTTTGTCACCTTTTATGAGACAATGAGTAGAGGTAAATAACACATGGTTACCAATATCACATAATTGACTAATGCTCAAAAGATTATGTTCTAATCCTTGAACATAAAGTACATTATCAATAACCAAGTTGGAAGAATTACCAATTTTACCTATACCAAGTATTTTGCCTTTGTTGTTGTCTCCATATGTGACATATCCTTTTTCTTTAGGAGTAAGCTCAAAGAAGTGTCGCTTATCTCCCGTCATGTGCCTAGAACATCCACTATCAAGTATCCAAAGTTGTTTTCCGGTTCTAAGGCACACCTACAAAACACAATCACTTGCTCATTTTAGGTACCCAAATTATGTTGGGTCCCTTTTTGTTAGTCTTGGATGATTCTCCCTTCTTAATCCAAACATAAGTACCATTTTGAATTCCAAAAGTTTTGATATGTCACTTATTGTTTGTATGTCCAAATTTTCCACAATAAAAGCAAGTTAGTTTCTTTGTAAAATCAATTTTTGAGAATGAACCAACCACTATATTTTTCTTTTTCTTGTGGACATATCCTAAACCGGTTTTGTATGAATTGTGTCTAAGAGAACCAATTAACCGATCTAGGTTTCTATCACTTTTGTTAAAAGTGTTGAGTTTGATTTTCAAATCATTAACTTCCTTTTCAAGCTCACAACACTTTTCACAATGAGTGATGGTATATAATTGATTTGCATTCTCAGAAACATGACTAGAGTTAGCAAGTTCTAAGGATGCATTTTGGAGTTTCAAATCATTAATAGATTTTTCCAATTCATTGATTTCCTTTTGATACTCCAAAAGATTCTTTCCTTTTTCCTTGTTAACTTTAGCAAGTCTTTCAAATTGAGTTAACATTTCAATATATTCATTTAGCAAATCATCATAAGAAATAGTATGAGAAGAGGTGTAAGAATAATTAGATGATACCTCATCCTCACTCTCATTGTCTTTTCTTTCACTACTTGAGGAGGTTTCATTGTCATTCTTGGCCATGAGACATAGCTTGGCTTCCTCATCATCCGAACTACTTACGGTTGACTTGGAATCCTTTTCCGGTTCATCCCAAACAATGTAAGCTCTCTTCCTCTTGCCATCTTGGGTCTTCTTCTCATTCTTTCTCAAGTAGGTGGGACATTCCATTTTTATGTGTCCTATCCCATCACACTCATGACATTTTACACTTTCACTTGAGCTCTTGTTTCTTGGCTTGTTATCCTTGTATCTTTTGTCTTGAGGTCTCTTGTCCTTAGAGAATGATGAACTACCCTTTTTGCCTTTGAGGAATTTGTTGAACCTCTTGGCAAATAAACTAATGTCTTCCTCATTTAGAGCACGATCGGAGCTTTCACTTGAAGATTCATCTTCATCCTCTTTTGACATTTTGGTTGAGGCTTTTAGAGAGATTCTCTTCTTTTTCTTGTCTGAATCTTCATTTAAGTGAAGTCTTGATAGTTCCATCTCATGTTCTTGGAGCTTCCCAAACAAGGTGGTCAAGTCCATAGATTTTATATCCTTAGCTTCCTTGATGGCGGTCACCTTTGGTTGCCATCTCCTATCGAGACACCTCAAGACTTTGTTAGTAGTTTCACCATCTCTAAATTCTTTTCCTAAGCCAATCAATTGGTTAACGATATGTGAGAACCTTGTTTGCATATCATTGATAGACTCATTAGGGAACATATGAAAGAGCTCATATTCATGAGTTAAAGCATTTAATCTTGAGTCTCTAACTTCACTAGTTCCCTCATGAGTAATTCGCAAGGTATCCTACATTTCTTTAGCCGATTTGCATTGTGAAATCCTATGAAATTCATTTTTGGACAAAGCGGAGAAGATGATATTTTTAGCTTTTAAATCATATGAAACTTTCTTTTTATCATCTTCATTCCAACTTGTTCTAGGAATAACAACGGCTTCACCATTAACCACTCTTCTAGGAATATGTGGACCTTTTTCAATTCATCCCAAATGTCGGTATCTATTGCTTCTACAAAGACTCTCATCCTAACCTTCCAATAAGAATAATCTTCACCATTGAAGAATGGAGGTCGGTTAAGAGACATAGACCCTTCTTGTTGATTGCTAGAGCCCATTGTTTCCAAAAGGATCTTTTTCGAAAAAGCTTTTACACTCGATCTTTCGACCGAGCTCTGATACCACTTGTTGGAAACCAACAAGCGGGCTTAGCAATTACTAGAGGGGGGGTGAATAGTAATATTGAAGCAACAGTGACTAATATTCGGTGCAATTAAACGATAATTGATCAAATGCTTGTTTTTCTAAAACTGGGCAATTTACTCGAGTGAAATGAAGAACACTCGAGTGAAATGCTGTGAAATACTCGAGTGAATTGTAAAACACTCGAGTGTTTTATGCAGAACAGCAAAGTGCAGTTTCAGAGAAATTTAGCAAAATGAATAAATTTCTTAAAGACCATTCCAGAGCATATATAAATCAAGGTAGAGGGCTATTAAACTAAGTTAAAACAAGATGAAAACAAGTTAATTGCAACCAATTTCTACTTGAATTATAAAAGCCCCTTTCTAGAAAACTTAGGGTTTGGTTTTTCTTGAAATTTAAGAAAGCTATAAAAGAGAGAGACACCACTAATTTTTATACTGGTTCACACCCCAAAATAGAGTGCTAATTCAGTCCCCCTAATCACCTTAGGAGAGTTTTATAATTATCAAATTGTTAGAAATTACAAGGATAAATTGAGATTCCTCACTCAATCCTAACCCTTTTCAAGAGTGTACCAAACTCTTGAAATTTCTACCCCAATTTGATTTGGTGATGAAGAGTCCCTTCTTCTTAAGCTCCTTGGAACCTCCAAGAGCCCACCAAGCTAAGAATCCTCTTAGTCTTTGTGCTTGAGAACCTCCCAAGGCTTAAGAACTTGGATACCTCACCAAGATTTTCTAAACAAGCTAAAGTGTTTGAGTGTTTGAGAATTTTACAACAAATAATTCTCTTACAAATGAAGCACACTCTCTTAACTCTCTAAGACAAATAACAAAGATGAATGCTTGGTTGAGTTTAGAGAGAAAAATGATTTTCACACTTGAGAGAGAGAGAATCAATGAAAGAGTGTAAGCTTGTTCTCTTGGAATAAGGTCACTATTCAGAATATAAGTGAGGGGACAAAAGGGAAGGAAAAACCAAGTTATTCTTCCTTTTTGTCCTCTTCTAACGTTTAAAAAATTTGCTGTCAGACCTAAATCACTCGAGTCTTTTTGGAAACACTCGAGTGTTTTAGTCAACTCTGATAGTGTTGCCTTTTTACTTTATCCAACGGCTATATTACTGAAATTTCATAAATCACTCGAGTGAATTGAGAATCACTCGAGTGAATTGATCAGTGTTGGAAAATTTAAGTTTTTCTAACATTGTTTTCAATTCTCTACTCAAGTCTAATTGGTTTTGATCTCAACCTTTCATGCATGAGTATTATTTGACCTTAGGAGAGAATAAAAAAACCTAAACTACCCACTCTCATATAAAATAAAATACATTAAGAATAAATGAGAATGAATAAATAAACTAAGCACTTGATCTTCTTTATTGTTGGGCTTGCATTCTTCAAATTACGTCCATGATTTAATTACATTGTCATCATCAAAATTAATCCACCTTAATTGGAGACTTGATTTTACACTCCACGTGGTGGAGTGGTAATCCTGCTCGGCCACGACTTGTGCAAGCTCCTTCTGTACTTGCAAAATGTAGCAAGAAGGGTAGCATTACACAGGACTCAGAAAGATAAGTTCTAAAAGGAATAGCAATAAACTAAGCCTACGTTACTATTAGCATACAATGTATTTAAATAGTCATACATTTAATCTTCATTTTTATTTCTCTATTTACTTCCTCTTATTTCTTTTCATTCTTAATTCTCGTTCATTTTCTCACATTCATTCATCTGTTTCCATTCTTTTCCTCTTAATTATTTGGCTTAGAGCCGGTTACCATTACTTCCTTTATTTCATTTAGTGATGGCAGTGACTTCCGCCCGCCTACCATCTATACCATTCCTTTCTTTTATTTCTTTTAGTGATGACAGTGACTTTCGCCCGCCTGCCATCGGTACCATTCCTCTATTTCTTTTAGTGATGTCAGTGACTTCCGCCCGCCTGACATCGAAACCATTCTTTTATTTCTTTTAGTGATGACAGTGACTTTCGCCCGCCTGCCATCGAACCTATATTTTATTTTATTCCTTTTAGTGATGACAGTGACTTCCGCCCGCCTGCCATCGAAACCATTCTTTTCTTTTATTTCTTTTAGTGATGATAGTGACTTCCGCCCGCCTGTCATCGAATCCATTCTTTTCTTTTAATTCTTTTAATGATGACAGTGACTTTCGCCCGCCTGTCATCAAAACCATTCTTTTAGTGATGTCAGTGACTTCCGCCGCCTGACATCGAAACCATTTCTTCTTATTTCTTTTAGTGATGACAATGACTTTCGCCCGCCTGCCATCGTGTCCATTATTTCTTTTAGTGATGGCAGTGACTATCGTCCGCCTACCATCGTGTCCATTATTATTTACTTATTCGTCTTTGGGTTTAAAATTTGGGATGTTACATAAAGAAAAGATGTGATTTGATTATACATGTTATATTTAAGTTAGAAATAAATTGTTTTCATGCTTACAATTCGGTCCTTAAAGAAAAAAAATAAGTGATTGATTGATTTTGTGTTGAGGTGTGTACTATACGGTTTGGTGCATGAAAATGCCTAAGTGTATAAATTGACTTGTGCTCTTTGATTATTTGATTAAGTGCATTTGGTTTAGGCTTGAATGAAAAAGGTAAATTGAATTGAAATAAGTTTGAGTATTGATAAGAAATTGAATTAGGTTAAAGCATGAAAATGAATTAATTTGACTTGAAAAGTGCATGTTTATGAAAGCTAAATGTATGACTAGAAAATTGTGTTTGAATGCATGTTAATGAGCGTTTAAAGTTGGAAACAAAGTCATTTTGGGGGCTGCATGTTTGTAAATAATCTAGAAAATCATATTATGCACCGATGCTGAATTTTTAAGTTTATTGCTTTAGCTTGTAGGCATGTGTGCTAAAGGATAGTTGTGCTAATCTGATTGTCTTGAAAATTTGAAATGTTGTTTTTGACAAGGTTTAAATGAGTTCTGGAAAATTTGAGTGGATTTGAAATTGTTTTGGTATTTTAAATAAATTTTTGTTTGATAATGAAAGTTTAAGAAAACTTGTGTTTTAATAAAAGGTTTGAGTGAAAAATGTTTCCTCAAGTCCAATGACCATGAGACTTGGTCACTGTTTTAGTGATTCTAAATTTTATGCCTCTGATTTTTTATGTGATTTTTAGAGTCGGTTTGCTAATCGTAGTAGAGTCACTTGTGTGAAAACGATTTCGGAAAAATAAGCTTTTTGGGTTGAAGATGAACAGAATTTTTGAACTTAACCTATTTCAAATGACTTGAAATTTTTATGGTAGCTTCTTAAACATGTCTTGAAGTTCTCTGAAAATTTTGAAGAGATTTGGAGTTGATTTGATAATTTTTATAAAAGCAAAACAGTGAACCGAATGGTTCAGGGTTTTCAGAGTTAGTGACAAATTTAATTATAAAAATGTGACTTAAAAAACTCCAAATATTCTGAAAATTTATGAGATGTCCTAGACTATATGAGGAAGTTTTTTACCAATTTTCATGCAATTCGGAGTTGAATTACTATTTTTAATTGTTGCATTTTTCCCTCTGGTCAGCAACGGTACCGTTTGGATTTTTATGCAAAATTCGATTTGAAACTCAAGTTAAGATTGTTCAAATTACTTGAAAATTTTATATGTTGAACTTCGATACATGTGTATGTGTTCCGTAAATTTTGGATTTGAATGAATTGAATTGATATGGTTTTTAGTTGTGTCTTTCTTATTTTTCCCTTAATTGGACTAATGTTCAATTTGATAATTTTTGGATATATGTGAACTTTTGTGCATTTTGGTGACTTGGCTGAACTGTATGTGAAGATATATTGGTGTGCTTAAATGGATATGGTGTAGATTTGTATTTAGGCTATGTGAGAATAAATCGTAAACTAATTAATTTGAGTGTTGTGTTTGGTTTGTACTATTCTTTGGAAAGGAATAATTTTTTTGAAAAGGTTTATTTGAAAAATAGTGAATGTTTTGCTGCCCTATTTTGTTGCATGATGTTGTGTTTAAAAAAAAGGGGAATTGTTTTAAGCGTTGTTTTAAGCAAAGAATTAAAGTGACTTAAAGTGTGATTTTACGGTGTTTTTGGATTTCTCCAAAAGTGCAATTTTTAGTTGTTCCTTCGCTGTCCAGCAACTAATTAAATCGTGTTTCACTTACAAAAATATTTTCAATTGAATTAAAGCTTGTGTTTTTCAATGGTATTTGATTTACAGAAAATTTGATTGAAAAAGTAGAGTTTTTCGATGTTTTTGGGCTTTAAATCGTGGCTGTCCGGAACGGACCAGCAATGAAAGGAATTGTTTTAATATGTTTTACTGGTTGTTTTATAATGATTTTGAAATATTTAAAGTATGTACGAAAGTTGGATTTAATTTGAGAAAGTTAAAGTTTCTTTTACGATTTACCCGACGAGGGATCAAACAAGTTTTCAAAATGGATTGATATTGAGCATGATTGGTGGTTAAATAAATTTATATTAATTATGTGTCTTGTTTTAAGCAAAGGAATTGCCAGTCGGGATTTGGAGTTGCTATCAGTCGGGAGGACCCGCAGCAGTTTTCGGACAAGCATTGCTGGAATTAAGGTGAGAGAGGGGCTTTCCCAGACACTGTGGTATTTAGGTAAATATTAAGACGTTACGTATCATCTCAAAAATCGGAATTTAGTGATCTCTGGGTCAGTAGTATCGTGACAAATTGTTTGTGTGTGTGGCCACGTATACGAAGGGGACTAGGACCACGTACCTTATGATGCATGATGTCATTGATATGAATATGGCATGATGATATGAATAGTTTTTATTCTTATGCATGATGAATATTTTATATATGATGATGTTAATGTTTGGAACTATGTAAAATGTATGAATGAATAATCCGTGATGGAAGTAAAGTGAGGCGATGGAAATTATGAAAATGTTAATGATGCTGATGAGAATAATGCATTGATATTTAATTAGTGATGAAAGAAAAAGATTTTTGGAGAATGACGCGATGTGATTGACAAGTTTTGGAAATTGTGGAAATGAAAGTGCAAGGAAAGAAATGATAAGACCCGTATGATTGGAATTCAAGACGCGAACGTGACGAGCAGCGAAAGAACTAGCGTAATGTGTACGTGCTCGAGGAACTCTGCAAGGTGTACGATTTACGTGACGTGTTTGTCAGGTTGAGGAGCTTCCCGACGTGACCACTGATCGTGACAACTTCGGAACATCGAGAAAGCGTTAATGTGAAAGATGCGATTAGAAGTCGAGGTTCACCGAAGGGATGAACAAGGGTGACTCGTCCGAAATTAGGATTAAATAAAATATTAATAAAACTTCAAAAGACATTGAATAACGCGGTGAGTTGAGTGTGAAGTAGTGGAGAGGAAGATACCGTGTTTATCTGCGGATACTCAGGTGAGTGATTGTGATAGGGGAGGGTGATGACGGTGAAACGTCAAGTAACCTAGTGTGCTTTTCTAGGCAGAACGAGTCTATAAGTGATTGGGGATTAATACCCAATGGATCGTAGCGTGTTCTGCACCTGGAACTAGAAAAGTAATGTCGCCCCCTTGATCAACTTTGGAACAGTGAGAGGGAACCTGAACGAAGCGGGCAGTCGATTGGTGTTGGGCTCTTGCGATGTCGCGTAAAAAGATGATTGCCATGATGGTCGGCCTGTGCGGTTGTGGCTTTGACAAATAAGTATATTGTTGGATTTCTCGGTTGTTCGACTTGCGTGGGTTAAGGTTCCTATACTCCTGTTTGCTTCCGACTAGGCTTCGGAGGATTGGAGGAGATGTATGTGTGCTAACTAACTCCTCAATGACATTTCTTTAAATTCCTCTGTCATCGTTGGAAAAGCTTGATAAGACTTAATAAAGTAAGATGAAATTATCGTTGGAATAAGAGATTAAAATACAGTACGAATCGTTGAGAAAGGAAATTGGGAAAGGGCAGCCAAGGATGAGACATTATGATGGTTATAAGGTGTGATGTGGCATTGCAAAATAAGTACTGGAAAAGATGAATAAGGAAGAGAGAGAATGATACGAATGAAAGTATCTCTGTAAAATGACGTTGATGTTGATAATGATGATGAGGTGAATTATGTTGTGTATTTTGTTATTTGTATATTGTTGTGTGCTTGTCTTAATATTGTGCCTACTGTAATTCCACCTGTCGACGAGAAATCATTTGGGATCGCTCACTCTCTCCTCTACCCTATTTCTTTTGCTGGTATTCTATACCACACAACGCAGATGGCGTATAGCATCAAGATTCTTGTGAGCCCGTTGGACGATGGAAGCTGGGAGTTGACTCCGGCTGGTTGGAGATGGAGAGGACCCATCAGTATGGAAGTTATTGATCCACTGCTCACGTTTGAAGGATTGGAAATGCAAGACATGATGAATAGGCTCGTGTTGACAGATCAAGAGTTCGCAATGAACCCAACATTTCTCGATGATGACGAAGAAATATTTGAAGACGCTGAGGAGCCTGATGAGTTTCCAGGAGTGCCCAGTGTTGGTGGCGTTCCATAGTATAGGTTTTTAATTATGTCCTATATATGTAATGCACTATCTTGAGATGTACTCGAAAGGATTGGCTCTACCCTGATGTAACCAAGTTATGGGACAGTATGTTTTAGAAATTTTATAACTCTGATAAATGTAATGGGATTTGAAAGTAATATTTGTAGAACGAACTATTTTTATGAAAATGGAAGAAAGAGTTTCAAGCCCGATGTTGATAACATCTCGATTTGGAACTTGATGCGTGAGGTGGGACATGAATGATTTATTTTTATAAACGGGTGTTCTAAGGAGAAAATGTTTTTAAGAGAATGAACACGTGTCCATGTCACCAAGGCTTTTAAAAAAAATTCCCAGATTTTTACTAAATAAAAAGATATTCAGTTTACTAAATCGAGGTGTTACACACGTCACCAATGGTAAAAAAAAATTCCCAAATTTTTATTAAATATAGGTTAATAAATTGGGGTGTTACAACATCAATCATACTGGTGTTTTCTGGGGTAGATCAAAGTCGCCTATAATAGTTCCCGTGATTGTATCATTAGCACAATCAAATCACTATAATACTCTCGTCCATCAATTCTATGAATCTTCACGAAAACGTCCATCAATTCATAGAATCTTCACATCATCTTTCCTAATCCCTAACGTCCACCTCACTTCATAATTATACGTGTTTCTAGTTCATTTTAAGGGTTGTTGATAATCAAGCCTTTAATTAATTTTTCCAATTTGGGTGGGTTTCCTAACTTAGGGTAATTGAACATAAATATAATTAATTAATATTCTATCAATAATGGTAGCATCAACATTCATTCACATTAATAACATTCATTCATACACTATCATTAAATTCTTATGCCTAACATAAATTGATCAAACATCATCTTCATCATTCATTATTTCACATAAGCCCTATGTTCAAGAACCATATAATTTAATTAACATTTAATATACAAACCAAACATACACATATCAAACATATACATATCAAACATAAACATATTAAACATACACAGATATATTTATATCATTATTATTATTATCAAATCCTATTCCTAATTTATGTAAACAACTTCCCCTTACCTCTTTGAAGAGGAGAGATAAAGTATGGTAAATGAGAGGGAAGCTCCAATACACCAAATTGCTCCTAGTTCCTTTCTCCTCTACATTTCTTAAGCCTCTAATTTAGCTCCTAAGACAATACCCCTTTGATTTGTGAAGCTAGGGTTTTGGTGTTGATGTTGGATCTGTGAGGAGAGAGAATGAAATTGGGATTTTAGAGAGGAAAAATGGCAGGGAATTGATGGGAAGGTAATCTATGGTGATAATTTGATGAACTTTAGTGTTACTTTGAAGGTTTGAAGGTTCCTAGGGTTTAGAGTGGAAGTGGGTCGAAACTTTGGAAAAGGATATTATTAGCAACATTCTCATTTTTGTGTTTTTAAAGTATCAGAGTTTTCTCAGAATACTCGAGTATTTTGTCAACTAATCGATTAATTCAATAACTAATCGATTAGTCTAGTTAAATTTTCATCAACTAATCGATTAGTTCAATAACTAATTGATTAGTCCAGTAAATTTTCATTTTTCTATTACATTTTAATGGTTTCTCAGTTACTATTACCTATGTTTAAGACCATAAACATCCAAAATTATAATTTCTAATATTTTCTAATTAATAATAAAACTCAAGATGTTATACAAGGAGATAGCACTAACTAGTGCTTATAATTAGAGACAACGAAAGTAATTGAGTTTGTTAATTTTCGTCCTAATGTTTGGGATAAGAGATTAAAAAATAAAAAAAGGATGGGGTGTAAGCTTCTGGAGCTAATCCAATTCTGATCTTCTTCTATTATAAAAGCAGAAGTAGAGGTTGTAGGCTTTTCTTTTATTGATTGGAGAAATAACCCTTTATTATGCATAAAACAATGTTAGCTTTGAAACATTTTTTGTTGTGAGTATATCTGGTATATCGTGAATTTATTACCTATAAAAATAGCAATATTAAATATTTTCTTACTACTATTATTATTCAATGAGTGGAAATATCTTTACGATTTGTAATAATTGAGTCAGAGTTAATAATTAGTCCTTTCGTCTCACAATATAAGTACTTATGTTAACATATTAAAGAAATTAAGGAAATTAATTACTCATTCTATTTTTATTTATAGGTCATACTTAACCATATCACACAAACCAAAGAGGGTAGTTCTTGAAACTTTGAAAATGTACTTTAACATTAAGATTTAACATTCTTAAAATGTAATCGAAATTTCACAGTGTACTGTTTCATATTACTGAACAAAGGTAAATAAGAGAAAAAAATAAATGTCTTCTTCAAAATACAAAGTGACATAAAAATAGGATAACAAAATTATTCTATAATGTGACTAATGAAAAGGACTGGAGGGAGTAATATTGTTTGTGGCATTAGAATTGATAACATTAGGTTCAGTACTGATATGTTTCATACACAAAGATTAGACTAGATAGAGCCGAACATAATTGGTTTGGTTTCGCCTAGTCCCATGGTCCCATTTATAAACAATTCAACATTATTCAAACCTCTTAAACATTCCCTCCCAGCTTGGAAATAGTTTGAAACGAGGGAATGGCAAGAGTTGTGTGTAATTCAGACTCCTATGACTATCTCTTGAATTGATCACTAAGACCACCACGACTTTTCATCATTACTATAGCATACTAACTATCATAAAAAATATTAGGTAAGGATTGGGAAATCATCTTTGAACACACACTCCCTAAGGGATCGAAACTCTTGTGCGGTCAGTGTTGCTCCTCGTTAGCGGGGAACGATCGTGACTGAACCGAGGCAAAGCTTCGAGCTCCGAAGTTCCCGACATGAGCCCGGCACGATCACGGACCGGTAACGGCGCCGGCGAGATCCATGGAGAGAGAAAAGGCTCATGGGTGTGAGAGCAATGAATGAGGGAGAGCTATGGGGGTTGTGGCCCGTGGTGGTTCGATCGGCGGCCACGATGTCGGTGGTCTCAGGCGGCGGTTGTGGCGGCCGACAATGGAGAGAAGAGAGAGAGAGAGAGAGACCAAGCTAAAGGGGAAGAGGGAGAGAGATAGGATGGTGGTGGTTAGTGGTGGGTAACGGTGGTGGTTTGTGTGGAGGTGGCGGCCGGAGGTGGTATGGTGGTGGAGAGGGAGAGGGAACCGATTAAGAGGGAGGAGAGAGAAAAAGCAAGGCCAAGGGGAAGGAGAAAGGGAGAGAGAGAGGCTGGCCGTGGGGAAGGAGGAGGGACGGTGGCGGCGGCTTTGGGCGGAGATGGTGGCGGTCGGAGTTGGAGGAGGGAGGGAGTTCGGAAGGAGAGAGAAACAAGGGAGGAGAATGAATGGGGAAGGGGGTTTTCCCCGCGTTTTAAAGCCAACCAGACGATTTTCGCTTAAGTTCGCTTAAGCGAATTGGCCTCAGTACTGTCACAAACGATTTTCGCTTAAGCGAAATCTGTTCGCTTAAGCGAACCCCATCTGTGCTGCTACTGGAACATTTTCGCTTAAGCGAAATATTTTCGCTTAAGCGAAATGTGCAGATACTGCTAATTAATTTTTCTATTTTTCTTCTATTTTCTTCCGAACTTCAAACCTCTATAACTTCTTCGTTCACCGTCGGATCTTGCTCAAATTTGACGAGTAGATTCCTAAAATTCATATCTTCATATCCAACGGTGAAAATTGTGTTTGGAGTCATAAATCTTTTATTTTAATTTTTCCCCCTTGTTATTATATTTATTATCGAATTACCTATTTTCTGGCCCGATCCTAACTTCGATTTAACGCTCCTTTCTCCTCTAATTCGCTTATTATTATTATTATTATTATTTTCTTCTAATGTTAGAATCCTCATTGGGAATACCTATTTGTGGTTTGTTATTTTCATTTTTAATTATTCTAATTATTATTTATTTATTTATCTTCAGGTTTAAAATTTGGGATATTACATTCTTCACCTTCATTATTAAGACCAAAAGAGCTATTTGGCACACAATAATAATTAATTATGCAGGAGCTAGAACAAGGCACAAAGAAACTGAATAAAAAAAACACAAAAGCAAGACATAAGACTGATATTTACCTTTTTGAGTGCATCAACAAGCAATTTTTCATCGAAGACTAGGTCATCAATGTCGTCATGTATAGAATCTTTTATATTGTATATATCTATTTCTAATCGTAGTCAAGCAACCAAAAAAAGAAAAACAAAAACCAAATATAAACGGACCATCTGCAAAAATTATATGCCAATCTTAATGGCCTGCAAAGAACGTTGTCTTGTAGGATTTGGACAAATACTGATAATGAAGGGTGAAAATGGCTTATTTAACATATATTTGTGAACCTCGAGGTAGAGTTGAGCATGACCTAATAGATTGAATTCAATATTCAACCAGAAACACATGTATTTCATCAATCATTGATCCTTAGGAACAGTAATGTGAACTTGAGGCACCTCTCCAGTTTCTAGAATGGGGTTTCTCTTCATCTTCTTGGCTTGTTTATACTCACCAACAAAATAGTATGCAAACCCCCAAACCGAGAGTATCAAGGATACCCCCTTCTCTGCTTTAAATTTTTCTTTGTAAAAAACTACTGCCAGTACTTCAGTTATTGGCAACATCACAGCAATTATATTACCAGACAATAAAGATGAAGCACAATAGATAAGTCCAATTGCTCCTAAGAAGAAAGCTTGCCATAGTATAGCTGTCCCTACTAGCACAACATAGTAATTAGCTTCACCAAGTCCAAAATGTTTTGCTTCTCTAGAAATTACCTGCAAATTAAAATACTCATAATTCAGAAGCTCTACATTAATAATTAGATAACAAAAGAAGGAAAAACAGTTAAATCTTAAGACCATGGTTATAATTTATCTGTTGCAATTGTGGTTATGTTGTTCATACTGTATACTGAAATTATGGGAAACTAGCCATGCAGTTGCAAAGATAACCAAAACCGCAATATTGAAACTATAATTATGGTGGCGGACTGCAATTTAGAACATTGATTAAGGTAAAATAAAATAACCTTGAAGTCATTGTTGATGATCATGCCAACAATGTTAAAGAGACTAGCAAACGTGCCAATAACGAACTGAATCTCCAAGACTAAAGAGTAAGTCATAGCCTGCTCGGTCTTCTTGTATGCGAGTTCCACCAAAGGCAAAACAAACCCATACAAAGCTGCAGCCACTAATGTCATAACAAAACCCATCACATATCTGGGACATCAGTACCCCGTGTAGTAAGCCTTTAATTTTCTCCTCCATTGGTGTAGTATCCTCTGTACATTCATGAAAATAATTCAAGATTAATAAACAGGACACTCAATTAAAATATATCGCAAACTTGTAATAAAGACGTAAAATGAAAAATTAGACAAAATAAACTAGACGGGAAATTGATGAAATACCTTGTCACTTCCATAGGTTTGTGACGAGATTTTTACCAAATCGAAATCTGAGTGGTGTGAATCGCGAAATCAATAGATTATGCAAATAAATTAACATTATGATTCAAATTAGGCCTAAATAAAATGAGAAGGAGGATAAAATCAAACAAAACCCCAAATCAAAAAGAATGAAGAGTGAAATCAAACTCACCAAACAGAACCCCATCTCTGCTTCACGAATAAGGGTTTTACCTTTATTTTTCTCTTTGTTTTCTTCTTCTTTTCTGCTTCGTGTTGATAGGGTGAATGTTTGTTTGAAGGCGGTGCTGTCGTTCGAGGTGGAGAGCTAGAGGTAAGGGTCGCGATCAAAGGCGGTGGTTGTCGTTCGCAGCAGCGGTGTAGACGGTGGTTGTCGTTCTGCTTTGTGAGAGATTGAGAGAGAGGAGTGAGGTCGGTGGGGAAGAAGCTTGCGACTCGCAAGTGAACCAAGAGAGAAGAGGAAGAGACTCGCAAGTGAGAGAGGGAGGAGAAGACCAGATGAAGGAAAGGAAGAAGACGACGCCGGGAGCTGGCAAACGAGCGACGACGAGTGGCGGCGATGTGGCAGCGGAAGGACGAATATGGAGGGAGCCGCAATTGTGGAATAGCTCTAGGGTTGTGAAGATGAGACTTGAGAGACTGAGAGTGTGGCTGCTGTGAGTGAGTTTAGAAGCTTCTGGGTTAAAATTAAGTGTTTTGAAGTTAAAAAAGTATTTAATTATTTAATTATTTTATTTTTTATTAAAAAATTATTTAATCTTTTTGGCAACGATAATGTCGTTGCAGAAAACATGTGTTTTGCAACGAGTTTTTAAGTCGTTGCAGAAAACATGTTATTTGCAACGATTTTTTAAGTCGTTGCAAAACACATGTTTTCTGCAACGACATTTTTAAGTCGTTGCAAAACACCTGTTTTTAGCAACGACTTTTTTAAGTCGTTGCAAAATGTCGTTGCAATAAAGGGTTTTTTGTTAGGTCCAGTGAGAATGTTTTGATAATGACAAAGGTTTTGAACAAGCTAGAAGTGTTTGTGATCAAGCTCAAGTATGAAGAAGTTCATCAATCAACAACAATCAACAAATGATGAAGAGAGAGCAAGCTCATGAAGATTCAATTTGTGTTTAATTGTAATATCTTTAATTTGAGTCTTTTATTTTAATGAGTTTGGGTAGAGTCTTTAGAGGGTAGTGAATCTCTATCAAGGTCATCATTATATCATAATTTGAGTTTTCAGTTAACCTAAAAACAATAGGTGGCTTAAAGGTTTGAAAGAAAAGGTTTAGTTTTGAGAAAACAAGTTTTTAATTGACTTTAGCAGTGGTTAATCGATTAGGAGGAGTGGTTAATCGATTAACATGTTTTTTAACAGTGTTTAATCGATTAACATGATGAGTTAATCGATTAACACCTGCAGTGCTGGTTTTTAAAATACGTTTTTCACTTCTCAAAATCAGTTTTTAATGTTACTAACTTTTGGGTATTCTATATAAATCTTTTCCTAACCTTTGTGAATCATTAGAACACATTAGAACAATTCTCATATCAATTTTTACAAAGATCAAAGCCACACTATTCTCTCTCACTTTTCATAGATCAAAGCTTTTAACTTTCACATTCTTTGATCAAGAATCTTTGAATCTCTTATGTTGATATTTTCATAGCTATTGAAAGAGATTCATAGGATTGTTATTGTTTTCAATTTGGTTGTAATCATTGCAAGGAGGCAAACATTCTACAACATAAGGAAGCCTTGGTGGTTGTTCATCAAGCAAAGTTATCTTGGAAGTCTTGTTGTGTTAACAAGCAATTGGAAGTCTTGGTGTGAGGCATCATCAAGCAAGTGGAAGTCTTTGAAGCATCTCAAAGCAATTGGAAGACTTGTTGTGGGGATATCAACAAGCAAGGGAAGAGGTTAGATTAGATTCAATAGGGTTGCAAGACAAGAGTGTGGTATCTCTTGGAGGCTATCAAGAAGTGAGTCTTGAGAGGCATTTGCTTGTAATTTGAGAACTCTAATTCCTCATAGTGAAGAATCTCTCTCGGTTGAAGAGGGGACTGGATGTAGCTTTCAAGTGGATGAAAGTGAACCAGGATAAATCTCTGTGTCGTATCTCTATTCCTTTAACTCTTTACATTCAAGTCATATCATATGTTCTTGGTTGAAAACCTAGAAAAGATTGATTTTCATAATTGATTGAATTGAATCTTAATTGTGCAAATTGATTTTGGGAAAATCATTTTCATAGCCTAGGTAATCAATAAGAATATTGGTGTTAATCAATTCCGCTTTATCTCTGATCATATGTGTTAATTGATTGATTTTCGTATTTGAGTGAAAAGTGATTTTTCAGTTTTAACAGTGATTAATCAATTAACTAAAAGTGTTAATCGATTAACCAAAATCAAGCTTTCGTAAATAATCGATTAACCTGTTTGATTAATCGATTAACTAAGTGTTTTTAAAGGGTTAATCAATTAATAAGATTTGTTAATCGATTAAGAGCTGAGAAATTTGTAAAAATCATTTATTTTAATCGTTTCGATTTGTTTCTTTCGAAAATCTTTCAAGGTTTCTTTAACACCTATTCAACCCCCCTTCTAGGTGTTCTCCTAGTGTCTCCTAGTTATTTCACCCACCGATTGTAGTTCTTACATTTTTTTTGTAGTGCCATCACTTAAGAACTCCATAGTTAAGCGTGGTCAACTTGGAGAAATTATGTGATGGGTGACCTTCAGGAAATTTTCTCGTGAAGCATGTGATGCTAAAAAGACCCGTGTTGATATCTGGGGATAATCATCAATCCATATTGCAGCCAGGAGTGTTACACTCTATTTTTATTTATATGTCAAACTTATCCATATCACACAAATCAAGGAGGGTAGTTGCATGTCTTGCAACTTTAAAAATGTAATTTAACATTAGAATTTTAACTTTTTAACTTGCATTGGAAATTTCATAATGTATTGTTTTAATTTAATGAACAAAGGGCAAAGAAGAGAAAAGCAATAAGTGTCTTCTTCAAAATAAAAAGTGATTTAAAAATAGGATAACTTAATTATTTTATAAGGTGACATATAAAAAGTACTAGAGTGAGTGATATTATTAGTGGCATTAGAATTGATAACATTTGGTATGATTTTTCAAAATTACACCTATAATTATCATTGAAACTCTAAAAAGTGTTGAGTAAATAAATGTATTTGCAAAAATAAGCAACTAATGTCATTGAAAATTTGATTATTGACTTATAAATTAAGGCAAGATGATAACACTAACTAGTAGGGCTTATATTTAGTGACAAAGTAAGTGATAATTGTTTTAATTTCAGTCCTGAGAACAGAGGTTAAGAGACTAAAAAAAGTAAAAACATATGGTGTGTAAGCTTCTGGAGCTAATCCAATTCATATCTTCATCTATTATAAAAGCAAAAGTAGAAGTTGAAAGCTTTTCTTTTATTAATCGGAGAAATAACCCGTATTATGCATAAAACAATGTTTGCTCTGAAACATTTTTTGTTGTGAGTATATCTGGTATATTGTGAATATATTACTTATAAAAATAGCAATATTAAATATTTTTTACTACTATTATTATTCAATGAGTGGAAATATCTTTACGATTTGTAATAATTGAGTCAGATATAATAATTAGTCTTTTCGTCTCACAATATAAGTACTTATGTTAACATCTTAAAGAAATTAAGGAAATTAATTACTCATTCTATTTTTATTTATAGGTCATACTTAACCATATAACACAAACCAAGGAGGGTAGTAACATTTCTTGAAACTTTGAAAATGTACTTTAACATTAAAATTTAACATTCTTAAAATGCAATCGAAATTTCACAGTGTATTCTTTCACATTGTGACACCCTTGTTTTATATCTTGAAAATAATAAATATTTCCAAATATAGAATACTTGCTATCCAAAAATTTGGTCTAGAAAAATTTTCCTTTTTAACTTATACTTGCTCAATTATAAACACATTTAACCTTGACGAATAATTTGAATTCGGCTTAATAGTACCTTAATTACAAAAGCCTCTTGAGATAACGCCTTTTTAATATAATAAAACATATCCGTAGCGTTGATTAAAAACATATTAATTGTCTCTTGAGTTTAATCGGTTTTGTAGAACATAATCTTATTTGCCGAATCCTTTTTAACCAAAATCAGAGTATGCGGAAGTAAAAGTAATACTTGTGGGGCACTGCTGAGGTAAAACACCATATATATATATATATATCATAAGATAAACACCCCCACCAGTATCAAAGTAGCAAGTATCAAAGTCAAGATAGCAAGTTTTAGTGAAACATATACATAACTAGCTGCTCAAAATAAACCTCACTCTAAGACCTCTCAAAAATATGTACAATATATAACAAAGTCAAAATAGAAGTCCCAGAGCAGGTCATCCATGTCCTCAGCAGCTCCTCTGATCCTCTGCAGCTCTATCCCTAGACCTCTGAGTACGAGTGGCAGATCGAAAACGAAAACTATGAAATCGATGCACTGGTCGAGCCGGGGGCGGTCCTCTATATGAGTAAAAGGGTGGAACATGCATAGTATAGACTATAGGGATCCTAAACCTATGAGGTCGCACCCGAACCAAAGGGTTAGGGTGGTAGAGAGTAATCTCCACCTCTCCCTCAAAGGTGGCTCGGTGCTCCTCGTAAGTCCATATACCACTAGGGATAGGACGTATCTCGATGCAGGCTAGGTATCTGGCCATCACCTAAACAGGGCATAGGGAGTAAGTATACACATATACATAATCAATAAAGACTAAAATACAAATACAAGTATATCATGGATAGACAATAATGCAAGTTGTAGTGTCCTTGAACACTAGATGTCCTTAACCCTCTAAGCACTCAAGATTATGGAAATCAGGAGCCCAAGAAAGGATCAAGTATTAATGTGTGACTTGTGGTATTTCTGCAGTTCCAGTTGGGAAAAGCAGGTTCTCCCTAGTCAGCGTGTGTGTGCAGAGTGTCAACTTAGGGATGAGAGTACTTACCTGAAACCCTAGCTGTGATGAGCTATTTATAGGGTTTGGAGGAGGCTGATATGGGCCGTTTGGGCCCTGTATCAGGGTTGAGCTGAACCAAGATTCTGTTGAGATAATATCGGACGATTATGCTTCTAGAATTTGGATAGGATCAGCTGAAGATCTCATGTCTAGGCTGTTGGGAGAATCTAGGAGAGATCTGCGGAAGGGATTTGGCATGAACATATCAAAGTTTTAAAGTGTAAAATAAATTTTCCTGATTTAATCTTTTCCTAAGAATTTTACGTAAAACAAATCAAAATGTTTTTCCATCAAGATAGGAATTTGATTTTTCAAGAATAATGAACCTATCGACACACCGTCACATCAATATTGTTGATGTGATACCTTGACTTATGCATATATAAATGCCTTCCTTGTATGATAAGCAAAATTTCTAAACATAGGTGAACGCATACATGTTTTTCGGCATATCCTTTTGATTTTATAAATGCATAAATGCACAAACGAATTTCCCGAACGCTATTCTGATTTTCATAAAGATACACATACTTTGAATGTATGGGATTTTAATTATTGAACTTTGAAACCATACAAAGTGGTTGCTTTTATCGAAGTTTTTATCATGGCATGAAAATTTTCAAGCTCTTCTTGGATTGCATTTGAAATGTGTACAAATTTTCTAGGATGTGTATATAGATTTAGACCTGAATTCTAGGGCTGATTCAGGTAGATCAGGATTGGATTAGAATCAAGTAGAGATTGCCAAGTTAGTGGTTGCAATTATGCGCTGATATGAAATGTTGGTGTGCATATTTGAATTTTGATTGTTATGTATGTGCTAACTGTTTACTTGACAATGAGTGTGATTGTTTAGGACTTAAGAATGGTACCTCAGTTGTAGATCACTAGGTAGATGGCGATTAGATCTCTATTAATGCTGCCGTTTAGATCGAGTATAGAAATAGTTCTGGGTTGTTTTGAATGCGGCAGTTATTAAGTGATAGTGTCATTTGTAAACCTGACAATGACCATATCATTAATGGATATGAGATTTAGATTGATACCCCGAATCTTACATTTATTAATGATTGATGTCATCTGAGGACTATAAATGGCACAAGACCAATCAAGCCTAGAATGTAGGAACCAATTTGATTAGCACCCTTTCCAGATGTTTAAAGCAAAATGTCCCCAGAAGACGTTAGAAGCCATCTCCAATCTATTGGAGAAATTGCTCTTGATTTTAGAAACCTGAGGTTTATTAAAAGTCTTTTTATTAGAACTCTTGCAATGTTTGACCGACATCGGAGTAAACCTCAAAAACCTTAGAGCATTTTGCTTCTAGTCTAACCAAACTAAACCACGATTTGTATTCTTCATTGGATGCATGAGTCCGGTGGCCTACTTAAGCAAGGTAGTATGTCGATTCAAAGTGGGGTAGTAGAACCTAGTGCAGTGTGCATCGTAGTTTAGAAAACCCTTTGTTGGGATGGTTCTCCATTTGAAGGCATTGAACGGAATTTCGGGGACGAAATTCTAATAAGTGGGGGAGAATTGTAACATCCCTAATTTAATTTCCAAGCCTAATTAGTGAGTTAATAGGTTTATAGTGTAGATAACGGGTAGATTAATTGCTTAAACAATTTTGGGAGCTAGGTGAGTAGTAATTATAAGCACTAGGGGTTGTGTAGGAGACATTAGTAGCAATGGGCAAGATTATCTAAGCGGAATCGGGGGTTAAATCGGCGTTTTAGATGTTAGAAATCAACCGAAAAGAGAAAATTAGGAATTTATTATAGGATGCTAAGAAAATAAATTCCACCGTTGGATATGAAGTTTAAGGGATTAAGAAGCTTGTCTAAAAATTTGGACCCGGTCCGACGGTTAATGAAAAAGTTACGGCGAATCGAAGTCTGGACTTACTGGTGCACGCCCAGGCGCACCGGTGCACGCCCAGGCGCACCAGGGTGCATCAGATGCACCAACTCAGTAGCTTTTTCGCCCAGGCGCAGCATCTCGTGCGCCCAGGCGCGCCCCGTGCACATCAGTTACTCATCTGGCGCACCAGATCTGCGCCACACCCCCACCAGCCCCACCAGCGTGCGCGCCAACCCGTCCAGCAGCACCAGTTGGTGCGTGACTCGTGCTCAGGCGCGCGATGCCCGCGCCCAGGCGCGCGCGATCAGATGCACCATTTTCAGCCATCAAATTTGAACTTGGGCACCAAGTCTCCCAATCCCAGCCACACGTTTTGGCCAGCACAAGATAAGGGGCATCCAAAAACAACAATAAACCATCACCACCAACACACCTTCTTCTTCCTCTTCCATCATGTTTCTCCTTCCCTCTCTCCATGGATTCTAAGAACCAATCAACACCATCATCCACTCTCTTGATCCAAGAGCAAGCACCATCATCATTCTCATCAACAACTTCCACCAACCAAGAACCAAAAAGCAACAACACACCCTCACCCAAAGCACCATGGCCTCACCTTCTACATCTTCATCATGTTTTCCCTCATGGGTCCAAGAACCAACAACATAACACCATCACCCTCAACCACCCCATGGATCACCACCACCATCAACCTTGCTAGTATTTCAAGCACCAAAAACCACCCAATAAATTCCTAATAATTCGTGGCCTCCTCCTCTAGTTTCCCTTGAACTTCTAAACTTCATAACTATGAGGGGGCACACATACACATGCCTTTATCATGGGAGCCAAGGTCACCCATCATCACCGGAGAATATACACACCATGGGTATGGGGTTTGAGGAGTCTAGGACTTAAGGAGAAAAGCTAGGGCTTGGGATACTTCAAGTGAGGTGTGGGGAAACTCAAGGGCTAAAAGCAAGCTTGGGACTTGAGGTCTTGACACCCTCTCACCGGGGTTAAGGTAAGAGGGGTTTGTGTTACCTTTGCTAAGGATATAGATTCTAGGTTGTTGTAATGATGACTAGGTGTAGATAATTGATTCGGTGAATAAACTATGGGATATTTAAACTATAAAATGCATGAAATGAACCTTAGGGCATAATTGCTACTAAATGTGTAGAATATAGGTGTATTAAGTAAAAAGTTAAGGACCCTAGGGAGTTGACTTAATTTATAGTACCCTGGGACATACCTGTGTATGTCGACTGTTGTGTTTACCATCTGTTGATTGTTATTCGTCATTGATGTATGTTCATATCGTGCTTGGTTTGGTGGCTCGTAAAGCAAATAATGGACTAATTGTTAACGTAGGCAAGTCATATAGGAAGGGCTAAGTAATAAAAGAGAAATTTGAATTTAATGGAAAATTATGAGCGAGTAATTAAGGAATGGATTAAGTGTAAAAAGCTCGGAAAAAGGGAAGTGATGTTTATTATTAAATGAATTATAAGTTAGAGGATGGTGATTGTGTGACAAGGAACCTTGATGGATGCCGTGCTTGATTTAATTTGTTAAGTGTAAATGTGACCATAACGGTTATATGTTAATATGTGTTATTGAGATGATGTTTGTGCTTGAATATTCATGAGATGTGATGTTGATTAGAAACCAAGGCAAAGAATGGTAATCAAGTATAAATTAAATGATAATGGAAAGTGCATTTGAATTGAGTATTGGTGCATTGATAGACTAGGTGCCCCTGCCGGGTGTATCAAAGTCCCAAGGGCCAAGTGCTCACCAGGCCAAATGCCCATTAGGTCCAAATGCCCTGTTAGGCGTCAATGCACCAAGACTTAATTCACTGCCGAAATAAAAGATATAAAATGTGTTGGAAATGTGAAAAAGAGAATGAAATCAAATAACTGCAATGTACAATGATAAGTGGAAAATATGATAGCATAGCTTGACAGGGTGAAGCCTTTTGGGTGTAAAAGTCCTGGTTGAGCGAGAGACCCTTGGGTGTTCCAAATGCCTGGCAGGAGCATTAAAATCCTAGTGATGCAAACCGATTGTAACCGGGAGTGTTACCCGGACGCAGTAAGACGTGACCACGCATGGGTGCGGACGCAGTAGGTCGTGACCAGGGGAAAGAATGAAAATGAAATATACCCGGACGCAGTAAGACGTGACCGCGCATGGGTGCGGACGCAGTAGGTCGTGACCAGGGGAAAGAATGAAAATGAAATATACCCGGACGCAGTAAGACATGACCGCGCATGGGTGCGGACGCAGTAGGTCGTGACCAGGGGAAAGAATGAAAATGAATTATACCCGGATGCAGTAAGACGTGACCGCGCATGGGTGCGGACGCAGTAGGTCGTGACCAGGGGAGAATGAAAATGAAACATACCCGAGCGCAGTAAGTCGTGACCAGCACGTTAGTGCGGACGCAGTAGGTCGTGACCAGGGACAAAAAAGAAAAGAGAAATGTGAGTTTAATGGAAGAAAAGAGAATAAAAAGGCTTTATGAAAATAATGATATATATATATACGTGAGTTGGTAAATTATGAGAATGGAATTTGGAATATAGAAAATGTTAATGCATATGGAATTGAAAAGTAATTTAAGGTTGAATGTAGAATTGCTAGGAAGGTAGTATGGACATAGGACTTATTTTACTGAAAATGAGCTTGTATGTAATTACCTGAAAAGGAATATTAGGTTAATAGATAATTTCTATTGTGATAGGGCCTAGTTTGTCAGCTATGCTTCTTAGAATCTATTTTCCTTAGTACTGTGTAATGCTACCCTTCTTGCTATATTTTTATAGGTACCGAAGGAGCATACACAAGTCTGGCCGAGCAGGTGTACATTCCACCACGTGGAATGTATATAGTATTTAGCGACCATCTATCGGTCATGAGTTATTTTGGGAAGTTTATTGTATTTCAATTTCTTTGTCCTTTTGGAAAACTAAGATTTTGGGAAGTTATTTGTATCCCTTTTGAACTAATGTTCTAAGTGGACTGAACAATATTTTGGGCCCTGCTGGTCTCTGATGTACTTAAATGTGCTTCGGATAAATTTTACAGGTTAAAGTAATATTTTGGAGATGCCTTTCAAACAAAGAAAGCTCCGTTCAATTTTACGGAGAAGTTTTATAAATGAACAACAGGATTATGAGTTTTTATATGAATTGGAACTAATCAAGTGGTTTTCATCAAGAAATTTTCAAATCACTATTTTAATATTATGGGTAATTATTCTAGGTGTTACAACGGATCATCGATTAAATTACATATATAGATGGGTAGAGGGAATTAAGAAGGTTATTTAAGATTGAACGATCGGATCTTGAGTTATCGAACCGAGAAGATTGAGATTCCACACTCTTTTTCTTCCTCTAAGCCTTTCCCGTCCCTCCGTTCCTCTTTGTTTCTTCTTCCTCCGTTTCTCTTTCTCTGCTCCCGTTTCAATTCCTTTCTTTCTTATGTTAATTTATTTTATTTTTTTTTGTTTGATGGTTTTACCGTGGGGTGGGCTTGGGTAGCTTAGGATATATTACTATATTTTTTTGTGTTTTGTTCTTATTTGTGAGTCTGTGTGTAGATATTTTGGATTATAACTAAAAGTTTCACGATAATAAAAATAAAATACATTTAAATATAACAATATTGTAATACTCAAAAGTGATTGAAATATAATAAAGCTACTGCTCCCTACATATAGCTATTGCGTAAGAAAAAGTATAAAAATTCAAATGTAGATACATTTTATCAATCTTGATATTAAACTTGATAAAATATAATATTTATAATTTTGAAATAGAAGATCATTATATATAACTTGTACTAATAATATATTAAAACCAGTCCAGAAGTTAAAAATAAAACAGCCTCCGAACGCTATGAAAATTTAAAGGGAAGCTCAAAATATTAAATTAAACATATCTTTCTAAAGAAATTATTTATAAAAATGTCTCTAAGGCTTGCCACTTGAGCTCCCTGTTATAATGTTAATTAAATTAGATAAAAGTACTATTTTATTTTTGAAAAACGTATAATAACAAATTTACACTTATTTTTGACTAGAAAACATATTTAAATTATAATGATGAAATCAAAATTTTATTACGACACTCAAATATTGAAAACATCAAATTAAATCATTTAATTACTTTATTCTTAATTTTCTATTATTATACGTTTCTAACACTACAAGATCCCTTTTCAACACTCATTTAACCTTGTTATTATTATTACTATTATTCCAATCGCGCTATTATTCTAATTATACTTGGGATTAAAATTTGGGATGTTATGGGACCATGGGACTAGACGAAACCATTTAACACCCGTATTTTCCTTAATCATTTTCAGTATTTAAAAATGAAATAGAAATTATTTATTGGATTTATTGAATAAAATTTTAAACTTCATGATTAAATTTAATTTGTATTTTGATTTGATTTTCATGAATTTAGTTAATTGTAAATTTTTGTGTTTTAATTATTTTAAAACCGTGGGAGTATATTATTTTAGATTTTTATTTTGTACTTCCTTTAAAGTGGAGAAGAAAAATTTTATTTCCCTTTCTCTATGAGTGCTACGGCCAAACCATGTAGGAGGGAATAAAATTTTGAGTTTAAGAGCCAAATTCAAATTTTCAAATATACCCTAAACCTAAAGGGGACATGTATTTAATGCTTTGATTAATTATGTTCCCCACTAACTTAAACACCATTAAAACCTAGGGTGGCTATCATTAAGAGCCTAATCTAGTATGTCTTGAACCTAGATGACTAAAAAAATTGCAAATGAACCCCTTTTGCTTCTTGATAGAATCGAACCCCATATTTTAGTGGTGTACCCCAATTAAATTTTTGCAACCAAGCCCCTCTTGCTTCTTAGGAAATTCGAACCCCCCATTTTAAGTAGAAGACCCCAACCTAGTTTTTCTACATAAACTCCCCATGTCCTAAGACTACCCCCTTATGTCTTAAGTCTTAGAAACAAAAAAAAAGAAGAAGAAGTGAGAAGAGGAGAGGAGGTCGAGGAAGAAGAAGGAGATGAACAAGGGGAAGATTTGATTTTTCTTGCTCTTTTCATTGATTCTTCATAGGTAATGACCCTAAGCTTCTTGTTCTTCATCTTTCTCATTTTTATTTTCGGTTTCTTCAAGGTTTGTCAAGATAGAATTTTTGTTTCATGAACTAAGCCTCATGAATGTTTGTTTTTAAGCTTTCTTATGCCTTTTCATACTTGTTTCTACTTGTATTTGAGTTTGGAAACAAAAAAATGGACATGCATCAAGTGAGATGATGCTCACGGTTTTGGTCCCTTTTTGTTTCAAATCATTTTTGTTCATTGATTTAAGTTTTTATGCTTGATAATGAGTTGATTTATTATGCTCTTGAGTTATTTGTTATTGATTTACAAAAAAATTTCCAATTTCCTCAATGCATGTCACGGCTAGGGTTTGATTTGGGGGAAAATAATTTTGTTTTGTTTTGCACAGAATTGATTTCTGATTTGTGGCATTTAAGTAGTATATTTTTATATTTTTAGTTTAGTTTCATGAAAAATGAAATTTTTATTTGGTGCATGCAAAGAGGACCATACGGTTTGGTCATTTTTAGTTGAGAAATAATTTGTGTTCTTTGATTCTTAAATTATAATGCTTGAATATAAGTGTGATAATGTTGTTTATGAGTTTTGTGTGTTTGATTTGCAAAAAATTCCTTTATTTTCTATATGCATGTCACGGCCTAAGGACTAATATGAGGTAAATGAATTTATTTTTATTTGCATGTCATGGATTGATGATTATTAGTATATATTAAGTGTATTTTTGAGTTCTCGTCAAAGAATGCATGAAAAATGGAATTTTGTGATGAATTGTTTTATTTTTAGGCCATACGGTTTTGAGGAGGAAATTATGTAAGTAAGTTTAATAATTTTTATTGGATGATTTTTGATAAGAGTGTGATTGATCTAAGTATGTTTATGTGCTTTGACATAAATGTATATGCTTTATTTTATATGTATGTAATTTGGCCAAACAATGGAAAAAAATAATAAAATGATTTTTGATTTTCAAGGGTATAGGTTTACGTTTTGTTCTTGCATGTAGGTGTGCATTCGGTTTTGGCATGGAAAATTAGGTGAATGAGTTTATTTTGCATATGTGTTGGTGATTTGTTAAGTTCAATCATTTTCGTAAGTGTATCCTTGATTTTCATAAAGGAAATGAATAAATAAAATTGTTTGGAAAAGTTTTGTGCTTAAATGTGTATATGTGTGTGCATTCGGTCATGAAAGAAAGAAAGAGTAAATGGTTTAGTTTCATGAAAATAAAATTTGTGTTTGAATACTTGGATTGAATTAAGATGGTTTATGTGTTTTAGGTTTGAAATCTTTGGCTTGTTTTCTTTGACTCCATTCGGCCATGTAGTATAAATAGGCCTAGGAAATTTAGTTGCATGAAAACAAATTTGTGTAATGATTTTTGAAAGGAATTAAGTTGTTTAAGGCAAGAAAAACAAAATGTGTTTTGGTAATTTCTTTGGTTCAATTCGGTTTGAGAGTATGTGTATGTCTAAGTGGTTTTGTTTTGTGAGAATGAAATTGCATAATAATATATCAAGTTGCCTTAGTTGATTCAAAGTGTTTGAACTTGTAATCCTTGGTTTATTTCATTTATTCAATTCGGTTTCATTGGATTAAAGTAGGTATATATGAAAATAAAATTATTTGGAAATGATTATGTTTTCTCTAAGTGAGTAAGTGTTGGTTAATTGATTATGTGCTTGAATTTAATTGATTAAGTGTTGTTTCAATGCTTTAAAATTGTTAGAAAAATTTATGAACATTGTTTTGTCTTTGTGTATGATTCGGCCAAGGTAAATTAAATAGGATAGGAATTTATTTGATAAGTGTTAAATGAAATTTGAAAAGTGTAAGACTTGTGTGGAATGATTTGTGAAGGTGTTGTTGTCGATCATTTGGATTTTTAAACTACATTTGATAGATGTTTGGTTATGACAGTAGCTTTAGAAATTAAATGATTTTAAATTTGATTTCTTTGATTTATTTGGATTTGATAGCCTATGTTGGTGGCTGTCCAAGTTTTGTTTTATGTTAAAAAGCTTGAATTTTAAAGTGTTAAAGTGTTGGTTTTATACTAAGGAATGTTTGGAAGTAAAAAGTGCTTTTGTGTAATTTTTGGAAATTTTAAAAAGTGATTTTTGGAAGCAGTATCTTGCTGTCCAGAATTGTTTAAATTTGTTTTTCAACTTTAAAAATGTGTTCAGGTGAATTAAAGTAAAGCTTTTAAGTGGTATTTGATTTACGAAAAAGTCGGATTGAAAACGGTGAATTTTTCGGTGTTTTCGGAGTTGTTTTGAGGTGCTGTCCAAGGTGGACCAGCAGCTCATATTCGTTTTTAAAAATTATTTAAGGATTATTTTCAAAGTTTTTTAATATATTTAAATGGTGATTTTATCTGGAAACGATTTAAGAAAAAGGAAATTGAATATTAATATATTATATTTGAATTGAGGAATTAAAGGTGTTGCCGTGGATCGTGATCGCGGAGATCAGAGTTTCGTGGATTCGCAAGGAGTTTCTAATCAAAATCAAGGTGAGAATAATAGCTTATCTGGAATGTATGCCATGGGCAATTGTGTTTAGTTTCGATTGTTTAAATCGGAACCATGATCGAATAAGGTTGATTAGTGTGAGGGCAATTGGTCTGTGATTGTCTGGCTCCTCGCACGAAAGACTAAGATCACTATTGCATTTATGTGTTATTATTTGATTGAGTTATGTGAATATAAGAATATGATTACATGATGCCTGCTCATGCATAATGATTCATGTTGTTATATTTTGTTTAGCATGATGCATGACATTAAGCATGAAAATAAAGTATTGACAGTATGTGTGGTGTAAAGCAGAAATGAATTCTTTGCTAAGCGAAACGATGATTATGGATATGACGAATGGAGCTGGCCAAATGTGCTGTATGTCGTGGATCCGAGCCTTGATCAGTTAAGAAAGCGATATTGGAAAAGTCTGGATAATAAGGAGAACTTGTGTAATTAGAGGTCGAAGATCACCGAAGGGGTCGTCCGACCATAGGATTAATTAAAATCTTTAATAAGACTGATACATAATAATGAAAGATAATAATTATATGCGGCGAGATGAGTGTGATGTAGTGGAGATGAAGATACACTATCTATCTGCGGATATTCAAGTGTGTGATTGTGATAGGGGAGGGTGGTGATGGTGAAATGTCAAGAAACCTGGAGTTCTTTTCTAGGCGGAACTTGTCTATAAGTGATCGGGGATTAATACCCAAGGCATCGTAGCGTGTTCTGCACCGCGAACTAGAAAAGTACTGACACCCCCTTGATCAAATTTGAAACGGTGAGAGGGAACTTGAACGAGGCGGGCAGATCGGCTGAAGATTGGATCGCGTGGAATATAAATTGTCTTGATAGCCTGCCTATGCTGTTGTGGCTTGACATTCATATTTGTATGCTGTTGGTTTCCCGACTGTTCGACTGGCGTGGGTTAAGATTCCTGTACGTTCCGTTTGCTTCCGACTAGGTTTTGGGAGGATATGGAGGAGATGTAGAAGTGTGTGCTAATAATAAAACTTTTACAGTAATGTCTTTTGAATTCCCCTGACATTACAAGTGATGTGAATTTTTGATAAGACTTAATAAAATATTCTGAGAAAGTTATTATCAGTATGGGATATCAGGTGTGATGGCAACAAGAGGCAGATGGCAATAAAGTCGTGTGAGAATGATGACGTGGAATTAACAAATTGGCTAAGTGGTAAAGTTGTCGTTCATGCATTCATTCATCATTCACTTGCATTTATGTGGTTATTTAGTCTATGCTTGAAATATATTGTGGTATGCCAGACTTGTTGGCATGTCATGCATCCGGAAAAACTTATTCTTTCTCCTGTTCGTTGTTTCTCTTTGTTCCTTTGTGGGGACGCAACGGGAAGATGGTGTACAACATCGATATTACCATGTGGCCCCTAGCGGGGGGAGCGGGGGAAGTCAGCCCTGATGGATGGATCTGGAGAGGCTTGACTCGGTTGGAGATTAAGGACCCTGAACATCGTCTGAGAGGAGCACAGATTGATCCGCACATTGGTCGCATTACCTTGAGGGACTATATGGACGGAGGACCTCAGACGTACTACGCTCGTGGTACGCAAGCCGCACCGCCTGCGGATGTGAAGGCTGAAGAGGAGGAGACAACATCGGAGGATGATGGTGATCAGACAGTAGTTTAGGGAGTCCCGTGGGTCTTGTGGTCTAGGTGTTTTGTTTTGATTAGGGTCGAGTCCGACTGAGGAGAGTCATACTCTGGATAACATATGATGTAACTAACCTATATCTGATGTATCTTGGAGCTTATGTGTTCGTACTCTTTTACTTTATGCTTTTATAACTATGTTGGAAATACTGTTGGTAACTCCTTTTGGGAACTTATGTAATCACAAGTGTTGAAGAACTTATTGACAATGGTTTAACGATGAAGAAGTATTATCAGTTTACGATTTGTGTTGACATGGGAGTGTTGCGATATCTCCATTTTGTGAAACGACAACGATAATTCTTTACGAGAAATTGCGCAAGGTTAGTCTTGTAATTAATTAATAACAAAGGATTGTTTTGGAAATAAATAAAATGAATTATCAACATGTATATGTACGCAAATGTTTTTGGAAACATGTGTAAAAAAAATTGACCCTCATTTTTTACAAATAAATATTAAAATAATATACTATTTTCGGGAAACAAAATCGGGGTGTTACAAACCAAACCAATTATGTTCGGCTCTATCTAATCTAATCTAATCTTTGTGTATGAAACATATCAGGATTGAACCTAATGTTATCAATTCTAATGCCACAAACAATATCACTCCCTCCGGTCCTTTTCATTAGTCACATTATAGAATAATTTTGTTATCCTATTTTTTTGTCACTTTGTATTTTGAAGAAGACATTTATTGTTTTTTTTCCTCTTATTTGCCTTTGTTCAGTAATGTGAAACAATACACTGTGAAATTTCGATTGCATTTTAAGAATGTTAAATTTTAATGTTAAAGTACATTTTAAAAGTTTCAAGAAATGTTACTACCCTCCTTGGTTTGTGTTATATGGTTAAGTATGACCTATAAATAAAAATAGAATGAGTAATTAATTTCCTTAATTTCTTTAAGATGTTAACATAAGTACTTATATTGTGAGACAAAAGGACTAATTATTATATCTGACTCAATTATTACAAATCGTAAAGATATTTCTACTCATTGAATAATAATAGTAGTAAAAAAATAGTTAATATTGCTATTTTTATAAGTAATATATTCACAATATACCAGATATACTCACAACAAAAAATGATTCAGAGCAAACATTGTTTTATGCATAATATGGGTTATTTCTCCGATCAATAAAAGAAAAGCTTTCAACTTCTACTTTTGCTTTTATAATAGATGAAGATATGAATTGGATTAGCTCCAGAAGCTTACACACCATATATTTATACTTTTTTTAGTCTCTTAACCTCTGTTCTCAGGACTGAAATTAAAACAATTATTACTTACTTTGTCACTAAATATAAGCACTAGTTAGTGCTATCATCTTGCCTTAATTTATAAGTCAATAATCAAATTTTCAATGACATTAGTTGCTTATTTTTGCAAATACATTTATTTACTCAACACTTTTTAGAGTCTCAATGATAATTATAGGTGTAATTTTAAAAAACGTACCAAATGTTATCAATTCTAATGCCACTAATAATATCACTCACTCCAATAATTTTTATATGTCACCTTATAAAATAATTAAGTTATCCTATTTTTAAATCACTTTGTATTTTGAAGAAGAAACTTATTGCTTTTCTCTTCTTTGCCCTTTGTTCATTAAATTGAAACAATACATTATGAAATTTCCAATGCAAGTTAAAAGGTTAAAATTCTAATGTTAAATTACATTTTTAAAGTTGCAAGACATGCAACTACCCTCCTTGATTTGTGTGATATGGATAAGTTTGACATATAAATAAAAATAGAGTGTAACACTCCTGGCTGCAATATGGATTGACGACTATCCCCACATATCAACACGGGTCTTTTTAGCATCACATGCTTCACGAGAAAATTTCCTGAAGGTCACCCATCACATAATTTCTCTAAGTCAACCACGCTTGCTACCTAAAAGAAGATGCATCTTGTTAATAAAGGTAGTACCAATCAATTCATTTAAGTCTTCCTTTACTATGTAGTCCCATACCTACACAGCCTCAGTACCCCCCTCTCATTCCGATATGTTGAGGTTCATTCAAGTATATCCCTGACCTCCCTTAAAAGTTTACCAAGAGCCGCTCCTTGTTCGCACCTCTTACATCAGCGATCACTCCTCGCCTTCGTACTTTTACATAGAGCGAGGGTGTAATTAATTTCCTTATTCTCATTAAAAAAACTAATCTAAGTATTTATAGTTTGAGGCGGAAGAAATATTTATTATATTTGACTCAATTATTACATTTCATAAAGTTATTCAAACTCATTGAGTAGTAGTAGTAGTAAAAAATGATTTGATACTCCTATTTGTAAAAGTAATAAATTTACAATATACTGGACATACTCTAAAAAAAAATGATACAAAGCTAACATTTTTTTTATGAAAAATACATGGTTATTTCTCTTATCAATAAGAGTAAATCTTACACCCTCTACTTTTGGTTTTATAATAAACGAGGATCTGAATTGGATTAACTCTAGAGGGTTACACCCCATTTTTTTAATCTTTTATCCTCAATCATTAGGATTTAAATGAACAAACTCAATTACTGTCTTTGTCTCTAAATATATGCATTTGTTGGTGCTATAGTCTTGTCTTTTTTTTTTATAAGCCCCTATTCAAAATTTCAATGATATTAGTTACTTCTATTTTGCAAAGACATTTATTTACTCAACACTATTTACAGTCTCGATGATAATTATTGGGTAATTTTGATAAGTATTCCAAATGTTGTCAATTCTAATGCCACTAACAATATTACTCTATCTCGCCCTATTTATAAGTTACATTGCAGAAATATTTTGTGACCCTATTTTTAAGTGACTTTGTATTTTGTAGAAGACATTTATTGTTTTTTCCCTCCTATTTGCCCCTTTTTTTTATCAATGTAAAACACTACATTGTGAAATTTCGATTGCAAATTCAGAGGGTAAAAATTTAATGTTAAAGCACATTTTTGAAGTTGCAAGAAGTGCAACTATTCTCTTTGGTCTGTGAGATATGGTTAAGTATGACTTATAAATAAAAATAGAGGGAATTATTTATTTCCTTAATCTCTTTAAGATGATAATACAAGTACTTATATTTTTACAATGAAGAAGTAATTATTATATTTGACCAATTATTACACAATATAAAGATATTTAACCTCATTGAATAGTAGGAGTACAAAAATGATTTAATACTCCAATTTTAAAAACTAATAAATTCACAATATACCAGATATACTCACAACAAAAAATGTTTCAGAGCTAACATTGTTTTATGCATAATAAAGGGTTATTTCTCCAATCAATAAAAGAAAGCCTACAACCTCTACTTTTGCTTTTATAATAGACAAAGATCTGAATTGGATTAGCTCCAGAAGCTTACACCCCATCTTTTTTTTATTTTTTTAATCTCTTATCCTTAAACATTAGGACAGAAATTAACAAACTCAATTACTTTCGTTGTCTCTAATTATAAGCACTAGTTAGTGCTATCTCCTTGTCTTAATTTATAAGATCCTATTCAAACATTAAATGACATTAGTTACTTCAACTTCGCAAACACATTTATTTATATAACACTTTTTGGAGTCACAATGTATAAGATCATATTCAAACTTTAGTTAACATTATTATTTCTTTTTTCAAACACATTTATTTATATTACACACTTTGGAGTCTCAATAATAATGATGGGGTAACTTTTCAAACGTTCATCAAATGTTATCAATTATAATGCCACTAAGAATATCATTTCCTTCGGTCCTATTTATAAGTCACATTATAGAATAATTATTTAATACTATTTTTAAGTCATTTTTTTTCAAAAGACTTTTTCTGTTTTTTCCTCTTATTTGCCCTTTAATTTGTTCATTAATGTGAAACAATGCATTGTGAAATTTCCAATGTATGTTAAGAGGATAAAATTGTAATGTTAAAGTACATTTTTAAAGTTTCAAAAAATGTAACTACCCTCCTTGATTTATATGATATGGTTAAGTATGACTGATAAATTAAAATAGAGGGTGTATTTAATTTTCTCAATCTCTTTAAGAAGCTAATATCTTTGACACCGATAGAGTATTTATTATCTTTGACTCAATTATTACACATCATAAAGATATTTCAAGGCATTCAATAGTAGTAAATAGAAAAAAATAATTTAAGACACCTATTTGTAAATGTAATAAATTCAACGCTCGACATTCAATTCATCTATTTAATGGCCATACTCGTTCTTATTTTTTATGGAAATGCTAACAAGTGATCTTAGGGAACTTGTTAAAGAACCGAATGTAGTATGAAAATGTTGGAAAATGTGGTTTTTTTATCTTTTCGAAAGAAAAAAGGTGGATTTAGGACATTTTTTTTCAAATTTAGGTACCAAGGGCACTTATTAGCAATACCTTGTTTTTATAAAGTTGTGAAAATTATTAGATATTCTAATTATTAGAAATAATAATATAAATGAGATCATTCAATGTATCTATTTTGATTGTTACACCTTTGTTCCAAATTATCTGTTATTTTAACATTTTCAATTTGTTTCAAATTATTTGTCGCTTAAGCATTTTGAGGGTGCATTAGTTAATTTTTTTCCAACTTTATTCTTGCTTTTAAATGTTTTAAAATATGTGAAATGTGTGATAGTAAAATTAGTGCGAGGATAATATAGTAAAGTTGTCTTATTCTTGTCTTGAAAATTGAAGTAAAATGACTTTCTTAATCTGTGTGAAATTCCTAAAAAGACAAATAAATTGGAATTGATGAAATATTTTATGCTATAATTATTTGAAATGTAGAAGGAATAGTAACACGAAAGTGTAAAAGTAAATAAAAAATTAAAAAATAACAAAGAAAACAAATGAAGCTACTAGTCAATGGGTAAAACTAAAATTAATATAAACCTTGTACTTGTTTATAATTAGTGCAATCCAAACTACGAAACATAAATTCTCTTTCCATTCTACTCCGGTCAACATATAAGAAGAGAGGGAGGGAGGGGGAGAGAGAGAGAGCCACACTCACTGTTCTGAACCATACACTATCATTACATCTAATGGAGAAGAAGGAAATCCAGAACAGTGAATCATCCAGAAAGAGAAAAGTTAGTGAAATTCATTCTGAAACTATAACATTAAGTGAAGAGTCAAAGTTGACCTTGGAAAAGATTAAAAAAAATAAATCCAAAGGTGAGAGTGAATGCACATTTCATGACAATAGCACACCTAGATACAGTTGGCTGCATAAAGGGTGGGTTGTTGAAGAACGCCGTATGAAAACGAGGAGGGTCTATAAGGTAACAATCACTATCCACTACTTTATTTCCATCGTTTATTTTTTAAAAAAATGTTTTGATGTTTTGTAGTCATTCTGCATTTCATTTCTTTTCATGTAATATTGATTTTTATGCATCAATTTCAATTTAGACAAATATAATATCTAACTTTGTTTTTTTATTAACATATTAAGGATTGAATCAGTAAAAACTAACTTTCGAAATAGGCAAATATGATATTTCTCTATATCAATGATGGACAACTTAGCTCGCAATGATTGACTTAACAAGATCTACGTCACAGAGAAACATTTTGTGTCCTTTATTTATCATGTATTGAATTTGTGACCTGTGCCAAAATAACTACAAGATGACCTTAAACGGTGATAACTAATATTTTTAATGAAAATTTTTCCCAAATTTTTTTCATTTTGAACTGAAGGACGCAATTTGGGAATTTTTTATTTTTATAATTAAGTTTTATGAAAAAATTGACCAAGTCATGATAGATCTATATCTTTTAAAAAATGCAAAGACGACGATGATCCTGATCATTACTCACTAAACGTATATAATTGTTATGATCGGTAAATAATAAGTAAAAGGACTACAATAAATAACATAAAAATATAGGTCTTAAATGAAAAAAGAAATATTATAAATTAAATATAAGTTCTTTGACTTATTAAACAATATTGAATACCTAATCAAAAAAGCAAGTCAGATTTAATTATTCAGTTAAAGGATGCAAATAATGCAATATACTACTAGCTTCGATAAGATAATGATATCGAAAAGGTTCAACTTTAATTCGAATGATAAAATTACTTTGTCCAAAAAATTAATGGTATCCATTTAATATGCATGTACACTTATTGTTAAACTATTTGGATACTGAAAATTGTATCTAGAGAAAATGTATAAATTTTGTGTAATAGTATTTTCGTAACCACATTAACCTAATATATTATAACAATGTGGGGAATCTTGTTGTGTAGTGTTATTATGACCCAAATGGGAACTTATATCGTTGCAAGGATGAGGTAAAGGCAATGTATGGATTGCTAGATTAGTTCTCATTAACTGAGGACTAACCATCAAGGTAATATTGATTCAATTGGTTATTTAGCTTTTAATTATAATATCCATTTATGTACTTATTCCTTATTTTTCATATCAATATATGTCCTTACAGGAATAGGAATTGCCTGATCCGAATTTGATCTTATCAGACAAAAGAAACCATCCATGCTTCTGACCAAATTCAAGTGGCTTTAAACATTTTCTTTGTATGTTTCTAGTTCTTTTGAGATTAAAGTTTAAACATTAAAAGTCATTTACATACATATGTTGTCTCCATATCTAGCTTTATGTTGTCATTTTAATAAATGCAAAACGCTCCTTATGTTTCATTACCTTTATTATGCTTTAACTATTTGATTGTCAGTGTTCTCCATATCAAGTTATCCATACTTACCGAATATTACGTTTAAATAAATGTTCATTATCAAAGGGAACAAAAAATTGCGAGAAAGTGAAAAATTTTATTTCACATAAATTTTCACCATTAGACTTTTGTTTTAATTAAATTCCAAGAAAAAAAACCAAGGGTGTAAGTGGTCTTGGATCAAACCACACCACCGATCACATTAAACTATATTGAATTGAAAAAAATAAGTTTGGTCCGATCTCATAGATTGGTCCGGTAATAATTATTTTTCAGACTAATGATCAATGTTTCGATTCACGTCTCACAATTTCTAAGATCGTGCGGAAAGGACTTGATCGATTCTCCTTTTTTATTTATTTTTTTTGCTATTTGTAAATAACAAATCCCTAGATTAATCCCCTCATGCTGAAGGTACAACTACAAACATAGAGAAAGGAGGAAAAATCAGTTGTGGCACCAACATCCACCAACGAGATCGGTGACTTGCCAAACACCCCACAATCACAACCCTCAATAGCATTAGAGGTAGCAAGAGAGTGGTCGAGGAAGAGAGGGGTAACTATAAAGAGAGTGACAAACATGGGACGAGGAGGGTTGCTACTTTTTTTAATGCTTCTCAAAATAAAAATGAGGAACTGAGTACTTACATAATGAATCTCTAATGCATCAATAAGCCCAAAACTACTTATCTCTAAGGAAGATTCAATTAAGAGCATAAAAGGCACATCATTGGATGCCCCTTCCTTGGCTGACCTCACAAGAGTTTCGATCCATTAGGGAGTGTGTGTTCAAAGATGATTTCCCAATCCTTACCTAATATTTTTTATGATAGTCAGTATGCTATAGTAATGATGAAAAGTCGTGGTGGCCTTAGTGATCAATTCAAGAGATAGTTGTTGAATCAAAGATTTTGATGCTGTCAAATGAACAAGCTTAGTGTGAAGTATCTCTGAAAACTATCACTTTTGAGCCTATCAAATAAGCACGAAACTTGTCCATTGCAAAAATCACTGCCAAGAGTTCCTTTTCAGTGGTCGTGTAATTAATTTGTGCAGTGTTCAACACACGACTTGCATAATAGATTGCATGAAAAACCTTATTAATTCTTTGACCAAGTACAGCTCCTATTGCGTGGTCACTAGCATCACACATTAGTTCAAAAGGTTCAACCCAATTGGGTGCAACTACGATAGGAGCTGTAACCAATCTCTCTTTCAAAAGTTCAAAGGAATTCATGCAATTATTATAAAAAATGAACACATAATCCTTCTCCAGTAAATTGCATAGGTGTTTTGCAATTTTTGAAAAATCTCTAATGAATCTCCGGTAAAAACCGGCATGACCCAAAAAGCTTCTTATCCCCTTAGCATTTATTGGAGGAGGTAGATTTTTGATGACATCAATCTTTGCCTGATCTACCTCAATACCCTTTTCTGAAATCTTATGTCCTAAAACTATCCCCTCCCTGACCATGAACTGACATTTTTCCTAGTTAAGGATGAGATAAGTTTCTTGACATCTTTTTAAAACTTTACCCAGATTGGCAAGACATGCATCAAAGGACGACCCGTAGACCGAGAAGTCATCCATAAAAACCTCAATGAAATTTTCGACCATGTCGAAGAATATAGCCAACATACACCTTTGAAAAGTCGCGGGTGCATTACAAAGCCCAAAGGGCATTCTCCGATAGGCGAAAATCCCAAAGGGACAAGTGAAAGCAGTTTTTTCCTGGTCTACAGGATCGACACAGATTTGATTGTAACCTGAATATCCATCCAAAAAACAATAGTATGCATGTCCTGCTAATCGTTCCAAGATTTGATCCATAAAGGGTAATGGGAAATGATCTTTCCGGGTGGCATTGTTTAATCTCCTATAATCAATGCACACACGCCACCCAGAAACAGTGGGGGTTGGTATTAATTCATCTTTTTCAGACTTAATCACAGTTAACCCCCCCTTTTTAGGCACTACTTGCACCGGGCTAACCCAAGTGTTGTCGGAGATGGGGTAGATAATGCCTGCATCTAAAAGTTTGACTACCTCCTTTCTCATGACTTCCTGCAAAGTCAGATTCAGCCTCCTATGTGGCTGAATTACTGGCTTAAAATTCTCCTCAAGGAGAATCTTATGCATGCAGAAACTGGGGTTAATCCCCTTCAAATCATAAACACTCCATCCTAAAGCAGCTCTGTATTGCCTCAAAATCCTCATTAATTTCTCAGTTTCAGTTTCAATCAAGGCATTACTAATTATAACTGGATAGAATTTAGTGTCATCTAAGAATTCATACCTGAGATTTGGTGGAAGAGCTTTGAGCTCTGGTACTGCACGTGCCTCCTTTTCATGCAACTTCAGCTCTTTCATCTGATCTATCCTTGTGTAAGCTGCAGGTGCATTCAATCGGGCCACCACCTTCTCCACCTTGAGATCTTCACTCTTCTCATGTGTCAGTGCTGCTGCCAACACGTCCTCATGCCCAATTTGCTAAAAGGTAGACGTGACTAAAGTGTCGATCACGTCCACCAAGAAACACTGGGAGCTCTCCATTGTGTTCTTCATGGACCGGTAGACATTGAAAGAAACCTCTTCCTCATGAACCCAGAGCTTGAGCTCGCCCTGTTGAACATCTTTGAGGGCTCTCCCAGTAGCTAGAAAAGGCCTACCCAGGAGGAGAGGAATGTCTGAGTCCTCCTCCATATCCAAAATGACAAAGTCAACAGGGAAGATGAACTTGTCCACCTTGACAAGCACATCCTCCACTTTCCCATAGGGCCTCTTCACAGATCGATCAGCTAGCTGAAGGCACATCATTGTTGGCTTCACTTCCCAAATACCAAGTTTCATCAAAATAGAGAGGGGCATCATATTGATGCTTGCCCCCAAGTCGCACAGAGCCTTGCCAATGTCAAATCCCCCAATGTTACAAGGGATTGTGAAACTCCCAGGATCTTTTAACTTCTGAGGGAGCTTCCTTTGCAGAATTGCACTACATTCCTCTGTGAGAAGCACAGTTTCATCATCTTGCATCTTCCTTTTGTTGGTCAAGAGCTCTTTCATGAACTTTGCATATGTGGGCATCTGCGCAAGGGCCTCTGCGAATGGAATGTTGATCTGGAGCCTCTTGAACACCTCCATGAACTTGGCAAATTGCTTCTTATTTTCCTCCTTTTTCAACCGCTGAGGAAAGGGAACCTTGTGAGACATCTGTAGCTTCTTCTCTTCTTCTTGTGTTGCAGTTGAATTCTTATTTTGTTGCACTTCAGGAATTGTTTCCTCGGCTGGTTGTTCCTTTACCTCTACCTTCTCAAGTACCACCTCATCACTCTTTTTCCGTGGCTCCTCAAGAGACTTGACACTTCGAAGAGTAATGGCTTTGCAATGCTCCCTAGGATTAGGTACTGTATCACTCGGGAAGGATCCAGGCTGCCGCTCTGCAAGTTGCTTGGAAATCTTGCCCATCCGAATCTCAATGTTGCGAATGCTAGCACCCTGATTCTTCAAACTTGCTCTGGTCTCCTCCGCAAGATTAGTTGTTGTCTGAGCGAGCTTCTCAATTGCTAACTCCCAAGGTGCTTGCTGCTTCTCTTGTGGTGGCTGGAGTGCTGGACTACGCCAAGAGAAGTTAGGGTGATTCCTATACCCTGGGTTGTAGGTGTTTGATTACGAATTATTCCTCTGGCCTCCTCCCACGAAGTTTACCTGTTCTTCGTTACCTGTGCTATTACTAACCTCAAATACACACTCACCATTACGGTGGTTGCCTTTACAGAAACCACATGTTAGTACTAAACCAGGAATATCAGAAGGGATAGAAGGTATACCTGTTGAAGCATTCATTTGGACCTGACCCAATTTCTGAGTTAATGCAACTATCTGCTGCTGCATCTCCTTATTCTGTGCGAACAAAGCTTGCACATTCTCAGGCTCCAAATCACTCTTCTTCAAGATACGCTCCTTGACAGTGGCCCGGCTGCTGTTGTGAGCCATTTTTTCAAATAATTGCCTGGCCTCCCCAGGTGTCTTGCTTTCCAAGGAGCCTTGTGATGCACAGTCAACCATGTGCTGGTTGGAGTGGTTCAACCCGTCATAAAACAGTCGCATTTGCATCCACTCAGGAACAGAATGGTTGGGGCACCTCTTGAGCATTTTCTTAAACCTTTCCCATGCCTCATGTAATGATTCACCATCTTGTTGAGCAAAGGAATTGATTTCTTGTCGCAGCTGAGCTTGTCTAGTGGGTGGAAAGTATTGATCAATGAACTTAATGGCCAGATCATCCCATGAAGTGATGCTCCCCTGTGGTTGAGTTTGGAGCCACTGATTAGCTTTCCCCTTCAATGACAAAGGGAAAAGTCTCAGCCTGATTGCCTCATCACTAGCACCCTGAATTCTGAAAAAGTCCAGGTAACTCAAGAAGCTTGCAATATGATCATTCGGGTCCTCATCCGGGCCACCACCAAACTGATTCTGTTGTAACAAGTTCAGATATGCTCCCTTGATGTCGAAATTTGGGGTGTCGACAGCAGGTCGCACTATGCTCGTGCCACAAACATTCGGGTTGACCAAGGCGTAATCAGCCAAAGTACGCCTATCAACTGGGGGTTCGCGTACGCGCTCAGCTTGGCGCTCACGCTCACGGGCGCGCTCAGCTTCGCGCTCACGTGCACATTCAGCCTCATGCTCAAGTGCGCGTTCAGCTTCGCGTTCACGCTCTTCAGCCATTGCTCTTGCTTGTATCTTTCTCTCTCGCTGTGCTCGTTTCCTTAGCTTCTTTGCTGTCAACTCAATCTCAGGATCGAATTGAAGACTGCTATAATCACCTGCAGATCGCAAGTGCATATACCAATCTCGGCAAAGAGGGTTAAAAGCACCTGTTGATAATAAATAGAGACAATTAAGAATAAAAAGCTAAATTAAAATTCCACCAAATAACTATGAAAAAGTACCGAAAAATTATTTAAATCTAATTTTAGTCCCCGGCAACTGCGCCAAAAACTTGTTGGGATTCTGGCAAGTATACCAGATCGTACAAGTAATAAAGTGATAAATAGAGTATCGTTCCCAACGAGGACTAAAATTGATTATAATAATTCTCACCTATTTGTAGTCACTGAATGAAATTTAAATTGGAATTCAATTGATTGAGTAATTGTTGATTTAAATAAATTAAAATAACTAAATAAAACGATTCTTAAACAAGGAAAAAGAGCGGGACGTAGTTTCAATGAAGGTTCCTAAACGTTTAACAATGAATTAATTTGTTTTCCTAAATTCTGAATTTGTTTTGCAAAAGTAGGAGACGCCTAATGTCTTAGAACGTTTCCGTATTTTAGAGATTAATCTCCCAATGATGTCTCAAGAGAGCCTTAAAACCTAACCCTTAATTAAGTTCAATCAAAACTCATAAAAATTATTCAATTCATAAGAAATATGTCTATCCCTATGCAATTGAACTGTTTGATTATTGGGCACAATCCTAAATTAATATGTCTATTAAATTAGGATTCCTATGTCATGACTGCGCACTTTCATGAACAACAATAAAAATATAATCAAACACATAATTCATAATAGAAAGACAAAATCAATTCATTGCAAAAACATTAAAAAGGTTCCATATTCATCTACTCCTACATCCCAAAGAAGGATTTAGTTCATAATTGAGAGAAGAAAAGCAATAAAAGTGATAAAAGTCAACATAATTACCACTAATCCTTGCCTCTAATCTCCGTTCTTCACAAAATCAATGCAAAACTCTGCTCCCAAGTGTTCTGAATAATCCCTAATTACCAATCCTAATCTATTTTATAAAGCCCCAAAAGCTATTCCTATCAAAAATCCACCAAAAAGATAAGATTCTAAAACAGATCTGCGACGCGCGCCTGGGTATGGCGTTGGCACGCTTGGGCACGCATGATTTTTGATATGATCTTTGCTGGGACAAGTAATTGTCCGAGGATACCGAGACTACGAGGAGATACTGCGCTGCGAAACTCTGAAGACTTCTTCTGTTCCAACTAGGATGCAGTGGACGCACAGAAGCGGTGGATCAACGACAACATCAGTGGCGTCTTCTTCTGGAGTTAAGGAAGATCCTGCAGAGGATCGGGACTTTAATTCCCTAGTCTTCATTAGGAAGAGGCGTAAGCAGGGTAATAGTCTAAGTGTATTGGAGGATGAGTTAAGGATTATCACAGCAACGTATCACTTTTGTAACTATGCCCTACTATCATTTTGTAAACCGACCAAGATTTGTTTTGAAAATAAGTACGAAATGATTTTCCAAAGTTGAAAGCATAGTTGTGGAAAGGTTTTACATAACGACCCGGTTTTCAGGTAGAAGCGTGAACATGCACCCACATCGTCTTATAAAAAAAAAATTGGCCTCATTTTTGGTAACATTTAATTAAATGATGAAAACTTTCGGAAGGCGAAAATCGGGGCGTTACAGTAAGTATGGATAACTTGATATGGAGAACACTGACAATCAAATAGTTAAAGCATAATAAAGGTAATGAAACATAAGGAGGGTTCGCATTTATTAAAATAACAACATAAAGCTAGATATAGAGACAACATATGTATGTAAATGACTTCTAATGTTTAAACTTTAATCTCAAAAGAACTAGAAACATACAAAGAAAATGTTTAAAGCCACTTGAATTTGGTCAGAAGCATGGATGGTTTCTTTTGTCTGATAAGATCAAATTCGAATCAGGCAACTCCTATTCCTGTAAGGACATATATTGATATGACAAATAAGGAATAAGTACATAAATGGATATTATAATTAAAAGCTAAATAACCAATTAAATCAATATTACCTTGATGGTTAGTCCTCAGTTAATGAGAACTAATCTAGTAATCCACACATTGCTTTTACCTCATCCTTGCTACGATATAAGTTCCCATCTGGGTCATAATAACACTACACAACAAGATTCCCCACATTGTTATAATATATTAGGTTAATGTGGTTATGAAAATACTATTACACAAAATTTATACATTTTCTCTAGATACAATTTTCCGTATCCAAATAGTTTAACAATAAGTGTGCATGCATATTAAATGGATACCATTAATTTTTTGGACAAAGTAATTTTATCATTCGAGTTAAAGTTGAACCTTTTGGATATCATTTTCTTATCGAAGCTAGTAGTATATTGCAATATTTGCATCCTCTAATTGAATAATTAAATCTGACTTGCTTTTTTGATTAGGTATTCAATATTGTTTAATAAGTCAAAGTACATACATTTAATTAATATTATTTCTTTTTTCATTTAAGACCTATATTTTTATGTTGTTTATCGTAGTCCTTTTACTTATTATTTACCGATCATAACAGTCGTATACGTTTAGTGAGTAATGATCACGATTATCGACGTCTTTGCAAGTTTTAAAAGATATAGATCTATCATGACTTGGTCAATTTTTTCATAACACTTAATTATAAAAATAAAAAATTCCCAAATCGTGTCCTTTAGTTCAAAATGAAAGTAGAGGCAAAAATTTGTGAAAAATTTTCATTAAAAATATGGTTATCACTGTTTAAGGTTGTCTTGTAGTTATTTTGGCACAGGTCACAAATTCAATACATGATATATTAAGGACGCAAAATGTTGCTCTGTGATGTAAATCTTGTTAAGCCAATCATTGCGAGCTAAGTTGTCCATCACTGATATAGAGAAATATCATATTTTGCCTATTTCGAAAGTTAATTTTCACTGATTCAATCCTTAATATGTAAATAAAAAAACAAAGTTAGATATTATATTTGTCTAAATTGAAATTGATGCATAAAAATCTATATTACATGAAAAGAAATGAAATGCAGAATGACTACAAAATATCAAAACATTTTTCAAAAAATAAACGATCGAAATAAAGTAGTGAATAGTGATTGTTACCTTATAGACCCTCCTCGTTTTCATACGGCGTTCTTCAACAACCCACCCTTTATGTAGCCAACTGTATCTTGGTGTTTTGTTGTCATGAAATGTGCATTCACTCTCACCTTTGGATTTATTTTTTTTAATCTTTTCCAAGGTCAACTTTGACTCTTCACTTAATGTTATAGTTTCAGAATGAATTTCACTAACTTTTCTCTTTCTGGATGATTCACCATTCTGGATTTCCTTCTTCTCCATTTGATGTAATGATAAAGTGTGATTCAGTACAGTGAGTGTGGTTCTCTCTCTCTCTCTCTCTCTCTCTCTCTATCTCTCTCTCTCTCTCACACATTTTCTTCTTATATATATATATAGAGTTTGTATTATGATCTGTATGTACCCGGTTCTATTTAGGCTAGGTTTGGATTTGTGGTTTTGGATGGACTAGAGTAGAATGGAAAGGGAATTTATGTTTCGTAGTTTGGATTGCACTAATCACAAAGAAGTACAAGGTTAATATTAATTTTAGTTTTACCCATTGACTAGTAGCTTCATTTTTTTCTTTGTTATTTTTTAATTTTTTATTTACTTTTACACTTTCGTGTTACTATTCCTTCTACATTTCAAATAATTATATCATAAAATATTTTATCAATTCCAATTTATTTGTCGTTTTAGGAATTTCACACAGATTAAGGCAACTTTACTATATTTTCCTCACACTACATTTACTATCACACATATCACATATTTTAAAACATTTAAAAGCAAGATTAAAGTAGGAAAAAAATTAACTAATGCACCCTAAAAATCCTTAAGCCATAAATAATTTGAAACAAAGGTGCAACAATCAAAATAGATACATTGAATGATCTCATTTAAATTATTGTTTCTAATAATTAGAATATCTAACAATTTTTCACAACTTTATAAAAAAAAGGTATTGCTAACAGGTGCCCTTGGTTCCTAAATTTGGAAAAATGTTATAAGTCCACCTTTTTTTCTTTCGAGAAGATAAAAAACCACATTTTTCAACACTTTCATACTACATTTGGTTCTTTAACAAGTTCCCTAAGAGCACTTGTTAGCATTTCCATAAAAAAGAAGAATGAGTATGGCCATTAAATAGATGAATTGAATGTCGAGCGGTGAATTTATTACATTTACAAATAGGTGTATTACTTGTTAGCATTTCCGTAAAAAATAAGAATGATTATGGCCATTAAATAAATGAATTGAATGTCGAGCGGTGAATTTATTACATTTACAAATAGGTGTATTAAATTAATTTTTTCTATTTACTACTATTGAATGCCTTGAAATATCTTTATGATGTGTAATAATTGAGTCAAAGATAATAAATACTCTTTCCGTCTCAAATATATTAGCTTCTTAAATAGATTGAGAAAATTAAATACACCCTCTATTTTAATTTATAGGTCATTCTTAACCATATCATACAAATCAAGGAGGGTAATTACATTTGTTAAAACTTTAAAAATGTACTTTAACATTACAATTTTATCCTCTTAACATACATCGGAAATTTCACAATGTATTGTTTCACATTAATGAACAAATTAAAGGGCAAATAAGAGAAAAAAACAGTAAAAGTCTCTGGAAAAAATAAAGTGACTTAAAAATAGGATCACATAATTATTCTATAATGTGACTTATAAATTGGACAGAAGGGAATGATATTCTTAGTGGCATTAGAATTGATAACATTTGATATACCTTTTAAAAATTACCCCAACATTATTATTGAGACTCCAAAATGTGTTATATAAATAAATGTGTTTGAAAAAAGAAGTAACAATTTCAATTAAAGTTTGAATATGATCTTCGATATTGTGACTCCAAAAAGTGTTATATAAATAAATGTGTTTGTGTAACGCCCTTTTCATAAACAGTATTAAACTAACTTTAAAAAGGATTGAGATTATATTAACTTGTCTCCTATGTAAAAATTGGAATATAATAATTATCCTTTAAAAACTTAATTGATCATGGTACTCAACTTGAAATCGTTTATTGAAAACCTTGTTCGGTAGGAGAAGTAATTAAAAAACTTGAAATAGCCTTCGAAACTTATGATTTCTTGATAAATAACTTAGTTAATAAAATAAAATTATCTCGGGAAATTAACTTCTTCAATACTTTCTTCGTACCGAGCTCAAATAATGAAATCAGAGTCAGCGGGTATAATAAGATAATTTCATTTATATTATTGGAGTTTATAAAACGTGAGGTAGGACACTAATCGATAAAATCAGGTATAATAATTCCAATAGTACCACAATTATATTAAAGTATGAAAACTAAGTTTTCTCTCTGATACATCTCTCAAATTGTGAACAATATAGACATTATCAAAAATAGAGATGTTCCAGAGTTGGTCAACGGTCCTTCGTCCATTTATCCACCTGGTTGGGTCCTCAAGAACTGTACAAAGAGTTCTTATCCCAAGATGTCTATGCACTGCATGATCCTAAGGGTCATCCACTTGTACTGATCTATAGTCAATCTAGGTACCTGGCCAACACCTAATAAGGGCAGGGAGGTAAGTTATACTCATTCGCATAATCAAATGAGAATAAAGTTCAAACATCCACAAGTAAGCAATCCATCATGATAGAAATGTATATACACATGAGCACATGCCAATTCATTTTATTCTCTTTCAATGTAAGTGGCATGATGTATGCTTTCTATCTCTCAAATTCCTGAGATTATCCAACTATCACTTTCATGGACATCCAACCAAACAACCCATAAATACGTTCTCATAACGTATAGCGAACCTGCTCGGAACATGATACATAATGCCACTACCATAAAGCACGTCACGTCGCGAAGACGTAATAACCACATCAACAACATCCCACAATGCTGGCCACATTACCAAAATGTGTCATCGAGCAAGCCGCACGGACATGCTTGGAACCTGGTACATAACGCCACTACCAATGTGCGCGTCACGTCGCGGAGACGTAATAACCACATCAACAACATTCCACAATGCTGGCCACATTACCAAAATGTGTCATCAAGCTTGTCGTGATCAATTTGGTACTCCCAGAGTACCCTCCTCATGTTCCACGAACATGACAAACGATATCTTATCGCCTTATCACCATGCATGAATGCACATAAATGCTCCATTAAAGATTATCCATTAATCTCATTATGTGCAACATGCAATAAATACATCAATGAAATATATCCATAAAAATTATAATAAAATTTATCCATTGAAGTATTATTTTATCCCCTTTAAGTGTCATTTGATTTAAATAAAAGTAGTTAGACTAAAAATGGCATTTTTCAACATTTTTACCAAAAAGACTCGAGTCTTAGACAAAAGACTCGAGTAGTTCATCATCTTTCTGAATGCTATTTTTGGTCTGCTCAGAATACTCGAGTGGTTCATAAAAGACTCGAGTAGTTCATGGGTTTTCTGAAAAAATTGTGCATCAGACTTTCCAGAATACTCGAGTGGTTCACAAAATATTCATCAGCCCAGAATACTCGAGTGGTTCATGAGCACTCGAGTGTTTCTTCATAATAGTTAAAATGATGCATCAGACAATACTCGAGTATCCTCTCAAGTACTCGAGTATTGCTGCTAGCAGATGCACTGGTGCATCAGACAATACTCCAGTCTTTTGCCAAATACTCGAGTATTGCTGACAGTAATGTACTGAAAATTGGGTTTCAACATACCATTTTTGATTCTAACCAATTTTAACATAAATCAATGATCAACAGAACTTTGTTTACACATTTTAAACATGTCTTGATGCATATATTAAATCAAATCACAAAGGATCAAAACTATTCATCAATTATGCATTAAAATCACATTTTATGCAACTTAAGGTACCAAAATCATTTCTACTCATATTTGGCAAGAATTCAGCATTGATTAAGCTCACATGCAACCAAATAAACTTGCTCAAACAAGTAGCTTGCCTCAGATTGGCCTCCAAGCCAATTTCCTATTTCAAAACTAAGCCCTTAAGCCTCATGGTGGCTCATTCTATTTTCTAATGCATTTCATTCTCATTCTAGCAAATGGTTAGCTTCCCCTATACCTTAGGGTCGTGCTTGAACAAGATTTGAGCAGAGATTTGCACCAGAACATCAAATTCCGAAAGCTCCTTCTTAGACTCAAGCAGCTCAACAGGGTGCAAAAACCAGAGAAATTGGAGCATGAAACAAACATAGAAATTGGGGAAAAAGGTTAGGCTTTACTCTCTACAACATGAACTAAAGATAGGGACAAGATTGATGTCAAGAGGGTGCTCGTACTTACAACAATCGAGCTCCAAAGTGAGCTCCATGACTCTGTTTTCTGGTTTGACAACAAAGATACCGGATCTTTCGAGCTTCGATTCTTCTCACACACCCACTCTCAGCTCACGATTTTGGTATCTTTGTGAAGGCCTGAACATGAGCTTCACAATGGTGTATAATTTGTTTGTCAATTCTCAAGAACAAGAGAGAATCGAAGAGACAAAGTGAAGAACCCTAACACATGCAATTTTCAGAAACTTGGCAAAATGAGTTCGAATTTGGCATCAACAAGGCTTAAATAGGTTGATCAAAGTCTCACGCAAGTCGACACGAAGGCCAGGACGTGTTGCTGAGTTGATTTCGTGTCAACTCATGAGGAAATTCGAATGGTGACTCACCAAACGCACTAACTCGTGCTTTGTTGTCCAGAATACTCAAGTCTTTTCAGAAAGACTCGAGTCTTTTGACCAGTTTTTGAAAAATAATTATTTTATTTACTTTCCCTCCAAAACCTTTCTAATATTACTTCTAGGTCCTAAAATAAGGACTAACATGCAAAAATCTTATTTTCACATATTAATAATTTTCAAATTATTTTTTTTCATGCACTCTCACTTGCATAATTAATCAAAATAAAAAAAAAGAAATTTATTATAAACAAAATTCATGATTAAATTTTTCATTAATCAGGGATTAAAAATTTGAGGTGTTACGGTTTGCGAAGAAGAAGTAACTAATGACAATTAATGTTTGAATAGGATCTTGTAAATTAAGACAAGGCGATAGTACTAACTAGTGCTTATAATTAGAGACAACAGAAGTAATTGAGTTTGTTAATTTCCGTCCTAATCACTACAAAAAAACGGGCAAGTTGCGAACGTTAAATTATGTCATTTGCGGCGGTTATAACCGTCGCAAAATATATTTGCGGCGGTTCAAAAACTCACCAAAGCCGGCCGTCGAGAGTCATATTTTGCGGCGACTCTGACAACGGCTGCAGAATTTCGACGCGAAAATTTGCGGGGGTTTATAACTGCCGCAAATAACAAAGTTATTTCTCACATTAAATTCGTGGCTGTTGTAAACTGCCGCAAATATCGAGGTTGGTTTTTACTCTGAGCTTGCAGCTGTTCTATAACCGTCGCAAATAGCAACGCTATTTTTCACAATAAATTCGTGGCTGTTGTAAACCGCAACTAATATCAAGGTTGGTTTTACTCTGAATTTGCAGTTGTTCTGTAACCCCGCAAATATTTTTTTTTTTAAAAAAAAATAAAATAGGAAAAAAATAGTCTTTTTTTGTTTTAGATTTATGCTTCTAATTAGAGTTTTAGAAACTTATAATATATCAAGAAATTTGAAAAGAGAAATAACATTAGCAAAACAATTTATAAAACTTCTAAACTCAAAGATAACACTATCAATACATATTAAACTTCTTGTTCCATATTCACATCTAACAAAATACATGTATGATTTCAAGTATACATAGTGTTTGAAGGAGCTTGATAGATAGATAGTGTTATAGGACATTTCCATTGAAAAGTAACTGATTCTTTGATTATGCTCAAACAACACCAAAATTCAATTTCTCATAGACAAGAGCAGCGCAGCCAAAGCTCTGAGATATTCTGCAGAAAGCAAAGTAGTATCTAATTAGACAAAATCTAATCAACCACTACTGCACTGCAAGCAAAATTGCCAATTTTATTTAACCAAAAGCTGAAAAAATAATATGCCCCAACAAATAAAGGATTCCTTTTTCCTTTGAACCATCCAATGTGGTAGTGTTGTTAGGCCCTCCATTCCTTGTAAAGTCAAACAAGACAAAGATGGGGTGCAAGAAAATTTGGCTTTTGTAAGCATTCACATTACACAAATAGTATGATTCCAATGGTTAGGACTTAGGACATAGGACATAGGACAGTTCTGTCTACAATTTTTTTGTCCTCAGTTTCATGGTGCTGATTCTGTTTCCTTGAAGGGAAGATGGTATCTACTACTATTGTGACGTAGCTAGCCTAAGTGCTAGCAAGTCATGTGTCTACAACACTCAAAGCTTTGCAAGCTATGACCAGACAAATGCCATCTGTTTCCTTTTTATGCATACAATTGTATCATCAAAAAATAGGTATGAACTCTCACTAGTGCAGACTTTTCATCTTCTTGTTACAATTAAAAGAACAGTGACATAAAAATAGGTCTGAACTCTCACTGACACACATTCAATTCAACTAGCCCAAGAAAATAAACAATTAACAGCAAGTGATGATCACTTTAACTAAATGCAAATAAACAAGACCAACTTAGATTATGAAGGAAGGACAACACAATTAAGCAAGTTTCTCAAAAACACAGAAAGAGAGAGATAGACCAACTCATGTGAATCTCAAAGGTAACCTTTCAAATCAAGTTTTGAATTGTGCGTATGATGATGACGTTCCACAATCAAGATGTATCGCCTGAAATCAAAAGACAAATCACAAATTAGATAGAAATCAAATCAACAAAAAAAATCACTGAAATTAACATCATAACCACAACAACTAAATACCGGATTTCTCTTCACCATTTGCATAAGAAAAGCAAGTTGGGCCTTCATGTCATCATAGTCAACAATTTTAGCCTTTAATTAATCATAGTCAGCAAGTTGTGTTGTTAACTGATTCACTTGTGATTCAAGTTTTGCTATCTTTTCGTTTGATGAAGAAGGCCCTTCATGGAAACAATTGGGTCCAGAGATTTGAGTTTTTGTAACACCCATTCCCATACCTCGAATATATCCGGGATGCTCTTTCCAAAAAACTCTGACATAGGCCTCACGTTCAGAACCAGTTTCTTGAACTTCCTTCTCTAAATGTTCCTACATGAGCATGAGCTATTTTAGCTAAATTGCAAGCTTGTTTGCTCAATAATAGCAAAATAAAGACTAAAATATCCTTATATATTATAATTAACATAAAAATAATTTCTTATACTTACATATTTTTGTTTGGCCTTGTCATTCACAAAGGATCCATCACTTTTTTGGTGAGCAATGGGATACATATCAAATCTAGATAGAGATTGATGAGTGTCTTTTTCCTAAGAAGTTGAACCATATAAAAGTAGTGTTATTGTATCACCAACTCATTTCCTCAAATTACCAAACATCAAAATAAAGTATCAAACTTAAAGAAAACAAACCATACCACTTCATCCTTCTTCCTTGCATATGACTTTCTACCCAATGTATGAGGAATATCTTGTTTTTCCCTATTGGCTGCATTTCTCCTAGACATTTCCTGCATTATTAATAAACGTGATGTGAATCGAACTTCCATAAAGTATCAATAACGACTCATTAGACTTGAAATATGTAAAGGGGAAGAGAACATTACCTGAGATTTTTGGGACACCCTATGGGCCAAAAAGATAGCCCAATGATCAGGGGTAATCCCTTTTGGAACCATCTGACAATTTTGCTCATAAGCAAGCTCCCATTTATAATAATTATTGAACAAGTAACTCCTTGCATCACTCCATTTTTTCCCCACACTCTTCAAAATAAACTTTTTTTGGGCACCATCATCAACAACAAACTTTTTCTTCAAGTCAACCATAATAAAAGATTTTTAGGAAAAAATACTAATAAGAAATCAAAAGAATGCAATTCATTATTATAACTAATACCTTTATGGTTTGCTCATAAAGATTTTTCTTATATTGTTCTGGAATATTGGGCCATGTTTTATAAATAACGAGGTTTCAGTGGAAAGTAACGAAGAACTTTGGCAGGCACCTTTTTTCCAAAATCGCCAACACTTGACACTTTGGTCTTAACACCTTTTTTCCTTGATTTCCATTTCGATGTATTGCAGACTTTGCATGTTTCTCTCTCTGCATCTTCACCCCAATACAACATACAATTGTTTGGGCACGCGGGTATCTTTTCATATTCCAAACCAAGCTTAGTAATAGTTTTCTTTGCCTCGTAGAATGAACTTGGAATTTTTGCATGCTCAAATGCATCTCCTAATAGCTCTAGTATCATTGTCATGGCTTTGTCGGTCATCTTGGTTATGCATTTAATATGATACAACTTCACCAAAAAAGATAATTTTGAATATTTTGTACACCCTTCGTACAAGGGTTGTGCTGCATCTTTTCCTAATTCATATAGGTCTTTATATTGATGCTCTTCCTGAGTTATATTCGGCAACACTTCTTCATCCTCACCACTCCCTTCACTTGATACATGAGGCCCTTCATTCGTAGCGTGCATGTTAACTCCAAAAGCTTCCGTGATCATCTCCCGCATAGGATCTTCAAAAACCGAGTTGTCTTGAACTACATTTGGAGCAGTACTTGTTGAGACGACAGTACTAGTTTCTCCTACCTCCCCGTGATAATACCAAAAGGTATATCCTTTTGGGAATGGTGAGCACATCAAGTGATCATAGATCACATCCCTGCTCTGCCATTTCAAAAAGCCACATTGCTTGCAAGGGCATATCATTTCGCCACTAACAGAACTATGTTCAAAGGCAAAATTAATGAATTCCCTAAGCCCTTGCACATACTCAGCGGAGTTCCTTCGTTTTTCAATCCTTGATCTATCCATTGCTTGTTAGTGTTCCTTCTGAATTTAAATAAAACTAGTTGAGTTTAGCAAGTCAGTGACATAATTAACATATTAAATTAATAGTAATATTAAATAATTAGAATGATACTATAACAATGAATGTATCATGTCCTTGAGAACTAAAGGATAAAAAAATCTAAAATGCAATCTAACCACCACAGAGATACATTTTCTGAAATATTAAATTATTATTATTATTATTCCACGACTCAAAGCATGCAGTCAAAAGCATTTTCTGAAATATTAAGCTCTGTACATACAAAGAAATCATCATAGGTGAAAATTAAGTAGACTAATCTTTAGCTTGACACTAGCATAGGTAAACCAGACTAATCTCATGCTACTGCTACCACTATTAGCTATAGAATGAACCAAGCCACAGTCCAAATTCAAAAGAGAAACAAGACAAGAACAGAAAGCATCACTCAACTGAAAAAAGCATATTGAAAATGCATCATACTCACTGTTATTCTGAAATCAAGCATCTAATAACATATCCAAACCTTTTAATCATCAGCCAAACCATAAGAATTTAACAAAGAATTAGTAAGGCTGGGGGATTTTAAAACGTAAACTAGTTTTTGTTTAAGCCATTACTCTGAAGCTTATCATACTTGTTACTTGCTTAAATTAATTAGATTGTAGCTAGCTTGATTAGCTTAGTATATTATAGTTAGATTTAAAGTTCCATGTTTATGCATAAATACGTAGTCAATGGATAAGAATAAGATAACCTTGCTACCTTTTTTTTTTGAACCTTCCCTAAGTAGAATGAGAATACTACTAATGATGTCATTACAGGTATTGTGCTGTAAATGCAATATTTGTACAGAACAGTGAGAACAACTCATAATAAGAAATTCAGGCATAGAACGACTAAGATGTTGGACACTATTGGTGAAGAGGAGAAGGAAATGAACTCTAATAATAATGATTCTATCATTATTTCACCACCAAAACACTCATCACCTACACCATTATCATTTGCTTCAGCTTCATCAGCTGCTTCCGCCTCTGCTACGATTGCAGCAAGTACTACTCCTAATCCTAATAGCAAGTACTTTCTGAGAGAAGTTCACAGATCCCTCTCAACATTGAACAACTGAAGCAAGGCCAGGCAGCTAGGCAATGAAACAAAACAACCTTATCTTTGTGGTAGTTTCAAATGATGAGTCATGTAAATTAAAGCTGCTAAGTTCTTTTTGTTCTTGTACTGCATGCCTCCCAATTCCCCTTTTTTCTCTTCTAGTTTTGGTAATTATTGTATCTTGTATGTTGTATTCAGTGGGATACTTATATTTTTAGGAGTTCCTGCTCTTGTATGTATTTGGTTCTACAGTCTCTTAATTGTTTCTGAATACAAGTCATTTTAAATATATCTTTTTAAATAATATATGTTTAGTACCATACATAGAGAAGCCATGAGCTTAGTACCATACATAGAGAAGCCACAAACATAATCCTATCTCATCACAAGTTTAAGTTAAAACTTAAAAGAAAAACCCATAGAGAATTAAGCATTCTGATCCAGCCAAATGGACCATAATGCAATTTTCTGAACAATACCAACTCTTCCCTAGAATTTACAATGGGACGTGTTTCCCAGCAAGTTGAAGAGAGAAACTAGTACTCACAGCTCATAGTTTTTGAACAATAATTGGTATCTCTAAGCAACAAATATGAAAACCAACAACCCAGTCCAATCTATATAAGATAATACCCATATTATTTAAAATGCTATAGGAGTATTGATTACTTAGTCTATACATCTGTACACAAATGAGTAAGCAATAGTAGTAATTTTGGTATCATGAAGCATCTATTATAATAGATCAACATCCACTTTCAATAATGCAACTCCTTTTCTAAGCACTCAACAGTCACCAGTCACTAACAGCAAGATGCTCACTTTAACTATTTTGATAATTGAAATTTTACTGAAAAGAGAAAAGAAGTGGTACAAGTAGAGAACATCCTTATGAACAAAAACAACAATATTTATTATCTACATATTCTATATATCTACATACACAAATCTACAGAAAAGGGATTTCTACAGATTTGGGGAAAATTACAAAAAGAACTATTAATATATAGAATCAACCCTGTACGCATGACTAATATTAAATTTACAAAAAAAAAAAGAAGTGAAATTAGAGATTAACAATCAATGAACATGGGAGAAGAATAATCAAAAAATTATGATTTCTAATCAAAATTTTAGATAATCGAACCTTAGACGAACGACGGTGACTGTGAAGGAGCTGAAACCGCAAGAAGGAGTAACTGAAATGGAAAATCGCAATGATTAGGGAGAAAAGAAAACACATAATCAGAAAAATAGACATAATCGCAAAGATTTGGTGGTGAACCTACAGAGTAGGAGAACGAGAGAGAGAGAATGCCGAAGAGGTGAAGCACTGGTCGCAAAGGCTGCACTCATGCGATGGTTTTAGATGCAGCGGTGGTCATCATCATGCGGTGGTTTTAGATCTGAGAAGGGAAAAGTGAGGGCTGAGAAGGGTAAAGGGCTGAGAAAAGAGAGTGAGAAGGGAGAGTGAGCGTGAGAGTGAGAAGGGAGTGAGAGTGTAGTACGTGCGGAGTGTACGTGTGAGAGTGAAACTTACGGGGGTTATAGAACCGCCGCAAATTTGAAGTTTAAAATTAAGCACCGACGGCGCCGCAAATATTCCGCCACAAATAGCTGCTTTTTTTGTGGTGTAATGTTTGAGGATAAGAGATTAAAAAATAAAAAAAGATGGGGTGTAAGCTTATTTAGATCTTCGTCTATTATAAAAGCAAAAGTAGACGTTGTAGGCTTTTCTTTTATTGATTGGAGAAATAACCCTTTATTATGCATAAAACAATGTTAGCTCCAAATCATTTTTTGTTGTGAGTATATATGGTATATTGTGAATTTATTACTTTTTAAAATAGGAGTATTAAATAATTTTTGTACTACTACTATTCAATGAGGTTAAATATCTTTATATTGTGTAATAATTGAGTCAAATATAATAATTACTTTTTCATTGACAAAATATAAGTACTTGTATTATCATCTTAAATAGATTAAGGAAATAAATAATTCCCTCTATTTTTATTTATAAGTCATACTTAATCATATCTCACAGATCAACGAAAATAGTTGCATTTCTTGCAACTTAAAAAATGTGTTTTAATATTACATTTTTACCCTCTTAGCTTGCAATCGAAATTTCACAATGTAGTGTTTTACATTGATAAAAAAAAGGAGGCAAATAGGAAGGTAATAACAATAAATGTCTTCTACGAAATACAAAGTCACTTAAAAATAGGATCACAAAATATTTTTTTAATGTAACTTGTAACGACCTAAATTTTTCACTTATTATTTTATCGAAATTACGAATTAAATTTTTCCTTTTATGAAAATAAATTTAAGCCATTACTAATTCTACTCATCACATCACAATATATAACACATAGTAATAGAAAATAATTTACATCATGTACATTATCAGTAAAAGATTTGAGTTACATCCTCTTAGTAGTAGCAGCAGCAGTATTATACATAGTCATAAACTAAACTTAGTCTATACTCTACGTCACTTGATATATTACATTATAATACAAACAAAATATGTAATGACCAGAGCATATGGTTAGAACTCAAAACTATCAGTAAGCATATAAACAAAGGACTTCCCTAATATATAGTCATATATCATCCATTCTAATCAGGAAAAAGACGAATAATAAAGACAACCGGAATCCTTGTCCTGAGGGGACCTCATCGTGTCTTTCCTGACATTCTATCTCATCATCCTCTACTCCACTTGTGAATGCAAACACTTTATCGTTTTTCTTTTCATAATTAATTCAATTTCATAATCATAATTTCAATTCCATAATTGTGACACCCTCAAAATAACCCAGGTAATTAATACAATAAAACGCTATTACTTGAGAATATATGGACTTGTTGAATATTAGAAAATACTGGATTCAAAATTTTCCTTTTTATTTTATAAAGAGTCGGGTGCACAAACCAGAACATAGGATATTTGGAGAATAATTTACGTATTACTTTTTAATGTCGAATTCGACATTTTCTTTGCTCAAGACTAGTTTCGCAAATCTTAGATAGCATTTCTTTGAAGATAGGATGTATTATATTTCATATAACGGAACTTAAGAATGCCATCCAGTTTTTCATCTAACCAACTGATACCATTTCAAAATGTCATAGCCGAATTCTTTTTAAATCAATATCAGAGTAAGCGGAAATAACAGGACTATGAAAATAAACCATAATATAAACGCAGATTATATATATATATATATATATATATATATATATATATATCAAAAGGTACGTAATACATAGTCCAGCGGTAAAAATCTCCAAAATCCCAGTACAAGTCCGTAAGGCTATGTATATATATATATATATATATATATATATATATATGTACATCGAAATAGACCATAACTCAAGAGTTTTCAAAAGGAATTTCCACAATATAAACATACAAAATACAAAACTCCAAAGCTGGTCTCATAGCACTGGTAGCAGCAGTAGTAGTAGTAGTCTCCAAGAACTAGCAGCAATCATCATCCATCATCATCAGCAGCAAATCTCCTCCACAGCATCCATCACACCGAATCCCTGATCCTCATCATTTACCTTATGCACATACCTAGGGATCATCGCCTCTCCATTGACTCCCGGTAGAATGAACGACAGGCTCGCCTCCGTTCTCGTCTTCGACAGGATCCTCCTTGATCTTATTTGAAGGAGTAGGTACCCTACCACTGGGTACAAGGTCTGATGAAGACGAGACCTTAATAGGACTCCTTTAAATAGATGAGGGAGTCTCCTCTCGAACGACTCTAAAAGTAAAAGGGGTGTGAGCGGGTAGATCGGAATTGAAAACTATGATACGAGCGAGCTGGTCGAGTGGGAGATGATCCATGGTAAGTATAAAAAGTTGGTACATGCATAGTGTATATGATGGGATTCCTAAGCCTACGAGGACGGAACCGAATCAGTGGGTTAGGGTGATAAAAGGTAATTTCTACCTTCCCCTCATACACCACTCGGAGATCCTCGTAGATCCATATGCCACTAAGAAGTGGGCGGATCTCGATGCAAGCGATGTAACGTGACATCACCTACAAGGGCATAGGGGTAAGCAATTCTATACACATAATCAATAGAGCATAAATGTTTAAGCAACATACTTATGCACAGATAACCCCAAATCAGTTAACAACCACAGTTAACACTTAGCAAACACTTAATGCAAATAAGATGTTCACACTCATTCTTGATATCAAGCCTTAACTTAATTAAGGATAAGTGGCATGATGACTGACAATCTTCTTTTTCTGAGATTCTCCATCTAATGTCCTCACAGACGTCAATCCAATACAACAGTGCATTCCCAGACCACGAATACGTTATCAGAACATATGGCGTACTAGCTCGGAAGTGATAAAAACGACACACTATCTGGTGAACGTCACGTCGCCTAAGGACGTAAACCTATCACTTCTCAACATACAATAGGTGTGATAAACAACGTCGCCACATCTGATGAATGTCACGTCACCAAAACGTAAACCTTATCACTTGTGATACACAACAGAGGTGATAAACAACGTCACCATGTCTGATGAACGTCATGTCACCAAAACGTAAACCTTATCACTTGTGTGCATCATACCGTTGCAACATCCATTCAACAGTATATCACATACTACCCACATTGTCCACCTTAATGTGTCATCGAGCTAGTAGCAACATTTAGTATTTCCAGAGGTTCTCCACATGTTATCATAACATGATAAACGATCTAGTACTCAAACTCTTAACTTAAAGAATTGATTGGTATATCTCAATTGATAATATATAACGTGCCACCCGAGCAACGTTATGACGTGCCACCCGAGCAACGTCCCGTCATCCAAACGGAATAACCATATCAATCGATTTTTTTTAAGTCTTAGATCACTTGGATTATTATCATTTAAGTATTAATGAAATGATTCAGAATTAAGAATGGTATTTTTAATGTTCTGGCTAAAATACTTGAGTATTCTTCATAATACTCGAGTAGTTCCTCAGTTTCCAGTTTTACTCGAGTAGTTCATAATTATACTCGAGTCGTTCATACCTTTTCAAAATAGTGAAGTTTCAGGTTTTCTAAAAATACACGAGTAGTTCATGAAATACTCGAGTAGTTCATGCATTACTCGAGTCGTTCATCCGATTACACTCTTGTTGCATATGTTAATACTCAAGTCTCAAACCTGATACTCGAGTCGTGGTGCCAAAAGATACACTGATGCGTCACGAAATACTCGAGTATCTAGCAATCTACTCGAGTATTATCAGACAGAACAGACTGAAAATTTGGTTTTTACATACCATTTTCAATTCTAACCATTTCTAATCCAATCCAATGATGAACAGAGTTCACATACCATATATTAAACATGTTCAAACACTTAGAACGCATCAAATTACAGATTTGACAGAGAATCATAAGATTATGCATAAATCATGAAAATTCACAACTCAACGTACTAAATTGCAATATACTCAATAAACTTGTGAATTTAAGCTCAAGACAGCTTGCATGCATCATATGGGACTTGCTCACAACAACTTTAGAGCACAAGTTGGTCTCCAAACCAATTTCCCTATTCATTCTAAGCCCTTAGAGCCTCTTGGTGGCTCTCTAATCAAATTTATGCAATTTAAACTCTATCTAGTGAATAGAAAGCTTTCCCCTTACCTCTTAGACGTGAATCAACAGAGACTTTACCAAAACTTAGCTTCCAAGCTGGATTCCCCAAACTCCACACTGAAACAGAGTTCAGCAAAGCACCAAGATTGAATTGGTTGATGCATAAGACAGACATAAAAATTGGGTAAATTAGTTTCTATATACTCTCTACAATTCGTACTAGCTAAAGAGACAAGATTCACATGGAGAGGTTACCTGAGCTTACCAAAATCGAGCTCCAAAGTAAGCTCCAGGAAACCTGAGACAGCAACGGACCCCGACTTCCAAGCTTCGATTCATCCAAACTACGAACTCTCAGCTCACAATTTTGGTGTCTATACAAAGCTCGTGATGTGAGCTTTGTTTTGGTGTATGATTTGCGGCTTAACTCTAAACAGAGAAGGAGAATCGATTGAATCAAATCGGAAACCCTAACTCAAGCAAAACTCACGAAATTGGCAAAATGAATGGTTGATTCATCAACCATGGCTTAAATAGCCGTTCATGAAGCTCATGCAGCTCGACACGAAAGCCATGGACGTGTGGAAGGACTGATTTCGTGTCAAACAGCGGTGACTCGTTGGTGGTGACTCACCAGACGCACTAACTCGTCAACTCTGACCAAAATACTCGAGTACTCCCAAAAATACTCGAGTATTTTGACCAGTTTTTGAAAAATATTAATTTTATTTTCTTTCCCTCCAAAACTTTTATAAAATTACTTCAAGGTCCCAAACAGGGATTAATGTGAAAAATATTTATTTTCTCATATTAAAACTATCTAATATTATCATTCATAATAACTCACTTTGAAATCAAGAATAAAAATAATTAATTATAAATAAGCTTTATAATTAACATATTATTAATTAGGGGTTAAAAATCTGGGATGTTATACTCTTCCCCACTTAAAAGGAATTTCGACCCCGAAATTCTTCTTTAAAGATTCTACAATTTCCAAAGTTACACAAAAGGTTGTTCTGGTGTTATATATTTTCAAAATTTAATTAAGGAGAACCCTTCCCCACTTAAAAGGAATTTTCTTATACTTTTTCAAACTCTCTGTCCCAAAATGTTTCACAAAATATTTCAAATGAACTTTTTCTCAAATAAAACTTTTGCATTACAAAGCATATGCAAATCCTTGCTCACATACAAGGGTTTTTCTTAAACTTCCTCAATTAAAACATTTTCCAAAGATCTTTTTGAGGAAAAACTTGTCCCGATGCGCACTCTGATCACTGAAGCACGAGTAATGAATCATTTGTATGACTTTATTCCTTAATAGTTGTAAACATTAGGGTGATCAGTCCTAATATTTAAACTATCAATAATAAAATCATCCCTTTCAGACATAATCTTTCTCAAGAAAGACTATACGATTTAACTTTAAGTTAGATGAACTTAAAGATAAGGAACATTATCGTCGCTATCAGACTTAGTCAGATAGTCAAATTCTAGAGAAACTTCTGTAACACCCCGCATTTTTCCCGTACGTGCGTAAACGATTTCGTCGGAATAAATAATTGAAGTTTGGGATATAAAGGATTTTAAGAAAAATATTTTGTGTGAAAAAGAATTAAAGTGATGATTTCCATGGATTTTTATAAGTCAAATGTTTCTATAGATGTAAAGTGAATAATTTTTGTTGAGTTATGAAATGATTTGATTTTTAAGAAATAAGTTGTAAATTTTTCCTAAGAGTGATTTTTGTTGGAAATGAGATTTTTGGGTCTGTAAGCTTTAAAAATGCATATCTTTTTGATCGTAACTCGGATTTTTACAAACTTTATATCAAAACGACCGTCTCAAAACGTAGATTTTGAAAATATAATTTTTAGAATTTTCTGGATTGTTTTACAAAAATTTATTTTCAGAACAGTGAAATACGAGTTTTAAGAATTTTGTTTTAAAGAAAATGAATTTATTGATTTGGCATGAATTTTTATGTGTCATGTGTTTGATTTAATTTATGTGTGCTGTGTGATGCATCAAACTAATTGTGTGAATGCAATTTGCTAGAATTAATTGCTTGTGTGTGTGTTAATAATAAGACTAAGAAAATAAAATGAAAATGTATGTATGTGAATATGTATGTATATATGTGTGATATTGGGTGTGCCATGCGTGTGTGTAGGAAAGTATGGGCTAGATTAGAATCTCCTAGAAGCTTGGTAAGTAAGTAAACTATAACTAAACTAGAACTAGTGACCAAACTAGTAACCAAACCCTAACCAATTCATAACTAAGTCTTAGCCCTAGCATGACCCCTAAAAAGCTAGCCACTCCACCTTGTCCCCTTGACTTTGGTGGACCTTAGCCATGCAACTTTTCATAAACCCAAAACCGCCCCTCCATTGTGAGTGACCCAAAACCATTAACCAAGGGCAAAAGAGACATTCATGAGTTGGTTATATATGTGAAAGGCCTTGGTTTATTTTCACCTTACCATTTCATTTCCTCCACCGTACCAACATAAACACACTTCTAAGAGGTTCATCAAACTCTTAGAAAGAAAAGAAAAGAAAAAGAGAGAGAGAGGAGAAAGAGTAGACCGTGGAACATAGAAGAGAAGGAGGAGGAACATCCATACTCAACCAAGCCCTTTCCATGTAGATCAAGAGTGTAGAGCTAGGAGACCACCCTTTCTCATGGTAGGATTTTTGAAGACCAAGAAGAATTTGTAATAGTTTAGTTTCCTTTTCTTAGTTTGTAGATCTTTATTCTTTCTTCTTACATGTTGTTCTCATAACTTGAAAGTTGAAGTTTATGTGTTATTCTTTTATCTTGGACTATTGAGGACTCTAATCAATTTGTAATATGTGATCTTTGTGCTTATGTTTCGGTTGAGGATTTTCTTGCTTGATCTAATATTTCTCTAAGTAAAATCTTAAAGATCTAAATAATGGCTAAAGATTTTTATGAAAACTAAAACAAACCTCTTTGCATGTCTATTTTCTTTCTCTAAACCGTGACTTATATGTGTTTATGTGGTGATTTGATAAATAAAACTATGATCTCAATTTAATAAATTATGAAGTGGAATTTTTAGTTGTTGCATGTTAAACTTTTGTGTTAAACCTATGATCTATGTGTACTTCCATGTTTATTTGATGAATGAATTTATGATCTAAACTAAATTTGTAGAAAGGTCTAAGTATTTGGTTTTGCATGTCATTTTTGGTGATTATCTTGGTTGATCTAAATGTGTGCATGCGATTATTTTGTTTGATGAATGAAAAATGTTTAGATCTTGATTTGCATGTTAATTTTCCAAAGAAAAGATTTTGTTACTTCCTCTGTATCATTCGGTTTCAAAAGAAAAAGTAAGAAAGTGAGTTTTAAAAATGATTTTCAAGCACTAATATGTTTAGATCCAGTGTTATTTATGTGTATAAATTAATTCAGTACTTGATTTTGTGTGTATTATGTTTTGAAGGCCATTCGACCATGTTTAATGAAAATGAAATTCATGTTTTTATTTTGTAAAAATTTGATGCATGTTTGTTTTAAAGATAGACCTAATGATTTGAAACCTATTCATATCATTTCTTGTAAGTTAAACTGTAACTTGAATTTATTTGATGCATGCTAAAAATATTTGGGGAAAGATTTTGTCTTGATGATGTTACTGCATGTTGCTTTCATAAAGTTAAAGTAAGGCCTTTAATTTTAGGAGAAATGATGAACCTGAATTTTATAAATAATAAGAGTGTTTAAAAAAAAAGAGAGTTTGCTTGAAAAACCTACGCGTCTAGGTATGAATGCATGACTTTTGTATGCCTAAAAAAAAAATGAGTCAAAAACCTTGGTCCATGCATGTTGACTAGGAGGAGTAAGACACTAGAATTGTCTCCCATTTGGGATGCGTATATGATGAGGTTTGAACTTAAGATTTCAAAGAATGCATGCATGAAGTATTTGAAATTAAAAGAAAATGTGTGTAAATTGTTGTGTTGAGTTTGTATTAAAAATAAAATTAAAATTGCTAATTTGTCTATGGCAAGCCCACGGTTTTAGCTTAAAAGGAAGAAAATAATTTCATGTTTTAAGTTTTCATTTGTATCTTAAATCTTTGCAAAATCTTACATGTATAATTCGGCCATAAGATGTGCATGAAACTGGAAAATTATTTTCATGACTTTGATGATAGTTATGGATGCTTAGTGTTAGGTGTTAATGAAAATGATGTGTGTTTCTTTTTGGGTTTGATTTAATTATGGGAATAGATTTTTGTAATGCTAATCTAATGATTTTTAGTTTTAAAAATTTATTTGTGATTAGAAAATAATGACTGGGCAGTTCGGTTTTATTTAAATGATTAAGTCTAAATTACTTTCTAATCAAGTAATTTAATTAATTTAGTGGAGATTATAATTTAATTGATGATTCTAAACAATTAAAAATGTTACTTCCTGTGCATGTGTTGTGAATGCTGTGAAACTGTTGTATGTGTGTGTTATTTGGTTCTGCTAAGTTAATCCAAAGGATTAAGTTTTAAATTATTTTCTTAAGTGTAATTAAGTTAGTTTATTAAGATTATAATTTAATTAATAACTTTTAGATGACTGGAAATGTGATTTGTGTTATGTGAATTTGTAAATGCTATGTATGCCTTGAAATCTGTATGTACTGATTGTGTGCTAATTGAATGTGTTGAATTGAGTTTGTTTTGGTATACTGTTTGTGAAATTTAATTGTGAAAAACGTTTTATTTAAAAAAGTAAGGCTTAAGTAATTTAAGTTAATTAGAAATTTTTTTATGACATTCTCTGATCAGTGTTTGTCAATGTGGTAAAGTTTAGGAATTCAATGAATCAATATTATGTGGTTTTGGAATTCTATTTTCTTGAATTTTTGAACTCCGTTTTAAAACCTAAGATCAGTGGTGTTAACTGGAATGTTTTTAAGTTGAGAGAAATGAATTTGATTTCTAATAAAGAGATTGTTTTGGAAGCTGTTTTAAAGGGTTGTCTTTCATTTAATGTTTAAAGAAAATGATTTTCTTTAACCAAAGTGTTTTAAACTAAGAGTAATGGATTCTGTTTTGAAAAAGAAATTGTTTTAAGAAGTTTTTCTTGGAAACATTTGGATTTAAAGTCTTTTGGATATTGACAATGTGAAATTGTTTCTAAAGTGTTTTAAAAACAAAATCTAAGAATTCACGTAAATCGTTTCTAAGCACGGGGAAAAATGTCCAGTTCGGGTGTCGGACGTAAAGGAAGCGTGGCAAACATAACGACTGGAAGTCTTGGAAAGTTTTCTTGATGTGTCGTCATCCAGGTGAGTGAGAGTGCGGTGATCCCGTAACGTGGTTGCTCGCAATTCGAATAGACGGATTGCGAGAGTACTGCGGATTAGGTGATCCGAATATGTGTGTGTTAGATGTTTGGTTGCATACTAAATGTTTATTTGCTGTGCATCACTAGATGTTTACTTGTTGTGTATAATTTATTTTGCGTAGATATTGTCTAAATTGTGTCTGGATAGTGAAATGATGATGATGGAACCATGAAAGTAATACGTTAAGATCGAAAAGAGTAGAGAGAAATGAGTAAGAAACATGAGAAACAATTGAGAAAGAAATACGCGATGAGTTGAGAATGAAGAGAAAGTATGAGAATGTTTGAAAAAAAAAATAAAAATAAAGGTGATAAAGAGTTGAGATTGATTTGAGATTGGAAAGAGAAAGTGATTATGACAGTAAGATGTGGATGAGTAGAGATGAGATTTCCTCGTACATGTTTTTGGGAAGAAGCTTAGTGTTGAGTTGAGCTTGCTCCTCCATTAACACTCACCCAAAAATATGATTTTTTTAAAGGTTTTGAAAGATGATTTTTGAAAGGTTTTTCCGAAAATGATATTTTGTGAAAGTTTTGAAAAGATTATTTTTGAAAAAGTTCTGCGAAAGATGTTTGGGAAAGACGAGGAAAATCTGTTGATGTTGTGATTAAGGATTATGTGGAGAATGAGCATGAGTTGAGAAAGTGATTTGTGGCTTGGGGCCAATGGGATTTAGGGGGAATAGTTTGCGATTAGTGATCGGGCTTCGTTGAAGGGATGCACCAAGGACGAGCCGATCATTAGGAATAAGCCGCTAATTAAAACGCTAAAAACTTTAAAAGACATTTAAAGACGCAGTGAGGTAATAGTGTCGCATCGAAGTAGTGGAGAGGAAGATACCCCGGAGTATCTGCGGATATTCGGGTTGTGATTGCAATAGGGGAGGGTAAGGACGGTGATACGTCAAGAAGCCTTGAGTGCTATTCTAGGCGGAACGAATTCCACATGTGGTACGGGAAGATCGGTCCTATGTCGTGGCAAGTTCTGCGTGCACACTAGAATAGTACTGTCGCCCCCTATGGCAATTCGAGAACAGTGAGAGGGACTGGAACGGGGCATTTGTGATTGCATCTGAGAGCGTGCATTGTTATTATGTGAATTATGATTATGATTTGAGGCAGGGCCTCCTGGTCTGGGACCATTTGTTTGTGTGACAGCTGTCGTGCCCGCGTGGTAAAGGTCCTGTACTCCTGTTTGCTTCCGACTAGGTTAGGTGGTTGACCGAGGAGATGTAGACGCGTGTGAGCTCAATGATGTGTCCCCCTCATCATTGATGCTAATCGAATCAATAAAATTTAAAAGACAAAGATGTATCAAAGTAAGGTGTAAATGAGTTACCAAGTGTTGAATAAGAATTACAAGTGGAGCATGAAAAATGATTCGTGGTGTAATACATTCTGAGGCGATGATTTGTGAAGGAATGGAAAAGGAATTGTGGGACAAGCGTAGTGAATGACTTGGCCATGAGTGAGGATGTTTATATGCTTGGAAATTAATGTCATGTTTTGTTATATGTGATTCATATTTGCTAAGTGCATGATATGTTGCATATGTTGATGATGATGTGATGGCATTAGGATAAGTGTTTATGTTCCGCTGTTCTAGTTTATTATATATTTATTTTTATATTAAGTCTACCGAGACCGCAAGGTCAACCCGTTAGTGTTCGGATCGCTGACTCTCTCCTACCATGTTGTCGTATCGGCACTTGCTGATATTGCAACTGGTAGATGGCGCAGCGGAAGCGTGGTGGGCTTCATTGACTAAGGTCCGAAGTTAGACGATGAGCCTTGGTGTGTCTGACTAGAAGCTAGGTAATCCCCGGGCAGAATGTACTCCATGGTAAGTTCTTAGTTACCTAGCTCTATCCTTCTGTACCCCGGCAAATGTTTTTAATTAGCATTGATGATTGAAACAAGTAATTGGGCTACTTTGGAATAATGCTTTTGAAAACGGGTTTCAAAGTGCGGTGTCTTGTGACACCTCGGTTTGGAACTTGAAGGGGTTGTGCAAAATGAGAACATGAATTTTAGATGTAACTATGTTTGAAAACCTAGATGTTCTCATCTTGCATAACACTTAAAAAAAAATGGCCCTAATTTTCACTACTTTTAGTTTAAGTTTTCAAGTTGCCGAATTGGGGTGTTACAAAATGGTATCAGAGCCGTGGTTAAACTAAGTAACCTTATACATGGACTTACGTACTCTGCCGTGTGTCTCTGTGTGTGAGTTAGTATTAGGATAGCGATAGAACGTTGAGAGTGCGCGGATGTTCTTCTGTATTACGTTGGTTCTCATCTATAGTGGAGCGAGGAAGCAGAGATTCGTGTAGTCCTGGACGTCGACGTATGCTTCGAAATCTTCTTTCGTTGAATTCTCCTTCGTTATGAACCCCTTTTGTTTATGATGACCCCTGAACTCTTGATATGAGACTTTTTTATGTAACTAGAACCTTTCTTTTCTTGTTGAAACTTTTCTCGTGAAAACCCTATGTTTGCCGAATTGCTTTGGCAGGACATTTGAAAAAGCTTTTTCTGAAAATCTTAGACCCAGTTTTGACAAAGCCTTGGTTGTTGCTAAACCCAAAGTTTCTTTTGATCTTTGATCAGACAAATATCTGTCTCTAAAATTTGTAGTGAAAATATTTGGACCCTAAGTGTAGTAACGTCTTGACCTCCAATGTCCGTAACTTTATTATTTTGGACACGGTTTTGATGCCGTTTGATATCTTTGAACCCTCAGTCTTGTGTTACCCGTGAAACCGTATTAACCCATCATGTTTGTTGAAAGTACCCAAGAGATTACTTTTGCAAGTAATCCATTCGATCCATTTGAAAAGTCAACGAGTAGGTAGTTCATATTCGAAGATGCGACAATTGCTGCAGTTAAAGGGAAAGAATTTCTTCAAGGAGTTACGCAGCGTCCACCGATCAGACAGACCTTACACGGTATTTCTCGAGGACGAGAAATCTTCAAGTTGGGGAGAATGTAACACCCCGCATTTTTCCCGTACGTGCGTAAACGATTTCGTCGGAATAAATAATTGAAGTTTGGGATATAAAGGATTTTAAGAAAAATATTTTGTGTGAAAAAGAATTAAAGTGATGATTTCCATGGATTTTTATAAGTCAAATGTTTCTATAGATGTAAAGTGAATAATTTTTGTTGAGTTATGAAATGATTTGATTTTTAAGAAATAAGTTGTAAATTTTTCCTAAGAGTGATTTTTGTTGGAAATGAGATTTTTGGGTCTGTAAGCTTTAAAAATGCATATCTTTTTGATCGTAACTCGGATTTTTACAAACTTTATATCAAAACGACCGTCTCAAAACGTAGATTTTGAAAATATAATTTTTAGAATTTTCTGGGTTGTTTTACAAAAATTTATTTTCAGAACAGTGAAATACGAATTTTAAGAATTTTGTTTTAAAGAAAATGAATTTATTGATTTGGCATGAATTTTTATGTGTCATGTGTTTGATTTAATTTATGTGTGTTGTGTGATGCATCAAACTAATTGTGTGAATGCAATTTGCTAGAATTAATTGCTTGTGTGTGTGTTAATAATAAGACTAAGAAAATAAAATGAAAATGTATGTATGTATGTGAATATGTATGTATATATGTGTGATATTGGGTGTGCCATGCGTGTGTGTGTAGGAAAGTATGGGCTAGATTAGAATCTCCTAGAAGCTTGGTAAGTAAGTAAACTATAACTAAACTAGAACTAGTGACCAAACTAGTAACCAAACCCTAACCAATTCATAACTAAGTCTTAGCCCTAGCATGACCCCTAAAAAGCTAGCCACTCCACCTTGTCCCCTTGACTTTGGTGGACCTTAGCCATGCAACTTTTCATAAACCCAAAACCGCCCCTCCATTGTGAGTGACCCAAAACCATTAACCAAGGGCAAAAGAGACATTCATGAGTTGGTTATATATGTGAAAGGCCTTGGTTTATTTTCACCTTACCATTTCATTTCCTCCACCGTACCAACATAAACACACTTCTAAGAGGTTCATCAAACTCTTAGAAAGAAAAGAAAAGAAAAAGAGAGAGAGAGGAGAAGGAGTAGACCGTGGAACATAGAAGAGAAGGAGGAGAAACATCCATACTCAACCAAGCCCTTTCCATGTAGATCAAGAGTGTAGAGCTAGGAGACCACCCTTTCTCATGGTAGGATTTTTGAAGACCAAGAAGAATTTGTAATAGTTTAGTTTCCTTTTCTTAGTTTGTAGATCTTTATTCTTTCTTCTTACATGTTGTTCTCATAACTTGAAAGTTGAAGTTTATGTGTTATTCTTTTATCTTGGACTATTGAGGACTCTAATCAATTTGTAATATGTGATCTTTGTGCTTATGTTTCTGTTGAGGATTTTCTTGCTTGATCTAATATTTTTCTAAGTAAAATCTTAAAGATCTAAATAATGGCTAAAGATTTTTATGAAAACTAAAACAAACCTCTTTGCATGTCTATTTTCTTTCTCTAAACCGTGACTTATATGTGTTTATGTGGTGATTTGATAAATAAAACTATGATCTAAATTTAATAAATTATAAAGTGGAATTTTTAGTTGTTGCATGTTAAACTTTTGTGTTAAACCTATGATCTATGTGTACTTCCATGTTTATTTGATGAATGAATTTATGATCTAAACTAAATTTGTAGAAAGGTCTAAGTATTTGGTTTTGCATGCCATTTTTGGTGATTATCTTGGTTGATCTAAATGTGTGCATGCGATTATTTTGTTTGATGCATGAAAAATGTTTAGATCTTGATTTGCATGTTAACTTTCCAAAGAAAAGATTTTGTTACTTCCTCTGTATCATTCGGTTTCAAAAGAAAAAGTAAGAAAGTGAGTTTTAAAAATGATTTTCAAGCACTAATATGTTTAGATCTAGTGTTATTTATGTGTATAAATTAATTCAGTACTTGATTTTGTGTGTATTATGTTTTGAAGGCCATTCGGCCATGTTTAATGAAAATGAAATTCATGTTTTTATTTTGTAAAAATTTGATGCATGTTTGTTTTAAAGATAGACCTAATGATTTCAAGCCTATTCATATCATTTCTTGTAAGTTATACTGTAACTTGAATTTATTTGATGCATGCTAAAAATACTTGGGGAAAAATTTTGTCTTGATGATGTTACTGCATGTTGCTTTCATAAAGTTAAAGTAAGGCCTTTAATTTTTGGAGAAATGATGAACCTGAATTTTATAAATAATAAGAGTGTTTAAAAAAAAAAAGAGAGTTTGCTTGAAAAACCTACATGTCTAGGTATGAATGCATGACTTTTGTATGCCTAAAAAAAAATGAGTCAAGAACCTTGGTCCATGCATGTTGACTAGGAGGAGTATGACACTAGAATTGTCTCCCATTTGGGATGCATATATGATGAGGTTTGAACTTAAGATTTCAAAGAATGCATGCATGAAGTATTTGAAATTAAAAGAAAATGTGTGTAAATTGTTGTGTTGAGTTTGTATTAAAAATAAAATTAAAATTGCTAATTTGTCTATGGCAAGCCCACGGTTTTAGCTTAAAAGGAAGAAAATAATTTCATGTTTTAAGTTTTCATTTGTATCTTAAATCTTTGCAAAATCTTATATGTATAATTCGGCCAAAAGATGTGCATGAAACTGGAAAATTATTTTCATGACTTTGATGATAGTTATGGATGCTTAGTGTTAGGTGTTAATGAAAATGATGTGTGTTTCTTTTTGGGTTTGATTTAATTATGGGAATAGATTTTTGTAATGCTAATCTAATGATTTTTAGTTTTAAAAATTAATTTGTGATTAGAAAATAATGACTGGGCAGTTCGGTTTTATTTAAATGATTAAGTCTAAATTACTTTCTAATCAAGTAATTTAATTAATTTAGTGGAGATTATAATTTAATTGATGATTCTAAACAATTAAAAATGTTACTTCCTGTGCATGTGTTGTGAATGCTGTGAAACTGTTGTATGTGTGTGTTATTTGGTTCTGCTAAGTTAATCCAAAGGATTAAGTTTTAAATTATTTTCTTAAGTGTAATTAAGTTAGTTTATTAAGATCATAATTTAATTAATAACTTTTAGATGACTGGAAATGTGATTTGTGTTATGTGAAATTGTAAATGCTATGTATGCCTTGAAATCTATATGTACTGATTGTGTGCTAATTGAATGTGTTGAATTGAGTTTGTTTTGGTATACTGTTTGTGAAATTTAATTGTGAAAAACGTTTTATTTAAAAAAGTAAGGCTTAAGTAATTTAAGTTAATTAGAAATTTTTTTATGACATTCTCTGATCAGTGTTTGTCAATGTGGTAAAGTTTAGGAATTCAATGAATCAATATTATGTGGTTTTGGAATTCTATTTTCTTGAATTTTTGAACTCCGTTTTAAAACCTAAGATCAGTGGTGTTAACTGGAATGTTTTTAAGTTGAGAGAAATGAATTTGATTTCTAATAAAGAGATTGTTTTGGAAGCTGTTTTAAAGGGTTGTCTTTCATTTAATGTTTAAAGAAAATGATTTTCTTTAACCAAAGTGTTTTAAACTAAGAGTAATGGATTCTGTTTTGAAAAAGAAATTGTTTTAAGAAGTTTTTCTTGGAAACATTTGGATATTGACAATGTGAAATTGTTTCTAAAGTGTTTTAAAAACAAAATCTAAGAATTCACGTAAATCGTTTCTAACGCACGGGGAAAAATGTCCAGTTCGGGTGTCGGACGCAAAGGAAGCGTGGCAAAGATAACGACTGGAAGTCTTGGAAAGTTTCTGGATGTGTCGCCATCCAGGTGAGTGAGAGTGCGGTGATCCCGTAACGTGGTTGCTCGCAATTCGAATAGACGGATTGCGAGAGTACTGCGGATTAGGTGATCCGAATATGTGTGTGTTAGATGTTTGGTTGCATACTAAATGTTTATTTGCTGTGCACCACTAGATGTTTACTTGTTGTGTATAATTTATTTTGCGTAGATATTGTCTAAATTGTGTCTGGATAGTGAAATGATGATGATGGAACCATGAAAGTAATACGTTAAGATCGAAAAGAGTAGAGAGAAATGAGTAAGAAACATGATAAACAATTGAGAAAGAAATACGCGATGAGTTGAGAATGAAGAGAAAGTATGAGAATGTTTGAAAAAATAAAATAAAAATAAAGGTGATAAAGAGTTGAGATTGATTTGAGATTGGAAAGAGAAAGTGATTATGCCAGTCAGATGTGGATGAGTAGAGATGAGATTTCCTCGTACATGTTTTTGGGAAGAAGCTTAGTGTTGAGTTGAGCTTGCTCCTCCATTAACACTCACCCAAAAATATGATTTTTGAAAAGGTTTTGAAAGAAGATTTTTGAAAGGTTTTTCCGAAAATGATATTTTGTGAAAGTTTTGAAAAGATTATTTTTGAAAAAGTTCTGGAAAGATGTTTGGGAAAGACGAGGAAAATCGTTGACGTTGTGATTAAGGATTATGTGGAGAATGAGCATGAGTTGAGAAAGTGATTTGTGGCCTGGGGCCAATGGGATTTAGGGGGAATAGTTTGCGATTAGTGATCGGGCTTCGTTGAAGGGATGCACCAAGGACGAGCCGATCATTAGGAATAAGCCGCTAATTAAAACGCTAAAAACTTTAAAAGACATTTAAAGACGCCGTGAGGTAATAGTGTCGCATCGAAGTAGTGGAGAGGAAGATACCCCGGAGTATGTGCGGATATTCGGGTTGTGATTGCAATAGGGGAGGGTAAGGACGGTGATACGTCAAGAAGCCTTGAGTGCTATTCTAGGCGGAACGGATTCCACATGTGGTACGGGAAGATCGGTCCTATGCCGTGGCAAGTTCTGCGTGCACACTAGAATAGTACTGTCGCCCCCTATGGCAATTCGAGAACAGTGAGAGGGACTGGAACGGGGCATTTGTGATTGCCGCTGAGAGCGTGCATTGTTATTATGTGAATTATGATTATGATTTGAGGCAGGGCCTCCTGGTCTGGGATCATTTGTTTGTGTGACAGCTGTCGTGCCCGCGTGGTAAAGGTCCTGTACTCCTGTTTGCTTCCGACTAGGTTGGGTGGTTGACCGAGGAGATGTAGACGCGTGTGAGCTCAATGATGTGTCCCCCTCATCATTGATGCTAATCGAATCAATAAAATTTAAAAGACAAAGATGTATCAAAGTAAGGTGTAAATGAGTTACCAAGTGTTGAATAAGAATTACAAGTGGAGCATGAGAAATGATTCGTGGTGTAATACATTCTGAGGTGATGATTTGTGAAGGAATGGAAAAGGAATTGTGGGACAAGCGTAGTGAATGACTTGGCCATGAGTGAGGATGTCTATATGCTTGGAAATTAATGTCATATTTTGTTATATGTGATTCATATTTGCTAAGTGCATGATATGTTGCATATGTTGATGATGATGTGATGGCATTAGGATAAGTGTTTATGTTCCGCTGTTCTAGTTTATTATATATTTATTTTTATATTAAGTCTACCGAGACCGCAAGGTCAACCCGTTAGTGTTCGGAACGCTGACTCTCTCCTACCATGTTGCCGTATCGGCACTTGTTGATATTGCAACTGGTAGATGGCGCAGCGGAAGCGTGGTGGGCTTCATTGACTAAGGTCCGAAGTTAGACGACGAGCCTTGGTGTGTCTGACTAGAAGCTAGGTAATCCCCGGGCAGAATGTACTCCATGGTAAGTTCTTAGTTACCTAGCTCTATCCTTCTGTACCCCGGCAAATGTTTTTAATTAGCATTGATGATTGAAACAAGTAATTGGGCTACTTTGGAATAATGCTTTTGAAAACGGGTTTCAAAGTGCGGTGCCTTGTGACACCTCGGTTTGGAACTTGAAGGGGTTGTGCAAAATGAGAACATGAATTTTAGATGTAACTATGTTTGAAAACCTAGATGTTCTCATCTTGCATAACACTTCAAAAAAATGGCCCTAATTTTCACTACTTTTAGTTTAAGTTTTCAAGTTGCCGAATCGGGGTGTTACAACTTCCGTTGGGGAGACAAATACTTGTCCTATCCCGGTGGTTGTTAATCTCTTTAGACTTAACTGATCCTTCTCTTTCTGTAGTGCCCAAAGATGTATATCACATCCAACTGTGATAAGGGTTTTGATAACAGAATCTCAAATTAAAGGCCTGCTCAGATTTTCAGATTACAGAATGATTTAATTAACGCAATCGAAAACATTTGTTAATTCAGACCGGTGAAGGGATAACTTAGACTACCTATATCCGAATCTAAATCGTATCCTAACAAGATGGAAAACTCTTCCATTCTTGATTTGTTGGTTGGCCATACCCTTCTCGTATTTCTCCTTCAAGAAATCCGGCGAATAAGACTTTCACAACTCCAAATAATCTGAAAATTTTATGAGATAGTCTTTAATGTATAAGAAAGACTTATACCAATTTTTGTGCAAATTGGAATTGAACAACTATTTGTAATCATGACTTTTTTGCCTCTGACAAGCAACAGTTCTGTTTTGTTTTTCATGTGAAATTTGATTTGAAACCTAGCTTAGGGTTGTTTAAATAACTTGAAAATTTTATATGATGAACCTTATCATATATGTGTTTGTTCTGGAAATTTTGAGAATTAAACAAATTAATTTGATATAGTTTTGGATTTTATCTTTTGTGTTTCACCTTTAATCACACTAAGTTTCTATTTAGATGTTTTTGATGAAAATGAATTTTTATGCTTGATATTATGACTTGACTGCCTTGTGTGATGATTATGATACCTTGAAATGATTGAATAAGTGATTGTTTGATGATATATTTCGGGTGTGCACAAATGAACTATTTAATTAACCAAAGTGTTGTATTTGATTTTGTAATCGGTTTGAAAATTAGTTGTTTTTGAAATAATTTAGCTTTAATTTAATTGAATAACCTTGAACTTAGTGGTTGCTGCCATTAATTCATTTCACAATGTTAAGTTTTAAAAACAAATCGTTTAAGTGTTTATTTTATAACAAAGTCTTATACGAACTAAAGTCAAGTTTTTCGGTGTTTTCGGATTTTCTGAAAAGTAATTTATGGACTCATTTAATTGCTGTCCGGGTTTTATTTAAATTTTTTTTCAATCCTAAAAATTTATTTGGTTGGTTTAAAGTTTAAGTTTTAAGTGGTATATTACTTGAGAAAGATTTGGTTTGAAAAAGTTTTAACGTTTTGCAATTTTCCGACGAGAATTAAAAAGAGTTTTTGAAAACGCGTTCTAATTCTAAGTAGGACGATTATTTAAAATAGACTTGTAACGTAGTATCATCTATTTAGTACAAGGTGCGTATAAGTCGAGAAGCGGAACAGCTGACTCGTTGGGAAGGACCCGCAACGATTTCAGAAGCTGGAGCGTGAGGTGAGAGATGCAGTAGGCCTAGGTCATCGTGACGCGTAGACTCAGTTCTAAACTGAGTACATCGAATCCAATTAGAGTAATTGTAATATGTTCATGCTTCATTATCATATTTGATTCTTATATGTGTTAGATGTTTTCCTGTTTTGTTAAATATGCTGCATGATTGAATTCATTATGGATTGGATGTCTTTGTGATTATTATATTCTGTCTGTAACACCCCTAATTTTCGTCTCCCGGATAATAGGAAATTAATAATAAAAGTTTTATTATTAATTTATATGGTTTTCCAATTTTATGTTTTGTATTTAATTAGTCGGAAATATAAAAATAAATTGGAATATTTTTATATGGCAAATAAATGCAAAATATAAGAATATTGCATTTTAGTCCCTGAAATAGGACCTAAATGTAATATTGAAAAGGTTCTTGGAGGGAAAGATTTAAAAATATTAATTTTTAAATTTTGAACTAATCTAACCAGTTAGTAATGCCCTGTAACCGGTTAGACGATGAACCTAGAAACTGGGTTAGTGGATTTTGATGAGTAATCACTTGATTAATTCGTTTAATCGCCACGAATACCACTCAAATTCAGTGGAATACGCGTGTCGCCTTGCATGGCACACGAATTGCTCTATAAATTGGTGAAATTATGAGGGATTGGGTTGTTGTTGCTTTGAATTTAGGGGGAAGCTTTGTCTTAGGGTTTCAGAATTGTTTCTTTTGATTCTCCTTCTTCTTTGAGTGTTAGCGAGTGAGAGATACACTTTTGGAAAGCTTAAATCAAGAGCTTTCCATTGATATAAAGTTTGTGAGTCAAAAGTGTGTGTGTGAGGAGGAATCGATCTGAGAAGCTAAGTGTTGGAAGCTTGACTCTGTGTTCTTCTTGTTCTGGGAGCTGGATTTCAGCTTTGATTTTGGTAAGTGTAGTCCACCATTAAGCCTTAAATCTCTTTGATTCTCTAGTGCATGTTACCTATATTGAGTCCTAATTGTTTTCCCCAATTTCTTTGGCCAATTGCTATGTCAAATCTTCTGGTCTTTGGACCCTGTTGATGGAAATCGTGTGTGAAGGGCAGAACCTAGGATTGGTGGGAATCTGTGGATTTTGCTTCAAGTGCAGTGTTAATAGTCATCAAGATCAGCTTAGAGGTATGGGAGAAGTCTACCTTATACTAGATTTAGACTAAAAATCAAGTGATTTAGGATTTGAGTTAACAAAACTCAAAAGGGCATTATGTGTAAAAAGCACAAAGGCTTGGAGGCCAAAATTCTGGCTCAATTCTTTGTGAGCAAATTTAAATTGATGCATGCAAGTGATTTAAGGTTTAAAATATGAAATTAATTGTTGATTATGAGTTTTGTGGTATTGATTGGTGTTTGTATTGATTTTTATGCAAATTGATACCATAAGCTTGATGCATGCAAATTGAATGTGTTTCTGGGTATGAACATATTGTTCTTAAGGCATATGAACTCTGAGAATGTTGAAATTGGGTTAGATTTGAGAAATGAAAAGAATGATTTGTCAAAACTCTTGTTTTAATGGACTGACTGCATAATCTAGCCGGTTACTCGATAATTGTAACCGGTTAGCCACTGTAAAATTTCAAAGAAAATCAGTTTATTAAATCAGTCCTGAAGTCTTAGTAATTTTGGCTCAAATCTATACTTTGGTTTCATTATAAATAATCTGAATATGAGAGCTTATAATGTCATGGTTCAGATTGAGGGAATGGAGTTAATGCCTTAAGTCAATGAGATAGATTCAAGAGGAAACTATGCTCATTTAAGAAGAGAATGTGATTGAGACTTTTGAATGATGAAAACAGTGATTTTTGAGGCATAAAACAATATTAAACTTGTTTATAGATTGGGTAGAGAATTCAAGAAAAAGGGTTTTTCTGAATTACAATGGTAAACCGTTCAGGTCTGTAATTCTAACCGGTTAGCCTGAAATTGTAACCGGTTAGTACCTGAATCTGAAAAATAAAAAGTTAAGTTTTTGAATACCATTGGTTATGTTTTTCCCAATCTAAGCTTAAGGGCATGTTTTTGAAATAATTCAAAGGAGAATTTTTTTGCCAAAGAATATGTCTCAAATAAATCATTGAAAAGGAGAAATTGGAATATTTCTAAATCAACCCTGATATTTGTGCATCCATATAGACTGGAAGCTTGGTTGGTAGGAACGTTTATCATATTCTGGGAATATGAGGAGGGTACTCCGGGAGTACCAAATTATAACCTACTTGATGACACATTATAGATATGTGGCCAGTGTCCGGGACCTGGTTTCTTATGTGTTCTGGGAACGTATGCATTTTGGGAACGTGGTGCACACTCCGGGAGTGATGCTTATTATCCAAGTATGGTTCGGCATTATGTTCTGGGAACGAATGTCGGTGTTCCGGGAACACAAGGGTGTATTGGATGGACGTCCAAGATGGACTTTTAGAGGCCTCAGTTGTGGATAGAAAATCATACATCATGCCACTTGCATTATAAGAGATATAATGTTGAAAATTGGTGTGCTCATATGTACTTGCATTATGATCTGTCCATGATATACTTGTGTTTGTAATTTTAGTCTTTATCAATTATGTATATGTGTATACTTACTCCCTGTGCCCTGTTTAGGTGATGGCCAGATACCTAGCTTGCATCGAGATACGCCCTATCCCTAGTGGCATATGGACGTATGAGGAGCACCGTGCCACTTTTGAGGGGGAGGTTGAGATCACTCTCTACCACCCTAACCCTCTGGTGCGAGTGCGACCTCGTCAATTTAGGATCCCATTAGTCTATACTATGCATGTTCCACCCTTTTATACATATAGAGGACCACCCCCAGCTCGACCTATGCGTCGTTTTCATAGTTTTCATTTCAGAGCTGCCACTCGTTCTCATCCTTCCTCCCATAGAGTTGTCACTGAGGAGACTCCTTCTCCTGGTCCGATTGACTATGATAGAACTGCTTCTGTAGATCCTAGACCCAGTGGTGGGGTCTCCACACAGTCGGGCGAGGTCGAGGAGGACCCTGTGGAGGATGAGAGCGAGGAGGAGGTGCATGTTGAGCCGACTGTTTCTGCTAGAGGTGGACCCGCTGGTTCATAGGAGCCTCCATAGCGTAGATGTTTTGGATCCTAGATCCTAGGGATAGAGCTGTGGAGGATCTGAGGAGCTGCTGAGGACACGGATGACCTGCTCTGGGATTTCTACTTTTGGATTTTGTCATATATTGTATATATTTAAGAGGTCTTAGAGTGAGGTTTTATTTTAAGCAGCTGGTCTGTATATGTTTCACCAAACTTGCTATCTCGACTTTTTACTAGCTACTGGCTATACTGATGGGGTTTTTATGTTATGACACACACACACACACACACACACACATATATATATATGATGCCTTATTTACCTCAGCAGTGCCCCATAAGTATTATTTTTAATTTCGCGAACTCTAATTTCTATTTCAAAAGGATTCGGGAGGCACGTAATGTATTAATAAAAGGATAAAACATCAATCAATCTCTTTTAAGTAAGGTAATGCATTCATTCTGGAGTTTGGTTGGTAGGACGTATATCATGTTTTTGGTAAACATGTGGAGGGCCTCTGGGAGTGCCAATACGCTTGCTTGATGACACGTCGTTGACGTGGTCGGCTGAGGGAATGCCGATATGGTTACACCGTTTGGATGACGGTCCGTTTGGATGACGGGATATGCTCGGGTGGCATGGATACCAAGCTTGTCGTGTACATTCTAGGTGAATGTACGAATTGTTGTATACCTAGGAATACAACGCACTGTTGAGTGCTGGGTTGTCAGGGATGGATGTTAGAGAGTGACATAGTATGATGGAGATAGGCTCGAGAGCTAAAGTCATGCATCATGCCACTCATTTAAATTAATGATGATAAATGAAATAAGTGTGAACATCCTATGTGCATTCACTAACTGCTAAGTGTTATATGTGATTGTTGTTATTTGATGCATGTTTACATATTCATATTGCACAATTTATTCTCTATTGGTTATGTGTATAGAATTGCTTACCCCTATGCCCTTGTAGGTGATGTCTCGTTACATTGCTTGCATCGAGATCCGGCCACTTCCTAGTGGCACATGGATCTATGAGGACCATTGCGCGGTGTTCGAGGGTGAGGTAGAGATTACCTTCTACCACCCGAACCCGTTGATCCGATTCCGTCCTCGTAGATTTAGGATTCCCATCATATACACTATGCATGTACCCCCGTTTTACACTTACCATGGACCACCTCCCACGCGACCAGCTCGCTCTTACCATAGTTTTCGTTTTCGACCTACCCGCTCTCACCCTTTTACTTCGAGAGTCGTCCGCGAGGAGACTCCCCCTTCTGATCCGAGGAGCCCAGTCAGGGTTTCACCATCCCCTGACCCGGTACCCAGAGGTAGGGTACACTCTCCCTTGGACGAGATCGAGGAGGATCCGGTGGAGGACGAGAGTGGGAGTGAGCCTGTCGTGCATTCTACTGGGAGTGACTGGAGGGACGATGATCCCTAGGTACATGCATATGGTGTATGATGCGGATCCGTGGATCCGATGTGTGGAGGCTGTGGAGGAGACTTGCTGCTGCTGCTGTGTTGATGTGATGCTACTACCTTACTACTTTTACTTTTGGGAGACTGTTGCTACTACTACTACTACATCTGATGATGGCAGATCTACAGGACCACCCTTGGAGTTTCTATTTTGATTATGTACACATATTGTAGATATCCTTTTGGAATACTCTAGGGTTTTGGTCATATTACTATGTAGATCAGATTATGGACTTGTATTTTGAGATCTTGGAGACATGATGATGAGACCATGTATTTATGACTTTTACTATATATAAAACCTATGTTTATATTATTAGTGTCTGCATAGTCTGATGATTTCCGCTTACTCTGATTCGATCTATTTAAGAGCTCGGCTAAAAATATTATTTAATGGTATCAGTTTTATCAAACAATGCATGGGTAACTTTAATTACTTGTATGATAAAATGAGGTTTCCAAAAAGCGAATGTTACCCTATTTGAGAAAAGGTTTTAGAGATCGCCGAACTCGATATAAACGTTTTCATAAAGGTTTAGAACTTATTCTCCAAGAATTCCAAAATGACGATTTGTGCACCCGCTTTAAAAAGAAAATTTTATCTTCCCTATTTTCTTAACACTCACAAGTCCATATATTATCCAATATAATAGCTTAAATATTAGTTTATATTTGGATAATCCGGAAGGGTGTCACACTGAGTGGTATCAGAGAAAAAGTCAGATCCTGTAGTAGTGGAAGTAGTTCAGAAAGGTAGCCATCAACATCAAGCAGGTATCTCCAAGGCAATTACATTACTTTGAATGTTTTTATTTTGTTTGTTGAGGGTTAAATACCCTTGATTTGTTTTTATCTTGTCTGTTTGAGTACAAGACACAATTGATTGTAGATTTAATAAGTTTAAGATAGAGCCTTAGAATAGGTAGTGTAATGGAAGTTTCTTTGGTTCAACATATGTGACCATAAGCCCATAGCGCAGGTCTAATATGGCAACTAGAAACCAAAATCACACTAATACGATGCTAGAAAGGATCACCACGGTGCTGGAAGCCATGCAATGACAGTCTCAACAACCATCTCAACCGGTCAACCCGTCTCATCAAGGTAATGTGGGTAACGCTGAAGCGAAGACTTTGGCTGATTTTAGAAGCTGTAATCCGCCAAAGTTTGAAGGAGGATTTAAACCGGAAGAGGCCAACAAGTGGATTCACACCATGGACAAGATCTTGAGAACGTTGGAGTGTTCTGATGTTCAAAAGGTGGCGTATGCAACCTACATGTTAGAGGAGGAAGCTGAGAACTGGTGGAATCACACGATGCAGCTTCTGCAATATGAAGGAAGAGAGGTAAGTTGGGGAGTATTCATGGAGAAGTTTCTCCAAAAGTATTTCCCTGAGGATTTGAGAAGGAAGAAGGAGGTAGAGTTCTTGCAGCTGAAGCAAGGAAACATGAGTGTGGGTGAGTATGCAGCTAAGTTTGAAGAGCTGATGAAATACTCTCCATATTATCAGAACAATCCAGATGAGAGAAGTAAATGCATTAAGTTTGAAGGAGGCTTGAGGCCAAAGTTGAAGTCGATGTTCAGTTATCAGCGGATTCAAAGCTTTCCTGCACTGGTAGACATGTGTAGGATGTATGAAGATGATACCAAGGCTGAGGAGATGCAAGTTTCAGAGAAGAAGGACAATCAAGGCTATGGACCTTTGAGGCGTAAAGGTTTCAACAACCGAGGCAAAGGACCGTATGATCGCCGAGGGAAAGGCAAAGGAAAAGCTGGTGGTTCTGATAGAAGGGATTATCGGAGTGAGGCTCCATTCTGTGACAAGTTCAAGCGCAATCACTATGGCCGTGTGTGTTGGGGGACAAGTGGTTGCTTTAACTGTGGAAAGCCGGGACATTTTGCAAGGGATTGCAAGGAACCGGCCAAAGCCAACTCAAGAGGAGCTGTTGAGAGACCTATGGCTCAAGGAAGAGTTTTCACCCTTAGTGGTGTGGAAGCAAGTCGGTCTTCTGATCTGGTGCAAGGTAAATACTTGCTTAATGGTCAGTTTTGTCATGTTTTGTTTGATTCTGGTGCAACGCATTCATTCGTTTCGCATGAATGTGTAAACCGGTTAGGTTTGATGATGTCTGAAATGCCTTATGCTCTCAAAGTAGAAACCCCTACCAATGCTCCTGTTATAGTTTCTAGGGCATGTCTTAACTGTTGTATAGAAGTGTTAGGACAAACCTCTAAAGTAGATTTGATCTGCTTACCCTTAGTACCATTAGATGTGATCTTGGGAATGGACTGGTTAAGTCAAAACCAAGTAATCATTGATTGTGATAGAAAACTAGTGACCTATAGAAACCCAAAACCCTCTGGTTACATGTGCCTATTCAACACTGAGGTGGAGGAGAATGGTCCCAGAATGGAAGAGATCCCTGTTGTTAGAGATTTCCCGGAAGTTTTTGCTGACGAGATTCCTGGTTTGCCACCAAGAAGGGAAATTGAATTTGGTATCGATCTAGTTCCGGGAGCTGGTCCCATTTCTATCGCTCCCTATAGAATGGCACCACCGGAAATGGCGGAAATGAAGAAGCATATTGAGAAATTGTTACAGAAACAGATGATTCGACCAAGTGTGTCACCTTGGGGTGCTCCGGTTTTGTTTGTCAAGAAGAAAGATGGTAGTATGAGGATGTGCATCGACTACCGGCAACTGAATAAGGTCACCATCAAGAACAAGTATCCACTGCCGAGGATAGATGACCTTATGGATCAAGTTCGTGGAGCTTCAGTATTTTCTAAGATCGATTTGAGGTCAGGATACCATCAGATCAGGATAAGAGAAGGGGATATCTCTAAGACTGCATTTTGATCTCGATACGGACATTATGAGTATGTCGTGATGCCGTTCGGATTGACTAATGCACCAGCCATTTTCATGGACTACATGAATCAAATCTTTAGACCTTACTTAGATTCGTTCGTGGTTGTGTTCATTGATGATATTCTCATTTACTCTAAGAGCTCGGAGGAGCATGCCGAACACTTGAGGATAGTGTTGAGCATCCTAAAGGAGAAGCAATTGTACGCCAAACTTACAAAGTGTGAGTTCTGGCTGAAGGAGGTTAAGTTCTTGGGGCATGTGATTTCGGACAAGGGAATAGCCGTTGATTCGACGAAAGTGAGTTCGGTTTTGCAATGGGAGTAACCAAAGTCGGTCACGGAGGTGAGAAGCTTTCTTGGTTTGGCTGGTTATTATAGAAGGTTTATCGAAGGTTTCTCGAAGATTGCACTGCCTCTGACGAAGTTGACTCGGAAAGATCAACCATTCCTATGGGATGAGAAATGTGAAAGGAGTTTTCAAGAGTTGAAGGAAAGGTTGACATCGTCTCCTGTATTGGTTCTGCCCGATACACAGAAGAGTTTTGATGTGTATAGTGACGCGTCAAAACAAGGTCTTGGGTGTGTTTTGATGCAAGAAGGGCAAGTCGTCGCTTATGCCTCGAGGCAGCTAAAAGTTCATGAAATGAACTATCCAACCCACGATCTGGAGTTGGCAGCTGTGGTGTTTGCCTTAAAGATTTGGAGGCACTATCTCTATGGCACTACGTTCCGGGTGTTCAGTGACCATAAGAGTTTAAAGTACCTCTTTGATCAAAAGGAGTTGAATATGTGGCAATGCCGATGGATGGAGTTTTTGAAGGGTTATGAGTTTGAACTCCATTATCATCCTGGAAAGGCCAATGTTGTGGCAGATGCATTGAGTAGGAAGGCAATGCACATCAGTGCAATGATGGTCAGAGAAGCTGCACTGATAGAGGAATTCCGAGATTTGAGTCTGACGATGCGAGTGGAGCCGACAAGTATCAAGATGGGGATGCTGTAGATTGCTAATGAGTTTCTACAAATGACTCGGGAATTGCAAGGCAAGGATGAGAAGCTCATAGAAAAGAGGAAGTTGAGGGAAGAAGGCAAGGAATTGGAGTTTCAAGAAGGGAAGGATGGAATCCTTCGCTTTAAAACAAGGATTTATGTGCTTGATGATTAAGAAGTAAGAAGGATGATTCTGGATGAAGCGCATAAGAGTAAGATGAGTATGCATCCGGGAGCTACCAAAATGTACCAGGACTTAAAGAAGCTATTTTGGTGGCCTGGTTTGAAGAAAGACATAGCTGAGTATGTGGCCTGTTGTTTGGTGTGTCAAAAGGCCAAGGTGGAACATCAAAGGCCAGGAGGAGAGTTACTTCCTTTGGAGATTCCGTTGTGGAAATGGGATAGCATCTCGATGGATTTCGTGTCGGGATTGCCAAGGACATCTACTGGTCATGATGCAATCTAGGTGATAGTGGATCGTTTGACCAAGTCGGCGCATTTCATTCCCGTGAATATGCGCTATTCGTTGGAAAAGCTCACCCAGTTGTACATCAAAGAAGTTGTTCGTCTACACGGTGTACCATCAAGCATTGTATCTGATCGCGATCCGAGGTTTACATCGAAGTTCTGGGAAGATCTGCATAGAGCCTTGGGTTCATGATTGAAACTGAGTTCTGCATACCATCCTCAGACTGATGGCCAAACGGAGAGGACTATTCAGTCATTGGAGGACATTCTGCGAGCCTGTGCTTTGGAAGGACAAGGGAATTGGGAACAGATGTTGCCACTCGTGGAATTCACTTACAACAACAGTTACCACACGAGCATTGGAATGGCACCATTTGAAGCTTTGTATGGGAGAAAGTGCCAGACGCCGTTATGTTGGTTCCAAGTGGGGGAGAATTCTCTGGTTGGACCAAATTTTGTGCAAGAGACCACAGAACAGATCAGGGTGATACAAGAAAAGATGAGGGCAGCTCAAAGTAGGCAGAAAAGCTATGCTGATAAAAGAAGAAAACCCTTAGAGTTCGCCGAAGGAGACCATGTATTTGTTAGAATAGTACCAACCAAAGGTGTTAGTAGAGCCTTGAAAACTCAGAAACTATCACCTAAGTGTATTGGTCCCTACCAAATCCTCAAAAGAGTCGGCCCAGTAGCTTATCAATTGGCTTTGCCTCCGTCATTAGCTAACCTTCATAATGTATTCCATGTGTCTCAACTTAAAAGATATGTCCATGACCCCACCATTGTCCTTAGAATCCAACCTGATAACTTAGAAATTCATGAGAACCTAACCTTCAAAGCTGTGCCAGTTCGTATTGAAGATCGAAGAATCAAGTAGCTTAGAGGAAAAGACATTCGTCTGGTCAAAGTCGTCTGGGTGTGTGGCGATGTAACGGAAGTATCGTGGGAATTAGAAGATAAGGTGCGTCAGGATTATCCTGACTTGTTTGTATGAGTTGAATTTCGGGGACGAAATTCCTTGTAAGTGGGGGAGTAGTGTAACACCCCAAAATTTTAATCCCCGATTAATGAAATGTTAATTATAAATTAATTATAATTAATTATTTCCATATTAATCCTTGATTAAAATATGTGTTTATATAGTTGGTATATGTGTGTGAATTGATTTAATAAATATAATAAATGCCTAAGATGAGTATTTTGCATATTAGTCCCTGGGTTGGGACCTAGAGGTAATTATAGGAAAGATTTTGGAGGGAAAGTAAATAAAATAATTATTTTTCAAAAATTGGGAAAAATACTCGAGTATTTTCTGAAAAACTCGAGTATTCTGGGTCAAACTGCACGAGTGAGTGCGTTTGGTGAGTCACCACGAACGATTCTCTTCTCTCGCCACGAAAACACCTTCTTGCCAACGCCATGGGTGGCGTGTCGACGTGCATGAGCTATCTCTGCTTCTATTTAAACTCATCAACATCCCTTAGTTGAAGATTTTGGATCAAATTGCTTTGCTGAAGAAGTTAGGGTTCTGAGTTTGTGCTCTTCGATTCTTCTTCTGTGAGTTGAATTGGATGATAATCTATACACGAATACAAAGCTCACATCACGAGCTTTGTATAAACACCAAAATCGTGAGGATTGAGTGAGTGTGTTGGGAGAATTGGAGATTGGAAGTGAAGCTGTTCTTGGCCAAGCTTGTGTCTGGAGCTTACTTTGATCTTGATTTCTGGTAAGCTCACGAATTCTTGAGTCTCAAATTCGATTCCTTTAGTTAGATTATGTTGCATAGAGTCCAGAAAATCTAATTTCCCCAATTTAATCTTCTGTTTCATGTACAAACCAATTCCATTTTGGTGTGGTACTCAAAATGCTCTGCATGTGGCATTTGAAGTTGGTCTGGAAGTGGTGGAGCCATTTTCTTATCAATCCTTGTTTGGAAAACATCTGAGAGGTAAGGGGAAGTAATTATATTCACTAGATAGAGTTTAAATTTCATTAATTGTGTTAGAGAGCCACCAAGAGGCTCTAAGGGCTTAGTTTGAATAGGAACTTTGGTTTGGAGACCAATCCATGCTCTATGACTGTGATGAGCAAGTTCTATATCATGCATGCAAGCTTAAATGAACTTTGTTTCATGAATATTGTGCTTATTTTGCAATTTGAAGTGTTGAGTTGCTAAATTGTATATTTCATGCATAATGGATTGATTCTCTGTCAAATTTGTTATTTGATATGAAATGAGTATGTTAACATGTTCAATATGTGGTATATGAACTATTATGATCACTGTTTTGGGTTAAAAATGTTTAGAAATTGAAATGGTATGTAAAAACCAAGTTTCACTCTGTTCTGTCTGCAGATACTCGAGTATTTGGCTTAATACTCGAGTATTTTGTGGTGCACCAGAGTGAAAATTGGCGCACCAACTTGGGAATCAGATTGAACACTCGAGTAATGTATGAACTACTCGAGTATTCTGGGTAATGGAATACTCGAGTATCTCATGAATTACTCGAGTATATTTATGAAGACCTGAAACCCTAAATCTCTGAAAAGACATGAACGACTCGAGTATAATTATGGACAACTCGAGTAGAATCTGGAAAATGATAAACTACTCGAGTATTTTGAAAAAAACTCGAGCATTTTTAGTCAGATACTTAAAAATACCATTTTCAATTCTAAGTCATTTTGTAACTCTTAGAGGACAATAAACCAAGTGATCCTGGACATAGAGGAAATTGATTGACGTTATGATGTTTTCATTTGAATACTGATACGTTGCTCGGGAGGCACGTAATGTATTAATAAAAGGATAAAACATCAATCAATCTCTTTTAAGTAAGGTAATGCATTCATTCTGGAGTTTGGTTGGTAGGACATATATCATGTTTTTGGTAAACATGTGGAGGGCCTCTGGGAGTGCCAATACGCTTGCTTGATGACACGTCGTTGACGTGGTCGGCTGAGGGAATGCCGATATGGTTACACCGTTTGGATGACGGGATATGCTCGGGTGCCATGGATACCAAGCTTGTCGTGTACATTCTAGGTGAATGTACGAATTGTTGTATACCTAGGAATACAACGCACTGTTGAGTGCTGGGTTGTCAGGGATGGACGTCAGAGAGTGACATAGTATGATGGAGATAGGCTCGAGAGCTAAAGTCATGCATCATGCCACTCATTTAAATTAATGATGATAAATGAAATAAGTGTGAGCATCCTATGTGCATTCACTAACTGCTAAGTGTTATATGTGATTGTTGTTATTTGATGCATGTTTACATATTCATATTGCACAATTTATTCTCTATTGGTTATGTGTATAGAATTGCTTACCCCTATGCCCTTGTAGGTGATGTCTCGTTACATTGCTTGCATCGAGATCCGGCCACTTCCTAGTGGCACATGGATCTATGAGGTGTAAGTTCCATGATGAATGTTTTGATAATGACAAAAGGTTACAAAGTGTTTTGATCAAGCTACAAAGATGTTGATCAAGTTTCAAGTTCAACAAGAAACAACAAACATCAAGTGAAGAGAGAAAACAAGCTCATGAAGACTTAGTTTGAGTGTAATTGTAATTGTTTTATCTTTTGCCTCTCAAGCTTCTTAGGTCTTTTATTTGGGTAGTTTATTTAGAGGGTAGTGAATCTCTATCATAGTCATGATTAAATCATAATTTGAGTTTTCACTTAACCTAGAATCAATAGGTGGCTTAAAGGTTTTAAAGGAAAGGTTTGGTTTTGAGAAAACAAGTTTTAAACAAGTATCAGGCATGTTTAATCGATTAAGAACATATTTAATCGATTAGTACTCGATTAAGTGAAGATTTAATCGATTAAGTACTGCTGAACTGGTTTTTTAAAATACGATTTTCACTTCTCAAAATCAGTTTTCAAGTGCTACAACTTTTGGGTATTCTATAAAAACCTTTTCCTAATATTTGTGATTAATGAGAACACTTTCATAATCAATTTTACAAGAATCAAGCCATTCTATTCTCTCTCAAATTTCAAAGATCAAAGCTTTCATTTTTTTTTCATATTCTTTGATCAAGAACCTTTGAATCTCTTATTGTGAATTGTCATAGCTATTGATTGAGATTCATAGGATTGTCATTTGTGTTTTCTATTGTGTTGTAATCTTTGCAAGAAGGCAAGCCAACTACAACAAACAAGAAGACTTGGTGTGTCGATTATCATCAAGAAAATCTCATTGGAGAAGAAGAAAGTCTTGATTGTGATTCAAGCAAAGTGAAGACTTGGTGTGTGTCATCAAGCAATTAAAGACTTGTTGTGTCGGTTATCAACAAGGGGTAGAGGTTAGATTAGAGAGAAGATCAATAGGATTACAAGGCAAGGGTGTGGTATCTCTTGTAGGCTAGCAAGAAGGGAGTCTTGTGAGGCATTTACTTGTAATTTGAGAACTCTAATTCCTCATAGTGAAGAATCTCTCTTGGTTGAAGAGGGGACTGGATGTAGCTTTCAAGCGGATGAAAGTGAACTAGGATAAATCACTGTGTCGTATCTCTAAACCCTTAACTCTTTACATTCAAGTCATTGATTGTGTTCTTGATTGAAAACCTAGAGAAAAGAGTGATTTTCATAATTGATTGAATTGAATCTTTATTGTTCAAATTGATAAAGGGAAAATCATTTTCATAACTAGGATAATCAATAAGAATATAGGTGTTAATTGTTTTCGCTGAATCTCTGATCTTACATGTTGATTGATTGATTTTCGTATTTGCTTGAAAAGTGATTTTTCAGTTTCTGATAGTTTTAATCGATTAAGTTTTCGTTTAATCGATTAAGGACTTTTGAACTTTCAGGTTTAATCGATTAAATTGCAGGTTAATCGATTAAATTTCAGTTTAATCGATTAAGTGTTGTAGAATTTTCAAAAATCATTTGTTTTGATTATTTCGATTTGTTTCGTTCGAAAATCTTTCAAGGTTTCTTTTACACCTATTCAACTCCCCCTTCTAGGTGTGTTCCTAGGGTTCCTTAGTTGTTTCAACCACCAATTGCGGTTTCTTCAGTTGGTATCAGAGCTCGGTCGAAAGACACGAGCATAAGAGCTTTTTCGTAAAGATCCTTTAAGAAAATCGCAATGGGTTCCATGAATCCCTTTGGTGGTGAAGGTTATTCGATAAATCGTCCTCCATTGTTTGCCGGAGAAGGCTATGCATATTGGAAAGTTAGAATGAAAATCTTTATCCAAGCCATAGATAGTGAAATTTGGAAAGTAGTTGAAAAAGGTCCTCATATCCCCTCTAGTTTAGTTGAAGGTGTAGAACAATTGATCCCCGAGGACAAGTGGAAGGATGATGATAGAAAGAAAGTTCAATATGATTATAAAGCAAAGAATATCATCACATCCGCTTTATCCTATGACGAGTTCTTTAGACTTTCTCAATGTTCTAGTGCTAAGGAAATGTGGGACACTTTACAAGTGACTCATGAAGGAACTAGTGAGGTTAAGAGAGCTAGATTGAATGCTTTAATGTGTGATTATGAATTGTTTCAAATGCTTCCAAATGAATCTATTAATGATATGCAAAAGCGTTTTACTCATATTATTAACCATTTACTTGCTCTTGGTAAGACTTTCTTACAAGGTGAACTTTCTAACAAAGTGTTGAGATGTTTAGACAGGAATTGGCAACCAAAAGTAACGGTTATTGTTGAATCTAAGAATTTGGATGCTATGGATCTAGCAACACTTTTCAGAAAGCTTCAAGAACATGAAATGGAGCTTGGACGATTAAGTATCAATGAAGAGTCGGATAAGAACAAAGAAAGAAAGGGACTTGCTCTTAAAGTCAATAGATCATACAAAAAGAAAGAGAGTTCCGATGATGATGATGATAGTGAAGATTCCGATTCGGATGTTGATGAAAAAGACATGAAACTTTTACTAAGGAAGTTTGACAAGTTTCTAAGGAGAAAAGGAAGGTTGAACAAGGACAAAAGTAAAGAGAAGGATTCCCCACACTACAAGACCAAGACTTCAAAAGATGGAGTAGTTTGCCATGAATGCGGAAAACCCGGACATCTCAAGTATTCGTGCTCTAAGTATCTCAAGAAGAAGGAGAAAGACAAGAAAAATTCTAAATCTAAAAGAGCATACATAGTTTGGGATAGTGATGAAGATAACAAGAAAAGCACATCGAATAGTTCTTCGGATGATGAAGAAGTTGCTTGTCTCAACTTGATAACTCTAGTAGATGAAGAACAAAGTTCAAATGATGAATCAAGTTATCAAAGCGAGGAAAGCGATGTAAGTCATACTAAATCCGAAATTTCTTCTAAATATGAATTGTTATATAATGCTTATGAAGAAATGCATGAACAACTTGAAAAACTAGCTTTGAAAAAAATTGAAAGGAAAAGCTCATTTTGAAACATCAAAAAGAGATTTTAGAACTTCAAAAAAAAGTTGATGAGCTTAATCTTGACAATGAAACTCTTGATCTTATATATGCTAGTTCTTCTTGTGATTGTGCTAGTAGAGTGAATATTGTGGTTGATTGTGAGAATTGCAAGTTGCTTAAAGATGAAAATGCTATTTTGAAAAATAAGCTTGCAAGTTTCTCAAATGGTGATATTAGATTGCGCACATTGTTAAATTTTCAAAGAGAAAATTCAAACAAGTTTGGTTTGGGTTATACTAATGCTAAGAGTAATTCTCATAGAAATGTTGTTGATTTTTCTAAAGTTGATTTTTCAAATGCACCAACATGTTTATATTGTGGTACTCATGGACATACTTCAAATGTGTGTTATATTAAAGTGCATGGTATACCTAAAGGAGATTTTGTTTGGATGAAAAAGGGTGAAAGTCCCTACACTAACAAAAAAGGATCCAAAACCATTTGGATACCAAAAAGCAAAGCATGATTGTTTTGTAGGTATGATTGAAGAGCAAAGGGCTTACAAGTGTTATTCATACATTTGCATCTTCAATTGGTATTACATTTGCATCTCAAGTGAATGTCCTACAAAGTGGTAAAGTTATTTTGTTAGATATTGATGATTATAGTATCTTCTCAATTGGTATCTCCTCAATTTCTTTTCTAAAGTTCAATTGATACTAATTTTGATGATTAGATGATTATCATGTTTTTGTTGTTATTGAAGAAATATCACAATATATCTTATTTCTTTACATTGATGATATCTCAATTGGTATTATGACTTCTTAATATTTCTATTGGTTCATAATTCATTGTTATATTTTGTTGCCAATTGGTATCACATTTCAAAGTATAGTACTTGTTATATTTCAATTGGTATTAATGTTGAAAATAAATAAATGTGAATTTCTCTATTTGGCTTAGTATTTTATATTTCAATTGGTATATATATTACTTTTTGATAATGCCAAAGGGGGAGAAATAGTATGTTTTGAAAAAATGGGAGAAATGGTATGTTTTGGAGAAATGGTATGTTTTGAAAAATGGGAGAAATGATATGTTTTTGGGAGAAAGGTTGTTTTGTTGTTTTTATGTAGGTTGAGCTAAGTTGTTGAAGATAGGGGGAGAATCAAGCTTCTATCAATTGGATTTCAAATATCAAATGCATTGATTGAGAGGGAGCAAGTTTCTCACCAAGTGATCAAATTGTTAAAGCATCAACAACTTCAATCAAATTCAAAACATGGTTTGTCATTTTCAAAAAGGGGGAGATTGTAAGTTCAATGATGAATGTTTTGATAATGACAAAAGGTTACAAAGTGTTTTGAACAAGCTACAAAGATGTTGATCAAGTTTCAAGTTCAACAAGCAACAACAAACATCAAGTGAAGAGAGAAAACAAGCTCATGAAGACTTAGTTTGAGTGTAATTGTAATTGTTTTATCTTTTGCGTCTCAAGCTTCTTAGGTCTTTTATTTGGGTAGTTTATTTAGAGGGTAGTGAATCTCTATCATAGTCATGATTAAATCATAATTTGAGTTTTCACTTAACCTAGAATCAATAGGTGGCTTAAAGGTTTTAAAGGAAAGGTTTGGTTTTGAGAAAACAAGTTTTAAACAAGTATCAGACATGTTTAATCGATTAAGAACATATTTAATCGATTAGTACTCGACTAAGTGAAGATTTAATCGATTAAGTACTGCTGAACTGGTTTTTTAAAATACGATTTTCACTTCTCAAAATCAGTTTTCAAGTGCTACAACTTTTGGGTATTCTATAAAAACCTTTTCCTAATCTTTGTGATTAATGAGAGCACTTTCATAATCAATTTTACAAGAATCAAGCCATTCTATTCTCTCTCAAATTTCAAAGATCAAAGCTTTCATTTTTTTTCATATTCTTTGATCAAGAACCTTTGAATCTCTTATTGTGAATTGTCATAGCTATTGATTGAGATTCATAGGATTGTCATTTGTGTTTTCTATTGTGTTGTAATCTTTGCAAGAAGGCAAGCCAACTACAACAAACAAGAAGACTTGGTGTGTCGATTATCATCAAGAAAATCTCGTTGGAGAAGAAGAAAGTCTTGATTGTGATTCAAGCAAAGTGAAGACTTGGTGTGTGGATTATCATCAAGCAATTAAAGACTTGTTGTGTCGGTTATCAACAAGGGGTAGAGGTTAGATTAGAGAGAAGATCAATAGGATTACAAGGCAAGGGTTTGGTATCTCTTGTAGGCTAGCAAGAAGGGAGTCTTGTGAGGCATTTACTTGTAATTTGAGAACTCTAATTCCTCATAGTGAAGAATCTCTCTTGGTTGAAGAGGGGACTGGATGTAGCTTTCAAGCGGATGAAAGTGAACCAGGATAAATCACTGTGTCGTATCTCTAAACCCTTAACTCTTTACATTCAAGTCATTGATTGTGTTCTTGATTGAAAACCTAGAGAAAAGAGTGATTTTCATAATTGATTGAATTGAATCTTTATTGTTCAAATTGATAAAGGGAAAATCATTTTCATAACTAGGATAATCAATAAGAATATAGGTGTTAATTGTTTTCGCTGAATCTCTGATCTTACATGTTGATTGATTGATTTTCGTATTTGATTGAAAAGTGATTTTTCAGTTTCTGATAGTTTTAATCGATTAAGTTTTCGTTTAATCGATTAAGGACTTTTGAACTTTCAGGTTTAATCGATTAAGTTGCAGGTTAATCGATTAAATTTCAGTTTAATCGATTAAGTGCTGTAGAATTTGCAAAAATCATTTGTTTTGATTATTTCGATTTGTTTCGTTCGAAAATCTTTCAAGGTTTCTTTTACACCTATTCAACCCCCCCTTCTAGGTGTGTTCCTAGGGTTCCTTAGTTGTTTCAACCACCAATTGCGGTTTCTTCATGAGGACCATCGCGCGGTGTTCGAGGGTGAGGTAGAGATTACCTTCTACCACCCGAACCCGTTGATCCGATTCCGTCCTCGTAGATTTAGGATTCCCATCATATACACTATGCATGTACCCCCGTTTTACACTTACCATGGACCACCTCCCACGCGACCAGCTCGCTCTTACCATAGTTTTCGTTTTCGACCTACCCGCTCTCACCCTTTTACTTCGAGAGTCGTCCGCGAGGAGACTCCCCCTTCTGATCCGAGGAGCCCAGTCAGGGTTTCACCATCCCCTGACCCGGTACCCAGTGGTAGGGTACACTCTCCCTCGGACGAGATCGAGGAGGATCCGGTGGAGGACGAGAGTGGGAGTGAGCCTGTCGTGCATTCTACTGGGAGTGACTGGAGGGACGATGATCCCTAGGTACATGCATATGGTGTATGATGCGGATCCGTGGATCCGATGTGTGGAGGCTGTGGAGGAGACTTGCTGCTGCTGCTATGTTGATGATGATGTTACTACCTTACTACTTTTACTTTTGGGAGACTGTTGCTACTACTACTACTACATCTGATGATGCCAGATCTACAGGACCACCCTTGGAGTTTCTATTTTGATTATGTACACATATTGTAGATATCCTTTTGGAATACTCTAGGGTTTTGGTCATATTACTATGTAGATCAGATTATGGACTTGTATTTTGAGATCTTGGAGACATGATGATGAGACCATGTATTTATGACTTTTACTATATATAAAACCTATGTTTATATTATTAGTGTCTGCATAGTCTGATGATTTCCGCTTACTCTGATTCGATCTATTTAAGAGCTCGGCTAAAAATATTATTTAATGGTATCAGTTTTATCAAACAATGCTCCGCTCAACTTATGCTCCGAGTCTTCGACCAGCACTTGGGTGTGGCCCATTCAGATCCATCCACGAGGTATGGCTTTCCATTCACGACCCTCTTGAGACCGGATACCGACTTCCATGTGGAGATCCATCTGCCCGTTCGAATGCCAGCAGCACCGATGTGCCAACGAACAGGAGAGAGTAAGCGATCCGGACGCGTAGCGTCGACGGTGTGGAATTACGGTAGGCGAGATAATAGGACACACACACACAACATGCACACAAAATAGCAAGCAAACATACTACTATCATCGTTCACACTCTACCTTTTATTTCATCTTATTATTATCATTTCCTTCATGTTTCTCCACTCTTGATTCCAATCTCTTTCATCAAACTCCACATCTTTCCCACATATCCGTTCTCAATTTCTTTCTCGATTCTTGCATTCCGCACACTCTTATTCTCATGCTTATGATTTTCTTCTTATAATGTTTTATCGAATTATGACCATCGATGATCGGGGAGTTAAAGTATCATCGAGGTACGCGTTTCTTTCGTTGTTAGCACTCTCATATCAAGCCTACATCTCCTCGGCCAACCACCACCTAGTCGGAAGCAAACAGGAGTACAGGACCTTTACCGTGCGGGCACGACAGTTGTCACAACACAAATGGCCCCAGGCCAGGAGGACTCTGCCTCAAATCAATTCACAATACACATGGCTCACTGCCTCGCAGTGGCAAACAAATGCCCCACTCCAGTCCCTCTCACTGTTCTCGATTTGCAATCTAGGGGGCGACAGTATTGTTATAGTGCGCGCGCAGAACTTACCACGGTATTGGACCCAGTCCCCACCACGTTAGTGCACCACTTATGGAGTTCGTTCTGCCTATAACAATACTCTAGACTTCTTGACGTTTCACCGTCATCGTCCTCCCCTAATGCAATCTCGTCCTAAGTATCCGCAGATACTTATCGTTCCTTCCTCTCCACTACTTCGGGTTAACTCTCATAACTCACCGCGTTCGCTGTTAATATCTTTTAAAGTCTTTTATCTATTTAATTAACCTAATAGTCAGCTCACCCTTCGTGCATCCCTTCAGTGAGTCCCGACCACTAACTTTGCCCAATCTTTCTCTCATCAAAATCACACATAGCTCAGAGCTGGGAGTTCACATCTCATTTCTCAAACACTCCTTTTTACCATCCTTCTCAAAATCTCAATTTCACAACTCTCCAAAAACTTTATTTCTCCACCTTCCAAAAACTCTATTCCCAAGAACTTTCACAAAACTTTTCCTCAAGGAGGCCATCTCGTAAAACTTTTTCAAAAACGTTGTTCCAAAACATCATTTCATAAAAATCCTTTCAAAAGATCGTTTCATAAAAACTCCTTTGAAAATGTCGTTTCACAAGCTTCTTCAAAGCCTCTTTCCAAAAAAAAAAATTCCCTTTCATAACCTTTTTCTAAAAACAATTCTTTCCCCAACTCATTATGAAAATTTCTTTTCACAATTCTTTTCGAAAATTTCTTTCTCAAAAACCATTTTTCAAAAACACATTTACTTTGCTGAGCGCTAGTGGAGGAGCAAGTCCAGCTCAACACTAGTTCCCAGACTAAAACCAAGAACAGAGGAGCTCAGCTCAACTCAGTCCATCTTCCATTCCAACACTCACATCACTCTCCCCAGCTCTGGCTTGTTCTCATCATCACTTTCAATATCTCTTTCTCAATCTCAGCTCTCGTCTCTCTTTCCTCAATTGCTTATCTTTTATCATCATTCGTTTTTTAATATACCATCACTCTCAATTTCCTCACTTCCTCAATTACTTCTTTTCATTTTTATTTCTCTTATTCCGACGTTCATCAGCCATTTCTCATCATAACCAACAGTAATAATCATTACCAAACATAATTAAATAAAAGAATGCTATCAACACACAACATCACACAATAGATTTGTGGTCTTTGTCACCTTCGTATAAGTGGCCACACAAGGCAAACAATTGCCACTTATACTACTGACTCTAACCACTTCGTTCCGATCTTTGAGATGATGCGGAACGTCCTAATAAATCACCTAGCTACCACGATGTCTTAGGGAGGCTTCTCTCTCACCTGAGGTCCAGCTGTTGAATGTGTGTTCTCCTTGCAACCTTGTGCTGCCATCTGCCCCAACCTCTTTCTTATCATTCCTCATATTAAATAAAACATTTTACGTCATCAACTTATTTGAGAAGATCTTTTCTTAATTTAATACTTGTCTTTCTTTGTTGGAAAACTTTGAAAATATATACCCAAACCACTATTACTTGAAAATCTTACTTTAACTCATATGAAAACACTTTTTAATTATAAAAAGTAAGTCCAAGTAGTTCTGGACAGCAAACATAGTTTTAATAAAACTTCCAAAAACATTGTAAAGCATTTCTTTACTTAAAATAACTTTTAGCTTAAAATCAGTACTTTAAAAATTCATGTTTTCCTCGTAAAACAATTTGGGACAGTCAAGCATACATCATAACATTCAAGCAAATCGTACCACATACAAGTGCAAATATCATTTAGAAATGCAAGTACTCAAACCAAAAATCAGGTTTCAAACCAAACGCATCAACATTTAGTTCCATGCATATTTTATTCATGTACTTAAATTCCCTAAGCTTATTTAAAATACATAACCGAATGAAAGCAAAGGAAGTAAATCAAACATCACAATTTATTCCACATAAATCGATTTAGTTCATTTTAAGCACTAAAGTTCTATTTCCTCTTAGCCTTGACCGAACACACATGACACACATAAACACGCATTCATTCAAACACACACTCATACAATTATGTATTCAAACACCACACCCTTCTAGGATCAATTAGATTTACTTGTTTCCTTTATTTCTAAGTAAAGAACCGAATAAGGATCACACGTCCACACACACACACAATTTCAACCAATTCCTTCTAGCACAATTTCCCTAAAAGCATGTTTACCCCTTTTTAAGTTGTTTCATTGAAAAAGAGATCCTAGGCTTGCTAACACGTAGGTAGACCGAATAGCATCATAGTAAGGCAAACATCAAATATTCAACATGTATGCATATACATCATGGTCTAATGCAAGGATCATTTTCTAAAAACTTGTTTAACCATTCTTTTTACAAAAACCGTGAGCTTCTCAAGAGATTTAGCAAATAATAATTCAATTCCTTAACATAATAAAATCAAGAATTGTGTCAAGGTCTTTTATCCTTTAAGGAAAAACACATGCATGCATCTACAACTCTTTAGGTGAGGTAAATTTCAATTTGCATGTAAGTAAATGATGACTTAGCATGGTTTCCTATGTCCCTTAGCCTAGACCGAATGATTTTATGCAAGGAAATAAAATCTTATAATTCATTTTCTACATGCAAATGTCCAAACTTCATGGATCATGTCATGTAAAATATAGAAACATCAAATCAGCAACCGAATCATTGTCACACATACACAATCCTTGGTTCAAACTCTTTTTATACAAAAATTTATTTTTGAAGCTTGTTAGGCATATTTTGTTGTGAAAACCGTGGCATGCACCCAAGAAATCAAGACTTCTTATTCAAATTAGGTATATAAAATTCAAGCTTCATGTTTTCTTAAAAATCACTCATGGATCAAGACATGCAAAAATCAAAACAAAATCATAAACTTTAAACTTAAATCTTCAATTAAACCGTAAGGAACAAGCTAGAGTTTAACACAATAAATCATGGAATTACTAAGATCAAGTCAAGAACATCAAGACCTACTTTTCTACACATGGCCGAATCATTTAGCTCTTGATTTGGTGGTTTATGAGTTCATTTAGTTCCAAAAATCCAAGATCAAAACATAAGGAAAACATGCAAAGCAAACAAGGATTATAAGGCCACAAAATCAACATGCATGAGAAAATCAAAGCAAAAATATGAACTCTAAACACACCCTCAACAAAACCGTGATGAAGAGCTTTTACAAGTAGGAGATCAAAGCACAAAAATAACATGCAAAACATTTAGATCTCAAGATCACTTAAAAATAATTACATGCATCATGGAAATTAAATCAAAGTCCTCAATAAAGTCCTTTACAACCCAAAATCATTTAACTAAAACTCCATCTACCTTAATCCCTAACTTAAATCTTCAATCTCCTCTTCTCCTCCTCTTAATGGTTTGCCTCGGTCTCCTCCTTCTAAGGTTGAGGGATAGGTTTTCTCCTTGAGCTTTGATGATGAAAGTGGTTGAGAAGAAGAATTGAAAAAAGTTTGGGTTATGGAGCTTTGGAATTTTCACTCTTCTCCCTTCTCTTCTCCTCACGGTCTCACTCTTTTTCTCTAAGTGTCTCAAGAGCTTGATGATGCTCTTGAGAGAAGTGTGTTTGAGTTTGTGTGGGAAAAGGAAATGAATGAAGGAATGAAAAATGATCCAAGCCAACACATACCTATACACGACGTTGAGGGCAAAGCAAGAGGTGAGTAGTTTCCTATCTTGCCCTCGGTTCAAGGTGTGAAAGAAAGGGAAATTTGGGCCAACTCATTGTTGCATGAATGGGTCAAACCGTGGGACACATGGGGGGAGGGAAGTCCACACTAGCCTTCATGAGTCACTTTCCCTAATCTCTCCTAGGCTGCATGACTCACGCCTCTTACTCCCCCTCTTATTTTTCTAATTGAATTTGGTTCTCTTAATGTTTAAGGAAATGCACCCTTCTTGGCCTTTCTATCCTCACCATGGCCGAAACACATGCACACATGCACATATAATTTTATTTCATCACATATAGCATACTTTCATGTATACACTTATCACACACACAAGCATGCACATAATTAGCATTTTGATGGCTTCATGTTCACACGGCACACACATATGCATCACACACATGTTCATTTTCTTTATTTAATTAATTTTCATGCATTCCTAAATTTATGCACATTAAAACCGTATATATACATGTAATCACCAAAATAAATCACAAACATTTTTATAAAATCATTAAGCATATAATTTTTCTCAAAACCAAATTTCTAAATGTTGAACATTGTCTCAAGAAATCATCACTTTAAAACCATTCATCATCTTAAAATGTGAATTTTAGAAAATCCTTTAGGATAATGTTTCTTTCAAAACACTTTTCTCAAAAATACATTCTTTTAGTGTTTTAATTTAATATGAGGAATTTACGGGGTGTTACAGAGAGGAAGAGTCGATGCCGATAGAGGAGATTCCGGTTGTGAGAGAATTTCCAGAAGTGTTTCCTGAAGAGATACCAAAATTACCTCCGAAGCGAGAGATAGAGTTTGAGATTGATTTAGTCCCTGGAGCTAGACCCATCTCTATTGCTCCATATAGGATGGCACCACCGGAAATGGCAGAAATGAAGAAGCAGATAGAAGAATTGCTGCAGAAGCAGATGATCAGGCCAAGGGTTTCGCCTTGGGGAGCTCCATTACTGTTTGTAAAGAAGAAGGATTGGAGTATGAGAATGTGTGTAGATTACAGACAGTTGAATAAGGTCACTATTAAGAATAAGTATCCTTTGCCAAGGATTGATGACCTTATGGATCAAGTTAGGGGAGCTGCAGTATTCTCCAAGATTGATCTGAGATCGGGTTATCATCAGATCAGGATAAAGGAGGAGGATATACCCAAGACTGCATTTCGATCTCGATACGGTCATTATGAGTATGTTGTGATGTCGTTCGGATTGACTAATGCACCTGCTATTTTCATGGATTATATGAACCAGATCTTTAGAACATATTTGGATTTATTTGTGGTGGTGTTTATTGACGACATTCTGGTCTATTCTAAGAATCAGGAAAAGCATGAAGAGCATCTCAGGATTGTGTTAAAAGTCCTGAAGGAGAAGCAATTATATGCCAAACTTACGAAATGTGAGTTTTGGTTGAATGAAGTGAAGTTCTTAGGGCATGTAATCTCTAAAGAAGGAATTGCGGTGGATCCAGCAAAAGTAAGCTCGGTGCTAAGTTGGGAACAGCCTAAGACTGTGACGGAGGTGAGAAGTTTCTTAGGGCTGGTTGGATACTATCGTCGGTTCATAGAAGGATTTTCCAAGATTGCATTGCCTTTGACCAAGTTGACTCGGAAAGATCAACCGTTCGTGTGGGACGATTGGTGTGAATTTAGTTTCCGTGAGTTGAAGGAAAGGTTAACATCGTCTCCTGTGTTAATCTTACCTGATCCTCACAAAAGTTTTGAAGTATACTGTGATGCATCTAAGCAAAGACTGGGTTGTGTATTAATGCAAGAAGGAAGAGTAGTGGCTTATGCATCGCGACAATTAAAGAATCATGAGGTGAACTACCCGACACACGATTTGGAAATGGCTGCAATCGTGTTTGCCTTAAAGATATGGAGACATCATCTCTATGGCACTACATTCCAAGTATTTAGTGACCATAAGAGTTTGAAATATCTGTTCGACCAGAAAGAGTTGAACATGAGGCAAAGAAGATGGATGGAGTTTTTGAAAGATTATGACTTTAAACTCCACTATCATCCGGGTAAAGCAAATGTGGTTGCAGACGCTTTGAGTTGGAAAGCAATTCACATAAGTGCGATGATGGTTAAGGAAGCAGCTTTGATTGAGGAATTCAGAGACTTGAGCCTGTTGACACAAGTGGAGCCAACAAGTATCAAGTTAGGAATGCTGCAGATCACAAGTGAGTTCTTGGAAAGAATTCGGGAGTTGCAACGAGTGGATGAAGAATTGATGGAAAAGATGAGACTGGGTTCAGAAGGAAAGGAACCTGATTTCAAGATTGGACAGGATGGAATCCTTCGTTTCAGGACAAGGATTTGTATACCAAGAGATCAGGAAGTTAGAAGACTGATTCTTGACGAAGGCCATAAGAGTCGGATGAGTATGCATCCTGGATCAACCAAAATGTATCAGGATTTGAAGAAGATGTTTTGGTGGTCTGGATTGAAAAAGGATGTTGCAGAATATGTGGCAGCATGTTTGATTTGCCAAAAAGCTAAGGTAGAGCATCAGAAACCCGGAGGACAGTTGCAACCTTTGAGTATACCTCAATGGAAGTGGGATAGCATCTCAATGGATTTTGTGTCTGGGTTGCCAAGGACAGCAGCAAATCATGATGCCATCTGGGTAGTTGTGGATAGGTTAACCAAGTCGGCGCATTTTATTCCGATAAATATGTGTTATTCTTTTAACAAGCTTACCCAGATCTATATCAAGGAGGTAGTTCGTCTTCACGGAGTGCCTTCGAGTATTGTGTCTGATCGAGATCCCAGATTTTCATCGCAGTTCTGGAAAAGTTTACATGATGCTATGGGAACGAGATTGAAATTGATTTCTGCGTATCATCCACAGACTGATGGCCAGACGGAAAGAACGATTCAGTCTTTGGAAGATGTGTTGCGGGCTTGTGCACTTGAAGAACAAGGAAGTTGGGATCAAGTGCTACCTCTTGCAGAATTCACGTACAACAACAGCTATCATGCGAGCATCGGGATGGCACCGTTTGAAGCATTGTGTGGAAGGAAGTGTCAAACCCCACTATGTTGGTTCCAAGTGGGGGAGAATTTAATGGTTGGACCGGAAATGATTCAGCAGACATCTAAGAAGATTAAGATGGTTCAAGCAAAGATGAAAGCGGCTCAGAGTTGGCAGAAGAGTTATGCGGATAAGAGGAAAAAACCATTAGAGTTTTCGGAAGGTGACCACGTATTTCTTCGGATTGTTCCGATGAAAGGAATTAGTAGAGCCTTGAGAACTCGAAAGCTTTCGCCTAAGTGTATAGGTCCATACCAAATCCTTAAGAGAGTTGGTCCTGTTGCTTATCAATTAGCTTTACCAACCTCTTTATCCAATTTGCACAACGTCTTTCACGTTTCACAATTGAAGAAGTATGTGCATGACCCATCAGCCATTTTGAAAATTCAACCTGACGACCTAACTCTGAAGGAAAACCTGACCTTTGAGATCAGACCAGTTCAGATAGAAGATCGTGAAGTTAAGCAGCTCAGGGGAAAGGAGATACCTTTAGTTAAGGTTGTATGGGAAAATGCAGACGTATCTGAAGCTACATGGGAGTTAGAGGAAAAGATGCGTCAAGAGTATCCGGAGTTGTTTTTGTAAGCTAGAATTTCGGGGACGAAATTCCTTTTAAGTGGGGGAGTAGTGTAACACCCCTAATTTTCGTCTCCCGGATAATAGGAAATTAATAATAAAAGTTTTATTATTAATTTATATGGTTTTCCAATTTTATGTTTTGTATTTAATTAGCCGGAAATATAAAAATAAATTGGAATATTTTTATATGGCAAATAAATGCAAAATATAAGAATATTGCATTTTAGTCCCTGAAATAGGACCTAAATGTAATATTGAAAAGGTTCTTGGAGGGAAAGATTTAAAAATATTAATTTTTAAATTTTGAACTAATCTAACCGGTTAGTAATGCCCTATAACCGGTTAGACGATGAACCCAGAAACTGGGTTAGTGGATTTTGATGAGTAATCACTTGATTAATTCGTTTAATCGCCACGAATCCCACTCAAATTCAGTGGAATACACGTGTAGCCTTGCATGGCACACGATTTGCTCTATAAATTGGTGAAATTCTGAGGGATTGGGTTGTTGTTGCTCTGAATTTAGGGGGAAGCTTTGTCTTAGGGTTTCAGAATCGTTTCTTTCGATTCTCCTTCTTCTTTGAGTGTTAGCGAGTGAGAGATACACTTTTGGAAAGCTTAAGTCAAGAGCTTTCCATTGATATAAAGTTTGTGAGTCAAAAGTGTGTGTGTGAGGAGGAATCGATCTGAGAAGCTAAGTGTTGGAAGCTGGACTCTGTGTTCTTCTTGTTCTGGGAGCTGGATTTCAGCTTTGATTTTGGTAAGTATAGTCCACCATAAAGCCTCAAATCTCTTTGATTCTCTAGTTCATGTTACCTATATTGAGTCCTAATTGTTTTCCCCAATTTCTTTGGCCAATTACTATTTTAAATCTTCTGGTCTTTGGACCCTGTTGATGGAAATCGTGTGTGAAGGGCAGAACCTAGGATTGGTGGGAATCTGTGGATTTTGCTTCAAGTGCAGTGTTAATAGTAATCAAGATCAGCTTAGAGGTATGGGAGAAGTCTACCTTATACTAGATTTAGACTAAAAATCAAGTGATTTAGGATTTGAGTTAACAAAACTCAAAAGGGCATTATGTGTTTAAAGCACAAAGGCTTGGAGGCCAAAATTCTGGCACAATTCTGTGTGAGCAAATTTAAATTGATGCATGCAAGTGATTAAGGTTTAAAATCTGAAATTAATTGTTGATTATGAGTTTTGTGGTATTGATTGGTGTTTGTATTGATTTTTATGCAAATTGATACCATAAGCTTGATGCATGCAAATTGAATGTGTTTCTGGGTATGAACATATTGCTCTTAAGGCATATGAACTCTGAGAATGTTGAAATTGGGTTAGATTTGAGAAATGAAAAGAATGATTTATCAAAACTCTTGTTTTAATGGACTGACTGCATAATATAACCGGTTACAAGATAATTGTAACCGGTTAGCCACTGTAAAATTTCAAAGAAAACCAGTTTATTAAATCAGTCCTGAAGTCTTAGTAATTTTGGCTCAAATCTATAGTTTGGTTTCATTATAAATAATCTGAATATGAGAGCTTATAATATCATGGTTCAGATTGAGGGAATGGAGTTAATGCCTTAAGTCAATGAGATAGATTCAAGAGGAAACTATGCTCATTTAAGAAGAGAATGTGATTGAGACTTTTGAATGATGAAAACAGTGATTTTTGAGGCATAAAACAATGTTAAACTTGTTTATAGATTGGGTAGAGAATTCAAGAAAAAGGGTTTTTCTGAATTACAATGGTAAACAGTTCTGGTCTGTAATTCTAACCGGTTAGCCTGAAACTGTAACCGGTTAGTACCTGAATCTGAAAAATAAAAAGTTAAGTTTTTGAATACCATTGGTTATGTTTTTCCCAATCTAAGCTTAAGGGCATGTTTTTGAAATAATTCAAAGGAGAATTTTTGTGTCAAAGATTATGTCTCAAATAAATCATTCAAAAGGAGAAATTGGAATATTTCTAAATCACATTAATTAATGAAAAGATAATTAATTAATGTGATTTAGAAATATTCCAATTTCTAAGTAAATCACATTAATTCGAGTATTGGAGCGGGAATTCAAAGTAAATCTAATATGTTTGCCTCTAACTAAACTTGACATCATTCTGGGCTTGGACTGGATGTCTCGGCACCATGTTCTGATTGACTGTCATCATAAATCAATTACTATCAGTGATCTTTCTTTATCTGCCCTGGAGATGAATGAGGAGGCAGAGATCAATCAGATTTCGATAGTCTGCGAATTTCCAGAAGTCTTTCCTGCAGAGATTCCTGGATTACCGCCAAACAGAGAAGTGGAGTTTAGTATTGATCTGATGCCTGGTGCAGGTCCTATTTCAATAGCCCCGTACCGGATGGCACCTCCGGAGTTAGAAAAGTTGAAAAAGCAGATAGAGGAGCTTTTGGCCAAGGGTTTGATTAGACCGAGTGTGTCACCTTGGGGAGATCCGATTCTTTTTGTCAAAAAGAAGGACGGAAGTCTCCGAATGTGCATCGACTACAGGCAGTTGAATGCGGTGACTGTGAAAAACAAATATCCTCTCCCTCGCATTGACGATTTGTTGGACCAATTGCGAGGAGCAGCTGTATTTTCTAAGATTGACCTTCGATCGGGATACCATCAGATCCGTATCCGAGAGGAGGACATCCCTAAAATGGCATTCAGGTCGAGATATGGACATTTTGAGTATGTGGTTATGTCCTTTGGTCTCACTAATGCTCTGGCCATCTTCATGGACTATATGAACAGGATTTTCAGGCCCTACTTGGATTCTTTTGTCATAGTCTTTATCGACGACATTCTCATCTATTCTAAGAGTCCAAGTGAGCACGCCGAGCATCTGAGAATTGTGCTACAAATTCTCAAATCCAAACAACTTTATGCAAAGCTTTCTAAATGTAGTTTCTGGTTGAATGAAGTGCAGTTTCTGGGGCATGTCATTTCTGAGAAGGGTGTTGCTGTCGATCCTTCTAAGGTGGAAGCGATACTTAAGTGGGAGAGACCTAAGTCCATTACTCAGATCAGAAGCTTTCTTGGTATGGCTGGGTATTATCGGAGGTTTATTGAGGGGTTCTCTAAATTGGCCCTTCCTTTGACAACTCTTACACGGAAAGGTGTTCCGTTTGAGTGGTCCCTGGAATGTGAAAGTAGTTTCCAAGAATTGAAGAGGCGTTTGACTAGTTCCCCAGTGTTAATTTTGCCGGACCCGACTCAGTCCTTCGTGGTTTATTGTGATGCTTCTAAACAAGAGTTGGGTTGTGTGTTGATGCAGCAAGGGCAAGTCATAGCTTATGCATCCAGACAATTGAGGCAGCATGAACAGAACTATCCCACTCATGATCTTCAGTTGGCGGCAGTGGTTTTTGCTTTGAAAATCTGGAGGCATTATTTATATGGTTCAAAGTTTGAAGTCTTTAGCGATCATAAAAGTCTTCGCTATCTCTTCGATCAAAAAGAGTTGAATATGAGATAGAGGAGGTGGATGGATTTCTGAAAGACTACGACTTCGATCTTCAGTATCATCCGGGCAAAGCCAATGTAGTGGCTGATGCACTAAGTCGTAAGACTTTGCATGTCAGCAATCTGATGGTGAAAGAGATGCAATTGATCCAAGAGTTCAGTGACCTCAAGTTGAACATGCAAGTGAAAGAGAAGAGCATCGTTCTAGAAATGTTGCAGGTTATTAATGATTTGATTGGTCTTATTAAAGAAAGACAAGCCGACGATTCGGAATTGCAAAAGTTGTTAGAAGGGGCATCGGGCAATGAAGAGCCCGACTTTGTGAAAGGTTCTGATGACATTATCCGATTTAGGGGTCGGATATGTGTTCCTATGGATTTTGAAGTTAGAAGAGATATCCTATGGGAAGCGCATCGAACCAAGATGAATTTCCATCCTGGTGCAACAAAGATGTACCAAGATTTGAAAAGGATTTATTGGTGGTCGAAGTTGAAAACTGATGTGGCCGATCACGTGTCTCATTGCCTAACTTGTCAGAAATTTAAGATTGAGCATTAAAAGTCTGGTGGTCCTTTGCGATCACTTGATATTCCGAAGTGGAAATGGGACAGTATAGCTATGGACTTTGTGACGGGTTTACCAAGGACTGTTGGAGGATGTGATGCAATTTGGGTGGTTGTGGACCGTCTTACAAAGTGTGCTCATTTCATTCCTATCCACAAGAAATATACTCTGGAGAAGTTGACTCAGTTGTATATCAGGGACATAGTCAAGTTGCATGGTGTTCCTACCAGTATTGTATCCGATCGTGATCCGAGATTTCTGTCTAGATTTTGGCAGAGTCTTCAGGAGGCATTGGGTACTATGCTGAAATTTAGTACGGCTTACCATCCGCAGACAGACGGACAATCTGAGCATACTATCCAGACACTTGACGATTTGCTGAGAGCATGTGTTCTGGAGCAAGCTGGTAGTTGGGAGCAGTTACTATCGTTGATGGAGTTCACTTACAACAACAGCTTTCACTCCAGTATCGGTATGGCACCATTTGAGGCTCTCTACGGGAGGAAATGTAGGATGCCTCTGTGTTGGTTCCAGATAGGTGAGAATTTGTTGACAGGTCTTGATATTGTGAAAGAAACAACTGAGAAGATCACAATGATTAAGAATAAGATGAAAACTTCACAGGATCGCCAGAAGAGTTATGCTGATAGGCGAAGGAGACCTTTGGAGTTTGATGTTGGGAATCATGTATTTCTAAGAGTGTCTCCGGTTACAGGAATCGGTAGGGCAATTAAGTCCAGGAAACTAACTCCTCGGTTTGTTGGACCTTATGAGATTCTGAAGAAGGTTGGCCCGGTGGCTTACAAGATTGCCTTACCCCCTCACTTGGCAAGGCTTCATGACGTGTTTCATGTTTCACAATTAAGGAAATAAGTCCATGATCCTTCACATGTGGTTACCTTAGATGATTTGCCTTTGAAGGAGAATTTGACTTTTGAAGTTCTTCCCGTTAGAATTGAAGACAGGCAGGTGAAGCAGCTCAGAGGCAAGGAAATCTCTTTAGTGAAAGTTATTTGGATCAGGAACAATGTGGAAGAGGCTACATGGGAACTGGAGGACAAGATCAGGCAGTCTCATCCACAATTGTTCGACGAATTTCGAGGACGAAATTCAGGTAAGTGGGAGAGAATTGTAACATCCTAAACCTTATTTTAAATGAAATTATTAAATAAAAACCTAAGAAAAATTGGAATAATGACTTAATGAATTTTGGTAGATAGGTGAGTGGTGATTATAAGTCCTAGGGGTTCTATAGAAGGCAGTTGTGGCTTCGGGCAAAGTCATATAAGCGAAATCGGGAGTTAAATCGGCGTTTTAGATGTTAGCAATCGACCGAAAAGAGAAAATTAGAAATTTATTATAGGATACTAAGAAAATCAATTCCACCGTTGGATATGAAGTTTATGGGGTGAAGAAGCTTATCAAAAAATTTGGACCCGATCCGACGGTTAACGAAAACGTTACGGCGAATCGAAGGTTGAAGACCCTGTTTCTCGCCCAGGCGCACCAGCCATGCGCCCAGGCGGGTGCACTGTTCATTGGTGCACCAGACAGTGAAAAACTCGCCCAAGCGAGGCACCAATTCGCCCAGGCGCGCCCGTGATACACCAGCCACGCATCATTTTTTTTCTGGCGCGCCAAATTCCTCCCCAACCATGCATCTGGCGCATCAGCCATGCACCAGCTTGGTGCTGATGCTGATCTCGCGCTCAGGCGAGCCTAGCATGCGCCCAGGTGCGTGGCGTAGACCAGATTGAATCTGGTGCGTCGATTCTGGCTTGGTGGCTAAGTTTGCCACACCAGCCACACGATTTTCCCAAGCCAAGGCAGAAAAATAAAGCACCAAAAACATAGCACTTCACCACTTTTCAACTCCAACACAAACCCATCACCTTCACCATTTCTCTCAACCCCAAGATCAAGTTTCCATCACTCTCATCACAAACACTTGATTTTTGGGCACCTCACACCCAAAATCATCAAGCCCCATCAAGCCTTGCACCATGGAAGTGGGTTGAAGCTTCATTTCTCTCCTCCCTCTCATCACACGACTTGCACCCTCTCTTCCTTCTTCTTGGTTTTCAAATTCCACCATTGTTGGAGTAAGTAAAGCTTCATGCCATAACTTTAATTTCCTTTCCATTCCAACTTTCCTTAGTTCATAGAAATTATGTTTAAAACCTTAGGGTTCTTGCACTCATGGTTATGTAGGGATTTTGTTTCATGCCTTCCAACCCAAACCAAGGCAAGGACAAGGATCACTCATCTTGTGCTCTCTCAAATAGGATTGTGTACCATCATTTCATCATTTCCTTATTGAGGTGGCAAGCTAGGCTTAGGAAATTCAAGTTTCCAAGATTTTGAGCTAGGGCTCACTAAGGTTCTATTTACTTCTTGCTAATTTAAGGTAAGGAGTGGGTTATAGTGAGTATTACCGTACTCTGGGGTTTAGTTTACAATATGCATATAATGGGTACTAAGAGTTATGTGTTAGTTTAGGTTGATATGATATAGAATAATTATTAAAAATAGAATTTATGACTTTGGGAAATTATTTTGATGTTGATATGTTCCATCTTGATATTTGGTAATTGTTGATGATTTGAATGCTTGATTTGTGAAATGACTGAGATATAATGTTGATTAGAATTCAAGGCAAAGAATGACAATAATGAATAAAGTAAATAATAATGGAAAGTGCAGTGGAATTGAGGATCGGTGCATTGATAGACTAGGTGCCCCTGCCGGGTGTACCAAAGTCCTAAGGGCCAAGTGCTCAACCAGGCTAAAATCCCATTAGGTACAAATTCCCTGTTAGGCATCAATGCACCAAGACTCAATTCGCTGCCGGACTAAAAGATCTAAAATGTGTTGAGAATGTGAAAAGTGAATGAATTCAAATAATTGAATGTAATTGAATTGTGGAAATTATGTGATAGCATAGCCTAACAGGTGAAGCCTTTTGGGTGAGAAAGTCCTGGTTGAGCGAGAGACCCTTGGGTGTACCAAATGCCTGGCAGGAGCGTTAAAATTCCTAGTGATGCAAACCGGTTGTAACTGGGAGTATCGTACAGACGTGGTAAGACGTTATCGCGCTGTGGGTGCGAACACAGTAAAGACGTGACTGGAACGCACTGAATGAGAAATGTGATTATAAATGATGAAAAGAGAATAAAGGGCATTATGAGATTAATGCATGAGTATAAAGAGATAAAATTGACTTGAGAAACTAATGAATACTTGAAAATGAATTGTGATACATTGACTTTTATTTTGCTATGATTGAACTGCTATATGTGTGTGGCTTAGTGTTACATTATGTCTTAATTGGAAACTGCCTCCCCATTTTATGTGTAATACTCCCTCCAAATTTTCTAGTCCTAATTCTGATAGCAAGTATTAAACTATTTGGAAATATTAATTATTTTCAAGATATAAAAGAGAGCGTCACACTGTCTGGAAAATCTAGAAGTGTGATGGATGATAATAAGAATCATGAGAAAGAGTAAGACTCGAAGTTAAATGGAAAAGTTGAATGTGATTATATGTGGTAATGAGAAAGAGTAAGATTGTGAAAGAAATGAGTTGATGAGATGAATGAATTGTGAAAGTAAGGAAATGTGATTGAATGAAAGAGGAATGATAATAAAGGTTGTATAAGTAATGAAATACGAAGAGTTGAGATTGGAGAAGAGCGATGTGGTATGAAAGTGAGATGTGGTTTGAGTGGAGATGTGATTCCTCGTTCACATTTTTGGGAAGAAGCTTAGTGTTGAGTTGAGCTTGCTCCTCCATTAACACTCACCCAGAAATGTGATTTTTCAAAAAGGTTTTTGAAAAGTAATTTTGAAAGAGCTTTTGTGAAAATAATATTTTGTCAAAGGTTTTGAAACAATATTTTTGAAAAAGTTTTGTGAAAGGATTTTTGAAATGAGGTTTCTGAGAATGTTTTGTGAAGCAAAATTTTTGTGAAATCATGTTTTCGAAAAAGTTTTGTGAAAATAATATTTTTGAGAAAGACGAGGAAAAGATGCTGACGATGTTGATGAGAAATGTGCTGAGAATGAGCTTTGTGAAAGTTGATGAGATGAGATGAGAAAGAGTGTATCATGATGATGAGATGAGAGTGATTGAGGCATGATGCCATTGAGATTTAGGGGGAAACGGATTGCGATTATTGGTCGGGCTTCGTTGAAGGGATGCACCAAGGACGAGCCGACTGTTAGGATTAAGCCGTGTAATTAAAACTCAAAACTTTAAAAGACTTAAAAGACATTTATATACGCGGTGAGGTATGAGTGTCGTATCGAAGTAGTGGAGAGGAAGGAACCATAGGTATCTGCGGATACTTAGGAGGAGATTGCATGAGGGGAGGACGATGACGGTGAAACGTCAAGAAGTCTAGAGTATATTTCTAGGCGGAACGAATCCCACATGTGGTGCACTAACGTGGTGGGGACTGAGTCTAATACCGTGGTAAGTTCCGCATCGCGAACTAGAAATTATATTGTCGCCCCCTTGATTGCAAATCGAGAACAGTGAGAGGGACTGGAACGGGGCATTTGTGATTGCCGCTGAGAGCGTGCATTGTTATTATGTGAATTGATATGATTTGAGGCAGGGCCTCCTGTTCTGGGAACATTTGTTTGTGTGACAGCTGTCGTGCCTGCGTGGTAAAGGTCCTGTACTCCTGTCTGCTTCCGACTAGGTTGGGTGGATGACCGAGGAGATGTAGACGTGTGCGAGCTCAATGATGTTTCCCCCTCATCATTGATGCTAACCGTTTGATAAGATTTAATAATGATAAAAAGATTATAAGAAAGAAAGCAATGAGAATGTATGAAGAATTTATTGAGAAAGATTCAAAGAAAGAAAGTGTAAGTGATTGTTGGAAAGAGTGAGAAAGATGGTGATGAAGACTTGAATACCTGAAGGCTTGTGAGGCCAGGTGCAGTGATGGGAATTGTGATGAGTTATGAATTTTCTTATGTTTGGAATGTTATGATGTGCTTTGTTTATAAATGTTTCCTATATGAATATGTTTGTCATATGCATAGCATGAGTAATTGTGTTGCATGAGAATTAGTAGGTTCCACGTCTTTATTGTATGTCTCTAGTTATTATTTTACTGTCCTGTCATGGATGTACTTCTGGAATGCTGACCATCTCTTCTATCATGTTGTTGTATCGGGTTACTCCGATATTGCAACTGATAGATGGGTGACCCTGCAGTAAATCGCTACGAAGCTCTGCAGTGGACTTCAGCGAGAAAAATTAGAGATCAAGACTAGTAGTAGGCAACCCCTTTGAGTACTGTATCTCATGCAACTACTTGGTTAACGTTGTCATATGGCTTTTGAAAGAATAAAAGTTTTATAAATCAAGGAATGAAAATGTTTTCTCAAAACAAATTTATGAAGCTAAGTTACAAAGCGTGATGTTAAGTAACATCTCGGTTTGGAACTAGACTTGTGATGTGTGACATGAGAACGTTATTTAATTTCAATTGAGTTACTGAACTGATTTTGGAACATAAAGGTTCTCATGCCCATGTCACCTTGTATAAAAAAAATTCCCATATTTTTACTATATTTTATTAAAGAGATAAGTGTTTTCAAGTTGCCGAAATCGGGGTGTTACAGAATATCTCAACACTACAATCTAAACAAACTTTAAAAGCAAATTTGAGAAATTTCATAGTGTAACACCCCTAATTTCGTCTTCCGAATAAATATGTTAGTAAAATGTTTTTTTTAATAAATAATAATTCCGTGTTTGATTTTTGGTTTGCATTATATGTATATCTATATATATTATGTGAAAATATTTTATGATGAGGTTTTTCCATATAAAATATTATATTTTGCAATTAAGTCCTTGGGAAGGACCTAAAAACAATAATGGAAGGTCTTTTGGGGTTAAAATTAATTAAACAAAGTTTTTAGTGAAAACTGGTCAAAATACTCGAGTATTTTTGAGAATACTCAAGTATTCTGGACAGCGTTGCACAAGTTGGTGCGTTTGGTGAGTCACCCAATCGAATACCTCACGAGTTGACACGGTAGCAACTCAGCAACACGTCCATGGGTGCGTGTCCTCCTTGTATGACACTCCAATCTTCTTCCTTAAGGATGGTGAATCGATTTATAAGCCAAAGACATAAGTTCTCAAGGAAAAATCGCAAGTTTTAGGGTTCTAAACTTCCAGAGCAAAATTCGTTTTCGTCTCTTAGTCTTAACACATAAACCATACACCGTTTCGAAGCTCACATCCAGAGCTTCGAAAAGAGTCATAAATCGTGAGATAAGGCTGAGTGTGTGAGGAGTAGTGAGTGTTGCAAGATAGAGATTCAAATCTGCCAAGAACCAGAATGTTGTGCAGACCCGTCACCTTCTTTCCTTCGATTCTCTCTCGTGCTTGAGAGTTAGATCGTGAGTGAGATACCATTGGAAATCTCTTTCAACGAGCTTCGATTTGATACCAAGTTTGTGAGATTTGAGTTCCTGGATGAAAAGTTATGGGCCTGTGAAGTTAGGTGTTGAAATCTGCCAAACTAGAATTTCAGATTCAGAGAGCCGACTTTGAGCTTCAATTGCGGTAAGCTCAAGCTCTCTTTTGGTCTGAAACTTATTGGTTTTCAAAGTACATGTTATAGAGAACATAGTCTAACCAATTTCCCCAATTTTTATGCATTATTCGAATGTCGATTGATGTGGTTTTGAACCCCTGCTGAATCTGTTATGCAAGTTCGGGTGGGAAGTGGTTAGAGCATTTGGTTTCTGTTCTCTGTGGAGTTTTTGTTCAAGAATGACCCTAAGGTATGGGGGAAGCTTACCATTTGCTAGAATAAGATTAAATTGCATTAGAAAGTAGGATGAGTCACCATGAGACTCTAAGGGCATAGATTGAAATAGGAATATGGCTTGGAGGCCAATCTTCAATCTGAGGCATGCTACATGCTAAGGCAAGTTTATTTGGTTGCATGTGAGCTTAATCAATGCTGAAATTATGCCAAAAATGAGTAGAATTGAAATTGGTACTTTAAGTTGCATAATATGTGATTTTCATGCATAATTGATGAATGATTATGATTTTCTGTGAATTGATGCGATCTCTGTGTTGAGACAAGTTTTAAATGTATAAACAAAGTTCTGTTGATCATTGGTTTAAGTAAGAATTGATTAGAATTGAAAATGGTATGTTAAAACCAAGTTGTAGTGCATCTGCTGTCAAAAATACTCGAGTATTTGGTAAAACACTCGAGTATTCTGGGTTGAAAAATACTCTAGTATTTTGTGAAATACTCGAGTATTCTGGGCAGTCTAATACACAGTTTCATGAAATTGAAGAACTACTCGAGTATTGAAGCTACTACTCGAGTCTTTTTACTAAAATGTGGAGAAAATACCATTTTTAATCTAACCATTTCCATTTAAACCTAATGACACTCAAAGGGAATAATGTGATACTTCCTTTGATAAGTCTCATCATCCTAAGCATGGAAGTTGATATATCTCATTGATGAATTCATTACATATTGTATATAATGAGATTAATGAATATTCTTAAGGGAATACTTGCATGCATTCATGCACAATGAACGGTGATGAGTTATCGTTGTGTCATGTTCATGGAACATGAGGAGGGCCTCTGGGAGTGCCAAATGTTGCTGCTTGCTTGATGACACATTAAGGTGGACAATGTGGGCAGTATGTGGTATACTGTTGGTTAAATGGTTCAACGGTGTGTTGCACACAAGTGGTAAGGTTTACGTTTTGGCGACGTGACGTTCATCAGACATGGTGACGTTGTTTATCACCTCTGTTGTGCATCACAAGTGATAAGGTTTACGTCCTTAGGCGACGTGATGTTCATCAGATGTGGTGACGTTTTTTATCACACCCGTTGTATGTTGAGAAGTGATAGGTTTACGTCCTTGGGCGACGTGACGCTCACCAGATAGTGTGACGTTTTTATCACTTCCGAGCAAGTACGTCATACGTTTGATAACCTATTATTTGTATTCTGGGAATACAATGGTGTTATGGAAGGATGTTCATCTGAGTGATTAATTGAAGAATCTCAGGAAGTGAGAGATGGGAAGCATGCATCATTCCACCTATTTGGAAAGAGAAATAAATGAAACGGTGGGTGCTCATGTTTATGCATTTCTATCATAATGGGTGCTTACTTGTGGATGCTAGGACTTTATTCTTATTTGATAATGCGAATGTATCAGCTTACCCCCTGCCCTTAATAGGTTTTGACCAGGTACCTAGACTACCTAGAGATTAAAGGAATTGGATGACCCTTAAGTTCATGAAGTACTATGTCATCATGGGATAGAGACTCTTTTCTACAACTCTGAGGACTCAACCAGATGAACGAAGGGATGAAGAACCAGTGACCAGCTCTGGAACGTCTCTATTTTTGATAATGGAAACAATGTATATATTTTGAGAGATGTATCCAAGAGGAAACCTAGTTTTCATACCTTAATATAATTGTGGTACACATCGAATTTATATACCTGATTTTATGAGTCAATGAACTATTTTAATATATTCCGCTCACTCTGATTTTATCGTTCGGCACGAAGGAAGATTTGTTAAAGTTGATTTCCTGGGATGACCTAAAAACTAAGTTATTTTTCGAAAGCTATTTTGTACTACAAAGGTTATCTCAAAAGGATTCTAAAATGTTCAGCAAATAATTACTCCTTCTACCGAATTTAGTTCCAATACATGGTTTAAATTTGAGTACCACATTCAAGGAAAAATTTTCATACTCAGACTTTTCCAACACGTTTCAATAATAAATGAAATTATTTTTCAGAAATGAGGGATGTTACATTTATGGTATCAGAGCAATGGTCCTGACTCTTGGTCCTTGGGTGTGTGCTTCAATACGCTGGTCCTCAAGCATTGTAGATTTTCTTGTGAAGTATGCTCTTACATACTTCTAATTGGAGTAAAAAGGTTCTATCCCTTGACCCTGGGTATGTGACCAAATACCTGTCTATAGTGTTTTAAGTATCCTAAGTTGAAGTATGATAGTGATGTACTTCTTTTAGGTCAATTCCAACCTTAAGCCCATAGTGCTGATCCAGTATGGAATCAAAGAATCAATAAGGAGTGATTCCAAAGGATCTAAAGGCGAGCTAATATCTTCTAGGGAGGATATTTTCTTCTAGAATGAAAACTAACAAACCCCAGAGTTAGTACTAGGAGGTTATTTTCCCTAGTGGTTTGCTTTGCAGAGTTGTAACTCTAAAGTTAATTAACCCTTGGTGAGGACGAGAATCGATTGTGTTTTTTTGTGTTTGATCCACCCTGCTACCTCAAGATCGAACTCCTACAAGTTTTCTTGTAGTTGTTTCTCTCGTATGTTTGAGCTATTCTATTGAGCTATCTCTTCAGAGTAAACTTGGTCTACTCATTTTTCACAATTAGGTGTGATCTTGGACTTGGATTGGATACCCAAGAATCAATTAATAAATAATTGTGATAGAGAGGCGAGAATCCGAAACCGAAGATGTTTGAGTGTTATTCTCATAGTGGGGTAAAGGAAGAGGGGAATTAAAGAGATCATGGTTACGAAGAATCTCCCGGATATTCTCTCGTGAAGTGTCGGGTTCTTTAGAGCAAAAGTCAGATCCTGTAATAGCTAAAGTAGTTCTAGAAAGGTAGTTATCAACATCAAGCAAAGTATCCACAGGATGAGATTTATAATAGTATTCTACTTTGATCAAGTAATAGATACGAGTTGGATGTACCGTTTGAAGCTACAACTTTAGTATAAGTTGTGTGATGAGTGTTTCTTAAGTCCACCATATATGACCACACGTCCATAGTGCAGGTCTAATATGACGACGAGAAACCGAAATCATACTAATGCGATGCTGGAGAGGATCACGGCTGTGTTGGAATCAATGCAGCAATGGCAACAACAACAACATCAGCAACCACCACAACCAGTTAATCTGCCACATCAATGTAATGTCGGTAATGTTGAGGCTAAGAGTTTAGCGGATTTTCGAAATTGTAATCCACCTAAGTTTGAAGGAGGATTTAAGCCAGAGGAGGCTAACAAGTGGATTCATACTATGGATAAGATTTTTAGAACATTAGGCTGCACGGAAGCTCAAAAGGTGGCATATGCAGTTTATATGTTAGAAGGAGAGGCTGAGAATTGGTGGAATCACACGGTTCAACTTTTACACTATGAGGAAAAGGACGTCAATTGGGAGATGTTTATGGAAACGTTTCTCAATAAATATTTCCCAGAGGCCTTGAGAAGGAAGAAGGAAGTTGAATTCCTACAACTAAAACAAGGAGATATGAGTGTGGGCGAGTACGCAGCTAAGTTTGAGGAATTGATGAAGTACTCTCCATACTATCAAAACAATCCAGATGAGAGAAGCAAATGCATCAAATTTGAAGGTGGCCTGAGGCCTGAACTGAAATCTGTTTTCAGTTATCAGAAGATCCAAAGTTTTCCTACGTTGGTTGACATGTGTCGGATGTATGAGGATGACAAGAAGGCTGAAGTAGCAACTGATCAGGCAAAGAGTAACCAGCCGAGTTATGGACCACAAAGAAAGAAAGGATTTAATGATCGGAAAACGGATCCATATTTCAACCAGAAACGAGGCAAAGGTAGAGTTGAAGACGGGAATGGGGTTAAGACTCGCAGCAATGCCCCTTACTGTGAGAAGTGCAAACATCATCATTTTGGAAGAATCTGCTGGGCAACAAGTACTTGCTTCAACTGTGGGAAACAGGGTTATATTGCACGTTACTGCAGAGAATCTGTGAAAGGTAATCACACCGGAATTGCTAGCAAACCAAAGACTCAAAGGAAAAGTGTTTACCCTGAATAGAGTAGAAGTTCATCAATCACCTGATCTCGCGCAAGGTAACCATTTACTTCAAAACCAACTTTCCATGATTGTGTTCGATTCGGGAGTTACCCAATTCTTTGATTATTGTAAATGTGTGAATAGGTTGAAGTTGGATTCACCTAATTGTTTTAAAATTAGAGACCCTATGAAATTACCCAAATTTGTTTCTAAAGTCTGCTTAGATTATAGTGTCGAGATAATTGATCGCGACACTAAGTTAGATTTGATCTATTATCCCTTATCACGCTTGGATGTGATTTTGGGAAGGGATTGATTGAATTCTATTGGGGGTGTTTAAGTGGACTTTCTAAAGTCAAATATTTTTAACCAAGGTAACCCGGAAGGAATGGCCTTTTATATGGAATAAGAAGAACAACAAGAATTTTCAGTCATTGGAGAGAAGGTTAACATTCCCTCCTGTGTTACTCCTACTCGATTCGTGCAAAAGTATTGAAGTGCATTTTCATGTGTCGAGGCCAGGACTTGGAGAGAGGTAGTTTTAAGAAAGGAAGGTAGATGTGTATGCATCAAAGTGATGGAATACACACAGGGTGATTCACTCGATGCATGACTTGAGCTTTGTAACGATCATGGTTGCTCTGAGGGCTTGAGGCCTTTTTCCCGTGTCACTATGCTTAAAGTGTTAATGACCATGGGGAGTCGAAGTAATTGTTCAATCAGAAGGATTTGAACAAGGGACAACACCGACGGACAGAATTTTAAAGGCTCGTGATTGGAAACTCTATCGTCGTCGTGACGAAGCAGAAGACGAAAGCAATTAAAATGGGCCGAAAGGCAATTTATGTGAGCTTTACGGGGATTAAGAAAGTGTTTTTTAAGAAGTCTAAGGGATACGAGTTTGAGGATACAAGTAGACCGAGGAGAAGTAAGAAGGGAAGGTTGCAATTCACAATAGAATTCCTAATTCGATTCGTGAATTGCAACAAAGAACTGAAGAGCTAAGGACAAATAAGAGATTGATTTCGAAAGGGAAGAAACCTAGGTTCCATAGGGGACGTTTTAGGCACAAGAATTTGGAGTACGGATGATTTGGAAATTGAAGGTTAATTATGGAATTAAGCTAAATGGGTGAGTAAAGGTTATATACGAATATGCTAAGTGGTGAAGCTAAAACATAGTGGAACTATGTAAATCTGATATTGGAAGCAAAGGAATGGCATGTCACTTGAGAATTTTTCAAGGATGAAATCTTTAAAAAATTAGAGAAAGGAGATTGAATTATTGTAAATAAGGTAGGGTAATATGAATCTCGGGGAAAACATTACCAAGTTCAAAAGATTGAGGAAGTATATTTCATTGCAATTTTGATGGAAGGATCAAACATGCGGAGTCTGGAATGAATAATATCTGAATTCCAAACCAGATATCAACTATTGAGGAATAAGTGAACTAACTATAGGGACCAGAATTTCATGCATAAGGGGTTAGAGAAATATCAATTTCATGAAAGTAACTAAAAAGCCAATGGAAAGAAATCATTTGTCAATTTTAAGGTGGGAAGGTGAGGCACATCATCATGGGCTGAGTGGTGATATCTGAAAGAGATATTTGATTTCAGTCACAAGGAAATTAAGTCTTATTCGCCGGATTATTTGATGAAGAAATGCAAGAAGGAAATGGTCAACCAGCAAATCAAGAATGGAAGAGTTTTCCATCCTGCTAGGATGCGAGTTAGATTCGGATATAGGTAATCTGAGTTTATCCTTCCTCTGATCTGAATTAACGTAATCAATGTCTTCGATTGCGTTAGTTAAACCGTTTCGTAATCTGAAAACCTGAGCAGATCTTTGGTTTGAATTTCGGTGATCAAAACCCTTATCACAGTTGGATGTGATAAATATCTTCGGGCGCTACAGAAAGAGAAAGATCAGTCAAGACTAGGGAGATTAATAACCACCGGGATAGGACAAGTATTTGTCTCCCCAATGGAAATAACTCTAGCGCGTGGCTATCTAGCTAAATCTGATGGCGACAAGTACCCCATCTTTAAGTTCATCTAACTTAAAGATGTATCGTATGACTTTTCTTTGCGAAAAGTTATATCTGAAAGGAATGATTATATTTTTAATGGTTTGAATATTAGGACTGATCACCCTAATGTTTGCAACTATTAAAGAATAAAATCATACAAATGATTCCTTATTCGTGCTCGAGTGATCTAAGTGCGCAGCAGAGAAAGTTTTCTTTGAAAGGTTTGTTGCAAATGTTTCAATATGTACTTGGGGGGGCATGGGTTTTAGAAAAGTTTTAATAAAAGGATTTCATTGTGAAATAATTTCAAGAAAGCATAAGACAAACCTTTTTGAAGGATTTTGGTGTGTGTCGGAAACGCAAAACTTTATCCGAAAAAGTTTCATTTGAAAAATTTTATGTGACATTTTGGGGGCAGAGAGTTTAAAAGGGAAAATATGTATATAATAAAATTCCTTTTAAGTGGGGGAGAGTTCTCCCTAACTATGTTTTGCAAAATAATAACATCAAAACAATTTGTTATGAAAATGTGGAATTTTAAAAGAATGAATTTCGGGGAAGAAATTCCTTTTAAGTGGGGGAGTAGTGTAACACCCCTAATTTCGTCTTCCGAATAAATATGTTAGTAAAATGTTTTTTTTAATAAATAATAATTCCGTGTTTGATTTTTGGTTTGCATTATATGTATATCTATATATATTACGTGAAAATATTTTATGATGAGGTTTTTCCATATAAAATATTATATTTTGCAATTAAGTCCTTGGGAAGGACCTAAAAACAATGATTGAAGGTCTTTTGGGGTTAAAATTAATTAAACAAAGTTTTTAGTGAAAACTGGTCAAAATACTCGAGTATTTTTGAGAATACTCGAGTATTCTGGACAGCGTTGCACAAGTTGGTGCGTTTGGTGAGTCACCCACTCGAATACCTCACGAGTTGACACGGTAGCAACTCAGCAACACGTCCATGGATGCGTGTCCTCCTTGTATGACACTCCAATCTTCTTCCTTAAGGATGGTGAATCGATTTATAAGCCAAAGACATAAGTTCTCAAGGAAAAATCGCAAGTTTTAGGGTTCTAAACCTCCAGAGCAAAATTCGTTTTCGTCTCTGAGTCTTAACACATAAACCATACACCGTTTCGAAGCTCACATCCAGAGCTTCGAAAATAGTCATAAATCGTGAGATAAGGCTGAGTGTGTGAGGAGTAGTGAGTGTTGCAAGATAGAGATTCAAATCTGCCAAGAACCAGAATGTTGTGCAGACCCGTCACCTTCTTTCCTTCGATTCTCTCTCTTGCTTGAGAGTTAGATCGTGAGTGAGATACCATTGGAAATCTCTTTCAACGAGCTTCGATTTGATACCAAGTTTGTGAGATTTGAGTTCCTGGATGAAAAGTTATGGGCCTGTGAAGTTAGGTGTTGAAATCTGCCAAACTAGAATTTCAGATTCAGAGAGCCGACTTTGAGCTTCAATTGCGGTAAGCTCAAGCTCTCTTTTGGTCTGAAACTTATTGGTTTTCAAAGTACATGTTATAGAGAACATAGTATAACCAATTTCCCCAATTTTTATGCATGATTCGAATGTCGATTGATGTGGTTTTGAACCCCTGCTGAATCTATTATGCAAGTTCGGGTGGGAAGTGGTTAGAGCATTTGGTTTCTGTTCTCTGTGGAGTTTTTGTTCAAGAATGACCCTAAGGTATGGGGGAAGCTTACCATTTGCTAGAATAAGATTAAATTGCATTAGAAAGTAGGATGAGTCACCATGAGACTCTAAGGGCATAGATTGAAATAGGAATATGGCTTGGAGGCCAATCTTCAATCTGAGGCATGCTACATGCTAAGGCAAGTTTATTTGGTTGCATGTGAGCTTAATCAATGCTGAAATTATGCCAAAAATGAGTAGAATTGAAATTGGTACTTTAAGTTGCATAATATGTGATTTTCATGCATAATTGATGAATGACTATGATTTTCTGTGAATTGATGCGATCTCTGTGTTGAGACAAGTTTTAAATGTATAAACAAAGTTCTGTTGATCATTGGTTTAAGTATGAATTGATTAGAATTGAAAATGGTATGTTAAAACCAAGTTGTAGTGCATCTGCTGTCAAAAATACTCGAGTATTTGGTAAAACACTCGAGTATTCTGGGTTGAAAAATACTCTAGTATTTTGTGAAATACTCGAGTATTCTGGGCAGTCTAATACACAGTTTCATGAAATTGAAGAACTACTCGAGTATTGAAGCTACTACTCGAGTCTTTTTACTAAAATGTGGAGAAAATACCATTTTTAATCTAACCACTTCCATTTAAACCTAATGACACTCAAAGGGAATAATGTGATACTTCCTTTGATAAGTCTCATCATCCTAAGCATGGAAGTTGATATATCTCATTGATGAATTCATTACATATTGTATATAATGAGATTAATGAATATTCTTAAGGGAATACTTGCATGCATTCATGCACAATGAACGGTGATGAGTTATCGTTGTGTCATGTTCATGGAACATGAGGAGGGCCTCTGGGAGTGCCAAATGTTGCTGCTTGCTTGATGACACATTAAGGTGGACAATGTGGGCAGTATGTGGTATACTGTTGGTTAAATGGTTCAACGGTGTGTTTCACACAAGTGGTAAGGTTTACGTTTTGGCGACGTGACGTTCATCAGACATAGTGACGTTGTTTATCACCTCTGTTGTGCATCACAAGTGATAAGGTTTACGTCCTTAGGCGACGTGACTTTCATCAGATGTGGTGACGTTTTTTATCACACCCGTTGTATGTTGAGAAGTGATAGGTTTACGTCCTTGGGCGACGTGACGTTCACCAGATAGTGTGACGTTTTTATCACTTCCGAGCAAGTACGCCATACGTTTGATAACGTATTATTTGTATTCTGGGAATACAATGGTGTTATGGAAGGACGTTCATCTGAGTGATTAATTGAAGAATCTCAGGAAGTGAGAGATGGGAAGCATGCATCATTCCACCTATTTGGAAAGAGAAATAAATGAAACGGCGGGTGCTCATGTTTATGCATTTCTATCATAATGGGTGCTTACTTGTGGATGCTAGGACTTTATTCTTATTTGATAATGCGAATGTATCAGCTTACCCCCTGCCCTTAATAGGTTTTGACCAGGTACCTAGACTACCTAGAGATTAAAGGAATTGGATGACCCTTAAGTTCATGAAGTACTATGTCATCATGGGATATAGACTCTTTTCTACAACTCTGAGGACTCAACCAGATGAACGAAGGGATGTGAAGAACCAGTGACCAGCTCTGGAACGTCTCTATTTTTGATAATAGAAACAATGTATATATTTTGAGAGATGTATCCAAGAGGAAACCTAGTTTTCATACCTTAATATAATTGTGGTACACATCGAATTTATATACCTGATTTTATGAGTCAATGAACTATTTTAATATATTCCGCTCACTCTGATTTTATCGTTCGGCACGAAGGAAGATTTGTTAAAGTTGATTTCCTGGGATGACCTAAAAACTAAGTTATTTTTCGAAAGCTATTTTGTACTACAAAGGTTATCTCAAAAGGATTCTAAAATGTTCAGCAAATAATTACTCCTTCTACCGAATTTAGTTCCAATACATGGTTTAAATTTGAGTACCACATTCAAGGAAAAATTTTCATACTCAGACTTTTCCAACACGTTTCAATAATAAATGAAATCCTTTTTCAGAAACGAGGGATGTTACACATAGGGTCTCAAATTTTTAAACAATTAGGTGAATCCGACTTCAACCTATTCACACATTTACATTGGACAAAAGAATGGGTAACTCCCGAATCAAACACAATCATGCAAAGTTGCTTTTGAAATAAATGGTTACCTTGCACGAGATCAGGAGATTGGTTAGCTTCTACTCTATTCAGGGTAAACACTTTGCCTTGAGTATTTGATTTACTAGCAAGTTCGTTGTAGTTACTTTTCACAGATTCTCTGCAGTAACATGCTATATGACCCTGCTTTCCACAGTTGAAGCAATTACTTGTTGCCCAGCAGATTCTTCATAATGATGATGCTTACACTTCTCACAGTAAGGAGCATTACCGCGAGATTTGACCCCATCCTTAACTCCAATTCTTCCTTTGCCTCGGTTCTGATCAAAATATGGACCCTTATTCCGATGATCAAATCTTTTCGTTCTTTGTGGTCCATAACTCTGCTGGTTACCCTTTGCCTGATCAGCTAATACCTCAGCCTTCTTGTCATCCTCATACATTCGACACATATCTATCAACGTAGGGAAACTTTGAATCTTCTGATAACTAAAAACAAATTTCAGTTCAGGTCTCAAAGCACCTTCAAACTTGATGCATTTGCTCCTCTCATCGGGATTGTTTTGATAGTATGGAGAGTACTTCATCAGTTCCTCGAACTTAGCCGCGTACTCACCCACACTCATGTCTCCCTGCTTTAATTGCAGAAACTCAATTTCCTTCTTCCTTCTTCAGTCTTCCGGAAAGTACTTATTGAGAAACTTCTCCATAAACACACCTCAATTAATATCTCTTCCTTCATAGTGCAGGAGCTGAACTGTGTGATTCCACCAGTTCTAAGCCTCGTCTTCTAACATATAAACTGCATATGCCATCTTCTGAGCCTCAGTGCAGTCTAATGTTCTGAAGATCTTTTCCATAGTATAAATCCACTTATTAGCCTCCTCAGGCTTAAATCCTCCTTCGAATTTTGGTGGATTACAACTTCTAAAATCCGCCCAACTCTTAGCTTCTGAATTACCAGCATCATATTGATGAGGTGGTTGTTGAGATTGTTGTTGTTGCCACTGCTGCATAGACTCCAACACAGCGGTGATTCTCTCTAATATCGTGTCGGTATGATTTTGGTTTCTAGTCGTCATAATAGACCTGCGCTATGGGCTCATGGTCACATATGATGGACTAAAGAAACATTCATCATACAACCTATACTAAGGCTATAACAATAGCTTTCAACAATGCATTCAATTTCCATTTTGTATCAATTGCTCAATTCGAGCAAGATACTAGTATTCAAAACATTAAATATGCCCTATGGATACCTGCTTGATGTTGATGACTACCCTTCTAGAGCTACTTCCACTACTACAGGATCTGACTTTTGCTCTGATACCACTAAGTGTGACACCCTCAAAATAACCCAAGTAATTAATACAATAAAAACGCTATTACTTGAGAATATAAGGACTTGTTGAATATTAGAAAATACTGGATTCAAAATTTTCCTTTTTATTTTTTGAAGAGTCGGGTGCACAAACCAGAACATAGGATATTTGGAGAATAATTTACGTATTACTTTTTAAAGTCGAATTCGACATTTGCTTTGCTCAAGACTAGTTTCGCAAATCTTAGATAACATTCTCTTTGAAGATAGGATGTATTATATTTCATATAACGGAACTTAAGAATGCCATCCAGTTTTTCATCTAACCAACTGATACCATTTCAAAATGTCATAGCCGAATTCTTTTTAAATCAATATCAGAGTAAGCGGAAATAACAGGACTATGAAAATAAACCATAATATAAACGCATATTATATATATATATATATATATATATCGAAAGGTACGTAATACATAGTCCAGCGGTAAAAATCTCCAAAATCCCAGTACAAGTCCATAAGGCTATGTATATATATATGTACATCGAAATAGACCATAACTCAAGAGTTTTCAAAAGGAATTTCCACAATATAAACATACAAAATACAAAACTCCAAAGCTGGTCTCATAACACTGGTAGCAGCAGTAGTAGTAGTCTCCAAGAACTAGCAGCAATCATCATCCATCATCATCAGCAGCAAATCTCCTCCACAGCATCCATCACACCGGATCCCTGATCCTCATCATTTACCTTATGCACATACCTAGGGATCATTGCCTCTCCATTGACTCCCGGTAGAATGAACGACAGGCTCGCCTCCGTTCTCGTCTTCGACAGGATCCTCCTTGATCTTATTTGAAGGAGTAGGTACCCTACCACTGGGTACAAGGTCTGATGAAGACGAGACCTTAATAGGACTCCTTTAAATAGATGAGGGAGTCTCATCTCGAATGACTCTAAAAGTAAAAGGGGTGTGAGCGGGTAGATCGGAATTGAAAACTATGATACGAGCGAGCTGGTCGAGTGGGAGATGATCCATGGTAAGTATAAAAAGTTGGTACATGCATAGTGTATATGATGGGATTCCTAAGCCTACGAGGACGGAACCGAATCAGTGGGTTAGGGTGATAAAAGGTAATTTCTACCTTCCCCTCATACACCACTCGGAGATCCTCGTAGATCCATATGCCACTAAGAGGTGGGCGGATCTCGATGCAAGCGATGTAACGTGACATCACCTACAAGGGCATAGGGGTAAGCAATTCTATACACATAATCAATAGAGCATAAATGTTTAAGCAACATACTTATGCACAGATAACCCCAAATCAGTTAACAACCACAGTTAACACTTAGCAAACACATAATGCAAATAAGATGTTCACACTCATTCTTGATATCAAGCCTTAACTTAATTAAGGATAAGTGGCATGATGACTGACAATCTTCTTTTTCTGAGATTCTCCATCTAATGTCCTCACAGACGTCAATCCAATACAACAGTGCATTCCCAGACCATAAATACGTTATCAGAACGTATGGCGTACTAGCTCGGAAGTGATAAAAACGTCACACTATCTGGTGAACGTCACGTCGCCTAAGGATGTAAACCTATCACTTCTCAACATACAACGGGTGTGATAAACAACGTCACCACATCTGATGAACGTCACGTCACCAAAACGTAAACCTTATCACTTATGATACACAACAGAGGTGATAAACAACGTCACCATGTCTGATGAACGTCACGTCGCCAAAACGTAAACCTTATCACTTGAGTGCATCACACCGTTGCAACATCCATTCAGCAGTATATCACATACTGCCCACATTGTCCACCTTAATGTGTCATCGAGCTAGTAGCAACATTTAGTATTTCTAAAGGTTCTCCACATGTTATCATAACATGATAAACGATCTAGTACTCAAACTCTTAACTTAAAGAATTGATTGGTATATCTCAATTGATAATATATAACGTGCCACCCGAGCAACGTTATGACGTGCCACCCGAGCAACGTCCCGTCATCCAAACGGAATAACCATATCAATCGATTTTTTTTAAGTCTTAGATCACTTGGATTATTATCATTTAAGTATTAATGAAATGATTCAGAATTAAGAATGGTATTTTTAATGTTCTGGCTAAAATACTTGAGTATTCTTCATAATACTCGAGTAGTTCCTCAGTTTCCATTTTTACTCGAGTAGTTCATAATTATACTCGAGTCGTTCATACCTTTTCAAAATAGTCAAGTTTCAGGTTTTCTAAAATTACTCGAGTAGTTCATGAAATGCTCGAGTAGTTCATGCATTACTCGAGTCGTTCATCCGACTACACTCTTGTTGCATCTGTTAATACTCGAGTCCCAAACCTGATACTCGAGTCGTGGTGCCAAAAGATGCACTGATGCGTCACGAAATACTCGAGTATCTAGCAATCTACTCGAGTATTATCAGACAGAACAGACTGAAAACTTGGTTTTTACATACCATTTTCAATTCTAACCATTTCTAATCCAATCCAATGATCAACAGAGTTCACATACCTTATATTAAACATGTTCAAACACTTAGAATGCATCAAATTACAGATTTGACAGAGAATCATAAGATTATGCATAAATCATGAAAATTCACAACTCAACGTACTAAATTGCAATATACTCAATAAACTTGTGAATTTAAGCTCAAGACAGCTTGCATGCATCATATGGGACTTGCTCACAACAACTTTAGAGCACAAGTTGGTCTCCAAACCAATTTCCCTATTCATTCTAAGCCCTTAGAGCCTCTTGGTGGCTCTCTAATCAAATTTATGCAATTTAAACTCTATCTAGTGAATAGAAAGCTTTCCCCTTACCTCTTAGACATGAATCAATAGAGACTTTACCAAAACTTAGCTTCCAAGCTGGATTCCCCAAACTCCACACTGAAACAGAGCGGTTTCAGCAGAGCACCAAGATTAAATTGGTTGATGCATAAGACAGACATAAAAATTGGGGAAATTAGATTCTATATACTCTCTACAATTCGTACTAGCTAAAGAGACAAGACTCACATGGAGAGGTTGCCTGAGCTTACCAAAATCGAGCTCCAAAGTAAGCTCCAGGAAACCTGAGACAGCAACGGACCCCGACTTCCAAGCTTCGATTCTTCCAAACTACTTTCATGCAATTGAGGTTGGAGAGGTTGCCTGAGCTTACCAAAATCGAGCTCCAAAGTAAGCTCCAGGAAACCTGAGACAGCAACGGACCCCGACTTCCAAGCTTCGATTCTTCCAAACTACGAACTCTCAGCTCACAATTTTGGTGTCTATACAAAGCTCGTGATGTGAGATTTGTATTGGTGTATGATTTGCGGCTTAACTTTAAACAGAGAAGGAGAATCGATTGAATCAAATCAGAAACCCTAACTCAAGCAAAACTCACGAAATTGGCAAAATGAATGGTTGATTCATCAACCATGGCTTAAATAGCCGTTCATGAAGCTCATGCAGCTCGACACAAAAGCCATTGACGTGTGGAAGGACTGATTTCGTGTCAAACGGCGGTGACTCGTTGGTGGTGACTCACCAGACGCACTAACTCGTCAACTCTGACCAAAATACTCGAGTACTCCCAAAAATACTCGAGTATTTTGACCAGTTTTTGAAAAATATTAATTTTATTTTCTTTCCCTCCAAAACTTTTCTAAAATTACTTCAAGGTCCCAAACAGGGATTAATGTGAAAAATATTTATTTTCTCATATTAAAACTATCTAATATTATCATTCATAATAACTCACTTTGAAATCAAGAATAAAAATAATTAATTATAAATAAGCTTTATAATTAACATATTATTAATCAGGGGTTAAAAATCTGGGATGTTACACTCTTCCCCACTTAAAAGGAATTTCGACCCTGAAATTCTTCTTTAAAGATTCTACAATTTCCAAAGTTACACAAAAGGTTGTTCTGGTGTTATATATTTTCAAAATATAATTAAGGAGAACCCTTCCCCACTTAAAAGGAATTTTCTTATACTTTTTCAAACTCTCTGTCCCAAAATGTTTCACAAAATATTTCAAATGAACTTTTTCTCAAATAAAAGTTTTGCATTACAAAGCATATGCAAATCCTTGCTGACATACAAGGGTTTTTCTTAAACTTCCTCAATTAAAACATTTTCCAAAGATCTTTTTGAGGAAAAACTTGTCCCGATGCGCACTCTGATCACTCAAGCACGAGTAATGAATCATTCGTATGACTTTATTCCTTAATAGTTGTAAACATTAGGGTGATCAGTCCTAATATTTAAACTATCAATAATAAAATCATCCCTTTCAGACATAATCTTTCTCAAGAAAGACTATAATTTACCTTTAAGTTAGATGAACTTAAAGATAAGGAACATTATCTTCGCTATCATACTTAGTCAGATAGTCAAATTCTAGAGAAACTTCCGTTGGAGAGACAAATACTTGTCCTATCCCGGTGGTTGTTAATCTCTCTAGACTTAACTGATCCTTCTCTTTCTGTAGCGCCCAAAGATGTTTACCACACCCAACTGTGATAAGGGTTTTGATCACAGAATCTCAAATTAAAGGCCTGCTCAGATTTTCAGATTATAGAATGATTTAATTAATGCAATCGAAAACATTTATTAATTCAGACCGGCGAAGGGAAAACTTAGACTACCTATATCTGAATCTAACTCGTATCCTAACAGGATGGAAAACTCTTCCATTCTTGATTTGTTGGTTGGCCATACCCTTCTCGTATTTCTCCTTCAAGCAATCCGGTGAATAAGACTTCATTTTCTTGCGACTGAAATCAAATATCCTTTTCAGTACATTACTATTCAATCCATGATGATGCGCCTAACCTTCTCACTTTAGGTTGACAAATAATTTCTTTCCATCGGCTTTTCAGTTACTTTCATGCAATTGAGGTTTCCTTACCCCTCATGCATGAAATTCTGGTCCCCATAGTTAATTCACTTATAAGCTTTCTGTGCTTTCCTCATCATCCATACCAATTCTACACATGCTCACTAATGTCAGGAAATCCCTTATTCTTCAATGGTTGATAACTGGTTTGAAATTCAGACATAATTCTTTTCGGACTCCGCATGTTTGAACCTTCTATCAAAATTGCAATGAAACATACTTTCTCGGTCTTTCAAACTTGGCAATATTTTCCCCGAGATTCATATTGCCCTACCTTATTTACAACAATTCAATCTCCTTTCTAATTTCCAGAGACTTCATCCTTGAGTAATTCTCTAGTGACATGCCAATCCTTTGCTTCCAATATCAGATTTAAATAGTTCCACTATGTCTTAGCTTCACCACTTAGTATATAAGTGGTATAACCTTCACTAATCTATTTTGCTTAATTCCATAATTAGCCTTAAATTTCCAAATCATCCGGAATCCACATTCTTGTCCTTAAAATTTCCCCTATGGAATTTAGGTTTCTTCCCTTTCCGAGATCAATCTCTTATTTGTCCTTAGCTCTTCAGTTCTTTGTTGCAATTCACGAATTCAAGTTAGGAATTGTATTGTGATTTGCAACCTTCCCTCCTTACTTCCCGTCGGTCTACTTGTATCATCAAGCTCAAATCTATTAGACTCCTTAAAACCACTTCCTTAAACCCCATAGAGCTCACATGAATTGTTGGAAGTCAAGCTAGTTGGAAGACATGCTTCAAACTCTCTATGGACTTCAAGTTTAATTCAAGATAGTGTTTTGATGATAACAAGACAACTCAAGTTCAAGCTCACAAGTGCAAGTGTCATTCAAGTTTGAAGACTCAAGCAAGGCATAGATTATTAGAAACCTTCTCCTTAGATCAATTGTAAGGTAATGAAGTTTTTAGTTCTTTAAGAGTTACAAAAGCCAATAAGTTTTTGATTTTAAGAGAGAAGAAGAAAAACGTGTTTTTTGCATGGAAAAGTGTTTTCTGCATTGAATCTTAGTAAAAATACTTGATGTTACAAGACTCTGTATATTTGTAAGTTTGCAAGAGAGAGTAATCGATTATCTCATAAAGTAATCAATTAACTATGTTGCATCATAGAAAAATCAGAGAGGTTGTAATCGATTAATTGAATTTTGTTAATCAGTTACTTTCTTATGGAAGTAATCGATTACATGGGTCAAGTAATCGATTATAATTGTTGCATCATATATTTTTCAGAGGCTTAGTAATCGATTACAAGCTCTGTAGTAATCGATTACATGATGTTGCATCATATGCATATCAGAGGCTCAGTAATCGATTAACTTACTAGTGTAATCGATTATTATGAGTTTCATCATACATTGAACAGGAGTGGTGTAATCGATTAACTATTCTTGGTCTAATCGATTACATAGTTTTCAAATGAATTTAAGAATTTCTATTTTTGAAGGAATAATCGATTACCTTCAGAAAGTAATCGATTACTTCATGTTTTATTGAAAAACGTGTCAGAATCATTTTGATTATTACCTGATTTGTTTTTATATAAAAGATTCTGATTTATTTTATAAAATTCGAAAATGATTTTAAATTTGAATTATTTCCTTTTTGGTTTTAAGAATCAAATCTTTATTTTATTTCGTAAATCATTTTGATTTAGTTTTGATTTTAAAACTTATTTCAAATCTTATTTTATTTTATTTTGATTTTTTTTTTACTTATTCAAATTCCTTTTTGATTCTAAAAGGTTTTCTTTTTAAAATCAAAATCACTCCAATATTCAGAGTTGATCAGATTATTCCTTCATTCCTTCTGCACGTTTCTCTCTTCTTCTTCTTCACAAGACTTCTGCTTTTCACGTTCATATTTTTTGAAGAACAAAAACTCTTATTGGCTGAGTGACTTCTAGAGAAACAACTACTTCATTATCATAGAGCATATTGTAGAATCCGTGTTTTGAGAACACATTATACTTGTTGTAATCACTCTCATTGTATTTGTTCTAAACCTTAGTGGTTAGGGAGAGAATCCCTTAGTGAACGTTTGATACGTCGTAGGGCGAGGAACCCTGCTGTGTGATTGAGGCCCCTAGCGAACGGAGGTTCCTAGTAGTGTGCGGGGTGCTCTTGGTTGTAATAGGGTGCGGCTCTATTGCTTGGTATAAGAACTCTCAGGCGGGTCGCTTGGGGACTGTACTAGGCCTTTCGACGGGAAGGCTGAACCAATATAAAATTCACCTGTTCAAGCTTTTCTATCCCTATCTCTTTTAATTTCCGCATATTTCATTGTTTACGTTTCCGCGCTACTCGTTTATTATTATCTATCGTTTTCGCGATCCGTTTCAAACGCTTAATCTCTCCATCTCAAATCATTTTTTAATTTGTAACAGTTTTTTACAATACATTAATAAAACTCGATTCACCCCCCCTCTCGAGATTTTGAGGCCAAAACCAACAATTGGCATCAGAGCTAGTCTCTTGTGTTAAGACTTAACCATCTCAAGAGTATGGCTTCAAACTCTCTGTTTGGTGGTGAAGGGAGTTCTATTAACCGACCTCCCATGTTTGATGGGGTAGGGTACGCGTATTGGAAAGCCCGTATGAAAATTTTTATTCAAGGAGTAGGATTAAAAGTTTGGGATGCAGTCGTAAATGGTCCCTATGTTCCTACCTATGTGGTTAATGGTAACACCGTCGAAAAGCCTATGGCTGAGTGGACGAAGGAGGAGGAACGTAGAGTCCAGTACGATCTGAAAGCGAAAAATATTATAACATCTGCTTTGAGCTATGATGAGTTTTTCAGGATATCAACATGCGAGACAGCACAACAGATGTGGGATACGCTGGAAGTCACGCATGAAGGTACGACTGAAGTAAAGAGATCGAGAATCAACACGCTGACTGGTGAATATGAGTTATTCAGAATGAAAGATGGAGAATCTATTCAAGAGATCCAAAAATGCTTCACAATGATTGTAAATCAACTGACGACATTGGGGAAGAAATTCACCAATGAGGATCTCATCAACAAAGTCCTAAGGTGTTTGGGAAGAGAATGACAACCCAAAGTGACGGCGATTGCTGAATCAAGAAATCTTTCAACTATGACGCTGGCAACTCTCTTTGGGAAGCTACAAGAGCACGAAAGTGAGTTAAAAAGGTTGGCTCAGCATGAAGAAGAAAACAAGAAGGTTAAAAGTTTAGCGTTCAAGGATGAAGCACCTATAACAGAAAGTGACTCGGACAAAGAATTGGTAAATGATGAACACATGGGTCTATTGGTCAAAAAGTTCGGGAAATTTCTGAGGAAGAAGAATTTCAACAGAAGAGACAACAACAAGAGTGGATGTTCAACTATTAGATGTCATGAGTGTGGCAAGCTTGGTCACGTTAGAGTAGATTTCTATCAGTTGAAAAAGAAAGAGAATTCAGAAAAAGGCACCTCCAATTCAAAGAAGGGGAAGCAAGCATACTTGCCATGGCTAGACAATGAAGGAAGTTCGGATGAAGATTCAGACGAATAAGAGGAGACCGCCAACATATGTTTAATGGCTCACGAAGATGAGGTAACCACTGAACTAAATTTTTCTTATGATGAATTACAAGAGGCATTTGAAGAATTGCATGAGGAATCGATGAGGTTATCCTTATTGGTTTCTCTAGAAAAGAAAAATTCAGCTTCTCTTTTAGAAAAGAATAAAAACCTTATTAAAGAAAATGAATTTTTGAAAAATCAAAATAAGGAGCTGAATTTGACTTTGAAAAATTCTTCAAACACCTCGAGTAATGACATTAAATTTAAAGCTAGTTCTTCTTCTTGTAAATTCTGCAAGGACTTGGTTAAAGAAGTTGAGGATTTAAAAGAAACCCTTGCTAAATTTACAAAAGGTAGAAATACTTTAAATTTGATGCTAGGGAGACAAAAATGTTTCTTCAATAGAGCGGGTTTAGGATATCAACCCGGTAGGCATCAAAAGAAATTAAGTACCATTTTTGTCCCTGCTAAGAAACCTTTAATTATTTGTCATATTTGTGGTAAAAAGGGTCATGGTGCATATGAATGCATACACCGAAAAGTGAAGTTCGTTAAACCGAACAATGAAACTAGAAGGTGGCATGATTTAAACTATGGCTATACTAACACTGAAGGACCCAAAAAGATATGGGTACCTAAAAAGAAACCTTGAACTCTTTGCTTGTAGGTTACTCCAGAAGAAAGGAAGTCGTGGTGGTACTTGGACAGCGGATGCTCAAAACATATGACTGGAGATAAATCTAAATTTTTGCATCTCGTGCCTAAGGACCAAGGACATGTGACTTTTGGTGATAACAATCAAGGAAAGATTCTCGGTGTCGGTAAAATTGGTACACCTCCTAACCCTTGTATTGAAAATGTCTTACATGTTGAGGGCCTAAAACACAATCTGCTAAGTATTAGTCAATTGTGTGATAAGGGCAATAGGGTTATTTTTGATTCTGATAGATGTATTACCGAGGGTAAAATTGATAATCTTATTAAGCTAATTGCTCCCAGGATAAACAATGTTTATGTTATTGATTTTAATTCAATACCCTCAAATGATGCGAAATGTTTATTATCTAAAGAGGATGAATCGTGGCTATGGCATCGTAGAATAGGTCACATCCACATGGCTCATTTAAATAAAATTTCTTCTAAAAACTTAGTAGTTGGTCTGCCAAAGCAAAATTTTTCTATTTCTGAAAAATGTGATCCTTGTTCTAAATCAAAACTCACAAGGGCATCTTTTCCTTCTAAAAACCTTGTTTCATCTCAAAGGCCCTTGGAACTTTTACATATGGATCTTTTTGGACCGTGTCAAACAAAAAGTTTTGGTGGCAACTATTATTGTTTAGTTGTGGTGGATGACTATTCTAGGTATACATGGACGCTTTTTATTACTCATAAAAATGACGCATTTCATGAATTTAAAAAGCTAGCCAAGATTATTCAAAACCAATTGCATTTGAGCATTGCATCCATTAAAACTGATCATGGTGGAGAATTTTAAAATAATCTTTTTGAAAAATTTTGCAAAAAATATGGAATTAAGCATTATTTTTCAGCTCCAAGAACTCTTGAGCAAAACGGAGTTGTGGAGAGGAAAAATCGTTCATTAAAAGAGCTTTCTAGAACAATGCTTAATGACATGAATTTGCCTGCATATTTTTGGGCCGATGCAGTGAGTACAGCTTGTTATGTTATGAACCGTGTTTTAATAAGGCCTATTCTAAAGAAAACCCCCTATGAGCTGTACAAGGGGAGAAAACCAAATATTTCCCATTTTCGTGTTTTGGGATGTAAATTTTATGTGCATAATAATGGTTGAGAAAATCTAGGAAGTTTTGAGGCTAGAGCTGATGAGGGCATATTTCTTGGATATTCTGTTTCGAGCAAAGCATATAGGATTTACAATAAATCTCGTAAAACTATTGAAGAATCTATTCATGTATCATTTGACGAATCTGATCCCAGAAAGTTGGGAAAGGTATCTGTTAATGACATTTCAGGTATTCTTGGAGATTTATTCATTGATGAGGATGAGGAACCAAATGCTAAAGGAAAGGAGCATTCCGAAATCAAGGAAAAATCAATTGAACCAGTTGAGGAGAAAAATCAAGAACAATCCATGGAACTCAACGCTGATTTGCCTAAGGAATGGAGAACTTCAAGGCACCATCCCATTGATCAAATCATAGGTGACATCACAAAAGGTGTAAGTACTCTCAATTCTATTAGCAATCTATGTAACTACTTCGCATTTGTTTCTCAAGTAGAGCCAAAGAATATTTCTGAGGCTATGCTTGATGAGCATTGGCTTATGGCAATGCAAGAGGAATTAAACCAATTCGAAAGAAATCAGGTGTGGGAACTTGTTCCTAGGCCTGAGTCTCATCCGATTATTGGAACTAAGTGGATTTATAAAAATAAACTTGATGAGGCTGGTTTAATTGCTCGAAACAAATCTAGGTTAGTTGCACAAGGTTACAACCAAGAAGAGGGGATAGATTATGAGGAAACATTTGCCCCTGTTGCTAGGTTGGAAGCCAATAGATTGCTTTTAGCTTTTGCATGCATTCTAGATTTTAAATTATATCAAATGGAGGTAAAGAGTGCCTTTCTTAATGGTTTTATAAATGAAGAAGTTTATGTGTGTCAACCTCCTGGCTTTAAAAATTATGAACACTCGGATTATGTTTTTAAATTGAAAAAGGCTTTGTACGGTCTCAAACAAGCTCCTAGAGCGTGATATGATCGTCTTAGCAAATTTTCATTAGAAAATAATTTTGAAAGAGGGAAGGTTGATAACACACTTTTTATTAAAAAGAAAGGAAAGGACATTCTTTTAGTTCAAATTTATGTTGATGATATTATTTTCGGTGCTACTACTGAAACCCTTTGCAAGGAATTTTCGAGTATGATGCAGGAAGAGTTCGAAATGTCTATGATGGGCGAGCTAAACTTTTTCCTGGGATTGCAAATAAAGCAAGCAAAGGATGGGATTTTCATTAGCCAAACAAAGTGCTGCAAGGAGCTATTGAAGAGATTTGGCATGGATAAGGCCAAGGCAGTAGCAACACCTATAAGCACATCTTGCTATTTGGACAAAGATGAAGGAGGTAAATCCGTAGAAATCACTAAATATCGAGGAATAATCGGATCCCTTCTCTATTTAACGGCAAGTAGGCCGGATATAATGTTTAGTGTGTGTCTTTGTGCCTGTTTTCAGTCAAATCCAAAAGAAACGCACATGGTTGCTACCAAGCGTATAATGAAATATTTGTCTGGCACAACTGACATGGGTTTATGGTACCCCAAAGGTTCTTCATGTAATCTTGTTGGGTATTCTGATTCTGACTTTGCTGGCTGCAAAGTAGATAGAAAAAGCACTAGCGACACTTGTCATCTTCTTGGCAATTCATTGGTTTCATGGGCTAGCAAGAAACAGTCTAGTGTGGCCCTATCTATAGCTGAGGCTGAATATGTCGCTGCGGGTAGTTGTTGTGCGCAAATCTTATGGTTAAAATAGCAACTCCTAGACTTCGGTGTAAGTCTAGATCACATTCCCATAAAATGTGATAATACCAGTGCTATTAGTATTACCAAAAACCCAGTGCAACATTCTCGCACTAAGCATATAGAGATTCAACACCATTTTATTCGTGATCATATTCAAAAGGGTGATTGCATTATTGAGTATGTTGATACTTCGCGGCAGTTGGCTGATATCTTTACGAAACCACTTCCAAAAGAAAATTTCTTTTTTATTCGTAGAGAAATTGGTTTAACTTCTGCCTCTCACCTCTTTTGAGTATGTGACTATTTTTATCTCTCTTGTTATTATTGCTGCATCTTCTCAGTGTTTCACGGGGAGATAGCACAGCTTTTTGATTATTACAAAAGGGGGAGAAATATTCTGATATTGATTGATTCATACAGGGTGAGAGATACTCTGAGATGCAATCTTAAGTGATATATTTTTTTTATGCATCTATACAGGGGGAGATAATATGATTTATTACATTCCTGTGATTATTGTTCTAAGGAAGGTTACTGTTATTATATATATATATATATATATGTTTTTTGCTTGTATAACACTTGTGATGCAGATAATAAAGAGCATATCAGAATGGTTGTTTGTCATCATCAAAAAGGGGGAGTGTTGGAAGTCAAGCTAGTTGGAAGACATGCTTCAAACTCTCTATGGACTTCAAGTTTAATTCAAGATAGTGTTTTGATGATAACAAGGCAACTCAAGTTCAAGCTCACAAGTGCAAGTGTCATTCAATTTTGAAGACTAAAGCAAGGCATAAATTATTAGAAACCTTCTCCTTAGATCAATTGTAAGGTAATGAAGTTTTTAGTTCTTTAAGAGTTACAAAAGCCAATAAGTTTTTCATTTTAAGAGAGAAGAAGAAAAACTTGTTTTTTGCATGGAAAAGTGTTTTCTGCATTGAATCTTAGTAAAAATACTTGATGTTACAAAACTCTGTATATTTGTATGTTTGCAAGAGAGAGTAATCGATTATCTCATAAAGTAATCGATTAACTATGTTGCATCATAGAAAAATCAGAGAGGTTGTAATCGATTAATTGAATTTTGTTAATCAGTTACTTTCTTATGGAAGTAATCGATTACATGGGTCAAGTAATCGATTATAATTTTTGCATCATATATTTTTCAGAGGCTTAGTAATCGATTACAAGCTCTGTAGTAATCGATTACATGATGTTGCATCATATGCATATCAGAGGCTCAGTAATCAATTAACTTACTAGTGTAATCGATTATTATGAGTTGCATCATACATTGAATAGGAATGGTGCAATCGATTAACTATTCTTGGTCTAATCGATTACATAGTTTTCAAATGAATTTAAGAATTTCTATTTTTGAAGGAATAATCGATTACCTTCAGAAAGTAATCGATTACTTCATGTTTTATTGAAAAACGTGTCAGAATCATTTTGATTTGTTCCTGATTTGTTTTTATATAAAAGATTCTGATTTATTTTATAAAATTCGAAAATGATTTTAAATTTGAATTATTTCGTTTTTGGTTTTAAGAATCAAATCTTTATTTTATTTCGTGAATCATTTTGATTTAGTTTTGATTTTAAAACTTATTTCAAATCTTATTTTATTTTATTTTTATTTTGTTTTACTTATTCAAAATCCTTTTTGATTCTAAAAGGTTTTCTTTTTATAATCAAAATCACTCCAACATTCAGAGTTGATCAGATTATTCATTCATTCCTTCTGCACGTTTCTCTCTTCTTCTTCTTCACAAGACTTCTGCTTTTCACGTTCATATTTTTTGAAGAACAAAAACTCTTATTGGCTGAGTGACTTCTTGAGAAACAACTAATTCATTATCATAGAGCATATTGTAGAATCCGTGTTTTGAGAACACATTATACTTGTTGTAATCACTCTCATTGTATTTGTTCTAAACCTTAGTGATTAGGGAGAGAATCCCTTAGTGGACGTTTGATACGTCGTAGGGAGAGGAACCCTGCTGTGTGATTGAGGCCCCTAGCGAACGGAGGTTCCTAGTAATGTGTGGGGTGCTCTTGGTTGTAATAGGGTGCGGCTCTATTGCTTGGTATAAGAACTCTCAGGCGGGTCGCTTGGGGACTGGACTAGGCCTTTCGACGGGAAGGTTGAACCAGTATAAAATTCACCAGTGCAAGCTTTTCTATCCCTATCTCTTTTAATTTCCGCATATTTCATTGTTTACGTTTTCGCGCTACTCGTTTATTATTATCTATCGTTTTCGCGATCCGTTTCAAACGCTTAATCTCTCCATCTCAAATCTTTTTTAATTTGTAACGTTTTTTTACAATAATTAATAAAACTCGATTCACCCCCCCCCCCCTCTCGAGATTTTGAGGCCAAAACCAACATGAATTGCCTTTCAGCCCATTGTGATTGCTTCCTCATTTGCTTTGTCATGACGACGACAGAGTCTTCTATCATGAGCCTTTAAAATTCTGTCCGTCGGCGTTGCCCCTTGTTCAACCCCTCTTGGTTGAACAATTACTTCGACTCTCCAGGGTTATTAACACTTAGAGTGTAGTGACACGGGGAGAAGGCCTCAAGCCCTCAAAGCAAGCATGATCGTTGCAAAGCTCATGTCATGCACCAAGTGTATCACCTTGTGTGTATTCAATCACTTTGATGCATACACATCTACCTTCTTTTCTTAAAACTTCCTTCTTCCAAGTCCTGGTCTCGACACATGAAAGTATCCTCCAATACTTTGGCATGAATCGAGTAGGAGTAACACAGGAGGGAATGTTATTCTTCCCTTCAACGACTGAGAGTTCTTGTTGTTCTTCTTATTTCATGTAGAAGGCTACTTCTTCCGGATTACCTTGGTTAAAGATTTTTGACTTTAGAAAGTCCACTTAACACCCACAATAGGATTCGATAAATCTCTTCCCAAAAACACATCCAAATGGGACAAAGGATAATAGATCGAATTTAACTTAGTGCCGCGTGTAGGTTTGATGATGTTTTGATGCTAACAAACCAAAGTCAAGAAACAACATTCAACAACAATTCAAGCACCACTCATGGAGAATTAGATTAAGTTTTGTTTTTATTCTTAATCAAATGTAATATTTTAATTTTCCATTTCATGAGAGTTGGTGGTAGCTTAGGAATCTCAATCTAGGTTTTTAATATTGTTTGATTAATAGTGAAGAAAGGTTATCTTGATAAAAATAGCTCTAAATAAAGTTGAGATCAAAGTACTTTTGAATAGCTTAATTTTAATCAATTTGAAAGAAACCAAGTTTGGGAGCTTGTGCCAAAACCCGATGATCGTCCTGAAATCGGTACTCGTTGGGTTTATAGGAATAAACTAGATGAGTCGGGTATTATTGTTAGGAATAAGGCTAGGTTGGTAGCTAAGGGGTATAGTCAAGAGGAAGGGATAGACTATGATGAAACGTATGCTCCCGTAGCTAGATTAGAAGCCATAAGAATCTTACTTGCTTTTGCATCTATTATGAACTTTAAATTATATCAAACGGACGTCAAAAGTGCGTTTCTTAACGGTTACATTCAAGAAGAAGTGTATGTTTCACAACCTCCCGGATTTGAAAATTTTGAACATCAGGATTATGTTTTTAAATTGAAAAAGGCTTTGTATGGTCTTAAACAAGCTCCTAGAGCTTGGTATGATCGTCTAAGAAACTTTCTAATTGAAAAAGGTTTTAAAAGAGGTGTCGTGGACAATACGCTTTTTATTGAAAGATCTGGTAAGGACATACTTTTAGTCCAAATATATGTTGATAATATTATTTTTGGTGCAACTAATGAAAAATTGTGCAAGAAATTTTCAGAAATTATGCAAAGTGAGTTCGAGATGTCTATGATGGGAGAGCTTACTTTCTTCCTTGGACTAAAAATCAAGCAACTTGATGATGGGATCTACATTCATCAAGGCAAGTATTGTAGAGAACTACTTAAGAGGTTTGGCATGGAGTCGTGCAAGGTAGCTTCAACTCCTATGAGCGTCACATGTTACTTGGACAAGGATGACATCGGAAAACCCGTTGAGGTAACAAAGTATCGTGGTATGATAGGTAGTTTATTATACTTAACTACTTCTCGTCCTGATATTATGTTTAGTGTGTGCATGTGTGCTCGTTTTTAAGCCAATCCAAAAGAATCACATTTAACTGCTGTTAAGAGGATTATGAAATATTTGAAAGGAACTACCAATACCGGATTATGGTATCCTCGAGATGCCCTTTTAAATTTAATAGGCTATTCGGATTCTGATTTTGCGAGTTGTAAAGTTGAAAGAAAAAGTACAAGTGGAACATGCCATTTAATTGGAAGTTCTCTTGTATCATGGTTTTCAAAAAAGCAAAATTGTGTAGCTTTATCAACCGCAGAAACCGAATATATTGCGGCCGGGAGTTGTTGTGCTCAAATCCTTTGGATGAAACAACAACTTTCGGATTTTGGTTTAAACTTGTCAAAAATTCCTATTAAATGTGACAATACATCCGCAATAAATTTAACTAAAAACCCGGTATTGCACTCTAGAACAAAACATATTGAGATTAGGCATCATTTTCTAAGGGACCATGTCCAAAAAGGTGATTGTGTTATAGAATTTGTTCAAACCTCAGATCAATTAGCTGACATTTTTACAAAACCGTTACCAAGAGATACTTTCTATCGTATTAGAAGGGAACTTGGTATTTTTGATGAATCCACAATTAGCTAATTGTTTTTGAAATCTTTTAGTTCATCACCTTAAGCCTATTCCATTATGTATTGTTGTTTGAGTAATATTTGTAGAGTTATGAGGTTTTGATGCTAACAAACTACAAGACAAGCAACAACATATTCAACAATCATTCAAGCATCACACCACTCTTGGAGATGTAGTTTTTAGGTTTATGTTTATTTTGTAAATCAATGTAATTTTGCATTTCATATGAGAGTGGGTGGTAGTTTTAGAAATCTCAATATACGTTTTAATATTGTTTGATTAATAGTGAAGAAAGATTAATCTTGATAAAAATAGCTCTAAGTAAAATATTGATCAAAGTATTTTTTAAAAGCTTATTTTTAATCACTTTTTACAGTGGTTAATCGATTAGCTTGATAAGGTTAATCGATAAACACGTTTAACTGTACAACACTGATTATGTTAATAAAGGTTAATCGATTAGTGTGTTAAACGTTAATCGATTAGCACGAATTAACATAGGTTAATCGATTAGTGAGTAATACGTTAATCGATTAATTACTGTTGTGACAGAAAAATAATATTTTGTTTAAAAGCTTTTCTTTTCTATTTTGTCAAGGTTACACACTCTTTCAAAATTTTCTATAGAGAAACATACTTTCAATATTCTTTAAAGAGCTATTACTATTTCCAATTGTGCTATCAAGATTCAAACATCTTTCTATCTTCTTCACTTACAATCAATTCAATATTCTAAGTTTTCATTGAGATTCAAGTTTTCTAGTTTTTAGTATTTTGTGTTGGAGCAATTCACAACAACGGGTTGTATCAATCAAGCTTTCAACAACAAGTGAAGATTCACAAATTTGAAGTCTTTGAAGAATATCAAAGCAAGTGGAAAGTAATTCGTTGGAGAGCATCCTTCAACAAATTCAAGAGGACAAGATACTGATTCATCTGGGTAGATTAGCAAAGAGATTGGTACTCTCTTTGTAAGGGGTTAAGATAGGAGAGCTTAGAGTGAGCTGCATCTTAACATTGTAATCTAACATTTGAAGTATCTAGTAGAAACTCTCTATCTTTGATAGAGAGGACTGGATGTAGCTTTCAAGTGGGTGAAAGTGAACCAGGATAAAATCTTGTCTTTCTTGCTTTTATTTCTTCTAGCTTTCTTTAACCAAGAACAAATTAATTAGGTTAATTTTTGGGGTTTTTCATTTCCTTGTTAATCAACCTAATTTGGTTTGGTAAATTTACTTAGCATTGTTTAATCATTCATTCATCATTTGTTGGTGCATCACTGTATTGCAATCTCCATTGAATTCCGATTAAAACTGATTTTCTGTCAGATATTTTGTGTATTAATCGATTAAGTTGATAATTAATCGATTAGTTCTTAAGCTGCTTTCGGCATTAATCGAGTAACGACTTAGTTAATCGATTAGTTTTAAAGTTAGCTTCGGCATTAATCGATTAGTACTGAAGTTAATCGATTAAGACAATATATTTTTGTTAGAAAATTTGTTTTCTCAAATCCATTCTCTTTAGCAATCGAAATATTTGTATTGAGTCTTCAAAATACTATTCACCCCCCTCTAGCCTATTTTGAGCCGCTTGTTGGTTTCCAACAAGTGGTATCAGAGCTCGGTCGAAAGATCCGAGCATTAAAACGCTTTTTCGCAAAGATCCGATTTTGGAAATCATGGGCTCAAATTTTAATCCTTATGGTGGTGAAGGAGCTTCCATTAATCGTCCTCCACTATTCAATGGTGAGGGCTACGCTTATTGGAAGGTCCGAATGAAAATTTTTATAGAAGCTATTGATATGGAAATTTGGAATGCCATAGAGAATGGGCCTTTTATTCCCCAAACAAAAGTTAATGATACTGTTTCTTTGAAACCAAAGTCAAGCTGGAATGATGATGATAAGAAGAAAGTTCAATATGATTTAAAAGCCAAAAACATCATCACTTCGGCATTGTCTTATGACGAATTCTTTAGAGTATCACAATGCACTAATGCAAAACAAATGTGGGACACTTTACAAGTCACACATGAGGGCACGAATGAGGTTAGAAGGGCTAGGCTTAACACTCTCATGCATGAGTACGAGCTCTTTCGTATTTTGCCAAATGAAAACATAGGCGACATGCAAAAGCGCTTTACTCACATCATTAATCATCTTTCTGCTCTTGGAAAAAGACTAACTAATGGTGAAGTTGTTAATAAAGTTTTGAGATGTCTTAGCAGGGAATGGCAACCTAAAGTCACGACCATTATGGAGTCTAAGGATCTTGAAGAGATGGATTTAACAACACTATTCGGGAAGCTTCAAGAGCATGAAATGGAGCTAGGAATATTATCCATGAATGAGGATGCCGATAAAAAGAAGAAAGGGATTGCTCTTAAAACTAATTCAAAATCCCTAAAGGCACATGAAGAACTCTCTTTAGTGGATGATTCCGACTCGGATATCGATGATGAGACACTCGGGTTGTTGGTCAAAAAACTTGGACATTTCCTTAAGAAGAAGAATAACTTCAACAGAAATAGATCAAGAGACACTAAGGATGCTCAACCAAGGAACAAGACCAATAAAGACAACATCATATGTCATGGGTGTGGAAAGCTGGGCCATTATAGATCAAATTGTCCAACCAACTCAAAGAAGTCCGAAGGTGACATGTCCAAGCCCAATCAATCTAAAGGAAAAAGGGCGTATATAGTGTGGGATGAACCGGAAAATCAATATTCAACTAGTTCATCGGAAGATGAAGAACTTGCTAACCTTTGCTTGATGACAAAGCTTGAGGAAGAAGCATCTTCAAGTATGAAATCAAGTGATAACGCAAATGAGGTAGATTATCTTTCTGATGCTAGTTCTAGTTCTAATTCTCCCTCTTTCAATGAACTTTATAATGTGTATGTGGAAATGCATAAAGAGTTGAAGAAATTAGCAAAAATAAATGTTGAAAGAAAGAATTTCATTTTGAAGCAACAAGAAAAAATTGTGGAATTACAAAACTCTCTTGAGGAGCTAAAGCTTCAAAATGAAACCCTTGAACTCATTTATGCAAATTCCACATGCAATTGTGTTTCGAAAACAAATGATATCTCTACTTGTGATAATTGCAAATCTCTTGAAAAAGAAGTTTTTAATTTGAATGATAGAATTGAAAGGCTCACAAGAGGAGACACATGCTTGGATCATTTGATTTCTAATCAAAGGGATAATAGTAATAGAACTGGACTTGAGTATACCAAACCCAAAAATCGCAATTTTCGCAAAGTTGGTACATTCTCTAAAATTGATTTTTCAAAAATTCCAACTTGTCATTATTGTGGTATTTTTGGGCATACTTCAAATAAATGCAATATTAAGAAATTTGGTATACCAAGTGGAAAGTATGTATGGATTGTGAAGGGGACTTCACCCCAAACTAACATCAAAGGACCCAAGATAACTTGGGTACCTAAGTCAAGTAAATGACTTTGTTTTGTAGATATGCCTTCGAACAAAGGAGCGTAGATGGTACTTGGATAGTGGATGTTCGAGGCATATGACGGGAGACAAAACGCACTTCATCGAACTTACTTCAAAAGGTGGTGGTCATGTGACTTATGGCGACAACAACAAAGGAAAAATTCTAGGAGTGGGTAAGATTGGTAACATATCTAACCTTATCATTGAAAATGTCCTATTAGTAGAAGGCTTAGAACACAACTTGCTTAGTATAAGCCAACTATGTGATATGGGCAACAATGTGACCTTTACTTCGGAATTTTGTTTTATTAAGAGTTGTTTAGATGATAGTGTTAAGTTCGTAGGTCGTCGTTCTAATAACACTTACTTAATTGACTTGGATGAGATAACTTCATTGTTTTCAACATGTTTTAAATCTTTTGATGATGAAGTTCGTCTTTGGCATCGACGAATTGCACATGTCAATGTGAATTAATTAAATAAACTTTTACGAAAAGACTTAGTGATTGGTTTACCTAAACTTAATTTTAAACATGATAGTGTTTGTGACTCATGTCAAAAATGTAAGCAAGTTAAAAACACTTTTAAACCAAAAAATGTGGTAAGCACAACAAAGCCATTGGAGCTAATCCACATGGATTTGTTTGGCCCATCACAAGTTCGAAGTTTAGGTGGCAATTACTACGGATTTGTTTTGGTAGATGACTTTACTCGATTCACATGGACTTTGTTTTTATCCGCAAAAAGTGAAACTTATAAAAGTTTTAAAAAATTTGCCAAGCTCATCCAAAATCAATTAAGTTTGAAAATAGTGTCTATTAGAAGTGACCACGGAGGTGAGTTTGAAAATTCAAAGTTTGATGCGTTTTGTGAAAAGTTTGGTATAGATCATCAATTTTCAACCCCTAAGACTCTGGAGCAAAACAGAGTTGTAGAAAGGAAAAATCGAGTCTTAGAGGAACTTGCACGTACTATGCTTAAGGAATCTAGAGTTCCATCTTATTTTTGGGCTGATGCGGTTAATACCGCGTGTTATGTCATTAATAGGGTTCTTATCCGTCCGCATTTGAATAAAACACCTTATGAGCTTTTAAAAGGGCGAAAGCCAAATATCTCTTATTTTCATGTGTTTGGTTGTAAGGTGTTTATTTTAAATAAAGGTAAGAATCCAGTTGGCAAGTTTGACTCAAAAGCCGTCGAAGGTATTTTCATTGGATATTCAACTCATAGCAAGGCTTATCGTATTTTTAATAAAAGAACCTTAACCGTTGAAGAATCAGTTCACGTCGTGTTTGATGAATCTCCGAATGGAGAGTGTGTTGTTTCTTGTGATGATGAGAATGTAGGTACATTTTTGGATCATGACAAGCAAATGCAACAACAAATAGTGGAGAACCAAGTTGAGAATGGAGAAATGCAAGCACATGACAAAGACTTAGTACAAGTGCAACATCTCGAACTACCAATTGCTTGGAAAACGAACAAAAATCACCCGGTCTCTAATATCTTAGGTGACATCGCTAAGGAGGTGGTAACCCGAAGCACTTTGAACAACTTTTGTTATTATGTTGCTTTTGTATCACAAGTTGAACCTAAGAATATTAGTGAGGCTCTTCAAGATGAACATTGGGTTATGGCCATGCAAGAAGAATTAAATCAATTTGAAAGAAACCAAGTTTGGGAGCTTGTGCCAAAACCTAATGATCGTCCTGAAATCGGTACTCGGTGGGTTTATAGGAATAAACTAGATGAGTCGGGTATTATTGTTAGGAATAAGGCTAGATTGGTAGCTAAGGGTTATAGTCAAGAGGAAGGGATAGACTATGATGAAACGTATGCTCCCGTAGCTAGATTAGAAGCCATTAGAATTCTACTCGCTTATGCATCTATCATGAACTTTAAGTTGTATCAAATGGATGTTAAAAGTGCATTTCGTAATGGATACATTCAAGAAGAAGTGTATGTTTCACAACCTCCCGGATTTGAAAGTTTTGAACATCCAGAATATGTTTTTAAATTGAAAAGGGCTTTGTATGGTCTTAAACAAGAACCTAGAGCTTGGTATGACCGTTTACGCAATTTTTTAATTGAAAAGGGTTTTAAAAGAGGTGTCGTGGACAATACGCTTTTTATTGAAAAATCCGGTAAGGATATACTTTTAGTCCAAATATATGTTGATGATATTATTTTTCGTGCAACTAATGAAAAATTGTGCAAGAAATTTTTTGAAATTATGCAGAGTGAGTTTGAAATGTCAATGATGGGAGAGCTCACCTTCTTCCTTGGACTACAAATCAAGCAACTTGATGATGGGATCTATATTCATCAAGGCAAGTATTGTAGAGAACTTCTTAAATGGTTTGGCATGGAGTCATGCAAGGTAGCTTCTACTCCAATGAGCATCACATGTTACTTAGACAAGGATGAATCGGAAAACCCGTTAAGGTAAAAAAATATCGTGGCATGATAGGTAGTTTATTATATTTAACTGCTTCTCGCCCTGATATTATGTTTAGTATTTGCATGTGTGCTCGTTTTCAAGCCAATCCGAAAGAGTCACATTTAACTGCTGTTAAGAGGATTATGAAATATTTGAAAGGTACAACTAATACCGGTTTATGGTATCCTAGATATGCTCTTTTAAAATTAATTGGATATTCGGATTCTGATTTTGCGGGTTGTAAAGTTGAAAGAAAAAGTACAAGCGGAACATGCCATTTAATTGGAAGTTCATTTGTATCATGGTTTTCAAAAAAGCAAAATTGTGTCGCTTTATCAACCGCGGAAGCCGAATACATTGCGGCCGGAAGTTGTTGTGCTCAAATCCTTTGGATGAAGCAACAACTCTCTGATTTTGGTTTAAACTTGTCAAAAATTCCTATTAAATGTGACAATACATCCGCAATCAATTTAACTAAAAACCCGGTATTTCACTCAAGGACAAAACATATTGAAATTAGGCATCACTTTCTTAGAGATCATGTTCAAAAAGGTGATTGTGTTATTGTGTTTGTTCAAACCTCATATCAATTAGCTGACATTTTTACAAAACCATTACCAAGAGATACTTTCTATCGTATTAGAAGGGAATTTGGCATTTTTGATGAATCAACTATTAGCTAATTGTATTTGAAGTCATTTTTTTAGTTAATCTCCTTGAGCCTATTTCATTATGCTTTGAAATTTGAGTAGTTGTAATTTGAAAATCTTTCATAATATTCTAAATTAGTAGTTATGTGTGTCTTTTTCTATGATATGTTTGCTTGTTTAATTGTGTGTGCTAAATGCTAAGTGTTTATATGTGTTTGTGTGCATGAAAATACTTTTTCAAAACTTCAAAAATTTGAGTTCTGTGCAATATTAATCGATTAATGGCCCTTTTACTCGATTAAATTTTAAACATCTTTCGGCTTTAATCGATTAATGGCCCTTTTACTCGATTAATTTTTAAACCTCTTTCGCACTTAATCGATTAACGACCTTTTAACTCGATTAATTTTTAAAATGCTTTCGGTCATAATCGATTAATGCCCTTATTAATCGATTAAGGTCCTCGCTAATCGATTAAGACGGTATTATAAAAACTCTTTTTCTGCACAGTTGCTCATTTTTCTTCTTTCTTTTCTCTCTCCTCTCCGACTTCTCTCTTCTCTTCTCTCTTCTGAAAATCGCATTTCATCATTCATGGGCTATTGAATCACAAAATTTCACCAATTTCTTCCCATATTTCTTCGATCTAACATCATTACTACCAGAAATCACCACCAATTTCACCAAAAACCCCAAAAAATTCGTTTTTCCCCAATTTTCAAAACACTAACCCTAGAAATCCGAAACCCTAACTTCTCTCCTTAACAAATGGCCTCCTCCCCCTCTGATCCTACTCCTCCACCATGCAAGAAGTGTCCTCGACACAAGGATAGAAATAATCCTTGGTTTTCTCAGGCAGAGCGAGATTCACGGGCGCCAAAGTTTGATGAAAGGCAGTTTGGAATCATCCGTTACATCAATTTCGCATGGTTAAGGAAAGAAAGGTTTGGTTTCTATGATCTTCTAGTTGCTCAGAATATTCAGAAATTTTTGGAATTCAATACACATTATTATCCTAGGCTGGTTAGACAGTTTTATCAGAATTTTACTAGAATTGATGATGTGTATCAAAGTCAAGTAAGGGGACATCATTTTGTGATTAAACCTGATGATTTGAAACTTTTATTTGGTTTGGAAAAAGAGGGTACTTTCTTTGGTGATGATGAGTCTGTAGAACTTGAAGTAGATCATGCTACTGTGTTTCAAGATGCTGTTAGACCTGGGGAATTTTGGGATAAGGGTACTAAAAATGTTAGTTTGCTGCATGATGAGGATAGGATTTTATTGTATATCATAGCTTACTATCTTATTCCAAAAGGTAATCAAAATTATGCACAAGTCCAGGAGGATGACTTGGCATTGTTTTATGGAATTAAGAAACATGTCAAGATTAATTGGTATAGGATAGTCTTAGCAAGGATGTTCACAGCTGCACAATCTGCACCTACTCAATATCTTCCATATCTGATGCATGTGACCAAGCTTCTTAGGCATTATGGAGTTCCAATTCCTGATGGTGAACCCTGTGAAAAAGATCCACAAAAGAAATGGTGCTTGAATAAACATCATATTAACTATATGAGGATTGGGTTTCATAAGCCTACAAGGACATGGTTGTGAAATTCTCAAATTAAGGCATTAGAGCAAGCTGCTCAACGAGTGCCTCCTGCTCCTCTTGCTGCACAAGCTGCCCCTGCTACTCCTTCTGCTGCACAAGCTGCCCCTGCTGCTCCTCCTCCTGTTGTTGATCCAATGGACATGGATCAAGGGGCCAATGTCGAAGATTTTATAGACTTTGATAATTTGGACGCACCTTTTGATGCTCAGGCTGCTCATGACTCTCTTATTGAGCATATTGATGCTAGATTTGATGCTTTGGAACAAAGATTTGAGATTCAGAATCGGGCCATGGAACAAAGACTTATGGATCATCTCTCAAGCCTTTTTACCCATCCTACTCCTAACCCTTAGTCCATGATGGTTTTATGCTGATTTTCGCTGTTTTTATGTTATTTTCACTGCTGGTTTTTTGCTGCACATTTTAGTATTCTCTGATGCTGACTTTTGTTAGAATTATTGATAGGATTGGCAGCCGTCACCCAAGAGGGGGGTGAATTGGGTGTTTACGAAAACATTGGAAAATATTCGATTTAAAACTTTTTCGACAAACTTAAAGAGATTTTGCAGCGGAAAACAATATAATGTTGAAAATCGATTGTGCTTAGGCGAATAATATTAATAATAAAGAAAAACTAATATGCGCGGATACGAATTAAAATAAGAACAACGAAAACGAATGATACCGCGCTTATTATTTTAAATTCTCTTAAAATAGATTATTATGAAAATAGATGTTATGATGCGCAACAAATAAATATAATAGCGGAAAATAAAGAGATGAGGGATAGAAGAGATTGCACCGGAGATTTTATCCTGGTTCGGCAAACCCGGCCTACTCCAGTCCCCAAGCGACCCGCTTGAGCTTTTCACTAAACCAAAGACGCCACGCGTCCCCAAGTACAACCAGAGCGCCCCGCAAGCTACTAGGAACCTCCTTTCGCAAGGGACCTCAATAAAACCAGATAGCCTAACTACTAGGTGCCCCACCGTTCGTCCAGCACTACCCACACAGCAGGGTTCCTCACCCTACAACCCGAACGCAGCACATTCGCACTAGGAGATTCACTCCCTGGTCACTAAGGGTCACACACCCCTTACACAAATGGTTACGGATATGAATGATTAAGTACAACCACTATAATGCACTCTTCTTAGTGCAGATACAACAATACAAGGTTCTAACAATATTGTGTTCTAAATAACACGGATACAACAATTAAGCACTATAGCAATGAAGTTAAATCACAAGTGTATAGGCCAAAGTAAAGTTTTTCTTCTCAAAAGATATGAACAATAAAACCAGATAATTGGAGAAGGAGAAGAAGAAGAAGCGTTCAGAAGAAAAAGGTTGGATCAGAAAAATAGGAAATGATCAAATCATTTTAAACACATTTTTAACACATGTTTAAAATCAAAAATCAATCTTAAAGATTTAAGAATTAAAACCAAAGATTTGAAAATATTTGAAATTTGAAATTTGAATTTGAAAATAGAATCAAATCGAATCAAAAATGATTTTGGAAATAAATCAAATTTAAAATAAGAATTAAATCAAATCCGGAAATATTCAAAATTGATTTTCTGAAATCAAATAAATAAAATAAGTTTTTGAAATCCAAAACAAACCAAATAGATTTAAAGAATAAAATAAAATAGAATAAAATCAATTTTGAAATCAAAAACAAATAAAATAGATTTAAGAGATAAATCGAAGATTTGATTCTTAAAAACAAATAAGGAAATATTTCAAAATAATATTCAAATTCGAATTTTGAAAATAAATCAGAATCAATTATGTAAAAAACAAATCAGGAAATAAATCAAAATGATTCTGACACGTTTTTCAATAAAAGCTGAAGTAATCGATTACTTTCTGAAGATAATCGATTATTCCTTCAAAAATAGAAACTTTTAAATTCATTTGAAAAACAAGTAATCGATTAGACCAACAATGATTAATCGATTACATCACTTCTGTTAATATATGATGCAACTCATTTAATCGATTACTACTCATCAAATAATCGATTATTGAGTCTCTGATCATTATGTGATGCAACATATGTAATCGATTACTACACAGCATGTAATCGATTACTGTGTCTCTGGAAAATATATGATGCAACAATTTTAATCGATTACTTGATCCAGGTAATCGATTACTCTCATAAGAAAGTAATGGATTAGCAAAGTTCACTTAATCGATTACAACCTCTCTGATTTTTCTATGATGCAACAAAGTTAATCGATTAACTCAAGCAAGTAATCGATTACTCTCTCTTGCATACATAAAAATATTCAGAGTTTTGTAACATCAAGTATTTTCACCAAAACTAAGATAAAAACAGATTTTCACTAAAACTCTTTTTGCAATTAAATTTTTTTTTCATAAACTAAGTTAAAAACAGATTTTCATGAAAACACTTTTTGCAATTAAAACATTTTTCATAAAAAGTTCTTTTCTCATCCTTAACATGAAAAACTAATTTTGGCCTTTAGACACTTGTAATAAAAATTCATTACCTTACAAATTTCCTATGGGCCAGGCTATACTAAACTTGAACATGAAGCTTGAGCCTTGACTTTAGCCTTGAAGCTTGATGCTTGAACTTGATGCATCTTGATGCTTGAAACTTTGAATCTTGTTTGTAATCATCAAAACATTATCTTCTAGAATCCTTCTAGCATTACTCTTTACGTCCTTTGGGGCAAGCTTGACTTCCAACACTCCCCTTTTTGATGATGACAAACCCTTTTCTGAATTTCTGCATCACAAGTGTTAAGCAGCAAGTATAGCACAATATAGTCCAATAATATCATAGGAAATTTAAATATAAATAGAGAATAATTGAATAAGCCATGAAAGTTTCTCTTCATTCTCATAACCTCCCCCTGCATATATGGTTAGTATGCACATGAAGCTCAGAATTCTTCTCCCCCTTTTGTCAACATTAAAAAGGTGGTGAGAAGACTTTAGCAGGATTAGGGTTCTTCTCCCCCTTTGTACTATACTCCCCCTGAAACACTGAATAGATACATTAATAATAACAAGGGAGGTGACTATGTATATTTACTCCCCCTATTTGACATCAGCAAAAAAAATAAATATGGGATACAAAAGAATTTCTTCCCAATACACAATAAAAAGCAGTATGATGTCTAAATGGGATGAAGAAGCAAAAGCATGTTCTCAATGCAAATATTCCAATAATATTTTTCTCCCCCTTTCTAAAAGGTTTTTCCAAAATAAGCATAACATGAAGGGAGATGAAAAATGCATCATAAAAACATGTGAATGCTCATTATCATCAAAACTTTAAAAACCTTATATGCCATGACAATAATAACATATAATTCATGATAGCACATATTGTCATATAAGGCATATATCGCATAAACAAGTATCATATGATAAAAAAAATAAGAGTAGTGATACTTATCGAGATGACGCTTTCCATGTATGTAGTCATTCCATTTGAGGAGTTTCTTCCTTTGATAGAGTATCATTACGTATCTTGTAGAAAACTCTACTTGTTCAGTATGTTGCACTTCTTCCACTCCAAGAGATCATTCACATATCACAGAGTCACTATCAAGTGCTTGAGTATTGCCCAGTTCTCTTGTCATTTGAATGCATTAACCATAAGTTTGTAGAGAACGTTGCATACTGATACCATAGGAGAGGCTATCACATGTACTAAGCTTGAGTATTTGTGAGGTTCTTCCCCAAAGAGTTTTTCCATTCTTTGACTTGAAGGAAGTCTCCACCTTTTTAATATGTTCCCCTTCTTTAGTATTTTTCCTCAAGCATCATGATGAAAAAGAGAGTCTTAATTCCTCCTTTGGAATTCATTCATTTAATTTCAATGCGCATACCTTCTCTTGTACTTGAGACATTGCCTGTAAAAATACTTAGGAACATTTCTTTTGGTATCCAAAAACTTGGATCCATATAGATTAGTAGCACAAGCATAAATAGGCATTTTGACTTTTCAAAATATTGAATCACATGAAGGACAACATAGTATTCAAAGATTAACTCAATATTGGACTCTTCTCTCTTCTCTCTTCCGGTGACATAGGGTTTCTCTAGGGTTTCCCTACAGCCACCGTGTGGCCATGGCCAAGAAGAGGGGAAGACCGCCAAAAACCCCTTCTCCTCCATCTCCTACAACTTCTACAAAGAATGATAAGCAACCGCAGTTATTCGATCTCTCAAAACTAGATGATGAAGATTTAGAAACGATTGATGCCTTGACTCCTACGCAACTCCAGTCACTAGTGCATGGGATTGATCTGATTCGTGCTAGACTGAATATGAAAGATGGGCCTGCAAAACAAACAGATCAGGAAGTTGGTAAGAAAAAGGATGCGAATGATGGTGAAAATCCTAATGATGGTGCAAATCCTAATGATGCGAATGATGATGCTAATCCTCAAAGTGACAAACCTACACAAACGATCCCTGACAGAGATGTAAATCATAAGCAGAATGTATGGGAGAATTTTGATATATCAAAACTCCGTAATGCAGGTGGCAAACTCCAGTTCCATCAACCTCAATTGAAAGATGGTGTGTCTATTGGTAAAATTGAATCTTGTGATGTAGAAGATGAGATCAAATACTGGCAGAATTCTATTGTCTGCTATGTTCTTGGCGCAAATCCCCCCTACCCAGTGCTTAGTGGATTAATTAAAAAGGCATGGGGTCAGTTTTGTATAGATAAAATACTTATGAATTCGGATGGTACCCTTATTGTAAGATTTAACACTCTGGAGGCTAGGAATAATGTATTGGAGGTGGGTGTGTTCCACTTTGATAAAAAACCGTTGATTATTGCACCATGGACAAGAAGGCCAGTCTCAAAAAATTTTCTGGATAGAGTTCCTGTTTGGGTTCAATTGCCTAATCTCAGTTTGAAATTCTGGGGTGCTGTTGCCCTAGGAAAAATTGCTAGTTTGGTGGGAACCCCTATAATGGCAGATAAAGTAACTGGGGAGAAAAACAGGATTAGTTATGCCAGAGTCTTAATTGAAGTAAATCCTGCAGTCCTTCCAGAGGAGGTTCATTTTGAGGATGATAAAGGTAATATAGTTTCACAAAAGATCACTTATGAGTGGAAACCTACATTGTGTTCAAAGTGTTCTTGCTATGGACATGATGCAAAGATGTGTAAAAAAGGGGTTAAGCAACAGTGGGTTGTTAAAAATAAACCCACTCAACAGGACATGCAAAAACTTGATAATGCACTCAAGTTGTAGGATCAGATTGACAGAGGCATTGTGGTTCAGGAAAATGTGGAGACTGCTAGAGCCTCTGTGGAAGCTGTGATCACAGATCTTACTACAAGTAAACAAACTGAAGACAGAGACAAGCAGAAAAGGATAGATAGTGAAGGATGGACAACTGTATCCACTAGAAGGAAATCACATCCGAGGGTTGATGAGCAGAGAGGAGAGTGTTCAACTCAACCTCCACATGGATAGTATCGGTGCTTGGAATATTCGAGGGCTGAACCACCCTCGAAAACAAAAACAGGTTCTTGATATGTTTAGGAATAATAAAGTAGGTTTATTTGCTTTACTAGAGAATAAATTGAGAGGTAGTTACTTCCTTGAAGTTAAAAATAAAATTGTGAATGGATGGGGTTCTTTTATCAATTTGGATATCTGTCCTATTGGGAGCATTTGGGTTGTATGGAGGCTGGATATTTTTGATGTGCTAGTAGTAGCTAGATCTCCTCAGTATGTACATTGTCATGTCACCATAAAGCAAACAATGAAGCAGTTTTACATTACTTTTATATATGCTGAGAATGATATGCAGGGAAGGAAAGAATTGTGGCAGGTCCTGAGTGGAGTTCATAGGTTTATAAATGAACCTTGGATTCTCTTAGGAGACTTCAACACTTGTCTGACTCAACAAGAGAAGATTGGTGGCAATGATATTGATCAGAACAGTGCAAGGGATATGCAAATGTGTATGGATACCTGTGGCCTATTAGACATGAGACAGACTGGATGTTATTTCACTTGGAGCAACAAGCAAGCAGGGGCAGATAGAATTATATCTAAATTGGATAGGGCTTTGGTTAATATGCAGTGGTGTAGAGAATGGCCAAATGCTTTTGCAAATTTTACTACCCCAGGCCTATCAGATCATTCTGTTGTAATCATTGATTGGGGTGTACAAGAGGAGAAGTATAAATGCTCTTTTAAGTTTTTTAATATGTGGGCCAAACACCATGATTTGATTTTCAGCAAATTGTTGACCAGATTTGGCAAAGAGACTATGTTGGGAGCAGGATGTTTGTTATCTGCAGGAAATTAAAGGATCTAAAGGGGCCTTTATCTCAATTAAACAGACAATATTTCTCTAACATTGATGTCAGAGGAATTGAATTGAGAGAAAAATTACAAGCAATTCAGAAGGAGCTTATTTTGAATCCTATGGACATTGATCTTCACATTGCTGAAAGATCTATTTCTAAGCAGTATGCAGGAGTTCAGCAGGATGCTTTTCTATTCTTGAAACAGAAAGCTAAATTGGATTGGTTGAGGGAGAGTGATAGTAACTCAAAGAACTTTCATGATTCTATAAGGAAGAGAAACTATCAAAACAGGGTTGTGAGGTTGCTGGATGACTCAGATAATCCTGTAACTGGTCAATCTCAGATTCAGGGCATGTTTGAGGAGTTCTATCAGAATCTATTCCAATGCAGAAGCAGAGGGGAGATGTTTTGTCAAGAAGTTGTTGACCAAGGTAATTGTCTATCTGTGGGCCAACAATTATCTCTTATTCTTCCTATCACTGATGATGAGATTAAGTGTGCTATGTTCTCTATCAATCATAATAAAGCTCCAGGGCCAGATGGCTATGGTTCTGGATTTTTTCATGCTGTGTGGGACAGGATTGGTAAGGATATTAGTCAAGCCATCAAGGATTTTTTTGATACAGGGCACCTGCTTAGAGAGATAAATCACACGAATTTAGTTATGATCCCTAAAGTGGAGTCTCCCTCAAAGGTCTCCCAATTTAGACCAATTGCTTGTTGTTCTACTATGTATAAATGTATCTCTAAGATATTATGTAATAGATTGGCTGGGGTTCTACCAAGTTTGGTGCATGATAATCAGAGTGCCTTCATCAAAGACAGAAGCATCCTCCATAATGTTCTTATCTCTCAAGAACTGGTCAGGCTGTATGGAAGAAGGAGAGTTTCTCCTAGGTGTATGATGAAACTGGACATTAAAAAGGCCTATGACACTGTTGAATGGACTTTCATTGAAAGTATGCTTACTGCCCTGAAGTTTCCTACAAAGTTCATACTGTGGATCATGGCTTGCATTAAGTCAGTATCCTATTCCATTGTTATTAATGGTTAGCAGGGGTCAAGATTTTGGGGGTCAAGAGGGATAAGACAGGGTGACCCTCTGTCTCCTCTCCTCTTTGTTATTGCTATGGAATTTCTCACCAGAAACTTAAAATTGGCTTCTACTCATAGAAACTTTCGTTTCCATCCTGCTTGTAAGGCTGAGAGGTTGGTGTGTTTGGCTTTTGCAGATGACCTCATGGTCTTTTGCAAAGCACATGCTGCTAGTGTCAGAATTGTTTCTAAGGCTCTTAATGAGTTTACTGCTTGGTCAGGGCTCCAGGTCAGCCCGGAAAAATCCCATCTCTTTATGGCTGGAATTCAACAAGATACTCAGGATCTATTGATGTCTATAACAAATTTTCAGAAGGGTTCTTTTCCTTGCAAATATTTGGGTATTCCATTATCTTCTAGGAAATGGAATGCAAATTCTTGCCAAGTTTTGGTGGATAAGGTGATGAAGAACATCAATTATTGGAGATCTAGAAACTTATCCTATCAAGCAAGAGTATGTTTAATTAACTCTGTTTTGATGAGTTTTCATATTTATTGGGCCTCAATTTTTATTATTCCTTCTATGGTTATAAAGGAGATTCAGAAGCAGTGTAGGATGTTCTTATGGAATGCTAAGGAGGATGGCCACTATTATGCAAATGTAGCTTGGGATGATGTGTGTACTGAGAAAAGATTTGGGGGTCTTGGCATTCAAAAATGTGGTCTATGGAATCAGGCAGCGTTGGGCAAGCAGATCTGGAATATTGCAAACAAAAAAGACTGTCTTTGGGTGAGATGGGTTCATTCATACTATATTAAAGATCAGTCCTTTTGGAATTGTGAATGGATTCAAGGTCAAAGCTGGCATTGGAGACAACTTCTAAAGATTAGAGATAAATTAAGTACAGGTTTCAGCAATAATCAATGGATTGATTGCTCAGATGGTGCTTACACTATCCAATCTGGGTATCGATTTCTTTGTGGAAATCGAACCGGGTTCCACCTCTATAGATTCATTTGGAACAGTATCAGTGTTCCTAGGCATCGTTTTATCAATTGGCTAGCTATGTAAGAGAAGATTCTAACAAGAGATAAGCTTCGGTGGAGTTACATACCGAATTTCTGCAGCTTATGTGTTGCAGCTGAAGAATCTGCACAACATCTCTTCTTTGCTTGTGCTTGGAGTGGCGATTTGTTGAGATTGTGCATGAGCTGGGTTGGAATTGATAGATTTCCTCGGAGCTTTATGCGATGGCGTCGCTGGATCATCCATGCCTTCAGAAGCAAATGGTTTCGTCGTTTGGTGTGGGCAGTTGTGGAGGCAGCTGCCTACTACACGTGGCAGGAAAGAAACAAAAGGTCTTTTAGCAATTGTTCAAGTTCTCCATCCCATAAATTTAGTTTAATTAAAAAGGAAGTTGCTTATAGGGTGTCTGTTTGTGTTAAAAATTTCAGAATGTGGCCTAATAGGTCCCTAGTTGATAGAATATGTAATGAACTTTAACACAGGGTGATTGAAGGAACCCTTCCTAGAAGGTGGCTTTCAATCATTTTTGTTGTTTTTATCATATGCTATTATCTGAACCCTTCCTAGAAGGTGGCAGGTCATGGTGTATGATTGATGTTTGATTTTTTCCTGCATGTGGTAATAGAATTTTTGTCTTCTACCAAAAAAAAAAGGACAACATAGTCAAATGCACTTGAAAATATGCTCATGAACACAAATGCATGTCTTATATCAATATATATCTCTAGTATGCCATGACATGTCATCAACACATAAAGAGAGTATTCATGTGATAAAAGGAATTTTAAAAATATTTTAACACACATGATACAACTCAATATATGGTGAAAAAATAATGCAATGCACAAAAAAAAAATAATCATGTGCTTAAAAATATTTTCAAATAAAGCAGCACACATGATTTATTTTATCCAAGGAGAGATCATGATAGATAAAAGATTTTCAAAAAGATTTCAGCACTCATGATACACCTTGGTATGCACAAAAAATAGAGTAGTCCATGTATACCTTTGTGTAGTCGTTGTTATAGTAGGAATGGGAACTTGATACCTTGGACTTGTTGATCAAGGAGTTGTTTGTACTTACCCATTGCTTCTTGCTTGAGGTCCTAGACCATTTGATTTCACTTTTATGCATGTGAGAAGCTTTGGTTGTAGGTACTTTTCTCCTTTGACTAATCCATCTATTTCTTTGGCTCTTAGAAATCACCCTTGACACTTTCCCCTTTTCTCCTCCACTTGGTTCATCCTTTTTAATAAGATTCTGCACATTTGAAATACTAGGAGAACACTTTGGTACCCATTTCATCTTGGATCCTTGGGGGTTAGTCATAGGTTCCTTAGAGGCCTTTGGAACCCATTGCATATTATTTCTCATATTTAAATTTTTACGATAAAAGCATGAGAAATATGTCCTAAACAACCACAATAATTACAAATAATGAGTTTGGATGATGGTTTGACTTTTTCAAAATTATTTTTATGAAACTTGGAATTTTTTATTTCACATTGAAAAATATTATTGTCATCGACTTTACTTGATTTTTGGATATCCACAATATTTTCAATTTCATCAAGTAAAGAATTTGAGCAATTTGATTTTTCAATGTTACTTTCAAAAAGTGCTTCCTCAACTTGTTTTTCAATATGTAAGCAATTTTCAAAAATGGTTGAGGAGCTGTTTTCTAAAAATATCTCTTTATCAAAAATATCTCCATTTTTTAAAATATCAATTTCATTTTCAATCAAGGAGAGTTTTTGTTGTAAATAGTCCAAGTTTTTATTTTTCAAAGATATCACAACATCATTCAAATCATTATATTCAAATTGTAGAGATTTAGAACAATGACTTATTGAAATTACCTCATGGTCCTCATGATCCAAGTAGTCAGATGTTTTTATTTCATTTACCATTGATTCCTCATCCGAAAAGCTTGATTCCTTCATTGAGTCCATGAAGCTTTCAAATAATCTTTCAAGTTCATCGTCATCGTACATTGAGCTACTCCCCACGCTTTCAATATCATCATATTCTTCTTCCAAGGAGTTAGTTCTTTCATGCTCCACATCACTTTCCTAATTCCTGTGGACACTTACACTTTCAACAAGATCATTAGTAGCATAGTGTAAATGTAGTGTGTCCCAAATATCCTTAGCATTTTCACAATTTTCAACTATAGCATATGCATCATGGTTTAAAGCATTTTTCAAAACATGCATAGCTTGAAAATTCAAGGAAAAAGATGTTTCATCAAAACCATTAAGAACAACATGAAATAAACGAAGGCTAATAGATTGTAAAAATATTTTCATTCTCGCATTCCAATAATGAAAATTATTTCCATCAAAAAATGGTGCATCATCGAATGAAAATCCCTCCATATTAAAACAAATAAAAATATCCCAACGCTGCCAATCTACAACGGATCTTTAACTCATGTTGTTAGGCCTTTACCAGAGCACGAAGCTCTGATACCAATTGTTAGAATTATTGATAGGATTGGCAACCATCACCCAAGAGGGGGGTGAATTGGGTGTTTACGAAAACATTGGAAAATATTCGATTTAAAACTTTTTCAACAAACTTAAAGAGATTTTGCAGCGGAAAACAATATAATGTTGAAAATCGATTGTGCTTAGGCGAATAATATTAATAATAAAGAAAAACTAATATGTGCGGATACGAATTAAAATAAGAACAACGAAAACGAATGATACCGCGCTTATTATTTTAAATTCTCTTAAAATAGATTATTATGAAAATAGATGTTATGATGCGCAACAAATAAATATAATAGCGGAAAATAAAGAGATGAGGGATAGAAGAGATTGCACCGGAGATTTTATCCTGGTTCGGCAAACCCGGCCTACTCCAATCCCCAAGCGACCCGCTTGAGCTTTTCACTAAACCAAAGACGCCACGCGTCCCCAAGTACAACCAGAGCGCCCTGCAAGCTACTAGGAACCTCCTTTCGCCAGGGACCTCAATAAACCAGATAGCCTAACTACTAGGTGCCCCACCGTTCGTCTAGCACTACCCACACAGCAGGGTTCCTCACCCTACAACCACGAACGCAGCACGTTCGCACTAGGAGATTCACTCCCTAGTCACTAAGGGTCACACACCCCTTACACAAATGGTTACGGATAAGAATGATTGATTACAACCACTATAATGCACTCTTCTTAGTGCAGATACAACAATACAAGGTTCTAACAATATTGAGTTCTAAATAACACGGATACAACAATTAAGCACTATAGCAATGAAGTTAAATCACAAGTGTATAGGCCAAAGTAAAGTTTTTCTTCTCAAAAGATATGAACAATAAAACCAGATAATTGGTGAAGGAGAAGAAGAAGAAGCGTTCAGAAGAAAAAGGTTGGATCAGAAAAATAGGAAATGATCAAATCATTTTAAACACATTTTTAACACATGTTTAAAATCAAAAATCAATCTTAAAGATTTAAGAATTAAAACCAAAGATTTGAAAATATTTGAAATTTGAAATTTGAATTTGAAAATAGAATCAAATCAAATCAAAAATGATTTTGGAAATAAATCAAATTTAAAATAAGAATTAAATCAAATCCGGAAATATTCAAAATTGATTTTCTGAAATCAAATAAATAAAATAAGTTTTTGAAATCCAAAACAAACCAAATAGATTTAAAGAATAAAATAAAATAGAATAAAATCAATTTTGAAATCAAAAACAAATAAAATAGATTTAAGAGATAAATCGAAGATTTGATTCTTAAAAACAAATAAGGAAATATTTCAAAATAATATTCAAATTCGAATTTTGAAAATAAATCAGAATCAATTATGTAAAAATCAAATCATGAAATAAATCAAAATGATTCTGACACGTTTTTCAATAAAAGCTGAAGTAATCGATTACTTTCTGAAGGTAATCGATTATTCCTTCAAAAATAGAAACTTTTAAATTCATTTGAAAAACAAGTAATCGATTAGACCAACAATGATTAATCGATTACATCACTTCTGTTAATATATGATGCAACTCATTTAATCGATTACTACTCATCAAATAATCGATTATTGAGTCTCTGATCATTATGTGATGCAACATATGTAATCGATTACTACATAGCATGTAATCGATTACTGTGTCTCTGGAAAATATATGATGCAACAATTTTAATCGATTACTTGAGCCAGGTAATCGATTACTCTCATAAGAAAGGAATGGATTAGCAAAGTTCACTTAATCGATTACAACCTCTCTCATTTTTCTATGATGCAACAAAGTTAATCGATTAACTCAAGCAAGTAATCGATTACTCTCTCTTGCATACATAAAAATATTCAGAGTTTTGTAACATCAAGTATTTTCACCAAAACTAAGATAAAAACATATTTTCACTAAAAGTCTTTTTGCAATTAAAAACATTTTTCATAAACTAAGTTAAAAACAGATTTTCATGAACACACTTTTTGCAATTAAAACATTTTTCATAAAAAGTTCTTTTCTTCTCCTTAACATGAAAAACTAATTTTGGCCTTTAGACACTTGTAATAAAAATTCATTACCTTACAAATTTCCTATGGGCCAGACTATACTAAACTTGAACATGAAGCTTGAGCCTTGACTTTAGCCTTGAAGCTTGATGCTTGAACTTGATGCAGCTTGATGCTTGAAACTTTGAATCTTGTTTGTAATCATCAAATCATTATCTTCTAGAATCCTTCTAGCATTACTCTTTACGTCCTTTGGGGCAAGCTTGACTTCGAACAACTTTTACTGACTTTTTCATGGTTATTGGTACTTGGTTTATAGCTGGACTGTTTGCTTTTGCTATGGTTGAACTGCTTAGGGTCTGTGTATGGCCTTAGATATTTTCTGGATATATTTTGCTGCTGAATTATGATATTATGCTATGACATTTGCTGTATGAAATGTTCTTATGTGAATTATGCACTTGTCTGGACTATGCAATTATGTTTTAATATGGTTTTTATTATGGTCTCGGTTATGGCCAATGTCTATAGTGTTTATTCATATATATACACAAATGTCTAGTACTTACCCCTCACTTTTGGCAAAAGAAATTTTCAATATTCACTACTTTTTAATGATGCCAAAAGGGAGAGAAATGTTTGTTGATGTTGTGCTTTGTAGGTTAAGTTTTTAGATATTGTTCCAAAGTGTATTACATTTAGGGGGAGTATTTAAAAACTTAGTGCTTCATTGTTAAGAAGGTTTGTCATCATCAAAAAGGGGGAGTTTGTAGAGTTATGAGGTTTTGATGCTAACAAACTACAAGACAAGCAACCACATATTCAACAATCATTCAAGCATCACACCACTCTTGGAGATGTAGTTTTTAGGTTTATGTTTATTTTGTAAATCAATGTAATTTTGCATTTCATATGAGAGTGGGTGGTAGTTTTAGAAATCTCAATATAGGTTTTAATATTGTTTGATTAATAGTGAAGAAAGATTAATCTTGATAAAAATAGCTCTAAGTAAAGTATTGATCAAAGTATTTTTGAAAAGCTTATTTTTAATCACTTTTTACATTGGTTAATCGATTAGCTTGATAAGGTTAATCGATTAACACGTTTAACTGTACAACACTGATTATGTTAATAAAGTTTAATCGATTAGTGTGTTAAACGTTAATCGATTAGCACGAATTAACATAGGTTAATCGATTAGTGAGTAATACGTTAATCGATTAATTACTGTTGTGACAGAAAAATAATATTTTGTTTAAAAGCTTTTCTTTTCTATTTTGTCAAGGTTACACACTCTTTCAAAATTTTCTTAGAGGAACATACTTTCAATATTCTTTCAAGAGCTATTACTATTTCCAATTGTGCTGTCAAGATTCAAACATCTTTCTATCTTCTTCACTTACAATCAATTCAATATTCTAAGTTTTCATTGAGATTCAAGTTTTCTAGTTTTTAGTATTTTGTGTTGGAGCAATTCACAACAAAAGGTTGTATCAATCAAGCTTTCAACAACAAGTGAAGATTCACAAATTTGAAGTCTTTGAAGAATATCAAAGCAAGTGGAAAGGAATTCGTTGGAGAGCATCCTTCAACAAATTCAAGAGGACAAGATACAGATTCATCTGGGTAGATTAGCAAAGAGATTGGTACTCTCTTTGTAAGGGGTTAAGATAGGAGAGCTTAGAGTGAGCTGCATCTTAACATTGTAATCTAACATTTGAAATATCTAGTAGAAACTCTCTATCTTTGATAGAGAGGACTGGATGTAGCTTTCAAGTGGGTGAAAGTGAACCAGGATAAAATCTTATCTTTCTTACTTTTATTTCTTCTAGCTTTCTTTAACCAAGAACAAATTAATTAGGTTAATTTTTGGGGTTTTTCATTTCCTTGTTAATCAACCTAATTTGGCTTGGTAAATTTACTTAGCATTGTTTAATCATTCATTCATCATTTGTTGGTGCATCACTGTATTGCAATTTCCATTGAATTCCGATTAAAACTGATTTTCTGTCAGATATTTTGCGTATTAATCGATTTAGTTGATAATTGATCGATTAGTTCTTAAGCTGCTTTCGGCATTAATCGAGTAACGATTTAGTTAATCGATTAGTTTTAAAGTTAGCTTCGGCATTAATCGATTAGTACTGAAGTTAATCGATTAAGAGTATATTTTTGTTAGAAAATTTGTTTTCTCAAATCCATTCTCTTTAAGAATCGAAATATTTGTATTGAGGCTTCAAAATACTATTCACCCCCCTCTAGCCTATTTTGAGCCGCTTGTTGGTTTCCAACACTATTTGAAAACCCTTTCATAATTCTCTAAATTAGTAGTTATGTGTGTGTTTTTCTATGATATGTTTGCTTGTTTAAATGTGTGTGCTAAATGCTAAGTGTCAATATGTGTTTGTGTGCATGAAAATATTTTTCAAAATTTCAAAAATTTGAGTTTTGTGCACATTAATCGATTAACAGACATTCATTAATCGATTAACTTTTAAACCTCTTTCACACTTACTCGGTTAATGAAGCTGTAACTCGATTAACTTTTAAACCTCTGTCGCACTTACTCGATTAATGAAGCTTTAACTCGATTAATTTTTAAATCTCTTTCGGCATTAATCGATTAAGGCCTTCGCTAATCGATTAAGGGCTCTGAACTTTGAAATATAAAAACTCGTTTTCAGCACATTTGCTCATTTTTTTTTCTTTTTTTCTTCTCTCTCTTCTCCGGATTCTCTCTACTCTTCTCACTTTTGAAATTCACATAATGATCATATGGGCTCTTGAAACACGTTTTTAACACAATTTCTTTCCACAAATCTTCCTCCTCACATCATATCAACCCAAAACTTTCATCAATTTCACCCAAAAACCCAAAAATCCGAATTGTCCCCAAATTCCTCAAACCCTAACCCTAAATCCGAAAACCCTAACTTTCTCTCTCCTTGGAAATGGCCTCCTCCTCCTCCAATCCAAATCCTCCTCCACCAAAGAAGCGTCCACCACATAAGGATCGCAACAATGTGTGGTTCTCTCAGGCAGAACGCGAAGAACGTGCACCGAAGTTTGATAACAGAAGCTTTGGAATCATTCGGTATCTGTACTTTCCATGGTTGAAGAAGGAAATGTTTGGTTTTCATGATCTTCATGTTAATCAGCAGTTACAGAGGTGTTTGGAATTTAATACTCACTATTACCCTAAGCTTGTTAGGCAATTTTATGCTAATTTTACTAAAATTGATGGGGTTTATCAAAGCCAAGTGAGGGGTCATCACTTTGTTATTAATCCTGCTGATCTGAAAATTTTATTTGGTTTGAAAGATGAGGGTACTTTCTTTGGTGATGATGAATCGGTTGAACTTAATGTTGATCCTGCTACTGTTTATTCTGAGGCTGTAAGACCTGAATTTAATTGGGATAAAGGCACTAAGAAGGTTTCATTGTTACATGCTGAAGATAGGGTCTTATTATACATTATTGCTTAATTTCTAATTCCTAAAGGTTCTCAAAATTATGCTCAAGTCCAGGAGGATGACTTGACATTGTTTTATGGCATTAAGCATAATGTTAAGATAAATTGGAATAGGATAGTTTTGGCTAGAATGCTCACTGCTGCACAGTCGGCTTCCACTCAGTATTTACCATATCCTATGCATGTGACCAAACTCCTTCGTCATTATGGTGTGCCAATTCCGGATGGTGAACCATGTGAGAAAGATCCAGAGGGTAAGTTGTGTTCGAACATTCACCACATCAATCTGATGCGGATTGGTTTTCATAAGCCAACAAGGTCTTGGATGTGGAATTCACAAATTAAGGCTTTAGAGCAAGCTGCACAACCGGGTCCTCAAGCTCCTCCAGCTCCACAAGCTGCTCCACCGGCTGGTGATGCAATGGAAACTGATCAAGAAGTCAATGTTGAAGACTTTATCGACTTTGACAACTTAGAGGCACCATTTGATGCTCAAGCTGCACATGCTTCACTTATTCAGCACATAGATAATCGGTTTGATGCAATGGAGCAAAGAATTGATATTCAGAATCGTGCAATGGAGCAAAGGATCATTGACCTCATCTCTAGTTTCTTTTCTCATCCTCCACCCAATCCTTAGCCATCTATGATCTTATGATGGTTTTCACTGTTTTTTGCTGCACTTTTATTACTCTGATGTTGAACTCTTTTTTATATTTTTTCTTCATGGTTTTTGGAACTTTGTTTTATGGCTGGACTGTTTTTGGACTGTTTTGTTTTGGCTATGGTTGAACTCTATAGGGTCTGTGTATGGCCTTAGTTTCTTTATGTTACTTATTATGCTGCTATGACTTATGGTGTTTGGACTATATTTTATGCAATGTTATTATGGACTTATTATGTGGTATGCTTTATGGTCTTGGTTATGGCCAAATTGGTTATGTTTTTACTGCATATTATGTCTTATCATTGTGTTTATTATTATATATATCCATTGTCTAGCACTTACCTCTCACTTTTGGCAAAAGTTATTTTCTAAGTTCACTACTTTTTAATGATGCCAAAAGGGGGAGAAATGTTTGTTGATGTTGTGGCTTTATAGGTTAAGTTTTTATGTATTTTTCCTAAGTGTGTTACATTTAGGGGGAGTATTTAAAAACTTGGTACTTCATTGTGAAGAGGGTTTGTCATCATCAAAAAGGGGGAGTTTGTAGGTTTGATGCTAACAAACCAAAGTCAAGCAACAACATTCAACAACAATTCAAGCACCACTCATGGAGAATTAGATTAAGTTTTGTTTTTATTCTTAATCAAATGTAATATTTTAATTTTCCATTTCATGAGAGTGGGTGGTAGCTTAGGAATCTCAATCTAGGTTTTTAATATTGTTTGATTAATAGTGAAGAAAGGTTATCTTGATAAAAATAGCTCTAAATAAAGTTTAGATCAAAGTACTTTTGAAAAGCTTAATTTTAATCACTTTTTACAGTGGTTAATCGATTAGCATGATAGGCTTAATCGATTAACACGTTAAAACTATACAACACTGATTGTTTAACAAAGGTTAATCGATTAGTGACTTTTTCATTAATCAATTAGTTACTGTTGTATCATAAAAATAATATTTTGTTTAAAAGCTTTTAATTTCTACTTTGACTATGTTACACATACTTTCATATTTTTCTATAGAGAATCATACTTTCATAATCTTCCAAGAGCTATTACTATTTTCAATTTGTTCTATCAAGATTATACAATCTTTCAATCTTCTTCACTTTCAATCATTCAATATTCTTAGATTCATTGAGATTCAAATTTCTAGAGTTTAGTATTTTGTGTTGAAGCAATCTACAACAAGAGGTTGTAACTTCAAGCATTCAACAAACAAGTGAAGAATTCACAACTTGAAAGTCTTTGAAGCATCTCAAAGCAAGAGGAAAAGAATTGTGTGAAGAGCATCCTTCAACAATTCAAGAGGGCAAGATACAAGAATCAATTGGGTAGATTTTCAAGAGATTGGTACTCTCTTGAAGGGGTTAAGATAGGAGAGCTAGAGTGAGCTGCATCTTTAACCATTGTAATCTAACAATTGTGTATCTAGTAGAAACTCTCTATCTTTGATAGAGGGGACTGGATGTAGCTCTCAAGTGGTAGAGAGTGAACCAGGATAAAATCTTGTCTCTTTTGTTTTCTTTCTTCAAGCTTTCATTAATCAAGAACAAACCAACTGATTAGGTTAATTTTGGGGCTTTTTCAATTCCTAGATAATCAACCTAAATTGACTTGGTAAATTTACGTAGTTTTGTTCACTCATTCATAAATCATTTGTTAGTGCATCATTGAATTGTAATCTCCATTGAATTCTGAATAAGGTTGAATTTCTGTCAGTTTTTACACGCATTAATCGATTAAGTGATTGATTACTCGATTAGTTTTAGAGCACCATTCGTGTCTTAATCGAGTAACGCCTAGTTAATCGATTAATACTTGAGTGAGCTTCGACATTAATCGATTAACCTTGAAATTAATCGATTAGACAATACATTTTTTGTTAGAAAATTTGTTTTCTAAAAACCATTCTCTTTAGTAATCGAAAAGTTTGTATTGAGGCTTCAAAATACTATTCACCCCCCCCCCCTCTAGTCTATTTTGAGCTGCTTGTTGGTTTCCAACACCGCGATCAAATATCTCGACACTACAATCTAAACAAACTTTAAAAACAAATTTGAGTAATTTCATAGGGTCTCAAATTTTTAAACAATTAGGTGAATCTGACTTCAACCTATTCACACATTTACATTGAACAAAAGAATGGGTAACTCCCGAATCGAACACAATCATGCAAAGTTGGTTTTGAAATAAATGGTTACCTTGCATGAGATCAGGAGATTGGTTAGCTTCTACTCTATTCAGGGTAAACACTTTGCCTTGAGTCTTTGATTTACTAGCAAGTCCGTTGTAGTTACTTTTCACAGATTCTCTGCAGTAACGTGCTATATGACCCTGCTTTCCACAGTTGAAGCAATGAATTGTTGCCCAGCAGATTCTTCCATAATGATGATGCTTACACTTCTCACAGTAAGGAGCATTACCGCGAGATTTGACCCCATCCTTAACTCCAATTCTTCCTTTGCCTCGGTTCTGATCAAAATATGGACCCTTATTCCGATGATCAAATCTTTTCGTTCTTTGTGGTCCATAACTCTGCTGGTTACCCTTTGCCTGATCAGCTAATACCTCAGCCTTCTTGTCATCCTCATACATTCGACACATATCTATCAACGTAGGGAAACTTTGAATCTTCTGATAACTAAAAACAGATTTCAGTTCAGGTCTCAAACCACCTTCAAACTTGATGCATTTGCTCCTCTCATCGGGATTGTTTTGATAGTATGGAGAGTACATCATCAGTTCCTCGAACTTAGTCGCGTACTCACCCACACTCATGTCTCCTTGCTTTAATTTCAGAAACTCAATTTCCTTCTTCCTTCTTCAGTCTTTCGGAAAGTACTTATTGAGAAACTTCTCCATAAACACACCCCAATTAATATCTCTTCCTTCATAGTCCAAGAGCTGAACTGTGTGATTCCACTAGTTCTCAACCTCATCTTCTAACGTATAAACTGCATATGCCATCTTCTGAGCCTCGGTGCAGTCTAATGTAATGAAGATCTTATCCATAGTATAAATCCACTTATTAGCCTCCTCAGGCTTAAATCCTCCTTCGAATTTAGGTGGATTACAACTTCTAAAATCCGCCAAACTCTTAGCTTCTGAATTACCAGCATCATATTGATGAGGTGGTTGTTGAGATTGCTGTTGTTGCCACTGCTGCATAGACTCCAACACAGCGGTGATTCTCTCTAATATCGTGTCGATATGATTTTGGTTTCTAGTCGTCATAATAGACCTGCGCTATGGGCTCATGGTCACATATGATGGACTAAAGAAACATTCATCATACAACCTATACTAAGGCTATAACAATAGCTTTCAACAATGCATTCAATTTCCATTTTGTATCAATTGCTCAATTCGAGCAAGATACTAGTATTCAAAACATTAAATATGCCCTGTGGATACCTGCTTGATGTTGATGACTACCCTTCTGGAGCTACTTCCACTACTACAGGATCTGACTTTTGCTCTGATACCACTAAGTGTGACACCCTAAAAATAACCCAAGTAATTAATACAATAAAAACGCTATTACTTGAGAATATATGGACTTGTTGAATATTAGAAAATACTGGATTCAAAATTTTCCTTTTTATTTTCTAAAGAGTTGGGTGCACAAACCAGAACATAGGATATTTGGAGAATAATTTACGTATTACTTTTTAAAGTCAAATTCGACATTTGCTTTGCTCAAGACTAGTTTCGCAAATCTTAGATAGCATCCTCTTTGAAGATAGGATGTATTATATTTCATATAACGGAACTTAAGAATGCCATCCAGTTTTTCATCTAACCAACTGATACCATTTCAAAATGTCATAGCCGAATTCTTTTTAAATCAATATCAGAGTAAGCGGAAATAACAGGACTATGAAAATAAACCATAAGGCTATGTATATATATATATATATGTACATCAAAATAGACCATAACTCAAGAGTTTTCAAAAGGAATTTCCACAATATAAACATACAAAATACAAAACTCCAAAGCTGGTCTCATAGCACTGGTAGCAGCAGCAGTAGTAGTAGTCTCCAAGAACTAGCAGCAATCATCATCCATCTCATCAGCAGCAAATCTCCTCCACAGCATCCATCACACCGGATCCCTGATCCTCATCATTTACCTTATGCACATACCTAGGGATCATCGCCTCTCCATTGACTCCCGGTAGAATGAATGACAGGCTCGCCTCCGTTCTCGTCTTCGACAGGATCCTCCTTGATCTTATTTGAAGGAGTAGGTACCCTACCACTGGGTACAAGTTCTGATGATGACGAGACCTTAATAGGACTCCTTTAAATAGATGAGGGAGTCTCCTCTCGAACGACTCTAAAAGTAAAAGGGGTGTGAGCGGGTAGATCGGAATTGAAAACTATGATACGAGCGAGCTGGTCGAGTGGGAGATGATCCATGGTAAGTATAAAAAGTTGGTACATGCATAGTGTATATGATGGGATTCCTAAGCCTACGAGGACGGAACCGAATCAGTGGGTTAGGATGATAAAAGGTAATTTCTACCTTCCCCTCATACACCACTCGGAGATCCTCGTAGATCCATATGTCACTAAGAGGTGGGCGGATCTCGATGCAAGCGATGTAACGTGACATCACCTACAAGGGCATAGGGGTAAGAAATTCTATACACATAATCAATAGAGCATAAATGTTTAAGCAACATACTTATGCACAGATAACCCCAAATCAGTTAACAACCACAGTTAACACTTAGCAAACACTTAATGCAAATAAGATGTTCACACTCATTCTTGATATCAAGCCTTAACTTAATTAAGGATAAGTGGCATGATGACTGACAATCTTCTTTTTCTGAGATTCTCCATCTAATGTCCTCACAGACATCAATCCAATACAACAGTGCATTCCCAGACCACGAATACGTTATCAGAACGTATGGCGTACTAGCTCGGAAGTGATAAAAACGTCACACTATCTGGTGAACGTCACGCCGCCTAAGGACGTAAACCTATCACTTCTCAACATACAACGGGTGTGATAAACAACGTCACCACATCTGATGAACGTCATGTCGCCAAAACGTAAACCTTATCACTTGTGATACACAACAGAGGTGATAAACAACGTCACCATGTCTGATGAACGTCACGTCGCCAAAACGTAAACCTTATCACTTGTGTGCATCACACCGTTGCAACATCCATTCAACAGTATATCACATACTGCCCACATTGTCCACCTTAATGTGTCATCGAGCTAGTAGCAACATTTAGTATTTCCAGAGGTTCTCCACATGTTATCATAACATGATAAACGATCTAGTACTCAAACTCTTAACTTAAAGAATTGATTGCTATATCTCAATTGATAATATATAACGTGCCACCCGAGCAACGTTATGACGTGCCACCCGAGCAACGTCCCGTCATCCAAACGGAATAACCATATCAATCAATTTTTTTTTAAGTCTTAGATCACTTGGATTATTATCATTTAAGTATTAATGAAATGATTCAGAATTAAGAATGGTATTTTTAATGTTCTGGCTAAAATACTCGAGTATTTTTCATAATACTTGAGTAGTTCCTCAGTTTCCAGTTTTACTCGAGTAGTTCATAATTATACTCGAGTCGTCCATACCTTTTCAAAATAGTCAAGTTTCAGGTTTTCTAAAAATACTCGAGTAGTTCATGAAATACTCGAGTCGTTCATCACCCCAAAATACTCGAGTAGTTCATGCATTACTCGAGTCGTTCATCCGACTACACTCTTATTGCATCTGTTAATACTCGAGTCCCAAACCTGATACTCGAGTCGTGGTGCCAAAAGATACACTGATGCGTCACGAAATACTCGAGTATCTAGCAATCTACTCGAGTATTATCAGACAGAACATACTGAAAACTTGGTTTTTACATACCATTTTCAATTCTAACCATTTCTAATCCAATCCAATGATCAACAGAGTTCACATACCCTATATAAAACATGTTCAAACACTTAGAACGCATCAAATTACAGATTTGACAGAGAATCATAAGATTATGCATAAATCATGAAAATTCACAACTCAATTTACTAAATTGCAATATACTGAATAAACTTGTGAATTTAAGCTCAAGACAGCTTGCATGCATCATATGGGACTTGCTCACAACAACTTTAGAGCACAAGTTGGTCTCCAAACCAATTTCCCTATTCAATCTAAGCCCTTAGAGCCTCTTGGTGGCTCTCTAATCAAATTTATGAAATTTAAACTCTATCTAGTGAATAGAAAGCTTTCCCCTTACCTCTTAGACGTGAATCAACAGAGACTTTACCAAAACTTAGCTTCCAAGCTAAATTCCCCAAACTCCACACTGAAACAGAGCGGTTTCAGCATAGCACCAAGATTGAATTGGTTGATGCATAAGACAGACATAAAAATTGGGGAAATTAGTTTCTATATACTCTCTACAATTTGTACTAGCTAAAGAGACAAGATTCACATGGAGAGGTTGCTTGAGCTTACCAAAATCGAGCTCCAAAGTAAGCTCCAGGAAACCTGAGACAACAACGGACCCCGACTTCCAAGCTTCGATTCTTCCAAACTACGAACTCTCAGCTCACAATTTTGGTGTCTATACAAAGCTCGTGATGTGAGCTTTGTATTGGTGTATGATTTGTGGCTTAACTCTAAACAGAGAAGGAGAATCGATTGAATCAAATCGGAAACCCTAACTCAAGCAAAACTCACGAAATTGGCAAAATGAATGGTTGATTCATCAACCATGGCTTAAATAGCCGTTCATGAAGCTCATGCAACTCGACACGAAAGCCATGGACGTGTGGAAGGACTGATTTCGTGTCAAACGGCGGTGACTCGTTGGTGGTGACTCACCAGACGCACTAACTCGTCAACTCTGACCAAAATACTCGAGTACTCCCAAAAATACTCGAGTATTTTGACCATTTTTTGAAAAATATTAATTTTATTTTCTTTCCCTCCAAAACTTTTCTAAAATTACTTCAAGGTCCCAAACAGGGATTAATGTGAAAAATATTTATTTTCTCATATTAAAACTATCTAATATTATCATTCATAATAACTCACTTTGAAATCAAGAATAAAAATAATTAATTATAAATAAGCTTTATAATTAACATATTATTAATCAGGGGTTAAAAATCTGGGATGTTACACTCTTCCCCACTTAAAAGGAATTTCGACCCCGAAATTCTTCTTTAAAGATTCTACAATTTCCAAAGTTACACAAAAGGTTGTTCTGGTGTTATATATTTTCAAAATATAATTAAGGAGAACCCTTCCCCACTTAAAAGGAATTTTCTTATACTTTTTCAAACTCTCTGTCCCAAAATGTTTCACAAAATATTTCAAATGAACTTTTTCTCAAATAAAACTTTTGCATTACAAAGCATATGCAAATCCTTGCTGACATACAAGGGTTTTTCTTAAACTTCCTCAATTCAAACATTTTCCAAAGATCTTTTTGAGGAAAAACTTGTCCCGATGCGCACTCTGATCACTCAAGCACGAGTAATGAATCATTCGTATGACTTTATTCGTTAATAGTTGTAAACATTAGGGTGATCAGTCCTAATATTTAAACTATCAATAATAAAATCATCCCTTTCAGACATAATCTTTCTCAAGAAAGACTATACAATTTACCTTTAAGTTAGATGAACTTAAAGATAAGGAACATTATCGTCGCTATTAGACTTAGTCGGATAGTCAAATTCTAGAGAAACTTCCAATCGGGAGACAAATACTTGTCCTATCCCGGTGGTTGTTAATCTCTCTAGACTTAACTGATCCTTCTCTTTCTGTAGTGCCCAAAGATGTTTATCACATCCAACTGTGATAAGGGTTTTGATCACAGAATCTCAAATTAAAGGCCTGCTCAGATTTTCAGATTACAGAATGATTTAATTAACGCAATCGAAAACATTTGTTAATTCAGACCGGCAAAGGGATAACTTAGACTACCTATATCCGAATCTAACTCGTATCCTAACAGGATGGAAAACTCTTCCATTCTTGATTTGTTGGTTGGCCATACCCTTCTCGTATTTCTCCTTCAAGCAATCCGGTGAATAAGACTTTATTTTCTTGCGACTGAAATCAAATATCCTTTTCAGTACATTACTATTCAATCCATGATGATGCGCCTTACCTTCTCACTTTAGGTTGACAAATAATTTCTTTCCATCGGCTTTTCAGTTACTTTCATGCAATTGAGGTTTCCTTACCCCTCATGCATGAAATTCTAGTCCCCATAGTTAATTCACTTATAAGCTTCCTGTGCTTTCCTCATCATCCATACCAATTCTACACATGCTCACTAATGTCAGGAAATCCCTTATTCCTCAATGGTTGATAACTGGTTTGAAATTCAGACATCATTCTTTTCGTACTTCGCATGTTTGAACCTTCTATCAAAATTGCAATGAAACATACTTTCTCGGTCTTTTGAACTTGGCAATATTTTCCCCGAGATTCATATTGCCCTACCTTATTTACAACAATTCAATCTCCTTTCTAATTTCCAGAGACTTCATCCTTGAGTAATTCTCTAGTGACATGCCAATCCTTTACTTCCAATATTAGATTTGTTGGAAAACTACACTCGGTGGGTGAAATAACTAGGAACACTAGGAGAACACCTAGAAGGGGGGGTTGAATAGGTGTTATAGAAACTTTGAAAGATTTTCGCAAGAAACAAATCTAAACGATTAAAACCAATGAAAATCAATCAATTAACAAATATTATATGAGAGATTAAGCGGAAACAATCAACACCAATATTCTTATTGATTCACCTAGGTTATGAAAATGATTTTCCCTTTATCAATTTTGCACAATAAAGATTCAATTCAATCAAATATAGAAAAATCACTTTTTCTAGGTTTTCAATCAAGAACACAATTAATAACAAGAATTGTAAAGAGTAGAGAGTTTAGAGATACGACACAGTGATTTATCCTGGTTCACTTTCATCCACTTGAAAGCTACTCCAGTCCCCTCTTCAACCAAGAGAGATTCTTCACTATGAGGAATTAGAGTTTCTCAAATTACAAGTAAATTCCTCACAAGACTTACTTCTTGCTAGCCTACAAGAGATACCACACCCTTGCCTTGTAACCCTATTGATATCTAATCTAACCTCTACTTGCTTGTTGATAACCCCACAACAAGTCTTCTTTGCTTGCTTCACTCACAAGACTTCCAAGTACTTTGAGATTCTTCAAAGTGCCTTCCAAATGCTTGATTAAATGCTTCTTCAAGACTTTCAACTAAACTTGCTTGATTCACAAAATCAAGGCTTCCTTTGTTGTAGAATGTTTGCCTCTTGCAATGATTACAACTCAATAGAAAACAAAAAAATCCTATGAATCTCTTTCAAAAGCTATGAAATATCAACATGAGAGATTCAAGGTTCTTGATCAAAGAATATAAAAATGAGAGCTTTGATCTTGAGAGAGTGAGAGAGAATAGTGTGGCTTTGATTCTTTGTAAAATTGTGTATCAAAATGATTCTAGATGATAGAAATGATTAGGAAAAGGTTTATATAGAATACCCAAAAGTTGGAGCACTTAGAATGGCTTTTGAGAAGAGAAAAACGTATTTAAAAAACCATATCTGATCAAGTTACTCGAGTGAAATGAGTGTTACTCGAGTAATATGAAAGCTGCATAAATTTCACTCGAGTGAAAAAGGTTTTACTCGAGTAAAAGTTCAGATAATCGATTATCAAAAGTTTGTTAATCGATTATCAGTTCAAAATACACTGTTAATCAATTATCAAAATCTGTTAATCGATTATTAACATTAAAAATCACTTAAAACTTGTTTTCTCAAAAACTAAACCTTTTCTTTCAAACCTTTAAGCCACCTATTGATTTTAGGCAAAGTGAATACTCAAAATATGATATAATCATGCAATCAAAAGAGATTCACTACCCTCTAATAAATTCTACCCAAACTCAAACTAAAAGACTTGTGAGGCAAAAGATAAAACAATAAAACATAAACTACCAAACTAAGTCTTCATGAGTTGGTTCTCTCTTCATCACTTGATGTTTGTTGTTGCTTGTTGAGCTTGAACTTGATCAACACACTTGTAACTTGTTCAAAACCTTTTGGCATTTATCAAAACATTCTTCATGGATCTTACAATCTCCCCCTTTTTGAAAATGACAAACATGTTTTGAAATCGTTTGAAGTTCATTGAAGTTGTTGATGCTTGAACCATTTGATCACTTGGTGAGACTCTTGCTCCCCCTCAATTAATGCTTTTGACATTTGAAATCCAATTGAGTAAGCTTGATTCTCCCCCTATCTTCAACAACTTTGCTCAACCTACATAAAAACAACAAAACAACCTTTCTCCAAACATACCATTTAAAAATTTCTCCCTTTGTTCCAAAAACATCATATTTCTCCCCCTTTGGCATTATCAAAAAGAAATATATACCAATTGAAATAAGATTTAAGCCAAAATAGAAGAAATATAACCAAAGCATGAATAGAATAACACCAATTTGTAGAATTTTCTCCTTGATACCAATTGAAGTAGCAAATGAATGAATATCACATGAAAGTCCTTTTGCTCTTCAATCATACCTACAAAAACAATCATGCTTTTCTTTTTGGTATCCAAATGGTTTTGGATCCATTTTTGTTAGTGTAGGGACTTTCACCCTTTTTCACCCAAACAAAATCTTCTTTAGGTTTACCATGCACTTTAATATAACACACATTTGAAGTATGTCCATGAGTACCACAATAGAAACATGTTGGTGCATTTGAAAAATCAACTTTTGAAAAATCAACAACATTTCTATGAGATTTACTCTTAGCATTAGTATAACCCAAACCAAACTTGTTTGAATTTTCTCTTTGAAAATTTAACAATGTTCGCAATCTAATATCACCATTTGAGAAACTTGCAAGCTTATTTTTCAAAATAGCATTTTCATCCTTAAGCAACTTGCAATCCTCACAATCAACCACATTATTCAATCTACTAGCACAATCACAAGTAGAATTATCAATGATAAGATGCAAAGTCTCATTGTCTAACTTAAGGTCATCAACTTGCTTTTGAAGATCTAAAATCTTTTGTTGATGTTCCTCAATGAGCTTCTTCCTATCAATATTTTTCTTAGCTAATTTCTTGAGATGTTCATGCATTTCTTCATAAGCATTATATAACATTTCATAATTTGAAGAAATTTCGGATTTAGTAAGACTTACATCGCTTTCGTCACTTTGCTCACTTGATTCATCATTTGAGCTTTCCTCTTCATGTACTTGAGCTATCAAGTTGAGACAAGCGGCATGTTCATCATCCGAAGAACTACTAGTTGTGCTTTTCTTGTCTTGTTCATCATCACTATTCCAAACTATGTATGCCCTTTTGTGTTTTGCATTTTTCTTCTCTTTCTCCTTCTTCTTGAGATACTTAGAACATGAGTACTTGAGATGACCGGGCTTTCCACATTCATGGCAAACTACACCTTCTTTTGAAGTCTTGGTCTTGTAGTGTGGGGGATCCTTCTCTTTACTTTTGTCCTTGTTCAACCTTCCTTTTCTCCTTAGAATTTTATTGAACTTTCTTAGTAGAAGCTTCATCTCCTCTTCATCAATGTCCGAATCGGAATTTTCATTATCATCATCATCATCGGAACTCTCTTCCTTTTTATATGACCTTTGAGCTTTAAGAGCAATTCCTTTTATCTCTTTGTACTTATCCGACTCTTCATGCATTTGCAAACGTCCAAGCTCCATTTCATGTTCTTGTAGCTTTCCGAAAAGTGTTGCTAAGTCCATTGTGTCCAAGTCCTTTGATTCAACAATTGCGGTAACCTTGGGTTGCCATTCCCTACTTAGACATCTTAAAACTTTGTTAACAAGTTCACAATTCACGAAAGTTTTACCAAGAGCAATGAGATGATTAACAATATGAGTAAAACGTTTTTGCATAAAACATATAGATTCATTAGGCAACATATGAAACAATTCATATTCATGCATCAAAGAATTTAATCTAGCACGCCTAACTTCACTAGTGCCTTCATGTGTGACTTGCAAGGTGTCCCACATATCTTTGGCATCTTTACATTGGGAGACTCTAAAGAACTCATCATAAGATAGAGCGGAGGTGATGATATTCTTTGCTTTTAAATCATATTGAATTTTCCTTTTATCATCATCGGTCCACTTATCTTTGGGAGTTAGTGTAAGCACACCTTCTACATCTTTTGAGGGAATATAAGGACCATTTTAAATGGCTTCCCAAATGTTCATATCTATGGCTTCTATAAAGATTCTCATCCTAATTTTCCAATAAGCATAACCCTCTCCACCAAACATAGGAGGGCGATTTATTGAAGCACCTTCACCACCAAAAGGATTCGTAGAACCCATTGTAGTTTCTCAAGGATCTTAACGAAAAAGCTCTATGCTCGTGTCTTTCGACCGAGCTCTGATACCAATTGTTGGAAAACTACACTCGGTGGGTGAAATAACTAGGAACACTAGGAGAACACCTAGAAGGGGGGGTTGAATAGGTGTTATAGAAACTTTGAAAGATTTTCGCAAAAAACAAATCTAAACCATTAAAACCAATGAAAATCAATCAATTAACAAATATTATATGAGAGATTAAGCGGAAACAATCAACACCAATATTCTTATTGATTCACCTAGGTTATGAAAATGATTTTCCCTTTATCAATTTTGCACAATAAAGATTCAATTCAATCAAATATAGAAAAATCACTTTTTCTAGGTTTTCAATCAAGAACACAATTAATAACAAGAATTGTAAAGAGTAGAGAGTTTAGAGATACGACACAGTGATTTATCCTGGTTCACTTTCATCCACTTGAAAGCTACTCCAGCCCCCTCTTCAACCAAGAGAGATTCTTCACTATGAGGAATTAGAGTTTCTCAAATTACAAGTAAATGTCTCACAAGACTTCCTTCTTGCTAGCCTACAAGAGATACCACACCCTTGCCTTGTAACCCTATTGATATCTAACCTAACCTCTACTTGCTTGTTGATAACCCCACAACAAGTCTTCTTTGCTTGCTTCACTCACAAGACTTCCAAGTACTTTGAGATTCTTCAAAGTGCCTTCCAAATGCTTGATGAAATGTTTCTTCAAGACTTTCAACTAAACTTGCTTGATTCACAAAATCAAGGCTTCCTTTGTTGTAGAATGTTTGCCTCTTGCAATGATTACAACTCAATAGAAAACAAAAACAATCCTATGAATCTCTTTCAAAAGCTATGAAATATCAACATGAGAGATTCAAGGTTCTTGATCAAAGAATATAAAAATGAGAGCTTTGATCTTGAGAGAGTGAGAGAGAATAGTGTGGCTTTGATTCTTTTTAAAATTGTGTATCAAAATGATTCTAGATGATAGAAATGATTAGGAAAAGGTTTATATAGAATACCCAAAAGTTGGAGCACTTAGAATGGCTTTTGAGAAGAGAAAAACGTATTTAAAAAACCATATCTGATCAAGTTACTCGAGTGAAATGAGTGTTACTCGAGTAATACGAAAGCTGCATAAATTTCACTCGAGTGAAAAAGGTTTTACTCGAGTAAAAGTTCAGATAATCGATTATCAAAAGTCTGTTAATCGATTATCAGTTCAAATTACACTGTCAATCAATTATCAAAATCTGTTAATCGATTATTAACATTAAAAATCACTTAAAACTTGTTTTCTCAAAAACTAAACCTTTTCTTTCAAACCTTTAAGCCACCTATTGATTTTAGGCAAAGTGAATACTCAAAATATGATATAATCATGAAATCAAAAGAGATTCACTACCCTCTAATAAATTCTACCCAAACTCATAAACTAAAAGACTTGTGAGGCAAAAGATAAAACAATAAAACATAAACTACCAAACTAAGTCTTCATGAGTTGGTTCTCTCTTCATCACTTGATGTTTGTTGTTGCTTGTTGAGCTTGATCTTGATCAACACACTTGTAGCTTGTTCAAAACCTTTTGGCATTTATCAAAACATTCTTCATGGATCTTACAAGATTTACATAGTTCCACTATGTCTTAGCTTCACCACTTAGTATATAAGTGGTATAACCTTCACTCATCTATTTTGCTTAATTCCATAATTAGCCTAAAATTTCCAAATCATCCGGAATCCACATTCTTGTCCTTAAAATGTCCCCTATGGAATTTAGGTTTCTTCCCTTTCCGAGATCAATCTCTTATTTGTCCTTAGCTCTTCAGTTCTTTGTTGCAATTCACGAATTCGAGTTAGGAATTGTATTGTGATTTTCAACCTTCCCTCCTTACTTCTCTTCGGTCTACTTGTATCATCAAGCTCGAATATATTAGACTCCTTGAAACCACTTCCTTAAACCCCATAGAGCTCACATGAATTGCCTTTCGGCCCATTGTGATTGCTTCCTCATTTGCTTTGTCATAACAACGACAGAGTCTCCGATCATGAGCCTTTAAAATTCTGTCCGTCGGCGTTGCCCCTTGTTCAACCCCTCTTGGTTGAACAATTACTTTGACTTTCCAGGGTTATTAACACTTAAAGCGTAGTGACACGGGGAGAAGGCCTCAAGCCCTCAAAGCAAGCATGATTGTTGCAAAGCTCAAGTCATGCGCCAAGTGTATCACCTTGTGTGTATTCAATCACTTTGATACATACACATCTACCTTCATTTCTTAAAACTTCCTTCCTCCATGTCCTGGTCTCGACACATGAAAGTATGCTCCAATACTTTGGCATGAATCGAGTAGGAGTAACACAGGAGGGAATGTTATTCTTCCCTTCAATGACTGAGAGTTCTTGTTGTTCTTCTTATTTCATGTAGAAGGCTACTTCATCCGGATTACCTTGGTTAAAGATTTTTGACTTTAGAAAGTCCACTTAACACCCACAATAAGGTTCGATCAATCTCTTCCCAAAAACACATCCAAATGGGACAAAGTATAACAGATCGAATTTACTTAGTGTCGCGATCAAATATCTCGACACTACAATCTAAACAAACTTTAAAAACAAATTTGAGTAATTTCATAGGGTCTCAAATTTTTAAACAATTAGGTGAATCCGACTTCAACCTATTCACACATTTACATTGAACAAAAGAATGGGTAACTCCCGAATCGAACACAATCATGCAAAGATGGTTTTGAAATAAATGGTTACCTTGCACGAGATCAGGAGATTGGTTAGCTTCTACTCTATTCAGGGTAAACACTTTGCCTTGAGTCTTTGATTTACTAGCAAGTCCGTTGTAGTTACTTTTCACAGATTCTCTGCAGTAACGTGCTATATGACCCTGCTTTCCACAGTTGAAGCAATTACTTGTTGCCCAGCAGATTCTTCCATAATGGTGATGCTTACACTTCTCACAGTAAGGAGCATTACCGCGAGATTTGACCCTATCCTTAACTCCAATTCTTCCTTTGCCTCGGTTCTGATCAAAATATGGACCCTTATTTCGATGATCAAATCTTTTCGTTCTTTGTGGTCCATAACTCTGCTGGTTACTGATCGAGGCCGTACCCGATCAAAATAAAAGGTGTTTATTCTGTAGTACTAGGAAGGTGATCCTAGGTCGTTTCCCAGCGAATATCGGTCTAGGCAAAGTATCAAACACGTAGTGTGCAGTAAAATGGGGGAGTTTTTGTGTGTGACAAATGTGAAGAACAAAACACAAACAGAATATAAAAACTAAGAAAATCAGAAACAAAAGCGGGCAAACCCCTTTGGCTACGTACACTACTCAATCCTAGCTCACTAAAGATCGATTCCTCTCCTCTCCTCTGTCCAACTCGTGATAACCAAATACTAAGCGAAAATTCAGTTATCACTCCAAACCCTAACTTCTAATTAAGCATCAGAAACCAGAATTGGAGTTTTTACGAGTTAATACAAATTAAGCATTTATATTCATGTATTATCTCTACGAAATGGAATTAAGCAAACCACTACACATCGATAAACATGAAAACAGAGAAGAGAAAATGAAATTGCATTAATAACAAGAGCTCAAGAGTAGATAATACAATACCAAAGGGATTAACCCTTGAAGTCTAGCCTTCCATGGCCATAAATGAAGAAAAACGAGTAGAAATGGGGAAGAACAACACCCTAGCAGCCAACACCACTTGGGAGAGCCAAGAGAGAAGTTCTAACCTAGAGAGAGAGAGTGAGAAATCTGAAATGGGAGTGTGTCTTGGGGGTTACACGAATTTCCCCTCTTTAGACATGAAAATGGGCCTAAAACATGGGCCCAAGTCCTAAGAAACACTATTCTGAAAATTACAATTAAAAAAAGGGACCTAAATGCAAATTACAATCTTCACTTCAATACTTCAATCTTCATTTCCAAACTTCCCAAAGTGTCCTTGTGCCAAATATTACCTGAAAATAGAAATAGAATTAATTAGGCTAAATAATTCCAAATTAAACAATATTCGGAATATTAGTCCAATAAACTCTAAATCAATAAATCAAGCTAATCAATGTCAAATGGGCAACAAGTATCAATAATAAGAGTAAAATAATGCAAGGAATAATGGGAAATAAAATGCTCATCAAATACCCCCACACTTATCCTTTTGCACTCCTGGGCAAAACCAAAAGATAGGACTATGAAGATCAATATGCACCAAAGTGAATCATGCAACAAGATGACTACAACTAAGAAATGCAAACCTAAGAGATTACATACTTCACAATGAATTCTAGGAAATGCAAAGAAATGGGCAAACTCAAGCACACAAAATGGTTAAGGATCAAAGAGTCAAAGCATCCGCGAACATCATCCAATTACTTCAAGTATGCAAAGAAACCAATGACATCAAGAGGATAGTCACAAAGATGATAGAAACTCACAAGGATCACTCAAAAGTGTTTACACTCAAGTGTTTGGGGTTAATCATTATTTACACTCAAGGCACATCATGAAAAACAAACACAACCATAAGCTTGACAAGCCTCTAACATCAACCATCAACACACATGCACAAAATGATCAAAAGGTCTTTTAAGGGTTGTAATGGGGCCAAGGACAAGGTAGGATAAAAATATGGGAATGTAGCTAAAACCAAAGGAATAGAGGAGCAATGGGGAATAAGTAAAAAGTAAGCAAAATCCACCCCAAAATCAACTACCACTAATTCCAATCCTCTTTGCCTCAACAACCTTTTATTCACTTTTTTTTTTCTCTTCTTTTTTTTTTTCTTTTTATTTTTGCATTTTTTTTTTGTATTTTTGTCTTCTATTTTTTTTTTGTTTTTGAGAGATATACAAAAAGAAAAGAAGAAACAACACAAATGGCATGAAGATGAAGCCATAACTATAACAACCAATGAGGCAAAATCAAGAACTCAACCAATTAAAGCATAAAGCACACTTCTTACCTAATACCCATTCCCAAAACAATTCCAAAGCTCCAAAATTCCCTAAGGTTAGGACAATCATGGTTTTTCAGTCATAGGCTTGTAATGAGCTAAAGAACAAGGAAAGGGATAAAAAGGCTCAAAGGGGCTAGCAAAGGATACATTCATTCAAGGTAGGCTCATATGGCTAGTAGCTTATTCAAGAAAGAAAGTGCCTAAATCATTTCAAAATGTGCATGAGCAATCAAGTATCAACAAGAGTCAAGTCAAGTTCTAGAGTGCAAGTAATCCAGAGTGCAATCACACATGACAGAAAATTAGGTGGCATATATAGCAATCCACCCACAATTAAGGCTCAAATCCTCACAAAAGGGACAATTCTATCACAGTGTTACCACCTCTTAATTATCAAAAGCAACTTTACACACAGAAATGCATGAATTCAGACACGAGATACCAAAACTCTACTAAAATGAAGCAAAAACATGCAAGAAAATGCCCAAAACTAAGCAAAACCTAAAAAAAAATCAAAGCAAAATATGCAACCTAAACTACTCTCCCCCCACACTTAAATCACACATTGTCCTCAATGGAACACAAATAGCAGAATCAGACAGATATAGACAAGTGTAATAAAAAGAGTAAGGAAGGAGAAAAGGAGACTCCCTAAGTCATGGTTGTTGAAAAGTGGGGTCGACCAATGAGGCCTCCTCTACAGGTGCATCATCCAAAGAAGGGGTGGTTAGGAAAGGCTTGAGTCGGTGGCCATTGACTTTGAAGCTCTTGTTCGTGGACTCACTCTTGATCTCCACAGTGCCATAAGGAAACACTTGGGTGACTACAAACGGTCCAATCCATTTAGAGCGGAGCTTTCCACTCATGAGTCCAAGCCTAGAGTTGTAGAGCAAAACTTTTTGACCAACCAAGAACTCCTTTCTGGAAATGGAGTTATCATGAAGCTTCTTGGTCTTCTCTTTGTAGAATTTGGAGTTCTCATAGGCCTCCAAGCGGATCTCATCTAGCTCACTCAACTGCAGCTTCCTCTCCTCACCCGCTTGATCAAGAGCTAAGTTACATTGCTTCACAGCCCAATATGCACGGTGCTCTATCTCCACAGGCAGGTGGCACGCCTTACCAAAGACAACCCGATAGGGTGACATCCCTATGGGTGCCTTGTAAGCGGTCCGATGGGCCCACAGAGCATCCTCCAATCGTGTGCTCCAATCCTTTCTATTAGGCTTCACCATCTTCTCCAAAATCCGCTTGATCTCTCTATTTGAAATCTCCGCTTGCCCGTTGGTTTGGGGGTGATAGGGTGTAGAGACTTTGTGCACAACCCCATACTTCTTGAGCAAAGCTTGCATGGATCTATTGCAGAAGTGTGTGCCTTGGTCACTGACTATGGCTCTAGGTATGCCAAACCTGCAAAGGATATTAGACCTGACAAAATCTACAACAACCTGAGCATCATTAGTCCTGGTGGCCTTAGCTTCCACCCATTTGGATACGTAATCCACAGCAAGTAAGATATAATAAAAACCAAAAGAAACAGGAAAGGGGCCCATGAAATCTATACCCCAGACGTCAAACACCTCACAAAACAACATAGGTTGTTGCGGCATCTGTTGCCTCCAAGATAGGGCGCCTCCTGCTCTTTGACACTGCTCACACGAGCTGCAGATGTTGCTCGCATCCTTGAAAATGGTAGGCCAATAAAATCCAGAATCCAGCACCTTTCGTGCTGTCCTTTGAGTACCAAGGTGGCCTCCCACTGGTGAAGCATGGCAAAATTGGAGAACCGATTGGATCTCCTGGTCTGGAATGCACCTGCGAATGACCTGATCACTGCAAAAACGCCATAAATAGGGGTCATCCCATACATAATGCTTGGCATCGCTCTTTAATTTGTCTCTTTGAGCTTTGGATGCCAAGGCAGGAAAAACAGAAGCAACGAGATAATTAACAATGTCTGCAAACCAAGGAGTTTGGGGAAGGGGATGGGAAACATGTAAAGATAAAAGCTGCTCATCCGGGAAGTCATCCCGGATAGGAAATGCATCCTCCTCTCTCTCTATCCTGCTCAAGTGGTCTGCGACAAGGTTATGCGCACCACTCCGATCCTGAATCTCAAGATCAAACTCCTGGAGGAGCAACATCCACCTAATCAACCTAGGTTTGGAATCTGTCTTTTTCAAAAGATACTTCAGAGCAGCATGATCAGTGTACACTACAACCTTAGAACCAAGCAAATATGATCTAAATTTGTCAAGTGCAAAAACAATAGCCAAAAGTTCTTTTTCAGTTGTTGTGTAATTAACCTGTGCTGCATCTAAAGTCCTAGAAGCATAATAAATCACATGCGACAGCTTACCAACCCTTTGGGAGAGAACTGCTCCCAAAGCATAATTTGAAGCATCAGTCATGAGCTCAAATGGGAGGGTCCAATCAGGTGGTTGGATGATGGGAGTGGTGGTTAGTGCTTTCTTCAATTCATCAAATGCCCTCTTGCATTGGTCTCCAAATTCCCATGGGGCATCCTTTTGAAGCAACTTGGAAAGAGGAAGGGCAATGTTGCTAAAGTTCTGAATAAACCTGCGATAGAAACCTGCATGACCAAGAAAAGAACGCACCTCTCGCACGCAAGAGGGGTAAGGCAAATGTGATATTACATGCAGCTTAGCAGGGTCAACTTCTATGCCCTTGTGCGAAACAATGTGCCCTAAGACTATGCCTTGTTCTACCATGAAGTGGCATTTTTCAAAATTCAAGACAAGGTTAGTCTCAATGCACCTGTTAAGCACCTTAGTCAAATTATCAAGACATGCATCAAATGAGGAGCCATAAACACTAAAATCATCCATGAAGACCTCTATGCAATGCTCGAGCAAGTCAGCGAAAATACTCATCATACATCTTTGAAATGTGGCAGGAGCATTGCATAGGCCAAAAGGCATCTTTCTATATGCAAATGTGCCAAAAGGACAGGTAAATGTGGTCTTATGTTGGTCCTCTGGTGCAATACAAATTTGAAAATAACCAGAGAATCCATCTAAGAAGCAATAATGAGATTTACCTGCCAGGCGCTCCAACATCTGATCAATGAAGGGGAGAGGGAAATGATCCTTGCGAGTCGCCTGGTTGAGCTTTCTGTAATCAATGCAGACTCTCCAACTGTTCTGCACTCTAGTGGGAATCAGCTCATCCTTCTCATTTTTGACAACTGTGACACCAGACTTCTTGGGGACAACTTGCACCGGGCTCACCCAAGTGCTATCTGAAATTGGGTAGATGATACCCGCTTGGAGCAGCTTGGTGACCTCTTTCTTAACCACATCAAGAATCTGGGGGTTCAATCGTCTTTGGGGTTGTCTCACTGGTTTAGCCCCATCCTCCAACAAAATGCGGTGCATGCACATGGAGGGGCTAATTCCAGGAATATCCGCTAAAGTCCATCCAATTGCCCTCTTGTTCTTTCTTATCACATCCAGCAGTTTCTCCTCTTGATCAACAGAAAGTGAGGTAGAGATGATCACTGGGAGTTTCTGCTCATCCTCCAAGTAAGCATATTTGAGATGAGGAGGGAGGGGCTTCAGGTCCAATGAGGGTGCCTGCATAATAGATGGAACTAAAGGGACAGCAGAAATGGATTCTGCTGCCTGCACCTGAACAAGTAAATCAGACTCATGCATAACAGATATGGGGTTAGGGTTAGCATAATCTGAATCTATAACATATGAATCATCAGATGCAGTAGCAGAGTCTAAAAACTGGGCTATTTCAGTGCATGCGGTGCACCATCCAGAGTTAGTGCATGATGGACAAGTAAATGAATCAGTGAAAGATGGCAATTCAAAATCATGATGCAAAAAGTCAAGCATATGCTCATCTATCAAATCATCAAGCAAGTCCACATGGAAAACAGAGTGATCCTCAGGAAAATGTTTCATAGCATGGAAAATGTCAAATCGGATCACACTGCCATCAAACTCCATGGAAAGTGAACCTGAATGCACATCTATCTTGGTTCGGGCTGTTTTCAAAAATGGCCTCCCCAAAATAATAGGAACAGCATTACGGGGAGAGTCATCTTCCATATCAAGTATGTAAAAATCAGCAGGGAAGATCAACTCTTCAACCCGAACCAAGACATCCTCTATCAAACCTGCGGGGTGGGCAGTACTTCTATTTGCCAATTGAATCACCACACCCGTAGGTTGAAGAGGTCCAAGAGAAAGAGACTTAAAAACAGACATAGGCATGACATTTATTGATGCTCCTAAATCTAGCATAGCATTTTCAAACTTAACATTGCCTATGATGCAAGGTATAGAGAAAGTTCCAGGATCCTTACATTTTTCAGGAATGTGAGGGATAGGTTTACCTATGAGAGCGGAGACATTCCTTCCCATGCTTATCCTCTCATTGCCCTTGAGTCTTCTCTTATGAGTGCACAACTCCTTAAGGAACTTCGCATACCTTGGAATCTGTTTTATTGCATCAAGAAGGGGTATGTTGACTTCCACCTTCCTGAATGTGTCAAGAATGTCCTTGTCCACCTCTTCCACCCTTTTGTTTTGAGGCACTCTTGGTGGGAATGGAAGAGGAACAGGAGGAGGTTGTAGGACAACAGCAGGGCTTGTGGTTGAAGTCGAGGAGGGTTGAGTTGGATGATTCTCTTTGGTGCTAGCATGCTCACCTTCATCTACCACTTGGCTCTTCCCTTTAGAGGAAGCTAGAGCATCATTGTTGAGGTGAGGTTGTGGTGTGGGTGTGACAATCTGCTTTCCCGACCTCAGGTTGATGGCACTCACATTCTGATTCTGAGGGTTGATCACAGTTTGGGATGGCAACTTGTCAGAATTTTGAGATTGCAAGTTGTTGAGAGAAGTTGCCATTTGACCCATCTGATTTGTCAAAGTCTGAATGGATGCCTCTTGTCTCTGAATGGATGCTCTAGTCTCTTGTTGAAATTGGAGGTTTTGCATGGTCATTTGCCTCACCAACTCCTCCAAGGTAGGTTGGTTGGATGGAGGGGCTGATGGTGCAGGATGAACCACTTGCTGCTGTTGTTGTTGCCTTTGCTGCTGGATTGGAGGAGGTACATATGGTGGTCTACTCGGTCCAGCGGTGTTCTGAAATGGAACATTAGGAGGAGGTTGTTGTTGTTGATCAGACCACTTCAGATTGGGATGGTTCCTCCATCCAGGGTTGTATCTATTGGAAGAGAGGTCATGATTGTGTTGTTGTGGACCTCTATTGTTGTATATGTTTGCTGCATAGGCCTCGGGTTGGTCACCACTGGTCATCGGCTGTTGCTGCTGAAGGGAAGGGCATGCATCTGTGGGGTGCTCAATGGATGTGCATATGCCACACACTCTAGCAGGAAGTATCATCTTTTTCTGATTGACAGCCAATTGTGTGACCAATGTTGTGAGAGAATCAATTTTCTGCTCAAGCTTCTCAACCTTGCCCGAGTCTGCACCAACATCATTTACATCCCTCACAACTATTGCATCACTGTTGCTTCTTGCATGGAATTGTTGACAGTTGGAAGCCATCTTCTCAATTTTGCTCCTGGCTTGTAAGGGTGTCATATCTCCCAATGTACCACCACTTGCAGCATCTACCATGTTTCTTTCCATGAAGTTGAGACCTTCATAAAAGTACTGGATGAGAAGCTGCTCTGAGATCTGATGGTGAGGGCAGGAAGCACACAACCTCTTGAATCTCTCCCAATAATCATAGAGACTCTCTCCATGTTGTTGCCTGATACCAGAAATTTCCTTTCTGATTGCAGTGGTCCTATTTGCAGGGAAGAATTTTTCCAGAAATGCCCTCTTCAAGTCATCCCAGCTTGTGATGGAACCAGGGGCCAAGTCAGATAACCAATCTTGTGCTAGACCCTCTAAGGAATGTGGAAATGCTCTGAGACAGACATGATCCTCTTGCACATCATGTGGTTTCATTGTGGTGCACACTATATGGAATTTCTTGAGATGCTTATGAGGATCCTCACCTGCAAGACCATGAAACTTGGGCAACAAATGGATTAGTCCTGTTCTAAGCTCAAAAGGAACATCGTCATCAGGATACCGGATACACGAGTCTTCAATAGTGAAGTCAGGTGCAGCCAGCTCCCTAAGTGTCCTTTCCCTTGGTGGGGGTTGAGCCATGTTATCACAATGTATAGAATCAGATTGAATAAAAGTAGAAGGAATAGAAGAAATAGAAACAGAATCAGAATTAGATGGACTATAAGATGACTCTGACTCACTACCTAATGACTGATTCCTATTTTGTCTAACTAATCTGTGATAAGTTCTATCAATTTCAGGGTTGTAAGGATGCAAATAACTTGGGTTGCCCCTAGTCATGTACTGAACAGAACAGCATCAACCATAGCATACTGTAACAGATATGCATGACCAAAATCGGCAACAAAATTTATTATTTTTTAAAATTTTTTTCTTTATTTTTTTCAGGACCCTAAAATCATGAAAACATATCACAGAAAGTTTGAGGACAAAATTCAAAAGGGAACCAAGTCAAAGAATTAAAACAGTGACCAAAAACTAAGAAAATAGAACTTGTAAAATAAAAAAGAAATAGTAAACAGGCTTTTTCAGGATCCAAACGAAGGGGTTTTCTGACGAAGTGAGAAAAATCAGATTATTCAGAAAATTCCCTTCGATTTGATATAAAATTCGTCCAATTCCGACAACCTGATCAAAAGTTATGCCTATTTATAGTAAGTGCTGCTGAAACTTGGAAAATTTTTCTGGAACTCACAACCAGTGCATATCTAAGTGTCTGTGATGCATCAACACACTAATATATGATGAAACAAGTGTGGATACCAATTTTCGTGCAAAAATTCCACCCGCAGCTATGTTGAATGGCACTCACAGAATCACTAGAATAACATCAGTTGTGCAGAACAGCAAATCAGCAAACAGGGCAACTTTCAATCAGTTATCAGAATGCTTATTCACACACTAACTACACTAACTAATCTAATTAACTACTGTATGATCTTTGGCAAGAACCGATAATCCCCGGCAACGGCGCCAAATTTTGATCGAGGCCGTACCCGATCAAAATAAAAGGTGTTTATTCTGTAGTACTAGGAAGGTGATCCTAGGTCGTTTCCCAGCGAATATCGGTCTAGGCAAAGTATCAAACACGTAGTGTGCAGTAAAATGGGGGAGTTTTTGTGTGTGACAAATGTGAAGAACAAAACACAAACAGAATATAAAAACTAAGAAAATCAGAAACAAAAGCGGGCAAACCCCTTTGGCTACGTACACTACTCAATCCTAGCTCACTAAAGATCGATTCCTCTCCTCTCCTCTGTCCAACTCGTGATAACCAAATACTAAGCGAAAATTCAGTTATCACTCCAAACCCTAACTTCTAATTAAGCATCAGAAACCAGAATTGGAGTTTTTACGAGTTAATACAAATTAAGCATTTATATTCATGTATTATCTCTACGAAATGGAATTAAGCAAACCACTACACATCGATAAACATGAAAACAGAGAAGAGAAAATGAAATTGCATTAATAACAAGAGCTCAAGAGTAGATAATACAATACCAAAGGGATTAACCCTTGAAGTCTAGCCTTCCATGGCCATAAATGAAGAAAAACGAGTAGAAATGGGGAAGAACAACACCCTAGCAGCCAACACCACTTGGGAGAGCCAAGAGAGAAGTTCTAACCTAGAGAGAGAGAGTGAGAAATCTGAAATGGGAGTGTGTCTTGGGGGTTACACGAATTTCCCCTCTTTAGACATGAAAATGGGCCTAAAACATGGGCCCAAGTCCTAAGAAACACTATTCTGAAAATTACAATTAAAAAAAGGGACCTAAATGCAAATTACAATCTTCACTTCAATACTTCAATCTTCATTTCCAAACTTCCCAAAGTGTCCTTGTGCCAAATATTACCTGAAAATAGAAATAGAATTAATTAGGCTAAATAATTCCAAATTAAACAATATTCGGAATATTAGTCCAATAAACTCTAAATCAATAAATCAAGCTAATCAATGTCAAATGGGCAACAAGTATCAATAATAAGAGTAAAATAATGCAAGGAATAATGGGAAATAAAATGCTCATCAGTTACCCTTTGCCTGATCAACTAATACCTCAGCCTTCTTGTCATCCTCATACATTCGACACATATCTATCAACGTAGGGAAACTTTGAATCTTCTGATAACTAAAAACAGATTTCAGTTCAGGTCTCAAACCACATTCAAACTTGATGCATTTGCTCCTCTCATCAGGATTGTTTTGATAGTATGGAGAGTACTTCATCAATTCCTCGAACTTAGCCGCGTACTCACCACACTCATGTCTCCTTGCTTTAATTGCAGAAACTCAATTTCCTTCTTCCTTCTTCAGTCTTTCGAAAAGTACTTATTGAGAAACTTCTCCATAAACACACCCCAATTAATATCTCTTCCTTCATAGTGCAGGAGCTGAACTGTGTGATTCCACCAGTTCTCAGCCTCGTCTTCTAACATATAAACTGCATATGCCATCTTCTGAGCCTCGGTGCAGTCTAATGTTCTGAAGATCTTATCCATAGTATAAATCCACTTATTAGCCTCCTCAGGCTTAAATCCTCCTTCGAATTTAGGTGGATTACAACTTCTAAAATCCGCCAAACTCTTAGCTTCTGAATTACCAGCATCATATTGATGAGGTGGTTGTTGAGATTGCTGTTGTTGCCACTGCTGCATAGACTCCAACACAGCGGTGATTCTCTCTAATATCGTGTCGGTATGATTTTGGTTTCTAGTCGTCATAATAGACCTGCGCTATGGGCTTATGGTCACATATGATGGACTAAAGAAACATTCATCATACAACCTATACTAAGGCTATAACAATAGCTTTCAACAATGCATTCAATTTCCATTTTGTATCAATTGCTCAATTCGAGCAAGATACTAGTATTCAAAGCATTAAATATGCCCTGTGGATACCTGCTTGATGTTGATGACTACCCTTCTGGAGCTACTTCCACTACTACAGGATCTGACTTTTGCTCTGATACCACTAAGTGTGACACCCTAAAAATAACCCAAGTAATTAATACAATAAAAACGCTATTACTTGAGAATATATGGACTTGTTGAATATTAGAAAATACTGGATTCAAAATTTTCCTTTTTTATTTTCTAAAGAGTCGGGTGCACAAACCAGAACATAGGATATTTGGAGAATAATTTACGTATTACTTTTTAAAGTCGAATTCGATATTTGCTTTGCTCAAGACTAGTTTATATTTGAAGTCTTAGATAGCATTCTCTTTGAAGATAGGATGTATTATATTTCATATAACGGAACTTAAGAATGCCATCCAGTTTTTCATCTAACCAACTGATACCATTTCAAAATGTCATAGCCGAATTCTTTTTAAATCAATATCAGAGTAAGCGGAAATAACAGGACTATGAAAATAAACCATAATATAAACGCAGATTATATATATATATATATCAAAAGGTACGTAATACATAGTCCAGCGGTAAAAATCTCCAAAATCCCAGTACAAGTCCATAAGGCTATGTATATATATATGTACATCGAAATAGACCATAACTCAAGAGTTTTCAAAAGGAATTTCCACAATATTAACATACAAAATACAAAACTCCAAAGCTGGTCTCATAGCACTGGTAGCAGTAGTAGTAGTTGTCTCCAAGAACTAGCAGCAATCATCATCCATCATCATCAGCAGCAAATCTCCTCCACAGCATCCATCACACCAGATCCCTGATCCTCATCATTTACCTTATGCACATTCCTGGGGATCATCGCCTCTCCATTGACTCCCGATAGAATGAACGACAGGCTCGCCTCCGTTCTCGTCTTCGACAGGATCCTCCTTGATCTTATTTGAAGGAGTAGGTACCCTACCACTGGGTACAAGGTCTGATGAAGACGAGACCTTAATAGGACTCCTTTAAATAGATGAGGAAGTCTCCTCTCGAACGACTCTAAAAGTAAAAGGGGTGTGAGCGGGTAGATCGGAATTGAAAACTATGATACGAGCGAGCTGGTCGAGTGGGAGATGATCCATGGTAAGTATAAAAAGTTGGTACATGCATAGTGTATATGATGGGATTCCTAAGCCTACGAGGACGGAACCGAATCAGTGGGCTAGGGTGACAAAAGGTAATTTCTACCTTCCCCTCATACACCACTAGGAGATCCTCGTAGATCCATATGCCACTAAGAGGTGGGCGGATCTCGATGCAAGCGATGTAACGTGACATCACCTACAAGGGCATAGGGGTAAGCAATTCTATACACATAATCAATAAAGCATAAATGTTTAAGCAACATACTTATGCACAGATAACCCCAAATCAGTTAACAACCACAGTTAACACTTAGCAAACACTTAATGCAAATAAGATGTTCACACTCATTCTTTATATCAAGCCTTAACTTAATTAAGGATAAGTGGCATGATGACTGACAATCTTCTTTTTCTGAGATTCTCCATCTAATGTCCTCACAGACGTCAATCCAATACAACAGTGCATTCCCAGACCACGAATACGTTATCAGAACGTATGGCGTACAAGCTCGGATCCTGGTGGATTCTCTGTAGTTATGCAGTAGTGTAGGTTTTGATTTTTTTTTAATTTAATAAAGAGTTGGAACTTTCTATACGTGACTACTAGTGAGGTGCTTTTAGCACCATTTTTAGTTGTTCATGTGACACAGGTGAATAAGTTTGGGGGAGTCTCCTCCATGGTGCATCAAGAGAAAATATTGTGCTACAAAGGGAAGTTTCCTAACTCCTTGCATTTATTTTTATTTTTATTTTGTAGTGTAGGATTAGAGTGTTGCTTGAGGACAAGCTAACTTTTAAGTTTGGGGGAGTCCAACAAAATAAAAAAAAATTTTCTAGACTTGATGATTTCCCCTAGCTTTGTGTTAGTTATGTCTTGGTAGAAGTAGGTGATTATTCTAGGCTTAGGATTTTCTTTTTCTTGATAGGTTTAGATGTCTGGTTTAGGAATGAAGCTCACTTCTCTAAAATAAACTGCTTGGATTGAATGTGTAATTCTTTTAAAAATTGGTTACTTGGGCAAACTCTTTGAGAATATGTGTTTAGCAAACTGACCTTACCTGTGAGATTTTGGGCTTATACACAAAAGGGGTAGTAATTGATAATTGATGACTAAATATTTAAATCCCCATTTCTTTCATGAGTGTGTTCTCTTTTACGATGTGTTCTAGAACTTGACTTGTGACCTTTTAAAAATTGAGAATTGATTGCATGCATGAACATGATTAAGGCACTTAGGTTTGTGTTTTTGTGGCCTCCAACATGTTGTTGAGACATAATGATCCCTTAGTTTCCCACTTTGAGCTTTGAGATTTAAGGATTTTCTTTGGTACCCTACATGAATTGAATATTTTGAGAAGTACCTTTGAAATTGTGAATGAGCAATTAAGTGGAATGTGTAAAAATGGTGAAAGTGTAAGTGCTGAGAATTTGTGTTTCTATTTCTCTTCTAAAAAAAATAATAAAAAAAAATTGAAAACAAGAAGAGAATAGAAATAGAAAAAAAAGGGAAAAAGAAAGGAAAGGAAAAATCAAGTGAATTGAGTATGATTGTGTAATTACCTTATTGCTCATTTCATAATTTAAAAGGGAAGAGTTGTGATTTCATTGATAAAGCCCTTTTTTTATCCTTTTATTCTTTTATCCCACCTGACACTTTTAGCCATGGCCCCGTTACAACCAAATAAAGACCTTATGATTTGTGCATGTTGCCAATAAATTCAGTGGAGATGTAGGTCTATAGTCAAGCTTATGGTAACACATTGTGATTATAGAACTTGAGTGCAGAATTTTAAACTTTGATACACTGATAGAGATTTGTGAGTTGTGAGTTGTTTGCTAGCCACATTGTTCTTTTGGAGATTGCCCCTCTAACCAGTTTTGATTGGATTATGTGTTTGTGAAGAAAAGTTTTGAAGAAAATGGGTCGAGTTTCTTAATTGGATTGATTTATCTTGATAGAGAAAGTATTCTTAAGCTGTGAATTTTTGTTTTACTTTTGCCTGGGACATGCAAAATGCTAAGTTTAGGGGAGTGATTTGAGCTCAATATATGATGTTTTTGGATGAATTTTAACCCCCTTTCTTAGTAATTTTAGCTCGTTTCTCAAGTATTTTAGGAAAAAGATGGAAATTGTGCTTGCTAATGTGATGAACGAGATCCTTGAGGATTTTGTATCAATTTGTTGTGAATTTCAGGTTTTAGAGGCTTAATGTGATGATTTATGGAAAAGAAGGAAAAAACAAGTTTTGGAATCAGGAGTTCGGAGCAAAGTGATCAAAATTAGTGAAGAAAGTGCAGGACTCGCCCAGGCGAGGTTATTACTCGCCCAGGCGAGTGGGGTTTTTGTGTTTTAAAAAGAGGGGTTAAATGGCTATTTCTTTCAGTGGAAAACTCGCCCAGGCGAGTTTTATTCTCGCCTGGGCGAGCAAAATGCGAGAAAGTGACAATGTTCGCTGTTTTGATCATAACCTGAGCTACGCTTATCCAAATGAGGCGCTCTATATATCATTTTAAAGATAAGGAAAAGATCTACAACTTTGCCAGAAAGAGCCTTGCTCAAATTCGTCCATCTTGGGGGTCAAAATCAGTGCCGAAGTTGCTGACAGACACAAATACGGGATTCTTGAAGGATTTTAATGATAAATTCTATTTGTAGATAAGATTCTTAAATATTAGTTTATTCTAATAGGATCTTATCATATTATATTCAGATTTAGGATTAGTTTTATCTTATCACATTAGATTGGAAATTAGGTTAGTTTTTATCTATATAATAATAGGATTGAGGAGGAAGAGACACTCATACAACTCCATAGAATAATAGTAGATTAGGATTTGAGACTTTGAGAAGGAACAAGGATTGGAGGTTTTTGTGAAGAACACGGAGTTAGCGCAAGGATTCATGGTAATTATTTTTATCATGTTTATTGTGTTTTCTCTTGTAAGTATGAACTAATTCCATCCTTGGGATGTAGGAGTAAATGAATGGAACCTTTTCAATATTTCTAGTAATAAATTAATTTTGTTTTCCGTTATTGAATTCTGTGTTTGATTATTCTTATTTGTTTCTCATGAAAGAAGCTGTTTCATGACTTTTGAAAATCCTTTATGAATAGACATATGAATTTAGGATTTAGTCATTTAATCAAACAGTTCAATTGCATAGGCACAGACATGTTTTCTATGAATTGGATAATTTTTATAAGTTTTGACTGAACTTAATTAAGGGTTAGGTTTTTAAGGCTCTCTTGAGACATCATTGGGAGATTAATATCTAAAATACGGAGACGTGCTAAGACATTAGGCGTTTTCTACCTTTGCAAAACAAATTCAGAATCAAGGAAAACAAATCAATTTGTTATAGAATATTTAGGAACCTGCATCGAAACTACATCCCGCTTTTTCCCTTGTCAAAAAGTCATTTATTTTAATTTTTGTTTTTATTTACAAAATCATAAATCCTTTGTCTCGTTCACTAAGTAATATTAATTAGGTGAAATTAATTAAACGGTCACTTCCTTGGGTACGATACTCGGACTTCATTGTCTATATTACTTGTACGATCTGGTACACTTGCCAGAATCCCAACAAGTTTTTGGCGCCGTTGCCGGGTAGTGATTCTGTTTTAATTAATTTTGGTACTAATTTAATTTTACTTAGTGTAACTTGGGAATATATTTTTATTTTTCTTTATTTTATTATTATGTAACATGGCTTATTCTCATGATGACATAGAATTTTTCAAATTTATTTTGTCGTCACCTATTCCATCCTGTTATGCACAAAATATTGTTGATGAGATTAAAGTTTTTTATGGTCTTTTGGAGGAGGTGGTACAAAAATTTTCTATTATGGAAGATCAAAGTGTTTCCCTTTCTAAACCCATAGAAAAAAAAAGAAATTGTGCATGATGAGATTGAGGAAGTGAAACAAGATAAATTGAATGATGGGGTGAGTCTAGGGGTTGAATTAAGGTCCACTTTGCATGATGAATTTTCTGCTCTTGCTAAATGTATTGGATTGCATGAATATGTGGAACCCTCAAAAAATTTTCCCTCAATTTACCCCTTAATTTTTCATAGACTCCATGCATGATGAAAAAGACAAGCACCATGTGATGATGCTTGGAGTGAAAAATGCACCATTTGACCCGGGAGGGTTTAAAACTATTTTTAAACATTTGCTCCAACATCATCCGTGCATATTTCCATGGGATCCAGGGATAACTTGTTATTGCTGCATAACATGGAAGTTGTGCTATAGGATTTGGGATCCTGGTGGATTCTCTGTAGTTATGCAGTAGTGTAGGTTTTGATTTTTTTTTAATTGAATAAAGAGTTGGAACTTTCTATACGTGACTACTAATGAGGTGCTTTTAGCATCATTTTTAGTTGTTCATGTGACACAGGTGAATAAGTTTGGGGGAGTCTCCTCCATGGTGCATCAAGAGAAAATATTGTGCTACAAAGGGAAGTTTCCTAACTCCTTGCATTTATTTTTATTTTTATTTTGTAGTGTAGGATTAGAGTGTTGCTTGAGGACAAGCTAACTTTTAAGTTTGGGGGAGTCCAACAAAATAAAAAAAAATTTTCTAGACTTGATGATTTCCCCTAGCTTTGTGTTAGTTATGTCTTGGTAGAAGTAGGTGATTATTCTAGGCTTAGGATTTTCTTTTTCTTGATAGGTTTAGATGTCTGGTTTAGGAATGAAGCTCACTTCTCTAAAATAAACTGCTTGGATTGAATGTGTAATTCTTTTAAAAATTGGTTACTTGGGCAAACTCTTTGAGAATATGTGTTTAGCAAACTGACCTTACCTGTGATATTTTGGGCTTATACACAAAAGGGGTAGTAATTGATAATTGATGACTGAATATTTAAATCCCCATTTCTTTCATGAGTGTGTTCTCTTTTACGATGTGTTCTAAAACTTGACTTGTGACCTTTTAAAAATTGAGAATTGATTGCATGCATGAACATGATTAAGGCACTTAGGTTTGTGTTTTTGTGGCCTCCAACATGTTGTTGAGACATAATGATCCCTTAGTTGCCCACTTTGAGCTTTGAGATTTAAGGATTTTCTTTGGTACCCTACATGAATTGAATATTTTGAGAAGTACCTTTGAAATTGTGAATGAGCAATTAAGTGGAATGTGTAAGTGCTGAGAATTTGTGTTTCTATTTCTCTTCTAAAAAAAATAATAAAAAAAAATTGAAAAGAAAAAGAGAATAGAAATAGAAAAAAAAGGGAAAAAGAAAGGAAAGGAAAAATCAAGTGAATTGAGTATGATTGTGTAATTACCTTATTGCTCATTTCATAATTTAAAAGGGAAGAGTTGTGATTTCATTGATAAAGCCCTTTGTTTATCCTTTTATTCTTTTATCCCACCTGACACTTTTAGCCATGGCCCCGTTACAACCAAATAAAGACCTTATGATTTGTGCATGTTGTCAATAAATTCAGTGGAGATGTAGGTCTATAGTCAAGCTTATGGTAACACATTGTGATTATAGAACTTGAGTGCAGAATTTTAAACTTTGATACACTGAGAGAGATTTGTGAGTTGTGAGTTGTTTGCTAGCCACATTGTTCTTTTGGAGATTGCCCCTCTAACCAGTTTTGATTGGATTATGTGTTTGTGAAGAAAAGTTTTGAAGAAAATGGGTCGAGTTTCTTAATTGGTTGATTTATCTTGATAGAGAAAGTGTTCTTAAGCTGTGAATTTTTGTTTTACTTTTGCCTGGGACATGCAAAATGCTAAGTTTGGGGGAGTGATTTGAGCTCAATATATGATGTTTTTGGATGAATTTTAACCCCCTTTCTTAGTAATTTTAGCTCGTTTCTCAAGTATTTTAGGAAAAAGATGGAAATTGTGCTTGCTAATGTGATGAACGAGATCCTCGAGGATTTTGTATCAATTTGTTGTGAATTTCAGGTTTTAGAGGCTTAATGTGATGATTTATGGAAAAGAAGGAAAAAGCAAGTTTTGGAATCAGGAGTTCGGAGCAAAGTGATCAAAATTAGTGAAGAAAGTGCAGGACTCGCCCAGGCGAGTGGGGTTTTTGTGTTTTAAAAAGAGGGGTTAAATGGCTATTTCTTTCAGTGGAAAACTCGCCCAGGCGAGTTTTATTCTCGCCTGGGCGAGCAACATGCGAGAAAGTGACAATGTTCGCTGTTTTGATCATAACTTGAGCTAAGCTTATCCAAATGAGGCGCTCTATATATCATTTTAAAGATAAGGAAAAGATCTACAACTTTGCCAGAAATAGCCTTGCTCAAATTCGTCCATCATGGGGGTCAAAATCAGTGCCGAAGTTGCTGACAGACACAAATACGGGATTCTTGAAGGATTTTAATGATAAATTCTATTTGTAGATAAGATTCTTAAAGATTAGTTTATTCTAATAGGATCTTATCATATTATATTCAGATTTAGGATTAGTTTTATCTTATCACATTAGATTGGAAATTAGGTTAGTTTTTATCTATATAATAATAGGATTGAGGAGGAAGAGACACTCATACAACTCCATAGAATAATAGTAGATTAGGATTTGAGACTTTGAGAAGGAACAAGGATTGGAGGTTTTTGTGAAGAACACGGAGTAAGCGCAAGGATTCATGGTAATTATTTTTATCATGTTTATTGTGTTTTCCCTTGTAAGTATGAACTAATTCCATCCTTGGGATGTAAGAGTAAATGAATGGAACCTTTTCAATATTTCTAGTAATAAATTAATTTTGTTTTCCGTTATTGAATTCTGTGTTTGATTATTCTTATTTGTTTCTCATGAAAGAAGCTGTTTCATGACTTTTGAAAATCCTTTATGAATAGACATATGAATTTAGGATTTAGTCATTTAATCAAACAGTTCAATTGCATAGGCACAGACATGTTTTCTATGAATTGGATAATTTTTATAAGTTTTGACTGAACTTAATTAAGGGTTAGGTTTTTAAGGCTCTCTTGAGACATCATTGGGAGATTAATATCTAAAATACGGAGACGTGCTAAGACATTAGGCGTTTTCTACCTTTGCAAAACAAATTCAGAATCAAGGAAAACAAATCAATTTGTTATAGAATATTTAGGAACCTGCATCGAAACTACATTCCGCTTTTTCCCTTGTCAAAAAGTCATTTATTTTAATTTCTGTTTTTATTTACAAAATCATAAATCCTTTGTCTCGTTCACTAAGTAATATTAATTAGGTGAAATTAATTAAACGGTCACTCCCTTGGGTACGATACTCGGACTTCATTGTCTATATTACTTGTACGATCTGGTACACTTGCCAGAATCCCAACAGCGGCCCCAAGTTAGCTCCGCTCAGTTGATGCTCAGAGTCGGGGATTACAATCTGAGTATGGTCGGTCCATACCCAGCCGCTTGGAGTACGCTTCCAACCTCTTCCATACTTACTCCACGTGGTGATGTCCATGCAGTACTTCATCTGCCCGTTGAAATACCAGCAACACCGATATGCCAACGAACAGGAGAGAGTAAGCGTTCCGAACGACGAATCGTTGACGGTGTGGAATTACGATAGGCAAAATAATAGGGCCACACAAACACACAATACAGCACACAAAAATCAAGCATATTGTTATCATCATCATTCATTATTATTATTATCATTCTCTTTATCACTTTTCATCCTCTTGCCAACATACTCTCGTTAACACACTCTTTCTTTTTCTTTCGCTCATAATCTTAATTTTTTTCTTATTCAGTCTTTTCAGCTCACATCCTTCTCTTTATTTGGGAAACTACAAAATATCATCACCACATTCTTTCCGTTCTCGGCTATCACTCACGTCTACATCTCCTCGGTCACCCACCCAACCTAGTCGGAAGCAAACAGGAATACAGGACCTTTACCGTGCGAGCATGACAGCTGTCTCAACACACAAATGGTCCCAGACCAGGAGGACTCAGCCTCAATAATATCAATTCATAATAATCATGGCTCACTGCCTCGTAGTGGCAAACAAGATGCCCCACTCCAGTCCCTCTCACTATTATCGATTTGCAATCTAGGGGGCGACAATATGTTTCTAGTGGGCCCGCAGAACTTACCACGGCATTAGACCCAGTCCCCACCACGTTAGTGCGCCACTTGTGGAGTTCGTTCTGCCTAGAAACATACTCTAGACTTCTTGACGTTTCACCGTCATCGTCCTCCCCTAATGCAATCTCCTCCTAAGTATCCGCAGATACTTATGGTATCTTCCTCTCCACTACTTCGCACTCTCATACCTCACCGCGTATGTCTTTTAAAGTCTTTTAATCTTTTTAATTATCCTAAGGTCGGCCCGTCCTTCGTGCAACCCTTCAACGAGTCCCGACCACTAACTTTGCACAGTCTTTCTCTCATCAATTCTCACATAGCACAGAGCTGGGATCACATCACAATCTCAAATCTCATTTCCCAAACTTTCTCACATTCTCAATCTCCTTTCATACTCTTTCCTCAAAACCATCTTTCATAAACTTTCTCAAATACCATTTTATAAACTTCCACAAAACCTCATTTCACCAAGTTTCTAAAATCTCTTTTCATAGCTTTCCACAAAACTTCTTTTCAAAAACTTCTTTGAAATTACCTTTTTATAAGGTTTTTCAAAACCTCTGTTCAAAACATTTTCAAAAGAATTTCCTTTCACAAACTCTTTCTAAAAGTTTCCTCTCACCATTTCTACACGATCTCTTTTCAAAAATCTCTTCGAAAATTTCCTTTCAAAAATCTTTTTCTTTTTGAAAATTTCTTTTCAAAAACCTTTTCAAAAAGTGCTTTTTGAAAACCTTTTCAAAATCACGTCTTTGCTTAGCGCTAGTGGAGGAGCAAGCTCAACTCAACACTAGTCTCAGACTAAAACCAAAAACACAGGAGCCCAGCTCCGCTCAATTCACATCTCATATCAACATCACTCTCCCCAGCTCTGGCTCGTTCTCAGCAATATCATCTCATTCCTTTCCCCAATGTCAACTCTTTCTCTTTTTCCATTACATATTTTCTTTATACTCTTTATTTCTCTTTCATTATGTCTTTTCTTCACAATCGTATTTACTTCGCTTCCATTTTCAGGACGTAACAGATGTCCATCAGCATATTACTCATTTTCATTAACAACAATAAATAACATAAGACATAGTTGAATAAATGTATAAAAGCATGCTATCATTCACATAAACATCATACAACAATGTGGTCTTCGTCACCTTCGTATAAGTGGCCACACAATCACACAATTGCCACTTATACTACTGACTCCAACCACTTAGTTCTGATCTTTGAGATGATACGGAACGTCCTACTAAATCACCTAACTACCACGGTGTCTTAGGAAAGCTTCTCTCTCACCTGAGGTCCAGCTATTAAATGCGTACAGTCTCCGCGTATCCTTTGTGCTGCTTGCTGCCCCAATCCCTTGTCTTTAAGATTCCTCGTACAAGGTGAAAGGCTTCTAGTCCTCTTGAACACTTGATCTTCAATGATTTCCTAGGTTTAGGACTTGATCTCCTCTTCCTCTTCCTTCCCCTACCTTTCGGTCTTTCTTCTAGGGTTAAAGGGGTGGTTTTCTCCTTGATCTTTGGTGAAGAATGGGTGCAATTAGGGAATCAAGGATGTTTGGGTGAAGGACTTTGGATTTTACCCTCTTCTTTCTCTCGTCTCTCCCTCACGGTCTCACTCTCTTCTTTCTACATCTCAAGAGCTTAATGGTGCTCTTGGACTAAGTGTGTTTGTGTTTGTTGTGAAGTGAAGGAAAATGAGTCCAAGCCAACACTCTTCTCACGGCTTTAAGGACAAAGACAAGGGGTGGATAATTTCTTTTTCTAGCCTTAGTTTATGGCGTGAACTTAAGGGCAACTTGGTCCAGCTCAATTGTTGCATGGGAGGTTATTTCGTGGGGGAGACAAGGGTGCAAGGAAGTCTTCCTAGGCATCATGAGTCATACCCCCTAGTTTCCTCCTATTTCCATTTAAACTTCACTTTCTTAATGCTTAAGAAGGTGCGCTTCACTTGGTCTTCTAGTCCTACACTTGGCCGCACCACACACATACACATACATATGCAATTTATTTTCATTTTTCCACATAGCATGAACTCATGTAGTAAGGCACACATTTGACACATATACTTATATCATGCATATACACATTACACATATACATACATGCACATATAATCACATTCATTCACTAATTAAATTTCCACCTAAGTCCAAGTACACATACATATAAAAACCGTACATATATACACATACACGCACGTAGTAAATAATTTTCCTTTAAAATACCAAAAATCAAACACATATTCATAGAAAATAAATCGCCTTTCCAAAATAAATTTCAAGACTTATAACATTATTTCATGAAGTAAATCATTCTTTAAAATCACTCAACACTTTGAAAACGTGAATTAAGCAATTTATTTAGGAAAATACTTGTGATGTCCAAGATCGGAGGCACCACATGAGGTGTTTGGGGGTTGTTGCAGCTGACGAGGGTGACTCCGGTCCTACATATCCCATGAGACGGGAATCAAGCCACACGTAGTTCTTAAGTTTAGAGTGACGTACCTTAGCCCCTAGGGAGAGGGGGACATATATAGGAGAGAGTTGGTTGCCCTAATGGGCTTGCTTGAGGCCCAAGTAGGGCCAGCCTGTAATGAGCTATGAGTGGATGAGCTGTCCTTGTGGATAAGGTGAGACACGTCATCCTGTCCTTGGTGTCGGACTCTGGGAGAGGTGTCGGACTCTAGGTGGTGTCGGACAAGGAAGTCGAACCTTGGTAGGATCATGAGATCGGCCCGTGTCTGATGTCCGTTCGGCCGTTGAGCCTTGAGCTCGGCCCAGAGCATAGAGGGGTGGGAGCATGAGATCGGCCCGTGTCTGATGTCTGTTCGACCGTTGAGCCTTGAGCTCGGCCAAGCATACAGAGGGCCTGCTGAAGGGTCCTCAGGTCCTGAGTGAGGGCCGCGTGGGGCTCGGCTAGGCCGAGTCCACCACATAAGCCCCCCAGCTCGGTCAAGGTTATTTGAGCCTTGCTCCGAGGTCTTGGTTCAGGTCCTTTTCCCAAGTCCACCACATAAGCCCCCCAGCTCGGCGAGACTTTGTGAGTCTCGAGCCGAGTTAGGAGAAAGAAGGCATAGCACTAAGCATCATAGCACTAAGTACCCCCCACCTTCTAGGAAGGGTTTGAGTACTAGTCCACAATCATGTGCTCAAGGCTAGCGAAGGATAGCAAGGTGGGTTAGGAGAAATCGATCCGCCACATAAGCCCCCCCAGCTCGGGAAGAGTCGTAAAGACTGTGCTGAGTTGAGGTCCTTTCTGCGTCGGTCCAATCAGTGCTGAGTCGGTGACGAGGTAGGGATATGCTCGTAGTCGAGGCCTCTTGCTCGGAAGAGTATCGATAATAGCGTTCTTCATGCTTGGATGATGACAATAAAAGAGTAGCCCGATAAGGGATTTTTACACCTCTCTCATCGAGGTATTCCGAGAGTAAAAACTCAACTGGATCGTAACGTTCACCGGGGACGCTGTCGGCAAGATGCTCTCAGCCGAGGTGTACACTCGATCCACGATGTACTCGGAAAGACTGTTTAAGTTTTAGACTGAGCTTAGGGGGAATCTACCACATGGACCTCCCAGCTCGGTGAGACCCATCTCGTACCGAGTTCCAGCGGGGGGATCCGCCACCAGCTCGGTGAGGAACATCTCGAACCGAGTCCGCTCGGTGAGGAACATCTCGAATCGAGTCTGCTCGGTGAGGAACATCTCGAACCGAGTTCCCGCGGGGGGATCCGCCACCAGCTCGGTGAGGAACATCTCGAACCGAGTCCGCTCGGTGAGGAACATCTCGAACCGAGTTCCCGCGGGGGAGTTCCGAAATGGATGAAGGTGGGGTCCGCTTGTGGCCTCGCCGATCTGGCCGGCTAAACGCGAGATCGTGGGCAAGTGTGTAGGAACATGATCCGGAGTGAAATGAGGAGTAAGTCCTCAATGAGAGAGGTGGATGCCGAATTCGGAGACGTTGTGACATCCCATACAAGGAGACAAAGTCGGGAGTCACCTAGTGTCGATATATAGGTTGGCTTCGCATCCTTTCCCTTGCATCACATGCCCTCCACTCGGTAAAGCCCGAAAAGGGCTTGTGCCGAGTACAGTGATCCTTCAGTGCAAGTTATTTTGATTAAACTTGTTGCACATAGTATGTGGTTGTCTAGACCTTTGACTTCGGACGACTTCCCCTGACTAGTGCAGTAACTTATAAGTTTTCCTCTGAAAAAAGGTACTGTATATAAGTGAATGCGGTAAGGATCTCGGATCCACCCACCTTAGCCGAGGTGGGTGTCCTCGGCCCCGATGTGAAAGAGGTTGCTGAGTGAAGTTATGTGAGAACATTTTACAGCAAGCTGTACTTTATCGGGTGTCCCTTGTACACTGTGCATATGAGCCGATCTTATTTAGAAGACGTTGGCTGTACATAGCACCATGCAACATTTAGGTGGCTAGTGCTAAATGAGAAGCTAGTACGTACGCAAATGTGTGTAGCACTAGTACTGACTTACATGCGTGAATGCATGTAAGTGCGGTGACAGGGGGGACCGTTCTACCACAAAGGTAGGGTCGAGATGATAACTGTATGCGCGAATGCATGGATTGACCGTTCTACCACAAAGGTAGGGTCGAGATGATAACCGTATGCGTGAATGCATGAATTGACCGTTCTACCACAAAGGTAGGGTCGAGATGATAACAGCTCGGTAGAAACATGAATTGACCGTTCTACCATAAAGGTAGGGTCGAGATGATAACAGCTCGGTAGAAACATGAATTGACCGTTCTACCATAAAGGTAGGGTCGAGATGATAACAGCTCGGTAGAAACATGAATTGACCATTCTACCACAAAGGTAGGGTCGAGATGATAACAGCTCGATAGAAACATGAATTGACCGTTCTACCGCAAAGGTAGGGTCGAGGTGATAACAGCTCGGTAGAAACATGAATTGACCGTTCTACCATAAAGGTAGGGTCGAGATGATAACAGCTCGGCAGGTGAGATATAAATATGAAATAAAGAGAATAATAGTAGCTCGGCCTCCCTTTTCGATAAACCGCGCAATTTAAAATAGAGAATCTCCGAGCTCAGAAATAAGCATGAATTAAGAAATAATATATGCCTTTGGAATTGTTCACCTTCGAGAAGCCGTGGTGGTCCTGTGAAAACCAAAGAAGATCCAAGCCGAGATGAAAAGTGGGGCCAGTAAGATAATAGAGGCAAACATAGCAGTTCGTCCTAAAAAGATCCAAGCCGAGATGAGAATAGAGATCGTAAGATGGCTTCGTTCAAAATAGAGACAATCGTAGCACCTCGGCCTACCTTTTTTCGACCATCATTCTCCTGAATCTTACATTACATGTAAAATAATAATAATAAGTGATCGACATTAATTTTGACACTTTATGATAATTCATGATAATTAAATAACAACAATGAAAACTGTTGGCAGGCGAGAATAAAACACCGACATAAGAGCAAGATGATTTGAGCAGGTCATACGCAACAGATATGAAAGGGGCAAATACTGAAATTTAAGATATTGTTCACCCAAATAGCATTGTCCACAAAAGATGCATGATTTCAGGTATATCGCATTCAACAGTAGACGACAGTTTTAAACATGGCAGCAAACCAGATGAGAGCATTAAAACATGAAACACGACAACCGGGGAGGCAATGTACATCAATTATTATCATACTATCACAACAGGGGAGGCAGAGATTTAAGGACATTTAACAGCAAGAAGACCAGATAAGCAATTTGTTCAGCAGTACGTCGGGTAGCAACATGTAGAATATCAAATAATAAGCACCGAGTAGAGAAACTATAAGGAAGCAAGTATTAAAAGCATATGTCAGAAATAGTGCACCAGGTAAACCAATATCAAGAAGCATGCAAAGTAAACACATAGAAAGGCGATGAGATAGGAAAATAATATGGGAACTAGGATTTCTTCCCTGATTCAGGTGAGGAGAGGGATGTCGGGTTGAAGTTTTTAGGATTGAAGTATGTCAGATTAGGAGTATGCAGTTCGTCCTTTTCGAATGGGCTTTGTCGATCTTTGAGGTCTGACCTCCGTTTTCCTTAGTGTGATGTCGAGCGAGGGAAACTAGCAGAATAGTCGTCATACTCGGATTAAGAGATCGGCTCGAGTGTGAAACACTGTGCGAGTCTTCCGAAATTACCTTGAAAATCCGAGGAGAGAAGAGTAAACTCGGATTATGATTTTCGAAATCATGTAAATCCGAGGAGAGAAGAGTGAACTCGGATTATGATTTTCTAAATCATGTAAATCCGAGGAGAGAAGAGTGAACTCGAATTATGATTTTCGAAATCATGTAAATCCTAGGAGAGAAGAGTAGTGAGTCGTTTCCGATATTCTAAATGTACGAGATATAAAGAGGGATGACACTGCCGATTTTTTTTTTCTTAAAAAAAACCTGGGCTTGTTGGCCCGTTAGGTAATTGTTGATGCTTTTTTTTTGGAATGGGCCATTGGCCCATTAGGGTTGGAATCCTCATGCAGCATCTGTGCTGCTGCGTTCCCTCTTCTTTGAACAGCATGTGCGGCGGCTGCACTATGGATGGTGTTGCTCGCCAACAGGGATGCGGCGGCGGTGATTCTGCTTGGCGGCGACGACAACGGCGAACAGGGGAGTGACACCATACACCGAAAACGGTGCGCTCCCCAGAATGGCGGTGGTGGCTCCTCGTCACCGTGGCACGAGGATCAGAGGGAGACGGAGGAAAACGCGATCTGAAATGGGAGACGAAGGAAAACGCGATCGAAGGAAAACGCGATCGGAGGAAAACGCGATCGGAGGGAGACGGAGGAAAACGCGATCCGATGCCATTTTTGTTGTGACCGTAGCGCCTCGATGGGGCTGGAGATCGTTGCACGCGCGCCACCATTCGTTTTGAGGAGCAGCAGAGGCGGTGGCTACACTCGCTTATAGTCCTCTGCTGCTCGAAGTCTCTCTTGTCCAACAGAGCAGCGAACAGTGGCAGAAAACGTGAACTTGCAGTATGCTTCTCAAGTCCTGGCAGCGACAGCTGATGGGAATCAGAGAACTTGATAACACTTCACTACATCAGTAATAGAGATTCGGTGACGGCGCATATTGCTTCTTCTTCCCCACTTGACCACACATCTGAACCATGGAAGGCGGAGTTTGCGCTTCATTCACGGTTGTTTGGGTGTCGGTGACGGCGTTGACGACAAGGGGAGCCAACCGATATGCCAACCTCCCTCCTTGTCCTCAGATCGGGGTTACCGCCGACCTCGGGGTCATGATTGAGAGACCGAACGGAGACGAATAGAGGGTTCATCGGGCAGTTGCGGCTGGTTCGTGCGAAGATCAGCAAGCTCCCAGCCCTCAACCACCAGCCCCCCGCAGCAGCACGTTGCTCTTTCTCCTTTTTTTTTTTGGTTGATGATTTTATTTTTTATTTATTTTTCTTTTTTGGAATGTGGATAGGAATCGAAATTTACCGATTCCCACAGACGGCGCCAATGTGATGTCCAAGATCGGAGGCACCACATGAGGTGTTTGGGGGTTGTTGCAGCTGACGAGGGTGACCCCGGTCCTACATATCCCATGAGAGGGGAATCAAGCCACACGTAGTTCTTAAGTTTAGAGTGACGTACCTTAGCCCCTAGGGAGAGGGGGACATATATAGGAGAGAGCTGGTTGCCCTAATGGGCTTGCTTGAGGCCCAAGTAGGGCCAGCTTGTAATGAGCTATGAGTGGATGAGCTGTCCTTGTGGATAAGGTGAGACACGTCATCCTGTCCTTGGTGTTGGACTCTGGGAGAGGTGTCGGACTCTAGGTGGTGTCGGACAAGGAAGTCGGACCTTGGTAGGATCATGAGATCGGCCCGTGTCTGATGTCCGTTCGGCCGTTTGCCTTGAGCTCGGCCTAGAGCACAGAGGGGTGGGAGCATGAGATCGGCCCGTGTCTGATGTCTGTTCGGCCGTTGAGCCTTGAGCTCGGCCAAGCATACAGAGGGCCTGCTGAAGGGTCCTCAGGTCCTAAGTGAGGGCCGCGTGGGGCTCGGCTAGGCCGAGTCCACCACAATACTCTTTCCAAAACACTCTCCTCAAAAATAAATCTATTTAGTATTTTATTTCAGTACGAGGAAATTGCGGGGTGTTACAAACAGTGTGAGACCCGCAATTTTATCCAATTTAATTAAATTATAATATTTCTATTTTTGCCTTTATTTTATTTGGTCAAATTCATTTTAAGGATAATTTGATAGGATTTGTTATTAAAAAGTTGATTTTGATTATATATATATGTGTGGTGGTAATATATATATGTACATTTAACTATAAATTTTTATTTAATAAATGAGAAAAATTATTTTTGGTGTGAAATTATATTTCTTAATATTTAACAAATATTTTATTAAGAAAATTGTATTGGAATGATTTTAACTAAGGTTTTGACAAAAAGTGAAATTTTTGGGTTATAGAACTATAACTTCAAAAATGCATATCTTTTTAACCGTAAGTCAAAAAATTTCATATGATATATGAAATTGATCGTATTAAAATGTAGTATTTTTTTTGGTAAATAAAAAAATGCATTGCCAATGATCAACTTAAGAAAACATATAAAAGGCAATCATCAGGACTCTAGCCACCTTCTAGGAAGGGTTCTAGGCCCAAATGATCCCAAAAAAATAACCAGAAAAAATTACAAGACCTTTAGGTCCATACCCTTATTTTATTAAGCAATAAACTAATAGGCCCATTACTTCGAGCCTTATTGTTTCTACAGAACCAAACAATCTTCGTTGCCAACTCATTCTGAAGCAGTGCAAAAACTTGATGAGGTTGCAGAGCTTGATGGCTGAATATACGCCTGTTCCTCTCCCTCCACACCCCATAGACACAACCAGCAAAAACAGCCATAATCACCTGTTGTTTCTTCTTGTTCTTGAACCCATAATGTATCCACCGCAACCAATTTGGGAACTTGAATTGAGAAACCTCCACACCTACCCAGTTTCCAGCTTCCTCAATCAAATGACGGCTCCATGCACAATCAAAGAACAAATGACTACTTGTCTCCTCCGCTCCTGCACACAGCTCACACAGAGGTGACGCTTGTAGGAATGGTAGATTATCCTTTGTCCTCAAGCTGTCATGAGCCAAAAACCAGAGGATGAAGCTGTGTTTCGAGACGCTCACCGAATTCCAGATAAGACGATGATGATTGAAAACTTGCAGCTCACCAATAAGGTACTCATACCCTTCCTTTATTGAATATTGTTGCTGATTTGCAATTAAGTTCTCAAATAAGTCGCTTAGTCTGTTTCTAGCTTTTAAAATCTGTTTCCAATGCCAATTAGAGGCTTGAGAAGGTTGCATAGCTTGAAAGCTCACCCTTTTTAAGTAGACTGCATTAATCCACCTAAGCCATAGTGAGTTCTTGTTACTAGCTATATGCCAGGCCTGATTCCCCAAAGCTGCTATATTCCAAACATGCATGTTATGGAAACCCAGCCCTCCAAATTTTTTATCTCTGCACACCATTGACCAAGCTACCTGCGCCTTAGCTCTCCCTCTTTGATCTTTGCCCCATAAGAAACCTCTGCATAGTTTTTCAATTTCTCTAATAACTGTCTTTGGAATGATGAAAGTAGTTGCCCAGTAAATATGCATTGACATTAAAACAGATTGAGTTAGCTGAGCTCTTCCTTGGAAAGAGAGATTCCTAGTTGTCCACATAGTAATCCGCTTAGTCACTCTCTCAACCAAGCTCCGGCAAATTGCCACACTCCATTTCTTTGCTGTTAGGGGAAGTCCCAAATAAGTAAATGGGAAAAAACCCCTTCTGAACCCTGTCAAATCAACTATCTTCTGTTCTAAATCACCATTCACACCAGCTAGGAAGATCTGGGACTTAGATTGATTAGCCCTTAGACCAGAACTTGTAGCAAATTCATTAAAAGCCTCCACCAGAATTCCCACACTCACTTCTAATGCTTTGCTGAAAATCATCAGGTCATCAGCAAAAGCCAGATTGACCAATCCTACCCTTTTACACAAAGGGTGAAATTTGAAATCCCTTCCTTTAGCAGCAGCCAGAAGTTTCCTGGTTAACATATCCATAACAATGACAAATAAGAAGGGAGACATTGGGTCCCCTTGTCTTATTCCTCTGGAGCTAGTGAATCTATCATGAACTCTGCCATTATTCACCAACTTGAAAGACACTGTTCTTACACACACCATTACCCAGTCAATGAATTTCTTTGGAAACTTTACAGCTATCATACTGGCCTGTAAAAACTCCCAACTTACACTATCATAGGCTTTCTTCAAATCTATTTTCATTAGGCATCTTGGGGACACATTTTTCCTCCTATACAATCTCAATAGATCTTGAGTTATAAGAACATTGTGAAGAATAGATCTATCCTTTATAAAAGCAGCTTGGTTGTCATGAATCAATTCAGGCAGACAAGCTTGTAACCGGTTACAAATCAACTTAGAGATAGCTTTATAAATCACATTGCAACAGGCTATGGGCCTAAAATCACTAACATAGTTAGGACATTCAGCCTTAGGAATTAGGACCAATAAAGTTTGATTTACCTCCTTTAGAAGCCTCCCATTTCTGAAAAAATCCTGGACAGCCTCCACAACATTTGAACTGATAACAGGCCAAGCAGCTTTATAGAAAGCAGCACCATATCCATCTGGCCCAGGAGCCTTATCATCCCCCATTTGGAAAAGACAGAGTTTTATCTCCTCAGCCTCAACAGGTTTCAAAAGAGCAAATTGCTGGGAAGGAGTAAGCACCCTCCCTTGTTGAATATCAATCTCTGGAATGCAGCAATCTGTTCTTTCACCTTTCAACAGATCCTTAAAGAACACTTCAAAGGCCTGCACTATGTCAGCCTGCTGAGTTAAGACTCTTCCCTCATTGTCTTGTATCCTCAACACTCTGTTTCTATACCTTCTTTGCCTGATGCTTTGATGGAAAAACTTTGTGTTCAAGTCCCCTTCACAAAGCCAATCCTGCTTCGCTTTCTGCCTCAAGAACATAAGTGCAGCCTGATACACCTCTGAATGCTCCTTCCTAGCTTCCTTTTCCATTTTCTGAAGATGATTATTCAAGGGGTCTAGCTGAAGCATATCCTGAATAGAGTCAAGTTTCTTTCTGGCCTGAATTTCTCTCATGTCAATGTCTTTGTATTTCCTGTTATTTAACTCTCTCAGCCCTGGCCTAATGTTGTCCAAGTTTCTCATTAGTCTGAACATAGCAAAATCTTCACCCTCCTGCTTCCAAGTGCTTCTAACAGTGTTGATGAACTCACTATCTCGAGTTAAGTGATTCAGGAACTTAAAAGAATGCTCCCTTCTGATGATAGTGTTGGCCTAGTGAATAATCATAGGACTATGGTTAGAAACACCACAGTTCATGAACTCAGTGTAAGCTTCAGGCCATGTAATACACCACTCACTATTCACCAGGGTTCTATCTAGTTTGCTTGAGATTGCATCCACCCCATCCTGTTTGTTTGTCCAAGTGTAAAAACAACCATTGCATTGCATATCCTCTAGTTGGCAGTGATAAACCATGTCTTTGAAGTCCTGCATTTGGTGTACATCCAGAGAAAGTCCCCCAATCTTCTCTTGGTGATTTAGACAGAAATTAAAATCACCCATTAACACCCATTTTTCCTGCACACCATCCCCAATCTCCTTCAAATCATGCCAGAATGTCCCTCTTCTATCACTATCATTATGAGCATAGACAAAGGTAATATAGAACACTGTTTGATCAGGAACATAAGTTACCTTGCAGTGAACATACTGACTAGAGTGACTCTCCACCTCCACATCATACATGTCTGTTTTCCAAACCACCCAAATTCTGCCAATAGGGTGATCATCTAAATTAATAAAGGACCCCCAGCCAGCAAACATCTTATTTTTCACCACATCAAATGAGTTGGCTCTAAGTTTATTCTCAAGTAAAGCAAAAATACCTATACTACAGTTATTAATCAGACCTCTAACCTCTTTTTGTTTTAGGGGTTGGTTAATTTCCCTTGTATTCCAAGCTCCTATATTATCCATTAAGGATAAGAGCAGAACTCTCCCCTTTATACAACTTTCCTTGAGCCTTTCTTCTTGTCATAACAGGAGTTCAATCCCCCTCCTTTTGATTCCCTTCCTCAATCTCAGGCTGCCTACTTGTGACATCATCAGGTTCAGAATCCCTAACCACAGAAACTGATCCCTCAACACACTGAGCTTCTAATACTTCTTTCACAGCCCTAGAAGCTGATTCAATGTTTTCCACAGGTGTCAATCCCTCTTCTAATTGTTTATTCAGGTTAAGAGCCTCATCCACCTTCTCAGTATCTTCTCTTGAGGGTTTTCTTTTTTCTATCCACACCTTCTTGGTCTTCTTCCTGCAAGATTTACTATCATGTCCATACATGGAACATGATGCACAGAGCACTGGTTTCCATTCATAGTCTACTTTCTGAGCTATGATGTTTTCCTTCTCATCTTCAAAAAATACCTCCTCTGGCAGAATAGTTGGATTAACCTCTACTAACACCCTGGCATAACTGATGTGGTTCCTTTCTTTTGTAACATTATCAACCATTATTGGGGTGCCCACAAGGCTTGCAATCTTACTCAGGGCTGGCACCCCCCAGAACTTAAGGTTTAGATTTGGTAACTGTATCCAAACAGGAACAGTTGAGAGGAAGCTTTTAGTCACAGGTTTCCCTGTACAGGGTGCAATAATCAGGGGCTTTCTATCAAAATGGTAGATTCCTACATCAAGAACAGCATTCACTGCCTCAATAGTGTTAAACCTAACCACCATAGTGCCATCACCATTCATAAGCACCTTGTCAATCCCATGATGTCCCCAAATTTTCCTAATGTATCCATTGAGCACAGCATATGGGGGGCGGGCACCAAGCACATAGCACACGATTGCCTGTTTCCAATAATGTTCTTCACTTTCAATATCTGTTACTGTTATTTTACCCACTGCCACTCCATCCTTTATTTATGGCTTTACAAAGTTCAATTTGTCTCCTGCATTTCGTAATTTTGATATGTCAAAATTATCCCATACAGATGCTTTTTTAACAACTTCTACTATGTTTTCTTTCGCAGTAAGGCTAGGAGCATCAGGCTGTTCTTCATTAGGCTCATCAGCAGCCTTGGGTTCATCAGCAATAGCCTTCCCTTTGATTTTGGATCGGAGTTCATCTAGTTTTTGCAAGATTGACGCCGCTTTCTTGGGGCTTAAGGCATTAATGTCTTCTAAGTCTTCATCATCAATGTGTTGGAGGTCGAGAGTCTTTGGTATTTTTGTTGGGGTAGGGGTGTGGGGTGAGGGAGACTTGGGTGGGCGTCCTTTCTTTTTAGCCATGGTGGCTAGCGGCGGCGGTGAACAACCACCGCTAGTCAAGAGAAGGAAACCACTGTAAAAAACCCTAGCAGAGAAAAGTCAACCAAGTCAAACCCTTTTCCTTCTCTATAAAAAAAATGTAGTATTTGAATATGTGAAAATTAAATTTTTATTTTGGCATCTACGAAAAAGTACTGTACAGTAGGAAAAAAACGAATTTTTGGTATTTTTAACTTAGAAAAATTATTTTGGAGCATAAAATAAATTATTGGACTATAAAATAATTTTATTTTTATATTTAAATATTTATCTAAATGCCTACTGGTTGCACCGTCCAAATATTAGCATTTTTCTAATTTTTTTTCTGAATTATTAAAATGAAAGCTTTAATGTGATTGGTCAATTATGTGGTGAATTCAAAATGGACCAATGGAAATTTTTCTCTTTATTTTTTTATGTGTGCACCGTCCAAATATATTAGGAGGGAGAGAGGAGAATTTTCTGAAAATTGTGAGGAATCATTCTTAAGTTAATAAGCCATAGGATTTAGAAGAATTTCATTAATGCATGTGTGTGTTTCAATGTGGGAATTAAAATTGCTGACTCACTATGATGAAGGGGGGACGAATTTGGGATCAGATTGGAGGGGGAAATTTGCCTTCTCTTCACCTATAAATAGACCATCACACCTCTCACCATTTCACACACACTACTTGTTGTTATTTTGAGAAAAAAAAATATATTCCAAGGGAAAAGAGAGAGGGGGTGGCGAGTTGATAGAGAAAGAGGAGGAAAATTTTCTCACTTTGGGGAAGTCATTTAGTTTAAGGAAGAGAGGTAAATCTAAACTTATGTTTTAATCTATTTTCATCTCTTCTTCTATTGTTATTAGAATCTCTAATTCTTTTTATGATAATAAGAACTAAAAGGGACAAAAAGAAGTTGTTTAAAGAGAATAATCTCCCCTTTTCTTTGGCCTTGAGATGACCGAATTTTGTAGCATAATAGGAAAATAGTATTCTGAAATTTTTGTGTTCTTAAAATGTAGGAATTGGTATTTTATAAAAATTTTGTATTTGTTTGAATTATTTTATTTCTTTTTGTTTGGATTCAAAATGAATGTATGTATAAGGAATGGAAACTAAATAAGTGTAATGTATTATTTGAAGAAAAGAAAAATTTGTCTTTTGCCTTGTGTTATTTTTTTGGTCGTGATATATATATATATATATATATATATATTAGGTGGTAGTTGTTGTTAATATGTGTATAATGGTTATGTGACTTATTTCTTAAAAAAAAAGAGTGTGAACAAATGGAAGATTATTTGATCTCTGGATTTTTATGGTGCTAACAGTGAAGTATAATTGATTTTGACTAAAAGTTACAAATTATTTATAGTAGTTTGTTTGGTAATTGTAGGAGTAAGTGGGTAATTTTTATCTTGTGTTTGTGTAAATATATGACTATGTAGTTAGTAAGCATTGTAAATTAGTTGTTGTACAAAAAGTAATTTTCCTTAAAAAGTGATTATTTTTATGTCAAAGTAATTATTTTGAGTATATGAAATTATATAACTAAAGTATATATGTGTTTGAAAATTTAAAGAGTACTTTCTTATGTATATAACTATGGCCGAATTAATTGAAGAGAAAAACAACAATGTTTGATATTTTATGATTGTTTGATGTGAATGAATGGTTATTAGTGTGTATATGGAATAGATTATGTATTCTGATAAAAATATATTTTAGTTATGGAAATTTTCTTAATGCTGAAAATTATCATTTTATTAAGATATAAGACCCCAAATGATTATTTTATGTGTGTTAGTAGTGCTTAATTTATATGTAATTGTTTAAGTATGTTTGCTTTATTTTCTTAAGATAATGCAACAAAATATGGTGACTGTCCAGCAAACTAATATGCTTTATTTGAATCATATTTAATCATTTTATTATAATAGCACTTGTAAAGAAAATTTAGGAAAAGGTGGCATGTGTTTTCAATAAACCGTTTAGGAAAATTGATTTTTAAGAAATAGTGTATATGCTGTCCAAGATTCTAAAATAGTTGCATCAAGGATAGAAATTATTTTGAAAGAAATTGATAATGTGTACTTTATGCTAAGATCTTTATTATAAGTATTTAAAAATTTAAAAGGAAGTATAAAAGTGATTTTGTGAATGTACTGATGCTTAAAAGTGATTTTTTTTTGTGTATTGTGTATAGTCTGTAATTTAATTTCATTAACGATAGAGAAAAAGTATTTTGAACTTTGAATACTTGAGTTTATATTCTTATTGAGTTATATGTGTTTATGACATGATTATGCAAAAAATTGTTTACTGCTTGAATTGATAAAAAATGTGCATCAAAGAAAAATACTTAAAATCATGTTGTATGAATAGTCTGGAAATGGTAGTTGTTATAAGGTGCTTGAAAGTGGGATTTGTGGTAAAGGAAAAATTGAGATTTATTTTTAAGATGTTATGATTATGTTTTAAAAGTTATATTACGATTGGAAAAGATTTTCATGATTTAAAAGCTAAAGAGAAAAAGTGATTTCCTGATACAGTAGTCTGTGTTTGATTTTCAAAAGGGTTTTGATTTTTTTAAAGGAAGTAAATTATTTTCTAAGAGTTTATAGATTTTCAAGATGTCAAGGATTTTTAAGAAAATAGTGTGTCCAAAAGTTATAGTAATTTTTAATTTTAAATTGGTATAGATATTTATAGAGCTATTTTTGTAAATGTGGTTTGATTAAAGGTTTGCAAACGGAAAACAATAGCGCAACTGTGAATCAAGCGGATCTTAATCCTTTCACATCATACCAAGGTGAGAGAGTAGCAACCTTTAGACATAATGGCACCATGATAATCATTAGGGCGATTTCGACCATCTCAAAAGTCGGAATCCGAGTTACGTGTCGAGACACGAGACGACAATTGGTTGTGTATGTTTAGTCGTACTTCGTGCGATAGTAACTTCATTTGTATGATATTGTTATGACTATATTATGTTATGCTATTATGGAAATAAGTATGAGGTGTTGTCTAATTGAGTTTGGAAATGATAATGAATATGTTGTAAATGTTCCAAATGAGGTTGTGTAATTGAGAAATATTGTGATATGAGTTATGAAAGATTATTGTTGGAAATTAAGAGTTTATGATCATGGGAATGTTGGAAGGAACAAGACTTTGTATATTTGATATTGTTTTGAAAAATAGAATCTGAAAATGATTAACTTTGTGACAATGCGAAGATAATTCTTGTGTACAGTGATGGTGCATCGTGGCACATTGACTTGTAATTATTCCCTTTAAGTGACGAATCACGTGAATGGTTGTGCCGTGATTATGTCTTGTGGATTCCACTGTACAATAGGGAGTTTGCTGTGGTCCCTTAGAGGTTGAGGCCCGTTAGAAGCGCCGCTTAGAATGGGTCGACCAACTTAGGATAATAAAAGACTTAAAAGATTTAAAATACTTTAAGCTTAAAATCCTTTCTAACTACGTTGAGAGAGAAGTAGTGGAGAGGAAAGATACCGTATACTTGGAGGTCGTGCATCCCTCCAAGTGGTGATTGTGATAGGGGAGGGCAATGATAGTGACTCGTCAAGAAGCCTATGAGTGCTTCCCTAGGCGGAACGATGCTGCAATGATCAAGGTCACCTGCTGGGCGTTGATCGTAGTAAGGACTGCAACGCGAACTAGGGATAGAGCTGTCGCCCCCTTGAACAAATCCTAGATGGTGTAGAGGGAATCCGAATGGGACTAGAAGCCATTGTTTTTATGAAATGATGAATTGATATTGTATTTTGTTTGTTGGCCAACTTGCGTGGTTTCAGCTGGTACATACCCCTTGGCTTTGATGTCAGCAAGGTGATTTAGGTCCAATATATAGTGATTTGAGCATGATTTAGACTCCCTTTTACTATGTATTTGGCTTGTTTCTCTAGCAAATTTAGGACTTTCTAGTAGATTTTAATTATTTTTAGTAGTTTAGGGTCCTTTAAAAGTTTTGATCCGTTTGTTAGTGTTTCAAGTACTTTTTGGAGCTTAAATGGATAAAATATTTATGGACCTGAAAAGAGGACGAAAAGATCTTGCAAATGGAAAAGAACGGAGCAAAACGGAGTCGGGAACTACCCCGCGCGCCTGAGGCGCGGGGACGGGTGCACCTGAGGCGTGCCTGTATGGAAAAACACAAATTATCAGACCTGCGCGCCTGGGGCGCGAGGTCGCGTGCGCCTGGGGCTCGCGTATCTGCTGAGGCCCAATTTGACCAGATTCTGAACAAAGTAGAAGAAGAGAAGTCTAATTTGGCTTCATATCTTAGATTTTGTCAGAAATTAGAAGATAAACATGGACCTTATCTGCTAGATTTAATTAAGATTTATTTTAGGATTTGTTTTACTCTTTAAATAGAGGATTTGTAAATAGTTTTCGGTAGGTTTTGAGATCATAGAATTCAATTAGGATTAGAGGGAGAGGTTAGTAACATCTATTGAGAGCAAGGAGGCAAGGCACAAAGATTGGAGATCATCACTACAAGAGTGATCTGCGTGAGGATTGAAGGTCTCTTGGAGAGTTAACCTGTATTGTCTATTATATGAGGTTTTCTCTTTGCTTCTGTTTTCTTTATTTCTATATGTGTAACTAAAACCTCTTGTTAGGAACATGGTGTAAATTGTATGGTGTAACTTATTTTAATTTATGATTTAGAGTTTTCCTGTTTTTAATTCATGCGTTAATTGTGTTTTTATTGCATACATAAACCTAATCAATTTATGTTTTGGATCTCTTTATTCCAACGAAAGTTAGGAATTTTGAATAGGCCTTGCAATTAACGGTATAATCAGTTTAGTTATAGAGATATGATTAAATGATTATTGACTTGGTAATTCCCTTGTGCTGAATTTGATATTTTCTAATATTGTAATTTGTTGAGAGATCAAGGATTAAGTATTTAGAGAATAAGGGTAATGTTAGAGAGATCTAACTATTGCTATTTGAGAGGAATTGTCCATGAATCTAAATTATAATTGAATAAGTGAATCATACAACGAAACCACGTTCCTAACCTTTTTCTATTGCTTTCTATACATCTTATCTCCTCAATCTTTTTATTTTATTTTAAATTCTCCTTCTCCTTCTGAAATTCAATAACAAGTTGCATTAATAATTACGAATTGGTGAAAAGTTATTAGAAACAATTTGCAATCCCCGAGTGGAACAATACTCACTTGCTATCTATATTACTTGTCGACCTAGTACTCTTGCTAGACATACAACAAGTTTTTGGCGCCGTTGCCAGGGATTGAAATTCGATTCTAATTTCTTTTCGGTACTTTTTGTAATTATTTGGGTAATTTGTTCTTTTTGTAATTTGTTTTGTACATAAGCAGTAGTGTAGGTTTCAATTCTTAGGTAGTTGTTATTGTAAAAAAAAAAGATAAAAAAAATTTGAGGTACACACCTCGTGCGCCCCAGGCGCGCCAGGCTGTGCAAGATCAAGTTTGGGGGAATTTTTCTAGTTTCCCCAAAGGGGTGCAAAAGTTCAGTTTTGGGGTCAAATTCTGATTCTACCATCTTATCTCTTAGGATTAGATTTATCTTTATCTCTAGGAATTATTTTTTTGTTTATTTTATTTTTAGCAATAGATATTTTTTTTTATCTTTTTTGGTAGAAGAAAAAATTCTATTACCCAGGACTATTTTTTTGGGACCATTTGGGCTTTAGAACCCTTCCTAGAAGGTGGCTAGAGCCTTGTTGGTTGCCTTTTACGTGTTATAATTTGTTCGTTTGGTAATGCATTCTTTTTCTTTACCAAAAAAAAAATTCTATTACCACAAACTGAAAAAAAACATCATCCACACTCTTAGGTAGTCCTGCCACCTTCTAGGAAGGGTTCAGAAAACAACCTAAAAGGCTAAAAAGTTCACAGATTAAAGGCCACCTTCTATGAAGGGTTCCCCTAATCCACAAACTAATGGAGTTCAATACAAATTTTTTGGACCAAACCTCTGTCTGGCCATAATTTAAAATTCCTAATACAAAAAACTACTCTAATTGCAAATTCTTTTTTAATTTGTAAGAATAATTGTTGGGGAGAATTAGACCTATTAGAAAAAGATCTAAGGTTTCTTTCCTTCCAAACGCAATAAATCACAACCACACACATGGCCCAAACGAGCTTCTTCATCTTCTTCCCACAGATCGCGTACAAAACCCAGCGCTTCCATCTATTGAACTTCAAAGGGAAATTCCAGAGACCAAGCCAATGCATGCACAACTTGAGCAAAGCTGCACTCCAGGAGCAGTCAAAGAACAAGTGAGCGATCGATTCTGCATTCGCAAGGCACAAACTACAACAATTCGGTATGTAGCTCCACACCATTCTATCTCTTGTTAATAATCTACCATGCATTACTAGCCAGCTTATGAATGAATGCTTAGGAACATTAACTCTATTCCACACGATTTTGGCCATAGGAAAAGGGGGTAAATTCCTCTTCAGAAATCGATACCCTTCTTTAATAGTATAAACTCCATCTGAGCTCCCAATCCAGCTATCGTTTTGAAACCTCACCTTTAACTTGTCCCTGACCTTTAAGAGTTGCTTCCAATGCCAACTCTGCCCTTGAACCCAAGAACAGTCCCAGAAAGATTGATCTTTGATGTAGTAGGAGTGAATCCAGCGAACCCAAATACAATCCTTCTTCATAGCAATACACAAAATCTGTTTACCCAGGGCAGCATAGTTCCACAATCTGCAATCATGAATTCATAGGCCACCATTCCTCTTCTCCATACAAACTGATGACCAGGACACCTTAGCTTGATAGTGGGAATCATCAGACTTATTCCATAGGAAACCTCTGCAAAGTCTTTCAATCTCCTTGATCACTGCCATAGGAATAATAAAAGTGGAAGCCCAATATATGTGAAAGCTCATAAGCACAAAATTGATTAGACAGGCTCTGGCTTGATAGGATAGATTTCTAGATTTCCAATAATTTATACTCCTCATAACCTTGTCCGCCAATACTTGGAAAGTGTAGGCATTCCATTTCCTAGAGGAAAGAGGGATCCCCAAATATTTGCAAGGAAAGCACCCTCTCTGGAATCCAGTAATCTCAATTAGTTGCTCCTGAACATCCTAAGATATTCCTGCCACGAAAATGCTTGATTTTTCTGGGCTAATCTCCAAACCTGACCATATAGTAAATTTGTGAAGAGAATTCTTCACTATCTCCACACTAGATTTTTGAGCCTTTCAAAAAATCATAAGATCATCAGCAAAGGCAAGGCTAACCAATCTGATTTCCTTACAAGCTGGGTGAAACCTAAAACTCCTTGTAGAAGAGTCTAGGGATAAGCATCTAGTACAGGTTTCCATAGCTAGAACAAACAACAGAGGGGACATAGGATCTCCTTGGCGAATGCCCCTAGTGCTCCAAAACTTATCTCCCTGCTGCCCATTAATGACTAGAGAGAAAGAGACAAATTTGATACAAGCCATTACCCAAGTAATAAACTTTGAAGGGAATTTTAAGGCCAGGAGCATAGCCTCAATAAAATCACATTCAAGTGTGTCATAGGCTTTTTTTATATCCAGTTTCATCATACACCTTGGAGATACCCTCCTTCTGCCATACATTCTAAGCAACTCCTGGGACAAGAGAATATTTTCCAATATACTTCTGTCCTTAATAAAGGCATTTTGATTGTCTTGAACAATATTAGGTAGTACAGAAGCAAGTCTAGAGCTCAAAATCTTAGAGATACATTTGTAAATAGTGGAGCAACAAGCAATAGGTCTAAACTGAGTTACCTTTGTAGGGTCATCAACTTTAGGGGATCAAAACTAGATTAGTATGATTCACTTCTCTGAGCAGAAAACCAGATATGAAAAATTCTCTTATAGCTTCACACATATCTAGTCCAATAGATTCCCAAGCAACCTGAAAAAACCCTGAGCCAAATCCATCAGGACCTGGGGCTTTATTTTGATTGATTGAAAATAGAGCAATCTTTATCTCCTCATCAGTAATAGGCTGAATAAGAGATAACTATTGCCCCAAATCAAGACACTTCCCTTGATCAATAACATCCTGGTCAAACATCACACCTCTGCTTTTGCTAAGAAAAAGGTTTTGATAGAAATTCTGAAAAAGGCCCTGAATGTCTTTTTGGTCAGTAACTGGCTCCTCTCTTTCATTCATGATTCTGAGAATCCTGTTTTGATAGTTCCTTTTCCTTATAGCATCATGGAACAGCTTTGTATTGCTGTCCCCCTCCCTCAGCCAATCAACTTTAGCCTTTTGCTTTAAAAACAACAAAGCCTCAGTCTGAATCTTGTTATACTGCTGGCTAATGTCTTTTTCATCAGCTACAAGCTTAGGGTTCAAAGGATCCCTAGACAACTCTGTCTGAATAGCCTCCAATCTAACTCTTAATTCAGCTTCTCTCTCATCAACATTAGAAAAATACTTTTTGTTCAGAATGGATAGAGGCTTCTTAAGATCTCTGAGCTTCTTACACAATACAAACATCTTACTACCTGTATACTTTCTCAGCCAAACCTGTTCAACAATACCCTTGAACTCCTGATGCTTAGACCACATATTAAAAAATTTGAAAGAGTTCTTGATGTTACCTGCTGTTGTACCCCAATCTATTAGGATGGCAGAGATCTGATAATCCAGGGGTAGTAAAATTTGCATAAGCATTAGGCCAAACCCTGCACCATTCCAAATTCACCAAAGCCCTGTCTAACTTTGACACAATTCTATCAGCTCTCATTTGCCTATTAGACCAAGTATAATAGCAACCTGATTGCCTCATATCAAGCAACCCACAAGAGTCAACACAAGACTGAAAATCTCTAGCACTGTTTAAGTCCAGATAATTCCCCCCCAGATTCTCTTGCTCAGATAAACAAGTGTTAAAATCACCTATTACAATCCATGGAACTTTAATAAATTGATGAATCCCACAGAGCACTTGCCATAATTCCTTTCTCTCTTGATAGTCATTATCAGCATACACAAAAGAGGCATGAAAGACTTGCTGAGTTTGAACCACAGTGACAAAACAATGGATATATTGGTGAGATCTTTCCACCAATTGGACATCATAGCAATCCCTTCTCCACATAACCCAAATTCTCCCAACATAACAAGTATCTAAATTATGGATAGAACCCCACCCATTAGCAATATTATTATAAACATGCTGAAGAGCATTATCTCTCAGCTTATTCTCAAGAATAGCAAAAAGTCCTACCTTATTCTTCCTAAACAGCTCCTGAACCTGTTTTTGTTTTCGAGGGTGGTTCAGCCCTCGAATATTCCATGCACCAATACTATCCATTAGGGGGATGAGTGGAAGATTCCCCTCTCTGATCCCTATGGTTGACTTTACTCCTTGTGACTATAGTAGTCCAGCCATCTTCAGCAATATCCTTGCCTTTACCTCTAGTTACAACTTGGTTATTATTGGTGAGATCATTGATAACCTTATCAGCCTCTGCTAGGCCTGCCTCAACATTCTCTTCAGGGACAATGCCCCTTTCCACATTCTCTTTTAGTTTCAGGGCCTCATCAATCTTATTAATCTCCTCTTGTGATGGCTTATTCTTCACAACCCATTGTTGTTTAACCCCTTTTTTACACATTTTGGAATCATGACCATAGCATGAGCATTTGGAGCATAGAGTGGGTTTCCATTCATACACAACTTTTTGTGAAATCAAATTTCCCTCATCATCTTCAAAATGCACTTCTTCAGGAAGAGTAGCAGGGTTAACCTCAACAAGTACTCGTGCATAACTAATTCTGTTCTTCTCCTCTGACACCTTATCAGCCATGATAGGGGTCTCCACCAAACTTGAGATTTTTCCTAAGGCAGAAGCACCCCAGAATTTCAAGTTTAAGTTAGGCAGCTGTACCCAAACAGGGACCCTATCTAGAAAACTTTTCATCACTGGTTTCCCTGTCCAAGGAGCTATGATAAGGGGTTTTCTATCAAAGTGAAAAATCCCCACATCAAGAACATTATTCCTCCCTTCTTCATTGTTAAATCTCACTGTAGTGTCCTTGAACACTATATGTCCTTAACCCTCTAAGCCCTCAAGATTATGGCAATCAGGAGTTCAAGAGAGGATCAAGTGTTTATCTGTGACCTTACGGTATTTCTGCAGTTCCAGTTGGGAAAAGCAGGTTTTCCCTTGTCAACCAGTGTGTGCAGAGTGTCGACTTAGGGATGAGAGTACGTACTTGAAACTTTAGCTGTTATGAGCTATTTATAGGGTTTGGAGGAGGCTGATATGGGCCATATGGGCCTTGTATCAGGGTTGAGCTGAGCTAGGATTCTATGAGATAATATCGGAAGTTTATGCTCTTAGAATCTGGATAAGATCAGCTCAAGATCTCATGTCTAGGCTGTTAGCGAGAATCTAGGAGAGATTTGCGGAAGGGATAGGAAGCCTTGGTAAAGACTGAGTCCATCTACCAGCTGACGTTATGTCTCGGCCCTAGAGTCCCGAGCCGATGGGTTGAAGACCGTTTGTGAGGCTCGGCCCCATCAAGTCTGAGCCTGGTCCTTTAGCGCGCTTGGAGTCAACAAGTCCGAGCGAGGGACGTTTGTGCTGAGTAAACCGAGGGAAGGGTCCTTGAAGAATCCCTTAAGTAAGACTTAGTCCTTATACGGTCGGCAGACCCTACAAGCCCCCAGCTCGTAAGACTTTATAAAGTCTGTGACGAGGTAACATGTGTTTAGGGTCGGACCTTCTGGATGTCTTAGTTGGAACGTGCGACAGCTGTTCGAGGTGACGTTTCAGTTTCTCTAGGTACGACGCGTTCTCTTGTAAGTTGTGCCAAATCATTGCAATTTTTGAAATTTGAAAAAGTGCCTTTTGAAACCGCCACGTCTCATCCAACGAGTGGTTGCATGGGTTAACGGGCTTTCGGCCCAAATGCGTATCATGGAAGGAAACTGAAAAGTTTTCATTAGTTCGAATCCTCTCAGCCTCTTACTACCCTTATTCATTTTTCCTTTCTTCACTCCAGAGTCTTCTCAAATCAGAATCCCTTTATTCTCTCTTCCCAATCTCCTTCCCACTGTCTCCGCCTTCAAATCCACAACATTCTATCATCTTTTCCAGCAACTGAAATCAGGTAACCTCCTTTATTCTTCTTATTTCTTCTTCTGCGACTTCTTCATTTTGTGCGATTTCTGCTTTTTTGTAAAAGGGGGTTTTGGTTCTGGGTTTTGCAGGGATTGTGAATTTTAGGAAATTTCTGGGTTTTGGGTTTTTGTCCTAAGTAAGCTGTGTTTAGGATTCGTTGCCTTTAGACCATGAGAGGATGGAGAGGTTTGAGAAGAGTTTATCGCGAACTCTGCAGGAGATTAGGAGATGAACCTTCTAGTGATAGTGATTCGAGTTCTTCAAGTTTTTCTGGTTTTTCTGGGAATTCTGGGAATGAGGGAAATTTTGATATCGATGATTCTATACACCCTTCTACTACTCCCCCAACTAATCAGGGATCCACCGAGGTAAAACCGTTAGCTGTAGAATATCCATCGAATCCCGCATATAAGAATAAGTGGTTGTTAGCTTACAGATTTGCCGAGCGTCGAGCCCAAGTTAGGCTTAGCCCCGACCCTGACACCAGGGGGAAAGAACCTTTGGAGAGTCCACCGGGGGAGGGGGGAAAAGGTCCAGGGCTCGACCTTAAGTTAAAAATAAAAACTCGTGCTATAAAAAATCCTAACGCCGAGCCTTTTGCTTTTTCCCCAGATATGGTGGAACGTGTAGGATTCTCATGTTTTGATGCTAACAATCTCTCTCCAAGCAACAACATTGGCAACAAGCAAGCTACACCACATGAAGATTAGAATTAGGATGTTTATTATTTCTATTTCAATGTAATCTTTATTTTTATGCAATGCATCTCATTGGTGTGGGTAGCTTAGGTGATTTTAAGAATATTTAAATAATGTTTGATTAAGAGTGAAGATACTTTAAATCTTGATTAAATAGCTCTATTAAAAGTTTTGTGAAAATCCTTTTAGAAAAACCTTGTTTTTATTCAGATTCTGATCAGTTTACTCGAGTAATGAGTATTGGGTCACTCGAGTAATTTATGTCATGACAGGTTAATCGAGTAATGGTTTACACATCACTCGAGTAACTTAATCTGACATGTTTTAATCGAGTGAAGTTATATGGTTTACTCGAGTAATTCAATCAGTGTTTGAAAATTTTAAAAGGACATAATTTTCTCTTTCACAAGATGATAGACATTCATTCTTACAATTTTCTATACACTTTCAAAAGCAATTCAAGAGCTATTTTACATCTTTCAAGAGCTATCAAGATTCAAAAAAGAACTTTTCATTCTTCACTCTATTTCTCTCATTGTTCAAATATTCTTGAGATCATAATTTTTGTTCTTAGTGGTTGTTGAAGATTTGCAATTTATGATTGCATCATTGAAGTTTCAACACAAGTGAAGAATCTCACAAGGAAGACTTTGAGGATCAAATCAAAGCAAGAAAAGAGGATTGGTTGGAAGCATCTTCAATCAATTAGCAAGGAAATCTAGAATTCTCAAAAGGGGTAGATTAGATCAAAGTGTTTGGTACACACTTTGAGTTGGGTTTTAAGATAGGAGAACTAAGAATCTAGTTGCATCTTAAAACATTGTAAAATCTACATTTGAAGATTTCTAGTGAAGAATCTCTCTTGATTCAAGAGGGGACTGGAGTAGCTTTCAAGTGGGTGAAAGTGAACCAGGATAAATCCTTGTGTCTCTTTTATTTTCATTCCTTGTATTGCATTAATTCATTAACAATTGCATTTTTAGGTTAGAATTGGTGTTTTCTTAATTCTACTCAATTGATCTAAAATTGCATGTTAATATTACTTAAAGTTGTTCATATTAATCATTCATAATTTGTTGAATCATCATAGCATTGTTATTCTTGAAGAACTCCATTGAAAACTGAGTTTTAATTGAATTTTACCCAGTTTACTCGAGTAAAGTTCTTGTCACTCGAGTAATCTGCTTTCAGTTTATGAACAATACTCGAGTAGGTTTTCTGTTACTCGAGTGATTTAAAAATAGCTTTCGTAATACTCGAGTGATTTGCTGAATACTCGAGTGAAATTATTTTTGCTTGCGTATTACTCGAGTGAAGTCTTGAGTTACTCGAGTAATCTGACTTGAATTTTTAAGAAAATTTATTTTCATAAAATCATTCTCTTAGGTGGACGAAAAATCTGTAATAAGGCTTCAATATTCTATTCACCCCCCCCCCCCTCTAGACTATATTGAGCCGCTTGTTGGTTTCCAACAAGTGGTATCAGAGCACGGACGAAAAATCCGAGCCTTAAAAAGCTTTTTCGAAAAGATCCTTTTACTTGGAAACAATGGGCTCAATTTCAAATCCTTTTGGTGGTGAAGGAACTTCCATTAATCGTCCTCCACTATTCAATGGTGAGGGTTACGCTTATTGGAAGGTCCGCATGAAAATTTTTATTCAAGCCATAGATATGGAAATTTGGAACGCCATAGAGAATGGACCTTTTGTTCCTCAAACGAAAGTAAATGATGTTGTTTCGGTCAAACCACAATCGAGTTGGGACAATGATGATAAGAAGAAAGTTGCATTTGATTTAAAAGCTAAAAATATCATCACGTCCGCTCTTTCTTATGATGAGTTCTTTCGAGTATCTCAATGTGTTGATGCTAAACAAATGTGGGACACATTACAAGTCACACATGAGGGCACTTCGGAGGTTAGAAGGGCTAGGCTAAATACACTCATGCATGAATATGAACTCTTTCGTATGCTACCTAATGAAAACATGGGTGACATGCAAAAGCGGTTCACTCATATCATAAATCATCTTTCTGCACTTGGAAAAGTTATTACTAATGGTGAAGTTGTTAATAAGATTTTGAGATGTCTTAGCAGGGAATGGCAACCTAAGGTGACGACCATTATGGAAGCTAGAGACGTGGATCAAATTGACTTAGCAACTCTATTCGGAAAGCTTCAAGAGCATGAAATGGAGCTTGGACGGTTATCCATGAATAAAGATGCCGATAGAAAGAAAAAGGGGATTGCTCTTAAATCAACTTCAAAATCTCTTAAGGCACAAGAGGAAAACTCTCAAGTGGATGACTCGGACTCCGATATAGATGATGAGACCCTTGGCTTGCTAGTTAAAAAGCTTGGTAGGTTCTTTAAGAGAAAGGGAAACTTTAATAAGAATAGACAAAGAGATTCTAAGGACTCTCAACCAAGAAATAAGACTAACAAGGATCACATCAAGTGTCATGGGTGTGGAAAGCTTGGTCACTATCGATCAAAATGCCCAACTCATTCTAAGAAGTCGGAAGGTGACAACTCTAAGTTCAACTCATCTAAAGGAAAAAGGGCTTACATAGTATGGGATGAAGAGGAGAGTCAATCAACATCTAGCTCATCGGATGATGAAGAACTTGCAAATCTATGTTTGATGACGAAGCTTGATGAAGAGGAATCTTCGAGCATTAAATCAAGTGAGAACGTCAATGAGGTAGATTATCTTTCCGATGCTAGCTCTAGTTCTAATTCTCCTTCATTCAATGAATTGTACAATGTGTATGTAGAGATGCATAAAGAGTTGAAGAAACTTGCTAAAATAAATGTTGAAAGAAAGAATTTCATAATGAAGCAACATGAAAAGATAATTGAACTTCAAAAAGATTTAGAAGAACTTAAGCTTCAAAATGAAACTCTTGAACTCATTTATGCAAACTCTACATGCAATTGTGAATTGAAATCAAATGAGACTCCATCTTGTGAAAATTGCAAGTCTTTGGAAAAAGAAGTTTTTAATTTGAATGATCTACTTGCAAGGCTCATGAAAGGAGATACTTCATTAGATCATTTGCTTTCAACTCAAAGGAACAATAGCAATAGATCCGGTCTTGGCTATACCAAACCTAAGAAACGCAATTATCGCAAAGTTGGTGGATTTTCAAAGAATAAGATTTCTAAAAACCCAACTTGCCATTATTGTGGGATCTTTGGGCATACCACGAATAAATGTAATATAAAGAAATTTGGTATACCAAGCGGAGAATATATTTGGATTGTTAAGGGGACTTCTCCCCATGCTAACAACAAAGGACCCAAGACCACTTGGGTACCTAAGTCAACCAAATGATATCTTTCTTGTAGGTGTGTCTTCGAACCAAAGAGCGCAAGTGGTACTTGGATAGTGGTTGTTCGAGACACATGACGGGAGACAAAACGCACTTCATGGAACTTACTCCGAAAAATGGTGGATTTGTGACATACGGCGACAACAACAAGGGCAAAATTCTAGGAGTCGGGAAGATCGGTAACGTATCTAACCTTGTCATAGAAAATGTCCTATACGTAGAAGGCTTAGAACACAACTTGCTTAGTATAAGCCAACTATGCGATATGGGCAATTATGTGACTTTTACTCCGGAATTATGCTTCATTAAGTCTTCTATAGATGATAGTGTTAAGTTTGTTGGTCGTCGCTCTAATAACACTTACTTAATTGATTTGGATGAGATAACTTCACTATTTTCAAAATGTTTCAAATCTTTTGATGATGAAATTCGTCTTTGGCATAGACGAATTGCTCATGTGAATGTGAATCAATTAAACAAACTTTTACGAAAAGATTTAGTGATTGGTTTGCCTAAACTAAATTTTAAGCTTGATGGCATTTGTGACTCTTGTCAAAAGTGCAAGCAAGTTAAAAGTTCTTTTAAACCTAAAAATGTGATAAGCACAACAAAGCCTTTGGAGCTCATCCATATGAATTTGTTTGGCCCTTCACAAATTAAAAGTTTAGGTGGCAATTACTATGGATTTGTTTTAGTAGACGATTTTACTAGATTCACATGGACTTTATTTTTATCCGCAAAAAGTGAAGTTTATAAATGTTTTAAAAAGTTTGCCAAACTCATCCAAAATCAACTAAGTTTGAAAATTGTGTCTATTAGAAGTGACCATGGAGGTGAGTTTGAAAACACTAGGATTGATGCGTTTTGTGATAAGTTTGGTATTGATCATCAATTTTCGGCCCCTAGGACCTTTCCTAACCACCCCTTCTTTGGATGACGCACCTGTGGAGGAGGCCTCATTGGTCGACCCCACTTTTGAACAACCATGACTTAGGGAGTCTCCTTTTCTCCTTCCTTACTCTTTTTATTACACTTGTCTATATCTGTCTGATTCTGCTATTTGTGTTCCATTGAGGACAATGTGTGATTTAAGTGTGGGGGGGAGAGTAGTTTAGGTTGCATATTTTGCTTTGATTTTTTTTTTTAGGTTTTGCTTAGTTTTGGGCATTTTCTTGCATGTTTTTGCTTCACTTTAGTAGAGTTTTGGTATCTTGTGTCTGAATTCATGCATTTCTGTGTGTAAAGTTGCTTTTGATAATTAAGAGGTGGTAACACTGTGATAGAATTGTCCCTTTTGTGAGGATTTGAGCCTTAATTGTGGGTGGATTGCTATATATGCCACCTAATTTTCTTTCATGTGTGATTGCACTCTGGATTACTTGCACTCTAGAACTTGACTTGACTCTTGTTGATACTTGATTGCTCATGCACATTTTGAAATGATTTAGGCACTTTCTTTCTTGAATAAGCTACTAGCCATATGAGCCTACCTTGAATGAATGTATCCTTTGCTAGCCCCTTTGAGCCTTTTTATCCCTTTCCTTGTTCTTTAGCTCATTACAAGCCTATGACTGAAAAACCATGATTGTCCTAACCTTAGGGAATTTTGGAGCTTTGGAATTGTTTTGGAAATGGGTATTAGGTAAGAAGTGTGCTTTATGCTTTAATTGGTTGAGTTCTTGGTTTTGCCTCATTGGTTGTTATAGTTATGGCTTCATCTTCATGCCATTTGTGTTGTTTCTTCTTTTCTTTTTGTATATCTCTCAAAAACAAAAAAAAAAATAGAAGACAAAAATACAAAAAAAAAATGCAAAAATAAAAAGAAAAAAAAAGAAGAGAAAAAAAAAGTGAATAAAAGGTTGTTGAGGCAAAGAGGATTGGAATTAGTGGTAGTTGATTTTGGGGTGGATTTTGCTTACTTTTTACTTATTCCCCATTGCTCCTCTATTCCTTTGGTTTTAGCTACATTCCCATATTTTTATCCTACCTTGTCCTTGGCCCCATTACAACCCTTAAAAGACCTTTTGATCATTTTGTGCATGTGTGTTGATGGTTGATGTTAGAGTCTTGTCAAGCTTATGGTTGTGTTTGTTTTTCATGATGTGCCTTGAGTGTAAATAATGATTAACCCCAAACACTTCAGTGTAAACACTTTTGAGTGATCCTTGTGAGTTTCTATCATATTTGTGACTATCCTCTTGATGTCATTGGTTTCTTTGCATACTTGAAGTAATTGGATGATGTTCGCGGATGCTTTGACTCTTTGATCCTTAACCATTTTGTGTGCTTGAGTTTGCCCATTTCTTTGCATTTCCTAGAATTCATTGTGAAGTATGTAATCTCTTAGGTTTGCATTTCTTAGTTGTAGTCATCTTGTTGCATGATTCACTTTGGTGCATATTGATCTTCATAGTCCTATCTTTTGGTTTTGCCCAGGAGTGCAAAAGGATAAGTGTGGGGGTATTTGATGAGCATTTTATTTCCCATTATTCCTTGCATTACTTTACTCCTATTATTGATACTTGTTGCCCATTTGACATTGATTAGCTTGATTTATTGATTTAGAGTTTATTGGACTAATATTCCTAATATTGTTTAATTTGGAATTATTTAGCCTAATTAATTCTATTTCTATTTTCAGGTAATATTTGGCACAAGGACACTTTGGGAAGTTTGGAAATGAAGATTGAAGTATTGAAGTGAAGATTGTAATTTGCATTTAGGTCCCTTTTTAATTGTAATGTTCAGAATAGTGTTTCTTAGGATTTGGGCCCATGTTTTAGGCCCATTTTGTGTCTTAAGAGGGGAAATTCGTGTAACCTCCAAGAACACACTTTCATTTCAGATTTCTCACTCTCTCTCTAGGTTAGAACTTCTCTCTTGGCTCTCCCAAGTGATGGTGGCTGCTAGGGTTTTGTTCTTCCCCATTTCTACTCGTTTTTCTTCATTTATGGCCATGGAAGGCTAGACTTCAAGGGTTAATCCCTTTGGTATTGTATTATCTACTCTTGAGCTCTTGTTATTAATGCAATTTGGTTTTCTCTTCTCTGTTTTCATGTTTATCGATGTGTAGTGGTTTGCTTAATTCCATTTCGTAGAGATAATACATGAATATAAATGCTTAATTTGTATTAACTCGTAAAAACTCCAATTCTGGTTTCTGATGCTTAATTAGAAGTTAGGGTTTGGAGTGATAACTGAATTTTCGCTTAGTATTTGGTTATCACGAGTTGGACAGAGGAGAGGAGAGGAATCGATCTTTAGTGAGCTAGGATTGAGTAGTGTACGTAACCAAAGGGGTTTGCCCGCTTTTGTTTCTGATTTTCTTAGTTTTTATATTCTGTTTGTGTTTTGTTCTTCACATTTGTCACACACAAAAACCCCCCCATTTTACTGCACACTACGTGTTTGATACTTTGCCTAGACCGATATTCGCTGGGAAACGACCTAGGATCACCTTCCTAGTACTACAGAATAAACACCTTTTATTTTGATCGGGTACGGCCTCGATCACAAATGTTCCTAAATATTTTTGGGCCGATGCGGTAAACACTGCTTGTTATGTGCTTAATAGGGTTCTTATTCGTCCGCATTTAAATAAAACACCTTATGAAATTTTAAAAGGGCGAAAGCCAAATATTTCACATTTTCATGTTTTTGGGTGTAAGGTGTTTGTTTTAAATAACGGAAAGGAACCGGTAGGCAAGTTTGACTCCAAAGCCGACGAAGGCATTTTCATAGGTTATTCAACCCATAGCAAAGCATATAGAGTCTACAATAAAAGAACATTAACCATTGAGGAATCCGTGCATGTTGTATTTGATGAATCTTCGAAAGGAGATTGTGTTGTTTCTTGTGATGATGATAATATAGGTACATATTTGGATCATGAGAAGTCAACTTCACAACAAATGGAAGAGAATCAAATTGAAGATGGAGAGGTGCAAGCACAAGATAAAGACTTAGCACAAGAGATTCAATCTCAATTACCAATAGCTTGGAAATCAAACAAAAATCATCCGATTTCTAACATCTTAGGTGACATTGCGAAGGGAGTGGTAACCCGACGCACTTTAAATAATTTTTGTTATTATGTTGCCTTTGTATCTCAAATAGAACCTAAGAATATCAAAGAGGCTCTTCAAGATGATCATTGGATTATGGCCATGCAAGAAGAATTAAATCAATTTGAAAGAAACCAAGTTTGGGAGCTTGTGCCAAAACCCGATGATCGTCCTGTAATTGGTACTCGGTGGATCTATAGGAATAAGTTAGATGAATCGGGTATTATTGTTAGGAATAAAGCTAGGTTGGTAGCACAAGGTTATAGTCAAGAAGAAGGAATCGATTACGATGAGACATATGCTCCTGTTGCTAGACTAGAAGCTATTCGTATTCTTCTCGCTTTTGCTTCGATAATGAATTTTAAATTGTATCAAATGGATGTTAAGAGCGCCTTTCTTAACGGATACATTCAAGAGGAAGTTTACGTGTCACAACCTCCCGGATTCGAGAGTTTTGAGCATCCGGACTACGTTTTCAAACTGAAAAAGGCTTTGTACGGTTTGAAACAAGCTCCTAGAGCTTGGTACGACCGACTAAGCAATTTTTTATTACAAAAAGGTTTTAAACGAGGCACTGTTGACACTACACTTTTTATTGAACGTTTCGGTAAGGATATTTTATTGGTTCAAATATATGTTGACGATATTATATTTGGTGCTACTAACGATAACTTGTGTAAGAAGTTTTCAGACTTGATGCAAAGCGAATTCGAGATGTCGATGATGGGAGAGCTTACATTCTTTCATGGCCTTCAAATAAAGCAGCTTAATGATGGCATTTATATTCATCAGAGTAAATATTGTAGAGAGCTTCTCAAACGTTTTGGGATGGATTCGTGCAAATCCGCTTCTACACCAATGAGCGTTGCATGCTACCTAGATCAAGATGAGGCTGGAAAAGCGGTAGAGGTAACGAAGTATCGTGGTATTATTGGTAGTTTGTTATACTTAACTGCATCTAGGCCTGACATCATGTTTAGTGTATGTATGTGTGCACGTTTTCAAGCAAAACCGAAAGAGTCGCATCTAACTGCTGTCAAAAGAATTATGAAATACTTAAAGGGTACAACGAATACTGGACTTTATTATCCTAGGGATGCTTTTCTAAAACTTATAGGTTATTCGGACTCTGACTTTGCCGGTTGTAAAGTTGAGCGAAAAAGTACAAGCAGAACATGCCATTTAATTGGTAATTCACTTGTATCGTGGTTTTCCAAAAAGCAAAACTGTGTTGCTTTATCAACCGCGGAGGCCGAATACATAGCTGCAGGTAGTTGTTGTGCACAACTTTTATGGATGAAACAACAATTATCTAACTTTGGTTTAAATTTGACAAAAATCCCTATAAAGTGTGATAACACTTCGGCAATTAATTTGACTAAAAATCCAGTATTACACTCAAGGACAAAGCATATTGAAATTAGGCATCATTTTTTGAGAGATCATGTTCAAAAAGGTGATTGTGTTATTGAGTTTGTTCAAACTTCGGATCAATTAGCTGATATCTTTACAAAACCATTACCAAGGGACACATTTTATAAGATTCGAAGAGAACTTGGTATTTTTGATGAATCAACTATTAGCTAATTGTATTTGATGCTTTTCGAAATCACCTTCAAGCCTATTTCAATGTGATTTGTATTTTGAGTTGTTGTATCTTATTAAAGTGTTTCTTATTTTTTGTGATATGTAGTTATGTGTGTATGTTTTCTATAATATGTTAATTGCTTTATTTGTATGTGTGTTACTTGCTAAATGCTAAGTGTTTCTATGTGGTTGTGCATGAAAAATGTTTTTGCATGAAAAATTTGAAATTTTTAAAATTCTGGACAGTTCACTCGAGTAACAGATATTTCACTCGAGTAATTTTAAAATCTCTTTCGTATTACTCGAGTAACTCTGTCTGTCACTCGATTAATTTTAAAATGACTTTCGTATCACTCGATTAGTTCATCCATCACTCGAGTGAAAACTTTTTTACTTTCGGCATACTCGAGTAACATTTTTTTTCACTCGATTACTGCTCGAATCACTCGAGTAACGCATGAACATCACTCGAGTAACTTACGTGATTTTAAAAACTGAACTGTTGCAAACTGCATCATTTTCTCGTCACTTTCTCTCTCTTGTTCGTATTTCTCTCTTCTCTCTCATATGGTTCTTCATCAAATCATCATTTTCAGCCACAAAACTTAACAAATCATACAAATTTCTTCCATATTTCATCATTATATCATCATTTCTACTCATTTCACTCATCTTTTTCCCCAAAATCCGAAAATTCCCAAACCAAAACCCTAACCCCAAAACCGAATCTGAACTTTCTGAATCAATGGCTTCTTCCTCACAATCTCAACCTCCTCGAAAGAAAGCAAAGCAAGGAGCAGGCCGTAACGACCCCTGGTTTTCTGGAATCAACCGAGACTTGCGGGAACCGACATTTATCAATCGCTCTTTTGGTCTTACACGGTATGTTAAGTTTGCTTGGTTGCATAAGGAGCAATTTCCATTTGTAGAGGATTTAGAATTTCAGAATTTGAAGAGGTTTTTAGAATTTGAGACTCATTATTACCCTAGGCTTGTCAGACAATTTTATCAGAATTTTACTAAGCTAGATGGTGAGTATCAAACAATGGTTAGAGGACATCATTTTGTTATAAAGCCTGAAGATTTGACAATGATGTTTGGTTTAGAAAACAAGGGAACTTTTATTGGTGATGCTGAATGTCTGGATTTGAATGTGGATACTAATAAGATTTATACTGATTTGATGCGTACTGGTGAATCTTGGAGTGATAGGACTACTAGAACTGTATCACCTTTGCATGCTGTGGATAGAGTGCTCATGTACATTGTTTCTTATTGTTTGATTCCGAAATGTAATCAAAATTATGCACAATTGGGAGATGATGATCTTATTTTGTTTCATGGGATCAAAAAGAGATATGAGATGAATTGGAATAAAATGTTTTTAGCTCGTATGGAAGCTGCTGCTCAATCTCCTTCTACCCAATTCTTGCCATATCCTATGCATGTCACCAAAATCATGAGGTATTACCGTGTTCCAATCCCTGATGATGAGCCAGCTGTGACGGAAAAGAAAAATAACTGGTGTCTTAATGATTCGCACATTAGTTATATCAAAATTGCTTGGCATAGGGAACGTCGCACTTGGTTATGGAAATCAGAGATTAAGGAAATGGCTGAAGCTGCAAAGGCTGCAAGAGCTTCGGGCTCTAGGAAAAGGACTTTACTTGGTGATAGGGCTGGTGCATCTTCTTCTGCTCCTCCTCCTTCTACTGATCCGATGAATACTGATCGTGTTGAGGACTATATAAATTTGGACAATCTTGGTACTCCATTTGATGCACAGGCTGCTCATGAGTCATTGGTTGAACACATCAATGCTCAATTTACTCAGTTGGAGATGAGACAGGATGTGAAGAATATTGCCATGGAGCATCGTTTAATGGATTATATGTCTGGCCTCTTTTCTCACCATTTCCCTCCTCCTCCACCTGATTCCTAGCCATGTGGATGCTGCTGATGTTTTGCTGTTGCTTTCTGTTTCATGTTTCATATGCATATTTCTGACTATGTTATGTTTATGTTTCTGTTTCCTGTTTTTGACTCAGTTGCTACTATGTTTTAGGGCCTTGTGTATGGTTTAGTTTGGTTAGTTTCGTTTGATTATTTGCTATGGTTGATGTCTTTTTGCTTTACACTATGATTTGCTGCATAGTATGATACTCTGATATTATGGATTATGGTGCTATATTCGTTGTGCGTTTATATTCGTTGTGGCACTATTGTGGTTTATTTTGGTATTGTCTTTATTGTTATATTTTTTTTATACCATTGTGAACTACTTACCTTCCACTTTTGGCAAAGGACTTTTCTCACAATTCTTATCTTTTTAATGATGCCAAAAGGGGGAGAATATTTTGTTGATGTTGTTCTTGTAGGTTAAGTTTTATTATATTTTTCCTAGGTGTTTTACATTTAGGGGGAGTATGTTAAAACTTAGTGCTTAATTGAAAAGGAGGTTTGTCATCATCAAAAAGGGGGAGTTTGTAGGATTCTCATGTTTTGATGCTAACAATCTCTCTCCAAGCAACAACATTGGCAACAAGCAAGCTACACCACATGAAGATTAGAATTAGGATGTTTATTAATTCTATTTGAATGTAATCTTTATTTTTATGCAATGCATCTCATTGGTGTGGGTAGCTTAGGTGATTTTAAGAATATTTAAATAATGTTTGATTAAGAGTGAAGATACTTTAAATCTTGATTAAATAGCTCTATTAAAAGTTTTGTGAAAATCCTTTTAGAAAAACCTTGTTTTTATTCAGATTCTGATCAGTTTACTCGAGTAATGAGTATTGGGTCACTCGAGTAATTTATGTCATGACAGGTTAATCGAGTAATGGTTTACACATCACTCGAGTAACTTAATCTGACATGTTTTAATCGAGTGAAGTTATATGGTTTACTCGAGTAATTCAATCAGTGTTTGAAAATTTTAAAAGGACATAATTTTCTCTTTCACAAGATGATAGACATTCATTCTTACAATTTTCTATACACTTTCAAAAGCAATTCAAGAGCTATTTTACATCTTTCAAGAGCTATCAAGATTCAAAAAAGAACTTTTCATTCTTCACTCTATTTCTCTCATTGTTCAAATATTCTTGAGATCATAATTTTTGTTCTTAGTGGTTGTTGAAGATTTGCAATTTATGATTGCATCATTGAAGTTTCAACACAAGTGAAGAATCTCACAAGGAAGACTTTGAGGATCAAATCAAAGCAAGAAAAGAGGATTGGTTGGAAGCATCTTCAATCAATTAGCAAGGAAATCTAGAATTCTCAAAAGGGGTAGATTAGATCAAAGTGTTTGGTACACACTTTGAGTTGGGTTTTAAGATAGGAGAACTAAGAATCTAGTTGCATCTTAAAACATTGTAAAATCTACATTTGAAGATTTCTAGTGAAGAATCTCTCTTGATTCAAGAGGGGACTGGAGTAGCTTTCAAGTGGGTGAAAGTGAACCAGGATAAATCCTTGTGTCTCTTTTATTTTCATTCTTTGTATTGCATTAATTCATTAACAATTGCATTTTTAGGTTAGAATTGGGGTTTTCTTAATTCTACTCAATTGATCTAAAATTGCATGTTAATATTACTTAAAGTTGTTCATATTAATCATTCATAATTTGTTGAATCATCATAGCATTGTTATTCTTGAAGAACTCCATTGAAAACTGAGTTTTAATTGAATTTTACCCAGTTTACTCGAGTAAAGTTCTTGTCACTCGAGTAATCTGCTTTCAGTTTATGAACAATACTCGAGTAGGTTTTCTGTTACTCGAGTGATTTAAAAATAGCTTTCGTAATACTCGAGTGATTTGCTGAATACTCGAGTGAAATTATTTTTGCTTGCGTATTACTCGAGTGAAGTCTTGAGTTACTCGAGTAATCTGACTTGAATTTTTAAGAAAATTTATTTTCATAAAATCATTCTCTTAGGTGGACGAAAAATCTGTAATAAGGCTTCAATATTCTATTCACCCCCCCCTCTAGACTATATTGAGCCGCTTGTTGGTTTCCAACAGAACGCAGGTGTGTTACCAACCCAGAAGAGTATCCTTTGCCACCCAATCACGCGCAGTATGATGCCATTTTTGATCGGGAGGTACTAGGAACAAGATCGTCACTGCTGACGGAAAATAGTCTCAATCATCTCCGACCGACTTTGACACCACCGAGCGCTGATGGGAATGCCTCGGACTTTGTGTTGAGACCTTTAGGCATTGATGATCGGATATGCTTACAAGTGCCTGAAGGTAGAAAATATTTCTATTTCTATGAAGAAATAGCCACTAGAATTGGCATTCGGATGCCCTTCTCCACCTTTGAAATGGAAGTTCTAAACCATTTAGGCATCGCTCCGAGTCAACTACATCCGAGCGGCTGGGCATTCGTCCGAGCTTTTCAGCAGTTTTGCGATGCCGAGGATTTGACGGCAACACTGCGATCTTTCTTCTGGTTGTACGCCCCACAAGTGAATAAATTTGGTGATTCAAAGGGACTTTGGGTATCGCTAAAGGCTCGGAGGGAGCATGCCCTGTTCGCCAAGGTAACCGATTCATGGAAATCCTTCAAGCCTCTCTTCTTCCAGTATGAGCATACGGGAATTGGGGAATGTTGGTTCATGGAACAAGTTGTTGTTGATGGGGTGGTTAAGATTGTTCCTCGATTCCCTCTGAGTTGGACGACTGATATTTATACCCGAGGGCCTACTCTATATCAATTTAATTATAAGACCAAGCTTACGAAAGCCGAACGGCGATTATGCGATGAGGCTTGGAAGTATCTTCAAGCCCATGGGCAAATAGATACTAAGCGAATTTTGTTGAAAGGGACACGAGATGAAGTGAAAGCCGAGCTGGGTATTACTATTTTTTTTATTGGTGTGCTAATCCATTTTTCTTGCAGAAGCAATGGGAAAGAAGGCAACCAAGGCCAAGAAGAGTGAAGCTCGGGCAGCTAGAGTATCACAACTAGTTGCGATCAAAGAAAGTGCATCTGGGTCGCCAAGCACGGGCCAGTCTTCTCAGCCGACGTCTTCTAAAAGTCCAGCCGCCATCCCCAAAGCACCTCCGACCATTAAGGTCACCGGTGTTGAACAAGTGGTTAAGGGGGATCGCGTCATTGACGTTGTGAACGTCGAAGCGGGGGCTGTTCAAACAGCCCCTCAATGCACACCCGAGCCCCCCCACAAGAAGCCTCGGCTGGATAAAGGGAAGGGCCTTGTTGGGGACTGGTTTAATTTGAGCAAGTCCAAGAAAGGGATAGAAATCCCCGAGGGTAAAGACGATGTCGCTGCCAAGACGGTGTGGGGTAAGAAGCTGTCTGATTCCCTCATTGCCTCTGTCTTCCCTCCCGAGGATGCTAAAGTGATTGAGGCCTGGACCCCTGGGACCTGGGAAAACAACTGTAAATCCCTGGTGAGGAGTTTTTTGAGAGGAGCGAACATTCTTCACCACCTCGGTCACCACGCTGATGACGCTCATATTGGACTGGCAGCCAAGGAAAAGAAGAGAAGAAGTGAGGCAGACGAGCGAGAGGATTATCTGGAACTTCAGGTCCAAGGCCTTAACAGGAAAATCCAAACGCTCGCTGCTGAAAATGAACAACTTCAAGAGGCAGCACAAGATTCCGAGGGGGCAAAAAATCGGGCCGAGGAAGCACTTCAGGGGGTTCAGAAAAAGGCTGAGGAGGATGCTGCTGCTCTTCAGGTAGCTACTGAGAAAGCTCGGAAAGCCGAGCAAGCTACTGCCTTGGCACAGGAGCAGCATGAGTATGCAAAGGATGAGATACTCGGGCTTCGAGCTTCCTTGGAGAAGATGAGGGCGAAAGCTCTCAAACATAAGAAGGCAGCCAAGGAGAATTTGTTCAATTGGGACCATGCAATTGAAGATTCTTTCTACAACACTGCCGAGCAACTCCGCGTTCTGAATCCTGGGCTCGTGACCAAGGGTGCTGACCCTAATTTTTCTGTGAAAGGAGGTCGAATTGTCGGCCCGAGTGGGGTTCCCATAGATCTGAACAATGCCGACCTTCCTGACCATTTGGCCGAAGATTCCGAGGGGGACGGAGCCGAGGATGCTGAAGGTGAAGAGGAAGAAGAGGACACATTCAATGCTGACAGCATTGTACTGTCCGATTTAGAATAGTTTGATTATTCTGCTGCCTTTTTTGTAATTGCCCCAGTAGATGGGTTTAAACTTTTGCTGTATTACCTTGTTCGTATATTTATAAAATTTGTAGTCATGTTATGCTTCTTTTTATACTTTCCGTTAAGAATTCAGGTGTTAAGACCTTGGAACTCCAGCACTTTAGCCAAGGTGGGTTCCTCTATCCGCGACATAAGAAATGATTTTAGGAAACCATGTTTGAATCGGGAGTCTCAATAAAGTACTTGACGAGTTATAAGCTCTTATCCGAGCTGTTTATAATCGTTCGCGTCATAAACGGTGGCTAATCGAGTATGAGGAAAAGTACGTAATACAATGAATTCAATAAGAGTCCTTTTATTGATTAGAAGCAGTAAATACCATGGGTTCGGAATTCCACCGAGCGTACACCATCATTAAAAAGAAATAAACAATTCTAACAATAAAAACAATTGACACTATGAAATTGAAATGAAAGAAAAATTCTAACTATAGTATGCTCTGAGCTTTGCCGCGTTCCAAGTGTTGTTGATGAGGGCTCCCGAGAGAGTTTCGAGCTTGTAGGCTCCTGTTCCAGTCTTAGAGGCTACTCGGTATGGTCCTTCCCAGCTTTGGGCCAGTTTTCCGTCCTTTGCATTTTTGAGACCAATATCAACTCTTCTTAGGACAAGGTCGCCTACCTCGAACTCTCTGGGCACAACCGTACGATTATATCCTTTCGCTTGCATCGTCTTGGCATGCTTTTCTCGTTCGGCGGCTAAATCCCTGACTTCTTCCGACAAAACCATATCCTCACACAATATAGTGCTGTTGAGGGGATTCGGCTGTTGCATAACTCGGAATGAAGGGATGATTGTTTCAATTGGAATGACTGCGTCACACCCATAAGTGAGCCGATAAGGTGTTTCTCCTGTTGAGGTTTGTATGGTTGTGCGATACGACCAAAGCACCTCATACAAGTTTTCCAGCCAATTCCCCTTCGCACCTTCGAGTCTTCTTTTGATCCCCTGAATGATGGATCGGTTAACGGATTCTACTTGCCCATTAGTCTGGGGATGCTCGACTGAGGAAAAATAGTGCTTAATGCTCAGAGCGTTGACCAAATCCTTGAATGCCTTTGCCGCAAATTGAGTTCCATTGTTTGTTACTACCACTTGCGGAACTCCGAATCGAGCTACGACCTATCTCTCGAAGAACTTCTGAACCTTTGCTGATGAAATGGTAGCAAGCGGCTCAGCTTCAACCCACTTTGTGAAATAATCAATCGCCACTATCACCCACTTGATCTGTCCTGATGCGGTAGGGAACGGTCCGATTAAATCCATTCCCCACTGATAGAAGGGATATGGAGATGAAAGTGAATGGAGTTCCTCGACGGGTTTCTAATATACATCACTGTGGAACTGACATTTCTCACATCTCTTCACATGGCGGATTGCATCTTGTTGAAGGGTCGTCCAGTAGTATCCTGCCCTTAGGATCTTTTTAGCCAGTGACTTCCCCCCAACATGATGACTTCCAACCCCCCCGTGAACTTCCTCCAGCGTTTGTTTTGCTTCGGCAGGGTCCAAACATCTGAGCATTGGGCCGCTGACCCCTCGGCGAAACAGGACTCCACTTACAAGGGCAAACTGCGATGCTTTTCTGACGAGTTTCTTGGCCTCGACTGGATCAGTTGGCAAAATCCCTTGTTCCAAGTAACCCGTGATCGGAGCAATCCGGCTCGGATACACCGAAATAGGGAGGACAACGCTAGGTCCATGCACCATTTCTTGGATCAGCGTTTTGTTGTTTTCGGGACTCTTTGTCGAAGCGATTTTGGAGAGGATATCCGCTCGGCTATTACTGTCCCTCGGGATGTGGCAGAATTCGACCTTCGCAAACTCTGAAGATAGGAACTTCACCTTTAACAAGTATTTTTGAAGAATAGGTTCCTTGGCCTGGTAATCGCCTTTGACTTGTGAAACCACCAATTGGGAATCGCTGAAGATCTTCACTTCACGGGCCCCAACTTCTTTTGCCATTCTTAACCCTGCCAATACTGCTTCGTACTCTGCTTGATTGTTTGATGTTGAGAATCCAAACTTCAACGAATATTCGAGGGTGACTCCCTCGGAGTTCTCCAAAATTATTCCTACACCTGCTCCGAGCTTGTTACTCGACCCATCCACAAAAATGTTCCAATCCAAGTTTGAGCTCGTCAATGGCTCAGTAAACTCGGTGAGGAAGTCGGCTAAAGCCTGAGACTTCATTGCCTTTCTCGGTTCGAAAGTGATTTCAAACTCGGAAAGTTCGATAGCCCAGGTCACCATTCTCCCTGCCAAATCAGGCTTCTGAAGTATCTGACGGATCGGCTGAGCTGTTCTGACCGTGATATGATGGCTCTGGAAATATTGACGTAATCGTCTGGCTGTGACAACCAAACAAAAAGCCAATTTCTCCACTTTCTGATATCTTGACTCCGGTCCTTGGAGAGCTCGGCTGACGAAATAAATTGGAGATTCTTTACCAGATTCTTCTCGGACCAGAACCGAACTAATTACTGAATCTCCAACTGATAAGTACAGGAACAAAGTTTCTCCATTTATCGGACTAGACAAAATTGGGGGAGATGCCAAGTACTGCTTAAGGTCATTAAAGGCCTTTTCGCATGCCTCGTCCCATTCAAATGTCTTTCCCTTCTCTTTCCTCAACAATTTGTACCAAGGGAGAGCCTTCCTAGCTGACTGAGACAAAAATCGAGATAGAGCCGCCACCCTACCTGTTAGCTGCTGAACACCCTTGACATCTGTCGGACTCTTCATATTAAGAATGGCTCGGCATTTTTCCGGATTCGCCTCGATTCCGCGCTCGGTCAGCATGAAGCCGAGGAAAGATCCTGCTGGAACTCCAAACGTGCATTTCTCTGGGTTCAACCTCATGTCGAACTGTCGGATCCTTCCCAAAATGACCTTTAAATCTTTAGCATGGTCTTCCTCTTTCAAGCTCTTTGCAATCATATCGTCTATGTATACCTCCATTCTTGGCCCAATCAAAGGACCAAAGACCTTGTTCATCATCCGCTGGTAAGTTGCCCCAGCATTCTTCAATCCGAATGGCATCACATTGTAACAATATGTAGCATTTTCTGTAATAAATGAAGTTTTTACCTGATCCGGGGGATACATCGGAATTTGATTGTACCCCGAATAGGCATCCATGAAAGATAACCTCTGATAACCCGCCGAGCTATCCACAAGTTTATCTATGCAGGGAAGCGGGTATTGATCTTTAGGACAAACTTTGTTCAAGTCTGTCTAGTCCACGCACATCCTCCACTTCCCATTGGACTTCTTCACTAGCACGAGATTGGCCAACCAATCAGAATACACCACCTCCCTGATAAATCCTGCTTCCAGTAGCTCGGCTACCTTCTCATCTGTTGCCTATGCCTTCTCAGTTCCGACCCTTCTTTTCTTCTGACAAACTAGCTTGGCTCCAGGATACATGCTTAACCTATGGCAGATGAAGTTCGGATCGATCCCTGGCATGTCTGCCGAGGTCCAAGCAAACAAGTCTTTGTTTTCCATCAGCAATTCAGTTAGTTCTTTTTCCAATTCCTCCGAAAGGCCAACACCTATCCTGACGCAACGAGAAGGATCGGAACCCAAAATTACCTTTTTGAAGTCCCCTTGAGGGGTGGGCCTGGTTTCATCCTCCTCTCTTACGTCAAGATCTGCTAGGTTGACGCTTCCCTTGTTAAGTGGCTCCTGCATGATCTTCTCTTCATCAATTTTCAACTTTGCCAGGCTGATATTATAACACTTCCGAGCCAACTCCTGATCAGACCGCACTGTTACTATCTTGTCATCTGACCCTGGGAATTTCATGGCCAAGTGGACTGTAGACACGACAGCACCAAAAGATTGGAGTGTCGTTCGGCCAAAGATGGCGTTGTAAGCCGAAGGAGCCTGGACAACTAACCACTTTACCATTTCAGTCCGAGCAGAGGGTGGTTCCCCCATAGTCACTGGGAGATGGATGTGGCCTAGAGGGACAATTGAATGTCCCGTGAAGCCAACCAAGCTTCCCTCGAACGGGGTGAGATCTGACCTTCTTAATTTCAATTTCTCAAACAAATCCAGAAACATGATGTCTGTCGAACTCCCTTGATCGACCAGAATCCTTCTGACTTCATAGTTGCCGAGCCTGGCCGAAACTACCATTGGTTCATTATGGTCTTGTAAGATGTCCTCAAAATCCTCATCACTGAAACTGATAACTATGTTTTTCTTCCTTGGCTTTTGGATCGGTCGGCTGGCCACCGAAAGGACCTGTCCCACATACTTCATGCGATCACTCTTATTTTCTCCTCCACCTGCAAATCCTCCAGCAATAGTACCAATGAGGAAAGAATCACGAGGCTTATCCTGCTCGGATAGTTGGATAGGTCCCCCTGCAGGTGGTGAATGGCTTCGATTACGCTTTAGTTCAGTTTTGGGTGGCGAGGGACTTTTCCTCCTTGAACGTTTGCGCAGTGCTTCGCCAATATAATGTTGAAGCTTACCATCCCTTACCATCTCTTCGATCAAGTCCTTCAACTGGATGCATTGGTCGGTGGTATGCCCCCACCCACCGTGGTGATCACAATACTTTGTCCTGTCCTTTTGAGCTGCTTTCCTCAAAGCTGGCGGCCGAGTGATGTTACGCATCTCAGTATGCATAGTCTCACGAAGGATTTGACTCCTCGGGACTGTTAATTGGGTGTATTCATCGTACTTGCCTTTTGGAGGAAGTTTTTCTCTCTCTCCTCTTTCCCGTTTGTCCTTCCTCCCCCTAGTGTCTCGGAAGCGATCCCTTTGACGAGGGTCGTTCTGACGGGATTGTGATTCTTGGTTCTCTTCTTTGCCCCTTGCTGCAGTACTTATCCTATGGAATTCCTCCAGATTAACGAATTTTCTAGACCTTTCTCTAAGTTCGGCCATATCTTTCGGTGGTTCCCCAATCAAGCAATCCTTGAAGTCTCCATCTCGCAACCCTTGTGTGAGTAAGAGAACGGACACTCCTGTCTGCAGACCTGATATGCCACTAGCTTCCTGCTGATATCGAGCTAGATAGTCGCGTAAAGACTCGCCAGGTCTCTGTGGGACTCCAGCTAGTGAATGATCTGACTTTGGTTGTGACATACTGGTCGTGTATCGGTTTAGGAATGCCCTTTTAAGCTGAGCCCAAGAACTGATTGAATTGGCGGGTAGAGAACTGAACCACCTCAAAGGTGCTGAACCTAGAGTCATCGAGAAAGCTCGGCACTTCATGAAATCTCCTCCCCCATAAAACATCATGGACGACTCATAAGAGGCTATGTGGTCCATTGGATCAGTTGTCCCATTATACCGAGAGACGTTCTGGTGGCCCATATATGTTTGGGGGGTTTGAAATGCCATTATGTCAGCTGTGAAAGGATGTCCCGGGTGGACTTCGGCTGTGGCCTATTCACGCATCACGTTCGGATTGAGGGGTGGCGGTGGAGGAAGACTAACTGGGTTGCCGAGAGCCACGCGAGGGCTTGGTTCGGCCAGTCGTGCCATGCTCTGCTGCTGAAGAGCAGCAATGGCCTCGTTTTGTTTTTCAATCAAATAAGTTTGGGTTCTTAGGATATCCATGATTGCTTCTTCTCTCCTTCTTGCCGAAGAGGAAGTCATATATGATCTACCCTGAGACTCGGAACGTTCACCGCCTTGAAGCGTTCCAAAACGACCTCTAGTCAAGTGTGGTATTTCCCTATCGGTTCGCTCGGCTCTAGAGTAATCGTGATGAGCGGAACGCTCAACTCGCCGACCCTCACCAGTTCGTGACGCTGCAGGGGTCCTCCGAGATTGATGTGGTCTAGAGTCAGCAGTATCGTGCCATTCTGAAACATGGCCATCCGGAATAGTGTGGGGGTTGGATTGTCCTCCTCCGCCTTCAATGACAGGGGGAACAATGGCTTGCGCCTGAGCCACCGGCGGAACCGTGACTTGTGCCTGATTCACAGGAGGGTCGTTAGTCCGATCACCTTCAGCTACTCCTCCAGGGGCAATTCTGTCCCTGAGGTGTGTTCCTCCTTTAGGCGGACTCCCCCGGGGGCGCGGGGCTCCTCCAAGAGCGATTCTGTCCCTAAAATTTGCTCTGGCCCCAGGCTGCCTCCCACGGAGGTGATGACGGAGGTCTCCTTTTTCTTGATTGTTGTTATCGTTTGCCATGAATATGGTAGACGTGGGAATGCTGGTTATTCGATTTCCCACAGACGGCGCCAATGTAGTGTCCTTGAACACTATATGTCCTTAACCCTCTAACCCTCAAGATTATGGCAATCAGGAGTTCAAGAGAGGATCAAGTGTTTATCTGTGACCTTACGGTATTTCTGCAGTTCCAGTTGGGAAAAGCAGGTTTTCCCTAGTCAACCAGTGTGTGCAGAGTGTCAACTTAGGGATGAGAGTACGTACCTGAAACCCTAGCTGTTATGAGCTATTTATAGGGTTTGGAGGAGGCTGATATGGGCCGTATGGGCCTTGTATCAGGGTTGAGCTGAGCTAGGATTCTATGAGATAATATCGGAAGTTTATGCTCTTAGAATCTGGATAAGATCAACTCAAGATCTCATGTCTAGGCTGTTAGCGAGAATCTAGGAGAGATTTGCGGAAGGGATAGGAAGCCTTGGTAAAGACTGAGTCCATCTACCAGCCGACGTTATGTCTAGGCCCTAGAGTTCCGAGCCGATGGGTTGAAGACCGTTTGTGAGGCTCGGCCCCATCAAGTCCGAGCCTGGTCCTTTAGCGCGCTCGGAGTCAACAAGTCCGAGCGAGGGACGTTTGTGCTGAGTAAACCGAGGGAAGGGTCCTTGAAGAATCCATTAAGTAAGACTTAGTCCTTATACGGTCGGCAGACCCTACACTCACAATAATTGTTCCATCTGAATTCATCAAAATTTTATCTATGCCATACTGTCCCCATGCTTTCTTAATAAAACCACTTAGAACAGGGTATGGAGGGTTTGCACCTAACACATAGCAAACTAGGGAATTCTGCCAATATCTCACCTCATCTTCAACATCAATAGGGTCTATCTTCCCTATAGCGATTCCATCCTTTAATTCTGGCTGATGGAATTTTAGTTTGCCCTCAGCATTACGCAATTTTGAAATATCAAAATTCTCCCAAACATTCGGAATTGTTGGTGCAGTACTGTTAGCTTCTATAGTTTTTGTTGCTTTTGAAATATTAGGATTCACCGATTCATCTTTATCCTGCTGTTGATCAACTTCTTTTTCTGGTGCAGGGTTGTCTTTCTTATTTGCTCTGTCACGGATCAGTTCAATACTATGCATCAAAGATTGGAGTTGCGTGGGGGTCAAGGCATCAATGGTTTCCAGGTCTTCCTCATCTAATTGAGAAAGATCGAAAACTTGTGAATGCTTTCCCACCTGGTGCGAGGCTACAGGAGTTTGAGGAGATTTGGGAGGCCTCCCCCTCTTCTTGGCCATTACGGCCGCACAGTGGCCACAAAAACCCTAGGGAATCGTAGTTCACCGGAGAGAGAAGAAAGAAAACCTTTTTTTTAGTTTTAATATTAATAGTATTGATAATCTAGGATTAGATTAGTTTTATATCTTTTTTTTTATCTTATCTTTTAGGATTAGATTAGTTTTATATCTTTTTATAATTTTGTTTTTATCTTTTTAGGATTAGATTAGTTTTATATCTTTTTATAAATTTGTTTTATCTTTTTAGGATTAGATTTATCTTCTTAGGATTATTTTTAGAATAGATTTTTTTTATTTATTTTCGCTTTTTTTATTTTCTATTTTTTAGGGATAGATTTTTTTTAGGATTAGATTTGTATTTTTAGGACTTGGACCCCATTAGCCCCAATTTTTTTCAATATTGCACCCCACGACCTGTACCTCACCAAAAAAATATTGTCCAGCTTTCTTAGGTAGTTTTAATTTTTATTTTTTAGTGTAGGCTAGATTAGTTTGCTTGAGGACAAGCCAACATCTAAGTTTGGGGGAGTATATACAAAATAAAAATTTTTCAGATATGAATTTTTTCTCCCATATTGGTATTGGTTTGTGTCCTTAGCAAGAGTAGGTAATTTTTCTAACCTTAGGACTTTTTCTCTAATGATGCATGTATATACTTAGTTTAGGACTGAAACTCATTGACTTTTGACTCTATTTGATTGAGCTGTAAATATGATTGTGAACGGGTTATTTCGACAAATGCTTTCAGAACTTGTGATTAGTGAACTGACTTTAGCCCTGTGAGATTTTTTAGCCTTATATTGAGGGGTATGAATTTTATTGAAATATTCTAATTTTGAGACCCCTATTCTTTCATGAGTGTGTTCACTTTGGTATTGTTGTTCTAGAACTTGACCTGTGACCATTTCAAAATTGATAATTGATTGCATGCATTAAGATGATTAAGGCACTTAGGGTGTGTTTTTGTGGCCTTCAGATTTTTTGCATTGATAATTTTCCCTTAGTTGCCTATTTTGAGCCTTATGAGACATTATGATTTTTCTTTGGTACCTTGCATTTATTGCATATTCTTTGTAGTACCTTGGGAATTTTGAATGAGCAATTGAGAGGAATATAGAAAGAAAAAGTGAAAGTAATTGGTGAAAAGTGTATGAGTTCTATTTCTCTTCCAAAGAAGAAAAAAAAAAGAGAATTAAAAAAATAACAAATGTAAAGGAAGAGAATAGAAGAGAAAAAAATTGAAAAAGAAAGGAAGAATAAAATGTTCCTGATGTGTGTGTGAGTCTTTATTGTATTCATTGCTCATTCATGGTTTTTGAGGGAAACTTGCTTTTGTAAATATTTTTTGCGAGTTAGCCTTAGTTTTATCCCTTCTTTCTTTTATCCCACCTGACACTTTTAGCCACGGCCTCATTACAACCAAAATTAAAGACCTTTTGATTTTTGCATACTTTCAATAATTTCAGTGGCGATTTTGGTCTATGGTCAAGCCTATGGTAACACATTATCATTATTGAACTTGAGTGAATTGAAAATATGACCCTTATACACTTTTGAGAGAAACATTTGAGAGGTTGAGAGTGTTCACTAGTTCTGAGTTCTGATTGGGATTGTTACGTTAACTAGTTTGTGATTGTGTAAATAGCTTGTGATAATATGTGTTGGAGTCATGAGTCGTAGTCTTAGATGAGGTGTATATATGTTGATTTAGGGAGTTTGTCTTTTGTTTAGAAGGTTATTTTACTTTTGTCTGGGACATGCAAAATGCTAAGTTTGGGGGAGTGATTTAGGTCCAATATATAGTGATTTGAGCATGATTTAGACTCCTTTTTACTATGTATTTGGCTTGTTTCTCTAGCAAATTTAGGACTTTTTAGTAAATTTTAATTATTTTTAGTAGTTTAGGGTCCTTTGAGCGTTTTGATCCGTTTGTTAGTGTTTCAGGTACTTTTTGGAGCTTAAGTGGATAAAATATTTATGAACCTGAAAAGAGCACGAAAAGATCTTGCAAATGGAAAAAGAACGGAGCAAAACGGAGTCGGGAACTACCCCGCGCGCCTGAGGCGCGGGGACGGGTGCGCCTGAGGCGCGCCTGTATGGAAAAACACAAATTATCAGACCTGCGCACATGGGGCGCGAGGTCGCGTGCGCCTGGGGCGCGCGTATCTGCTGAGGCCCAATTTGACCAGATTCTGAACAAAGTAGAAGAAGAGAAGTCTAATTTGGCTTCATATCTTAGATTTGGTCAGAAAATAGAAGATAAACATGGACCTTATCTGCTAGATTTAATTAAGATTTATTTTAGGATTTGTTTTACTCTTTAAATAGAGGATTTGTAAATAGTTTTCGGTAGGTTTTGAGATCATAGAATTCAATTAGGATTAGCGGGAGAGGTTAGTAACATCTATTGAGAGCAAGGAGGCAAGGCACAAAGATTGGAGATCATCACTACAAGAGAGATCTGCGTGAGGATTGAAGGTCTCTTGGAGAGTTAACCTGTATTGTCTATTATATGAGGTTTTCTCTTTGCTTCTGTTTTCTTTATTTCTATAAGTGTAACTAAAACCTCTTGCTAGGAACATGGTGTAAATTGTATGGTGTAACTTATTTTAATTTATGATTTAGAGTTTTCCTGTTTTTAATTCATGCATTAATTGTGTTTTTATTGCATACATAAATCTAATCAATTTATGTTTTGGATCTCTTTATTCCAACGAAAGTTAGGAATTTTGAATAGGCCTTGCAATTAATGGTATAATCAGTTTAATTATAGAGATATGATTAAATGATTATTGACTTGGTAATTCCCTTGTGCTGAATTTGATATTTTCTAATATTGTAATTTGTTGAGAGATCAAGGATTAAGTATTTAGAGAATAAGGGTAATGTTAGAGAGATCTAACTATTGCTATTTGAGAAGAATTGTCCATGAATTAAAGGAAAATCTAAATTATAATTGAATAAGTGAATCAAACAACGAAACCACGTTCCTAACCTTTTTCTATGGCTTTCTATACATCTTATCTCCTCAATCTTTTTATTTTATTTTATTTTATTTTAAATTCTCCTTCTCCTTCTGAAATTCAATAACAAGTTGCATTAATAATTACGAATTGGTGAAAAGTTATTAGAAACAATTTGCAATCCCCGAGTGGAACGATACTCACTTACTATCTGTATTACTTGTCGACCTAGTACTCTTGCTAGACATACAACACACGGTTAGGATTCCTGTGCATCCCATCTACTTTCCGAACTAGGATGTGGTTGGATATTGAAGGAGGAGTGTATCGAGTGTGCTAATTTCCCTACCTCAATGATTCCCTCCCTAAATCATTGATGGTCATGAAAGACTTAATGGAAAAACTTTATAAATGGATCTCTTGAATAATGATATGAAGTTGTTATAATAATAATGTAATATTATAAAGAATAATATTGTGGCATGATGTTATTAAGGAATGTTATGGTTATGCTTTGTGTTAGTCCTAATGCGACCCATGGAGTAAGCCCATGCCGTCGACGCCATGTTCGTCTGGTCGCTAACTCTCTCTATTTTCTGTTATGCTCTTGTTTCTACCCATGGGAAATTATTAGATGGAAGATCGGGTACTTCAGTTGGTGATGTCCCCCTTGGCGGGAGGACAGTGGGTTAGAACAGTTAACGGATGGATATGGGAAGGTCCGACGAGACTCAATTTTGTAGACAGAGACCATGTTCTGCGTGGAGTAGCTACAGATCGTGTAGAGGTTCGATTTCTTCTGAGAGATTTCATGCCGGGTGGTCCTAGGGATTTCCATCAGAACGTTCCACCTGCAGATGCTAACATTGGTGGAGAGGAGGATCCAGAGGAAGATCCAGAGGAGGATCCGGAGGAAGATCCAGGAGAAGATCCGGAAGAAGATCCAGTAGAGAACCCCGAAGACGATGAGTAGTATTAGCTTAGAGTAGCATATGGTCTATTGTTTTCGAGTCTTGGATAACGGACCCTCTGATTATCTTTATGTACACCCTATGGGGAGATTATGTTATTTCACTTTTATTTTGGATAATGGCCGTTGAGCCGAAACTCTTTTGATTATGATGATTATTTTGGAGATTAATATAATGATGATTTATTCCGCATTTCAACCATTATGTTTTGTGAATGGAAATATGTCGTGGCACTTCATTTTGGAAAATAGGATTAAGTACAAGTAAGGGAAGAAATCCTTTTCAAGAAACTAAGTTGTTTACATAACACAATCTTTGGAAAGATAAGTTGAGAAAATATTTTTGGAAACTAAGTTCATATGCAAACTTACCTTTTAATGATATCTTGTAATAAATGTTTATAAAAAAAATGGCGCAAATTTTTAGTGAAAATTCTATTTCCAAATTGGGGTGTTACAAACAGTATATCACATACTGCCCACATTGTCCACCTTAATGTGTCATCGAGCTAGTAGCAACATTTAGTATTTCCAGAGGTTCTCCACATGTTATCATAACATGATAAACGATCTAGTACTCAAACTCTTAACTTAAAGAATTGATTGGTATATCTCAATTTGATAATATATAACGTGCCACCCGAGCAACATTATGACGTGCCAACCGAGCAACGTCCCGTCATCCAAACGGAATAACCATATCAATCGATTTTTTTTAAGTCTTAGATCACTTGGATTATTATCATTTAAGTATTAATGAAATGATTCAGAATTAAGAATGGTATTTTTAATGTTCTGGCTAAAATACTCGAGTATTCTTCATAATACTCGAGTAGTTCCTCAGTTTCCAGTTTTACTCGAGTCGTTCATAATTATACTCGAGTCGTTCATACCTTTTCAAAATAGTCAAGTTTCAGGTTTTCTAAAAATACTCGAGTAGTTCATGAAATACTCGAGTCCTTCATCAACCCAGAATACTCGAGTAGTTCATGCATTACTCGAGTCGTTCATCCGACTACACTCTTGTTGCATCAGTTAATACTCGAGTCCCAAACCTGTAACATCCTAAACTTTATTTTAAAAGAAATTATTGTTAAAAACCAAGAAAATAATTAGATTAATTGCTTAAAGAATTTTGGGTGATAGGAGAGTAGTAATTATAAGTACTAGGGGTTGTGTAGAAGACATTTGTAGCAATGGGCAAGATTATCTAAGCGGAATCGGGAGTTAAATCGGCGTTTTAGATGTTAGAAATCAAACGAAAAGAGAAAATTAGGAATTTATTATAGGGTGCTAAGAAAATAAATTCCACCGTTGGATATGAATTTTAAGGGATTAAGAAGCTTGTCTAAAAATTTGGACCCGATCCGACGGTTAACGAAAAAGTTATGGCGAATCGAAGGTTAGAAATTCTGACCCACGCGCAAACGCGCACCACTGTTCATTGGTGCTGATCCAGACAAAAAACCACCCAGGCGCGCCCTCCCGTTCGTCCAGGCGCGCCCAAGGCGCACCAGCCGCAAACCAGTCCCGTTTTGGCGCGCAATTTTTCCTCCCAGCCAGCACCTGGTGCTGCGCCATGCACCAACTCGTGTTGTGGTGCCAAACTCCCGCCCAGGCGTGCGCGCGGAACCAGATCTGATCTGGTGCGTTGGATTCAAGCTTGGGGCCAAAGTCATGAATTTGGGCCACACGATTTTGGTGGCTGATTCAAGGCAAAAATAAGAGTGAAAAATAATACACTCCCTCACACTCCATCATCAACATCATCCCATCATCCTCACCAATTCTCTCAAACCCAAGAGCAATTCCATCATCCTCATCATACACACTTGGATTTTTGGGCAAATCAAACTCAAAATCATTGAACCCCACCAAGCTAGCATCAAGGAAACGGGTTGAAGTTCCTTCCCGTTCCTCCCTCTCTCTCACACGATTTGCCTCTCTCATTTCCCTCTTGGTTTTTTTCAAGCTCATCATCATTTGGGTAAGTGGAATCTTATGTGAAGATTATGATTCCATTCCTTTTCTATTTCACTCATGAAAGTTGTATTTGTTTCTCCTTAGGGTTTTCATGTGACCTTGATCATGTAGAAATCTCAATCTCATGCCTTCCAATCAAGACCAAGAAAAGGGCAACAATCAACCATCCAATAATACCCCTAATAGAGTTGTCTATCATCATTTGGTTATAGCTTTGTTGAGGTGGCAAGCAAGGCTTAGGAGGTTCAAAGTCCCAAGATTCAAAGTTAGAGCAAACAAAGGTTTTCTTACTTCTTGCTATTTTGAGGTAAGGAGTGGGTATTAGTGGGTATTACCATACTCTGGGGATTAGTTTACGATATGCATATAATGGGTACTAAGTATTAATTGTTAGTTATTATTGCACCATAGGGTAGTTAATAATTGGAACTTGTGAATTAAGAATAATAGTGATGATGTAAATAACATGCTTGGATTGTGTTAATTGATTTACAAGATATAATTGTGATAATTTGATAATGTAAATGTGTAATGTTGTGATTTATTATAGTAATGTACTTGCTAAAAAGTTTAAGAGGCGATGATGTTATAACCATGAAAAGTAACATACCCGGGCGCAGTAAGACGTCACGTGAGTACGGACGCAGAAGCTCGTGACCAGGGGAGAATGAAAATGAAATATACCCGGGCGCAGTAAGACGTGACCGCGCATGGGTGCGGACGCAGTAGGTCGTGACCAGGGGAAGGATGAAAAAGTAACATACCCGGGCGCAGTAAGACGTGACCGCGCATGGGTGCGGACGCAGTAGGTCGTGACCAGGGGAATAAGATAAAAGTAAAATATACCCGGGCGCAGTAAGTCGTAACCAGCACGTTAGTGCGGACGCAGTAGGTCGTGACCAGGGACAAAATGAAAAGAGATGTGAATGTAATGGAAGAGTATAGAATAAAAGATTTGATAAAAATAGTGATTAAGAACAAAAAGAGAATATTTGAATTGTGAAACCAATGAATATTTTGTTAAAGATTAGCGATGTGTAGGACTTGTTATTCTGTGATGCGAATGCTAGATATGTTGGGCTTAATATAGCATTATGTCGTAATTGGAAACTGCTTTCCCCATTTTATGTGTAATACTCACTCCTTACTATTTCCACAGGTACTGAGGCAGAGTTTGCACTTAACCAGGCCGAGCAGGAGTACTCTCCCGCACAGGGAGAGTAGGTTACTTATTTTGTAGGACATGGGAATGTCCTGGGCCCGATGATATGATTTGATCTGTTTAGTTGTATATATTGTACATAGCTTTTTGGGGGCCCAGGACGACTCCTTTTGGGTAGGAGTCCTTTTTGGGAAAATACAATTTCCACGACTTGTATATATAACTGCTGAAACTCTGATGTCTTTTAAACTACTATTCTAATGTGTGCACGAAGTTGCACTAGCTGTGATATATGTATATAGCCCTGTTGGCTTCTGGTTAGAAAATGTTAATGTTTATCAGGTTACAGGAAAACCACAATTTTTGGGAAAGTCAGAAAAACAAACGAAACTCCGTCCGTTTGACGGGAGATTTTTATAAGTTAAAAAGAAAAATTTAAATTCACTATTTTTTCTAAGGGTAAGTAAGGGTAATTAATTGTAGGTGTTACATTTATGGTATCAGAGCAGTTTCCCTCGGCCTTTGGAGTTATGAGCCACTCCAGTGATTACTCACCGAGCGAGTAATCGAGGATTATAGTTTAGAGTCTAGAATTTATTTATAGGATGTTTATACCATTAATTATCTTATTAAGCATTAATTGTCGGCCTTATCTATGACTGAACAGTATGGCTGGTAGACAGATCGATAATGACGGGATCCGAGCTATTCTGGAACAAATGGTACAGATGCAACAGAATCAGGGGAATAACATAGCAGCAGCACCCGCAGCAACAGCAACAGCAACAACAACAGCAATGAATCCTCAACCACCAGCTCCAGTTGCAATTGATTGGTTGGCACGATTCAGGAAGAATGAACCGTTAAAGTTCGAAGGAGGGTTCAATCCCGATGGGGCACAACTTTGGTTGCAGGAGATTGAAAAGATCCTGAATACCATGGCACCACCGGAGGAACAGAAGGTTCTGCTAGCACAATACATGTTGACTAGTGAAGCAGAACACTGGTGGCAACAGATGCGGAGGGGTCTGGAGGCGAACAATCAGGCGATCACGTGGGATTTGTTCAAAACCCGTTTTCTGGGTAAATACTTTCCTGAGGATGTTCGTAGAGAGAAGGAGATAGCCTTTCTGCAGCTAGTGCAAGGAAATATGAGCGTTGGGGAGTATGCTTGCTAGGTTTGAAGACCTGATCCGATATGCGGGGAGTTATAGAGATGCTGATGAAAGGACTAAGTGCATCAAGTTCGAGACCGGACTTCAGTTTGAAATCAAGATGGCTTTTGAGTATCAGAACATCGCCAATCTGTCTCAATTGATCAACATGACTAGTACTTATGAAAAGAGTCGGAAGCAATGGGCAGCTGAGAAAAGAAACAAAAATGTACAAAAGGTTGGAGGTCCTATTAGGGGCAAGAGTTCGGTGCAGCGACCAGGTCCTTACTCCCAGCCTAGAACAGGCCAAGCAGTGAGTACCTTTGGTCCTATTCTGACTTGTCCACATTGTGGTAAGCAGCATAGGGGAGATTGCTGGAGATTGGATCCGAGTAAGGGGGGACTAATCTGTTACAGGTGCGGTCAGCCAGGTCACATTATGGCGAATTGTCCTAGAAATGCAGTTAAGAAGGAGGTGAATGTGACCAAGGTACAGAAATCTAGTGACAATCGGGTGGCTCAGAAGGGAAAGGTGTATACTCTGGATGGCGAGGAAGTTACTGAGGCCGATGAGTTGATTAGAGGTACCGGTTATGTTAATGATATTCCTTGTGGTATTCTCTTTGATTGTGGAGCTACTCATTCATTTATTTCTGCCGACTGCATGAAGAAGTTTGGATTATCTGCAATAGAAATGCCTTATAAATTATCTGTTTCTACCCCCACAAATTCCTCTGTAGTCACATCAACGATGTGTTTGGATTGCCCACTTCGAGTATTGGAGCGGGAATTAAAAGTAAATCTAATCTGTTTGCCTCTAACTAAACTGGATGTCATTCTGGGCATGGACTGGATGTCTCGGCATCATGTTCTAATTGATTGCCATCAAAAATCAGTCACTATTAGTGATCTTTCTTTATCTGCCCTGGAAATGGAGGAGGAGGCAGAGGTCAGTCAGATTCAGATAGTTTGCGAATTTCCGGAAGTCTTTCCTGCAGAGATTCCCGGATTACCGCTGAACAGAGAAGTGGAATTTAGCATTGATTTAATGCCTGGTGCGGGTCCAATTTCAATGGCCCCGTACTGGATGGCACCTCCGGAATTAGCAGAGTTGAGAAAGCAGATAGAGAAACTTTTGGCTAAGGGCTTAATTAGACCGAGTGTATCACCCTGGGGAGCTCCGATTCTTTTTGTTAAAAAGAAGGACGGTAGTCTCCGAATGTGTATCGACTACAGGCAGTTGAATGCAGTGACTGTGAAAAATAAATATCCTCTACCTCGCATCGATGATTTGCTGGACCAGTTAAGAGGAGCAGCCATATTTTCTAAAATTGACCTCCGATCGGGATACCATCAAATCCGTATCCGAGAGGAGGACATCCCTAAAACGACATTCAGGTCGAGATATGGGCATTTTGAATATGTGGTGATGTCCTTTGGTCTCACGAATGCTCCGGCCATCTTCATGGACTATATGAACAGGATCTTCAGGCCTTACTTGGATTCTTTCGTCATAGTATTTATCGACGACATTCTCATCTATTCTAAGAGTCCAAGTGAGCATGCCGAGCATCTGAGAATAGTGTTGCAAATTCTCAAAGCCAAACAGCTTTATGCAAAGCTTTCTAAATGTAGTTTCTGGTTGAATGAGGTGCATTTTCTGGGGCATGTCATTTCTGAGAAGGGTGTTGCTGTTGACCCTTCTAAGGTGGAAGCGGTGCTTAAGTGGGAGAGACCCAAGTCCATTACTGAGATCAGAAGCTTTCTTGGTATGGCTGGGTATTATCGGAGGTTTATTGAGGGGTTTTCTAAATTAGCCCTTCCTTTAACTACTCTTACACGGAAAGGTGTTCCGTTTGAGTGGTCCCCGGAATGTGAAGATAGTTTTCAGGAATTGAAAAGACGATTGACTAGTTCCCCGGTGTTAATTTTGCCGGACCCGACTCAATCCTTTGTGGTATATTGTGATGCTTCAAAACAAGGGTTGGTTAGTGTGTTGATGCAGCAAGGACAAGTCATAGTTATGCATCCAGGCAATTGAGGCAGCATGAACAGAACTATCCCACTCACGATCTTGAGTTGGCGGCAGTAGTTTTTGCTTTGAAAATCTGGAGGCATCATCTATATGGTTCAAAGTTTGAAGTCTTTAGCGATCATAAGAGCCTTCGCTATCTCTTTGATCAAAAGGAGTTGAATATGAGACAGAGGAGGTGGATGGAGTTTCTGAAGGACTACGATTTTAATCTTCAGTATCATCCGAGCAAAGCCAATGTAGTGGCTGATGCACTAAGTCGTAAGACTTTGCATGTCAGCAATTTGATGGTGAAGGAGATGCAATTAATCCAAGAGTTTAGTGACCTCAACTTGAACATGCAAGTGAAAGAGAAGAGCATTGTTCTAGAAACGTTGCAGGTTACCAATGACTTGATTGGCCTTATTAGAGAAAGACAAGCTGATCATGCAGAGCTGCAAAAGTTGTTAGAAGGGGCAACGGGCAATGAAGAGCCTGACTTTGTGAAGGGTTCTGATGGCATTATCCGATTTAGGGGTCGGATATGTGTTCCTATGGATTTCGAAGTTAGAAGGGACATTCTATGGGAAGCACATCGAACCAAAATGAATTTCCATCCCGGTGCAGCAAAGATGTACCGAGATTTGAAGAAGATTTATTGGTGGCCAAAGTTGAAAACCGATGTAGTCGATCATGTATCTCATTGCCTAACTTTTCAGAAAGTTAAAATTGAGCACCAAAAGCCTGGTGGCCCTTTGCGATCACTTGATATCCCGGAGTGGAAATGGGATAGCATAGCCATGGACTTTGTGACAGGTCTACCTAGGACTACTGCAGGATGTGATGCAGTTTGGGTGGTTGTGGACCGTCTTACAAAGTGTGCTCATTTTATCCCTATTCACAAGAAATACACCCTGGAGAAGTTGACTCAGTTGTATATCAGGGACATAGTAAAGCTGCATGGTGTTCCTACCAGTATAGTATCCGATCGCGATCCGAGATTTCTGTCAAGATTTTGGCAGAGTCTTCAGCAGGCATTGGGTACTAAGCTGAAATTTAGTATGGCTTATCATCCGCAGACAGACGGACAATCTGAGCGTACTATCCAGACACTGGAGGATTTGTTGAGAGCATGTGTTCTGGAGCAAGCTGGTAGTTGGGAGCAGTTACTACCGTTGATGGAGTTCACTTACAATAACAGCTATCACTCCAGTATTGGCATGGCACCATTTGAGGCTCTCTACGGAAGGAAATGTAGGACGCCTTTGTGTTGGTTCCAGATAGGTGAGAATCTGTTGACAGGTCCTGATATTGTGAAAGAAACAACTGAGAAGATCACAATGATCAAGAATAAGATGAAAACTTCCCAGGATCGCCAGAAGAATTATGCTGATAGGCGAAGGAGACCTTTGGAATTTGATGTTGGGGATCATGTGTTCCTTAGAGTGTCTCCGGTTATGGGGATAGGTAGGGCAACTAAGTCCAAGAAACTGACTCCTCGGTTTGTTGGGCCTTATGAGATTCTGGAGAAAGTTGGCCCGGTGGCTTACAGGATTGCCTTACCCCCTCACTTAGCAAGGCTTCATGACGTATTCCACGTCTCACAGCTAAGGAAATACATCCATGATCCTTCACATGTGGTCACCTTGGGTGATTTGCCTTTGAAGGAGAATTTGACTTTTGAAGTTTTGCCAGTGAGAATTGAAGATAGGCAAGTGAAGCAGCTCAGAGGCAAGGAAATCTCTTTGGTGAAAGTCATTTGGATCAGGAACAATGTGGAAGAGGCTACATGGGAACTGGAAGACAAGATCAGGCAGTCTCATCCACAATTGTTCGACGCCAACTGAATTTCGAAGACGAAATTCTGGTAAGTGGGAGAGAATTGTAACATCCTAAACTTTATTTTAAAAGAAATTATTGTTAAAAACCAAGAAAATAATTAGATTAATTGCTTAAAGAATTTTAGGTGATAGGAGAGTAGTAATTATAAGTACTAGGGGTTGTGTAGAAGACATTTGTAGCAATGGGCAAGATTATCTAAGCGGAATCGGGAGTTAAATCGGCGTTTTAGATGTTAGAAATCAACCGAAAAGAGAAAATTAGGAATTTATTATAGGATGATAAGAAAATAAATTCCACCGTTGGATATGAAGTTTAAGGGATTAAGAAGCTTGTCTAAAAATTTGGACCCGATCCGACGGTTAACGAAAAAGTTACGGCGAATCGAAGGTTGGAAATTCTGACCCACGCCCAGGCGCACCAGCCTGCGCCCAGGCGCGCACCACTGTTCATTGGTGCTGATCCAGACAAAAAACCGCCCAGGCGTGCCATCCCATTCGCCCAGGCGCGCCCAAGGCGCACCAGCCGCACAGCAGTCCCGTTTTGGTGCGCCATTTTTCCTCCCAGCCAGCACCTGGTGCTGCGCCATGCACCAGCTCGTGTTGTGGTGCCAAACTCCCGCCCACGCGCGCGGTTTTGCGCCCACGCGCGCGTGCGGAACCAGATCTGATCTGGTGCGTTGGATTCAAGCTTGGGGCCAAAGTCATGAATTTGGGCCAAATGATTTTGGTGGTTGATTCAAGGCAAAAATAAGAGTGAAAAATAATACACTCCCTCACACTCCATCATCAACATCATCCCATCATCCTCACCAATTCTCTCAAACCCAAGAGCAATTCCATCATCCTCATCACACACACTTGGATTTTTGGGCAAATCAAACTCAAAATCATTGAACACCACCAAGCTAGAATCAAGGAAATGGGTTGAAGTTCCTTCCCTTTCCTCCCTCTCTCTCACACGATTTGCCTCTCTCATTCCCCTCTTGGTTTTTTTCAAGCTCATCATCATTTGGGTAAGTGGAATCTTATGTCAAGATTATGATTCCATTCCTTTTCTCTTTCACTCATGAAAGTTGTATTTGTTTCTCCTTAGGGTTTTCATGTGACCTTGATCATGTAGAAATCTCAATCTCATGCCTTCCAATCAAGACCAAGAAAAGGGCAACAATCTACCATCCAATAATACCCCTAATAGAGTTGTCTATCATCATTTGGTTATAGCTTTGTTGAGGTGGCAATCAAGGCTTAGGAGATTCAAAGTCCCAAGATTCTAAGTTAGAGCAAACAAAGGTTTTCTTACTTCTTGCTATTTTGAGGTAAGGAGTGGGTATTAGTGGGTATTACCATACTCTGGGGATTAGTTTACGATATGCATATAATGGGTACTAAGTATTAATTGTTAGTTAGTATATTGCACCATAGGGTAGTTAATAATTGGAACTTGTGAATTAAGAATAATAGTGATGATGTTAATAACATGCTCGGATTGTGTTAATTGATTTACAAGATATAATTGTGATAATTTGATAATGTAAATGGGTAATGTTGTGATTTATTAGAGTAATGTACTTGTTAAAAAGTTAAGAGGCGATGATGTTATAACCATGAAAAGTAACATACCCGGGCGCAGTAAGACGGCACGTGAGTACGGACGTAGTAGGTCGTGACCAGGGGAGAATGAAAATGAAATATACCCGGGCGCAGTAAGACGTGACCACGCATGGGTGCGGACGCAGTAGGTCGTGACCAGGGGAAAGGATGAAAAAGTAACATACCCGGGCGCAGTAAGACGTGACCGCGCATGGGTGCGGACGCAGTAGGTCGTGACCAGGGGAATAAGATAAAAGTAAAATATACCCGGGCGCAGTAAGTCGTAACCAGCACGTTAGTGCGGACGCAGTAGGACGTGACCAGGGACAAAATGAAAAGAGATGTGAATGTAATGGAAGAGTATAGAATAAAAGATTTGATAAAAATAGTGATTAAGAACAAAGCGAGAATAATTGAATTGTGAAACCAATGAATATTTTGTGAAAGATTAGCGATGTGTTGGACTTGTTATGCTGTGATGCGAATGCTAGATATGTTGGGATTAGTATAGCATTATGTCGTAATTGGAAACTGCTTTCCCCATTTTATGTGTAATACTCACTCCTTACCATTTCCACAGGTACTGAGGTAGAGGTTACACTTGACCAGGCGAGCAGGAGTAAGGGAGAGTAGGTTACTTATATTGTAGAACATGGGAATGTCCTGGGCCCGATGATATGATTTGATCTGTTTTGTTGTATATATTGTACATAGCTTTTTGGGGGCCCAGGACGACTCCTTTTGGGTAGGAGTCCTTTTTGGGAAAATACAATTTCCACGACTTGTATATATAACTGCTGAAACTCTGATGTCTTTTAAACTACTATTCTGATGTGTGCACGAAGTTGCACTAGCTGTGATATATGTATATAGCCCTGTTGGCTTCTGGTTATTGAAAATGTTAATGTTTATCAGGTTACAGGAAAACCACAATTTTTGGGAAAGTAAAAAAAAACAAACGAAACTCCGTCTGTTTGACGGGAGATTTTTATAAGTTAAAAAGAAAAATTTAAATTCACTACTTTTTCTAAGGGTAAGTAAGGGTAATTAATTGTAGGTGTTACAAAACCTGATACTCGAGTCGTGGTGCCAAAAGATACACTGATGCGTCACGAAATACTCGAGTATCTAGCAATCTACTCGAGTATTATCAGACAGAACAGACTGAAAACTTGGTTTTTACATACCATTTTCAATTCTAACCATTTCTAATCCAATCCAATGATCAACAGAGTTCACATACCATATATTAAACATGTTCAAACACTTAGAACGCATCAAATTACAGATTTGACAGAGAATCATAAGATTATCCATAAATCATGAAAATTCACAACTCAACATACTAAATTGCAATATACTCAATAAACTTGTGAATTTAATCTCAAGACAGATTGCATGCATCATATGGGACTTGCTCACAACAACTTTAGAGCACAAGTTGGTCTCCAAACCAATTTCCCTATTCAATCTAAGCCCTTAGAGCCTCTTGGTGGCTCTCTAACCAAATTCATGCAATTTAAACTCTATCTAGTGAATAGAAAGCTTTCCCCTTACCTCTTAGACGTGAATCAACAGAGACTTTACCAAAACATAGCTTCCAAGCTGGATTCCCCAAACTCCACACTGAAACAGAGCGGTTTCAGCAGAGCACCAAGATTGAATTGGTTGATGCATAAGACAGACATAAAAATTGGGGAAATTGAGGAAATCGCAATTGGTGGTTGGAGAGACAAAGGAACCCTAGGAATACACCTAGAAGGGGGGGTTGAATAGGTGTTGAAGCTACCTTGAAAGATTTTCTAACGAAACAAATCTAAACAATCAAAACAAATGATTTTTGCAAATTCTACAGCACTTAATCGATTAAGCAAGTCGTGTACTCGAGTAGTACTCGATTAAGCTTGAACTTAATCGATTAAATATGACAGAAAACAGAAAAATCAATTTTTCATTCGAATACGAAAATCAATCAATTCACATGCAAGATCAGAGATTCAGCGGAAATGATTAACACCTATATTCTTATTGATTAACCTAGTTATGAAAATGATTTTCCCTTTATCAATTTGAACAATCAAAGATTCAATTCAATCAATTATGAAAAACAATCTTTCTAGGTTTTCAACCAAGAACGCAATCAAATGACTTGAATATAAAGAGTAAGGGTTTAGAGATACGACACAGTGATTTATCCTGGTTCACTTTCATCCACTTGAAAGCTACATCCAGTCCCCTCTTCAACCAAGAGAGATTCTTCACTATGAGGAATTAGAGTTCTCAAATTACAAGTGATTGCCTCACAAGACTCCCTTCTTGCTAGCTTACAAGAGATAACCTACACCCTTGCCTTGTAATCCTATTGATCTTCTCTCTAATCTAACCTCTACCCCTTGTTGATAATCGACACAACAAGTCTTCAATTGCTTGATGATAAACCACACACCAAGGCTTCACTTGCTTGATTCACAACCAAGACTTCTTCTTCTTCTTCAATAAGAATGCACTTGCTTGATGATAAAATCGACACACCAAGACTTCTTGTTTGTTGTAGTGGCTTGCCTTCTTGCAAAGATTACAACACAATAGAAAACACAAAATAATCCTATGAATCTCAATCAAGAGTTATGACAATTCACCATAAGAGATTCAAAGGTTCTTGATCAAAGAATATGAAAATAGAAAAGCTTTGATCTTTTAAATTGAGAGAGAATAGAGTGGCTTGATTCTTTGTAAAAATGAATATCAAAATGATAGAGTATGTTCACAAAGGTTAGGAAAAGGTTTATATAGAATACCCAAAAGTTGTAGCACTTGAAAACTGATTTTGAGAAGTGAAAAACGTATTTTAAAAATCAGTTCAGCAGTACTTAATCGATTAAGCAAGTCGTGTACTCGAGTAGTACTCGATTAAGTTATCACTTAATCGATTAAGTTGGTACTGTACATGTTCAAAACTTGTTTTCTCAAAATCCAACCTTTCCTTTAAAACCTTTAAGCCACCTATTGATTCTAGGTTAAGTGAAAACTCAAATTATGATTTAATCATGACTTATGAATGAGATTCACTACCCTCTATAATAATCTACCCAAGATAAAAAACCTATGAAGCTTGAGAGGCAAAAGATAAAAGAAATACAAATACACTCAAACTTAGGTCTTCATGAGCTTGCTTTCTCTCTTCTTCATTTGATGTTTGTTGTTGCTTGTTGAGCTTGAAACTTGATCAACACTTGTAGCTTGTTCAAAAACACTTTGTCATTATCAAAACATTCATCATGTTCATCATGGAACTAACAATCTCCCCCTTTTTGAAAATGACAACCCATGTTTTGAAATCGCTTGAAGTTGTTGATGCTTGAAACATTTGATCACTTGAGAAGACTCTTTCTCCCTCTCAATCAATGCTATAACACTTGAATCCAATTGAGATAGAAGCTTGATTCTCCCCCTATCTTAAACAACTTAGCTCAACCTACATAAAAACAACAAAACAACCTTTCTCCAAAAATATAATATCATATTTCTCCCATTTTTTAAAAACATACCATTTCTCCCTCTTTGAGAAACATTTCATTCAATTCAAAACATAATATTTCTCCCCCTTTGGCATTATCAAAAAGTAATATATACCAATTGAAATATAACATCTAAGCCAAGGTAAGAAATCAATGATCATTTCTTCACAACATTGATACCAATTGAACAAATACAATAGAGCTATACTTTGAAATGTGATATCAATTGGTAAGAGAATATAACAATGAAATATAATACCAATTGAGAACTAAAAAGATCATAATATCACTTAACAAAGAAGATATCAATTGTAAAGAAGAATCAATAATCACAAAAAGATGATAATCAACTAATAATCTCTCAATGATACAAATTGAATTAACTAAACATTTAGAAAAGTAATATCAATTGAGAAGATACCAATTAAGATAATATATCAATATCAAATATTACCACTTTGTAGGACATTCACTTAAGATGCAAGTATGATACCAATTGAAGATGTGAATATAGACATTCATAGTTGAGACCAATTGAGAACATGTGTCATTCATTTGCATCTTCAATCAAACCTACAAAACAATCATGCTTTGCTTTTTTTTGGTATCCAAATGGTTTTGGATCCATTTTTGTTAGTGTAGGGACTTTCACCCTTTTTCATCCAAACAAAATTTCCTTTAGGTATACCATGCACTTTAACATAACACACATTTGAAGTATGTCCATGAGTACCACAATAGAAACATGTTGGAGGATTTGAAAAATCAACTTTAGAAAAATCAACAACATTTCTATGAGATTTACTCTTAGCATTAGTATAACCCAAACCAAACTTGTTTGAATTTTCTCTTTGAAAATTTAACAATGTGCGCAATCTAATATCACCACTTGAGAAACTTGCAAGCTTATTTTTCAAAATAGCATTTTCATTCTTGAGCAACTTGCAATTCTCACAATCAATCACAATATTCAATCTACTAGCACAATCACAAGAAGAACTAGCATAGATAAGATCAAGAGTTTCATTTTCAAGATTAAGCTCATCAACTTGTTTTTGAAGTTCTAAAATCTCTTTTTGATGTTTCAAAATGAGCTTCTTTCTTTCAATGTTTTTCAAAGCTAGTTTTTCAAGTTGTTCATACATTTCTTCATAAGCATTATGTAACAATTCATATTTAGAAGAAATTTCGGATTTAGATTCACTTACATTGCTATCCTCGCTTTGATAACTTGATTCATCATTTGAACTTTGTTCTTCATCATCTACTAGAGTTATCAAGTTGAGACAAGCGGCTTCTTCATCATCCGATGAACTACTCGATGTGCTTTTCTTGTTATCTTCATCACTATCCCAAACTATGTATGCTCTTTTAGATTTAGAATTTTTCTTGTCTTTCTCCTTCTTCTTGAGATACCTAGAGCATGAATACTTGAGATGACCGGGTTTTCCACATTCATGGCAAACTACACCTTCTTTTGAAGTTTTGGTCTTATAGTGTGGGGAATCCTTCTCTTTACTTTTGTCCTTGTTCAACCTTCCTTTTCTCCTTAGAAACTTGTCAAACTCTTTTAACAAAAGTTTCATGTCTTTTTCATCAACATCGGAATCGGAATCTTCACTATCATCATCATCGGAACTATCTTTCTTTTTGTATGATCTATTGACTTTAAGAGCAAGTCCTTTTCTTTCTTTGTTTTTATCCGACTCTTCATTGATACTTAATCGTCCAAGCTCCATTTCATGTTCTTGAAGCTTTCCGAAAAGTGTTGCTAGATCCATAGCATCCAAATTTTTAGATTCAACAATAGCCGTTACTTTTGGTTGCCAATTCCTGTCTAAACATCTCAACACTTTGTTAGAAAGTTCACCTTGTAGAAAAGTTTTACCAAGAGCAAGTAAATGATTTATAATGTGAGTAAAACGCTTTTGCATATCATTTATAGATTCATTTGGAAGCATATGAAACAATTCATAATCACGCATTAAAGCATTCAATCTAGCTCTCCTAACCTCACTAGTTCCTTCATGAGTCACTTGTAAAGTGTCCCACATTTCCTTAGCACTAGAACATTGAGAAACTCTAAAGAACTCGTCATAGGATAAAGCGGATGTGATGATATTCTTTGCTTTATAATCATATTGTACTTTCTTTCTATCATCATCCTTCCACTTATCCTCGGGGATCAATTGTTCTACACCTTCAACTAAACTAGAGGGGATATGAGGACCTTTTTCAACTACTTTCCAAATTTCACTATCTATGGCTTGGATAAAGATTTTCATTCTAACTTTCCAATATGCATAGCCTTCTCCGGTAAATAATGGAGGACGACTTATTGAAGCACCTTCACCACCAAAGGGATTCATGGAACCCATTGCGATTTTCTTAAAGGATCTTTACGAAAAAGCTCTTATGCTCGTGTCTTTCGACCGAGCTCTGATACCAATTGAGGAAATCGCAATTGGTGGTTGGAGAGACAAAGGAACCCTAGGAATACACCTAGAAGGGGGGGTTGAATAGGTGTTGAAGCTACCTTGAAAGATTTTCTAACGAAACAAATCTAAACAATCAAAACAAATGATTTTTGCAAATTCTACAGCACTTAATCGATTAAGCAAGTCGTGTACTCGAGTAGTACTCGATTAAGCTTGAACTTAATCGATTAAATATGACAGAAAACAGAAAAATCAATTTTTCATTCGAATACGAAAATCAATCAATTCACATGCAAGATCAGAGATTCAGCGGAAATGATTAACACCTATATTCTTATTGATTAACCTAGTTATGAAAATGATTTTCCCTTTATCAATTTGAACAATCAAAGATTCAATTCAATCAATTATGAAAAACAATCTTTCTAGGTTTTCAACCAAGAACGCAATCAAATGACTTGAATATAAAGAGTAAGGGTTTAGAGATACGACACAGTGATTTATCCTGGTTCACTTTCATCCACTTGAAAGCTACATCCAGTCCCCTCTTCAACCAAGAGAGATTCTTCACTATGAGGAATTAGAGTTCTCAAATTACAAGTGATTGCCTCACAAGACTCCCTTCTTGCTAGCTTACAAGAGATAACCTACACCCTTGCCTTGTAATCCTATTGATCTTCTCTCTAATCTAACCTCTACCCCTTGTTGATAATCGACACAACAAGTCTTCAATTGCTTGATGATAAACCACACACCAAGGCTTCACTTGCTTGATTCACAACCAAGACTTCTTCTTCTTCTTCAATAAGAATGCACTTGCTTGATGATAAAATCGACACACCAAGACTTCTTGTTTGTTGTAGTGGCTTGCCTTCTTGCAAAGATTACAACACAATAGAAAACACAAAATAATCCTATGAATCTCAATCAAGAGTTATGACAATTCACCATAAGAGATTCAAAGGTTCTTGATCAAAGAATATGAAAATAGAAAAGCTTTGATCTTTTAAATTGAGAGAGAATAGAGTGGCTTGATTCTTTGTAAAAATGAATATCAAAATGATAGAGTATGTTCACAAAGGTTAGGAAAAGGTTTATATAGAATACCCAAAAGTTGTAGCACTTGAAAACTGATTTTGAGAAGTGAAAAACGTATTTTAAAAATCAGTTCAGCAGTACTTAATCGATTAAGCAAGTCGTGTACTCGAGTAGTACTCGATTAAGTTATGATTAAGTTGGTACTGTACATGTTCAAAACTTGTTTTCTCAAAATCCAACCTTTCCTTTAAAACCTTTAAGCCACCTATTGATTCTAGGTTAAGTGAAAACTCAAATTATGATTTAATCATGACTTATGAATGAGATTCACTACCCTCTATAATAATCTACCCAAGATAAAAAACCTATGAAGCTTGAGAGGCAAAAGATAAAAGAAATACAAATACACTCAAACTTAGGTCTTCATGAGCTTGCTTTCTCTCTTCTTCATTTGATGTTTGTTGTTGCTTGTTGAGCTTGAAACTTGATCAACACTTGTAGCTTGTTCAAAAACACTTTGTCATTATCAAAACATTCATCATGTTCATCATGGAACTAACAGAAATTAGTTTCTATGTACTCTCTACAACTCGTACTAGCTAAAGAGACAAGATTCACATGGAGAGGTTGCCTGAGCTTACCAAAATCGAGCTCCAAAGTAAGCTCCAGGAAACCTGAGACAGCAACGGACCCCGACTTCCAAGCTTCGATTCTTCCAAACTACGAACTCTCAGCTCACAATTTTGGTGTCTATACAAAGCTCGTGATGTGAGCTTTGTATTGGTGTATGATTTGTGGCTTAACTCTAAACAGAGAAGGAGAATCGATTGAATCAAATCGGAAACCCTAACTCAAGCAAAACTCACGAAATTGGCAAAATGAATGGTTGATTCATCAACCATGGCTTAAATAGCCGTTCATGAAGCTCATGCAGCTCGACACGAAAGCCATGGACGTGTGGAAGGACTGATTTCGTGTCAAACGGCGGTGACTCATTGGTGGTGACTCACCAGACGCACTAACTCGTCAACTCTGACCAAAATACTCGAGTACTCCCAAAAATACTCGAGTATTTTGACCAGTTTTTGAAAAATATTAATTTTATTTTCTTTCCCTCCATAACTTTTCTAAAATTACTTCAAGATCCCAAACAGGGATTAATGTGAAAAATATTTATTTTCTCATATTAAAACTATCTAATATTATCATTCATAATAACTCACTTTGAAATCAAGAATAAAAATAATTAATTATAAATAAGCTTTATAATTAACATATTATTAATCAGGGGTTAAAAATCTGGGATGTTACAATAATCAATCATCATCATATTAATCATTTAATATAGTCAAATGTTAATAAATATACTTCCCTACATTAATAAAGAACTTTGGTTAAGGCTAAGTGTCATAAAAATTGGTAATTCGTACTTCAGGGGTTAGGGTAATCGATTACCATATCGATTGGTAATCGATTACCATGAGATGGTAATCGATTACCACGTGAAAATTTGAATATTGGTGCCAAATTTAACCCGGTAATCGATTGCTGATAAGCATTTTATTTCCCATTATTCCTTGCATTATTTTACTCCTATTATTGATACTTGTTTCCCATTTGACATTGTTTAGCATGATTTAGTGATTTAGATAGAGTTTATTGGACTAATATTCTGAATATTGTTTAATTTGGGATTATTTAGCCTAATTAATTCTATTTCTATTTTTCAGGTCATATTTGGCACAAGGACACTTTGGTCATTTTGGAAATGAAGATTGAAGTATTGAAGTGAAGACTGTAATTTGCATTTAGGTCCCTTTAGGTTGTAATTTTCAGAATAGTGTTTCTTAGGACTTGGGCCCATGTTTTAGGCCCATTTTGTGACTAGAAAGAAGGGAAATTTGTGTAAGCCATAGAACACACTCCCATTTTCAGATTTCTCACTCTCTCTCTCTAGGTTAGAACTTCTCTCTTGGCTCTCCCAAGTGGTGGTGGCTGCTAGGGTTTGGTTCTTCCCCATTTCTACACGTTTTTCTTCATTTATGGCCATGGAGGGCTAGACTTCAAGGGTTAATCCCTTTGGTATTGTATTATCTACTCTTGAGCTCTTGTTATTAATGCAATTTCATTTTCTCTTCTCTGTTTTCATGTTTATCAATGTGTAGTGGTTTGCTTAATTCCATTTCGTAGAGATAATACATAAATATAAATGCTTAATTTGTATTAACTCGTAAAAACTCTAATTCTGGTTTCTGATGCTTAATTAGAAGTTAGGGTTTGGAGTGATAACTAAATTTTCGCTTAGTATTTGGTTATCACGATTTGGACAGAGGAGAGGAGAGGAATCGATTGTAACACCTAGGATTTATACCCTTAATTCCCCCTTATAAGAAAATACAGACTTGAAAATTTCTTTTTATTATATTAAAATCAACCGTCAAACGAACGAAGTTTTGTTTGTTTTTCGGACAATTCCAAAATTCAACCTGTGATAAACAATTTTAATTAAACAACCAATAGCCAGCAGGGCTTCAGATTATATATATAAGTCATATCAAGGCCCAATGGGCTCCAAATATATCAGAGTGCATAAAATAATCAGAGTATTAGCGAAAATACTAAGTTTGGGTGTCATAACCAAAATATATAACTTTGTCAAAACAAAACATCCTAAGCCTCATTTAAAATATGCATATTAAATTTACATCAACATAATATAAGAGGCTTAGGTCCATATTATACTCTAAACCCATAACACCCTACTCTCCCTGTAAGGGAAAATACTCCTGCTCGGCCGGGGGCTGTGCCAGCTCAATCTCCGTACCTGAAAAATGTAAGGGAGTGAGCATTGCACATGAAATAGAAAGCAGTTTCTAACTAGACATAACAACCCACTAGGTCAAACACATTTAGCAAATAAGCAAATATTCACATATTTCACAACATACTCATTTCATTATTTCCATATTCATTATTCATTTCAACATCCATTTCCCTTATTCATTTCAACATCCCTTTCCTTTACTTTTATTTCTTTTCACACACTTACTTCATTTAGGTTCATCACCTCAAATCAAGGGCCAATGCACAGTTTCATTCACCACAATTATCACCTCAAGTCAGAGGCCCTCATACTTTTCCTTATTTAAATTATGTGTCCCTCAAGTCAGAGGTCAACACCCATTCATTATAATTCATATTGTGTCCCTCAGGTCAGAGGTCAACACTTCAATTTCTTAATTCACGGTGTGTCTCTCAGGTCAGAGGTCAACACACCAATACATATTTCACCCGGTGTCCCTCAGGTCAGAGGTCAACACTCAATTCTTTATTTAATCCGGTGTCCCTCAGGTCAGAGGTCAACACCCATTCATTCTAATTCATATCGTGTCCCTCAGGTCAGAGGTCAACACACACTTTCATTGTAATTTATCCGGTGTCCCTCAGGTCAGAGGTCAACACTCATTAACATTCATTTCATCTTGTGTCCCTCGGGTCAGAGGTCAACACTTCAAATTTCTTTAATTCATTTTGTGCCCCTCATATCAGAGGCCAGGATAATCACCACTTTCCATTAATCGTCACCTCAAATCAGAGGCCAACGCACTTATTACATTTTCATATTCATTACCTCACATCAGAGGCCAAAACATACTTTCATATCCTCACATAAACAATTATATCACATTTAAATTCAACAACACACATTCAACATCTAATCATTCATGTAATTACCTTATTCATTTCCTTTCTCAGTTATCACAATCATACCAAATAGTATTCTCTTTCATAGTCCAACATTTATACTACACTTCATTTCAAATTACATATTTCACCTTCTTACATATTTTCTTTATCACCACATAATAGAATCACCTTTTACTTTTTGTTTACACAAAACCATTTGCTTCCATTTCCGATATTCACAAGTTCAATTCATAAGCCATGACCTTTGTTCACAATTGATAATACTTAACATTTAAACTCATTTAGCATTTAGATACAAATACGCACATTCATCACATATAATTGTTTCCATTCCATTTTTCTTCCTATATCAATTTACTCCATATTACCTACATATACTTGCAACATCAATCAATTATCATTTTATACAAAACTTGACAATTAACATCCATAGTCATAGAAATCATTCATATCATCTTCACTATCATATTATCCAAATCTTCTTGTACTTCATTATAATCATTAACCAAATTTCATTTATCAAATAATTCATTCTCGTATTATTGGGTTTCCTTTTCCTAGTCTTAACATCCAATCATCATGCATATTTAATTAATTAGAATTTTATATTCAATAACCTAGAGTTTTATAATCTAATTTTCTCACCTAACACATAACCCTAACAAATCATTATATACTAATTAGAACCTACTCCCCAGAACAAGGCAAAGCTCACTATATCCACCCCCTTACCTCAACCTTGTAGAGAGAGAAGGGAGTACCAAACCCTAACTCTTTGAAATCCTCCCCTTTTGAGTTTCAATCAAATAGCCTCCAAATGTGTAGTGAGAGTGAGGAGGAGAGCTTGATCCTACTTAGCCATGGTTAGAGAGAGAAAGCTTCAAGGCTATGGAGGAGAGAGAAACTATACCCACAATGACCAAACAAAGCAAGAACGATTAGAGATTGATGATAGTTTGTGTAAGTTGAAGGAGAAAGGAATGAAACTCAAATCAACTTACTTAGATGTGATGATTCTCCATGGTGGGTGTTCTTGAAGCTTCAAGGATAGAGAGAGAGAGTTTGGGATTGAAGTGGGTGAGAGGAAATAGAAGTGATTGTTGAATGATTATGTGTTATTGTGTGATGGAGATTGATTTTTGGTAGTTTATTATGGATCTAAGGAAGGATTTGAGAATGAAATTAGAGAGAGAAAAGAGAGAGCTTCGTGCCCTAGAGAGAGAAAGACAAAGGGATGAATGAGGAAGAAGACCCCCAATCACGTTTTATATATATTTTTTCTGTTGCAGTACGCACTACTCGAGTAGTTAGTGGACTACTCGAGTAGTCCAAATTTTCTGGACTTTCTGTTTAATTTTCAGAATAGTTAGTACTAGGAACATCTTCCTAGTACTATAGAATTAAACCCCTTTTATTTTGATCGGGTATGGCCTCGATCAAAATTTGGCGCCGTTGCCGGGGAGTATCGGTTCTTGCCAAAGGTCATACAGTATTTAGTTAGAGTAGTTAGTGTAGTTAATGTGTGAATAAGCATTCTGATAACTGATTGATAGTTGCCCTCATTTGTTGTTTTGTTGTTCTGCATAACTGATGCTATTTTAGTGATTATGTGAGTGCCATTCGACATAGCTGTGGGTGGAATTTTTGCACGAAAATTGGTATCCACACTTGTTTCATCATATATTAGTGTGTTGATGCATCACAAACACTCAGATCGGCACTGGTTGTGAGTTCCAGAAAAATTTTCCAAGTTTCAGCAGCACTTACTATAAATAGGCGTAACTTTTTATCAGTAACTCGACGAATTTTATATCAAATCGAAGGGAATTTGCTGAACAATCTTATTTTTACCACTTTGTCATAAAAACCCCTCGTTTGGATCCCGAAAAAGGCTTTTTACTATTTTTTTTATTTTACAAGTTTTATTTTCATAGTTTTTGGTCCCTATATTAATTGTTTGACTTGGTTCCCTTTTGAATTTTGTCCTCAAACTTTCTGTGATTAGTTTTCATGATTTTAGGGTGATGAAAAAAATAAAGAAAAAAATTTTAAAAAATAAAAAAATTTTGTTGCCTATTTTGGTCATGCATATCTGTTACAGTTTGCTATGGTTGATGGTGTTCTGTTTAGTGCATGACTAGGGGTAACCCAAGCTACTTGCATCTTTACAACCCTGAAATTGATAGGACTTATCAAAGATTAGTTAGACAAAATAGGAACCAGTCATTTGGTAGTGAGTTAGAGTCATCTTATTGTCAATCTGATACTGCTTCTGTTTCTGTTTACTTTATTCCATCTACTTTTGTTCAATCTGATTCTGTACATTGTGATAACATGGCTCAACCCCCACCAAGGGAAAGGACACTTAGGGAGCTGGCTGCACCTGACTTCACTATTGAAGACTCGTGTATCCGATATCCTGATGAGGATGTTCCTTTTGAGCTTAGAACAGGACTAATCCATTTGCTGCCCAACTTTCATGGTGTTGCAGGTGAGGATCCTCATAAGCATCTCAAGAAATTCCACATAGTGTGCACCACAATGAAACCACATGATGTGCAAGAGGATCATGTCTGTCTTAGAGCATTCCCACATTCCTTAGAGGGTCTGGCGCAGGATTGGTTATCTGACTTGGCCCGTGGTTCCATCACAAGCTGGGATGACTTGAAGAGGGCATTTCTAGAAAAATTCTTCCTTGCAAACAGAACCACTACAATCAGAAAGGAAATCTCTGGTATCAGGCAACAACATGGAGAGAGTCTCTATGAATATTGGGAGAGATTCATGAGGTTGTGTGCTTCCCGCCCCCACCATCAGATCTCAGAGCAGCTGCTTATTCAATATTTCTATGAAGGTCTCAACTTTATGGAGAGAAATATGGTAGATGCTGCAAGTGGTGGTACATTGGGAGATATGACACCCTTACAAGCCAGGAGCAAAATTGAGAAGATGGCTTCCAACTATCAGCAATTCCATGCAAGAAGCAACAGTGATGCAATAGTTGTGAGGGATGTAAATGATGTTGGTGCAGACTCGGGCAAGGTTGAGAAGCTTGAGCAGAAAATTGATTGTCTTACAACATTTGTCACACAATTGGCTGTTAATCTGAAAAAGATGGTACTTCCTGTTAGAGTGTGTGACATATGCACATCCATTGAGCACCCCATAGATGCATGCCCTTCCCTTCAGCAGCAACAACCGATGACCAGTGGTGACTGATTTGGGTCCAATATATAGTGTTTTGAGCATTGGTTTGACTCCCTTTTACTATGTGTTTATCTTGTTTCTCAAGTATTTTGTAGGACTTTTTGTTAATTCTTAGAAATAGTTCTTAGTTTTGAACCCTTAGAACGTTTTGATCCTTTTTGGGTATGTTTCAGGTACTTATGGAGCTTAAATGCAAAATATAATGATGGATTTGGATAGAGGATGAAAAGAGTTTCGAAACGGTCCAAGAACGGAGTAAAACGGAGTCCGGAGCAGTCCATAGCGCCCAAAACAGTCCGGGGCGCGCGTGCTGAAATTGTGCAGTACCCGTGCGCGCCCCGGGCGTGAGGACGGATGCGCCCCAGGCGCGCAAACCGCGTGAAAGTGACGCTGCTTGGTATTTTGGCTATAACTTGAGCTATTCTTATCCAAATAAGGCGATCTTGGTATCATTTTAAAGCTAAGGAAAATATCTACAACTTTGCCAGAAATAGCCTTGCTTAAATTCGTCCATCTTCAGGGTCAAAATCAGGGCCGAAGTTGAGTGTCAGACATGAGAAAGCCCAATTGGGCCACTTCCGGATCAGTTTTGCTCCAATTCAAATAGGATTAGTTTTATCTTATAAATTAGTGATTTAGAATTAGGTTAGGCAGCCAACTTAGAGGAGAAAACAGAATTTAGATTTGAAGAGGGAGATTGCATTGATTTGGAGCATTTGAAGATTGAAGGATTTGGGGTAATTTGTCTATGAATTTCCCTATTATGTCTTCTCTTCTTCTTATTTCTATGTGTAACTAAAACCCTCGTGTTAGGAACACGTTGAATTTGTATGGCGTAGCTTATTTCAATTTATGATTTAGGATTTTGCTGTTTGCAATTCATGCATTAATTGTGTTTTTATTGTATACATAAACCCGCACAATTTATGTTTTGGATTTCTTAATTCGCAACGAGAGTTGGGATTTTGAATAGGCCATGCAATTAATGGTATAATCAGTTTAGTTATAGAGATATGATTAAATGATTATATGACTTTATAATTCCCTTGTGCTGAAATTGATATTTTCTTATATTGTAATTTGTTGAGAGATCAAGGATTAAGTATTTAGAAAATAAGGGTAATGTTAGAGAGATCTAACTATTGCTATTTGAGAGGAATGGTCCATGAATTGAAGGATAATTAAAGGAAAATCTGAATTATAATTGAATAAGTGAAACCTACAATGAAACCAACGTTCCTAACCACTTTTCTCCCATTGTTCTCTAGTTTTAATTTAATTTCAGCAACTTAGTAGTTTAGTTAATTATAGTTTTTAAATCTGAATTATTAATTTAAACACTTTTTAGTTTATAGGATTTATTTTTAATTACATTAAGGTGAAAATATACTAAAAACACAACTCCCTGTGGGACGATATTCGGTCTTCCAGACTATATTACTCGTTGACCCAGTCCACTTGCTGGTATATCAACAGTGACCAACCCGAGGCCTATGCGGCAAACATATACAATAATAGAGGCCCACACCAGCACAATCATGACCTCTCTTCCAATAGATACAACCCTGGAAGGAGGAACCATCCTAACTTGAAGTGGTATGATCAACAACAGCAACCTCCTCCTAATGTTCCATTTCAGAACACCGCTGGACCGAGTAGACCACCATATGTACCTTCTCCAATCCAGCAGCAAAGGCAACAACAACAGCAGCACCAACAAGTGGTTCATCCTGCACCATCAGCCCCTCCATCGCAACCAACCTACCATGGAGGAGTTGGTGAGGAAAATGACCATGCAAAACCTCCAATTTCAACAAGAGACTAGAGCATCCATTCAGAGACAAGAGGCATCCATTCAGACTTTGACAAATCAGATGGGTCAAATGGCAACTTCTCTCAACAACTTGCAATCTCAAAATTCTGACAAGTTGCCCTCCCAAACAGTGATCAACCCTCAGAATCAGAATGTGAGTGCCATCAACCTGAGGTCAGGGAAGCAGATTGTCACGCCCACACCACAACCTCACCTGAACAATGATGCTCTAGCTTCCTCTAAAGGGAAGAGCCAAGTGGTAGAGGAAGGTGAGCATGCTAGAACCATGGAGAATCATCCAAATCAACCTTCCTCAACTTCAACCACAAGCCCTGCTGTTGTCTTACAACCTCCTCTCGTTCCTCTTCCATTCCCACCAAGAGTGCCTCAAAACAAAAGGGTGGAAGAGGTGGACAAGGATATTCTTGACACATTCAGGAAGGTGGAATTCAACATACCCCTTCTTTAAGCAATAAAACAGACTCCAAGGTATGCGAAGTTCCTTAAAGAGTTGTGCACTCATAAGAGAAGACTCAAGGGCAATGAGGGAATAAGTATGGGAAGGAATGTCTCCGCTCTCATAGTTCCATCTATTATGTAGGCACCCTCATTGGACCTGAAGCCCCTCCATCCTCATCTCAAATATGCTTACTGTAACACCCTCACAATTATTTAATTAAATTAAGTTTTATAAAAATATGGACTTGAAAATTTCTTTTTAATACTTAAATTTCCTTAAAAGGTTTTACGAAAATCAGGCAGAGTTTCCTCTGTTTTCCGGACTTCCCAAAATTTTTCTTCTAAAAGCCTGACAGTCCAGAATTGTTTAAAAACGTAAACAACAATAGTTTAATAGTCATAACAGATCCTAACGCCGATGGATACAGATTTCAGGCAAAGCTACTAATTCATAAATAATTTACAAAAAGTAATCATCCACTCCGAAATAAGTAAAATACATTCCACGTAGTGGAACTTGTAGTCCTCCTCGGCCAGCACTGGTGTATGCTCCACTTGTGTACCTGAAAAATATTAACCACACAGGGGAAGCATCACACAGAACTTAAAAGAGAGATTTCTAAGCAGATATATACAACACACCAAGACCTTTCAAGCCTATGCTATACTACTTAATTTATGCTCTTCTTCCTTTTTACCTCCTAACTGTTTCCCAATTATTTTCCTTTCTAATTGTCTTCTTTTAGATAATCCCTAACCTCTAATTATTCTTGTTCCTCATTACTTTCGTTATTTTCCTTTTTATTCTCATTTTCCATTTGTATTTCCATTTTAAATTTCCTTTTTATTTCATTCTCATTACCCTTTATCCATTTTCCATTCAAATTCTTTTTAATCGACACGCCCTCACAGGCTCGCATCGATGCCGATACGCCTTCTCAGGCCCGCATCGGACTTCCATCTTTCCTTTCTAATCGACACGCCCTCACAGGCTCGCATCGATGCCGATACGCCTTCTCAGGCCCGCATCGGACTTCCATCTTTCCTTTCTAATCGACACGCCCTCACAGGCTCACATCGATGCCGATACGCCTTCTCAGGCCCGCATCGGACTTTCATTTCTCCCTTTTAATCGACACGCCCTCACAGGCTCGCATCGATGCCGATACGCCTTCTCAGGCCCGCATCGGACTTTTATCTTTTACCTTTCTTTCTCTTACTTTTTCTTTCTCTTTTGCTTTTTCTTAGCCTCTTTTCTGGTTTGCTATATCATTCTCTTTTCTCTCGTTCCGTTACTTAGGAACTTATTATCACATTACTTATTTTCCACTATTTCCAATGTTTCTCTTTACTAGTTTATTCTTACTTTTATTTAACTCTACCTAGCTTGGTCCTATGCTTTATATTTTAACTCCCTCTTCCTTATTTTTCGTTTATTCCTTTCCTCTAATGGCTAATTACTCATTCACTCCATTTATTTCTATTAACCTTATTTTATCCTAATTTAGCTCTCAACTCATTCCTACACTTTCTTTATTTAATTCCGGCTCTCCATAGTTAATCTCTAGTTTCTCCCTTTTCTTACTTACGCTACTCACTCGTTCTTATAATTCCGTTTATTTATCTCTTTACTCTCATTTGTTCATTTCTAAATTTATTTCCCTATTCACCATTTCTATTCTTTTGCCACACCCTACCGATCTAATTGATTAATTATTCTGTTACCTATCTTTTTATTCATCACTATTTGGTTTCCCCTATTTACTCCATCTATCTTTCTTCACTATTAGCGGGTTACTCTAAGGTTCATTAGCAATTAATATTTCCCCCGGTCCTAGCGATAGATATAACTGTAAGATCCATGAAGAATGTTTCTATAAATGCCAAAAGGTTTTGAACAAGCTTAAATGTGTTGATCAAGTTCAAGCTCAACAAGCAACAACAAACATCAAGTTAAGAAGAGAGAGCCAACTCATGAAGACTTAGTTTGGTAGTTTATGTTTTATTGTTTTATCTTTTGCCTCACAAGTCTCTTAGTTTATGATTTTGGGTAGAGTTTATTAGAGGGTAGTGAATCTCTTTTGATTGCATGATTATATCATATTTTGAGTATTCACTTTGCTTAAAATCAATAGGTGGCTTAAATTTTTGAAAGAAAAGGTTTAGATTTTGAGAAAATAAGTTTTAAGTGTTTTTTGAACTGACTACTCGATTAGCCACTTGATTACTCGAGTAGAATTTTTGTGTCTTGCGCAATTACTCGATTAAGGGGCTGATTACTCGAGTAGAATTATTCAGCCTTGCGTAAATACTTGAGTAGAAACTTAAATACTCGAGTAGTGAACAAGTTTTACACTTGTTACTCGAGTAGTAACTTTGTTACTCGAGTAACACGAGCTGTTACTGTTTTTAAATGAGTTTTTCACTTCTCAAAAGTACTTCTAATCATTTCTAACTTTTGGGTATTCTATATAAACCTATTCCTAACCTTTGTGATAATCTAGAATCATTTTCATACACATTTTACAAGAATCAAAGCCACTCTATTCTCTCTCACTTTCTCAAGATCAAAGCTTTAACTTTTACATTCTTTGATCAAGAACCTTGAATCTCTCATGTTGTTATTTTCATAGCTTTTGAAAGAGATTCATAGGATTGTTATTTTGTTTTTATTTGAGTTGTAATCTTTGCAAGAGGCAAGCTATCTACAACAATTGGAAGTCTTGGTTGTGAATCAAGCAAAGTTATTTGGAAGCCTTGGTGTGGCATTTCATCAAGCACTTGGAAGCTTTGTTGTGTTAACAAGCAATTGGAAGTCCTGTAGTGAAGCAAGCATTGGAAGTCTTGTTGTGGGGTATCGGCAAGCAAGAGAAGAGGTTAGACTAGATATCAATAGGGTTACCAGGCAAGGGTGTGGTATCTCTTGTAGGCTAGCAAGAAGGAAGTCTTGTGAGGCATTTACTTGTAATTTGAGAAACTCTAATTCCTCATAGTGAAGAATCTCTCTTGGTTGAAGAGGGGACTGGAGTAGCTTTCAAGTGGATGAAAGTGAACCAGAATAAATCACTGTGTCGTATCTCTAAACTCTCTACTCTTTACATTCTTGTTGTTCATTGTGTTCTTGGTTGAAAACCTAGAGAAAGATTGATTTTCATAATTGATTGAATTGAATCTTTATTGTTCAAATTAAGTTTGGGGAAAATCATTTTTATTACCTAGGTTAATCAATAAGAATATAGGTGTTAATTGTTTCCGCTGAATCTCTGATTATACTTGTTAATTGATTGATTTTCGTATTTGATTGAAAAGTGATTTTTCAATGTACACAGGCATTAATCGATTAGTTCATGTCATTAATCGATTAAGGCTAAAGAATTTTCAAGAAAATCATTTGTTTTAATCGTTTTGATTTGTTTCTTGCGAAAATCTTTCAAGGTTTATCTAACACCTATTCAACCCCCCCTTCTAGGTGTTTTCCTAGTGTATCCTAGTTTTTTCAACCACCGAGTGTAGGTTTTCACAATAACAACCTAGAAATACACCCCATAAGGACTGGTAATGAAACCCCTTACCTCAATCGATGACAGTGAGGGGTAACCTTAATCTGACGCTTTACTCCCCGACTCACGCTTTAGCTCGGCTCCAACTGGATCCTAAGCTTCCCCAATCTTCGATTCCAAGCACGGTGGGGATAATCGATCTCGATCACGGTGACGGTGTTGCTCTTCTTTAGTGAGAACGATCGCGGCCGGATCCAGGCCAAAGCTTCAAGCTTCGAGGTTCCCGATACGAGCCCGGCACAGTCACGAGCCGATAACGGTGTTGGTGAGATCCGTGTAGAGAGAGAGAGCTCACGGTGAGAGAGAGGGAGTTCGGCCAAAGGGGAAGGAGAGGGCGAGTATGGGGTTTATGAAGGTGGTGACCGTGGAGGTGGCCGGTGTGGTGGTGGTGGTGGCCCTTGGTGGTGGCGGCCGTGAGTGGGGAGTGAGAAAGGGAGAGAGAAAACAAAGAGAGACAAGGGAGGAGAGAGAGAGAAGATCTATGGAGGAGGGAGAGAGAGAGACCGAGGTGGATGGCGGTGTTGGGAGGCGGTGATGGTGGCGGTCGGAGTAAGGAGGAGGAGGAAGATCGGAGGGAGAGAGAAAGAGGGATTGGAATGGGGGTTTCGACCCCCAAAACGCGTTTTTAATGTTGCAGACCGCAAAATACTCGAGTGTTTCTGTAAACACTCGAGTGTTTCTGTCAATACTCGAGTGTTTTGACCCAAAATACTCGCGTATTTCACAAAATACTCGAGTAAAATGATCAGATACTGCTAGTTTGGTTTTCTATTTTTCTTCTATTTTCTCCCTAACTTCAAATAGCCATAACTTCTTCGTTCACCGTCGGATCTTGCTCAAATTTGACGAGCAACTTCCTAAAAATCATACCTTCATATCCAACAGTGGGAATTGTATTTTGAGTCTTAAATCTTTTATTTTGAATTTCCTAATGTCGGGTGTTTATAACACCGAAAAATCAATTTTTAACACTCGTTTGGTCTTCTTTAAATTTGCTTTTCGATGCCAATGTTCCTTAAATCCTTCATGGCACTCGAAGAATTCCTAATTCATCATTTTAAATCCATTTTAGGATAATCCTTATTTCCAAATCTTATTGTTATTCTAATTATTATTAGAATTAAAATTCGGGATGTTACATTTCTCCCTCACTTATTAGAATTTCGTCCCCGAAATTCCAGTTGTCCCTTATCTTGGAGGAGCATCCCTTGACATAGTTTCCACCCATGTCATTTCAATTCCTTTGGTTCCAATCTTCCCTTTGAGGGAGTTCTAAATTAAGGGTTCTGCGGTATAATTATTCGCCTCAGGTATGGTTTATCTCAGTCACTCAGAAATCCGCGTAATACATAGAGTATTAAGAGACTGAGACAATTATTTGCGGTACTCCGACATAACTTCTTAAGTGAGACTCCACTTCGCGATTTCACTTTTTCCTGTTTGTTTCTTACTCCTTCAAGTGAGTCTAGTGAGGTCGCCCTTCAATTCCACCTTAGCTATATCTGCATTCTACTTCGGTGGTACTTCCTTCCCGTTTGTTTAACGATTTCAGTTTGGTATAGGGGTTCCTATGGGTCGATTTCATTTAAGGGTCAAGGTCAGGGTTTTAGATTTATTTCCCAATTGTCTGATGGTCCGAGAAGGTATTGATTGATCCTTAATTTAATTCTCGTTCCATTCTCCGCGAACCTCTTCGACAGTTAATGCAGAGCGTTTGGGGTGAGTTATTCATTAGTCCTAGGGTCATGGTATGATCATCGGACATTGAGTCCGGTTCGATGCAATCTTCCTTACACTTCGTTACCGTTTTGCATTCCACCTTGTTACTCGGATAGGATCCACAATTTTCTTGTTGTTAAAGTTCAATCTTTCATTCCTTGGATTGAAATCCTCCCCCACTTAGCATCAACATACTTGATTATATCCATGCTTGGGGGTGTGCTCATTCGTTATTCAGAATTTCGCACGTAAGCTTCTCGACCGGTGTCCAAGGTTAGAAGGGACATGTGGATGGTCATCCATCGGTAGGCATAGAACTATGTTGGGTTTCTACGTATAAGTGAATCCTCACCTCTACATCTGAGATGCTTGAAGCTTGAAGAGATGAAAAGAAGAATTATGCAAGGAGGGTTTAATGGTCTCCGCAAGGTGACCAAGGATGTTTTTAGGTGACAAGGTTGAGAAATTGTGAGATAAGGCCATGTCGTTGTTCTTCTGTTGGATACATTATAATTGACGAATACGAGTGGATTGTCGGCGTGAAAGTGTCATGCACGCACAAGTATCGCCGGGTAATAACATGGTTGAGTACATGTCCATCAAGAAGACAACAGAGACTATTCTAAAGATTTCATCTTCAATGAAGAATCATCGAAAACGCATTTTCTACAAATTAATGATCGACTTGATTGGTCTTAATATGAATGGCTGTGGATGGATATCTCTCGGCTTCTCTGGCAACTTTTAAGAGTCTGAATAGATACTTAGGGAGTTTTTAGTTTCTGAATATCTAGTTTGGTTTTCAAAGGGTCTCAGGTGACCACTATAGAGTTCGCGAGGTCCTGTTGGGGTTCTATGTCTAATGGTTCTTACCTTAGGCGAGGGTAATATCTTAAGGCTTTCATCTCCTTAGTTCTGGCGTTAGGTTCGCTCCCATTGCAAGGGTTGGCTTGTCTACCTTTTCGATTAGTTAGCACGGCAAGATTTAAGATCATGTTGACTACTTGTCCGTGCTATCAAATATGTAGTAAATTTTCTAAGGTATGGAGATCGCACATACTTACATCTCTCCGATCTCTTGCAACAAGCGAAAAAGTGGGTCGGCGTTTCTACCGAGCTGAGTTAAATGGAAGCAATTGAAGGTGTTGTCAGGAAATGGTATGTCTAACTAATGGATGTTTATGAATTCTAACAAGTTCCTAAGGAGCGGGAGTTCGATTTGGTCCTACGGGGTTGGAATTTCCAATTTTGGTTGTTCTAATTAAATTGGAAATTGCAATGATATCATCTGTTAGTAAACGCAAAGACTGGGGTAGTTAATCCCAATCTCACCTCTACTAAGAGCAATATCACTGTCGGGTCTGTCAATAACATTATCCCCTAACAGATGTAAAAGTTAGAGTGATCAGTTCTAACCTCACTCTCCATTGGTGACAATATTATCAATGCGATTGGTGGGTCTCTAACTAGAATACTAGCGCTCATCTTTTCCTTCTAAACTGAATTGGACGAGTTTGTCTTATATAACTGAATCGGGACGGAGACTTGAGGTTCTGATGTAATTTCCTATCTTAGGGACGTAATATGCCTCTACACTTCTCGTCTGGATTCCCTTCGTCCTTTTCAACCATAAGATACATTCCTCCTCTTTGAGTTGAGCCAGGAACCAGCATATACCCCGATGAGGTCTCCCACATCATGGGCATAGTGGTATAGCACATGAAACGGCAATCGCCTCTATTTGACTTAAGTCCACCTGAACTAAGTCCCTTAGGATTGACACAACCTTAGCTCTATTACTAGATGTGTCTCCCATAATACTAGAGTTTAGTAATAGAAACAAATTAAGGCAAGAATAGTAGGATATTTCTAGAATTAATTAAGTCTGATATCATAGGTATGTAAATATACTGACTAGCTATGGCTGGATTTGACAACAACTTTGTCACTCGCTTGGTGAGTAAACCATAGGAGTGGTGATTTCGCACTCCAAGGCCGAGGGAAACTGCTCTGATACCATAAATGTAACACCCTCACAATTATTTAATTAAATTGAGTTTTATAAAAATATGGACTTGAAAATTTCTTTTTAATACTTAAATTTCCTTAAAAGGTTTTACGAAAATCCGGTAGAGATTCCTCTGTTTTCCGGACTTCTCAAAAATTTTCTTCTAAAAGCCTGACAGTCCAGAATTGTTTAAAAACGTAAACAACAATAGTTTAATAGTCATAACAGATCCTAACGCCCGATGGATACAGATTTCAGGGCAAGCTACTAATTCATAAATAATTTACAAAAATTAATCATCCACTCCGAAATAAGTAAAATACATTCCACGTAGTGGAACTTGTAGTCCTGCTCGGCCAGCACCGGTGTATGCTCCACTTGTTTACCTGAAAAATATTAACCACACAGGGGAAGCATCACACAGAACTTAAAAGAGAGATTTCTAAGCAGATATATACAAAACACCAAGACCTTTCAAGCCTAAGTTATACTACTTAATTTATGCTCTTCTTCCTTTTTACCTCCTAACTGTTTCCCAATTCTTTTCCTTTCTAATTGTCTTCTTTTAGATAATCCCTAACCTCTAATTATTCTTGTTCCTCATTACTTTCATTATTTTCCTTTTTATTCTCATTTTCCATTTGTATTTCCATTTTAAATTTCCTTTTTATTTCATTCTCATTACCCTATATCCATTTTCCATTCAAATTCTTTTTAATCGACACGCCCTCACAGGCTCGCATCGATGCCGATACGCCTTCTCAGGCCCGCATCGGACTTCCATCTTTCCTTTCTAATCGACACGCCCTCACAGGCTCGCATCGATGCCGATACGCCTTCTCAGGCCCGCATCGGACTTTCATTTCTCCCTTTTAATCGACACGCCCTCACAGGCTCGCATCGATGCCGATACGCCTTCTCAGGCCCGCATCGGACTTCCATCTTTCCTTTCTAATCGACACGCCCTCACAAGCTCGCATCGATGCCGATACGCCTTCTCAGGCCCGCATCGAACTTTCATTTCTCCCTTTTAATCGACACGCCCTCACAGGCTCGCATCGATGCCGATACGCCTTCTCAGGCCCGCATCGGACTTTTATCTTTTACCTTTCTTTCTCTTACTTTTTCTTTCTCTTTTGCTTTTTCTTAGCCTCTTTTCTGGTTTGTTATATCATTCTCTTTTCTCTCGTTCCGTTACTTAGGAACTTATTATCACATTACTTATTTTCCACTATTTCCAATGTTTCTCTTTACTAGTTTATTCTTACTTTTATTTAACTCTACCTAGCTTGGTCCTATGCTTTATATTTTAACTCCCTCTTCCTTATTTTTCGTTTATTCCTTTCCTCTAATGGCTAATTACTCATACACTCCATTTATTTCTATTAACCTTATTTTATCCTAATTTAGCTCTCAACTCATTCCTACACTTTCTTTATTTAATTCCGGCTCTCCATAGTTAATCTCTAATTTCTCCCTTTTCTTACTTACGCTACTCACTCGTTCTTATAATTCCGTTTATTTATCTCTTTACTCTCATTTGTTCATTTCTAAATTTATTTCCCTATTCACCATTTCTATTCTTTTGCCACACCCTACCGATCTAATTGATTAATTATTCTGTTACCTATCTTTTTATTCATCACTATTTGGTTTCCCCTATTTACTTCATCTATCTTTCTTCACTATTAGCGGGTTACTCTAAGGTTCATTAACAATTAATATTTCCCCCGGTCCTAGCGATAGATATAACTACCCAGAAATACACCCCTTAAGGACTGGTAATGAAACCCCTTACCTCAATCGACGACAGTGAGGGGTAACCTTAATCTGACGCTTTACTCCCCGACTCACGCTTTAGCTCGGCTCCAACTGGAACCTAAGCTTCCCCAATCTTCGATTCCAAGCACGGTGGGGATAATCGATCTCGATCACGGTGACGGTGTCGCTCTTCGTTAGTGAGAACGATCGCGGCCGGATCGAGGCCAAAGTTTCAAGCTTCGAGGTTCCCGATACGAGCCCAGCACAGTCACGAGCCGATAATGGTGTCGGTGAGATCCGTGTAGAGAGAGAGAGCTCACGGTGAGAGAGAGGGTGTTCGGCCAAAGGGGAAGGAGAGGGCGAGTATGGGGTTTATGAAGGTGGTGACCGTGGAGGTGGCCGGTGTGGTGGCGGTGGTGGCCCTTGGTGGTGGCGGCCGTGAGTGGGGAGTGAGAAAGGGAGAGAGAAAACAAAGAGAGACAAGGGAGGAGAGAGAGAGAAGATTTATGGAGGAGGGAGAGAGAGAGACCGAGGTGGATGGCGGTGTTGGGAGGTGGTGATGGTGGCGGTCGGAGTAAGGAGGAGGAGGAAAATCGGAGGGAGAGAGAAAGAGGGATTGAAATGGGGGTTTCGACCCCCAAAACGCGTTTTTAAAGTTGCAGACCGCAAAATACTCGAGTGTTTCTGTAAACACTCGAGTGTTTCTGTCAATACTCGAGTATTTTGACCCAAAATACTGGAGTATTTCACAAAATACTCGAGTAAAATGATCAGATACTGCTAGTTTGCTTTTCTATTTTTCTTCTATTTTCTCCCTAACTTCAAATAGCCATAACTTCTTCGTTCACCGTCGGATCTTGCTCAAATTTGACGAGCAACTTCCTAAAAATCATACCTTCATATCCAACAGTGGGAATTGTGTTTTGAGTCTTAAATCTTTTATTTTGAATTTCCTAATGTCGGGTGTTTATAACACCGAAAAATCAATTTTTAACACTCGTTTGGTCTTCTTTAAATTTGCTTTTCGATGCCAATGTTCCTTAACTCCTTCATGGCACTCGAAGAATTCCTAATTCATCATTTTAAATCCATTTTAGGATAATCCTTATTTCCAAATCTTATTGTTATTCTAATTATTATTAGAATTAAAATTCGGGATGTTACATTTCTCCCCCACTTATTAGAATTTCTTCCCCGAAATTCCAGTTGTCCCTTATCTTGGAGGAGCATCCCTTGACATAGTTTCCACCCATGTCATTTCAATTCCTTTGGTTCCAATCTTCCCTTTGAGGGAGTTCTAAATTAAGGGTTCTGCGGTATAATTATTCGCCTCAGGTATGGTTTATCTCAGTCACTCAGAAATCCGCGTAATACATAGAGTCTTAAGAGACTGAGACAATTATTTGCGGTACTCCGACATAACTTCTTAAGTGAGACTCCACTTCGCGATTCCATTTTTCCTGTTTGTTTCTTACTCCTTCAAGTGAGTCTAGTGAGGTCGCCCTTCAATTCCACCTTAGCTATATCTGCATTCTACTTCGGTGGTACTTCCTTCTCGTTTGTTTAACGATTTCAGTTTGGTATAGGGGTTCCTATGGGTCGATTTCATTTAAGGGTCAAGGTCAGGGTTTTAGATTTATTTCCCAATTGTCTGATGGTCCGAGAAGGTATTGATTGATCCTTAATTTAATTCTCGTTCCATTCTCCGCGAACCTCTTCGACAGTTAATGCGGAGCATTTGGGGTGAGTTATTCATTAGTCCTACGGGTCATGGTATGATCATCGGACATTGAGTCCGGTTCGATGCAATCTTCCTTACACTTCGTTACCGTTCTGCATTCCACCTTGTTACTCGGATAGGATCCACAATTTTCTTGTTGTTAAAGTTCCATCTTCCATTCCTTGGATTGAAATCCTCCCCCACTTAGCATCAACATACTTGATTATATCCATGCTTGGGGGTATGCTCATTCGTTATTCAGAATTTTGCACGTAAGCTTCTCGACCGGTGTCCAAGGTTAGAAGGGACATGTGGATGGTCATCCATCGGTAGGCATAGAACTATGTTGGGTTTCTACGTATTAGTGAATCCTCACCTCTGCATCTGAGATGCTTGAAGCTTGAAGAGAGTGAAGACGAAAAGAAGAATTATGCAAGGAGGGTTTAATGGTCTCCGCAAGGTGACCAAGGATGTTTTTAGGCGACAAGGTTGAGAAATTGTGAGATAAGGCCATGTCGTTGTTCTTCTGTTGGATACATTATAATTGACGAATACGAGTGGATTGTCGGCATGAAAGTGTCATGCACGCACAGGTATCGCCGGGTAATAACATGGTTGAGTACATGTCCATCAAGAAGACAACAGAGACTATTCTAAAGATTTCATCTTCAATGAAGAATCATCGAAAACGCATTTTCTACAAATTAATGATCGATTTGATTGGTCTTAATATGAATGGCTGTGGATGGATATATGTCGGCTTCTCTGGCAACTTTTAAGAGTCTGAATAGATACTTAGCGAGTTTTGAGTTTCTGAATATCTAGTTTGGTTTTCAAAGGGTCTCAGGTGACCACTATAGAGTTCGCGAGGTCCTGTTGGGGTTCTATGCCTAATGGTGCTTACCTTAGGCGAGGGTAATATCTTAAGGCTTTCATCTCCTTAGTTCTGGCGTTAGGTTCGCTCCCATTGCAAGGGTTGGCTTGTCTACCTTTTCGATTAGTTAGCACGGCAAGATTTAAGACCATGTTGACTACTTGTCCGTGCTATCAAATATGTAGTAAATTTTCTAAGGTATGGAGATCGCACATACTTACATCTCTCCGATCTCATGCAACAAGCGAAAAAGTGGGTCGGCGTTTCTACCGAGCTGAGTTAAATGGAAGCAATTGAAGGTGTTGTCAGGAAATGGTATGTCTAACTAATGGATGTTTATGAATTCTAACAAGTTCCTAAGGAGCGGGAGTTCGATTTGGTCCTACGGGGTTGGAATTTCCTATTTTGGTTGTTCTAATTAAATTGGAAATTGCAATGATATCATCTGTTAGAAAACGCAAAGACTGGGGTAGCTAATCCCAATCTCACCTCTACTAAGAGCAATATCACTGTCGGGTCTGTCGATAACATTATCCCCTAACATATGTAAAAGTTAGAGTGATCAGTTCTAACCTCACTCTCCATTGGTGACAATATTATCAATGCGATTGGTGGGTCTCTAACTAGAATACTAGCGCTCATCTTTTCCTTCTAAACTGACACAATATGCCTCTACACTTCTCGTCTGGATTCCCTTCGTCCTTTTCAACCATAAGATACATTCCTCCTCTTTGAGTTGAGCCAGGAACCAGCATATACCCCGATGAGGTCTCCCACATCATGGGCATAGTGGTATAGCACATGAAACGGCAATCACCTCTATTTGACTTAAGTCCACCTGAACTAAGTCCCTTAGGATTGACACAACCTTAGCTCTATTACTAGATGTGTCTCCCCTAATACTAGAGTTTAGTAATAGAAACAAATTAAGGCACGAATAGTCGGATATTCCTAGAATTAATTAAGTCTGATATCATAGGTATGTAAATATACTGACTAGCTATGGCTGGATTTGACAACAACTTTGGTCACTCGCTTGGTGAGTAAACCATAGGAGTGGTGATTTCGCACTCCAAGGCCGAGGGAAACTGCTCTGATACCATAAATGTAACACCCTCACAATTATTTAATTAAATTGAGTTTTATAAAAATATGGACTTGAAAATTTCTTTTTAATACTTAAATTTCCTTAAAAGGTTTTACGAAAATCCGGCAGAGTTTCCTCTGTTTTCCGGACATCCCAAAATTTTTCTTCTAAAAGCCTGACAGTCCAGAATTGTTTAAAAACGTAAACAACAATAGTTTAATAGTCATAACAGATCCTAACGCCCGATGGATACAGATTTCAGGGCAAGCTACTAATTCATAAATAATTTACAAAAAGTAATCATCTACTCCGAAATAAGTAAAATACATTCCACGTAGTGGAACTTGTAGTCCTGCTCGGCCAGCACCGGTGTATGCTCCACTTGTGTACCTGAAAAATATTAACCACACAGGGGAAGCATCACACAGAACTTAAAAGAGAGATTTCTAAGCAGATATATACAAAACACCAAGTGACCGAGGCCGTACCCGATCAAAATAAAAGGTGTTTATTCTGTAGTACTAGGAAGGTGATCCTAGGTCGTTTCCCAGCGAATATCGGTCTAGGCAAAGTATCAAACACGTAGTGTGCAGTAAAATGGGGGGGTTTTTGTGTGTGACAAATGTGAAGAACAAAACACAAACAGAATATAAAAACTAAGAAAATCAGAAACAAAAGCGGGCAAACCCCTTTGGTTACGTACACTACTCAATCCTAGCTCACTAAAGATCGATTCCTCTCCTCTCCTCTGTCCAACTCGTGATAACCAAATACTAAGCGAAAATTCAGTTATCACTCCAAACCCTAACTTCTAATTAAGCATCAGAAACCAGAATTGGAGTTTTTACGAGTTAATACAAATTAAGCATTTATATTCATGTATTATCTCTACGAAATGGAATTAAGCAAACCACTACACATCGATAAACATGAAAACAGAGAAGAGAAAACGAAATTGCATTAATAACAAGAGCTCAAGAGTAGATAATACAATACCAAAGGGATTAACCCTTGAAGTCTAGCCTTCCATGGCCATAAATGAAGAAAAACGAGTAGAAATGGGGAAGAACAAATCCCTAGCAGCCACCATCACTTGGGAGAGCCAAGAGAGAAGTTCTAACCTAGAGAGAGAGTGAGAAATCTGAAATGAAAGTGTGTCTTTGGAGGTTACACGAATTTCCCCTCTTAAGACACAAAATGGGCCTAAAACATGGGCCCAAATCCTAAGAAACACTATTCTGAACATTACAATTAAAAAGGGACCTAAATGCAAATTACAATCTTCACTTCAATACTTCAATCTTCATTTCCAAACTTCCCAAAGTGTCCTTGTGCCAAATATTACCTGAAAATAGAAATAGAATTAATTAGGCTAAATAATTCCAAATTAAACAATATTCGGAATATTAGTCCAATAAACTCTAAATAAATAAATCAAGCTAATCAATGTCAAATGGGCAACAAGTATCAATAATAGGAGTAAAATGATGCAAGGAATAATGGGAAATAAAATGCTCATCAAATACCCCCACACTTATCCTTTTGCACTCCTGGGCAAAACCAAAAGATAGGACTATGAAGATCAATATGCACCAAAGTGAATCATGCAACAAGATGACTACAACTAAGAAATGCAAACCTAAGAGATTACATACTTCACAATGAATTCTAGGAAATGCAAAGAAATGGGCTAACTCAAGCACACAAAATGGTTAAGGATCAAAGAGTCAAAGCATCCGCGAACATCATCCAATTATTTCAAGTATGCAAAGAAACCAATGACATCAAGAGGATAGTCACAAAGATGATAGAAACTCACAAGGATCACTCAAAAGTGTTTACACTCAAGTGTTTGGGGTTAATCATTATTTACACTCAAGGCACATCATGAAAAACAAACACAACCATAAGCTTGACAAACCTCTAACATCAACCATCAACACACATGCACAAAATGATCAAAAGGTCTTTTAAGGATTGTAATGGGGCCAAGGACAAGGTAGGATAAAAATATGGGAATGTAGCTAAAACCAAAGGAATAGAGGAGCAATGGGGAATAAGTAAAAAGTAAGCAAAATCCACCCCAAAATCAACTACCACTAATTCCAATCCTCTTTGCCTCAACAACCTTTTATTCACTTTTTTTTTCTCTTCTTTTTTTTTTCTTTTTATTTTTGCATTTTTTTTTTGTATTTTTGTCTTCTATTTTTTTTTTGTTGTTTTTGAGAGATATACAAAAAGAAAAGAAGAAACAACACAAATGGCATGAAGATGAAGCCATAACTATAACAACCAATGAGGCAAAACCAAGAACTCAACCAATTAAAGCATAAAGCATACTTCTTACCTAATACCCATTCCCAAAACAATTCCAAAGCTCCAAAATTCCCTAAGGTTAGGACAATCATGGTTTTTCAGTCATAGGCTTGTAATGAGCTAAAGAACAAGGAAAGGGATAAAAAGGCTCAAAGGGGCTAGCAAAGGATACATTCATTCAAGGTAGGCTCATATGGCTAGTAGCTTATTCAAGAAAGAAAGTGCCTAAATCATTTCAAAATGTGCATGAGCAATCAAGTATCAACAAGAGTCAAGTCAAGTTCTAGAGTGCAAGTAATCCAGAGTGCAATCACACATGACAGAAAATTAGGTGGCATATATAGCAATCCACCCACAATTAAGGCTCAAATCCTCACAAAAGGGACAATTCTATCACAGTGTTACCACCTCTTAATTATCAAAAGCAACTTTACACACAGAAATGCATGAATTCAGACACAAGATACCAAAACTCTACTAAAGTGAAGCAAAAACATGCAAGAAAATGCCCAAAACTAAGCAAAACCTAAAAAAAATCAAAGCAAAATATGCAACCTAAACTACTCTCCCCCCACACTTAAATCACACATTGTCCTCAATGGAACACAAATAGCAGAATCAGACAGATATAGACAAGTGTAATAAAAAGAGTAAGGAAGGAGAAAAGGAGACTCCCTAAGTCATGGTTGTTGAAAAGTGGGGTCAACCAATGAGGCCTCCTCCACAGGTGCATCATCCAAAGAAGGGGTGGTTAGGAAAGGCTTGAGTCGGTGGCCATTGACTTTGAAGCTCTTGTTCGTGGACTCACTCTTGATCTCCACAGTGCCATAAGGAAACACTTGGGTGACTACAAACGGTCCAATCCATTTAGAGCGGAGCTTTTCACTCATGAGTCCAAGCCTAGAGTTGTAGAGCAAAACTTTTTGACCAACCAAGAACTCCTTTCTGGAAATGGAGTTATCATGAAGCTTCTTGGTCTTCTCTTTGTAGAATTTGGAGTTCTCATAGGCCTCCAAGCGGATCTCATCTAGCTCACTCAACTGCAGCTTCCTCTCCTCACCCGCTTGATCAAGAGCTAAGTTACATTGCTTCACAGCCCAATATGCACGGTGCTCTATCTCCACAGGCAGGTGGCACGCCTTACCAAAGACAACCCGATAGGGTGACATCCCTATGGGTGCCTTGTAAGCGGTCCGATGGGCCCACAGAGCATCCTCCAATCGTGTGCTCCAATCCTTTCTATTAGGCTTCACCATCTTCTCCAAAATCCGCTTGATCTCTCTATTTGAAATCTCCGCTTGCCCGTTGGTTTGGGGGTGATAGGGTGTAGAGACTTTGTGCACAACCCCATACTTCTTGAGCAAAGCTTGCATGGATCTATTGCAGAAGTGTGTGCCTTGGTCACTGACTATGGCTCTAGGTATGCCAAACCTGCAAAGGATATTAGACCTGACAAAATCTACAACAACCTGAGCATCATTAGTCCTGGTGGCCTTAGCTTCCACCCATTTGGATACGTAATCCACAGCAAGTAAGATATAATAAAAACCAAAAGAAACAGGAAAGGGGCCCATGAAATCTATACCCCAGACGTCAAACACCTCACAAAACAACATAGGTTGTTGCGGCATCTGTTGCCTCCAAGATAGGGCGCCTCCTGCTCTTTGACACTGCTCACACGAGCTGCAGATGTTGCTCGCATCCTTGAAAATGGTAGGCCAATAAAATCCAGAATCCAGCACCTTTCGTGCTGTCCTTTGAGTACCAAGGTGGCCTCCCACTGGTGAAGCATGGCAAAATTGGAGAACCGATTGGATCTCCTGGTCTGGAATGCACCTGCGAATGACCTGATCACTGCAAAAACGCCATAAATAGGGGTCATCCCATACATAATGCTTGGCATCGCTCTTTAATTTGTCTCTTTGAGCTTTGGATGCCAAGGCAGGAAAAACAGAAGCAACCAGATAATTAACAATGTCTGCAAACCAAGGAGTTTGGGGAAGGGGATGGGAAACATGTAAAGATAAAAGCTGCTCATCCGGGAAGTCATCCCGGATAGGAAATGCATCCTCCTCTCTCTCTATCCTGCTCAAGTGGTCTGCGACAAGGTTATGCGCACCACTCCGATCCTGAATCTCAAGATCAAACTCCTGGAGGAGCAACATCCACCTAATCAACCTAGGTTTGGAATCTGTCTTTTTCAAAAGATACTTCAGAGCAGCATGATCAGTGTACACTACAACCTTAGAACCAAGCAAATATGATCTAAATTTGTCAAGTGCAAAAACAATAGCCAAAAGTTCTTTTTCAGTTGTTGTGTAATTAACCTGTGCTGCATCTAAAGTCCTAGAAGCATAATAAATCACATGCGACAGCTTACCAACCCTTTGGGAGAGAACTGCTCCCAAAGCATAATTTGAAGCATCAGTCATGAGCTCAAATGGGAGGGTCCAATCAGGTGGTTGGATGATGGGAGTGGTGGTTAGTGCTTTCTTCAATTCATCAAATGCCCTCTTGCATTGGTCTCCAAATTCCCATGGGGCATCCTTTTGAAGCAACTTCGAAAGAGGAAGGGCAATGTTGCTAAAGTTCTGAATAAACCTGCGATAGAAACCTGCATGACCAAGAAAAGAACGCACCTCTCGCACGCAAGAGGGGTAAGGCAAATGTGATATTACATGCAGCTTAGCAGGGTCAACTTCTATGCCCTTGTGCGAAACAATGTGCCCTAAGACTATGCCTTGTTCTACCATGAAGTGGCATTTTTCAAAATTCAAGACAAGGTTAGTCTCAATGCACCTGTTAAGCACCTTAGTCAAATTATCAAGACATGCATCAAATGAGGAGCCATAAACACTAAAATCATCCATGAAGACCTCTATGCAATGCTCGAGCAAGTCAGCGAAAATACTCATCATACATCTTTGAAATGTGGTAGGAGCATTGCATAGGCCAAAAGGCATCTTTCTATATGCAAATGTGCCAAAAGGACAGGTAAATGTGGTCTTATGTTGGTCCTCTGGTGCAATACAAATTTGAAAATAACCAGAGAATCCATCTAAGAAGCAATAATGAGATTTACCTGCCAGGCGCTCCAACATCTGATCAATGAAGGGGAGAGGGAAATGATCCTTGCGAGTCGCCTGGTTGAGCTTTCTGTAATCAATGCAGACTCTCCAACTGTTCTGCACTCTAGTGGGAATCAGCTCATCCTTCTCATTTTTGACAACTGTGACACCAGACTTCTTGGGGACAACTTGCACCGGGCTCACCCAAGTGCTATCTGAAATTGGGTAGATGATACCCGCTTGGAGCAGCTTGGTGACCTCTTTCTTAACCACATCAAGAATCTGGGGGTTCAATCGTCTTTGGGGTTGTCTCACTGGTTTAGCCCCATCCTCCAACAAAATGCGGTGCATGCACATGGAGGGGCTAATTCCAGGAATATCCGCTAAAGTCCATCCAATTGCCCTCTTGTTCTTTCTTATCACATCCAGCAGTTTCTCCTCTTGATCAACAGAAAGTGAGGTAGAGATGATCACTGGGAGTTTCTGCTCATCCTCCAAGTAAGCATATTTGAGATGAGGAGGGAGGGGCTTCAGGTCCAATGAGGGTGCCTGCATAATAGATGGAACTAAAGGGACAGCAGAAATGGATTCTGCTGCCTGCACCTGAACAAGTAAATCAGACTCATGCATAACAGATATGGGGTTAGGGTTAGCATAATCTGAATCTATAACATATGAATCATCAGATGCAGTAGCAGAGTCTAAAAACTGGGCTATTTCAGTGCATGCGGTGCACCATCCAGAGTTAGTGCATGATGGACAAGTAAATGAATCAGTGAAAGATGGCAATTCAAAATCATGATGCAAAAAGTCAAGCATATGCTCATCTATCAAATCATCGAGCAAGTCCATATGGAAAACAGAGTGATCCTCAGGAAAATGTTTCATAGCATGGAAAATGTCAAATCGGATCACACTGCCATCAAACTCCATGGAAAGTGAACCTGAATGCACATCTATCTTGGTTCGGGCTGTTTTCAAAAATGGCCTCCCCAAAATAATAGGAACAACATTACGGGGAGAGTCATCTTCCATATCAAGTATGTAAAAATCAGCAGGGAAGATCAACTCTTCAACCCGAACCAAGACATCCTCTATCAAACCTGCGGGGTGGGCAGTACTTCTATTTGCCAATTGAATCACCACACCCGTAGGTTGAAGAGGTCCAAGAGAAAGAGACTTAAAAACAGACATAGGCATGACATTTATTGATGCTCCTAAATCTAGCATAGCATTTTCAAACTTAACATTGCCTATGATGCAAGGTATAGAGAAAGTTCCAGGATCCTTACATTTTTCAGGAATGTGAGGGATAGGTTTACCTATGAGAGCGGAGACATTCCTTCCCATGCTTATCCTCTCATTGCCCTTGAGTCTTCTCTTATGAGTGCACAACTCCTTAAGGAACTTCGCATACCTTGGAATCTGTTTTATTGCATCAAGAAGGGGTATGTTGACTTCCACCTTCCTGAATGTGTCAAGAATGTCCTTGTCCACCTCTTCCACCCTTTTGTTTTGAGGCACTCTTGGTGGGAATGGAAGAGGAACAGGAGGAGGTTGTAGGACAACAGCAGGGCTTGTGGTTGAAGTCGAGGAGGGTTGAGTTGGATGATTCTCTTTGGTGCTAGCATGCTCACCTTCATCTACCACTTGGCTCTTCCCTTTAGAGGAAGCTAGAGCATCATTGTTGAGGTTAGGTTGTGGTGTGGGTGTGACAATCTGCTTTCCCGACCTCAGGTTGATGGCACTCACATTCTGATTCTGAGGGTTGATCACAGTTTGGGATGGCAACTTGTCAGAATTTTGAGATTGCAAGTTGTTGAGAGAAGTTGCCATTTGACCCATCTGATTTGTCAAAGTCTGAATGGATGCCTCTTGTCTCTGAATGGATGCTCTAGTCTCTTGTTGAAATTGGAGGTTTTGCATGGTCATTTGCCTCACCAACTCCTCCAAGGTAGGTTGGTTGGATGGAGGGGCTGATGGTGAAGGATGAACCACTTGCTGCTGTTGTTGCCTTTGCTGTTGGATTGGAGGAGGTACATATGGTGGTCTACTCGGTCCAGCGGTGTTCTGAAATGGAACATTAGGAGGAGGTTGTTGTTGTTGATCAGACCACTTCAGATTGGGATGGTTCCTCCATCCAGGGTTGTATCTATTGGAAGAGAGGTCATGATTATGTTGTTGTGGGCCTCTATTGTTGTATATGTTTGCTGCATAGGCCTCGGGTTGGTCACCACTTGTCATCGGCTGTTGCTGCTGAAGGGAAGGGCATGCATCTGTGGGGTGCTCAATGGATGTGCATATGCCACACACTCTAGCAGGAAGTATCATCTTTTTCTGATTGACAACCAATTGTGTGACCAATGTTGTGAGAGAATCAATTTTCTGCTCAAGCTTCTCAACCTTGCCCGAGTCTGCACCAACATCATTTACATCCCTCACAACTATTGCATCACTGTTGCTTCTTGCATGGAATTGTTGACAGTTGGAAGCCATCTTCTCAATTTTGCTCCTGGCTTGTAAGGGTGTCATATCTCCCAATGTACCACCACTTGCAGCATCTACCATGTTTCTTTCCATGAAGTTGAGACCTTCATAAAAGTACTGGATGAGAAGCTGCTCTGAGATCTGATGGTGAGGGCAGGAAGCACACAACCTCTTGAATCTCTCCCAATAATCATAGAGACTCTCTCCATGTTGTTGCCTGATACCAGAAATTTCCTTTCTGATTGCAGTGGTCCTATTTGCAGGGAAGAATTTTTCCAGAAATGCCCTCTTCAAGTCATCCCAGCTTGTGATGGAACCAGGGGCCAAGTCAGATAACCAATCTTGTGCTAGACCCTCTAAGGAATGTGGAAATGCTCTGAGACAGACATGATCCTCTTGCACATCATGTGGTTTCATTGTGGTGCACACTATATGGAATTTCTTGAGATGCTTATGAGGATCCTCACCTGCAAGACCATGAAACTTGGGCAACAAATGGATTAGTCCTGTTCTAAGCTCAAAAGGAACATCCTCATCAGGATACCGGATACACGAGTCTTCAATAGTGAAGTCAGGTGCAGCCAGCTCCCTAAGTGTCCTTTCCCTTGGTGGGGGTTGAGCCATGTTATCACAATGTATAGAATCAGATTGAATAAAAGTAGAAGGAATAGAAGAAATAGAAACAGAATCAGAATTAGATGGACTATAAGATGACTCTGACTCACTACCTAATGACTGATTCCTATTTTGTCTAACTAATCTGTGATAAGTTCTATCAATTTCAGGGTTATAAGGATGCAAATAACTTGGGTTGCCCCTAGTCATGTACTGAACAGAACAGCATCAACCATAGCATACTGTAACAGATATGCATGACCAAAATCGGCAACAAAATTTATTATTTTTTAAAATTTTTTTCTTTATTTTTTCAGCACCCTAAAATCATGAAAACATATCACAGAAAGTTTGAGGACAAAATTCAAAAGGGAACCAAGTCAAAGAATTAAAACAGTGACCAAAAACTAAGAAAATAGAACTTGTAAAATAAAAAAGAAATAGTAAACAGGCTTTTTCAGGATCCAAACGAAGGGGTTTTCTGACGAAGTGAGAAAAATCAGATTATTCAGAAAATTCCCTTCGATTTGATATAAAATTCGTCAAATTCCGAGTTACTGATCAAAAGTTATGCCTATTTATAGTAAGTGCTGCTGAAACTTGGAAAATTTTTCTGGAACTCACAACCAGTGCATATCTGAGTGTCTGTGATGCATCAAAACACTAATATATGATGAAACAAGTGTGGATACCAATTTTCGTGCAAAAATTCCACCCGCAGCTATGTTGAATGGCACTCACAGAATCACTAGAATAGCATCAGTTGTGCAGAACAGCAAATCAGCAAACATGGCAACTTTCAATCAGTTATCAGAATGCTTATTCACACACTAACTACACTAACTAATCTAATTAACTACTGTATGATCTTTGGCAAGAACCGATAGTCCCCGGCAACGGCGCCAAATTTTGATCGAGGCCGTACCCGATCAAAATAAAAGGTGTTTATTCTGTAGTACTAGGAAGGTGATCCTAGGTCGTTTCCCAGCGAATATCGGTCTAGGCAAAGTATCAAACACGTAGTGTGCAGTAAAATGGGGGGGTTTTTGTGTGTGACAAATGTGAAGAACAAAACACAAACAGAATATAAAAACTAAGAAAATCAGAAACAAAAGCGGGCAAACCCCTTTGGTTACGTACACTACTCAATCCTAGCTCACTAAAGATCGATTCCTCTCCTCTCCTCTGTCCAACTCGTGATAACCAAATACTAAGCGAAAATTCAGTTATCACTCCAAACCCTAACTTCTAATTAAGCATCAGAAACCAGAATTGGAGTTTTTACGAGTTAATACAAATTAAGCATTTATATTCATGTATTAAAGAAATCAGAAACCAGAATTAAAGAATCGGACTTCCATCTTTCCTTTCTAATCGACACGCCCTCACAGGCTCGCATCGATGCCGATACGCCTTCTCAGGCCCGCATCGGACTTCCATCTTTCCTTTCTAATCGACACGCCCTCACAAGCTCGCATCGATGTCGATGCCTTCTCAGGCCCGCATCGAACTTTCATTTCTCCCTTTTAATCGACACGCCCTCACAGGCTCGCATCGATGCCGATACGCCTTCTCAGGCCCGCATCGGACTTTTATCTTTTACCTTTCTTTCTCTTACTTTTTCTTTCTCTTTTGCTTTTTCTTAGCCTCTTTTCTGGTTTGCTATATCATTCTCTTTTCTCTCGTTCCGTTACTTAGGAACTTATTATCACATTACTTATTTTCCACTATTTCCAATGTTTCTCTTTACTAGTTTATTCTTACTTTTATTTAACTCTACCTAGCTTGGTCCTATGCTTTATATTTTAACTCTCTCTTCCTTATTTTTCGTTTATTCCTTTCCTCTAATGGCTAATTACTCATTCACTCCATTTATTTCTATTAACCTTATTTTATCCTAATTTAGCTCTCAACTCATTCCTACACTTTCTTTATTTAATTCTGGCTCTCCATAGTTAATCTCTAATTTCTCCCTTTTCTTACTTACGCTACTCACTCGTTCTTATAATTCCATTTATTTATCTCTTTACTCTCATTTGTTCATTTCTAAATTTATTTCCCTATTCACCATTTCTATTCTTTTGCCACACCCTACCGATCTAATTGATTAATTATTCTGTTACCTATCTTTTTATTCATCACTATTTGGTTTCCCCTATTTACTCCATCTATCTTTCTTCACTATTAGCGGGTTACTCTAAGGTTCATTAACAATTAATATTTCCCCCGGTCCTAGCGATAGATATAACTACCCAGAAATACACCCCTTAAGGACTGGTAATGAAACCCCTTACCTCAATCGACGATAGTGAGGGGTAACCTTAATCTGACGCTTTACTCCCCGACTCACGCTTTAGCTCGGCTCCAACTGGATCCTAAGCTTCCCCAATCTTCGATTCCAAGCACGGTGGGGATAATCGATCTCGATCACGGTGACGGTGTTGCTCTTCGTTAGTGAGAACGATCGCGGCCGGATCGAAGCCAAAGCTTCAAGCTTCGAGGTTCCCGATACGAGCCCGGCACGGTCACGAGCCGATAACGGTGTCGGTGAGATTCGTGTAGAGAGAGAGAGAGAGCTCACGGTGAGAGAGAGGGTGTTCGGCCAAAGGGGAAGGAGAGGGCGAGTATGGGGTTTATGAAGGTGGTGACCGTGGAGGTGGCCGGTGTGGTGGCGGTGGTGGCCCTTGGTGGTGGCGGCCGTGAGTGGGGAGTGAGAAAGGGAGAGAGAAAACAAAGAGAGACAAGGGAGGAGAGAGAGAGAAGATCTATAGAGGAGGGAGAGAGAGAGACCGAGGTGGATGGCGGTGTTGGGAGGCGGTGATGGTGGCGGTCGGAGTAAGGAGGAGGCGGAAGATCGGAGGGAGAGAGAAAGAGGGATTGGAATGGGGGTTTTGACCCCCAAAACGCGTTTTTAAAGTTGCAGACCGCAAAATACTCGAGTCTTTCTGTAAACACTCGAGTGTTTCTGTCAATACTCGAGTATTTTGACCCCAAATACTCGAGTAATTCACTAAATACTCGAGTATAATGATCAGATACTGCTAGTTTGCTTTTCTATTTTCTCCCTAACTTCAAATAGCCATAACTTCTTCGTTCACCGTCGGATCTTGCTCAAATTTGACGAGCAACTTCCTAAAAATCATACCTTCATATCCAACGGTGGGAATTGTGTTTTGAGTCTTAAATCTTTTATTTTGAATTTCCTAATGTCGGGTGTTTATAACACCGAAAAATCAATTTTTAACACTCGTTTGGTCTTCTTTAAATTTGCTTTTCGATGCCAATGTTCCTTAACTCCTTCATGGCACTCAAAGAATTCCTAATTCATCATTTTAAATCCATTTTAGGATAATCCTTATTTCCAAATCTTATTGTTATTCTAATTATTATTAGAATTAAAATTCGGGATGTTACACTTACTTGGAGGATGAGCAGAAACTCCCAGTGATCATCTCTACCTCACTTTCTGTTGATCAAGAGGAGAAACTACTGGATGTGATAAGAAAGAACAAGAGGGCAATTGGATGGACTTTAGCGGATATTCTTGGAATTAGCCCCTCCATGTGCATGCACCGCATTTTGTTGGAGGATGGGGCTAAACCAGTGAGACAACCCCAAAGGCGGTTGAACCCCCAGATTCTTGATGTGGTTAAGAAAGAGGTCACCAAGCTGCTCCAAGCGGGTATCATCTACCCAATTTCAGATAGCACTTGGGTGAGCCCGGTGCAAGTTGTCCCCAAGAAGTCTGGTGTCACAGTTGTCAAAAATGAGAAGGATGAGCTCATTCCTACTAGGGTGCAGAACAGTTGGAGAGTCTGCATTGATTACAGAAAGCTCAACCAGGCGACTCGCAAAGATCATTTCCCTCTCCTCTTCATTGATCAGATGTTGGAGCGCCTGGCAGGGAAATCTCATTATTGCTTCTTAGATGGTTTCTCTGGTTATTTTCAAATTTGCATTGCACCAGAGGACCAACATAAGACCACATTTACCTGTCCTTTTGGCACATTTGCATATAGGAAGATGCCTTTTGGCCTATGCAATGCTTTTGCCACATTTCAAAGATGTATGATGAGTATTTTTGCTGACTTGCTCGAGCATTGCATAGAGGTCTTCATGGATGATTTTAGTGTTTATGGCTCCTCATTTGAAGCATGTCTTGATAATTTGACTAAGGTGCTTAACAGGTGCATTGAGACTAACCTTTTCTTGAATTTTGAAAAATGTCACTTCATGGTAGAACAAGGTATAGTCTTAGGGCACATTGTTTCGCACAAGGGCATAGAAGTAGATCCTGCTAAATTGCATGTTATTTCACACCTCCCTTACCCCTCTTGTGTGCGAGAGGTTCGTTCCTTTTTAGGCCATGCAGGATTTTAATGCAGGTTCATTCAAAACTTCAGCAACATTGCCCTTCCTCTATCCAAGCTGCTTCAAAAGGATGCCCCATGGGAATTTGGAGACCAATGCAAGAGGGCATTTGATGAATTGAAGAAAGCACTGACCACCACCCCCATCATCCAACCACCTGATTGGACCCTCCCATTTGAGCTCATGACTGATGCTTCAAATTATGCTTTGGGAGAAGTTCTCTACCAAAGGGTTGGTAAGCTGTCACATGTGATTTGTTATGCTTCTAGGACTTTAGATGCAACACAGGTTAATTACACAACAACTGAAAAAGAACTTTTGGCTATTATTTTTGAACTTGACAAGTTTAGATCATATTTGCTTGGTTCTAAGGTTGTAGTGTACACTGATCATGCTTCTCTGAAGTATCTTTTGAAAAAGAAAGATTCCAAACCTAGGTTGATTAGGTGGATGTTGCTCCTCTAGGAGTTTGATCTTGAGATTCGGGATCGGAGTGGGGCGCATAACCCTGTCGCAGACCACTTGAGCAGGATAGAGAGAGAGGAGAATGCATTTCCTATCCGGGATGAATTCCCGGATGAGCAGCTTTTATCTGTACATGTTTCCCATCCCCCTCCCCAAACTCCTTGGTTTAATGACATCGTTAATTATCTGGTTGCTTCTGTTTTTCCTACCTTGGCATCCAAAGCTCAAAGAGATAAATTAAAGAGTGATGCCAAGTATTATGTATGGGATGACCCCTACTTGTGGCGTTTTTGCAGTGATCAGGTCATTCGCAGGTGCATTCCAGATCATGAGATCCAATCGGTTCTCCATTTTTGCCATGCTTCACTAGTTGGAGGCCACCTTGGGACTCAAAGGACAGCACGAAAGGTGATGGATTCTGGATTTTATTGGCCTACCATCTTCAAGGATGCAAGCAACATCTGCAGCTCATGCGAGCAATGTCAAAGAGCAGGAGGCACACTTTCTTGGAGACAGGAGATGCCTCAACAACCTATGTTGTTCTGCGAGGTGTTTAATGTTTGGGGTATAGACTTCATGGGCCCTTTTCCTATCTCTTTTGGTTTTCATTATATTTTGCTTGTTGTGGACTATGTGTCCAAATGGGTGGAAGCTAAAGCCACCCGGACTAATGACTCTGCGGTTGTTGTGGATTTTGTTAGGTCTCGCATATTTTTCAGGTTTGGCATACCCAGAGACGTAGTCAGTGATCAGGGCACCCACTTCTCAAACAAATCCATGCAAGCCTTGCTCAAGAAGTATGGGTTTGTGCACAAAGTTTCCACACCATATCACCCCCAAACCAATCGGCAAGCTGAGATTTCAAACAAAGAGATTAAGAGGATCTTGGAGAAGATGGTGCGCCCGAATAGGAAAGATTGGAGCACAAGACTGGAGGATGCTCTTTGGGCACATCGGACCGCCTACAAGGCACCCATAGGGATGGCACCCTATCGGGTTGTCTTTGGAAAGGCATGCCTCCTACCTGTGGAGATTGAGCAACATGCATACTGGGCAGTGAAGCAGTGCAACTTGGACCTTAATCTGGCGGGTGAGCAAAGGAAGCTTCAGTTGAGTGAGTTGGATGAGATCCGGTTGGAGGCCTATGAGAACTCTAAGTTCTACAAGGAGAAGACCAAAAAGCTCCATGATAGCTCAATTTCTAGAAAGGAGTTCTCGGTTGGCCAGAAAGTGTTGCTCTACAACTCTCGGCTTGGTCTCATGAGTGGAAAGCTCCGCTCCAAGTGGATTGGACCATTTATTGTCACTCGGGTGTTTCCTTATGGCACTATGGAGATTAGGAGCGAGTCCACGGACAAGAGCTTCAAAGTTAATGGACATCGACTCAAGCCCTTCCTCACCACCCCTACTTTGGATGATGCACCTGTGGAGGAGGCCTCATTGGTCGACCCCACTTTTGACCCACCATGACTTAGGGAGTCTTCTTTTCTCCTTCCTTACTCTTTTTATTGCACTTGTCTATATCTAATGGCTGGTATTTCTGTCTGGATTTTTTGTTTGTTTTACATTGAGGACAGTGTGCGATTTAACTGTGGGGGAGAGTAGTTTAGGTTGCATATTTTTGCTTTGATTTTTTTTTGGTTTTTCTTAGTTTTGGGCATTTTCTTGCATGTTTTTGTTTCATTTTAGTAGAGTCTTGGTATCTTGTGTCAGAATTCATGCATTTTTGTGTGCAAAGTTGCTTTTGATAATTAAGAGGTGGTAACGCTGTGATAGAATTGACCCTTTTGTGAGGATTTGAGCCTTAATTGTGGGTGGATTGCTATATATGCCACCTAATTTTCTTCATGTGTGATTGTACTCTAGAACTTGACTTGACTCTTGCTGATACTTGATTGCTCATGCACATTTTGAAATGATTTAGGCACTTTCTTTCTTGAATAAGCTATTGGCCATATGAGCCTACCTTGAATGAATGTATCCTTTGCTAGCCCCTTTGAGCCTTTTTATCCCTTTCCTTGTTCTTTAGCTCATTACAAGCCTATGACTGAAAAACCATAATTGTCCTAACCTTAGGGAATTTTGGAGCTTTGGAATTGTTTTGGGAATGAGTATTAGGTAAGAAGTGTGCTCTATGATTCAATTGGTTGTGTTCTTGGTTTTGCCTCATTGGTTGTTGAGGTTATGGCTTCATCTTCATGCCATTTGTGTTGTTTCTTCTTTTCTTTTTGTATATCTCTCAAACAAAATATAGAAGACAAAAATACAACAAAAAAAACTGAAAAAAGAAAAAGAAAAAAAACAACAAACAAAAAAAAAGTGAATAAAAGGTTGTTGAGGCAAAGAGGATTGGAATTAGTGGTTCTTGGAGACAGGAGATGCCTCAACAACCTATGTTGTTCTGCGAGTTGTTTGATGTTTGGGGTATAGAGTTCATGGGCCCTTTTCCTGTCTCTTTTGGTTTTCATTATATTTTGCTTGTTGTGGACTATGTGTCCAAATGGGTGGAAGCTAAAGCCAGCCGGACTAATGACTCTGCGGTTGTTGTGGATTTTTTTAGGTCTCACATATTTTGCAGGTTTGACATACCTAGAGCCATAGTCAGTGATCAGGGCACCCACTTCTGCAACAGATCCATGCAAGCCTTGCTCAAGAAGTGTGGGTTTGTGCACAAAGTTTCCACACCATATCACCCCCAAACCAATCGGCAAGCTGAGATTTCAAACAAAGAGATTAAGAGGATCTTGGAGAAGATGGTGCGCCCGAATAGGAAAGATTGGAGCACAAGACTGGAGGATGCTCTTTGGGCACATCGGACCGCCTACAAGGCACCCATAGGGATGTCACCCTATCGGGTTGTCTTTGGAAAGGCATGCCTCCTACCTGTGGAGATTGAGCAACATGCATACTGGGCAGTGAAGCAGTGCAACTTGGACCTTGATCTGGCGGGTGAGCAAAGGAAGCTTCAGTTGAGTGAGTTGGATGAGATCCGGTTGGAGGCCTATGAGAACTCTAAGTTCTACAAGGAGAAGACCAAAAAGCTCCATGATAGCTCAATTTCTAGAAAGCAGTTCTCGGTTGGCCAGAAAGTGTTGCTCTACAACTCTCGGCTTGGTCTCATGAGTGGAAATCTCCGCTCCAAGTGGATTGGACCATTTATTGTCACTCGGGTGTTTCCTTATGGCACTATGGAGATTAGGAGCGAGTCCACGGACAAGAGCTTCAAAGTTAATGGACATCGACTCAAGCCCTTCCTCACCACCCCTACTTTGGATGATGCACCTGTGGAGGAGGCCTCATTGGTCGACCCCACTTTTGACCCACCATGACTTAGGGAGTCTTTTTTTCTCCTTCCTTACTCTTTTTATTGCACTTGTCTATATCTAATGGCTGGTATTTCTGTCTGGATTTTCTGTTTGTTTTACATTGAGGACAGTGTGTGATTTAAGTGTGGGGGAGAGTAGTTTAGGTTGCATATTTTTGCTTTGATTTTTTTTTGGTTTTGCTTAGTTTTGGGCATTTTCTTGCATGTTTTTGTTTCATTTTAGTAGAGTCATGGTATCTTGTGTCTGAATTCATGCATTTTTGTGTGCAAAGTTGCTTTTGATAATTAAGAGGTGGTAACACTGTGATAGAATTGTCCCTTTTGTGAGGATTTGAGCCTTAATTGTGGGTGGATTGCTATATATGCCACCTAATTTTCTTCATGTGTGATTGCACTCTAGAACTTGACTTGACTCTTGCTGATACTTGATTGCTCATGCACATTTTGAAATGATTTAGGCACTTTCTTTATTGAATAAGCTATTGGCCATATGAGCCTACCTTGAATGAATGTATCCTTTGCTAGCCCCTTTGAGCCTTTTTATCCCTTTCCTTGTTCTTTAGCTCATTACAAGCCTATGACTGAAAAACCATGATTGTCCTAACCTTAGGGAATTTTGGAGCTTTAGAATTGTTTTGAGAATGAGTATTAGGTAAGAAGTGTGCTCTATGCTTCAATTGGTTGAGTTCTTGGTTTTGCCTCATTGGTTGTTGTAGTTATGGCTTCATCTTCATGCCATTTGTGTTGTTTCTTCTTTTCTTTTTGTATATCTCTCAAAAAAAATATAGAAGACAAAAATACAACAAAAAAAACTGAAAAAAGAAAAAGAAAAAAAAACAACAAACAAAAAAAAAAGTGAATAAAAGGTTGTTGAGGCAAAGAGGATTGGAATTAGTGGTTCTTGGAGACAGGAGATGCCTCAACAACCTATGTTGTTCTGCGAGTTGTTTGATGTTTGGGGTATAGACTTCATGGGCCCTTTTCCTGTCTCTTTTGGTTTTCATTATATTTTGCTTGTTGTGGACTATGTGTCCAAATGGGTGGAAGCTAAAGCCAGCCGGACTAATGACTCTGCGGTTGTTGTGGATTTTTTTAGGTCTCACATATTTTGCAGGTTTGACATACCTAGAGCCATAGTCAGTGATCAGGGCACCCACTTCTGCAACAGATCCATGCAAGCCTTGCTCAAGAAGTATGGGTTTGTGCACAAAGTTTCCACACCATATCACCCCCAAACCAATCGGCAAGCTGAGATTTCAAACAAAGAGATTAAGAGGATCTTGGAGAAGATGGTGCGCCCGAATAGGAAAGATTGGAGCACAAGACTGGAGGATGCTCTTTGGGCACATCGGACCGCCTACAAGGCACCCATAGGGATGTCACCCTATCGGGTTGTCTTTGGAAAGGCATGCCTCCTACCTGTGGAGATTGAGCAACATGCATACTGGGCAGTGAAGCAGTGCAACTTGGACCTTGATCTGGCGGGTGAGCAAAGGAAGCTTCAGTTGAGTGAGTTGGATGAGATCCGGTTGGAGGCCTATGAGAACTCTAAGTTCTACAAGGAGAAGACCAAAAAGCTCCATGATAGCTCAATTTCTAGAAAGGAGTTCTCGGTTGGCCAGAAAGTGTTGCTCTACAACTCTCGGCTTGGTCTCATGAGTGGAAAGCTCCGCTCCAAGTGGATTGGACCATTTATTGTCACTCGGGTGTTTCCTTATGGCACTATGGAGATTAGGAGCGAGTCCACGGACAAGAGCTTCAAAGTTAATGGACATCGACTCAAGCCCTTCCTCACCACCCCTACTTTGGATGATGCACCTGTGGAGGAGGCCTCATTGGTCGACCCCACTTTTGACCCACCATGACTTAGGGAGTCTTCTTTTCTCCTTCCTTACTCTTTTTATTGCACTTGTCTATATCTAATGGCTGGTATTTCTGTCTGGATTTTCTGTTTGTTTTACATTGAGGACAGTGTGTGATTTAAGTGTGGGGGAGAGTAGTTTAGGTTGCATATTTTTGCTTTGATTTTTTTTTGGTTTTGCTTAGTTTTGGGCATTTTCTTGCATGTTTTTGTTTCATTTTAGTAGAGTCATGGTATCTTGTGTCTGAATTCATGCATTTTTGTGTGCAAAGTTGCTTTTGATAATTAAGAGGTGATAACACTGTGATAGAATTGTCCCTTTTGTGAGGATTTGAGCCTTAATTGTGGGTGGATTGCTATATATGCCACCTAATTTTCTTCATGTGTGATTGCACTCTAGAACTTGACTTGACTCTTGCTGATACTTGATTGCTCATGCACATTTTGAAATGATTTAGGCACTTTCTTTATTGAATAAGCTATTGGCCATATGAGCCTACCTTGAATGAATGTATCCTTTGCTAGCCCCTTTGAGCCTTTTTATCCCTTTCCTTGTTCTTTAGCTCATTACAAGCCTATGACTGAAAAACCATGATTGTCCTAACCTTAGGGAATTTTGGAGCTTTAGAATTGTTTTGAGAATGAGTATTAGGTAAGAAGTGTGCTCTATGCTTCAATTGGTTGAGTTCTTGGTTTTGCCTCATTGGTTGTTGTAGTTATGGCTTCATCTTCATGCCATTTGTGTTGTTTCTTCTTTTCTTTTTGTATATCTCTCAAAGAAAATATAGAAGACAAAAATACAACAAAAAAAACTGAAAAAAGAAAAAGAAAAAAAACAACAAACAAAAAAAAAGTGAATAAAAGGTTGTTGAGGCAAAGAGGATTGGAATTAGTGGTTCTTAGAGGCAGGAGATGCCTCAACAACCTATGTTGTTCTGCGAGTTGTTTGATGTTTGGGGTATAGACTTCATGGGCCCTTTTCCTGTCTCTTTTGGTTTTCATTATATTTTGCTTGTTGTGGACTATGTGTCCAAATGGGTGGAAGCTAAAGCCAGCCGGACTAATGACTCTGCGGTTGTTGTGGATTTTTTTAGGTCTCACATATTTTGCAGGTTTGACATACCTAGAGCCATAGTCAGTGATCAGGGCACCCACTTCTGCAACAGATCCATGCAAGCCTTGCTCAAGAAGTACGGGTTTGTGCACAAAGTTTCCACACCATATCACCCCCAAACCAATCGGCAAGCTGAGATTTCAAACAAAGAGATTAAGAGGATCTTGGAGAAGATGGTGCGCCCGAATAGGAAAGATTGGAGCACAAGACTGGAGGATGCTCTTTGGGCACATCGGACCGCCTACAAGGCACCCATAGGGATGTCACCCTATCGGGTTGTCTTTGGAAAGGCATGCCTCCTACCTGTGGAGATTGAGCAACATGCATACTGGGCAGTGAAGCAGTGCAACTTGGACCTTGATCTGGCGGGTGAGCAAAGGAAGCTTCAGTTGAGTGAGTTGGATGAGATCCGGTTGGAGGCCTATGAGAACTCTAAGTTCTACAAGGAGAAGACCAAAAAGCTCCATGATAGCTCAATTTCTAGAAAGGAGTTCTCGGTTGGCCAGAAAGTGTTGCTCTACAACTCTCGGCTTGGTCTCATGAGTGGAAAGCTCCGCTCCAAGTGGATTGGACCATTTATTGTCACTCGGGTGTTTCCTTATGGCACTATGGAGATTAGGAGCGAGTCCACGGACAAGAGCTTCAAAGTTAATGGACATCGACTCAAGCCCTTCCTCACCACCCCTACTTTGGATGATGCACCTGTGGAGGAGGCCTCATTGGTCGACCCCACTTTTGACCCACCATGACTTAGGGAGTCTTCTTTTCTCCTTCCTTACTCTTTTTATTGCACTTGTCTATATCTAATGGCTGGTATTTCTGTCTGGATTTTCTGTTTGTTTTACATTGAGGACAGTGTGTGATTTAAGTGTGGGGGAGAGTAGTTTAGGTTGCATATTTTTGCTTTGATTTTTTTTTGGTTTTGCTTAGTTTTGGGCATTTTCTTGCATGTTTTTGTTTCATTTTAGTAGAGTCATGGTATCTTGTGTCTGAATTCATGCATTTTTGTGTGCAAAGTTGCTTTTGATAATTAAGAGGTGATAACACTGTGATAGAATTGTCCCTTTTGTGAGGATTTGAGCCTTAATTGTGGGTGGATTGCTATATATGCCACCTAATTTTCTTCATGTGTGATTGCACTCTAGAACTTGACTTGACTCTTGCTGATACTTGATTGCTCATGCACATTTTGAAATGATTTAGGCACTTTCTTTATTGAATAAGCTATTGGCCATATGAGCCTACCTTGAATGAATGTATCCTTTGCTAGCCCCTTTGAGCCTTTTTATCCCTTTCCTTGTTCTTTAGCTCATTACAAGCCTATGACTGAAAAACCATGATTGTCCTAACCTTAGGGAATTTTGGAGCTTTAGAATTGTTTTGAGAATGAGTATTAGGTAAGAAGTGTGCTCTATGCTTCAATTGGTTGAGTTCTTGGTTTTGCCTCATTGGTTGTTGTAGTTATGGCTTCATCTTCATGCCATTTGTGTTGTTTCTTCTTTTCTTTTTGTATATCTCTCAAAGAAAATATAGAAGACAAAAATACAACAAAAAAAACTGAAAAAAGAAAAAGAAAAAAAACAACAAACAAAAAAAAAGTGAATAAAAGGTTGTTGAGGCAAAGAGGATTGGAATTAGTGGTTCTTAGAGGCAGGAGATGCCTCAACAACCTATGTTGTTCTGCGAGTTGTTTGATGTTTGGGGTATAGACTTCATGGGCCCTTTTCCTGTCTCTTTTGGTTTTCATTATATTTTGCTTGTTGTGGACTATGTGTCCAAATGGGTGGAAGCTAAAGCCAGCCGGACTAATGACTCTGCGGTTGTTGTGGATTTTTTTAGGTCTCACATATTTTGCAGGTTTGACATACCTAGAGCCATAGTCAGTGATCAGGGCACCCACTTCTGCAACAGATCCATGCAAGCCTTGCTCAAGAAGTACGGGTTTGTGCACAAAGTTTCCACACCATATCACCCCCAAACCAATCGGCAAGCTGAGATTTCAAACAAAGAGATTAAGAGGATCTTGGAGAAGATGGTGCGCCCGAATAGGAAAGATTGGAGCACAAGACTGGAGGATGCTCTTTGGGCACATCGGACCGCCTACAAGGCACCCATAGGGATGTCACCCTATCGGGTTGTCTTTGGAAAGGCATGCCTCCTACCTGTGGAGATTGAGCAACATGCATACTGGGCAGTGAAGCAGTGCAACTTGGACCTTGATCTGGCGGGTGAGCAAAGGAAGCTTCAGTTGAGTGAGTTGGATGAGATCCGGTTGGAGGCCTATGAGAACTCTAAGTTCTACAAGGAGAAGACCAAAAAGCTCCATGATAGCTCAATTTCTAGAAAGGAGTTCTCGGTTGGCCAGAAAGTGTTGCTCTACAACTCTCGGCTTGGTCTCATGAGTGGAAAGCTCCGCTCCAAGTGGATTGGACCATTTATTGTCACTCGGGTGTTTCCTTATGGCACTATGGAGATTAGGAGCGAGTCCACGGACAAGAGCTTCAAAGTTAATGGACATCGACTCAAGCCCTTCCTCACCACCCCTACTTTGGATGATGCACCTGTGGAGGAGGCCTCATTGGTCGACCCCACTTTTGACCCACCATGACTTAGGGAGTCTTCTTTTCTCCTTCCTTACTCTTTTTATTGCACTTGTCTATATCTAATGGCTGGTATTTCTGTTTGGATTTTCTGTTTGTTTTACATTGAGGATAGTGTGTGATTTAAGTGTGGGGGAGAGTAGTTTAGGTTGCATATTTTTGCTTTGATTTTTTTTGGTTTTGCTTAGTTTTGGGCATTTTCTTGCATGTTTTTGTTTCATTTTAGTAGAGTCATGGTATCTTGTGTCTGAATTCATGCATTTTTGTGTGCAAAGTTGCTTTTGATAATTAAGAGGTGGTAACACTGTGATAGAATTGTCCCTTTTGTGAGGATTTGAGCCTTAATTGTGGGTGGATTGCTATATATGCCACCTAATTTTCTTCATGTGTGATTGCACTCTAGAACTTGACTTGACTCTTGCTGATACTTGATTGCTCATGCACATTTTGAAATGATTTAGGAACTTTCTTTATTGAATAAGCTATTGGCCATATGAGCCTACCTTGAATGAATGTATCCTTTGCTAGCCCCTTTGAGCCTTTTTATCCCTTTCCTTGTTCTTTAGCTCATTACAAGCCTATGACTGAAAAACCATGATTGTCCTAACCTTAGGGAATTTTGGAGCTTTGGAATTGTTTTGAGAATGAGTATTAGGTAAGAAGTGTGCTCTATGCTTCAATTGGTTGAGTTCTTGGTTTTGCCTCATTGGTTGTTGTAGTTATGGCTTCATCTTCATGCCATTTGTGTTGTTTATTCTTTTCTTTTTGTATATCTCTCAAAAAAAATATAGAAGACAAAAATACAACAAAAAAACTGAAAAAAGAAAAAGAAAAAAAACAACAAACAAAAAAAAAGTGAATAAAAGGTTGTTGAGGCAAAGAGGATTGGAATTAGTGGTTCTTGGAGACAGGAGATGCCTCAACAACCTATGTTGTTCTGCGAGTTGTTTGATGTTTGGGGTATAGACTTCATGGGCCCTTTTCCTGTCTCTTTTGGTTTTCATTATATTTTGCTTGTTGTGGACTATGTGTCCAAATGGGTGGAAGCTAAAGCCAGCCGGACTAATGACTCTGCGGTTGTTGTGGATTTTTTTAGGTCTCACATATTTTGCAGGTTTGACATACCTAGAGCCATAGTCAGTGATCAGGGCACCCACTTCTGCAACAGATCCATGCAAGCCTTGCTTAAGAAGTATGGGTTTGTGCACAAAGTTTCCACACCATATCACCCCCAAACAATTCGGCAAGCTGAGATTTCAAACAAAGAGATTAAGAAGATCTTGGAGAAGATGGTGCGCCCGAATAGGATAGATTGGAGCACAAGACTGGAGGATGCTCTTTGGGCACATCGGACCGCCTACAAGGCACCCATAGGGATGTCACCCTATCGGGTTGTCTTTGGAAAGGCATGCCTCCTACCTGTGGAGATTGAGCAACATGCATACTGGGCAGTGAAGCAGTGCAACTTGGACCTTGATCTGGCGGGTGCGCAAAGGAAGCTTCAGTTGAGTGAGTTGGATGAGATCCGGTTGGAGGCCTATGAGAACTCTAAGTTCTACAAGGAGAAGACCAAAAAGCTCCATGATAGCTCAATTTCTAGAAAGGAGTTCTCGGTTGGCCAGAAAGTGTTGCTCTACAACTCTCGGCTTGGTCTCATGAGTGGAAAGCTCCGCTCCAAGTGGATTGGACCATTTATTGTCACTCGGGTGTTTCCTTATGGCACTATGGAGTTAGGAGCGAGTCCACGGACAAGAGCTTCAAAGTTAATGGACATCGACTCAAGCCCTTCCTCACCACCCCTACTTTGGATGATGCACCTGTGGAGGAGGCCTCATTGGTCGACCCCACTTTTGACCCACCATGACTTAGGGAGTCTTCTTTTCTCCTTCCTTACTCTTTTTATTGCACTTGTCTATATCTAATGGCTGGTATTTCTGTCTGGATTTTCTGTTTGTTTTACATTGAGGACAGTGTGTGATTTAAGTGTGGGGGAGAGTAGTTTAGGTTGCATATTTTTGCTTTGATTTTTTTTTGGTTTTGCTTAGTTTTGGGCATTTTCTTGCATGTTTTTGTTTCATTTTAGTAGAGTCATGGTATCTTGTGTCTGAATTCATGCATTTTTGTGTGCAAAGTTGCTTTTGATAATTAAGAGGTGGTAACACTGTGATAGAATTGTCCCTTTTGTGAGGATTTGAGCCTTAATTGTGGGTGGATTGCTATATATGCCACCTAATTTTCTTCATGTGTGATTGCACTCTAGAACTTGACTTGACTCTTGCTGATACTTGATTGCTCATGCACATTTTGAAATGATTTAGGAACTTTCTTTATTGAATAAGCTATTGGCCATATGAGCCTACCTTGAATGAATGTATCCTTTGCTAGCCCCTTTGAGCCTTTTTATCCCTTTCCTTGTTCTTTAGCTCATTACAAGCCTATGACTGAAAAACCATGATTGTCCTAACCTTAGGGAATTTTGGAGCTTTGGAATTGTTTTGAGAATGAGTATTAGGTAAGAAGTGTGCTCTATTCTTCAATTGGTTGAGTTCTTGGTTTTGCCTCATTGGTTGTTGTAGTTATGGCTTCATCTTCATGCCATTTGTGTTGTTTATTCTTTTCTTTTTGTATATCTCTCAAAAAAAATATAGAAGACAAAAATACAACAAAAAAACTGAAAAAAGAAAAAGAAAAAAAACAACAAACAAAAAAAAAGTGAATAAAAGGTTGTTGAGGCAAAGAGGATTGGAATTAGTGGTTCTTGGAGACAGGAGATGCCTCAACAACCTATGTTGTTCTGCGAGTTGTTTGATGTTTGGGGTATAGACTTCATGGGCCCTTTTCCTGTCTCTTTTGGTTTTCATTATATTTTGCTTGTTGTGGACTATGTGTCCAAATGGGTGGAAGCTAAAGCCAGCCGGACTAATGACTCTGCGGTTGTTGTGGATTTTATTAGGTCTCACATATTTTGCAGGTTTGACATACCTAGAGCCATAGTCAGTGATCAGGGCACCCACTTCTGCAACAGATCCATGCAAGCCTTGCTGAAGAAGTATGGGTTTGTGCACAAAGTTTCCACACCATATCACCCCCAAACCAATCGGCAAGCTGAGATTTCAAACAAAGAGATTAAGAGGATCTTGGAGAAGATGGTGCGCCCGAATAGGAAAGATTGGAGCACAAGACTGGAGGATGCTCTTTGGGCACATCGGACCGCCTACAAGGCACCCATAGGGATGTCACCCTATCGGGTTGTCTTTGGAAAGGCATGCCTCCTACCTGTGGAGATTGAGCAACATGCATACTGGGCAGTGAAGCAGTGCAACTTGGACCTTGATCTGGCGGGTGAGCAAAGGAAGCTTCAGTTGAGTGAGTTGGATGAGATCCGGTTGGAGGCCTATGAGAACTCTAAGTTCTACAAGGAGAAGACCAAAAAGCTCCATGATAGCTCAATTTCTAGAAAGGAGTTCTCGGTTGGCCAGAAAGTGTTGCTCTACAACTCTCGGCTTGGTCTCATGAGTGGAAAGCTCCGCTCCAAGTGGATTGGACCATTTATTGTCACTCGGGTGTTTCCTTATGGCACTATGGAGTTAGGAGCGAGTCCACGGACAAGAGCTTCAAAGTTAATGGACATCGACTCAAGCCCTTCCTCACCACCCCTACTTTGGATGATGCACCTGTGGAGGAGGCCTCATTGGTCGACCCCACTTTTGACCCACCATGACTTAGGGAGTCTTCTTTTCTCCTTCCTTACTCTTTTTATTGCACTTGTCTATATCTAATGGCTGGTATTTCTGTCTGGATTTTCTGTTTGTTTTACATTGAGGACAGTGTGTGATTTAAGTGTGGGGGAGAGTAGTTTAGGTTGCATATTTTTGCTTTGATTTTTTTTTGGTTTTGCTTAGTTTTGGGCATTTTCTTGCATGTTTTTGTTTCATTTTAGTAGAGTCATGGTATCTTGTGTCTGAATTCATGCATTTTTGTGTGCAAAGTTGCTTTTTATAATTAAGAGGTGGTAACACTGTGATAGAATTGTCCCTTTTGTGAGGATTTGAGCCTTAATTGTGGGTGGATTGCAATATATGCCACCTAATTTTCTTCATGTGTGATTGCACTCTAGAACTTGACTTGACTCTTGCTGATACTTGATTGCTCATGCACATTTTGAAATGATTTAGGCACTTTCTTTCTTGAATAAGATATTGGCCATATGAGCCTACCTTGAATGAATGTATCCTTTGCTAGCCCCTTTGAGCCATTTTATCCCTTTCCTTTTTCTTTAGCTCATTACAAGCCTATGACTGAAAAACCATGATTGTCCTAACCTTAGGGAATTTTGGCGCTTTGGAATTGTTTAGGGAATGAGTATTAGGTAAGAAGTGTGTTCTATGCTTCAATTGGTTGAGTTCTTGGTTTTGCCTCATTGGTTGTTGTAGTTATGGCTTCATCTTCATGCCATTTGTGTTGTTTCTTCTTTTCTTTTTGTATATCTCTCAAAAAAATATAGAAGACAAAAATACAACAAAAAAAACTGAAAAAAGAAAAAAAAACAACAAACAAAAAAAAGTGAATAAAAGGTTGTTGAGGCAAAGAGGATTGGAATTAGTGGTTCTTGGAGACAGGAGATGCCTCAACAACCTATGTTGTTCTGCGAGGTGTTTGATGTTTGGGGTATAGACTTCATGGGCCCTTTTCCTGTCTGTTTTGGTTTTCATTATATTTTGCTTGTTGTGGACTATGTGTCCAAATGGGTGGAAGCTAAAGCCACCCGAACTAATGACTCTGCGGTTGTTGTGGATTTTGTAAGGTCTCAAATATTTTGCAGGTTTGGCATACCCAGAGCCATAGTCAGTGATCAGGGCACCCACTTCTGCAACAGATCCATGCAAGCCTTGCTCAAGAAGTATGGGTTTGTGCACAAAGTTTCCACACCATATCACCCCCAAACCAATCGTCAAGCTGAGATTTCAAACAAAGAGATTAAGAGGATCTTGGAGAAGATGGTGCGCCCGAATAGGAAAGATTGGAGCACAAGACTGGAGGATGCTCTTTGGGCACATCGGACCTCCTACAAGGCACCCATAGGGATGTCATCCTATCGGGTTGTCTTTGGAAAGGCATGCCTCCTACCTGTGGAGATTGAGCAACATGCATACTGGGCAGTGAAGCAGTGCAACTTGGACCTTGATCTGGCGGGTGAGAAAATGAAGCTTCAGTTGAGTGAGTTGGATGAGATCCGGTTGGAGGCCTATGAGAACTCTAAGTTCTACAAGGAGAAGACCAAAAAGCTCCATGATAGCTCAATTTCTAGAAAGGAGTTCTCGGTTGGCCAGAAAGTGTTGCTCTATAACTCTCGGCTTGGTCTCATGAGTGGAAAGCTCCGCTCCAAGTGGATTGGACCATTTATTGTCACTCGGGTGTTTCCTTATGGTACTATGGAGATTAGGAGCGAGTCCACAGACAAGAGCTTCAAAGTTAATGGACATCGACTCAAGCCATTCCTCACCACCCCTACTTTGGATGATGCACCTGTGGAGGAGGCCTCATTGGTCGACCCCACTTTTGACCCACCATGACTTAGGGAGTCTTCTTTTCTCCTTCCTTACTCTTTTTATTGCACTTGTCTATATCTAATGGCTGGTATTTCTGTCTTGATTTTCTGGTTGCTTTACATTGAGGACAGTGTGTGATTTAAGTGTGGGGAGAGTAGTTTAGGTTGCATATTTTTGCTTTGATTTTTTATTGGTTTTGCTTAGTTTTGGGCATTTTCTTGCATGTTTTTGTTTCATTTTAGTAGAGTCTTGGTATCTTGTGTCTGAATTCATGCATTTTTGTGTGCAAAGTTGCTTTTGATAATTAAGAGGTGGTAACACTGTGATAGAATTGTCCCTTTTGTGAGGATTTGAGCCTTAATTGTGGGTGGATTGCTATATATGCCACCTAATTTTCTTCATGTGTGATTGCACTCTAGAACTTGACTTGACTCTTGCTGATACTTGATTGCTCATGCACATTTTGAAATGATTTAGGCACTTTCTTTCTTGAATAAGATATTGGCCATATGAGCCTACCTTGAATGAATGTATCCTTTGCTAGCCCCTTTGAGCCTTTTTATCCCTTTCCTTTTTCTTTAGCTCATTACAAGCCTATGACTGAAAAACCATGATTGTCCTAACCTTAGGGAATTTTGGAGCTTTGGAATTGTTTAGGGAATGAGTATTAGGTAAGAAGTGTGCTCTATGCTTCAATTGGTTGAGTTCTTGGTTTTGCCTCATTGGTTGTTGTAGTTATGGCTTCATCTTCATGCCATTTGTGTTGTTTCTTCTTTTCTTTTTGTATATCTCTCAAAAAAATATAGAAGACAAAAAATACAACAAAAAAACTGAAAAAAGAAAAAAAAAACAACAAACAAAAAAAAGTGAATAAAAGGTTGTTGAGGCAAAGAGGATTGGAATTAGTGGTTCTTGGAGACAGGAGATGCCTCAACAACCTATGTTGTTCTGCGAGGTGTTTGATGTTTGGGGTATAGACTTCATGGGCCCTTTTCCTGTCTGTTTTGGTTTTCATTATATTTTGCTTGTTGTGGACTATGTGTCCAAATGGGTGGAAGCTAAAGCCACCCGAACTAATGACTCTGCGGTTGTTGTGGATTTTGTAAGGTCTCAAATATTTTGCAGGTTTGGCATACCCAGAGCCATAGTCAGTGATCAGGGCACCCACTTCTGCAACAGATCCATGCAAGCCTTGCTCAAGAAGTATGGGTTTGTGCACAAAGTTTCCACACCATATCACCCCCAAACCAATCGTCAAGCTGAGATTTCAAACAAAGAGATTAAGAGGATCTTGGAGAAGATGGTGCGCCCGAATAGGAAAGATTGGAGCACAAGACTGGAGGATGCTCTTTGGGCACATCGGACCTCCTACAAGGCACCCATAGGGATGTCATCCTATCGGGTTGTCTTTGGAAAGGCATGCCTCCTACCTGTGGAGATTGAGCAACATGCATACTGGGCAGTGAAGCAGTGCAACTTGGACCTTGATCTGGCGGGTGAGAAAATGAAGCTTCAGTTGAGTGAGTTGGATGAGATCCGGTTGGAGGCCTATGAGAACTCTAAGTTCTACAAGGAGAAGACCAAAAAGCTCCATGATAGCTCAATTTCTAGAAAGGCGTTCTCGGTTGGCCAGAAAGTGTTGCTCTATAACTCTCGGCTTGGTCTCATGAGTGGAAAGCTCCGCTCCAAGTGGATTGGACCATTTATTGTCACTCGGGTGTTTCCTTATGGTACTATGGAGATTAGGAGCGAGTCCACGGACAAGAGCTTCAAAGTTAATGGACATCGACTCAAGCCCTTCCTCACCACCCCTACTTTGGATGATGCACCTGTGGAGGAGGCCTCATTGGTCGACCCCACTTTTGACCCACCATGACTTAGGGAGTCTTCTTTTCTCCTTCCTTACTCTTTTTATTGCACTTGTCTATATCTAATGGCTGGTATTTCTGTCTTGATTTTCTGGTTGCTTTACATTGAGGACAGTGTGTGATTTAAGTGTGGGGAGAGTAGTTTAGGTTGCATATTTTTGCTTTGATTTTTTATTGGTTTTGCTTAGTTTTGGGCATTTTCTTGCATGTTTTTGTTTCATTTTAGTAGAGTCTTGGTATCTTGTGTCTGAATTCATGCATTTTTGTGTGCAAAGTTGCTTTTGATAATTAAGAGGTGGTAACACTGTGATAGAATTGTCCCTTTTGTGAGGATTTGAGCCTTAATTGTGGGTGGATTGCTATATATGCCACCTAATTTTCTTCATGTGTGATTGCACTCTAGAACTTGACTTGACTCTTGCTGATACTTGATTGCTCATGCACATTTTGAAATGATTTAGGCACTTTCTTTCTTGAATAAGATATTGGCCATATGAGCCTACCTTGAATGAATGTATCCTTTGCTAGCCCCTTTGAGCCTTTTTATCCCTTTCCTTTTTCTTTAGCTCATTACAAGCCTATGACTGAAAAACCATGATTGTCCTAACCTTAGGGAATTTTGGAGCTTTGGAATTGTTTAGGGAATGAGTATTAGGTAAGAAGTGTGCTCTATGCTTCAATTGGTTGAGTTCTTGGTTTTGCCTCATTGGTTGTTGTAGTTATGGCTTCATCTTCATGCCATTTGTGTTGTTTCTTCTTTTCTTTTTGTATATCTCTCAAAAAAATATAGAAGACAAAAAATACAACAAAAAAAACTGAAAAAAGAAAAAAAAACAACAAACAAAAAAAAGTGAATAAAAGGTTGTTGAGGCAAAGAGGATTGGAATTAGTGGTTCTTGGAGACAGGAGATGCCTCAACAACCTATGTTGTTCTGCGAGGTGTTTGATGTTTGGGGTATAGACTTCATGGGCCCTTTTCCTGTCTGTTTTGGTTTTCATTATATTTTGCTTGTTGTGGACTATGTGTCCAAATGGGTGGAAGCTAAAGCCACCCGAACTAATGACTCTGCGGTTGTTGTGGATTTTGTAAGGTCTCAAATATTTTGCAGGTTTGGCATACCCAGAGCCATAGTCAGTGATCAGGGCACCCACTTCTGCAACAGATCCATGCAAGCCTTGCTCAAGAAGTATGGGTTTGTGCACAAAGTTTCCACACCATATCACCCCCAAACCAATCGTCAAGCTGAGATTTCAAACAAAGAGATTAAGAGGATCTTGGAGAAGATGGTGCGCCCGAATAGGAAAGATTGGAGCACAAGACTGGAGGATGCTCTTTGGGCACATCGGACCTCCTACAAGGCACCCATAGGGATGTCATCCTATCGGGTTGTCTTTGGAAAGGCATGCCTCCTACCTGTGGAGATTGAGCAACATGCATACTGGGCAGTGAAGCAGTGCAACTTGGACCTTGATCTGGCGGGTGAGAAAATGAAGCTTCAGTTGAGTGAGTTGGATGAGATCCGGTTGGAGGCCTATGAGAACTCTAAGTTCTACAAGGAGAAGACCAAAAAGCTCCATGATAGCTCAATTTCTAGAAAGGCGTTCTCGGTTGGCCAGAAAGTGTTGCTCTATAACTCTCGGCTTGGTCTCATGAGTGGAAAGCTCCGCTCCAAGTGGATTGGACCATTTATTGTCACTCGGGTGTTTCCTTATGGTACTATGGAGATTAGGAGCGAGTCCACGGACAAGAGCTTCAAAGTTAATGGACATCGACTCAAGCCCTTCCTCACCACCCCTACTTTGGATGATGCACCTGTGGAGGAGGCCTCATTGGTCGACCCCACTTTTGACCCACCATGACTTAGGGAGTCTTCTTTTCTCCTTCCTTACTCTTTTTATTGCACTTGTCTATATCTAATGGCTGGTATTTCTGTCTGGATTTTCTGGTTGTTTTACATTGAGGACAATGTGTGATTTAAGTGTGGGGGAGAGTAGTTTAGGTTACATATTTTTGCTTTGATTTTTTATTGGTTTTGCTTAGTTTTGGGCATTTTCTTGCATGTTTCTGTTTCATTTTAGTAGAGTCTTGGTATCTTGTGTCTGAATTCATGCATTTTTGTGTGCAAAGTTGCTTTTGATAATTAAGAGGTGGTAACGCTGTGATAGAATTGTCCCTTTTGTGAGGATTTGAGCCTTAATTGTGGGTGGATTGCTATATATGCCACCTAATTTTCTTCATGTGTGATATCACTCTAGAACTTGACTTGACTCTTGCTGATACTTGATTGCTCATGCACATTTTGAAATGATTTAAGAACTTTCTTTCTTGAATAAGCTATTGGCCATATGAGCCTACCTTGAATGAATGTATCCTTTGCTAGCCCCTTTGAGCCTTTTTATCCCTTTCCTTTTTCTTTAGCTCATTACAAGCCTATGACTGAAAAACCATGATTGTCCTAACCTTAGGGAATTTTGGAGCTTTGGAATTGTTTTGGGAATGAGTATTAAGTAAGAAGTGTGCTCTATGCTTCAATTGGTTGAGTTCTTGGTTTTGCCACATTGGTTGTTGTAGTTATGGCTTCATCTTCATGCCATTTGTGTTGTTTCTTCTTTTCTTTTTGTATATCTCTCAAAAAAAATATAGAAGACAAAAATACAACAAAAAAACTGAAAAAAGAAAAAGAAAAAAAACAACTAACAAAAAAAAGTGAATAAAAGGTTGTTGAGGCAAAGAGGATTGGAATTAGTGGTTCTTGGAGACAGGAGATGCCTCAACAACCTGTCGTTCTGCGAGGTGTTTGATGTATGGGGTATAGACTTCATGGGCCCTTTTCCTGTCTCTTTTGGTTTTCATTATATTTTGCTTGTTGTGGACTATGTGTCCAAATGGGTGGAAGCTAAAGCCACCCGGACTAATGACTCTGCGGTTGTTGTGGATTTTGTTAGGTCTCAAATATTTTGCAGGTTTGGCATACCCAGAGCCATAGTCAGTGATCAGGGGACCCACTTCTGCAACAGATCCATGCAAGCCTTGCTCAAGAAGTATGGGTTTGTGCACAAAGTTTCCACACCATATCACCCCCAAACTAATCGGCAAGCTGAGATTTCAAACAAAGAGATTAAGAGGATCTTGGAGAAGATGGTGCGCCCGAATACGAAAGATTGGAGCACAAGACTGGAGGATGCTCTTTGGGCACATCGGACCGCCTACAAGGCACCCATAGGGATGTCATCCTATCGGGTTGTCTTTGGAAAGGCATGCCTCCTACCTGTGGAGATTGAGCAACATGCATACTGGGCAGTGAAGCAGTGCAACTTGGACCTTGATCTAGCGGGTGAGCAAAGGAAGCTTCAGTTTAGTGAGTTGGATGAGATCCGGTTGGAGGCCTATGAGAACTCTAAGTTCTACAAGGAGAAGACCAAAAAGCTCCATGATAGCTTAATTTCTAGAAGGGAGTTCTCGGTTGGCTAGAAAGTGTTGCTCTACAACTCTCGGCTTGGTCTCATGAGTGGAAAGCTCCGCTCCAAGTGGATTGGACGATTTATTGTCACTCGTGTGTTTCCTTATGGCACTATGGAGATTAGGAGCGAGTCCACGTACAAGAGCTTCAAAGTTAATGGACATCAACTCAAGCCCTTCCTCACCACCCCTACTTTGGATGATGCACCTGTGGAGGAGGCCTCATTGGTCGACCCCACTTTTGACCCACCATGACTTAGGGAGTCTTCTTTTCTCCTTCCTTACTCTTTTTATTGCACTTGTCTATATCTAATGGCTGGTATTTCTGTCTGGATTTTCTGTTTGTTTTACATTGAGGACAGTGTGTGATTTAAGTGTGGGGGAGAGTAGTTTAGGTTGCATATTTTTGCTTTGATTTTTTTTTTGGTTTTGCTTAGTTTTGGGCATTTTCTTGCATGTTTTTGTTTCATTTTAGTAGAGTCTTGGTATCTTGTGTCTGAATTCATGCATTTTTGTGTGCAAAGTTGCTTTTGATAATAAAGAGGGGGTAACGCTGTGATAGAATTGTCCCTTTTGTGAGGATTTGAGCCTTAATTGTGGGTGGATTGCTATATATGCCACCTACTTTTCTTCATGTGTGATTGCACTCTAGAACATGACTTGACTGTTGCTGATACTTGATTGCTCATGCACATTTTAAAATGATTTAGGCACCTTCTTTCTTGAATAAGCTATTGGCCATATGAACCTACCTTGAATGAATGTATCCTTTGCTAGCCCCTTTGAGCCTTTTTATCCCTTTCCTTGTTCTTTAGCTCATTACAAGCCTATGACTGAAAAACTATGATTGTCCTAACCTTAGGGAATTTTGGAGCTTTCGAATTGTTTTGGGAATGAGTATTAGGTAAGAAGTGTGCTCTATGCTTCAATTGGTAGAGTTCTTGGTTTTGCCTCATTGGTTGTTGTAGTTATGGCTTCATCTTCATGCCATTTGTGTTTTTTCTTCTTTTCTTTTTGTATATCTCTCAAAAAAAATATAGAAGACAAAAATACAACAAAAAAAATTGAAAAAAGAAAAAGAAAAAAAACAACTAACAAAAAAAAAGTGAATAAAAGGTTGTTGAGGCAAAGAGGATTGGAATTAGTGGTTCTTGGAGACAGGAGATGCCTCAACAACCTGTCGTTCTGCGAGGTGTTTGATGTTTGGGGTATAGACTTCATGGGCCCTTTTCCTGTCTCTTTTGGTTTTCATTATATTTTGCTTGTTGTGGACTATGTGTCCAAATGGGTGGAAGCTAAAGCCACCTGGACTAATGACTCTGCGGTTGTTGTGGATTTTGTTAGGTCTCACATATTTTGCAGGTTTGGCATACCCAGAGCCATAGTCAGTGATCAGGGCACCCACTTCTGCAACAGATCCATGCAAGCCTTGCTCAAGAAGTATGTGGTTGTGCACAAAGTTTCCACACCATATCACCCCCAAACCAATCGGCAAGCTGAGATTTCAAACAAAGAGATTAAGAGGATCTTGGAGAAGATGGTGCGCCAGAATAGGAAAGATTGGAGCACAAGACTGGAGGATGCTTTTTGGGCACATCGGACCGCCTACAAGGCACCCATAGGGATGTCACCCTATCGGGTTGTGTTTGGTAAGGCATGCCTCCTACCTGTGGAGATTGAGCAACTTGCATATTGGGCAGTGAAGCAGTGCAACTTGGACCTTGATCTGGCGGGTGAGAAAAGGAAGCTTCAGTTGAGTGAGTTGGATGAGATCCGGTTGGAGGCCTATGAGACCTCTAAGTTCTACAAGGAGAAGACCAAAAAGCTCCATGATAGCTCAATTTCTAGAAAGGAGTTCTCAGTTGGCCAGAAAGTGTTGCTCTACAACTCTCGGCTTGGTCTCATGAGTGGAAAGCTCCGCTCCAAGTGGATTGGACCATTTATTGTCACTCGGGTGTTTCCTTATGGCACTATGGAGATTAGGAGCGAGTCCACGGACAAGAGCTTCAAAGTTAATGGACATCGACTCAAGCCCTTCCTCACCACCCCTACTTTGGATGATGCACCTGTGGAGGAGGCCTCATTGGTCGACCCCACTTTTGACCCACCATGACTTAGGGAGTCTTCTTTTCTCCTTCCTTACTCTTTTTATTGCACTTGTCTATATCTAATGGCTGGTATTTCTGTCTGGATTTTCTGTTTGTTTTACATTGAGGACAGTGTGTGATTTAAGTGTGGGGGAGAGTAGTTTAGGTTGCATATTTTTGCTTTGATTTTTTTTTTGGTTTTGCTTAGTTTTGGGCATTTTCTTGCATGTTTTTGTTTCATTTTAGTAGAGTCTTGGTATCTTGTGTCTGAATTCATGCATTTTTGTGTGCAAAGTTGCTTTTGATAATAAAGAGGGGGTAACGCTGTGATAGAATTGTCCCTTTTGTGAGGATTTGAGCCTTAATTGTGGGTGGATTGCTATATATGCCACCTACTTTTCTTCATGTGTGATTGCACTCTAGAACATGACTTGACTGTTGCTGATACTTGATTGCTCATGCACATTTTAAAATGATTTAGGCACCTTCTTTCTTGAATAAGCTATTGGCCATATGAACCTACCTTGAATGAATGTATCCTTTGCTAGCCCCTTTGAGCCTTTTTATCCCTTTCCTTGTTCTTTAGCTCATTACAAGCCTATGACTGAAAAACTATGATTGTCCTAACCTTAGGGAATTTTGGAGCTTTCGAATTGTTTTGGGAATGAGTATTAGGTAAGAAGTGTGCTCTATGCTTCAATTGGTAGAGTTCTTGGTTTTGCCTCATTGGTTGTTGTAGTTATGGCTTCATCTTCATGCCATTTGTGTTTTTTCTTCTTTTCTTTTTGTATATCTCTCAAAAAAAATATAGAAGACAAAAATACAACAAAAAAAATTGAAAAAAGAAAAAGAAAAAAAACAACTAACAAAAAAAAAGTGAATAAAAGGTTGTTGAGGCAAAGAGGATTGGAATTAGTGGTTCTTGGAGACAGGAGATGCCTCAACAACCTGTCGTTCTGCGAGGTGTTTGATGTTTGGGGTATAGACTTCATGGGCCCTTTTCCTGTCTCTTTTGGTTTTCATTATATTTTGCTTGTTGTGGACTATGTGTCCAAATGGGTGGAAGCTAAAGCCACCTGGACTAATGACTCTGCGGTTGTTGTGGATTTTGTTAGGTCTCACATATTTTGCAGGTTTGGCATACCCAGAGCCATAGTCAGTGATCAGGGCACCCACTTCTGCAACAGATCCATGCAAGCCTTGCTCAAGAAGTATGTGGTTGTGCACAAAGTTTCCACACCATATCACCCCCAAACCAATCGGCAAGCTGAGATTTCAAACAAAGAGATTAAGAGGATCTTGGAGAAGATGGTGCGCCAGAATAGGAAAGATTGGAGCACAAGACTGGAGGATGCTTTTTGGGCACATCGGACCGCCTACAAGGCACCCATAGGGATGTCACCCTATCGGGTTGTGTTTGGTAAGGCATGCCTCCTACCTGTGGAGATTGAGCAACTTGCATATTGGGCAGTGAAGCAGTGCAACTTGGACCTTGATCTGGCGGGTGAGAAAAGGAAGCTTCAGTTGAGTGAGTTGGATGAGATCCGGTTGGAGGCCTATGAGACCTCTAAGTTCTACAAGGAGAAGACCAAAAAGCTCCATGATAGCTCAATTTCTAGAAAGGAGTTCTCAGTTGGCCAGAAAGTGTTGCTCTACAACTCTCGGCTTGGTCTCATGAGTGGAAAGCTCCGCTCCAAGTGGATTGGACCATTTATTGTCACTCGGGTGTTTCCTTATGGCACTATGGAGATTAGGAGCGAGTCCACGGACAAGAGCTTCAAAGTTAATGGACATCGACTCAAGCCCTTCCTCACCACCCCTACTTTGGATGATGCACCTGTGGAGGAGGCCTCATTGGTCGACCCCACTTTTGACCCACCATGACTTAGGGAGTCTTCTTTTCTCCTTCCTTACTCTTTTTATTGCACTTGTCTATATCTAATGGCTGGTATTTCTGTCTGGATTTTCTGTTTGTTTTACATTGAGGACAGTGTGTGATTTAAGTGTGGGGGAGAGTAGTTTAGGTTGCATATTTTTGCTTTGATTTTTTTTTGGTTTTGCTTAGTTTTGGGCATTTTCTTGCATGTTTTTGTTTCATTTTAGTAGAGTCTTGGTATCTTGTGTCTGAATTCATGCATTTTTGTGTGCAAAGTTGCTTTTGATAATTAAGAGGTGGTAACGCTGTGATAGAATTGTCCCTTTTGTGAGGATTTTGTAAGATTCATGAAGAATGTTTTGATAAATGCCAAAAGGTTTTGAACAAGCTACAAATGTGTTGATCAAGTTCAAGCTCAACAAGCAACAACAAACATCAAGTGATGAAGAGAGAGAAAGCTCATGAAGACTTAGTTTGGTAGTTTGTGTTTTAATGTTTTATCTTTTGCCTCACAAGTCTTTTAGTTTATGAGTTTGGGTAGAGTTTCTTAGAGGGTAGTGAATCTCTTTTGATTGCATGATTATATTATATTTTGAGTATTCACTTTGCCTAAAATCAATAGGTGGCTTAAAGGTTTGAAAGAAAAGGTTTAGTTTTTGAGAAAACAAGTTTTAAGTGATTTTTAATGTTAATAATCGATTAACACATTTTGATAATTGATTAACAGTGTATTTTGAACGGATAATCGAGTATTTTTGGTCTCACTCGAGTGAAAATTATCTTGCTTTCGTATTACTCGATTAACAGGGTCTGTAACTGTTTTAAATACGTTTTTCACTTCTCAAAAGCTATTCTAAGTTGCTCCAACTTTTGGGTATTCTATATAAACCTTTTCCTAATCATTTCTATCAACTAGAATCATTTTGATACACAATTTTACAAAGAATCAAAGCCACACTATTCTCTCTCACTCTCTCAAGATTCAAAGCTCTCATTTTCATATTCTTTGATCAAGAACCTTGAATCTCTCATGTTGATATTTCATAGCTTTTGAAAGAGATTCATAGGATTGTTATTGTTTTTCATTTGAGTTGTAATCTTTGCAAAAGGCAAGCTATCTACAACAAAGGAAGACTTGATTTTGTGAATCAAGCAAAGTTATATTGGAAGCCTTGGTGAGGCATTTCATCAAGCACTTGGAAGCCTTGTTGAAGAACAAGCAATTGGAAGTCTTGTAGTAAAGCAAGCATTGGAAGTCTTGTTGAGGGGATTTGGCAAGCAAGAGAAGAGGTTAGATTAGATCATCAATAGGATTACAAGGCAAGGGTGTGGTATCTCTTGTAGGCTAGCAAGAAGGAAGTCTTGTGAGGCATTTACTTGTAATTTGAGAAACTCTAATTCCTCATAGTGAAGAATCTCTCTTGGTTGAAGAGGGGACTGGAGTAGCTTTCAAGTGGATGAAAGTGAACCAGGATAAATCACTGTGTCGTATCTCTAAACCCTTAACTCTTTATATTCAAGTCTTTAATTGTGTTCTTGATTGAAAACCTAGAAAAAGTGATTTTTCTATATTTGATTGAATTGAATCTTTATTGTGCAAAATTGATAAAGGGAAAATCATTTTCATAACCTAGGTGAATCAATAAGAATATTGGTGTTGATTGTTTCCGCTTAATCTCTGATATAATATTTGTTAATTGATTGATTTTCATTGGTTTTAATCGTTTAGATTTGTTTCTTGCGAAAATCTTTCAAAGTTTCTATAACACCTATTCAACCCCCCCTTCTAGGTGTTCTCCTAGTGTCTCCTAGTTGTTTCACCCACCGATTGTAGGTTTCTCACAGATTTGAGCCTTAATTGTGGGTGGATTGCTATATATGCCACCTAATTTTCTTCATGTGTGATTGCACTCTAGAACTTGACTTGACTCTTGCTGATACTTGATTGCTCATGCACATTTTGAAATGATTTAGGCACCTTCTTTCTTGAATAAGCTATTGGCCATATGAGCCTACCTTGAATGAATGTATCCTTTGCTAGCCCCTTTGAGCCTTTTTATCCCTTGTTCTTTAGCTCATTACAAGCCTATGACTGAAAAACCATGATTGTCCTAACCTTAGGGAATTTTGGAGCTTTGGAATTGTTTTGGTAATGAGTATTAGGTAAGAAGTGTGCTCTATGCTTCAATTGGTTGAGTTCTTGGTTTTGCCTCATTGGTTGTTGTAGTTATGGCTTCATCTTCATGCCATTTGTGTTGTTTCTTCTTTTCTTTTTGTATATCTCTCAAAAAAAATATAGAAGACTAAAATACAACAAAAAAATTGAAAAAAGAAAAAGAAAAAAAACAACAAACAAAAAAAAAGTGAATAAAAGGTTGTTGAGGCAAAGAGGATTGGAATTAGTTGTTCTTGGAGACAGGAGATGCCTCAACAACCTATGTTGTTCTGCGAGGTGTTTGATGTTTGGGGTATAGACTTCATGGGCCCTTTTCCTGTCTCTTTTGGTTTTCATTATATTTTGCTTGTTGTGGACTATGTGTCCAAATGGGTGGAAGCTAAAGCCACCTGGACTAATGACTCTGCGGTTGTTGTGGATTTTGTTAGGTCTCACATATTTTGCAGGTTTGGCATACCCAGAGCCATAGTCAGTGATCAGGGCACCCACTTCTGCAATAGATCCATGCAAGCATTACTCACGAAGTATGGGGTTGTGCACAAAGTTTCCACACCATATCACCCCCAAACCAATCGGCAAGCTGAGATTTCAAACAAAGAGTTTAAGAGGATCTTGGAGAAGATGGTGCGCCCGAATAGGAATGATTGGAGCACAAGACTGGAGGATGCTTTTTGGGCACATCGGACCGCCTACAAGGCACCCATAGGGATGTCACCCTATCGGGTTATCTTTGGTATGGCATGCCTCCTACCTGTGGAGATTGAGCAACATGCATATTGGGCAGTGAAGCAGTGCAACTTGGACCTTGATCTGGCGGGTGAGCAAAGGAAGCTTCAGTTGAGTGAGTTGGATGAGATCCGGTTGGAGGCCTATGAGAACTCTAAGTTCTACAAGGAGAAGACCAAAAAGCTCCATGATAGCTCAATTTCTAGAAAGGAGTTCTCGGTTGGCCAGAAAGTGTTGCTCTACAACTCTCGGCTTGGTCTCATGAGTGGAAAGCTCCGCTCCAAGTGGATTGGACCATTTATTGTCACTCGGGTGTTTCCTTACAGTGAAAATTATCTTGCTTTCGTATTACTCGATAAACAGGGTCTGTAACTGTTTTAAATACGTTTTTCACTTCTCAAAAGCTATTCTAAGTTGCTCCAACTTTTGGGTATTCTATATAAACCTTTTCCTAATCATTTCTATCAACTAGAATCATTTTGATACACAATTTTACAAAGAATCAAAGCCACACTATTCTCTCTCACTCTCTCAAGATCAAAGCTCTCATTTTCATATTCTTTGATCAAGAACCTTGAATCTCTCATGTTGATATTTCATAGCTTTTGAAAGAGATTCATAGGATTGTTATTGTTTTTCATTTGAGTTGTAATCTTTGCAAAAGGCAAGCTATCTACAACAAAGGAAGACTTGATTTTGTGAATCAAGCAAAGTTATATTGGAAGCCTTGGTGAGGCATTTCATCAAGCACTTGGAAGCCTTGTTGAAGAACAAGCAATTGGAAGTCTTGTAGTAAAGCAAGCATTGGAAGTCTTGTTGAGGGGATTTGGCAAGCAAGAGAAGAGGTTAGATTAGATCATCAATAGGATTACAAGGCAAGGGTGTGGTATCTCTTGTAGGCTAGCAAGAAGGAAGTCTTGTGAGGCATTTACTTGTAATTTGAGAAACTCTAATTCCTCATAGTGAAGAATCTCTCTTGGTTGAAGAGGGGACTGGAGTAGCTTTTAAGTGGATGAAAGTGAACCAGGATAAATCACTGTGTCGTATCTCTAAACCCTTAACTCTTTATATTCAAGTCTTTAATTGTGTTCTTGATTGAAAACCTAGAAAAAGTGATTTTTCTATATTTGATTGAATTGAATCTTTATTGTGCAAAATTGATAAAGGGAAAATCATTTTCATAACCTAGGTGAATCAATAAGAATATTGGTGTTGATTGTTTCCGCTTAATCTCTGATATAATATTTGTTAATTGATTGATTTTCATTGGTTTTAATCGTTTAGATTTGTTTCTTGCGAAAATCTTTCAAAGTTTCTATAACACCTATTCAACCCCCCCTTCTAGGTGTTCTCCTAGTGTCTCCTAGTTGTTTCACCCACCGATTGTAGGTTTCTCACAGATTTGAGCCTTAATTGTGGGTGGATTGCTATATATGCCACCTAATTTTCTTCATGTGTGATTGCACTCTAGAACTTGACTTGACTCTTGCTGATACTTGATTGCTCATGCACATTTTGAAATGATTTAGGCACCTTCTTTCTTGAATAAGCTATTGGCCATATGAGCCTACCTTGAATGAATGTATCCTTTGCTAGCCCCTTTGAGCCTTTTTATCCCTTGTTCTTTAGCTCATTACAAGCCTATGACTGAAAAACCATGATTGTCCTAACCTTAGGGAATTTTGGAGCTTTGGAATTGTTTTGGTAATGAGTATTAGGTAAGAAGTGTGCTCTATGCTTCAATTGGTTGAGTTCATGGTTTTGCCTCATTGGTTGTTGTAGTTATGGCTTCATCTTCATGCCATTTGTGTTGTTTCTTCTTTTCTTTTTGTATATCTCTCAAAAAAAATATAGAAGACTAAAATACAACAAAAAAATTGAAAAAAGAAAAAGAAAAAAAACAACAAACAAAAAAAAAGTGAATAAAAGGTTGTTGAGGCAAAGAGGATTGGAATTAGTGGTTCTTGGAGACAGGAGATGCCTCAACAACCTATGTTGTTCTGCGAGGTGTTTGATGTTTGGGGTATAGACTTCATGGGCCCTTTTCCTGTCTCTTTTGGTTTTCATTATATTTTGCTTGTTGTGGACTATGTGTCCAAATGGGTGGAAGCTAAAGCCACCTGGACTAATGACTCTGCGGTTGTTGTGGATTTTGTTAGGTCTCACATATTTTGCAGGTTTGGCATACCCAGAGCCATAGTCAGTGATCAGGGCACCCACTTCTGCAATAGATCCATGCAAGCCTTACTCACGAAGTATGGGGTTGTGCACAAAGTTTCCACACCATATCACCCCCAAACCAATCGGCAAGCTGAGATTTCAAACAAAGAGTTTAAGAGGATCTTGGAGAAGATGGTGCGCCCGAATAGGAAAGATTGGAGCACAAGACTGGAGGATGCTTTTTGGGCACATCGGACCGCCTACAAGGCACCCATAGGGATGTCACCCTATCGGGTTATCTTTGGTATGGCATGCCTCCTACCTGTGGAGATTGAGCAACATGCATATTGGGCAGTGAAGCAGTGCAACTTGGACCTTGATCTGGCGGGTGAGCAAAGGAAGCTTCAGTTGAGTGAGTTGGATGAGATCCGGTTGGAGGCCTATGAGAACTCTAAGTTCTACAAGGAGAAGACCAAAAAGCTCCATGATAGCTCAATTTCTAGAAAGGAGTTCTCGGTTGGCCAGAAAGTGTTGCTCTACAACTCTCGGCTTGGTCTCATGAGTGGAAAGCTCCGCTCCAAGTGGATTGGACCATTTATTGTCACTCGGGTGTTTCCTTATGGCACCATGGAGATTAGGAGCGAGTCCACAGACAAGAGCTTCAAAGTTAATGGACATCGACTCAAGCCCTTCCTCACCACCCCTACTTTGGATGATGCACCTGTGGAGGAGGCCTCATTGGTCGACCTCACTTTTGACCCACCATGACTTAGGGAGTCTTCTTTTCTCCTTCCTTACTCTTTTTATTTCACTTGTCTATATCTAATGGCTGGTATTTCTGTCAGGATTTTCTGGTTGTTTTACATTGAGGACAGTGTGTGATTTAAGTGTGGGGGAGAGTAGTTTAGGTTGCATATTTTTGCTTTGATTTTTTTTGGTTTTGCTTAGTTTTGGGCATTTTCTTGCATGTTTTTGTTTCATTTTAGTAGAGTCTTGGTATCTTGTGTCTGAATTCATGCATTTTTGTGTGCAAAGTTGCTTTTGATAATTAAGAGGTGGTAACGCTGTGATAGAATTGTCCCTTTTGTGAGGATTTGAGCCTTAATTGTGGGTGGATTGCTATATATGCCACCTAATTTTCTTCATGTGTGATTGCACTCTAGAACTTGACTTGACTCTTCCTGATACTTGATTGCTCATGCACATTTTGAAATGATTTAAGAACTTTCTTTCTTGAATAAGCTATTGGGGCCATATGAGCCTACCTTGAATGAACGTATCCTTTGCTAGCCCCTTTGAGCCTTTTTATCCCTTTCCTTGTTCTTTAGCTCATTACAAACCTATGACTTAAAAACCATGATTGTCCTAACCTTAGGGAATTTTAGAGCTTTGGAATTGTTTTGGGAATGAGTATTAGGTAATGTAGTGTCCTTGAACACTATATGTCCTTAACCCTCTGAGCCCTCAAGATTATGGTAATCAGGAGTTCAAGAGAAGGTCAAGTATCTATGTATGACCTTATGGTTTTTCTGCAGTTCCAGTTGGGAAAAGCAGGGTTTCCCCAGTCAACAAGTGTGTGCAGAGTGTCAACTTAGGGATGAGAGTACGTACCTGAAACCCTAGCTGTTGTGAGCTATTTATAGGGTTTGGAGGAAGTTGATGTGGGCCGTATGGGCCTCGTATCAAGGTGAGCTAAACCGGGATTCTGTGAGGAAATATAGGAGATTTATTCCCTTAGAATCCGGATAGGATCAGCTCACGATCCCATGTAGAGGCTTTTGCGAGATTCTAAAAGAAACAGGCGGAGGAGATAGGAAGCCTTGGTGAGACTGAGTCAACCTACCAGCCGACGTTATGTCTCGGTTCTAGAATCCCGAGCCGATGGAGTGAAGACCGTTGTTGAGGCTCGGTCCCATCAAGTCTGAGCCTGGTCTTTTTGTATGCTCGGAATTAACTTGTCCGAGCGCGGGACGTTTGTGTTAAGTAAACCGAGGGAAAGGTCCTTAGAAAATCCTTTATATAGGACTGTAGTTTTTATACGGTCGGCAGATCCTACAAGCCCCCCAGCTCGTAAGACTTTGAAAAGTCTGTGACGAGGTAATGAGTGCTTAGGATAGACCTTCCCGCATGCCTCGTGACAACTGTAATCGTGCCGACTGCTTCGAGGTGACGTTTTGGGTTCTCGAGATACGGCGCGTTTCCTTGCAAGTTGTGCCAAATCATTGCGTTTTTGAAATTTGAAAAGTACCTTTTGGAACTGCCACGTCTCTCCCTACGATTGGTTGCATGCGTCCATGGGCTTTTGGCCCAAATGGCTAAGACGGAGGGAAACTGAAAAGTTTTCTCTTCTAATTGAAACTTACCCTTTCTCTGCCTCCAATCACTCACTCTACTCCCGAAATTTCTCAGAATCCCCTCATTCTCTCTTCAATTTCCATTTTGCTGTCTTCGTTCCCAAATTGAGATCCTCCAATCCTTCACCAGTTTTAGCAACTTCACGCAGGTAACCCCTTCTACTCCTCTTATTTCCATTCCTGTAGTTTTCCTTATTCGTTTGGGGTTGTTTTTCTTTTGGAGTGAGTTTTTCTTTGTAAACGGGTTTTCTGGTTTCGGGATTTTGCAGGGATTTCTGGGTAGAGTTTCTGGGTTTCTTTTGTTTTTAAGTGAGAGGAGTTTATACCTCAATTTGTTTGAATCATGAGGGGATGGAGAGGTTTTAGGGAAGTTTATCGTGAACTCTGTAGGAGATTAGGAGAAAATCCATCTAGTGACAGTGAATCAAGTTCTTCATCCTTTTCTGGGGTTTTTGAAGATTCTGGGAACGAAAGGAATCCATGCTCGGAAAGTTCTATGCCTATCCCTACTATTCCCCCCATCGACTCGGGTTCTTCCGAGTTAAAACCATTAACAGTAGAACATCCATTGAATCCTGCCGACGAGACTAAGTGGTTATTAGCATATAGATTCGCTGAGCGTAGAGCCCAAGTTAGATTTAGCCCCGATCATGATACGGGGGATAAAGAACCTGTAGGAAATCCATCTCAGGTGGGGGGAAAAAGTTCGGGGCTCGGCATTAGATTTAAAGTAAAAACTCGTGCTGTAAAAAATCCTAACGCCGAGCCTTTTTCTTTTTCCCCAGAAATGGTGGAACGCAGGTGTGTGACCAATCCTGAAGAATATCCTCTGCCACCTAATCATGCGCAGTACGATGCTGTTTTTGATCGGGAAGTACTGGGGACGAGACCTTCATTGTTAACAACAAATAGTCTTAATCATCTCCGGCCGATATGGACACCTCCGAGAGCCGATGGAAATACCTCAGATTTCGTATTAAGACCTTTGGGAATCGACGATCGGATTTGCTTCGAAGTGCCGGAAAATCGTCAATATTTTTACTTCTATGAAGAAGTAGTAACTAAAGTCGGTATCCGCTTGCCCTTCTCCACCTTCGAGGTCGAAGTCCTCACTCATTTTGGAATAGCCCCAAGCCAATTGCATCCAAGTGGGTGGGCTTTCGTCCGAGCCTTTCAACAATTCTGCGATGTTGAAAACTTGGTCGCGACGGTACGGTCCTTCTTTTGGTTATATGCTCCCCAAGTAAATAAGTTTGGTGATTCCAAGGGTCTTTGGGTGTCCCTAAAGGCTCGGAGGGGACATGCCCTTTTCGCCAAGGTGACAGACTCTTGGAAATCTTTCAAACCTCACTTCTTCCAATACGAGTATACTGGGGCCGAAGTATGTTGGTTCATGGAACAAGTTGAAGAAGATGGAGTGATGAAGGTCGTGCCTCGGTTTCCATTGGGTTGGACGACTAACATTTATAACTGAGGATCCTCCTTGTATCAATTCGACTATAAGGCGGATTTAACAAAAGCCGAAAGGCGATTATGCGACCACGTTTGGGAATATCTTCAAGCAAATGGTCAAATTGATTCCAAACGAATTCTGCTGAAAGATACGCGAGACAAAGTGAAGGCGGAACTGGGTACTTTTTTTTTATTTTATTTATTTATTTATTTATTTTTTATTTTTTATTTTTTTTTATATTTTTTTTACTGGCGTGTTAATCCATTTTTCTTGCAGAAGCAATGGGGAAGAAAGCAACCAAAGCCAAGAAGAGTGAAGCTCGGGCAGCTAGAGTGTCACAGCTAGCAGCACTCAAAGAGTCTGCGTCCGGTTCTCCAATCAAGGGTCAATCTTCTGAGCCGGCCCATCCTGAAAGCCCGACCGTTATCCCCAATACCACCCCCACTGTAAGGGTTACTGGTGTTGAACAGGTGATCAAAAAGGGCCGCGTTGTCGACACGGTGAATATTGAAGTAGAAGCTCATTCATCTCCCCAAGACGTTCCCGAGCGCCCCCTCAAGAGGACTCGGCTGGATAAAGGAAAAGGTCTCGCTGGAGATTGGTTCAATTTGAGCAAGTCCAACAAAGGGATTGAAATTCCCGAGGGTAAGGAAGATGCAGCTGCCAAGACGGTGTGGAGTAGGAAGATGTCCGACTCATTCATTGCCACCGTCTTCCCTCCTGAAAATGCTGAAGTAATCGAGTCTTGGACCTCTGGGACTTGGGAAAATAATTGTACAGCGTTGGTGAAAAGCTTCTTACGGGGTGCGAGCATTTTCCATCACCTTGGTCATCATGGTGATGACGCTTATGCTGGATTTGCTCCCGAGGAAAAGAAGAAAAGATATGAAGCCAACGAGCGGGAAGATTACTGGGAAATTCAGGTCCAAGGTCTGAATAAAAGGATACAAGAAATGGCAGCTGAAAACGACAAGCTTCAAAAGACTGCACAAGATTCGGAGGGGGCCAAAGTTCGGGCTGAGGAAACACTTCAGGCTGCCGAGGCAGAGATAAAGAGGTCGGAAGAAATCCAGAAAAAGGCTGAGGAGGATGCTGCTGCTCTTCTGGTGGCTACGGAGAAAGCTCGTACGGCCAAGCAAGCTGCTGCAGTGGCTCAGGAGCAACATGAGTATGCTAAGGACGAGATACTCAGGCTCCGAGTTTCCTTGGAGAAGATGAGCGCGAAAGCGCTCAAGCATAAGAAAGCAGCTAAGGAGAATCTGTTCAATTGGGACCATGCAATTGAAGATTCTTTCTACAATACTTCCGAGCAACTCCGTGTTCTGAATCCCGGGCTCGTGACCAAGGGCGCTGACCCTAATTTTGCTGTGAAAAAAGGTCAAATTGTCGGCCCGAGTGGAGTTCCCATAGATCTGAACAACTCCGACCTTCCTGACCATTTGGCCGAAGATTCCGAAGGGGACGGAACCGAGGATGCCGAAGGTGAAGAAGAAGAAGAAGACACATTCAATGCTGACAGCATTGTATTGTCCGATTTAGAATAGTTTGATCATTCTCTTTTTTTTTGTGATCGCCCCAGTAGTGGGTTTTTGTAACCGCCCCAGTAGTGGGTTTGAACTTTTTCTCTGCTTCTTTGCTCGAAATATTATGAACGTTTATAGTATTCACAGTCGACTGTTTGCTTCTTTTTATACTTTGTGTTAAGAATTCAAGTGTCAAGACCTCGGAACTCCAGCACTTTAGCCGAGGTGGGTTCCTCTATCCGCGATGTAAAATGATTTTAATAAACCATGTTTGAATCGGGAGTCTCAGTAGAATACTTGACGAGTTATAAGCTCTTGTTTGAGCTGTTTATAATCGTTCGCGTCATACACGGTGGCTAATCGAATATGAGGAAAAGTACGTAATACAATGAATCCAATAACAGTCTTTTTATTAATCAGAAGCAGAAAGTACAATGGGCTCGGAGTTCCACCGAGCGTACACCATCATTTAAACAGTAATAAACAAATCTAACAATTCTAAAAAGAATTAATAAAGCATGAAATTATGAAACTATGGAAGAAAGATTCTAACTATAATATCCTTTGAGCTTCGCCGCATTCCATGAATTGTTGATAGGAGCTCCCGAGAGAGTTTCAAGTTTATAGGCTCCCGTCCCACTTTTGAAGGTGACTCGGTATGGTCCTTCCCAGCTTTGGGCCAGTTTTCCATCCGTAGCATTCTTAAGACCATTATCGGCCCTTCTTAGGACAAGGTCACCCACCACGAACTCTCTGCGGTTAACCGAGCGATTATATTCCTTCGCCTTCATCCTTTTAGCGTGCTTTTCTCGTTCGGCGGCCAAATCTCTTACCTCCTCCGACAAAACAAGATCCTCGCAGAGCAAAGTGTTGTTGATGCGGTTTGGCTGCTGCATAGCTCGGAAAGAAGGGATAATTTTCTCAATGGGGATGACTGCGTCGCAGCCATAAGTGAGCCGATAGGGCGTTTCTCCTGTTGAAGTTTGGATGGTGGTGTGATACGACCAAAGTACCTCGTGCAAGTTTTCCACCCAATTTCCTTTTGCTCCTTCAAGTCTCCTTTTGATTCCCTGAATGATGGACCTGTTCACTGATTCCACCTGACCGTTGGTTTGAGGGTGTTCCACCGAGGAGTAGTAGTGTTTAACCCCCAATGCACTGACCAAATCTTGGAACGCCCTTGCTGCAAACTGGGTTCCGTTGTCGGTCACCAATATCTGTGGCACCCCGAATCGAGCCACAACTTGCCTTTCAAAAAACTTTTGCACCTTTGCCGAGGATATGGTTGCCAAAGGCTCGGCCTCAACCCACTTTGTAAAATAGTCTATGGCCACGATCACCCACTTCAACTGTCCTGGTGCGGTTGGGAACTGCCCAATCAAATCCATTCCCCATTGGTAAAAGGGATAGGGAGATGAAAGAGAATGAAGTTCCTCGGCTGGTTTTTGATAAACGTCACTGTGAAATTGGAATTTGTCACACCTTTTCACGTGGTCTATCGCATCTTGTTGAAGGGTAGGCCAATAGTACCCTGCCCTTAGGACTTTTCTAGCCATTGACTTCCCTCCAATGTGGTGGCTGCCTATTCCTCCATGAACTTCTTCTAGTGCCAGCTTTGCTTCAGCGGGGTTGAGACACCTGAGCATTGGACCGCTGACCCCTCGGCGAAAGAGTACTCCCTCAGCCAGTGCAAATTGAGATGCCTTCCTGACAAGCTTCCTAGCTTCCACCAAGTCGGTCGGCAAGGTCCCTTGTTCCAAATAGCTTGCAATTGGGCTAATCCAGCTTGAATCTAGTGATATGGAGAGGACAACGCTAGGTCCATGCACCATTTCCTGAATTAAACTCTTGTTGTTTTCAGAGTTTTTTGTTGAGGCGAGTTTGGAAAGAATATCCGCTCGGCTATTGCTTTCCCTCGGTATGTGACAGATTTCGACTTTCACAAATTCAGATGACAAGAATCTTACTTTTTCCAAGTATTTTTGAAGGATTGGCTCCTTCGCCTGATATTCACCCTTGACCTGTGAAACCACCAATTGAGAGTCGCTGAGAATTTTCACCTCTCGGGCTCCCACTTCTTTTGCCATCCTCAATCCTGCCAAAACAACTTCATACTCCGCCTGATTGTTGGATGTTGAAAATCCGAACTTCAAGGAGTATTCAAGGGTGACTCCCTCGGAGTTCTCAAGAATTATTCCTGCTCCTGCTCCCATCTTATAACTCGATCCGTCCACATAGATGTTCCAATCCGAGTTTGAGCTCGTCAATGGCTCAGTGAACTCGGTAAGGAAATCAGCCAAGGCCTGAGACTTCATCGCCTTTCTCGGTTCGAAAGTTATTTCAAACTCAGAAAGCTCGATAGCCCAAGTTACCATCCTCCCAGCCAAATCAGGTTTCTGCAATATTTGTCGGATCGGTTGAGCCGTTCTGACCGTGATGCGGTGGCTGTGGAAATATTGGCGCAATCGCCTGGCAGTTATTACTAAGCAGAAGGCTAAATTCTCCACTTTTTGATATCTGATTTCTGGTCCCTGGAGAGCTCGACTCACAAAATAAATCGGAGACTCTTTACCTGATTCCTCACGCACCAAAACCGAACTAACCACAGAATCTCCAACCGACAAATAAAGGAAAAGAGTTTAGCCATGGCTCGGACTAGACAGAATGGGAGGCAATGCCAAATAATGTTTAAGGTCAGTAAAGGCCTTTTTACATTCTTCATCCCATTCAAACATCTTCTCCTTCTCTTTCCTCAGCAGCTTGTACCATGGAAGGGCCTTTCTAGCTGACTGAGATAGAAACCTTGAAAGAGCTGCGACCCGACCTGTTAGCTGCTGAACCCCTTTGATGTTCGAGGGACTTTTCATCTCCAAAATGGCTCTGCACTTGTCCGGATTTGCCACTATTCCATGCTCTGTAAGCATAAACCCGAGGAATGATCCTGCCGGAACTCCGAATGTTCATTTTTCCGGGTTCAGCCTCATATCAAACTGTCTCACCCTTCCTAAGATTTCTTTCAAGTCTTTTGCATGATCTTCCTCTTTTAAACTTTTCGCAATCATATCGTCTATATAAACTTCCATCCTCGGCCCAATCATGCGCTGGTAAGTTGCCCCAGCGTTTTTCAATCCGAACGGCATAACATTAAAGCAATAAGTAGTGTTTTCTGTGATAAACGAGGTTTTTACCTGGTCCTGGGGATACATTGGGATCTGATTGTATCCCGAGTAAGCATCCATAAAGGACAACCTTTGATAGCCAGCCGAACTATCCACCAATTTATCGATGCATGGTAGTGGGTACTGATCCTTCGGGCATACCTTGTTCAGATCTGTGTAGTCCACGCACATCCTCCATTTCCCGTTGGACTTCTTGACTAGCACAGGATTGGCCAACCAATCAGTGTATACCACCTCTCTAATAAATCCAGCTTCCAAAAGCTCAGCTACCTTCTCATCAGTCACTTGCGCTTTCTCGGTTCCGACCCTTCTCTTCTTCTGACATACTGGCTTGGCGCCAGGATATACACTCAACTTGTGGCAGATGAAGTTAGGATCGATTCCCGGCATGTCTGCCGAGGTCCATGCAAACAAATCCTTGTTTTCAATTAGAAGTTCAGTAAGCTCTTTTTCTAGCTTCTCCGACAGGCCAACCCCGATCTTGACACAGTGAGATGGCTCGGGACCGAGGATTACTTTTTTAAAGTCCCCTTGCGGAGTTGGTCGGGTTTCATCCTCTTCTCTAACGTCAAGATCGGCCAAGTTGACGCTTCCTTTGTTCAATGGTTCCTTCATAATTTTCTCATCATCTAGTTTCAGCTTTGCCAAACTGATGTTATAGCATTTTCGGGCCAACTCCTGATCAGACCGTACTGTTACTACCTTGTCATCCGACCCTGGAAACTTCATGGCCAAATGTACTGTCGAAACGACGGCACCGAAAGATTGGAGTGTTGTTCTTCCGAAGATAGCGTTATAGGCCGAGGGAGCCTAGACCACGAGCCACTTTACCATTTCTGTTCGGGCTGAAGGTGGTTCACCCATTGTCACTGGGAGGTGGATATGGCCTAATGGAACGATTGAGTGTCCCGTGAAGCCAATCAAGCTTCCCTCGAATGGAGTAAGATCCGACCTTCTTAACTTTAATTTCTCGAACAGATCAAGGAACATGATGTCCGCCGAACTCCCTTGATCGACGAGAATTCTTCTTACTTCATAGTTGCCAATCCGAGCTGTGACGACCATTGGATCATTATGGTCTTACAGGATGTCTTCAAAGTCTTCATCACTAAAACTGATTACAACATTCTTCTTTCTCGGTTTCTGAATCGGTCGGCTTGCCACCGAAAGAACTTGCCCCACATACTTCTTGCGGTCACACTTCTTTTTTTCTCGGATTGTTGTATTGGGGCTCCGCTTGCAGGTGGTGAAGGACTTTTATTCCTCTTCTGCTCGGTTTCGGGAGGCGAGGGGCTCTTCCTTCTAGAACGCTTGCGCAAGGCTTCCCCGATGTAATGCTGAAGCTTGCCATCCCTTACCATCTCTTCAATTAGATCTTTCAGTTGGATACATTGGTCGGTGGTATGCCCCCATCCACCATGGTGATCGCAATACTTCGATTTATCCTTTTGGGCCGCCTTTCTTAAGGCTGGTGGCCGAGTGATGTTGTGCATTTCAGTATGCATGGTCTCACGAAGGATTTGACTCCTCGGGACCGTTAATTGAGTGTATTCCTCGTACCTGCCTTTGGGAGGCAGTTTATCACCTCTTTCTTGTTCCCTCTTGTCTTTCCTTCCTCTTTCCCAAAAACGATCATTCTGACGAGCCCCGTTTTGGCGAGGCCGTTGCTCCTGTCGTCCTTCGGTACTGTTAGTTCCATGATGAACATGATGAATGTTTTGATAATGACAAAGTGTTTTTGAACAAGCTACATGTGTTGATCAAGTTTCAAGCTCAACAAGCAACAACAAACATCAAATGAAGAAGAGAGAAAGCAAGCTCATGAAGACCTAAGTTTGAGTGTATTTGTATTTCTTTTATTTTTTTGCCTCTCAAGCTTCATAGGTTTTTTATTTGGGTAGATTATTATAGAGGGTAGTGAATCTCATTCATAAGTCATGATTTAATCATAATTTGAGTTTTCACTTAACCTAGAATCAATTGGTGGCTTAAAGGTTTTAAAGGAAAGGTTGGATTTTTGAGAAAACAAGTTTTGAACATGTGCAGTACCAACTTAATCGATTAAGTGATTAACTTAATCGAGTACTACTCGAGTACACGACTTGCTTAATCGATTAAGTACTGCTGAACTGATTTTTTAAAATACGTTTTTCACTTCTCAAAATCAGTTTTCAAGTGCTACAACTTTTGGGTATTCTATATAAACCTTTTCCTATTATTTGTGATTAGTTAGAATCATTTCATACAAGTTTTACAAAGAATCAAGCCACTCTATTCTCTCTCATTTTCTAAAGATCAAAGTTCTCATATTTTCATATTCTTTGATCAAGAACCTTTGAATCTCTTATGGTGAATTGTCATAACTCTTGATTGAGATTCATAGGATTGTTTTGTGTTTTCTATTGTGTTGTAATCTTTGCAAGAAGGCAAGCCACTACAACAAACAAGAAGTCTTGGTGTGTCGATTTTATCATCAAGCAACGTTCATTGAAGAAGAAGAAGTCTTGGTTGTGAATCAAGCAAGTGAAGCCTTGGTGTGTGGTTTATCATCAAGCAATTGAAGACTTGTTGTGTCGATTATCAACAAGGGGTAGAGGTTAGATTAGAGAGAAGATCAATAGGATTACAAGGCAAGGGTGTCGGTTATCTTTTGTAGGCTAGCAAGAAGGGAGTCTTGTGAGGCAATCACTTGTAATTTGAGAACTCTAATTCCTCATAGTGAAGAATCTCTCTTAGTTGAAGAGGGGACTGGATGTAGCTTTCAAGCGGATGAAAGTGAACCAGGATAAATCACTGTGTCGTATCTCTAAACCCTTACTCTTTATATTCAAGTCATTTGATTGCGTTCTTGGTTGAAAACCTAGAAAGATTGTTTTTCATAATTGATTGAATTGAATCTTTGATTGTTCAAATTGATAAAGGGAAAATCATTTTCATAACTAGGTTAATCAATAAGAATATAGGTGTTAATCATTTCCGCTGAATCTCTGATCTTGCATGTGAATTGATTGATTTTTGTATTCGAATGAAAATTGATTTTTCTGTTTTCTGTCATATTTAATCGATTAAGTTCAAGTTTAATCGAGTATTACTCGAGTAAATTGCAGGTTAATCGATTAAGTGCTGTAGAATTTGCAAAAATCATTTGTTTTGATTGTTTCGATTTGTTTCGTTCGAAAATCTTTCAAGGTATCTTGTACACCTATTCAACCCCCCCTTCTAGGTGTATTCCTAGGGTTCCTTTGTCTCTCCAACCACCAATTGCGGTTTCCTCAGGTACCCCTTGCCGCAGTGCTTATCCTTCGGAACTCCTCTAGATTGACATATTTCTTGGACCTTTCTCTAAGTTCTGCCATGTTATGAGGTGGTTCCCCGATCAAACAATCTTTGAAATCTCCGTCCAATAATCCCTGAGTGAGTAGGAGAACGGATACCCCCGACTGTAAACCAGATATGCCACTAGCATCTTGCTGATACCGAGCCAGGTAGTCGCGTAAAGACTCGCCAGGTCTTTGTGCGACTCCAGCTAAAGAATGATCCGATTTTGGCTGTGACATGCTCGCTGTATATCGATTGAGGAAAACCCTCCGAAGCTCGGCCCAGGAATTGATGGAATTTGCCGGTAGGGAGTTGAACCATCTCAGCGGCGCCGGGCCTAGCGTCTTTGAGAAAGCTCGGCATTTCATTTCATCTTCTCCTCCATAAAACATCATAGAAGACTCATAAGATGCAATGTGATCCATCGGATCAGTCGTCCCATTATAGCGAGAGACGTTCTGATGGCCCATGAAAGCTTGTGGAGTCCGAAATGCCATGATTGCGGCTGTGAACGGGTGCCCCGAATGCGGTTCAGCAGCAGCAGGTTCAGCAACCTCATTCGAAGTAAGGGGTGGAGGCAAGGGAAGATTACTTGGGTTGCCAAGAGCCATGCGAGTGCCTTGCTCAGCAAGCCTAGCCATGCTTTGCTGCTGTAAAGTAGCGATAGCTTGGTTTTGCTTTTCGATTAATGAAGTTTGAGTCCTCAGAATTTCCATAATTGACTCTTCTCTTCTCCTGGCAGAAGAGGTCGTCATGTAAGATCTTCCCTGAGACTCGGAACGTTCACCGCCCTGAAGTGTTCCGAAGCGTCCTCTAGTAAATTGTGGTACTCCCCTAAACAAGGGTATTTCTCTATCAGACCGCTCGGTTCGGGAGTTTTCTCGAACATGACGTTCAGCTCGTCGCTCCTCCCCAGTTCGGGATCCAGCAGGGGCTCTTCTAGACTGGTGTGGTCCAGAATTCGCAGTGTCACGCCATTCCGACACATGGCCATCAGAAACACGACGTGGCTGAGATCGTCGTTCATGGCCCTCCACAGCCGGAACGACGGCGGCTTGCGGTTGGACCTGAGAAACAGCCGGATCAGCAGGGTGGACAACTGGAGGAACTTGGGGGTTCTCAACCTGATTACCCTCAGGGGGAGCAAGTCTGTCCCTAACATTCCTGCCAGCAGCATTCCTAGGTCCGGCGTTCTTTGGTGGTCTACCTCTAAGACGACGACGGAGATCACCTCCTCCTTGTCTGTCATCGTTGTTGTTTGCCATTTCCTGCAGTGAGCGGTGTGAATACTGGTTATTCAGGTTCCCACAGACGGCGCCAATGTAGTGTCCTTGAACACTATATGTCCTTAACCCTCTGAGCCCTCAAGATTATGGTAATCAGGAGTTCAAGAGAAGGTCAAGTATCTATGTATGACCTTATGGTTTTTCTGCAGTTCCAGTTGGGAAAAGCAGGGTTTCCCCAGTCAACAAGTGTGTGCAGAGTGTCAACTTAGGGATGAGAGTACGTACCTGAAACCCTAGCTGTTGTGAGCTATTTATAGGGTTTGGAGGAAGTTGATGTGGGCCGTATGGGCCTCGTATCAAGGTGAGCTGAACCGGGATTCTGTGAGGAAATATAGGAGATTTATTCCCTTAGAATCCGGATAGGATCAGCTCACGATCCCATGTAGAGGCTGTTGCGAGATTCTAAAAGAAACATGCGGAGGAGATAGGAAGCCTTGGTGAGACTGAGTCAACCTACCAGCCGACGTTATGTCTCGGTTCTAGAATCCCGAGCCGATGGAGTGAAGACCGTTGTTGAGGCTCAGTCCCATCAAGTCCGAGCCTGGTCTTTTTGTATGCTCGGAATTAACGTGTCCGAGCGTGGGACGTTTGTGTTAAGTAAACCGAGGGAAAGGTCCTTAGAAAATCCTTTATATAGGACTGTAGTTTTTATACGGTCGGCAGACCCTACAGGTAAGAAGTGCGATCTATGCTTCAATTGGTTGAGTTCTTGGTTTTGCCTCATTGGTTGTTGTAGTTATGGCTTCATCTTCATGCCATTTGTGTTGTTTCTTCTTTTCTTTTTGTATATCTCTCAAAAAAAAATATAGAAGACAAAAATACAACAAAAAAATTGAAAAAAGAAAAAGAAAAAAACAACAAACAAAAAAAAAGTGAATAAAAGGTTGTTGAGGCAAAAAGGATTGGAATTAGTGGTTGTTGATTTTGGGGTGGATTTTGATTACCTTTTACTTATTCCCCATTGCTCCTCTATTCCCTTGGTTTTAGCTACATTCCCATATTTTTTCCTACCTTGTCCTTGGCCCCATTACAACCCTGAAAAGACCTTTTGATCATTTTGTGCATGTGTGTTGATAATTGATGTTAGAGGCTTGTCAAGCTTATGGTTGTGTTTGTTATTCATGATGTGCCTTGAGTGTAAATAATGATTAACCCCAAACACTTGAGTGTAAACACTTTTGAGTGATCCTTGTGAGTTTCTATCATCTTTGTGACTATCCTCTTGATGTCAATGGTTTCTTTGCATACTTGAAGTAATTGGATGATGTGTTGGAAACCAACAAGAGGCCTAACAATCGAGTAGAGGGGGTGAATAGGAGATTCAAGGTAATATGGCAATTTTTCGATTTATTCAAAATTAAACTGATGTTGTTCGGTTTTAAAAGAAAACCTGAGCTTCTTTCCGAGCAGACAAGGTTAAATGATTAACCAATAAGATACACAAAATGGTTAATCGGTTAACCGAGCTGCTTCAAGGTAGAGCTGGTTTTTGACTTAAGATCGAAGAACAACACTCATAGGGCCGAGTTAAGAAAAATAACAGTTCGAACTTAGATAAATGAAGATTAGCGAAATTAACGTTACGCTTGGCAGCAATAGATAAACAGTAAAGAAAGAACACCAGAGATTTATCCTGGTTCATTCTCACCCTGAGAGCTAGTCCAGTCCCCTCTTAAAACCTTTCAGAGAGCTTTCACTAAAAATCGATTTTATGGGTTACAAAGGATTTACAAGAGCCTACCCCTCTAGACGTATCCAGTCAAACAAGTGTACCAAACTCGTGACAAACTACCCACAACAAATCGACGACCAAAGAACCTCTTTGGAACCTTTACAAATCAAAGCTTTCTCGATCAGAGACCAGCTTCTCACAACAGCAAATACGACGAAGAAGATGATGAAAGTGTATGGCTCCAATTCGAAACACTCTTCGAATATGATGAAAGATTGAATAACAAGAGTGAGTCAATTCTAGAAGGATTTCACAAAGAAGAACTGATTCGAACTTAGAGTTAAGATTTGAAAGTTTTAACTCTCTAAGTTCGTATGAAAATCGAATGTTCTTCTTCTCTGTGAGTTTTTGATTTCTGCTCTGTTTTAAAGTAAAAATGAAAGTTTAAGTTCTGAGAAAAATGGTTGTAAAGGAATCAATCAATTGTTAACGTTGAAGACCCCCTCTTTTATAGTCTCCTCTTTTCTGCAGAGAAAGAGAGAAAGAGAGCTGTACGGAGATGGGGTTTCCAACGGTAACATTTAGACAGCAGAGCAGTGATGGTGACAGTTCACCAACCTTTGATTTAACTCATTTTTAATTTCAAACTTGTCAGAGCATAAGAGCTAAACCTAGGACTTCTACCCAGACTCAACGGTAATAAAAAGTATGGAACAGTTGAGCAGAGTCCGAAGGTTGAAGACGATGCATTGTTGAAGACAATGAACAAAGATTGCCGAGCTTTTGGCTTTGTTCGAGCTTGGTGTTTCTGAGCTTGATCTGAGCGTCGGCAAATAGTCAAGTTTAGAACGATCAACCTGAGCTTATTTACTCTGTTAGATGCTGTGGTTGTTTCGAGCTTAATCTTAGCGAGTACCGAGCAAATTATCACTCGAGCTTACTGCCTTGAAATGAAGAACCGAGCTTAATAACTTGGATGAACTTTGGCCTTGATCACGGGCCGAGTCAAAGCCGAGCTTGAGCCACAAAAGCTGACTTGATGCAGGTAGCGAAGAACCCTAGTTTTCCGAGCTGCTGCCGAGCCTCTGCCTTTGGCGGAACGCATACGCAAAACAAAGATTTCGAGCCTCTACAGAGCTTGTGCCTTTAGCTGAACGCTTGCGCTGATAAGTTTGACTTGTCTAACGCTAAGCACAAGCTGAGTCTGTTTATTTGACATCATCAAAAGCTCTTTGATTCTGCATTGTGAGTCTACAATCTTTAACAGTTTGTCGCTTTTTGTGTTCTCCCCCTGACTGTATGCTCGTAAGCTGATTGGACTTGGCACTGATTGGAATTTGCTCGAAAATACACCACATGTTGCACATGAAAATGCACTTATCAGACCTTTCTCCCCCTTCCACTTGTTGAAAGGATGTAAAAATGTGGAGCAGGAGCAGCTCGTCAAACACTCCCCCTGAATTTATGCTCGCAAAATCTGAAACATCAAAAACAAACAACACACCTTTCTCCCCCTTTTGGCATGATAAAAAAGGAGCCAAAGATTAAGCACATTCACCAAAACCGAGAAATTAAAGCTAAAGAAAAGATTAACACCTTTTTCCCCCTTTTTGGAAAAAAGAGATTAACAATTTTCTGATACCACTTGTTAGTAATGTACCACGTGTTGATTTAAAAAAAATTTCTCCCCCTTAAGACTTTAAAATGATAACCAAGGAAGAAAATTTTCATGATCATCGTTCTCCCCCTTTAACAGTGAAAGCAATGCTTCTCATCCGAGAAGTTAAAAGGTAAAGGTGAGAATGACGAATAACATAATATGAAAGTTCAAATATTAAAAACAGCACTTTTCTCCCCTTAGATAAAAATTTAGAGGAAGGGAAGAGGTTTTGAAGGATGTGAAATTTCAGGAAATTTTAAACAAATACACAATTGAACGTAAAGATCGAGACTATGAAGGTGATCAAAATTTATGATATACTGAAAACCAAGCTCATGCCGAGCACATACTAAACTTATCCAGGATTCCGAGCTTGCGCTGAGCACACACTGGATTCGTCTAGAATGCCAAGCTCACGCCGAATTTTATAAAGAGTTTCCCTCGGCAAAGGTTTAGTAAACACATCGGCTAATTGATTTTCAGTACTTACAAATTCTATGACACAGTCACCTTTTTGAACATGATCTCGAAGAAAATGATGCCTAATTTCAATGTGTTTTGTTCGAGAGTGATACACTGGATTCTTAGTTAGATTGATTGCACTTGTATTGTCACATTTGATAGGAATGTGATCTAAAGTTAAGCCAAAATCTAATAACTGTTGTTTCATCCAAAGAATTTGAGCACAACAATTACCAGCAGCAATGTATTTGGCCTCAGCTGTTGACAAAGCAACGCAAGCTTGCTTTTTAGAAAACCACGACACAAGGGAACTGCCGAGCAAATGACAAGTTCCACTTGTGCTTTTTCGGTCAAGCTTGCACCCAGCAAAATCTGAGTCCGAATACCCAATCAAACTAAGATTGGCATCCCTAGGATACCACAGACCAGTGTTCACAGTTCCTTTTAAATATTTAAAAATTCGCTTAACCGCCGAAAGATGAGATTCTTTGGGATTAGCTTGAAAACGATCACATAAACAAACACTGAACATAATATCTGTCCGAGACGCAGTCAAATATAGAAGGCTTCCTATCATGCCTCTATATTTGCTCACATCCACGGCTTTACCTGACTCATCCTTGCCGAGATAGCTGGATGTGCTCATGGGAGTGGCAGCTTCTTTGCAATTTTCTAAGCCAAATTTCTTGAGGAGTGCCTTGCAGTATTTTCCTTGATGCACAAAGGTTCCTTCATCAACTTGCTTTATTTGAAGCCCAAGGAAGAATGTGAGTTCTCCCATCATCGACATCTCGAATTCACCTTGCATTGATTCAAAGAACTTCTTGCAAAGAGACATGTTAGTAGCACCGAAAATTATATCATCAACATAAACTTGTACTAACAATATGTCCTTTTTGGATTTATAAATGAATAGAGTTGTGTCAACCTTCCCTCTCTCAAACCCTTGTTCGAGTAAAAATGAGCTCAAATGATCATACCAAGCTCTCGGAGCTTGTTTCAAACCGTAAAGAGCCTTTTTGAGTTTAAATACATGGTTTGGATATTCAAAATTTTCAAAGCCAGGAGGTTGTTTCACATATACTTCTTCATTTATAAAGCCATTTAAGAAAGCACTCTTTACATCCATTTGATAAAGGGTGAAATTCATAATAGATGCAAAAGCAAGTAAAATTCGGATTGCTTCAAGCCTAGCAACTGGAGCGAAGGTTTCATCATAATCGATACCTTCCTATTGGTTGTAGCCATGAGCAACTAATCTTGCTTTGTTTCTTATAAGTAAGCCCAATTCATCTGTTTTATTTCTGAAAATCCATTTCAAGCCAATTATCGTATGATCATTGGGCCGAGGAACCAATTCCCAAACATCATTTGTGATGAATTGATTCAGTTCCTCTTGCATGGCAATCGCCCAATGTTCATCATCAATTGCTTGATCAATCGAATTAGGTTCAATTTGAGAAACAAAGGAAGTGAAATTGCAGAAGTTCTGAATAGAACGACGAGTTAAAACTCCCTTATTCAAGTCGCCGAGCACATTCTCTATCGGATGGTCCTTGACTCTCTTCCAGGCTGGACTGAGCTTAAACTGCTCTGCTCGACTTGGAATGAGTTCGGACTGAGTATTTTGAATTTGGCTCGGACTGAGTTCGGTTTGTTCCTTGTTTGTTTGGCTCGGAACAAGCTCGTCCTTCCGATCTTTGTCTTCAGCAGTTTCATCCTTTTGAGCTCTTTCAGTTGTTGTGCTCGGATCGAGTTCAGCCATATGATGATCCTCTCTATCTGCACAACTAACATTGTCTCTCCGAGGAGACTCATCAAATACCACATGCACGGACTCTTCCACAGTGGAGGTCCTTTTGTTATAAACTCTAAATGCTTTACTATGAGTAGAATAACCCAAAAATATTTCTTCATCGGCTTTAGAATCAAATTTGCCGAGATGCTCTTTTCCATTGTTTAAAATGAAGACTTTGCAGCCAAATGTATGGAAATGAGAGATTTTTGGTTTTGTACCCTTATAAAGTTCATATGGAGTTTTCTTTAAAATTGGTCTGATGAGGATGCGATTCATTACATAGCAAGCTGTGTTCACCGCATCGGCCCAGAAATAATGTGGTAAATTGTATTCATTTAGCATGGTTCGAGCTAGTTCTTCTAGAGCTCGGTTTTTCCGTTCCACAACTCCGTTTTGTTCTGGAGTCCGAGGAGCAGAAAACTGATGTTCTATTCCGAACTTAGAACAAAACTTGTCAAATTTGTAGTTCTCGAACTCATCGCCATGGTCTGTTCGGATTACAACTACTTTTTGGTTAGCTCGGTTTTGGAGTTGCTTGACAAGCTCTTTAAAAGTTTCAAAAGTTTCACTTTTTGATTTTAAAAATAAAGTCCATGTAAACCTGGAAAAGTCATCTACAATTACTAAGGCATAGAGATTGCCACCAAAGCTTTTGACTTGTGATGGTCCGAACAAATCCATGTGTAACATTTCCAACGGATGCGTTGTCGAGACCATCAACTTAGATGGAAAATCGTTTTTCTTTTTGATCGGTTTGCACTTCTTGCATGAAGAGAAAACTCCCTCAATGTTAAAATTTAGCTTTGGTAAACCAATCACTAATTCTTTTGATTGTAGTTTCTTTAACTGGTTTACATTTATATGAGCTGTCCTTCTATGCCATAACCATGTGTCACTTTCTTTGCTAACCATGCAAGTGGTTACCAAAGAGGTGATTTCATTCAAATCAACCAAATAAGTATTGTTAAATCGTTTTCCAACAAATTTGACAGAGTTGTCCTCGTCACTTTTAATAATGCAATGGGTAGAGGTAAAAACAACATGGTTACCAATATCACAAAGTTGGCTAATACTTAAAAGATTGTGTTCTAGCCCTTTTACAAGTAAAACATTATTGATAACCAAGTTGGCAGAGTTACTGACTTTACCTTCACCCAATATTTTACCTCGGTTGTTATCACCATAAGTGACGTAGCCCTTATTTGAATGTGAAAGTTCAATGAATAGATTTTTGTCCCCCGTCATGTGCTTCGAGCATCCACTGTCAAGGTACCATCTACTCTCCTTTGCTCGGAAGCACACCTGTATCACAAAAATATTACTTCTTTGATTCGGGTACCCAAATTGTTTTGGGTCCCTGGGGGTTAGCAGTTGGATCTTTCTTTTTGACTACCCAAAGAAAGTTGCCCTTGGTTACACCGTGACGTCGGATTTTACATTCATTGGGTGTATGACCATGAAGGCCACAGTAGGAGCAGCTCGACCGTTTTGAGTTATTAAAGTTTGAGACATAGCCGAGTTTCCTTACTGCTTTCTTCTTGGTCTGAGTGTAGCCGAGGCCAGTTTTGTTCGAGTAGTTCCTATGTTCGGCTAAAAGCCGATCAAACAAGCCATCACTCTTGATGACAGTTGCACTTTTAAATTTTAGGTCAGAAATTTCCTTTTCATATTTAGTGCAGCAGTCAAGATTTTCATTTTTCAACTGAGTGATAGTGTTTTCTAATGACTTGTTTCTGCTTTTCAAAATTTCAATTGAATTTTCCAAATCAAGAACTTGCTCTTTGTATTTTGAAAGACTGAGTTTCAACTTAATGAAATTTTTAGCAAGCTTCTTGAATTCGGTTAGAATTTCAAGATAAGCAAAATACAATTCATCAGAGTCATTAAATTCAGATTCAGAGTCAGAATCAGATGTAGAGGTTACCTCAGTGTTTTTATGTTCAGACATTGTTCGGCTGGCTGAGGTTTCCTCGCTGTGTTTGCCCATTAAGCATTTGAAATTTGATCTTTGATTAATTGTGCCAAAAGTCGAGCTCGATGAGTCTTCTTGATCGGTATATCTGAGACTCGAACAAGCTTCCTCATCTTCACACTCCGAGCAAGAGTCATATACAGGGAGATCTTGTTCATCTATTCTGAGTGATGAGCTCGATACTTCCTTTTCACGGTTCGAGCACCATTCTTGCTCGGGGCTCGTTTGGCTTGGGCTTCTGAACACAATTTCCCTTCCAATTAAGCACAGAATTGCTTTTTCTTCTTCATCGCCTGAGCTGGAGCTTGAGCTGGTATTGTTGTTGGGTGCATCCCATACTATGTAAGCTCTCTTCTTCTTGTGGTCTTTGTTCTTCTTTATTTCTTCACCACTTTGCTTTTGTAATCTTGGACAGTAAGTTCTATGTGACCTGTTTCACCACATTCGTGGCATCTAACTCGGTCTTTTGAACTTCAGCCTTTGTGGTGAGTGCTTCTGGTATCTCTTGCTCTGTTTGTGAAGTTCTTTTTGCCTTTAAAAAATTTGCTGAACTTCCTGACCATGAGACCAAAGTCTTCCTCATCCATGTCCGAGCTGGACTCTTCTTCAGAGGATTCTTTGGTTGCCTTTATAGCAGCTTTGAGGGAAATTCCCTTCTTCTTCTTATCAGATTCTTCATCCATGGTCAGTCTGCCGAGCTCCATCTCATGCTCTTGCAGCTTGCTGAACAAAGTGGCTATACTCATTGTGTCCAAGTCTTTAGCTTCCATGATGGCAGTGACTATACTCATTTTGAAAAGTTTTGTCGATAGCATTAAGATGATTTATGATATGAGTAAACCGTTTCTGCAAATCATTTATATTTTCATTTGGCAGCATTCGGAATAACTCATATTCATGCATCAGAGTATTTAATCTTGCTCGTCTGACCTCGCTTGTCCCTTCATGAGTAAGTTGTAGAATGTCCCACATTTCTTTAGCAGATTTGCAACTTGACACTCGAAAGAATTCATCGTAGGACAAAGCTGAGGTGATGATGTTTTTGGCTTTTAAATCGAAAGATACTTTTCTTTTGTCATCATCATCCCAACTTTCCCACGGGATTTCTACAACTTCATCATTAATTTTTCTTTTAGGGACAAATGGCCCATTTTCAATAGATTTCCAAATTTCCATATCTATGGCTTCAATGAAAATTTTCATTCGAGCTTTCCAATAAGCATAACCCTCACCATTGAATAGTGGTGGTCTGTTTATGGAAGAGCCTTCACCTCCGAAGGGATTGTTAGTAGCCATTCGGTTTCCTTAAGGATCTTTTCGAAAAAGTTTTCACACTCGATCTTTCGACCGAGCTCTGATACCACTTGTTGGAAACCAACAAGAGGCCTAACAATCGAGTAGAGGGGGGTGAATAGGAGATTGAAGGTAATATGGCAATTTTTTGATTTATTGAAAATTAAACTGATGTTGTTCGGTTTTAAAAGAAAACCCGAGCTTCTTTCCGAGTAGACAAGGTTAAATGATTAACCAATCAGATACACAAAATGGTTAATCGGTTAACCGAGCTGCTTTACGGTAGAGCTGGTTTTTGACTTAAGTTCGAAGAACAACACTCATAGGGCCGAGCTAAGAAAAATAACAGTTCGAACTTAGATAAATGAAGATTAGCGGAATTAACGTTACGCTTGGCAGCAACAGATAAACAGTAAAGAAAGAACACCAGAGATTTATCCTGGTTCACTCTCACCCTGAGAGCTAGTCCAGTCCCCTCTGAAAACCTTTCAGAGAGCTTTCACTAAAAATCGATTTTCTGGGTTACAAAGGATTTACAAGAGCCTACCCCTCTAGACCTATCCAGTCAAACGAGTGTACCAAACTCGTGACAAACTACCCACAACAAATCGACGACCAAAGAACCTCTTTGGAACCTTTACAAATCAAAGCTTTCTCGATCAGAGACCAGCTTCTCACAACAGCAAATACAACGAAGAAGATGATGAAAGTGTATGGCTCCAATTCGAAACACTCTTCGAATACGATGAAAGATTGAATAACAAGAGTGAGTCAATTCTGGAAGGATTTCACAGAGAAGAACTGATTCGAACTTAAAGTTAAGATTTGAAAGTTTTAACTCTCTAAGTTCGTATGAAAATCGAATGTTCTTCTTCTCTGTGAGTTTTTGATTTCTGCTCTGTTTTAAAGTAAAAATGAAAGTTTAAGTTCTGAGAAAAATGGTTGTAAAGGAATCAATCAATTGTTAACGTTGAAGACCCCCTCTTTTATAGTCTCCTCTTTTCTGCAGAGAAAGAGAGAAAGAGAGCTGTACGGAGATGGGGTTTCCAACGGTAACATTTAGACAGCAGAGCAGTGGTGGTGACAGTTCACCAACCTTTGATTTAACTCATTTTGAATTTCAAACTTGTCAGAGCGTAGGAGCTAAACCTAGGACTTCTACCCAGACTCAACGGTAATAAAAAGTACGGAACAGTTGAGCAGAGTCCGAAGGTTGAAGACGATGCATTGTTGAAGACAATGAACAGAGATTGCCGAGCTTTTGGCTTTGTTCGAGCTTGGTGTTTCTGAGCTTGATCTGAGCGTCGGCAAATAGTCAAGTTTAGAACGATCAACCTGAGCTTATTTACTCTGTTAGATGCTGTGGTTGTTTCGAGCTTAATCTTAGCGAGTACCGAGCAAATTATCACTCGAGCTTACTGCCTTGAAATGAAGAACCAAGCTTGCAAACTTGGATGAACTTTGGCCTTGGTCACGGGCCGAGTCAAAGCCGAGCTTGAGCCACAAAAGCTGACTTCATGCCGGTAGCGAAGAACCCTAGTTTTCCGAGCTTCTGCCGAGCCTCTGCCTTTGGCGGAACGCATACGCAAAACAAAGATTCCGATCATGTAGTGAAGAAGAGCATCTCTCTCAAGGCCTCAACCAAAGTTGTGAAAGAGGTTGAAGATGACTCTACAAGTGAGAACTCCGATCATGCACTCAATGAGGAGGAAATTGGATTATTACCGAAAAGATTCAATAAATTCCTCAAGGGTAAGAAGAGTGGCTCATCATCAAGAGATAGAAGACCCAAGGAACAAAAATCAAAGAACAAGACTTCAAGTGATGTAGTGAAGTGTCATGAATGTGGAGGCATTGGACATATAAGGATGGAATGTCCTACATACTTGAGAAAGAGTGAAAAGAAGACCCAAGAGGGGAAAGGCAAGAGAGCTTACATTGTGTGGGATGCACCGGAGAAGGAAGCAAACTCATCATCAAGTAGCTCGGATGATGAAGTTGCAAATCTATGTCTCATGTCTAGAAGCAACAATGAAGCCTCAAGTGCCAAGAGTGAAAATGAGGATGAGGTATCATCTCAAAGTTCTAGCTTTTCCTCTTCCTCTATTCCTTATGATGATTTGCTCAATGAGTATAATGAAATGTTGACACAATTTGAAAAACTAGCTAAGGTTAACAAGGAAAAAGGAAAGAAAATTTTGGAGTATAAAAAAGAAATCAATGAATTGGAAAAATACATAAATGATTTGAAACTCCAAAATGCATCCTTAGAACTTGCTAGCTCTAGTCATGTTTGTGATTGTGCAAATCCTAAGGAAACTATCACTCATTGTGAGAAATGTGACTTTCTTGAAAATGAAATAAAAGATTTGAAACACAAACTCACAATATCAAATAGTGATAGAAACCTAGACCGGATAATTAATTCTCAAAGAAATTATTCAAACAAAACCGGTTTAGGATATGTCCATAAGAAAAAGGACAATAAAAAGGTTGGTTCATTTTCTAAAATTGATTATACAAAGAAACCAACTTGTTTTTATTGTGGAAAGTTTGGACATACAAACAATAGGTGCCACATAAAACATTTTGAAATTCAAAAGGGCACTTATGTTTGGATTAAAAAGGAAGAAGCACCAAAAGCTAACCCAAAGGGACCCAACATAATTTGGGTACCCAAAATGAGAAAATGATTGTGTCTTGTAGGTGTGCCTTAGAACCGAAAAGAAACCGTGGTATCTTGATAGTGGATGTTCAAGGCACATGACGGGAGATAAGCGGAACTTCATAGAGCTTACTCCTCAAGAAGGTGGATATGTCACTTATGGAGACAACAGCAAAGGCAAAATTCTTGGGATTGGTAAAGTCGGTAATTCTTCCAACTTGGTTATTGATAATGTACTTTATGTTCAAGGATTAGAACACAATCTTTTGAGCATTAGTCAACTTTGTGATATTGGTAACCATGTATTATTTACCTCTACCCAATGTCTCATAAAAAGGGACAAAGATGAATCTATAAATTTGTTGGCAAAAGGTCTAATAATACTTACTTGGTTGAATTAAACAATATCACCTCATTGGTTTCTACTTGTCTAGTTAGAAAAGAGAGTGACACTTGGTTATGGCACCGTAGGACCGCTCACATTAATGTAAATCAATTAAAGAAACTACAATCAAAAGACTTAGTAGTTGGATTACCAAGGCTAGATTTTAAAATTGAACGTGATTGTACTCCTTGTAAGAAGTGCAAGCACACCAAAAACCATTTTGGTTCTAAAAATGATGTGTCCACAACAAGACCATTAGAAATGCTTCATATGGACTTGTTTGGACCTTCTCAAGTAAAAAGCTTTGGTGGCAACTACTATGGTTTGGTGATTGTTGATGACTTTTCTAGATTTACATGGACATTATTTTTAAGTGCAAAGAGTGAGACCTACAAATCTTTTAAACGCCATGTTAAACTTGTGCAAAACCAAGTAAACCAAAAAGTAATTACTATTAGAACCGACCATGGTGGTGAATTTGAAAACTACAAGTTTGATAGATTTTGTGATAAACATGGTATTGAACACCAATATTCCGCACCAAGAACTCCGGAACAAAATGGAGTGGTAGAGCGGAAAAATAGGGTGTTAGAGGAACTTGCAAGAACCATGCTAAATGATTCTCAAGTACCTCATTATTTTTGGGCCGATGCCATTAATACGACTTGCTATGTCATGAATAGAATTCTAATTAGACCCATGCTCAAGAAAACCCCCTATGAGCTTTACAAAGGAAGAAAACCAAATATATCCTACTTTCATGTTTTTGGATGCAAAGTTTATGTGCTAAATAATGGAAAAGATCATCTTGGAAAATTTGACTCCAAATCCGATGAGGGAATATTTTTGGGTTATTCTTCACATAGTAAAGCATATAGAATTTTTAATAAAAGAACTATGACTATTGAAGAATCTATTCATGTGGTTTTTAATGAGTCTTCGAAAGAAGATGGTGTTTTAAGTGATGGTTGTGATGAAGGTTTTGAGTTTTCAAAAGAGGAAAAAGGGAAGGAGATTTTAAAGGATGAAGGAGAAGTCAAAAATGACCTTGATCCGGCTTGGAAAACGGTGAAAGCTCACCCTATTGACAATGTCATAGGAGACCTTTCAAAGGGAGTATTAACTCGTAGGACAATTCAAAATATTTGTCATTTTGTTTCCTTTGTTTCTCAAATCGAACCAAATTCAATTAAGGAAGCAATTTTGGATGAACATTGGGTTATGGCCATGCAAGAAGAACTAAATCAATTTGTTAGAAATGATGTTTGGGAATTAGTGCCTATACCCGATGATCATACCATAATTGGTTTAAAATGGATTTATAGAAATAAACTTGATGAATCGGGTTTGATTATAAGAAACAAAGCTAGACTTGTTGCCCAAGGGTACAACCAAGAGGAAGGTGTTGATTATGATGAGACCTTTGCTCCGGTTGCACGCCTTGAGGCAATCCGAATCTTGCTTGCCTTTGCATCAATTATGAAATTTACTCTTTATCAAATGGATGTCAAGAGTGCTTTCTTGAATGGTTTCATAAATGAAGAAGTGTACGTTAAGCAACCACCCGGTTTTGAAAGTCATGAATTTCCAAACCATGTTTATAAATTGAAAAAGGCTCTTTATGGATTAAAACAAGCTCCTAGAGCTTGGTATGATCGATTAAGTACCTTTTTATTAGAAAATGACTTTCAAAGAGGAAAGGTTGATAATACCCTATTCATCTATAAAACCAAAAAGGACATTTTGTTAGTGCAAATATATGTAGATGATATTATCTTTGGTGCCACTAACGTGTCCTTGTGTAGCAAGTTCTCTAATTTGATGAAAAAGGAATTTGAGATGTCTATGATGGGGGTGCTCAAGTTCTTCCTAGGACTTCAAATCAAGCAAGTCAAGGAGGGGATTTTTGTGCATCAAGGAAAATATTGCAAGGAGCTCCTTGGAAAATTCGGAATGGACAAATGCAAAGAAGCCTACACTCCCATGAGCACATCATGCTACCTAGACAAGGATGAACAAGGTACACCGGTTGATGTTAGTAAATATAGTTGCATGATAGGTAGTCTTCTATATCTTACCGCATCTAGACCGGATATTATGTTTAGTGTATGCATGTGTGCCCGTTTTCAAGCTAATCCTAAGGAATCACACCTATCCGCGGTCAAACATATTTTTAAATATCTTAAAGGAACAATTAACACCGGATTATGGTATCCTAGTGATACTAGTCTTAGTTTGGTTGGTTATTCGGATTCCGACTTTGCGGGATGCAAGCTTGATCGCAAAAGCACTAGTGGTACTTGCCATTTATTGGGAAGTTCATTAGTGTCATGGTTTTCTAAAAAGCAAGCTTGTGTTGCTCTTTCCACCGCCGAAGCGGAATATATCGCCGCCGGTAGTTGTTGTGCTCAACTCTTGTGGATGAAACAACAACTATTGGATTTTGGTTTGAAACTTTAAAATATTCCTATTAAGTGCGATAACATGAGTGCAATCAACTTAACTAAGAATCCGGTGTATCACTCAAGGACTAAACACATTGAAATTAGACATCATTTTCTAAGGGATCATGTTCAAAAGGGTGATTGCACAATTGAATTTGTAAGTACCACAAATCAATTAGCGGACATTTTTACAAAACCATTGCCAAGAGATACCTTTTATCATATAAGAGGGGAACTTGGAATTTTAGATGAGTCAAGCATTAGCTAATTGATTTGTGTTTGTGAAAAATCACCTAGCATGTCTCATTTCATGTGCATTGGTGTTTGATGAACAATTGGACCTTGAGATGTTATAAATCTGTTTTAACTGTGTGTGATTATGTTTCCTATCTATTGTCTTCATTATTTGTGGTGGATTTTGTGTTTTGTGTTTTAAAAAACTGTGTTTTAAGCTTAAATGATAAAAAGACTCGAGTGTTCCTAAAATCACTCGAGTAATTTTAATTCCAAATTAAATCAGTTTTAATTGAAAAAGTTTTTGAGCAGGTCTGATGGAAAATACTCGAGTGTTTTCTAAATCACTCGAGTGTTTCGTAAAACACTCGAGTGAATCCCATTTCACTCGAGTGAATCTCAGTTTTCTGAAAATCAAACTTTCGGGCAGCACGCGAGTGAATTTCAATTCACGCGAGTGTTTTTCAGGTTTTCTGAAAAACACGCGAGTGTTTTAAAAATCACTCGAGTGATTTCATCAGATTTAGTCTGATGCTGCTGCGATTTTGCCCAGTTTTGCACGAATCTCTCTCTCTTCTCACTCGAGTTTTCTCAGCTCTCTCACCTCTTTCATCACATACTTCACCCAAAATCAATATTTCTTTCATTTTTCAACAAGATTTCATCTTCTAAACTCATTCCCATCCTTTATTTCACATCAAATCCACATTTTTAACCCCCAAATTCATCATTCCCTTTCAAAACCCTAACTTTCAAAAACCCCAATTTTCTCAAAATTTCTTCTAGTTTTCAATTATAAGTGCAAATGGCTTCATCATCGGATAGAAGAAAAGGGAAGAAGCCTAGAATGGAGGAACCAATTGAAGAGGAGGATGATTTCTACGATAGAGCCAATTGCATTGAGAGGGAGAGAAAGTTTGCTTCCAACGATTATGCTACTCAAACATGGGTAAGTGAAGCTTATCTCAATAGTAGAGGATTCCCTTTTGTAGATGCCCTCAAAACTCAAAAGCTTATGGGTTTCATATCGTTTAATGGCCCTATTTACATTAGGCTAGTTAGACAATTTTATGCTAACTTTAGGCCGGTTGGGAATTCTTATGAGACCTCCGTGTTAGGAAAACGTTTTGAGGTTACCCCCAAGGCTTTATTCCAAGTCTTTGGGATTTCACGATCGGGCGAAGGTACATCAAAAGGGGAGGTTGACCCTATTTTCCGAAAACTACTCCGCCCCGATCGTGCATATCTCAAGGGCGAGAAGAGAGCGAACCAAATGACCGCCGACAATAGAGTCCTTCACTATATTGTTAGCCATATTTTGTTGCCCCAAACTTCTCCAAATTACTCCCGCCCTATTCAAATTGAACTTAGAGCTATGGATGCCATTTTAAATGGTAATGTTTTGAATTGGGCTTCCATTATCCTTGCCAAGATGAACCAAGCCTCCGACTCTAAACCCAAGCAACACCTCCCTTACCCAATGCATGTGTGCAAACTCCTTCAACATTTTGATGTTCAAATTCCTGAAATCGAGTCTGTTGTTTGTCTACCTGAGAAGACTCATGCCTTTTCTGACATTTATTTGGGAAAGATGGACATCGAATATTACGGTAATCGATGTTTCTATTTTGATGAGGCGGCTATTCTGAAGGCTCAGGGGAACGTTCAGCAGGCTGCGGATCAGCTGGGTGTTGATTCTCAGCAGCTAGAGGAGGAGCAGGCTGCTTTTGACCAGCAGGCCAGAGGAAGTGGGAGTGTGCCCCATGATGACCCTACTGATGGAATTAATTTTGATATGCCGGAGTCCTGGAACTCCCAATTTGCACAGCACAGGGTCTATATGGATGAGAGGCTGGATATTTTTGATGGGAAGTTTGCCTCCATGGGACATCAGGCAGAGGCGTTTAGGAACATTATGACTGGTCGGGCTGATAGGATTGACGGACGCTTGGATGCTTTGGAAATCCAAGCTCAAGAGCAAAGGGCAACCTTATTCGACATGAGAGCTCAGATGGATCTCCAGCATTCTGCTCTTCATGGTAGACTTGACGCACATTCTGATCGTATGGATGCTAGCTTTGGCCATGTGCGCTCCGACCTCAGTCAGATTCTGTCAGCTCTTGGGCGATTTCAGCCATATCCTCGCGATGATGATCAGCAGCCACCCTCTGTCTGAGTCCGGATGTTCCTTTGCACTTCTTGTTTTTTTTATGACTATGTCTTTATTTTAGCTATGTTGAACTTTTTGAGTATTTTGTTGTTTTTGGAGTTGGGTGTACTTTGATTCAAACTCTAGTTTTATGGTCTATTTATGGTTTGTTGGAATGATGAATTTATGACATCTATGTTGCAAAACAAGTGGTTAGTATTATTCCCTAGAGGGGGAGTGAATAGGCGAAGAATACTAACTTCACCAATAAAAAAAAATTAGCCAAAATTACTCACTTAATATGGTCTTGTTTCGGTTTATCAGAGTTAAAATTAATTTTTGCTTATGCCTAAATATAACAAAAATTAAGTACGGAAATGTAAAGAGTTATGAAAGAATAGCCAACACAGGATTTTATCCTGGTTCACATTAGTGTGTTAACGAACACTAATGCTAATCCAGTCCTCCCTCTCTGAATTGGGAGATTTGCTTCACTATGATCAAGAAATCGTTAGTACAAGTAGTTTAAGAGAAAACCTTCCCCTTAGACTTTACCCTCCAAAGAACCTCTTTGGAACTTGTATCCCCTAACCGAATCCTTGCCCAATCACAGCGAGTCCGTGTGTTGAAAGAACCTCTTTCACTTCCTTGAAACCTTCAAGTTAAGCGTGATGAAAACCTTTCACCAACTTGCGGAATTTGAGCAATCGTTGTTGTTGTAGTCACTTGCACCCTTGTGTGCGATTAACAACTCAAATATGTACAATGTCTATGACCACTAATTCAGTAATCTAAAGTGAAGAGAATGAATGATAAGTGTTTATCAAAGTGGGTTTATGAAAGTGAAAAGAGCAAACACTTGAATGTTCTTCGTTTATATGTTAAAAGTAGAAGAAATCATGAAGAACTTGTGAAATTTCAATGGCTTTTGTTTTTCCAGTAAGTACAGAGAGTTTCAGAGTTGTAAGAACGTGTCCTGCTGTTTTGAAATCGTTTGGAACATATATATATCAGTTAGGACAGCAAACGGCTATGTTTATGACAGTTTTAACTATATGTATCCGGATACTTTTGAAAGTATTCGGATACATCGTGTTTGATTTCAAAAATATAACTGTTGTTTTAAAAAAAGTATCCGGATACTTTTGAATGTATCCGGATACATTTGATCAGATACACTTTTTTTTTTTTTAATTTGAAATTACTTTCTTGACTTCAAAAACATTATAAAAAAATATTTCCTTAATAATTTTTATTTTTATTTTTGAAAATCACTTTCTTTTCATTTTCATTTTTGAAAACCACTTTCTTTTATTTTTTTTTATTTTTTGAAAATCACCCACTTTTGATTTAACTTAGCATGCATACTATTTTTCTTTAGATTATGATTTAGCTTCATTCTAACTTAGACTTAACCATTAAGCACCTAAGGAACTCTAAGAAAATTAAATTAACATTACAAGTTTATAAGAATTCCTTTTTGACTAACTTGAGTCTAAGCTTCAATGTTGTGGACTTTGCTTTTTGGAATCATCAAAATCTCTTGGGCATTTGCTTCACATGCTTCACAATCTCCCCCTTTTTGATGATGACAAACTTTGTTGATATATGTGCTCCCCCTTAGTATAGGCATTAAATATTATGAAGTGGAAAATCAACCTACAAAAGTCAACAACATACCTTCTCCCCCTTTTGGCATTATCAAAATAATAGATAACAATAAAATTAATCCAAAAAGAAGAATAGAAAATAGACTCCCCCTGAATATAATCACAAATCACAGAACATAACCAGTACATAACCAGAAGATAGTCATTGCAGAACATGAGCAGAATCAAACATAGCTAAGAAATGAGTTCAGAACAATGTTTACAAAACATGCTAAAACCAAATTAACAAAACATGCTAAAACGATAAGTCTAAATGCAATTAAAGATCTCCTAATCATCAGATGATGGATGCGGCGGAGGCAAATCACCCATGGTACGAATCAGAAAATCAAGGCGATCGAAGTTGGCAGTCATGCGATTGTCTAAAGTAGTGAATTGATCGGTGACATATGTGCGCAAGTCAGCCATTTGAGATTGATGTGTAGCTTGCATGTTATCCATGTGAGCAAGCTGTGATAGGCGAAGAGACTCGAACTGAGAGTCCATGTGAGCCATAAGCACAGACGGATCGAATCCAACTGATGCACCCGTAGCAGAACCTGATCCACCACCTTCTTCATGCACAGATGGACCAAAGGGAGGTTGAAAGGGAGCTTGTGCTTGAGGCTGATCACCACCACCATCATCATCATCATCACCATCACCAACATCATCACCAGCACGACCCGGAGGCACATTCTCCAAAGGCATAGCATTGAGTTCCCTAGCCTCATCATGCAGCAACCATTTCTCCTGCGTAAGCACTTGATACCTCCAAATACCAGCACTATGAAGCACATTTTCACCCATACAATTGTGAGAGGCATCCAGTTCAACAAACTCCTCATTATGAAAATGCCAAACTCTTTTGAAATTGAGTAAACGCTGAATAAACATAGCATAAGGCAATTGATAACTAGCCTGAGTACCAATAACACCCTTCATGCCATCCAGAATTTTTCGAACCCAATTCACTTGAAGGCCCTGCTTGATGCAGTACATCAATTTCAAATCACTTCCTAAAGCTATGGCATTATTACCGGTAGAGCGAGGCTTCAGGCAGTATGTAATGACATAAAGTAGGAGGCGGTCTTCAGTCTTCATTTTACCAACTTGCTTTTTGGGTCCCAACCAACCAAGAGGATTCCTTAAAGTTTCTGTATACACTTGAACAGGATTGCAGTGTTTAAAAGAACTATTACTATCATCCTTAGATACACCCGTAGCAACTAAACCAACTAATTCCATAAAATCTGCTTCAGTGATAACTATATGATTATCTCTAACCAATGTTTGCAGACTATCATCTCTAAAAATCAGATTAGCATAAAATTCCTTAATCATGCGAGGATAATAGTTACATTTCAATTCCAAGAACCTGCGAATACCTTGTATCTCCAATTGATTGTGAAAATTAAAGCGTGCTTGAGTAAGCCAATCGAAGTTCAGCCACCTCACAATCTGGATTCGACGTCCCTCATAGCTTTGCACACGATTTTTGCGATCAAAAGCGTTGAAATGTGGATCTCCAGCAAATGGGTCATGATTTCCACGAGGCGGTGATACGCGGGCACGTGGTCCAGTGTACTTAATACGCTTGCCACGATCGGGAGTGCCTCTGTCACCCATGAATGTGATGAACAACACGTTTTTGTAGAGAAAAACCGGGAGTAGAGAGACTAGGAGTGAAAGCCGTGAGGAGAGAGAGAGAACTCATGGGAAGAAAAGCGAGTTTTTTTAGAGAGAAAGAACAAGATTTTTGAAAAGAGGAGTGTTGGAAATAAGTGAAATCATCAAGAAATTGAGTTAATTTGAGAGAAAAATGATGGATTTTGAAGATTGAAAATCTAGGTTTAGAAAGGGGGAAGAACGGCGCAAGGAAGAAGATGAAGTGTATGTGGATACTTTTTATGTATCTTCCTTCTTATGGGTCTGCTGAACACGGGGTATCCGGATACATCCTCTAGTATCCGGATACTTGTATGTATCTGATTGGTTTTGGCCAGCTTAACACGCGGTATCCGGATACTTTTAAATGTATCCGGATATTTTTCTCAGTTTTGACCAAAAAGACATAAAAAAACTTAAAACAAATAATTTTAACACAAATAAGCAACCATCCTAACATCATTTGAACATTAAACATGAAATTTAACACATGAATATACTTGGCACACTCAAATAAGGCATAAATTTTAACAAAAGTAGGAGATTTCTAGTACTAAAATCCAACAAAAACAATTAATCAATACTTGTTTCATCAAGAATGCCCAATTCTCTTCTAATAAAATAAAAAGAGTCTCTTGACAAAGGTTTCGTAAAAAGGTCAGCCAATTGTTTTGTTGTTTCTACAAACTCCATAACACAATCTCCTTTTAAAACATGATCTCTTAAGAAATGATGCCTTATTTCTATGTGCTTTGTACGGGAATGCATAACCGGATTCTTAGAGAGATTAATGGCACTTGTGTTGTCACAACGAATAGGGATGTGATCTAATATCAACCCATAATCAACTAATTGTTGTTTTAGCCATAAAATCTGGGCACAACAGCTACCAGCCGCAATGTATTCAGCTTCAGCCGTTGACAATGCAACACAAGCTTGTTTCATGGAGGCCCAAGCAACAAGTGAACTACCTAGGAAGTGACATGTTCCACTAGTGCTTTTCCTATCTAATTTACAGCCAGCAAAATCAGAGTCGGAATAACCAATTAAGTTTAGATTTGCACCCCTTGGATAAAATAAACCCAAATTCATGGTTCCTTTCAGATATTTCATTATTCTTTTAACACTAGTTAGATGTGATTCTTTAGGATTTGATTGATATATAGCACATACACATACACTATACATTATGTCAGGCCTAGATGCAGTCAAATATAACAAACTACCAATCATTCCTCTAAAACGAGTTACCTCAACCGATGGTCCTTTTTCATCCTTGTCTAGATAGCACGTGGTTGACATTGGAGTTGAACTCGGTTTGCAATTGTCCATTCCAAATTTTTTGAGAAGCTCCTTGCAGTACTTGCTTTGATGAATGAAGATGCCATCGTCAACTTGTTTGATTTGTAATCCAAGGAAGAATGTTAGTTCTCCCATCATTGACATCTCAAATTCACTCTGCATCAAGTCAGAAAAATTCTTGCAAAGATTCTCATTAGTAGCACCAAAAATTATATCATCAACATAAATTTGGACTAAAAGAATGTCTTTGCCACTTTGTTCAATAAAGAGTGTTGTGTCTACATTTCCTCTTTTAAAACCCTTTTCTAATAGAAAATTACTCAATCGATCATACCAAGCTCTATGAGCTTGCTTAAGACCATAAAGAGCTTTATTTAATTTAAAAACGTAGTTCAGGTATTCGAAATCTTCAAATCCTGGAGGTTGAGACACATACACTTCTTCTTGAATAAAGCCATTTAAGAATGCACTCTTTACGTCCATTTGGTACAACTTAAATCCAACTATTGATGCAAAAGCAAGTAGTAATCTAATGGCCTCAAGTCTAGCAACAGGAGCATAGGTCTCATCATAATCGATGCCCTCTTCCTGATTGTAGCCTTGGGCGACCAATCTAGCTTTGTTTCTAGTTATTATACCTAATTCATCCAATTTGTTCCTATAAACCCATTTAGTACCTATTATTGTATGATCATCTGGCTTTGGCACAAGTGTCCAAACATTATTTCTTTTAAATTGATTTAATTCCTCTTGCATAGCCATTATCCAATGTTCATCCAATAAAGCATCATTAATGGTTTTAGGTTCTAATTGTGAAACAAATGCAATAAAATGACAATAATTACGCAAGGAACCTCGGGTTACCACTCCCTTGGTTATCTCACCCAATACATTTTCTAGAGGATGATCCTTCTTGATTTTCCATGCTAAAGGTAAGTCAGTGATAACATCTTTAGACTGAATTAGTTCTTTCTCTTTTTCTTGTTTCTCCTCAATTGTTTGTTTGTCCCTATTGTCTTCTTTTGATGTACTCTGTGTCTTGTCTTCACCATACTTGTCATATAGGTGTTCGAACGAACCTGTACTATCATTAATAGAAAAATTCTCTCCTTTCGGAGACTCGTCAAATATAACATGTATAGATTCTTCTATAGTCATAGTTCGTCTATTATAAACACGATAAGCCTTGCTATGTAAAGAATATCCCAAAAATATACCTTCATCAGATTTCGGATCAAATTTTCCCAAATATTGTTTTCCATTATTTAAAATAAAGCATTTGCATCCGAAGACACGAAAGTGTGATATATTTGGTTTTCGGCCTTTTAGTAGTTCATAAGGAGTTTTCAAAAGTATAGGCCTAATTAAAACTCTATTAATTACATAGCATGCAGTATTAACAGCATCAGCCCAAAAATAATGTGGTACTTGACTTTCATTCATCATTGTTCTAGCTAACTCTTCAAGTACTCTATTTTTCCGTTCTACAACTCCATTTTGTTCAGGAGTTCTAGGTGCAGAAAATTGATGTTCAATTCCATTCATGTTACAAAATCTATCAAATTTGTCGTTTTCAAATTCACCACCATGATCGCTACGAATAATAACAATCTTATTATTTAATTGATTTTGAATTTGTTTGGCAAACCTTTTAAAAGATTTATAAGTATCACTTTTTCTTGGAAGAAACAAAGTCCATGTAAATCGAGAAAAATCATCTACAATCACTAAAGCATAGTAATTACCTCCGAAACTCATAACTTGTGAGGGTCCGAATAGATCCATATGGAGTAACTCCAATGGTCTAGTTGCAGACACCACTTTCTTTGATTTAAAAGATGATTTTGTTTGTTTGCATTTCTTACAAGGAATGCAAACTCCTTCAATAGAAAAGTTAAGATTCGGTAGGCCAATTACTAACCTTTTTGATTGTATCTTTTTCAATTGATTTACATTGACGTGTGCAATCTTCCTATGCCATAGCCAAACTTCATCCTCTTTACTAATAAAACATTTTGAAACTAAAGAGGTGATGTCATTCAAATCAACTAAATAAGTTTTATGCATTCGATTACCGACAAATTTAATAGATTCGTCTACATCACTTTTTATGATACAATGGGTTGAAGTAAAAATAATGTGATTACCCTTATCGCATAATTGACTAATACTCAAGAGGTTGTGCTCTAGGCCTTGAACCAAAAGAACATTGTCAATAATTACGTTAGAGGCATTACCTATTTTACCTTCACCCATTATTTTACCTCGATTGTTATCACCATATGTGACATAGCCTTTTTCTGATGCAGTTAAGCTCAAGAACTTCCTCTTATCTCCTGTCATGTGTCTCGAACATCCACTGTCCAAATACCAACGATCTTCCATTGTTCTAAGACACACCTACAAGATAAAGAGATTACTTGCATTTTTTAGGTACCCAAGTGGTCTTGGGTCCTGACTGGTTAGCATTTAGATCAAATCCTTTCTTAATCCATACAAATGAACCATTAGGAATACCTTTGAGTTTAATCTTACATGTATTTGGAGTATGCCCAAAAATTCCGCAATAATGACAAGTTGGCTTTTTAGAGTAATTAACATTTGAAAACGATACCAACTTTCTATATTTGCAGTTTTTGGGTTTTTGATATCCCAAACCAGTTTTATTTGTATTTTCTCTTTGATTAGCAATTAAGTTGTTTAGTTGCATATTACCTTTAGTGAAGCTTGCAAGCTTAGTTTTCAAATTGTGCACTTCTTTTTCAAAATGCTTGCAACTTTCACATTCAGCTATGGAATTTGCTTTTTGTTCACAATCATAGGAAGCATTAGAATAAATGAGATCTAGAGTTTCATTTTGGAGTTGAAGTTCATCAATAAATTTTTGCATTTCTAAAATTTTAGCTTCATGCTCCATAATGATTCTCTTTCTTTCAATATTGATTTTAGCTAGCTTTTTAAGTTCCTTATGCATTTCAACATAAGCTTCATAAAGCGAATTATAAGAGGTGTCTTCAGATTCAGAATCAGAATTAGAATATGTTACCAATTTAGAGTTTCTTGGCTCAGATGATTCTCCACTTGATGAAGCTTCTTCATCAAATTTTCCCATTAAGCACAGGTTAGCCAATTCTTCCTCATCTGAAGAGCTAGCATTTTGCTTCTCTGAGTCTTCAGGCAAATCCCATACAACATAAGCCCTCTTGGATTTGAATCCTTTGCTATCCTTTTTGTCATTTTCCTTTTTCTTGAGATATTGGGCGCATTCAATCCTTATATGACCCGTGTTACCACACTCATGACATTTTATCTTTTCCTTTGGAGTCTTTCGAGAAGATGCTTCATTTTGATTTCTTTGTTGTCTATTGAATGTATTTCTTCTCTTCAGGAAATTGCTGAACTTTTTTACCAAAAGCCCCATGGTCTCATCGTCAATGTCTGAATCTGAATTTTCATCTTGGGGCAACTCTTCAAGACTTTTTTAGCATCTTTGTTGTAGTAGTCTTTAGAGATATCCCCTTTTTGCGCTTGTCTGACTCTTCATGCATGTTTAGTCTTCCCAATTCCATTTCGTGCTCTTGTAGTTTTCCAAAGAGAGTAGCAAGATCCATATCACTTAGGTCCTTTGACTCCATAATTGCAGTCACCTTTGGTTGCCACTGTCTGTCTAAACATCTTAAGACTTTGTTAGTAAGTTCACCATCAAGAAAAGTCTTTCCAAGAGCTAGTAAATGATTTATTATGTGAGTAAAACGCTTTTGCATATTTGAGATGGATTCATCAGGAAGCATTCTAAATAGTTCATACTCATGCATGAGGGCGTTTAGTCTAGCCCTTTTGACTTCACTAGTACCTTCATGGGTCACTTGTAAAGTATCCCACATCTGTTTGGCACTAGTACATTGAGAGACCCTAAAGAATTCGTCATATGAGAGAGCGGATGTAATGATATTTTTTCCTTTTAAATCATAACTTACTTTTTTCTTATCATCATCATTCCAACTCCCCTTGGGCTTATCAAGAACAGAATCATTAACTTTATATTTTGGTACAAAAGGGCCATTTTCTATAGCATTCCAAATTTCTACATCTATTGCTTCAATGAAGATTTTCATCCTAACCTTCCAATAGGTGTAACCTTCGCCCGAAAACATAGGGGGGCGATTAATGGAAGAACCTTCACCACAAAAGGGATTACTAGAACCCATTGTTTACCAAACTAAGGATCGTACGGAAAAGCAGTTATGCTCGATCGTTTCCGACCGAGCTCTGATACCACTTGTTGGAAAACAAGTGGGTAGTATTATTCCCTAGAGGGGGAGTGAATAGGCGAAGAATACTAACTTCACCAATAAAAAAAAATTAGCCAAAATTACTCACTTAATATGGTCTTGTTTCGGTTTATCAGAGTTAAAATTAATTTTTGCTTATGCCTAAATATAACAAAAATTAAGTACGGAAATGTAAAGAGTTATGAAAGAATAGCCAACACAGGATTTTATCCTGGTTCACATTAGTGTGTTAACGAACACTAATGCTAATCCAGTCCTCCCTCTCTGAATTGGGAGATTTGCTTCACTATGATCAAGAAATCGTTAGTACAAGTAGTTTAAGAGAAAACCTTCCCCTTAGACTTTACCCTCCAAAGAAACTCTTTGGAACTTGTATCCCCTAACCGAATCCTTGCCCAATCACAGCGAGTCCGTGTGTTGAAAGAACCTCTTTCACTTCCTTGAAACCTTCAAGTTAAGCGTGATGAAAACCTTTCACCAACTTGCGGAATTTGAGCAATCGTTGTTGTTGTAGTCACTTGCACCCTTGTGTGCGATTAACAACTCAAATATGTACAATGTCTATGAACACTAATTCAGTAATCTAAAGTGAAGAGAATGAATGATAAGTGTTTATCAAAGTGGGTTTATGAAAGTGAAAAGAGAAAACACTTGAATGTTCTTCGTTTATATGTTAAAAGTAGAAGAAATCATGAAGAACTTGTGAAATTTCAATGGCTTTTGTTTTTCCAGTAAGTACAGAGAGTTTCAGAGATGTAAGAACGTGTCCTGCTGTTTTGAAATCGTTTGGAACATATATATATCAGTTAGGACAGCAAACGGCTATGTTTATGACAGTTTTAACTGTATGTATCCGGATACTTTTGAAAGTATTCGGATACATCGTGTTTGATTTCAAAAATATAATTGTTGTTTTAAAAAAAGTATCTGGATACTTTTGAATGTATCCGGATACATTTGATCAGATACACTTTTTTTTTTTTTAATTTGAAATTACTTTCTTGACTTCAAAAACATTATAAAAAAATATTTCCTTAATAATTTTTATTTTTATTTTTGAAAATCACTTTCTTTTCATTTTCATTTTTGAAAACCACTTTCTTTTATTTTTTTTTATTTTTTGAAAATCACCCACTTTTGATTTAACTTAGCATGCATACTATTTTTCTTTAGATTATGATTTAGCTTCATTCTAACTTAGACTTAACCATTAAGCACTTAAGGAACTCTAAGAAAATTAAATTAACATTACAAGTTTATAAGAATTCCTTTTTGACTAACTTGAGTCTAAGCTTCAATGTTGTGGACTTTGCTTTTTGGAATCATCAAAATCTCTTGGGCATTTGCTTCACATGCTTCACAATCTATGCATTACTCATGTTTTTCTTCATAATTTTCATGTTCTTCAAAGTTTCTTTATTGCTTCATAGTCATATTTTTCTTATTATTTACTCTTCAGGGGTAAGTTTTCTTATTGGTATCCCTCATTCTCCACCTTGTTTCCAAATTGTATTTTTTTTTATCATGACAAAAAGGGGGAGAAAGGAGATTAAAGAGAAAGAGCAAATTTTTTTTTCTCCGCTTTCTTGCTTATACTCTGATGACTTATGCTCTTGCTCTGATACCAATGAGCACTTGATTATGTTTATTATTGTATTACGTTGTGCTTGGCATTTTCTGGATTGTACAGGTTAAAAAGGTTCCTAGATTGAGGGGGAGCTCTCAAGTGCTAGAGGTTTAATTATTTTGTCATCATCAAAAAGGGGGAGATTGTAAAATCAAGTCTCCGATTAAGGCGGATTAATTTTGATGATGACAATGTAATTAAATTATGGACTTAAAGTGAAGAATGCAAGCCCAACATTAAAGAAGATCAAGTGCTTAGTTATTTATTCATTCTCATTTAATTTTAATGTATTTTATTTTATTTATGAGAGTGGGTAGTTTAGGTTTTTATTCTCACATAAGGTCACATGATAATTATGCATGAAAGGTTGAGATTAAAACCAATTAGGCTTGAAGAGAGAATTGAAAACAATGTTAGAAAAACTTAATTTTTCCAACATTAAGCAATTCACTCGAGTGATTCTAAAAACACTCGAGTGATTTATGAATTTTCAGTAATATAGCCGTTGGATAAAGTAAAAAGGCAAACCTATCAGAGTTGACCAAAACACTCGAGTGTTTTCAAAAAGACTCGAGTGTTTTGGGTCTGACAGCAATTTTTCTAAACGTTAGAAGAGGACAAAAAGGGAGAATAACTTGATTTTTCCTTCCTTTTTGTCCCCTCACTTATATTCTGAAGGGTTGACCTCATTTACTAGAACAAGCCAATACTCTTTCATTGATTTCCATCTCTCTCAAGTGTTAAAATCTTTCCTCTCTCTAAACTCAACCAAACATTCATCTTTATTATTGTCTTAGTGAGTTAAGAGAGTGTGCTTTAATTGTAAGAGAATTATTTGTTGTACAATTCTCAAACACTCATACATTTCTTGTTCTAAAAATCTTGGTTGGTAACCAAGTGTACCTAAGTGGGTCTTAGGTTCATTCAAGACTTGAAAGGTTCTCAAGCAAGGGCTAAGAGGTTCTTAGCTTTGGTGGAGCTCTTGGAGGTTCCAAGGAGCAAAAGAAGAAGGGACTCTTCATCACCAAATCAAGTTGGGGTAGAAATTTCAAGAGTTTGGTACACTCTTGAAAAGGGTTAGGATTGAGTGAGGAATCTCAATTTAGCCTTGTAATTTCTAACAATTTGATTACTAGTAGAAACTCCTAAGTTGATTAGGGGGACTGGATTAGCACTCTCGATTGAGTGTGAACCAGGATAAATTGGTGTTGTCTCTCTCTTTATAGCTTTCTTAGATTTCAAGAAAAACCAAACCCTAAGTTCTCTAAAAAGGGGCTTTTACAATTCAAGTAGAAATTGGTAGAAATTAAATTGTTTTCAACTTGTTATACCTTCATTTAATTGTCCTCTACTTTGATTAATATCAACTCTTGCCTAATCATTAAGATATTGAATCATTTGGCTAAATTACTCTGAAACTGAATTTTTCTGTTCTGCATAAAACACTCGAGTGTTTTCCAAATCACTCGAGTATTTAGTAGGTTTTCACTCGAGTGTTCTTAAAATCACTCGAGTAAATTGCCCAGTTTCAGAAAATCAAGCTTTTGATCAATTATCTTTTAATTGCACCGAAAATTAGTCACTGTTGCTTTCATATTACTATTCACCCCCCCTCTAGTAATTGCTAAGCCCGCTTGTTGGTTTCCAACAGTAGTCAAACTTTTAGATGCAGGCATTATCTACCCCATCTCCGGCAGCACTTGGGTTAGCCCGGTGCAAGTAGTGCCTAAAAAGGGGGGGTTAACTGTGATTAAGTCTAAAAAAGATGAATTAATACCAACCCCCACTGTTTCTGGGTGGCGTGTGTGAATTGATTATAGGATATTAAACAATGCCACCCGGAAAGATCATTTCCCATTACCCTTTATGGATCAAATGTTGGAACAATTAGCAGGACATGCATACTATTGTTTTTGGATGGATATTCAGGTTACAATCAAATCTGTGTCGATCCTGTAGACCAGGAAAAAACTGCTTTCACTTGTCCCTTTGGGATTTTCGCCTATCGGAGAATGCCCTTTGGGCTTTGTAATGCACCTGTGACTTTTCAAAGGTGTATGTTGGCTATATTCTCCAACATGGTCGAAAATTTCATTGAGGTTTTTATGGATGACTTCTCGGTCTACGGGTCGTCCTTTGATGCATGTCTTGCCAATCTGGGTAAAGTTTTAAAAAGATGTCAAGAAACTAATCTCATCCTTAACTAGGAAAAATGTCAGTTCATGGTCAGGGAGGGGATAGTTTTAGGACATAAGATTTCAGAAAAGGGTATTGAGGTAGATCAGGCAAAGATTGATGTCATCAAAAATCTACCTCCTCCAGTAAATGCTAAGGGGATAAGAAGCTTTTTGGGTCAAGCCAGTTTTTACCGGAGATTCATTAAAGATTTTTCAAAAATTGCAAAACCCCTATGCAATTTACTGGAGAAGGATGATGTGTTCATTTTTGATAATAATTGCATGAAATCCTTTGAACTTTTGAAAAAGAGATTGGTTACAGATCCTATCGTGGTTGCACCCAATTGGGGTGAACCTTTTGAACTAATGTGTGATGCTAGTGACCATGCAATAGGAGCTATACTTGGTCAAAGAATTAATAAGGTTTTTCATGCAATCTATTATGCAAGTCGTGTGTTGAACAGTGCACAAATTAATTACACGACCACTGACAAGGAACTCTTGGCAGTGATTTTTGCAATGGACAAGTTTTGTGCTTATTTGATAGGCTCGAAAGTGATAGTTTTCAAAGATCATGCTGCTTTAAGGCACCTATTGGCTAAGCATGATGCTAAGCCAAGGCTGATTAGGTGGATCTTGCTCTTGCAAGAGTTCGACTTGGAAATAAGAGATAAAAAGGGGGTAGAGAATGTTATTGCTGATCATTTATCTAGGCTCCCCCTTGAGGATAGTAATAGGGATAAGCAGGTTCCAATTGAAGAAAAATTTCCTGATGAACACCTGTTTGCTGCATCTGAACTCCCATGGTATGCTGATCTAGCTAATTATTTAGTAGCGAATGTGATTCCTAAGGATATGACTTGGCAACAAAAGAAAAAAAATTTACACGATGCCAAGTTTTATTTTTGGGATGAACCATTCCTGTTCAAGAGGAGTGTAGATGGAGTAATCAGGCGTTGTGCTTCCCAAGAGGAAATTCCTAACATCCTTTGGCATTGTCACAATTCACCATATGCTGGTCACTACAGCAGTGAAAAGACAGCTTCTAGAGTTTTACAATGTGGGTACTACTGACCCACCATTTTTAAAGATGCTAGGACCCATGTGATGCAATGTGATAGATGCCAAAGGGTTGGGAATATTTCTAAGAGAGATGAGATGCCGCTTCAAGGCATTTTAGAAGTTGAAGTGTTTGATGTGTGGGGCATAGACTTTGTGGGCCCCTTTCCCCCTTCATATAACAATAGGTATATTCTTGTAGAGGTTGATTATGTGTCTAAGTGGGTGGAGGCAATCTCCACTCCCACCAATGACTCTGCTGTGGTGGTGAACTTTTTGAGAAAAAATATTTTTAGCAGGTTTGGAGTACCTAGAGTACTTATTAGTGATGGTGGGAGTCATTTTTTCAATCAAGTCATGGAGAAAGCCTTGTCCAAATATGGGGTGCGCCACAAAGTGGCTACTCCATATCATCCACAGACTAGTGGTCAAGTAGAGGTGTCAAACAGGTCTCTAAAGAGAATCCTAGAGAAAACTGTTAATAGTAGTAGGAAAGATTGGTCAAAAAAATTGGATGACGCCTTGTGGGCGTATAGAACTGCTTATAAGACACCCATTGGCATGTCACGTTTTCAGGTTGTTTATGGTAAAAATTGTCATTTGCCGGTGGAGTTACTTCACAAGGCATATTGGGCTACTAAATTTTTGAACTTGGATATGCAACCTACAGGTGAGAAGAGGTTATTGCAGCTAACTGAGCTTGATGAGTTCAGAGAGCAAGCATATAACACTTCTCGTGATTTTAAAGAGAAAACTAAAAAGTGGCATGAGAAGAAATTGACTAATGAGAAATTTGAGCCTGGACAATTGGTTTTGCTATTTAACTCTAGACTTAAGCTTTTCCCTGGAAAGCTTAAATCTAGATGGTCTGGTCCTTTTGTGATTGTGCAGGTCTCGCCTTTTGGCGCTGTTGAGATAAAGGACCCCAAGTCTGGGGATGTTTTTAAGGTGAATGGAAAGCGCCTGAAATTGTATCATGGTGATGTTTTTGAGGAGAGCTCTTCCAAAGTGGGGCTCTGTGACCCTTAGCTTTCATGGTAATGTCATCCGTCAGGCTCGAGACGTTAAACAAGCGCTTCTGGGAGGCAACCCAATGGTAAAAGTTTTCCATTGTCAGTATTTTCTTTATTCTATTTTCTCTTAGTTTCTATTAAAAAAACAAAAAAAAGGGGTCTGTGTGTGCACGCCCAGGCGCGCTGCTCCCATACCCAGGCGCGCTAGGTGCAAAGCTGGAAAAAGGGGGGTGCAAAACCCAATTCGCAATTTAAAAAATAGTGTGGCCAGACAGACAGATTTGCGCCTAGGCGTGCTGCATTCCACGCCCAGGCGCGTGAAAAAAAAAAGAAAAAGGCATCAGACCTGTGTGCACGCCCAGGCGCACGCTAACCGCGCTCGGGCTCGCGGCGTGTTTTAAACCAGCAACAATCAGATCCGGCCCACTCTCTTCCCTTCCTCTCTAAACCTAATCTCCTCCCTCTTTCTCCTCACAACCGCCGGCCTCCTCTCCTCCATCTTCAATCTCATTCGTTCCTCTCCCTCCAAGTCTCACGGTTGTCATTCCTCTCCACACTCCTCACGGTATTCTCCTTCCTCTCTTCTAACTCAGCCACCGAACCGTCGGTCTCTCCCTTCTCAGCCACCGAACCGCCTCCTCTCATCCAAGTCCACCGCCTGTTGGAATAATTGGTGGTATTTGGCGAGAATTACCCAAGAGGGGGTTGAATTGGGTGTTAAAAAAAACGCTTTGAAATTTAATTGCAATAAATCGTTCTTTGAAATAATAACAGAGATTAAAACAAGCGGAAGACTTAAAGAACGAATTAAAACGTTTTTAAACACAGAATTGAAATAATATCACTATGAATATTGAAAACATACTATACACGAGATTGATTTGAAAATCATCACAAAGAAAAACACAATTCTCGTGTTAAATAAATTAAAACTTGAAAATAACTATTATCCGCAAAGATATGATTAACACAAAATAAACGAGCTGAAAATAAAAGGATAAGGGATAGGAAATTATGCACCAGATATTTTTATCCTGGTTCGGCCAACAATGCCTACATCCAGTCCTCAAGCGACCCACTTGAGCTTTTCACTAAGCCAAGACGCAACTGCGTCCCCAAGTACATCCAGAGCGCCCCGCAAGCTACTAGGAATCCCACCGTTCGCCAGGGACCTCAAATACAAATAGCCTAACTACTAGGAATTCCACCGTTCGTATAGCGCTACCCAAAACAACAAGGGTTACCTCACCCTATGAACGCGACACACGTTCAATCCTAAGGGAAAACACTCCTTAATACCTAAGGTTGTCACACCCCTTACAATAAAATGGATTTGCACGAAGAAAGGTGTGCAACTAACAATAAGCTCTCTAGATATAGCGGATACTACAATAAAGACCTATGACAATATAATATACTCAAGCAAACTCAAGGCAATAACACTATGATGATGATGATGAAAAAATGTTTTTTCTTCTCAAGGGATTTTTTCAAAAGAAAGAAAAGGAGAAGAAGTAGAAGAAGTTCATTCAGAAAAAATAAAAAGCATCTTTTAAAATATAGAAGAAGTAGCCTGAAATCAAAACGCGATCATCCAGAACGGGAAACAAATCATTTTGGGAATCAGATTGATTTCAGCACGTTTTTCAAAATTTGAATTAAAATAATCGATTACTTTGGTCAGGTTAATCGATTACTTGCTCTCAGGTTTTTCACAAAAGTTGCAGCATTGAATATAATCGATTATTAGCTTCCAGTAATCGATTACTTGCACCTAAATGACCAGTTCAAGGAAGTAATCCATTACAAGAATCCAAATAATCCATTACATACTCTCTGGTTACATTTTGCATCATGTAATCGATTATACCAGAAGGGTTAATCGATTACTCCACATAAAAAATTGATTTTCATAAAAAGGTTGTAACCAAAGGTTTTCGCAAAACATTTTTCACAAGGAATTTCCTGGAGTAGATATAAAAAGGCTTCTTCTAGGTTTTTAAGAATAAAAACAAATATCATCATCATATAGGTTATAACTAAGTGCTTTAAGAATATTAGATGCCTTACAAAGATATCTAATCCTAAACACTAAATCTTCAACTTGCATAGCATCTTTGTAATCTTCAATGTACCTGAACCTGTTAAGAACATATAAAAATGTGTTGTGACATCATCAAAACACCAAGAGAGAAACCATGAGTTTCAACACTTAGTTTCAACACTCCCCCTTTTTGATGGTGACAAACACTGCCTGCAAAACAAGGGTTAGTACAAAGAATAATAATTGAAGCATTCCATGAGATCATAGCAAAAAAATTCTTCAAGCTCATCACAAGCTCAAAAACTCAATACGCTCCCCCTGAATTCATGAATTATCATGAACTTGTTCAACTTGCCTGAACCAGACCTGTTCTCATGATGATTCTCATGATGAATAACTCATGATATTCTCCACATTTTTCTCCCCCTTTTGACATCATCAAAAAGGTGAAGAGGCACAAGAGAAAAAAGCATATGACAGCAAATATGAATCACACACCAAAACGATAATATTGTCATAATGCAACGAGCTAAATCCAAACATGTCCGAGAGAAACAAGCTAAATCCAGAAACAGTTAAAACATAACGAAAAAACAGTACTAGGGGGTTATGAGCATAAACATAAAATATCCATGTACCCAAATTGAGGCTGGCCCTGCTATGTTCACCTCCTCTAGTTTTGAGGATAATGAACAGTACTCCCTGGACAAGATTAAAAGGGCTATGTCTATTCCAGGGACGGACTGGAACATGACTGTGTCTAACACGGTCAAACATGTTTATCAAAAGAACTTAGTCAGGGCTGCTACGTTTTGGGTTCGTTTTGTAGTGCATAACTTAGATCCTAGGTCCCATGATACAGAGGTAACACCTCGGGTGTGCCGGCTGGTTTATGCTTTGCGTGAGGGGATAGTGGTTGATGCGGCTACTATTATTTCTGATAGAATGCACGGCTTTTCAATGAAGGATTAGGGATATGTTGGATTTCCCTGGGTGATCCATAAGCTGTGTACGACTGCTGGTGTCTATTTTAGGGAGGATGTGCGCGCGCTGAGGAGGACTCCTCGGATGACTTGGTCCACTTGGGACCATTTCTTATCTTTAGAAAGAAAGGCATTGCGCGATGTAGGACACCCGGGAGGTAATGCACCTCCCACACCACCCCCAGTTTTTAAGCCACCACCCGCAGTTGAGGCTGGCCCCTCCTCCCCTCCGGTTTCACAACCGGGAGGCATGGATGAGATGATGCGCATGATGCAGTCCCTGATGGCGGGACAAACAGAGTTGAGGGGTGGCCAGGCTAGGATTTTACAGAGGCAGGATCGCATTTTGTGACGCCAGGCCCAGACAGCTGAATTGTGGCGCCGAGAGATGCGCTGGAACCAAGACCGGGATGCGTACATGAGGGATTGGAGAAAGTCTCACGGGTTGCCGTTTGCTTTTCCTCCTTATACGGAGGAGGATTTTGGGCTTTTGGACGATGAATCGTCTCATGAGATGGACGAGGATTTCCATTGAGGAGTGATTGTTGTGCTATAGTTTTAGTTGGTAGTTTTAGGTGTCGTTAGGTTCTTAGGTTAGGTAGTCGTTGTCGGATTAGAGCTTCTTATAATTGTTGACTAATGCGGTGCTGCAAGCGCCATTTTTAGTAACATGTGTGCAGGTACATAAGTTTGGGGGAGTTCGCTTCCTGGTTCATCATGTGGATACTGCACTACAAAGGGAAGTCTATATTCTTTGTTTTACTTTTCTTTCTTTTCTTTTGTTTATTTTGTTGTCGAGTGTCTAGTTGCTTGAGGACAAGCCACAAACCAAGTTTGGGGGAGTGGTACAAAAACTCAAAAAGAAAAGAAAAGAATAATTTGTCCCCAAATTTTGGTGTTAGTTAGTGTCCTAGGTAGAGGTAGATGATTTTTCTGCTTAGTGTTGTTTTCCTAATAATAAATGTTGTTGCTGGTTTAGGATTAGACTTTATGACTGTTGATACTTAATTGATTGAGCTGTGATTCTTTTGAAAACTGGTTATTTTGACAAATTGTTTGGAAACTCTGGAATAGTGAATGGATCGTTAGCCTAGTGAGAATTTGGGCCTATAATTGAAAGGGGTATGAATTTCAATTTGTAGTAATTATATGATGAAACCCCTTATTATTTCTTAAGTGTGTTCACTTTGATATTGTGTCTAGAACTTGACTTGTGACCGGCTTGAAATTGATAATTGTCTACATGCATAAAAATGATAAAGGCACCTAGGTTTGTGTTTTTCGTGGCCTTCAACTATTTGAATGACATTAATATCCCTTAGTTGCCCAATTTGAGCTTTTGAAGTTGAATGAGTTTCTTTGGTACCATGCATAATTTGAATAATTTTTTTGAAGTACCTTTGGAATTTGTAATGGAGCAATTAAGAGGAATGTTGTGAAAAAGCTAAAGTGAAAGTGTGAAAAAAAAAATAAATGACATGAGTTCTACTTCTCTTCTAAAAGTAAATAAAGAGAAACAGAAAAAAAAAATAAAAGAAGAAGAGAGTAGAATGAATGAAATGAAAAAGAAACAAAAAGATAAGAAAGGGTGTTTGAATTGGAGTGAGATGTGATTAATTGTTATATTTAGTTGCTCCGTTCATGAATTTTAAAGGGAATTTTTCTGATTGCATTGATTAGCATTGATTAAGCCCTTTGTACATCCATTCTTTCTTTATCCCACCTTCATCTTTTAGCCATCCTCGTTACAACCTGAACTAAGACCTCTTGATTTGTGCATGTAGTCAATGATTTCAGTGGAGATTTGGTCTATAGTCAAGAATATGGTACAAATTGTCATTGGATGGACTTGAGTGCATTGAATGAACTTACCCTTATACACTTGAGAGAGATACACTAAGAGGTTGAGAGAGTTCGCTTCTTTAGTTTCCTTGGAGTTTGTTATTCTAACCTGGTTTTTCTATTTTTTTTATTTTACAAGTTTTATTTTCATAGTTTTTGGTCCCTATATTAATTGTTTGACTTGGTTCCCTTTTGAATTTTGTCCTCAAACTTTCTGTGATTAGTTTTCATGATTTTAGGGTGATGAAAAAAATAAAGGAAAAAATTTAAAAAATAAAAAAATTTTGTTGCCTATTTTGGTCATGCTTATCTGTTACAGTTTGCTATGGTTGATGGTGTTCTGTTTAGTGCATGACTAGGGGTAACCCAAGCTACTTGCATCCTTACAACCCTGAAATTGATAGGACTTATCACATATTAGTTAGACAAAATAGGAACCGGACATTAGGTAGTGAGTCAGAGTCATCTTATAGTCCATCTGATACTGCTTCTGTTTCTGCTTACTCTATTCCTTCTACTTTTGTTCAATCTGATTCTGTACATTGTGATAACATGGCTCAACCCCCACCAAGGGAAAGGACACTTAGGGAGCTGGCTGCACCTGACTTCACTATTGAAGACTCGTGTATCTGGTATCCTGATGAGGAAGTTCCTTTTGAGCTTAGAACAGGACTAATCCATTTGCTGCCCAAGTTTCGTGGTCTTGCAGGTGAGGATCCTTATAAGCATCTCAAGAAATTCCATATAGTGTGCACCACAATGAAACCACATGATGTGCAAGAGGATCATGTCTGTCTCAGAGCATTCCCACATTCCTTAGAGGGTCTGGCGCAGGATTGGTTATCTGACTTGGCCCCTGGTTACATCACAAGCTGGGATGACTTGAAGAGGGCATTTCTGGAAAAATTGTTCCCTGCAAACAGAACCACTACAATCAGAAAGGAAATCTCTAGTATCAGGCAACAACATGGAGAGAGTCTCTATGAATATTGGGAGAGATTCATGAGGTTGTGTGCTTCCTGCCCCCACCATCAGATCTCATAGCAGCTGCTTATTCAATATTTCTATGAAGGTCTCAACTTTATGGAGAGAAACATGGTAGATGCTGCAAGTGGTGGTACATTGGGAGATATGACACCCTTACAATCCAAGAGCAAAATTGAGAAGATGGCTTCCAACTGTCAGCAATTCCATGTAAGAAGCAACAGTGATGCAATAGTTGTGAGGGAGGTAAATGATGTTGGTGCAGACTCGGGCAAGGTTGAGAAGCTTGAGCAAAAAATTGATTCTCTTACAACATTGGTCACACAATTGGCTGTTGATCAGAAAAAGATGGTACTTCCTGCTAGAGTGTGTGGCATATTCACATCCATTGAGCACCCCACAAACGCATGCCCTTCCCTTCAGCAGCAACAACCGATGACCAGTGGTGACCAACCCGGGTCCTATGCGGCAAACATATATAATGATTGAGGCCCACAACAGCACAATCATGACCTCTCTTCCAATAGATACAACCCTGGATGGAGGAACCATCCTAACCTGAAGTGGTATGATCAATGTAATATCCTGATTTTTCTTTTGTATTATAAATTTTGAGTTTTATCAATTTAATGTTTAATGCTTGAAATTAATCATTAGAGCGTTGAACATTTCCTTAAAATATCATATGGTATTCACGAAAGTATATTTTATTTATATATTTTAAAGTAAATTCATTTAAAGCAATTACCCCATTTAATAATTACACTTTCTACACTTTACTTTGATTTTGATATAGTCCATATTGAAGTATTTTAATAACTCTAAGTTTCAAACCTTATGGTTTTGTATACTTATTTATTTAATATTTAACTTGCATTAGTACTTATTTTAAATAAATAAAAATGAAAATAATTAAGTGTAATATGTGTGATATGCTAAAGTGGGGGGGGGGGGTGAAACCCTAATGTTGAGTTCAGCCGCCACCCTCCCCCAATGTCTCTCTCCCTCTCGTCCACTTTTCCCTCTCCGGCGCCGGTTCTCCCAGTCGCTTTCTCTCTCCGGCGCTTCCTTTCTCTCTTCTTCCTTGGTTCGTGATGCCGCCACCGTTCGACCTCCCTCCCTCTCAAATCGCGACTTCAATTGCGAACCCCATCGCTGTCCTCTTCTCTCCTCCCATCGCGAAGCCATCAACCCAAGTCGCGCCTCCGTTCCACTTTCCTTTTGCCATTGTCATGAAGATCACGATCAACTCTTTTCCTTCCTTGATTCTCGTTGCTAGTGCCGGTCTTGGAGTTTGCTGTCGCCGGGTTTGCTGCCGCCGTCGCTGTGCCGCCGCGTGGATGAAGCCGCAGGCGTACTGCTGCTGTTGCGGTGTACTGCTTTGCTGAGGAAGGTTTGGGTTGAACTGGGTTAGCCATAAACCGAGTTAGACCAGCCTTGTATAGTTTTGGATCGGGCTGGTCCGTCATGAACTGGGTCTGAACCCCTTTTGCTGCACCATGAACCAAAAATCAAGGGTAAACCCATTATACCTTTGTATTCCTCTTCTGTATTATGTTTTATTAATGTTGATATTAGTAATAGTTTTACAATGATGAATTGTTTTGGACAGTATTATTGTTTTGGGGAAAATAAATGATATTATGGGTTATATTAATGTTAAATATTTTGGTGATGATAACGATTTTGATTTATTACTTCGATTTGTATAAATTCGGATTACTCGTTATGCCGAACGATTACTTTTAAAAGTATTTTGTTAAAGGTGTTATGTCCCTAAGTAATTGAGTTATTGTTTAGTGAGGTTGAATTGTCCCTGAACTAAACAATACACCAGTTAATTAGGAACCCGATATATTTTGGCATACGCTAATTCGGGATAAAGGCTTGAACTTTAATTTCGAATTGAAAGGAAGTGTAAATGCTTGAACGTTAGAAATGTGACTTTTACTTATTTTAAATCGAGGGCAATTCCTTTTAATTCGGAATTAATAATGCCAAGTACATTAGCATTTGATTTTGTGAGTTATTATTAAAGTTACGTGATTTTGGTTTGTTTTGAAAGATTATATTAGTTTTGAAAGTTAAGGCGTTTTCAATAAGGAACCGTACTATTTAATTAAGAATGCAATGGTTCTAAGTTTAATTTCCATTTAACTTGGGTTTATGAATTACGTTCAAACAATCTTTTGATTTGATAATCTGTCAAAATATGATATGTTGATATTTATCAGTTTGGTGATTTCGAAGAAGTTTGTTTTGATTTCCATATATAAACTCCCTATCACGTAAAGTTTGAAAATATTTGTTTTAAATATGTTTTTGACGTGTTTCCACCTTGAGATTAGCTTGCTAACTTATATTAAAATCTGTTCTTGAGAACATCAAAGGACCCCTCTTTTGTTAATCTACTTCACGTGTAAGGAAAAAATATATTTTTATAACGTATTGAATCAAACCACAAATCCAATGCCGATATTGGTTTAGTAAATAAAAGCGTCTGTGTGGTTGTTTATCTATCGTCTATGAGTAGGCCTTGGTGCATTATATTGATTTTATATATTATGATTAGACGACGAAGGAGCTTGAGAACTTGTCACCACGCGTAAGCAATGGGCTAGGATACTCTTGGACAGTGTCGCACAAAAAGGAGCGTGTCTTTGGAAAAGCCAGGTAAGGGAGTGGATATAGTGAGCATTGGTTTGTTCTAGGGAATAGGTTCAAATTAGTTCATAAGAGCTTGCTAGGATTTATATGTTTATTTTGGTGTTATTAAATCCCTAGGCTAGTGAAGGACTAGAATCTTCTGATTTAGGTAAAGAGATAAAAACAAACTTTGAGAATGCATAGAAATTGGTATGTGTTGATGCTAAATGTGCTTGATGATAAATGTTTGTCGTGTAGGTGTATACTTGATGATGTGAGTTCTTGAATGCAACATGAAATTATGTGTATGCTTGGAAATCCTGTTTTTATGTTTATGATTTGATTTGATATCGTCAATGATTATGTAGTTGGTGATAAATGACTGGAATGTAATTAAATGGAATTATAAAGATGATTGAAGTTGCAGCTATGATTGATCCTTGTGATACACCGACCCATTAGGTGCCCTGTTAGGTGACAAGTTACCCATTAGGCACAAGTTACCCAATCCAGGTGAAAGTTACCTATTAGGTCCCGTAAATGCCCCGTTAGGCGGGTGTATCCAATGGATCAATCATGCTGCACAATAATAAAAGTTTTGAAAATAGAAAAGGTGAATGTGATGGTAAAAGAGTTGAGATGTTGCTTTTAGTCCTAATGGGTGTCAACCGTGGCCTAATAGGTGGAAAGTTACCTGGATTGGGTGAAAGTCCTAGTGGGTGTGAAATGCCTAACAGGTGCGCTAATCCCTAATGGTAAAGAAAAGATAAAATGATTTAAAGGATGATGAGATGTGTGTGTTGTCCTCTGACCGTGAGGAGACATACGATGTTATTTGGGTATGTTAGCCTCTGATTGTGAGGTGACATACGGTGTATGATTTCGAAAGAGTGTATGACTTATGGTTATGAGTTGAAAACTGATAATATGAGTAAGTGCAGGTAATGAAAATGGAGATAAAAAGATGAAAGAAGGAACAAGATGATAAATAACGAGAAATATAAATGAAATATGAAATGGATTGCCATGTTGTGAATGCATGATATTTGTCTGTGGATAAATTGTGCTATATGATTTAATTGATAATTGTGTCTGACTTAGTGGGTAATTATGTCTAATGAGAAACTGCTTTCCTATGTCATGTGCAATGCTCACTCCCTTACTATCCTTCACAGATACAGAGATTGAGGTTGCACTATTACTGGCCGAGCAGGAGTGCACTCCACACCGTGGAGTGTAATTTAGTTTAGAGTGTATTATGGTCATTTTATTATAATTAATCTATTTTGGGTTTTTTGAAATAATCTAATCACTGTATGCCCGAGTTTGTTATATGTCGTTGTTAGGGCTGGTAAAGTTAATTATTATATTTAGAAGTTGAAATGTTTTTCTGAATTGTACTGGTTTGACAGGTGAAAATTCTAAATTTTTGGGAAGTCCGGTAAACAGAGGAAACTCTGTCGGATTTTCATTAAGTTTTAAAACGAAACTTTCAAGTCCTAAGTAAAAATCAACTTAATTATTAGTAATTAAACTATATAATTGTGAGGGTGTTACATTATGGTATCAGAGCAGTTTTTCCTCGGCCTTGGAGTTTGGACTCACAACTCCTATGGTTTACTCACCAAGCGAGTAACGTTAGATGCCTAAGTTAGTTAGATTAGGGATTTGAATTTAGGAGACTTAGTATCACATTTCAAATTTATAATTGAATTCTTAGTGTTGTTCCGGATTTTGTAAAGTGCCCGAATCCAATATTCTTAACTGTTGTATTGTCATACTTGGAAAACGTGTAATTGTCAAGACTAAGGGCAATGAAAGACCCCAACAGGCTAGGGCATGCTAGCTGCCACCCCAACGGGAAGGATTAACCCTTAGTATTGAATCAAGAGCCCAAATTCCTATGGTGACAATTTAGATAAAATAATTCCAATGGCATTTATATACATTTAAAACCGTGAATTAAGTCGTGTCACTCTCCTCAATCATGATTTTGTTTCTGTTGTGCAGAACCTTAACATTGGTTTAGCGTCTTGAACGTTTATTTCTTCGTTCAAATCTTGACCTCTTAGATATTAATTGTTGAATCTAGAATTCATTCTCCTGCGAATATCAATCGATTGTGAAAGATTTTTTATTAATGCGTGATGCACTTGCTAATGTACAACTTCTTGAGTACGTTGCATCCGTCATTCTCATTTCTATGCGAACACTTGAATTCTAAACCAAAAACTTACCTATTCTTGTTCTTGCATGGGTTGGATCTTACATACACCCATGGCCTTTTGATATCGAATAGAATTCCTTTATTGTCATCGATGATTGAATTTCTATTCTTAATGAATAAGATTCCTTGTGGTTCAAACGTAATTGGAGAGTCGTTAGTTCTTCCTTTAATCACGTCTTAGCTATGAAGGCATAATGCAGTTGCAACTTGACAAGTTGACCCTTGAACTTGTCTTGGTAAAGTAATCCTTATCCTCTCTTATACGCCAATAAATTCAATTGCTTGGTGATTCTTTTCAACTCCAATGGCATCGTGATTGTCATAGACTCGATTTGTCTCTTGCAAAGTTTAAAATACATACTTTCTAGTTTGAATACGCTCCAAGTAACATGCAACCCTTTTCGTATGACCTATGACTGCATGAGCATGCTTATTTCGGGTCATGACTCTAACACTTTTGATAGTGGTGACTGAGACCTTGTCCTTACTCTTTAATACTTTGAAAATTATTTTTGATAATCTCCTGATTTGTCTAATCCTTAGATTTGATTGACACTTTCCTGAGTCTACTACATCACGTCTCTCTAATGTGTAGTCAACAAACATTCTTATCCTATCTAGAATAAGGTTGTCGTCCAAGAAAATCGATGTCCCATGTTATCGTTCTATTGTCTAATTGGCGATCCGAGACGATCAATTACCTTGTTCCTTGATGGATTGCTTTGGATTTCGCCTTACTTGATTAATTATTCTATACCTTGTGAAGAGTTTAATTAGCAAATATGTGGAGTTCGAAATGGGGATGAAGTTTGCCTCAGCTTATGAGTTCTACTAAGCACCTTGTATGCTGTATTTGTCTATGTCTATTGGAATGATGGTCAGGTGTTCCTAAATCCTAACTTTACGATTTACGCTAATCAAATTTCGAGGACGAAATTTCTTTTAGGGGGGGAAGGATTGTAATATCCTGATTTTTCTTTTGTATTATAAATTTTGAGTTTTATAAATTTAATGTTTAATGCTTGAAATTAATCATTAGAGCGTTGAACATTTCCTTAAAATATCATACGGTATTCACGAAAGTATATTTTATTTATATATTTTAAAGTAAATTCATTTAAAGCAATTACCCCATTTAATAATTACACTTTCTACACTTTACTTTGATTTTGATATAGTCCATATTGAAGTATTTTAATAACTCTAAGTTTCAAACCTTATGGTTTTGTATACTTATTTATTTAATATTTAACTTGCATTAGTACTTATTTTAAATAAATAAAAATGAAAATAATTAAGTGTAATATGTGTGATATGCTAAAGTGGGGGGGGGGTGAAACCCTAATGTTGAGTTCCGCCGCCACCCTCCCCCAATGTCTCTCTCCCTCTCGTCCACTTTTCTCTCTCCGGCGCCGGTTCTCCCAGCCGCTTTCTCTCTCCGGCGCTTCCTTTCTCTCTTCTTCCTTGGTTCGTGATGTCGCCACCGTTCGACTTCCCTCCCTCTCAAATCGCGACTTCAATTGCGAACCCCATCGCTGTCCTCTTCTCTCCTCCCATCGCGAAGCCATCAACCCATGTCGCGCCTCCGTTCCACTTTCCTTTTGCCATTGTCATGAAGATCACGATCAACTCTTTTCCTTCCTTGATTCTCGTTGCTAGTGTCGGTCTTGGAGGTTGCTGTCGCCGGGTTTGCTGCCGCCTCGTTGATGAAGCTGCAGGCGTACTGCTGCTGTTGCGGTGTACTGCTTTGCTGAGGAAGGTTTGGATTGAACCGGGTTAGCCATAAACCGAGTTAGACCAGCCTTGTATAGTTTTGGATCGGGCTGGTCCGTCATGAACTGGGTCTGAACCCCTTTTGCTGCACCATGAACCAAAAATCAAGGGTAAACCCATTATACCTTTGTATTCCTCTTCTGTATTATGTTTTATTAATGTTCATATTAGTAATAGTTTTACAATGATGAATTGTTTTGGACAGTATTATTGTTTTGGGGAAAATAAATGATATTATGGGTTATATTAATGTTAAATATTTTGGTGATGATAACGATTTTGATTTATTACTTTGATTTGTATAAATTCGGATTACTCGTTATGCCGAACGATTAGTTTTAAAAGTATTTTGTTAAAGGTGTTATGTCCCTAAGTAATTGAGTTATTGTTTAGTGAGGTAGAATTGTCCCTAAACTAAACAATACACTAGTTAATTAGGAACCCGATATATTTGGCATACGCTAATTCGGGATAAAGGCTTGAACTTTAATTTCGAATTGAAAGGAAGTGTAAATGCTTGAACGTTAGAAATGTGACTTTTACTTATTTTAAATCGAGGGCAATTCCTTTTAATTCGGAATTAATAATGCCAAGTACATTAGAATTTGATTCTGTGAGTTATTATTAAAGTTACGTGATTTTGGTTTGTTTTGAAAGATTATATTAGTTTTGAAAGTTAAGTCGTTTTCAATAAGGAACCGTACTATTTTATTAAGAATGCAATGGTTCTAAGTTTAATTTCCATTTAACTTGGGTTTATGAATTACGTTCAAACAATCTTTTGATTTGATAATCTGTCAAAATATGATATGTTGATATTTATCAGTTTGGTGATTTCGAAGAAGTTTGTTTTGATTTCCATATATAAACTCCCTATCACGTAAAGTTTGAAAATATTTGTTTTAAATATGTTTTTGACGTGTTTCCACCTTGAGATTAGCTTGCTAACTTATATTAAAATCTGTTCTTGAGAACATCAAAGGACCCCTCTTTTGTTAATCTACTTCACGTGTAAGGAAAAAATATATTTTTATAACGTATTGAATCAAACCACAAATCCAATGCCGATATTGGTTTAGTAAATAAAAGCGTCTGTGTGGTTGTTTATCTATCGTCTATGAGTAGGCCTTGGTGCATTATATTGATTTTATATATTATGATTAGACGACGAAGGAGCTTGAGAACTTGTCACCACGCGTAAGCAATGGGCTAGGATACTCTTGGACAGTGTCGCACAAAAAGGAGCGTGTCTTTGGAAAAGCCAGGTAAGGGAGTGGATATAGTGAGCATTGGTTTGTTCTAGGGAATAGGTTCAAATTAGTTCATAAGAGCTTGCTAGGATTTATATGTTTATTTTGGTGTTATTAAATCCCTAGGCTAGTGAAGGACTAGAATCTTCTGATTTAGGTAAAGAGATAAAAACAAACTTTGAGAATGCATAGAAATTGGTATGTGTTGATGCTAAATGTGCTTGATGATAAATGTTTGTCGTGTAGGTGTATACTTGATGATGTGAGTTCTTGAATGCAACATGAAATTATGTGTATGCTTGGAAATCCTGTTTTTATGTTTATGATTTGATTTGATATCGTCAATGATTATGTAGTTGGTGATAAATGACTGGAATGTAATTAAATGGAATTATAAAGATGATTGAAGTTGCAGCTATGATTGATCCTTGTGATACACCGACCCATTAGGTGCCCTGTTAGGTGACAAGTTACCCATTAGGCACAAGTTACCCAATCCAGGTGAAAGTTACCTATTAGGTCCCGTAAATGCCCCGTTAGGCGGGTGTATCCAATGGATCAATCATGCTGCACAATAATAAAAGTTTTGAAAATAGAAAAGGTGAATGTGATGGTAAAAGAGTTGAGATGTTGCTTTTAGTCCTAATGGGTGTCAACCGTGGCCTAATAGGTGGAAAGTTACCTGGATTGGGTGAAAGTCCTAGTGGGTGTGAAATGCCTAACAGGTGCGCTAATCCCTAATGGTAAAGAAAAGATAAAATGATTTAAAGGATGATGAGATGTGTGTGTTGTCCTCTGACCGTGAGGAGACATACGATGTTATTTGGGTATGTTAGCCTCTGATTGTGAGGTGACATACGGTGTATGATTTCGAAAGAGTGTATGACTTATGGTTATGAGTTGAAAACTGATAATATGAGTAAGTGCAGGTAATGAAAATGGAGATAAAAAGATGAAAGATGGAACAAGATGATAAATAACGAGAAATATAAATGAAATCTGAAATGGATTGCCATGTTGTGAATGCATGATATTTGTCTGTGGATAAATTGTGCTATATGATTTAATTGATAATTGTGTCTGACTTAGTGGGTAATTATGTCTAATGAGAAACTGCTTTCCTATTTCATGTGCAATGCTCACTCCCTTACTATCCTTCACAGGTACAGAGATTGAGGTTGCACTATTACTGGCCGAGCAGGAGTGCACTCCACACCGTGGAGTGTAATTTAGTTTAGAGTGTATTATGGTCATTTTATTATAATTAATCTATTTTGGGTTTTTTGAAATAATCTAATCACTATAAGCCCGAGTTTGTTATATGTCGTTGTTAGGGCTGGTAAAGTTAATTATTATATTTAGAAGTTGAAATGTTTTTCTGAATTGTACTGGTTTGACAGGTGAAAATTCTAAATTTTTGGGAAGTCCGGTAAACAGAGGAAATTCTGTCGGATTTTCATTAAGTTTTAAAACGAAATTTCCAAGTCCTAAGTAAAAATCAACTTAATTATTAGTGATTAAACTATATAATTGTGAGGGTGTTACAATCAACAACAGAAACCTCCTCCTAATGTTCCATTTCAGAACACCGCTGGACCGAGTAGACCACCATATGTACCTCCTCCAATCCAGCAGCAAAGGCAACAACAGCAGCACCAGCAAGTGGTTCATCCTGCACCATCAGCCCCTCCATCCAACCAACCTACCTTGGAGGAGTTGGTGAGGCATATGGCCATGCAAAACCTCCAATTTCAACAAGAGACTAGAGCATCCATTCAGAGACAAGAGGCATCCATTCAGACTTTGACAAATCAGATGGGTCAAATGGAAACTTCTCTCAACAACTTGCAATCTCAAAATTCTGACAAGTTGCCCTCCCAAACAGTGATCAACCCTCAGAATCAGAATGTGAGTGCCATCAACCTGAGGTCAGGGAAGCAGATTGTCACACCCACACCACAACCTCACCTCAACAATGATGCTTTAGCTTCCTCTAAAGGGAAGAGCCAAGTGGTAGAGGAAGGTGAGCATGCTAGCATCAAGGAGAATCATCCAACTCAACCTTCCTCAACTTCAACCACAAGCCATGTTGTTGTCTTACAACCTCCTCTCGTTCCTCTTCCATTCCCACCAAGAGTGCCTCAAAACAAAAGGGTGGAAGAGGTGGACAAGGATATTCTTGACACATTCAGGAAGGTGGAAGTCAACATACCCCTTCTTGATGCAGTAAAACAAATTCCAAGGTATGCGAAGTTCCTTAAGGAGTTGTGCACTCATAAGAGAAGACTCAAGGGCAATGAGAGGATAAGTATGGGAAGGAATGTCTCTGCTCTCATAGTTCCATCTATTATGCAGGCATCGTCATTGGACCTGAAGCCCCTCCCTCCTCATCTCAAATATGCTTACTTGGAGGATGAGCAGAAACTCCAAGTGATCATCTCTACCTCACTTTCTGTTGATCAAGAGGAGAAACTACTGGATGTGATAAGAAAGAACAAGAGGACAATTGGATGGACTTTAGCGGATATTCCTGGAATTAGCCCCTCCATGTGCATGCACCGCATTTTGTTGGAGGATGGGGCTAAACCAGTGAGACAACCCCAAAGGCGGTTGAACCCCCAGATTCTTGATGTGGTTAAGAAAGAGGTCACCAATCTGCTCCAAGTGGGTATCATCTACCCAATTTCAGATAGCACTTGGGTGAGCCCGGTGCAAGTTGTCCCCAAGAAGTCTGGTGTCACAGTTGTCAAAAATGAGAAGGATGAGCTCATTCCTACTAGGGTGCAAAACAATTGGAAAGTCTGCATTGATTACAGAAAGCTCAACCAGGCGACTCGCAAAGATCATTTCCCTCTCCTCTTCATTGATCAGATGTTGGAGCACCTGGCAGGTAAATCTCATTATTGCTTCTTAGATGGTTTCTCTGGTTATTTTCAAATTTGCATTGCACCAGAGGACCAACATAAGACCACATTTACCTGTCCTTTTGGCACATTTGCATATAGGAAGATGCCTTTTGGCCTATGCAATGCTCTTGCCACATTTCAAAGATGTATGATGAGTATTTTTGCTGACTTGCTCAAGCATTGCATAGAGGTCTTCATGGATGATTTTAGTGTTTATGGCTCCTCATTTGATGCATGTCTTGATAATTTGACTAAGGTGCTTAAAATGTGCATTGAGACTAACCTTGTCTTGAATTTTGAAAAATTCCACTTCATGGTAGAACAAGGTATAGTCTTAGGGAACATTGTTTTGCACAAGGGCATGGAAGTAGATCCTGCTAAATTGCATGTTATTTCACACCTCCCTTACCCCTCTTGTGTGCGAGAGGTTCGTTCCTTTTTAGGTCATGCAGGATTTTAACGCAGGTTCATTCAAAACTTCAGCAACATTGCCCTTCATCTATCCAATCTGCTTCAAAAGGATGCCCCATGGGAATTTGGAGACCAATGCAAGAGGGCATTTGATGAATTGAAGAAAGCACTGACCACCACCCCCATCATCCAACCACCTGATTGGACCCTCCCATTTGAGCTCATGACTGATGCTTCAAATTATGCTTTGGGAGCAGTTCTCTCCCAAAGGGTTGGTAGGTTGTCGCATGTGATTTATTATGCTTCTAGGACTTTAGATGCAGCACAGGTTAATTACACAAAAACTGAAAAAGAACTTTTGGCTATTGTTTTTGCACTTGACAAGTTTAGATCATATTTGCTTGGTTCTAAGGTTGTAGTGTACACTGATCATGCTGCTCTGAAGTATCTTTTGAAAAAGACAGATTCCAAACCTAGGTTGATTAGGTGGATGTTGCTCCTCCAGGAGTTTGATCTTGAGATTCAGGATCGGAGTGGTGCGCATAACCTTGTCATAGTCCACTTGAGCAGGATAGAGAGAGAGGATGATGCATTTCCTATCCGGGATGACTTCCCGGATGAGCAGCTTTTATCTGTACATGTTTCCCATCCCCCTCCCCAAACTCCTTGGTTTGATGACATCATTAATTATCTGGTTGCTTCTGTTTTTCCTACCTTGGCATCCAAAGCTCAAAGAGACAAATTAAAGAGTGATGCCAAGTATTATGTATGGGAGGACCCCTATTTGTGGCATTTTTGCAGTGATCAGGTCATTAGCAGGTGCATTCCAGATCATGAGATCCAATCGGTTCTCCAGTTTTGCGATGCTTCACTAGTTGGAGGCTGTAACACCCCAATTTTCATAATATAAAATGTTCGGAGATAAAAATTTTGGAAATCGATTATGAACTTTTAATAGTTATTTTATTAAATAGAAAACCATGAATCAGAGTTTAAACAAAGCGGATGACGTTAAAAATTACAATTTACAAATTATGTTTATACAAAATGTGGGGTACCAATACGATACAGGATATATATATATATACAAAATAAATTTCCTTTCTTCCGACTTGTTCCGTTGCGCACTCTGATCTCCAAGCATCTTGAATGTGTACCTAAATTGTTATCCACTAAGGGTGAGATCTTTCACAACACAGTGAATTAAAAGGATAGTATACAATTCATAATAAAGACATAAGAATAATAATCCAATTAAAGATAGCGGAAACAACATCCTATCACACACACAATTCCCTTTTTATTCATAATTATTTTAGACTCCCATTATCCATTTTAATCCACTGCTCGTTTCCAACACTTTATCTCTTAACCATTTGCACCTTTCATTCTCTTTATTCCCTTAACTATATATATATATATATATATATATATATATTAATCCACAATCCACTTTCAGTCTCACCATTTAACAATTAAACATTAAATCACAGTTAGAACATATAGCACTTAGGTTGTTCAATAATCAATCTATAATCAATAACAAACAACAAATCGACAGAGAAGCAACAACCAGTCGACATACACAGGTATGTCTCAGAGTGCAGTAAAATAAATCATCTCCCTAGGGTTCTTCACTTCCTACTTTACCAATTTATCGAAGAGTCACTTAATATAAAAATTTATAAAAAAATGTCACAGTTAAGAAAATACAAGAACAACTCTAACCAATTACTTATTGCTACCTACACTCTAATTTAATTATTAATCCCAAATCCTATTATAAATTCCAACTATCCCTAACTCAAAGTGAGGAAAGAGTCCCCCCTTACCGGTTGAAGAGTAGAGGAGAAGGAGAGAGAGAGAGAGAGCGCTCCACCAAGCCCTAGGGACAAGCTCCTAAGCTCCTAGTTCCTTGCTCCAAGACCAATTCTTAGCTCCCTTGATGATTGCCCAAAGAAAAGAGAAGGATTGAGGGAGTTAGGGTTTTGAATTGGGAATTGGGGATTTGAGAGATTGAGAATGAAATTGGGGTTTTTGTTGATAGAAATTCATGGGGAGATGGGAAATGATTATGGGGTGGTGGATTGAAGTTATTTGGTGCTAATTTGGTGATTGAGAAGGATTGGGGAAGAGAGGAGAAGAAGAACTCGAATGGGGAAAAGAAACAATGGCTGCCACACACTAAAAATCGTGTTTTTAAGTCTGATCAGAGTAGGTTAATCGATTAACCACTTTGGTTAATCGATTAACTCGCTTAATTTACAAAGGGGCTAATCGATTAACTCATGTGTTAATCGAGTAAGGCCGAAGGTATCCAAAGATCTACTCGATTAAGCTATGCCTTAATCGATTAATGTCGAAGGGTGCTCAAAATTTAATCGATTAACAGACCCATTAATCGATTAATGCACTACTTTTTCCTTTCTTTCAAGCCTTCTTAGAGTTCTAAGCCGATCCTAATGCAGCGTAACTTGTCCTATCATAATACCACTATCTAAACACCTTCTAAACACCTCCTAACACACACAAAACATCACAATCATAAATCACAACAATAAACACACAATTCACATACACGAAAAGACGAACGAATCGACACTCCGAAATCTAGACTTAGCCTATTCTTAAACACTCGATCTAACTAGATCGATCTAAGCTATGTTCTATAACCACTCAACCCTAAACCAACTACTCTCGAGGCATAATCAATAGGATCTTATCGATCCCGATTGCCTCACACATTCACTAAGTTCCGGAACTCCATCGAAACATGTATTCGAGGGAATTCTCCGCACATAGACCTTAAAGTCTACCCTTTAACTCGAGGCTCTATCCTAGGATCCTTATCCACTCACTCTATCGAGATCAACACACTAAAAGCACCTACGTGGGCTATGGAACACCCTAAGCTCCGAACTTACACAAACTTACTTACTCGACCACAACCGCACCAATCCAGAATCTAGACCGATTACTCTTCAATTGCAACCAACGACCCTAGGACACTTCCCTGTCTAAACCTAACGATGTGACCACATAACGAATACACTCATCCATACAAGGACACAAGCACAAATGCTATCACCTAGAATTGCACACAAGCACACACATACCACATAGACATATATATATATATGTATAAACATACATCCTAACCTACCCTAAATACACATACCTATACATACATACATATGAATATACACATACAAACACAAACACATACATATACGCGAGGATATAGTTACAAATACTAATATCTACGCAAAGATATATGTATACAAATATATACGTATACTAGGAAAACGTTTACAAACACTTATACATATACATATTTAGATTCAACATAATAATAATATACATATAAGAAAATAGTTGAAATTCATCTTTCGCGTGTAAATAAGATATTTATAATTATAATTATTAGGTTAATAAAATGAGGATGTTACAATTCTCCCCCACTTAAAAGAATTTCGTCCCCGAAATTTCTTCTTTGAAAAAAAAACATTTGAAAAGAGTTGGAGGGGGATTTCTGTAAAAATTGTTTTCTCAAAACCTTTTAAGATTAACAAAATACTTACAGTTTCAAAACCATTTAGTTTTCCATAGTAAAAATAAAGATTTCTCAGAATTTCTACAATCTTAAATTCTAGCCCTATGGGTGCTCCCCCACTTAAGCTTGGGTTGTCTTGGTAAACTCAGGTTCGGTGTAGAATGGTTCGACTCAACTGATTCTGACTTTGGTTTTACTTAGTAGGTGCTAAACTTTCCTCATTCTCAGGTACCCTAAAAGTTGTTTGGTTTTTAGCGAGACGAGGTAACCCTCTCATGGTTCACTTCTTCACTCATGCTTCCTCTTTCCAGAACTTGCATAAAAATCAATCAGAGATTCCCAGATGATTCTCATTCCATGGTTAGGTTCTAACTTCAAGGTACTTTCTAGTCTTGGTGATCTACAACTATGAAGGTTATGGTTTGCAACTTCATATCCTTTTGATTGGGTTCTTTTGTTTGGGGTAGGCATAGATACTCTTACTCACAGTTCCACTCCGGCAACCTAGGTTTGAAAATTCACTAACTATTTGGTCTCTCTTAAATCTCGGAAGAATTGGAGAGTACTAGGGTGCATTACTTAGGGGTTAGTCACGTGTTTGATTTGGGACTCAGGTTTTTGGTTTACTGTTTTCCCTTAGGGTACTCACTGGTCCATGGTAACCTAGAACACTTCCGGAATAGAGGACACAACTCTAATTCTTATGTGACAAGGCTCTAGGATACTTCACTCTATTTGGTTCCTTATTGAAAGGTCTTGATGGTTCTTTGGTTTCACAGTGTACTAAGTTGGTTAGTTTTGATTGGTGTTATGGTTCTCCTGTGGACTTTATGGGGGAAATTCAAATTGCAGAGCTTCCGAGAAATACCTTATAAAAATAAAGTAAAGAAAACAAAACTTTACACATAGGTGCATGAATATATTTATATATACAAACACAAATATGCCAGGAAAATATATATATATATATATATACATACATACAAGTACATCATAAGAGTATTACGCACACGCTATCATTCACATTTCCCCAAAACTTAGTTTGAAAACTCTTTCCAAAATAATTCAAGAAAACAATGGATATACATTTATACACAAACATAAACGTATAACGAAAATATAGATACGTATACATAAGCATATCCTGAAAATACATATACATATATATACCTATGTGTTAAAATTCCTATTTTAAAGGCTTAGTTTGAAAATCTTTTCAAAACCATTTCTAGAAAATACTTGGTAGACATACACACACACACACATATATATATATAGACACACTTAAACATAAATCAACTTAGTGTATCAACCTCCCGGTTGAACTTAGATCCCTGGTTCCGCTTAGATAAAATCCTTTGCTTTTCATAATTCTAATTATTACCTTTCGGGGTTTAAGTTCAACCGATCGAACTTCACACTTTGTTTCCGTTTAGTGTTGAAGTTATCGAACTCAATTTAGTCGTGAGAACCAATCATAAGTTTAATATAAAAATTGTCACGGTTTTCTTAGATTTTAATCTAACCGATGCCAACTGAGTTACTTGGTTAGATTAGAATCACGAAAATAAATTGTTTGATTTTTGTGGTTCCACTCCCAACCTTTCGTTCGTTTACTTTAACATTTACTTAGTCCATAATCAAATACATTTCGAGGACCTCTTGATTGAATTCGAACCGCTTTCCAACTTAGGCGAAAAGTTTCTTTTATTCTTTCAAATTTCCAATTGGAATAGTTGGGTGGTTCGAATCCGATCGATTAGTTCTCGATTTCTATTTCATTCCTGGTGTCATAACTATTTGAATCTAGATTAGCAATGGAATCGACCGTTAGCTTAATTTAAATCTTATTTTTCATTCTCTTGGATACTAATCTAATCGATGTGAACTTAGTCACTCGGTTGGATTAGGATCAAAGCTATGATTCGTTCAATTCGAACGGTTCCATTCCTAATCGCAATCCAATTACTTTGACACCGTACCATTTCAAAAACATACACTCAAAACATACACAATACACAGAGTCAAACAAAGAAAGAACAACAACAACAAACAATTAGGCACTAAGGTTCTATACACAGAAAATTGTTTACTGATTCATGGTAGTGCACAAACTCCTAGATTTCGACGACTTCACCTCCCAGTAAATGTAATGTCGGATTGGCCAATTCCCACACTACATTAAATCGGTGGTAGTAGCCCTCGCAATCCAATGAATTCCCGTACTACGATTTCAATTGCTTTGGCATTATTCGGATTTTCCCTTGTATAAAACTTTAACCTTTCCTTAGCCTAACACTTAAAGCACTTCTACTCTCCACTATTTATCTAATGTCACTTAGGTTTTTGGTTTGCAATGGGAAGCACTTACGACATTCAAGAATTTCCAAGTTTTCTTCGTTTATCACTTGTTAGTATTTCCCTTTGCAAACTTAAACTCATGCTCTACTCTCTTAACATAGAACACTCTATATGTATATATACTCACTCCTATGATAGCTATTCGTACACAATCTCCTCACCACAAGGCATCAACTAATATCGATCATGCGCAAAACAATATTCTAAGTACGATGCAAATGCAATGCTATGCGAATGCCATGCGATGCTAATGCAATGCAGAAACGATTCAATTTTCCTTTACTTTTCACTTTAAAACACTTTCACTTTTCATGCAATGCAATGCAATGCAACCTCACTTCTCCCTCTTGTACATTGTGCTTCACATTCTCCCCGAAGGAGGGTTCCTCACACAATGTACCAATTTTTTAACAATTTTTTTTAACTTTATAATTTTATTGACATTGTACTTCTCGTTCTCCCTGAAGGAGCGTTCCTCATACAATGCCCACTTTTTACTTTAAAAACTTTATTGGCATTGCGCTTCACATTCTCCCCGCAGGAGGGTTCCTCACGCAATGTCTACTTTTAACAATCTTGACTTTATGTGCATTGCACTTCACATTCTCCCCGCAGGAGGGTTCCTCATGCAATGCACCACTTTTAACAATTTTACCTTTTTAACCTTTTTATAACTATTCCCACTTTTCCTCACCCCACTTGCCCCTCCACTCTGGGGAAAACCGGCCAGGAGTAAGCATTTCTCAACCCCTAGTTGGGTGCTTCACCTCCACTTAGGAAGGTCCCTCGCTCACCCGCTTGCACAACACTTCACCTCCACTGCAGAAGGTCCATCATCCAATTTGGTTTGATTTTTCCAAATTGGCTTTAGCAGAAATCACCCTCACTGGCCAAAACGAGCCAAAGTGATGGAATTATCCCGGTTTGCGTGGAACCAACCCCCAATACGGGTAGCGAACCCATATCCTTTGCAGGATCAAAGTTCCCCAAGATAATCCCATAATTCACTCTTGCCCTCATCAATCGATAAACGACGTAAGTTTTCCCCGTACCTAAGGTCCACCTTTCTCCATGAATGCACGTGTTTCTAGTTCGTTTTAGGGGTAGTAATTATTCTTTCTTTATTTATATAGATTCATTGGGAGGGCTTTTCTAGCCTAAAATGCGTGGCTATATGATGCAACATTCACATTTAAAGATGCACACACTTATTCACAAACATTTAGAAACCAATATGCACATATGTTCCTAATTATGCCTAACAATTTCATCAAACATATGCGACAAACACTTAACATTAACACTTTTCACAAAACTCTATAAGTCTCACCTTTATTCAAGAAACTTGAGATTAGAGTGCTTGCAACGGAATCGGGATTACTTTCCCTCAGGTCGAAAGGAAGAACTGCTCTGATACCATATTGTAACACCCCAATTTTCATAATATAAAATGTTCGGAGATAAAGAATTTTGAAATCCATTATGAACTTTTAATAGTTATTTTATTAAATAGAAAACCATGAATCAGAGTTTAAACAAAGCGGATGACGTTAAAAATTACAATTTACAAATTATGTTTATACAAAATGTGGGGTACCAATACGATACAGGATATATATATACAAAATAAATTTCCTTTCTTCCAACTTGTTCCGTTGCGCACTCTGATCTCCAAGCATCTTGAATGTGTACCTAAATTGTTATCCACTAAGGGTGAGATCTTTCACAGCACAGTGAATTAAAAGGATAGTATACAATTCATAATAAAGACATAAGAATAATAATCCAATTAAAGATAGCGGCAACAACATCCTATCACACACACAATTCCCTTTTTATTCATAATTATTTTAGACTCCCATTATCCATTTTAATCCACTGCTCGTTTCCAACACTTTATCTCTTAACCATTTGCACCTTTCATTCTCTTTATTCCCTTAACTATATATATATATATATATATTAATCCACAATCCACTTTCAGTCTCACCATTTAACAATTAAACATTAAATCACAGTTAGAACATATAGCACTTATGTAACACCCCGATTTGGCAACTTGAAAACCACAACTGGAATAGTGAAAATGTGGGCCCAATTTTTTTTTTTAAAAAAAACGTGTTATACAAGATGAGAACAATTAGACTTTCCAAAACATAGTTGAATTTAAAACTCATGTTCTCACTTCGCATGCACCTTTCAAGTTCCAAACCGAGATGTCACAAGACACCGCACTTTGAAACTTGTTTTCAAAACCTTGTTTAAAACACGGCCCGTTTACTCCTTTCGAAACCTTAGTACTAAAATAAACTTTAATTGGGATTACAGCACTATAGAGCCAGGACTTTAAGTAACTTGCAATGGAAATACAAAACTCTGAGAGGGGATTACCTAACTTCTAGTCATCGCCACTAATGCTTCCGCCGCGCTACTCTGATTCTTGGGTCGTCACACCCTCGGGTCGCATGCAGCGTCATCCTCAGTAGTATTCCTTCAATGGAGATGCTCCTATCTCCCGAATAAGCTGGAACTTCTCTATGTTTTCCATCTGAGGCCATACAGAAATTTTCCGATTCCAAACAGACATATAGGAGAGAGTGAGCTACCCAAAACATGTAATGTCGACTATGTGGATTTACAATAGGCAATTTTTAAGATAACACAGTAAATAACAAACAGAACATCTAAACAAACACAATCATCATCATCACATAAACACCATCTCATCATTACTTCTCAAGACTCATTCCATACTCAACACTTCATACCATTTTCATTCTTTTCCTTTTCAATCTTTATGTGTATTAAGTCTTATCATCACAGTTCACTCAATGACTTGGGGAACCATCATTGAGGAAAAACGTCTCTCACGTCTACATCTCCTCGGTCATCCATCCACACCTAGTCGGAAGCAAACAGGAGTACAGGACCTTTACCGTGCGGGCACGACAGCTGTCACAACACAAATGGCCCCAGGCCAGGAGGACTCTGCCTCAATCAACTCACAATAAACATGGCACACTGCCTCGTAGTGGCAAACAAGATGCCCACTCCATTCCCTCTCATTGTTCTCGAATTGCCATAGGGGGCGACAGTACTAGTCTAGTCTCGAGTGCAGAACTCACCACGGCATAGGACCGGCCTGCCCGTACCACATGTGGAATTCGTTCCACCTAGAATTGCACTCAAGGCTTCTTGACGTATCACCGTCCTTACCCTCCCCTATTACAATCACAACCCGAATATCCGCAGATACTCCGGGGTATCTTCCTCTCCACTACTTCGATACGACACTCATACCTCACCGCGTTTGTATATGTCTTTTAGAGCCTTTTAAAGCTTAAGATTTTTAATCGGCTTCATCCTACTAGTCGGCTCGTCCTTGATGCATCCCTTCAACGAAGCCCGACCACTAATCGTTTGATCTCTTCCCCGATTAATCACATAACACTCCACATCTCATATCGCACCCGTTCTCATCTCATCGCATCACATTATTTCTCATCACAACTCATCAACTTTCTCAAGGCTCATTTCCTCATCTTTTTCAAAAACATTCTTTCACAAAACTTTTCAAAAGTATAATTTCAGAAAAACTTTCACTTCACCAAAACGTTCCCAAGAATATCATTTCAGAAATATTCTTTCACAAGACCTTCTCAAAATACGATTTTTCCCAAAAACTTTCACCAAAATCTATTTTCAAAAGACTTTCTCAAAAGGTTGTTCCAAAAAGCTTTTCTCAAAATATCATTTCGAAGACTTTATCAAAAGATTGTGTTCAAAAAATTTTATCCAAAATTATTCAAAAAGAAATTGTTTCATAAAACTCCTTTGAAAATATTGTTTCACACTTCTTCAAATACCTTTTCGAAAACCCTTTTCCAAAAATTTTCTTTCACAAACCTCTTCTCAAAAACCATTTTCAAAAATCGTATTTTTGGGTGAGTGTTAATGGAGGAGCAAGCTCAACTCAACACTAAGCTTCTTCCCAAAAATAAAGCTTGCTGGGCGCTAATGGAGGAGCAAGCTCAACTCAACACTAGTCCCAGACTAAAACCAGAAACAACCAGAGCCACATCACATCTCTCATCCACAATTCTTTCTCACTTCCATAATTCATACCCAGTCTCATCTCTTTGCTATTCCAACTGCTCGTCATTACTTCTCAATTATGCAACCTTCTTATCACTCTTTCTTTCAATTATCCTTTCTTACTTTCACAATTTATTTCTTATCCGCACATTATTCAACACACAATATTTCTCAAACGACAACATAATTACTTGATCAGTAAACGGATCACTTGTAAAGCAGGGTAAATAAGTAATTCAAACATAAACAATCAGGAAACGTAACATCATGCTTAATAAACCAATCTCAGTCGTTCGGGTGGATAGCCAAACACACAAACAAACAATTGCTATCACATACACCACTACGCTAAATGAGATTGGAGTCCAACCTTTGAGATGATTGGACCTCTTAATAAGTTACCTAAATACCACGACGTCTTAAGGGAAGCCCCTCTCTCACCTCAATACCGAAGGTCTCCGAAAGCTCTCCGAAATTTCCCGATCGTTAATTCCGTCTCGTTCCCTTTGCGTCGTTCGTCCGAACTATAGCATTTTTCCCCCGTGCGTTAGAAACGTTTTAACAAATTCATTACTTTATTTTAGAAAACACTTTGGAACCATTCTTATTTGAAATCACGTTGTTCATATTCAAAAAGCTTTCCAAATCCAAATTAAATAAAATGTTTTCAAGAAACTTTGAAAATAATTTTCTTATCAAAACAGAATTCATTCTTCTTGATATAAATCCATGTTATAAAAATTATTATTCTTAGTCATTAGACAAAATTCAAGACTTAGGATCATAAGGTAACATCAAATCAATTTAAATTCCCTTAAACCATACTTTTCAGTAAAACATTTTCCAATCTTTTGGAAATTCAAATAGAGAAACACATTCAGATAACATATTCACAACTTCACAGACACTAGTCACATTAAAATCATTAAATCATCAACATAAAATTTCTTTTTAATTATTAACTCAATTTATTTCTTTTTATCTTTAGAAACCGAAAGGGATTAAAGAAACCACACATCAATCCAATCACACACATAGCATCAACACATAATCATTTACAAAGATCATTTCATATGAACAGATTTTCCAATTACATAGACATGCTTAGGCCGAATCATATAGATGGAATTTTTTACAAAGGTTTATGCACACATACAAACACAAAGCAATTGAAATTATTTTTCTTTCATTTTTTTTTAGATTGAGAACCGAGAACATAAGAAGGAAACTTAATTTATTTTCTTAACCTAAATCAATTAACAAGTTAAAATCATAATTCACCTCAAGATTTATACACATATTCAATTATTTCATGCATGCATTCCTAAGTTCCCAAATTAAGTTAATTCTCATCCTAAATGCAACTTAAACAAGGATTAAATATGATTTCCTATTCTTCTCTCACATGGCCGAATGCTAGATGCAAGCAGACAAGATTTTTAGTTCAATTTTTTCAACATACAAAATCACATAATTAAATCAATCAACAAGTTAAAACACCAATCATTCTAAAGTCACACATATGCAACTAATTCATGTATGCACACATAAAGGCACAAAATAATTGGAATCATTTTCTTACTTTTTAGGACTAAACCGAGAGCATACAAAGGAAAATCAAACAACAAATTAAAATCACAAAGCACTTCAAGTTTCATTCTTTATTTCCCTTTTTAAGCTTAATGATTCCATGCATTCACATTTTAAACCTTTAGATTAGTTTAATCTCGTCTTATATGCAACCTAAACAATAATCAAATGTGATGACCGAATACTATTATGCAAGAGGGCAAGGTCATGTTCACTCTTTCAACATACCAAACATCACAAAATCAACTATCAAGACATGTAAGAATTCAAAGCAACTTTTTAAGGCATCAAACACATCACTTCATTTCAAATAAAAGTCAAGACTACACTTTAGACTCAAAATAATATGCATGCACCTAGAATTATTAGATCTAGCCCTATAACATACATGCATTCACTTTTCACACAATAAAAACATGAGTTTCATTTTTATCAAGTATGGCCGAATGGCCTCTCACAAAATAAGGCATACATAAAAAAAATCAAATACTTAAACTAAATCATGTTCACACCTTAAAAATCATTTTAAGACTTGGTTATTAAATTTTCTCTTTGAAAAACCGTGACATGTACTTAAACAAAAACATGATTTCTCTACTTAAAATTAACATACATGCTTTAAGGACATGGATCATGAAATGTTTGCACATAAATCCACAAAGTCACCGTGAAATCAACATGTAAAGTGAAAGATCTCAACTTCATTTTCAAGCAACTTTAAGTCATATATTTGTTCATAAAGAAATCTCACAACACAACATAGACTTCATTTAGACAAGAAAATTTACATGCAAGGTAAAAGTCCTCAAATCAAGTTCAAAACACAAATTAATTTATCAAATCTTTTCTTGAAAAACATCATAGCTCACGGTTTTGACAAAAATTCAACATGCAAGGCCAATTAATTTATTTTACCATTCATTAAACTTAGATCATAAATTAGTTTATCAAATAAACATATAAACAAACATAGATCATAGTTTAGAACAAGAAGAACATACATATAAGAAAGATTTGTGTTGAGTTTCACAAAAATTAAACAAAACTTTGGATCTTTAAGTTTGAGTTAGAAAAATATTAAGATCTAGCAAGAGCATGCAAACTGAATCATACACATAGAGTCACAAATATTACAAATAAATTTTAGTCCATGAAAGTCTAAGAACAAGAAAGAGTAACATGTAAATTCACCTTACAAGGCATAAAAATAGACATGCAAGAAGAAAAGGAAGAGATCTATAACTAAAAATCAAATGAAACTCTAGACTATTCCATTTCTTCTCTTGGTCTTCGAATCTCCTAGTAAGAAGGATGGTTCTCTAAGCTCCTAATACTTAGATCTTCAAAAGAAAAGGTTTGGTCAAATTTGGATTTTCTTCTTCTTCCTTCTCTACACCATACGGCTACCTCTCTTTCTCTCTTTCTCTATTTCTCTTCTATCTCTCTCTAAGGAATGAATGAGTCCTTAGAGAAGTGTATGTGTTTAGAAGGTGGAAATGAAGTGGATGGGAGGAAGTGAATCAAGGCTTACTCCTATATGTAAACAAGTGCACAATTTCCCAATTTGGCCTTGTAAATTTTGGCCTAAACACAACTAAGAAGGGCGAAGTGGTCTTCTCAAAAATTTGCATGGCTAATGGTTTCCAAAGTCAAGGAGACAAAATGAAGTGGCTAGATGGCTAGGGGTCATTTTAGGTCTAATGGAGAGTTGGTTCTAGTTAGGGTTTTTGCTAGTTTAGTTTGGCTTTTGGCTCTAGTTTGGTTCCATTTGCTTTCTTACTCACTAAGCTTATCACATAGCACACACACATCTCATGCACATGCAATGACACATACACACCTTCATGCCCAAGCAAACCGTGGCTGCCTCACATACACACACATGCCACACACACATTTTTATTTTTCCTAAATCATTAATTCATTCCTAATCATATCCAATTAAAATTATTAATCCAAACTACAACTCAATTAATTTTAGGAAATCCTAGTTTCACAACCAATTATATGCATCACGTATTACACACATCAAATACACACATTCAATTAGGCACTCATCACACAAAATTCATACCAAGACACATCACAATGCACATTTCTCTTAAAAATTCGTTTTCTTAGATTCTGATAATAAATTTTTATAAACCACTCCAGAAAATTCTAAAAATTACATTTTCAAATTCTAGGTTTCAAAACGATCGTTTTCATATAAAGATCATCAAATTCCGAGTTACGGTTTAAAAGTTATGATTTTTCAAAGATAATAGACTCAAAAATTTCATTTTTCACAAAATCAACTTTTAATAAAAACCACAATTTTGGCAAATCATCTTTCACCTCAACAAAATCATTCACTTTTCTTCCATAAAATATTTTGCTTCGAAAAATCCATAGAAATTAGCACTTTGTTTCTCTCTTATGAAAAATACTTTTTTCTGAAAAATCATGATTTCAAGGTTTCTCTCGTCAAAATCGTTTACGCACGTGCGGGAAAAATGCGGGGTGTTACAACTTAGGTTGTTCAATAATCAATCTATAATCAATAACAAACAACAAATCGACAGAGAAGCAACAACCAGTCGACATACACAGGTATGTCTCAGAGTGCAGTAAAATAAATCATCTCCCTAGGGTTCTTCACTTCCTACTTTACCAATTTATCGAAGAGTCACTTAATATAAACATTTATAAAAAAATATCAAAGTTAAGAAAATACAAGAACAACTCTAACCAATTACTTATTGCTACCTACACTCTAATTTAATTATTAATCCCAAATCCTATTATAAATTCCAACTATCCCTAACTCAAAGTGAGGAAAGAGTCCCCCCTTACCGGTTGAAGAGTAGAGGAGAAGGAGAGAGAGAGAGAGAGCTCCACCAAGCCCTAGGGACAAGCTCCTAAGCTCCTAGTTCCTTGCTCCAAGACCAATTCTTAGCTCCCTTGATGATTGCCCAAAGAAAAGAGAAGGATTGAGGGAGTTAGGGTTTTGAATTGGGAATTGGGGATTTGATAGATTGAGAATGAAATTGGGGTTTTTGTTGGTAGAAATTCATGGGGAGTTGATGGGAAATGATTATGGGGTGGTGGATTGAAGTTATTTGGTGCTAATTTGGTGATTGAGAAGGATTGGGGAAGAGAGGAGAAGAAGAACTGGAATGGGGAAAAGAAACAATGGCTGCCACACACTAAAAATTGTGTTTTTAAGTCTGATCAGAGTAGGTTAATCGATTAACCACTTTGGTTAATCGATTAACAAGCTTAATTTACAAAGGGGCTAATCGATTAACTCATGTGTTAATCGAGTAAGCCCGAAGGTATCCAAAGATCTACTCGATTAAGCTATGCCTTAATCGATTAATGCCGAAGGGTGCTCAAAATTTAATCGATTAACAGACCCATGAATCGATTAATGCACTACTTTTTCCTTTCTTTCAAGCCTTCTAAGAGTTTTAAGCCGATCCTAATGCAGCCTAACTTGTCCTATCATAATACCACTATCTAAACACCTTCTAAACACCTCCTAACACACACAAAACATCACAATCATAAATCACAACAATAAACACACAATTCACATACACGAAAAGTCGAACGAATCGACACTCCGAAATCTAGACATAGCCTATTCTTAAACACTCGATCTAACTAGATCGATCTAAGCTATGTTCTATAACCACTCAACCCTAAACCAACCACTCTCGAGGCATAATCAATAGGATCTAATCGATCCCGATTGCCTCACACATTCACTATGTTCCGAAACTCCATCGAAACATGTATTCGAGGGAATTCTCTGCACATAGACCTTAAAGTCTACCCTTTAACTCGAGGCTCTATCCTAGGATCCTTATCCACTCACTCTATCGAGATCAACACACTAAAAGCACCTACGTGGGCTATGGAACACCCTAAGCCCCGAACTTACACAAACTTACTTACTCGACCACAACCGCACCAATCCAGAATCTAGACCGATTACTCTTCAATTTCAACCAACGACCCTAGGACACTTCCCTGTCTAAACCTAACAATGCGACCACATAACGAATACACTCATCCATACAAGGACACAAGCACAAATGCTAACACCTAGAAATGCACACAAGCACACACATACCACATAGACATATATATATATGTATAAACATACATCCTAACCTACCCTAAATACACATACCTATACATACATACATATGAATATACACATACCTATACATACATACATATGAATATACACATACAAACACAAACACATACATATACGCGAGGATATAGTTACAAATACTAATATCTACGTAAAGATATATGTATACAAATATATACGTATACTAGGAAAACGTTTACAAACACTTATACATATACATATTTAGATTCAACATAATAATAATATACATATAAGAAAATAGTTGAAATTCATCTTTCGCGTGTAAATAAGATATTTATAATTATAATTATTAGGTTAATAAAATGAGGATGTTACAGAGGCCGCCTTGGGACTCAAAGGACAGCACGAATGGTGATGGATTCTGGATTTTATTGGCCTACCATCTTCAAGGATACAAGCAACATTTGCAGCTCATGCGAGCAATGTCAAAGAGAAGGAGGCACACTTTCTTGGAGACAGGAGATGCCTCAACAACCTATGTTGTTCTGCGAGGTGTTTGATGTTTGGGGTGTAGACTTCATGGGCCCTTTTCCTGTCTCTTTTGGTTTTCATTATATTTTGCTTGCTGTGGACTATGTGTCCAAATGGGTGGAAGCTAAAGCCACCCGGACTAATGACTCTGCGATTGTTGTGGATTTTGTTAGGTCTCCCATATTTTGCAGGTTTGCCATACCTAGAGCCATAGTCAGTGATCAGGGCACCCACTTCTGCAACAGATCCATGCAAGCCTTGCTCAAGAAGTATGGGGTTGTGCACAAATTTTCCACACCATATCACCCCCAAACCAATCGGCAAGCTGAGATTTCAAACAAAGAGATTAAGAGGATCTTAGAGAAGATGGTGCGCCCAAATAGGAAATATTGGAGCACAAGACTGGAGGATGCTCTTTGGGCACATCGGACCGCCTACAAGGCACCCATAGGGATGTCACCCTATCGGGTTGTCTTTGGTAAGGCATGCCACCTACCTGTGGAGATTGAGCACCGTGCATACTGGGCAGTGAAGCAGTGCAACTTGGACCTTGATGTGGCGGGTGAGCAAAGGAAGCTTCAGTTGAGTGAGTTGGATGAGATCCGGTTGGAGGCCTATGAGAACTCTAAGTTCTACAAGGAGAAGACCAAAAATCTCCATGATAGCTCAATTTCTAGAAAGGAGTTCTCGGTTGGCCAGAAAGTGTTGCTCTACAACTCTCGGCTTGGTCTCATGAGTGGAAAGCTCCGCTCCAAGTGGATTGGACCATTTATTGTCACTCGGGTGTTTCCTTATGGCACTATGGAGATTAGGAGCGAGTCCACGGACAAGAGCTTCAAAGTTAATGGACATCGACTCAAGCCCTTCCTCACCACCCCTACTTTGGATGATGCACCTGTGGAGGAGGCCTCATTGGTCGACTCCACTTTTGACCCACCATGACTTAGGGAGTCTTCTTTTCTCCTTCCTTACTCTTTTTATTGCACTTGTCTATATCTAATGGCTGGTAAGTCTGTCTGGATTTTCTGGTTGTTTTACATTGAGGACAATGTGTGATTTAAGTTTGGGGGGAGAGTAGTTAAGGTTACATATTTTGCTTTGATTTTTTTTCGGTTTTGCTTAGTTTTGGGCATTTTCTTGCATGTTTTTGTTTCATTTTAGTAGAGTCTTGGTATCTTGTGTCAGAATTCATGCATTTTTGTGTGCAAAGTTGCTTTTGATAATTAAGAGGTGGTAACGCTGTGATAGAATTGTCCCTTTTGTGAGGATTTGAGCCTCAATTGTGGGTGGATTGCTATATATGCCACCTAATTTTCTTTATGTGTGATTGCACTTTGGATTACTTGCACTCTAGAACTTGACTTGACTATTGCTGATAATTGATTGCTCATGCACATTTTGAAATGATTTAGGCACTTTCTTTCTTGAATAAGCTATTAGCCATATGAGCCTACCTTGAATGAATGTATCCTTTGCTAGTGTAACATCCCGAATTTTAATTCAAATAATATTTAGAATAACGATAATATTTGGAAGTAAGGAATATTCTAAAAAGGATGTAAAATGATGGATTAGGAGTTCTTTGAATGCCATAAAGGAATCAAGAAGCATTGGCATCAAAAGGGAGGTTGAAAGATGAACAAAAGAGCGTTAGAAGCGATGTTTTTGGTGTTATAGACACCCTATATTAGGAAATTCAAAATAAAAGATTTACAACTCTAAACACAAATTCCACCGTTGGATGTGAAGTAGGATAGGTGAGGAAGCTTGCTTTAAAATTTGAGGAAGATCCAACGGGTAAAGAAGAAGTTATGGCCTTCCAAAGTCTGGATGCTGCAAAATTGTGCAGCTTAATCGCCTCTTAATCGATTAAGCTGCAATTTAATCGATTATTAATCGATTAAGAGCTGTTGCAGTGGAAAAAAATAAAGGCGATCCACACGTGAATTCTTGCCAAAAACTCGAATTTTCTCTCTCTAGGGCACCCAATCTCTCATCCCAAATCCATCAAGCCTCAAGGGAATCACTCCAAAACCCACCATCAAGTCTCTCTTGGTCTCTCCAAGTAAGTATGCATGTTCTTGATTTCATTTCTCTCTCTTTAATTTGGATTTTCTCTCTCTCTTCCCACCTCTTGGTGAAGCACGAATTTCCCTTGTTTTGTGTCACAATCTCTTCATCGTTCTCATTTCTATGGCTTAGGGAAGAGTATCATCATTCTCTCCATCTTCTTGACTTGGGAGCTCTTTGTTTTGGGAGTGTTCGGAGCTAAAGCTTAGGTTTTTCCACTTTCCCTCTCTTTGGTTAAGGTAAGGGGTGGATATAGTGAGCATTGGCTTGTTCTAGGAAAGGGTTTGTATTTAGATATAAGGTTGGCTAGGAGTTTATGTGTTAGGGTAGAAAATTAGAAATCTCAATTTAGGAATTAAGGAAAATGTTAAAAATAGGCTTAATTGGTAATTATGGAACTCTAGGAAGTAAAGAATGAGGTTAGGTTTTAATCGAGGAAAATAAATGGCATGAACCCCTAATTTAGGACTTTGAATCAATAATTCAGACAAGTGAAAAGAAAATGTGGTTGTTGCATGATTATATGAGAAGGTGAAGTTTGTTATTATTTGCACTCTAATTGTTATGTGAAATGTGAAATGTGGCTATTTGTTTATAATATGATGGTGCTTGTGCTTGGAATGATTTGGTAAACATTAAATGGAATTGGTGGACAAAATAATGATATATATATATATGGACAACTAATAATGGATAAAGGTGGTGATGTATTGTAGGCCTTCGATTTGGGGGAGACAATACATCGTAAAATGGGGTTGTATTGTAGGCCTTCGATTTGGGGGAGACAATACAACGTAAACGAAGCGATGTATGTAGGCCTTCGATTTGGTGGAGACATACATACACCCTAAACAAAAAGGAAAAAGGAAAGGACATTGGATAAAATAAGGTAATGGTAATAGAAACGCGATGTATGTAGGCCTTCGATTTGGTGGAGACATACATCGTGATTGGTGTATGTATGTAGGCCTTCGATTTGGTGGAGACATACATACACCGAAAATAAAAGGAAATGAATAAAGACACAGGGGAATAAAATTGAATAAGGTAATGGTAATGGAAACGCGATGTATGTAGGCCTTCGATTTGGTGGAGACATACATCGTGATTGGTGTATGTATGTAGGCCTTCGATTTGGTGAAGACATACATACACCGAAAATAAAAGGAAATGAATAAGGAAACAGGGGAATAAAATTGAATAAGATAATGTTAATGGAAACGCGATGTATGTAGGCCTTCGATTTGGTGGAGACATACATCGTGATTGGTGTATGTATGTAGGCCTTCGATTTGGTGGAAACATATATACACCGTAAAAATAAGGAAAAGGTAAGGGATTAAAAAGGGATTTCTTTGGAAATGGGGAAAATAAATAAAAGGGAACCAAAGGGTGGAAAGGAATTAACTAAAAAGGGAATCGGCACTTGTAAAATGATGGAATTGGAAAATGTGGTATGCTTGCGATGAAATTGTACTTATGTGATTAAATTGCTAATTGTGTTTGGCCTGGTTAGTTGTTATGTTTATCTAGAAACTGCTTTTCTATTTCATGTGCAATGCTCACTCCCTTACCATATTTCAGGTACAGAGATTGAGTTAGCACAGCCCCCGGCCGAGCAGGAGTGCTCTCCCTCACAGGGAGAGTAGGGTTATTATTGGGATTAGGATATTATTTTTGGCATAGCAATGTGTTAAGCATCATGCTAGTTGCACCTAGTATTTATTTTCCGCTTAAATTCTGATAACTGATACAGGACATTATATTTTATGCCCATGGGGTTGTTATATGATATGTGCATGAGATGAAGCCCTGTTGGTTGTTGGTTGTTTATATTGATAATGTTATTCACAGGTTAAAATTTGGAAAAGTCCGAAAAACAGGCAAAACTCCGTCCGTTTGACGGGTGATTTTATTATATTAAAAAGGAATTTTTAAGTACACATTTTTAATACTTGGGAATTAAGGGTAGTAATTATAAGGGTGTTACAGCTAGCCCCTTTGAGCCTTTTTATCCCTTTCCTTGTTCTTTAGCTCATTACAAGCCTATGACTGAAAAACCATGATTGTCCTTACCTTAGGGAATTTTGGAGCTTTGGAATTGTTTTGGGAATGAGTATTAGGTAAGAAGTGTGCTCTATGCTTCAATTGGTTGAGTTCTTGGTTTTGCCTCATTGGTTGTTGTAGTTATGGCTTCATCTTCATGCCATTTGTGTTGTTTCTTCTTTTCTTTTTGTATATCTCTCAAAAAAATATAGAAGACAAAAATACAACAAAAAAATGAAAAAAGAAAAAGAAAAAAAAAACAACAAACAAAAAAAAAGTGAATAAAAGGTTGTTGAGGCAAAGAGGATTGGAATTAGTGGTTGTTGATTTTGGGGTGGATTTTGCTTACCTTTTACTTATTCCCCATTGCTCCTCTATTCCCTTGGTTTTAGCTACATTCCCGTATTTTTATCCTACCTTGTCCTTGGCCCCATTACAACCCTGAAAAGACCTTTTGACCATTTTGTGCATGTGTGTTGATAGTTGATGTTAGAGGCTTGTCAAGCTTATGGTTGTGTTTGTTTTTCATGATGTGCCTTGAGTGTAAATAATGATTAACCCCAAACACTTGAGTGTAAACACTTTTGAGTGATCCTTGTGAGTTTCTATCATCTTTGTGACAATCCTCTTGATGTCATTGGTTTCTTTGCATACTTGAAGTAATTGGATGATGTTCACGGATGCTTTGACTCTTTGATCCTTAATGTTTTGAGTCTGAAATATAATGTTTTTGCACCTTATTTAAACCATATTTGCTTTGGTTTTGGTTTGTTCTTAAGCAAAAGTAGAGTCTTTTTCTAGGATTTTTAGTTGTTGAGTGTTTAGGTAGAGTGTTGTTCGTTTTGATGTTTTTGTTAGTGTTTCAGGTGTTTTTGTGCTAAATTGGAGATGGGAAGAAGGAATTGGAGCTGGACATTGGAGAATTGAAAGCTAAGCAGAAGAAAAGTGGAGATTTACACTTGCACGCCCAGGCGCAGGAGCAGCACGCCCAGGCATGCTAGGGGTTGACATGCCAGAAGAAGGGGTCAAATTGCTAGAAATTGTGCACCAGTTAAGTCACTTGCGCGCCCAGGCGCGCGCTTCGTTTGTAAAGGAGAACTGCTGATTTTTGTATGCGCGCCCAGGCGTGCCAACGCCATACCCAAGCGCGCGTCGCAGATCTGTTTTAGAATCCTATCTTTTTGGTGGATTTTTGATAGGAATAACTTTTGTGGCTTTATAAAATAGATTAGGATTGGTAATTAGGGATTATTCAGAACACTTGGGAGCAGAGTTTTGAATTGATTTTTTGAAGAACGGAGATTAGAGGCAAGGATTAGTGGTAATTATGTTGACTTTTATCACTTTTATTGCTTTTCTTCTCTCAATTATGAACTAAATCATTCTTTGGGATGTAGGAGTAGATGAATATGGAACCGTTTTAATGTTTTTGCAATGAATTGATTTTGTCTTTCTATTATGAATTCTGTGTTTGATTATATTTTTATTGTTGTTCATGAAAGTGCGCAGTCATGACATAGGAATCCTAATTTAATAGACATATTAATTTAGGATTGTGCCCAATAATCAAACAGTTCAATTGCATAGGGATAGACATATTTCTTATGAATTGAATAATTTTTATGAGTTTTGATTGAACTTAATTAAGGGTTAGGTTTTAAGGCTCTCTTGAGACATCATTGGGAGATTAATCTCTAAAATAAGGAAACGTTCTAAGACATTAGGCATCTCCTACTTTTGCAAAACAAATTCAGAATTTCGGAAAACAAATTAATTCATTGTTAAACGTTTAGGAACCTTCATTGAAACTACGTCCAGCTCTTTTTCCTTGTTTAAGAATCGTTTTATTTAGTTATTTTAATTTATTTAAATCAACAATTACTCAATCAATTGAATTCTAATTTAAATTTCATTTAGTGACTACAAATAGGTGAGAATTATTAGAATTTCAGTCCTCGTTGAGAACGATACTCTATTTATCACTTTATTACTTGTACGATCTGGTATACTTGCCAGAATTCCAACACTTAACCATTTTGTGTGCTTGAGTTTGCCCATTTCTTTGCATTTCCTAAAATTCATTGTGAAGTATGTAATCTCTTAGGTTTGCATTTCTTAGTTGTAGTCATCTTGTTGCATGATTCACTTTGGTGCATATTGATCTTCATACTCCTATCTTTTGATTTTGCCCAGGAGTGCAAAAGGATAAGTGTGGGGGTATTTGATGATTATTTTATTTCCCATTACTCCTTGCATTATTTTACTCATATTATTGATACTTGTTGCCCATTTGACATTGTTTAGCTTGATTTAGTGATTTAGAGTTTGTTGGACTAATATTCCGAATATTGTTTAATTTGGGATTATTTAGCCTAATTAATTCTATTTCTATTTTTCAGGTCATATTTGGCACAAGGACACTTTGGGCATTTTGGAAATGAAGATTGAAGTATTGAAGTGAAGACTGTAATTTGCATATAGGTCCCTTTTAGTTGTAATTTTCATAATAGTGTTTCTTAGGACTTGGGCCCATGTTTTAGGCCCATTTTGTGACTAGAAAGAAGGGAAATTCGTGTAAGCCATAGAACACACTCCCATTTTCAGATTTCTCACTCTCTCTCTAGGTTACAACTTCTCTCTTGGCTCTCCCAAGTGGTGGTGGATGCTAGGGTTTGGTTCTTCCCCATTTCTACTCGTTTTTCTTCATTTATGGCCATAGAGGGCTAGACTTCAAGGGTTAATCCCTTTGGTATTGTATTATCTACTCTTGAGCTCTTGTTATTAATGCAATTTCGTTTTCTCTTCTCTGTTTTCATGTTTATCAATGTGTAGTGGTTTGCTTAATTCCATTTCGTAGAGATAATACATGAATATAAATGCTTAATTTGTATTAACTCATAAAAACTCCAATTCTGGTTTCTAATGCTTAATTAGAAGTTAGGGTTTGGAGTGATAACTAAATTTTCGCTTAGTATTTGGTTATCACGAGTTGGACAGAGGAGAGGAGAGGAATCGATCTTTAGTGAGCTAGGATTGAGTAGTATACGTAGCCAAAGGGGTTTGCCCGGTTTTGTTTCTGATTTTGTTAATTTTAATATTCTGTTTGTGTTTTGTTCTTCACATTTGTTACACACAAACCCCCCCCCCCCTCATTTTACTGCACACTACGTGTTTGATACTTTGCCTAAACCGATATTCGCTGGGAAACGACCTAGGATCATCTTCCTAGTACTACAGAATTAAACCCCTTTTATTTTGATCGGGTACAGCCTCGATCAAATTACCCACTCGGGTAATCGATTGCCCACCCGGGTAATCGATTACCCCGCAAAAAATAGTCCTGAAGATCAAGAAAAAACAACTTTCTTGGTAGGGTTTATTTGTAGGGGTGCCAAACCTACAAAAAATAGTTCTTTTTAAAAATTTAATCACAATTTTGGCATCGGCTTTTTGAGTTGCAATAGCTTCGACCCATTTAGAAACATAGTCTACTGCTACTAAAATATATTCATTTGAAAATGATGTAGGCAGTGGTCTTACAAAGTCTATTCCCCAACAATCAAAAACCTCAATTTCCAAAATGTTATTTAGTGGCATTTCATTTCTTCTCGAGATCCCTCCAGTTCTTTGACAATTATCACAGTGTTGTACATGGAGGTGGGCATCTTTTAAAAGTGAGGGCCAATAAAAACCTGATTGGAGAACCTTTGCAGCAGTTCTCTCTCCGTTGAAATGCCCGCCATAAGGTGAATTATGGCAATGCCGCAAAATACTCTTAGCTTCCTCAGTTGAGACACACCTTCTCAACAAACCATCAGCTCCAATTTTAAACACATGAGGGTCATCCCAGATATATTGTTTTGCATCTCGAAAGAATTTCTTTCTTTGATGCCAATTGAAATTTTCTAGGATGACACCTGCTGCTTTGAAATTTGTCATGTCAGCAAACCATGGTCTTTCCTGTACTAGTAATAATTGTTCGTCAGGGAACTCCTCTTGAATTTCAGCTTCCTTTTTAGTAACTTCCCTGTTTTTCAATCTTGACAAATGGTCAGCAATAAAATTATCGCTGCCCTTCTTATCTTTGATAATTAAATCAAATTCTTGTAATAATAAGACTCAACGGATAAGCCTTGGTTTAGAATCAGATTTATTTAACAAATACTTGATGGCAACATGATCAGTATAAATAAGTATATTTGACCCTATTAAGTATGATCTAAATTTCTCCAATGCATATACAATTGACAGTAATTCTTTTTCAGTTGTTGCATAATTAATTTGTGCTTCATTTAAAACCTTACTAGCATAATATATTGCATGAAAAATTTTAGACTGACGTTGTCCTAATACTGCCCCTACAGCATAGTCACTAGCGTCACACATTAATTCAAAATCAAGATTCCAGTTAGGGGCAATAATGACAGGAGCTGTAATAAGTCTTTGTTTTAACAAATTAAAAGCATTTAAGCAATCGACATTAAAATTAAAAGGCTCATCTTTGATTAGCAGGTTGCTCAGAGGTTTCGCTATTTTTGAAAAGTCTTTAATGAATCGCCTATAAAAACCTGCGTGTCCCAAAAAACTTCGAATACCCTTCACATTTGTTGGTGCTGGAAGTTTTTCAATAACCTCCACTTTGGCTTTGTCAACTTCTATGCCTTTTGATGAAATTTTGTGGCCTAGCACCACGCCTTCTGTTACCATAAAGTGGCATTTCTCCCAATTTAATACTAAATTAGATTCGACACATCGTCTTAGCACAATATTGAGGTTCTCTAGGCAATCATCGAATGATTTTCCAAATACGGAAAAATCATCCATAAAAACTTCAATGCATTTCTCCACCAGATCTGAGAAGATAGCAAACATGCATCGTTGAAAAGTGGCTGGTGCGTTGCATAGCCCAAATGGCATTTTTCTATAAGCGAAAACGCCAAAAGGGCATGTGAAAGCTGTCTTTTCCTGATCTTCAGGATCTACAGCTATCTGATTATATCCTGAATAACCATCCAGGAAACAATAGAATGCTTGCCCAGATAATCTTTCTAACATTTGATCCATGAAAGGTAACGGGAAATGATCTTTTCTTGTTGCTTGATTTAGCTTCCGATAGTCTATGCACATTCTCCACCCTGTAACTGTTCGAGTGGGAATTAATTCATTCTTATCATTACGAATCACTGTCATGCCTCCTTTCTTAGGCACTACCTGAACTGGACTCACCCAAGCACTGTCAGAGATTGGATAGATCATACCTGCTTCTGGGAGTTTCATTACTTCTTTCTTTATTACTTCTTTCATGGTTGGATTCAATCGCCTTTGAGGTTGTGCTACTGGTTTAAAATTTTCTTCCATGTGAATTTTATGCATGCAATAAGCTGGACTTATTCCTTTGAGATCGGATAGTGTCCAACCTATGGCTCCCTCATTAGCTTTTAATATTGCAATTAGTTTTTCTTCTTGTGCAGGTGATAAAGAGTTATTAATTACAACTGGTTTATTTCCTCCTTTATCAAGAAAGATATACTTTAAATGTTGTGGTAACATTTTAAGTTCTAATTTTTGTTCTTCAGTTTTCAATTCTTGTGGTAGTTTTTCAATTTGTGATTCTTTCGACGAAAGCTCTTTTGTATTATCTAATTCCTTGAGGTATTCATTAATCTCTTTCTCTTGCTCTTCATTTAGATTATCACATGCATTAATTAAAGCTTTTTCTAAAGGACTTGATTTATATAATTGCGTACCTGTTGAAAGAATAACTTCATCAATGGTATCCATTCGGTAACTCTGTTGATTCTCTTTTGGATGTTGCATGGCTTCAAACACATTAAAATTGACTTCATCATCTTGAACTCTTATCTTTAATTTGCCATTGTCAACATCCATGATGACCTTGGCAGTTTTCATGAAAGGTCTTCCAAGAATGAGTGGTACTTCTGCATCTTCTTCGATGTCCATTACAACCAAATCTACAGGAAATACAAACTTATCTACTTTTACTAATACATCTTCAGCAATACCATAAGGGAACTTCAATGACCTGTCCGCTAATTGCAATGTCATTCTAGTTGGGCGAATTTCCAAGTCACCAATTCTCTTAAGCATGGATAAGGGCATTAAGTTGATACTAGCCCCAAGTTCAAGCAAAGCTTTTCCTACTGGCAATGTACCAATGGTGACATGAATAGTGAAACTACCAGGATCTTTGGATTTTTGAGGCATGGCCTTCTGAATAATAGCACTGCATCCTGCCTCAAGTTCCACCATTTCTTCCGAAAATCTCCTTTTCTTTGTTAGGAGTTCTTTCATGAATTTAGCATAGGTAGGCATTTGCTCCATTGCTTCCATAAAAGGAATGTTAATTTGTAACCTTTTAAATATATCCATGAAACGTGCGAATTGTCTTTCTTTATCTTTTTTAGAAGGAGCATGAGGGTATGGAAGGCTCCTTAATTGTGGCATATGTTTTTCACTATTCTCCTTTTGTTTCTCAGTTTCTTTTTCTTTTTCATTATTTACATTGTTATCTTTATTTCCATTTTCAATACTACTATATTTATTTTTATTTTCTTCATCTTCAATAATCAAATTATCTTTTATACCTATCCCTATTGTCTTACCACTTCTAGTTGTAATTGACTTGCATTGTTCCTTTGGATTGGTTTGTGTGTTGGCTGAGAATTGTCCTGAATGTTGTTCGCTTAACTTGTTAGCCAACTGTCCGATTTGTCTCTCCAAATTCATGATTGACGCTTCGGTATTTTTCTGATTAGTCATTGATGCTTGCATGAATTTCTCTAGGGTATCCTCCATTTTTGACATTCGGTCTTGCATTGAAGGGTAATGTTGTTGTTGTGGTTGATAGGAAGCTTGTTGATATGGGGGTTGCCTGTTTGAAGAACTTGCTTCTTGCTTCCAACCATAATTTTGATTATGGTTGTTTCTCCAACCTTGTTGAAAATTATTGCCATATGAATTGAAGTTACCTTGTCGGCCTTGATTGCTCATGTAATTGATTTCTTCTTCATGAACATTCGAAGGGTAGGAGCAATGGCCATTAAGATGATCACCTCCACAAAAATCGCATTTCAATTTTTGCGGTGGTCCAGTATTGGAACTTACCACTTGCAGCTATTGAGGAAGTTTGGCCATCTGCTTCGTAAGGGCTTCAATTTGTTGAGTTAAAATCTTATTTTGTGCAAGTATGGCATCAGAGGTATTAAGATCAAGCATTCCCTTTTTATGTAATGCCCTCCTGTTATGTTGAGCTTGCCGATCGGTAGCAGCTAAGGCATTAATGATTGATGTAGCTTTTTCAGCATCTACATTCATCATTGTGCCTCCTGCAGCAGCATCAAGGATCATTTTTGTGTCTGACTTTAGACCATTACAAAAGATGTTGAGCTGGTCTACATCTTCAAATCCATGATTAGGACATTTCCTAAGCAAAGATTTGAAGCGTTCCCAGGCCTCACAAAATGATTCATCTGGTCCCTGCCTAAATGTAGAAATATCAGCTTTGGCACTAATATATCTAGTAGGTGGAAAGAATCGAATTAGGAATTTCTCTTCTACATTATTCCATTTAGTTAAGCTTTGATTAGGGTGAGATTTTAACCATTCTTTATCTTCACCAATTAAAGAGAAGGGAAATAATTTAAGTAAGCTGCTTCAAGGTTGTCTTCTGCAAATCCCATAGTTCCACATAACTCATAAAAAGTTGCTAAATGAGCATATGGATCTTCATGGTCCATTCCGGCAAATGGATGTGCACCAATTAAATTGAGGTATGTTGGCTTGATCTCCACTGCCTTGAATGTTGATGGAATGGCTATACTTGAAAAGTGTCTAGGTCCTTGATGCATTGCATAATCTCCAAGTGTCCTTTTAGGTTGAGTTGTGTGATTTTCCTCTTCATTCACCATTTCGTCAGCTTTTGAATTTAAAAGAGTTTGTGATGACCCTTCTTCTTCCTCTAGCTTTCGCTTTTTGTGTTTGCTTTTATTCCTCCTTAAAGTCTTTTCAATTTCTTGATCAAAAAGTAATTGGTCCAAAGGAACTTGACCTCGTAATAGCATAAACCAAAAGGAACTAAAGCAAGAATTAATGCAAAATGAAAATTGAATAAACTAAACTAAACAAACTAAAATTAACAAGCTTAAAATTCAGATTTTATAGAAATCGGCACTTTATGTTCCCCGGCAACGGCGCCAAAACACTTACCACTATACTACAACGACTAAAATCATCTTATAAAAAATACTTGTTGGGATTCTGGATAAGTAAAAATAATCTCAACTTGTCGATAATGAAAGTAGAGTATCGATCCTTAGGGAACAAAGGAAATTTCTATCAATTCTTAATTTTAAACTTATTAAGTGGGTGGTTTATTGAGTCGAATTTAATTTTACAAACATAAATAAGATAAAAGAAAAAGGGAGACTTAATTAAAAAGATTTAATAAGGCATATGCTTTCATTAATTGCAATAATTATCTTGAAAGTATTGTTTGATTGATTTGTTGCTTTTAGAATTAAAATTTTAATTTGAAAGTATGGGAGAAGATTTCATCGAACTCACTCTTGTGCATTCCAATGATTCTGTGATTTATAATTCAGTTGATTATATTGATGCAACGTACTTAAGTCCTTTATATCAATTCCTTGCATATAAATTACTAAGATGAATTCCTTAAATATCGATCCCTCGCATATTTAACAAATCATCCAGCATTAAGGTTAAACGTTATTTAGCAATCGATATGTTATTATCTATTCCTAGTATAATACCATATCGAGTAATTCTCATTCAAGTTCAGAATCTAACCAGTTCTTTCCAGACACGAATTAGATTCAAATTTAGGAAACTATTGATCAATTAGCTTCGAACATTAAGAACAGAATGAAAATACCAATATTAATGAAACTGAATTATAAATAAATATCACCAGAATACACTTGAGATTTGTTGATTACATCCGCTCCCACAAGAGGATTAGTTCTTAATGACTTGGTTGGAACTAGATGACTTGAAAGATTACAAACATTAATTTGAATAATTCTCAAAATCACAATCTCCTAGCTCTAGAATTGCCAATCTCATTCTCTAGGGATTCTTAGATACATTCTATATCTTTTTTTGAGTTTTTGGAGCCTCTTTATATAGTTTTCAAAAGGTACCGGCGCTCAAGCCTGGAGACTTGGCGCTCAGTCGCCAGCTAAAGTCAAAACTATAAGTCGGTGACCATCCTGGTGGGAAACAACTTTGACCGTGGCGCTCAAGCGCCAATGTCGCGCTCAAGCGCCAATGTCGCGCTCAAGCGCGAAAGAGAGTGGCGCTCAGGCGCCAATTCTGGCGCTCAGGTGCGAGGTCCAACCACAAAATACGGATTTGTTCTTCAATTTCCAACTTGCATTCTCTTTTAGGCACAGATTTTGATTCTTTGAGTATGGAACTTGGATTCATAGCTTGGTAAATCATCTTTCCTACAAAACAATAAGTTTTAGATTAGTAATTTCTTATTATATTTCATTTTTCATAATTGAACATATAATTTGCAAACATTCTGATACAAAGATATTTTTCATTGAAATTTATAAATATAAGTTTAATAAGTACCCCAAAATATAATCAATTCTCAAGTAAAATTAGTATTTATCAAATCCCCCCAACTTAGAACTTTGCTTGTCCTCAAGCAAAAGGTAATATAAACTAATACTTGAAAAAAATTACCCATAAGATAAAAATTTAGATTTACTAAGGAGAGTTCGTAATGAAGGTAATATTCAAAACAATGCAAACTATAACATATAAATATTCCTAAACTTAGAAACATTACAAGCAGCAGCTCAATTTTCAAAATTTGTTAAAAAGGAGAAAAAATAACAACAATGTATAATTTCGTACAATTTGAAAATTAATAAACATGACAATGTATTTTAAGAATGAATAAGAAGAAATCTTAGCTCCACTCAAGGATAACACTCATTCTCTTTATTCCATTTTTGAATGTTTGTCTATTTTCTCAATATTTCACAATCTCACTAAGTGTATAAGGTAATGTGTATCACTCAATTTCACACAATTGACTCATGTTACTTCAAATTTGATTTTCATCTTAATCCAAAATATCAAAATATACATGTATGCATAAATCAAAGGGACTTTGTTCAAGGTTGTAACGTGGCCAGGGTAAAAGGTGAGTTAACTTTGGGTTATGTAGGCTAGAAACCAAAGAAAATAGAGGAGCATAATTACCTCATGATACTTCAACTTTCCACTTGTGAAGGTTTTGCCTCATTTTTACTTTTTATGAGACCTAACCCTTTTCCACGATATCATTTGTCTTCGTTGTCTTTTTCTCTTTTTCTCTTCTTTTATATATATATTTTGTATATATATATTTTCTTTTTTTTTCGACGAAGGGAGATTTTGCCAATGAATTCCCCCCAACCTATTTCAAACCAAATATATTTTTTTTCAACAATTATTGCTCCACTATTTCCAGAGGTTAGGATTTAGTAAATTGTTTTACAAGTTAAGGTTAAGGGTTATGAGGTGAACAGAAAAATAATGGGGTATATTAAGCTCAAATGGGTTGTCAAAGGATATGTGTCAGGTTGGCCATTTGGTTAAGTAGTTATAAAGAAAAGAATGCCCTTATCATTTTCACGCAACAAGTAAATTATGAAATTCAGACAAGAATTAAGCAAATCCAAGTATATGAAATCAAAGGTGACTTACTCGAAAAGATGTATCTGTGGCCCAAATTCGTCACTAGGTAATGAGCTAAAATTTCAAACAAATTTTATCCAAACATCTTGGCCATGATATTACTAATAAATCAAAGACCAAAATTATACATTAAAGTTATAAATTCTTCTTGATAACAAAAATTAAAAATTTGAAGCTAAACTTACTTTGATCAATTTCTAAATAAAGGAAAACAAACATGTTCAGTAGTACATTAAATGATATTACCTGAAAAAGTCCATTGCTTAGTAGTCTAAAATTCTTCTTAAAAACGGGTAATGTCAATTTGTCACATGAATTCACAAAAATATTAAAACATATTTAACTAACAGAAATAAAAATAAAATAAACCTAAAATACCAAAATAATAATAATAAAAATAAGCATATAAAATGAGTTTTGATGAATTTTTCCCTTTTTCCTCATGTTATCACCATATGTTGCTACTTCCAAAAGGATTGTGTTGTTCATCTCGCTCCACATCTGCCAGAATTTCTGCACCATTTCCACCATTATCAACGCTATCACTACCGTCATCAATAGGTTCTTGTCCCTCCCCAGGATCAACAGCTCCAGACGGACCTGCGGCTCCAGAGTGTCCTGCCCCCCTCGAGAAGGAAGGACTGTCCCCAGGCCATGCAAGGTAAGTAGAAAACTGATCCGGTGCCATCCACGGGTTATGGTCAGGATGATGTTGTTGAGCTGTAGCATATAGGCCTTGGTTGAAGTAAAGTTGGCCTCGATGAAGTGATGCCTGCTGTTGGAAAAGAAACTGCATCTGTTCCTGGAAAGACATCATGTCAGGATTCTGACTTGTGGAAGGCTCAGCAGGAGCTAGTGCTGGTGGTGGAGGATGTGCTGGCTCCTGGTTTGCTTGCTCTTGGTTCACCGCCGGAGTACAATGTCTGACAATATAAGTGGTATCAATATCCTTGCGAATTTTCTTGGTAGGGTTTATTTGTACTCCTTGATGCTTGCATAAAGCAGTGATCAAAGCTGGAAAGCCCAATGCCCTTGGTGCTTCAGGATTATTCCTATCTGCAACCATTGTAATATATCGCTCCAAACGATCTGAAATAATGCGAGCAACGTCAACTTTTCTACCAGGTTCTAGAATGCATGCCAAGAGATGACAGTTCTCAATATATAGATCAGATATATGACTATTAGGGATGACATTAGCCAAAATAAATGTTGTCCATATTTGAGCTAGTTGCGTCATGTTCTTCTTAGCTATGTGTTTTGGCACACCATCTCCCCGGGTTTCATATGAAAAACCAGGAAGGCACAAGGCTTGTGTTGTAGCTTCTGCGGTGAAACCACCACAAGTTTCTTTCAGTCTGTGGTAGTCATCATGCGCTCTACCTCTCGAAACTAATGGGTATCCCAAGGGTGCATTGATTGCATCCCGATCATAGCGTACCCAAATACCGCGAACAAATGCCTCTCTAGTTTGAACGCGAATTCCATCCAATGGCCAAGCATTGGCATAGAATTCGTAGACGATATCCGGATCATAACGAGCCAATGGTTTTGCTAAATTGTCCCATTGTCTCCTAAGAAGTTCTGCTGCAAAATCAGGATATTCCCCAGCATTGAGTTTTACACATCGCTCTAATATTAGTGTCCAACTTTTAATCAAATCATAACGTTCTTGTTTTTCCAAGTGAGTGAAACGAGAGATGTCAAACACTGGTGGGTTAGAGCTGGATTCCTCTCTTGCCCTCCTTGCAGACTCAGTATTAGACCGTAGACCAGCTCTTTGCTTTTGTCTAGGCATCCTGAAACCAGAAAAACTATGCAAATTTTAAATGTTAAGTCAGGAACACAAGATTAATCTGTCAAATCCAAAACTACTACAATAGTGTTCTTATACTTCTAAAGAACATGAGCAATTACCTCCTTAGAAGATCTGGATATAAGATTTCTTTGATGCATGGAATTAATCCAGTCAAGTTTTTAATTTTTAGGAAAGTATAGTTTCACGTAATAGAATGTTATTATTTTGGTAATAAATTTATTTATTTTTTATTATTATTATTTTTTTATTTTTTTTAGGCAAAGGACTTGGGTTCTATTAATTTTCGGCATATGTTCAGTTGCAAAGATTGTTTCTTAGTGAGGAGATAATTCATTTATGGTGTTTCTTCTAGTAGGGTAGTATGTCTCAAATAAAATGTTTCACTAAACTTTAGTAAATTACAAGCAACATGGACAATGGATACTCATTAACATGACACTTCCGAAAATGCAGTCCGCAAATTAAAGAATAATATTAAAATCATGCGATTGATGAATGGAAGTAGATAGAACATAGAACTTGGGAAGTGGCATGTTCAATGGTTAAGGGGTTCTATCTCTTTTTGAATGTGTGTCTTTATTAGAGGATGCATATCTTAGAACACATAAACCTTACAGATGTGTAACTAAGTGATCACATAAACTTTAATCCTAGCATGCATATCTTAGAAATACTTTCAGAGGATTATGTAAAAGAATGGTCTCTTTGGGACATTTCATCGAACACCTTATGTACATAATTATTTTAGCATTTAGATGAAAAACAGCTTTCCAACATATACACAAGCATTGTCATGAACATTTTACACCAATTTATTGAATAATAACTTGAATTTAAAGATGAGGCAATTTATCAAACACATGGTATGCATCATATTCTTATGAAGAAAAAGGCATTGCTTCTCTCTTAAATTGGTTCCCATTAATAGCAACATTTAAGCATGACAACTACATTCCCTATCATCATTAAGCATTAAAACCAGAAAACATGGCATGATTTTCGATCCTAGGGTTTGCAAAAGGGGTAACCCGAATTTGACAGAGAATGGAGAAGAAGAGAGTGAAAGAAGCTCATACCTTGAGTGATTGATGAAGAAACTTGTATAAAATTGAGATATAAAAGCTCCACAATCGAATAATTTCAGTTTTGGAGTGATTGAAGCTCTAAAGGAATCCTTTTGGGTGTGAAAATGGCTCCCAAAACAGCCAAAGTCGCGTTTTTATTTTTCTGCAACTGCTGCGTGGCGCTCGAGCGCCAATCGCGCGCTTGGGCACCAGATCCAGTTTTTTTTTTAATTTTTTTATTTATGTATTGAAACTAAATAAATAAATAATAAATTAATTAATATAATTATATATCTGTAAAAAAAATAAAAATAAAAAATTTACAACTTATAAAATATTTCATAAGTTTAGTTCAAATATTTCGGAGTACAATGTCTGACAATATAAGTGGTATCAATATCCTTGCGAATTTTCTTGGTAGGGTTTATTTGTACTCCTTGATGCTTGCATAAAGCAGTGATCAAATCTGGAAAGCCCAATGCCCTTGGTGCTTCAGGATTATTCCTATCTGCAACCATTGTAATATATCGCTCCAAACGATATGAAATAATGCGAGCAACGTCAACTTTTCTACCAGGTTCTAGAATGCATGCCAAGAGATGACAGTTCTCAATATACAGATCAGATATATGTCTATTAGGGATGACATTAGCCAAAATAAATGTTGTCCATATTTGAGCTAGTTGCGTCATGTTCTTCTTAGCTATGTGTTTTGGCACACCATCTCCCCGGGTTTCTTATGAAAAACCAGGAAGGCACAAGGCTTGTTCTGTAGCTTCTGCGGTGAAACCACCACAAGTTTCTTTCAGTCTGTGGTAGTCATCATGCGCTCTACCTCTCAAAACTAATGGGTATCCCAAGGGTGCATTGATTGCATCCCGATCATAGCGTACCCAAATACCGCGAACAAATGCCTCTCTAGTTTGAATGCGAATTCCATCCAATGGCCAAGCATTGGCATAGAATTCGTAGACGATATCCGGATCATAACGAGCCAATGGTTTTGCTAAATTGTCCCATTGTCTCCTAAGAAGTTCTGCTGCAAAATCAGGATATTCCCCAGCATTGAGTTTTACACATCGCTCTAATATTAGTGTCCAACTTTTAATCAAATCATAACGTTCTTGTTTTTCCAAGTGAGTGAAATGAGAGATGTCAAACACTGGTGGGTTAGAGCTGGATTCCTCTCTTGCCCTCCTTGCAGACTCAGTATTAGACCGTAGACCAGCTCTTTGCTTTTGTCTAGGCATCCTGAAACCAGAAAAACAATGCAAATTTTAAATGTTAAGTCAGGAACACAAGATTAATCTGTCAAATCCAAAACTACTACAATAGTGTTCTTATACTTCTAAAGAACATGAGCAATTACCTCCTTAGATGATCTGGATATAAGATTTCTTTGATGCATGGAATTAATCCAGTCAAGTTTTTAATTTTTAGGAAAGTATAGTTTCACGTAATAGAATGTTATTATTTTGGTAATAAATTTATTTATTTATTTATTTTTTATTATTATTATTTTTTTATTTTTTTTTTAGGCAAAGGACTTGGGTTCTATTAATTTTCGGCATATGTTCAGTTGCAAAGATTGTTTCTTAGTGAGGAGATAATTCAATTTATGGTGTTTCTTCTAGTAGGGTAGTATGTCTCAAATAAAATGTTTCACTAAACTTTAGTAAATTACAAGCAACATGGACAATGGATACTCATTAACATGACACTTCCGAAAATGCAGTCCGCAAATTAAAGAATAATATTAAAATCATGCGATTGATGAATGGAAGTAGATAGAACATAGAACTTGGGAAGTGGCATGTTCAATGGTTAAGGGGTTCTATCTCTTTTTGAATGTGTGTCTTTATTAGAGGATGCATATCTTAGAACACATAAACCTTACAGATGTGTAACTAAGTGATCACATAAACTTTAATCCTAGCATGCATATCTTAGAAATACTTTCAGAGGATTATGTAAAAGAATGGTCTCTTTGGGACATTTCATCGAACACCTTATGTACATAATTATTTTAGCATTTACTAATGCAATGCAAGATGAAAAACAGCTTTCCAACATATACACAAGCATTGTCATGAACATTTTACACCAATTTATTGAATAATAACTTGAATTTAAAGATGAGGCAATTTATCAAACACATGGTATGCATCATATTCTTATGAAGAAAAAGGCATTGCTTCTCTCTTAAATTGGTTCCCATTAATAGCAACATTTAAGCATGACAACTACATTCCCTATCATCATTAAGCATTAAAACCAGAAAACATGGCATGATTTTCGATCCTAGGGTTTGCAAAAGGGGTAACCCGAATTTGACAGAGAATGGAGAAGAAGAGAGTGAAAGAAGCTCATACCTTGAGTGATTGATGAAGAAACTTGTATAAAATTGAGATATAAAAGCTCCACAATCGAATAATTTCAGTTTTGGAGTGATTGAAGCTCTAAAGGAATCCTTTTGGGTGTGAAAATGGCTCCCAAAACAGCCAAAGTCGCGTTTTTATTTTTCTGCAACTGCTGCGTGGCGCTCGAGCGCCAATCGCGCGCTTGGGCACCAGATCCAGTTTTTTTTTTAATTTTTTTATTTATGTATTGAAACTAAATAAATAAATAATAAATTAATTAATATAATTATATATCTGTAAAAAAAATAAAAATAAAAAATTTACAACTTATAAAATATTTCATAAGTTTAGTTCAAATATTTCGGAGTACAATGTCTGAAAATATAAGTGGTATCAATATCCTTGCGAATTTTCTTGGTAGGGTTTATTTGTACTCCTTGATGCTTGCATAAAGCAGTGATCAAATCTGGAAAGCCCAATGCCCTTGGTGCTTCAGGATTATTCCTATCTGCAACCATTGTAATATATCGCTCCAAACGATCTGAAATAATGCGAGCAACGTCAACTTTTCTACCAGGTTCTAGAATGCATGCCAAGAGATGACAGTTCTCAATATACAGATCAGATATATGACTATTAGGGATGACATTAGCCAAAATAAATGTTGTCCATATTTGAGCTAGTTGTGTCATGTTCTTCTTAGCTATGTGTTTTGGCACACCATCTCCCCGGGTTTCATATGAAAAACCAGGAAGGCACAAGGCTTGTTCTGTATCTTCTGCGGTGAAACCACCACAAGTTTCTTTCAGTCTGTGGTAGTCATCATGCTCTCTACCTCTCAAATCTAATGGGTATCCCAAGGGTGCATTGATTGCATCCCGATCATAGCGTACCCAAATACCGCAAACAAATGCCTCTCTAGTTTGAACGCGAATTCCATCCAATGGCCAAGCATTGGCATAGAATTCGTAGACGATATCCGGATCATAACGAGCCAATGGTTTTGCTAAATTGTCCCATTGTCTCCTAAGAAGTTCTACTGCAAAATCAGGATATTCCCCAGCATTGAGTTTTACACATCGCTCTAATATTAGTGTCCAACTTTTAATCAAATTATAACGTTCTTGTTTTTCCAAGTGAGTGAAACGAGAGATGTCAAACACTGGTGGGTTAGAGTTGGATTCCTCTCTTGCCCTCCTTGCAGACTCAGTATTAGACCGTAGACCAGCTCTTTGCTTTTGTCTAGGCATCCTGAAACCAGAAAAACAATGCAAAATTTTAAATGTTAAGTCAGGAACACAAGATTAATCTGTCAAATCCAAAACTACTGCAATAGTGTTCTTATACTTCTAAAGAACATGAGCAATTACCTCCTTAGAAGATCGGGATATAATATTTCTTTGATGCACGGAATTAATCCAGTCAAGTTTTTAATTTTTAGGAAAGTATAGTTTCACGTAATAGAATATCATTATTTTGGTAATAAATTTATTTATTTATTTATTTATTTATTATTATTTTTTATTATTATTATTATTTTTTATTTTTTATTTTTTTTTTAGGCAAAGGACTTGGGTTCTATTAATTTTCGGCATATGTTCAGTTGCAAAGATTGTTTCTTAGTGAGGAGATAATTCAATTTATGGTGTTTCTTCTAGTAGGGTAGTATGTCTCAAATAAAATGTTTCACTAAACTTTAGTAAATTACAAGCAACATGGACAATGGATACTCATTAACATGACACTTCCGAAAATGCAGTCCGCAAATTAAAGAATAATATTAAAATCATGCGATTGATGAATGGAAGTAGATAGAACATAGAACTTGGGAAGTGGCATGTTCAATGGTTAAAGGGTTCTATCTCTTTTTGAATGTGTGTCTTTATTAGAGGATGCATATCTTAAAACACATAAACCATACAGATGTGTAACTAAGTGATAACATAAACTTTAATCCTAGCATGCATATCTTAGAAATACTTTCAGAGGATTATGTAAAAGAATGGTCTCTTTGGGACATTTCATCGAACACCTTATGTACATAATTATTTTAGCATTTACTAATGCAATGCAAGATGAAAAACAGCTTTCCAACATATACACAAGCATTGTCATGAACATTTAACACCAATTTATTGAATAATAACATGAATTTTAAGAGGAGGCATTTTATCAAACACATGGTATGCATCATATTCTTATGAAGAAAAAAGCATTGCTTCTCTCTTAAATTGGTTCCCATTAATCGAAATAGCAACATTTAAGCATAACAACTACATTCCCTATCATAATTAAGCATTAAAACCAGAAAACATGGCATGATTTTCGATCCTAGGGTTTGCAAAAGGGGTAACCTGAATTGGACAGAGAATTGAGAAGAGGGGAGTTAAAGAAGCTCATACCTTGAGTGATTGATGAAGAAACTTGAACAATATTGAGATAATAAAGCTCCACAATCGAATAATTTCAGTTTTGCAGTGATTGAAGCTCTAAAAGAATCCTTTTGGGGTATGAAAATGGCTCCCAAAACAGCCAAAGTCGCGTTTTTATTATTCTGCAATTGCTGCGCGACGCTCGAGCTCCAGTCTCGCGCTTGAGCGCGAGATCAAGTTTTTTTTTTTGAAACTAAATAAATAAATAATCAATTAATTAATATAATTATATATCTGTAATAAAAAAAATTATATATTTATTATTACTAACTAAGGACATGAATTAATATAAGGGTATATATGTATGTTTATTTTGGACTAACTAATTCTTTTTTATTATTATTATTATTATTATATATATCATATATATATATAGGGGGCTGCTAACATCCACCTATGTAGGAGGATTTTAGCAATGTCCACCAAAATATTTGGACAAAATTACCCTTCCTTTTATAACTTGAGTAACTTATTTTTTTAAGGGTGTTTATGAAATTAGATTATTAATTAATTTTAAAAAAAAAAGAAAATCATCCCCAACCATCCGTTGACCACCATTGGCCGTCGTTGACCACCGTTGACCGTCGTTGACGGCGTTGACCACCGGCGTTGACCGCTGTTGACCGGCGTTGACCGCCGCCGTTGACCGCCACCACCGCTAAACCCTAGGACCCTAGGACCCTAAGACCCTAAACCCTAAGACCCTAAACCCTAAACCCTAAACCCAAAACCCTAAACCCAAATTACAGAAATACCCTTAAAAATTAACCTATCCAAGTTAAAAGATGGAGGGTAATTTTATCCAAATATTTAGGTGGACATTGCTAAAATCCTCCCCACATTGGAGGATGTTAGCATTCCCCATATATATATATATATATATATATATATATATATTATTATGTAACACCCTCACAATTATTTAGTTAAACTGAGTTTTATAAAAATATGGATTTGAAAATTTCTTTTTAAATCTTAACGAAAATCCGACAGAGTCTCCTCTGTTTATCGGACTTTCCCAAAAATAACTTTTATAAACCTGTCAACCAGTACAGTTCAGAAAATCTTTATAAACATACTAATTTAATTTTCATGCCCTGCTAATCCAATAAAACATATTCAGGGCTTGCACGAATGAAATATAACAAATCAAAACAAAACTAAATTTTAAACATAATAAATAACTCTCTTCTAATTAATTTTACAACACTCCACGTGGTGGAGTGTAGTCCTGCTCGGCCAATAGAATTGCAAGCTCAAACCTCAGTACCTGTGGAAATAGTAAGGAGTGAGCATTACACATAAAATGGGGAAACAGTTTCCAATTACGACATAATGCTATACCAAGCCATACACATTAACAATTCAATAACAATATAATAAAACTCAAGAAATCACAATTCATTATCAAAGTATTCCATTGGTTTCTCAAGTCAATCATGCCTATTCATTCTTATACATCATTTTCATAAAGTCTTTTATTCCTTACACTTTAATCATATTCATAATTCTTTTCAATCTGTCCCTGGTCACGACCTACTGCGTCTGCACTCCTGTGCACTCACGTCTTACTGCGTCCGGGTATATTTTTCATTCTCCCCTGGTCACGACCTACTGCGTCTGCACCCTTGTGCACTCACGTCTTACTGCGTCCGGGTATATTTTTCATTCTCCCCTGGTCACGACCTACTGCGTCTGCACTCCTGTGCACTCACGTCTTACTGCGTCCGGGTATATTTTTCATTCTCCCCTGGTCACGACCTACTACGTCTGCACCCCTGTGCACTCATGTCTTACTGCGTCCGGGTATATATTTTCATTCTCCCCTGGTCACGTCCTACTGCGTCTGCACTCCTGTGCACTCACGTCTTACTGCGTCCGGGTATATATTTTCATTCTCCCCTGGCTGCGCCCGGGTGTAATTCATTTTGTTCCTTTATCATTATCAATTCTTTAGCAATTTCCATTACTCAAAATTAATCACCACATTACACATTTCCACTATCCAAACATCACAATTACATATTATAACTTAATTAGCACAATTCAACGTAATATCACATCTCAAATCATTAAACAACATAAGCATTTAATTCATCAACATCACAAAATAACAAAATGAAACATATCAACATCCAAATAATTTCCCTAAGTTATAAATCCTATTTTAACAATTATTCTATATCATATCAACCTATACTAACACAAAAATCTTAGTAACCATTATATGCATATTGTAAACTAAACCCCAGAGTAAGGTAATACTCACTGTAACCCACTCCTTACCTTGCTTTAACTCTTAATTTTGCCAAATACCGATTCGTTCCACGCGATGAGATCCCTTGTTTTCACGTCGTGGCTGAAATTAGTGCCTTCAGATAAAAGGTGTACAACATCTAAGTTAAACTTTTGTTTTTCAAACGCTTAAAAATCCAATCATCTCAATTTAGCTTTAACTTTCGAAAACAAGTCTCAAAATAACAACTAATAATCAAATTACGACTTATACTTTTCTTTAAATCACATTCCTAATCTTACTTTATATAAGTCAATGATTCGAGACAAAAATCAATTACATCTTAAACCTTACTCCAACCAAACACTTAACACAAACTTGACAAATTCCAAATCATGTGCCCAAAACCATAAAATTATTGGACTCAAGCTCATAAAAGCAAGATCATGCCCTTTTTATTAAACTAGTATAACTTCTTTTGAAAAATACGTTAACTTTCGAAAGTAACGTGTTCGTCAAAAATACAATAAAGTTAATTAGTTTTAATTTCAAATCACCAAATCAAATACTAACTTGACACTATAAATTCAAAACTGAAAGAGAGCATTTCTTGTTCAAGGATAAGTTAAAGTTACATCTTCTAAGTCCAAATAACTACCCCTTTCAATTTGAATTTAAAGTCCAAAGTATTACCCTGAATTAACGTATGCCGAATATATACCGGATTCCTATTTAATTGGTTTGTTGTTAGTTTAGGGACAACCCAGCTCACTAATCCTACAACCCAATTACTTAGGAATCCAATGCATTTAACAAAAACTTCTTCAAGACTCATAGTTCGACATAACATTTAATTCGGCGATATTACAAACCAAACTAACCACTTAAAATCAGTATAATTAAAATCAACATGAACTCTAATACAATTTAATTTCCAAAACAATTTAATATTAAATAATTATTACCAATAACATTAAAATTAATATTAATATAAAAGTTAAAACACAACATAGAGCAACTAGAAAAGCATTAGGGATTTACCCTCAAATCTGATTTTGAAGGCTGGAAAGAGATCAAGACCGGTTCGATTCTAAAGCTCCACTCGAGTCTGGTTCGAAGCACGTCAAAAGGGTTGGCCACGGTACGGAGGTTGGCGATATCGGCGTCGGTTCGGGTCAGATCCGGTCCACAAAAACACAGCAGCAGCACACGCACAGGAGAAGGAAGGGGGTGATGCGGAGTGTCTTAACCAAAAGAGACGCCGCCTGCGGCGGCAACAAAACCAGGAACGGCGGCGGTGGCGGATCACAGCCCCGGGGGCAGCGGGTCTCGAATCGCGACTGGAAGAGAGAGGAGAACGGCGATGGTGGCTGATCGGTGCTGATGGCGCGAAGGAGGAGACGAGGATGGAGGAAGTGGCGCCGCTCTTAGGTGACAGGAAAGAGAGGGAGCAAAACGCAATAGGAGGGAGATGGGCTAGGGCCGGCGGAGGGAGAGAGAAAAACGAGAGAGAGAAAACTAGTTTGGAAGGGGAGCCATGAAAGATGAAGCTAAGAGAGTCCATGGCACTTTGGGAAGAGTAAGAATTTGTGGAGATAACCCTGGAGGAGGTTAGGGCCGGCGGTAGAAGAAGGAAGAAGAGGAAATGAGGGTTCCTCTACCTCACTGCACACACACGACTTCTTCCTCCTTTTTTTTTTAAAACCAAATACTTTTATTTATTAATTTATTAGTTATAGTAATATATCTTTAAGAATCAAATATTTGAAAACACTAAACATAATTCATTGTTGAATACATAAAGGTTATGTAAAGTATTTAAAATATTAGCATTATTTTAATATGAAATTTTTTCTTTAAAAGAATTAACTTTAAATATAATTAGATACTTTTTCGTAATTAACATAATGTATTTTTATGTAAATACTCAACAACTAAATGATGGATTTCAAGAAACAAATATTTAATTCATTAAAACTCGTAATTATACTAGGGATTAAAATTAAGGATGTTACATATTACGTTCTATTTTATATATATCTATAACTTAAATAAATAAATTAATATAATTATATATCCATGTAGTAAATTAATAAAATAATAATTTTTTTTACTGCAATAATTTTTTTTTTCTGCTGTATATATATATGTATAAATAATTTGACTAACTAAATTTATTTATTATTAATATATTTTTTTGTACATATTTATTTATGTAAATCTATCTATAACTTAGTAATCAAGCTTGTGTGTTTTACGAGTTTCATGTCCAATTATGAAATATTTTTTAAGTTGTAAATTTTTTTTTATATCCAAATTTGTCCTGGTTAATAAATAAATATTTAAAGATGATTCTAAAGTATATATTTATATATATATATATATATATTTTAAAATTATTAAATTTAAAATAAATACATATATTTAATTATATATATATGTATTATTTATTATTATTTATTATGATTTATAATAACATAAATAAGAAAATTATGGACTATCTTCCAATAATATCTGTTTAACGCCATTAGCTCGATGTCTGATTCATTGTAGATCATTAATATGAATGATTGTGGTGATTTTGTCAATGTCACCACCTAAATAAGGCTTTAATCTTTGGCCATTCACGATCCATTTCCTGTTTGTTCCAGGATCTTCTAATTCCACTGCCCCATATGGTTTTACTTCTTTGACAATGAAAGGGCCTGACCATTTGGTTTTCAATTTACCTGGAAATAATCTCAATCTAGAGTTAAATAAAAGTACAGATTGATCTTGGTGGAATTCTTTCTTAAGAATCTTTTTATCATCGTAAGCTTTCGCTTTTTCCTTGTAAAGCTTTGAAGATTCATATGCATTTCTGCGTGTTTCTTCCAACTCATGCAGTTGAATTTTTCTTTTGTTACTTGCTGCATTAGGGTCAAAATTGAAAAATTTTAAAGCCCAATATGCTTTATGTTCTAACTCAACCGGTAAATGACAAGCTTTTCCATAAACCAACTGGAATGGGGTTAGACCTGTGGGTGCTTTGTATGCTGTCCGATACGCCCAAAGTGCATCATCTAGTTTCATCGACCAGTCTTTTCTAGACGATGAAACAGTTTTTTCAAGAATTCTTTTAATTTCTCTATTAGAAACCTCCGCTTGACCATTGTGTAAGTTCCATGATGAATGTTTTGATAATGACAAAGTGTTTTGAACAAGCTATCATGTGTTGATCAAGTTCAAGTTCAACAAGCAACAACAAACATCAAATGAAGAAGAGAGAAAATAAGCTCATGAAGACTTAGTTTGAGTTTTCACTTAACCTAGAATCAATAGGTGGCTTAAAGGTTTTAAAGGAAAGGTTTGGTTTTGAGAAAACAAGTTTTAAACAAGTATCAGATATGTTTAATCGATTAAGAACTTATTTAATCGATTAGTACTCGATTAAGGCAAGATTTAATCGATTAAACACTGCTGAACTGGTTTTTTTAAAATACGATTTTCACTTCTCAAAATCAGTTTTCAAGTGCTACAACTTTTGGGTATTCTATATAAACCTATTCCTAATCTTTGTGATTAATAAGAACACTTTCATAATCAATTTTACAAGAATCAAGCCATTCTATTCTCTCTCAATTTCAAAGATCAAAGCTTTCATATTTTCATATTCTTTGATCAAGAACCTTTGAATCTCTTATTGTGAATTGTCATAGCTATTGATTGAGATTCATAGGAGTGTTATTGTGTTTTCTATTGTGTTGTAATCTTTGCAAGAAGGCAAGCCAACTACAACAAACAAAGAAGTCTTGGTGTGTCGATTATCATCAAGCAAATCTCATTGGAGAAGAAGAAAGTCTTGGTTGTGAATCAAGCAAAGTGAAGCCTTGGTGTGTGGATTATCATCAAGCAATTGAAGACTTGTTGTGTCAATTATCAACAAGGGGTAGAGGTTAGATTAGAGAGAAGATCAATAGGATTACAAGGCAAGGGTGTGGTATCTCTTGTAGGCTAGCAAGAAGGGAGTCTTGTGAGGCATTTACTTGTAATTTGAGAACTCTAATTCCTCACAGTGAAGAATCTCTCTTGGTTGAAGAGGGGACTGGATGTAGCTTTCAAGCGGATGAAAGTGAACCAGGATAAATCACTGTGTCGTATCTCTAAACCCTTAACTCTTTACATTCAAGTTTTTAATTGTGTTCTTGGTTGAAAACCTAGAGAAAGATTGATTTTCATAATTGATTGAATTGAATCTTTATTGTTCAAATTGATAAAGGGAAAATCATTTTCATAACTAGGATAATCAATAAGAATATATGTGTTAATTGTTTTCGCTGAATCTCTGATCTTACGTGTTAATTGATTGATTTTCATATTCGAATGAAAAATTGATTTTTCTGTTTTCTGTCAGATTTAATCGATTAAGCATATATTTAATCGATTAATACTCGAGTAAATTTCAGGTTAATCGATTAAATGCTGTAGAATTTGCAAAAATCATTTCTTTTAATTGTTTCGATTTGTTTCGTTCGAAAATCTTTCAAGGTTTCTTTTACACCTATTCAACCCCCCCTTCTAGGTGTGTTCCTAGTGTTCCTTAGTTGTTTCAACCACCAATTGCGGTTTCTTCACATTGGTCTGCGGATGATAGGGTGATGCTACTTTGTGTCGGACACCGTAATGTTCTAGGGTCTTTTTAAGTTGTTTATTACAAAAATGGGATCCTCCATCACTAATAAGGATCCTTGGGGTGCCAAACCTACAAAAAATATTTCTTTTTAAAAATTTAATCACAATTTTGGGATCGGCTTTTTGAGTTGCAATAGCTTCGACCCATTTAGAAACATAGTCTACTGCTACTAAAATATATTCATTTGAAAATGATGTTGGCAGTGGTCCTACAAAGTCTATTCCCCAACAATCAAAAACCACAATTTCCAAAATGTTATTTAGTGGCATGAGGCCATTGTGATTTTAGGGGGAACGAATTTATGTGTAGTGGTCGGGCTTCGTTGAAGGGATGCACCAAGGACGAGCCGACTGTTAGGAATAAGCCGTAATTAAATCCGGAAAAACTATAAAAGACTAAAAGACATTTATAAACGCGGTGAGGCATGAGTGTCGTATCGAAGTAGTGGAGAGGAAGATACTATGGGTATCTGCGGATTCTCAGGTGGGGATTGCAGGAGGGGAGGGCAATGACGGTGATACGTCAAGAAGCCTCGAGTATATTTCTAGGCGGAACGAATCCCATAAGTTGTGCACTAACGTGGTGGGGACTGGGTCCAATACCGTGGTAAGTTCCGCATCGCGAACTAGAAATTATATTGTCGCCCCCTCGATGCAGGTCTACAACAGTGAGAGGGACTGGAACGGGGCATTTGTGTTTGCCGCCGAGGGCGTGCTTTGATATGATTATGATTTGAGGCTGAGCCTCCTGGTCTGGGACCATTTTGTGTGACAGTTGTCGTGCCCGCGTGGTAAAGGTCCTGTACTCCTGTTGGCTTCCGACTAGGTTGGGTGGTGTACCGAGAAGATGTAGACGTGTGTGAGCTCAATGATGTGTCCCCTCATCATTGATGCTATCCGACATAATAAAACTTAAAGCACAAAGATGTTTTTAAAAGAGTTATGCAATAAATACCTAGCATCGAATGAAAACTATAAGGAAGGATTCTTGGAAAGCGTGATGAATTTGGAGACATATGATGAGAAGAAAAGGGTGGTGATAAATTGTGAAAGTGCATAAAGAAGATGATAGAATGTGATGGTGGAAAATTAAGTATAAGATTATGTTTAATCCTATGTGCACCTAAGGTTGATGTTGTTGTTTGTATGTTGTTATGGTTTTTCCTTAATACTTGCCTATTGTAATTCCACATAGTCGACATAACTGTCTGGGTCGCTTACTCTCTCCTCTTCTTCTGTTTTCCTCTTCTCCTGTTCTTCTTTTCTTCTGTGCTTCTGCTTTCTTCTGGAAAACATCGTACGGCAACTAGACGCAAAAGAAATTGAGGTTCCAGATCCAGCTTGTTCGGAAGGAAGGAACATCCCAGTTAAACGACTCGGTGGGAACATCTCTGGGGCAGTAGACGAGGACAACTCTACTGGCGGACCGGGAGCGGAATCTATTAAGAGTTGGAATTAGCTGAGGAGTCTTAGGACGCATGACTAGAAGTTAAGCATTTCCCTTCAGAGCAGTATACTCCATTGTAAGTTCTTAGTCACCTAGCTCTACTATACTGTACCCTGACAAGAGTTTTATTTTATATGGATGTTTTGGAAAGTAAGCAAACTGGGCTACGTTTTAAAAACGGGTTTCAAAGCGCGGTGTCCCGTGACATCTCGGTTTGGAACTTGAAAAGGGTTTGCACAATATGAGAACATGTATTTTGGTTGTAACTATTATTTGAAAACCCAAACGTTCTCATCTTGTGTAACACTTGTTGTAAAAAAAAATGGCCCTAATTTTCGCCACAATTAATTGAGTTTCAAGTTGCCGAATCGGGGTGTTACAGAATGGTATCAGAGCTATGTGGAACTAAGTAACTTTACACATGGACTTACGTACTCTGCTTTGTGTCTTCGTGAGTGAGTTAGTATTAGGATTGCGATAGACGAGAATGGGAACGCTGAGAGTGTGCGACTGTTTCCATAGAGCATGACGGTTTCGTCTACGACAACGACGAGGAGCAGATCCCAGTATTGTCACGAGATGTCGACGTACGAATAGAATCTTCCTTCGTTGAATCCTTTCTTGCTGTGAACCCTTTTTTTTGTGATAACCCCTCAGTTATTGAGATCTTGTCTTGTGATTAGGTTTCTCTCATTGCTGAAGCATTCCTTGTATAAACCGTAGGTGATGCCAAATTGCTTTGGCATGACGTTTGAAAAAGCCCTTTCTAAAAAAAAAATCTTAGACTCGGTTTTGATAAAACATTGATTGTTGATGAACCCGGAGTTCCTTCTCTTGCTTCTGGATCATTTATCCATTCCTTCCAAAAAGTTTTGATGAGAAATTCGAACCCTGATACCCTATACCGGTCAAGCAGATGGTGAATTGTGACCAAGAGTTCTGTTGTCGGATTGGTCAGATAAAGGCTTAGGTGGTGTATAGAGATATGCGTTATTTAAGTTGGGGAGCGGTAGAAATGTGAAGTTTTGAGGAGGAGGAAATCATCTAGGCTTGAACTAATGATGAACGTTTAACCCTAAGTACGGTAGCATCTCGAACCCTCAGTCCCTTGTTGTCCGTGAAACCAAGTTGTTTGTAAACCACCTTGTTTGTTATTGAAAATACCCCGAGAGAGTACTTTTGAAAGTAATCCGTCCGATCTGCTTCTGAGAAAGGTAAATAGATAGTACGTGTTCGGAAGTGCGACGACTGCTGCAGTTCAGGTAGGAGGGAAATTCTTCAAGAAGTTACACCTCCATGAATTAGTCCGACTCTACACGGCATTTCTCGAGGACGAGAAATCTTTAAGTTGAGGAGAATGTAACACCCCGCATTTTTCCCGTACGTGCGTGAACGAATAAACTTTGAAATCATGTTTTATAAAAGATTTTTCAGAAAAGAGTTTTATTTGAGAAAGAAATAAAGCATTGATTTTCTGGATTGTTATAAACCAAAACGTTTTTCTAAAATGAAAAGTGAATGATTTTGTTAACGCCTTGCTAAATGATGAGTTATTAATGATGGTTTTGAAAATGATTTTTGGATATGAATTTTGTAAAATTGTTTTTGAAGAAAAGGAATTTAATAATTTGGTTTGAAAATTTTATGAGTGCTTGATTTGATATGCGTGTGTGCTGTGTGGATTTAATTACATGAATGAGGTTTGTGAATTAATGGTGTAGTAAAGAGTAAAGGTGATAAGAAAATAAAAATGCAAAATAAGTATGAATGTATGCATGTGTGCTATACGTGTATGAATATGTATGTATGAAAGTGTGTATTTACATGTGTATATTGTTAGAATTATTGATAGGATTGGCAGTCGTCACCCAAGAGGGGGGGTGAATTGCGTGTTTATGAAAACATTGGAAAATAATCGATTTAAAACGTTTTCGATAAACTTAAAGAGATTTTGCAGCGGAAAACAATATATTGATGAAAACGATTGCGCAAAAGCGAATAATATTAATACTATTATGAAAAACTAATATGCGCGGATACGAATTAAATAAGAACAACGAAAACCGTTACCGCGCTTATTATTTTAAATTCACTTAAAATAGATTGTTACGAAAATAGTTGTTATGATGCACAACAATTAAATATAACGACGGAATATAAAAGAGATAGGGATAGAAGAGATTGCACCGAAGATTTTATCCTGGTTCGGCAAACCCGGCCTACTCCATTCCCCAAGCGACCCGCTTGAGCTTTTCACTAAACCAAGACGCCACGCGTCCCCAAGTACAACCAGAGCGCCCCGCAAGCTACTAGGAACCTCCTTTCGCCAGGGACCTCAATAAACCAGATAGCCTAACTACTAGGTGCCCCACCGTTCGTCTAGCACTACCCAATACACAAGGGTTCCTCACCCTACAACCACGAACGCCGCACGTCCGCACTAGGAGATTCACTCCCTAGTCACTAAGGGTTACACACCCCTTACAACACAGGTTATGGTATGATTGATCGGGTACAAGACCTATAGTGCACTCTCAATAGTGCTGATACAACAATAAAGGCCACTCTAACAATTATGTGTTCTAAGCAACACATATACAACAGTTAAGCTCTATGGCAATGAAGTCTATATAAGGTTGTTACAAGGCCAAAATAAGGTTTAGTTTTCTTCAAAAAGATTTAGCGTGAAAACCAGAAGTTGATGGAGAAGAAGAAGAAGGAGCGTGAATGATCAGAGTTGCTCGATGTAGAAGTTTGAAATGATTTTCCAAAACAAAATAAATAGAGATAGTTTTGAGATCAAATCAAATCAAAAAATAAAATAAAAGATTTAAGAATTAAAACCAAAGATTTGAATTTTGAATTTTGAATTTGAAAATAGAATCAGAATCAAATCAAAAACGATTTTGGAAATAAAATAATTTAAGTTTTAAAATCAAAACCAAATAAAAAAGATTTAGAAAATAAATCAAGGATTTGATTCTTAAAACAAAAAAGGAATATTTTCAAAAATAAAATCAAATTCGAATTTTGAAAATAAATCAGAATCAATTAAGTAAAAACAAATCAGGAAATAAATCAAAATGATTCTGACACGTTTTTCAATAAAACTTGAGGTAATCGATTACTTCAGGGAGGTAATCGATTATCCCTTTAAAAAGAGAAACTTTGAAATTCATTTGAAAAACCAGTAATCGATTATCACATGCATGTAATCGATTACTTCACTTCTGTTTAATGTATGATGCAACACATATAATCGATTACCACTATTCTAATAATCGATTACAGAGCCTCTGATTTTTATATGATGCAACATCATGTAATCGATTACTACAAGGCATGTAATCGATTACTTTGTCTCATCGATTACTTTGTCTCAGGAAAATATATGATGCAACAATTATAATCGATTACTTGAGCCAAGTAATCGATTACTCTCATAAGAAAGTAATGGATTAACAAAGTTCACTTAATCGATTACAAGCTCTCTGATTTTTCTATGATGCAACAAAGTTAATCGATTAACTTAGGCAAGTAATCGATTACTCTTTCTTGCATACATAAAAATATTCAGAGTTTTGTAACATCAATTACTTTCACCAAAACTAAGATATAAAAACTGATTTTCACAAAACTTCTTTTTCTTCTCCTTAATTATGAAAAATATATTTAGAAAAACTTATATTGGCCTTTTAACATAATTTAAACCTTGACTTCATTACCTTACATGATGTCCTAAGGGAAAGGTTTAACATCTTCATTTGCTTGAGTCTTCAACTTGAAGCTTGGACTTGAATGATGAAGATCTTGTGATTGCACTTGATATGAACTTGAGAATCTTGAGTTTGTTATCATCAAAACCATCTAATGATTGCACTTGAAGTCCTTGGGAAAGCTTGACTTCCAACATATATGTGTGTTGACCGAATAATGCATGGAAAATGAATAAGAAAATGTGATTGAGAAAACAAAATAAAGGACATGTGCAGGTGTGTGAGTGTGCCACGGTGAAGGTGTGTGTGTTGTGTGTGTAGGAAGGTGCCACCATTAGAATAGGCATGCAAGTGAGTATGTGTGTGTGTTATGTGTATTACACGTGTGTGTGTGTGTAGTGTGTGAAAGCTAGGGTTGAATTTTGGAAGCTTAGTGTTTAAGGAAGTGGAAACTAAGTTAGCTATCCAACTAAACTAGAACCAAACCAAGAGACACACCTTAACTAGTTGCTAACTATCACTTAAGCTTAAAGTAACCCTAAAGTCCTAACCTAATCTATTTTGTTCCTTGACTTTGGTGACATATGGCCATGCAACTTTATGGAAATCCTAAACTACCCTTTTTCCTTTACTCTTGGTTGAATTATTCTTAGGATTAGCAAAGGAAAATTTCAAGCTCTTGACTCTACTTACATAAGCTGTGAATATGTGTTGGCCTTGGTTCCCATTTCATTTCCTTCATTCGTTCATTTCCACCCAAACATAAACACTTTGGTCCAAGAGCACATCAAGCTCTTGAGACCCTTAGAGAAAGAGAGGATAGCCGAGAGAGAAAAAGAGAAAAGAGGAGTGAAAACCCAAACTTCTCAACCAAACCCTTTTGATTTCTTTCTTCAAACACATCCTTCCTCAAAGATCAAGAAGAAACACCAACCCTCAACTCTAGGAGAGATGGAACCGAAGCAAACTCTAGGGAGGAAGGAGAGGGTTTCACTACCAACCAAATCTCACCTTTGTAGATCAAGCCTTATTCTTGAAGATCCATACACTAGGAAAGCTAGAGAACCAACCATTCATGGTAGGACTTGAGGATTTTGATAAAGATTGTAATAGCTTAGAATTTTCTTCTAGTAGTAGATCTTTCTTTTCTTCTTGCATGTTTTGTTTTATGGTTTGTTAGATGATTTCATGCGTTGATCTTGCTTAATATTGGACTCTATGAACTCAAACTAAATTGTAATATGCTAAATTCATGTTTGATGTTCAATTGAGATTTCTCTTTGATAGATGTAAATGCTTGCTAATTAAATCTCAAGGATCTAAAGAAAAGCTAAGACTTTTGTGAAAACTAAAATGGATCTCTTGGATATCCACCTTTTCTCTCCCTAAACCGTGATGTGTGTGTGAAAATAAATGGCTTGCATGTTACTTTTATGTATTGATCATGAATATTTGTGTTTGAAAAGATTTGATCTTTGATTTACACCTTTTCTTCTTCACGATTTTATGTAAGGTTTGAGTTCAAGCTTGTGTATTTGCTTTGATTCCTTTTGCATGATTTTTCATAACTAAAGATCTAAATCTAATTTGTGAAAAGAGTTGAGTCCTTCTTCTTGTATGATACTCGATGATGATTTTATTTGATCTAAATGTAATTGAAATTCTTTGGATTTGCATCTTTTGTTGAAACTATGATTTAAACTTAAATTGTGAAAGACCTTAAGTCCCTAGTTTAGCGTGTTGACGACCCTATGTGATTTAAGTGGATGCATGTAATGATCTTTGATTTATGGAGTGAAAAATGAAGGTCCTTGAGTGCATGTTATTTTCAAACAAAGATCATGCTTTTCCTTTTATGTGTGCCACGGTTTTAAAGAAAAGTTTAGGTAACAAGTTCTAAAATGATTTTCAAAAAAATAAATATGTTTAGAGTTAGCGTTGGTTATGTGCATTGTTTGATTTAAGTGTTTGATTTTGTGAGTGCATGTATTATATTTTATGAGGCCATTTGGCCATGTCCCATAAATAATAAGATCCATACTTTTTATTTTATAAAAAGGTCCATGTATGTCACTTTCATGAAGCTAAAACTAAATCTTTATTTTGTTTAAGAAAATGATGATCTTGAATTTGATTGAGTTGTGACTTTGGTGATTCATGCATGTTGAAAAATGAATGGAAATTATGTTTTCCTTGCATCATGGAATTCGGCCACCCTAGGAAAAGTATGCAGCTAGGTTTGTTTCTCAACTAGGGTACATGCATCATAAGACTAAGTAAATATAAGAGTTTTAAAAAGAAATTCCATGCCATGATTAAGTTTTGAAATAAAATGCATAAGAACCTTTGAAATGATATATGATCTAAATTGTTTCTTTAATTTAAAGTCTTGAAATGAATTAAAATTTGTTGAATTGACCTTGATACTCACGGTTTCTAGGACAAAAGATAGAAAATGATTCCATGATTTTATGTTTTCATTGGTGTATCAAATATTTGCAAAACCATGTATGCATAATTCGGTCTATGCATGTGCATGTATTTAGAAAATTGTTCTCATGAAATAAATTGTGATTATGGTTATGCCTTGAGTGTGTGATATTGAATGTTTGATAAAATGGTGTGTGTTGCTGTATGCTAGATGAAATTGAGGTGTGTGTGTGTGTGTCTTTTATCCTTTAGTTTTAAGAAATGAAAATAAATGATTTGATTTGAGTATGTGAAAAAGAATTTTTGTGATAGTAGTTTGATAATTTCAAGTTGTTAAAATTTATTAGAGATTAGGAATTATTGACCATGATGATTCGGTCCTTGATGAATTAGTCACAAGGCCTAAGTTAAATTATTTTCCTAAGTATAATCTAGCTAATTTATATGGATTAAAATTTAATTGATTGGTTGAATGATTGGAGTGTGGTTTGCCTTATGTGAGTTTGTGTATGTGTGCTTAGAAAATTGTGTATGTTGCTGTTGAGTTGAATTGAAATTGTTTGATTTAAAAATGTGATTTAAAATAACTTAAATTGATTTGGAAATTTTATCTCCTTTTGATTTTGTGTCTTGAAAGATTTTCAAAGTATGGTTTTAAAATTTTATTTTCTTGGGCTTTCATATTCTGTTTTAAAACATAAAAACATTGATTTTATAACCAGAGTATTTTCAAATTAAGAAAATGGAATTGTTTTAATAAAAGATTATTTTAACTGTTTCAGAGTGTTCTTGAAAACCTTTTTAATTAATTGGGATTTGAAACTTTCGGGTATTAGCAAGGTGTTTTAAGAAACGAATTATTCTAAAAGAGTTTCCCAAAACAAGATTAATAATTTATCGAAATCGTTCTAACGCACGGGAAAAATTTCTAGTTCGGGTGTCGGACGCGAAAGGAACGTGGTAAAGCTAACGACGGGAAACCTTGGAATGGAACGCTTTCGAGTATTCGTCATCCAGGTGAGAGAGAAGCTCCCCTTAAGACGCCGTGGTATTAGGCAACATATTAAGGCGTCCAATCATCTCAAAGGTTGGACCCGGTCTCGTTAAGGCGAGGAAGAGGGATAGTGAGTGTTTGTTTGTTTGTTTGTGTGTCGTGGGCTATCCCTACAAGTCGCTGAGACCGAAGTGTTGTCTATAGTTATTATGTTTGTTGAAATAATACGATGTTTACTATGCTTGAATTGTTGATTAGTTTAGTATGTAAAGTAAAATAAGTAAGTTGTTAAAAGAAGTTTGATTTTACCCTGAGACCAGGAATGATAAGAATGAGGGAATGAGACTGGAAGAGAAAAGAGATGTGAGTAAGAGATATGAGAAAGAAATAGATGGTGCAAAAGACTAAAGAGAAAGTTATAAGAAACAAATGAGAAAGAGATAAAGATGATGCGAGTGAAGGAAAAAGATAAAGAGTTGAAACTGGAAAGAGAATATGATCATGGAAGTAAGATGTGGTGGAGTAAAGATGCGACCCCTCAAACATGTTTTTGGGAAGAAGCTTAGTGTTGAGTTGAGCTTGCTCCTCCACTAACACTCACCCAAAAATATGATTTTTGAAAACAGTTTTTGAAAAGAAACTTTTGAAAAGAATTTTATAAAGTCATCTTTTGAAAAGGTTTTGCGAAAAGAGTTTTTGAGAAAGAAGAGGGAATGAGTTTTTGAGGAAGTTGGAAAGAATTACGCTGAGCTTGAGCTGACGAGAATGTTGAAATTGAGATAAGATTGATGTGTGGCTTGAGGCCATTGTGATTTTAGGGGGAACGAATTTATGTGTAGTGGTCGGGCTTCGTTGAAGGGATGCACCAAGGACGAGCCGACTGTTAGGAATAAGCCATAATTAAATCCGGAAAAACTATAAAAGACTAAAAGACATTTATAAACGCGGTGAGGCATGAGTGTCGTATCGAAGTAGTGGAGAGGAAGATACTATGGGTATCTGCGGATTCTCAGGTGGGGATTGCAGGAGGGGAGGGCAATGACGGTGATACGTCAAGAAGCCTGGAGTATATTTCTAGGCGGAACGAATCCCATAAGTGGTGCACTAACGTGGTGGGGACTGGGTCCAATATCGTGGTAAGTTCCGCATCGCGAACTAGAAATTATACTGTCGCCCCCTCGATGGAGGTCTACAACAGTGAGAGGGACTGGAACGGGGCATTTGTGTTTGCCGCCGAGGGCGTGCTTTGATATGATTATGATTTGAGGCTGAGCCTCCTGGTCTAGGACCATTTTGTGTGACAGCTGTCGTGCCCGCGTGGTAAAGGTCCTGTACTCCTGTTGGCTTCCGACTAGGTTGGGTGGTGTACCGAGGAGATGTAGACGTGTGTGAGCTCAATGATGTGTCCCCCTCATCATTGATGCTATCCGACATAATAAAACTTAAAGCACAAAGATGTTTTTAAAAGAGTTATGCAATAAATACCTAGCATCGAATGAAAACTATAAGGAAGGATTCTTGGAAAGCGTGATGAATTTGGAGACATATGATGAGAAGAAAAGGGTAGTGATAAATTGTGAAAGTGCATAAAGAAGATGATAGAATGTGATGGTGGAAAATTAAGTATAAGATTATGTTTAATCCTATGTGCACCTAAGGTTGATGTTGTTGTTTGTATGTTGTTATGGTTTTTCCTTAATACTTGCCTATTGTAATTCCACACAGTCGACATAACTGTCTGGGTCGCTTACTCTCTCCTCTTCTTCTGTTTTCTTCTTCTCCTGTTCTTCTTTTCTTCTGTGCTTCTGCTTTCTTCTGGAAAACATCGTACGGCAACTAGACGCAAAAGAAATTGAGGTTCCAGATCCAGCTTGTTCGGAAGGAAGGAACATCCCAGTTAAACGACTCGGTGGGAACATCTCTGGGGCAGTAGACGAGGACAACTCTACTGGCGGACCGGGAGCGGAATCTATTAAGAGTTGGAATTAGCTGAGGAGTCTTAGGACGCATGACTAGAAGTTAAGCATTTCCCTTCAGAGCAGTATACTCCATTGTAAGTTCTTAGTCACCTAGCTCTACTATACTGTACCCCGACAAGAGTTTTATTTTATATGGATGTTTTGGAAAGTAAGCAAACTGGGCTACGTTTTAAAAACGGGTTTCAAAGCGCGGTGTCCCGTGACATCTCGGTTTGGAACTTGAAAAGGGTTTGCACAATATGAGAACATGTATTTTGGTTGTAACTATTATTTGAAAACCCAAACGTTCTCATCTTGTGTAACACTTGTTGTAAAAAAAAATGGCCCTAATTTTCGCCACAATTAATTGAGTTTCAAGTTGCCGAATCGGGGTGTTACATACAGCATAGTCACTAGCGTCACACATTAATTCAAAATCAAGATTCCAGTTAGGGGCAATATTGACAGGAGCTGTAATAAGTCTTTGTTTTAACAAATTAAAAGCATTTAAGCAATCGACATTAAAATTAAAAGGCTTATCTTTGATTAGCAGGTTGCTCAGAGGTTTCACTATTTTTAAAAAGTCTTTAATGAATCGCCTATAAAAACCTGCGTGTCCCAAAAAACTTCGAATGCCCTTCACATTTGTTGGTGGTGGAAGTTTTTCAATAACCTCCACTTTGGCTTTGTCAACTTCTATCCCTTTTGATGAAATTTTGTGGCCTAGCACCACGCCTTCTGTTACCATAAAGTGGCATTTCTCCCAATTTAATACTAAATTAGATTCGACACATCGTCTTAGCACAATATTGAGGTTCTCTAGGCAATCATCAAATGATATTCCAAATACGGAAAAATCAACCATAAAAACTTCAATGCATTTCTCCACTAGATCTGAGAAGATAGCAAACATGCATCGTTGAAAAGTGGCTGGTGCGTTGCATAGCCCAAATGGCATTTTTCTATAAGCGAAAACGCCAAAAGGGCATGTGAAAGTTGTCTTTTCCTGATCTTCAGGATCTACGGCTATCTGATTATATCCTGAATAACCATCCAGGAAACAATAGAATGCTTGCCCAGATAATCTTTCTAACATTTGATCCATGAAAGGTAACGGGAAATGATCTTTTCTTGTTGCTTGATTTAGCTTCCGATAGTCTATGCACATTCTCCACCCTGTAACTGTTCGAGTGGGAATTAATTCATTCTTATCATTACGAATCATTGTCATGCCTCCTTTATTAGGCACTACCTGAACTGGACTCACCCAAGCACTGTCAGAGATTGGATAGATCATACCTGCTTCTAGGAGTTTCATTACTTCTTTCTTTATTACTTCTTTCATGGTTGGATTCAATCGCCTTTGAGGTTGTGCTACTAGTTTAAAATTTTCTTCCATGTGAATTTTATGCATGCAATAAGCTGGACTTATTCCTTTGAGATCGGATAGTGTCCAACCTATGGCTCCCTCATTAGCTTTTAATATTGCAATTAGTTTTTCTTCTTGTGCAGATTTCCTCCTTTATCAAGAAAGATATACTTTAAATGTTGTGGTAACATTTTAAGTTCTAATTTTTGTTCTTCAGTTTTCAATTCTTGTGGTAGTTTTTCAATTTGAGCTTCTTTTGACGAAAGCTCTTTTGTATTATCTAATTCCTTGAGATATTCATTTATTTCTTTTTCTTGCTCTTCGTTTAGATTATCACATGCATTACTTAAAGCTTTTTCTAAAGGACATGATTTATACAATTGCTTACCTGCTGAAAGAATAACTTCATCAATGGCATCCATTCGGTAACACTGTTGCTTATCTTTTGGATGTTGCATCGCCTCGAACACATTAAAGTTTACTTCATCATCTTGAACTCTCATTTTCAATTTGCCATCATCAACATCAATAATGACCTTGGCAGTTTTCATGAATGGTCTTCCAAGAATGAGTGGCACTTCTGCATTTTCTTCAATGTCCATCACCACAAAATCCACAGGAAATACAAACTTGTCAACTTTCACAAGTACATCTTCCGCAATACCATAAGGGAACTTCAATGACCTGTCCGCTAATTGCAATGTCATTCTAGTTGGGCGAATTTCCAAGTCACCAATTCTCTTAAGCATGGATAAGGGCATTAAGTTGATACTAGCCCCAAGATCAAGCAAAGCTTTTCCTACTTGTAATGTACCAATGGTGACAGGAATAGTGAAACTACCAGGATCTTTGGATTTTTGAGGCATGGCCTTCTGAATAATAGCACTGCATCCTGCCTCAAGTTCCACCATTTCTTCCGAAAATCTCCTTTTCTTTGTTAGGAGTTCTTTCATGAATTTAGCATAGGTAGGCATTTGCTCCATTGCTTCCATAAAAGGAATGTTAATTTGCAACCTTTTAAATATATCCATGAATCGTGCGAATTGTCTTTCTTTATCTTTTTTAGAAGGAGCATGAGGTTATGGAAGGCTCCTTAATTGTGGCATATGTTTTTCACTATTCTCCTTCTGTTTCTTAGTTTCTTTTTCTTTTTCATTATTTACATTGTTATCTTTATTTCCATTTTCAATACTACTATCTTTATTTTTATTTTCTTCATCTTCAATAATCAAATTATCTTTTATACCTATCCCTATTGTCTTACCACTTCTAGTTGTAATTGACTTGCATTGTTCCTTTGGATTGGTTTGTGTGTTGGCTGAGAATTGTCCTGAATGTTGTTCGCTTAACTTGTTAGCCAACTGTCCGATTTGTGTCTCCAAATTCCTGATTGACGCTTCGGTATTTTTCTGATTAGTCATTGATGCTTGCATGAATTTCTCTAGGGTATCCTCCATTTTTGACATTCGGTCTTGCATTGAAGGGTAATGTTGTTGTTGTGGTTGATAGGAAGCTTGTTGATATGGAGGCTGCCTGTTTGAAGAACTTGATTCTTGCTTCCAACCATAATTTTGATTATGGTTGTTTCTCCAACCTTGTTGAAAATTATTGCCATATGAATTGAAGTTACCTTGTCGGCCTTGATTGCTCATGTAATTAATTTCTTCTTCATGAACATTCGAAGGGTAGGAGCAATGGCCATTAAGATGATCACCTCCACAAAAATCGCATTTCAATTTTTGCGGTGGTCTAGTATTGGAACTTACCACTTGCAACTGTTGAGGAAGTTTGGCCATCTGCTTCAATTTGTTGAGTTAAAATCTTATTTTGTGCAAGTATGGCATCATAGGTATTAAGATCAAGCATTCCCTTTTTATGTACTGCCCTCCTCTTATGTTGAGCTTGCCGGTCGGTAGCAGCTAAGGCATTAATGATTGATGTAGCTTTTTCAGCATCTACATTCAGCATTGTGCCTCCAGCAGCAGCATCAAGGATCATTTTTGTGTCTGACTTTAGACCATTACAAAAGATGTTTAGCTGGTCTACATCTTCAAATCCATGATTAGGACATTTCCTAAGCAAAGATTTGAAGCGTTCCCAGGCCTCACAAAATGATTCATCTGGTCCCTGCCTAAATGTAGAAATATCAGCTTTGGCACTAATATATCTAGTAGGTGGAAAGAATCGAATTAGGAATTTCTCTTCTACATTCTTCCATTTAGTTAAGCTTTGATTAGGGTGAGATTTTAACCATTCTTTAGCTTCACCAATTAAATAGAAGGGAAATAATTTTAAGTAAGCTGCTTCAAGGTTGTCTTCTGCAAATCCCATAGTTCCACATAACTCATAAAAAGTTGCTAAATGAGCATATGGATCTTCATGGTCCATTCCGGCAAATGGATGTGCACCAATTAAATTGAGGTATGTTGGCTTGATCTCCACTGCCTTGAATGTTGATGGAATGGCTATACTTGAAAAGTGTCTAGGTCCTTGATGCATTGCATAATCTCCAAGTGTCCTTTTAGGTTGAGTTGTGTGATTTTCCTCTTCATTCACCATTTCGTCAGCTTTTGAATTTAAAAGAGTTTGTGATGACCCTTCTTCTTCCTCTAGCTTTCGCTTTTTGGCTTTGCTTTTATTCCTCCTTAAAGTCTTTTCAATTTCTTGATCAAAAAGTAACTGGTCCAAAGGAACTTGACCTCGTAATAGCATAAACCAAAAGGAACTAAAGCAAGAATTAATGCAAAATGAAAATTGAATAAACTAAACTAAACAAACTAAAATTAACAAGCTTAAAATTCAGAATTTATAGAAATCGACACTTTATGTTCCCCGGAAACGGCGCCAAAATACTTGTTGGGATTCTGGATAAGTAAAAATAATCTCAACTTGTAGATAATGAAAGTAGAGTATCGATCCTCAGGGAACAATGGAAATTTCTATCGATTCTTAATTTTAAACTTATTAAGTGGGTGGTTTATTGAGTCGAATCTAATTTTACAAAGATAAATAACATAAAAGAAAAAGGGAGACTTAATTAAAAAGAGTTAATAAGGCATATGCTTTCATTAATTGCAATAATTATCTTGAAAGTATTGTTTGATTGATTTGTTGCTTTTAGAATTAAAATTTTAATTTGAAAGTATGGGAGAAGATTTCATCGAACTCACTCTTGTGTATTCCAATGATTCTGTGATTTATAATTTAGTTGATTATATTGATGCAACGTACTTAAGTCCTTTATATCAATTCCTTGCATATAAATTACTAAGATGAATTCCTTTAATATCGATCCCTCACATATTTAACAAATCATCCAGCATTAAGGTTAAACGTTATTTAGCAATCGATATGTTATTATCTATTCCTAGTATAATACCATATTGAGTAATTCTCATTCAAGTTCAGAATCTAACCAATTCTTTCCGGACACGAATTAGATTCAAATTTAGGAAACTATTGATCAATTAGCTTCGAACATTAAGAACATAATGAAAATACCAATATTAATGAAACTGAATTATAAATAAATATCACCAGAATACACTTGAGATTTGTTAATTACATCCGCTCCCACAAGAGGATTAGTTCTTCATGACTTGGTTGGAACTAGATGACTTGAAAGATTACAAACATTAATTTGAATAATTCTCAAAATCACAATCTCCTAGCTCTAGAATTGCCAATCTCATTCTTTAGGGGTTCTTAGATACATTCTATATCTTTCTTTGAGTTTTGGGAGCCCCTTTATATAGTTTTCAAAAGGTACCGGCGCTCAAGCCTGGAGACTTGGCGCTCAGGCGCCAGCTAAAGTCAAAACTATAAGTCGTGGCCATTCTGGTGGGAAACAACTTTGACCGTGGCGCTCAAGCGCCATTGTTGCGCTTAAGCGCGAAAACGAGTGGCGCTCAGGCGCCAGACTTGGTGCTCGGGCGCGAGGTCCAGAATCAAAACACGAATTTTGGCTTAAATTTCCAACTTGCATTCTCTTTTAGGTACGGGCTTTGATCCTTTTAGCATGGAACTTGGACTCATAGCTTGGTAAATCATCTTTCCTACAAAATAAGAAGTTTTAGATTAGTAAGTTCTGGTTTTATTTCATTTTTCATAATTGGGAATATAATTTGCAAACATTCTGATATAAAGATATTTTCCATCGAAATTTATAAAATTAAGTTTAATAAGTATCCAAAATATAATCAATTTTTAAGTAAAATTAGTATCTATCACTGGTACTCGATTACCCTGCAGAAATTTTCACTCTGAGTTGGGTTTTGACATACCAATCTTTTGTACACTTTACTTTAACCAAAACTAACCCAAAACAGATCAAAAACATATATAATTATACATGTTCATGTATATTTCAAGCAATCAAACCATCATATTCATATTCAATTCATTCAACATGCATAGAAGGTGTAAAACCACAATTTAACATAGGATTTTCATTTTCTTTGCAAAACAGACCAAATTAATACTTGCTTTAGCTCGTATTCATCATATAAGACTTGCTCAAATCAAGAATTGGGACTGAAATAACGTAACCTCCAAGTCATAATCCCATTTCAAGTTTCATTTTAAACACTTTTGCCCTTGAGTTCAAGTGAACTCTTATATTTCTAGTCGTAGGATCATTATTCTAGCACTTGGATAACTTCTCCCTTACCTATTTGAAGTGTTGGAACTGATTTGAGGTTGAGAGAAAAGGGTTTGACACGTTTTGTGTAAAAGAACTTAGAATGATAAAAAGAGATGTAAACAAGAATAGGAGTCAAGTCATTAATTAAAAAGTTAGAAGATGATGTAAGGATTTGAATTAGGGAAATGACTGTGAATGTGTGTTTGTTGTGAATGTTGGATTTGTTTGATAACCCTTAAGTGACAATAAGAAAATGATAACAAGTTAATAATGAATGGAAATAGAGAAGTGAGTAACTAATAGAAACTAAAGAAGACCAAAGATAAGTAACAAAGATAGAAAGAAAGAGAACTAAGAAATAAAAGACAGAAAAGATTTAATGAGATAAAGAAAGAAAAGACTTAGTGAGAAAATGAAGAAAAGACTTAATGAGAAAATGAAGAAAAGATTTAATGAGAAAATGAAAAAAAGACTTAAAGAGAAAAAGAAGAATAATATCGGTAGACGGTCCATGCAACTCTGTCGAAGCGCAACTCGGACGACCCATGTGCTCCGAGGGATAAACTAGCGCAACCTGGACGGCCCATGTGCTCAGCGATAATTAAAAAAAACTCGGACGGCCCATGTGATCCAAGGACAATTAAACTCAACCTAGACGGCCCTTGTGCTCCATGGATGAGGAAACCTAACCCTAACGGTCCGTGTGACTCTGGAAATAAATAAAGAAGAATACTAAAAGAAAATTAAAAAGAGACACTAATACAACCTCAACGGCCCATGTGTTCCAAGGATAAGAAAACACAACTCGGACGGCCCATGTGCTCCGAGGATAATAAAACTCAACCTGGACGGCCCATGTGCTCCAGGGATGAGAAAGGAAAGAAAGAAAGGTAATGTAAGACTAAAGAAAGAGGAAAGAAAGAAAACAAATATAAGAATGAGATAAAATGAAAATAGAATTAGGGAAGAAAAGGAATGTAAGAATAAGAGAAAAAGTAAAGAGGATTGAATGCTAGAATCTAAATAAGAAAAGTTAAATATAAGGAAAGAAAAGTGAAAGAATTAAAAGTGAAGTAAATAAGATTGAATGTATGAAAATGACTATGTTTGTTGTGTGTTAATAATAATGTTAGGCTTAGTATATTACTATGACTTCTTAGAAGTCATTTCCTAAGTTTTGTGTAATGCTACCCTTCTTGCTATTTTTATTATAGGTACAGAAGGAGCTTACACGAGTCTTGGCCGAGTAGGAGCACACTCCACTGTGGAGTGTGGGTATTTAGAGACAGGAGCATAATTGGGTCCTGGGTTTTATTTTGAAAAATTTGATGTAAACAAATATTACCTTTTATGAAGTATAAATATTTCAAGTATTTGTTCATATTTTGGAAATGATGTAAAGGAATGCACTAAGTTAGGTTTTGCCCTGTTGGCATACTATTGATGTTAAAAATGTATTAACACAGGTTTTCCAGGAAATGTATATTTTTGGAAAAGTCCATAAAACAAAGCAAACTCCGCTCGATTTCACGGAGATTTTCATAAGTAATTAATGTAACCAAGGATTTTTATAAGTAACTAAGAGTTTATAAAAGAAATTTTCAATTCTCTAAATCTAATCGGGGTAATTAGTGTATTAATTAAGATAGGGCATTACAAATCGCACCAGCCGCAGCACCCTCTTCCTCTCATGCACCAACACGCACCAACCACCCACCAAACACCCAAAACTCACCTCCAATCCCTTCCCCATGAGAATCAAACCTTATTTTGATGAAACCCACACCCTCCATTTGGTCCCTTAAGCTATCTCTCTCCTCAAGCTTACTCTCTCTCCCTCTTATGGAGCTTTCTCTCTCCTTGGGCTCTTTCTCTCTCTTCCAATCTCAAGAACCAAGTGCAGATCGGACAAGGGAGTTGAAATCCAAGTAGATCGGGGGTAGATCCAAGGTCTATGGAGATTCAATCGAGCTTCCTCTTCCTCTAAGGTAAGGGGGAGCCACTTTTCTACACTTTGAGTTAGGGATAGTTACAGTTTATAATAGGATTTGGGTTTGATAGTTAAATTGGAGTGTGGGTAATGAATTAGCACTTGTTTGGAGTTGGGTTAGGGATTATTAGCCTATTTTTGGTTGATTTTATAATGAGTTAATAGTCATATAGGTTCCTAAAAGATACCTGTGGAATCAGTTAGGTCCCTGAAAGATTTGTGGAATATCTTAAACCCCTCAAAGATCAATTTGGCGTCACATTAGTCCCCCCATTCAATTTCGTTAGTATGGACCTGATGTAATTCTACGTGGCACGTTAAATGCTTTGTTGGCCCCAATGCGATGTTGGAATGTTAAGAAGGTTCCACGTTTGGGCCAACAAAGCATTTAATGTGTCACATAAGATTTCGTTAGGTCCCTTGTGGGGGGACTAATGTGATGTCAAATTGATCTTTGGGGGGTTTAAGAGATTTCACTAATCTTTCGGGGACTTAACTGATTCCACATGTATCTTTCGAGGACTTATGTGACTATTAACTCATTTTATAATTGTTAAAGTGTTTGTGTTAAAACCCCTCTTTGTATGTTATAAAAGTAAGAAGTGAAGAACCCTAGGAAGTTGATTTATATTATGTACTCTGAGACATACCAATGTATGTCGATTGATTTATCTATGATATTTTTGGTGGTTGTTTATATTTGTTTTGGTTATTCGTTGTTGTTGCCTGTATTGTGATGTTGTTGGAGTTGCTTCGCTTAGGGCTGAGATATGCCTGTGCATATTGACTATCTGGATATTGTGTGTGATCATGCACATGTTGTTGGGTCAAAGTTAAGGTTATTGTAAAATAAGTCAATGCCGGATTATGTGACGAATGAATTGAGAAGGTACATCGATACTAACTTAACTGGTTAGTCGATTGCAATAACCGGTAAAGTAAGTATCAAGTACCACGTTTTATCATGAAAAATCGAGAGAGCGCCGCTATTGACTTCCTTTCTAATAATCCTAATCATCCTGCATCATGACATGGAGTTGATGTTGGACGTTAGCGTATGGGATAGACTTACGAGACGGTTCATGGAACCTAGGTACAAGAGTTATCCAGTGGCTACATGGGGAATTGTAATGAGTAGGGCCTTGATCCTACACATGGGGCCGGGCTAGCTACCCGCGCTGGGGGTCGTCGGTTCTGCTGTAATCATTACAATTATGACGGTCACTTAGGCACTTCAGGGTCGCGGAGGGTGGTCTCGGCTATAGCCAACTCGGGCATCCTCCTGAGTTGTACTTGGACCTAGATTGGCCAAGTATTATGCAAACATTGGTTGTGAGACGCTTACTCCCGACTCGTCTATCCCAGAGTGGAGGGTGGATTTCTGAGATTGATTATGTGATTGTGATATGGGAGACTTGAGTACAGTGATGATTGAACCAATCCAGGATGGATCCCATGAGTATTATGTGATTGTGTGTGTACAGTATCCTGGGATGGGATACAAATGTGATGATCCAGTTGAGGATTGGTCGAGTGGCGCCCATGCATTGCATTATGTGCTAGTTATTGTGGTGTGTATGTTATGTTGCACTTGATTTAGTTGTTATTCCTAGATTGTTATTATGAGCTGTTTACTATCTTCTAATTCAATGTGTTTTGAAAATGTCTCACCCCTTAGTGGTTTAACATTTTAGGTAAATAATCAAGAAGGTTGAAGATCGGAGTGTTGCAACGGAAGAGTCGAAGGAAAGGAACTCTGATTTATGTTGTTGTATATGGTAATTGAGTACCCAAGAATGGTTTATAAACTTGTAAAGAAAAGAAAATTTTGAGTTCCTCAATTATATGTATATACTTTTATTATTTTTACACTACTTTTATTTATTTATAATTTTAAAATGAATCGGGGTGTTACAATTTACTGTACTGTTCTGAAATGAATATATCATGAATTATCTTATGAGATTATTAATGCATTGTTGATATCATGTTATAACTGATTGACTGTTGAGAAATGAAATTAGTTTGAGAAATGATTATCTAGAAATTATTTTGGATTTGTTAAGACTTTGTTAAGATTTGTGTTTGTCGCATTGTCCGATTTCGTGTACAGTGAAGGTGCTTGTAGCACAGATAATATTTTGATGTATATCCCTGATCGCACTGTCTTTTAGACGTGCTTGATTTGAAAGTAGTTGGCCACGTGAATGATATGTCGTGGTTGCGAGCAATATGGAACCACTGTACTTAGAGAGGTGTTTGTGTCGTGTGTCTCTTAGAGGTCGAGGCCCATTAGAAGCAAGGCTTAGAATGGGTCGACCAAACTCTCAGGTTATTAAGCTAAAACCTTTTTCGTAAAAGACTTTAAGACTCTAAAAGCTTTAATCCTTTTCTGACTCTACGCTGAGAGAGAAGTAGTGGAGAGGAAAGATACTTGATACTCAGAGACTTGTGCTGCTTCGAGTGGGGATTGTGATAGGGGAGGGCAAGGACGGTGAACGTCAAGAATTTTTGAGCACTTCCCTAGGTGGGATGAGGTTACAATGATCAAGGTCACTTGTCGGGCATTGATCGTAGCAAGAACTGCACTCGAGGCTAGGGAAAGTCCTGTCGCCCCCTTTAACCAAATCTTATATGGTGAGAGGGACTCCAAATGAGGCTAGAAGTCACTGATTTTTGTAAATGATGTAATTGTGTAATGAATTTATTTTGCTAGCCAGTTGTGTGGTTTCAGCTTGGTACGTACGCTTTGACTTTCGATGCCGACGTGGTTAGGATTAATGTGCATCCCATCTTCTTTCCGACTTAGGTTGAGGTTGGATGATGGAAGAGGAGATGTATCGTGTGTGTTGACTTATCCCTTTTACCCCAATTATTTCCCTCCCTAAATCATTGACGGATATCTTTTGAGTATAAGAACAAGTAAAGAAAATCTGATAAGTATTATTGAAATACTGGATAAATAAGGTTATGTTATGGTTTGATATTATGACGTCAAGTTATACTGTTAATGATTATGATGTGGTTACATGATGGATCTATTCGAAAAATGTTATACTACTTAACTGTTTTTATATATGTGATTGATCTTAATGTCTCCTCTAAGCGTAAACCCATGCCGCAGACGTTATTTGTTCAAAAATGCTTACTCATCTTTTCTCTTCTCGATGGACTTCCATAAACGGTGTTCACATATGGAAGACCCAGTGGAGTTTCGCATCATGACCTCTCAAGTGGAACAGTGGGAGGTTAACCGTGAAGGTTGGGTGTGGGATGGAGAAGCAAAAGTAGAGATCACCGATTCCGAGTAGATAGTTCATGGATCAATCGTAGATGCCCGTCTCATTCTGTTCGCACTAAGAGATAGAGCACAGGGTGGATCTGCAACGTATCACCAGATTCAGCCATGGTTGAGACAGCAAGGCTTCGACTATGGACTCGAAGAGGAAGAGGAGGAACAAGAAGAGGGTCTCAAAGATGAAGAGCATGATATGATCATGGAAGTGGACGAGGAAGCTGAAATTGGGCATGTATTAGAAGAGGACACAGAGGCTAAGTTAGAGGAGGAATTGGAGGATGAAGAAGCCGCAATAGAAGGAGCTACGTAATGGGAGTTTGATCCGACTGAGGCACCTGCAGTGGAGGATAGTGATGGAGATTAGTAGATTCGGATATCTTAGCTTGGTCTTGTATCCTAGTTTAAGGTGCTTAGGATATTATTGTTCTACCTCAATGTAACTCCTTTTTATATAAATGTTATTTTGCAATTGATCAATGAAATGATTTCGGTTGAAGTGATTGAAGTTGGATAATGTGATGAAAGGCCTTTTTCGCAAACTAACCATTATGAGAAACTGTGTTGGGTAATATCTCAATTTGGAAAATGATGAAAGTTGTGACAAACTCTTTTTACTTAACAATGCAAGTTTTTCAGAAAGGACGAGGAAAAGACTTTTGAATTATGATAAATAAATGTTTTTTAAAAAAAATGGCTCAAATTTTTATGAATATTTTAAGTTCCAAATTGGGGTGTTACATTTGTTGCCGCCACACCCTCACCACTCTTACACGGGTATGAAAGGAATAGGAAGGGACACATATATGTGTTGGTGTTAACTGTGGAGAATAACCTTTTGGTTTTTTAATCTTTTTACCAATGAAAATGTCATTGCAGAAAATAAATCTTTTGCAACGAATTAAAAATGTCGTTGCATGAAATGGGTGTTTTGCAACGACTTATATATGTCGTTGCAAAAATTCTATTTTCTGCAACAACGTATATGTCGTTGCAAAAAATCTATTTTCTGCAACAACATATATAAGTCGTTGCAAGAGATTAGTTTCTGCAACGGCATTTTAAAGTAGTTGCAAAAGATTTGTTTTCTGCAACAACATTGCAATAAAGGGTTTTTCTTGTAGTGTCATGCATATAGCGTTCCAAGGTGTTCTCCCTTGGTGTCCACAGCTCAATTTTCATAAACCATTTATTAAATAAGTCATTCAAGTCACACCTTAGCTTCTCAAATTTCTCATCAGAAGCTACCTTGTTCCTCCCAAAGGAACAAAGGTAAGAGAATAGCATCCCTCCACATGGAATTTTGACTGCATCAACCCCACATCTCTAATATCGTGTACATGAGCAATAAAGCAAGAAGACCATGCTGCCACGTCCTCCTAGCTAACTATGAATTTCAAGTCTTGATCAGCAGCCTTGACACTCACTTCACTGGAATCAGGAATCACACCAATGCTTTGAATTTTTGCGTCATCTTTGAGTAATTGATTCATCATCTCTGCAGCAATGGAATCAGCATTAAGAGTAACAAGAGTTGAAACCAGGTCCATAAGTCCTCACGAGTTACAGTCCTTAGAAAGTGAGTGAAGTAGAAACCTGTCGCCCGCCGCCATGATCGTCTCTTGTGGCCCACCACCGTCGTCCACCCTTCCTTCGTCGTGGCTACCTAATGACGTACCGTATGCCTCCGCTGCAAAGGACTGCGACAGCTCCCTCTCCCCCTCATCTTCTAGCCCTAGCAAAGCAACAATCTTCTTTTGGTTTTATAGACCCCAATTTTTCTTTTGGGGCTCGTAGTCCATGAGTTCAAACTTATTTTATTTTTTTGTCCCTATAATTATGTTGGTAATTTATTTTGGTCCCTTTCTTATTAGATTTGATAGGTTTCGGTCCCTCTACTATCATGGTCTTTGAATTGGTAATCTTATGTAATGAAAGTTGTCTTTTTATCCTTGAGAATTATTGCAAAAATACCATCCTTAATAGATCATAGAATGTAATAATTACATTTTCGACGTTTTTCATCCACATTTAACAAGAGGGACCAAAACCAAAACGTTTTGTAAACGTAGGGACCAAAACCAAAAGTTTTTTTTTGCAGGGGCCAATTTCAAAAAGGTTAATATTTACAGGGACCATTTTAGTATTTAAGCCTTAATTTACTTAAGTAGGGGAAAATCGTGGTCTTACAATACATGTTAGAAGAATTTTAATATATCACTAATACAAATATTTTAGATAAGAAGGTCACATTATATTATTAACTATGTAGTAAAGAAATAAAGGAGATATTGCATCTTTGAAATTGTGATCATTTCAAATCTTGTTCTTATGATATAAAACTTTAAACAAAATAAATTCAATGAAGAATAGTAGAATATTAATATCATTAGAAGACGGGTCGAGTGACCCGAGGTATACCAAAACATGTCACCTCTTGCATCGACTCTGCCCCGTTATGTCTTGGTGTATCTCTTTTGTGTCAATCACAACGAGTTTGACCCGGCCTGAAGTTCATGGGATGAGTCAAGTTCTGCTCACCCCTAAAACCAACATTGCACAAAAGAAAGAAAAATTGGGATTTTATTAACACTCACACCCAAATTTTTAAAATAGTTGTCTAACACATACTCACAAGCACATCACATAAACCTTCTTTTTTTTTCATTTTTCCTTCTACTCTTACTTACACCCAACGCTCACACCACATAAACCCTTCTACCCTTGATTATCTGCCTTCACTAGTCACAAGCACAATCGAATAACCACCATATATAGAAAGGTTTAGTTTGTTGGATAATGTCTTGCTATTGTTTCTGGGTAATTGAGTGTGTTTTTTTTTATTTTGATAACATAATTATGAGTATGAGAATATTTAATCTTTTGTTTTCTATGTTAATGTGTATGCAATCAGTTACTTGATATTTTTTTCTTATTTCCTTATCTACTTTTGCGGCTAATTTAACACATTTGGTGATTTGCATTGAATAACATTATTGCAATAAATGGTTTTATACAAAAGTTTATGGTGTATATGATTCTCTTTCGAGGTTTCCTAGTTGTGATTATTATTTTTGTGCAAAATTTTTATATCATACCCAAATTCATTAAATTGCACCTCAGTAGATTTCCTAAATATGCAAACCTCATTCTAACCTTGGAAAACCTTTCCCTTGAAAATGATGAGACTGACGATGATGAGACTGACAGCGTTGTCATTGATGTTGTTATTATATGTTGCTCTAAACACTCTTTATTTCACAACCCACCCCCTATCGTCATTCCTGAAGACAAATGCACAAGGTTAAATTTCCCCTATCGGCCCATAGGTTCCCGCAATGGATTAGTCTGTTTTGAGAAAAATGTATATAGCAGTGGTACATTCACAAAAAACGGTCTTTTTTTACAATCCTGCTTTAAGGTTAACATCCAAAAAATCACCGCCTTTACTTACCAGTTTTTCAGATAATATGTGGATTGGGTCCGGGTTTGGGTATGATACTTTAACCGACACTTATAAGGTTGAAACACTCCGCTTAGTGAAACAACATATCACCATACTAGTTCACACGATGGGGGATGATTGTTGGAGACAGATTTTAAGTTTCCTGGCTTTTCCTCTTCTTAACCATCGTCATGTTGAATTTGTGAGGGGCACTCTAAATTGGTTAGCTCTTCACAAATCTGGTTCTGCTTATGAATGGGGCAATGTTACTGCTAATCAATTGGTGATTTTTTCACTTGATTTGGAGAAGGAGACATTCAAACACTTGTGCCTACCTACTGATTTTGATGAAGTCCCCTCTCATGAACCATCGCTTGCTGTTTTGAGGGATTGTTTGTGTCTTTTTCATTGTCATAGGGGAACACATCTTGTCATATGGAAAATGAACGACATTGGAGTTGAAAATTCTTGGACTCAATTGATCAATGTTAGTTATCAACATCTTCAATTTGTAAAGGATGATCCTAATTTTACACCCGTACCATTGTGCACATCTGAGAATGGCAATGTTGTATTGTTGGGGAGCAATGAAGTATGTGAAGCAATTCTCTATAACTGGAAAGATAATACAGTTCAGCATATTGATATTCCCAATAACAGAGATTTGATTTATGCCATGGATTATGTTCAAAGCTTAGTTCTGCCTTGCTGAAATTAAGGTACTATCATTACCATTCTACTTTGCCTGTTCTGTTGAAATTAAGCTTGCTTGGTTGTCTGTGATTGCTTTTGTTTACAGTTTCCACTTGCTAAGTTGTTATTTAACATACTTCAAGGGACATTATATAATCATATTGTTTAACATAATGGACTTTATTCCATATTTAGTTTTTTTTATTTCATTAATCATGCCTAATTAACTACTAGGGATCCAAATTTGATTTACTGACATTAACAAAATGTAAAAGAGTTCGAATGAGGTTCACAAATTTATTGAGTCTTGGATTTGTAGTACACTTATCCATTGAAAGGAAATGTGTTATAATAGTATAAAGTTAGGTATAGAAACATTATATATGTGGATCCTTCTAGTGACAAGTCCTAAAGAGTGTGGACCCTTATGGTGACAAGTTCTGAAGAGTACAGAACCACTGGGTGATTTGGTAATGGAATATTAGCATTATACATTTATTTCGATAATATCATCAGAGACTAATTTGACTGGTGCCCACAAAGTAAGGGATTAATTTGAAATATTATTCATTTGTTTTGGTATAAAATGTTCATTCAATTTTCTAGATAATTTAGGATTTTCTTAATTGAAACATCTTATGTTTTTCTTTTCCAATTGCAAAGTCTTATATTTTTAATTCTGTGAATTGCGACTCCACACCTTTTAGTATTGTTTTTCTTTCTGCAATTCAGTATGTATATTGATATTTCAGTATGATCATTTAAATCCTAATCGACAACTGACAAGGTTGGTTTTGGAATAGAATAAAAGAGCATATTACCTTAGAGTTAAATAAACAATCAAGTTAAAATATTAATGTCATGTTTGGACGTGTTTCTTTGAGGTAGGTGATATCTTACCTCTTATGAAAATACCATCATAACAATTTGGTTGCGCTAATTTTGAATCATGTGAAGGGAGAAGCAAATGAAGAGAGACTCACAGAATACCTTGGATCGCTATAGCAGAAAGAGAATACCAATGACTGCTATTGTTCACAAAACTTGGTGAGCATTCAACCAAATTCGGAACAAAGTGCATCTAGTACTTACAAGGAGTAGAAGAAATGAATATTTTGATGATCTAAAGTTATTGTGAACACTTTTTAAAGGTATTTGTTTGCGGGAACAATTTTTTAGTAGCTCAATATGAGCTTGATGTGGATTTATCTATGTTTATTCTGTTTTATTCTTGGATGAACTTATGTAAGCAATGAACTTCTCCTTTTGTGGAAGTAGGGATTGTTAGATGGGAATTCAGTGCCCATTGCTCTGTCCAAGAAGGACCTTACTTTCTATACTTCATGTTAGTGATTTATCCAAACTCTTTATAATGGTTGTCTAGTATTTTCTTGGGAATACAAACTTTTTCTGGACTTTGGGATGATTTTTAGTTAAATTGTTTGTATGAGGATGTAGCTCGTTTCTCTCCTTTAAATATAGAATTATTATAATGTAATTGTTGCACTTCAATTGACCTTAGGTGAAACAACTCCTTTAATATATAACATACACATGCTTTTCGTAGTCTTGGTGTATCTCTTCAGCTTTGCCATTTTTACAACAGATAATGCGGCAAAAGGATAGAGAAGTGTGGTTAAAGATGAAGCTCATATAGGACCAACGAGATGTTACATTACATTCATTATTATATAAAAGTAGGTGAGAGCAGTCTAGAACGTGCATGTCAACTTCCAATATGGTCACGCAGGAAACAACCTGGTGTTGCTAGTATTTGTCTCCCAAGCATTTGGACATGTTATAATTATCGACTCATAGTCTCTGTAAGATATTTTCAACAAAATTAGGCAAAATTAGTGATTTGATCATCTAAGTTATTTCTATTTTTTAAAATTAAATCCTCATTTTATTTTCAATTTCATTACAAATGTGGTTGTTAATTATCTCCTTATGTATGGGACAAGTGAACATTTTCGACCCAGCCTCTGCATAGAATCGGAACATCCGTCATCTATTTAATAGAGCTTACCGTGTGCTCATATCTAAAGGCCATGTTCTTTTCACTGTTCTGGCAAATTGCACCAACTTGCTATCATTTCATTAGGAACCACTATTTTGTTAGACTGTTCCACCGCTAACATGTGTTTACTTTGCAAAGCATGTGCTATTCTCTTCCATAACATGATCTTTTTGGCAATTGATGTGTTCCCAAAGGAATAAGGAATGATAATCAATGCTTACTCAAGAAAATGTTGTCTCAAACAAATGGATATAAACATGATGTCGGAAAAAAAAAACTTGATTAATTCATCATTAAATATCATTCAATGGACACTTTATTCGCCTAGCCAATTAATAATTTAGGAAACCATGAATTGAGGAACCAATGAAGTACTCATTACCTTTTCACAAGTTAATTTCATTTTCTCCTCAAGATCGGAGAGTTTTGAATGAGAGGGGAAAATAATGAGTGACACTATTTGAAAAAGAGTAATATAATCTTATAAATGCAACTACTTTCATTAAATATTATAAAAACAAATATTTTTATTATATTTTACGAATCTCTAAAACGTTCTAAATGTCTTATTCCTTTGCAACCTTAGCTCTACATAAAGCAGAATCTAAATCCTTATGGGTATCGGCCAAATATTGGCCTAGCTCTTAAACCCTTTTTCTTAGCCGTCTGTTTGGTTTATGGTTGGTTGTTGTTGCCGACACTACCTGGTGGGACTTGATTGTTGTTTGTTGTTGTCTATTTGGTCTCATATTATTTTTGCTCATCAAGCATGCCTCTCTTCATCTTGGCCAGCTCACTCTAAATTAATGATTTCCATTTTTCTATGTCGAAAGAGTTCAGCTTACATGCAAAATCAAAATCAAAATAATAATAAATGACCGATAATGACTTGTATCAGATTTTGTTTTTCACAGATTAAGAGTCTTGGCATACAATACCTACTAACTTGTAATTTGATTCCCCCTTCTTCACAAAGATATCCTTATTTTTCTATGTGATAAGTTGTGTGATTCATGCGCATTGTCTTTTTATTTTTTTTTAAACATTTAATTTATGTTAAGAAATGTCTTTTAGAGAAAAAAAAACATTAGTGCATACTAATCTTTGATTTTTAAAGCATATAATAACTATGCATAACAAAAGTGTAATATATACACAAACTTCTCTCATGTTTCATGGACTTGCAATGGGTTGGTAATAAATAGGCTTCTGATGGTGGTAACAACAAAATTTGAAAAAGCTTTCTAAGCTTAAAATAAAAAAAAAAAAACATAAAAAATATTTGGTTAAGTGCTTTTCATGATATATATTACTTGTAATAATGAATCTTTTTAATAAAAATGTTCTTAAAAAGATGTTAATTGTTCTAAAGATTATATTTTTGTAACACCCCGATTTGGCAACTTGAAAATATTCTCTTTAAGAAAACTGTAGTAAAAAAATCTGGTCAATTTTTATTTTCACTTAGATTTATGTCATCACATTTTACGACCTTTATTCAAGTTTCCAGAATCGAGATATTACTAACACCACACTTTGAAATACCTTTCACAAAATTCATACAATATCTTGTTTCTCAAAATATACAATGGTTGATTTGCAAAAGATATTTCATTAATTCATCAAAAATCTCATGATGCCATTGTACTGACACCACGCCAATATTTGATTACGAAAACTGATACATAACAAAAATGGGGTTACATAAAAGTAGAGCATTAACATCCTAGTCACCTTAAGGCCGGGTACAAGGCTAAAACATAAAATACCCTAGACTATTGGTCTTCATCCACAATAGGCGCCTCCGAAGGATCAAATCATCACTCAGCAAATTCCTCAAATAGGGCTTGCCCTTCCTCTAAATCGGGATCCTCCTTGGAATTGTCTTCATAAGCCACCTCTCGAAGAGTTGACACAAGGGAATCTACTTACTCTGTCATCTGTGGACATCATCATCACGAAGGTCCACAGGAAAAAGGGGGAAAACAGAGAGAGTAAGCGATCCGGACGGGGTGAACGTCGACAGTGTGGACTCACAATAAGCAATACATTAAGACACAAGCAACAAAGATAGAGCAAACACTTAACATATACAAAATCATCATCATCATCATCATTGTAATAACATTATCATCAACATCATCCTTATTATCCTTATTATCCTATAGCGCGTAGCTTATAAATATTTTCAATATTCTTACTCCTGTATTATTAAATCTTAAGATATCGCGATCGTCGATGATATGGGGAAAGAACATCATCGAGGTATAACGTTTAGTTAGCACTCACGACTACGTCTCCTTCATTATCCTCCCGAAACCTAAATCTGAAAGCAAATGTGACGGACATGAACCTTAACCACGCAGGATTCGATGCTGGAAAATAAATGCTGCAACCACTACACGGGTCAGCCAAATTATGATATCAGAATATCGTATCAAAATATTAAAGGGGCCCAAAACCATTGAACATCTATCTCGTTCAAGTTCCCTCTCACCATTCATTTATTGATCAAGGGGGCGACAGTATTTCTCTAGTTCGCGATGCGGAACACGCTAGGACCCAATGGAGTATTAATCCTTCTACCACATATAGACTAGTCCCGCCTAGAGAAGCACTCAAGGCTTCTTGATGTTTCACCGTCATTGCCCTCCCCTATCACAATCCCTCACTTGAGCACCCGCAAGCAACTCAAGATATCTTTCCTCTCCATTACTCCGCACTCAACTTGCAGAGTTAGTAAGGTCTTTAAAGTTTTATTAGACAGATTTGGTTGACCCATTCTGATCATCCCTTCTAATGGGCCTCGACCTTAGTTAAACTTTCAGAAACTTTCTCATCGTAACCTCAACACATCCTCGTACAGTGGAATCCGAATAAATTTCATCATGGTCGACACGTCCTTCGAAGTGTCCAATAAGGGGAAAATTTTCCATATGCACAAGGCATCTTCATTGTACGTATTGCAAATCTCATTGTCTTAATGTTTTATGAACTTTGCCTTACGACATAAGGACTTGTTCCCACAAAAGGGGACTTACAATATCTTTCTTGTTGTATCTTTTACATTTACAAAGACTCTTACATCATTAGAATTAATTATTTTCTCAAAAACAAAACATCATTTCTTCAACAGGGTCTTTCTTAATCAAGTATAAGCTCAGACGTCTTTTATTAACAATAAAATATCATAATCAGACAGATTAATTAACAGGCATATATATATATATATATAAGCAGTTCATCATATCCATATGATATAACAGAGAATCACGCATCCAAACATCATTTAGCATTATGTGGTCTTAGTCTTTTCGTATGAGTAGCCATTCACACACTTACAATTTGCCACCATACTACTAACTCATAAACCACTAAGTTTCGACCTTTGAGATGATCGAGAACATCTTAATATAGAACCAAAATGTCACAATGTCTTAGGAAAGCTTCTCTCTCACCTTAGAAGTTCACAATAAAGTCCGTCATATCTGATAAACTTGGTTCGCTGCTTCGCTCACGCGTATGTCACCTTTAATCCTCGAATCAACACGAGTAAATTTATCAGTCCGCTACTATATTATTATATTTTAAATGAATGAAATAAAAGCTTTTGAAAACGTAGACATAAGTTGACCCTTTCATATGCCAAACATAGAATTTACAACTTCAAAAATTTTCCCAAACCTCTTTAAGACTTTAAACGTATCAAAACCTTGTAAAAATCATGATTAACATCCACATTACATAAATAATTTATAGAAAACAACTTAAAACTTCACAAACATACTCAAACTTTTCCCACAAGTAGTAACTCAAAAACAAGTTTTTAGCAAAGAAAAACCATTTTTAAACTCGTATAAAAATAATTCTTGGAAAACATCATAATTTACATTTAAAAATCACTTTAAAACTAATACTAACATAACATGAATTTTTTGAACAACAACAAAATACTTTGTTCATTTTATTTCAAAGACACAAGAATTAGTTCAAAACTCCATACACAACTCACAATCAACAAAGCTAAGATTTTATCCTAACAAATCATTTTTCTAAGTACTAATGCTTCACAAACCAAACTTGGACAACATTATCTTAACAAAAATAATATTTTCTCATCAATGAATTTCCACTCCAAACTTTATCTAGCTCTTTTCTACAAGGATCCTAGCTTCTGCACATGAATAACTCACTTAAAACACTTAGAGAAAATTCTTGGATAGAGTATAAACACATTGCCAAAATTCAAATGAAATTTGACATAAAATTTTATCTAACATAAATAACTTCACAAAAATTCACTTTCTAAACCTCAAATTCATATATTTCAAGTCTTAGACTAGCAATTAGTATGAAAGATGACGACTTAGCGATCGAAGACGGGACGAAAGGAGCTTTTGATTTTTTTTTTTTTTAAAAAAAAGAGAGAAAGAGAAGGAGGAAGAAGAGGGGAAAGAGAAGTCGGAAGAGGAAGAAGAGGAGGAAGAAAAAGAAGTGAAAGAGAATGAAGAAGAGGAAGAAAAAAGAAAAGGTAAAAATGAAAAAAAAAATTAAAAGGAGGGTCAAAAACCCAAAAGGGATGGTTAGAAAATCAATCCCCTTAAAAAATAAGAAATGAACTCTCCGGCCCCGCCTAAAATGGAAGTCCCTGCTATTTATTTATAGTTTCTCCTAAATGGACATGACACTACTACACTAATAAATTGCAAGGGATAAAAACCAATTCATTGTCATCATAAACCGTCCAAAATTATCGAGTAGGACTTGTACATGTTTGGTTATGATGAAAAATATTGTTTTATTATTAAAAAAAGAATTATTGTAACTTTTTTTTTCAAAAATAATCATAATCTAACACTTTTGTTTATCAATGCAGATTAAAATCTTACTTATATTCTTGAAAAAATAAACAAAATTTAAAAACTTCTGTATGACAGCTGAAGATTATATTTTATACCCATATAATATTCCTATTCTATCCTTATCACTCCAATACATTAACTATCCATATATCACTCTATATCTTTTTTTATAATTTACTCAGTAAAAAATATTTTTTACACTATCCAAATATAACATATTATCTTAAATTCATTTTTTAGTTAAGATACTCAAACATAAACAAATTATAATTTTAGCAAATTACAATCTAGCATCAAAATAATCATAATCTCATTTTACCATATATACCAAATACACGCTTATCTTCTCAAAAATTTTATTTGCTGCCCATGGAGGATAGCTCATCTCCCTGGAATACAAGAATCCCAAGTTACGAGCTCTCATCAGCTACAAGTCTACAAGAACAACAAAGAATGATACAACTGACTAATAAACTCATGATATAAATGAGCTTAGTATTTCAGATTTTTTTACCAAAACACCTTAATCTCTCCATGGCACCACGGATTTGCTCCGAAATTTCGGTGTAGAGACATCTCTGCGCTGCTTCATCCAGACCATCAGAAGTACTTGGCCACCCAATAGCAGGGAATTGCCCATTACGAGACTGGGAAATGGCCATTTGCCTCATTGTTGGAAGGTCAAACTCAATTGGATCACCAACAATTATGTCAATTTTCTTATTACACAATGGTAATGGAGGCCGTCTACCAAACATAAATTTCTCTGGCATCACCTATAGATATAAGCACAAGTGTTAATAACCCAAATAAACATACAACTTAAAACAACAAAATCAAATTATATTTATTATACATAAATGTTCACAACAAGAAAATGAGCACTCAATGCAACTGTTCAAATCATCATTTGAGAACTAGTCAGAATTTGATAGACATAAATCATGCACAAGGACAATGTGAGGACCCAACCTATTCACAGTTAGACATGAATAGCATTTTTAATGGGACACAAGAAGCACAACAGCGATGGTAGAAAACAATCTCTTGTGCAGTGAATATTAAAAGACAAAAATATAAAAAGCTGGATGTCAGAAATCTTCTACCACTCAAATTTTCAAATATGAATAAGCAGGGGCAGCAAGACAGTTGCAGATCCAGTCTTGCCACCATATGCAGAGATCCTATTTAGTGTGTGCTGGCCATAATAAATTCAATTATAAAAACTTATCACCAATGAACAATTGTAGAAATGTCAATCTTTCAACTGAAAATATGATCATTATTTTGACTTTTTGAGTTTGTCTTGCAAGTGATAATAGCAAGAAACTGTCTATATAATCCAGTTTCATTATATTAAAATATAAACCTTTTTATGACAAGTTTACAATGTACTGAAAACCTTGAGGAAAAGAAATCCTAGCCAGAACAAACATATCTCAAGGCTCATTGTTTAAATCTTCATTTAGTCATTTGAACCTAGACATATGCTAACTGCTCCAGAAAGGACAAGCCAGTGCACAACGTTCTCATCTAGTAGAGGAATGGGGAGAGTAAAAGGTTTATATTGTCTACAGCCTTATAGAAGTTTTTTGTCTTCCTAGAAAGACAGTATTGCTGATAAAAAAAATTCAAATACTCCAAATATGTCTGTTGGAGAGGTTTTCTTACTCCCACAGACAAGATCAAATAATATGGAAGCAATACGTTTCACAGACAAGCCTAAAGATTAGAAGACAACTTTTATAATGAAATAAAAAAAACCTGAGTTACCTCCTGAAAACCATGATGGACAACTGGCAAGACAATCGGAGTTACAGGAGCACGAACAATTAGACTAGCAGTTCCCCATTTCAAGCGCCTTATAGGTGCATCTTCTTGATACACTTTTCCCTCTGGAAAAGTATGCAGCTGACATAGCAATTTTCAGAAATGAGATACCAGTACTAGTATAGGGAATTTTCCATTTGGGTTGACAAATAGTATCGATTATAATAAAGCACATAAAAGAACATCTGAAACTAGTTATCCTTTGGCTGTGGTATACCAATTTACTGCATGGACTTCTACAAAAATGGCATATAGAGATAAGTAAAAAAGGGTATATTTATTAGATATATTTTTGGTTTTTATATTTGCATGAAAAAGAAAGAAAGAAAGCTTATGTTTAATTTAGCTTAAAGGAAAATGCTTTATAATAAATTAGTCTGAATTTGATACAAAAGTGATAAAAACATGTTTTCAGTGTTTCCACTAAACCACGGTAGTGGCAGTTTTATATTATCGTGATTTCTTTTCATAAAAAGAAACACTCTTCCTAAAAACTCTGCCTACTAGGATATGCAAAGGATATATTTATACCCATGAACTACCAATAAAATAGAATCAAGAAACAATCCCATCTCCTTTGCACCCCTATACCCTTATATGACTCAGCTCACAAATGCATCAAGCATAGCATGAAAATGAATGGTTGCTGGAGCTTTGGTTACCCAGGAACAACTAGTGAGGTCTGGGTTTGTTGTCAGATTTGATCTTCAATGAAAAACACAGGAAAACTAAAACAAAAAATAAATAAAAATAAAAATCAATCATTGGAAATCAGAACTGAAAAGTGGTTCAGTCAAAGACCATCTAATCAAGTTACCTAGCTACCAATCATTACCATGACAAAACAAAATTCCCTGCATGTACACCTGACCTATGAAACATGAATTGGCTATGCATTGGAATCACAAATTGCAGTCACGGTTGTGGTTGCAGCGACTGCATCTCCATCACGTGATGCAGTCTGCAATTCAAATAGTTAAAACCAAGGAAATCTCACCACAAACCTAAACCTACCTAAATAACCCACTCTAGCGCAGTCTGCATGTAAAGAAACAGATGAAGTTGACCTTGCCTTCAATTATTCAAATCACAACTTCACAAGTCACAACTGTGATCCAACATGCAAGTAAATAATTCACAGGAAGACATGAGTTGAAAAGTTTGTAATCCATTTAACATCAACAACCAAGAAACACAAGAACACATGAATTCCTAAGTCCTAACAACAAGAGACGATCTTAATAATCAACACTTAAATTACCCAAAATATCATCATAAAAGAGTTAAAGCTTGTGTGAGGAAGAAGTATTAAACTTCACATAGATACCCATTCTCCATCTTTTAAGCGGTCAAGAGCTTCATGCATGTGCTCTTGATAAATTCCACCACCTCTTGTAATAGGTATGCATTTCCCTGTGAACACAATAGTACTTTACAATAACAAATAGAAAGATTTACACATGCATTTTGATGCAAATGTTAACAGGCTTCAACCAAATCCCACAAATAGATAATGATAAATTACATTCTAAACATTCCAATTAGTTCAAACTTGGATTGCCTTTGTGTAGTGACCTAAATCCTAGAGTTGGTCCAGTAATTAAATGTGTGTATATTAGGTATTTATCAAATGTTGGGGGCAGTTCTGAGTAGGTTACGTATATTACTAGGAAGTGGGTGTAAGGGAGTGGTTCATTCTGGAATTCTAGTTTGAGTGGGTGGTGGGCAGAGAACAAATTCTCAAAAGGAGCATTGCTCTAGAACAAGAGTCAATCTCTTGCATTTGTGTCTATACTATTAAATTACCAAATTTCATTTTATAATTCTGGCAAACTATTACTAACTTAAACCAAATACACTCACTGAAGAATGCCATTGATTTACACATTCATTGTATTCAAAGAAACTTCCACCACGTTTGATTATTTTATCAATTCAAAACCAAACCTTTGATCTGCCTAGAATTTGTATTCTCACTTGATCAAATTCTGGACTAAGCCCAACAAGAAAATCATAGACTCTATCTTGCTCAAGGAAAGCCATTACGCTGCTGAATCATTAGGGCATTTGGTTTTTTTATCACTCTAGTAATCTAGCTCCAGCCACAAGGATTTCAGTTCGTTGGCATACTCAGCAAGAGTTTTGTTTCCTTGCGGACTGAGTACTTTGCAGTTCTCTAGGCTGTTGCCTTCGATTGGACTGTACTGGAAACATCATCTTCACTAAAAATAATGAGTGATAGAGCACCAACCCTCTCAAACAATTAAGGCCCAATAGCATAGAACACTGAAAACCAGCAAAGATGGCTGGCAGATACAATGAATCGGCAACGAAGGCCGATTGATTTAGGACAGAAAGCCATTGAGATGGCTTCAGTGGAAACAGAGGTAATCCCAGATAGGAACTTCTCTGATAGGACCAATACCATCTATTTTTGGCAATAAATGTGATTGAATGCCATGAACAAAGTCAACAAAAAATAGTCAAGGCTTCAGTGGAAACAGAGGTAATCCAAGATTGGAACTTCTCTGATAGGACCAATACCATCTTTTTAGGGAAAAAAATGTGATTGAATATCATGAAGAAAGTCAACAAAAAATAGTCAAGGCAAACGGGAAGCCCATACGCAACCCAATCACCTCACCAAAAGCAGGGCCATACCCCACCTACTACATCAAAGGATTAGTCAAGGACTGACTATTCCAACATGCTGCAGAAACCTTCTGTCAGCATTTCTTAATCTCCCAGGCTTTACATATGCAACTTTTTGAATCACATCAAACTCAATTCTCCTATACAATTCATCACTGGAAATTTCAGTACGTCTAAAATTTTCCAATTCCTGGCTAACCAAATATAGTACAGTAGCTGAAAGGAAAGTATATAGAGCCTAGCTTCTAACCTTCTCTGCACTGCTAACCAGCTGATAAAAGAGTGTTTAGGCAAATTCCAACAAATCCATGCAACACTGGACAGTAGCAATCTACCATGATTCTGCAGAAGCCACCTATATCCAGAGGCAATGCTATGTTGGAAACCAACAAGAGGCCTAACAATCGAGTAGAGGGGGGTGAATAGGAGATTGAAGCTAATATGATAATTTTTCGATTTATTGAAAACTTAAATGAATGTCGTTCAGGTTTGAAAATAAATGCCGAGCGATAACCGAGCAGACAGGGTTAAATGATTAACCAAATAGATGAACAGATTAGTTAATCGGTTAACCGAGCTGCTTCGAAGCCGAGCTTTGAGAACAACACTCAAGGCCGAGCTACGAGACTGACGATTAAAGACTTGGATGCTCGAAATACAGCGGAAAACACTTAAGCAAATACTGCAACAGGAAAGCGATAAAGAAATAAAATGAACACCCGAGTTTTATCCTGGTTCACTCTCACCCTGAGAGCTAGTCCAGTCCCCTCTAAAAACCTTTTAGAGAGCTTTCGCTAAAAATCGATTTTCTGGGTTACAAAAGGATTTACAAGAGACTACCCCTCTAAACCTATCCAGTCGGCCGAGTGTACCAAACTCGCGACAAACTACCCACAACAAATCGATGACCAAAGAACCTCTTTGGAACCTTTTCAAACCGAAAAGCTTTCTCGATCAGAGACCAGCTTTCGTTCCAGCAAATACAACAAAGAAGGTAATAATGAAGGAGAATGGCTCCAATTCGAAACACTCTTCGAATGCTTATGAAAGATTGAAGTTCAAGAGTGAGTTGATTTTGTGAAGGGCAATCACAGAGAAGAATTTTGTTGAACTTAGAGTTTGGATTTGAAAGTTTAAATTCTCTAAGTTCTTGTGAAAATTCAAAAGCACTTTTTCTTTTCTGTGAGTTTTTGATTCTGCTCTGTTTTTCCAAAGGAAATGAAAGTGAGTTGCAACAAAAAATTGTTCAAAGAAGTGTCCTATGTAATCGTTGAAAACACCCCTATTTATAATCTCTTTTGATTTCCAGAAAAGAGAGAGAAAGAGCCGTACGGAAAAAGGTATTTCTCTGTTTTTCCAGAAATGAGAAAGAGACGGTTGTACGGAAAAGCCATGGGGTTTTCAACGGCTACAATTTTACAGCAGAGCAGTGATGGTGACCCTTCACCAACCTTTGATTTTAACTCATTTTGAATTTCAAACTTGTTACTGTGTTGGAGTTAAAATCCTAGACTTTCTACCCAGACTTAACGGTAATAAAAAGTACGGAAAAGCTGAGCAGAGTCTGAAGGTTGAAGATGATGTGTTGTTGAAGAGTGAACAGAGTTAGCCGAGCTTGAGTTTTGTTTCGAGCTTGATCTTGGATTGGTGTTGCCGAGCTTGAGCTTAGAAGAAGTTTTGGCCTTTGCTTAAGGCTCATGCTTAATCCGAGCTTATTGATCTTTCTGATGCTGTGGCTTCTTTCAATATTCCGGGTATGTGCCGAGTCAACCAACATCCGAGCTTACTGCCTTGAAGTAAAGAGCTGAGCTAGCACTCTTGAATGAACTTAGGCCGTGATCAAGAGCCGAGTCCAAAACCGAGCTGAAGGCTCAAATGCTGGCTTGCTGTAAGTAGCGAAGAAACCCAATTTTCCGAGCTTCTGCCTTTGGCGGAACGCATACGCAAAACTGAGTTTGACGCGTTTGATCTTGACTCCAAGCCGAGCCTATCAAAATCTCTTTTAGATTGCCGAGCGTATTTATTTGACATCATCAAAAGCTCTTTGATTCTACAATCTTTGCCGAGCGTATATTTGACATCATCAAAAGCTCTTTGATTCTACATGCTATACTTTCCTGTATCCTGAAAATCAGGTCTTAGTTAAATTCTCAGTTTAATAGTTTCCTTCATATGCCATGAGGCATTAGTCTAGCACTCATATTGCCAGATACTAACACCCTAAAGATAATATCCATGTGTTCCAGACCTGTCGTGAGCTAAAGATACCTATCTTACATGATGACCTCCAGAAGACCTACTGCAATATGTAGTAAGGACCTAACGACTTGAACCAAGCTTAAACAACCTACGAAGAAAAGAAAGGCTTTGAGCCCAGAACAGTCAGGAGAAGCTCGGAACAAGACCTGATCTGCAGATAAGTCACGAGACTTATTCCTGAAATAAATCTCTAGAAGATAATCAACTCAATATTGAAGATTGATGACAGACTATCAATGGATTATTAGCAATTATAGAAGATCACTGATCATCTCCTTATAGATAAGATAACATGAAGATTACTCTCAGATATAGAAGATTTATCAAGAGAATGCACCAGATCAAGGAACCATCCTGATCCTATAAATACCAGCCTCATGCAAGGGGCTGGGAAATCCTCACAACATCCTATTCTCACCAGAATAAACACAACAGATACTCCCAGAAAGCATCATTAGCACTCCCCAAAGAGAGATTCAGCAATAAGAGAGTCAAACTCTTGCTGTCCAATACGGTGATAGTTGAGTTCAACCCCACCACGAAGGTTTAACAATTACTTGATGCTCATCGCCCAACAGTACTGAGAGTCTTAACCTCGGGATCCTAAGCGGTGAGCCACTTCATTCACGAAGGAGATCTTAGACCACAAACGACCTCCCTAAGAGTAGGGGGCATATCGTCAACTACTCTTAGAGACTATTTGAATCAGTCTTGTTCTCCCTTGATGCATTATTTCAACGTACATGATAGAATTACGTGGTCTTGATCCCCAGAACCTTAGTTTGAACGGGTACGTAGAACCAAGAGTAGGACCAAGAGCCCACTTCCCAGACCAAAAATCCTTAACAAGGATCTTCGTCCTCAATAGGGACCTCTATCTAATCTGGACAGAACACCATAAATATATTTTATCTATAAAATGTCATCCTTTTTAGCTAAGGGCCATATTTGCTAGGCCACAACAGCTCGGTTCCAAATATCAATCTTCTTTAAGCCCAAGCCTCCTCTTAATTTCTCTTGACACGCATCACCCCACCTAATTAGACTAAAGGTCTTCTAGAGCTTCCTTTGTTCGAAAGAAAACTTCTACAATGCCTTTCAACCTGCCTTATAATGCTTTGAGGCGGTATATACACCTGAGCCCAGTAAGAATGAAAGGATAGCAAGACTGAATTTATAAGCTGAAGTATTCCTAAATAGCTTAAATGTCTAGTAGTCCAGCACTTTAATCTAGTAACAAATCTATCAATACGAGACTTACAGTCCATCCGAGTCCATTTATTTGGTGAATGGAACACCCAAGGTAATTGATAGGGAACTTACCTTCACTAAATCCAGACAGCCAATAAAGCTTGTTTCATTTATTTGAGACTCACTCATATTTGCCTCTGATTCTGCTACAGCTGCAAAGTTATCCATAATTTTCATAATTTTGCCTATAGTACCAACATTGGCTCTATTGAATAACGTTAGATCATGAGCAAAACAAACATTGGTTATTTCGAGCCTCTTACATTTAGGGTAAAATTTGAAGTCTCTGTCTGTTGCCAATTGTTGAAGCTACCTTGTCAAATACTCCATCATCAACAAAAACAGTAAAGGAGACATAGGGTCTCAATGCCTCAAGCCCCTAGCTCATTTAAAAAAGCCAGCAAAACCACCATTAAGAGTAATACAAAATGAAGCGGATGAAACACATTCCGAGATAAAGTTTCTAAATTGAGGATGCAAGCCAGATCCATCGAGCATTTCAGCTGTAAGTTCTCAATCCATAGTATCATGTGCCTTTCTGAAATCAATTTTTAATAAGCAATTAGGAGTACAACTCTTTCTATTGTATACTTTAAGTAATTCTTGACTCAGGAGGATATTGTGCACAATTATTATGTCAGCTATAAACGCACTCTGGTTCTTGCTAACCAGCTTGTCTAGAACCAACCTTGGTTAATATATTGCTGATTACTATAAATATACATTTATAGATAGAGTTGCAGCATGAAATAGGCCTATACTCACTTACATCTCTAGGATACTCGGTTTTGGAATTAGAACTATCATAGTAGCATTTTTATTTGCGTAAATAAGTGCCCACTATTAAAAAACTCCTCAACTGCTGCAATAATATCATTTCCTATACAACTCCAGCTAGCTTGAAAGAAACCGTCACCAAATCCATCTAACCATGGACATTTATCTTTATCAATGCTAAACATTGTTGTTTTAATTTCTTGATCAGACATGGGTGAAATTAGAGAAACTTGATCCTCAGTGTTTGACTGCATGCAGTCATACCAACATTAAAAATACTAGTTTCAACACAATTTCTAGCACTTCTTCTAATCCCAAGGAGAGATTTAAAGTAATTCACATAATGTTCTTCAATTTCTGAAATTGAAGAATATGGAATATCATTCACAATTCACATGATACAGACCAATAAGGTTAGATATATACACCTACGAAGGTAGTGAAAATCGACATCTTAAGTAAGATGGGAGGAGGACAACATGTAAGTGAGATATCATAACAAACATCGTAAGATCCTGCCAAAATGCAAAATTATATATAAATAAAAGCATAAGCATATGCCATATAGAATAACATAAATAAGAAAATAACCAATAAACATGAGAAATGCTAGGTGCAACAAATGCAAAACCTATTGAAATAGAGACACCATGTTTAAACGCCACGTCACTTCTATTTCTTGGAGCATTTTTGGGAAGTTTTTAACAACCCTCCCTCAGGAATAGGGGAAGCAGAACCACCAACACCACTAGCCCCACTTCAAGACATCTTAGCAGGCAAAGAAAACAAGAGAAGAATTGAAAAAGTCATAAGGAAACCAACTAAAATGATTATTGGCGAAGAAGCAGACATGAACAGCAAAGAAGCAAGTCATGCAAGGTGAAGAATAGCAAAAACCAACGACAAACGGCAACAACTCGACAGGAAGAAGAAGTGGTGACTAGAACAGCAACTGAGGTCCGAGTATTTTCGATTGGGGTGAACCAATGCCTCTGAAATTCAGGAGTTTTGGTTTAATGTTTTTAGTTTCTCAAGTTTAGAATGGGCTCGCTAAGATCGTGACAATCACACGATCTCATTCCTGTGCCCAATGACCCTACTGGTGACAGCAGAATTGGAATTTTGGCATGAATGGTACTTGTTAGCCACCATAGAAATATAAAATTGCACGATTTTATTAGGAATTTTGACTTCCTTGGCATTCGACCTTAATAGAATAGGAAAGAAACTAAAAACAGATCCCATGAATAATGGGATTTCCTATATTGCCAGTAAATACTGTTGCAAAATATTTCCTAAAATAACTATCTGAACACGATTTTCCAGACATTCTAAACATTCCAGTTAGTTCAAACTTTGATTGCCTTTGTGAAGTGAGATGGATAGCATCTATTGTCATTGCCGAAGCAAAGACAAAAAATAAAAAAAGGACCGCATCTGAATCACCACAATGTGATTGGAGATTGGACAAGGTCATTTTAACTTCTAAAAAACACATTCACTGCAAAATGCCACTGACTTACACATTTGTTGTATTTAAAGACATTTCCACCAATTTTGGTTATTTTTTGTCCATTCAAAATTAAAATTTACCCAAAGCTCAAATGTTGAGCAAAGCCTACATCTTTTACTTCTCAGATCATTACAACAGAAATTCCCTCTGGATAATGTAGTATCTTTGTCCCATCTTAGAAGCAACTCAGCATACCAGTTTCATTTCATGATTCTAGTTTTCTTTTGGGAAAAGAAAGGATAACACATTGCGCTCTTTCTGCAAACATCAAGTTTATTTGGTTGGAATGAAACTCCAGAATCTTTAGCAATAAATTCCTTCTTCAACAATTTTTATGGGATAGGCTTGTTGTCTTAGCAATAATTTTGGGTTTCTGCTCATGGGTTTTATATGGGTGCTTCGATGTCATACATGTACTAGGTTGCTCTTCTGAATTGACATCTCCTCACCATCTCTCTCTCTTCTTTTTCCTTTTTCGTGTGATGTTTTCTTCAAAGCCTTTGGAGCATCGATCCTCCGGTCTTGACCTCTCTCCCAAGGATAGAAATTGCAGACAGCATCACATTAGGCTGTGATTGCAGACCACATTCGCCCTAATTTGGAGGATGGAACCAATTTTTTTATTTACTCAATTCCACTAAATTCTATCATAAAATATCCAAATCCCATTGCATAACATCCGATCTCATTTCATTCCATTCCACCCACAATTAAATATCAAATCAAAACATCAACCGAATATCTATTTGTTCAACAAGTGGTAAGCATAATCAATCAAATTAAAGCCACTAATAAGCAAACACTTGAAGCAACACAATATCTGATTAAATCACACTCACCAACACGAAAAATATAGGAATATAGCGCATTCTTAAAACAAATATCTTCCGCGGCGAGTACCCATCGCGCTAACTTTGTATCAAAGATGGGAAAACCCTTGAATCCCCACATAGCCGGATCATCCAACCTGCACCAGTTCCAAATAATTAAAACAAAAGAAAGAACCAAACATTGATATCCAATAAAAATAGAGTAATATGCCAAATTGGTCTCTGACTTTGTAGTCACCTATCAATTTAGTCCCGAGATTTTCGAAATTACAAATTGGTCCCTGAAATAAAAACATGTCAGTCATATTAGTCTCCGACGTTAATTACTGTCAGTGGTCCTTAACATAGACTAACTGAATAGCCAAAACGACATCGTTGACTTTATGAACCATTAAAGTCATGGACTAATATGACTAACCTGTTTCTATCTCGGTGACTGATTTGGAATTTCGATTATCTCATGGAGTAATTTAACCGGTGCCACAAAGTAAGGACCAACATGACATATTACTCCATACAAATAATAATGATATGCGAAGCAAAAATTAAAAGAAATCATAAGAAAAGCAGAGAGAGAGAGAGAGAGAGAAAGCTGACGTGGACATGTGATTGCTGACAGTTATGAGGGGGACGCCGGGGGATCTGGAGCGAACGAGGCGGAGGAGGGAATCGGAGTTGTGAACGGTGGTGGTGTTGAGAAGAGACGACACCGTTTTGGCGAAAGTGCCCACTGCCGCAATCACCATTTTTCTGGGTATTCCACCTAAGTGCTCCGCTCTGGCTGCCCACTCCATCGTGCGTGGCATTTTACTAAGTTTTGAGTCTGTCAAGACCGAATGGAATGGAGAAAATGATCAAGATGAGATGACAGTACTTGTTACTCCCTCCGGTCCTATATATGACATACTTAACCATATTTCTTGGACCAAGAAAAGTAGTTAGTTTTATGAATTATATGAGAATATATTGTAACATTACAATTTTACCTTCTCAACTTTTCTTGAAAAACTCACACTCGTTAATGAACAACAAAAAAACACATAAATAGTCAAAGCATTTAATAAGGGCAAAAAAAAAACAATAAATGATGCATAGAAAATACAAAATGTCTTATATATAGGACCGGAGGGAGTACTTTTTAATTACTTTTTAATTTGAGTAAAAACCAGTTTCCGTGGTGAAACTGAAAGATGATGAAGCGCCTTCGCTCCTCCTCCTTTGAAGGAGAGCTCATCTTACCGGTGATGAAAAAAAAAGGCTTATTTATAATTTTGATCCCTAGAAGTTTATCGTGTTTTGGTTTTAGTCCCTATAAGTTATTTTGATCAGGACTAGTCCTTAATTTTTTAAATATTTTGGTTTTGGTCCTCTCCGTTACAAAAAATCAGTTTTTTTGCCGACACGATTAACGAAAATTCACACCAGTTGCCACGGGGTGTGAGATAGTGCCAAATAGGTGATGTGACATGGATGATTCAGACCTATGAATTCAAAATTTTGCGTATAGGACCATTTTGCGTATAGGACCATTTTGCGTATCGGACCATTTTGGTTCGTGGATTTGTATCATCCACGTTAAATCACCTATTTGGTTTCACTTCAGACCACGTAGACTGCTGATATGATGTTCCGCTAGCTACACAAACAAATAACAAATTTTTACAAACGGAGGGGACTAAAACCAAAATGTTTGAAAATTTAAGGACTAGTCCCGGTCAAAATAACTTTTAGGGACTAAAACCAAAACACGCTGAACTTTCAGGGACTAAAGACATAAATAAGCCAAAAAAAAATACTAAGGGTCTGTTCGGCAAAACTAGCTTGTAGCTATGAGCTTGTAACTTGTAGCTGTGAGCTTGTAGCTTGTAGCTGTTAAGGTAGCTAGAAGCTGTGAGCTTGTAGCTATGAGCTTGTAGCTGTTTAGCTGACTATTTGAAATAGTGCTGTTCGGCAAAACTAGTTTTTGATGTAGCTGAAAGTTATTAAATGACCAAAAAGGACATACTACATTATATTATTTATATTTTATTTTTTTCATTTTTTCTTTATTTATTAAATAGATGGTTAATTAATTAATTAATAAATAAAGTATAGAAATGGTTAAATTATAATTAATTAAATTAGTTTATTTTCTTTATTTATTAATTATGTAGTTAATTAATTTATTATAACAATTTTTAAATTATAATTAATAATTAAGGGTAGGTAAATAATTTTAAAATTTGTTTGAGGGTATATATGGTATATGAATTATTGAAAGCTAGTTTAGTTTCTTGAAAGCTACTTCAAGTAGCTTTCTAAAAGCTAGCTTTCAAAAGCTACAAGCTCCCTTTTTAAAAGCTATAAGCTCCTTCTAATTTGTGTTCACCGAACAGGGCTAGTAGCTTATTGACTAAATCTAAAAGCTCCTAGCTAGCTAAAAAGCTCCTAGCTCGTGTTGCCGAACAGAGCCTAATTAAAAAATAAAAGGGCCGTTTAAGAAGTTTTAATCAAAGTTAATAATCCGTTTAATTTCGAAAGATGTATTGGTCATCAATTTAATCAAAAAAACTTTGGCATAAGTTTAGTCCCCTAAAATGAATATGGTATCACGAAGTGTAAATTTGGATTCATTGATATTCAATGTAATTTTCGGAGATCGCACCCTTAATACCAGGGAACCCTTGAGACTGATGTTACACGAAATCATGTCTCTTCCAACGAGATGTTTTAACTAGGAATCGAACCCGAGACTACTTAGACTCAAGCCCCCTTCCCATGTTTTCAAGTAGCCAGACAGCATCACTTGAATCAAGCCTCGTTGATATCCGTTCCAATCTATATGTTACTTTAACACTTTTCATATATTTTATATTATCTATTGCTCTATGAAATCAATGAATATTAATTACTTTTTTTTTATTTTTTACCCATTATTATTGAAAGTGTGTCAATTTTTTGTAATACATCTACAATTAAGATCTTATGTATAATATATTTTTTTTAATGTTATTAATAGTAGTAACTTGGTAATCTAATTTTTTTTGACTTATTTAAGTTTTTGGTCCCCGAAAGTTGATCGTGTTTTGGTTTTAGTCCCTATCTTTTTATTTGATCGGTCTCAATCCTTAAAAGTTAAAAAAAATTGGTTTTGGTCACTGCCGTTAGACTTCTAACGTTAATGCTGATGTGGCAAACGGAATATTTAAGAAAATAAAAAAAATATATAAAAAATTAATAAAAGAAAGAAAAAAAAGAAAAAGTCCCCAAAAAACCACCCCTCCCCTTTTCCTTTCTCCTGCGTGAAACCCGAGATTCGTGTGACGCAAATGACAGAGGCAACTGATGACAATGGTGAGGGTAAACACATTAGAAGAAAGGAGTGAGGTTTAGAAGAAGTGGGAACCTAAACTTGCAAACATAAGCACTTGTTGTTGGCATCATTGAAATAGAGAGAACAGAGGTGGTGGAAAAGGGTGGTTATGTGATGAGAAGCCTTAAGGCAGCGGTGGCGGCACGATTCTCCTCAACAGTCTTTGTCACGATTCTCCCTTACATTGCCTCAACTGCCACCACCTTGTTCTCTCTCGTTCTAGTTCTCTTATCTGTCACCTCTGAGAAGTAAGCAAGTTAGGAGAAGAGTTGTCGTTGTTGTTAAGAGTAGGTGAGTCAGAGGAGTGGTTGTGGTTGTTAGAGACAAAGGTGAGAGGCTTGCCGGAGGAGGTGCGACATGCGGCAACGAAGATCTCGCAGGAGGTTAGGGTTAGGTCGGAATCAGAGAGAGGGAGGTAGAATTGGCCGAGAGGGATGGGAGGTTGTTGTCGGCAGCGAGTAAGGCGAAGGGTTTAGGAGGCGAGGACAGGGGAGGGTGTGGGGTTCGATCTGGGGACTTCTTCTTCTTTTTTTTTATTATTTATTTAATTATTTTTTTAAATATCCCGTTTGTCACGTCAACATTAATGTTAGAAGTCTAACGACATGGACCAAAACCATTTGTTTGAGAAGACATTTTCTTGAGTAAGCATTGATTATCATTCCTTACTCCTTTGGGCACACTCAGTTGCCACAAAGATCATGTTATGGAAGAGAATAGCACATGCTTTACAAAGTAAACACATGTTAGCGGTGAAACAGTCTAACAAAATATTGGTTCCTAATGAAATGATAGCAAGTCGGTGCAATTTGTCAGAATAGTGAAAAGAACATGGCCTTTAGATATGAGCACGCGGTAAGCTCTATTAAATAGATGACGAATGTTCTAATTCTAAGCAGAGGCTGGGTCAAAAATGTTCACTTGTCCCATACATCAGGAGATAATTAACAACCACATTTGTGATGAAATTGAAAATAAAATGAGGATTTAATTTTAAAAAATAGAAATAACTTAGAAGATCGAATCACTAATTTTGCCTATTTTTGTTGAAAAAATCTTACAGAGACAATGAGTCGATAATTATAACATGTCCAAATGCTTGGGAGACAAGTACTAGCAACACCAGGTTGTTTCCTGCGTGACCACATCGGAAGTTGACATGCACGTTCTAGACTGATATTACCTACTTTTATATAATATTGAATGTAATGTAACATCTCATTGGTCCTATATGAGCTTCATCTTTAACCATACTTCTTTATCCCTTTACTGCATTATCTCTTGTAAAAATGGCAAAGCAGAAGAGATACACCAAGACTACAAAAAGCATATGTATGTTATATATAAAAGGATTTGTTTCACCTAAGGTCGATTGAAGTGCAACAATTAAATTATAATAATTCTATATTTAAAGGAGACAAACGAGCTACATCCTCATACAAACAATTTAACTAAAAAGCATCCCAAAGTCTGGAAAAAGTTTGTATTCCCAAGAAAATACTAAACAACCATTATAAAGAGTTTGGATAAATCACTAACATGAGGTATAACAAGTAATGTCCTTCTTTGACAGAGCAATGGGCACTGAATTCCCATCTAACAATCCCTACTTCCGCAAAAAGAGGAGTTCATTCCTTACATAAGTTCATCCAAGAATAAAACAAAATAAACATAGATAAATCCACATCAAGCTCATAGTGAGCCACTAAAAAATTGTTTCCTCAAACAAATACCTTCAAAAAGTGTTCACAATAACTTCATATCAGCAAAATATTCATTTCTTCTACTCCTTGTAAGTACTAGATGCACTTTGTTCCAAATTTGGTTGAATGCTCACCAAGTTTTGTGGTTAAAGTCTCTCATCTAGAGTAGAACAATAGTAGTCATTGGTATTCTCCTTCCGCTATCGCGATCCAAGATATTATGTGAGACTCTTCATTTGCTTATCCCTTCACATGATTCAAAATTAGCGCAACCAAATTATTTCGATGGTATTTTCATAAGAGGTAAGATATCACCTACCTCAAAGAAACACGTCCAAATATGACATTAATATTTTAACTTGATGGTTTATTTAACCTCTAAGGTAATATGCTCTTTTATTCTAATCCAAAACCAACCTTGTCAGTTGTCGATTAGGATTTAAATGATCATACTGATATATCAATATATATACTAAATTGCAGAAAGAAAAACAATACTAAAAGGTGTGGAGTCGCAATTCATAGAATTAAAAATATAAGACTTTGCATTTGGATAAGAAAAACATAAGATGTTTCAATTAAGAAAATATTAAATTATCTAGAAAATTGAACGAACATTTTATACCAAAACAAATGAATAATATGTCAAATTAATCCCTGACTTTGTGTGTACCGATCAAATTAGTCTCTGATGATATTATCGAAATAAATGTATAATGCTAATATTCCATTACCAAATCACCCAGTGGTTATGTACTCTTCAGAACTTGTCACCATAAGGGTCCACACTCTTTAGGACTTGTCACCATAAGCGTCCACATATGTAATGTTTCTATACCTAACTTTATACTATTATAACACATTTCCTTCGATGCATAAGTGTAGTACAAAACCAAGACTCAATAAATTTGTGAACCTCTTTTGATTTCTTTTACATTTTGTTAATTTCAGTAAATCAAATTTGGATCCCTAGTAGTTAAATAAGCATGATTAATGAAACAAAAAAAAAACTGAAAATGGAATAAAGTCCATTATGTTAAACATGATTATATAATGTCCCTTGCAGTAAGTTAAATAACAACTTAGCAAGTGGAAACTGTAAACAAAAGCAATCACAGACAACCATGCTTAATTTCAACATAACAGGGAAAGTAGAATGGTAATTATAGTACCTTAATTTCAGCAAGGCACAACTAAGCTTTGAACATAATCCATGGCATAAATCAAATCTCTGTTGTTGGGAATATCAATATGCTGAACAGTATTGTCTTTCCAGTTATAGAGAATTGCTTCACATACTTCATTGCTCCCCAGCAATACAACATTGCCATTCTCAGATGTGCACAATGGTACGGGTGTAAAATTAGGATCATCCTTTACAAATTGAAGATGTTGATAACTAACATTGATCAATTGAGTCCTAGAATTTTCAACTCCAATGTCGTTCATTTGCCATATGACAAGATGGGTTCCCCTCTGACAATGAAAAAGGCACAAACAATCCCTCAAAACAACAAGCGATGGTTCATGAGTGGGGAGTTCATCAAAATAAGTAGGTAGACACAAGTGTTTGAATGTCTCCTTCTGCAAATCAAGTGAAAAAATCACCAATTGATCAGCAGTAACATTGCCCCATTCATAAGCAGAACCAGATTTGTGAAGAGCTAACCAATTTAGAGTGCCCCTCACAAATTCACCATGACGATGGTTAAGAAGAGGAAAAGCCGGGAAACTTAAAATCTGTCTCCAACAATCATCCCCCATGGTGTGAACTAGTATGGTGATATGTTGTTTCACTGAGCGGAGTGTTGCAACCTTATAAGTGTCGGTTAAAGTATCATACCCAAACCCGGACCCAATCCACATATTATCTGAAAAACTGGTAAGTAAAGGCGGTGATTTTTTGGATGTTAATCTTAAAGCAGGATTGTAAAAAAAGACCCTTTTAGTGAATGTACCATTGCTATATACATTTTTCTCAAAATAGACTAATCCATTGCAAGAACCTAGGGGCCGATAGGGGAAATTTAACCTTGTGCATATGTCTTCAGGAATAACAATGGGGGGTGGGTTGTGAAATAAAGAGTGTTTAGAGCAACATATAATAACAGCATCAGTGACAACAACGTCAGTCTCATCATCATCAGTCTCATCATCATCAGTCTCATCATTTTCAAGGGAAAGGTTTTCCAAGGTTAGAACGAGGTTTGCATATTTAGGAAATCTACTGAGGTGCAATTTAATGAATTTGGGATTGGAAATGAGTAAATACCAGGATTTGGAGACACACTTGAATTGCGCAAGAGACTTGACGGGGAGCCGGGAAAGGATTTCCTCAATGACTTCTTCTAAGAGGAGTGGCGAATGTCGCGGTCGACCACGATCAGATTCCATGAGAACTGTTTGAGAACTGATTGAACCCTAACTAACCCTTTTTAACGAGAGATTACAACAGAAACAGAGAGGGGAATATGCAACCACACAGACCAGGCCCAACTACACGACAATAAAGCCGAAGGCACAAGGCTCGTAATTTTCATGGGCCCTTTTTTTTATAAAAAAAGTTAGAAGTGCCCTCAATTTGAAACTGCATTAGTTCCATGCAAAACCATATGGTGTCAAAAATTGCACATAAAGAATGTTAAATGAAAACTTAGAGGTCCACAGGATTGAGTGAGTGAAGGCACACATCTGGGCTAATGCACACACGTGGCTTACAACTTTGAAAAAATGAATGTAGTGGAATATAATATGAAATTTTGCACAAAAATAATAATCACAACTAGGAAACCTCGAAAGAGAATCTTATACACCATAAACTTTTGTATAAAACCATTTATTGCAATAATGTTATTCAATACAAATCACCAAATGTGTTAAATTAGCCACACAAGTAGATAAGGAAATAAGAGAAAAAAAATATCAAGTAACTGATTGCATACACATTACCATAGAAAAACAAAAGATTAAATATTCTCATACTCATAATTATGTTATCAAAATTAAAAAAAAACACACCCAATTACTCAGAAAAAGTAGCAAGACATTATTCAACAGACTAAACCTTTCTATATATGGTGGTTATTCGAGGGTGCTTGTGACTAGTGAAGGCAAATAATCAAGGGTAGAAAGGTTTATGTGGTGTGAGCGTTGGGTGTAAGCAAGAGTAGAAGGAAAAATGAAAAAAAAGAAGGTTTATTTGATGTGCTCTTGAGTATGTGTTATGTAACAGCCCGATTTTCGTAAATCAAAAATAATTGACTTTTACTTATTAAAGTGGCAAAAATGAGGCCAAATTTTTTTTTTTTGAAACGTATTTGAAAAGTCATTGGTGTATTTAAAAATTATTCGCTGAAAACCGAGTTGTTACTAAAACCTTCTTTCACGTAAAACTTTCATTTCCATAAAATGACGTAGTTCAAGAACATCACGACGGTTCCCAAAAATTACATTGTTCAATCTTTCAAAATAAAGTGGACAACAATATAGATGGTAAAGACTTAGCTTAATTACATAAGTGGCACATTGCTTGGTAATCCTTGACTCGAAACACAAACGACAACTTAAACTAAACATGCTACTTTAGCTTCCTTCTGATGAAGGCAACCGGATGTGGTTTTCTTTTCTTCTTGCGCCCTTTCTTTGCTCTCGAGGATGTAGCCACCTCTGTCATTGCTTTCCAGTTGTCGTTAAGCTCCAACTCCAATTCATCTAGAGAGATGATCTCCATGCGATACTCCGTCTACCCGTTGAGACATCAGCAGCACCGATATGCCAACAAACAGGAGAGAGTAAGCGATCCGAACGATGCATCGTCGACGGTGTGGGATTACAGTAGGCGAGATATCAAGACCATACAAGCATACAACACACAACATACAAACACTACAACAATCAAACATATCGTTATTATCATTATTATTCTTATCATTATTTTCCTCGTCTTACCAAACTTATAACCATTCCCTCTTTCTCAATCACTTTCTCAATCTCGCTTACAAGTTTTTCACATACATGTCTCAATTCATTTCTTGCCATCAACATTCCAGGGGACTTCGCTTCATAATATTATCAATCTTTTTATTACTTTTAAACTTTTATTATCCAGTCTTATCAAGTCACAACCATCGATGATTGGGGGAAACTTAGAATATCATCGAGGTACTCGTTTCGTTGCCATTGTCTCACACGTCTACATCTCCTCGGTCATCCATCCAGCCTAGTCGGAAGCTAACAGGAGTATAGGACCTTTACCACGCGGGCACGACAGCTATCTCAACATCAATTGGCTCCAAGCCAGGAGAACTGTAGAAAACTCGGGTACAGTCTCAAATTAATTCATATCATTTCAATTTATATAATATCAACGCACACTGTAGAAAACTCGGGTACAGTGGCAAATCAAGTTGCCCCGTTCCAGTCCCTCTCACTGTTCTCGAAATGCCATAGGGGTGACAGCACTATTCCGGTTCCGGGTGCAGAACTTACCACGGCATTAGGACCCAGTCCCCACCACGTCTGGTTACCACATATGGAATTCGTTTCGCCCAAAATAGTACTCAAGGCCTCATGACGTTTTACCGCCCTAGCCTACCCTATTGCATTCACAACCCGAATATCCCTGATATCCGGGGTACCTTCCTCTCCACTACTTCGCACTCTCATACCTCACCGCGTTAGTGTCTTTTAATGTCTTTTATCTTTTTAATTAACCTAAGGTCGGCCCATCCTTCGTGCATCCCTTCAATGAGTCCCGACCACTAACTTTGCACAATCTTTTCTCATCAGAGCACAGAGCTGGGTTCACGTCATCACACTTGCATCTCATTCACAATTTCCTTAATATCTCTTTTCACAATCTTTCTCAAAAACCACATTTTATCACCTTTCTCACAATCTCAAATCATAAACTTTCGTAAATTCTCATTTCATAATCTTTCTCAAAATCTTGTTCCAAAACTTTCTCAAAAGTCTCAGTTCACAAAATTTCCTTAAATTCTCATTTCACAGCTATCAAAAAAATCTCATTTCACAAACCTTCTAAAAATTTTCCTTTATCACTTTCTAAAAATCTCATTTCGTAGTCCTTCCCAAAAATCTTGCTTCACAAAACTTCTTTTCACAAAATTTCTAAAAATCACATTTCACAAGATTTCTAAATATTTCATTTCACAATTTTTCTAAAAAAAAAAACTCGTTCCACAAAATTTCTGAAAATCCCTTTTTACAAATCTTTAAAAATATCCTTTCACAAACCTTTCTTGAAAACTCACTTCATGGACTTTTAAAAATCTCTTTTCACAAATTTACCAAAAGTCTTGTTTCAAAAACTCTTTTCAAAAATTCTCATTTTCAAAAACCTTTTTAAAATCTCTTTCCATAAACCTTTTCAAAATCACTTTTCATAAACCTTTTCAAAAATCTTACTTCAAAAACTTTTCGAAAACATATTGTTTCAATGAGTACTAGTGGAGGAGCAAGCTCAACTCAACACCAGTCTCATTTCAACAATATCACGAAGGAGCCCAGCTCCACTCACATCACATCTCATTTCATAATCAACACCCCATCACTTTCCCAGCTCTGGCTTAACCTCATTTTCATCATCAAATCTGTCCCCAATCTCAACACTTTATCTCTTTTCCAATAAATCTCATATTCTTTATCCTTATTTCTTTCTAGTCATGTCTTTACTTCATAATCTTATTTATTTCATTTCTATTTTCAGGACGTAACAGACGTGCATGTTATTCACATTAATCAACAATATACTTATCGTCATTCGTAATGTAACACCCTAATAAATATTACCCTTAATTCCCAAGTATTAAAAATGTGAAATTAAAAATTCCTTTTTAGTTTAGTAAAATCACCCGTCAAACGGACGGAGTTTTGTCTGTTTTTCGGACTTTCCAAAATTTAACCTGTATAAACAATTTTCAAATAAACAACTAATAGCCAGCAGGGCTTCAGATTATATTTCTAAATCATATCAAGGCCCCATGGGCTCCAAATATGTCAGAGTATATTAATTAATCAGAGTAATAGCGGAAAAATACTAAGTCTGAGTGTTGAAAACAAAAGTTATAACTTTAGCAAAACAAAACATCCTAAGCCTCATTCAAAATAGGCATATTAAATTTACATCAAAATAATATAAGAGGCTTAAGTCCATGCTATGTTCCAAAACTCATAACACCCTACTCTCCCTGTGAGGGAAAGTAATCCTGCTCGGCCGGGGGCTGTGCCAGCTCAATCTCCGTACCTGAAACTGTAAGGGAGTGAGCATTGCACATGAAATAAAAAGCAGTTTCTAACTAGACATAACAACCCACTAGGTCAAACACATTTAGCAAATAAGCAAATATTCACATATTTCACAACATACTAATTTCATTATTTCCATATTCATCATTCAGTTCAACATCCATTTCCGTTATTCATTTCAACAACCATTTCCTTTACTTTTATTTCTTTTCACACACTTACTTCATTTAGGTACATCACCTCAAATCAGAGGCCAATGCACAGTTTCATTCACCACAATTATCACTTCCAGTCAGAGACTCTCATTCATTTCCTTATTTAAATTACGTGTCCCTCAGGTCAGAGGTCAACACCCATTCATTATACTTCATTCTGTGTCCCTCAGGTCAGAGGTCAACACTTCAATCTCTTAATTCGCGGTGTGTCTCTCAGGTCAGAGGTCAACACACCCATACACATTCTATCCAGTGTCCCTCAGGTCAGAGGTCAACACCCAACTCATTATTTAATCCGGTGTCCCTCAGGTCAGAGGTCAACACTCATTAACATTCATTTCATCTTGTGTCCCTCAGGTCAGAGGTCAACACTCAATTACTTTAATTCATTTTGTGCCCCTCATAGCAGAGGTCAGCCTAATCATCACTTTCCATTAATCGTCACCTCAAACCAGAGGCCAACGCACTTATCACATTTTCATTTACCATTACCTCACATCAGAGGCCAAATCATACTTTCATCTTCTTACACAAACAATTATAGCATATACATTTGCTCATTCATACGATATCCACATTCTTAACGCAATTAAATACAATGGCACACATTCAACACCTAATCATTCTCATCATAAACCATTTATCACAAGTTAAGGAATGCCACCTCAAAATAGAGGCCAACATATATACCACATTCTCAATATTCGGTGCCTCATTTCAGAGGCCAAGAATTATTCACTTTCTTGTTCAATCAATTTTAACACATTTAAATACAACAACACACATTCCACAACTAATTATTCATGTAATCACCTTATTCATTTCCTTTCTCAGTTATCACAATCATACCAAATAGTATTCTCTTTCATAGTCCAACATTTATATTACACTTCATTTCAAGTTACATATTTCACCTTCTTACCTATTGGCTTTATCACCACATAATAAAATCACCTTTTACTTTTTGTTTACACAAAATCATTTGCTTCCATATCCGATATTCACAAGTTCAATTCATAAGCCATGACCTTTGTAACACCCTAGTTACTTTCACTCTTAATTAATTGAGGATTTAAAAATTTTCTTTTAATACAATTAGATGATCATGAAAACTCTTAGTTAGATTTGCTTATTATAAAAATCACCGTAAAATCGGACGGAGTTTCCTTTGTTTTAGGGACATTCCCAAAATATTGATTTCCTGATTAACCTGCATAAAACTTCTTTTCAACAACAATGGCCAGCAGGGCCAAAATACAACTTATACTTCAATTACACTTTTCAGAAAATGATTACAATTCTAAAGTGGGTTTGTTTTCCCAAATTATTATACATTTCAAAATTCCCAAAATTGAAACTATTGACCCACAAGGGTCACTCAACTAACTAAGCAACATTCCACGAGGTGGAGTGTAATCCTGCCCGGCCATACTCGTGTAAGCTCCTTCTTCATCTGTAAAAATATATCAAGAAAGGTAGCATTACACAGAACTTAGAAATATAGTTTCTACAAAAGCATAGTAATAAACCAAGGACCTACCCTACACCAAACTATCCAAATCATATACTACCTCACTTTCCTTTTATACAGCTCAACATTTCCTTATGATTTCAGTTACATGTTTTCCCTATGCCTTTCTAGACTTTCCATTCCTTTCTATTCTTCGCTCACCTTTCGGTGGGTCCTATTATCATTTGTTCGCTCACCACGAGGGCGGGTCCTAATTACATTTACGCACACCATATTGGCGGGTCCTAATTATATTTACGCACACCATATAGGCGGGTCCTAATTATATTTACGCACACCATATAGGTGGGTCCTTAACATACCAAGTCACACTCCCTACGGGAGGGTCTATAGATCACACTCCATTGTGGAGGGTCCTATTCTATACACGCTCCGTTATGGAGGATCCATTTATATACACGCTCCGCTATGGAGGGTCCATTTGTATACACACTCCGTTATGGAGGGTCCATTTATATACACGCTCCGTTATGGAGGGTCCATTTATATACACGCTCCGTTATGGAGGGTCCATTTATATATATTCGCACTCCTCTTAGGGAGGGTCATTATATCCATACTCCTTTCGGAGGGTCATTATCCAACTCCACTTAGGGAGGGTCATTATAATAATATCCACTCCTTTCGGAGGGTCATTATCCAACTCCACTTAGGGAGGGTCATTATAATAATATCCACTCCTTTCGGAGGGTCATGAAAATAATATCCACTCCTTTCGGAGGGTCATGAAAATAATATCCACTCCTTTCGAAGGGTCATTATTAAATTCCGCCTATTCTCACTTCCATTTGGAAGGGTCCTTCCTATTCGTTAGTATAGTCACACTCCCTTTGGGAGGGTCATTATACCTAAACTCACCTTTTCACATTCCTATATCCACACCTAAATAGGTGGGCCTTTCTCACATTAACAATATAATTTCCCATTGTCCAATTATTACACTCATTACTAATCCATTTATTATCTAATTTCCTTTCACTTCCATTATTCAACTCAAGTCATTATCTAAAACAAACATCCTTTTCACTTAGCACACTTATCTCTATATTTTCCATATTCATTACACCTCATCCTCCCAAATTAAAACAAGTCTATCACTACCACTTTCCCTTTTCTTTACCTATCTCTTGGTTATCCCAATAATATAATATTTCATTCCTTCCACAATTTCCATATCTTTTCAAGCTTACAACGAGTCTCTAATTATTTTCGCTCTATTATCCACTCTTAATTTCCTTTATAACTTTCTTATGATTCGTCAACTAGTTATTCTCATTTCTCTCCAATTACATATCTACTTAGTCCATCATTCCTTTTCTAACCATCATCATTTATGTATTTGTTCTCACACATTACACTAGTTACTCTTTCTATTCTCCTCTAATTATTTCCTTTATTTTCATTATCAAATACCCTAAGGTTTTTGTGCCATACTCCCTCTCTACCCCTAGCCATCACTATAACTAAAGAGAATCTACTTCCTAAGCTAAGGTAATACGAACCCTCTTACCTTCTTAATGGAGGATGATGATAAATTCAAGTTCTAGTTCCTTGATCCTTGGTGTGTGAGTTCCTTGTCCTTGAATTGGTTTTAGTTGGAAGGCATGAAACAAAACCCTACATATTTATGAGTGCAAGAACCCTAAGGTTTTTAGAGCACAATTTCTATGAGCTAAGGAAAGTTGGAATGGAAAGGAAATGAATTCATGGTCTGAAGCTAACTTACCCCAAGTGATGATGAAAATTGAAAACCAAGAACAATGGAAGGAGGGGGGTAAATCGTCTGAACCCAGGGAGGAGAAGAGATGAGCTTCAAACAACATCCATGGAGCAAGGTTTGATGGGTTTTGTTTGATTTTGGGTTGAGGTGCCCAAAGATCAAGTGTGTATGGTGGATGGGTGGTGGAGATGTTCTTGGAGTTGAGAGAAAAGGGGAGGAAAAGATGATGTTGATGATGGAGTGTGAGGAGGGAGTGGTGTTCTTGTTGTTGGGTGTTTGTTCTTGCCAAAGAAAAGGGAAATCGTGTGGCCAAGAGGCCACAACTTGGCCCCCAAGTTTTAATCGGACGCACCAGATCAAATCTGGTCTGCGCCACTCGCTTGGGCGAGCTTTTTACTCGCTTGGGCGAGCTCAAGCACCAGCTGGTGCTGCTGGTGCGCGCCTGGTGCGGTCAGGAGGGAGTTGGCGCGCGCGTCGGGCGCATCAGGTGGGGGTTGGCGCACCAATTCGTGGGTCGTGGTGCGCCTGGTGCGGATTTTGGCTCGCCTGGGCGAGTTAGTGCCTCGCCTGGGCGGGTTTTTCACTGTTTGATGCACGTATGAACAGTGCACCCGCCTGGGCGAGAAACAGAGTTTTCAATCTTCGATTCGCCGTAACTTTTTCGTTAACCGTCGGATCGAGTCCAAATTTTTAGACATGCTTCTTCACCCCATGAACTTCACATCCAACGGTGGAATTTATTTTCTTATCATCCCATGATAAATTCCTAATTTTCTCTTTTCGGTCGATTTCTAACATCTAAAACGCCGATTTAATTCCCGATTTCGCTTATACGACTTTGCCCGAAGCCACAACTGCCTTCTATACAACCCCTAGGACTTATAATCACCACTCACCTATCTACCAAAATTCGTTAAGTCATCATTTCAATTTTTCTTAGGTTTTTAATCAATAATTTCATTAAAATCAAAGTTTAGGATGTTACAACCTTTGTTCACAATTGACAATATTTAACATTTAAACTCATTTAGCATTTAGGTACAAACACGCACATTCATCACATATAGTCGTTTCCATTCCATTTTTCTTCCTATATCAATTTACTCCATTGCACCTACATTTACTTGCAACATCACTCAATTATTATTTTATCCACAACTTGACAATTAAATCCTTAGTCATAGAAATCATTAATATCATCTTCACTATCATATTACCCAAATCCTCTTGTACTTCATTATAATCATTAACCAAATTTCATTTATCAAATAATTCATTCTCATATTATTGGGTTCCCTTTTCCTAGTCTCAACATCCAATCATCATGCATATTTATTTAATTAGAATTTCATATTCAATAACCTAGGGATTTATAATCTAATTTTCTCCCCTAACACATAACCCTAACAAGCATTATATACTAACTAGAGCCTACTCCCTAGAACAAGGCAAAGCTCACCATATCCACTCCCTTACCTTAAACCAAGAGAGATGGGGAAAAATCTTCCAAGCCCTAGTTCCTAAGTTCCTTAATCAAGAGCTCCAAGGATTGAGTGGGAAGGGAGAGATTCTTGACCTCCATGAAACAATAGAGCACAAATGAGTCATAATTTTGTTAAACCATGACACAAAATTCGTGTACCATGGGAGGGAGGAGAGAGAAATTCGTATGAGCCCTAGAGAGAGAGAGAGTGTTGAAACTTACCAATGGAGATGGATGAGGATGATTAATGGGTCTTGAGCTTGAGGAAGAAGAAAAACAAGCTTGACCTTGGTGGGGAGGAAGAGGGAGTTCGAATGGGAGGAGGAGGAGAGATGGGGGAGTTGTTTTTGTTGATGGTGGATGGAAGAATGAAGATGGAGGTGAGTATATGAGAGAGGGAAAGCAAATTTGATGGCTGAGATTAGAGGAACCATGGGAAGATTCCCATCGAACGGTCCAGATCGCGCCTGGAGGACATCAGATACGGCCATTTTCGCTTAAGCGAGAGCCTACTCGCTTAAGCGAACCTCGTTCAGTAAGTTCGAGTTTTTGCTCGAGCCGGTTTCGCTTAAGCGAAATCCGTTCGCTTAAGCGAACATCATTTGGGTTGCTACTGAATCAGTTTCGCTTAAGCGAAATATTTTCGCTTAAGCGAAATGATCAGGTACTGCTATTTCACTTTTCTATTTTCCTTCTATTTTCTTCCTAACTTCAAATGGCTATAACTTCTTCGTTCATCGTTGGATCTTGCTCAAATTTGGAAGAAAGTTTCCTAAAAATCATAACTTCATATCCAACGGTGGGAATTGTGTTTTGAGTCTTAAATCTTTTATTTTGAATTTCCTAATGTCGGGTGTTTATAACACCGAAAAATCGATTTTTAACACTCGTTTGGTCTTCTTTATCTTTGCTTTTCGATGCCAATGCTCCTTGACTCCTATATGGCACTCAAAGCACTCCTAATCCATCATTTTAAATCCCTTCTAGGATAATCCTTACTTCCAAATCTTATTATTATTCTAATTATTATTAGAATTAAAATTCGGGATGTTACACGTAATTAAATAAATAAACATACAAGCATGCTATTTCACATAGTCATCACACAACAATAATGTGGCCTTCGTCACCTTCATATAAGTGGCCACACAACACAAACAATTGCCACTTATACTACTGACTCCGAACCACTAAGTTCCGATCTTTGAGATGATACGGAACGTCCTAATATGTCACCTAAACACCACAGTGTCTTAGGAAAGCTTCTCTCTCACCTGAGGTCCAGCAATCAAACGTACTCGATCTCCGCGGATCCTTGTCGCTGCCAGCTGCCCCAATCCATCGTCTTTAAAATTTCCTCGTACTAAATAAAACACGTTTACGTCATTAACTTTTATTAAGAAAATATTTTCTTAACTCATTTCACATTTCGTTCCTCGTCGGAAGACTTAAAAACGTAATTATTTTCTCAAAACAACTCTAATATTTTCTAGCACTTTAAATTCTTCAAAATCATTTGAAAACATCATATAAAATAATTTTAAATCATTTGATCTGGTTGCTGGTCCGTCTTGGACAGCACCTTAATCACTTTCGAAAACCTCGAAAAATGCATCATTTTTAATCTGACTTTTTCTTAAATCAATTACCACTTGAAAACTATGTTTTAAATCACTTGAACACCTTTTTAAAGTTAAGAAACAACTTTAGATATTTCTTGGACAGCAAAGGATTACTTCACAAAATTTACTTTAATAAAAACTTGAAAACACCGTAAAAGTACTTCGCTTTAAACAAATCTTTAGCTTAAACAATTACTTTAAAATTCAAGCTTTTATCTTAAAACAACTCTTTGACAGTTATAAATACAATCCAAAAATCTCAAATAAATGAAATGGACTTATCTTAAAATCAATTAATTTCAAAATCAATTACGCACTCAAATATTTTCAAACGTCAACTAACACACAATCACAACAACACTTAGATAAACTAAGTCATATAATTACTTACTTAATTATAGACCAAATATTCATTTTCAAACAAACACTTTTACGGTCAAACACTTAATCATTTATTCAATACATGATTACTTTCAAAACCATTTCTTTTTCATAAAACAGAAACACTTAGACATACATATACTAACAAACCGAATTGAACCAAGGATATAAATTATGCACATTTGTTTCCCTTTTACTTTAAACTACTTAATTCCTTTCAAAAATTATTGAGTGAATTTATTTTCATACAACTAGATCACCTAGACTTGTTTATACTACATGGCCGAATGAGATCAAAGAAAACAAGTCAAAGTTACAAATCCAAAACACATAAATCAACTTAGTTTATTTCAAGCAATTAAACTCCACTTTCTTTTTCATAAAACAAAATTATTTACTCTTCCTTTTATTTTTGGCCGAATTTCATTATGGTAAAATAAGGTTTTTGGTTCACTTTTTCAACATGCACACATCAAGGTTCATGAATCAAATCATGCACTTTTAAAAAAATCCTTAAATCAATGAGAAATCTCATGCATGTGTCCTTTTTATGAAAAACAAAACATAATTCCTTGGTTTTAACTCAAACCGAATTATTATCTTCATTAATCAAGAGTAGAACTCAAATCTTTAACATGCAAGGTTATTAGGCATAGATCAAGATGAAAATCATTTTTCAAAAGTTTATTTCCTTTGATTCTTTGTAAAATCGTGATAGTTCTCAAGAAAAATCAAATCTTTTTAGTCAAGAATGACATGCATGTACTTAGATCTTGTAGATCTAGTCACAAAATCAATTAAAATAGCACAAATCAAAGATCAAAGCAAATATCCAAGCTTTATCAACATCAAATCAAGATCAAAGCACTTTAACAACTCAAATCAATTTTTCTAATCATAAGGTTAACATGCAAGGACTTAGATTAATTGAAAAGCATCAAAACCTAAACTTTAGTCATGGCCGAATCATATAGTTTATGATCTAGTGTTTTATAAGTTCATTTATTCTTAAAAATTCAAGATCAAGGCACAAGTAACACATGCATGTACATAATGCACCAAGATCATCATTAAATCAACATGCAAAGTCAAAGGTCTCAATTTTATCATCAAATAAATTTAGATCATGAATTTATTTATCAAGTCTTTAGATCTTTAAACTTTTGTTTAGAAAATCATCAAGATCCATCATTTAAGTTCTAACCGAATCATGAAATCCATGGTTTTAAGTTATTACAATTTCTTTGAGTCTTAAAAGTCCAAGATCAAACAATAATAAAACATGCAAGGAAAGAAAAGAAAGAAAATTACAAGATCAAAAGAAATCTAAACTATTACAACTCCTCATGCTTTTTTTTTTCGAACCACACACCTAAGGAAAGGTTGATCTTCTAGCTTCTAAGGTCTTGGATTTTCAAGGATAGACTTACGTTTTTGGCTTGAACTTCCCCTTCTTCCTCCTTCTTCCTCACGGTTTCTCTCTCTCTCTCTCTCTATGTGTGTGTTGAGAGCTTAATTTTGCTCTCAACAAAGTGTGTTTGTTTGGAGTGAAATGGGAAATGAAGGAAAAGAGTGGAAAAGGACTAAGGCTTAAGGCTTATATAGACAACTAAGGTAATTCCCTTCTTGCCCTTGAGTTTGGTCATGAGATGTGTGTGTAGGAGGGGCAATTCGGTAATCCTAAAAACCTACTTGGGGGCCAAGTTTCTTATTTTCATTTCTTTTTATTCTTTTTCTCCTTTTTCTTGGTCATTAAGTAATGGCTCCATGCGGTTCATCCTAGGTAATACATGCACATACTTACCATACATATACATACATACATACACGTAGCACACATATATATATATATACACAAACATACATATTATTTTTATTACATCATATATACATACACACGAAATACTCATACATGCATACACACATACTTATACACGTATTTCACACACAAATACACACACATTATCTTTTTATTTCTTACTCATATTTACTTTAAAATAATAAAATCACCAATTCTCATAATAACACAATTATTTATATACCATACATATATTGTCCTATTCTTTCCCTAATTTAAATTTTTCCCATATAGTTCTAAGCATACACACACATAGAAAAATCGATTTTCTTCTTATAAAATCACTCATGCACAAAAATCATAATTTCCTTGAAACACAAAAATATCAAATGCATAATCATTTCTTAAAAATTCAACTTTAAAACTCACAATATTTTCTTATGAAAATCGTTTCTTTAAAAATCATTCACCACTTAAAATCATAAAATAAGAAATTCATTCAAGAAATATCCTTTCAAAAACACTTTTCTCAAAATAAATCTCTTTATTATTTAAAACAAATACGAGGAATTTGCGGGGTGTTACATGTTAGACAAATATTTTAAAAATTTGGGTGTGAGTGTTAATAAAATCCCAATTTTTTTTCTTTTGTGCAATGTTGGTTTTAGGTGTGAGAAGAACTTGACTCATCCCATGAACTTCAGGTCGGGTCAAACTCGTCGTGATTGACACAAAAGAGATACACAAAGACATAAAGGGGCAGAGTCGATGCAAGAGGTGACGGTTTTAGGTATACCTCGGCTCTCTCGACCTGTCGTTAATGATATTAATGTTCTACTGTTCTTCATTGAAGTTATTTTGTTTAAAGTTTTATATCATAAGAACAAGATTTAAAATGATCACAATTTCAAAGATGCAATATCTCCTTTATTTCTTTACTACATAGTTAATAATATAATGTGACCGTCTTATCTAAAATATTTGTATTAGTGATATATTAATAAAATTCTACTAATGTGTATTGTAAGACCACGATTTCCCCTACTTAAGTAAATTAAGGCTTAAATACTAAAATGGTCCCTGTAAATATTAACCTTTTTAAAATTGGCCCCTGCAAAAAAAAAAAATTGGTTTTGGTCCCTACATTTACAAAACATTTTGGTTTTGGTCCCTCCTGTTAAATGTGGATGAAAAACTTCGAAAACGTAATTATTACATTCTATGGCCAATTAAGGATAGTATTTTTGCAATAATTCTCAAGGGTAAAAAGACAACATTCATTACATGAGATTACCAATTCAAAGACCATGATAGTAGAGGGACCGAAACCTATCAAATCTAATAACAAAGGGACCAAAATAAACTACCAACATAATTATGGGGACAAAAAAATAAAATAAGTTTGAACTGATGGACTACGCGCCCCAAAGAAAAATTGGGGTCTATAAAACAAAAAGAAGATTGTTGCTCTGCTAGGGCTAGACGATGAGGGGGAGAGGGAGTTGCCGCAATCCTTTGCAGCGGAGGTATACGGTACGTCATCAGGCAACCACGGCGAAGGAAGGGTGGACGACGGTTGTGGGCCGCAAAAGACGCTCATGGTGGTGCATGACGAGTTTCTACTTCACTCACTTTCCAAGGACTGTAACTCGTGAGGACTTATGGACCCGGTTTTAGCGATGGGCACCGTGACGGACATGTTCATCTCACCCATGAAGAACGCATATGGCTAGTCATTCGGATTTGTAAAATTCCAGGACATTGCGGATGCTAAATGACTTGAACGCAGGCTTGATGCAATTTGGTTTGGGGCTCAAAAACTATGGGGGAATATAGAGGTGTGGGAGGAAGGAACAACGAAAGTTCGAGTAACCCCGAGCCATGAAGAATGTGGCCGTGGCGGCGCAGCAAGGTGGTGCAAATCCTGCTACCCATGATGATGTCTCCGGTGATGCGGTGACGATGGATCCACTGCCCAAAGGTGGCTCAACTCTCGTTACTCTTAACTTTGATTCCATTGCTGCAGAGATGATGAATCCATTACTCAAAGATGACACAAAAATTCAAAGCATTGGGGTGATTCCTAATTCCAGTGTAGTGAGTGTCAAGGCTGCTGATCAAGACTTGAAATTCACAGTTAGTGAGGAGGACGTGGCAGCATGGTCTTCTTGCTTTGTTGGTCATGTACACAATATTAGAGATGTGGGGTTGATGCAATCAAAATTCCATGTGGAGGGATGCTATTCTCTTACCTTTGTTCCTTTGGGAGGCACAAGGTAGCTTATGATGAGAAATTTGAGGAGCTAAGGTGTAACTTGAATGACTTATTTGATAAATGGTTCATGAAAATTGAGCAGTGGACATCAAGGGAGAACACCTTGGAACAATATATGCATGACACTACAAGAAAAACCCTTTATTGCAATGACTTGAAATGTTGTTGCAGAAACAGATCTTTTGCAACTACTTTAAAATGTCGTTGCAGAAAATAATCTTTTGCAACGACTTATATATGTCGTTGTAGAAAACAGATTTTTTGCAACGACATATATAAGTCGTTGCAAAACACTTGTTTCCAACAACGACATTTTTAATTCGTTGCAAAAGATTTATTTTCTGCAACGACATTTTCGTTGGTAAAAAGATTAAATAATTTTATTATATTTTTTAAAAAATTAAATAACCAAAAGGTTATTCTCCACAGTTAACACCAACACATATATGTATCCCTTCCTATTGCGGCGGCAACAAATGTAACACCCCAATTTGGAACTTAAAATTTTTGTAAAAATTTGAGCCATTTTTTTTAAAACATTTATTTATCATAATTAAAAAGTATTTTCCTTGTCCTTTATGAAAAACTTGCATTGTTAAGTAAAAAGAGTTTGTCACAACTTTCATCATTTTCCAAATTGAGATATTGCCCAACACAGTTTCTCTAAATGGTTAGTTTGCGAAAAAGGCCTTTCATCACATTATCCAACTTCAATCACTTCAACCGAAATCATTTCATTGATCAATTGCAAAATATCATTAATATAAAGAAGGAGTTACATTGAGGTAGAACAATAATATCCTAAGCACCTTAAACTAGGATACAAGACCAAGCTAAGATATCCTAATCTACTAATCTCCATCACTATCCTCCGCCGCAGGTGCCTCAGTCGGATCAAACTCTCATTCCGTTGCTCCTTCCATTGCGGCTTCATCATCCTCTAATTCCTTCTCTAACTTAGCCTCTGAGTCCTCTTCTAATACATGCCTGATTTCAGCTTCCTCGTCCACTTCCATGATCATATCATGCTCTTCATCTTTGAGACCCTCTTCTTGTTCCTCCTCTTCTTCTTCGAATCCATAGTCGATTCCTTTCTGTCTCACCCATGGCTGACCTTGGTGATACGTTGAAGGTCCACCCTGTGCTCTATCTCTTAGTGCGAACGGATCGAGAAGGGCATCTACGACTGATCCACAGACTATCTGCTCGGGATCGGTGACCTCTACTTTTGCTTCTCCATCGCACACCCAACCTTCACAGTTAACCTCCCACTGTCCCACTTGAGAGGTCATGACGCGAAACTCCGCTGTGTCTGTCATATGTGGACACCATTTATGGAAGTCCACAGAGAAGAGAAGAGAGGAGAGTAAGAATTTTCGAACGAATAACGTCGACGGCATGGGCTTACGCTTAGGGGAGACATTAAGATCAATCACATATATAAAAACAGTTAAGCAGTATAACATTTTTCAAAAAGATCCATCATGTAACAACATCATAATCATTAACAGTATACATTCAAATACAAGTACGTTTCAGCTCATAACTTCCAGAATACATTCAAATACCATAAAAAACAATATACTAAATTTTTAGAGCAATCAGATTAGTTCAACTATCATTTACCAAAGCCTCCTGCAAGGGAATTTCTCATTATCCAAAATTTCAGCACATAGTCAAATTAACATATCTCACATTAATCCACAACAATCAATGTGACACCCCTAGAAATAAAACCCCATAATCCTGATTAATTAATTGGTTACTTAAAAATTTCTTTGATTAACTTATTAACTTATAAAAATTCTCTGTGAAACTCGACGAAGTTTCCTTTGTTTTTAGGACTTTTCCAAAATATAGTTTTTCTGTAAAACCTGTATAAAAACATCATAACATCACCAGAAAAGCCAGCATGGCATATCATATCATCATGCATCATAATGCATACTATTCATATCAGAGTTTCCAGAAATATTAACAAGTAGCGGAATTGTTTTCTTTTCCCAAAACGCTTCCTTCCCAAAAGGAGGGGTCCTGGGCCAACCTAGTGCTACATCCTAGCACCCAAAATAGATATTTACATATTTACAAATGAAACACTACATCATAATACCCAAAATAAATGGCCCAAGACAGACATCATAACTAACTACTACTACTTACTCTCCCTGAGGGGGCTCAGGGAGAGTACTCCTTCTCGGCCTGTGACTGTGTAAGCTCGGGCTCAGTACTTGTATAAAAATAGTAAGGAGGTGAACATTACACAATACTTAGAAAACATATTCTATAAAGACATAGAAAGCAACTAAGTCAAACACAATTAGCAAATAACTTCATCATATCATACTCAAGCATTTTCAACAACCACAATTCATATTTCCATATTCGTTTACCATCATCTTTTTATCCATTAATTTATACCATTATAATTTTTTCCATTATTATCCTTTCCACACCTTACGAAGGGTCCATTATTATAAATTCACACACCTTTCGACGGGTCTATTATTTTAAATTCACACACCTTTTGGCGAGTCCATTATTGTAAATTCACACGCCAAAACACACCTTTCGGCGGGTCCATTATTATAAATTCCATTTAGTTTCTTTCCAATTTTTTTTATGAGTTTGAAAGTCCATTATTAACTTCTCAACATTCATAACATGCAACATTCACAATCAAATCATCATCAACAAAAAGTATCAATCTCACATAACACAAATATTCATATATTTCCATATTCACTATCTATCCTCAACCTATATTTTCACAAGCCTGAAAACCAGTTTCTTTCCTTTATTTAATTATTCCAATTTTTATTAATATCAGCTACCCTAAGATTCATTATTCTACTTATTCACCTACCCTTAGCCATCACTATATACAATCTAGAACCTATTCCCTAAGTAGAGGTAATACCCCATCCTTACCTCAAATGAAGAGAGAGAGAGAGAGCAAACCACAAACCCTAGCCTTTTGCCGTAGACTCCTTAGAGCTTGAACCTCTTGATCTTAGCTTGCCACCTTAGTAAAGCTACCAACAAGTGAGTGAGAACCTTGTCTAATGGAGAGTGTGACGGGGGAAGAGAGTTATCTTTCACTTGGGTAGGTGGTTGCATGAGAGAGAAGTAGATTCCATGATCATGGAGATTAGAGAGAGAAAGCTTCCATGGAAGGTGATGATGATGATGATGCGTGTGATGTAACATCCCGCGTTTTTTCGATTAGGACGAATAAAAATTCATCAAAGAAGAGTTTTGAGAAATCGTTTTTCAAAGAGTTTTTCAATGAGTATTTTATTCGATTTCGTAGTAAAGTGTTTATTTTACGAAGTTTTGATGAATAAATATTTTTATGAAGTAAGTAAAAATGATTTTTAATGAGAAACGATTTTATTGATGGTGATTGGTGAAAATGAATTTTCTTTAAGGACCTTGAAAGATTGATTAACTTTGAAAATCCATAACTTTTTAACCGTAACTCCGATTTTTATGATCTTTATATCAAAACGATCGTATCGAAATGTAGTTTTCGAAAATGTATCTTTCATAATTTTCTGGATTGGTTTGCGAAAATTATTTTTCAGTACTGTAAAGGACGAATTTTAAAGAAATTAACCATGAAAAATAGTTTTTTGATTTTTAATAAATTTTTCCTTTTGGGATTATCTTTAATACATTAAAGTATGATTTTAGAAAATGAAATAAGGGCTATAAGTGCAACCAATAAGTGCAGTTTATTATTTAAAGGAAAGATGTGTTTAATTGTTAATATGTGTGTTTGATTAAGTGTGTGATTGATTGATAAATGTGTACCTATATGTGAATGTGTAATGGATTGATGAATGTAATTTCTTAAAATTTAATTGCCTTGTGTGTGTAAATGATTGTATTAGTATGATTTCTTAAGTAATGATTGCATCATTAGTAATTAAAATGTGATTAGGAAAAAAAAAGTAGGACATGTGTGTGCAAAAGGGTGTGCCACGGTTGGGTGAGTGTGTGCATGCATGATGTGTGTGTAATGTGTGTATGTGTGACAAGTGTAAGGGTGTGTGTATGTGTAGGCTTGTGGAGCCTTTGCATGTTGACTAAGTAGAAAAAGGAAATAAAAAGAAAAGAAAAAGAAAATGGGAACCTTGGGGACCAAGTAGAAGTCTAGGAATGCCAAAGACTACCCCTCCTAGATGTGTGTTGGTCGACCAAACCATGATCAAGGAAGAGAGATAAAGTTCACCCTTAGTCCATTTCCCATTTGTTCCATTCATTCCTTTCATTTCCTTCATTCTTTCCATCCATTCTTTCACTCCCTTCTTCCCTTCGGTTCATTCATTCGTTCTTCCATCTCATTTTCCTTTCACACTTCCCAACCCAAACACAACTCCTAAGAGTCCATTAAACTCTTAGAGAAAGAAAAGAAAAGAAATAGAGAGAAAGAGAGGGAGAGTTGGCCGTGACCATAGAGAGAAATAAGGAAGGAATTAGGAGCTTGATCAACCTCTCATCCTTGAAGATCTAAGTACTAGGAGATTAGAAGACCAACCCTCTTCATGGTAGGACTTGAAGATTAAGATGAAGATTTGTAATAGTTTAGTTTCTCTTTTTAGTTTGAAGATCTACTTTATTTTCTTTCTTGCATGTTCACTTTTATGATGAACTTATGTGTTGATCTTCTTTAATCTTGGACTTTAAGAACTCTAATTAATTTGTAATATGTGATCTTTATGCTTTATGTTTCGGTTGAGGATTTTCTCTTTTGATCTAATGTTTTTCTAACTAAAACTTTAAAGATCTAAAGTATGGTTTAAAATTTTTGAAGCTCAACATAAATCCTTCTTGCATGTTGATTTTTAAGTTAGATATAATAATTTTGATTGCATGCATGCCAAGATCCATGCTTGAACTATGATATGTTTGATACTTGGGTTTTAATGTGAAGATCTTTGAAAATGATTAAATTTTTCTTGGTGATTTTTCTTATGATGGCCACGGTTTTGATTGATTTTTAAGTTAGAAGTTTTGATGATTGAATTTGTGCTATGTGCATGTGGATACCTTTGGATTTTGAGTATGTTTTGGAAGTTTGAATCCTTGAGGAAATTCTTTTTAAGAAAACCATGAACTTTAAGGGATTTTGTGTGTGAGGTGTGAAATAAGAATTGTTTAGAGACTTGTTTGTACTCACGGTTTCATGTAGGAAAATATATGCTAGGATTATATTTTTACTTGATTAATGAATTATGTGAAATTGTTGTTGGATGTGAAGTTGTTTTTAGAAACCTTGAATTCTTGAAAGTGTTTTTGAAAGACCTAGCTAAGGTCACGATTTGGACCTTAGCTTTTGAGTTAAATTTTCTTGAATAAATATGTGTTGATGTCATGAAACTATGTGTTGAATTGTATGTATATGTGTATTTTTGATTTTCATAAAAAGAAATAGATAAAACAAATTTGTTGAATAAATGTTGTGCTGAATTTGTGATATATGTGTATTTAACTTTGAAAAATGATATTTTTATATGTTCAATGATTCTGGAATTTTGTCACTAACCTAAGTATGTTAAGATAAGCTTCTCTGAATTTTTAAATGATTTTTGGAATTAATTTCCTATTTCTATAAGAGTAAACTTTGTGAAAACAATTTTGAGAAAATAAGTTTTTCAGTTTAAAGATAAACAAAATTTTCAAACTTGTGTTACTCTAAATTGTTTGAAATTTTTATGGTAGCTTCCTGGACATCTCTAGATGTTCTCTGTAAAATTTGAAGAGATTTGGAGTTGATTTGATAATTTTTCAAAAGTTAAAACAGTGAACCACTTGGTTCAGATTTTCTGGACTTAGTGACAATTTTAATTGGAAAAATATAACTTGAACAACTCCAAATAATCTGAAAATTTTATGAGACAGTCCTGACTATATAAGGAAGACTTATACCAATTTTTATACAATTCGGAGTTGAACAACTATTTTTAATAACGTCATTTTTGCCTCTGACCAGCAACAGTACTATGTTGTTTTTCATGTGAAATTTGATTTGAAACCTAGCTTAGGATTGTTTAAATGGCTTAAAAATTTTATATGTTGAACTTTATTATATACGTGTATTTTCTGGAAATTTATAAGATTAAATAAATTAAGTTGATATGGTTTTGAATTTTATCTTTTGTGTTTTACTTTAATCACACTAAGTGTCTATTTGGATGTTTTTGGTAAAGGTGAATTTTTATACTTGATGTTGTGACTTGATTGGTTTGTATGATAATTGTGATGTCTTGAAATGATTGAATGAGTGATTGTTTGATGTTATGCTTGGGTTGTGCATAAATGAATTATTTAGTTAATCCAAGTGTTATGTTGCTTTTGTAATTGGTTTTGGAAATTAATTGGTTTTGAAATAATTTAGCTTTGATTTAATTAAAAACCTTAGACTTAGTAGTTGCTGCCCTTAATTCATTTCACAATGTTACGTTTGAAAAACAAATCATTTAAGTGTTTATTTTATAACAAAGTATTATATGAACTAAAGTTTGATTTTTCGGTGTTTTCGGGTTTTCTAAAAAAATGGTTTATGGACTTGTATACTTGCTGTCCAGATTTTATTAAATTGTTTTTCAATCCTAAAAATTTATTTAGTTGGTTTAAAGTTTAAGTTTTAAGTGGTAATTAAATTGAGAAAGTTTTAACGTTTTGCAATTTTCCGACGAGAAATAAAAAGAGTTTTCGAAAATGCGTTCTGATTCTAAATAGGACGATTGTTTAAGATAGAATTATAACGTTAGTATCCTCTATTTAGTACAAGGTGCGTATAAGTCGAGAAGCGGATCAGCTAACTTGTTGGGAAGGACCCGCGACGATTTCAGATGCTGGAATGTGAGGTGAGAGATGCAGTAGGCCTAAGTCATCATGACGCGTAGACTCGGTTCTAAGCTGAGTTCATCGAGTCCGATTAGAGTAATTGTCATGTGTTAGGTGCTGCATGATTATATGTGACATATATGTGCTAGATGTTTACCTGTTTCGTTAAATATGATGCATGATTTATTTTGTTCTGTATTGGATTTCTTTGTGAATTATCCTGTGGAGTGTATCTTGTTCTATTTGGAAAAAGGTTGTATGTGGAAATGAGAATTATGAGAAAGTGTGAGATTTGAAATTTAAGAGATACGATTGAGAAAGAGATAAAACGTAACGCGAATAAGATTGTGAAAGAAATAAGTCGCGAGATGAATGAATTGTAAAAGTAAGAAAGCGTGATTGAAAGAAAGAAGAATGGTAACAAAGGAATACCAAGAGTTGTGATTGGAGAAGAGTAATGCTGTTATGGAAGTGAGATGTGTTTGAGTGGAGATGTGATTCCTCGTTCATGTTTTTGGGAAGAAGCTTAGTGTTGAGTTGAGCTTGCTCCTCCATTAACACTCACCCAAAAATGTGATTTTTGAAAAAGGTTTTGAAAAGATATTTTTGAAAAACTTTTGTGAAAATAATATTTTTGTGAAAGTTTTTGGAAACATTATTTTTGAAAAGGTTTTGTGAAAGGATTTATGAAATGAGGTTTTTGAAAAGGTTTTGTGAAGTAAAAGTTTTTGTGAAATCATGTTTTCGAAAAAGTTTTGCAAAAAGAGATTTTGAGAAAAGACGAGGAAAAGATGTTGATGATGTTGATGAGAATATGCTGAGCATGAGTTATGTGATGATGAGATGAAAGTGATATGAGGCATGAGGCCATTGAGATTTAGGGGGAAACGGATTGCGATTAGTGGTCGGGCTTCGTTGAAGGGATGCACCAAGGACGAGCCGACTGTTAGGGTTAAGCCTTTTAATTAAAACTCAAAACTTTAAAAGACTTAAAAGACATTTATGTACGCGGTGAGGCATGAGTGTCGTATCGAAGTAGTGGAGAGGAAGGAACCATAGGTATCTACGGATACTTAGGAGGAGATTGCATGAGGGGAGGACGATGACGGTGAAACATCAAGAAGTCTAAAGTATATTTCTAGGCGGAACGAATCCCACATGTGGTGCACTAACGTGGTGGGGACTGGGTCTAATACCGTGGTAAGTTCCGCATCGCGAACTAGAAATTATACTATCGCCCCCTTGATTGCAAATCGAGAACAGTGAGAGGGACTGGAACGGGGCATTTGTGATTGCCGCTGAGAGCGTGCATTGTTATTATGTGAATTATGATTATGATTTGAGGCAGGGCCTCCTGGTCTGGGACCATTTGTTTGTGTGACAGCTGTCGTGCCCACGTGGTAAAGGTCCTGTACTCCTGTTTGCTTCCGACTAGGTTGGGTGGATTGTAAGTTCCATGATGAATGTTTTGATAATGACAAAGTGTTTTGAACAAGCTACAAAGATGTTGATTAAGTTTCAAGTTCAACAAGCAACAACAAACATCAAGTGAAGAAGAGAGAACAAGCTCATGAAGACATAGTTTCAGTGTAATTGTAATTGTTTTATATTTTGCCTCTCAAGCTTCTTAGGTTTTTTATTTTGATGAGTTTGGTTAGAGTTAATAGAGGGTAGTGAATCTCTATCAAGGTCATGATTAAATCATAATTTGAGTTTTCACTTAACCTAAAATCAATAGGTGGCTTAAAGGTTTTAAAGGAAAGGTTTGGTTTTGAGAAAACAAGTTTTAATCAAGTTTCATCAGTGTCTAATCGATTAAGAACATTGTTAATCGATTACTAATCGATTAAGAAGGGATTTAATCGATTAAGTACTGCATATCTGATTTTTAAAATACGATTTTCACTTCTCAAAATCAGTTTTCAAGTGCTACAACTTTTGTGTATTCTATATAAATCTTTTCCTAACCTTTGTGATTAATTAGAACACTTTCATATTCAATTTTACAAGAATCAAGCCACTCTATTCTCTCTCAATTTCAAAGATCAAAGCTTTCATATTTTCATATTCTTTGATCAAGAACCTTTGAATCTCTTGTGTGATTTGTCATAGCTATTGAATGAGATTCATAGGAGTGTCATGTGTATTCATTGAGTTGTAATCTTTGCAAAAAGGCAAGCCAACTACAACAACAAAGAAGACTTGGTGTGTCGTTTATCATCAAGCAAGTTCATTCAAGCAATTGAAGAAGAAAGTCTTGGTTGTGAATCAAGCAAAGTGAAGACTTGGTGTGTGGATTATCATCAAGCAAGTGAAGAATTGTTGTGTGGATTATCAACAAGGGGTAGAGGTTAGATTAGAGAGAAGATCAATAGGACTGCAAGGCAAGGGTGTGGTATCTCTTGTAGGCTAGCAAGAAGGGAGTCTTGTGAGGCATTTACTTGTAATTTGAGAACTCTAATTCCTCATAGTGAAGAATCTCTCTTGGTTGAAGAGGGGAATGGATGTAGCTTTCAAGTGGGTGAAAGTGAACCAGGATAAATCACTGTGTCGTATCTCTAAACTCTTACTCTTTACATTCAAGTCATTTGATTGCATTCTTGGTTGAAAACCTAGAAAAAGAGTGATTTTCATAATTGATTGAATTGAATCTTTATTGTTCAAATTGATAAAGGGAAAATCATTTTCATAACTAGGATAATCAATAAGAATATAGGTGTTAATTGTTTCCGCTGAATCTCTGGTTATACATGTGAATTGATTGATTTTCGTATGCGATTGAAAAGTGATTTTTCTGGTTTCTGATAGATCTAATCGATTAAGGACTTTCATAATCGATTAAGTAACTTTGATTTTTATGATCTTAATCGATTAGAATTCAGATTAATCGATTAAGTGCTGACAAATTTGCAAAAATCATTCGTTTTAATTGTTTCGATTTGTTTCATTCGAAAATCTTTCAAGGTTTCTTAAACACCTATTCAACCCCCCCTTCTAGGTGTGTTCCTAGGGTTCCTTAGTTGTTTCAACCACCAATTGCGGTTTCCTCAATTGGTATCAGAGCTCGGTCGAAAGACACGAGCATAAGAGCTTTTTCGTAAAGATCCTTTAAGAAAATCGCAATGGGTTCCATGAATCCCTTTGGTGGTGAATGTGCTTCGATAAGTCGTCCTCCATTCTTTAATGGTGAGGGATACTCTTATTGGAAAGTTAGAATGAAAATCTTTATCCAAGCCATAGATAGTGAAATTTGGAAAGTAGTTGAAAAAGGTCCTCATATCCCCTCTAGTTTAGTTGAAGGCGTAGTACATTTAATCCCCGAGGATAAGTGGAAGGATGATGATAGAAAGAAAGTTCAATATGATTATAAAGCAAAGAATATCATTACCTCCGCTTTATCTTATGATGAGTTCTTTAGAGTTTCTCAATGTGCTAGCTAAGGAAATGTGGGACACTTTACAAGTGACTCATGAAGGAACTAGTGAGGTTAGGAGAGCTAGATTGAATGCTTTAATGCGTGATTATGAATTGTTTCAAATGCTTCCAAATGAATCTATTAATGATATGCAAAAGTGTTTTACTCATATTATTAACCATTTATGTAACACCCTAGTTACTTTCACTCTTAATTAATTGAGGATTTAAAAATTTTTTCTTTTAAACTTATAGATGATCATGAAAACTCTTAGTTAGATTTGCTTATTATAAAAATCTCCGTAAAATTGGACGGAGTTTCCTTTGTTTTAGGGACATTCCCAAAATATTGATTTCCTGATTAACCTGCATAAAACTTCTTTTCAACAACAATGGCCAGCAGGGCCAAAATACAACTCAGTTCAATTACACTTTTCAGAAAATGATTACAATTCTAAAGTGGGTTTGTTTTCCCAAAATATTATACATTTCAAAATTTCCAAAACTGAAACTATTGACCCACAAGGGTCACTCAACTAACTAAGCAACATTCCACGAGGTGGAGTGTAATCCTGCCCGGCCATACTCGTGTAAGCTCCTTCTTCGCCTGTAAAAATATAATATGCAATACTCGCTTGGGCAAAATATAATATAATACTCGTGTAAGCTCCTTCTTCGATATCCACTCCTTTCGGAGGGTCATGAAAATGATATCCACTCCTTTGGAGGGTCATGAAAACGATATCCACTCCTTTCGGAGGGTCATGAAAACGATATCCACTCCTTTCGGAGGGTCATGAAAACGATATCCACTCCTTTCGGAGGGTCATGAAAGTAATATCCACTCCTTTCGGAGGGTCATGAAAACAATATCCACTCCTTTCGGAGGGTCATGAAAGTAATATCCACTCCTTTCGGAGGGTCATGAAAACAATATCCACTCCTTTCGGAGGGTCATGAAAGTAATATCCACTCCTTTCGGAGGGTCATGAAAACAATATATAATTCTCTCCCTTCTAAACACTAAAATTAATGATATAATCAACTTCCTAATCGCTACATTCATTATTGACATTCCGACCAGAGTACGATCAACATCCAACATCAATCTTCCCAATTGTCTCATGTTCATTGCATTTCCATTCCAACCACTAGAATTAATATCATAATCAACTTCCTAATCACTATGTTCATTGTAAATCCTCAAGCCATGCCATATTCTACCATCATCACCATTAAACCTAGTTTTTGTTAAAGCAACCACAATTACATATAGAAACTTGCTTATTCCTAAATTATAATTCATAGTTCAATTGTACCATATTCTAATCCCGTCATTTACCCTAAGGTTCCTCTTTTCTATTTTAATTCCTGCCCTTAATTCCCCCTATATACAAGCAAGAAAATACCCTCTAAGTAGAGGTAACACTTCCCTTCTTACCTCTTTGAAGGGAGAAAGCCACCAAAATCCTAGCCTTTCCTTAGCTCCAAGAACCCTAGCTCCTTGAACTCCTTAGCTCTAGCTCTTTAGGATTGAACCTCCTTGAATTTCCTTCCTTGGATCTTGGGAGAGTAGGCATGAAGGTGTGTTTTCTCTATGGCTTTGAAGTTGAAAAGCCCAAAGGAGATGAGAGGGAGGCACACGAATTTGGAGAAGAGGAGGAGGGTTTGAGTTGGTTAATTTCTTACTTGACTCTTGGTGAAAATGATGGAGGTGATGGTGATATGGCTTGATTTTGGGTGATGAAGCTTGATGATGATTTGGTGCTCTTGGGGGTGATTTGATGATGATTATATGAATTGATCTTGGTGTTTGTGTGGTTGGTGATGGATTTTGGTTCTTGGGACCAAGGGGAGAATGAAGGAGATGATGAATGAAATGAAGAAGATGGAAGAAGAGTGTGTTGTTGGTGTTGTTTATTTGTTTCTTGCCAAGAGACCAGCAAAATCGTGTGGCCAAGAGACAAACTTTGGCCCCAAGTTTTGGAATGGACGCACCAGATCTGATTTGGTGTGCGTCGCTCGCTTGGGCGAGCTATTCACTCGCTTGGGCGAGTCCTGGCACCAGCTGGTGCTGCTGGTGCGCGTTGCGTGCAGCTGGTGCGGTCAGGAGAGGTGTTGGCGCGCCAATTTGCGGAACTGGTGCGTGCTGATGCACCAGAGGCGCGCCTGGGCGAATAGGGGGCTCGCCTGGGCGGTTTTTCCACTGGCTGGTGCACGTTTGAACAGTGCACGCGCCTGGGCGCATGCTAGCGCGCCTAGGCGAGAAACAGGGTTTCCAATTTTCGATTCGCCGTAACTTTTTCGTTAACCGTCGGATCGGGTCCAAATTTTTAGACAAGCTTCTCAATCCCCTAAACTTCACATCCAACGGTGGAATTTATTTTCTTAGCATCCTATAATAAATTTATAATTTCCTCTTTTCGGTCGATTTCTAACATCTAAAACGCCGATTTAACCCCCGATTTCGCTTAGTAAATTTTGCTCGAAGCTACAATTGCCTTCTATACAACCCCTAGTACTCAAAATGGCTGCTCACCTTGCTCACAAAATTCGTTAAGAAATTAATCTACCCATTCCTTCCACTTTAATTCTATTAATTCATTAATTATTGTTTGGAAATAAATTTGGGATGTTACAATTCTCCCCCACTTATTAGAATTTCGTCCCCGAAATTCCGTTCAGTTCCTTTAATGGAGAACCATCCCGAATACAGGGTCTTTCAACTACAATACTTACTTCCCTTTGGTTTCGCTCCCCCACTTGGAATTGGCATATCACTTTGCAGTAGTACGCCACTAAGTTCTTGCACTCAATGAAGAGTATGGCTATGGTTCAACTTGGTTAGTCTCGACGTGGAGACTCTATGAGGTTTTCAAGGTTGGTCTTTCTTGCGGCTAAAGGTTTCAAGAGTCTTGTTAGTAAGACTCCGAATAAGTCTTTGGATTTCTAAAACCAGGTTTTAACTCTCCAAGGGAATTGGAGATGGTTCCTTGGGTCCATTGGGGTTCCTTCAAGAATTTTGCAGCAAAGGTCTGGAAAGGGTACTATTCAGGCTGATTTTCTTTCTTCAATGTTGGGTTGGTTTCTGTTCCACTTAGAAACTTTCAATGACATCGACCATTAATAAATGCAAGGATCGAGGTGGTCAGTCCCAATCTCACATTCATTAATAGTAACATCACTGTCGGCTTGCTGATGATATCGTCACTTAACAGTTGTAAGAGTCCGGACGACCAATCCTACCCTTACACCCCATTAAACAACAAAACCACCATGGGTTTGTTCTATTCTACCCAGAGTTCTACAATTCCATAACTTTGACTAAAATCTCTAATCAAGCACATTCATAATTCAAACATGCATAGCAGCATCTCTCATTAACATATATTCACAAAATCAAAGTGAAGGCTACTAACTTATTCGTCCTAGTAAATAAACATATTTAGACACACATCCTCACCCATGCATAAATCATACTCAATACATATTCACAAACACTAAAATGAGTTCAATCCCTATATCCTACTAATCTAGTCATTATCTACATTAACTAACTTAAAGTTTAATCTTACATCTACACACATATACTTAACAAGCAACAATTATTCGAAAATTTCATATTGAATGCTACTCATTCATTTTCTCACATTAAACTTTGTCTTCCTATAAACCTTATTTATCTTATCCTTTTATTATCCTACCAAATTTTCTCTCAGCTTCATCTAGCTTTATTATAATGCTAGCTTGCTCGGGAATTCTCTAACAACTAGTGCCACTAAGTCATGCTTAACAAAGAATAGCATACATAACTTCACACATCCCTATATTCAATCATAATCCTAATAGGATTCCTACCTCGACTCTAACACTTGAACATCTAACTCTAAATCGGTTACTCGCTTGATGAGTAACCACTGGAGTAATGATTAACTCCAAGGGCCGAGGAAAAACTGCTCTGATACCAAAATGTAACACCCTAGTTACTTTCACTCTTAATTAATTGAGGATTTAAAAATTTTTTCTTTTAAACTTATAGATGATCATGAAAACTCTTAGTTAGATTTGCTTATTATAAAAATCTCCGTAAAATCGGACGGAGTTTCCTTTGTTTAGGGACATTCCCAAAATATTGATTTCCTGATTAACCTGCATAAAACTTCTTTTCAACAACAATGGCCAGCAGGGCCAAAATACAACTCAGTTCAATTACACTTTTCAGAAAATGATTATAATTCTAAAGTGGGTTTGTTTTCCCAAAATATTATACATTTCAAAATTTCCAAAACTGAAACTATTGACCCACAAGGGTCACTCAACTAACTAAGCAACATTCCACGAGGTGGAGTGTAATCCTGCCCGGCCATACTCGTGTAAGCTCCTTCTTCACCTGTAAAAATATATCAAGAAGGGTAGCATTACACAGAACTTAGAAAATACATTCTAAAAAGACATAGAGAACAACTAAGAGATTACTACCCATTATCACTTGAATTATATTTTCTATTTCAATTTCCCTTGATTCCTTAATACCCCATTATTGACCATATTCATTTCTTATTCCTTTCAACTCTTTCCTCAACCTTTCTTGAATTCTATCATTTCATTCTATCATTTACACACTTGTCTATCTATCCTCTTATTCTCATTTAATACTCACCCTAATGGAGGGTCTGTCCATTTAATATTCCACTCTTCTATAGGGGGTCCTGATATAATTCACTTCCTATGAGGGGTCATGAAAATAATATCCACTCCTTTCGGAGGGTCATGAAAACGATATCCACTCCTTTCGGAGGGTCATGAAAACGATATCCACTCCTTTCGGAGGGTCATGAAAACGATATCCACTCCTTTCGGAGGGTCATGAAAGTAATATCCACTCCTTTCGGAGGGTCATGAAAGTAATATCCACTCCTTTCGGAGGGTCATGAAAACAATATCCACTCCTTTCGGAGGGTCATGAAAGTAATATCCACTCCTTTCGGAGGGTCATGAAAGTAATATCCACTCCGAAGTCATGAAAACAATATCCACTCCTTTCGGAGGGTCATGAAAGTAATATCCACTCCTTTCGGAGGGTCATGAAAACAATATATAATTCTCTCCATTCTAAACACTAAAATTAATGATATAATCAACTTCCTAATCGCTACATTCATTATTGACATTCCGACCAGAGTACGATCAACATCCAACATCAATCTTCCCAATTGTCTCATGTTCATTGCATTTCCATTCCAACCACTAGAATTAATATCATAATCAACTTCCTAATCACTATGTTCATTGTAAATCCTCAAGCCATGCCATATTCTACCATCATCACCATTAAACCCAGTTTTTGTTAAAGCAACCACAATTACATATAGAAACTTGCATATTCCTAAATTATAATTCATAGTTCAATTGTACCATATTCTAATCCCGTCATTTACCCTAAGGTTCCTCTTTTCTATTTTAATTCCTGCCCTTAATTCCCCCTATATACAAGCTAGAAAATACCCTCTAAGTAGAGGTAACACTTCCCTTCTTACCTCTTTGAAGGGAGAAAGCCACCAAAATCCTAGCCTTTCCTTAGCTCCAAGAACCCTAGCTCCTTGAACTCCTTAGCTCTAGCTCTTTAGGATTGAACCTCCTTGAATTTCCTTCCTTGGATCTTGGGAGAGTAGGCATGAAGGTGTGTTTTCTCTATGGCTTTGAAGTTGAAAAGCCCAAAGGAGATGAGAGGGAGGCACACGAATTTGGAGAAGAGGAGGAGGGTTTGAGTTGGTTAATTTCTTACTTGACTCTTGGTGAAAATGATGGAGGTGATGGTGATATGGCTTGATTTTGGGTGATGAAGCTTGATGATGATTTGGTGCTCTTGGGGGTGATTTGATGATGATTATATGAATTGATCTTGGTGTTTGTGTGGTTGGTGATGGATTTTGGTTCTTGGGACCAAGGGGAAAATGAAGGAGATGATGAATGAAATGAAGAAGATGGAAGAAGAGTGTGTTGTTGGTGTTGTTTATTTGTTTCTTGCCAAGAGACCAGCAAAATCGTGTGGCCAAGAGACAAACTTTGGCCCCAAGTTTTGGAATGGACGCACCAGATCTGATCTGGTGTGCGTCGCTCACTTGGGCGAGCTATTCACTCGCTTGGGCGAGTCCTGGCACCAGCTGGTGCTGCTGGTGCGCGTCGCGTGCAGGTGGTGCGGTCAGGAGAGGTGTTGGCGCGCCAATTTGCGGAACTGGTGCGTGCATATGCACCAGAGGCGCGCCTGGGCGAATAGGGGGCTCGCCTGGGCGGTTTTTCCACTGGCTGGTGCACGTTTGAACAGTGCACGCGCCTGGGCGCATGCTAGCATGCCTAGGCGAGAAACAGGGTTTCCAATTTTCGATTCGCCGTAACTTTTTCGTTAACCGTCGGATCGGGTCCAAATTTTTAGACAAGCTTCTCAATTCCCTAAACTTCACATCCAACGGTGGAATTTATTTTCTTAGCATCCTATAATAAATTTCTAATTTCCTCTTTTCGGTCGATTTCTAACATCTAAAACGCCGATTTAACCCCCGATTTCGCTTAGTAAATTTTGCTCGAAGCTACAATTGCCTTCTATACAACCCCTAGTACTCAAAATGGCTGCTCACCTTGCTCACAAAATTCGTTAAGCAATTAATCTACCCATTACTTCCACTTTAATTCTATTAATTAATTAATTATTGTTTGGAAATAAATTTGGGATGTTACAATTTACTTGCTCTTGGTAAGACTTTCTTACAAGGTGAACTTTCTAACAAAGTGTTGAGATGTTTAGACAGGAATTGGCAACCAAAAGTAACGGCTATTGTTGAATCTAAGAATTTGGATGCTATGGATCTAGCAACACTTTTCGGAAAGCTTCAAGAACATGAAATGGAGCTTGGATGTTTAAGTATCAATGAAGAGTCGGATAAGAACAATGGAAGAAAGGGACTTGCTCTTAAAGTCAATAGATCATACAATAAGAAAGAGAGTTCCGATGATGATGATAGTGAAGATTCCGATTCGGATGTTGATGAAAAAGAAATGAAACTTTTACTAAGGAAGTTTGACAAGTTTCTAAGGAGAAAAGGAAGGTTGAAGAGAAGGATTCCCGACACTACAAGACCAAGACTTCAAAAGAAGGTGTAGTTTGCCATGAATGTGGAAAACCCGGTCATCTCAAGTACTCATGCTCTAGGTATCTCAAGAAGAAGGAGAAAGACAAGAAAAATTCAAAACACAAAAGGGCATATATAGTTTGGGATAGTGATGTAGAAGAGAAGAAAAGCACATCGAGTAGTTCGTCGGATGATGAAGAAGTTGCTAATCTCAACTTGCTTGTTCAAGTAGATGAAGAGGAAAGTTCAAATGATGAATCAAGTGAACAAAGCGAGGATAGCAATGTAAGTCATACTAAATCCGAAATTTCTTCTAAATATGAATTGTTATATAATGCTTATGAAGAAATGCATGAACAACTTGAAAAACTAGTTTTGAAAAACATTGAAAGAAAGAAGCTCATTTTGAAACATCAAAAAGAGATTTTAGAAATTCAAAAACAAGTTGATGAGCTTAATCTTGAAAATGAAACTCTTGATCTTATATATGCTAGTTCTTCTTGTGATTGTGCTAGTAGATTGAATATTGTGGTTGATTGTGAGAATTGCAAGTTGGTTAAAGATGAAAATGCTATTTTGAAAAATAAGCTTGCAAGTTTCACCACTTGTGATATTAGATTGCGCACATTGTTAAATTTTCAAAGAGAAAATTCAAACAAGTTTGGTTTGGGTTATACTAATGCTAAGAGTAATTCTCATAGAAATGTTGTTGATTTTTCTAAAGTTAATTTCTCAAATGCACCAACATGTTTCTATTGTGGTACTCATGGACATACTTCAAATGTGTGTTATATTAAAGTGCATGGTATACCTAAAGGAGATTTTGTTTGGGTGAAAAAGGGTGAAAGTCCCTACACTAACAAAAATGGATCCAAAACCATTTGGATACCAAAAAGCAAAGCATGATTGTTTTGTAGGTATGATTGAAGAGCAAAGGGCTTACAAATGTTATTCATACATTTGCATCTTCAATTGGTATTACATTTGCATCTCAAGTAAATGTCCTACAAAGTGGTAAAATGATATTGTTGAATATTTACAATTGTTTAGTCTTCTCAATTGGTATAATTGAATTATTCTCAAATAATATTACTTTTCTAAAGTTCAATTGGTATCATTGAGTGATGATTAGATGATTATCATGTTATTATTGTTGTGATATTTCTTTACATTGATGATATCTCAATTGGTATTATGACTTCTTAGTATTTCTATTGGTTCATAATTCATTGTTATATTTTCTTGCCAATTGGTATCACATTTCAAAGTATAGTACTTTTTATATTTCAATTGGTATCAATGTTGTGAAGAAATAAATGTGAATTTCTCTATTTTGGCTTAGTATTTTATATTTCAATTGGTATATATATTACTTTTTGATAATGCCAAAGGGGGAGAAATGGTATGTTTTGAAAAATGGGAGAAATGGTTGTTTTGGGAGAATGGTTGTTTTTGTTGTTTTTATGAAGGTTAAGCAAAGTTGTTGAAGATAGGGGGAGAATCAAGCTTCTATCAATTGGATTTCAAATGTAAATTGCATTGATTAAGGGGGAGCAAGTTTCTCACCAAGTGATCAAATTGTTAAAGCATCAACAACTTCAAACAACTTCAAAACATGGTTTGTCATTTTCAAAAAGGGGGAGATTGTAAGTTCCATGATGAATGTTTTGATAATGACAAAGTGTTTTGAACAAGCTACAAAGATGTTGATTAAGTTTCAAGTTCAACAAGCAACAACAAACATCAAGTGAAGAAGAGAGAACAAGCTCATGAAGACATAGTTTGAGTGTAATTGTAATTGTTTTATATTTTTCCTCTCAAGCTTCTTAGGTTTTTTTTATTTTGATGAGTTTGGTTAGAGTTAATAGAGGGTAGTGAATCTCTATCAAGGTCATGATTAAATCATAATTTGAGTTTTCACTTAACCTAAAATCAATAGGTGGCTTAAAGGTTTTAAAGGAAAGGTTTGGTTTTGAGAAAACAAGTTTTAATCAAGTTTCATCAGTGTCTAATCGATTAAGAACATTGTTAATCAATTACTAATCGATTAAGAAGGGATTTAATCGATTAAGTACTGCAGATCTGATTTTTAAAATACGATTTTCACTTCTCAAAATCAGTTTTCAAGTGCTACAACTTTTGTGTATTCTATATAAATCTTTTCCTAACCTTTGTGATTAATTAGAACACTTTCATAATCAATTTTACAAGAATCAAGCCACTCTATTCTCTCTCAATTTCAAAGATCAAAGCTTTCATATTTTCATATTCTTTGATCAAGAACCTTTGAATCTCTTGTGTGATTTGTCATAGCTATTGAATGAGATTCATAGGAGTGTCATGTGTATTCATTGAGTTGTAATCTTTGCAAAAAGGCAAGCCAACTACAACAACAAAGAAGACTTGGTGTGTCGTTTATCATCAAGCAAGTTCATTCAAGCAATTGAAGAAGAAAGTCTTGGTTGTGAATCAAGCAAAGTGAAGACTTGGTGTGTGGATTATCATCAAGCAAGTGAAGACTTGTTGTGTGGATTATCAACAAGGGGTAGAGGTTAGATTAGAGAGAAGATCAATAGGATTGCAAGGCAAGGGTGTGGTATCTCTTGTAGGCTAGCAAGAAGGGAGTCTTGTGAGGCATTTACTTGTAATTTGAGAACTCTAATTCCTCATAGTGAAGAATCTCTCTTGGTTGAAGAGGGGACTGGATGTAGCTTTCAAGTGGGTGAAAGTGAACCAGGATAAATCACTGTGTCGTATCTCTAAACTCTTACTCTTTACATTCAAGTCATTTGATTGCATTCTTGGTTGAAAACCTAGAAAAAGAGTGATTTTCATAATTGATTGAATGGAATCTTTATTGTTCAAATTGATAAAGGGAAAATCATTTTCATAACTAGGATAATCAATAAGAATATAGTTGTTAATTGTTTTCGCTGAATCTCTGGTTATACGTGTGAATTGATTGATTTTCGTATGCGATTGAAAAGTGATTTTTCTGGTTTCTGATAGATCTAATCGATTAAGGACTTTCATAATCGATTAAGTAACTTTGAGTTTTCTGATCTTAATCGATTAGAATTCAGATTAATCGATTAAGTGCTGACAAATTTGCAAAAATCATTCGTTTTAATTGTTTCGATTTGTTTCATTCGAAAATCTTTCAAGGTTTCTTAAACACCTATTCAACCCCCCCTTCTAGGTGTGTTCCTAGGGTTCCTTAGTTGTTTCAACCACCAATTGCGGTTTCCTCATGGATGACCGAGGAGATGTAGACGTGTGCGAGCTCAATGATGTTTTCCCCCTCATCATTGATGCTAACCGTTTGATAAGATTTAATAATGATAAAAAAATTATAAGAAAGAAAGCAATAAGAATGTATGAAGAATTGAGAAAGATTCAAAGAAGGAAGAAAGTATAAGTAATTGTTGGAAAGAGTGAGAAAGATGGTGATGAAGACTTGAATACTTGAAGGCTTGTGAGGCCAGGTGCAGTGATGGGAATTGTGATGAGTTATGAATTTTCTTATGTTTGGAATGTTATGATGTGCTTTGTTTATAAATGTTTCCTATATGAATATATTTGTCATATGCATAGCATGAGTAATTGTGTTGCATGAGAATTAGTAGGTTCCACGTCTTTATTGTATGTCTCTAGTTATTATTTTACTGTCCTGTCATGGATGTACTTCTGGAATGCTGACCATCTCTCCTATCATGTTGTCGTATCGGTTACTCCGATATTGCAACGGATAGATGGGTGACCCTGCAGTAAATCTGTACGAAGCTCTGCAGTGGACTTCAGCGAGAAAGATTAGAGATCAAGACTAGTAGTAGGTAACCCCTTGAGTACTGTATCTCATGCAACTACTTGGTTAACGTTGTCATATCATTCTGTACCCCACTTAATATTTTATTGAATATGGCTTTTGAAAGAATAAAGTTTTATAAATCAAGGAATGAAAATGTTTTCTCAAAACAAATTTATGAAGCTAAGTTACAAAGCGCGATGTTAAGTAACATCTCGGTTTGGAACTTGACTTGTGATGTGTGACATGAGAATGTTATTTAATTTCAATTAAGTTACTGAACTGATTTTGGAACATAAAGGTTCTCATGCCCATGTCACCTTGTATATAAAAAAAAAATTTTCCCAAATTTTTACTATATTTTATTAAAGGGATAAGTGTTTTCAAGTTGCCGAAATCGGGGTGTTACATGTGATGATGATGATGAGTGGGTGTGATGGAGTTTGGTCTTAATGCTTGATGATGATGAAGATGGGGTTGATGATCATAGTGCTTGATGTAACATCCCGAATTTTAATTCCCACAATAATTAGAATAATGAGGGAATTAGGAGAATGATAATTATGTTCAAGAATATTTAGGGTGATGGATGAGGATCCATTTGAGTGCCATGAAGGGGTTAGCAAGCGTTGGCATCGGAAAGGAAATTTGAAGAAGTCTAAATAAGTGTTGAAATCGACGTTTTCGGCGTTCTAAACACCTTACATTAGGAGATTCAAAATAAAAGATTTACGTCTCTAAACACGAATTCCACCATAGGATATCAAGGTTAGTCTGAAAGGAAGCTTGCTCTCAAATTTGAGCAAGATCCGACGGGTAACGAAGAAGTTATGACGCTTTGAAGTGTAAAGTGATTAAAAGCTAAGTCAGTTAATCGATTAACCAGGGTGTTAATCGATTAAGGGCTGACAACTAATTTGGAAATTTTACACTAGTTAATCGATTAACCTAGGGGGTTAATTGATTAAAGGCTGACAACCGATTTTACTATTTTGCAAAGGTTAATCGATTAACCACTGGGTTAATCGATTGACATGAGTCAGACTTGAAAAAAATAAAAGGGGTTGAGCACCCTCTTTCCGCCATTTCTTCTCCTCTCTCCTCCTCCACCACCACCCTCCTCTTTGCCTCTGACCACCACGAACCACCACCATCACCATCATAAACCTCTCTCTCTTCCCCTTTGGCCTTGTTCTCTCTCCCTCTTCCCTCTCTTTGAGCTCTCTCTTTCTCTCTCTCTCTCCACGGATCTCACCGGCGCCGTTACCGATCCGTGATCATGCCGGGTTTGTGTCGGGTGTCCCGAAGCTCGAAGCTCTTGCCTAGGTCCAGCCCGTGAGTGTTCTCACCACCGGCGTCGACCGCCATCGACCCGTTCATCACCCCGGGTCACTAAAGCTTCACGGATCGTCGTTCTTTCCCCGAAGTCGAGGTTATCTCTCTACTTTCGTCAACTGAGGTAAGAAGGGTTTATATTACCTCTATTTAGGATTTAATTTCTAGGTTGATTATAGTGGTGGCTAGGGATAGGAAATATTAGTAAGGATAATGAACAATAGGGTAGTAGAAATAGACGACAAACAAAGCTTAGGAATTAAAGGAAATGAACCCCTTGATTTAATTGTGAATATATGTAATGTATGATGATGTTTGAAAGGTGTGAATTTATTATGGAAATATTAAATGAATGGGTAATGGATGAGGAAACTATAGGGAAATAAAGGTAATAAATAGAGTAGGTGAATAAAGGAATTAAACTCACCAAATTGTTTGTAATGCTATGCGTAAGTGAATTGTGTTGATATGTTGAATGCTTATATGTGATATTAATTGGGTTTTGAAAATGAGCTTAGGATTTAGTAAGATTAGAGGCATCACAAGTTAATGAATGAATCAGAATATTGGGTATGTGTGGGAAATTAATAAGGATAGTTAAACAAGAATAGTAATCAATTAATTAATTGAGAAGATAAGGGAAGAGGTAAGGGTTTATATTGGGAAAATGATTGTGAATATGTAAGTGTGCTGAATGTTGGCTTTGTAGGATAACCCCTTAAGTGATGATATGTAAGTGACAACAAGTTGTTAATGAAAGGAAAGAGAGAAGAGACATAATTAATAGAAAACTAAAGATGAACAGAGATAAGCAATAAGGAAAGAAAGAAAAAGAATTAAGATACTAAAAGTGAGACTAAGAACAAGAAAGTAAAGGAAAACGATATAAGGCTTGATGAGACAATGAAAAGAAAGAAAAGATTCAATGATTAAAGAAAGAGAAGACTTAATGATAAAGGGTAATTAACCGGATGGTCCTAGTGACTCCGAAAATGATTAAAGGTACAACCCTGATGGTCCTAGTGACTCAGGGGAATAATTCATAAGAGAAAGAATAATATCGGCGGACGGTCCTAGTGACTCTGTCGAAGCACAACCCGGACGATCCTAGTGACTCTGGGGATAACTAAAGGGCAACCCTAACGGTCCTAGTGACTCAGGGAGTAATTAACCGGATGGTCCTAGTGACTCCGGAATTAATTAAAATACCACCCTGACGGTCCTATTGACTCAGGGGATAATTGAGAATTAAAATATAACCCTGATGGTCCTAGTGACTCAGGGAAAGATAATGGAAAAGTGAAAGAAGTGAAAAGAATAAGAGAAAGGTGAATGCACGAACCAAAAGGTAAGTATTGGAAGCCAAATAAGTAAGTTAATTATAAGTAAGAACGGAAAGGAGCTTGTAGGGTCTGCCGACCATATACGGACTCAAGTCTTACCAAAGGGATTCTCTAAGGGCACTTCCCTCGGTTTACATAGCATGAAAGTCCTTCGCTCGGACTCATGGATTCCGAGCATGCCAAAGGGCCAGGCTCGAACTTGATGGGGCCGAGCCTTACGATTGGTCCCCAATCCATCAGGCTTGGGACTCTAGGACCGAGACATACCGTCGGCTCGTGGATAAGCTCAGGCTCGCCGAGGCTTCTTATCCCTTCCGCAAATCTCTCCTAGATTCTCGCAACAGCCTAGACATGAGATCTTCAGCTGATCCTAACCAGATTCTAAGAGCATAATCCTCCGATATTATCTCATAGAATCCTGGTTCAGCACAACACTGATACAGGGCCCAAACGACCCATATTAGCCTCCTCCAAACCCTATAAATAGCTCATCACAGCTAGGGTTTCAGGTACGTACTCTCATCCCTAAGTTGACACTCTGCACACACACGTTGACTAGGGAGACCCTGCTTTTCCCAACTGGAACTGCAGAAATACCACAAGTCACACATTAATACTTGATCCTCTCTTGGGCTCCTGGTTGCTATAATCTTGAGCACTTAGGGGATTAAGGACATCTAGTGTTCAAGGACACTACATTGGCGCCGTCTGTGGGTACGAATAACTAGTATTCCCACCTCCACAATTCTCATGGCAAACGATAACAACAACGGTAACAAAGGAGATCTCCGCCGTCGCCTCCGTGGGAGGCCACCTAAAAAGGGAGGAAATGTCAGGGACAGAATTGCTCCGGGAGGACCCACTGAGGGTAATTAGGATCCTCCAGTCCGGGCACAGGCTAATGTACCTCCAGTCCCTTCAGTTCCTCCAGTTCAAGTACAAGCTGATGTCCCTCCCCTTATTGAAGGCGGCGGAGGATGATCTAATCCTCGTACTGTTCCTGATGGTCATGTTTCCGAGTGGCGTGATACTGCAGATTCTGGACCACACCAGTCTCGAAGGGCTCCTGCTGGATCACGAACTGACACTCATCGAGTAGAACGTTCCGCTCGTCATGATCACTCCCGAGCCGAAAGATCCCATAGAGAAGCACCTCACTTCTCGAGAGGCCATTTTGGAACGTTTCAAGGTGGCCCACCCACTGAAACAGAGGGCAGGTCTTACATGACTACCTCTTCGGCTCGGAGGCGAGAGGAGTCAATCATGGAGATTTTAAGGACTCAAACTTCACTGATCAAGAAGCAAAACCAGGCTATTGCTGCTCTTCAGCAGCAAAGCATGGCAAGAATAGCCGAGCAAGGCCTTCGCGTGGCCCTCGGCAACCCGAGCAATCTTCCTCCACCCCCACCCCTCAACCCGAACATGGTTCCTGAGCGTATTACTGGGGAACCTCATCCTGGACATCCTTTCACTGTTGAGATTATGGCATTCCAAACCCCGCAGACTTATGTGGGCCATCAAAATATTCCTCGGTACACTGGGACAACCGATCCGATGGACCACATTGCAGCTTACGAGTCTTCCATGATGTTTTATGGAGGAGGGGATTTCATGAAGTGCCGAGCTTTCTCAATGACTTTGGGCTCGGCATCTTTGAGATGGTTCAATTCCCTACCCGCTAATTCGATCCACTCTTGGGCTGAGCTGAGGAGAGCATTCCTAAATAGGTACACAGCCAGTATGTCACAGCCAAAATCCTATCATTCATTAGCTGGAGTAGCACAGAGACCAGACGAGTCTCTACGGGATTACCTAGCTCGGTATCAACAAGAGGCTAGTGGCATATCAGGCTTGCAATCTGGAGTATCTGTTCTATTGCTTACTCAAGGGTTGCGAGATGGAGATTTTAAGGATTGTTTGATTGGGGAACCTCCCAAGGATATGGCCGAGCTCAGGGAAAGGTCCAGGAAGTTTGTCAATCTGGAGGAATTTCATAGAATCAGTATTGCGGCACGGGGTAAGGACGAACGTCAAGAGCAACGCCCTCGTCAAAACGACCCTTGTCAAAGGGATCGTTTTCAAGATGGTAGGGGGAGGAAGGATAAAAGAGAAAGAGAAAGAGGAGAAAAACTGCCTCGTAAAGGCAAATATGATGAGTATACCCAACTGACAGTCCCAAGGAGTCAAATCCTTCGCGAGACTATGCACACCGAGATGCGCAATATCACTCGGCCTCCAGCTTTGAGAAGAGCTGCTCAAAAAGATAAGACAAAGTATTGTGACCATCATGGTGGATGGGGGCATACCACTGACCAGTGCACTATGCTAAAGGACTTGATTGAGGAAATGGTGAGGGATGGAAAGCTTCAACAGTACATTGGCGAAGCAATGCGGAAGCGTTCCAGAAGAAAAAGTCATTCACCACCCAGACCCGAGCAGAAAATAAATAGGAGCCCTTCACCACCTGCAGGGGGAGCCTCTACCCTACTGTCTGAACAGGATAAGGGTCGAGAGACTTTTCTAATCAACACAATTGCTGGAGGATTTGCAGGTGGAGGGGAAAAAAGAGGTGACCGAAAAAAGTATATGGGTCAAGTTCTTTCGGTGGCCAGCCGACCAATCCAAAAGCCCAAGAAGAAGAACATCGTCATCAGCTTCAGTGACAATGATTTTGCTGAAATTATCCAAGACCACAATGATCCAATGGTAGTTACAGCTAGACTTGGTAATTATGAGGTAAAGAGGATTCTTGTTGATCAGGGGAGTTCAGCAGACATTATGTTCTTGGATCTGTTGGAAGCTATGAAGTTGAAAAGATCTTACCTAACTCCGTTCGAGGGAAGTTTGATTAGCTTTACGGGCCATTCGATTGTTCCCCTAGGCCATATCCACCTCCCAGTTATCTTGGGGGAACAGCCATCTGCTCGAACTGAGATAGTGAAGTTTTTAGTTGTCCAGGCTCCATCGGCATACAACGCCATCCTCGGGCGTACCGCACTCCAGTATTTTGGTGTCGTTGTATCAACTGTCCACCTAGCTATGAAGTTTCCAGGGTCTGATGACAAGGTGGTAACGGTACGTTCTGAACAAGAGCTGGCTCGGAAGTGCTACAACATTAGCCTGGGTAAACTGAAGATTGAAGATGAGAAGATTATGCAAGAACCACTCAACAAGGGAAGTGTTAACTTGGCCGATCTGGGTCCCGATCCATCCCGTTGTGTCAAGATTGGTGTTGGCTTTGCTGAGGATGTGGAGAAAGAACTGACAGAACTGCTCATAGAAAACAAAGACCTATTTGCCTGGACCTCGGCAGACATGCCAGGAATCGATCCGAATTTCATCTGCCACAAATTAAGTGTGTATCCTGGTGCTAAGCCAGTTTGTCAGAAGAAAAGGCGGGTCGGAACCGAGAAGGCTCAAGCAACAGAGGAAAAGGTTGCCGAGCTGCTTGAAGCAGGCTTCATCAGGGAAGTGGTATACACCGATTGGTTGGCTAATCCCGTATTGGTAAAGAAATCCAATGGAAAGTGGAGAATGTGTGTGGATTATACAGACTTGAACAAGGTCTGCCCCAAGGATCAATACCCACTTCCCTGCATAGATAAGTTAGTAGACAGCTCGATAGGATATCAGAGACTATCCTTCATGGACGCTTATTCGGGCTACAATCAGATTCCGATGTATCCCCCAGATCAGGTGAAGACTTCATTTGTAACTGAAAATGCTACATATTGTTATAACGTCATGCCCTTCGGACTTAAGAACGCTGGGGCGACTTACCAGCGAATGATGAACAAGGTGTTCGGCCCCCTTATTGGGCCCAGAATGGAGGTATACATCGACGATATGATTGCTAAGAGTTTGAAGGAAGAAGACCATGCTAAGTATTTGAAGATCATTCTCAGTAGAATTCGGCAGTTCGATATGAGGTTGAATCCGGAGAAGTGCACCTTTGGGGTCCCTGCTGGGTCAATTCTCGGATTTATGCTCACTGAAAGAGGGATCGAGGCAAATCCAGAAAAGTGCCGAGTCATCCTCGAAATGAAAAGTCCATCGGACATCAAGGGTGTACAGCAGCTGGCAGGTCGGGTAGCAGCTCTTTCCAGATTTTTATCCCAATCAGCTCGGAAGGCTTTACCATGGTACTAACTGCTGAGGAAAGAGAAGGAAAAAATGTTTGAGTGGAACGAGGCATGCGAAAAGGCCTTCACTGACCTTAAGCAATACCTGGCATCCCCTCCAATCTTATCTAGTCCTGTAACTAGAGAGATTATGTTCCTTTACTTATCATTGGGTGATACTGTTGTCAGTTCGGTTCTAGTCCGGGAAGAATCGGGCAAAGAATCCCCTGTTTATTTCGTCAGCCGAGCACTGCAGGGACCAGAGCTGAGGTATCAGAAGGTGGAAAAATTGGCATTTTGTTTGGTTATCACGGCCAGAAGACTGCGTCAATACTTCCAGAGTCACCACATCAAGGTCAGAATAGCTCAGCCGATCCGTCAGATTCTTCAAAAACCCGACTTGGCAGGAAGAATGGTAACTTGGGCTACTGAACTTTCCGAGTTCGACATCACTTTCGAACCGAGGAAGGCAATGAAGTCTCAGGTCCTAGCTGACTTCCTCACAGAGTTTACTGAGCCATCGACGAGCTCAAACTTAGAATGGAGCATTTATGTTGATGAGTCGAGCAATAAGCTCGGAGCAGGTGCTGGAATAATCCTGGAGAACTTCGAGGGAGTCACCCTTGAGTATTCTTTGAAGTTCGGATTCCTTACTTCAAATAATCGGGCGGAGTATGAAGCTGTGATGGCTGGTCTCCGGATGGCAAAGGAGGTGGGGGCCCGAGAAGTGAAGATTTTCAGCGATTCTCAGTTGGTGGTTTCGCAAGTTAAAGGTGATTATCAAGCCAAGGAACCCATCCTCCAAAAATATCTTGAGAAGGTAAAGTTCCTACCCTCAGAGTTTGCCAAGGTTGAATTATGTCACATCCCAAGGGAAAGCAATGGCCGAGCGGACATTCTTTCAAAACTTGCTTCGACAAAAGGCCCTGGAAATAATAAAACGCTGATCCAAGAAACGGTGCACGGAACTAGCGTAGTCCTCTCCGTTTCGGTGGATCCAAGTTGGACTGCTCTGATCACGAGTTACTTGGAACAAGGAATTTTGCCGAATGATCCAATCGAAGCCAAGAAACTCGTCAGGAAAGCATCACAATTTGCTCTGGTTGAAGGAATTTTGTTTCGCCGAGGCGTCAGTGGCCCTATGCTCAGATGTTTAGATCCCGCCGAGGCTAAACAGACACTGGAAGAGGTTCACGGGGGTATCAGAAGTCATCATGTTGGGGGGAAATCACTGGCCAAAAAGATTCTAAGGGCAGGATACTACTGGCCGACTCTTCAGCAAGATGCGATCACTCATGTGAAGAGATGTGAAAAGTGTCAGTTTCACAGCGATGTGTATCAGAAGCCGGCCGAGGAACTCCACTCACTTTCATCTCCCTATCCCTTCTATCAATGGGGAATGGATTTGATTGGCCAGTTCCCCACCGCACCAGGACAGCTAAAATGGGTGATAGTTGTCATTGATTACTTTACAAAGTGGATTGAAGCCGAGCCTCTAGCAACTATCTCGTCGGCCAAGGTTCAGAAGTTCTTTGAAAGACAGGTCGTAGCTCGGTTTGGAGTGCCACAAGTTCTGGTGACTGACAACGGAACTCAATTTGCAGCAAAGGCATTCCAAGACTTGGTCAATGCTTTAAACATTGAGCACTATTTTTCCTCGGTCGAGCACCCTCAGACCAATGGACAAGTAGAATCAGTAAACCGAACTATCATCCAGGGAATCAAGAAGAGGCTCATTGGTGCGAAAGGAAATTGGCTGGAGAACTTGCATGAAGTACTTTGGTCATATCGCACCACCATACAGACTTCAACGGGAGAAACTCCTTATCGGCTTACTTACGGTTGCGACGCAGTCATCCCGATAGAAAGGATCATCCCTTCATTCCGAGCCATGCAACAACCAAACCCCCTGAACAACACTTTACTGTGTGGGGACCTCGTCCTATCGGAAGAAGTCAGAGATCTAGCCGCCGAGCGGGAAAGACATGCCAAGCTTATGCAAGCGAAAGGGTATAATTGCTCGGTGGTACCCAGAGAGTTCGAGGTAGGTGACCTCGTCCTAAGAAGAGCTGATATTGGCCTCAAGAACGCTAAAGACGGGAAACTGGCTCAAAACTGGGAAGGGCCATACCGAGTGGCTTCCAAAACGGGAACAGGAGCCTACAAGCTCGAAACTCTCTCGGGTGCTCTCATCAACAACACATGGAACGTGGCAAAGCTTAGGGCATATTTCAGCTAAAGTCTTTTATTCGTTTCAATTTTATTTTCAATTGTTTAGTTTAATTATTACCTTTCATTTATGTTAGGATTGTTTATTTTTGATGATGGTGTACGCTCGGTGAAACGCCGAGCCCATTGTATCCACTGTTTCGAATAAATAAAAGTTTTGTTATTGAATTCATTGTATTTACGTACTTTTCTTCATAACCGACTAGCCACCGTTTATGACGCGAACGATTATAAACAGCTCGAGCAAGAGCTTATAACTCGTAAAGTACTTTAAAAGATTCCCGATTCAAACATGATTTGTCTTAAAATCATTTTTTACATTGCGGATCGAGGAACCCACCTCGGCTAAAGTGCTGGAGTTCCGAGGTCTTAACACTTGAATTCATAACAAAAAGAACAAAAAGAAGCACAAAAGGAGTGGATATTATAAATATTCAAAATTGGTTACAGAAAAGAAGTTCAAACCCATCTATTGGGGCAAATACAATAGTTAAAAAGCAAAAACCTACTCTATGTCAGATAGAACGACGCTTTCAGGATAACACTTGTCCTCTTCCTCCTCTTCACGTTCGGCACCCTCGGCCCCCTCTTCCTCGGTGTCTTCAGCAAAGTGATCGGGTAGATCACTGCCACCCATATCTATTGCAACCCCATTCTCGCCCACAATCTGACCATTCCTAACAGCAAAGTTGGGATCAGCACCCTTGGTCACGAGGCCAGGATTCAGGATGCGAAGTTGCTCGCTTGTGTTGAGGAAGGAATCTTCAACTGCATGATCCCAATTGTAAAGATTCTCCTTAGCTGCTTTTTTATGCTTAAGAGCTTTTGACTTCATCTTGTCCAGGGAGGCTCGGAGTCCAGCAGCCTCATCCTTGGCATACTCGAGTTGCTCCCGAGCCACAGCAGCATCCTCCTCGGCTTTCCGAGCTCTCTCTGCGGCCTCTCGAAGAGCTGTGGCATCCTCAGCCTTTTTCAGGATTTCCTCGAATCGCCTCATCTTTTCCTCGGCTTTTTGAAGAGCTCTTTCAGCCGTTCCCTTATCAGCCTCGACTTTAGCCTTGTCATCTTCAGCATCTTGCCTCCCCTTCTGCAGCCTTTCATTCTCGGCAGCCAATGCTTGAAGCTTTTTCTCAAAGCCCTCTACCTGAAGCTGCAAGTAGTCTTCCTGAGCATCAGCTTCGTTTCTCTTCTTCTTCTCCTCTGGGGCCACCCCAGCATGAACATCATCACCACGCTGACCGAGGTAATGAAGAATGCTTGCACCTCTCAGGAGACTCCTTACCAAGGCTGAGCAATTGTTTTCCCAGGTACCTGGGGTCCAGGCACCTATCACTTCCGCGTCCTCAGGAGGAAAGACAGTTGCAGTAAAGGCATCAGGAATCTTCTTAGCCCACACCGTTTTGGCGATAATGTCGTCCATGCCCTCAGCAACTTGAACCCCCTTGTGAGACTTACTCAGATGCAGCCAATCCCCAGCTATTCCCTTCCCTTTTTCCACCCGAGGCCTCTTGGATGGACGCTCGGGAGTACCTTGAGAAGTCGATTGAGCCTCCGCATCAACATCAAGAACTTCGACGACGTGATGCCCCTTAATCACTTGCCCAATACCCTCGACCCTCACGGTAGGAGCAGCATTGGGAATAGTGGTCGGACTATCAGTAGGGGTCGGCCCAGAGGACTGACTCTTACTTGATGAACCAGGGCCAGCCTTGATTGCAGCTAGTTGTGACATCCTGGCCGAGGCGGCAGCACTTTTCTTGCTCTTTGATGTTTTCTTCCCCATTTTTTCTGCAAGAAAAAATATGTTAAACCGAGCAAAAAAAAAAAACTACCAAGCTCGGCTTTTACGTCAGCCCGTGTTCTCTTCAACAGAATTTGTTTGGTGTCGATTTGCCCCTTTTCTTGGAGATACTCCCAAACCCGGTCGCATAATTGTCTCTCGGCCTTAGTTAAATCTGCTTTGTAATCAAATTGATACAAAGAGGCCCCTCGGTTATAAATATCGTTCGACCAGCTCAATGGGAATTGAGGCACGACCTTAATTTCCCCTTCTTCCTCAACTTGCTCCACGAACCAGCACACTTCGGCTCCAGTATACTCGTATTGGAAGAAGCGTGGTTTGAAGGACTTCCAAGAATCGGTTACTTTTGCAAAAAGGGCATGCTATTTCCGAGCCTTCAATGACACCCAAAGCCCCTTGGAGTTGCCGAACTTATTTACTTGGGGGGCGTATAGCTAGAAGAAGGCTCGTAACGTTGCTACCAGACCTTCAGCGTCACAGAACTGTTGGAAAGCTCTGACAAAAGTCCACCCGCTTGGATGCAGCTGGCTCGGGGCTATACCCAAGTGGTTGAGGACCTCCGTTTCAAAGGTAGAAAAGGGCGTGCGGATTTCGACCTTTCTCACTATCTCCTAAAAGTAAAAAAGTTGTCGGTTCTCCGGCACTTGGAAGCATATCCTTTCGTCTATGCTCACATGTCTTAATACAAATTCTGAGGCATTCCCATCTGCGCTTGGAGGTGTTAGAATTGGACGAAGGTGGTTCTAGCTGTCCGTCGTCAGCAACGAAGGCCTCGTTCCAAGTACTTCCCGATCAAAAACAGCATCGTACTGCGCGTGGTTGTGTGGTAAAGGATATTCTTCAGGATGAGTATCACACCTGCGTTCCACCATATCTGGGGAAAAAGTAAAAGGCTCAGCATTAGCATTTTTAATAGCAGATGTTTTAATTCTAAAACTAAGGCCGAGCCTTGGACCTTTTCCCCCCTCCCTCATAAGATCTCCCAAAGACTCTTCCTTCCTTGTAAAGCGCTCGGGGCTAGTCCTAACCTGAGCTCGACGCTCGGCAAACCTATAAGCCAACAGCCACCTATTTTCTTCTGCAGAATTAGAAGGGTACTCTATGGTTAACGGTTCTACCTCGGATGACTCGTTAGATCCTTGACCACAAGGGGGGATAGGAGGATCTACTGTATCATCGGTATCAGAACTAATTTCTAAGGTAATATTTTCACGCTCAAGATCCCCAGAATCCCCAGAACTCCCAGAAAAACCAGAATCGCTGTTGCTGGAAGGTTCCTCACCTAATCTCCTACAGAGTTCGTGGAAAACTTTCTTCCAATCTCTCCAACCTCTCATGATTAGGAAATGCAAACCCTCTATACTATCTACCCAGAACAAAAACCCCAAATCCCTGTAAAACCCAGAGAAACCAAAACCCTTTCAAAAAAGAAGAAATAGCAGAACTAGAGGCGGATAATTGAAACAAAAGGAGTAGAAGAAATCACCTGTTATCGCTTGATTTGTATGGAAGTTGATTGTGATGAGATGATCCGGAGAGCAACGGTGTGCCAAAATGTGCTTGAGAAGGGAAATGAGAAGAGTTTCTGGTTGGTAAAAGTTGGAAAGAATGAAGAGTAATGAAAGGATGAGTAGAGGATTCGAATAACCCTCAGAAACCTTTCGGTTTCCCTCCATGACGCATGGATCTCAACCACTCACACGGTGAGACGTGGCAGTTACTAAGGGCACTTTTTCAAATTTCAAAATTTATAATGATTTGGCACAACTTACAAGGATACGCACCGTTCCTAGAAAACCTAAAACGTCACCTCGAACAGGCTACATGGTTACAGTTGTCACACATTCCCGAGCTAAGACGTCCGAAAAGGTCAACCATAGACACTTGTTACCTCGTCACAGACTTTCCAAAGTCTTACGAGCTGGGGGGCTTGTAGGGTCTGCCGACCATATACGGACTCAAGTCTTACCAAAGGGATTCTCTAAGGGCACTTCCCTCGGTTTACATAGTATGAAAGTCCTTCGCTCGGACTCATGGATTCCGAGCACGCCAAAGGTCCAGGCTCGGACTTGATGGGGCCGAGCCTTACGATCGGTCCCCAATCCATCAGGCTTGGGACGCTAGGACCGAGACATACCGTCAGCTCATGGATAAGCTCAGGCTCGCCGAGACTTCTTATCCCTTCCGCAAATCTCTCCTAGATTCTCGCAACAGCCTAGACATGAGATCTTCAGCTGATCCTAACCAGATTCTAAGAGTATAATCCTCCGATATTATCTCACAGAATCCTGGTTCAGCACAACACTGATACAGGGCCCAAACGGCCCATATCAGCCTCCTCCAAACCCTATAAATAGCTCATCACAGCTAGGGTTTCAGGTACGTACTCTCATCCCTAAGTTGACACTCTACACACACACGTTGACTAGGGAGACCCTGCTTTTCCCAACTGGAACTGCAGAAATACCACAAGTCACACATTAATACTTGATCCTCTCTTGGGCTCCTGGTTGCTATAATCTTGAGCACTTAGGGGATTAAGGACATCTAGTGTTCAAGGACACTACAGAGCTAAAAGCCAAATATAAAAGATTGAATGTATGAAATTGATTTATGCTTGTTGGGTGTGTTAATAATAATGTTAGGCTTAGTTATTTCTATGGCTTCTTAGAAGTTACTTCTTAAGTTCTGTGTAATGCTACCCTTCTTGCTATATTTTACAGGTACAGAAGGAGCTTGCACAAGTCGTGGCCGAGAAGGAGTACACTCCACATCGTGGAGTGTAATTAGTTAGTTGGGTGACCATATGTATTGGTCTGGGGTTTCATTTTGCGAATTATGTTATATATATATTTACTTTATATTTTGGGAGCAAATAACTCCAGGAACTCGTTTATATTTTGGAAATGTTGTAATGAATGAACTGTAGCATATTTTGCCTTGCTGGCCTACTGCTGAATATATAATTTTGTTAACACAGGTTTTACAGGAAAAGTATATTTTGGAAAAGTCAATAAAACAAAGTAAACTCCGTCTGATTTTACGGAGATTTTTATAAGTAACTATTGTTTTTAAAAGAAGTTTTCAAGTTACTAAATCAAATCGGGGTAACTAGAGTATAATTTAAGATAGGGTGTTACACTTGATATTGGTGGGTGATGTTCTTGATGCTTGGTTCTTAGAACATGAGGAAGAAGAAGAGAGAATGAAGAAGAATGAGTGTGTTTTGTGTTGCATGATAATGGGAGTGAGTGCTTGTATTGTTTTTGTGTGGTTGTGGTGCAATGGCTTCTCCAAGAAGCTTGCTTTATTAAGAAATTTGTGGCCCCCAAGCCACCTATTTTTTTCTACGTCTGACATGAGGTAATCGATTACCTCAAGAAATAATTGATTATCTCCTTAATTTCTTCATTGTTTGGATCCTCACAAAGAGAAAGTAATCAATTACCTCTGTTAATTCAATTTTAGGGTTTCTCACAGAGAGCAGGTAATCGATTACCTCCCCAAAGTAATCGATTATCTTGCCTGATTTTCATCCCTTGCACTTTGAAATGTCATAAATCCTTTGTTACCCGTTGGATCTTGCTCAAACTTGAAAGCAAGCCTCCTAAGACTCCAAACTTCACATCCAACGGAGGAATTTAAATTTTAAGTTATAAATCTTTTATGCTTGATTTCCTATTATTATATGTTTTCTAATTCCAAAACCTCCCTTGTAACCCCTACTTACGACTTATTATTATCGTTACTATTATTCCTATCTTATTATTAATCTAGTTATTCCTAGAATTGAATTCAGGAAGATACAATCAACCCCTATATGGTTCTAATCATGCTTTAACCACATAATAACACACAAATAAACATAATATTCACAAAATAAAATTAATCTCTCTAAAACACATACATAAACCGTATGGACTAAACAAACACTAAACCAAAACAAATCAACTTTATCAAGTAATCAACTCAAAGCAATTAAATTTTCATCCTCCTAAACCTAAACATAGGGGTATCACAGCAAACAACAAAATTAGGCCAAAAATCACAACTTTTAAACACTTAAACCAAATCAACTATATTAAAGCACTAACATACAAGTTCATTTTAGATAAAAAAAAATCACTCAACTAGTTCTACATACATGGCCGAATATACTCATCAAACAACACATAATTTCAAATTAATTTAACACATGCATACACACCTATGTAAAATCGAATAGCATCAACATACAGCAAACCAAAACAAAATTAATTCATTTATTTATTTTTCTCAAAGAACCGGAAAATAGGGCAAGAAAATAATCAAATTTCATCAAGACATAACATGTATCACAAACAAAAATTACTATCCCTAAACCCTAACCTTAACCGAAACACATAGGGAAAAGATTGGGAATTTTTTGCAAAATAATTTAACAACTTAACATGCATTCAAGATTAATAGAAAATCAAATTTTATTTTCCCATTTCATAGCTTAAACCAAATTAACAAAGAAAAATAAAATTATTTGTTCAAAATAAATATTAAAACCGAATGAACCTCTTTACATACATGCATGTCCATTTCTTGATTTCAAGCTTAAATCTATACATATAAGGACTTAAAAATTAAAGAGAAACATGAAAAACCAACATGCAAAGACGCTTTCAAATCAAATCAACAAAATCTCCCTAAGATCAAGCAAAAACCGAAAATGAAAGAATAAAAGAAGAAAATAAATTAAGATTGGAAAGGAATACATAAATAAAGATTAGATTGAAGTAGAAAATCAAAGAAAATTTCTTCCTCTTGCTCTTGGGTCCCCACGGTTTCTTCCTCTTCTTCTCACCTTATCTTTATATTTTTCACTAACTTAGGAATGTTAAGAACAAGAGTGAGAGTGAATGGGTAAGGGGCTATTTATAAGGGTAGGCTTAGATGGGGTTTGTGATTTAAAAAATGGGGTCAAGAAAATTCAAGAGTCATAAGCGCATTCTTGTAGTTATGGAAACTTAAGGGATAAGGGTTTGTATTTAAAAAGTGAGACAAAAGTGAGTGGGTTTTAAATTTAGACAAATGTGGGTTCCTTGGGAAGATAACCAAATCATTATAAATTTTGAATTTCACATTTGAAACTTGCTTTAGAAGATTAAAATTTTCTTCTTCCCTTCTTACTCAAAACCATGGGTCATATATACACATGTAGGAAAAATAAAATTTTTCCAATATAGTAGGGGAGACTTTTTAAGGTCATATTTCTATTTTATTTATTTAAATAGTAGAAACATTACAATTTTCTTAAAAATCTAAAATATCTAAATTTCGCAGACAGTAGAATTAAACATTGATTTTTAAAAAAATAAATTCTATATTTCAATACGATCGTTTTAACTATAAATTCGTCTGGTTCGGATTTACCAATCAAAAGTTATGAATTTTCAAAGTTAAATAAATCTTTTAAACCAATAAAATAATTCATTGTTTCCTAACACAAAAATCAAACATCACAAAATCATAACTCACCCAAAATCCATTATAAATGTATCACCTTTGTTTGCATTGGAAAAGTCAAATATATTACTTTAGAGACAAAAGAGTTAATTCAACATTAAATGTGTTGGTTAGGGTGCCCTACATGCATTGGTCACCCCTTCTTAAGGACTAGAGCCACTTTAATGCTTTTAAAATTTGAATTTCTAAAAGCTTCCAAGAATACAAATTTTCACAAAATATTAAATCAAATATTTACTCTTATAAAATAGACACTATAATATTCAAATAATCATTCTAAACAAGATCTTTATTTTATATAACAATATAATATTTAAAATTCAAAACCACACACATAGACTAAGTATTTCTACCACTCTTATGCTCTTTTACTGAAAAATTATAAATTGTCAGATATGTATTAAATTAATGTATTTATTTAAATATGAAAAAAAATATTCTAATGTTAAATAATGAAAATCAATTTATTCAAAATAGGGAAAATTGCGGGTATTATATTCCTCCTCAACTTGATGATTTCTCATCCACGAGAAATGAAGCCTAAAGAAAAACACAAACATCAAGAGCACAACGATCGCACTTCCGCTTGACCTCCGTGACTCCTTCTATGGTGTCCTTTAACTTGTGATTCTTCTCAGTTATCATTTCCTGACAGAGAAGCTCCATTCGTCAAGCCTCTTACGTGTCGAATTGAGTCAAGTCCACTGAGGCCAATCGAAAGGGTTATCAACATATTTCTCAAAGTAACAATTTTCAGGGTCACATCAGATCTATTGAAGATAGATTGGTAGAAAGAGGCCGCAAAATTCATTAACAAGAGATCTCGTTCATGAGGTTTGACTGGGTATAGATGACTCTCGGGAATTCTGTAGCTCCTCGCCAACCCTTGCTTGTACATTACTGACTTATATGCCTACTCCTTTGCTTAAAACTTAGGGTGGGACTTCCTTTCTAACCCAATCATTCCTTCCATAAAACACTTATAATCACAAAGGTTTTAGTCTTAGGTATTTTCTTAAGCTATACTCAGACATTAATAGCTTCACTCATCACTGATGGTACAAGATCTTACTCTAAAACCATTAAAATATCTCCAAATCGTCAGGTAACCAACATCCTTATCAACATTAGACTCTAACTAATAGTCACGATCATCTAATCTTTAGCTAATCTTTCTCGCTTAATCTTCCAAGAGATGCTAAACTCTAATACTTTCGTCCATTATTTCTCTTAACTTAGGGGGCATTTCGTCATAACTTTTGTTATATGTCCTCAAAATAACTCTATTTCTCCTCTCGGATTCATCCTAAGCGTCGTTAATTCCTATCATTCCTTGGAAATTTCTCACTTAACTAAGGTACTCAAGGGTTTAATCATCAAATTTCACCCGAAATCCTCAATTTGCAGACAGACTCACACTATCTTTATATTCCTTTGCTCCCCAACTTTAATTAAACTTATTAAAATAATTGCTCGTTGTCACTCAAAATTCTTACTTAGATTACACTCGGGCACAAATCTTGCACTAATTAAGGTTGAACATCATACTTCAGTCCTTAAAGGTAACGCTAATGTGGGATGCTACTTCTACTAATAGGCTAAAACTCTAATGGTATTCTAACTAAGGTCATTCCATACTTACATTCTTCCTTGGCTTGTCCTATCGAGAACACTGCTTCTGACTCTCTTCGACAAGCTAAAGCACTTCCCAATGTGATTCCACTCACTCGATAGGGTCTGACTCTAGCTATTTGTCCTTTAAATGGGTCGATTTGATCGCGGGGTGCTCCAAAATTTCCACCATTTCTCTCTATAGACTTGCTTTCCTAGATCCTCAAAGGGACGGGTTCTAAAATTTTATCCCAAAAATCCTTAACTTAAGAACAACTCCACTTTCTTTCAACTCTCAAAAACTTCCATGGTCATGCCTACAAAGATTTCGTCCTCACAAAAGGATCTGAAATGGCTTGGTGACAAAGGTCAGAAAGTATGACTTCGGGTTCAACATGAATTATAGTTTTGTCAAGCAATTCGATAGAACATGGTCATCCTTGGACGACATTCTATTCTTCGAAGGACAATTGTCACAAGTCAAAAGGAAAAGGTTCATCAAGGTTAATAGGTTCGGGTCTGACAGGCAAGGAATATAACAATTGGGTAGTCAAGGATAGGTAAAAATCATCATAGGGTAATACCTCAACTTAGACTCAATTCGCCTCCATCGTCACCAGATGCGATTGAGTGAAGGGTGCTCGCGTTATACCAAAGTTCCTTCAAACGGGCTGTATGATTTCCCATAGTGTGCCATCACACCATAAAGGGAACACTGTAACATCCCGAATCTTAACTCCAAGAATAATTAGAATAATAATAAGATTAGAAAATGATAATTTATTCTCAAGAGGAACTAAGGTGAAGTTTTGGATCCATTTGAGTGCCATGAAGGAGTTAGGAAGCATTGGCATCGAAAATTAGGTTGAAAGATGAGCAAAAGAGCGTTGGAAGCGGTGTTTTCAGTGTTATATGTAACATTACCAAATTTAATTCCAAGTATAATCTATGTTGGGATGGTCTTAGGGTAGAAGAAATGAAGATACAAGTTAGAATCTAGCCAAAAATACATGTAGAACTAGGGTTAAAAACATGGAACCTTAGGAAATTCAAAATAAAAGATTTACAACTCTAAACACAAATTCCACCGTTGGATGTGAAGTAAGATAGGTGAGGAAGCTTGCTTTAAAATTTGAGGAAGATCCAACGGGTAACGAAGAAGTTATGGCCTTCCAAAGTCTGGATGCTGCAAAATTGTGCAGCTTAATCGATTAAACTGAAATTTAATCGATTAAGGTCTGCTGACGGAAAAAATTTAATCGATTAATGCTGTTGCTGATGAAAAAAATAAAGGCAAAACACACGTTCTTTCCCTTCCAAATTCGAATCTCTCTCTTTCTCTCCCCTAGGGTTCCATTCTCTATCATCAAATCCACCAAGAGCAAGTGGGATTTCTTCATTCTATCAACAAATTTCATCCTTCTCCACTTCAAGTAAGTGTTTAATGCAATGAATTTCCTTTCTTTATCTCAAATTCGTACTCCCTTTTCTCTCTCCTCTATCCATGGTGGTTTTCAAATTCTAAGCCATGAAGCTCTACTTTTTCTCAAGCTTTGGCATGAACCATGGCATAAATGATGATCTTTTCCTTTTATGGCTCTATTTTAGGTTCTATTTTCATCTTTTGGTTGTTGGCTTTTTGGTGGAAAAGCTCAAGTGTAGAGCAAGCAAAATCTCCTTATCCTTAAGTGTTTGAGGTAAGGGGGTGGATATTGTGAGCATTGCCTTATTCTAGGGAGTTGGTTCTAATTAGTATATAGTGATTTGTTAGGGTTATATGTTAGGGGAGAAAATTAGATTATAAACCCTAGGTTATTGAATATAAAATTCTAGTAATTAAATATGCATGATGTTGGATGTAAAGATTAGGAAAAAGGAAACCCAATGATATGATAATGAATTAATTGATAAATGAAACTTGGATAATGATTATATTGAAGTGCATGAGAAATTGGTTAATGCGATAATGAAGATGACATAAATGAGTTCTATGATTATTGACTTTATTTGTAAAGTTGTGAATTAAATGATAATTAATTACTGTTGCAAATACATGTATGTGTTGTGGAGTAAATTGATATAGGAAGAAAATGGAATGGAAACTATTATATGTGATGAATGTGCCTATTTGTACTGAAATGCTAAATGAGTATAAATGTTAAGTGTTATCAATTGTGAACCAAGGTCATGCTTATGAAATTGAACTTGTGAATATAGGAAACGGAAGTAAAATGATTATGTGTAAACGAAAGTGAAAGATGATATATGTAAATTAAAATGAAGGGCAATCTAAATGCTGGGCAATAAAAGAGAATACTACTTGGTATGATTGTGATAATTGAGAAAGGAAAAGAATAAGGAAACTACAAGAATGACTAGTTGTTGAATGTGTGTTGTTGTACTTAAATGTGTTACAATTAATTGAACAAGAAAGTGAATAATTCTTGGCCTCTGAATTGAGGCGCCGAACATTGAGAATGTGGTTTATGCGTTGGCCTCTGATTTGAGGTGACGATTAAAGGAAATATTTGATAATTGATATAGGGAATGAGTATGGAAAAAGAATGAATGGGAGATGTGTGTAAGTGTATTTGTGATTGTATATGCTAAATTGTTTGTGTAAGAAGATGAAAGTAAGATTTGGCCTCTGATGTGAGGAAATGTGTAATGAATTGTTGATAATGAAAATGATGTTTTAGTATAACTTATGTGGTGGTATGAGGTACCTTCCGGTGTGGAGGTGAAGTACCACCAGGCCAAATTGTATGAGGTACCTTCCGATGTGGAGGTGAAGTACAATGGTATGAGGTACCTCCCGGTGTGGAGGTGAAGTACCCATAGGCCAAGTGTATGAGGTACCTTCCTGCGTAGAGGTGAAGTACGATAGTGTGTTGACCTCTGACCTGAGGGACACAAGATGAATAAAATGTTTAAGTGTTGACCTCTGACCTGAGGGACACAAAATGAATTAAAATGATTGAGTGTTGACCTCTGACCTGAGGGACACCGGATGAATTAAAATGAAAGTGTGTGTTGACCTCTGACCTGAGGGGAACGAAAGGAAATAAAATGAATGGGTGTTGACCTCTGACCTGAGGGACACATAATTTAAATATGGAAATGTATAAGGGCCTCTGTTTTGAGGTGATAAATGTGTTGAATGAAAATTGTTCATTGGCCTCTGATTTGAGGTGATGTACTGAAATGAAATGAGTATGTGAAATGAATAAATTAATAATGAAAATGGATGTTGAAATGAATAATGAAAATGGATGTTGAAATGGAATAATGAAAATGGAAATGTGAAATAAATAATGAGTATGGAAATAATGGAATGAGTATGGTGTGCAATATGTGAATATATGCTTATTTGCTAATTGTTTGACCTAGTGGGTTGTTATGTCTAGTTAGAAACTGCTTTCTATTTAATGTGCAAAGCTCACTCCCTTACATTTTTCAGGTATGGAGATTGAGTTGGCACAGCCCCCGGTCGAGCAGGAGTACTTTCCCTTACAGGGAGAGTAGGGTGTTATGGGGTTTAGAGGATAATATGGACCTAAGCCTCTTACATTATTTTGATGTAAATTTGTTATAAACCCTTTTTAAATGAGGCTTAGGATGTTTTGTTTTGGCAAAGTTATATGTTTTGATTATGACACTCAAACTTATTATTTTCCGCTGAAAACTCTGAATATTTGATTATAATATGCACTCTGATATATTTGGAGCCCTTAGGGCCTTGTTATGAATTAGATATATATATTCTGAAGCCCTGCTGGCTACTTGATGTTTAATTGAAATTATTTATCACAGGTTAAATTTTGGAAAAGTCCTAAAATCAAACAAAACTTCGTCCGTTTGACGGGTGATTTTTATCAGATTAAAATGAAATTTCAAATTCATATTTTTAATAGCGGGGTTTTAAGGGTAAAAATCATAGGGTGTTACATTATGGTATCAGAGCAGTTTCTCCTCGGCCTTGGAGTTGTACAAACTCCAAATGATTACTCACCTAGCGAGTAATTGATGCTCATAGTAATAGTTTAGGATTGTAATAGGATAATTATAGTACTATGTATCTACTTAGTAATTGAGTCTTACTGGTCTGTTCTCTCTGGCTAAGCAGTATGGCTGGCAGAAGGGCTGGTAATGATGGACTTGCTGCTATTCTGGAGCATCTGTCTCAGATGCAGCAGCAGCAGGGGGAACAGATGGCAGCAGCTGCAGCGGCAGCAGCAGCAGCTCTGCAACCAGCTCCAGTTGAGATTGACTGGATGTCTCGGTTCCGAAATAATAATCCGCCTCGCTTTGAAGGTGGAAATGACCCGGATGGAGCACAGAGGTGGATATAGGAGATAGAGAAGATTCTCTGTTCTATTCAACCACCAATGGAGCAGTATGTTCGACTAGCTGAATTCATGCTGACCAATGAGGCAGAACATTGGTGGGACCAGCAGAGGAGAGGATTGTCGGCAGCTAATCCTGTGATTCCTTGGGAGATGTTCAAGGATCTATTCCTGGGGAAGTATTTCCTTGAAGAAGTTAGGAGGGAGAAGGAGATTGCTTTTCTCCAATTGACTCAAGGGTCTATGTCTGTAGGGGACTACGCAGCTCGGTTTGAAGATCTCATCCGATTTTCTGATTATCGGTATGCAAGTGATCGGGGCAAGTGTGTTAAGTTTGAAGCTGGACTTAGGAGTGATCTTCGCCTCTCCTGTGAGTATCACAACATTGATAACTTTGCTCGCTTGGTCAACATGGCAACCAAAGTAGTGTAGCTAATTGCTGAATCCTAGGAAATGAATTAAGAAAACTCTCCAGAAATTATTCTTAACCATCCTATCAACTAAACCAATCATTGAGCAATTTGACAATTGCTTCGAATCTTTTCCCGGTTCTTAGATAACCATTCATAAGAATAGCCGGTTGTGTCAAATTTGAAAACCCCTGCATTAAGACCAAACAACTCAAAACACAAATCTTGTCGTACCCTTCACCTTTGGTAGTTGGGTAAATCTTGGAACTAATGTGGACTCTTTCCTTCCTATTCTTTTAATCGATTCAAGGAAGAAGTTGAATGTGGAGCATTTAATAGGAATTGTGTCTGCTCTAATCAACTAAGCATTGGGGTGCTTCTTGTTCATGAACGCTTGTGTATGTTTTTGAAAGGTTCTAAATCTTACTGATGTTAGTCAAACCTTGTGAGGAGATAAACTCTAAGGCGTTCTATCCTACAAAAAATCTTCGCATGCCACGATCCCAGGGTATCTATTCTGGGAAAGATTCTAAAACTATTCTGGAACGCAAAATATTTCGAGTTTTCCCGTTCCTAGCTAATGCAACACCTGCCTTACATCTATCCGAAGGACGATCGGAAGCGGATTCACCCAATCCCACCTCCTTTAGCATATAGGTAATTCGGTATGTTGATGCCAAGTGGGGGAGAACTTTCTACCCTAATTTAGACTCTGTCAAGGTAAGGGCAAATCGAAGGACTGACGGAAGAAACCAAAGGGGATTAAAGATAGGAATCGCAAGTCCTATCACCGGGGTGATTCTCCATTTACAGAACCTAACGGAATTTCGGGGGCGAAATTCTAATAAGTGGGGGAGAATTGTAACATCCCCAAATTTAATTCCAAGTATAATCTATGTTGGGATGGTCTTAGGGTTGAAGAAATGGAGATACAAGTTAGAATCTAGCCAAAAATACATGTAGAACTAGGGTTAAAAATATGGAACCTTAGGAAATTCAAAATAAAAGATTTACAACTCTAAACACAAATTCCACCGTTGGATGTGAAGTAGGATAGGTGAGGAAGCTTGCTTTAAAATTTGAGGAAGATCCATCGGGTAACGAAGAAGTTATGGCCTTCCAAAGTCTGGATGCTGCAAAATTGTGCAGCTTAATCGATTAAACTGAAATTTAATCGATTAAGGTCTGCTGAGGGAAAAAATTTAATCGATTATTAATCACTTAAATGTTGTTGCTGATGAAAAAAATAAAGGCAAAACACACGTTCTTTCCCTTCCAAATTCGAATCTCTCTCTTTCTCTCCCCTAGGGTTCCATTCTCTATCATCAAATCCACCAAGAGCAAGTGGGATTTCTTCATTCTATCAACAAATTTCATCCTTCTCCACTTCAAGTAAGTGTTTAATGCCATGAATTTCCTTTCTTTCTCTCAAATTCGTACTCCCCTTTCTCTCTCCTCTATCCATGGTGGTTTTCAAATTCTAAGCCATGAAGCTCTACTTTTTCTCAAGCTTTGGCATGAACCATGGCATAAATGATGATCTTTTCCTTTTATGGCTCTATTTTAGGTTCTATTCTCATCTTTTGGTTGTTGGATTTTTGGTGGAAAAGCTCAAGTGTAGAGCAAGCAAAATCTCCTTATCCTTAAGTGTTTGAGGTAAGGGGGTGGATATTGTGAGCATTGCCTTGTTCTAGGGAGTTGGTTCTAATTAGTATATAATGATTTGTTAGGGTTATGTGTTAGGGGAGAAAATTAGATTATAAACCCTAGGTTACTGAATATAAAATTCTAGTAATTAAATATGCATGATGTTGGATGTAAAGATTAGGAAAAAGGAAACCCAATGATATGATAATGAATTAATTGATAAATGAAACTTGGATAATGATTATATTGAAGTGCGTGAGAAATTGGTTAATGTGATAATGAAGATGACATAAATGAGTTCTATGATTATTGACTTTATTTGTAAAGTTGTGAATTAAATGATAATTAATTACTGTTGCAAATACATGTATGTGTTGTGGAGTAAATTGATATAGGAAGAAAATGGAATGGAAACGATTATATGTGATGAATGTGCCTATTTGTAATTAAATGCTAAATGAGTATAAATGTTAAGTGTTATCAATTGTGAACCAAGGTCATGGCTTATGAAATTGAACTTGTGAATATAGGAAACGGAAATAAAATGATTATGTGTAAACGAAAGTGAAAGATGATATATGTAAATTAAAATGAAGGGCAATCTAAATGTTGGGCAATAAAAGAGAATACTACTTGGTATGATTGTGATAATTGAGAAAGGAAAAGAATAAGGAAACTACAAGAATGACTAGTTGTTGAATGTGTGTTGTTGTACTTAAATGTGTTACAATTAATTGAACAAGAAAGTGAATACTTCTTGGCCTCTGAATTGAGGCGCCGAACATTGAGAATGTGGTTTATGCGTTGGCCTTTGATTTGAGGTGACGATTAAAGGAAAGATTTGATAATTGATATAGGGAATGAGTATGGAAAAAGAATGAATGGGAAATGTGTGTAAGTGTATTTGTGATTGTATATGCTAAATTGTTTGTGTAAGAAGATGAAAGTATGATTTGGCTTCTGATGTGAGGAAATGTGTAATGAATTGTTGATAATGAAAATGATGTTTTAGTATAACTTATGTGGTGGTATGAGGTACCTTCCGGTGTGGAGGTGAAGTACCACCAGGCCAAATTGTACGAGGTACCTTCCGGTGTGGAGGTGAAGTACAATGGTATGAGGTACCTTCCGGTGTGGAGGTGAAGTACCCATAGGCCAAGTGTATGAGGTACCTTCCTGCGTGGAGGTGAAGTACGATAGTGTGTTGACCTCTGACCTGAGGGACACAAGATGAATAAAATGTTTAAGTGTTGACCTCTGACCTGAGGGACACAAAATGAATTAAAATGATTGAGTGTTGACCTCTGACCTGAGGGACACCGGATGAATTAAAATGAAAGTGTGTGTTGACCTCTGACCTGAGGGGCACGAAAGGAAATAAAATGAATGGGTGTTGACCTCTGACCTGAGGGACACCAAATGAATAAAAGTTAATGGGTGTTGACCTCTGACCTGAGGGACACCGGATTAAATAAAGAATTGAGTGTTGACCTCTGACCTGAGGGACACATAATTTAAATATCGAAATGCATAAGGGCCTCTGTTTTGAGGTGATAAATGTGTTGAATGAAAATTGTTCATTGGCCTCTGATTTGAGGTGATGTACTGAAATGAAATGAGTATGTGAAATGAATAAATTAATAATGAAAATGGATGTTGAAATGAATAATGAAAATGGATGTTGAAATGGAATAATGAAAATGGAAATGTGAAATAAATAATGAGTATGGAAATAATGGAATGAGTATGGTGTGCAATATGTGAATATATGCTTATTTGCTAATTGTGTTTGACCTAGTGGGTTGATATGTCTAGTTAGAAACTGCTTTCTATTTCATGTGCAAAGCTCACTCCCTTACATTTTTCAGGTATGGAGATTGAGTTGGCACAGCCCCCGGCCGAGCAGGAGTATTTTCCCTTACAGAGAGAATAGGGTGTTATGGGGTTTAGAGGATAATATGGACCTAAGCCTCTTACATTATTTTGATGTAAATTTGTTATAAACCCTTTTTAAATGAGGCTTAGGATGTTTTGTTTTGGCAAAGTTATATGTTTTGATTATGATACTCAAACTTATTATTTTCCGCTGAAAACTCTGAATATTTGATTATCTTATGCACTCTGATATATTTGGAGCCCTTAGGGCCTTGTTATGAATTAGATATATATATTCTGAAGCCCTGCTGGCTACTTGATGTTTAATTGAAATTATTTATCACAGTTTAAATTTTTGAAAAGTCCTAAAATCAAACAAAACTCCGTCCGTTTGACGGGTGATTTTTATCAGATTAAAATGAAATTTCAAATTCATATTTTTAATAGCGGGGTTTTAAGGGTAAAAATCATAGGGTGTTACATTATGGTATCAGAGCAGTTTCTCCTCGGCCTTGGAGTTGTACAAACTCCAAATGATTACTCACCTAGCGAGTAATTGATGCTCATAGTAATAGTTTAGGATTGTAATAGGATAATTATAGTACTATGTATCTACTTAGTAATTGAGTCTTACTGGTCTGTTCTCTCTGGCTAAGCAGTATGGCTGGAAGAAGGGTTGGTAATGATGGACTTGCTGCTATTCTGGAGCATCTGTCTCAGATGCAGCAGCAGCAGGGGGAACAGATGGCAGCCGCTGCAGCGGCAGCAGCTACCGCAGTAGCAGTAGCTCTGCAACCAGCTCCAGTTGAGATTGACTGGATGTCTCGGTTCCGAAAGAATAATCTGCCTCGCTTTGAAGGTGAAAATGACCCGGATGGAGCACAGAGGTGGATATAGGAGATAGAGAAGATTCTCCGTTCTATTCAACCACCAATGGAGCAGTATGTTCGACTAGCTGAATTCATGCTGACCAATGAGGCAGAACATTGGTGGGACCAGCAGAGGAGAGGATTGGCGGCAGCTAATCCTATGATTCCTTGGGAGATGTTCAAGGATCTATTCCTGGGGAAGTATTTCCCTGAAGATGTTAGGAGGGAGAAGGAGATTGCTTTTCTCCAATTGACTCAAGGGTCTATGTCTGTAGGGGACTACGCAGCTCGGTTTGAAGATCTCATCCGATTTTCTGATTATCGGTATGCAAGTGACCGGGGCAAGTGTGTTAAGTTTGAAGCTGGACTTAGGAGTGATCTTCGCCTCTCCTGTGAGTATCACAACATTGATAACTTTGCTCGCTTGGTCAACATGGCAAGCACCTATGAGAAGGGTCTCAAACGAAAGCTAGCTGATGAGAGATCTCGGGCAAACCAGAGAATCGGAGGTCAAAGTAAGGACAAGGGACCAATTCAGAAGTCAGGACCATACTCTCATTCTGGGGTCACATTTCCTAGGGAATCCGGACCAACAGTGAATGCTTATGGTCCCATACCAACTTGTCAGCACTGTGGCAGGATGCATAGGGGAGTGTGCTGGATATTGGGTCGAAAGGAGGGGTTATGCTTTCACTATGGAAAACCCGGACATTTTGCTTCAAATTGTCCTAAGAACATAATGAAGAAGGAGATTAATGCTACTAAGGCACAGAAGGCCCGTGGTGGTCCATCATTACAGAAGGGAAAATTGTTTACCGTCGAGGGTGACGAGGTGGACCCAGTTGATATGGTCGCAGGTAACTAATGTTTGCCAAGTCCATGCGTAATGTTTCTAAGTTCAATTGATGTGGAGTTAGTTTTCTCCTTAGTTAGCTAAATAGTGAGTTAGTAATGTCTTAGGGTAGAATTGTTTAAAAACATGTTGGATATCTGCCCTTCCAAATTCGATCTTGTTCTTATAGATAACATATGAAAGACCTTATAAGGAATTCTGAGGTTTCAGAATTCTAGCATCAAGTGACCAATATTATGTTGTGATGTTGTTATTTGATATAATGTAAGGTTAGAACTGATCACTCTAATCCTTGCATTTGTTAAATGATGACATTACTGACAGAACCCGACAGTGATGTGTTGTTGGTAGACGTGAGGTTGGGATTGATCACCTCAATTCTTGCATCTATCAATAAATGCTATCATTGTAACCTCTAAAGTAAAAATAGACAACCAAAGTAGTGTAGCTAATTACTGAATCCTAGGAAATGAATTAAGAAAACTCTCCAGAAATTATTCTTAACCATCCTATCAACTAAACCAATCATTGAGCAATTTGACAATTGCTTCGAATCTTTTCCCGATTCTTAGATAACCATTCATAAGAATAGTCGGTTGTGTCAAATTTGAAAACCACTGCATTAAGACCAAACAACTCAAAACACAAATCTTGTCGTACCCTTCACCTTTGGTAGTTGGGTAAATCTTGGAACTAATGTGGACTCCTTCCTTCCTATTCTTTTAATCGATTCATGGAAGAAGTTGAATGTGGAGCATTTAATAGGAATTGTGTCTGCTCTAATCAACTAAGCATTGGGGTGCTTCTTGTTCATGAACGCTTGTGTATGTTTTTGAAAGGTTCTAAATCTTACTGATGCTAGTCAAACCTTGTGAGGAGATAAACTCTAAGGCGTTCTATCCTACAAAAAATCTTCGCATGCCACGATCCCAGGGTATCTATTCTGGGAAAGATTCTAAAACTATTCTGGAACGCTAAATATTTCGAGTTTTCCCGTTCCTAGCTAATGCAACACCTGCCTTACATCTATCCGAAGGACGATCGGAAGCGGATTCACCCAATCCCACCTCCTTTAGCATATAGGTAATTGGGTATGTTGATGCCAAGTGGGGGAGCACTTCCTACCCTAATTTAGACTCTGTCAAGGTAAGGGCAAATCGAAGGACTGACGGAAGAAACAAAAGGGGATTAAAGATAGGAATCGCAAGTCCTATCACCGGGGTGATTCTCCATTTACAGAACCTAATGGAATTTCGGGGGCGAAATTCCAATAAGTGGGGGAGAATTGTAACATCCCCAAATTTAATTCCAAGTATAATCTATGTTGGGATGGTCTTAGGGTAGAAGAAATGGAGATACAAGTTAGAATCTAGCCAAAAATACATGTAGAACTAGGGTTAAAAACATGGAACCTTAGGAAATTCAAAATAAAAGATTTACAACTCTAAACACAAATTCTGTAACACCCCTAATTTTCGTCTCCCGAATAATAGGAAATTAATAATAAAAATTTTTATTATTAATTTATAGAATTTTCCAAGTTTATGTTTTGTGTTTAATTAGCCTTAAATATAAAAATAAGTTAAAATATTTTTATAAGGAAATTGCATTTTGGTCCCTGAAGGAGGGCTAAAAGGCAATATTAGAAAGGTTCTTGGAGGGAAAGATTTAAAAATGATAATTTTTAAATTTTGAATTGACCTAACCGGTTAGTAATGTTCTGTAAATGGTTAGACGATGAACTCAGAAACTGGTTTAGTGGATTTTGATGAGTAATCACTTGAATTACTCGTTTAATCGCCACGAATCCCACTAATTGCATGTTGGAGGACGCGTGTCTTCCTGCATGTCAACGAATTCCTCTATAAATTGAAGGAATTCTGAAGGATTGGAGGTTGATGCACTTGATTTCTGGTGGAGAGGCTGAAATTAGGGTTCCAGATTCGTGTTGAACAATTCGTCTTCTTCGTTGAGGGTTAGAGAGGGAAACACACCTTTCTGGAAAGCTTAAATCGAGAGCTTTCCAGTGATATACACCTTGTGAGCTGAGGGTTCTTATGTGAGGAGGAATCAACCTTAGAAATTGGAGTTGGGAAACTGAACTCTGTCTCCTCTTGGTTCTGGAAGCTGAGTTCGAGCTTTGATTCTGGTAAGCACAGATAGTGTTTAAGCTTCAAATCACTTTTATTTTCTAGTGCATGTTACCCAGATCAAGTTCTAATCGTTTTCCCCAATTTCTTTGGCCAAATTCCATGTTGATTTTGATGATTTCTGGACCCTGTTGCTGGAAAACGAATCTGGAAATAGAACTTTGGGTCTGAGAAGAATATGTGGAGTCTTCTGCAAATCAGTGTCAAACCTTCATCAAAATCATCTTAGAGGTATGGGAGAAGTCTTCACTATACTAGATTTAGACTAAATGTCAAATGATTTAGGATTTGAGTTCACAAAACTCAAAAGGGCATTATGTGTTTTTTAAGCACAAAGGCTTGGAGGCCAATTTCTTGCTCACTGTGGTTTTGAGCAAATTTCAATTGATGCATGCAAGCTATATAAATGTTGAATTCTGTGATTGAGTGCTTGATTTAAGTTTTGATGTGTTAAATTGTGTTTATGTGATTTTTCATACAATTTGATACAATAAACTTGATGCATGCAATATGAATGTGTTTCTGGGTGTAAACATGTTTATTTTAAGGCATATGAACTTGGTGTATACTGAAATTTGGTTAGATTTGAGAAAGGAAGAAAATGAGTTGTTAAAACTCTTGATTTAATGGTCTGACTGCATAATATAACCGGTTACACGATTTTCGTAACCGGTTAGACACTGCAGATTTTCAAATAAAATTGGTTTATTAATCAGTTCTGAAATCTCAATGGCCTTTGCTCAAATTTAAGCTTAAATTTCATTATACATGGTCTGAACCTGAGTTGTCAAAGTTCTGAATTGAAGGATCAAAATTATGCCTTAAGTTAATGAAATAATTTCAAGAGGAAATTATGTTCATTGGAAAAGGAAATGTGATTTGGACTTTTGAATGTTGAAACAATGGTTTTTGAGGTATAAAACAATGGTAAATGTGTTTTGGATTGGGTAGAGAATTCAAGAAAAAAGGGTTTTTTCTGAATTGCAATGGTAAACAGTTCAGGTCTGTAATTCTAACCGGTTAGCCTGAAACTGTAACCGGTTAGTACCTGAAGCTGAAAAATAAAAAGTTAAGTTTTTAAATACCATTGAAGTTGTAATGCTCAATCTGGGTTTTAAAAGGCATATATTTGAGAAAGATTCAAAGGGGAATTTTATACCAAAAGTTATACCTCAAACAAATCATTCAAAAGTAGAAATTGGAATATTTCTAAATCACATTAATTAATGTAAAGATAAAACCAACCCTGATGTTTGTGCATACATATAGACTGGAAGTCTGGTTGGTAGGAACGTTTATCATATTCTAGGAATATTAGGAGGGTACTCCGGGAGTACCAAAGTATAACCTACTTGATGACACATTATAGATATGTGGCCAGTGTCCGGGACCTGGTTTTTATGCGTTCTGGGAACGTGGCATTCTGGGAACGTGGTGCACACTCCGGGAGTGATGCTTTTTATCCAAGTATGGTTCGGCATTATGTTCTGGGAACTAATGTCGGTGTTCCAGGAACACAATGGTGTATTGGATGGACGTCCAAGATGGACATTTAGAGGCCTCAGTTGTGGATAGAAAATCATACATCATGCCACTTGCATTATAAGAGTTATAATGTTGAAAAATTGGTGTGCTCATATGTATTTGCATTATGATCTGTCCATGACATATTTGTGATTGTAATTTTAGTCTTTATCCACTATGTATATGTGTATACTTACTCCCTGTGCCCTGTTTAGGTGATGGCCAGATACCTAGCCTGCATCGAGATACGCCCTATCCCTAGCGGTATATGGACGTATGAGGAGCACCGTGCCACCTTTGAGGGGGAGGTGGAGATCACTCTCTACCACCCTAACCCTCTGGTACGTGTGCGACCTCGTCGATTTAGGATTCCATTAGTCTATACTATGCATGTTTCACCTTTTTACACTTATAGAGGACCACCCCCGGCTCGACCTATGCGTCGTTTTCATAGTTTTAGATTTAGAACTGCCACTCGTTCCCATCCTTCATCCCATAGAGTTGTTACTGAGGAGACTCTTTCTCCTGGTCCGACTGATTATGATAGGACTGCTTCTGCAGACCCTAGACCCAGTGGTGGGGTCTCTACTCAGTCAGGCGAGGTCGAGGAGGACCCTGTGGAGGATGAGAGCGAGGAGGAGGGGCATGTTGAGCCGACTGTTTCTGCTAGAGGTGGACCCGCTGGTTCATAGGAGCCTGCATAACATAGGGGTTTTGGATCCTGGATCCTAGGGATAGAGCTGTGGAGGATCTGAGGAGCTGCTGAGGACATGGAGGACTTGCTCTGAGACTTCTGTTTTTGGAATTTTATTATATACTGTATATATTGAGAGGTCTTAGAGTGAGCTTTTATTTTAGTGCAGCTGGTCTGTATATGTTTTATCAAAACTTGCTATCTCGACTTTTATCACTTGCTACTGTTAGTACTGATGGGGTTATATGTCATGACTTTTATCACATATATATATATATGCTTTATTTTCCTCAGCAGTGCCCCATGAGTATTGTTTTTCTTCCCCGAACTCTGATTTCACTTTACAAAGGATTCGGCGTTGAGTTTATATTTTATATACTCAAATCTGACTCTAGAGGCAAGTCATATGTTTAAATAATAACTAATAAGGTTTCCTATAAATAAGGCCGTGCTTTCTCGAGAGTCTTTTTTCAAATCTAAGATCATACTAAGCCGAATTCATGAAACGGTTTGTGTCAAAAAGAGGCTTTGATTAAGCAAGTAATAATATTAAAAAGGAAAAATTTTCTAGTCCTAATTTTGATAGCAAGTAGTAAACTATTTGGAAATATTAATTATTTTCAAGTTAAAAAGAGAGCGTCACAAATTCCACCGTTGGATGTGAAGTAGGATAGGTGAGGAAGCTTGCTTTAAAATTTGAGGAAGATCCAACGGGTAACGAAGAAGTTATGGCCTTCCAAAGTCTGGATGCTGCAAAATTGTGCAGCTTAATCGATTAAACTGAAATTTAATCGATTAAGGTCTGCTGAGGGAAAAAATTTAATCGATTATTAATCACTTAAATGTTGTTGTTGATGAAAAAAATAAAGGCAAAACACACGTTCTTTCCCTTCCAAATTCGAATCTCTCTCTTTCTCTCCCCTAGGGTTCCATTCTTTATCATCAAATCCACCAAGAGCAAGTGGGATTTCTTCATTCTATCAACAAATTTCATCCTTCTCCACTTCAAGTAAGTGTTTAATGCCATGAATTTCCTTTCTTTCTCTCAAATTCGTACTCCCCTTTCTCTCTCCTCTATCCATGGTGGTTTTCAAATTCTAAGCCATGAAGCTCTACTTTTTCTCAAGCTTTGGCATGAACCATGGCATAAATGATGATCTTTTCCTTTTATGGCTCTATTTTAGGTTCTATTCTCATCTTTTGGTTGTTGGCTTTTTGGTGGAAAGCTCAAGTGTAGAGCAAGCAAAATCTCCTTATCCTTAAGTGTTTGAGGTAAGGGGGTGGATATTGTGAGCATTGCCTTGTTCTAGGGAGTTGGTTCTAATTAGTATATAATGATTTGTTAGGGTTATGTGTTAGGGGAGAAAATTAGATTATAAACCCTAGGTTACGGAATATAAAATTCTAGTAACTAAATATGCATGATGTTGGATGTAAAGATTAGGAAAAAGGAAACCCAATGATATGATAATGAATTAATTGATAAATGAAACTTAGATAATGATTATATTGAAGTGCATGAGAAATTGGTTAATGTGATAATGAAGATGATATAAATGAGTTCTATGATTATTGACTTTATTTGTAAAGTTGTGAATTAAATGATAATTAATTACTGTTGAAAATACATGTATGTGTTGTGGAGTAAATTGATATAGGAAGAAAATGGAATGGAAACGATTATATGTGATGAATGTGCCTATTTGTAATTAAATGCTAAATGAGTATAAATGTTAAGTGTTATCAATTGTGAACCAAGGTCATGGCTTATGAAATTGAACTTGTGAATATAGGAAACGGAAATAAAATGATTATGTGTAAACGAAAGTGAAAGATGATATATGTAAATTAAAATGAAGGGAAATCTAAATGTTGGGCAATAAAAGAGAATACTACTTGGTATGATTGTGATAATTGAGAAAGGAAAAGAATAAGGAAACTACAAGAATGACTAGTTGTTGAATGTGTGTTGTTGTACTTAAATGTGTTACAATTAATTGAACAAGAAAGTGAATACTTCTTGGCCTCTGAATTGAGGCGCCGAACATTGAGAATGTGGTTTATGCGTTGACCTCTGATTTGAGGTGACGATTAAAGGAAAGATTTGATAATTGATATAGGGAATGAGTATGGAAAAAGAATGAATGGGAAATGTGTGTAAGTGTATTTGTGATTGTATATGCTAAATTGTTTGTGTAAGAAGATGAAAGTATGATTTGGCCTCTGATGTGAGGAAATGTGTAATGAATTGTTGATAATGAAAATGATGTTTTAGTATAACTTATGTGGTGGTATGAGGTACCTTCCGGTGTGGAGGTGAAGTACAATGGTATGAGGTACCTTCCGGTGTGGAGGTGAAGTACCCATAGGCCAAGTGTATGAGGTACCTTCCTACGTGGAGGTGAAGTACGATAGTGTGTTGACCTCTGACCTGAGGGACACAAGATGAATAAAATGTTTAAGTGTTGACCTCTGACCTGAGGGACACAAAATGAATAAAAATGATTGAGTGTTGACCTCTGACCTGAGGGACACCGGATGAATTAAAATGAAAGTGTGTGTTGACCTCTGACCTGAGGGGCACGAAAGGAAATAAAATGAATGGGTGTTGACCTCTGACCTGAGGGACACCAGATGAATTAAAGTTAATGGGTGTTGACCTCTGACCTGAGGGACACCGGATGAAATAAAGAATTGAGTGTTGACCTCTGACCTGAGGGACTCATAATTTAAATATGGAAATGTATAAGGGCCTCTGTTTTGAGGTGATAAATGTGTTGAATGAAAATTGTTCATTGGCCTCTGATTTGAGGTGATGTACTGAAATGAAATGAGTATGTGAAATGAATAAATTAATAATGAAAATGGATGTTGAAATGAATAATGAAAATGGATGTTGAAATGGAATAATGAAAATGGAAATGTGAAATAAATAATGAGTATGGAAATAATGGAATGAGTATGGTGTGCAATATGTGAATATATGCTTATTTGCTAATTGTGTTTGACCTAGTGGGTTGTTATGTCTAGTTAGAAACTGCTTTCTATTTCATGTGCAAAGCTCACTCCCTTACATTTTTCAAGTATGGAGATTGAGTTGGCACAGCCCCCGGCCGAGCAGGAGTACTTTCCCTTACAGGGAGAGTAGGGTGTTATGGGGTTTAAAGGATAATATGGACCTAAGCCTCTTACATTATTTTGATGTAAATTTGTTATAAACCCTTTTTAAATGAGGCTTAGGATGTTTTGTTTTGGCAAAGTTATATGTTTTGATTATGACACTCAAACTTATTATTTTCCGCTGAAAACTCTGAATATTTGATTATCTTATGCACTCTGATATATTTGGAGACCTTAGGGCCTTGTTATGAATTATATATATATATTCTGAAGCCCTGCTGGCTACTTGATGTTTAATTGAAATTATTTATCACAGGTTAAATTTTGGAAAAGTCCCAAAATCAAACAAAACTCCGTCCGTTTGACGGGTGATTTTTATCAGATTAAAATGAAATTTCAAATTCATATTTTTAATAGCAGGGTTTTAAGAGTAAAAATCATAGGGTGTTACATTATAAACACCCTATATTAGGAAATTCAAAATAAAATATTTAAAACTCTAAACACAAATTCCACCATTGGATGTGAAGATTAGTATGTAGTGAACCTTGCTTTCAAATTTGATCAAGATCCGACGGGAAATGAAGAAGTTATGGCGCTTTGAAGTGCGAAGAAATGGTGGATTGAAATGCTTAATCGATTAACACATGTAGGTAATCGATTAACAGCTTCATCATTGTATGTTAATCGATTAACCAAAGAACAAGCCTCAGCCATTAATCGATTAACTTGCTCATTAATCGATTAACCTAGGCCAACCTTCACGTGTTAATGGATTAATCGACCTGGTTAATCGATTAACCAATGCTGAAACAGCCTTAAAAATGTGATTTTAAGTCATTTTCACTCATTCTTCCTCCTCAAACACTCTAGAAAGTTTGACCCCTCTCCCTCTCTCTCTAGAATCTTCATTGTTTCTCCATAACAATCCATCAAGATTCATATCATTTCCACCATTTTACCCTTCATGCACACTTAATAATCCTCTCCTATACCTAAAACTCTTCTCCAATCTCTATTGTAACACCCTTAATATAATACTAGTAATTAGAGTAATAAATTAACTATTACTCAAATAGATATGGACTTGTTTGAAAGTAGAAAATATAAGGTTAAATTTTTTTTCTTTTTATTTTCTAAAAGAAGCGGGTGCACAAACCAAAATATGGGATCTTTGGAGATTAGATTTTGTATCACTTAAAATATTGAATTCGACGTTTTCTTTAACAAGGAACTCATTTCACAACTTAGATAGCATCTATTCTTAATAATGCAATTTGCGTAATGAAAACTTAAATGATTGTTGGAAGTCAAGCTGGTTGGAAGGCATGATTCAAACTCTCTATGGACTTCAAGCTTTATTCAAGTATGTGTTTTGATGATAATAAGCCAACTCAAGTTCAAGCTCACAAGTGCAAGTTTCAAGGTTGAAGACTCAAGCAAGCTTAAGAATAGAAACCTTCTCCTTAGATCAAATGTAAGGTAATGAAGTTTTTGTTTCCTTAAAAGTTACAAAGCCAATAAAGTTTTTCATTTTAGGAGAGAAGAAGAAAAACGTGTTTTTGCATATAAAAGTGTTTTTCTGCATTTAACCTTAGTGAAATACTTGATGTTACAAAACTCTGTATATTTGTATGTTTGCAATGAGAGTAATCGATTATCTCATAAAGTAATCGATTAACTTTGTTGCATCATAGAAAAATCAGAGAGGCTGTAATCGATCAACTGAATCTTGTTAATCAGTTACTTTCTTATGAAAGTAATCGATTACATTAGTCAAGTAATCGATTATAATTGTTGCATCATATATTTTTCAGAGGCTTAGTAATCGATTACAAGCTCTGTAGTAATCGATTACATGATGTTGCATCATATGCAAACCAGAGGCTCAGTAATCGATTAACTCCCTAGTGTAATCGATTATTATGAGTTGCATCATACAATGAACAGGAGTGGTGTAATCGATTAACTATTATTAGCCTAATCGATTACTATTTTTGAAGGAATAATCGATTATCTTCAGAAAGTAATCGATCACTTCATTTTTATTGAAAAACGTGTCAGAATCATTTTTATTATTTCCTGATTTGTTTTTTATATAAAAGATTCACATATATTTTACAAAATTCGAAAATGATTTTAAATTTGAATTATTTCCTTTTTGGTTTTAAGAATCAAATCTTTATTTTATTTCGGAAATCGTTTTGATTTTATTTTGATTTTAAAACTTATTTCAAATCCTATTTTATTCTATTTTGATTTTGTTTTATTTATTAAAAATCTTTGTTGATTCAAAATCGTTTTCCTTTTTAAATAAAGATCACTCCAACATTGAAAAGAAGTTTTCACGATCAGACTTTTTATTTTTTATTCATTCATTCACGTTTCTCTCTTCATCCTCTTCTCAAGTCTTCTGCTTTTCATCGTTCATATTTTTCGAAGAGCAAAACTTATATTGGCTGAGTAAACTTCTAAGAGAAACTTCTACTTCACTATCATAGAGCATATTGTTGTATCCGTGTTGTGAGAACACAAAAAGCTATTGTAATCACTATCATTGTAATCGTTCTAAACTTTCGTGGTTAGGGAGAGAATCCCTTAGTGGACGTGTGATACGTCGTAGGGCGAGGAACCCTGCTGTGTGATTGAGGCCCCTAGCGAACGGAGGTTCCTAGTAGTGTGCGGGGTGCTCTTGGTTGTAATAGGGTGCGGCTCTATTGCTTGGTATAAGAACTCTCAGGCGGGTCGCTTGGGGACTGGACTAGGCCTTTCGACGGGAAGGCTGAACCAGTATAAAATTCACCGGTGCAAGCTTTTCTATCCGTATCTCTTTTACTTTCCGCATATTTCAATTTTTACGTTTCCGCGCTACTCATTTATTATTTTTCTATCGTTTTCGCGATCCGTGTTGAACGCTTAATCTCTCCATCTCAAAGCAATTTTTTATTTGTTACGAATTTTTCAATACATAATAAAACTCGATTCACCCCCCCCCCCCCCCTCTCGAGATTTTGAGGCCAAAACCAACAATGATGTCATCCATTATTTTATTTTGCAGAACTGATACCATTTTAAAACATTGTAGCCGAACTCTTTGAAAATCATTATCAGTGTAAGCAAAAATAATAGGACTATATAACAAGTTGTGATATAAACATAGATTTTATATATATCAAAAGTCATGAAATATATAATCCATAACTAAAAGTCTCCAAACCCCAGTACAAGTCCATAAAACTATATATATATATACATCATCAAAATTGATCATTGCTCCAGAGTTCTCAAAAGGTATATATACAATATCTACATATCAAAACAAAAGACTTTGAAGCTGATCATGTAGCATAAGCAGCAGCAGTAGTAGTAGAAGTCTCCCAGTAGTAGCAGCAGTCATCACCAACTATTAACAGCATCTCCTCCATAGCAGCAATCACACCGGACCCCTGATCCACATCATCTACCCTATGCACATCCTTCTGGATCACCGTCCCTCCATTGACTTCTGGTAGAATGCTCGATAGGCTCGCCTCCGCTCTCGTCCTCGACAGGATCCTCCTCAATCTCATCCGAAGGAGTAGCTACCCTACCGCTGGGTGTAAGTTCCATTGAGAATGTTTTGATAATGACAAAAGGTTTTGAACAAGCTACAAATGTGTTGATCAAGTTCAAGCTCAACAAGCAAACAACACTCATCAAAAGTTGAAGAGAGAGCAAGCTCATGAAGACTTAGTTTGTGTTTAATTGTAATATTCTTAGTTTGAGCCTTTTATTTTGATGAGTTTGGGTAAAGTATTTTAGAGGGTAGTGAATCTCTATCAAGGTCATGATTATATCATAATTTGAGTTTTCACTTAACCTAAAATCAATAGGTGGCTTAAAGGTTTGAAAGGAAAGGTTTAGTTTTGAGAAAACAAGTTTTTAAGTGATTTGCACTATCTTAATCGATTAAGACTTGCTCTAATCGATTAAAATATTCAAAGTTACAGTGCTTAATCGATTAAGCAACAGTCTAATCGATTAAGGGCTATACAACTGGTTTTTTAAAATACGTTTTTCACTTCTCAAAATCAGTTTTTAGTGCTACTAACTTTTGGGTATTCTATATAAACCTTTTCCTAATCATTGTGATCATAAAGCATCATTTTTCATCAATTTTACAAAGAATCAAGCCACACAATTCTCTCTCAATTTCATAGATCTTAGCTTTAACTTTCACATTCTTTGATCAAGAATCTTTGAAACTCTTATGTGATATTGTCATAGCTATTGAAAGAGATTCATAGATTGTTATGTGTTTTCATTTGAGTTGTAATCTTTGCAAGAGGCAAGCTATCTAAAACAAACAAGAAGACTTGGTGTGTCGATTATCATCAAGCAATTTCATTCAAATTGAAGAAGAAGTCTTGGTTTTGAATCAAGCAAAGTGAAGTCTTATTGTGAGGTATGAACGAGCAACGTGAAGACTTGTTGTGTGGATTATCAACAAGCAAGGGTAGAGGTTAGATTAGAGGGTCAATAGGATTGCAAGGCAAGGGTGTGGTGTATCTCTTGTAGGCTATCAAGAAGGGAGTCTTGAGAGGCATTTACTTGTAATTTGAGAACTCTAATTCCTCATAGTGAAGAATCTCTCTTGGTTGAAGAGGGGACTGGATGTAGCTTTCAAGTGGATGAAAGTGAACCAGGATAAATCACTGTGCAGTATCTCTAAACCCTTAACTCTTTACATTCTTGTCATTTCATATGTTCTTGGTTGAAAACCTAGAAAAGATTAAGTTTTCATAAGTGATTGAATTGAATCTTAATTGTGCAAATTGATTTGGGGAAAATCATTTTCATAACCTAGGTAATCAATAAGAATATTGGTGTTAATCCTTTCCGCTGAATCTCTGATCATACGTGTTAATTGATTGATTTTCGTATTCGATTGAAAAGTGATTTTTCAGTTTTCTGAAAGCTTAATCGATTAAGTAAGGATCTAATCGATTAACATATTTCAAACTTTCTGATGTTAATCGATTAAGCTTCAGTTTAATCGATTAAGAGTTGAGCTTTTTTCAAGAATCATTTGTTTTGATTGTTTTGATTTGTTTCTTTCGAAAATCTTTCAAGGTTTCTTATACACCTATTCAACCCTCCGCCCCCCCTTCTAGGTGTTCTCCTAGGGTTCCTTAGTTGTTTCAACCACCAATTGCGGTTTCCTCAATTGGTATCAGAGCTCAGTCGAAAGACACGAGCATAAGAGCTTTTTCGTAAAGATCCTTTAAGAAAGCCGCAATGGGTCCCATGAATCCCTTTGGTGGTGAAGGTGCTTCGATAAGTCGTCCTCCACTATTTAATGGTGAGGGATACACTTATTGGAAAGTTAGAATGAAAATTTTTATCCAAGCCATTGATAATGAAATTTGGAAAGCAATAGAAAAAGGTCCTTACATCCCCTCTAGTTTAGTTGAAGGAGTAGCACAATTAACCTCCGAGGATAGGTGGAATGATGATGATAAAATAAAAGTTCAATATGATTTTAAAGCAAAAAATATCATCACCTCCGTTTTATCTTATGACGAATTCTTTAGAGTTTCTCAATGTGCTAGTGCTAAGGAAATGTGGGACACTCTTCAAGTGACTCATGAAGGAACTAGTGAGGTTAGGAGAGCAAGATTGAATGTTTTGATGCGTGAGTATGAATTGTTTCAAATGCTTCCAAATGAATCTATTAATGATATGCAAATGCGATTTACTCATATTATTAATCATTTACTTGCTCTTGGTAAAACCTTTCTACAAGGTGAACTTTCTAACAAAGTGTTGAGATGTTTAGACAGGAATTGGCAACCAAAAGTAACGGCTATTGTTGAATCTAAGAATTTGGATGCTATGGATCTAGAAACACTTTTCGGAAAGCTTCAAGAACATGAAATGGAGCTTGGGCGTTTGAATATGCATGAAGAGTCGGATAAGAACAAAGGAAGAAAGGGACTTGCTCTTAAAGTTAATAGATCATACAAAAAGAAAGAGAGTTCCGATGATGATGATGATAGTGAAGATTTCGATTCGGATGTTGATGAAAAAGAAATGAAACTTTTACTAAGGAAGTTTGACAAGTTTCTAAGGAGAAAAGGAAGGTTGAACAAAGACAAAGGTAAAGAGAAGGATTCCCCACACTACAAGACCAAGACTACAAAAGATGAAGTAGTTTGCCATGAATGCGGAAAACCCGGTCATCTCAAGTATTCATGCTCTAAGTATCTCAAGAAGAAGGAGAAAGAAAAGAAAAATTCTAAACATAAAAGGGCATACATCGTTTGGGATGATGAAGAAGACAAGAAAAGCACATCAAGTAGTTCTTCGGATGATGAAGAAGTCGCTAATCTCAACTTACTTGTTCAAGTAGATGAAGAGAAAAGTTCAAATGATGAATCAAGTGAACAAAGCGAGGAAAGCGATGTAAGTCATACTAAATCCGAAATTTCTTCTAAATATGAAATGTTATATAATGCTTATGAAGAAATGCATGAACAATTTGAAAAACTAGCTTTGAAAAACATTGAAAGGAAGAAGCTTATTTTTAAACATCAACAAGAGATTTTAGAACTTCAAAAACAAGTTGATGAGCTTAATCTTGAAAATGAAACCCTTGATCTTATATATGCTAGTTCTTCTTGTGATTGTGCTAGTAGATTGAATATTGTGGTTGATTGTGAGAATTGCAAGTTGCTTAAAGATGAAAATGCTAATTTGAAAAATAAGCTTGCAAGTTTCACAAATGGTGATATTAGATTGCGTACATTGTTAAATTTTCAAAAAGGAAATTCAAACAAGTTTGGTTTGGGTTATACTAATGCTAAGAGTAAATCTCATAGAAATGTTGTTGATTTTTCTAAAGTTGATTTTTCAAATGCACCAACATGTTTTATTGTGGTACTCATGGACATACTTCAAATGTGTGTTATATTAAAGTGCATGGTATACCTAAAGGAGATTTTGTTTGGGTTAAGAAGGGTGAGAGTCCCTTAACTAACAAAAATGGATCCAAAACCATTTGGATACCAAAAGGCAAAGCATGATTGTTTTTGTAGGTATGATTGAAGAGCAAAAAGGGCTTACAAGTGTCATTCTTTGATTTGCATCTTCAAGTCTCAAGTGAAAGTCCTACAAATTGGTAACAATTGATATTGTTAGATATTGACAGTTATAGTTCTCTAAATTGGTATTACTTTTCTAAAAGTTCAATTGGTATCATTGAGTAATCATTAGATGATTATCATGCTATTGTTGTTATTGTGATATTTCTTTACAATTGATATCTTACTTTGTTAAGTGATATTATGACTTTTTAGTTTTCAATTAGTATCATATTTCATTGTCATATTTCTTGCCAATTGGTATCACATTTCAAAGTATAGTACTTGTGTTTTTCAATTGGTATCAATGTGTGAAGAAATGATCATTGATTTCTCTTATTTTGGCTTAGCATTTTATATTTCAATTGGTATATATTACTTTTTGATAATGCCAAAAGGGGGAGAAATGGTTGTTTGGAGAAAGGGTTGTTTTGTTGTTTTTATGTAGGTTGAGCAAAGTTGTTGATAATAGGGGGAGAATCAAGCTTCTATCAATTGGATTTCAAATGTCAAAAGCATTTAGCAAGGGGGAGCGAGAGTCTCACCAAGTGATCAAATGGTTCAAGTATCAACAACTTCAAACAACTTCAAAACATGTTTGTCATTTTCAAAAAGGGGGAGATTGTAAGTTCCATTGAGAATGTTTTGATAATGACAAAAGGTTTTGAACAAGCTACAAATGTGTTGATCAAGTTCAAGCTCAACAAGCAAACAACACTCATCAAATGTTGAAGAGAGAGCAAGCTCATGAAGACTTAGTTTGTGTTTAATTGTAATATTCGTAGTTTGAGTCTTTTATTTTGATGAGTTTGGGTAAAGTATTTTAGAGGGTAGTGAATCTCTATCAAGGTCATGATTATATCATAATTTGAATCTTCACTTAACCTAAAATCAATAGGTGGCTTAAAGGTTTGAAAGGAAAGGTTTAGTTTTGAGAAAACAAGTTTTTAAGTGATTTGCACTATCTTAATCGATTAAGACTTGCTCTAATCGATTAACATATTCAAAGTTACAGTGCTTAATCGATTAAGCAACAGTCTAATCGATTAAGAGCTGTACAACTGGTTTTTTAAAATACGTTTTTCACTTCTCAAAATCAGTTTTTAGTGCTACTAACTTTTGGGTATTCTATATAAACCTTTTCCTAATCATTGTGATCATAAAGCATCATTTTTAAATCAATTTTACAAAGAATCAAGCCACACTATTCTCTCTCAATTTCATAGATCAAAGCTTTAACTTTCACATTCTTTGATCAAGAATCTTTGAATCTCTTATGTGATATTGTCATAGCTATTGAAAGAGATTCATAGATTGTTATGTGTTTTCATTTGAGTTGTAATCTTTGCAAGAGGCAAGCTATCTAAAACAAACAAGAAGACTTGGTGTGTCGATTATCATCAAGCAAGTTCATTCAAATTGAAGAAGAAGTCTTGGTTGTGAATCAAGCAAAGTGAAGTCTTGTTGTGAGGTATCAACGAGCAATGTGAAGACTTGTTGTGTGGATTATCAACAAGCAAGGGTAGAGGTTAGATTAGAGGGTCAATAGGATTGCAAGGCAAGGGTGTGGTGTATCTCTTGTAGGCTATCAAGAAGGGAGTCTTGAGAGGCATTTACTTGTAATTTGAGAACTCTAATTCCTCATAGTGAAGAATCTCTCTTGGTTGAAGAGGGGACTGGATGTAGCTTTCAAGTGGATGAAAGTGAACCAGGATAAATCACTGTGCAGTATCTCTAAACCCTTAACTCTTTACATTCTTGTCATTTCATATGTTCTTGGTTGAAAACCTAGAAAAGATTAAGTTTTCATAAGTGATTGAATTGAATCTTAATTGTGCAAATTGATTTGGGGAAAATCATTTTCATAACCTAGGTAATCAATAAGAATATTGGTGTTAATCCTTTCCGCTGAATCTCTGATCATACGTGTTAATTGATTGATTTTCGTATTCGATTGAAAAGTGATTTTTCAGTTTTCTGAAAGCTTAATCGATTAAGTAAGGATCTAATCGATTAACATATTTCAAACTTTCTGATGTTAATCGATTAAGCTTCAGTTTAATCTATTAAGAGCTGAGCTTTTTGCAAGAATCATTCGTTTTGATTGTTTAGATTTGTTTCTTTCGAAAATCTTTCAAGATTTCTTATACACCTATTCAACCCCCCCCCCCCTTCTAGGTGTTCTCCTAGGGTTCCTTAGTTGTTTCAACCACCAATTGCGGTTTCCTCACTGGGTACAGCGTCTGGTGAAGGCTTGACCCTAACAGGACTCCATAGGAACAGATGGGGGAGTCTCTTCTCGAACGACTCTAAAAGTAAAAGGGTGTGAGCGGGTAGGTCGGAATCGAAAACTATGATACGAGCGAACTGGTCGAGTGGGAGGTGGTCCATGGTAAGTGTAAAAGGGAGGTACGTGCATAGTGTATATGATGGGGATCCTAAACCTATGAGGACGAAACTGAATCACTGGATTTGGGTGATAGAAAGTCAACTCGACCTCACCCTCATACTCTGCCTGGTGATCCTCATAGATCCATATGCCACTAGGAAGTGGGCGGATCTCGATGCAAGCGATGTAACGCGACATCACCTACAAGGGCACAGGGATAAGCAATTCTACACACATAATAAATAGAGCATAAATAAATGCACAATATAAATATGAACGTATACATCAAGTAATTATCAACCACAGTTAGCATTTAGCAAATATTTGATGCAAGTAGAATGCTCATACTTATTTTCATTTATCAACTTTAGATTAGATGAGTGGCATGATGTATGAGTCTAGCTCTCAATCCTAACTCCATCAATCTATAACACTCTCTGACGTCCATCCTTTACTTCATATAAGCACTCAACAGTGCGTTGTATTCCTAGGTGTACAACATTCGTACATTCACCCTAGAATGTACACGACAAGCTTGGAAATGATACATAACGCACTCCTCGAGCAGCGTCCCGTCGTCTTAACGGAATAATCATATCATCAGCATATTACTCTCACTAGTCACATCGTCCACCATAATGTGTCATCAAGCAAGTCGTCAATTGGCACTCCCAGAGGCCCTCCTCATGTTATCATAACATGAAAACGATCTAACACCCGAACTCCAGGATGAATGCAGTTTCTTAACTTAAAAGAATTGATTGGTATATCCCAATTAATAATGTCCACATTATTAATCCAATAAATTTATACCATCATTAACCAATTTCTTTTAAGTTTATGATCATATGGATATTTATCATTTAAACATAAATAAAATGATTCAGAATTAAAAATGGTATTTTTCAAAGTTCTGATAAAAAAGACTCGAGTCCTCTTCACAAGACTCGAATAGTTTTTCTGACTGTCCAGTAGACTCGAGTGGTTTATAATGAGACTCGAGTGGATCATCAATTTTCAGAAAGACGCCTGAGCCACGCCCGAGCGTGCGCACGAAAATGAATTAATCTCCACCATTGATTTGGACTTGCTCACCAAGCAAGTCAATCTTGGCCCTAGATCTCGACTTTCTGGGCAAAAAAAGGGAAAGAAAAACATAAGGCCACACACAACAAGGCAAGCAACAACAACAAAACACCTTCATCCTCTTCATACATCATTTCTTCCATTTCCATGAAGAGCTAGGCATCATAATCATCAACCAAAACCCTATGATCCAAGAACTAATTCTCATACTCCTCATCTATATTAAATTCTAGGCAATAGAATAAGCTCACAAACCACCCCAATGCTCCCTCATAAATTCGAACCTCCATCTCTCTTCTCCCTTGGATTCTTAAACTCCCTAGCTAAGGAGGAACCCACTTTCATGCATCATCTTCCAAGACCAAGTGAAGGGAATTAAAGAGGAGTAAGCTCAAAGGATTAAGGGCACAAGAAGAAGAAGTTAGGACTTTGAGGGTTTCCGTTTTTCTACCTTTATGAAGGTAAGAGGGTTGTATTACCTTTATTTAGGAAATAGATTCTAGGAATGTTATAGTGATAGCTAGGTGTAGTTAATTAATTTGGAGAATAAACAGTAGGGTAGGTGATTTAAAGAATGCATGATGTAACACCCATTTTTTTTAAATAGTAATTTAAAAGTTTGTAATCCAAATGAAGAACATTAAAGTTTACTATTCATCAAACAAGTTTACAAATGATTTGGCCATTCCAATTATAATATAAGAAAGTACAACAATGAGTTCCCTTATTTCCATTCTTCCGCTGCGACACTCTGATCTTCGAGCTCCTAAGCTTTCCCTAAAATGATAACCACTAAGGGTGAGACCTTTTCGCATCACAGTGAATCAAAAGATAGTACATAATTCATAACAGGAATTCAAGAATAATAATCAAATCAGACCATGGACCAACAAATTCACCATATTCATATGCCAATTTCTTACACACATCCACTTTCAAGGGCAATAAAAGTCTCAATAATAACAACAACTTTCTTTTATCAACATCAACACTTTGCATCAAGCATTACATTATTTTCAAACTTGTATCTTTTCCATCTCTTTTCATTACTTTAAACTTTTCATTCTCTTTTCATACTCTTTGAGTTTTTCATACACTTTTAGTAATTATTACGTGGATCCATCATTGCATACAGTCTCCTACGGACAACGTCTTGCTGCACACAATGTGTATCTTACGCGGTCTATGCTACAGTCTCCTACGGACAACGTCTTACAAGACCTGGATTCCACAATCAGAATGTGCGTCCTTCATTGCGTACAGTCTCCTACGGACAACGTCTTACAGCTGCGCATCAAGTGCGTCTTACGCGATCTATGCGTACAGTCTCCTACGGACAACGTCTTACAAGATCTGGAATTGCACAATCCAATTTTATCTATTATTATGTGGTGTGTGTGTGTGTCCATCATTGCGTACAGTCTCCTTCGGACAACGTCTTACAAGACCTGGATCACCCACAGCAAGAATGTGCGCCAATCATTGCGTACAATCTCCTAAGGACAACGTCTTACAGCTGCACACAAAGTGTGTCTTACACGATCTATGCGTACAGTCTCCTACGGACAACGTCTTACAAGATCTGGATCGCACAATCCAAATTATTCTTTAATATTTTATTGTCATTTCTGAATTGTTTTCATTTGCTTCCACTCTAATAAAATCATCATTTCTCTTTTTCCTTTTATATTATTCTATTAAAGCATCAATAATCAAAAATCACCAACACTAAGCACTTATTTGAACATACAAATAATAACCATCAACTATCAACAAATTAGTCGACATACTCAGGTATGTCTCAGGGTGCTTAAAATAAATCAACTCCCTAGGGTTCTTCACTTCCTACTTTAATAATATACAAAAAGAATTAACATAAACATTTTCAATAATTTAACAAAATCAACCAAAAATATAACAATCACCCCGAAATCAACTCTAATCAAATAATAATTTGCTACCCACAACCCAATTCAACCATTAGTCCCAAATCCTATTATAAACTCTAACTATCCCTAACTCAAAGTGTGGAAAAGAGACTCCCCTTACCTCAAACACTTAGAGATAAGGTGATTTCACTTGCTCTAAACTTGAGAGCTTGCCTCCATAAAAGTTGTGGTCCAAGAAGAGGGTGAAACCTATTACAATAGGTACAAGAAGACAAGTTATCATATTTTGCCATGGTTTCTTACTAACTTACTTAGAATAGCAAGGTTTTCCATGATTTAAAGCTTGAACCACCATGGAATGAGGAGAGAGAAAGGGAGTTCGAATTTTATGGAGAGAAAGAGAAAGGATCCTTGGCTTAAACACTTACTTGGAGTTAAAGAGGAAGGTACTGATTGGTGGAAATGAAGGATCCCACTTGATCTTGGTTGATTGTTGATGAACAAAGAAGATCCTAGGGAGAAGAAGGAGGAACTCGAAGGTGAGAAGAAGAAAAGAGAGAGAGGATTTGTTCTTGTGTTGGTGTTGTTGTGTATTTCTATTTTCCTTTCTTCTTCTTTTATCAACAAGCCTAAAAATTAAATGTGTGGCTGAAATCGTTGCTTCAATACTAAGCCACAAATAAGGTGGCCCCCACAAGATATTTTTTTTCCAGATTTACACAGGGGTAATCGATTACTTGCCCACAATAACCGATTACTCCTTTGATGCAACATTTCTAGTACATTTAGCAGAGGACCAATAATCAATTACCGCATTGCAAAGTAATCGATTACTTCACAAAAAAAACAAGGTAATCGATTACTAGCAACCCAAGTAATCGATTACTTCATCACAAAGTAATCGATTACTTCTATGAGATAATCGATTAATCATTGATGCAACTTTGGAGTGTTCCTACAAGAGGGCATGTAATCGATTACTTCCCCACAAGGTAATCGATTACTTTGCCAAAAACCCAAATTTCACAATTTCTAACTCTAAGACATTACTCTTAACTCCTACCCATGGCTTACTATTGGTTTTCCTCATAAATTCTAACTTAGGTTTTTCCTGATTAAACTTGGAATTAAAATTAGGGATGTTACACATGAAATGAACCTTAAGAATGAATTGAAACTAATTATGTATGCTTGTTGCTAATTGTTGTTGAATATATTTGGTGCTATTGTTGAATATGTTGGTGCTAGATCTTGTTGAGTATGCTTGGTTTTGAATGTGAATATTGGATATTTGATGTAGATGTGTTTATTTTGAAAATGCCCTTGTATGTTGTAAAAGGATGAACGGGAAAAGTAACCTAATGTAAAGGAAAGACACAGTGGGAATTGATCATTTGGGACACCGGAACACTAAGTGCTTGGCTAGGTGTTCCAATTAGTCATGTTAGGGCCGAATTACCTGTCAGGCCAATTACCCATTAGGCCAAACCGCCCTGTTAGGCGCCGATGTGCCCCATGGATCAATTCCCTGTTAAAATAAATGGATTAAAAATGTGGTTAATGATAAAATGCATAGTCCTAACAGGTTATGGCCTAGATGGGTGTAAAGTCCTGAGCAGGTGCAAAAGGTCCCTAACAGGTGTGCCAATTACCTAGCGAGTGCTACCAAATCCTCATGGTGCATGTAAAATGAAAAGAATTGAAATAGGGAAAGCATGGAATCACTATTGAATAATGGAAATGGAATTGAGACTTGAATGCATCTGGATGAGAATGAATGTATGGTTGTTATGCTGTTAATAAGGATGTAGGGCTTAGTTTATTGCTATGCTTTTTAGACGCTATTTTCCTAAGTTCTGTGTAATGCTGCCCTTCTTGCTATATTTATTACAGGTACCGAAGGAGTTTACACGAGTCGGGCCAAGCAGGAGTACACTCCACACCGTGGAGTGTAATTGGTAGTTAGGTGACCATGTATTGGTCAGGGGTTTTATTTTGTGAAGTCTGTTGTATATTTTTATTAAATCCTGAAAGATAAGTGACTATGAGAACGGACTTTCATTTCTAGAAAGGTTGTAATAAATGAACTAAAGTGTATTTTGGGCCCTGTTGGTCTGTTGTTATTTATGTAAAAGTTTTTGTAAAGGTTATACGGGAAACGAACATTTTGGGAATGCCCCTAAAACAAAGTAAACTCCATCCAATTTTACGGAGATTTTCATAAGTAACATAATGAGCTAAAAGTGTTAAAAGGAATTTGTCAAGTTACTAAAACCAATTGGGGTAATTAGAGCACAAATTAAGCTAGGGTGTTACAGTATTGAACCAACAGAATGTGAAAATGGGAATGTTTATGTAAAATGAGTTTTGAAATTAATGATAAAATTAATATGAAATAAAAAGAATCGACTTAGATAGCGAGAATTATTACCACCAATGGAATGTGGAATTGGGACTGATCACCCCAATGTTTGCATTCATTGGGTGGTAAAAGTTGTCGAAAATTTAGAAATCTAAATTTTGAAGAAAAGTGATTCATTTATAACAAGTGGTGCTAATTCTTTTGACCCTCCATATATATATAGTTATATATATATAAAATTTTTGAAAAATAAGTTAACTAAGTAATTCATATAGTGATATCTTGAAAGGAAATTGAACCATTATATGTATAAATCCTTTCTAAATTGATGCAAATGTTGAGATGTATAAATGAGTAAGATTAAGTATACATGAATATCGGGATTTTGAGAATACCAATGATTAATAATTTTAAGTTATGAAAATTTGTGTAAAATGACCACAAATAGTGATTGCTATGCTACTGTCGTTTTGTATGAACTAAAAATATATTGAGAATGGATTGTGTGATATAAAGGTTATACAGACTTGACTATAAAGTGTGCTATTAAATAGTGAAAATATAATGATAGAATTTATAATGAATTATATACTAACTATGTTGAATAAAACTATAACAAAACTTATATATTGATTTCATTTAATAAGGGGAATGTTTTAAGTTATCTATATATGGATTAGTATTCCTATTATAAATATTTGTGAATTATAAAATTTATTGAACCATAAATGTGAAAAGACTAAAACGTGCATGTACACATTGAGTGACAATTGGAATCAATATGTTTGATGTGAATGAAAACAGGTTTCAACAGATATTGAATTATTTGGACAAAGTCCTTATTCTAGAGGAAACTCTGTCGAAAAAAAAATATATATATAAGAGGTTGCAGTGAGTACGAGGAATACTTAATAATATATATATATATATATATATATATATATATATATATATATATGGATAACCTGTTAGACAAAACGTGTATAGACAAAATTGGATGAAAGTAAGAAATTGCATGAGGCAAAGAAAGATATCATATGTAAAAACTGAATTAAGCCATATAACCTTCATACCCAAATGGCATTCTATATAATTGTTAAATTTAAGTTTAACCTACGTATGTTAGGAAATTGTTATAAACCTAAGACAAGATGAAAACTAGTTGAATCTTAAGTGGGGGAGTAGACACTCCTAGTACCCATTGCTAAAAAGATGATTGGAAATAAACTGTAACTAAATTAGAGTGACAAAAGAATTATCTTATTTGAAATGAAATTTTGGACAACTCTAATGAAGATGCAATTTGCAGAACCACCAAAATGACTACAAGGAATGCAACTATGTCTGAGAACTTGAGACAAACCACCCAAAACCCTGAAGCAACAAATTTTTATAGGCTCACTGAATTCAGTAAAGTAGACCCCCCTAAATTTGAAGGAGGATTCAATCCAATCAAAGCACATAGATGGATTCCAAGTGTAGAGAAAATCTTTAGAATAATGAATTGCACCGATGCACAAAGAGTCTTGTTGGCCACATATGTATTAACTGAAGAGGCCGACAATTGGTGGGAAACCACCAAACAACTTTTAGAGACCGAATCAAGAGAGATCACATGGAAATTATTCAAGGAAAAGTTCTTAGAAAGATACTCCCCAGAAGACATTCGGAGTCGAAAATAAATTGAATTTCTCGAACTGAAGCAAGGAAACATGAGTGTAAAAGAATATGTGACGCGGTTCGAAGAACTCCTTCGATATTCCTCGTATTATGAATCCAACACCGATGAAAAGTTCAAATGCACAAGATTTGTGGGCAGCCTTCGCCCCGAGATCAAGCTAGCCTTTAGGTATCAAAATATCCAAAGTTTTCCGGTGTTGGTGAATATGTGCCTCATTTATGAAAAAGATCTACAAGTCGAAAAGAAACAAAAAGAAAAAGGCAAAGAACCCCTAATACAAGATGAAAGCCACACTATTTATGGGAATGAAGGTGGAAGCAAGAAAGAAACAAGCAAAGAAGAATATGAATTGACCAACCCCTCTCAGTGCATGATTTGCCAAAAATGCCACTTACGAAAATGCCGAAAACTAAGGGTAAAATGCAATTGATGCAAGGAATCAGGGCTTTATGCCAAGCAATGCCCTAACAAGATAAGGAAGAACGATGTTTAATTGTTTATATTAATGTAATATTTTCTAGCTTTGTAATTATGGAACATTGAGTAACTCTGTATTGTAATCATAAACTGCTAGATATATATTATAAATGGGTGTGACTAAGTATATTTCATATTTAACCATGTCATGAACTATTAAGTCTAAAATTCTTTAGGAAACTCGCTCAACACTCTTAGGCTTAAACTGTAAATGATAGTTAATCAAAGACCATTTAGTAAATTTCTTAACCGAATTTCGGGGACAAAATTCATCTAAGTGGGGGAGAATTGTAACATCCCGAATCTTAACTCCAAGAATAATTAGAAAAATAATAAGATTATAAAATGATAATTTATTCTTAATAGGAACTAAGGTGAAGGATTGGGATCCATTTGTGTTCCATGAAGGAGTTAGGAAGCATTGGCATCGGAAAGGAGGTTGAAAGATAAGCAAAAGAGCGTTGGAAGCGGTGTTTTCAGTGTTATAAACACCCTATATTACGAAATTAAAAATAAAATATTTACAACTCTAAACACAAATTCCACCATTGGATGTGAATATTAGTATGTAGGGAAGCTTGGTTTCAAATTTGAGTAAGATCCGACGGGTAACAAAGAAGTTATGGCGCTTTGAAGTGCAAAGAAATGGTGGACTGAACTGCTTAATCGATTAACACAGGTAGTCAATCGATTAATAGCTTCATCACTGTCAGCCATTAATCGATTAACATGTATGTTAATCGATTAACCAAAGAACAAGCCTCAGCCATTAATCGATTAACTTGTTCATTAATCGATTAACCTAGGCCAACCTTCATGTGTTAATCGATTAACCAATGCTTAAACAGCCTTAAAAAATGTGATTTGAAGTCATTTTCACTCATTCTTCCTCCTCAAACACTCTAGAAAGTTCGAACCCTCTCCCTCTCTCTCTAGAATCTTCATTGTTTCTCCATAACAATCCATCAAGATTCATATCATTTCCACCATTTTACCCTTCATGCACACTTAATAATCCTCTCCTATACCTAAAATTCTTCTCCAATCTCTATCAAATTCCCAAACCTCCACCAATCATCATCTCCAACCATGAGTTCTTAATCCTTTGGTTGGAAGAACAAGAAGTAAATGCAAGAAAACCATAAGTGAAGGAGTAGATCGAGCAAGGAAGGAACCAAGGAGATTAAGAGGAAGTCTAGGAGTTTTAGAGAATTCAACAAGTCTTCTCTTCCTCTAAGGTAAGGAGAAGATATTTCTTATCCTTTAAGCCTAAGAGTTAGGGAAATCATAATAACACTGGGAGAAAGGAATTAATTAAGAATTTAACCATATTTAATAATGATATACTTAAAGGAATAAAGATTTAAATGAAGATACCATTGTTATTACTTGTATATTAATATATGAAATTGTTATACTCTTGTAAGTGTTTGATTAAGTAAAAAGTCATAAGCCCAAAAACCCTAGGAAGTTGACCTAACTGTTGTTCTGAGACATCCCAGAGGGTGTTGATTGATTTGGAAATGTTGATTTTAAATGATTGTTTGATATATGTGTGTGAATGATGAATTGTAAATATGTTATAGTTACCACTTTGAATTATTGTTTGGATATTATAAAATTAAGATGTTTGTATTCATAAACGAACAAAGGAAAGTGTCTAATCCAACTGTAGACGAAAGTATAAAGTGTAACACATTAGCTTAATTAAGACTCTAACTACCCCGATTGGTTTTAGTATCCTGAAAAATTTCTTTTAACACCCTTAATTCATTGTGTCCTTATAAAAATCTCCGTAAAATCGGACGGAGTTTACTTTGTTTTAGGAACATTCCTAAAATATACTCTTCCTATGCAACATGTATAAAAACATTTATATAATCGACAGCAGACCAGCAGGGCCCAAAATATAATTTAGTTCATTCATTACAGCATTTCCTAAAAATATACATCAGCTCTCATAGTCACTTAGTTTACCAAAGATAATAAATATATATATAACAAAAACCCAAAAGAGAACCCCCGACCAACACACGGTCGCCCAACTACTGAATTACACTCCACGGTGTGGAATGTACTCCTGCTCGGCCTGGCCCGTGTAATCTCCTTTTGTACCTATAATAAATATAGCAAGAAGGGCAACATTACACAGAACTTTTGAAAATAGCCTCTAAAAAGCATAGCAATAAACTAGTCCCTACACTTTTCTTATCAACATAACAACCTTAGATTCTACCACACACCTGTTCTCGCTCACATATCCTTCCCCTAGTTACACATAACATCAATCAATCACAACCATATATAATAGGATACCATTTGTTTTATTGCCAAGTTCCATATTCATTATCATTTTCCATTGTCCCTTATCATTTCCATTTTCCTTTCCATCATTCTTTCCCTTTTATTGCACCACTAGGATTTGTTTGCACCTGCTAGGCCGTTTGGCACACCCGTTAGGGACTTTGCACCCATCAGGACTTTGCACCCATTAGGCATCACCCGTTAGGACTATGCTTTTCCATTTATCCAGTTCCATTACTTTAATTTCATTTTATTTTATTCAGCAGTGAATTGATCCATTGGTTACACTGACGCCTAACAGGTCGTTTGAACCTAATGGGTCATTTTGCCTGATAGGTCATTTGGCCCTAATAGGTCATTTGGAACACCTAGCAGGGCACCTAGTGTGCCGGTGTACCCAAAGATCAATTTCACTGCAGAATCCCTTAATATTAATCAATGTCTTATTCGTTCACACCACATACACAATTATTCACGACTATCATTTCAAAGGCTAATAATATCAAATAAACATTTATAATTACATTCATACATAGCATATATATTCAATCACAGGCATCCATCAGAGTTCCTTTTCATTTATTCGTCTAATCATATCTTGTCATTCTTGACTATCCTAGGGTCGCACAATCAATATATATATATATATATATATATACATACTACATTCAAACATCCAGCATGTATAACAATTACACCCACAATAGTCCACTTTATCAACATCCGCTATCCTATGGTTCCAATTATAACTAGGCACTCTCTTTTCCTGTCTCATACATTTGTATTTCAACTAGTAACTTGATTGTCTATTCACAATTTCCCATCCGTACCACCGTGCCTAACCCTTTCTAAATGCCTTACTTACTTCACAACCTAATGCATTATTACTTTGTAGCCACTAAACCAGTCATTTAGCATCAACATCGTCAATTACTCACTAATGCCCTAACATACAACACAATTAATATACATGCCTAATCACCGAGCGGGTTCAAATCATTCATTCATTTCCACGTCCACTATCCTAGTGTGTATTTTCCAACTTATTTCATTACACCTAGCTATCACTATAACCTCCTAGAATCTATTTCCTAAATAGAGGTAATACAACCCTCTTACCTCAAACCAATAAGAAGATTGTGAACCTTCACACCCTAGCTTTTAGATTTCCCTAACTCCTTAGAACTTCAATCCCTTGAAACCCTTTGTCACACCTTATGTTAGAGAAAGGAAGAGTGAGATGCCTATGGTGGTTGATGATGAGTGATGATAGGCTCCTTGTGTTTTGAGGGAGAAGAGAATGAACAAAGTCTTGTCTTGAGGGGGAAAGGGAAACTCGTGATGATGATGATAATGGAAGGAGGAAACTTGTCTTGTGTGGGTTGTGAGGTTGATGAAGATGACCTTGATTATGGTTTAGGGTTTTATGTTGATAATGGAAATGGAAGTAAGGGAGCTCTTGAACTTTCTAAGAGATTGAAGAAATTGAAGGAGAATGAGAGCTTCATGGAAAGGAAGAAGAATGAGTGGGGAGGAATGAAATGATTTGTTTTTGGCCCCATATTCGTTTTTCTTGGCCAAGAGGTCGAGTTTTGATGGCTGGGATTGATTTGCTTGGAGAGCAAGTCCCAATCAATGGCCAAGATTAAATCATTCTGATACGTGCGCTCGGGTGTACGCTCGAGCGCAGGTGTGTGCCTGATTTTTCGCTCGTTTTCTGGCGCGCCATTTCTGGTGCGTCTGGAGTTTCTGGTGCGCCGCACGCTAAGGCGTGCGCTCAGGCGCTGGTGCGCGTCCTGTGGCTGGCTCGCTTTCTGGCGCGCCAACTCTGGTGCTGGTGGGGCTCTGGTGCGTCTCACGCTTAGGCATACGCTCAGGCGTGCGTTTGAGCCTGACCTCAGGTGTTTCAATGCTGCAAAAATAGGGCTCCTGGACGCTCGGGCGTACGTTCGGGCGTGAGGGTCTGATTATTTTTCCTATATTTTCCTTAACTTCAAACTGCTATTTTTTCATTAACCGTTTTATCTTGCTCAAACTTGAAAGCATACTTCCTAATAAATCCAACTTCATATCCAACGGTGGAATTTGGGTTTAGAGCTATAAATCTTTAAATCCTAATTTTCCCTCATATTGAGAAACTTTAACTATTTACATACTATTTTTGGTTCTAATTGTTACAACTGGGTTTTTCTATCATTCTCCACCTCCTAAGTCTATTATTCTCATAATTAGACTCAGAATATAAATTAGAGATGTTACATAAAGAATGAAATATAACTATGAAATTATACATAATCAGAGTGATAGATAAATATTTGGATAAATCATAAAGTATAACTAATGCAAGGAAAAGAATAATCCGATAGAATTAACACTATTCCTAACTTAACCGGTTAGTGGAATCCAATAACCGATTAAGGAACAAATATTATAGTTAAGACCAAAGTTCTTTTTGTAATACAATAAATGACTCCTAAGTACATACTGTAAACACACTTCAATTCTACTGGTTTTATTATTATTTTCTTGATTCTTTTGCTTAAAGTATAGAGAAATGTCTCACTCCTTGTGGTTTAACATTTTAGGTACCCTTGGGAGGAGCAAGGCACATGAGATTCACAATGGCGAAGGACGAAGGAAAGAAATTTCTAAAGAACTTTAAATTTCGATCTCTCAATATTATATTATACATCTCATTAAAATGTTCAAATTCTTTTGTATAAACATTTTGAATGATAATAACTTTACAACTTAACTTTGGAACATAGACTTCATACTCTATTTCATATTTTAATAAACGGGGATGTTACAAACACAATACACACAAACAAACAGAGTTCACACAGACAAACATGTAAGCCCATGCTTAAGGCTACTAAGGATAACCAATGCTTTGATATCACTTTGTAACACCCCGATTTAGTAACTTGAAAATATTTTTATTTAGTAAAAATATGAGAATTTTTTTTCCATTGATGACATGGACATGAGCTATTTTCACAAAACGGTTTGATCTAAGTACTTGCATCACAAAAATTCATTTGTCAAGTCACACGTCATCTATCAAGTTCCAAACCGAGATGTTACCAACATCGCGCTTTGAAACTATTTCTCTTTAATACCATAAAGTATTTTATTCACTAAAATAAACAACGATTCATAAACTTCATGGGTGGTCATACCGAATCCATCAGGGCAGTTGGTTCTCAAAACATATTACATAATAAAGCAAGTTGCATTGTGGTAGAGCAATACTATCTTAGCGACCTCAAGAAGGTACTGTACATACATAGACAGTTATAAATTAAATATCCTAATCTAATGATCCCCTTCTGATTTTGGTTGTTCCTGGACATCAGCATAAATTCCTCGAACAATGCTTATCTTTCTTCTCCTTCGAGGCTCCACCTCGAACTTCTCTTCATAAGCCATCACTTGCAGAGTTGGAATAGGAAAATCTACTTACTCTGATAGCTGTGAACAACATCACCGAAGTCCACAAGGAAAAGGGAAGACAAAGAGAGTGAGCATCCCGAACGAATAATAGTCGACATGGTGAGATTACAAAAGGCAAAATATCAAGACATAAAAACAACAATATCGATGAAACAAGTAAGATATGCAACATATTCCACATTATCATCATCATTACTTATTCATAAATCTTAAGCTTACAATTCTCTTTTCAACATCATTGATCTCTTTCTCAAAACCATTTCTCAACATCATCATGCATTATAAATCTTTTTCAAAGTTCTTAACATTTCTTGTTAAGTCTTATGAGAATCGCATCCTTCGATGATGTGGGGAAAGAATCATCATCAAGGCAAAGGGAATTGGTTAGCACACACGTCTACATCTCCTCCACATCCTTCATAGCCTAATCGGAAGCAAACGGGACGTACAGGAACCTTAACCCACGTAGGTTGAACAACTGAGAAAACACATGCTGCAACCACTCAGGTCAGCCAAGATAATCATAATCAACATTTCACAATAGTGCGATGTTGCAGGGGGCCCAAACCAATCGACTGCCCGCCTCGTTCAAATTCCCTCTCACCGTTTCGAATTTTATAATTTTTTTTCTAAATTTTGGCTATATTCATTTGTCTTCTTAGTTGCAACCCCTTCTCTTATTTTGATCCTTCTATAATTTATTTTCCCACAAATCAGTATTGATAATGAAGTATTTGATGATTCATTCTCTTTTATTAAAAATCACCTAATGAGTTTAACATAAAACTAATTGAAAATATTAAAGCTAATTAGTTGGATTATAAAGATTTGGACGAATCTTCGGCAATCTATTGCTTTATAATTAGTTTTAAGTTATGTTTTTTTTTTAATTTAAAAAAAATTATAAAAAAAATTACATTATCAACGTATCGAATAATCTATCACCTCCGGTATAGGTAAATCTATAAAGAAAGATAATGACATATTTGATATGAAAAAAAAAGAATTTTTTTCCTATAAAGTGATATTTAATAAAAAAAAAGATATATTTGTTTGGTATAAAAAAGATAACGATATATTTGGTTTTATATTTTATCAACGATAAATATAAATTGGATTTATAATTTTTAAAAGTAAAAATATTTTAAAAAAATGGAGAATAACAAAATATCAATCCATGAATAATTTCATTGAGAAATTATGTGGATCCATATTCTGAACCATAATAACTGAGAATTCACACAGTTAATAATTACAATTTGCACGAAAATAATGGTTTTTAACATTTAACATCACATTAATAACTACCGATTTTACAATATATCATTTTACTATAAAGAACTCTTTAAGGTGAAAATAAAATAATGGGAATGCGGATCGATAGGCACCCTGTGCTTATCGAGACGGTAGTGTTGATTAAAAAAAAAGCACTTTCAATATTTGTGTTTTGTTCAAGTGTGTTATAAAACTCCAAAAAATGCATTAAAGTACACCCTATAATGGAATCTAGCCTGAGGACAATCAAGACAAATTTCATCATTAAAGTACACCTGTGATCTTATGAACACGATTGCCTCTTGATTGTCGGTTATCAACCTGTCACTTAAAAAGATAGATGCATTATAATCCTCTAGAAATTGAACAAGTAAGAAGCATTATAAGACCTTACTATATTGGAGCAATAAATTATTGGAGTACTAGTTATGATAAGGTTATTTTCATCAAAGTAATTCATATTTTTCTTAATATTGACACTTTCAATTATTACCTTAATCTGTGTAAAACTTCTAAAGCGTCAATTAATTTGGAGTGGATGGAGTATATCTTTAGTTTTTAATGTTAAAATGTTGTTTTGAGCTTCCTATTATCACTAGTTGAAAAAATTCATAAAAAATTAGGGTCTTTTTACTTTGTGAAAATACTTTTTGTTTTTATTTTCAAAAACTATCTACAATTATGATTATTATATCTCATGTTTTTATTTTAATTTTTGTTAATGTTCTGTCCGGATCAAATAGAGGTCCATGTTAAGCAGAAGTGTCCTTGTGAAGGATTTTTAGTCTGACAATGGTGAACTCTCGATCTTATGTACCCGTTCGAATTAGGCTATGGAGATTAAGACTACGTAATTCTATCAGACACATTGAAATAATGCATCACGTGGAGAACAAGACTGATCAGTGTTGTCCTTAAGAGTAGCAAACGATATGCCCCCTACTCTTAGGGAGGCATGTGTGGTCAAAGAACCCCTTCGTAAAAAAAGTGGCTCACTGATGGACAATGACTCTCCTACTGCTGAATTGCTCTCTGAAAAGTGTTGATAATGCTCTCTGGGAGTATGTGTATACTGGTGAGTTGTGTCTAACTTGAATCGTACGTTGTATGTGATGTTGAGTGATGTCTCGACCCCTTGCATGAGGTTGGTATTTATAGGACCAGGATGACTCCTTGATTTGATGTATTCTCTTGATAAAATCTTCTATATCTGAGAGTAATCTTCGCATTATCTTGCTATATGATGTTCATGCTAGATGCTCATTCCCTGTTGTATGTGTTATGTGTGTGTCTGGAAGGTAACGATGTCGATCTCTCCACATTTTGCTCTGATCCTCGAGGTGAGTCCACTTGGCCCTGAGGGATTATTTCTGGTTGACAACCGCTTATCGGGATGGTGCAATGGAGATTGTCGTTGGTCACTCGATCTTGTTGCCACCTTTTAGACTCCAAAGAGTGACCATGCCCATTCGTTTTTGTTCTGCATGGACCAAGCTAATCCGTCTTGTAGGCACGAATGAGGTTATTCTTGCTCTGCAGTAGTATCACCCCGGTTTTATAGTTGTGTTATTTACTTGAAGATTATGTATCACTTTTATTTGAGACTATTGTACTGATGAACATGTTGTGTTGCAATTCTTTAACAACTTTGAAACTTATTACTTATATAATTAACATTTCAACTTCACAGTTTAAAAAAAATGATTCGTACCAACGAGCTGTTGGTGCAGTGGTGCCAGGGGCTGCACTTGGTAGGGCGAATCACGGTTCGATCCTCCGCAACAACGTTGGGAGAGGAATAAAACCTTAACCCCGGGATCCCCCTCGAACTGGATTAGTCGGCCCAGTGGGCCGGATACCAGGGTGCAAACCAAAAAAAAAAAATGATTCGTAATTTGATTAAAAGTATATAATAACTCTAAAACATATTTAACGCGCCTGAGTTTATGTACTCTTCTGCTAGCTAAGTTGGGGTGTTGCATTGAGCAAATTCAGATTCTTTTTCATGTTATGCCGCATATAATGAAAACCACCGTACACCAAGTGAAGGAGCCCGTAAACTTTAGTTTATTAGTATTGAACAATGAAAGAAATAAATGCAAGACATGATAATTGCACGTAAGACTATTATGAATTTATGATATATAATTAGTTAATACTAGCTCTTACCCCGTGCAATGCACGGGTTATTGATATTTTAATTTTTTATATTAAATATTTAAATGAAATATTATTATTATTTTAATATAAAGTAAAGATTATTATTAAAAAACAACAAAAAATAATTATATAAAAAGATAGGAGTTCAAACCAAACCCTATACTTAAAAAAATTAATCTAAACGATCTTGTTGATAAATTTTGTACTTCCTCGTATGAATAAAAAATAATGTAACACATTTTATATGATATATTCCTTATTTATTTTAGGGATAAATTGACATTTTTATGTATGATTATCAAATTTATTATGATAACTAAATATTAAATCATAATTGAACATGATCTTTTTCATATTTATGTGATTGATGAAATAGTTTTTTTTTTTGCACAATTAGTATTGTTTTTATATATGATTATCACATCTGTTGTTATTAATCATAATTAAATATTTTTATTTTTTAATCAATTTTTATCTCAAGTTTTATCTTATCTCAAGCTAAATATTTTTATTTTTTCTTATGATTATATTTATCTTATCAAATCTTAATCTTTATTTTCTTTTCTTTTTTTTTTTTTTAACACTTCCCATATCTTAATACCAAGGATTACGTGGAAATTTCTAGATTAGATATGCAAATTTTTTTTCTTATATGTTTTATAAGTATTGAATCTATCTCGTATTTGTAATTTGTGGTAGCATCAAAATTTTTTATTCTCGAATATTCTAACCAAATAATCCCTAAATTTTTTTATAGATTAATCCCTCCTTTTTTAATATAAAACTTTTTATATTAATTATTATTTTTTCATAATTATTATGATAAAAAAATAAATAAATTTATCTCTATAATACATTCAGATAAAGTGGTTACAGAAAAAGTAGGAAGAGATTTAGATTAAATTAGCTGTTTTTATCTTTGGATATGTAGTTTGTATCCTGTTTTTTTTTTTTAAATGTTGTTGTTATCTTTTAATATATTATGGGACTTATTTATAGGATTTTAATTTTAATTTATTTACTAAATATAATTAATGATGAGATTTTAATGTTGTTGGAATAATGATTTGGAAAATTTGAATAATCTATTTAACTTAATTTTTACCCTGAATTTCTAACAATGAGAGGCATTTGCTTATTTATATCGATCAACACATTAATAATAGTACATGCTCTGATTTTTTTGCATTGTAACTCAGTTAGATACCAGATTTTGAATAGAGTGGTCATTACTATTAAAGCACGTATCGTAGAACTTTGTAATTTTGCGGTCATCATTTAAGATTTTATGAAAATTTAATTACACAGTATTGTGTTGACGGCAGTGAACAATGATATACTGAGATGACGTGACCTTTAAAAATAATGAATTATGAGATGACCTTAAAAATAATGAATTATGTTTTGAGGACGATAATATTTAACAATGTAATAATACTTACCTTTTTCTTATATATTCATTGCTATAGATGAAGCTTCTGTCAATGCAAAATTGCAATGGTGATGATGAATGCGTGCAGTGGGATTGCAACTTATATGGTGACACATTGGAAGAAGCGATAGTTCATGAACAATAAAAAAAAAAGAGAATGATGAAGAAGGTGGTTTTCATGACTTGAGAAATCATCATATTTATAGTTTGAAATATGTGATAACTAAAAAGATATTTGGGTTTATCATAAACTCAAGCATCATCTTTTTGAGGATAATGATTTTTTTTAAACAAATGGGGATAATGATTCCACATATTCCACATATAGATAATTTATTTAATTTTAAATATTAATTTTGGACAGATAATTTATTTAATTTTATTTTAAATTATAATTTTGATTAAAGACGACGTTATCTACCTACAAATGCTCTGGTGCGAGTATTCCTTAAGCGAATAAACGTGATACCTCGAAAATTTCTCTGACAAATGTGTAGCCTCGAAAAGGAATGTTTTTATATAAGTATAGTAGATAGTAGATATGATAGTACTTGATCTAAATTATATCTTTGTTAAATTTTGTTTTTAATATTTTTGCTAAACTTGATTACACTATATTCATTTAAATAACAATATTGAATTAATTAATCAATTTCATAATAATAATTAATTTATTTTAAATGTATCGCGTTAAATAATTATGATTTTTCATTTGTGTTAATACTAAGTGTCAACTTGAAATGTTTGAAATAGAGTAAAATGTCACTTTGGTCCCTAAATTTGTCAGTTGCTTTCAGTTTAGTCTCTAAAATTGTCAAAAATGTTTTTTGGTCCCTGATGTTGACAAAGTTGTTTCACGTTAGTCCCTTGGCCCAACTTCCGTTGACGTTCGTTAGCAGTTGAGTGACGTGGCTGATAGTTGTTCACTTCCGTCCCTAATGTTCATTTAAGTTGTTCACTTTAATCCCGAACGGACATCAACGGAAGTTGGGCCAAGGGACTAACGTGAAACAACTTTGTCAACATCATGGACCATAAAGCATTTTTGACAATTTTAGGAACTAAACTGAAAGCGACTGACAAATTCAGGGACCAAAGTAACAATTTACTCGTTTGAAATATATGTTAAATTTATTGCAAATAAAATCATCCACCAAATAACTTTGTCTCTTGGCACGGGTCAACATACTTGTAATATACAATTCATATTCATTTTGACAACTACTATGCTCAAGAAAAATAAGGATTAACTGCATTTTTGTTCTTTATTTTATTTTCAAGATTCACTTTGGTTCTTTATTATTTTTTTAATAATTTTGGTCCTTTATTTTTTTTAAAGGTTCAATTTGGTTCTTCCGTCACAAAAAAGTTGGATTTCACCGGAATATTTTGAAATATTCCTCTCATCCTTAGAATATTCCGAAATATTCTGGTGGTAAAATCTAATATTTTTTCAAACGGAAGGACAAACTAAATCTTTTTTAAAGGATAAAGGATCAAAATTACTAAAAAAATAATAAAGGACCAACGTGAATCTTTAAAATATGATAAAGGACCAAAAATACAGTTAAGCAAAAAATAATCAGTTTTTGTCCATTAGATGCAAACAAAAGGTTAAATTATGTATTTGGTCCTTATTTTATTTTTCAATATCAAATTGGTCCTTATATTTTTTTGTATCATATTAGTTCCTCACGTTTTTTTTACTATCAATTTGATCCCCAAATCACTCTTCATGCGATGTAGATAGAGATGGCAATGGGTCCGGGTGGGTCCGAGTACCATTATCCAGACCCGCCCCGTTCATGCATATCCGGACCCAGACCCGCACAGGTACCCGATGCCAAGTGGGTTAGGTACCCGATGCCAAGTGGGTTAGCGGGTCTTTGAGTATCCAAACGGTTCACGGGTATCTATTATATATTTTTTTTTTTAAAAAAAAATTATTAAAATTTTAAGCTTATTTTTTTAACAAACATAAAAATTTCTTATTATTGTTGGTCAAGCACTTGATATATCATTAAACAATTTACAAACAAATTCACTAGAGTCAAAACATATTCACTTAGAAACAAATCCTCTAACCATGCAACGTGTTATTCGTCTAGTGGCAACTCATTAGCTCCCTTAACCATGAGGTCTCGTGTTCGACACCCATTGGAACGGAGAGGCACGCGTTGGGAGACCCCTGCCCACAAAGTGGAGTTCCGTAGGGTCAGGGTGGATTTAGTTGGGCCGCCAAAGTGCGAAAACCCAAACACCACCTGCGAAAGCAAAAAAAAAAAAAGAAACAAATCCTCTCACACAAATATACTTAAATTCCAAATCAATTGATTAATGAGTATTTTTTTGCGAGTTCGGGTACCCACGGGTCCAATATCCCATTACCCGGATTCGAACCCATTCCGGGTATTACTTGCGGGTACTCGTTTTTATATACCCGCATGTCCATTTTTGTATCTTGATCCAGACCCATTACGAGTATTATCCGCGAGTACGGGTCCAATTACCAAGTCTACACATAAACCAATAAATAGTGACTTAGAAACCAATTCAATGATATACTTGGAATGAAACTCATGATTTATATTGAAAGAACACATTTAAAAAAAAAAAAAAAAGCATAAAAAAGAAAAAGAAAAAAAAATGAAAAAAAAGGGAAAAGGTAATGGCAGCAAGTGCCTCTGGCTTCTGCCTCAGGTTTTCGATCACATTTTTGGCCTCCGTTATTCCGACTCTGGCAGGCAGGCAGGCCACCGCACGCTCCTCTCTTCGCCGCCTCCTTCGTCGTCGTATGATGCGCTCTCTCTCTCTCTCTCTCTCTCTCATCTCTCATATTCTATTCCTTTTCATTCCACCGTCACCACTGTTAACAGAATTAGTTAAATTCGTTCTGTATTCTGCTTTGCTTTGGTTACCATTTCCTTCCTTTTACAAATTACGTAGGAAGAAATCTCTACGTATTTCTCGGGTTAAAAGTTTTCACTTCACTTGTGCTTTGATTTTTCAATTATGTGACCGCTAAGATTGGGGGATTAGGGGGAGAAACGTTTCGGATTTGACATTGACTTGTGATTCCGTTACCTCTAAGAGTTGCCAGAAGCTGCGGTTTTAAATTGGAAATTTATGGAGGATAATTAAATTAAATTAATCCATGACATGATTGTCTTTGAAATTTATGGCAGATTCTGGTTTAACTCAGAAATTTCATCATCAGATGTTGTTGACATGTGATGTTATTAGATTAGATAATTATCTTTCGTTCTTTTAAAATATACTCCGTATGTTTCTAGATGAGTAGTTAGTTAGTTAGTTATGGCATGTTTGGTTACTCATCATAAAATCAATTCTGGCGTTGGAGTATAAGCAACTGTTTGTAGCATTGGCATTCCAGAATTGATTCTGGGCTAACTCACCATAGAACCAAACATGCACTTAGTTAGTTAGTTAGTTAGGTGATTGTCAATTTCTTGTCGCAAGTTCTCTTATGGTTATTATTTGTGAATAAGATTGAAGGGCCTATGTGTATTTGTAGATTTGGATTTCTTACTGGAAACTATGTACGCAGGTGAATATTTGATTGGCAATTCTATACTTATTGGTCAAGTTTTATAATAGAAAGAAGCTTCAATGGCGAAGAAGACTGGACCAAGACTCAGTAAACTATCTGTGTACCTTTACATTCCTAATATCATAGGTGGGTATTTAATTAAATATTTTGCTCTTGGATATTTGTTTTATGCTCTGATCTTTACTTACATATTGTAGAAACCGTGTTGTTCTACTGCTTGTTGCATTGATAAGTGTTATGGGATCCTACAACTTGAATATGCCTAATTTGGTTTTTAGAAAATGTGAGTCCTTGACAATGGAACAGTGAAATTTAAGTTTATGTTGGTTATTTAGACTGGTGACCCCTCCCCCTAGGACTTTTTATTGGATTGTACCACATGTTTGCAACTGATGTTTTAAACAAAAGGATGCTACTCAAGGGTAATAGTGTAACCTTATTTAGTTTTTAGATTGTTCAATAATTTTCTCTCAAATGTAAGCTCTAGTGCACTGTATTAACCTGTATGTGACGATGATGCAGGTTATATCCGGGTTCTTTTAAACTGTATTGCCTTCTACCTATGTTTTACAAACAAAAGATTGTTCATTATTCTCTATTTTTTCAGGTGGGATATAATTTATTAGTTTTTTCTTGTTTTGAACTTTCTCTTATTTATGCTAACGGGATGTGAGGCATAATTTGACTAATTTATGTTAACAGCTTTGTTTGCGATGCCGTGGATGGCTGGGCTGCTCGCAAATTCAATCAAGGTATAAAATTTTCTGAGGAGGTTATATTATTGCTTTATCTGTCCAAGAATCTGCCTAGATACTTATTTGAGAAGCATTTACTGTTTGAATTTGTGGTCACATGTACATGACTAATTTTAGTGCTAACATCCAAGGTTTAGGATGACTTTTTGGCCGACATGAATACACTCTGTTGAATTTTATGTCTTTTATAAGATACTCCCTCCGTTCCAAATTAAGTGACGTTTTAGAGGTTTCACACGGATTAAGGTAATGATTGGAAGTGTTAATATTAAGAAAAATATGAATTACTTTGACAAAAATACCCTTGTTGTAAACTCTCCAATACATTTATTGCACCAACACTCATTAAATATGAAAAACAAATTTTTCAGAGCACAAGCACTACTTAACATGAGTAATATAGTTGCAGTTCTCCACGTAGAAACTGAAGGGTTGCATACTTGCATGGCTATCTTTAATTCCACGGAAATGGTTTAGTAGTTGAAGGGTTGCCACTATGCTGGCTAAAAATTTTTACCGCTTAGTAATACTTTCTAAATTTTCATTTCCCACCATTTTTTCCCCAATAAAAGAATGGTTGTTAGCTGATTAGGGAAAATGCTTTAGTGAACTCAATTTGAATCCATGAATTCTAAAAGAAAAATAAAAAATAAAAATGCATAACATGAAAAAAAAAAAAAAAAGCACACTACTGTGAAAAGAAATGGCCAAACGTACAGAGCACTTAGTCACCTTCCTTTGTAAAGAAGCACATGCATAAAGAAACAAAAATCAATTACCGAGAAATACTAATCAATTACGGAGGTGGTTGCTCAACTATGACTATTAATGACACAACTTCAATAAATATGGGTAAAAATGGAAAAAAAGTAGTTAATACTCATTGATTTCATAAAGTGACAGATAATATGGAATATGTGAAAATTGCTAAAGTGACAGATAATTTGGAACGGAGGGAGTACTGGGTAAACGGGTATTAAATAAGAAAAGAGAGGGACTATATGATTTATTTGCTAACAAGGTTTGGCTCAACTAATATGATCGAACAGTGTCGATAAACAGGTCTGGTAGCATTTCGTTGGTAGGCCATGTGTAAGTACCATTATAAGCTTTCATAAGGCTTATGCCCTGCCTTGGAATGGGGCAACCTTCTCTCTCCCTTAACTTTTATGACAAATAGAAAGTAATTGTTCCAGATAATAAGCAAATATATTAATCGCTGATTTTTGTTTTGTATTGTAACTTGATTCAGTGTCAACCTTTGGAGCTGTTTTGGACATGGTAACAGATAGGTCATTCTCTCTCTGCATGCAAGCCAATGAAATGTGTTGATTGATGTCTTTTATAACTCTTTATATTCTTCAATTCTCTGTGTACTCGAAATTGATTTGTCTTCCTTGATACCAGAATTAGCACTGCTTGTCTACTTGTCGTTCTTTCTCAAGTGTACAGGTAAGCTTTTTCTCCTTTTCATCCGTTAATCATTTGCTCTAACTCACTTTAGCCATGTAAACCTGACTTTTGGCCTGAACTTGTGTCAAGGCCTGGCATGGTCTTCTTGTCATTGCTGGCCTTAGATATTGCCAGCCACTGGCTGCAAATGTACAGGTAGGATATGTCAACTTTTATTTGTCCTCTCACTCTAATTGTATAATTCTGCAGTTACTGTGTTTGGTCTTGATGAAATTCTTCTGCTTGATACTTTTTCTTTAAGTGCAGCACATTCTTGCTGGGCAAGGCTAGTCATAAAGATGTAAAAGACAGCACAAACTGGCTTTTCAAGGCATATTATGGAAATAGGATGTTTATGGCTTACTGTTGTGTCTCATGTGAGGTAATTGTAATTGGTCTTTTGTTAAAAACCCTTAAATTAATAGTGTTTTTTTATTTATTTATATACCCTTTATGTTCTGCAGGTTCTATACTTAATCCTGTTTTATCTTGCGGAGAATCAAACAGAGAAGTTGATGGATGTAAGTGCTCTCTGGGTTTCTAATGCTAGATTGTCTAAGATGTCTAGAAAGTTTATTCAGATCAGCTTATTTTCCCAGTTGTTTAATTTCAGGTTTTAGCAATTAATTTGCAAAAGGCATCGATCCTTTCTTTCCTAATTGCTGCAAGTGTATTTGGATGGTCAATTAAGCAAGTTATAAATGTCATTCAGGTTCGTACATAACAATTAATATGCTTATGCTATTTTTGATAGCGGTGAGGTATGATATACAATTGGCTTTTGACTGCCTCCCCCTCCCTAAAAGCAAGAGGAAGGGGAAAAACAAAAGCAATGGCATATATCAGAAGATTTGAACCTTCCAAAACAATCAATACATTTGTTTTGGTTTAACTATCATAAGTAATCATTTTTCTCTTTGCAAGTCATTACAAAACTTTATGAACCTTTCTCTATTGATTACACTCGGAAGTGAGAAAGAAGTATTGTGCTTTGAAGTCATATCTAGGATTGACACTTAGGCAATATAATTGTCGATTTAGATTCAGCTCATTCCGAAACTAGCAAGTTATGCTGTTCCTCAGTTTACTCTTGCTTCAGGTTGGACATGTTAACTCCTTTACGTGAGTCAGTAACTCTATATAATGACTTGATAATTGATCTAAATACTTTTTCCCCTTAAAATCTGGTCATATAAAGTGTTGGAAATAATTATTTTCCTCAGTTTACAATATAGTCATAGAATTGATAATTGCTTGAGGTTGGACATATTAACTCTATAACGTGAGTCAGTAACTTTATAAAATGACTTGATAATTGATCTAAATAATTTTTTCCATTGCAATCTAGTCATACAAAGTGTTGGAAATAATTAAGTAATTATTTTACTTTGCTGTGTATGCTATGTTTTTGACTTGTTATTTAGTTATTCATTAGTTTGGATCTTGCATTTTGATTGGTCTTAATATCCTTCTCATTTCAGATGAAGACAGCGGCAGATGTGTGTGTGCTTAATGACATTGATAAAAAACAGAAGCAATGATGTTTCTTCCATGACCATGTATCTTTTGCCTTTGGATTTTAGTATCAAGTTTTGAGCTCTAACACTAACACTAGTACACAATCAGCCATCCTAATTGGCAATTGAGCTATGTTTGGTATATAACTGAACAAAAATTAGATTATGATTATATTTATCAAGACTATAATCTGTTATGATTATAATCTATTTACATTTGAGTACCTTAGCTGAAAAGTGAATTTAAGTTAATATGTATTGTTTGGATTGTGTGCTAATGAAAGTAAAGTTGAATGAGAAACAATAATCTAGAAATCAAAAAGCAATAGCTCAAAATTGGAGCTTAAGTTTTAGTTATTTTTTTCCTTCCAAAAATAAAGTTTCTTTTTATAATTTTGTTTTGATGCGAAACATCTTGATTTATAAAATAGATAATTTTTTATAAAAATAAGCTAAAATTTTAATCTTTAACCTCAAAATTGAGCATTCGTAACACATTCACTAAGGTTCTATTCGTAACCTCAATAGCTGCACCATTCGTAACACATTAGTTCTACGAATCTTGTTTTTTCACATTGGTTCTATGAATCTTGTTTTTTTGAGGAATTATACTCACCATCCCTAAGGTTTACATTAATGATATAGATACGTTTTCTAGTTTGAGAAATAATACTTTCCTTCTCTCCTTAGTAATCATCAGTACACTTAAACTTCTTCCTTGTAATAGATGGTTAATTTACTAGCGAAAATGGTATGCTTAGAATTAATAAACACGTTTCAAATATATTTGGTGCTTTTTTTCATTACAAAAATATGATAAAATTAACTTTTTTTTTTACAAGAAAACGTAGTAATTTTTTATGATAATATTTTTTTACCAAAACATATATTCTTGTATACAAATTTTATCCAAATGATTTTAAAATAATGAAAAAAATATAGCATCGTTATTGATACATGAACTTTACATAAAGATTGAACTTGTTATATATATATATATATATATATATATCCAAATGATTTTAAAATAATGCAAAAGACATAACATCATTATTGATACATGAACTTTACATAATAAATATTGAACTTGTTATATGTAATATCCCTCACTTTTGCAAAAAGAATAAATAATAATTTATTATTGAAAATTATTTTAAGGGAAGTATTTGGGAAATAAATCAAAAGGTACACATTTTGGAAATGAAATAGTATTGGGCAAGAAAGATTTAAATAGAAAATCAGAGTAAAGTTTATCCTTGTACCAGGAGATAAATTATCCCCTCAGACCACTTAAACCGTGACACCTGTATTTTTTTTTTCTCTTAAAAATTCAAAAAGGCATACTTCTCCTTCCTTTGGTTCAACAACTTAGCAAATCCGCTGAAGTTGCTTGGCCCTCCAGCCACCACCATCGGTCCAACATTGCGCCACCAACTTGTCATAATCCCAAAATACTTATCCTTCTCATTCTTCTACTCATTTTGAAATTTGAATTTCAAATCATATTCATCAATTCTTCTACTGGCCACTGGCAGACACGTTTTTTCTCTTGCTTGTTGCTCTACTCATATTCATTCTCTCTCCCTGTTACTCACTTTCTCATTCTTCTATTCAGTTTCTCCTTTCTCTGCTTATTACTGAGTTTCTCTGCTTGTTACTGAGTTTCTTCTTTCTCATTCTTTCATCTTCCCAGCATCGTGGTTTCATGCTTTCATCCTTTCTCTACAGCAGTCATCAATGTTTCATTCTCAAGCTTTCTTTAGTTTCTGCATTTTTTTCAATTTTTTTGCTTATAATTGTAGAATGTTGCAAGTTATTGGTTAATAGCTTTAGGTTTTTGTTGTTTAGGGTTGTTTATTGCAAGTTTTGTTTGTGTTTATAAATGATTTATATGTTTGAGTAGGTAAAAATGGTGTCTGTTATTTCGTTGTCATTGTTTAGGGATCCCTCGCTTAGGGCTAAGCGAGAGTGTTATTTTTCCAGAAAAATAACATCCTCGCTGAGGGTGCAGCGAGAGCATGAATTTGTTCTCTCAAATAATTATTTTTTTTAATTATTTAATTTTTTAAATTATAATAATATTTATAAAAATAATTATTTAAAGTATTATATGTAACACCCCTAATTTTTGTCTCCCAAATAACCGAGAAATTAGTTATAACAATTATTTTATAATTGATTAATATTAGTTTTGAAGGTTTTAATTTTTGTACATTACGTGTTTTGTATATATAAAAATATGAGATATATTTTTATATGGTTATTTTGTACAAAAATGTGAATATTGTAATTTAGTCCTTGGGTTGGGACCTAATTGCAATATTAAAAAGGTTTTTGAAGAAAGAGTAATTAAATTATTAATTTTTGAAGTATGTAACCGGTTAGAAGGGCTCTGTAACCGGTTACACGATGAACCCAGAAACTGGATTAGTGCGTTTTGATGAGTAATCACTTGATTAATCCATGGAATCGCCACGAAACCAGCCTCAGATTAATGGAGAACACGCGTCGGTATGCATGTCACTCTAATTCCTCTATAAAAGGTTGGGTTGTTGAAGAAATTGGGGTTGATTTCTCTGAATTTGGGTTGAGAGGCTTGATTAGGGTTTCTGATTCGTTTGGCTAAATTCTTCTTCATGAAAGTGAGTTAGGGTTTGAGTGATACACTAATGGAAAGCTTGAATCAAGGGCTTTTCATTGATATAAGATTTGTGAGCTGAGAGTTCTTGTGTGAGGAGGAATCAATCCAAGAAGTTGAAGCTGCCAACACTGTCTCTGTGTTCGTGGAGCTTTCTTTGAGCTTCAATTTAGGTAAGCTCAAGCACTCTTTGAATCTCAAACCACTTTGATTTTCTAGTGCATGTTACCTAGAGCAAATCCTAATTGTTTTCCCTAATTTCTTTGGTCAATCTCTATGTCAAAATCCCGGGTGTTTGAACCCTGTTGCTGAAAACCGTGGCTAAGGGCAGATCTGAGGATTCTTGTGAAATCTGTGAATTTTTCTTCAATCTCAGTGTATTGACTCATCAAACACTATCCTAAGGTATGGGAGAAGTTTACCTTATACTAGATTGAGACTAAAATCAAGTGTTTTAGGATTTGAGTCAACAAGGACTCAAAAGGGCATTATGTGTAAAGGTCAAAAAGGCTTGGAGGCCAATTTATAGCTCAATTCTGTTTTGAGCAGTTTTGATTTGATGCATGCAAGTAATTTTGATGCTTGAATCATGTTCTAAGTGCTTTTCATGAGTTGTGTGGTATTAAATTGTGTTTATGTGGGTTTTTATGCAATGTAATACTCTAAATTGAATGCATGCAAATGAAATATGTTCCTGTGGTTGAACATGTTTAAATTAAGGTACGTGAACTCTATTGAGTGTTGAAATTGGTTAGATTTGAGTATTAAAAAGAATGGTATGTAAAACCTCATTTTTCAGTGTACAGACAGCATAATCTAACCGGTTATTCGATATTTGTAACAGGTTATATACTGTGAAATTTCAAAGAAAATGAATTTCTGAAATTGGTCCTGTGTTCTTACCATTTTTACTCAAATCTATACTCTAATTTCACTTGAATTCAATCTGAAAATATGTTGATAATTACTGTTAGTTTCAGATTGCTATTGAGGAGTTAATACCTTAATGTTTTGAGATAATTTCAAGAGGAAATTATGCTCCATTGGAAATGAATTGTGATTTAGACTTTTGAATGATGAGATCAGTGGAATTTGAGGTATACCAATTGAGGAAATCGCAATTGGTGGTTGGAGAGACTTAGGAACCCTAGGAATACACCTAGAAGGGGGGGTTGAATAGGTGTTGAAGCTACCTTGAAAGATTTTCGAACGAAACAAATCGAAACAATCAAAACAAATGATTTTTGCAAATTCTACAGTACTTAATCGATTAACCTGCAATTTACTCGAGTAGTACTCGATTAAACTTGAACTTAATCGATTAAATATGACAGAAACAGAAAAATCAATTTTTCATTCGAATACGAAAATCAATCAATTCATATGCAAGATCAGAGATTCAGCGGAAATGATTAACACCTATATTCTTATTGATTAACCTAGTTATGAAAATGATTTTCCCTTTATCAATTTGAACAATTAAAGATTCAATTCAATCAATTATGAAAATCAATCTTTCTAGGTTTTCAACCAAGAACGCAATCAAATGACTTGAATATAAAGAGTAAGGGTTTAGAGATACGACACAGTGATTTATCCTGGTTCACTTTCATCCACTTGAAAGCTACATCCAGTCCCCTCTTCAACCAAGAGAGATTCTTCACTATGAGGAATTAGAGTTCTCAAATTACAAGTGATTGCCTCACAAGACTCCCTTCTTGCTAGCCTACAAGAGATAACCGACACCCTTGCCTTGTAATCCTATTGATCTTCTCTCTAATCTAACCTCTACCCCTTGTTGATAATCGACACAACAAGTCTTCAATTGCTTGATGATAATCCACACACCAAGGCTTCACTTGCTTGATTCACAACCAAGACTTCTTCTTCTTCTTCAATAAGAATGCACTTGCTTGATGATAAAATCGACACACCAAGACTTCTTGTTTGTTGTAGTGGCTTGCCTTCTTGCAAAGATTACAACACAATAGAAAACACAAAACAATCCTATGAATCTCAATCAAGAGTTATGACAATTCACCATAAGAGATTCAAAGGTTCTTGATCAAAGAATATGAAAATATGAGAACTTTGATCTTTAGAAATTGAGAGAGAATAGAGTGGCTTGATTCTTTGTAAAATTTGTATGAAATGATTCTAACTGATCACAAATAATAGGAAAAGGTTTATAAAGAATACCCAAAAATTGTAGCACTTGAAAACTGATTTTGAGAAGTGAAAAACGTATTTTAAAAATCAGTTCAGCAGTACTTAATCGATTAAGCAAGTCGTGTACTCGAGTAGTACTCGATTAAGTTATCACTTAATCGATTAAGTTGGTACTGTACATGTTCAAAACTTGTTTTCTCAAAATCCAACCTTTCCTTTAAAACCTTTAAGCCACCTATTGATTCTAGGTTAAGTGAAAACTCAAATTATGATTTAATCATGACTTATGAATGAGATTCACTACCCTCTATAATAATCTACCCAAATAAAAAACCTATGAAGCTTGAGAGGCAAAAGATAAAAGAAATACAAATACACTCAAACTTAGGTCTTCATGAGCTTGCTTTCTCTCTTCTTCATTTGATGTTTGTTGTTGCTTGTTGAGCTTGAAACTTGATCAACACATGTAGTTTTGTTCAAAAACACTTTGTCATTATCAAAATATTCATCATGTTCATCATGGAACTAACAATCTCCCCCTTTTTGAAAATGACAACCCATATGTTTTGAAATCGCTTGAAGTTGTTGATGCTTGAAACATTTGATCACTTGAGAAGACTCTTTTTCCCCCTTAATCAATGCTATAACACTTGAATCCAATTGAGATAGAAGCTTGATTCTCCCCCTATCTTAAACAACTTAGCTCAACCTACATAAAAACAACAAAACAACCTTTCTCCAAATATAATATCATATTTCTCCCATGTTTTAAAAACATACCATTTCTCCCCATGTTTTGAAAACATATTTCTCCCCATTTGAGAAACATTTCATTTAATTCAAAACATCATATTTCTCCCCCTTTGGCATTATCAAAAAGTAATATATACCAATTGAAATATAACATCTAAGCCAAGGTAAGAAATCAATGATCATTTCTTCACAACATTGATACCAATTGAACAAATACAATAGAGCTTTACTTTGAAATGTGATATCAATTGGTAAGAAAATATAACAATGAAATATAACCAATTGAAAACTAAAAAGATCATAATATCACTTAACAAAGAAGATATCAATGTAAAGAAGAATCAATAATCACAAAAACATGATAATCAACTAATAATCTCTCAATGATACAAATTGAATTAACTAAACATTTAGAAAAGTAATATCAATTGAGAAGATACCAATTAAGATAATATATCAATATCAAATATTACCACTTTGTAGGACATTCACTTGAGATGCAAGTGTGATACCAATTGAAGATGTGAATATAGACATTCATAGTTGAGACCAATTGAGAACATGTGTCATTCATTTGCATCTTCAATCAAACCTACAAAACAATCATGCTTTGCTTTTTGGTATCCAAATGGTTTTGGATCCATTTTTGTTAGTGTAGGGACTTTCACCCTTTTTCATCCAAACAAAATTTCCTTTAGATATACCATGCACTTTAACATAACACACATTTGAAGTATGTCCATGAGTACCACAATAGAAACATGTTGGAGGATTTGAAAAATCAACTTTAGAAAAATCAACAACATTTCTATGAGATTTACTCTTAGCATTAGTATAACCCAAACCAAACTTGTTTGAATTTTCTCTTTGAAAATTTAACAATGTGCGCAATCTAATATCACCACTTGAGAAACTTGCAAGCTTATTTTTCAAAATAGCATTTTCATCCTTGAGCAACTTGCAATTCTCACAATCAACCACAATATTCAATCTACTAGCACAATCACAAGAAGAACTAGCATATATAAGATCAAGAGTTTCATTTTCAAGATTAAGCTCATCAACTTGTTTTTGAAGTTCTAAAATCTCTTTTTGATGTTTCAAAATGAGCTTCTTTCTTTCAATGTTTTTCAAAGCTAGTTTTTCAAGTTGTTCATACATTTCTTCATAAGCATTATGTAACAATTCATATTTAGAAGAAATTTCGGATTTAGATTCACTTACATTGCTATCCTCGCTTTGATAACTTGATTCATCATTTGAACTTTGTTCTTCATCATCTACTAGAGTTATCAAGTTGAGACAAGCAACTTCTTCATCATCCGAAGAACTATTTGATGTGCTTTTCTTGTTATCTTCATCACTATCCCAAACTATGTATGCTCTTTTAGATTTAGAATTTTTCTTGTCTTTCTCCTTCTTCTTGAGATACCTAGAGCATGAATACTTGAGATGACCGGGTTTTCCACATTCATGGCAAACTACACCTTCTTTTGATGTCTTGGTCTTGTAGTGTGGGGAATCCTTCTCTTTACTTTTGTCCTTGTTCAACCTTCCTTTTCTCCTTAGAAACTTGTCAAACTCTTTTAACAAAAGTTTCATATCTTTTTCATCAACATCGGAATCGGAATCTTCACTATCATCATCATCGGAACTATCTTTCTTTTTATATGCACTTTTGACTCTAAGAGCAAGTCCTTTCCTTGATTTGTTCTTATCCGACTCTTCATTGATACTTAATCGTCCAAGCTCCATTTCATGTTCTTGAAGCTTTCCGAAAAGTGTTGCTAGATCCATAGCATCCAAATTCTTAGATTCAACAATAGCCGTTACTTTTGGTTGCCAATTCCTGTCTAAACATCTCAACACTTTGTTAGAAAGTTCACCTTGTAGAAAAGTTTTACCAAGAGCAAGTAAATGATTTATAATATGAGTAAAACGCTTTTGCATATCATTAATAGATTCATTTGGAAGCATATGAAACAATTCATAATCACGCATTAAAGCATTCAATCTAGCTCTCCTAACCTCACTAGTTCCTTCATGAGTCACTTGTAAAGTGTCCCACATTTCCTTAGCACTAGAACATTGAGAAACTCTAAAGAACTCGTCATAGGATAAAGCGGATGTGATGATATTCTTTGCTTTATAATCATATTGTACTTTCTTTCTATCATCATCTTTCCACTTATCCTCGGGGATCAATTGTTCTACACCTTCAACTAAACTAGAGGGGATATGAGGACCTTTTTCAACTACTTTCCAAATTTCACTATCTATGGCTTGGATAAAGATTTTCATTCTAACTTTCCAATATGCATAGCCTTCTCCGGTAAATAATGGAGGACGACTTATTGAAGCACCTTCACCACCAAAGGAATTCGTAGAACCCATTGCGATTTTCTTAAAGGATCTTTACGAAAAAGCTCTTATGCTCGTGTCTTTCGACCGAGCTCTGATACCAATTGAGGAAATCGCAATTGGTGGTTGGAGAGACTTAGGAACCCTAGGAATACACCTAGAAGGGGGGGTTGAATAGGTGTTGAAGCTACCTTGAAAGATTTTCGAACGAAACAAATCGAAACAATCAAAACAAATGATTTTTGCAAATTCTACAGTACTTAATCGATTAACCTGCAATTTACTCGAGTAGTACTCGATTAAACTTGAACTTAATCGATTAAATATGACAGAAACAGAAAAATCAATTTTTCATTCGAATACGAAAATCAATCAATTCACATGCAAGATCAGAGATTCAGCGGAAATGATTAACACCTATATTCTTATTGATTAACCTAGTTATGAAAATGATTTTCCCTTTATCAATTTGAACAATTAAAGATTCAATTCAATCAATTATGAAAATCAATCTTTCTAGGTTTTCAACCAAGAACGCAATCAAATGACTTGAATATAAAGAGTAAGGGTTTAGAGATACGACACAGTGATTTATCCTGGTTCACTTTCATCCACTTGAAAGCTACATCCAGTCCCCTCTTCAACCAAGAGAGATTCTTCACTATGAGGAATTAGAGTTCTCAAATTACAAGTGATTGCCTCACAAGACTCCCTTCTTGCTAGCCTACAAGAGATAACCGACACCCTTGCCTTGTAATCCTATTGATCTTCTCTCTAATCTAACCTCTACCCCTTGTTGATAATCGACACAACAAGTCTTCAATTGCTTGATGATAATCCACACACCAAGGCTTCACTTGCTTGATTCACAACCAAGACTTCTTCTTCTTCTTCAATAAGAATGCACTTGCTTGATGATAAAATCGACACACCAAGACTTCTTGTTTGTTGTAGTGGCTTGCCTTCTTGCAAAGATTACAACACAATAGAAAACACAAAACAATCCTATGAATCTCAATCAAGAGTTATGACAATTCACCATAAGAGATTCAAAGGTTCTTGATCAAAGAATATGAAAATATGAGAACTTTGATCTTTAGAAATTGAGAGAGAATAGAGTGGCTTGATTCTTTGTAAAATTTGTATGAAATGATTCTAACTGATCACAAATAATAGGAAAAGGTTTATAAAGAATACCCAAAAATTGTAGCACTTGAAAACTGATTTTGAGAAGTGAAAAACGTATTTTAAAAATCAGTTCAGCAGTACTTAATCGATTAAGCAAGTCGTGTACTCGAGTAGTACTCGATTAAGTTATCACTTAATCGATTAAGTTGGTACTGTACATGTTCAAAACTTGTTTTCTCAAAATCCAACCTTTCCTTTAAAACCTTTAAGCCACCTATTGATTCTAGGTTAAGTGAAAACTCAAATTATGATTTAATCATGACTTATGAATGAGATTCACTACCCTCTATAATAATCTACCCAAATAAAAAACCTATGAAGCTTGAGAGGCAAAAGATAAAAGAAATACAAATACACTCAAACTTAGGTCTTCATGAGCTTGCTTTCTCTCTTCTTCATTTGATGTTTGTTGTTGCTTGTTGAGCTTGAAACTTGATCAACACATGTAGTTTTGTTCAAAAACACTTTGTCATTATCAAAATATTCATCATGTTCATCATGGAACTAACATATGACAATGCTGAAAGCTTGTTTATGGATTGGGTAGAGAATTCAAGAAAAAGGGTTTTCTGAATTGCAATGGTTAGTAAGTTCAGGTCTGTAATTCTAACCGGTTATCTGAGACTGTAACCGGTTAGTACCTGAAACTGAAAAATAAAAGTTGAGTCTTTTAAAGGAAAAATTTGATACCATTGGTTGAGATTTCCCAATCCAAGTTTAATGACATGTTTTTAAGTAAATTCATGGATGAATTTTGGTGCCAAAGGTTATACCTCAAATTAATCATTCAAAAGAGAAATTGAGATATCTCTAAATCACAATAATTAAATTAAATTAAAGATAAAAACCAACCTTAATGATTTTGCATTCATGCATAGAGAATGGAAGATGGGTTGGTAGGAAACGATTATCATATTCTGGGAATATGAGGAGGGTACTCCGGGAGTACCAAATTTTGTAACTTACTTGATGACACATTCTGGGAATGTGGCCAGTGTCTGGGACCTGGTTTCTTTGATACGTTTTGGGAACGTATGTTAGTGTTCTGGGAACACATTAATGTGCAACCTACTTGATGACACATTCTGGGAATGTGGCCAGTGTCTGGGACATGGTTTTGTTGATACGTTTTGGGAACGTGATGCACACTCTGGGAGTGGTGCTTGTTGATATTCCAAGTATGGTTTGCTACACGTTCTGGGAACGTGATACACACTCTGGGAACGTGATACACACTCTGGGAGTGATGTTTGTTTTCCAAGTATGGTTTGCCATCGTTCTGGGAACATATGGTAGTGTTCCGGGAACACACTGGTGTATTGGATGGACGTCCAAGATGGACTTATAGTAGAGGCCTCAGTTGTGGATAGAAATCATGCATCATGTCACCTGCATTATAAGAGATATAATGTTGAAAATTGGTGTTGTAACATCCCCATTTTTAATTCTAAACGTAATAAGAATAATAAAAGGAAAAATAGCGCTGACTAATTGATTTGTGATATGGCTAAATGATTAATTCAATTAAAATGTTAAAAATAATTATACTATTTGAAAAGCATACTTTCTATGCTTTAATATATTTTGACAATTTAAAGGTTGAACTTGTTTTAAAAATTTTAAGATTCTTAATATAATTTTATATAAGTACTTACTGTTGGAAACCAACAAGCGGGCTAAGCAAATACTAGAGGGGGGGTGAATAGTATTTTGAAGCACTAATACCAAATATTTCGATTGATAATTGAAGAATGGAGCTTAGATTGAATTTTCTGGAATCAGAAGCAAAAGACTCGAGTCTTTTGTGAAATACTCGAGTTTTTCAGGATGAACAACTCGAGTCTTTTCTGAAATACTCGAGTTTTTACTATCAGATAGCAGAAAAACCAGAAACGAAAATTCACCAATTTAACTCAAATCAATTCAATAATAAACAGGAACTTATCCAACAGAATAGCAAGTAATCTAAATAACTTTTAACACAAAGATTCCTTGAACTTGCTACCTAATTGTATAAATCCTAATTGATTGAAATGACTTAAGTCTATTGAGCTAGAAAGTAGATTAAAAGCAATAAACCAACACTCAAGCAATTTTATCCTGGTTCACTCCAACAATGAGCTACATCCAGTCCTCCTAATCACTTAGGAGTTTCTACTAATAATCAAATTGTTAGAAATTACAAAGGATTGCTTGAGAATGGCCTCACTCAACCTAACCCTTTCAAGAGTGTACCAAACTCTTGATTTCTACCCCAATTTGATTCCGGTGATTGAAGAACTCTTCACAAAGCTTCCTTGAACTCCCTTCAAGAAACTCCACCGGGCTAGGAACCTCCTAGTCTTGTGCTTGAGAACCTCTCAAGACTTCCAACACCCTAAGCCACTTAGGGTTTGCTTGGGAACAATCCAAGACTTTGAATAATCAAGCTTTTTGTATGTGTATTACTAATCTCACAATGGATTAGCACAAATAAGCACAGCTCAATGTAAGAATTGAGGCCTAAAACTCAACTTGGAATAAAATGACAATATGATTGAGAAGTTGAGCTTTTTGGGAATTAACACTTGAGAAAAGGAAATTATGAAAGCTTGTGATCAATAATGTGTTGTTGTCTTGTTTGTTCTTGCACAAATTCAAAGAGCAATTTTACAATAAAGTTCAGAATACTCTCTTAGGGTTGGATGAGACTCAAATGCCCTCAATTGGGTTTTTGAGTTTCTCCAACGTTCATTTTTGCTGACTGGACAAAAATACTCGAGTCTTTTGGTAAAAACTCGAGTCTTTTTGGTCGGTCACGAGTGAATTGGTGCACGAACAAGACCAACGGTCATAATTGCTGACCTGGCACAAATACTCGAGTTTTTCTACAAATACTCGAGTGTATACTCGAGTCTTTTTCAAAATACTCGAGTATTTTGATCAGATATGGGAAAAATTATTTTTCAATTTTATTTTTCCTCTCAAGTATTAATTTTTGGTCAATCTCAACTTAATAAACATATAAAAATTTATTCCTAGAAGAGACTAACTATTTCTACACACTCTCAACCACTCTCAACATAAATTTGAAATTTACAATTAATATTTGATTGAGAATGATTGGGCACTTGTCTTCTTTTCTTGACTTCTTGTTGATGTTGATGTTGCAATATCTTCAAGGCATGATTTGTTAATTATTTTGTCATCATCAAAACATAATCCACATAATTAGGAGCATTGAATTCACAATCTCCCCCTTTTTGGTGATGACAAAATAATTAACACTTGATCCATTTGTTAAGCTTGATCCACTTGGAGATGCAACTCCCCCTCACTATATGATACTTTTCACCTATCTAAAAATTCAGCTTGAGCAAGATGTTATGACAATTTAATTTTAGCACCAAGCCTATGGTATTAGAGAATTTAACAATTATCAGAGTATATACCATAATTAGAGATTTTAGGTGCAACAATATCAAGACAAGACAAGTGTAATATCTCTCCCCCTTTTTGTCATACGCCAAAAAGATGTAACAATTTAGAAAAAGATCAAGGGAGGAGAGGTGCATAATCGGAAAACCCCATAACCAACTATGCAAATAAAACGGAGATATAATAACGATAAAGAGCTCCCCCTGAAGCTTTGCACAAACATCATAATGAAGACCAAATTCATTAACATAAAAACATCATAAATGGTCCAAATCAAAGGTGCAATAAGAAACCCAAAGTCTCAAAACACCAAGTTCTCAAAATACAGAAAATGTAACAAAGACCAATATGATAAAAACAGAATGAAAACTAAGATAAAATCCAAAGGTCAACATCATCAAAACATCGAAGGAGCTGGAGCATCTGGAGGAGGATAAAACTGAGAGAAGAGTTTAGAGGATGAAAAACTAGTAAGATTTGACAAAACTTTGAGGAAAATCTGAGTTTTGAGGAGAGAGATATGAGAAAACCGAGAGAGAAGAGGGTCGCAAAAAAAACTTGAGTCTGAGAGTATATATAAACAGTTCAAAATATATTCGAGTCGGTCGTGACTCAGCCCAGATTTCCCCAGAAAAGTCGAGTAAAAATTGAAAAACTCGACTTTGGTCCGAAAGTTCAAATTTCAGGAAAACTCAAAATACTCGAGTTTTTTGGAAAATACTCGAGTTTGGTCTGAAAGTTCAAAAATTGGGGGTTTCGAAAGACTCGAAACACTCGAGTATTTTAATAAAGACTCGAGTGTTTTTAGAAACACTCGAGTATTTTTATCAGACCCTGATTAAAAACTTTTTCAATTTAAAACTGATTTAATTTTGAATTAAAATACTCGAGTGTTTTTGGAAAAACTCGAGTATTTTGACAGAACAGAAAGTAAAAACTCAGTTTTAAAAGACCAAACACAAATCAAACACAAATGCTTCACTACCAACTTGGAATACAGTACAGAATCACACACAATTAACATATACAATTTCAAATATCATCAAGGACAATTTAACTAAGAATCAATAACACATTAGAGTAAGACTAATATGGTGATTTTCCAAAAATGACACACAATGCAATTAGCCTATATTAGCTTCATCTAAAATACCAAGTTCTCTCCTACTATGATAAAAGGTGTCCCTTGGTAGAGGTTTTGTAAAAATGTCGGCTAATTGATTTGTGGTACTAACAAATTCAATTGTGCAATCACCCTTTTGTACATGATCTCTTAAAAAATGATGTCTTATTTCAATGTGTTTAGTTCTTGAGTGATACACCGGATTCTTAGTCAAATTGATTGCACTCGTGTTATCGCATCTAATCGGAATATTTTCAAGTTTCAAACCAAAATCCGATAATTGTTGTTTCATCCATAACAGTTGAGCACAACAACTACCGGCTGCGATATATTCCGCTTCGGCGGTAGAAAGAGCGACACAAACTTGCTTTTTAGAAAACCATGACACCAATGAACTTCCCAAGAAATGGCAAGCACCACTGGTGCTTTTGCGATCAAGCTTGCATCCCGCGAAGTCGGAATCCGAGTAACCAACTAAACTAAGATTGGCATCAGCAGGATACCATAAACCAGTGTTAATTGTTCCTTTTAGATACTTAAATATTTGTTTAACTGCGGATAGGTGAGATTCTTTAGGATTAGCTTGAAATCTAGCACACATGCATACACTAAACATAATATCCGGTCTAGATGCAGTGAGATATAGGAGACTACCTATCATACCCCTATACTTACTAACATCAACCGGTGTACCTTGTTCATCCTTGTCTAGGTAGCATGATGTGCTCATTGGAGTGTAGGCTTCCTTGCACTTGTCCAATCCGAATTTCTCAAGGAGCTCTTTGCAATATTTCCCTTGATGCACAAATATCCCCTCCTTGACTTGCTTTATTTGTAAGCCTAGGAAGAACTTGAGTTCTCCCATCATTGACATTTCAAATTCCTTTTTCATCAAATTTGAAAACTTTCTACAAAGAGACACGTTAGTAGCACCGAAAATGATATCATCAACATAGATTTGTACTAACAAAATGTCATCCTTGGTTTTATAAATAAATAATGTATTATCAACCTTCCCTCTTTGAAACTTGTTTTCTAATAGAAAGGAACTCAATCGATCATACCAAACTCTAGGAGCTTGTTTCAATCCATAGAGTGCCTTTTTCAATTTATAAACATGGTTTGGAAATTCACTATTTTCAAAACCGGGGGGTTGTTTGACATACACTTCTTCATTTATAAACCCATTCAAGAAAGCACTTTTAACATCCATTTGATATAAAGTGAATTTCATGATTGAAGCATAAGCAAGTAAAATTCGGATTGCTTCAAGACGTGCAACCGGAGCAAAGGTCTCATCATAATCGATACCTTCCTCTTGGTTGTACCCTTGAGCTACTAGTCTAGCTTTGTTTCTTATAATCAACCCGGATTCATCAAGTTTGTTTCTATAAATCCATTTAGTACCAATTATGGTATGATCATCGGGTTTAGGGACTAGATCCCAAACTTCATTTCTTTCAAATTGGTTTAATTCTTCTTGCATAGCAAGAACCCAATGATCATCCTCAATGGCCTTTTTAATTGAATCGGGTTCAATTTGAGAAACAAATGAGACATAGTGGCAAATGTTTTGAATAGACCTACGAGTAAGTACTCCCTTTGACATATCTCCTATGACTTTGTCTATAGGATGAGCCTTGACCGATTTCCAAGTTGGAGGAAGTTCTTCCCTTACTTCTCCTTCATCAACTTTTGATTTCTCTCTCTCTTTTTCTTCTTTTGAAAAGTCAATGCCATCTTCACTAGCATCACATAAAACACTATCTTCTTTTGAAGACTCATTAAAAACCACATGAATTGATTCCTCAATAGTTAAAGTTCTTTTATTGAAAATTCTATAAGCTTTACTATGAGAAGAATAGCCTAAAAATATGCCTTCATCGGATTTGGAATCAAACTTGCCAAGGTGTTCTTTTCCATTATTTAAAACAAAAACTTGGCATCCGAAGACATGAAAATGAGATATATTTGGCTTTCTTCCCTTGTAAAGTTCATAGGGGGTTTTATCCAAAGAGGGCCTTATCAAAATACGATTTAAAACATAACAAGCCGTATTGACGGCATCGGCCCAAAAATATTGAGGTACTTGAGAATCATTTAACATGGTTCTAGCAAGTTCCTCTAGCACCCTATTTTTCCGCTCTACCACTCCGTTTTGTTCCGGAGTCCTTGGTGCGGAGAATTGATGCTCAATACCATTTTTAGCACAAAATCTATCAAATTTGTGGTTTTCGAATTCACCACCATGATCGGTACGAATAATAATTACTTTTTGATTCACTTGGTTTTGCAAAAGTTTGACATGATGTTTAAAAGATTTGTAGGTCTCACTCTTAGTAGTTAAAAATAAAGTCCAAGTAAACCTAGAGAAGTCATCAACAATCACCAATGCATAATAGTTGCCACCAAAGCTTTTTACTTGTGATGGTCCAAACAAGTCCATATGAAGCATTTCTAATGGCCTTGATGTGGACATCACCATTTTTGATCCAAAGGTGTTTTTAGTTTGTTTACATTTCTTGCAAGGGGAACAAACACCTTCAATAGAAAAATTTAGCTTTGGTAAACCAACTACTAGATCTTTAGATTGTATTTTCTTCAATTGGTTTACATTAATATGAGCGGTCCTACGATGCCATAACCAAGTGTCATTTTCTTTGCTCACTAAACAAGTAGAGACCAAAGAAGTGACTTTGTTCAAATCAACTAAGTAAGTATTATTTGACCTTCTACCAACAAATTTGATTGATTCATCTTTGTCACTTTTAATGAGGCAACGGGTAGAGGTAAAAACTACATGATTACCAACATCACATAATTGGCTTATGCTCAAGAGATTATGTTCTAATCCTTGAACATAGAGCACATTATCAATAATCAAGTTTGAAGAGTTTCCGATTTTACCAATACCAAGGATTTTGCCTTTGTTGTTGTCCCCATAAGTGACATAACCCTTTTCCTTTGGAGTAAGCTCAATGAAGTGCCGCTTATCTCCCGTCATGTGCTTCGAACATCCACTATCAAGATACCACAATTGTTTTCCCGTTCGAAGACACACCTACAAAATGAAATCACTTTTTCACTTTGGGTACCCAAACAATGTTGGGTCCCTTAGGGTTAGTGTTGGGACTTTCTCCCTTCTTAATCCACATATAAGTGCCCTTATTCATTTCAAACTTCTTAATATGGCACTCAATGTTGATATGTCCAACTTTTCCACAATAAGTACAAGTTGGTCTCTTTGATGAGTTTTTCTTAGAAAATGTTCCAACCACTTTGTACTTTTTGTCCTTTTTATGAACATATCCTAAACCGGTTTTGTTGTGATTATGTCTTTGAGAGTTCAACAACCGGTTGAGGTTTCTATCACTATGTGAGATTGTGAGTTTGTTTTTCAACTCTTTCACTTCTTTTTCAAGTTCATCACATCTCTCACATGAAGTGATAATTTCCTCATGATTTGCACAATCACTTTGATGACTAGAATTAATAAGTTCCAAGGATTCATTTTGAAGTTTCAACTCATTTATAGATTTTTGCAATTCATCAATTTCATGTTGAAACTCCAAAATTTTCTTTCCTTTTTCCTTATTAATTTTAGCAAGCCTTTTAAATTGAATTAACATTTCATTGTAAGCTTCTTGCAAATCATCATATGAAATGGAGTTTGAAGATGAACAAGAAGAGCTAGAGGTTACCTCATCATCACTTTCACTCATGCCATGATTAGCTCTTGATGAGGACTCATGATTGTTCTTGGCCATGAGACAAAGGTTTGCATTTTCATCACCGGAGCTACTTGAAGATGATTCATTGCTCTTCTCCGGTGCATCCCAAACAATGTATGCACGCTTCCCTTTGGTCTCTTGGGTCTTCTTGTCATTCTTCTTCAAGAATGTGGCACATTCCATTCTTATGTGACCAACCCCACCACATTCATGACACTTAACTCCATCGTTGGTACTCTTTTCTCTTTGTTTGGAGTCTTTGGTTCTCTTGAAATTGGATGAAGATCCACCTTTCTTCCCTTTGAAGAATTTGTTGAATCTTTTCACAAACATCCCAAATTCTTCTTGATTTGGTTCACCATCGGAATCTCCACTTGTAGAGCATTCTTCAACTTCTTTTGTAGCTTTGGTTGAAGCTTTGAGTGCTATGCTCTTTTTCTTTTTGTCCGATTCCTCATGCATCCCAAGTCTTGTAAGCTCCATCTCATGCTCTTGGAGTTTGCCAAACAAAGTGGCTAAGTCCATGCTATTTATGTCTCTTGATTCCTTGATGGCGGTTACCTTGGGTTGCCAACTCCTATCAAGACATCTTAGAATTTTGTTAGTAGTTTCACCATTGCGAAATACTTTTCCCAAGGAAATCAAATGATTAACAATGTGAGAGAATCGCTTTTGCAAGTCACTAATGGTTTCATTTGGCAACATGTGGAACAATTCATATTCGTGAGTTAGAGAATTCAATCTTGCATCTCTAACCTCACTTGTTCCCTCATGTGTGACTTGCAAAGTATCCCACATTTCTTTTGCCGATTTACATTGGGAAACTCTATAAAATTCATCATGGGATAGAGCCGAAAAGATGATGTTTTTAGCTTTTAAATCAAATGAGACTTTTCTCTTTTCATCATCATTCCAACTACTCCTTGGAATTTCAAAAATTTCATCATTTATTTTCTTTTTGGGAATGAAAGGACCATTTTCAATTGCATCCCAAATATCCATATCAATTGCTTCAATAAAAACTTTCATGCGAGTTTTCCAATAAACATATCCTTCACCATTAAATAGTGGAGGACGGTTTATTGAAGCTCCTTCTCCACCAAAGTTGTTGCTAGAGCCCATTTAGTTTCCAAAAGGATCTTTTTCGAAAAAGTTGTTACACTCGATCTTTCGACCGAGCTCTGATACCACTTGTTGGAAACCAACAAGCGGGCTAAGCAAATACTAGAGGGGGGGTGAATAGTATTTTGAAGCACTAATACCAAATATTTCGATTGATAATTGAAGAATGGAGCTTAGACTGAATTTTCTGGAATCAGAAGCAAAAGACTCGAGTCTTTTGTGAAATACTCGAGTTTTTCAGGATGAACAACTCGAGTCTTTTCTGAAATACTCGAGTTTTTACTATCAGATAGCAGAAAAACCAGAAACGAAAATTCACCAATTTAACTCAAATCAATTCAATAATAAACAGGAACTTATCCAACAGAATAGCAAGTAATCTAAATAACTTTTAACACAAAGATTCCTTGAACTTGCTACCTAATTGTATAAATCCTAATTGATTGAAATGACTTAAGTCTATTGAGCTAGAAAGTAGATTAAAAGCAATAAACCAACACTCAAGCAATTTTATCCTGGTTCACTCCAACAATGAGCTACATCCAGTCCTCCTAATCACTTAGGAGTTTCTACTAATAATCAAATTGTTAGAAATTACAAAGGATTGCTTGAGAATGGCCTCACTCAACCTAACCCTTTCAAGAGTGTACCAAACTCTTGATTTCTACCCCAATTTGATTCCGGTGATTGAAGAACTCTTCACAAAGCTTCCTTGAACTCCCTTCAAGAAACTCCACCGGGCTAGGAACCTCCTAGTCTTGTGCTTGAGAACCTCTCAAGACTTCCAACACCCTAAGCCACTTAGGGTTTGCTTGGGAACAATCCAAGACTTTGAATAATCAAGCTTTTTGTATGTGTATTACTAATCTCACAATGGATTAGCACAAATAAGCACAGCTCAATGTAAGAATTGAGGCCTAAAACTCAACTTGGAATAAAATGACAATATGATTGAGAAGTTGAGCTTTTTGGGAATTAACACTTGAGAAAAGGAAATTATGAAAGCTTGTGATCAATAATGTGTTGTTGTCTTGTTTGTTCTTGCACAAATTCAAAGAGCAATTTTACAATAAAGTTCAGAATACTCTCTTAGGGTTGGATGAGACTCAAATGCCCTCAATTGGGTTTTTGAGTTTCTCCAACGTTCATTTTTGCTGACTGGACAAAAATACTCGAGTCTTTTGGTAAAAACTCGAGTCTTTTTGGTCGGTCACGAGTGAATTGGTGCACGAACAAGACTAACGGTCATAATTGCTGACCTGGCACAAATACTCGAGTTTTTCTACAAATACTCGAGTGTATACTCGAGTCTTTTTCAAAATACTCGAGTATTTTGATCAGATATGGGAAAAATTATTTTTCAATTTTATTTTTCCTCTCAAGTATTAATTTTTGGTCAATCTCAACTTAATAAACATATAAAAATTTATTCCTAGAAGAGACTAACTATTTCTACCCACTCTCAACCACTCTCAACATAAATTTGAAATTTACAATTAATATTTGATTGAGAATGATTGGGCACTTGTCTTCTTTTCTTGACTTCTTGTTGATGTTGATGTTGCAATATCTTCAAGGCATGATTTGTTAATTATTTTGTCATCATCAAAACATAATCCACATAATTAGGAGCATTGAATTCACACTTACTAAATGCTTACATTTTATTATTAGTATTTTTTTTTTGAGATTTATAATAAACAAATAAATAGAAATGGTACTAGTGTTTTAAATCATACTAACACAAGTGGTAATAATAATAATAATAAATAAATAAAAAGAAAAAGAAAAATAATAATAATAATAATATATAAAAAAAAGAAAAGAAGAAGAAAAACGTGTGAGTGGTGTGTGTTTGTGTTCCTGAGCCAAGAACCCTTATCTTCTTCTTCATCTTTCTCTTCCACCGCCGGCCCTAAAACCCCAGTCGCCCTCCTTCCCTTCGTCTCTCTCTCAGCCGCTCCAACCAACCACCAAACCGCCGCCTTGTTCTCTCTCTTCCTCCGGCGCTATATATCTCTCTCCCCTCCATTGTCGGTTTTTCTCTCACCCCGTCTCTCCCTCTCATTTCCCAGTCGCGACTCCCTCCTGGCCAAGGAAGGACCGCCGCCGCCACTATTGGTTATGCTCGCTGCCACCACCTCTTTCCTCTCCCCGTTCGTGTTCGCTGCTACATGAATAAGAGAACCTTGTTCGAGTCTCTCCCGCCATTAGGTGCTGATGTTGCCGCCGTTTGTGGTTCAGTCATCGCCGTGACTTGGGGCCTGCAAACCGCCTCTCCCTCCCTTGTTCTTGGTTGCACCGCCACTGCTGTGGTTGTTGAAGGAAGCTCGTGAATCGCGAGCCCCGGATTTCATCGACGCTGTCATCGACATCGGCCACGGTTACGGGTTTGACCCAAACCGCCAACACCAACATAGTCGTGGAGTCAAACCGACCCCGGTCGTGTAAGTTGTAGTTGCCGTTAGTGGGTTTGGACTAATTCGACGTAAGTCGAAGCAGGATCTCCCCCGCTGAGCCGCAAGTCAGATTTTATTGAAATCCAGAGGTAAGAGGGGACTTTTACCTGGCTTAGGGGATAAATTCTGGGATGTTGGTAGTGATGATTAAGTGTAGAAGAATACGTATATTATTGAGCCTTAGGGTAACTAGTAATAACAAAAGATAATAGTTTAGGGAGAAATAGAACCTCTCATTAATTAATTAAAATTTTTAAAGGCAAGCCATGATTATTGAAAGTTAATGTTTGATGAATTATATGAGAATAGGCAATTGTGGATTATATGTGTTTATGATGACGTGTATGAGGTGTTGGTTATTAGTGTGTAAGGAGAGTGAATATAAACTTAGAAATGACAGATTAATTATGAATTGAGTAAGTGTAAAAAGATAGCGAATGATTTGATAAAAGACATTGAACTAAGACAACAAAATAATTGGGTATGTTGTGTGAGTTGGTTAGATTTATTAAAATGTATTGAAAATTAGTAATTATGTTAATTTGTGATTATTTATAAAAGTGTAGTGATATGTATGTTGGACTTACATGAGAATATGAGATTTGATTATGTGGTGAATGTTGTGCTAAATTATGTTGGTTGGAATAGATATGAATGACTCTGATAATTGATTGGATATTGGTATGTGATGTTATGTGCAAATTGAGATGTTGGTAATTGATTTAAATGGAGAGCATGTATAAATTATATTGAACCTGGAAGTTATGAATGGTAACGAACGAGATGATTTGGAATGAGAAAAAGGAGAATTTTAGCAAGTGAAAATATAAGGGTATGATTGAATGATGAAATCCATGAGATTGGAAACCAATGAGATAATTTGGAAACGAAATTCAAAGATTTAAAGATATATAATTGTTTAGTGGTGGTATGAGGTACCTTCCGGTGTGGAGGTGAAGTACTCACCGGCCAAACTGTATGAGGTACCTTCCGGTGTGGAGGTGAAGTACAGTGGTGTGAGGTACCTTCCGGTGTGGAGGTGAAGCACCCATAGGCCAAACTGTATGAGGTACCTTCCGGTGTGGAGATGAAGTACAGTGGTGTGAGGTACCTTCCGGTGTGGAGGTGAAGCACCCATAGGCCAAACTGTATGAGGTACCTTCCGGTGTGGAGGTGAAGTACAGTGGTGTGAGGTACCTTCCGATGTGGAGGTGAAGCACCCATAGGCCAAACTGTATGAGGTACCTTCCGGTGTGGAGGTGAAGTAAAGTGGTGTGAGGTACCTTCCGGTGTGGAGGTGCAGCACCCATAGGCCAAATCGTATGAGGTACCTTCCGGTGTGGAGGTGAAGTACAACGATATGAGGTACCTTCCGGTGTGGAGGTGAAGTACAATGGCGTGAAATGTATTTTTAAGAATAAAATGTTAAAATGTGTTGACCTATGACCTGAGGGACACAAAATGAATTAAAATGATTAAGTGTTGACCTCTGACCTGAGGGACACATAATTCAAATAAGGAAAATTAAGAGGGCCTCTGTTTTGAGGTGTTGCACTGAAATAAAGTGAGTATATGAAAAGAAAGTGTTAAAAGGAAAAGAGAAAGAAGAATACGAAAATGAAGAAAAGAATAATAAAAGTTGAATAATTGGGAATTTAATGAAATGAGTGTTGTTGTGAATGTTATGATTATTATAAGTTGGTTAGGCTTAGTTCATCACTATTTTATTGAGGGTTTATTTCTCTTAAGTTCTGCGTAATTGCTACCCCTTTTGCAGTTATTTTTTTTTCAGGTACAGAAGCAAGGTTTACATCGTCACAGGCCGAGCAGGATTCACTCCACCACGTGGAGTGTATTTATAATAGCATGAGTGGACATAGATATCTATATTTTGATTAGTATTCTGGATTAATGGCAATTTGCTAAGTAAGCCCTGGAACTTGTATTATTTTGTAAAACTGGGCTTTAGTTTTAAAAATGTCTGTATAATTTATAAGTTTTCTTGTTTAAATTAATCTGGCTGAACAGGTACAAAACAGGAAATTTTGGTAAAGTCCGAAAAACAGAGGAAACTCTGTCTGTTTTTCCGGAAAAATAATCATAAGTATTTTAATTTAAAAAGAAATTTTCAAGTACCAATTTTCCTAAAACTCTAATTTAACTAAATTAATGTGAGGGTGTTACATTATGGTATCAGAGCAGTTTTTCCTCGGCCTTGGAGTTTGGACTTACAACTCCAGCGGTTTACTCAACAAGCGAGTGACCGAAAGTCAGAGTCAAGTTTAAATTAGATACCTAAGTACATATATATTTATGGATATTCATGCTTAGTCGCGTAGTTATTATATATGTGTATTAACTTTTCTTTCTTCAGGAATTAAGCCCCATGGCTAGTAGGCGCAGTGATAGATATAGGATCGCTGCATTGCTAAGGAACAGTGAAAAGCCTTAGAAAACATCAACAAGTTTGAGTCCATCAAGCCCCTTATCCATATTCGTAATTGGTTGTTCGGATTGATTCGGATAATCTCAACAACCTCATCAAGTATCCTCATCGAGACCAATCGAGTTGAACCATCGACCCGCGTTTCCCATCGAATAAGAGAACTTAGATGTGTAGATACGAGAAAATTGTCAAATCATAGGAACTCAGTATAACTCTAAGCTCACCCATAGATAAACAATTCGACACTACCCTCAATCTCAAAGGATCATCAAGAACTTAGACAATTGATTCTTAGAATCGACCAAGCCTACCCCTTGACATTGACACACCCGGGTATGTCGATGCCAAGTGGGGGAGAACGTAGTAAACCAGTTTAGGTCACATTCGAGTGAAGAATGCGGATGAGAAAGAAAGACGAGCGAGGACAAAGTGTAAAGTCTCCTCGTATACCCATGAAGAGACTAGGCTTATTGTTGGTAGGAATACCGTACAAACCATTAGTTATCATTCTCCCTAGCTCTTCGGAGAAGACATCTTCAGTATGCGTGAAATCGCCATCTTCGCGTGCCGGAACGAAAATTCAAGTGAACAAATAATCGATTACCTTAACCTGATAATCGATTATTCCTTCAATGCAACATTTTTAGGACTTCCCACCAGAGGCCTTGTAATCGATTAAAGCCCTGAAAGTAATCGATTACAGCTCATCATAATCGATTACTTCATATGAGATAATCGATTATATTTGCTGCAACTTTTTATTGTTTTCATCAGGGGCCCTATAATCGATTACTGACCATCCAAGTAATCGATTACTTAGTGGAAAAGTCATATTTTGATGATTTTCTATCTCTAATTCATTTCTATAGGCTCTACACCCAATCCAAGCTTGATACCCCACACAAACCTCTTCCTAAACTTAACAATCCTCATAATAACTTGGAATAATTTGTCCTATGTTACATATTTAAGTTGAGGGTGTTATGCTGGACACGAGTTAGATGTCTAGTAACGCTATCCTAACCTGGGAGTACCAGGAAACTATAAACTTCAATACCCCGCATTAGTAGCGATGGAAGTTCTTGAAGAGACGGTTGGGAACCAACCTTTGGTAACTTAAGAGGTAGAGCTAAACTTTGACCGTGACCTTAGAGTAGGACCAATTTCTAGGTATTCCCATGACGATTTGAAACTGTCGAACAAGCGGAGTTGAAGCATCAATGGAGTAGGACGCGAATGTCGCTAAGGTTAATCTTTGAGGTGAACCCTGTCGGACCCGCATCAAGGGAGTAAAAAGCATGGTTAAGCGTCGCTATCCTTAGTTCGATACTCGACTCAGAGAACCTTCCCTAAGAACCAAGAATTGTAGGTATAAGTCGTGGTATAGAAGGAGCTACCAGTTGGCCAATCTTGCCAGCAAATTCTCCAATAGAATGACCCCAAGCTATTGAACCGGGTACTAGAAATTGGAAAGGTGTTGTGATTAAGAGGATCACAACCGATCGAGTGTACAATGTTAAGGATCCTAAGGAGTAAGTGGAAGTCAAGGCGAATCCTTCACTTAGACGCGTTCTAAGTGTGGGAGTAAGTTAAGAAAGAATAGAAAGCTTTGGTGGAATTTTTCTCAAGTCGTTGTTAACCCTTACTTCGTGTAATATGAATTTCGGGGACGAAATTCTTATAAGTGGGGGAGGATTGTAACATCCCCATTTTTAATTCTAAACGTAATAAGAATAATAAAAGGAAAAATAGCGCTGACTAATTGATTTGTGATATGGCTAAGTGATTAATTCAATTAAAATGTTAAAAATAATTATACTATTTGAAAAGCATACTTTCTATGCTTTAATATATTTTGACAATTTAAAGGTTGAACTTGTTTTAAAAATTTTAAGATTCTTAATATAATTTTATATAAGTACTTACTAAATGCTTACATTTTATTATTAGTATTTTTTTTGAGATTTATAATAAACAAATAAATAGAAATGGTACTAGTGTTTTAAATCATACTAACACAAGTGGTAATAATAATAATAATAATAAATAAAATGAAAAAGAAAAATAATAATAATAATAATAATAATAATATATAAAAAAAAAGAAAAGAAGAAGAAAAACGTGTGAGTGGTGTGTGTTTGTGTTCCTGAGCCAAGAACCCTTATCTTCTTCTTCATCTTTCTCTTCCACCGCCGGCCCTAAAACCCCAGCCGCCCTCCTTCCCTTCGTCTCTCTCTCAGCCGCTCCAACCAACCACCAAACCGCCGCCTTGTTCTCTCTCTTCCTCCGGCGCTATATATCTCTCTCCCCTCCATTGTCGGTTTTTCTCTCACCCCGTCTCTCCCTCTCATTTCCCAGTCGCGACTCCCTCCTGGCCAAGGAAGGACCGCCGCCGCCACTATTGGTTATGCTCGCTGCCACCACCTCTTTCCTCTCCCCGTTCGTGTTCGCTGCTACATGAATAAGAGAACCTTGTTCGAGTCTCTCCCGCCATTAGGTGCTGATGTTGCCGCCGTTTGTGGTTCAGTCATCGCCGTGACTTGGGGCCTGCAAACCGCCTCTCCCTCCCTTGTTCTTGGTTGCACCGCCACTGCTGTGGTTGTTGAAGGAAGCTCGTGAATCGTGAGCCCCAGATTTCATCGACGCCGTCATCGATATCGGCCACGGTTACGGGTTTGACCCAAACCGCCAACACCAACATAGTCGTGGAGTCAAACCGACCCCGGTCGTGTAAGCTGTAGTTGCCGTTAGTGGGTTTGGACTAATTCGACGTAAGCCGAAGCAGGATCTCCCCCGCTGAGCCGCAAGTCAGATTCTATTTAAATCCAGAGGTAAGAGGGGACTTTTAACTGGCTTAGGGGATAAATTCTGGGATGTTGGTAGTGATGATTAAGTGTAGAAGAATACGTATATTATTGAGCCTTAGGGTAACTAGTAATAACAAAAGATAATAGTTTAGGGAGAAATAGAACCTCTCATTAATTAATTAAAATTTTTAAAGGAAAGCATTGATTATTGAAAGTTAATGTTTGATGAATTATATGAGAATAGGCAATTGTGGATTATATGTGTTTATGATGACGTGTATGAGGTGTTGGTTATTAGTGTGTAAGGAGAGTGAATATAAACTTAGAAATGACAGATTAATTATGAATTGAGTAAGTGTAAAAAGATAGCGAATGATTTGATAAAAGACATTGAACTAAGACAACAAAATAATTGGGAATGTTGTGTGAGTTGGTTAGATTTATTAAAATGTATTGAAAATTAGTAATTATGTTAATTTGTGATTATTTGTAAAAGTGTAGTGATATGTATGTTGGACTTACATGAGAATATGAGATTTGATTATGTGGTGAATGTTGTGCTAAATTATGTTGGTTGGAATAGATATGAATGACTCTGATAATTGATTTGATATTGGTATGTGATGTTATGTGCAAATTGTGATGTTGGTAATTGATTTAAATAGAGAGCATGTATAAATTATATTGAACCTGGAAGTTATGAATGGTAACGAACGAGATGATTTGGAATGAGAAAAAGGAGAATTTTAGCAAGTGAAAATATAAGGGTATGATTGAATGATGAAATCCATGAGATTGGAAACCAATGAGATAATTTGGAAACGAAATTCAAAGATTTAAAGATATATAATTGTTTAGTGGTGGTATGAGGTACCTTCCGGTGTGGAGGTGAAGTACTCACCGGCCAAACTGTATGAGGTACCTTCCGGTGTGGAGGTGAAGTACAGTGGTGTGAGTTACCTTCCGGTGTGGAGGTGAAGCACCCATAGGCCAAACTGTATGAGGTACCTTCCGGTGTGGAGGTGAAGTACAGTGGTGTGAGGTACCGGTGGAGGTGAAGCACCCATAGGCCAAATTGTATGAGGTACCTTCCGGTGTGGAGGTGAAGTACAGTGGTGTGAGGTACCTTCCGGTGTGGAGGTGAAGCACCCATAGGCCAAACTGTATGAGGTACCTTCCGGTGTGGAGGTGAAGTACAGTGGTGTGAGGTACCTTCCGGTTTGGAGGTGAAGCACCCATATGCCAAATTGTTTGAGGTACCTTCCGATGTGGAGGTGAAGTACAACGATATGAGGTACCTTCCGGTGTGGAGGTGATGTATCCCTAGGCCACATTGTATGAGGTACCTTCCGGTGTGGAGGTGAAGTACAATGGCGCGAAATGTATTTTTAAGAATAAAATGTTAAAATGTGTTGACCTCTGACCTGAGGGACACAAAATGAATTTAAATGATTAAGTGTTGACCTCTTACCTGAGGGACACATAATTCAAATAAGGAAAATTAAGAGGGCCTCTGTTTTGAGGTGTTGCACTGAAATAAAGTGAGTATATGAAAAGAAAGTGTTAAAAGGAAAAGAGAAAGAAGAATACGAAAATGAAGAAAAGAATAATAAAAGTTGAATAATTGGGAATTTAATGAAATGAGTGTTGTTGTGAATGTTATGATTATTATAAGTTGGTTAGGCTTAGTTCATCACTATTTTATTGAAGTTTTATTTCTCTTAAGTTCTGCGTAATTGCTACCCCTTTTGCAGTTATTTTTTTTCAGGTACAGAAGCAAGGTTTACATCGTCACAGGCCGAGCAGGATTCACACCACCACGTGGAGTGTATTTATAATAGCATGAGTGGACATAGATATCTATATTTTGATTAGTATTCTGGATTAATGGCAATTTGCTAAGTAAGCCCTGGAACTTGTATTATTTTGTAAAACCGGGCTTTAGTTTTAAAAATGTATGTATAATTTATAAGTTTTCTTGTTTAAATTAATCTGGCTGAACAGGTACAAAACAGGAAATTTTGGTAAAGTCCGAAAAACAGAGGAAACTCTGTCCGTTTTTCCGGAAAAATAATCATAAGTATTTTAATTTAAAAAGAAATTTTCAAGTACCAATTTTCCTAAAACTCTAATTTAACTAAATTAATGTGAGGGTGTTACAGGTGTGCTCATATGTACTTGCATTATTGTCTGTCCATGATATACTTGTGTTTGTATTTTAGTCTTGATTGATTATGTATATGTGTATACTTACTCCCCATGCCCTTATTAGGTGTTGATCGTATATCTAGCTTGCACAAAAGTCAGTGAAGGGAGATGTCCCTTAGGTGCATGCAGAGTGTAGAAAGTGTGGGTTGGGAACCCCTTGTGCAGATATCGAGGATCCGACCAGATGGATGTTTGGACAAAGGACCAGTGACCAGCTCTATAACATTTCTATTCTTAATAGAATTTATATGATACATATTTTGGAAAGAGGTATCATAAGAGGAATTTAGTTTCATAATAATACTTATTTGGTATCCGTGGACTTGTTACACTTGATATATTTTGGGAGTATAATATGATTATTTTACTATGTTTCCGCAAACTCTGATTTTATTAGTCAACTTCATTATTAATCAAGTATTTGTGAAAAGGAATTTTCAAGGGAAGGGAAAATTCTTATTTTCAGATCTTTTTCCAACAATAACAAGTCCAAGTAATCATAAACTTATTACTTTTCTTATAAAGTAAAATGATATAGAAGGAGTGTTACATTTTTATGGTATCAGAGCAATGGTCCTGACTCTTGGTCCTTGGGTGTGTGGTCCAATACGCTGGTCATCGATATCTGCAATGTTTCCTGGGAAGTATGCTCTCATATACTTCCAAACTAGATCTAAAGTTATGTGCAATGGCTCTAGATGAATAGCTTAGTCTGCTATTAAGAAGCGTTCTATGTAGTCTAAGTAGAAGTATGATAGTTGTATGCTTCTCTTTAGACATGTTGTAAACCCAAAACCACAGTGTTGGTTTATCCAGTTCTCATAGAACCAGTGATAAGGAAATCTTAGAGGAGTTGTAGTTAAGTCCTTGACTCTGGGGAAGAGTGTTTACCCTTACTAGTGTTAAAGTTAATCAACTTTTCAGACCGAGTGCAGGGCAGTCATCTCCTTAAAGATCAACCTTGTTAAGTTTGTTAAACTCTAAAGCTATCCTTTCTTTTGTTCCTTATGGATACGGGTATTGATCAAAGGTGCTCTATGCCTTACCCAATCTGCTATCTCAAAGTGGAGACTCCTACAAATCTTCTTGTAGTTGTTTCCAAGGTATGTCTGAATCGTTCTATTAAGGTATTAGACTTTGTCTATCTACCTGTGTCATGATTACATCTGATCTTAAGCACGGTTTGGAAGTCGAGAGATTAAGTGATCATGATTAATGACGATAGAACAACCCAGTATTGGGATTCCCAAGCTTCGAATCTGGAATCCAATGGATCCATATGTTTGCTTCTGGGAAGCAGTGAAGGAAAGGAAGAAGGGGGTCAAAGAAATCCTGGTTACAAGAAACGATATCAGGTTTACCCTTGAGTAAAGAGATAGAGTTTGGAATCAAGTTAATTCTTGAAACTGATTCTATCTCTATTACCCTTATAATATGGTTGGACCAGGTTAAAGGAGTTTAAGTGTTTTTGGAGGTCGGATTAACCCCAAATCAGGATTCGGGACAGGAATACACTTAAGACTGCATTATGATCTCGATACGGACATTATGAGTAGGAAATAATGTCGTTTGGATTGACTAATGCACCTGTTCTTTTATGGACTATAAGAACGAGACCTTTAGATTATATTCGGATTCGTTTGTGGTTTACTCTAAGAATCCAGAGAAACATGAGGAACATCTCAGGATTGTATTGAGAATCCTGCAAGAAGAGTAGTTGTGTGCTAAGCTCACCGAAAATAAGTTTTGGTTGAGCGAAGTTACAAGTGAGCTTTAAAGAAGAAATTGTGGTGGATCCAGCGAAGGTGAATTCAGTGGTGTAATGTGAACAACTTCAGACTGTGATTAAAGTAAGAAGTTCTTAGGGCTGGCTGGATACTACTGCCGGATTATTGAAGGATTTTCTAAGATCGCATGGCCTTTGACCAAGTTGACTTGGAAAGATCAACTGTTTGCATGGAATGATAGGATGTTTAATTATAGTGGGGTAGTGATGGATTATACCCTAATATAATATGATTAGTCCAAGAGGAATTATGGAAAAATGTGAGTATATTATGATTTAAATAATTTCAGTGATGAATTCAGTTGGAATCAAGGTATTAGATTATGATTAAATCCTATTTTGAGTTGGATTGGATGATGCAAAGAAAATGGTTCTGAAATTCTTTGGTTTTATTTCTCAAACTGTACTTACTAACTGGTTATAGTTTCTTGTTACCGGTTAGAAGCTGAAAGTTTAAAATAAAAAGTTAAGACATTTGTGAAGGAACTTATGGTATCAATAAACATCTTCCTCCAATCCAAACTCAGTGTCAATCACTTAAGTAAAATTTAAGGAAGGATTTAATGTGATAAAATAACTTAATGCCTTGATTCATCATTGAAATTGATTTAAGAGGATTGAATCATAATATTTATGGACTAATCAAGAGTTAAAATTAAGAAGATACTCCAATCGGGGAAGGTAGAGAATTGAGCTGGATAATGCAAAAGAGACAATAGGTACTAAGATAAGAAGGTTGTGATTCATGAACAAGTTTGGATTTGAAAGTATGAATGACAATAAGAAGAGGAAGGGTTGAATGTAAGATAAAGGCGATGGATGGAGTTTCTTAAAGATTATGGCTTTGAGCTCCATTATCATCCTGTCAAAGCAAACGTAGTTGCAGACGATTTGAGCTGAAAGGCTATTCATGTGAGCTAAATGATGGTTAAGGAGGTTATTCTAATCGAGGAGTTCAGGGACCTAAGTCTGGTAACGCAAGAGGAACTATCTAGCGTTAGATTGGGAATGTTGCAAATCACCAACGAATTCTTGAATCGGATTCGTGAATTTCAACCAGGAAATGAGGGGTTGAAAGAAACGAATGAGATTTAATCTTTGGAATTAAAGTCAGGGATTATGGATATTAGAAAATATATTATGGAGGAAAGGGATTTATGAAGTATTGTTGAGAACAACCTAGATGAGAAATTCAAAGGCATGAACTTCAAGAATAGATTATGTTCGAACCCAAGTCAGCTATCAACTATCAAGGAATAAGCAATTTCTCGATGTTGGTAAGCATGTATGAGGACTATGGGGAAAGCACATGAATTTCATGCGAGAAATGTCTGAGTTCAGAATAAGAGAAAGATTGATGAAATAAAGGCCCAACTGGAGAATGGGGAAAAGTAAATAGGAGAATATCAACCACAGAAATATCAAGGTTGAGGAATCCTCGACTGAAGAAAAGTGACTAAGGAGGAAATAGGGAAGGGAACATTTGTCCATCTCAAGGTGAAAAATGTGAGGCACATCACTTTGGGTTTAGTTGTGATGTACCTAAAGGGATAGTCAATTCCGACTACAGGAAGCTGGAGTATCATTCACCGAATTGTCCTGAAGGAAAAGGTGAGAAAGGGATGGACGAATCAAGCACGAGAAGAGTTCACCTACTGAGATGTGAGTTGAGTCTACTCCTGACGTAGACAACCCAAGCCTATCTCTTCCTTTGATCTGAGTTAACGTAGTTAAATGTTTTCGATTACGTTAATCTAAACGTTTGAGAATATTAATATCCTGTTGGAAGTTCAACTCCAATCTTTCTGTGATCAAAACCCTTATCACAGTTGGATGTGATAATATCTGTGGACACTACAGAAATAGAAAGATCAGTTATGGCTAGAGAGATTAACAACCACCGGGATAGGACAAATCTTTGTCTCCCCAACGTAAATGTCTCTAGAAGTTGACTATCTAATTAAGTCTGATAGTGATAATTACCCTACCTTTAAGTTCATCTAACTTAAAGACCTGTCGTATGGTCTTTCTTGCAAAAGATTATATCTGAAAGGGATGATTTTGTTATTAATGGTTTGAATATTAGGACTGATCACCCTAATGTCTCAAGCTATTAAGGAATGAAGTCATACAAATGTTTCTTTAATCGTGCTCGAGTGACCAGAGTGCGCAGCTCAAAGAGTTTTTCCCAAAAAGTTGATTAAAAAGTGTTTTATTGGAAGAATGTTTATGTGAAGTGTATTACTCAAAAGAGTATTTCTTTTAAAAGAAATTCTTTCACATAAGAGTTTTTTATGCAAAGAATCTTTATTGTTTAAATTGAAAGATTCTATTAGAAATGTTTCGAAATAAAAGAATTATATCGAAACTCTTTTAAGTGGAGGAGGACCCTAAAGAACAAATTTTTGGGAGCTAGATGAAGTTTTCTAGTATAAAAACACTTTGGAAAAGTGGAAAATTTCAGAAGATGAATTTCGGGGACGAAATTCCTTTTAAGTGGGGAAGTAGTGTAACACCCCTAATTTTCGTCTCCCAAATAACCGAGAAATTAGTTATAACAATTATTTTATAATTGATTTATATTAGTTTTGAAGGTTTTAGTTTTTGTACATTATGTGTTTTGTATATATAAAAATATGAGATATATTTTTATATGGTTATTTTGTACAAAAATGTGAATATTGTAATTTAGTCCTTGGGTTGGGACCTAATTGCAATATTAAAAAGGTTTTTGAAGAAAGAATAATTAAATTATTAATTTTTGAAGTATGTAACCGGTTAGAAGGGCTCTGTAACCGGTTACACGATGAACCCAGAAACTGGGTTAGTGCATTTTGATGAGTAATCACTTGATTAATCCATGGAATCGCCACGAAACCAGCCTCAGATTAATGGAGAACACGCGTCGGTATGCATGTCACTCTAATTCCTCTATAAAAGGCTGGGTTGTTGAAGAAATTGGGGTTGATTTCTCTGAATTTGGGTTGAGAGGCTTGATTAGGGTTTTTGATTCGTTTGGCTAAATTCTTCTTCATGAAAGTGAGTTAGGGTTTGAGTGATACACTAATGGAAAGCTTGAATCAAGGGCTTTTCATTGATATAAGATTTGTGAGCTGAGAGTTCTTGTGTGAGGAGGAATCAATCCAAGAAGTTGAAGCTGCCAACACTGTCTCTGTGTTCGTGGAGCTGTCTTTGAGCTTCAATTTAGGTAAGCTCAAGCACTCTTTGAATCTCAAACCACTTTGATTTTCTAGTTCATGTTACCTAGAGCAAATCCTAATTGTATTCCCTAATTTCTTTGGTCAATCTCTATGTCAAAATCCCGCGTGTTTGAACCCTGTTGCTGAAAATCTTGGCTAAGGGCAGAACTGAGGATTCTTGTGGAATCTGTGGATTTTTCTTCAATCTCAGTGTATTGACTAATCAAACACTATCCTAAGGTATGGGAGAAGTTTACCTTATACTAGATTGAGACTAAAATCAAGTGTTTTAGGATTTGAGTCAACAAGGACTCAAAAGGGCATTATGTGTAAAGGTCAAAAAGGCTTGGAGGCCAATTTATAGCTCAATTCTATTTTGAGCAGTTTTGATTTGACGCATGCAAGTAATTTTGATGCTTGAATCATGATCTAAGTGCTTTTCATGAGTTGTGTGGTATTAAATTGTGTTTATGTGGGTTTTTATGCAATGTAATACTCTAAATTGAATGCATGCAAATGAAATATGTTCCTGTGGTTGAACATGTTTAAATTAAGGTATGTGAACTCTATTGAGTGTTGAAATTGGTTAGATTTGAGTATTAAAAAGAATGGTATGTAAAACCTCATTTTTCAGTGTACAGACTGCAAAATCTAACCGGTTATTCGATATTTGTAACCGGTTAGATACTGTGAAATTTCAAAGAAAATGAATTTCTGAAATTGGTCCTGTGTTCTTACCATTTTTACTCAAATCTGTACTCTAATTTCACTTGAATTCAATCTGAAAATATGTTGATAATTACTGTTAGTTTCAGATTGCTATTGAGGAGTTAATACCTTAATGTTTTGAGATAATTTCAAGAGGAAATTATGCTCCATTGGAAATGAATTGTGATTTAGACTTTTGAATGATGAGATCAGTGGAATTTGAGGTATATGACAATGTTGAAAGCTTGTTTATGGATTGGGTAGAGAATTCAAGAAAAAGGGTTTTCTGAATTGCAATGGTTAGTAAGTTCAGGTCTGTAATTCTAACCGGTTAGCCTGAGACTGTAACCGGTTAGTACCTGAAACTGAAAAATAAAAGTTGAGTCTTTTAAATGAAAAGTTTGATACCATTGGTTGAGATTTCCCAATCCAAGTTTAATGGCATGTTTTTAAGTAAATTCATGGATGAATTTTGGTGCCAAAGGTTATACCTCAAATTAATCATTCAAAAGAGAAATTGAGATATCTCTAAATCACAATAATTAAATTAAAGATAAAAACCAACCTTAATGATTGTGCATTCATGTATAGAGAATGGAAGATGGGTTGGTAGGAAACGATTATCATATTCTGGGAATATGAGGAGTGTACTCCGGGAGTACCAAATTTGTAACCTACTTGATGACACATTCTGGGAATGTGGCCAGTGTCTGGGACCTGGTTTCTTTGATACGTTCTGGGAACACATTAATGTGCAACCTACTTGATGACACATTCTGGGAATGTGGCCAGTGTTTGGGACATGGTTTCGTTGATACGTTTTGGGAACGTGATGCATACTCTGGGAGTGGTGCTTGTTGATATTCCAAGTATGGTTTGCTACACGTTCTGGGAACGTGATACACACTCTGGGAGTGATGTTTGTTTTCCAAGTATGGTTTGCCATCGTTCTGGGAACGTATGGTAGTGTTCCGGGAACACACTGGTGTATTGGATGGACGTCCAAGATGGACTTATAGTAGAGGCCTCAGTTGTGGATAGAAATCATGCATCATGCCACCTGCATTATAAGAGATATAATGTTGAAAATTGGTGTGCTCATATGTACTTGCATTATTGTCTGTCTATGATATACTTGTGTTTGTATTTTAGTCTTGATTGATTATGTATATGTGTATACTTACTCCCCATGCTCTTATTAGGTGTTGATCGTATATCTAGCTTGCACAAAAGTCAGTGAAGGGAGATGTCCCTTAGGTGCATGCAGAGTGTAGAAAGTGTGGGTTGGGAACCCCTTGTGCAGATATCGAGGATCCGACCAGATGGATGTTTGGACAAAGGACCAGTGACCAGCTCTATAACATTTCTATTCTTAATAGAATTTATATGATACATATTTTGGAAAGAGGTATCATAAGAGGAATTTAGTTTCATAATAATACTTATTTGGTATCCGTGGACTTGTTACACTTGATATATTTTGGGAGTATAATATGATTATTTTACTATGTTTCCGCAAACTCTGATTTTATTAGTCAACTTCATTATTAATCAAGTATTTGTGAAAAGGAATTTTCAAGGGAAGGGAAAATTCTTATTTTCAGATCTTTTTCCAACAATAACAAGTCCAAGTAATCATAAACTTATTACTTTTCTTATAAAGTAAAATGATATACAAGTAGTGTTACAATATAAAATTTTTGTTATTATATATTTTATAAAAATAATATTTATAAAAATATCTAGACGTTTATGTTTTAGGATTCAAAAATTTTAAATTAATTTGAATGCATTCATCCTTATATATAGGAGATTTGAATTTGTTTATGTTATGATGTTGAGATCAGGAAAAATTAAGAGGATTATAATGTTGATCTGAAAAATGAATAGGATAAATATTAATTAATTTAAATAATTTAATATTATGCTTGGGAGTCAGCGAGTGTTATATTTGATTTTAATTTTGATTTTTTTTTATTTTTTTATTTTATTTTATTATTTATTTTTAATATGTTTTATTTTATTTTATTATTATTTAATTTTAACTTTTTATTTTTATTTTTTCTTAATTTATTTATTTTATTTTATTATTTACTTTAATATTTTATTATTTTATTTTATTATTATTTAATTTTAACTTTTTAATTATTATCTTGTTCTTTCTTTGAATTTTATATTTTTTAAGCCTTGAGTTTATATTTTTAATTTGATGGTACAGATGAATAATTACTAATGTATTTAATATTTATTATATTACTAATTACTAATTTTATTTATTTTTTCATTGTATATTTTAGCAACATTGATTATTTTACCTATTTACTCTCTTTTATTTATTTATTTTTTTATTGCATTTTATATTTATTATTTTGACATTGTATTTTGCAATTTCAGATGCCGAGGATGAAGAACGCAACCGTCAGTGGCAACGGGGATGACGATGACATGCCCATGATGAGAGATTATTTGACAGTTTCGGGTAGACGGCGACGGATGGAGCGAGGAGGACCTTCCCATGCCGCTCCTGATCCCCGATGATGGTGCTGATGATACACAGACCGAGATCGTCTATGAGGATTATCAAGATACTTCGTTGTTGAAGTCATACGACGAGCACCAGACGAAGCAAATATGGCAAGGATGGGTAAGTATTCGTAACGAGACCAAAAATTAATTTAAATTTAATTTTATCTATTTCTTTAATTAATTGATATTTATTTTTATTTATTTGTTTTACTAATTTCTCTTAATTTAAATTGTGCAGGATCGTCTCTTAAACCGATGCCACAACCATGAATTTGATATGCTATCATTAGATGTCATGCCACAGCAAGTGCGGGCAGTCGTCGAGGCATCCGGCTTGGCTCCATTGATCTCTTCGTCATACAGCGTAGTCGACAGGCGATTGATCGGGGCATTCGTGGATAGATGGTACGAGGATATCGTCTATCCTGCATATCCCGGTGACGGGGCTTTTGATCGGTTGGGATAAACCCAATCAGACGGAGGCAATGGAGCTGATGATTGCGTTGCTCGATATGGGTCGTGCAAAGGCTACCAAAGAAGCGATGGACATCAAGACTGGTGCTATAAGGTTTAGCACGCTGAAGGAGGTGTACAGCAGAGCTGTTATTCAGCAGCGATATGATATTGGCGCTAGATGTTATCTCATTTACTTGGTGGGTAGCACATTGTTCGCAGATAAGACGAACAACTCTATTGGTTGTCACCTGCTGCTCGCTTTGAAGGACCTTACCATGGTTGATCAATATGCATGGGGGGCTAGTGCACTAGCCTATTTATATGATCACTTGTCATTCGCCAGCAAGGCGAATAAGGTCTCTTTGGCCGGCTACATGTCTTTGCTACAGGTAAACAAATATGAATTCATAATGTTTATTCATAAAAATATTCATCATCTTTATTTAAATTCATAATGTTTTATTAAATTCTTATGTTTAGTTAAATCCATTATTTAAAATAATTAATTGATGGTTTATTTGCAGGCATGGATACTGGACCATTTTCCAACCATTGGTCCATGTGCTATACGCTCTACTGATTATGATGAGACCATGCCTCGGATCTTCAAGTGGTGTCCTCAGCAGTCCGTGCGCAACTCGGAGTACACATATCACATGTTTCTGGAGAGGCTCACTGCGGATCAGGTTGTATGCCAGCCGTTTGACCCCGATCACCGAGATGCCCGCCCCTTCGAGGAGGTAGCTTTCTATTCCGGATATCTCCCATATGGTATGATGCGTAGGGCTTATCTTCCTGACAGGGTTTTGCGCCAGTTTGGATACATTCAGAGTATTTCGAGGAATCCACCTGTGGGAAGACCCCTCGCTTCAGCCATTGATGATAGTTTCGCGGAGTGGCACCTCCATCTGTTGGACGACGCTACGAGAGGAGGTTACATCACTTACGATGGTGAATGTGAACCTGACTATTATGATTGGCTGCATAGGTTTTCCCATCCTTTTCTCTTACCCTCCTCGGTCAGGGTGGATCGTCCTGAAGCTACATTGCTGGTAAGTTCATTCATTACTTGTAAGGTATATCAATATTATATTAAATTTTAGTATTATCTACTTATCGATGTTTTGTTACATTTGTAGGCTCGCGCTCAACGGAGATTTGCTGAACAATCGCAGAGCTTGGAGCCGTTGCTATCACAGCTTCAGGAACCTTATATGGAAGTGTTGAGGCGGGTGCATCAGTTGGCTGTGACACCTCTCACAGAGAAGATGACACATGTTGTACAGACGACTATGGGTAGGGGAAGGGGTAGGGGAAGGGGAAGGGGTAGTGGAAGGGGAAGGGGTAGGCAAAGGCTACAGTAGTTCAGTTGACTTTGTGTTGACTTTAGGTTTTATGACTTTGTGTTTTATGACTTTACGTGTAGGAGTTTACTTTGTGTTGATTTTATTTTATTATAATTTTATTTATTTGATTATCCTTTTTTAAAACTAATGTTTGGAAAAAAATAAATTTAATAATTTATCTATAGTATTATATAAAATTACGAAATTACCCCTAGTCAACAAAATTACCAATATACCCCTTCCTTCCCAAATGACAAAAATACCCTTTAACCACCAAAATTACCAAAACACCCCTAGAATCCCAAATTTCCATTTTACCCTTCACATTCCAAAATATACCTGAACCATTCAAACCCTCAACTTACCATCTACCCCCTTTCTTTAAACACTCTCAACACTCTCAACACCATCTACCTTGGGCATGACATCATCATCTTTCAACAATCTCTTCACTTGTTCTAATGCCCATAAGAAGCTTGGATACTTCTCCGCCTCCATGTAAGAAAATGCAATAGTAAATGATTTCTCGATAGATGTTTGCCCAACCACCTCAAGCAAAGGCCATTTGTATCTGTTAGTCTTGTAGGTGTTGTCTACGATGAGCACAATGTTAAACGAATTAAAAAGAGTAACAGATTTTGGATTAGCCCAAAAAATTTGCTTCACAATATCCGTGGAATCGTCCTTCCTGTACCAGGTGTCATAACCATCATCCCTCAAAGTCTTCAAAAGATGTTGCATTTGTGTTCTCGGACGCCTGACCTCTCTTCTCCATTCATTGAGGATGTTGTAAATTTGCATCAATGTGGTGCAATTATTTGGGTTTTCCTCCTTCAATGTCGCCAATATGTGTCTCGGCTTCACTCCATTCTTCGCCATAGTGATGATCTTTTCATACTCTTCAGGCGTAGGTCTTCCGGGGAATGAGTGTCCGATGAATGATTCACACTTATCGTGGTTATGGGACCCACAAGATACCCTTACCCTCCATGCTTCGAGTGACGAATATGGTCTACCATGCACCTTGAATGGACAATTCCTCTTCTTTATGCCGGAGACATACTTCAACTCCTCCTTTTTTGGTTTGTATATGCCAAACCTTTCACAACAAAGTGTAATCCTTTGCTTCTTCCCGATTTCTCCTCTATCAAACCTAAGGATCCTTAGAACATGTCCCTGTGAATATGCAACTTCACGAACCCATTTCACCAGAGCTCCACAATCGGGGAAAACCATGTCAGTCTCAAACGCACTAGTAAAATCCGGATATTGGACCTCTTCATCATCGTTGTTGTCTTTCATGATTAAGCTGTAAACACAAATAGAAGTTAATATGCAAAAAAAAAAAAATAACTAATAAAATTAACAAAATCAAAATATTTATAAAAATTATAAAATAATAATAATAAAATAAAATAAATAAAATAAAAAATATAACTAAAATCAAAATAGAATTAAAATAAAAAGTTAAAATTAAATAATAATACAATAAAATAAAAAATATTAAAAATTAATAATAAAATAAAATAAATAAATTAAAAAAAAATAAATAAAAAAAATTACCCAAAGTTATAATCCTCTTCCTATTCCTTTTTCAAATCAACATTATAATCCTCTTAATTATCTTTCCTGATATCAGTATCATAACATAAACAAATTCAAATCTCCTATATATGAGGATGAATGCCTTCAAATTAATTTACAGTTTTTGGATCCTAAAAAGTAACGTCTTGATATTTTTATAAATAATATTAATATAAAATATATAATAACAGATATTTTTATAAATAATATTAATATAAAATATATAATAACAATTTTTTTTTAATTTTAAATAATTAATTAAAAATATGCCCTCGCTGAGGGTGCAGCGAGAGAAAAAAATCATGGTCTCGCTGACCCCCAGCGAGAGTTATAAAATTAAAATTTTATAACGCTCGCTGACCTCCCAGCGAGGGTTATAAAATTTTGACTTTATAACTCTCGCTGGGGGGTCAGCGAGCGTTAAAAAATTTTAATTTTATAACTCTCACTTGGGTGCGAGCGAGCTAATTTTTTTTTTGGCTCGCTTACCTTCAAGCGAGCCACCTTGCAACGATGAAAAAAAAACCAGCTGCATGTATATTGTTTGCTTAATATTAACCACTTCAAACACATACTGATAAAAAAAACATAAAGAATCAAGTTTATGATCATAGAATTACCTTAATGAATGTTTATGAATTGCTTGCAACTGAAGAAAGGTGGAGGAGAAAAGGGGTTTTGGGTTGATGAAGGGTGAAAGAGGCTGCTGGAGAGTTAACGTGAAAAAGAAGAAGAGAAGGAAGAAGAAAAAATAGGTTTCTAAAAGGCAAGTATACCGGGTTGACACCTATTCACTTCCGCTGCGCACTCTGGTAAAGAATGCTCGGAGAAAATCATTCACTTTTCTTATAAATCAAGTCAACAAAATCATAAATTTCTTCTCCTTTCTCTCTCTCGTAACCCTTCCTAAGGTTTCAGGAGCCGTCGCATATGACCAAAAAAAGGGGAAGACCGCCGCGTACACCTTCTTCTAATGACAAACATGATGCTGCATCTAAAGCCGCAACTAAAGCCAACACAATCTATGAGCCACAAACGTTTGACCTTTCGCAGTTGGATGAGGAGGACTTGAATGAGATCAGTAACTTGACTCCTAAGAAAGCGGAGGAGTTACTACGAAACCTTGATGCACTTCGAGTCAAAATTCAAGAAAAAATTTCTGATGCGAATTCACAACCCTCTAATAGCAAAGGTAAAGGTATAATTGATTGTAGGTTTCTATATTTTGATGATATCAAACGTATTTCAAGCAACAACATTTCAACAAGGAAGCTACACTCATGAAGATTAGAATTAGGATTTATTTTAATTCTTAATCCATGTAATATTTTATTTTATGCAATGCATATCATGAGAGTGGGTAGCTTTAGGTGATCTTAATTAAGCTTATAATATTGTTTGATTAAGAGTGAAGAAAACTTAATCTTGATTAAAATAGCTCAAATTAAAGTAATTGTCAAAGTACATTTGAAAAGCTTTGTTTTTAATCAAAGTTTGTACTGGTTACTCGAGTAGCAAGTTTGGATTACTCGAGTAGTACATTTTTATACTGGTTACTCGAGTAGTAATTTTAGATTACTCGAGTATTACACTTTTACACTGGTTAATCGAGTAATGTGTTAACCATTACTCGAGTAACACGTACTGTTTCAGAAAAATATAAAAAGACCTCATTTGTACTTGGACAAGGTTACAAACTCTTTCATAATTTTTCATATTGAGCAATATACTTTCATTTTCAAGAGCTATTACAAAACTTTCTTTGAGAAATCAAGATTCAACATTTCTCTCTATTCTTCACTCAAGATCAATTCAATATTCTAAGTTTGATTTAGATCAAGATCTTTCTAGTTTTCAAGTGTGTGTTGAAGCTATTTGCAACAAGAGGTTGCACAATCAAGGATTTAACAAAGGTGAAGAATTTCACAAGTAAAGTCTTTGAAGGTTGTCAAAGCAAATTGAAAAGGATTTGGTTGGAAGCATCTCCAACAAATAAAAAGAAGACGGACAAGGAATTCAATTGGGTTAGAACATCAAAGAGTTTGGTACACTCTTTGAGAGGGGTTAAGATAGGATAGCTTTGTGAGAAGTTGCATCTTAACATTGTAATTCTAACAATTGAGTTGTCTAGTAGAAACTCTTTATCTTTTAGATAAAGGGGACTGGAGTAGCTCTCAGTGGTAGAGAGTGAACTAGGATAAATCATCGTCTTCATAGTTTTCTTTTCAAGTTTGCATTAATTCAAGAATAATTGAATTTAGGTTAGAATTGGGGTTTTTCATATCTTTGATTAATTGACCTAAATTGGTTGGTAAATTTACTTGTATTTGTTCTAGTATTCATTCATAATTTGTTGGATCATCAAGGCATTGCGATTCTAAGAGAATTCTCATCAAAACTAAATCTGCATCAGTTTTCTACCCAGATTACTCGATTAATCTGTTCATTAATCGATTAATTTCAAAGTAACTTGCGGCATTACTCGAGTAACTTTTGTGTTAATCGAGTAGTTCAAAAGTGACTTGCGTAAATTACTTGCGTAAATTACTCGATTAAGCTTAGCATTAATCGATTAGTCAGTATTATTTTTGAAGAAAAATTCGTTTTCTCAAAACTATTCTCTACGGTGATCGAAATATTTGTACTAAGGCTTCAATACTCTATTCACCCCCCCTCTAGACTATTTTGAGCCACTTGTTGGTTTCCAACAAGTGGTATCAGAGCTCGGACGAAAAATCCGAGCCTTAACAAGCTTTTTCGAAAAGATCCTAATTTTTGGAAACAATGGGCTCAAATTTTCCTTTTGGTGGTGAAGGAGCTTCCATTAATCGCCCCCCACTATTCAATGGTGAGGGATACGCTTATTGGAAGGTCCGAATGAAAATTTTTATAGAAGCCATTGATATAGAAATTTGGAACGCTATAGAGAATGGACCTTTTGTTCCTCAAACTAAAGTAAATGATGCTGTTTCTGCAAAACCAAAATCGAGTTGGTCGGATGATGATAAAAAGAAAGTGCAATATGATTTAAAAGCGAAAAACATCATCACGTCCGATCTTTCATATGATGAGTTCTTTAGGATATCCCAATGCACTGATGCAAAACAAATGTGGGACACACTACAAGTCACACATGAGGGCACGACTGAGGTTAGAAGGGCTAGGCTTAACACTCTCATGCATGAATATGAGCTCTTTCGTATGTTGCCTAATGAAAATATAGGTGACATGCAAAAGCGCTTTACGCATATCATAAATCATCTTTCTGCTCTTGGAAAAATACTAACTAATGGTGAAGTTGTTAATAAAGTTTTGAGATGTCTTAGCAGGGAATGGCAACCTAAGGTGACGGCCATCATGGAGGCTAAGGATCTAGACGAAATTCATTTAGCAACTCTATTCGGAAAGCTTCAAGAGCATGAAATGGAGCTTGGGAGATTATCCATGAATGAAGATGCCGATAGAAAGAAAAAGGGGATTGCTCTTAAATCAACTTCAAAATCCCTAAAGGCACATGAGGATCACTCTCAAGTGGATGACTCGAACTCCGAAATAGATGATGAGACTCTTGGCTTGTTAGTCAAAAAGCTTGGACGGTTCCTTAAGAAAAAGAGTAACTTCAATAGGAATAGATCAAGAGATTCTAAGGATACTTAACCAAGGAATAAGACTAACAAAGAAAATATCAAATGTCATGGGTGTGGGAAGCTTGGTCACTATAGATCAAATTGTCCAACTAACTCTAAAAAGTCCGAAGGTGACAATTGGAAGCCCAACTCATCTAAAGGAAAAAGGGCTTACATAGTGTGGGATGAACCGGAGAATCAATCATCATCTAGCTCATTGGAAGATGAAGAACTTGCAAACCTTTGTTTGATGACGAAGCTTGATGAAGAAGCATCTTCAAGCATGAAATCAAGTGAAAACGTCAATGAGGTGTGTCTTCGAACCAAGGAACGTAGATGGTACTTGGATAGTGGGTGTTCAAGACACATGACGGGAGACAAAACGCATTTCATTGAGCTTACTTCTAAAAGTGGTGGTCACGTGACTTACGGCGACAACAACAAGGGCAAAATTCTAGGAGTTGGTAAGATTGGTAACGTATCTAACCTTGTCATTGAAAATGTCCTATACGTAGAAGGCTTAGAACACAACTTGCTTAGTATAAGCCAACTATGTGATATGGGCAACAATGTGACCTTTACTCCGGAATTATGCTTTATTAAGAATAGTATAGATGATAGTGTTAAGTTTGTTGGTCGTCGCTCTAATAACACTTACTTAATTGATTTGGATGAGATAACTTCCTTATTTTCAAAATGTTTTAAATCTTTTGATGATGAAATTCGTCTTTGGCATCGACGAATTGCACATGTCAATGTGAATCAATTAAATAAACTTTTACGAAAAGACCTAGTAATTGGTTTGCCTAAATTAAATTTCAAGCTTGATAGCATTTGCGACTCATGTCAAAAGTGCAAGCAAGTTAAAAGCTCTTTTAAACCTAAAAATGTGATAAGCACAACAAAGCCATTGGAGCTAATCCACATGGATTTGTTTGGCCCATCACAAGTTCGAAGTTTAGGTGGCAATTACTATGGATTTGTTTTAGTAGATGATTTCACTCGATTCACATGGACTTTGTTTTTATCCGCAAAAAGTGAAACATACAAAAGTTTTAAAAAGTTTGCCAAACTCATCCAAAATCAACTAAGTTTGAAAATAGTGACTATTAGAAGTGACCATGGAGGTGAATTTGAAAATGCTAAGTTTGATGCGTTTTGTGAAAAATTTGGTATTGACCATCAATTTTCAGCCCCTAGGACTCCGGAGCAAAACGGAGTTGTAGAAAGGAAAAATCGAGTTTTAGAGGAACTTGCTCGTACAATGCTTAAAGAATCTAGAGTTCCTTCCTATTTTTGGGCTGATGCGGTAAACACCGCTTGTTATGTGATAAATAGGGTTCTTATTCGTCTTCATTTAAATAAAACACCTTATGAACTTTTAAAAGGGAGAAAGCCAAATATCTCATATTTTCATGCATTTGGATGTAAGGTGTTTATTTTAAATAATGGTAAGAATCCTGTCGGCAAGTTTGATTCCAAAGCCGACGAAGGTATATTCATAGGTTATTCAACCCATAGTAAAGCATATCGTGTCTATAACAAAAGAACTTTAACCGTTGAGGAATCCGTGCATGTTGTATTTGATGAATCTCCGAGAGGAGATTGTGTTGTTTCTTGTGATGATGATAATGTAGGTACTCATATGGATCATGAGAAGTCAACACCACAACAATTAGAGGAGACTCAAGTTGAGCATGGAGAGGTGCAAGCACATGATAAAGACTTAGCACAAGAGACACAACCTCAACTACCAATTGCTTGGAAGTCAAACAAAAATCATCCGGTTTCTAACATCTTAGGTGACATTGCTAAGGGGGTGGTAACCCGAAGCACATTAAATAATTTCTGTTATTATGTTGCCTTTGTATCTCAAATAGAACCTAAGAATGTCAAAGAGGCTCTTCAAGATGATCATTGGGTTATGGCCATGCAAGAAGAATTAAATCAATTTGAAAGAAACCAAGTTTGGGAGCTTGTGCCAAAACCTAATGATCGTCCTGAAATTGGCACTCGTTGGGTCTATAGGAATAAGTTAGATGAATCGGGTATTATTTTTAGGAATAAAGCTAGGTTGGTAGCACAAGGTTATAGTCAAGAAGAAGGAATTGATTATGATGAGACTTATGCTCCCGTAGCTAGATTAGAAGCTATTCGTATTCTTCTCGCTTTTGCATCTATAATGAATTTTAAATTGTACCAAATGGATGTCAAAAGTGCTTTTCTTAACGGATACATTCAAGAGGAAGTTTATGTCTCACAACCTCCCGGATTTGAAAGTTTTGAACATCCGGAATACGTTTTTAAGTTGAAAAAGGCTTTGTATGGTCTTAAACAAGCTCCTAGAGCTTGGTACGATCGACTAAGCAATTTTTTATTAGAAAAAGGTTTTAAACGAGGTACTGTGGACACTACTCTTTTTATTGAACGTTCCGATAAGGATATACTTTTGGTTCAAATATATGTTGATGACATTATTTTTGGTGCTACTAATGATAACTTGTGTAAGAAGTTTTCAGATTTAATGCAAAGCGAATTCGAGATGTCGATGATGGGAGAGCTTACTTTCTTTCTTGGTCTTCAAATAAAGCAACTAAATGATGGCATTTATATACATCAAAGTAAATATTGTCGGGAACTTCTCAAGAGGTTTGGCATGGATTCGTGCAAGTCGGCTTCTACTCCAATGAGTGTTGCATGCTACCTAGATCAAGATGAGGTTGGAAAAGCTATAGAGGTAACAAAGTATCGCGGAATTATAGGTAGTTTGTTATACTTAACTGCTTCTAGACCTGACATCATGTTTAGTGTTTGTATGTGTGCACGTTTTCAAGCTAATCCGAAAGAGTCACACTTAACTACTGTTAAAAGAATAATGAAATACTTAAAAGGTACAACCAATACCGGTTTGTGGTATCCTAGGGATGCATTTTTAAAATTAATAGGTTATTCGGACTCCGATTTTGCTGGTTGTAAAGTTGAGCGAAAAAGTACAAGCGGAACATGCCATTTAATTGGTAGTTCACTTGTATCGTGGTTTTCTAAAAAGCAAAATTGTGTAGCTTTATCAACCGCGGAAGCCGAATACATAGCGGCCGGTAGTTGTTGTGCTCAAATCCTTTGGATTAAGCAACAATTATCGGATTTTGGTTTAAATTTGACAAAAATCCCTATAAAATGTGATAATACTTCTGCAATTAATTTGACTAAAAACCCGGTATTGCATTCAAGGACAAAACATATTGAAATTAGGCATCACTTTTTACGAGATCATGTTCAAAAAGGTGATTGTGTTATTGAGTTTGTTCAAACTTCGGATCAATTAGCTGATATTTTTACAAAACCTCTACCAAGAGATACTGTCTATAAAATTAGAAGGGAACTTGGTATTTTTGATGAATCTACCATTAGCTAATTGTATTTGAAAATTTTATTAATCACCTCAAGTGCCTATTTCATTATGTTTTTGATCTTGAGTAAGTTGTATGTTTAAAGTGTTCATTTAATTCTCTTGATATGTAGTTGTGTGTCAATGTTTTTCCCTCTAATATGTTTACTTGCTTTATTGTATGTGTGCTAAATGCTAAGTGTTTCTATGTGTTTGTGTGTAAGAAAAATTTGAAATTTTTTAAGTTTTAGTGCAGACTACTCGATTAACAGGGTCCTTACTCGATTAATTTTTTAATCTCTTTCGGCATTACTCAAGTAAAGACACTGTCACTCGATTAATTTTAAAACTACTTTCGGCATTACTCGATTAATTGGATTGCTACTCGAATTATTTTTAAATCTCTTGCGCACTTAATCGAGTTACAGCTTTTTCACTCGATTAAGGCTCGAACTACTCGAGTAACGGCCAATCTACTCGAGTAACCCGATAGTTTATAAAACCTGCACTTTGTGACACCCTTCCGAATTACCCAAATATAATATAGTAATTAAAGTTTCATCTTGGATAATATATGGACTTGTGAGTGTTAAGAAAATATGGAAAATAAAATTTTCTTCTTAAGCGGGTGCACAAATCGTCATTTGGAATTCTTGGAGAATAAACTTTAAACCATTTCAAAACATTTGTATCGAGTTCGGTGATCTCTAAAATCTTTTCACAAATAGGGTAACATTCACTCTTTTGAAATGTATTTGTATCATACAAGTAATTAAAGTTACCCTTGCTTTGTTTGATAAATCCGATACCATCAAATAATGTTTATAGCCGAGCTCTTAAAGGGATTAAATCAGAGTAAGCGGAAATTATCAGACTATGCAGTCACTAGTAATATAAACATGGGTTTTATATATAGTTAAAGTCATAGATACATAGTCTCATCATCATGTCTCCAAGATCTCACAATACAAGTCCATAATCTGATCTACATAGTGATATGACCAAAGCCCTAGAGTACCCCAAAAGCATATCTACAATATGGGTACATAATCAAAACATAAACTCCAAGGGTGGTCATGTAGATCTGGCCTCATCAGAAGCAGTAGTAGTGATAGCAGCAGTCTCAAAGAAACATAAGTAGTAAGGTAGTAGCATCATCAACAACACAGCAGCAGCAGCAAGTCTCCTCCACAGCCTCCGCACATCGGATCCACTGATCCTCATCACGTACCATATGCATGTACCTAGGGATCATCGTCCCTCCAGTCACTCCCAGTAGAATGCACGACAGGCTCGCTCCCACTCTCGTCCTCCACCGGATCCTCCTCGATCTCGTCCGAGGGAGGATGTACCCTACCACTGGGTACCGGGTCAGGGGATGGTGAAACCCTGACTGGGCTCCTCGGATCAGAAGGGGGAGTCTCCTCGCGGACGACTCTCGAAGTAAAAGGGTGAGAGCGGGTAGGTCGAAAACGAAAACTATGGTAAGAGCGAGCTGGTCGCGTGGGAGGTGGTCCATGGTAAGTGTAAAACGGGGGTACATGCATAGTGTATATGATGGGAATCCTAAATCTACGAGGACGGAATCGGATCAACGGGTTCGGGTGGTAGAAGGTAACCTCTACCTCACCCTCGAACACCGCGCGATGGTCCTCATAGATCCATGTGCCACTAGGAAGTGGCCGGATCTCGATGCAAGCAATGTAACGAGACATCACCTACAAGGGCATAGGGGTAAGCAATTCTATACACATAACCAATAGAGAATAAATTGTGCAATATGAATATTTAAATATGCATCAATTAACAACAATCACATATAACACTTAGCAGTTAATGAATGCACATAAGATGCTCACACTTATTTCATTTATCACAATTAATTTAAATGAGTGGCATGATGCATGACTTTAGCTCTCAAGCCTATCTCCATCATACTATGTCACTCTCTGACGTCCATCCCTGACAACCCAGCACTCAACAGTGCGTTGTATTCCTAGGTATACAACAATTCGTACATTCACCTAGAATGTACACGACAAGCTTGGTATCCATGCCACCCGAGCATATCCCGTCATCCAAACGGACCGTCATCCAAACGGTATAACCATATCGGCATTCCCTCAGCCGACCACGTCAACGATGTGTCATCAAGCGAGCGTATTGGCACTCCCAGAGGCCCTCCACATGTTTACCAAAAACATGATATACGTCCTACCAACCAAACTCCAGAATGAATGCATTATCTTACTTAAAAGAGATTGATTGACGTTTTATCCTTTTATTAATACATTACGTGCCTCCCGAGCAACGTATCATTATTCAAATGAAAACATCATAACGTCAATCAATTTCCTCTAAGTCCAGGATCACTTGGTTTATTGTCCTCTAAGAGTTACAAAATGACTTAGAATTGAAAATGGTATTTTTAAGTATCTGACTAAAAATACTCGAGTTTTCTCCAAAATACTCGAGTAGTTAATCATTTTCCAGATTCTACTCGAGTTGTTCATAATTATACTCGAGTCGTTCACGTCTTTTCAAGGATTTAGGGTTTCAGGTTTTCATAAATATACTCGAGTAATTCATGAGATACTCGAGTATTTCATCTCCCAGAATACTCGAGTAGTTCATACATTACTCGAGTGTTCAATCTGATTCCCAAGTTGGTGCGTCAATTTTCACTCTGGTGCACCACGAAATACTCGAGTATTAAGCCAAATACTCGAGTATCTGCAGACAGAACAGAGTGAAACTTGGTTTTTACATGCCATTTCAATTTCTAAACATTTTTAACCCAAAACAGTGATCACAATAGTTCATATACCATATATTGAACATGTGAACATACTCATTTCATATCAAATAACAAATTTGACAGAGAATCAATCCATTATGCATGAAATATACAATTTAGCAACTCAACACTTCAAATTGCAAAATAAGCACAATATTCATGAAACAAAGTTCATTTAAGCTTGCATGCATGATATAGAACTTGCTCATCACAGTCATAGAGCATGGATTGGTCTCCAAACCAAAGTTCCTATTCAAACTAAGCCCTTAGAGCCTCTTGGTGGCTCTCTAACACAATTAATGAAATTTAAACCCTATCTAGTGAATATAATTACTTCCCCTTACCTCTCAGATGTTTTCCAAACAAGGATTGACAAGAAAAAGGCTTCAAAATTCTCAGACCAACTTCAAATGCCACATGCAGAGCATTTTGAGTACCACACCAAAATGGAATTGGTTTGTACATGAAACAGAAGATTAAATTGGGGAAATTAGATTTTCTAGACTCTATGCAACATAATCTAACTAAAGGAATCGAATTTGAGACTCAAGAGTTCGTGAGCTTACCAGAATCAATGATCAAAGTAAGCTCCAGACCAAGACTTGTCCAGCAACAGCTTCACTTCCCAGCTCCAATTCTCTCAACACACTCACTCAAATCTCACGATTTTACTCTCTATACAAAGCTCAAGATGTAAGCTTTGTATTCGTGTATGATTTGTGTTTTGAATCTGAACAGAGAATGAGAATCGAAGGAGACGAATTCGAAACCCTAACTTCTTTAACTTCAACAAGATTAAGCAAAATTCTCTACCAAGTGAGGTTGATGAGCTTTTATAGACATGGAGGGGTATCATGCATCACGACACGACACCCTTCAGCTGTTGACGACGGAGTATTCGTGTCAACGGAGGGAACTCGTTGGCGGTGACTCATCAAACGCACTAACTCGTGCAATTTGACCCAGAATACTCGAGTTTTTCAGAAAATACTCGAGTATTTTTCCCAATTTTTGAAAAATAATTATTTTATTTACTTTCCCTCCAAAATATTTCCTATAATTACCTCTAGGTCCCAACCCAGGGACTTATATGCAAAATACTTATCTTAGGCATTTTTTTTATTATTTATTAAATCAATTCACACACATATACCAACTATATAAACACATATTTTAATCAAGGATTAATATGGAAATAATTAATTATAATTAATTTATAATTAACATTTCATTAATCGGGGATTAAAATTTTGGGGTGTTACACACTTCAGATTTTTACTCATGTTTTTTTCATTTCTTTTTCTCTCTCCTCTCGCTCTTCTCTCCGTCTTCTCTCATGCATTCATCATCAATTCGAACCATAGACACCCAAATCACCCAAAATCACTAAATTTCTTCTCATATTTCTTCATTATAACACCAATACACCTTATATCCTCCATCAATTTAACCAATTTTTCCCAAAAATTCAATTTCCCCCAATTTCCAAACCCTAACCGAACCCAAAAACCCTAAACCACGAATTTCAACCTTCAATTCAGAGGTTATGGCTTCTTCTTCAGCAGAACCTCCACGTAAGAAGGGCAAAAAGGTTTCTAGCCAGAATCATCCTTGGTTTTCTGTAGCGGAGCGTGACTCACGTGCTCACAAGTTTGATCGTCGTACTTTTGGTATTAAACGGTATGTGAATTACGCTTGGTTAAGAAAAGAAAAGTTCAATTTATATGATAATCTGGTATTTCAGAATGTGCAAAGGTTTTTGGAGTTCAATACTCACTATTACCCTAAGTTAGTTCAAGAGTTCTATCAGAATTTTGCACAAATAGATGGTGAGTACCAAAGTCAGGTTAAGGGAGTACATTTTGTGATTAAACCTGATGACTTGAGATTATTGTTTGGATTAGAGGATGAGGGTACTTATCTTGGTGATGAGGACTGTCTTGATTTGGTTGTGGACCCTGGACTTGTTTATACTGATGCACTTAGGCCTGGTGAAACTTGGGACAATAAGGCTACTAAGAATGTTTCTCCTTTGCATGCTGATGATAGGATTTTGATGTACATAATTAGTTACTGTTTGCTTCCAAAAGGTAACCAGAACTATGCTCAGGTGCAAGAAGATGATTTGAAATTGTTTCATGGTATTAAGAAGAAATATAAAATTAATTGGAATAAGACAGTACTTGCTAGGATGTATGATGCTGCTCAATCACCTCCTACTCAATATTTACCCTATCCTATGCATGTTACTAAGTTGCTTAGGCACTATCGGGTTCCATTTGTTATTGATGAGTCATATGAGCGTGATGCAAAGAAAAATTGGTGCTTGAATGAACATCACATCAATTACATGAAAATTGCTTATCATAAGCCATCTAGGGCTTGGTTGTGGAAAACTCAAATCAAAGCTTTCGAGCAAGATGCTCAAGCTCCTGCTGGTGACCAAGCTGGTCCTTCTGCTTCTGCTCAACCACTGGATCTCATGGAAACGGATCATGGACCACGTCTTGAGGATTTCATCGACTTTGAAAATTTGGATACTCCTTTTGATACAAAGGTTGCCCATGCTTCACTAGTTCAACACATCGATGAGCAGCTAGAGGCTTTGGAGATTCGTCAAGATGTTAAGAATGCGGCTATGGAGCAGAGGTTGATGGATCATATCTCGGATCTCTTTTCCCAGCACTTTCCCACTCCACCAAACCCTTAACCTTGTGGTTTCTTGATTGATGATGTTCATGTTGGGATTTTCTTACTCTTTTCTCATTCATTCACTGACTCTTGCATTGTTTCTCTGCTGGTTATGTTTATTTTGTTACTGGTTTATGTTGTTATGACTTAGATTATGACTTTGTTATGTCTTTTGGATGTTTCTAGGGCCTTGTGTATGGCCTAGTTTATCTTCTGACTATGGTTGATATCTTATGACTATGGACTATGTTTTTGCTGCATGACTTGACTGATTATGATTTCATGGTGTTTATGAACTATGGTTATGGTGCTCTGTTTTGCCTTGTTCTTGTTAATGTTAGTTTTTAGCACTATTATGAGATTTTATATAGTTTAGACTCTACTCTGATTTTGGCTTATTATTTTCGTCTCTACTATATTTTATCTCCTTATCATAGTTTGTTACACTTACCTTCCACTTTTGGCAAAGGACTTTTCTTATTAACTTTAAATCTTTTTAATGATGCCAAAAGGGGGAGAATATTTTGTTGATGTTGTTCTTGTAGGATAAGTTTTATTATATTTTTCCTAAGTGTATTACATTTAGGGGGAGTATTTTAAAACTTAGTGCTTAATTGAAAAGGAGGTTTGTCATCATCAAAAAGGGGGAGTTTGTAGGTTTCTATGTTTTGATGATATCAAACGTATTTCAAGCAACAACATTTCAACAAGGAAGCTACACTCATGAAGATTAGAATTAGGATTTATTTTAATTCTTAATCCATGTAATATTTTATTTTATGCAATGCATATCATGAGAGTGGGTAGCTTTAGGTGATCTTAATTAAGCTTATAATATTGTTTGATTAAGAGTGAAGAAAACTTAATCTTGATTAAAATAGCTCAAATTAAAGTAATTGTCAAAGTACATTTGAAAAGCTTTGTTTTTAATCAAAGTTTGTACTGGTTACTCGAGTAGCAAGTTTGGATTACTCAAGTAGTACATTTTTATACTGGTTACTCGAGTAGTAATTTTAGATTAATCGAGTATTACACTTTTACACTGGTTAATCGAGTAATGTGTTAACCATTACTCGAGTAACACGTACTGTTTCAGAAAAATATAAAAAGACCTCATTTGTACTTGGACAAGGTTACAAACTCTTTCATAATTTTTCATATTGAGCAATATACTTTCATTTTCAAGAGCTATTACAAAACTTTCTTTGAGAAATCAAGATTCAACATTTCTCTCTATTCTTCACTCAAGATCAATTCAATATTCTAAGTTTGATTTAGATCAAGATCTTTCTAGTTTTCAAGTGTGTGTTGAAGCTATTTGCAACAAGAGGTTGCGCAATCAAGGATTCAACAAAGGTGAAGAATTTCACAAGTAAAGTCTTTGAAGTTTGTCAAAGCAAATTGAAAAGGATTTGGTTGGAAGCATCTTCAACAAATAAAAAGAAGACGGACAAGGAATTCAATTGGGTTAGAACATCAAAGAGTTTGGTACACTCTTTGAGAGGGGTTAAGATAGGATAGCTTTGTGAGAAGTTGCATCTTAACATTGTAATTCTAACAATTGAATTGTCTAGTAGAAACTCTTTATCTTTTAGATAAAAGGGACTGGAGTAGCTCTCAGTGGTAGAGAGTGAACCAGGATAAATCATCGTCTTCATAGTTTTCTTTTCAAATTTGCATTAATTCAAGAATAATTGAATTCAGGTTAGAATTGGGGTTTTTCATATCTTTAATTAATTGACCTAAATTGGTTGGTAAATTTACTTGTATTTGTTCTAGTATTCATTCATAATTTGTTGGATCATCAAGGCATTGCGATTCTAAGAGAATTCTCATCAAAACTAAATCTGCATCAGTTTTCTACCCAGATTACTCGATTAATCTGTTCATTAATTGATTAATTTCAAAGTAACTTGCGGCATTACTCGAGTAACTTTTGTGTTAATCGAGTATTTCAAAAGTGACTTGCATAAATTACTCGATTAAGCTTAGCATTAATCGATTAGTCAGTATTATTTTTGAAGAAAAATTCGTTTTCTCAAAACTCTTCTCTACGGTGATCGAAATATTTGTACTAAGGCTTCAATACTCTATTCACCCCCCCCCCCTCTAGACTATTTTGAGCCGCTTGTTGGTTTCCAACATTGATGATCATGATGAAGTAGTTGTTCTTAACCGAGAAAAGGGTGCAGGCTGCTCCACTGAAAAAAATAAGGATATTGAAGCTGCACCAAAAGTCTCAAATTGTTGGGACAATTTTGATATCTCGAAGCTGAGAAACGCAGGGGAGAAGTTACACTATCATCAACCTATCACTAAGGATGGTGTCTCGATTAGTAAAATTGATGAGGAAGATGTGGAGGATGAGGTTAAGTTCTGGGAAAACGCCTTGGTCTGTTACGTCCTTGGTGCAAGGCCACCTTATTCTGTTATGAACAGCTTTCTAAGGAAAATTTGGGGCCAACATGGGGTGGACAAAGTACTAATGAATGCTGATGGCTCTTTGGTAGTAAGGTTTAACACGCTTGAAGCACGAAACGCAGTCTTGAACATAGGGATTTTTCATTTTGATAGGAAGCCTTTGATAATGGCTCCTTGGACTGGAAAGCAGTTGCAGAGGAGGGTAATGGATAGGGTTCCAGTCTGGATTCAACTCCCTAATCTGAGCTTGAAATACTGGGGTGTGAAGGCCCTTAGTAAAATCACAAGTCTAGTTGGCAATCCTATTATGGTTGACCAAATGACTCAGGAACGTAATAGAATCAACTATGCCAGAATTCTAGTGAAGGTGGACCCTAAATTCCTTCCTGAAGAAGTAATGTTTGAAAATGAACAAGGATTGATTGTTTCCCAAAAAATTCAGTATGAGTGGAAACCTGTGAGGTGTGCAATATGTGCTAATTTTGGCCATGATTCGAAAATGTGCAAAAAAGAAGTCAAACAACATTGAGTTGTAAAGCCTAAGCCTACCACTGAAGCAAATCCTGCATCTGATCAGGTACAAATCTCAGCTAATGAAGGAAATTCAATTCAGAATAGAGATGAGCAGTGCATTCAAGTGAATCAAGTGAGTCAAAAAGATGAGTTAATTACTGTGGCCACCAACAATGAACAACAACAAGCTAAGCAAGTTGCTCAATCTAGCACACAGGAAGTAGTTCTTGAATCTCAAATTGAGCAGCAATGGACTCAGGTTGGAAGAAGGAGGTCCTCTAGATTGGAGGCTGCTGCCAATGCCCCCCCCCCCCCCCCATTACTGAATGGATAGCATATCATCATGGAACACCAGGGGATTGAACAATCCTCAAAAACATGGTGAGGTGGTTAATTTTTGTTTTCAGAATAAGGTAGGACTTTTAGGATTGCTAGAGAATAAGTTAAGGCAATCATCTCTTCAAGTAGTGTATGACAGGATTGCCCCGGGTTGGGGTTCTTTTTTGAAAGTTGAAGCTTCACCTCTTGGTAGGATTTGGGTTCTTTGGAGACCTGACATTTATTCTGTGACCATAGTTGCTGCATCAAAACAATTTGTCCACTGCCATGTGCAGAGAATTAGCACTCATTCTGAATTTTTTGTCACTTATGTATATGCTTCTAATAGCTATGATGAAAGAAAAGAGTTGTGGCTGGTATTATCAGGAATTGGGTCTCAAACTAACATTCCTTGGTTAGTTATTGGTGACTTCAACACCTTTTTATTTCCTGAGGAGAAACTTGGTGGGAATCAGGTGGATTTAAACCTGTTGCAGGATTTCAATGACTGGACTAATCAATGCCAGATGAATGATATGAAGCAATGTGGCAGCTTTTTCACATGGACCAACAAACAGATTGGACAGGACAGAATCTGGATCAAATTGGATAGAGCTTTGATTAACAAGCACTGGATGGATGAATGGCCTTTACTAGAAGCAGATTTTCAAAAGCCAGGAATATCTGACCATTCTCCTATTGTCATCAAGTGGCATGACCAACAGCCTGTTTTCAATTCTAAGTTCAAATTTTTTAACATGTGGATTGATGATCAAGAGTTTAATGAGATTGTGGCAAACAGTTGGTGCAGGGAAATTCAGACAAATCCAGTGGCTAAAATGGTGAAAAAGTTGAAATCCTTGCAGAGACCTCTTAGAAAATTAAATAAGGCCAAGTTTGCTAGGATTGATGAGAAGGAGATTCATCTGAAACAAAAGCTCAGCCAAGTTCAGCAGGACCTAATCCAGCAACCTCTTGATACTAATCTACATATTCTTGAAAGGGAAATCAGCTTGGAGTATCGAACAGTTAAATCAGCAGCCTTAAGCTTTCTTAGACAAAAAGCAAAGATATCTTGGCTTAAAGATGGTGACCAAAATACAGCTGCCTTTCACAATGCAATCAAGCAAAGGAATTACAAGAACAGAATTGTAAGAATTCAGGTTGATAACCAGACTTTGACTACTGATTCTGGAATTGCAACTGCTTTTGAGGATTTTTATTCTACATTATTCTCAGGAAGACAAAATCAGTGGAATGTTTCTCAAGCTGAAATGAATGAAGGCCATGTTCTATCTACTGAGCAGCAATTGGCTTTGATTAGGCCTATCACTAAAGATGAGATCAAGACAAACATGTTCAGCATTGACAAGGATAGTGCCCCTGGACCTGATGGCTATGGCTCAGGTTTTTTCAAGGCTTCCTGGGAGACTACTGGTGAGGATTTCTGCAAGGCAGCATTGCACTTCTTTGATACTGGCAATCATTTGGAGCTGATTAATGATACCAACTTGGTAATGATTCCTAAAATCAATTCTCCTTTAACAATTAATGACTATAGGCCTATTGCTTGTTGCAATGCTATGTATAAATGTATCTCAAAGATTATTTGCAGTAGACTGAGCTTAGTGCTAGACTCCCTGGTGAATGAAAATCAAACTGCTTTTGTCAAAGGGAGATCTATATTGCACAATATTTTGATTACACAGGATCTATTGAGGCTCTACAACAGGAAGCATGTTTCTCCAAGGTGCTTACTAAAGGTTGATATTATGAAGGCGTATGACACTTTAAGTTGGCAATTCATAGAGGAAATGCTTTATGCATTCAAATTTCCAGCTAAATGTATCATGTGGATAATTATGGAAACTTCACTGGTTCAAGAGGTATCAGGCAGGGTGACCCCCTTTCCCCCCTAATCTTTGTTCTGGCAATGGAGGTCTTGACAAGGAAGTTAAAGTTTGCTGCTAGAAGAAGCTCCTTTAGATATCATCCTCTTTGCAAGGAGCTGGATCTTGTTAGTTTAGCCTTTGCAGATGATTTGATGATTTTCTGCTAAGGCAATGTGGCTAGTGTATCCATTCTAAAACAAGTGCTGGATGAGTTTTCAGAGTGCAGTGGATTGATCCCTAGTCAAGCCAAATCTCAAATGTACATAGCTGGTTTGAATGAGGTGAATAAAATGCTGCTGCTGGAGATAACAGGTTTCACAGAAGGTACCTTTCCTTTCAAGTACCTTGGTTTACCTATTTCAACAGGTAAATGGAACAGCAATTCATGCCAGGCTCTTGTTGACAAAGTAACCGAAAGAATAGCTTCTTGGAAATCAAGGAATATATCATTCCAAGGGAGATGCTGCCTCATCAATTCAGTTCTTATGTCTTTGCACATATACTGGGCTTCTGCCTTTATCCTTCCTAAAAGCATCATTAAGGAGATTGACAGGAGATGTAGAGAGTTTCTTTGGGGGTAGAAAGCTAATCAGCACTATCATGCCAAAGTAGCTTGGTCTAAAGCTTGTACAAGGAAGAAGAATGGATGTCTTAATATTAAAAACAGTATGATTTGGAATATGGCAGCTATTGGTTATCAGTTATGGTGCATTGCAGACAACAAAGAATGCTTGTGGATCAAATGGATTAATTCTGTGTATCTCAAAGGAGACTCAATCTGGGAAGCCACTAATAGCAGCAGTTGGCATTGGTCACAGATCCTGAAAATGAGAGATAAATTGGCAGCAGCTTTTCACAACAATCAATGGTCATTGCATTAAGATGGCACTTACAATATTAGAAGGGGCTATGACTATTTGCTTGGACAACAAGAAACATTTCCTTTACATAAATTTGTTTGGAACCGCACAGCAGTGCCAAAGCATTCCTTTATTTCATGGCTTGTGGTTCATAACAGACTTTCAACTGCTGACAGATTGAATGCTTTTATGAATGTGCAATTGGTTTGCCCCCTTTGTAGTGCTTCTAATGAATCCAGGGAGCATCTCTTTTTTGATTGTGAGTAGAGCAGCAAAATTCTGGATGATATGGCCTTATGGATGTGTCTAGATAGCTGGAAGACTAAGTATGGTTCATGGACTCACTGGATCCAGCATGCATTCAAGGATAGAGTAAGAAGAAGATGTTTTCAAGCTATGTATTCGGCTGTCATTTATCACACATGGAGTGAGAGGAATAGAAGGCTCTTTCAACAAAAAGTTCAACATCCTAGTTCAATCTTTCACTGCTTGAAGTCAGAGATTGCTTGGAGAATAAAATTTACGTTTCCGAACTTCCATTTATGGAAGAATAGAGTGTTGGTAGATAGGTTGCTTATGTTTTTGCGATCTTTTAGCTGTTCTTAGCTTATTTCATTTGATGTAATCTAATTGCTGAACTCTTTGTATGAGCCAATTTTGTTTGTGGAATGATGTCAACCTTCTACCAAAAAAATAGGTTTCTATTAATAAGAGAAAGAGGGGCATTTTGGGTAGTTTATTTTATAGTAAGGTTAATTGAGTCTTAAAAGAAAAAAAAAGGGTTAACTAATTAACGGGGTGGGTCAATAAACTAAATTCCACCAACAATTCAATTCAATATAAAGACCCAATTTGCACCACCGGTGTGCCATATGTGATTTGATTCCACAATTCAATTCAAATCACTGTAAACTCAGCCACATCATTCCCAACTCTCAATACTAAGTTAAATCCAACTCCTAAGAAATAAGTTAACATCTTATCTCAATTTTGGTTACGCTAGAAGAAATTTTCAACAAATATGGTCACCGCTTGAAGTATTCTTAATGACTAAGAATACAATTGCTTATACAATATTGAAATATATTTTGACTCACTCTTTATCGAGAAGAAAACATATTCATAGTGACAAATTTGAAGTTATTGAAAACACACTGTAGTGTCTGGGATGTCCGACGTGTCCCAGCCCAAGTTTCCAAGACGAAGACTGGACTGATTTTGATGTATGACGTTGGCGGCTCATCCCCAATGAAGGAACGTGGCAGCCTAGTCAATGCTTTTTGTGTGTGTGTTTGTGTGAGTTGAGTTCGAAATACCTGAGAAGTCAAGTGGTATATATAGGATTGCTTGGGTGACTAGGGTATGCAACTTGGCGAGATCAAGCTTATCGGGTTGTTGGGGATAGCGAGAATCTCGGAAGGCGTGGTTATCTCAATCAGCTTATCCGTTGGTATAATCAATCATGTTGAGAGTCACAGTGATAACGTGACCTAGTCAACCTGGATAACCTGAATTGGAATAAAGGCTTTGACAATATGGGCTTGGGCCCTTCTGCTTATCTAGTTGTACCTGGACCTGGCTAACGTGGTTATCTTGTTCGCTTTAGTCAGCATGGCCAACTTGGTCAACCTGGTCAACTTGGCTTAGTCATAGTCCACAACAGTTGCCCCCGAGCCAGTGTCATGTCATAGACAAGGCGGTGGGTCCAGTAGGTGGATGACGGGCCAACCAAGGTGAATAGAATTTTATTTTGCCGTTGGTGATCGCCTTTACCAAGGTAAACGGGATGTGGTGGACGGACTCCACGCTTCTTAGATGAAGGATGATCGGACCGGGTTGGTCGAAGCTTCCATGCTGGGCGAGGCGACCCACACTCTTGTTATTTCAAGGTGACCATATTTGCTTGGATGTCCAAGGTAATTTTATTTGGGACAAGTTTAATAAATTCATGGACCCATGATGTCTAGGACTTCCAAGCTGTCCATGATGGCCAAAGCTTGTGCCAACCATAGTATTAAAATTATTATTTTATCCGGGATGTCTAGGATGTCTTGGATGCTTTGGCTTAAACTTTGTATAGGACTTGGTGAAAATGAAATCTTTACGTTTTCTTTTTCTTTCTTCCAAGACTTAAAATCAATATTATCTTTCTCTATGCCCATCTTCTTGCTCTTCATAGTATCTTTTTTTTCATCCCTCTTCATCTGTGTCTTGGATGATCGGCTTATAGGCGAGATGTCATTCTTTCTCTTCTTTCTTCTTCTTCTTCTTCTTCTTCTTCTTCTTCTTCTTCTTCTTTTTTTCTATCCCTCTTTCATCTGTGTCTTGGGTGATCAACTTATCCAAGATGGGCAAGATGTCATCATATATATATTTTTTTTATAGCAACACGAGTGTCGGCAATTCCTAGCCTGGAATGGGACTCGGTATCCCCCATCCCCAAGATTGTTAGGGAAATAGGGGTTGCGTAATGTACATGCCTTCGAAGTTAAGATCTTAGTTTAAGACTCATTAATTTCGTATCACGGCCAACCTGGTGGCTAGTCAGGGAGGGGTGATGGTGTTTGGGTGACATTGTTCCAGATAATTAGACTCATTATCTTTGTACAATGATAAAAACGAACATTTAAAATTCGATGGTGTTGTCTTAGTTAACTAGGTTAACCAAGTTAAACCATGAACAAATATAAAATTATTTTAACAGACTGTAAACAAGCGAATTAAGTTGGCAATGGTAGAACAAATTATTGCTTTAATTAACTGACCAATTTATTATTGGAGAAAGTTCAAACAAATGAACAATAATAATCATGATGGTTGAGTTGAAAAAGCTTACTTATTTGAAAAATAAATATTAGTTAAAAATGTTGGTCATGTTGTCCAATTTATTTCAATGCAAAAGAATAAAAACTCAAATAACTAGGCTAACTTGGATAGCTAGATCAGCTGTAGTACTTCTCCAGCTTGGTTGCGTTCCACGGGTTGGAAATTCTTAAACTTGATGTGATTTCAGCGTAGTTGTTTCCTTGTTTACTTCATTTTTTATCATTCGGTACTCCTCAAGGTTGATAAATTTTTCTGCCCTTTCTTTTAGTTCTTACATCGTCTTGACGGGTCTTTTGGCTAAGGAGGTTGTAAAGTCTCCATCCTTCAAACCATTGATGAAGATGTGTGGGGTTGTTGACCGTTCCAGGTCTCTTACAGAGATGACTTCAGCATTGAACCTGGACATGTAGTCTCTTAGAGACTCGCCCTCCTTTTGCCTAATATTGTAGAGGAGTTGGGTTGACCTTGGCTAGGCTTTACTAGTTGTGAAGTGACTTAGGAATTTCTTTGACAAGTCTTTCCAACGTGTAATTGAATTGGGTTCTAGCTTGGTGAACCATCCCAGTGCGGCCTTGGTCAAACTAAGGGAGAAGGCCCGACACTTAAGTGGTTCAGAAGCTCCATAAAACGATATGGCAAACATGTAAGCATCTAGGTGTTCTTGTGGGTCGGTCGTTCCGTCATATTTATCTACGTTGGTTGGTCCGTTGGAATCTAGTGGATTTGGGAATGCCATGATCGTCTTGGTGAATGGGTGCCCTTCTTGGTCATCCTGGGTGGTAGCCGCTGTTTCCGAAATTGTTGGGTTGGTCTTAGTTATTGCATTTGTTTGGGGTGTTTCATTTGACAACTTGATTTTTTTGAGTGCTGCGATTTCTCTATCTTGCTTATCAAGACGACGTCGTAACTGGGCTAGGAGGTCATCTCGGCTAATCCTTCTGCTTACAAAGCTAGACGACGCTCGAGTGTCAAGTCTTGAAATTGACCTTGAAAGGCTAGGGCTACGGCGATCCGACCTGTCCTAGCTGGGTGGGGGATCTCGGCGATCCGACCTGTCCTGGCTGGGTGGGGGATCTCGTCTTGTTGAAACATTAACCTCCTCACTTTGGCAAGACCATTGCGGAGTTCAATGCTGAGGAGCCTGTGGTTCAAGGCTGGCCTAGCGACCGTTACCCGAAAGGGGTTTGCTTTCTGGGGTAACAGAGGCTTCTTCCCCATCTCGTCCTCTTTGATTCTCATCCGGGTTGACTCGTAAGTCTTTAGGAGGGCTACGGGATCTCCTTGATGGTTGCTCCCGTCTCTTTTATAGGGCATCTCGGAGAACGTCTTTTGGCATCGGGGAGTTTGCGGACTGACTACGTCGTGGATCGCGTACGATGCTTTGGACGTGCCTTGCTGCGGCGGTAGTTCTCCTGGTGCTTACCATGCTTAGATCTTGGTGGGAGTAGAAGTTTACCACTCCCACTGTGGTCGCCAATGTAGTGTCTAGGATGTCCGACGTGTCCCAGCCCAAGTTTCCAAGACGAAGACTAGACTGATTTTGATGTATGACGTTGGCGGCTCGTCCCCAATGAAGGAACGTGGCAGCCTAGTCAATGCTTTTTGTGTGTGTTTATGTGAGTTGAGTTCGAAATACCTGAGAAGTCAAGTGGTATATATAGGATTGCTTGGGTGACTAGGGTATGCAACTTGGCGAGATCAAGCTTATCGGGTTGTTGGGGATAGCGAGAATCTCGGAAGGCGTGGTTACCTCAATCAGCTTATCCGTTGGTATAAGCAATCATGTTGAGAGTCACAGTGATAACGTGACCTAGTCAACCTGGATAACCTGAATTGGATTAAAGGCTTGGACAATATGGGCTTGGGCTCTTCTGCTTATCTAGTCGTACCTGGACCTGGCAAACGTGGTTATCTTGTTCGCTTTAGTCAGCATGGCCAACTTGGTCAACCTGGTCAACTTGTCTTAGTCATAGTCCACAACACACACAATATTGATTCTCTTGTTTTGCCTCTGTTTATATAGGATTCAAGTGAACAAATTTTAGTCTTCTTTCTCTTGTGTTTGTGCTGCGAGAGTGAACGTGTGACACCAGGGGAAGGATAAACGGTAGCACTATAGGGCCTACAGACTTCGACGGTGGTGGTTTCACGGCACCAAGCGATGATGTCAGTCATGTTTGCGAAGTTGAGAACCAGAGGAAGGAGATCTGCATTTTTTAGCTTTCTGAATGTTTAGAGGGAAAAATAATAAAATAGAAAAAGAAGACACATGTCACAATTTAAGTGGTTCAAGGAGATAATTTATCTCCTGGTGTGAGGAGGAACTTTATTCTGATAGAAAATTTATGAAAATGATATTTTAGTAAAAAAGTCATCCAAATATTTGGCCGTATCTCATTCGTTAACCGTCGGATCGTGCCCAAATTCGGAGACAAGCTTTCAAATCCAACGATTGAAATTGTATTTGGAGGTGAAAAAGTCTACGTAATCGATTACCAGATCTAGTAATTGATTACCCAGATCAAAATTTAAATTCTGGTCAAATTTAAGTCGTGGTAATCGATTACCATGTCTTGGTAATCGGTTACCAATCTATATCTGATGCAGTTTTAAGGCGGTGGAAGATAGAAGCTCGTGGAAACCTTGATATTTTTCATTCCTAAGGACCATTGTGTGGCTCCTAGATGGTCTAGGACCATTGTGTGGTGTAGGAAATAGATGAAGTCATGGCTTACTTTATCTCCTTGCATCATTTCCTCTCTTTTCCCTTCTATAAATAGCTTATGCCATGGTTGTTGTTGCAGCATGTTTTCATGCTTTCCCTTGCCCAAACTCTATCCAAATCACCTCTCAAATTTGTGCTTGTGACTTGCCTTGATTTGCAGCACAATAAGTCTTGAGTAAGTGAGTGAAAGCTTGAAGAATTCCTTGTGTTTTATCTCTTGTTCTTGGTGTTCTTGCTCTATTCTTGTGGCTGCTGCTAGCTGCTGTTATCTTGTGTCTAAGGGTTGTCCAAACTTGCTTAAGGTATGAGAGAGTCATTCATATTTCTAGGATTATTGGTTGATAAAGTTTGATATTTACATGGTATGAATTGTTGTGTTTTATGGCCAAGACATGGTTGCTTGGTTTGGAGACCAAGACAACCACTTGGTTGTTGAATTTAAACCTTGACATGATGTGTATTATACTGCATGAGGTTGCTTGATGCTTAAATTGATGATTGGAATGAGTAAGATGCATGAAACCATGGCCGTCTGCTCTCAGACCAGTCATGGTAATCGATTACCAGGGTATGGTAATCGATTACCCTGACTGCTGTGAGGATAGATCAGTCTTGTAATTGAATGAAATGGAACTTAGGCTTATAATTAGACCTTAAGGGCATGAAATCATACTAGAAGAATCACTTTATGTTAATAATTGATTGTGGCTAATAACTTTATGTGTTTGTGATTTCACATGTTAGTGAATTAAGTATAGCTCACACTTATATGAAATGATAATGATGAAGTGAATATAGGTTGAAATGTGGTTTTAGATGTGGTATATATGCTGCAGACTAATGATAAAGAAGCTAAACCATGAATTAGCATGAGTTGATTTGAGAAAGTGGCTTATTATGTTGTCAGGTCTTCTGGTAATCGATTACCAGGGTATGGTAATCGATTACCCAGACTGAAAATTGACAAAAATGAAAAGTAATTTATACAGGGTCTAAGAGTTAACAAATTGTTAAGATTTTTGGATTATTAGCATAACTTTAATTGCCTTGATGATTTAATGAAGACTTAATCTATCCACTTGATGATGATTCTACAAATAAAACTTATTGGTTCATGATTTATAATGCTTAGTGTATTAATATTTGAATATCATGATGAATATATGATAACTTGAATTTGACGAAATTGCAATTCATGATTATAGATGATGACTTGATCATAAGGGTTTGAGAATCATAATTCTTAATGATGATTTAAATATAATGACTTATGTATGATGATGATACATGATGATTTGATGATTGGAAACTGATGCTATAGATGTTGGTTTGATTGTTGGAGAATGATTATTATGAATAAGTGTATGATTTGAATATGATGTCTTAAGAATGACAATTACAAATGATAAATGAAATATGATAATTTGAGAATGATGAGATTGATGATGATTAGTGCATAATGATGTAAGAATGATAATTATCAATGATGATTTGATTATGATTTAAGAATGATAATTATCGATTATGATTTGACTATGATTTAAGAATGATAATATTGAATGAGGTATGATTAGCTCCGATGTGAGATCGTGAGCTTAGACAATTCTGTATAGTACGGTGTGGCCACTATACGAAGACATGTGGAACGGTGTGGCCGCCATATGTGTGATGTGATTCCGTATAGTAAGGTGTGGCTGCTATACGAAGACATGTGGAACGGTGTGGCCGCCATATGTATGGTAAGTGTGATGTGATTCCATATAGTACGGTGTGGCCGCTGTATGAAGACATGGAACGGTGTGGCCTCCATGTGTATAATGATGATAATTCCTCTTGATAATGAATAGGTTGATAATTAATATATGGAAAGTGCATTTCATGCATGGCGATACGGGAATCGAGAAAAGAGTGTTATTTTGTGGAAGAGTTGAGGGAAGGATATTTTGGAGAGACATGTATGCATGGCATGACAAATTAATGATTATAAGTAATATTGTTTGATATGACACTTGAGCATGCATTTATTATATTGGAATGATTTTTGTGATACTTGTGTTTGACCAACCCTTAATCTGCTTATGCGATATGACAAGTGACTTACTCGCATACTACCATGCCTTGGTGGTAGGTTCTTTTGTTGGACAGGACTGATGCGAGATTTCGATAGAAGATACAGCCAGGATGACTTTTAGTTATCCGAATCCTTTTGTAGAAGGATCGAGTTGTGAAGACCATGCTCTAGGTGTAAAGAGAGATTTTTTGAGGATTTTATATTTACACTCAGACTATTTTGTAAATTAGTATGATAATAACAAGTAATGTTTTTGGTTTTTCACACTCTTTTGAAAAAGTTTTTGTTAACTCCTCATTTTATTTTCCTTGAATAATTTGGGGAGTGACATTATATACATATCCAAATATTAAAGGAACAACAACAAATGTTCCCCAAATATTTCACTGAAAATGCTTCGTGACTGAAACCAAACTCAACATACAACATATTCCCCGTAACCTGATCAACTCCCCCTAAGAACATCCATGACTTGGTCATATTTGCAACCAATCTTGAGGAAGCTCAAAATTTATGCATAGCACCCTAAATATTCCTGATTGAAGTATTTTCAGCTTTACTAAATATCATAAGATCTCCAGGAAAATAGACATTTGTTATCCACAATCTTTGGCATTTAGGATAATATGTAAAGCTTTTATCCTAAAAAACAAAATGCAATAATCGGGACAAGTATTCATTACCAAGACAAAAAATAGAGGAGACATTGGATATTCCTTGTTTCAACAATTCCACCATTTATGCTAATAGAGAATGAGATTATTGTAACACATTCCAGTATCCAACTCACAAAATGTTGAGGATATTCATAATCAGCAAGGAGTTCTCTTAAAAAATTCCAATAAACTCTATCAAATGCTTTCCTAAGAACAATTTTAAGCATGCAGAACAATTTTTCTTGTTATTAAACTCTGAGGAGTTCCTGACATAAAAGCACATTATGCATAATTGATCTTCCAAACAAAAATGCACTTTGATTTTTACACACAATTTCCTCCCGTGTGCTAGCCATTCTGTTGCTTATAATTTTTGCAATACACTTATAAATAGTGTTACAAGATGAAATTGGTCTAAATTCACTAGCATTTGTAGGGAAATCAAACTTTGGAATTGAAGCTATCATAGTTGAATTGATTTGTTTTAATAAGTGGTCGCTGTCAAAAAATTCTTTAATATTAGAGCTCATCTCATCTCCCCACAATGTACCAGCTTTCTTGGAAGAAACCACTACCAAAACTATCAGGGCCTGGGAATTTGTTTTTATCAATTTCAAATAAGGTTGTCTTAATTTCCTGATCAGTACCAGGCATCAATAAAATCAGTTGATCATTAGAGTTTAGCTTTACTCCAGCATCAATAATAGATTCAACAGCACAAGATCTTGAGGTCTCCTTGTTCCAAGAAGTTGCTGAAAATAGTTGATAAAATGTGTTTTTATCTCAACAGGCTCACTTGAAATTACACCATTGTCATTAGTAACACAAGAAATTATATATGTCCCTTCTTTGTTTTTGCTTAATTGCAGCAAAGAAAAAAGATGAATTCTGATCACCCAACTTAATCCAATCAATTTTAGCTTTATGTGCAAGTAAGGCTTTTTGAGAACTAACAAGCTGTAGCAGCTAACCTTTCTTCTTTTTGATAAATTTCATTGGTTGGATCAAGGTGAACTGCATACTGAGCCTGGATAAGATTATCATAATCCTGTGAAGATCTAATATGAATCTCACTGAATCTATTCCTGTTCAGCAATTTCAAATCTCTATTCAGACACTTCAGCTTCTTCATCACCTGAAACATCTTAGAGCCCTACACATTTCTATGCCATCCATTTCCTACACTTCCATCAAACTCAACCGCTTGACTCCACATATTAAAGTATCCGAAGGACTTTTTCAAACTAATAGGATGATAAGAGAGTCTGACAATTTGAGGACAATGATTTGAAATTACTTCAAGGAAGACAATAGATTCAAAAAATTCAAATTCATTGGCACACTTCTCATTCACAAATGACCGATCAATTTTTGAGAATATCCTACCAGTTTCGTGTTAATTATTCCAACTAAAATAACAATCATTCCTCCTCAGCTCTTGTAACTGACTATTCTCTAGGCATAATCTGAAAACAAGAATTTCAGTGAATTGAACAGGATTACCTCCAATCCTGTCATTTGGATTAAGCACACAATTGAAATCACCAATAACCATACAAGGAAAAGTGATCGTTGTACTAATACGTGAAATATCATTCCAAAGCTGAAGTCTTTGGTTCAGGGAGTTACAAGCATAAACTGCAGTAATTAATACTTTATTGTCTGGCAGGGTCACTTCGCAATGCACTAACCTTAACAACACCCAAACTATATTGCTCACACTGCACAATTAAGATTCTTCAATTATAATCCTTATCAATATTAGCATAATACCCACATCCAAGCCAGCATTTGTTAACAATACTCAACATATTTAAATGGTAAAATCAACATTATTTTTAAGGCATAAAGAAACAACCTCCTTATGCTATTAAGGCTATTTAAGCCTCTAACATTCCAGCCGAGAATCATCATTAAGAGGGATAAATCTGTTACCCAAAGTCTCCCCCTTTACCAGTCATTCTTTGACCTGAACTGTCCCCACCTCCTTTCTTTTGATCTTGTTTCTGATTCTTCTGAACAAAACCATCATTTTTCTCAGCTCCTCTGCCTTTTCCTTTTCCAACAGTTACTTTCCGTTCATTATACTTCTTCTTAGCATTAGTAGTTACAGGAGCAGCATCATCAACATTTTCCTTTCCTGAATTACCTTAGTAGGCTGGGCTACCTTTTCCTCTTGTTTCTTGGTTTTTCTGCATTTTTTTCATCTGATCTATGCCCATATCCTCCACATAAATCACATTTTATTGGTTTCCATTCCTACCTGATCATATCCCCTCTTTCAATTTCAAAGAAGATATAATCAGGCATTGTGTCTTTTATCTCCAATTCTTTCTTTATTTATTATCAAGCCATACACCATGATAGGCACACCAATTGGACTACATATCTTACTCAAAGCCACGGGACTCTAGTACCTAAGAGGTAACTTTGGCGATTGTATTTGTATCTATACAAGAATGCTCTTCAACATCATTAAGCCTATTCAAAGCCTTTTGAACTTGCAATAACTTTAGGACTAGATTGCTGCTTTGATATATCTTTCTTCCTTCCTCTCGTCATATCGCCTCTCAATTGCACGTGTGTATATTTTTTTGGGCATTGCTTTGGCACTTAGCAAAGTTGCAAGGTTTTGATACCATATTTATGTTGTAACACCTCGCATTTTCCCAAACGTGCATAAACAAATTCGTTTAAAATAAACCTTAAGTTTTGCTTTTAAAAGGGTTTTTCTAAAAAGAATTATTTATGATTTTATTCAAGAATGATTTCTTTATGGAAAGGACTTGCATTTTGATTAATGAACTCCGAGAATGCAATTTTTAGAATTTTCTGGAATTATTTACAAACTGTATTTCTGAAAATTTTGGAAGATGCATTTTTATAAAACCATGATTTCTGGAAAGCTGATGACTTTAAATAAAATTATCTTTTGGAAATTTTCTATTTGTACGAAAAACTTGATTTTTAAGGATTTCTAATTATGTGTTTTGTGTAGATGATTGTTTTACTTTGAAAGAATTTAAGTTTTCCTAGGATAAAGATGTGTCCTTGAAGGAAATTAAATCAATTGCCATGACATAGAATTCATGGGTGATATGTGCTCATTTTGATATGTGTTTGATTTAATGTTGCTTGAAAATAAACATGTGTGTGTATGTGTGTAAATGTGTTACGATTTGGGCATATAAGTGTGTGTATGACTTTTGGAAGGGTGGCATAAATCACAAGAACTTGTTAGAATTATTGATAGGATTGGCAGTCGTCACCCAAGAGGGGGGTGAATTGGGTGTTTACGAAAACATTGGTTTCAAATCGTTTTTAATAAAATAGATAAACTTTGCAGCGGAAAACTCTTAAAACGATGAAAACTATTATGCACAGGCGGAAGCAAATGATAATAACAACAATTAATATTACGCGCGAAGATAAGAAACACTATAACAACGAAAGGTCTAACGCGCGTTGATTAATTTAAAATAATTAAATTAATAAATATTATATTTACGTTGCGAAGGAGATAATTAACACAATAAAAATATGCGCAACAATAAATAAAAGAGATAAGGGATAGAAGAGATTGCACCGGAGATTTTATCCTGGTTCGGCAAAGCAGCCTACTCCAGTCCCCAAGCGACCCGCTTGAGCTTTTCACTAAAAACCGAAGACGCCCCCGCGTCCCCAAATACAACCAGAGCGCCCCTCACGCTACTAGGAACCTCCGTTCGCTAGGGACCTCAACAACCAGATAGCCTAACTACTAGGTGCCCCACCGTTCGTCTAGCACTACCCACACAGCAGGGTTCCTCACCCTACAACCACGAACGCAGCACGTCCGCACTAGGAGATTCACTCTCTAGTCACTAAGGGTCACACACCCCTTACACAAATGGTTATGGATATGGAGATTGAGTACAACCACTATAATGCACTCTTCTTAGTGCAGATACAACAATATGGGTTTCTAACAAAATTGTGTTCTATATAACACTGATACAACAATAACGCTCTAATGGTGCTGAATTTAAATCACAAGTACTATGGCCAAAATAATTCTTTCTCTTCAAGAAATAATATCAAAGTTTAAGAACTGGTTGAAAGAGAAGAGAAGAAGAGAAGAACGTGAAGAGGTTTTTCAAAAATGTTATCAGAAGAGTTATTAGAATGAAAACTTGATTCAAATCCATTTTAAAACAACAAATAGCACATGTTTAAAATAAAAAACAAATCTTAAAGATTTAAGACATAAAACCAAATATTTGAAAATATTTGAAATTCAAATTTTGAATTTGAAAATAGAATCAGAATCAAATCAAAAATGATTTTGGAAATAAATCAATTTTAAAATAAGAATGAAATCAAATCCGGAAATATTCAAAATTGATTTTATGAAATCAAATAAGTAAAATAATATTTTTGAAATCAAAATCAAATCAAGTAGATTTAAATAATAAAATAAAATAGAATAAAATCAATTTTGAAATCAGAAACAAATAAAATAGATTTAGGAAATAAATCAAAGATTTGATTCTTAAAAACAAATAAGGAAATATTTCAAAATAATATTCAAATTCGAATTTTGAAAATAAATCAGAATCAATTATGTAAAAACAAATCAGGAAATAAATCAAAATGATTCTGACACGTTTTTCAATAAAACTTGAGGTAATCGATGACTTCAGGAGAATAATCGATTATCCCCTTAAAAATAGAAACTTTTAAATTCTTTTGAAAAACTAGTAATTGATTACAACATAGAATTTAATCGATTACTTCACTTCTGTTTAATATATGATGCAACTGATATAATCGATTATCACTGGTCAAATAATCGATTACACAGCCTCTGGAAAATATATGATGCAACTCCAGTAATCGATTATCTGTGCCAAGTAATCGATTACTTTCATACAAAAAGTAATGGATTATCTGTGCCAAGTAATCGATTACTTTCATACAAAAAGTAATGGATTAGCCAGGTTCAAATACTCGATTACACACTCTCTGGATTTTCTATGATGAAACATAAATAATCGATTATCTTGAAAGAGTAATCGATTATCTCTATCAAAACTTGTCTTAACAGATTTTCACAACTTAGAGAAATCCAGCTAGAGGTTGTCAAAATATATTTTCACAGTGAATCAATTAAGACATTAAAAATACGTTTTTAGAAAAACTATTTTCGCAATTAAAAACATTTTTCATAAACTAAGTTAAAAACATATTTTCATGAAAACATATTTTGCAATTAAAACATTTTTCACAAAATGTTCTTTTCTTCTCCTTAACATGAAAAACTAATTTTGGCCATTAGACACTTGTAATAAAAATTCATTACCTTACAAATTTCCTATGGGCCAGGCTATACTAAACTTGAACATGAAGCTTGAGCCTTGACTTTTAGCCTTGAAGTTTGATGCTTGAACTTGATGCAGCTTGATGCTTGAAACTTTGAATCTTGTTTGTAATCATCAAAACATTATCTTCTAGAATCCTTCTAGCATTACTCTTTACGTCCTTTGGGGCAAGCTTGACTTCCAACAGAACTAAGGATCTTGGTGTCTTGAACAAATAAGAATAGGAAATGAAAAATGAAATGCATGAGGTGTGGGCTTGTATGAGTGCCACGGCGATGGGTGTGTGTGAGTGTAAGGTAGAACTTTGACTTTAGGGTAGAAAAGAGAGAGGTGGAAGTGACCATGTATGATGAAGTCTAGCCCTAGCCTAAGCACTTTCTCTCCTTGATCTAAACCTTGCCATGCAAAGTTTTAGAAACCCAAATTTGCCCTTCCTTTGGTACCTTGGCCGAACCTCAATTTAAGGGTAAAGGAGGCAAATTCGGTGGCCCTTAAATCTATCTTGTCTTAGTTCCTTCTCACATTTCATTCCCATTTTCCTTCACTTACACATCCAAACACTTTCTGAGGGAACATCAAACCCTTAGAAAAGAAAAGAAAAGAAGAGGAAGAGAGTGTGGTCGTAGGAAACCAAGAAGGAAGAAGGAGGAGAATTGGACCAAGACTTTGAGTTTCTTTGAAGATCAAGACCTTTAGAAGTTAGAGAACCAACTTCCTTGGTAGGTTATAAGAAGATCAAGAAGAAAACCATGATAATTAGATTTTCTTTTGGGATTTGTAACTTTTCTTTTCTTTTCCTTTTCATTGAATGTTTATCTTCATGAGTGCAAGTGTGTCTTGGCCTAAATTTTAGACTTTTTAAGTTTGGTATGTAATATGTGAACTCATGGACCTTATGCCACGGTTATGACTTTTTCTAGTTGAATCTTGATGCTTTCCTAAACAAATTTCTAACGGATCTAAACTATTCCTTGAGATTTTTATAAAAACTAAAATTGAAACTTCATGCATGATTGGATCTCTTCCCTTAGACCGTGATCTATAAGGTTTCATGAAAGGACTAGGTAAATAAATTATGATCTAAGTTTGATTGGTAACTAAGTGAAGATTTTGAGTCTTGTATGTTAATCTCTTTTACCCCAACCGTGATCTATGTGCTTATATGAGGAAGCTTGACAAACAATTTTATGATCTAAGTGCAATTTGTGCTAAAGTAAGGACTTCAAGTCTTGCATGTTGATTTCTTGTACTCAATCAGTGACCTATGTGTACCTAAGTGAATGTTTGACTAACAAATTCATGATTAAAAGTTTAACCGAAAAGAAAACAGGGATTATTAGCCTTGCATGTTGACCTTGTAATGATTTTGGTTGATCTTTGTATATACATGTTTTAATCCATGTTTATTGTCTTACAAGTTAGAACCTTGAGGTTTGCATGCCAATCTTCAAGTAAAGAAATTAAGTTTTCCTATGTGTATGTGACGGCCTAGAGGAAGTAATTAGGGTAATGATCTTTAAAATAATTTATCTTTATACACATGATTTGATTCAAAGATTTGTTTTATTCAAGTTGTGTTAGCATGAAGGACATTCGGCCATGAGTGCTAAAGATGTTTTGGTGAGTGATTATTGGGTGCATGTGTGCATTATAGATAGATTTAGTGATCTTGAGTTCATGCATGTTATTCTTTTTGAAGATTAAGTTATAAACCATGTTTTTATTTTAGAAAATTATGAGTTTGAGTTTAATCAAAAGGTTTAAAGAAAACCTCATAATGGTTCATGCATGTTGGTGTGATTAAATGGTGATGTGTGATCTATATTATTTGCTTTGATTAATTGTCTTTAGTGTGTCAAAAAGTAGACTAAAATTCTTGTCTCATGTGTGATAATATTCGGCCTTTACGTAGGAAGATAGGGAAGTGTGTCTTCATCATTTGGATTGTATATAGACTAAGACTAGCTTAATTCAAAAGCAAAAGGTGCATGTATGAAATAATCAATTTAAAGGAAAATAAAATAAATCTTTGAAACGATTTGTAGTTTTAATTGTTGTTCCCATTAAGAAAATGAAGTTGAAATTGTTAAATTTTCCTTATGATGCTCACGGTTCCAGTCTTGAGAGAAACAAAATAACTCCATTGTTTGATGTCTTTGATTATGTGCTGTGTTTAATTCGGTTAGTGCATGTTTAAGTGTTTAGAATGATTTTTCCTTTCGAAATGACTAATGAAATAGACTATACTCCACATTTATACCATTATATGTTTGATGTAATAATGTGTTAATTCTTTTTATTCTTTCCGGTTTAGGGACTGAAAATAAATAAAATTGATTGTCATGATGTTAATTCTGTGATTTTAAGATTTAGAAATAATTAGTAATTAGGAAATGATAATGATAGACAATTCGGTTATGCCATGAGTTAATTAAGAAATTGAGCTTGAATTATTTTCCTGTGCATGATTGAATTTGTATGCGTTAGTGTTATAATTTAATTAGTTATTTCCTTTAGCCTAAGAGTGTTTTATTACAAATAAATGGTGAATGATTTAGATTTTGATGAACTAGAAGAGTAATTTTAGAGTTTTGTTTCTAATTTCTGCATCTGATGAGCATTTTAAGAACTATGTTGTTTGCAATTGAGTTTTCTTTTTTAGGGTAACTTATTTGAATAAAAGAGTATTCCAAACTGTTTTCAAAAGTTTTTCTCAAAAACCGTCTTAATCATGAATATTGAATTGAATTTGAAAAATATTGGACAATGATAACAAGTTTTTAAAGAGAAATTGTTTTCAAACTGAATTCACCAAATGTATCGAACTCGTTTCTAATGCACGGGAAAATGTTTTAGTCGAGCGATGGACGAGTGGATAAAAGGCGAGAGGAGATGATCGGGAAACCTTGAAGAGCTACAGGACGTTCGTCATCGAGGTGAGAGAGGGGCTTTCCCTTAAGACGTCGTGGTAATTAGGTACATATTAAGGCGTCCAATCATCTCAAAGATTGGACCCCAATCTCACTTAGCGTAAGTGGTGTATGTGATAGTGATTGTTTGATTGGTTTAGCTATCCACCCGGACGACTGAGATTGGATTATCAACATGATGTTGTGATTTTAATTGTTCGTGCTGAATTATTTAATCTTCTTATGATTCATTTACTGGTTATATTCATATGATGTTGCTGGAAATTATTTGATTGTGCGTTAGTAATAAAGTTATGGGAGTAACAAGCCAAGTATGATAAGAAAAGAATAATGGATTCGAATAATGAGAGTGAATAAGGGAGAGAAAGAGGCAAGTTACGATGAGATTGAATTGTGAGAGAAATAAATGGTAATTGGAAATTCGGAACGAACGAGGGGAGCTACTAATGCTGCGGAGCTAAATGGACGAGGAAGAACACCAGTGATGTTGCTTAATCACCATTGGCGAGAAGAACAATGATGGCGTGCTGAGTTTCAGTTGGCTTGAAAAAGTGATGCTCATGAGAGAAATGTGTCATGATTTGAGAAGGAGAAAGATGATGCGATGATGTTGTGATGACTCAAGTGATAGTATATGAGCTTTAGGGGGAATTAGATGCGTACGATTAGCAATCGGGTCTCATTGAAGGGATGCACCAAGGATGGACCGATCATTAGGACTAAGCCGTAATTAAAACTCTCTAAAAGACTATTAAAAGACATTTATGAATGCGGTAACGCTTGAGTGTCGAATCGAAGTAGTGGAGAGGAAGGAACGATAAGTATCTGCGGATACTTAGGACGAGATTGCATTAGGGGAGGACGATGACGGTGACACGTCAAGAAGTCTAGAGTGTGTTTCTAGGCAGAACGAACTCCACATGTGGCGCACTAACGTGGTGGGGACTGGGTCTAATGCCGTGGCAAGTTCTGCGGGCCCACTAGAAACATATTGTCGCCCCCTAGATTGCAAATCGAGAATAGTGAGAGAGACTGGAACGGGGCATTGTGTTTTGCCACTGCGTGGACAGTGAGCCCTAATGATATTGATATGATTTGAGGATGAGATCCTCCTGGTCTGGGACCATTATGTATTGTGAGAGCTGTCGTGCCCGCGTGGTAAAGGTCCTGTACTCCTGTTTGCTTCCTATAACATCCCAAATATAATTTCCTAGTATAATTGATGATGGGTCAAGCCTAAAGTGAAGGAAGTAATGATATGGAGTCGAAACTAGTGGTTTGAAGGCTTGATTTAGGATTGATAACATAGGATATTAGGAAATTCAAAATAAAAGATTTACAACTCTAAACACAAATTCCACCGTTGGATGTGAATATTAGTATGTAGAGAAGCTTGCTTTAAAATTTGAGGAAGATCCAACGGTTAAGGAAAAAGTTATGGCTGTTTGAATGCGAAAGTTGCTGTCAGATTTTATCTGTGGACATAGATGTCATTGTTGTGCACATCGATGTTGCACATCGATATCCATAGGTGGACATCGATGTCCACGACCTGCAGAATCAGTTTTTAAGGCATTTGGCTGAGTTCATTTGGGAAAAAAATCATAAGATCCTCACTCGAACCTCTTGGGAAAAGTTAGGGTTCATCACCCCCAACTTCCAACCTCTTGATTTCTTCATCAAATCGCTTCTTCCCTTCATCAAATCAAGAGTTCCTCTTCTCTCCATCATCAACATCACTCATTTTCTCCTCCCTTTTCTCACACGAATTTCTCTTCCTCTCTTCTCCCATACGGATTTCACCCTCCATTCCACCAAGACCAAGTTGTTCAACTTCTTCCTCATCAAGCTTATCAACTCATTATCAAGCTTAATAGGTAAGGCTCATTTCTCCTTTCTTTTCTTAGGGCCATACGAATTTCTCTTTGTTTTCCCTCTTTTGGTAAGAAAATCCGAACCCCATGTCTTGTGTGTCACCAATCTTATGTTCAACTTCGTTTTTGTGGCTTAAGGAAGTCAAAGATCACTCTCCTCACTCTCTTGCCATTGGAGCTCATTTGTGAAGTGTTTGAAGCTAGGGCTTGGAAGGTTTATTCTTACCTCTACTTGGTTGAGGTAAGGGAGTGGATATAGTGAGCTTTGCCTTGTTCTAGGGAGTAGGTTCTAGTTGGTATATAATACTTGTTAGGGTTATGTGTTAGGGGAGATAATTAGATTATAAATCCCTAGATTATTAAATATGAAATTTGAATTAATTAAATATGCATGATGATTGGATGTTAAGATTAGTAAAAAGGAAACCCAATAATATGACAATGAATTATGTGATGAATGAAACTTGGAAAGAATTAAATGGAATTGCATGAGGAATTGGGTAAGGTGATAATGAAGTCGTCATAAATGAATTTTGTGATTATTGACCTTACTTGCAACGTTGTGGATTAAATGGTAATTAATTTCGGTAGCAAATATATGTACGTGTTGTGGAATAAATGGATATAGGAAGAAAAATGGAATGAAAAACGAGTAAATGTGATAAATGTGCATAATTGTATCTAAATGTTAAATAAGTACAAATGTTAAGTATTACCAATTGTGAACAAAGGTCATGGCTTATGAATAGAACTTGTGAATATGGGAAATGGAAGTAAAATGATTATGTTTAATAAAAAGTAAGAGATGATTTTAATATGTGGTGTTAAAGCGAAAATGTGAGAAGGCGAAATATGTAAATTGAAATGAAGGGTAATATAAATGTTGGGCTATGAATGAGAATGTTATTTGGTATGATGGTGATAGCTGAGAAAGGAAATGAATAAGGTAATTACATGAATGATTGATTGTTGAAGGTGTGTTGTTGAATTTACATGTGATATAATTGTTTATGTAAGAATATGAAAGTATGTTTTGGCCTCTGATGTGAGGTAATGATTATGGAAATGTAATTAAGTGTGTTGGCCTCTGATTTGAGGTGACGAGTAAGGAATTATAGTAATGGATGTTGACCTCTGACCTGAGGGACACAAGATGGAATGAATGTGATTGAGTGTTGACCTCTGACCTGAGGGACACGATATGAATGAAAAGGAATGCGTGTTGACCTCTGACCTGAGGGACACCGGATTAAATAATGAGTAGGGTGTTGACCTCTGACCTGAGGGACACCGGATGAAATATGCATTGGTGTGTTGACCTCTGACCTGAGAGACACACCGTGAATTAAGGGACTGAAGTGTTGACCTCTGACCTGAGGGACACAAAATGGATTATAATGAATGGGTGTTGACCTCTAACCTGAGGGACACATAATTTAAATAAGGAAAGGAATGAGAGCCTCTGTTTTGAGGTAATAAATGTGTTGCATGCAACTGTGCATTGGCCTCTGATATGAGGTGATGTACTGAAATGAAATGAGTTTGTGAAATGAATAATAAGAAAAGGAAATGAATGTTGATTGGATGTTGAAATGAATAGGGAAAATGGATGTTGAATTGAATAATGAATATGGAAATGTTGAAATGAGTATGGTGTGCAATATGTGAATATATGCTTATTTGCTAATTGTGTTTGACCTAGTGGGTTGTTATGTCTAGTTAGAAACTGCTTTCTATTTCTTGTGCAATGCTCACTCCCTTACATTTTCAGGTACGGAGATTGAGCTGGCACAGCCCCTGGCCGAGCAGGAGTACTTTCCCTCACAGGGAGAGTAGGGTGTTATGGGTTTTAGATCATAGCATGGACCTAAGCCTCTTATATTATTTTGATGTAAATTTAATATACTTATTTTGAATGAGGCTTAGGATGTTTTGATTTGCTAAAGTTCTAACTTTTGGTTTTAACACTCAAACTTAGTATTTTTCCGCTATTACTCTGATTAATTAATATACTCTGATATATTTGGAGCCGTTGGGCCTTGGTATGATGTATATATGTAATTTGAAGCCCTGCTGGCTACTGATTGCTTTTAATTAAAAATTGTTTAGCACAGGTTGAATTTTGGATTAGTCCGAAAAACAAACAAAACTCCGTCCGTTTGACGATTGATTTTAATGTAATAAAAATGAATTTTTAAGTCCGTATTTTAGTATAAGGGGAATTAAGGGTAATTAATCATAGGGTGTTACATTTATGGTATCAAAGCAGTTTCCCTCGGCCTTTGGAGTATGAACTCACTACTCCTATGGTTACTCACCGAGCGAGTAACCCAAGTACTTAGTTTAGTGTCTAAGTGAAGTCATAGGATATTAGTGATTTTATTTAATTATTCTATCATTAACTGGTTTCCCTTCCATGACTCAACAGTATGGCAGGGAGACGGGCTGATAATGATAGGATTGCTGCAATTCTCGAAACTCTGGTTCAATTGCAGCAGAACCAAGCCCAAGTTCAGCAGCAACAAGCTGATAATCTTGCAAACCTGCAGCAGAATCAAGCCCAGAACATTGCTGTAGCTGCAGCAGCTGCTGCAGCAGCACTTCAGCCTCCACCACCACCAGTGGAGATTGATTGGATGGGCCGCTTTAGAAAAAGCGATCCGCCGAAGTTTGAAGGGGGTTACAATCCCGATGGAGCTCAAAGATGGCTCCAGGAGATGGAGAAGGTGTTTCGCTCACTGCAGCCACCAGGTGACCAGTATATGCGACTAGTGGAGTATGTTCTGATGGGTGAGGCGGAACATTGGTGGGACCAACAGAGGAGAGGTCTGGAAGCAGCTAATGAGCTTATTTCATGGGATCTTTTCAAGATCCGTTTTCTGGGAAAGTACTTTCCGGAAAATGTAAGGAGGGAGAAGGAAGTGGCTTTTCTTGAGCTGAAGCAAGGGAGCCTCGGTGTTGGAGAATATGCAGCTCAGTTTGAGGATCTCATTCGTTATTCTGGCAGCTATCGGGATGCAGATGAACGCACTAAGTGTATCAAGTTTGAGGCTGGTCTCAATTCCAAGATCAAAACTGTCTTTGTCTATCAGGGAATCTCTAATCTCTCTCAACTAGTGAACATGACCTGTGCTTACGAAGATTCTCTCAAGCAGGAACAAGCGGGGGAGCGAAGCAGGGCATCTCAGAAATTATCTGGTCCTATTAAGGGCAAGGGACCGATTCAGAAGTCTGGTCCATACTCTCATTCCGGGGTCACGTTTCCTAGGGAATCCGGACCAACAGTGAATGCTTATGGTCCAAAACCGACTTGTCAGCACTGCGGCAGGATGCATAGGGGAGTGTGCTGGACATTGGGTCGAAAGGAGGGGTTATGCTTTCACTGTGGACAACCCGGACATTTTGCTTTAAATTGTCCTAAGAACACAATGAAGAAGGAAATTAATGCTGCTAAGGCACAGAAGGCCCGTGGTGGTTCATCAATGCAGAAGGGGAAGTTATTCACCGTCGACGGTGACGAGGTGGACCCATCGGATATGGTCACAGGTAACTAATTGGTTGCCAAGTCCATGCGTAATGTTTCTAAGTTCGATTGTGGTGGAGATAGTTTTCTCCTTAGTTAGCTAAATAGGGGATTAGTAATGTCTTAGGTTAGAACTGCTTAAAAACATGTTGGGAATCTGCCTTTACAAATACAATTCTGTTCTTATAGATATCATATAAAAGACCTTAGAAAGAGTTCCTATGTTTGAGAATTCTAGTATCAAGTGACCAATACTATGTTGTGATGTTGTTATTTGATGTAATGTAAGGTTAGAACTGATCACTCTAATCCTTGCATTTGTTAAAAGATGACATCAGTGACAGAACCTGACAGTGATGTGTTGTTGGTAGACGTGAGGTTGGGATTGATCACCTCAATTCTTGCATCTATCAATAAATGCTATCATTGTAATCTCTAAAGTGAAAATAGACAACCAAAGTAGTATAGCTAAGTGCTAAACCCTTGGAGGAGTTAAGAAAAACTCTCCAGAAATTATCCTTAACCATCCTAACAACTAGACCAATCATTGAGCAATTTGACAATTGCTTCAAATCTTCTCCCGTTTCTTAGATAACCATTCATAAGAATAGCCGGTTGTGTAAAATCCCTGCGTTAAAACCAACCAATCATGATAAATTGACCCAACCAATGGAAAGTTGTTGTACCCTTCACCTTTGGTAGTTGGGTAAATCTTGGAACTAATGTGGACCTCTTCATTCCTAGTCTTTTTAAGCGATTCATGGAAGGAGATGATTGTAGAGCAGTTAATAGGAATTGTGTCGGCTCTAATCAAATAAGCAATTGGGGAAGCTCTTAGCCTTCGGTGTGCTTCTCGTTCAGGAATGCCTGTGTTTTTGAAAAGCTTTAAATCCTATCGGTGCTAGTCAATCTTTATGAGAGAAACTTTAAGGCGTTATACTTTATACGAATCTTCTTATGCCATGATTTCAGGACACCTTTTTCAAGAAAAGATTCTAAAACTATTCCAGAAATGCTAAGTATTTCGAGTTTTCCAGTATCTGGCTAATGCAACTCCTGTCTTACATCTATTAGAAGGACGACCGGAAGCGGATTCATCCGATCCCACCTCCTTTAGCATAGCGGTAATTGGGTAAGTCGAAGCCAAGTGGGGGAGCACTTCCTACCCTAATTTAAATTCTGTTTAGGTAAAAACAAATCGAAAGAGTGGCAGAAGAAACCAAAGGGAATTAAAGATAAGAATTGCAAGTCCTATCACCGGGATGATTCTCCATTTACTAAACTTAACGGAATTTCGGGGACGAAATTCCAATAAGTGGGGGAGAATTGTAACATCCCAAATTTAATTTCCTAGTATAATTGATGATGGGTCAAGCCTAAAGTGAAGGAAGTAATGATATGGAGTCAAAACTAGTGGTTTGAAGGCTTGATTTAGGATTGATAACATAGGATATTAGGAAATTCAAAATAAAAGATTTACAACTCTAAACACAAATTCCACCGTTGGATGTGAAGATTAGTATGTAGAGAAGCTTGCTTTAAAATTTGAGGAAGATCCAACGGTTAACGAAAAAGTTATGGCTCTTTGGAAGCGAAAGTTGCTGTCAGATTTTATATGTGGACATAGATGTCATTGTTGTGCACATCGATGTTGCACATCGATATCCATAGGTGGACATCGATGTCCACGACCTGCAGAATCAGTTTTTAAGGCATTTGGCTGAGTTTATTTGGGAAAAAACTCATAAGATCCTCACTCGAACCTCTTGGGAAAAGTTAGGGTTCATCACCCCCAACTTCCAACCTCTTGATTTCTTCATCAAATCGCTTCTTCCCTTCATCAAATCAAGAGTTCCTCTTCTCTCCATCATCAACATCACTCATTTTCTCCTCCCTTTTCTCACACGAATTTCTCTTCCTCTCTTCTCCCATACGGATTTCACCCTCCATTCCACCAAGACCAAGTTGTTCAACTTCTTCCTCATCAAGCTTATCAACTCATTATCAAGCTTAATAGGTAAGGCTCATTTCTCCTTTCTTTTCTTAGGGCCATACGAATTTCTCTTTGTTTTCCCTCTTTTGGTAAGAAAATCCGAACCCCATGTCTTGTGTGTCACCAATCTTATGTTCAACTTCGTTTTTGTGGCTTAAGGAAGTCAAAGATCACTCTCCTCACTCTCTTGCCATTGGAGCTCATTTGTGAAGTGTTTGAAGCTAGGGCTTGGAAGGTTTATTCTTACCTCTACTTGGTTGAGGTAAGGGAGTGGATATAGTGAGCTTTGCCTTGTTCTAGGGAGTAGGTTCTAGTTGGTATATAATACTTGTTAGGGTTATGTGTTAGGGGAGATAATTAGATTATAAATCCCTAGATTATTAAATATGAAATTTGAATTAATTAAATATGCATGATGATTGGATGTTAAGATTAGTAAAAAGGAAACCCAATAATATGACAATGAGTTATGTGATGAATGAAACTTGGAAAGAATTAAATGGAATGAGGAATTGGGTAAGGTGATAATGAAGTCGTCATAAATGAATTTTGTGATTATTGACCTTACTTGCAACGTTGTGGATTAAATGGTAATTAATTTCGGTAGCAAATATATGTACGTGTTGTGGAATAAATGGATATAGGAAGAAAAATGGAATGAAAAACGAGTAAATGTGATAAATGTGCGTAATTGTATCTAAATGTTAAATAAGTACAAATGTTAAGTATTACCAATTGTGAACAAAGGTCATGGCTTATGAATAGAACTTGTGAGTATGGGAAATGGAAGTAAAATGATTATGTTTAATAAAAAGTAAGAGATGATTTTAATATGTGGTGTTAAAGCGAAAATGTGAGAAGGCGAAATATGTAAATTGAAATGAAGGGTAATATAAATGTTGGGCTATGAATGAGAATGTTATTTGGTATGATGGTGATAGCTGAGAAAGGAAATGAATAAGGTAATTACATGAATGATTGATTGTTGAAGGTGTGTTGTTGAATTTACATGTGATATAATTGTTTATGTAAGAATATGAAAGTATGTTTTGGCCTCTGATGTGAGGTAATGATTATGGAAATGTAATTAAGTGTGTTGGCCTCTGATTTGAGATGACGAGTAAGGAATTAGAGTAATGGGTGTTGACCTCTGACCTGAGGGACACAAGATGGAATGAATGTGATTGAGTGTTGACCTCTGACCTGAGGGACACGATATGAATGAAAAGGAATGCGTGTTGACCTCTGACTTGAGGGACACCGGATTAAATAATGAGTAGGGTGTTGACCTCTGACCTGAGGGACACCGGATGGAATATGCATTGGTGTGTTGACCTCTGACCTGAGAGACACACCGTGAATTAAGGGACTGAAGTGTTGACCTCTGACCTGAGGGACACAAAATGGATTATAATGAATGGGTGTTGACCTCTAACCTGAGGGACACATAATTTAAATAAGGAAAGGAATGAGAGCCTCTGTTTTGAGGTGATAAATGTGTTGCATGCAACTGTGCATTGGCCTCTGATATGAGGTGATGTACTGAAATGAAATGAGTTTGTGAAATGAATAATAAGAAAAGGAAATGAATGTTGATTGGATGTTGAAATGAATAAGGAAAATGGATGTTGAATTGAATAATGAATATGGAAATGTTGAAATGAGTATGGTGTGCAATATGTGAATATATGCTTATTTGCTAATTGTGTTTGACCTAGTGGGTTGTTATGTCTAGTTAGAAACTGCTTTCTATTTCTTGTGCAATGCTCACTCCCTTACATTTTTAGGTACGGAGATTGAGCTGGCACAGCCCCTGGCCGAGCAGGAGTACTTTCCCTCACAGGGAGAGTAGGGTGTTATGGGTTTTAGATCATAGCATGGACCTAAGCCTCTTATATTATTTTGATGTAAATTTAATATGCTTATTTTGAATGAGGCGTAGGATGTTTTGATTTGCTAAAGTTCTAACTTTTGGTTTTAACACTCAAACTTAGTATTTTTCCGCTATTACTCTGATTAATTAATATACTCTGATATATTTGGAGCCGTTGGGCCTTGGTATGATGTATATATGTAATTTGAAGCCCTGCTGGCTACTGATTGCTTTTAATTAAAAATTGTTTAGCACAGGTTGAATTTTGGATTAGTCCGAAAAACAAACAAAACTCCGTCCGTTTGACGGTTGATTTTAATGTAATAAAAATGAATTTTTAAGTCCGTATTTTAGTATAAGGGGAAATAAGGGTAATTAATCATAGGGTGTTACACTTCCGATTAGGTTGGGTGGTTGACCGAGGAGATGTAGACGAGTGTGAGCACAATGATGTTCCCCCTCATCATTGATGCTAATCGAATTGATAAGACTTAATAACCAAGATATTCCAAAGATATGTGGGATAATGATCAAAATAATAGTGATAATGGAAATGTTAATACCAATGGTGGAAGTGAATACGAATACCCTCGAGACATTTGATGAGTTTGAGGAATGAGAGAGAATGGAAGAAAGGTATCATGGCGAAGGATGTGATGGTCTTGAGCTTGTAAATACTGGAATGAGTAATTGGGTGATTATGTATGTGTACATCATGATGGTTATATGTGTGGTCTTAATTTACTTTATGCTATTGTTGGATTTATGTTTTTCCTTATGTTCGTTTGTTTTAATATTTACCTAATGTAATCCCACATAGTCGACATTGCCGTTTTGGGTAGCTCACTCTCTCTCTCTCTCTTCTACAATTCTATTATGTGTTGCATAAAAATATGCGGATCCTAGATGGACAATATAGCGAGATATCAACTGATCAGGGAGATAGGAGCCCCACCAATGAGGGGAGATAACAACACCATGTCGGCCTATGTGGTGTTCTTTCTAAGGATTCAACGTAGAAGCGTAGAGCTAGCCGAAAGAGTTACTACTTTGGAAATGAAGACCAAGAGTGCGCCGGATGACTCTACAGCAGAAATCACTAAGGAGGCAGGGGAGGAGGACAAGTGACAAGAGCGAGTAGAACCTGACAACTATAGATTAGGTAATTCCCTTTTGAGTATTGTATTCCACTTCAAGTTACTAGACACCTGACTCTACTATGCTGTAACCCTAACAATTTAATCTTTGTATGGATATTTTGACATGAAATCAAATGGGCTATTCTATTCTAGATAATGTTTTGGAAGGTGAGTTCCAAACCGGAATGTCAAAGCGTAATGTCTTGTGACATTCCGGTTTGGAACTTGAAAGAGTCGGTGCAACTTGAGAACATGAGTATGAAACTATGTTTTGTAAATAAGAGATGTTCTCAATCTGTACATTACTCATTTTAAAAAAAAAAAAAAAGGCCCCTAATTTTCACTTAAAATGACTGTGGTTTTCAAGTGGCCAAATCGGGGTGTTACATATGTGGACCAGTAATAAAATGACAAATGTTATATCAATGCCATGTCATTTTTATTAATTTAAATACTTAATATTTTTTTATTGCAATATAATCCTTGTTAATTAAACATTTTTAATTTTAGTTCAATCCTTTTTTAACTCTTGTACAACAGCAACAACAACATAATCATCTCATTCCAATTCAATTTTGTTGTCTTCCTCACCTTTCCACTGTTTTGGTTCATAAAGTATGACACCCATCAATGTCAGTCATCGTTGTACCGCCTCACCACCTTACCCCCACAACGTCACCGTGGAACAAACATCTCCAACACAATGAATAAATCAATATAGTTTGGTGGTTGTGAGAAGTGAGAACAGACATTCTCATTACCAAGATCTAATCAATGAAAAAAAAAGAGAGAGAAGAAATTAACTGTGGAAAAACAAGATAGTAGTTTAGTGCTTTGATGCTCTAATTTGTATTATGTTAAAGCAAGCCTTTTTTCTTTTTCGTTTTTTTTTTTATTTTGGAGATGCTGCCACTATTGGATTTTCAGGGTTTTGCTGCAAAAGAGGAGAGGCGGAAGACAATGAACAGTAACAGTTTATTTTTATTATTATTACATTTTTCTTCAAATATAATGTATTATTTCCAAAAAGTAGAAAAAATTTCCAATAGCAATATGGTCACTAAATTAGTAAATGAGTCGAATAATGCACAATCTGGACAATATATTAAGATTCTAAAGTTGGATCAAGGCTAAGACTCACCATTCAAGTGAGTGTTTCAGACTAAACATCATTCATTAAGATCCGAAGGTTGGATCGAGGTTAGGACTCAACAATATATGTGAGCGAATAAGATTGAACATGAAACATTGAGATCTGATAGTCAAGTAGAGGTTAAGACCGACTATTAGTAGTGAGTGGATCCAACTAGACTTGATCCGTTAACATATGATGGTTTGGTCAAGGTTAACACTCACCATTACTAGCGAGTGAGTCAAAATGTACTCAATCCACTAAAATCCGAGAATTGAATTCATATTAAGACTCATCATTAATATTAAATTAGTCAATTAGAGCTCAATCTGTTAAAATCCGATGGTTGGGTCGAGGTTAAAACTCTTTGCTACTAGGTGGCTTCAAACTAGCTCAATTTTTACATAAGTAGTGGATCCCTTAATAACTAAGTTAGGTCAAACTGGACTTGATCCATTAACATCTGAGACTGACGGTTTGGTCGAGGTTAACACTCACCATTACTAGTGAGTGAGTCAAAATATATACTTGATCCATTAAAATTCGACGATTAAATTCATGTTAAGACTCAATATTAATAGTAAATGATACAATTAGAGCCCAATTTGTTAAAATTTGATAATTGGATCAAGGTTAAGACTCTCCGTTAGTCCGTTACTAGGTGGTTTCAAACTAGCTCAATTTTCACACAAGTTGATTCCTTAATAACTAAGTTAACTTTCGTTAATATCTTGAAGTTCTTGGGTTCAAGTGTCTATATTAAAAAATAATCTTTAATCTTAACATGTTATTTATAATAAAAATTCTCGAAGTATAGAAATTCAAAAAAATTCTTACAAGACATCTTATTGATATACTTTATTATTTTTATCAATATTTTCAACATCTATTTGTAGATGTTTATCCTCAATCATAATGACTAATTGACTATATTAAGAAACCCCTTTATGCTTTAAAAAAAAAAGAAAGAAAGAAACCTCTTTTCTAAACTTATTTATTTTATACAATCAAATTATTGCTAATATCTTTTAAATGTTCTTGCTTATGTTAATAATTACAAAAATAATAAACATACAATTATTTAATTTATATATAATTTTGATATAAACATATTATTAAAACACTTTAGTGTAGTGGTTTATTATTTTTTTTCCGACTTAGTGGTCCTTGGTTCTGGCCACTATACATACATTTTGTTTGGAAATAAGTTTTACTTTAAAAAAAAAGGCAAAAAGTTGTTGCAGTATTAGAGAATCGAACCATGGCTCTACTAATTAAAGAACCTTTGAAAAAGGCTCTAAGCCACTAAACCAATAACACTTTCATATTTTTTTTTGCTTTCTTTTTAAATTTATATGTTATTTTTTCAGGAAAAAAAAACAATAAAACACTGTTACTGTTCATCGTCTTCCTCCTCTCTTCTCATTAAACAAAACCCTAAAATTTAACAGCAGAAACGTCTCCAAAATTATAAGTGGCTTGCTTTAACGTCATACAAATTGGAGCATCAAAGCTCTAAAATATATTGTTTATACCCAAATTTCTTCTTATGTTCACGAATTAGATCGATCTTGCATATAGTGGTTGTTGTGGTGACGACGTTCGTTCGGTGGCAGTGGCGGCATAGGGTGCGGCGACAGCCTTATGTTGTTGGACATAAGGTGCAGTTCATGGTCCTAGATAGTGGATGGGTGGAGAAGACAACAAAGTTGAGATGAGATGTGCTCTGGATGAACATGAAACATTCATTCCATCAAATGATGATTAATTAATTTGGATTAAAATAAAAATGTTTTATAAATAAGGATTATAGTGAAATATGAAGAAATTTATGGTATTAAAAAGAGGTTAAATTGTAAATAAAAAATTTTTAAGCCAAAAATGAAAAATATAATGATGTGGTAAATTAAAACATATGTAAACATTTCATTGGGCCACATATATAAGGTATCAAAACCTTGCATGTTTTCCATGTAGGTTAGAAATTGCCATTTTTTTATGGTATTCTTTCGGTCTTTATAAGAGCAAAATACTAATTCCTTGGATGTAGTTAAGCCTATCCTCCTAACTATTGCTCTTTCCAACATATATACATTTATTTTGAGAGAGAGAGAGGCTTGAAGGAATTTTAAGTATGATGTAAAGAAAAACACACCGGGAGTAAGATAAATAGTAAACAAGGGCAAGAAATAAATTATTAGAATAAAATTTTTTAGGGCTTATTTGGTGGTCATAATAGATAAAGAGATGACATAATATGATATGATAGAGAGTAAAATAAGAGCAAAATAAGATATAAGCATGATAGCTTATTATTTTATCCACCCCTTAAATTATGAATGAAGGTTTTAGCCAAATAGAACTAAATATGTTTGGTATTTGGGTCAATTGTATGCACATGCAACCTATTGGATATCTAACATATACTCCCTTCGTCCTTATATATAAGACTCTTTTAAGACTTTTATTTTGTTCCTATTTATAAAATCTCATACCAATTTTCAATGGCAATTAATAACTAAATTAACCAACTTTCTTAATGAACGTAAAATCAACCTAAAAGGTCTTATATATTTATATAGGAATAGAGATAGTGTCTCTCTCTTTTTCTCTCTCTCTCTCTCTCTCTCTCTCTATATATATATATATATATATATAAATTTAATAAATTTGCAAATATGAACTCAATAATAAACTTATTTGTAATTTGCACTTAAATTTTTTTATTAATAATTAATAAATAAATAATTATATATTACTTTTTTTAGTTATCTATGTTATAGTTTTTTATAATTATTTTTGTTATAAAAAAGTCATAAATTCTAATTTACTAAATTACTCATGTAAGAAAAAACAACAAAGGAGAATTACCACTTTTTAAAATTTATGATGCAAGAAAAAAAATAATTTATGATAAAAAGAAGTTACTACAATCTTTAAAGAATATATAAACTTTAACAAAAATGCAAATTAACTTAACTAATTTATATCTTACAAAATGAATAACAAGAATTCAATTATTCATTTATTGCAAATGTATTTTCTTATGAACCATAATCATTTTTTTAATAATTCAAATTCTTGCAAATGTGAATGTCCTAAAAAAGTTATTTTTTAATTTTTTTTTCTAATATGTACTGGATGACACATTTTGTATAAGTTGTATAGAGAACTAATATTAATAGAGTTTAATATATGTGCACTGACGGTGTAAAGCTGGTGATGCATCATCCACCATCCATACGAATTACTTTTATTTGTAAGTCAACCATTGTTAATCCATCAACGGTGGATGATATCTTGACAGTGTAAAGTGCATATATTATTTTCTCATATTATTAAAGAGTATGAATTTTACAAATATATTAATTCATGATACAATTTTAATGTAAGATCATTTTGAAAAAAAATTACGTCTATCAAATAAGTTAGTTAATATGGTTAGTGTTATTGGAAAAGTCAATATCTAATATACTTTTTCAAAATTATCATTATATTATGATCGATACTTTAAAGAGTATAGAGCAAACATGGTATTTGTGGAAATAAGTAATTCAATGTCATTTAAAATTAAAATAAGATCTTATAAATTTGACCATAAAAAATAATATATTAAAGACCAGAAAACAAAAATAAATTAAAGACTAAATTAATAAATAACTATATCCTCATAAAAAAATAAAATTTGTTGTAATAGGTAAAAACACATGATTAAGTAGTGGAGAAAAATTAATGATTATATAGAGAGAAAGGTTATAGTGGGAAAAAACATAATTAATGTATAGAAAATCTGAGTAATGATTATATTTATTAAAAGATGTGTTTTGTTTGAAATATGACAAATAAATAGGAACGAAAGGAGTATCAACTAAAACATGATATGATGGATATTAGCATTAATCTAGAATGAAAAACATTACTTCTTCCGTTTCATATATATTGTTCATGGAGTTTTTGTCTTATGCTTCATATGTATTGTTCTTTTACAAAACTGATGCAGGGCAGTCCCAGGACCCTAAGAACTTAAACAACTTTCCATTTGATCCAGGATCATGCTATGCTGAGGAATCCTTTTCTCTTTCAATAGAGGAAAAAGGAGGAAGATTTAATTAAGTTTTAACTTTTCTTAAAAGGTGTTGTAATAAGAGCTTAGGTATTTGCTCATTTTTTTAGTTAAACCTTTTGTTTATGTTTAGACAATTGTAATAGTTAAGTACAGGTTAGGCCAACCATGAAGGTTTCAAGTGCCATAGAATATTCAAGACTCAAGATCAATCATATCCTTTCAAAAGAAGAGCTTGAAGCTTGACTTTTGATTCTTCTCTTGCTACACGATTTGAAGCTAAGAGATTAAGGAATAAATGTCATTCAATAAGGCCATCAAGAGCAAGTCATCATGAGGATGGTAGTTACAATTTGATCATAAGAGTGACCTTAATGGGTGGTTACAAATGTATTTATGAAGCATTGAATGATGTCGGTTACAAATTGATGGCCATGAAGGTCATCATTATTACAAACATCAAGGCCATCAATAAGGAGCATCAATGACATGAAGGTTACAAAATTAAAGACATCTTTAATTCAGCCTTCAAGCCAAAGAGGTTACACAATGAATAACCAATTAAAGAAGGCAATCATGACTTGGCCAACAATTAAGAGGGTGTTACATTTTCCACATCAATGGAGCATTTAAGGGTTTGTGGTTACACTTTCATGGCCACTCATTAGTAATAATAAGGAGGAGTTATGGCTATTAAATGAGAATTCAATTTGTGAATGAATTCCTCAATTAAAAGCTACGGCCATTCAATGCAAAAGGGGTTACACTTTGCAACAACAATTCATGAGGCAATCATGATCATTAAAGGAGCAAGAGGGAAGTTACAAAAGAAACCATAAAGAATTCGGCCCATAAATGAGAATTCATTTGTGAATGAATCTTACGGCCAAACCAAAATAAGATAGGTTACGAAAATTACATCAAAGAGCATGGCTAAGGAAGTAAAGCCTATTATGAGCAATCAAGATGTTTTCTTCAACCCCAAGCTCACAGCCAAGACCTATCTTTGAAGAGAAATTAAAACTTGTTTTAATTTGGCCATCATTTGTATTAAATTATGTAACTCCCATGTTCCATTAGAAATACAATTATGTATAGGCTTTAATTTGTAAACCCCCCCCCCAGCCTTGGAATTAGTAATTGTAAACTCCTATATAAGGAGCCTTATTTGATGAAATGAAATTTAGCTTGGATTTTGAGAGAAACGTGACTTAGTTCACAAAACCTAAGAGAGCGATTCTCTTTCTTTTGGTTGTAAGAAGGGAATTCGACTTGTGTGATACAAGCTGAGTTTGACCAAAGGCTTATCGCTTGATCCTTCAAGAGTGGCGCCTCCTTCATTATCCTTCTTCTTTTGATTTCATTTTCATTCTTACCTTTCAAGACATAATCTATTGAAAGAGTTTCTAAGGATATAACTAGAACCAACACCCAATTGTTCATTTGATTCCAAATATTCAAGAGAATCCATATTGGAAACATAGGTCTCAATCCTTGGGTGTATCAACTTGGTAATCAGAGCAAGGTCTTGCTGCATCATTTCATTGGCCTAGTTTTTGTCAATTGATGCAACAAATTTTGATTCGCTGCATTGTGGTTATTATTTTTCCTTTCTTGATTTAGTCGTTGTTATTTTGTTTTGACCATTTTTGTTGACAATGTTTCTTGTCTTTTTGAGTTAATCGTCACTAATAACTTTTCTGTTGAGACGTCGCTATTTTCATTGGTTAGGATCTGTTGAGTCCTTTTTCTGTCTATGTTGTGTCGTCGTCGCTAAATCGTTTTATTTGTTGTGAGTCCTTTTCGTCGCTGTCTTATTGTTTGTGTTTGTTCGTCGTTGATTAGTGTGGCTTTTTAAATCGTGTTGTGAAAATAAAACTGCTGCTATTTGTTTCAGTTTAAAAAAAAACGTTGCTGTTTTGGAAGCCTCAAACAAATCCGTGAATTAAACAAATTTTGGCAATTTGTTTTCGTTGCTGTTTGCTTGCAAACCGGAAACCGTGGCAGATTTGTTCTTTCTTGGGCACAAATTTATTTGTCACTAAACCGGTACTGTTTTCAAAATCGTGGCAGACTTGTTTTTTTTTAAATTGGCACGATTTTTATTTTGTCCCTAAACTGAATCGGTTTTCAAACCTTGGCCAAGACTGGTGGCATTTGGCTTTTAGTTGCATCTTTTCCTTCTTGTGGGTTTCAATACGGTTGTGTCTTGTCTTTTAAATGCAACCTTTGTCATTTTGATACTAGATTTGTTAAAATTGAATTCTTGTCTTTAGGTAGTCCTTATAGTCAAATTTTTGTGTGTCAAGTTTGTGGTCTTTTCTTTTTGGTCATTCGTGGTTTCTCATTTGAGTCTCTAATCTTTAGTCCTGAGTTCTAGTTGCCTTTGTTGTTTTGAGTCTAGAGCATATTTAGGAATTTCGTCTTTCTTGTTTAAGCCTTTTTGGTTTTTGAGTATTTAACCTTTGAACCATGGACCTTGATGACCAACAAAAACTTTTTTATGAAACACTCACATCAACCTTACAAGAGATGTGAAGAGAAACCTCTGAGTGTTTTGGTCAAAAGGTAGAAAAACTAGAAACCCAATTAAGAACCTCCAAAGGAAAGAAACATTTCAAATGCTTTAAGTGTCATGGAAAGGATCATTGGTCCTTTGATTGTCCTACAAAGCACAACAAGCTTATCTTGGAAGGAGGTAAAAATCAAGAAAGAAAATTTTTTGAAAGTCAAGAACCTCAGGGAGAAATCATGTTGCCCATGAATCTCCAATTGGTAAGAGAAGAGGCCATAAAAGTCAGTGAAAAGGAAGAAGAAGGTTTCCAAAGAAGAACTCCAGTGAGTGGTGAAAATGAAGGATATCTGGACATTGTGTCTACTGATTCCTTTGATGAACAACTAAATGTTGTTGTTGCTCCTCAAATGCCAATGGAGTCAGAGAGGCTTCAGAGGAAAAGAACTGAAGTTGGACTAGTTTTGAGTAGTCCTATGCTGTCAACCCCTGATTGGGTTGAGCCTCCTCTTGAAGCTTCCAAGAAGGACAATTACTACAAAGGAGCATCTTATACTTCTTCCTCACATCAAATTAAAGAAGAGAAGCATGAACAACACCTAGAAGGAATTTTGACCAACCATGCTGTGATCAATGAGGCCAAGCCCATCTGGGTGACAACTTGGCCAAGTGTTAAAATCTTATGGGACCATGATTTCAGATCAAGGGAAGTTTTCATTTTCATTGATTCCATCCTACTTTTCAAATGCAATTTTAAAGGAGGAAGTCCTATAACAAAAGTCATATCTGTTTCTTATGAAGTTTTATTTGTAGTTAAGGAACTTCCAAATTTGAGGGCAAATCCTCTTGAAGTGGGAGGGAGTGATGCAGGGCAGTCCCAGGACCCTAAGTGTAACACTCTTTCAATAACCTTCATAATATAAAATAATTGAGTATACTTAAAATAGATTCTTATTGCTGTTCTAAAGATTTCGATGCTAAACATTTCATTTCCTGAAAACTTGACCATCTATTTAAGGCTAACTCTGAGTTCAAAATAGAATTGAGGGTTATCCTGATAATTTAAAGAAAAGTAAGAGTTTCTAAGTTATAGGGTGCTTAATAAATTCAGAGTTGGTGGTAAAATATTGATATCAGCGCATGGCAAATTAATGATCATAGAAAAGGGTTTCAACTGATATTTTTGTACTATTAAAATAAGATGGTCGTGCAAAGGAACTTAAAGGTATCAGCTTTGGTCACCATTTTCAAAATATAACCTAGGCGCTATTACAAAATATCTTAGAGCTGATCCAGGTTCTTTGTTCCGCCCGCTATTCCTTTTGATTTCCGACTGCTGTGCACGAAGATGCTAATTCCCTTTTCTTCTGTTCTCCAATACACTCTAAGGGTCTCCTACCCTCACTCATCTGTGAGGATATTATAATGTTGATTCCTAACCTACAAGGGCACGGGAGTAAGCATATCCATTTGCATAATCAAATGAGATAGACATAAGAAAAATAGTATTATCAATCACAACTATTCAATTAGCATTTAAGATGCAAGTACATATGAGCACACCCCTTTTCAATATTCCAATTCTTGTAATGCAGGTGGCATGATGCATGATTCCAACCACAACCGAGGCCTCCATAAACATTTCGATATCTGGCAAATGATATCTCAGTGTTCCCAGAACACCACCAAACGTTCCCGGAACGAATGGCAAACCATACTTGGAAAATAGCATCACTCCTAGAGTATGCATCACGTTCCCAGAACGCCTACGTTCCCAGAACGCATAAAACCAGGTCCCGGACACTGGCCACATTCCCGGAATGTGTCATCAAGTAGGTTACAATTTCGGTACTCCCGGAGTACCCTTCTCATATTCCCAGAATATGAGAATCATTCCTTGCCAACCTATTCTTCATTTCTCTATGAATGAATGCACCATCATCAAGGTTGGTTTTTATCTTTGATTTATTCATTGTGATTTAGGTTCGTCTCATACTTCCCTTGGAATGATTGGTTTGAGGTATAATCTTTGGCATGGCAAGGTATACTCAAAATTAGCTTTAATCATGCCAGTTAACTTGAATTGAGTAGGCATAACCAATGGAAATCAAAAACTTAGCTTTTTATTTTTCAGAATTCAGGTACTAACCGGTTACGATCTTAGGCTAACCGGTTAGAATCACATACCTGAAACTGTTTCACCATTGAAATTCAAGAAATCCTTTTTCTTGAACTTTCTACTCAGTTCATAGACAGGTTTTATCATTACTTTGTACCTCAAACCTCTTGTGCTCATCATTCACACGCCAAAATTCACAATTTGTTATTAATGTAACATAACTTAACTTCTAAGTTATATTAAAACCTCAAGGTATGGACTCCTCAACCACAATCCAAAACAAACAGTGATTAATCACCTGTTTTTCAGATTGGTCTTCATTGAAATTAGAGTTAGATTTGAGTAAGAATAATAGGAACATATCACCAATTTTCAAAAACTTATTCTTCTTTGAAATTACACAGCATCTAACCGGTTACGAAAATCGACCAACCGGTTAGATTAGACAGTCTGTGTACTGAAAGATAGGATTTTCAAACATTTCCTTTCAATACTCAATTCTAACTAATTTCGACATTCTTATGAGCCCATATATCTCAATTAGATTCTGTTCAGCCACCACAAACACAATCAATCTTGCATACATGTCATTTAGAGCATCAATGTTGCACATAACCACACATAATTACTCATAGCACCAAATATTTTCATATAGCTCATAATAATGCATGTAAACTAAGATTATTCCTTCTATATTACTTGCATGCAATTTTTAGACTTGTTACAGACAGAATTCAATTGTTCATTGGCCTCCAAGCCTTTGTTTACCATATACTATGCCCTTTGTGAGTCTCATGGTGACTCAACCTATTACTCCATGACATCTATTCTCATTCTAGCAAAAGAAAGCTTCTCCCTTACCTCAAGGTTGTGTTTGATGAAGATCAACACTGAAACTTGAAGAAAATCCACAAATTCCTCACCAATCCTATGTTCTGCTTTCAGCCACGATTTCCATCAACAGGGTTCAAAGACCAGAAGATTTGACATAGCAATAGGCCAAAGCAATTGGGGAAAACAACCAGAACTCAAACTAGGTAACATGCACCAGCTTTAGAAACAAATTTGAGGCTTAAAGAGTGCATGTACTTACCAAAATCATAGCCTAAAAAGAGCCTCACGAACTGGTTTCTGGTTCTAGACAGATTGACTCCTAAATCTTCCAAGACTAACCACCTCTTCAATATTCACTCTCAATTCACTCTCCATACCTCAATACAAAGCTGGAAGACTCAGCTTTAATATGGTGTATCTTACTTGGTTTAACTCCCAAAGGTCAGGGAGAATTTAACAGAGTAATACAGAAACCCTAATTGAGTTTCCACTGCAGCCCTTCATCAGAAAACCCTTGATTTTTCCCTCAATTCCATCATTTATAGAAAAATTTGGTGAACATGCAGCACGACACGTATTCCTCACTGGAAATCGAGTAGTCTTCGTGGCAAATTGGGGTGAATTCAATTGATTATTCATAAAAATCCACTATCTAGGTTTCCTGAGTTCATCGTGTAACCGGTTACAAAACCTTTCTAACCGGTTACATACTGGTAACCTTTAAAAGTTAATAATTTAATAATTCTTTTCCCAATCAATCCTTTTTAATATTATATTTAGGTCCTATTCCAAGGACTAAAATACAATGTTTATATTTTGTTATTCGCTTACCAAAAATTACCTCTACCTATATTTTGTATATCAATACGGAATAGAGCCAAAATACAAATGGGAGAATTTAATAACAAACCTTTATTATTAATTTTTCTCATCATTCGGAAGACGAAAATTAGGGGTGTTACACTAAGAACTTAAACAACTTTCCACTTGATCCAGGATCATGCTATGCTGAGGAATCCTTTTCTCTTTCAATAGAGGAAAAATGAGGAAGATTTAATTAAGTTTTAACTTTTCTTAAAAGGTGTTGTAACAAGAGCTTAGGTATTTGCTCATTTTTTTAGTTAAACTTTTGTTTATGTTTAGACGATTGTAATAGTTAAGTACAAGTTAGGCCAACCATGAAGGTTTCAAGTGCCAGAGAATATTCAAGACTCAAGATCAATCATGTCCATTCAAAAGAAGAGCTTGAAGCTTGACTTTTGATTCTTCTCTTGCCACACGATTTGAAGCTAAGAGATTAAGGAATAAATGTCATTCAATAAGGCCATCAAGAGCAAGTCATCATGAGGATGGTAGTTACAATTTGATCATAAGAGTGACCTTAATGGGTGGTTACAAATGTATTTATGAAGCATTGAATGATGTCGGTTACAAATTGATGGCCATGAAGGTCATCATTATTACAAACATCAAGGCCATCAATAAGGAGCATCAATGACATGAAGGTTACAAAATTAAAGACATCTTAAATTCAGCCTTCAAGCCAAAGAGGTTACACAATGAATAACCAATTAAAGAAGGCAATCATGACTTGGCCAACAATTAAGAGGGTGTTACATTTTTCACATCAATGGAGCATTTAAGGGTTTGTGGTTACACTTTCATGGCCACTCATTAGTAATAATAAGGAGGAGTTATGGCTATTAAATGAGAATTCAATTTGTGAATGAATTCCTCAATTAAAAGCTACGACCATTCAATGCAAAAGGGGTTACACTTTGCAACAACAATTCATGAGGCAATCATGATCATTAAAGGAGCAAGAGGGAAGTTACAAAAGAAACCATAAAGAATTCGGCCCATAAATGAGAATTCATTTGTGAATGAATCATACGGCCAAACCAAAATAAGATAGGTTACGAAAATTACATCAAAGAGCATGACTAAGGAAGTAAAGCCTATCATGAGCAATCAAGATGTTTTCTTCAACCCCAAGCTCACAGCCAAGACCTATCTTTGAAGAGAAATTAAAACTTGTTTTAATTTGGCCATCATTTGGATTAAATTATGTAACCCCCATGTTCCATTAGAAATACAATTATGTATAGGCTTTAATTTGTAACCCCCCCAGCCTTTATTCCCCATTATTTTTTGCGGCCAAGACATTGGCTTGGAATTAGTGATTGTAAACTCCTATATAAGGAGCCTTATCTGATGAAATGAAATTTAGCTTGGATTTTGAGAGAAACGTGACTTAGTTCACAAAACCTAAGAGAGCGATTCTCTTTCTTTTGGTTGTTAGAAGGGAATTCAACTTGTGTGATGCAAGCTGAGTTTGACCAAAGGCTTATCGCTTGATCCTTCAAGAGTGACGCTTCCTTCATTATCCTTCTTCTTTTGATTTCATTTTCATTCTTACCTTTCAAGACATAATCTATTGAAAGAGTTTCTAAGGATATAACTAGAACCAACACCCAATTGTTCATTTGATTCCAAATATTCAAGAGAATCCATATTGGAAACATAGGTCTCAATCCTTGGGTGTATCAAAAACTCAATACAAGATTAATGCTATTTTTCTCAACACACCCCTATTTATTACACTTTATTTTTCAATTCCAATATCTTTATGTCTTCAATAATAATTACATATTAGCATTATAGTCAAAATATTTCAAATTCTTACGATAAATTTTTCTAACTAATGTGTAATCTTAAAATACACAAAAGTGTGACTACTAATGAAAAGCATTACTCTCTGCGTTTCATATATAATGTTGTTTTAGCATTTGTATCATGTTTTATAAATCTTATTCTTTTATAAACTCAATACATAATTAATGCTATTTTTCCAATTTACGCCCCTGTTTATTACATTCTTTTTTTAATTTATAATACCTTACTCTCTCCTCAATAATGATTATATAAGGGCATTATAATCAAAATACAACAAATCTTATACTCCCTCCGGCTCAATATATAAGCAACATATGACAAGCTAGTGTTGGTTTAAAATATAAGCAATTTCAACTAACCTTTTCCAACAAAATTTTTTCATTCCAAAACTACCCTCATTTAATATACACATTGCATTTAAAAACTGTCATCCAACTCTCATAGTACTACGTGCAATACTACTCCCTGGTCGTACCTCCACTACTCCCCGTCAAAACCCAATAAATGTTGTTGCATTTTCAACACAATTAGATAGCATTAATTGTGAATTAAAGTTTTTTTTTCTTTGGACATGAAGGGTATTTTTGGTAATATACTCTACTTTTTTATAAATTTGAGGACATTAATTATATATAACTACCATTTCTTAATAAGCGCAAATATAGTTGATTTTGCTTATATATTGAGCCGGAGGGAGTATCATTTAAGCATTTCTTAAAATCTAGACTGCATATGAAACGTAGCGAGCATGTAACTACCAACTAACAAACCATACAAATACAATAGTGTGTGGGCGACGCATTTTGGTCTTAACTTTTATTTAAAGTAAAAAGATATTTGGGATTTGGTGGGAAAGACAGAGAGAGAGAGAAGGAAAAGAAAGAAAGGAATATTATTAGGTGGTGGGTTGGTGGCCGGCTTGCGCTGACACAGACAGAAGCTCTGGATTCCGTCTCTTCCCGTCCTTCGTGACGGCCCTCATCCTCCTTCCTCTTGTTCAGGTTTCTTCTCCTTTCAGATCCCATCCGATCATTGCGTTATGGCTTAATTTCAATGTGTCCATTCCTTGCATTCTGCATAGAATTGATTTTGATTATATATGTTTTAAGGTTTAATAGATTTGGATCTTGTTGTGCAATTTTTGGGTGTTGGTTAGGGTTTGGAGATTGGTTTGCAGAAATCTGAACATTTAAACGTTGGTCAACTCTGATTCACTTCATTGACCTTTATGGGCAGTTTTTTTTTTCGTTAGGTGAATTGTTGCGTGATTAATTAAAATGGTTTTGGTTTTACAGTTTTACAGTTTTACTGTGCTGATAGAATTTTGAAAAGGGTTTTGCCGCAATGGTCAAGGAACCTAAGTGTAGAGTAAACCTTGGAAAGTGGTCTATTTCATTTTTTGGGTTTCCTAATCGTTGTCCTTGAGGCAATAAATAACAAAGCCCTTTTTTAAAATGCAATTTGTATATGATGTCCGTTCCCTCCATTTTACTACTCCCCCTCCGTCCTTATACATAAGACCCCTTTTGGAGATTTCACGTCCATTAAGAAAGTTGATTAACTTAATTAAGTGTATTGGAAATGTGAACTTTTTATATGTAATTTCAAAATTGCCCCTATTAATATTACTGGGAATCTAAAACGTGTTAAATGAATAGGGGTGTTTGTGGAAAAAGGTAATTAATGCTCATTGAAAATTGGTATAGGGTCTTATAAATAGGGACAAAATAAAAGTGTCAAAAGGCGAAGGTAGTAATTTATTTCTTTAGAACTTATAGGTTTTATATTCAGGAATTTATTTTGGCGGATAGTTGGATTCATCAACTGGTAACTTGATTTTTTGTCACCAGATAAACATTAAAATTTCTACATGATTAAAACTTTAGCTGCTAACGATAAATTGGAAAGTGTAAATAGAATAAATTTTAATTGGGCCGGCTACAATGCCTGCATATTCTCCTAATTTTGATGTTCTAATAGCATTTGAATACTACCTAATCACCTGTTATATAATACTGAGCTTTACCCATGCTTTATTGCAGGCTGATCTGGGTTTGAATCTACAAGTTTGTGATTTATCTTTTGAGACATGGAAGGAGTTCGTTTCTGGTCAAGTTGCTATCAGTATCGATTGTTTTCAATCCAAGAAGTGCTTGATTGGCGATTCTTCATCCTCGGAGATTTTCTTATGGTTTCCTTTGTTAATTGCACTTAGTGTTATGTTCTTCTTTAATGATCAGCACAATGTATGTAATGATAGTTTCTCCTGAGACAGGTGCTGCATCTTTTTTAGTGTGCTTGCCAAAGTAAGAGCTTATTCTTATTCTTTGGCTAAAACCTATAAAAAGGTTATTTCTGTTCAAGTGTTACTTTGACAGTGCATTGGTGACCCAACATCCAGTTAAAACGTGAAAAAGCCACTTTAGGGGTAAAATATCTATCATGGAGCACTTGTAGTACAATTTTCATCTGTTTGTTTTGGTTTACTAAAATTTGACTCAACCTTATCTTTATTCCATAGGACTGCACTTTTATATAATTTGGCATCTAAGAGTTGGATGCTGCTTGGATCTTGAGTATTGGTTAAACAATTGCATCGAAAAAAGAGCAGACAATAGTTATATATTTTCATCTCCTTCTTGCTCCTGATGGATATTAGTGCTGACAACATAATTTACCTGAAGGCTCTGAAACACATATCTAGCTTAAGATGAAGTAGAAGTTATTATTGAAGACTTGAAGTCTCGGGTCACGGTGATTTTAGCTATAGATGAATGCTGTTGCTTTTATAAATGATTTTGGTTGGATCTGGGAAGTGTCAACATGTTCTCTGCTACTTGTTCATTTCTACGACTTGTGTCATGCTATTGTTACAAAACCATAGGTCTAGTTATCAATAAGGGTATGCAGACCTTCCATCATAAGCATTCTGCCTTTGGCCAATTTTTTCCCTGACAGAATTGACGGTGGATCTTGCTTGACCAGCTGAAATCTGTTAATATTTTAAGCTCCTTTCTAAGCATTGTCTGCTAGAGTTGAATGTCATTTATCTTTGTGTGTTTCCGAACATTTATTGAATAAAGTGCTGCTTTGGGTTTTGTGGGATCAATGGAAAGGTAAATATTTGTTGCAGAAATTGCTATTTCCCACCTTAATTTACTTTTGAATATTTTTGTTAAGATATTTTCATTTTGGATTCAAACACAGGTACAAGTTAATTAAGGAAGTTGGTGATGGAACATTTGGGACCGTCTGGAGAGCTATCAATAAGCAAAGTGGTGAAATTGTAAGTATGCTCTAATCTGTATGATGAAGGTGCTCCATGTGAAGTCTTATTGCTGGTTTTTCTAATTCATCATAATATTAGGTTGCGATCAAGAAAATGAAGAAGAAATATTATTCTTGGGAGGAGTGTGTAAACCTGAGAGAAGTCAAGGTGTCACATCTCACTATTCTTTCCTAAAACTTATCTTCATTTAGTGTTTATGCTTTTACTGATATTTAGTTCTCTAATTTCCCCTACGGTAGTCATTACGGAAAATGAATCACCCAAATATCGTGAAGCTGAAGGAAGTTATTCGGGAAAGTGACATTCTGTTCTTCGTTTTTGAGTACATGGTGAGTCGCTGAATTTTATATCATAATGGTGGCTGATGTGAAGTCTAATATTTCATGTCATTTTGGGGTGATGCAGGAGTTCAACCTCTACCAACTTATGAAAAAGCGGGAAAACATGTTTTCTGAAGGTGAAGTTAGAAATTGGTGTTTTCAAGTTTTCCAAGGTCTTGCATACATGCACCAGCGTGGATACTTCCATCGTGATTTGAAGCCAGGTACTTATTCATGAGTTGGTATATACTGTTAAAATATCTAGAAAGATCTAAGTAATATTTTACATATCATGGAAATGATTGTGATTGATTCTATCATTATAGGTAATCAAGTTAGGATCAATTATGTCATTATGAGTAATTATATTAGGATTCTATTTGTCTTTTGCTATTGGCCTATAAATAGGACCAATCCTTTGTACTTTTGAATAACTTTAAGTAATATCAAATTAATATCATTGTTATATTATTTTGATTCTCTATCCTCTCTTTCTTCTTCCTTAACCTAAAACCTTCCAATTCAATATGGTATCAGAGCGGTATCATCCTCCATGACTTGTCCTGTCACTATTCCGCTGCTGAGTTCTCGAAAAATCTGGAACTCCGATTTGTCAACTCATCACCTTTGCCGTGGCATCCTCTCGGCATTCTTGTCTCCACTTTCTTATGACGTTTACTACCATCAGCCGTTGTTCAAGCCATTGTTCCAGCTGCTACTTCATCTTCTTGCTCCCCTAAGCCTTCTCTATCCGTATATGTTCTCACATCCCTCACAAGACCATTGTGTTGTCACCTTGACTTACCCAAATCTTTTGGATCTCATGATGTTTGGCTCTGCTCTAGTGCTTGCTTCTTCTTTCCACTATCAGTCACGCTATTCTTCTCCTACTAATTGATCATATATGATCATATCATGGCTATTACCATTGATGCTCATTCCGGTGGTGCTTCCTATCCCACTAATGGATCATGCCAGTGGCTATTCCCACCGACGATCATTTCGGTGGCGCCTTCTCACCCGCTGATGAATCATATTAGTGGTGCTTTCTCTTCCCTCCGATGGTCATTCCAATGGTGCCTAATCTCCCATTGATAAATCATATATTAGTAAGGACTCGTTTTCCCGTCGACAATCATTCCGATGGTGACTTGTATTGGTAATGACTCACAGCAGCCCCGTCTATCTCCTAGATGCCAACCTTAATTTCAAATTCAAATATTTTGGGTGCCAAGGAAAATATTTCTATAATATCATGTAACAAGCTTAAGCTTAGTAAGCTTTAGCTTGAGGGAGAGTGTTAAAATATCTAGAAAGATCTAAGTAATATTTTACATATCATGGAAATGATTGTGATTGATTCTATCATTATAGGTAATCAAGTTAGGATCAATTATGTCATTATGAGTAATTATATTAGGATTCTATTTGTCTTTTGCTATTGGCCTATAAATAGGACCAATCCTTTGTACTTTTGAATAACTTTAAGTAATATCAAATTAATATCATTGTTATATTATTTTGATTCTCTATCCTCTCTTTCTTCTTCCTTAACCTAAAACCTTCCAATTCAATATATACAATCTTGGTAGAATACTAGAATGTGGTATGTTAAAATGGGAAGGATTGGTTTATTAGTGTAAAATAGCAAGCAATATATGGAATGTATATCATGTCATTGGCATATGTTCTCTCATCAGTATTACCTATTTTTTTTTCTCTTTTAAAAATGTGTTTTTTTTAAGGCTTAATTGCACTTTTGGTCCTCCAATTTGATTAATTTGGCGAATTTAGTCCCCATTATTTTAATTTGGCAAGTTTAGTCCCTCAATTTTCAATTCGTGGCCAATTTAGTTCCTTTGTTAAAATGGACAGTAATGGTGCTGACGTGTCTAACTCCAGGACACGTGGCAGCACCGTCTTGTCCGAGGTGGATTTTCTTTTAATTAAAAAATAAAAATAAAAATAAAAATTTATTATAAATTTTAAAAAAACAAAATGCATTCTTCTTCTTCCTCTCCCTCTACGTTGTCGCCTCTCCAACATCAACAGCAGCCAACAGCACCGACCTCCTTGATCGCAACCACCACCCAACACCATAGCAGCACCATCTCTCTGTTTCTCTCTCAAACTTGTGACCTTGCATCACAGTGTCATCGTCTCTGTCTGCGAAGGAGCTGTTAACGCCAGCTTCACGGCCTTGGGTCTGTTTGCGGCCACTGCTAGCCAAGGTTGAGCCGTTTCACTACCTTCGATCTTCGGTTCGAGCTGGTGCACCACCACGAACTTTGACCTCTCCCCTGTGTTCTCTCCCTGCTTTGTTCTCCCTCTGACTTGTCTTTTATCTGAGGCGAATCGAACAACCATAACCTCAGCTATGAAACTAAGCTATTATCCTCTGATTCGTCTAAGAAGTAAGATCTGATACCAAATCAGTTCTCTCAGCCAACGGCCACCATCATCAACGGGCCACACCACGAGATTCACTGACCACCCTGGTTTGAATGCCCACTGTCAACAACTGCCACAGACCACAAACCGCCCCTCTGTGGGTCTGATTCGGTCTGAAGTCTGAACCAATTTGGTCTCAAACCGGGTCTGGACCGGTTGTGTTTCAAACCACCATGAGACTGATTTTTATTTTATTGTTTTTTATTTTTTAATAATTTTTTATTTTATTTTCCAATTAAATGAAAATCCACCTCGGACAGCACAGCGCTGACACATGTCCTGGAGTTAGACATGTCAGCACTTTTTCTGTCAGTTTTAACGGAGGGACTGAATTGGCCCCGAATTGAAAATTGAGAGACTAAATTCACCAAATTAATAGAATGGGGACTAAATTCACCAACTTGATTAAATTGGAGAACCAAAAGTGCAATTAAGACTTTTTTTAAAATTTAATTTTGGCTTGTTTATTATTTGAATTTGAATTTTATATTGTGAGAAAATGCAGACTGCTTTTCTGGTCTGTTGCTTATATCTCTATTACTCTACTGCAATGTTTGCTGTCTTACAAGGTATGCCTTTTTCCAGAAAACCTGCTGGTCACCAAGGATATCATCAAAATCGCTGATTTTGGCCTAGCCCGAGAGATCAGTTCACAGCCACCTTACACTGAGTATGTTTCCACCCGATGGTATGTGTCTTGAACTGGTAATAGATTATCAATCTATAATGTGCTGTGTTATGTATATAATAACATATAAAACGGTCTCTGATTAGGTATCGTGCTCCTGAAGTCCTTCTTCAGTCGTATCAGTATAGCTCCAAAGTCGGTAAGCATCTGATGATCTTGAGTGACAAATACTATATGCTGATGACTACCATACAGATACTTACATATTTCGTTTTATCTTGAAGACATGTGGGCAATGGGTGCTATTATGGCTGAGTTGTTCACTCTCCGTCCTCTTTTTCCGGGTGCCAGGTATTTGACCTCCCTGTCTCTCTATTTTGCACCTCCTCCACAGCTTCCCATATGTTGGTTTTTTTACTTGGTTGAAGTCAATAAGATCGTTATTGTGGAATTCACAAAATTATGACATCTGGATCCCCTTTGAATTAGTCACCGTGTCCACTTATTTTATTGCTATTAATTTTCATAAAATAATTATTTGGCTGCAAATTGTCATGAGCTAATTGGATAGAATCATTATAAGTGAAACTGGTCGAATGCATATTGTTTTCTGACTGTTGGAAATAAACATGTTGCTCTGTGGCTGGACATGCAGTGAAGTGGATGAGATCTACAAAATATGCAGTGTAATAGGTAGTCCAACTACTGAATCTTGGGCCAATGGTCTCAAACTTGCTGGGGGCATCAACTTTCAGTTTCCGCAGGTTAGCTTCTCATAATTTGGCCTTGCTGTTTTTGGTGGTCAGTTCTGGGGAGTGCTAGTTGCTAATTTGATATGCTAGGTGTGAAATTCGAGGCAATCATTTGTGTATATCTAGTGTGTTGTGTACATTTTAGTATCAAATGTTGTCTGTTGATATTGTCTATATTAAGATGGGTACTACTATGTGCTAAATACTGTCTTGAATTTAAATTCTACAGCTTGCTGGTGTACATCTCTCGGTGCTGATTCCGTCCATAAGTGACGATGCAATCAGCCTTATCACGGTAAATAGTTTTGCTTTTATTTTCTAGCAGCTTAGTCGTGTCCTTTGTCTCTCTATTAATAGAGGGCTATGTTTCCTTTCTGGTCTTTGTTTTCTGTTTAAGTCTCTTTGCTCGTGGGATCCCTGCAAGAGACCAACAGCAGCAGAGGCCCTTCAACATCCTTTTTTCCAGGTTTTCATTTAATTACTTCATACTTCCGATCACTTTTTTGAAATTGTCTATCTTTTCTGCATGAAACTATATTTTGCTTTCTGTACAGAGTTTTATTGAGACTGAATAAAAATTGTTGCAGAGCTGCTTCTACATCCCTCCATCCCTTCCTACCAGAGCAGTAGCCAGAACACCTCCATCTGGTTTGTAATTTTATTTATGATGTTTGCTAAGGACTTGCGTATGGTTCAATTGGAGAGGATACAAAACTCCTAACTGTTTTTGTTGCAGCTAGTGCCAGGGGAGCATTAGATCGACAAGGGATCAAGAGATATTCTGCTGCTTTGCCTAATTCAAAGCTTTCTAATAACTTCTCTTCGTCAAAATTACATCCTTCTTTAACTTCAGGTGGTTTAATTGGTTTCAACCATTTATAGACTATTTTTATAAATGCATGCATGTTTTTTGTTCTGGCATATATATATCCTTCAATCTGGTTAGAAATATCTGGTGTTAAGTCAGGAAAAAATGTTTAAATTGTTACTATATATCTGAATGATAGAAACTAACGAACAAAAAATATTTCTAAGCTCATACCCGATTGGTCTGTACAAGCACAACAAGTAGGCCCCTCCTTTTTTTGTGGTATATTCCATATTTCACATTTGATTATGCAAAACAAAGTTCTCACCCATTTCCTAACATTATAGGTGTGCAACGTAAGCTGAATATGGCAAATGAAGTGAGTTATTCTCCTTTCTGCTTACTAATTTTGTTCTCGATCCTTCTTTCTTCTTGACTGGCACTTTCTTATGTCCATTGAATGTTCTGTGTGTGGCCTAAAAATTACCAGTGTTAACATAGGCTAAGTTGATGGTAAACCCTATGGGTAGAAAGTATATCTTTCATAATTTGCATATCCATAATTTAAATTATACTTTGAACTGTGCATGTGCTGTCACGTGTAGAGGTTATCGTGAACCTGGGTCTATATTAACTCTGCATAAAATTACTCAAGATCTGTCTCTCAGTTTGAGCTCTTTCGCTTAATAGTGTAGCTCTTATATTTGATAATGCTTTGCTGGACTGAATAACATTGTTATGAATTTTTCCTTTTCTCAAATTCTGTTGTGCCAACATTTTCTCTGATTTTCATGAAGGATGAAATGAAGAGTGATAAGTCATTGAAGACTAGTAAGCAACCAAAATATCGACCACAAGGAAAGGACAGCCCCAGTAAGCACTTCTGCCTAATTTTTCTGCTTAATTATTGTATCAGTTAAATTTATCGTCAGGACTAATTTTTTAGAGAGAATTAGAAAAAAGAACCCTAAAAATATTTACAATGATTTTATAATATCTGCTTAGTAATTGAAGCAAATTATTGTATTGGTTTTGCTTAGGTCAACGGTTAGAGAACTAAAAAATGAGTTTTTTTTATTAGAAAACTAAATAAATTACTATTTATTTCATTAAGCACATCACTTCCCAATAAAACTTTTCCTTTCTTGGTTGTTTGGTTTTCGTCCTCCTAAATTGTTTTTGGTTTTGCATGCTCAAAAAAGATGGAAACTAGTGACTTTTGTCATTGATCTTAACTCCATTTTTGTTTAATCGCTAACACGGGTGACAGAGCTCCACATCAGCAACTAACACATGGGGGAACATGCTTTTGCTTTTGGTCCTTATACATACATACGCTTAAATATGCTTTTGGTTCCTTGGATGACCCGTCAACTTCTCCTCCTTTCCCATTTTCTGCTTCATACTCACCCGAAAATCCTCACCTTGATGAAACCTTAACCCGTGCAACAAAAATTTAAAAAAAATATGAAAACCAATCCCCTCACATATGAGATTTCAACCTTAACAAAGAATAAAAACCTCCTTAATTATATACAACAACAATCAAACCTTATTCTTACTAGATGGAGTCGGCTATATGGATCAAACGATGTCATTGTGCTACGTCATAAATCATGTCCATTATAGGGCATTAATATATAGATCCTTTTTATTGTTTCACCTATGGTTTTTCTTGGTCATCCTCTGCCTCTAGCAATTGGAATAGCCTTCATTTGATCAACACTTGTTATTGGGGCTTCTACTAGTCTCTTCCCCACATGCTCAAACCACCTAAAGGGGATTCTACCATTTTTTCTACGATAGGAACTACCCCACTCTCTAATGCGCTCATCCCTAATTTTATCTTGTCTAGTGTGTCCACTTATCCAACGCAACATCCTTATCTTCACTATACGAAATTTATTTTCCTGTTGGCATTTTTCCGTCCAACATTCCATTCTTTACACCGTTGCTGGCTTTATAGCTTTGCGGTAAAATTTTCCCTTGAGCTTCAGCGTCACTTGACTATCACATATAACACCTGAAACACTTCTCCGTTTTATCCACCCTGCTTGAATCATATGGTTTACATCTCCCTTTATTTTGCCATGTTGTTCTATGATTGACCCAAGATACCTAAATATTGAGATTTGTGATATGGCGTTATCTGCAGTTTTCACCTCCAGGATAGGATATATGCGTCTCTTGCTAAATTTACACTTGGTATACTCCATTACTTTTGCTTACCAAAAATCCATGTGTTTCCAAAGTTTCTCTCCACATTTCTAACTTCCCATTTATTTCCTCCATCCTCCCTCGAGTCACTGACTAGGACAATATCATCCGCGAAAAGCATGCATCGGGGCATCGGCTCTTGGATATGTCCTATAAGTACATCCATAACCAACTTAAAAAGGTAGGGGCTCAAAGTTGACTCTTGGTGTTCTTACACTATAGGAAATTTTTCTGAGACCCCACCTTGCGTTCTCACACTAGTCTTTGACCCCATCATAGATATACTTGATTGCTCTGATGTAAACAATACTCGGTCTTTTCTTTTCTAGAGCCTTCCACAATAGCCTCCTAGGCACCCTATGTCCCTGTCATATGCTTTAACCAAATCAATGAAAACCATGTGTAAGTCCTTTCGATTCCTTGGGTATTGCTCCCATCAAGCGTTGTACTAGATATATTGCCTCCATGGTCGACCACCCCGGCAAAAAGTCAAATTGATTCTTGGTAAGACGCGTCTCTTGATCCAGCTTCTTATGGATCGCCCTCTCTTAAAGCTTCATAGTGTGGCTTAGAGCTTAATCCCGTTATAATTAGCACAATTTTGTTTATTTCCTTTATTCGTATGTATAGGGATTAAAATGCTTTTCCTCCACTCGTCTGACATGTTCTTAGACCTTATAATTTCATTAAATAACTTTGTGAGCCAACTGATGCCTCGCTTTCCTAGAATTTTCCAAACCTTTTTCTTTACCCTTATGCATCCTTTTCAATGCCTCTTTTACCTTCAACTTTTGAAGTCTGTGATAAAAGGTATATTTTGATCCTTTTCTGAAGTGTTTATCTTATGTGAGTGTATAATATGATGTGAGTGTATAATATGATGACCTTCATTGAAAAGCTTGTGAAAGTAGTTCTTCCTTCTTTTGGACTTTCACTTTTCTTTCCTTAATGCTTTTCACTTGGTTCAGGTCTTGTCTTCCTTTCCCTATCTTTAGCATTTGCTTTGTTCGCAAACCATTTCCTTTCTTTTCTCCCATCCAAATATAAACCTATTTTGCAAACCCCCAAAATAAGCGATTTAACTGTACCATAATTCAATCCTAATAATATATATTCTTTATGGTCCTTAATGTAAGATTCTTTTGGAGAAATTTACGTTCATTAAGGTAGTTAGTTAATTTTGTTAGTGGCATTAAAAATGTGAAAAGTTGATATACTTTTTCAAATTAACCCTTATAATTATTTTTGGAATTCTAAAAAGTGTTGAGTAAATAAGGGTGTTTGTAGAAAGAAGTAATTAAATGCCAATGAAAATTGAAATAGGATCTTATAAATAAACCAAAATAAAATACCCAAAAATGCGTCTTATATATAGGACTCGAGAGAGTACTTGTTAGACATACCTACAACCTTCTTCAATTATTTTCCCTCAATTTAAAGTCAATTTAAAGAACCAGCTTAGCATAATTGTCGAAATGAAAAGTAAGTAAATTTAGTAATGATGGCGGCGACGAATCTCCTTCCAGGCGGCAGCGTCTCTTTCCTTCAATCAACAGCGACATCTATTTCTAGGCATTCCCTTTCTGCCATCGTTGTCCAGATCAAGGTCTGTGCCTATCTCTGTCAGCTTTGTCACGATGTCTTGTGTGGATGTCTTCACCTTCACAATGTCTCCTTCAACCACTAGCAATGGTGCTTCTTTGGCTTTAGTTGAGGCGACAGCTGTGTTGAGCTTGATGTGAAGAGATTGTCCAAATCTAAGAGCGATACAACATGTTTCTCACCTGTCCCTGTGCTTCAATACCTTCATACAGCTGATTCTTGTAATACTATGTCTTTTTTCCTCCTTTAGTTTGGTTTATGCGAGTTGGGGGTGGCGTGGTGGGTGGATAAGCTTAGGAATGAAAAGCGAGAAACAAAGAGAGGAAGTTTGTGGGACATTTGAGTGTGGAAAAGGAGGGAGGGGGGAGGGGGTGAGTTAATGCGGTGCTCCATGTTAACTTGTTCCTACAAGCAATGTGATTGTGCTGATGTTGAACTCCATCAACCACATCATCAGTTAACAGTATGGAGTTGACGTCGAGGACTGAAGTGAGTTCTTTTCATCTTTGCGGGATGCAAAACCTTTTCTAAGACAAAATAAAAATTGCCATTATGAATAAGGATTAAAATTATATTTAAGCTAAATTATTATTATTTATTTAATCACTTCAAGTTGTTGCTTGCTTTGCTTTCATGATAAATATTTTCAACAGTTTCTCATATACTTTCTTATGGCTGAAGATATGTTAGGTATTCTTCAATAATCTGGATTTGAGATTGAAGGTTAATTGTTTATAATTATTTTTGATTGCTTAGCAGCTTCTAATAACAACGGGAAGAATGCACGTGGGGTTTCAGAAACGGCTGAAAAGTTGGCTAATATGTCTCTTGGTACAAGAAGATGGTCCTTGGGGCAGCCCCGTCCCCCTACACTGAAGAATGGAGTCAATATGATTTCTGGATCTGCAAACTTACTGGTCAGGCCTTCACAACAGATTCCAACTGGAAGAACTTACACAAGAAAAGTTGCCGGATGAGATGAAGAGTATGTGCCAAGTTTGGAGATTCTTTGTTGGTCGATATTTTCAATGTTCTATCAATGGCTCGTGTGCTTTTTTGCATGTCCTGAACTTTGGGGAAGTCTAACCTACAAACTAAGCCTGGTTTTGTTACTATTAAGTGATTGATATGTGCCAGTTTCTTGTGTGGCTTGTTGGTCTGGACCTTGCTTCCTTTCAACCATCAGCTGGCACTCGGTTCGAAGCTAGCTCAGATGCTGATATCTGTGTTGTGGGACATTCCTAACCTGCCTAGGGATTGTACCAATGATTTTCAATATTATACAAAAGCTTTTAAATATGTGAATGTCGATTCAACTAGTTGTGATGATATGGTATATACATGCATCATGATATGATAAATGGAAACATAAGTGGCTAAGTTCTGATTGAGTTTTGCTACACTTGCAAAGTTAAAATAATTTAAGTGTGTAGAGAAGCTCCTGGTTTCGTTTGTCAATCGGAAGGAATTGCCTGTGCTCTTGAATGATATCTACCAGAATTTTATACTTTTGGCCCTCCTTTATACTGCTGCAGTGCTGCATTATGTTTCTGCTAGTCTTAATTATAAGTAAAATTTAATGATATTACAAAGACTAAAGAATATAGTTATATTTCTTGAAACTTTAAAAATATACTTTAACATTACAATTTTATAATTTTACTCTTTTAATTTGTATTGATAAATTTCTAAATATATTGTTTAAAAAGAGCAAATAAAATGAAAAAAAAAAAACAATAAACACCTCTTGGAATGTGATTTATGGATAGGACTCGATTGGATATTATAGTAACCCATCCTTGTTGGCCCATGCTCTAGCGTTAACCTTTTATTTGAATATAATATAATAACTGTTATGAACAATTTGTATTTATCTAATAAGTGAATGACTCTATTTGAGTTTATACCTACTTTATGTTTATCTTTAGTTGAAACAAATTTATGATAGGGTTTCATTTTTTCCTATATAATAGGACTTATATGTATTGTAAACTTTGCTCCAAGAAATAAAATACAATATCTCCCTACTTCTCTTTACTCCCTCAATCTCTTGTGTCTTCATATATTCATTAATTTATAACACATAATGCACGATCATTCTAATTAAAAGGTGTTAGCTAATTCATCAAAGGGTGTTGAAGCAAGAAATAGACACGTGTGAGACAGTGTACTCATCTCAACTCGCAAGGCCTTCGTTGTCATCGGTGACAGTAACGGATGGTAACGGACACATAGAATTGGGCATTAAGTGCAGCAAAGAGGTACCGTTATTCACAAGGTATGCAACATTGTGTTGATTTAATTTTCTATTAATTAGATTTATATAGGAATTATTTTCTAATTAAAAGGTGTTACCTCGAATTAAAATATACAACTTACCATGCCAAGAATAGTTTTTTCCATAAGATAATGCAACATTTATTTTCTTCATTATGAAATTGGAAATTGCTTTTTGACCCCCTTTTCGACTTTTTGGCCCCCGTTTCAAATTTTCGTGGACCAAAATATCCTTAGGGTGTTAACATTTCCGGTTCTATGAAGCCGGAAAAGTCATTCCGGTTTTGCTGAACCGGAATCACTATTTCGGTATTGCTGAGCCGAAAATTGGCTTCCGGCTTTGTAGTACCGGAAATATATACAGAGTCGGAAAGATTAAAAATAATTCAGGAAAGCATTCCATTTCTGACTTCTGCTGCGGTGGTTGTTTGTGGAGCTATTTACTTGGTTTGTCTTTTGGTTAGATATGATTCCTTTGCCGAAGTTTGCTTCTTGTCATCTGCTGTTGTTTCACGGTTTCAAGGTATGTTTTTGTTTTTTTTTTTAATATATTGATGAGTTGATAAAGTTCATTGTTTGGATTGAACCATACTAAGAACATTTTTGTTAATGCAGTTTACAGGATTTATACGGCCATTCTTTTCCATGGTTTGCTGCTTCATGTTTTCTTCAACATGACAGCCTTGATTCCCATGGGCTCTGAGCTGGAGAGGATCACGGTTTTCTGGAGTACTTTTAACCTTCCGGCTCAGTAGTACCGGAAATCATTATATATTTCCGGTACTACAAAGTCGGAAGCCAATTTTCGGTTCAGCACTATCGGAATAGTGATCCGGTTCAGCAAAATTGGAATGATTTTTCCGGCTTCATAGAATCGGAATTGTTAACATCCTTAAGGGTATTTAGGTCCACGAAAATTTGAAATGGGGGCCAAAAAGTCGAATAAGGGGGCCAAAAAGCAATTTCCATGAAATTTACATCACGATTCATTCTACACAGGAATGTGCTTTTTTTTTTATTATCTCTCTTTGCTTTGTTTTCGATATTTAAACTTCATAAGTGATATTATGCAAGTGTATAATATTAAAAATAATTATTATGATAATTATAATTTTTTTTATTACTGCACATATCATATATGATGGTTTGATTCCGAGGAATTATTATTATAGTTAATGAATCTAAATCCCGAAGAACTATACCTTGATACCAACATATTATTATGTGAAGACATGTTTATTAAGATCGTTAATTACTAAAGAATTAATCGTAATATTCTGATTTTGAAAATCTTCGCACGTACATTGCAATCACCTGTAGTACCCCATTTGCTGTCACTGGCTCCTTCAACTCGTCAACTACTCGGGATGAGTGGATTGGATTTTTCATCTATGTTTTTTTTTTTTTGGAAATTGGTTTTATATAATTGTGAAAGTTATACAATAATGATATTAAATTTTAATTTAAATAATAAATTAAAGAAAAAACGCCCCTCTCGCATTTGTATTGGTTTTTTCTTATTATTGGTTTTGTTTTCTTGATAACTTTGAACCATATTTAAGTTCTTAACAAGTGCCCTAAGGTACTCTTTGACATTTTCCTAAAATAAAATGAAGGTAATTGATTGTATATCTTGAGTTTGCGATTATTTTATCTTGAGCAAGATTTATTTCTTTTAAGTATTTTAAACTTCCAAATATTAAGATGATTATCCGATATTATCGAATTACATCTCAATTTTATTATCGAAAAGACTAAATTTCATATTTTTTTCATACATTGGAATTTATATATTTTGTATCATGACATACTAAAATAAATATTACTAAGTGATTTTTCCAAGTATAATCAAACATTTTATCTCATCGGAATACACATAATTTGTTATCATTCATATTTATGTTATCTTTAAATTTTTTTTTGGATTTTCCAATCTTTATAACATAATATATATATATATATATATATATATACACTATTCAAGTGTTCTTGGAGGATTGATAAAATCTACTACCATCATTTATATGAAGATTATGATATAATTCCTGCATAATTATCCATCAACGCATTACCCATGATCGAATCTTAAAGATTCTTTGACCTTAGTGATATAAACCATAATTTCATTTAGTAGCAAAAATCAACAATTTTATATCTCTCAATTGTACACCAAAAGTAGCAAAAAAAAAATGGTGGCAAAACATGAAAATTATTTTAAGAAATATGTTTACATTCTTGTTGTTGATAACAAGATGAATAAAAAGGCACAAAATGTCACTAAATGAATTGATTACATTCCTTGAAGTGAATGTTTCGTATTATAATTTTTGGGTATGAGAAGTTGTGAAAAAAAAAACTATAAATGTGAGTGCGACTTAGATATTTATGGTTAGAAGCCACATGATCGATCACATGTATACGTAATATATTTTCATAACAAACGTTTACGAATATGATTGAAGGTTTTGAAATAGCATATCTTATTTTTTTAATTCGAGTTAACAATGTGTTATAATGTAGTTGATCACGAATTAATGTATCAAGTTTCAAAGGTACATGCCAAATTTTTATTTTCAAAATAGTTTAGTATATTTTATCAAAATTAATTGTTCCAATATTTATTTCATGTTTTAATTTCTTCTTGATCTTATTGATTATAATTCGTGATTGTGAGTAAATTTATTATTTGGAAGAAAATATCATGGTCAATCTTAAAAGTTCAATGAACTTGATGATAACAAATTTTAGTCCGTTATCTTTTAATCTTTTATACAAGTATGTGTCTATAATAGACTCAATTAAAAAATAAAAATCAAAATATAGTTTATGATGTAACCTTTTCATACTTGTTTTACATTAATTTTCAATATTAACTTTAATAGAGTATTTTTATGGTGAAAATAGTTTATTCAAAATGTTCAATGTTTCTTCCATACTCTACTAGTTATACAAAATTTTTCTTCTATTTAGTATTATTAGAAGTCATTGTTAACACTATATTTGAGTACGATAATAATTTAGAGCTCTAACAGAGTTGTTATCCAGAGGTATTGAAAATTTTTTTAGTTTACACGTATATAGTATAATTGAAATACCTCATATCGTAAAACTAAAAGTTTATAAACCAGAAGTTTATAAATTATAATATAATTTTTTTTGTTTGGCTTGACTGATTAGACCATCCCGGATCGACTATATGATGCGAAAAAATAATAATTAAAACTTATGTTGATATCCAATGAAGAACCCGAAGTTTTTTCAATCTGATTATCTCAATGTGCTAATAATTGTTCCGAAAGAAAGTTTATTTGGCCATCACCATAAAATTTGGATTGAATCTGGAATGAATACAAGGTGATATTTATGTGTCATTACTTCGATCATGTGGATCATTTAGGTATTTTATATTTTTAATTGATGCATCAACTGGATGGTCACATGATTGTTCATTGGCAATTCGCAACTAGAAGTTTGCGAGATTACTTGTGCAATTGTATCAACCAAAATCTAGTTATTAACTATTGTATGTCTATTGCCATTACTAATTGGGAACATGTATGGCACTGATTCACATCAAGCCATTAAAACTATCACGAGTTTCCCCTTTTACAAATGGTTTTTCGTCAGAAACCTAATATTTCCCATCTAAGAACTTTTGAATGTGCAGTATATTTTCCACCACAACGCACTAAGATGGGACCTCAAAGAAGGTTGGGAATATATGTTGGATATGAATCTTCATCCATGATAAAATAACTCAAACCAACAACAAGAGAGTCATTCATGGATCGATTTCCGATCATCGTTTTGATGAATTTGTTTTCCAACATTAGGGGGAGAAAATAAGTAGTTTGAAAAAGAAAATATTTGGAAAGATTTATCTTTATATTATCTTGATCCTCGAACAAAACAATTTGAACTTAAGTTCAAAAGCTGATTCATTTGCAAAATTTAGATAACCAATTGCCAGACGCATTTACTGACCTTAAAAGAGTGACTAAGTCACATATTCCAGCTGTTAATTCTCCAATTAAATTGATGTTTCTCTTGGACAAATTAAAATTGCAAATGATTATGAGACACGCTTGAAGCGTGACAGACCCATTGGTTCCAAAATAAAGAAAAATTACAAAAATCCTCGAAAAGAAAAGGAGTAAAAAAATAAGATGGTCAATTTGAGGATGTCGAGACTCCTGAAGAGTCCTTAGACATAATTAATAGTTCAGTTCAAGAAGAAACTCAGGTACCTGAAAAGTGTGAAAACAAAGAGATCTCAATAAATTATGTCATGACTGAAATACAATGGAACCGAAATGAAGTCAACGTTGACGATGCTTTTACAGATGATATAGCGCGTAAATGATATAAGATGAGGATCATACATCAAAGTCTATTAAGGAATATAGACAAAGAAATGATTATCAAAAATGGTAAGACACACTTGAGGCATAATTGAATTCGCTTGAAAAGCGACAGGTATTTGGACCTATAGTTCGTACACCTAAAGGTGTAAAGTCAGATGGATACAAATGTATTTTTGTACATAATCAAAATTGTAAAGAAGAAATTATGAGATATAAATCAAGATTGATTGCCCAAAGAATTTCACAAAGACCTGACATTGATTATGAGGAATAATACTTCCCTATGATGGATGCAAGTATTTTTCGATACTTGATTAGTCTGGCAATATATAAAAGATTCAATTTGTGTCAAATGATGTTATAGCCTATTTTTATGGCTAACCGATTAATAACATATATATAGATACCCCTTAAGGATTCAATATGCTCGAAGCATGTGCTTGAATTATTTAATATAGTTGAACCATATCCATGGATGATTAAAATGTTTGAAGCTTAAAGTGTAAAATGTCGACATGTTCTCGCTAATTAGTTAAATTGCAAAATGCAATAATTTTGAACCTATAGTTCAAACTCCAAGAGATTTTTAATAGACTCGAAATTATAATTCTAGCAAACATAAAATGCATTATATGTTTATAGTCATTATTATGGATATCATTATATCAATATGATAAATCGCAGAAGAATTAAGGATATTGTTATATACATGTATGTATATATCTATGAAGATTTAGCTAATAATTTATGTTATATATTGTTTGACTTATATATATGATGTAATGTCATGAAATTATGGATATGTTTATTGCAATTGTTTAAGAATACTTATATGATTATGGTTCATGTTATGTGTTTATTTTAGTATCTATGTATTTTTATTTCAATATTGTTTGAATTAGCTAAAGTTAAAGAAAACATTTCAAAATGAAATACCCCGGCCTGAAGATCGAGCATTTAGCAAATTGAATTTGTGCCTATCAAGTTGGGGAAAACAACTTCTAAAGTGATCTACTTTGATAAATAACAACTAATTTATATGTTAATCTCTGTTAGATTGTTAAATGTCATGCGTGACTTAATATGTCATCTGATATTAATTTATTAGCAAGATATTGTTATTCATTCACAGGAAGATGTTGGAATGTAGCTAAACACACATTTTAGTATGATAAATTGAATAAAAGTCTTTATGGTTTGAAGTAAATTGAGATGTGGTATAATCGTATAAGTGAATATTTAATCAATGAAGGATATAAAATGGTCGAATTTGTCCATGTATTTTTATGAAAAGATGTGGCAAGAAATTTGTAATAATTGATGTTTACGTTGATGATTTGAATATTATTAGAACTCTTGAAGAGCTTCCAAATGTTGTAAATTGCTTAAAGAAAGTGTTTGAAATGAAGGATTTGGAACGAACAAAATTTGTCTTGAATTACAAATGGAATATTTAATGAAATTTTGGTACATCATGAAACCTATGCTGCGAAGGTAATAGTGTAATATCTTAGAGATAATTGTTCACATCAGGGGGAGAAATAAATACGCACTGCACTCTTTTTTCCTTAGTCACGGTTTTTTCTGATGGGTTTTCCTGACAAGGTTTTTAACGAGGCAACATCCAATTGCGTAAGAAGAATTGTGTACTCCTTTTCCTTCACTAATTTTTATCATAGGTTTCTTTTAGGAAGGTTTTTTTTAAAGAGGCATATTCTCTTAATAGTCATCTAAGGGGGAGTGTTATGAACAATTTGTATTTATCTAATAAGTGGATGACTTTGTCATAGTTTGAGTTTATCCCTACTTTATGTTTATCTTTAGTTAAAACAAATTCATGATAGGGTTTCATATTTTCCTTTAAAATAGGAATCATATATTGTAAACTTTGCCCCATGAAATGAAATACAATTTCTACCTACTTTTCTTTTCTCCCTCAATCTCGTATGTCTTCATATATTCATTAATTTATAACAATAACGTGTTTTTAATATAAGTTTTTAAGGTGGTCTTTTACATAGATTAATTAAAGAAGTTAGTTAATATTGTTAGTGACATTGAAAATGATAATATATGATATACTAATTTAAAAGTAACTTTGTAACACCCCGTTCGAATACCTCATATATGTTTTAATTGGTAAAGAAATCGATTTGAGAAAATGTTTTCAAAAGGGTATTTTGAAAGAGTACTTCTTGAATTGAATTTATTTTATGATTTCAAATGATAAAGGATTTTTAAGGAAATATTTCTTCAATTGAATTTCTTTATGATTCCATGTGATAAAAGGGTTTTCAAGAAGATGATTTTATGGAAAAATCTTATGAGATTTAAATTGAATTTTGGATTGAATTATTTAAGTATTTAATATTTGGTATTTTATGGAAAATGATGATTTTATGAAAAAGAAAATAAAATTGATTTTTATGTGCATGTGTGTGCATAGGTGTCGGCCGTGTGTGTGTGTGTGGTGCATGCATGATGCAATTTCTTGACTTCTTGCACCCTAAGCTAGTGGACTAATGGCACCTAGGTTTAGTTTAGTGATAAGCATGGTTACGAGTTTGACCAACCAATAGGAAGTAAGATTAAGCCTAATTTTTCTCTATTTGTCCAATGGCTTGGCTTGAGCCATGCAAGCTTTAGTGTGGCCAATTTTACCCCTCTTAGTAACACTCTTGGCCGAATTTCCTTAAGGGTAAGAAGGGAAATGCTTGGTTGCTTTCTTATAACCCCAACCGTAGCACTCCCAACCCATTTGCTTCACATTTCACTTCTAAACCAAACACATTCTCTAAGAGTAACATCCAACTCTTAGAAAGATAGAGAGAAAGAGAGAACCCGTGAGCTTGGAGAAGAGAGGAGGAAGAAGATCAAACCCAAAGCCTTAGGATTCTTGAAGACTAAGTGAAGAAGGTTGAAGATCCTTTCTTTTTCTTTGGTTTACTCGAAGATCATAGGATGTTAGTGGTAGTTCTTAATTTTCCAAGTCTTGTAAAGTTTCTTTGTTGATGCATGTCTAATTTCTTTGTAGATATATGTTTGTAAATACTTGTAAAACCTTGATCTTGAGTTCCAAGAGCATCATAAATTTGTAGAACCCTAAACCATGGACATTATCATTCGGTCATGCTTAGAAGATTAGGTTGTGATGATTTTTATTTCATTTTGAGTCCATGCATGTTAGCTTGATGCTTGCTAAAGTTGATCTAAATGGTTTTCATGCTTTGATTTTTCTAAAGCTTTGATCTTTGATTTTTATTTCAAAAGTCTTTGATCTATTGCTTTGATCTTGAAAAAGATTTGTTCTCTTTCCTTGATTTTCAATACCTTTGATCTTGAAGCTTTGATTTGTGATTTTTGAACTCAAAAGTTTTGTTTCTTGACATGCATGTCACGGTTTTGAGGAGAAACAAAGGAAAACAATTTTCTTTTCAAATGATTTTTGCTTTGATCTAAATTTATGTGTTTCCAAGCTAAAGATTTAAGTTTTTCATCTTGATTTTTGTTGATGTATTTTTCGGTCAAGCTTTAAAAAAAAAAGATCATGGTTGTTTTTCATGATAAGTTTCTTGCATGTGTTCTCTTTTTGATTTCCATGATTTTTAAGGCACATGCAAGGGAAAATAAAAATGAAATCTTGTTTAAAGTGACACAAGTAGGTCACGGTTTTGGTGAGAAAAAGGAGTAGTATTTTCTAAAACCATGGATTTATATGTACATGTTTTTGATTTAATGTTTAAAGGCTTTTGCATGAAAAAGAAATGCATCAAAGACTTTGTTTTCCATGATGATGATTCGGCCTATGTTAGGTTGAATAGGCTAGATTCTTTTTGCATGAAATTGTCTCCTTGAAATGATTGTGTTTTATGACTTTGTTTTAAGAAAATTTGTTTAATTGTGTTGTTTTGTCTTTGGGTCAATTCGGTTTTGACTAAGAAAATAAGTAAATGTATTTGATTATTTCTAAAAGTATTTTCATGTTTTGATTTCTTTTATCCTTTGCTGTCCAAGAATTTATTTCAAAGTATTTCACTTTTAAAAATGTTTTCAAGTTGTGAAAAATGTGGATTTCAAGTGTTATGTGATTTATAAAAAGTTAGAATGAAAATTGTGGATTTTCAATGTTTTTCAATTTGAAATGGTGGCTGGACTTTTCCATACAGCCACATAAACCATTTGTTTTATTTATTTTAATGTGAAGTTTTCAAATGATTTTCAAAGGATTTCAAATATGAGAAAAGATTGAAAGTTGTTTTGATAATCACTTGTATTTTAAGAAGAGAATAAAGAAAGTAAAGGATTTCCTATTCAAGAGATCAAGTTGTAATTTTTAATTGAATTTATTTTTGATAAAAGTGTATTTATTTACCTCGAGGTTATTCAGTGGGCGGTGAGAACTATTCTCAAGGAGAAGCTAGAGATCTCCAAGGTCAAAGTATTTCTCTTGCTGGATTAAGAGGTGAGTGAGAGTGTGGTGAGCCCGTAACATGGTTGCTTGTACGGTGGTAACATGAGTTTACACGATATATTATGCTCTATGTTTCTTGAATTGATGCATGTTTATTTCTATCCTATGTTAGTTCCTTTCTCATTCTTTTATAAAATTTACACTTCGGGAGATGAGTCAGAATGTCGTTATTGTTAGTTCCATGGTGAATGTTTTGATAATGACAAAGTGTTTTGAACAAGCTATCATGTGATGATCAAGTTCAAGTTCAACAAGCAACAACAAACATCAAGTGAAGAAGAGAGAACAAGCTCATGAAGACTTAAGTTTGAGAGTAATTGTTTTTGTTTTATCTTTTGCCTCTCAAGCTTCATAGGTTTTCATTTGGGTAGTTTGTTTAGAGGGTAGTGAATCTCATTCATAAGTCATGATTTAATCATAATTTGAGTTTTCACTTAACCTAGAATCAATAGGTGGCTTAAAGGTTTTAAAGGAAAGGTTTGGTTTTGAGAAAACAAGTTTTAAACAAGTATCAGACATGTTTAATCAATTAAGGATGAATTTAATCGATTAGTACTCGATTAAGTAAAGATTTAATCGATTAAGTACTGCTGAACTGGTTTTTTAAAATACGTTTTTCACTTCTCAAAATCAGTTTTCAAGTGCTATAACTTTTGGGTATTCTATAAAAACCTTTTCCTAACCTTTGTGATCATAACCTATCATTTTGATATTAATTTTACAAGAATCAAGCCATTCTATTCTCTCTCAATTTCAAAGATCAAAGTCTTTCATATTTTCATATTCTTTGATCAAGAACCTTTGAATCTCTTGTGTGATTTGTCATAGCTATTGATTGAGATTCATAGGATTGTTATGTGTATTCATTGAGTTGTAATCTTTGCAATAAGGCAAGCCACTACAACAAACAAGAAGCCTTGGCGTGTCGATTATCATCAAGCAAAGTTCAAGCAATTGAAGAAAGTCTTGGTTGTGAATCAAGCAAAGAGAAGCCTTGGTGTGTGGATTATCATCAAGCAATTGAAGACTTGTTGTGTCGATTATCAACAAGGGGTAGAGGTTAGATTAGAGAGAAGATCAATAGGATTACAAGGCAAGGGTGTCGGTTATCTCTTGTAGGCTAGCAAGAAGGAAGTCTTGTGAGGCAATCACTTGTAATTTGAGAACTCTAATTCCTCATAGTGAAGAATCTCTCTTGGTTGAAGAGGGGACTGGATGTAGCTTTCAAGTGGATGAAAGTGAACCAGGATAAATCGCTGTGTCGTATCTCTAAACCCTTACTCTTTATATTCAAGTTATTTGATTGCGTTCTTGGTTGAAAACCTAGAAAGATTGATTTTCATAATTGATTGAATTAAATCTTTATTTGTTCAAATTGATAAAGGGAAAATCATTTTCATAACTAGGAAATCAACAAGAATATAGGTGTTATTTGTTTTCGCTGAATCTCTGATCTTAAGTGTTGATTGATTGATTTTCGTATTCGATTGAAAAGTGATTTTTCAGTTTCTGATAGAATTAATCGATTAAGTGTTCGTTTAATCGATTAAGGACTTTTGAACTTTCAGGTTTAATCGATTAGTACTCGATTAAATTGCAGGTTAATCGATTAAATTTCAGGTTAATCGATTAAGTGCTGTAGAATTTGCAAAAATCATTTGTTTTGATTGTTTCGATTTGTTTCGTTCGAAAATCTTTCAAGGTATCTTGTACACCTATTCAACCCCCCCCCCCTTCTAGGTGTATTCCTAGGGTTCCTTGTCTCTCCAACCACCAATTGCGGTTTCCTCAATTGGTATCAGAGCACGGTCGAAAGACACGAGCATAAGAGCTTTTTCGTAAAGATCCTTTAAGAAAATCGCAATGGGTTCCATGAATCCCTTTGGTGGTGAAGGTTGTTCAATAAATCGTCCTCCATTGTTTGCCGGAGAAGGCTATGCATATTGGAAAGTTAGAATGAAAATCTTTATCCAAGCCATAGATAGTGAAATTTGGAAAGTAGTTGAAAAAGGTCCTCATATCCCCTCTAGTTTAGTTGAAGGTGTAGAACAATTGATCCCCGAGGATAAGTGGAAGGATGATGATAGAAAGAAAGTTCAATATGATTATAAAGCAAGGAATATCATTACATCCTCTTTATCCTATGACGAGTTCTTTAGAGTTTCTCAATGTTCTAGTGCTAAGGAAATGTGGGACACTTTACAAGTGACTCATGAAGGAACTAGTGAGGTTAGGAGAGCTAGATTGAATGCTTTGATGCGTGAATATGAATTGTTTCAAATGCTTCCAAATGAATCTATTAATGATATGCAAAAGTGTTTTACTCATATTATTAATCATTTACTTGCTCTTGGTAAGACTTTCTTACAAGGTGAACTTTCTAACAAAGTGTTGAGATGTTTAGACAGGAATTGGCAACCAAAAGTAACGGCTATTGTTGAATCTAGAGATTTGGATGCTATGGATCTAGCAACACTTTTCGGAAAGCTTCAAGAACATGAAATGGAGCTTGGACGATTAAGTATCAATGAAGAGTCGGATAAAAACAAAGAAAGAAAGGGACTTGCTCTTAAAGTCAAAAGTGGATACAAAAAGAAAGAAAGTTCCGATGATGATGATAGTGAAGATTCCGATTCGGATGTTGATGAAAAAGACATGAAACTTTTGCTAAGGAAGTTTGACAAGTTTCTAAGGAGAAAAGGAAGGTTGAACAAGGACAAAAGTAAAGAGAAGGATTCCCCACACTACAAGACTAAGATATCAAAAGAAGGTGTAGTTTGCCATGAATGTGGAAAACCCGGACATCTCAAGTACTCATGCTCTAGGTATCTCAAGAAAAAGGAGAAAGACAAGAAAAATTCTAAATCTAAAAGGGCATACATAGTTTGGGATAGTGATGAAGATAACAAGAAAAGCACATCGAGTAGTTCTTCGGATGATGAAGAAGCCGCTTGTCTCAACTTGATAACTCTAGTAGATGATGAAGAACAAAGTTCAAATGATGAATCAAGTTATCAAAGTGAGGAAAGCAATGTAAGTCTTACTAAATCCGAAATTTCTTCTAAATATGAATTGTTATATAATGCTTATGAAGAAATGCATGAACAACTTGAAAAACTAGCTTTGAAAAACATTGAAAGGAAGAAGCTCATTTTGAAACATCAAAAAGAGATTTTAGAACTTCAAAAACAAGTTGATGAGCTTAATCTTGAAAATGAAACTCTTGATCTTATATATGCTAGTTCTTCTTGTGATTGTGCTAGTAGAGTGAATATTGTGGTTGATTGTGAGAATTGCAAGTTGCTTAAAGATGAAAATGCTATTTTGAAAAATAAGCTTGCAAGTTTCTCAAATGGTGATATTAGATTGCGCACATTGTTAAATTTTCAAAGAGAAAATTCAAACAAGTTTGGTTTGGGTTATACTAATGCTAAGAGTAATTCTCATAGAAATGTTGTTGATTTTTCTAAAGTTGATTTCTCAAAAGCACAACATGTTTCTATTGTGGTACTCAAGGACATACTTCAAATGTGTGTTATATTAAAGTGCATGGTATACCTAAAGGAGATTTTGTTTGGATGAAAAAGGGTGAAAGTCCCTACACTAACAAAAATGGATCCAAAACTATTTGGATACCAAAAAGCAAAGCATGATTGTTTTGTAGGTATGATTGAAGAGCAAAGAGAGCTTACAAGTGTTATTCATATTTGCATCTTCAATTGGTATCAAAAGAAGTCCTACAATATGGTACAAATGTTGTTGATAGATTTGTGAACTTCAAATGGTATCTTCTCAATTGGTATTACTTTTCTAAATGTTTAATTAAATCATTTGGTATCATTGAGTAGATTCATAGATGGTTATCATGATATAGTGACATGCTTTGGTTGTTATTAAAGAAATATCACATTTGGTATCAAAATTTTGTGATTATTGATACTTCTTTACAATTGATATCTTCTTTGTTAAGTGATATTATGATCATTTTAATTCTCAATTTGTATCATATTTCATTGTTATATTCTCTTGCCAATTGGTATCACATTTCAAAGTATAGTTCTATTGTATTTGTTCAATTGGTATCAATGTTGTAAAGAAATGATCATTGCTTTCTTAACTTGGCTTAGATGTTTATATTTCAATTGGTAGATATTACTTTTTGATAATGCCAAAGGGGGAGAAATATGATGTTTTGAATTGAATGGAATGTTTCTCAAAGGTGGAGAAATGATTGTTGGAGAAATAATATGATTTTTAGATGTTTGTTTGGAGAAAGGTGGTTTTGTTGTTATTATGTAGGTTGAGCTAAGTTGTTGAAGATAGGGGGAGAATCAAGCTTATCTCAATTGGATTCAAATGTCAAAAGCATTTATTGAGGAGGAGCAAGAGTCTCACCAAGTGATCAAATTGTTAAAGCATCAACAACTTCAAAGAACTTTTGGAGAACTTCAAAAAATGGTTTGTCATTTTCAAAAAGGGGGAGATTGTTAGTTCCATGGTGAATGTTTTGATAATGACAAAGTGTTTTGAACAAGCTATCATGTGATGATCAAGTTCAAGTTCAACAAGCAACAACAAACATCAAGTGAAGAAGAGAGAACAAGCTCATGAAGACTTAAGTTTGAGAGTAATTGTTTTTGTTTTATCTTTTGCCTCTCAAGCTTCATAGTTTTTCATTTGGGTAGTTTGTTTAGAGGGTAGTGAATCTCATTCATAAGTCATGATTTAATCATAATTTGAGTTTTCACTTAACCTAGAATCAATAGGTGGCTTAAAGGTTTTAAAGGAAAGGTTTGGTTTTGAGAAAACAAGTTTTAAACAAGTATCAGACATGTTTAATCGATTAAGGATGAATTTAATCGATTAGTACTCGATTAAGTAAAGATTTAATCGATTAAGTACTGCTGAACTGGTTTTTTAAAATACGTTTTTCACTTCTCAAAATCAGTTTTCAAGTGCTATAACTTTTGGGTATTCTATAAAAACCTTTTCCTAACCTTTGTGATCATAACCTATCATTTTGATATTAATTTTACAAGAATCAAGCCATTCTATTCTCTCTCAATTTCAAAGATCAAAGCCTTTCATATTTTCATATTCTTTGATCAAGAACCTTTGAATCTCTTGTGTGATTTGTCATAGCTATTGATTGAGATTCATAGGATTGTTATGTGTATTCATTGAGTTGTAATCTTTGCAATAAGGCAAGCCACTACAACAAACAAGAAGCCTTGGTGTGTCGATTATCATCAAGCAAAGTTCAAGCAATTGAAGAAAGTCTTGGTTGTGAATCAAGCAAAGAGAAGCCTTGGTGTGTGGATTATCATCAAGCAATTGAAGACTTGTTGTGTCGATTATCAACAAGGGGTAGAGGTTAGATTAGAGAGAAGATCAATAGGATTACAAGGCAAGGGTGTCGGTTATATCTTGTAGGCTAGCAAGAAGGAAGTCTTGTGAGGCAATCACTTGTAATTTGAGAACTCTAATTCCTCATAGTGAAGAATCTCTCTTGGTTGAAGAGGGGACTGGATGTAGCTTTCAAATGGATGAAAGTGAACCAGGATAAATCGCTGTGTCGTATCTCTAAACCCTTACTCTTTATATTCAAGTTATTTGATTGCGTTCTTGGTTGAAAACCTAGAAAGATTGATTTTCATAATTGATTGAATTAAATCTTTATTTGTTCAAATTGATAAAGGGAAAATCATTTTCATAACTAGGAAATCAACAAGAATATAGGTGTTATTTGTTTTCGCTGAATCTCTGATCTTAAGTGTTGATTGATTGATTTTCGTATTCGATTGAAAAGTGATTTTTCAGTTTCTGATAGATTTAATCGATTAAGTGTTCGTTTAATCGATTAAGGACTTTTGAACTTTCAGGTTTAATCGATTAGTACTCGATTAAATTGCAGGTTAATCGATTAAATTTCAGGTTAATCGATTAAGTGCTGTAGAATTTGCAAAAATCATTTGTTTTGATTGTTTCGATTTGTTTCGTTTGAAAATCTTTCAAGGTATCTTGTACACCTATTCAACCCCCCCCCCCCCCTTCTAGGTGTATTCCTAGGGTTCCTTGTCTCTCCAACCACCAATTGCGGTTTCCTCAGTTATGAATGCTTATGAGAAAGTGAAAGTAAAGTATGAGGATAAGTGAAAGAGAGATATGTGTTGAGATTCAAGATGACGTGGTGGAGTAATAAAGTACCGGATGAGGACATTGTGCTCGTGGAGCTGAGATCGTGCTAGAGAATGTGTGATGGAAATGATTGTGCAAAAGAGCTATGTGATTGTATGTGAGAATGATGAGATGAGATTGTGCCTGAGTGGCTTGAGAAAGTGATGGTTTGATTATGTGAAAGTGGGGAAAGATATAACCCTTAGTGGTTGGGTCTTGTCGAAGGGATGGACTAATGGCAAGCCGACTATAGGTTAATTTAAAAGACATTAAAAGACATTAATATACGCGGTGAGGTATACGAGTGTGAAGTAGTGGAGAGGAAGATACTATGGGTATCTGCGGATACTCAGGTGGAGATTGCATGAGGGGAGGGCAAGGACGGTGAAACGTCAAGAAGCCTCGAGTATATTTCTAGGCGGGACGAATCCCACAAGTGGCGCACTAACGTGGTGGGGACTGGGTCTAATGCCATGGTAAGTACCGCATAGCTAACTAGAAATGATACTGTCACCCCCTTGAATGCAAGTCTACAACAGTGAGAGGGACTGGAACGGGGCATTGTGTTTGACACTGCCTGGACAGTGTGCCTTGATATTATTGAATTGATTTGAGGACGAGATCCTCCTGGTCTGGGACCATTTGTGTTGAGACAGCTGTCGTGCCCGCGTGGTAAAGGTCCTGTACTCCTGTTGGCTTCCGACTAGGTTTGGATGGAGACCGAGGAGATGTAGAGAGTGCGTTTTTCCTCAGTGATGGTGATTCCCCTACCTCATTGAGTGAGCTGATATATGATAAAACTTAATAACCAAAGAATAAAGATATAATTGAATGATGAGAAGAAAAGTGATGAGTTGATGCTGTTCTGTTATGAGAATCATGTTTCTGGATTGGTGGTTTATGCTTACCCATTTTATGTGTTTATTCATTATTTACATATCTCGTTCATTTTGATTATTATGTTACCTGCTTTGCTATCCCATTCTGTTAAATTGGTATATCCGTGTGTTCTCTACGCTCTTGGTATCTTGTCTCATTTTGTATACTGGTCAAGTGTCGTTGTTGTCTGTTCTTCTTTCTATCGAGTCTATTACCTTGAGACCTTACGGTCAACTTGTTAGTGTATGGCACACTAACTCTCTCCTACCTAGTTGTCGTATTGGCATCCGCCGGTATTGCAATGGGTAGATGGCATATCATGTAGCAATCCACATGTGGCCTCTTCAGGGAGGAGCATGGGAAATGGTTCCTGAAGGCTGGATCTGGTGCGGCGAAACTCGATTGGAGATCGACGATCCGAGACATATTCTACGAGGAGCGAGCATGGACGTGCATGTGGGACAAGTCACTCTCCGTGACTATCAACATGGTGGACCGAGGGAGTATCACGAGTTTGGTGGTGATCCTGCACCCTTGGCGGCTGCGATTCCTCAACCAATGGAGGAAGAGGATGCTAGTGATTTCGATCACGAAGCGGAGGCGGATTCGAGTGAAGATATGGAGACGGACGCTAGTTCCGCTGAAGAGTGATTTCCTGTTGTCCGTGTCTAAAGGATGTTGTGTGTCTAGGATCTGAGTTCCAGTCGAGGATTATCTTGTGATGTACTACAGATGTAATCGGCTACTTTTATTTTGGTTTGTAATCTCTTTTGTAATGATGGCCTACTTTTGGAAAACATTTGGAGCGTGACTCCAGTACTTGTGGCTCATGTTTTTATTTTAAATGAAAACAGTTTTATTTTTCAATGATGATGTTTTGAGTGGGGAGTTTCGAAAGTGAGAACTCGATTTTCGAAAGGGTGGTGTTGGTCGTTAATGAACTTATGTTTTTTTTTTAAAAATAAAGGGCCTCATTTTTGCAACAAAATAATAATAATTCAGTTAAGTTTTCGGAAGCGAAAATCGGGCTGTTACAAACTTTATTATTATTATTGTTGGGATTTTAAAACGTATTGAGTAAATATGATATTTGTACTAACAAGGCATAACACAGTTGACAGATAGCTGGGTTCCTTAACCATGATGTCGGGGGTTCGATCCTTGCCATGGGTATTGAAAAGATTTTGTTGGTAGAGGCAAAACCCACTTAGGTGATCTTTACGCCCCGGAAGGGATTAATCTTCAATTATCGGCTGCCCTTGGTGCACACCAAAAAAATATGGATATTTGTAGAAAAGAAGTAATTAATATCATTGAAAATTGAAATGATGATTTATAAAAAGCGATAAAATAAACTAACCATTTAGTGCTTATATTTAGAGACACAGAGTAATATATTGACTTTCTGAATATAAGAAAATGGCCAGTAAAATAAATTTTGTTGCACCTTAGTTCAATGGATACCAAAGATCAATAGATACATAGTCACCAGCACGAATAATATATAAAATAGATTATGTTCATTATTCAATTTGCCTCATGTCTATTTGTATTAGATTTACTAATACAACCGTAATCAAGTTACTTTATATAATTGCTTTTTTTTAGGGTTTTCATTTTGCCACCCCATGTTCTATGGTTGCCACCCCAAATATTCAAAAAATACCAATCATGTCCTTTTAAAAAAACAAAATTTAACACGGGTCGTAAAGGGGCACTACGACCACCAGGTCGTAACACCCCCTTACGACCCTTTTAAAAAAAAATTTTAACAAAGTCGTAAGCAGGTGTCACGACCTGCTGGTCGTAGCACCTGTTTACGACTACCTATTTTTAAAAAGTCGTAAGCAGGTGCTACGACCAGCAGGTCGTGACACCTGCTTACGACCCGTATTAAAATTGTGTTTTTAAAAGGTTCGTAAGGGGGTGTTACGACCTGGTGGTCGTAGTGCCCCCTTACGACTCGTGTTAAATTTTGCTTTTTTTTCTTATATAAACCCATTGATACCTGAAATTGATACCTAAAATTGTTTTTACCAAATCTTCTACTTCATCATACAAAAACGTTGGTTTTAATGACTGCTGTTGAACCTGAATTCCAAGGTAATTTTCAAATTTCATTCATAGAGTTTAGTTAGGATTAATGTTTTCAATAATTTAATGTATCCTAATTGATGAATTATCAGGGTTGTTTGTTTTTTTATTTTTAAAAAAAAAATTTGTAAAATTTTTACCAGGTCGTAACCCAGTGTTACGACCAGTGTTTTATGTTGAAGTCGTAACACTGGCTTACGACCCGTGTTTTTTTAGGGTCGTAACCATGTGTTACGACTTGTTTTTTTTTTTAATTTTTTTTTATAATCCCTTTTTTTATTATTATTATTATTATTATTATTATTAATTTTTGTTTATTTTAAATATCTAATATAACATTTTTTATTAAAATCCTAATAATTGCATTTTTATTCTAATTTTATAATATAACTTCTTTTTATTCTAAAGTTCTAATATATAATTTTTTTATGCTAAATTTGTAATACAACCTTTTATGTTAATTTTAAATTCCTATAACACTTTTTTTTAATTCTTTATTTTAAATTTCTAATGTAACATTGTTTTTTTATTTTAAATTCATAATGAAACACTGTTTTTTTATATTTTTTATTTTAAATTCCTTTTAACATGTTATTTTTAATTTTTTTATTTGAAATCCTAATATAACTTTTTTTTTCATTTAACAATATTATTGCAGACTATAGTGATGACTTTCCACATAATAAGATTTTTGCAAGTAGAGACGAATTGATCCGTTGGGTTCAAGCTGTTGGAAAAGAACAAAAACATGTGATCGTTATATTTCGGTCAGACACAGGCAGAGGGACGTATAAGAGAAGACCTAGGGTGTTTTTGGCTTGCGAAAGAAGTGGAAAATATATGAAAAGAACAAAAGGTGAGGTAATGTGTGTATCCAGTACTCGCAAGTCTGAATGCCCTTTCAGGATTAATGCTTGGGATCTTGGTAATGGAAAAGGTTGGATGCTTATGGTCAAATGTGGCGTCCATAATCACAAACCATGTGAAAGCTTGGAGGGTCATTATGGTAGGCCAACCAAAGAGGAAAAGGAGTTAATCGATAACTTGACAAAGGCAGGGGTCAAACCGAAGGAAACTCTCATTAGTTTGAAAGAACGGAACAAGAACAACACTACTACTTTGAGTCAAGTGTACAATCAGCGTCAACGATTTAGAAAAAGTATCAGACATCCCAGGACCCAGATGCAGCATTTATTACACAGATTGACTTCTTCTGGATATGTGACAAATTATGTAAAAGACGAAGAAAGTGATGTGGTCAAGGCCATTTTTTGGGCACATCCAAGTGGAATAACATTATTACATTCGTTCGGTATTGTTCTTGTTATGGATAGTACCTACAAAACAAATAGATACAGATATCCGCTTCTTGAGATCGTAGGTCAAACATCGACAGAGAAGACGTTCCATGTTGCCTTTTGTTATATGGAGGCTGAAAAGGCTTCCTACTTCACATGGGCTCTAGAGCAGCTTCGCAACTTGATTGAAAGTGATGATGCCATGCCTCAGATCATAGTGACTAATTAAGATTTCCAAGATAACATTAAAATATCCAAAACTAAAAACTAAATCAATCCTATTGGCGTCTTGCACGACGTGACCGTCCACCCCTCTGGCTTGATTCTGCACCATCATGAGTCGATCCACCACCTCTGCGCCCTCTCCCACGTACCCTTAAGCCCTGAACATCACGCTTGGCAGGGGTGCTAGCATACAATCTGATGTCATGATGTGCATCAAGGATGTATGCCTGATCCTAGTCTGCTATATCAACAAGTTGCATAATACGACGCATTCTCGATATTAATTCAATATGCACACGAAAATAATTACAAAATATTACTAAAAAATAAATAGAAATTATTAAAAATATAAATTAAAATTATTAAATAACTTACATTAACAACTTGAAGATCATGATCCACCCTGGTCGATGTAGGATAAAGATAAGGGTGAGAGTAAGTGTGCACCCAGTCCAGATAATCCTCAGCGCACTCCTCGGGAAAGGTAGCAGGAATTCCACCAACCACATGAACGCCCCACTCAGCCCATCGCTCTTGAATCGCCTCAAACGAAGGATACTCGTGTGGTGGAGGTGGAATATGCTGGATATAGCCAAATTGCCGCTGCACTCGCTCCGGAAGGTACGGTCGTCTGATCTTCCCACATCTAATGTACCCGGAGAAGAGAGCAATCTCAGCAAATGGCCTGACTGCCCGATGATTGAGAAACGGTTGCCACACAACCTGATCCGCCGTAATGGTCTCCAGGTGCTGTCTGAAGGTAGCTTCTGCACCATTAGGGCTTTGGGGGGGCAACCACTAGAAGATCCTTGGATGTACCTCATTATATTCATCTTTTGTTGTGCCAAATCCATGTCCTGGAAAATATTCCAAGATCCAAGCCTGCGAATGAGTTGAGACATGTTATTAATAAGATAATTAGAATATAATGCTTAAAAAATTTATAAATAAAATAAGTTATATTATAAAACATGTTACCTGAAGAAGTGAAGTGAAACCGGCACAATGCGACTTCCCTTTCTTCGCAGCGTCAGCCAACCGGTCGTACAAATACGCCAACGCGCACGCACCCCATGCATACTGACTCACAGAATGCAGGTCCTCCAACGCATGCAGCCACTGAACTCCAGTGGAATTGACAGTCTTATCAATAAAAAGCGTCGACCCAACAAGGTACAACAGATAGCACCTTGCAGCGTGCACGTACCGATCTTCCTCGATGAACTGATCCAACCACCTGGTCAATGCCGAGAAAGAAACCGCACCACCTTTGGTGCGTTCCACCTCTTCAGTCGCCTCTTGGGTAGACACACCTAGAACCTCGTGCAACAGAACCACCGCCTCAGGCTTCGACGGTTTATCCCAAGGGATGAGATAGCCCGTCACAAGAATGTGGAGCAGGGACGAAACGTCGTCCAGTGTCACCGTGATCTCACCACAAGGTAGATGGAAGGTGCACGTGTCTTCGTAAAACCGCTCCACAAACGAGCTCAGTATGCGCCTATCCGTCATCGCATATGACGAATCGATCAGAGGCGCAAGCCCAGAACCTAGAACAAGTGTACGAACTTCTTCCGGTAACTGAGCTAATGGCCTCAACCCAAATATCCGGTTAAGAAACCGGTTCATAGGACCAGGATCCTGCAAATAGGAGATAATAATTAGTTATGCAATTTAATTTAAAAAAAAATTACAAAGGCTATTACATTTAACTTAAATATTACTTACATTTCCCTTCCATATCTCCTTGGCCCTGTGGCCGCTGTAAGTAGTCAAAAGCGTCTCGTTTTGAGGATCGTCGATGTCTTCGTCTAACTCCGCTGCATCGACAACTGGATCGTTGTCCCCCACATTTAAATATGCGGCTGCGGCCGCCTCTGCCTCTGCAGCCTCTGCTGCCGCTGCTCGTGCTGCAGCACGTTCATCCATAAGACGCTTCCGATTCGATGTAGTGGTACGGTTACTCGCACGAGGACGGGGAGGAGAGTCATCGTGGGATGCCATCTGAAAAGAAAAATGATCAATGAAGAAAGACAAATAAATACTTAATCAGAAAACATTCAGTAAGAAAAATGACTTAAAAAAAATAAAAAAAAAATATATTCAATATATTCTTTTTTACCTGGGTTTAGGCCCCATTGACTTAAAAAATAAAAAAAATAAAAACATGAATAAATGAGAATATATACATAGAGTGACAAATAACAAGCAATTTATTGTCACCACATGTAAAACAACAATGCAAATAAGATCAACACTAAGCACAACCCCAATGCAAATGCAATAAAAACTACACAAGAAATATTACAACAATGCAGACTAAAAACATAGCTCATTCATAGTTCAACTGGTTCAAGTGATTGATTCTATCTACCTAATCAATGGGGTGCATCATCATCATCTATGTCTTAGCTTATGCAACATGATACAATGCCTTATTAGCAGTCTTATTCTGCTAATCAGAGTCCTCAGTCACAGCCTTTGCTTACTTATCCTTAGGAAATTATATTTCAGTCATCTGAAAACTATATGTGCAGAATTAATGAAGAAATCTTTTAAGTCTTGTTTCATATGTTCGGTGCTTGCTTTATAGATTCAAGTATAAATTGTTATCACAATGATGCTTGTTGGGTTCGATATTATGCAATAAATCTAGTATTGGGAATAATAGTATCCCAAAAAATGGTTCAATGCCTCTTGCAAATACAAATTAAAATTTATTCCTTCATGAATACAGATATCGACATGCTTAGTCCAATCATGCAAACAATTGCAATTCACATCATTAGTGTTAATTTTTTCCTGTTTCCTACCTAAACCTTCGAACCCAACTTTGTATCAGGGTAGTACCATCCTTTGTCACCTGTTCTGTCTTGCTTTTTTTTTGTCGAAGGTAAATTACCACTTGCAAAAATATGAAAAATATCACTCCCCTACTAGTATCAGCACGTTCATCCCCTGGTAGTATCACTCCCCTTTTTTATTTTATTTAATTTTTTCACTTGCTTTGTAATCATTGAATTGATAATCTACTATTGTTATTCTAATGCAAAAGTGTTTGATCAATTTATATAAGAAGACAATAACTTACACAATTAAACAAGTTCTCTAACCAAATAAGTAAAATTAAGGGAGGATGCATATATAAATCTAATTGAGGATGCCTGTAGTTAACTGTTAAGAGCATTAGTATTTTTCACACTGTTTAGGGACAGATCATTACTTCTCAAATGATTTTCAAGACTAGTAGCAGGTTAAAAGCCTAAAGCAAATTCCCATCCATTATATCAGCCAATTGGATCTACATTAGGTGTTTAGATGTCAAACTATTGACAAGAGGGACCAAATTTTTTAAGAAAGGATAGATACCAATAAAGGATCCTATTCTTTATTTTTTATTTTCTTATAGAAAACACTGTAAACCAAAAAAAAAAAAAAAGAAAACACTGGAGAAGATTGTGGACTACGTATGCCAAATGCAATAAAAAAAATCACAAACGACTATGCAATGGAACATGTTACTTAACTAAATCAAGTACTCTTAATATACAGTTAAACTCGTAAATCTGAGTTATAATATTGGGGAAGAAAAAAATTACCTAGGAGAAGACACGGATAAGACGCGAGTGAGAAGAATGGAGCAGCGATCGAAGAACGGAGAAGCGCCGGTGAGATGGACGGAGAAGCGCCGGTGAGATGGAGGGAGAAGCGAATCTCGAGTGAGAAGACGAGGGAGGAAAGGGAGAAGACGAGAGAGGAGAGGGAAAACGTAGTGGCTGTGTGACGTTCTGAGGAAAATGAGGAGTTAAACGTGAAATATAAACGGGTCGTAATGGGTGCTTACGACCGTAAGGTCGTAGCACCTCATTACGACTTTTTAAAAAAGTGTTGTCAGACATGTCGTAAGCAGGTGTCACGACCTGCTGGTCGTAGCACCTGCTTACGACTTTTTAAAAATAGGTAGTCGTAAACAGGTGCTACGACCAGCAGGTCGTGACACCTGCTTACGACTTTGTTAAAAAAAAATTTTAAAAGGGTCGTAAGGGGGTGTTACGACCTGGTGGTCGTAGTGCCCCCTTACGACCCGTGTTAAATTTTGTTTTTTTTTTAAAGGGCATGATTGGTATTTTTTTAATATATGGGGTGGCAACCATAGAACATGGGGTGGCAAAATGAAAACCCATTTTTTATTAATAAAGGGGCCTAAAGCCCAAAGAAACAAATCAAACAGAGATGGATCGCTTGAAAGCAACACCCCTTATATCCTCCTGCAAAATAGAAACCAAAGGAGGAGGGGGATCATCATAGTAAATACAATCAAAAGAACCACCATGGCCCATATTGGCTAAAAAATCAGCACATCTATTACCCTCCCTAAAGGAGTGCCTAATTAAGAATAACAGTCCAAGGGGAAGCTAACAATCTGCGAATCTGCAACACCAAAGTAAAGCAGTGATGAGTGGGAGCACACTTGTCTTGAACAAGGCTAAGGGCAACCTTCGAATCCATCTCCACCACAAGGCGCTCAATATTAAGGGAGGAGGCCATAGATAAACCGTAAAACAGACCCCAGAGTTCAGCTTTAACTTACGTACACAAGCCCAAATTGCAGTGGAAGGCTTTCCAGAAGGACCCATCATCTCTACGAATAAGACCTCCACATGCTGCTTGCTTATCCACACCTTTGACCGAGCCATCCACATTAAGCTTCGCATAACCAAAGGGAGGGAAGCTCCAGGCCATGGAGGAGAAAACATGACCACCATCTTTTGGAATGCAAAGTCCCGAAACCATGGAAGAGATGATTTCCTGATAATAAGTAACAACTCGGGCCAGCAGAATAGGGGTGGGTCAAATTTTTGGTTGAAAACCCAATTATTCCTATTCTTCCAAATAAACCAGACAGCAACAGGAAAAAAAATTCTCCAATCCACCTGAATGATATTACCTGTCATACCCCCCATATTAAACTTAATCCAAGCATCTGTGCCCAAACTGAAAAAATTACACCACTTGACGGGGTCAATACATTTACGCCAAAATTCAGCAGACTCCTCACAGTCACGAATAATATGCATTAGAGATTCAGAGCGCTCCATGCATCTAGGACAGTCATCCACCAACGAAAGACCACGCTGAAACCTCTCCCAATTAGTTAGGAAATTTCCATGAGCAAAAGTCCAGAAGTAAACCTTAATCCTTTGGGGTCCAGGCCAGTCCCAAATGTTCTTAGCAATAACTGGAACAAAACTGGGAAAGTCATGGGAAGCAGAAATTAGATCAACAGCAGAAGAGATAGAGAATTCACCATCTTGAGATAAAGACCAACCTGGCAAATCATGGTCCTCATCCGTTAAAGGAGCTTTAACCCCTACAAGAGATGTTAAAGCCAACGGAGATAGAAAAAACTTCAGGTCCTCCCACTTCCATAAGCCTTGGCAACAATAATGAGCCACTGTAAAGCTATCATGACCATTTGGAATGCCATTCACTGTATGATTGCTCAAAGGCCCCAAGGAAGGAATGAAGCTATCATTCCAAAAGCTAACAGATTGACCATTTCCAATACACCAGCCAAGACCCAATAAAACATTGGACCATTGGGTAGAAATAACCTTCCAAACATGAGAAGCAGTACTAGGAGCTCGAACCAAAGGAATAATGTTATTACCACATTTATACTTGGCCCTAATAACTTGAACACACAAAGAGTCAGGTCTCTTAATAAGCTGCCATCCCAGTTTCATCATAAAAGCGTCATTCATTTTTCGAATATTTCTAAAACCAAGACCACCGAATTTCTTAGGGGTGCAGATTTTACTCTAGGAAACTTTATGAAATTTCTTCTAGGAAGAGGAGGAGCCCCAAATGAAATTTCTACAATTTTTTTCTATTTCATCACAAACCCCAGCAGGAATAACACACGTCTGCATAATGTAGCCAGGAATACTCATCAAGGAAGACTGAGTCGAAGTGATTCTACCCGCAAGAGAAAGAGAATTAGCCTTCCACAAACCAAGTTTCTTTTTAGCTTTGTCAATCAAAAACTTGTATTTGTGGTTACCTCTTCTTCCATGGATCAGAGGCACACCAAGGTAATCACCTATACAGTCAGTGATAGGGATCCCTAAGGTAGCACTGATACTCTCCGCTTCAACCCCAGGAACATTTTTAGAGAAAAACACAGCAGACTTATCAAAATTAATTTTCTGCCCTGAAGCACTACAGAAATTACCAAGAACAAATCGTATACAGTGAGCTTGGAAGGTAGAGGCTTCCCCAATCAAAATATAAGATCATCAGCGAAAAGTAAAGGGAAATTTTTGGACCACCACGACCAAAATCGAACAACTACCATTATTAAAAGAATCATTATTACAGTGGCTAAGTCTCTCAATACAAAGAACAAAGAGATAAGGGGAGAGAGGGTCCCACTGCCGAAGACCTCTGGCGGGATTAAAAGTCTCAAGAAGCTCACCATTCCAGTTGAGTTTCATGGATGTAGAGGAAATGCAATTAAAGATTAGATTAACAAGGTCCCGCTTCACACCAGCTAATTCCAAGGACTTCTTAACGAAAGCCCATTTCAGCCTATCATAAGCCTTAGCTAGATCAATCTTAACCATCATGTAGCCTTTTTTTTATTCATGGAATGCATAGAATGAATAAGTTCTTGACATATAATAGCGTTATCATTACTACTTCTTCCTGGGATGAAACTACATTGATTGGGAGCAATCAAATACGGCAGCACAGATCTGATTCTGTTAGCAGTCAATTTTGTAATAATTTTATAGCTAACATTACATAAAGATATAGGACGAAATTGGGCAGGAGTTTCAGGAGAATCAACCTTAGGAATGAGAGTAATAATAGTATGATTTACCTCAGAAATCCGAGAAGGGTCAGCAAATATACTTCTCACAAAATCACAGATTGACAGGTCAATATGCTCCCACTGGCTTTTATAGAACAAAGCATGGAAGCCATCCGGACTAGGCGCTTTATAGCTTCCCATAGAAAAAAGAGCCCTTTTAACCTCCTCATTGCTGATTGGACAATGAACAGCAGCCATAGTTTCCATACTACACACAGGGAAAGTTGAAACTGTATGCAGGGGAATGAGGGTCGGAAGGGGATCATAGTAAATCTCTTGAAAGAAACCATTTACCATCAGTTTGATATGCTCATCCTCATAGACCCAGGAACCATCAAGAGTCCTTAAGGCATCAACTCTGTTCTTCGATCTCCTCATGATTGTGGACCGATGAAAAAATTTAGTATTCCTATCACCCGGGTTCAACCATTTGATTCTTGACTGTTGATACCAGTAAGCCTCTTCACTTTGAAGAATTATATCGTCCCCTTCACTTAATGCTCTTTGAAGCTTCCTCAAGTAAGGATTAGGACCAAGCAACAAATTACGATGGATACCATCCAATCTTCTTAGAATTCTTTTCTTCTTGAGAAAGATGTTACCGAACACAGTATAGTTCCAATACCTTAGATGGTTAGAAAAATTCTGAATGTTAATAGACCAACCCTGAGATGGGGTCCAGAATTGCTTAGCCTGGTTTCCGAAATCTTGATGAGCCAACCACGTAGCCAAAAATTTAAACGGACCTCTTTTATGAGTTTGCTGGTTGGATCCTTTAAGCCTGAGCCACATACCATGATGGTCAGAAGATATCAGGGGAATATTGATCATGGAGAAGTCAGGAAACATCATCCGCCAAGACTCAAAAGCTACAAAACAGTCAATTCTTTCCATTAACTCACCCTTCTACCAAGTAAAAGGTGAGCCTTTAAAACCAATGTCCTCAAGGTTACAATCTCTCAAGCAACTTTCAAATTTCCTCATCGAACTTCTATTGGGAGGACCACCATCAATTTTCTCATCATTAAATAAGATGGTATTGAAATCCCCCCCAACGCACCAAGGTTCATTCAAGTCATTCCGAAAATCCCACAACTCCTGCCAAAGATCATCCCTACCATCATCATGAGGGCTAGCATACACAACAGAAAAGATCCAACTAGATTGGTTGGGAATAACAACACGAAGGTGAATACACTGGGAAAAGGAAGCAATAACAGTGACTGAGAGCTTAGAAGATTTCCAGAGAATCCAAATGCCACCTGAGAAAGCTCTAGCTTCCACCCTCACACACCCATCCAAACCAATCCTATTGCACACATTCTCTACCCGCGACCCTGAAATATGAGGCTCCAAAATACCAATCAGAGACACATCATACAACTTAATAAAATCTTTCACCAAACTTGGAAAAGTTCTTGCTCCAGCTCCTCTACAATTCCAGATAAGGAAATTCATGGAAAAGCAGAAGATAACAAGAAATGGCTAAACCACCAGTCAGACATCCTTAGGGCACTAAGCCTTCTCATTCGGTTCACCCGTGGTCGTTTCACCCAGGAAAGAGGTATCATTGACTACCAAATCATTACTATCTTTTGTGGCCATAGCAGCCCCATCATCGATTTCCATACCCTGATCTTGACCTTCATGCGACTTCGTGGTACCATCAGGAGGTTTAGGAGGAAGATCTGACACAAAGTTATGGCAAAACTTGTCATGAGTGCTTTCAACAAACACTGGATCAGCATAATGAACTCGAGTAGAAACTCGATCAAGTATAAAGGGGGACTCTCTCTCCAACTCTTTCATACGAAGCATAATCAATCTCTCCTTTTCTTTCTGAATAGCCTTTTCCTTCACAGAGGGAGAAGATGAAGATTGACCATTATCAGTAATGACCAGATTGGGGCTATCAGATTTTCTAGACTGATGGGCTTTATTACCTTGGGCCTTTGGCTGCAATAGAGGAGTCTGCCTTACTTGAGGATTTCTACCACCTTTCAAATTTCTAACTTTATTGCTCTGAGGAATTACCTCTTTACCCTTCATACTAAGTGGTTGCAAAATAATTTTTTCATGGCTCATGCACCCCTCTTTTCCAGTACGTAAAACACGGTCCTTATTACTTTCCATATCACCACTCTCATCCATATTATCTAGAGCAACAAAGCGAGATCCTGAATGAATATTTGGAGAAATATTCTCACCATCATATTTATTGTTACCACCTGCCTTGGAAATTCCTTTCCCCTTGATTCTTGGGATTCGTCGAACCATCATCCATGGCCCAAAAGGAGAACAATCAGATGACTCAGGAATCTTTTGATTTCCTCCAGCATTAGTTTCCGTATTATTGGGAGAAGAATCAGCCAACACATCCCCAACATCTCTCCTAATCACCAAGGGATTTAGTTCAATGATCTCCTCTCCAATCAACGGTTTCCAGTTAGTGCACCATCGCGAACAACCTCGGAAGGTGTAATCATAGAAAAATCCACCACAGCTCCTTCAGTGCAGCCTTCCGCCTTATGGCCATATCTTCCACACTTAAAACATATAAGGTGGAGACCTTCATATTCTAAATTAATTTCTGCACCAAAAGCTTTAACTTTTGGGACAATTTGTTTCATAAGGTCAATCTCAACACAAATACGTGCAAACTTCCCTCTTGATTGAATAGAAGTAGTATGATCAATTTTAAGCAATTTGCCAATCTTCGCACCTACTTTCCTGAGAAAACCTTGGTTATAAAGCTCCTTATCAAGACCGGGAATATGAACCCAAACCGCGATTCTTCTTACTAAATTCTCCCCTTGAAGGAAAAAAGGCCTCCATCTTTGAACAAACAGATAGTGATCCGCCACCTTCCAAGGGCCTTCATAAAGTGCATGCTTGTAGTCACCCTCCGTAGTGAATTGAACAAGAAAGTAGTCTCTTGGCATTTCAACCACTCTAATAGCTCCCTCTTTAACCCAACTCCTTTGGAGTTTATTTTCCAAGATCCTCGAACTAATGCGTTCACCCAAAACACTAACAATCAAGGCTTTTCGCCAAGGCTTGCACCATTCATCATGTTCTTCCTTAGAAACCACAATCTCAAGACATGGATTCAAAGATTCAAATTCATCCTTTGAAGGATCTTCCTTATACCATCTAACCTAAAACTCAGCGGGAATCTTACCAAGGTTCCTGGAGGATCGTCCGATAAAAAAGCCAATCTTGACAACTTCCTGAAGTCTCCGCACCGAGACCAATCAAGTTGAAATGGGATTGCTGGCATACACCCAAGGTGTGACTTAAGTTTCGTAGATCTCAAATAGTGTCTAATAAAGCGTCTAAATTTAAAGAGAGTTTGCCTATCCCAACTAGTGGTCACCAAGTGTCACTCAAGGCTTTCTCAGTGCTTCGGTTGGACCTAGAATAATGTCGCAATTCGTGCAAGTGAACCTTTTACTTCTTATTCCTTTTTGGTCTTATTCAGCTTTGAAGCAGCAATTTTAAATCCCAATCGAAGGTATTTTCACTTCAACCAAATGAGGGTTATGAACTCTCGATCTTTCTCTTCGTCTCTCATTCGGGAATACCAATCATCTCTGGAGTTCCAGTCGTGTCTATTCGATTTGGTTCCTCTTTGATGAGGGAAATTCTAGCCATAGTTTGTTGTATTCTATGAAGAGTCTTTGAATTGCACGATCTAGTCTATTTCCATAAGGCAAAAGAACATACTCCTCTTGGTTTCCAAAGATTTCTTCTCTTCCCATGGTTAAATCCTTACCCTCATGACTGGAAGATATCCGGCGATCCAAAACTGACGCATTCAACTCCCTATTTCCTGGCATGGATATAACCAGGTATGTCGATGACAAGTAGTGGAGAACTTGGTCATCCAACTAATATCTTGTCTGAGTAACAAGACAGAAGGGAGAAGGAAGGTCGTACAAGAACAAGACGTATAGTGTTCTGATATAAGCCCGAAAGCGTTAAGGAGTATGGACTTAGGAGTATTCTAAGAGGGAGAATGAAGTTGAAGGGACGTAAAAGCAATAGTCGAAAGCTTTGTCCAAGGGGTGGTTCTTCACTTACGGAACTGAACGAAATTTCGGGGACGAAATTCTAATAAGTGGGGGAGAATTGTAACATCCCTAAATTTGATTCCCAGAATAATCAGAATAATAATAAGATTAGAAAATGATAATTTATTCTCAAGTGGAACTAATGTGAAGGATTAGGATCCTTTTGAGTGCCATGAAGGAGTTAAGGAGCATTGGCATCGGAAAGGAGGTTGAAAGATGAATAAAAGAGCAGTAGAAGCAGTGTTTTCGGTGTTATAAACACCCTATATTAGGAAATTCAAAATAAAAGATTTACAACTCTAAACACAAATCCACCGTTGGATATGAAGACAAGGATTTTAGGAAGCTTGCTCTCAAATTTGAGCAAGATCCGACGGTTAACGAAAAAGATATGGCGATTTGAAAGCAAGAAGAAAATAGAAGAAAAATAAAAGAAAAATAGAAAAGCCAATTAGCAGTGGCTAATCGATTAGTCTTTAGTTTGGCCAACATGTCAAAAATAACAAAGTTCATATTGTAAAATTACACAGACTAATCGATTAGTGAGTCCACTAGTCGATTAGTTCGTCCCAAATACAAAAAAATAAAAGCGAATAAAGCCCCCATTTCAACCAAAACTCAACCCCATCCTTCTTCTTCACTTGGCTAGGGTTCGTGAGCCCTCTCCTCCCTTGTTGATCTCCATCATCATCAACACCAAATCAAGCGAGAGCATCACTTTCTTCCTCATAGCCAAGCAAGGATCCGAGCTCTCTATTCCCCATTTTCTCTCTCTCACGTCTCTCTCTCTCTCCTCATCTTAAGAAAGTGTTTAAGGTAAGAACAAGCAAGTTCCTTCCTTTTCCTCTCCTCCCTCTACATGAAAATAGCATCATCATTCATAACGATTATCATCTTTTTGTTTCATGAAGTGGTCAGGTCTCTTTCCCTCTCTTTGTTGGTTGAAGTGCATAAAAGGGAACTCAAAAAGGGCTAGCATTTGGTACTCTATTCTGTCCCCCTACACGGTTAAGGTAAGAAGGTAGTGTTACCTCTATTTAGGGAATGGTTTCTAGGAATGTTATAGTGGTAGCTAAGTGTAGTTAAATAGTTATGAGAATAAACAATAGGGTAGTTGATATAGAAATTAAGGGAAGGATAGGAATGAATGAAATGAACACATTAGGTAATCGTATGAGTTTTGTGAAAATGAAAATATTTGATAAAAAGCTAAGTAATGGAAATAAATAAAGTGAAACCACTTGAATGATATATGGGGTTATATGTCGGATAAAAATGAAATGGACAAATAAAAGAAAGAAAATAAGTTAAGGATGTGCGCGTATGTCCGAAATTGTATGTTTAATTATAAATGTTTGAACGACGTTTCGGGTGCTGGAATGCGTGGGTTAGGGACTATAATATAAAATGAACAATGATAGGTTAATGAGAAAAGAAAGTGTTTGTGAATGTGATGAATGTATGAACAATTAATAACGAGAATAATACCAAAGAACATAGAATGATAAAAGAGATGCAAACAAGAATAAGAGCCAATTAATAAGTATATAATGAAAGAAAAGAGAAAAGTGAGTAACTAAAAGAAACTAAAGAAGATCAAAGAAAAGTAAACAAGAAATTAAAAAAAAATAGAAAGCAAAGATAGAAAAGGTAATAAAAGACTAAAGTATTTGGTATGCGAATGTCAGGCCATGTAAGTACACCCTGGTGGGGTGCAATGGTTGCGTAAGCCGCACGATTTAATGGTGTGCACCGCGGTAAGACGCCCCAGTGTGGGACCGCAGTGGTGGGTTCGCAGTACCCGACGCGTTTTGCGAATGCCAGGCCAAGTAAGTACGCCCGGAATGGGTGCATTGGTTGCATAAGTCGCACGATTTAATGGCGTGTGTAGTGGTAAGACGCCCCGGTGTGGGAGCGCAGTGGTGGATTCGCAAAGACTTAAAGAATAAAAGAGATGTTGATAATGAGAACGAGATAATAAACCGACACAGGTTAGGTCAGAGGACATGGTCATGAGACCCTGTGGCCAAATAATAAAAGAGAAGTTGTCGCAGGTTAGGTCAGAGGACCTGGTCATGAGACCCTGTGGCTAATTAATGAAAGAGAATCTGACACAGGTTAGATCGCAAGTTCTGGTCATGAGACCCTGTGACAAAATAGTAAAAGAGAAAATTGGTGAAGGTTAGGTTGAGAGACCTGGTCATGAGACCCTGTAGCCAATAAAAAGAAAGAAAAAGATAATGAGAATAATTGGTGCAGGTTAGGTCGGGAGACCTGGTCATGAGATCCTGTGGCCAATAAAAAGAAAGAAAAAGATAATGAGAATAACTGGTGCAGGTTAGACCGTATGATCTGGTCATGAGACCCTATAGCCAATTAATATGAGGAAAGACAATGAATGAGAAAATGAGTAAAAGACGAAAAGACAAGAAAAGAGCTATGTAAAAGTAAGAGAAGTAAAAGAACTAAGAAAGAAGTAAATATGAATGAAAGTACGAAAAATGATTATGAATGTATGTTGTTGATAAAATTGAATAGTAAAAGAGAATAAAAGTATGAAAATGATTAGGTTTACTATGCTATGAATAAAGATGCAGGGCTTAGTTTATTGCTATGATTTTTAGAAGCTATTTTCCTGAGTTCTGTGTAATGCTACCCTTCTTGCTGTTTTTAATACAGGTACAGAGGCGGAGCATGCACGAGTCTTGGCCGAGCATGAGCACACTCCACGGAGTGGAGTGTGGATATGAGGGGTGGAACCATAGATGGGTCCTGAAGTTTATTTTAAAGATTTGATATATATGTACATATAATCTTTTGGGAAGTTAAAACTATTTCAACAATTTGTTCTTATTTCAGAATAAATGTATTGAATGTATTATGAATTATTTTGCCCTGCTGGCGTGCTGTGGAATATATACTTTTGTTAATACATGTTTACAGGAAAACTAATATTTTGGGAATGTCCTTAAAACAAAGAAAACTCCGTCAGTTTTTTCAGAGATTTTAATGTGTTTTAAAAAGAAATTTTTCAGTTCACTAATTTTATAATGGGTAATTAAGGATAATTTTAAGTAGGGTGTTACAAATAATATCCCCGGTGTACTTGTGAATAAAATTTCCCTATGAAGACAAAGTCTACACAGTGCATGGAGATAAGGGGTTGGCTCTGGACATCAAATTGGTAGAGAAATAAGCTAACCAAAACCCGATTCCCCCGCTTATAAGGGAGTTCCTATGCCAAATGGAGTAGAGCACATCGATCCCCCTACCAAGCTCGACACTCGTGAAGAATTCCAAGAGGTCAAGAGGTAACCTGAAGGAGAAATAGAAAAGGTGTAGCCCGGATCCAAGCCTGAACAAAAAGAAATCTCTAGTGCTCATGTGCTTGCACTACTTGAATTTTCAAAACCATTTATCCTAGAAACATATGCTTCTGGCACAAGTATTGGTGGTATTCTCAGTCAAGGAAATCATCCTGTTGCCTTTTTTTTTCAAAGAAATTAACCCAAGAGTGTAGAAGTAATCAACTAATACAAGGGAGTTCTATGCAATTACTGAGTTTATTGCCAAGTTCAGGCATTACTTGCTAGGCCACAAGTTCACTACTGGAACTTATCAGAAAAGTTTAAAAAACATAACTGATCAATCCTTACAAACACCTTAATAGCATACTTGTCTGCACAAGTTTTTGGGATATGAATTTACCAGTGAGTGCAAACCTGGTAGAGACACTACTACAAAATTGCAAAAAAGTAGCCGGATATTAATCCCGGTTCCGTTCCGGAACTGGGATTAATAGACAAATGATAGTTAAAAATACCACGAATTTATTGATCCCGATTATAAAAAACACGGAACCGGGATCAATGTTATATCATATATAATTTTTTATTTTTTAAAAATTAAAAATCACACAAACGTTATTTATCCCGTTGTTTTACTTCAACTGGGATAAATAATAAAAACACGAAACCGGGATCAATGTTATAACATAATTTTTTTAAAAAAAAATTAAAAATCCCACAAACATTATTTATCTCATCATTTTACTTCAACTGGGATGTATAAATTGATTATTTTAGTGCACACAGGGGAAAACCTAATTTCCCTTCTTCTTCCCTATGTGAGCCGCCGCCCCCCATCCCCTCTTGTCTCCCTCTCTCTTCTTCCTTCTCCCTCCGTCGACCGATCTCGCGAATCGTCCTTCTCCCTTGTGCCGCCTATCTCGCGCCACCGTTCCTCCCAATCGGTCATGGCCTTCGCTTCACGGCGCACCCAGCCAGCAGTCCCACCCGTTCATTCTCGTTCGTTCTTCGTTCGCCCACCGCTCGATCTCGCTCTTCCTGATCTTCCTCTCACCCTCCTTGATCTTCTTGGTGATCAGCCGCTACTGGTGTTGGCTCATGGACTGACTACTCACAGAATCTCCAAGTGAGTCTAGCTATTCAATTTCTTCCATCACTGTTTTGTTCTTACATACTGGTTTTGATCTTCTTTCTTTTTTCTCCAAGTGAGTCTAGCTATTCAATTTCTTTTTTCCATTATTGTTCTGTTTTTTTTCCTTTTTATTGATATAATTATTTTCTTTTGTGCATTTTGGTGATACATCCGGTGTTCATTTTGTGAGATTAGTTCCTACATTTCAATTTTGTGCATTTTATGAGATTAGTTCCTACACTCGAGTTCTTTTTTTCTTTCATTTTTTTCTCTTTATTGATACATCTGGCGTTCAATTTTGTGAGATTAGTTTTTGTTACAGTAAGCATATATATGAGAATGAAGGTTTGGAGAGAATTGAATATATTTCAGCTTTGATAATTCCACTACAATAACAGAAGATCTGCTATAAGCTATTAACTCTAGGTGATATTCTATCGAGCAGTGTATAAAATTAACCGAATACCTTTCTATTGAAAAAATATCATGAAAGAGGAAAATAAGATGAGTCCAAATGCTTTACAAGATGTGTTAGAGAGAATCAGAGCAAGAAACACCTTCAAATTACTCATACATTGAATATTTGACTAATACACTCCCTGATGCTAGTTAAAATACATTAACCTTTTATACACCGAATCCAAAAGGTCTTTTTTCTGTCAGTCTATGTGAAGGAAGGTTTTTTCTCTCATAATACAATACATCAACCGGAGATGCCATAGGATATCAAACATTAGTCAACTTCTCCCTTGTACTTCTCTGAGATCATAATCCATTGTTATTTTTCCCTTCATTGGGTTAGTGATTGGAAGGCACAATTACATTGGTCTTGAAGTGTTTAAAGGTTGCATTGGGATATATATATATACTTGCATTGTTTTTCTCTGTTACTGATTAAATCCCCCAAATTGATTTTCATGCAAAAGAGCATTACTTGAAAAATAATGTGAATGTTCTTTATGATGTACGAATTTTTTCACTTCATAGAGGGAGGGAAATGGTAGTAATTCTTGAAAGCCAAATATGCTTGCCTCTAAAGCTAATGAAAATTAAATGCATGGTAAATCACAATGCAACTATTTCATGATAATTGACAGCTATTGTTTCTTGGTTGATTATAAGAATTAATTTTTTTTGTTTCTTTATAATCAAATTGTGCTAATCATTCTTATCCAAGCTTTTGAATTGAAAATATACAAGATTGGCTCTGCAGGCCTTTATTCGGATTAGCATTCAATGTTTTGAAGAGTTGAAATTTATTAGAAGATGTAAATTTATTGAATGTGTGTTGGTAATTAGTATATTGAAAGTGTTCAAACCAGAGATTAATTTCTGTAGAAATGATGGGGAGAGCAGGGGGTGTTATTGTATTTTTTGTTTGTGTATATGATGCTTTGAAAAGAATACCAATGTAGGTTTTTTGATTTGCTGCCTTTAGGAAGAAGCTTGCACGAAGGCTTCTTTTTGATAAGAGTGCCAATGATGACCATGAGAGAAGTATTTTAACAAAATTGAAGCAACAATGTGTTGAACAGTTTACCTCAGAGATGTAAGGAATGGTTCTTTGGCATGTTCACTGTCTTGTGCAACTTGTTATCCTATTGAACTTGCTAGAACTCGCGTGCAGGTATTTAAAGATAACCTTCCAAATTTTTTACTTCAATTCTTGGATTACAGTGTCAGCATCAGATGTTCCAAAGGTGTGTCTTTTGTAGTTTTTATTCATTAAGTAGAGTTCTTCCCTGAGTCATAATTTTGATCCTTTCTTTTTGCTTATCTGTGTGTCTTAGTAAGCAAGTTAACCGGCAATCTTTAGTTGTGGACTCTGCTCTACTGTAATTCCTGTCTTCTGCCTTCTCCATTCAATTGATGCTATCAGTATTATTGTCAACTCTATTATTTGTTTCAAGGTAGAAGTGTTTTTGCAGCTATACTTGAATGTCCTCAATCTTTCTAGATTCTTATTCCTTTTCAGCTATACTTGAATATTTCCTTTCTGCTAATAATTCGTCTAAAATTATTTTTAAAAAGTTGATAGTAATTACTATTTGCTAAACATTTGCAAGAGTATTGGAATTTGGTGAGTTATTCTCAATACATGGAATAATGATTTTTCACTTAATGCATGGTGTAATTTTTATTACTTTTCATTCTAGCTAAGAGAAGGCCACATTACTAATTGCTATTTGTGTTGTGGAGTGTGGACTCGTAGTTTGATTACTCTTGATCTTGTTATTAGATGCACCTAGGCTAAAAAACAGTTAGAACTTTTATATAATCTGGGAGTTCTAAATTTCTATTTTTCTCAATAGCACTTGTGAGCTGAGAATTGGTAACTTCAAATAGAAAATGACAGGAGAGGAAAATAGTGAATACCGAAGAATACCGAGTGGAAACCAAAATTAGTTATACTTTCAAATTGAAATTAGTTGCATGGAGAGAAGCACAATTTTAAGATATGGGTTAGTTAGTGTTTTAGCAACTAAAATGACTTGCTTCTAATGTGGCAAAACCTGAAGTAGTAGGTTCCAAAGTTGCACTTAGTGATCAAGTGTGTGAAGTGATAATGTTGTCCTTTTTCTTATATTTCGCCCCCCTTTGTAGTTTCAGTAGTACATATGTTGAGTTTAATTCAATGATAACGAATCTACTCTGCAAATTCTGCCACTTTTTAGCTAGTATAAGGTTGAATCTTTGTGCTGGAGATTTTGTAATTTTTGGTTAAGATTGGGAAGAAATTTGAAATGATATATCCATCAATGGTATAGCTTGGGATTTAAAAAACCATGTATATCAGTGTGATCATATTTGATACTTTTGCATTGCTCCAAAGGCAGGGGCGGCTTGGTGTTATTCTTTTCATGGGTACCATGTCCTTTTCATGTTGATTCTAATCATTGTATGATAGCTATGGTGCGGTCTTCCCTAATGTTGTGTTGTATTTCATTAGATTCCTTATGGAAGCTGCACTTAGAGTGAAGCTTTCTTTCTATCATATTGTTCTGATTTTTCTTTTTGGTTGAAAAAAATTTAAATGTCTTTTATTCCCACCAGGTCACAGATAATGAAGAAAAAAATTCATCTTTGGTTTTGGTTGTGTTCTCTTTGCAGCAGTTTCTTCATTAACTCTCATTCTATGTGCCAGAGTTGAGGCAGAGGCGAGGTTGTCAATGGAATCCTCATTGCTTAATTCATTGCCAACAAGTGAAACATATCCTGATCACTATCTTAAACTATGGCATTCAGAGGTTGGCCAGTCATTTCGCAAGATCAAGGGAAAAGAAGGTGGAGGAGAAGCAGCAGCGGCAGCAGCATGTCAAAGCCCCATCTGACATGCATCATCATCCTCAAAATTGGAGTCATGTTCAGATATCTCGTTGCAGGATAAAAATACCGGAAGCAGTGTCTTTGCGAACACGAAACAAGTACAAGATATTGGCTATAAACCAAAGCTTGAAGGTGAAACCGCGGGGATCTGAGTTAGGCTATTATCAATTTCTTGATACTTGTGATTCTGCATTAAATCACCTGCTAGCTATCCCTGCTGGTGAAATAGGATTCCTAGGAGAGTATGATAGTTTAATCAAATACCCTTGATGGTTAGGTATGACTAAAATAGTCTTCATATTTCTTCAAAGAATGGCAATACTTTGATATGTTAGAATTATTATTTTTGCCTTTCTTTATTACTTCATTATGTAGTAGTGATAGCATCTATATGATGAGCTTGTTTAGCCTTTTGTATGTATGGAGCCATTTGTTTTGGTTTGGGAGTTATCTATCTTAAATGTGTATTGACATTTACGTTTCTAATGTATATAATTATGGCATTTATTTGTTGCAAAAAAAAATGTTGACAATTTATTTAAATATATGGATATAGCAAATATTATAAATAATATATATATATATATACACTAATTATCGAATATTATAAATTAATAATATATATATATACTAAAGATCCCGGTTCATTTTAAAAAACTCAACGGTGATCATATACACTAAACATCCCAGTTCATTATTAAAAATCAACAGTGATCATATATGCTATTGATCCCGGTTTCTTGTTTTTTATTGATCCCGGTTCCGTGTTTTCTAAAACAACTGGGATCATAAGAATCAGACTTGTTATACCAGGGGATACAATCCCAGTTCAGAACCGGGATCAATAGGCATGCGAAACCGGGATCTTTTAGCAATTCTGTTGTAGTGAGATAATCAAGCAGCTGATAATTTATCCAAATCGTTCTTTATGGCCTAGTGTCAACCAAGGCTAAACCTCTGGAAAAAAAATCAAAATTGTTGCACAGAATGACACTAAATTACAACACTGAATGCAGGATTCCAAAGCTAACAAGTTGGTAAATTCTCATTATTTTGTTCAAAAAAACTTCCTCTACTGGAATAATAAATTGGTCTTACCTAAATATCAAGCACTAATGTAGCAAATTCTCACTGAATATCACAACTCACCTATTGGCGGTCATGCAGGAATTTTGAGAACTATGGCCAGAATTTCCTCTATATTCTATTGGCAAGGAATGCATAAAGATATTAGTGAGTCTGTCCAAGAATTCACTATATGTCAGCAAGCTAAGATAGCTACTTTATTGCCTGTAGGACTACTTCAATCTTTTCCCGTTCCTACTCAGGTTTGGGAAGATATAGCTATGTATTTTATTGTTGGATTGCCTCCTTCATTTGGCTTCATTGCCACTGTAACACCCCAAGTTTTTTTTTTAAATAAAATATCACTTAAAAGGTTTAATAATTAAAATCAGAAACTTAAATTTTTCTTTTCACCAATTAAATTTACAATAAAATTGGGTATTTCAATTATAATATGAGTAGCGCAACAATAGAATTTCCTTCTTTCCAATCCTTCCGCTGTGACACTCTGATCCTTAGGCTCCTTCAGCATAAACCTAAAATGATAACCACTAAGGGTGAAACCTTTTCACAACACATTGAATTTTAAGATAGTAAAGAGCATATACTAGCAACTTAAGCATCATAATCAAACCAAGCCATGAATAACAAAATGCTTCACTTTCACATTTTCCAAAATCATTTTCATTTTCCATTATAGACCATAAAACATGTGTCTCCTCACGGTCAGAGGACAACGCACCCAACATAAAACCTCGCATGTTTCCTCACGGTCAGAGGACAACATACACACATCTCTTCATCTTTCATAACATTTTCATCTTTTCTTTACCATTAGGAATTATTGCACCTGTTAGGTCGTTTCTCACCCATTAGGAACAATTTTCACCCAATCCAGGTCATTTCCACCTATTAGGCCACGGTTGACACCCGTTAGGACTAAAAACATAATTTTAGCTCTTTTACTTCCACTTGTACTCTTTCTCTTTTATATTCGTTTATTATTTGTGCAGCATGATTGATCCATTGGGTACAACCGCCTAACGGGTCGTTTACGGAGCCTAATAGGTCATTTTCACCTGGATGGGTCATTTGGACCTAATGGGTAACTTGTCACCTAACAGGGCACCTAATGGGTCGGTGTGTCCCAAGGATCAATCATAGCTGCAGCTTAGTCACCTTTATGATTCAATTTAGTTAATCACAATCAAGAAGCAAATATTTACCTTCAAACACTCATACATATTAATTTCCAAGCATCACATAACCACAGTTACTCAACATCAATACACAACTCCAATACTATTCACCAATGTATGTAGATCATAAACTTATATATTTTCCGACTAAGACTAAAACCCAACTTCAAGCATCCTCAATAAACATGTTCATCATTAAATAAAACAATTATCATTTAAGCCATGTAATATCCTTATGACCACTAATCCTCTTTACCACCTACTAGCTTGCATTATTTATTATCTCATATTTAATTACTTATGCTTAAATATACCCTTTTCACACACATAAAGAACATAGAAACTCTCAACAAACAACCTATATCCCATATCAATCGACATACTCAGGTATGTCTCAGAGTGCTTAAATATAAGTCAATTCCCTAGGGTTCTTCACTTCCTACATTTACAACATACATAAAGGGGCTTTAGCAAATTTGTGTCAATTAAATTAAATTACTAAATTAAATCAAAAATACATTCAATCTCCCTAAACCAACTTAAAACAGGTGCTATTTCGCTACTCACAACCCAATTTAACTACTTAACCCAAGTCCTATTATATACCCCAACTATCCCTAACTCAAAGTGTGGAAAAGAGACTCCCCTTACCTTGGAGAAGGAGAGAGCCCACACAAAGCTCCAAGGACCCTAAATCTTCTCCGGATCTACCTTGATTCCCATTCTCTTGACCGATCTCCACTCCATTCTTCATGATTGGAGGAGAGAGAAAGAGCTTCATGAAGAGAGAAAAGGGCCACCAAGGGAGGAAATGAAGACAAAGACATGAGGAAGATGATGGTCCTCATGGGTGAAGGTTTGGAAGGGTGGATTTGGGTGATTTTTGATGGTTTGAGAAAGAGAGGAAGAGAGAGAGACGTATGAGAGGGAGGAGGGAGAAAAGGAATTAAGCTTGAAGATGGTGGAGCCTTGATGCATAAAGGAGGAAAGAACTCAATGGAGATGATGGGGAAGAGGATTTGAAGCCCTAAGCCTCCATGGAAGCTCCAAATCGCAAGAAGGAGGAAGAAAAGAGAAGAGAAAGGCGTGGAGCATGAGAGAGAGAGAAAAGGGTCGAATGGGATAAGGGGAAGGGAATGGGTGGCTGAAATAGGGAGATAAGGGGTGAAAATTACGTTTCTGCCCCTTACTTTATTTTTATTTTCTGCATCAGACCTGAAGTAATCGATTACTTGCCCAAAGTAATTGATTACTTTGCCAAAATAATCGATTACTTCCTCCAATTAATCGATTACTTTTGCAGCATCATACATTCACCAGAGCACTGGTAATCGATTACTTCGCCTCCAAGTAATCGATTACCACCTGAAATAATCGATTATCTCCTTAAGAGTAATCGATTACAATTGATGCAACATCGAAGAAATTCTACCAGAGAGCTAGTAATCGATTACTTCTCCACAAGGTAATCGATTACTTTGCCCAGAACTCCTATTTTGACCAACTCTAAATCTAAAACACTACACTTAACTCCTACCCATGGTTTCCTATGGTTTTCTCATAAATTCTAACTTAGGTCTTCCTAATTAAACTTGGAATTAAAATTTGGGATGTTACAGCCACCATGGTAGTCATTGATAGAATGTCCAAATATGCTCATTTTGCTTCCTTAAAAGTTGATAACTCTAACAAACAAGTAACCGACTTATTCCTAAAGTCCATAGTAAAATTACATGGTATGCTCAAGTCCATTGTGTCTTACACAGACAAGGTTTGCACTAGTCAATTTTGGGAACACCTTTTCAAATCAAGTGGTACTACTCTTGCAATCAGTTTTGCCTATCACTCTTGGTCTGATGGTCAATCTAAGGCACTTAACAAATGCCTAGAGATGTATCTTAGCTGCTTCACATATTATAACCCAAGAGAATGGCATAAATTGCTTCTATGGGCTGAATATTGGTATAATACTTCATACCATAGTAGTCTACAGATGACTCCTTTTAAGGTTTTTAAAGGAAGAGACCCTCCCTTTATCATTAAGTGTGTGAAGAGCCCCAGTTATCCTCCCAGGCTACAAGAACTGTTGCACCAAAGAGACTTAACATTGGCTCAGTTGAAAAACAACCTATTGAAGGCTCAGATAAAATGGAGAAATATGTTGATCAAAAGAGAGTCCGGAAGAAATTTCAAATTGGTGACTTAATCTTGGTTAAATTGCAACCTTATAGACAACATTATCTTGTACTCAGGAAGAATCAAAAGTTAGGAATGCGCTATTTTGGTCCCGTTCCTATTTTACAAAAGATAGGCAATGTGGCCCATAAGCTCTTACTTCCTGCCTCAGCAAAAATACACCCATTTTTCCATCTTTCTTAACGGAAAACTTGCAAGGATGATAATCACAAGTCCTATATTCCCTTACCATTGCTATCACAATAATATGAAGGACCTATTCTAGTTCCAATATTAATCCTAAATACTAGATTTGTTCTAGTAAGCCAACAACAAAAGCAACAATTATTGGTTCAATGGGAAGGAACAAGTGAAGATGATGCAACTTGGGAGGATATTCGGAGTTCCAGTTGGCTTATCCTAACTTCAACCTTGACAACAAGGTTGATCTTAATAAGGAGGGTATTGTAACGAGGATAATTTAGCAAAGAGCAGAAGAGGAAATTCATAACAGACCAGGTGCTATGAGGCTGTTAATGGCAAAGGATGGTTGGCACATGATCCAAGAGATTCTCTTGGTAAGAGATGCTCACGCGTCAAGCTCCCCAAACACGCGCCTCATAAAATTTGCATGGGAATAGGAAAAACAAAACAATCTGAGTGATCTTTTAGAAATTAGGCTATTAGTGAATATTCCATTTCTTCTCTCTTGTACTATCTTCAATACTCTCCCTCCTTCTCTCGTTTCCAAGTTATGTATTGCATTACTTCTATACTTCAGTGTTAATTCCACTACTTGCCAAATCAATTTTCGATCTCCCTAAATTGATTACTTGAATTAACTACATTAAAAAAAAAAAAACATTATAACTAAGTTCCTTATAAAACTCTCTGTAATCTTTTGATAGGTGAAGTACCCACTAACAAAATTTCTCTGTTTGATGAAAATAAAAAATAAAATATGCACATATCAAAGTATGACCAAAGAACAAAAGGTATTGTAACCGAGCTCCATTCCCAAGTTAATAAGGTAGACTAGAATAAATCAATTCCATAAATTCAAAGTCAAGCAAAGGAGGATCAAGAAGATAATACAAAAGTTGTTGACTATTGTAGTAAATCTTGACGAGAAGTGAAAAGATGTGGAAAAATTTGCTTCATGATTGAAACAGAACTCTCCCATTTTCATTAATGTTCATCCGGGTAACGTGGATCTCTTGAGGAAGTAGATGATACTTGACACCATGGATCTCAAAGATCTTTTTCAATTCCAAGAGAAGCTCTGTTATCCTTATGCTTCGCTCACCGTAGTTTTGATGGTTGATCGTGTGTTGCACACATAAGCAGAGCTTCAGCTTATCCACATTATCTATTTGTTTTGCTATCACATTGTGCTTTGGATTCCAATACTTTGGCTTGCTTTCAATGTACCTAACATGTCACAAATATTGAAAAAAAAAACTAAATAATGCTTATCAGGATTCTTAATTAATTACGATAATCAAGTTGGAAAAGAACCAAAAAGTAGTGCTACATGCCTATCTACAACTTAGAGGAAAGCTTACATTTGTATTGATTTCTTGAGTGCAATGATAGTCTCCATAGGGGTTGTGACATCAATTGTAAAATCAATTGAATCACACATCTCAGGACTCCTATAGAAATTGCTTATTGGCTTAGAGAGCAAAACTGCGTTAGGGTAGTATATTTTCTCATTATCATATCGAAGAAATACAGTTGTCAAGATATTCATCTCTTCCACAATCATCTGTAATAGCACAATATATATAGGTTAATAACTAAATGCATGCGGAAATGAAGTATTTTTCTTCCTAAAAAGAATAATGAGTGCAAGACTTAAACACTCTAAGAGGATAGTATTTCAAGCTTTCAAGGGTATGCAAGGCGTGATTCATTCCCAAAATGAAGTAATCTCTTCGTTCCTCAATCTCTAGTTCATTGAAATTTTTTTATTTATTTTATTTATCTTATTTATAAGTTCAAAAGTGCATTTATTATTTTCCATATAGTATATTTTTATTTAATGTTTTCTTAATTTACGTAAGTAGTGAAAAAAAATTAATGATTATAAATTGACAAATAAAAAATAATAAATTATAATAAATTTATTGTAAATCAATAAATGTAATATACTTTTTAGTGGACCATGATGAAAAAGAGAAATAAAAAACAAATAGAGTAATCATTTTAATCACGGTTATAAAACACAAATCACATCATGTGATGCGGTGGCAACATCATTCTTAAATGTGATCTTAATACAATTGCCACCATAATTTATAACTTGTGCTATGGCTCTTGGATTAAAAAAACAAAAGAATTTAACGTCAGCCCTTAAAAAGGTAAGATTAGATAAACTCTTAAAATTAAATAATTTGCATGGGAAATTATGTTTTATGTTTTTAAAAAAAACACTTCTATCTTTAAAAGTGTATCCTAAGCCTTTAAGGTTAACGTGAAAAAAAAATCTAAAAATAAAAGTAACGTTAATATGTTTGCATAAGAATTTAAATTTAAGTAAATACCAATATGTTGAGAAATAACCTGAACACCATCAATGACGCAACGGTCACCAATATCAAAAGGGTGCATGACGAACACGAAGATGATGGCCTCCAAGACAGTCTTGCAAGTACCTTGGAAAGCTACCCCTATTAGGACTGTCTGTGTAATGCAGAAAAGTATTATCTTGAGCGTAGCCACCTCCATCAACAAGAGGACCACAATGATTATTATCACACTCACAACTGCACTTGCTAATTTGTGAAGTTGCTGCACAGCTGTCTTGGTATCATTCAGTGATTGTGCTAGAGCTTTTCGTTCATAATAAGCTCGAATCTGAAGATCAATCCATTGACTAATTAATAATTAGCAACAATAAATATTAACTCCTTATTTTTAGTGGATATGAAATGGGTGATGATTAACTCCTTATTTTCGTTGACTTCCTTAAATATGATTATTCTATGGGAAAGGAGGAGTATGTTAAAGTTGTCTTTGACGAAACGATCTTATTATTTATCTTGTAGCTTTTAATTTATTTACTCGGTTAATAAGCTATTACAACTATTTGATAAATAATAAATAATATAAACTAATAACTTTTTAAAGGAAAGCTTATAGCTTTTGGAAACCTAGCTTTCATAAAGTTACTTAAGATAGCTTTCTTAAAAATAAAAGAGTTTTCAATAAATTATATCTCATTTTTGCCCTTTATTTTTTTTTCCACAATTATAAATATATATCTTGGCAAATTTATATAGTTATTTAACAAATTTTAGCTAGTTGCACAACTAGTTTAGCCATAAGATAGCTATAAAGCTATAAGCTTTTAAGTACAATCCCAAAGTTTTCAGCTTGATTCATAGCTATCAACTACTATTGGTTATAAACTCACAACTATAAATTAGTTTTACCAAAGAAATCATAAATTTTTTGACAGAGTGTCACAAATAAAATTTGGAAGCCTAAAAATTACCACAAATGATTTGGTGTCTATAAGACTATAATGAAACGTAAGAAATTCACGGTTAAAACTTCAAAACTTACCGTCCAATTTCGAAATGAAGACTTGCTGATCTTTCCAGTTTCGAGGGCACCTTCAAAGAGTGGGAATATGGTATGTATCTCAACCCTCTTCAAAAATCTCATGAGATCCTCCTCTTCGATGTACCTTCAACAAATTAGAAAATTCTATAATCTCATTCGTACATATATAGACATACCTACAAGATTGGTCTAGTTGAACTGCTTTTATAATTAATTTATGTATTAGTGGAAGTTAACATGTATATTTAGTATGTAATGGATTTGTTGTTATTTAAGTAAGTGGTTGGAAATTTGATTTTTGACTTTTGTGAATGTAAGAGACCCGTTGAGAAACTACCCAAAAAATTCGATAATGTCAAAAGGTTTAATCATATAGTTACGGGAATTGTACCTTGAAAAAAAAATGCAAAACTACTAGATTGGTCCTTAAATTTTTTTTAATTGTGATTTCGTGTCTTAACTTTTTTTTCGTTTCAAATATGTCCTGAAGTTGTTGATATGTCCTGAAGTTGTTGCCGTGTAATAAATAAGTCCTTTTCGTTAATTTTTTTCACTAAGTAACACGTGTCACCATAAGAAAATTTTAAAAAAAACATTAAAACATTTTTTTAATACGTGACACCATTAGTTGAGTGACACGCTTAACTTAGTGGAAAAAATTAACGGAAATGATTGATTTGTTAGGTTGCAATAATTTCAGAACTTATTAGAAACGAGAAAAAGTTAAAGGACGAAATCACAACCTAAAAGACCAATCTAGTGGTTTTGCCTTAAAAAAACTAATTTATGTTTGACCAAAAGGATTATATGATTTTCTAATTTACTCCCTTGAAATTCAAGCATACCCATCCCACCGATAGAGAATATGCCATTAGGGGTGGGAATGAGTCAGGCCGAGTCAGACCTTAACAAAAACAGGTCTGACATGTGTTCCAAATTCAAGGTCCAAGCCTGCCTATGAGTTTGTCATAGGTTAAATTTGAAGCCTAAGCCCGCTTAAAAGCCTATTAATATTCAATAAAATTCTTACATTTAAGTACAAACATAAAAAATGCCGCATACTCACAAATTATGTGAAGAAATATAATAAAGCGAACGGTAAACAATATCAAAACGCAAACTATATATCAACAAAAGTATTAGGATTTGTTGATGATGTGAGGGAGTGAAATTATTAGGATTTGTTTTTCATATGTTAGGATTAGCTTTAATAAAGAGGGAAAAAAATTATATTTTTATTTTTAATTATAATATTATATAGAATTTATTAAATTTTTACTTTTAATTTAAATCACTAATAAAATATAATATATTAATATTCAAAAAATTAAATAGGCCGGTCCAATGAGCTTAATAGGCTTTTTATAGAGATTGGACCCGGCTTATTTAGATATATAGGCTTTTTAAAAAGCTTAAACCTGACTTTTTGTTATACTAACCGAGCCGAGTCAGACATTAAGTGAGTCAAGTCATAAATTCCATGGGCCAGCTTGGCTCATTCCCACCCCTATATGCCATTATGACTCACTCTCTGCAAGTACTTTCACATTAACTTTAACATTATTTCATCCAGATAGTTGAAAAAAAAAATATAATCATAGTTTTCGCATGATACTATACTTTATTTACTTTTTTCAGATGATGAGTGTAACAATACTAAAAGATGAAGACCTTTTTTTTAGGCAATCTCTATATTTCGACTATATTTAAAAAGAAATTAGTTTTGGATTAATGACAAAAATACTTTTGATATACGTCAAACTAAAAATAAAAAATGAAGACTTTTTTTTTTCATGAGTATTTTTTCTACAACATTTCTTGACAATATTGAAATATTTTAATGAATTTCAACGTATCACATGTTTGTAGAATAGTATAATGTGTTTAAAATGGGATGGTCGTCTCAAAAGTTATTATGACTGTATTAAAAATAGCTAGCATAGCTTTTTTATATATAAATATACATAATTAGAAGGAAAAAAAAAAAACAAAATATCCATTGGAATCTTTCACATCTCTCTCAGAATTTGGCGGTCTACTTTATTGTTAATACCTGGTGCTGGTGGGACAAACAATACATTGATGTAGATAGGCAGTGTTGCTGTACTCAGTGGCGGAGGATGATTAAAAGTTCAGAGGGTGCGGCAATAAATAGTATCACAATTTAAAAAAATAATAAATTTGGGAAGTTAAACTTTGAGTATTTTATATTATAATTTTGCAAATAGCGCAAATGAGATGGATTGTCCAAGTGGCGAACCTCTGTGTGGCCATTTTTTATTTTTTGTCATTCTAAAAGTAAAAGCAACTGAAAGAAAATAATGTCCATGGAGAGAATGAACCCACACTCCCCGGTATAAGCTTCAATTACTTGGCCGCTGCACCAGCTATAGAATAATGCTTTAAATTACAAACAATTAATATATACTTTTCAAAATCTCAGGGGAGCAGGTGCTCCCACCTGCTCCTGAGATCCTCCGCCACTGGCTGTACGTTTTAACTAAAAATATTAAGTTTTTTAGTTTTTTAAATTTTTTTTTAAAAAAGGATCTTCGATCACGGGGCATCAGGTGCTTGACCTCCTGCATCTGATCAGATTCCGATGTTACATGTCAGCAAAATTGGCCAGGATTGGTAGTAGGGGTATATGACAAACTCAGAAGTAACTTCGGGAAGTCAGATATTGGAAAAAAAAGAATAAGAGTATCTAGCAAAAGTATCCTAAACTTCAAGAACTTTTGACATAATTAAGCCATATTTTTTTTATGAGAGATAATATTATAAATGGATTCCTACAACTGTGTTTATGTTGTTATTGTTATTGTTATAGTAAAAAAACAAAATCTTGTATTTATAAGAAAAACAACTACTAAATACAACTAACGAAAGAGAAGTAATTTCTCTTAACCAATTGTACCAAAGGAGTTTGCATAAAAATAGGAAGAGAGAAACTCTCTGTTCCTTTCATGTTAAGGCAAATAACAAATCTCCACTTTGGCTTAAAATGTCTTCATTGCAATGTCAACCAACTTCAAGCAATGTTTGAACTTAGATACCATAACCTACTTAGTCATCATATCAGCTGGATTATCAGAAGTATCAATTTTTTTTCACCTCAACGATACCTTGAGAAATGATCTCTCTTATGAAATGATATTTGATATCAATATGTTTTATTCTTTCGTGATACATTTGATTTTTAGTCAAATGTATGACACTTTGACTATCACAGTAAACTACTGTGGAATCATGTTCTAAACCTAAACTATCAACCAAACCTCTTAAGTCAAATGGCTTTTTTCACGGTTTCTGTTGTAGCCATGTATTCGACTCCTATAATAGATAATGCAATAGTGGATTGCAAAGTTGCTTTCCAACTAAATGCAATACCCGAAAGCATGACGACATAACCAGTCAGAGATCTCCTTTTGTCCATAACTCCAACATAATCAGAGTCACCATAACCAACAATACTACTGCTAGTATTACGACTCTTACTATAAATCAAGACAATATCTGTAGTACCTCAAAAATATCGAAGTACCCATTTCACAGCTTGCCAATGTATCGTGCCATGATTTCCCATGTTATAACCAACATTGATGTACATGTAAGATGTTAATGAAAGCATACTTTTATTTTCTCTATATGGTATTAGATTTAGCCTTTTAGCTTCACAACATTTTTTTTCAATCATGTTTTCCTTAAAAAAAATCGCCACTTCCAAGAATAATCTAATTGAACTCACCACAGCTTCTATCCTTCCTATCAAACTCAACTCTGAAACCATCACACACTACAACAGAATAGCTAAAAGATCCCGGTTCCGCATGCCTATCGATCCCAGCTGGGGGCCGACGAAGAGAGAGCAAGGGACCGAGGATGAGCGCGAAACAGAGAAGGGAATCAAATGAAGAAGAAGAAGGTGGTCACAACTGGGGCGGCGACGGTGGCGGTTTGAAAGAGGGAGAGAACGAGAAAGATCAAGGGAAGAAGTAGAATATGGGAGGGGGTGGCGGGTGGAAGAGGAAAAAAATTAGGGTTCTCTTCCCTCTCTAGGTGATAATATTGATCCTGGTTCCGTTTTTTTATTATTCATTCCGGTTGAAGTAAAACAATGGGATAAATAAGGTTTGTGTGATTTTTAATTTAAAAAATAAAAAAAATTATATGTTATAACATTGATCCCGGTTCCATGTTTTTTATAACCGGGATTAATAAATTCATGGTATTTTTTAACTATCATTTGTATATTAATCCCAGTTTTGGAACGGAACCGGGATTAATATCCGGCTACTTTTTTGCAATTTTGTTGTAGTGACACTTGGTATAACCAATCCTATATCTCCTCAAAACCAATAATCTCTACCAACGGAGTTTGGTTCAGTTAGTGTAAGGCCCCAAATAAAATCCTGGGAATGGGACAAGGGTGCTAGTAGCCCCGGGTTCGATTCCCACTAAAAACATCCCGCTGGGAGAGCCAGCCACGCAGCTCGCTCTGGATTAGTCTCAAGGCTCCCTGGTATTAAGGGTGCTCTTGGGGATACCGGTGGTTCCGCAAGGAATTCGGACAAAAAAAAAACCAATAATCTCTATGGCCATGTCACTAATGACCCCACCCCGCACTAAAAATTGAGCCCGGTGACACAACTGTTGATAATTCAACCTATTCCTTTTGGAAACGACAAGATCACTATGTCTACCTGGCTCTTCTCGGATCATGTGGTCCTAATGCCCAAATTATCATGACCTCTATTGCATCATCTGTTGCAACGTGGACTCGATTGAATAAGCAATATGTCAATTGCTTCTGCACTCGTGTTATGTCTCTCAAAGAACACCTTATGTCAGTCTCAAAAGGTGACTCTACCATGAGGATTACCTTCACTCAATTTGAGTCATTAGTGATGAACATGCCCTTGTTGATCATCCAGTTGATGACATTGACCTTGTTATTATTGCCTTAAATGGGTTTGGACCCTTTTTGTAAATTTTCTACTTCAACTCATACCAGAGACTCTCCACTGATGTTTGATGAAATTTTTAACAAACTTGTTGATTTTGAAATTTTTCTCATTCGTGATGCTTCACAACAACAATCTCTTCTTGTCACGGCCAACAATCTCTTTCTCTATAGGCAGCAGGTCTTCTAAAGCATTTATGTCAATGAATTGAGTTGGATAAACGACATGGAAAATCTACAACCCGGAAGAACTGGCTGCTATATGGATTTGTCATAACTAAGCTGAGGAAGAAGATGGTGTCGACTGCCTATTGACAAGTAGCTTATCACATTTGAATTGCGATAAATAAAAGAATGACTTATTTAAGTTTTTAGTTCCTAAACTTTGATACTCTTTTGAAATTGGTCCTTGAATTTTTTTTCGATATTTTGAATTCTTGAACTTTGTTCAAAATTTGGAAATAATCTCTTTATCAAGACATGTCACGTCACCAAGAATAAATTACAAGGCGAAATCTTTGAAGGGATCAAAATGGAACTATCAATTAAATATATTCATTACTTTTCTAAAATATATAGTTGGAAAAAATCAACTTTTTACCATACAATTAGAGCTGAGATATTTTTTTTTGGGTTATTTAACATTTTAGTCTCTAAACTTAGGTAATCTTTTGAAGCTGGTCCTTAAACTTTTTTTTCGATGCTTTGGGTCCTTGAACTTTGTTTAATTTTTAGAAATAGTCCTTTCGTCACATAAGTGATGATATAGCCGACGACATGTCACGTCACTTTCACAATATCGACGAGTGACATGTTATGTAGAGCCACGGGACACTACATGATTTTTTTATTAAAAAAATAATTTCTTTTTAAATTTATTAAAAGATTCGATTTAAAAAAAATACATTTTTTAATTATTTTTAATAAATTTGAATTTTTTTTAATTTAAAAAATTCACGTGGCATCATCTGACACGTTAGCTATCAATGTGGTGAAGGTGACGTGACATATCCCCGATCATATCATCACTTTATTTTTTTGGTGTACACCAAGGGTATCCCTCAGCCGACAGCCGAAGACTAATCCCCTCCGAGGCGTAGAGATCACCGAAGTGGGTTTTGCCTCTACCAACAAAGCTTTTTCCATGCCCACGGCAGGGATCGAACCCCTGACATCATGGTTAAGGAACTCAGCTATCTACCAACTGTGCTAGGCTTTGTTGGTATCATATCATCACTTTAGTGATGGAAGGACAATTTCCAAAATTTGAGCAAAGTTCAAGGACCCAAAACATCGAAAAAAAAAGTTTAAGGACCAATTCCAAAAGAGCACTTAAGTTCAGGAACTAAAAACTTAAATAAACCTTTTTTTTTATGGACACCATAGATAACTTGAACTCTATATAGTAGATGGCAAATTTATTTAAATTGGTCTTTGCTTATAATTTTGCTTATGGGAATGAAATCTTTCTTCTACATAAAAAACGGTATACCAGTGGAGGCTGGCACAAGTGGAAGGGACTTGTGTCCCTTAAGCATGTGGTCGTGGGTTCGAGTCGTTCCCGAGGCGCATGTGAATGGAGCAAGCCTTACTGGGAGCATCGCCTCCGAAAGAGCCCGACCGTGGTGCGAGAGATTAGTCACCCAGTTGCGCGGGTGATACCCTGGTTCATAAAAAAAACCTAAAAAACGGTATATCGGTGATGCTTATAGGCAGATCGATAGGTCCAGGTGAGTGTACCAGACTCCAACACAAAGATAATCACACGACAGAAAATGACTTGTTCATGGTGTTGGGACCACGGGCTTCAATGGTGGTGGAGATTTTATAGTTAGGTTTAACTATAGTTTTAGTTTTACAATTTTGATTTTAATTCAATGAATGAAACATTGGTTCTAAATTCTTAAGACATTCAAAATTTATAAAATTAGTTCGTATATATTTCGTTTTTTTCCCACCCGGTTCACCAGGCACTATACCAGGTACATTCAAATTCGACCTGGGTCGCATGCCTGATAATAAATAGATGAGTTTCTTAACATAAATTTTCTGCATCCACAAAGAATCGAATTTGAGACTTCGCTTAAACGAAATTGAACCGCTTACCACTCATCTCAACTCATCTTAGTTCCCTATTTTGTTTTGGTTACGTCCTTGGTGGAGTACTCAAGTAAATTTTTAAATTATATATACCAAAACCAAAATAGCAAGAAGCTAGCAGAAAGGATAAAAATTGTATTTAAACTTTATTTTTTTTTTAAGTTAAACTTATTACTTATATATTACCATTGCCAAAGTTGAAAATTTTGCATGTTATTCCGATCAGAATATTTTCCATCTAGTTTTAAAATAATTTATTAAAACTTATATAATATATCAAGACTTAATAATATTTTTTCCCCCGAGTTATGCGTTAATTGTGCAATGTTAACTTGTTTCAGCTATTGCCATGTTATGAGAAACAATCATAAACATTAAAAACAAAAAAAGGGTTCATCAAACAATATTTATTTAATTTTTTATGCATTTTTGAAATATATATAATAACAAATTAGTTTTTTTATATGTGCCCTATGAATTAATAACACTTTAGAAAAATCAGTAACAAATTAACGGTTGATCCTTATGGCTTGTAGAGGAAATTTTACGGAACTAGTGTATTTTGACTTTTATTAACATTTTTTTTGTGCAATTTTTTTTAATATTTATCTTACTAGTGTATGTGAGTGTTAAGAAATTGTGGATGGAAGGAACAATTTTGAATAATTTTCATTCAAAATTACATATTTTTTAAAATAAACTCGTGATTCCAAAGCTCAATTTCTATTTGTTTTATCCTTTTTATTTTTATTTTAAAGAAATCGTGCTTCACCAACAAAGCCTAACACAGTTAGAAGATAGCTGATCTTAACCATAATGTCAGGTGTTCGATCCCTGCCGTGATGAACATGAGAAAAAAAGGCTTTATTGGTAGAGACAAAGTCCACTTAAGTGATCTTTATGCTTCAGAAGGAATTAGTTTTCGGTTATCGGTCGGGGGATATCCTTGATGCATAAAAAAAAAAAGGAATCGTGCTTCTAATACATGATTTCCTTGGCTTTTTTCAGTTCTATTCTATTGTATTTTTTTTTAAAATTGTTTAGAAGAAATAAATGATGAATTGACGGGTGTAAAGTTTTTTTTTTTTCATCATTGGTGTATTATACTATTTACGAATTAATGGTTGTTGACTTTTATATAAAAGTAATACAAATGAATAGTGGACAATAAACTCATAATATTACACCATCGATGCACAACCATTAATCTTAATAGTTTATCCGGTGCATGATTTATTTTAAAAACATTATGTAAATCGTGTTTTGTGTATATGTATTATCTAATTTTGCACGATTTCCTCCTTACGCTTTTAACAACCCTCACGAGTAATTCAAGATGTTCACTATTTTTTGTACTGATATGATAGCTACTTAACAGAGAATAATATGTCCACTACCATCTCTGCAATTCGGGACAAATACAATTACTTTATAATAAAAATACAATCAAAACAACAGAAATCGTCCTTGGCAGTTGGCACTCAAAAGTTTAGGGAAAACTACATAAAAAAATAATTTTAAAATGGAAATCATATCCTACATCCATCACTTCCAAAAGAAAAGTATACTATTCAAGTAAATATTTGAAAAATTACGCTAAAATAAATAAATTAAAGTTTTATTTATGGTTTTGGTCCCTAAAAGTTCAACATGTTTTGGTTTTAGTCCCTGAAAGTTATTTTGACCGTGACTGGTCCTTAGTTTTTCAAACATTTTGGTTTTGCTCCCATCTGTTAAAAAAATCATTTATTGACGTGGTTAACGGAAACTCATACCAACAGCTACGTGGTGTGAGATAGCGCCAAATAAGTATTGTGACATGGATGATTCAGTTCCATAAACGCAAAATTTTGCGTATGAGACCATTTTGGGTATGACACCATTTTGTGTTCATGGATCTGTATCATTCACGCCATATCACTTATTTGGCGTTTCCTCACATTACATGACTCCTGATATGGTGTTCCGCTAGCCACGTCAGCAAATAACAGTTTTTTCAAAACCAAAATGTTTGAAAAATTAAGGAACAGTCCCGGTCAAAATAACTTATAGGAACTAAAACCAAAACATGCTGAACTTTTAGGGACTAAAAGCATAAATAAGCCTAAATTAAAAATCAAAATGCATTAATCTTTATAAGATTTTTTGACATGATTCAACAATATCATCATCAATTTAGATGTTTGATTCTCGATACCAACATATAATATCTAGGTAAGGGCGTAAGGCTAATTAGAAAAACAATATTAGTGACCTATATTTACACTTATACTCCCTCTGTTCCATATTATTTGTCATTTTAGCATTTTTAACTTGTTCCAAATTATTTGTCGCTTTAGGAATTCGAGGATGTATTAATTGATTTTTTCCACCTTTAACCTTGCATTTAATGTGTTGAAATATGTGAAATGGGTGATAATTAATGTACTTTGAGGGTATTATAGTAAAGTTATTTAATAATTCTCTTGAAAATTGAAATATTAAATGACTTTCTTAATCTGTGTGAAATTGCTAAAGTGACAGTTAAATTAGAACGGAGGGAGTATAATTTTTGTTATCTAATTATACATTCCATTACCTTATTTTTATACTTCCGTAGTGATGCCTCAAAAAAGTTTGGAAGGTGATATGCTAGGCAGTAGGCTCAAATAGGTACCAATCATTATTTATTTATTTTAAAACTATAGTCACTAATATTCAAGCCCATTAAGTACGATTTGGTTTTAAACATGTACCGCAAAGAAAGGGTCTCTGTGGTCCTGCCACCTCTGTTCCCGTGGTCCAACTGCCATTCACCATCTTCATAGTGAGTGGGTTATATGTAGGACGATAAGAATCCTTCCAATGGATCATTATGAGGAACCAATTTTTAGTCGTTGGGTGATGTTATATATAAATCATTCATGTGTTTGTCTTATATATAACTTAAATCGTTATATTTAGTTATAAGTTTTTTTAAACCTACACACATATATAAGATAAATAATTATAAAAAATGAATTTGAATTGAAAATTTAAAATATCATTTTTTTTAATCAATTGAGTATTAGTAAGTTTGGTTTTTCGATGTAAAATCAATTCTAGCCCCAAAATTACGTTGTAACAGAAGCAACTATTAGCAGCGTTGACATTCTAGAATTGATCTGAGCTAACTCACCGGAGAATCAAACATGCACTATATCATTTTCCTATAAAAACTTATTTTTCCTATACACATCATACATAAGATAAAAACATACTTATTTGTTAAAAAAAATAAAAACATACTTATTTATAATTATATTTTCGTTTTAACACTTATTTATACTTGCCCTCTCAGAGAAATTTTTATTATATCATGCTTAGTGGTTAATTGAACTGTTGTATATATTTGTATTTCCATTTTAAACTTGCACGGCAAAGGGTCTCTTATCCCATGTACCAACAAAAAAGGGAGTCCCTTGTCGTCCCACAAATATATATATAACGGGGAGGCTCCGGTGCATGTTAATTGAGAACATGCACAGTGAAAATTTTATTTTTGCTTTTTAAATTTTTTTAATACAGATTTATTCAGAATATTTTTTAACACAAGTTCGTATACAAATTTATTAGAATATGTAAATTTTGAATACAGTTTTACTCGGTATAATTTTTTAAGAACACAGAGTAAAATAAAAACTAAATCCAAATTATAAAAATCACTTCATATAATTAAAAAAGAAAACGCATAGAATATTTTTTAATTGATTAAATTTTAAAAAAATAAATAAATAACCCAAAAAAGAAGGAATGCACCGCTGCATGTTCTCTGTTAACATGCACCGGGGCTTCCCCGTATGTAACCCACTATGAAGTGGGTGAATGGCATTTGGCCCACAGGAAGGAAGGTGGCAGAACCGCAGAGACCAATTTTATTTTTTAGTTACCCTATTATATAAAGATTTATTCTTATATATGCATGATTAGTAATACTCCCTCCATTTCTTTTTATTTTTGGTTTTTTAAATTTTTTATCATTTTATAATTTTTACCTTTTTATAATTCCAATATATAATTTTTTTTTCATTTTAAACAATGAATTCAATTATTTATTTTACTTCTCATTAATTATAATTTTATTTCTTTTTCATTCATAAACTACTATACATTAATTAATGGGCACACTTTCTAACAAAAATTAAATATTACTACAATTTTTAATAAGAATTAAATAGTAAAATTTTGAATAAAACACATAAAACTTACAATAATTAAAATTGTCTTAATATATGTCCATTATCCTCAAAAGCTAAAAGTTAAGAAATGGAGGGAGTATCTCTTTTCTTTACAAATAAAACAATAGTACAATAAAAAATGCTACTTCTCTTTATTATTTTATATATATATATATATATATATATATGTATATATATCTTATTTTTGTTCAGAGTTCAAAAGATCGAGTTTAAAAAATCATATTATGATATACTACTAGAAAATAGAAATGATTTTTTTTTTAGAACATTGTTTATGAAAGTAAAATACTCGCCCTGTCTTACAAAGATTATAAAAAATTGCATAAATAAAAAAACTTAGATATGTATTATTTAATGGTTTGTCTAACACATCAATTAATTATCAAACATTTGATTTAATGCATTTTATATTGATATACTAATCACAATTCAAAATTTATAATTTTTAAACTTTTCATTAATTACTTTAACTTTAATTTGAGATAAAAAATTATGTTAATTTTTATCATACTTGAGAGACGGATGGAGTAACTAATTTAATGTGTTTTTATTGATTAATCAATCACAATTAAAAAATTATAATTTCTAAGTTTTTCATTAATTATTTTAACTTTATTCGAGACAAAATTTTTTTATCGTTTTTAACCATTCTCATGAAACAAAAGAAGTATAGAATTTTATCTTAAAAAATTAAAAATTTCCAACTTCTTAAGGAGCGTAAATATTTTAAGGGTATTGTTATGTTAACTTCCAAAAAATAGAAAAAATATCATAAATTTCAATTTTTTTTTAAAACTTTAAAAATCATAATTTTCAATATTTTTAAATTATATTTAACTTCTTAACTTGTGTTCTCGTTATTATTTTTATTATTTTTTTGTAATAGAGACTTTTATTCATTTCAATTTGGGTTGATCACGAACTGCTATTTTGATCGAGTTGCTGATTTGCTTCGAACTAAGCCGAACATGACCATAACCTAGTGTAGAAATATTATCATGTATGTAAAATAAAGAGTGATCAAATTCAAACTTACTTGGCCCCAGGTTTGGCAACGTTCTTGAAAATCCTTTGGGCACAATTTCTAGCTTCCCACTCACTGCTGATCTCAGACTCAGCATTACCAAAATCATCCACAGTCCTTGAAATGGTTGACAAACCAGAAGACCTGACATAGTTAACAAGCCTCTTCACACTCCATGCAGATGCCGTGCTCTCCATGCTAAGCTCTCTCAGCCTCTCCATATCAATCTTCCTTGACCCAAATTTCTTTGATTTGTTCATGTTTCTGGCATCCTTATAATTATATCCACCTGTTGGCATGGACTTGGACCCTGTGAGATGGTGCTGCTTCAATATTTCTTCAGCATCTTCCAGTGGTGGACCTGACAATGTTTCCAAAATATAGTGATGAAAAACGCTCTCTTTCATTCTGTCGAAGTATGTGGTCACATGAAACGAAGAAGCAAGCATTTTCACCAACACAATCTTCACAAGCCATATGGTTGCAGCCACTAAGACCGCCACCAATGCATGAAAAACCTTGTTAAGGAACTTGTGGTTTTTCTTCTCCACATCATCAAACACAAGACTCCAATATGAAAGCAAAACAAGGCCAAGCCACAAACAGTTTCTGATGCTGTTTCTGAGCCCATAGATGAAATACAACACCTTCTCTCTTAGCATGAAGTTTTTTTCGAGCACGAAAACCGTCACACCGGTCAGCCACCCAGAAACTAAACGGCCACTGAACGTGACCATTGCCATCACACACCACCTCCAAATTTCCAACCCCAATATATGGACATTCTTGATAGAAGTTATAATGAGAGAACATACCAAGCATGTCAAAATGTTAAGAAACAAAATCCACTCCATCATAAGCCTCCACTTGACCTTACACTTCCTCTTTCGGTGCAACTTTGGACCTTGTTCTCCAACTTCGTCCTCTTCATCCAAATCCCATTCATCATCATCGTCTTCGTCGTCATTGATTTGAATGTTACTATCTCTCTTCTTGTAGGGAACAAAGTTCTGTTCTAGGAGTCGGGACTTGGGTTTGGAGAAGCTGAGACGGCTAAGAGTTTTGACCCTTGAAGTGTGCTTGGGCTTCTCATAAGCTTCAGCATTATTATTCTGGCCATTTTCAGTGTCCATAGAGGAAGCCTTGGGGTTATGTTGGTCTACAAAGAGAACAACATGATCCGAGGACCCTGTTTTCTCCATTTCAGGGACGGAGGGGGGGAGAGGCAGTAGAGTAGTGTCACTTCTCATGCCTTAATTGATTTTAGTGCTGTATTAGTTGTGCAGCATATGGAAGTGTATTTACAGGGAAAAAAAATGATTTTGATTATTGAATAGTGGCCTACTTCCTCCATTCCATTTTCCCTTTTATTTTAGCTTTTTTAGCTAGTTCCAAATTATTTGTCGTCTTAGGAGTTCAAAGATATATTGATTGATTTTTTTTTTCAAATTTAACATTGCATTTAATGTAACACCCTACTTTATTCTTACCCATAATTACCCATTATTAGATTATGGACTTGAAAATTTCTTTTACAAACCTTATTTACTTGATAAAATCTCTGTAAAATCGGACGGAGTTTACTTTGTTTATTTAACTTTCAAAAAATATAGTTTTCCTGAAGAACCTGTATTAACACATTCATATCATCAACAGTCGAACCAGTAAGTGTAGTGTCTAAAACCTGTCACTAGCTCAAAGATATGGAGAGACCTGAGAGCTAGGGTGTGATCTGATGTTGCTGTGTGATTTCTTTGGTATTCTAGGTATCCAGTTGGGATAGCTAGGGTTTCCCTAATCACTGGTGTGTGCAAATGTGCAATTAGGGAGTGAGAGAACGTACCTGAGCTCCTTGCTGGAGACAGCTATTTATAGGGGTGGCATTGTACCTTATGGGCCTGTACGGAGGTCGAGTAAGGCTACTGACGTGGCCCTTTTAGGATAGGGGATGAGTCATTCATCCTTATCCTGTGTGGAAGGGCCTTATCCCTGCGGAAGGTGAGGTTTACGCGCCTGTAGCTCGGACTCACGAGGGGTAAAATCCCTCTGGCCGGTCCAAGTCGGGCGGGGTGAATGCTCTAAATAAATGCTTGGCCTGGATAGGCGCTGCTTTTAGGTCAACTTGTTCTGGTCGGCCAGCTATTGTAAGGGCAGGACCGAGGGTCGGTCCACCACATAAGCCCTCTAGCTCGGTAAGACTGTTTGAGTCTTGAGCGGAGCTGAGAGTCAATATTCTTCGGTTAATGGTTGAAGTGGTTCGAGGATTTTGATAGGGGTGAGGTAATGATCCTCCTGCGCGCCCTATAATGCCTTCTGCTTGCTCCGTTGTCCCTTCACCTGGATGAAGGGATGTTTGAGTGCCTTCCAGCTGGCACGTGTCCTGTGTGTCAGTTAATGTCATTATTGCGCATGCGATTTTTGGCTTTTCAAAATTCCTAACCTACGACTGGATGCCACTTTTCCTTTTCATGGCTCAATACCAATGTTGGGCTTTACTGTCAGGCCCATTTACTCAAAAGATTGTGGGGGAAGTTCCTCTTTTTGAACATAACTGCCCCTTCGATTCCTTTTTTCACTTCTTTCCAACTTCCTGCCTCCGGACTCCTTCCCTGCTCTCTGCATTTTCTCCTCTAGAACTCTTAATCCTCTTCCAGCCACGTTTGGGTGATTTTCTCTCTGTTATCTTCTTCCTTTGGTGTTGTTGCTTCTTCTTGCTGCGCCAATCAGTTCGTAGCAGTTTTCTTTCTACCATAGGTATTTGACTCTGAAATTTCTAACTTTGTCTCCTATCTTTCTTTTTCCGTTGAAATTTCCGTTTCTGGGTTCCAAGATTTGTCTGGTTTTCTCTGGTTTTTCTTTAAGCTTTCCTTGTTTTTTCTGGGTTTTTTTCTGGGTTTTTTAGAGTTACGGTTATGGGTAGCAAGTGGTCATGGTATGAGAAGTGGTCTAAGGTTTTGAATTTGAGTGATATTGATGATTCTTCTTCTTCATCGCCGTCTTCCTCTTTTGGAACAGAGGTTTTAGACCTCTCACCGTCCCCTTTCCGCCACCGTATGGCGGATCCTTCGGTGGAAACACCGTTAGCCGTGGAATTTCCCCAAAATTCCGCAGAGGAGGATTGTAGAAGGTTAGCGTATCAATTGGCGGAGGAACGAGAGCAAATAGCGTCACGGTCCTCGAAGCGCTCCTGGGAAAAACCTTTCTGGGGAAAAGCCATAAAGGTTAGGGGAAGGTGTAGTCGGCTTGGCTATAGGGTGAATCGAACTAGGGTTAAGGTGTCTGGGGATGTTAATTTTATAGATTCTAACGCCGAGTCATGTTCCCTTTCCCCAGGTATGGTTCGTCGGTGCATCTCGCATCCTCATGAGTTTCCTGTACCGCCCAACGCTGAAGCTTATGACTGTGTTGATTTGGAAGTGCTCGGCACCAAATCGGATTTGGTTGCCACCAATCTCAGTCATATCCGAGCTCATGTGCTCCCTTGTCCCGGAGATGATGCTGGGACTTCCTATACTATTAGTGCTCCGTCAGTTAATGACCGGGTGTGCACCTTGGTTAGGAACGATCGTAAAGAATTCTTTATGTATGAGGAAGTCGTAATAAGGTTAGGCATCAAGATGCCTTTCTCGGCGTTCGAAATTGCTCTGCTGCGGCGGCTGCGCCTAACTCCCTCCCAACTACATCCTAGGGGTTGGGCTTTTGCCCGAGCGTTCCAGAGGTTTTGTGAGGCGCTAAGACTGTTTTGCTCTATCCGAGCGTTGTTGGAAGTCAGTGTTGGAAGTCAAGCTAGTTGAAAGACATGCTTCAAACTCTCTATGGAGTTCAAGTTTAATTCAAGATAGTGTTTTGATGATAACAAGCCAACTCAAGATCAAGCTCTCAAGTGTCATCCATATTCAAGATTGAAGATTCAAGCAAGGCATAGATTAGAAACCTTTTCCTTAGATCAATTGTAAGGTAATGGAGTTTTTATTTCTTTAAGAGTTACAAAAGCCAACAAGTTTTTCATTTTAGAGAGAAGAAGAAAAACGTGTTTTTCATGGAAAAGTGTTTTCTGCATTAAATCTTAGCGAAAATACTTGATGTTACAAAACTCTGTATATTTGTATGTTTGCAAGAGAGAGTAATCGATTATCTTCTCAAATAATCGATTAACTTTGTTGCATCATAGAAAAATCCGAGAGGTTGTAATCGATTAAATGAATCTCGTTAATCAATTAATTTTTTATAAGAGTAATCGATTACCTGGCTCAAGTAATCGATTATAATTGTTGCATCATATATTTTTCAGAGGCTTAGTAATCGATTACAAGCTCTGTAGTAATCGATTACATGATGTTGCATCATATGTATATCAGAGGCTCAGTAATCGATTAACTGACTAGTGTAATCGATTATAATGAGTTGCATCACACATTGAACAGGAGTGGTGTAATCGATTAACTATTCTTGGTGTAATCGATTATATGGTTTTCAAATGAATTTCAGAATTTCTATTTTTGAAGGAATCGATTACCTTCAGAAAGTAATCGATTACTTCATGTTTTATTGAAAAACGTGTCAGAATCATTTTGATTATTTCCTGATTTGTTTTTAAATAAAAGATTCTGATTTATTTTATAAAATTCGAAAATGATTTTAAATTTGAATTATTTCCTTTTTGGTTTTAAGAATCAAATCCTTATTTTATTTCGTAAATCATTTTGATTTAGTTTTGATTTGAAAACTTATTTCAAATCTTATTTTATTTTATTTTGATTTTGTTTTACTTATTCTAAATCCTTTTGATTCTAAAACGTTTTCTATTTTAAAAACAAAATCACTCCAACATTCAGAAAAAGAGTTCACTCGTTCATTCATTCATTCATTCATCTTTTTTCTGAGCTACACGTTTTCTCTCTTCTTCTTCTCAAGACTTCTGCTTTTCACGTTCATACCCTTGAAGAACAAAAATTATTGTTGGCTGAGTAACTCCTAGAGAAACAACTACTTCATTATCATAGAGCTTATTGTAGAATCTGTGTTTTGAGAACACACTATACTTGTTGTAATCACTCACATCAATTGTTCTAAACCTTAGTGGTAGGGAGAGAATCCCGTAGTTGAACGTTGTGACGTTCGTAGGGTGAGGAACCCTACTGTGTGATTGAGGCCCCTAGCGAACAGAGGTTCCTAGTAGTATGCGGGGTGCTCTTGGTTGTAATAGGGTGCGACTCTATTGCTTGGTATAAGAACTCTCAGGCGGGTCGCTTGGGGACTGGACTAGGCCTTTCGACGGGAAGGCTGAACCAGTATAAAATTCACTGGTGCAAGCTTTTCTATCCCTATCTCTTTTAATTTCCGCTTATTTCAATTTTTACGTTTCCGCGCTACTCGAATTATATTTTCTATCGTTTTCGCGATCCGTTTCAAACGCTTAATCTCTCCATCTCAAATCATTTTTTAATTTGTAACGGTTTTTACAATACATTAATAAAACTCGATTCACCCCCCCTCTAGAGATTTTGAGGCCAAAACCAACAATTGGCATCAGAGCTAGTCTCTTGTGTTAAGACTTAACCGTCTCAAGAGTATGGCTTCAAACTCTCTGTTTGGAGGTGAAGGGAGTTCTATTAACCGTCCTCCCATGTTTGATGGGGTAGGGTACGCGTATTGGAAAGCCCGTATGAAAATTTTTATTCAAGGAGTCGGATAAAAAGTTTGGGATGTGATTTGGGTCCAATATATAGTGATTTGAATATGATTTAGACTCCCTTTTACTATGTGTTTAGCTTGTTTCTCAAGTATTTTGTAGGACTTTTTGTTAGTTTTTAGAAATAGTTAGTAGTTGTGAATCCTTTGAACGTTTTGATCCGTTTGCTAGTGTTTCAAGTACTTTTGGAGCTCAAATGGAGAAAATATTTATGGACCTGAAAAGAGGACGAAAAGACCTTGCAAATGGAAAAAGAACGGAGCAAAACGGAGTCGGGAACTACCTCGCGCGCCTGGGGCGCGAGGACAGGTGCGCCTGAGCGCGCTGATTAAAGTAAAAAGATTTCCATCAGAGCCCGCGCACCTGGGGCGCGAGGTCGCGTGCGCCTGGGGCGCACGTGCATCAGAGAAGGCCCAATTCAATATTTCCTTGGAGGATTCAGTCCACAATAGATTTGTAACATTAGAATTAGGTTTTTCAGCAGTTTTTGTAAGCTTTTAGAGAGGGAGATTACATAGTTTAGAGAGAGGTTTAGAAGAGGAGAAGATCCAAGGATTGAGAGATCAAGGCTTCTCCATGGTAATCATGTATTATCCTTCTATTTCTTCTCTTGTTCTTCATTGTTTAACATGTAACTAAAACCCTTTGTTAGGAATTGGTGAATTTGTATGGATTAGTTTATGTATTATTGAATTAGTGTTTTTCCGTTTCTAAATCATGTGTTTGATTGTGATTTAATTGTTATGCATGAATCTGGCCAATTTATGTTTTGGATTTCTAATCCCCAAATTGAGAGATTTAGGGTTTAGATAGGCCTTTCCAATCAAACAATATAATTGATCCAGGGGTAGAGATACAATTGGGTAATTATATAACTTTTATGAAATCCAGTGTTCTTAACTATTATTCAATGAATTAATCACTTGAGAGATTGGGGGTTATGAATTGAATAAGAAACGGTAACTAAACATGAGAGATCTAATAGTTACTAATTTAGGGATTTGTTCATGATTTAGGGGAAGACAATAATTTATAATTAGATAAACGAAACAACATACAATGAAACCACGTTCCTAACAATCCTTCTCTACCTGCTCACAACTTCTTTTTAATTTTCAGCATTAGTTTTAGTTTTAGTTGTTAATTTCAATTCAAATCAATTTTTAATTAAAGTTGAACTTTAGTTATAGGATTCGCTTCTAGTTGCATTAAGGTAAAAGTAGATTGAACATTCTCACAAACTCCCTGTGGGACGATATCTGGTCTTCCTCAGACTATATTACACGTTGACCCAGTACACTTGCTGGCATCTCAACAAGTTTTTGGCGCCTTTGCCGGGGAGTTTAGAATTGTTCAATTTATTTTTGGTACTTAGTGTAATTTTTAGTGAGTTCTATTTTTTTAGTTTTAGTTTTTTTTTAGTTTTTATTTATTTATTTAGTTTAGTTAGTTTCTTGTCTCTACAGGTGCTGCGTAATCTTTTTGTTGTTTTTGTGCTCGCAGGTATTTTATCTATTTGAGTGCAACATAAAAGAGAAGTAGCACAAGAGAAGAGGACACTTTGAAGATGGCAGAAGGGGGAGGAACTATTCCGCCTCCTCCTTCCCGTATGACGTTAGGTGATTATGCTACCGTGGATATGTATGCCTCCAACATAGTCCATCCACCAATCTCAGCAACCGCCTTCAAAATTGATCCCAATTACATACAACTCATCAAACAGGATCAATTTGAGGGTGCGACACATCAAGACCCACGGGAGCATATCGCCAACTTCTTGAGCCTCCTCGACTTATTCAAAATCGAGGGTGCTTCGGATGAGGCCATTCGGATGAGACTGTAACAACCTATTTTATTCATTTTCCTCGCACTTCCTTTACTCCCTTGTCTTTCTCTTATTTCTTTACATTTCTCTTGATCTTTTGTTATTTTCTTTTATCTTTTATTACTTTCCTTTATCTTTTATTTCTTTCCTTTACCATTTATTGCTTTCCTTTATCTTTTATGGTGTCGTGGGGCTCCCGCCACTGCGTTCCCCGTCCGCCGAGGATACGTCTTACCGATGCGTACGGATCCCCAAAGGCTGCACGTCTTACTCAACCCATGCGTGCATGTTCCAACTACCACACGTCTTCTAGGGTCCAGTACCCACTGACACCGTTTTCTATCATAGGCCACAGGGTCACCACAACCCACCTGTGCCGTTTACCTTTTATTTTTTATTAGGCCACAGGGTCACCACGACCAACCTGTGCCAGTCGCCACCACTGGTCGCAGAGTCACCACAACCCATCTGCGCCAGGACACAGGGTCCCCACAACCCACCTGTGTCAGCCACAGGGTCACCACAACCCACCTGTGACGGTGTGCTCTACTTGGCCGCAGGGTCACCACAACCACCTGCGCCAGCCACAGGGTCACCACAACCAACCTGTGACAGTGTCTTTTAATTGGCCGCAGGGTCACCACAACCACCTGCGCCAGCCACAGGGTCACCACAACCAACCTGTGTTGAGCCACAGGGTCTTATGACCAACCTGCGCTCGAATTCTCTTTTATTAAACCACGGTCTTATGACCAACCTGTGACGTTTCCTGTCTTTCCTTCTTTACCCTTTTTAATTCAATTACATTGTAATGGTTCATTTTATTCTAATTCTCTCACCGTACTCTCTTTAATTTATTTCTTTTCTTTCCTTCTAAATCACTTTATTTCTAAAAATAAAATTCTCACTAGATTTCCTCAATTCTCACTCCTTTGTTAATATTAATACTAACTCTAAACCAAACTCACATCCCCATCAATTCATGCACCAACATTCACATATCAACATTTAAAAACATAATTATTAACATTTAAACATTTAATCAACAATTAGCATTTAACATTTTTCAGTTAGCAATTAACTCATATAAGCATGCCAAGTCATAAAAGTAAATTCTAAATTCCCTAATCACACATAATCAAATAATCTCAGGCATGACTACACAGTACCAGTTACACAACCACCGTGCGGCAATAAACCCCTTACCTTGGGGGTTCTACCAGAACCTGTTTCGAGGCACAACGAGGAGATCCTGTTTCTACTCACAGCATTCCGCGGTTCGTTGCTCGCATTTTAGCTGGTCCTAAAGTCCTTCATCGTCTGACTATATTTATTAAATCGAATAGAAATCAATTTATTGCGCCAAAAGCGACTCAATTTAAAATCTCGGTATATACTTATCATATATCAAAGTAGAGTATTTTCGTAAGTTTTTTCCAAATCAATAAATCATTTAACTATAATTTACAAACCAAAATAACATAGGATTTCAAATTAAAATCATTGCCTTTTTCATAAAATAGTATAGCTTTTATTGAAAATGCACTAACTTTCGAAACTAGCATAATCACCAAAAATTCATTAAGGTTAATTAGCTTTAGTTTTTAAGCCATAAAATCAAAAGTTGTTGTTACTTGACACTATTAATTCCGAACTAAAAGGAAGCGTTCTCGGTTCAAAAATAAATCCAAGTTACAATTATAACATTCAATTAATTAAACTTCCCCTTAATTCGAAATTAATGTTCAACGCTTTAACTCGAATTAATGTTATGTCGAGTATATACCGAATTCCTATTTAATTGGTTTGTTGTTAGTTCAGGGATATTCCAGCTCACTAACCAACAACCCAATTACTTAGGAATCCAACGCATTTAACAAAAACACTTTCAAGACTCATAATTCGACATAACAGTTAATCTTGTATTATTCCAAATCAGAGTAACTAATTAAAATTATTATAAAAATAACAATCTAAAGGAAAATCAATATAAACTATAATACAGTTTAATTTCCAAACGAATTTAATACTAAATAATTATTACTCATGCTAGTATAATTAGTGTTATTATTAAAACACAATAAAGAGCAGTTAGGAAAGTATTAGGAATTTACCCTCCGATTAGGCTTTTGAAGCAGCAAAAGATCAAGGTCGGTTCGGTTCTAGCTTCACAGCCTCGGCATCCCCGACCGACGTCGGTGACGATAACGGCATGGATCTGAACCGAGGAGAGAGAGAACGAGCTTGGCTTTGATCTCCAAGCTCCATCTACGACATCACCCAACGCCACCACACCCAGGCGGCGGCGGCAGATCTGCAGCACCTAGGGGGAGGAGGAGTGCTCGCGGTTGAGGCTCGAAGAGGGACATCAAGAGGCGGCGAACGGTTGGACTCGTGGCTCACGATTCGCAAGCCTCCAACAACGGCGGTTGCAGCGTGACCGGAGGAGGGAGAACGCCATGGTGGTGGTCCAGAGAGAAGGAGAAGTCGCGAGGGAGAGAGAAGAAGTCCGGCGGAGAGAGAGAGAGAGAGAGAGTAAGGGCAAGAGAGAGACGGGTCTAAGGAAGGGAGGGAAGGATCAAGGCGGTGGCGGCTTAGGGCGGCGGCGGTGGAGCTGGGCGGAGAGGGAGAGAAAGTGGGGTTGGGAATGGGGGTTTCAGCCCCCAAAACGCGTTTTTAATGTTGCAGATCGCAGGATTTTCGCTTAAGCGAAATATTTTCGTTTAAGCGAAATGGCTTCAGTGGTGACATCAGGCATAAATACTCGAGTATTTCTGTCAATACTTGAGTATTTGGACCCAAAATACTCGAGTGTTTCACAAAATACTCGAGTATAATGATCAGATACTGCTAGTTTGCTTTTCTATTTTTCTTCTATTTTCCTCCTATCTTCAAATCGCCATAACTTCTTCGTTAACCGTCGGATCTTGCTCAAATTTGACGAGCAACTTCCTAAAAATCATACCTTCACATCCAACGGTGAGAATTATGTTTTGAGTCTTAAATCTTTTATTTTGATTTTCTACCCTATGTTATGTTTTAGTACCGAATTATCTATTTTTCTGGCCTGTTCCTAACTTCAATTTAATGCTCCATTATTTTCCTAACCAAATATTATTATTATTTATCTTTCCTAATGCTTGAACACTTATTTTAATACCTATTTATGGTTTTATTCTTATTATCTCAATTATCTCGAACGGTTATTAATTTATTTGCACTTAGGTTTTAAAATTTGGGATGTTACAGAGACTGTTTCCCTTCTCACTAAGGGGTGAGGCAAGGATATGGTTGCACAATCAGGCACCTAAGAGTCTTTCCAGTTGGAAAGTGCTTGTCTCCAAATTCATGGACAAGTTCCTTCCAGCTGGAGAGCAAGAAAAGCTGAGGCAAGATGTATACTCTTTCATGCAAGAAGAAGAAGAGCCGTTGCATGAGGCATGGGAACGCTACAACCAGCTGTTGAGGAAGAACCCATACCGTATGCCAGAATACCAAGAGATTACTCTATTTTACAATGGGCTCAATGGGCATGACCAGACTATGATTGATGCAGCAGCAGGTGGAGCATTGAGGAAGAAAACTGTTGAAGAGGCCAGAGAAATCATCACCAATTTGGTATTCAGCAGTAGTCAGGATGTCAGAGGGAAAAGTATTCAGAATAATAAAGGTTCAGACTCTTCTTTAATCCAGGCCCTTATCCAGCAAAATAAGGAGATGCAACAACAGCTAAAAGCATTGGTGAAGCAAGTTGCATCCCAGGCTCTCAAGTGCAATTTTTGTGGGGGAAGTCACCAAAATGGTGAGTGTGCTTATGAAGTTAGAAAGGGTCCAGCCACTATTGAGGAGCAAGCAAATCAACTTAATGCAACATGGTATAGGCCGACACCCAATCCACCTCAACCACAAAAGAAGGATTGGGAGAAGGCGATTGAAGCATTAACTCTCAATACCCATTCCTTCATAGCCGAGTCTCGGGCAAATTTCAATAATCAGCAAGCTAGAATCAAGAACTTGGAGATGCGGGTATATCAAATAGCAAATCAAATATCAGAGATAGTAACCCACACCAAGGAAAGATGCATGGCAGTCACCTTGAGAAGTGGCAAGTCATATGAGGAGCCACTGAAAAAGGGTGATGCAACTAAGAGGGAGTATGAAAAGAGGGAAGAGTCCAAGCCATCAGCTGAGCAAGAGGAGCCTGAAGCACCGAAAGCGCAAGGTCCACCTGCGGATCTCAATCAAGGCACACCCAAACCAGCACCACTACCTTTGTGGGTACCTTTTCCTCAGAGGTTGAAGAAGGATGAAGACCAGAAGCAGTTTTCCAAGTTCCTGGAGATGCTACGGAAGCTGCACATCAACATCCCGTTTGCTGAGGCACTTGCACAAATGCCTCAGTACGCGAGATTCATGAAGGAGTTGCTAACAAAGAAGAAGCGGATTCTCTTGACTGAGGAGACATTCCCAATAGCAGAGACGTGCAGCAACATCATCAAGCGAAACCTTCCACCAAAGCTAAAGGACCCAGGTAGCTTTAACATTTCAGTTAGCATAGGCAAGGAGTATTCAGGTAAGGCTCTCTGTGACTTAGGAGCTAGTGTTAATGTTATGCCCTTGTCGGTGTTTGAAAAATTGAAAATAGAAAAGATTGAGCCTACCTGGGCGACACTTGAATTAGTTGATAAATCCATCCTCCGCCCTTATGGAGTGGTGGAAGACCTTCTGGTAAAGGTGAATGATTTTATCCTTCCCCTTGACTTTATGGTACTTGATATAGAAGAGGATAAGAACATTCCTCTAATTTTTGGAAGGCCATTCTTGGCCACAGAAGGGGCAGTGATTGATGTGCCTAGGGGAGAAGTGATTCTCCGAGTGAATGGTGAGCAAAACCACCGGTCACCGCGGAGACGTTTGCTCCTCTTAAATTTATTCAGCACTCTAATGGAGGGAGTGTTGGAAAAAGGTGGAGTGACCACGCAAAAGTGTTCCCATTGAAAGGGTCATGGCAACCACCTTGACCTCTAAAAAGAGGTGACCCGTCAGGCTCGTGACGTTAAACAAGCGCTTGTTAGGAGGCAACCCAATGTTAGGTAATCCCTCTTAGGATAGTTTAGTTGTAGGTAGTTTAAAAAAAAAAATAGAGGTACAGACCCGGTGCACCCCAGGCGCATGCGGTCGCGCGCCTCAAGCGCGCCGGGTTGTGAAAGACCCTGTTTGGAGGAATTTAACTCCTACTTGATTCTCCTTAGTTTCCAACTTCCCATTCTAGCCCTTGTACCTCACCAAAAATATTGTCCAGCTTTCTTAGGTAGTTTTAATTTTTATTTTGTAGTGTAAGATAGATTAGTTTGCTTGAGGACAAGCCAACATCTAAGTTTGGGGGAGGATATACAAAATAAATTTTTTTTCAGATCTGAATTTTTCTCTCATATTTTTGGTATTGGTTTGTGTCCCTAGCAAGAGTAGGTAATTTTTCTAACCTTAGGAATTTTTCTCTGATGATGCATGTACATACTTAGTTTAGGACTTAGACTCATTGGCTTTTGACTCTGTTTGATTGAGCTGTAAATACTATTGTGAACTGGTTATTTTGACAAATGCTTTCAGAACTTGTGATTAGTGAACTGACTTTAGCCTGTGAGTTTTTGAGCCTATTGATGGGGTATGTGATTATTGATTTATTCTAATTTTGAAACCCCTATTCTTTCATGAGTGTGTTCACTTTGGTATTGTTGTTCTAGAACTTGACTTGTGACCATTTCAAGATTGATTTTTGTTTGCATGCATGAATATGATTAAGGCACTTAGGATGTGTTTTTGAGGCCTTCAGATGTTTTGCATTGATACCTTTTCCCTTAGTTGCCCACTTTTAGCCTAATGATATTATATGATTTTTCTTTGGTACCCTGCATTGATTGCATTGTTCTTTGTGAGTACCTTAGGAATTTTGGATGAGCAATTAAGTGGAATGTGATGCAAAAGAAAAGAAAAGAAAAAGTAAAGTGTTATGTGCCTACTTCTCTTCCAATGAAAAAAAAGTAAATTGAAAAAGAATGAAAATTATGAAAAGGAAGAGAGTAGAGGAATTGAAAAGTGAAAAGTGAAGAAGAATAAAAGTTGTGATTGAGTTGAGTTTCATTGTGATATACTTAGTGTAAGTTTCATTGAGAATGTTTTGATAATGACAAAAGGTTTTGAACAAGCTACAAAGATATTGATCAAGTTTCAAGTTCAACAAGCAACAACAAACATCAAGTGAAGAAGAGAGAGCCAACTCATGAAGACTTATGAAGATCTAGTTTGTGTTTTATTATTGTAATATCATTTGCTTCTCTAGACTTAGTCTTTTATTTGATGAGTTTGGGTAGAGTTTCTTAGAGGGTAGTGAATCTCTTTTGATTGCATGATTATATCATAATTTGAGTTTTCACTTTACCTAAAATCAATAGGTGGCTTAAAGGTTTGAAAGGAAAGGTTTAGTTTTGAGAAAACAAGTTTATATAGGGATTAATCGATTAAGAACAAATCTAATCGATTACTAATCGATTAAGTGGAGATCTAATCGATTAAACACTGTAGAACTGGTTTTGAAAATACGTTTTTCAATTCTCAAAATCAGTTTTGAAGTGCTTCCAAGTTTTGGATATTTTATATAAACCTTTTCCTAACCATTGTGATTAATTAGAACACTTTCATAATCAATTTTACAAAGAATCAAGCCACTCTATTCTCTCTAAATTTCATAGATCAAAGCTTTCTATTTTTATATTCTTTGATCAAGAACCTTTGAATCTCTTATGGTGATTTGTCATAGCTATTGATTGAGATTCATAAGATTGTCATCGTGTTTTCAATTGTGTTGTAATCTTTGCAAGAGGCAAGTCATATACAACAAACAAGAAGACTTGGTGTGTCGATTATCATCAAGCAAAGTTCATTCAAATTGAAGAAGAAGTCTTGGTTGTGAATCAAGCAAAGTGAAGCCTTGGTGTGTGGATTATCATCAAGCAAGTGAAGACTTGTTGTGTGGATTATCAACAAGGGGTAGAGGTTAGATTAGAGAGAAGATCAATAGGATTACAAGGCAAGGAGGGTGTGGAGTATCTCTTGTAGGCTATCAAGAAGGGAGTCTTGAGAGGCATTTACTTGTAATTTGAGAACTCTAATTCCTCATAGTGAAGAATCTCTCTTGGTTGAAGAGGGGACTGGATGTAGCTTTCAAGTGGATGAAAGAGAACCAGGATAAATCACTGTGCCGTATCTCTAAACTCTTACTCTTTACATTCTTGTTATTCATTGTGTTCTTGGTTGAAAACCTAGAGAAAGATTGATTTTCATAATTGATTGAATTGAATCTTAATTGTTCAAATTAGGTTGGGGAAAATCATTTTCATAACCTAGGTAATCAATAAGAATATAGGTGTTAATCTTTTTCGCTGAATCTCTGATCTTACGTGTTGATTGATTGATTTTCGTATGCGTTTGAAAAAGTGATTTTTCAGTTTCAGATAGATTTAATCGATTAAGCATATTCATAATCGATTAAGTTAATTTGATTTTTCTGGTCTTAATCGATTAGAATTCAGATTAATCGATTAAGTGCTGAAGAATTTGCAAAAATTATTCGTTTTAATTGTTTCGATTTATTTCTTTCGAAAATCTTTCAAGGTTTCTTTTACACCTATTCAACCCCCCCTTCTAGGTGTTCTCCTAGGGTTTCTTAGTTGTTTCAACCACCAATTGCGGTTTCCTCACTTAGTGCTCATTCATGATTCTGGGGGAATTTTGCTTTGCATTTAGCCCTTAGTTTTATCCCTTCTTTCTTATATCCCACCTAACACTTTAGCCTGGCCCCATTACAACCAAAAATAAGACCTTTTGATTTGTGCATACTTTCAATGATTTCAGTGGCGATTTTGGTCTATGGTCAAGCATATGGTAACACTTTGTCATTGTTGAACTTGTGTGCATTATTGAAATATGACCCTGATACACTTGAGAGAGATACACTGAGAGGTTGAGAGTGTTCACTAATTTTGAGTTCTGATTGGGTTTGTTACTCTAACTAGTTTGTAATTGTGTAAATAGCTTGTGATAATATGTGTTGGAATCTTGAGTCGAAGTCTTAGATGAGGTGTGTATATGTTGACTTAGGGAGTTAGTCTTTTGTTTAGAAGGTTATTTTACTTTTGCCTGGGACATGCAAAATGCTAATTTTGGGGGAGTGATTTGGGTCCAATATATAGTGATTTGAATATTATTTAGACTCCCTTTTACTATGTGTTTAGCTTGTTTCTCAAGTATTTTGTAGGACTTTTTGTTAGTTTTTAGAAATAGTTAGTAGTTGTGAATCCTTTGAACGTTTTGATCCGTTTGCTAGTGTTTTAGGTAATTTTGGAGCTCAAATGGAGAAAATATTTATGGATATGAAAAGAGGACGAAAAAACCTTGCAAATGGAAAACGAACGGAGCAAAACGGAGTCGAGGACGGGTGCGCTTGAGGCGCGTTGATTAAAATAAAAATATTTCCATCAGAGCACGCGCGCCTGGGGCGCGAGGTCGCGTGCCCCTGGGGCGCGCGTGCATCAGAGAAGGCCCAATTCAGTATTTCCTTGGAGGATTCAGTCCACAATAGATTTGTAGCATTAGAATTAGGTTTTTCAGCAGTTTTTGTAAGCTTTTAGAGAGGGAGATCACATAGTTTAGAGAGAGGTTTAGAAGAGGAGGAGATCCAAGGATTGAGAGATCTAGGCTTCTCCATGGTAATCATGTATTATCCTTCTATTTCTTCTCTTGTTCTTCATTGTTTAACATGTAACTAAAACCCTTTGTTAGGAATTGGTGAATTTGTATGGATTAGTTTATGTAGTTATTGAATTAGTGTTTTTCCGTTTCTAAATCATGTGTTTGATTGTGATTTAATTGTTATGCATGAATCTGGCCAATTTATGTTTTGGATTTCTAATCCCCAAATTGAGAGATTTAGGGTTTAGATAGGCCTTTCCAATCAAACAATATAATTGATCCAGGGGTAGAGATACAATTGGGTAATTATATAACTTTTGTGAAATCCAGTGTTCTTAACTATTATTCAATGAATTAATCACTTGAGAGATTGGGGGTTATGAATTGAATAAGAAACGGTAACTAAACATGAGAGATCTGATAGTTACTAATTTAGGGATTTGTTCATGATTTAGGGGAAGACAATAATTTATAATTAGATAAACGAAACATACAATGAAACCACGTTCCTAACAATCCTTCTCTACCTGCTCACAACTTCTTTTTAATTTTCAGCATTAGTTTTAGTTTTAGTTGTTAATTTCAATTCAAATCAATTTTTAATTAAATCTGAATTTTAGTTATAGGATTCGCTTCTAGTTGCATTAAGGTAAAAGTAGATTGAACATTCTCACAAACTCCCTGTGGGACGATATCTGGTCTTCCTGAGACTATATTACACGTTGACCCAGTACACTTGCTGGCATCTCAACAGGATGCCGTCGTAAATGGTCCCTATGTTCCTACCTATGTGGTTAATGGTAACACCGTCGAAAAGCCTATGGCTGAGTGGACGGAGGAGGAGGAACGTAGAGTCCAGTACGACCTGAAAGCGAAAAATATTATAACATCTGCTTTGAGCTATGTTGAGTTTTTCAGGATATCAACATGCGAGACAACACAACAAATGTGGGATACGCTGGAAGTCACGCATGAGGGTACGACTGAAGTGAAGAGATCAAGAATCAACACGCTGACTGGTGAATATGAGTTATTCAGAATGAAAGATGGAGAATCGATTCAAGAGATCCAAAAACGCTTCACAATGATTGTAAATCAGCTGACGACATTGGGGAAGAAATTCACCAATGAGGATCTCATCAACAAAGTCCTAAGGTTCTTGGGAAGAGAATGGCAACCCAAAGTGACGGCGATTGCTGAATCAAGAAATCTTTCAACTATGACGCTGGCAACTCTCTTTGGGAAGTTACAAGAGCACAAAAGTGAGTTAAAAAGATTGGCTCAACACGAAGAAGAGAACAAGAAGGTCAAAAGTCTGGCTTTCAAGGCTGAAGCTCCAGCAACAGAAAGTGACTCGGACAAAGAACTGTTAAATGATGAACACATGGGTTTATTGGTCAAAAAGTTTGGAAAATTTCTGAGTAATAAAAATTTCAACAGAAGAGACAACAACAAGAGTGGGGGCTCAACCATTACATGTCATGAGTGTGGCAAGCCTGGTCACATCAGAGCAGATTGCTACCAGCTGAAAAAGAAAGAGAATTCAGAAAAAGGCACCTCAAATTCAAAGAAAGGGAAGCAAGCATATTTGGCATGACTGGACAATGAAGGAAGTTCGGATGAAGATTCAGACGAACAAGAGGAGACCGCCAACATATGCTCAATGGCTCACGGAGATGAGGTAACCACTGAATTAAATTTCTCTTATGATGAATTACAAGAGGCCTTTGAAGAATTGCATGAGGAATCAATGAGGTTATCCTTATTGGTTTCTCTAGAAAAGAAAAATTCAACTTCTCTTTTAGAAAAGAATCAAAACCTTATTAAAGAAAATCAATTTTTGAAAAATCAAAATAAGGAGCTGAATTTGACTTTGAAAAATTCTTCAAATACCTTGAGTAATGACATTAAATCTAAAGCTAGTTCTTCTTCTTGTAAATTCTGCAAGGACCTTGTTAAAGAAGTTGAGGATTTAAAAGAAACCCTTGCAAAATTTACGAAGGTAGAAATACTTTAAATTTAATGCTAGGGAGACAAAAATGCTTCTTTAATAGAGCGGGTTTAGGATATCAACCCGGTAGGCATCAAAAGAAATTAAGTACCATTTTTGTCCTTGCTAGTAATCATAAGAAACCTTTAATTATTTGTCATATTTGTGGTAAGAAGGGTCATGGTGCACATGAATGCATACACCGAAAAGTAAAGTTCGTTAAACCGAACAATGAAACTAGTAGGTGGCATGATTTAAACTATGGCTATACTAACGCTCAAGGACCAAAAAAAGATATGGGTACCTAAAAAGAAACCTTGAACTCTTTGCTTGTAGGTTACTCCGGAAGAAAGGAAGTCGTGATGGTATTTGGACTGCGGATTCTCAAAACATATGACTGGAGATAAATCTAAATTTTCGCATCTCGTGCCAAAGGACCAAGGACATGTGACTTTCTGAGATAACAATCGAGGAAAGATTCTCGGAGTCGGTAAAATTGGTACACCTCCTAACCCTTGTATTAAAAAATGTCTTACATGTTGAGGGCCTAAAACACAATCTGCTAAGTATTAGTCAATTGTGTGATAAGGGCAATAGGGTTATTTTTGATTCTGATAGATGTATTATCGAGGGTAAAATTGATAATTTTATTAAGCTAATTGCTCGCAGGATAAACAATGTTTGTTATTGATTTTAATTCAATACCCTCAAATGATGCAAAATGTTTATTAAGTAAAGAGGATGAATTGTGGCTATGGCATCGTAGAATAGGTCACATCCACATGGCTCATTTAAATAAAATTTCTTCTAAAAACTTAGTAGTTGGTTTGCCAAAGCAAAATTTTTCTATTTCTGAAAATTGTGATCCTTGTTCTAAATCAAAACTCACAAGGGCATCTTTTCCTTCTAAAAACCTTGTTTCAACCCAAAGGCCCTTGGAACTTTTACATATGGATCTTTTTGGACCGTGTCAAACAAAAAGCTTTGGTGGCAACTATTATTGTTTAGTTGTGGTGGATGACTATTCTAGGTATACATGGATGCTTTTTATTACTCATAAAAATGATGCATTTCATGAATTTAAAAAGCTAGCCAAGATTATTCAAAACCAATTGCATTTGAGCATTGCATCCATTGCGAAAAACATGGAATTAAGCATTATTTTTCAGCTCCAAGAACTCCTGAGCAAAATGGGGTTGTGGAGAGGAAAAATCGTTCATGAAAAGAGCTTTCAAGAACAATGCTTAATGACATGAATTTGCCTGCATATTTTTGGGCCGATGCAGTGAGTACAGCTTGCTATGTTATGAACCGTGTTTTAATAAGGCCTATTTTAAAGAAAACCCTGTACAAGGGGAGAAAACCAAATATTTCCCATTTTCGTGTTTTTGGATGTAAATGTTATGTGCATAATAATGGTAGAGAAAGTCTAGGAAGTTTTGAGGCTAGAGCTGATGAGGGCATATAGGATTTAAAATAAGTCTTGTAATACTATTGAAGAATCTATTCATGTATCATTTGACGAATCCGATCCCAGAAAGTTGGGAAAGGTATCTGTTAATGAAATTTCAGGTATTCTTGGAGATTTATTCATTGATGAGGATGATGATCCAAATGCTAAAAGAAAGGATCATTTCGAAAGCAAGGAAAAATCAGTTGAATCATTTGAGGAAAAAAATCAAGAACAATCCATGGAACTCAACGCTGATTTGCCTAAGGAATGGAGAACTTCGAGACACCATCCCATTGATCAAATCATAGGTGACATCACAAAAGGTGTAAGTACTCGCAATTCTATTAGCAATCTATGTAACTACTTCGCATTTGTTTCTCAAGTAGAGCCAAAGAATATTTCTGAGGCTATGCTTGATGAGCATTGGCTTTTGGCAATGCAAGAGGAATTAAACCAGTTCGAAAGAAATCAGGTGTGGGAACTTGTTCCTAGGCCTGAGTCTCATCCGATTATTGGAACTAAGTGGATTTATAAAAATAAACTCGATGAGGCTGGTTTAATTGTTCGAAACAAATCTAGGTTAGTTGCACAAGGTTACAACCAGGAAGAGGGGATAGATTATGAGGAAACTTTTGAGGAAACCGTAATTGGTGGTTGAAACAACTAAGGAACCCTAGGAGAACACCTAGAAGGGGGGGGGGGGGGTTGAATAGGTGTAAAAGAAACCTTGAAAGATTTTCGAACGAAACAAATCGAAACAATCAAAACGAATGATTTTTGCAAATTTGTACTGTCTTAATCGATTATTCTGAAATTTAATCGATTAAACCTGAAAGTTCAAAAGTCCTTAATCGATTAAGAATGTGCTTAATCGATTAAATCTATCAGAAACTGAAAAATCACTTTTCAATCGCATACGAAAATCAATCAATTCACACGTATAATCAGAGATTCAGCGGAAACAATTAACACCTATATTCTTATTGATTACCTAGGTTATGAAAATGATTTTCCCCAAGTTAATTTGAACAATAAATATTCAATTCAATCAATTATTAAAATCAATCTTTCTCTAGGTTTTCAACCAAGAACACAATCAATGACTTGAATGTAAAGAGTTAAGGGTTTAGAGATACGACACAGTGATTTATCCTGGTTCACTTTCATCCGCTTGAAAGCTACATCCAGTCCCCTCTTCAACCAAGAGAGATTCTTCACTATGAGGAATTAGAGTTCTCAAATTACAAGTAAGTGCCTCACAAGACTCCCTTCTTGCTAGCCTACAAGAGATACCACACCCTTGCCTTGTAATCCTAATGATCTTCTCTCTAATCTAACCTCTACCCCTTGTTGATAATCGACACAACAAGTCTTCAATTGCTTGATGATAATCCACACACCAAGGCTTCACTTGCTTGATTCACAACCAAGACTTTCTTCTTCTCCAATGAGATTTGCTTGATGATAAACGACACACCAAGGCTTCTTGTTTGTTGTAGATGGCTTGCCTTCTTGCAAAGATTACAACACAATAGAAAACACAATGACACTCCTATGAATCTCAATCAATAGCTATGACAATTCACAATAAGAGATTCAAAGGTTCTTGATCAAAGAATATGAAATAGAAAGCTTTTGATCTTTGAAATTGAGAGAAAATAGAGTGGCTTGATTCTTGTAAAATTGATTATGAAAGTGTTCTAATTAATCACAAAGATTAGGAAAAGGTTTATATAGAATACCCAAAAGTTGTAGCACTTGAAAACTGATTTTGAGAAGTGAAAATCGTATTTTAAAAAACCAGATCTGCAGTATTTAATCGATTAAATCAACATTTAATCGAGTATTAATCGATTAAATATGTTCTTAATCGATTAAACATGTCTGATACTTGTTTAAAACTTGTTTTCTCAAAACCAAATCTTTCCTTTAAAACCTTTAAGCCACCTATTGATTTTAGGTTAAGTGAAAACTCAAATTATGATTTAATCATGACTTATGATAGAGATTCACTACCCTCTAAATAATCTACCCAAATAAAAGACCTAAGAAGCTTGAGAGGCAAAAGATAAAACAATTACAATTACACTCAAACTAAGTCTTCATAAACTTGTTTTCTCTCTTCTTCATTTGATGTTTGTTGTTGCTTGTTGAGCTTGAAACTTGATCAACATCTTTGTAGCTTGTTCAAAACACTTTGTAACCTTTTGCCATTATCAAAACATTCACCATGGAACTAACAACTTTTGCCCCTGTTGCTAGGTTGGAAGCCATTAGACTATTGTTAGCTTTTTCATCCATTCTAGATTTTATATTATATCAAATGGACGTAAAGAGTTTCTTTCTTAATGGTTTTATAAATGAAGAAGTATATGTGTGTCAACCTCCTGGCTTTGAAAATTATGAACACCCAGATTATGTTTATAAACTGAAAAAGGCTTTGTACGGACTCAAACAAGCTCCTAGAGCGTGGTATGACCGTCTTAGCAAATTTTTATTAGAAAATAATTTTGAAAGAGGGAAGGTTGATAACACACTTTTTATTAAAAAGAAAGGAAAGGACATTCTTTTAGTTCAAATTTATGTCGATGATATTATTTTCGGTGCTACTAATGAAACCCTTTACAAGGATTTTTCAAGAATGATGCAGGAAGAGTTCGAGATGTCTATGATGGGCGAGCTAAACTTTTTCTTGGGATTGCAAATAAAACAAGCAAAGGATGGGATTTTCATTAGCCAAACAAAGTACTGCAAGGAACTATTGAAGCGATTTGGCATGGATAAGGGCAAGGCAGTAGCAACACCTATAAGCACTTCTTGCTATTTGGACAAAGATGAAGGAGGTAAATCCGTAGAAATCACTAAATATCGAGGTATAATCGGATCCCTTATCTATTTAACGACAAGTAGGCCGGATATAATGTTTAGTGTCTGTTTATGTGCCCGTTTTCAATCGAATCCAAAAGAATCGCACATGGTTGCTGCCAAACGTATAATGAAATATCTGTCTGGCACAACTGACATGGGTTTATGGTACCCGAAAGGTTCGTCATGTAATCTTGTTGGGTATTCTGATTCTGACTTTGCTGGCTGCAAAGTAGATAGAAAAAGCACTAGCGGCACATGTAATCTTCTTGGCAATTCTTTGGTATCATGGGCTAGCAAGAAACAGTCTAGTGTGACCCTATCTACAGCTGTGGCAGAATATGTCGCCGCGGGTAGCTGTTGTGCGCAAATCTTATGGTTGAAACAACAACTCCTAGACTTCGGTGTAAGTCTAGATCACATTCCCATAAAATGTGATAATACCAGTGCTATTAGTATCACCAAAAACCCAGTGCAACATTCTCGCACTAAGCATATAGGGATTCGATACCATTTTATTCGTGATCATATTCAAAAGGGTGATTGTATTATTGAGTATGTTGATACTTCGCGGCAGTTGGCTGATATCTTTACGAAACCGCTTCCAAAAGAAAATTTCTTTTTTATTCGTAGAGAACTTGGCTTAACTTCTGCCTCTCACCTCTTTTGAGTATGTGATTATGTTTATCTCTCTTGTTATTATTGATGCGTCTTCTCAGTGTTTCAGGGGGAGATAGCACATTTTTTTGATGATTACAAAAGGGGGAGAGATATTCTGATATTGTGATTGATTCATTAAGGGGGAGAGATACTCTGAAAGATGCAAAATTTCTGAAGTGATATATTTTATTTATGCATCTATACAGGGGGTGTAACACCCTCACATTAAATGGTTAAGTTATAGGTTTTAAACAAAATCAGAGTTTGAAAATTCTTTTTAAAATTTAATTTCTTATAAAAGGTTTTACGAAAATCCGACAGAGTTTCCTCTGTTTTCCGGACTTCCCAAAAATTTCCTTCTTTAAACCTGTCAATCCAGAAATATTTAAAAACATAAACCACAACAATTTAATAGTCATAACAGATCCGATCCTAATGCCCGATTGGTATTAGCTTCAAGGCATACGACTATTACATACTCTAATATTATAAAAATAACTGTCCACTCATAATAATAAATATACATTCCACGTAGTGGAATGAAAATCCTGCTCGGCCATGTCCTATGTACGCTCCACTTCAGTACCTGTAACAGCCCGATTTTCGACAACTGAAATAATCGACTTTCATTTGTTAATGTTGTAAAAAAAATAAGGCCAAATTTTTTTTTATATATATAACATTGTTGGAGGGTTTGAAAGCCTTCTTGAAAAGTTACCCATGTCCTTCATTTTCGAAAACCGAGTTGTTACGTGGAACCACAACTCACTTGCTTTATTTTCAGAAAACATGTCATCAAGAAAATAGTTTGTTTTAACTTGAATAATTCCATTCCTTTCTTCAAAGGAACTTAAACATATTCATAAAAAGTATTCTCACGTTTCATAAAAGTCGGGCAGGCTTCAGAATAATTGAAGTCCAGCAATGGTCATCACTTAGGTAATCCTGGATACAAAGTAAGGACAACAACTTAATCTAACTCTATTACTGGCTCCCTCTTCCGATCAAAGATGGTCGGTTCCAACTTTCTCTTCTTCCTTGTTGGTACTTTGGTTCCGGAGGTTGATGCGGCTCCACCAGTTGTATCCACTTGTGAGTTCGGTTTCAGCTCCACTCCGAATAGCTTCACTGAGTTCTCCTTCCCTTGATCCCGGGGTGGCGGTTCAGAGCTGTGGCATATGTAGGATATGCTTCCCAAACACAAACTAAGTGTAGATCCACCCAACTTATGTTCCGGGTCTTCGATCACCAACTGGGCACATCCCGACCATCCCCATCCTCGACGTATAGCCTTCCATCCGCGTCCCTTATGAGGCCAAGTGACGATCTCCAAACGACGATCCATCTGCCCGTTGGAATACCAGCGACACCGATGTACCAACGAACAGGAGAGAGTAAGCATTCCAGACGCGTAGCGTCGACGGTGTGGGATTATGGTAGGCAAGATACTAGGACACACACAATTGACACACACCACACATAAAGCAATCATGCAACATAACTAATATACTGTTCCATTCTTTATTGCTTCCTAGCATTCCACTTTTATTTCTCCTCCCACTCTGGAGGCATAATTCATTTTCCAAGATCCCATTTCAACCTCTTTTTCATGTTCCACACCTCCCAACTCTCACTCTCTTATATACAAATCTTTTCTTAAGATGTTTTATTGAATTATAACCCTCGATGACCAGGGGAGTTAAAGGATCATCGAGGTACGCGTTTCTTTCGTAGTTAGCATTCGCGTTACAAGCCTACATCTCCTCGGCCACCAACCACCTAGTCGGAAGCAAACAGAAGTACAGGACCTTTACCGTGCGAGCACGACAGCTGTCAACACAAGTGGTCCCAGACCAGGAGGCTCAACCTCAATTCATAATAGCATGGCACACTGCCCCGCAGTGGCAAACAATTGCCCCACTCCAGTCCCTCTCACTGTTCCTGAACTGCCATAGGAGTGACAGCACTATTCCGGTCCCGGGTGCAGAACTTACCACGGTATTAGACCCAATCCCCACCACGTTAGTGCACCACATGTGGAGTTCGTTCCGCCCAGAATAGTACTCAAGGCAACGTGACGTTTTACCGCCCGAGCCTACCCTAATGCATTCATCAACCCGAATATCCCTGATATCCGGGGTACCTTCCTCTCCACTACTTCGCACTCTCATACCTCACCGTATTCGTGGTTAATGTCTTTTAAAGTATTTTATTTAATTAACCTATTGGTCGGCTCACCCTTCGTACATCCCTTCAGTGAGTCCCGACTACTATCTTTGCACATTCAAAACACACACATAGCTCAGAGCTGGGAGTTCCTTAATTGAATCACATACAATTTCTCAAGTTTAGTCACACTCTCACTATTTCCTCCAAATCTTCCTTTCTACCATCCTTTTCCAAATAAAATCTCACAACTTTCCAAAAATCGCATTTCTCAAACATTTCACAAACACTCTTTCCCAAAACTCTTTACAAAACTTTCCTCCCTAACCAACTTTCATCTCTAGCCAACTTTCACAAACCTTTCTCATTTCGTAAAACTTTTCTCCAAAAAACATCGTTCCAAAACATCTTTTCATCAACTTCTTCAAAAGAGACCATTTCATAAGTAAAAGAAATCCTTTGAAAATATTGTTTCGCAAGCTCCTTCAAAATCCCATTTCTAAAACCTTTTCAAGAATTTCCGTTTACAACCTGTTTCAAAAATTGTTTTCACAAAAATTTCTTTTTCAAAACACCTTGGTGCTGAGCGCTAGTGGAGGAGCAAGCCCAGCTCAACACTAGCTCCCAGACTAAAACCGAGAACAGAGGAGCTCAGCTCAACTCAGTTCATCTCCCATTCCAACAACTCACATCACTCTTCCCAGCTCTAGCTTGTTCTCAATATCACTCTCGATTTCCCCACTTCCTCAATTATATCTTTTCATTTTCATTTCTCTTATGCAACGTGCCTCGGCCATTTACTTATCATAATCAACAACAATAATCATCATCATACATAATTAAATAAAAGCATGCATACAACATCACACAATAACATTGTGGTTTTTATCACCTTCGTATAAGTGGCCACACAAGGCAAACAATTGCCACTTATACTACTGACTCCAACCACTTCGTTCCGATCTTTGAGATGATGCGGAACGTCCTAATAAATCACCTAGCTACCACGGTGTCTAAGGAAAGCTTCTCTCTCACCTGAGGTCCAGCTGTTGATTGTGTGCTCTTCTTCGAATCCATGTGCTGCCAATTGCCCCCAACCTCTTTTCTTTATCATTCCTCATATTAAATAGAACACTTTACGTTATTAACTCCTTTGAGAAAAATCTTTTCTTAGATTAATACTTGTCCTTTCTTTGTTGAGAAAACTCCGAAAATATAACCAAAATCAATTATCGCTTAAAAACTTGGTTCTTGATCATACGAAAACGTTTTTAAACCCAAGAAGCATGTCCAAGTAATTCTGGATAGCAAGATAATCTTACAAAATTGCTTTAATAATATTCTAAAAACATTGTAAAAACACTTTTTATTTTAAATAACTCTTTCATTCAAAACCAGTGCTTGAACTTAAATCTTTTCATAAAACAATTTTTGGAACAGCCATGAAAACATTTTTAAAGTTCTCAAGTCAGTTAAATCAATCCTTTTCAAAAGCGTTCATAAACTCAATTATTTTCAAAACATAACTAATCATGCAACCCTAATATTATTCCAAACAAATCGAGCTATATTAACATCAAGCACACATTTTAGTCAACGTTAGAGCGATTATGCAACTCACACAAAATTCATCAACAAACACTTTATCATGCAAGAAATCATAAACCAGATTGAATCAATTTCAAACTAAACACATCAATATTTGTTTCTCTTACCTTAAACAATTCGGGTTCTCCTCAAAATCATCATGCATATTTCATTTCAAGCAATTAAACTCCCTAGACCTATTTAGACTACTCAACCGAATAAGGGCAAGAAGAATAAATCAAACATCATGAATTAATTCACATGAATCAACTTGGTTTATTTTAAACACTTAAATTCTTCTTTCATTTAAACACAACACTCATTCGATTTATTTATTTCCTTTGTTTCCAAGTAAAGAACCGAATAGAAAATATAAGTCCACAACACAAGTTCAAACAATTTATTTTAGCACAATTTCTTAAAACATACTTATTCCTTTTTAAATCATTTCATTGAAAAGGACCCTAGACTAGCTAGTATGATTAGGCCGAATAGAATCATGATGAAACAAGGTTAAATATTCATCATGTAAGCACATAGAACATAAACAAATGCAAGGGTCATTTTCTAAAAACTTGTTTTCTTGTTTCTTTTAAAAAAAAAAAATCCGTGAGTTGCACAATACTTTGGGCAAACCAAATTTTAATACCTTAACACAATAAAATCAAGAGTTATGCCAAGTCTTTATCTTGTAAGGAAAACACATGCATGCACCTACAAGCCTCTAGGTGAAATAATCTTCAACATGCATGTAAGGAAAACATGATTTCCTACTTTCCCTAGCCTTGACCGAATCTTGGCATGCAAGAAGGCAAGGTTTTATAATTTATTTTCACATGTAAACACCCAGTTTTATAGATCATATCATGCAAGACTCAAAACATCATTTCCCTTTTTAAAACTACTAGCCGAATCATCATCACATACACACAAAATCTTGTTTCACACTAGAATTATTTTCAAAGCTTGTTAAGTTTGATTTCTTTTAAAAACCGTGGCACATACACAAGAAAAGCAAGGTTCTCACACTCACTTTAGACATACATAACGCAAGCTTCATGTTTGCTTAGAAGTTAAACATAGATCAAGACATGCACCAATAGATCAAGACAAAACATAGACTTAAACTCATATCTATAAACCAACCGGGAAGAATTAATTTTTGTAAGCATAGAAATAACATCAAACTACTTGGATCAAATTAAGTCATCAAGACCTAAATTTTTCTACTCATGGCCGAATCATCTAGCCTTTGGTTTAGTGATTTATAAGTTTATTCATTCATAAAAATCCAATATCAAGCATAAAGAGATCATGCAAGGAAGAATAAGGGTTACAAGGCCACAAAATCAACATACATGTGGGAATCAAAACAATCTACGGGTTTTAAACACAACTTCAAACTAAAACCGTGATGAAGAAAGTTACAAGCAAAAGATCAAAAACTTTTCAACATCAACTTCCAAGATCAAAGCACAAAAATAACATGCAAGGCACTTAGATCTCAAGATCACCCCAAAACAATTACATGCATTATGGAAATTAAATCAAAGTCCCAAAATAAAGTCCTTTACAACCCGAAATCAATTAACTAAAACTCCATCTACCTTAATCCCTAACTTAATCTTCAAATCTCCTCTTCTCTTCTTCTTAATGGTTGCCTCGGTCTCACTCTCTTCTAGGGTTGGGGTAGTTTCCTGCTTGATCTTTGATGATTAAGATGGTGGAGGAAGGAATTAGAGAAGCTTGGGTTAAGAACTTTGAGGGCTTCACTCCTCTCTTCCTCACGGTTTCACTCTCTTTTCTCTAAGTCTTCAAGAGCTTAATGATGCTCTTGAAGGAAAGTGTGTTTGTGTTGATGTCTGGGTGTGGAAAGGAGATGAACGGAGGGAAGGAGATATAACTAAAGGCATCCCACATACACACACGGTTTTGAGGTCAAGAACAAGGGATGGGATTTTTTTCCTATTTTGGCCTTGGTTCAATGTGGAAGTTTAGGGGCAAATTGGCCCAAGCATATTGTTGCATGGCTTGGTTCAAGCCGTGGGAGACATGGAGGAAGGAAAGTCTTCCTTAGGTGTATGACTCACCTTTCCTAGGCTCCATGAGTCACCCACTCTACTTCTCCTCCCATTTTCTATTTTGAATTTCATTTGCTTAAGGCTTAAGGGATGGCTTCTATTTGGTTTCCCATCCTCCCACACGGCCTTACCACACATATACACATGCATTCTTAATTTTAATTTCATCAACACACATCATGCATCTACTTAACATATACATAAGCATACACAATTATCATCTTTAGTGCATCACACCCATACGACATACACATGTATCATACATGTAAATTCACACATTCATGCATCACCATCACTTATGCACATATATATTCACATACATACATTCATGCATCATATTTTACTTATATGTACATTCATGTTTCTTTAGTTAATCATGGTGCTAATCCTAAACATACACACCAAGTCGTACACACACAAAATTTTCAAAATAAATCACAATTTTTATAAAATCATGAAGTATATAATCTTTCCCAAAGTCAAATTTCTAAATGTTGACCATTGCCCCAAAACCATTTCCTTAAAAATATTGTTTCTTATCTTGAAAACGTGAATTTTAGAAAATCATTTAGGAAAATATTTCTTTCAAAACACTTTTTTCAAAAATAAATCTCTTTAGTGTTTTAATTTAATATGAGGAATTTACGGGGTGTTACAGTACCTGCAAAATATAGCAAGAAGGGTAGCATTACACAGAACTTAAAAAGATAAATTCTACAAGAAACATAGCAATAAACTAAGCCTACCTTATTATTGATATCAGTTACTCATAAATATCCATATAAATATATTTTCCTGTAGATCTTCTCTTATTCTCACATTCTTTTAATTTTTAATTCTCTAACAGTTCTAGCATTTCAATACACTTTTTGGCCCGCTAATCATCTCTTCCAATTCTTAATTCTCTATTCAATTTACCTCATTCATTTATTTATTTATTTCCTTTCTTAGTTTTCTGATTAATTCTACATTCTCTTTTCTTTTCTTTTTCTTCTTCTCTTACTTTATCTTTTGGCCACAGGGTCATCACAACCAACCTGCGCCATTTACCATTTATCTTTATTAGGCCCCAGGGTCATCACAACCAACCTGTGTCATTTACCATTTATTATTATTAGGCCACAGGGTCATCACAACCAACATGTGCCATTTACCATTTATTATTATTAGGCCCCAGGGTCATCACAACCAACCTGCGCCGTTTATCTTTAATTCTCTTTCTCTTTATTAACTCTTCTTAGTCTTTTTCTCTTTACTTTTAGTTCCTTAATTCTCTTTAATTCTTCTAATTTCTTAACTCGTCCTTAATCTCTATTATTTATTTATTGTACTCAATCCTTTGCTTAGCGACTTATTATCATTTTCTTGCCATCTTATACTTAAGTACTTTTGGTTACTAATTATTTTCATACCGGACTAACTCTACTCGTCCTGGCCACATACCTTATATTCTAATTCTAATTACTAGTTCTTGGTTATTTTCTTCATTTCCTCTGTCTCACAGAATTACTTAACTTATTATCACTATTTTATTTTACCATTCTAAATTAACTACCATATTACCTTAACTCAGTTTCCATAACTTATTACAACCTTTTATTTAACTTCCCTAATAATGTACTCTCTCTTCGTTTTATTATCTTTTCACTAATCTCTTTTACCGGTCTCCTATTTTCCATTACATCTAATTCATTATTTTATTCCTATTTCCCTATTCGGCTCCGCACGTATTCATTATTCCACATTCTAACCCCTCTTTTATCCCATTTAAATCTTCACTTACTATTTTACTTATTATCTTTTAGTTTATTAGTTCTACTCTTCATGTCTATTACGTTTACCCTTTATTCTTTTACTCCCAAGTTTAGTTGGTTTTTCCTTAACTTCTCCCTTGTGTTATAGTGTATACTTTTCTACATTTCCGTTCAATATTAACCAATTTAATATCCTAAATACGCTCATTCGTTCCGGACCTTGTCCTACATGTACATATTCTATTACCTAAGGTGTGGTTGAGGAAACCGCAATTGGTGGTTGGAGAGACAAAGGAACCCTAGGAATACACCTAGAAGGGGGGGTTGAATAGGTGTACAAGATATCTTGAAAGATTTTCAAATGAAACAAATCTAAACAATCAAAACAAATGATTTTTGCAAATTCTACAGCACTTAATCGATTAACCTGCAATTTACTCGAGTAGTACTCGATTAAACTTGAACTTAATCGATTAAATATGACAGAAAACAGAAAAATCAATTTTTCATTCGAATACGAAAATCAATCAATTCACATGCAAGATCAGAGATTCAGCGGAAATGATTAACACCTATATTCTTATTGATTAACCTAGTTATGAAAATGATTTTCCCTTTATCAATTTGAACAATCAAAGATTCAATTCAATCAATTATGAAAAACAATCTTTCTAGGTTTTCAACCAAGAACGCAATCAAATGACTTGAATATAAAGAGTAAGGGTTTAGAGATACGACACAGTGATTTATCCTGGTTCACTTTCATCCACTTGAAAGCTACATCCAGTCCCCTCTTCAACCAAGAGAGATTCTTCACTATGAGGAATTAGAGTTCTCAAATTACAAGTGATTGCCTCACAAGACTCCCTTCTTGCTAGCTTACAAGAGATAACCGACACCCTTGCCTTGTAATCCTATTGATCTTCTCTCTAATCTAACCTCTACCCCTTGTTGATAATCGACACAACAAGTCTTCAATTGCTTGATGATAAACCACACACCAAGGCTTCACTTGCTTGATTCACAACCAAGACTTCTTCTTCTTCTTCAATAAGAATGCACTTGCTTGATGATAAAATCGACACACCAAGACTTCTTGTTTGTTGTAGTGGCTTGCCTTCTTGCAAAGATTACAACACAATAGAAAACACAAAACAATCCTATGAATCTCAATCAAGAGTTATGACAATTCACCATAAGAGATTCAAAGGTTCTTGATCAAAGAATATGAAAATATGAGAACTTTGATCTTTAGAAAATGAGAGAGAATAGAGTGGCTTGATTCTTTGTAAAACTTGTATGAAATGATTCTAATAGATCACAAATAATAGGAAAAGGTTTATATAGAATACCCAAAAGTTGTAGCACTTGAAAACTGATTTTGAGAAGTGAAAAACGTATTTTAAAAAATCAGTTCAGCAGTACTTAATCGATTAAGCAAGTCGTGTACTCGAGTAGTACTCGATTAAGTTAATCACTTAATCGATTAAGTTGGTACTGCACATGTTCAAAACTTGTTTTCTCAAAAATCCAACCTTTCCTTTAAAACCTTTAAGCCACCTATTGATTCTAGGTTAAGTGAAAACTCAAATTATGATTAAATCATGAATTATGAATGAGATTCACTACCCTCTATAATAATCTACCCAAATAAAAAAACCTATGAAGCTTGAGAGGCAAAAGATAAAAGAAATACAAATACACTCAAACTTAGGTCTTCATGAGCTTGCTTTCTCTCTTCTTCATTTGATGTTTGTTGTTGCTTGTTGAGCTTGAAACTTGATCAACACATGTAGCTTGTTCAAAAACACTTTGTCATTATCAAAACATTCATCATGTTCATCATGGAACTAACAATCTCCCCCTTTTTGAAAATGACAACCCATGTTTTGAAATCGCTTGAAGTTGTTGATGCTTGAAACATTTGATCACTTGAGAAGACTCTTTCTCCCCCTCAATCAATGCTTTAACACTTGAATCCAATTGAGATAGAAGCTTGATTCTCCCCCTATCTTAAACAACTTAGCTCAACCTACATAAAAACAACAAAACAACCTTTCTCCAAATATAATATCATATTTCTCCCATGTTTTAAAAACATACCATTTCTCCCCATTTGAGAAACATTTCATTCAATTCAAAACATAATATTTCTCCCCCTTTGGCATTATCAAAAAGTAATATATACCAATTGAAATATAACATCTAAGCCAAGGTAAGAAATCAATGATCATTTCTTCACAACATTGATACCAATTGAACAAATACAATAGAGCTTTACTTTGAAATGTGATATCAATTGGTAAGAGAATATAACAATGAAATATAATACCAATTGAGAACTAAAAAGATCATAATATCACTTAACAAAGAAGATATCAATTGTAAAGAAGAATCAATAATCACAAAAGCATGATAATCAACTAATAATCTCTCAATGATACAAATTGAATTAACTAAACATTTAGAAAAGTAATATCAATTGAGAAGATACCAATTGAGATAATATATCAATATCAAATATTACCACTTTGTAGGACATTCACTTGAGATGCAAGTGTGATACCAATTGAAGATGTGAATATAGACATTCATAGTTGAGACCAATTGAGAACATGTGTCATTCATTTGCATCTTCAATCAAACCTACAAAACAATCATGCTTTGCTTTTTGGTATCCAAATGGTTTTGGATCCATTTTTGTTAGTGTAGGGACTTTCACCCTTTTTCATCCAAACAAAATTTCCTTTAGGTATACCATGCACTTTAACATAACACACATTTGAAGTATGTCCATGAGTACCACAATAGAAACATGTTGGAGGATTTGAAAAATCAACTTTAGAAAAATCAACAACATTTCTATGAAATTTACTCTTAGCATTAGTATAACCCAAACCAAACTTGTTTGAATTTTCTCTTTGAAAATTTAACAATGTGCGCAATCTAATATCACAAATGGTGAAACTTGCAAGCTTATTTTTCAAAATAGCATTTTCATCCTTGAGCAACTTGCAATTCTCACAATCAACCACAATATTCAATCTACTAGCACAATCACAAGAAGAACTAGCATATATAAGTTCAAGAGTTTCATTTTCAAGATTAAGCTCATCAACTTGTTTTTAAAGTTCTAAAATCTCTTTTTGATGTTTCAAAATGAGCTTCTTTCTTTCAATGTTTTTCAAAGCTAGTTTTTCAAGTTGTTCATACATTTCTTCATAAGCATTATGTAACAATTCATATTTAGAAGAAATTTCGGATTTAGATTCACTTACATTGCTATCCTCGCTTTGATAACTTGATTCATCATTTGAACTTTGTTCTTCATCATCTACTAGAGTTATCAAGTTGAGACAAGCAACTTCTTCATCATCCGAAGAACTATTTGATGTGCTTTTCTTGTTATCTTCATCACTATCCCAAACTATGTATGCTCTTTTAGATTTAGAATTTTTCTTGTCTTTCTCCTTCTTCTTGAGATACCTAGAGCATGAATACTTGAGATGACCGGGTTTTCCACATTCATGGCAAACTACACCTTCTTTTGATGTCTTGGTCTTGTAGTGTGGGGAATCCTTCTCTTTACTTTTGTCCTTGTTCAACCTTCCTTTTCTCCTTAGAAACTTGTCAAACTCTTTTAACAAAAGTTTCATGTCTTTTTCATCAACATCGGAATCGGAATCTTCACTATCATCATCATCGGAACTATCTTTCTTTTTATATGCACTTTTGACTCTAAGAGCAAGTCCTTTCCTTGATTTGTTCTTATCCGACTCTTCATTGATACTTAATCGTCCAAGCTCCATTTCATGTTCTTGAAGCTTTCCGAAAAGTGTTGCTAGATCCATAGCATCCAAATTTTTAGATTCAACAATAGCCGTTACTTTTGGTTGCCAATTCCTGTCTAAACATCTCAACACTTTGTTAGAAAGTTCACCTTGAAGAAAAGTTTTACCAAGAGCAAGTAAATGATTTATAATGTGAGTAAAACGCTTTTGCATATCATTTATAGATTCATTTGGAAGCATAGTAAATAACTCATATTCACGCATTAAAGCATTCAATCTAGCTCTCCTAACCTCACTAGTTCCTTCATGAGTCACTTGTAAAGTGTCCCACATTTCTTTAGCACTAGAACATTGAGAAACTCTAAAGAACTCGTCATAGGACAAGGCGGAGGTGATGATATTCTTAGCCTTATAGTCATATTGTACTTTCTTTCTATCATCATCCTTCCACTTATCCTCGGGGATCAATTGTTCTACACCTTCAACTAAACTAGAGGGGATATGAGGACCTTTTTCAACTACTTTCCAAATTTCACTATCTATGGCTTGGATAAAGATTTTCATTCTAACTTTCCAATATGCATAGCCTTCTCCGGCAAACAATGGAGGACGACTTATTGAAGCACCTTCACCACCAAAGGGATTCATGGAACCCATTGCGATTTTCTTAAAGGATCTTTACGAAAAAGCTCTTATGCTCGTGTCTTTCGACCGAGCTCTGATACCAATTGAGGAAACCGCAATTGGTGGTTGGAGAGACAAAGGAACCCTAGGAATACACCTAGAAGGGGGGGTTGAATAGGTGTACAAGATACCTTGAAAGATTTTCGAATGAAACAAATCTAAACAATCAAAACAAATGATTTTTGCAAATTCTACAGCACTTAATCGATTAACCTGCAATTTACTCGAGTAGTACTCGATTAAACTTGAACTTAATCGATTAAATATGACAGAAAACAGAAAAATCAATTTTTCATTCGAATACGAAAATCAATCAATTCACATGCAAGATCAGAGATTCAGCGGAAATGATTAACACCTATATTCTTATTGATTAACCTAGTTATGAAAATGATTTTCCCTTTATCAATTTGAACAATCAAAGATTCAATTCAATCAATTATGAAAAACAATCTTTCTAGGTTTTCAACCAAGAACGCAATCAAATGACTTGAATATAAAGAGTAAGGGTTTAGAGATACGACACAGTGATTTATCCTGGTTCACTTTCATCCACTTGAAAGCTACATCCAGTCCCCTCTTCAACCAAGAGAGATTCTTCACTATGAGGAATTAGAGTTCTCAAATTACAAGTGATTGCCTCACAAGACTCCCTTCTTGCTAGCTTACAAGAGATAACCGACACCCTTGCCTTGTAATCCTATTGATCTTCTCTCTAATCTAACCTCTACCCCTTGTTGATAATCGACACAACAAGTCTTCAATTGCTTGATGATAAACCACACACCAAGGCTTCACTTGCTTGATTCACAACCAAGACTTCTTCTTCTTCTTCAATAAGAATGCACTTGCTTGATGATAAAATCGACACACCAAGACTTCTTGTTTGTTGTAGTGGCTTGCCTTCTTGCAAAGATTACAACACAATAGAAAACACAAAACAATCCTATGAATCTCAATCAAGAGTTATGACAATTCACCATAAGAGATTCAAAGGTTCTTGATCAAAGAATATGAAAATATGAGAACTTTGATCTTTAGAAAATGAGAGAGAATAGAGTGGCTTGATTCTTTGTAAAACTTGTATGAAATGATTCTAATAGATCACAAATAATAGGAAAAGGTTTATATAGAATACCCAAAAGTTGTAGCACTTGAAAACTAATTTTGAGAAGTGAAAAACGTATTTTAAAAAATCAGTTCAGCAGTACTTAATCGATTAAGCAAGTCGTGTACTCGAGTAGTACTCGATTAAGTTAATCACTTAATCGATTAAGTTGGTACTGCACATGTTCAAAACTTGTTTTCTCAAAAATCCAACCTTTCCTTTAAAACCTTTAAGCCACCTATTGATTCTAGGTTAAGTGAAAACTCAAATTATGATTAAATCATGACTTATGAATGAGATTCACTACCCTCTATAATAATCTACCCAAATAAAAAAACCTATGAAGCTTGAGAGGCAAAAGATAAAAGAAATACAAATACACTCAAACTTAGGTCTTCATGAGCTTGCTTTCTCTCTTCTTCATTTGATGTTTGTTGTTGCTTGTTGAGCTTGAAACTTGATCAACACATGTAGCTTGTTCAAAAACACTTTGTCATTATCAAAACATTCATCATGTTCATCATGGAACTAACAGTGGTTTCCATTAATAATTCTAAATACTCATTTCTGTCAGCGGGGACTACCCTTAGGTTCATTAACATATTACCATATTCTTAGTCATCACTATGGCATCCTAGAATTTACTTCTCAAGTAAAGGTAACACAACCCTTCTTACCTCGGGCTTTCTTTTAAAAAGAACCTGGGTTGTGGCTCGGCGACGATGACGGCGTCGGTGTTGCTCCTCGTTAGCAAGAACGATCACGGCTGGGTCCAGGCAAAAGCTTCAAGCCTTGGGGTTCCCAACACAAGCCCGGTGTGATCACGGTCGATAACGACGCCGGTGAGATCCGAGGAGAGAGAGATTGAGAAATGGTTCGGGAGGGAGAGAGAGAAAGCAAGGCCAAAGGGGAGAGAAGGAAAGGGGTTTTTGATGTTGGATGTGAGCTGGGTCGGGGCGGCGGCGGTGGCTCGTGTGGTGACGGATCCGCCGGAGGAAAGAGGACGAGAGGGAGAAAGAGAGCAAGGAGAGAGAAAGGTTAGGAGAGAGGAGAGAGGGAGGGGTGTGCCTTGAGGGAGGAAGAGGGCCACACGGGTGGCGGTCTTGGGCGGCTCCGGTGGTGGTTCGTGGTGGGGGGGGGGGGGGTTGAGGAGGAGAAAGAAATGGGTTTGGGGTGAAATGGGGTTGATCCCCTGATATATTTTTTTCACTGTCAGCACGAAATACTCGAGTATTCCTCGGAATACTCGAGTATTTTACCCAGTTCCCCATTAATTCATTTTTCTATTTTCCTTTTATTTTCTTCCTGCTTCAAATTGACATAACTTTTCGTTAACCGTCGGATCTTGATCAAATTTGAAAGCAAGCTTCCTAAAATCATTATCTTCATATCCAACGGTGGAATTCATGTTTAGAGATGTAAATCTTTTATTTTGAATTTCCTAATATAGCGTATTTAAAACACTGAAAACACCAATTTTAACACTCGTTTGGTCTTCTTTAAATTCGCTTTTCGATGCAATGCTCCTTGACTCCTTTATGGCACTCAAAGAATTCATAATCCATCATTTTAAATCCCTTTTAGGATAATCCTTACTTCCAAATCTTACTATTATTCTAATTATTATTTGAATTAAAATTCGGGATGTTACATTTCTCCCCCACTTATTAGAATTTCGTCACCGAAATTTCGTTCGGTTCCTTAAATGGAGAATCATCCCATTGGTAAACTCATGACTACGGTATTCACTTCCCTTCGGTTTTTATTTCCCGCCCCAGGTGTGGTTAGGGTCATACCTATTTCAATGCTTGTCTTCTACTATTACGTATTCTCTCTATCTGGACAGGATCGTCAGTTTTCTTATTATTAAAGTTCCATCTTCCATTCCTTGGATTGAAATCCTCCCCCACTTGGCATCGACATACTTGGTTATATCCATGCTTGGGGGTATGCTCATTCGTTATCCAGAATCGAGTACATAGGTTCCCGACCGGTGTCCAAGGTTGGAAAGGGGCACATGGGTGGCTATCTATCGGTAGGCGTAGAACTATGCCGGGTTCTTACGGCTTGGCGAACTCTCATATACACATCTGAGATGTTTGAAACTTGATGAGAGTGAAGATGTGTAGTGTCCCGGTATTGATGGAACACCACGATGTGTGTTTGGGGTTGTTGCAGCTGACGAGGGTGACCCCGGTCCTACGTACCCTCAATGATAAGGGGATCAAGCCACACGTATTTCTAGAGAGTAGGGATGAGAGAACATACCTTAGCCCCTATAGCATGGCGATACTTATAGGGGAAGTTGTGTTGTGGTGCCTTATGGGCCTGTTCGGCCCAGTAAGGCTGACGTGGCTCTTTGAGGATAAGAAGGATGAGTTATTCACCCTTATCCTGTACTAGAGAGCTCATGCTCATCATGTAGCGGTAGGATTTATTATTGGTTAACCCTACAAGCCCCCCAAGATCGTATAGGCTCTAAGAGCCTGTGCTGAGCTTTTGAGAGTTGGTGGTGACATAAAATATTGTTTGCGGCTGAGAACTTTTTATTCGGAGGAGTGTCGTGGATGGTTGATTAGGACGTATAAGACTGTTCGCAGTCAAGGCCCTTAGTCGTGTATCGTCATGTACCGAGTTCAAAGTCGAATTGGACTATTGTTTTTAAAGTCACGATGCTTTTAAGGAGACATCCTTTTATGCGCTTGCCATGGTGAAAGCCGAAAGGCTTGTGCCAAGGTATGCTGGCACGACTCAAACTGTTATTTGAGTTCGAGGTGTGCCAAGATTATCACCAATTGGATCGTAACGTTTACGAGGGATTGCTATCGGAATGACAACCTTAGCCGAGGTGTATTCCTCGATCCGCGATGTATTTGGCCAGATATGAGCCGAGAGGCTTTGAGCCGAGAGGCTAGGCCAAGTTATCGGGTCGCAATCCTCGTTTTCACTTGTAGCCTCACCGATCTGGCCGGCTAACCGAGATCGTGGGCAAGTGCGTAAGAACATGATCCGAAGTGGGTGAGTTTAACATATGTCCTTAATAAGGAAGGTCAATTTGTTGCCTCATGGGACGTGGTGGTCCTCTTTGGCACGACATTTGATCTCGAGTAACTTATGCATCATATAATACCAGTATCAAGGTCGGCCAATGTCAGCTATGTATATGCCTCATCACATACTAGTCCCCTACTCGGTAAAGCCTGAAAAGGCTTGTGTCGAGTTCATAAGGTCTGTGAAACGCTCGGGACCAAAGTGGGCGAAGAAAGGTTAGAGTATCAAGATCAACTCTGTACACCCTCCTTTACCTGAAAAAGGAGATCGAGAAAGCTCGTAGAAGATTGTGCCGGGTATATAAGAATTGTGAGACATTTATTGTTTTTGTTCGAGGAACCCTCCGACCCGGTATAGGTCCGAAAGCTCGGTGAGATGTTCTAAAGATGTGGTGCGAAGGCACCCAAATATTGTCGGAGCATCTGCTGCTCAGGGCTTTACAGTTCTTCTCGGATTATTTTGTAGAGTCGGAGTCCGTTCCTTCCCCGAAGCAGCGAACATCATGTTCGAGAATAGCCACTCGACCCGAAGAGTTGGAGGCTCGAATTACTTTCAAGACTCAGAGTCCATTCTATCCGCCGAGCAGTAAGCTTCATGGCCGAATAAGGTCACTCGAGTGGAAGTCATCGAAAGTTTATCGAGCTGATGAAGCGGCCGAGGATGCCGAGAAGGGAAAGAATGAAACCGAGGAGGCAAGAACAGGTAGAGAAGCCAAGGACAACCATTTCCCTTGTCGGAACTGTTTTGTCAACTTCAATTGTTGAACCCCTCTTGAATCCGAGTAATTAGGGCGAAGGCAAGCTGATAGATCATCATAATAACAAAGCTGAAGCAAACTTTTACTCCATTGCATAACCAACCCCTTTACTCGATAAAGCCTGAAGAGGCTTGTGCTGAGTTAAGAAGTCCTTTAAGGTGTGAGTTGTTTTCCGCCAATTAGATCGTGTTCATCCAAGCCTCATTGAGAGACTTTCGGATTCAGATCTGTGTAGGCGAACGCTGAGTGAAGGTTGAATATTTGCGAGTTGTGGGTGTGGAATCAGCATTGTGTGGTTCCTCGGAGATGCTGGGATCCGAATTAGATCACTGGGTGTTGGCACTGCGGACCGTTCTACCATATAGGTAAGGTCGCGATGGTGCGCAAACCAAGGAAAAAATGATCGGCAACCGGTGTGAAGGACTTGAATTAAGTTGGGTCGTCATACTTGGACTCGAATTAACATAGGTCATCATGCTCGTCAGATCTGATCGTTATGTTTGTACCTTTTTATGATGTATAAAAACAACGATTAGAATATCAAGTAATAGATGATATGTAATAACATTAATTAGCGAAGTATGAATTAATTCACTGTTAATTACGATTATTATCTAAGATAACACATGTCATGTGGTAAGTGATTCAATAGTAACACATGTCATGTGGCAAGTGATTCAATAGTAATGAATATGACAATTAAACCATGAAATTGAAATAATATTAATGGGGTAATGAGAAAGATCTTTCCCTGTCAGTCTTCGTGTTTAGACTATTTCTGAATGTTGATATGCCCGGCACCCTCTTGGCAGTGAGGCATTTCCTCTTTTATTGTTGGAATGGGCGGTTGCCTAGTATTCTTCATCCACTTCCTACCAAAAACCCTGTAAGTCGTTATGGACAAGTCATTGTGTAGCACTTGTGTGAGCAAGGCCGGGATCCCGAGGAGGGATCTTGACAACGATCGTCTTTTGGCTCTAAGTGACCGTGAGAGGCAAGGGTGTCGTGGCAGAGGGTACGAGGATGTTGTAGGCTTTGGTTGTGTTATTTGAAGCGGGAATCCGAGTAGTGACGTTGAGGTCATAATCAATGATAAATTGAAATGGTCACAGTAAGCATGTGTAATAGAGGAGACAACCATGTCTTCGTGAGATTTTGCCGAACCCTGTTGAAGGCGCTGTAATATTAGATGCCCATCGTGACTGAGTAGTCTGGCACCGATTAATTTGAGGATATCTTTGGCGGTCGGAAGCTCGAAATGGGCCTTTTAGAGAAATGGGCCATCATAATCGTACCTCGCATGTGTAAAGAAAATTAATAATTGGTAATCGTCGTTATCTAACAATTTATAACAATTAAATAACGATAATAACAACTATTCGCAAAGATACGATGTATAATATCGGTATAAAAGTAGTATGATTTAATAATATCACACGTAATAAACATAGTAATGACAATTATCGAGGTTAATACCCTCGTAAATCATAGAAGCTTGTCTACGAAAAGAAGCATGATTATAAATATATCACGCGTTATAAAAATAATAATAATGATGTTAATAATCGTAAAAAATAGATAATGACATTTATTGTGAAGAATATTTTGCATCATGTCTTGTATCTTAAAATAAAGAAAGATAAAATGATCATATACTATCAAATAATAAGAAGCATATTATGAAAATAATTAGCAAAAATATTTAATTTTAATTCTTCAGATAATTACCAAGAGCATATCAAGATATTCATTTAAATTAATCGTAATTACGTTGAACAATAGCAGGTAGTCAAATAGTAGCATCATGATATGAATGATGATTGTTAGTTCCATGATGAACATGATGAATGTTTTGATAATGACAAAGTGTTTTTGAACAAGCTACAAGTGTTGATCAAGTTTCAAGCTCAACAAGCAACAACAAACATCAAATGAAGAAGAGAGAAAGCAAGCTCATGAAGACCTAAGTTTGAGTGTATTTGTATTTCTTTTATCTTTTGCCTCTCAAGCTTCATAGGTTTTTTATTTGGGTAGATTATTATAGAGGGTAGTGAATCTCATTCATAAGTCATGATTAAATCATAATTTGAGTTTTCACTTAACCTAGAATCAATAGGTGGCTTAAAGGTTTTAAAGGAAAGGTTGGATTTTGAGAAAACAAGTTTTGAACATGTACAGTACCAACTTAATCGATTAAGTGATAACTTAATCGAGTACTACTCGAGTACACGACTTGCTTAATCGATTAAGTACTGCTGAACTGATTTTTAAAATACGTTTTTCACTTCTCAAAATCAGTTTTCAAGTGCTACAACTTTTGGGTATTATATATAAACCTTTTCCTATTATTTGTGATTAGTTAGAATCATTTTCATACAAGTTTTACAAAGAATCAAGCCACTCTATTCTCTCTCATTTTCTAAAGATCAAAGCTTTTCTATTTTCATATTCTTTGATCAAGAACCTTTGAATCTCTTATGGTGAATTGTCATAACTCTTGATTGAGATTCATAGGATTGTTTTGTGTTTTCTATTGTGTTGTAATCTTTGCAAGAAGGCAAGCCACTACAACAAACAAGAAGTCTTGGTGTGTCGATTTTATCATCAAGCAAGTGCATTCTTATTGAAGAAGAAGAAGAAGTCTTGGTTGTGAATCAAGCAAGTGAAGCCTTGGTGTGTGGTTTATCATCAAGCAATTGAAGACTTGTTGTGTCGATTATCAACAAGGGGTAGAGGTTAGATTAGAGAGAAGATCAATAGGATTACAAGGCAAGGGTGTCGGTTATCTCTTGTAAGCTAGCAAGAAGGGAGTCTTGTGAGGCAATCACTTGTAATTTGAGAACTCTAATTCCTCATAGTGAAGAATCTCTCTTGGTTGAAGAGGGGACTGGATGTAGCTTTCAAGTGGATGAAAGTGAACCAGGATAAATCACTGTGTCGTATCTCTAAACCCTTACTCTTTATATTCAAGTCATTTGATTGCGTTCTTGGTTGAAAACCTAGAAAGATTGATTTTCATAATTGATTGAATTGAATCTTTAATTGTTCAAATTGATAAAGGGAAAATCATTTTCATAACTAGGTTAATCAATAAGAATATAGGTGTTAATCATTTCCGCTGAATCTCTGATCTTGCATGTGAATTGATTGATTTTCGTATTCGAATGAAAATTGATTTTTCTGTTTTCTGTCATATTTAATCGATTAAGTTCAAGCTTAATCGAGTACTACTCGAGTACACGACTTGCTTAATCGATTAAGTGCTGTAGAATTTGTAAAAAATCATTTGTTTTGATTGTTTCAATTTGTTTCGTTCGAAAATCTTTCAAGGTAGCTTCAACACCTATTCAACCCCCCCTTCTAGGTGTATTCCTAGGGTTCCTAAGTCTCTCCAACCACCAATTGCGATTTCCTCAATTGGTATCAGAGCTCGGTCGAAAGACACGAGCATAAGAGCTTTTTCGTAAAGATCCTTTAAGAAAATCGCAATGGGTTCCATGAATTCCTTTGGTGGTGAAGGTGCTTCAATAAGTCGTCCTCCATTATTTACCGGAGAAGGCTATGCATATTGGAAAGTTAGAATGAAAATCTTTATCCAAGCCATAGATAGTGAAATTTGGAAAGTAGTTGAAAAAGGTCCTCATATCCCCTCTAGTTTAGTTGAAGGTGTAGAACAATTGATCCCCGAGGATAAGTGGAAAGATGATGATAGAAAGAAAGTACAATATGATTATAAAGCAAAAAATATCATCACATCTGCTTTATCCTATGACGAGTTCTTTAGAGTTTCTCAATGTTCTAGTGCTAAGGAAATGTGGGACACTTTACAAGTGACTCATGAAGGAACTAGTGAGGTTAGGAGAGCTAGATTGAATGCTTTAATGCGTGATTATGAATTGTTTCATATGCTTCCAAATGAATCTATAAATGATATGCAAAAGCGTTTTACTCACATTATAAATCATTTACTTGCTCTTGGTAAAACTTTTCTTCAAGGTGAACTTTCTAACAAAGTGTTGAGATGTTTAGACAGGAATTGGCAACCAAAAGTAACGGCTATTGTTGAATCTAAGAATTTGGATGCTATGGATCTAGCAACACTTTTCGGAAAGCTTCAAGAACATGAAATGGAGCTTGGACGATTAAGTATCAATGAAGAGTCGGATAAGAACAAATCAAGGAAAGGACTTGCTCTTAGAGTCAAAAGTGCATATAAAAAGAAAGATAGTTCCGATAATGATGATAGTGAAGATTCCGATTCCGATGTTGATGAAAAAGACATGAAACTTTTGTTAAAAGAATTTGACAAGTTTCTAAGGAGAAAAGGAAGGTTGAACAAGGACAAAAGTAAAGAGAAGGATTCTCCACACTACAAGACCAAGACATCAAAAGAAGGTGTAGTTTGCCATGAATGTGGAAAGCCCGGACATCTCAAGTACTCATGCTCTAAGTATCTCAAGAAGAAGGAGAAAGACAAGAAAAATTCTAAATCTAAAAGAGCATACATAGTTTGGGATAGTGATGAAGATAACAAGAAAAGCACATCAAATAGTTCTTCGGATGATGAAGAAGTTGCTTGTCTCAACTTGATAACTCTAGTAGATGATGAAGAACAAAGTTCAAATGATGAATCAAGTTATCAAAGCGAGGATAGCAATGTAAGTGAATCTAAATCCGAAATTTCTTCTAAATATGAATTGTTACATAATGCTTATGAAGAAATGTATGAACAACTTGAAAAACTAGCTTTGAAAAACATTGAAAGAAAGAAGCTCATTTTGAAACATCAAAAAGAGATTTTAGAACTTCAAAAACAAGTTGATGAGCTTAATCTTGAAAATGAAACTCTTGATCTTATATATGCTAGTTCTTCTTGTGATTGTGCTAGTAGATTGAATGTTGTGGTTGATTGTGAGAATTGCAAGTTGCTCAAGGATGAAAATGCTATTTTGAAAAATAAGCTTGCAAGTTTCACCATTTGTGATATTAGATTGCGCACATTGTTAAATTTTCAAAGAGAAAATTCAAACAAGTTTGGTTTGGGTTATACTAATGCTAAGAGTAAATCTCATAGAAATGTTGTTGATTTTTCTAAAGTTGATTTTTCAAATCCTCCAACATGTTTCTATTGTGGTACTCATGGACATACTTCAAATGTGTGTTATGTTAAAGTGCATGGTATACCTAAAGGAAATTTTGTTTGGATGAAAAAGGGTGAAAGTCCCTACACTAACAAAAATGGATCCAAAACCATTTGGATACCAAAAAGCAAAGCATGATTGTTTTGTAGGTTTGATTGAAGATGCAAATGAATGACACATGTTCTCAATTGGTCTCAACTATGAATGTCTATATTCACATCTTCAATTGGTATCACACTTGCATCTCAAGTGAATGTCCTACAAAGTGGTAATATTTGATATTGATATATTATCTTAATTGGTATCTTCTCAATTGATATTACTTTTCTAAATGTTTAGTTAATTCAATTTGTATCATTGAGAGATTATTAGTTGATTATCATGTTTTTGGTGATTATTGATATTTCTTTACATTGATATCTTCTTTGTTAAGTGATATTATGATCTTTTTAGTTTTCAATTGGTATTATATTTCATTGTTATATTCTCTTACTAATTGATATCACATTTCAAAGTAAAGCTCTATTGTATTTGTTCAATTGGTATCAATGAAAAAGAAATGATCATTGATTTCTTACCTTGGCTTAAATGTTATATTTCAATTGGTATATATTACTTTTTGATAATGCCAAAGGGGGAGAAATATGATGTTTTGAATTAAATGAAATGTTTCTCAAATGGGGAGAAATGGTATGTTTTCAAAACATGGGAGAAATATGATATTATATTTGGAGAAAGGTTGTTTTGTTGTTTTTATGTAGGTTGAGCTAAGTTGTTTAAGATAGGGGGAGAATCAAGCTTCTATCTCAATTGGATTCAAGTGTTATAGCATTGATTGAGAGGGAGAAAGAGTCTTCTCAAGTGATCAAATGTTTCAAGCATCAACAACTTCAAATGATTTCAAAACATGGATTGTCATTTTCAAAAAGGGGGAGATTGTTAGTTCCATGATGAACATGATGAATGTTTTGATAATGACAAAGTGTTTTTGAACAAGCTACAAGTGTTGATCAAGTTTCAAGCTCAACAAGCAACAACAAACATCAAATGAAGAAGAGAGAAAGCAAGCTCATGAAGACCTAAGTTTGAGTGTATTTGTATTTCTTTTATCTTTTGCCTCTCAAGCTTCATAGGTTTTTTATTTGGGTAGATTATTATAGAGGGTAGTGAATCTCATTCATAAGTCATGATTAAATCATAATTTGAGTTTTCACTTAACCTAGAATCAATAGGTGGCTTAAAGGTTTTAATGGAAAGGTTGGATTTTGAGAAAACAAGTTTTGAACATGTACAGTACCAACTTAATCGATTAAGTGATAACTTAATCGAGTACTACTCGAGTACACGACTTGCTTAATCGATTAAGTACTGCTGAACTGATTTTTAAAATACGTTTTTCACTTCTCAAAATCAGTTTTCAAGTGCTACAACTTTTGGGTATTATATATAAACCTTTTCCTATTATTTGTGATTAGTTAGAATCATTTTCATACAAGTTTTACAAAGAATCAAGCCACTCTATTCTCTCTCATTTTCTAAAGATCAAAGCTTTTCTATTTTCATATTCTTTGATCAAGAACCTTTGAATCTCTTATGGTGAATTGTCATAACTCTTGATTGAGATTCATAGGATTGTTTTGTGTTTTCTATTGTGTTGTAATGTTTGCAAGAAGGCAAGCCACTACAACAAACAAGAAGTCTTGGTGTGTCGATTTTATCATCAAGCAAGTGCATTCTTATTGAAGAAGAAGAAGAAGTCTTGGTTGTGAATCAAGCAAGTGAAGCCTTGGTGTGTGGTTTATCATCAAACAGTTGAAGACTTGTTGTGTCGATTATCAACAAGGGGTAGAGGTTAGATTAGAGAGAAGATCAATAGGATTACAAGGCAAGGGTGTCGGTTATCTCTTGTAAGCTAGCAAGAAGGGAGTCTTGTGAGGCAATCACTTGTAATTTGAGAACTCTAATTCCTCATAGTGAAGAATCTCTCTTGGTTGAAGAGGGGACTGGATGTAGCTTTCAAGTGGATGAAAGTGAACCAGGATAAATCACTGTGTCGTATCTCTAAACCCTTACTCTTTATATTCAAGTCATTTGATTGCGTTCTTGGTTGAAAACCTAGAAAGATTGATTTTCATAATTGATTGAATTGAATCTTTAATTGTTCAAATTGATAAAGGGAAAATCATTTTCATAACTAGGTTAATCAATAAGAATATAGGTGTTAATCATTTCCGCTGAATCTCTGATCTTGCATGTGAATTGATTGATTTTCGTATTCGAATGAAAATTGATTTTTCTGTTTTCTGTCATATTTAATCGATTAAGTTCAAGCTTAATCGAGTACTACTCGAGTACACGACTTGCTTAATCGATTAAGTGCTGTAGAATTTGTAAAAAATCATTTGTTTTGATTGTTTCAATTTGTTTCGTTCGAAAATCTTTCAAGGTAGCTTCAACACCTATTCAACCCCCCCTTCTAGGTGTATTCCTAGGGTTCCTAAGTCTCTCCAACCACCAATTGCGATTTCCTCAATGATATGGCAGTATACATGATAAAAAAAAAACTACTTCCCTGGATTTGAGGCGTGAGTCAGTCTTGTTTTGCTGATGAGGCGGCTCCTTATTTGAAGGTTGAATTTTGTTTGGGCCTGTATCGCTTAAGCCCGTATAATAATTTTTTTTTTAATTTTTTTTGTTTTGGGCCTGTGGAGGCCCTTTTTTTTATTTATTTTTTTTTAGAATTCTTCTGGGCCTGGTTAGACACTTTTTGTGAATTGGGCCCGTTGGCCCGCTCCCCTTTGGAACCCTAGCACAGCAGCAGCTGTTTGCTGCTTCTCCTTCTTCCTAAACGTGGCGGCGGCAACAGGGAAAAGAGGAGTGCTCGCAGATCTCACGCCAGGGAGGGGAGCGACGCTGCAATAGAAGATGGGGTGCCACCGGAGTGGCCGAGAACGGCGGAGATCGTGGCACCGAAGCGCGAGAGGTCTTCAAGCACCGATCTGGACCGAAGTGCGAGAGGTCTTTGCGATGGCGCCACTCGCTGCGCTCTCCACGCTGGTGGCAGCGATGGCGGCGGAGAAGCGAGGGGAAGGGCCGCCACGAAATCGTCGCGGCGTCGCGAGAAGCACCGCAGCAAGGATGCCAGTGTTCGATCGCAGCAGTCGATCGGAGAAGCGTGCAGCAGGGAGGAAGATGGCGCGGTGTGGCGGTTCGGGGCCACCGTGGAAGAGGGGAAAAGCTCATGTCGGGAACGCCACCAGGTGGAGCACCGGTGCCTAGCTTCGTGCAGCACCAGCAATAGTGAGAGCCACGAATTGCACCACCGAACAGAACTTCTGGCCACCAACCGAACCGGAAGCACAACGGAGCCTGGCGGTGGATGCCACTGTACAATTCGAATCGAAGAAGGAAGAACCAGGCTGATGCTGTTTTTTCTTTATTTATTTATTTTTTTTATGTGGGTGGGAATCGAAGTTTATCGTTCCCACAGACGGTGCCAATGTAGTGTCCCGGTATTGATGGAACACCACGATGTGTGTTTGGGGTTGTTGCAGCTGACGAGGGTGACCCCGGTCCTACGTACCCCTAGTGATAAGGGGATCAAGCCACACGTAGTTCTAGAGAGTAGGGATGAGAGAACATACCTTAGCCCCTATAGCATGGCGATACTTATAGGGGAAGTTGTGTTGTGGTGCCTTATGGGCATGTTCGGCCCAGTAGGGCTGACATGGCTCTTAGAGGATAAGAAGGATGAGTTATTCACCCTTATCCTGTACTAGAGAGCTCATGCTCATCCTGTAGCGGTAGGATTTATTATTGGTTAACCCTACAAGATGGAAAGAAGAAACACGAAGCACTCAAGAATGAGTCTCATGGTCTTTGCAAGACGACCCAGGATGTATTGGATACATGTCAAGCAAGAAGAGAATGGAGGTTATCCCCAAAGTGTGCATTTCCAGCAGAGAGTCATCGAAAGATGTACTTTCTATGGGCCTGCAGCTGATTTGATTGGTTTCGATAAAGGTACCTGACGCAGTGGTTAAGACTTGCTTCCTTCGAGGGAATCGTTCGGGAACTTTGATTAGATTCTTAGGCGAGTTTTAAGCTGTCTACTATCTAATTCAATTGGTTGTAAGAGAATGTCTACAAGATTCTCTCAAGTCTCTCTGGGATTCTATACTCTATTACTCTACTCTCTAATGCTACGCAAGGAATTTAGAAGGAATTTTTTTCGGGCTGGTTCTGCTCCGTCTAGGGGGGGTCTACTTTAAAAATTGTTAATTCGATTATTTCGGTTTTAGATGAAATGTGCCAATGACATCGATCACTAATAGGTGCAAAGATCGAGGTGATCAATCCCAATCTCACATCTATTAATGGCAATATCATTGTCAGGTTCGCTGATGTTATCGTCCCCTAGTAGATGTAAGAATCAGAGTGATCAGTTCTAACCTTACCTTCTACTAGTGGCAATACCATCATTGCGTTTGGAGGAACTTTAACTAATGTATTATCAATTATTGATTTCTTCTAAGTTAAATAAACATGTATACTTTATGCAAAAACATCCTAAGTAACCATTGGATACACTATCAATCGCTAAAAGTACCTCGGATAAGTTTATTCCTCGTTCTGCGTGCTCATACGACAGTCTGCAGCATGGTGTCTGGGTTGCCCGCATTGGAAACAAAGACCTTCCTTTCTGCGCTGCTCAAGCATCCAACATATACGAGTATGGGATCCTCCACAACGTGGACATGTTGGCCTGGTCCTTGGAGCGGTCGCACCCTGACTTGCGTTCTCTAGCATTACTGCTCTTGTGTGGGTAACATCATATGGACCTGATCCTTGAGCCAGTTCCTTACCTTTGTTGAGAACTCCTTCATCCTGTATATCCTGGCCTCTTTTCCCGGCAGCTATCCGTTTCAGTCCTCCTTCATAAGTGCTGGCCATATTCACAAGTTGAGTCAAGTCTGCAATGTTCTTGTACTCAAAGACAAGCCTAATCTTAGGACGAAGTCCTGACTCAAACTTTATGCATTTAGCTCGCTCATCCGCATCTCTGTAGCCACTAGAATACCAAATCAAATCTTCGAATTGTGCCGCATATTCGCCAACACTCATGCTCCCTTGCTCCAGATGCAGAAAGGTGATCTCCTTTTCCCTACGAACATCCTCAGGAAAATACATTCCCAGGAAGTGAGCCTTAAACAGATCAAAAGTGATATTCTGATTGGCCGCCTCCAATTCTCTTTGCACTCGCTCCCACCAATACTATGCTTCATCAGTCAACATATACTGTGCTAGCAATACGGTTAGCTCAGCAGGTGGAGCCATGGTGTGTAGGATCTTTTCAATTTCCTTCAGCCAGCGCTGAGCTCCATCAGGGTTATACCCCCCTTCAAACTTGGGTGGTCCGTTCTTTCGGAACCGTGCCAACCAATCAATCGCGACTGGAGCTGGGGGTTGGGGGTTTAGTGCTGCTACTGCTGCTGCTATATTCTGCGCCTGATTTTGTTGCATCTGCGCTAGGTGCTCAGCCTGATTCTGTTGTATCTGAATTAGATTTTCCAGGATAGCAGTCATTCTGTCGTCTTCGACACGTCTCCTAGCCATGATAGCTAAGTCCTAGAGAAGATACAAATTAATACTTTCCTAGTAATTAATTGCATAAGAATCTTATTTGCCTAACCTAGACACTTGACTATACACATTGGTTACTCGCTTGGTGAGTAACCACTGGAGTTGCGAGTCCACACTCCAAAGGCCGAGGAAAAACTGCTCTGATACCAAAATGTAACACCCTCACATTAAATGGTTAAGTTATAGGTTTTAAACAAAATCAGAGTTTGAAAATTCTTTTTAAAACTTAATTTCTTATAAAAGGTTTTACGAAAATTTGGCAGAGTTTCCTCTGTTTTCCGGACTTCCCAAAAATTTCCTTCTTTAAACCTGTCAGTCCAGAAATATTTAAAAACATAAACCACAACAGTTTAATAGTCATAACAGATCCGATCCTAACGCCCGATTGGTATTAGCTTCAGGGCATACGACTATTGCATACTCTAATATTATAAAAATAACTGTCCACTCATAATAATAAATATACAGTCCACGTAGTGGAATGAAAATCCTGCTCGGCCATGTCCTATGTAAGCTCCACTTCAGTACCTGCAAAATATAGCAAGAAGGATAGCATTACACAGAACATAAAAAGATAAATTCTACAAGAAACATAGCAATAAACTAAGCCTACCCTATTATTGATATCAGTTACTCATAAATATCCATATAAATATATTTTCCTCTAGATCTTCTCTTATTCTCACATTCTTTTAATTTTTAATTCTCTAACAGTTCTAGCATTTCAATACACTTTTTGGCCCGCTAATCATCTCTTCCAATTCTTATTTCTCTATTCAATTTACCTCATTCATTTATTTATTTATTTCCTTTCTTAGTTTTCTGATTAATTCTACATTCTCTTTTCTTTTCTTTTTCTTCTTCTCTTACTTTATCTTTTGGCCACAGGGTCATCACAACCAACCTGCGCCGTTTACCATTTATCTTTATTAGGCCCCAGGGTCATCACAACCAACCTGCGCCATTTACCATTTATCTTTATTAGGCCCCAGGGTCATCACAACCAACCTGTGTCATTTACCATTTATTATTATTAGGCCACAGGGTCATCACAACCAACATGTGCCATTTACCATTTATTATTATTAGGCCCCAGGGTCATCACAACCAACCTGTGCCATTTACCATTTATTATTATTAGGCCCCAGGGTCATCACAACCAACCTGCGCCGTTTATCTTTAATTCTCTTTCTCTTTATTAACTCTTCTTAGTCTTTTTCTCTTTACTTTTAGTTCCTTAATTCTCTTTAATTCTTCTAATTTCTTAACTCTTCCTTAATCTCTATTATTTATTTATTGTACTCAATCCTTTTCTTAGCGACTTATTATCATTTTCTTGCCATCTTATACTTAAGTACTTTTCGTTACTAATTATTTTCATACCGGACTAACTCTATTCATCCTGGCCACGTACCTTATATTCTAATTCTAATTACTAGTTCTTGGTTATTTTCTTCATTTCCTCTGTCTCACACAATTACTTAACTTATTATCACTATTTTATTTTACCATTCTAAATTAACTACCATATTACCTTAACTCAGTTTCCATAACTTATTACAACCTTTTATTTAACTTCCCTAATAACGTACTCTCTCTTCGTTTTATTATCTTTTTACTAATCTCTTTTACCGTCTCCTATTTTCCATTACATCTAATTCATTATTTTATTCCTATTTCCCTATTCGGCTCCGCACGTATTCATTATTAAATATTCTAACCCCTCTTTTATCCCATTTAAATCTTCACTTACTATTTTACTTATTATCTTTTAGTTTATTAGTTCTACTCTTCATGTCTATTACGTTTACCCTTTATTCTTTTACTCCCAAGTTTAGTTGGTTTTTCCTTAACTTCTCCCTTGTGTTATAGTGTATACTTTTCTACATTTCCGTTCAATATTAACCAATTTAATATCCTAAATACGCTCATTCGTTCCGGACCTTGTCCTACATGTACATATTCTATTACCTAAGGTGTGGTTTCCATTAATAATTCTAAATACTCATTTATGTCAGCGGGGACTACCCTTAGGTTCATTAACATATTACCCTATTCTTAGTCATCACTATGGCATCCTAGAATTTACTTCTTAAGTAAAGGTAACACAACCCTTCTTACCTCGGGCTTTCTTTTAAAAAGAACCTGGGTTGTGGCTCGGCGACGATGACGGCGTCGGTGTTGCTCCTCGTTAGCAAGAACGATCGCGGCTGGGTCCAGGCAAAAGCTTCAAGCCACGGGGTCCCCAACACAAGCCCGGTGTGATCACGGTCGGTAACGACGCCGGTGAGATCCGAGGAGATGGTTCGGGAGGGAGAGAGATAAAGAAAGGCCAAAGGGGAGAGAAGGAAAGGGGTTTTTGATGTTAGCTGTGAGCTGGGTTGGGGCGGCGGCGGTGGCTCGTGTGGCAACGGATCCGCCGGAGGAAAGAGGAGGAGAGGGAGAAAGAGAGCAAGGAGAGAGAAAGGTTATGAGAGAGGAGAGAGGGAGGGGTGTGCCTTGAGGGAGGAGGAGGGCCACACGGGTGGCGGTCTTGGGCGGCTCCAGTGGTGGTTCGTGGTGGGGGGGTTGAGGAGGAGAAAGAAATGGGTTTGGGGTGAAATGGGGTTGATCCCCGTATATATTTTTTTCACTGTCAGCACGAAATACTCGAGTAATCCTAAGAATACTCGAGTATTTTAGCCAGTTCCCCATTAATTCATTTTTCTATTTTCCTTTTATTTTCTTCCTGCTTCAAATTGACATAACTTCTTCGTTAACCGTCGGATCTTGCTCAAATTTGAAAGCAAGCTTCCTAAAATCATTATCTTCATATCCAACGGTGGAATTAATGTTTAGAGATGTAAATCTTTTATTTTGAATTTCCTAATATAGCGTATTTAAAACACCGAAAATACCAATTTTAACACTCGTTTGGTCTTCTTTAAATTCGCTTTTCAATGCCAATGCTCCTTGACTCCTTTATGGCACTCAAAGAATTCCTAATCCATCATTTTAAATCCCTTTTAGGATAATCCTTACTTCCAAATCTTACTATTATTCTAATTATTATTTGAATTAAAATTCGGGATGTTACAGGGGGAGATGATATGAATTATCATATTATTGTGATTATTGCTCTAAGGAAGGTTATTGTTATTATATATATATATATGTGTTTGCTTGTATAACACTTGTGATGCAGATAATAAAGAGTATATCAGAATGGTTGTTTGTCATCATAAAAATTGGGAGTGTTGGAAGTCAGTGTTGGAAGTCAAGCTAGTTGGAAGACATGCTTCAAACTCTCTATGGACTTCAAGTTTAATTCAAGATAGTGTTTTGATGATAACAAGCCAACTCAAGATCAAACTCTCAAGTGTCATCCATATTCAAGATTGAAGATTCAAGCAAGGCATAGATTAGAAACCTTCTCCTTAGATCAATTGTAAGGTAATGGAGTTTTTATTTCTTTAAGAGTTACAAAAGCCAACAAGTTTTTCATTTTAGAGAGAAGAAGAAAAACGTGTTTTTCAGGGAAAAGTTTTTTCTGCATTAAATCTTAGCGAAAATACTTGATGTTACAAAACTCTGTATATTTGTATGTTTGCAAGAGAGAGTAATCAATTATCTTCTCAAGTAATCGATTAACTTTGTTGCATCATAGAAAAATCAGAGAGGTTGTAATCGATTAAATGAATCTTGTTAATCAATTACTTTTTTATAAGAGTAATCGATTACCTGGCTCAAGTAATCAATTATAATTGTTGCATCATATATTTTTCAGAGGCTTAGTAATCGATTACAAGCTCTGTAGTAATCGATTACATGATGTTGCATCATATGCATATCAGAGGCTCAGTAATCGATTAACTGACTAGTGTAATCGATTATAATGAGTTGCATCACACATTGAACAGGAGTTGTGTAATCGATTAACTATTCTTGGTGTAATCGATTACATGGTTTTCAAATGAATTTAAGAATTTATATTTTTGAAGGAATAATCGATTACCTTCAAAAAGTAATCGATTACTTCATGTTTTATTGAAAAACGTGTCAGAGTCATTTTGATTATTTCCTGATTTGTTTTTAAATAAAAGATTCTGATTTATTTTTATAAAATTCGAAAATGATTTTAAATTTGAATTATTTCCTTTTTGGTTTTAAGAATCAAATCTTTATTTTATTTCGTAAATCATTTTGATTTAGTTTTGATTTTAAAACTTATTTCAAATCTTATTTTATTTTATTTTGATTTTGTTTTACTTATTCTAAATCCTTTTGATTCTAAAACGTTTTCTATTTTAAAAACAAAATCACTCCAACATTCAGAAAAAGAATTCACTCGTTCATTCATTCATTCATCTTTTTCTGAGCTACACGTTTTCTCTCTTCTTCTTCTCAAGTCTTCTTCTTTTCATGTTCATACCCTTGAAGAACAAAAATCATTGTTGGCTGAGTAACTCCTAGAGAAACAACTACTTCATTATCATAGAGCTTATTGTAGAATCTGTGTTTTGAGAACACATTATACTTGTTGTAATCACTCACATCAATTGTTCTAAACCTTAGTGGTAAGGAGAGAATCCCGTAGTTGAACGTTGTGACGTTCGTAGGGTGAGGAACCCTGCTGTGTGATTGAGGCCCCTAGCGAACGGAGGTTCCTAGTAGTGTGCGGGGTGCTCTTGGTTGTAATAGGGTGCGACTCCATTGCTTGGTATAAGAACTCTCAGGCGGGTCGCTTTGGGACTGGACTAGGCCTTTCGACGGGAAGGCTGAACCAGTATAAAATTCACTGGTGCAAGCTTTTCTATCCCCATCTCTTTTAATTTCCGCTTATTTCAATTTTTACGTTTCCGCGCTACTCGAATTATATTTTCTATCGTTTTCGCGATCCGTTTCAAACGCTTAATCTCTCCATCTCAAATCATTTTTTAATTTGTAACGATTTTTACAATACATTAATAAAACTCGATTTACCCCCCCTCTCGAGATTTTGAGGCCAAAACCAACAAGCGTTTCTTTGGTTATACGTCCCCCAAATCAATGTTTTCGAAAAAGGGTCGACGAAGAGGGCATGGGTGTCATTGAAGGCTCGGAATGATCATGCTCTTTTTGCCAAGTTCGCTGATTCTTGGAAGACTTTTAAACCACTATTTTTTAAGTATCAGTTTGTCGGAGAAGGGGTTTGCTGGTTTATGGAGGGTGATCAGCCTCGGTTTCCCTTGTCCTGGTCTCCCGAGTTCTTTAATAGGCACCCGAAATTGTATCAATATCATTATCACAAAGAGCTGTCGGATGCTGAGAGGCACACTTGTGATATTGTTATATTGCCAAAAGAACTTGTGCAATCTGAACTTGGTAACTTCTCTCTTTTTTTAACCTTTCTTTTGGACTTTTTTGCAGTTAGAATGTCTAAGGTGAACAAAGCCGCTACTCGCATGAGAGAGCTTGCCAAGCTTAAGCTGGGTGAAGCAGCTGGGTCTCCGAGGGCGGCTGCTTCCAGCGAGGCTACCCAATCTGTTACTGTTGCTACGACACCGCCTTCTGATGCCGAGGTTGTAAAGAAATGATCATTGCTTTCTTACCTTGGCTTAGATGTTTATATTTCAATTGGTAGATATTACTTTTTGATAATGCCAAAGGGGGAGAAATATGATGTTTTGAATTGAATGGAATGTTTCTCAAAGGTGGAGAAATGATTGTTGGAGAAATAATATGATTTTTAGATGTTTGTTTGGAGAAAGGTGGTTTTGTTGTTTTTATGTAGGTTGAGCTAAGTTGTTGAAGATAGGGGGAGAATCAAGCTTATCTCAATTGGATTCAAATGTCAAAAGCATTTATTGAGGAGGAGCAAGAGTCTCACCAAGTGATCAAATTGTTAAAGCATCAACAACTTCAAAGAACTTTTGGAGAACTTCAAAAAATGGTTTGTCATTTTCAAAAAGGGGGAGATTGTTAGTTCCATGGTGAATGTTTTGATAATGACAAAGTGTTTTGAACAAGCTATCATGTGATGATCAAGTTCAAGTTCAACAAGCAACAACAAACATCAAGTGAAGAAGAGAGAACAAGCTCATGAAGACTTAAGTTTGAGAGTAATTGTTTTTGTTTTATCTTTTGCCTCTCAAGCTTCATAGGTTTTCATTTGGGTAGTTTGTTTAGAGGGTAGTGAATCTCATTCATAAGTCATGATTTAATCATAATTTGAGTTTTCACTTAAGCTAGAATCAATAGGTGGCTTAAAGGTTTTAAAGGAAAGGTTTGGTTTTGAGAAAACAAGTTTTAAACAAGTATCAGACATGTTTAATCGATTAAGGATGAATTTAATCGATTAGTACTCGATTAAGTAAAGATTTAATCGATTAAGTACTGCTGAACTGGTTTTTTAAAATACGTTTTTCACTTCTCAAAATCAGTTTTCAAGTGCTATAACTTTTGGGTATTCTATAAAAACCTTTTTCTAACCTTTGTGATTATAACCTATCATTTTGATATTAATTTTACAAGAATCAAGCCATTCTATTCTCTCTCAATTTCAAAGATCAAAGCCTTTCATATTTTCATATTCTTTGATCAAGAACCTTTGAATCTCTTGTGTGATTTGTCATAGCTATTGATTGAGATTCATAGGATTGTTATGTGTATTCATTGAGTTGTAATCTTTGCAATAAGGCAAGCCACTACAACAAACAAGAAGCCTTGGTGTGTCGATTATCATCAAGCAAAGTTCAAGCAATTGAAGAAGAAAGTCTTGGTTGTGAATCAAGCAAGGAGAAGCCTTGATGTGTGGATTATCATCAAGCAATTGAAGACTTGTTGTGTCGATTATCAACAAGGGGTAGAGGTTAGATTAGAGAGAAGATCAATAGGATTACAAGGCAAGGGTGTCGGTTATCTCTTGTAGGCTAGCAAGAAGGAAGTCTTGTGAGGAAATCACTTGTAATTTGAGAACTCTAATTCCTCATAGTGAAGAATCTCTCTTGGTTGAAGAGGGGACTGGATGTAGCTTTCAAGTGGATGAAAGTGAACCAGGATAAATCACTGTGTCGTATCTCTAAACCCTTACTCTTTATATTCAAGTCATTTGATTGTGTTCTTGATTGAAAACCTAGAAAGATTGATTTTCATAATTGATTGAATTGAATCGTTATTTGTTCAAATTGATAAAGGGAAAATCATTTTCATAACTAGGAAATCAATAAGAATATATGTGTTAATCATCTCCGCTGAATCTCTGATCTTAAGTGTTGATTGATTGATTTTCGTATTCGATTGAAAAGTGATTTTTCAGTTTCTGATAGTTTTAATCGATTAAGTGTTCGTTTAATAGATTAAGGACTTTTGAACTTTCAGGTTTAATCGATTAGTACTCGATTAAATTGCAGGTTAATCGATTAAATTTCAGGTTAATCGATTAAGTGCTGTAGAATTTGCAAAAATCATTTGTTTTGATTGTTTCGATTTGTTTCGTTCGAAAATCTTTCAAGGTATCTTGTACACCTATTCAACCCCCCCTTCTAGGTGTATTCCTAGGGTTCATTTGTCTCTCCAACCACTAATTGCGGTTTCCTCAATTGGTATCAGAGCTCGGTCGAAAGACACGAGCATAAGAGCTTTTTCGTAAAGATCCTTTAAGAAAATCGCAATGGGTTCCATGAATCCCTTTGGTGGTGAAGGTTGTTCAATAAATATTCCTCCATTGTTTGCCGGAGAAGGCTATGCATATTGGAAAGTTAGAATGAAAATCTTTATCCAAGCCATAGATAGTGAAATTTGGAAAGTAGTTGAAAAAGGTCCTCATATCCCCTCTAGTTTAGTTGAAGGTGTAGAACAATTGATCCCCGAGGATAAGTGGAAGGATGATGATAGAAATAAAGTTCAATATGATTATAAAGCAAAGAATATCATTAAATCCGCTTTATCCTATGACGAGTTCTTTAGAGTTTCTCAATGTTCTAGTGCTAAGGAAATGTGGGACACTTTACAAGTGACTCATGAAGGAACTAGTGAGGTTAGGAGAGCTAGATTGAATGCTTTGATGCGTGAATATGAATTGTTTCAAATGCTTCCAAATGAATCTATTAATGATATGCAAAAGCGTTTTACTCATATTATTAATCATTTACTTGCTCTTGGTAAGACTTTCTTACAAGGTGAACTTTCTAACAAAGTGTTGAGATATTTAGACACGAATTGGCAACCAAAAGTAACGGCTATTGTTGAATCTAAGAATTTGGATGCTATGGATCTAGAAACACTTTTTGGAAAGCTTCAAGAACATGAAATGGAGCTTGGACGATTAAGTATCAATGAAGAGTCGGATAAGAACAAAGAAAGAAAGGGACTTGCTCTTAAAGTCAAGAGTAGATCTTACAAAAAGAAAGAGAGTTCCGATGATGATGATAGTGAAGATTCCGATTCGGATGTTGATGAAAAAGACATGAAACTTTTGCTAAGGAAGTTTGACAAGTTTCTAAGGAGAAAAGGAAGGTTGAACAAGGACAAAAGTAAAGAAAAGGATTCCCCACACTACAAGACCAAGACATCAAAAGAAGGTGTAGTTTGCCATGAATGTGGAAATCCCGGACATCTCAAGTACTCATGCTCTAGGTATCTCAAGAAGAAGGAGAAAGACAAGAAAAATTCTAAATCTAAAAGGGCATACATAGTTTGGGATAGTGATGAAGATAACAAGAAAAGCACATCGAGTAGTTCTTCGGATGATGAAGAAGCCGCTTGTCTCAACTTGATAACTCTAGTAGATGATGAAGAACAAAGTTCAAATGATGAATCAAGTTATCAAAGTGAGGAAAGCAATGTAAGTCTTACTAAATCCGAAATTTCTTCTAAATATGAATTGTTATATAATGCTTATGAAGAAATGTATGAACAACTTGAAAAACTAGCTTTGAAAAACATTGAAAAGAAGAAGCTCATTTTGAAACATCAAAAAGAGATTTTAGAACTTCAAAAACAAGTTGATGAGCTTAATCTTGAAAATGAAACTCTTGATCTTATATATGCTAGTTCTTCTTGTGATTGTGCTAGTAGAGTGAATATTGTGGTTGATTGTGAGAATTGCAAGTTGCTTAAAGATGAAAATGCTATTTTGAAAAATAAGCTTGCAAGTTTCACCACTTGTGATATTAGATTGCGCACATTGTTAAATTTTCAAAGAGAAAATTCAAACAAGTTTGGTTTGGGTTATACTAATGCTAAGAGTAATTCTCATAGAAATGTTGTTGATTTTTCTAAATTTCACATTTGGAAGAAATTTCGGATTTAGTTTCACTTACATCGCTTTCGTAGCTTTGTTCACTTGATTCATCATTTGAACTTTCCTCTTCTTCTACTAGAGCTATCAAGTTGAGACAAGCGGCATCTTCATCATCCGAAGAACTATTCGATGTGCTTTTCTTGTCATCTTCATCATCACTATTCCAAACTATGTATGCTCTTTTAGATTTTGAATTTTTCTTTTATTTCTCCTTCTTCTTAAGATACTTAGAGCATGAGTACTTGAGATGACCGGGCTTTCCACATTCATGGCAAACTATACCTTCTCTTGATGTCTTGGTCTTGTAGTGTGGGGGATCCTTCTCTTTACTTTTGTTCTTGTTCAACCTTCCTTTTCTCCTTAGAATCTTATTGAACTTTCTTAGTAGAAGCTTCATCTCCTCTTCATCAATGTCCGAATCGGAATCTTCATTATCATCATTATCGGAACTCTCTTCCTTTTGATATGATCTTTGAGCTTTAAGAGCGATTCCTTTTCTTTCTTTGTTCTTGTCCGATTCTTCATGCATATGTAAGCGTCCAAGCTCCATTTCGTGTGCTTGAAGCTTTCCGAAAAGTGTAGCTAAGTCCATGTTGTCCAAGTCCTTTGATTCAACAATTGCGGTAACCTTAGGTTGCCATTCCCTACTTAGACATCTTAAAACTTTGTTAACAAGTTCACAATTCAAGAAAGTTTTTCCAAGAGCAATGAGATGATTAACAATATGAGTAAAACGCTTTTGCATAAAACATATAGATTCATTAGGCAACATACGAAACAATTCATATTCATGCATCAAATAATTTAATCTAGCACGCCTAACTTCACTAGTGCCTTCATGTGTGACTTGCAAGGTGTCCCACATTTCTTTGGCATTACGACATTGGGAGACTCTAAAGAAGTCATCATAAGATAAAGCGGAGGTGATGATATTCTTAGCTTTTAAATCATATTGAATTTTCCTTTTATCATCATCGGTCCACTTATCTTTGGGAGTTAGTGTAAGTACACCTTCTGCTTCTTTTGAGGGAATATAAGGACCATTTTCAATGGCTTCCCAAATGTTCACATCTATGGCTTCTATAAAGATTCTCATCCTAATTTTCCAATAAGCATAACCCTCTCCACCAAACATAGGAGGGCGACTAATTGAAGCACCTTCACCACCAAAGGGATTCGTAGAACCCATTGTAGTTTCCTCAAGGATCTTAACGAAAAAGCTCTATGCTCGTGTCTTTCGACCGAGCTCTGATACCAATTGTTGGAACCTACAACCGGTGGGTGAAATACTAGGAAACACTAGGAGAACACCTAGAAGGGGGGGTTAAATAGGTGTTAGATAAACCTTGAAAGATTTACGAAAGAAACAAATCGAAACGATTAAAACAAATGATTTTTACAAAATTTTTAGCTGTTAATCGATTAATAAGGCAACTAATCGATTAATGCCGAAAGATCAATTTGAACTAATCGATTAATGAAACCAGTTAATCGATTAATCACTGTTAAAACTGAAAAATCACTTTTCAATCAAATACGAAAATCAATCAATTAACACATATGATCAGAGATAAAGCGGAATTGATTAACACCAATATTCTTAACGATTACCTAGGTTATGAAAATGATTTTCCCCAAATCAATTTACACAATTAATATTCAATTCAATCAATTATGAAAAATCACTTTTTCTAGGTTTTCAACCAAGAACACAATTAAATGACTTGAATGTAAAGAGTTAAGGGTTTAGAGATACTGCACAGTGATTTATCCTGGTTCACTTTCATCCACTTGAAAGCTACATCCAGTCCCCTCTTCAACCAAGAGAGATTCTTCACTATGAGGAATTAGAGTTCTCAAATTACAAGTAAATGCCTCACAAGACTCCCTTCTTGCTAGCCTACAAGAGATACCACACCCTTGCCTAGTAACCCTATTGAATCTAATCTAACCTCTTCTCTTGCTTGCCGATTCCCCACAACAAGTCTTCCAATTTGCTTTGAGATACTTCAAAGGCTTCCACTTGCTTGATGATGCCTCACACCAAGACTTCTAATTTGCTTGTTATCACAACAAGACTTCCAATTGCTTGATAACAATCAAGACTTCCTTTGTTGTAGATAGCTTGCCTTCTTTGCAATGATTACAACTCAAAATGAAAAACAATAACAATCCTATGAATCTCTTTCAAAAGTTATGAAAATATCAACATGAGAGATTCAAAGATTCTTGATCAAAGAATGTAAAAGTTAAAGCTTTGATCTATGAAAGTGAGAGAGAATAGAGTGGCTTGATTCTTTGTAAAATGAATATCAAAATGATTCAAGATTGTAATAATGATTCACAATAATTGGGAAAAGGTTTATATAGAATACCCAAAAGTTAGGAACACTTCAAAGTGCTTTTGAGAAGTGAAAAACGTATTTAAAAAACCAGATCTGTACGTGTTAATCGATTAACAAAGGTCTTAATCGATTAATACATGAGTTAATCGATTAAGTGCGCAAGGCATGAAAATTCTAATCGATTATTAAAAGTGCTTAATCGATTAGTCAAAGTGCTTAATCGATTAGTCAGATAAAAACCACTTAAAAACTTGTTTTCTCAAAAACTAAACCTTTTCTTTCAAACCTTTAAGCCACCTATTGATTTTAGGTTAAGTGAAAACTCAAATTATGATATAATCATGACCTTGATAGAGATTCACTAACCTCTATTGACTCTACCTAAACTCATAAACTAAAAGACTTGAGAGGCGAAAGATATTACAATAAAACATAAAGTACCAAACTAAGTCTTCATGAGCTTGCTCTCTCTTCATCACTTGATGTTTGTTGTTGTTTGATGAGCTTGAACTTGATCAACACATTTGTAGCTTGTTCAAAACCTTTTGTCATTTATCAAAACATTCTCAATGGATCTTACACATATGTAAATTGATCAGTATGTTAATGATCAGAATGTCACTTTTGTTTAAGACTTGACTGCTTTTAAGTTTGCGATTCCTTATGCTCTTTGACTTTTAGCTTCATAATTCAAGTATAACCGAGTTTTATCTTTTTCTTCATTATAAACTGTTATCGAGATTTCGGATCTCCAACCTTTGGCCAAGGTGGGATCCTCGGTCCTCGGCTTATAAAAACTGTTTAAGCTTTTTAGCCGGGCATCTCTTAAAGTACTTGTTATTTTAGTTTATAAGTCCCTGTTGGAAGGACATGTATAAACAACCCAGTTCGACTCGGTGGCGAGCCGAGAGGAAAGGGTTATTACGTTAACAGAAAGAAAATTTGAGACTGAAATGCTAGAAAAAAGTTCTTCATTGAGTTCCTTCAACTGTCTACAAGTAGTGAATGTTAAGTACAGAAATCATTGAAATGACTAAAACATGAGGATGTAAAAATAAATGACAACAGAGTAGATAAAAGTGAAACAACGAAATTTTAAAACCAAGGTTGAAGTTCTGCGAGGGTGATTGTGGGATTCTAAGTGTTTTCAACTGTAATAGGGTTTGAGTTTTGTGGCATTCCAAGTGTTGTTAAGTTGTTGCTTTGTCAGCGTCTCCAGCCTGTATGCTCCTGATCCTGTTTTTGAGGTGATTTTGTAAGGTCCTTCCCAGTTTCTGGACAGCTTTCCTTCTCTGGCATTTTTCAAACCGATGTCAGATCGCCTGAGGACTAGGTCCCCGACTGTGAAACTCCTGGGGACCACCCATTTATTGTACTCTCGGGCTTGTCTCTCTTTTGCCCTTTTCTCTCTGGCTGCCGCAAGGGCTCGAATCTCATCACTGAAAGTTAGTTCTTCTTTAATCAATCCATCATTCACTTCGACCGGGCGCTCAGTCACTCAGAATGTGGGAATCCGAGTCTCGATGGGTAATACAGCTTCGCAACCGTACGTGAGTCGGAACGGGGTTTCTCCTGTGGAGGTATGTACGGTCATACGAATTGACCATAGGACCTCAGGAAGAATATCAGCCCACGACCCTTCCGCTTCTAGTAGCCTTTTCTTTATACCGTCAATGACAATCTTGTTCACTGCTTCTGCTTGCCCATTTGTTTGAGGATACTCGACAGACGAGAAGTGATGGCAATGTGGAAGTGATCCACCAATTCTTGAAAGACCCTGACAGTGAACTGAGTGCCGTTGTCGATTACCAGAGTATGTGGGACACCAAAACGAGCAATGACCTGCCTGAGAAAAAACTTTTGAATCTTGGTTGAAGAGATTGTTGCCAAAGCCTCGGCTTCGACCCATTTAGTGAAATAATCTACTGCGACTACTACAAACTTTAACTGTCCAGGAGCCGTTTTGAACTTCCCAATGACATCCATCCCCCATTGGTAAAAGGGCCATGGGGCAATCATCGAGTGAAGCTCAGTTGGTGGTCGCTGGTAGACCTTTTCATGAAGCTGACAGGATTTGCATTTCTTAACATGGTCCGAGGTGTCAATCTGAAGAGTGGGCCATTAATAGCCTGCTCGAAGGACCTTGCGAGCTAAAGCTTTCCCTCCTACATGATGGCTTGAAATTCCTTCATGAACCTCGGCCAAGACGAGTTCAGCTTCAACTGGGTTCAAACATTTCAACATGGGGGAGTCTATCCCCCTTTTGTATAGAGTGTCGCCGATTGTGGAATAATGAGCCGCTTGTTTGATTATCTTTTTAGCCTCCAATGGATCTGCTGGCAAGACTTGATGCCTGAGATATTGTTTGATCAGGTCCATCCAGTCGGAAGTCAGGGAAACCGCGAGAACAACGCTCGGCTCATGCACGGTTTCCTGCACTAAACTCTTGTTATTCTCGGGACCCTTGGTGCTGGCAAGTTTGGAGAGAATGTCTGCCCGTCCGTTGGAGGCTCTTGGGATATGGGTAATAGAGAAATTTGAAAAAAGATCAGAGAGTGCTTTGACCTGCTCCAGGTATTTATGAAGAATTGGCTCCTTTGCCTGAAATTCTCCATTAACCTGGGAAACCACCACCAATTGTGAATAGCTAAATATTTGAATTTCTGAGGCCCCCATCTGATGGGCCATACGCAATCCAACTAATACCGCTTCATACTCTACCTGATTATTGGAGGTGGGAAACTCGAACTTCAGAGAGTACTCAACGCTGAGTCCTTCAGCGTTTTCCAAAATTATACCGGCCCCAGCCCCTTTGCTGTGGCTGGAGCCGTCCACATAAACCTTCCAGAGCTGTGGTTTGTTGGTATGAGGGTCTGAGAGTTCTGAGTTAAAATCTGCTAGAATTTGAGATTTGAGAGTTTTTCTTGGTTCAAAGGTTATGTCGAACTCTGACAGCTCAACTGACCAAGAAACCATTCTTCCAGCCAAATCAGGTTGGTGGAGCACCTGCCTTATTGGTTGGGTTGTCCTGACTATGTTGGGATGGCTATGGAAATACTGCCTGAGTCTTCTAGCAGTAACCACCAGAGTAAAAGCAAGCTTTTCTATCTTCGAGTACCTCGTTTCAGGTCCCTGCAGAGCCTTACTCACGAAGTACACTGGTTGCTCGGTTCCTGAGTCATCTCTTACCAGGGCCGAGCTTCTAGATGATTCACCAATTGACAAATACAAAAACAGAATATCCCCTTCCCGAGGGCTAGTGAGGACGGGAGGGGATGATAGATATTCTTTCAGTCTGACAAATGCCTGTTCACAAGATTCGTCCCAATGAAAATCTTTGTTCTTCCTAAGCAACTGATATCACGGGAAGGCCTTCTTGGCCGCCTGAGGGAGGAATTGAGACAGAGCCGCCATCCGACCTGTCAGTCTTTGGACTTCCTTCACATTGGACAGACTATGCATTCTCAGAATTGCTTGGCATTTTTCTGGGTTAGCCTCGATGCCTCTCTCTGTAAGCATGAAACCTAAGAAAGCCCCTGCAGGTACTCCAAAAGTGCATTTCTCGGGGTTGAGCCGCATATTGTGCTTTCTAATTCTGGCCAAGACCGCAGCCAAATCATGAGGGTGGTCTTCTTTTTTTTTGCTCTTGGTTATCATGTCATCAATATACACTTCGAGGGTGGGACCAATCAGTCCAGAGAAGACCTTGTTCATCATTCGCTGGTATGTTGCACCAGCGGTTTTTAGTCCGAAGGGCATCACTGTGTAGCAGTAGGTGGCCCTCTCGATGATGAAGGTCGTTTTCTCCTGGTCAGGGGGGTACATTGGGATCTGATTGTACCCTAAATATGCATCCATAAAGGAAAGGAATTGATACCCAGATGAATTGTCCACCAACATGTCAATAACAGGAAGAGGATACTGATCTTTCGGACAAGCCTTGTTTAAGTCGGTGTAGTCGACGCACATGCGCCACTTCCCGTTCGATTTCCTGACCAGCACAGTATTTGAAAGCCACGCAGAGTAGTTAACTTCTCTGATAAATCCCGCCGAGAGGAGCTCGGCCACCATTTCTTCAATAACTGTGGCCTTCTCTGTTCCCACTCTTCTTTTCTTTTTGGCGACCGGTTTAGCGGTCGGATTGACACTGAGATGATGGCATATAAAATTTGGATCGATCCCCGGCATGTCTGCCGAGGTCCAGGCAAAAAGATCTTTGTTCTTTTTCAGAAGCTCGAGCATTTCTGCTCTTGTGTTCTCGGTGAGGTTGGTGCCCAACCTTATTCTTCTGCTTGGGGTTTCCTTGTCTAACACTATGAATTCTCATTATCCTTGGGGGTCGGCCTGGTGTCGTCCTGATCGGACCTAACATCCAGGTCCGTTAATAGCACGTTTCCTTTGTTCAGGCTCAGCTTAGGTTGTTGAATCTCCTCTAGGCTCTTGACCTTCGCCAAACTAGCGTTATAGCATAGTCTGGCTTTGTCTTTCTCAGCTCTGATCAAGACAACCCTTCCGTAAGAGCCCTCAAACTTCATGGTCAAGTGAACGGTTGAAACGACCACACCAAAGGCTTGCAAACAGGTTCTGCCGAGTATAGCATTTTATGCCGACGGGCAGTCAACTACCAAGAACTTAATAATTTTAGTTCTTGCAGAGGGTTGGTTCCCAAGTGTTACCGGGAGTTGAATGTGTCCTTTGGGGACGACTGTGTCTCCTATGAAACTAATTAATTTTCCTTCAAAAGGGGTCAGATCAGCTGTCTTCAATTTCAAAGCTTCGAAAAGGTTTAAAAACATGATGTCAGCGGAACTGCCTTGGTTGACAAATATCCTTGCGACCTCATAATTGCCTACCAAGGCGGTTATCATCATCGGGTCATTGTGGCCCGGAATGATCCCTTCTAGATCTTCATCTGTGAAACAAATTGGGACGCTTTTTGAAGCTCTCTTGCGAATCGGATGGTCCTGGACAGCTAGTACTTGATTGATATACTTTTTCCTATCTGATCTGCTTTCACCTCCCCCTGCAAATCCCCCAGCAATGGTGTTGATTATGAGGTTTTGGGGGGATTGGTCTGTGTTAGCTATCTCTACCATAGCTACTCTCTGCTGATTCGATGCTTGCTGCTGATTGGGGTGATGATTGGTTTGTCTTGTCGAAGATGGGGTTTTTCTGCGAACATTTCTGTTCGGGGAGGGGGTTCTCCTCCTAGTACGCCGATTGAGTGCCTCTCTAACGTATTGCTGCAACTTTCCATCTCTTATAAGCTGCTCAATAACGTCTCTCAGCCATGTGTACTCGTCGGTTGTGTGGCCGTACCCCCCATGATACGAGCAAAATTTTGATTGGTCCTGACGCTGGCTTCTTTTCAGAGGAGGAGGCCTTTTGACCATTCTGAGGTCGGTTTGCATGGTTTCTTGTAAGATCTGACTTCTCGGAACCGTGAGGGGGGTGTATTCATCAAACCTGGCCCTAGGGATGACGAATCTCCTATCTCCCCTAGGTCCTCTCCCCCGCTCGTCTCTCCTGTCATCTCTCCTCGGCCTTCCTTGAGAAGAGGGCTCCCCCCTATCTCCTTTTTCTCTTTATCTCTGCCACTTGCTAAATTTTTCCAAATTGATAAATTTGGTGGAACGGTGCCTCAGTTCCGCCATGTCCCTTGGTGGCTTCCCCACCAGCGAGTTTTTAAAATCACCATTATGAAGTCCCTGAGTAAAAAGAAAAACTGCGAAACTCGGCTCGAGGTTTGGTACAGAGCCTGCCTCCGAGTGGAATCGAGCCAGATACTCTCTTAACGGTTCTTCTGGAAGTTGCATTACTCCTGGAAGTGCATGGTCTGATTTTGGTTGTATGCTGCTAGCAGTATACCTGTTAAGGAAAACCTTTTTCATTTCTGCCCAAGAGTTAATGGAATTTCTGGGAAGGGCCGAGTACCACCTCAGCACCGGTGGTTGGAGAGTCATCGAAAAGGCTTGGCACTTCATTAAATATCCCCCGTCATAAAAATTCATGGCACCTTCGAAAGATAGGATGTGCTCTAGGGGGTCGGTTAACCCGTTGTACTTCGCAACGCTAGTGGGGCCAAGGAAAGCAGAAGGTGTTTCATAGGCCATGATACGTGGGGTGAAGGGGTGGCCTGGGTGAGTGTTGCTTTCTGTTTCGTAGGTGGCTGCTAAGGCCGGGTTTACGGGTGGTGGAGGGGGTAAGGTGATTGGACCTTGCAGATCATGAACTGGTACGGTTGCTAGGGCTGTTTCCATTGCCCGTGCAGCAATCGAGTTCATGTGGATCTGCTGAAGGTCGGCTATAGCCTTCCCCTGTTGTTCCAGCATTTGAGCTTGCTGCTTAATTATCTCTTCAAGTTGAGTTTCTCTTCGGCCCTGGGAGTGTTCCCTTTCTTCTCCGGAAACACGGGCGTCAATGGATCGTCCAGATCCGTGGTTCTGTACACGGTTGGGTGTATTGGGGTTTGCTTTTCTGGAATGGACAGTGTAGGGTCCACAGTGTGTCGGGTTGGTACGGTGTGGTGGCTGCGAGCTGGTATCTCCATTCGAACTGAAGGTATGCTGTGGGGGGGAGGGTGGGGTGGGTTTCTTCCGTTAATGTTACCTTCTAGGTCTCCTCCGTTGTCAGCACTACCTTCTACTAGTGTATGACGATTTCTTCCAATTTGGTGATTTGCACCACGAGAGTTGTTTCCGGTGTTTCCACGTGTGTGTGCCATTTTGGGTGGGAATGACAGTTTATCATCCCCACAGACAGCACCAATGTAGTGTCTAAGACCTGTCACTAGCTCAAAGATATGGAGAGACCTGAGAGCTAGGGTGTGATCTGATGTTGCTGTGTGATTTCTTTGGTATTCTAGGTATCCAGTTGGGATAGTTATGTAACATCCTCAATTTAGATTTCAGTATAATGTGATTTAAGCTAAGTATTTATGAGGATTCCTTAGTATAGAAGTAGGTTTGAGTAGAAATCTAAGCATAGGTTAGTTTAGGAACTTAAGGAAATGAAGGAGAGTTAGGAATCATCAAAGTTTGGAGTTTTTTTTAAGGTAATCGATTACATTGAGGTTTGTAATCGATTACATGCTCTCAGGTATGAGTACACAAAATGTTGCAGCATAATAATCGATTATCAAGATCAAAATAATCGATTACTTTATAAAGTAATCGATTACATCATAGAGTTTAATAGATTATGAGTGGTCAGGAAATTGTATGGGAAATGTTGCATCAAAGGGAGTAATCGATTACCTAGAGGCAGTAATCGATTACTGCTTGAAAAGTCTGAAAAAAAATAAGCGGTAGGGACTACATAACTCGTGGGTTGCTTTGGAAGCAACCAATCTCAGCCACACAAAATCCCATGGTGGCCAAGACATGTGGTTAAAAAGAAAAGAAAGAAAAAGATAAGTTCATTCATTCATCATCATCAACATCACAAAGCTTTCTCTCTCTTTCTTTCTTCTTCTCCAACGAATTCTTCTTCTTCTTCTTCATAGAGTTTTTCTTCTCATCCATTAGCAAGCAAGAACAAGTGATTACCCATCATCATCATTAAACCCAATCATCTTCTTCCTCTTCCATCTTGTTGTGATTCCTTTCTTTTCTCTCAAAAACCCTCCAACCTCCACCAAGAACTAAGTTGAGCTATCAACCCAAGAAAGCCTTATCTTTATCATAGGAGCTTGGAAATCAATAGGAATCAAAGGAAGGAGTGCTAAGGAGCTTGGTCTTAGGATTTTGGTGGTTATTTCTTGAAGTTTCAAAGTCTCCTCTACCCTTCAAGAGGTAAGGGGTTTAAATTTGAGTTTAGATTGGGGGAAGTATTTGGAATTGGTAATAGGGAGTTGACTAAGCAAATTTAGGGGTATTTTTATGGCTAGGAGCAAGAGGGACTAGCTTGGGTAAAACCCTAAGTTAGGGTTATGTTTTGCTTGCTATTTTATTGTTCATGCTTTGAATTTTGTTATAACTTGGTTACTATTACTAATTGACATAATGATGGGTGTATTGGTGTGACTATAAATAAAAAGTAAAGTATTAATAGTTATGCATCGATTAGGGCAAAACACTTTCCAATTGAGTTTGCACCAAAATAATGTTATTTTCTAAAGTATAAAAAAAAGGGTTTACAACTGGATTGGAAAGTAATTGCAAATTGCATCATTCATGGAGTACAGGGGACGTCAGGAGTAGGGGAAAAGCATACGTTCTATTTGTGAGGACTGAAGTAAATTACTGGGATTATTATAGGGAGCTTTGATCCTGCAAAGGACATGGGTTTGATTCCTGTGTTGGGGATTGGTTCCATGCAAACTATAGTAATTCCATTACTTTAGAGTTCTTCTTGGCCAGTGAGGGTGATTTCTGCTAGAGCCAATTTGGTCAATCAAGCCAAATTGTACGTTGAACACTACCCTTGAGGAGTGTGACGTATTGTGCAAGCGGGTGAGCGACATTCCTAGAGGATGTGAAGCACCCAATCAGAGGTTGAGGAATACTTACTCCTGGTCGGTTGTTCCCCAGAGTGGAGGGTGTATGTGAGTGATTTGGGTCTGATATATATAGTTTTTGGACTTCATTTTACCCTATTTTACCTTGATTTGGCTTGTTTTCATAGTAAACTTAGGATCTTTTTATTAGTTTTTAGGAATTTTAGTAGTTGTAGTTTCCCTTGAACTTTTTGATCGTTTGTTCATTGTTTCAGGTGATTTTGGAGCTCAAATGTGAAAAATAATTATGGAATTGGAAAGAGCACGTAAAGACCTTGAAGTAGGAAAAAGAACGGAGAAAAACGGAGCCGAAAAGTATCCCGCGCGCCTGGGGCGCGTGGACGGGTGCGCCTTTGGCGCGCCATCTGATGAAAAGGCCAAACAGCAGAGACGCGCGCCTGGCGCGCGAGACCGCGTGCGCCTGGGGCGCGCGTGCACCGGAAAAAGTCCAATTGGGCCAAAACTTCAGAAATTGATGGGGATTCCACTTAGTGTTGTTTTGTAAATATAAATTAGTTATTTAGAATTAGGTTAGGCAACCAATTTTAGGAGAAAATAGAAATTAGATTTGAAGATGGAGATTGCATTGATTTGGAGCAATTGAAGATTGAAGAATTTGGGGTAATTTGTCTATGAATTTCCCTATCATGTCTTTCATTCTTCTTATTTCTATGTGTACCTAAAACCCTCGTGTTAGGAACAAGGTGAATTTGTATGGCGTAGCTTATTTCAATTTATGATTTAGAGTTTTCCTGTTTTTAATTCATGCGTTAATTGTGTTTTTATTTCATACGTAAACCTGATCACTTTATGTTTTGGATTTCTTAATTCGTAACGAGAGTTAGGATTTTGAATAGGCCTTGCAATTAACGGTATAATCAGTTTAGTTATAGAGATATAATTGAATGATTATTGACATGGTAATTCCCTTGTGCTGAATATGATATTTTCTAATATTGTAATTTGTTGAGAGATCAAGGATTAAGTATTTAGAGAATAAGGGTAATGTTAGAGAGATCTAACTATTGCTATTTGAGAGGAATTGTCCATGAATTAAAGGAAAATCTAAATTATAGTTGAATAAGTGAAACCTACAATGAAACCAACGTTCCTAACCACTTTCTCCCATAGTTTCTCAAGTTTCTATTTAATTTCAGCAATTAATTAGTTTAGTTAATTAATAGTTTCAAATCTGAATTTTAATTTAAATCAACTTTTTAGTTATAGGATTTATTTATAATTACATTAAGGTGAAAATATACTAAAAACACAACTCCATGTGGGACGATATTCGGTCTTCCATAGACTATATTACTCGTTGACCCAGTACACTTGCTGGCACATCAACAGTGAGAGATGATATTGTTAATGGAAAATGGGAAAAAGTTAAAAGTTAAAGTTACAAAGTTAAATTGTTATTGTTATAGTAAATTGTTAGGAAAAAGTGAATTGTGGAAGAAAGTGCATGTAGGCTAATTCATTGAATCCGATAAAAAATTGTTAAAGTTAATAAAAGGAAATCAAATGTTAATATCAGATTCATGGACTAGATCCCTAAAGTGTGACGTGCATTGCATAACCATGTGTTTGTACAATGATGCATTGCACTATAAGTATATAACATATATACATAGATATTATCCTTGAAATTGCCTTACTAATTGTTTGATGATTGTGAATATGCGTAGTTATTACCTATTGTTATTTTCAAATGTTTTCCCTAATCTAAATTCAAGTTTACTCACCCTTACATGTTGACAATTTTAGGTACCCCTGACGAGGACCCAACTACTATTCCCCCTGCCGAGGATCCTTACACTCCGATTGATGGAGTGTAACTGCATTACCTTAGTTCATGTCAGCTGCACGCATAAATAATTTTCTATTTTGATGTAAATATGTGTTATGCAAAAAGGCTGTGAGGATGTGTATTCATCCTTTCTTTTGATGTATAATTGACAAACCACAACCTATATTTTGGATTATGTAGAAACTTTATGAACTTTGTAAATCAAATGGTCGTGTAATGATGACCCTAAACTAAATGTTGTATATGTGAATATTCTGGTTTCTGACAGGTTTCTGCTTTACATGAGAAAGTCCGATTTATAAACGAAACCTTGCGAAAATTTTCCTCACTAATTTCACTAATTGCATTAGAGCTATCGTAATTAAGTTTAAGTGTTACATTTTATGGTATCAGAGCCTTAGTTGCATTCCTCGGCCGTGGAGTATGGTCTTTCCTACTCCCGAGGTGCTACTCCACATGAGAGTAACATCAAAGTAGTTAGTGAATAGATCATTTTCATTCTTAAGTAATTGGTTAGCTAGCTAAAGTTTTAATTTTCTTAGTGGATGTGATTCTTACTAATTGCTCTGTGATTCCAGATCCAGAATGGCGGCTCGACAAAATCGAGTATTCAAAAGAATATCCGAGGTCTTGGAGGACCTATCTCGGACCAATGCCAATCAAACCAACATTTTGGAGAATTTGGTTCAGGCCAGTGCTCAGCAGGCCCAAAATTTTAATAATCACCCGTCTCCTCAACCCCAGCCACCAGTGCAAGCTCATGGTATTGCTGATTTTAAGAAGTTGGACCCCCAAGGTTTGTGGGTGGGTTTGATCTAGCAGGAGCACAGCAATGGCTGAAAGATATAGAGAAGATCTTCAAGTCCTTGCCATGTACAGATGAGGAGAAGGTGGCGTATGCCTCATTCATGCTTTCTGGTGAAGCGGAGGCATGGTGGGAGGACACTAGTCATTTCCTCGAGGCAGAAGGAAAGCAGATTACATGAGAATTGTTTAAGGAGAGGTTCTTGGGCAAGTTCTTTCCGGAAGATGTCAGAAGGAAGAAGGAGATTGAGTTTTTGGAATTGAAACAAGGGGGTATGTCGGTGGGGCAGTATGTCTCCAAATTTGAAGAGCTGATTAAGTTTTCACCATATTACCAGCACCATCCAGATGAGGGTTCAAAATGTATTAAGTTTGAGAATGGTCTTCGTCCTGAAATCAAGTTGGCTTTGGGCTATCAGGGAATCAGGAATTTTCCACAGTTGGTGAATATGTGTAGGATGTATGAAGGGGATCTCTTGGTGAAGGAAGCCAATGATAGGAGTATCAGAGCTGCTCAGAGGGTTGTTGGACCGATAAGGGACAAAGGTAAGGGACCTTCCATCCAGCGGAATCACCCTTACCCAAATTCCAAGGGTGTGGATAACAGGGCTAAGGGAGTTGCGGGGAAAGCAGTAGTTCCCGTTGCAGGCAAGTCAGTTCCTGTTGCTGTTCCTGGTGTTGTTCCATCTTTTCCATAATGCCAACATTGTGGAAAACGCCATGGGGGTACGTGCTGGAGAGTGTTGTACCCAGGTCAAGTGGGTCCGTGCTTCTTGTGCAGACAGTTTGGACATCGTGCTGCTAATTGTCCAAACCAGGGTCAAAAGATGGATGTTCCAGTGGGACAGACAGGGGGAAATCAACCAACCACTTATGGCAGGGTGTATGCTATGAGTGAAGTGGAGGCAGAGCAATCAGAGAAGCTGATCAGAGGTACTGGTCTTCTTAATGGAATGCATTGCCAAATTTTATTTGATAGTGGTGCAACTCATTCATTTATATCCCTGGAATGTGTTAGTAGATTAAATTTACCTGTTATGGAAGCTCCTTTTAAACTCATAGTAACTACCCCAACTAACCCTTCAGTCATTACATCCCATATGTGTCCTAATTGTACTCTTCAAGTAAATGACCACACTTTCCAAATAAACCTTATATGTTTGCCTTTGACCCAATTAGACATTATTTTAGGTATGGATTGGATGTCAGAAAACCATGTCCTATTAGATTGTCACAAAAAGACTATAATCTTCAATCCACCCAAAGATCTAGAACTAAGCCTAACTGCTATAGAAACCCACAAAGAACCATCCATCCACCAGATTCCAATAGTGAATGAGTTCCCAGAGGTGTTTCCAGATGAAGTTCCTGGCTTACCACCCATTCGTGAGGTGGAGTTTAGTATTGATTTGGTTCCAGGAACTGGACCTATTTCTTTGGCTCCGCATAGAATGGCTCCAGTAGAGTTGGAGGAATTGAAGAGGCAGATTGAGGAGATGCAAGTGAAGAAGTTCATTAGGCCTAGTGTCTCGCCCTGGGGTGCACCGGTTCTTTTTGTTAAGAAGAAGGACGAAAGCCTCAGATTGTGTGTTGACTACAGGCAGCTGAATAAGGTGACGATCAAGAACAAGTATCCTCTCCCACGCATCGATGATTTGATGGACCAATTGCGTGGTGCAGCGGTATTTTCCAAGATCAATCTCCGATCTGGCTATCACCAAATCTGGGTGAAGGAAGAGGATATACCCAAGATTGCATTTAGATCACGGTATGGCCACTATGAGTATGTGGTAATGCCGTTTGGTCTAACTAATTCCCCGGCAGTTTTCATGGACTATATGAACCGTGTTTTCCGACCTTACTTGGATTCCTTTGTAGTTATCTTTATTGACGATATTCTTGTATACTCAAAGGATCCCAGTGAGCATCGGGAGCACCTCAGGATAGTCCTAAGGACTTTGAAGGAGAAGCAGTTGTATGCTAAATTTCCCAAGTGTGAGTTTTGGCTTGAGAGGATCAATTTCTTGGGCCATGTTATCACCAAGGAGGGCATTGCAGTGGATCCTGTTAAGGTTGAGGTCGTGTTGTAGTGGGAAAGGCCTAAGTCGGTGACAGAAGTCAGGAGTTTCCTTGGATTGGCAGGCTATTATAGGCGGTTCATCAAGGATTTTTCCAAGATAGCTTCGCCATTGACCAAGTTGACAAGAAAGGAGACAGTTTTTGTTTGGGATCAGAAGTGTGAACTGAGTTTTCAAGAACTCAAGGACAAGTTGACTTCTTCTCCTGTTCTTGTTCTTCCGGATCCAAAGAATAATTTTGATGTTTATTGTGATGCCTCTAGTCAAGGTCTGGGATGTGTTCTCATGCAAGAAGGAAGAGTGATTGCTTATTCTTCCAGGCAGTTGAGGCCGCATGAGGAGAACAATCCTACACATGATTTGGAGCATTCAGCTATCGTTTTTGCTCTCAAAATATGGAGGCATTATCTCTATGGTACGAGATTTGAAGTGTATAGCGACCATAAGAGCCTTAAGTACTTGTTCGACCAGAAGGAGCTGAACATGAGACAACGGAGATGGGTGGAGTTTCTTAAGGATTATGATTTCAGTTTACAGTACCATCCTGGAAAGGCTAATGTGGTTGCTGATGCGCTTAGCCGCAAAGCCCTCCATATCAGTTGCATGATGGTCAAAGAATTGGAGCTGATTGAGGATTTTCGAAATCTCAATCTTGGAATCCAATTCAAGAAAGAAAGCATAAGTGTTGGGAGGCTTCAGATAACCAAACACATTTTTGGATGCAATTCGACAGAAGCAGCTTGAGGATGTTGAATTGCAAGAAAGAAAAAGAGTAGCCGCAAGCAAGAATGAGCCTGATTTTCATGAAGGTGCAGATGGAGTTCTTAGATTCCGGAATAGAATCTATGTTCCATCCAATCCAGAGTTGAAAGAAGCTATTCTGGAAGAGGCACACAAGAGAAAATTAAGTTTGCATCCAGGCACGACGAAGATGTATCAAGATTTGAGAAGGTTGTTTTGGTGGCCCGGTATAAAAAGGGATGTAGCAGGTTATGTGGCCAGATGTTTAACCTGCCAGAAGTCCAAGATAGAGCACCAGAAACCTGAAGGTGTGTTGCATCCTTTGCAGATTCCAGTGTGGAAATGGGACAATATAGCAATGGATTTTGTCTTAGGGTTGCCAAGGACCACAGCTGGATTGGATGCAGTGTGGGTGATTGTGGACAGATTGACAAAGTCTGCCCATTTTATTCCCATAAATATGAAGTATTCTATGGAGAAGCTGGCACAGTTATATGTTAAGGAGATTATCAGGTTGCATGGGGTGCCTTCTGATATCATCTCAGATCGTGATCCAAGGTTCCTTTCACGATTCTGGCAGAGTCTTCAGCAAGCTTTAGGGACAGAATTGAAACTCAGTTCTGCCTACCATCCTCAGACAGATGGACAGACTGAACGGACTATTCAATCCCTGGAAGATTTGCTTAGGACTTGTGTTTTGGAACACTAGAAGAGTTGGGAGCAACTGTTGCCTTTGGTAGAGTTTACTTATAATAACTCCTACCATTCAAGCATCGGAATGGCTCCTTACGAAGCTTTGTATGGCAGAAGATGTCAGACTCCCCTATGCTGGTTTCAAGTGGGGGAGAGTCAATTGATGGGTCCTGATGTTGTCCAAGACACAACGGAGAAAGTGAAGATGATTCAGGAAAGAATGAAGGCAGCACAGGATTGACAGAAGAGTTATGCGGATAAGCGAAGGAAGCCTTTGGAATTTGAAGTGGGTGAGCATGTGTTTCTCAAAGTGGTTCCAACCACCGGTGTCGGAAGGGTGTTGAAACCCAAGAAGCTCACTTCCAGATTCATTGGTCCTTATCAGATTCTGCAAAGAGTCGGATCAATGGCATACAGAATAGCTCTTCCTCCTCAGTTATCCAATTTGCATGATGTGTTTTGTAACACCCCGCATTTTTCACGTACGTGCGTAAACGAATTCGTTTAAAATAAACCTTGAGTTTTGTTTTCCAAAGGATTTTTCTAAAAGGATTGTTTATGATTTTATTCAAGAATAATTTCTTTATGAAAAGAATTTGTATTTTTATGGATAAACCTTGAAAATGTAATTCTTTAGAGCTTTCTGAATAATTTACAAACGGTATTTCTAGAAATTTTGGAAGATGAATTTTTATGAAATTATGATTTCTTTTCTGAAAAGCTAATGGCCTTAAATAAATTGCCTTATGGGAATGTTTTAATTGTACGAAGAGCTTGATTTTTTTTTAGGATTTCTAATTATGTGTTTTATGAAGATGATTGTTTCACTTTGAAATAATTTAGGTTTTCCTAGGATAGTGATGTGTTTTTGTAAGAGGTTAAATCAATTGCTATGATATAGAATTAATTTGTGATGTGTGCTTATTGTGACATGTGTTTGGTTTGATATGCAAATATTGCTTGAAAATAAACATGTGTGCATGTGTGTGTTAATGTGTTACGGTTTTGGGCATATAGGTGTGCACATGATTTTTGAAAATGTTGCACAAATCACATGAAACAATGGCCATAGCATCTTGAAAAATGCATGAAGTGTGGACATGTGTGTGCTACGGTGTGAGCATGTGTGTGTGCCACGATAATGGGTGAGTGAGTGTGCAAGGAAGAGCTTTGACTCTTGGGTAGAAAAGATAGGATTGGAAGTGATCATGCATGATGGAGTCTAGCCTAGCCTAAGCACCTTGTCCCCTTGATCTAAACTTTGCCATGCAAAATTTTAGAAACCCAAATTTGCCTTTTCCTTTGGAACCTTGGCCGAACCTCAACTTAAGGGTAAAGGAGACAACATTCGGTGGCCTTAAATCTATCTTGCCTTAGTTCATTTCTCACATCTCATTCCCATTTCATTCACTCACAAATCCAAACACTCTCTAAAGGAACATCAAACCCTTAGAAAAGAAAAGAAAAGAAGAGGAAAAGAGTGTGGCCGTAGGAAACAAGAAGGAAGAAGAAGGAGAATTAGACCAAGACCTTGAATTCCCTTGAAGATCAAGAACCTTAGGAGTTAGAGAACCAACTTTCTTGGTAGGTCATATGAAGATCAAGAAGAAAGCCATGATAGTTAGATTTTCTTTTGGATTTGTAACTTTTCTTTCTTTTCCTTTACTTGCATGTTTGTCTTTATGGCATGAAAGATGAGTGCAAGAATGTCTTAGCCTTAACTATGGACTCTTTAATTTGGTTGTAATATGTACTCTATGCCTCGGTTATGACACTTTTAGTTGGATCTTGATGAATTCCTAAACGAACTTTTAAAGGATCTAGACTATTATTTGAGGTTTTCATGAACACTAAAATTGAAACTCCATGCATGTTGGATCCTTTTTCTTTAATCCGTGATCTATGTGTTTATATGTGAAAGTTTGATGAACAATCTCATGATCTAAGTGCAATTTGTGTGAAAGTAGGGATTCCAAGTCTTGCATGTTGATTTCTTGAACTACATCTGTGACCTATGTGTACCTATGTGAGTATTTGACTAACAATTTCATGATCTAAAAATTAATTGAGGAAGAAAACAAGGATTTTTAGCTTTGCATGTTGACCTTGTAAGGATTTTGGGTGATCTTTGTATATACATGTTTTAATTCATGTTTATTATTCTACAAGTTAGAACATTGGGGTTTTGCATGTCAATTTTCAAGAAAAGAAATTAAGTCTCCCTATATGTATGTTACGGCCTAGAGGAAATGATTAGGGTAAAGGTCTTTAATGATTTTTCAATATGCCTTTTTTCTTTTACAGCCCCTGCAATACTACTTAATCACTTCATTTAAATTAACTTGATTTAAATTAAAAAAATATAAATACTCAAAGATAGGTATACAATTACAAACATAACCACTTCAAATTGTTTATCTACACAACATATATATAAAAAACCATAAAAACCTAAAAAAGTAGTAGATAAAAGAATACATAAAGAATTATATTATTCACTTAGTTTACTTACGCTATACTCTTTGAAGGACGGAACCTCTAACTCTTGCTCAACAACATCTTTGAAGTGTGCAGGATCAACACCACCAAAAACAAGCTCACCCCCTTGATCTTTTCCTGGTTTACGATTAAGCCAGAATGAAAATACTGGTTCCTTAACAAGACTTTGTTCAATCATATTGTACCTACAACAAGCAAGTGCCTCATAAGTCATAACGAAGTAGAGATTAAATAAATATTAACAAAATGACAAATCAAAGTTTAAATGTGAAAAATCAAAGTCATAATGATGCAGATCATAATGTGCACTTTTAGACTTGAGTTCATCAGATGGAATGAAATCTAAATCATCTCAAAGTATAGTAGGAAAAGTTGAGGGAGTAAGGGAAAAAAGGTGTTGATTATAACCTTATTGGATTTTCAGAAGAAACAAGATCTAGAACCATACTGCTAGAATGATCTGGAGGAAAGGAAAAGGATAACTCCATCAGCTTCAAAATTCCTGCTGGAAACCATAAAAGCAAGAGGATAACTCCATCAGCTTCAAAATGCTATGCTTGAATGAATTCAATATTCTAAAAAAGTTTAAAAGTCAAAAGGCCTTTATCAGTTTACTTTTAATAAATGTATTGGATTAACCATAATGAAATGGATTACCCTCTCCCGTTACAGTCAGTACCTAATACAAACAACTTTGACAATCCAAAATATTTGAAAATGTCCAAATGACATTTTCCTTTTACAATTGTAGCAAAATATGAAATTAAACCCAAGCCAACAGTTTTGGGGGAAAAATCTATTTTGCCTATATGTTAGGTAGAACCAATCCATAAAGATTACTATGGCCATTTTGTCCCCAAGTGCAAAAGACTATTTTTAAGAAAAATATTAGACTTGTCAGCAATTATAACTGAAAATAGCACAGGAACCACATCATCACTAACAGGAAACTCTATTGCAAAATTTTGCATAAATACCTCTTCAGGCATAAGGGGGCATAGAAACTAACTAAAAAGTCACCAACTTCTATTGTACCCAATACTACTTAAAAGTTAAAATAACTTGGAGGAAAGGAACCCCTAAATGATGTATGCAATGTATAAGTAGACCCATGACTCCAATTTTTTAGGCAATGATACAAAAAATAAAGCAACAGCAAACCTGAAAAAGTTCAGCACAACCATTGTACGCCAAGATATCTCTCAATAAACCAGGATGAAATTTAAATATTATTTTTTAATGAGAAATTTAAAGACACACATGGAATTGCGCAATTTAAAGATTATTTCTTAATGATAAATTTGGCACCACTGAAAAACAAGGGAGTTGGTCTATGATAATAAAGCAAAAATGCAGACCAAATTATTCAAATGAAATGTAATCATACTTGTTAACCATCCGACGGCCAAGCATTTGAATTTATGGACGAAATTGAAGGGCATGGAAAGCAACCCAAAGAATCTCCAAAACTTGGACTCTCTGGGAGGACACATGCATGCCTGTCGCAAAAAAGAGCTCAAGTCATTATTATGAAACAAAAGAAAATCAATTATAGTCAACTTACTAAACCAACTTGCCTGCATGTCCCACTGGCTTTGGATATTTTTATCCAGGTTCATCTTACTCAAAAGTCTAAAGTTTTTATCAAAACAAAATCTTTGTTTCTACTTTCCATGTTTCAGCACTGTTGTCCTGCAAATTAAATGATTCTGTTAATTCAAAAACTCAACAATTTAACAAAGAAGTTCTAAACTTATCAAATTGTGGTCTCCTGCATGATGGTGACTGAAGGTGTGAGTGAGGACCATATATGCATTTTTTCCAGCAAAATGAAGGTTATTCAATTATATCATAAAAACAATGTAACTTATCAGATAATCACATTGATTTTCATTGGAGTGTAAGAAGTAAAGATTAGAAGGACTAGTATTGTAATCCATACAAGTCTGGTGCTATCAAGTTGAGGGGGAGGCGAAGATCTCTCATTCTGAAAACACAAGCCTTAGGGAGGAAGAAAAATCAGAAATACAACCCATGAACATAGAATCGACAAACTTAGCAGTTGAGCCAACCCTCCTCATTGACCATATCCACCACTTATAGCAAACAAAATATAGAGACACAAGTATGAGCTGACGTAGGCAATTTTTCGAACTGTTTACTTATGATTCAAAACCAAATGAAATATTCAAACACCGGTCAAAGACTAATAAGGGCATAAGGCATTGAAGTATTGAACCATAACATAGAATACAACAATTTTATCAATAAACCAGGAATGGACTAAAACTAGAGTAATAGTACCTGAACTTCAACAAGACCAGTGCTTTGAGCAATCACAACTTCAATGGTGCCATCAGGTTTAGGACGCCAATATCCACTCTTAGCATGCATTAGCTCTCTAGAGTCGAGCTTCCATGTCTTCTGGGTATACCCTATTACTGGCTACACCCATTTTACACACCAACAACCAAAACAAATTGAATAAACCATATGAGACAACGACAGTACAACGATGCACAACAGGAGATATGAGACAGCATATCAGTTCACCTCGGTTTGTGTTCGAACCACTAACAAACCTTGGTTCGTATTGTCTCCATGTCCAGATTGAAGGAGGAGAAAGAGTAGAGGCAGCAGGTCGCGTTGTTGGGAACGCAAGGACCAGTGGCGGCAGTGGCTCGGTCTGAACCAGCAGCAGACGCCGGCGAGGCGAGGAGCGAAGATCGTGGTTGGTTCGTGGCCGTTGCTCGAAAGCTACAAGCAGCGGTGGCGGTGGTTCTAAGGGAAGCGATCGACACCAAGAGAGAGAACGGGAAAGAGAGAGACGAAGGTGAGAAGACACCAAGGAGAGAGAGAGAGAGAGAAAGAGATAACGACCGGAGGGAGAGGAGAAGAGCGACGGTCATGGTAAGGCAGTGGCGGCCATGAGAGCAAATGCAAGGAAGAACGGAGGAGGGAGACGGTGGTTGGAGCTTGGCTCCTTATTAGGGTCGGCGTGAGGAAATAAAGAAGAACGGGGAAGAAGCTTTGAAGTAGTGAACCCTTGCCCATGCGGTGCACGGGGCAGTCAATTTATTTATTTTTCAGACTGGTTGTCAAAATGAACCACTCTTGTATAAACCAATGGCAACTTCCAGACCGGTTCCGCATCTGAACCAGTTTCAATTAAAATATTTTTAGACTGGTCATTTAAATGAACCAGTCTGGTTTAAACTAATGCCAACTTTCAAACCGGTTCTGCACCGAACCGGTCTTAATGAAGTGGTCTGAAAAATATATTTTGTACTAGTGTCTATTTCATGTTTTCACACTCATTTACATTTCTTAGCTTATTTACTTCTCTTTATCTTTCGTTTCATTCACTTTCTTCTTTTTTCCTTTAGTTTTCCCCATTAAGACATTTACACCTGTTAGGACATTTACACCCAATAGAACATTTTCACCTATTAGGACATTTGACACCCATCAGGACCTTTCCACACCCATTAGGACCTTTCATTTTCCTTTAATACTCTTAGTCATTCATATCTTTCTTGTCTTTTAAACATTCATTCCTTTCATGTCTTTCCATTTTTTTACTTAACTTCTTTTAATTGCGCAAAATGATCTGTGGTGACACATTCTTCTGTTGGAATTGGCCTCAAACCTCGAGAGTGGAGACAAATCGAGTGTTATTAGTTTATTGAAAAAGTAATTGAATGACTTATTAATTAAAAAATTGTTTTTAAATTGATAAATACTACGCGACAATATTGCGAATATATTGACTATCGGAGAGTAGCACGAAAAAAATAATAATAATAAATAAAATATTCGCAGCAATAATAAATGCAATGAGAATAATAAGGAGCAAAGGATAGAGAGGATCAAACCCAGAAATTTATCCTGGTTCAGCATCCCTGGTGGCCTATGGGTCACACGTAACCGATGGGCTTCGAAAAGGCCTATGTCCGATTCCTTGGCAATGTGCATTGGATTTTATTATTATTAATCAATTGGTAGTTTTGAACCTCAATTACACCCAGAGCGTCCCGCACACTACTTGTTTAACCTTTCGTAAGGGACCTCAAAATACACACAAGGAACTGCTCTAAATGGCTTGAAATTTTTATGGTCGCTTCATGAAAATCTCTGTATATTCTCTGTAAAATTTGAGTAGATTTGGAGTTGATTTAGTAATTTTTCTAAGGCAAAACAGTGAACCGACTGGTTCAGATTTTTCAGACTAAGTGCCAAATTTAATTGAAAAAGTATGACTTAAACAACTCCAAATAATCTGAGAATTTTATGAGATTCTCTTGGATGTATGAGGAAGGGTTTTAAAAATTTTCATGAGATTTTCAGTTGATTTACTATTTTTAATTGCAGCATTTTAGACTCAGGACAGCAGCAGACCTGTTTAGATTTTTATGCGAAATCTAATTTGAAACTTAGGTTCTGGATGTTCAAATGACTTGAAAATTTTATATGATGAACTTTGATGTATGTGTGTGTGTCCTGAAAATTTTGGGAATTTAAATCCTTAAATTGATGTGGTTTTAAATTTTGTCTTTTGTGTTTTTCTCGTAATCGAACTAATGCTCAATTTGATATCTTTTTGGATATATGTAAGTTTTTGTGTATTTTTGTAACTTGGCTGGACTTGTGTGATGATCAGGATGCTTTGAAATTATTAAATGATTATTGTTTGAAAAGTGTATAGATTATGTGTGAATAAATTGTTAGTAAATTGTTTATGGTATGTTTCGGGTAGACCTTTGATTAGGGAAGTTAAATTGAAATTCGTTATGCATGCTACATGCTAATTCATATATTTAGTAAGGTGCATGCTAAATACTTGCCTATGTGTTTATTTGTCTTGGTTTGTTTGTATGCTTAAGAAGTGAAAAGAAAATGAACTATTTAGCTAAGTTAAAGTGATGAGTTGTCTATGTGATATCTTTTGAAGTTAATTGATTTGAAAAAGTTTGTTCAATTGAAAATTGATGAGTTTTTGGGTGCTGCCCTATTTTACTTCATGGTATTGTGTGAAAAACAAATTGTTTTAAATGTTTATTTTAAAGTGAAGTATTAAAAGGATTGAAGAGTGGTTTTGTGGTATTTTCGGATTTTCGAAAACGTGATTTTGAGCTGCTCCTTCGTTGTCCAGAAGTTGTTTAATTTGTGTTTCACTTATAAATATGTTTTCAATTGATTTAAAGTTTGAGTTCCCAAAGGTATTTGATTTAGAGAAAAGTTGGATTGAAAAAGCGACGTTTTTCTATGTTATCGGGTTGTGATTCATGGCTGTCCGGAACAGATCAGCAACTAAGGAATTTATTTTAAAGTGTTTTATTAATTATGTTAAAATGATTTTGAGATATTTAAAGTATGTTCAAAATCTGGATTTAATTTGAAAAAGTAAAGGTTTTCTTTTATGGTTACCCGACGAGAATTAAAACGAGTTTTCAAAAGTGAGTTGATATTAAGCATGAATGTGATTAGATAGCCTTGTATTAATTATGTGTCTTGTTTTAAGCAAAGGATTAGCAAGTCGGGAAATTGGAGCTGTTGTCAGTCGAAAGGACTTGCAACAGTTTTTGACGGATAATTGCTGGATTTGAGGTGAGAGAAGGGCATTCCCTAAGACACTGTGGTATTTAGGTAAAATATTGAGACGTTTCGTATCATCTCAAAGATCGGAACCTAGTGGTCTATGGGTCAGTAGTATCGTGGCAATTGTTTGTGTAAGATCCATGAAGAATGTTCTGATAAATGCCAAAAGGTTTTGAACAAGCTACAAATGTGTTGATCAAGTTCAAGCTCAACAAGCAACAACAAACATCAAGTGATGAAGAGAGAGCAAGCTCATGAAGACTTAGTTTGGTAGTTTATGTTTTATTGTTTTATCTTTTGCCTCACAAGTCTTTTAGTTTATGAGTTTGGGTAGAGTTTATTAGAGGGTAGTGAATCTCTTTTGAATGCATGATTATATCATATTTTGAGTATTCACTTTGTCTAAAATCAATAGGTGGCTTAAAGGTTTTAAAGAAAAGGTTTAGTTTTTGAGAAAACAAGTTTTTAGTGATTTTTATGCTGATTACTCGAGTAACACATATTTCACTCGAGTAAAATTTATCTAGCTTGCGGCTTACTCGATTAATCATTATTTCACTCGAGTAAAATGTTTTCAGCTTTCGGCTTACTCGAGTAACACTCATTTCACTCGAGTAACTCGATCAGATATTGTTTTTTAAATACGTTTTTCACTTCTCAAAAGCCATTCTAAGTGCTCTAACTTTTGGGTATTCTATATAAACCTTTTCCTAATCATTTCTATCAATTAGAATCAACTAGAATCATTTTGATACACAATTTTACAAAGAATCAAGCCACACTATTCTCTCTCACTCTCTCAAGATCAAAGCTCTCATTTTCATATTATTTGATCAAGAACCTTGAATCTCTCATGTTGATCTTTTCATAGCTTTTGAAAGAGATTCATAGGATTGTTATTTTGTTTTCATTTGAGTTGTAATCATTGCAAGAGGCAAACATTCTACAACATTGGAAGCCTTGATTTTGTGGAATCAAGCATAGTTCATTGGAAGTCTTGAAGAAGCATTTCATCAAGCACTTGGAAGCCTTGTTGAAGAACAAGCAATTGGAAGTCTTGTAGTAAAGCAAGCATTGGAAGTCTTGTTGAGGGGATTTGACAAGCAAGAGAAGAGGTTAGATTAGATATCAATAGGGTTACAAGGCAAGGGTGTGGTATCTCTTGTAGGCTAGCAAGAAGGAGTCTTGTGAGGCATTTACTTGTAATTTGAGAAACTCTAATTCCTCATAGTGAAGAATCTCTCTTGGTTGAAGAGGGGACTGGAGTAGCTTTCAAGTGGATGAAAGTGAACCAGGATAAATCACTGTGTCGTATCTCTAAACTCTCTACTCTTTACAATTCTTGTTATTAATTGTGTTCTTGATTGAAAACCTAGAAAAAGTGATTTTTCATAATTGATTGAATTGAATCTTTATTGTTCAAATTAATTTGGGGAAAATCATTTTCATAACTAGGTTAATCAATAAGAATATTGGTGTTGATTGTTTCCGCTTAATCTCTCATATAATATTTGTTAATTGATTGATTTTCATTGGTTTTAATCGTTTAGATTTGTTTCTTGCGAAAATCTTTCAAAGTTTCTATAACACCTATTCAACCCCCCCTTCTAGGTGTTCTCCTAGTGTATCCTAGTTATTTCAACCACCGATTGTAGGTTTCTCACAATTGGTATCAGAGCTCGGTCGAAAGACACGAGCATAGAGCTTTTTCGTTAAGATCCTTGAGGAAACTACAATGGGTTCTACGAATCCTTTTGGTGGTGAAGGTGCTTCAATTAATCGCCCCCCTATGTTTGGTGGAGAGGGTTATGGTTATTGGAAAATTAGGATGAGAATCTTTATAGAAGCCATAGATGTGAACATTTGGGAAGCCATTGAAAATGGTCCTTATATTCCCTCAAAAGATGTAGAAGGTGTGCTTACACTTACTCCCAAAGATAAGTGGACCGATGATGATAAAAGGAAAATTCAATATGATTTAAAAGCAAAGAATATCATCACCTCCGCTCTATCTTATGATGAGTTCTTTAGAGTCTCCCAATGTCGTAATGCCAAAGAAATGTGGGACACCTTGCAAGTCACACATGAAGGCACTAGTGAAGTTAGGCGTGCTAGATTAAATTCTTTGATGCATGAATATGAATTGTTTCGTATGTTGCCTAATGAATCTATATGTTTTATGCAAAAACGTTTTACTCATATTGTTAATCATCTCATTGCTCTTGGTAAAACTTTCTTGAATTGTGAACTTGTTAACAAAGTTTTAAGATGTCTAAGTAGGGAATGGCAACCTAAGGTTACCGCAATTGTTGAATCAAAGGACTTGGACACAATGGACTTAGCAACACTTTTCGGAAAGCTACAAGAAAATGAAATGGAGCTTGGACGTTTGCATTTGCATGAAGAATCGGATAAGTACAAAGAGAGAAAAGGAATTGCTCTTAAAGCTCAAAGGTCATATAAAAAGGAAGAGAGTTCCGATGATGATGATAATGAAGATTCCGATTCGGACATTGATGAAGAGGAGATGAAGCTTCTACTAAGAAAGTTCAATAAAATTCTAAGGAGAAAAGGAAGGTTGAACAAGGACAAAAGTAAAGAGAAGGATCCCCCACACTACAAGACCAAGACTTCAAAAGAAGGTATAGTTTGCCATGAATGTGGAAAGCCCGGTCATCTCAAGTACTCATGCTCTAAGTATCTCAAGAAGAAGGAGAAAGAAAAGAAAACTAAAAGGGCATACATAGTTTGGAATAGTGATGATGAAAAAGACAAGAAAAGTACATCAAATAGTTCTTCGGATGATGAAGATGCCGCTTGTCTCAACTTGATAGCTCAAGTACATGAAGAGGAAAGCTCAAATGATGAATCAAGTGAGCAAAGTGACGAAAGCGATGTAAGTCTTACTAAATCCGAAATTTCTTCAAATTATGAAATGTTATATAATGCTTACGAAGAAATGCATGAACATCTCAAGAAATTAGCTAAGAAAAATATTGATAGGAAGAAGCTCATTGAGGAACATCAACAAAAGATTTTAGATCTTCAAAAGCAAGTTGATGACCTTAAGTTAGACAATGAGACTTTGCATCTTATCATTGATAATTCTACTTGTGATTGTGCTAGTAGATTGAATAATGTGGTTGATTGTGAGGATTGCAAGTTGCTTAAGGATGAAAATGCTATTTTGAAAAATAAGCTTGCAAGTTTCACAAATGGTGATATTATATTGCGAACATTGTTAAATTTTCAAAGAGAAAATTCAAACAAGTTTGGTTTGGGTTATACTAATGCTAAGAGTAAATCTCATAGAAATGTTGTTGATTTTTCTAAAGTTGATTTTTCAAATGCACCAACATGTTTCTATTGTGGTACTCATGGACATACTTCAAATGTGTGTTATATTAAAGTGCATGGTATACCTAAAGGAGATTTTGTTTGGATGAAAAAGGGTGAGAGTCCCTACACTAACAAAAATGGATCCAAAACCATTTGGATACCAAAAAGCAAAGCATGATTGTCTTTGTAGGTATGATTGAAGAGAAAAAGAACTTACATGTGTTATTCATTCATTTGCTACTTCAATTGGTATCAAGAAGAAAATCCTACAAATTGGTAACATTTGATATTATACAATTGGTATTTTCAATTTGATATTGTTGGATATTGCTCATAGTTCTCTCAATTGGTATTATTTCTTATAATGTGATATTTTTTATACTATTGAGAAAATACTATTGGTATCAATTTCTTACAATTGTGTTACAATTGGTATCATGTTATTGGTATACAATTTGTTTGATATTGATTACTCAATGATATTAATTTTAATCATTAGATGATTATCATGCTTTGGTTGTTATATCTCATTAATCTCTCTATTTTGGCTTAGATCTTTTATTTCAATTGGTATATATATTTCTTTTTGATAATGCCAAAGGGGGAGAAATATGATGTTTTGAAAAAAGATAGATTTGAAAGATTTAAAAAAAAAGGGGAGAAATATTATGTTTGAAATGGTATGTTTGGAGAAAGGTTTGTTTTGTTGTTTTTATGTAGGTTGAGCAAATTTGTTGAAGATAGGGGGAGAATCAAGCTTACTCAATTGGATTTCAAATGTCAAAAGCATTAATTGAGGGGGAGCAAGAGTCTCACCAAGTGATCAAATGGTTCAAGCATCAACAACTTCAATGAACTTCATAATTTCAAAACATGTTTGTCATTTTCAAAAAGAGGGAGATTGTAAGATCCATGAAGAATGTTTTGATAAATGCCAAAAGGTTTTGAACAAGCTACAAATGTGTTGATCAAGTTCAAGCTCAACAAGCAACAACAAACATCAAGTGATGAAGAGAGAGCAAGCTCATGAAGACTTAGTTTGGTAGTTTATGTTTTATTGTTTTATCTTTTGCCTCACAAGTCTTTTAGTTTATGAGTTTGGGTAGAGTTTATTAGAGGGTAGTGAATCTCTTTCGAATGCATGATTATATCATATTTTGAGTATTCACTTTGTCTAAAATCAATAGGTGGCTTAAAGGTTTTAAAGAAAAGGTTTAGTTTTTGAGAAAACAAGTTTTTAGTGATTTTTATGCTGATTACTCGAGTAACACATATTTCACTCGAGTAAAATTTATCTAGCTTGCGGCTTACTCGATTAATCATTATTTCACTCGAGTAAAATGTTTTCAGCTTTCGGCTTACTCGAGTCACACTCATTTCACTCGAGTAACTCGATCAGATATGGTTTTTTAAATACGTTTTTCACTTCTCAAAAGCCATTCTAAGTGCTCTAACTTTTGGGTATTCTATATAAACCTTTTCCTAATCATTTCTATCAATTAGAATCAACTAGAATCATTTTGATACACAATTTTACAAAGAATCAAGCCACACTATTCTCTCACTCTCTCATGATCAAAGCTCTCATTTTCATATTATTTGATCAAGAACCTTGAATCTCTCATGTTGATCTTTTCATAGCTTTTGAAAGAGATTCATAGGATTGTTATTTTGTTTTCATTTGATTTGTAATCATTGCAAGAGGCAAACATTCTACAACATTGGAAGCCTTGATTTTGTGGAATCAAGCATAGTTCATTGGAAGTCTTGAAGAAGCATTTCATCAAGCACTTGGAAGCCTTGTTGAAGAACAAGCAATTGGAAGTCTTGTAGTAAAGCAAGCATTGGAAGTCTTGTTGAGGGGATTTGGCAAGCAAGAGAAGAGGTTAGATTAGATATCAATAGGGTTACAAGGCAAGGGTGTGGTATCTCTTGTAGGCTAGCAAGAAGGAGTCTTGTGAGGCATTTACTTGTAATTTGAGAAACTCTAATTCCTCATAGTGAAGAATCTCTCTTGGTTGAAGAGGGGACTGGAGTAGCTTTCAAGTGGATGAAAGTGAACCAGGATAAATCACTGTGTCGTATCTCTAAACTCTCTACTCTTTACAATTCTTGTTATTAATTGTGTTCTTGATTGAAAACCTAGAAAAAGTGATTTTTCATAATTGATTGAATTGAATCTTTATTGTTCAAATTAATTTGGGGAAAATCATTTTCATAACTAGGTTAATCAATAAGAATATTGGTGTTGATTGTTTCCGCTTAATCTCTCATATAATATTTGTTAATTGATTGATTTTCATTGGTTTTAATCGTTTAGATTTGTTTCTTGCGAAAATCTTTCAAAGTTTCTATAACACCTATTCAACCCCCCCTTCTAGGTGTTCTCCTAGTGTATCCTAGTTATTTCAACCACCGATTGTAGGTTTCTCACAGTTTGTGTGTGCGGCCACGTATTTGAAGGAGACTAGGATCACGCACCTTATGATACATGATGTTATTGATGTAAATACGCCATGATGATATGAATTGCTTTTATTACTTAGGCATGATCAATATTTTATATATGATGATGTTAATGTCTGGAACTCTGTAAGATGTTTGTATGTTTAATCCATGACGAAAATTAAGTGAGGCAATGGAAATTATGAAAATAATAATAATGCTGATAATGCGATAAGGTAGAATTAAGCAATGAAAAGGAAAAGGTTTTTAATAATAACATGATGTGTTGATAAGCTCTGGAAATCTTGGATATGGAAGCGCAAGGAAAGAAATGATAAGACAAATATGATCGGAATTAGTGATGCATATGTACCGCGCAACGAAAGGATTATCGTGACATGTGCCAGATCGAGGAACTCTCAAAGGTGCACGATTGACGTGGCGCGTTTGCCGGGCTACGGAGCTCCTTGATGTTTCCAGTTGCCATGACGATTACGAAGTAATGAGAAAGCGTTAATGTGAAAGATTTGATTAGAGGTCGAGGTTCACCGAATGGATGGACAAGGGTGACTCGTCCGAATCTAGGGTTAATTAAAATACTAATAAGACTTTAAAAGACATTATATAACGCGACGAGTTGAGTGTGAGGTAGTGGAGAGGAAGATACCTGTTTATCTGCGGATACTCAGGTGAGTGATTGTTATAGCGGAGGGTGATGACGGTGAAACGTCAATTAACCTAGAGTGCTCTTCTAGGAAGAACAAATCTATATGTGATCGGGGATTGATACCCAAGGGATCGTAGCGTGTTCTGCACCGGAACTAGATAAGTACTGTCACCCCCTTGATCAAATTTGGAATGGTGAGAGGGAATCTGAACGAGGCGGGCAGTCGATTGGTGTTGGGCCCTTGCGATGTCGCGTAAAATGCTAATTGTCATGATGGCCGGCCCGTATAGTTGTGGCCTTGACATATATATATATATATATATATATATATTGTTGGATTGTCTCGACTGTTCGACCTGCGTGGGTTAAGGTTCATGTACGTCCTGTTTGCTTCCGATTAGGTTTGGGAGGATTAGAGGAGATGTGTGTGTTCTAACTAACTCCTCGATGACATTCCCTTAATTTCCCCTGTCATCGTTGGATGAGCTCTGATAAGACTTAATAAAGTAAGTTTAAATTATTGAAAAGACTCTTAGAGTAAGAGATTAAAATACAGCGCGGATTATTGGAAAGGAAAATGGAAAAGGGTCAAGTGGCAAGAGAGTATGTTGAAGACCAAGGATGTGATTTTGTGATGAAAAAGGGTTTGTGGATTAACCTTGAGAATAAATAAAAAAGAAAGTGATAAATGCTTGAAGAGAGAGTTGTCATAATGAAAGACATTATTGTGTAATAATAATGATGAGGTGAATTATGTTATGTACTTTGTTGTTTGATATATATATTGTTGTGTGTTTGTCTTAATATTTGTGCCTACTGTAATTCCACCCATAGACAAGAAATAGTTTGGGATCGCTCACTCTCTCTTCTGCCCTATTTCCTTTGTTGGTATTCTATACCGCGCAATTGCAAATGGCTTATAGAATCAGGATCCCTATTGCCCATTGGTTGACGGAGGTTGGGAGTTGACTCCAGCAGGTTGGACATGGCGTGGATCCATCGGTTTAGAGGTCATTGACCCACTGTTCACCCTTGCGGGATCAGATGTACGAGACATGATGAGGAGACTAGTGTTGACGGGCCAAGAGTGCACGTTGAGCCCAACGTTTCCTGATAATGATGAGGAGAGATTTGAAGATGCAGAAGAGCCTTTCGAGCTGGCAGGAGTGCCCGGTGAAGGTGGTGATCCGTAGTATAGGTTCTTTGTCCTGTTTTTCGTATGTAATGCACTCTCTTGAGATGTATTGAGATGAAATTGCTCTGCCCTAATGTAACTGTTTTAAGAAACAATATGTTTTGGAAGAATTTATCACCCTGATGGATATGACTGGATCTAGAAGTAATATTTATAAAACAAGGTTTATTTTGAAAAACGAAATGTTTTATGATAATGGAAGAAAGAGTTTCAAAGCTTGATGTTGGTAACATCTCGATTTGGAACTTGATGCGTGATGTGGGACATGAATGATTTATTTTTACAAAGAAATATTTTAAAGAGAAAATGTTTTTATGAGAATGAACTCATGTCCACGTCACCAATGAAAAAAAATTACCTGTATTTTCATGAATTAATAAAAGGAATATTTCAAGTTTCTAAATCGGGGTGTTACACAAATAATACGAATTGAAGCGCTTAGAAACAAAAGTAGTATATCACTCAAGGAATATGAACACACTTGGGTTCTTGAAAAAGATGGAGAAGAAAGAACGTAAAAGTGGTTTTTCTCAACAACAAGGATTTTTGAAAAATTAGGATTGGTTGATTTTTGCCAAAAGTGAATGAATGACAAAGAGTGATTTTAATAAGCCAATTTATTTTTGAAAAAGGATCAGAAATAAATCAGAAAATCAATAAAGAATAAATCAGATTGATTCATAATCATTTTTAAAAATTTTCAAAAAAGTAATCAATTGTTTTCATGGGTAATCGATAATTTTAATTAAAGTAATTGATTATTTCAAGCAATTGATGGCAGAGCCTCTGGTTTTTGTATGATGAAACAAAAGTAATCGATTATTTGAGCAACTTCACAATTACTCTCTTACAAAATTAATCAACTCCTTTTGATCAACTGATCGATCAAAGCTCTCTAGATTTTGTATTTGATGCAACATAAGTAATATATTATCTATAATAAGTAATCGATTACTTTTGCTAAAACTTATAAAAACTTGTTTTCATAATCCAGAAACTGACCATAGATTTTCAAAGAGTTTTATATGATGCAGCATGAAAGACTCTTTTGAAATATATACTTCTTCAAATCCTAAGTATGACATATGACAAGAGTAAATATATACTACCTAGCCTTACATTGTTTTTCCTAAGAGAATGGGATGAGGTTTCCAAGGAGCTTTAACAGTTGAACTTGTGCATATGTTGTTCCCACTTTGGTTCCTTGATTATTTATTGATTCTTGTTTGTTATCATCAAAACTTGAATCATTTGAGCTCTTGGAATGTGTTGTCTTCTAACATATATGAAAGACACGGGTGAAGCAATTCTGATTTTAGGTTTTAAAATTATAAGGGAAAGTGATAGCATAATAATATCATGAGAACAATATGTTGAAAAGCTTCTTAGAAAGTTTTAAAATTTTGAGGATACTGCAACGAGTACCCCTTATTATGCTAACACTCAATTAAGAAAACATAGAGGTGACCATGTAGCCCAAACGAAGTATGCATAAGTTATAGGGAGTCTGTTACATTTGATGAACATTTCTAGACCTCAAATAGCAAACTTGCTGGAAGGTTGAGTAGATACACACATAATCCAAATGACGAGTATTGAACTACAATAGACAGGCTTATGAGATATTTGAGAGGAACCATGAACTATGATATCCGATATAGTGGATTTCCCACTGTACTAGAAGGATACAATGATGCTAACTGAATATTAGATTTTGACGAGATAAAATCCACTAGTGGTTATGTATTCGCCCTCGAAGGTGGTGCAATTAGTTGGAGATTAATAAAGCAAAATATTATTAATAGATCAACAATGGCGTCAGAGTTTATAGCTCTAGATTTAGCTGGTAATGAGTATGAGTGGTTGAAAAACTTCTTAGCAAGTATTCCATTAGAAGTTAAATCAACTCCTCCTGTGTCTATGCATTGTGATTGTCAAGCAGTAATAGCTATTGCAAAGAATAAAAGTTTCAGTGGTAAGAATAGACATATTCGATTGAGACATGATGTGCTAAAATAGTTGTTGAGAAATGAAGTTATTTATATTGATTATGTGAAGTCATAAGTGAATTTGGTCGATCCTCTTACAAAGCCTTTAGGAAAAAGGTTGATACAAGAAACATTGAGGGGAATGGGACTTATATTTAAGCCAACATGATATTAACTGTGGTGGGAACCTAACCTTTGTGATTGGAGATTCCATGAAGAAGGTTCATATTGGTAATAACAAGTCACCTGTTAATATTGCTGGCACTACTAATTTTCTCTTTCCTATTGTGTAGGGTTACACTATCCTGTATTCAAGAGAGGATGAGTTTGAAAGGTCTTAATGAAATTCATATCCTTATCGAGGTGTATGAAGTGTAGCATATATAACACCCAAGATTTTATAAAGGGAATAAAAGAATTTAATTTAAAATGTTGTAGCAGAAAACATAATTCCCTTTATAGGAAAATGTTGAACAAAATACTTCTTTTTATAATACATTTTCACTGGGGTTACTATGGAACAAATTACAGTAAATATCTTGCAGATATTTCCTTCTTTAGCTTGAGCGCCTGGCTTGACGGAGTGTTTCTACATGAAGCAGACTCTTTCCAATGCCCATATTTCGAACCTAACAAACAATATGGGATGAGGAGTAAGTCATTATCATATCACATAATCAGATCGGTGATCGAATGACTAGAAAGTTGACAATCACAAGTATCACATTATAATGCTCATGATTCTTGCAGGCACGTGTCTTATCATTCATAATTATTATCTTATCGTTTTGTATGCAATGTCAAACTCTCTCTTTTTCACAAAAGATTCATATGTTGACCTTCACTTTTCATAAGCATCTTGATTCCACAAGGGCATCACATACTCTTGCCTATGACACTTACAGATACAGTCCTTTGTATCTGCACCAGGTCTCATCTCACGAGACACGTCATACCAGGATATAAAAATTGATATAATACCTACAGATAATGTCCTATCTATACCAAGCCTCTTCCTACAAGACACAGTATATCAGGATATGTGGCTATACCGCTTACAAATAGCGTCATATCCACACCAGGTCCTTTCTAACAGGACACAGTATGATCGGGACTCTAGTGATATACCACCTACGAACAATGTCATATTCACACTAGGTTCTTTCCCACAGGACACAATATAATCTAGACTCTAGTCATTCTCATGTATGTCCCTTGCAACCATTACACATTAAAATATCATTTGTTGTACCATATGAATTCTTTCGTGCTTGGTATCCAAACCAAGTAATGTATGATTTTAATTCTTTGTTACAAGTATTTCTATTTTTATTTCATTCTCATTAAATTCCTTTTTATATTCTGAGTAAGCGGTTGGTAATTTAGTTAGACTTGAAATCCCAATAATCACCTTTCTAATATTATTAAACAATATTATTTTATCTCACTAATTCTTGGGCATCATCTATTACTCCTAATAAATTCATTTAATAATAAAAGGGGCTTATTATCGTTTATCCATCACTAATAATCGATTATCTGCCTCAATCCTTTGATGTTGTCCAAGAAATGACCCTAATAATCGATTATTCCCCCTTGATAACCGATTATTAGAAGCATATATTGTCAAATTTTAACCATGATAACTGATTATCTTAACAGTTAACTAATTCATTTGGGATTTCGCTTCTAATTAAACTCCTATCTTACCCAAACCTTCATACTTAACATAATTTGTTAACCTACTGACTTCTCATACCTTATTACAGGTTTATGTATACTCACAAGTCATCACACATATATACCAAATTTAACAAACCAATCAACATATTTTATAATCAAGCAATAACATGGATACCAATCATCAAACCATTCTTAGTCTCAAACAATAATTAAGCATATAATCATATAAATTTCAGAATTTAACACAACATATTCATGGATTATCTTGACCTCCAAGTCAAGTAATCTCGTCATGATATACAAAGTAATTCCCACAAGCTTATGGTAGCTTGCACTACACTCTGTAGCCATCAATTATCATCCTAGTGATGTGATTAACTTCTCCCATACCTGAGAATCTTAGAGAAAAACTGATAGATTCACAAACTAGATTGTAGATTACATTGGATGTGAATACGCTCTAAGACATGAACAATTTGCAGCAACTTTAACATCAAAATTTGGCAGGGTTTTGCAATGAAAACAAGAGGAATCAATCAAAACATATACTACGTTGCGAGGTCTATGATTATAACCAAAGTTTAGGACATATTATGGACTCAGATGATCACACCATTAAAGTAAAGTGACCATGGTGAATTGTATGTTTTGTCCCCTTGAAATAGGAATAGATCTTTCACAACTTTGAGCTCAAAATTTAACATGGTTGTGTAATGAAAGTACATGAGATCACTCGGAATCAAATCTACGCTATGAGGAGTAAGATTAGAATCAAAATAGAGAGTATTTGGTGCATTGAGCTTACCAAACGAATGAAACAAAGTAAGGACTATGGAATGTTGTGTAACTCTAACAACACTTTGGAACAACTTTTTTGCCTCTCTTTCAAGCATAATTTCAACTCACATACTAAATAACTCGATCGAGTAATATGTCAGATTGGTTCTTGACTTTGTGGGCATCGATCAAATTAGTCCCTTAGATTATGTTTAATGGTTCAATATTCTTTGAGAAAAGTATGATGTTTTTAATGCTTGTAGTTTAGCCTTGCATCATGGGTAGAATTATAATAAAGCACCACTTTTCAATCAATAAATGAAGACATACATGTGTTTGACCTTTTGGGCTCAAAACCTTGAAGTTCAAGTTCAAACTGAAAATTGAAAACATAGTTGGGTTTTTGCCACCCCGATTCAATAAATCTCACAATTTTTTAAATTTTCTTACTTTCTCCTAAAACAAAGCACCTTTATATCTTTAAAAAAAAGTTCCTTTTTCCTTCTCAAAACTACATCTCATTCCTTCACATACTTTTTTTTACTTATCATCTAAATCATAATGCTACCACAAACAAGACACTCAAAATCAATCATTCATACATATCTTGAAGACATATGTTTATTGAAGTCGCGACCCTCATTCGTGGTGAAAATATGCGTGAGCAATAAGGTACATTCACGGTGCTAGTGATGATTTCTTCATTTTTTTTAACGTCAGGTCAGGGTCATGAGATATACCTCATTACCTAAAAACAAAACCATACTCGTACCTTACTGCTCACGCATTTGTTCATTGTAGACTAGGTCACGACTTCACTAGATGTGTGTCTTTAAACTTCGTATAAGTGATTGGTTGAGTGTCTAGAAGTTTTAGGTAGTACGATGATTTATTTAGATGTTAAATATGAAGGGCATGCGAGGGTGGGGTATAGTTTTAAAAAGAAGGAGGGAAAAGGTTTTTTTATTTTTTATTTTTGTAAGGAAACATTGTGTTTTTAAGTGTATGTTAAGAAATAAAAAAAAATTTGTGAAGTGTGTTAAGCCATAAATAAGATAAATAAGATGGTAAAAGTCTCTCTCTTTAAAATAAGTTATAATGGAGATGATTGCTTGGAAATGTTTTTTTTTATTGGCTAAAAATGAGTAAATTGAGCATCATGTAAATGAAATTTTTTTGGCATGACGTAAATGAGTAACTCAACATCAAGGAACCTATAAATTTAATGTATTAAAATTTTGAGTTATTATGTGATGTCAAATTTATTTATATATTCTTTCTAGTCTTTTTTTTAAGTTTTTCGTTCCTATTTATAAGTCATTTTGTATTTTTATGAGGCATTTATTGTTTTTTATCTTACTTACATTATTCATTACTATAAAACAATACATTTGTGAAATTATAAATGCAATAGAAGAGAGTAAAGTTGTAATGGTAAAGTATCTTTCTAAAATTCCAAAAAGATATATTTATCCACTATGATCTTGAATATAATCCATAATATGGAAAAAAATAGTAAATTTTTTGCTTTATACAGTTTTTTAATCTTTAAGCTTAAGTGACATAATGAGTTCACTTTGAATATATACTAAGACTAATTTACCCCATATTACAAGTTATAAATCATGACACCTAATTAAAAAATGTTAGGTATTTATCCAATATGTGAGCCTATATATATATTATTGATCATGTATTATCTGCTATCATAAAGATTTAGTCCCTATTAAAGTGATCTTTTACGGTTTAATATATTGGGATTGAAGACATCTCATTTTGTATGGATTTTATAATGTGTAGATACCAAAGTCTTATTTCTATATTGTTGATGGGCCGAAATAGAAATAAGAAAGTTCAATAGTCGTAACCATTCGCGAAAGGCTATGAACTTATTATAAATAGGTTATGGTCCCCAAGTCAGATGCATCTAATTCCCTTCTCTAACTCCATCGTTAGAAAGGCTAGAGCAATTGTGCATAATGACTTGGAAGACCAACCTTCACCCTCATGTTCTCTCATAGGTATGCATTTGGATACAAGATTCAAGGACAATTCAATTCAAGCTCACATGTTCATTGTGACGACCCAACTTTCTAACCTTAATAAAATTCTTTTATTCTGAAAATGTGACCATTTTTTTTCTTTATACAACATAAGTTACGTCATCACTATTTCAAATCTTGCGGAAGAAATTGCAATCATCATATAGGAAGATATCAAACTTCATATTATATTATCATAGTTCAAAAGAGGTTACAACTTTCATTACATAAACTCGAACTGTAGGAGCTAAAAAGTTAAACATATCTAAACTTAGTTAGAACTCTAGGTCATTACATTGTATCACAATATCATACAACAAAATGTATAATAACCTAGAGCATATGGTTCGCAACTCCAAAACATAAAGCAGGAAAAGGAAAAGAAACCTGATGGGTTATATCATACACACTTCACTAGCAGGAATTTCAACTTTAGTCGTCAGTTCCCCACTGACTCCCGGTTGAATTCTCCATGGGATCGTCATCCACCACTTGGTTATCATCTTCCACTGGTTCCTCATCCTCAATGGGGTCCTCCTCCTCCTCCTCCTCCTCATGTGCCGGTTCAGCAGGTACATAAACCGGAGTCCTTGATCGGACTCTAGGGGAAGGAATAGGGTGAGTGGAGACTTCAAAAACAACTCTTTCAGTTGAGGGTGAAGGACCCGGTGGAAGAGTGCGTCTTGTAAAACGTCTTGGTGGCGGTGGAGGGGGTTCCATGGCGAAAAACAAAATTCGGTGGAATGTGCATGATATACACCATTGGGATTCTTGTCCTTCGGGGGCGCTGATCGAGGCCGTACCCGATACAAATAAAAATAGTTAAAGTATAGTACTAGGAAGTGACTCCTAGGTCGTCTCCCAAGGAATATCTTATCAAGCAAAAGGTCGAACACATAGTATGCATAGAAAATAGGGGGGGTTTTTTTGTATTGAATATTGAATAATTGAAATCAAAACAGAATTAAATCAAAACGAAGAAACAGATAAGGAAAAGCGGATAAACCCCTTTGGCTCGCGTTCACAACTCTATCATCGGTCACAAAAGATCAATTTCTTTCCTCTTCACTGTCCAACTCGTGAGAATTAAATACTAAGCGAAAATTCAATTCTCACCCCAAAACCCAAACCTCTAATTAAGCATTAAAAGCCAAAGCATGGAGTTTTTACGAGTTTGCATAAATTAAGCATTCATACACATGGATTATCTCTATAGAATGGAACTAAGCGAACCATAACATATCAATAAGCATGAAAACAGTGAATAAAAACGAAATAGCATTAAGAACAAAACCTCAAGAGTATGTGATACATTACCAAAGGGATTTAACCTAAGAGTTTAGCCTTCCATGAAGAAAAATACCAAAAACTTGTAGAAAGGAGAAGAGAGAGAAACCCTAGCAGCCACCACAAGCTTGGAGAGCAAAACTAAGCCTTCTCTAAGAGAGAGAATGTAAAAAAAACGTGAATGGAAGGTCTCTCCTGGGTTTACACGAATTTGGCTTTTTAAATCACAAAACGGGCCTAAATCATGGGCCCAAATCCTAAGGAAAGCTTATCTCTAAATTAAATCTAAAAATATCTTATAGATAAAATCTAAATCTTAAAAGATATAACTAAATCTCAACTAATCCTAAAGATAGATTACAATCTTCACTTCATCATATATCTTCTCTTCCAACATTAAATCTTCATTCCCAAAATGTCCAAAAAACCCTTGTGCCAAATATGACCTGAAAATAGAAATAGAATTAATTAGGCTAAATAATCCCAAATTAAACAATATTCAGAATATTAGTCCAATAAACTCTAAATCACTAAATCAAGCTAAACAATGTCAAATATGCAACAAGTATCAATAATAGGAATAAAATAATGCAAGGAATAATGGGAAATAAAATGCTCATCAAATACCCCCACACTTATCCTTTTGCACTCCTGGGCAAAACTAAGAAATAGGACTGAGAAGATCAATATGCACCAAAGTGAATCATGCAACAAGATTACTACAGCTAATGAATGCAAACCTAAGAGATTACATACTTCACAATGAATTCTAGGAAATGCAAAGAAATGGGCAAAATCGAGCACACGAAGAAAATAAGGACCAAAGAATCAAGGCATTCATGAACATCATCCAATTATTTCAAATATGCAAAGAAAACCAATGACATCAAGAGGGTAGTCACAAAGATGATAGAAACTCACAAGGATCACTCAATAGTGTTTACACTCAAGTGTTTAAGGTTAATCAGTGTTTACACTCAAGGCACATCATGAAAAACAAACACAACCATAGGCTTGACAAGCCTCTAACATCAACAATCAACACACATGCACATTAAGATCAAAAGGTCTTTTCAGGGTTGTAATGGGGCCAAGGACAAGGTAGGATAAAAATAGGGGAAATGTAGCTAAAACCCAGGGAATAGAGGAGCAATGGGGAACAAGTAAAAAAAATAAGCACAATCCACCCCAGAATGAAATGGTAAACATAACAACAACCTCTAATTCCAAACCTCCATGCCTCAATCAACCTTTTATTCCATTTTTTTTTTCTTTTTCTTCTTCTTCTTCTTCTTTTTTTTTTCTTTTTCTTTTTTTTTTTTGAATTGCATTACATTGCAGAACTTCATGAACGAAAGAAAAGAAGAAACAATAAAAATGGCATAATGAGATAAAGCCATAATTACATCACCGACCATAGAGGCAAAACCCAGAACTCACAAGAGATGAAGAACAAAGCACCATCGCTTACTTAATACCCATTCCCAAAACAATTCCAAAGCTCCAACATTCCCTAAGGTTAGGACAATCATGGTTTTTCAGTCATAGGCTTGTAATGAGCTAAAGAACAAAGAAAAGGGATATAAAGGCTCAAAGGGGCTATCAAAGGATAAATTCATTCAAGGTAGGCTCATATGGCTAGTGGCTTATTCAAGAAAAAACAATGCCTAAATCATTTCAAAATGTGCATGGGAATATCAAGTATCAATAAGAGTCAAGTCAAGTTCTAGAGTGCAAGTAATCCAGAGTGCAATCACACATGAAAGAAAAATTAGGTGGCATATATAGCAATTCACCCACAATTAAGGCTCAAATCCTCACAAAAGGGACAATTCTATCACAGTGTTACCACCTCTTAATTATCAAAAGCAACTTTACACACAGAAATGCATGAATTCAGACACAAGATACCAAGACTCTACTAAAATGAAGCAAAAACATGCAAGAAAATGCCCAAAACTTAGCAAAACCTAAAAAAAATCAAAGCAAAAATATGCAACCTAAACTACTCTCCCCCCCCCACACTTAAATCACACATTGTCCTCAATGGAAAACAAATAGCAGAATCAGACAGATATAGACAAGTGGAATAAAAGTAGTAAAGAAGGAGAAAAGAAGACTCCCTAAATCATGGTGGGTCAAAAATGGGGTCGACCAATGAGGCTTCCTCCACAGGTGCATCATCCAAAGTAGGAGAGGTTAGGAAAGGCTTGAGTCAGTGGCCATTGACTTTGAAGCTCTTGTCTGTGGACTCACTCTTGATCTCCACAGTGCCATAAGGAAACACCTGGGTGACTACAAACGGTCCAATCCATTTAGAGCGGAGCTTTCCACTCATGATTCCAAGCCTAGAGTTGTAGAGCAACACTTTTTGACCAACCAAGAACTCCTTTCTGGAAATTGAGCTATCATGGAGCTTCTTGGTCTTCTCTTTGTAGAACTTGGAGTTCTCATAGGCCTCCAAACGGATCTCATCTAGCTCACTCAACTGCAACTTCCTCTCCTCACCCGCTTGATCAAGAGCTAAGTTACATTGCTTCACAGCCCAATATGCGCGGTGCTCTATCGCCACAGGCAGGTGGCATGCCTTACCAAAAACAACCCGATAAGGTGACATCCCTATGGGTGCCTTGTAAGCAGTCCGATGGGCCCATAGAGCATCCTCCAATCGTGTGCTCCAATCCTTTCTATTAGGCTTCACCATCTTCTCCAAAATCCGCTTGATCTCTCTGTTTGAAATCTCAGCTTGCCCATTGGTTTGGGGGTGATATGGTGTAGAAACTTTGTGCACAACCCCATACTTCTTGAGCAAAGCTTGCATGGATCTATTGCAGAAGTGTGTGCCTTGATCACTGACTATGGCTCTAGGTATGCCAAACCTGCAAAGGATATTAGTCCTGACAAAATCTACAACAACCTGAGCATCATTAGTCCTGGTGGCCTTAGCTTCCACCCATTTGGATACATAATCCACAGCAAGTACGATATAATAAAAACCAAAAGAAACAGGAAAGGGGCCCATGAAATCTATACCCCAGACATCAAACACCTCACAGAACAACATAGGTTGTTGCGGCATCTGTTGCCTCCAAGATAGGGTGCCTCCTGCCCTTTGACATTGCTCACATGAGCTGCAGATTTTGCTTGCATCCTTGAAGATGGTAGGCCAATAAAATCCAGAATCCAGCACCTTTCGTGCTGTCCTTTGAGTGCCAAGGTGGCCTCCAACTGGTGAAGCATGGCAAAATTTGAGAACCGATTGGATCTCCTGGTCTGGAATGCACCTGCGAATGACCTGATCACTGCAAAAACGCCACAAATAGGGGTCATCCCATACATAATACTTGGCATCGCTCTTCAATTTGTCTCTTTGAGCTTTGGATGCCAAGGGTGGAAAAACATATGCAACTATATAATTTACAATATCAGCAAACCAAGGAATAAGGGGAGGGGGATGTGAAACATGCAAAACTAAAAGCTGCTCATCCGGGAAGTCATCTCGGATAGGAAATGCATCCTCCTCTCTCTCTATTCTACTCAAGTGGTCTGCGACAAGGTTATGTGCACCACTCCGATCCTGAATCTCAAGATCAAACTCCTGGAGGAGCAACATCCATCTAATCAACCTAGGTTTGGAATCTGTCTTTTTCAAAAGATACTTCAGAGCAGCATGATCAGTATACACCACAACCTTAGAACCTAATAGATATGATCTAAACTTATCAAGTGCAAAGACAATGGCTAACAACTCTTTTTCAGTTGTGGTGTAATTAACTTGTGCTGAATCTAAAGTCCTAGATGCATAATAAATCACATGAGACATCTTACCAGCCCTTTGGGAGAGAACTGCTCCCAAAGCATAATTCGAGGCATCGGTCATGAGCTCAAATGGGAGAGTCCAGTCAGGTGGTTGGATGATGGGAGTGGTGGTGAGTGCTCTCTTTAGCTCATCAAATGCCTTCTTGCATTGGTCTCCAAACTCAAATGCGGTATCCTTTTGAAGCAAGTTGGATAGTGGAAGGGCTATCTTGCTAAAGTTCTGAATAAACCTGCGATAGAAACCTGCATGGCCAAGAAAAGAACGCACCTCTCGCACGCAAGAGGGGTAAGGCAAATATGATATTACATGCAGCTTAGCAGGGTCAACCTCTATGCCCTTATGCGAAATAATGTGCCCTAAGACTATGCCTTGTTCTACCATAAAATGACATTTTTCAAAATTCAAGACAAGGTTAGTCTCAATGCACCTATTAAGCACCTTAGACAAACTATCAAGACATGCATCAAAAGAGGAACCATATACACTAAAATCATCCATGAAGACCTCTATGCAATGCTCAAGTAAGTCATTAAAAATACTCATCATACATCTTTGAAAAGTGCCAGGAGCATTGCATAGGCCAAAAGGCATCTTCCTATAAGCAAATGTACCAAAAGGACAGGTAAATGTAGTCTTATGTTGGTCCTCTGGTGCAATACAGATTTGGAAATAACCAGAGAAACCATCTAAGAAGCAATAGTGAGATTTACCTGCCAGGCGCTCCAACATCTGATCAATGAAGGGAAGAGGAAAGTGATCCTTTCGGGTCGCCTGGTTGAGCTTCCTATAATCAATGCAGACTCTCCAACTGTTCTGCACTCTAGTGGGAATCAGCTCATCCTTCTCATTTTTGACAACTGTCACCCCAGACTTCTTGGGAACTACTTGAACCGGGCTTACCCAAGTGCTGTCTGAAATGGGGTAGATAATGCCAGCTTGCAGCAGCTTGGTGACCTCTTTCTTCACCACATCAAGAATCTGGGGGTTCAACCGTCTCTGGGGTTGTCTCACTGGTTTAGCCCCATCCTCCAATAAAATCCGATGCATGCACATGGAGGGGCTAATACCAGGTATGTCTGCCAAAGTCCATCCTATTGCCCTTTTGTTTGCTCTAATCACATCTAGCAGCTTCTTCTCTTGATCAACAGAAAGGGAGGTAGAGATGATCACTGGAAGTTTCTGCTCAGCCTCCAAGTAAGCATATTTGAGATGAGGAGGAAGGGGCTTCAGGTCCAATAAAGGTGCCTGCATCACAGATGGAACTAAAGGAGCAGCAGAATTGGATTCTGCCGCCTGCACCTGAACAAGTGAATTAGACTCATGCAAAACAGAAATGGGGTTAGCATGATCTGAATCTATATCATATGAATCAACAGATGCAGTAGCAGAATTTAAAAACTGGTCAATTTCAATGCATGCAGTGCACATTTCGGAATCAGAACATGCAGAACAAGTAAATGAGCTAGTGAAAGATGGCAAATCATAATCATGCAAAAAGTCTAGAACATGCTCATCAATCAGATCATCAATCAAGTCAACATGAAAGACAGAGTGGTCATCAGAAAAATGTTTCATAGCATCAAAAATATTGAATCGAACCACACTATCATCAAATTCCATGGAAAGTGTACCTGCATGCACATCTATCTTGGTTCGGGCTGTTTTCAAAAATGGTCTCCCTAATATGATAGGGACAGCACTACGAGAGGTGTCCTCTTCCATATCAAGAATATAAAAATCAGCAGGAAAGATAAGCTCTTCAACCCGAACCAGGACATCCTCTATCAAACCTGCGGGGTAGGCAGTAGATCTATTTGCCAAGTGAATAACCACACCCGTAGGTTGAAGAGGTCCAAGTGAAAGAGACTTGAAAACAGACATAGGCATAACATTAATAGATGCTCCTAAATCTAGCAAAGCATTCTCAAATTTAGTATTACCTATGATACAAGGCACAGAGAAAGTTCCAGGATCCTTACACTTTTCAGGAATATGAGGGACGGGTTTACCTATAAGAGCAGAGACATTTCTTCCCATGTTGATCCTCTCATTGCCCTTGAGCTTCCGTTTGTGTGTGCATAGATCCTTCAAGAACTTTGCATACCTTGGAATTTGCTTGATTGCATCAAGAAGGGGTATGTTGACTTCCACCTTCCTGAATGTGTCAAGTATCTCTTTGTCAATCTCTTCCATTTTCTTGCTTTGAGTCACCCCCCTTGGTGGGAAAGGAAGAGGAATGGGGGGTGGTTGTTGGGCAGCAACAGGTGTTGTGCTTGAGGAAGGCTGAGCTGGATGGGATTTTCTGGTACTTGTGTGCTCACTCTCCTCGACCATTTGGGTCTTCTTGTTGGTTGAAACTAGATCATCTTTGTTGAGGTCAGATTCTGGCGTGGGTGTGACAATCTGCTTCCCTAACCTTAGACTAATGGCATTCACATTCTGGTTTGGATTGATCACTGTTTGGGATGGCAACTTGTTAGAATTCTGAGATTGCATAGTGTTGATTGCTGTTGCCATCTGTCCCATCTGATTGGTCAAAGATTGAATGGAGGCCTCTTGTCTTTGAATGGATGCTCTAGTTTCCTGTTGGAATTGGAGATTTTGCATGGTCATCTGTTTCATCAGCTCTTCCAATGAAGGCTGCTGCTCAGTACTAGGAGCTGGTGGTGCAGAATTAGCCTGCTGTTGTCTCTGTTGCTGGACTGGAGGAGGTACATATGGTGGTCTAGAATTGTTCTGAAATTGAACCTGTGAAGGTTGCTGCTGATCAGACCATCTCAGGTTGGGATGGTTCCTCCAACCAGGGTTGTATCTATTGGTAGAGAGATCAAAGTTCTGTGGCTGCTGGTTTCTACTGTTGAAGATGTTGGCGGCATATGCCTCAGGTTGGTCAGCACCAGTCGTGGGCTGCTGCACAGAAGGGCATGCATCTGTGGGGTGCTCAGCGGATGTGCATATGCCACATAATCTAGCAGGCAGGGACAACTTCTTCTGGTTGATGGCCAATTGAGTGACCAAAGTTGTAAGTGAATCTATCTTCTGTTCAAGCTTCTCAACCTTACCAGAACTTGTGCCAACATCATTCACTCCTCTCACTATGATTGCATCGTTGTTGCCCCTTGCATGGAATTGTTGACAATTGGAAGCCATCTTCTCAATCTTGACTCTGGCTTCTAAAGGTGTCATGTCTCCTAGGGCACCACCACTTGCAGCATCAAGCATGTTTCTCTCCATGAGGTTGAGACCTTCATAGAAATATTGAATAAGCAGCTGCTCTGAGATCTGATGGTGGGGGCAGCTCGCACACAATCTCTTGAATCTCTCCCAATACTCATAGAGACTTTCTCCACTTTGTTGCCTGATGCCTGATATATCCTTTCGGATTGCTGTTGTTCTGCATGCAGGGAAGAATTTCTCCAAAAATGCCCTCTTCAGGTCATCCCAGACTGTGATAGAAACAGGGGCCAGATCGTACAACCAATCCTTGGCTAGCCCTTCTAGGGAGTGTGGGAATGCCTTAAGACAAACATGATCCTCTTGCACATCATGTGGTTTCATAGTAGCACAGACAATATGGAACTGCTTGAGATGTTTATGAGGATCCTCACCTGCAAGACCATTAAACTTGGGCAACAAATGAATTAGTCCAGACCTTAGCTCATACGGGTCATCGGGATACTGGATGCACAAATCTTCAATAGTGAAATCAGGTGCAGCCAGCTCCCTCAATGTCCTCTCACGTGGTGGAGGTTGAGCCATATTTTCAGAATAATCAGAATAAGAATCAGAATTTATAGGAATAGAAGAAAAAGAAGCAGACTCACTATGTAAAGACTCAATAGACTCACTACCTATGGACTGGTTCCTATTTTGTCTAACTAGTCTGTGATAAGTTCTATCAATTTCAGGGTTATATGGATGCAAGTAGCTTGGGTTGCCCCTAGTCATGTACTGAACAGAACACCATTAAGCATAGCAAACTGTCACTAATATACATGACCAAAATAGGCAACAAAATTTTTTATTTTTTAAAATTTTTTTCTTTATTTTTTTCAGCACCCTAAAATCATGAAAACATACCACAAAAAGTTTGAGGACAAAATTCAAAAGGGAACCAAGTCAAACAATTAAATCAGAGACCAAAAACTAAGAAAATAAAACTTGTAAAATAAAAAAGAAATAGTAAAACGGCTTTTTCAGGATCCAGACGAAGGAGGTTTCTGACAAAGTCAGAAAAATCAGATTATTCAGAAAATTCCCTTCGATTTGATATAAAATTCGTCAAATTCCGAGTTACGGGTCAAAAGTTGCGACGATTTGAAGAAAGTGTTGCTAAAACTTGGAAAATTTTTCTGGAACTCACAACCAGTGGTGATCTGAGTGATCGTGGTGCCTCAAAACCTTTTTATATGATAAAAGTAGTGTGGATATAAATTTTCGTGCAAAAATTCCACCCACAACTATGTGAACTAGCAACCACAGAATCAATCAAATACACTAATTGCAACAAAATAGCAAAACAGCAAACAATGCAACTTCAACCGGTTATCAGAATTGACTACTAGACCCTAAATCAGACAAGACACACTATAATAACTATACTAACTACGACACTAACTAACTACTAATGACCTTTGGCAAGAACCGATATTCCCCGGCAACGGCGCCAAATTTGATCGAGGCCGTACCCGATACAAATAAAAATAGTTAAAGTATAGTACTAGGAAGTGACTCCTAGGTCGTCTCCCAAGGAATATCTTATCAAGCAAAAGGTCGAACACATAGTATGCATAGAAAACAGGGGGGTTTTTTTTGTATTGAATATTGAATAATTGAAATCAAAACAGAATTAAATCAAAACGAAGAAACAGATAAGGAAAAGCGGATAAACCCCTTTGGCTCGCGTTCACAACTCTATCATCGGTCACAAAAGATCAATTTCTTTCCTCTTCACTGTCCAACTCGTGAGAATTAAATACTAAGCGAAAATTCAATTCTCACCCCAAAACCCAAACCTCTAATTAAGCATTAAAAGCCAAAGCATGGAGTTTTTACGAGTTTGCATAAATTAAGCATTCATACACATGGATTATCTCTATAGAATGGAACTAAGCGAACCATAACATATCAATAAGCATGAAAACAGTGAATAAAAACGAAATAGCATTAAGAACAAAACCTCAAGAGTATGTGATACATTACCAAAGGGATTTAACCTAAGAGTTTAGCCTTCCATGAAGAAAAATACCAAAAACGTGTAGAAAGGAGAAGAGAGAGAAACCCTAGCAGCCACCACAAGCTTGGAGAGCAAAACTAAGCCTTCTCTAAGAGAGAGAATGTAAAAAAAACGTGAATGGAAGGTCTCTCCTGGGTTTACACGAATTTGGCTTTTTAAATCACAAAACGGGCCTAAATCATGGGCCCAAATCCTAAGGAAAGCTTATCTCTAAATTAAATCTAAAAATATCTTATAGATAAAATCTAAATCTTAAAAGATATAACTAAATCTCAACTAATCCTAAAGATAGATTACAATCTTCACTTCATCATATATCTTCTCTTCCAACATTAAATCTTCATTCCCAAAATGTCCAAAAAACCCTTGTGCCAAATATGACCTGAAAATAGAAATAGAATTAATTAGGCTAAATAATCCCAAATTAAACAATATTCAGAATATTAGTCCAATAAACTCTAAATCACTAAATCAAGCTAAACAATGTCAAATATGCAACAAGTATCAATAATAGGAATAAAATAATGCAAGGAATAATGGGAAATAAAATGCTCATCAGGCGCATTCGGGACCAAGGGTTAGGATAACGAAAGGTAATCTCCACGTCAACCTCGAACGTGGCCCGATGCTCTTCAAAGTTCCATTCCTCGTTAGGGAGTGGTCTCATCTCCACGCACAGCATGTTCTGTGCCATATCCTACACACAAGGGATTAGGAGTGAGTCATAGCTAAATACAATAACAAATGAGTAAAACAGGGGCTAAAAATAACATTCACGTATCATCATTTAGCAAAAAGAATGCAAGTACGTATGCTCAAGTCGTTTTAACATTCATTAGGTTTCATTAGTGTCATGATGCATGCCTACTCCTCATTCATGCATCACGGTTCGGTAGACTCGACCTTCTTTTCTGTGAACCTGGGCCAAATATCTACCTTATCCATTGAACCGGAGCGAAATCCATATCAAAGTCATTCCGATTTATTGGGAGCTAGCCTTCATAGCATCATGTGCCATGGCATCCTGTATTCAATCCTAAGCTAGTGTCCCAAATCGTAATCGGAGTAATCTCATTCACCATGCATGATAATGCCACATAGAATTCCATATTTTATTTCTTTCATTATTCTCATCAGCATTCTTGGCAATACTTTGCCGGATACTTCAATACTCAGATCATTTCCATTTCCTTAATCTTCCTTTAATACTTTCAGAAAAAGGCCATCAGCGGCATAGCCATTTTGTGATGGTTTTAGAATTAGTATTAGGACTTTAATGTTTAGTTTGAGTTATTATTATTATTCCATTCGGACACCACTAATGGGTTACTTATCAACCAAATGGATGCAATTTCCATTGGGACTCCCATAGGGTAATTTGTCAACCAAATGGATATAGAATTTCCGTTGGGACTCCTGTGGAAAAATTATCAACCACTGAATAAAATTTCCAGTAGGACTCCTCCAGGATAATCATCAACTAAACGGAATAAAGTTATGCCACTGGGTGAAATCCTCATAGTGGTCTTTAGAATTTAGCAATAATCTTAATGAAACGTATTAATTTATGATAAATAAAGAAAATAAATGTTTCCTTCAATTTTCTTCAATCCACTCGAGTAGTTCATCCAAAAATATTCGAGTTTTTATAGAAATACTCGAGTTGTTCTGCATTTTTCCAGAATACTCGAGTCTTTTTGCTGCATCTGCACCAGTTTTTCTGCAATTTTAGCACCAATTCGTGATTCTTGCTTGCTTATTCCATTACTATGCAAAACAAAATTTTAAACACATAAAATAAACATGTTACAAGTATCGAACATAACCAAAACAACATAAAACAGAATCAAACCACAGAATTGTACAAAACAATGAAATTGTCCATTTTAACATATGAAATTTATTTCTACTCGATTTTAAATTCGTGCAACAATTCAGTGAGTATTATTAGGTTCATATAAACTCGTTTGAACATTAAAACCATGGGTTTCTGACCTCCAAGTCAGTTTCCCAATTCAAGTTGCATCCTAATTGAACCTTTAATGGTTCCTACATTTCTAGCTTGCCATAACTCATTCTAGCATTTAGATAACTTCTCCCATACCTTAACGATGCTAAAGAAAGTATGGATTGAATAGGAAAGAGTCTGAATCGAATTCCTTGATTCTGCACCTGTTCAAAACAGTTGCACTAGCTAACTTTGGCCACAAATTTCAGTATGAATAAGACTTGAAAAAGAACGAAACAAGTTAGCTTAAGCAACTAGGAATTGCTAACTTTAATTAGAGACAAATTTGGATTCAAGAGGGTTCCTGGATTTACCAAACCAATTCGAGAAAGAAGGGTAGTTGACACTGACTTGTGCTCTATTTTTGCAGCTTTGAATACTCAACTTTGAGGGCTTGGAACTTGATCTACAGAAAGTTTTTTTTTATGGGACTGAGTTCTATTTTAAGATTGGAAACAGAACTTCATTTTGTGTTTTGGTTTCACGGGAATTGGGTAAGAATTGAAGGGGAACAGAAGGATCAAAGATTGCACCATAAAACAGGAGAAATTGAGTAGAAATTCGGATTTGATAGATTTCAATGCGTTTCCAGCTTCTTCACATGCCTATTTATAGTGTTAGATTACCTTCCCATGAAGTAAGGTTGAGCTCTGAGCTTGGAACCAAATGAAAACGAGTTTTTGGCTTAAAATTGTGTTGAAACCGACTTTTATTTTCTACAAAACTGCTCGATCTAATTTTCCTAAGTACTGGTTAGGACACTCGAGTCTTCCTAGATCCACTCGAGTCTTCTAACAAAATTTCATAAAATTTATTATTTTATTCAATATAATAATAATATTCTTTAAAATATTTTTTTTATTTTGAAAATATTGGATCTTACATTCATCATATTCTCTATGAAAATATACAGGTAGGTTTTCGCTTCTGCTTTTGCTGTATGATTTCTTGATGATTTGACATGAATGTGTTCTGGTTTATATTTTAATATCTTCTATCAATTTCCAACAAGTGGTATTAGAGCCTGGTTTCATGTTGAATCATTAAGAGAATTTTATTTTTATGTGAGAATTGTGATACGCTTGTCTTCCTTTTAATAAGAGTTATGCAAGTATGATGATTGTGTGCATCCATGTATATATACATATGAGTTTTTTTGCCCACTAAAATAAAATTGAAATTGGGCAAAAAAAGATAAATGATGTTGAGTTACTCATTTGCAATTTTACTCATTTGCCCACTAAAATAAAACTACAAATGAGTAACTCAACATCATTTCTTGTTTTTTAAATAACAAATCCAGAATTGGGCAATATTGACTAACTTCTCGTTCAAAATCAATAGATTGATCCTTGAGATCAAACTCAGCTACCTTAAAACCTCGAGTAATGCTATTATGTAAATTTATGAGTGAGAGAAGAAATGCACTTGTCGATGACTATACTGTATTTCGTTAAGAACAAAAGGTTGGCATTAAGGTGATGAAGGATTATTTAATCAACTTCCTTTGGGTCATGCAAAGTTTTAACTCTCACAAATGCATTAGTGCAATGAATGAAGAGATTAAGACCATGAATGACAATGACATTTAGGATCTTGTTCTTTACCTAAAGGTTTGAAACCCATTGGTAGTGAATGGATATTTAATACCTAAAGGGATTCAAAGGGTAATGTGAAAAGATATAAGGTTTGTCTTGTTTGAAAGGGATTTACTCATAAGGAAGACATTTATTGTAAAAAGAATTTCTCATTAGTTTTTCTAAAAGACCCTTTTCGTATTATAATGGCATTTATTACTCATTCAGATCTTGAGTTTCATAAGATGAATATAAAGACTTTGTTTCTCATTTGTAACATTGATGAAACAAAATATATATGGCGCAAGTATAAAAATTTGTGAAAGGATGTATGTGCAAAGATATCCCTTGCAAACTAAAGAAATTCATCTATGAGCTTAAGTAAGCTTCTTGTCAATGGTATCATATATTTCATCAAATTATCATCTCTTTTGGTTTTGAGGTGAGTTTAGTTGTTGATTAGGTGTACCATAATTCAGTGGGAGTAAATAAATTTTATTAGCTCTATATGTTAAAGATTGCAAACTAGGTAAAAAAAAACCTTGTTGCTAAAGAGACAAGTTTAGTCTCAATTTGTGCCCTGAGATAGAGTTTTAAAGTTGAAGAGTTGCATAAGAGTCCTTATGCATTGGACTGAGGAGCTCAATGCATACATAAGTCATACGCATGTGGATATAGCGTACTTAAGTAAAATGCAGATATTTAGATAATTAGTTAAGAGACAAATCATCATAAAGCATCCAAACAAGTGATCAAGTACTTAAGGAGAACAAAGAACTTTAAACTCATATGCACACATGTAGTACAATGATTCAGTAAGAGATCATAAGGTATTCTTGTTATTCTTGTTATTATTTTTTTATAGGATGCATGTCAGTGTAGTACCATCCTATATTTATTTGTTATGTGAATGAACTATTTCGGTAAAGTGCTTAGCAGACACTAATAGGTTTTTCTGATATAGCAATGGTGTGTTTTTTTAAGGCATCTAGTAAATGGATATGGCTATGAAATTTTGTCCCTTGGCTACGAATTTTGGATAAACTGAAAGACCATTAAAGTTACTTTGTGACAAAATATTAGTAGTGTTATATCTTACATACGGGAAAAGTTCAGAGTAATTAAGAGTCTATAAAGCACATTGGCATAAACTCCATGATTGCATATTTACTCACTAAAGGTTTATCATCTGAGGTATTTCTTGATAATAATGCTCATATATATGGGTATTGTATCGTTTGATGATATGTTGGTTTAGTGGGAGTTTGTATTTGGGTGCTTATCTAGTATAGACATGTTTGTGGATATATTTTCTGCAAAAAAAAAAAAAGTTTAGAAAAAAAAGGTTTATGGTTCAGTTTCACTCTGAATTTATTCGCTGGGATCTCGCTAAAGAATAAAGTAGGACCAGTTGGAAATAGACATATTTAGATCACATTTTATGTAATTTCCATGCTACACATCCATATTTGATTTATGTCTTCGTTGGTTATATTGATGTACGTGACCATTGACGGGTCTAGTTATGATATAAATGTATGATTGATGGACGAGATTATTAGAGATGACTTTTTGGTATAAATAGCTATTTTTTGAGCACTATAAGGTTATTTGTAATTCATGATTCTATTTCGATATATGTGGCTCAAGTGGGAGATTGTTAGGTATTTATCTAATATGTGAGCCTACATATATTATTGATAACGTATTATCTGCTATCATAAAGATTTAGTCCCTATTAAAGTGATCTTTTACGGTTTAATATATTGGGATTGAAGACATCTCAATTTGTATGGATTTTATAATGTGTAGATATCAAAGTCTTATTTCTATATTGTTGATGGGCCGAAATAGAAATAAGAAAGTTCAATAGTCGTAACCATTCGCAAAGGTTATGAACTTATTATAAATAGGTTATGGTCCCAAAGTCAGATGCATCTGATTCCCTTCTCTAACGTACTCCATCATTAGAAAAGGCTAGAGCAATTGTGCATAATAGCTTGGAAGACCAACCTTCACCCTCATGTTCTCTCATAGGTATGTATTTGGATACAAGATTCAAGGACAATTCAATTCAAATTCACATGTTCATCATATTCTCTATGAATATATACAGGTACGTTTTCGCTTCTGCTTCCACTTCCGCCGTATGATTTTTTTGACGATTTGACATGAATGTGTTCTTTTTTTATATTTTAATATCCCCTATCAATTTCTAACAAAAAATTGTTTTGTCATCAAGAATAGAATCTCCATTTTTTTAATAAAAAAAAGAACAGAATCTCGTACCTTAAATCTTAAATTTTTTCTATGTCCAACCAAGTATAGGCCAATCCACTTGAGTTCACTTCATTCACTTTTTTTTTATCCCAACCATTATCCGGATTTGATTTATGCAGAATCCGACTCATCCGGTCCGACCCAACTGAGCTCGCATTAAGCGATAGGGGTCTCCCAGCGGGGATTGCTCCATACCCAAGACTCGAACTCGAGACCAGTTGATTAAGGGATCAAGTAAGCTACCACTTGACCAACCCCACGTTGGTGTTCACTTCATTCACTAATAGTGAAAAATAGATCACTCTCTCACATTGCGACACATAATGAGGAATTTGTTCATTAATTTCATCATGACTTTGCTAGTTGTGTTAAGTGCCAATAAAGTAGCGCGCCCACGCTCTCATGACGGTAAAGAAGATACCAACACTAATCTCCTGCTTCATCCTTTTATTAAGGTCAAACACCAATTTAAAAAAGGGTTTGTTTAATCTCAGCTTTAAGGGTTGAGATAAGAAAATAAAAATATAAAGAAACATAAAAAAAACTAAATGATGTAAGAATTTGAAACATTTTAACTATAATATTTTTATGAAATTATTATTGCAAAACAAAAAAGGATTTTCTTAACCTCAGCCTCAAGGGCTGAGGATAAGAGGCTTTATAAAACATTTTTGCATTGAAAACTTAAACATTTAAGACTTGGAACTTAGTAAATTTATGTTTTCAATACTTTTTTTCTATTTTTTAACCTCTTATCCTCAGTAGAGGTGTAACGGTCCCGTTCGATCCGGTCTTTAATGGACTTTAGAGACCGGACCAATTAAATTAATGTGGTTCGGTCCGGTCCAGACGTTTTTCATATGCAAAGACCGGATCAGACCGGACCGTTCATGAACGGTCCAATCCGATCCGATCCTGTCTATTTAGACCACAATAATAAAAATTTAATAAAAAACTTGTCTTAAGGAACTATATGATGATACTAGCTATATGAAAATAATACTGCACTTATTTACTTGACTTAGTAAATAATACTGTGCTACTCTACTAACCAGTTTTAAGGAATCAAATAGCTTTTTATTAAAATTAATAATAATAATTTTGAATCTTCATATATTAAAGTCCAGTAACCAAGTGCAGTACATTTATGCCAAGTTTTAACTTTGTAAATAATAATAATCACGTCAACTAGCTATAATCAACTATTTGTAATCATTTACAATTAGCTTTTTATTATACTGCAATACTAGCTATATGATGGCATTTGTAATCAAGTGCAGTACATTTACACCAAGTTTTAAGGAACAAATGCAATAAAGTAATCAATTATTCCCTCCGATCTTATTTATAAGATCCTTTTGGGGTTTTTCACTCCTACCAATGGAAGTGAATAAATTTGTTAGTGATATTGGAAATGTGAAAATTTGATATACTTTCAAAACTACCCCTATAATTATTATTGGAACTCTAAAAAGTGTTGATTTTATAGGGATGTTTATGGAAAGAAGTAATTAAATGCTATTGAAAATTGAAAAGGGGTCTTATAAATAGGACCAAAATAAAAACCCAAAAAGGTTTTATAAATAGGACCAGAGGAGTATATGATGCAACTAGCTATATGATGGCGTCCCAATAATATACCTTTGATTTTGGAATATTTATATAATTAAATAAAAATATTTTAAATTAATAATCTTAAACTATATAATAAAAATTATCTTATTTTTTTTTTAATATTTGAACTACTAGTCCGGTCCAATCTTTGTGGTCTCAAAATTTGTGAGATCGTGGACCGGACCACAGTAGAACGGTCCAGAAATATTAAGATCGGACCGGACCACGAGATCAAACCAGACCATATTTTTCTGTCCGATCCGGTCCGATCCGACCGGTCTCGCGGTCCGGGACCGAATCACTTACACCCCTAATCCTCAGCCCTAAGGGTTGAGATTAAGCAAACAAAAAAAATATATTAAAGATGAAAAGGTGATTGTGATAAATAAGAATAGTAGTTGGGAAAAATATTACTCCCCCCGTCCTTAATTATAAGACCCTTTTGACACTTTTATTTTGTCTCTATTTATAAGACCTCATACCAATTTTCATTGATCATTAATTACTTTTTTTTCACAAATTACCCCTATTTATTTAACACTTTTTAGATTCTCAATAATATTAATAGGGGTAATTTTGAAAATACATATCAAAAGTTCACATTTCCAATACAATTAATTAAATTAGTCAACTTTCTTAATGGACATGAAATCTCCCAAAGGAGTCCTATATTTAGGGACGGAGGGAGTATTAATTATGTATTGTGTTTATACGAAAAACAATAAATATGAAATAAGATGGAAAAACTCTATAAATATTGTATAGGTTTAATTACATTTTTGATCTTTTATCTTATTTTTAAGATTCACTTTGGTCTTCAATCATTTTTTTGACTTATTTTGATTCATTATTTTTTTTCAAAAAATTCAATTTGGTCCTTTCCTCATATATACAAATGTTAGTTTTATCCGAAATATCTACACAGAGTGCCATTTCATCGATAAAGCTTGACATATATTCCTACGACTTTATCGATAGAGCTCTGATTATCATCTTCATTTATATTTATATCATATTGTCATCTCTGTCCATCTATATTAATCAATCACTATCGTGAGGCAGTTTGCATCACTATTGGCGAAGAAACATCTGTTTTTAGCCTTCATCGAGTGGTGGCCTAAAACTTTCCAGATTATGGAAACATTTTTTAGTTTTTTTTAAATAAATGTGAATATTTCGATAAAACTACAACTAATATGATAAAATGACCAATTTGAATTTTTGATAAAAAAAAATAAAGGGTCAAAATAAATAAATAAAAAGAACAAAACTGGATCATGAAAATCAAATCCTTATATCATTTACTCATTTCTTAATCTATGTACAAGAGTATAAAAGAACATAAATTATGAGATGAAGGAGTAAGAAAAAAATACTAGTAACATTTTATTAAAAAATACTCCCTCCGTCCCTAAATATAGGGTCCCTTTGGGAGATTTCACGTCCATTAATAAAGTTGACTAATTTATTTAATTGTATTGGAAATGTGAACTTTTGATATGTATTTTCAAAATTACCCCTAATAATATTATTGAGAATTTAAAAAGTGTTAAATAAATAGGGGTGTTTGTGGAAAAAAAGTAATTAATGATCTTTGAAAATTGGTATGTGGTCTTATAAAGAAGGACAAAATAAAAGTGTCAAAAAAGTTTTATAATTAGGGAAGGGGGGAGTATTAATTTAAAATTAAAAAAACTACTCCCTCTGATCCTATTTATAAGACCCTTTTGGGGTTTTTATTTTGGTCCTATTTATAAGACCTGTGATGATCCATTGTTAGGGATACACCACGATGTGTGTTTGATGTTGTTGCAGCTGACGAGAGTGACCCCAGTCCTACGTACTCCCAATGATAAGGGGATCAAGCCACACGTAGTTCTTGAGAGTAGGGATGAGAGAACAGACCTTAGCCCCCATAGCCTGGTAGTTCTTATAGGGGATTACCTGTTAGGTGTGCTGTGGGTAACCCTAGCTTAGTTGGGCTGGGCTTGTTGGTAGGCTCTTAAGTCTAGTCCATCACATAAGCCCCCCATGCTCGGTGAGGTGATTTGAGCCTTGTCGAGTTGAAGGATTGGACGAGCAGATAACCGACCGATCGATTATAGGAGGAAAACTAGGGCGATGGGACTGTAGCTAGTAAGATAAGGCTGTTGGTAGCCTGTTCATTGCAGTAATCCAGTGGCCCGTAAAATGTCGAAGAGTTCGGCGTACGGTCGGTTAAGATGGGTAGGTCGGACCGAGGTTCGGTCCACGACATAAGCCCCCCAGCTTGGGAGCAGTCGAAGAGACTCTGTGCCGAGTTGCTGGTCTGATCTGATGTCCTTTTCCGAGGGTTAGTGATGATGTAGAATATTGCTTGCATCTGAGGCCTTTTATTCGGAAGAGAATCAGGGATGGTTGATAGTGTTCTTCGTGCTCGAATAATGACACTGAAAGGGTAACCCGATAGGGGATTCATACACCTCTCTCATCAAGGTGTGCCTAGAGTAATATCATAAATTGGATCGTTATGTTCATGGGGGATGCTGTTGAGATGCCAGCAAGTGTACTGGGTCAACGTGTAATATAGTCTCAGGAAGACCAGATATCGTTCCACATGGAGTTTGTGAGAATGTTCAATCTACTTTTACCTTAATGCAACTAAAAGTAAATCCTATAATTAAAATTCAGATTTTATTAAAATAAATTTGAGATTAAAAACTAAAACTAATTAAATGCTGAAAATTAAAAGAAGTTGTGAGCAGGTAGAGAAGGATTGTTAGGAACGTGGTTTCATTGTATGTTTCGTCTATCTAATTATGAATTATTGTCTTCCCCTAAATCATGAACAAATCCCTAAATTAGTAACTATCAGATCTCTCATGTTTAGTTACCGTTTCTTATTCAATTCATAACCCCCAATCTCTCAAGTGATTAATTCATTGAATAATAGTTAAGAACAATGGATTTCATAAAAGTTATATAATTACCCAATTGTATCTCTACCCTTGGATCAATTATATTGTTTGATTGGAAAGACCTATCTAAACCCTAAACCTCTCAATTTGGGGATTAGAAATCCAAAACATAAATTGGTCAGATTCATGCATAACAATGAAATCACAATCAAACACATGAATTAGAAACGGAAAAACACTAATTCAATAACTACATAAACTAATCAATACAAATTCACCAATTCCTAAAAAAGGGTTTTAGTTACATGTTAAATAATGAAGAACAAGAGAAGAAATAGAAGGATAATACATGATTACCATGGAGAAACCTTGATCTCTCAATCCTTGGATCTCATCCTCTTCTAAACCTCTCTCTAAACTATGTAATCTCCCTCTCTCTAAAAGCTTATAAAAACTGCTGAAAAACCTAGTATTTAATGCCTAAAACAAACCCTAATTGAGTCCCAATTGAATCCCCATCAAACTGCATCAAAACGGGCCTGTTTTGGACCTGTGCAGCTGATCGCGCGCCTGGGGCGCACCCGTCCTCGCGCCTGGGGCGCACACGGGTACTGCACAATTTCAGCACGCGCGCCCCGGACTGTTTTGGGCGCTACGGACTGCTCCGGACTCCGTTTTATTCCGTTCTTGGACTATTTCGAAGCTCTTTTCATCCTCTATCCAAGTCCATCAATATATTTTGCATTTAAGCTCCATAAGTACCTGAAACATACCCAAAAAGGATCAAAACGTAAGAACTAATTCTAAAAACTAACAAAAAGTCCTACAAAATACTTGAGAAACAAGCTAAACACATAGTAAAAGGGAGTCAAACCAATGCTCAAAACACTATATATTAGACCCAAATCAGATGCTGTCGGAATGGAAGGCCGAGGTGCATTCCTCGATCCGTGATGTACTTGACCGATGGTCGAGTTATCGGGTAGCAATCCTCGTTTCCACCTGTAGCCTCGCCGATCTGGCCGATTGACCGTGAGATCGTGCGAAAGTGCATAGGAACATGATCCGAAGTGAATAAATGGATTAAAATAAGTCCTCGATGAGAGAGGTGAATACCAAATCTGATGTTGATAGTTGGAAACGTTGTAACATCCCTTGTGGGCGAGGAGACGATATCGAGAGTCGTTTGGCGTTGGTACATAGATCGGCCTATATCGACTTCGTATCTGTTTCCTTGCATCACATGCCCCCCACTCGGTAAAGCTTGAAGGGCTTGTGCCGAGTTCATAAGAATTGAGTCGCTCAATGTTGAAATCCGAGGAACCCTCGAACTCGGCGGGAGGTTTCCAAAGATACTGGTCGGTGACAATGATACTTGGCGTATGACGAACATGGGGACTTCCTTGTTGCCTTTCTTCTCGGATGGCTCTGAGGACTTGGTGTCCGTGGCTGCCTTGAGCAGCGGACGATGTGGCAGAGCGCGACCACTCAAGAGGGAATCCTCAGACCCCGGCTGGCTGAAATACGCCGACATGTGGAAGAATAATGTTGTCGAGCTAGAGAAATAAGCAGATGATGAAATCGATAAATGAAGCCGAGAAATAAACAGATGATGAAACCGAGAAATGAAGCCGCGAGATAAAGCCGAGAAATAAGCAGAAGATGAAACCGAGAAATAAGCAGAAGATGAAGCCGAGAAATGAAGCAGAGAAATAAGCAGAAGATGAAGCCGAGATATGAGCAGAAGATGAAGCCGAGAAATGAGACTATCTTCAACAAAGCCGAGATCAAAGAAGAGACTGAGCCAATCTGGGAGGTTTCGAGCTAGAGCGATGAAGTTATAGGCGTACGATAAATACATGATTGCTGAATAAAGCAAGATCTTCTCAATTGTCACAAAATAAGGGTGGACGACTGGTGTGAGGATCCTTTAGAGATCCTGCGCTGCTTGTATCTCCATAATTGTACCTTTCATCATATATACAGAGATAGGAATTAGAATATTAAATTAGAAATGGGATATGACTATATTATTTGACAAAATTGATGCATTCTCTTCGTAAACTGTGAGTCATATTCAGACAACAGGCAGGTATCATGATACTTGTAGCATGAATAAAGCTACCATGTGTACCACTCATGGCCAATAATTACAACTATCTCAAACAAAAGCTAATATGCATGACTAAGATCTCAAACATAAATGTAATAAACAGGAAAGGATTTATATTTATGTGAGAATAAGGAAAAGATTAGTTCCCTGATTCGACGAGAAGAATGTAGAGTGTTAGTTTGAAGCACTTGAGCCCTTCTTTCGGTGTCGGACCCATTCTTCACACTGAACAAGCTTGTCGACGAGACAAGGGAGCGAATACTTGATGACCATCTCGACTTTAAGATACTAGGTTTTGGTTCTCAGATTCAACGAGGGAGCTCCGTGGCAATTATGAAGCTGCTTGAGCTGAGAAAATGATCGAACTCGAGAAAGGCCGGGAATAAGCAGTGCTCGGATCTCGGATGTTGATGATTGAGCATAAGTCCCTTATGCTAGGCAGCTTTTGTCGAAGTATTGCTCATCATATTTTCTTTTCGTTTTGCAACGAGTTTATCTGTCTAATGCGATAGGAGAACTCAGTCCATGCACCTGAGCCAAGGTGTGGACCTCGTCCCCCAACTGTGCTAGGCTCCTAGAGGGTGGGCCTGTTAGAGTTAGGTGCTCCCTGTACCTTAGGAAAATTTATAAGCGTTCCTCTGAGAAGAGGTGCTGTATATAAATCGCACAGTCCCATTTAGGTGGCTAGTCTAAAATGGAAAGGCATGTACTTGTCGCATGTTTAAGATATAAACAATGTTCATAGCTAAAACTTCGCAAGGTCGTGGAGGCTGTGTCGAAGAGATTGGAGAAGGTCAAGCTGGTGGACTACCACAACAACAAGGCCGAGAAGTAGGTGTATGCATGTAAGTCATTGGCACGGCAAACCGTTCTACCCCAAAGGTAGGGTCGCGTTCGTGAGCTCGGATCAGTTTCAGGATAATTGAACTAGAAAATCTCCCAAGTCAGATATAAACATAAATTAAAGATGTAACATCCCAAATTTAATTCCTAGTATAATTGATAATGGGTCAAGCTTAGAGTGAAGGAAATAATGATATTGAGTTAAAAATAGTGGATTGAAGGCTTGTTTTAGGATTAATAACATAGGATATTAAGAAATTTAAAAATAAAAGATTTACAACTCTAAACTCAAATTCCACCGTTGGATATGAAGTAGGATAGGTGAGGAAGTTTGCTTTAAAATTTGAGCAAGATCCGACGGATAACGAAGAAGTTATGGCAGTTTGAAATGCCAAGAAAAGAAAACAAAACCAGACTACTCGAGTAGTGCCGAACTAATCGATTAGTTCACTGACTAATCGATTAGTTCACTGACTAATCGAGTAGTTGGTGGAAACAGCAAGTCATGATTTCTTGAACTACTCGAGTAGTGCTTGGACTACTCGAGTAGTCTGTGCAGTTTCAGCAGAAATAAAACGTGATTGGGGTCTTCTTCCTCATTCATTCCCTTGTCTTTCTCTCTCTAGGGCACGAAGCTCTCTCTTCTCTTTCTCTAATTTCATCCTCAAATCCTTCCTTAGATCCATAATAAACTATCAAAAATCAATCCCCATCACACACTAACACATAATCATTCATCAATCTCTTCTATTTCCTCTCACCCACTTCAATCCCCAATTCTCTCTCTCCATCCTTGAAGCTTCGAGAACACCCACCATGGAGAATCATCACATTTAAGTAAGTTGATCTGAGTTTCATTCCTTTCTCCTTCAACTTACACAAACTATCATCAATCTCTAATCGTTCTTGCTTTGTTGGTCACTGTGGGTATAGTTTCTCTCTCCTTCATAGCCTTGAAGCTTTCTCTCTCTACACCATGGCTAAGTAGGATCAAGCTCTCCTCCTCACTCTTGTTACACATTTGGAGGCTATTTGGTTGAAACTCAAAAGAAGTGGATTTCAAAGAGTTAGGGTTTGGTACTCCCTTCTCTCTCTACAAGGTTAAGGTAAGGGAGTGGATATAGTGAGCTTTGCCTTGTTCTAGGGAGTAGGTTCTAGTTAGTATATAATACTTGTTAGGGTTATGTGTTAGGGGAGAAAATTAGATTATAAATCCCTAGGTTATTAAATATGAAATTCTAATTAATTAAATATACATGATGATTGGATGTTAAGACTAGTAAAAGGAAACCCAATAATATGGCAATGAACTATTTGATAAATGAAACTTGGATAAGGATTAAATTGAATTACACGAGGAATTGGGTAATGTGATAATGAAGTTGACATAAATGAATTCTATGATTATTGATCTTAGTTGTAAAGTTGTGAATTAAATGATAATTAATTACTGTAGCAAATATATGTTTGTGTTGTGGAATAAATGGATATAGGAAGAAAATGGAATGAAAACGATTAAATGTGATGAAAGTGCATAATTGTATCTAATTGTTAAATGAGTAAAAATGTTAAGCATTATCAATTGTGAACAAAGGATCATGGCTTAGGAATTGAACTAATGAATATGGGAAACGGAAGTAAAATGATTATGTGCAAACCAAAGTAAAAGATGATATATGCAAAATTAAAATGAAGGGTGAATCTAAATGTTGGGCTATAAAAGAGAACACTATTTGGTATGTTTGTGATAACTGAGAAAGGAAATGAATAAGGAAATTACATGAATAATTATGTGTTGATTGTGGTTAAATGTGATATGAATGAATGGTTTATAAAGAGAATGATGTTAAGTATAATGTAGGTGGTTGTATGAGGTACCTTCCGGTGTGGAGGTGAAGTACCCACCGGCCAAATTGTATGAGGTACCTTCCGGTGTGGAGGTGAAGTACAATGGTATGAGGTACCTTCCGGTGTGGAGGTGAAGTACCCATAGGCCAAAAGTATGAGGTACCTTCCTGTGTGGAGGTGAAGTACGAATGAGTGTTGACCTCTGACCTGAGGGACACAAAATGAATAAAATGTTGAAATGTGTTGACCTCTGACCTGAGGGACACAAGATGAATTATAATGAATGAGTGTTGACCTCTGACCTGAGGGACACAGAATGAAATAAAGTGATTTGGGTGTTGACCTCTGACCTGAGGGACACCGGATGAAATGTGTATTGGTGTGTTGACCTCTGACCTGAGAGACACACCGTGAATTAAGAAATTGAAGTGTTGACCTCTGACCTGAGGGACACATAATTTAAATAAGGAAAAGAATGAGAGCCTCTGTTCTGAGGTGATAAATGTGTTGCATGAAACTGTGCATTGGCCTCTGATTTGAGGTGATGTACCTGAATAAAGTAAGTGTGTGAAATGATTAATGAAATGGATGTTGGGATGAATAGGGAAAATGGATGTGGAAATGAATAATGGAAACGGATGTTGAAATGAATAATAAAAATGGAAATTTGGAATGAATAATGAGTATGGTGTGCAATATGTGAATATATGTTTAATTGCTATTTGTGCTTGACCTAGCGGGTCGTTATGTCTAGATAGAAACTGCTTTCTATTTCATGTGCAATGTTCACTCCCTTACATTTTCAGGTACGGAGATTGAGTTGGCACAGCCCCCGGCCGAGCAGGAGTACTTTCCCTTACAGGGAGAGTAGGGTTATTATGGGATTTGGAGGATGTTATGAACTTAAGCCTCCTACACTATTTTGATGTAAAATTTGTTATTCATATTTTAAGTGAGGCTTAGGATGTTTTATTTTGACAAAGTTATATGTTTTGGTTATGACACTCAAACTTAGTATTTTCCGCTATTACTCTGATATATTTGGAGCCCATGGGGCCTTGATATGATTTAGGAATATAATCTAAAGCCCTGCTGGCTATTAGTTGTTTATTTGAAAATTGTTTATCACAGGTTAAATTCTGGATTAGTCCGAAAAACAAACCAAACTCCGTCCGTTTGACGGTTGATTTTAATGAAATAAAAATGAATTTTTAAGTCCGTATTTTAGTATAAGGGGAATTAAGGGTATAAATCTTAGGTGTTACAAAAGAGGATCCTAGCTGCTCGGTCTCCCTTTCCGAGAGGTCGTGCAATTGATTTAGAAAGTTTCCCGGGTCAGAAATGAGTATGAACTAAAATAATAAATGCCTTTTTGAACTCTTCTCAATCATGAAGCCATGACAGTCCTGTCAATACTAAAGAGGATCTGAGTTGCTCGGACTCCCTGCTCGGTCAGTTATGTGGCCTTGTCAAAATGGAAATGATCTAAGCAGCTCGGTCAGCTGCAGACCCCTTTGTTGGGCTTGCTTCTCTATTTCTTTCTTCTTCTTCTTCTTCTTCTTCTTCTTCTTCTTCTTCTTTTTTGGAGAATCGCTCTTGCACAAAGAGGGAAGGCGGCGCCACCTTCAACCTCGATTCGCGACCTGCAGATTCTTTTCTTCTTTTTTTTTGTTGAGGCCCTCTTCTTTTTCTTTCTTTTGTTTTTTCTCTTTTTGAATTGGGTTGCTGGACTTTTTTTTTAGTGTTGGGCTTCAGCCCAGATTTTTATTCTTTTCTTTTCTTTTTTTTTATTTTGCAACTTGGGCCTGTTGGCCCGTTAGGGTTTGGAAACCCCTCCGAAGCAGCTGCTTGCTGTTGCGGCATCTTCTTCTTTGTAAACGTGGTGGCGGCGACAGGGGGCAGCAAGGGGCTCACACCAGAGGAGGCAAACAGCAACTGCTTGTGCGGCGACGGCAATAATGTTTCCACTTGCTGCAGGTTCCATGCCAACACAGATGTGTGGCGGTGGTGGCGAAACTGCTACGCGCTCAGGATGACGGCGTCAACTACATCGTAGCGAGGAGGGTAACAACCACCATCGCCGGGGATGGCGAGAGCTGAGAAGCCGAGAACGGGAGAAGAAACCCCGATGCCATAGTGACAGAACCTGAGTTGGAGGCGCGAAATGCTCGGATGAGGAACGCTTCTCATGGGCGTGAATCGCTCGATGGTCACGGCAGGGCTGAGTTCGGCGGCCATGGGAGTTCTTCTCTTCGCGATAGTCGTAGTTTCGAGCGGTGCTCGCTGTTATGCTCTAGATGGTGGCGATTAGAGAGAGAACCCGCGGTCGCAAAGGGAGAGAAAGGAAGGGTGTTGCATCGCCATCAGATGCGATGATACTTGGTCCATTCGAACGGCTGTGGTGGGGCTCCTTGTGACGAAAGCGGAAGAACAGCACTGGAGGAGCGGCACCGGGAGTAGAGATCCGCACCAAAGGAGCAGCACCATCAGCACCGTGACCGTACCGTGAACAACACCTTGACAGCATCGTCAACACCATGACCGTATCTTTTTTTTTTTGGTTGGGAATCGAAGTTTATCGTTCCCGCAGACGGCGCCAATGTGATGATCCATTGTTAGGGATACACCACGATGTGTGTTTGATGTTGTTGCAGCTAACGAGGGTGACCCCGGTCCTACGTACTCCCAGTGATAAGGGGATCAAGCCACACGTAGTTCTTGAGAGTAGGGATGAGAGAACATACCTTAGCCCCCATAGCCTGGTGGTTCTTATAGGGGATTACCTGTTAGGTGTGCTATGGGTAACCCTAGCTTAGTTAGGCTGGGTCTGTTGGTAGGCTCTTAAGTCTAGTCCATCACAAGACCCCTTTTCAATTTTCAATAGCATTTAATTATTTCTTTCCACAAGCACCCCTGTAAAGTCAAAACTTTTTAGAGTTCCAATAATAATTATAGGGGTAGTTTTGAAAAAGTATATCAAATTTTCACATTTCCAATGCCACTAACAAATTTATTCACTTCCTTTGATGGGAGTAAAAAACCCCAAAAGGATCTTATAAATAGGACCGGAGGAAATAATTTTAATTTTAAAATAATGAATTTAAAGTTTACCGATGCAAATTATTTTGCAAGTTTACCGATGCAAAAAACTAATCCATCCGTTCCTTATTATCTATTGGTTTTTTGAGAAATTTTTGTTTTTTATGTGTCGTATTGAGGATTCAAAAGTGTAATAAATGTCATTTTCCATGTTTGCTCCTATTTGATATGTCTTGATTTATGTAAGTAGTTGAGAAAAATTAATGATTATAAAAAGAGAAAGGGTATAATGAAAAAAAAAACATAATTAATGTATCGAAAATTTGAGTAATGATTAGATCTTTTAAAAGGTATTCCCTCCGGTCCAAAATATAAGCACATTTTGACCAAAAGCTCTCCCTTTAAGAAAAGTAGGTTAAATTAGTTATTTGTATTGGAATTGTAAATTTTAAAGGTATATTTACCAATCTATCCTTTTGATTTTTAAATTTTTAATTCAAAATTATTTCCCACCCATTTTCAAATGACACTTTTTCCCACAAACAGTTAATGGAGTATTAAATAGGGTTAGTTTAGTAAAATTTTAGAAAAGGTGCTTATATTTTGGACCAAAAAATTTTGGTCAAAGGGTGCTTATATTTTGGACCGGATGGAGTATGTTTTGTTTAAAATATACTCCATCCGGTCCTTATTATAGGGCATACTTAACCGAATTACACATGCCAAGGAAAGTGGTTGGTTTTATGAATTCTATGAGAATATATTGTAACATTACAATTTTACCCCCTTAACTTTTCTTGGAAAATTCGCACTCATTAATGAACAACAAAAAACACATAGATAGTCAAAGCATTTAATAAGGGCAAAAAAGAAAAAAAAAATCAATAAATAATGCATAGAAAATATAAAGTGACTTATAATTAGGATCAAGAAAACTTTCTAGAATGTGATATATATATAGGACCGGAGGGGGTAACATATAAATAGAAAGTGACTGAGTACTACGGGTACTAGTAAAATCCAATTTACAAATGAAAACAGTGTGAGCAAAACTAGCACAAACTTTTGCAAGTTGAGTTAGTTGACTCTTTGTCACGTGGTTTATAAGAAAGTGCTAGTGGTGGTCCGTACGTAGTGCGCTACCGCTTTCATGTCATTCTGGTGAAAGGAGATATCATTGGCTGGTAACATATCTTTAATATGTCAACAGCGAAGCATATTCTCATGCGCATGATAGAAACATTCATGATGAAACACACCCCAATGTCACGTATTGAGATAGAAAAATGAAAATTGCAATTTGCAGTCACTTTCACTCACACTTCTCACGCATCCTATGTTTCAAGTATAATGGTACTCCTTAGATATATATCTACTATATTTAATCAGTATCCAAGTTTAATACTCATAATTTTAAGTAAAAATGTAAAAAAAAAAATACAGCAATAAGAAAGATAAATTAAAATATTCATTATTTTTTATTAAAAATGACAAGTGTTAAACTTGAATATTAGATATAGATATTCAAATAATATTTATTTTTTCATATTCAATATGAAGAGTTAATTAAAGTATAAAAAATATTATTTTATATTTTTAATACAGTTTATAATTTTAAGTAGATACTATTACTATGTGACTTTAATGATTAATATGTTAACTTTTATTTTATTTGAATTTTTAACTTTTGTTTTTACAAATGCTCAATCCTCTTGTCATCGCCACTCGACCTTTGCCTGCTCCACCACTCAAAACACTCTCTTGCACCGCCACTCGACTCTATCTCGTCCAAATGTCTAGTGTTGCAACAATCTCTGGGTGATTGCAACGTTTTGAAATACATAAAAATTTGGGTCATGGAAAGTCTCATTTCTTTATAACTAAATATCTCATTCACGTCAAAGTGGGGTTAGTTGGTCAAGTGACAGTTTTTATCAATCTGGTAGTATCGGATGAGTTGTATTATGGGTAAACCAAATTTACGATTCTATAATATTATACTCCTTCCCGTCTTATTTATACACAAAAATAGACATCTTATTGATGGTCTTAAATATAAGCAAAAATTAACCAACTTTCTATTCGCAATACAATAATTCTTAAAATATTCTTACAAAGTGGATGTAACATTTAATTTTTGTTTTATTATCGATATAAGTTTCCTAAAGTAATCAATTTTTTTTATGAATTTGAAAAAATTAAATGCATTCAACTAACTTTCTTAATAAATGTAAAATTAGTTTTTTTCTTAAATATAAGACCGGAAGGAGTATATTATTTAGTGAGGGATTCTTTTGTGCTGCCAAAATGATAGCATGCACTGATTCAGCTTCGACTTTAGCAGGTGAACTTTAAATTAGCCGGTTCATTATTGTTTGGTAAGTGCCCCTTTCAATTATTTTTAATAAAGAGTCATCTACATTGTTATAAATTTGTTATTCATTCGTCCCTAACTTAAGTGGATTTAGAAATTGCACGTAGATTTTTTAGAAATATATAAATGAGGTAAGAATTTGATATATTTTGATTAAATTATCCTATTTAATAATAGGAAAGAATAATACTTCATCCGTCCCTAAATATAGGATTCATTTAGGAGATTTCACGTCCATTAAAAAAGTTGACTAATTTAGTTAATTGTATTGGAAATGTGAACTTCTGATATGTATTTTCAAAATTACCCCTAGTAATATTATTGAGAATCTAAAAAGTGTTAAATAAATAAGGGTGTTTGTGGAAAAAAGTAATTAATAATCATTGAAAATTAGTATGTGATTTTATAAATCGGGAAAAAATAAAAGTGTCAAAATGATCTTATAATTAGAAACAAAGATAATAATAAATATATAAAAATTATATTAAAAAAACGTTGGAAAAATGAGGTGAAAGAAAAATTGTTATAACTAGTACAAACAGATAGCATTAAACCAAATGGAATATTGGAAGAAAAGAACAAAATGCCACCACAAACAATGACTTGAAGAAACATCCGAACAACGAAGGGGGCTCCAATTCGCAATCATCAAACCCCAGGAGGTAGGATTTGAACCTGTCAATACATCTGTAAGATAGGAAATGAAATACTCCCTCCGTCCTTTAATATAGGGCATTATTTTGGTAGAATTGATGTCGTTTTTTATAAGTAATTTTAGAATATTTAGATAATATTAAAGAGTTTATTCCAGATACACCCCTCATAATTGCATAGGGGTGATAGGGTAATAATTACAATAGAGAGAGAAATGAATAGAGTTTTAAAGTTTTAAATAGGGGTAACCTTGGAATGACAACATATTTTTTGATAAATTTGAGAGTAATAATTACTTTTCTTAATCTGCGTTAATTATGTAAAAGTGACTTATATTAAGGGATAGAGGGAGTAACAGAGAATAACACTCCCACTTATATTAAGGGACATAGCACTTACCAAGGTTTTAAATTGCGGTCGCGGTCACGGTTTCGGTCACGTTGCGATTTTCGCGATCACGGATGTCAGGAATGCTGCGATGTGAATTGCGGTTGTTGCGGCGTGATTTGTTCTCACGTTTTCATAAATTCCATAAAAATTATCTATTTTATTGTAAAATTAATAATAACTATTAGATTAAAAATCTAAAATAAAAAACTAGAGTTAAATCAATCACCTACACCTAATCATATCATATTAAATAAATCAGCCATTCACAAATGATAATAAATAATAAAAACATTTATTTAAAATAATAGTAAAAATTATAGTAATAAGTCAACAACCAATTTCAAAGGCATATTAAAAAAAAACCAAATTCTAAAATATCTTAACCCAAATTAAAAAAAAAAATTAAGAGAGTTTGAAAATATCTGATTGTGAGTGTGAGAGGTCTGATTACAAGCTTAAACAACTGTTGAACCAACTTGTTGGATTATGCCTATGAGAATGAGAATGAACGGTTCCATTCCAGTCTCCATACTTCATTCATAAATCATCATTCATCACCCATCACTAACGCACCAGCAAGACCGGCGACTGTAGCGAACTAACGCAGCAAACCAGCGAGGCGGCGAGCCAACTACAACGAGGCGGCGAGCCAACTATAGCAAACCAGCGAGGCAACCAGCAAGACCGACGAGTCGACGACTGCAGCGAACTAACGCACCAAATCGGCGACGACAGCAAACCAGCGAGCTGCGATGGGTGAGGGGCCACTCGTGAGGACTGAGGAGGCCATGAATGGCGATTTTGAGCACCGAAGTGGTTGTTTCGTTCGTTACGGACGCAAAAACACCCCGTTACGGCGTGATGTGGTCCCGTCGCGGCCGTTATTGCGTGATTTCACTTCACACCGTGAAATCGGACCGTTTCGGTTTCGGCTCGATCCGAAACCGTTTTGTTTCGGCCGCAACACCTGTTTCGGACCGTTTTTTAAAACCTTGATTCAAAGTTTGCAATTTTCAACCTTTTTATTAATTACTTTAACTTTAGTTTGGGATAAAAAATTTTGTTAAGTTTTATCATCTTCATGAGACAGAGAGAATATAATTTTAATCCCGTACTAACTCGCATTGGAAATTTCATAAATGTATTATTTCACATTAATGAACAAAAGGAAAATAAGATAAAAGGGCGGTAAATATTTTCTAAAAAAACAAAGTGACTTATAAATATGATCAAAAAATTCTTCTAGAATGTGATTTATAAATAAGACCAGATGGAGTATTATGTTTTTTTTTTTTTGTCTTTTTAATTATATAAGAGGGACAAAAGCCCAAGATTTATCAATGGATAAAACGAATGACACGAGTAAAGAGGCCCAAAAAAATCATTGAGAATCAATGTAAAAAGGGCATTAGTTGGCTATGGTATAATATGGAAACCAAACTCTTGCTAGATGCTCCAGTTAACAAGTCAATTTACACGAAAATTATCTTCTCTATAAGTATGGTTAACATGAAGGTCCAGTCTCTATCCATCAAATGTCTAATACAGTTCACCATTTTATTTGAAGAAACCTCTTTGATCTTTATTGTGGACCAAATGGAGGATGGACATTGAATCTGTTTCCAAAATTACCTTGTGATAGCCAAGTTGTGATAGCCAAGAGCCAAGCATATCGAAGATCTTTGTAAATGCTTCATAATAAAGCCAAAAAAGATTAACAAGTGCCAATACGGAAAGCAAAGCCACAAATCCACTCCCCTGCACTATTCCTGAAATGCCCCCACCACTGTTTCAAACTGCGATCGCGGTCCGAAAATGGTCGCGTTGCATTTATTGCGATTGCGATCGTTGCACTTGCTGCGATAAGGATTGCGGCCGTTGCGGTGTGAAATTAAATTATATTCGCACAAAAAACAAAAAAAGAGTATATAATCATTTGCTATATATACAATATTTGTTTATTAATAATTTTGAATATTTTTCTAATTTTTAATAACTTTCCAATAATAAGCATAGATAGATTATCAAAAGATAATTGATTTTTTTGTGTAGAATTATTTTTTACCAAATAAATAATTGATTCATGATTTAACAAAATCTTTTAAAAAAGACGGTAAAAAACTTTGAATCCATAAAAAATCTCTAAAAAAAACTAGTAGTAGATAATCATCGGTTATAAAAAAATAATTGATTTTTTTAAGATAATTAGTTACCAATGAGTTAATGATTTAATTAATGTAAAAAAATCTAAAATTATAACAACCACGAATAAACCCAATCAAAATCCTTTAATTCCTCTATTTCTACAAATTTTAGTGTATATAGAAAAGATAAAAAAAGGAAAGAAAAGGGGCAAAACGGTTTTGGGCTTTTAGCCCCTTTGTATACAAAAAAAAGGGGGCAAAACGGTTCAACAAAAAAAATGAAAGAAAAGAGGCAAAACGCAAACAGAGAAACGCGTTTCTTCTTTCTTCTTCTTTCTCAGTTTCCACAGTTTCTTCTTCATCTTCTCACCAAGCGTTTCTTCTTCTTCTCACTCAGAGAGTTTTTTCTTTTTCTTGTTCTTATTCCTTGAGATTGAGACACCCCATCTCACCCTTCTCTCTTCTAGTCTCCCTCTCCCTTCTGATTTGGACCCCATCTCACCCACTCTCTCTGTCCTACTCCGATCCCATCACTTCTTCATACTCCAAATCAGAGATGCATGCATGCATGTGGGTGTAACATAACAACAAAAGGTAAAAGGGGTTTTCAATTTACTTGCTGCTCTGTGATGGAAAAACTTTTCTTTTCTTCTAATTTTTCTTTCTGATCTGATCTAAAAAAACGAAATGGGATTGAAAAATGGGTGTTGCGGTCGTTACGTTGCGGGATTGCGGCTGTTGCGGCCGTTGCGTTGCCGTTTTCTCTGTGAATCAGAATCACACCGCAATTTGCGATGTGATGCGGTAACGATGCCTACCGCAACCGTTTTGTAACGGTCGCAAAACGTGAAGCGGACCGTTATTTAAAACACTGGCACTTATGTGAACATCAACACAAGGATTTCCACTGGAAAACCTTGTGACCAATATTATTTTTAAAAACTCCCAAAAACAATAACTTAACCTTTTGTTATTCCCCAAGCTGCACATAAAAAATCTCCAACCTAACTACTCCTTATTCTCACGCCTACACAGATACCAAATTAGATTAGTTATCTAATTTACACGTGCACAACTGAGATTATTTCCAATAATTAATAAATGAATGACTATGATTACTACTCCTAATAAATATTATTTGGCTTAATTATGTTACAAGTCCCTGAAGTTTGGGATACTTTTGGCATATACCCCTATTCTTATTTTTTCAATGTCTGACTCCCCGAAGTTACTTCTGGATTTGTCATATACCCCTATTACCAATTCTGGTCAATTTTGCTGACATGTAACATCGAAATCTTGGTCAGATGCAGGAGGTTAGGCACGTGGTGCCCCATGGGCGAAGATCATTTTTTTCTTTAAATTTTAAACCTAAAAACTTAATATTTTTATATTTTTAGTTAAATAAAAAAAGAAAAAAAAGGATTGAAGAAAGAGGTCGTTTTCGCCAATGTGACATCACGCGGCACCACATGACCAACCTCTTGTGTCTGACCAGGATTCCGATGTTACATGTCAGCAAAATTGGTCAGAATTGATAGTAGTGATATATGACAAACCCAAAATTAACTTCGAGGAGTCAGACATCGAAAAAAAAGAATAAGGGTATCTGACAAAAGTACCCAAACTTTCAGGGACTTGGGACATAATTAAGCCATATTATTTCTATTCCTAATAGATATAACAGGCTCCCCCTCCATCAATTAAGGCCTTGCCCCCAAGGCCGCAACATCTCCAATGACAACACCCTGATCTCCCCAATCAAAGGATGGAAATTGCAGCTTCAAGGAATGTAATTTCTACCAAATTGCATCTTCAGGGTTGGTGTGCTCCCACCATACTAGTACCTTTGTGACAGCTCTATTGTTTTTCTTCTTCAATCTGCGAGCTAAAACAACCATAGGTTGGACTTCAAGTTCACCATCCCCCATGAACTTGGGCAACGCAGCTGACACTGGATGTTGTCCATGATATTTCTTCAATAAAGATACATGGTACACATTGTGAATTTTTCTATCAACAGGTAAATCCAACCGGTAAGCAACCTTGCCAATGCGCTCTAAAATCAAGAAGGGCACATAGTATCTAGCAGCTAGCTTATGGAAAGCGACATTAAGAACTGAATGTTGCTTGTAAGGCTGAATTTTTAAATAAACCCAATCCCCACAAGCATACTCCTTGTCTGTACGCTTTTGGTCTGCATAAAGCTTCATGCGAGCTTGGGCTTGCTGCAAGTTTTTCTGGAGTAATTGCATGATCTGCTGTCGCGATTTCACAGTGAAATCCACTGCTTGCACCAAGGAGTCCCCTACCACTAATGGTGTGTTGGTAACAGGCTCATAGCCATATAAAGGTTCAAATGAAGTGAGTTTAATAGCTGAGTGATACTTGGTATTGTACCAATATTCGACTAAAGGTAAATAACCAGCCCATTTAAAAGGAGTATCACTAGTAGTGCATCTAAGATACCCTTCTAAAGTTTTATTTAATGTCTCGGACTGACCATCGGACTGCGGGTGGTATGCAGTGGATTTGCGAAGTTCTCCCCCTTGAATTTTAAATAGCTCCTTCCAGAAAGCACTCATAAAAATTGGGTCCCTGTTCGATATAATTTGAGCAGGCCAACTATGGAGCTTGACTACTTGGTCCATGAATGCATTAGCGACTTTAACCGCACTGAGTGGATGGGCAAACGGTAAAAAATGAGCATACTTAGTCAATCTATCAATCACAACTAAAATGATTGTGAAACCATTGGATCGTGGCAAACCCATAATGAAATCCATGGTAATAGAATGCCAAGCTTGTGTTGGAATCGGCAATGGTTGTAATAGACCAACTGGAGCAGTGAGAACAGGCTTGAAACGCTGACAAGTCGAACATTTGATAACCCAGTCGTGCACTGCTTTCTGCATACCCTTCCAAACAAACCACTCTTTTAGTTTTTTGTAGGTTTGGTGACTACCTGAATGACCACCAATGAGAGATGTATGAAAATAGGACAACAACCGATTTCGTAGTGACACATCATTACCCACTACAATCTTACCCTTCTTCTTCAAAATGTAATCCTCCAAGGTATAGTGCTTGTAAGACTGCCCACCCAACCGCAACTTATCCAATACTTTCAATAATTTAGAATCACTGTGCCAAGAGTGCTTCACCTCTTCTAACAAATCTGATCCAACTTGAATGACCACTGCTAAGCTAGCTGTGTCATGGTTTCTAGACAGCACATTCGCCACTGTATTCTCCTTACCTCTCTTGTATTCAATGGAAAAATCTAACCCCATCAGTTGCTCCGAACCCCAATTCTGCATTAACATGTAGGAGGTTGATCGAGGAGGTGTTTAAGAGCCTTTTGGTCAGTGCGAATCGTAAAATGGTGGCCCAACAAGTATGATTGCCACTTTTTAACCGTGAACAAAATAGCATAAAACTATTTCTCATATGCCGACATCAAATGGTATTTCTGACCCATAGCCTTGCTAATGAAAGCCAAAGGATGATCGTTCTGCAGAAGCACAACACCTATACCCTGTCCAGATGCATCCGTCTCAATAATGAACTCTTGTGGAAAATTAGGCAATGCTAGCACTGGAGCTGAGAAAAGAGCGTGTTTAAGCGTCCTAAAAGCTTGATCTTCTGGGGCACCCTATTGCCATGGTACCTGTTTTCGGAGTAAAGACGTCAGTGGTAGTGCTATTTTCCCATAATTGCTAATAAAGCGGTGGTAGTAACCCGAAAGCCCAAGGAACCCACGCAATTCCTTCACTAACTGAGGGGCAGGCCAATTCTGGATAGCTTCAATTTTAGTCGGGTTTGGTTCCACACCTTTCACAGATATTATGTGCCCCAAATAATCAACTCTATTCTTGCCAAAACTGCATTTTTTGTAGTTCAAAACCAAACTATTATTATGCAAAATTTGGAAAGTGGTGTGCAAGCACTGCAATGATCCTCCCATGTATCATTGTAAACCAAAATGTCATCAAAGAAAACAAGGATAAAACGCGGTAAGAACGGGCGGAAAATATCATTCATGAGATTTTGAAAAGTGGTCGGAGCATTGGTAAGATTGAAGGGAAGAACCACCCACTCATAATGCCCATTATGAGTTTGAAATGTGGTTGTATGAATATCCTCCTCCTTCATGCGTATTTTGCGGCACCCTCAAAATAATATATATATATATATATATATATATATATATATACTCTAATTGAAAATCATACTTGACGTATATTAAATAGAGTATACATTTAGTAGTGAAACAATCTTATAGAATTTTCATGGAAAATAAATTTCCTTTATAAAGACTGTTTTCTGGAACTGCTTTCGAATTCAATAAAATAGTCGTGCAATTAACTTGAGACCAGCGGAAACGATTTTAAAATCTTTGTGTTGGTTGCATGTAAATAAAATAAATATCAAGATCAACATGCAACCATAGCCCATATATATATATATATGTAAAAAAAAAACACCTCCTAGTAAAGTAGTCAAGAGTCGAGGTAGCAAAGTATAGAGATACAGATCAGTAAATATAAAATAACAACTCTCACGTACTCCTCTCAAAATATATACAGTATAATACAACTCAAAAATAAAGGAGTATTCTGAGAGCTGTGCCATGATCCACCCACACTGAAGTCTGATCTCTGGATCCTCCAAAAGCTGCAACACTACGTCACGCTATAAGTCCCATCCCGTCCGTACTCAATGGTCATCATCTACAAGGGCTAGGGAGTTAGCAATTACTAACACATAATCAAATAGAAAGCGATAATAGGTAATTTAAATTCCAAACGGATAACCTATCAAATTATCTTCATTTAATGGGAGTCATAGTTCCTTAATTTCATCATTAACACTAAAAGCATTTTCTTTTAGCATTTATTTTCAAATATTAACTAACATTATCCATCATGAACATTAAGATGGTAAAGAATACTGATAATAATAATAATAATAAGCATCATATGTGATGTCAATGAGTACCTCTCGGACTCGGCCTCCATTAAAACGTTGGCCAACACAACAAATAGGCTCCCGTGGAACCTTTAAAACATGCCCGGTACCCCCAATGAGTACCTCTCAGACTTGGCCGCCATTAAACGACACTCCTAGAGCTCTTAGAAGTGAAGCCGACGTATCCCGCAAGACTACGTCTCTCGAGCCCGGCGTTTGAAGACATGCCCACACCCCCGTGTGTATTTCCGGAACAAAAGGTGCAACCCCGGTCACCGACATACCCCGACGCCCCCATGGACGCCCATTGAAACCCAGCTGACATTCACACGAATGGCCCTCGAGTTCCACCAACCAAGAGGTATGCCCACGCCACACCGACGTGTCTCCACCACTGTGGGAAACCAAAATGCAAATGCTATGCATGGATTCCGCAACATAAGTGTCATTTAAGTTTACTTGAGGTCAGACATTACATACTTTGGTATTCCAAATCCTTAATTCAATAAACCTTTGTTAATAAATTTAAGTTTCAGCCCTTAATCGATTAAAATACCTGTTTAATAGATTAAACAATTAAATTATGATTTTTATTTACAAAATTTGATCTGTTAATCGATTATCCAATCTGATAATCGATTACCCATGTATAAAATTTCAGACTAATCAGACTTTAATCGTGTTAATCGATTAACAATCGATTAATATATCAGTAAAACAGTGCTAAACTGGTTTTTGAATACCAAACTCATATCCACTCAATTTTAACCAAAACTAACCTCAAGTATAACTTAAATACATCACATTAAACATGTACAAAGCATCAATTTCAGCAATTAACCACAATTTAACAGAATTGCCCAATTTTCCCCCAATTTGATCAAAATCACAACCTAACATGTCAAATTTTGATTCAAGCCATTTCAATTCAAATTGATCATTCCTACAGCTTCTATGGGGATAATCTAACTTGCTCCAATTCAGTCTTTAAGTCCATTTGTCCTCCAAGCCATTCTACCATAAGCTAGTGCCCTTTGAACCTCATGGTGGTTCATACTAAGTTCAATTTAATATCACAATCTATTCTAGCATTAGTAAAGCTTATCCCTTACCTTAATGAAGCTTTTTGGATCAATTTGCAACAAGGAAAGTGCCAAAAATTCCAACCTTCAAATGCTCTGTTTTTCAGGTCCATGACAGTTTCGGGTAAGCACGTTTGGCAGCAAATTTGACAAATCAAATGGACATGAAAATGAGCAATTGAGATCAGAATAGAAACTACAAGTTGCAAACTTTGATTAGAAACTAATTTGACATAAATTGGTGACTTATACTCACGACAATCTCTACTCAAAGTAAGCAACACGAGTTTTGAAACTGCATTCCTCAGTTTCAAGCACTCCTCTTCACAGATCAATTTCTCCTAGCTCAGTCCACCAAAATGCACGATCTATAGCTTAAATTAAAGGTCTCTCTGCAAGCTTCAAAATGATGTGAAGCTCGCAGCACGTGTGTGGGTAGGGAAGGAAAATGAAAGCAAAACCAGAGGGTGGTTGGAGGTGGAAATCCAACACAGTTATGGCATGAAACTCCCTCTTTCCTCCATTCCTTCAACCAAGACCCTTGATTTATAGCCTAAGATCATCACCATGCATTCCAACACGTAGCAGGGACATGTCTTGGCATTGATAGGTGTCAAAAATCGAGTCTCCCAGCTGGTTGAGTCATCAAACTCCACTATCATTAGCTTCAACACCATCGTTAATCGATTAACGATCGGGTTAATCGATTAACGCGACCAGTTTTTTCAAAAATTAAAATTTTATTCACTTTCCCTCCAAATATCTTTTCCAAATTGCCTCCTAGGTCCTTCCCAAGGACTAAACTGCAAAAACACCACTTTTAATGCTCATAATATTTTTCTTGCATTCTTCCCTTAATTTATACCTAAATATAACCATAATTAATAAAAAAACTAATTAATTCCATATAATTAATTTTGTTTAAATGTTTCTTTTATTTACTTTGAAAATCAAAATTCGGGGTATTACATTTCTCCCCCACGTACAAGAATTTCGTCCCCGAAATTTCGCTTACATAAACAGCTCAGGATAATCCTTCTTCATCTTATCTTCTAATTCCCAAGTTGCTTCCGATACCTCGGCATTTTCCCAAATAATCTTTATCAAAGGAATTTCCTTTCCTCGAAGTTGTTTCATTCTTCGGTCTTCTATCCTAACAGGAATGGTCTCTAGAGTGAGATTCTCTCACACAGTCAGGTCGTCAGGTTGAACTTCAATTACGGAGTCTGGATCTGACACGAATTTCCGTAATTGTGATACATGAAACACACTGTGCAGATTGGATAACGACGGAGGCAAAGCGAGTTGATAGGCAACTGAACCAATACGCTTGAGAATCTGATAAGGACCAATAAATCTTGGTGACAGTTTCTTAGTCCTCAAAGCCCTTCCAACACCTGTTGTTGGTCTTACACGAATAAAAACATGTTCACCTTCCTCAAACTCCAAAGGTCTTCTCCTCTTATCCGCATAACTTTTCTGTCGGCTCTGAGCCGTCTTCATCTTTTCTCTGATCATTTTAATTTTCTCAGTCGTTTCTTGAACAATATCAGGTCCAATGATTGTCTGCTCCCCCACTTGAAACCAGCATAGAGGGGTTTGACTTTTCGTACCATACAATGCTTCGAACGGTGCCATTCCGATACTTGTATGGTAACTGTTGTTATAGGTAAACTCTATAAGCGGTAAGAGTTTATCCCAACTTTCTTGACTTTCCAAGACGCAGGCTCTCAACAAATCCTCGAGCGACTGAATTGTCTTTTCTGAATGACCGTCCGTCTGAGGGCGGTATGCAGAACTCATCCTTAACTTTGATCCCAAAGCTTGTTGTAAACCTTTCCAAAGTCTCGAAGTAAACCTCGGATCTCTATCCGAAACTATACTTGAAGGTATTCCATGCAACCGGACTACTTCTTTAATGTACAACTGAGCAAACTTTTCTGTAGAATAGCGCATGTTAACTGGAAGAAAATGCGCTGATTTGGTCAATCGATCTACGATTACCCAAATTGCATCACAGCCTCCAACAATTCTAGATAACCTGGACACAAAATCCATTGAAATGTTGTCCCACTTCCATTGAGGAACCTCCAAAGGTTGTAGCTCTCCACCAGGTCTCTTGTGTTCAGCCTTTGCCTTCTGGCAGATCAAACATGAAGCTACATACGAAGCTACATCTTTCTTTAACCCAGACCACCAAAACAATCTTCTCAAGTCTTGATACGTCTTAGTTGATCCTGGGTGAATACTCATCCAACTTTTATGTGCTTCGTCCAAGATCAATCTTCTTATCTCACGATCTTTAGGAATACAAATTCGATCTTTGAATCGGAGGATTTCATCACTTCCAATAAGAAAGTTTGGCTCCTTCCCTTCCATCATCAACCTTTTCTTTTCTTGTAATTCCTCATCTGACTGCTGTGATTCCCGAACTTGAATTAGGAATTCATTGGTAATTTGCAGCTTACCAAGCTTTACGCATCCAGGTTCTGCTTGTATCATCAAACTTAAATCCCGAAATTCTTCAATTAACGAGATTTCCTTCATCATCATAGCACTCATATGAAGAGTCTTCCGGCTTAAAGCATCAGCTACAACATTCGCTTTACCAGGATCATATTGAAGCTCAAAGTCATAATCCTTAATGAATTCCATCCAACGTCTTTGCCTCATGTTCAACTCTTTCTGGTCGAACAGATACTTAAAACTCTTATGGTCACTATATACTGTGAACATAGTGCCATAGAGATAGTGCCTCCAAATCTTTAGAGCAAACACGATAGCAGCGAGCTCTAAATCATGTGTCGGATAATTGATTTCATGCACCTTTAACTGTCTTGATGCATAAGCTACCACCTTTCCATTTTGCATCAACACACACCCAAGACCTTGCCTCGAAGCATCACAATAAACCTCAAAACTTCTTTGTGGATCAGGTAGTACTAATACTGGTGAGGAGGTTAACTTCTCCTTCAACAGTTGAAAACTTTCCTCACATTTATGGTCCCACAAGAAAGGTTGGTCCTTGCGAGTTAACTTAGTCAACGGCAAGGCAATCCTTGAGAATCCTTCGATAAACCTTCGGTAATATCCAGCCAAGCCCAAGAAACTACGGACTTCAGTCACGGTTTTGGGTTGCTCCCATTTCAACACTGCTCCAACTTTCGCTGGGTCAACAACAACTCCCTCCTTAGAAATGACATGGCCAAGAAAATTCACCTTGTCCAACCAAAACTCACATTTAGCAAGTTTGGCATACAGTTGTTTCTCCTTCAAGATTCCCAATACAATCTTGAGATGTTCGGCATGTTCCTCTGGACTCCTTGAATAGATGAGAATGTCGTCAATGAACACGACCACAAATAGGTCCAGGTAAGGTCTGAAGATTCTGTTCATGTAATCCATAAAAATAGAAGGAGCATTCGTCAATCCAAACGGCATCACAACGTATTCATAATGCCCATATCTGGATCGGAAAGCTGTCTTTGAAATATCTTCGTCTCGAATTCTAATTTGATGATATCCCGATCTTAGATCAATCTTTGAAAATACTGATGCTCCTCGGACTTGATCCATAAGATCATCTATCCTTGGTAAAGGATATTTGTTCTTGATCGTGACCTTATTCAGCTGCCGATAATCTACGCACATTCTCATGCTACCATCCTTCTTCTTAACGAATAACACTGGGGCTCCCTATGGCGAAACACTAGGTCTTATCATCTGCTTTTGCAATAACTCCTCCACTTGCTTCTTCAATTCAGCCATTTCAGGTGGTGCCATCCTATACGGAGCAATGGAGATAGGACCGGTTCCAGGTATTAGGTTAATTCCAAACTCAATCTTGCGCTTAGGCGGTAAGCCTGGAATTTCTTTAGGAAAAACTTCCGGAAAGTCTCTCACCACAGGAATATCTTCAATCTCCACTTCCTTCTTTTCTTCTACGGTTGAGGAAAACAGGCATACAAATCCTCGGGGTTTAAGACTTAGAGGTTCACGACCTCGGAATTGGATTGTTTTCTCATCACAATTAAGGATGACTTGATTTTGGTTTAACCAATCCATCCCTAAAATTACATCTATTTTAAGTATGGGTAGACAAATTAAGTCTACGAAAGATGTATGGTTTAGGACCACCATCTTACAATTCTTACATACTTTAGAAACAACAAAAGGGTCATTAATAGGGGTTTTTAATTGTAATTGGTACGGTGGATCAGTAAGTGCTAACTTCAAACGATTCACACACTCGAAGGACACAAAAGAATGAGTGGCTCCAGAATCAAACATTGCAACACAAGGTTGGTCATTAAGGAGATAAATACCTTGAATTAGGTTAGAGGATGGATTCATTTCATTTCCACTTAAAGCAAAAACTTTTCCAGCCACGGCCGGTTTGTTGGTTCCTTCTTTCTTCACTGGCTCTCTGCATTCGCGTGAATAATGCCCCTTCTTGCCACAGTTGAAACACAGTCCGTTTTGAGCAGCATAACAATTAGTTCCATAGTGAAAGCGATTACACTTCTCACACTTGCGAGAGCTTGTCTGAGAAGTATCCTTCCCCCCAATTGTCTCCTTTCCTTTTCCTTTCTGGAAATAGGGACCCTTGTTTCGGTGACTGAAATTCTTCTTTCTGATTACTCCGAATCCAGATTGATTCTTCTTTTGTGCCTCTTCCTCCTTCTTATCATCTTCATAGACTCGGCACATTTCCACAAGAGCAGGAAAACTTCTTATTTTCTGATATCCAAATGCCAACTTAATCTCCGGTTTAAGTCCACTTTCAAACTTGATGCATTTAGACCTTTCATCAGGGTTAAGCTAGTAGTAAGGAGAATACTTAATAAGTTCCTCAAACTTTCCTGCATACTCTCCTACACTCATGTCACCTTGTTTCAGCTGCATAAATTCCATCTCTTTCTTTCGCCTCAAATCTTCAGGAAAATGTTTGCTGAGAAACTTTTCAACAAATACCTCCCAAGAGATCATCCTCCCTTCATAGTTCATCAACTGCATGGTATGATGCCACCAGTTCTCAGCTTCTCCAGTAAGCATAAAGCTATCAAACTTTACCTTCTGAGCATTTGTACACTCCATAACACGAAAGATCTTATCCAACTCCTGAATCCAGTGATTCGCTTCCTCAGGCTTATGGCCTCCTTCAAACTTTGACGGTTTGAAGTTTCAGAATTCACTAAAAGTCTTTGATTCCTGAGTCTCTACCGAAAAGGGGTGAGGTGGCGGATTAACTTGTTGCTGCTGCTGTTGGAGCATTCCAACTAACACCTCCGTTAACCTCTCTATGGCTTCGGTCATATGATTATTATTTCGATTAGACATCTTATATCTGCACTAAGGGTTCTCTGATCAGGCTAAAAATTCTCTTAGTATGAAGCATGTGTAACATGCCTCTTTCTATTCTAAAGCTAATTAAAACAGATACAAGGACATGTGTTACCTTTTGGAGATCACACATCAGAATCAGTTTGCAGGATCACAACTCTGATACCAACAAGTGCGGCACCCTCAAAATATAATATATATATATATATATATATACTCTAATTGAAAATCATACTTGACCTATATTAAATAGAGTATACATTTAGTAGTGAAACAATCTTATAGAATTTTCATGGAAAAATAATTTCCTTTATAAAGACTGTTTTCCGGAACTGCTTTCGAATTCAATAAAATAGTCGTGCAATTAACTTGAGACCAGCGGAAACGATTTTAAAATCTTTGTGTTGGTTGCAAGTAAATAAAATAAATATCAAGATCAACATGCAACCATAGCCCATATATATATATATGTAAAAAAACAAACACCTCCTAGTAAAGTAGTCAAGAGTCGAGGTAGCAAAGTATAGAGATACAGACCAGTAAATATAAAATAACAACTCTCACGTACTCCTCTCAAAATATATACAGTATATTACAAATCAAAAATAAAGGAGTATGCTGAGAGCTGTGCCATGATCCACCCACACTGAAGTCTGATCTCTGGATCCTCCAAAAGCTGCAACACTACGTCACGCTATAAGTCCCATCCCGTCCGTACTCAGGGTCATCATCTACAAGGGCTAGGGAGTTAGCAATTACTAACACATAATCAAATAGCAAGCGATAATAGGTAATTTAAATTCCAAACGGATAACCTATCAAATTATCTTCATTTAATGGGAGTCATAGTTCCTTAATTTCATCATTAACACTAAAAGCATTTTCTTTTAGCATTTATTTTCAAATATTAACTAACATTATCCATCATGAACATTAAGATTGTAAAGAATACTGATAATAATAATAATAAGCATCATATGTGATGTCAATGCCTCTTGTCTATCAATGCATGATCGTTGGCCAACACAACAAATAGGCTCCCGTGGCACCTTTAAAACATGCCCGGTACCCCCAATGAGTACCTCTCAGACTCGGCCGCCATTAAACGACACTCCTAGAGCTCTTAGAAGTGAAGCCGATGTATCCCGCAAGACTACGTCTCTCGAGCCCGGCGTTTGAAGACATGCCCACACCCCCGTGTGTATTTCCGGAACAAAAGGTGCAACCCCGGTCACCGACATACCCCGACGCCCCCACGTACGCCCATTGAAAGCCAGCTGACATTCATACGAATGGCCCTCGAGTTCCACCAACCAAGAGGTATGCCCACGCCTCACCGACGTGTCTCCACCACTGTGGGAAACCAAAATGCAAATGCTATGCATGGATTCCGCAACATAAGTGTCATTTAAGTTTACTTGAGGTCAGACATTACATACTTTGGTATTCCAAATCCTTAATTCAATAAACCTTTGTTAATAAATTTAAGTTTAAGCCCTTAATCGATTAAAATACCTATTTAATCGATTAAACAATTAAATTATGATTTTTATTTACAAAATTTGATCTGTTAATTGATTATCCAATCTGATAATCGATTACCCATGTATAAAATTTCAGACTAATCAGACTTTAATCGTGTTAATCGATTAACAATCGATTAATATATCAGTAAAACAGTGCTAAAACTGGTTTTTGAATACCAAACTCATATCCACTCAATTTTAACCAAAACTAACCTCAAGTATAACTTAAATACATCACATTAAACTTGTACAAAGCACCAATTTCAGCAATTAACCACAATTTAACATAATTGCCCAATTTTCCCCCAATTTGATCAAAATCACAACCTAACATGTCAAATTTTGATTCAAGCCATTTCAATTCAAATTGATCATTCCTACAGCTTCTATGGGGATAATCTAACTTGCTCCAATTTAGTTTTTAAGTCCATTTGGCCTCCAAGCCATTCTACCATAAGCTAGTGCCCTTTGAACCTCATGGTGGTTCATACTAAGTTCAATTTAATATCACAATCTATTCTAGCATTAGTAAAGCTTATCCCTTACCTTAATGAAGCTTTTTGGATCAATTTGCAACAAGGAAAGTGCCAGAAATTCCAACCTTCAAATGCTCTGTTTTTCAGGTCCATGACAGTTTCGGGTAAGCACGTTTGGCAGCAAATTTGACAAATCAAATGGACATGAAAATGAGCAATTGATATCAGAATAGAAACTACAAGTTGCAAACTTTGATTAGAAACTAATTTGACATAAAATGGTGACTTATACTCACCACAATCTCTACCCAAAGTAAGCAACCCGAGTTCTAAAACTGCACTCCTCAGTTTCAAGCACTCCTCTTCACAGATCAATTTCTCCTAGCTCAGTCCACCAAAATGCACGATCTATAGCTTAAATTAAAGGTCTCTCTGAAAGCTTCAAAATGATGTGAAGCTCACAGCACGTGTGTGGGTAGGGAAGGAAAACGAAAGCAAAACCAGAGGGTGGTTGGAGGTGGAAATCCAGCAGAGTTTTGGCATGAAACTCCCTCTTTCCTCCATTCCTTCAACCAAGACCCTTGATTTATAGTCTAAGATCATCACCATGCATGCCAACACGTAGCAGGGACATGTCTTGGCATTGATAGTTGTCAAAAACCGAGTCTCCCAGCTGGTTGAGTCATCAAACTCCACTATCATTAGCTTCAACACCGTCGTTAATCGATTAACGATCGGGTTAATCGATTAACGCGACCAGTTTTTTCAAAAATTAAAATTTTATTCACTTTCCCTCCAAATATCTTTTCCAAATTGCCTCCTAGGTCCTTCCCAAGGACTAAACTGCAAAAACACCACTTTTAATGCTCACAATATTTTTCTTGCATTCTTCCCTTAATTTATACCTAAATATAACCATAATTAATAAAAAAACTAATTAATTCCATATAATTAATTTTGTTTAAATATTTCTTTTATTTACTTTGAAAATCAAAATTCGGGGTATTACATTTCTCCCCCACTTACAAGAATTTCGTCCCCGAAATTTCGCTTACATAAACTGCTCAGGATAATCCTTCTTCATCTTATCTTCTAATTCCCAAGTTGCTTCCGATACCTCGGCATTTTCCCAAATAATCTTTATCAAAGGAATTTCCTTTCCTCGAAGTTGTTTCATTCTTCGGTCTTCTATCCTAACAGGAATGGTCTCTAGAGTGAGATTCTCTCACACAGTCAGGTCGTCAGGTTGAACTTCAATTACGGAGTCTGGATCTGACACGAATTTCCGTAATTGTGATACATGAAACACACTGTGCAGATTGGATAACGACGGAGGCAAAGCGAGTTGATAGGCAACTGAACCAATACGCTTGAGAATTTGATAAGGACCAATAAATCTTGGTGACAGTTTCTTAGTCCTCAAAGCCCTTCCAACACCTGTTGTTGGTCTTACACGAATAAAAACATGTTCACCTTCCTCAAACTCCAAAGGTCTTCTCCTCTTATCCGCATAACTTTTCTGTCGGCTCTGAGCCGTCTTCATCTTTTCTCTGATCATTTTAATTTTCTCAGTCGTTTCTTGAACAATATCAGGTCCAATGATTGTCTTCTCCCCCACTTGAAACCAGCATAGAGGGGTTTGACATTTCGTACCATACAATGCTTCGAACGGTGCCATTCCGATACTTGTATGGTAACTGTTTTTATAGGTAAACTCTATAAGCGGTAAGAGTTTATCCCAACTTTCTTGACTTTCCAAGACGCAGGCTCTCAACAAATCCTCGAGCGACTGAATTGTCTTTTCTGAATGACCGTCCGTCTGAGGGCGGTATGCAGAACTCATCCTTAACTTTGATCCCAAAGCTTGTTGTAAACCTTTCCAAAGTCTCGAAGTAAACCTCGGATCTCTATCCGAAACTATACTTGAAGGTATTCTATGCAACCGGACTACTTCTTTAATGTACAACTGAGCAAACTTTTCTGTAGAATAGCGCATGTTAACTGGAAGAAAATGCGCTGATTTGGTCAATCGATCTACGATTACCCAAATTGCATCACAGCCTCCAACAATTCTAGATAACCTGGACACAAAATCCATTGAAATGTTGTCCCACTTCCATTGAGGAACCTCCAAAGGTTGTAGCTCTCCACCAGGTCTCTTGTGTTCAGCCTTTGCCTTCTGGCAGATCAAACATGAAGCTACATACGAAGCTACATCTTTCTTTAACCCAGACCACCAAAACAATCTTCTCAAGTCTTGATACATCTTAGTTGATCCTGGGTGAATACTCATCCAACTTTTATGTGCTTCGTCCAAGATCAATCTTCTTATCTCCCGATCTTTAGGAATAAAAATTCGATCTTTGAATCGGAGGATTTCATCACTTCCAATAAGAAAGTTTGGCTCCTTCCCTTCCATCATCAACCTTTTCTTTTCTTGTAATTCCTCATCTGACTGCTGTGATTCCCGAACTTGAATTAGGAATTCATTGGTAATTTGTAGCTTACCAAGCTTTACGCATCCAGGTTCTGCTTGTATCATCAAACTTAAATCCCAAAATTCTTCAATTAACGAGATTTCCTTCATCATCATAGCACTCATATGAAGAGTCTTCCGGCTTAAAGCATCAGCTACAACATTCGCTTTACCGGGATGATATTGAAGCTCAAAGTCATAATCCTTAATGAATTCCATCCAACGTCTTTGCCTCATGTTCAACTCTTTCTGGTCGAACAGATACTTAAAACTCTTATGGTCACTGATGAGCATTTTATTTCCCATTATTCCTTGCATTATTTTACTCTTATTATTGATACTTGTTGCCCATTTGACATTGATTAGCTTGATTTAGTGATTTAGAGTTTATTGGACTAATATTCCGAATATTGTTTAATTTGGGATTATTTGGCCTAATTAATTCTATTTCTATTTTCAGGTCATATGTGGCACAAGGACACTTTGGGAAGTTTGGAAATGAAGATTGAAGTATTGAAGTGAAGATTGTAATTTGCATTTAGGTCCCTTTTTAATTGTAATTTTCAGAATAGTGTTTCTTAGGACTTGGGCCCATGTTTTAGGCCCATTTTCATGTCTAAAGAGGGGAAATTCGTGTAACCCCCCAAGACACACTCCCATTTTCAGATTTCTCACTCTCTCTAGGTTAGAACTTCTCTCTTGGCTCTCCCAAGTGGTGGTGGCTGCTAGGGTTTTGTTCTTCCCCATTTCTACTCGTTTTTCTTCATTTATGGCCATGGAAGGCTAGACTTCAAGGGTTAATCCCTTTGGTATTGTATTATCTACTCTTGAGCTCTTGTTATTAATGCAATTTCATTTTCTCTTCTCTGTTTTCATGTTTATCGATGTGTAGTGGTTTGCTTAATTCCATTTCGTAGAGATAATACATGAATATAAATGCTTAATTTGTATTAACTCGTAAAAACTCCAATTCTGGTTTCTGATGCTTAATTAGAAGTTAGGGTTTGGAGTGATAACTGAATTTTCGCTTAGTATTTGGTTATCACGAGTTGGACAGAGGAGAGGAGAGGAATCGATCTTTAGTGAGCTAGGATTGAGTAGTGTACGTAGCCAAAGGGGTTTGCCCGCTTTTGTTTCTGATTTTCTTAGTTTTTATATTCTGTTTATGTTTTGTTCTTCACATTTGTCACACACAAAAACCCCCCCTATTTTACTGCACACTACGTGTTTGATACTTTGCCTAGACCGATATTCGCTGGGAAACGACCTAGGATCACCTTCCTAGTACTACAGAATAAACACCTTTTATTTTGATCGGGTACGGCCTCGATCAAAAATTTGGCGCCGTTGCCGGGGACTATCGGTTCTTGCCAAAGATCATACAGTAGTTAATTAGATTAGTTAGTGTAGTTAGTGTGTGAATAAGCATTCTGATAACTGATTGAAAGTTGCCATGTTTGCTGATTTGCTGTTCTGCACAACTGATGCTATTCTAGTGATTCTGTGAGTGCCATTCAACATAGCTGCGGGTGGAATTTTTGCACGAAAATTGGTATCCACACTTGTTTCATCATATATTAGTGTTTTGATGCATCACAGACACTCAGATATGCACTGGTTGTGAGTTCCAGAAAAATTTTCCAAGTTTCAGCAGCACTTACTATAAATAGGCATAACTTTTGATCAGTAACTCGGAATTTGACGAATTTTATATCAAATCGAAGGGAATTTTCTGAATAATCTGATTTTTCTCACTTCGTCAGAAAACCCCTTCGTTTGGATCCTGAAAAAGCCTGTTTACTGTTTCTTTTTTATTTTACAAGTTCTATTTTCTTAGTTTTTGGTCACTGTTTTAATTCTTTGACTTGGTTCCCTTTTGAATTTTGTTCTCAAACTTTCTGTGATATGTTTTCATGATTTTAGGGTGCTGAAAAAAATAAAGAAAAAAATTTTAAAAAATAATAAATTTTGTTGCCGATTTTGGTCATGCATATCTGTTACAGTATGCTATGGTTGATGCTGTTCTGTTCAGTACATGACTAGGGGCAACCCAAGTTATTTGCATCCTTATAACCCTGAAATTGATAGAACTTATCACAGATTAGTTAGACAAAATAGGAATCAGTCATTAGGTAGTGAGTCAGAGTCATCTTATAGTCCATCTAATTCTGATTCTGTTTCTGCTTACTCTATTCCTTCTTCTTTTGTTCAATCTGATTCTGCTTTTGTTAATTGTGATAACATGGCTCAACCCCCACCAAGGGAAAGAACACTTAGGGAGCTGGCTGCACCTGACTTCACTATTGAAGACTCGTGTATCCGGTATCCTGATGAGGATGTTCCTTTTGAGCTTAGAACAGGACTAATCCATTTGTTGCCCAAGTTTCATGGTCTTGCAGGTGAGGATCCTCATAAGCATCTCAAGAAATTCCATATAGTGTGCACCACAATGAAACCACATGATGTGCAAGAGGATCATGTCTGTCTCAGAGCATTTCCACATTCCTTAGAGGGTCTAGCACAAGATTGGTTATCTGACTTGGCCCCTGGTTCCATCACAAGCTGGGATGACTTGAAGAGGGCATTTCTGGAAAAATTCTTCCCTGCAAATAGGACCACTGCAATCAGAAAGGAAATTTCTGGTATCAGGCAACAACATGGAGAGAGTCTCTATGATTATTGGGAGAGATTCAAGAGGTTGTGTGCTTCCTGCCCTCACCATCAGATCTCAGAGCAGCTTCTCATCCAGTACTTTTATGAAGGTCTCAACTTCATGGAAAGAAACATGGTAGATGCTGCAAGTGGTGGTACATTGGGAGATATGACACCCTTACAAGCCAGGAGCAAAATTGAGAAGATGGCTTCCAATTGTCAACAATTCCATGCAAGAAGCAACAATGATGCAATAGTTGTGAGGGATGTAAATGATGTTGGTGCAGACTCGGGCAAGGTTGAGAAGCTTGAGCAGAAAATTGATTCTCTCACAACATTGGTCACACAATTGGCTGTCAATCAGAAAAAGATGATACTTCCTGCTAGAGTGTGTGGCATATGCACATCCATTGAGCACCCCACAGATGCATGCCCTTCCCTTCAGCAGCAACAGCCGATGACCAGTGGTGACCAACCCGAGGCCTATGCAGCAAACATATACAACAATAGAGGTCCACAACAACACAATCATGACCTCTCTTCCAATAGATACAACCCTGGATGGAGGAACCATCCCAATCTGAAGTGGTCTGATCAACAACAACCTCCTCCTAATGTTCCATTTCAGAACACCGCTGGACCGAGCAGACCACCATATGTACCTCCTCCAATCCAACAGCAAAGGCAACAACAACAGCAAGTGGTTCATCCTGCACCATCAGCCCCTCCATCCAACCAACCTACCTTGGAGGAGTTGGTGAGGCAAATGACCATGCAAAACCTCCAATTTCAACAAGAAACTAGAGCAGCCATTCAGAGACAAGAGGTATCCATTCAGACTTTGACAAATCAGATGGGTCAAATGGCAACTTCTCTCAACAACTTGCAATCTCAAAATTCTGACAAGTTACCTTCCCAAACAGTGATCAACCCTCAGAATCAGAATGTGAGTGCCATCAACCTGAGGTCAGGAAAGCAGATTGTCAGACCCACACCACAACCTCACCTCAACAATGATGCTCTAGCTTCCTCTAAAGGGAAGAGCCAAGTGATAGAGGAAGGTGAACACCCTAGCACCAAGGAGAGTCATCCAACTCAACCTTCCTCAAGCTCAACCACAAAACCTGCTGTTGTCCTGCAACCTCCTCCCATTCCTCTTCCATTCCCACCAAGAGTGCCTCAAAACAAAAGGGTGGAAGAGGTGGACAAGGATATTCTTGACACATTCAGGAAGGTGGAAGTCAACATACCCCTTCTTGATGTAATAAAACAAATTCCAAGGTACGCGAAGTTCCTTAAGGAGTTGTGCACTAATAAGAGAAGACTCAAGGGCAATGAGAGGATAAGCATGGGAAGGAATGTCTCCGCTCTCATAGGTAAACCTATCCCTCACATTCCTGAAAAATGTAAGGATCCTGGAACTTTCTCTATACCTTGCATCATAGGCAATGTGAAGTTTGAAAATGCTATGCTAGATTTAGGAGCATCCATAAATGTCATGCCTATGTCTGTTTTTAAGTCTCTTTCTCTTGGACCTCTTCAACCTACGGGTGTGGTGATTCAATTAGCAAATAGAAGTACTGCCCACCCTGCAGGTTTGATAGAGGATGTCTTGGTTCGGGTTGAAGAGCTGATCTTCCCTGCTGATTTTTACATACTTGATATGGAAGATGACTCCCCCCGTAATGTTGTTCCTATTATTTTGGGGAGGCCATTTTTGAAAACAGCCCGAACCAAGATAGATGTGCATTCAGGTTCACTTTCCATGGAGTTTGATGGCAGTGTGATCCGATTTGACATTTTCCATGCTATGAAACATTTTCCTGAGGATCACTCTGTCTTTCATATAGACTTTCTTGATGAGATTGATGAACATGTGCTTGATGTTTTGCATGATCCTGATTTGCCATCATTTACAGACTCATTTTCTTGTCCTGCATGTACTGATTCCGAAATGTGCATGTCATGCATTGATCAATTTCTAGCTTCTGACACTGCATCTGTTGATGACTCTCATATTATAGATTTTGCTAACCCCCTCTCTGTTATGCAAGAGTCTGATTCTTTTGTTCAGGTGCAGGCAGCAGAATCCATTTCTACTGTCCCTTTAGTTCCATCCATTATGCAGGCACCCTCATTGGACCTGGAGCCCCTCCCTCCTCATCTCAAATATGCTTACTTTGAGGATGAGCAGAAACTCCCAGTGATCATCTCTACCTCACTTTCTGTTGATCAAGAGGAGAAACTGCTAGATATGATTAGACAGAACAAGAGGGCAGTCGGATGGACTTTAGCATATCTACCTGGGGTGCCACTTGTGAACTTCAGAAACATAGTCCTTCGATTAGGAGACCAATGCAAGATGGCATTCGATCCGCTGAAGAGAGCACTCACCTTCTTCCCACCATGACTTCGGGAGTCTCCTTTTCTCCTTCCTTACTCTTTTTATTACACTTGTCTATATCTGTCTGATTCTGCTATTTGTGTTCCATTGAGGACAATGTGTGATTTAAGTGTGGGGGGGAGAGTAGTTTAGGTTGCATATTTTGCTTTGATTTTTTTTTTAGGTTTTGCTTAGTTTTGGGCATTTTCTTGCATGTTTTTGCTTCATTTTAGTAGAGTTTTGGTATCTCGTGTCTGAATTCATGCATTTCTGTGTGTAAAGTTGCTTTTGATAATTAAGAGGTGGTAACACTGTGATAGAATTGTCCCTTTTGTGAGGATTTGAGCCTTAATTGTGGGTGGATTGCTATATATGCCACCTAATTTTCTTTCATGTGTGATTGCACTCTGGATTACTTGCACTCTAGAACTTGACTTGACTCTTGTTGATACTTGATTGCTCATGCACATTTTGAAATGATTTAGGCACTTTCTTTCTTGAATAAGCTACTAGCCATATGAGCCTACCTTGAATGAATGTATCCTTTGCTAGCCCCTTTGAGCCTTTTTATCCCTTTCCTTGTTCTTTAGCTCATTACAAGCCTATGACTGAAAAACCATGATTGTCCTAACCTTAGGGAATTTTGGAGCTTTGGAATTGTTTTGGGAATGGGTATTAGGTAAGAAGTATGCTTTATGCTTTAATTGGTTGAGTTCTTGGTTTTGCCTCATTGGTTGTTATAGTTATGGCTTCATCTTCATGCCATTTGTGTTGTTTCTTCTTTTCTTTTTGTATATCTCTCAAAAACAAAAAAAATAAAAAAAAATGCAAAAATAAAAAGAAAAAAAAAAGAAAAAAAAAAAAAAAAAAGTGAATAAAAGGTTGTTGAGGCAAAGAGGATTGGAATTAGTGGTTGTTGATTTTGGGGTGGATTTTGCTTACTTTTTACTTATTCCCCATTGCTCCTCTATTCCCTTGGTTTTAGCTACATTCCCATATTTTTATCCTACCTTGTCCTTGGCCCCATTACAACCCTTAAAAGACCTTTTGATCATTTTGTGCATGTGTGTTGATGGTTGATGTTAGAGGCTTGTCAAGCTTATGGTTGTGTTTGTTTTTCATGATGTGCCTTGAGTGTAAATAATGATTAACCCCAAACACTTGAGTGTAAACACTTTTGAGTGATCCTTGTGAGTTTCTATCATCTTTGTGACTATCCTCTTGATGTCATTGGTTTCTTTGCATACTTGAAGTAATTGGATGATGTTCGCGGATGCTTTGACTCTTTGATCCTTAACCATTTTGTGTGCTTGAGTTTGCCCATTTCTTTGCATTTCCTAGAATTCATTGTGAAGTATGTAATCTCTTAGGTTAGCATTTCTTAGTTGTAGTCATCTTGTTGCATTATTCACTTTGGTGCATATTGATCTTCATAGTCCTATCTTTTGGTTTTGCCCAGGAGTGCAAAAGGATAAGTGTGGGGGTATTTGATGAGCATTTTATTTCCCATTATTCCTTGCATTATTTTACTCTTATTATTGATACTTGTTGCCCATTTGACATTGATTAGCTTGATTTAGTGATTTAGAGTTTATTGGACTAATATTCCGAATATTGTTTAATTTGGGATTATTTGGCCTAATTAATTCTATTTCTATTTTCAGGTCATATGTGGCACAAGGACACTTTGGGAAGTTTGGAAATGAAGATTGAAGTATTGAAGTGAAGATTGTAATTTGCATTTAGGTCCCTTTTTAATTGTAATTTTCAGAATAGTGTTTCTTAGGACTTGGGCCCATGTTTTAGGCCCATTTTCATGTCTAAAGAGGGGAAATTCGTGTAACCCCCCAAGACACACTCCCATTTTCAGATTTCTCACTCTCTCTCTAGGTTAGAACTTCTCTCTTGGCTCTCCCAAGTGGTGGTGGCTGCTAGGGTTTTGTTCTTCCCCATTTCTACTCGTTTTTCTTCATTTATGGCCATGGAAGGCTAGACTTCAAGGGTTAATCCCTTTGGTATTGTATTATCTACTCTTGAGCTCTTGTTATTAATGCAATTTCATTTTCTCTTCTCTGTTTTCATGTTTATCGATGTGTAGTGGTTTGCTTAATTCCATTTCGTAGAGATAATACATGAATATAAATGCTTAATTTGTATTAACTCGTAAAAACTCCAATTCTGGTTTCTGATGCTTAATTAGAAGTTAGGGTTTGGAGTGATAACTGAATTTTCGCTTAGTATTTGGTTATCACGAGTTGGACAGAGGAGAGGAGAGGAATCGATCTTTAGTGAGCTAGGATTGAGTAGTGTACGTAGCCAAAGGGGTTTGCCCGCTTTTGTTTCTGATTTTCTTAGTTTTTATATTCTGTTTATGTTTTGTTCTTCACATTTGTCACACACAAAAACCCCCCCTATTTTACTGCACACTACGTGTTTGATACTTTGCCTAGACCGATATTCGCTGGGAAACGACCTAGGATCACCTTCCTAGTACTACAGAATAAACACCTTTTATTTTGATCGGGTACGGCCTCGATCAGTCACTATATACTGTGAACATAGTGCCATAGAGATAGTGCCTCCAAATCTTTAGAGCAAACACGATAGCAGCGAGCTCTAAATCATGTGTCGGATAATTGATTTCATGCACCTTTAACTGTCTTGATGCATAAGCTACCACCTTTCCATTTTGCATCAACACACACCCAAGACCTTGCCTCGAAGCATCACAATAAACCTCAAAACTTCTTTGTGGATCAGGTAGTACTAATACTGGTGAGGAGGTTAACTTCTCCTTCAACAGTTGAAAACTTTCCTCACATTTATGGTCCCACAAGAAAGGTTGGTCCTTGCGAGTTAACTTAGTCAATGGCAAGGCAATCCTTGAGAATCCTTCGATAAACCTTCGGTAATATCCAGCCAAGCCCAAGAAACTACGGACTTCAGTCACGGTTTTGGGTTGCTCCCATTTCAACACTGCTCCAACTTTCGCTGGGTCAACAGCAACTCCCTCCTTAGAAATGACATGGCCAAGAAAATTCACCTTGTCCAACCAAAAATCACATTTAGCAAGTTTGGCATACAGTTGTTTCTCCTTCAAGATTCCCAATACAATCTTGAGATGTTCGGCATGTTCCTCTGGACTCCTTGAATAGATGAGAATGTCGTCAATGAACACGACCACAAATAGGTCCAGGTAAGGTCTGAAGATTCTGTTCATGTAATCCATAAAAATAGAAGGAGCATTCGTCAATCCAAACGGCATCACAACGTATTCATAATGCCCATATCTGGATCGGAAAGCTGTCTTTGAAATATCTTCGTCTCGAATTCTAATTTGATGATATCCCGATCTTAGATCAATCTTTGAAAATACTGATGCTCCTCGGACTTGATCCATAAGATCATCTATCCTTGGTAAAGGATATTTGTTCTTGATCGTGACCTTATTCAGCTGCCGATAATCTACGCACATTCTCATGCTACCATCCTTCTTCTTAACGAATAACACTGGGGCTCCCTATGGCGAAACACTAGGTCTTATCATCTGCTTTTGCAATAACTCCTCCACTTGCTTCTTCAATTCAGCCATTTCAGGTGGTGCCATCCTATACGGAGCAATGGAGATAGGACCGGTTCCAGGTATTAGGTTAATTCCAAACTCAATCTCGCGCTTAGGCGGTAAGCCTGGAATTTCTTTAGGAAAAACTTCCGGAAAGTCTCTCACCACAGGAATATCTTCAATCTCCACTTCCTTCTTTTCTTCTACGGTTGAGGAAAACAGGCATACAAATCCTCGGGGTTTAAGACTTAGAGGTTCACGACCTCGGAATTGGATTGTTTTCTCATCACAATTAAGGATGACTTGATTTTGGTTTAACCAATCCATCCCTAAAATTACATCTATTTTAAATATGGGTAGACAAATTAAGTCTACGAAAGATGTATGGTTTAGGACCACCATCTTACAATTCTTACATACTTTAGAAACAACAAAAGGGTCATTAATAGGGGTTTTTAATTGTAATTGGTACGGTGGATCAGTAAGTGCTAACTTCAAACGATTCACACACTCGAAGGACACAAAAGAATGAGTGGCTCCAGAATCAAACATTGCAACACAAGGTTGGTCATTAAGGAGATAAATACCTTGAATTAGGTTAGAGGATGGATTCATTTCATTTCCACTTAAAGCAAAAACTTTTCCAGCCACGGCCGGTTTGTTGGTTCCTTCTTTCTTCACTGGCTCTCTGCATTCGCGTGAATAATGCCCCTTCTTGCCACAGTTGAAACACAGTCCGTTTTGAGCAGCATAACAATTAGTTCCATAGTGAAAGCGATTACACTTCTCACACTTGCGAGAGCTTGTCTGAGAAGTATCCTTCCCCCCAATTGTCTCCTTTCCTTTTCCTTTCTGGAAATAGGGACCCTTGTTTCGGTGACTGAAATTCTTCTTTCTGATTACTCCGAATCCAGATTGATTCTTCTTTTGTGCCTCTTCCTCCTTCTTATCATCTTCATAGACTCGGCACATTTCCACAAGAGCAGGAAAACTTCTTATTTTCTGATATCCAAATGCCAACTTAATCTCCGGTTTAAGTCCACTTTCAAACTTGATGCATTTAGACCTTTCATCAGGGTTAAGCTAGTAGTAAGGAGAATACTTAATAAGTTCCTCAAACTTTCCTGCATACTCTCCTACACTCATGTCACCTTGTTTCAGCTGCATAAATTCCATCTCTTTCTTTCACCTCAAATCTTCAGGAAAATGTTTGCTGAGAAACTTTTCAACAAATACCTCCCAAGAGATCATCCTCCCTTCATAGTTCATCAACTGCATGGTATGATGCCACCAGTTCTCAGCTTCTCCAGTAAGCATAAAGCTATCAAACTTTACCTTCTGAGCATTTGTACACTCCATAACACGAAAGATCTTATCCAACTCCTGAATCCAGTGATTCGCTTCCTCAGGCTTATGGCCTCCTTCAAACTTTGACGGTTTGAAGTTTCAGAATTCACTAAAAGTCTTTGATTCCTGAGTCTCTACCGAAAAGGGGTGAGGTGGCGGATTAACTTGTTGCTGCTGCTGTTGGAGCATTCCAACTAACACCTCCGTTAACCTCTCTATGGCTTCGGTCATATGATTATTATTTCGATTAGACATCTTATATCTGCACTAAGGGTTCTCTGATCAGGCTAAAAATTCTCTTAGTATGAAGCATGTGTAACATGCCTCTTTCTATTCTAAAGCTAATTAAAACAGATACAAGGACATGTGTTACCTTTTGGAGATCACACATCAGAATCAGTTTGCAGGATCACAACTCTGATACCAACAAGTGTGGCACCCTCAAAATATAATATATATATATATATATATATACTCTAATTGAAAATCATACTTGACCTATATTAAATAGAGTATACATTTAGTAGTGAAACAATCTTATAGAATTTTCATGGAAAAATAATTTCCTTTATAAAGACTGTTTTCCGGAACTGCTTTCGAATTCAATAAAATAGTCGTGCAATTAACTTGAGACCAGCGGAAACGATTTTAAAATCTTTGTGTTGGTTGCAAGTAAATAAAATAAATATCAAGATCAACATGCAACCATAGCCCATATATATATATATGTAAAAAAACAAACACCTCCTAGTAAAGTAGTCAAGAGTCGAGGTAGCAAAGTATAGAGATACAGACCAGTAAATATAAAATAACAACTCTCACGTACTCCTCTCAAAATATATACAGTATATTACAAATCAAAAATAAAGGAGTATGCTGAGAGCTGTGCCATGATCCACCCACACTGAAGTCTGATCTCTGGATCCTCCAAAAGCTGCAACACTACGTCACGCTATAAGTCCCATCCCGTCCGTACTCAGGGTCATCATCTACAAGGGCTAGGGAGTTAGCAATTACTAACACATAATCAAATAGCAAGCGATAATAGGTAATTTAAATTCCAAACGGATAACCTATCAAATTATCTTCATTTAATGGGAGTCATAGTTCCTTAATTTCATCATTAACACTAAAAGCATTTTCTTTTAGCATTTATTTTCAAATATTAACTAACATTATCCATCATGAACATTAAGATTGTAAAGAATACTGATAATAATAATAATAAGCATCATATGTGATGTCAATGCCTCTTGTCTATCAATGCATGATCGTTGGCCAACACAACAAATAGGCTCCCGTGGCACCTTTAAAACATGCCCGGTACCCCCAATGAGTACCTCTCAGACTCGGCCGCCATTAAACGACACTCCTAGAGCTCTTAGAAGTGAAGCCGATGTATCCCGCAAGACTACGTCTCTCGAGCCCGGCGTTTGAAGACATGCCCACACCCTCGTGTGTATTTCCGGAACAAAAGGTGCAACCCCGGTCACCGACATACCCCGACGCCCCCACGTACGCCCATTGAAAGCCAGCTGACATTCATACGAATGGCCCTCGAGTTCCACCAACCAAGAGGTATGCCCACGCCTCACCGACGTGTCTCCACCACTGTGGGAAACCAAAATGCAAATGCTATGCATGGATTCCGCAACATAAGTGTCATTTAAGTTTACTTGAGGTCAGACATTACATACTTTGGTATTCCAAATCCTTAATTCAATAAACCTTTGTTAATAAATTTAAGTTTAAGCCCTTAATCGATTAAAATACCTATTTAATCGATTAAACAATTAAATTATGATTTTTATTTACAAAATTTGATCTGTTAATTGATTATCCAATCTGATAATCGATTACCCATGTATAAAATTTCAGACTAATCAGACTTTAATCGTGTTAATCGATTAACAATCGATTAATATATCAGTAAAACAGTGCTAAAACTGGTTTTTGAATACCAAACTCATATCCACTCAATTTTAACCAAAACTAACCTCAAGTATAACTTAAATACATCACATTAAACTTGTACAAAGCACCAATTTCAGCAATTAACCACAATTTAACATAATTGCCCAATTTTCCCCCAATTTGATCAAAATCACAACCTAACATGTCAAATTTTGATTCAAGCCATTTCAATTCAAATTGATCATTCCTACAGCTTCTATGGGGATAATCTAACTTGCTCCAATTTAGTTTTTAAGTCCATTTGGCCTCCAAGCCATTCTACCATAAGCTAGTGCCCTTTGAACCTCATGGTGGTTCATACTAAGTTCAATTTAATATCACAATCTATTCTAGCATTAGTAAAGCTTCTCCCTTACCTTAATGAAGCTTTTTGGATCAATTTGCAACAAGGAAAGTGCCAGAAATTCCAACCTTCAAATGCTCTGTTTTTTAGGTCCATGACAGTTTCGGGTAAGCACGTTTGGCAGCAAATTTGACAAATCAAATGGACATGAAAATGAGCAATTGATATCAGAATAGAAACTACAAGTTGCAAACTTTGATTAGAAACTAATTTGACATAAAATGGTGACTTATACTCACCACAATCTCTACCCAAAGTAAGCAACCCGAGTTCTAAAACTGCACTCCTCAGTTTCAAGCACTCCTCTTCACAGATCAATTTCTCCTAGCTCAGTCCACCAAAATGCACGATCTATAGCTTAAATTAAAGGTCTCTCTGAAAGCTTCAAAATGATGTGAAGCTCACAGCACGTGTGTGGGTAGGGAAGGAAAACGAAAGCAAAACCAGAGGGTGGTTGGAGGTGGAAATCCAGCAGAGTTTTGGCATGAAACTCCCTCTTTCCTCCATTCCTTCAACCAAGACCCTTGATTTATAGTCTAAGATCATCACCATGCATGCCAACACGTAGTAGGGACATGTCTTGGCATTGATAGTTGTCAAAAACCGAGTCTCCCAGCTGGTTGAGTCATCAAACTCCACTATCATTAGCTTCAACACCATCGTTAATCGATTAACGATCGGGTTAATCGATTAACGCGACCAGTTTTTTCAAAAATTAAAATTTTATTCACTTTCCCTCCAAATATCTTTTCCAAATTGCCTCCTAGGTCCTTCCCAAGGACTAAACTGCAAAAACACCACTTTTAATGCTCACAATATTTTTCTTGCATTCTTCCCTTAATTTATACCTAAATATAACCATAATTAATAAAAAAAACTAATTAATTCCATATAATTAATTTTGTTTAAATATTTCTTTTATTTACTTTGAAAATCAAAATTCGGGGTATTACATTTCTCCCCCACTTACAAGAATTTCGTCCCCGAAATTTCGCTTACATAAACTGCTCAGGATAATCCTTCTTCATCTTATCTTCTAATTCCCAAGTTGCTTCCGATACCTCGGCATTTTCCCAAATAATCTTTATCAAAGGAATTTCCTTTCCTCGAAGTTGTTTCATTCTTCGGTCTTCTATCCTAACAGGAATGGTCTCTAGAGTGAGATTCTCTCACACAGTCAGGTCGTCAGGTTGAACTTCAATTACGGAGTCTGGATCTGACACGAATTTCCGTAATTGTGATACATGAAACACACTGTGCAGATTGGATAACGACAGAGGCAAAGCGAGTTGATAGGCAACTGAACCAATACGCTTGAGAATTTGATAAGGACCAATAAATCTTGGTGACAGTTTCTTAGTCCTCAAAGCCCTTCCAACACCTGTTGTTGGTCTTACACGAATAAAAACATGTTCACCTTCCTCAAACTCCAAAGGTCTTCTCCTCTTATCCGCATAACTTTTCTGTCGGCTCTGAGCCGTCTTCATCTTTTCTCTGATCATTTTAATTTTCTCAGTCGTTTCTTGAACAATATCAGGTCCAATGATTGTCTTCTCCCCCACTTGAAACCAGCATAGAGGGGTTTGACATTTCGTACCATACAATGCTTCGAACGGTGCCATTCCGATACTTGTATGGTAACTGTTGTTATAGGTAAACTCTATAAGCGGTAAGAGTTTATCCCAACTTTCTTGACTTTCCAAGACGCAGGCTCTCAACAAATCCTCGAGCGACTGAATTATCTTTTCTGAATGACCGTCCGTCTGAGGGCGGTATGCAGAACTCATCCTTAACTTTGATCCCAAAGCTTGTTGTAAACCTTTCCAAAGTCTCGAAGTAAACCTCGGATCTCTATCCGAAACTATACTTGAAGGTATTCCATGCAACCGGACTACTTCTTTAATGTACAACTGAGCAAACTTTTCTGTAGAATAGCGCATGTTAACTGGAAGAAAATGCGCTGATTTGGTCAATCGATCTACGATTACCCAAATTGCATCACAGCCTCCAACAATTCTAGATAACCTGGACACAAAATCCATTGAAATGTTGTCCCACTTCCATTGAGGAACCTCCAAAGGTTGTAGCTCTCCACCAGGTCTCTTGTGTTCAGCCTTTGCCTTCTGGCAGATCAAACATGAAGCTACATACGAAGCTACATCTTTCTTTAACCCAGACCACCAAAACAATCTTCTCAAGTCTTGATACATCTTAGTTGATCCTGGGTGAATACTCATCCAACTTTTATGTGCTTCGTCCAAGATCAATCTTCTTATCTCTCGATCTTTAGGAATAAAAATTCGATCTTTGAATCGGAGGATTTCATCACTTCCAATAAGAAAGTTTGGCTCCTTCCCTTCCATCATCAACCTTTTCTTTTCTTGTAATTCCTCATCTGACTGCTGTGATTCCCGAACTTGAATTAGGAATTCATTGGTAATTTGTAGCTTACCAAGCTTTACGCATCCAGGTTCTGCTTGTATCATCAAACTTAAATCCCAAAATTCTTCAATTAACGAGATTTCCTTCATCATCATAGCACTCATATGAAGAGTCTTCCGGCTTAAAGCATCAGCTACAACATTCGCTTTACCGGGATGATATTGAAGCTCAAAGTCATAATCCTTAATGAATTCCATCCAACGTCTTTGCCTCATGTTCAACTCTTTCTGGTCGAACAGATACTTAAAACTCTTATGGTCACTATATACTGTGAACATAGTGCCATAGAGATAGTGCCTCCAAATCTTTAGAGCAAACACGATAGCAGCGAGCTCTAAATCATGTGTCGGATAATTGATTTCATGCACCTTTAACTGTCTTGATGCATAAGCTACCACCTTTCCATTTTGCATCAACACACACCCAAGACCTTGCCTCGAAGCATCACAATAAACCTCAAAACTTCTTTGTGGATCAGGTAGTACTAATACTGGTGAGGAGGTTAACTTCTCCTTCAACAGTTGAAAACTTTCCTCACATTTATGGTCCCACAAGAAAGGTTGGTCCTTGCGAGTTAACTTAGTCAACGGCAAGGCAATCCTTGAGAATCCTTCGATAAACCTTCGGTAATATCCAGCCAAGCCCAAGAAACTACGGACTTCAGTCACGGTTTTGGGTTGCTCCCATTTCAACACTGCTCCAACTTTCGCTGGGTCAACAGCAACTCCCTCCTTAGAAATGACATGGCCAAGAAAATTCACCTTGTCCAACCAAAAATCACATTTAGCAAGTTTGGCATACAGTTGTTTCTCCTTCAAGATTCCCAATACAATCTTGAGATGTTCGGCATGTTCCTCTGGACTCCTTGAATAGATGAGAATGTCGTCAATGAACACGACCACAAATAGGTCCAGGTAAGGTCTGAAGATTCTGTTCATGTAATCCATAAAAATAGAAGGAGCATTCGTCAATCCAAACGACATCACAACGTATTCATAATGCCCATATCTGGATCGGAAAGCTGTCTTTGAAATATCTTCGTCTCGAATTCTAATTTGATGATATCCCGATCTTAGATCAATCTTTGAAAATACTGATGCTCCTCGGACTTGATCCATAAGATCATCTATCCTTGGTAAAGGATATTTGTTCTTGATCGTGACCTTATTCAGTTGCCGATAATCTACGCACATTCTCATGCTACCATCCTTCTTCTTAACGAATAACACTGGGGCTCCCTATGGCAAAACACTAGGTCTTATCATCTGCTTTTGCAATAACTCCTCCACTTGCTTCTTCAATTCAGCCATTTCAGGTGGTGCCATCCTATACGGAGCAATGGAGATAGGACCGGTTCCAGGTATTAGGTTAATTCCAAACTCAATCTCGCGCTTAGGCGGTAAGCCTGGAATTTCTTCAGGAAAAACTTCCGGAAAGTCTCTCACCACAGGAATATCTTCAATCTCCACTTCCTTCTTTTCTTCTACGGTTGAGGAAAACAGGCATACAAATCCTCGGGGTTTAAGACTTAGAGGTTCATGACCTCGGAATTGGATTGTTTTCTCATCACAATTAAGGATGACTTGATTTTGGTTTAACCAATCCATCCCTAAAATTACATCTATTTTAAGTATGGGTAGACAAATTAAGTCTACGAAAGATGTATGGTTTAGGACCACCATCTTACAATTCTTACATACTTTAGAAACAACAACAGGGTCATTAATAGGGGTTTTTAATTGTAATTGGTAGGGTGGATCAGTCAGTGCTAACTTCAAACGATTCACACACTCGAAGGACACAAAAGAATGAGTGGCTCCAGAATCAAACATTGCAACACAAGGTTGGTCATTAAGGAGATAAATACCTTGAATTAGGTTAGAGGATGGATTCATTTCAGTTCCACTTAAAGCAAAAACTTTTCCAGCCACGGCTGGTTTGTTGGTTCCTTCTTTCTTCACTGGCTCTCTGCATTCGCGTGAATAATGCCCCTTCTTGCCACAGTTGAAACACAGTCCGTTTTGAGCAGCATAACAATTAGTTCCATAGTGAAAGCGATTACACTTCTCACACTTGCGAGAGCTTGTCTGAGAAGTATCCTTCCCCCCAATTGTCTCCTTTCCTTTTCCTTTCTGGAAATAGGGACCCTTGTTTCGGTGACTGAAATTCTTCTTTCTGATTGGTCCGAATCCAGATTGATTCTTCTTTTGTGCCTCTTCCTCCTTCTTATCATCTTCATAGACTCGGCACATTTCCACAAGAGCAGGAAAACTTGTTATTTTCTGATATCCAAATGCCAACTTAATCTCCGGTTTAAGTCCACTTTCAAACTTGATGCATTTAGACCTTTCATCAGGGTTAAGCTAGTAGTAAGGAGAATACTTAATAAGTTCCTCAAACTTTCCTGCATACTCTCCTACACTCATGTCACCTTGTTTCAGCTGCATAAATTCCATCTCTTTCTTTCGCCTCAAATCTTCAGGAAAATATTTGCTGAGAAACTTTTCAACAAATACCTCCCAAGAGATCATCCTCCCTTCATAGTTCATCAACTGCATGGTATGATGCCACCAGTTCTCAGCTTCTCCAGTAAGCATAAAGCTATCAAACTTTACCTTCTGAGCATTTGTACACTCCATAACACGAAAGATCTTATCCAACTCCTGAATCCAGCGATTCGCTTCCTCAGGCTTATGGCCTCCTTCAAACTTTGACGGTTTGAAGTTTCAGAATTCACTAAAAGTCTTTGATTCCTGAGTCTCTACCGAAAAGGGGTGAGGTGGCGGATTAACTTGTTGCTGCTGCTGTTGGCGCATTCCAACTAACACCTCCGTTAACCTCTCTATGGCTTCGGCCATATGATTATTATTTCGATTAGACATCTTATATCTGCACTAAGGGTTCTCTGATCAGGCTAAAAATTCTCTTAGTATGAAGCATGTGTAACATGCCTCTTTCTATTCTAAAGCTAATTAAAACAGATACAAGGACATGTGTTACCTTTTGGAGATCACACATCAGAATCAGTTTGCAGGATCACAACTCTGATACCAACAAGTGCGGCACCCTCAAAATATAATATATATATATATATATACTCTAATTGAAAATCATACTTGACCTATATTAAATAGAGTATACATTTAGTAGTGAAACAATCTTATAGAATTTTCATGGAAAAATAATTTCCTTTATAAAGACTGTTTTCCGGAACTGCTTTCGAATTCAATAAAATAGTCGTGCAATTAACTTGAGACCAGCGGAAACGATTTTAAAATCTTTGTGTTGGTTGCAAGTAAATAAAATAAATATCAAGATCAACATGCAACCATAGCCCATATATATATATGTAAAAAAACAAACACCTCCTAGTAAAGTAGTCAAGAGTCGAGGTAGCAAAGTATAGAGATACAAACCAGTAAATATAAAATAACAACTCTAACGTACTCCTCTCAAAATATATACAGTATATTACAAATCAAAAATAAAGGAGTATGCTGAGAGCTGTGCCATGATCCACCCACACTGAAGTCTGATCTTTGGATCCTCCAAAAGCTGCAACACTACGTCACGCTATAAGTCCCATCCCGTCCGTACTCAGGGTCATCATCTACAAGGGCTAGGGAGTTAGCAATTACTAACACATAATCAAATAGCAAGCGATAATAGGTAATTTAAATTCCAAACGGATAACCTATCAAATTATCTTCATTTAATGGGATGGGACTTACATACTGTGTCATTTAAGTTTACTTGAGGTCAGACATTACATACTTTGGTATTCCAAATCCTTAATTCAATAAACCTTTGTTAATAAATTTAAGTTTCAGCCCTTAATCGATTAAAATACCTGTTTAATCGATTAAACAATTAAATTATGATTTTTATTTACAAAATTTGATCTGTTAATCGATTATCCAATCTGATAATCGATTACCCATGTATAAAATTTCAGACTAATCAGACTTTAATCGTGTTAATCGATTAACAATCGATTAATATATCAGTAAAACAGTGCTAAACTGGTTTTTGAATACCAAACTCATATCCACTCAATTTTAACCAAAACTAACCTCAAGTATAACTTAAATACATCACATTAAACTTGTACAAAGCATCAATTTTAGCAATTAACCACAATTTAACAGAATTGCCCAATTTTCCCCCAATTTGATCAAAATCACAACCTAACATGTCAAATTTTGATTCAAGCCATTTCAATTAAATTGATCATTCCTACAGCTTCTATGGGGATAATCTAACTTGCTCCAATTCAGTCTTTAAGTCCATTTGGCCTCCAAGCCATTCTACCATAAGCTAGTGCCCTTTGAACCTCATGGTGGTTCATACTAAGTTCAATTTAATATCACAATCTATTCTAGCATTAGTAAAGCTTATCCCTTACCTTAATGAAGCTTTTTGGATCAATTTGCAACAAGGAAAGTGCCAGAAATTCCAACCTTCAAATGCTCTATTTTTCAGGTCCATGACAGTTTCGGGTAAGCACGTTTGGCAGCAAATTTGACAAATCAAATGGACATGAAAATGAGCAATTGAGATCAGAATAGAAACTACAAGTTGCAAACTTTGATTAGAAACTAATTTGATATAAATTGGTGACTTATACTCACGACAATCTCTACTCAAAGTAAGCAACACGAGTTCTGAAACTGCACTCCTCAGTTTCAAGCACTCCTCTTCACAGATCAATTTCTCCTAGCTCAGTCCACCAAAATGCACGATCTATAGCTTAAATTAAAGGTCTCTTTGGAAGCTTCAAAATGATGTGAAGCTCACAGCACGTGTGTGGGTAGGGAAGGAAAACGAAAGCAAAACCAGAGGGTGGTTGGAGGTGGAAATCCAGCAGAGTTTTGGCATGAAACTCCCTCTTTCCTCCATTCCTTCAACCAAGACCCTTGATTTATAGCCTAAGATCATCACCATGCATTCCAACACGTAGCAGGGACATGTCTTGGTATTGATAGGTGTCAAAAACCGAGTCTCCCAGCTGGTTGAGTCATCAAACTCCACTATCTTCAGTTTCAGCACCATCGTTAATCGATTAACGATCGGGTTAATCGATTAACGTGACCAGTTTTTTCAAAAATTAAAATTTTATTCACTTTCCCTCCAAATATCTTTTCAATATTGCCTCCTAGGTCCTTCCCAAGGACTAAACTGCAAAAACACCACTTTTAATGCTCACAATATTTTTCTTGCATTCTTCCCTTAATTTATACCTAAATATAACCATAATTAATAAACAAAACTAATTAATTCCATATAATTAATTTTGTTTAAATATTTCTTTTATTTACTTTGAAAATCAAAATTCGGGGTATTACATATTTGATGGTAATCGCTGCGTAAGTCCAGTTTAGAGAAATAAGCAGCACCATATAATTCATCCGTGAGCTCTTCAATAAAAGGAATAGGAAATTTATTGACCGAGGCAACATTCAAGCACCTATAGTATGTGCAAAACAGCCAGGTACCATCCTTCTTCTTTATGAGTACAATGGGGGAAGCAAAAGCACCGGTACTCGATCTAATGATGCCCACACTCAACATCTCTTGAACCATCCGCTCAATTTCTTCTTTTTGATAGTGGGGGTAGCGATTAGGCCACTAGAAACAGGTTTGTTATCCAACAAGGTAATAGAATGATCACACTTATGAGAGGGCGGTAAGGTTTTAGGTGCATGGAATAAGTGTAACATCCTACCTTTTTAAATAAAATCTTATACTTGTAAATAGCAAATTCCTATAAAATTTTTGACAGGGTTTACTCTAAAAATTGACGTTTCCATTATAAAATATTTCACCTATCAGATTTCAAATCAGAATCATCTTAATATACTTAAGTATCAACACTTCTTTTCTTATGTAAAAATAAATATGAACGTATAATCAATGTACAAATTATCAAATGTAATTCAAAAGAGGATATTTGAATATCCTTCATAATTCATTACTAAATTATTACTTATAATTACAGAGCTGAACTAGTTGCATATATATGACTTCCAAGCCATATTTAAAGATTACACTCCATCATTTGGAGTATAACCCTCCTCAGTAGGCGGAATGTTACTTTTATCTCGATTATGAGTACCTAAAAATGACAACACAGAGGGTGAGATATTTATTCATAAATTAAAGAAAACGCATAATAACAATAATAAGATATATGAATATACATATTATTCCATTCCATATTTTCATACATATACATATTCTCAACACATTTAACTCCATTATTGATAACACACAATTGTACAATGCAATGCCATGCAAAGTAATTCTCCATAACCATTTCCTTTCTTTTCCATTTTCCATTTATCCATTTCTTTCCATAGTAGCCATTGCTACTTTCCATTTTCCATTTTTCCTTACATCACCCTCCACACTTTAGGAAAGACCAACTAGAAGTAAATGCCCCACTACCAATGCTTACACTGTACTTCATGAATCATCCATCGTACAATGTTGTAGCAGGGACCATCCTCTAATAGTCACGAAATATCTAAGTTACCGATAGAACTATTATAGTGTGCACAGGACCAATCACCGACTAGCCAGTACTTCGTGAAACATTCTTCATACTGGTGTTCTCTTCGAGTAGATCAAAGTCCTCTATAATAGTTCCCACGATTGTTTCATTAGCACAATCTAATCACTATAATACTCTTATCCATCAATTCTATGAATCTTCACGAAAAGTCCATCAATCCATAGAATCTTCACGACATCTTTCCTAATTCCTATCGTCCTTCCTCTCTTCATAATGCACGTGTTTCTAATTCATTTTATTTGATTCTTAATAGTCAAACCTTTAGATAATTATATCAATTTAGATAAGTATTCTAACTTAGAGTATTTAAACTTAACAATAAAATAAATGGTTATTCAATCATAAGAATAACAATCATGATAATAATTGTTCCTCTGAATAATTAAACATCTCAACATATATTAAAATCATTCAATCATCATCATCATCCACATAACCACATAAACCATAAGTACGGAAACTAATCAATTCATAACTATTATATACTTCAAACATGCATATAATTATATTCCTATCATTATTATTATATCATTTCCCTAATTTATGCAAATATCTCCTCTCTTACCTTTGGTTGAAGGAGAAGGAAGGAGGTAGAGAGAGAAAGCTTCTCTCTAAGCTTGGAGTCCATTAATCCTTTATTTTCTTTCTTTCTCTAAGCTTCTATTAACTCTTTTAGCTTTTAATACTCTAATCCATGCCTCCTAGATGGAAATCTTACAACGATTTGGGGTTAGGGTTTATGGGGTGTCATGGAAGTGAGAGGAGAGAGAGTGATTTAGGGTTTTTAGAAAGGGAGAGTAAAGGATTGATGATAGGAATTGGAATATGGAGTAAGGATTTGCTTGATTTTGATGATGAATTGAGTTGGAATCCTCTAAGCCATGAAGAGAGGAAGAGGGTAGAGTTTTTGGGGTTTGGAGGTGAGAAAAACTCTATTTTTCCTTCCCCAAACCGACGTAAATCGCACCAGTTGCGGACATTTTCGCTTAAGCAAAAATAAGCGAAGATGGAAGCCCTGCATTCTGAAGCATTTTCGCTTAAGCGAAATAATTGTTGGGACTGCTTGTATTAAAAATGCCATATCTTTTTCGTTAACCGTTGGATCTCGCTCAAATTTGAGGGTAAAATTCCTAATATCTGTATCTTCATATCCAACGGTCGGATTCGTGTTTTATATTTTAAATATTTTATTATATTTTTTTCTATTATTATACATTTTCTAATACTAAAACAAGCATACACCAAACAAAATTTAAATACATAACTTTCAACACTTTCCAAAACATAAATAATAATTCATATACAAACAAAAATTCTAATTTTCTATTTATTACTAAAATTCAGGATTTTACAATAAGTGTTGAAACTCAGCCAAAAGGTTGTGCAATTCCTGTTGCTGAATTCGAGAGAAATGTGGCGCACTAATGTGGGAATCATGTTGCTGGCATGCTTCATGGCCTGGTGCAAGAGCAAAGAACATGGCGTCGCGAGTGATAGTCTTCGGTTTCCCGACTTCCCCTTTTAAACATGCTTGATGTTTTTCTCCTTCAAGCAAAATTGTCCATCCTTGATGCTCAAGTTGCATAGTCAAATTGGCACAATTCCATATAATTTCGCCCAAAGTTCTGAACCACTGCATACCAAGGATGGCCTCGTAGGTAGACCCCGGAAGCACCAGAAAATCAACAACAAATTCATGATCATTGAAACTCCACCGTAACTGTTCACATTTTTTTGTGATATGGATAGTAGACTCACTAGCTACCAAGACTGGAAAAGCTTTGATAAATTGGGTTTTGAGTCCCAAAGATTTCACCCACTTGTCAGTCACAAAATTATGAGTATTGTCTGTGTCCATCAAAAAAGGAATAGCTTGTTTCTTTATGCATCCTCGCAATTGCAATGTCTGACCACCAGCAATCCCTTTCAAGGCCTCTAATGAAATGTGAACCTCTTCTTCATCCAACAGGTTTTGACCACACTGAAGAGCACGACTCAATGCATCATCATCATCTTGCTCCTCATTATCCTCTGAATTCTCTTGTTCACTAAATATGACATTCAATTTGCCCCACACTTTACACTTTTGTCTATGATTTCTATCCCATTCTTCACCGCCGAAACGACAAAGACCATGGGAAATTCTGTCATTCATTTATTTTTGAGTAGTATTTTTTTGGGTGGGGTTCTTTACCTCCTTCCAATTCGTGGTTTGGTTGGGTGGTTTCTGCAGGTTAGTAATTGGAGGAGTTTTAGGTTGGTACTGAGTATTGGGTATCCAGGTTTTAGTTTATTTGGGCTGGGGTTGGGGAGGGTTAGGATGTTTGTGAATTTGTTTGCCTAACTCAATCAATATCTCACTCTGCAACTGAGCAAGCCTCATGGCCTCATGGACAGTGGTGGGATGGTGGACACGGACAGCTTTTTCAAGAGGATTATTCAAGCCACTAAGAAAGAAACTTACCGCCATAGCCTCACTTACTTCCACCCTAGCCAACAACTCATCAAATTTCTCCAAATACTCATCTAAAGAATTCTCATGTTTAAGTTTCTCTAACTCAGAAATTGGGTCATCATAAATGCCCGGATCAAACCGAGAGCCAACGTCAATCAAAATTTGTTTCCAAGGGATTGATCTCTTACCATGTTGCAAGATATAGTGTCGTTGCCAAGCGAAAGCCTTGCCATCCATGGACAGAAGTAACAATTTGCCCCATTGCTCCTCTGGTGTTTCCTCTAGTTCAAAGAATTGCTCCGCTTTGGCACTCCACTCTCCATAATTAGTGCCATCAAAAGAAGGAAAAGGAATTTGAGCACAATCAACCACCTTCTTCGAATGGGAAGAGGACATTTCATCTTCGTCAACCCGTGGAAATTCTGTTTCATCTCCATTCACAGGTTTATCTTGCTTCTCCATCATCACACGCATTGAATCCATTGAACCCTTTGTAGATTGTTGAGATTCTGCCAAAAGACGTTCCAACCCTTCTATGTGAGCCTCCAAATCACGATTGGAAACTAATCCCACCATCTTGCTGACTACTAATACCAATTGTAAGATAGGAAATGAAATAATAGAGAATAACACTCCTACTTACCTCACGGTACTCACAGACACAACACTTACATGAACATCAACACAAGGGTCTCCACTGAGAAACCTTGTGACCAATATTATTCTCAAAAACTCCCAAAAACAATAACATAACCTTATGTTATTCCCCTAGCTACACATAAAAAATCTCCAACCTAACTACTCCCTATTCTCATGCCTACACAGATACCAAATTAGATTAGTTATCTCGTTTACACGTGTACAACTGAGATTATTTGCAATAATTAATAAAGAGTGTTAGATTACAAACCCGAACATATATCCCCAAACCCTATTTTTAGGAGTGAAATTACTAGAATGCCCTAATTTAAAAAAAAATAGAATACAAACCCCAATTTATTATCCCCAAACCCCAAAACGCAAAACTATTTTCCGACTCAGGACTCTCGGAAATTATGGTTATATTCCGCCTTGAAACTCTCAGAATTTATTTTAATACATATGCATCACATTTTCGACTTTAAACTCTCAGAATTTTAATCAATTTTTCGAGAGATGGTTCTCTAGAATTTATGGCTGAGAACTTGGCTGTTTGTTCGTCTCAAGGCAAACTATTCAATAAGAAGGAAAATCAAAAAATACTTGATGAGGATAAAGAGGAATATACCGACTTCATTATTCAAGAGGTTAGCGGTGGAAGATCAAAACAATATTCTTGGCTTTGAGAGTAGAGTAGAGGTGAGTTAGAAGGAAACTAAATTTTTAGCCATCCATAGGAATAATGCAGCCCATGAAGATCATTGCATAGTACTCACTAGATTTCAAGAGGTGATGCGGTGATATTTTGGTGACTAGTCACCTTATAGGTTACTTTGTTGCAGAAGGAGGTGTCACAAGATTAGAAAGGGTTTATTACTAATTGGATAGGTACTTGGTGAGTAATCACCTTTACCTTCACGCGCATAGAAACTAGGTGAGTAATCACCCTATTACACGTCACACACATCAGTCGCAACATGAGGTGTAAGCAAGGCATGGACTTGGTTTCAAATACTTATCACATTTGTAAAGTCTCAACAAAAATTCTGACACCCATCTCTCGGAAAATTCCGACAGACAGAGGTCGAAATTTTTGGCAAATTTCCGAGAGACGCGAGTCGGAAAATAATTTTGGGTTTTGGAGTTTGTATTCTAGTATTTTTTTTAATTAAGGCATTATGGTAATTTCACTCCTAAAAATGGAATTTGGGGATATATGTTGGGGTTTGTAATCTAACACTCATTAATAAATGAATGGCTATGATTACTACTCCTAATAAATATTATTTCTACTCCTAATAGATATTACAACATCGCGCCAGAGAGGAGCCCAAGGCTGCATTGTCTAAGACCAAACCATAGCATAGCACCATTGTGGGCCATGAGAAAATCTTTCTAGGACGCTCAACCTGGTGGCAGCAGGGCGAGGACGGTTGGCAACGAAGAAGGTGGGGTGGAGGCATGTTGGGTAAGCATAAAGTTGTATTTTTTCAAAGAGAAAAATGTTAGGATTTCAAGTGAATTGTGTGGGTTAAAGTTCCGCATTGCATGACAGTGGATAAGTTAAAGTATATATAAGTAAAATTGGGATGGGTATTGTTGAGGACACTTATTTGTGGATGATAAATATTTTTGGGTAGTTGAGCTCTCTATTATAAAGCTCTTAAAAGGCACAGGATGTGGCGGACTGAGCTGTAGATCGGGACGAGTATTGATGCAATAGATCGAACTCTAATTAATACTGTCATATACTCGAAATATATATATATATATATATATATATATATATATTTTGGGTTGCCCACCGGTTCCCTAAGTACTACCTAGGTACATCCAGATCCGACCCGGGTCGCGTGCCTGGTTATGGCAGGTGAGTCTCTCAACATGAATTTTCTGCATTCACAAGGACTCGAACTTGAGACCTTGCTTAAGCGAGACCGAACCGCTTACCACTCGTCCCAACCCATGTTGGTTACTCAAAATATTTACTCTAATTAATATCGTCATATACTCGAAACATTTTCGATCAACGAGAAGTGACCACTTGTCAAGGACTTACAAATGAGGAAAAAATTGTTAAGATTCCAAGTGAGTTGTGTTTGTAAAGAAGTCACACATTGTATAATAGTGAATAATTTAAAGTGCACATAAATGATAAGACCCATAGATCCATTGGTTTGGGTCATGATATCAAGCTAATCTCCAGTTTTACTTTGGATCCCCCATTCTTAACAAAAAAATATATAACAAAAAATTAAATATGATACATTGTATTCATACATCAAATGAGTTTGTTGCATGGAAGAATTCATCGTTGGATAAAACTCGGAGATTGGTTCTAGTAATCAAATTCCCAAGTGAATCGTTTGCTATATCTTCAAATATGAACTATTACAAAGAGTGGTACGAAAAAAAAAAACAGATGAATATGTGCTCAGAAATTAGTTATAGAGCTCAAGTATTACAATTAGCCTTAGCATGATCTTCATAGTACCGTGAATGATTTTTTTTGGATAACTGAGTACCGTGAATGATTCTTGCAGCGAAGGAACATGGAAGCTAGATTGGTGCACAATATAGAAATTCAGTGCATATGAAAGACAAACTCATGTTGCTATAATAATATGTTGGTAGCAGTCTTAAAGCAGCAAATTAGCAAGCTTTCATCACATCACGAGCTTCACAATGAACCAAAGGTTTAAAGATTTTGGCAGAATTCTTATGCAGTTCCATGGAAATTTTCAGATGCTTTTTGTACAGCAAGTCCAGCTTATGTGTGTAAGAATCTTCAAAATGAAGCATAATGTTTTTTACATCAAAAGAGGTAGCCAATGGCAGATTCAAAAGGCATTGCATGCTTTACATGAATTGACTGAAAAACACCAAAATTGGTGTTCATTGATCTTCCCGTTCAATAGCTGATCACAAAGATGGTGATGTAACATCTCTTTGGCCGTCACGTTGTAGCAGATTTCGGCCTCATTTTTCCAAAAGCCAAGTCATCCACCTAGACAAGCACTGTCTATGAAGGTGCTCAGGCAAATCTGCCTAGAAAAGGAAGTAATCATCATAAAATCAGAAGAATGTCACTTAAATCCACCATTACAAAGAACTAAAATTTCATATATTTAAAGATCTAAAAGATGAGTGTCCAAGAGGAAATTTTGAAATGATTCAAAAACTAAAAATAAATTATAAAACGGACCATGAATTATATGGAGAAGGGGCATGTTCAGTTAAAAATATAAATATTTTGAGCATTGGTAACCAAGCAAAAGATATAATCAGATTCAAAAACCAAGACACCAAGTTATATCAAAACAGGTAAATTGATTAATCTGCATAATTGACTAAAAATCAATCCAGCTTTTCTACATACTTGAAGTATCAAAACAAAAATCAGGTTCAAAAAGTTTCCATTTTCAAAGTAATCATGCAGTTATGTGTCCATAAACTTTACAGGCCAACCAATATGACCAGATGAAGAAACGTCCCTGTTCTATGTTACCAAAAATATCTGCTATGACATCTTGATATATCTAACTGCTTCAAATTCAGTTAGTTACAAAGGTGAATATCACTTCTGGTATTTTTTGGTAATCTTAAGTGTGTATCACAATGGTTTCACACCATCGGGACAGCTAAATGCAATCAAATTGAAGCATTTGTTTATTGGCAGAATTATTATGTCAAATATTTAAGATTCCTTATCACATGCTGCAAATAAAATACTGTTGCACTAAAGTTCTATAACGAAGCATATGTCTATTGGCAGAATTATCATGTCAAATATTTAAGATTCCTTATCACATTTGCTGCAAATAAAATACTGCTGCACTAAAGTTCTAGAAGCTTTACAGTTTACTTAAAGATATGCAACTTACTGCACTCCATGCTGAAGTGTACCCATCGGTTGAAAGCAACCAACTTCTAGTATTTGATAGAAAATCACCAAAATCTAGCAGCTCATCATCACAATCATATGTCTTCCTTCTCTTCTGTCGTTTTCTCTTATTTTTACGTTTATTTGAATGACTGCAATCAAAATCAGAACCATCTTCCGATGCTCCGTCCTGATCTAGCAACACATGTTTACTAGAGTTGTGGAAACCAATTTGATTGGTCATAAAGACAGACTCCCAATTTTCAGCAGTCCGGCATTCTTGTGACAATCTATAGTAAAGAAGAAAAGACAGAAGTCCCAAACACTTCATCGCTTCTACAGTTGACATCTTACGTGTATATTTTATGATCGATGTCAAGCTATTGGCATCAGTTTGGATTGCAGATATCTTTGAAACAATTTCATTGATTTTTGCTTGTGGCTCCTGGGCCTCTTCATCACGTAAAAGGCGTAGAAGCTGTCTACCCTGAGCAATGACAGCATTTAAAAGAAGTATCTGGTCAATAGATCCAGAACCACCACACTTTAATAGTACAACCACAAACAAATGAGATAAGTTGTTCAGATGTTGAAATTTCATTTTTGGGCCGACAGATTTACGAAGCAATTCCAAAAGGTAGCATAAGTCCTGCTCTTCAAGAGCAATAAGAAGGTGCTGGCACAAAGAAGAGAAGGGCTGCTCTGAGAGGAATTCACTTATAACTTCCCATACATCACTGATGTCCTCTTTATACATTACACTAATGAAATAGCGTACAAAGAATGACCTGTCAATGGAAAAAATATCACCATCTTTCACTGACTCGGCAAACTCATTAGATGACCAAAAATCAGGCACATTCTCAATAAAATTTTCTACGGTATGTTGGATGTCCAAATCAAGAAAATAATGGGGCTTTGTAGCAACCATTGCTGGTGACTGCCCATGCTTTCCCTTCCACTCCAGCTCCTCCCAACAAATATCCCTATATTTAAATGCAAATTGGGACAATGCCCTGAAACCTTTTCCCTGCTCTAGTCCACTGCCAGAGGAAGAATAGCAAAACCATTGTGATACACGCTTAGGATTACCTGCATCCGCAACACAAGTTACTTGATCAATACTCGCTAATTAAATTCACATCAGATGGATAGCTGCCCCACACATTAATTTTGCATATCTTCATTGTAATTCATTGTAGGTAACATCTATACTGACAACTATCACAGCACCCACAAACCATTCAACAGTTACAGTAAGGGAAAATCAATAAATATCACTGTTAGAAATGGAGACGAACAAGATATTGCTATACCTACACTGCAGATATTAACCCACAAAAAAGTATAGATAAAAGTGTAAAACTCATTTTTCATCCATTGCAAGTGCATTCTTTATCAATTTTGCTCCTTACAATGCTTACAGAATTAATTTTATCAACTTAATCCCTCAAATGCCAAACCCTGAAAGCTTTTATCTGTTTAATCATAACTCTATTAACAAGAAATGCTCATAAGACAAAACATGTCAATACACCATATTTCGCCCAAAAGAATCTACACTTGAGATAAAAGTCACGGTTATATTATTTGTACAAAACTGAATATCAACACATATAATTTATACTCCCACAAACTTGTTTATTATGTTTTCTATCATACAATACGATATAAACTACAGTGTCCAGCTCCAATGTTCTAAAAACATTACCGAAAACTCACCTTGGAAAAATTTCTCAAGTATATGGCTTCTCCGAGCTAAAATGGAACCCAATTTTTGCGGCGACTTCTCAAACATAAAATGCAAAAGCTGAGATGCCAAACCCTTCTTCTCCCCTCGGGTTCTGACCAAATTCCCAAACAACTCGCGCTGATCCCCAGGAGCGATACAAGTCACTCCAGCCATGGTGTTGCAAAGCCACAGTCGCGCTTCGGCCCGACCCCCGGCCGACGACATCATCGCCGACCAAATAACGGATTCCAACTCCTTCAAAATAGATATTCTCAATTCCGTCGAAGCACCGTCTACCTCGTCGCTCCAATCGGGCTCAGATAAGAACAAGTTAATCATCTTTTCTTTTCTTTTTTGTTCTTTTAAGGCTACAAAACAAAATGAGCGTAATTAACAATAGAGATTGAAATAAAGTATAAGAAACCATTGTTAGAGAACATTTATGCATCGGATATTTGAATGAAAGGAACAAGAAGATCTACTTACCGTGTCCGTGTCCAGGGGTACTGTCTTTCGACGATGCAATGTTATTGTTGGTATTAGAAAATGCAAAATAGGGAGGTGCTGAGTGCTGAGTGCTGAGCAATTGAGCATGTAATACTCTGATAGAATAGAAGGAGGGAGACAACAGCGGAAGCAAATCAGAATAACACCTTACAAAGTAGAAAAACGAAGCGCCAAAGACAAACCCTTCTTCTACTGTGTCCTTGAGCGCCAGAAGACAAACCCTTCTTCATCCTCGATCATTTGCAACATGTGCCCTTCATTTTGTTCAGCATAACCATTCAACCCCGGTCGGCGTAACCAAAATAAAACCTCAACCTTGATTAATTATTTGGTGATTTTATTAACTTACATGTACCAAAAAAAAGCTTATTAACTTATGAAAATTTTCGGTGAAAGAGTTTTATTTTTTATTTAACTTTCCCAAAAATTAGTTTCACTTGATTAACCTAAAAAAATCATATATTCATATAACCAGAAAGCCACTAGGGCATATTTGCCTCATCAGGCATCATCATCAGCATATAGCATAATATAGAGTTAATAGTCACATAGGTCCCCGAAAGATACATGTGGAATCAGTTAGGTCCCTAAAAGATTAGTGGAATCTCTTAAACCCCCAAATATCATTTTGGAATCAGTTAGGTCCCTGAAAGATTTTTGGAATCTCTTAAACCCCCCAAAGATCAATTTGGCATCACATTAGTCTCCCCATGATGGACCTAACGTAATCCTATGTGACACATTAAATGCTTTGTTGGCCCAAACGTGACACATTCTTAACATTCCAACATCGCATTGGGGCCAACAAAGCATTTAACGTGCCACGTAGAATTACATCAGGTCCATCCTGACGAAATTGAATGGGGGTGACTAATATGACGCCAAAATGATCTTTGAGGGGTTTAAGAGATTCCACAAATCTTTCAGGGACCTAACTGATTCCACAGGTATCTTTCGAGGACCTATGTGACTATTAACTCCATAATATAATATAAACAAATTTTGGAATTGTCTATTCCCAAAATCACTCATTTCTCAAAAGGAGGAGTCCTGGGCCATCGATGTGCTACATCCTAGCACCAAAACAAATATATACAAGTCTAGTGAAACCAAGTCATATATACATCATAGATCCCAAAACAGGGCCCAAGACGGCCATGACACAACTACAACTACTTACTCTCCCTGTAAGGGGGACCACTCCTGATCGGCCTGTAGTGGTGTAAGCTCGGGCTCGGTACCTGTGTAAAAAAAATAAGGAGTGAACATTATACAATACTAAGAAAATATATTCTAAAATGATATAGTAAATAACCAAGTCAATCACATAAACCAAATATAACATTACATCATGCTCGCAGAATTTCATGCCCAAACATTAATTAATTTATTTTAACCAATAATTATGACCAAAGAGTTCTGTCCAATAATTTGTTGATTATGACCAATACTTTATGACCAATGAGTGATGACCAATAATTTATGATCAATTATTTATGACCAATGAATTATGATTAATTATTTATGACCAATAAGTTATGACCAATAATGATGACCAATAGTTATGACTAATAGTGATGACCAATAGGTTATGACCAATAAGTGGTTACCAATAAGTTATGCCATTAGGATTTAGCGCACCTATTGGGCAATTTTGCATCCGGTTAGGACTTTGCACTCTACTCAAGATTTTCACTTTGTAGGCATATACACCCAATAAGGATTTTTATGACTAGTGATTCTATTATATAGTTTTTATTGACCAAAATTCTCTCCAACACATTTTATTTATTAATTACCGTTGCAGCATATTGATCCAGTAGGTACACCCACACCTAACGGACATTTTTGGCCTACGAGCATTTTTGGACCTGAGCGAGCAATTTGAGCCTAATGGGCAATTTTGTTTCACCCAACAGGGCACCTAATGGGAAGGTGGAACCCACCGATCAATAAGATACTACTTTAAGTTATTTGCCAGTTTTATGAATTTTAGTGTCCATTAACATGGTATCAACATTCACACATGCACATACACACAGAAAATTCATCGCCAACACAAATATTAATTTCACATAAATACAGATAATCATGTAACACCCTAAACACTAATATATCACAGTTCTTTATTTTCTCAAGCCTAAACAAGTTCATTCATTTTATTTATTTATTCCAAAGTTTAGTGTTAACAACTACCCTAAGGTTTATTATTCTATTTATTCTCCTACCCTTAGCTACCACTATATACGGTCTAGAACCTATTCCCTAAGTAGAGGTAATACCCCCTCCTTACCTCAAGTGGAGAAAGAAAGATAAAACCTCAAACCCTTAGTGTTCCTCTTAGCCTTAGCGCCCTAGAATTTGAACAGCTTGATCCTAGCTTGCCAACGGATAAGAGCGACGATCCAAATGAGCGGGGATCGTATGCTTAGTGAAGTATGATGGTGTAGGTGCATTCTCCTTCTTCTCTTGGGGTGGTAAGGGCAACAAGAGAGAGAAAGTTCTATTGATGAACTAGTGAGAGAGAGAGCTTGGGTTTGATGGTGATAATGGAGATGGTGATGATAAAGATGATGATGATCTTAAAAAAAGAAAGCTTGATGGTTGTTAATGGAACTTGCCTTAGTGGAGAAAGGAAGCTTCTCTCTAAACTTGGGGAGGAAGCATTGGAAACTTGTGGTGAAAGAATGACTCTCATGCCTTTTATTTTTTTTTAATATAATGGTCTCACTAATCGATTAATGGTTTCACTAATCGATTAATCTGTGCAATTTATACTTTATTATTTTTAGCATTTTGGCTAGACTAATCGATTAGCCACTGTAAGTTGGCTTTTCTATTTTTCTTCTATTTTTCATTCTATTTTCTTCTTGCAATCAAAACACCATTACTTTTTTGTTAACCGTCGGATCTTGTTAAAATTTGAAAGTAAGCATCCCTACATACTCACCTTCACATCCAACGGTGGAATTCTTGTTTAGAGTTGTAAATCTTCTATTTCTAATTTCCTAATATACGCATTTAAAACACCGAGAACATCAGTTTTAACACTCGTTTCTTCCCTCATTCAACCTCTTATTCTTTGCTAAGGCTTTCTAACTACTTCACAAGATTCTGAGTGATCCTAATCTGTCACCTTAATTATTCTTGAACATAATTTTATTCTTTCTAGACAGTTTATTATTCTAATTTATACTTAGAATAAAATTGAGGATGTTACAACTATTGTCACGATACTCATCCTACGGTACCCTTTTTATTGATGTTGTTTTTACCTTCACCTTTATTTATCTTAAATGGGTGTAATATTTAGGGTGTGGAAGTTAGTTTAAGTTTAATGTTCAATCTCTGGATAATGTTATGAGATTTATTTTAGGTTTACTTTTTGGTAAAAATTATAATAATATTTTTTGTAGGATAATGGTACACAAGGAATGCCAACCAATTGAAATTGATGAACCGAAAGACATTTTTGTTGGTCTAATTGTCCATAGCAAAGATGAAACTTATAACTTATACCAAGCACACGCCTTCAAGATGGGGTTTAGTGTAAGAAAAGGGAAGGAGGTGTATTAGGATAATGAGAAAAAAATATATGCTTAAAATTTTTTTATTGCTCTAAGCAAGGATTCAAGAATAATGAAGCTCAATGTGAAGAAGTGGCTTATGAAAGGTCGGTTTCAAGAATAGGTTGTGAAGCAATGATGCGATTCATTGTGACTAAGAAAGAAGTATGTAGGATTACAAAGATGAGTTTGTGCCAGTTTGCCAAAGGAGCAGTCATAAAGCCCATGGTTGAAGATGAGTTTGGTGCTACAAAGATATGGAGTTATTTAGGAGAAGAAGTTTGTGGATTTGATAAACTTGTTATGACGCAAAAAGATACCTAGAATTTTGCTTACAATGAAAAGGTGAAAGTGATTGAAGGGGATGATGCTCAATCGTTAGTGAATCACTCGCAAAGTAGACAAGCACAAGATCCGACGTTCTACTGCATCGTGAAGCTAGACCAAGAGTCACGTTTCACAAATGTCTTTTGGAGAGATGGTAAATCCAAGGTTGATTATGATTTCTTTGGGGGTGTTGTGGTTTTAATTTTGATACCACTTACCGTCCTAATAAATACAACTTAATTTGTGCTTCTTTTATTGGTGTAAATCATCATTGGAAAAATGTTATGTTTAGGTGTGCCATGTTAGCTAATGAAAATATAGCTTCTTTTAATTGGCTTTTTAAGGTGTTTTTGGAGAGTATGAGAAACAAACAACAAAAAACAATCTTTATCAATCAAGATACAACCATGGCCAAAGAAATTGGATAGGTAATGCCAAATACATGTCCTCGATTGTGTCAATGGCATATAGCTAAAAATGCTCCTTCTAATTTGGGTGCTTTCAACCTAGACCATAAGTTTCAAAACCTATTCCAAAAATGCATGAAAGGTTGTGATTCAAAAGAAGAATTTGAAAGCCTTTGGAAGTAGATGTTGGATGATTACGAGCTTCACGATCATAATTGGCTAGATACTAAGTTAAAATTCGTCTCAAGTGAAGCAATATCTTTACCAAAGATGTATTTGTTGTTGATATCAAGTCCTCTCAAAGAAGTGAGAGTACAAAGAGTGCATTGGGTGAGGTTGTAAATAAAACGACCAACATCTCACAATTCTTATTGTCATTTGAGAAGATTGTAAAGAAGTGGTACCAACTAGAAGTTGAGAAGGAATACAAAAATAGCACAAGTGAACCTCCTCGCATTATAAACATAAGTGAGACTTTGTGACAAGCATCCATGATATATACTCACAAAATCTTCAAATTCTTTTTGCATAAGTATCTTGAAGGAACATGTGGAAGCATTTCTAGAGAGATTGAGGAATGTGTTAATATATCATATCATGAAGTCATATCGAATGATATGCTTGATAAGAGGCATCTTGTAACACTTGATTCTTCCACTGCCATAATTAATTGTAGTTGTCACAAATTTGATTCCATGGGCATTCTCTATGGTCATGCTTTGCGAATTTACAACATTAAAGGTATTTTGAGAATACCCACTCAATACTTCTTGAAAAGATGGTCAAAGAGTGCAAGATCCATTATTTATGAGCACATAGGTGGAGGCTTGAAAGAAGGTTCTAGCTCTAGCTCTAATTCCATGATCAATGATGATGATGCTAGTTTTCGTTAACATAATGTTGTTATGAAGTCATTTTGTAATCTAGTTTTGGAAACTTAAGAGCGCAAAGAAACTCAACAAATTATGTGGAATTTACTTGATGTTGGAGTTCAGCATGTGAAACATTGTGTTCGACAACACAATTTGTCAACAGCACAACAACTAATGACAACAATTATGTTCAAAGTGAGGAGAATCAACATGCTCCAATTCTAAACCCTGTTCTTGCAAAAACTAAGGGAATGTCAAATGCTCGCAAAAGAGGTCATTTTGAGAATAGAAAACGAGCAGCCACAAATTCAAAGAAAAATAAAGGTGATTTGATAGAAAAATAAACGAGCAGCCACAACCTTTTTAATAATAATGTATATGATGTATATCAGTCCTCATCTCCAGATGAATGATGTGTTGATGTGTTGATTTAGTAATGACTTAATTTTATTTTCCGAAAAGGGCAAAAAAAATCAACTCGCACTTTTATAAATGAGTTAAGGGAGAAAGGGAAATAAATTTGGGTCGTTACACATGGGACCTCGCTTGTTTCAAAATGCATACTCGATGACATGATTTGTTTTAAATTGGTTGATACATGCAAGATAGAGCTAGGAGTAATTGTAAGTCATAATACATATTTCGGTTTCATGAAGAAAGAATTAAGGAAATTGATCATTGCCTTGAATTCATTTGCCTATACGGTTCGGTTTTATTGAATGAGAAATTTGAATTACTTTGTTTTGAATATTACATGCGAATTGAATTGTTTGAATTAAACGTGTGTATGATTTGGTTAGGATAAGTTTAGGGATTGAAAATAATTGGTTTATTTGGCTATGTGTTAATTGTTTAAGTATAGAGACATGAAAACTAAATTCTTTTTAAATTGATTATGTGTTATATGTATGATTCTGAGTTAGTTAATTGATTTTGTGTTAAAATTTGATTGAAAAAGGGTGATTAAGTGCTTTTAGGAAGTGATAGGAAATAAATTGATATCCGTTCCTTTTGATGCATGATTCGGCCTTAGAGTGTGTTCTTGAAGGGAGAGATTTATTTTGTTAAGTGCTAAGTGTTATTTGAAGTATGTATGGTTTGTATGGAAATAAAATTAAAGAATTTGTGTTTGTTGCTTATTGTCGGTCAAGTGATTAGTTTAGGGCCAATTTGATTTATTCTAAGTGTTGCTTGATGATAAATTGGCTATGTGTCTACTTGCTTAAATTAATTAAATGCATGAAGGAATAGGAGTTGTTGGATTTTATGGTTTGATTAGTCAAAGTGTTGCTTGTCGTTTATGTGTTTGATTTATGGTTGAAAAGTGTGAGGTCACGTAATTAGTTTGAAAATTTAAAGTGATTTTTGGATTGATTTAGTTTGATTTAATTGAAATTATGGGGCACGTGTAGTGGCTGCCCAAGCTTTATATTTGGTGCTAATGTTTGAGAAATGAAGTTTTTAAGTGTTTGTCTTGTGTTAAAGAGTAATATGATGTAAAACGTACTTTTACAGTGTTTTCCGGATTTTCTAAAAAGTGAATTATGAGGTTGAACCTTTGCTATCCAAAATTTATTTAACTTGTATTTCAATCCTAAAAATGTGTTTAAAAGGTTTAAAGTTTAAGTTTTAAGTAGCACTTGATTTGAATAAAAGCTAGATTGAAAAGAAGTTTTTCGGTGTTTTTCGGGTATGAAGGAGCTGCTGTCCAATAACGACCAGCAACTAATACAATTGTTTAAAATTATTTTGTTGATTGTTTTAAAATGGTTTTGAGGAATTTAAAGTGCTAAAGAGTTTTTGAAACGAGTTCGAGGAAAGGATTTGTGTTTTTACTTTGCCCGAAGGATCTTACCCTAAGTTTTCAAAGGACGATTTTTAATTATAGACTTGATGCTTGATTCGAATCGTGATATTAATATATATAATGTCTGTCTTGAGAATTTAGAAGGTGTCAATTGTGGACGCGTGTCGGAGGACCGCACCCGTAAAGACTCTTTGGATTTTTGTCAGCATTCGAGGTGAGAGAGCAGCCTTCCTAAGACTCAGTGGTGTGTAGGTAATGTGCTAAGAGGTTCCTGGCCTTCTCAAAAGGCGGAACGTAGTGGTCTGTGAGTCAGTCGTATGGTGGCAATTGGATGTGTGTATGGCCACTCATAAGCAGGACTAAGACTTCCCTTTTTATATTGCATGATGAATACTTGATGTTGTCAATATGGTAATGATGAAATGGTTTGGTAAGATGTTATATGCCTGCTGAACTCTTATTTGAAAGTCAAAAGTAATCATGCTATGTACGATATTGCCTTGTGTTACGAAATAATGATGATGAAAGATAAAAGATTTTGTTTATGGCGAGACAAAATTATGACGAAAATGATTGATGGTTTTGAGTTAACGAAAGTGAAAGTATACGCGATGAAGTGATGGCCAAAGTTTAAGTAAGTGATTAAAGGGAAGTTGTAAATGAAAGTGAAATTGCACAGAAATATTGTTGGAAATGACAAATTGTTGTGAATATTACGGAAATGTGAAAGTGAATCTCCTTGATGTGCACAGCCTTTGTTATGTGCTTTCCAAGTTGAGGATGTTGGAAACCAACAAGCGGTCTAACAATTACTAGAGGGGGGTGAATAGTAATTCGAAGTTACCAATACCAAATTTTCGGATTTAATTGAAAGTGGAAGAAATACTGTTGTTGGATATTAAGGATAGAGGAAAAATGTTGAGCAAGAGCCGAGCTGGAACCGAGCACCGATTAACAAATCGGTTTGTCAAGTTCCTGACACACACTCAGTTGGGTTTTGCAGCGGATTTTAGCAACAGTGTTTCAGTTGAGTATGTAGTGAAGAGACTGATTAAATGCACTAAAGCAAAAAATGAAAATGCAGAAAGCTGTAAAAGAAGAACACCGGAATTTTATACTGGTTCACTCTCCACCACTGAGAGCTACGTCCAGTCCTCCTCAAACCTTGAGGAGATTTTTACTCAAAATCAAATGTGTGATTACAATAGGAAATAGAGAACCTCTCTAATCTACATGTAACACCCTATGAAATAATTACCCTTAATTAGCCCAAAATTAGGATTTAAAATTTCTTTTAAGATGGATATGATATTTGCCAAAATAATATTTCCTTTCATTAATAACAAAAACATCAGAGTTAATAAAGCGGAAGACTCAAAGACATCAAATTCATAAAGTATAAGTTTAGGTACATTCAGTTCGGTCATTCAAAATACAATCAGTGTTTTAGCTCGGCCCAACTGGTCGAGACCCATCCACCTATATATCTGACTCTAAATAACTTACTCTCCCTGTGAGGGAGAGTGATCCTGCTCGGCCGGGGACTGCGTCTGCTCGGGCTCAGTACCTGCAAAATGGTAAGGAGGTGAGCATTACACAGAACTTAAATAAGCAGTTTCTAGAATGACATACCGAACTACCAAGCCAAACACAAGTAGTCAAATAGCAAATAAATCACAAGTAATCAAACCCATATATCTCATGCATATATCAACATTTAGCTCGGTTCGCAAACCCACAACCTCGTCTGGCTCGGCTCACATCATCAACCAGTTAACTCATTGCTAGCTATACCTCGGTTTATCCTCTCGTGTCTCGGATTACCGTCTCTATCTCGGGTTCACTACTCAATATTTCACTTTCACATAATTTACAATCTTTTACTCTTCTCGGATGCATACACCCAGTGCATGTCTTACACTATTTAAGTCGGATATTGGAGTGTCCATAACTACGAGTACCACAATACTCGGCTTACAGCTGCGAGCACCACAATGCTCGGCTTACGCGATCAATGTACGCACCCAGTACGCGTCTGCTATGACCAGGAACACTACCGCTGATCGTTCTATGGAGTAAGGAGTGTCCATAACTGCGAGTACCACAATACTCGACTTACAGCTGCGAGCACCACAATGCTCGGCTTACGAGATCAATGCACGCACCCAGTACGCGTCTGCTATGACCAGGAACACATCCCACCGATTCCGTTCTCGGAACCTTGTGAGTCATAACTGCGAGCACCACAATGCTCGACTTACAGTTGCGAGCACCACTATGCTCGGCTTACGCGATCAATGCACGCACCCAGTACGCGTCTGCTATGACCCGACCACACAACCATTTCTCTTCAATTCCCCTTATCTTATTAACCATTACTTTTAGTTCAGCACACCTCAGTTCACCTCTAATTTATTCCTCTTTGCATTAATCTCATTATTTACTTAGCTCGGTCTCTCTTGGCTCAACCTCTCTACTTATCCCTTTAACCATCTTTCTAGCTCGGCCTCTCTCTCGGCTAAATTCGGTAACCATTCCCTTTTTCCATTAACCCTACTCATTTTATGCCTTATTACTCTATCTCTCCTACTTTCTATCTCTACCATTTTCTCATACCCATTCCCGAAGTCACTCAGCTCGGCCACAGACATGGATCATAAATATCAATGCTCATAAACATTTATACACAAAGTTCATAATCACTTATACAACAGCAACAACAATAAGAATAAAACACTCAACCAATCCATCATGTAAATACCAACATATAGCATATAACGATACTCATCCCTACTTCAAACTCAAGTTTCTAATTCGTTTATTAGTTCCCTTTTTCCCTTTTTACCATTTCCTTTCTACATTAACCTAGATCCATTTCCTAATCTAACACCCACTCTTAGTACCCTTTATGAACACCCTAGAAACCCAAACTCAAGCAGAGGTAACACTCACTCCTTACCTCAAACCGTGAGAGATAAGAGTTGAGATCTTGAGAATGGTTTTCCTTGACCTTGACCTTGTGAGCTTCACACCCTTGAGTCCTTTTCTCTAAGCTTCCACGAGTTCCTCCCAGCTGCACACTCAACACCGGCTGCCCCAGGGACGCCCGAAACGGAAGAGAACGGAGAGGATCCAGGGAACGCCGGAACAACATGGGGACGGAGAGAAGGATGGTCTTCGGTTGGTGGATCTTGAAAGAAAAGAGGAAGAATATGTGAGTGAGGAGGAAATATGTTTGATTGAGAAGAGGGAAGGTAGGTGGAATTGTTGTCGCTGGAGTTTCAGAGAATAGAATGAGGGAGAGAGATGAAGGAGGAAGAGAGTGAAAGTGCAAAGTGTTGAGTGTTGTGTGTTGGATTTTCTTTTATTCAATTAGGGGGGAACATTTGTGTGGTCCACATTAGAGGCTTCTTTGGGAAGCTAGAATGAGTGGCTAGGATTCATTGGCTTCTTGAGGAAGCCATGAATAGTACATTGAAAGGGACATAAAGCAATGACAATGACATAAAGTGAATGGCAAGGACAGTGTACGGATGGTACGAAACCCAAAGGGCTACAGCTCACATGAGCTGGCACGGAGGATCTAGGACGTGTCGGCTAGGGTATGTCGGCTAGGATACATCAGCTCGGATTCGTCGGCTCGGTTTGTAGGAACAGTAGTAGTCCGAGCTTCCTTCTCGGATGATACTGTGAGGTGCGCTGAGGTCGGCTAATCCGAGCTGACAATAGACTTCGCGTTTTATTCCCATTTAGTTCTTTAGCTCGGCTGAGGTCGGTCCGAGGCCCTACATCTACTTATCTGGTCGGTCTATGCTTCATATTACCTCACTACCCTTATACAATTTCTACGGCTTAATCCTACCCTTAAATAAATATTTATATATTATTTTATCAATTTATTATATAACTATTAATTTCTAGGATGTTACATTCCTCTCCCACTTACAGAAATTTCGTCCTCGAAATTTAGTCGGCCTTAATCAGTTGCGGATACGACTGCTTCATCTTCTCCTCGAGTTCCCAAGTAGCTTCTTCCACACCATTTCGATTCCATACTACCTTGACCAAAGAGATTTCCTTCCCTCTGAGCCGTCTGACTTGTTTGTCCTCAACTCGGATTCGAAGAACTTTGAAAGTCAGGTTGTCCCTTAGTGGCAACTCATCCACTGCTATCACATGTGAAGGGTCATGAATGTACCTCCTGAGTTGCGAGACATGGAACACATCGTGGAGCTTAGACAAGTGCGGAGGTAGAGCAATTCTGTAAGCTACCGGTCCGACCTTCTCCGATATCTGGTACGGTCCGACAAACCTAGGGGTCAACTTCTTTGATTTGATAGCTCGGCCGATACCCGTTATCGGGGATACCCGAAGAAATACATGATCTCCCTCGATGAAGTTCAAGGGTTTCCTTCTCTTGTCGGCATAGCTCTTCTGTCGGTCCTGAGCGGCTTTCATCTTCCCTTGTATCATTCGGATCTTCTCAGTTGTCTCATGAACAATGTCAGGACCAATCAACAAGTTTTCCCCTATCTGGAACCAGCATAACAGCGTCCGGCATTTCCGACCATATAATGCTTCGAAAGGAGCCATTCCGATACTTGAATGGAAACTGTTGTTGTAGGTGAATTCGACCAACGGCAATAGTGTTTCCCAACTTTCAGACTGTTCAAGCACACATGTTCTCAGCAGGTCCTCAAGAGTCTGAATGGTGCGCTCGGATTGTCCATCGGTTTGGGGATGGTAAGCTATGCTAAATCTCAACTTTGTACCCATGGCTTCTTGCAAACTCTGCCAGAATCGAGATAAGAAACGAGGATCACGGTCCGACACTATGCTGCTCGGCACACCATGGAGTTGGACAATGTCCTTGATGTATAGTTGCGTCAGCTTCTCTAGGCTGTACTTCATGCTGATCGGCAGGAAATGAGCACACTTTGTAAGTCGGTCCACCACCACCCAAATGGCTTCCTGCCCTGATCTCGTCCTTGGTAGACCCGACACAAAATCCATCGAAATGCTGTCCCACTTCCATTGCGGAATCTCCAAGGATTTGAGTAATCCTCCTGGTTCCTAATGCTCTATCTCGGCTTTCTGGCATGTCAAACGCCGAGACACATAATCTGCCACATCGGTCTTCAACTTCGGCCACCAAAATATCCTCGTCAGATCCTGGTACATCTTTGTGGCTCCCGGATGAAGACTCATCTTCGTTTTATGAGCCTCTTCCATCAACTCTCTTCGGACTTCAAAGTCCATGGGAATGCAATCTCGGCCCCGAAATCGTACGAGACAATCAGGTCCCTTAGAGAAGTCGGGTTCATCCTTGTCTCCTGCTCTTTCTAGTAGCTTTTGGAGTTCTAGGTCGGCAGCCTGTCTTTCCTTGATGAAACCCACGAAGTCAGTGGTTACTTGCAGCACCTCCAGTACAACACTGTTTTCCTTCTTCTGTACACCGAGGTTAAGGTCGCTAAACTCCTGATCTCGGTTACCGAGTTGGGTCTCTCTCACTTGAGCACAGCTTCCACCTTGGAGGGATCAATCGCAACACCGTGCTCGGATATCACATGACCGAGGAAACAAACCTCCCATACTTCAACGATTAACAAAGGATCCGAGTACTTTGGGATCCATAAGAAATTCATGCTTTTCATGAAAGAAGATAGCTCAAATTTTCAGGGTCACGAACCTGCTGCGAGGTACCATAACCAATGGAGGAAATGTTCTCTCTTGTGAGGAACCAGAGGAAAGAAACAAGACTGGGGTTCCGAGAACAATTTAAGCTTAAGATCGATAGACACGAGGAACACCAAATTCACAGCTATTTGTCAGCACACTTAAAACGGGTCCTTGATTAAGATCTGAGGACAACTCTTCGAAGAGCGATTTGAGCCTAGAAGGGTGAAAAAGAGGAGCATTTTCTTCTATTGGTTAGAACCCCACCTAAGGCCTTTTAGTGATTTAGAACCTTAACCAAGGTTCATCAGAGCACCAATAGAGTTGGAATAGTGTTTAGCACCTTTGGTGTGGGATAAACCGAGTTATTCCGAGTAGCCCTTACCCTACCCCTCAACTTGGGTAGGTGGAGCTAAAGTGGTACATGGGGTTCAGTTGGCTGCTAATCGTTATTATTGGGGTTGTTTCGAATTTTCTATGTGAATCACTGTTTATGAGTCTTAGTAAAGATCCTATAGGATTAAAGTTTCAATCGGGTTTTCGACAGGGTTAGAATTCTTTGATGGTTTAGTCGGATTTCAACTAGATAATTGCAATAATATAGCACGTCAATAAACGCGAAGACCGAGGTGGTCAGTCCCAATCCCGCATTCATCAACTGTACATCACTGCGTTATTGAATGATAGCCTTATCTTTTAACAGATGCAAGGAAAGGATGACCAATCCTGACCGTACACTATTAAAGGATGACACTATCACAAGGTTTTTGGTTAAGTCTCTTGTTACAGTCTCATAACTAGATGGTACTCAAGATTGGATTGAAGACGAGTATTTATTAGGTTCCACAACACTTAGGAATACAAGATTAGGAATTTAAAATTCCAAGAGAACTGATTTAGGGTACTCTACATTGCAACTTAATAGAGATGCAGATTGAAAGTACCTAAAATGTTTATCTAACTTTTGGATCGTCCCGTACCTTTTTCTGGTTTGGCCCAGATTTCCCTGAGTAGCTGTACCGTAGACCTCAAAGATGCGGGCCAGGAAACTGATATTGTCGGAATGTAAGGTTGAGACGTCCAGGGCGAAGTCCTGTGTCATTGAGTAATCCTTCTGGGGCTGTTTCTGGTATGATTGCCGATACACCATGAAAAATGTGACGAGACTCGCCACCGAATATTAGTACGTCGCCTGACCCCAAGATAATTCTTTCTGCCCTCCTTGGATCTCTCTGGTCTCCATAGAGAAACTCAGCCGAGTCACCAATGCAGAATGATACTACAGGTATCCCTCTTTGCAGGCTTCCAACACTTTCGTCACGGTCCTGATGAAGACCAAGCTTTCCATTTTCTTCATAGAAATTGACAATGCAGACATCAGGGGACATGGAAGGGAGTATGCCCTCCACTTCGTTTGCACCGCATTCTTTCTCAATCAAAGATTGTGCTTCTTGCATTGCTCCCATAACCAGCTGAATGAAATGGTCGGGAATATCGGGTGGTTCGCTTCCATCAATTACCCTTTTGTGTCCATACGCTCGGGTTTGAGGATTCCAGTCTAAGCCAAGGCACATCATTTTCAGTCGGAGTCTGGCTCCACTTGTAAAGCTTGGTTGATAGAAACCTCCAGGACTTAGGCCCATCTCACGACAGTTCTTTATTACGTCTACCTGTCCTTCATGAGCCAAGTGCTGCTTCAGAAGGATCATTCCCGGCCTCAACATTATACTCTCCTTCTCACCAACTTGTACCCCCACGTGTTGCTCCTTGTCTTCAATAGTAGACCTAAACTTACCCATTGCAGAAGTTTGCCCTTCTCGAAAGCAAATATCATACGGCTTGGATTTTAAAGAATCAGCTAGGGAGTTGATCTTATGATTAGTAGCCGAACTGCTAGCATGAGAATGGAAAGACTGATTTTCCATGTTGCTACCATGTAGCAACAAAGGGTTCTGTTGATGCAGACATCTACATAACTTAGTGCATAACTACATAGGAGTCTATAACTATAAACCTAAGCAACTACTTATAGAACTTGACACTATTCCCTGGTTACTCTCTTGGTGAGTAACCGTTGGAGATGTGAGTCCACACTCCAAAGGCCGAGGGAAACTGCTCTGTTATGATTACCCTTAATTACCCCAAAATTAGGATTTAAAATTTCTTTTAAGATGGATATGATATTTGCCAAAATAATATTTCCTTTCATTAATAACAAAAACATCAGAGTTAATAAAGCGGAAGACTCAAAGACATCAAATTCATAAAGTATAAGTTTAGGTACATTCAGTTCGGTCATTCAAAATACAATCAGTGTTTTAGCTCGGCCCAACTGGTCGAGACCCATCCACCTATCTGACTCTAAATAACTTACTCTCCCTGTGAGGGAGAGTGATCCTGCTCGGCCGGGGACTGCGTCTGCTCGGGCTCAGTACCTGAAAAATGGTAAGGAGGTGAGCATTACACAGAACTTAAATAAGCAGTTTCTAGAATGACATACCGAACTACCAAGCCAAACACAAGTAGTCAAATAGCAAATAAATCACAAGTAATCAAACCCATATATCTCATGCATATATCAACATTTAGCTCGGTTCGCAAACCCACAACCTCGTCTGGCTCGGCTCACATCATCAACCAGTTAACTCATTGCTAGCTATACCTCGGTTTATCCTCTCGTGTCTCGGATTACCGTCTCTATCTCGGGTTCACTACTCAATATTTCACTTTCACATAATTTACAATCTTTTACTCTTCTCGGATGCATACACCTAGTGCATGTCTTACACCATTTAAGTCGGATATTGGAGTGTCCATAACTGCGAGTACCACAATACTCGGCTTACAGCTGCGAGCACCACAATGCTCGGCTTACGCGATCAATGCACGCACCCAGTACGCGTCTGCTATGACCAGGAACACTACCGCCGATCGTTCTATGGAGTAAGGAGTGTCCATAATTGCGAGTACCACAATACTCGACTTACAGCTGCGAGCACCACAATGCTCGGCTTACACGATCAATGCACGCACCCATTACGCGTCTGCTATGACCAGGAACACATCCCACCGATTCCGTTCTCGGAACCTTGTGAGTCATAACTGCGAGCACCACAATGCTCGACTTACAGCTGCGAGCACCACTATGCTCGGCTTACGCGATCAATGCACGCACCCAGTACGCGTCTGCTATGACCCGACCACACAACCATTTCTCTTCAATTCCCCTTATCTTATTAACCATTACTTTTAGTTCGGCACACCTCAGTTTACCTCTAATTTATTCCTCTTTGCATTAATCTCATTATTTACTTAGCTCGGCCTCTCTTGGCTCAACCTCTCTACTTATCCCTTTAACCATCTTTCTAGCTCGGCCTCTCTCTCGGCTAAATTCGGTAACCATTCCCTCTTTCCATTAACCCTACTCATTTTCTGCCTTATTACTCTATCTCTCCTACTTTCCATCTCTACCATTTTCTCATACCCATTCCCGAAGTCACTCAGCTCGGCCACAGACATGGATCATAAATATCAATGCTCATAAACATTTATACACAAAGTTCATAATCACTTATACAACAGAAACAACAATAAGAATAAAACACTCAACCAATCCATCATGTAAATACCAACATATAGCATATAACGATACTCATCCCTACTTCAAACTCAAGTTTCTAATTCGTTTATTAGTTCCCTTTTTCCCTTTTTACCATTTCCTTTCTACATTAACCTAGATCCATTTCCTAATCTAACACCCACTCTTAGTACCCTTTATGAACACCCTAGAAACCCAAACTCAAGCAGAGGTAACACTCACTCCTTACCTCAAACCGTGAGAGATAAGAGTTGAGATCTTGAGAATGGTTTTCCTTGACCTTGACCTTGTGAGCTTCACACCCTTGAGTCCTTTTCTCTAAGCTTCCACGAGTTCCTCCCAGCTGCACACTCAACACCGGCTGCCCCAAGGACGCCCGAAACGGAAGAGAACGGAGAGGATCCAGGGAACGCCGGAACAACATGGGGACGGAGAGAAGGGTGGTCTTCGGTTGGTGGATCTTGAAAGAGAAGAGGAAGAATATGTGAGTAAGGAGGAAATATGTTTGAATGAGAAGAGGGAAGGTAGGTGGAATTGTTGTCGCTGGACTTTCAGAGAATAGAATGAGGGAGAGAGATGAAGGAGGAAGAGAGTGAAAGTGCAAAGTGTTGAGTGTTGTGTGTTGGATTTTCTTTTATTCAATTAGGGGGGAACATTTGTGTGGTCCACATTAGAGGCTTCTTTGGGAAGCTAGAATGAGTGGCTAGGATTCATTGGCTTCTTGAGGAAGCCATGAATAGTACATTGAAAGGGACATAAAGCAATGACAATGACATAAAGTGAATGGCAAGGACAGTGTACGGATGGTACGAAACCCAAAGGGCTACAGCTCACATGAGCTGGCACGGAGGATCTAGGACGTGTCGACTAGGGTATGTCGGCTAGGATACATCAGCTCGGATTCGTCGGCTCGGTTTGTAGGAACAGTAGTAGTCCGAGCTTCCTTCTCGGATGATACTGTGAGGTGCGCTGAGGTCGGCTAATCCGAGCTGACAATAGACTTCGCATTTTATTCCCATTTAGTTCTTTAGCTCGGCTGAGGTCGGTCCGAGGCCCTACATCTACTTATCTGGTCGGTCTACGCTTCCTATTACCTCACTACCCTTATACAAGTTCTACGGCTTAATCCTACCCTTAAATAAATATTTATATATTATTTTATCAATTTATTATATAACTATTAATTTCTAGGATGTTACACTACAGCTATATGTCACCGAGTGTACCAAACTCGTGACACTACCACAAATGACTTTGTTGCCGATTGAAGAATGTCTTCAACACGTGACAATGGAGACTTCCTTGAAACCTTCAAGGACTCCTTCTCTTCTTCACACTAAACACGGGAGTATTGATTTTCGTGTTGGCTCCTGATTCCAAAACTGATTGATGAGGTCTGATAGTTTGAGAGCAATTTCATTTTGGAATGATGAGGAATTGGTTTGATCACTGAAGATCTATTTTGACTTTTCTTAGTTTCTGAATGTCACAGTTATGCATTGAAAGTGTATGTGCGTAAGAGTTAAGCACCACATTTTGTTGAAGCTGAAATATTTTATAATGGGAATTGATTTGCGATATTTCTTCTCCAACTGCCATTTAGTCACGTGGCATATACAGAATAGGAAAGAATCAATTTTTCCATGAAAAGAATTGATTCACGAGAGTCTCTCTCCAACGCCCATATTTGAATCTGATTGCCAATTCCTTTTATAGACTGATTCCGTTGATGAGTAGCCTTTCTGATCTTGATCCGAGACCGGAGTAAAGATGATGATTCATGACATAAAGCTGAGCTTCGAGCTTGATGATAATTTACTGCTGATGACCGAGCTTCGAGCTTGATTAAGCTTCACTGCTGATGATCGAGCTTCGAGCTTGATGATGCTTCACTTCTGATGACCGAGCTTCGAGCTTGATGATGCTTCACTTCTGATGACCGAGCTTCGAGCTTGATGATGTTTCACTGCTGATGACCGAGCTTCGAGCTTGATGAATCTTCAAGCTTCCATAACAAATGACTTGACCCGAACCGAGCTAATTGCTTGAACTATTGTTGACCAAGAATGAACCGAGCTTAAGCTTTGACCTTTGACAACCGAGCTGTGGCCGAGCTTTGCATTCTGACTTGAGTCTAACTCCGAGCTTTGGTCAAGCATGAAGAGTTTGACTCTGAGCCGAGCTCTGCCCTAGCTTTACATACTAGCTGGAATGTGAGATTGAGATCCGAGCTTGAGCTGAAAAATTTGATATCCGAGCTTCTGACTTGCTGCTGGTTCATCTTCATTTGCTGAGCATCTTCGAGCTTGCATCTGAGCTTCTTGCCGAGCTTCTAACTTGCCCTTGAATAACTGAGTTTTGGCCGAGCTTTCAGTATCAGCTTGAGTTTCGAGCACCCGTCGAGCTTCAAGGTTTGATTATGATTTTATCTTTAACAATCTTGCTTTTTCCGAGCTTGCATCTGCTGAGCTTGCAACTTAAAGTTAAGGTCCAGCTTGCATCTAATGTCTTTCCGAGCAATCGTCATGATGAGCTACTCACAATTTGAACTTCGGAATCTGTGGATCTGTGGTGTTGATCTGTGTTAACTTTTTCCGAGCACGTTGTATGTTTCAGAGATCGGTCTTCGGCATGGATCGAGCCATTTGTCTTCATCAGAGTCTATTGCAGATTCTACTCGGCTTAGTCTACTTGTCTTAGTCCGAGCATCACGTCCTCATCAAAATTCAGCCTTCCACGCTGATTCTACAGAGGATAAGTGCTGGCCGTGGGAGTTGTATGCCACGGTTTCGAACCCTCAATTGGGATGACGATGAGAAAAAGGAAAATGAGTATGTGAATTATTGAGGAAAGTTTAATGTGAAAGATTCGAATAGAGGTCGAGGATCACCGAAGGGATGAACAACGGTGAATCGAATGAACCTTGGAGTAATTAAGAGACAAATGAGACACTAAAAGACTTTGAATAATGCTGTGAGTTGAGTGTGAAGTAGTGGAGAGGAAGATACCCTGTTTATTTGCAGATATTCAGGTGAGAGATTGTGATAGGGGAGGGTGATGACGGTGAAACGTCAAATAACCTAGAGTACTTTTCTAGGAGGTGTGATCGGGATTTAAGGCCCAGTGGATCGTAGCGTGTTCGGCACAGCTAACTAGAAAAGTACAGCCGCCCCCTTGATCGAATTCGAAACGATGAGAGGGAACCTGAACGAGGCGGGCAGTCGAATGAGTGTTGGGCCCTTGGTATAACGTAAAATAAGATATGGATGATGGCCGGCCCGTACGGTTGCGGCTTTGATGAATGGTGGTTTCTCGGTTGTTCGACCTGCGTGGGTTAAGGTTCATGTACGTCCTGTTTGCTTCTGTCTAGGCTCGAGAGGATTGGAGGAGATGTATGTGTGCTAACCAAGTCCACGATGACGTCATGTTACCCCTGTCATCGATGGACGCGTTCAAATAAAACTTAATAAGAAAGACTAAGAATGATGAGAAGACCTATGACTTTTGAGTTAGTTAAGATAAGGAAATTGATGATGAGAATTGAGAATATTTTGCGCATATGGAAAATGATTTACAATTATTTTCTTAGTATCTGCATATATGTATATAGTTATGTTGAGCTAAAATACACATATGTATTTGTGCTTGTAAACATTTTCCTAGTATATATGTATAATTATATAAATACATCCCTATGTAGGTGTTAGTATTTGCAATTATATTCTTGTGTATATGAATGTATGCGTTGGTATTTGCATGTGTGTGTATATATATATATATATATTTAGGTTGAGTTAGGGTATGTATATATATGTATTTGTGTGCATTCCTAAGTGTAAGTAATTATACTTGTTTTTCTTGTGCGTATGTGTATATTTGTTTATGTGATCGCATCGTTAGGTTTGGGTAGGGAAGTGTTATGGAGTCGGTGTATATATCGAAGTGTAGTTGATTTAGGCTATGGTTTGGTGTGGTTGCGATTGTGTAAGTAAGACATTGTGTAGATTCGAGTGTCAAAGTGTTCCAGAGTCCATATAAGTGCTTTTAGTGCTTTGACCTTGATGGAGTGAGTAGATAAAGGACCCTAGGTTGGAACCTTGAGTATAAGGATAGACCTTAGCGTCTATGCTTGGAGGATTCCTTCGGACTCACGTTTCGATTGAGTTCCGGAATTTAATAAGGGTGTGAGGCATTTGAGTTCAATCCGACCCTGTTGGTTATGCCTCGAGCATGATTGGTATTAGATTATATGGTTAGAGTGTTGTCTTAAGTCGGTCGGGTTAGATCGAATGTTTAAGAAGAGGTTAAGTCTAGAATTCGGTTGTTAGTTCGTTTCATCTTTCCGTGTTTGTGATTTATGTGTTTATTATTATTAAATTATGATTTTGATGTTTTGTATGTATTAAGAGATGTTGAGAAGGTGCTTAGAAAGTGGAATTGTGATAGGGTAAGTTAGTATGTGTTAGGAATGGCTTAGAACTCTTAGAATGCAGGAAAGAAAGGAAAATATAGGCCATTAATCGATTAAGAGGTCCCTTAATCGATTAATTTTTATGCCACATTCAGCCACTAATCGAGTAAGGCTCAGCTTAATCGATTAAATTTTTAGCACCATTCAGCCACTAATCGAGTAAGGCTCAGCTTAATCGATTAAGAGAAGAATCAACTGCAGACCTTAATCGATTAACTGCAGAGTTAATCAATTAAGGGCTGTTGATCAGCCATAAAAATACGATTTTAAGTGTGTGCCCACAACTTTCCCTTCTCCTTGCTCGAGCCCTTCTTCTGCTCTCTCACCCAATCCTACTCAATCACCAAATTAACATCAAATAACACCAAATAATCAACATATAATCATCTCTCATCAATTCTCCATCTTTTTCCAACAACAAAAACACCAATTTCATCTCTTTCTCTCAAAATCCCCAATTCTCACACAAAATCCTAACTCTCTCAATCCTTCACATAGAGTTTGGTAATCATCAAGGGAAGCTTAGGAAGTGTTTAAGGGCAAGGATTAGAAGACCAAGGAGATAGGATTGGCACTTGGGGCATGGGTTCCAATAAAACCCCAATTTCCCCTTTTTCTTCAAGAGGTAAGGGGAGACTCTTTTCCTCACTTTAAGTTAGGGATAGTTAGGGTTTATGATAGGATTTGAGGTTAGTAGTTAAATTAGAGTGTGGTAGCAAATAGTGTAGATTAGAGTTTAATTAATTGTGACTGGTGTAGTTTTTAGTTGATTTTAATATTAATGTAAATGTTTATATTAAATCATTTTGTGAATTGTTAAAGTAGGAAGTGAAGAACAATAGGGAGATGACTTAAAATATAGCACTCTGAGACATACCTGAGTATGTCGACTGATTTACTTGTTCCCTGTTGATTTGTGAACTTCTATTATTTGTGATAAGTGTTATGCAACCTAAGTGCTAATTGTTTATCATTATGAATATTGTAAGTGTTATAATAGATTAATTATGAAAGTGGGAGGTGTTGGAATTGTTAAAGGGTCGTGGAATTGAAAATGAATATGAATGAAATGAATGGAAATGGAATCGCAAAGTAATTGTATTTTGTTATCTCTATCTTCGATTTGGTTATTAGTCTCAAGTTTTTATTATGAGCTTTATACTATCCTTTGATTCACTATGTTGGTGAAAAGGTCTCACCCTTAGTGGTTAACATTTTTGGTACATGACCAAGAAGCTTGAAGATCAGAGTGCGCAGCGGAAGAGTCGAAATAAGGAAACAATTTTTGTATAAACGACTTATATTGTAATTGAGTGCCCCAAATTTTGTATAAACTTATTATGTAAAAATAAATTTTATAGTTCCCTATTTTAGTTTTGAAAACTCTTATTTATGTATCTTTTATATAATAAAATCGGGGTGTTACAATTATGGTATTAGAGCAGTTCTTCCTTTCGACCTGAGGGAAAGTAATCCTGATCTCGTTGCGAACACTCTCATCTCAAGTTTCTTGAATAAAGGTGAGACTTATATTCAAGTGAAAATGTTAATGTCAAGTGCTTGTTGTGTATGTTTGATGCTATTGTTGAGCATAATTAGAATTGAATGTGCATGTTGGTTGCTAATGTTTTGTGAATAAGTGTGTGCATATTTGAAATGTGATTGTTGCATCATTATGGCCACATGTCTTAGGTTAGAAAACCCTCCCAATGGATCTATATAAATAAAGGATGAATGATTAATACCCCTAAAACGAACTAGAAACACGTGCATTCATGGAGTAAGGTGGACCTTAGGAATTTGGGAAAGATTATCGAATCCAGGTTCTATGAACTGAAGAACCCTCCTACGGGGAGAATGTGAAGGTTCATAGAACTAGTGGCTGTGAATAGATAGTGATTTGATTGTGTTTATGAAAAAATCACGGGAGTTACTATAGGGGACTTTGATCACCCTAGCAGTAAACTAGTATGAGGAACCCTCCTTCGGGGAGAATGTGAAGTACTAGTTGAATTGGTGATTGGTCCGGTGCACACTATAGTAGTTCTATCGGTCACTTACATATTTCGTGACTACGAAGGGTGGTTCCTCCCTAGTACGAAGAACCCTCCTACGGGGAGACCGTGAAGTACAAAGGGGCTACATTGCATGAAGAACCGTCCTGCGGGGAGAATGTGAAGTGCAATGTAGGAAGGAATAGGGACATTTACTCCTAGTTTGTCTTTCCCAAAGTGTGGAGGAAATGTGAGGAAAAATTTAAATTGTTATAAAAGTGGACATTGTACGAAGAACCCTCCTGCGGGAGAATGTGAAGTACAATGTCAATAAAGTTATAAAGTTGGAAAGTGGTACATTGTATGAAGAACCCTCCTGCGGGGAGAATGTGAAGTACAATGTACATAAAGTTACCAATTGTTATGAAGTGTGCATTGTGTGAAGAACCCTCCTGCTGGGAGAATGTGAAGCAAAATGTAAAAGAGGGAGAAGTGTTATTACATTATATTGCATTGCATTAAAAAGTAAAAGTGTTACAAAGTGGAAAGTAAAGGAAAGCGAAATGTTACCGCATTGCATTGCATTGCATTTTCATCGCATTGCATTTGCATCATATTGGGAACATCGGATTGTGCATTATCAACCTTAGTTGATAATTTATGATAATGAGTATGTATATGAGTAGTACCATAGGAGTAAGTGTATATAAAGAGTGTTTAATGTTAAGAGAAAAAGAAATGGGTTTATGTTTGCAAATGGGAATACTAACAAATGATAAAAGAAGAAAATCGGGAAAATTTTGAATATGGTAAGTGTTTCCCAATTGCAAACAACAAACCTAATTGGTATAATGTGAATGTGTGAGAGATAAGTTTTATGTATTAGGCTAATGTAGTGTTAAAGTTTTATACAAAGGAAATTCGAATAATGCCAAGGCAATTGAAACCGTAGTACGGGAATTCATTTGGATTGCGAGGGCTACAACCACCGATTGAATGTAGTGTTGCAACTGGCCAATCCGAAATTATATTTACCGGGAGGTGAAGTCACCGAAATCTAGGAAATCGTGCACTTTTGTGAATTAGTAAACGATTTTCTAAGTATGAAACATTATTGATAAATATTTGCTTCCTTTCTTGCTTGGTTGTGCTTATTGTGTATGATTGAATGTATGTTTGTGGAATGGTGTGGTGTCAAAGTAATTGGATGGTGATTAGAAATAGAACCGCTTGACTTAAATGAATTATGACTTCGATACTAATCCAACCGAGTGATTAAATTCACATCGATTAGATTAGTATAAAAGGGAACGAAAAACGATGTTTAAATTAAATTAGCGGTCGGTTACATGACTAGTCTTGGATCTAAGTGACTGTGACATCAAATGGAAGATAGAAATCGAGAACTAATCGATCAGATTCAAACCGCCGAACTAATCCAGTTTAAAAAATTTCAAGTATGAAAAAGGAACTTTTAACTAATTTGGGAAGCAGTTCGAATTCAATCAAGAAGTCCTCGAAATGTGTTTATATGTGGATCGATTTAGTGTTAAGTAAGCGATCCAAGATTTTAAGTGGAACCATGAAAACCAATTAATTTATAGTCTCGATTCTAATCTAGCCGAGTGACTTAGTGGCATCGGTTAGATTAAAATCTAAAGAAACCATAACAACGTTTATATTGAACTTGTGGTTGGTTTCCACTACTAATTTGGGTCCGATGACTTCAACACTAAACGAAAATCAAGTATGGAATCCTATTGGTTGAACTTAAACCCGAATTGTGATAATTAGATTCGTGAATGCCAAGGGAGTTTATTTAATCAGAATCAGGGGTTTAAATTCAATCGGGAGGTTACCGTACCAAATTTGGACTATGTTTATATATATATATATATATATATTTCAACGTTTCCTTGTATTGTTTTGAAAAGGTTTTCAAACTAAGTTTTGAGAAAATGAACAATGGTGTATATGTATATATTTTCGTGACATGCTTATGTTTATATACATGTATATTCATATACGTACATGTAAAGTTTGTTTTCCTTGCCTTGTTTTAAGAAGAATCTCTCTGAAACTCTGCAATGGTGGTTTTACCCATGATGCCCACAGAAGAACCAAAGAATAAGCAAGAACAACGATTAGCTCAAGTGAGAATTTTAGGTTGAACCCAGATTTTCTGAGTAGTTTTCGCTCCAGCGAAATTATTCGTGCTTAAGTGAAAACAGATAGTAACCAACCCAAAGTTCTGAGCAATTTTCGCTCAAGCGAAAAACTGTTCACTCGAGCGAAAATGATTTGAGTAGCTTTATGAAAAATGTGTTTTTGACTACTCATCCATAAGTTTCTCATCAAAAACTGAGACTTAGATCGTGCAAAAGACCAAACCCACAGGTAAAACATCACAGTACCTTCAAATCTTCCAAGATTTAAGAAAGGCCAAATTAATTAGTGTATTTGCCAAGCCTATGTTTTCGGAGTTGAGTTGGAAGTTAGGGGTGTCAACGCCTTCTAAAACCAGAGAACCCAACCAAAGAAACATAGAACTGTGAACCATACCTTCAGTTTGTAGAGCTCTGATCGAGGCCGTACCCGATACAAATAAAAATAGTTTAAATATAGTACTAGGAAGTGACTCCTAGGTCGTCTCCCAAGGAATATCTTATCAAGCAAAAGGTCGAACACATAGTATGCATAGAAAACAGGGGGGGTTTTTTTTTTTGTATTGAATATTGAATAATTGAAATCAAAACAGAATTAAATCAAAACGAAGAAACAGATAAGGAAAAGCGGATAAACCCCTTTGGCTCGCGTTCACAACTCTATCATCGGTCACAAAAGATCAATTTCTTTCCTCTTCACTGTCCAACTCGTGAGAATTAAATACTAAGCGAAAATTCAATTCTCACCCCAAAACCCAAACCTCTAATTAAGCATTAAAAGCCAAAGCATGGAGTTTTTACGAGTTTGCATAAATTAAGCATTCATACACATGGATTATCTCTATAGAATGGAACTAAGCGAACCATAACATATCAATAAGCATGAAAACAGTGAATAAAAACGAAATAGCATTAAGAATAAAACCTCAAGAGTATGTGATACATTACCAAAGGGATTTAACCTAAGAGTTTAGCCTTCCATGAAGAAAAATACCAAAAACGTGTAGAAAAGGGAAGAGAGAGAAACCCTAGCAGCCACCACAAGCTTGGAGAGCAAAACTAAGCCTTCTCTATGAGAGAGAATGTAAAAAACGTGAATGGAAGGTCTCCCCCAAGGGTTTACACGAATTTGGCTTTTTAAATCACAAAACGGGCCTAAATCATGGGCCCAAATCCTAAGGAAAGCTTATCTCTAAATTAAATCTAAAAAAAAAATATCTTATAGATAAAATCTAAATCTTAAAAGATATAACTAAATCTCAACTAATCCTAAAGATAGATTACAATCTTCACTTCATCATATATCTTCTCTTCCAAAATTAAATCTTCATTCCCAAAATGTCCAAAAAGCCCTTTTGCCAAATATGACCTGAAAATAGAAATAGAATTAATTAGGCTAAATAATCCCAAATTAAACAATATTCAGAATAGTAGTCCAATAAACTCTAAATCACTAAATCAAGCTAAACAATGTCAAATAGGCAACAAGTATCAATAATAGGAGTAAAATAATGCAAGGAAAAAAAGGAAATAAAATGCTCATCAAATACCCCCACACTTATCCTTTTGCACTCCTGGGCAAAACTAAGAATTAGGACTGAGAAAATCAATATGCACCAAAGTGAATCATGTAACAAGATTACTAAAACTAATGAATGCAAACCTAAGAGATTACATACTTCACAATGAATTCTAGGAAATGCAAAGAAATGGGCAAAATCGAGCACACGAAGAAAATAAGGACCAAAGAATCAAGGCATTCATGAACATCATCCAATTATTTCAAATATGCAAAGAAAACCAATGACATCAAGAGGGTAGTCACAAAGATGATAGAAACTCACAAGGATCACTCAATAGTGTTTACACTCAAGTGTTTAAGGTTAATCAGTGTTTACACTCAAGGCACATCATGAAAAACAAACACAACCATAGGCTTGACAAGCCTCTAACATCAACAATCAACACACATGCACATTAAGATCAAAAGGTCTTTTCAGGGTTGTAATGGGGCCAAGGACAAGGTAGGATAAAAATATGGGAAATGTAGCTAAAACCCAGGGAATAGAGGAGCAATGGGGAACAAGTAAAAAAAAAATAAGCACAATCCACCCCAAAATGAAATGGTAAACATAACAACAACCTCTAATTCCAATCCTCCATGCCTCAATCAACCTTTTATTCCATTTTTTTTTTCTTTTTTTTTTCTTCTTCTTCTTCTTCTTTTTTTTTTTTGAATTGCATTACATTGCAGAACTTCATGAACGAAAGAAAAGAAGAAACAACAAAAATGGCATAATGAGATAAAGCCATAATTACATCACCGACCATAGAGGCAAAAACCAGAACTCACAAGAGATGAAGAACAAAGCACCCTCGCTTACTTAATACCCATTCCCAAAACAATTCCAAAGCTCCAACATTCCCTAAGGTTAGGACAATCATGGTTTTTCAGTCATAGGCTTGTAATGAGCTAAAGAACAAAGAAAAGGGATATAAAGGCTCAAAGGGGCTATCAAAGGATAAATTCATTCAAGGTAGGCTCATATGGCTAGTGGCTTATTCAAGAAAAAACAATGCCTAAATCATTTCAAAATGTGCATGGGAATATCAAGTATCAACAAGAGTCAAGTCAAGTTCTAGAGTGCAAGTAATCCAGAGTGCAATCACACATGAAAGAAAAATTAGGTGGCATATATAGCAATCCACCCACAATTAAGGCTCAAATCCTCACAAAAGGGACAATTCTATCACAGTGTTACCACCTCTTAATTATCAAAAGCAACTTTACACACAGAAATGCATGAATTCAGACACAAGATACCAAGACTCTACTAAAATGAAGCAAAAACATGCAAGAAAATGCCCAAAACTTAGCAAAACCTAAAAAAATCAAAGCAAAAATATGCAACCTAAACTACTCTCCCCCCCACACTTAAATCACACATTGTCCTCAATGTAAAACAAATAGCAGAATCAGACAGATAGAGACAAGTGGAATAAAAGTAGTAAAGAAGGAGAAAAGAAGACTCCCTAAATCATGGTGGGTCAAAAATGGGGTCGACCAATGAGGCTTCCTCCACAGGTGCATCATCCAAAGAAGGGGTAGTGAGGAAAGGCTTGAGTCGGTGGCCATTGACTTTGAAGCTCTTGTCTGTGGACTCACTCTTGATCTCCACAGTGCCATAAGGAAACACCTGGGTGACTACAAACGGTCCAATCCATTTAGAGCGGAGCTTTCCACTCATGAGTCCAAGCCTAGAGTTGTAGAGCATCACTTTTTGACCAACCAAGAACTCCTTTATGCAAATTGAGCTATCATGGAGCTTCTTGGTCTTCTCTTTGTAGAACTTGGAATTCTCATAGGCCTCCAAACGGATCTCATCTACCTCACTCAACTGCAGCTTCCTCTCCTCACCCGCTTGATCAAGAGCTAAGTTACATTGCTTCACAACCCAATATGCACGGTGCTCTATCTCCACAGACAGGTGGCATGCCTTACCAAAAACAACCCGATAGGGTGACATCCCTATGGGTGCCTTGTAAGCAGTCCGATGGGCCCATAAAGCATCCTCCAATCGTGTGCTCCAATCCTTTCTATTAGGCTTCACCATCTTCTCCAAAATCCGCTTGATCTCTCTGTTTGAAATCTCAGCTTGCCCATTGGTTTGGGGGTGATATGGTGTAGAAACTTTGTGCACAACCCCATACTTCTTGAGCAAAGCTTGCATGGATCTATTGCAGAAGTGTGTGCCTTGATCACTGACTATGGCTCTAGGTATGCCAAACCTGCAAAGGATATTAGTCCTGACAAAATCTACAACAACCTGAGCATCATTAGTCCTGGTGGCCTTAGCTTCCACCCATTTGGATACATAATCCACAGCAAGTAAGATATAATAAAAACCAAAAGAAACAGGAAAGGGGCCCATGAAATCTATACCCCAGACATCAAACACCTCACAGAACAACATAGGTTGTTGCGGCATCTGTTGCCTCCAAGATAGGGTGCCTCCTGCCCTTTGACATTGCTCACATGAGCTGCAGACTTTGCTTGCATCCTTGAAGATGGTAGGCCAATAAAGTCCAGAATCCAGCACCTTTCGTGTTGTCCTTTGAGTGCCAAGGTGGCCTCCAACTGGTGAAGCATGGCAAAATTGGAGAACCGATTGGATCTCCTGGTCTGGAATGCACCTGCGAATGACCTGATCACTGCAAAAACGCCACAAATAGGGGTCATCCCATACATAATACTTGGCATCGCTCTTCAATTTGTCTCTTTGAGCTTTGGATGCCAATGGTGGAAAAACAGATGCAACTATATAATTTACAATATCAGCAAACCAAGGAATAAGGGGAGGGGGATGTGAAACATGCAAAACTAAAAGCTGCTCATCCGGGAAGTCATCCCGGATAGGAAATGCATCCTCCTCTCTCTCTATTCTGCTCAAGTGGTCTGTGACAAGGTTATGTGCACCACTCCGATCCTGAATCTCAAGATCAAACTCCTAGAGGAGCAACATCCATCTAATCAACCTAGGTTTGGAATCTGTCTTTTTCAAAAGATACTTCAGAGCAGCATGATCAGTGTACACCACAACCTTAGAACCTAACAGATATGATCTAAACTTATCAAGTGCAAAGACAATGGCTAACAGCTCTTTTTCAGTTGTGGTGTAATTAACTTGTGCTGAATCTAAAGTCCTAGATGCATAATAAATCACATGAGACATCTTACCAACCCTTTGGGAGAGAACTGCTCCCAAAGCATAATTCGAGGCATCGGTCATGAACTCAAATGGGAGAGTCCAGTCAGGTGGTTGGATGATGGGAGTGGTGGTGAGTGCTCTCTTTAGCTCATCAAATGCCTTCTTGCATTGGTCTCCAAACTCAAATGTGGTATCCTTTTGAAGCAAGTTGGATAGTGGAAGGGCTATCTTGCTAAAGTTCTGAATAAACCTGCGATAGAAACCTGCATGGCCAAGAAAAGAACGCACCTCTCGCACGCAAGAGGGGTAAGGCAAATGTGATATTACATGCAGCTTAGCAGGATCAACCTCTATGCCCTTATGCGAAATAATGTGCCCTAAGACTATGCCTTGTTCTACCATAAAATGACATTTTTCAAAATTCAAGACAAGGTTAGTCTCAATGCACCTATTAAGCACCTTAGACAAACTATCAAGACATGCATCAAAAGAGGAACCATATACACTAAAATCATCCATGAAGACCTCTATGCAATGCTCAAGTAAGTCATTAAAAATACTCATCATACATCTTTGAAAAGTGCCAGGAGCATTGCATAGGCCAAAAGGCATCTTCCTATAAGCAAATGTACCAAAAGGACAGGTAAATGTAGTCTTATGTTGGTCCTCTAGTGCAATACAGATTTGGAAATAACCAGAGAAACCATCTAAGAAGCAATAGTGAGATTTACCTGCCAGGCGCTCCAACATCTGATCAATGAAGGGAAGAGGAAAGTGATCCTTGCGGGTCGCCTGGTTGAGCTTCCTATAATCAATGCAGACTCTCCAACTGTTCTGCACTCTAGTGGGAATCAGCTCATCCTTCTCATTTTTGACAACTGTCACCCCAGACTTCTTGGGAACTACTTGAACCGGGCTTACCCAAGTGCTGTCTGAAATGGGGTAGATAATGCCAGCTTGCAGCAGCTTGGTGACCTCTTTCTTCACCACATCAAGAATCTGGGGGTTCAACCGTCTCTGGGGTTGTCTCACTGGTTTAGCCCCATCCTCCAATAAAATCTGATGCATGCACATGGAGGGGCTAATACTAGGTATGTCTGCCAAAGTCCATCCTATTGCCCTTTTGTTTGCTCTAATCACATCCAGCAGTTGCTTCTCTTGATCAACAGAAAGGGAGGTAGAGATGATCACTGGAAGTTTCTGCTCAGCCTCCAAGTAAGCATATTTGAGATGAGGAGGAAGGGGCTTCAGGTCCAATAAAGGTGCCTGCATCACAGATGGAACTAAAGGAGCAGCAGAATTGGATTCTGCCGCCTGCACCTGAACAAGTGAATTAGACTCATGCAAAACAGAAATGGGGTTAGCATGATCTGAATCTATATCATATGAATCAACAGATGCAGTAGCAAAATTTAAAAACTGGTCAATTTCAATGCATGCAGTGCACATTTCGGAATCAGAACATGCAGAACAAGTAAATGAGCTAGTGAAAGATGGCAAATCATAATCATGCAAAAAGTCTAGAACATGCTCATCAATCAGATCATCAATCAAGTCAACATGAAAGACAAAGTGGTCATCAGAAAAATGTTTCATAGCATCAAAAATATTGAATCGAACCACACTGTCATCAAATTCCATGGAAAGTGTACCTGCATGCACATCTATCTTGGTTCGGGCTGTTTTCAAAAATGGTCTCCCTAATATGATAGGGACAGCACTACGAGAGGTGTCCTCTTCCATATCAAGAATATAAAAATCAGCAGGAAAGATAAGCTCTTCAACCCGAACCAAGACATCCTCTATCAAACCTGCGGGGTAGGCAGTAGATCTATTTGCCAAGTGAATAACCACACCCGTAGGTTGAAGGGGTCCAAGTGAAAGAGACTTGAAAACAGACATAGGCATAACATTAATAGATGCTCCTAAATCTAGCAAAGCATTCTCAAATTTAGTATTACCTATGATACAAGGCACAGAGAAAGTTCCAGGATCCTTACACTTTTCAGGAATATGAGGGATGGGTTTACCTATAAGAGCAGAGACATTTCTTCCCATGTTGATCCTCTCATTGCCCTTGAGCTTCCGTTTGTGTGTGCATAGATCCTTCAAGAACTTTGCATACCTTGGAATCTGCTTGATTGCATCAAGAAGGGGTATGTTGACTTCCACCTTCCTGAATGTGTCAAGTATCTCTTTGTCAATCTCTTCCATTTTCTTGCTTTGAGTCACCCCCCTTGGTGGGAAAGGAAGAGGAATAGGGGGTGGTTGTTGGGCAGCAGCAGGTGTTGTGCTTGTGGAAGGCTGAGCTGGATGGGATTTTCTGGTACTTGTGTGCTCACTCTCCTCGACCATTTGGCTCTTCTTGTTGGTTGAAACTAGATCATCTTTGTTGAGGTCAGATTCTGGCGTGGGTGTGACAATCTGCTTCCCTGACCTTAGACTAATGGCATTCACATTCTGGTTTGGATTGATCACTGTTTGGGATGGCAACTTGTTAGAATTCTGAGATTGCATAGTGTTGATTGCCGTTGCCATCTGTCCCATCTGATTGGTCAAAGATTGAATGGAGGCCTCTTGTCTTTGAATGGATGCTCTAGTTTCCTGTTGGAATTGGAGATTTTGCATGGTCATCTGTTTCATCAGCTCTTCCAATGAAGGCTGCTGCTCAGTACTAGGAGCTGGTGGTGCAGAATTAGCCTGTTGTTGTCTCTGTTGCTGGACTGGAGGAGGTACATATGGTGGTCTAGAATTGTTCTGAAATTGAACCTGTGAAGGTTGCTGCTGATCAGACCATCTCAGGTTGGGATGGTTCCTCCAACCAGGGTTGTATCTGTTGGTAGAGAGATCAAAGTTCTGTGGCTGCTGATTTCTACTGTTGAAGATGTTGGCGGCATATGCCTCAGGTTGGTCAGCACCAGTCGTTGGTTGCTGCTGCACAGAAGGACATGCATCTGTGGGGTGCTCAGCGGATGTGCATATGCCACATAATCAAGCAGGCAGAGACAACTTCTTCTGGTTGATGGCCAATTGAGTGACCAAAGTTGTAAGTGAATCTATCTTCTGTTCAAGCTTCTCAACCTTACCAGAACTTGTGCCAACATCATTCACTCCCCTCACTATGATTGCATCGCTGTTGCCCCTTTCATGGAATTGTTGACAATTGGAAGCCATCTTCTCAATCATGACTCTGGCTTCTAAAGGTGTCATGTCTCCTAGGGCACCACCACTTGCAGCATCAAGCATGTTTCTCTCCATGAGGTTGAGACCTTCATAGAAATATTGAATAAGCAACTGCTCTGAGATCTGATGGTGGGGGCAGCTCGCACACAATCTCTTGAATCTCTCCCAATACTCATAGAGACTTTCTCCACTTTGTTGCCTGATGCCTGATATATCCTTTCGGATTGCTGTTGTTCTGCATGCAGGGAAGAATTTCTCCAAAAATGCCCTCTTCAGGTCATCCCAGACTGTGATAGAACCAGGGGCCAGATCGTACAACCAATCCATGGCTAGCCCTTCTAGGGAGTGTGGGAATGCCTTAAGACAAACATGATCCTCTTGCACATCATGTGGTTTCATAGTAGCACAGACAATATGGAACTGCTTGAGATGTTTATGAGGATCCTCACCTGCAAGACCATTAAACTTGGGCAACAAATGGATTAGTCCAGACCTTAGCTCATACGGGTCATCGGGATACTGGATGCATAAATCTTCAATAGTGAAATCAGGTGCAGCCAGCTCCCTCAATGTCCTCTCACGTGGTGGAGGTTGAGCCATATTTTCAGAAGAATCAGAATAAGAAACAGAATTTATAGGAATAGAAGAAAAAGAAGCAGACTCACTATGTAAAGACTCAATAGACTCACTACCTATGGACTGGTTCCTATTTTGTCTAACTAGTCTGTGATAAGTTCTATCAATTTCAGGGTTATATGGATGCAAGTAGCTTGGGTTGCCCCTAGTCATGTACTGAACAGAACACCATGAAGCATAGCAAACTGTCACTAATATACATGACCAAAAAAGGCAACAAAATTTTTTATTTTTTAAAATTTTTTCTTTATTTTTTTCAGCACCCTAAAATCATGAAAACATACCACAAAAAGTTTGAGGACAAAATTCAAAAGGGAACCAAGGCAAACAATTAAATCAGAGACCAAAAACTAAGAAAATAAAACTTGTAAAATAAAAAAGAAATAGTAAAACGGCTTTTTCAGGATCCAGACGAAGGAGTTTTTTGACGAAGTGAGAAAAATAAGATTATTCAGAAAATTCCCTTCGATTTGATATAAAATTCGTCAAATTCCGAGTTACGGGTCAAAAGTTGCGACGATTTGAAGAAAGTGCTGCTAAAACTTGGAAAATTTTTCTGGAACTCACAACCAGTGATGATCAGAGTGATCGTGGTGCCTCAAAACCTTTTTATATGATAAAAGTAGTGTGGATATAAATTTTCGTGCAAAAATTCCACCCACAACTATGTGAACTAGCAACCACAGAATCAATCAAATACACTAATTGCAACAAAATAGCAAAACAGCAAACAGTGCAACTTCAACCGGTTATCAGAATTGACTACTAGACCCTAAATCAGACACACTATAATAACTATACTAACTACAACACTAACTAACTACTAATGACCTTTGGCAAGAACCGATATTCCCCGGCAACGGCGCCAAATTTGATCGAGGCCGTACCCGATACAAATAAAAATAGTTTAAATATAGTACTAGGAAGTGACTCCTAGGTCGTCTCCCAAGGAATATCTTATCAAGCAAAAGGTCGAACACATAGTATGCATAGAAAACAGGGGGGGGGGGTTTTGTATTGAATATTGAATAATTGAAATCAAAACAGAATTAAATCAAAACGAAGAAACAGATAAGGAAAAGCGGATAAACCCCTTTGGCTCGCGTTCACAACTCTATCATCGGTCACAAAAGATCAATTTCTTTCCTCTTCACTGTCCAACTCGTGAGAATTAAATACTAAGCAAAAATTCAATTCTCACCCCAAAACCCAAACCTCTAATTAAGCATTAAAAGCCAAAGCATGGAGTTTTTACGAGTTTGCATAAATTAAGCATTCATACACATGGATTATCTCTATAGAATGGAACTAAGCGAACCATAACATATCAATAAGCATGAAAACAGTGAATAAAAACGAAATAGCATTAAGAATAAAACCTCAAGAGTATGTGATACATTACCAAAGGGATTTAACCTAAGAGTTTAGCCTTCCATGAAGAAAAATACCAAAAACGTGTAGAAAAGGGAAGAGAGAGAAACCCTAGCAGCCACCACAAGCTTGGAGAGCAAAACTAAGCCTTCTCTATGAGAGAGAATGTAAAAAACGTGAATGGAAGGTCTCCCCCAAGGGTTTACACGAATTTGGCTTTTTAAATCACAAAACGGGCCTAAATCATGGGCCCAAATCCTAAGGAAAGCTTATCTCTAAATTAAATCTAAAAAAAAAATATCTTATAGATAAAATCTAAATCTTAAAAGATATAACTAAATCTCAACTAATCCTAAAGATAGATTACAATCTTCACTTCATCATATATCTTCTCTTCCAAAATTAAATCTTCATTCCCAAAATGTCCAAAAAGCCCTTGTGCCAAATATGACCTGAAAATAGAAATAGAATTAATTAGGCTAAATAACCCCAAATTAAACAATATTCAGAATAGTAGTCCAATAAACTCTAAATCACTAAATCAAGCTAAACAATGTCAAATAGGCAACAAGTATCAATAATAGGAGTAAAATAATGCAAGGAAAAAAAGGAAATAAAATGCTCATCAAGCTCTAAGGAACGAGAATAACTTTTATAGTGTAGACCACCAAGACTAGAAAGTATCTTAAGGATAGAACCTAACCATAGCGTAAGAATTATCAGAGATCTTCTGATTAATTTCTATGCAAGTTCTGGGAAGAGAAACCGTTAGTTGAGAAAATAAACAATGAGGAAATCACCTCACCTCTTCAAAACCCAACAACTTTTGAAGTTCTCGAAGAGTAGGAAGGTTTAGCGCCTACCAAGTAGACCCAAAGGTCAGAACCAGTCGAATAGAACCACCTTATCCCGACCAAAACACCGAGTCTGAGTTTACAAGGATAACCCAAGCCTGAGTGGGGGAGCACACCGGGGTCAAAGTTTAAGATTGTGGAGATTTTGATAAACCATTGTCTTTATTATTATGACTTTCTATGTATTAACTTAAATGATCTTTTTGGAAACTCCAAGTATTTTGTTAATTCTAAAAGGGTTTTAAGTGAAACAATTTTGACGAAGCCTCCCTCCACTTCTTTTTATGTTTTTTTTAAAAGCGAATTTCGGGGACGAAATTCTTATAAGTGAGGGAGAATTATAACATCCTGGTTTTTATTTACCTAATAATTATATTTAAGAATATTTTGCGCATATGGAAAATGATTTACAATTATTTTCTTAGTATTTGCGTATATGTATATAGTTATGTTGAGCTAAAATACACATATGTATTTGTGTTTGTAAACATTTTCCTAGTATATATGTATAATTATATAAATACATCCCTATGTAGGTGTTAGTATTTGCAATTATATTCTTGTGTATATGAATGTATGCGTTGGTATTTGCATGTCTGTGTGTGTGTATATATATATATATTTAGGTTGAGTTAGGGTATGTATATATATGTGCTTGTGTGCATTCCTAAGTGTAAGTAATTATACTTGTTTTTCTTGTGCGTATGTGTATATTTGTTTATGTGATCGCATCGTTAGGTTTGGGTAGGGAAGTGTTTTGGAGTCGGTGTATATAGTCGAAGTGTAGTTGATTTAGGCTATGGTTTGGTGTGGTTGCGATTGTGTAAGTAGGACATTGTGTAGATTCGAGTGTCAAAGTGTTCCAGAGTCCATATAAGTGCTTTGACCTTGATGGAGTGAGTGGATAAAGGACCCTAGGTTGGAACCTTGAGTATAAGGATAGACCTTAGCGTCTATGCTTGGAGGATTCCTTCGGACTCACGTTTCGATTGAGTTCCAGAATTTAATAGGGGTGCGAGGCATTTGAGTTCAATCCGACCCTGTTGGTTATGCCTCGAGCGTGATTGGTATTAGATTATGTGGTTAGAGTGTTGTCTTAAGTCGGTCGGGTTAGATCGAGTGTTTAAGAAGAGGTTAAGTCTAGAATTCGGTTGTTAGTTCGTTTCGTCTTTCCGTGTTTGTGATTTATGTGTTTATTATTATTAAATTATGATTTTGATGTTTTGTATGTGTTAAGAGATGTTTAGAAGGTGCTTAGTAAGTGGAATTGTGATAGGGTAAGTTAGTATGTGTTAGGAATGGCTTAGAACTCTTAGAATGCAGGAAAGAAAGGAAAATATAGGCCATTAATCGATTAAGAGGTACCTTAATCGATTAATTTTTATGCCACATTCAACCACTAATCGAGTAAGGCTCAGCTTAATCGATTAAATTTTTAGCACCATTCAGCCACTAGTCGAGTAAGGCTTAGCTTAATCGATTAAGGGAAGAATCAACTGCAGATCTAACCATACTAAAGAATATCCAACGAACTTAGATCTAGTTCCTTCTCCATTGGAGGCTAATGATGAGTGAGATGAACCCAATGAAACAAATGATCTTGTTATAAATGAACCAGTTGATGTTAACATAGGTGATAATGTAATTGATGAAAGGCTAGAGGCACAAGCAAATGAAGAGCCAACGGTCGAATTCCAACCAAGAAAGTCGACAAGGGAGCAAAGGTCTTCCACTAGGTATCCTGCAAGTGATTAAATTCTTCTAATAGATAGGGGAGAACCAGAATGTTATGAAGAAGCTTTGACTCATGATCAACAAGATGAGTGGTTAAAAGCTATGCATGAAAAGATGCAATCTCTACATGAGAACCACACATATGACTTGGTAAAGTTACCAAAAGGTAGAAAAGCACTCAAGAACAAATGGGTGTACCTATTGAAGACAGAAGAAAACAACTCAAAGCCTAGATTTAAGGCAAGGCTAGTTGTGAAAGGTTTTAATCAGAAGAAATGAATTGACTTTGAAGAGATTTTCTCACCCGTAGTGAAGATGTCATCCATACGAGTAGTACTCGGTTTGGCAGCTAGCTTGGAGCTCGAGATCGAACAACTAGATGTGAAGACGAATTTCCTTCACGGAGATCTTGAAGAAGAAATCTACATGGAGCAACCAGAAGGTTTCAAAGTCAAAGGAAAAGAAGATTTGGTATGTCGTTTGAAGAAGAGCTTGTACGGACTTAAGCAGGCACCTCGACAATGGTATAAAAAGTTTGATTCCTTTATGATTGATCATGGATATCGGAGGACTACTTCAGACCATTGTGTATTTATGAAAAGATTTAATGATGGTGAATTCATCATACTTCTTCTCTATGTCGATGACATGTTGATCGTAGGACATAATAGTGAAAATATTGGCAAGCTGAAGTAAGATTTGTGTAAGAACTACAATCGGTGGGTGAAATAACTAGGAGACACTAGGAGAACACCTAGAAGAGGGGGTTGAATATGTGTTAGAGAAACCTTGAAAGATTTTCGAAAGAAACGAATCGAAACAATTAAAACAAATGATTTTTACAAAAACCTCAGGATTTAATCGATTAACAAAGCTTATTAATCGATTAACCCTTTAAAAACACTTAGTTAATCGATTAATCAAACAGGTTAATCGATTATTTACGAAAGCTTGATTTTGGTTAATCGATTAACACTTTTAGTTAATCGATTAATCACTGTTAAAACTGAAAAATCACTTTTCACTCAAATACAAAAATCAATCAATTAACACATATGATCAGAGATAAAGCGGAATTGATTAACACCAATATTCTTATTGATTACCTAGGTTATGAAAATGATTTTCCCCAAATCAATTTGCACAATTAAGATTCAATTCAATCAATTATGAAAATCAATCTTTTCTAGGTTTTCAACCAAGAACATATGAATGACTTGAATGTAAAAGAGTTAAGGGAATAGAGATACTGCACAGAGATTTATCCTGGTTCACTTTCATCCACTTGAAAGCTACATCCAGTCCCCTCTTCAACCAAGAGAGATTCTTCACTATGAGGAATTAGAGTTCTCAAATTACAAGTAAATGCCTCTCAAGACTCCCTTCTTGATAGCCTCCAAGAGATACCACACTCTTGTCTTGCAACCCTATTGAATCTAATCTAACCTCTTCCCTTGCTTGCCGATATCTCCACAACAAGTCTTCCAACTGCTTTGAGATGCTTCAAAGACTTCCACTTGCTTGATGATGCCTCACACCAAGACTTCTAATTGCTTGTTAACACAACAAGACTTCCAAGATAACTTTGAATTGATGAACAACCACCAAGGCTTCCTTATGTTGTAGAATGTTTGCCTCCTTTGCAATGATTACAACTCAATGAAAACAATGACAATCCTATGAATCTCTTTCAAGAACTATGAAAATATCAACATAAGAGATTCAAAGATTCTTGATCAAAGAATGTAAAAGTGAAAGCTTTGATCTATGAAAATGAGAGAGAATAGTATGGCTTTAATCTTTGTAAAATTGATATGAAAATTGTTCTAATGTGTTCTAATGATTCACAAAGGTTAGGAAAAGATTTATATAGAATACCCAAAAGTTAGTAACATTAAAAACTGATTTTGAGAAGTGAAAAACGTATTTTAAAAACCAATACTGCAGGTGTTAATCGATTAACTCATCATGTTAATCGATTAAACACTGTTAAAAACATGTTAATCGATTAACCACTCCTCTTAATCGATTAACCACTGCTAAAATCAATTAAAAAACTTGTTTTCTCAAAACTAAACCTTTTCTTTCAAACCTTTAAGCCACCTATTGTTTTTAGGTTAAGTGAAAACTCAAATTATGATATAATCATGACCTTGATAGAGATTCACTACCCTCTAAAGACTCTACCTAAACTCATTAAAATAAAAGACTCAAATTAAAGATATTACAATTAAACACAAATTGAATCTTCATGAGCTTGCTCTCTCTTAATCATTTGTTGTTTGTTGTTGATTGATGAACTTCTTCATACTTGAGCTTGATCACAAACACTTGTAGCTTGTTCAAAACCTTTGTCATTATCAAAACATTCTCACTGGATCTAACAATCTCCCCCTTTTTGAAAATGACAAACACGTTTTGAATTTGTTTGAAATTGTTGATACTTGAACCATTTGATACTTGGTAAGACTCTTGCTCCCCCTCAATAAATGCTTTTGACATTTGAAATCCAATTGAGATAAGCTTGATTCTCCCCCTATCTTCAACAACTTTGCTCAACCTATATAAAAACAACAAAACAACCTCTTCTCCCCCTTTTGGCATTATCAAAAAGTAATATATACCAATTGAAATATAAAATACTAAGCCAAAATAAGAGAAATTATAACATTCATTTCTTCACAACATTGATACCAAATGTAAAACTAATGAACTATACTTTGAAATGTGATACCAATTGGAAAGAGATATAACAATGAAATATAATACAAATTGTAACTAAAGAGTTATCATATCACTTAACAAAGTAAGATATCAATTGTAAATAAATATCACAATAATCACAATAGCATGATAAACATCTAATAATCACACAATGATACCAATTATGAATTTTGTAGAAGTAATATCAATTGTCAAAGACTAATAGCAAGATTAGAATATACCAAATGTAAGTCCAATTGTGAATGCTTGCTATCTCTTGTAAGAAATTCACTTGATACCAATTGTGAATATTCAACAATATCAATTGTACCAAAATGTAGGAGTTTCACTTGAGATTTGAAGAAGCAAATAATGAATAACACTTGTAAGCCTTTTGCTCTTCAATCACACCTACAAAACAATCATGCTTTGCCTTTTGGTATCCAAATAGTCTTGGATCCATTTTTGTTAGTTAAGGGACTCTCACCCTTCTTAACCCAAACAAAATTTCCTTTAGGTATACCATGCACTTTAATATAACACACATTTGAAGTATGTCCATGAGTGCCACAATAGAAACATGTTGGTGCATTTGAAAAATCAACTTTAGAAAAATCAACAACATTTCTATGAGACTTACTCTTAGCATTAGTATAACCCAAACCAAACTTGTTTGAATTTTCTTTTTGAAAATTTAACAATGTGCGCAATTTAATAACACCACTTGTGAAACCTGCAAGCTTATTTTTTAAAATAGCATTTTCATCTTTAAGCAACTTGCAATTCTCACAATCAACCACAATATTCAATCTACTAGCACAATCACAAGAAGAACTAGCATAAATGAGATCAAGAGCTTCATTTTCAAGATTAAGCTCATCAATTTGTTTTTGAAGTTCTAAAATCTCTTGTTGATGTTTCAAAATGAGCTTCTTCCTTTCAATGTTTTTCAAAGCTAGTTTCTTAAGATGTTCATGCATTTCTTCATAAGCATTATATAAAATTTCATATTTGGAAGAAATTTCGGATTTAGTTTCACTTACATTGCTATCCTCGCTTTGTTCACTTGATTCATCATTTGAACTTTCCTCTTCATCTACTAGAGCTATCAAGTTGAGACAAGCGGCTTCTTCATCATCCGAAGAACTATTTGATGTGCTTTTCTTGTCTTCTTCATCATCACTATTCCAAACTATGTATGCCCTTTTGTGTTTTGCATTTTTCTTCTCTTTCTCCTTCTTCTTGAGATACTTAGAGCACGAATACTTGAGATGACCGGGCTTTCCACATTCATGGCAAACTACTCCTTCTTTTGTTGTCTTGGTCTTGTAGTGTGGGGAATTCTTCTCTTTACTTTTGTCTTTGTTCAACCTTCCTTTTCTCCTTAGAAGCTTGCTAAAATTTCTTAGTAGAAGTTTCATCTCTTCTTCATCAATGTCCAAATCGGAATCTTCATTATCATTATTATCGGAACTCTCTTCCTTTTTATATGAACTTTTGGCTTTAAGAGAAATTCCTTTTCTTTCCTTGTACTTATCCGACTCTTCATGCATATGCAAACGTCCAAGCTCCATTTCATGTTCTTGAAGCTTTCCGAAAAGTGTAGCTAAGTCCATGGTGTCCAAGTCCTTTGATTCAACAATTGCGGTAACCTTAGGTTGCCATTCTCTACTTAGACATCTTAAAACTTTGTTAACAAGTTCACAATTCATGAAAGTTTTTCCAAGAGAAATGAGATGATTAATAATATGAGTAAAACGTTTTTGCATAATACATATAGATTCATTAGGCAACATACGAAACAATTCATATTCATGCATCAAAGAATTTAATCTAGCACGCCTAACTTCACTAGTGCCTTCATGTGTGACTTGCAAGGTGTCCCACATTTGTTTGGCATTATGACCTTGGGAGACTCTAAAGAACTCATCATAAGATAGAGCGGAGGTGATGATATTCTTTGCTTTTAAATCATATTGAATTTTCTTTTTATCATCATCGGTCCACTTATCTTTGGGGGTAAGTTGAGATACACCTTCTACTTCTTTTGAGGGAATATGAGGACCATTCTCAATGGCTTCCCAAATGTTCATATCTATAGCTTCTATAAAAATTCTCATTCTAACTTTCCAATAAGCATAACCCTCTCCACCAAACATAGGAGGGTGGCTAATTGAAGCACCTTCACCACCAAAGGGATTCGTAGAACCCATTGTAGTTTCCTCAAGGATCTTTACGAAAAAGCTCTATGCTCGTGTCTTTCGACCAAGCTCTGATACCAATTGTAAGAACTACAATCGGTGGGTGAAATAACTAGGAGACACTAGGAGAACACCTAGAAGGGGGGGGGGTTGAATAGGTGTTAGAGAAACCTTGAAAGATTTTCGAAAGAAACGAATCGAAACAATTAAAACAAATTATTTTTACAAAAACCTCAGCATTTAATCGATTAACAAAGCTTATTAATCGATTAACCCTTTAAAAACACTTAGTTAATCGATTAATCAAACAGGTTAATCGATTAACACTTTTAGTTAATCGATTAATCACTGTTAAAACTGAAAAATCACTTTTCACTCAAATACGAAAATCAATCAATTAACACATATGATCAGAGATAAAGAGGAATTGATTAACACCAATATTCTTATTGATTACCTAGGTTATGAAAATGATTTTCCCCAAATCAATTTGCACAATTAAGATTCAATCCAATCAATTATGAAAATCAATCTTTTCTAGGTTTTCAACCAAGAACATATGAAAGACTTGAATGTAAAAGTGTTAAGGGAATAGAGATACTGCACAGAGATTTATCCTGGTTCACTTTCATCCTCTTGAAACCTACATCCAGTCCCCTCTTCAACCAAGAGAGATTCTTCACTATGAGGAATTAGAGTTCTCAAATTACAAGTAAATGCCTCTCAAGACTCCCTTCTTGATAGCCTCCAAGAGATACCACACTCTTGTCTTGCAACCCTATTGAATCTAATCTAACCTCTTCCCTTGCTTGCCGATATCTCCACAACAAGTCTTCCAATTGCTTTGAGATGCTTCAAAGACTTCCACTTGCTTGATGATGCCTCACACCAAGACTTCCAATTGCTTGTTAACACAACAAGACTTCCAAGATAACTTTGCTTGATGAACAACCACCAAGGCTTCCTTATGTTGTAGAATGTTTGCCTCCTTTGCAATGATTACAACTCAATGAAAACAATGACAATCCTATGAATCTCTTTCAAGAACTATGAAAATATCAACATAAGAGATTCAAAGATTCTTGATCAAAGAATGTAAAAGTGAAAGCTTTGATCTATGAAAATGAGAGAGAATAGTATGGCTTTGATCTTTGTAAAATTGATATGAAAATTGTTCTAATGTGTTCTAATGATTCACAAAGGTTAGGAAAAGATTTATATAGAATACCCAAAAGTTAGTAACATTAAAAACTGATTTTGAGAAGTGAAAAACGTATTTTAAAAACCAGTACTGCAGGTGTTAATCGATTAACTCATCATGTTAATCGATTAAACACTGTTAAAAACATGTTAATCGATTAACCACTCCTCTTAATCGATTAACCACTGCTAAAGTCAATTAACAAACTTGTTTTCTCAAAACTAAACATTTTCTTTCAAACCTTTAAGCCACCTATTGTTTTTAGGTTAAGTGAAAACTCAAATTATGATATAATCATGACCTTGATAGAGATTCACTACCCTCTAAAGACTCTACCCAAACTCATTAAAATAAAAGACTCAAATTAAAGATATTACAATTAAACACAAATTGAATCTTCATGAGCTTGCTCTCTCTTCATCATTTGTTGTTTGTTGTTGATTGATGAACTTCTTCATACTTGAGCTTGATCACAAACACTTGTAGCTTGTTCAAAACCTTTGTCATTATCAAAACATTCTCACTGGATCTAACAATTTGAGCAAGTCTTTTGCAATGAAAGACTTAGGACCCGCAAAAAGAATCCTCGGTATGGATATATCTCGTGATAGGAAAATTCAGAAGTTGAGATTATCACAAGAAAGTTATATTGAGAAGGTGTTGAAGCGGTTTAACATGGATAAAGCAAAACCAGTTTCCACTCCATTTCCAAATCATTTCAAGCTTAGCTCAAAGCAGAGTTCTACAAGTGAGAAAGAAAAAGAAAACATGGCTATGGTGCCATATTCCTCGGTCGTCGGTGGTTTGATGTATGCATTGATTTGCACAAGGCCAGGCATAACACACGCAGTTGGAGTTGTAAGTAGATTCCTGTCCAAACCAGGCCGAGAGCATTGGAACGCAGTGAAATGAATTCTCAGGTATCTCCGAGGAACCTCCAAAATGAGCTTATGCTTTGGAGGTGGAAATGCAGACATGGCAGGAGATCTTGATTCCATAAAATCTACTTCAGGATACCTGATTACCTTTTTAGGGGGAGCAGTTTCGTGGCAATCAAAGTTACAGAAATGTGTTGCTCTATCAACTACAGAGGCAGAGTTTATAGCAGTTACTGAAGCATGCAAAGAAATGCTCTGGATGAAGCAATTCTTACTAGAATTAGGTCAAAAGCAACACAAACACATTTTGCATTGCGATAGTCAAAGTGCGATCCATTTGAGCAAGAATCCGATTTTCCACTCGAGGTCAAAGCACATCGACGTATGATATCATTGGATACGTGATGTATTGGAGTCTAAGCAATTACAACTTGATAAAATCCATAGTGATGACAATAGCTCAGATATGATGACTAAGTCTTTACCTAAGGACAAGTACAAGTTTTTCAAAGAAGCAACTGGACTATTGGAGCTCTCCACCTAATTCGGGAGGGCGAGATTGATGAAGCATTCACTCGTTTTGTGGAGAAGAGAAACAAGAAAGAAAATATAAAATAAAAGAGAGGTAAAGAGAACTCCATGCAACTACATTATAAAGAAAGAACAAAGAAAGTGGCGGAAGGAAACAAAACAAATTAAAATTAGCAAATTACTTTAGTATAAAAGGCACCCAAGTTTCTCATTTGAAAAGTATCTCTCTCAGGAAACAAACTTGATAAATAAGAGAAAGTGAGAGAGAGGAGAAAAAACCTCTTGAGAGAAAAACCAAGAGAGTTAACCCACCTTAATTTGGTGAGATTATTATAATTGTATTCTTGTAAATTGTTGTAGTGAAATACAATAAAAACTTTTTGCCCATTTTACTTACACGAGGCTGGGAAAGAGGCTGGGAAAAGTTAGATCCTGGTAATATTATATTTATCTATTGGTTATTTATTTTTGTCACCTTTCCCAACATTCTCTGCAGTATCATTCTCCCCATCTTACTTTTATTGACAAAACTAAAATCACTAAAACACAAAATCATTCCACCTTAAAGAACGGTTTTCATGGGAAAAGAACACTCCGATCGTTCTTGCTTATGATTCTTCATGATGCTTCCACCTCTTCTCTCCAAGCCACGAAGACATATATTCTCTCCGAGCCACAGAGACATGAATTTTATGCTTCTACGTACATCTCTCAAGTTTACGGATCTAAAGTTTCTCATTATTATTTCACTTCTCCTAAAAATGGGCAAAAATTGATATTTAAATAAGAAATTTGCCATTCATACCATCATATTCATGCACTATTTGAAGAAGAATCTCAAATTGATGGTACCAAAGCATGTACAGGATGTCATTTAGTTAAATTATGAAGAATGTTTGATTTTATTTAACTCAAATTTTGTGTCGTAGTGGTGAGGAGAAAATGATAGACCATATTTGAAAAATAGAGCGAATAGAGTTACAACCTATTGGCAGCACTTTCATCAAGAATCTTATCTTATATTCAAAAAAACATTATGAATTATGTATTTCAAAGTAGTTCACAATAAAAGCCTCTGAAAGTGAAACAAAGTTTCTTCAATCATAATGCCATTTTGATGAACCTGTTGGAGACTGATAGAAGCAATCCAGTCTTATAAAAATTGTTCCTGCTACTTCCACACTAAGTCATTTACCACTTTTCTGCAACACAGTGGTTCCTACTTAGTACTACAATTTTATTAACCAGTTTTATACACATTCACAATCTTCATCGCGTCAAGGTTTAGAAAAGATATGAGGCATTTGCACATACATCTTATTATTACTAGAAGGCAGGTACCTAATGGGAAGTTCTAACTATCACCAATTTACAAAATAGCTGAGAGCTATCCAAACTCAGTGAGTGAAATTAGATAAGAAAACGGATTGAGCTACAACGAAAACAAGACTCATAACATTCACCACTTTGCTGATTTACATTTGGCAGATACTGCATTCCCTTGAAAGTAAGGTTTGAAGGTTCTTATAACTTCTTCATAGGTTGGTCTCTTGTAATCCACTGCCTGCAATCAGCTATCAACAATTAGTCTTTCAATAAAGAGTAAAGTAAATAAACTAATTTTCGAAACAAGTTTTTTATAAAACTAACCTGCTTGATAACTTCTTCTGGGTCAGCCCATTTCCACTCATCTTCACCACTAGCTAAGTTGACTTCGCTGTCATCTTTTGTTAATCTCATGAGAAACCTATCAAATGTTCATAATCAATGAATATCCACATAAAAATACTCAGGCAAAGCACCAATCAGAAATACATGCTTTGTAAACAGTACAATCATAAGTCCAATCTATGAATCTATAATATCGAAAGTAGCAAGTTTGGGACATTAGCCATCCACTTGCTAGGCATGCCATATTGTTACCTAACTTAAATCATGCGTAAGTAAACGGGAGTAATCATCCTAAATCGTGACAGACCTATTAGGTAAAGTGGATGTTACAGATGTAGCCCAGTGAATGAGGCTCCCATCTGGGTGAATTTGGGAGTGTAAATGTACTCAATCTTACCCCTGCAAGTAGAGACTCATTCCAGGAATTGAACCTATGACCTAGGTCACAAGGCAGCAACTGTATTGTTGCGCAAGGCTCACCCTCAAAAAGTGGATAATATCTCCTACCTAAATTAGAATTCACAATAACAGGCACCAAACTGGGCAACTCTAGAATACAGATTCAAACAATCACCATGCATACAAGGGCAAATATCCACAATACAAACACCAAAATTTACTACAAAAAAGATCACAAGGAAAACTCCATATTCTACAGGTTTTAAATTTTAATGTCTCTCTTCGCTCAGACTTGGGCTTATTATTTGTCTATTCTCTGCCTTTTATGTCAATCAATTAAGAACATTCCCTTTTACAGCTGTTCTGATCTGCTTTTGCCCAATTGAAACCTCTCAACTCAAACTTCCACACTTTGAATTCGGAATTTGCATTATCTATCGCATTCATTTAATTTTTCATTTTACAAGGTCAGGAGCAAGATAAAAAGTTAGCCGCTATGTAAGTTGTACACGGCTTCTACCAGCATTATGGACTTGACAGTAACTGCTTTACCAACAATAGCATTAACACATCTGGTCCTCGGATTGGTTCATTTAATTAAAATAAAGTAAGAATGGTACACATTCCAGTAAGCTCAATAAGCCTAATTTGAATCATACTATTATTGACCAATTACTTCATTTTACACTAATGACATGATGTTTGTTGCCATAACTTCCCTAGATCTGTATTCCAATTGAACAAATCGAAAGAGAAATAAAGACTGAAGATGATTATATGATACAGATATAATTAAGGAACAGAAGATCTTGAGGACTGGGAATGAATAGAAATAGAAAATTGATTACCTAACCATCCAGCAACTGTAACAATTAATTTCATAAGGTACAGTTTATTATAGACCGATTTGTTTAATTTATCATTCAACCAGTTAAAAACTTAAAATGCATTAAGGACTCTCACTGTAGGGTGCAGCAGGGAACAAAGGCCCAAGGAGAATAAGTTGCATGTCTAATCATTATCACATAAATAGGCCAAATTTTAGGGACAGAAATAAAATCTATCAGAAGCTAGCATGTTATAACTTATATGTAAAGTGTCAAGCAAGTGACTCTGCCAAGCAAATGAAATAAAATAAATTACGAACCACTTTTGTGCCTGTCCATGCCATTCACCTCCCCAGAGACGATTGACTTTAGCCTTCACAGTTGGAGGGAAATCATATGTCAACCAGCTCTGAACCTGCAAAACACAAGCTATGTCAAACGTACGAAAAGATTAACCATCCAGCTAGTTATGAGTCTACGATCAAAGATTTTCTGATATATTGTACCAAATCATAGAGATGTATAAATAATGCTTCTCTTTAATCTGAATCAGGGTATTCCAGATTCTTGTTTCATTGACATTGTTCATGTCCATTTTATTAAACAATGATAAAACTACTTTGAACTCAAATAAATTAGTGAAGGTTGTAAGAAGATACCGTGCATCAATAGAGCTTAGATTAATTTAAGCATCACATTTGCTGTTTTTACAGAAGAAACTAGACAAACTAAATCCAAAGGATAACGGATTTTGCACAAACCTCAGCAGTTATTTCAGCAGATACTATTCCAGTTTCTTCTTGAAGTTCCCTAATAGCAGCAGATTTGGGCTCTTCACCATCTTCAATTCCCCCCTGAGATTTAAAAACAAACGGAAAAAAAAAATCAATTTTAGCAGAAAAATTAACACTCTTAAACTTGCTGGAATATAATTTACATATCATAGGTATTGGGTTATTTGGATTCATGTTAAGAAAAAAATGTTACTGTTAGTACATAATGTGAGTGAGCTCACCTGAGGCATTTGCCATGCTCCCGGAACATTCAATCTAGAAACCACAAAAATCTGAAAAACCAAATTAAAATGATGGTTGATTCATAGAACAAGTTGCCAGTAAAATATTATAGAATGTAGATGCTTAACAAACCATTGAACATTAGGTAGAAGATTTTAAAGTATACACCCAATAAAATTTTTTTAAAAAAATCATAGAAGATGGTATCCACATTAGATATTGCCAATTCAAAAAGAAGGTTTTCTTAACCTCAAGATAGTAGTTAGGATTTTTTGAAAATGATACATCTAATAATTCAAAAGATTTGTATTTTTTTTTTTCAAAAAATCCTAACCACTTTGGGATTCTTGTTACCGGGTTGAGGTTAAGAAAAATTTTAAAAAAAAGGACAAGCTTTTCACTACCAAAAAAACAGAACACAACACTGGATTTGATGAGATTAATTCCAATTCTCAAAATCTAGAAAAGAAAAACACTTTGCTGAAGGCAAAAAAAACACCTCCTAAGCTTATTTAATTTTTTTTTACTTAATTATATATTTCATAAAACGGTTTTTCTATCCTATGCACCCCATGCATAGGATAAGAAAATATAAATGGTAAAATTGTATTGGAAAACTAAATAATTATTTTTAAACTCATTTAAGTGCATCAATTTCCAAAAAACATTTTATTTTTAAGGTTTGATTAACTTATGCACCAGATGCATAGGATAGAAAGACCCTTCATAAAATAGGACACTCACTATATAAAGGGAGATAAGTAGTGTCAATTTTCATAAGAAAGCTACCAGATTTGTTCTGTATATTATAAAGGGAGCATATATAGTGTCAATTTTTTATTTACAAGCTGAAACCCTTTTGTTTTTGTTATAAATGGATTTTTAAGTTACTTTCGATTTTTTCAAATAGTTAAACAATTTTTTATTTTATTTTTTTAGTTTTGTAACTTAAAATTCATATTTCAATAGAAGTATAGAATATATTCATAAAAGTAGCAGAAGAAGAATCCTATAAATCTATTCAGTCAAAATCAATAAAAAAAAATTTAGATTTTTTTTTTAAGAATTGAAAGGAAAAATTCGTTGGCAAGCCCAAAAAAATTAGAATAAGAATCCTATAAATCTATACCATAAATGATGAACCTTATGGCAAAGTCAATTACTCTCTCCGGCTTGAAATATAAGCAACAAAAAACATACCTTTCTTGGTTTAAAATATAAGCAAAACTAACAACTTTCTTAATTTTTATTGGGTTTGCTTAATCTCATGGCCGAAGATAAGAAGCTAAAAATAGTAAATAAACCTAGAAAAACTAAGTCCACTATCACTTGAATCATTAAATGTTTAGTTTTTCTATAAAAATGCACTTCTTTTACTCTCTTATCCCCAAGTTAAGAAAATCCAAGTTTATTTCATTCTCAATCCCACTTTCCAAAAACATTCATAGAAAATTGTATCTTATTTAATTTTTGTTTCATTTCCAGTGAAACTTTCCTAAAATATTTCTATTCTTTTATAAATTTGAGAAAATTAAATATAATCAACTAACTTTCTTAATAAGCGTAAAATTAGTTGATTTTACTTATAATTCGAGTTGAATGGAGTACATTTTATCTTTTAATCTAAATTAAATTTGACTATATAAATAACATTGAATAAAGATTCAATTTTTATTTATGACGTTTAAATATTAACAAGCTGCTATCACTTTAGTCTTTACAACAACATAAGTACATGAGATTGATGTTAAAAATCAAGCAAGTCAGAAAAAGAAAGAGGACCTGATCTTCGGAGTTGATGAGACAGACACCTACGTTTGGACGGTAACCTTGGGGAAGACCCTCCATCGTTTTTTGTCTTAGAAAAAGAAAGCTTCTTCTTTTTTTTTTTTTTTGTCTGTCTAAGAAAGACAGTGGTTAATTGGTGTGAGAATTTGGAGATGATTTTTGAGAGTGTAATATAACAAGATGAAAAGGAAGTGGTGATGAGTGGTGTGTTGTGGTGTGCTGTGATCTGCTAAGGATTTGGTGGTGTGTGTCTGAGAGAGAACATAAATGAATGAACGAGGGAGTGAGTGAGTGACGCATGCTGACTAAGATATAAAAGGTGGAGTCAGAGACCCGGAGGGTTGGATTTTAGTGCAGCGGTTTATTTAAGTTTTTAGTCCCCGAATTTATGTGTTTTTTTGGAATTGGTCCTTGATCTTTTTTTCGTTGTTTTAGGTTCCTAAACTTTTTCAATTTTTGGAAAAGGACCCTGTTATTGCTTAAGTAATGATATGACCAATGAAATGTCACGTTACTTGTCCGACATCGAAGAATGAAGTGCTATGTAGCCTTTTGTAACACCACATGATTTTTTTTTATTAAATTTTTTTTTCAAAATTATTAAAGGATTTTATTTTCTTTTTTTAAAAAATACAAATTTTAATTATTTTTAATAAATTTGAATTTTTTTTTAATCTTTAAAATTCACGTGGCATCATTTAGTATGTTATCTATCGATACTGCGAAGGTTATGTAGCATTTCATCGGTCATATCATTACTTAAGCAACAACAAGGTCATTTTCCAAAAATTGGAAAAGTTTAGGGACCCAAAGCAACAAAAAAAAAGATCAAGGACTAATTTCAAAAGAACACCTAAGTTTAGGGACTAAAAACTTAAATAAGCCTAGTTTAGGAACTCTCTTATCATGCGCACTCCTGCCCCACCGGTACTTTCTACCAAATCAATTTTATTATTCTCTCTCGCAAAATCATACTATCATGGTGTTCTCTCCATGTTCCTTCTCGTGAACCTTATTACATCCGGGAAAAAACTATACTTTAACGTACTTTTGAGTTATTTCCAACTATCTTAAATGTTGTTCGTGGGATTTTCGTCCGACGCCTGCCGAACTGATGATGATGGATGGGGTGTGGATAACGACAGATTATGTGGTAATCTTGTAAAGGAACTTGACCGTATTTTTGGTATTTTTCGAGTTGGAAAGCGTTCAAAGGCAGCGAGAAATAAAAAACCAACGCCAAGAACACGACGCGGCGAGTAATGTAAACGGAAAAGCGATTTAAAGTTTGCAGGAACGTAAATTGCAGGGAGTTTAAAGTTGCGGGAACGTAAAGTGAAGGAAAGTAAATTGCGATGAAAGCTAAATTGGAAAGCGTAAAGGTTGCATTAAATTTAAAAAGGGGTGGAAGGTTGAGGTTCTTTACAATGGCGTTTCTCCGTTTATCTTCTTCGGTGAGATGTGTAGGATTTTGGCCAATGTGTGTCAACCTAGCAACCGACCCCGATTACAAACTAAGGACTTCCTATTTATAGGCATAGGAATCCACTAACTATTACAAATTATTTTCGCACGTTCTGCATAACTGCAGAAGCCACGGTCTAAATAACTACCCACTACGCTATCCCCCACGATGTAACTGCCCACATCGTGGTTTGGGCTTCATGGATACCTTGTCGAGCCTTCTTATGATGTCGAAACCCCATACAGCAAGTATTCTTCTTCGGCTGAAATAAAGCAACTTAAACTCTTCTAAGTCTCTTTGTTGTCCAAAGCATTGACGTTGTTGTGCTTCTGCCTTTTGGTTCTGGGATGCCCACTGACATCAAGCTCCTTTCGACAAATAGGCCATCTATCGGAATTGACTTTCGGCCTATTGTCGGGCTCAGATGCAATTGATTGATATCGGTGACATGTACTTTGGTCAACAGGGTTTTACCACCAATCACCCAAAGAACTTGCCTCTAACAATTCTAGTAGAATGCCATCAGAGGTCTTTTTCCTTTCCCTCTTTAATGGGAAAGATACCCAAAATTCGACCCTAGCAGGGCACAAACCTTGGGTCATGCAGAATTACAAAGGTTTCATCGAAGCTTATGTATCAAATTCAATGCTTCCTCCAATTCGGAGTTCTTACATTGGTTTGATACACAAGAGATGACCCCTACATAATCCCGCATGTTTGGTCTTTCACCATTCATGAGGACAAGGAAGGTATTCGGAGCGAAGATTTCCCCACGTTCTCTTCAACTCCTAAATACCACAATCCCACATGTTTGATCTTTCATGAACTAAGGCTATGTGGGATTTGAATCTCTTTTCTTCCTTCCAAAATTCGTGAAGGTGAGCTCTGGCTTTTTCCATATTCTCTCATGGCCTTTCCAGTTTCTGAGAGGGGGAATTTATAGCCATGAAAAGCATTAAATGCTCTCATAATTACTCTTCTGTTTCCAATGTTGACATGACTGCTCTGACTTCCTCTTTTCTCACGCCATTATACCTTCGACACAGACCTCTCCTTCTGTTTCTTCCTTCTATCGACACACATACACGTCCTTCGAAGTCACTTTTAAGTCGTGAGACTTAAGTACACCTCCCTCGACATCACTAATGTTGTCGATACACTTCCTTTGTCGAAATTGACCCCTTGTGGATTGTACGTTCACCTCCTTCGAAGTCACTTTTAAACATAAATGTTTAAGTACACTTTCGTCGACGTCACTTATACATCCGACATTTTTTCCCTTTTGTCGATTTCAACTTCCAGTTAACCGAGGCCCCCCAAGTTTTGGTATTCGACGCGCCTTTTCGGAGGATGGCAAAAGTTGTATCTTTTCGAAATGTCTTTTCATCATTTGGACTTTGAAACGGTGAGTCTATCCATTCAAACTGACGCTTCCTATTGGACCATTGCGTTGGTATCAAACGTCTTTTCACTCCTTATTTAAACTTGATCACTTATCATTATCCCTTTTTCACGTTTCCTTGCTTGCCACTGCATCTTTTTCCTTCCTTGACCTAAATCCATTTTCTCTTCAAAACTTTCCTTCAAACATGGCTATTCAAGGAGTTATCGATCCTGAAATTGACTTGAATGTCAAGTACCATGAACGTTGTCTGATTATTCCCGTGACTTCCTTTATTCCTACTGATGGTGAACCCGTCAATCCATGTCCTGCTTTTCTGGGCCCATTAATGACTCCATCAGAGGCTCAAGACCTTGTCATGAGTACTCAATTTCCTCTTTCCAACCCTGACGAGATTCATCCTTTATCCACTCTCGACCCCATATATACTTGCCATTTTGACAAGGAGTATTCTACTAGGGTTTTGCGGAATGTAAAACCGTTCCCTAAGTTCATGGACTGGTTCGAAAGATTACGGCCTCACAAGAACAAATCATAGAGGAAGGCCGGTTATGAAGACCTTTTGATTCTGACAACTTCTGGTTTGCATTATGATGATGGAATTTTTGGCGCCGCATGCTACTTTTGGTGTCGCCGGACCAATTGTTTTCACTTCCGTTACGGCATGATGACTCCGACTCTGTTTGATGTGGCCGCTTTAACCAGTCTTCGTCCTGACGGAGAAATCTTGACCGTGGAGAGCAAAACCTGAAAATGTTGTCTACATAAGTGGTGGGTCTTACGCCTTTACCAATTATGTCGAGGCGCGGTGGAACAATTATAAGGATTGCCCAACAATTAGTGAAACTGAGCATGTCGAATTTCTGACAGTCTGGCTTAGTGCTTTTGTTTTCTGCACCAAATCCTGACAGATTAACAAGTCTTTGGTACCATTAGCCACGATCTTGCATGAGGAAAGACAAGTGGCTTTAAGTCAACTTCTCCTGGCGAAGTTGTATTCGACTATCTGTCACGTCTCCGACACTGTTAGAATCAATGATCAACTGGTAGCCAACGTCGGAGGCCCCACTTGGCATTTGCATATGTGGCTGAATGCCATACTGAAACGTCATTTGACCTTCACCAACAACAATGTTTGTCGATTTAGATTCAACTACGGTTGCCTGGTGTTGGAAAAACTACACTCGGTGGTTGAAACAAATAGGAACACTAGGAGAACACCTAGAAGGGGGGTTGAATAGGTGTTATAGAAACTTTGAAAGATTTTCGCAAGAAACAAATCTAAACGATTAAAACCAATGAAAATCAATCAATTAACAAATATTATATCAGAGATTAAGCGGAAACAATCAACACCAATATTCTTATTGATTACCCTAGTTATGAAAATGATTTTCCCTTTATCAATTTTGCACAATTAAGATTCAATTCAATCAATTATGAAAAATCACTTTTTCTAGGTTTTCAATCAAGAACACAATTAATAACAAGAATTGTAAAGAGTAGAGAGTTTAGAGATACGACACAGTGATTTATCCTGGTTCACTTTCATCCACTTGAAAGCTACTCCAGTCCCCTCTTCAACCAAGAGAGATTCTTCACTATGAGGAATTAGAGTTTCTCAAATTACAAGTAAATGCCTCACAAGACTTCCTTCTTGCTAGCCTACAAGAGATACCACACCTTTGCCTTGTAATCCTATTGATATCTAATCTAACCTCTTCTCTTTTGCTTGCCGATACCCCACAACAAGTCTTCCAATTGCTTGCTTCACTCACAAGACTTCCAAATGCTTGTTCTTCAACAAGGCTTCCAAGTGCTTGATGAAATGCTTCTTCAAGACTTCCAATGAACTATGCTTGATTCCACAAAATCAAGGCTTCCAATGTTGTAGAATGTTTGCCTCTTGCAATGATTACAACTCAAATGAAAAACAATAACAATCCTATGAATCTCTTTCAAAAGCTATGAAAAGATCAAGATGAGAGATTCAAGGTTCTTGATCAAAGAATGTAAAAATGAAAGCTTTGATCTTGAGAGAGTGAGAGAGAATAGTGTGGCTTTGATTCTTTGTAAAATTGTGTATCAAAATGATTCTAGTTGATTCTCATTGATAGAAATGATTAGGAAAAGGTTTATATAGAATACCCAAAAGTTAGAGCACTTAGAATGGCTTTTGAGAAGTGAAAAACGTATTTAAAAAACCATATCTGATCAAGTTACTCGAGTGAAATGAGTGTTACTCGAGTAAGCCGAAAGATGAAAACATTTTACTCGAGTGAAATATGTGTTACTCGAGTAATCAGCATAAAAATCACTAAAAACTTGTTTTCTCAAAAACTAAACCTTTTCTTTAAAACCTTTAAGCCACCTATTGATTTTAGGCAAAGTGAATACTCAAAATATGATATAATCATGCATTCAAAAGAGATTCACTACCCTCTAATAAATTCTACCCAAACTCATAAACTAAAAGACTTGTGAGGCTAAAGATAAAACAATAAAACATAAACTACCAAACTAAGTCTTCATGAGTTGGTTCTCTCTTCATAACTTGATGTTTGTTGTTGCTTGTTGAGCTTGAACTTGATCAACACATTTGTAGCTTGTTCAAAACTTTTTGGCATTTATCAAAACATTCTTCATGGATCTTACAATCTCCCCCTTTTTGAAAATGACAAACATGTTTTGAAATTATTTGAAGTTCATTGAAGTTGTTGATGCTTGAACCATTTGATCACTTGGTGAGACTCTTGCTCCCCCTCAATTAATGCTTTTGACATTTGAAATCCAATTGAGTAAGCTTGATTCTCCCCCTATCTTCAACAACTTTGCTCAACCTACATAAAAACAACAAAAACAACCTTTCTCCAAACATACCATTTAAAAAAAAATATTTCTCCCCTTTGTTTCAAAACATCATATTTCTCCCCCTTTGGCATTATCAAAAAGAAATATATACCAATTGAAATATAAGATCTAAGCCAAAATAGAGAGATTTATAACCAAAACATCATCAATAGATGGTTACCATGCTTTTATTCAACTCAATGATAACAATTATAACAAATTGTATACCAATTGTAAAGAAAATATAACAATGAAGAATAATACCAATTGTAAAACAATTGAAAGAATTTGATACCAATAGTATTTTCTCAATAGTATAAACAATATCACATTAAGAAATAATACCAATTGAGAGAACTATGAGCAATATCCAACAATATCAAATTGGATATACCAATTGTATAATATCAAATGTTACCAATTTGTAGGATTTTCTTCTTGATACCAATTGAAGAAGATCAATAATGTCAATTGTATCAAATGTGTATAGACCTTCATTTGCTTCTTCAATCATACCTACAAAACAATCATGCTTTGCTTTTTGGTATCCAAATGGTTTTGGATCCATTTTTGTTAGTGTAGGGACTCTCACCCTTTTTCATCCAAACAAAATCTCCTTTAGGTATACCATGCATTTTAATATAACACACATTTGAAGTATGTCCATGAGTACCACAATAGAAACATGTTGGTGCATTTGAAAAATTAACTTTAGAAAAATCAACAACATTTCTATGAGATTTACTCTTAGCATTAGTATAACCCAAACCAAACTTGTTTGAATTTTCTCTTTGAAAATTTAACAATGTGCGCAATCTAATATCACCATTTGAGAAACTTGCAAGCTTATTTTTCAAAATAGCATTTTCATCCTTAAGCAACTTGCAATTCTCACAATCAACCACATTATTCAATCTACTAGCACAATCACAAGAAGAACTAGCATATATAAGATCAAGAGTTTCATTTTCAAGATTAAGCTCATCAACTTGTTTTTGAAGATCTAAAATCTCTTGTTGATGTTTAAAAATGAGCTTCTTCATTTCAATGTTTTTCAAAGCTAGTTTCTTAAATTGTTTATGCATTTCTTCATAAGCATTATATAACATTTCATAATTTGAAGAAATTTCGGATTTAGTAAGACTTACATCGCTTTCGTCACTTTGCTCACTTGATTCATCATTTGAGCTTTCCTCTTCATGTACTTGAGCTATCAAGTTGAGACAAGCGGCATGTTCATCATCCGAAGAACTACTAGTTGTGCTTTTCTTGTCTTGTTCATCATCACTATTCCAAACTATGTATGCCCTTTTGTGTTTTGCATTTTTCTTCTCTTTCTCCTTCTTCTTGAGATACTTAGAGCATGAGTACTTGAGATGACCGGGCTTTCCACATTCATGGAAAACTACACCTTCTTTTGAAGTCTTGGTCTTGTAGTGTGAGGGATCCTTCTCTTTACTTTTGTCCTTGTTCAACCTTCCTTTTCTCCTTAGAATCTTATTGAACTTTCTTAGTAGAAGCTTCATCTCCTCTTCATCTATATCCGAATCGGAATCTTCATTATCAACATCATCATCATCGAAACTCTCTTCCTTTTTATATGACCTTTGAGCTTTAAGAGCAATTCCTTTTCTCTCTTTGTTCTTGTCCGATTCTTCATGTATATGCAAACGTTCAAGCTCCATTTCATATTCTTGTAGCTTTCCGAAAAGTGTTGCTAAGTCCATGGTGTCCAAGTCCTTTGATTCAACAATTGCGGTAACCTTGGGTTGCCATTCCCTACTTAGACATCTTAAAACTTTGTTAACAAGTTCACAATTCAAGAAAGTTTTACCAAGAGCAATGAGATGATTAACAATATGAGTAAAACGTTTTTGCATAAAACATATAGATTCATTAGGCAACATACGAAACAATTCATATTCATGCATCAAAGAATTTAATCTAGCACGCCTAACTTCACTAGTGCCTTCATGTGTGACTTGCAAGGTGTCCCACATTTCTTTGGCATCTTTACATTGGGAGACTCTAAAGAACTCATCATAAGATAGAGCGGAGGTGATGATATTCTTTGCTTTTAAATCATATTGAATTTTTCTTTTATCATCATCGGTCCACTTATCTTTGGGAGTAAGTGTAAGCACACCTTCTACATCTTTTGAGGGAATATAAGGACCATTTTCAATGGCTTCCCAAATGTTCACATCTATAGCTTCTATAAAGATTCTCATCCTAATTTTCCAATAAGCATAACCCTCTCCACCAAACATAGGAGGGCGATTTATTGAAGCACCTTCACCACCAAAAGGATTCGTAGAACCCATTGTAGTTTCTCAAGGATCTTAACGAAAAAGCTCTATGCTTGTGTCTTTCGACCGAGCTCTGATACCAATTGTTGGAAAAACTACACTCGGTGGTTGAAACAAATAGGAACACTAGGAGAACACCTAGAAGGGGGGTTGAATAGGTGTTATAGAAACTTTGAAAGATTTTCGCAAGAAACAAATCTAAACGATTAAAACCAATGAAAATCAATCAATTAACAAATATTATATCAGAGATTAAGCGGAAACAATCAACACCAATATTCTTATTGATTACCCTAGTTATGAAAATGATTTTCCCTTTATCAATTTTGCACAATTAAGATTCAATTCAATCAATTATGAAAAATCACTTTTTCTAGGTTTTCAATCAAGAACACAATTAATAACAAGAATTGTAAAGAGTAGAGAGTTTAGAGATACGACACAGTGATTTATCCTGGTTCACTTTCATCCACTTGAAAGCTACTCCAGTCCCCTCTTCAACCAAGAGAGATTCTTCACTATGAGGAATTAGAGTTTCTCAAATTACAAGTAAATGCCTCACAAGACTTCCTTCTTGCTAGCCTACAAGAGATACCACACCCTTGCCTTGTAATCCTATTGATATCTAATCTAACCTCTTCTCTTTTGCTTGCCGATACCCCAAAACAAGTCTTCCAATTGCTTGCTTCACTCACAAGACTTCCAAATGCTTGTTCTTCAACAAGGCTTCCAAGTGCTTGATGAAATGCTTCTTCAAGACTTCCAATGAACTATGCTTGATTCCACAAAATCAAGGCTTCCAATGTTGTAGAATGTTTGCCTCTTGCAATGATTACAACTCAAATGAAAAATAATAACAATCCTATGAATCTCTTTCAAAAGCTATGAAAAGATCAACATGAAAGATTCAAGGTTCTTGATCAAAGAATGTAAAAATGAAAGCTTTGATCTTGAGAGAGTGAGAGAGAATAGTGTGGCTTTGATTCTTTGTAAAATTGTGTATCAAAATGATTCTAGTTGATTCTCATTGATAGAAATGATTAGGAAAAGGTTTATATAGAATACCCAAAAGTTAGAGCACTTAGAATGGCTTTTGAGAAGTGAAAAACGTATTTAAAAAACCATATCTGATCAAGTTACTCGAGTGAAATGAGTGTTACTCGAGTAAGCCGAAAGCTGAAAACATTTTACTCGAGTGAAATATGTGTTACTCGAGTAATCAGCATAAAAATCACTAAAAACTTGTTTTCTCAAAAACTAAACCTTTTCTTTAAAACCTTTAATCCACCTATTGATTTTAGGCAAAGTGAATACTCAAAATATGATATAATCATGCATTCAAAAGAGATTCACTACCCTCTAATAAATTCTACCCAAACTCATAAACTAAAAGACTTGTGAGGCTAAAGATAAAACAATAAAACTTAAACTACCAAAATAAGTCTTCATGAGTTGGTTCTCTCTTCATAACTTGATGTTTGTTGTTGCTTGTTGAGCTTGAACTTGATCAACACATTTGTAGCTTGTTCAAAACTTTTTGGCATTTATCAAAACATTCTTCATGGATCTTACACCTGGTGGTGAATTATGACGTTCCTTCCCTTCCATCCACTACCAACAGTTTCCTTTACTTTATGAGGATTTTTGCCAATATCTCTATGTCATCGACTGATATAGATTTTCCCCCTTTGCTGATAGGACTCTGGGACCCGACTGGTTTCGTACTCCTTTTCCTGGTTCGTGCGTTGAAGAAAGGCAATTGAATGGTGTCATCTGGGGACATTACTTGAGCCAGAATATCCTGTTTAGTGGCTTGCCTGATTCGTCTTCTTATGAAGACAAAGAAGTCTTTTTGTACTACCCGAACTGTGTAGCAAGGCAATTTGGCCTTTGCCAAGGACTACCTGTCCCCATGCTTCCATCAGTGTCGCACGAATTCCATCATGGTCAATTGACAGATTACAAAGCTCCTTGGAAGACCATGTTGAATAGGTTCGTGTCGAAGAACCTTGCTTCCGTCAGCCGTTTTAATCTTGTCGACTTTACACCTTGTTTTCTGGATAGTCCCAATTTTGTCCGTTGGTGGGAATCTTACTTCAACACCTACCACGTGGATTATATCATTATAACACCATCGTTGAGAGGATGAGTGCAAGAACTCCATCGGACTTGGCAGCCGACAAAACTGGTACGAATACTTGTCTTCTTTTGCCTAGACTTCATTTTTCCCTTTCTATCTTCTAACTTGTCATCTTCCTTGCAGTGGCCAAACTCAATATTATTGATTATACTGTTGCGATCAAGGCCAATGCTTCGAAGAAGAAAGGTGGTGACCCTTCATCACCAAAGAAATCTAAGAAGCGGCGCCAGTCTAGTGTCATTGATGACTTTGTCGAGGCCAAAAAACAACACAAGGGACAAACGAATACATTGCCAAACAAACCTCAGACGGATCCTGAAAGAACTGATAATTCTTTGATATGTCCACTTTCAAACAAACTTCAAGCCTCTACTGCCACGTCGGCTCCTCCTGTTCGTTCTGCCTCAAATCTCATAGTCAAACCTCAACAAGGTTCTCGTCCAAAGGCCAAGGGAATCGTAATGAGGGAACCGTCTCCTCATGTTAACACTCAAAGAACGTATGATGATGCACCCTTAGTTGTCGATGTTTCTCACAACAAGCCTCGTGCTGGTGAATTCCTTCTGACCCCAGGATGCAATCCGTTTGAAGAAGAAGAGGATGAAGTCGAAGACACCAGTTTTCAATTACAACGGCGTCCCACTCGTCGTCACGTGGTCATGGATGACTTGTCTTCCAATGATCCTCCCTACACCGTGGTTTCTCCAGAATAGGCCGACAGACTTAAAACTATCGAAGCATCTATGCAAAGATGCATTGATGACACTTCTTCGTCGGCCGTAAATGAAGTTGTTGTTCAGGACTCTGATCAAGGTTTTGTTGACACCATGCATCATAGTCCTCTCGACACTCAAGTCGTGGATTCCCCAGTTGCTGTCGTGGGGCCTGAGACCACTACTGCATGTGTCCCTCCCTTTGAGGTAATTAGGAATTTACTTATTCGCCCTTTCTTTAGCATTAAAGTGATTTCACCAAACTCTCTTTTATTGTTTTTAAGGTCCCCAACAACCCAGTCCAACTCGAAGGTTTTGACGGCAGTTTACCAATCCCTTCCGCATCTACCTCTACTGTTGCTCCCTTTGTTTAAATTCCTTCTTGCAACCCTTCTTCCAAGCTATGAAAATGCTTTTGCAACAAAATTTTTCTAAGATTCTATTTTCGAAAATTATTAATACTATAATTTGAAACGAATGTCAAGTACAGTAATGTTTTCATATTTTTCAAAGTATGGAATTGATTCACACTCTGATAATTGATTGAATGTCGCAACATTGATTTTCAAGAAATTTTTACTCATAATGTGAATTCCTAGCTGATTGAATGATAGTGTAATTTACTCGTAAGTTACACCAATCATCAGTTGATAGGAATTCAATGAAAGCGACAAAAGTCAATTTGAATTTCCAAGCTAAAATAAAAGGAAAGCCATTCACTAGAATTTGAAAGGTGAATGACGTTGAAACTTTTTTTTACCATAAATCCGTTCCTTTTATTTGAATACTGACGATTATAGAGGATTCTTATTTTCTTTGTCAAAGGAATCCTCATGCTTCAGAATCAATTTCAAATGGATGTGAAATGATTTTGAAAACTTATATGAATGATTTGAACTCGTAAGTTCTTGACATGTCTTTTCAAAACAATAATTTTGTTTAAGTTTTAAATGAATAGAATTTACAAAAGTATAAAGTGTCTTTCCTTATTTTAAATAAAATGCAAACTCTTGAAAATTCTTTTATCACCAAGTACCAAACCTTTTACACAGAAGCTTGCACCTTATTGTTTCTATTATAATGTGGAAGTGGAAAATGTGAATTGAAGGTAGTGAGGTGAGTTAAAGGTAATGTGGCTACCCTAGAATCAAAGTCTAGTTTAGAACCAAACCAGAGTAATGGATGTTATCCCTTCTTCCTTCAAGTTCATATAGAACTCCAAGGAATTTGTGTTGTTATGGAACAAACTGTATTCCGGAAGTGCAAACAACTTTCAAATCATTTTAAAACCATCATTAACTCTTTCATGGAATGTAGTTTGTGAATGTTAAAGTTCTAGTCCCAACATCCATTATAAAAGTCATAGCACCAAAGTCTAGTCAGTAATAGGGAAGTCTCAACTAGGATTTAGGCGCAAGTCTTAGTTGTGTAATCTGTAAGCCTAAGGAACCAATTAGGAAACCTTAAACCTTAGGAAGATAGCAAGTGTAGTATTAGTTGAAGTCTTGCATAGTAGAGTTCTCTTAGGTTGAGTGTAAGACCCCAATAGTTTTCATTCATAGACTGGGCGATAGAAGCTAAGTTCGATCTTAGTGAGTCTTAGAGTTTCAGGCATAGGTGTTTAGGCATATAGGAAGCGAATTTTAAAATGTTTTCGAACGCTGGAATATTATATGTATGTGTTTACGATTTATAAACTTATTAGGACTATATGTCAAGTCCAAACATTTTCATGAACCTTTTCTTATGATTTTAGGTAGTTCCCCAACTTCCAAATTCTTTCCAGTCTTTTGTTTATCATTTCAAATTGATTTTTGACTAAGATTATTTTTACCTCCTACTAAAAGTAATTTTAAAAGAACACTATATTAGTTTCTATTAACTAGTTATCAAATCAAACTTTCAAAGTTAAATTGCCTTGTGTTTCCTCACATGGTAATTTAGGATTTCTATCTTTCTCTAGTATATATATATTTTTCAAAGTAACCTTTTTAGAGAAAACCTTACAAGTGATAAACTTGTAATGGAAAACAACAACTTATTTTCTATACCTATGATTGAAATGTATATAGTTATGTAACACCTTTAATTTATTTTATCAACCTCCCTTAGATTAATTTTTCAATGATAACCCCTGTGTCTATTTTTCCTAATAACCTTTATGTTTCAACTCTATTTACGTCCAAGTTACCTTTCAATCTTAACTTTCATAAGGTGTCCTTTTTATATTCGACACTTGGAATGTTTGGACATCCCAAATTCTTTCTTTTATATATATATGAACTACTCCCTACGGAAATTTAAATGTGTTTTCTATCACATGCCTTGAACATATATATTTCCAATTTCACTATGGATACATATATATAGTATTCAACCACTTAAGTTTCTCTATGAATATTTACATTTGTTTTGAAACGCCGATGCATTTCATTGTTACTTTTCGAAACCTTATTTTCATCCGTACACCAATCATAATTCCTTGTGATCCTAAGGGAGTCTTGCCAATTGCAAACCTTTCAAACCTTTTTATTTTCTCCAATGCAAAACTCCTTTTGGTGTGTATGGATTATTTTACTTATAGATGTTAAATTAATACTCTACTCTACTCTTTGCTAAAAGTCAAAGGAAATCTCTTGCATTTTAATTATATTGGATTCTAAAATGGAAAATTTTAATGTATTGCAATATCTTGATTTTGATTATATTCTAACTCATTTTACTTTATTGTGTTTGGATTTTATTTTGATTGCATGAATTTCTCTTGAATGATTGTGTGTTATGTTGAGTATAGGGCGATTGAGGTAGGCCAATAGAATTAGGAGTTTAAAGTTAGAACCTTAAGGTATTGGTGGGACTTTTGGTGAAAGTCTCAATAGAAATAAAGTAGATATAGTAAGAGGAACCTAATCGGAGTCGCATCCTAAGTGGGGGAGTGAATCCCCAAGAGTGTGTCTATCCTGAAGTAGGTTAAGACCTTTCTTTCGGTTGAGCATATAGCTCTATATCCTCTGTTCCTGGCAGTGAGTCGAATTTCGGGGACGAAATTCTTATAAGTGGGGAGAATTGTAACATCCCCAAATTTGCTAAGTGATTAGGTGCATTAGTGAGTAGGATTTCGATGAGTGTCTTAGTATTCTTAAGTGTCGATTTCGTTTAGAAACGATAGTTGGTATTCGAATTAGTATGTGTTTAAGTGCTTAGAGTGTAGTAGTTAGCTTAGAGTGGGTTTATATGAAATATAAATAGTTTAGAATAGGTTTGGGGTGAAGAGAAAGGAATATGTTAGGTTAAGATTGTGGTTTAGAAAGGTTATTTAAGGATTAAGAGCATAGAACTTTAGGAAATTAAGAATAAAAGATCCATATCTTAAAACCCAAATTCCACCGTTGGATGTTAAGATAAGTGTCTTAGGAAGCTTGTCTCAAAATTTGAGCAAGATCCGACGGTTAACTAAAAAGTTATGACACTTTGAAGTTCAAAGGAATAGTGGGTTGAACCAGTTAATCGATTAAGCCTTGAGTTAATCGATTAAGACCAAAATGATGCACACGACTTAATCGATTAAGCATGGGGTTAATCGATTAAGGCCTGAATGTTGGTTTTGGCCAAAATTACACTGGTTAATCGATTAACCACTGCTGAAACAGCCTTATAAACCCAGTTAATCGATTAACCACTGCTGAAACAGCCTTATAAACCCGTTTTTGAGCCATTTTTCACAAAGTTTCCTCTCTCTTCCCACAAAATTCTCTCTTCTCCTTCCCTAGGGCTTTTGATTTCTCAAAGCCACCACCCATAATCAACAAATTAAACCCCCAAATCAATTCCCCATTACTCCCTAAGCAATTTCCCTCTATCAATTCTCAATTTCCTCTCTTTCCCACAAAATTCCCAAATCGAACCCTACACCCCAATTAGTTCAATCTCTCTCTCAAATCTTTCTACTCATGCAAGGGAACTTGGATTGTGCTTAAGGACAAGGAATATGAGTCATAGGAGCTTGGATTAGAGTCAGTGTGGGTGCTCCCTCAATCTCTCACTTTCTCCTCTTCTCTTCAAGAGGTAAGGGGTGTACTTTGGGTTTAGTATTAGAGGAAGGGTTTATTTATAGTAATAGAGTTATAATTGGGTGTATTTATTGATTGGTTAAGTTGATGGGTAGGAGGGTAGAGTATAGTCAGGAACCCTAAGTTTTAGTGAGATGTTATTGATGTATGTTTATATTAATTGGTTCTGTGAATTGTTAGAGTAGGAAGTGAAGAACCCTAGGAAAGTGACTTAAATTACAGTCCCTGAGACATACCTGAGTATGTTGACTGATTGTTGATTGATATTGTTTGTATTATTATTATCAAAGTGTATTTAAGTAAATTGTAAATGACATTCATATAGTTATGCATTAAATAGGGCCAAGTATTTCTCAATTGAGTTTAAACCAATTAAATGACATTTTTCTAAAGAACAAAGAGGGTCTTAAATTCAATTGAGAAACAGTTAGAATATTGGATCATGCATGGTGTAAAGGTGGACGTTAGGAGTAGGGGAAAAACACACGTCGCTTTGCGATTGATGAGGACAAGAGTAAATGTTAGGAATTATTATGGAGAACTTTGATCCTGCAAAGGATACGGGTTTTCTTCCCGTATTGGGGGTTGGTTCTACGCAAACCATAATAATTCTATTTACTTTGGTTTCTTTGGGCCAGTCGAGGGTGATTTCTGCTAAAGCCCGATTTCGACAAATCAACCCAAATCGCATGAGGGACCTTCCTAAGTGGAGGTGAAGTGTTGTGCAAGCGGATATGAGGGACCTCCCTAAGTAAGGAGGTGAAGTATCCAACTATAGGTTGAGAAATGCTTACTCCTGGTCGGTTTTTCCCCAGAGTGGAGGGGGTTGTGAGGTGGTTGTGTTGTTATTGTTATTGAAAAGGGAAAGTGTATAGGTACATTGTGTGAGGAACCCTCCTTCAGGGAGAATGTGAAGCACAACGTACCCAATTGTTAAAAGTGTTAAAAGTTAAAAGTGTTAAAAGTGTATAGGTACATTGCGTGAGGAACCCCTCTTCGGGGAGAATGTGAAGCACAATGTACCCAATCGTTAAAAGTGTTAATTGTTAAAGTTAAAGTGTTAAAGTGAAAAGGGAAGTGTGAATGCATTGTTATAGGTGTTTTAATTCATTGAATCCGATCAAAGTGTTAAAGTTACAAAAATGAAATGAAATGTTTAATATCGGATTCGAGGATTAAATCACGTAAGTGTGACTTTAGCAGGGCATAACCATGTGATTGTGCATTATAGTATTATATTCTAATATTATACCCTCTATATTTATAATTATTAAACTGAATAGTGTTGTGGTGCTTTAATTGTATAATTGTTATTGTTTGTTTATGAATATGCCTCTTTATGATTTATTACTGTTTTTAAACTTTTTCTTTGATCTAGATTTCAAAGTACTCACCCTTACAATGGACATTTTAGGTACACCAAGGAGACAGGCACATATGGATGTCAAGGCCGAGAACAGTATACTCATTGTAGAGAGTATATGGGTATCAGTGACCTAACGGTCCTATTGTAGTGCAACCATTCATAGGTCGTATATTGTAATAATTAGATTTAGTAAATGTTATTTTATTGAAAATGATGTTTTATTTAAGTGTATTATATATATATATAATTATATCTTCTCATTTTGACCATTGAAAGTATTTCATGGTTTTGTATGTTTTGGAACTGAAAGTTATATTTTAATTGATTGTAAACTGCTCTGGACTGACAGATTTTATTCTATTCGGGGGAAAGTCCAATTTTTAAAGGAAACTCTGTCAAAATTTTTATAAACCCCGAATATTTTCTCTAATAAATGTTAAATAAATGTGTTTTCTTAAAGTATAAAAATGTAGGATGTTACAAGTGTTTCCTCCACTCTTCGGGAATTGATGGCCAAAGCGCGTTCCGTTGATGAAGCCGTGGATTCTCCTTCAAGAGACACTGAATCGGCTACGGATCAACTGATGGTGACTTTAAAGAACATTTGTTGTCGGCCTTTTGATCAGTTATTGGCCGATTCTACAACTACTGAACTCCTGTCCTCCACCATCAATTCACTTTTACAACACTCTGTACTAGAAGATGTTGAATCCAAGTTGACCAATCTGCAACGATTTGTGAATAATTGGGCTACTAAAAGTCCAAAAATCCTGAAAGACATCAAAGTTTATGAGGATGGCAAAACAAATCAGCATGAATTGGAGGCCAAAATTGTTGATTTGGAACGAGAGGATGTCGACTGGTCTTCCAAAGTTTATCAGAAACTTCAACAGATGAAGGAGAATGGGGTCAGAATTCAAGAATTGAAAGATGAGTCGGCCCGTCGGGAACAAGATCAACTAGAGATGAACCAATTCGTTGCAGCCGTCAAGGTCACACAACAGGAGTTGACCGACAAAGTTGTTGCTTTGGTGGCTCCTTACCAACATGTTACAGACACACTTACTGCAAATTTGCAAGGCTATAAGGTTGGACTTCGACGACGAGATGCTTTCGCCAGTGAATGGCGTTCTTTTAGCAATTTGTTTGGATGAACTTTTGTTTTATCTTTTGTATCGTTTGCTTTTTCACTTTGACTCTGTTGTATGGATTGCAATTCAATTTAACGAATGTTTACTTCTGTTATTGTCAGCTTATATTTTTTCAAATACTTGTCGTTGATTGCTTTAATCTTTTTCCCCGAATCGACTTCAACTAACTCGTACGCGTTTCCTGAAAAGGCCTTTATCACTTGAAACGGTCCTTCCCATTTTGGTGACTATTTGTCATATTCATCGGAACACTTGTCGGTTGGCAGGATTATTTTCCATACAAGTTCACCTGGTAGAAACGATTTGAATTTAACTTTGGCGTCATAATATCTAGAAATCTTCTCCTTTTGCCGCATAATATTTTCTAACACCAAAATTCTTTCGTCATGCACCTCGTTCAACTCGTCAAGCATGGAGTTCTAGTAATCATCCTCAAGCATTTCGTGCTGCCTCTGAAATCGTACCGATTCCAAGTTTATTTCGACTGGCAACATGGCCTCATGGCCATATGTTAACATATAGGGAGTCGTACCCGTGGCCTCGTTTGGAGAATTTCGGATGGCCCATAATGCTGGTGTCAACGCTTCATGCCAATTTCGTGGTTTTCCTTTGATCTGCTTCTTGATAATGTTGATGATCCACTTGTTGGCTGCTTCAGCTTGACCATTTGCTTGAGCATAATAGGGTGTCGAAGTCAATAATTTGATCCTTCTTGATGTCAATTATCCCTTCAATTTGCTTCCCAATAAAATAGAAGCTTGATCAGTAGTTATCGTTTCAGGGATCCCGAATCGACAAACGATATGATCTTCGATAAAATCGATCACTTGCTCTTGTTAAATTTTTACCAGAGGTATAGCTTCTACCCACTTGGTAAAGTAGTCGACACCCACCAAGATCCTTGTATGGCCTTTTGAGGAATGTGGAACGATTTCACCAATAACGTCTAGTGTCCATCCTTTGAAAGGCCAAGGCTTGATAATTGAGTGCAATTCACCTGCTGGGACATTCTGGATATAGCCATGTTTTTGGCATTCTTCGCATGATTTCGCAAAGTTCATGCAATCCGACACCAACGTGGGCCAAAAAACCCTTTGCCTCCGGAGGATCCACTTCATCTTCTTTCCAGCTTGGTGTGCTCCACATATTCCTTCATGTACCTCTGCCAAAGCTATAAAGGCATCTTCCTTGTCGAGGCACACTTCTAGATTACCGTCGACTGACTTGTGATACAAATCTCCTCCCAATAAGGTAAATTTGATAGCTTTCAACTTCAAACTTCGTTCGACAGTAGGGGATGGATTTTCCAAGTAGTCGGCTATGGGCTTTCTCCAATCGTCGTTTGGTGCCAGCGCATTTACCATGACTTCTCTTTCATGAGGAGGATAAAACAATTCTTCAATCCGAGTCACGTTGTCTAAAACCTTCTTTGACACACGGTATCTGGATGCAACTTGTGCCAAATGATTGGCCTTTTGATTATGACACCGGTATATGTGTTCGACAGATACATCATCAAATTGGCACATCATCTTTTGCGCCATATTGCAATATCTAGCCAATTTTGGACTTAAACATTTATACTCATTAACCAACTGTTTAATAACTAGCTGGGAATCTCCCTTAAAAGCCACGTTTTTGGCTTTTAGGAAAATTAAAATTTCAAGGCCGATTAGGATGGCCCCGTATTCTGCTTCGTTATTTGAACATTGGTATTTGAGATTAAACATAAACTCAGTAGGGATTTTGTCGGGGGACACAAGCAAGATTCCAACTCCTGCCCCTTTCTTGTGCGACGATCCATCAAAATACATCGTCCAAGGCCTTAATCTGACATAATCGACAGATAATGCCACGTCTACACATGGGTGATCTGCCAAAAAATCGACCACTGCTTGGTCTTTGACGAATTTTAATGGCGTATACTGGAGTGAAAATTCCGTTAACGCTAAAGTCCACTTGCCAATCCTGCCATGGATAATTGGCTTGGATAGCATGTATTTAATAACGTCAGACTTCGAAAAAACTAAAACATGAAAACTTTTCATATAATGTTTAAGCTTTGTACAATAAAAATAGAGTGCTAGACACAATTTCTCTATAGCACTGTCCCATGTTTCAGCATCATTTAACACTCTACTTAAATAAAATACAGCTCTTTCTACACCATTCTCATTTTCCTGGGCTAACATGCTACCTATAGTGTAATCAGAAGCTAATATATACAATTTCAATGGGAAACCTGGTTGAGGCGGCATCATAACTGGTGGTGTTGTCAAGTACCGCTTCAAATCATCAAATGTTGTTTGTTAGTCTGGTCCCCAATTGAATTCTTCATCTTGCTTTAGCCTCACGAGAGGTGAAAAGGCTCTAGTCCTTCCTGACAAATTTGATATGAATCTTTTTAAATAATCCACTTTGCTAAGGAATGACTGTACCTCTTTCTTGTTTGTTGGAGGAGATGCTTCTATGATTGCTTTGGCTTTGTTCTTATCGACTTTAATGCCATTTCTGTGGACAAGAAATCCCAAGAACTGACCGGCAGTGACTTCAAAGGTGCACTTGATGGGATTCTTCTTCAAGTTATGCTTCCTCATCCTGTCGAATGCCTTTTCCAGGCTTTCTAGATGCTCCTCTTGAGTCTTGACTTGATCACTACATCGTCAATGTATACCTCCAAAAACTTGTCAATCATATCGTGGAAAATCAGGTTCATTGCTCTCTGATATGTAGCTCCTGCGTTCTTGAGTCCAAACGGCATCATTACCCATTCAAAGGTTCCAATGGCGCCAGGGCATCTGAACACAATCTTTGAGAAGTCGCCTTCAGCAATGAAAATCTGATTATAACCTGAAAAGGCATCTAATAAACTCATTACCTCATGGCAAGACGCCGAGTCTACCAACATGTCTTCTATCGTCATAGGATATTCATCTTTTGGTGTGGCAGAATTTATATCCCTGAAGTCAACACAAAGTCACATCTTTTAATTTTTATTTACGACAGGTACTATATTCGCCATCCATTCGACATACCTTGCCGTTCTGATAAACTTTGCTTTCAACAGTCTTTCTATTTCTTCTTTAATCTTGAAGACTACATCAGGTGCAAAACGTCGAACCGCCTGTTTGATTGGTTTATGATCAGGCCGTAAAGTCAGCTTGTGTTCCACCAACTCTCTGTCGAGTCTTGGCATGTCCTCGTACTCCCATGCAAAGAAATATTTGTTTCTCTTAATGAGGTTGATGAGCTTTTACCGAAACTCCTCTTTCAACAACGAACTCACGTAAATGGGTTTCGGCTTCTCAACCGTTCCCAAATTCACTTCATCTATGGGATCTTCACTAATGAACTGTGATTCTTCATCTGTTCATCCTATCTCGAATCCCAAAGGGCTATCATCGAAAATACAATCCTGGAATGCACCTGTCTGGATGGTGCATTGCATTCTGTCGACTACGTAAGCCGACAGTCTTTCCAATTGTCGGTCAACCATTGTTACTGGTCGAAGGCCGCTACTCGATAGCCTTGTCTATCTCGACAATCAAAATCCCATAGTTTTCCATCAAACATTTATCTACTATGGGTTTCTGGAAATGATCACCATCAAGTCGTATAGGCTTCATGCTTGGGTTGTAGACTTTAAAGTCTACATGCATCTGCTGCATGTAACAAGGGCTATCATCTACAGCAATAACCTCCACTTTGTTCTCTTGATTCCATAAAATCAATTTTTTGATGAGCCGTGGAAGGAACGGCCCCCACAGCATGTATCCAATCTCTTCTTAACAGCAGATTGTAACTGGCCTTAGACGGAACCACAACGAACAAGGTGTCTTTAACTACAGACCCCACTTCAACCTTTAACATTGTAACACCGTGTGACTGAGCAATGTTGTCGGTGAAACCAACTACAACAACATTCGTTGGTATCATGTCCGCTTCTGCTTTTCCCATTCTTTTAAATACATTCCAAGGTAGGATGTTAATAGCTGCGCCTTCATCAACTAATACCATGTTCAAGGCTTCCCATCGACAATGGCCTTGATATGAAAAGGCCTCAAATGTTCCCTTTTACTCTCCTCCAAGGGTTCGAACTGTGCAATGTGACTGATGTCCATTTCCAAATGGAGCTTATCAAGTAGAAAAAAACATTCAGGAAGATCGGGTATCTCATCGCTCAAGTACGAGTCGTCCGACCCATCACTCTCGTTCCCTTCCTCCTCAACATGATCTCCTTGCATGTCGAAAGGAAACCCAACATTGTTAATCGACAGGTTGTTAATCTTCTTGCTTTGGGCATCTATCATGTCCTAATCGGTCACGATGATATCCAAACTGTCGTCAGAATCTCCTTCATGTGACTCGTTCATTTGGTTAGACCCTTCAGACTTCCTTACCCATTCCTTCTTCTGTTTGATTCCTCGTCGATTTTTGGTCGTTGTCGGCTTCATCGTTGCGACAAGACAACCTTCGTTGTTCATGGGCAGCTCGTTAATCTTGACCTCTTCAGCCTCCAATTTACGCATCCTTTGGAGCCTCCTCTTTTGAGTTCTAGTCAATCCTTCATAGATCGAGCCAGATGTCGACTCTGACGGCTGTTTCCATCCTTTCGGAATGATTCGATCATGCATCGAAGGTCTTGAAGGACGTCCTCCATAAATTCTTAGGCTTGAGAAAGGCCGACGGGCCTCTCGAGATGTCTCTAGTCGGATACGTTCTCTTTCTTGAATTCTGGCTCTTATCTTTTTTCTCAAGTCTTCTCTCCTGGACTCTTTCTCCTTTCGTGTTGCAGCATTCTCATCATAAACCGCTTGGCAGCTTGGGCAAATCTGGAGATCCACAAGTTGTTTCCTATTGCAAAAATGTCGGAACGATTCTCCAGACTCCGGAAAGATTTCGGAATCATGAGACAGTGACATTGTGTTGATAGAGAACACCCCTTGAGTCTCAACCTCGTTTACTTCTTTCTGAAACGGGTCTGTGTCGATCTTTATGTCTTTCTCAATGAACTTCAGCTTCCCTTTGTCAATTCCTTGTTGAATCAAATCCCTGAAAGCAAAGAAATCATTGGTATTATGAGTGCAATTATTATGATATTTGCAATATTTTCTTCCTTTCAGTCCATCTTTTTTCAACAGTTTATGACCTTCAGGTAACTTAATCTGTTCATCCTTTAACAACATATCAAAAACTTGTTCAGTCCTAGAAATGTCAAAAGTGTACATTTTCTTATAAAGATTCTCATTAGCAGGTTTTGATGGCTTTAAGGCGGAACACATATAAGGTTTCTCATTTCCTAATTCTATTATGTTCACCTCCGAGCCATTGTCGAATGCCTCCCCGTCGGAAGGCTGGGAATCGACATAATGGATTCGCTCTCTTTTGAGAGCTTTGAAATCCTTTCCTTTCACTTTTTCATCCCTTAGATTTTCAATGTGCCGCACACAAGCGGCTAATTGAGCCAAATCCAATAGATGTTGGGTAACTAACTTTTTCCGAATGTGATATTCTAAACCAGTTACTGCCATCTTAACTACTTCCGGTTCAGGAATTGGAGTAAAACATCTACTCCTCATTTGCCTGAAACGTGATAAGTAATCATCGATAGGCTCCCCAGCAAATCTTTTCACACTTAACAAATCTGCCAAGGCAACTCTCAATTCGCCTCTATAGAATTGCTCGTGGAAAGACCTTTCCAACTGGGTCCATGCATGCATGGAATTGGATCTTAACGTCGAGAACCATGAAAAAGCATTTTTTGTCAAAGAACTAGGAAATAGCCGCATTTTGATCTTGCCAAATTCTGTCTTGCCAGTGCTGATTGAAGATCCTCTCCTCTTTGCATGAATGCAACTTGAGCCGGATTCTGCACATATTGTGGTGCTTCGACACCAGGATGGAACACCGCTTGAGGATTTTCCGGCATCACGTTACCTGCACTGAAAGTTGGATTAGTACGAACATTATCCCATGAGGTCATAACTCTACTATCTTGCTGTGGTGACGACACTCGAGCACTGTGTCGCATGTCTTGACCGTCAGGGTAGCCTTGTACCAAGATCGGTCTTTGTAAATTTCTGTCTCCTTGCGAAGTGTTTACGGACTCATTGTGTTCGTTATCGTCGACTCCCAAGACTTGGTTTAGTCTCTTCATGTACTGAGCAATTTTTCCACAAGTCTCGTTTGTCACTAACATTGCTGGATTGATCACCGAACTTAACTGAGCCGTCAATTGGTCAACCAATTGGACATTAGCCTCTTCAATCTGTTGACGGATATGTGTGACGGGATTGATTGGCTTATATCTTGAACCGTTACTCGTGCTAGCCATATCCGTGGCAGAACGTATAAAAGTCATGTTAGTGGCCCCCGTGGTTGCATTAATGCTCCCAATAGAACTGCTTAAAGGCCATGTCAAGGTCGACCCTGGAACGAATCTAGGTGGCAACCATAAGGAGGAACTTGTCCCCCACTGGTTGAATTACTACCAAAAGTAAAACCACTTGTGATATTACCCCCATTAGGGCCATTGTTTAGCCGTTGAATTGCTGTTACAACAGCTGATTCTACGGCAGAACCACTTCCTCCGGTCATTTGAGGAGCACCTGTCGAAACAATAGCTTTACCAATTTCTGAAATGACAGTGGTCTGTTGACCACTTTGACTGGAATTAACCATTGAGGACGAAGATGGCAAAGTTATGCCACTTCTCAAACGCATACAAATGGCTACAAGTTACTCTGAACCTGTCCCACTGGGCGTGCCAATTTGTTCGTGGGATTTTCGTCCACGCCTGCCGAACTGACGATGATGGATGGGGTGTGGGTAACGACAGGTTATGTGGTAATCTTGTAAAGGAACTTGACCGTATTTTTGGTATTTTTCGAGTTTGAAAGCGTTTAAAGGCAGAGAGAAATAAAAAACCGACGCCAAGAACACGACGCGATGAGTAATGTAAACGGAAAAGCGATTTAAAGTTTGCAGGAACGTAAATTGCAGGGAATTTAAAGTTGTGGGAACGTAAAGTGCAGGAAAGTAAAATGCGATGAAAGGTAAATTGGAAAGCGTAAAGGTTGCATTGAATTTAAAAAGGGGTGGAAGGCTGAGGTTCTTTACAATGGCGTTTCTCCGTTTATCTGCTCCGGTGAGATGTGTAGGATTTTGGCCAATGTGTGTCAACCTAGAAACCGACCCCGATTACAAACTAAGGACTTCCTATTTATAGGCATAGGAATCCACTAACTATTACAAATTATTTTCGCACGTTCTGCATAACTGCAGAAGCCACTATCTAAATAGCTACCCACTACGCTATCCCCCAGAATGTAACTGCCCACGTCATGGTTTAGGCTTCATGGATACCTTGTCGAGCCTTCTTATGATGTCGAAACCCCATACGGCAAGAATTCTTCTTCGGCTGAAATAAAGCAACTTAAACTCTTCTAAGTCTCTTTGTTGTCCAAAGCATTGACGTTGTTGTACTTATGCCTTTTGGTTTTGGGATGCCCATTGACATCAAGCTCCTTTCGACAAATAGGCCATCTGTCGGAATTGACTTTCGGCCTATTGTCGGCCTCAGATGCATTCGATTGATACCGATGACATGTACTTTGGTCAACAGTGTTTTACCACCAATCACCCAAAGAACTTGCCTCCGAAAATTCTAGTAGAATGCCATCAGAGGTCTTTTTCCTTTCCCTCTTTAATGGGAAAGACACCCAAAATTCGACCCTAGCAGGGCACAAACCTTGGGTCATGCAGAATTACAAAGGTTTCATCGAATCTTATGTATCAAATTCAATGCTTCCTCCAATTCGGAGTTCTTACATTGGTTTGATACACAAGAGATGACCCCTACGTAATCCCGCATGTTTGGTCTTTCACCATTCATGAGGACAAGGAAGGTATTCGGAGCGAAGATTTCCCCACTTTCTCTAGCTTCAACTCCTGAATACCACAATCCCACATGTTTGATCTTTCATGAACTAAGGCTATGTGGGATTTGAATCTCTTTTCTTCCTTCCAAAATTCGTGAAGGTGAGCTCTGGCTTTTTCCATATTCTCTCATGGCCTTTCCAGTTTCTGAGAGGGGGAATTTATAGCCATTACTCTTCCGTTTCCATTGTTGACATGACTGCTCTGACTTCCTCTTTTCTCACGCCATTATACCTTCGACACAAACCTCTCCTTCTGTTTCTTCCTTCTGTCGACACACGTACACATCCTTCGAAGTCACTTTTAAGTCGTGAGACTTAAGTACACCTCCCTCGACATCACTTATCTTGTCGATACACTTCCTTTGTCAAAATTGACCCCTTGTCGGATTGTACGTTCACCTCCTTCGAAGTCACTTTTAAATAAATACACTTCCATCGACGTCACTTATACATCCGACATTTTTGCCCTTTTGTCGATTTCAACTTCCAGTTAACAAATGTAAATGTAAGATTTTAATTTAAGTCTTATACATATGATTAAAGATTTATTGCTACTTAAATAAATAGTTGAGGGTTTGATTCCGACTCTTACAAATATAAAAAGGTTTTCTAAAAGACTATCTCCCGAAAAAGCTCGATAATATCGAAAGGATTACTCACCTAGTTGCATAGGTGAAATACGATTTTCATACTAAAAATTACTCATTGACTTAGTTGGTCTCAAATATAAGTAAAAATACACGAGTAATTAGTCATTTTGGTCCCTGAGAGTGTGACCATCGATATTTTAGTCCCTCAGATATCATAAATACACGTTTAGTCCCTGATAGAGTATCACGTCAGTCATTTTAGTCCCTTCGACAATTGGGGGTTAAGTAACGGAGTTAATTTTTCTATCATTCATTTTGATCCCTCAAACATGCATGCATAATTCATTTTGATCCCTGAAACATGCATACATAATTCAATTTTGGTCCTTTTTAAATTGCCAATTAATTCAATTTAATCCTTGAAACATCCATACATAATTCAATTTGGTCCTTTCTAAATTGTTAATTAATTGAATTTGATCCCTCATTTTTTTAGAAAACAAACAACTCAACATTATGTGGTATAACATTAAAACCTATATGTATGTAATATTTGAGCAGCACATATTCACAAAACTAATCTTTTACTAATTTTCAAGGGATATTTGAGGCATCAAAATGAAAAAAATGAAAGACTAAATTTATAGATATTTTTGTACATAGTTATTTTTTAGATTAGTTTTGTGAACATGTGTTAGCTCAAATATTACATACATACAGGTTTTAATGTTACATCCCATAATGTTGAGTTGTTTGTTTTCTACTCCCTCTGTTTCATTTTGTTTGACCTTTTAGGTCTGAGCACATATATTAAGAAAGTGTTAATAATTGTAAGTTTTATGTGTAATTTGTCTAAAATGCCTATATTTAATCCTTATTGGAAATTGTAGTAATATTTAATTTAATTAATGTATAGTAGTTTAGATATAAGAGAAATGATAAAAGTGTAATTAGTGATGAGTGAGAGAAATGATTGAAATAAGGGTTAGAGTTGGAAAGAAAAATTTGTTTATGCATTGGAATTGTAAAAGGGCGAACAATATGAAATAAGAGAAAAAGCCTAAAAGGCAAAACAAAATGAAACGAATGGAATAAAAAAATGAGTGATTAAATTGAATTAATTGGCAATTTTAAAAAGGACCAAAGTGAATTACGTATACATTTTTCAGGGATTAAATTGAATTAATTGTCAATTTAAAAAGGACAAAAATGAATTATGTATGCATGTTTCAGGGATCAGAATGAATGACGAAAAAATTAACTCTGTTACTTAACCCAATTGACAGAGTGACTAAAATGATGGACGTGAGACATTCTCAGGGACTAAACGTGTATTTATTATCTCTGAGGGATTAAAATGACCGATGGTCACACTCTTAGGGACCAAAATGATTAATTACTCAAAAAAACACATTGTTTTTTTTTAGGAAAAAAAACACATTGTTTTTTTTTAGGAAAAAAAACACATTGTTTTTTTTTAGGAAAAAAAACACATTGTTTTTTTTTAGGAAAAAAAACACATTGTTGATACTTTTAAATAAAATAAAAATTAACTAATTTTTTATTTCTAATATAATCATTTCTAAAATATCAATATAAAATAGTTGTACTTCCTCCATCCCTAAATATAAAGCCTCTTAGGGGAATTTCACGTCCATTAAGAAAGTGAAATAATTTAGTTAATTGTATAGGAAATGTAAACTTTTGATATGTAATTTCAAAATTATCTCCATTAATATTATTGGGAATATAAAAAGTGTTAAATAAATAAGGGTGTTTGTGAAAAAAAGTAATTAATGATCATTGAAAATTGGTATAGGACTTTATAAATAGGGACAAAATAAATGCGTCAAGAGAGCTTTATATTTAGGGACAGAGTGAGTATTATTTAATTTTTGTCAATACAAGTTTCTTAAATTAATTTTTTTTATGAATTTGAGAAAATGACATGTACTCAACTAATTAAAGCACATATATTAATTACTCCCTCTGTCTCGAAATATAAGCAACAAAAAGCATACATCTCTTGGTTTAATATATAAGCAAAACTAACCAACTTTCTTAAATTTTATTTCATTCCCAATGTCACTTTCCAAAAGCATCCCTAGAAAATTGTTATCTTATTTAATTTTTCTTTCATTCCCAATGCAACTTTCTTAAAATACCTATATTCTTTTATAAATTTGAGAAAAATAAATACAATCAACTAACCTCCTTAATAAACGTAATATTAGTTAATTTTGCTTATAATTCGAGCCGGAGATAGTATTATTTATTTTATTATATTTGAGACGGAATGAGTACGTCTTTTAAGACCTAGCTAATTATTATTATTATTATTATTATTATTATTATTATTATTATCAATTTTATTTATAAATCTAAATGGGTATCATACACCTTCATACCCATTTCCCGCTCAAAAAACTCATTAATAACACTATTAATTATTATTATTGGGTAGAGTCTTGGAGAAGTTTCATAAAAGCTGAAGAGACAATGTATGTGTGATAGACTGATAGGTGTTCAATGTATGTGTGTGATAACAAAAACCTCTCTCCCTGCCTCACGACGCTGTCTCTCTCTCTCACTCTCTCTTTCTTCTCATTGCTCTCTCTCTCTCAACTCTATCTCTCTTTCTCACTCTATCACTCCGGCACTCTCTCTCATCATCTCATCACCGCACCACCGCAAATCGCGCCGCCACCACCACGTCGCCGCGAATCGCGCTGCCACCACCACCCGCTCTCCCTTGCTCTCTCATTCTCCCATCATCACACTGCCGGAAATCGCGGCGGCCACCACCATCACCCGCTCCGCTCACCCATTTCGCCCTCCCTCTCTATCTCATCAATCTCTACCATGTCTCTCTTTTCTGGATTTGGGTATTTTAAATGTTTTCCTTTTCATCCTCAAATCCCTAACCCATTTCGTTTTTTTCTTGCTTCTGTATAGGTTATGGCTTATATTGAAATTTAAGGATGGAGATTTGCCATGGTGTTGTTGGATTCATGGTGGTTCACCATCACTTACGGTAACACGACACTCTCTGTTTTTTTAATTATTCTTGGAGTTTTTGATTTGGGGGTTTCTATTGTTTTTCTAATAATGGGTTAAGTTTTTTTTCCCTTCAAATAGGTATTTTTATGAATTTAATCACTTCTTTAATTTACAAGGATAGTTATTTTTGAGTGATTCATTCTTCTAAATAGATTAATGACATATGCACTTTATTTAGTTTAGAGGCATAGATTTTTTTGCTGCAAGATGCGTCCTAATTGTAACATCCCTAATTTAATTCCAAGCTTGAATAGTGAATTAATAGGTTTAAAACGTAGGGAATGGATAGATTAATTGCTTAAATAATTTTGGGAGCAAGGTGAGTAGTAATTATAAGTACTAGGGGTTGTGTAGGAGACATTTGTAGCAATGGGCAAAATTATCTAAGCGGAATCGGAGGTTAAATCGGCGTTTTAAGTATTAGAAATCAGCTGATACGAGAAAATTTGGAATTTATTATAGGATGCTAAGAAATTAAATTCCACCATTGGATATGAAGTTTAAGGGATTAAGAAGCTTGTACAAAAATTTGGGCCCGATCCGACGGTTAACGAAGAAATTATGGCGAATCGAAGTCTGGAATCACTGGTGCACGCCCAGGCGCACCGGTGCACGCCCAGGCGCACCAGGGTGCACCAGATGCACCAGCCCAGTCAGTTTTGCGCCCAGGCGTGGCCCAACTCGCGCCCAGGCACGCGGCGGATTATTCAACACCCACCAGCGGTAGCGCGGTGCACGCGCAGGCGCACCCCACCCCGCGCCCAGGCGCGCGATCGTTCCCCCTCCGCACCAGGTCTTTAAATGCCGCACCAGCCACCCTCCTTTCTCATTTTCTCCGCACCAATCTCTCTCTACCTCCCCCAAATCATCCCAAACATCATCAAGCACCCAAATCATGCCTTCCAAGCCCTCACCCATGGAGATTCATCACCTCCCTCATGTTTTCTCCTTCCTTCCCTCACCCATGGTACTTCTCTCTCTCCTTGAAGCTCTCTCTCTCTCTTACCTAGGGCACTTTCTCTCTCCTCCAACCACCACCATACCCACCACCATGAACCACCACCCACCACCACCACTATGAGCACCCCTTCCTCTCTCTTTTCTTATTGATTTTGAGTTCCCTTTCTCTCTCCCTCTTTCCCTCTATTCGATCTCTCTCTCTCTTCCGGACCTCACCGGCGTCGTTATCGACCGTGATCGCTCCGGGCTTGGGTGGTACTCCGAGGCTTGAAGCTTTTGCCTTGATCCAGCCGCGATCGTTCTCGCTAACGGGGAGCAACACCGACGTCGTCATCGTCGCCGAGCCACAACCCAGGTTCTTTGTTTAAAATAAAGCCCGAGGTAAGAGGGTTCGCGTTACCTTTACTTGAGAAGTAAATTCTAGTATGCTATAGTGGTAGCTAAGAATAGAGTAATTAAAAATATGTTAATGAACCCTAGGGTACCCCCGTTGAGATAGATAAAATAAATAAAATTGTGACGAGAAACCACACCCTAGGGAATAGAATGTAAGTGCGTAGAATAAAGTTGGAATGAGTGAGTGTATTTAGAATACTAAAACAGTTAATATAGAATGAAAATGTAGAAGAGTATAAAATAAAACCAAAGGAATTGTTAGAGAGAACCAACGAAACGTGAGAGTAAAAGAATAAAGAATAATTGTGTCAGGCAAGGAGAGCTATTAAACTAAAAATAAGGAAGAGGAGGAATTTAAAATGCGTATACGATAAGTAGGGGCGGAGTGGGCATAATTAGGAGTTGTTGGAAAAATTAGAGAAATAGGAACGAGGCAATAAACCAAATTCAATTATAAAAAGGACATAGGTAAAAGAAATTAGGGAAAAGATAATAAATCGAAATGAGAGGACGTCATGATGAAAGTTAGCTTAGAACGGTGTAATAAAATAGGAAAAACCAAGTGGAATTAATAGGGTAATTAAATAAAAATGAAATTAATGAAATAGGGATAATAAGTTAAGTAGTAATGTGAGTCAACAAAGTAGTTAAATAAACTGGAGTCAATGAAATAGAAATAATTAGTTAAGTAAGAGTGAGAGATAAATGAAATAAAGAAATAACTAAGAATTAGAAACGAGGGCAAGAATATAATATACTTGACCAAGTTAAACAGAGTTGAGTAAAAGTAAGGATAATTAGTATCATGGAAGAGAATAAATTAGAAAACGTAGGAAAATGTGCTAAGTCATAAACGAAAATAAAGATTAAAAGATTTTGACGAGCATAAAAGAATTACTTAAATTATAAGAAGAAGGAAAGGAAGAAAAGAAGAAAAAGGAAAAGAAAGAAGGATATTGAAACAGTGAAAAGTAAACAATGTGATGTTAAGTCCCCAAGTAAAGGAATGAGAGAAAAGAGAATAATACAGTAAACCAGAAAAAGAGGCTAAGAAAAAGAGAAAGAGAAAGAAAGGTAAAAGATAAAAATCCAATGCGGGCCTGAGAAGGCGTATCGGTATCGATGCGAGCCTGTGAGGGCGTGTCGATTAAAAAGGAAAAAGGAAAATCCGATGCGGGCCTGAGAAGGCGTATCGGCATCGATGCGAGCCTGTGAGGGCGTGTCGATTAAAAAGGAAAAAGGGAAGTCCAATGCGGGCCTGAGAAGGCGTATCGGCATCGATGCGAGCCTATGAAGGCGTGTCGATTAGAAAGGGAAAATGGAAGTCCGATGCGGGCCTGAGAAGGCGTATCGGCATCGATGCGAGCCTACCAAGGCGTGTCGATTAGAAAAAATAAGAATGGAAAATGGATAAAGGATATGGTGTGTATGCAGATCACTGATTTGTGGTTGCATACACTGTGCGTAGATCTCTGGTTTGAGGTTACGCTTAATGGAAAAAGGAATAAAGGAAAATGGAAAAGATAAAGGGTAATGGATAATGGTAACGGAATTAAAAATGGAAAGGAAATGGGATTAGTGAAAAGGTTAAGGGAAAATGGAGATGATATCGAAAGAAAATAATGTGAGAAATAGAGATGAAGAAAAAGGGATTTAAATGTAGGATGTATATGGTTAATGAATAGTAATAATAGTTTAGGCTTAGTTATTTACTATGTCTTCTTGTAGAATTTATCTTTTTAAGTTCTGTGTAATGCTACCCTTCTTGCTATACTTTTGCAGGTACTGAAGTGGAGCTTACATGGGACATGGCCGAGCAGGATTTTCACTCCACTACGTGGAGTGAATATATATATATATATATATATATATATATATATATATATATATTATTTTGAGTGGATAACTATTTTGTAATTTAAAATATGTAATAGTTGTCCGCCCTGAACTTGCACTACTTGGGCACTAGGATCTGATCAGAATATTTTATCTATTGTGCGTTATGTTTTAAATATTGCTGGACTGACAGGTTTTTAAGAAGAAATTTTGGGAAAGTCCGAAAAGCAGAGGAAACTCTGCCGGATTTTTCTAAGAATTTTTATAAATAATTAAATTAAAAAGAAATTTTTAAACTCTGATTTTATTTTAAAACCTAAAAACTAACTATTAAAAGTGAGGGTGTTACACTAATGCTTGCAAATGATGATACTGTTTTGTCAAACTTGATTGTTAGCTTTGAATATGAAGGATTCAAGCATGTGAGCTAGATTTTAATTTTATTTGTTGCAGTCGGAGCATATTTTGTTGTCGGATAAACACAAGATAGATAAAGAACAAAATATTCAGCTGAAAAAACAAGTTGCTCAATTGCTGCAGTTAGAGAAAGATTAGAAATTGCAGATACAACAGCAGGATTCAATGATTCAAAGTTTGAAGGTTGGTCCTATTTTATGGTTGTTTTCATATAATATTCATTAGGAACTTTTTGTGTGGTTTTTAGTGTTTTGATAACTGCAGTGTTTGATAGAAAGTTAAAATAGTCTAACACTAATCCTAAAAGGTATTTTTTATAAACAAACTGGTTATATATAAGCAAGTACTAGGGGTACCTGAAACCATTATAATGGGGCTTACATATTAGAGATATAAAAAATATAGGAAATTATGCTTAAGATATGAGGCTTTTGGAATTTTAGTTCACCTAGATCCCAGCAGTTATTTGCATTGCCTTTGGTCTTTATTTATGTCTAGCGGCTCTTGATCTTTTCAAACTTCCTTTTACTAACAAGTTAGAAAATGCAGGTTAGCAAATGGTTAAAAAGGCAAGATACACTTATGCTCTAAAAGGCATGTCAAGGCTTGAACACTCATATTTTCTTTTTATATTTGATGATCTTCCTTGGACCAATATCATATCACAAAGTCCATTTTTAGGATTAAATTGCATTGAATATGGTATTGAAGATTCATTAGCTTTTATGGAACAGGATTTGTTTGAAATTTTTTGGAGTGATTCTGAATTCTATGTTTTTCTTGTGGTTTTTTGCAGCTCCGAGTCTTTTTGACACCAAAGAGTTAAGGACATTACAGACCTGGAGAGGTATCTCTTTTTTGTTCTCAATGATGTTATTGAAATGTTAAAGCTTGAAATTTATAGGCTCCAAAACTGTTATGGTCATTTGATATATGATAACAGGTCTTATTTGGAACGTATTCTCACACCACATCAGCTAGAGCATTTGGTCAGTTTGCTATTGGAGTTGGCAACACTGATGCTGCTTTTATATTAGGGACAGAGAAGATCTTACTCAAGGCATGTGAAAACATTCCATCATATCATTACACACAGAAACACTTGAGGACTTAGTCCCCTATAAACTTCGATAAAATTGATCTCTTAATTCTTATTCATTGCTGCAAATATTTTGTTAATGATCATTAGCTTAGCTGCTAAATAATATGTAGTAGAATTTTATGAGGCAAATGTTAATTAGAACTATTCAAACTCCAACTAATTAATCATAATTTTAATTTTACAAAGATATAATCGGTTAATGAATAGCGTGAATAGACACTTAGTCACTTAGAAATTCAAAAAACTCACAATTATTATGAAATCAACATTTAATTGCATTGGCTACCATACCCTTCGAGGTGCCATTAGCAGTTTCAGTGAGGAAATCTTATGGCATCGTTATTTCATTACTCGCTACCTCAATTTCTTTGAGTATATATCCCCCACATACAAGATGAAGGTTAATACTTTTCTTCTAAAAATAAAGAGCATAACTATCATTTTGGTTTTGCATTTTAGTATTTGTTCTCATGAGTCACTATCAAATTTCCTGAATGCATGTTTAAACCTCAGGTGCCTCCAACATTGAGATTTCTACTGGATGCCTCCAACATGCATTTCCTCTAGCATGTTTTTCTATTTGAATGAAATGTGATTACTGATTAATTTAAATTTTAAATGATGCGTGACATGAGAGAATTATATGACATTATTTTCTTTGGGGTGTTTCCAATCATTATTTGCAATTTTAGATCGTTGGTGAAATATCTATGTCTGGTGCAACATACAAAGCCATGGAGTTTGTTGGGACCACTATTAAAAGTTTATCTGTGAACTCTTAAACTTTTCTGTTTTATTTCCCTATGCTAATGTTATCACAAGCTTAAGATTTCTGAAGTGTTGTGTTTTAGATGGAAGAGAGGATGACAATGTGCAACATGGTCATAGAAGCTGGAGGAAAAAATGGTATTGTTGCTGCTGATAGGACCACTTACAAATACCTTGAGGTTGTTGGAATTAATAATCAATATTCAAGTATTCAATACCCTTGATGTTTGTCTATGTGCTTAATTTTTGCATGCAAATGCTAAATTGTCAATTAAAATATGTTCTAATAATGTAATGCTTGAAATTGAATTTTGCTTATTTTGCTTTCACTAGATAGAGCTTCCACATTCTACTTTTGCTCCTTTTCACTATCATGTCAATCTTGTTGTCTCAAAAATTGCTCCTGCGCTGATTGCTGAAAATTCCATTATGCTCAAGCCTCCAACTCATGTAACTAAATCTTTCATATTGAAACTCTTCAAAGGCACCATAAGTCATATCCTTACTCTCAAAGTAACCAATAGCTCATGTCACAGAAGTGCTAACATATATGTCCAGGGGTTAAAAGAAACAACAACAATTATGTTATTAAAACTTTAGCCAGTGTACTCCAAAATACTAATTTCAGAATATTTAAATGCTTCCCTTCTTTTCTGTTTTGTCCATTCTAAGTGGTTGTGTAATGATGCATTCCAGGGAGCAGTTTTTGTACTGCACATGGTTCATTGCTTTCACTTAGCTGGTTGTCTAAAAAAGGCCTAATCAGTTGTGTTGCTGGCAAAGGTTATGAGAATTATTAGACTACCTTGAATAATAGTCAAAGTCCTTGGATTGCACTTCTTTGCAAATTTCTTCTTCTTCTTCTTCTTTTCTCTTAGAAATAGACATTTTTAATTTATCGGGATTTTTTTAGATTGCTTCGATTGCAATTGTTTGCTTATCATTGATTTTTCAAATTTATTTAGTTGGATAAATTCATTGTGTTTAAATTTTTTTAATTATGTTTATAAATCATTTTTATCATGAAACCTTTAATAATTTCACGTTTAAATTAGGGGCTTCGCGTAATGGCCCCGTGCATCGCATGAGCTTGCTTACTAGTTACTCCCTCTGGTCCTATATATAGGGCATACTTAACCGTATTCCCCGGACCAAGGAAAATAGTTAGTTTTGTGAATTTTATGAGAATATATTGTAACATTACAATTTTACCCCCTCCACTTTACTTGGAAAGTTCATATTCATTAATGAAATAACAAAAAAAATAGTTAGTTGTAACACCTAGGATTTATACCCTTAATTCCCCCTTATAATAAAATACGGACTTGAAAATTTCTTTTTATTATATTAAAATCAACCGTCAAACGGACGGAGTTTCGTTTGTTTATCGGACTTTTCCAAAATGTCCACCTGATTAACACATTCAATTACATAACAGCAGTAGCCAGCAGGGCTTCAAGTTACATATATAAATCATAACAAGGCCCAACGGGCTCCAAATATACCATAGTTCATTAATTAATCAGAGTAGTAGCGGAGAATACTAAGTTTGAGTATTAAGACCAAAAGTTATAACTTTAGCAAAACAAAACATCCTAAGCCTCACTTAAAATATTTATAACAAACTTTACAAAAAAATAATGTAAGAGGCTTAGGTTCATGTTATACACTAAACCCGTAACACCCTACTCTCCCTGTAAGGGAAAGTACTCCTGCTCGGCCGGGGGCTGTGCCAGCTCAATCTCCGTACCTGAAAATGTAAGGGAGTGAGCATTGCACAGGAAATAGAAAGCAGTTTCTAACTAGACATAACAACCCACTAGGTCAAACACATTTAGCAAATAAGCATATATTCACATATTGCACACCACACTCATTTCATTATTTCCATACTCATTATTTATTTCACATTCCCATTTTCATTATTCATTTCAACATCCATTTTCATTATTCATTTCAACATCCATTTCCATTATTAATTTATTCATTCCACATACTCATTTCATTTCAATACAGCACCTCAAATCAGAGGCCATTATACTTTTCCATATTTAAATTATGTGTCCCTCAGGTTAGAGGTCAACACTCAATTCTTTATTTCATCCGGTGTCCCTCAGGTCAGAGGTCAACACTCAATAACTTTCTTTTCATCTTGTGTCCCTCAAGTCAGAGGTCAACACCCATTTCATTCTGTGTCCCTCAGGTCAGAGGTCAACACTTTAACCTTTTATTCATTTCGTGTCCCTCAGGTCAGAGGTCAACACTCATTAACATTTTATTCAGTTTGTGTCCCTTAGGTCAGAGGTCAACACTGTATCGTACTTCACCTCCACGCCGGAAGGTACCTCATACATTTGGCCTATGGGTACTTCACCTCCACACTGGAAGATACCTCATACCATTGTACTTCACCTCCACACCGGAAGGTACCTTATACAATTTGGCCGGTGGGTACTTCACCTCCACACCGGAAGGTACCTCATACAACCACCTAGATTACACTTAAACATCATTCTTATTATTTGGGGCCTCAATTCAGAGGCCAAGAATTATTCGCTTTCTTGCTCAATCAATCATAACACCTTTATTCATTTCCTTTCTCAACTATCTCAATCATACCAATTGGTATTCTATTTTATAGCCCAACATTTAGGTTGCCCTTCATTTTAATTCACATAAATCACCTTTTACTTTTGTTTATGTATAATCATTTTACTTCCTTTTCCTATATTCAAACTTCAGTTCATAAGCTACGACCTTTGTTTACAATTGTTAATACTTAACATTTATTCTCATTTAGCATTTAGATACAACTACGCACATTCATCACATATAATCGTTTCCATTCCATTTTTTCCCATGTCAATTTACTCCATAATACCTACATTTATTTTGCAACATCAATCAATTATCATTTTATACAAAACTTGACAATTAAAATCCATAGTCATAGAAATCATTCATATCATCTTCACTATCATATTACCCCAAAATCTTCTTGTACTTCATTATAATCATTAACAAAATTTCATTTATCAAATCATTCATTCTCATATCATTGGGTTTCCTTTTTCCTAGCCTTAACGTCCAATCATCATACATATTTAATTAATTAGAATTTTATATTCCATAACCTAGGTTTTTATAATCTAATTTTCTCCCCTAACACATAACCCTAGCAAGCATTATATACTAACTAGAACCAACTCCCTAGAACAAGACAATGCCCACAATATCCACCCCCTTACCTCAAATACTTAAGGATAAGGAGATTCCAAGTGCCCTATGCTTGAGTTTGCCCACCAAGGAGATACCAAACCACAAGATTAGGATGGAACCTAAAATAGAGAGCCATAAAAGAGAGGAATTATCATTATACCATGATTCAAATCAAAACTCCAAAAAGAGGGTAGCCTCCAATGCCTAAGTATTGAAACCCACCATTTATGGTAGAGAGAGAAAGGAAAAACGAATTTTGAGAGGGGAAGAGGAGAACCCACACTTAGATACTTACTTGGATATGGGAATAACAAGTCTTGATGATGGAATGAATGCCACTCACTTGATTCTTGATCAATTTGGAGTGAGAAAAGCTTGAGCCCTAGAGGAGAGAGAGAGAACACGAATTTTAGATAGGGAAGGAAGAAATCAAAACTTAAACAGTTACCTTGAGATGAGAAAGAAGAAATTACAATGATAGAGATGCAAAGATCACTTGTTCTTGGTTGATTTTGAGGAAAGAAAATGGAACCCCTATGAGGAAGAGGAGGGGACTCGTGAGTTGAGAGAGGGGAGGAAAAAGATGAGGGTGAGAGAGAGATTATGAGAGTAAGAGTGAGTTTATTTTATTGGATTGGGAAGGAAAATGAGTGGACCATAATTAAAGCCCAAAATAAAGATTCCCTTTGTGTGGAGGGGAGTGCATCACGTGCACTCCCTTTCTCTTTTTTTTTTTTGTACAGACCCTAAAATAATCGATTACCTTGACCTGGTAATCGATTATTCCTTCAATGCAACATTTTTAGGACTTTCAACCTGAGGCCTTGTAATCGATTAAAGCCCTGAAAGTAATCGATTATAGCTCAGAATAATCGATTACTTCATATGAGGTAATCGATTAGAATTGCTGCAACTTTTGTTGTTTTCATCAGGGGCCTTGTAATCGATTACCGACCATCCAAGTAATCGATTATTTTAGTGAAAAGTTATAATTTGATGATTTTCTAACTCCAATTCATTCCCTTAGGCTCATTACTACTTTAGTTTTAGTTTGATACTCAAAACCTTCCTCAAATCTTGGAAATTCCTCCTAAATAATTGGCATAATTTCCTATTATGCCGAAATAAAAATTTGGGATGTTACAATTCTCCCCCGCTTATTGGAATTTCGTCCCCGAAATTCTGTTAAGTTTAGTAAATGGAGAACCATCCCATTATTAGAGTTCATGATGTCTGACTTTACCTCCCTTCATTCTCTTCCGCCAACTTCTCGATTCACCCTGAACTAACCGGAATTTAACTTAGATTAAGAATTACTCCCCCACTTAGCACCGACATACCCGAAAAAGATACGGAACTGATTTGGATTCAATTCTGATAGTATTACAATTAACTCTGAGGCAGGAGTTGTAAGAACTAGATATAGAAACTCGAAATGCGTAGCAGTCCGACATAATTCTAGAATCTTTTCTTGAAGAGATGCCCTGGAATCATGGCATACGAAGGTTCGTGTAAAGTATATCGCCTTAAAGTTTGTCTCTCATAAGGATTGACTAGCACCGATAAGATTTAAAGCTTTCAAAAACCACGGGCATTCATGAACAAGAAACACCCCAAAGGTTAAGAGTTTCCCTCAATGCTTAGTTGATTAGAGCCGACACCACTCCTACTAAATGCTCAACAATCAACTTCTTCCATGAATCGATTAAAAAGAGTAGGAAGGAAGAAATCCACATTAGTTCCAAAATTTACCCAACTACCAAAGGTGAAGGGTACGACAACTTGCCGTTGGCTGGGTCAATTATCAAGATTGTTTGGTCTTAACGCAGGGATTTACAAATTTGGCAAATTCGGCTAGTCTTACGAATGGTTATCTACTTTCACCTTAAAGGTTACAATGATAGCATTTATTGATAGATGCAAGAATTGAGGTGATCAATCCCATCCTCACGTCTACCAACAACACATCACTGTCGGGTTCTGTCAATAATGTCATCATTTAACAAATGCAAGGATTAGAGTGATCAGTTCTAACCTTACATTACATCAAATAACAACATCATAACATAGTATTGGCCACTTGACACTAGAAATCTTAGGCATAAGAATTTTCTTATAAGATCTTTCACAAGCTCTCTACAAGAACAAGATTTGAATTTGGAAGGGCAAATATCCAATATGTTTTAAACACTTCCATCCTAAGTCATCACTAACTCACTATTTAGCTAACAGAAGGGCAAACTAATTCCACAACAATCAAATTTAAAAGCACTCCGTATGAGCTTGCCGAACGGTAATTACCTGCAACCGCATCAGCTGGGTCCACCTCGCCACCCTCTACGGTGAATAATTTCCCTTTCTGCAATGATGGACCTCCACGGGCCTTCTGTGCCTTAGCAGCATTAATTTCTTTCTTCATGGTGTTCTTAGGACAATTTGAAGCAAAATGTCCGGGTTGTCCACAGTGAAAGCATAACCCCTCCTTTCGACCCAATGTCCAGCACACTCCCCTATGCATCCTGCCACAGTGCTGACAAGTTGGTATTGGACCATAAGCATTCATTGTTGGTCCGGATTCCCTAGGAAACGTGACCCCGGAAGGAGAGTATGGAACCGACTTCTGAATCGGTCCCTTGTCCTTATTTTGACCTCTGATTCTCTGGTTTGCCCGAGATCTCTCATCAGCTAGCTTTCGTTTGAGACCCTTCTCATATGTGCTTGCCATGTTGACCAAGCAAGCAAAGTTGTCAATGTTGTGATACTCACACGAGAGGCGGAGATCACTCCTAAGCCCAGCTTCAAACTTAACACACTTGCCACGATCACTTGCATACCGAAAATCAGAAAAACGGATGAGATCTTCAAACCGAGCTGCATAGTCCCCAACCGACATAGAACCTTGAGTCAATTGGAGAAAAGCAATCTCCTTCTCCCTCCTAACTTCTTCAGGGAAATACTTCCCCAGGAATAGATCCTTGAACATCTCCCAAGGAACTATAGGATTAGCTGCCACCAATCCTCTCCTCTGCTGATCCCACCAATGTTCTGCCTCATTAGTCAGCATGAATTCAGCTAATCGAACATACTGCTCCATTGGTGGTTGAAGAGAACGTAGAATCTTCTCTATCTCCTGTATCCACCTCTGTGCTCCATCAGGGTCATTTCCACCTTCAAAGCGAGGCGGATCATTCTTTCGAAAACGAGACATCCAGTCAACCTCAACTGGAGCTGGTTGCAGAGCTGCTGCTGCTGCTGTAGCTGTTGCCGCTGCGGCAGTTGCCATCTGTTCCCCCTGCTGCTGCAGCATCTGAGATAGATGCTCCAGAATAGCAGCAAGTCCATTGTTACCAGCCCTTCTTCCAGCCATACTGCTTAGCCAGATAGAACAGACCAGTAAGACTCAATCACTAAGTAGATACATAGTACTATAATTATCCTATTATAATCCTAAACTATTACTATGAGCATCAATTACTCGCTAGGTGAGTAATCATTTGGAGTTTGTATAACTCCATGGCCGCGGAGAAACTGCTCTGATACCATAAATGTAACACCTAGGATTTATACCCTTAATTCCCCCTTATAATAAAATACGGACTTGAAAATTTCTTTTTATTATATTAAAATCAACCGTCAAACGGACGGAGTTTCGTTTGTTTATCGGACTTTTCCAAAATGTCCACCTGATTAACACATTCAATTACATAACAGCAGTAGCCAACAGGGCTTCAGGTTACATATATAAATCATAACAAGGCCCAACGGGCTCCAAATATACCATAGTTCATTAATTAATCAGAGTAGTAGCGGAGAATACTGAGTTTGAGTATTAAGACCAAAAGTTATAACTTTAGCAAAACAAAACATCCTAAGCCTCACTTAAAATATTTATAACAAACTTTACAAAAAAATAATGTAAGAGGCTTAGGTTCATGTTATACACTAAACCCGTAACACCCTACTCTCCCTGTAAGGGAAAGTACTCCTGCTCGGTCGGGGGCTTTGCCAGCTCAATCTCCGTACCTGAAAATGTAAGGGAGTGAGCATTGCACAGGAAATAGAAAGCAGTTTCTAACTAGACATAACAACCCACTAGGTCAAACACATTTAGCAAATAAGCATATATTCACATATTGCACACCACACTCATTTCATTATTTCCATACTCATTATTTATTTCACATTCCCATTTTCATTATTTATTTCAACATCCATTTTCATTATTCATTTCAACATCCATTTCCATTATTAATTTATTCATTCCACATACTCATTTCATTTCAATACATCACCTCAAATCAGAGGCCATTATACTTTTCCATATTAAATTATGTGTCCCTCAGGTCAGAGGTCAACACTCAATAACTTTCTTTTCATCTTGTGTCCCTCAGGTCAGAGGTCAACACCCATTTCATTCTGTGTCCCTCAGGTCAGAGGTCAACACTTTAACCTTTTATTCATTTCGTGTCCCTCAGGTCAGAGGTCAACACTCATTAACATTTTATTCAGTTTGTGTCCCTCAGGTCAGAGGTCAACACTGTATCGTACTTCACCTCCACGCCGGAAGGTACCTCATACATTTGGCCTATGGGCACTTCACCTCCACACTGGAAGATACCTCATACCATTGTACTTCACCTCCACACCGGAAGGTACCTCATACAATTTGGCCGGTGGGCACTTCACCTCCTCACCGGAAGGTACCTCATACAACCACCTAGATTACACTTAAACATCATTCTTATTATTTGGCGCCTCAATTCAGAGGCCAAGAATTATTTGCTTTCTTGCTCAATCAATCATAACACCTTTATTCATTTCCTTTCTCAACTATCTCAATCATACCAATTGGTATTCTATTTTATAGCCCAACATTTAGGTTGCCCTTCATTTTAATTCACATAAATCACCTTTTACTTTTGTTTATGTATAATCATTTTACTTCCTTTTCCTATATTCACACTTCGGTTCATAAGCTACGACCTTTGTTTACAATTGTTAATACTTAACATTTATTCTCATTTAGCATTTAGATACAACTACGCACATTCATCACATATAATCGTTTCCATTCCATTTTTTTCCCATGTCAATTTACTCCATAATACCTACATATATTTGCAACATCAATCAATTATCATTTTATACAAAACTTGACAATTAAAATCCATAGTCATAGAAATCATTCATATCATCTTCACTATCATATTACCCCAAAATCTTCTTGTACTTCATTATAATCATTAACAAAATTTCATTTATCAAATCATTCATTCTCATATCATTGGGTTTCCTTTTTCCTAGCCTTAACGTCCAATCATCATACATATTTAATTAATTAGAATTTTATATTCAATAACCTAGGTTTTTATAATCTAATTTTCTCCCCTAACACATAACCCTAGCAAGCATTATATACTAACTAGAACCAACTCCCTAGAACAAGGCAATGCCCACAATATCCACCCCCTTACCTCAAATACTTAAGGATAAGGAGATTCCAAGTGCCCTATGCTTGAGTTTTCCCACCAAGGAGATACCAAACCACAAGATTAGGATGGAACCTAAAATAGAGAGCCATAAAAGAGAGGAATTATCATTATACCATGATTCAAATCAAAACTCCAAGAAGAGGGTAGCCTCCAATGCCTAAGTATTGAAACCCACCATTTATGGTAGAGAGAGAAAGGAAAAACGAATTTTGAGAGGGGAAGAGGAGAACCCACACTTAGATACTTACTTGGAGATGGGAATAACAAGTCTTGATGATGGAATGAATGCCACTCACTTGATTCTTGATCAATTTGGAGTGAGAAAAGCTTGAGCCCTAGAGGAGAGAGAGAGAACACGAATTTTAGAGAGGGAAGGAAGAAATCAAAACTTAAACACTTACCTTGAGACGAGAAAGAAGAAATTACAATGATAGAGATGCAAAGATCACTTGTTCTTGGTTGATTTTGAGGAAAGAAAATGGAACCCCTATGAGGAAGAGGAGGGGACTCGTGAGTTGAGAGAGGGGAGGAAAAAGATGAGGGTGAGAGAGAGATTATGAGAGTAAGAGTGAGTTTATTTTATTGGATTGGGAAGGAAAATGAGTGGACCATAATTAAAGCCCAAAATAAAGATTCCCTTTGTGTGGAGGGGAGTGCATCACGTGCACTCCCTTTCTCTCTTTTTTTTGTACAGACCCTAAAATAATCGATTACCTTGACCTGGTAATCGATTATTCCTTCAATGCAACATTTTTAGGACTTTCAACCTGAGGCCTTGTAATCGATTAAAGCCCTGAAAGTAATCGATTATAGCTCAGAATAATCGATTACTTCATATGAGGTAATCGATTAGAATTGCTGCAACTTTTGTTGTTTTCATCAGGGGCCTTGTAATCGATTACCGACCATCCAAGTAATCGATTATTTTAGTGAAAAGTTATAATTTGATGATTTTCTAACTCCAATTCATTCCCTTAGGCTCATTACTACTTTAGGTTTAGTTTGATACTCAAAACCTTCTTCAAATCTTGGAAACTTCTCCTAAATAATTGGCATAATTTCCTATTATGCCGAAATAAAAATTTGGGATGTTACATTAGTCAAAACATTTAATAAGGGCAAAAAAGAGAAAAAACAATTAATGATGCATAGAAAATATAAAATGACTTATATATAAGACCAAAGATTTATTCTAAAAGATGCCATATATATAGGACTAGAGGGAATATTATAATAGTACATTAATATAAAAAAAGTCCACGACGATAAGATGAGGTGCAGCGCATATGATAAAAAGAAAATAGAGAAGGAGTGCGCATTATAGCAAAATGTGCGCCGATAGGGACGGAGTCAATGGGATGAACACGCGGAGAGAGCACTAACCAACAAAACAAGCAAATAAAAAAGCAGTGGGAACCACCACTGCTGGCGTTGACTTTCAGTACTTACTCAGTTTATGTATAATTGGATGGGACGGTACCATCATTTCTTCTTTTGCCTAAATTTATTTATTTTCTATTTCTTACAAGAAAACAATATAAAAGGAAAAGAAAAATGAATTAAGTGATTAACTGAAAAGTGTACAAGTGGAAGCGAAGCTAGCACCTATGGGAAGAAATGTGTGTTTAGACAATTTGTGATCCGGACGGATGGTCTAGTTTCATGGGTAGAAAAGGGATAGATCTATTTATAATACTCTCCCCGGTTCTAAATATAAGTCCATTTGAGGACTTTCCTTTTGGTTCTTAATATAAGTTTTATTTCCAATTTTTAATAACATTAATTACTTATTTTTCACAAACATCCTTGTTTACTCAACGCTTTTTAGATTTCCAATAGTAATTATAGGGGTACTTTTGAAAAAATATTCCAAATATTTACATTTCCAATACCACTAACCATATTAACTAAATTTCTTAAAGGATGTGAAAATTGATCAAAAAGACTTATATTTAGGACCGGAGGGCGATCTGGATTCTCTGCAGTCACGTAAAGTTACTGCATGAAATCCTAGCCATAGATTCTCTTCATGTTGTGATGAAATTAAAATAAAAAATAAAAGTCAAAAAATTTGGACATTGGATGTGTGACTACAGTGGCTGCACACATGTATTGACTGCAGAGAATCCTGGTCCACTGGAGGGAGTAGAACTTATGCTTTCCTATGCTTACTATTTTTATATGTCCTTTGTTAATATGGTAGCAACTTATTACTATTGTGTAAATATATGACATGCTTATGTTATAGATTTTTTTTTAACTTAGATAATTTATTGAAAACTAGCGTTGAATGAGGTCAACAATAAAATTAGGGGCATTGTCCGCGTAAGACAGCTCAGTTGGTGGTTGCAGGGACACTTAGGACTTTCCCTTCCCCAGGTTATGAATTCTAGTCCCAGACCTCCCATGTAAACAAAAAAAATAAAATAAAATAAGGGGTATTAAACTTGACTCTGTTTACATCAACATGCACAATCCATTTTGCTAATGAATGAGCAGCTACATTGCTTGTCCTTTTAACAAAGGAAAACAAACACTTATCAAAGGAATTAGCTAAACTAAAGATTACACATTTCAAAGAACCTAGCTCATATAAATCTTCCTTTTTAAACACAAGGGACTCCACTAGAATCTTACAATCAGATCAAACCAGCACCTTAGAAGCATTTCTTTCTTTGGCTAATTCAAGGGCTCTTACAATTGCTGCTGCCTCTTGAAGGATGGGCTTAAATAGTTGGTTTTTCTCAGCACCACCAACCGCAAAGCAACCCGTCATATCTGTCAACCAAAAACCCAAGTCACCCGCAATTTCCTCTTAGTTCCACCCCTCATTAGTGAACACCACCAAATTTGGTTCAATCTCCGTGTCATCCTCGACCACAACAGCTCGCCGAATAACATACTCCTCATCTCCTTAAACATGCAGCTGATGGTCTCTTAGAACCGAAGGGACCGACGCTGCTAATCCCTTTCTCGAATTCAAATGCCTCCACCGCTCCCAATAATTGGTAAGCTCAAACACCACTTCTTCTATATTTCTTTGCTTGTCTCTAAAATCTCTTAAATTACGAGTATTCCAAAGACTCCAAGCAATTACAAGAGTTAGTTGAATATTCGTTTATGTGATAGTTTATTAGTCATGTCAGCAATTAAAACTATTTTACTGATAGAATAAATAAAAAAATTAAATTTCTAAGAACCTTAACCAATAAAAAGAAGATAGGTATTAAAACAAAAATTCCGTGAACTTTTAGAGATTTTTTACTTTAAAAAAATGACACGTCGTGCTGACATGACATTCCGTAGTCACGTCATCAATTAACAATAAATCCCTAACGTCAGAGACCAAAACCAAAAATTTAAACTTTTACAAATCAATATCAATCAAATAAAAAATAGAGACTAAAACCAAATCTTGATCAAATTTTTGAGAAAAAAACAAAAATAAGCCAATAAATAATGAATGACTTGCATTTAAACTATGCTCCACGCCTTTCTCACAATAATTATGGATTTATTCTCATCTCCTCTGATCGGGATCTCACCCCTGTTGTGAGGTTTTCAGAAACCTCTAATTAAAAATAGAGTGAAGTACCATTTTGGTCTCTCATTTTTTTAGATCAAACATTTTAGTTCCTCAAAATATGGAAATTCACTTTTACTCTCTGAAAATTTTTTATGGGACACTTAAGTCCCTCCGTCCACTTCGCCAACTGCCTCAACTATGGACTTAAGTGTCCCATAAAAAAAATTCTGAGGGACTTAAATGTCCCATATAAGAATCTTCAAGGGTTAAAAGTGAATTTTCATATTTTGAGAGACTAAAAGTGAATTTCCACGTTTTGAGAGACTAAAATGACCCATTTAAAAAACATAAAGGATGAAAGTGGTACTTCACTCTTAAAATAAAAACACTATCCAGGGAATTTTACGGGGAAGAATCTTCTACCCATGTCTACATAACGGATCTAGACCTAATAAAAAACAATCCTCGAGATAATAAGTTGAATTTTGTTCCTTTTCCTTTCTTTATCTTCGCGATGACCATGATTTGAAAAAATACAACATCGATATTCTATTGTCATGTTCCTTACCCTTGTGAATACTCAAGTATGCAAAAAATAGAATGAATCAACTATTTTTTTTTCATGAAATAAAATTTTGGTGAATTGAGTTTTTTAATTGGCTTAAATATAAAATTATCCTTATAAATATTGATGTATTTAAAATTACTCTCGTTGATCTTATATGTAAGACATATTGGAATAGAAAAAATGGATTAAAGTTGTTACTTGTCGTGGAAATGTTAACATTTAATATACTTTTTCAAAACTATCTATTGTGAGGTGTTATCCCACATGTACCGATAAACTGGTTTGTTTATGTACAATGATAGAGACGAGTTCTCGGTCAAAGAACTCCGCCAACCGAGTCGGCACTATATTTTAGGGTGGTGTGTGTGCCGTGTGGAAAAGGAAAGTTGGGAATTGGTTTCATACCTTGGCCAGTACCTGTATTTACAGGATGAATGATAAGAAACATTGAGATTTCTTTTGTAACACCCCAAATTTTTAATCCCTTATCAGTGAAAGTTAATTATAAAGCAATTTTATAATTAATTAATATCATTTTAATCAGTGTTTGATTTTGTACATTTTGTATGTGCTCGAAGAAGAAATTATATGAAAAATATAATTTTCTGACAATTGTGTGTGAAAATGTGAGTTTTGCATTTTAGTCATTGGTTTAAGACCTAAATGCAATATTAGAAAGGTTGTTGGAGGGAAATAAATTAAAATATGAATTTTTTGAAATTTTAGTCGTGGTAATCGATTACCACGATGCAGTAATCAATTACCATAGTGCATCAGAGTCTAGAGTTAGTGCGTTTGATGAGTAATCACGCGGTTTAACACTTAATTCGCCACGAATCCACCCTTAAACGTAGTCAACGTGCATGAGCTTTCAAATTGGCTATATAAACCCTGATTGATTAAGAAATTGAGCTTCATTTGCTCAAACCGTGTTGATGCTCAGTTTTCGCGTCATTTCTTTGTGCCTTTTGCTCTCATTGGTCTCTGAATCTTTAAACACATACTATACATCATTGTGAAGCTTAATCTTCAAGCTTCACAGTGATATAAAGATTGTGTACGTGTCTTGAATCTATCAAATCGAGTTTCTGATCCTTGAAGCTGACTTCGAGCTTCAATTGTGGTAAGCACATGCACTCTCTTGATCTCAAATTTGTTCCATTCTCCAGTGCATGTTGCATAGACCACTGTCTAATGTTTTCCCCCAATTTTTATGCATGAATCGAATGTCAAAAACTCTGGTTTTGTACCCCTGCTGAAAATGCTCTGCATGTTCAGGTTTGAAGTGGATTTGGTGATTGGCTGCTTTTTTCTTCAAAGAATCTCTTCTAAAACAACCAAGAGGTAAGGGAGAAGCTAATCATTCACTAGAAAGAGAATAAATTGTGGTAAAAATTAGGATGAGTCATCATGAGACTCAATGGCATAGTTTTGAAATAGGTTCTTGGCTTGGAGGCCAATTTGAGTTCTATCTCTGATTTAAACAAGTCATAATTGATGCATGCAAAATGTTTGAATACTGAAATCATGATTTAATTGAGTACAATGACTTTTGATACCATGAGTTGTTGATTTTAGTGTTTTATGCATAAATGTGTGAATTGATGAAATTCATGGCTAAATTGATGAATTCAGTGTTGATACATGTCTAATTGATGTTGAGAATGTTTTGTCTTAAGTTGGTTTAAGTTAAAATTGAGTAGAATTGAAAATGGTATGTTAAAACCCCAATTTTAGTGTTTCTGTTGATATGGGTAATCGATTACCACGATCTGATAATTGATTACTAGTCTATATCTGATACTGAATTTTGAAAATACACGTAGTAATAATCGATTACCAGTTTCTGATAATCGATTACCAGTGTTAAAAATCCCTTAAAATACCATTTTAAATTTTATTTCTTTAATTTCAAACTTAACTTAATTATAGTAGACAAATGCTATACTGAATTGCTATATGTGATAGTAATTTATCTTTATTAAGTTGAGAATTCATGCATTACTATGTGATAATAATGTTGGAAATTATGAAAGTTAATTAAAGGCCAATCAATTGAGATGACATTCATACATGGTAATTGCTTGATAGTATCGTTTTCATGTTCATGGAATATGAGGAGGGCCTCTGGGAGTGCCAATGGTTAACGACTTGCTTGATGATACATAATTGAGAAATGTGGCCAATAACGAAATATTACTAATGATGTGATTATTACATTTTGGAAATGTGACGTATACTTTAGAAGTATCGTTGTGTATCACTACCGATCTTGTTCGTCATACATTCTGGGAATGTATTATTGTACTGCGATAGCCGATAAGTACACTATATTGTAAATGTACACTACTGGAGTTTGAGGATGGACGTTCGAGAGATTGAATATTATTTGAAGCTTCAGGAATTGTGAGATAGAAATCATGCATCATGTCACTCATAATGAAAGAAGTTGATTGATAATCAAGTCTTGAACATGTGAATATGCATTCTATCTGATACTTACTTAACTGTGATTTTTGTATGCACCTGACTGTGATTTGATAATTATCTGACTGATATTTATTAAATGCATTTTTTATTCTCATTTGGATTATGTGAATGTGTTGCTTACTCCCGTGCCTTTTGTAGGTGATGTCTCGTTATCTCGCCTGCATATATATCCGTCCCCTCCCTAGTGGAGTATGGATATACGAGGACCACCAGGCTGTTTATGAGGGTGAGGTAGAGTTGACATTCTATCACCCAAATCCCCTAGCCCGAGTTCGTCCTCGTAAGTTCCGGATTCCCATTATCTACACTATGCACGTACCCCCTTTCTATACTAATCATGGACCACCCTCGGCTCGACCAACTCCATCTTTTTATAGTTTTCGTTTTAGATCTGCCACCCGCTTTCACCCCTTTACCTCTAGAGTTGTCTGAGAGGATACTCCTACTCTTGACCCGATGAGTCCAATCAAGGATGCACCATCCTATGACCCTGTGCCCAGTGGTAGGGTACCCACCCTGCTGGATGAGGTCAAGGAGGATCTTATCGAGGCAGGGAGCGGAGATGAGCTAGTTGAGCATTCCACAGCCAGTGGGGCGTTGGAGACCCATAGGTATATGTATAGTATGGGTAGTGAGGGTTAGGGACCCGGTGTGCAGGTGCAGTGGACCAGATGGATGGTTGGATGACACTAGCCAGATAGAGGACCAGTTCTGACCAGCTCTGAGGCACTTCTGTTTTGATATTAGGCACTTCTTTCTTTTATGTCTTAGTTTATGGACTTGTAATTTTTGGACTCGGTTTTCACCAGACTCATGGACCATGTATCTTTTTTTATGCTGATGATGTATATATTATCTATGTTTATATTTTCCACTTACACATGGTTCTATGATTTTCCGCTCACTCTGATAATTCATCAAAAGAATTCGGCCATAACCTTTATATTTTTATAACTCTAATTTTGAGATATCAGGGTGTACAATTATAATTTCTTTTATCTACGAAAATACGTTAATTTACATTAAAGAAAATTGTTATCTCGAAATATATTTTAAAAATGAGAAGACAAGGCAATTTCCAAATGCTGAATTCAATATTCTTAGCGAGAAATCAATTTAATACCGAAACCAACATTTATGAATGTACACCCTATTTCCAAGATTAAAGTAGAGAAAAATTTATTCCAAATAATTTTATTAACCTGAAAAGTCCATACTATTTTCGAGTTATACTAATTGCTGATATTTAACTACTCAGTTTATAAAAGAGGGTGTCGAACCTTTCATGAATGGTCTTGATGGGAAATGATGAGCGGTTTATGGTCGTCATTATTATAAGAATCCTAGGTGTAACAAAGACTAATGGCTTGATGACGCCATTATGAGTCGTTATACCGGTTACCCGCATACTACTGCTTATTAGTCCGTGGTATCGATGCTCATAGGTCTGTGATACTGGTACTTATTGGTTCGTGGAACCGGTCCATAACACTACCCTTTAATTATTATTGAGATTCTCAAAGTGTTGATTTAATATGGGTGTTTTTGGAAAGAAGAAATTAAATGTAATTGGAAATTGGAATAGGTATTACAAATAGGGCCAAATTTTTTTCCTTAAAGAATCCAACAGCCGAAGACTAATCCCCTCTGAGGCGTAGAGATCACCGAAGTAGATTTTTCCTTTACCAACAAAGCTTTTTCCGTACCCACGAGAGGGTTTGAACCCGTAACATCATGCTTAAGTAACCGGGTCATCTACCAATTGTGTTGGGCTTTGTTGGTTAATTATTAAGTTTGTGTTCATAAAAATGTTTGCATATAAGGACACATTTTAGTTTAGAAGTGTAAAAAAAAATTAGAAAACAAAAAAAAAAAAGATTAAGATAATAAAATATTTAAGTAGTTATCTAAAAAAACCAAAACAAAACAAAACAAACAAGAAAATAGAAAGAAAAAAGAAAAACAAAATAAAGAAAGGAGAGGAGAACAAATAAAGAAAGAGGAAAAGAGAAGAAGAAGATGGTGACTTTCCACCTTGCTAGAGGCTTCCTTTCACTTCGGGCTAGTTGAAGAAATCGAAGATGAGGTCACCAGCTTCGTTTTGACATAGGCATCATTACCCCTTTTCTCACTTTCAATCTTGAATTACCAAACCCATTTCAAAAATGTGAGGGTTTTGGTTAGGGTGTTCATATTTTTAATCAAGAATAGTTATTATTAATTAGTTTCAATTACGTTAGGATTGATAACTAAACTTGAAGGAAATTAGGGATTTAGTGTTGTATATGCTAAAGAACCCTTTAATTTGGGGAAAATTAGTAAATTAGGGATTTAGGGTTCAAGCATGTTAGGTAGATGAATTTATTTAGCAATGTTATGTGTTGAATCAAAGAGATTTTGATGAAGACAAATAGCTCGGTTCTCGGCCGAGGCTTTGATGAAGTCAAATTGAATCAGCGTATGCTATGAAGCTCGGTAAATGAACCAGTTCCGTGTGTTGATTTCGGTCGTTGATCAGCTCGGCAAATGCTCTGCTCGGCTTCCTGTAGCAAGTCAGCAGTTCGGGTACAAGCTCGGAATATGCTCGGACATAAGTATCGAGTCAAGATCAAAAACAAGCTCGACAATTTCTCAGGTTCAAGTTCGGAAGACGTTCGGAATTTTCTTAGTCGAACATGTAGCACAAGCCAAGATATCAAGGTCAAACAAAAGCTCAGTTCGTAAGATTCTCTAAAGAGGTTTGGAAGATGTTCAACAGTTGCTTTGAAGAAATGTAGTTGAACCAGCAGCAAGTCAGAAGCTCAGATGCAAGCTCGAAGATGATCAGCTCAGCCTTCGTCAAGTCTGAAGTTCAGCTCGGCCTCTGAGTAAAATAGTAAAGCTTCAACTTTTCAGAAGTTTTGTTCGAACGAGTAACATGTCATATCATCAGCTCGGCAAAACCATCAGCTCGACCTTTTGGTGCAGTCAAGTAAAATCTTAAGTAATCAGCTCGACCGAAGTTGAGCTCGGCCTAAGTGTAGTTGACAAAGTTGAACTCAAGCTCAAATGCAAAGCTCGGCTAGAGCTCGGCTCAGAGTCAAACTCAAGATTAAATCGAGAAGCTCGGCCATAGCTCGGAAGTAAAAGGTCAAGCTCAAGCTCGGCTCAAAGTCAAACTCAAGATAAGATACAAAGCTCGGCCGAGGCTCAGACGTCAAGGTCACTCAAGCTAGTTTGCATTGCTTGACCAAAGCTCTAATTTCAAGGATCAATTCAAGATCAAGTATAAAGCTCGGCTAGAGCTCGGATTTCAAACAATTCAGTACAAGCTTAAGTGAGAAGCTCGGCCAAAGCTCGGACCCTTGCTGCAGAAGTAAGTTCAGATCATTTTCAGTGCAAGCATCATCAAGCTTAGATCTTCAGCCCGGTTCAAGCTCAGTTCTGTCTTAGCTCTCTGCTGCATAAGAAATCAAGTTCCCTAGCTCGAACTGTCGTCAAGCTCGGCAACTCTGTTCATCGTCTTCAACCTCAAGCTGTGATTTTTATCTCAGAGCGCTTACGTTTGAAATTCAAATTTGAGGTTTGAATCACTAAAAAGGACACACGTATATCAGATTGCAGCTGGCAAATTGGAAGCATCTAGAAGCAATCACTAAAAAGGACATACATGTAGAATCTGATAGTTGCTGAGAAATTGGAAATATCTGGGTATATCCGTTGAAAGGACAAGACGTGTCCCAAGATATTTTTCCTCTTTCTGTACCTCCTCAGCGTTGCAAATTCTCTATAAATAAGTTGTCTTTTCTTCTCAGTAATGTAGTAGAACAGAAACGCATACAGTGAAGAAAACTTAGAGAAGAAAAGAAAAACACGCAGAGAACGATAAAGAGCTAGAGAGAGAAGCTGCTACATCTGTAAAAGCCAATCTCTAATCGATTCTTATAAAATCCTTTCTCAACCGATAATCATTTGTTCCTTAAACTTTCAGACTCACAAACACTTGGGTTTTCGGTTTGGAGCCACCATCATCAGTCTTCATCTCTACTGTTCTTCAAGTCTTGAGGTGTTCTCAAGCAGTGAAAGTCTTGGAATGTTTCCAAGCTCGTCCAACAGGTTCTTGGGTGATTTGAAGTCTCGAGAGGTTCTTGAGCAAGCGGCGAAGAGGTTCTTCGGCCAGAAAGTCCTTGAAGGTTTTAAGATTTGTAAAGTCCGAGGACGTTCTTCGGCACTTGTATCAAATTAGGTAGAAGCCAAGAGTTTGGTACTCTCTTGGTGGGTTAATTGATCCCTTGTAATTTCTATCAATTTGATTTTATTAAAAAGATCCTTAAAGGTTTTAAGGGGGACTGGACGTAGCTCACCATGGTTGTGAGTGAACCAGTATAAAAATCTGTTGTCTCTATTTCTTTACCGCTTTCAGTTTTGTTTTTAGCCGAGCATATTTATAACCGAGCATTTAGTCGGCTTGCCTAGCATTTAACCGGTTTTGTTTAACTCGAATTTGTACTCGGATAGAGCTTGCTTATTTCCGCTGCAAACCTGATCTTTGAGTGGCGCAGCTCGGATAATCGGTGCTCGATTTAGATAACCGATTATCAGAATCTGCTCGGCCCAAAGTCAGCATTTTTAGTTTAACAGCAAGCATTATCCGACCTACTTCAATCACATCGCGAAAATTGATAATATTGCTTCCAACTACTATTCACCCCCGGTAGTAGATTGTTAGGCCGCTTGGTTGGTTTATAACATTATGAACTTAAAGTCTCAAATTCATAGCTTAGAGTTAAACCCGTTTTGGGCTGAACAACTTGCAATAAAATGAGCATAAATCGAGTTTTAGGAATCTTTTTAGTTGGGACCAATTTTGTTTGAAAGCTAAGGGATAAGGCTATTTTGTGTATAAATTTCATGAATTTATTGATTGTATGTGTCTGGAGCATATTTTTGAAGTTGGATTAGTGTCAAATTTGTACCTATTTGAAAAACCTGCACCAAAAATGTGTTATCTTGAGTTGTAGGAATCATTTTTGAGTGAAACCAATTGGGTTGGAAAGCTTACTTATCCTAGTCTTCAAATTTTTATAATTTTATGTCAAACACATAATCGCTAGCAAGCCCAACATCAGAGTTGTTTTGCTGAAACGTTGGATTCAAAGTTGTCTAATTTAAAAGAGCATAATATTGGCTATGTCCATCCTTTTTAATGAAACCACTTGAATATGAAAAATATATTACATTATTTTTAAATTTGAAAATTTCATCAATTTTTATGACTTGAAAAATTTTATAGGATTTTATAAATGCGAGGACTTATATTAAAACATGAAAATTGAGTACTCAAATTTGCTTAAACTATAACTTGAATTAGGAATCTCTAAATTTATTGTGTTTTATATTTTGTTAGAAAGCTTGTAACTAGAGTTATATATTGTGTTATTATATCAAAATTGTGGGACACTTGAATCAACCATAATTTAACTTGTATGATGTTTGATTCTACACTAATTCTTGAAATGTTGGAGTATACAATTGTAGGTATTTTACTAATAGTAGAGAACAAAACAAAAAATTTTAAAATTTCAAGGACCTTGATCGGTAAAAAAAAAGAGATAGGGACTAAAACCAAAATACGGTCAACTTTCACGGACCTTTTACATTAAAAAAAAGACACATGGCATGCTGACGTGACACTACGTTAGCCACATCATTAATTAACGGTGAATCCTTAACAGTAGGAACCAAAACAAAAATATTTAAACTTTTAGGGATCAAGATCAGTCACATAAAAAGATAGAGACTAAAACTAAAACTCGGTCAACTTTCAGGGACCAAAAACTTAAATAGCCTTATTTATTTATGACTAAACTGTCACTTTAGTCCCTCACCAAACTTATGACTAAACTTAAATAAGACTTATTTATTTATGACTAAACTTGAAATGTTGAACCTTCTTTTGTTGTGTTTTGCTAGAAATTAAAATTCTCAACAAATAAGACCTCTGACTACTGCTAACCTCCTCTTTCTTCTTTTTTTGCCGTCCTATTTTGAGAAGGTATGAAGCTTTACATCTCTGAAAACAAGGTGATCTTGACAGAAGGTTTTGATGGTGCTGTTCCAACCAAGTAGTATATCCATGGACTTCGTGTCTGGTTTTCCAAGAACTCAGAGAGGGTGTGATGCTATTTGGGTAGTAGTGGATCGTCTTACCAAGACAGCACGTTTTATCCCGATCAACATGAGGTATCCCTTGTAGAAGCTGGCCGAGTTGTACATCAAGGAAGTAGTGAGACTACATGGAGTACCTTCGAATATAGTGTCAGATAGAGATCCGCGTTTTACTTCAAAGTTTTGGGAAAGTTTACAAACTACAATGGGGACAAGCCTAAGTATGAGTTCTGCATATCATCCCCAAACGGATGGTCAATCATGACGGACGATTCAGACTTTGGAGGATCTACTAAGAGCCTGTGTACTGGAAGAAGCTGGAAGCTGGGATTCTTTCTTACCATTGATTGAATTCACCTACAACAATAGTTTCCATTCAAGCATAGGAATGGCACCTTATGAAGCACTGTATGGAAGGAAGTGTAGAACTCCGTTGTGCTGGTTCGAGACCGGAGAGCAATTACAGTTAGGACCGGAGGTGGTGCAACAAACGACAGACAAGATCAAAGTAATTCAAGAAAAGATGAGAACCGTGCAAAGTAGGCAGAAGAGTTATCATGACAAGAGGAGAACTCCGTTGGAGTTTAAGGAAGGTGATCATGTATTCATGCGGGTAGTACCTACTACCGGCATTGGCAGAGTGCTCAAAACCAGAAAACTAACCCCTAGATTTATAGTACCCTATCAAATCCAAAAACGTGTAGGACCGGTAGCTTACCAGATAGCCTTACCCCCTATGTTTTCAAACCTACACAATGTTTTTCACGTATCTCAGCTAAGAAAGTATATTAGTGACCCAATCCACATTGTTGAGCCTGACACGATACAACTCAAGGATAATCTTACGTATGAAACATTACCCCTGCGGATCTATTAAGACGTTGAGAGGAAAAGAGATTTCGTTGGTCAAGGTAATTTGGAGTCAAGATCATGGGGAAGATGCTACCTGGGAACGCGAAAGTAGCATGAGGGAATCGTACCCTCACTTGTTTGAATAAGGTGCGTATTTCTCGGGGACGAGAAATCTCTAAGTTGGGGAGGATTGTGAGACCCGCAATTTTTCCCAATTTATTTTAATATTTTATTTGATTTAAGTCACAATTATTTTAAGAATAGTTTAATGATAATTGTCTTTGGTTGATTTATTTTATATATATGCAGCGATTATATATATAATAATTATAATTTTGTGTATTTTATTTTAAGTGTGAAATTTCATTTCTGGATATTTAATAAATATTATAATCATATTGAAATAATTTTTACTAAGGTTTTGGCTGAAAAATGAATTTTTGGGTTATAGAGCTAGAACTTCAAAAATTCATATCTTTTTAACCGTACGCCGAAAAAATTAAAAATGATATGTCAAAACGATCGTATCGAAATCTAGATTATGAAAATGTAAAGCTTTGATTTGTATTTTAGAGTTTTCGAAATTTTATCACTGCTACAATACTAAACGAATTTTTGAGTTTTAAGTATTAATGTATGGTTTCAATGCATTAAATGACCTTTTGACTCAAGTATATTTTATTTTGAAAATGAAAAATACATTTCTGAAGTTGTATATTGTACTATCATTGAAATAAAGTGTATTTTCGTATTTTTCTTAGTTTAAATTATTTGAAGGCTTAGGAAGTGTATTTTTGAAGGAAATGATCTTAGGACTTCAAAAATTCATAACTTTCAAACCGTAAGTCCAAAAATTATAAACTTTATATGAAAACGATCGTATTAAAATGTAGTATCTTAATATGTAAAAATAAAATTTTTATTTTAATGTTTACAAAAAAAGTACTGTACAGTAGGTAGAAAATCGAATTTTGATAGTTTTAATTATTTTGGGGCATAAAATAATTTAATGGACTATAAAATATTTTTATTGGTATATTTAAATATTTATCTTAGTAATATTTGGCTGCACAGTCCATATTTCAATATTTTCTTAATTTTTTCTGATTTATTTGAAATGATAGTTTAATATGATTGGTTAATAGTGAAGGCACCTCCAAAAGGAACCAATGAAAAATTTTCTCTCCTATTTTAATATATATGTGCCGTTAAAAATAGGGTCGGGAGAGAGGAGAATAATTCTGAAGTTTGTGAGAATAAACCATGAATTAAAAAGAATGTATAAGAATCAACAAAATCCCAATTAATGCAAAGTGTGTTCCAATGTGCATGAATTAATTTTGCTGACTCATGGTGAGTAAGGGGGGGGGGGGGGGGGCGAATTTCACCTCTGAAAATTGAGGGGAAATGCATCTTCAACACCTATAAATAGATGGCCTTAGTTCCCACATTTTTCACACACAATCCTTGATAGTTTTACAAGAGAAAAAAATAAAATTCTAAGAAAGAATAGAGAGAGAGAGGGACGAATTGGCTTAGGAAGGAGGGAGGAATTGCTTTGTCACTTGAAGTTTTCTTAAGCTTAAGGAGTAGAGGTTGTGAATTCAATGCTCCTAATTAGGTGGATTATGTTTTGATGATGACAAAATAATTAACAAATCATGCCTTGAAGATATTGCAACATCAACATCAACAAGAAGTCAAGAAAAGAAGACAAGTGCCCAATCATTCTCAATCAAATATTAATTGTAAATTTCTAATTTATGTTGAGAGTGGTTGAGAGTGGGTAGAAATAGTTAGTCTCTTCTAGGAATAAATTTTTATATGTTTATTAAGTTGAGATTGACCAAAAATTAATACTTGAGAGGAAAAATAAAATTGAAAAATAATTTTTCCCATATCTGATCAAAATACTCGAGTATTTTGATAAAGACTCGAGTATATACTCGAGTATTTATAGAAAAACTCGAGTATTTGTGCCAGGTCAGCAAATATGACCGTTAGTCTGGTTCGTGCACCAATTCACTCGTGACCGACCAAAAAGACTCGAGTATTTACCAAAAGACTCGAGTATTTTTGTCCAGTCAGCAAAAATGAACGTTGGAGAGACTCAAAAACCCAATTGAGGGCATTTGAGTCTCATCCAACCCAAGAGAGCAATTCAGAACCTGATTGTAAAATTTCTCTTTGAATTTGTGCAAGAACAAACAAGACAACAAGATCATATTGATTCAAGCTTTCTTAATTTCCTCTTCTCAAGTGTTAATTCCCAAAAAGCTCAACTTCTCACTCATATTGTCATTTTATTCCAAGTTGAGTTTTTAGGCCTCAATTCTTACATTGAGCTGTGCTTATTTGTGCTAATCCATTGTGAGATTAGTAATACACATACAAAAAGCTTGATTATTCAAAGTCTTGGATTGTTCCCAAGCAAACCCTAAGTGGCTTAGGGTGTTGGAAGTCTTGAGAGGTTCTCAAGCACAAGACTAGGAGGTTCCTAGCCCGGTGGAGTTTCTTGAAGGGAGTTCAAGGAAGCTTTGTGAAGAGTTCTTCAATCACCGGAATCAAATTGGGGTAGAAATCAAGAGTTTGGTACACTCTTGAAAGGGTTAGGTTGAGTGAGGCCATTCTCAAGCAATCCTTTGTAATTTTTAACAATTTGATTATTAGTAGAAACTCCTAAGTGATTAGGAGGACTGGATGTAGCTCATTGTTGGAGTGAACCAGGATAAAATTGCTTGAGTGTTGGTTTATTGCTTTTAATCTACTTTCTAGCTCAATAGACTTAAGTCATTTCAATCAATTTGGATTTATACAATTAGGTAGCAAGTTCAAGGAATCTTTGTGTTTAAAAGTTATTTAGATTGCTTGCTATTCTGTTGGATAAGTTCCTGTTTATTATTGAATTGATTTGAGTTAAATTGCTGAATTTTCGTTTCTGGTTTTTCTGCTATCTGATAGGAAAAACTCGAGTATTTCAGAAAAGACTCGAGTTGTTCATCACTGAAAAACTCGAGTATTTCACAAAAGACTCGAGTCTTTTGTGTCTGATTCCAGAAAATTCAGTCTTAGCTCCATTCTTCAATTATCAATCGAAATATTTGGTATTAGTGCTTCAAAATACTATTCACCCCCCCTCTAGTATTTGCTTAGCCCGCTTGTTGGTTTCCAACAAGTGGTATCAGAGCTCGGTCGAAAGATCGAGTGTAACAACTTTTTCGAAAAAGATCCTTTTGGAAACTTAATGGGCTCTAGCAATAACTTTGGTGGAGAAGGAGCTTCAATAAACCGTCCTCCACTATTTAATGGTGAAGGATATGTTTATTGGAAAACTCGCATGAAAGTTTTTATTGAAGCAATTGATATGGATATTTGGGATGCAATTGAAAATGGTCCTTTCATTCCCAAAAAGAAAATAAATGATGAAATTGTTGAAATTCCAAGGAGTAGTTGGAATGATGATGAAAAGAGAAAAGTCTCATTTGATTTAAAAGCTAAAAACATCATCTTTTCGGCTCTATCCCATGATGAATTTTATAGAGTTTCCCAATGTAAATTGGCAAAAGAAATGTGGGATACTCTGCAAGTCACACATGAGGGAACAAGTGAGGTTAGAGATGCAAGATTGAATTCTCTAACTCACGAATATGAATTGTTCCACATGTTGCCAAATGAAACCATTAGTGACTTGCAAAAGCGATTCTCTCACATTGTTAATCATTTGATTTCCTTGGGAAAAGTATTTCGCAATGGTGAAACTACTAACAAAATTCTAAGATGTCTTGATAGGAGTTGGCAACCCAAGGTAACCGCCATCAAGGAATCAAGAGACATAAATAGCATGGACTTAGCCACTTTGTTTGGCAAACTCCAAGAGCATGAGATGGAGCTTACAAGACTTGGGATGCATGAGGAATCGGACAAAAAGAAAAAGAGCATAGCACTCAAAGCTTCAACCAAAGCTACAAAAGAAGTTGAGGAATGCTCTACAAGTGGAGATTCCGATGGTGAACCAAATCAAGAAGAATTTGGGATGTTTGTGAAAAGATTCAACAAATTCTTCAAAGGGAAGAAAGGTGGATCTTCATCCAATTTCAAGAGAACCAAAGACTCCAAACAAAGAGAAAAGAGTACCAATGACGGAGTTAAGTGTCATGAATGTGGTGGGGTTGATCACATAAGAATGGAATGTGCCACATTCTTGAAGAAGAATGACAAGAAGACCCAAGAGACCAAAGGGAAGCGTGCATACATTGTTTGGGATGCACTGGAGAAGAGCAATGAATCGTCTTCAAGTAGCTCCGGTGATGAAAATGCAAACCTTTGTCTCATGGCCAAGAACAATCATGAGTCCTCATCAAGAGCTAATCATGGCATGAGTGAAAGTGATGATGAGGTAACCTCTAGCTCTTCTTGTTCATCTTCAAACTCCATTTCATATGATGATTTGCAAGAAGCCTACAATGAAATGTTAATTCAATTTAAAAGGCTTGCTAAAATTAATAAGGAAAAAGGAAAGAAAATTTTGGAGTTTCAACATGAAATTGATGAATTGCAAAAATCTATAAATGAGTTGAAACTTCAAAATGAATCCTTGGAACTTATTAATTCTAGTCATCAAAGTGATTGTGCAAATCATGAGGAAATTATCACTTCATGTGAGAGATGTGATGAACTTGAAAAAGAAGTGAAAGAGTTGAAAAACAAACTCACAATCTCACATAGTGATAGAAACCTCAACCGGTTGTTGAACTCTCAAAGACATAATCACAACAAAACCGGTTTAGGATATGTTCATAAAAAGGACAAAAAGTACAAGGTGGTTGGAACATTTTCTAAGAAAAACTCATCAAAGAGACCAACTTGTACTTATTGTGGAAAAGTTGGACATATCAACATTGAGTGCCATATTAAGAAGTTTGAAATGAATAAGGGCACTTATATGTGGATTAAGAAGGGAGAAAGTCCCAACACTAACCCTAAGGGACCCAACATTGTTTGGGTACCCAAAGTGAACAAGTGATTTCATTTTGTAGGTGTGTCTTCGAACGGGAAAACAATTGTGGTATCTTGATAGTGGATGTTCGAAGCACATGACGGGAGATAAGCGGCACTTCATTGAGCTTACTCCAAAGGAAAAGGGTTATGTCACTTATGGGGACAACAACAAAGGCAAAATCCTTGGTATTGGTAAAATCGGAAACTCTTCAAACTTGATTATTGATAGTGTGCTCTATGTTCAAGGATTAGAACATAATCTCTTGAGCATAAGCCAATTATGTGATATTGGCAATCATGTAGTTTTTACCTCTACCCATTGCCTCATTAAAAGTGACAAAGATGAATCAATCAAATTTGTTGGTAGAAGGTCAAATAATACTTACTTAGTTGATTTGAACAAAGTCACTTCTTTGGTCTCTACTTGTTTAGTGAGCAAAGAAAATGACACTTGGTTATGGCATCGTAGGACCGCTCATATAAATGTAAACCAATTGAAGAAAATTCAATCTAAAGATCTAGTAGTTGGTTTACCAAAGCTAAATTTTTCTATTGAAGGTGTTTGTTCCCCTTGCAAGAAATGTAAACAAACTAAAAACACCTTTGGATCAAAAATGGTTTTTTCCACGTCAAGGCCATTAGAAATGCTTCATATGGACTTGTTTGGACCATCACAAATAAAAAGCTTTGGTGGCAACTATTATGCATTGGTGATTGTTGATGACTTCTCTAGGTTTACTTGGACATTATTTTTAACTACTAAGAGTGAGACCTACAAATCTTTTAAACATCATGTCAAACTTTTGCAAAACCAAGTAAATCAAAAAGTAATTATTATTCGTACCGATCATGGTGGTGAATTTGAAAACCACAAATTTGATAGATTTTGTGCAAAAAATGGTATTGAGCATCAATTCTCCGCACCAAGGACTCCGGAACAAAACGGAGTGGTAGAGCGGAAAAATAGGGTGCTATAGGAACTTGCTAGAACCATGTTAAATGATTCTCAAGTACCTCAATATTTTTGGGCCGATGCCGTCAATACGGCTTGTTATGTTTTAAATCGTATTTTGATAAGGCCCTCTTTGGATAAAACCCCCTATGAACTTTACAAGGGAAGAAAGCCAAATATATCTCATTTTCATGTCTTCGGATGCCAAGTTTTTGTTTTAAATAATGGAAAAGAACACATTGGCAAGTTTGATTCCAAATCCGATGAAGGCATATTTTTAGGCTATTCTTCTCATAGTAAAGCTTATAGAATTTTCAATAAAAGAACTTTAACTATTGAGGAATCAATTCATGTGGTTTTTAATGAGTCTTCAAAATAAGATAGTGTTTTATGTGATGCTAGTGAAGATGGCATTGTCTTTTCAAAAGAAGAAAAAGAGAGAGAGAATTCAAAAGTTGATGAAGGAGAAGTAAGGGAAGAACTTCCTCCAACTTGGAAATCGGTCAAGGCTCATCCTATAGACAAAGTCATAGGAGATATGTCAAATGGAGTACTTACTCGTAGGTCTATTCAAAACATTTGCCACTATGTCTCATTTGTTTCTCAAATTGAACCCGATTCAATTAAAAAGGCCATTGAGGATGACCATTGGGTTCTTGCTATGCAAGAAGAATTAAACCAATTTGAAAGAAATGAAGTTTGGGATCTAGTCCCTAAACCCGATGATCATACCATAATTGGTACTAAATGGATTTATAGAAACAAACTTGATGAATCCGGGTTGATTATAAGAAACAAAGCTAGACTAGTAGCTCAAGGGTACAACCAAGAGGAAGGTATCGATTATAATGAGACCTTTGCTCCGGTTGCACGTCTTGAAGCAATCCGAATTTTACTTGCTTATGCTTCAATCATGAAATTCACTTTATATCAAATGGATGTTAAAAGTGCTTTCTTGAATGGGTTTATAAATGAAGAAGTGTATGTCAAACAACCCCCGGTTTTGAAAATAGTGAATTTCCAAACCATGTTTATAAATTGAAAAAGGCACTCTATGGATTGAAACAAGCTCCTAGAGCTTGGTATGATCGATTGAGTTCCTTTCTATTAGAAAACAAGTTTCAAAGAGGGAAGGTTGATAATACATTATTTATTTATAAAACCAAGGATGACATTTTGTTAGTACAAATCTATGTTGATGATATCATTTTTGGTGCTACTAACGTGTCTCTTTGTAGAAAGTTTTCAAATTTGATGAAAAAGGAATTTGAAATGTCAATGATGGGAGAACTCAAGTTCTTCCTAGGCTTACAAATAAAGCAAGTCAAGGAGGGGATATTTGTGCATCAAGGGAAATATTGCAAAGAGCTCCTTGAAAAATTCGGATTGGACAAGTGCAAGGAAGCCTACACTCCAATGAGCACATCATGCTACCTAGACAAGGATGAACAAGGTACACCGGTTGATGTTAGTAAGTATAGGGGTATGATAGGTAGTCTCCTATATCTCACTGCATCTAGACCGGATATTATGTTTAGTGTATGCATGTGTGCTAGATTTCAAGCTAATCCTAAAGAATCTCACCTATCCGCAGTTAAACATATATTTAAGTATCTAAAAGGAACAATTAACACTGGTTTATGGTATCCTGCTGATGCCAATCTTAGTCTAGTTGGTTACTCGGATTCCGACTTCGCCAGATGCAAGCTTGATCGCAAAAGCACCAGTGGTACTTGCCATTTCTTGGGAAGTTCATTGGTGTCATGGTTTTCTAAAAAGCAAGCTTGTGTCGCTCTTTCTATCGCCGAAGCGGAATATATCGCAGCCGGTAGTTGTTGTGCTCAACTGTTATGGATGAAACAACAATTATCGGATTTTGGTTTGAAACTTGAAAATATTCCGATTAGATGCGATAACACGAGTGCAATCAATTTGACTAAGAATCCGGTGTATCACTGAAGAACTAAACACATTGAAATAAGACATCATTTTTTAAGAGATCATGTACAAAAGGGTGATTGCACAATTGAATTTGTTAGTACCACAAATCAATTAGCCGACATTTTTACAAAACCTCTACCAAGGGACACCTTTTATCATATTAGGAGAGAACTTGGTATTTTAGATGAAGCTAATATAGGCTAATTGCATTGTGTGTCATTTTTGGAAAATCACCATATTAGTCTTACTCTAATGTGTTATTGATTCTTAGTTAAATTGTCCTTGATGATATTTGAAATTGTATATGTTAATTGTGTGTGATTCTGTACTGTATTCCAAGTTGGTAGTGAAGCATTTGTGTTTGATTTGTGTTTGGTCTTTCAAAACTGTGTTTTTACTTTCTGTTCTGTCAAAATACTCGAGTTTTTCCAAAAAAAAACTCGAGTATATTAATTCAAAATTAAATCAGTTTTAAATTGAAAAAGTTTTTAATCAGGGTCTGATAAAAATACTCGAGTGTTTTTCAAAACACTCGAGTCTTTCGAAACCCCCAATTTTTGAACTTTCAGACCAAACTCGAGTATTTTCCAAAAACTCGAGTATTTTGCGTTTTCCTGAAACTTGAACTTTCGGACCAAACTCGAGTTTTTCAATTTTTACTCGAGTTTTCTGGGGAAATCTGGGCTGAGTCACGATCGACTCGAGTATATTTTCAAAAACTCGAGTATATCCTAAAGAACAACTCGAGTATTTATGAATATACTCGAGTATTTTGAACTGTTTATATATACTCTCAGACTCGAGTTTTTTTTGCGACCCTCTTCTCTCTCGGTTTTCTCATATCTCTCTCCTCAAAACTCAGATTTTCCTCAAAGTTTTGTCAAATCTTACTAGTTTTTCATCCTCTAAACTCTTCTCTCGGTTTTATTCTCCTCCAGATGCTCCAGCTCCTTCGATGTTTTGATGATGTTGACCTTTGGATTTTATCTTAGTTTTCATTCTGTTTTTATCATGTTGGTCTTTGTTACATTTTCTGTATTTTGAGAACTTGGTGTTTTGAGACTTTGGGTTTATTATTGCACCTTTTATTTGGACCTTTTATGATGTTTTTATGTTAATGAATTTGGTCTTCATTATGATGTTTGTGCAAAGCTTCAGGGGGAGCTCTTTATCGTTATTATATCTTCGTTTTATTTGCATAGTTGGTTATGGGGTTTTCCGATTATGCACCTCTCCTCCCTTGATCTTTTTCCTAAATTGTTACATCTTTTTTGGCGTATGACAAAAAGGGGGAGAGATATTATACACTTGTCTTGATATTGTTGCACCTAAAATTCTCTAATTATGGTATATACTCTGATAATTGTTAAATACTCTAATACCATAGGCTTGGTGCTAAAATTAAATTGTCATAACATCTTGCACAAGCTGAATTTTTAGATAGGTGAAAAGTATCATATAGTGCGGGGGAGTTGCATTTTCAAGTGGATTCAAGCTCAACAAATGGTACAAGTGTTAATTATTTTGTCATCACCAAAAAGGGGGAGATTGTGAATTCAATGCTCCTAATTAGGTGGATTATGTTTTGATGATGACAAAATAATTAACAAATCATGCCTTGAAGATATTGCAACATCAACATCAACAAGAAGTCAAGAAAAGAAGACAAGTGCCCAATCATTCTCAATCAAATATTAATTGTAAATTTCTAATTTATGTTGAGAGTGGTTGAGAGTGGGTAGAAATAGTTAGTCTCTTCTAGGAATAAATTTTTATATGTTTATTAAGTTGAGATTGACCAAAAATTAATACTTGAGAGGAAAAATAAAATTGAAAAATAATTTTTCCCATATCTGATCAAAATACTCGAGTATTTTGATAAAGACTCGAGTATATACTCGAGTATTTATAGAAAAACTCGAGTATTTGTGCCAGGTCAGAAAATATGACCGTTAGTCTGGTTCGTGCACCAATTCACTCGTGACCGACCAAAAAGACTCGAGTATTTTTGTCCAGTCAGCAAAAATGAACGTTGGAGAGACTCAAAAACCCAATTGAGGGCATTTGAGTCTCATCCAACCCAAGAGAGCAATTCAGAACCTGATTGTAAAATTTCTCTTTGAATTTGTGCAAGAACAAACAAGACAACAAGATCATATTGATTCAAGCTTTCTTAATTTCCTCTTCTCAAGTGTTAATTCCCAAAAAGCTCAACTTCTCACTCATATTGTCATTTTATTCCAAGTTGAGTTTTTAGGCCTCAATTCTTACATTGAGCTGTGCTTATTTGTGCTAATCCATTGTGAGATTAGTAATACACATACAAAAAGCTTGATTATTCAAAGTCTTGGATTGTTCCCAAGCAAACCCTAAGTGGCTTAGGGTGTTGGAAGTCTTGAGAGGTTCTCAAGCACAAGACTAGGAGGTTCCTAGCCCGGTGGAGTTTCTTGAAGGGAGTTCAAGGAAGCTTTGTGAAGAGTTCTTCAATCACCGGAATCAAATTGGGGTAGAAATCAAGAGTTTGGTACACTCTTGAAAGGGTTAGGTTGAGTGAGGCCATTCTCAAGCAATCCTTTGTAATTTCTCACAATTTGATTATTAGTAGAAACTCCTAAGTGATTAGGAGGACTGGATGTAGCTCATTGTTGGAGTGAACCAGGATAAAATTGCTTGAGTGTTGGTTTATTGCTTTTAATCTACTTTCTAGATCAATAGACATAAGTCATTTCAATCAATTAGGATTTATACAATTAGGTAGCAAGTTCAAGGAATCTTTGTGTTTAAAAGTTATTTAGATTGCTTGCTATTCTGTTGGATAAGTTCCTGTTTATTATTGAATTGATTTGAGTTAAATTGCTGAATTTTCGTTTCTGGTTTTTCTGCTATCTGATAGGAAAAACTCGAGTATTTCAGAAAAGACTCGAGTTGTTCATCACTGAAAAACTCGAGTATTTCACAAAAGACTCGAGTCTTTTGTGTCTGATTCCAGAAAATTCAGTCTTAGCTCCATTCTTCAATTATCAATCGAAATATTTGGTATTAGTGCTTCAAAATACTATTCACCCCCCCTCTAGTATTTGCTTAGCCCGCTTGTTGGTTTCCAACAGAGGTAACCCAAAATCACTTATTTATTTAATCTGTTTTTAAGTTGTTTTGTTGTTATTATTGAATAAAAACTTCTAAATTCTTCTATAGTTAAGTTCTAAATTTTCCTTTTCATTTTAAAGTTATTGTTGAATATGTGATATTGTTCTTGAGTCATATGAATTAAGGATGAGAAAAGGGACACAAAAAGGGTGTTTAAAGGGATTTATCTCCCCTTTTCTTTAATTCTTAAGATGGCTAAAAGTTTTGATGAGTTTGAATAATTTAATTTCTGGGTTTATTTTATTTCTTAGATCATATGAATTATAGAAAATTTTGTATGAACAAATAAGTTTTCATTCCTTGTCTTTTAATTGTTTTTGTTTCTTTGTATTAAGGAATAATAATCAATAAGTAAATAACAATGGAAAAAAATTAATTTCTGGTATATATATATATATAGGCCGTGTTATATATTAGAAGAATTGAGGATTGATTTGTGTATATTTTTGATATATGGATTGTATTGTTGTTTAATAAAATAAAAAGGAATGGAAATAAATAAAAGAATTAAAATGGATTTTGATTTTATTTTCTTTTATTCTGGAACGTGTGAAAATATATATATATATATATATATATATATATAATTATATTGAATGGTAATTGTTGTTATTTCATGTGTATTTGAGTTACAGTTAAGTCTCTAAAAAAAATGAAAACAAATAAGTGTTTTCCTTAAAGTAAAATGAAATGAAAATGATTTGTGAAAAGGAACTAAAAATAATTTTTTAAAAAGAAAATAAATTCTGGAAATTTTTAAATGTTCTTAATGTGTATGAGTTTGTATTTTATAGAAATTTTGTTTAAATTGTTATTGTTTGATTGTATGTTATTTCCTTTTGTTTGGATTTAAGTTAAATAAGAACAATGAATTAGGATAATAAATAAAAATGAAATTTTCTGAAAAAAAATAAAAATAATAAGTAGGCCGTGAGGCCTATGGTCTTGTCTTTAAAATAATTTTTGTAATTTGTTTGTTATTTGATGTGTAATTAATTTATAGCTTATTGTTTAGAAGAAATAGAAACAAATGGTAGTTGTTATAAACTTATAAGAGCATGTATTGTTAAATGATTGTATGAGTATGTGGTTGATATGTTTATAGATATTAGTTGCTGAAAAAAAATGAATTACTTCTTAAAGAGATCTATTTTATATTTTGTTAATGATTAAAACTCTTATTTTTAGTATATAAAGTAATGTAATTATATTATATAGATGTTTTAAGAAATTAAAATGTTTTTCCTAATTTTCAAAGTGTTGGTCGAATTTTAGGAGAAAATAAATTAAGTTAATTGAATTTTTCTAATTGATTTGATAATTGTTTTAGTTTGTCTATGGAATGAATTACATGTTTTATGAAAAAGGTTTATTTCTGAAAATTTAGTTTTAATTCTGGAAATTTAATTTTTATTCTGGAAAATTAATTAGTTAAGATCCCAAATGATTATTTTTAAGGGTGTTAGTGATACTTTGTTTGTATGTGCAAATATAATGTAGAAACAAATAGAAATGAGTATTTTTGATTGATTAAAGTAATTTAAATAAAAATATTAAGTTGCTGTCCAGAATTTAGAATGTATGAAAAAGTAATATTTTATTAGAAATAATAGTATTTTAAAGTCTTTTGCATAAGTAGGAATTGTGTATAATTGTTTTGGATTGTTTTACTTGAACTTCTTGAATTAATGCAACTTTTTCAGTGGCTGTACAGCAGATGCAATTATTTTATTTAGTTTAATTTTAGTCATTTTATTATAGTAGAGGTTGTAATAAGAATTTAGGAAGAAACGGCATGTGTTTTCAATGTTCTGTTTAAGAGAAAATGAATATTTAAGTTTATGTATGCATGCTGTCCAAAAATGTGAAATATGTAGTATTTATGTTGTGATTTGTTCTTGAATGATTAGATATGTGAAATTCATGTTAATTTTGAAGTATAAGTGTTTAGAATTAAAAGTGAATTTTTAAAAGTAATTTTAGAATAATTATAAGTAAGGTTGTATATGTGTTTGAATGTAATGTTGTTTATGCTTGTATAAAATAATTGAAGGATGTTCTTGAAAAAGGAATATTGATTTGATATTGAGTTTAAAGTTTTTTTTTAAGGATTTTAGAAATAATATATTTTCTAAGTATTTACATTATTTCCAAAATTTCAAAGGCTTTGAGAAATTAATGTTTTCAAAGGTTATATTTGGTTAATTACTTTTAAGTTAGTGTGAATATTTATAAAGGTTATTTTGTGAAAATGATTGGTTTAAAAGGTTTGCAATTGGGAATGAGTAGCGAGACCGAAAATCAAGCCCACGTTAGTTCTTCACATCAAGGTGAGAGAGTAGCACCTTTAGACACAATGGCACCATGGTAATCGTTAGAACAATTTCGACCATCTCAAAAGTCGGAATCTGGGTTACACGTCAAGATACGAGACGACAATTGAGTGTAGGATGTATTTAGTCGTCTTTCGTTGAGACAATAACTCTATTTTATTATCTGATATATTTGTGATTATATTATATTATGCTTGCATGAGTATATAAGAAATGTTGTTTAATGATTTTGAGGATGTTGATGATTATGTTGTAAATGTTCTAAATGTATGATCTAGAAGTGTTGGAGTTAATGAGAAATGATAGTTATGGGAATGTGGAAGAACCCTATGAGCAAGTTGTAATACGCTTGAAAGAAATACGAGATGATTAAGTTTTGATAATATGCGAAAATGATGTTTATGTACAGTGATGGTGCATAGTGGCACAATGACTTTGTAATTATTCCCCTTTGAGTGACTAATCACGTGAATGAGTATGCCGTGATTACGTCTTGTGGATCCCACTGTACGATGATGAAGTTTTGCTGTGGTCCCTTAGAGGTCGAGGCCCGTTAGAAGCGCGACTTAGAATGGGTTGACCAAACTTAGGATTAATAAAAGACTTTAAAATGACTTAAAAGACTTTAGGACCCAATCCTTTCTAACTACGTTGAGAGTGAAGTAGTGGAGAGGAAAGATACCGTATACTTGGAGGTCGGGCATTCCGCCAAGTGGTGATTGCGATAGGGGAGGGCAATGATGGTGATTCGTCAAGAAGCCTAAGAGCACTACCCTAGGTGGAACTATGCTACAGTGATCAAGGGCACCTGCTGGTCGTTGGTCGTGACGAGGACTACAACGCGAACTAGGGATAGAGCTGTCGCCCCCTTGAGCAAATCTTGGATGGTGTAGAGGGAATCCGAATGGGACTAGAAGCCATCGTTTTTATGAACTTATGAATTGATACTTGATTTTATTTTGCTGGCCAACTGGCGTGGTTTTAGCTGGTACGTACCCTTTGGCTTCGATGTCAGCATGGTTAGGACTCCTGTGCATCCCATCTGCTTTCCGAACTAGGACGAGGTTGGATATTGAAGGAGGAGATGTAGCGTGTGTGCTAATTTACCTTTAACCGATAGTTTCCATCCCTAATGTTTCAATGATGATAGACTTATGGAAGTTGTAGATGGAATTCTTGAGTAATGGTAAGTATGATAAAGATATAAGACTCAATGATAATAATGATGTGATAAGGATATTATGTTTGTGTTAGTTCTAATGTGACCCCTGGATTAAGCCCACGCCGTCGACGCTTTGCCCGTCTGGTAGCTAACTCTCTATATTCTTCTGTATGTTCTTGTCTCTGTTCATGATAAATCTATTAGATGGCGGACCGAGCAATTCAAGTGGAAATGTCTCCTTTGGTGGGGGGACATTGACATAGAACTGCACACGGATGGATCCGGAGGAGGACCCAGAGGAGGAAGAGGATCCAAAGGAAGAAGAAGATCCAGAGGAAGACCCAGACGAGGATGTGCACGATGACGATTAGTTTATTCCTTAGTAATATTGATCTCTGTTTGTTTGGTAGTCTTGGATAACGGACCCTTTGTTTATCATTATGTCACCCCAGTGGAAGTTTTATCTTTTGTTATTTGGTATTTTCGGATAATGGCTGTTAAGCCTAAACAATTTCTATGACGTTTATATTGGAATTAATCTAAGGATAATTTTATTCCGCATTTTTTTAAATATTGAGTTTTGGAATGGAAGGTATAGTGACACTTCACTTTGGAAAATAGAATAGAGTTTTGAAAGACTAAGGAAAACCTTTTTATGAACCAAGTTATTGATAGAAGTTAAAAACTAAGTTGAAAAATATTTTGGAAACTAAGTTTATATGCAAACTCACCTTTTAATAATATCATGTAATAAATGTTTATAAAAAAAAATGGCGCAAATTTTTAGTGAAAATTCTATTTCCAAATTGGGGTGTTACATTTGATGGTATCAGAGCGATGGTTATCCTTAGTGACCTTAAGCATAGCCTTATATGATTTCATTGTGTGACTCTATTTGGTAGTTATAGTATAGTTACCCTTTCGGCTTGAGCATAGCCTAATATGCTTACCCTGTGCAACCCTTTGCTTGATCCGAGACTCCAATCCTACGTATGTACAGAAGCAAGATGGCACGTCGACAAGGGAATGAGGAACCAGCTGCTGTTTTGGCTCAGACAGTTGCGGTCTTGGAAGGAGTAAGGGACAACATGAACCTTATGCATCAACAACTTCAGCAGAATCAGAATATGAACACTGGTGGGCAAGGAATCAGAGGACTCGACGAGTTTTGTCGTAGGAATCCAAAGGAATTCGCTGGAGGTTTCGCATCGGAAGAGGCAGAGGCATGGATAGCAAGTTTGGAAAGGATATTCGGGGGAATGATGCAGTGCACCGATGAGCAAAAGATCGCCTATGATGGATACATGATGGTAGGAGAAGCGGCCGATTGGTGGCGCAATGAGAAACAAGCCTTAGGAGGAGAGCTTGGAGCGCTGACTTGGAATCAGTTCAAGGACAGACTTTTGGTGAAATACTTTCCGGAACATCTGAAGACAGCTAAGGAATTAGAATTTCTGCGATTGGAACAAGGTAACATGACTGTGGGGGAGTATGCTGCAAAATTTGAGAATCTAGCAAAGTTCATGCCTTACTATGGAGAAGCGGCGAATGAAAGGTCTAAGTGTGCAAAATTTTTGGATGGACTGAAGCCGGAAATTAAGCAAGCTTTAGCTCCTATGGAGATTGCTGTATTCACAACTCTGGTGAACAAAGGAAGTTTTGTGGAAAGCGGCCTGAAATCAAGGAACTCTACTGGAAAGCTAGCTGTACAAGTTTCAAGTGGTGGTCCGATGAGGCACTCTCCAGGACATGGAAACCCGAACAGTGGGGCAAGACATCAAGGTCCTTATGGACAAAGGAGTGGACAAAGGGACAATCGGTCAAGGTTTCATGGTAGTTTCAACCACAAGAATCATCCTCGGAATAACAATCACAATAACCAAAATCGTGGCAACAACCGAAACAACAACAATTGCAACAACCAATTCAGAGGAAACAACAACAATAATAGTGGTGGAAATCGAGGAAACAATGGAAATGCTGGTGGATTTCGTAACAATGGGAATGCTGCAGGAGGACAAGCAAGTGCACCTCCATTCTGCAACAAGTGTAACAAGAATCACTTTGGACCAAATTGCCCATGGAACAATCCCAATTGTTTCAATTGCAATCGACCTGGACACATCTCAAGGAATTGCCCTGAACCTAAGCGAGAAGTCAATGCTGTGAACGTGGCTAGACCCCGTGGACAAGGAAGAGTTTTCTCAATGAGCGGAGCGGAAGCTGCTAACAACGCTAATCTGATCCAAGGTAGGTGTTTCATTCGTAAGATACCCTTGAATGTGTTGTATGATTCGGGTGCTATGCATTCGTTTATTGCTCGTAATATGGTTGAGAGATTAAATTTGCCAGTCAATGTTATGCCTTTTGATTTAATCGTGTCTACCCCTACTAGTGACCCAGTCATGGTGTCAACTTTTGTTTCTAAATGCCCGGTAGGAATAGAAGATAGAGAGTACTTAGTGGACTTAATTGTCTTACCCCTTACCCAAATCGACATAATTTTAGGCATGGATTGGTTAACTACTAATCATGTTCTCTTAAATTGTGCCGAAAAGACTCTTATTTTCAATAACTTAAGACCTAGAGTACCCCAAATCGTAGAACCTGAGCACGTGACTGCCAATCAAATCAAAGCTTCATGGGAAGATGGAGCCATGATATACATGTTTCTCGCTTCTTTGGACGTCAAGGAGGATAAAAAGATGGAGGAGTTACCTGTTGTCAAAGATTTTCCTGAAGTGTTTCCTGAGGAAATCCCTGGATTACTACGTGAAGTGGAGTTCGGAATTGACTTGATTCTTGGAACGACACCGATTTCAAAAGAACCATATCGCATGGCACCGATGGAGTTGGTGGAGTTAAAGAAGCAATTGGAAGAGTTACTGGAAAAGCAAATCATTCGACCAAGTGTTTCACCGTGGGGAGCACCTGTTTTGTTCGTCAAAAAGAAGGATGGAAGTATGAGATTATGCACCGACTACCGTCAATTGAACAAAGTTACTATCAAGAATAGATACCCTTTACCAAGGATTGACGATTTGATGGATCAATTAAGAGGAGCTACAGTATTTTCAAAGATCGACTTAAGATCAGGCTATCATTAGATCAGAGTGAAAGAAGAGGATATTCCTAAGACAGCTTTCAGAACGAGATATGGGCACTATGAGTATTTGGTCATGCCTTTTGGAGTGACTAATGCGCCCGCAATATTCATGGACTACATGAATAGAATCTTTCACCCGTTTTTAGATTCTTTTGTCGTTGTGTTTATTGACGACATTTTAATCTATTCACGGAATAAGGAGGAACATGCGGAACATTTAGCAAAGGTGTTAGGCATACTGAAGGAAAAGAAGCTATTCGCCAAGTTGTCAAAGTGTGACTTTTGGCTAGAGTCAGTGAATTTTATAGGGCATGTGATAACCAAGAATGGAATTGCGGTAGACCCCGCAAAGGTGGAGGCAGTGTTGGAGTGGAAAGCACCAACAACGGTGACGGAAATCCGGAGTTTTCTTGGACTTGCTGGTTATTACCGTAGGTTCATAGAAGGATTCTCTCGATTGTCACTACCATTGACCAAGTTAACTAGAAAAGGACAAGCGTTTGTTTGGACGGAGAAGTGCGAGGAGTACTTTCAAGAGCTAAAGAGGAGGTTAACATCTGCACTGGTATTGGTTTTACCCGATCCGACAAAGACTTTCTGTGTGTACTGTGATGCGTCGAAACAAGGATTAGGATGTGTGCTAATGCAAGATGGCCAAGTGGTGGCATATGCTTCAAGACAATTGAAGATTCACGAACAGAATTATCCTACTCACGACCTGGAGCTGGCAGCCGTAGTATTTGCATTAAAGATTTGGAGGCATCATTTGTACGGTGTAAGGATCGAGGTATTCAGCGATCACAAAAGCTTGAAGTATCTATTCGAGCAGAAAGAGTTGAATATGAGGCAAAGAAGGTGGATAGAATTTATGAAGGACTATGATTTTGAAGTGCAGTATCATTCGGGAAAGGCAAACGTTGTAGCTGATGCGCTAAGTAGAAAATCTTTGCATGTGTATGCTCTAATGATAAAGGAATTGGAACTAATTGAGAAGTTTAGAGATCTGAATATGGCAGTGGAGTTTAACCCAAGGAGTATGATACTGGGAACTTTGAAGGTGAACAATGAATTCATGGAGCAAGTGAAGGCGTTACAATCAGCAGATTCGGAATTAAAGAGAAGAAGGAACTGTCAGATAAAGGAAAGGAAGTGGAATTTCAGTTAGGAACAGATGGAATTCTACGATTCAAGGAAAGAGTTTGTGTGCCGAACAACTGAGAAGTTAAAGAAATGATTTTGGAAGAAACACATAAGAGCAAATTAAGTTTTCATCCCGGAGCGACAAAAATGTACCAAGATTTATAGAAGATTTTCTGGTGGTCAGGAATGAAACGAGAAGTAGCGGAATATGTATCAAGATGCCTAACATGTCAGAAAGCCAAGATAGAACACAAAAAGCCTGGAGGAGAATTGCAACCGTTACCTATACCTGTCTGGAAATGGGATAGTATATCCATGGACTTCGTGTCTGGTTTTCCAAGAACTCAGAGAGGGTGTGATGCTATTTGGGTAGTAGTGGATTGTCTTACCAAGACAGCACGTTTTATCCCGATCAACATGAGGTATCCCTTGGAGAAGCTGGCCGAGTTGTACATCAAGGAAGTAGTGAGACTACATGGAGTACCTTCGAATATAGTGTCAGATAGAGATCCGCGTTTTACTTCAAAGTTTTGGGAAAGTTTACAAACTGCAATGGGGACAAGCCTAAGTATGAGTTCTGCATATCATCCCCAAACGGATGGTCAATCAGAACGGACGATTCAGACTTTGGAGGATCTACTAAGAGCCTGTGTACTGGAAGAAGCTGGAAGCTGGGATTCTTTCTTACCATTGATTGAATTCACCTACAACAATAGTTTCCATTCAAGCATAGGAATGGCACCTTATGAAGCACTGTATGGAAGGAAGTGTAGAACTCCGTTGTGCTGGTTCGAGACCGGAGAGCAATTACAGTTAGGACCGGAGGTGGTGCAACAAACGACAGACAAGATCAAAGTAATTCAAGAAAAGATGAGAACCTCGCAAAGTAGGCAGAAGAGTTATCATGACAAGAGGAGAACTCCGTTGGAGTTTAAGGAAGGTGATCATGTATTCATGCGGGTAGTACCTACTACCGGCATTGGCAGAGTGCTCAAAACCAGAAAACTAACCCCTAGATTTATAGGACCCTATCAAATCCAAAAACGTGTAGGACCGGTAGCTTACCAGATAGCCTTACCCCCTATGTTTTCAAACCTATACAATGTTTTTCACGTATCTCAGCTAAGAAAGTATATTAGTGACCCAACCCACATTGTTGAGCCTGACACGATACAACTCAAGGATAATCTTACGCATGAAACATTACCCCTGCGGATCTATTAAGACGTTGAGAGGAAAAGAGATTCCGTTGGTCAAGGTAATTTGGAGTCAAGATCATGGGGAAGATGCTACCTGGGAATGCGAAAGTAGCATGAGGGAATCATACCCTCACTTGTTTGAATAAGGTGCGTATTTCTCGGGGACGAGAAATCTCTAAGTTGGGGAGGATTGTGAGACCCGCAATTTTTCCCAATTTATTTTAATATTTTATTTGATTTAAGTCACAATTATTTTAAGAATAGTTTAATGATAATTGTCTTTGGTTGATTTATTTTATATATATGCAGCGATTATATATATAATAATTATAATTTTGTGTATTTTATTTTAAGTGTGAAATTTCATTTCTGGATATTTAATAAATATTTTAATCATATTGAAATAATTTTTACTAAGGTTTTGGCTGAAAAATGAATTTTTGGGTTATAGAGCTAGAACTTCAAAAATTCATATCTTTTTAACCGTCCGAAAAAATTAAAAATGATATGTCAAAACGATCGTATCGAAATCTAGATTATGAAAATGTAAAGCTTTGATTTGTATTTTAGAGTTTTCGAAATTTTATCACTGCTACAATACTAAACGAATTTTTGAGTTTTAAGTATTAATGTATGGTTTCAATGCATTAAATGACCTTTTGACTCAAGTATATTTTATTTTGAAAATGAAAAATACATTTCTGAAGTTGTATATTGTACTATCATTGAAATAAAGTGTATTTTCGTATTTTTCTTAGTTTAAATTATTTGAAGGTTTAGGAAGTGTATTTTTGAAGGAAATGATCTTAGGACTTCAAAAATTCATAACTTTCAAACCGTAAGTCCAAAAATTATAAACTTTATATGAAAACGATCGTATTAAAATTTAGTATCTTAATATGTAAAAATAAAATTTTTATTTTAATGTTTACAAAAAAAGTACTGTACAGTAGGTAGAAAATCGAATTTTGATAGTTTTAATTATTTTGGGGCATAAAATAATTTAATGGACTATAAAATATTTTTATTGGTATATTTAAATATTTATCTTAGTAATATTTGGCTGCACAGTCCATATTTCAATATTTTCTTAATTGTTTTCTGATTTATTTGAAATGATAGTTTAATATGATTGGTTAATAGTGAAGGCACCTCCAAAAGGAACCAATGAAAAATTTTCTCTCCTATTTTAATATATATGTGCCGTCCAAAATAGGGTAGGGAGAGAGGAGAATAATTCTGAAGTTTGTGAGAATAAACCATGAAATGAAAAGAATGTAGGAATCAACAAAATCCCAATTAATGCAAAGTGTGTTCCAATGTGCTTGAATTAATTTTGCTGACTCATGGTGAGTAAGGGGGGCCAAATTTCACCTCTGAAAATTGAGGGGAAATGCATCTTCAACACCTATAAATAGATGACCTTAGTTCCCACATTTTTCACACACAATCCTTGATAGTTTTACAAGAGAAAAAAATAAAATTCTAAGAAAGAATAGAGAGAGAGAGAGGGACGAATTGGCTTAGGAAGGAGGGAGGAATTGCTTTGTCACTTGAAGTTTTCTTAAGCTTAAGGAGTAGAGGTAACCCAAAATCACTTATTTATTTAATCTCTTTTTAAGTTGTTTTGTTGTTATTATTGAATAAAAACTTCTAAATTCTTCTATAGTTAAGTTCTAAATTTTCCTTCTCATTTTAAAGTTATTGTTGAATATGTGATATTGTTCTTGAGTCATATGAATTAAGGATGAGAAAAGGGACACAAAAAGGGTGTTTAAAGGGATTTTTCTCCCCTTTTTTTTAATTCTTAAGATGGCTAAAAGTTTTGATGAGTTTGAATAATTTAATTTCGTGGTTTATTTTATTTCTTAGATCATATGAATTATAGAAAATTTTGTATGAACAAATAAGTTTTTATTCCTTGTCTTTTAATTGTTTTTGTTTCTTTGTATTAAGGAATAATATATAATCAATAAGTAAATAACAATGGAAAAAAATTAATTTCTGGTTTTGTGGTGGACTCGGTCTAGCTGAGGTCCTCAAACCACCTCGCCCAAGTCCTGAGGACCCTTCAGGAGGCCTTCTAAGCGCTTGGCCGAGCTCAATGCTCAACGGCCGAACAGATGCCAGATACAGGCCGACCTCGTGTTCCCATCCAGGTCCGACACCTCCCCGAGTCCGACATATAGGACATGATGACGTCCCCCTTCCTTATCCACAAGGACAGCTCACAACCTTATCCCCAAGGACAGCTCACAACCTTATCCACAAGGACAGCTCACAACCTTATCCGCAAGGACAGCCTATCCACTCCTAGCTCAGTACCGGCTGGCCCTACTTGGGCCTAAAGCAAGCCCATTAGGGCAACCAGCTCCCCCCTATAAGTAGCTCCGTACTACATGGGGCTCAGGTACGTCCTCTAACCCTAATTGCCATCCTCACACACCAGTGATTAGGGTTGCTTCTTGGCTCTTTCCTTTAGCCATATGAGGACTTCCCCCAAACATCACAGATCAACCTTAGACAGAGGTACCTTTGAAGGTCATCTCCTACACCCTTGGAGGTCCTCACTGTCTAGGACATCACATTGGTGCCGTCTGTGGGGAGAGATAAACTTCAACCCCACTCAGAAGATTTCACCATGTCTGAAGAAGAGCAGCCGGTCCAGAGAAGGAGGAGGGGGCGTCCAAGAAGGGTGCCGTCGACTGAGGACCTGCGCCTGCACCTGGAAGCCAACAGGGCAGCGAGGTCCTCACCACCACCCCCTCCACCGCCTCCTCCCCCGTCACCACCTCCTCCACCAGAGTTCACTCATACCCATAGTGGACCCTACACCATCCACACTGAAGACACCACAAACCCAACCCAGCTTCCTGGTGGAGGTCGGCGCGTGCAGTTACGCTCTGAGCTCGGAGAAACCAACACTGAACAGCACCGCCATCGCGGCGAGTGTGCTCACTCAGTCAGTACAACACACCGTTCAAACTCACGACAGTCTACGCTCTCACGGGATTCTGAACTCTTGTCTCTGATGAGACAGCAAATGAGAATCGTAGAGCAACAAGGTAAGGCTATTGCAGATCTCCAACAAGTTGCTATGCAACGATTAGCTGAACGAGCTTCTGTCCAAGCTCCGGCCCCGAACGAGTTCCCTCCACCACCCCTCCCCCATCTCTTCCACCACAACACCCGTCAACTCCACAAACCTTTGCAACACCACACACGACTATCACACAACTTACACCAACTCCCGACCAGCAACAACCTGAGCTGGACGATTCCCATCCTGGACATCCTTTCACCCCTGCCGTCATGACTTATGAACCACCGCCGGGGTACCTAGGGCCCAGTAACATCCCCAGATATAATGGCCTTACTGACCCTCAGGAACATGTCCTTTCCTATGAAGGAGCCGTGAACTTTCACGGAGGAGGAGATCGGCTGAAATGCCGAGCTTTCTCTATGACCCTCCAGGCCCCAGTCCTTCGGTGGTATTCAACGCTTCCTAAAAACTCTGTCAACAACTGGGCAGAAATGAAGCGCGTCTTCCTCAACAGATACACTGCCAGCTGTGCGCAACCCAGATCGGACCACACGCTAGCGACAGTGACCCAGAAGCCAGATGAATCCTTACGTGCGTACTTGCACAGGTTTCACAGCGAGTCCAGTTCGGTCCCAAATCTATCTCCCGAGGTGGCCGTCCTCCTTTTGACCCAGGGATTGGCCGAAGGAGGCTTCAAAGATTCACTTATTGGAAAGCCACCAAGGGACATGGCCGAACTGAGACAGAGATCAAACAAGTATATAAACCTTGAAGAATTCAGCAAGGGACAGTCGAGCAGACTGGAAAATGCTCAGGCCACCTCGCAGAATGCCCTGCCCCGAGGCCGTCCTCGGGGCAACAGGGATGAAAGAGGAGGAAGAGCAGATCAGGGAGACCGAGGCCGCTCTCAACAAGAGGACCGCCGACGTCCATACATCACCAAATATGACTCTTACACCCCCCTCACGGTCCCGAGGTCTCAAGTCTGGAGAGAGACCATGCAGACCGAACTGAGGAGTGTACCCCGCCCCCTTCCTCAGAAATCAAAACTATGTGAGAGACAAGTCCAAATACTGCAATTTTCATGACGGGTACGGCCACCATACCGACCAATGCACATGGCTTCGAGATGTCATTGAGGATATGGTAAGAAGAGGCAAGCTACAGCAGTATGTACGAGAGGCAGTGGAAAGACGAGGTCGGAGAAGATCTCGCAGCCCGGACAATGATAAAGGAAAAGCTAAGGCCGACCCGTCCCCAGAGAAGAAGGAAGAGGAGCCACCACGGGTAAACATGGTCATGGTTCAGGACCTCGATAAGTCGCCAGAAAACTTCCGAGTAGAAACCATCTCGGGAGGGTTCGCTGGCGGTGGTGAGATGAGGGCGGGAAGAAAAAGGTACATCAACCAGGTTTTGGCAGTTCATCACAAACCCGCCCCTAAAAAGCCTTCTCGGAATATTCCTATCATCTTTTCCGACCAGGATATGGAAAACGTCATCCCAGATCACAATGATCCTATGGTGATAACGGCGTTGATTGGCAATTTTGAGGTCGCCCGAGTCTTCGTTGACCAAGGGAGTTCGGCCGACATCCTCTTTCTGCATACCTTCTAGGCTTTGAAGTTGAGGTCCGCCGACCTCGTAAGGTTCGAAGGAAATCTCATCAGCTTCACAGGTGAGGCAATCCGCCCCCTGGGAGCTATTCATCTCCCGGTGACCCTAGGCAACCAGCCTTCGGCCCGAACGGAGATCATCAAATTTTTGGTTGTTGACTCCGATTCCCCGTACAATGTAATATTGGGACGAACTTGCCTACAAGCTTTTGGGGCAGTAGTCTCAACAGTGCACTTGGCAATGAAGTTTGTCGGATCTGATGATAAAGTGGTTTCGGTAAAAGCTGACCAAGTGAAGGCCCGGCTCTGCTACAATGCGAGCCTACGGGAAGGAAAAAAGAAGCAAAAAGAGTTCACCGATCCGACACTGTCCAAGGGAAGAGTCTTATTGGCCGAACTCCAGTCTGAACGAAACACCTATGTGTCCTCTCTTCGTGAAGAACGGGTGGTAATTCCCCCCTTCACCTCTCCCCTGAGCAAAGATGCTATCGTGAATGATAAACCCCTCCGAAAAATCCAAGATGCAGTCAAAGGAGATCTTCTCTCTCTTTCAGTTCTCTCCTACTCCCTGCACAGGGAGAATTTTCTCTTTCATCTAGTTCTCACTAACCCCTCCCTCCACTCGGCACATCTCCGAATTGAGGGCCGAGGTGACTTTCTCGCCCATGTCTTCAACCGAGCTTTTCAGACCCCCAAGCTCGGGTACTTCAAGATGGAAATGTCCTCACTTTTCAACATTACCAACACTCTCGGCAGCCTTTCCTATCAGCCCACCTCGGAGGATCATAACAAGGAAATCCGACAAGACGCTCCTGGTCCGAAGAAGATAGCGATGAAAGAGCCAGCCGACCGCGACAAGAAAGCAAAGCAACCCGGGTCTTCTGAATCTGATCACCTCACGCCCCGAGGATCGGACATCGGCCCTAACGGCCAGAAAAGCGGGAACTGAGCCCGAGATCGATAACCCCCAACAGAGGTGTTCTAGAAACATACTCTGGGTAATTACCGAACTCAAGGATTCCCAAAAACTTCAAAACACTGAGAACCTGTTCAAATAGGTTTACCTCAGACATCTCAGCAGTCACCAGCACCCTCCCTGAGGGTTTCAATTTTAACTTCCTTTTATTTTCAATTTCCTTCCTGCTAATTATCGTTCATGTCTTTAATTTTCATTGTGAGATATTCACCTTTCAAAAGAAAAAGCAATGTACCCATAATTTTATTCAACGAAAAGTACAAACTTGCTCATACTCAAGTGCCACAGTTCTATATACGTACGTACTAGCTTCTCATTTAGCACTAGCCCCCTAAATGTTGCATGGCGCTATGCACAGCCAACGTCTCCCAGATAAGATCGGCTCATATGCACAGTGTACAAGGGACACCCGATAAAGAACAGACTGCTGTGAAATGTTTATACATAGCTTCACTCAGCACTCTCTTTTACATCGGGGCCGAGGACACCCACCTCGGCTAAGGTGGGTAGATCTGAGTTCCCTACCGTATGCACTTATATACAGTACCTTTATTCAGAGGAAAACTTATAAGATTACTGCACTTACTGAGTCTTCTGATTTATTAATATTTCAAACACCAATGATTGGGTACAAGTTTTCCTAAGGTCCGATCAGGCCGAAATACAACAAGCCGGCAAAAGACTTGTATTCTCAAAAGTAGCTTTGTTTATAAAAAAGACCTCGGATGCAATATATATGCGACAAGTTAAAACAAGAACTTGCATAAAAAGTTTCAGCATGCAACAAGTTCCAAACACTCAACAAAAAATAAGGGATTTACGCTGCATCTTCCTCAACATCAGAAAGGACGACCGTCTGCGGGTCGAACTCCTCATCCATCTTTTCAACCAGTGGGTTGGGCAGATTCTCCTCAGGCTGGTCCAAATCAACCTCGGCTCCACCATTTTCATAGTCAACCATCTTTCCATTCTCCACTCCGAATCCGGCAGATGCGCCGATGTACCGAATGCGGAGCCCCTGATTCATGTGAAGAACCTGCTCAACCGCGTTGGTGAAAACCTTGCTGGCCACCCTTTCAAGGTCGAAGTCCGACTCCCGAGCCGCTACCTTATGCTTTAGAGCCTGGGCAGCCCTCTTCTTCAGCAGACCCCTAACCTTTTCCACTTCGGCCAGGCCCTCCTGCCGACCAACCTCTTTCGCATCTGCTTTGGCTTGGGCCAAATCCTCTTCATGCCTTTTTCGGAGCTCTTCCATCCGTCGACGGTGCTCCTCCTCAGCCTCAGCCAATTTTTGTTCGGCTGACCTCTTGCTACTCTTCAGCTCTTCCACCTCGGCCGCCATAGCCGACCGAGCCTTTTTCTTAGCAGGCGAAAGACCGTCCGCCACATCATCAGCTACCTCGGCCAGCACATTAAACATAGTAGTGGCTCTCTTCATCTGGCCAGCCATTTCTTCCGCTTTCTTCTTCCATTCCGCACCTGACATTTTGACAAGAGTGTCTTTGAGTGATGGTTTGGTGGGGGTAGCCGGCAGCCTTGATTGAGTTTCAGTGCTTGGAGGCGGCACATTTGCAACAAGGGCTACCTCGGTGCTGGGACTCGGCGAGGTAGGAGGAGGAGGAGCAATAATAACGGCAGGAGGGGTAGGATGGAGGGGACCAGAGTCGGCCGATAGCGTATCCGTAGAAACCTCGGACGACACGGTGTCGGCAGAAGAGACCTCGGGCTTCTTCTTCCTCCGAGCTTCAAAAGCAGCTTTCAGCGCCCTGAAAGACATCTCGGACCAACGTTCTTCTGTAAAAAAAAAATAAAAAAAAAATAAAAAAAATATATATTAGTATAAGAGAATTGAAAGAAAAGGCACAAATGCAAGAGCAAAAGTAACTACCAATCTTTGTTAAGAGTTCATCGTCAAGACACTTTATGAAAACTCCAACATCGAGTTGAAATTTACGAGCGCGGTATTCTGTTTGAAAATGGTGAGCCGTTACAGACTCATCGACATCTAGTGTTACACCCGACCACCTCTGCGGTGTACTGGAATGACGATTGAAGAACTCGGAGGTCCACTCCAGAGGGAACTTCGGTGCTGTCTCGGACCGAAACCAAGGCAGCCCCGCTCCAACGTACCTATATTTGAAGAATCTCGGTTTGAAGTGCTTCCAAGACTCAGAGAACATGCCGAACAGCCCACAATGAGCTCGGGCTTTGACCGACACCCAAAGACGAGCAGTGACCCCGTCCTTATTGCTGACGAATGGGTTATACATCCACAAAAATAATCGAACTGTGCATACCAAACGTTTGGCTCCACAATACTTCTGGAACGCTCGGAGAAACGACCAAGTATTAGGATGAAGTTGGGAGGGAGCTAGTCCGAGCTCGTTTAAGACCCTAATTTCCAGGTCGGTGAAGGGGAGGGCCACGCCGAGATTGTGAATCAGATCGGCATAAAAGAAAAAAGAATTACTGTCAGTCCGGCTGCATATCCTGTCATTTGCCGAACAGGGGAGCACTTCGTAAGAAGTTCCGGTGGTGTCCCCTGGGCAAGGCAGCACAACCCTCCCTACCTCGGCAAGCTTATCCTCCGAGGAAAGGCTGGACTGAATTCCTTTGGGCTCCACGTCAACCCACTCATACTGTTCGGCGTCGAAAGGTGCAGGGTAAAGTTCAGGTTGACGGACGCACTTCCTGAGCGGCATGGTACCTGTGGGAGAACAGGGAAGCTCGGTATTAGTCTTACGGGTTACGAAAAATAACCCCCCAGAGAACCCCCTCGAAGTAGTTCCGAGGGGCGAGCATCTCCCCTCTACCACAGGTACCCCTCATTCGTACATTCCCTCCTTCTCCATCCTCTCGAAATCGGCACGCTCCCTACCGTCAACAAACTCGGCCCAGGCGTACTGCCGTATCCACTCTCTCTTCTCCTCCCAGTCCCGAGGATAGACTACCTCAACGGGATCAACCTCCAGAACCCTCCTTTCGTACTTTTGCCCATACTCCCTTTGGCGACGGAACGCCTCGTCTACCTCCGTAGACGAACAGGACGAGGAGGATGAGCCGTCCTCCTCCTCACCGCTGCTAGATGACAGGGAAACTACCCCAGCCCACTTCCTAAACCATTCCCTACTCATATTGAACCCAATCCACTCCTTTGATTTTCTGAAAAATAAACAAAAAACAGGAATCAAAAACCCTCCAAAAAACTCAAAATACGCCTAACCTAAAGAAGGCTAAACCCCAGGAATAAACCCCAAAACTAAATAACCAAATGCAGGAAAACCTCAACCCCCAACATTATTCCCCAAAACCGAAACCACAAAACCCAAGAAAAACCCACACCGCCACCAAAATAGAAACAGAAAACCAAAAATCCTAAAACCACTAATCAAAATTCTGCCAAAATACACCCCAGTCCGCTAATACAAAAATAAAAGGGAAGAAACACCAAAATTTCACCACATGAACTGCAAAATTGTAAGAACAGCGGAAAAGAAAATAAGTAGAGAGGCAGAGAAAAGAGAAATACCGGACGAATATGTGTCTAAGAGAGAGCGTCGACGACAAGGGATCCCCGGTTGAAATAAAGGGCGAAGAAAATTGAAGACACTGGAACTGTGAGTGAAAGAAAATAGTTTTCGAAGAAGAAAGAGCTTGGGGAGAGATGCAGGGTTTCATGGGAGATAGGAAGAGGCGTTTTCAAAAGGGGAATATTTGGCTGAGAGAGGAGAGAATGGTTCGTTAGGTCAAGGAGGAAAGAGAACCGTTTTCCCTCCCATTTTGAATTATGGGCCTGGCCTAGGCGGCTCAGCCCAACGCGTGTGGCCACCTATACTTGGACACGTGGCACACAGCAGCGAAAAGTGTGGACCTCGAGCAACGCCACAATGAGGGTGACGCCTCGAGGATCACGATTTATGACACGTGTCAGATAGCAGAAGAGCAAACGCCACATCGGTACGGGTGACTTGACAACTGTCAAACCTGCTCTGTCATAATGAAAGGACATCAGAAACAGCTGGATCCAACTTACCGGCAACTCATCGTCCGAACTCCCTAGAACCTCGGAACAAGGCTCCGATAGCCTTGACCGAGCTGGGGGGCTTATGTGGTGGACTCGGACCTTATGAGGTGGATTTGGGGAAAAGACCTAAACCAGAACCTCGGAACAAGGCTCCGATAGCCTTGACCGAGCTGGGGGGCTTATGTGGTGGACTCGGCCTAGCCGAGGTCCTCAAACCACCTCGCCGAAGTCCTGAGGACCCTTCAGGAGGCCTTCTAAGCGCTTGGCCGAGCTCAATGCTCAACGGCCGAACAGATGCCAGATACAGGCCGACCTCGTGTTCCCATCCAGGTATGACACCTCCCCGAGTCCGACATATAGGACATGATGACGTCCCCCTTCCTTATCCACAAGGACAGCTCACAACCTTATCCACAAGGACAGCTCACAACCTTATCCCCAAGGACAGCTCACAACCTTATCCACAAGGACAGCTCACAACCTTATCCGCAAGGACAGCCTATCCACTCCTAGCTCAGTACAGGCTGGCCCTACTTGGGCCTAAAGCAAGCCCATTAGGGCAACCAGCTCCCCCTATAAGTAGCTCCGTACTACATGGGGCTCAGGTACGTCCTCTAACCCTAATTGCCATCCTCACACACCAGTGATTAGGGTTGCTTCTTGTAACATCCCAAATTTTAAACCCGAAGATAAATGAATAGATAATAATTAGAATAATTAAAAGGAAAACAATAATAAACCACAAATGGGTATCTCAAATGAGAATTCTAGCATTAGAAGAAAATAATAATAGTACTAATTGAATTAGAGAAGAAAGGAGCGTTGAATCGAAGTTAGGATCGGGCCAGAAAATAGATAAGTCGATAATAAATATAATAACAAGGGAAGAAATTCAAAATAAAAGATTCAAGACTCAAAACACAATTCCCACCGTTGGATATGAAGGTATGATTTTTAGGAAGCAGCTCGTCAAATTTGAGCAAGATCCAACGGTGAACGAAGAAATTACAGCCATTCGAAGTTAGGAAGAAAATAGAAGGAAAATAGAAAAGTGAATCAGCAGTACCTGATCATTTCGCTTAAGCGAAAATATTTCGCTTAAGCGAAACTGACCCAGTAGCAACCTATGTGTTGTTCGCTTAAGCGAACGGATTTCGCTTAAGCGAAACCGTGATTCATCAGACCCTGAGTTACTGAGTTGTTTTCACTCAAGCGAAATAGGCTCGCCTAAGCGAGTGTTTGATTCGCTTAAGCGAAATGCTGTCGCTTAAGCGAAAACGGCTCGTACAAACCCTAAATCCCCAAATTGAGAATTTCGCTTAAGCGAAAATGCTTTCGCTTAAGCGAAAATGGCACGATCGAAAACCCCAACTTATTGAACTGGATTCGCTTAAGCGAATAAATTTCGCTCAAGCGAAAAATGCAGTATCAGCTGCGATCTGGGCCGTTCGAAGGGAATCTTTTTATGGCCTTTTAATCCTTGCCGTCCAAAGTGCCTCATCTCTCTCATAAACTCCCTCCCACCTCCATTCTCTTCACTCTTCCACCATCATCAACAAAAACCACCCTTCCCTCTCTTCTCCTCCTCTTCCATTCGAACCTCCACCTCTCCCCACCAAGGCAAAGCTCATTCCTCTTCTCCCTTAAGCTCAAGACCCATTCCCCATCCTCATCCATCTCCATTGGTAAGTTTTCACTCTCTCTCTCTCCCTCTCTAGGGCACACGAATTTCTCCCTCCTCTCTCCCATGGCATACGAATTTGGTGTCATGGGGTGACAAAATTATTACTCACTTGTGCTCTATTGTTTCATGGAGGTCAAGAATCTCTCCCTTTCACTCAATCCTTGGGGCTCTTGAGTTAAGGAGCTTAGGAGCTAGGGCTTGGAAGGTTTCCCCCATCTCTCTTGATTTAAGGTAAGGGAGTGGTTTATAGTGAGCATTGGGTGATCTAAGGTTGGGTATCCCTATGGTTATAATGGTTTTCTAGGAGTTATGTGTTTAGGGTAATTAATGTGTCATAAATGCATTTTTGGTTAGGGATAACTTGGTACTAGTTAATTGTGAAATGAATATATAAATTGTAAAGGGATAAATTTGATTGTGATAATAAGGGAAAATGAACCATAAATGTTATTTGTGGAATGTGACTATAAATGCGAATGCTTGGAAAATGGTTAATATTCTGGATGGTAGAATATTTATTTGTTATGACAATGTGGGTAATGTGCAGTATGTGCTTATTGAATTTGGAATGAGTTATGATAATGATTGTTGATAATAAAGTGCCTATTTGTGATTATGTGAAAAGGGAAATCTTCATGTACTTGAATTTTTGCAATGGTTTATATTTATGCATATTGTGTTTATTATGGGAATTGTGTTGATGGTGATAATCAATGGTAACATCTTTGTGTTTGTTTGAATTGAGATGAATAATAATGGTGCATGATTGTGATTATGTGTATGATTAATGGACTGGACTGTTGAATAAGGAAACATGGTAAAGGTTGATTAAAGTGGAAATTGATCAGTGGGGCCCGGAACACTAGGTACCCGGCTAGGTGTTCCAATTACCTGTTAGGGCCAATTACCTGCCAGGCCAATTACCCATCAGGCCAAATCGCCCTGTAGGCGCCGGGTGACCCACAGGATCAATCTTCCACAACAATAATTGAAATAAATAATGGAATGGTAAATAAGTACATAGTCCTACAGGTTATGGTCTGGATGGGTGTAAAGTCCTGGGCAGGTGTTTCAAGTCCCTAGACAGGTGTGCCAATTACCTAGCAGGTAACCGAAATCCTAGTGGTGTACAATTAAAAAGGAAAAAAAAAAGAGTGCTATGGACATGAATATGACAATGGAATTGTATATGAGAATGGATAAATGCAAAAGGGAAATGAACGGGAAAATGGGTAAAGAAAAGGGTAATGAACATTAGTAATGAATATGTGCATGTAAGAAAAAGTAATTATGGAATCTTTGTGGACACTCGATGTATATTAACAAATTATGAGACATTCTCAAAATATAGCTTTATTTATATTAAATAAAGAAAGCTGGAATATATAATAAATGTTATTCGTATAGGAACTTTATGGAAAAACTTTTTCTTTCTATACACCAAGTTCCATATCCGAAAGCTTTGATTCGAAAACACATTTCTTTCAAAAATGAACGGTTGAGTACCTGTTTGTACTTTCAGCGGAAACGATTTTCAAAATGATTACTGCAGTTGTAATTGAAATAATTTTAAGGATCATAATAACTATACAACCATAGCCCATATATATATATAAAAACTCAGGTACCCAAGTATCAGAGATAAAAGTCGAGGTAGCAAAATATAAGGATACAGACCAGCAGATATAAAATAACAGCTCTCATAGACCCTCTCAACTATATACAATATAACACAAATCAAAATAAAAGAGTCTTCGAGAGCTGAGCCATGATCCACCCACGCTGATGTCTGATCCCTGGTCTTCCAAAAGCTAAACACCACATCCTACCACGGTCCCCACACTGCACATACTCTCAGAAAAGACACCACTTCACTGACTGTCCGCAGCTGGCCCATCCATGTCCTCTACGGGGTCCTCCTCCTCCTCATCCGACACAACAGGGATAGCAGTACGACGCACTGGCTCAGGTGAGGGTGCAAAACGTACCCTGGTGGTCGGACCGGGATGACGAGTGGCCGTAGCAGTAGCCTCATCAGAAGTAGAGGGACGTGTACGGGTGGCTGGGCGTCGGACATGTAGATTATAAAAGCGACGTCCATGATGTGGGGGTGGAGAACCAAAACGGTAAGTGTAAGCTGGTGGAATGTGCAGTATGTAGATCATGGGGATGCGAAGCCTACGAGGTCGCACTCGAGCCAGGGGGTTAGGATGACGAAAGATCACGTCAACCTCACCCTCGAACACCGCTCGGTGCTCCTCGTAGTCCCACACTCCTCTACGGAGCAGGCGTAACTCCACGTATGTCAGGTAACGAGCCATCACCTGCAAGGGCATAGGGAGTTAGCAAATACTAACACATAATAAAATAGACAGGGTACAGTTCTAATCAAGTAAGACTTTATTTATTGCAATTAATATAACTTATAAATTTTTAGTCAACCATGTTAAACACCAACATCAAGACTTAATTATAAATCAATAGAATATGCAGTCATGATGCATCTAATTTTATCAATGCATGATTGTTGGCCAACTACAACAAATAGGCTTCCGTGGCACCTTAAAATAAACATGCCCGATACCCATACTGAGTATCTCATCGAACTCGGCCCGCAAATAAATCAACACCTCTAGAGCTCTTAGAAATGTTGCCGACGTATCCCGTAGGACTACGCCTCATCGAGTCCGGCACCAAATGACATGCCCACACGCACGTGTGTATTTCCGGAAACAGAAGGTGCAACCCCGGTCACCGACACTCCCCCGTGAACCCTTTGGAGCAGACACCCAGGTCCCTCGAGTTCAACCGAAAGGATATGCCCACGCCTCTCGGACGTGTCTCCACACATGTGGGAATCCAAATAATGCAGATGCTATGCATGGCTTTGACTACCTGTACTATTCAATGTCATTTAAGTTGTTCGAAGTTGGGACTTGGCATAATTAAACTTCATTTAACATACACTGACTTCCATTAATTTTCTAGTTCAGTAATTAAATTGATTCAAACCCTTTGCTAATCCATCACCTCATCAAATTCTGATTCTTTTACAACAATTCAGTCACTAATAGATTAACAGAGTCTATTAATCGAGTATTGCATTAGATTACTCGAGTAATATTTTTGCACCTTTCGCATTACTCGAGTGACAGCTCGAATTACTCGAGTAATATTTTTGCACCTTTCGCATTACTCGAGTGACAACTCGAATTACTCGAGTAATATTTTTGCACCTTTCGCATTACTCGAGTGACAGCTCGAATTACTCGAGTAATATTTTTGCACCTTTCGCATTACTCGATTAACAGATCTATTACTCGAGTAGTACTGCATATATTTCAAATTGGCCTCCAAGCCATTGTCCGCTAACCTAGTGCCCTTTGAACCTCATGGTGGTTCAACCAATATTCAAATCAAATCCTCAATCTATTCTAGCATTAGTAAAGCTTCTCCCTTACCTCAATGAAGCTTTTTGGATGCACAGGCAGCAAAGAAACTCACAGAATTACCAAACTCCAAATGCTCTGTTTTCGGTTCCAAAATAGGTTCAGCAGAGCAAGTTCGGGTGATGATTTGACAAACCAAACGTACATGAAAATGAGCAAATTTGGTCCATAAGGAAACTAGACATTGCAAACTCTAAATAGAAATCAAAATGGCACGATTTGAGACCCTCTACCTACCAAAATAGAAAGCTTGAACTTGGCTTCTCAAAACTGAAACTGCAACCTTCAGTTTCTTGATCCCAACTTCAAGCAATTCGTTCTCCTTGCTCCAGCCACCAAAACACACGATTCTTGTCTCAAATTAAAGGTCTTGTGACAAGCTTGAAGAAGGTATCAAGCTCATCAACTGTGTTTAAGGGAGGGTGAAGAATGAAGGTTATGAACAAGGGGGTTCAAAACCGAATTTGACAGAGTTTCCCTTCTTTTTTCTTAATTTCCACCCAATTCATCAACCAAATCCATCAATTTATAGCCAACAATGACTACCATGCACACAAACACGTGTTTTCCATAATCCCAGTCGGTGCTAGGTGTTAACAATTGAATTACCCAAATTGTTGAATCATCAAACGCACTATCTTCAGCTTCAGCACCACTGTTACTCGAGTAAATTGATCGGGCTACTCGAGTAACGCACTCAGATTTTCAAAAATTATTATTTTATTCACTTTCCCTCCAAATATCTTTCCAATATTACCTCTTAGGTCCTTTCCAAGGATTAAACTGCAAAAATCCTTATTTTTAGAACCCAAATTATTTTCTCTTATATTTCCTTGGATAATTCTTTCAATATAACAATAAATTAATAAATAAAACTAACTAATTCCATATAATTAGTTTTATTTAAATATTCCTTTTATTTATTTGGGAACAAAAATTGGGGTATTACATTTCTCCCCCACTTACAAGAATTTCGTCCTCGAAATTCCACTTACAAAAACAACTCAGGATAATCCTTTCTCATCTTATCTTCTAATTCCCAAGTGGCTTCTGATACATCAGCATTTTCCCAAATAACTTTGACTAAAGGAATTTCCTTTCCTCGCAACTGCTTCAATCTTCGATCTTCAATTCTGACAGGGATTGTCTCAAAAGTGAGATTCTCTCTCAAAGCCACATCATCAGGTTGAACTTCAATTACTGAATCGGGATCTGGCACAAATTTCCGCAATTGCGAAACATGAAACACATCATGAAGATTGGACAAAGACGGAGGCAAAGCGAGCTGATAAGCTACAGACCCGATACGCTTGAGTATCTGATAAGGACCAATAAACCTTGCTGACAACTTCTTTGTCTTCAAAGCTCTCCCAACACCAGTTGTCGGTCTTACGCGAATAAAAACATGATCGCCCTCTCCAAACTCCAAGGGTCTTCTCCTTTTATCCGCATAACTTTTCTGTCGGCTTTGCGCTGTCTTCATCTTTTCTCTGATCATCTGAATCTTCTCAGAGGTTTCCTGAACAAGCTCAGGTCCAATAATTGTTTGCTCCCCCACTTGGAACCAACATAGGGGAGTTTGGCACTTCCTTCCGTACAAAGCTTCGAACGGTGCCATTCCAATACTGGTGTGATAACTGTTATTGTAGGTAAACTCTATCAGAGACAAGAGTTTATCCCAACCTTCCTGACTTTCCAACACACATGCTCTTAGCAAATCCTCAAGAGACTGGATAGTCCTTTCCGACTGACCATCAGTCTGGGGGTGGTAAGCAGAACTCATTCTCAACTTTGATCCCAGAGACTGCTGCAAACCTTTCCAAAACTTCGAAGTAAATCTCGGATCTCGATCCGAAACAATACTTGAAGGTATACCATGCAGACGAACGATTTCCTTGATGTACAATTCAGCAAACTTCTCCATGCGATAGCGCATATTAACTGGAATGAAATGCGCCGACTTGGTCAATCTATCAACAATTACCCAAATTGCATCATGCCCTCCAATAGTCCTTGGTAATCCAGACACAAAATCCATTGATATGCTATCCCATTTCCACACAGGGATATCCAAGGGTTGCAATTCACCGCCTGGCTTCTTATACTCAGCTTTCGCCTTCTGACAAATCAGACAAGAAGCAACATACGAAGCAACATCTTTCTTTAACCCAGACCACCAAAACAGCTTCTTCAAATCTTGATACATTTTGGTTGATCCCGGATGAATACTCATCCGACTTTTATGCGCTTCGTCTAGGATCAGTCTTCTTATCTCTAGATCTTTTGGAATACAAATCCGATCTTTGAATCGGAGAATTCCATCACTTCCAACCTGGAAGTTTGGTTCCTTCCCTTCCAACATAAGCCTTCTCTTCTCTTGCAGTTCTTCATCTATCTGCTGAGATTCCCGAACTTGAATCAGGAATTCATTGGTAATTTGCAACTTACCAAGCATAAAGCATTCTCTTTCCACTTGCAACGTCATACTTAGATCACGAAACTTCTCGATTAGAGAAAATTCCTTGATCATCATTGAACTCATATGAAGAGTCTTCCGGCTTAAAGCATCAGCTACTACATTTGCTTTACCGGGATGGTATTGGAGCTCGAAGTCATAATCCTTAATAAACTCCATCCAACGCCTTTGCCTCATATTCAACTCTTTCTGGTCAAACAGGTACCTCAAACTCTTATGGTCACTAAATACCTTGAAGGTAGTGCCATAGAGGTAGTGTTTCCAAATCTTCAGAGCGAAGACAATAGCAGCAAGCTCTAAATCATGCGTCGGATAGTTGACCTCATGCACTTTCAACTTCCTGGATGCGTATGCTACCACTTTTCTATCTTGCATTAAAACACATCCAAGTCCTTGCCTCGAAGCATCACAATAAACATCGAAGCTTCTTTGTGGGTCAGGCAACACCAACACTGGTGAGGACGTCAACTTCTCCTTTAACAACTAAAAACTTTCCTCACACTTATGATCCCACAAGAAAGGTTGATCTTTACGAGTCAACTTAGTCAATGGCAAGGCAATCTTCGAAAAACCTTCAATAAACCTCCGGTAGTATCCAGCTAAACCCAAGAAACTACGGACCTCGGTCACAGTCTTTGGCTGTTCCCACTTCAGCACAGCTCCAACTTTAGCTGGATCTACAACAATGCCTTCCTTGGTGATAACATGTCCCAAAAAGTTCACCTTGTCCAACCAAAACTCACACTTAGCAAGTTTGGCATACAACTGCTTCTCCTTCAAGATCCCCAACACAATCTTGAGATGTTCAGCATGATCCTCAGGACTCTTGGAGTAGATAAGAATATCATCGATGAATACCACCATGAACGAATCCAAATAAGGTCTGAAAATCCGGTTCATATAATCCATGAAGATAGCAGGAGCATTCGTTAGCCCAAACGGCATAACCACATACTCATAATGACCATATCTTGATCGAAAAGCTGTCTTCGGAATGTCTTCATCCCGAATTCGAATTTGATGATATCCCGACCTTAGATCGATCTTAGAAAACACTGAAGCTCCTCGAACTTGATCCATAAGGTCGTCAATCCTTGGCAAAGGATACTTGTTCTTGATCGTGACCTTATTCAGCTGACGATAGTCCACACACATTCTCATGCTACCGTCCTTCTTCTTAACAAACAACAACGGGGCTCCCCAGGGCGAAACACTCGGCCTTATCATTTGCTTCTGCAGCAATTCTTCAATCTGTTTCTTCATCTCGGCCATCTCCGGTGGTGCCATCCTATACGGAGCAATCGATATAGGTCCGGTTCCAGGTACGAGATCGATTCCAAACTCAATCTCACGCTTTGGCGGTAATCCTGGAATTTCTTCTGGAAACACTTCCGGAAAGTCTCTAACCACCAGAATATCCTCAATCTCCACTTCCTTCTTCTCTTCCACAATTGAGGAGAATAGACAAACATACCCTTGGGGTTCAAAACTTAAGGATTCATGGTTTCGGAACTGGATCGTCTTTTCCTCACAGTCTAAGGTAACTTGATTTCGATGCAACCAATCCATTCCTAGGATCACATCTATCTTAAGCATGGGTAAACAGATCAAATCTACTGAGGATATATGGTTTAGGACCATTATCTTACAATCTTTGCAAACCTTAGAAACAACACAAGGGTTGTTGGTGGGGGTTTCAAGCTTTAGATGATAGGGTGACTCAGATACTACTAACTTTAAGCGATTCACACACTCATAAGACACGAAAGAGTGTGTGGCTCCGGAATCAAACATAACAACACAGGGTTGGGCATTAAGAAAATAGATACCTTGGATTAGGCCAGATGATGGGGTTAATTCCATTCCACTCAAAGAAAACACTTTTCCAGCAACAGCGGGTCTGCTTACTCCCTCTTTTTTTATCGGCTACTTGCATTCACGAGAATAGTGCCCTTTCTTCCCACAATTGAAACCAAGGCCATGCTGAGCAGCATAACAGTTTGTTCCGAAATGGAAACGGTTACACTTCTCGCACTTACGATTACTTGTTTGAGGAGTACCTTTACCACCATTCATTTCCTTCCCTTTTCCTTTATGATAATAAGGACCCTTACTCCGGTTGTTGAAATTTTTCTTCCTGATGGGTCCAGTTCCTGATTGACTCCTCCTTTGTGCCTCTTCCTCTTTCTTATCATCTTCATAAACTCGGCACATCTCTACTAAAGTAGGAAAACTTCTCACCTTCTGATATCCAAAAGCAGACTTTATCTCCAGCTTGAGCCCATTCTCAAACTTGATGCATTTGGACCTCTCGTCCGGGTTGAGTTGGTAGTACGGAGAATACTTGATAAGCTCCCCGAACTTTGCTGCGTATTCCCCTACACTCATGTCTCCTTGTTTCAATTGCATAAATTCCAACTCCTTCTTTCTCCTTTGATCCTCAGGAAAGTATTTATTGAGAAATTTCTCAACAAACACATCCCAAGTAATCAACCTTCCTTCATAATTCAAAAGTTGTATGGTGTGATGCCACCAATTCTCAGCTTCACCACACAACATGAAAACTGCAAACTTCACTCTTTGAGCATCGGTGCATTCCATAGTGCGAAAGATCTTGTTCAACTCCTGAATCCAACGATTCGCTTCCTCAGGCTTGTGACCTCCTTCAAACTTTGAAGGTTTAAAGCGTCGAAATTCCGAGAAAGTCTTCGACTCCTGGTTCTCTGCTTGCATTGGCTGATGGGGCGGATTAGATTGTTGCTGACGCATATTCACTAATACATCAGTCAACCTCTCTATGGCCTCGGCCATATGATTATTATTGTTTCTAGTAGACATCTTTAACCTGCACTGAAGATTCTACATCAGGCTAACATCCTAACGAGAAGTATGCATGACACACCTCTTTCCAATTCTAAAACTCACTATACATAGACGCTAAAGCAAGCATCTAAAACAAATATTACCTTTTGGAGATCACAGATCAGCATCAGTTCGCAGGATCACAGCTCTGATACCAACAAATGTGGACACTCGATGTATATTAACAAATTATGAGACATTCTCAAAATATAGCTTTATTTATATTAAATAAAGAAAGCTGGAATATATAATAAATGTTATTCGTATAGGAACTTTATGGAACAACTTTTTCTTTCTATACACCAAGTTCCATATCCGAAAGCTTTGATTCGAAAACACATTTCTTTCAAAAATGAACGGTTGAGTACCTGTTTGTACTTTCAGCGGAAACGATTTTCAAAATGATTACTGCAGTTGTAATTGAAATAATTTTAAGGATCATAATAACTATACAACCATAGCCCATATATATATATAAAAACTCAGGTACCCAAGTATCAGAGATAAAAGTCGAGGTAGCAAAATATAAGGATACAGACCAGCAGATATAAAATAACAGCTCTCATAGACCCTCTCAACTATATACAATATAACACAAATCAAAATAAAAGAGTCTTCGTGAGCTGAGCCATGATCTGCCCACGCTGATGTCTGATCCCTGGTCTTCCAAAAGCTAAACACCACATCCTACCACGGTCCCCATACTGCACATACTCTCAGAAAAGACACCACTTCACTGACTGTCCGCAGCTGGCCCATCCATGTCCTCTACGGGGTCCTCCTCCTCCTCATCCGACACAACAGGGATAGCAGTGCGACGCACTGGCTCAGGTGAGGGTGCAAAACGTACCCTGGTGGTCGGACCGGGACGAGGAGTGGCCGTAGCAGTAGCCTCATCAGAAGTAGAGGGACGTGTACGGGTGGCTGGGCGTCGGACATGTAGATTATAAAAGCGACGTCCATGATGTGGGGGTGGAGAACCAAAACGGTAAGTGTAAGCTGGTGGAATGTGCAGTATGTAGATCATGGGGATGCGAAGCCTACGAGGTCGCACTCGAGCCAGGGGGTTAGGATGACGAAAGATCACGTCAACCTCACCCTCGAACACCGCTCGGTGCTCCTCGTAGTCCCACACTCCTCTACGGAGCAGGCGTAACTCCACGTATGTCAGGTAACGAGCCATCACCTGCAAGGGCATAGGGAGTTAGCAAATACTAACACATAATAAAATAGACAGGGTACAGTTCTAATCAAGTAAGACTTTATTTATTGCAATTAATATAACTTATAAATTTTTAGTCAACCATGTTAAACACCAACATCAAGACTTAATTATAAATCAATAGAATATGCAGTCATGATGCATCTAATTTTATCAATGCATGATTGTTGGCCAACTACAACAAATAGGCTTCCGTGGCACCTTAAAATAAACATGCCCGATACCCATACTGAGTATCTCATCGAACTCGGCCCGCAAATAAATCAACACCTCTAGAGCTCTTAGAAATGTTGCCGACGTATCCCGTAGGACTACGCCTCATCGAGTCCGGCACCAAATGACATGCCCACACGCACGTGTGTATTTCCGGAAACAGAAGGTGCAACCCCGGTCACCGACACTCCCCCGTGAACCCTTTGGAGCAGACACCCAGGTCCCTCGAGTTCAACCGAAAGGATATGCCCACGCCTCTCGGACGTGTCTCCACACATGTGGGAATCCAAATAATGCAGATGCTATGCATGGCTTTGACTACCCGTACTATTCAATGTCATTTAAGTTGTTCGAAGCTGGGACTTGGCATAATTAAACTTCATTTAACATACACTGACTTCCATTAATTTTCTAGTTCAGTAATTAAATTGATTCAAACCCTTTGCTAATCCATCACCTCATCAAATTCTGATTCTTTTACAACAATTCAGTCACTAATAGATTAACAGAGTCTATTAATCGAGTATTGCATTAGATTACTCGAGTAATATTTTTGCACCTTTCGCATTACTCGAGTGACAGCTCGAATTACTCGAGTAATATTTTTGCACCTTTCGCATTACTCGAGTGACAACTCGAATTACTCAAGTAATATTTTTGCACCTTTCGCATTACTCGAGTGACAGCTCGAATTACTCGAGTAATATTTTTGCACCTTTCGCATTACTCGATTAACAGATCTATTACTCGAGTAGTACTGCATATATTTCAAATTATTCAAAGTTTTAAGGTGTTACTCGATTAATACTTCAGATTAATCGAGTAATCCTCTTGCACTCATCAGAATTTTCACGCATTACTCGAGTGACAGCTCGAATTACTCGAGTAAATTATGCAGTAAAACACTGCTGAACTGGTTTTTATATGTCAAACTCATGCCAATCCAATTTTTACCAAAGTTAAGCTTCAAACCAACTTAAATACATTACATTAAACTTGTTCATAGCATCAATTTCAAGCATTAACACCAAAATCACAGAATCATAACAATTTCCCCCAATTTTGACCTAAAACACAACCTCACATACCAATTCCTTAATTACCCAATTTCAGATCAAATTGAAGGTTCATTTAGCTTTAGATATCAAAATCTAATATGTTCCAATTCAGTTTTAAGATCAAATTGGCCTCCAAGCCATTGTCCCCTAACCTAGTGCCCTTTGAACCTCATGGTGGTTCAACCAATATTCAAATCAAATCCTCAATCTATTCTAGCATTAGTAAAGCTTCTCCCTTACCTCAATGAAGCTTTTTGGATGCACAGGCAGCAAAGAAACTCACAGAATTACCAAACTCCAAATGCTCTGTTTTCGGTTCCAAAACAGGTTCAGCAGAGCAAGTTCGGGTGATGATTTGACAAACCAAACGTACATGAAAATGAGCAAATTTGGTCCATAAGGAAACTAGACATTGCAAACTCTAAATAGAAATCAAAATGGCACGATTTGAGACCCTCTACCTACCAAAACCGAAAGCTTGAACTTGGCTTCTCAAAACTGAAACTGCAACCTTCAGTTTCTTGATCCCAACTTCAAGCAATTCGTTCTCCTTGCTCCAGCCACCAAAACACACGATTCTTGTCTCAAATTAAAGGTCTTGTGACAAGCTTGAAGAAGGTATCAAGCTCATCAACTGTGTTTAAGGGAGGGTGAAGAATGAAGGTTATGAACAAGGGGGTTCAAAACCGAATTTGACAAAGTTTCCCTTCTTTTTTCTTAATTTCCACCCAATTCATCAACCAAATCCATCAATTTATAGCCAACAATGACTACCATGCACACAAACACGTGTTTTCCATAATCCCAGTCGGTGCTAGGTGTTAACAATTGAATTACCCAAATTGTTGAATCATCAAACGCACTATCTTCAGCTTTAGCACCACTGTTACTCGAGTAAATTGATCGGGCTACTCGAGTAACGCACTCAGATTTTCAAAAATTATTATTTTATTCACTTTCCCTCCAAATATCTTTCCAATATTACCTCTTAGGTCCTTTCCAAGGATTAAACTGCAAAAATCCTTATTTTTAGAACCCAAATTATTTTCTCTTATATTTCCTTGGATAATTCTTTCAATATAACAATAAATTAATAAATAAAACTAACTAATTCCATATAATTAGTTTTATTTAAATATTCCTTTTATTTATTTGGGAACAAAAATTGGGGTATTACAATCTTGATAAGAGAAATAGAAAGGGGTAAAAAGATGGGTTGTGAAATGGACTTGTATATGTTGTATGCTATTATTTTACTAATTGTGTTTGGCCTAGTGGATTTATTATGATTATATGGAAACTGCAATTTTATTTCATGTGCAATGCTCACTCCCTTACAGTTTCAGGTTCGGAGATTGAGCTGGCGCAGCCCCCGGCCGAGCAGGAGTACTTTCCCTTACAGGGAGAGTAGGGTGTTAGGGGTTTAGTGTATCAGATGGACCTAAGCCTCTGATATTATTTTGATGTGAATTTTATATGCATAATTCGAATGAGGCTTAGGATGTTTTGTTTTGCTAAAGCTATAACTTTTGGTTTTTATGCTCAAAATTTGTATTTCCGCTAATACTTTGATTTATTTTTGCATACTGATATCATTGGAGCCCGTGGGGCCTTGATTTGATTTAGAAATATAATCTGAAGCCCTGCTGGCTATCAGTTGTTTATTTGAAATTGTTTATCACAGGTCAAATTTTGGATTAGTCCGAAAAACAAACAAAACTCCGTCCGTTTGACGGTTGATTTTAATATAATTAAAAAGAAATTTTTAAGTCCGTATTTTATTAAAGGGGAATTAAGGGTAAAAATCTTAGGGTGTTACACTTCTTGGCTCTTTCCTTTAGCCATCTGAGGACTTCCCCCAAACATCACAGATCAACCCTAGACAGAGGTACCTTTGAAGGTCATCTCCTACACCCTTGTAGGACATCACAGGTATATATATATATAGGCCGTGTTATATATTAGAAGAATTGAGGATTGATTTGTGTATATTTTTGATATATGGATTGTATTGTTGTTTAATAAAATAAAAGGGAATGGAAATAAATAAAAGAATTAAAATGGATTTTGATTTTATTTTCTTTTATTCTGGAACGTGTGAAAATATATATATATATATAATTATATTGAATGGTAATTGTTGTTATTTCATGTGTATTTGAGTTACAGTTAAGTCTCTAAAAAGAATGAAAACAAATAAGTGTTTTCCTTAAAGTAAAATGAAATGAAAATGATTTGTGAAAAGGAACTAAAAATAATTTTTGAAAAAGAAAATAAATTCTGGAAATTTTTAAATGTTCTTAATGTGTATGAGTTTTTATTTTATAGAAATTTTGTTTAAATTGTTATTGTTTGATTGTATGTTATTTCCTTTTGTTTGGATTTAAGTTAAATAAGAACAATGAATTAGGATAATAAATAAAAATGAAATTTTCTGAAAAAAATAAAAATAATAAGTAGGCCGTGAGGCCTATGGTCTTGTCTTTAAAATAATTTTTGTAATTTGTTTGTTATTTGATGTGTAATTAATTTATAGCTTATTGTTTAGAAGAAATAGAAACAAATGGTAGTTGTTATAAACTTATAAGAGCATGTTAAATGATTGTATGAGTATGTGGTTGATATGTTTAAAGATATTAGTTGCTGAAAAAAATGAATTACTTCTTAAAGAGATCTATTTTATATTTTGTTAATGATTAAAACTCTTATTTTTAGTATATAAAGTAATGTAATTATATTATATAGATGTTTTAAGAAATTAAAATGTTTTTCCTAATTTTCAAAGTGTTGGTCGAATTTTAGGAGAAAAGAAATTAAGTTAATTGAATTTTTCTAATTGATTTGATAATTGTTTAAGTTTGTCTATGGAATGAATTACATGTTTTATGGAAAAGGTTTATTTCTGAAAATTTAGTTTTAATTCTGGAAATTTAATTTTTATTCTGGAAAATTAATTAGTTAGGATCCCAAATGATTATTTTTAAGGGTGTTAGTGATACTTTGTTTGTATGTGCAAATATAATGTAGAAACAAATAGAAATGAGTATTTTTGATTGATTAAAGTAATTTAAATAAAAATATTAAGTTGCTGTCCAAAATTTAGAATGTATGAAAAAGTAATATTTTATTAGAAATAATAGTATTTTAAAGTCTTTTGCATAAGTAGGAATTGTGTATAATTGTTTTGGATTGTTTTACTTGAACTTCTTGAATTAATGCAACTTTTTCAGTGGCTGTACAGCAGATGCAATTATTTTATTTAGTTTAATTTTAGTCATTTTATTATAGTAGAGGTTGTAATAAGAATTTAGGAAGAAACGACATGTGTTTTCAATGTTCTGTTTAAGAGAAAATGAATATTTAAGTTTATGTATGCATGCTGTCCAAAAATGTGAAATATGTAGTATTTATGTTGTGATTTGTTCTTGAATGATTAGATATGTGAAATTCATGTTAATCTTGAAGTATAAGTGTTTAGAATTAAAAGTGAATTTTTAAAAGTAATTTTAGAATAATTATAAGTAAGGTTGTATATGTGTTTGAATGAAATGTTGTTTATGCTTGTATAAAATAATTGAAGGATGTTCTTGAAAAAGGAATATTGATTTGATATTGAGTTTAAAGTTTTTTTTAAGGATTTTAGAAATAATTTATTTTCTAAGTATTTACATGATTTCCAAAATTTCAAAGGCTTTGAGAAATTAATGTTTTCAAAGGTTATATTTGGTTAATTACTTTTAAGTTAGTGTGAATATTTATAAAGGTTATTTTGTGAAAATGATTGGTTTAAAAGGTTTGCAATTGGGAACGAGTAGCGAGACCGAAAATCAAGCCCACGTTAGTTCTTCACATCAAGGTGAGAGAGTAGCACCTTTAGACACAATGGCACCATGGTAATCGTTAGAACAATTTCGACCATCTCAGAAGTCGGAATCTGGGTTACACGTCAAGATACGAGACGACAATTGAGTGTAGGATGTGTTTAGTCGTCTTTCGTTGAGACAGTAATTCTATTTTATTATCTGATATATTTGTGATTATATTATATTATGCTTGCATGAGTATATAAGAAATGTTGTTTAATGATTTTGAGGATGTTGATGATTATGTTGTAAATGTTCTAAATGTATGATCTAGAAGTGTTGGAGTTAATGAGAAATGATAGTTATGGGAATGTGGAAGAACCCTATGAGCAAGTTGTAATACGCTTGAAAGAAATACGAGATGATGAGGTTTTGATAATATGCGAAAATGATGTTTATGTACAGTGATGGTGCATAGTGGCACAATGACTTTGTAATTATTCCCCTTTGAGTGACTAATCACGTGAATGAGTATGCCGTGATTACGTCTTGTGGATCCCACTGTACGATGATGAAGTTTTGTTGTGGTCCCTTAGAGGTCGAGGCCCGTTAGAAGCGCGACTTAGAATGGGTCGACCAAACTTAGGATTAATAAAAGACTTTAAAATGACTTAAAAGACTTTAGGACCCAATCCTTTCTAACTACATTGAGAGTGAAGTAGTGGAGAGGAAAGATACCGTATGCTTGGAGGTCGGGCATTCCGCCAAGTGGTGATTGCGATAGGGGAGGGCAATGATGGTGATTCGTCAAGAAGCCTAAGAGCACTACCCTAGGTGGAACGATGCTACAGTGATCAAGGGCACCTGCTGGTCGTTGGTCGTGGCGAGGACTACAACGCGAACTAGGGATAGAGCTGTCGCCCCCTTGAGCAAATCTTGGATGGTGTAGAGGGAATCCGAATGGGACTAGAAGCCATCGTTTTTATGAACTTATGAATTGATACTTGATTTTATTTTGCTGGCCAACTGGCGTGGTTTCAGCTGGTACGTACCCTTTGGCTTCGATGTCAGCATGGTTAGGACTCCTGTGCATCCCATCTGCTTTCCGAACTAGGACGAGGTTGGATATTGAAGGAGGAGATGTAGCGTGTGTGCTAATTTACCTTTAACCGATAGTTTCCATCCCTAATGTTTCAATGATGATAGACTTATGGAAGTTGTAGATGGAATTCTTGAGTAATGATAAGTATGATAAAGATATAAGACTCAATGATAATAATGATGTGATAAGGATATTATGTTTGTGTTAGTTCTAATGTGACCCCTGGATTAAGCCCACACCGTCGACGCTTTGCCCGTCTGGTAGCTAACTCTCTATATTCTTCTGTATGTTCTTGTCTCTGTTCATGATAAATCTATTAGATGGCGGACCGAGCAATTCAAGTGGAAATGTCTCCTTTGGTGGGGGGACATTGGCATAGAACCGCACACGGATGGATCCGGAGGAGGACCCAGAGGAGGAAGAGGATCCAGAGGAGGAAGAAGATCTAGAGGATGACCCGGACGAGGATGTGCACGATGACGATTAGTTTATTCCTTAGTAATATTGATCTCTGTTTGTTTGGTAGTCTTGGATAACGGACCCTTTGTTTATCATTATGTCACCCCAGTGGAAGTTTTATCTTTTGTTATTTGGTATTTTCGGATAATGGCTGTTAAGCCTAAACAATTTCTATGACGTTTATATTGGAATTAATCTAAGGATAATTTTATTCCACATTTTTTTAAATATTGAGTTTTGGAATGGAAGGTATAGTGGCACTTCACTTTGGAAAATAGAATAGAGTTTTGAAAGACTGAGGAAAACCTTTTTATGAACCAAGTTATTGATAGAAGTTAAAAACTAAGTTGAAAAATATTTTGGAAACTAAGTTTATATGCAAACTCACCTTTTAATAATATCATGTAATAAATGTTTATAAAAAAAAATGGCGCAAATTTTTAGTGAAAATTCTATTTCTAAATTGGGGTGTTAAATTCTCGCTCTCCGATTACTGTAGAAGTCCTCTTTGAGAGATCGGTATGTCTCTCTGAGGCGAAGCTTGCTCAGAGAGAGATTTCCACCTTGCTGACCATATCATCCTCTGATGACCAGCTTCGTGGGTGGAGACCCCAAAAGATGTTTTCCTTCCGCACGCCTCCCTTTCCTCTTCTTCTTGCTGTTGGATTCTTCAGGTTGGGCTTACGGGCCCAAACTTTGATGATTGCTCCCATTTTTATTTTCTGGGCCATTCCTAAACAGATCCCCTTTTAATTTATTGGTCTTAAATAAAAACAGATCCTCAACAATCATCAAAATGGAAGTGGATATATTGTCATGGTCACCGAAAATTCAGATATTCAACCACACTCCATTGTAAATTTCCAATTATGCTACATGTAATTGAAATCAGTGTTTAACCTTTACCCTGACAATAGGCAAATATTGGTGAAGTAAATATACCCCAATTTGGTCCTTCTAACTATGAAAAATTGTGTTCAAGATTTGTAAGCCAAAGATCCTTGTTTGATCCTTCATTTATGGATTTCTACATGAACTGAGTAATTAGCGATAGTTAGTCATACTCATTTTCGCTAAATAAAAATTATGAAAAATAAATAACTTGGTAATCATATTAAGGAAATTTTATTTTTTAAATCATTGCTCAGGGTATGCTACAATTTTTGAATCAAGATCCTCTGTCCCAAATCATGTCACCGTGTAGAAAACCACTCAATGAATCTAGTCAACAACATGTCACCGTGTCCAACACGACCGAATGTAAAACAAGACTTGGATTGAAATTTCCAAAATTCCAATAACCTGTTTGTCAATAGTATCACAATCTATTAGTCTTTTAAGTAACAACAAAGTTGTTGCTGTGTATGCCCTTTTCAAGTAATTAAGAGTGATATTAGATGATAAATGGAGAAAGGAATTCTCAAATTATTGGTTGAAGAGGGGCCCATCTTTGTCGAAGAGACGAGAGAGAATGAAATGTGTGAGAAGGATAACTAATACACACTAACTTTTTCCACACGTTTTTAGTTAAGTCAATGTTGATAATTAATACATACCTCAAATCAAAAGTTTATTCAAGTTATCTATATCCAATCCATGATTTCTATGAAGTATGATCAGAATAATCAGATAAATTATGAGGCTCTTATATTGCATGTCCAAAATGACACTTCTTCGCATTGACTATTGACACTACTGTAGGAATAAATGGTGAGTATATTGACACTTCTATGAACTATTGACACTTCTTCAAGATGATAATGAGGACTGGGTTACTGACTGGAACCAACTTGAAAGTATGGCTAATAGCTTTTTCCAATCTTTGTACGCTGACAACACCCCGTATGTTGATTTTTGCTTGCGTGGTTCCTTTCCTTGGCTGCAGCCTAACCAGGTAAGTCTTCTTTCAAAGGATATTTGCAATGAAGAAATAAAAAAAGCTGTTTTTGCTATGGGTGGCCTTAAAGCTCCAGGGAATGACGGTTTCCAGGCCATTTTCTACCGGTCTCATTGGGACTTGGTTGGGCCTGATTTTTTCAAATTAATTAAAGATATTTTTCAGCAGCCGCATAAGGTTAGGGAGATTAATGATACGTTAATTACCTTAATTCCTAAAATTGATTTGCCTACTTCTATTAAGCATTTTCGTCCCATTAGTCTGTGTAATGTGTCGTATAAAGCTATTACTAAAATTATTGCTTCTAGATTGAGAGGTATTATGGATCATGTTATTGGCCCAGCTCAATGCAGTTTTGTTCCTGGGCGTAATGGTAGTGATAACATTATTATTGCTCAGGAAGTTATTCATAGTATGCGTATTAAAAAGGGTAAAAAAGGCTTTATGGCGATTAAAATTGATCTTGAGAAAGCCTATGATAAGCTGAAATGGGATTTTGTGATTGATACACTTAAGGATGTGGGAATGCCTGTGAGGAAACTGCAATTGGTGATTGAAACAACTAAGGAACACACCTAGAAGGGGGGGTTGAATAGGTGTAAAAGAAACCTTGAAAGATTTTCGAAAGAAATAAATCGAAACAATTAAAACAAATGATTTTTGCAAAATCTCTCAGGCTTAATCGATTAACCTGCAATTTACTCGAGTATTAATCGATTAAATATATGCTTAATCGATTAAATCTGACAGAAAACAAAAAAATCAATTTTTCATTCGAATACGAAAATCAATCAATTAACACGTAAGATCAGAGATTCAGCGAAAACAATTAACACCTATATTCTTATTGATTACCCTAGTTATGAAAATGATTTTCCCCAAGTTAATTTGAACAATAAAGATTCAATTCAATCAATTATGAAAATCAATCTTTCTCTAGGTTTTCAACCAAGAACACAATTAAAGACTTGAATGTAAAGAGTGAAGGGTTTAGAGATACGACACAATGATTTATCCTGGTTCACTTTCATCCGCTTGAAAGCTACATCCAGTCCCCTCTTCAACCAAGAGAGATTCTTCACTATGAGGAATTAGAGTTCTCAAATTACAAGTAAATGCCTCACAAGACTCCCTTCTTTCTAGCCTACAAGAGATACCACACCCTTGCCTTGTAATCCTATTGATCTTCTCTCTAATCTAACCTCTACCCCTTGTTGATAATCCACACAACAAGTCTTCAATTGCTTGATGATAATCCACACACCAAGGCTTCACTTTGCTTGATTCACAATCAAGACTTCTTCTTCTCCAATGAGATTTGCTTGATGATAAACGACACACCAAGGCTTCTTTGTTGTTGTAGATGGCTTGCCTTCTTGCAAAGATTACAACACAATAGAAAACACAATAACACTCCTATGAATCTCAATCAATAGCTATGACAATTCACAATAAGAGATTCAAAGGTTCTTGATCAAAGAATATGAAAATATGAAAGCTTTGATCTTTGAAATTGAGAGAGAATAGAATGGCTTGATTCTTGTAAAATTGATTATGAAAGTGTTCTAATTAATCACAAAGATTAGGAAAAGGTTTTTATAGAATACCCAAAAGTTGTAGCACTTGAAAACTGATTTTGAGAAGTGAAAATCGTATTTTAAAAAACCAGTTCAGCAGTGTTTAATCGATTAAATCTTTACTTAATCGAGTAGTAATCGATTAAATATGTTCTTAATCGATTAAACATATCTGATACTTGTTTAAAACTTGTTTTCTCAAAACCAAACCTTTCCTTTAAAACCTTTAAGCCACCTATTGATTCTAGGTTAAGTGAAAACTCAAATTATGATTTAATCATGACTATGATAGAGATTCACTACCCTCTAAATAATCTACCCAAATAAAAGACCTAAGAAGCTTGAGAGGCAAAAGATAAAACAATTACAATTACACTCAAACTAAGTCTTCATGAGCTTGTTTTCTCTCTTCTTCATTTGATGTTTGTTGTTTCTTGTTGAACTTGAACTTGATCAACACATGATAGCTTGTTCAAAACACTTTGTCATTATCAAAACATTCATCATGGAACTTACAATCTCCCCCTTTTTGAAAATGACAAACCATGTTTTGAATTTGATTGAAGTTGTTGATGCTTTAACAATTTGATCACATGGTGAGAAACTTGCTCCCCTTCAATCCAATTTGATTGAAGCTTGATTCTCCCCCTATCTTCAACAACTTAGCTCAACCTACATAAAAACAACAAAAACAACCTTTCTCCAAACAAACATCTAAAAATCATATTATTTCTCCAACAATCATTTCTCCACCTTTGAGAAACATTCCAATCAATTCAAAACATCATATTTCTCCCCCTTTGGCATTATCAAAAAGCAATATATACCAATTGAAATATAACATCTAAGCCAAGGTAAGAAATCAATGATCATTTCTTTACAACATTGATACCAATTGAACAAATACAATAGAACTATACTTTGAAATGTGATATCAATTGGTAAGAGAATATAACAATGAAATATGATACCAATTGAGGACTAAAAAGATCATAATATCACTTAACAAAGTAAAATATCAATGTAAAGAAATAACATATATCAACAAAATTTTGATACCAATTGCGATATTTCTTTAATAACAACCAAAGCATGTCAATAAATCATGATAGTCATCTATGAATCTACTCAATGATACCAATTGAACTAATTAAACATTTAGAAAAGTAATACCAATTGAGAAGATACCATTTGAAGTTCACAAATCTATCAACAACATTTGTACCATATTGTAGGACTTCTTTTGATACCAATTGAAGATGCAAATATGAATAACACTTGTAAGCTCTCTTTGCTCTTCAATCATACCTACAAAACAATCATGCTTTGCTTTTTGGTATCCAAATAGTTTTGGATCCATTTTTATTAGTGTAGGGACTTTCACCCTTTTTCATCCAAACAAAATCTCCTTTAGGTATACCATGCACTTTAATATAACACACATTTGAAGTATGTCCATGAGTACCACAATAGAAACATGTTGGTGCATTTGAAAAATCAACTTTAGAAAAATCAACAGCATTTCTATGAGATTTACTCTTAGCATTAGTATAACCCAAACCAAACTTGTTTGAATTTTCTCTTTGAAAATTTAACAATGTGCGCAATCTAATATCACCATTTGAGAAACTTGCAAGCTTATTTTTCAAAATAGCATTTTCATCTTTGAGCAACTTGCAATTCTCACAATCAACCACAATATTCACTCTACTAGCACAATCACAAGAAGAACTAGCATATATAAGATCAAGAGTTTCATTTTCAAGATTAAGCTCATCAACTTGTTTTTGAAGTTCTAAAATCTCTTTTTGATGTTTCAAAATGAGCTTCTTTCTTTCAATGTTTTTCAAAACTAGTTTTTCAAGTTGTTCATGCATTTCTTCATAAGCATTATATAACAATTCATATTTAGAAGAAATTTCGGATTTAGTATGACTTACATCGCTTTCCTCGCTTTGATAACTTGATTCATCATTTGAACTTTGTTCTTCATCATCTACTAGAGTTAACAAGTTGAGACAAGCTGCTTCTTCATCATCCGATGAACTACTCGATGTGCTTTTCTTCTCTTCTACATCACTATCCCAAACTATGTATGCTCTTTTAGATTTTGAATTTTTCTTGTCTTTCTCCTTCTTCTTGAGATACTTAGAGCATGAGTACTTGAGATGACCGGGTTTTCCACATTCATGGCAAACTACACCTTCTTTTGTAGTCTTGGTCTTGTAGTGTGGGGAATCCTTCTCTTTACGTTTGTCCTTGTTCAACCTTCCTTTTCTCCTTAGAAACTTGTCAAACTTCCTTAGTAAAAGTTTCATGTCTTTTTCATCAACATCCGAATCGGAATCTTCACTATCATCATCATCGGAACTCTCTTTCTTTTTATAAGATCTATTGACTTTAAGAGCAAGTCCCTTTCTTTCTTTGTTCTTATCCGACTCTTCATTTATACTTAATCGTCCAAGCTCCATTTCATGTTCTTGAAGCTTTCCGAAAAGTGTTGCTAGATCCATAGCATCCAAATTCTTAGATTCAACAATAGCCGTTACTTTTGGTTGCCAATTCCTGTCTAAACATCTCAACACTTTGTTAGAAAGTTCACCTTGTAAGAAAGTCTTACCAAGAGCAAGTAAATGGTTAATAATATGAGTAAAACGCTTTTGCATATCATTAATAGATTCATTTGGAAGCATTTGAAACAATTCATAATCACGCATTAAAGCATTCAATCTAGCTCTCCTAACCTCACAAGTTCCTTCATGAGTCACTTGTAAAGTGTCCCACATTTCCTTAGCACTAGAACATTAAGAAACTCTAAAGAACTCGTCATAGGATAAAGCGGAGGTAATGATATTCCTTGCTTTATAATCATATTGAACTTTCTTTCTATCATCATCTTGCCACTTGTCCTCGGGGATCAATTGTTCTACACCTTCAACTAAACTAGAGGGGATATGAGGGCCTTTTTCAACTACTTTCCAAATTTCACTATCTATGGCTTGGATAAAGATTTTCATTCTAACTTTCCAATATGCATAGCCTTCTCCGGCAAACAATGGAGGACGATTTATTGAAGCACCTTCACCACCAAAGGAATTCATGGAACCCATTGCGATTTTCTTAAAGGATCTTTATGAAAAAGCTCTTATGCTCGTGTCTTTCGACCGAGCTCTGATACCAATTGAGGAAACCGCAATTGGTGATTGAAACAACTAAGGAACACACCTAGAAGGGGGGGTTGAATAGGTGTAAAAGAAACCTTGAAAGATTTTCGAAAGAAATAAATCGAAACAATTAAAACAAATGATTTTTGCAAAATCTCTCAGGCTTAATCGATTAACCTGCAATTTACTCGAGTATTAATCGATTAAATCTGACAGAAAACAGAAAAATCAATTTTTAATTCGAATACGAAAATCAATCAATTAACACGTAAGATCAGAGATTCAGCGAAAACAATTAACACCTATATTCTTATTGATTACCCTAGTTATGAAAATGATTTTCCCCAAGTTAATTTGAACAATAAAGATTCAATTCAATCAATTATGAAAATCAATCTTTCTCTAGGTTTTCAACCAAGAACACAATTAAAGACTTGAATGTAAAGAGTTAAGGGTTTAGAGATACGACACAGTGATTTATCCTGGTTCACTTTCATCTGCTTGAAAGCTACATCCAGTCCCCTCTTCAACCAAGAGAGATTCTTCACTATGAGGAATTAGAGTTCTCAAATTACAAGTAAATGCCTCACAAGACTCCCTTCTTGCTAGCCTACAAGAGATACCACACCCTTGCCTTGTAATCCTATTGATCTTCTCTCTAATCTAACCTCTACCCCTTGTTGATAATCCACACAACAAGTCTTCAATTGCTTGATGATAATCCACACACCAAGGCTTCACTTTGCTTGATTCACAATCAAGACTTCTTCTTCTCCAATGAGATTTGCTTGATGATAAACGACACACCAAGGCTTCTTTGTTGTTGTAGATGGCTTGCCTTCTTGCAAAGATTACAACACAATAGAAAACACAATAACACTCCTATGAATCTCAATCAATAGCTATGACAATTCACAATAAGAGATTCAAAGGTTCTTGATCAAAGAATATGAAAATATGAAAGCTTTGATCTTTGAAATTGAGAGAGAATAGAATGGCTTGATTCTTGTAAAATTGATTATGAAAGTGTTCTAATTAATCACAAAGATTAGGAAAAGGTTTTTATAGAATACCCAAAAGTTGTAGCACTTGAAAACTGATTTTGAGAAGTGAAAATCGTATTTTAAAAAACCAGTTCAGCAGTGTTTAATCGATTAAATCTTTACTTAATCGAGTAGTAATCGATTAAATATGTTCTTAATCGATACTTGTTTAAAACTTGTTTTCTCAAAACCAAACCTTTCCTTTAAAACCTTTAAGCCACCTATTGATTCTAGGTTAAGTGAAAACTCAAATTATGATTTAATCATGACTATGATAGAGATTCACTACCCTCTAAATAATCTACCCAAATAAAATACCTAAGAAGCTTGAGAGGCAAAAGATAAAACAATTACAATTACACTCAAACTAAGTCTTCATGAGCTTGTTTTCTCTCTTCTTCATTTGATGTTTGTTGTTGCTTGTTGAACTTGAACTTGATCAACACATGATAGCTTGTTCAAAACACTTTGTCATTATCAAAACATTCATCATGGAACTTACAATCTCCCCCTTTTTGAAAATGACAAACCATGTTTTGAATTTGATTGAAGTTGTTGATGCTTTAACAATTTGATCACATGGTGAGAAACTTGCTCCCCTTCAATCCAATTTGATTGAAGCTTGATTCTCCCCCTATCTTCAACAACTTAGCTCAACCTACATAAAAACAACAAAAACAACCTTTCTCCAAACAAACATCTAAAAATCATATTATTTCTCCAACAATCATTTCTCCACCTTTGAGAAACATTCCAATCAATTCAAAACATCATATTTCTCCCCCTTTGGCATTATCAAAAAGCAATATATACCAATTGAAATATAACATCTAAGCCAAGGTAAGAAATCAATGATCATTTCTTTACAACATTGATACCAATTGAACAAATACAATAGAACTATACTTTGAAATGTGATATCAATTGGCAAGAGAATATAACAATGAAATATGATACCAATTGAGGACTAAAAAGATCATAATATCACTTAACAAAGTAAAATATCAATGTAAAGAAATAACATATATCAACAAAATTTTGATACCAATTGCGATATTTCTTTAATAACAACCAAAGCATGTCAATAAATCATGATAATCATCTATGAATCTACTCAATGATACCAATTGAACTAATTAAACATTTAGAAAAGTAATACCAATTGAGAAGATACCATTTGAAGTTCACAACTCTATCAACAACATTTGTACCATATTGTAGGACTTCTTTTGATACCAATTGAAGATGCAAATATGAATAACACTTGTAAGCTCTCTTTGCTCTTCAATCATACCTACAAAACAATCATGCTTTGCTTTTTGGTATCCAAATAGTTTTGGATCCATTTTTATTAGTGTAGGGACTTTCACCCTTTTTCATCCAAACAAAATCTCCTTTAGGTATACCATACACTTTAATATAACACACATTTGAAGTATGTCCATGAGTACCACAATAGAAACATGTTGGTGCATTTGAAAAATCAACTTTAGAAAAATCAACAGCATTTCTATGAGATTTACTCTTAGCATTAGTATAACCCAAACCAAACTTGTTTGAATTTTCTCTTTGAAAATTTAACAATGTGCGCAATCTAATATCACCATTTGAGAAACTTGCAAGCTTATTTTTCAAAATAGCATTTTCATCTTTGAGCAACTAGTAAGCTCCACCTCAGCATCGTCATCCTCACAATCCGTCTCCTCCTCTGCAGCAGCCTCCTCTTCTGCTAACTGTAACTCAGCTCTTCTACGCGGAATCGTTATGTAGAACATCTCGAGAACAGACACAATGCTGTTGGCGCCTCTTCTGGGAGTCGCTCCTATCTCCCGCAACTGCTGGTATCGTACCATATTGGCCATCTAAACCCGTACGATTTTACACAAGACATAATAGATAGAGTAGAGAGAGTGAGCAACCCAAAACGGCAACGTCGACTATGTGGGATTATATTAGTAAATATTAAGACAAAATAAATACAAAGGCAAACATAATTCCAGCAGTAGCATAAGGTAAAACAACATATATAATCATCATGATGCACCCTTACATAATCACCCAATTACTCATTTCCGTATTTGCAAGCTCAAGACAATCGCATCCTTCACCATGATACTTTTCTTCCATTCTCTCTCCTTTCCTCAAACTCATCCAACGTTTCAAGGGTAGCCATATCCACTTTCACTCTTGGTTTTTTTAGCATTTTCATTATCATTATTATTTTGATCATCATCACCAATATCTTTGGAATATCTTGGTTATTAAGTCTTATCAATTCGATTAGCATCAATGATGAGGGGGAGACATCATTGTGCTCACACACGTCTACATCTCCTCGGTTCACCACCCAACCTAGTCGGAAGCAAATAGGACTACAGGACCTTTACCACGTGGGCACGACAGCTGTCACAATACATAATGGTCCCAGACCAGGAGGATCTCGTCCTCAAATCATATCAATAACATTAAGGCTCACTGTCCACACAGTGGCAAAACACAATGCCCCGTTCCAGTCCCTCTCACTGTTCTCGATTTGCAATCTAGGGGGCGACAGTATGTTTCTAGTGGGCCGCAGAACTTGCCACGACATTAGACCCAGTCCCCACCACGTTAGTGCGCCACTTGTGGAGTTCGTTCTGCCTAGAAACACACTCTAGACTACTTGACGTTTCACCGTCATCGTCCTCCCCTAATGCAATCTCGTCCTAAGTATCCGTAGATACTTATCGTTCCTTCCTCTCCACTACTTCGATTCGACACTCATGCCTCACCGCATTTATAAATGTCTTTTAATAGTCTTTTAAAGATTTTACGTCACGGCTTAGTCCTAATGATCGGTCCATCCTTGGTGCATCCCTTCAATGAGATCCGATCGCTAATCATACGCATCTAATCCCCCTAATACTCACATAGCATCACTTGAATCATCACAACATCATCGCATCATCGTTCTCTTTCTCAAATCACCGCACATTGCTCTCATCAACGTTAGTATCACTATTTCAAATCAACTTGTCACTTAGCATGCCATCACTGTCCTCCTTGCCAATTGGGACTCAGCAGCATCACTGGTATCTCTTCTCGCCAATTCGGGTTCAGCAGCATCAGCATCTTATCTCGTTCTTTTCCAAATTTCCAATCGTCATCTACTTTTTTTTTCTCAATTCAATCTCATCATAACTTGCCTCTCTCCCTTATTCACTCTCATTATTCGAATCCATTATTCTTTTTTTATCCTACTTAGCTTGTTACTTCCATAACTTTATTACTAACGCACAATCAAATAATTTCTAGCAACATCATTTAAATATAACGAATAAACGAGTCATAAAAAAAAATTAAATAAACCAGCACGAACAATTAAAATCACAACATCATGTTGATAATCCAATCTCAGTCGTTAGGGTGGATAGCTAAACCAATCAAACAATCGCTATCACATACACCACTACGCTAAATGAGATTGGGGTCCAATCTTTGAGATGATTGGACATCCTAATATGTTACCTAATTACCACGACGTCTTAAGGGAATGCCCCTCTCTCACCTCGATGACGAACGTCCTATAGCTCTCCAAGGTTTCTCGATCATCTCTCCTCGCCTCTTATCCTTTCGTCCGTCGCTCAACTAAGACATTTTCCCGCGCATTAGAAACGATTAGATATATTCTTTTAGCTCGTTTTGAAAACAATATCTCTTTTGAAAACTTGTTATCATTATCCAAGATTTCCGAATTCAATTCAAATTCATGATTAAAACAGTTCTTAAGAAAATCTTTGAAAACAATTCAAAAACACTCTTTTATTCAAATAAACTTCCTTAATTGAAAATGTTAGGTTAAAACACTTATCAAATGCAAGAGTTAAGGATAAGACTCTAGAACTCCATTAGCTAGTTTGTAAAATCCAAAACATTCATCATTCACTTATTGCAAAACACACGTAGGCTTAAGAAAACAGTTAATTAAATTTACAACACTAACACACAAATTCAATTATGCACCAAAAGATAATTTAATCTTATTTCTTAATTAGATCATGGCAAAACCGAATTGTCTATACTCAACAATTCCTAATTGTTAATAATTTCTAAACCTTGAAATCATAGAATCACATTATGAAAATCAATTTATTTATTTTCAGCCCTAAACCGAAAAGGAGAAAGAAATTTAACACATCACTTCATCAAATATAAAAGAGCATACACACATAGTGTAGCCATTCTCCATAGTTATTTCAAAAGAAAGTCCTTCTAAGCCCCTAAACACACAAAACCGAATCACCTCAAGTAAAATCTTGCAAAATGTTACACACCTTCAAAGGCATAAAACCATGGAATGATTTTGTTTCTTTTAAGACCAAACCGTGAGCATCATAGAAGCATTCAACAATTTTCAATCTCATTATTATCAATTTAATTCAAGGTAATAATCACAACCACAAATTACTTCAGGTGTACATCTTTTAGGTTCCTAAATGAGGCTAATCTTGGTCCAAATGCAATCAAAATAATCATTAAGCACACTTTCCTATTTTCTATCTCAATACCTAATACTAGCATACATAGGGCAAAAATCTTAGTTTAATTTTTAATGCACTAAAGTCAATTGAAGTAAACTATATCACACCAACATGCATAAACCATCATGAGATTCCTTAGATTTTTAGCAAAACTCAAACTTATAATTTTTCCTAAATAGAAACATGGTCTATGACTTGATCTTCTAAAAAGAATGGCATGCATGGACTTAAGACCACTAAGTCTATTCCTAATACATACATGAACCTAAAAATCATGCATCAAAACATTTTTAGCATTCATGGCCGAATGGCCTTCATATCAATACCACCAATTTAAAACAAGCCTTTAAATCAAATCATGTTCATAAGAAAATCATTTTAAAGACCATTACCCTAGTATTTCTACTAGGCCGAAATATGTATAGGAGAACTTAATTTCTTTTCTTGGAAATTTGACACGCAAACCTCAAAATTCCTAATTTGAGTTAACACTCATGGATTAAAACATGCACATATGCAAGATCAACTAAAAATTATTACAAATCAACATGCAAAGCTAAAAATCCCTATTATCTTCTCAAATAAACTTGGATCATGAAGTTGTTAATCAAACATTCACATATGTACATATAGATCACGGAATGGGTATAAGAATTCAACATGCAAGACACAAATCCTTTACTTCCTAGCATACCACACCTAGATCATGCAATTTAGGTTCGGTCCATCCACAAAACATTCGTTGGTTACGGTTAAGAGGAAAATCCATCATGCATGGGGTTTTAAATTTTAGTTTTCACAAAACCTCAAATAGTTATTTAGTTTCATTAGGGATTTGTTTAGAAAATCATCAAGATCTACCTAAAGAAAACATAACCGAAGCACATAGAGTCCTTGAGTTTACATACCAATTTAAAAGTCCATGAAAAACCTACACTACATCCTCACTCATCTCTCAAGTTATGGAAATATATATGAAATGAAAAGAGAAGAAAGAAAGTTACAAGACCCAAAAGAAAATCCTAAACATCATGATCCTCTTCTTTAATCCTCGAATGACCTACCAAGAGAAGTGGGTTTCCTACTCCAAGGGTACTTGATCTTCGAAGGAACTCAAAGTCTAGATCCAAATCTTCTTTCTCCTTCTTGATGTTCCTCAGCCACTCTCTATCGTCCTGTCTCTTCTATTCCTTCTAAGGGTGTGTTGGTCCCTTAGAATGTGTTTTTTTTAGTTTGTTTGTGGAATGAATTGAAGAAAGTAAGGGAATGAAGCAAAGCTTGGTTGATTTAAGGGCACGAAGTGGCCCCTTTTGCCCTTGGAATGGGTTTCGGGTAACACACTAAATGGAAGGGCAATTTTGGGTTTATGAAAGTTTGCATGGGAGAGTTTGAATCAAAGGAAGCAAGGTGATTAGACTAGGGCTAGGCTCATGATGCAAGGTCATTTCAACACCCCTCTCTTCCACTCATCTAGTCCATTTGGTGGACACCTAAGTCTCCCTAAGATTTTCCCTTACCCCTTAATTCAAAACTCCTAACCCATGTACACACAAACACACCACCGTAGCAACCCACACACATGTACACACTTCATGCATTTTCATTTTCATTTTCCATTATTTTACTTATAACATGCATTAAAATCATGTAAATAAATTCAAGGGTCATACACATACACACATACATAGGACCGTAACATCATACACACATACAAACACATGTATTTATTTTCAAGCAATACACACTCTCATCAAATTAAACATATATCATGCTGGGCATAAATCAATTTCATGTCATGGAAATTAATTAAATTTTCTTACAAGAACACATTTCCTTTTAAGAAAACTTAGGCTATTTCTAATTAAAATGATTATCTACACATAACACACACGTGATTAAGTATATATGTATATATATAAATGACCTTTTAGAAATCAAGCTTTTTATGCAATAAGGAGTTCCCAAAGACAATTGAAATCCCTTATTTTCAAAAAATCTTATTTTATTAAAATTTGTTCTCCCAAGGTTTTCAAAACCACTTTGTAAATGATTTCAGAAATTCAAAGATCACCTCTCCAAAATGCAAATATATTTCATAAGGAAATCATTTCTCTAGAAAATCCTTTTTAGAAAACAGAAATTTCAACGTTTTTCTTTAGCGAATTCGTTTCTGCATGTACGGGAAATGTGGGGTGTTACAAGCAAGGTTAGCAAGGAGAAAACTAGAATCTTCTTCTCAAGAAATGTTAATGGTAATGTTAGGCAACAAATTTGTGATGCTTGTGGCTTTCAGAGGACGGATAACCTTGGCAAGTATCTTGGTATACCTCTTATTCACAAAAGGGTCACGTGCAATACCTATAATTTTGTCATTGATAGATTTAACCAGAGGCTTAGCTCTTGGAAAGCTAGAACTATATCCATGGCTGGTAGACTAACTCTTAGTTAATCCGTTCTGAATGCTCTTCCCTCTTACATTATGCAAACGAATCTCATGCCTAAGAGGATTTGTGATGATCTCGATAAAATTACTAGATCTTTTCTATGGGGTGATAGTGCTCAATCTAGAAGAATGCATCTTGTCAACTGGAATGATGTTTGTCGGCCAAAGCTGCATGGTGGTTTAGGTCTTCATCTTACTAGAACCCTGAATACTGCGTATATGATGAAACTTGGATGGGGGCTGATTATTGACAAAGATTCTCTATGGGCCCGTGTTGTTAGAAGTAAATACAAATGTGGTACGTACATGATGCCTACTATTAAAAGAAGACAATCAGAGTCTATCATTTGAAAGGTATTAGAGCTGGATGGGATATGCTGCATGAGAACATTATCTGGCGGCCTGGAAATGGTAGGACCATTAATTTTTGGAATGATAAGTGGGTGCCGGGATACAGGGTTCTTAAGGATGCTGCCTTGGTGTTAGTTACGGAAGATGATTTGAAGGTTACTGTGAGTGAGTTCACTGATAGCAATGGGAATTGGGATCAAGCTAAATTGATGCATTATTTTCTTCCTCACTTGAAGAACAGGATCATGGCTCTTGTTCCTCCGGATCAGGATGGACCTGATGACTCGGTTGCGTGGAACCTGACTAATGATGGCTGGTTTTCTGTTAGATCTGCTTATGAGTCTGCTGTTAACTATGTAACACCCCGATTCGGCAACTTGAAAACCACAGTAACTTAAATTAAATATAGTGAAAATTTGGGCCATTTTTTTTAAAACATAGACATGAGAACACTTAATCTTTCAAAACATAGTTACAATTAAAAACTCATGTTCTCACGTTGCTTAAAATCTTTCAAGTTCCAAACCGAGATGTCACAAGACACCGCACCTTGAAACTCATTCCCAAAACATTGTTTAAATACACATCCCATTTACTTGTTTCAAAACATCTGTAAAGAATAAAACTTTAGCCGGGGTACAGTATGATAAAGCTATGGTAACTAAGAACTTGCAATGGAATACAATACTCTAAGGGGATTACCTAGCATCTAGTCATATACTCTAAGACTCGCCATCTAACTCCGGATCTTGGCAGATCAAGCTCTCATATCGCAGGCAGAATCGTCCTCGTCCGTCGCCTCAGAAGTCTCTTCTATAGTGTCGTCTCGTACCTTCTCCTCCTCCCTCTCACGAGCTAGAAGCCTCTCCATGATTTCTTTTCTTCTCCGTTTCATCTCTATGTACACTATGACGCGGGCTGTCATAGTTATGTTGTCTCCTCTCAATGAAGATGCGTCTATCTCTCGAGTGAGCTGAAATCTTGCTATATTTTCCATCTAATGATCATACCAAAAATTTTCCAATACAAAGTAGAAGTACAGGAGAGAGTGAGCTACCCAAAACAGCTATGTCGACTATGTGGAATTACAATAGGAAAATATTAAGACAAGACAATAAACATCAAACAAACCAAAACAACAACAAGATCATTATCATCATATAATTAAAACACACTCTTATACTCAGCTTTTCGTAACAACTTTCTCAATATCTTTCTCTTAAAACTTCCACAACTCTTATCAATTCTTTCGTCGACCATGATCTCAAGATTCATCAATTATTCCAGGAATCCCTCTCATACTTGCCTTATAAATCTTGCTCAATACTTGATATCTTTAATGTACTTTTCTTTTGATTATTTTCAATCTCTTAAGTCTTATCGTTCCGGTTCGCTCAATGATGTGGGGAAATCATCACTGAGGAAGACACACACGTCTACATCTCCTCGGTCATCCACCCATTCTAGTCGGAAGCAAACAGGAGTACAGGACCTTTACCACGCGGGCACGACAGCTGTCTCAACAATTGGCTCCAAGCCAGGAGAACTGTAGAAACTCGGGTACAGTGGCAATCACAAATGCCCTGTTCCAGTCCCTCTCACTGTTCAAGATTTGCAATCTAGGGGGTGACAGTATTTTCTAGTTGGTCTGCAGAACTTACCACGGCGTTGGACCCAGTCCCTACCATGTCTCGTATACCACATGTGGAGTTTGTTCTGCCTAGAAAGTACTATAGACTTCTTGACGTTTCACCGTCATCGTCCTCCCCTAATGCAATCTCCACCTGAGTATCCGCAGATACCCATGGTCTCTTCCTCTCCACTACTTCGATAAAACACTCATAGCTCACCGCGTTTGTTAATGTCTTTTAAAGGATTTTAATAATTTTAGAGTTTTAATTAGCGGCTTAATCCTAATGGTCTGCTCATCCTTGGTGCATCACTCATTGCATACACCTTAGACCAGCACATATCACATAAAAATTCATGCCATGACAACAATTTCATTTTCTACAAAACACATCTCTTAAAATTCGTACTTCACCACTCAGGGAATAAATTTTTTTTTAAAATCAATCCAGAAAATTCCAAAAGTTACATTTTCAAATTCTACGTTTCAAGACGATCGTTTTCATGTAAATATCATAAAATTCCGAGTTACGGTTAAATTGATACGAATTTTCAAAGTTAACAAATCCAGACGAAAATTCATTTCTAATAAAATCACCCTTTTAATAAAACCACAACTCATTTCTTATATAAAAAAATATTTGCTTATAAAAATCCATGAAAATTGTAACACCCCGACTTGGCAACTTGAAAACAATCGTTACTTAAATTAAATATAGTGAAAATTTGGGCCAATTTTTTTTTTTTTAAACAAGTGTTACACAAGATGAGAACATTTAGATTTTCATATTTAAAACTCGTGTTCTCATAATGCATAAAACCTTTCAAGTTCCAAACCGAGATGTCACAAGACACCGCACCTTGAAACTTGTTTTCAAATCATCATTTAAAACATAGCCCATTTATTTGATTCAAAACATCAGTATTAAGCAAAATTATACATGGGGGTACAATATGATAAGGCTCTGGAAATTAAGAACTTGCAATGGATTACAATACTCTGAGGGGAATTACCTAACCTCTAGTCATCTACCCTAATGCTCGCCATCGAGCTCTGAATCTTGATAGATCAAACTCTCTGGTCGCAAGCAGCGTAATCCTCATCGGTCTCCTCAGAAGTCTCTTCCATAGAGGTACCTTGTGCTTTCTTCTCCTCCGTCTCACGAGCTAGCAGCCTCTACATGATCTCTTTCCTACTCCGTTTCATCTCAAGGTAAACTATGACACAACCAGTCATAGTTATATTATCTCCCTTCAGTGGAGATGCTCCTATCTCTCGAACGAGCTGGAACCTCGCTATGTTTTCCATCTAAATACCACACAGAATTTTCCAATACCAAGCAGAAATATAGGAGAGAGTAAGCTACCCAAAACATGTAATGTCGACTGTGTGGAATTACGATAGGCAATTATTAAGATAAAACAATAAATAACATACAAATCATAACAGCAACAAAATAATTATCATTATCATATAAACACCGTCTTATTCTTACTTCTCAAATCTTACTCATTATTCAATACCATTACTGTACTTTCTTCTTTTCGAATCTTTAAGTTTATTAAGTCTTATCATTTCGGTTCACTCAATGATGAGGGGAAAACATCATTGAGGAAAGTCGGCTCTCACGTCTACATCTCCTCGGTCATCCATCCAAACCTAGTCGGAAGCAAACAGGAGTACAGGACCTTTGCCGTGCGGGCACGACAGCTGTCTCAACAAACAATTGGCCCCAGGCCAGGAGGACTACAGCCTCAAATCATATCATTTCAATTCATATATTCTCAAGGCACACTGTAGAAATATCGGGTACAGTGGCAATCAAGATGCCCCACTCCAGTCCCTCTCACTGTTCAAGATTTGCAATCTAGGGGGCGACAGTACTGTTCTAGTCTCGAGTGCAGAACATACCACGGCATTGGACCCAGTCCCTACCACGTTTCGTATACCACATATGGAGTTCGTTCTGCCTAGAAAAGTACTCTAGACTTCTTGACGTTTCACCGTCATTGTCCTCCCCTAATGCAATCTCCTCCTGAGTATCCGCAGATACCCATGGTTCCTTTCTCTCCACTACTTCGACAACACACTCATGCCTCACCGCGTTATTCATGTCTTTTAAAGTCTTTCAAAGTTTTAAAGGTTTAGTTAACAGCTTGATCCTAATGGTCGGCTCATCCTTGGTACATCCCTTCAACGAGTCCCGACCACTAATCGTTCAATCTGTTCCCCAATTCATCACATAACATCTCGTATCGCAATCTTTCTCATCTCATCACCTCAACTTTCTCAGAACTCATTTCCTCATCTTTCAAAAATATCTTTTCGCAAAACTCTTTAGAAAATATCATTTCGTAAAACTTTTTCAAAGATCTCATTTCAAAAATTTTCACAAAAATATCATTTCACAACACTTTCTCAGAAATTTCATTTCAAAAACTCTCACAAAATCTCTTTTCATAACTTTCACAAAAATAGGGTTTTCATAAACTTTTTCTCAAAAATGATCTTTCATAAAACTTTCTTAAAAATATCATCTTGTAAACTTGCTCAAAAATATTATTTCAAAAAGACTTTCTCAAAGATATAATTACAAAAGACTTTCTTAGAATACCATTTCCAAAAACTTTATCAAAAGATTGTTTCACAAGACTTTTCTCAAAAATATATCTTTTCACAAAATTTTTCTCAAAAACATATCTTTTCATAAAAATTTTTCAAAAAGATTGTTTCACAAAACTTCTTCGAAAATATTGTTACACAAACTCTCTCAAAAATCTCATTTCAAAAAAATTTTCAAGTTCACATTTCGTACTCTGCTTCAGAAATCTCCTTTCGACCTCTTTCTCTTAATATTCCATCACTTACACACCTTTGTTAATTCCCATCTTTCTTTCAATCACTTTTCTTTACTTTCACACATTAATTCTTATCAACACATAATTAAGCGCACCAATGTTTCTCAAACAATATCACAATTACTTAACAAATAAATAGATCATTTTGCGAAATAAGATAATTAAATAGTTCAAGCATAATCAACCAGAAAACATAATATCATACTTAGTAAACCAATCTCAGCCGTTCGGGTGGATAGCCAAACCAACAAACAATTGCTGTCACATACACCACTGCGCTAAATGAGATTGGAGTCCAACCTTTGAGATGATTGGACATCTTAATAAGTTACCTAAATACCACGACGTCTTAAGGGAAGCCTCTCTCTCACCTCAAATGACGTAGGCCTCCGCAAACTTTCCAAGATTTGTCGATCGCTAATCCCGCCTCGTTTCCTTGGTGTCTGTAACAGCCCGATTTTCACCTCCCAAAAACAATCATCATTTATTTAAAAAGTTGCTAAAAATGAGGACATTTTTTTAAAACGTTCTTGAAGAGCTATTGGTGCCTGTTCCCGTCCTTACTTGAAAACCGGGTTGTTACGTAAAACCTTTACGCATCTCCCCTTTTTGCATTCTTTCAAAACGATTTCACATTTCTCGTCAAAATAAAATTCGGCCAGTTCACAAAATAAAAGTAGGGCATAATTACAGCAGTGGTACGTTGCTAAGATAATCCTTGACTCACACACTAGCGACAAATGAAACTGCCTACCCTACCTCTGACTCATCCTAATGAAAACTATGGGATGAAGATCCCGATCCTCCTTCTTGTATCCTTGCTTAACACCAGATGAAGAAGCCATCTCCTTTACTGTTGGTCCACCATTCCTTGGCACCCACTGCATCCTGACTGGAGCAGAAGGAATCCTCTGAGCTTCACATCGCACCTTCTCCTCGTAGTCTCTGTATCCTCGGACAGAAACTTATCCCAACAGTGGTCCTAGATTAGCTCCACTAAGTCGATGCTCTGGATCCGGAATCACGATCTGAGTGTCGCCACTCAATCCATACCCAACCAGATGGGGTACGCTTCCAGCCACATCCATGTCTAGTCCAGGTCGCAATCTCCATGCGATACTCCATCTGCACGTTGGAGTACCAGAAACACCGATATACCAACGAGCAGGAGAGAGTTAGCGCTCCGAACGACGAATCGTCGACGTTGTGGATTTACCGCAGGCGGAATACCAAGACAGCACACACAATACAAACAAGGCACACCACACAACACTCAAGCATAACATCACAATTCTTATTATATTAACTTATTAACATTCTTATATAAACATCTTTTATTTTCAATCATTTTCTCAATCACATCTTCATTCACCATTCCCAATCTTTCACTTATTCCCTTTCCCTCTTCAAGGGTTTCCATCACTTGTTCCAAACTTCACCTCCTCATCATCGAAACTTCATAAACTGTACTTTCTTAATTATAAATCTTTTCTTAACAAGTCTTATCAAATTACAACCATCGATGATTAAGGGGGATTAAAGAATCATCGAGGTACGCGTCCATTCATAGTTAGCACTCACGTCTCAAGTCTACATCTCCTCGGCCATCCATCCACCTAGTCGGAAGCAAACAGGAGTACAGAACCTTTACCGTGCGGGCACGACAGTTGTCTCACAACAAATGGTCCCAGACCAGGAGGACTCAGCCTCAAATCATATCAATTCAATTCATATATATAACAAGACACACTGTCTCACTACAGTGGCAAACAAGATGCCCCACTCCAGTTCCTCTCACTGTTCTAGACTTGCAATCTTGGGGGCGACAATACAACTCTAGTGTGCACGCAGAACTTGCCACGGCTGTGACGACCCAACTTTTATTCCAAAACTTAATATTCATTCTTAGAAAATTCGACCATTTTTTTTTTTTTTTTTAAAAAACTAAAAGTCAGTCATCATCCATTATCGAGTCTTTGCGGAAATTATAATTATCATGAAAGAAACTATTCATATTATATTTCATAAAAAGGAAAGTACATTTCCATTACATTAAAACTATCACCACTAGGTTTAACTTAAGTACTCTAGGTCATTACATTATATTACATATCTTACAACAAAATTTATAATAACCTTGAGCAACTGGTTCGGAACTCAAAATATCAAATAGATAAGAGAAACCTGATGAGTAGCACTATCCACACTCCAACATCCCAACTCAACTCAATCATCAGTTCCCCATTGACTACCGGTTGAGTTGTCCATGAAATCATCATCAGCCACCGGGTCAGCATCCTCCACCGGATCCTCATCCTCTATCGGATCCTCCTCCTCCTCCTCCTCTTCATGTGCCGGTTCAGATGGCACATATACCGGAGTCCGAGATCGGGCTCTAGTGGAAGGACGAGAGGGAGCAGGAACCTCCAAAATAATTCTTTCTTCAGAGGGTGATGGACTTGGTGGGAGGGTGATGGACTTGGTGGGAGGGTGCGTCTCGGAAAACGTCTTGGCGGTGGTGGTGGTGTTCCATGCCGAAACACAAAATTGGGCGGAATGTGCATAATGTACATCATTGGGATTCTCGTCCTACGCGGACGCATTCGGGACCATGGGTTCGGGTGACGGAAAATAACTTCCACGTCTCCCTCATAGATGGCCCGATGATCCTCGAAGTTCCACTCCCCATTAGGGAGCGGCCTCATCTCCACGCAAAACATATTCCTGGCCATGACCTACAACAAGGGATTAGGAGTGAGTCATAGCTAAACACAATAACAAATGAGCATAACAGAGGCTAGAAATAACAAGCACAAGTTTCCAGATAGCAATAATAAATGCATATGTATATGCTCAAACTGTCTTTTATAATATTTCATTTAGTTTCGTGATGCATGCCTACTCTCCATTCATGCTACGCGGTTCGGCATCCGAGTATCTCAGGCTCGGGATATTCATAATCCTATGGTTCATCAAACCGGAGCGTATTCACAACCCAGGCGTCACGATTTGATTGGGAATTTGGCCATCATAACATTTTCATGTTACGGAATCCAAATCATCACAGCATCTTCGTGCTATGGCATCACAGCTATCTCAGGGCTGCGGAATACTTCTACCTATACCAGATTCCACAATCAAAATCGGAGCATCTCCATGCATGTCAATGTCACATAATTGTTCATTGTCTTTTTCTCTTTTAATTCATATCTTTGAATATCATGCCTCCAATATAGAGACCCAAAATTCATAATCCTTCTTGCTTATAACCATCTTTTCATTTTTGCATTAACTGGTGCTTGTGCTTTCCAAAAATTCCATCAGCGGCCCAGCCACTTTGTGATGGTTTTATACAATAGGAATTTAATTACGTTGTCATTAATTTGTGCAACGACCCCATCTAGGACTCCCAAAATATCAACCAAGTGGGTAAAAACTTCCACTGGGACGTGGGAATAAAATCAACCAAATGGGTGTACGCACCCCCATTGGGACATCCTGTCCGAATATGTCAACCACTGAATAAAATTCCAGTAGGACTCATCCAGGATAAAATCAACCAATGGGATTAAATCTATAGATATTAAGAGCAGAAATTAAAATTTAAGCATATAGGAGTTTAGACGAGTTAATCTTTAATTACTTCATAAAGAAGTAAAGATTTTCTGAAAATTATTTTAAATTACTCGAGTAGTTCTTCACATACTCGAGTGTTCATGTAAAATTACTCGAGTCCTTCAAGACATACTCGAGTGTTCTTCCCATTTTCCAGAATACTCGAGTCTTTCTTCAATTACTCGAGTGTTTTAGCAGCAGCAGCACCAGTTTCTGCACTTTATAATGCCAATTCGAGTTCAGAGCCTTTCCTTTCCACTTTTATGCAAAACAGTAACTTAGATACATAAAATAAACATGTTAGAACATGTAATCAATATTGAAACAACATCAAATGCAATAAATCACAAAATCAACATAAACTTAGCAAATAACCATTTCACATATGATTTTCATTTCCTTTTGTTTTTAACTTCGAAAATTGATCCAGTGAGCATCATTAGGTCCATTTAGACATGTTTGGTTTATAAAAACTTGGGTTTATGACCTCTATGTCATATTCCCAATTCAAACTTCACCCCTTGATGAACCATATGAGGTTCCTACATTTCCAGCTTGAAATAACTCATTCTAGTATTTAGATAACTCCTCCCTTACCTTAGAGAAGCTAATCAACAAGTAAAACGACAGAGAAATCGGTTGGATCAAAAATCCAAATTCTGGACTTGGTGAAAAAGAGTTGAACAGGCTGACTTTGGCCACAGATTTCACCACGGATTTGGCATGAAAAGAATGAAACAAGTTAGTTTCAGAAACTAGTATATACTAACTTTAATCAGAAACAAGTTTGACACGAAAAGAATCCATGAATTTACCAAACGATTTCAATGAAGATGAATACTTGAGACTGAATGTTACTCTGTTTTTCTCAGTTTTGAACCTCCAACTTTGTAGGCCTAGAACCTGATCTTCAGAAGGCTATTTGAAGTGATTTCGAGTTCTAATTCAAGAATGGAATCAGAACTTCAGTTTGTGTTTAGGTTTCAAGGAAAATGGGTGAGGATTGAGAGAGAACAAAGGGATCAAAGTGAACTCTGTAAAACAGGGAAATTTCTGGTCAAATTCGGGTTTTGGAACTTCAGAGGTGTTGATGCTTCACCCAAGCATCAATTTATAGTCTAAGAGTACTTCAACTCGAAGTAAGGTTCAGCTCTATGCTTGTCACGTCAAGAAACCGCGTTTTGGTGCGAAATTAATTATAAAACCAACTTATACATTTAGCCAGACTGCTCGATTTACTCGAGACTTTTTCTTTCTACTCGAGTATATTTCAAAAACTCAAGAACACTCGAGTCTTTTCTGACATACTCGAGTCTTTTGACTCAAAATTCAAATTTTCAAACAGATAGTGATTATACTCGAGTACCCTCTACAATACTCGAGTAAAATATCTTAATTTCAGAAAAATCATTATTTTATTCAACACATTTATTTATTTTGTTTATAAAAATACAGGACCTTACATCCTCCCCCACTTACATAGAATTTCGTCCCCGAAATTCCGATTTACAAAAATAGATGTGGATATTCATCCCTCATCTTAGACTCTAATTCCCATGTGGAGTCAGACACTCCACCTTGCCCCCAGAGAACTCGTACTAACGGAATCTCTTTCCCTCGCAGCTTCTTAATCCTTCTATCCTCTATTCTCACGGGTCCAAGATCAAACGTGAGATTTTCTTTCAGCGGTATCAAATCTTGTTGCAATTGCACAATCGAAGATGGATCTTGGATAAATTTGCGAAGCTGAGAGACATGGAAAACATTGTGCAGGTTGGACAAAAATGGGGGTAGGGCGATCTGATACGCGACAGGGCCTACTCGTTTCAAAATCTGATAAGGGCCGATGAACTTAGGAGATAGCTTCCTTGGCTTCATTACCCTTCCAATTCCAGTCGTTGGCACAACCCGCAGGAATACATGATCTCCTTCTTGAAATTCGAGCTTGGATCTTCGTTGGTCGGCATAGCTCTTCTGGCGACTTTGAGCGATCTTCATCTTCTCTTGGATAGTCCTTACCTTTTCAGTCGTTTCTTGAACTAATTCAGGTCCGATGAGAGCCTTCTCCCCCACTTGGAACCAACATAGCGGGGTTCTACACTTCCTTCCATAGAGGGCTTCGTACGGGGCCATACCGATGCTTGCGTGATAACTATTATTGTAGGTGAATTCCACAAGCGGCAATAACCGATCCCACCCTTCTTGATATTCCAGAACACACGCTCGAAGCAGGTCTTCCAAGGATTGAATCGTCCTTTCCGATTGACCATCGGTTTGAGGGTGATAGGCGGAACTCATCCTCAACTGCGTTCCCAATACCTGATGTAAACTCTGCCAGAACCGGGACACGAAACGGGGATCACAATCCGATACAATACTCGAGGGAATTCCGTGCAATCTAACAATCTCCTTAATGTACAATCTTGCAAGCTTCTCCAACGGATACTGCATGTTGATGGGAATGAAATGTGCAGACTTCGTTAAGCGATCAACCACAACCCAAATTGCATCAAAGCTTTCTCTTGTTCTTGGAAAACCACTTACGAAATCCATAGCTATTCCATCCCACTTCCATTCTGGTATGCTTAAAGGTTGTAGTTCTCCTCCAGGCTTCTTATGCTCAATCTTCGCCTTTTGGCAGACAAGGCAAGACGCTACGTAAGACGCAACATCCCTCTTTAGTCCGGGCCACCAAAACATCCTCTTCAGGTCTTGATACATCTTCGTTGATCCAGGATGCATACTCAGCTTGCTCTTGTGGGCTTCCTCTAATACAACTCTTCTTAATTCTTGATTTGCCGGGATGCAGATCCGATCCCGGAATCTCAAAATACCATCAGATCCTAATTGGAATTCCGGTTCTACTCCTTCCATTCCTAATCTTTTCTTCTCTAGAAGCTCCTCGTCCGCTTGTTGAAGGTTTCGAACTTGACCCTCAAACTCATTTGTGATTTGCAACATTCCTAACTTGACGCAGCTCGGCTTGAACTGAATTGCCAAATTCAAGTTGCGGAATTCTTCAATTAGCTGAGCTTCCTTTATCATCATCGTACTCATGTGCAACATCTTCCTACTGAGAGCGTCGGCTACAACATTAGCTTTGCCGGGGTGGTAATGCAATTCGAAGTCATAATCCTTCAGGAATTCCATCCACCTACGTTGCCTCATATTCAGTTCCTTTTGGTCGAAGAGATACTTCAAACTTTTATGGTCGTTGAATACTTGGAACGTATTACCATACAGGTAATGTCTCCAAATCTTCAAAGCAAAGACAATGGCAGCCAATTCCAAGTCGTGAGTAGGTTAGTTCCCTTCATGCACCTTCAGCTGACGAGATGCATAAGCAACAACTTTCCCTTCTTGCATCAAGACACAACCCAAACCTTGTCGAGATGCATCACAATAAACATCGAAGCTTTTCCTAGGATCGGGCAAAGTTAACACTGGAGATGATGTTAACTTGTCCTTCAACGTCTGGAAACTAACTTCACACTTCTCATCCCAGACAAAAGGTTGCTCTTTCCGGGTCAAACGAGTCAACGGAAGAGCCAACTTGGAAAAACCTTCGATAAACTTCCGATAATATCCAGCTAACCCCAGAAAACTTCTTATTCCAGTAACCGTCTTTGGTCTTTCCCATTGCAAAACTGCTTCTACTTTGACTGGGTCCACAGCCACACCATCCTTTGAAATTATATGACCCAAGAAATTGACTTTTTCAAGCCAAAATTCACACTTGGCCAGCTTAGCATATAATTTCTTTTCCTTCAAGGTCTCCAAAATAATCTTCAAATGATTAGCGTGCTCTTTCGGATTCTTCGAATAGATGAGAATATCATCGATAAACACCACGACGAAGGAATCCAGGTAGGGTCGGAACACTCTATTCATGTAATCCATGAATATTGCTGGAGCGTTGGTCAACCCAAATGGCATCACTACATACTCGTAGTGTCCATATCGTGACCGAAAAGCAGTCTTCGGTATATCTTCCTCCTTAACTCTGATCTGATGATATCCTGACCTCAGATCAATCTTTGAAAATACCGATGCTCCACTCACTTGATCTATCAAATCGTCGATTCTTGGCAACGGATACTTGTTCTTGATGGTAACCTTGTTGAGTTGCCTATAATCAATGCACATCCTCATTGATCCATCCTTCTTCTTCACGAATAAAACCGGCGCTCCCCAAGGCGACACACTTGGTCTGATGAACTGCTTTTCTAATAAGTCCTCCACTTGCTTCTTTAATTTAGCTAATTCTGCTGGAGCCATACGATAAGGGGCGATAGAGATAGGGCCAGTACCGGGGACTAGGTCAATACTGAATTCTATCTCTCGATGCGGCGGCAAACCGGGCACTTCATCGGGAAACACTTCGGGAAACTCTCGAATAACCGGAATATCTTCGATCTTTGCTTCCTCTTTCTTTTCTTCAGCGATGGTTGAAAATAGGCACACATAACCTCCAGGTTGCTTGGCCGGCGACTTCTCACCAGGAAAGATGATCGTTCGAACCTTGCAGTCGATTACTACATGGTTGGATGCCATCCAATCCATGCCCAAAATGACATCGATATTGGACAACGGCAAACAAATCAGATTTATTCGAGAAATCTGATCTCTTATGCTAACCACACAACCGACACATGCTCTTGATGCAACAACATGAGCATTCGTGGGGGTAGACACACTCAGTTTAAACGGGGTCTCCGAGACAGACAAATTTAAACGCTTGACACATTTCTCCGAGATGAAGGAATGCGTTGCTCCGGAATCAAATAAAAAGCGACAAGGCATGCCATTGAGGAAATGGTTACCTTGCACAAGGTTGTCGGCCTGCTTTGCTTCCTCTCCAAACATCGTGAACACCTTTCCATTGACCCAAGGTTTGCTTCCTTGTCCTTGGTTGCTTTGACGCGGGGGTTGGCGGCACGCACGGGCGATGTGGCCGGTCCCTCCACAATTGAAACAGACTGGTGGCTTGTCCCTCCAGCATTCTTGACTAGGATGAGAGCGTCGACACTTGCTACAAATCTCTGCCGGAGCCGGAAGACTAACTGCTCCAGAAGGTTGTGCTCTTCCCTTTCCTTTGTGCCAATATGGGCCTCCACGATTTCCACGGTTATTCTTATGCTGATTGCGGTGGGGTCCATGGCTTCCTTGACTGACTTCCTTCTTGAAGTTGTTCTTCTCGAAAATGCGACATGCACTAATCAGGATTGGATAGTGACAAATCCTTTGCACGCTTACAGCTAGTTTGATATCTGACCTTAGCCCATTTTCAAACCGGGTGCACTTCGAGTATTCGTCAGGATGATATTGGAAGTATGGGGAGTACTTCATCAGCTCCTCAAACTTTTCAGCATACTGGTCGACAGTCATGCTGCCTTGCTTCAAGTCTAAGAATTCCATCTCCTTTTGGATCCGAACATCATCCGGGAAATACCTCTCCAAGAATTTTTCCGTGAAGACTTCCCAAGAGAGCTCGCGATGATCATACTCCAAGAACTGGCGGGTCTGCTCCCACCAAGTTGCAGCTTCCCCATTCAGCATGTAGGCCGCGAACGTGACCTTCTGAACTTCCGTGAGAGTCAACGTTCGGAAAATCTTATTTATCTCAGCTAACCAAAACTGGGCTTGCTCAGGGCAACGACCACCCGAGAAGCCAGGGGGTTTACATCTACGGAAAGAATCTAGTCCTTGAAATTCAACAGGGGTTACATTGCTGGGAGGACGGGTTTGCTGCAAGTTTTCCAGGACCGCAGCCATACGGGTCAGAGCCTCAGCAATGTTAGCGTTATTACGTCCAGCCATCTATCCTACAGAATCCAAAAGGGAAAACTTAATTAGATTCTGCTATTCTATATCTCAAAATGCAAACATGATTCTAGAGTATGCAATGGTTAGTGTGTAAGGCCATACTCCAAGGCCGAGAGTTGAACCATTGCTCTGATACCACTAAATGTGACGACCCAACTTTTATTCCAAAACTTAATATTCATTCTTAGAAAATTCGACCATTTTTTTTTTTTTTTTTTTTTAAAACTAAAAGTCAGTCATCATCCATTATCGAGTCTTTGCGGAAATTATAATTATCATGAAAGAAACTATTCATATTATATTTCATAAAAAGGAAAGTACATTTCCATTACATTAAAACTATCACCACTAGGTTTAACTTAAGTACTCTAGGTCATTACATTATATTACATATCTTACAACAAAATTTATAATAACCTTGAGCAACTGGTTCGGAACTCAAAATATCAAATAGATAAGAGAAACCTGATGAGTAGCACTATCCACACTCCAACATCCCAACTCAACTCAATCATCAGTTCCCCACTGACTACCGGTTGAGTTGTCCATGAAATCATCATCAGCCACCGGGTCAGCATCCTCCACCGGATCCTCATCCTCTATCGGATCCTCCTCCTCCTCCTCCTCTTCATGTGCCGGTTCAGATGGCACATATACCGGAGTCCGAGATCGGGCTCTAGTGGAAGGACGAGAGGGAGCAGGAACCTCCAAAATAATTCTTTCTTCAGAGGGTGATGAACTTGGTGGGAGGGTGCGTCTCGGAAAACGTCTTGGCGGTGGTGGTGGTGTTCCATGCCGAAACACAAAATTGGGCGGAATGTGCATAATGTACATCATTGGGATTCTCGTCCTACGCGGACGCATTCGGGACCATGGGTTCGGGTGACGGAAAATAACTTCCACGTCTCCCTCATAGATGGCCCGATGATCCTCGAAGTTCCACTCCCCATTAGGGAGCGGCCTCATCTCCACGCAAAACATATTCCTGGCCATGACCTACAACAAGGGATTAGGAGTGAGTCATAGCTAAACACAATAACAAATGAGCATAACAGAGACTAGAAATAACAAGCACAAGTTTCCAGATAGCAATAATAAATGCATATGTATATGCTCAAACTGTCTTTTATAATATTTCATTTAGTTTCGTGATGCATGCCTACTCTCCATTCATGCTACGCGGTTCGGCATCCGAGTATCTCAGGCTCAGGATATTCATAATCCTATGGTTCATCAAACCGGAGCGTATTCACAACCCAGGCGTCACGATTTGATTGGGAATTTGGCCATCATAACATTTTCATGTTACGGAATCCAAATCATCACAGCATCTTCGTGCTATGGCATCACAGCTATCTCAGGGCTGCGGAATACTTCTACCTATACCAGATTCCACAATCAAAATCGGAGCATCTCCATGCATGTCAATGTCACATAATTGTTCATTGTCTTTTTCTCTTTTAATTCATATCTTTGAATATCATGCCTCCAATATAGAGACCCAAAATTCATAATCCTTCTTGCTTATAACCATCTTTTCATTTTTGCATTAACTGGTGCTTGTGCTTTCCAAAAATTCCATCAGCGGCCCAGCCACTTTGTGATGGTTTTATACAATAGGAATTTAATTACGTTGTCATTAATTTGTGCAACGACCCCATCTAGGACTCCCAAAATATCAACCAAGTGGGTAAAAACTTCCACTGGGACGTGGGAATAAAATCAACCAAATGGGTGTACGCACCTCCATTGGGACATCCTGTCCGAATATGTCAACCACTGAATAAAATTCCAGTAGGACTCATCCAGGATAAAATCAACCAATGGGATTAAATCTATAGATATTAAGAGCAGAAATTAAAATTTAAGCATATAGGAGTTTAGACGAGTTAATCTTTAATTACTTCATAAAGAAGTAAAGATTTTCTGAAAATTATTTTAAATTACTCGAGTAGTTCTTCACATACTCGAGTGTTCATGTAAAATTACTCGAGTCCTTCAAGACATACTCGAGTGTTCTTCCCATTTTCCAGAATACTCGAGTCTTTCTTCAATTACTCGAGTGTTTTAGCAGCAGCAGCACCAGTTTCTGCACTTTATAATGCCAATTCGAGTTCAGAGCCTTTCCTTTCCACTTTTATGCAAAACAGTAACTTAGATACATAAAATAAACATGTTAGAACATGTAATCAATATTGAAACAACATCAAATGCAATAAATCACAAAATCAACATAAACTTAGCAAATAACCATTTCACATATGATTTTCATTTCCTTTTGTTTTTAACTTCGAAAATTGATCCAGTGAGCATCATTAGGTCCATTTAGACATGTTTGGTTTATAAAAACTTGGGTTTATGACCTCTATGTCATATTCCCAATTCAAACTTCACCCCTTGATGAACCATATGAGGTTCCTACATTTCCAGCTTGAAATAACTCATTCTAGTATTTAGATAACTCCTCCCTTACCTTAGAGAAGCTAATCAACAAGTAAAACGACAGAGAAATCAGTTGGATCAAAAATCCAAATTCTGGACTTGGTGAAAAAGAGTTGAACAGGCTGACTTTGGCCACAGATTTCACCACGGATTTGGCATGAAAAGAATGAAACAAGTTAGTTTCAGAAACTAGTATATACTAACTTTAATCAGAAACAAGTTTGACACGAAAAGAATCCATGAATTTACCAAACGATTTCAATGAAGATGAATACTTGAGACTGAATGTTACTCTGTTTTTCTCAGTTTTGAACCTCCAACTTTGTAGGCCTAGAACCTGATCTTCAGAAGGCTATTTGAAGTGATTTCGAGTTCTAATTCAAGAATGGAATCAGAACTTCAGTTTGTGTTTAGGTTTCAAGGAAAATGGGTGAGGATTGAGAGAGAACAAAGGGATCAAAGTGAACTCTGTAAAACAGGGAAATTTCTGGTCAAATTCGGGTTTTGGAACTTCAGAGGTGTTGATGCTTCACCCAAGCATCAATTTATAGTCTAAGAGTACTTCAACTCGAAGTAAGGTTCAGCTCTATGCTTGTCACGTCAAGAAACCGCGTTTTGGTGCGAAATTAATTATAAAACCAACTTATACATTTAGCCAGACTGCTCGATTTACTCGAGACTTTTTCTTTCTACTCGAGTATATTTCAAAAACTCAAGAACACTCGAGTCTTTTCTGACATACTCGAGTCTTTTGACTCAAAATTCAAATTTTCAAACAGATAGTGATTATACTCGAGTACCCTCTACAATACTCGAGTAAAATATCTTAATTTCAGAAAAATCATTATTTTATTCAACACATTTATTTATTTTGTTTATAAAAATACAGGACCTTACAACGGCATTGGACCCAGTCCCCACCACGTTAGTGCGCCACTTGTGGAGTTCGTTCTGCCTAGAAAAGTACTCTAGACTTCTTGACGCTTCACCGTCATCGTCCTCCCCTAATGCAATCTCCTCCTAAGTATCCGAAGATACCTATGGTTCCTTCCTCTCCACTACTTCGGGTTAACTCTCATACCTCACCGCGTTCGCTGTTAATGTCTTTTTAAAGGCTTTTATCTTTTTAATTAACCTAATGGTCAGCTCACCCTTCGTGCATCCCTTCAATGAGTCCTGACCGCTAACTTTGCATCACTTTTCCTTTCAATCCTCAAACTTGGCACAGAGCGGGATCACAATCACAACTTGAATCTCATCACAAAAACTTTTCCCCAACAACCTTTTATTAACATCTCTTTTCGTAAACTTTCAAAATCTCACTTGACAATTCCTCTTCAAAAATTCTCGTCTCATAAAAACTCTTTCAAAACTTCAAATCATAAATCCTTTTCTAAAAATTTCATTTCATGATTCTTTTCCAAAAATCTCCTTTCGAAAACTCATTTCAAAAGTAATCTCTTCTCGTAATTTCTTTTCGAAAATTTGTTTTGGAAAATTTTCTCATTTTGGGAACCCCTTCAAAATTTCATTTCATAAATTCTTTTCAAAAATTCAGTTCGCAAGTTTTTTTTTTAAAATTCTTTTCAAAAGTCATTTCCAAAAATTTCATTTTCGAAAACCTTTTCAAAAATTTCTTTTCAAAAGTCCTTCTCAAAACTTTCTCTTCTTGAGGGCTAGTGGAGGAGCAAGCTCAACTCAACGCTAGTCCCAATCCAAGAAGCAAAAATAAAAATCAAGCTTCACTCTCATCACTTTCCACTTTCAATCCCACATCACATTACTTCCCAGCTCTGGCTCACTCACATCACATCACTACATCTTTTTCCAATCCTCATCTCTTGTCTCTTTTCAATCACCATTCACTTTATTTCATTTCCAATCATTCTCTCTCATTTCTTTCCGATCATTCTTAATCCTCTCATCATTGTCTTCCATCCTAATGTCTTATCAAGGCTGTCTGGTTCCATCAGGACTTAAGCCGAACAGGGATTATATCTTTTCTTGGTGTCTTTTATTTCGAATCTCTTTTATGGTCATTACCAAAGAGTTCTCATTATCTCATATCCATAATTTATAACCAAACATGCATAAATAACTACATAAACAATACATCCTTAGCATACAAACATCACACACACACAATGTGGTCTTTGTCCTATTCGTATAAGTGGCCACACAAACCAAACAATTGCCACTATACTACTGACTCAGAACCACCGAGTTCCGATCTTTGAGCTGATACGGAACGTCTTAATACAACACCTACTACCACGGTGTCTTAGGAAAGCTACTCTCTCACCTGAGGTCCAGCGATTAGATGAGCACGGTCCTTTTTGGTCTTGGTTACTGCCACTGCCTTAATCCCTTGTCTGTAATATCCCTCGAATTAATTAAAAACACATTTTCATTACCAACTTTTATCAAGAAAACTTTTATTAACTTAAAATGCTTTTCATTCCTCGTCGGAAGTCTTAAAACATGATTGTTCCACCTAAGCAACTCCATTCATTTCCTCAAAGAAAGTTAAACACATTTCAGAAAAGAGAGTTCATTCATTTCTTCAAGGTCGGGCATGCTTTAGAGTAATTGGAGTACAGTAATAGCTCATCACTTAGGTAATCCTGAATACAGATACAAACACTAACTTATTCTAATTCCACTACGGGCTTCTTTCTCCTATCAAAGAAAATCGGTTCTATCTTCCTCCTCCTCATCAGTACCTTCACGCCGGACGATGATGCAACTGCTTCCTTTGGTTCTCCTTCCGAATTGGGCTTAAGCTCCACTCCGAATAGTCTCACAGGATTCTCTGTCCTCTGACTCTGAGGCGGCGACCGTGAACTGTACTCCACATAGGACATACTTCCCAAGCACGAACTCGCGGTAGCTCCACTCAACTTATGCTCCGAGTCTTCGACCACCACTTGGGTGTGGTCCGTCCAGATCCATCCACGAGGTATGGTTTTCCATTCACGACCCTCCTGAGACCGGATACCGACTTCCATGTGGAGATCCATCTGCCCGTTAGAATACCAGCAGCACCGATGTGCCAACGAACAGGAGAGAGTAAGCATTCCGGACGCGTAGCGTCGACGGGGTGGAATTACGGTAGATAAATAATAGGACACACATATGATATCACATAGCACGTTTAAAGCAACCTGAACATATTATTACCATACCACTTCATTCTTATTTGTTATTAATTTATTATTGACTCTCCCTTTTATTTTTTTTCCTTCCCATCATGAGCATACTTTCTTTTCCCACATTCCTTTCCAACCTCTTATTTACATCAATCTTTCCTTATAATGTCTTATTGATTTATGACCATCGATGATCGGGGATTAAGATGTCATCGAGGTACGAGTGTCCTTTCGTAGTTAGCACTCTCTTTTCCAGCCTACATCTCCTCGGCCACCATCCACCTAGTCGGAAGCCAACAGGAGTACAGGACCTTTACCACGCGGGCATGACAGCTGTCTCAACAATGGCTCCAAGCCAGGAGGTCTCAGCCTCAAAACATATCATATAATCAAAATACATTGCCCCGTTCCAGTCCCTCTCCACTGTTGTAGACTTGCATCAAGGGGGCGACAGTATTTTTGTAGTGCGCGCACAGAACTTACCACGGTATTGGACCCAGTCCCCACCACGTTAGTGCACCACTTACGGAATTCGTTCTGTCTACAACAATACTCTAGACTTCTTGACGTTTCACCATCATCGTCCTCCCCTCCTGCAATCCCCACTTGAGTATCCGAAGATACCCATAGTATCTTCCTCTCCACTACTTCAGGTTAACTCTCATAACTCACCACGTTCGTTATTAATGTCTTTTAAAATCTTTTAATTATTAACCTATCGGTCGGCTCACCCTTAGTGCATCCCTTCAGTGAGTCCCGACCACTATCTTTGTACTTTCAAATCACACATAGCTCAGAGCTGGGAGTTCCTCAATTCAATTACATCTCATTTCTCAAACACTCTTTCTAGTTACCTCGTCATGTCTCGAATCTTCCCTTTTTCCATCCTTCTCTAAATCTCAATTTCACAATTCTCCCAAAAACCCCATTTCCACACTTTTCACAAAATCATTTTTCACCAAAATACCATTTCGAATAACTTTATTCAAATCTCATTTCAAAAGGCTTTCTCAAAAACATTGTTTCTACTGAATATCGTTTTATAAAACTTTTTCAGAAGATCTGGTCATAAACTCCTTTGAAATTATGTTTTCACAAACTTCTTCAAACTCCCATTTCAAAAACCTTTTAAAAAATTTTAGTTTACAAACCATTTTCAAAAGTTGTTGCACAACTCAAAATTTCTTTTTCAAAACTATTTTTTTTTCAAACACTTTTGTGCTGAGTGCTAGTGGAGGAGCAAGCCCAGCTCAACACTAGCTCCCAGACTAAAACCAAGAACAGAGGAGCTCAGCTCAACTCAGTCCATCTCCCATTCCAACAACTCGCATCACTCTCCAGCTCTGGCTCGTTCTCATTATTACTTTCAATATCCATTTTCTCAGTCTCAACTTTCATCTCTCTTTCCCTCAATCTCTTATCCTTTCATCATCCTTCTTTTCTTATTATGCCCTTACTCTCAATTCGTTTTCATTATTACACATCTCACAACCGTTTTCTTAACATGATCATAAACATCATTATGTATAAACAATAAATAGCAAAGCATTTTATCATACACAACATCACATAGTAGTGTTGTGGTCTTCGTCACCTTCGTATAAGTGACCACACAAGGCAAACAATTGTCACTTATACTACTGACTCCAACCACTAAGTTCCGATCTTTGAGATGATACGGAACGCCCTACTAAATTATCTAGCTACCACGATGTCTTAGGAAGGCTTCTCTCTCACCTGAGGCCCAGCGGTTGAAGGTGCGTTCTCCTTGGAATCCATGTGCTGCCATCTGCCCCAACCTCTTTTCTCTATCATTCCTCAAAAGAGAATCGAACGAGACGAATTTGAAACCCTAACTATGTCAACACAAGCAAGATTGAGCAAAATTCCCACGAATTCGTGGTTGATAAGCTTATATAGACGTGGAGAAGGCTCATGCAGTGCGACACGACATCCTTGAGCTGTTGAAGATGGTGTAATCGTGTCAACAAAGCGAACTCGTTGGCTGTGACTCATCAAACGCACTAACTCGTGCAGTTTGACCCAGAATACTCGAGTATTCTGAGTAATACTCGAGTATTTCGCCCAGATTTTGAAAAATAATTATTTTATTTACTTTCCCTCCAAAACCTTTCCTATAATTGCTTCTAGGTCCCAACCCAGGGACTAATATGCAAAATATACATTTTAGGCATTTAAATTATTTATTAAATAATTTCTCACACATAAGCTAGTCATATAAACACATATTTTAATCAAGGATTAATATAGAAACTATTAATTATAATTAACATTTCATTAATCGGGGATTAAAATTTTGGGGTGTTACACTACTCCCCCACTTACAAGGAATTTCGTCCCCGAAATTCAACTCATACAAACATGTCAGGATAATCCTGACGCATCTTATCCTCTAATTCCCAAGATGCTTCTATCACATCTCCATAGCTCCAAACGACTTTGACCAAACGAATATCCTTCCCTCTAAGCTGCTTGATTCTTCGATCTTCAATATGAACTGGCACAGCTTTGAAGGTTAGGTTCTTATGAATTTCTAAGTCATCAGGTTGGATGCTAAGAACAATGGTGGGGTCATGGACATATTTCTTCAATTGAGACACATGGAATACATTATGGAGGTTAGCTAATGACGGAGGCAAAGCTAATTGATAAGCTACTGGGCCGATTCTTTTGAGAATTTGATAGGGACCAATAAACTTAGGCGATAGTTTCTGGGTTTTCAAGGCTCTACTAACACCTTTGGTTGGTATTATTCTAATGAACACGTGGTCTCCTTCAGCAAACTCTATGGTTTTTCTCCTTCTATCAGCATAGCTTTTCTGCCTACTCTGAGCTGCCCTCATCTTCTCTTGTATCATTTTGATCTGCTCCGTGGTCTCTTGCACAATATCTGGTCCAATCAGAGAACTCTCCCCCACTTGAAACCAGCATAACGGCGTCTGACACTTTCGTCCATACAGAGCTTCAAATGGTGCCATTCCAATACTCGTGTGATAGCTGTTGTTGTACGTGAATTCCACAAGTGGCAACATTTGTTCCCAATTCCCTCGTTCTTCCAATGCACAAGCTCGCAGAATGTCTTCTAATGACTGAATAGTCCTCTCCGTCTGACCATCCGTCTGGGGGTGGTATGCAGAACTCAGTTTCAACCTTGAACCCAAGGCTCTATGTAGATCTTGCCAGAACTTCGACGTAAACCTCGGATCACGATCAGACACAATGCTCGATGGTACCCCATGAAGACGAACAACTTCCTTGATGTACAATTGAGTGAGCTTTTCCAATGAGTAGCGCATATTCACGGGAATGAAATGCGCTGATTTGGTCAACCGATCCACGATCACCCAGATTGCATCATGACCAGTAGATGTCTTTGGCAATCCCGACACAAAATCCATCGAGATGCTATCCCATTTCCACAACGGGATCTCTAAAGGAAGTAACTCTCCTCCTGGCCTTTGATGTTCCACCTTGGCCTTTTGACATACCAAACAACATGCCACATATTCAGCTACATCTCTCTTCAAACCAGGCCACCAAAATAGCTTCTTTAAGTCCTGGTACATTTTAGTGGCTCCCGGATGCATACTCATCTTACTCTTATGCGCTTCATCCAAAATCATCCTTCTTACTTCCAAATCATCAGGCACACAAATCCTTGTTTTAAAGCGAAGGATTCAATCCTTTCCTTCTTGAAATTCCAACGCCTTACCTTCTTGCATCAACTTCCTCTTTTCCATGAGTTTCCCATCCTTGTGTTGCAATTCTCGTATCCTTTGCAGAAACTCATTAGCAATCTGCAGCATCCCCAACGTGATACTTGTCGGTTCCACTTGCATCGTCAGACTCAAATCTCGAAATTCCTCTATCAGTGCCGCTTCTCTGACCATCATCGCACTGATGTGCATTGCCTTTCTACTCAATGCATCCGCCACAACGTTTGCCAGCCCAGGATGATAATGGAGCTCAAACTCATAATCCTTCAAAAACTCCATCCATCGGCGTTGCCTCATATTCAACTCCTTTTGATCAAAGAGGTATTTTAAACTCTTATGGTCACTAAACACCCGGAACGTAGTGCCATAGAGATAGTGCCTCCAGATCTTTAATGCAAACACCACAGCTGCCAACTCCAGATCATGAGTTGGATAGTTCATCTCATGAACTTTTAGCTGTCTCGAAGCGTAAGCGACAACTTGCCCATCTTGCATCAAGACACACCCAAGACCTTGTTTCGACGCGTCACAGTACACATCGAAACTCTTCTGTGTATCGGGCAACACCAATACAGGAGACGATGTCAACCTTTCCTTCAACTCCCGAAAACTTCTCTCACACTTCTTATCCCATAGGAACGGTTGATCTTTCCTTGTCAACTTCGTCAGAGGCAGTGCAATCTTTGAGAAACCTTCGATGAACCTTCTATAATACCCAGCCAAACCAAGAAAACTTCTGACTTCCGTGGCTGACTTTGGTTGCTCCCATTGCAAAACCGAACTTACTTTCGTTGGATCAACTGCTATCCCTTTATCTGAAATCACATGCCCCAAAAATTTAACCTCCTTCAGCCAGAACTCACACTTTGTAAGTTTGGCGTACAGCTGCTTCTCCTTCAAGATGCTTAACACTATCTTCAAGTGTTCAGCATGCTCCTCCGGGCTCTTAGAGTAAATCAGAATATCATCAATGAACACAACCACGAATGAATCTAAATAAGGTCTAAAGATTCGATTCATGTAGTCCATGAAGATAGCTGGTGCATTAGTCAATCCGAACGGCATCACAACATACTCATAATGTCCGTATCGAGATCGAAATGCAGTCTTAGAGATATCCTCTTCTCTAATTCTGATCTGATGGTACCCCGACCTCAAATCAATCTTGGAAAATACTGAAGCCCCACGCACTTGATCCATAAGGTCATCTATCCGTGGCAACGGATACTTGTTCTTGATGGTGACCTTATTAAGTTGTCGGTAGTCGATGCACATCCTCATGCTACCATCTTTCTTCTTGACGAATAAGACAGGAGCACCCCAAGGTGACACGCTTGGTCGAATCATCTGTTTCTGCAGCAGCTCCTCAATCTGCTTCTTCATTTCCGCCATTTTCGGTGGTGCCATTCTATAGGGAGCGATAGAAATGGGACCAGCTCCCGGAACTAGATCGATGCCAAATTCTATCTCTCTTCTTGGTGGCAAACCAGGAATCTCGTCAGCAAAAACTTCCGGGAAATCTCTGACAACAGGGATCTCTTCCATCCTCGGACCACTCTCCCCCACCTCGGTGTTGTACAGACATATGTAACCAGAGGGTTTTGGGTTTCTATAGGTCACGAGTCTTCTATCACAATCAATGATCACTTGGTTTTGACTTAACCAGTCCATTCCCAAGATCACATCCAATTGTGCTAAGGGTAAGTAGATCAAATCTACTTTAGAGGTTTGTCCTAACACTTCTATACAACAGTTAAGACATGCTCTAGAAACAATTACAAGAGCATTGGTAGGGGTTTCTACCTTAAGAACATAAGGCATTTCAGACACAATCTAAGCGGTTTACACATTCATATGAAACAAATGAATGCGTTGCACCGGAGTCAAACAAAACATGGCAAAACTGACCATTAAGCAAGTATTTACCTTGCACCAGATCAGAGGATCGATTCGCCTCCACACCACTAAGGGTGAAGACCCTTCCTTGAGTCACCGGTCTATCTGCAACTCCTCTTGAATTGGCCTTGGCTGGTTCCTTGCAATCTCTCGCAAAATGCCCCGGCTTTCCACAATTGAAACATCCACTTGTTCCCCAGCAAACACGACCATAATGGTTGCGTTAGCACTTGTCGCAGAATGGAGCTTCGCTCCGATAATTTCTACCCTCAGAACCACCAACCTTGCCCTTGCCTTTCCCTCTGCGATCATATGGGCCTTTACCTCTATTATTGAAACCCTTTCGTCTCTGTGGTCCATATCCTTGATTGTCCTTCTTTTCCACAACTTGCACCTCCTCAGCCTTGTTATCATCTTCATACATCCTACACATATCTACCAATGCAGGGAAACTTTGAATCCGCTGATAGCTGAAAATTGACTTCAACTTTGGTCTCAATCCACCTTCAAACTTGATGCACTTGCTCCTCTCGTCTGGATTGTTCTGGTAGTATGGAGAGTACTTCATCAGCTCTTCAAACCTTGCCGCGTACTTGCCCACATTCATGTTCCCTTGCTTCAACTACAGAAACTCCACCTCCTTCTTCCTTCTCAGATCCTCAGGAAAATACTTCTGGAGAAACTTCTCCATAAATACTCCCCAACTTATCTCCCTTCCTTCATATTGTAAAAGCTGCATGGTGTGATTCCACCAGTTCTCAGCCTCATCCTCCAGCATATAGGTTGCATATGCCACCTTCTGAGCATCCGAACACTCCAACGTTCTCAAAATCTTGTCCATAGTGTGAATCCATTTGTTGGCTCCCTCCGGTTTAAATCCTCCTTCAAACTTTGGTGGATTGCAGCTCCTAAAATCAGCCAGAGTCTTCGCCTCAGTGTTTCCCTTATTACACTGATGAGGCGGGTTAGCCGGTTGAGATGGTTGCTGAGGCTGCCTTTGCATGGCTTCCAATACCGTGGTGATTCGTTCCAACATCGCGTTGGTGTGATTTTGGTTTCTAGTTGCCATATTAGACCTGCGCTATGGGCTTACGGTCACATATGTTGAACTAAAGAAACTTCCATTACACCACCTATACTAAGGCTCTATCCTAAGCTTATTAGATCTACAATCAATTGCGTCTTGTACTCAAAAGAGACAAGATACAAACAATTCAGGGTATTCAAACCTTTAACAATCAAAATAACAGCATTCAAGGTAATAAGCGCTTTGGAGATACCTGCTTGATGTTGATGGCTACCTTTCTGGAACCACTTCTACTACTACAGGATCTGACTTTTGCTCTGATACCACTAAGTGTCACACCCTTCGTTATTACCCAAATATAAACTAATAAATATGCTTTTATATTGGATAACATATATGGACTTGTGAGTGTTAAGAAAATAGGTCAATAAAATTTTTCTTTTAAAGCGGGTGCACGAATCGTCACTTGAAAGTCTTGGAGAATAAAGTCTATATTATCTCAAAATCATTGTATCGATTTCGGTGATTTCTAAAACCTTTTCGCCAATAGAGTAACATTCGATCTTTTAGAAGATATCTTTGTATCAAGTAGTTTAAGCTACCCTTGCTTTATACGATAGAACTGATACCATTTATAGCCGAGCTCTTAAACAGATTAAATCAGAGTAAGCGGAAATTACTGGACTATGCAACTGATAGAATATAAACATAGGTTTTCATAGATATAGAGAATCATAAGTACATAGCCCATGAGTAAAATCTCCAAGTTTCAAAATATACAAGTCCATCATCAGATCTATATAACAGTGTAACTACAAGCTCTAGAGTGCTCCAAAAGTATATCTACAATATATATACATAACAAAATGTATAACTCTAGGAATAGTCACATAGATCTGGCAGCATCAGATGGAGTAGTAGTAGCAGTAGTCTCCCAAAAGTAAAGTGAGTAAGGTAGTAGCATCATCATCACAGCAGCAGCAGCAAATCTCCTCCACACACCGGATCCTCAGATCCACACCATACATCATATACATGTACCTAGGGATCGTCGTCCCTCCAGTCACTCCCAGTAGAATGCACGACAGGCTCACTCCCACTCTCGTCCTCCACCGGATCCTCCTCGATCTCATCCGAGGGAGAGTGTACCCTACCACTGGGTACCGGGTCAGGTGATGGTGAAACCCTGACTGGGCTCCTCGGATCAGATAGGGGAGTCTCCTCGCGGACGACTCTCGAAGTAAAAGGGTGAGAGCGGGTAGGTTGAAAACGAAAACTATGGTAAGAGCGAGCTGGTCGCATGGGAGGTGGTCCATGATAAGTATAAAACGGGGGTACATGCATAGTGTATATGATGGGAATCCTAAACCTACGAGGACGGAATCGCATCAGCGGATTAGGGTGGTAGAATGTGAACTCTACCTCCCCCTCATACACCGCGCGATGGTCCTCATAGATCCATACGCCACTAGGAAGTGGCCGAATCTCGATGCAAGCAATGTAGCGAGACATCACCTACAAGGGCATAGGGGTAAGCAATTCTACTCACATAATCAATAGAGAATAAATCATGCAACATATGAAAGATAATAATGCATCAATTAATAACAATCACAATTAGCATTTAGCAAGTATCAGATGCACATAGGATGTCCACACCTAATTCAGGTATATCAATTGCATTAGGTGAATGACATGATGCATGACTTTAACTCTCAACTTATCTCCACATTTTCTAAGTCACTCTCTGACGTCCATCCCTGACAACCCAGCACTCCACAGTGCGTTGTATTCCTAGGTATACAACAATTCGTACATTCACCTAGAATGTACACGTCAAGCTTGGTATCCATGCCACCCGAGCATATCCCGTCCTCCAAACGGATCGTCATCCAAACGATATATCCATATCGGCATCCACAAAGCCGACCACGTCAACGACGTGTCATCAAGCAAGCGTATTGGCACTCCCAGAGGCCCTCCACATGTTTATCGAAACATGAATACGTCCTACCATCCAAACTCCAGAATGAATGCATTTTAGACTTAGGGGAAATTGATTAATACATTACTTGCCACCTAGGCTTAATTTTCAAAATGGATCGTCACCGAACGATCTATTTGTATTTATCAATTTCTCTAAGTCTTTGATCCCTTGAATTATCCTTAATAATTCCTTAATTAATTAAGTTAGAATTGAAAATGATGTTTTCAGATTCTGGGCATTTTACTCGAGTAAAGTTCAGAATACTCGAGCGTTCTGGAGATTTTCCAGATTACTCGAGTGTTCTTAAGCTTACTCGAGTGTTCATGTCTTTCTGAGGATTTGGGTTTTAATTTCAACAATTTACTCGAGTAGTTCATGAGTTACTCGAGTGTTCTTGGACTTTTCCAGAATACTCGAGTGACTTTGAATGACTCGAGTGTTTGACCTATAACAATTCTCAGTTCATGCCCGATACTCGAGTAACAGACAAAATACTCGAGTGTTCTTATGAAATTGACTTTATTTTGAACACGATTTACTCGAGTACTTTGCCATTTACTCGAGTGTTTCGCAGCTGACAGTATTGAAAACTGGTTTTAACATGCCATTTTCATTTCTACTCAATTTAAGTCCATTCCAGGGATCAACAGAGTTAACATATCATTAATCAAACATGTTACAACACTTATTTCAATTCAAAACACAGAATTGACGGAGAAATCATTAATTATGCATAAAAAGGCATTTTAACAACTCCATACCTCAAATCACACAATAAGCATAATATTCATGAAACAAAGCTCATTCAGGTTCACATGCATGATAACAAACTTGCTCAATACGAATTTAGAGCATGGATTGGTCTCCAAACCAAAGTTCCTATAGAATCTAAGCCCTTAGAGCCTCTTGGTGGCTCTCTAACACATTTAATGGATTTCAAACTCTATCTAGTGAATATAATTACTTCCCCTTACCTCTCAGATGTGAATCAACAGAAAGAAATCCAAGAAAAGAGCTCCAACATCAGAAATCAACTTGAACTTCACATGCATGACAGTTTTGAGTGCACCACCAAAACCGAATTGGTTTACCCACAAAACAGAGATAAGAATTGGGGAAAATTAGATTCCTAGACTCTATACAACATCAACTAACTAAAGGAATTAAGTTTGAGACTCAGGGATTCACGAGCTTACCGAAATCGATGATCAAAGTAAGCTCCAGACACCAACTCAAGCAAGGACAGCTTCACTTCAAGCTTTCGATTCTCTCAATCCACACACTCAAACCTCACAACTTTGGTGTCTATACAAAGCTCGTGATGTGAGCTTTGTATTGGTGTATCACTCGAAGCCTAACACTTAGAATCAAAAGAGAATCGAACGAGACGAATTCGAAACCCTAACTATGTCAACACAAGCAAGATTGAGCAAAATTCCCACGAATTCGTGGTTGATAAGCTTATATAGACGTGGAGAAGGCTCATGCAGTGCGACACGACATCCTTGAGCTGTTGAAGATGGTGTAATCGTGTCAACAAAGCGAACTCGTTGGCTGTGACTCATCAAACGCACTAACTCGTGCAGTTTGACCCAGAATACTCGAGTATTCTGAGTAATACTCGAGTATTTCGCCCAGATTTTGAAAAATAATTATTTTATTTACTTTCCCTCCAAAACCTTTCCTATAATTGCTTCTAGGTCCCAACCCAGGGACTAATATGCAAAATATACATTTTAGGCATTTAAATTATTTATTAAATAATTTCTCACACATAAGCTAGTCATATAAACACATATTTTAATCAAGGATTAATATAGAAACTATTAATTATAATTAAATTATAATTAACATTTCATTAATCGGGGATTAAAATTTTGGGGTGTTACACACATAACACACACTCTTCCAAGGTTAATTAAATTCATTCACTTATCTCCTTTAATTCTAAGAAAGGGGCCGATTAGAAGACAATGTTCACAGTATGCATTCAAACAATTTAATTTAACACAATTCCTTAAAATACATTCATTCCTTCTAAGTTATTTCATTGAGTAAGGACCGTAGACTAGATAACATGATTAGGCCGAGTAGTATCATGGTCAAGCAAGGTCAAGTATTTACCATGTATGCACAAAGAACATAAACTAATGCAAGGATTATTTTCTAAAAACTCGTTTTCTTATTTCCTTGGTATAAACCGTGAGCTTCCCAAAAGTTTTAGCAATAACACAATTTTAATTTCTTATTCACCATGAAATCAAGGATTATGCCAAGGTCTTCATTCTTTAAGAAAACATGTGCATGCATTTACAATTTCTAGGTAAGGCAAATTTGCAACATGCATGTAAGAAAAGCATGATTTCTTACTCTCCCTAGCTCTTGGCCGAATCATGACATTTAAGAAAACAAAGTCTTACAATTTTATTCCTACATGCAAATGTCTAAAACACATGGATCATGTCATGAAAAACATAAAAGCATTATTTATTTTTAAACTATCAACCGAATCATCATCAACACACACACAACCTTGATTCAATTTCTTTCCATACTAGAAATTATTTTTAGAGTTTGTTAAGCTCAATTTCCTTGGAAACTGTGACATGCATCCAAGAGTTCAAGACCTTACACTCAATTTAAACATATAAAATTCAAGCTTCATGTTTTCTTAAAAGTATCAAACATAGATTAAAACATGCAAAAGAAGATCAAGACAAAGACATGAACTTAAACTCAAATCCTCAAGCCAACCGTGAAGAATTAATTTTTGCAAGTATAGAAGTAATTATTAAACCACTTAGATCAAATTAAAACATCAAGACCTAATTTTATACTCATAGCTGAATCATTTTGTTCTTAGTTTGGTAATTTATAAGCTCATTCACTCATAAAGATCAAGATCAACACAAAAATAGGACATGCAAAAGAAATTAAGGATTATAGGGCCATAAAATTAACATTCATGAGAGAATTCATGGACTTTGAACACAATCTCAAACAAAACTATGATGAACAAAATTACAAGTAAGAGATCAAACACTTTTTAGCAACAACATTTAAGATCAAGCCTTAAACATAATCATGCAAGACATTTAAGCCTCAAGATCACCCAAAAGTAATTACATGCACCACCAAAATTTAAATCAAAGTCCAAAATAAATTCTTTTACAACACAAAATAATTAAATCAAGACTCTTTCTACCTTAGTCCCTAATCCTAAATCTTTAAATCTCCTTCTCTGTCCTTCTTGGGTTTGCCTCGGTCACTCTTCTTTCTAGGGTTGATGGAGGTTTTTCTCCTTGATCTTAAAGAATGGGATGGTGGAGAAGGAAATTGAAGAAGCTTGGGTTAAGAACTTTGGGGTTTCAACTCTCTTCTCCTCTTTTCTTCCTCACGGTTCACTCTTTTCTCTTTAAGTCTTCAAGAGCTTGATGGTGCTCTTGAAGAGAAATGTGTTTGTGTTGGTATGTGGAAGAAATGAAACGAAAGGAATAAAACAAGCCTCACACATACACACGGTTTTTAGGACAATTGAAAGGGTGTGGAAATTCCCTATTTTAGCCTCGGTTCATAGTGTGGAAGGAGGGCAATTTTGGGCTAGTTTAATTGTTGCATGGGAAGGGTGAAGTCGTGGGGGACAAGGGTGGTGAGGGAGTCTTCCTAGGCTCCATGACTCATCTATCCTATTCTTCCCCTAGCATCATGACTCACACTTTCTACTTCTCCTTTTCATTTTCTAATTTCAATTTCTTATCTCTTAAGGAAATCACTCCCACTTGGCCGAACCAATCTCACACATGCACCCAGAAATTTTTATCTTCATCACACCTAGCATAGACTCATGCATACACATACATACACATCGACATACACACACTCACATGTAATTTGTGTTTATGTGGAGCATGGCATCATAAGGTAATGCATACATTCCTAAGCATGTTAGCTCTTGTAGAGCATCATACATGGCACACATAATTTTATATACATAGATTCACACATTCGTGTAGCACACATTTGCTCATACCCATTCACTCATAATTTAAATCCTCACATTATCCTAATCATGCCAAAGCCGTATATCACAACATTTTTATAAAATCATTGAGCATGTAAATTTTCTCAAAACCAGACTTTTAATTATGGCACATTATTTTAGAAAACCAATTCTTTCAAAATCATTTGTTATTTAAGAAAACATGAATTTAGGAAAATCATTTAAGGAAGTATTCTTACAAAATACTTTTCTCGAAAATAATTTCTTTAGCGTTTTAATTTAATATGAGGAATTTTCGGGGTGTTACACTTAGCATACAAACATCACACACACACAATGTGGTCTTTGTCCTATTCGTATAAGTGGCCACACAAAGCAAACAATTGCCACTATACTACTGACTCAGAACCACCGAGTTCCGATCTTTGAGCTGATACGGAACGTCTTAATACAACACCTACTACCACGGTGTCTTAGGAAAGCTACTCTCTCACCTGAGGTCCAGCGATTAGATGAGCACGGTCCTTTTTGGTCTTGGTTGCTGCCACTGCCTTAATCCCTTGTCTATAACATCCCTCGAATTAATTAAAAACACATTTTCATTACCAACTTTTATCAAGAAAACTTTTATTAACTTAAAATGCTTTTCATTCCTCGTCGGAAGTCTTAAAACATGATTGTTTTCTCAAAACACCTTTAACTTTTCTTAGTTCTTTAAACACTTTGAAATCATTTTAAAAACATCAAATAAAACAATTTAAATCACTTGGTTAGGTTGCTGGTCCGATTTGACAGCACCATAACCTTATTCAAAAACACCGAAAAATTCACCGGTTTTAATCCGGGTTTTTCTAAAATCAATGACCTTTTGAAAACTAAACTTTGAGTCTCATGAACTCAATTTTAGAAATCAAAAACAACTTTAAATAAGCTTGGACAGCAAGGAAATGTTTCACAAAATCAATTTAATAAAACCCGAAAACATCGTAAAAACTCCTTTTGTTTCAAATACTTTTTAGCTCAATGTTCATTCTTTAAAAACTCAAGTTTTTATTAGAAAACAAGTCACAAACACAATCTCACAAACTTAAATAAATCAAACCAAATCAAACTCAAAACCGATTACACATGTACAATCAATAACACACCATAACCATTCAAGACACACAAGCACTTAATCAATTATTTAATTAAATCACAAACAAATATTTATTCTTAAATAAACACTTCACAAATCAAACACTTAATCAAATTATTCAACACATAATTCATTTCAAGAACATTTCATTTTTTTAAAACAAAATCATTTGGGCATACTTGAGTACACAAACCGAATGCACACATAGTCATTCAAGCACAAAACCTATTCCTAATCAATTATTTTACACTATACATGCATTATTCCTATGTTACTTTCATGGAAAAGAGTTCTAACCTAATTATCATGCATAGACCGAAAACATCCCAAATTATAGCAAGATTTATTCATTATCAAACACACACAAAATCATGGAATTATTTTCTTCTTGCTACAACTTTTGGAAAATAATCAAACTTTAATTTATTTTTCTTTACTCAAATCAAATCAAGAATCATACAAGTACATAGAGCATATATCAAGTTCTCACAAAATAGAAAGCATGGATATGAATTAAACATGGCCGAATGTATCATATACAAGATCAACACTTAGATTAAATCATGTTCAAGCAAGGAAAATTATTTTAAAGCTTATTTCCCCAATTTTCTTTCCAAAAACCGAGGCATGCATTACAAGAAAACATGGTCTTTTATTTAAACTTAACATGCAAGGTTAAATCCTAAACTTTTCTAACAAAACATGTAAAAATCATGGATCATCATAAACATTTTTAACTTATTTCTCAAAGAACATAAAATAAATTTTCAAAGTTCAAGATCAACATGCATGCACCTAAATCATGTAGATCAAATCATGAAATTAAACATAAAAGCAAAAATCAAAGACAAAATCATTTTATATGAAAAGGGGTCAAAACCGAGACATACTTTAAGGAAATACTAAAGCTTTTGTAAAAAAATCACTTATAAAGTTCAAGATCAAAACAAGACAAAAGATCAAAACACAAATCAAAGATCAATACATAAATCAAAGCCTTTCTTAAAATTGAATCAAAAATCAAAACATGCAAAGGTTCAAGGCCATACAAATCATTTTCAAACAACATGCAAGACCAAAAATTAAAATAAGTTTAGATCAAACATAGGTTTGTCAAATAATCACATAAACACCTTTTGATTCACGGTTTTAAGCATCAAAATCAAACATGCAAGAATATCTACTTCAAGTTCACAAAGATCATAAACAAAGCTTTAGATCTAAAAGAAAAACATCAAGATCTATCATAAACAACACCAACCGAATCATAGAGTCCATCATTTAATTCATTACAAATTTATTTAGGTCTTAAAAATCAAGATCAAAGCAAAAGCATCACATGCAAGCTTAGATCAAACCATAAAATAAACATGCAAGGGGATGAAAAGAAAATTTGAAAGGTTACAAAAAAAAACTAGTTCTACTCTTCTAGGATCATTGGTTATACCAAGGAAAGATGGTCTTCTAGTCTCTAAAACACTTGATCTTCAAAGAACTCCTAGGTTTAGGGCTTTGGACCCCTCTTCTTCTTCTTCCTACCTCACGGTTCCTCTTCTTCTATCTCTCTTCCTCTATTTTCTATTTCTTAGTCTTAAGAGTTTGAGAGGCTCTTAGACTTGTGTTTGGATGTGTGGTTGGGACGAAAGAGTGAATGGAAATGGAATGAGAAAATAACTAAGGCTTCATCTATTTATAAGCAACTCATGGTTTCCTATTTTGTCCTTGGTTTGATTCGGCCACGAGCTCTTGAGGGAGGGGTAAATTCGACCTTCTATATTTTTTCATGGGTGGAGTTTAACATTTCTTAAGGGAACATGTAAGGGACATTAGGGTGTTTAGGGGTCACTTAGGTGCAAGACTTTTTAGCACTCCATTAGGGCTTCCACCATTTAGTTAGGGTTTTGGTTCACTTGGTTAGGGACTTGGTTACAACTTAGAAAATTTCTAGGCTTTCCTCCCCACTCACATACACATACGGCACTCACACACATATATACACATATATTCACACATACATTCATGCATACATTCACTCATTTTCACGCCTAACACATACACTCATGCACATATATATAAATCATGCCAACACATACATGTTACACAAAAACATACATGCATATATAATCGCATTCATTTACTAATTAAATTTTCACATAAGTCTAAACATACATACATATAAGACCATATATACACATACATGTACACTTGCATAGAAATTATAATTACACCCAAAAATATCAAGCACATATTTATAGGAAACAAAACACACTTTTCATAAAATAATTTCTTATCATATCATCATTTCCAAAAATCAACTTTAAAAATCATAACATTATTTCATGAGAATCATTTCTTTAAAATCATTCACTACTTTGAAAACGTGAATCAAGACATTTATTTAAGAAAATATCCTTTCAAAAATACTTTTCTCAAAAATAATTCTTTTTAGAATTTAAAACAGTACGAGGATTTTGAGGGGTGTTACAGTGTCTGTCGTTCGAACTATGGCATTTTTCCCGTGCGTTAGAAACGATTTTAACGAATTCATCAATTTGTTTTGAAAACACTTTGAAATCATTCTTTTTGAAAATACATTGTCCACATCCCAAAAGTTTTCAAATCCAAATCAAATAAAAACGTTTTCAAGAAAACTTTGAAACAACTCTAAAATGATTTCCTTACAAAAATAGAATCCATTTTTCTTGAAGTATACTCACTTTAAAACGTTCATATTATGAAAATCATTATTCTTAACCATTAAACAAAATTCAAAACTTAAGAAAGTAAAATTCCAAAAACCACATCAAATTAATTCATTTAAATTCAAAACTTTACAACATTATTAAATACCAATCAGAGAATGCCATTCTTAAAAATTTCAGATCAATTTAAGTTTCTTAAAACATACTTTCCAGTAAAACATTTTTCAATTTTTTTGAAATTCAATCTAGGTTTTCAAAACACATACAAGCAACACATTAACTTTTAAAACATTCACAACTTCACATAATGCAAGTCACATTAAAGATCATTGAACTATCAATACAAATTCCCCTTTCAATTATTAAATCAACTTATCAATTTTATTTCTAAAACCGGAAAAGATCAAATCAAACAACATCTCACTCCCATCACACACATAGCATCATGCACATAAACATATAGTCATTCACAATGGTCATTTCATGGAGACAATTTTCCAACTACACTAGTATACCTTGGCCGAATCATATAGGTGAAATTTTTCAAAGATTGATGCATATATATAAGCACAAAACAATGAAATCATTTTCCTTTCTTTTTGGACTAAAAACCGAGAGCATAAAAAGAAAATTCAACAATATCAATTTATTTTCTTAACTTAGATCAAACAACAAGTTAAACTACAAATCACTTCAAAACTTCATTTTCATTTTTTTTAATCTTAATGATTTCATGCATGTACTCCTAAGTTCTTAAATTAAGCTAGTCTCATCCTAAATGCAACTTAAACAATGATCAAATATAATTTCCTATTCCTTTTCCTCATGGCCGAATATTAATCATGCAAGAAGGTAAGATTTTTGGTTCAATTTTCAACATACAAAAATCACAAAAATCAAATCAAGACATCAAGCTTTTCAAAACATCACACCACATCACTCATCCATATCAACATGCATTAACTTTATCAAAGTAAGATTTTTATTAAAGAATTCCAATAAAACTTAAGTTCATCACTTAATTTTAAATAAAAATCAAGATTACACTTTAAACTTCTAAAAATAACATGCATGCACTCAAAATCACTAGATCTAGCCTTATCACTCACATGCATCAACTTTCCACATAATAGAAAACATAGGATCCAATTTCACCAAACATGGCCGAATGGCCTCTCACAAAACATAGCACACATAAGATCAAATGCTTAAGCTAAATCATGTTCATAATTCAAAAATCATTTTAAAACTTGTATCTTAAATTTTCTCTTTAAAAACGTGACATGCATCAAATAAAGACATGATCTTTCCACTTAAAATCAACATGCATGTTTCAAGATCTTAACTTTTTTGTTCATTAAACATAGATCATTAGATGTATGCATATAAATCAACAAAGTCATCATCAAATCAACATGTAAGACCAAAGATCTCAACTTATTTTCAAGCAAACTTAAATCATACTTTTATTTATTAAGAAATCACACAAACACATTATAAATCACCATTTAGGCAAGAAAATTTAACATGCAAGACTAACGATCTCAAATCTATTATTAATCAAGTTCAAAGCACAAATTTATTTATCAAATCCTTTCTTAAAGCTTCACAAATCACGATTTTAGCAAGGGGTTTCAACATGCAAAGAGATTCATTTTAGTTTTCACAAAAATCTTTAAGCAACACTTTAGATTTTTAAGTTTTAGTTAGGAAAACGTTAGGATCTAACAAGAGAATCTCAACCGAACCACACACATAGAGTTACACACATTAAAAATTATGTCGAGTCCTTAAAAGTCCAAGATCAAGAATGAACAACATACAAACTCATCTTACAAGTCATAAAAATAAACATGCAAGAAGAAAATAAAAGAGATCTACAAAATAAAAAGGGAAAAACTAAACTATTACAATCTTTCTCTTGTTCTTCGAGTCACCTACTAAAACAAGGGTTGGTTCTTCTAGTCTTAACACTCTTGATCCTCAAGGGTACTCTTAAATCAAGCTCCTAAGTTTCTTCTTCTTCCTCCTCTACCTCTCGCCCACCACTCTCTTTCTTTTTCTCTCTTTCTTTTCTTTTTCTCTCTAAGGGTTTGATGAGCCCTTAGAGTTGTGTTTGGTGTTTGGAAGAAATGGACTTGGTGAAGAGAAAATGAACTAAGGCTACATACATATATAGACCCACGAATTATCTCTCTTTTTCCCTTAGGTCTTGGCTTGGTCATGCATAAATGGGAGGGGCGGTTTGGTCTTCACAAAAACTTGCATGGGTGGAGTTTAGCAAATTTAAGGGGACAAGGTGGAGTAGGTTAGGTGCTAGGGGTCACTTAGGGCTAATGGTTTGTTGGTTTCTAGTTAGGGTTTTTACTAATTAGTTTGGTTAGGGTTAAGGCCTAGTTCATTGGTTTCTTACTCTCTAAGCTTCTTGTCCTAGAAATAAAGTCCGAAGCTTATTCACACACACACACACGTATAACTCACACATACATGCATACAACCGTAGCACACATACACACATACATACATGCTTTACATTTTCATTTCTAATCACATCTACTTATAGCATTTCAATTACTAATCCATACAATAATGCAATTAATTCTAAGAAATCACATTCTCAACCATTTTCATGCATTACACAAACATCACATAAAAATTCATGCCAAGACAACATCACAAAACACATTTTCTTAAAATTCGTATTTCTTAAATTCTGAAAATAAATTTTTATAAATCAATCCAGAGAATTCTAAAAATTACATTTTCAAAATCTAGATTTCAAGACGGTCGTTTCCATATAAAGATCATAAAATTCCGAGTTACGGTTAAAAAGTTACGAATTTTCAAAGATAACAGATCCAAAAATTTCATTTTTAACGAAATCATCTTTTAATAAAATCACAATTTAGCAAATCATTTTCCACCTCAACAAAATCATTCACTTTTCTTCCATAAAATATTTTGTTTGTAAAAATCCATGAAAATCAACACTTCATTTCTTTCTTATGAAAAATACTTTTTCTGAAAATTTCTTATAAAACAGAATTCCGAAGTTTCTTTTCGACAAAATCGTTTACGCACGTATGGGAAAAATGCGGGGTGTTACAAAAATCAACACTTTCTTTCTGACTCACGTAAAATACTTTTCTGAAAATCTTTTATAAAACAGAACCTCAAGGTTTATTTTGACAAAATTCGTTTACGCACGTATGGGAAAAATACGGGGTGTTACATTCTCCCCAACTTGAAGATTTCTCGTCCTCGAGAAATGCTGCGTAGAGTCTGTCCGATCTGTGAACGCGTAACTCCTTGAAGAAATTCTTTTCCTCTTTAACTGCAGCAATCGTCGCATCTTTGAACGTGCACCATCTATTCATCGTTCTTAATAGCGAATCAAACAGATTACTTGCAAAAGTAATCTCTCGAAGTACTTTCAATGACAAACAGAGTGGGGTAAAAGCAATACGGTTTCATTGACAACAAAGGACTGAGGGGTTCAATGGCATCATACAGTGTCCAAGGATAACAGGGTTACGGACATCTGGGGTCAAGACACTACCACACTTAGGGTCAAATTCTTCTCATAAGTTCAAGCCTAAACGAGCTACTCCTCAAAGCCTCACATCTCCATCTACTCCCCAACTTAAATGACTCATATCTCTCTACACTACATTTACCCTCACAGACTTACCCTCTAAGTACTCCTATCCTTCACCACTTTTTGGTCAATCTTACAAAATTTCCCATCACTTAGCTTCACTCTATCCTCTGATTGTCTTATATCTCACTAAACAATTGTCCTTATCAGACTCCTAGGGTCACCATTAAATCTTTCTCTTACTCTATCAACCACTAATCCTTAGGAAACACGCACTATCTCACTCCCCATCTCAAACACTAAATCATATAACTTAAGCACTCTAAAGCTTCTTCCTACTTTCCACAATTTCCCTCATATTCTAAACCATCAAAACTCCGTCAATCCAGAGACCTATTATCTATTACCACATCAGATCTTAGCTTTTTACCTATCCTTGGGTCAACACTTAAGGATTATATCCACAAATTCCACCATTTTATCAGCCCAACTTCACCATATTATCACTTATTCACCTCTATCTAACCATTTTCCCAACTCAAATCGAGACACTTACGACTCTAAATCCTAATTATCACCTTAATTTCTTCCTCATCTTATCACCATCTAAACCATTATTTTGACCAATCCAGCATCAAAGTTCTTAGTCCTAATCACTTTACATAACTCGCCACTTACTTAAGACTCAAAAGGGTACTCCTATTTTCTCCAAAACTCGCACTTCCTTCCATTCGTACCAACTAATCCTTATTCTCCTCGACGTTTGCAACTTTGCCTAACGACACTTCACAACCCACTTCCTAATCTCGGGATATCTACTTGACTGGGATAGGGTGCCAGGGTTCAACATTCTCACTAAGATTTTAGGGAAGGGATAAATGTCAGGTCAAAAATCAAAAGAGGAAACTTCGGGTTCATCAACAATCAAGGCTTTGTCAAGAACATGGTCTAAGATTTTCAGAAAAGATATTCTTAAGCGTCATGCCAAAGCAATTTGACAACGCATAGGGTCTACACAAGAAAAGCTCCAACAAGAAAAGAGAGGTTCTAGTCAAGGACAAGATCTCATATCAAGAGTTCAAGGGTCATCACAAACAAAAGGAGTTCACATCAAAGATGAGCTCAGGAAAAGAAGATTCGAATCACACATCAACATCCCATGACGACGTTGATCTCTGCTCCTCGTCTCCGCTGTAGACGAAAACCGACGCATTCCAGGAAAACATCCGCGTACTCTTAACGTTCCTATTCTCATCTATCGCTATCTTACTACTAACGCAAACACAGAGTCACACAACAGAGTATGTAAGTCCATGCATAAGGTTACTTAGATCAACCATTGCTCTGATACCATAACTGTTGTAACACCCCGCAAATTCCTCGTATTAGTTTAAAATACTAAAGAGATTTATTTTGATAAAAGTGTTTTGAAAGGAATAATTTTCTTAAATAAATTTCTTCAGTCATGATTTCAAAATGGTAAATGATTTTAAAGGATGATCTTTCGTGGGATTAAGTTATGGATTTTTAAGTTGAGTTTTGGAAATAATGACGTGTTTAAGATTCTTTTGGTAAAATGGTGAAATTTTCAACGAGAAACTATTTTATGAAGTTGTGCTTTGTTTTCTACAATTATATGCTCGATATTTTGGGCGTCATTATAATTTTGATGCATGAATAAGTTGTTTTCTATGTGGATATGCATGTATATGTATGTACGGATTGTTATGAATGTGTGTGTGTGAAAATGATATGTGTATGCATGTGAGTGCGATACGTGTAAGAGTGTATATGTGTATGTGTGTGTGTACCGTGTATGTATATGGGTGGGAGGAAACCTAGAATTTCCTAAGTAATGACCAAGTAACCAAAATCCTAAGTAAACCCTAATTGATGCCCTAATCGTTGATTAAACCCTAATCGAGCTCTTAATCCTTGATTAAGAACTTAATTACCCTCTTAAACCCTGAACCCTTTTGGTTAGCAAGCTAATCTAGAATTAGTCCTCACTAAACCCATGCTAAATATGGATTAAGTTTTTGATTAGTGCCTTAATCCTTGATTAAGCCTTAATCACTAAGGATTAGTGGACTAAATCTAGATTAATTATCCTAATCCTACCCTAATCGCGATTAGTAACCTAATTAGTGCCTTAAACCTAATTAGCTAATCTAAATCACCCTAAACCCCATATGGTCGAATGCCTTGATGCATGGCTTGGCCACCAAGCTCATTCCCTTGAGCAACAAGTGGCATGCTTTTAGTCAACACTATGACATCACTTTGATGACCTATGCATGACTTAAAGGGAGAAAAGTGAGAAAAGGAAAGGAAGAGGAAGGAGTCGTGGAGGAGGGACCAAGACCAAGGAAATTGCAAATAAACCCTCCATGCAAACCCTTCTTGGCAAATAGGAAAAGTAGAACTAAAAGAAAAAGGGACCAAACCGTGAGAAGGAGAGAGAGAACTCATTTGCACCTTTTCATTCTTCATTCTTATTCCTTTACCATTTCTTCTCTCAACACCAACACATACGCCAACAACAAACCAAAACCGTGAAGGAGTGAATAAACTTCTCTTCATTCCTTCATCAAACACAAACTTTCTTTCATTTCTTTCCTAAGACCAAATACACACTTGGTTGAGAGCAACATCAAGCTCTCAACCTTAGAAAGAAGAAGAAGAGGAACCGTGACTAGGAGGAGGAAGAAGGAGAGGAGATCCACCCTAAACCTAGGAGTTTCTTGAAGATCAAGTACTTAGAAGACCTTTCTTCTTGGTATAGCCGAATACCTTAGAGGAATTAGGACTAGTTTTATTTTGTAATATTGTAAATTTTCTTTTCTTCTTTTGCATGTTCATTTTGTGTTTTGAAGGGTGACTCTATATGTTTATCTTCCTTAACTATGGACTTTTAAGGACTTGAATTAATTTGTAATATATGATGCTTCTACTTCGATCTTGATCTTTAAGACCTAAAGAAATTTGTAATAAACTAAATGAGGGACTCTATGATTCGGTTAGTGTTGTTTATGGTAGATTTTGATGTTTTTCCTCTAGATCTAAAGTTTGGTGTATGATCTTTGTGAGTTTGGAGTAGATCTTCATGCATGTTAGGTTTTAGTGCTTAAAACCGTGAATCATGAAGTATTCAAGTAAATCAATGTGTGATCTAAACTTTTTTTAATTTTTGGGTCTTGCATGTTGTTTTGATAATGATCTTGATGATTTGAGTACATGCATGTCTAGGTTATGCCTTGATCTCAAATTTTTTTTAAGAATAAATGAACCCATGGAACCCTAAATTAAGAGCTCTTTAATTCGGCCATAACCGAAAGTGTAGGCTTAGATGCTTTTTGATTTGATTTGAATAATTGCATGTTAATTCCATGTTTATAAAAAATTAATTTGGGCAATTAAAATGCTTTGATTCTTCTTAGTCTTAATAAAGCCTTGATTTTTTGGTTTGATCCTTAAGCCATTCATGAAAAGCTTGGTTCTTGAATTTTGCATGTGCATCCTAAATGAAAAGCTTTGATCTGATGATGGTATGCCTAGTGTTTTGAATAAAAGACATGGCTTTCTTAAAATGTTCGTCACGGTTTTACAAAAGAAACCAAGGAAACATGTTTTTGGAAAAAAAATAATTTCTTAACTTGATTCATGATTTGTGACCTTGCATGCTAACTTTTCTTTGATTCAAAGACTTTTAAGAACACATAATTAAAATGAAAAAGTTGATCTTGAAATGCATGCATGTTGTTTTTGAATCCAAAAAGTCTTGATCTTTGGGTTGCATGTCACGGTTTTGGTGTTTAAAAAGGGAAGTAGTATTTTCTAAAACCATGTATTTCAAAGGTGCATGTTTTGATTTGTTGATTTTAGGTCTTGCATGTTGAAAAGTGCCTCAAAAACCTTGTTTTGCCATGATGATGATTCGGCCTAGTTAGGATTGGAAGGTTAGGTTCTTTTTTTTATATGAATTGACTTAAAGTAATGAGTATGTCTTGTGAACTTAGGTTAAATTAATTAATTGGAATTGCATTGTGATTATTTTTCTTCCAATTCGGTTTTATTTAGAAGTGAAGGAATTAAATAAATTAAATTAATCTTGTAAGAGTGTTGTGTTTAAATGGAAATATGTGTGTGAGTGTGTGCTTATGTGCATTCGGTTAAGAAGGAAAAGAAAGAGTAAATGATTTTGAAAATAGAATTTAAGTGTCTGAATTTAACTAAGTTGATTTATGAACTATTTGTGAGGTTGTATACCTGCTTTGATGTTGATTTAATGGGTTGAATGCTTGGTAAAGTGTTGTTTGTCTATGTGTTGGTTGGGGTTTGAGAAATAAGTGAGTGTATAATTGATTATGAAATCAAGTGACTTTAGGGAATAATCCCTTGCTGTCCAAAATTATTTAAAATTGTTTTCTAACTATGAAAATGTGTTCGAATGATTTACAATAGAATTTTCAAGTGACATTTGATTTAAGAAAAACCCGGATTGAAAACGGGGCGTTTTTCGGTGTTTTTGAACATGTTTTTGGTGCTGTCCAAGACGGACCAGCAATCAAAACAAATAATGTAAACCCTTTTATGTAATGTTTTAAAATGGTTATAGTAAATAGGAGAATTGTTTTGATAAAACAATAGTATTTTAAGACTTTTGATTAAAAACGAAAAGAGTCACGAATTAAGAAAAGATTTTCTTAATACACGTTAACAACGTAAGGGTGTTTTACTTAGTACGAGGAATGATAATTGTTTAGATTATGGAAAAGATTTTCCCTAATACAAGTTAATAACATAAGCATATTTTATTTAGTACGAGGAATAATCTTAAAGACGAGGGATTGGGGCAGCCGGCAGCACAAAGGATCCAAGGCGACGGTACGCATTTAATAGCTGGACCTCAGGTGAGAGAGAAGCTATCCTAAGACACTGTGGTGTTTAGGTGGTTTATTAGGACGTCCCGCATCATCTCAAAGATCGGGACTAAGTGGTCGGAGTCAGTAGTATAAGTGGCAATTGTTTGATTGTGTGGCCACTTATATGAATGTGACAAAGACCACACTGTTGTTGTGTGGTACTTGCGTGATTGATAGTATGTCCATGTTATTGATTTGATTATGCTGAATGGTATTTATTGCTATTGATTAAATGAGTATCACGTTGATGGACGTCTGTTACGTCCTGAATAAGAAATGAAAATGAAAAGAATAAGTTAAGAAAGTATCGAGAATAAAAGTAAAGCACAATAAGAAAGAAAGAGTTGAGGTTGGGGAGGGATGAAATGATGATGTTAGGAACGAGCCAGAGCTGAAAGAAGAGATGTGGAAAGAGATGTGAAGTGTGATGCCCTGTTCACGTTTTGGGAAGAAGCTTAATGTTGAGTTGGTCTTGCTCCTCCATTAACACTCACCCAAAACGTGATTCTTTTTGAAAAGACTTTTGAGGAAGAGATTTTGTTAAAGGATATTTTGTGGAAGGGGAAATTGTTGTTTTGAGATGGTTTGAGAATGTGGTTTTGAAGAAAGATTTTGAGTCGAGGTGATTGTGAGGAATGGAGAAATGTGAGTTTGTGATGTGACCCCAGCTCTGTGCTATGCGAGATTTGATAAGCGAAAGTTTGTATCAAGTTAGTGGTCGGGACTCATTGAAGGGATGCACGAAGGATGGGTCGACCTTAGGGTAATTAAAAGATAAAAGACACTAAAAGACATTAACGCGGTGAGGTATTAGAGTGCGAAGTAGTGGAGAGGAAGGTACCCCGGATATCAGGGATATTCGGGTTGTGAATGCAATAGGGTAGGCTCGGGCGGTAAAACGTCACGTTTCCTGGAGTACTATTCTGGGCAGAACGAACTCCACATGTGGTACGGGCAGATCGGTCCTATGCCGTGGTAAGTTCTGCACCCGGGACCAGAATAGTGCTGTCACCCCTATGGCATTTCGAGAACAGTGAGAAGGACTGGAACGGGGCATTGTGTTTGCCACTGCGTGGACAGTGAGCCTTAATGATATTGATATGTTTTGAGGACGAGATCCTCCTGGTCAGGGACCATTGTATTGAGACAGCTGTCGTGCCCGCGTGGTAAAGGTCCTGTACTCCTGTTCGCTTCCGACTAGGCTGGATGGATGACCGAGGAGATGTAGGCGTGTGAGACGATGGTAACAAAGAGAATACTTCGATGATATTATGATTTCTCCCCCAATCATCGTAGGTTATGATTCGATAAGACAGGACGATGAGAATGGAAAAGAGAGTGAGGAAATAGTTGAGAAAGAAAGAATACGCATGAGAAGTAACATTGAGTCTGGAAAGATAATAAAGGACCGTAATACTATTGATAATATGCTTGATTGTTGTGTATATGTTTGTTGTATTGTATGCTTGTGTGGTTCTAGTATGTCGCCTATCGTAATTCCACACCGTCGACGATGCGTCGTTCGGATTGCTTACTCTCTCCTGTTCGTTGTTCCATTGGTGTTGCTGATGTCGCAACGGGCAGACGGAGCATCATGTGGAGTTCATCACTCTAGATATGTTGGAGCTGGGCTTGGGAAGGTGATTCCACCTTCGGGGATGAAGGAACGATGCAAAGAGAAAGGAAGCCTCATCCAGTCGTCTTCATCAGAGTAACGCAGCGGAAGCAATAGTAGTTTAAGCTAGGATTTATGTTTTGAGTCAAGGATTACCAAGAAATGTGCCACTCATGTAATGCAGCCAAATTTAAATGCTGTTTTGTAAAGCACTTCACTTTAGAAGGGAGGTTGATGTGAACTTTTGAAATTAGTGATGAGCATTAGTGTTTTTGAAGCTAAACTATTTCATGAAGAGAAAAGTTTTATGAAAAGAACTGTTTTAGTAACAACTCTATTTTCAACGAAAAGGGGCCTTTAAATTGCAACAATGACTTCTCAACAATGTGTTTACAAAAAAAAAAAAATCTGGCCCCAATTTTTGCAACTTTAAGTAACATTTTGGTTTACGAGAACCGAGCTGTTACAACTGTAACACCCCGATTCGGCAACTTGAAAACCACAGTAACTTAAATTAAATATAGTGAAAATTTGGGCCATTTTTTTTTAAAACATAGACATGAAACACTTAATCTTTCAAAACATAGTTACAATTAAAAAATCATGTTCTCACGTTGCTTAAAATCTTTCAAGTTCCAAACCGAGATGTCACAAGACGCCGCATTTACTTGTTTCAAAACATCTGTACAGAATAAAACTTTAGCCGGGGTACAGTATGATAAAGCTATGGTAACTAAGAACTTGCAATGGAATACAATACTCTGAGGGGATTACCTAGCATCTAGTCATATACTCTAAGACTCGCCATCTAACTCCGGATCTTGGCAGATCAAGCTCTCAGATCGCAGGCAGAATCGTCCTCGTCCGTCACCTCAGAGGTCTCTTCTATAGTGTCGTCTCGTACCTTCTCCTCCTCCCTCTCACGAGCTAGAAGCCTCTCCATGATTTCTTTTCTTCGCCGTTTCATCTCTATGTACACTATGACGCGGGCTGTCATAGTTATGTTGTCTCCTCTCAATGAAGATGCGCCTACTCGAGTGAGCTTAAATCTTGCTATACTTTCCATCTAATGATCATACCAAAATTTTTCCAATACAAAGCAGAAGTACAGGAGAGAGTGAGCTACCCAAAACAGCTATGTCGACTATGTGGAATTACAATAGGCAAATATTAAGACAAGACAATAAACATCAAACAAACCAAAACAACATGATCATTATCATCATATAATTAAACACACTCTTATACTCAGCTTTTCGTAACAACTTTCTCAATATCTTTCTCTTAAAACTTCCACAACTCTTATCAATTCTTTCTTCGACCATGATCTCAAGATTCATCAATTATTCCAGGAATCCCTCTCATACTTGCCTTATAAATCTTGCTCAATACTTGATATCTTTAATGTACTTTTCTTTTGATTATTTTCAATCTCTTAAGTCTTATCGTTCCGGTTCGCTCAATGATGTGGGGAAATCATCACTGAGGAAGACACACACGTCTACATCTCCTCAGTCATCCACCCATCCTAGTCGGAAGCAAACAGGAGTACAGGACCTTTACCATGCGGGCACGACAGCTGTCTCAACAATTGCCTCCAAGCCAGGAGAACTGTAGAAACTCGGGTACAGTCTCAAATCAATTCAATTCATTCATATCAATTCATATCATATCATATAATCAAGGCTCACTATAGAAAACTCGGGTACAGTGGCAATCACAAATGCCCCGTTCCAGTCCCTCTCACTGTTCAAGATTTGCAATCTAGGGGGCGACAGTATTTTCTAGTTGGCCTGCAGAACTTACCACGGCGTTGGACCCAGTCCCTACCACGTCTCGTATACCACATGTGGAGTTTGTTCTACCTAGAAAGTACTCTAGACTTCTTGACGTTTCACCGTCATCGTCCTCCCCTAATGCAATCTCCACCTGAGTATCCGCAGATACCCATGGTCTCTTCCTCTCCACTACTTCGATACGACACTCATAGCTCACCGCGTTTGTTAATGTCTTTTAAAGGATTTTAATAATTTTAGAGTTTTAATTAGCGGCTTAATCCTAATGGTTGGCTCATCCTTGGTGCATCCCTTCAACGAGTCCCGACCGCTAATCGCAATCCGTTCCCCAAAGAATCTTAACAGCATCTTGCATCACATCTCTTTCTCATGCATCTCATCAGCATTTTTCTCATCAGCTATTGCTCATCAGCATCATCAGCATCTTTCTCATCATCATTGTTCAGCAGCATCATCAGCATCTTTCTCCTCAGTTGTTGCTCAGCAGCACCATAGCATCTTTCTCCTCAGTTGTTGCTCAGCAGCACCATAGCATCTTTCTCCTCAGTTGTTGCTCAGCAGCACCATCATCATCGTTCTCCTCAGTTGTTGCTCAGTAGCACCATCAGCGTCTTTCTCCTCATCATCTCCATGCTTCCGCTCGCCTCGTCGGATATTTCTTATCACCATTTTGAAAATCATCTTTTCATCTCAATTCATTCTCAAACTCAGCTATTAATTCTCTTCCTTTCACTATTTATCTCTTTCACAATTCCATTCACATCATTACTTATCTCTTCCTCAATCATTTTCATAATTCTTATCCGTACCTCTTTTCTTTTAGTCTTAATTCATTACTTTCACAATCTCATTATTATCATTTCACATACTAAGAAAATCAGTATCTCATGCATAATTATTAAAAACCGAACATCATACTATTTCAGCAAAAACATATCACTTATAGACAACAATTCAATCTCAGCGATTCGTGTGGATAGCCAAACAAGCAAACAATTGCTATCCCACTACATCGCCTAATGAGATCGGGGTCCAATCTTTGAGATGATTGGACGCCTTAATATGTTACCTAAATACCACAGCGTCTTAAGGGAAACCCCTCTCTCACCTCGAATGACGTAGACCTCCAAGAACTTTCCAAGCTTTCCAAGTCGCTACTCCGACCTTGTTTCCTTTTCGTCTGTCACCCGAACTAGTACATTTTCCCGTGCGTTAGAAATAATTTCGATAAATTCATAATTTCGTTTTGAAAACATGTTGAAACAATTCCCATCGTGAAAACACATTGCCAATATCCAAAAGATTTCAAATCCAAATCAACTCTATAATTAAAATGTTTCCAAGAAAACTTTGTGTAGGATTCTCATGTTTTGATGCTAACAATCTCTCTCCAAGCAACAACATTGGCAACAAGCAAGCTACACCACATGAAGATTAGAATTAGGATTTTTATTAATTCTATTTCAATGTAATCTTTATTTTTATGCAATGCATCTCATTGGTGTGGGTAGCTTAGGTGATTTTAAGAATATTTAAATAATGTTTGATTAAGAGTGAAGATACTTTAAATCTTGATTAAATAGCTCTATTAAAAGGTTTGTGAAAATTCCTTTTAGAAAAACCTTGTTTTTATTCAGATTCTGATCAGTTTACTCGAGTAATGAGTATTGGTTCACTCGAGTAATTTATGTCATGACAGGTTAATCGAGTAATGGTTTACACATCACTCGAGTAACTTAATCTGACATGTTTTAATCGAGTGAAGTTATATGGTTTACTCGAGTAATTCAATCAGTGTTTTGAAAATTTTAAAAGGACTTAATTTTCTCTTTCACAGATATAGATATTCATTCTTACAATTTTCTATACACTTTCAAAAGCAATTCAAGAGCTATTTTTACATCTTTCAAGAGCTATCAAGATTCAACAAAGAACTTTTCATTCTTCACTTTATTTCTCTCATTGTTCAAAATATTCTTGAGATCATAATTTTGTTCTTAGTGGTTGTTGAAGATTTGCAATTTGTGATTGCATCATTGAAGTTTCAACACAAGTGAAGAATCTCACAAGGAAGACTTTGAGGATCAAATCAAAGCAAGAAAAGAAGATTGGTTGGAAGCATCTTCAATCAATTAGCAAGGAAATCTAGAATACTCAAAAGGGGTAGATTAGATCAAAGTGTTTGGTACACACTTTGTGTTGGGTTTTAAGATAGGAGAACTAAGAATCTAGTTGCATCTTAAAACATTGTAAAATCTACATTTGAAGATTTCTAGTGAAGAATCTCTCTTGATTCAAGAGGGGACTGGAGTAGCTTTCAAGTGGGTGAAAGTGAACCAGGATAAATCCTTGTGTCTCTTTTATTTTTTTCATTCCTTGTATTGCATTAATTCATTAACAATTGCATTTTAGGTTAGAATTGGGATTTTCTTAATTCAACATAATTGATCTAAAATTGCATGTTAATATTACTTGAAATTGTTCATATTAATCATTCATAATTTGTTGAATCATCATAGCATTGTTATTCTTGAAGAACTCTTTTCAAAACTGAGTTTTAATTGAATTTTACCCAGTTTACTCAAGTAAAGTTCTTGTCACTCGAGTAATCTGCTTTCAGTTTATGAACAATACTCGAGTAGGTTTTCTGTTACTCGAGTGATTTAAAAATTGCTTTCGTAATACTCGAGTGATTTGCTGAATACTCGAGTGAAATTATTTTTGCTTGCGTATTACTCGAGTGAAGACTTGAGTTACTCGAGTAATCTGACTTGAATTTTTAAGAAAATTTATTTTCATAAAATCATTCTCTTAGGTGGACGAAAAATCTGTAATAAGGCTTCAATATTCTATTCACCCCCCCTCTAGACTATTTTGAGCCGCTTGTTGCTTTCCAACAAGTGGTATCAAAGCTTGGACGAAAAATCCAAGCCTTAAAAAGCTTTTTCGAAAAGATCCTTTTTACTTGGAAACAATGGGCTCTATTTCAAATCCTTTTGGTGGTGAAGGAACTTCCATTAATCGTCCTCCACTATTCAATGGTGAGGGTTATGCTTATTGGAAGGTCCGCATGAAAATCTTTATTCAAGCCATAGATATGGAAATTTGGAACGCCATAGAGAATGGACCTTTTGTTCCTCAAACGAAAGTAAATGATATTGTTTCAATCAAACCTCAATCAAGTTGGGACAATGATGATAAGAAGAAAGTTGCATTTGATTTAAAAGCTAAAAATATCATCACGTCCGCTCTTTCTTATGATGAGTTCTTTCAAGTATCTCAATGTGTTGATGCTAAACAAATGTGGGACACATTACAAGTCACACATGAGGGCACTTCGGAGGTTAGAAGGGCTAGGCTAAATACACTCATGCATGAATATGAACTTTTTCGTATGTTACCTAATGAAAATATAGGTGACATGCAAAAGCGGTTCACTCATATCATAAATCATCTTTCTGCACTTGGAAAAGTTATTACTAATGGTGAAGTTGTTAATAAGATTTTGAGATGTCTTAGTAGGGAGTGGCAACCTAAGGTGACGGCCATTATGGAAGCTAGAGACGTGGATCAAATTGATTTAGCAACTCTATTCGGAAAACTTCAAGAGCATGAAATGGAGCTTGGACGGTTATCCATGAATGAAGATGCCGATAGAAAGAAAAAGGGGATTGCTCTTAAATCAACTTCAAAATCTCTTAAGGCACAAGAGGAAAATTCTCAAGTGGATGACTCGGACTCCGATATAGATGATGAGACTCTTGGCTTGCTAGTTAAAAAGCTTGGTAGGTTCTTTAAGAGTAAGGGAAACTTTAATAAGAATAGACAAAGAGGTTCTAAGGATTCTCAACCAAGAAATAAGACTAACAAGGATCACATCAAGTGTCATGGGTGTGGAAAGCTTGGTCACTATCGATCAAAATGCCCAAATCATTCTAAGATGTCGGAAGGTGACAATTCTAAGTTCAACTCATCTAAAGGAAAAAGGGCTTACATAGTATGGGATGAAGAGGAGAGTCATTCAACATCTAGGTCATCGGATGATGAAGAACTTGCAAATCTATGTTTGATGACGAAGCTTGATGAAGAGGAATCTTCGAGCATTAAATCAAGTGACAACGTCAATGAGGTAGATTATCTTTCCGATGCTAGCTCTAGTTCTAATTCTCCTTCATTCAATGAATTGTACAATGTGTATGTAGAGATGCATAAAGAGTTGAAGAAACTTGCTAAAATAAATGTTGAAAGAAAGAATTTCATAATGAAGCAACATGAAAAGATTATTGAACTTCAAAAAGATTTAGAAGAACTTAAGCTTCAAAATGAAACTCTTGAACTCATTTATGCAAACTCTACATGCAATTGTGAATTGAAATCAAATGTTACTCCATCTTGTGAAAATTGCAAGTCTTTGGAAAAAGAAGTTTTTAATTTGAATGATCGACTTGCAAGGCTCATGAAAGGAGATACTTCATTAGATCATTTGCTTTCAACTCAAAGGAACAATAGCAACAGATCCGGTCTTGGCTATACCAAACCTAAGAAACGCAATTATCGCAAAGTTGGTGGATTTTCAAAGAATAAGATTTCTAAAAACCCAACTTGCCATTATTGTGGGATCTTTGGGCATACCACGAATAAATGTAATATAAAGAAATTTGGTATACCAAGCGGTGAATATATTTGGATTGTTAAGGGGACTTCTCCCCATGCTAACAACAAAGGACCCAAGACCACTTGGGTACCTAAGTCAACCAAATGATTTTTTTTGTAGGTGTGTCTTCGAACCAAAGAGCGCAAATGGTACTTGGATAGTGGTTGTTCGAGACACATGACGGGAGACAAAACGCACTTCATGGAACTTACTCCGAAAAGTGATGGATTTGTGACATACGGCGACAACAACAAGGGCAAAATTCTAGGAGTCGGGAAGATCGGTAACGTATCTAACCTTGTCATAGAAAATGTCCTATACGTAGAAGGCTTAGAACACAACTTGCTTAGTATAAGCCAACTATGTGATATGGGCAATTATGTGACTTTTACTCCGGAATTATGTTTCATTAAGTCTTCTATAGATGATAGTGTTAAGTTTGTAGGTCGTCGCTCTAATAACACCTACTTAATTGATTTGGATGAGATAACTTCACTATTTTCAAAATGTTTCAAATCTTTTGTTGATGAAATTCGTCTTTGGCATAGACGAATTGCTCATGTGAATGTGAATCAGTTAAACAAACTTTTGCGAAAAGATTTAGTAATTGGTTTGCCTAAACTAAATTTTAAGCTTGATGGCATTTGTGACTCTTGTCAAAAGTGCAAGCAAGTTAAAAGTTCTTTTAAACCTAAAAATGTGATAAGCACAACAAAGCCTTTGGAGCTAATCCATATGGATTTGTTTGGCCCTTCACAAATTAAAAGTTTAGGTGGCAATTACTATGGATTTGTTTTAGTAGACGATTTTACTAGATTCACATGGACTTTATTTTTATCCGCAAAAAGTGAAGTTTATAAATGTTTTAAAAAATTTGCCAAACTCATCCAAAATCAACTAAGTTTGAAAATTGTGTCTATTAGAAGTGATCACGGAGGTGAGTTTGAAAACACTAGGATTGATGCGTTTTGTGATAAGTTTGGTATTGATCATCAATTTTCGGCCCCTAGAACTCCGGAGCAAAACGGAGTTGTAGAAAGGAAAAATAGAATATTAGTGGAACTTGCTCGTACTATGTTGATAGAATCAAATGTTCCTAAATATTTTTGGGCTGATGCAGTAAACACTGCTTGTTATGTGCTTAATAGGGTTCTTATTCATCCGCATTTAAATAAAACACCTTATGAACTTTTAAAAGGGCGAAAGCCAAATATTTCACATTTTCATGTTTTTGGGTGTAAGGTGTTTGTTTTAAATAACGGAAAGGAACCGGTCGGCAAGTTTGACTCCAAAGCCGACGAAGGCATATTCATAGGTTATTCAACCCATAGCAAAGCATATAGAGTCTACAATATAAGAACTTTAACCGTTGAGGAATCCGTGCATGTTGTATTTGATGAATCTTCGAAAGAAGATTGTGTTGTTTCTTGTGATGATGATAATATAGGTACATTTTTGGATCATGAGAAGTCAACACCACAACAAATGGAAGAGAATCAAATTGAAGATGGAGAGGTGCAAGCACAAGATAAAGACTTAGCACAAGAGATTCAATCTCAATTACCAATAGCTTGGAAATCAAACAAAAATCATCCGATTTCTAACATCTTAGGTGACATTGCAAAGGGAGTGGTAACCCGACGCACTTTAAATAATTTCTGTTATTATGTTGCCTTTGTATCTCAAATAGAACCTAAGAGTATCAAAGAGGCTCTTCAAGATGATCATTGGATTATGGCCATGCAAGAAGAATTAAATCAATTTGAAAGAAACCAAGTTTGGGAGCTTGTGCCAAAACCCGATGATCGTCCTGTAATTGGTACTCGGTGGATCTATAGGAATAAGTTAGATGAATCAGGTATTATTGTTAGGAATAAAGCTCGGTTGGTAGCACAAGGTTATAGTCAAGAAGAAGGAATCGATTACGATGAGACATATGCTCCTGTTGCTAGACTAGAAGCTATTCGTATTCTTCTCGCTTTTGCTTCGATAATGAATTTTAAATTGTATCAAATGGATGTTAAGAGCGCCTTTCTTAAAGGATACATTCAAGAGGAAGTTTACGTGTCACAACCTCCCGGATTCGAGAATTTTGAGCATCCGGACTACGTTTTCAAACTGAAAAAGGCTTTGTACGGTTTGAAACAAGCTCCTAGAGCTTGGTACGATCGACTTAGCAATTTTTTATTACAAAAAGGTTTTAAACGAGGCACTGTTGACACTACACTTTTTATTGAACGTTCCGGTAAGGATATTTTATTGGTTCAAATATATGTTGACGATATTATATTTGGTGCTACTAACGATAACTTGTGTAAGAAGTTTTCAGACTTGATGCAAAGCGAATTCGAGATGTCGATGATGGGAGAGCTTACATTCTTTCTTGGCCTTCAAATAAAGCAGCTTAATGATGGCATTTATATTCATCAGAGTAAATATTGTAGAGAGCTTCTCAAACGTTTTGGGATGGATTCGTGCAAATCCGCTTCTACACCAATGAGCGTTGCATGCTACCTAGATCAAGATGAGGCTGGAAAAGCGGTAGAGGTAACGAAGTATCGTGGTATTATTGGTAGTTTGTTATACTTAACTGCATCTAGGCCTGACATCATGTTTAGTGTATGTATGTGTGCACGTTTTCAAGCAAAACCGAAAGAGTCGCATCTAACTGCTGTCAAAAGAATTATGAAATACTTAAAGGGTACAACGAAAACTGGACTTTATTATCCTAGGGATGCTTTTCTAAAACTTATAGGTTATTCGGACTCTGACTTTGCCGGTTGTAAAGTTGAGCGAAAAAGTACAAGCGGAACATGCCATTTAATTGGTAATTCACTTGTATCGTGGTTTTCCAAAAAGCAAAACTATGTTGCTTTATCAACCGCGGAGGCCGAATACATAGCTGCAGGTAGTTGTTGTGCACAACTTTTATGGATGAAACAACAATTATCTGACTTTGGTTTAAATTTGACAAAAATCCCTATAAAGTGTGATAACACTTCGGCAATTAATTTGACTAAAAATCCAGTATTACACTCAAGGACAAAGCATATTGAAATTAGGCATCACTTTTTGAGAGATCATGTTCAAAAAGGTGATTGTGTTATTGAGTTTGTACAAACTTCGGATCAATTAGCTGATATCTTTACAAAACCATTACCAAGGGACACATTTTATAAAATTCGAAGAGAACTTGGTATTTTTGATGAATCAACTATTAGCTAATTGTATTTGATGCTTTTCGAAATCACCTTCAAGCCTATTTCAATGTGATTTGTATTTTGAGTTGTTGTATCTTATTAAAGTGTTTCTTATTTTTTGTGATATGTAGTTATGCGTGTATGTTTTCTATAATATGTTAATTGCTTTATTTGTATGTGTGTTACTTGCTATATGCTAAGTGTTTCTATGTGTTTGTGTATGAAAAATGTTTTTGCATGAAAAATTGAAATTTTTAAAATTCTGGACAGTTCACTCGAGTAACAGATATTTCACTCGAGTACTTTTAAAATCTCTTTCGTATTACTCGAGTAATTCTGTTTGTCACTCGATTAATTTTAAAATGACTTTCGTATCACTCGATTAGTTCATCCATCACTCGAGTAAAAATTTTTTAATCTTCGGCATACTCGAGTAACATTTCTTTTCACTCGATTACTGCTCGAATCACTCGAGTAATGCATGAACATCACTCGAGTAACTTACGTGATTTTAAACTCTGAACTGTTGAAACTGCATCATTTTGTGGCTGCTGCTGATGTTTTGTTGCTTGATTTCTATTTCATGTTTCATATGCATATTTCTGACTATGTTATGTTTCTGTTTCATGTTTATGACTCTGTGGTTACTATGTTTTCGGACCTTGTGTATGGTCTAGTTTGCTTAGTTTCGTTTGATTATTTGGTATGGTTGATATTTTTTTTGCTTTACACTATGATTTGCTGCATAGTGTGATACTCTGATATTATTGGCTTATGGTGCTATATTCGTTGTGCGTTTATATTCGTTGTTTATATTCGTTGTGGCACTATTGTGGTTTATTTTGGTATTGTTTTTAATGTTATATTATTTTTACCATTGTGAACTACTTACCTTCAACTTTTGGCAAAGGACTTTTCTTAATTTTACTATCTTTTTAATGATGCCAAAAGGGGGAGAATATTTTGTTGATGTTGTTCTTGTAGGTTAAGTTTTATTATATTTTTCCTAGATGTTTTACATTTAGGGGGAGTATGTTAAAACTTAGTGCTTAATTGAAAAGGAGGTTTGTCATCATCAAAAAGGGGGAGTTTGTAGGATTCTCATGTTTTGATGCTAACAATCTCTCTCCAAGCAACAACATTGGCAACAAGCAAGCTACACCACATGAAAATTAGAATTAGGATTTTTATTAATTCTATTTCAATGTAATCTTTATTTTTATGCAATGCATCTCATTGGTGTGGGTAGCTTAGGTGATTTTAAGAATATTTAAATAATGTTTGATTAAGAGTGAAGATACTTTAAATCTTGATTAAATAGCTCTATTAAAAGGTTTGTGAAAATTCCTTTTAGAAAAACCTTGTTTTTATTCAGATTCTGATCAGTTTACTCGAGTAATGAGTATTGGTTCACTCGAGTAATTTATGTCATGACAGGTTAATCGAGTAATGGTTTACACATCACTCGAGTAACTTAATCTGACATGTTTTAATCGAGTGAAGTTATATGGTTTACTCGAGTAATTCAATCAGTGTTTTGAAAATTTTAAAAGGACTTAATTTTCTCTTTCACAGATATAGATATTCATTCTTACAATTTTCTATACACTTTCAAAAGCAATTCAAGAGCTATTTTTACATCTTTCAAGAGCTATCAAGATTCAACAAAGAACTTTTCATTCTTCACTCTATTTCTCTCATTGTTCAAAATATTCTTGAGATCATAATTTTGTTCTTAGTGGTTGTTGAAGATTTGCAATTTGTGATTGCATCATTGAAGTTTCAACACAAGTGAAGAATCTCACAAGGAAGACTTTGAGGATCAAATCAAAGCAAGAAAAGAAGATTGGTTGGAAGCATCTTCAATCAATTAGCAAGGAAATCTAGAATACTCAAAAGGGGTAGATTAGATCAAAGTGTTTGGTACACACTTTGTGTTGGGTTTTAAGATAGGAGAACTAAGAATCTAGTTGCATCTTAAAACATTGTAAAATCTACATTTGAAGATTTCTAGTGAAGAATCTCTCTTGATTCAAGAGGGGACTGGAGTAGCTTTCAAGTGGGTGAAAGTGAACCAGGATAAATCCTTGTGTCTCTTTTATTTTTTTCATTCCTTGTATTGCATTAATTCATTAACAATTGCATTTTAGGTTAGAATTGGGATTTTCTTAATTCAACATAATTGATCTAAAATTGCATGTTAATATTACTTGAAATTGTTCATATTAATCATTCATAATTTGTTGAATCATCATAGCATTGTTATTCTTGAAGAACTCTTTTCAAAACTGAGTTTTAATTGAATTTTACCCAGTTTACTCAAGTAAAGTTCTTGTCACTCGAGTAATCTGCTTTCAGTTTATGAACAATACTCGAGTAGGTTTTCTGTTACTCGAGTGATTTAAAAATTGCTTTCGTAATACTCGAGTGATTTGCTGAATACTCGAGTGAAATTATTTTTGCTTGCGTATTACTCGAGTGAAGACTTGAGTTACTCGAGTAATCTGACTTGAATTTTTAAGAAAATTTATTTTCATAAAATCATTCTCTTAGGTGGACGAAAAAACTGTAATAAGGCTTCAATATTCTATTCACCCCCCCCCTCTAGACTATTTTGAGCCGCTTGTTGCTTTCCAACACTTTGAAACGATTCAAAAATAATTTCTTTATCAAAACAGAATTCATTTCTCTTAGTTTAAAACATTCTGGTTATAAAATCATTATCCTTGAGCTTTAAAACAGAATATGGAAATTCAAGAAGATAAAATTCCAAAACCACATAAAATTGATTCATTAAATTTCCAAACTTCACAATATTATCAAATACTGATCAAAGAATATCATAGAAAATTTCAAATCAATTTAAGCTGTTTAAGTCATACTTTTTCAAATAAAACATTTTTCAAATCCTTTGAAATCCAAACATAGATTTTTCACCAATAAATCTCACAAACAAATTCAGAACAAAATTCAGAACAATTCTCACCAATAAATCTCACAAACAAAATCCTTTGTAGGCATTTCTTTTTAGACCTGAACCCTTTCCTAGAAGGTGGCTGGTCTTGGAAATGGCCTTTGTCTTGTTTTTGAATTTGTTCGTGGTAATGAATTTTTTATCTTTACCAAAAAAAAATTCAGAACAATTTCAATTCGATCTAAATTTTTCCCAAAACACATTCAATTAGCACAACACATAAAAGTTTCAAAACATTCACAAACACATAATGCAAATCACATTTTACATCATCCAGGACCATTGATTAAATTATAATCTAAATAAATTTACTCAATTACTCTTAAGAAAATAATTTAAATTAAGTCTTGTTGTAACACCCCAAATTTTCATCCCCTGATGTAATGAAAATTTTAATTATGAAAGGTTATTTTATAGTTATTTTTCTATTATCATAATTATTTACTTTATAATTAATTTAGATTAATTATGTGTTAGTTTTGGTACTCGGACGAGGTGAAAGAGTATTTTGATAATATATACTATATAAAAATATTTTTTTTACATATTAATCCCTGATTGAGGACCTAGAAGCAATATTAGGAAGATTTTGGAGGGAAGGGTATTAAAATAAATATTTTTGAAAAATTGACAAGAATACTCGAGTATTCCTAGAAACACTCGAGTAATCGAGTCAGTGGAGAACTCGTGAGTGCGTTTGATGAGTCAACACTCAACGATTCTAAATCGTTGACACGAAATCAACCAAGGAACTGATAATGGGCTTCGTGTCGCCCTGCATGATCAACGATTCATGCAATAAAAGCGTCATTGTTGACGAAAATCGACCATTTGGTCGAATTGCTCCATGAATTCAAGAGTTAGGGTTCTGAAATTCATCTCCTTCAATCCCTCTCATTTCTTAGTGTGAGGCTGAGTGTTATACACCATTGTGAAGCTCACGTCTTGAGCTTTACAAAGATATATAGAGTGAGAGCTGAGAGTTCGTGTAGAGGAAGAATTGGAGCCCGAAAGATTGGAGGTTTTTGCTGTCAAAGTCAAAAGCTGAGGTCTGGAGCTGACTTCAAGCTTGAATTTTGGTAAGTTTGTGAAATCTATGACCCTAGAATCTATTCCTACCTTTGGTTGATGTTGCTGAGAACAAATCTTAACCATTTTCCCTAATTTCTAAAACGTTTTTGCATGTCAAATCCTCTGGTCTTGGTGCCCTGTTCAAATATGGTTACATGCAAAGGGTTTTTGAGATTTAGCATTTCCAGCCAACTTCTCTGCAATCTCTTTGTTAATCCACGGCCTAGAGGTAAGGGTGAAGCTTTTAATTCACTAGAATAAGTTTAAAACATGTGAATTTAGGTTGAGAGTCAACAAAAGACTCTATGGGCATAGTTGGAAATAGGATCAAGGCTTGGAGGCCCCTCTGTGTTCAAAGTTTGTGTTGGAAAAGTTTATTATGTTGCATGTAAGCTGTACCAAAGCTGTGATGGTGCTAAATGTGTCTGGAATTGAAATTGGTGTGTTGAGTTGTGGAAAAATGGATTTTATGCATAATTGTCGATATTCTGTGATTCAATGTAAAATGTTGTTAATTCTATATTGGAACATGTTTAATATGTATAATATAAGCTATGTTGATCCTTGGTTTGGATGGGAATTGACTATAATTGGAAATGGTATGTTAAAACACAATTCACAGTGTTATCTGTCTGAAAATACTCGAGTATTAAGGACGATACTCGAGTGTTTCGACCATTTTGGAAAAAATGTAATTCTGGAAAACGAAGAACACTCGAGTACTCATGAAGAACACTCGAGTATTTTGATGAATTTAAGAATGTATTTCTGGAAAACGAAGAACACTCGAGTACTCATGAAGAACACTAGAGTATTTTAGGAGCACTCGAGTCCAGGAAAGTTCACTCGAGTCTTTTGGACCAGGGATAGAAAAATAATTTTTTTTATACCTAAAGTAGTGTCAATTAAAAATCAACTATGCTTATGAGGAAAGTATCATGTTCCAATAAAAGAATGGGGGAATTATTAACAACATTGTAATTCACTAGGGGAATAATATTGGATGCACATAACAAGATTATTGGTTAATCTTAATGGATAAATTTTATGTGCATACATGATTTAGGTCCAATATATATAGATTTGAGCATTATTTGGACTCCCTTTTACTATGTATTTGGTTTGTTTCTCTAGCAAATTTAGGACTTTTTAGTAGATTTTAATTATTTTTAGTATTTTAGGGTCCTTTGAGCGTTTTGATAAGTTTGCTAGTGTTTCAGGTACTTTTTGGAGCTCAAATTGAGAAAATATTTATGGACCTGAAAAGAGGACGAAAAGATCTTGCAAATGGAAAAAGAACGGAGCAAAACGGAGTCGGAGTAGGTCCCGCGCGCCTGAGGCGCGGGGACAGGTGTGCCTGAGGCGCGCTTGTGTGGAAAAGAAGTTATCATCAGACCTACGCGCCTGCGGCGCGAGGTCGCGTGCTCTTGGGGCGCGTGTGCATCAAAGATGCCCAATTGACCAGATTCTGAACAAAGTAGAAGAAGAGAAGTCTAATTTGGCTTCATATCTTAGACTTAGTCAGAAATTAGAAGATAAACATAGACCTTATCTACCAGATTTAATTAAGATTTATTTTAGGATTTGTTTTACTCTTTAAATAGAGGATTTGTAAATAGTTTTCAGTAGGTTTTGAGATCATAGAATTCAATTAGGATTAGAGAGAGAGGTTAGTAACATCTATTGAAAGCAAGGAGGCAAGACACAAAGATTGGAGATCATCACTACAAGAGAGATCTGCGTGAGGATTGAAGGTTTCTTGGAGAGTTAACCAGTATTGTCAATGATATGAGGTTTTCTCTTTGCTTCTGTTTTCTTTATTTCTATATGTGTAACTAAAACCTCTTGTTAGGAACATGGTGTAAATTGTATGGTGTAACTTATTTTAATTTATGATTTAGTGTTTTCCTGTTTTTAATTCATGCGTTAATTGTGTTTTTATTGCATATGTAAACTTGATCAATTTATGTTTTGGATCTCTTTATTCCAACGAAAGTTAGGAATTTTGAATAGGCCTTGCAATTAACAGTATAATCGTATATAGAGATATAATTGAATAATTATATGAATTGGTAATTCGCTTGTGCTGAAAATCTTATTTTCTTTGCTGTAATTTGTTGAGAGATCAAGGATTAAGTATTTAGAGAATAAAGGGTAATGTTAGAGAGATCTAATTATTGCTATTTGAGAGGAATTGTCCATGAATTGAAGGAAAATCTAATCCATAGTTAAATAAGTGAATCATACAACGAAACCAAGTTCCTAACCTTTTTCTATTGCTTTCTAATCATCTTATCTCCACAATCTTTTTATTTTATTTTATTTTAAATTCTCCTTCTCTTTCTAAAATTCAATAACAAGTTGTATTAATAATTACGAATTGGTGAAAATTTATTAGAAACAATTTGCAATCCCCGAGTGGAATGATACTCACTTACTATCTGTATTACTTGTCGACCTAGTACTCTTGCTAGACACCCAAGAAGTTTTTGGCGCCGTTGCGGGGGATTGAAATTAGATTCTAATTTCTTTTCGGTACTTTTTGTAATTATTTGTGTAATTTGTACTTTCTCATGTATAATTATAGTTGTAATAGTGATTCAGATTGTGATAGATTTATTCCATATTATCCTTATCCTCCATACTATGTTGCACAAAATATAACTCCTAGGAAGGCCCAATGGGAAATAAATATAGAGATAATGAATCAATAGATTAATGATATGAAAAAAGAAAGATACTATTCTCAATTTTCTCATGTGGAGCCTCCTCCTCCTAGTAAAACCCCAATGGAAATAGCTCTAGAGAAATTGGCTCAAAACGCTGAGGATTATGCTAAAGATTGCAAAAATAATTTTGGGTTCCCTCGTGTTGAGCCAATTCCTCCCCCTGTGGAGAAAGAGTCATGAGAAATTAACCAAGAGAAATTAGCTCAAAAAGTTAGTAGTAATGTTCAAGAAATTAATTGTATAGATGAAGAAAACAGAAAAAGTTTTGAGAACATGAAAATAGCACTTGAGCAAATTTCAAAACATTTATCTGATGAGTCACAAGCATTATCAACAATTTTTGACTCTCCTAAAAAAGAGGAAGAAGTTGGGGTGATGGATGTGACCAATGATCAAATCCCTTTGGAGGAGTAAAAATCTGAAAAAGAAATTGTGCATGATAGGTTTGAGGTAGAGGATCGAAAAATAACAATAGAAGGTTTGAAAATTGTAAAAAAAATTGAACCACCCTTGCATGAGGAATTTGTTGTTATAGAGTATTTTATTAAATCTAGTTCATGCTTGGGTGATTCAAATTTCTTTTTATTATATTCAGCCTAAGTACTTTTATGATAAATATCTAGAGCAATCTGAGTCATTATTAGGCAATGGGAAGCATGAGAAAGTAATCTTCCTAACTAATGGAGTTAACAACTTCATGATGGATGATGGAAGAAAAGAAAATTTTGGTGATCATCACCCAAGGTCTTTCCCATGGGATGTGGGCATAACTCATTATTGTTGCATCACATGGGATTTGACCCATAGAATTTGGGATCCTGGTGGATTTGTTTTGTACATAAGCAGTAGTGTAGGTTTCAATTCTTAGGTAGTTGTTTTTGTAAAAAAAAAATAATTTAAAAAAAATAAAAAAATAATAATAAATTTTTTTTTTGAGGTACGGACCTCGTGCGCCCCAGGCGCACGCGGTCGCACGCCTCAGGCGCGCCGGGCTGTGAAAGCCCTGTTTGGGGGAATTTCACTCCTTCTTGGGGTGCAAAAGTTCAGTTTTGGGGTCAAATTCTGATTCTACCATCTTATCTCTTAGGATTAGATTTATTTTTATCTCTAGGAAGTTTTTTTTTATCTTATTTGTTTTAGCAATATTTTTTTTATCTTATCTTTTAAGATTAGATTAGTTTTATATCTTTTTAGGAATTTGTTTTTATCTTTTTAGGATTAGATTTATCTTCTTAGAATTATTTTTAGAATAGATTTTTTTTATTTTATTATTTATTTTCGTTTTTTTTATTTTCCTATTTTTTAGGGATAGATTTATTTTAGAATTAGATTTGTATTTTTAGGATTTGAACCCAATTAGCTCCAATTTTTTTATATTGCACCCCGGGACCTGTATCTCACAAAAAAAAATATTGTCCAGCTTTCTTAGGTGGTTTTAATTTTTATTTTTTAGTTTTCGGCTAGATTAGTTTGCTTGAGGACAAACCAACATCTAAGTTTGGGGGAGTATACAAAATAAAAATTTTTCAGATCTGAATTTTTCTCTCATATTTTGGTATTGGTTTGTGTCCTTAGCAAGAGTAATTAATTTTTCTAACCTTAGGACTTTTTCTCTTTTGATGCATGTACATACTTAGTTTAGGACTTAGACTCATTGGCTTTTGACTCTATTTGATTGAGCTGTAAATATGGTTGTGAACTGGTTATTTCGACAAATGCTTTCAGAACTTGTGATTAGTGAACTTACTTTAGCCCTGTGAGCTTTTGAGCCTATTGATGGGGTATAAACTTTATTGAAATATTCTGATATTGAGACCCCTATTCTTTCACGAGTGTGTTCACTTTCGTATTGTTGTTCTAGAACGTGACCTATGACCATTTCAAAATTGATGATTGATTGCATGCATGAAAATGATTAAGGCACCTAGGTTGTGTTTTTGAGGCCTTCAGAATGTTGCATTGAAAATTGTTCCCTTAGTTGCCCATTTTGAGCCTTATAATGATATATGATTTTTCTTCGGTACCCTGCATTGATTGCATTATTCTTTGTGAGTACCTTAGGAATTTTGGATGAGCAATTAAGTGGAATATAATGCAAATAAAAAAAAAGTAAAGTGTTATGTGCCTACTTCTCTTCCAATGAAAAAAAATAAAAATAAATTAAATGAAAAGGAAAAGGAAAAGAGTAGAGGAATTGAAAATTGAAAAGTAAGAAGAATAAAGTTGTGAATTGAGTTGTGCTTATTGTGATATACTTAGTGCTCATTCATGATTCTAAGGGAATTTTTCTTTGCATTTTAGCCCTTAGTTCATTATTCCTTCTTTCTTATATCCCACCTAACACTTTAGCCAAGCCCCATTACAACCAATATTAAGACCTTTTGATTTTTGTGTGCAATTGATAATTTCAGTGGAGATGTTGGTCTATGGTCAAGCATATGGTAACACTTTATCATTGATACACTTGAGAGAGATACACTGAGAGGTTGAGAGTGTTCACTAGTCCTGAGTTCTGATTGAGATTGTTACATTAACTAGTTTGTAATTGTGTAAATAGTTTGTGATAATATGTGTTGGAGTCATGAGTCGTAGTCTTAGATTAGGTGTATATATGTTGATTTAGGGAGGTTGTCTTTTGTTTAGAAAGTTATTTTACTTTTGCCTGGGACATGCAAAATGCTAAGTTTGGGGGAGTGATTTAGGTCCAATATATATAGATTTGAGCATTATTTGGACTCCCTTTTACTATGTATTTGGCTTGTTTCTCTAGCAAATTTAGGACTTTTTAGTAGATTTTAATTATTTTTAGTAGTTTAGGGTCCTTTGAGCGTTTTGATCCGTTTGCTAGTGTTTCAGGTACTTTTTGGAGCTCAAATTGAGAAAATATTTATGGACCTGAAAAGAGGACGAAAAGATCTTGCAAATGGAAAAAGAACGGAGCAAAACGGAGTCGGAGTAGGTCCCGCGCGCCTGAGGCGCGCCTGTGTGGAAAAGAAGTTATCATCAAACCTGCGCGCCTGGGGCGCGAGGTCGGGTGCGCCTGGGGCGCGCGTGCATCAGAGAGGCCCAATTGACCAGATTCTGAACAAAGTAGAAGAAGAGAAGTCTAATTTGGCTTCATATCTTAGACTTGGTCAGAAATTAGAAGATAAACATAGACCTTATCTACTAGATTTAATTAAGATTTATTTTAGGATTTGTGTTACTCTTTAAATAGAGGAATTGTAAATAGTTTTCAGTAGGTTTTGAGATCATAGAATTCAATTAGGATTAGAGAGATAGGTTAGTAACATCTATTGAAAGCAAGGAGGCAAGGCACGAAGATTGGAGATCATCACTACAAGAGAGATCTGCGTGAGGATTGAAGGTCTCTTGGAGAGTTAACCAGTATTGTCTATGATATGAGGTTTTCTCTTTGTTTCTGTTTTCTTTATTTCTATATGTGTAACTAAAACCTCTAGTTAGGAACATGGAGGAACATGGTGTAAATTGTATGGTGTAACTTATTTTAATTCATGATTTAGTGTTTTCCTGTTTTTAATTCATGCGTTAATTGTGTTTTTATTGCATATGTAAACCTGATCAATTTATGTTTTGGATCTCTTTATTCCAACGAAAGTTAGGAATTTTGAATAGGCCTTGCAATTAACGGTATAATCAGTTCAGTATATAGAGATATAATTGAATGATTATATGAATTGGTAATTCCCTTGTGCTGAAAATCTTATTTTCTTTGCTGTAATTTGTTGAGAGATCAAGGATTAAGTATTTAGAGAATAAAGGGTAATGTTAGAGAGATCTAATTATTGCTATTTGAGAGGAATTGTCCATGAATTGAAGGAAAATCTAATCCATAGTTAAATAAGTGAATCATACAATGAAACAAAGTTCCTAACCTTTTTCTATTGCTTTCTAATCATCTTATCTGCTCAATCTTTTTATTTTATTTTATTTTAAATTCTCCTTCTCTTTCTAAAATTCAATAACAAGTTGCATTAATAATTACGAATTGTTGAAAAGTTATTAGAAACAATTTGCAATCCCGGAGTGGAACGATACTCACTTACTATCTGTATTACTTGTCGACCTAGTACTCTTGCTAGACACCCAACAATACATGCATGGAGAAAGGAGATGGATAATTAATTCGGTGGTAACTGGCTCGATGACACATTTTGGTAATGTGGGCAGCATTTGGGAATGTTGTTACGTCTTGGTGACATTGTGTGCACACTGTCCGAGCAGTTTCACAATACATGTTGGTCATGTATACAAATTACTGGATTGAACATTCAATAAACAATGGAAATGGGAGGCATGCATCATGACACATAAACAATGGAATTATCCTAAAGGAACCGTGCTTGCTCATTTGTATATGCATCTGAATACTTGTTACTTGTGATTGTTACTTGCTTTATTTATTCTTATTCGATTAAGTGGGTTATATTGCTTACCCCTTATGCCCATTGTAGATGATGGCTGGCTATCTAGCTTGCATCGAGTTGCGCCCACTCCCTAGTGGAGTGTGGTACTACGAGGACCACAGAGCCATGTTTGAGGGTGAGGTGGAGGTGACTCTATTTCACCCTAACCCTCTGCCTCGTGTCCGTCCTCGTAGGTTTCGCATCCCTATTATCTATACTTTGCATGTACCCCCTCTTTATACTTATCATGGACCACCCCTGACTCGACCAGCTCGTCAATTCCATTCCTTTTGTTTTAGAGCTGCTACTAGATCTCACCCCTCTGCTTCTCGAGTGATCCGTGAGGAGACTCCTATACCTAGTCCGATGAGTCCGGTTCATGGGACTCCTTCAGCTGGCCCAGTGCCCAGTGGTAGGGCACCCACTCAGTCGGACTAGGTAGAGGAGGATGAGAGTGAGGGCGAGCCAGTCGAGCACTCCACTGGGAGCCAGTGGGGAGTTGGGGATCCACCAGGAAATGCATAGTATAGATGGTTAGGATGTGGGACATGTGGAGCAGCTGCTGGAGACTCTGGAGACTTATGCTATGGAGGAGGATCATTGGACCACTGCTGGGATTTTTATATTTTGCTCTACACTTATATTGTATATATTTTTGAGAGATCTCAGTGAGGTGGTCTTATCTTTTGATTACATATTATGGACTTGTATTTTGTAAACTTCTTCTATCTCGACTTTGACCTTGATGTATGTGGTACTTTCATATTATGATATGGTTAGTTATATATATATATATATATATATATATATATCTTTATATAAATGACGTGTAATGTGGGTTATCAAATCAAGGTCACTATTTTATTCCAATTCCGCTTACTCCGATAATCATGTGGTTTAATTCTAACGAGAAAAATAACAAAGGCGAGTTGGGATGTTTTTGGAAAATGAAAACCCAACTTATGTTATTACAATTTATTTTCATCATATACATATATTGATGATAAAGGGAGTATTTTCATTACTTCTTTTTTGAACGCAAGTCCATATAAAGTATATAATTATCACAATGAATTACTATATGAAGAGAGGGTGTGACACTTTTATGGTATTAGAGCATAATGGTCTTGCTTCTTGATCCTCTCAAGTATAATCTACCAGAAGATGCTACAGCTGGGTAAAGTTTTTTAGCTATTTGATTTATTTCACATAGCTTGAGTTCTATTAATGATTGTTTACAATAGAACTAGTTAGATTTCAATGGTTTAGATAGATCTTTAACGGTCTAGGTCCATAGTGCAGGCTCACTATGGCGTCACGTTATAGAAATCATACGAACGATCTGCTGGAAAGGATCACTACAGTATTAGAGAATATGCCGCAGAATCAGCATTAGCAACATCAATCTCAGCCCGTTAATCCACCTCCAGTGGGTGCAGCGGCTACGGAGGCCAAAACTTTGTCGGATTTCAGGAATTGCAATCCCTCGAAGTTCGCCGGTGGGTTTAAACCTGAAGAAGCTAATAAGTGGATCCTGGAGATGGACAAGATCTTTAGAACTTTGGAATGCTCCGACGCCCAGAGGATAGTTTATGCTGTTTTCATGCTGGAAGGCAAAGCGGAACATTGGTGGAATCATACTGCCCAGTTACTGGCTCATGAAGGAAGAGAGGTAACCTGGGAAGTATTCATGGAGGAATTTCTCAAGAAGTACTTTCCTGATGACTTAAGGAGGAAGAAAGAGGTGGAGTTTTTACAACTCAAACAAGGCAGCATGAGTGTGGGTGAGTATGCTGCAAAATTTGAAGAATTAATGAAATACTCTCCTTACTATCAGATGAATCCTGATGAAAGGAGTAAGTGTATCAAGTTTGAAGGAGGACTGCGACCTGAATTAAAGTCGGTGTTCAGTTATCAAAAGATTCAAAGTTTTCCTATGCTGGTTGATATGTGTAGAATGTATGAGGATGATAAAAAGGCGGAGACAGTCCAGATTGTGGAGGGAAAGAAGGAACATCAGGGATATGGACCACAGCGGCGGAAAGGGCATGACCACCGTCACAAAGGTCCTTATTCCCATACGAATCGGGGAAAGGGCAAGATGTCTGGTGATCGAAACACCTCTTACAATAATTCTCCTTATTGTGAGAAGTGCGGGCGTCATCACTTCGGAAAATTCTGTTGGTCTCACAGTGGATGTTTTAACTGCAGGAAACCTGGTCATTTTTATCGCGATTGCAAGGAACCACCCAAGAACACTCCAAGAGGATCTATGGACAAGCCGATGACCCAAGGTCGAGTTTTCACCCTTAGTGGTGCTGCAGCGAATCAGACTCCGGGACTCGTGCAAGGTACTTATTTGCTCAACGACCAACCTTGTAGAATTTTATTCGATTCAGGAGCCACTCATTCATTTGTTTCCTTTGAATGTGTGAATCATTTAAAGTTGTCCGTGTCTGAATCACCCTATTGTCTTAGGGTAGAGACCCCTACTAATTTTCCCGTGATTGCTTCAAAGGTGTGCCTTAATTGTAGAATTAAGGTATTAGGCCGAGTCTCCCAGTTAGATTTGATCTGCCTACCTTTGTCCCAATTGGATGTGATTTTGGGCATGGACTGGATGATTAATAATCATGTTGTTATTGACTGCGACAAGAAGGCAATTTTATTCAAGGACTCAATCTCAGAGAAGTATCTCTGCTTAGTCTCTGCTGTTGAACCGGAGGAAGGAGAAAAGTCTGTGAAGGAGATTCCGATTGTTCGAGAATTTCCTGAGGTATTATTCCCTGAGGAAATGCCGGGATTACCACCCAAGAGGGAGATTGAGTTTGGAATCGAGTTGATCCCAGGAACTGGTCCCATTTCTATTGCCCCTTATAGAATGGCACCACCCGAGATGGTCGAATTGAAGAAACAGATAGAGGAATTGCTGCAGAAACAGCTTATCAGACCAAGTGTATCTCCATGGGGCGCTCCGGTGTTGTTTGTCAAGAAGAAGGATGGAAGCCTTAGAATGTGTGTGGATTATAGACAGCTGAATAAAGTGACCATAAAGAACAAGTATCCTTTGCCAAGGATTGATGATCTCATGGATCAAGTAAGAGGAGCTTCAGTATTTTCCAAGATTGATCTGAGATCTGGGTATCATCAGATCAGAATCAAGGAGGAAGATATCCATAAGACTGCATTCCGATCTCGATACGGACATTATGAGTATGTTGTAATGCCATTCGGATTGACAAATGCACCAGCCATTTTCATGGACTACATGAATCGGATTTTTAGACCATATCTGGATTCATTCGTGGTAGTTTTCATTGATGATATCCTGATATATTCTAAGAATCCGGAAGAACATGCCGAACACCTTCAGATAGTACTGAAGATTCTGAAGGAGAAGCAGCTCTACGCAAAAATCTCTAAGTGCGAGTTTTGGTTGAAGGAAGTTCAAGTTTTGGGGCATGTGATTTCAGAAGGTGGCATAGCAGTTGACCCAGCTAAAGTTGAATCGGTTTTGCAGTGGGTTCAACCAAAGACAGTCACTGAAGTCCGAAGTTTCTTAGGATTGGCTTGTTATTATAGAAGGTTCATTGAGGGATTTTCAAAGATTGCATTACCCATCACCAAGCTGACTCGGAAGGATCAACCATTCATATGGGATGAGAAGTGTGAGAAGAGTTTTCTGATGCTTAAGGAAAGACTAACATCCTCACCAGTGTTAATTTTACCTTACCCTCAAAAGGAGTATGAAGTGTACTGTAATGCATCCGGACAAGGGCTTGGGAGTGTTCTAATGCAAGAAGGAAAGGTTGTGGCGTATGCATCTCATCAATTGAAAGTTCACGAGGTAAACTACCCCACCCATGATTTGGAACTTGCTGCGATAGTCTTTGCACTGAAGATATGGAGGCATTATCTCTATGGCACTACATTCCGGGTGTTTAGTGACCATAAGATTTTGAAGTATTTGTTTGATCAGAAGGAGTTAAATATGAGGCAGCGTCGGTGGATGGAATTTTTAAAAGATTACGACTTTGAGCTTCATTACCATTCTGGTAAGGCTAATGTTGTAGCAAACGCTTTGAGTCGTAAAGCGATTTATGCAAGTTCCATGATGATTAAAGAAGCAGCTTTGATTGAAAAGTTATGAGATTTAAGTTTGGTGATGCAAGTGGAACCAAACCATATTAAGATGGGTATGTTGCAAATTTCTAGCGAATTCTTGGCTCAAATTCGAGAATTGCAACATGAAGATGAAGAATTAATAGAAAAGAGGAAGTTGATGAAAGGAGGAAAAAAGCCAAATTTCTCAGAAGGGCCGGATGGAATTCTTCGTTTCAAAACAAGAATTTGCATACCGAAGAACTCGGAGATTAGAAGGTTGATTTTGGATGAGGCACATAAGAGTCAGATGAGCATGCATCCGGGATCGATAAAGATGTACCGGGATTTGAAAGGCATGTTTTGGTGGTCGGGCCTTAAGAAGGACGTGGCAGATTATGTAGCGTCATGTTTCATCTGTCAGAAAGTCAAGGTGGAACATCAGAAACCTGGAGGAATGTTGCAACCCCTGGATATTCCACAATGGAAGTGGGATAGCATTTCCATGGATTTTGTGACTGGATTGCCAAAGACAGTTGCAAACCATGATGCAATCTGGGTAATTGTGGATCGTCTTACTAAGTCGGCGCATTTCATTCCGGTGAATATGCGCTATTCTTTGGAAAAGCTTACCCAACTTTATATCCGGGAAGTGGTACGATTGCATGGAGTGCCATCCAGTATTATTTCTGATCGTGATCCGAGGTTCATGTCAAGATTTTGGTCAAGCCTGCATCAAGCTCTAGGAACGAGGCTTAAGATGAGTTCAACATATCACCCCCAAACAGATGGACAGACCGAAAGGACCATCCAAACTTTGGAAGACATTTTGCGAGCTTGTGTGTTGGAAGAACGAGGAAGTTGGGATCAGATTCTACCACTCGCAGAATTCACATACAACAATGGATATCATGCAAGTATCGGTATGGCACCGTTCGAGGCGTTGTATGGAAGAAAGTGCCAAACCCCACTATGTTGGTTTCAATTGGGGGGAATTTACGTCTTGGTCCGGATGTGGTGCATCAGACAAACAAAAAGATCAGAATGATTCAAGAAAAGATCAGGGTTGTTGATAGTTGTCAGAAAAGTTATGCTGATCGAAGAAGAAGACCATTAGAATTTGCAGAAGGCGACCATGTGTTTCTCAGGATTGTACCGCTAAAGGGTGTGAGTAGAGCGATGAAACCTCAGAAGCTTTCACCTAAGTTTATAAGTCCCTACCAAATCCTTAAGCGAGTAGGACCGATAGCTTATCAAATAGCTCTCCCGCCATCTTTAGCCAACCTGCACAATGTTTTTCATGTGTCTCAATTGAAAAAGTTTGTGCACGATCCAACCACGATTCTTCGGATTCGTCTGGATGACTTAACCCTACGAGAAAACCTAACCTTTAAGGCTGACCCAGTTAAAGTAGAAGATAGGAGAATCAAACAGCTTAGAGGAAAGGAGATTCCGTTAGTCAAAGTCGTGCGGCAAAGTGGAAATGTATATGAGAGAACATGGGAATTAGAGGATCGAATACATAAGGATTATCCTGAGTTATTTTTATAAGTTGAATTTCGGGGACGAAATTCCTGTTAAGTGGGGGAGTAGTGTAACACCCCAAATTTTCATCCCCTGATTTAATGAAAATTTTAATTATGAAAGGTTATTTTATAGTTATTTTTCTATTATCATAATTATTTACTTTATAATTAATTTAGATTAATTATGTGTTAGTTTTGGTACTCGGACGAGGTGGAAGAGTATTTTGATAATATATACTATATAAAAATATTGTTTTTACATATTAATCCCTGATTGAGGACCTAGAAGCAATATTAGGAAGATTTTGGAGGGAAGGGTATTAAAATAAATATTTTTGAAAAATTGACAAGAATACTCGAGTATTCCTAGAAACACTCGAGTAATCGAGTCAGTGGATAACTCGTGAGTGCATTTGATGAGTCAACACTCAACGATTCTAAATCTTTGACACGAAATCAACCAAGGAACTGATAATGGGCTTCGTGTCGCCCTGCATGATCAACGATTCATGCAACAAAAGCGTGATTGTTGACGAAAATCGACCATTTGGTCGAATTGCTCCAAGAATTCAAGAGTTAGGGTTCTGAAATTCATCTCCTTCAATCCTTCTCATTTCTTAGTGTAAGGCTGAGTGTTATACACCATTGTGAAGCTCACGTCTTGAGCTTTACAAAGATATATAGAGTGAGAGCTGAGAGTTCGTGTAGAGGAAGAATTGGAGCCCGAAAGATTGGAGGTTTTTGATGTCAAACTCAAAAGCTGAGGTCTGGAGCTGACTTCAAACTTGAATTTTGGTAAGTTTGTGAAACCTATGACCCTAGAATCTATTCCTACCTTTGGTTGATGTTGCAGAGAACCAATCTTAACCATTTTCCCTAATTTCTAAAACGTTTTTGCATGTCAAATCCCCTGGTCTTGGTGCCCTATTCAAATATGGTTGCATGCAAAGGGTTTTTGAGATTTAGCATTTCTAGCCAACTTCTCTGCAATCTCTTTGTTAATCCACGGCCTAGAGGTAAGGGTGAAGCTTTTAATTCACTAGAATAAGTTTAAAACATGTGAATTTAGGTTGAGAGTCAACAAAAGACTCTATGGGCATAGTTGGAAATAGGATCAAGGCTTGGAGGTCCCTTTGTGTTCAAAGTTTGTGTTGGACAAGTTTATTATGTTGCATGTAAGCTGTACGAAAGCTGTGATGGTGCTAAATGTGTCTGGAATTGAAATTGGTGTGTTGAGTTGTGGAAAAATGGATTTTATGCATAATTGCTGATATTCTGTGATTCAGTGTAAAATGTTGTTAATTCTATATTGGAACATGTTTAATATGTATAATATAAGCTCTGTTGATCCTTGTTTTGGATGGGAATTGACTATAATTGGAAATGGTATGTTAAAACACAATTCACAGTGTTATCTGTCTGAAAATACTCGAGTATTAAGGACGATACTCGAGTGTTTCGACCATTTTGGAAAAAATGTATTTCTGGAAAACGAAGAACACTCGAGTACTCATGAAGAACACTCGAGTATTTTGATGAATTTAAGAATGTATTTCCGGAAAACGAAGAACACTCGAGTACTCATGAAGAACACTCGAGTATTTTAGGAACACTCGAGTCCAGGAAAGTTCACTCGAGTCTTTTGGACCAGGGACAGAAAAATAATTTTTTTTATACCTAAAGTAGTGTCAATTAAAAATCAACTATGCTTATGAGGAAAGTATCATGTTCCAATAAAAGAATGGGGGAATTATTAACAACATTGTAATTCACTGAGGGAATAATATTGGATGCACATAACAAGATTATTGGTTAATCTTAATGGATAAATTTTATGTGCATACATGCATGGAGAAAGGAGATGGATAATTAATTCGGTGGTTACTGGTTCGATGACACATTTTGGTAATGTGGGCAGCATTTGGGAATGCTGTTACGTCTTGGTGACGTTGTGTGCACACTATCCGAGCAGTTTCACAATACATGTTGGTCATGTATCCGAATTACTGGATTGAAAGTTCAATAAACAATGGAAATGGGAGGCATGCATCATGACACATAAACAATGGAATTATCCTAAATGAACCATGCTTGCTCATTTGTATATGCATCTGAATACTTGGTACATGTGATTGTTACTTTCTTTATTTATTCTTATTGGATTATGTGGGTTATATTGCTTACCCCTTATGCCCATTGTAGGTGATGGCTCGCTATCTAGCTTGCATCGAGTTGCGCCCACTCCCTAGTGGAGTGTGGTACTACGAGGACCACAGAGCCACGTTTGAGGGTGAGGTGGAGGTGACTCTATATCACCCTAACCCTCTAGCTCGTGTCCGTCCTCGTAGATTTCGCATCCCTATTATCTATACTTTGCATGTACCTCCTTTTTATACTTATCATGGACCACCCCCGACTCGACCAGCTCGTCGATTCCATTCCTTTCGTTTTAGAGCTGCTACTAGATCTCACCCCTCTGCTTATTGAGTGATCCGTGAGGAGACTCATATACCTAGTCCGATGAGTCTGGTTCATGGGACTCCTTCAGCTGACCCAGTTCCCAGTGGTAGGGCACCCACTCAGTCGGACGAGGTAGAGGAGGATCCTGAGGAGGATGAGAGTGAGGGCGAGCCAGTCGAGCACTCCACTGGGAGCCAGTGGGGAGTTGGGGATCCACCAGGAAATGCATAGTATAGATGGTTAGGATATGGGACATGTGGAGCAGCTGCTGGAGACTCTGGAGACTTATGCTATGGAGGAGGATCATTGGACCACTGCTGGGATTTTTATATTTTGCTCTACACATATATTGTACATATTTTTGAGAGATCTCAGTGAGGTGGTCTTATCTTTTGATTACATATTATGGACTTGTATTTTGTAAACTTCTGCTATCTCGACTTTGACCTTGATGTATGTGGTACTTTCATATTATGATATGGTTAGTTATATATATATATATATATATATATTTATATAAATGACGTGTAATGTGGGTTATCAAATCAAGGTCACTATTTTATTCCAATTCCGCTTACTCTGATAATCATGTGGTTTAATTCTAACGAGAAAAATAACAAAGGCGAGTTGGGATGTTTTTGGAAAATGAAAACCCAACTTATGCTATTACAATTTTATTTTCATCATATACATATATTGATGATAAAGGGAGTATTTTCATTACTTCTTTATTGAACGCAAGTCCATATAAAGTATATAATTATCACAATGAATTACTATATGAAGAGAGGGTGTGACACTTGTGACTAATTCACTAAGGACCGATTTACCATGGTCAATAATTTCTAATCACACATAAATATTAAACCTTGAAATTATTGAATCAACATCATGAAAATTTCTTTTTACATAGCTAAATCAACTCATTCACTTTTATTTCTAAAACCAAAAAGATTCAAGGAAACACACATCACATAGCATCATGTACCTAGGAATATAGCCACTATCAAAGGTCATTTCGTGAAGAAAATCTTTCCAACTAATTAAGCATGCATTGGACGAATTCTACATAGGTATAATATTGCAAGGATTTAATGCACAAATAAAGATATAAAAACATGAAATCATTTTCTTTATCTTGGGCTAAAAAAACCGAGAGCATCCAAAAGGAAGATTAACAATTTTCAATTCATTTTCTTAACAAAAATCAAAGCAACAATTTGAGTCATAAACTACTTCAAAGTCTTATTTTATTTTCCTTGTAAAACTTGATTATTTCATACATACACTTTTAAAGCTCTTATATTAAAAATAGTTTGATCATGCATGCATTCTAAATGATAAGCAAACATAGCCCTCTACCTTTTCCTATGTTGGCCGAATTTCATCATTAACAAGGACAAAGTCTTTATTCATTTTTCAACATGCAAGAGTCACAAAATCAAATCAAGACATGTAGGCTTTCAAAACTACTTTTCAAAGCAACAAACTACACCATTTACTCACATCAACATGCAAGAACATCATCAAGACAAGATTTTGCTCAAACATTTCTAACATGCACAAAATAAGCTCAAGTTCATTACTTTTTCTTAAACCAAAAATAAAGATCTTATTTTAACTTTATGAAAATAACATGCATGTTCAAGAAATCATTAAATCTAACTTTAAAACACAGATGCATCCACTTTTCTCAAAATAAAAACATGGATCCTATTTCTTTTCAAACATAGCTGAATAGGCTTCATAAAAATATCACATGCACACAATCAAATACTTAATCAAATCATGTTTACACTCAAAAATCATTTTAAAGTTTGCTTCTTTAATTTTTCTTCAAAACCATGTCATACATAAAAAGAAAAACATGATCTTTTCTCTTGAATTTAACATGCAAAACCAAAGATTTCAACTTTTCACTCATCATACAAAGATCATCACATGCACACACTTAGATAAAAAAAAATCACTATTAAACCAATCATGCAAAACTAAAGACTTGAACTTTATCACTAATCATGTTTAAATCATACATTTACTCATCAAATAATCATGAAAATACCTCATTAGCCACGGTTTAGCAAAAAGATTCAACATGCAAGGCCAAAGATCTTTACTTTATTACTAATCAAGCTTAGATCATGCATTTGCTTGTCAAATAATCACACAAACACACATAGATCGCGATTTTCAAGCAAGAAATTTAACATGCAAAGGAATTTATTCTAGACTTCACAAAAATTTCAACTTTCTTTAGATCTTTAAGGTTTTGTTAGAAAAACATCAAGATCCATTAAGAAATCCTTAACCGAATCATCAAGCATAGGGCTACACATATTACAAATCATTTTTAGTCTTTAAAAGTCCATGATCAAGGAAGAACAACATACAAACTCATCTTTCAATCATAAAAATTAAACATGCAAAGAAGAAAAGAAGAGAGATCTATAAACTAAAAAGGAAAACCTAAACTATTACAATCTTCCTCTTGATCTTCAAGTCACCTACCAAAGAAAGGGTTGATCTTCTAGTCCTAACACTCTTGATCTTCAAAGTACACCTTTGATCTAGCTTGAAACCTCCTTCTTCCTCTTCCTAAGCCTCACGGCCTCCTCTCTCTTTCTCTCTCTCTCTCTTTTTCTTTTTCGTTCTCTAAGAGTTGGATGGGCTCTTAGAGTTGTGTTTTGTGTTGGAAGAAAGGAAATGAACTTGGTGGAAGGGAAATGAACTAAGGACCTCCTATATATAGACCAACGAATCTTCCCCCTTTTGTCCTTGGTTGTGTTTCGGTCATGCACAAATGAGAAGGGTAATTTTGTCCTTCAAAAGTTTGCATGCAAGGAATCTAAACAAGGAGACAAGGTGGAGTGAATTAAAGAACTAGGTCTATTTCATTTCTAGTTACTTTTTGCTACTACTTAGAGTTTTCTAAACACTTAGTTTACTTAGGGTCCTAACCTTTCCTATAGGCTTCTTGTCCAAGAAATTAAGATCCTAAGCTTGCCCTTATACACACATACATACGTATAATACACACACATACACATACGTACAAACCGTATCACACACACATACACACATGTCTTACACTTTTATTTTCTAATCACACTTACTTAAAATCATCAATTCACACAATATGCAATTAACTCTAAGAAATCATATTCACACAATCATTTTCGTGCATCACTCATTACATACACCTTAGACCAGCACATATCACATAAAAATTCATGCCATGGCAACAATTTCATTTTCTACAAAACACATCTCTTAAAATTCGTACTTCACCACTCAGGGAAATTTTTTTTTTTTAAATCAATCCAGAAAATTCCAAAAGTTACATATTCAAATTCTACGTTTCAAGACGATCGTTTTCATGTAAAGATCATAAAATTCCGAGTTACGGTTAAAAAGATACGAATTTTCAAAGTTAACAAATCCAGACGAAAATTCATTTCTAATAAAATCACCCTTTTAATAAAACCACAACTCATTTCTTATATAAAAAAAATATTTGCTAATAAAAATCCATGAAAATCAACACTTTATTTCTTACTCACGTAAAATACTTTTCTGAAAATCTTTTATAAAACAGAACCTCAAGGTTTATTTTGACAAAATTCGTTTACGCACGTATGGGAAAAATACGGGGTGTTACAAACTATGTTCCGAATAACAACCTAAAGGTGTTCAAGCTTATTTGGCGTTGGCAAGGTCCCCAGCAGATTAGAATGTTAATGTGGAAAATAGCATCTAATGCTATTATGTGCAATGCTGAACGGAGACGTCGACACCTCGGTGTTGATGATAAATGCCCTCTTTGTGATGTTGAAACAGAATCTATACCTCACATTTTTAGAGACTGTAATCACGCTAGAATTGTCTGGAACTATTGGATTCCTTGGGATAAAGCTTTTGATTTTTATAATGCTAGGACAATTCATGAGTGGTTACTTATTAATTTATCAAATACTGAATGGTTTCCTTTTGACTATTGGCAGGTTCTTTTTGGAACAACAATTGATACTCTATGGAACCGGCGCAATAATTTAATCTTTGAAGGGAAGCAGATCTCTTGGTAGGAAAGTATCAAACATATTTGCTCAAATGTTGATATCATTCGCCCAGCCATGAATAGCTCCAACTCTGTCTCTATTCTGACTGGCAATATGAAGCCTTCCTTTATTAAGTGGGTGTGTCCACCGCGTGGCTGGGCTAAAATTAATATTGATGGTTCAGTGATCCAACATTCAAAGACAACTTTGTAACACCCCACAATTTCCTCGTATTGAATTAAAATACTAAATAGATTTATTTGTGAGGAAAGTGTTTTAGAAAGAGTATTTTCTTAAATAGATTACTTAATTCACGTTTTCAAGGTGTTAAGTAATTTTAAAGAAATGATTTTTCATGAAATAGTGTCATGATTTTTAAAGCTGATTTTTGGAAATGATCATGTGCCGAAATTCTTTTAAAAGCAATAGTGAATTTTCCATAAGAAATTGTTTGATGAAATGGTGATAGGTTTTCTGAAAATATATGCTTGATATTTTTGGTGTCATTATAATTTTGATGCATGAATAATTTATTCCCTATGTGTGTGTGCACGTGTATATATGTATGACCTTATATGTATGTATGCTTAGGATTATGAGGGTTTTAATTAGTGGGAAGTATATGGATGTATGTATGTGTAACGTGCAAATGCATGAATATAAGTTTGCTTGGTATGTGTGTGCATGAGTATGAATGTGTGAATATATGTGTATATATATATATGTGTGTATGCCGTATGTGTGTGTATGAGTGAAGAGAAAGCCTAGAAATTTCCTAAGTATAGACCAAGTAACCAAAGGAACTAAGTCCCTAACTAAATCCTAACCAAGTCCTAACTAGATGAATGAAAACCCTAATGATAAACCAACAAGTCAAAAGCCTAAGTAACCCCTAAGTGCCTAATGTTCCCTATATTGTCCCCTTGGCTTTGTTAAACTCCACCCATGCAAAATTTGGGAGAGCCAAGTTTACCCCTCCCTCTAGAAGCTTGTGGCCGAATTGAGTCAAGGGTAAAAGGGTGAAAGTCTAATGCTTTGGTCCTTGTCTATATATGGCCGAATGAGTGAGAAGAATTGGCCATTCCATTCTTTAATCCATCTTTCTCTTCTTCATTTCCTTCACCTTCCCAAACACACTTAGTTGAGAGCAAAACCAAAGCTCTCAACACACACACACACCCACATCGAGAGAGAGAGAGAGAGAGAGAGAGAGAGAGAGAGAGAGATTGGCCGTGAGGAGGAAGAAGAGAGAAGAGGAGAAACCAAGCCTAAAACCCTAGAGTCTTCCTTGAAGAACCAAGATCTTAGAAGCTAGGAGATCAACCTAGTTTTTGGTGGGTATTTCGAATAAACAAGGAGAATTTGTAATAATCATGATTTTCTTTTGATTTGTAATTTTCTTTTCTTTTCTTCCCTTGCATGTCTTATTTTATATTGGATCATGAATTTCTAAAGCTTGAAGAAGCTTGTAAACGTCTAACTACCGGTTCTCATAACTCGTTTAAGGTTTTCATGAAAGATCTTAAGGTTTTTCAACACAAATCTTAAAGATCTAAAAAGTTTTGAGATTCTTGTAAAATTTAAAAATGTATCTCTTTGCATGTAAACTCCTCAAAGCTTAAAAGAACTTATAAATGTCTAATCAACGGATTTCCTAACTCGTTTAAAGCTTTTCATAAGAGATCCTAAAGCTTTTCAAACTAAATCTTCTAAATCTAAAGGTTTGATGAGATTTTGTGAAGAATGAAGTGGATTTCTTTGAATGTTTAATTTCTTGCTTAAAAACCGTGAACTATGATGTGTTTACGAGTTTGTTTGATGAATAAATTTGTGATCTAAACTTGGTTGGTGATCACGTTGAGATCTTTAGTATGCATGTTGATTTAATGATGATTGTGATGCTTTGAATTCATGCATGTGTTAAAAGAACCTTGATCTTGAATTTTTAAGAACAAATGAATTGATAGAACGCTAGATCATAAATTAGGAAATTCGGCCATGACCCAAGGATTAAGTCTTGATGCTTTTTATTTGATCTAAATGGTTGCATGTAAGTCTCATGTTTAGAAAAGTTAAATTTAAGATGAGGAAATGTTTGATTTTGACTTGGTTTTGATAAAGCTTTGATTTTTGGGTTTTGACCTTTAAAAGCTTTAAACCTTTGTCTTGATCTTGAAAATGCTTTGATTTTGTTTTGATTCATGAAAAGTTGTACTTTTGAAACCATATATGTGTTTTCAAACCAAAGACTTGATTTTCTTCAAAGATCATCACGGTTTTAACTTCTCCCTTACTCAAACTAATTTTTATCTTTGATTTGTACCATTATATTTGATTTCATGATTTGATCTACAAAATCTAGGTGCATGCATGTGGTTTTTGAATGAAAAGATTTTCTTTTCCTCATGGACCACACGGTTTTACAAAGAAAATAAAGGAAACAAGTTTTTGGAAAATGATCTTCACCCAAATATATGTTGTAACAGCCCGATTTTCGAAAACCAAAACAATTACTTTCATTTAAGAATGTTGCTAAAAATGAGGCCATTTTTTTAACATTGCTAAGTCTCTTCAGCACACTCTTTCGAAAACCGAGTCGTTACTTGGAACCATACTCATCTTCTCCACTTTCCGAAAACCTTTTATTTAGAATTTAGTTTGGTTCCACTTAAGCAACTTCATTTATTTCCTCGGGAAAAATTAAACACATTTTATAGAAAGAAGGGTTCATTCATTTCTTCAAGGTCGGGCATGCTCCAAAACAGTTAGAGTACAGTAATAGCTCATGACTCAGGTAATCCCGAATACACTTACAAACATTAACTTATTCTAACTCTACTATTGGTTCTTTTCTCCTATCGAAGACTATTGAAATCAGCTTCTTTCTCTTCTTTGCGGGTGTGACGACCCAACTTTCTATTCTAAATTTAATACTTATATTCAAAAATACAACCATATTTTTTTATTTATTTTTCCTTTATTCAAAGTTAGGTCACCATCCATTTCAACCTTTGCGGAAATAATTAAACATCATGAAAGAAAAACACTCATGTTATATTTCATCACAAGAGAAAAATACATTTCCATTACATCCAAAAACTGTCAACATTGAGCTTTACTTAAGTACTCTAGGTCATTACATTATATTACATATCTTACAACAAAATTTATAATAACCTAGAGCAACTGGTTCGAAACTCAAAACATAACATAAATAAGAGAAACCTGATGAGTCGCATTATCCATATTCCTACATCCCAACTCAACTCAATCATCAGTTCCCCACTGACTGCCGGTTGAGTTGTCCATGAAATCATCATCAGCCACCGGATCGGCATCCTCCACCGGATCTTCATCCTCTATCGGATCCTCCTCCTCCTCCTCCTCATGTGCCGGTTCAGATGGCACATACACCGGAGTCCGAGATCGGGCACTAGTGGAAGGACGAGAGGGAGCAAGTACCTCCAAAATTATTATTTCCTCAGAGGATGATGGACTTGGTGGAAGGGTGCGTCTCGGAAAACGTCTTGGCGGTGGTGGTGGTGTGCCATGCCGAAACACAAAATTTGATGGAATGTGCATAATGTACATCATTGGGATTCTCGTCCGACGCGGGCGCATTCGGGACCATGGGTTTGGGTGACGGAAAGTGACTTCCACGTCCCCTTCATAGATAGCCCCACTACAACATTTTTGGCTTTAGGCAACACTTAAATTTCAACGGTTAAAAAACCATTGTCTATACATGGAATAAGCAATGGTTTTTTGTGTGTAGCCAACTGATAAAAATTAGCAACGGTTTTTATTCATATCTGTTGCGAACTACTTCATATCAACATATCCTTCCATATAAGCAACGGTTTTTTAATTGTTGATGGAAAGGACCACGTTTTGAAACCGTTGCTTGTTTTAAAATAAAACCGTTGCCTAAAATTTGATTGAAAAAACCGTTGCTTTTTTTTTAAAATAAAACCGTTGCCTATAATATAATATGAAAAACCGTTGTTTTTTTTCCAGAAAAAACCGTTTCTTTTTTTTGGAAAAGAAAACCGTTGCTGAAAATTGAGTTAAAAGTTAAAACTCCCGACCCTAATTTCATTTCTTCCTAGTTCCTTGTTCCTGTATGCCCCTCTTCTTCATTCTCTACTCCCTCTGTTCAGAACCCTCCTCATGTCTTCTCTTCTACTCTGCCAACGTGACTCCCTTCTCCCAGCAAACCAGCATCTACCCCCTCTTCCTCTACCTCACAGCCCCCACGAAACCCGCCACCGCCCAAGACCACCAACCTCCAACACCGTCGCCCTTCTCCCTGTTATCCCTTCGAAACCTTTCCACATCCTACTGAGAGATGCCAAGAGAGACCCCTACTGTTGCAAGGCGGTTGGCGACAAGCTTCGATGGTGACAGCAATGGAGGCCAGGGAGAAGAGACGAACGACGCCGAAGAAAAGAGAAACGCGAGAAAAGAAGAAGAGAAGAAACGGCATCGACGGTGCCAAAGAGAGAAGAACGGCGCCGACGGTGCCAAAGAGGGAAGATCACCGCTGGTGATAGGCTAGGTTTAGCAGCCACAAAAAAAATCGAAGTTCTTCTGCTCTCTCTCTCAAGTTCTCCGTCTCTCTCTCTCACGGTCGCCACACGTCTAAGCCACGATCGCCGCATGTCAAAGCCACGGTGGTCGAACCAGTCTCTCACTCACACAACCTCTTCATTCTAATATAATAGTGAGTTGAAGTCTTGAAAATTTTTTCGGAGGTCTTAGTATTTTTGATAGAGTGATTTGAGTTTATTTTTGTATTTTTCATTTAATTGGAAAGCTTTTCTATGTTAACTAGTGGCTATATCTAATGTGTGCATTGTGTAGATACGGACTCTACTAGTTCTTCTGATAATGAATCTGAAGATGTTAAAGTAAATTCCGCAAATGTAGCAAGGATTTGTTTTGATTGGTAAGTTGAGGATTTATTTGACTATATCTTTTATTTCAATTTTAGAGCTAGTTTTGTAATTGTTGATGCCTTTGAATCCTATTGAATTCTTCAGGTACCAGAAAATATGGGTTCTGGAGTTAAGTTGGATGAAAAGACCAAGGCTGCTAATACTCTTGAGAGAAATCGTGAGTTTATTTGTTTATCATTGTGAGCTATTTAATGTTGATCTCGTCTAGTATAATCTGTAGTTTGAATTTTGAAAGAGCGCAAGTTATATAGTTAAAACTTGGGCTTTCCATCCTTTTGTTGGTTTCCTGTTTTTGTTGTATGATTTGCTTCTTCTGCATGACTTCTATGCATTCTATGAAGAATCCTGTTGGACATCCTTTATTGGATGGCGTACTTAGTTTGCTTTCTAGAATCTTGTTGTGAGATAATTAATTTTTAGCATAAATATCTGACTACAGAAATATCCATTGTTGAACTGAAATAATTTATGTAATAATTGTTCACATTGTAAAGAATAGCAGATTGTAGGAACCTGCTCTGTTTTAGAAGTTGGCTGCTAAGCTGGGTCTCGTAATGCAAATTGTTTGTTCACATGAGTGACCTTTAATTTGTATGGTTTACTATAGGATTCCTTCATTACTTGTTATACCTCTAGATTATTGTTTCTGTGGCTGCTCTGTACATTCAATTTGGATCTTGTTTGCACCTTAGTTATCACCAGGTCTATCTCATAGTTTCATTCTTGAAATTCAGGTATCTGCCTTAGGTCTACGTTAGCTAAGGCAGATTTCACATGAAGTTTCTCAGTCTAATGTCACCACTGGGTGGGGTAGACGACCAGCTGCTCTAAGAGCACTTAGCCAGAGATTGAGCCGGTTATATGTTCTGCCATTGGGGTGTGATTTTGGTTAAATTTATATGCAAATAAATTTGGAATCTCACATCTCTTTCATGGCAGGGGTTTCAATGAGGCGGTCAATGGGTTTACTGATGAAGGATGGTCAACAATTGGCAATGATGGTGCAGATGATGTTACAATTCTCGTGAATTCATCCCCTGACAAGTTAATGGGTTTGAATCTGTCTTTTGCCAATGGATTTCCATCTGCCAGTAATGCAGTGTTGTGTGCCAAAGCATCAATGCTATTACAGGTTAGGATTCTTGAAAGTTTCTACTAATATCCTTAAAATTATAAAATAGAAATTTGAGCAATCAAAGCACAAGGCATTTCTAAAGTGAGCATGTCTATGGAGCAAGGGTGTATCCAGTATCCACCCTTAAATCATTTAGTAGGTTAAGATCATGATGTCCTTTGGATTAAATCAAGGGTGAATACTGAAATACTTTGTTACATACCAATGTTACTAAAAACTTACTTCAAAGGAGCTTATTTTGTTGCTGAAAACAATTTTGGGCAGTGACACAGGTCACACTCTTATTATTGGTGCATAATGTTTACTGCTTGGCCTTGTCTTTACATGAGCAGTTGAGCACATGTTCCATTTTAATGATCATCAATTTAGTGAATTCCCCGCTTATAAGCACTTGGTTTTTTGCTGGCCATGTATGTAAGCACTTGTTTGATCAGTTTTCAACCTTTCTCATCATCAAGTAATTACCATACCCTATTTTTTGTATTAAAATTATCTGTTCTTTGTAGCCTGTGTGTTTTGCTGTTCTCACAAACCAAAGCATGACCCATAAAATTTCTAATCTAAACCAAAAATGAATTCAGTTGCACATATCCAAGGATTTACGTTGAGTTTTGAAGTTACCCTTATATTTCTCTTCTGCCATGTTCCATTTCTTTTGTCTAGAATGTGCCCCCAGCCATTCTCCTATGGTTCCTGCGGGAGCATAGATCAGAATGGGCTGACAACAACATGGATGCTTACTCAGCTGCTTCCATCAAAGTCGGCCCTTGTAGCTTTTCAGGATCTCGTGTTGGAAATTATGGGGGTCAAGTTATACTCCCTTTAGCACATACTATTGAGCATGAAGAGGTGATAATTTGGTGCTGATTATGTGCTATTCTACTATTAAGAATTTTATAATTCTGCATGTACTAACTCTTCTCTTATTCATATTAGTTTTTGGAAGTCATTAAATTGGAAGGAATTGCACATTCTCCTGAAGACGCAATAATACCCAGAGAAGCATTTCTTTTGCAAGTAAGTTTTTTCCCCTTCTGTTGGTTGACTTTGCTGCAGCATTTTGTAGGTGATACTTGCTTAGTTTTTGTGTTCTGTTTGTCATGGTACGAAGCAAGTATATTTGATGTACTACTCATAACTTATTGCATAATTTGGTAAGAGGACTTAGGTTTCATATTTCTTAGTCCTACAGGTTGCAATGTCCATACTTTGAACTAATTAAAAATTTTAGTCATCATATCCAACCAAATATATTCTTGAAAACTCTCAAATGGATAGCTTGATAGTTTAGTTCAGTATGGTTCTATCTTTTGAACTCCATAATGAGGAAGCTTTCTGTTCTTACCATTGCTATGGTTTCTATGATATTCATGTTTGTGGCATACTTTTTTATAGTTCATTTGATCTGTTTTGGTAGCTTTGCAGTGGAATTGATGAGAATGCTGTTGGCACCAGTGCCGAACTTATATTTGCTCCAATTGATGGATCCTTTGCTGATGATGCCCCCTTTCTACCTTCTGGATTTCGCATCATTCCTCTTGAATCTGGAAAGGTTGGATTTATTCATTGTTTAACACGCTTATTTGATTATATTTACTTTTTGACAAAGATCTTTTAATTATTTGAAATGAATATTTTTGCAGGAAGCTTCCATCCCTAACCGTACCCTTGACCTTGCATCGGCCCTTAACATTGGTCACACCAAGAACAAAGCTTCAAATGATTATGTTTGTAATTGTTTTTATATCCATCTTGTATACCGAACAATTTGAAATTATGTTTGTAATTGTTTGGGGGTAGTATATCTTATACTTCCCTGTTACATAAATAAAATTCGTCTTATCCGAAAAAGAATTCGACAATGTACTTATGGCTTTATATATATATATATATATATATGTATTCATGCACAATTATGTTTATTTAATTGTTTCCTATAGTGTTTGTCTACAAGTAAACAAGTGTTGATTATAAAAGCAAAAGGAAAATAATTGTTGCCTATATAAAAAGGCCAACAATTAAATAATTATGGTTAAAGTGTATTGCAACGGTTATATTCGTGTTGCATAAACACTCGAGTAGCAAAACCGTTGCTTAATACAGACATAGAAACCGTTGCCTGAAACATAATGCAACGGTTTTATCAGTGTTGCATATGCTATAAATGAAAAAACCGTTGTTGTTTAAAAGGAAAAGGCAACGGTTTTCTTACCAAAATCGTTGCATATTCTGAACAAATAAACCGTTGTTGTTTATAGTAAAACCGTTGCATTTTATGTACCAAGAAACCGTTGCTATTTATAAGTGAAAGGGCAACGGTTTTCTGAAAACTGTTGCCAAATGCAAAAAACCGTTGCCTTTGACAATAGGCAACACTCACCTAGAGAACAGTTTGAAAATCGTTGCCTATACTTTCAGCAACGGTTTTTGTGCTTTAAACAACAGTTTTGTGTCGTTGCAGAAAATTAAAAATGGTGTAGTGCCCGATGATCCTCGAAGTTCCACTCCCCATTAGGGAGCGGCCTCATCTCCACGCAGAACATGTTTCTCGCCATCACCTACACAAGGGACTGGGAGTGAGTCATAGCTAAAAGCAATAACAAATGAGTATAACAGTGGCTAGAAATAACAAACACAACTTTTCAAATAGCAATAATAAATGCATATGTATATGCTCAAACTGTCTTTTAACACTTCTTGGATTTCATTAGCGACATGATGCATGCCTACTCCTCATTCATGCTTCACAGTTCGGCATCCTTTCGGGAATCCGTTTCAAACCTATGTTTTCATCGAACTGGAGCGTATCCATAACCCATGCATCACGATTGATTGGGAACTAGCCTTCATAACATTTTCATGCTACGGGATTCAAATCATCATAGCATAGTCAATGCTATGGCATCACAGCTCATTCAATGCTGCGGAATACGTCTACCTATGCCAGATTCCACAATCGAACTCGGAGCAACTCCATGCATGTCAATGCCATACAACTGTTCATTTTCTTTCTTTCTTTTAAGTCACATCCTTGAACATCATGTCTCCAATATAGAGACCCAAAGTTCATAATCCTTCTTGCATTAACTGGTGCTAGTGCTTACTGAAAATTCCATCAGCGGCCCAGCCACTTTGTGATGGTTTTATGCAATAGGAGTTAATTATTTTATTATTTAATTATTGCAACGACCCCATTTAGGACTCCCAAAATATCAACCAAGTGTGTAAAGACTTCCACTGGGACATGGGAAAATAATCAACCAAATGGGTGTACGCACTTCCATTGGGACATCCTGTCTGAATATGTCAACCACTGAATAAAATTCCAGTAGGACTCATCCAGGATAAAAATCAACCAATGGGAATCAAGTAAACTTATACATTTATCCATTGGGACTCCTGTCCGAATACGTCAACCACTGAATAGAATTCCAGTAGGACTCTTCCAGGATAATAATCGACCAATGGAAAAACGTATAAGAATTAGGTATTCAATATTCTTAAAAAAAATAAGTGTTTTCTTCAGTTTTAATCAAAATACTCGAGTATTTTATAAAATACTCGAGTTGTTCTTCATTTTTTTTTCCAGAATACTTGAAGTCTTTGAAGAAAAACTCGAGTTGTTCCTCATTTTCCCAGAATACTCGAGTATTTCTAAAAAGACTCGAGTGTTTTTACTGCAACAGCACCAGTTTCTGCATTTTAAGCACCAATTCGAATTCCATGCATTGTTTTTCCATTCTTATGCAAAACAGAGGCATAAACACATATAAGGAACATGTTAGTACGCATAAACAAGTACATAATAACATAAATCATCATCAAATCACAGAATCTATGCAAACTTGAAAAATAACCATTTCAAGATATGAAATTCATTTCCACTTGGTTTTATCTTCGAAAATCAATCCAGTGAGCATCATTAGGTTCATTTAAACTTGTTTGACTCATAAAACCTTGGGTTTATGGCCTCCATGTCATATTCCCAATTCCAACTTCATCCCTTGATGAACCATGTGAGGTTCCTACATTTCTAGCTTGAGATTACTCATTCTAGCAATTACATAACTCCTCCCTTACCTCAGAGAAGCTAAACAACAGATTAAACAACAAGGAAATTGGTTGGATCAAAAATCCAAATTCTGGACTTGTGAAAAAGGGGTTGAACAGGCTGACTTTGGTCACAGATTTCACCACGGATTTGGCATGAAAAAGAACGAAACAAGTTAGTTTAACAAACTAGGATATATTAACTTCAATCAGAAACAAATTTGACACAAAAAGGATTCCTGAGATTACCAAACGAATTCAATGAAGATGAATACTTGATGCTAAAAACTACTCTGTTTTCACAGCTTTGAACTTCAAACTTTGATGAGGTAGAACTCGAACTACAGGGGCTTATTTGAAGTGATTCTTGATTCTAATTCAAAGATGGAACTAGAACCTTCAGTTATGTTTTGGTTTCATAGGGTTTGATTGAGAAACGAAGGAGAAATTAGAGATCAAAGTATGCTCTGAAAAACTGAGAGTCTGAAACTTAGAATTCGGGTTTTGGAGGATTAGAGGTGTTGAATGCTTCAACCAAGCACCAATTTATAGTCTAGGAATGCTTCAAATCGAAGCAAAGTCCAGCTCTATGCTTGTCATTTCAAGAAACCGCGTTTTGGTGCGAAAATTAAATGAAAACCGACTTATACACTTTCAGGTCTGTACAAAATACTCGAGTTTTATCCCATATACTCGAATTTTTATTTAAAAATTCAAATTTTTAAACAGCTACTTAAAATACTCGAGTTTTTCCTAAAATACTCGAGTGTTTTTGCTAAAATAGGAAAAATTGACTATTTTAATGATACTAATATTTATAAAAATACTTTTATTTAATGTATTTAAAATATAGGATCTTACAGCGGGTGCCTTGGTGCTGAATGATGATGCGACTACATCCTTTGGTCTTCCATCAGAATTTGGCCTCAACTCTACTCCGAACAGCTTCACAGTATTCAAAATCTTCTTATACTGGGGTGGGGGTTCAGAATCATGTCCTAAAAGGACACACTTCCCAAACACGAACTCATCGTTTCTTCGCCTAACTTGTGCTCCGGGTCCGCGATCACCAACCGAGAATATCCGGTCCATACCCATCCGTGACGTATAGCTCTCCATCCCTTCCCTTCACGGAGCCATGTAGAAACTTCCAAGCGCCGGTCCATCTACCCGTTGGAATACCCGCGACACCGATGCGCCAACGAACAGGAGAGAGTAAGCATTCCGGACGCGTAGCGTCGACGGTGTGGAATTACGGTAGGCGAGATAATAAGACACATACATACACACAAACAACATACAATACTCATACACAACAACAAGCACTCATTCCATTTATTCATATTATTGTTTCCTTTTTTTTTCACTTTTGTTTCTTCCCCCACTCGTGGGGCTTACCTTCTTTTCCACATATCCATTCACAGTCTCTCCCTCAATGTCCCCGTTTTTCAACTCTTACTCATATATAGCTCTTTTCTTATAATGTTTTATTGGATTATAACCATCGATGATCAGGGGAGTTAAAGGATCATCGAGGTGCACGTCTCTTTTCGTAGTTAGCACTCGCATTCCAAGCCTACATCTCCTCGGCCAACCAACCACCTAGTCGGAAGCAAACAGGAGTACATGACCTTTACCGTGCAGGCAGGACAGCTGTCAATCACAAGTGGTCCCAGACCAGGAGGCTCAGCCTCAATATCAATAACACAGCACGCTCTCAGCGGCAAACACAATGCCCCACTCCAGTCCCTCTCACTATTCTAGATTTGCATCGAGGGGGCGACAGTATTGTTGTAGTGCGTGCACAGAACTCACCACGGTATTGGACCCAGTCCCCACCACATTAGTGCACCACTTATGGGATTCCTTTTGTCTACAACAATACTCTAGACTTCTTGACGTTTCACCGTCATCGTCCTCCCCTCCTGCAATCCCCACCTGAGTATCCGCAGATACCCATAGTATCTTCCTCTCCACTACTTCGGATTAACACTCATGACTCGCCGCGTTCGCTGTTAATGTCTTTTAAAATCTTTTAATTATTTGCTTAACCTAACGGTCAGCTCACCCTTAGTGCATCCCTTCGGTGAGCCCGACCACTAACTTTGCACAACCTTTTCTCATGGCACAGAGCTGGGATTACAACAAACTCCTATTCCCTTTCATCAACCCCTTTTTTTTTCAATCTCAATTTCATCCCTTCTCTAAAGACTCTTTTTCTCAGACTTTTCAAAAATACTCTCTCCAGACCTTTACCAAAACTTTACTTTCACCACAGTCACAAAACATGGTTTCAAAATCACTTCCCAAGAATATTATTCCCAAAACTGTATCAGAAAATAGTGTTTCACCAAACTTCCTCCAAAACTTTGTTCTATCATAAAATTTTCCCAAAAGACCATTTCTTGAAAATGCCTTTGAAAACGTTGTTTCACAACTTCTCCAAAGTCTCCTTTCGAAAACCATTTCAAAATTTTGTTTCATAAAACCTTTTTCAAAAATTGTTTTTACCATTCAAAAATTCCCTTCCACCAATCTTTTCAAAAATTCCTTCTTCCAAAACTCTTTTCAAAATACATTTTGTGCTGAGCACTGGTGGAGGAGCAAGCCCAGCTCAACACCAGTCCCCAGACTAAAACCAAGAACAGAGGAGCTCGGCTCAACTCAGTCCATTTCTCATCTCACAATCACATCACACTTCCCAGCTCTGGCTCGTTCTTATTCTCACTTTCAATTCCCTTTCCAGATATCTCTCTTTCCCACTCAACCTCTAATCTTTCATTATTATTCCTTTCTTGTTATTCCATCATTTTCAATTCATTTCCATTTCTTATTAAGGACACAACCACGTCCCACAGTAATTCAGCATACAATAAGCATTATAAATAACTTGAATAATTAAATAGACAACATGTTATCACACAACACATCACACAATAATATTGTGGTCTTTGTCACATTCGTATAAGTGGCCACACAATCAAACAATTTCCACTTATACTACTGACTCCAACCACTTAGTCCCGATCTTTGAGATGATACGGGAGGTCCTAGTAAATCACCTAACTACCACGGTGTCTTAGGAAAGCCTCTCTCTCACCTGAGGTCCAGCTATTGATTGTGTGCTCTTCTTCGAATCCATGAGCTGCCAGCTGCCGACTGCCCCACCCTCTTTTCTTTATCATTCCTCATATTAAATAAAACATTTTACGTTATTACTTATTCAAGGAAATCTTTTCTCGGTTTAGTACTAGTCTTTTTCTTTGTTGGGAAAACTTTTGCAAATATAACCAAAAATCAACTATCACTTGGAAACTTAGCTTTAGATCACACGAAACATGTTTAAACATAAAAGTACGTCCAATTAATTCTAGGACAGCAAACATAGTCTTATAAAATTTCTTTAGTAAAACCCCGAAAATATTGTAAAAACATTCTTTTCCTTGAATAACTTCTTGGCTTAAAATTAATACTTTGAAAATCCATGTTTTCACCTTAAAATAATTTTGGGACAGTGTAACACCTAAGTTTATTTACCCTTATATACCCTTAATTAAAAATAGCAACTTGAAAATTCCTTTTTCGACTCAAGAATTGATTAGGAAAAACTCTTAATTACTTTTCTTTTATATGAAAATCTCCCGTCAAACGGACGGAGTTTCGTTTGTTTATTGGACTTTTCCAAAAATTCCTGTTTTCCTGCAACCTGATAAACAATAATATTTTCACATAACAAAGCCTGCAGGGCTATTCACATATATATACCAGCTAGTGCATCTTCGTGCACGCATCAAAAATAGGTTTAAGACTTCATAGTATCAGCATCAGAGTTAGCGGAATATAAACAAGTTTTAGGAAATAAGTTTTCCCCCAAAATAGACCCCTTTCCCAAAAGGAGTCGTCCTGGGCCCCCAAAAAGCTATTTACATTTATATACAACAAAAATGATTCACATCATCGGGCCCAGGACATTCCCATGTCCTACATCACTAAAGGTAACCTACTCTCCCTGAGAGGGAGAGTACCCCTGCTCGGCCTGCTCAGGTGCAAACTCTTCCTCAGTACCTGTGGTGATAGTAAGGAGTGAGTATTGCACAAAAATGGGGAGGCAGTTTCCAAATAAGACATAATGCAATACCAAGCCAACCACAATTAACAATTTAATCGTACATAATAAAAACCAACACAACACAATATGTTCATTAGTTTCATAATTCAATTGCCTCCACTTTGTTCTTAATTCAACATTTTAATCAAGTCTTTTATTCTATTCTCTTCCATATTATTCACATTATTTTTTTTCATTTTGTCCCTGGCTGAGCCTGGGTGTAATTCATTCTGTCCCTGGTCACGACCTACTGCATTCGCATCTTTACGCGATCACGACTTACAGCGCCCGGGTATATTTCATTCTGTCCCTGGTCACGACCTACTGCGTTCGCATCTTTACGCGATCACGACTTACAGCGCCCGGGTATATTTCATTCTGTCCCCGGTCACGACCTACTGCGTTCGCATCTTTACGCGATCACGACTTACAGCGCCCGGGTATATTTCATTCTATCCCTGGTCACGACCTACTGCGTTCGCATCTTTACGCGATCACGACTTACAGCGCCCGGGTATATTTCATTCTGTATTTTCCCCCTGGCTGCGCCTGGGTATAATTCATTTCCTTCTTTTGTCATTAACAAACCTTTAGCAATTTCCAATATTCAAAATTAATCACCACGTTTCACATTTATACCTTCCAATCACCACAATTTCATATCTTAACTTAATTAGCACGAATCAACGATTCATTTTCATCATCACCATTTTATTATGATTTAATTAACACAATTCAGCATTTATCTAATATCATCATCATTATCAAATATCAACATAAAACACACATTCAACCAAGTAGTTTTCCCTAAGTCATAAATTCTACTTTTGACCATTATTCTATATCATATCAACCTAAACTAACACAAAAATCTCAGTACCCACTATATGCATATCGTAAACTAAACCCCAGAGTAAGGCAATACTCACTATAACCCACTCCTTACCTTAAATTTGTAAAGAGAAAGTAGAACCTTAGTGAGCCCTAGCTCAAAATCTTGGGAACTTGAACTTTCTAAGTCTAGCTTGCCACCTCAACAAGGAAATGATGAAAGGATGATATACCACCCTATTTGTGAGAGCACAAGAAGAACTATCCTTATCCTTGCCTTGGTTGGAGTTGGAAGGCATGAAACTCAATTCCTATATCATGAAGAGTGCAAGAATCCTAGGGTTTTAGAATAAAATCCATGAACTAAGAGGATTTGAAATGGAAAGGGAATAACATCATTAAATAGAGCTAGCTTACCTCAAATAAATGATGAAAATGAAAAACCAAAGAGTGAGAAGGTGGGTGTGATTCGTGTGCCAAGAGAGAGGAAGGAATGAAGCTCTAATCAACTTCCATGATGCAACTTGATGAGCTTTGGTTGATTTTGGGTTGAGGTGCCCAAGAATCAAATGTGTTTTGGTGGTTTGATGATTGGAAATGTGATGAAGGTGGAGAGAAATGGATGAAGGTGGTGAGTTGTCTTGGAGTTGAAAGGTGATGAAATGGTGTATTTTTAGTGCCTCTTGATCAGCCTAGGTCCTGCTGAAAATCGTGTGGCCATGAGGCCATGCTTTGCCTCCAAGTTTCAATTTGGACGCACCAGATCTGATCTGGTGCGCGACGCTCGCTTGGGCGAGTCCATTACTCGCTTGGGCGAGTCTTGGCATCAGCTGGTGCTGTTGGTGCGCGACGTGGGAGGCTGGTACGTGCTGGTGGGAGTTTTGGTGCGCCAAGGAGCAAACTGGTGCGGCTGGGTTGGTGTTGTTCCCGCCTGGGCGAATGGTGGGCTGGCCTGGGCGGGAATCTCACTGAATGGTGGGCCGAATGAATAGTGACTCGCCTGGGCGAGTGACTCATGCGCCTGGGCGAGTTTCAGGGTTTCCAACCTTCGATTCGCCGTAACTTTTTCGTCGACCGTCGGATCGAGTCCAAATTTTTAGACATGCTTCTTTACCCCACAAACTTCACATCCAACGGTGGAATTTATTTTCTTAGCTTCCTATAATGAATTTCTAATTTTCTCTTTTCAGTTGATTTCTAACACCTAAAACGCCGATTTTACTCCCGATCTCGCTTATTTGACCCTGCCCAAGGCCATATATACCTCCTATACAACTGCTAGGACCTATAATCACCACCTACATATCTGGCAAAAATTCATTAAATCACTTTTCCAATTTTTCTAAGGTTTTTAGTATTTATTTCACTTAAAAATCAAGATTTAGGATGTTACAATTCTCTCCGACTTACCTGAATTTCGTCCTCGAAATTCGTCGAACAACTGTGGATGAGACTGCCTGATCTTGTCCTCCAGTTCCCATGTAGCCTCTTCAACATCGTTCCTGATCCATATAACCTTAACCAAAGAGATTTCCTTGCCTCTGAGCCGCTTCACCTGCCTGTCTTCAATTCTAATTGGCAGAACTTCAAAAGTTAAGTTCTCTTTCAAAGGCAAATCATCTAAGGTAACCACATGCAAAGGATCATGGACGTATTTCCTTAGTTGTGAAACATGAAACACGTCATGAAGCCTTGACAAGTGAGGGGGTAATGCAATCCTGTACGCCACTGGACCAACTTTCTCCAGAATCTCATAAGGCCCAACAAACCGAGAAGTCAACTTCCTGGATTTGATTGCCCCACCAATTCCTGTGATCGGAGACATTCTTAGGAACACATGATTCCCAACATCGAACTCCAAAGGTCTCCTTCGCCTATCTGCATAACTCTTTTGGCGATCCTGTGAAGTTTTCATTTTGTTCTTGATCATTGTGACCTTCTCCGTTGTTTCTTTCACAATGTCAGGACCTGTCAACAGATTTTCACCTATTTGGAACCAACACAAAGGTGTTCTACATTTTCTTCCGTAGAGAGCCTCAAATGGTGCCATACCGATGCTGGAGTGAAAACTGTTGTTGTAAGTAAACTCCATCAAAGGTAGTAGCTGCTCCCAACTACCGGCTTGCTCTAGAACACATGCTCTCAACAAATCCTCAAGTGTCTGGATAGTACGCTCAGATTGTCCGTCTGTCTGCGAATGGTAAGCCGTACTAAATTTCAACTTAGTACCCAATGCCTCCTGAAGACTCTGCCAAAATCTAGACAGAAATCTCGGATCGCGATCGGATACAATACTAGTAGGAACACCATGCAACTTCACTATGTCCCTGATGTACAACTGAGTCAACTTCTCAAGAGTATACTTCTTATGGGTTGGAATGAAATGAGCACACTCTGTAAGACGGTCTACAACCACCCAAACTGAATCACATCCTCCAACAGTCCTCGGTAAACCCGTCACAAAGTCCATAGCTATACTGTCCCATTTCCATTCCGGAATCTCAAGTGATCGCAAAGGACCACCAGGCTTTTGATGCTCAATCTTAACCTTCTGACAAGTTAAGCAATGAGACACGTGATCGGCCACATCAGTTTTTAACTTCGGCCACCAATAAATCCTTTTTAGATCTTGGTACATCTTTGTTGCACCCGGATGAAATTCATCTTGGTTCGATGTGCTTCCCATAGGATATCCCTTCTAACTTCAAAATCCGTAGGAACACATATCCGACCCCTAAATCGGATGATGCCATCAGAACCTTTCACAAAGTCGGGCTCTTCATTGCTCGATGCCCCTTCTAACAACTTTTGTAATTCAACATCATCGGCTTGCCTTTCTTTGATAAGACCCATCAAGTCATTAGTAACCCGCAACATTTCAAGAACGATGCTCTTCTCTTTCACTTGCATGTTCAAGTTGAGGTCACTAAACTCTTGAATCAATTCCATCTCTTTCACCATCAAATTGCTGACATGCAAAGTCTTACGACTTAGTGCATCAGCCACTACATTGGCCTTGCCCGGATGATACTGAAGATCAAAGTCATAGTCTTTCAGAAATTCCATCCACCTCCTCTGTCTCATATTCAACTCTTTTTGATCGAAGAGATAGCGAAGACTTTTATGATCGCTAAAGACTTCGAACTTTGAACCATATAGATAATGCCTCCAGATTTTCAAAGCAAAAACCACTGCCGCCAACTCAAGATCATGAGTGGGATAGTTCTGTTCATGCTGCCTCAATTGTCTGGATGCATAAGCTATGACTTGCCCTTGCTGCATCAAAACACAACCCAACCCTTGCTTAGAAGCATCACAATACACCACGAAGGATTGAGTCGGGTCCGGCAAAATTAACACCGGAGAACTAGTCAACCGCCTCTTGAACTCTTGGAAACTACCTTCACATTCCGGGGACCACTCAAACGGAACACCTTTCCGTGTAAGAGTCGTCAGAGGAAGAGCCAACTTAGAGAACCCTTCAATGAACCTCCGATAATACCCAGCCATACCGAGAAAGCTTCTGATCTCAGTAATGGACTTAGGTCTCTCCCACTTAAGTACCGCTTCCACCTTAGAAGGATCGACAGCAACACCCTTCTCAGAAATGACATGCCCCAGAAAGTGCACTTCATTCAGCCAGAAACTACACTTAGAAAGCTTTGCATAAAGCTGTTTAGATTTGAGAATCTGCAGCACTATTCTCAGATGCTCAGCATGCTCACTTGGACTCTTAGAATATATGAGAATGTCGTCAATGAAGACTATGACGAAAGAATCCAAGTACGGCCTGAATATCCTGTTCATATAATCCATAAAGATGGCCGGAGCATTAGTGAGACCAAAGGACATAACAACATATTCAAAATGTCCATATCTCGACCTGAACGCCATTTTAGGAATGTCCTCCTCTCGGATACGGATTTGATGGTATCCCGATCGAAGGTCAATCTTAGAAAATATAGCTGCTCCTCGCAATTGGTCCAACAAATCGTCAATGCGAGGAAGAGGATACTTGTTTTTCACCGTCACCGCATTCAATTGTCTATAGTCGATGCACATTCGGAGACTTCCGTCCTTCTTTTTAACAAAAAGAATCAGAGCTCCCCAAGGTGACACGCTTGGTCTGATCAAACCCTTAGCCAATAGTTCCTCTATCTGCTTTTTCAACTCTTCTAACTCCGGAGTTGCCATCCGGTACGGGGCTATAGAAATATGACCTGCACCGGGCATCAGATCAATGCTAAACTCCACTTCTCTGTTTGGCGGTAATCCAGGAATCTCTGGAGGAAAGACTTCTGGAAACTCACAGACTACCGGAATCTGACTGATTTCTGCCTCCTCATTCATCTCCAAGGCAGATAAAGAAAGATCACTGATAGTAATTGATTTCTGATGACAATCAATCAGAACATGGTGCCGAGACATCCAGTCCATGCCCAGAATGATGTCAAGCTTAGTTAGAGGCAAACAAATTAGATTGACTTTGAATTCCCGCTCCAACACTCGAAGTGGGCAATCTAAACAGATAGTTGTTGTGACTACAGAAGAATTCGTGGGTGTCGAAACAGATAATCTATAAGGCATTTCTATTGTAGACAACCCTAACTTCTTCATGCAATCGGAAGAAATAAATGAATGAGTAGCTCCGCAATCATAGAGAATACCACAAGGAATACTATTAACATAACCGGTACCTCTAATCAGCTCATCAGCATCAGTAACCTCCTCGCCGTCCAGAGTATAAACCTTGCCCTTTCGAGTCACCCTGTTGTCTCCAGCTTTCTGAACTTTAGCCACATTTACCTCCTTCTTGACTGTACCACTAGGACAGTTCGACATAATATGACCTGGCTGACCACACCTATAGCAGGTTGGTCCCCCCTTACTTGGATCCAATCTCCAGCAAGTTCCCTTATGCTGTCTACCGCAATGTGGACAAGTCGGAATAGGACCATAGGCACTCACTGTCGGGCCTGTTCTAGGCTGGGAGTAAGGACCTGGTCGCTGCACCGAACTCTTGCCCCTGATCGGGCCGGCCCGCTGTATTGCTTTGCTCTTATCCTCCGCCTTCTCTTGCTTTAGAGCATTTTCAAATGCACTAGTCATGTTCACTAATTGAGCCAAATTTGAAATGCCCTGATAAGTAAAGATGGTTCTGATCTTCGCATTCAACCCCGCTTCAAACTTAATGCACTTGGTTCGTTCATCAGCATCTCTGTACCCTCCAGAGTATCGGATCAAATCCTCAAACTGAGCTGCGTATTCTCCGACACTCATTGTTCCCTGTTCCAACTTCAAGAATGCTAACTCCTTCTCCCTCCTGACTTCTTCCGGAAAGTATTTGTTCAGAAATCGGATCTTAAAAAGATCCCAATTGATCACCTCATTACCAGCTTCCAAACTACGCCTCTGATGCTCCCACCAGTGTTCTGCCTCACCTGACAGAACATATTCCACCAGTCTGACATATTGATCTACTGGTGGTTGCAGCGAGCGAAGGATTTTCTCCATTTCCTGGAGCCATTTTTGAGCCCCATCTGGATTGAATCCCCCTTCGAACCGAGGTGGATCGTTCTTCCTGAACCTTGACATCCAATCAACAGGAGCTGGTGGAGGATTTATTGTTGCTGCTGCTGCAATGTTTCCCTCTTGGTTCTGTTGCATTTGTGCCAAAGCTGCTGCATGATCCTGCTGTATCTGGGTTTGGGCCTGTTGCACTTGCACTAAGTTCTCCAGTATCGCCGCCATTCTATCATTATCACCTCGTCGCCCAGCCATACTGCTAAGCCATTGAGGAGATAAACAATTAAGCATTTAGTATTAAATAAGAATATAAACTTCCTAGTCTTGGTCCTAGACTCTTAGCTAAGTAATTCAGTTACTCTCTTGGTGAGTAACTATTGGATATGTGAGTCCACACTCCAAAGGCCGAGGGAAACTGCTCTGATACCATAAAATGTAACACCTAAGTTTATTTACCCTGATATTCCTTTTTTCGACTCAAGAATTGATTAGGAAAAACTCTTAATTACTTTTCTTTTATATGAAAATCTCCCGTCAAACGGACGGAGTTTCGTTTGTTTATTGGACTTTTCCAAAAATTCCTGTTTTCCTGCAACCTGATAAACAATAATATTTTCACATAACAAAGCCTGCGGGGCTATTCACATATATATACCAGCTAGTGCATCTTCGTGCACGCATCAAAAACAGGTTTAAGACATCATAGTATCAGCATCAGAGTTAGCGGAATATAAACAAGCTTTAGGAAATAAGTTTTCCCCCAAAATAGACCCCTTTCCCAAAAGGAGTCGTCCTGGGCCCCCAAAAAGCTATTTACATTTATATACAACAAAAATGATTCACATCATCGGGCCCAGGACATTCCCATGTCCTACATCACTAAAGGTAACCTACTCTCCCTGAGAGGGAGAGTACTCCTGCTCGGCCTGCTCAGGTGCAAACTCTTCCTCAGTACCTGTGGTGATAGTAAGGAGTGAGTATTGCACAAAAATGGGGAGGCAGTTTCCAAATAAGACATAATGCAATACCAAGCCAACCACAATTAACAATTTAATCGTACATATTAAAAACCAACACAACACAATATGTTCATTAGTTTCATAATTCAATTGCCTCCACTTTGTTCTTAATTCAACATTTTAATCAAGTCTTTTATTCTATTCTCTTCCATATTATTCACATTACTTTTTTTCATTTTGTCCCTGGCTGAGCCTGGGTGTAATTCATTCTGTCCCTGGTCACGACCTACTGCGTTCGCATCTTTACGCGATCACGACTTAAAGCGCCTGGGTATATTTCATTCTGTCCCTGGTCACGACCTACTGCGTTCGCATCTTTACGCGATCACGACTTACAACGCCCGGGTATATTTCATTCTGTCCCTGGTCACGACCTACTGCGTTCGCATCTTTACGCGATCACGACTTACAGCGCCCGGGTATATTTCATTCTGTCCCTGGTCACGACCTACTGCGTTCGCATCTTTACGCGATCACGACTTACAGCGCCCGGGTATATTTCATTCTGTATTTTCCCCCTGGCTGCGCCTGGGTATAATTCATTTCCTTCTTTTGTCATTAACAATCCTTTAGCAATTTCCAATATTCAAAATTAATCACCACGTTTCACATTTATACCTTCCAATCACCACAATTTCATATCTTAACTTAATTAGCACGAATCAACGATTCATTTTCATCATCACCATTTTATTATGATTTAATTAGCACAATTCAGCATTTATCTAATATCATCATCATTATCAAATATCAACATAAAACACACATTCAACCAAGTAGTTTTCCCTAAGTCATAAATTCTACTTTTGACCATTATTCTATATCATATCAACCTAAACTAACACAAAAATCTCAGTACCCACTATATGCATATCGTAAACTAAACCCCAGAGTAAGGCAATACTCACTATAACCCACTCCTTACCTTAAATTTGTAAAGAGAAAGTAGAACCTTAGTGAGCCCTAGCTCAAAATCTTGGGAACTTGAACTTTCTAAGTCTAGCTTGCCACCTCAACAAGGAAATGATGAAATGATGATATACCACCCTATTTGTGAGAGCACAAGAAGAACTATCCTTATCCTTGCCTTGGTTGGAGTTGGAAGGCATGAAACTCAATTCCTATATCATGAAGAGTGCAAGAATCCTAGGGTTTTAGAATAAAATCCATGAACTAAGAGGATTTGAAATGGAAAGCGAATAACATCATTAAATAGAGCTAGCTTACCTCAAATAAATGATGAAAATGAAAAACCAAAGAGTGAGAAGGTGGGTGTGATTCGTGTGCCAAGAGAGAGGAAGGAATGAAGCTCTAATCAACTTCCATGATGCAACTTGATGAGCTTTGGTTGATTTTGGGTTGAGGTGCCCAAGAATCAAATGTGTTTTGGTGGTTTGATGATTGGAAATGTGATGAAGGTGGAGAGAAATGGATGAAGGTGGTGAGTTGTCTTGGAGTTGAAAGGTGATGAAATGGTGTATTTTTAGTGCCTCTTGATCAGCCTAGGTCCTGCTGAAAATCGTGTGGCCATGAGGCCATGCTTTGCCTCCAAGTTTCAATTTGGACGCACCAGATCTGATCTGGTGCGCGACGCTCGCTTGGGCGAGTCCATTACTCGCTTGGGCGAGTCTTGGCACCAGCTGGTGCTGCTGGTGCGCGACGTGGGAGGCTGGTGCGTGCTGGTGGGAGTTTTGGTGCGCCAAGGAGCAAACTGGTGCGGCTGGGTTGGTGTTGCACCCGCCTGGGCGAATGGTGGGCTGGCCTGGGCGGGAATCTCACTGAATGGTGTGCCGAATGAATAGTGACTCGCCTGGGCGAGTGACTCATGCGCCTGGGCGAGTTTCAGGGTTTCCAACCTTCGATTCGCCGTAACTTTTTCGTCGACCGTCGGATCGAGTCCAAATTTTTAGACATGCTTCTTTACCCCACAAACTTCACATCCAACGGTGGAATTTATTTTCTTAGCTTCCTATAATGAATTTCTAATTTTCTCTTTTCGGTTGATTTCTAACACCTAAAACGCCGATTTTACTCCCGATCTCGCTTATTTGACCCTGCCCAAGGCCATATATACCTCCTATACAACTCCTAGGACCTATAATCACCACCCACATATCTAGCAAAAATTCATTAAACCACTTTTCCAATTTTTCTAATGTTTTTAGTATTCATTTCACTTAAAAATCAAGATTTAGGATGTTACAGACAGCCATGAACTTAATTCAAAAATCTTAAGTAAATCCAATCAAGTTTTCTTAAAAACAACCTATTTCAAAATGGTTCACATATTTGAGCACAACTAATGCACATCAAATAAATCACACCATACACAACAACAAATAACACTTAGGCATGCAACTATTTATAAATCAACTTGAGTCGAATTTCAACCCAATACTTTATGTCTTTATCTAAATCAACATGCATATTTTATTCATGCAATTGAATTCTCTAACCCACTCTAAAGTACCCAACCGAATGGGAGCAAGGAAAATAAATCTAGCATCACAATTCAAATCACCTGAATCAATTTAAATTCTAGTTTCTCTTAATCCTAGCCGAACACACACATAAACACACACCATATGTATGTTCACCCAAAGCACAACACTCAGTTAATGTAATTCATTTATTTCTTCATAGAGATCCGATTAGGTAATGCATGTTCACAACACAAATTTATTTTGGTATTATTCTTTAAGAGCATGCTTATTCCCTTTTAAATTATTTCATTGGAGAAGGATCCTAGGCTTAGCAAATGTGATCAGATCGAATAGCATCATGGTATAGCAAGGCTTAATTTTATCATGCAGGCATATAAATCATGGATCGAATTGGAAATTATTTTCTACAAACTTGTTTTCTAATTTTATTTGTAAAAACCGTGAGCTCCACACTAATTTTGGCAAACCAACATTTAACTTATCAACACAATTAAGGATTATGTCATGATCTTATCCTTTAAAACAAACACATGCATGTACTTACAATTTCTAGGTGAGTTGGTTTGCAACATGCATGTAAGAAAATATGATTTCCTACACTCCCTAGTCTTGACCGAATGATGTCATGCAAGGGGCAAGTCTTCACAATTTTATTTCTCACATGCAAATATTTAGATTCACAATCACATCATGCAAGACTTAAAGCATCATTTTATTTTTTTTTATCAACCGAATCATCATCATCATCATACACACACAAAATCTAGTTTCAATTTAAAATTATTTTCAAGGCTTGTTAAGCCTAATTTCTTTTGAAAATTGTGACACACACACATACAAGAAAATCAAGATTTCACACTCATTTTAGACACACACACAATGTAAGCTTCGTGTTTTCTTAAGTTTTTCATAAATCATGACATACACAAGAAGTTCAAGACAAAGCATAAACTTAAACTCAAGCTTTCAAACAAACCGTAAAATAAATTAAAATTAACTTCTCTAATCATGGAATAGGCACGGAAACACTTAGATCAAGTTAAAAACATCAAGACCTAAATTTTCTTCTTATGGCCGTATCATTTAGTCATGTATTTGGTGATTTTTGAGTTCATTTGTTCATAGAAATTCAAGATCAAAACTTCAAGAAACATGCACAGCAAATAAGGATTATAATGCCTTAAAATCAACATGCATGAAGAAATCAAAGAAATCTATGAACTCAAACACAACCTTAACCCAAAACCGTGATGAAGAAAATTTACAAATAAGGGGTCGAAACTTTTTCACATCAAGATTCAAGATCAAGGTGTAAAATTAACATTCAAGCACTTAGACTTCAAGATCTCCCAAAAATAGTTACATGCATCACCAAAATTAAATCAAGTCCATTAAAAGTCTTTTACAACATGAAAATCACTAAATCAAACTCTATCTACCTTAAGTCCTAATTTAATCTTCTTTTCTTCTCCTTTTTGGGTTGCCTCGGTCCCCCTCTTTTCCCTAAGCTTGATGGGTTTTTTCCTTGATCTTTGATGAAGAAGGTGGGTGAGAAAAGGATTGGGAAAGTTTTGGTTAGAGACCTTGAGGTTTTCTTTCACTCTCTTCCTTTCTACTCTCCTCACGGTTGTCACTCTCTTTCTCTCCGGGTATCTCAAGAGCTTGATGATGCTCTTGAGAGAAATGTGTTGGTGTTTGGGTTTGTGTTGGTTTGGAAAGAGGAAGTGAACGAAGGAAAGGGGATATAAACTAAAGGCAATCACACATACACACACACGGTTTTGAGGTCATGAACAAGGGGTGAAATTTTCCTACTTTGGCCTTGGTCTCCTATGTGAAAGAAGGGCAAATCAGTCCAGCCCCATTTAATGCATGGCTTGGGTCAAGCCGTGGAAGTCATGGAGGAAGAAGTCCTCCTTAGGCTCATGACTAATCCCTCCTAGTTTCTCCCTAGGTCTCATGAGTCACCACCCCTATTTCTCCTCTTATTTTCTTTTCAACTTTCATTTCCTTCATGTATAAGGAAGTCAATCCCATTTGGTCTTTCTAGTCCTAAGTTGGCCGAAACACATGCACACATATTAGCACATCTAATTTGATTTTCATCATACCATGCATACACTTATATACCGTATGGCACATATATGTACATACACACACATTCATGCATCATATACTCAACCATATTTCTTTGTTCTTTTAATCTTTAGGTCATCTCAATCATATGCACAAGCACTTCAAAATCTTACACGCATACATACATGTCTAGAAAATAATTCATGTTCATACTAAAACCAAATCACAATTAGTTTTATAGAATCATTGAGCATATAAACTTTTTCAAAAACTTATTTTCTAAAGGTTGGACATCGTTTAGAAAATCATTACTTTAAAGACACTATTTATCGTGTGAGTTTTATAAAATCACTTAAGAAATCATTCTTACAAAACGTTTTTCTTTAAAAGCGATTTCCTTAGTGTTTTAATCTAATATGAGGAATTTGCGGGGTTTTACATTCTCCCCAACTTAAAGATTTCTCGTCCCCGAGAAATACACTGTAGACTGGGTAGCAGGGCAACAGCATTCTCATGTTAATCTGATGTTCCTCTTCAACTGCTTCCAGGTGGAGAGTTTCCACTCGTTCCGTCACTCGCGTGTTGAGTCGGGCGAGATCCAACAGACCAATCGAAGAAGGTGCCGTATCCTTTAGCCGGTTGTCATTACAAAAGTCCAACCATAGGTACGGACTTAAGGGAAATCAAACAAACAAACATTCATACATCCTCAAAAGCAAGGATTTTTCTTAATCATTCACTACTCTCCACAGCTCGGGCTCCTCATACCTAATAACGATCTACCCGTCCTTAAAAACTTTCAAAACGGTTCACATATTTGAGCACAACTAATGCACATCAAACAAATCACACCATACACAACAACAAATAACACTTAGGCATGCAACTATTTATAAATCAACTTGAGTCGAATTTCAACCCAATACTTTGTCTTTATCTAAATCAACATGCATATTTTATTCATGCAATTGAATTCTCTAACCCACTCTAAAGTACCCAACCGAATGGGAGCAAGGAAAATAAATCTAGCATCACAATTCAAATCACCTGAATCAATTTAAATTCTAGTTTCTCTTAATCCTAGCCGAACACACACAAAAACACACACCATATGTATGTTCACCCAAAGCACAACACTCAGTTAATGTAATTTGTAACATCCCAAAAATCCGGTCCATTGAAAAATGCGAGTTAACAAAAACTTTTTCTATTAGGAGTGTGAAAACCAAAAATACTTTTTCATAGAGTAATGTTGCTCTTACAAAATATTCTTAGTGTAAAATACTTATATATTACAAACTCCCAAAAACCCCTTTTTAAACCCAGAGCATTGGTCTTCACAACTCGATCCTTCTGCAAAAGGATTCGGATGACGAGACGTCATCCTGGCTGCTTCTTCTAGACACCTCCACTCCTACAGGAGTGACTTCAGTCCTGTCCTTTGAAAGAAACTACCACCACAAACATGGTAGATGGGAGTAAGTCACTTGTCATATCGCCTAAGCAGATTATATGATTGGTCAAACACAAACATTACAGATATCATTTCAACATAATAAATGCATGCCCAAGAGTCTTATTAAACAACATAGGCTAAAACCATTAATCTCTCATGCTATGCATGCACGTCTCTCAAATCATTTCTCCATAATCAACTCTTCCAGAAAACAACACTCTGGGATAGGCAATCGTGCGCTCGATGTTTCCACAACCTGTATAGCGGCCACACCGTTCTATACTAGAACCCCATCGACCACGATCTTAAAATGATACAAGGGGATGATCCCTGAACCATTGTCCACCAATAGTTCTAGGTCCTTGTCATTTCTACGGTGGCGGCCACACCGTTCCAACCGTCTCATGTAGCGGCCACACCGTACTACATGGTTTCCAATCCCGCATGCACCTCACTGAATGATTCCCTGTACACCATGCATGAGATGCGTCACACATATATTAATCATCACATCATACACATGGCGGCCACACCGTTCCATGCCTTCATATAGCGGCCACACCGTACTATATGGTTCACATACATATAGCGGCCACACCGTTCCACATGTCTTCGTATAGCGGCCACACCGTACTATACGGAACCACACACATATGGAGGCCACGCCGTTCCACATGTCTTCGTATAGCGGCCACACCGTTCCATACGGAAATCCATAACACATACCCCACATATGGCGGCCACACCGTTCCACATGTCTTCGTATAGCGGCCACACCGTACTATACGGATTCCTTTAAGCATAATGACTTCTTGCAGGAGTTAGTCCATAACTTATGGAAATCAGGGTGAACCCACTTATCCAACATTCACATATCCGAATTGGGCACAAGCCCTAACGCATTTGGATTGAATCCGCATACTCAACAAGCATCACCACTCTTGCATTATCATTAATACTCCTTAAGTCATTGTCTATTTATGTTCCAAGGTAATTGACTTACTCCATTCATCATCATAAGGTAATAATTTCTTTCTTATGTCCTTTAAGCTATTAACTTTTTATATTCTAAGACATTAATCACCAAGTAGACATGATCATGTTTATCAAATCCTTTCTCAACATCATACCCAAATCTTGAACTATTAGTCACATTCAATATCCTCCGATGCCAACATGATCATTTTCAATTCAAAGAGGACATGATGATTATTTCACAATTCATTCCATGTGAACCAACTTAACTAGTGATTGAACTCAAATAATGGCTCATGCCCCATATGCAATCTTCACCATCATATTTAGCACTAGGAAAACATCTAATGCAAGTAAGATGCTCATATTTATTGCATTTTCAAGTTTACAATTTAAGTTATCAGCATGATGCATGAGTCTAGCTCTCAATCCTCCCGAATGAATGCAATTCCTAAACTTAAAAGAATTGATTGGTATATCCCACTTAATAATATCTCATATTATTAAGTCAATAACTTTACATTATCATCAATCAATCTCTTTTAAGTCCTAGATTATTTGGACTATTATCACTTAAGTGTAAACAAAATGATTCAGAATTGAAAATGGAATTTCTTAATTTTCTAAACAGAAATACTCGAGTAAGTAAGACCCGGGCTGATGAGGGCGGGGAGTGATCGCCGGTGCAAGAGGCACGGACAAGGAGCGGCTCCTGGCAGGCTTCTAAGGGAGGGGTACATGGATGAACCGACACACCGGAATGAGAGGGTGATCCTGAGACTCTGTAGGAATAGGACTACATAGTACAGGAAGGCTTAAATGAATTGATTGGTACTACCCATATCAACAAGATGCATCTTCATTTCGGTAGCCCATCACTTAAGAACTCCATGGTTAAGCGTGCTGGACTTGGAGTAATTCTGGGATGGGTGACCCCCTGGGAAGTTTTCCCGGGAAGCGTGCGAGTGAGGACAAAACATGCTGAAAAGACCTGTGTTGGTATGTGGGGACAGTCGCAATCCATTTGCCTGCCAGGGATGTTACAAATGGTATCAGAGCGGCTTCTCTCCCAGTACGGTGTGGTTCGGGGACGAACCAGGCAGAAGCTGGTGGGCATGTAAGACCCGGGCTGATGAGGGCGGGGAGTGATCGCCGGTGCAACAGGCACGGACAAGGAGCGGCTCCTGGTAGGCTTCTAAGGGAGGGGTACATGGATGAACCGACACACCGGAATGAGAGGGTGATCCTGAGACTGTGTAGGAATGGGACTACATAGTAGAGGAAGGCTTAAATGAATTGATTGGTACTACCCATATCAACAAGATGCATCTTCTTTTCGGTAGCCCATCACTTAAGAACTCCATGGTTAAGCGTGCTAGACTTGGAGTAATTCTGGGATGGGTGACCTCCTGGGAAGTTTTCCCGGGAAGCGTGCGAGTGAGGACAAAACATGCTGAAAAGACCCGTGTTGGTATGTGGGGACAGTCGCAATCCATTTGCCTGCCAGGGATGTTACATAATTCATTTATTTCTTCATACAGATCCGATTAGGTAATGCATGTTCACAACACAAATTTATTTTGGTATTATTCTTTAAGAGCATGCTTATTCCCTTTTAAATTATTTCAATTGAGAAGGATCCTAGGCTTAGCAAACGTGATCAGACCGAATAGCATCATGGTATAGCAAGGCTTAATTTTATCATGCAGGCATATAAATCATGGATCGAAGTGGAAATTATTTTCTACAAACTTGTTTTCTAATTTTATTTGTAAAAACCGTGAGCTTCACACTAATTTTGGCAAACCAACATTTAACTTATCAACACAATTAAGGATTATGTCATGATCTTATCCTTTAAAACAAACACATGCATGTACTTACAATTTCTAGGTGAGTTGGTTTTCAACATGCATGTAAGAAAATATGATTTCCTACACTCCCTAGTCTTGACCAAATGATGTCATGCAAGGGGCAAGTCTTCACAATTTTATTTCTCACATGCAAACATTTAGATTCACAATCACATCATGCAAGACTTAAAGCATCATTTTATTTTTTTTATCAACTGAATCATCATCATCATACAGACACAAAATCTAGTTTCAATTTAAAATTATTTTCAAGGCTTGTTAAGCCTAATTTCTTTTGAAAACTGTGACACACACACGCATACAAGAAAATCATGATTTCACACTCATTTTAGACACACACACAATGTAAGCTTCGTGTTTTCTTAAGATTTTTCATAAATCATGACATACACAAGAAGTTCAAGACAAAGCATAAACTTAAACTCAAGCTTTCAAACAAACCGTAAAATAAATTAAAATTAACTTCTCTAATCATGGAATAGGCACGGAAACACTTAGATCAAGTTAAAAACATAAAGACCTAAATTTTCTTCTTATGGTCGAATCATTTAGTCATGTATTTGGTGATTTTTGAGTTCATTTGTTCATAGAAATTCAAGATCAAAACTTCAAGAAACATGCACAGCAAACAAGGATTATAATGCCTTAAAATCAACATGCATGAAGAAATCAAAGAAATCTATGAACTCAAACACAACCTTAACCCAAAATCGTGATGAAGAAAAATTACAAATAAGGGGTCGAAACTTTTTCACATCAAGATTCAAGATCAAGGTGTAAAATTAACATTCAAGCACTTAGACTTCAAGATCTCCCAAAAATAGTTACATGCATCACCAAAATTAAATCAAGTCCATTAAAAGTCTTTTACAACACGAAAATCACTAAATCAAACTCTATCTACCTTAAGTCCTAATTTAATCTTTTTTTCTTTTCCTTTTTGGGTTGCCTCGGTCCCCCTCTTTTCCCTAGGCTTGATGGGATTTTTCCTTGATCTTTGATGAAGAAGGTGGGTGAGAAAAGGATTGGGAAAGTTTTGGTTAGAGACCTTGAGGTTTTCTTTCACTCTCTTCCTTTCTACTCTCCTCACGGTTGTCACTCTCTTTCTCTCCGGGTATCTCAAGAGCTTGATGATGCTCTTGAGAGAAATGTGTTGGTGTTTGGGTTTGTGTTGGTGTGGAAAGAGGAAGTGAACGAAGGAAATGGGATATAAACTAAAGGCAATCACACATACACACACACGGTTTTGAGGTCATGAACAAGGGGTGAAATTTTCCTACTTTGGCCTTGGTCTCCTATGTGAAAGAAGGGAAAATCAGTCCAGCCCCATTTAATGCATGGCTTGGGTCAAGCCGTGGAAGTCATGGAGGAAGAAGTCCTCCTTAGGCTCATGACTAATCCCTCCTAGTTTCTCCCTAGGTCTCATGAGTCACCACCCCTATTTCTCCTCTTATTTTCTTTTCAACTTTCATTTCCTTCATGTATAAGGAAGTCAATCCCATTTGGTCTTTCTAGTCCTAAGTTGGCCGAAACACATGCACACACATTAGCACATCTAATTTGATTTTCATCATACCATGCATACACTTATATACCGTATGGCACATATATGTACATACACACACATTCATGCATCATATACTCAACCATATTTCTTTGTTCTTTTAATCTTTAGGTCATCTCAATCATATGCACAAGCACTTCAAAATCGTACACGCATACATACATGTCTAGAAAATAATTCATGTTCATACTAAAACAAAATCACAATTAGTTTTATAGAATCATTGAGCATATAAACTTTTTCAAAAACTTATTTTCTAAAGGTTGGACATCGTTTAGAAAATCATTACTTTAAAGACACTAATTATCGTGTGAGTTTTATAAAATCACTTAAGAAATCATTCTTACAAAACGTTTTAATCTAATATGAGGAATTTGCGGGGTTTTACATATGTTCTGGATGCATGCATGATAAAGATTTGAAAATAAAACCTTGATTCATGATGATTTAAGAATTTTGTGTTTTTGCATGTTGAAAAGTTAGCCAAGGACCTTGTTTTGTCAAATTAGGGTTCGGCCTATACACCTAGGATGGCCTAGGATGCTTTTTCAATGAAGTGGCATGAAAATAATGATTATGATTTGTGAACTATGGTTAAATTAATATGTTTGAAATTGTGTGTGAACCTTTAATTTATATTCGGTTTTAATTAAAGAAAAGGGGACAATTGAATTAAATGGTTTTGGAAAAGTTTTGTGTATTCTGGTAAGAATAAAAGAAAGAGTAAATAAATTTGTTGCATGAAAAAGAAAATAGAACCTAAGTGCTTGAAATAAACTAAGTTGATTTATGTGTTTTAAATTTGTAATCTTTGAATTGTTTCCTTTGATGTCATTCGGCTATATAGAGTAAATAAATTTAGGGAGTCTAATTGCATGAAAGAAAATGCACATGATGATTTTTGAAAGGAATGGAGTTGTTTAAAGTAAACGAAATGATTGTGCTTGATTTAAATCCTTGGTCCAATGTGGTTGTGAATTTATGTATGCCTAAGTGTTTGTGTCATGAACTATTTGTGAAGTTGCATACTTGCTTTGATGTTGATTTAATTGGTTACATGCTTGGTGAAGTGTTAATTTTGAATTGAAGAATTATTTAAAATGGTTTCTTAACTTTGAAAATAAGTTCAAATGATCTTTGAATGTACTTAAGGTATTATAAATATCCGAGTTGTTAGAAAGAAAACGGTTATGTTTTAAGTCTTGACGAGAATGAGAAGTGTCTAGGTTATGAAAAAGGTTTTCATAATATAAGTTAATAACGTAAGCGTATTTTATTTAGTACGAGGAATAATCTTAAAGACGAGGGATTGGGGCAACCGGCAACACAAGGATCCGAGGAGACGGTACGCATTAAATAGCTGGACCTCAGGTGAGAGAGAAGCTTTCCTAAGACACCGTGGTAGTTAGGTGATTTATTAGGACGTTCCGTATCATCTCAAAGATCGGAACTATGTGGTTAGAGTCAGTAGTATAAGTGGCAATTGTTTGATTGTGTGGCCACTTATACGAAGGTGACGAAAAACACATTAATGTTGTGTGATGATTGTCTGTTGATAGCATGCTTTTATTTAATTATGTCGAGAATATTTACTGTGTTGATTAAATAAGTAATATGTTGATGGACGTCTGTTACGTTCTGAATAAGGAAATAAAAATGAAATGAATGCGTTGTGAAAGTAATAAGATGGAGGGAAAAGATACAATGGGATAAGAATAATGAATGAGAATAGGATATGTGTTGGAGAAGAAGGAAAGAGTTGAGATTGGGGGAAGAATGAAATATAATGTTGAGAACAAGCCAGAGCTGGGGAGAGTGATGTTGTTTGAGAAAGGGATGTGATTTGAGTGGAGCTGGGCTCCTTTTGTTTTGGTTTTAGTCTGGGACTAGTGTCGAGTTGAGCTTGCTCCTCCATTAGCGCTCAGCAAAGTTGAAATATTTGAAAAGGTTTTTGAAAAGGAGTTTTTGAAAAAGGTTCTCGAAAAGAGATCTTCGAAAAGATTTTTGAAAAGAAATTCTTTTGAAAATGTTTTTGAAAGGAGGTTTTGAAAAATATTATAAAAAGTGTTTTCAGAAAAGTCTTGAAAGGGAATTTTTGTGAAAGGCCTTGGAAGGAGATTTTTATAAACTTTGAGGAAGGAGATTTTGAGAGAACTTTTGAAAAAGATATTTTTAAGGAAGGTCTGTGGAAATGTGGTTTGAAGAAAGTTTTATGAAACAATACTTTTGAGAAAGGTATTTTTTTTAGAAAGTTTGAAAGTTTATGGAGTGGGATTTTGAAACCGATTTATGAGATGTGATGATATTAGAATTTGAGGATTGAAGAGAGATTGTGTAATGAGATGCAAGCGGTTGATGTGATCCCAGCTCTGTGCTATGTGAGAAGTGATAAGAGAAAGATTGTGCAAAGTAGTGGTCGGGACTCGTTGAAGGGTTGCACGAAGGACGGGCCGACCTTAGGATAATTAAAAGATAAAAGACTTAAAAGACATGCGCGGTGAGGTATGAGAGTGCGAAGTAGTGGAGAGGAAGAAACGATAAGTATCTACGGATACTTAGGACGAGATTGCATTAGGGGAGGACGATGACGGTGAAACGTCAAGAAGTCTAGAGTATGTTTCTAGGCAGAACGAACTCCACATGTGGCGCACTAACGTGGTGGGGACTGGGTCTAATGCCGTGGCAAGTTCTGCGGGCCCACTAGAAACATACTGTCGCCCCCTAGATTGCAAATCGAGAACAGTGAGAGGGACTGGAACGGGGCATTGTGTTTGCCACTGCGTGGACAGTGTGCCTTGATATTATTGATATGATTTGAGGACGAGATCCTCCTGGTCTGGGACCATTATGTGTTGTGACAGCTGTCGTGCCCGCATGGTAAAGGTCCTGTACTTCTGTTTGCTTCCGACTAGGTTGGGTGGATGACCGAGGAGATGTAGACGTGAGTGATAACCGAGAACGAAATGAGTACCTGATGATATTGTGTGAGAGGGAATTACGAGTATGAGAAGGAAAAGGATTGAAAAAGAAAGAATGTATATGAGGAAAGAAATTAAGTTTGAGAAGATAAGAAAAGATAAGAATAAAGATGATAAGACTGATACTAATGTGATAACATACTTGATCATTGTGTGCTGGTATGTTTTATTATGTGTTTGTATGGTCCTTCTATCTTGCCTATCGCAATTCCACACCGTCGATGATTCGTCGTTTGGAACGCTTACTCTCTCCTGTTCGTTGTTATACTGGTGCTGCTGATACCGCAACGGGTAGACGGAGTATCATAAGGAGATCATCACTCTAAAGGAATGGAAGTAGAAACTTAAACAACAGCAAGGAAGCAGCAACAGAGGGGACTTCACTTTCGAGAACGAGGAAAGTCTACAAGAAGGAAAGGGAAGCCTCATCCGGTGGTGTACGACAGATAGAGTTAGGGGTAGTGTTTTAGTTAAGTCTATTGTTCGTGTTTTGAGTCAAGGATTACCAAGCAATGTGCCAATTATGTAACCAAGCCAAGTTTTAATTCTGTATGGTGGAATACACTATTTTGGAAGAACAAACAATGTAGTCTTTTGGGTAATATCATGATGAATTGGAAACAACTCTTTTTACGAAAATGAAAGTTTTCTGAAAATAAATGTTGTAGTAACACTCGGTTTTCGGAAAAAGTGAATCAAAAAATTTACGGATATTTCAATACTGTTTTCTAAACACTTCAGCAATGTTTTACAAAAAAAAAAATTGGCCTCATTTTCGGCAACTTTCAGTTAACTGTTTTGAGTACGAAAATCGGGCTGTTACAGAATGGTATCTGAGCTTATGGTAATCCTTAGTGGCCTTAAGCATGGGCTTACATGCTTTGTTTGTGTGACTCTGTATGTTTGCCAGTATAAGGATAGGAGCATAAGATTAGGTTCTCGTCTTTCTAGGATGTAAGACATTGATTGTGACTTAGTGTCGGTCAAGTTAGTTTCAGGAACCTGTTTATCTAGTAGGTTGAGGAACGTAGAGTAAGTAGAAGCAAATAGGATGAGATCTCCTAACCTTTGGTGTTTCCGTAGTGTTTGATAAACTCCCAGTTGTTGGCCTAGACGTACCCTTGTTCAAAGAGTAGTCGGTATCTTTGAAGAAATAAGATGTTATTCTTGAGTTCCCTGTTTGTTGAATTACTTCAACAAAACAGTTAGTATTGTTAAGATTCGAATATTTTCCTTCATAAACCTCTGTCGAACCCTAGCCTTACTAATCCTATCTAGGACTCTTCAAGTTCAAATTGTGGAATTAGAAGTGCCATGGTTACCCAGATAATTTAGGCTTGAACGATCAAGGAAAAGTAAATGGTTTAAGTTAAGCAAGGATATAAGATCATAGGGGATTTAGTTATAAGATTTCTCAAAGTTGGGGAGTCACAAGAAAGAGAAGAGGTGTATGTTACCCATTACTAAAGGGAATCCTGAGGAAAGTTTGAAGATTAGAATCGCCATACACCCTAATCCGGGGTTTAGACGGTGAAGGTGATAGGTTTGATTAATATTTAGGACGAACCTAAGGAGAAAAGTGAGGTTGTTTGAGGAAGTAAGTAAACCTAAGCAGTGATAGACTCCCTTTAAACTAGAGAAATGATAGACGAAGACCCAAGAGTTGGAAGGGAACTAAAAAGAGGAGTGATTATTGTAAGTTAGTAAGAACCTAAATTATAGAAAATAGTAAATATTTGAGGATTTCTAGGTTAAATCCCATACTCTTAGGGATGTTTGAAACTTGTTTGTTTGATTTTCCCCTAAGTCCGTACCTATGGTTGGACTTTCTGTGACGACGATCAGCTAAGGGAGCGACGTCTTCTTCGGTTAGCCCGATGGACTTAACCCGATTCGACACGCAAGCGGTTATGTGAATGCAACTGTTTCGTCTGCAAGCAACAAATGAGGAGCACGACAAGGTGAAATAGACCAGCAAAAGGGAATACGACCACGAGGCAAGAGAGAAAAGAATTCTTATAGGAATCAAAGTGACGTGAGAACTTTGTGCCCTGCTTCCCAATCCACGACACATTTCTCGAGGATGAGAAATCTTTAAGTTGGGGAGGATGTAACACCCCGCAATTTCCTCGTATTGAATTAAAATACTAAATAGATTTATTTGTGAGGAAAGTGTTTTAGAAAGAGTATTTTCTTAAATAGATTACTTAATTCACATTTTCAAGTTGTTAAGTAATTTTAAAGAAATGATTTTTGATGAAATAATGTCATGATTTTTAAAGCTGATTTTTGGAAATGATCAGGTGCCGAAATTCTTTTAAAAGCAATAGTGAATTTTCCATAAGAAATTGTTTGATGAAATGGTGATAGGTTTTCTGAAAATATATGCTTGATATTTTTGGTGTCATTATAATTTTGATGCATGAATAATTTATTCCCTATGTGTGTGTGCACGTGTATGTATGTACGGCCTTATATGTATGTATGCTTAGGATTATGAGGGTTTTAATTAGTGGGAAGTATATGGATGTATGTATGTGTAATGTGCAAATGCATGAATATAAGTTTGCTTGGTATGTGTAGGTTCTGCCGACCTTACAGAGATATACGACCTACTAAAGGGATTCTCATAAGGGCACTTCCCTCGTATTACATTGCATGCACGTCCCTCGCTCGGGCTCATGGGCTCCGAGCATACTGAAGGACCAGGCTCGGACTTGATGGGGCCAAGCCTCACAATCGGTCTTCCACCCATCAGGCTCGGGACTCTAGGGTCGAGACATACCGTCGGCTTGTGGGTAGACTCAGTCTCATTCAGGCTTCTTATCCCTTCTGCGAATCTCTCCTGGATTCTCGCTAACAGCCTAGACATGAGATCTTCAGTTGATCCTAACCAGATTCTAAGCATAATTATCCGATATTATCTCACAGAATCCTGGTTAAGCACAACTCTGATGCAGGGCCCAAGCGGCCCATATCAGCCTCCTCCAAACCCTATAAATAGCTCATCACAGCTAGGGTTTCAGGTACGTACTCTCATCCCTAAGTTGACACTCTGCACACACTTGTTGACTGGGGAGACCCTGTTTTTCCCAACTGGAACTGCAGAAACACCACAAAGTCACATATTAACACTTGATCCTCTCTTGGGCTCCTGATTCCATAATCTTGAGCACTTAGAGGGTTAAGGACATAGTGTTCAAGGACTCTACATTGGCGCCGTCTGTGGGGACTGAATAACCAGTATTCCCACCCACTGATCTCATGGCAAACAACAATAATGATGGTAATCAAGAAGATCTCCGCCGTCGCCTCCGTGGGAGGCCACCCAAGACCGGGAGAAACGTGAGGGACAAAATTGCCCCGGGAGCACCAACTGGGGGTAATCAGGCTGACGTTCAGACAATTCCGCCAGTTCCAACGGCGGATCAGGCACTAGCCACGGTTCCTCCAGCTGGCCAAGTGCTCGTTGAGGGCGGCGGAGGGTAGTCTAACCCTCATACCGTCCCTGATGGCCACGTTTCACAATGGCGTGACACGGCTGATTCTGGACATCAGCCTCGTCGGGCTGCTGCTGGCTCACGAACTGATGAGGATCGGCAAGTTGAACGGGCCGATCGGCGTGATCATTCCAGGGCTGACAGGTCCAACAGGGAGATACCTCATTTGACTAGAGGTCGTTTTGGAACTCTTCAAGGTGGTCAGCGTTCTGAAACGGAAGGCAGATCTTACATGACTACTTCTTCGGCACGAAGGAGAGAGGAGTCGATCATGGAGATCTTGAGGACTCAGACTTCTTTAATTGAAAAGCAAAACCAGGCCATTGCTACTCTTCAACAGCAGAGCATGGCAAGGATTGCCGAACAAGGCCCTTACGCGGCCTATGGTAATCCGAGCAATCTTCCCCCACCTCCACCCCTCAACCCAAACTTAATCCCAAAACGTATCACTAGGGAACCCCATCCTGGACACCCTTTCACACTTGAGATTATGGCTTTCCAAACCCTGCAAACTTATATGGGCCATCAGAATATTCCTCGGTACAATGGAACAACTGACCCGATGGACCACATAGCTGCCTACGAGTCCTCTATGATGTTTTATGGAGGAGGGGATTTTATGAAGTGCCGAGCTTTCTCAATGACTCTGGGCTCGGCGCCTTTGAGATGGTTCAATTCTCTACCCGCCAATTCGATCCGATCGTGGGCCGAGCTTAGACAAGCGTTCATAAACAGGTACACGGCCAGTATGTCACAGCCCAAATCAGACCACTCACTAGCTGGAGTTGCACAGAGATCGGACGAGTCTCTACGCGACTACCTAGCTCGGTACCAACAAGAGGCCAGTGGCATATCAGGTCTGCAATCAGGAGTATCTGTTCTCTTGCTCACTCAAGGATTGCAGGATGGAGATTTTAAGGATTGCTTGATTGGAGAACCACCTAAGAACATGGCCGAACTTAGGGAAAGATCCAGGAAATACGTTAATCTAGAGGAATTCTGTAGGATCATTACTGCAGCAAGGGGTGGCGAAGGACGACATCCTCGTCAAAACGACGTTCATCAAAATGATCGTTTACGAGATAGGGGAAGGAAAGACAAAAGATAAAGAGAAAAAGGGGAAAAACTGCCTCCAAAAGGCATGTATGATGAATATACCCAGTTGACAGTCCCGAGGAGTCAAATCCTTAGTGAGACTATGCATACAGAGATGCGTAACATCACTCGGCCACCAGCTTTAAGGAAGGCAGCTCAAAAGGATAGGACAAAGTACTGCGATCATCACGGTGGATGGGGGCATACCACCGACCAGTGTACCCAGTTGAAGGACTTAATCGAAGAGATGGTAAAGGTTGGTAAGCTTCAACAATATATTGGTGAAGCGTTGCGCAAACGCTCCAAGAGAAAGAGTCCTTCACCACCCAAAACCGAACAGAAAAGAACTAGAAGCCCTTCACCACCTGCAGGGGGAGCCTCTACCCAACCATCCGAGAAGGAAAATAACTCTTTTCTCATCGGCACCATTGCTGGAGGATTTGCAGGTGGAGGGGAAAAGAAGTGTGATCGCAAGAAGTATGTGGGACAAGTCCTTTCGGTGGCCAGCCGACCAATCCAAAAGCCCAGGAAGAAATACATAGTCATCAGCTTTAGTGATGAGGATTTTGAGGACATCTTACAAGACCATAATGACCCAATGGTAGTTACAGCCAGGCTCGGCAATTACGAAGTCAGAAGGATTCTTGTCGATCAGGGGAGTTCGGCAGACATCATGTTTCTGGATCTGTTTGAAAAATTGAAGTTGAGAAGATCTGATCTCACCCCATTCGAGGGAAGTTTGATTGGCTTCACGGGACATTCAATTGTTCCCTTAGGCCACATCCATCTCCCAGTGACCATGGGGGAACCACCCTCTGCTCGGACTGAAACGGTAAAGTGGCTAGTTGTCCAGGCCCCCTCGGCATACAACGCAATCTTTGGCCGAACTGCACTCCAATCTTTTGGTTCTGTTGTATCGACGGTCCACATGGCCATGAAATTCCCGGGGTCTGATGACAAGGTAGTAACAGTGCGGTCCGAACAGGAGTTGGCTCGGAAATGTTATAATATCAGCATGGGCAAGTTGAAGCTCGATGATGAGAAGATCATGCAAGAACCACTTAACAAGGGAAGTGTCAACTTAGCAGATCTTGACGTAAGGGAAGAGGATGAAACTAGGCCGACCCCTCAAGGGGACTTCAAAAAGGTGATTTTAGGCCCCGATCCTTCTCGTTGCGTCAAGATGGGGGTTGGCCTTTCTGAAGAATTGAAAAAAGAACTGACTGAATTGCTGGTGGAAAACAAAGACTAGTTTGCCTGGACCTCGGCAGATATGCCAGGAATCGATCCGAACATCATTTGCCACAGGTTGAGCGTGTATCCTGGAGCCAAGCCAGTGTGTTAGAAGAAAAGAAGAGTCGGAGTTGAGAAGGCACAGGCAACAGATGAGAAGGTAGCCGAGCTACTAGAAGTAGGATTTATCAGGGAGGTAGTGTATACTGATTGGTTGGCCAATCCCGTGCTAGTGAAGAAGTCCAATGGGAAATGGAGGATGTGTGTAGATTACACAGACTTGAACAAAGTTTGCCCTAAGGATCAGTACCCACTTCCCTGCATCGATAAACTTGTGGATAGCTCGACGGGTTATCAAAGACTTTCATTTATGGATGCTTATTCGGGGTACAATCAGATTCCAATGTATCCCCCAGATCAGGTGAAGACTTCATTTATCACAGAAAATGCCACATATTGTTACAATGTGATGCCATTTGGATTGAAAAACGCTAGGGCAACTTACCAGCGGATGATGAACAAGGTGTTCGGCCCCTTGATTGGGCCGAGAATGGAGGTATACATAGATGATATGATTGCAAAGAGCTTGAAAGAAGAAGATCACGCTAAGGATTTGAAGGTAATTTTGCGAAGGATCCGACAGTTCGGCATGAGGTTGAACCCGGAAAAATGCACGTTTGGAGTTCTAGCAGGGTCCTTCCTCGGATTCATGCTTACAGAGCGCGGAATCGAGGCAAATCCAGAAAAGTGCCAAGCCATTCTTGATATGTAGAGTCCGTAAGATGTCAAGGGTGTCCAACAACTAATAGGTCGGGTTGCGGCTCTCTCGAGGTTTCTGTCTCAGTCAGCTAGGAAGGCCCTCCCCTGGTACAAACTGCTGAGGAACGAAAAGGAAAAGACATTTGAATGGGACAAGACATGCGAAAAGGCCTTTACTGACCTTAAGCAGTACTTGGCTTCTCCCCCGATCTTGTCTAGTCCGGTAAATGGAGAAATTCTGTTCCTTTACTTATCAGTGGGTGATTCTGTAGTAAGTTCGGCTTTGGTCCGAGAGGAATCTGGCAAAGAATCCCCCATCTATTTCGTCAGCCGAGCTCTTCAGGGACCAGAGTTGAGGTATCAGAAAGTGGAGAAATTGGCTTTTTGTCTGGTTATCACAGCCAGGCGATTACGTCAATACTTCCAGAGCCACCATATCACAGTCAGAACAGCTCAGCCGATCCGTCAAATACTTCAGAAACCTGATCTGGCCGGAAGAATGGTGACGTGGGCCATTGAGGTTTCCGAGTTTGAAATCACTTTCGAATCGAGGAAGGCAATGAAATCTCAAGCCTTAGCTGATTTTCTCACCGAGTTTACTGAGCCATTGACGAGCTCAAACTTGGATTGGAATATTTATGTTGATGGATCAAGTAACAAACTTGGGGCTGGTGCAGGAATAATCTTGGAGAACTCCGAGAGGGTTACCCTCGAATATTCTTTGAAGTTTGATTTTCAACTTCGAACAATCAGGCGGAGTATGAAGCCGTATTGGCCGGGCTGAAAATGGCAAAAGAAGTAAGGGCCCGAGAAGTAAAAATTTTCAGCGATTCTCAGTTGGTAGTTTCACAAGTCAAGGGTGATTACCAGGCCAAGAAACCAATCCTTCAAAAGTATTTGGAGAAGGTGAAGTTCCTATCCTCGGAGTTTGCTAAGGTCGAATTCTGCCACATCCCAAGGGAGAGTAACAGCCGAGCGGATATTCTCTCCAAACTCGTTTCGACAAAAAGTCCTGAGAACAATAGAACGTTAATCCAAGAAATGGTGCATGGACCTAGCGTTGTCCTCTCTATTCCGCTAGATCCGAGCTGGATCGCTCCGATAACGAGCTATTTGGAACAAGGGGTTTTTCCAAGTAATCCAATAGAGGCCAAGAAACTCGTCAAAAAGGCTTCACAGTTTGCCCTAGTTGATGGCCGAGGGGTCAGCAGCCCAATGCTTTGATGTTTAGACCCTGCCGAAGCAAAACTGGCATTGGAGGAAGTTTACGGGGGCATTGGAAGTCACCATGTTGGGGGGAAGTCACTGGCTAAAAAGGTTCTAAGGGTAGGATACTACTGGCCGACTCTTCAACAGGATTGCGATCAACCATGTGAAGAAATGCGACAAGTGTCAATTTCACAGTGATGTGTATCAGAAACCGGATGAGGAACTCCATTCACTTTCATCTCCCTATCCCTTCTATCAATGGGGAATGGATCTGATTGGACAGTTCCCCACCGCTCCAAGACAGCTAAAGTGGGTGATAGTGGCCATTGATTATTTTACCAAGTGGGTGGAAGCCGAGCCTCTTGCAACCATCTCCTCGGCCAAGGTGCTGAAGTTCTTTGAAAGGCAAGTTGTGGCTCGGTTTGGAGTGCCACAAGTGCTGGTGACTGACAACGGAACCCAATTCGCGGCAAAGGCGTTCCAAGACTTAGTCAATGCTTTGAACATAAAACATTACTTTTCCTTGGTCGAACACCCTCAGACTAATGGCCAAGTAGAATCTGTAAACCGATCTATCATCCAGGGGATCAAGAAAAGACTCGAAGGCGCGAAAGGGAATTGGTTGGAAAACTTGCACGAAGTGCTTTGGTCATATCGCACCACCATACAAACTTCAACAGGAGAGACACCATATCGGCTCACTTATGGTTGCGACGCAGTCATCCCCATTGAAAAGATCATCCCTTCATTCCGAGCTATGCAACAACCGAATCCCCTCAACAACACTTTATTGTGTGAGGATCTTGTTTTATCGGAAGAAGTCAGGGATTTAGCGGCCGGACGAGAAAAGCATTCTAAGATTATGCAAGAAAAAGGGTATAATCGCTCGGTCATATCCAGAGAGTTCGAGGTAGGCGACCTTGTCTTGAGGAGAGCTGATATTGGTCTCAAAAATGCAAAGGACGGAAAACTGGCCCAAAGCTGGGAAGGACCATACCGAGTTGCCTCCAAGACTGGAACAGGAGCCTACAAGCTCGAAACTCTCTCGGGTGCCCTCATTAACAACACATGGAACGTGGCGAAACTTCGAGCTTATTACAGTTAGTTTTTCATTGTTTCAGTTTCGTTTTCAATAGTTTTAGTTGTTTCATTACATTTGCTTTTTGAATTGTTTCTTTTTTTGATAATGGTGTACGCTCGGTGAAACTCCGATCCCATTGTAATTTGCTTCAAATGAATAAAAGTTCTCGTTATTGAATTCATTGTATTACGTACTTTTCCTCGTAACCGATTAGCCACCGATTATGACGCGAACGATTATAAACAGCTCTAGCAAGAACTTATAACTCGTCAAGTACTTTAAATAAGACTCCCGATCAAATCATGATTTCATAAAATCATTTTAAATCGTGGATAGAGGAACCCACCTCGGCTAAAGTGTTGGAGTTCCGAGGTCTTAACACTTGAATTCTTAACAAAGAGTGTAAAAAGAAGCATAACACGATTACGAATATTATAAAATATTCCAAATGAAACACAACAATTTAAGTTTAAACCCATTTACTGGGGCAATTACAAAAGGGAAAGCAAAATGATAAAGCTACTCTAAGTCGGACAGTACAATGCCGTCGGCGTCAAATTTATCTTCTTCTTCTTCACCTTCGGCATCCTCGGCATCGTCCCCTTCGGAATCCTCGGCCAAATGGTCAGGCAGATCGGCGCTGTTCAGATCTATGGGAGCCCCAGTTGGGCCAACAATTCGACCATCTTTCACAGCACAATTAGGGTCAGCACCCTTGGTCAAGAGCCCAGGATTCAAAATGCGGAGTTGCTCGGCAGTGTTGTAGAAAGAATCCTCAACTCCACGATCCCAGTTGTATAGATGCTCCTTGGCAGCTTTCTTGTGTTTGAGAGCTTTTGCTCTCATCTTCTCTAAAGAAGTTCGGAGCCCCAGAATCTCATCCTTAGCATACTCATGCTGCTCCTGAGCCACGGCAGCAGCCTCCTCCGCTTTCCAAGCTTTCTCTATCGCCGCTCGGAGAGCAGCAGCGTCTTCCTCAGCTTTTTTCAGAACCTCTTCCGAGCGCTTTATCCTCTCTTCGGCCCCCTGGAGTGTCTCTTCGGCCCTAACCTTGGCACCTTCAGCATCTTGTGCCACCTTTTGCAACCGTTCGTTTTCAGCTGCCAAGGTTTGCAACTTCTTGTTAAGACCATCAACTTGAAGTTGTAAATAATCCTTCTGCTCGGCTGCCTCGGTCCTTTTCTTATTTTCCTTGGGGGCTATCCCAGCATGAGCGCCGTCTCCATGATGACCGAGGTGATGAAGTATGCTCGCACCCCTCAGGAGACTCTTCACCAACGACTTACAATTGTTCTCCCAAGTCCCAGGGGTCCAGGCCTCAATCACTTCAGCATTCTCGGGAGGAAAGACAGTAGCAACAAGTGTATCAGTCATCTTTCGGTGCCACACTGTCTTGGAAACAACTTCCTCCTTTCCCTCTGGAATCTCTACCCCTTTATTTGACTTGCTCAAATTAAGCCAATCTCCAGCAAGACCCTTTCCTTTTTCCAGCTGAGACCTCTTGAGGGGACGCTCGGGAGTGCCTTGAGAAGTTGTTTGAGCCTTCACTTCGACGTTTATAGCGTCGACAATACGATCCCCTTTGATCACCGGCTCAACACCTTTGATCCTAACAGTCGGAATGGCGTTGGGGATAATGGTCGGACTTTCAGAAGGGGTCGGTTCAGAGGACTGACTCATGTTTGGGGAGCCAGATGCAGCTTTGATTGCAGCCAACTGTGATACTCTAGCTGCTCGAGCTTCGCTTTTCTTGGCCTTGGTTGCTTTCTTCCCCATTGTTTCTGCGAGAAAAAATGAATCAGTAAAAAATATATATATATATATATATATATATAGTACCCAGCTCGGCCTTCACTTCGTCTCGTGTTTCTTTCAACAGGATTCGTTTGGTATCAATTTGACCATTTGCTTGAAGGTATTCCCAAACATGGTCGCATAATCGCCTTTCGGCTTTTGTCAAATCCGCCTTAAAGTCGAATTGATACAAGGAGGGTCCTCGCTGATAAATGTTAGTCGTCCAACCCAGTGGAAACCGAGGCACGACCTTGATCACTCCACCTTCTTCAACTCGTTCCATGAACCAACATACTCCAGCCCCGGTGTACTCGTATTAGAAGAAGAGAGGTTTGAAAGACATCCAAGAATCAGTCACCTTGGCGAAGAGGGCGTGCCCCCTCCGAGCCTTTAGGGACACCCAAAGCCCCTTGGAATCACCAAACTTATTTACTTGGGGAGCGTATAACCAGAAAAAAGATCGTACAGTTGCTACCAAATTTTCAACGTAAAAGAATTGTTGGAAGTCTCGGATGAAAGCCCACCCACTTGGATGCAGTTGGCTAGGAGCTATTCCTAGATGAATGAGGACTTCAATATCGAAGGTGGAAAAGGGCAAGCGGATGCCGACTTTAGTTGCTATTTCTTCGTAGAAATAGAAAAATTGACGATTTTCCGGTACTTGGAAGCATATTCGGTCGTCGATTCCCAAAGGTCTCAATACGAATTCTGAGGCATTTCAATCAGCACTCGGAGGTGTTAAAATTGGTCGAAGATGGTTAAGACTATCTGTTGTCAGCAATGAAGGTCTCGTCCCTAGCACTTCCCGATCAAAAACGGCGTCGTACTGTGCATGATTGGGCGGTAGAGGATATTCTTCAGGGTTGGTAACACATCTGCGCTCCACCATATCTGGGGAAAAAGCAAAAGGCTCGGCGTTAGGATTTTTTACAGCACATGTTTTTATTCTAAAATTAAGGCCGAGCCCTGGACTTTTTCCCCCCTCCCTCGGTGGTTCTCCTAAAGTTTCTTCCTCCACGGTATGACGATCGGGGCTTATCCTAACTTGAGCTCGACGCTCGGAAAACCTATAGCTAACAACCACTTATTATCTTCTGCGGGATTCGATGGATACTCTACGACTAATGGTTCCGTCTCGATGGATCCTGGGCCAAAAGGGGGAGTAGAAGGGTGTACAAGATCATCAATGTCAGAATTTCCAGAATTTCTTTCATCCCCAGAATTCCCAGAAGAACTTGAGTCACTATCACTAGAAGGTTCTTCTCCTAATCTCCTACAGAGTTCATGGTAAATTTTCCTCAAACCTCTCCACCCTCTCATGATAAACCAATTCCTTAACACTATCTACCCAGAAATCCTAAACGAAAGCCAGAACAGTCAAACCCCAAGTCCCTGCAAAACCCAGAACCAAAACCCCTTTTACAAAAAGAAGAAATCGCAAAAAGTAAAAATAAGAGTAGAAGTTACCTGTTATCAGTTGTATCAGTTGTTAGAAAGATGGATGCTGGATGAGGAACACGGAATCAGAAGCGTGGATGGTGGAAAAGAAGATTGAGGCAAAAAATCGGACTCAGAAGCACAGATGGGGGAAGGGAGATTAAGAAAGAACGAAAATTTTGGTGAGGAAAGGATTCTGAAGAAATGAGAAACAAATGAGGACCTGAGGTAGTCAAGCGGTTCAAACTGATAGAAGAAACCTTTTCAGTTTCCCTCCATGTCAAACGTATAGGCCGAAAGCCCACTAACCTATTCAGCCACAGCCATGGTGAGACGTGGCAGTTGCTAAGGACGCTTTTTCAAATTCATGGTGAGACGTGGCAGTTGCTAAGGACGCTTTTTCAAATTTCAAAATTTAAAATGATTTGGCACAACTTACAAGGAAGCGCGTCGTACCTAGAGAACCCAAAACGTCACCTCGAAACAGGCGGCGTAATTATATCTGTCACGAGATATCCGAAAAGGTCAACCCAAAACACTCGCTACCTCGTCACAGACTTTTCAAAGTCTTACGAGCTGGGGGGCTTGTAGGGTCTGCCGACCTTACAGAGATATAGGACCTACTAAAGGGATTCTCATAAGGGCACTTCCCTCGGATTACATTGCATGCACGTCCCTCGCTCGGGCTCATGGGCTCTGAGCATACTGAAGGACCAGGCTCGGACTTGATGGGGTCGAGCCTCACAATCGGTCTTCCACCCATCAGGCTCGGGACTCTAGCGCCGAGACATACTGTCGGCTTGTAGATAGACTCAGTCTCATTCAGGCTTCTTATCCCTTCCGCGAATCTCTCCTGGATTCTCGCTAACAGCCTAGACATGAGATCTTCAGTTGATCCTAACCAGATTCTAAGCATAATTATCCGATATTATCTCATAGAATCCTGGTTCAGCACAACTTTGATACAGGGCCCAAGCGGCCCATATCAGCCTCCTCCAAACCCTATAAATAGCTCATCATAGCTAGGGTTTCAGGTACGTACTCTCATCCCTAAGTTGACACTCTGCACACACTTGTTGACTGGGGAGACCCTGCCTTTCCCAACTGGAACTGTAGAAACACCACAAAGTCACATATTAACACTTGATCCTCTCTTGGGCTCCTGATTCCATAATCTTGAGCACTTAGAGGGTTAAGGACATAGTGTTCAAGGACTCTACAGTATGTGTGTGCATGAGTATGAATGTGTGAATATATGTGTATATATATGTGTATGCCGTATGTGTGTGTATGAGTGAAGAGAAAGCCTAGAAATTTCCTAAGTATGGACCAATTAACCAAAGGAACTAAGTCCCTAACTAAATCCTAACCAAGTCCTAACTAGATGAATGAAAACCCTAATGATAAACCAACAAGTCAAAAGCCTAAGTAACCCCTCAGTGCCTAATGTTCCCTATATTGTCCCCTTGGCTTTTTTAAACTCCACCCATGCAAAATTTGGGAGAGCCAAGTTTACCCCTCCCTCTAGAAGCTTGTGGCCGAATTGAGTCAAGGGTAAAAGGGGGAAAGTCTAATGTTTTGGTCCTTGTCTATATATGGCCGAATGAGTGAGAAGAATTGGCCATTCCATTCTTTACTCCATCTTTCTCTTCTTCATTTCCTTCACCTTCCCAAACACACTTAGTTGAGAGCAAAACCAAAGCTCTCAACACACACACACACCCACACCGAGAGAGAGAGAGAGAGAGAGAGAGATTGGCCGTGAGGAGGAAGAAGAGAGAAGAGGAGAAACCAAGCCTAAAACCCTAGAGTCTTCCTTGAAGAACTAAGATCTTAGAAGCTAGGAGATCAACCTAGTTTTTGGTGGGTATTTCGAATAAACAAGGAGAAGTTGTAATAATCTTGATTTTCTTTTGATTTGTAATTTTCTTTTCTTTTCTTCCCTTGCATGTCTTATTTTATATTGGATCATGAATTTCTAAAGCTTGAAGAAGCTTGTAAATGTCTAACTACCGGTTCTCATAACTCGTTTAAGGTTTTCATGAAAGATCTTACGGTTTTTCAACACAAATCTTAAAGATCTAAAAAGTTTTGAGATTTTTGTAAAATTTAAAAATGTATCTCTTTGCATGTAAACTCCTCAAATCTTAAAAGAACTTATAAATGTCTAATCAACGGATTTCCTAACTCGTTTAAAGCTTTTCATAAGAGATCCTAAAGCTTTTCAAACTAAATCTTCTAAATCTAAAGGTTTGATGAGATTTTGGGAAGAATGAAGTGGATTTCTTTGAATGTTTAATTTCTTGCTTAAAAACCGTGAACTATGATGTGTTTAAGAGTTTGTTTGATGAATAAATTTGTGATCTAAACTTGGTTGGTGATCACGTTGAGATCTTTAGTATGCATGTTGATTTAATGATGATTGTGATGCTTTGAATTCATGCATGTGTTAAAAGAACCTTGATCTTGAATTTTTAAGAACAAATGAATTGATAGAACGCTAGATCATAAATTAGGAAATTCGGCCATGACCCAAGGATTAAGTCTTGATGCTTTTTATTTGATCTAAATGGTTGCATGTAAGTCTCATGTTTAGAAAAGTTAAATTTAAGATGAGGAAATGTTTGATTTTGACTTGGTTTTGATAAAGCTTTGATTTTTGGGTTTTGACCTTTAAAAGCTTTAAACCTTTGTCTTGATCTTGAAAATGCTTTGATTTTGTTTTGATTCATGAAAAGTTTTACTTTTGAAACCATATGTGTTTTCAAACCAAAGACTTGATTTTCTTCAAAGATCATCACGGTTTTAACTTCTCCCTTACTCAAACTAATTTTTATCTTTGATTTGTACCATTATATTTGATTTCATGATTTGATCTACAAAATCTAGGTGCATGCATGTGGTTTTTGAATGAAAAGATTTTCTTTTCCTCATGGACCACACGGTTTTACAAAGAAAATAAAGGAAACAAGTTTTTGGAAAATGATCTTCACCCAAATATATGTTCTGGATGCATGCATGATAAAGATTTGAAAATAAAACCTTGATTCATGATGATGGTGCATTCGGTCTAGGTCTAGAGTTAGGGGAGTCATGTTTTGTCTCCATGAAAAAGGGCACATGCATATTAATTTCCTTTGATTTAAGAATTTTGTGTTTTTGCATGTTGAAAAGTAAGCCAAGGACCTTGTTTTGTCAAATTAGGGTTCGGCCTATACACCTAGGATGGCCTAGGATGCTTTTTCATTGAAGTGGCATGAAAACAATGATTATGATTTGTGAACTATGGTCAAATTAATATGTTTGAAATTGTGTGTGAACCTTTAATTTATATTCGGTTTTAATTAAAGAAAAGGGGACAAATTGTAACACCCCAAAATTTTAATCCTCGACTAATGAAATGTTAATTATAATTTAATTATAATTAATAGTTTCTATATTAATCCTTGATTAAAATATGTGTTTATTTAACTAGTTGATGTGTGGAAATTATTTAATAAATAATTTAAATGCATAAAATAAGAGTTTTGCATATTAGTCCCTGGGTTGGGACCTAGAAGCAGTTATAGGAAAGATTTTGGAGGGAAAGTAAATAAAATAATTATTTTTCAAAATCTGGGCAAAACACTCGAGTATTATTCAGAATACTCGAGTATTCTGGGTCAAACTGCACGAGTTAGTGCGGTTGGTGAGTCACAGCCAACGATTCCCCTCCGTTGACACGAATACTCCGCCATCAACAGCTCAATGCCTTCGTGTCGACCTGCATGAGTGTCCTCACTTCCTATTTAAGCTCATCTTCGACCCTTAGCTGAGAATTTTGGATCAAAGTAGCTTGGTTGATGAAATTAGGGTTCCGAGTTTGTACTCTTCAATTCTCCTTCTCTGTGTCAAACTGAAACACAAATCATACACGAATACAAAGCTCACATCACGAGCTTTGTATAAACACCAAAATCGTGAGGATTGAGTGAGTGTGTTGGGAGAACGACAGCTTGGAAGTTGGAGTTATTCTGTCAAAGTTGGTTTCTGGAGCTTACTTGGAGATTAATTTCTGGTAAGCTCTCGAGCTCCTGAGTCTCAAACTCAATTCCTTTAGTTAGAACATGTTGTATAGAGTTTAGAAATCTAATTTTCCCCAATTCTTATCTCTGTTTCATGGGTGAACCAATTCGGTTTTGGTGGTGCACTCAAAACTGTCAAGCATGTGAAGCTCAAAGTGATTTCTGGGGTTGGAGCACTTTTCTTGGATTTCTTTCTGTTGATTCACGTCTGAGAGGTAAGGGGAAGTAATTATATTCACTAGATAGAGTTTAAATCCCATTAATTGTGTTAGAGAGCCACCAAGAGGCTCTAAGGGCTTAGATTGAATAGGAACTTTGGTTTGGAGACCAATCCATGCTCTAAATCTGTGATGAGCAAGTTTGATATCATGTATGTGAACTAAAATGCACTTGGTTTTATGTGTATTGTGCTTTTTATGAGAATTGACATGTTAAGTTGTGAAAATGCGTTTTAATGCATGATTATTGATTTCTCCGTCAAATCTGTGTTTTGACTTGTAATAAGTGTTGTAACATGTCTAAATAATGTTATGTGAACTCTGTGGATCCCTGGAATGGATTAAATTTGAGTAGAAATGAAAATGTCATATTAAAACCAGTTTTCAGTGCTGTCTGCTGCGAAACACTCGAGTAAAAGGCAGAGTACTCGAGTAAATCGTGTTCAAAACCATGTAAATTAAGGAAGAACACTCGAGTAGTCTGTCTGGTACTCGAGTATCGAGCATGACCTGAGGACCATTATAGGCCAAACACTCGAGTCAGTCAAGGTCACTCGAGTATTCTGGAAATATCCAAGAACACTCGAGTAACCCATGAACCACTCGAGTAAATTGATGAATTGAAAACCCAAATCCTCAGAAAGTCATGAACACTCGAGTAACTTCAGGAACACTCGAGTAATCTGGAAAATCTAGAGAACACTCGAGTGGACTGAATTTTAATCGAGTATATTGCCCAGAACCTGAAGAACACCGTTTTCAATTCTAAGTCAAATAATTAATGAATTTTTGAGAATAGTCCAAGGGATTAAGACTTAAAGAAATTGATTAATACAAATAGATCGTTTGATGACGGTCCTTTTGATAAAGAAATAAGCCTAGGTGGCCTGCAAAGTATTAATCAACTTCCCTTAAGTCTAAAGGATAAAATGCATTCATTCTGGAGTTTGGATGGTAGGACGTATTTCATGTTTGTTAAACATGTGGAGGGCCTCTAGGAGTGCCAATACGCTTGCTTGATGACACGTTGTTGACGTGGTCGGCTTAGTGGATGCCGATATGGATATATCATTTGGATGACCATCCGTTTGGATGACGGGATATGCTCGGGTGGCATGGATACCAAGCTTGTCGTGTACATTCTAGGTGAATGTACGAATGGTTGTATACCTAGGAATACAACGCACTGTTGAGTGCTGGGTTGTCAGGGATGGACGTCAGAGAGTGACATAGTATTATGATGGAGATAGGCTTGAGAGCTAAAGTCATGCATCGTGCCATTCATTCAAATAAACTGTTATGACTGAATTAAGTGTGAACATCCTATGTGCATAACCTACTTGCTAAGTGTTAAGTGTGATTGTTATTAATTGATGCATGTTACATCTTTATGTTGCATAATTTATTCTCTATTGATTATGTGTATAGAATTGCTTACCCCTATGCCCTTGTAGGTGATGTCTCGCTACATTGCTTGCATCGAGATCCGGCCACTTCCTAGTGGCATATGGATCTATGAGGACCATCGCGCGGTGTTTGACGGGGAGGTAGAGATTACCTTCTACCACCCGAACCCGCTGATATGATTCCATCCTCGTAGGTTTAGGATTCCCATCATATACACTATGCATGTACCCCCGTTTTACACTTACCATGGACCACCTCTCACGCGACCAGCTCGCTCTTACCATAGTTTTCGTTTTCGACCTACCCGCTCTCACCCTTTTTCTTTGAGGGTCGTCCGCGAGGAGACTCCCCTATCTGATCCGAGGAGACCAGTCAGGGTTTCACCATCACCTGACCCGGTACCCAGTGGTAGGGTACACTCTCCCTCGGATGAGATTGAGGAGGATCCGGTGGAGGACGAGAGTGGGGGCGAGCCTGTCGTGCATTCTACTGGGAGTGACTGGAGGGACGACGATCCCTAGGTACATGCATATGGTGTATGATGTGGGTCGGAGGATCCGATGTGTGGAGGCTGTGGAGGAGATTTGCTGCTGCTGCTGTGATGATGATGTTGCTACTATCTTACTACTACTTTTACTTTTGGGAGACTACTGCTACTACTACTCCATCTGATGCTGCCAGATCTATGTGACTACTCCTAGAGTTATATATTTTGTTATGTATATATATTGTAGATATACTTTTGGAGCACTCTAGAGCTTGTAGTTACACTGTTATATAGATCTGATGATGGACTTGTATATTTTGAAACTTGGAGACTTTACTCATGGGCTATGTACTTATGATTCTCTATCTCTATGAAAACCTATGTTTATATTCTATCAGTTGCATAGTCCCGTAATTTCCGCTTACTCTGATTTAATCTGTTTAGGAGCTCGGCTATAAATGGTATCAGTTCTATCGTACAAAGCAAGGGTAGCTTAAGCTACTTGATACAAAGATATTTTCTAAAAGATCGAATGTTACTCTATTTGCGAAAAGGTTTTAGAAATCGCCGAACTCGATACAATGATTTTGAGATAATATAGACTTTGTTCTCCAAGACTTTCAAGTGACGATTCGTGCACCCGCTTTAAAAGAAAATTTTATTTACCTATTTTCTTAACACTCACAAGTCCATATATATTATCCAATATAAAAGCTTATTTATTAGTTTCAATTTGGGTAATCCGAGAAGGGTGTCACACTGAGTGGTATCAGAGCAAAAGTCAGATCCTGTAGTAGTGGAAGTAGTCCAGAAAGGTAGCCATCAACATCAAGCAGGTATCTGCAAGGCAATTACATTACTACGAATGTTATTATTTTGTTTGTTGAGGTTTTAATACCCTTGATTTGTTTGTATCTTGTCTCTTTGAGTACAAGACGCAATTGATTATAGATTTAATAAGTTTAAGACAGAGTCTTAGTATAGGTAGTGTAATGGAAGTTTCTTTAGTTCAACATATGTGACCATAAGTCCATAGCGCAGGTCTAATATGGCAACTAGAAACCAAAATCACACTAATACGATGTTGGAACGAATCACCACGGTGTTGGAAGCTATGCAACGACAGTCTCAGCAACCCTCTCAACCGGCTAACCCGCCTTATCAGTGTAATATGGGTAATACTGAGGCGAAGACTCTGGCTGATTTTAGGAGCTGTAATCCACCAAAGTTTGAAGGAGGATTTAAACCGGAAGAAGCCAACAAGTGGATTCACACTATGGACAAGATTTTGAGGACTTTGGAGTGTTCTGATGTTCAGAAGGTGGCGTACGCAACCTATATGTTGGAGGATGAAGCGGAGAATTGGTGGAATCACACCATGCAGCTTCTGCAATATGAAGGAAGAGATGTAAGCTGGGGAGTATTCATGGAAAAATTTCTTCAGAAATATTTTCCTGAGGATCTAAGGAGGAAAAAGGAAGTGGAATTCTTGCAGTTGAAGCAAGGTAACATGAGTGTGGGTGAGTACGCGGCAAAGTTTGAAGAGCTGATTAAATACTCTCCATACTATCAGAACAATCTAGATGAGAGAAGCAAGTGCATTAAGTTTGAAGGAGGTTTGAGGCCAAAGTTGAAGTCGATCTTCAGTTACCAGCGGATTCAAAGTTTTCCTGCACTCGTGGACATGTGTAGGATGTATGAAGACGACACCAAAGCTGAGGAGGTGCAAGTCTCAGAAAAGAAGGACAATCAAAGCTATGGATCTCAAAGGCGTAAGGGTTTCAACAATCGAGGCAAAGGTCCATATGATCGCAGAGGGAAAGGCAAGGGCAAGGTTGGTGGTTCTGAGGGAAGGAATTATCGGAGCGAGGCTCCCTTCTGTGACAAGTGCAAGCGCAACCACTATGGTCGTGTGTGTTGGGGGACAAGTGGATGTTTTAACTGTGGAAAGCTGGGACACTTTGCAAGAGATTGCAAGGAACCAGCCAAGGCCAACTCAAGAGGAACTGCAGATAGACCGGTGACTCAAGGAAGGGTCTTCACCCTTAGCGGTGTGGAAGCGAATCGATCTTCTGATCTGGTGCAAGGTAAATACTTGTTTAATGGTCAGTTTTGTCATGTTTTGTTTGACTCTGGTGCAAGGCATTCATTCGTTTGGTATGAATGTGTAAACCGATTAGGCTTGATGATGTCTGAAATGCCTTATGTTTTGCAAGTAGAAACCCCTACAAATGCTCCCGTAGTTGTTTCTAGAGCCTGTCTTAACTGTTGTATAGAAGTGTTAGGACAAACCTCTAAAGTAGATTTGATTTGCTTACCCTTAGCACAATTGGATGTGATCTTTGGAATGGACTGGTTAAGTCAAAACCAAGTGATCATTGATTGTGATAGAAGACTCGTGACCTATAGAAACCCAAAACCCTCTGGTTACATATGTCTGTTCAACACTGAGGTGGGGGAGAGTGGTACGAGGATGGAAGAGATCCCTGTTGCCAGAGATTTCTCGGAAGTTTTTGCTGATGAGATTCCTGGTCTGCCACCAAGAAGAGAGATAGAATTTGGCATCGATCTAGTTCCGGGAGCTGGTCCTATTTCTATCGCTCCCTATAGAATGGCACCACCGGAGATGACAGAGATGAAGAAGCAGATCGAAGAGTTGCTGCAGAAACAGATGATTCAACCAAGCGTGTCACCTTGGGGTACTCCTGTCTTGTTCGTCAAGAAGAAAGATGGTAGCATGAGGATGTGAATCGACTATCGGCAGCTGTATAAGGTCACCATCAAGAACAAGTATCCGTTTCCACGGATAGATGACCTTATGGATCAAGTACGTGGGGCTTCAATATTTTCCAAGATTGATTTGAGGTCGGGATACCATCAGATCAGAATTAGAGAAGAGGATATCTCTAAGACTGCATTTCGATCTCGATACGGACATTATGAATATGTCGTAATGCCATTCGGATTGACTAATGCACCAGCTATTTTCATGGACTACATGAATCGAATCTTTAGACCTTATTTAGATTCATTTGTGGTTGTGTTCATCGATGATATTCTCATTAACTCCAAGAGTCCGGAGGAGCATGCTGAACACTTGAGGATAGTGTTGAGCATCTTGAAGGAGAAGCAATTGTGCGCCAAACTTACAAAATGTGAGTTCTGGCTGAGGGAGGTTAAGTTCTTGGGGCATGTGATTTCAGACAAAGTAATAGCCGTTGATCCGACGAAAGTAAGTTCGGTTTTGCAATGGGAGCAACCAAAGTCGGTCACGGAAGTCAGAAGTTTTCTTGGTTTGGCTGGGTATTATAGAAGGTTCATCGAAGGTTTCTCGAAGATTGCACTGCCTCTGACGAAGTTGACTAGGAAAGATCAACCATTTTTGTGGGATGAGAAATGTGAAAGTAGTTTTCAAGAGCTGAAGGAAAGGTTGACATCGTCTCCTGTATTGGTGTTGCCCGATACACAGAAGAGTTTTGATGTGTACTGTGACGCATCGAAACAAGGTCTTGGGTGTGTTTTGATGCAAGAGGGGCAAGTTGTCGCCTACGCCTCGAGACAGCTAAAAGTTCATGAGATGAACTATCCAACTCACGATCTGGAGTTGGCAGCTGTGGTGTTTGCCTTAAAGATTTGGAGGCACTATCTCCATGGCACTACGTTCCGGGTGTTTAGTGACCATAAGAGTTTAAAATACCTCTTTGATCAAAAGGAGTTGAATATGAGGCAACGCCGATGGATGGAGTTTTTGAAGGATTATGAGTTTGAGCTCCATTATCATCCTGGGAAGGCAAACGTTGTGGCGGATGCATTGAGTAGAAGAGCAATGTACATCAATGCGATGATGGTCAGAGAAGCTGCACTGTGATCGAGGCCGTACCCGATACAAATAAAAACAGTTTAAGTATAGTACTAGGAAGTGACTCCTAGGTCGTCTCCCAAGGAATATCTTATCAAGCAAAAGGTCGAACACATAGTATGCATAGAAAACAGGGGGGGTTTTTTATATTGAATATTGAATAATTGAAATCAAAACAGAATTAAATCAAAACGAAGAAACAGATAAGGAAAAGCGGATAAACCCCTTTGGCTCGCGTTCACAACTCTATCATCGGTCACAAAAGATCAATTTCTTTCCTCTTCACTGTCCAACTCGTGAGAACTAAATACTAAGCGAAAGTTCAATTCTCACCCCAAAACCCAAACCTCTAATTAAGCATTAAAAGCCAAAGCATGGAGTTTTTACGAGTTTGCATAAATTAAGCATTCATACACATGGATTATCTCTATATAATGGAACTAAGCGAACAATAACATATCAATAAGCATGAAAACAGTGAATAAAAACGAAATAGCATTAAGAACAAAACCTCAAGAGTATGTGATACATTACCAAAGGGATTTAACCTAAGAGTTTAGCCTTCCATGAAGAAAAATACCAAAAATGTGTAGAAAGGGAAGAGAGAGAAACCCTAGCAGCCACCACAAGCTTGGAGAGCAAAACTAAGCCTTCTCTATGAGAGAGAATGTAAAAAACGTGAATGGAAGGTCTCCCCCAAGGGTTTACACGAATTTTGCTTTTTTAAATCACAAAACGGGCCTAAATCATGGGCCCAAATCCTAAGGAAAGCTTAATCTCTAAATTAAATCTAAAAAATATCTTATAGATAAAATCTATATCTTAAAAGATATAACTAAATCTCAACTAATCCTAAAGATAGATTACAATCTTCACTTCATCATATATCTTCTCTTCCAAAATTAAATCTTCATTCCCAAAATGTCCAAAAAACCCTTGAGCCAAATATGACCTGAAAATAGAAATAGAATTAATTAGGCTAAATAATCCCAAATTAAACAATATTCAGAATATTAGTCCAATAAACTCTAAATCACTAAATCAAGCTAAACAATGTCAAATAGGCAACAAGTATCAATAATAGGAGTAAAATAATGCAAGGAATAATGGGAAATAAAATGCTCATCAAATACCCCCACACTTATCCTTTTGCACTCCTGGGCAAAACTAAGAATTAGGACTGAGAAAATCAATATGCACCAAAGTGAATCATGCAACAAGATTACTACAGCTAATGAATGCAAACCTAAGAGATTACATACTTCACAATGAATTCTAGGAAATGCAAAGAAATGGGCAAAATCGAGCACATGAAGAAAATAAGGACCAAAGAATCAAGGCATTCATGAACATCATCCAATTATTTCAAATATGCAAAGAAAACCAATGACATCAAGAGGGTAGTCACAAAGATGATAGAAACTCACAAGGATCACTCAATAGTGTTTACACTCAAGTGTTTAAGGTTAATCAGTGTTTACACTCAAGGCACATCATGAAAAACAAACACAACCATAAGCTTGACAAGCCTCTAACATCAACAATCAATACACATGCACATTAAGATCAAAAGGTCTTTTCAGGGTTGTAATGGGGCCAAGGACAAGGTAGGATAAAAATATGGGAAATGTAGCTAAAACCCAGGGAATAGAGGAGCAATGGGGAACAAGTAAAAAAAATAAGCACAATCCACCCCAGAATAAAATGGTAAACATAACAACAACCTCTAATTCCAATCCTCCATGCCTCAATCAACCTTTTATTCCATTTTTTTCTTTTTTTTTCTTCTTCTTCTTTTTCTTTTTCTTTTTCTTTTTTTTTTTTGAATTGCATTACATTGCAGAACTTCATGAACGAAAGGAAAGAAGAAACAACAAAAATGGCATAATGAGATAAAGCCATAATTACATCACCGACCATAGAGGCAAAACCCAGAACTCACAAGAGATGAAGAACAAAGCACCCTCGCTTACTTAATACCCACTCCCAAAACAATTCCAAAGCTCCAACATTCCCTAAGGTTAGGACAATCATGGTGATCGAGGCCGTACCCGATACAAATAAAAACAGTGTAAGTATAGTACTAGGAAGTGACTCCTAGGTCGTCTCCCAAGGAATATCTTATCAAGCAAAAGGTCGAACACATAGTATGCATAGAAAAAAGGGGGGTTTTTGTATTGAATATTGAATAATTGAAATCAAAACAGAATTAAATTAAAACGAAGAAACAGATAAGGAAAAGCGGATAAACCCCTTTGGCTCGCGTTCACAACTCTATCATCGGTCACAAAAGATCAATTTCTTTCCTCTTCACTGTCCAACTCGTGAGAATTAAATACTAAGCGAAAATTCAATTCTCACCCCAAAACCCAAACCTCTAATTAAGCATTAAAAGCCAAAGCATGGAGTTTTTACGAGTTTGCATAAATTAAGCATTCATACACATGGATTATCTCTATACAATGGAACTAAGCGAACCATAACATATCAATAAGCATGAAAACAGTGAATAAAAACGAAATAGCATTAAGAACAAAACCTCAAGAGTATGTGATACATTACCAAAGGGATTTAACCTAAGAGTTTAGCCTTCCATGAAGAAAAATACCAAAAACGTGTAGAAAAGGGAAGAGAGAGAAACCCTAGCAGGCACCACAAGCTTGGAGAGCAAAACTAAGCCTTCTCTATGAGAGAGAATGTAAAAAACGTGAATGGAAGGTCTCTCAAGGGTTTACACGAATTTGGCTTTTTAAATCACAAAACGGGCCTAAATCATGGGCCCAAATCCTAAGGAAAGCTTATCTCTAAATTAAATCTAAAAATATCTTATAGATAAAATCTAAATCTTAAAAGATATAACTAAATCTCAACTAATCCTAAAGATAGATTACAATCTTCACTTCATCATATATCTTCTCTTCCAAAATTAAATCTTCATTCCCAAAATGTCCAAAAAGCCCTTGTGCCAATTATGACCTGAAAATAGAAATAGAATTAATTAGGCTAAATAATCCCAAATTAAACAATATTCAGAATATTAGTCCAATAAACTCTAAATCACTAAATCAAGCTAAACAATGTCAAATAGGCAACAAGTATCAATAATAGGAGTAAAATAATGCAAGGAAAAAAAGGAAATAAAATGCTCATCAAATACCCCCACACTTATCCTTTTGCACTCCTGGGCAAAACTAAGAATTAGGACTGAGAAAATCAATATGCACCAAAGTGAATCATGTAACAAGATTACTAAAACTAATGAATGCAAACCTAAGAGATTACATACTTCACAATGAATTCTAGGAAATGCAAAGAAATGGGCAAAATCGAGCACACGAAGAAAATAAGGACCAAAGAATCAAGGCATCCATGAACATCATCCAATTATTTCAAATATGCAAAGAAAACCAATGACATCAAGAGGGTAGTCACAAAGATTATAGAAACTCACAAGGATCACTCAATAGTGTTTACACTCAAGGCACATCATGAAAAACAAACACAACCGTAGGCTTGACAAGCCTCTAACATCAACAATCAATACACATGCACATTAAGATCAAAAGGTCTTTTTAGGGTTGTAATGGGGCCAAGGACAAGGTAGGATAAAAATATGGGAAATGTAGCTAAAACCCAGGGAATAGAGGAGCAATGGGGAACAAGTAAAAAAAAAAAAATAAGCACAATCCACCGCAGAATGAAATGGTAAACATAACAAAAACCTCTAATTCCAAACCTCCATGCCTCAATCAACCTTTTATTCTTTTTTTTTCTCTTCTTCTTTCTTTCTTTTTTTTTTTCATCATTCATTTTTTCAATTTTTTTTTTCATTGCAGAATTTCATGAACGAAAGGAAAGAAGAAACAACAAAAATGGCATAATGAGATAAAGCCATAATTACATCACCGACCATAGAGGCAAAACCCAGAACTCACAAGAGATGAAGAACAAAGCACCCTCGCTTACTTAATACCCATTCCCAAAACAATTCCAAAGCTCCAACATTCCCTAAGGTTAGGACAATCATGGTTTTTCAGTCATAGGCTTGTAATGAGCTAAAGAACAAAGAAAAGGGATATAAAGGCTCAAAGGGGCTATCAAAGGATAAATTCATTCAAGGTAGGCTCATATGGCTAGTGGCTTATTCAAGAAAAAACAATGCCTAAATCATTTCAAAATGTGCATGGGAATATCAAGTATCAACAAGAGTCAAGTCAAGTTCTAGAGTGCAAGTAATCCAGAGTGCAATCACACATGAAAGAAAAATTAGGTGGCATATATAGCAATCCACCCACAATTAAGGCTCAAATCCTCACAAAAGGGACAATTCTATCACAGTGTTACCACCTCTTAATTATCAAAAGCAACTTTACACATAGAAATGCATGAATTCAGACACAAGATACCAAGACTCTACTAAAATGAAGCAAAAACATGCAAGAAAATGCCCAAAACTTAGCAAAACCTAAAAAATCAAAGCAAAAATATGCAACCTAAACTACTCTCCCCCCCCACACTTAAATCACACATTGTCCTCAATGTAAAACAAATAGCAGAATCAGACAGATATAGACAAGTGGAATAAAAGTAGTAAAGAAGGAGAAAAGAAGACTCCCGAAATCATGGTGGGTCAAAAATGGGGTCGACCAATGAGGCTTCCTCCACAGGTGCATCATCCAAAGAAGGGGTAGTGAGGAAAGGCTTGAGTCGGTGGCCATTGACTTTGAAGCTCTTGTCTGTGGACTCACTCTTGATCTCCACAGTGCCATAAGGAAACACCTGGGTGACTACAAACGGTCCAATCCATTTAGAGCGGAGCTTTCCACTCATGATTCCAAGCCTAGAGTTGTAGAGCAACACTTTTTGACCAACCAAGAACTCCTTTCTGGAAATTGAGCTATCATAGAGCTTCTTGGTCTTCTCTTTGTAGAACTTGGAATTCTCATAGGCCTCCAAACGGATCTCATCTAGCTCACTCAACTGCAGCTTCCTCTCCTCACCCGCTTGATCAAGAGCTAAGTTACATTGCTTCACAGCCCAATATGCACGGTGCTCTATTTCCACAGGCAGGTGGCATGCCTTACCAAAGACAACCCGATAAGGTGACATCCCTATGGGTGCCTTGTAAGCAGTCCGATGGGCCCATAAAGCATCCTCCAATCGTGTGCTCCAATCCTTTCTATTAGGCTTCACCATCTTCTCCAAAATCCGCTTGATCTCTCTGTTTGAAATCTCAGCTTGCCCATTGGTTTGGGGGTGATATGGTGTAGAAACTTTGTGCACAACCCCATACTTCTTAAGCAAAGCTTGCATGGATCTATTGCAGAAGTGTGTGCCTTGATCACTGACTATGGCTCTAGGTATGCCAAACCTGCAAAGGATATTAGTCCTGACAAAATCTACAACAACCTGAGCATCATTAGTCCTGGTGGCCTTAGCTTCCACCCATTTGGATACATAATCCACAGCAAGTAAGATATAATAAAAACCAAAAGAAACAGGAAAGGGGCCCATGAAATCTATACCCCAGACATCAAACACCTCACAGAACAACATAGGTTGTTGCGGCATCTGTTGCCTCCAAGATAGGGTGCCTCCTGCCCTTTGACATTGCTCACATGAGCTGCAGATTTTGCTTGCATCCTTGAAGATGGTAGGCCAATAAAATCCAGAATCCAGCACCTTTCGTGCTGTCCTTTGAGTGCCAAGGTGGCCTCCAACTGGTGAAGCATGGCAAAATTGGAGAACCGATTGGATCTCCTGGTCTGGAATGCACCTGCGAATGACCTGATCACTGCAAAAACGCCACAAATAGGGGTCATCCCATACATAATACTTGGCATCGCTCTTCAATTTGTCTCTTTGAGCTTTGGATGCCAAGGGTGGAAAAACAGATGCAACTATATAATTTACAATATCAGCAAACCAAGGAATAAGGGGAAGGGGATGTGAAACATGCAAAACTAAAAGCTGCTCATCCGGGAAGTCATCCCGGATAGGAAATGCATCCTCCTCTCTCTCTATTCTGCTCAAGTGGTCTGCGACAAGGTTATGTGCACCACTCCGATCCTGAATCTCAAGATCAAACTCCTGGAGGAGCAACATCCACCGAATCAACCTAGGTTTGGAATCTGTCTTTTTCAAAAGATACTTCAGAGCAGCATGATCAGTATACACTACAACCTTAGAACCTAACAGATATGATCTAAACTTATCAAGTGCAAAGACAATGGCTAACAGCTCTTTTTCAGTTGTGGTGTAATTAACTTGTGCTGAATCTAAAGTCCTAGATGCATAATAAATCACATGAGACAGCTTACCAACCCTTTGGGAGAGAACTGCTCCTAAAGCATAATTCGAGGCATCAGTCATGAGCTCAAATGGGAGAGTCCAGTCAGGTGGTTGGATGATGGGAGTGGTGGTGAGTGCTCTCTTTAACTCATCAAATGCTTTCTTGCATTGGTCTCCAAACTCAAATGCGGTATCCTTTTGAAGCAAGTTGGATAGTGGAAGGGCTATCTTGCTAAAGTTCTGAATAAACCTGCGATAGAAACCTGCATGGCCAAGAAAAGAACGCACCTCTCGCACGCAAGAGGGGTAAGGCAAATGTGATATTACATGCAGCTTAGCAGGGTCAACCTCTATGCCCTTATGCGAAATAATGTGCCCTAAGACTATGCCTTGTTCTACCATAAAATGACATTTTTCAAAATTCAAGACAAGGTTAGTCTCAATGCACCTATTAAGCACCTTAGACAAACTATCAAGACATGCATCAAAAGAGGAACCATATACACTAAAATCATCCATGAAGACCTCTATGCAATGCTCAAGTAAGTCATTAAAAATACTCATCATACATCTTTGAAAAGTGCCAGGAGCATTACATAGGCCAAAAGGCATCTTCTTATAAGCAAATGTACCAAAAGGACAGGTAAATGTGGTCTTATGTTGGTCCTCTGGTGCAATACAGATTTGGAAATAACCAGAGAAACCATCTAAGAAGCAATAGTGAGATTTACCTGCTAGGCGCTCCAACATCTGATCAATGAAGGGAAGAGGAAAGTGATCCTTGCGGGTCGCCTGGTTGAGCTTCCTATAATCAATGCAGACTCTCCAACTGTTCTGCACTCTAGTGGGAATCAGCTCATCCTTCTCATTTTTGACAACTGTCACCGCAGACTTCTTGGGAACTACTTGAACCGGGCTTACCCAAGTGCTGTCTGAAATGGGGTAGATAATGCCAGCTTGCAGCAGCTTGGTGACCTCTTTCTTCACCACATCAAGAATCTGGGGGTTCAACCGTCTCTGGGGTTGTCTCACTGGTTTAGCCCCATCCTCCAATAAAATCCGATGCATGCACATGGAGGGGCTAATACCAGGTATGTCTACCAAAGTCCATCCTATTGCCCTTTTGTTTGCTCTAATCACATCCAGCAGTTGCTTCTCTTGATCAACAGAAAGGGAGGTAGAGATGATCACTGGAAGTTTCTGCTCAGCCTCCAAGTAAGCATATTTGAGATGAGGAGGAAGGGGCTTCAGGTCCAATAAAGGTGCCTGCATCACAGATGGAACTAAAGGAGCAGCAGAATTGGATTCTGCCGCCTGCACATGAACAAGTGAATTAGACTCATGCAAAACAGAAATGGGGTTAGCATGATCTGAATCTATATCATATGAATCAACAGATGCAGTAGCAGAATTTAAAAACTGGTCAATTTCAATGCATGCAGTGCACATTTTGGAATCAGAACATGCAGAACAAGTAAATGAGCTAGGGAAAGATGGCAAATCATAATCATGCAAAAAGTCTAGAACATGCTCATCAATCATATCATCAATCAAGTCAACATGAAAAACAGAGTGGTCATCAGAAAAATGTTTCATAGCATCAAAAATATTGAATCGAACCACACTGTCATCAAATTCCATGGAAAGTGTACCTGCATGCACATCTATCTTGGTTCGGGCTGTTTTCAAAAATGGTCTCCCTAATATGATAGGGACAGCACTACGAGAAGTGTCCTCTTCCATATCAAGAATATAAAAATCAGCAGGAAAGATAAGCTCTTCAACCCGAACTAGGACATCCTCTATCAAACCTGTGGGGTAGGCAGTAGATCTATTTGCCAAGTGAATAACCACACCCGTAGGTTGAAGGGGTCCAAGTGAAAGAGACTTGAAATCAGACATAGGCATAACATTAATAGATGCTCCTAAATCTAGCAAAGCATTCTCAAATTTAGTATTACCTATGATACAAGGCACAGAGAAAGTTCCAGGATCCTTACACTTTTCAGGAATATGAGGGACGGGTTTACCTATAAGAGCAGAGACATTTCTTCCCATGTTGATCCTCTCATTGCCCTTGAGCTTCCGTTTGTGTGTGCATAGATCCTTCAAGAACTTTGCATACCTTGGAATCTGCTTGATTGCATCAAGAAGGGGTATGTTGACTTCCACCTTCCTGAATGTGTCAAGTATCTCTTTGTCAATCTCTTCCATTTTCTTGCTTTGAGTCACCCCCCTTGGTGGGAAAGGAAGAGGAATGGGGGGTGGTTGTTGGGCAGCAGCAGGTGTTGTGCTTGTGGAAGGCTGAGCTGGATGGGATTTTCTGGTACTTGTGTGCTCACTCTCCTCGACCATTTGGCTCTTCTTGTTGGTTGAAACTAGATCATCTTTGTTGAGGTCAGATTCTGGTGTGGGTGTGACAATCTGCTTCCCTGACCTTAGACTAATGGCATTCACATTCTGGTTTGGATTGATCACTGTTTGGGATGGCAACTTGTTAGAATTCTGAGATTGCATAGTGTTGATTGCTGTTGCCATCTGTCCCATCTGATTGGTCAAAGATTGAATGGAGGCCTCTTGTCTTTGAATGGATGCTCTAGTTTCCTGTTGGAATTGGAGATTTTGCATGGTCATCTGTTTCATCAGCTCTTCCAATGAAGGCTGCTGCTCAGTACTAGGAGCTGGTGATGCAGAATTAGCCTGTTGTTGTCTCTGTTGCTGGACTGGAGGAGGTACATATGGTGGTCTAGAATTGTTCTGAAATTGAACCTGTGAAGGTTGCTGCTGATCAGACCATCTCAGGTTGGGATGGTTCCTCCAACCAGGGTTGTATCTGTTGGTAGAGAGATCAAAGTTCTGTGGCTGCTGGTTTCTACTATTGAAGATGTTGGCGGCATATGCCTCAGGTTGGTCAGCACCAGTCGTGGGCTGCTGCTGCACAGAAGGGCATGCATCTGTGGGGTGCCCAGCGGATGTGCATATGCCACATAATCTAGCAGGCAGAGACAACTTCTTCTGGTTGATGGCCAATTGAGTGACCAAAGTTGTAAGTGAATCTATCTTCTGTTCAAGCTTCTCAACCTTACCAGAACTTGTGCCAACATCATTCACTCCTCTCACTATGATTGCATCGCTGTTGCCCCTTGCATGGAATTGTTGACAATTGGAAGCCATCTTCTCAATCTTGACTCTGGCTTCTAAAGGTGTCATGTCTCCTAGGGCACCACCACTTGCAGCATCAAACATGTTTCTCTCCATGAGGTTGAGATCTTCATAGAAATATTGAATAAGCAGCTGCTCTGAGATCTGATGGTGGGGGCAGCTCGCACACAGTCTCTTGAATCTCTCCCAATACTCATAGAGACTTTCTCCACTTTGTTGCCTGATGCCTGATATATCCTTTCGGATTGCTGTTGTTCTGCATGCAGGGAAGAATTTCTCCAAAAATGCCCTCTTCAGGTCATCCCAGACTGTGATAGAACCAGGGGCCAGATCGTACAACCAATCCTTGGCTAGCCCCTCTAGGGAGTGTGGGAATGCCTTAAGACAAACATGATCCTCTTGCACATCATGTGGTTTCATAGTAGCACAGACAATATGGAACTGCTTGAGATGTTTATGAGGATCCTCACCTGCAAGACCATTAAACTTGGGCAACAAATGAATTAGTCCAGACCTTAGCTCATACGGGTCATCGGGATACTGGATGCACAAATCTTCAATAGTGAAATCAGGTGCAGCCAGCTCCCTCAATGTCCTCTCACGTGGTGGAGGTTGAGCCATATTTTCAGAATAATCAGAATAAGAATCAGAATTTATAGGAATAGAAGAAAAAGAAGCAGACTCACTATGTAAAGACTCAATAGACTCACTACCTATGGACTTGTTCCTATTTCGTCTAACTAGTCTGTGATAAGTTCTATCAATTTCAGGGTTATATGGATGAAAGTAGCTTGGGTTGCCCCTAGTCATGTACTGAACAGAACACCATTAAGCATAGCAAACTGTCACTAATATACATGACCAAAATAGGCAACAAATTTTTTTATTTTTTTAAAATTTTTTCTTTATTTTTTTTCACCACCCTAAAATCATGAAAACATACCACAAAAAGTTTGAGGACAAAATTCAAAAGGGAACCAAGTCAAACAATTAAATCAGAGACCAAAAACTAAGAAAATAAAACTTGTAAAATAAAAAAGAAATAGTAAAACGTCTTTTTCAGGATCCAAACGAAGGAGTTTTCTCACAAAGTAGAAAAATCAGATTATTCAGAAAATTCCCTTCCATTTGATATAAAATTCGTCAAATTCCGAGTTACGGGTCAAAAGTTGTGACGATTTGAAGACAGTGCTGCTAAAACTTGGAAAATTTTTCTGGAACTCACAACCAGTGATGATCTGAGTGATCGTGGTGCCTCAAAACCTTTTTATATGATAAAAGTAGTGTGGATATAAATTTTCGTGCAAAAATTCCACCCACAACTATGTGAACTAGCAACCACAGAATCAATCAAATATACTAATTGCAACAAAATAGCAAAACAACAAACAGTGCAACTTCAACCGGTTATCAGAATTGACTACTAGACCCTAAATCAGAAAGGACACACTATAATAACTATACTAACTACGACACTAACTAACTACTAATGACCTTTGGCAAGAACCGATATTCCCCGGCAACGGCGCCAAATTTGATCGAGGCCGTACCCGATACAAATAAAAACAGTTTAAGTATAGTACTAGGAAGTGACTCCTAGGTCGTCTCCCAAGGAATATCTTATCAAGCAAAAGGTCGAACACATAGTATGCATAGAAAACAGGGGGGGTTTTTTTATATTGAATATTGAATAATTGAAATCAAAACAGAATTAAATCAAAACGAAGAAACAGATAAGGAAAAGCGGATAAACCCCTTTGGCTCACGTTCACAACTCTATCATCGGTCACAAAAGATCAATTTCTTTCCTCTTCACTGTCCAACTCGTGAGAACTAAATACTAAGCGAAAATTCAATTCTCACCCCAAAACCCAAACCTCTAATTAAGCATTAAAAGCCAAAGCATGGAGTTTTTACGAGTTTGCATAAATTAAGCATTCATACACATGGATTATCTCTATATAATGGAACTAAGCGAACCATAACATATCAATAAGCATGAAAACAGTGAATAAAAACGAAATAGCATTAAGAACAAAACCTCAAGAGTATGTGATACATTACCAAAGGGATTTAACCTAAGAGTTTAGCCTTCCATGAAGAAAAATACCAAAAATGTGTAGAAAGGGAAGAGAGAGAAACCCTAGCAGCCACCACAAGCTTGGAGAGCAAAACTAAGCCTTCTCTATGAGAGAGAATGTAAAAAACGTGAATGGAAGGTCTCCCCCAAGGGTTTACACGAATTTTGCTTTTTTAAATCACAAAACGGGCCTAAATCATGGGCCCAAATCCTAAGGAAAGCTTAATCTCTAAATTAAATCTAAAAAATATCTTATAGATAAAATCTAAATCTTAAAAGATATAACTAAATCTCAACTAATCCTAAAGATAGATTACAATCTTCACTTCATCATATATCTTCTCTTCCAAAATTAAATCTTCATTCCCAAAATGTCCAAAAAACCCTTGAGCCAAATATGACCTGAAAATAGAAATAGAATTAATTAGGCTAAATAATCCCAAATTACACAATATTCAGAATATTAGTCCAATAAACTCTAAATCACTAAATCAAGCTAAACAATGTCAAATAGGCAACAAGTATCAATAATAGGAGTATAATAATGCAAGGAATAATGGGAAATAAAATGCTCATCACACTGATAGAGGAATTTCGAGATTTGAGTCTGACGATGCAAGTGGAGCCGACAAGTATCAAGTTGGGGATGCTGCAGATTGCTAACGAGTTTCTGCAAAGGATACGGGAATTGCAACACAAGGATGGGAAACTCATGGAAAAGAGGAAGTTGATGCAAGAAGGTAAGGAGTTGGAATTTCAAGAAGGGAAGGATGGAATCCTTCGCTTTAAAACGAGGATTTGTGTGCCTGATGATTTGGAAGTAAGAAAGATGATTTTGGATGAAGCGCATAAGAGTAAGATGAGTATGCATCCGGGAGCTACTAAAATGTACCAGGACTTGAAGAAGCTATTTTGGTGGCCTGGTTTGAAGAGAGATGTAGCTGAATATGTGGTATGTTGTTTGGTATGTCAAAAGGCCAAGGTGGAACATCAAAGGCCAGGAGGAGAGTTACTTCCTTTAGAGATCCCGTTGTGGAAATGGGATAGCATCTCGATGGATTTTGTGTCGGGATTGCCAAAGACATCTTTTGGTCATGATGCAATTTGGGTGATCGTGGACCGTTTGACCAAATCAACGCATTTCATTCCCGTGAATATGCGCTACTCATTGGAAAAGCTCACTCAGTTGTACATCAAGGAAGTTGTTTGTCTGCACGGAGTACCATCAAGCATTGTGTCTGATCGCGATCCGAGGTTTACATCAAAGTTTTGGGAAGATCTGCATAGAGCCTTGGGTTCAAGATTGAAGCTAAGTTCTGCATACCATCCTCATACTGATGGCCAAACGGAAAGGACTATTCAGTCATTGGAGGACATTCTACGAGCCTGTGCTTTGGAAGGACAAGGGAATTGGGAGCAAATGTTGCCACTCGTGGAGTTAACTTACAACAACAGCTATCACACGAGCATTGGAATGACACCATTTGAAGCTTTGTATGGGAGAAAGTGCCAGACGCCGTTATGCTGGTTTCAAGTGGGGGAGAGTTCTCTGATTGGACCAAATATTGTGCAAGAGACCACGGAGCAGATCAAGATGATACAAGAGAAGATGAGGGCAGCTCAGAGTAGGCAGAAAAGCTATGCTGATAGAAGGAGAAAACCCTTACAGTTTGCTGAAGGAGACCACGTGTTCATTAGAATAGTACCAACCAAAGGTGTTAGTAGAGCCTTGAAAACCCAGAAACTATCACCTAAGTTTATTGGTCCCTATCAAATTCTCAAAAGGATCGGCCCAGTAGCCTATCAATTAGCTTTACCTCCGTCATTAGCTAACCTCCATAATGTATTCCATGTGTCTCAATTGAAGAAATATGTCCATGACCCCACCATTGTTCTTAGCATCCAACCTGATGACTTAGAAATTCATAAGAACCTAACCTTCAAAGCTGTGCCAGTTCGTATTGAAGATCGAAGAATCAAGCAGCTTAGAGCGAAGGATATTAGTTTGGTCAAAGTCATCTGGATTTATGGAGATGTGATAGAAGCATCTTGGGAATTAGAGGATAAGATGCGTCAGGATTATCCTGACTTGTTTGTATAAGTTGAATTTCGGGGACGAAATTCCTTGTAAGTTGGGGAGTAGTGTAACACCCCAAAATTTTAATCCCCGATTAATGAAATGTTAATTATAATTTAATTATAATTTATAGTTTCTATATTAATCCTTGATTAAAATATGTGTTTATATAACTAGTTGATGTGTGGAAATTATTTAATAAATAATTTAAATGCATAAAATAAGAGTTTTGCATATTAGTCCCTGGGTTGGGACCTAGAAGCAGTTATAGGAAAGATTTTGGAGGGAAAGTAAATAAAATAATTATTTTTCAAAATCTGGGCAAAACACTCGAGTATTATTCAGAATACTCGAGTATTCTGGGTCAAACTGCACGAGTTAGTGCGGTTGGTGAGTCACAGCCAACGATTCCCCTCCGTTGACACGAATACTCTGCCATCAACAGCTCAATGCCTTCGTGTCGACCTGCATGAGTGTCCTCACTTCCTATTTAAGCTCATCTTCGACCCTTAGCTGAGAATTTTGGATCAAAGTAGCTTGGTTGATGAAATTAGGGTTCCGAGTTTGTACTCTTCAATTCTCCTTCTCTGTGTCAAACTGAAACACAAATCATACATTAATACAAAGCTCACATCACGAGCTTTGTATAAACACCAAAATCGTGAGGATTGAGTGAGTGTGTTGGGAGAACGACAGCTTGGAAGTTGGAGTTATTCTGTCAAAGTTGGTTTCTGGAGCTTACTTGGAGATTAATTTCTGGAAAGCTCTCGAGCTCCTGAGTCTCAAACTCATTTCCTTTAGTTAGAACATGTTGTATAGAGTTTAGAAATCTAATTTTCCCCAATTCTTATCTCTGTTTCATGGGTGAACCAATTCGATTTTGGTGGTGCACTCAAAACTGTCATGCATGTGAAGCTCAAAGTGATTTCTGGGGTTGGAGCACTTTTCTTGGATTTCTTTCTGTTGATTCACGTCTGAGAGGTAAGGGGAAGTAATTATATTCACTAGATAGAGTTTAAATCCCATTAATTGTGTTAGAGAGCCACCAAGAGGCTCTAAGGGCTTAGATTGAATAGGAACTTTGGTTTGGAGATCAATCCATGCTCTAAATCTGTGATGAGCAAGTTTGATATCATGTATGTGAACTAAAATGCACTTGGTTTTATGTGTATTGTGCTTTTTATGAGAATTGACATGTTAAGTTGTGAAAATGCGTTTTAATGCATGATTATTGATTTCTCCGTCAAATCTCTGTTTTCACTTGTAATAAGTGTTGTAACATGTCTAAATAATGTTATGTGAACTCTGTGGATCCCTGGAATGGATTAAATTTGAGTAAAAATGAAAATGTCATATTAAAACCAGTTTTCAGTGCTGTCTGCTGCGAAACACTCGAGTAAAAGGCAGAGTACTCGAGTAAATCGTGTTCAAAACCATGTAAATTAAGGAAGAACACTCGAGTTGTCTGTCTGGTACTCGAGTATCGAGCATGACCTGAGGACCATTATAGGCCAAACACTCGAGTCAGTCAAGGTCACTCGAGTATTCTGGAAATATCCAAGAACACTCGAGTAACCCATGAACCACTCGAGTAAATCGATGAATTGAAAACCCAAATCCTCAAAAAGTCATGAACACTCGAGTAACTTCAGGAACACTCGAGTAATTTGGAAAATCTAGAGAACACTCGAGTGGACTGAATTTTACTCGAGTATATTGCCCAGAACCTGAAGAACACCGTTTTCAATTCTAAGTCAAATAATTAATGAATTATTGAGAATAGTCCAAGGGATTAAGACTTAAAGAAATTGATTAATACAAATAGATCATTTTATGACGGTCCTTTTGATAAAGGAATAAGCCTAGGTGGCCTGCAAAATATTAATCAACTTCCCTTAAGTCTAAAGGATAAAATGCATTCATTCTGGAGTTTGGATGGTAGGACGTATTTCATGTTTGTTAAACATGTGGAGGGCCTCTGGGAGTGCCAATACGCTTGCTTGATGACATGTTGTTGACGTGGTCGGCTTAGTGGATGCCGATATGGATATATCGTTTGGATGACGATCCGTTTGGATGACGGGATATGCTCGGGTGGCATGGATACCAAGCTTGTCGTGTACATTCTAGGTGAATGTACGAATGGTTGTATACCTAGGAATACAACGCACTGTCGAGTGCTGGGTTGTCAGGGATGGACGTCAGAGAGTGACATAGTATTATGATGGAGATAGGCTTGAGAGCTAAAGTCATGCATCGTGCCATTCATTCAAATAAACTGTTATGACTGAATTAAGTGTGAACATCCTATGTGCATAACCTACTTGCTAAGTGTTAAGTGTGATTGTTATTAATTGATGCATGTTACATCTTTATGTTGCATAATTTATTCTCTATTGATTATGTGTATAGAATTGCTTACCCCTATGCCCTTGTAGGTGATGTCTCGCTACATTGCTTGCATCAAGATCCGGCCACTTCCTAGTGGCATATGGATCTATGAGGACCATCGCGCGGTGTTTGAGGGGGAGGTAGAGATTACCTTCTACCACCCGAACCCGCTGATACGATTCCGTCCTCGTAGGTTTAGGATTCCCATCATATACACTATGCATGTACCCCCGTTTTACACTTACCATGGACCACCTCCCACGCGACCAGCTCGCTCTTACCATAGTTTTCGTTTTCGACCTACCCGCTCTCACCCTTTTTCTTCGAGGGTCGTCCGCGAGGAGACTCCCCTATCTGATCCGAGGAGCCCAGTCAGGGTTTCACCATCACCTGACCCGGTACCCAGTGGTAGGGTACACTCTCCCTCGGATGAGATTGAGGAGGATCCGGTGGAGGACGAGAGTGTGGGCGAGCCTGTCGTGCATTCTACTGGGAGTGACTGGAGGGACGACGATCCCTAGGTACATGCATATGGTGTATGATGTGGGTCGGAGGATCCGATGTGTGGAGGCTGTGGAGGATATTTGCTGCTGCTGCTGTGATGATGATGATGTTGCTACTATCTTACTACTACTTTTACTTTTGGGAGACTACTGCTACTACTACTCCATCTGATGCTGCGAGATCTATGTGACTACTCCTAGAGTTATATATTTTGTTATGTATATATATATTGTAGATATACTTTTGGAGCACTCTAGAGCTTGTAGTTACACTGTTATATAGATCTGATGATGGACTTGTATATTTTGAAACTTGGAGACTTTACTCATGGGCTATGTACTTATGATTCTCTATCTCTATGAAAACCTATGTTTATATTCTGTCAGTTGCATAGTCCCGTAATTTCTGCTTACTCTGATTTAATCTGTTTAAGAGCTCGGCTATGAATGGTATCAGTTCTATCGTACAAAGCAAGGGTAGCTTAAGCTACTTGATACAAAGATATTTTCTAAAAGATCGAATGTTACTCTATTTGCGAAAAGGTTTTAGAAATCGCCGAACTCGATACAATGATTTTGAGATAATATAGACTTTGTTCTCCAAGACTTTCAAGTGACGATTCGTGCACCCGCTTTAAAAGAAAATTTTATTTACCTATTTTCTTAACACTCACAAGTCCATATATATTATCCAATATAAAAGCTTATTTATTAGTTTCAATTTGGGTAATCCGAGAAGGGTGTCACACAAATGAATTAAATGGTTTTGGAAAAGTTTTGTGTATTCTGGTAAGAATAAAAGAAAGAGTAAATAAATTTGTTGCATGAAAAAGAAAATAGAACCTAAGTGCTTGAAATAAACTAAGTTGATTTATGTGTTTTAAATTTGTAATCTTTGAATTGTTTCCTTTGATGTCATTCGGCTATATAGAGTAAATAAATTTAGGGAGTCTAATTGCATGAAATAAAATGCACATGATGATTTTTGAAAGGAATGGAGTTGTTTAAAGTAAACGAAATGATTGTGCTTGATTTAAATCCTTGGTCCAATGTGGTTGTGAATTTATGTATGCCTGAGTGTTTGTGTCGTGAACTTTTTGTGAAGTTGCATACTTGCTTTGATCTTGATTTAATTGGTTACATGCTTGGTGAAGTGTTAATTTTGAATTAAAGAATTATTTAAAATGGTTTCTTAACTTAGAAAATAAGTTCAAATGATCTTTGAAAGTACTTAAGGTGTTATAAATATCCGAGTTGTTAGAAAGAAAACGGTTATGTTTTAAGTCTTGACGAGAATGAGAAGTGTCTAGGTAATGAAAAAGGTTTTCATAATATAAGTTAATAACGTAAGCGTATTTTATTTAGTACGAGGAATAATCTTAAAGACGAGGGATTGGGGCAACCGGCAGCACAAGGATCCGAGGAGACGGTACGCATTAAATAGCTGGACCTCAGGTGAGAGAGAAGCTTTCCTAAGACACCCTGGTAGTTAGGTGATTTATTAGGACGTTCCGTATCATCTCAAAGATCGGAACTAAGTGGTTAGAGTCAGTAGTATAAGTGGCAATTGTTTGATTGTGTGGCCACTTATACGAAGGTGACGAAAAACACATTAATGCTGTGTGATGATTGTCTGTTGATAGCATGCTTTTATTTAATTATGCCGAGAATATTTACTGTGATGATTAAATAAGTAATATGTTGATGGACGTCTGTTACATCCTGAATAAGGAAATAAAAATGTAGTGAATGCGTTGTGAAAGTAATAAGATGAAGGGAAAAGATACAATGAGATAAGAATAATGAATGAGAATAAGATATGTGTTGGAGAAGAAGGAAAGAGTTGAGATTGGGGGAAGAATGAAATATAATGTTGAGAACGAGCCAGAGCTGGGGAGAGTGATGTTGTTTGAGAAAGGGATGTGATTTGAGTGGAGCTGGGCTCCTTTTGTTTTGGTTTTAGTCTGGGACTAGTGTCGAGTTGAGCTTGCTCCTCCATTAGCGCTCAGCAAAGTTGAAATTTTTGAAAAGGTTTTTGAAAAGGAGTTTTTGAAAAAGGTTCTCGAAAAGAGATCTTCGAAAAGATTTTTGAAAAGAAATTCTTTTGAAAATGTTTTTGAAAGGAGGTTTTGAAAAATATTATAAAAAGTGTTTTCAGAAAAGTCTTGAAAGGGAATTTTTGTGAAAGGCCTTGGAAGGAGATTTTTATAAACTTTGAGGAAGGAGATTTTGAGAGAACTTTTGAAAAAGAGATTTTTAAGGAAAGTCTGTGGAAATGTGGTTTGAAGAAAGTTTTATGAAACAATACTTTTGAGAAAGGTATTTTTTTTAGAAAGTTTGAAAGTTTATGGAGTGAGATTTTGAAACCGATTTATGAGATGTGATGATATGAGAATTTGAGGATTGAAGAGAGATTGTGTAATGAGATGCAAGCGGTTGATGTGATCCCAGCTCTGTGCTATGTGAGAAGTGATAAGAGAAAGATTGTGCAAAGTAGTGGTCGGGACTCGTTGAAGGGTTGCACGAAGGACGGGCCGACCATAGGATAATTAAAAGATAAAAGACTTAAAAGACATGCGCGGTAAGGTATGAGAGTGCGAAGTAGTGGAGAGGAAGAAACGATAAGTATCTACGGATACTTAGGACGAGATTGCATTAGGGGAGGACGATGACGGTGAAACGTCAAGAAGTCTAGAGTATGTTTCTAGGCAGAACGAACTCCACATGTGGCGCACTAACGTGGTGGGGACTGGGTCTAATGCCGTGGCAAGTTCTGCGGGCCCACTAGAAACATACTGTCGCCCCCTAGATTGCAAATCGAGAACAGTGAGAGGGACTGGAACGGGGCATTGTGTTTGCCACTGCGTGGACAGTGTGCCTTGATATTATTGATATGATTTGAGGACGAGATCCTCCTGGTCTGGGACCATTATGTGTTGTGACAGCTGTCGTGCCCGCGTGGTAAAGGTCCTGTACTTCTGTTTGCTTCTGACTAGGTTGGGTGGATGACCGAGGAGATGTAGACGTGAGTGATAACCGAGAACGAAATGAGTACCTGATGATATTGTGTGAGAGGGAATTACGAGTATGAGAAGGAAAAGGATTGAAAAAGAAAGAATGTATATGAGGAAAGAAATTAAGTTTGAGAAGATAAGAAAAGATAAGAATAAAGATGATAAGACTGATACTAATGTGATAACATACTTGATCATTGTGTGCTTGTATGTTTTATTATGTGTTTGTATGGTCCTTCTATCTTGCCTATCATAATTCCACACCGTCGACGATTCGTCGTTCGGAACGCTTACTCTCTCCTGTTCGTTGTTATATTGGTGCTGCTGATACCGCAACGGGCAGACGGAGTATCATAAGGAGATCATCACTCTAAAGGAATGGAAGCAGAAACTTAAACAACAGCAAGGAAGCAGCAACAGAGGGGACTTCACTTTCGAGAACGTGGAAAGTCTACAAGAAGGAAAGGGAAGCCTCATCCGGTGGTGTACGACAGATAGAGTTAGGGGTAGTGTTTTAGTTAAGTATATTGTTTGTGTTTTGAGTCAAGGATTACCAAGCAATGTACCAATTATGTAACCAAGCCAAGTTTTAATTCTGAATGGTGGAATACACTATTTTGGAAGAACAAACAATGTAGTCTTTTGGGTAATATCATGATGAATTGGAAACAACTCTTTTTACGAAAATGAAAGTTTTCTGAAAATAAATGTTGTAGTAACACTCGGTTTTCGGAAAAAGTGAATTGAAAAATTTACGGATATTTCAATACTGTTTTCTAAACACTTCAGCAATGTTTTACAAAAAAAAAAAAAAAAAATTTGGCCTCATTTTCGGCAACTTTCAGTTAACTGTTTTGAGTACGAAAATCGGGCTGTTACAAACTTTATATGGTGGTATCATCCGTGATCATGATGGCAGATTTATGACTGCATTTGCTGGTAATCTGGGTTACTGTTCAATTACGCATTCGGAACTTCGTCGATTTGGCACGGGTTGAAGATAGCTATAACAAAAGGCATTCAACAAGCTATAGTTGAAACTGACTCTAAAACGACAGTTCGCTTTGTTGATTTCGGAGTCCGGAAGACGCACCCTGCTTTCAACCTAGTTAGCGCTATTCGGACTTTGCTAGCAGACGGTAATTTTACCTGTATTCATACCTACAGAGAAGCTAATTTTGCTGCGGATGCGTTATCCAAACATGGTCACTCTCTCAACTCCCAAAGATTAGTGTATGATGAGGCCCCTAGCTTTTTGTCTATTCCGCTGTTATTGGATCGTGCTGGTACCCCTGTTATGATGGGCTGCTAGTGTTGCTCTGTTTTTTTTTTGTTCTTGTTTCATCAAAAAAAATGTTGATAATTAATACATACCTCAAATCAAAAGTTTATTCAAGTTATCTATATCCAATCCATGATTTCTATGAGCTATGATCAGAATAATCAGATAAATTATGAGGCTCTTATATTGCATGTCCAAAATGACACTTCTTCGCATTGACTATTGACACTACTGCAGGAATAAATGGTGAGTGATGGTATAAACCGTCATAAACTGGTCACAAAAACCGTGGCAAACTACACTTATTGAAAGTGTCACAATGAAGGCCATGGCAAAGTATTTACCCTCATTTTCGATAAGCATCGATGTTATTCTTAGCCACGGATTGTATACAGCATTTTAATAGAAATATTCATACCTAAATAACCAATACCCCAATTTTAAACATTTAACTACAGTGTTACTCGTTACGAAATAACCTATGATTTTTTAAATAAATCTATCCGCATTCAAAACTGTGATTAATTTAAGTAATTTTTTTATAAACAAAATCTGCAGTTAATTTTTCTAATCAAAAGATACTTAAGCATCCAAAAAATTAAAAGATACTTAAGCTTCTAATAAGATTAAAAATATATAACGCAAATATTTATCTATTTATGAAGATTATAAATGTTCTTCATTAAAAATTAGCTTAGTTAGAAGTTAGAACATCCAGATGTTTAAATATCAAAGGTATTAGTAAAGGTGGGGTTGGTTAATATATTTACTTTCATAGATTATCCATCCTTTGAAGTGGCAATTGTTTGCTTTGTGTGGCCACTTATACGAAGGTGACAAAGACCACAATTCTCTTGTGTGATGTGTGTGTTGATAGCATGCTTTTGTCATTTATTATGTTGATACTGTTTATTGCTATTGGTTATGATAAGTAAATGGTGGATGAACGTTTGTCACGATTTAAATAAGAGAATGAAAGAGAAGAGAAAGAGTTGAGAAAGTGACGGAATGGAAATGATGGACTGATAAGAAAGGAATAAGAGATTAAGTGGAAGAAAGATAAGAGTTGAACCTGAGAAAGAGAGTTAAGGATAAGGTTGAGATCGAGCCAGAGCTTGGGAAGAGTGATGTTGATATGAGAGGTGAATTGAGCGGAGCTGGGCTCCTTTGTTTTGGGGTTGTAGTCTGGGACTAGTGTTGAGTTGAGCTTGCTCCTCCATTAGCGCTCAGCATGGTTTTAGTCTGGGAACTGGTGTCGAGTTGAGCTTGCTCCTCCACTAGCGCTCAGCAAAAATGTGTTTTTGAAAAAGGGTTTTTTTTAAAAAGGAATTTTCGAAAAAGAATGGTGAAAAGAAATTTTTATAAAGAGTTGGGAAAAGAAATATTTTGAAAAAGGTTAATGAAATCAATTTTTGAAAAGGTTTTTGAGAAAAGATTTTTGAAGAAGCTTGTGAAACAATATTTTGGGCAAGTTTTACGAAATGATTTCTTTGAGAAAAATTTGTGAAAATAATGCTTTTGTGAATGTTGGTGAAAATAAGGTTTTGAAAAGGTTTTGGAAAAGAGTGTTGTAGAAAGTTTGAGAAATGAGGTTCCAGAAGATGGTGGAATTAAAGGTTTTGAGAAGGATGGTAAAAAAGGAAGAATTGAGAAAGGTGATGTGAATCAATTGAGATAGTCCCAGCTCTGAGCTATGTGTGATTTTAATGAGAAAAAGATTGTGCAAAGTTAGTGGTCGGGCCCACCGAAGGGATGCACTAAGGGTGAGCCGACCGTTAGGTTAAGTAAATAATTAAAAGATTTTAAAAGACATTAACAGCGAACGCGGCGAGTCATGAGTGTTAATCCGAAGTAGTGGGGAGGAAGATACTATGGGTATCTGCGGATACTCAGGTGGGGATTGCAGGAGGGGAGGACCATGACGGTGAAATGTCAAGAAGTCTAAAGTATTGTTGTAGATAGAACGAATCCCATAAGTGGTGCACTAACGTGGTGGGGACTGGGTCCAATACCGTGGTGAGTTCTGTGCGCGCAATACAACAATACTGTCGCCCCCTCGATGCAAGTCTACAACAGTGGAGAGGGACTGGAACGGGGCAATGTGTTTTGATTATATGATATGTTTTGAGGCTGAGACCTCCTGGCTTGGAGCCATTTGTTGGACAGCTGTCATGCCCGCGTGGTAAAGGTCCTGTACTCCTGTTGGCTTCCGATTAGGTTGATGGATGGCCGAGGAGATGTAGGCTTGAAATACGAGTGCTAACTACGAAAGGAAACGCGTACCTCGATGATCCTTTAACCCCCTTGGTCATCGATGGTTTTAATTCAATAAGACATTAAAAGAAAAGATTGTCCAAGAAAGAATGAGCATTGTGAAGTGTAGGGGACGAGAAAGAGGTTGAGAGTAGAAATGTGGAAAAGAAAGTAAGACCCGTGATTGGGAGTGAGAATCAAGAACGAATAAAAATAAAGTGAGATAATGATGATAATAAAATGTTGCCTGTTGTTTTGTCTGCGTTGTGTGCTATTTGTGTGTGTCCTATTATTTTTCCTACCGTAATTCCACACCGTCGATGCTACGCGTCTGGAATGCTTACTCTCTCCTGTTCGTTGGCGCATTGGTGTCGCTGGTGATTCCAACGGGCAGATGGAGTGTTGTATGGACGTCACTACGTGGAACAAATCTAGGAGAGGATGGAAGCGTACCGCCAGAGGCTGGGTATGGACCGGCCACACTCAGATTGTAATCCCCGACCTGGAACATCAATTGAGCGGGACAGACTTAGGACCGTGCTTGAGACAAGTTACGGTTCGCGGATATAAGAACTACAGAGAGAAGGTACGTTACGAGGAACGGTGGAACTATACTACCAGAGATGAAGCAATGATGGAATCCGACGACCCAGCAGAGACATCAACTCGTAAGGTAGCATCCCCGGAGAAGAAGAAAGGACACAAGAAGAAAGAGGACCTTCATCCGATTGCCTTTGATAGGGTAGTGTAAAAATAGTCTAGTTATTTTAGATCTTGATGCTCTGTTTGTACCCAGGATTACCAAAGTGATAAACTATTACTGTACCCTAACTATTTTGAAGCAAGCCCGACGTTTTATGACAACACTCTTTTATGAAATATACTTAAGATCTTTTCGGGCAATGAATGAAAGAGTCTAAGATGAAATCAAACTGTTTCCTGAATGAAACATTTTCGACAAATAAAGTAAAGGAGTTGGATCCAAGTAACAACTCGGTTTTCAAAAGAGACGGTTCAAGAACATCAACCACTTTTCAAGTATGTTCTCGATTTCCTTCAACAATAAGTTACGATGACGTTTTCAAAAAAAAAATGCCCTCATTTTTTGCAACCTTAATAAACAAAAGTCAATTATTTTGGTTTCCGAAAACCGGGCTGTTACATAATGGTATCAGAGCTTATGGTAATCCTTTATGGCTTTAAGCATGGGCTTGCATGCTTTGTTTGTGTGTGACTCTGTGTGTTTGCTAGTACTTGAGCAGGAATAGGAGAATAAGCTTTTGTCCCTTAGGACCTGAGACTAGTTAGTGGCTTAGTGACGGCTGTGTTAGTTCAATAAACCTTTCAGCCCTGTTAGAGCAGACCATGAATAGATCCTACAATTAAGACCCTGTGCCCATGATGTTCCATTAGTGATTGTTAGACTTAGATTTGTTAACCTTGGCCTATTCTTTTACAAAGGACAGATAGTGCCCTTGCAAACATAGTATGTCCTACCTGGATTTCCGTGTTTGTTGGATTGCTTCAACAAAACAGTTTTTGATGACTAAGATTCGAACCCTTTCTTCATGAACCTTACTGTTCGCCTGTAACCTTACCATCCCTATACAAGACCTTTTGATCCGAATCGCAAGGTTTGAAGTGCTATAGTTTCCCAAATGGTTTAGGTTTAGGTGGTTGAGGAAGGGTAATTAGTTTCAGTTCAGTGAGGATATCAGAACACTAGCGGATGTAGTTATAAATTAATCCAAGTTGGGGAGTCGCAAGGAAGGAAGGTGAAAACATTTGAAGAAATAAATAAGCTTAGAGTGCACCGGGACCCTTTTCACTTAGGAAGTGATAGGTGGGAACCTCAGAAATAGAAGAAGAATCGAAGGAAAGTATTAGGCACCCGAGGCGTAGTGAATAATGAATACTTAGGGACAATTTAGGTGAAACCCTATGATTTTGGAGATGTATGAATGTTTGCTTGTTTGATTTCCCCTTAAGTCCGTACCTCTGGTTGGACTTTCTGCGACGACGATCAGCTACGGAAGCGGCATCTTCTTCGGTTAGTCCGCTGGACTTAACCCGGCTCGACACACAAGCGACGGTACGAGTAGAATCTCTTTATCCGGAAGCAGTTAAAGAGAACATCCGGATGACAAGAGAATGTTGTTGCCCTGTTGCCCAATCTCCAATGTATTTCTCGGGGACGAGAAATCCTTAAGTTGGGGAGAATATAACACCCCGTATTTTCTGGACTCAACTAATTCACTAAAGTTTTATTTAAGAAAGGTTTTCAGTTAAGAGTTTTGGAAAATGAAGTTATTTAGTGAAGATCATGATTTTACTGATTGACAAATAAATTCTCCCAAATGATTTTTCAGGATTTAAGAAAGATTTTCAGTCAAACTATTTTATCAATGATTTCTTTATTTTGAGATTCGATTTTTCCAAAGGATTAAGCCATGATTTGTTGTTTGAAAACGAATTCTCTACCAAAATAATTTCTTTTGAATTGCATGAACCTATGATTTTACTAATTAATTCGGTTTAATGATTTCCTTATGAATTATATTTTTTTGAGAGTAATTGTGAGTGTGTAACAGATTTTATTATGAAAATGAAATGAATGGATGCATGAGTTGTTTAAATGTAAATACATGCAGATGTATATGTGTAGGCCGTATGCTTGGGTATGAAAGTTTGATATGCATGATTTAACGAATGTCTAAGAATGTGCATTATCTCATGGTCCTATGCTATGTGTTCAAAAAAAATGAAAATTTTATTATGCATGTGTGTGGGTGCATGTTCGGCCGAAGTATAAAAGAAACCAAATGGAGTGCAATTCCCTTAGTCATTAAGAAACTAGGAATTAAAGTGAAATTAGGAAGCCAAGGAAGGAGCAACCCTTAAGTGGCGAGAGAAGAGGAAATAGGAAGGACTAGGTGGTGTGACTCATGTTGCCTAGGGAAGACTATTCTTCCACCTTGCCTTCCATTGACATGACCCATGCCATGCAAATTTTGGCTTGGACCAAATTATCCCTTGAATCACTCTTTGAACCAAGGACCAAATAGAAAATTTCCACACCCCTTGTGTTGTTCCTTAAACCGTAGAAGTGAGTGAGTGTTGGCCATTTTTCAATTCCATTTCCATCATCAACTCAAACACCTTGTCCAAGAGAACATCAAACTCTTGTGACTTTGGAAAGAGAAGAAAGAAAAACCGTAAAGGAGAAGAGGAAACAAGAAGTGAAAACCTAAGATCCTTTACCCAAATCATCCCTAACAATCTTCTCAACCTTATTTCCTTCAAGGATCAACCAAGAAAAATCACCCACCAACCTTAAAGAAGAAGTGGCCGAAGCTACCCTAGGAAGAGGAGAAGGAGATTTGGAGCTTGAAGTTGTAGTTAGAAACCTTGACCTAAGGTAGTCCTTTAAGAGAGTTAGTGTAGCCAATTTGGTTTGAAAAAGGACTTTAATTTGGACATTTATTTGATGTAATGTTTGTGATGCATGCCTTTATTTTTATGATCTTAAGGTTTTGATGTTTTGCATGTTTCAATTTTCAATTAAGTATCTCACGGTTTTGAGTAGATTTTGTGTTAAATTTTGTATTGATGAATGCATGTGTTTAATTGTTCATGATCTTGAATATTGGTGTTTGAATGTTTTAGATTTCATCTTCACGGTTTTGTATTAAGTTCATGTTTTTGTCTAAATCTTGCTTTTGCATGATGTTTTTGTGATTTGATCTCAACTAATTGTATTTAGATGTTTTAATTTCTTACATGACCTTCACGGTTTTGCCTAGAATTTGTGTTTGAGCTTGTGTTTTTGCTTTGATCTTACTTTACATGTCTTAATCCATGCTTGATCCTTGATAAAAATGTGGACCTCGAATTTGTATGGTATTTTGACATAAAGTCTTGATCTTCCCTTTTATGCATGACACGGTTTTCAAAAGAAATTAAAAGTAAAAAGCTTAAGAATTAATTTTGTATGAAAAGAATTTAAAATCCAAATTTTGTGCATAATGATGATGATTCGGTGATAGCTTAAAAATTTAAAATGATGCTTGACCTTAAGTTTTGTTCTTGCATGTGAACATCATTTATAAGATTTTGCCTTGGTGCATATGGGCATTCGGTCAAGATTAGGATATCATGCTAGATCCTTATCTCCCTTACATGCATGCATGAAGCTCCTCGGAGTCCAGGATTGTGTTATGTCTTTGATTTTATTGTGTTAAGAAATTAAGATCTTGCTTGCTAAATCTATTGTGTGAGGCTCACGGTTTTGTGCTTGTGAACGTCTAAGATAGTCCATTTCATTTTGCATGTGTACCTTGTGATTAGGAATAAATCCTAATTAAGCTATTCCATTTTCTTTGTATGATCATTTGAATTAATTTTATTCGAATGAAATTGGTTTGATAAATGTTTGTGTTGAGTGCTTTTCTCATATGATCTATTCGGTTCTTGCACCGGTTTATTTTAATGTGTTTTTATTTCCTATGTTATATGGTTTGAATTGATGCTTGAATGAATTAGACTGATTGGTGTATGTTTGTTTGTGTCCTACTCGGTCTTAGTAAAAAGTAAAGGAAATGAACTAATTTCCCAATGGTGTGTTTATTTACATGATGCTGGCCTCATTGTAAGTAAATGTGTTTCTTCCTTTTATTTGGTGTTTAAAATAGGATTAATGTATGATCATGTGTATGTGTTAGTAACCATTAGTCTTTGAGATTGAACTATGTCTCATTCTAGTAAGATTCGGTCATGTATAGGAATTTGGTGCATATGTTTTATTTGGTCCTATGTGCATGAGTTTTGGATAGTACTATGATTGTGTATGTGCTTGAATGCCTTGAATGTTTAATATCCGTGTTTGGAAAATAATTTGAATGTTTAATGATTTTGAAAAAGAATTTTGATTTGATTTTGGGATATTTTCTCTTATTTGATTCGGTTCTAAAGAAAATGAAATGAGTCAATGATTTGATTAATTGAAAAGTAATGTTTTGAAAGAGATTTTCTTATATTTTCTAATTTTTATGGTTTTAATCTAATAAAAGATTTTTATAAGAAAACGTTAAGATTATGCTTTATTAAGCAAGTTTTGAGAAAAGATGTTAAAGTGATTGTTGTTTTGGAATAATTATATAAGAACGATTTTAATAAGAGTAAACTATTTGAGTTCCAGTCATAAATCGGGAGTGGTTACGAACGTCGTCGCAGACAAACAAAGAACGTGTCAAGAGCGTGTAGTGAGAGTTGTCGTCAATCAGGTGAGAGAGAAGCTTTTCCTTAGACACAGTGGTAGCTAGGTGATTTAGTAGGACGTTTTGTATCATCTCAAAGATCGGAACTGTGTGGTTGGCGTCAGTAGTATAAGTGGCAATGGTTTGCTTTGTGTGGCCACTTATACGAAGGTGACAAAGACCGCAATTCTCTTGTGTGATGTGTGTGTTGATAGCATGCTTTTGTCATTTATTATGTTGATACTGTTTATTGCTATTGGTTATGATAAGTAAATGGTGGATGAACGTTTGTCACGATTTAAATAAGAGAATGAAAAAGAAGAGAAAGAGTTGAGAAAGTGACGGAATGGAAATGATGGACTGATAAGAAAGGAATAAGAGATTAAGTGGAAGAAAGATAAGAGTTGAACCTGAGAAAGAGAGTTAAGGATAAGGTTGAGATCGAGCCTGAGCTTGGGAAGAATGATGTTGATATGAGAGGTGAATTGAGCGGAGCTGGGCTCCTTTGTTTTGGGGTTGTAGTCTGGGACTAGTGTTGAGTTGAGCTTGCTCCTCCATTAGCGCTCAGCATGGTTTTAGTCTGGGAATTGGTGTCGAGTTGAGCTTGCACCTCCACTAGCGCTCAACAAAAATGTGTTTTTGAAAAAGGGTTTATTTTTAAAAGGAATTTTCGAAAAAGAATGGTGAAAAGAAATTTTTATAAAGAGTTGGGAAAAGAAATATTTTGAAAAAGGTTAATGAAATCAATTTTTGAAAAGGTTTTTGAGAAAAGATTTTTGAAGAAGCTTGTGAAGCAATCTTTTGGGCAAGTTTTACGAAATGATTTCTTTGAGAAAAATCTGTGAAAATAATGCTTTTGTGAATGTTGGTGAAAATAAGGTTTTGAAAAGGTTTTGGAAAAGAGTGTTGTAGAAAGTTTGAGAAATGAGGTTCCAGAAGATGGTGGAATTAAAGGTTTTGAGAAGGATGGTAAAAAGGAAGAATTGAGAAAGGTGATGTGAATCAATTGAGATAGTCCCAGCTCTGAGCTATGTGTGATTTTAATGAGAAAAAGATTGTGCAAAGTTAGTGGTCGGGCCCACCGAAGGGATGCACTAAGGGTGAGCCGATCGTTAGGTTAAGTAAATAATTAAAAGATTTTAAAAGACATTAACAGCGAACGCGGCGAGTCATGAGTGTTAATCCGAAGTAGTGGGGAGGAAGATACTATGGGTATCTGCGGATACTCAGGTGGGGATTGCAGGAGGGGAGGACGATGACGGTGAAACGTCAAGAAGTCTAGAGTATTGTTGTAGACAGAACGAATCCCATAAGTGGTGCACTAACGTGGTGGGGACTGGGTCCAATACTGTGGTGAGTTCTGTGCGCGCACTACAACAATACTGTCGCCCCCTCGATGCAAGTCTACAATAGTGGAGAGGGACTGGAACGGGGCAATGTGTTTTGATTATATGATATGTTTTCAGGCTAAGACCTCCTGGCTTGGAGCCATTTGTTGGACAGCCGTCATGCCCGCGTGGTAAAGGTCCTGTACTCCTGTTGGCTTCCGATTAGGTGGATGGATGGCCGAGGAGATGTAGGCTTGAAATACGAGTGCTAACTACGAAAGGAAACGCGTACCTCGATGATCCTTTAACCCCCTTGGTCATCGATGGTTTTAATTCAATAAGACATTAAAAGAAAAGATTGTCCAAGAAAGAATGAGCGTTGTGAAGTGTAGGGGACGAGAAAGAGGTTGAGAGTAGAAATGTGGAAAAGAAAGTAAGACCCGTGAGTGGGAGTGAGAATCAAGAACGAATAAAAATAAAGTGAGATAATGATGATAATAAAATGTTGCCTGTTGTTTTTTATGCGTTGTGTGCTATTTGTGTGTGTCCTATTATTTTGCCTACCGTAATTCCACATCGTCGACGCTACGCGTCTGGAATGCTTACTCTCTCCTGTTCGTTGGCCCATTGGTGTCGCTGGTGATTCCAACGGGCAGATGGAGTGTTGTATGGACGTCACTACGTGGAACAAATCTGGGAGAGGATGGAAGCGTACCGCCAGAGGCTGGGTATGGACCGGCCACACTCAGATTGTAATCCCCAACCCGGAACATCAATTGAGCGGGACAGACTTAGGACCGTGCTTGAGACAAGTTACGGTTCGCGGATATAAGAACTACAGAGAGAAGGTACGTTACAAGGAACGGTGGAACTATACTACCAGAGATGAAGCAATGATGGAATCCGACGACCCAGCAGAGACATCAACTCGTAAGGTAGCATCCCCGGAGAAGAAGAAAGGACACAAGAAGAAAGAGGACCTTCATCCGATTGCCTTTGATAGGGTAGTGTAAAAATAGTCTAGTTATTTTAGATCTTGATGCTCTGTTTGTACCCAGGATTACCAAAGTGATGAACTATTACTATACCTTAACTATTTTGAAGCAAGCCCGACGTTTTATGACAACACTCTTTTATGAAATATACTTAAGATCTTTTCGGGCAATGAATGAAAAAGTCTAAGATGAAATCAAACTGTTTCCTGAATGAAACATTTTCGACAAATAAAGTAAAGGAGTTGGATCCAAGTAACAACTCGGTTTTCAAAAGAGACGGTTAAAGAACATCAACCACTTTTCAAGTATGTTCTTGATTTCCTTCAACAATAAGTTACAATAACGTTTTCAAAAAAAAATGGCCTCATTTTTTGCAACCTTAATAAACAAAAGTCAATTATTTTGGTTTCCGAAAACCGGGCTGTTACAAACACCCTATTACTTTCATTCATTTTGTGCCCCTCATATCAGAGGTCAGCCAAATCATCACTTTCCATTAATCATCAACTCAAATCAGAGGCCAACGCACTTATTACATTTTCATTTCACATTACCTCACATCAGAGGCCAAATCATACTTTCACCATCTTACACAAACAACTTAGCACATACAATCACAAATACACTTACACACATTTCCCATTCATTCTTTATCCATACTCATTCCCTATATCAATTATCAAATCTTTCCTTTAATCGTCACCTCAAAGCAGAGGCCAATGCATAAACCACATTCTCAATATTCGGCGCCTCAATTCAGAGGCCAAGAATTATTCACTTTCTTGTTCAATTAATTGTAACACATTTAAGTACAACAACACACATTCAACAACTAGTCATTCTTGTAGTTTCCTTATTCTTTTCCTTTCTCAATTATCACAATCATACCAAGTAGTATTCTCTTTTATTGCCCAGCATTTAGATTGCCCTTCATTTTAATTTACATATATCATTTTTCACTTTCGTTTAATCATAATCATTTTACTTCTGTTTCCTATATTCACAAGTTCAATTTCATAAGCCATGACCTTGGTTCACAATTGATAATACTTAACATTTATACTCATTTAGCATTTGAGTACAAATAGGCACATTCATCACATATAATCGTTTCCATTCCATTCTCTTTCTATATCAATTTACTCCATAATACCTACATATATTTGCAACATCAATCATTTATCATTTTATACAAAACTTGACAATTAAAATCAATTATCATAGAAATCATTTACGACCACTTCACCATCAGGTTACCCAAAATCCCCTCATACTTCATTAAAATCATTATCCAAGTTTCATTTATTAAATAATTCAATTTCATATTATTGGGTTTCCTTTTTCCTAGTCTTTACATTCAATTTCATACATATTCATTTAGTAGGATTTTATATTCAATAACCTAGAGTTTATAATCTAATTTTCTCCCCTAACACATAACCCTAACAAATCATTATATACTAATTAGAACCAACTCCCTAGAACAAGGCAATGCTCACAATATCCACCCCCATACCTCGAACACTTAAGGATAAGGAGATTCCAAGTGCCCTATGCTTGAGTTTGCCCACCAAAGAGCTCAAAATCCACAAGAGGTGATAGAACCTAATTTAGAGTCATAAAAGAGAGGAATCATCATTTATGCCATGAATCAAGTCAAAACTCCATGAAAAGTGAAGCCTCAAATGCCTAAGTATTGAAACCCACCATTGATGGTAGAGAGAGAGGAAAACGAATTTGGAAGGGAATGAGGGGAACCCACTCATAAACACTTACTTGGAGATGATAAAAACAAGCCTTGATGAGGGAATGAGTACCACTAGCTTGGATCTTGATCAACTTGAAGTGAGAAGAGCTTGACAAAGAAAGGATAGGAAAAGGGGTCTCAAAACCCTAGAACCCCAATTCATGGATTCATGACTTTTAAGAGGGAAAGGGTGGAATTGATGATAATCAAAGTGTTTATGTGTGATGGGGATCAATTATCTAAGGATGAGTCAGTAGGTTTTGTGGTGAATTTTTAGTGTTGAAGAATTTAGGGCATGGGAGAAGAAAATCGCCCAAGAGAAGGAAAGGAAGAAAGTGGTGCGATTATGACCAAAATGCTGGCTGCACCAGTTTTAAAACTGGGGCGCGCCTGGGCGCGGTCTTGGCGCGCCTGGGCGCGCGATGCTAGCTGATGTTGCTGGTGCGCACGACTGGTGCAGGAGTGGAGGCCTGGTGCGGTCAGCTGGTGCGCCAAAACGGGTTTGATGCATCTGGCGCGCGCCTAAGCGCATCATTGGCGCGCGTGAGCGCGGATTTGGCACCAGCCCCAGGTCTGATGCGTGGCTGGTGCGGTCAAGAAGGGATTGGCGCGCGTGCTGGTGCTGCTAATGCGGTCTGACGGGCCATTTCTCATGGCTGGTGCGCACAGGGCGCGCCTGGGCAGAAATTGTAACATCCGCGTTTTTCCGACTAGGCTAAATAAAATTCGATTAATGAAAAGTTTTACGATACGGTTTTACAAAAAAATTTCAATGAGTATTTATTCGATTACGTAGTAAGGTGTTAATTTTACGGAGTTTTGATAAATAAATATTTTTATGAGGTTAAGTAAAAATGATTTTTATTGAGTGTGGGTTGATTTTATAATTAAGAAATGAAAAATGATTTTTATTTTGGTGATTTCCTGCAAAAGTAAACTTCTTTATGGATTTTCTTAGATGTATTAACTTTGAAAATCGATAACTTTATAACCGTAACTCCGATTTTTATGATCTTTATATCAAAACGATCGTATCGAAATGTAGTTTTCAAAAATTTATTTTTCATAATTTTCTGGGTTGGTTTGCGAAAATTGTTTTCAGTGTGAAAAAGGACGAATTTTAAGGAAATAAATCATGAAAAAAATGGTTTTTGATTGTTAAGGAATTTTTCCTTTTGGGATTGTCTTTAATATACTAAAATATGATTTTAGAAAATTAAATAAGGGCTATAAGTGCAACCAATAAGTACAGTTTATTATTTAAAAGAAATTATGTTTAATTGTTAATGTGTGTGCTTGATTATTATTTTGTGACTAAGTGTGTGATTAATTTATTAATGTGTGTAAGATATGTGAATATGTGCTAATAGGTGTATGTATGCTATGTGTGTGAATGATATGTGCATGTGTCCATAAAGCCATTAAGTGGTGATAAATAAAAGAAAAAAAAATATAGGACTTGTGTGTGTAGGAGGGAGGGCCACGTTTTTGTTGAGTGCATGCATGAAGGCATATGTGTGTGTGTGTGTGCGCGCATGTAGAAGACATAGGTGGGATGGTGCATGTGTGCCACATATGTGAGGGGGGAGTATGTGTAGGCTTGTAAAGCCTTACTTGGTGACTAAGCCTATAGAAAAAAAATAATAATAAAAAGAAAATAAAACAAACTTGGGGACCAAGTAGAATTTTAGTTGCCAAAATTGTCCTCCTTTGCTTCATGAATTGGCCGAACTTGTTAAGGGCTAAGGAAGAGAAATTGTGTTGAACCCTTAGTCCATTTCCTCTTATTCCCATTCACACCTTCATTTCCTTTCATTTTTCCCTTCATTCTTTCTTCCCTTCGTTCCTTCATTCTTCCATTCCATTCTTTCATTTCCTTTCCTTTCCACACCAACACCAACACAAAGTCTCCAAGAGCAACACTAGCTCTTGAGAGACATGTAAAAAAAAAAAAGAGAGAACCATGGGGAGAAAGAGAGAGAGAACCGTGGGTAGGAGAAGGAAGAAGGAGAGAAGATCAAGCTTTAAACTTAGGAGCCCTTTTGAAGATCAAGTATTAGAAAGCCATTTTTTTGGTATAAACCAAAGATCCTAGAAGATTAGTACTAGTTCTTGTTTTGCAATTTTCTTTTCTTCTCTTGCATGTTCCTTTTTTATGTACTTCATGGACTTTTAAGGACTTAAATTTATTTGTAATAAGTGTAGCTTATACTTGATGATTTGGTTGATGATAGTCATGATAGATCTTGATATTTTTCTTTTAGATCTAAAGTTTTGTGAACTTGAAGTAGAACTCTTTGTATGTTAGATTTTGATGCTTAAAATTGTGAATCATGAGATACTTATGTGTTTATGTGTTAAATCAATGTTTGATCTAAACTCATTTTTAATTTGTGGTCTTGCATGTTGCTTGATGATGACTTTTAATCCTTGCATGCCTTGATTTTCGGTTTAACCTTAAGAAAAGCTTTGTACCATGATCTTTAATTTTGGTTTTGATCTTGAATTCTATATGTTGTAAGATCCATGAAGAATGTTTTGATAAATGCCAAAAGGTTTTGAACAAGCTACAAATGTGTTGATCAAGTTCAAGCTCAACAAGCAACAACAAACATCAAGTTATGAAGAGAGAACCAACTCATGAAGACTTAGTTTGGTAGTTTATGTTTTATTGTTTTATCTTTTGCCTCACAAGTCTTTTAGTTTATGAGTTTGGGTAGAGTTTATTAGAGGGTAGTGAATCTCTTTTGATTGCATGATTATATCATATTTTGAGTATTCACTTTGCCTAAAATCAATAGGTGGCTTAAAGGTTTGAAAGAAAAGGTTTAGTTTTTGAGAAAATAAGTTTTAAGTGATTTTTAATGTTAATAATCGATTAACAGATTTTGATAATTGATTAACACTGTATTTTGAACTGATAATCGATTAACAAACTTTTGATAATCGATTATCTGCACTTTACTCGAGTATTTTTTTGTCTCACTCGAGTGAAAATTATCTTGCTTTCGGTTTACTCGAGTAACACTCATTTCACTCGAGTAACTTGATCAGATATGGTTTTTTAAATACGTTTTTCACTTCTCAAAAGCCATTCTAAGTTCTCTAACTTTTGGGTATTCTATATAGACCTTTTCCTAATCATTTCTATCAATGAGAATCAACTAGAATCATTTTGATACACAATTTTACAAAGAATCAAAGCCACACTATTCTCTCTCACTCTCTCAAGATCAAAGCTCTCATTTTCATATTCTTTGATCAAGAACCTTGAATCTCTCATGTTGATCTTTTCATAACTTTTGAAAGAGATTCATAGGATTGTTATTTTGTTTTCATTTGAGTTGTAATCATTGCAAGAGGCAAACATTCTACAACATTGGAAGCCTTGATTTTGTGAATCAAGCAAGTTTCATTGGAAGCCTTGGTGAGGCATTTCATCAAGCACTTGGAAGCCTTGTTGAAGAACAAGCATTTGGAAGTCTTGTGAGTGAAGCAAGCAATTGGAAGTCTTGTTGTGGGGTATCGGCAAGCAAGAGAAGAGGTTAGATTAGATATCAATAGTGTTACAAGGCAAGGGTGTGGTATCTCTTGTAGGCTAGCAAGAAGGAAGTCTTGTGAGGCATTTACTTGTAATTTGAGAAACTCTAATTCCTCATAGTGAAGAATCTCTCTTGGTTGAAGAGGGGACTGGAGTAGCTTTCAAGTGGATGAAAGTGAACCAGGATAAATCACTGTGTCGTATCTCTAAACCCTTAACTCTTTACATTCAAGTCTTTAATTGTGTTCTTGATTGAAAACCTAGAAAAAGTGATTTTTCTATATTTGATTGAATTGAATCTTTATTGTTCAAATTAATTTGAGGAAAATCATTTTCATAACTAGGTGAATCAATAAGAATATTGGTGTTGTTTGTTTCCGCTTAATCTCTGATCATATAATATTTGTTAATTGATTGATTTTCATTGGTTTTAATCGTTTAGATTTGTTTCTTGCGAAAATCTTTCAAAGTTTCTATAACACCTATTCAACCCCCCTTCTAGGTGTTCTCCTAGTTCTCCTAGTTGTTTCAACCACCGAGTGTAGTTTTCCAACAATTGGTATCAGAGCTCGGTCGAAAGACACGAGCATAGAGCTTTTTCGTTAAGATCCTTGAGAAACTACAATGGGTTCTACGAATCCTTTTGGTGGTGAAGGTGCTTCAATAAATCGCCCTCCTATGTTTGGTGGAGAGGGTTATGCTTATTGGAAAATTAGGATGAGAATCTTTATAGAAGCCATAGATATGAACATTTGGGAAGCCATAGAAAATGGTCCTTATATTCCCTCAAAAGATGTAGAAGGTGTGCTTACACTTACTCCCAAAGATAAGTGGACCGATGATGATAAAAGGAAAATTCAATATGATTTAAAAGCAAAAAATATCATCACCTCCGCTCTATCTTATGATGAGTTCTTTAGAGTCTCCCAATGTAAAGATGCCAAAGATATGTGGGACACCTTGCAAGTCACACATGAAGGCACTAGTGAAGTTAGGCGTGCTAGATTAAATTCTTTGATGCATGAATATGAATTGTTTCGTATGTTGCCTAATGAATCTATATGTTTTATGCAAAAACGTTTTACACATATTGTTAATCATCTCATTGCTCTTGGTAAAATTTTCGTGAATTGTGAACTTGTTAACAAAGTTTTAAGATGTCTAAGTAGGGAATGGCAACCTAAGGTTACCGCAATTGTTGAATCAAAGGACTTGGACACCATGGACTTAGAAACACTTTTCGGAAAGTTACAAGAACATGAAATGGAGCTTCAACGTTTGCATATACATGAAGAGTCGGATAAGTACAAAGAGAGAAAAGGAATTGCTCTTAAAGCTCAAAGGTCATATAAAAAGGAAGAGAGTTCCGATGATGATGATGATGATAATGAAGATTCCGATTCGGATATTGATGAAGAGGAGATGAAGCTTCTACTAAGAAAGTTCAATAAAATTCTAAGGAGAAAAGGAAGGTTGAACAAGGACAAAAGTAAAGAGAAGGATCCCCCACACTACAAGACAAAGACTTCAAAAGAAGGAATAGTTTGCCATGAATGTGGAAAGCCCGATCATCTCAAGTACTCATGCTCTAAGTATCTCAAGAAGAAGGAGAAAGAGAAGAAAAATGCAAAACACAAAAGGGCATACATAGTTTGGAATAGTGATGATGAACAAGATAAGAAAAGCACAACTAGTAGTTCTTCGGATGATGAACATGCCGCTTGTCTCAACTTGATAGCTCAAGTACATGAAGAGGAAAGCTCAAATGATGAATCAAGTGAGCAAAGTGACGAAAGCGATGTAAGTCTTACTAAATCCGAAATTTCTTCAAATTATGAAATGTTATATAATGCTTATGAAGAAATGCATAAACAATTTAAGAAACTAGCTTTGAAAAACATTGAAAGGAAGAAGCTCATTTTGAAACATCAACAAGAGATTTTAGAACTTCAAAAACAAGTTGATGAGCTTAATCTTCAAAATGAAACTCTTGATCTTATATATGCTAGTTCTTCTTGTGATTGTGCTAGTAGATTGAATATTGTGGTTGATTGTGAGGATTGCAAGTTGCTTAAAGATGAAAATGCTATTTTGAAAAATAAGCTTGCAAGTTTCTCAAATGGTGATATTAGATTGCGCACATTGTTAAATTTTCAAAGAGAAAATTCAAACAAGTTTGGTTTGGGTTATACTAATGCTAAGAGTAAATCTCATAGAAATGTTGTTGATTTTTCTAAAGTTGATTTTTCAAATGCACCAACATGTTTCTATTGTGGTACTCATGGACATACTTCAAATGTGTGTTATATTAAAGTGCATGGTATACCTAAAGGAGATTTTGTTTGGATGAAAAAGGGTGAGAGTCCCTACACTAACAAAAATGGATCCAAAACCATTTGGATACCAAAAAGCAAAGCATGATTGTTTTTGTAGGTATGATTGAAGAGCAAAAGGACTTTCATGTGATATTCATTCATTTGCTACTTCAATTGGTATCAAGAAGAAAATCCTACAAATTGGTAACATTCAATATTATACAATTGGTATTTGTTTAGTCACAATTGGTATTGCTCATAGTTCTCTCAATTGGTATTATTTCTTATAATGTGATATTGTTTATACTATTGAGAAAATACTATTGGTATCAATTTCTTACAATTGTTTCAATTAGTATCATGTTATTGGTATACAATTTGTTTGTTATTGAGTTGAATAAAAGCATGGTAACCATCTATTGATGATGCTTTGGTTGTTATATCATATTAGTATCTCTATTTTGGCTTAGATCTTATATTTCAATTGGTATATATTTCTTTTTGATAATGCCAAAGGGGGAGAAATATGATGTTTTGAATCAAAGGGGAGAAATATTTTTTTTGAAAAATGGTATGTTTGGAGAAAGGTTGTTTTGTTGTTTTTATGTAGGTTGAGCAAAGTTGTTGAAGATAGGGGGAGAATCAAGCTTAACTCAATTGGATTTCAAATGTCAAAAGCATTAATTGAGGGGGAGCAAGAGTCTCACCAAGTGATCAAATGGTTCAAGCATCAACAACTTCAATGAACTTCAAATAATTTCAAAACATGTTTGTCATTTTCAAAAAGGGGGAGATTGTAAGATCCATGAAGAATGTTTTGATAAATGCCAAAAGGTTTTGAACAAGCTACAAATGTGTTGATCAAGTTCAAGCTCAACAAGCAACAACAAACATCAAGTTATGAAGAGAGAACCAACTCATGAAGACTTAGTTTGGTAGTTTATGTTTTATTGTTTTATCTTTTGCCTCACAAGTCTTTTAGTTTATGAGTTTGGGTAGAGTTTATTAGAGGGTAGTGAATCTCTTTTGATTGCATGATTATATCATATTTTGAGTATTCACTTTGCCTAAAATCAATAGGTGGCTTAAAGGTTTGAAAGAAAAGGTTTAGTTTTTGAGAAAATAAGTTTTAAGTGATTTTTAATGTTAATAATCGATTAACAGATTTTGATAATTGATTAACACTGTATTTTGAACTGATAATCGATTGACAAACTTTTGATAATCGATTATCTGCACTTTACTCGAGTATTTTTTTGTCTCACTCGAGTGAAAATTATCTTGCTTTCGGTTTACTCGAGTAACACTCATTTCACTCGAGTAACTTGATCAGATATGGTTTTTTAAATACGTTTTTCACTTCTCAAAAGCCATTCTAAGTGCTCTAACTTTTGGGTATTCTATATAAACCTTTTCCTAATCATTTCTATCAATGAGAATCAACTAGAATCATTTTGATACACAATTTTACAAAGAATCAAAGCCACACTATTCTCTCTCACTCTCTCAAGATCAAAGCTCTCATTTTCATATTCTTTGATCAAGAACCTTGAATCTCTCATGTTGATCTTTTCATAACTTTTGAAAGAGATTCATAGGATTGTTATTTTGTTTTCATTTGAGTTGTAATCATTGCAAGAGGCAAACATTCTACAACATTGGAAGCCTTGATTTTGTGAATCAAGCAAGTTTCATTGGAAGCCTTGGTGAGGCATTTCATCAAGCACTTGGAAGCCTTGTTGAAGAACAAGCATTTGGAAGTCTTGTGAGTGAAGCAAGCAATTGGAAGTCTTGTTGTGGGGTATCGGCAAGCAAGAGAAGAGGTTAGATTAGATATCAATAGGGTTACAAGGCAAGGGTGTGGTATCTCTTGTAGGCTAGCAAGAAGGAAGTCTTGTGAGGCATTTAATTGTAATTTGAGAAACTCTAATTCCTCATAGTGAAGAATCTCTCTTGGTTGAAGAGGGGACTGGAGTAGCTTTCAAGTGGATGAAAGTGAACCAGGATAAATCACTGTGTCGTATCTCTAAACCCTTAACTCTTTACATTCAAGTCTTTAATTGTGTTCTTGATTGAAAACCTAGAAAAAGTGATTTTTCTATATTTGATTGAATTGAATCTTTATTGTTCAAATTAATTTGAGGAAAATCATTTTCATAACTAGGTGAATCAATAAGAATATTGGTGTTGTTTGTTTCCGCTTAATCTCTGATCATATAATATTTGTTAATTGATTGATTTTCATTGGTTTTAATCGTTTAGATTTGTTTCTTGCGAAAATCTTTCAAAGTTTCTATAACACCTATTCAACCCCCCCTTCTAGGTGTTCTCCTAGTTCTCCTAGTTGTTTCAACCACCGAGTGTAGTTTTCCAACATATGTGACTTGATCTACATGATCTAAATGTATGCATGTATGATTTCCTCTAAGATCTATTGACTTTAAGTATGTGCATGTAAAGGAAAATTATTTTTTTAGCAAGAAGAGTTTAATCTAAAGCATGAAAACTTTTGATAAAATGAACCCATATTCTTGATGCATGTTTTAATTGAATTAAAATAAATTGTTTTCATAAAATTTTGATTCGATTATAGAAGGAAAAATGATTGATGTATTGAAACTATGTGTTGATTTGTATATATGAGTGTATTTTGATTTTCATAAAAATGAATGAATGAACAAATTTGTATGGTGATTTGTGTGTTTCTAACTTTGATGAATGATGTTTTATATGTTAAATAATTCTGAAATTTTGTCACTGTCTTAAAAATATTAAAATAAACTTCTCTGAATTTTTAAATGATTTTTGGAAATTACTTCCTATTTTTATGAAGACCAACTTTGTGAAAATGACTTTCAGAAAATAAGTTTTTCAGTACAAAGATGAAAATAATTTTCGAACTTTTACTGCTCCAAATGGGTTGAAAATTTTATGGTAGCTTCCTGGACATCTCTAGATATTCTCTGTAAAATTTGAAGAGATTTGGAGTTGATTTGATATTTTTACAAAAGGCAAAACAGTGAATCACTTGGTTCAGATTTCCTGAACTTAGTGACAATTTTAATTGGAAAAATATAACTTGTACAACTCCAAATAATCTGAAAATTTTATGAGATAGTCTTGACTGTATAAGGAAAATATATACAAATTTGTATGCAATTCGGAGTTGAGAAACTATTTTTATTAATAACGTTTCTGTATCAGTCCAGCAACAGTACAGTTTTGTTTTTCATGCAAAATTTGATTTGAAACCTATCTTAGGAGTGTTCAAATAACTTTAAAATTTTATATGATGAACTTTGGCATATATGTGTAGGTTCTGGAAATTTTTAAGCTTAAATAAATTTATTTAGTTTAGTTTTGAATTTTATCTTTTGTGTTTTGCTAGTAATCGTACTAGGATTTTATTTGGGTGTTTTTGATGAACACGAACTTGTATGCTTTATGTTATGACCTTGGCTGATTTGTATGATGATCATGATGTCTTGATATGATTGAATGAGTGATTGTTTGATAATGTGTTTAGGCTTTGCATGAATAAATTTGTAGGTTAAGTGTTGTGTTTGATTTTGTAATCGGTTTTGAAAAATAATTGGTTTTGAAATAATTTAGACTTGCTTTAATTGAATAACCTTGGACTTAGTGGTTGCTGCCCTTAATTCATTTCATGGTTTTAAGTTTGAAAAATAAATTATTTAAGTGTTTATTTTATAACAAAGTATTATATGAACTCAAGAATGATTTTTCGGCGTTTTAGGGTTGTTTTGAAAAATGGTTTATGGACTAGTATACTTGCTGTCCAGATTTTATTTAAGTTGTTTTTCAATATTAAAAAGTTATTTGGTTGGTTTAAAGTTTAATTTTTAAGTGGTAATTAAGTTAAGAAAGAATTGAATTGAAAAGTTTTAACGATTTACGATTTTCCGACGAGAAATAAAAAGAGTTTTCGAAAACGCTCGATCCTAAGTAGGATGATTATTTAAGATAGACTAGTAACGATTAGTATCGTCTATGTAGTACAAGGTGCGTATGAGTCGAGTAACGGAACGACTGACTTATCGGAAAGGACCCACAACGATTTTAGATGCTGGAGATGAGGTGAGAGATGCAGTAGGCCTAGGTCATCGTGACGCATAGGCTCAGTACAATGAGTCTAATATGTTATATGTTGTATTATCATACGTCATGCATATATGTGCTAGATGTTTACGTATTTGTTTAAATATGATGCATTGTTGATTTTATTACGTATTGAATTTCTCTGTGAATTATTCTGTGGAGTATATTGTTTGGAAAAGTTGTGCGTAATGATGAGAATCATGAAAAGAAATGAGTTATGAGACGAAGGAATTGTAAAAGTGGAATGTGATTATATGTGGTAATGAGAAAGAGTAAGACTTGGGAAGTATGAGAAAAGATTAAGATGAAAGAATTGTAAAAGATATCAAGAGTTGAGATTCGAAAGAAAACGTGATTGAAAGAAAGAAGAATGATAATAAAGGTTGTATAAGTAATGGAGTACAAAGAGTTGTGATTGGAGAGGACAAATGTTTTTATGAGAGTGAGATGTGATTCCTCGTACACGTTTTTGGGAAGAAGCTTAGTGTTGAGTTCAGCTTGCTCCTCCATTAACACTCACCCAAAAATGTGATTTTTGAAAAGGTTTTGAAAAGAGATTTTTGAAAAGCTTTTGTGAAAATAATATTTTTGTGAAAGTGTTTGGAAATGTTATTTTTGGAAAAGTTTCGGGAAAGGATTTATGAAATGAGGTTTCAGAAAATGTTTTGAAAAGTAAAAGTTTTTGTGAAATCATGTTTTCGAAGAAGTTTTGGCGAAAAGATATTTGAGAAAGACGAGGAAAGATGATGGTGATGTTGATGAGAATTACGCTGAGCATGAGTTTATGTGAATTGTGATATGAGATGAGATGAGAAAGAGTGTATCATGATGATGGGATGAAAGTGATTGAGGCATGATGCCATTGAGAGTTTAGGGGGAATCAGATTGCGGTTAGTGGTCGGGCTTCGTCGAAGGGATGCACCAAGGACGAGCCAACTGTTAGGACTAAGCCGCTAATTAAAACGTTAAAACTCTAAAAGGCTCTAAAAGACATATACAAACGCGGTGAGGTATGAGAGTCGTCTCGAAGTAGTGGAGAGGAAGATACCCCAGAGTATTTGCGGATATTCGGGTTGTGATTGCAATAGGGGAGGGTAAGGACGGTGATACGTGAAGAAGCCTTGAGTGCTATTCTAGGCGGAACGAATTCCACATGTGGTACGGGCAGATCGGTCTTATGTCGTGGTGAGTTCTGCAGGCCAACTAGAATAGTACTGTCGCCCCCTATGGCAATTCGAGAACAGTGAGAGGGACTGGAACGGGACATTTGTGATTGCCGCTGAGAGCGTGCATTTATGTTATGATTGATATGATTATGATTTGAGGCTGAGACCTCATGGCTTGGGGCCATTTGTTGTGTGACAGCTATCGTGTCCGCGTGGTAAAGGTCCTGTACTCCTGTTTGCTTCCGACTAGGTTGGGTGGATGACCGAGGAGATGTAGACGTGTGTGAGCTCAATGATGTGTCCCCCTCATCATTGATGCTAATCGTTTGATAAGACTTAATAATGATAAAAGATTACAAAGATGAAAGTATAAAGAATTAATTGAGAAAGACTCAAGAAAGGAAGTATCAGTAATTGATTAGAAAGATTGAGAAAGATGATGAATAGACTTGAGTATTTGAAGACCAGTGGTGCCAAGTGCAGTGGTGTATGTGGAAATGAGTTATGATTTTGGAAATGTTGGATATACTATGATAAGTTTGCTTATGAGTGTTTCCTACATGTTATGTGAATATATTGCCATATGCATAGCATGATTAATCATTATTGCATGAGAATTTAGTAGATTCTATGTCTCTAGTTATTATCCTACTGTCTGGTCATGTTGTACTTCTGGTATACTGACCATCTCACCTACCATGTTGTCGTGTCGGGTTACTCCGATATTGCAACGGGTAGATGGTCGATTCTATAGTATAGTTCGCGCCCTCGTCTCGATGCGATTTCGGCAGTGGGCTTCAGCGAAGAAGATTAGAGGTCAAGATTCGTAATAGGTAATTCCCTTGAGAACTGTATCCCTTGTATCTACTTGGTTGCATTGTCGTATCATTCTGAACCCCACATGATATTTTATTTAGTATGGCTCTTGAAAGAAGAAGGTTTTTATGAAACAAGTTTTGAAAGTGTTTTCTCAAAAGAGATTTGTGAAGTTAAGTTACAAAGCGTGATGTTAAGTAACATCTCGGTTTGGAACTTGATTTGTGATGTGTGACATGAGAACGTTATTTTATTTCAACTAAGTTACTAAATTGTTTTTGAACCCAAAGGTTCTCATGCCCATGTCACCTTTAAAAAAAAAAATTTCCCAAATTTTTACCTTATTTTGGTTAAAGAGATAATGTTTTCAAGTTGCCGAAATCGGGGTGTTACAGAAATCTTACTGAGTTGGTGCATGAATTGCACCCTGGTGCGCCTGGGCGTGCACCAGAAATTTCAAACTTCGATTCGCCGTAACTTTTTCGTTAACCGTCGGATCGGGCCCAAATTTTTAGACAAGCTTCTTACTCCCTTAAACTTCATATCCAACAATGGAATTTAATTTCTTAGCATCCGATAATAAATTCCTAATTTTCTCGTTTCAGCTGATTTCTAGCATTTAAAACGCCGATTTAACCTCCGATTCCGCTTAGATAATTTCACCTCTTGATACCTATTCACCCTACACAACTCCTAGTACTTAAAATTACTACTCACCTTGCTCCCAAAATTCTTTAAGCAATTTATTCAGTTATTTCTTGGGTATTAAACAATAATTTCATTTAAAATAAAACTTAGGATGTTACATCAGACGATATCGCACTTCCTCACGATCTGTGGCTACTCCTCGTAATACATGATCTCGATCGGTAATGGTGAGTCTTGTTGGTCCCTCCCAGATCCATCCATTTGCAGTCCTATGCCATTGTCCCCCCATTAAAGGAGACATTTCCACCTGAATTACTCGGTCCGCCATCTAATTTATTTACCATAAACAGAGACAAAAACATACAGAAGAATATAGAGAGTTAGCGACCAGACGGGAAAAGCGTCGACGGCATGGGCTTACTCCATGGGTCGCATTAGAACTAACACAAACATAATATCCATATATCCTTGTCTCTTACATCATTGTTATGATTACCATTACTCAAGAATTCCATCTATAATTTTCCACAAGTCTTTTATTCATCAACAAATTATTAGGGAAGAAGGCTATCGGGTTTAAAGTCAAATTAGCACACACGCTACATCTCCTCTTTCAATATCCAACCTCGTCCTAGTTCGGAAAGCAGATGGGATGCACAGGAGTCCTAACCATGCTGACATCGAAGCCAAAGGGTACGTACCAGCTGAAACCACGCCAGTTGGCCAGCAAAATAAAATTGAATATCAAATCATAAGTTCATAAAAACGATGGCTTCTAGTCCCATTCGGATTCCCTCTTCACCATCCATGATTTGCTCAAGGGGGCGACAGCTCTATCCCTAGTTCCCGTTGTAGTCCTCGCTACGACCAATGACCAGCAGGTGCCCTTGATCAGTGTAACATCGTTCTACCTAGGGAAGCGCTCTTAGGCTTCTTGACGAATCACCATCATTGCCCTCCCCTATCGCAATCACCACTTGAAGGGATGCCTGACCTCCAAGAATATGGTATCTTTCCTCTCCACTACTCCACTCTTAACGTAACAAAAGGGGATGGGGTCCTAAGGTCTCTTAAGTCTTTTTAATTCTTTAGAATCTATTCTTAATCCTAAGTTTGGTCGACCCATTTTAAGCTGCGCTTCTAACGGGCCTCGACCTCTAAGGGACCACAGAAAAATTCCATCATCATACAGTGGGATCCACAAGACGTAATCACGGCACACTTATTCACGTGATTAGTCACTCAAAGGGAAATAATTACGAAGTCATTGTGCTACGATGCACCATCACTGTACACAAGTATTAGTTTCGCATATAAACAAGACTTAATCATTTCGCGTTCTTTCAAGCGCATCACAATTTTGTTCATAGAATTCTTCTATGTTCCCACTGATCGAGGCCGTACCCGATCAAAATAAAAGGTGTTTATTTTGTAGTACTAGGAAGGTGATCCTAGGTCGTTTCCCAGCGAATATCGGTCTAGGCAAAGTATCAAACACGTAGTGTGCAGTAAAATGGGGGGGTTTTTGTGTGTGACAAATGTGAAGAACAAAACACAAACAGAATATAAAAACTAAGAAAATCAGAAACAAAAGCGGGCAAACCCCTTTGGCTACGTACACTACTCAATCCTAGCTCACTAAAGATCGATTCCTCTCCTCTCCACTGTCCAACTCGTGATAACCAAATACTAAGCGAAAATTCAGTTATCACTCCAAACCCTAACTTCTAATTAAGCATCAGAAACCAGAATTGGAGTTTTTACGAGTTAATACAAATTAAGCAATTATATTCATGTATTATCTCTACGAAATGGAATTAAGCAAACCACTACACATCGATAAACATGAAAACAGAGAAGAGAAAACGAAATTGCATTAATAACAGGAGCTCAAGAGTAGATAATACAATACCAAAGGGATTAACCCTTGAAGTCTAGCCTTCCATGGCCATAAATGAAGAAAAACGAGTAGAAATGGGGAAGAACAAAACCCTAGCAGCCACCACCACTTGGGAGAGCCAAGAGAGAAGTTCTAACCTAGAGAGAGTGAGAAATCTGAAAATGGGAGTGTGTTTATGGGGGTTACACGAATTTCCCCTCTTAAGACACAAAATGGGCCTAAAACATGGGCCCAAATCCTAAGAAACACTATTCTGAAAATTACAATTAAAAAGGGACCTAAATGCAAATTACAATCTTCACTTCAATACTTCAATCTTCATTTCCAAACTTCCCAAAGTGTCCTTGTGCCAAATATTACCTGAAAATAGAAATAGAATTAATTAGGCTAAATAATTCCAAATTAAACAATATTCGGAATATTAGTCCAATAAACTCTAAATCAATAAATCAAGCTAATCAATATCAAATGGGCAACAAGTATCAATAATAGGAGTAAAATAATGCAAGGAATAATGGGAAATAAAATGCTCATCAAATACCCCCACACTTATCCTTTTGCACTCCTGGGCAAAACCAAAAGATAGGACTATGAAGATCAATATGCACCAAAGTGAATCATGCAACAAGATGACTACAACTAAGAAATGCAAACCTAAGAGATTACATACTTCACAATGAATTCTAGGAAATGCAAAGAAATGGGCAAACTCAAGCACACAAAATGGTTAAGGATCAAAGAGTCAAAGCATCCGCGAACATCATCCAATTACTTCAAGTATGCAAAGAAACCAATGACATCAAGAGGATAGTCACAAAGATGATAGAAACTCACAAGGATCACTCAAAAGTTTTTACACTCAAGTGTTTGGGGTTAATCATTATTTACTCTCAAGGCACATCATGAAAAACAAACACAACCATAAGCTTGACAAGCCTCTAACATCAACCATCAACACACAAGCACAAAATGATCAAAAGGTCTTTTAAGGGTTGTAATGGGGCCAAGGACATGGTAGGATAAAAATATGGGAATGTAGCTAAAACCAAGGGAATAGAGGAGCAATGGGGAATAAGTAAAAAGTAAGCAAAATCCACCCCAAAATCAACAACCACTAATTCCAATCCTCTTTGCCTCAACAACCTTTTATTCACTTTTTTTTTCTTTTTTTTTCTCTTCTTTTTTTTCTTTTTATTTTTGCATTTTTTTTTTGTATTTTTGTCTTCTATTTTTTTTCTTTTTGAGAGATATACAAAAATAAAAGAAGAAACAACACAAATGGCATGAAGATGAAGCCATAACTATAACAACCAATGAGGCAAAACCAAGAACTCAACCAATTAAAGCATAAAGCACACTTCTTACCTAATACCCATTCCCAAAACAATTCCAAAGCTCCAAAATTCCCTAAGGTTAGGACAATCATGGTTTTTCAGTCATAGGCTTGTAATGAGCTAAAGAACAAGGAAAGGGATAAAAAGGCTCAAAGGGGCTAGCAAAGGATACATTCATTCAAGGTAGGCTCATATGGCTAGTAGCTTATTCAAGAAAGAAAGTGCCTAAATCATTTCAAAATGTGCATGAGCAATCAAGTATCAACAAGAGTCAAGTCAGGTTCTAGAGTGCAAGTAATCCAGAGTGCAATCACACATGAAAGAGAATTAGGTGGCATATATAGCAATCTACCCACAATTAAGGCTCAAATCCTCACAAAAGGGACAATTCTATCACAGTGTTACCACCTCTTAATTATCAAAAGCAACTTTACACACAGAAATGCATGAATTCAGACACAAGATACCAAAACTCTACTAAAATGAAGCAAAAACATGCAAGAAAATGCCCAAAACTAAGCAAAACCTAAAAAAAATCAAAGCAAAATATGCAACCTAAACTACTCTCCCCCACACTTAAATCACACATTGTCCTCAATGGAACACAAATAGCAGAATCAGACAGATATAGACAAGTGTAATAAAAAGAGTAAGGAAGGAGAAAAGGAGACTCCCTAAGTCATGGTTGTTCAAAAGTGGGGTCGACCAATGAGGCCTCCTCCACAGGTGCATCATCCAAAGAAGGGGTGGTTAGGAAAGGCTTGAGTCGGTGGCCATTGACTTTGAAGCTCTTGTTCGTGGACTCACTCTTGATCTCCATAGTGCCATAAGGAAACACTTGGGTGACTACAAACGGTCCAATCCATTTAGAGCGGAGCTTTCCACTCATGAGTCCAAGCCTAGAGTTGTAGAGCAAAACTTTTTGACCAACCAAGAAATCCTTTCTGGAAATGGAGTTATCATGAAGCTTCTTGGTCTTCTCTTTGTAGAATTTGGAGTTCTCATAGGCCTCCAAGCGGATCTCATCTAGCTCACTCAACTGCAGCTTCCTCTCCTCACCCGCTTGATCAAGAGCTAAGTTACATTGCTTTACAGCCCAATATGCATGGTGCTCTATCTCCACAGGCAGGTGGCACGCCTTACCAAAGACAACCCGATAGGGTGACATCCCTATGGGTGCCTTGTAAGCGGTCCGATGGGCCCACAGAGCATCCTCCAATCGTGTGCTCCAATCCTTTCTATTAGGCTTCACCATCTTCTCCAAAATCCGCTTGATCTCTCTATTTGAAATCTCAGCTTGCCCGTTGGTTTGGGGTGATAGGGTGTAGAAACTTTGTGCACAACCCCATACTTCTTGAGCAAAGCTTGCATGGATCTATTGCAGAAGTGTGTGCTTGGTCACTGACTATGGCTCTAGGTATGCCAAACCTGCAAAGGATATTAGACCTGACAAAATCTACAACAACCTGAGCATCATTAGTCCTGGTGGCCTTAGCTTCCACCCATTTGGATACGTAATCCACAGCAAGTAAGATATAATAAAAACCAAAAGAAACAGGAAAGGGGCCCATGAAATCTATACCCCAGACGTCAAACACCTCACAAAACAACATAGGTTGTTGCGGCATCTGTTGCCTCCAAGATAGGGCGCCTCCTGCTCTTTGACAATGCTCACACGAGCTGCAGATGTTGCTCGCATACTTGAAAATGGTAGGCCAATAAAATCCAGAATCCAGCACCTTTCGTGCTGTCCTTTGAGTACCAAGGTGGCCTCCCACTGGTGAAGCATGGCAAAATTGGAGAACCGATTGGATCTCCTGGTCTGGAATGCACCTGCGAATGACCTGATCACTGCAAAAACGCCATAAATAGGGGTCATCCCATACATAATGCTTGGCATCGCTCTTTAATTTGTCTCTTTGAGCTTTGGATGCCAAGGCAGGAAAAACAGAAGCAACCAGATAATTAACAATGTCTGCAAACCAAGGAGTTTGGGGAAGGGGATGGGAAACATGTAAAGATAAAAGCTGCTCATCCGGGAAGTTATCCCGGATAGGAAATGCATCCTCCTCTCTCTCTATCCTGCTCAAGTGGTCTGCGACAAGGTTATGCGCACCACTCCGATCCTGAATCTCAAGATCAAACTCCTGGAGGAGCAACATCCACCTAATCAACCTAGGTTTGGAATCTGTCTTTTTCAAAAGATACTTCAGAGCAGCATGATCAGTGTACACTACAACCTTAGAACCAAGCAAATATGATCTAAACTTGTCAAGTGCAAAAACAATAGCCAAAAGTTCTTTTTCAGTTGTTGTGTAATTAACCTGCGCTGCATCTAAAGTCCTAGAAGCATAATAAATCACATGCGACAGCTTACCAACCCTTTGGGAGAGAACTGCTCCCAAAGCATAATTTGAAGCATCAGTCATGAGCTCAAATGGGAGGGTCCAATCAGGTGGTTGGATGATGGGAGTGGTGGTCAGTGCTTTCTTCAATTCATCAAATGCCCTCTTGCATTGGTCTCCAAATTCCCATGGGGCATCCTTTTGAAGCAACTTGGAAAGAGGAAGGGCAATGTTGCTAAAGTTCTGAATAAACCTGCGATAGAAACCTGCATGACCAAGAAAAGAACGCACCTCTCGCACGCAAGAGGGGTAAGGCAAATGTGATATTACATGCAGCTTAGCAGGGTCAACTTCTATGCCCTTGTGCGAAACAATGTGCCCTAAGACTATGCCTTGTTCTACCATGAAGTGGCATTTTTCAAAATTCAAGACAAGATTAGTCTCAATGCACCTGTTAAGCACCTTAGTCAAATTATCAAGACATGCATCAAATGAGGAGCCATAAACACTAAAATCATCCATGAAGACCTCTATGCAATGCTCGAGCAAGTCAGCGAAAATACTCATCATACATCTTTGAAATGTGGCAGGAGCATTGCATAGGCCAAAAGGCATCTTTCTATATGCAAATGTGCCAAAAGGACAGGCAAATGTGGTCTTATGTTGGTCCTCTGGTGCAATACAAATTTGAAAATAACCAGAGAATCCATCTAAGAAGCAATAATGAGATTTACCTGCCAGGCGCTCCAACATCTGATCAATGAAGGGGAGAGGGAAATGATCCTTGCGAGTTGCCTGGTTGAGCTTTCTGTAATCAATGCAGACTCTCCAACTGTTCTGCACTCTAGTGGGAATCAGCTCATCCTTCTCATTTTTGACAACTGTGACACCAGACTTCTTGGGGACAACTTGCACCGGGCTCACCCAAGTGCTATCTGAAATTGGGTAGATGATACCCGCTTGGAGCAGCTTGGTGACCTCTTTCTTAACCACATCAAGAATCTGGGGGTTCAATCGTCTTTGGGGTTGTCTCACTGGTTTAGCCCCATCCTCCAACAAAATGCGGTGCATGCACATGGAGGGGCTAATTCCAGGAATATCCGCTAAAGTCCATCCAATTGCCCTCTTGTTCTTTCTTATCACATCCAGCAGTTTCTCCTCTTGATCAACAGAAAGTGAGGTAGAGATGATCACTGGGAGTTTCTGCTCATCCTCCAAGTAAGCATATTTGAGATGAGGAGGGAGGGGCTTCAGGTCCAATGAGGGTGCCTGCATAATAGATGGAACTAAAGGGACAACAGAAATGGATTCTGCTGCCTGCACCTGAACAAGTGAATCAGACTCATGCATAACAGATATGGGGTTAGGGTTGGCATAATCTGAATCTATAACATATGAATCATCAGATGCAGTGGCAGAGTCTAGAAACTGAGCTATTTCAGTGCATGCGGTGCACCATCCAGAGTTAGTGCATGATGAACAAGTAAATGAATCAGTGAAAGATGGAAATTCAAAATCATGATGCAAAAAGTCAAGCATATGCTCATCTATCAAATCATCAAGCAAGTCCACATGGAAAACAGAGTGATCCTCAGGAAAATGTTTCATAGCATGGAAAATGTCAAATCGGATCACACTACCATCAAACTCCATGGAAAGTGAACCTGAATGCACATCTATCTTGGTTCGGGCTGTTTTCAAAAATGGCCTCCCCAAAATAATAGGAACAGCATTACGGGGAGAGTCATCTTCCATATCAAGTATGTAAAAATCAGCAGGGAAGATCAACTCTTCAACCCGAACCAAGACATCCTCTATCAAACCTGCGGGGTGGGCAGTACTTCTATTTGCCAATTGAATCACCACACCCGTAGGTTGAAGAGGTCCAAGAGAAAGAGACTTAAAAACAGACATAGGCATGACATTTATGGATGCTCCTAAATCTAGCATAGCATTTTCAAACTTAACATTGCCTATGATGCAAGGTATAGAGAAAGTTCCAGTATCCTTACATTTTTCAGGAATGTGAGAGATAGGTTTACCTATGAGAGCGGAGACATTCCTTCCCATGCTTATCCTCTCATTGCCCTTGAGTCTTCTCTTATGAGTGCACAACTCCTTAAGGAACTTCGCATACCTTGGAATCTGTTTTATTGCATCAAGAAGGGGTATGTTGACTTCCACCTTCCTGAATGTGTCAAGAATGTCCTTGTCCACCTCTTCCACCCTTTTGTTTTGAGGCACTCTTGGTGGGAATGGAAGAGGAACAGGAGGAGGTTGTAGGACAACAGCAGGGCTTGTCGTTGAAGTTGAGGAGGGTTGAGTTGGATGATTCTCTTTGGTGCTAGCATGCTCACCTTCATCTACCACTTGGCTCTTCCCTTTAGAGGAAGCTAGAGCATCATTGTTGAGGTGAGGTTGTGGTGTGGGTGTGACAATCTGCTTTCCCGACCTCAGGTTGATGGCACTCACATTCTGATTCTGAGGGTTGATCACAGTTTGGGATGGCAACTTGTCAGAATTTTGAGATTGCAAGTTGTTGAGAGAAGTTGCCATTTGACCCATCTGATTTGTCAAAGTCTGAATGGATGCCTCTTGTCTCTGAATGGATGCTCTAGTCTCTTGTTGAAATTGGAGATTTTGCATGGTCATTTGCCTCACCAACTCCTCCAAGGTAGGTTGGTTGGATGGAGGGGCTGATGGTGCAGGATGAACCACTTGCTGCTGTTGTTGTTGCCTTTGCTGCTGGATGGGAGGAGGTACATATGGTGGTCTACTCGGTCCAGCGGTGTTCTGAAATGGAACATTAGGAGAAAGTTGCTGTTGTTGATCAGACCACTTCAGATTGGGATGGTTCCTCCATCCAGGGTTGTATCTATTGGAAGAGAGGTCATGATTGTGTTGTTGTGGGCCTCTATTGTTGTATATGTTTGCTGCATAGGCCTCGGGTTGGTCACCACTTGTCATCGGCTGTTGCTGCTGAAGGGAAGGGCATGCATCTGTGGGATGCTCAATGGATGTGCATATGCCACACACTCTAGCAGGAAGTATCATCTTTTTCTGATTGACAGCCAATTGTGTGACCAATGTTGTGAGAGAATCAATTTTCTGCTCAAGCTTCTCAACCTTGCCCGAGTCTGCACCAACATCATTTACATCCCTCACAACTATTGCATCACTGTTGCTTCTTGCATGGAATTGTTGACAATTGGAAGCCATCTTCTCAATTTTGCTCCTGGCTTGTAAGGGTGTCATATCTCCCAATGTACCACCACTTGCAGCATCTACCATGTTTCTTTCCATGAAGTTGAGACCTTCATAAAAGTACTGGATGAGAAGCTGCTCTGAGATCTGATGGTGAGGGCAGGAAGCACACAACCTCTTGAATCTCTTCCAATAATCATAGAGACTCTCTCCATGTTGTTTCCTGATACCAGAAATTTCCTTTCTGATTGCAGTGGTCCTATTTGCAGGGAAGAATTTTTCCAGAAATGCCCTCTTCAAGTCATCCCAGCTTGTGATGGAACCAGGGGCCAAGTCAGATAACCAATCTTGTGCTAGACCCTCTAAGGAATGTGGAAATGCTCTGAGACAGACATGATCCTCTTGCACATCATGTGGTTTCATTGTGGTGCACACTATATGGAATTTCTTGAGATGCTTATGAGGATCCTCACCTGCAAGACCATGAAACTTGGGCAACAAATGGATTAGTCCTGTTCTAAGCTCAAAAGGAACATCCTCATCAGGATACCGGATACACGAGTCTTCAATAGTGAAGTCAGGTGCAGCCAGCTCCCTAAGTGTCCTTTCCCTTGGTGGGGGTTGAGCCATGTTATCACAATGTATAGAATCAGATTGAATGAAAGTAGAAGGAATAGAAGAAATAGAAACAGAATCAGAATTAGATGGACTATAAGATGACTCTGACTCACTACCTAATGACTGATTCCTATTTTGTCTAACTAATCTGTGATGAGTTCTATCAATTTCAGGGTTGTAAGGATGCAAATAACTTGGGTTGCCCCTAGTCATGTACTGAACATAACAGCATCAACCATAGCATACTGTAACAGATATGCATGACCAAAATCGGCAACAAAATTTTTTATTTTTTTAAAATTTTTTCTTTATTTTTTTCAGCACCCTAAAATCATGAAAACATATCACAGAAAGTTTGAGGACAAAATTCAAAAGGGAACCAAGTCAAAGAATTAAAACAGTGACCAAAAACTAAGAAAATAGAACTTGTAAAATAAAAAAGAAATAGTAAACAGGCTTTTTAGGGATCCAAACAAAGGGGTTTTCTGACAAAGTGGGAAAAATCAGATTATTCAGAAAATTCCCTTCGATTTGATATAAAATTCGTCAAATTCCGACTTACGGATCAAAAGTTACGCCTATTTATAGTAAGTACTGCTGAAACTTGGAAAATTTTTCTGGAACTCACAACCAGTGCCTATCTGAGTGTCTGTGATGCATCAACACACTAATATATGATGAAACAAGTGTGGATACCAATTTTCGTGCAAAATTTCCACCCACAGCTATGTTGAATGGCACTCACAGAATCACTAGAATAGCATCAGTTGTGCAGAACAGCAAATCAGCAAACAGGGCAACTTTCAATTAGTTATCAGAATGCTTATTCACACACTAACTACACTAACTAATTTAACTAACTACTGTATGATCTTTTGCAAGAACCGATAATCCCCGGCAACGACGCCAAATTTTGATCGAGGCCGTACCCGATCAAAATAAAAGGTGTTTATTTTGTAGTAGTAGGAAGGTGATCCTAGGTCGTTTCCCAGCGAATATCGGTCTAGGCAAAGTATCAAACACGTAGTGTGCAGTAAAATGGGGGGGTTTTTGTGTGTGACAAATGTGAAGAACAAAACACAAACAGAATATAAAAACTAAGAAAATCAGAAACAAAAGCGGGCAAACCCCTTTGGCTACGTACACTACTCAATCCTAGCTCACTAAAGATCGATTCCTCTCCTCTCCTCTGTCCAACTCGTGATAACCAAATACTAAGCGAAAATTCAGTTATCACTCCAAACCCTAACTTCTAATTAAGCATCAGAAACCAGAATTGGAGTTTTTACAAGTTAATACAAATTAAGCAATTATATTCATGTATTATCTCTACGAAATGGAATTAAGCAAACCACTACACATCGATAAACATGAAAACAGAGAAGAGAAAACGAAATTGCATTAATAACAGGAGCTCAAGAGTAGATAATACAATACCAAAGGGATTAACCCTTGAAGTCTAGCCTTCCATGGCCATAAATGAAGAAAAACGAGTAGAAATGGGGAAGAACAAAACCCTAGCAGCCACCACCACTTGGGAGAGCCAAGAGAGAAGTTCTAACCTAGAGAGAGTGAGAAATCTGAAAATGGGAGTGTGTTTATGGGGGTTACACGAATTTCCCCTCTTAAGACACAAAATGGGCCTAAAACATGGGCCCAAATCCTAAGAAACACTATTCTGAAAATTACAATTAAAAAGGGACCTAAATGCAAATTACAATCTTCACTTCAATACTTCAATCTTCATTTCCAAACTTCCCAAAGTGTCCTTGTGCCAAATATTACCTGAAAATAGAAATAGAATTAATTAGGCTAAATAATTCCAAATTAAACAATATTCGGAATATTAGTCCAATAAACTCTAAATCAATAAATCAAGCTAATCAATGTCAAATGGGCAACAAGTATCAATAATAGGAGTAAAATAATGCAAGGAATAATGGGAAATAAAATGCTCATCACCCACAACTATCACTTCTCATCAATACCAACATTTCACGATTATACGATTCTTTTAAAACTATTTACAACATATCCATCATTATCCTCAAAATCATTTAACAACATCCCTTATATACTCACATAAGCATAATATAATATAATCACAAATACATCAAATAATAGAATAGAGTTATCATCTCAACGAAAGACGACTAGACAATCCTACACTCAATTGTCGTCTCGTATATTGACATGAAACCCGGATTTCGATTTTTGAGATGATCGAAATCGTTCTAATGGTTACCATGGTGCCATTATGTCTAAAGGTTGCTACTCTCTCACCTTGATGCGAAGAACTAATGTGGGCTTGACTTTCGGTCTCGCAATTCGTCCCCAATTGCAAACCTTTTAAACCAATCATTTTCACAAAATAACCTTTGTAAATATTCATACCAACTTAAAAGTAATTAACCCAATATAATCTTTGAAAACATTAATTTCTCAAAATCCTTGAAATTTTGGAATCATATAAATACTTAGAAAATACATCATTTCTAAAATCCTTTAAAAAAAACTTTAAGCTCAATATCAAATCAATATTTCTTTTTCAAGAACATCCCTCAATCATTCTTCACATTTTTATACAAGTACAAACCATATTTCCTTTAAACGCATATACAACCTTACTTATATGTATTCTTGAATTACTTTTAAAATCTACTTTTTAATCCTAAATACTTATACTACAAGATTAGCATGAAATTTACATTTTTAATCATCCAAGAAAAAATCATAACATAAATACTACACATTTCACATTTTTGGACAGCATGCATACTCAAACTTAAAAATTCATTTTCTCTTAAACAGAAAGTCAAAAACACATGCCGTTTTTTCCTAAATTCTAATTACAACTTCTACTATAATAAAATGATCAAAATTACGCTAAATAAAATAATTGCATCTGCTGTACAGCCACTGTAAAAGTTGCATTAATTCAGAAGTTTAAGTAAAACAATCCAAAACAATCATACACCATTTCCACTCATGCCAAGGACTTTAAAACAATATTATTTTTAATAAAACATTACTTTTTCATTATTTATAAATTCTGGACAGAAACTTAATATTTTTTTTATAAATCACTTTAATCAATCATAAACACCCATATCTATTTGTTTCTAACTTATATTTGCACATACAACTAAGTACTACTAATACTCTTAAGAATAATCATTTGGGGTCTTGAATAAATAAATTTTCCATAATAAAAATTAAATTTCCAGAATTTATCTTTTCCATAAAAACATGTAATTTATTTCATAGACATACTAACAACAATTATCAAATCAATTAGAAAAATTCAATTACTTTATTTCTTTCTCTAAAAAAATCCGACCAGCATAAAAAAAATAGGAAACATTTTTAATTCCTAAAACATCTATATAATATAATTATATCACTTTACACATTCAAAGCAAGAGTTTTAAATTGTTAACAAAATATAAAGTAGATCTTTAAAGAAGCAATCATATTTTCCAGCAATTAACATCTTCAACACATCAATCACATACTCCTTTAATCATCTAAGAATACATGCTCTTATAATTTATAACAACTACCATTTATTTCTATTTCTTTTAAACAATAGACTACAATTTAATTACACATCAAATAACAAACAATTTACAAAAATTATTCCTAAAAAAACCATAGGCCTCACGACCTATTTCTTTTTATTTTTCCAGAAAATTTCATTTTTGGATTTATTATCTTTACCCATTGTTCTTATTTAACTTAAATCCAAACAAAAAGGAAATAAAATACAATCAAACAATAACAATTAAACCAAATTTCTGTAAAGTACAATTTCCTACACTTTAAGAACACCCAAATATTTCCAGAATTTATTTTATTTCCCTAAAATTATTTTTAGTTCCTTTTTCATAAATCATTTTCATTTCACTTTAAGGAAATTAAAACACTTATTTGTTTTATTTCCAAATACACATGAAATAACAACAATTACCATACAATATGTATATATATATGTATATATATATATATATATATACACGGTCCAGAAAAAGAATAAGCAAAAACAAAAATAAAAATCCATTTTAATCTTCTTATTCATTTCCATTCTCTTTTATTTTATTAAAGAACAATACAATAAACATTTTAAAATACACAAATCAATCCTCAACTTCTCTTAATATATGTCACGGTCCATATATATATATATATATACCAGAAATTATATTATTTTTCCATTGTTATGTACTTATTTATTATTATTCCTTAATACAAAGAACAAAAACACTTTAAAAGACCAAGAATAAAAACTTATTCAATTATACAAAATTCTCTATAATTCATTTAGTCTAAGAAATAACATAAATCCAGAATTTTAATTAGTTATACTCATCAAAAATTTTAGCCATCCTCAGAATTGAAGAAAAGGGGAGATAAATCCCTTTAAACACCCTTTTTGTGTCCCTTTTCCCATCCTTAATTCATATGACTCAAGCACAACATCACATATCCAATAATAACTTAAAAATAAAAAAGGAAAATTTAGAACTTAGCTATTTCTTGACCATAGAAGAATTTAGAAGTTTTACTCAAGAATAAACACAAAACAACTTAAAAAGAGATTAAATAAATAAGTGATTTTGGGTTACCTCTACTCCTTAAGCTTAAAGAAAACTTCAAGAGACAAAGCAAATCCTCCCTCCTTCCTATAGCCAATTCGTCCCTCTCTCTCTATTCTTCTCTCAGAATTTTTTTTCTTTTGTAAAACTATCAAGGATTGTGTGTGAAAAAATGTGAGAACTAGTGTCATCTATTTATAGGTGTTGAAGATGCATTTCCCTTCAATTTTCTGAAGTAAAATTCGGCCCCCCTTACTCACCATGACTTAGCAAAATTTATTCATGCACATTGGAACACACTTTGCATTAATTGGGATTTTGTTGATTCCTAAATTCTTTTAATTCATGGTTTATTCTCACAGGTTTTCAGAATTATTCTCCTCTCTTTCTACCCTATTTTGGATGGCACATATACATAAAAAAGAAGAGAAAATTTTCCATTGGTTCCTTTAGGAGGTGCCTTCACTATCAACCAATCATATTAAACTATCATTTTAAATAAATCAGAAAACAATTAAGAAAATATTTAAATATGGACTGTTCAGCCAAACATCACCCAAATAAATATTTAAATATACAAATAAAAATATTTTATAGTCAATTAAATTATTTTATGCCCCAAAATAATTTTTTTTAATTAAACATACCAAATTTCGTTTTTCTACCTACTGTATAGAAATTTTCGTAAATACCAAAATAAAAATTTATTTTTACATATTAAAATTCTACATTTTAATACGATCGTTTTCATATAAAATTCGTATTTTTCGAACTTACGGTTGAAAAGATATGAATTTTTGAAGTTACAACTCTATAACCCAAAAATTCATTTTTTTGTCAAAACCTTAGATAAAATTATTTCAATACAATTAAAATATTTATTAAATATCCAGAAATAAGGTCTCATACTGAAAATAATTTTTTTCTAATTTGTTACACAAAATTATAATTATTATATATATATATATATATTACCGTTGTATATATATATATACTAAAAAAAATCAATCAAAGACAACTATTATTAAATTATTCTTAAAATAAGTGCGACTTAAATAAAATAAAACATTAAAATAAATTGGGAAAAATTGCGGGTCTCACAATCCTCCCCAACTTAGAGATTTCTCGTCCCCAAGAAATACGCAGCTGATTCAAACAAGTGAGGGTACGATTGCCTCATGCTACTTTCACGTTCCCAAGTAGCATCTTCCCCATGATCTTGACTCCAAATTACTTTGACCAACGGAATCTCTTTTCCTCTCAACGTCTTAATACTGCGGCTATCGATCCGCAGAGGCAATGTTTCATACGTAAGATTATCCTTGAGTTGTATCGAGTCAGGCTCAACAATGTGGGTTGGGTCACTAATATACTTTCTTAGCTGAGATACGTGAAAGACGTTGTGTAGGTTGGAAAACATAGGGGGTAAGGCTATCTGGTATGCTACAGGTCCTACACATTTTTGAATTTGATAAGGTCCTATAAATCTAGGGGTTAGTTTTCTGGTCTTAAGCACTCTGCCAATGCCGGTAGTAGGTACTACCCGCATGAATACATGATCACCTTCCCTAAACTCCAACGGAGTCCTCCTTTTGTCATGATAGCTCTTCTGCCTACTTTGCGCGGTTCTCATCTTTTCTTGAATTACTTTGATCTTGTCTGTCGTTTGTTGCACCACCTCCGGTCCTAACTGTAATTGCTCTCCGGTCTCGAACCAGCACAACGGAGTTCTACACTTCCTTCCATACAGTGCTTAATAAGGTGCCATATCTATGCTTGAATGGAAACTATTGTTGTAAGTGAATTCAATCAATGGCAAGAAAGAATCCCAGCTTCCAGCTTCTTCCAGTACACAGGCTCTTAGTAAATCTTCCAAAGTCTGAATTGTCCGTTCTGACTGACCATCCGTTTGGGGATGATATGCAGAACTCATACTTAGGCTTGTCCCCATCGCAGCTTGTAAACTCTCCCAAAACTTTGAAGCAAAACGGGGATCTCTATCTGACACTATATTCGAGGGTACTCCATGTAGTATCACTACTTCCTTAATGTACAACTCAGCCAGCTTCTCCAAGGGATACCTCATGTTGATCGGAATAAAATGTGCTGTCTTGGTAAGACGATCCACTACTACCCAAATAGCGTCATACCCTCTTTGAGTTCTTGGAAAACCAGACACGAAGTCCATAGATATACTATCCCACTTCCAAACAGGTACAGGCAACGGTTGCAATTCTCCTCCAGGCTTTTTGTGTTCGATCTTGGCTTTTTGACATGTTAGACATTTTGACACATATTATGCTACTTCTCATTTCACTCCTGACCACCAAAAAATCTTCTTTAAATCTTGGTACATTTTTGTCGCTCCGGGGTGAAAACTTAACTTGCTCTTATGTGCTTCTTCCAAAATCATTTCCTTAACTTCTTGGTTGTTCGGCACACAAAATCTTTCCTTGAATCGTAGAATTCCGTCTGTTCCTAACTGAAATTCCATTTCCTTTCCTTTGTCTGATAGTTCCTTCTTTTCTTGTAATTCCGGATCTGCTTCTTGTAACGCCTTCACTTGCTCCATGAATTCATTGTTCACCTTCAAAGTTCCCAGTAACATACTCCTTGGGTTAAACTCCACTGCCATATTCAGATCTCTAAACTTCTCAATTAGTTCCAATTCCTTTATCATTAGAGCAGACACATGCAGGGATTTTCTACTTAGCGCATCAGCTACAACGTTTTCCTTTCCAGGATGATACTGCACTTCAAAATCATAGTCCTTTAGGAATTCTATCCACCTTCTTTGCCTCATATTCAGATCCTTCTGCTCGAATAGATACTTCAAGCTCTTGTGATCGCTGAACACCTCTATCCTCACTCCATACAAATGATGCCTCCAAATCATCAGTGCAAACACTACGGCTGCCAGCTCCAGATCATGCGTAGGGTAATTCTGCTCATGAATCTTCAGTTGTCTTGAAGTGTACGCCACCACTTGGCCATCTTGCATTAGCACACATCCTAATCCTTGCTTCGACGCATCACAGTATACACAGAAAGTCTTTGTCGGGTTGGGTAAAACCAATACCGGTGCAGATGTTAACCTCCTCTTCAGCTCTTGAAAGCATTCCTCGCACTTCTCCGTCCAAACAAACGCTTGTCCTTTTCTAGTTAACTTGGTCAATGGTAGTGACAATCGAGAGAATCCTTCGATGAACCTACGGTAATAACCAGCAAGTCCAAGAAAACTCCGGATTTCCGTCACCGTCGTTGGTGCTTTCCATTCCAACACCGCCTCCACCTTTGCAGGGTCTACCGCAATTCCATTCTTGGTTATCACATGTCCTAGAAAATTCACTGACTCCAGCCAAAAGTCACACTTTGACAACTTGGCGAATAGCTTCTTTTCCTTCAGTACGCCTAGCACCTTCGCTAAATGTTCCGCATGTTCCTCCTTACTCCGTGAATATATTAAAATATCGTCAATAAACACAACGACAAAAGAATCTAAAAACGGGTGAAATATTCTATTCATGTAATCCATGAATATTGCGGGCGCATTAGTCACTCCAAAAGGCATGACCAGATACTCATAATGCCCATATCTCGTTCTGAAGGCTGTCTTCGGAATATCTTCTTCTTTCACTCTGATATGATGATAGCCTGATCTAAAGTCGATCTTTGAAAATACAGTAGCTCCTCTTAACTGATCCATCAAATCGTCAATCCTTGGTAACGGGTACCTATTCTTGATAGTAACTTTGTTCAATTGACGGTAGTCGGTGCATAGTCTCATACTTCCATCTTTCTTTTTGATGAACAAAACATGTGCTCCCCACGGTGAAACACTTGGTCGAATGAATTGCTTCTCCAATAGTTCCTCTAATTGCTTCTTTAACTCCACCAACTCCATCGGTGCCATGCGATATGGTGCTTTTGAAATCGGTGCCGTTCCAGGAATCAAGTCGATTCCGAACTCCACTTCTCGCACAGGGGGCAATCCAGGAATTTCCTCGGGAAAAACTTCAGGAAAGTTCTTGACCACAGGTAGCTCTTCCAGCTTTCCTTCCTCCTTGACGTCCAAAGAAGCGATGAACATGTATATCATGGCTCCATCTTTCCATGAAGCTTTGATTTGATTGGCAGTTACGTGCTCAGGTTCTAAGTGTTGAGGTACTCTAGGTCTTAATTTATCGAAGATAAGAGTCTTTTCGGCACAATTTAGGAGAACATGATTAGTAGTTAACCAATCCATGCCTAAAATTATGTCGAGTTGGGTAAGGGGTAAGACAATCAAGTCTACTAAGTACTCTCTATCTTCTATTCCTACCGGGCATTTAGAAACAATAGTCGACACCATGACTGGGTCACTAGTAGGGGTAGACACAATTAGATCAAAAGGCATAGCATTTACTGGCAAATTTAATCTCTCAACCACATTACGAGCAAAAAACGAATGCGTAGCACCCGAATCATACAACACATTCAAGGGTATCTTACAAATGAAACACCTACCTTGGATCAGATTAGCGTTGTTAGCTGCTTCCGCTCCACTCATTGAGAAAACTCTTCCTTGTCCACGGGGTCTAGCCACATTCATAGCATTGACTTCTCGCTCGGGTTCAGGACAATTCCTTGATATGTGTCCAGGTCGGTTGCAATTGAAGCAGTTGGGATTGTTCCATGGGAAATTTGGTCCAAAGTGATTCTTGTTACACTTGTTGCAGAATGGAGGTATGCTTGCTTGTCCTCCAACAACATTCCCATTGTTGCGAGATCCACCAGCATTTCCATTGATTCCTCGATTTCCACCACTGTTGTTGTTGTTGTTTCCTCTGAACTGGTTGTTGCGATTGTTGTTGTTTCGGTTGTTGCCACGATTCTGGTTGTTGTGATTGTTATTCCTAGGATGATTCCTGTGGTTGAAATTACCATGAAACCTTGACCGATTGTCCCTTTGTCCACTCCCCTATCCATAAGGACCTTGATGTCTTGCTCCACTATTCGGGTTTCCATGTCCTGAAGAGTGTCTCATCGGACCACTAGTTGAAACTTGTATAGCTAGCTTTCCAGTAGAGTTCCTTGATTTCAGGCCACTTTCCACAATACTTCCCTTGTTCACCAGAGTTGTGAACACAGCAATCTCCATGGGAGCCAAAGCTTGCTTAATCTCCGGCTTTAGTCCATCCAAAAATTTTGCACACTTAGATCTCTCATTCGCAGCTTCTCCATAGTAAGGCATGAACTTTGCTAGACTCTCAAATTTTGCAGCATACTCCCCCACAGTCATGTTACCTTGTTCCAATCGCAGAAACTCTAACTCCTTAGCTGTCTTCAGATGTTCCAGAAAGTATTTCACCAAAAGTCTGTCCTTGAACTGATTCCAAGTCAGCGCTCCAAGTGCTGCTCCTAATGCTTGTTTCTCATTGCGCCACCAGTCGGCCGCTTCTCCTACCATCATGTATCCCGCATAGGCGATCTTTTGCTCGTCGGTGCATTGCATCATTCGCCCGAATATCCTTTCCAAACCTGCTATCCAGGCCTCTACCTCTTCCGATGCGTAACCCCCAGCGAATTCCTTTGGATTCCTACGACAAAATTCGTTGAGTCCTCTGATTCCTTGCCCACCAGTGTTCACATTCTGATTCTGCTGAAGTTGTTGATGCATAAGGTTCATGTTGTCTCTTACTCCTGCTAAGACCGCAACTGTCTGAGCCAAAATAGCAGCCGGTTCCTCATTCCCTTGTCGACGTGCCATCTTGCTTCTGTTACATATGTAGGATTGGAGTCTTAGATCAAGCAAAGGGTCATACAAGGTAAGCATATTAGGCTATGCTCGAGCCGAAAGGGTAACTATACTATAACTACCAAACAGAGTCACACAATGAAAGCATATAAGGCTATGCTTAAGGCCACTAAGGATAACCATCGCTCTGATACCACCAAATGTAACACCCCAATTTGGAAATAGAATTTTCACTAAAAATTTGCGCCATTTTTTTTTAAAACATTTATTACATGATATCATAAAAAGGTGAGTTTGTATATGAACTTAGTTTCCAAAAATATTTTTCAACTTAGTTTTCGAAAAGGTCACATATCTAACTTAGTTCTTTAACTTTTATCAATAACTTTGTTTCATAAAAAGGTTTTCCTTCGTCTTTCAAACTCCATTCTATTTTCCAAAGTGAAGTGCCACTATACATTCCATTCCCAAAACTCAATATTTAAAAATGCGGAATAAATCATCCTTATATTAATTCCAAAATAAACATCATAGAAATTGTTTCGGCTTAACAGCCATTATCCCAAAATATCAAATAGCGAAATGATAAAAACTTCCATTGGGGTTAGATAATGATAATCAAAGGGTCCATTATCCAAGACTCAAAACAAATAGAGATCAATACTACTAAGAACTAAGCTACTTGTCATCATGCGCATCCTCGTCAGGGTCCTCCTCCAGATCTTCTTCTATTTCTAAGTCCTCTTCTGGATCTTCTTCTGGGTCTTCTTCTGGGTCCTCTTCTTCATCATCATTGTGATTAGCAGGTGGAGCATCATGAAAATCTCGAGGTCCATCCAGCATAAGATCCCTCAGACGATATCGCACTTCCTCACGATCTGTGGCTACTCCTCGTAATACATGATCTCGATCGGTAATGGTGAGTCTTGTTGGTCCCTCCCAGATCCATCCATTTGCAGTCCTATGCCATTGTCCCCCTATTAAAGGAGACATTTCCACCTGAATTACTCGGTCCGCCATCTAATTTATTTACCATAAACAGAGACAAAAACATACAGAAGAATATAGAGAGTTAGCGACCAGGAAGGCAAAGCGTCGACGGCATGGGCTTACTCCATGGGTCGCATTAGAACTAACACAAACATAATATCCATATATCCTTGTCTCTTACATCATTGTTATGATTACCATTACTCAAGAATTCCATCTATAATTTTCCACAAGTATTTTATTCATCAACAAATTATTAGGGAAGAAGGCTATCGGGTTTAAAGTCAAATTAGCACACAGGGTCCTAGTTCAATATCCAACCTCGTCCTAGTTCGGAAAGCAGATGGGATGCACAGGAGTCCTAACCATGCTGACATCGAAGCCAAAGGGTACGTACCAGCTGAAACCAAGCCAATTGGCCAGCAAAATAAAATCGAATATCAAATCATAAGTTCATAAAAACGATGGCTTCTAGTCCCATTCGGATTCCCTCTTCACCATCCATGATTTGCTCAAGGGGGCGACAGCTCTATCCCTAGTTCGTGTTGTAGTCCTCGCTACGACCAACGACCAGCAGGTGCCCTTGATTAGTGTAGTATCGTTTTACCTAGGGAAGCGCTCTTAGGCTTCTCTTACGAATAACCATCATTGCCCTCCCCTATCGCAATCACCACTTGAAGGGATGCCTGACCTCCAAGAATATGGTATCTTTCCTCTCCACTACTCCACTCTTAACGTAACAAAAGGGGATGGGGTCCTAAGGTCTTTTAAGTTTTTTTAATTCTTTAGAATCTATTCTTAATCCTAAGTTTGGTCGACCCATTCTAAGCCGCGCTTCTAACGGGTCTCGACCTCTAAGGGACCACAGCAAAATTCCATCATCATACAGTGGAATCCACAAGACGTAATCACGGCACACTTATTCACGTGATTAGTCACTGATGAGCATTTTATTTCCCATTTTTCCTTGCATTATTTTACTCCTATTATTGATACTTGTTGCCTATTTGACATTGTTTAGCTTGATTTAGTGATTTAGAGTTTATTGGACTAATATTCTGAATATTGTTTAATTTGGGATTATTTAGCCTAATTAATTCTATTTCTATTTTCAGGTCATATTTGGCACAAGGGTTTTTTGGACATTTTGGGAATGAAGATTTAATTTTGGAAGAGAAGATATATGATGAAGTGAAGACTGTAATCTATCTTTAGGATTAGTTGAGATTTAGTTATATCTTTTAAGATTTAGATTTTATCTATAAGATATTTTTAGATTTAATTTAGAGATAAGCTTTCCTTAGGATTTGGGCCCATGATTTAGGCCCGTTTTGTGATTTAAAAAGCCAAATTCGTGTAAACCCTGGAGGGAGACCTTCCATTCACGTTTTTTACATTCTCTCTCATAGAGAAGGCTTAGTTTTGCTCTCGAAGCTTGTGGAGGCTGCTAGGGTTTCTCTCTCTTCTCTTTTCTACACGTTTTTGGTATTTTTCTTCATGGAAGGCTAAACTCTTAGGTTAAATCCCTTTGGTAATGTATCACATACTCTTGAGGTTTTGTTCTTAATGCTATTTCGTTTTTATTCACTGTTTTCATGCTTATTGATATGTTATGGTTCGCTTAGTTCCATTATATAGAGATAATCCATGTGTATGAATGCTTAATTTATGCAAACTCGTAAAAACTCCATGCTTTGGCTTTTAATGCTTAATTAGAGGTTTGGGTTTTGGGGTGAGAATTGAATTTTCGCTTAGTATTTAATTCTCACGAGTTGGACAGTGAAGAGGAAAGAAATTGATCTTTTGTGACCGATGATAGAGTTGTGAACGCGAGCCAAAGGGGTTTATCCGCTTTTCCTTATCTATTTCTTCGTTTTGATTTAATTCTGTTTTGATTTCAATTATTCAATATTCAATACAAAAAAAAACCCCCCTGTTTTCTATGCATACTATGTGTTCGACCTTTTGCTTGATAAGATATTCCTTGGGAGACGACCTAGGAGTCACCTCCTAGTACTATACTTCAACTGTTTTTATTTGTATCGGGTACGACCTCGATCAAATTTGGCGCCGTTGCCGGGGAATATCGGTTCTTGCCAAAGGTCATTAGTAGTTAGTTAGTGTCGTAGTTAGTATAGTTATTATAGTGTGTCGTGTCTGATTTAGGGTCTAGTAGTCAATTCTGATAACCGGTTGAAGTTGCATTGTTTGCTGTTTTGCTATTTTGTTGCAATTAGTGTATTTGATTGATTCTGTGGTTGCTAATTCACATAGTTGTGGGTGGAATTTTTGCACGAAAATTTATATCCACACTACTTTTATCATATAAAAAGGTTTTGAGGCACCACGATCACTCAGATCATCATTGGTTGTGAGTTCCAGAAAAATTTTCCAAGTTTTAGCAGCACTTTCTTCAAATCGTCGCAACTTTTGACCCGTAACTCGGAATTTGACGAATTTTATATCAAATCGAAGGGAATTTTCTGAATAATCTGATTTTTCTCACTTCGTCAAAAAACTCCTTCGTCTGGATCCTGAAAAAGCCGTTTTACTATTTCTTTTTTATTTTACAAGTTTTATTTTCTTAGTTTTTGGTCTCTGATTTAATTGTTTGACTTGGTTCCCTTTTGAATTTTGTCCTCAAACTTTTTGTGGTATGTTTTCATGATTTTAGGGTGCTGAAAAAAATAAAGGAAAAAATTTTAAAAAATAAAAAAATTTTGTTGCCTATTTTGGTCATGTATATTAGTGACAGTTTGCTATGTTTAATGGTGTTCTGTTCAGTACATGACTAGGGGCAACCCAAGCTACTTTCATCCATATAACCCTGAAATTGATAGAACTTATCACAGACTAGTTAGACAAAATAGGAACCAGTCCATAGGTAGTGAGTCTATTGAGTCTTTACATAGTGAGTCTGCTTTTTTTTCTTCTATTCCTATAAATTCTGATTCTTATTCTGATTATTCTGAAAATATGGCTCAACCTCCACCACGTGAGAGGACATTGAGGGAGCTGGCTGCACCTGATTTCACTATTGATGATTTGTGCATCCAGTATCCCGATGACCCGTATGAGCTAAGGTCTGGACTAATTCATTTGTTGCCCAAGTTTAATGGTCTTGCAGGTGAGGATCCTCATAAACATCTCAAGCAGTTCCATATTGTCTGTGCTACTATGAAACCACATGATGTGCAAGAGGATCATGTTTGTCTTAAGGCATTCCCACACTCCCTAGAGGGGCTAGCCAAGGATTGGTTGTACGATCTGGCCCCTGGTTCTATCACAGTCTAGGATGACCTGAAGAGGGCATTTTTGGAGAAATTCTTCCCTGCATGCAGAACAACAGCAATCCGAAAGGATATATCAGGCATCAGGCAACAAAGTGGAGAAAGTCTCTATGAGTATTGGGAGAGATTCAAGAGATTGTGTGCGAGCTGCCCCCACCATCAGATCTCAGAGCAGCTGCTTATTCAATATTTCTATGAAGGTCTCAACCTCATGGAGAGAAACATGCTTGATGCTGCAAGTGGTGGTGCCCTAGGAGACATGACACCTTTAGAAGCCAGAGTCAAGATTGAGAAGATGGCTTCCAATTGTCAACAATTCCATGCAAGGGGCAACAGCGATGCAATCATAGTGAGAGGAGTGAATGATGTTGGCACAAGTTCTGGTAAGGTTGAGAAGCTTGAACAGAAGATAGATTCACTTACAACTTTGGTCACTCAATTGGCCATCAACCAGAAGAATTTGTCTCTGCCTGCTAGATTATGTGGCATATGCACATCCGCTAAGCACCCCACAGATGCATGCCCTTCTGTGCAGCAGCAGCCCACGACTGGTGCTGACCAACCTGAGGCATATGCCGCCAACATCTTCAACAGTAGAAATCAGCAGCCACAGAACTTTGATCTCTCTACCAACAGATACAACCCTGGTTGGAGGAACCATCCCAACCTGAGATGGTCTGATCAGCAGCAACCTTCACAGGTTCAATTTCAGAACAATTCTAGACCACCATATGTACCTCCTCCAGTCCAGCAACAGAGACAACAACAGGCTAATTCTGCACCACCAGCTCCTAGTACTGAGCAGCAGCCTTCATTGGAAGAGCTGATGAAACAGATGACCATGCAAAATCTCCAATTCCAACAGGAAACTAGAGCATCCATTCAAAGACAAGAGGCCTCCATTCAATCTTTGACCAATCAGATGGGACAGATGGCAACAGCAATCAACACTATGCAATCTCAGAATTCTAACAAGTTGCCATCCCAAACAGTGATCAATCCAAACCAGAATGTGAATGCCATTAGTCTAAGGTCAGGGAAGCAGATTGTCACACCTACGCCAGAATCTGACCTCAACGAAGATGATCTAGTTTCAACCAACAAGAAGAGCCAAATGGTCGAGGAGAGTGAGCACACAAGTACCAGAAAATCCCATCCAGCTCAGCCTTCCACAAGCACAACACCTGCTGCTGCCCAACAACCACCCCCCATTCCTCTTCCTTTCCCACCAAGGGGGGTGACTCAAAGCAAGAAAATGGAAGAGATTGACAAAGAGATACTTGACACATTCAGGAAGGTGGAAGTCAACATACCCCTTCTTGATGCAATCAAGCAGATTCCAAGGTATGCAAAGTTCTTGAAGGATCTATGCACACACAAACGGAAGCTCAAGGGCAATGAGAGGATCAACATGGGAAGAAATGTCTCTGCTCTTATAGGTAAACCCGTCCCTCATATTCCTTAAAAGTGTAAGGATCCTGGAACTTTCTCTGTGCCTTGTATCATAGGTAATACTAAATTTGAGAATGCTTTGCTAGATTTAGGAGCATCTATTAATGTTATGCCTATGTCTGTTTTCAAGTCTCTTTCACTTGGACCCCTTCAACCTACGGGTGTGGTTATTCACTTGGCAAATAGATCTACTGCCTACCCCGCAGGTTTGATAGAGGATGTCCTGGTTCGGGTTGAAGAGCTTATCTTTCCTACTGATTTTTATATTCTTGATATGGAAGAGGACACCTCTCGTAGTGCTGTCCCTATCATATTAGGGAGACCATTTTTGAAAACAGCCCGAACCAAGATAGATGTGCATGCAGGTACACTTTCCATGGAATTTGATGACAGTGTGGTTCGATTCAATATTTTTGATGCTATGAAACATTTTTCTGATGACCACTCTGTTTTTCATGTTGACTTGATTGATGATCTGATTGATGAGCATGTTCTAGACTTTTTGCATGATTATGATTTGCCATCTTTCACTAGCTCATTTACTTGTTCTGCATGTTCTGATTCCGAAATGTGCACTGCATGCATTGAAATTGACCAGTTTTTAAATTCTGCTACTGCATCTGTTGATTCATATGATATAGATTCAGATCATGCTAACCCCATTTCTGTATTGCATGAGTCTAATTCACTTGTTCAGGTGCAGGCGGCAGAATCCAATTCTGCTGCTCCTTTAGTTCCATCTGTGATGCAGGCACCTTTATTGGACCTGAAGCCCCTTCCTCCTCATCTCAAATATGCTTACTTGGAGGCTGAGCAGAAACTTCCAGTGATCATCTCTACCTTCCTTTCTGTTGGTCAAGAGAAGCAGCTGCTGGATGTGATTAGAGCAAACAAAAGGGCAATAGGATGGACTTTGGCAGACATACCTGGTATTAGCCCCTCCATGTGCATGCATCGGATTTTATTGGAGGATGGGGCTAAACCAGTGAGACAACCCCAGAGACGGTTGAACCCCCAGATTCTTGATGTGGTGAAGAAAGAGGTCACCAAGCTGCTGCAAGCTGGCATTATCTACCCCATTTCAGACAGCACTTGGGTAAGCCCGGTTCAAGTAGTTCCCAAGAAGTCTGGGGTGACAGTTGTCAAAAATGAGAAGGATGAGCTGATTCCCACTAGAGTGCAGAACAGTTGGAGAGTCTGCATTGATTATAGGAAACTCAACCAGGCGACCCGCAAGGATCACTTTCCTCTTCCCTTCATTGATCAGATGTTGGAGCGCCTGGCAGGTAAATCTCACTATTGCTTCTTAGATGGTTTCTCTGGTTATTTCCAAATCTGTATTGCACCAGAGGACCAACATAAGACTACATTTACCTTTCCTTTTGGTACATTTGCTTATAGGAAGATGCCTTTTGGCCTATGCAATGCTCCTGGCACTTTTCAAAGATGTATGATGAGTATTTTTAATGACTTACTTGAGCATTGCATAGAGGTCTTCATGGATGATTTTAGTGTATATGGTTCCTCTTTTGATGCATGTCTTGATAGTTTGTCTAAGGTGCTTAATAGGTGCATTGAGACTAACCTTGTCTTGAATTTTGAAAAATGTCATTTTATGGTAGAACAAGGCATAGTCTTAGGGCACATTATTTCGCATAAGGGCATAAAGGTTGACCCTGCTAAGCTGCATGTAATATCACATTTGCCTTACCCCTCTTGCGTGCGAGAGGTGCGTTCTTTTCTTGGCCATGCAGGTTTCTATCGCAGGTTTATTCAGAACTTTAGCAAGATAGCCCTTCCACTATCCAACTTGCTTCAAAAGGATACCGCATTTGAGTTTGGAGACCAATGCAAGAAAGCATTTGATGAGCTAAAGAGAGCACTCACCACCACTCCCATCATCCAATCACCTGACTGGACTCTCCCATTTGAGCTCATGACCGATGCCTCGAATTATGCTTTGGGAGCAGTTCTCTCCCAAAGAGTTGGTAAGATGTCTCATGTGATTTATTATGCATCTAGGACTTTAGATTCAGCACAAGTTAATTACACCACAACTGAAAAAGAGTTGTTAGCCATTGTCTTTGCACTTGATAAGTTTAGATCATATCTATTAGGTTCTAAGGTTGTGGTGTATACTGATCATGCTGCTCTGAAGTATCTTTTGAAAAAGACAGATTCCAAACCTAGGTTGATTAGATGGATGTTGCTCCTCCAGGAGTTTGATCTTGAGATTCAGGATCGGAGTGGTGCACATAACCTTGTCGCAGACCACTTGAGTAGAATAGAGAGAGAGGAGGATGCATTTCCTATCCGGGATGACTTCCCGGATGAGCAGCTTTTAGTTTTGCATGTTTCACATCCCCCTCCCCTTACTCCTTGGTTTGCTGATATTGTAAATTATATAGTTGCTTCTGTTTTTCCACCCTTGGCATCCAAAGCTCAAAGAGACAAATTGAAGAGCGATGCCAAGTATTATGTATGGGATGACCCCTATTTGTGGCGTTTTTGCAGTGATCAGGTCATTCGCAGGTGCATTCCAGACCAGGAGATCCAATCGGTTCTCCAATTTTGCCATGCTTCACCATTTGGAGGCCACCTTGGCACTCAAAGGACAGCACGAAAGGTGCTGGATTCTGGATTTTATTGGCCTACCATCTTCAAGGATGCAAGCAAAATCTGCAGCTCATGTGAGCAATGTCAAAGGGCAGGAGGCACCCTATCTTGGAGGCAACAGATGCCGCAACAACCTATGTTGTTCTGTGAGGTGTTTGATGTCTGGGGTATAGATTTCATTGGCCCCTTTCCTGTTTCTTTTGGTTTTTATTATATCGTACTTGCTTTGGATTATGTATCCAAATGGGTGGAAGCTAAGGCCACCAGGACTAATGATGCTCAGGTTGTTGTAGATTTTGTCAAGACTAATATCCTTTGCAGGTTTGGCATACCTAGAGCCATAGTCAGTGATCAAGGCACACACTTCTGCAATAGATCCATGCAAGCTTTGCTCAAGAAGTAAGGGTTGTGCACAAAGTTTCTACACCATATCACCCCCAAACCAATGGGCAAGCTGAGATTTCAAACAGAGAGATCAAGCGGATTTTGGAGAAGATGGTGAAGCCTAATAGAAAGGATTGGAGCACACGATTGGAGGATGCTCTATGGGCCCATCGGACTGCTTACAAGGCACCCATAGGGATGTCACCTTATCGGGTTGTCTTTGGTAAGGCATGCCACCTGCCTGTGGAGATAGAGCACTGTGCATATTGGACTGTGAAGCAATGTAACTTAGCTCTTGATCAAGCGGGTGAGGAGAGGAAGCTGCAGTTGAGTGAGCTAGATGAGATCCGTTTGGAGGCCTATGAGAATTCCAAGTTCTACAAAGAGAAGACCAAGAAGCTCCATGATAGCTCAATTTCCAGAAAGGAGTTCTTGGTTGGTCAAAAAGTGTTGCTCTACAACTCTAGGCTTGGACTCATGAGTGGCAAGCTCCGCTCTAAATGGATTGGACCGTTTGTAGTCACCCAGGTGTTTCCTTATGGCATTGTGGAGATCAAGAGTGAGTCCACAGACAAGAGCTTCAAAGTCAATGGCCACCGACTCAAGCCTTTCCTAACCTCTCCTACTTTGGATGATGCACCTGTGGAGGAGGCCTCATTGGTCGACCCCATTTTTGACCCACCATGATTTAGGGAGTCTTCTTTTCTCCTTCTTTACTACTTTTATTCCACTTGTCTATATCTGTCTGATTCTGCTATTTGTTTTATATTGAGGACAATGTGTGATTTAAGTGTGGGGGGGAGAGTAGTTTAGGTTGCATATTTTTGCTTTGATTTTTTTTTAAGTTTTGCTAAGTTTTGGGCATTTTCTTGCATGTTTTTGCTTCATTTTAGTAGAGTCTTGGTATCTTGTGTCTGAATTCATGCATTTCTGTGTGTAAAGTTGTTTTTGATAATTAAGAGGTGGTAACACTGTGATAGAATTGTCCCTTTTGTGAGGATTTGAGCCTTAATTGTGGGTGGATTGCTATATATGCCACCTAATTTTTCTTTCATGTGTGATTGCACTCTGGATTACTTGCACTCTAGAACTTGACTTGACTCTTGTTGATACTTGATATTCCCATGCACATTTTGAAATGATTTAGGCATTGTTTTTTTTTCTTGAATAAGCCACTAGCCATATGAGCCTACCTTGAATGAATTTATCCTTTGATAGCCCCTTTGAGCCTTTATATCCCTTTTCTTTGTTCTTTAGCTCATTACAAGCCTATGACTGAAAAACCATGATTGTCCTAACCTTAGGGAATGTTGGAGCTTTGGAATTGTTTTGGGAATGGGTATTAAGTAAGCGAGGGTGCTTTGTTCTTCATCTCTTGTGAGTTCTGGGTTTTGCCTCTATGGTCGGTGAAGTAATTATGGTTTTATCTCATTATGCCATTTTTATTGTTTCTTCTTTTCTTTCGTTCATGAAGTTCTGCAATGTAATGCAATTCAAAAAAAAAAAAAAAGAAAAAAAAAAGAAAAAAAAGAAGAAGAAGAAGAAGAAAAAGAAAAAAAATGGAATTAAAGGTTGATTGAGGCATGGAGGTTTGGAATTAGAGGTTGTTGTTATGTTTACCATTTCATTCTAGGGTGGATTGTGCTTTTTTTTTTACTTGTTCCCCATTACTCCTCTATTCCCTGGGTTTTAGCTACATTTCCCATATTTTTATCCTACCTTGTCCTTGGCCCCATTACAACCCTGAAAAGACCTTTTGATCTTAATGTGCATGTGTATTGATTGTTGATGTTAGAGGCTTGTCAAGCCTATGGTTGTGTTTGTTTTTCATGATGTGCCTTGAGTGTAAACACTGATTAACCTTAAACACTTGAGTGTAAACACTATTGAGTGATCCTTGTGAGTTTCTATCATCTTTGTGACTACCCTCTTGATGTCATTGGTTTTCTTTGCATATTTGAAATAATTGGATGATGTTCATGAATGCCTTGATTCTTTGGTCCTTATTTTCTTCGTGTGCTCGATTTTGCCCATTTCTTTGCATTTCCTAGAATTCATTGTGAAGTATGTAATCTCTTAGGTTTGCATTAATTAGTTTTAGTAATCTTGTTACATGATTCACTTTGGTGCATATTGATTTTCTCAGTCCTAATTCTTAGTTTTGCCCAGGAGTGCAAAAGGATAAGTGTGGGGGTATTTGATGAGCATTTTATTTCCCATTTTTCCTTGCATTATTTTACTCCTATTATTGATACTTGTTGCCTATTTTACATTGTTTAGCTTGATTTAGTGATTTAGAGTTTATTGGACTAATATTCTGAATATTGTTTAATTTGGGATTATTTAGCCTAATTAATTCTATTTCTATTTTCAGGTCATATTTGGCACAAGGGTTTTTTGGACATTTTGGGAATGAAGATTTAATTTTGGAAGAGAAGATATATGATGAAGTGAAGATTGTAATCTATCTTTAGGATTAGTTGAGATTTAGTTATATCTTTTAAGATTTAGATTTTATCTATAAGATATTTTTAGATTTAATTTAGAGATAAGCTTTCCTTAGGATTTGGGCCCATGATTTAAGCCCGTTTTGTGATTTAAAAAGCCAAATTCGTGTAAACCCTGGAGGGAGACCTTCCATTCACGTTTTTTACATTCTCTCTCATAGAGAAGGCTTAGTTTTGCTCTCGAAGCTTGTGGAGGCTGCTAGGGTTTCTCTCTCTTCTCTTTTCTACACGTTTTTGGTATTTTTCTTCATGGAAGGCTAAACTCTTAGGTTAAATCCCTTTGGTAATGTATCACATACTCTTGAGGTTTTTTTCTTAATGCTATTTCGTTTTTATTCACTGTTTTCATGCTTATTGATATGTTATGGTTCGCTTAGTTCCATTATATAGAGATAATCCATGTGTATGAATGCTTAATTTATGCAAACTCGTAAAAACTCTATGCTTTGGCTTTTAATGCTTAATTAGAGGTTTGGGTTTTGGGGTGAGAATTGAATTTTCGCTTAGTATTTAATTCTCACGAGTTGGACAGTGAAGAGGAAAGAAATTGATCTTTTGTGACCGATGATAGAGTTGTGAACGTGAGTCCAAGGGGTTTATCCGCTTTTCCTTATCTGTTTCTTCGTTTTGATTTAATTTTGTTTTGATTTCAATTATTCAATATTCAATACAAAAAAAAACCCCCCTGTTTTCTATGCATACTATGTGTTCGACCTTTTGCTTGATAAGATATTCCTTGGGAGACGACCTAGGAGTCACTTCCTAGTACTATACTTAAATTGTTTTTATTTGTATCGGGTACGACCTCGATCAGTCACTCAAAGGGAAATAATTACGAAGTCATTGTGCTACGATGCACCATCACTGTACACAAGTATTAGTTTCGCATATTAACAAGGCTTAATCATTTCGCGTTCTTTCAAGCGCATCACAATTTTGTTCATAGAATTCTTCTATGTTCCCACAACTATCATTTCTCATCAATACCAACATTTCACGATTATACGATTCTTTTAAAACTATTTACAACATATCCATCATTATCCTCAAAATCATTTAACAACATCCCTTATATACTCACATAAGCATAATATAATATAATCACAAATACATCAAATAATAGAATAGAGTTACCGTCTCAACGAAAGACGACTAGACAATCCTACACTCAATTGTCGTCTCGTATATTGACATGAAACCCGAATTTCGATTTTTGAGATGATCGAAATCGTTCTAACGGTTACCATGGTGCCATTATGTCTAAAGGTTGCTACTCTCTCACCTTGATGCGAAGAACTAATGTGGGCTTGACTTTCGGTCTCGCTATTCGTCCCCAATTGCAAACCTTTTAAACCAATCATTTTCACAAAATAACCTTTGTAAATATTCATACCAACTTAAAAGTAATTAACCCAATATAATCTTTGAAAACATTAATTTCTCAAAATCCTTGAAATTTTGGAATCATATAAATACTTAGAAAATACATCATTTCTAAAATCCTTTAAAAAAAACTTTAAACTCAATATCAAATCAATATTTCTTTTTCAAGAACATCCCTCAATCATTCTTCACATTTTTATACAAGTACAAACCATGTTTCCTTTAAACGCATATACAACCTTACTTATATGTATTCTAGAATTACTTTTAAAATCTACTTTTTAATCCTAAATACTTATACTACAAGATTAGCATGAAATTTACATTTTTAATCATCCAAGAACAAATCATAACATAAATACTACACATTTCACATTTTTGGACAGCATGCATACTCAAACTTAAAAATTCATTTTCTCTTAAACAGAAAGTCAAAAACACATGTCGTTTTTTCCTAAATTCTAATTACAACTTCTACTATAATAAAATGATCAAAATTAAGCTAAATAAAATAATTGCATCTGCTGTACAGCCACTGTAAAAGTTGCATTAATTCAGAAGTTTAAGTAAAACAATCCAAAACAATCATACACCATTTCCACTCATGCCAAGGACTTTAAAACACTATTATTTTTAATAAAACATTACTTTTTCATTATTTATAAATTCTAGACAGCAACATAATATTTTTTTTATAAATCACTTTAATCAATGATAAACACCCATATCTATTTGTTTCTAACTTATATTTGCACATACAACTAAGTACTACTAATACTCTTAAGAATAATCATTTGGGGTCTTGAATAAATAAATTTTCCATAATAAAAATTAAATTTCCAGAATTTATCTTTTCCATAAAAACATGTAATTTATTTCATAGACATACTAACAACAATTATCAAATCAATTAGAAAAATTCAATTACTTTATTTCTTTCTCTAAAAAAATTCGACCAGCATAAAAAAAAAATAGGAAACATTTTTAATTCCTAAAACATCTATATAATATAATTATATCACTTTACACATTCAAAGCAAGAGTTTTAAATTGTTAACAAAATATAAAGTAGATCTTTAAAGAAGGAATCATATTTTCCAGCAATTAACATCTTCAACACATCAATCATATACTCCTTCAATCATCTAAGAATACATGCTCTTATAATTTATAACAACTGTGACACCCTTCCGAATTACCCAAATGTAATATAGTAATTATACTTGTATATTGGATAATTTATGGACTTGTGAGTGTTAAGAAAATATGGAAATAAAATTTTTCTTCCTTTAAAAGCGGGTGCACAAATCGTCATTTGGAATTCTTGGAGAATAAGCTCTAAACCATTTCAAAACATTTGTATCGAGTTCGGCGATCTCTAAAACCTTTTCGCAAATAGAGTAACAATTCGTTCTTTGGAAACATCTTTATACCATACAAGTAATTAAAACTACCCATGCTTTGTTCGATAAAACTGATACCATTAAATAATATTTATAGCCGAGCTCTTAAGTGGATTAAATCAGAGTAAGCGGAAATTATTGGACTATGCAATTACTAGTAAGATAAACATAGGTACATATATATATAATAAGAGTCATAAGTACATAGCCCCATATCAAAGCTTCCAAGATCCCAAAATACAAGTCCATAAACAGATCTACATAATAATATGACCAAATCCCTAGAGAACCCCAAAAGTATATCTACAACATATATACATAACCAAAATAAAACTCTAAGGGTGGTCACGTAGATCTGGCAGCATCAGATGTAGTAGTAGTGATAACAGCAGTCTCCAAGGAACATAAGTAGTAAGGTAGTAGCATCATCATCAACGCAGCAGCAGCAGCAAGATCTCCTCCACAGCCTCCACACATCGGATCCCCTGATCCTCATCACATACCCTATGCACAAACCAAGGGATCATCGTCCCTCCAATCACTCCCAGTAGAATGCACGACAGGCTCGCTCCCACTCTCGTCCTCCACCGGATCCTCCTCGATCTCATCCGAGGGAGAGTGTACCCTACCACTGGGTACCGGGTCAGGTGATGGTGAAACCCTGACTGGGCTCCTCGGATCAGAAGGGGGAGTCTCCTCGCGGACGACTCTCGAGGTAAAAGGGTGAGAGCGGGTAGGTCGAAAACGGAAACTGTGATAGGAGCGAGCTGGTCGCGTGGGAGGTGGTCCATGGTAAGTGTAAAACGGGGGTACATGCATAGTGTATATGATGGGAATCCTAAATCTACGAGGACGGAATCGGATCAATGGGTTCGGGTGGTAGAAGGTAACCTCTACCTCTCCCTCGAACACTGCGCGATGGTTCTCATACATCCATGTGCCACTAGGAAGTGGCCGGATCTCGATGCAAGCAATGTAACGAGACATCACATACAAGGGCATAGGGGTAAGCAATTCTATACACATAATCAACAGAGAATAAATTGTGTAATATGAGTATGTAAATATGCATCAATTAACAACAATCACATATAACACTTAGCAGTTAATTAATGCACATAGGATGCTCACACTTATTTCATTTATCACAATTGATTTAAATGAGTGGCATGATGCATGACTTTAGCTCTCAAGCCTATCTCCATCATACTATGTCACTCTCTGCCGTCCATCCCTGACAACCCAGCACTCAACAGTGCGTTGTATTCCTAGGTATACAACAATTCGTACATTCACCTAGAATGTACACGTCAAGCTTGGTATCCATGCCACCCGAGCATATCCCGTCATCCAAACGGTCCGTCATCCAAACGGTATAACCATATCGGCATCCACAAAGCCGACCACGTCAACGACGTGTCATCAAGCAAGCGTATTGGCACTCCAGAATGAATGCATTACTTTACTTAAAGGGAATTGATTGATGTTTTACCCTTTTATTAATACATTACGTGCCTCCCGAGCAACGTATCGTTATTCAAATGAAAACCTCATAACGTCAATCAATTTCCTTTGAGTCCAGGATCACTTGGTTTATCGTTTTCCATAATACTCGAGTAGTTTATCATTTTCCAGATTTTACTCGAGTAGTTCATGATTATACTCGAGTCGTTCATGTCTGTGTAGAGATTTAAGTTTTCAGATCTTCAAAAATATACTCGAGTAATTCATGAGATACTCGAGTAGTTCACATATTACTCGAGTTGTTCTTTAATTTTTACTCTTGTGCATCTGAAATACTTGAGTGCTTAGCCTGGTTCTCAAGTTTGTGCGCCAATTTTCACACTGGTGCATCACGAAATACTCGAGTGTTAAGCCATATACTCGAGTATTTGTAGACAGAATAGACTGAAACTTGGTTTTTACATACCATTTCAATTTCTAAACATTTTTAAACCAAACCAGTGATCGCAATAGTTCATATACCATATATTGAACATGTTTCCATACTCATTTCATATCAAATAACCAATCTGACAGAGAATCAATAAATCATGCATAAAAACACATTTTAACAACTCAACACCTCAATTTACACAATAAGCACAATACTCATGAAACAAAGTTCATTTAAGCTTGCATGCATGATATAGAACTTGCTCAACACAGTTTTAGAGAAGAGCTTGGTCTCCAAACCAAAGATCCTATTCAATCTAAGCCCTTAGAGCCTCTTGGTGGCTCTCTAACACAAATAATGGAATTTAATCTCTATCTAGTGAATATAATTACTTCCCCTTACCTCTCAGACGTGAATCAAACCAAGAATCCCAAAGAAAAGCTCCACAACTCTCAGACCAACTTCAAGCACCACATGCAGAGCATTTTGAGTGCAACACCAAAGTGGAATTGGTTCACACATGAAACAGAGAATAAAATTGGGGAAATTAGGTTTTCTAGACTCTATGCAACATAATCTAACTAGGGAAATCGAATTTGAGACTTAGGGATTCATGAGCTTACCAGAAATCAAGATCAAAGTAAGCTCCAGACACAAACTTGACCAAGAACAGCTTCACTTCAACTCCTTGAATCCTCCAACACACTCACCCAATCCTCACGATTTTGGTGTTTATACAAAGCTCGTGATGTGAGCTTTGTATTCGTGTATGACTCGAATCCTAACACTCAGAATTGAAGAAGAATCGAAGGCAACAACTTCAGAACCCTAACTTCTATAATTTCTACAAGTTTGATCAAAATTCTCAACCAAGGGACGTTGATGAGCTTATATAGGAATAGAGAGAGCTCATGCACGTCGACACGCCACCCATGGTGTTGGCAAGAAGGTGTTTTCGTGGCAGGAAGAGGAAATCGTTCATGGTGACTCACCAAACGCACTAACTCGTGCAATTTGACCCAGAATACTCGAGTATTCAGAATAATACTCGAGTATTTTTCCCAATTTTTGAAAAATAATTATTTTATTTACTTTCCCTCCACAATATTTCCTATAATTGCTTCTAGGTCCCAACCCAGGGACTAATATGCAAAATACTCATTTTAGGCATTTATTATATTTATTAAATAATTTCACACACACAAACTAGTTACATGAACACATATTTTAATCAAGGATTAATATAGAAAATATTAATTATAATTAAATTATAATTAACATTTCTTTAATCGGGGATTAAAATTTTGGGGTGTTACACTACTCCCCCACTTACAAGGAATTTCGTCCCCGAAATTCAATTTATACACACAAGTCAGGATAATCCTGACGCATCTTATCCTCTAATTCCCAAGATGATTCTATCACATCTTCACAAACCCAGACGACTTTGACCAGACGAATATCTTTCCCTCTAAACTGTTTGATCCTTCGATCTTCAATGCGAACTGGCACAGCTTTGAAGGTTAGATTCTCATGAACTTCTAAGTCATCAGGTTGGATTCTAAGGACAATGGTGGGGTCATGGACATATTTCTTTAATTGAGACACGTGGAATACATTGTGAAGGTTAGCTAATGACGGAGGTAGGGCTAACTGATAAGCTACTGGGCCGACTCTTTTGAGGATTTGATAGGGACCAATGAACTTAGGTGATAGTTTCTGGGTTTTCAGGGCCCTACTAACACCTTTGGTTGGTACTATTCTAATGAATACATGGTCTCCTTCGGTAAACTCTAAAGGTTTCCTTCTCCTATCAGCATAGCTTTTCTGCCTACTTTGAGCTGCCCTCATCTTCTCTTGTATCATCTTGATCTGTTCCGTGGTCTCTTGCACAAAGTCTGGCCCAACCAGAGAATTCTCCCCCACTTGAAACCAGCATAACGGCGTCTGACACTTTCTTCCATTCAAAGCTTCAAATGGTGCCATTCCAATACTCGTGTGATAACTGTTGTTGTAAGTGAACTCCACGAGTGGCAACATCTGCTCCCAATTCCCTTGTCCTTCCAAAACACAGGCTCGTAAGATGTCCACCAACGACTGAATAGTCCTCTCCGTTTGACCATCAGTCTGAGGATGGTATGCAGAACTCAACTTCAATCTTGAACCCAAGGCTCTATGCAGATCTTCCCAAAACTTCGATGTAAACCTCGGATCGCGATCAGATACAATGCTTGATGGTACACCGTGCAGACGAACAACTTCTTTGATGTACAACTGGGTAAGCTTTTCCAACAAGTAGCGCATATTCACGGGAATGAAATGCGCTGACTTGGTCAAACGATCCACGATCACCCAGATTGCATCATGACCAGTAGACGTTCTTGGCAATCCCGACACAAAATCCATCGAGATACTATCCCATTTCCACACAGGAACTTCCAAGGAAAGTAACTCTCCTCCTGGCCTTTGATGTTCCACTTTCGCCTTTTGACACACCAAACAACAGGCCACATACTCAGCTACATCTTTCTTCAAACCAGGCCACCAAAATAGCTTCTTTAAGTCCTGGTACATTTTGGTAGCTCCCGGATGCATACTCATCTTACTCTTATGCGCTTCATCCAGAATCATCCTTCTTACTTCTAAATCAGCAGGGACACATATCCTTGTCTTAAAACGCAGAATTCCATCCTTCCCTTCTTGGAATTCCAATTCCTTGCCTTCTTCCATCCATTTCTTCTTTTCCATAAGATTCTCATCCTTGTGCTGCAATTCCCGAATCCTTTGAAGAAACTCATTAGCAATCTGCAGCATCCCCATCTTGATACTTGCCGGCTCCACTTGCATTGTCAGACTCAAAACCCGGAATTCCTCTATCAGTGCAGCTTCTCTGACCATCATTGCACTGATGTGCATTGCCTTTCTACTCAATGCATCTGCCACAACATTGGCCTTCCCCGGATGATAATGGAGCTCGAACTCATAATCTTTCAAAAACTCCATCCATCGACGCTGCCTCATATTCAACTACTTCTGATCGAAGAGGTACTTTAAACTCTTATGGTCCACTGAACACTCGGAACGTAGTGCCATAGAGATAGTGCCTCCAGATCTTTAATGCAAACACCACAGCTGCCAGCCTCAAATCATGAGTTGGATAGTTCATTTCATGAACTTTTAGCTGTCTCGAGGCATAGGCGACGACTTGCCCTTCTTGCATCAAAACGCTCCCAAGACCTTGTTTCGATGCGTCACAATACACATCAAAACTCTTCTGTGTATCGGGCAAAACCAATACAGGAGACGATGTCAACCTTTCCTTCAACTCTTGAAAACTCCTTTCACATTTCTCATCCCATAGGAATGGTTGATCTTTCCGAGTCAATTTCGTCAAAGGCAGTGCGATCTTCGAAGAACCTTCTATAAACCTTCTATAGTACCCAGCCAAGCCAAGAAAGCTTCTCACCTCCGTGACCGACTTTGGTTGCTCCCATTGCAAAACTGAACTCACTTTCGTCGGATCAACGGCTATCCCTTTGTCTGAAATCACATGCCCCAAGAACTTAACCTCCTTTAGCCAGAACTCACATTTTGTAAGTTTGGCGTACAATTGCTTCTCCTTTAGGATGCTCAACACCATCCTCAAGTGTTCAGCATGCTCCTCCGGGTTCTTGGAATAGATAAGGATATCATCTATGAACACAACCACGAATGAATCTAAATAAGGTCTAAAGATTCGATTCATGTAGTCCATAAAGATAGCTGGTGCATTAGTCAATCCGAACGGCATCACGACATACTCATAATGCCCGTATCGGGATCGAAATGCAGTCTTAGAGATATCCTCTTCTCTTATCCTGATTTGATGGTACCCCGACCTCAAATCAATCTTGGAAAATACCGAAGCTCCACGAACTTGATCCATAAGGTCATCTATCCTCAGCAATGGATACTTGTTCTTGATGGTGACCTTATTCAGCTACCGGTAGTCGATACACATCCTCATACTACCATCTTTCTTCTTGACAAACAAAACCGGAGCACCCCAAGGTGACACACTTGGTCGAATCATCTGCTTCTGTAGTAGCTCCTCAATCTGCTTCTTCATTTCTGCCATTTCCGGTGGTGCCATTCTATAAGGAGAGATAGAAATGGGACCAGCTCCCGGAACTAGATCAATACTAAATTCAATCTCTCTTCTTGGTGGCAAACCAGGGATCTCATCAACAAAAACTTCCGGAAAGTCTCTGACAATAGGGATCTCTTCCATCCTTGGACCATTTTCCTCCACCTTAGAGTTGAACAGGCACACGTAGCCGGAGGGTTTTGAATTTCTATAGGTCACTACTTTTCTATCACAATCAATGATTACTTGGTTTTGACTTAACCAGTCCATTCCCAATATCACATCTAATTGTGCCAAGGGTAAGCAGATCAAATCTACTTTAGAGGTTTGTCCTAACACTTCTATACAACAGTTAAGACATGCTCTAGAAACTACTACTGGAGCATTAGTAGGGGTTTCTACTTTGAGAGTATAAGGCATTTCAGATATCATCAAGCCTAACCGGTTTACACATTCATACGAAACGAATGAATGCGTTGCACCAGAATCAAACAAAACATGACAAAACTGACCATTAAGCAAGTATTTACCTTGCACCAGATCAGAAGATCGGTTTTCTTCCACACCACTAAGGGTGAAAACCCTTCCTTGAGCCATAGGTCTTTCTGCAGTTCCTCTTGAGTTGGCTTTGGCCGGTTCCTTGCAGTCCCTTGCAAAATGTCCCGGCTTTCCATAGTTAAAGCAACCACTTGTCCCCCAACACACCCGGCCATAGTGATTGCGCTTGCACTTATCGCAGAATGGAGCCTCGCTCCGATAATTCCTTCCATCCGAACTACCAGCTTTTCCTTTGCCTTTCCCTCGGCGATCATACGGACCTTTGCCTCTGTTATTGAAACCATTACGCCTCTGGGGTCCATAGCTCTGATTGTCCTTCTTCTCTGAGACTTGCATCTCCTCAGCCTTGGTATCGTCTTCATACATCCTACACATGTCCACTAGTGCAGGAAAGCTTTGAATCCGCTGGTAGCTGAAAATCGACTTCAACTTTGGCCTCAAGCCTCCTTCAAACTTTATGCATTTGCTCCTCTCATCTGGATTGTTCTGATAGTATGGAGAGTATTTCATCAGCTCCTCAAACTTGGCTGCGTACTCACCCACACTCATATTTCCTAGCTTCAGCTGCAAGAATTCCACCTCCTTCTTCCTCCTTAGATCTTCAGGGAAATACTTTTGGAGAAACTTCTCTATGAATACTCCCCAACTTACCTCCCTTCCTTCATATTGCAGAAGCTGCATCGTGTGATTCCACCAATTCTCAGCTTCATCCTCTAACATGTAGGTTGCATACGCCACCTTTTGAGCATCAGAACACTCCAATGTTCTCAGAATCTTATCCATGGTGTGAATCCACTTATTGGCCTCTTCCGGTTTAAATCCTCCTTCGAACTTTGGTGGATTACAGCTCCTAAAATCAGCCAAAGTCTTCGCCTCAGCGTTACCCACATTACACTGATGAGGCGGGTTAACCGGTTGAGATGGTTGTTGAGATTGTCGTTGCATAGCCTCCAACACCGTGGTGATTCGTTCTAACATCGCATTGGTGTGATTTTGGTTTCTAGTTGCCATATTAGACCTGCGCTATGGGCTTATGGTCACATATGTTGAACTACAGAAACTTCAATTACACCACCTATACTAGGGCTATATTTTAAACTCTTAAATCAACAATCAATTGTGTCTTGTACTCAAAAGAGACAAGATACAAACAAATCAAGGGTATCTAAAGCTCAACAAACAAAATGATAACATTCAAATAGTGTAAATGCCCTGGAGATACCTGCTTGATGTTGATGGCTACCTTTCTGAAACTACTTCCACTACTACAGGATCTGACTTTTGCTCTGATACCACTCAGTGTGACACCCTTCCGAATTACCCAAATATAATATAGTAATTATACTTGTATATTGGATAATTTATGGACTTGTGAGTGTTAAGAAAATATGGAAATAATACTTTTCTTCCTTTAAAAGCGGGTGCACAAACCGTCATTTGGAATTCTTGGAGAATAAGCTCTAAACCATTTCAAAACATTTGTATCGATTTCAGCGATCTCTAAAACCTTTTCGCAAATAGAGTAACAATTCGTTCTTTGGAAACATCTTTATACCATACAAGTAATTAAAACTACCCATGCTTTGTTCGATAAAACTGATACCATTAAATAATATTTATAGCCGAGCTCTTAAGTAGATTAAATCAGAGTAAGCGGAAATTATTGGACTATCGAATTACTAGTAAGATAAACATAGGTACATATATATATATATATATAATAAGAGTCATAAGTACATAGCCCCATATCAAAGCTTCCAAGATCCAAAAATACAAGTCCATAAACAGATCTACATAATAATATGACCAAATCCCTAGAGAACCCCAAAAGTATATCTAGAACATATATACATAACCAAAATAAAACTCTAAGGGTGGTCACGTAGATCCGGCAGCATCAGATGTAGTAGTAGTGATAACAGCAGTCTCCAAGGAACATAAGTAGTAAGGTAGTAGCATCATCATCAACGCAGCAGCAGCAACAAGATCTCTTCCACAGCCTCCACACATCGGATCCCCTGATCCTTATCACATACCCTATGCACAAACCTAGGGATCATCGTCCCTCCAATCACTCCCAGTAGAATGCACGACAGGCTCGCTCCCACTCTCGTCCTCCACCGGATCCTCCTCGATCTCATCCGAGGGAGAGTGTACCCTACCACTGGGTACCGGGTTAGGTGATGGTGAAACCCTGACTGGGCTCCTCGGATCATAAGGGGGAGTCTCCTCGCGGACGACTCTCGAGGTAAAAGGGTGAGAGCGGGTAGGTCGAAAACGGAAACTATGATAGGAGCGAGCTGGTCGCGTGGGAGGTGGTCCATGGTAAGTGTAAAACGGGGGTACATGCATAGTGTATATGATGGGAATCCTAAATCTACGAGGACGGAATCGGATCAAAGGGTTCGGGTGGTAGAAGGTAACCTCTACCTCTCCCTCGAACACCGCGCGATGGTTCTCATACATCCATGTGCCACTAGGAAGTGGCCGGATCTCGATGCAAGCAATGTAACGAGACATCACCTACAAGGGCATAGGGGTAAGCAATTCTATACACATAATCAACAAAGAATAAATTGTGCAATATGAGTATGTAAATATGCATCAATTAACAACAATCACATATAACACTTAGCAGTTAATTAATGCACATAGGATGCTCACACTTATTTCATTTATCACAATTGATTTAAATGAGTGGCATGATGCATGACTTTAGCTCTCAAGCCTATCTCCATCATACTATGTCACTCTCTGCCGTCCATCCCTGACAACCCAGCACTCAACAGTGCGTTGTATTCCTAGGTATACAACAATTCGTACATTCACCTAGAATGTACACGTCAAGCTTGGTATCCCGTCATCCAAACGGTCCGTCATCCAAACGGTATAACCATATCGGCATCCACTAAGCCGACCACGTCAACGACGTGTCATTAAGCAAGCGTATTGGCACTCCCAGAGGCCCTCCACATGTTTACCAAAAACATGATATACTTCCTACCATCCAAACTCCTGAATGAATGCATTACTTTACTTAAAGGGAATTGATTGATGTTTTACCCTTTTATTAATACATTACGTGCCTCCCGAGCAACGTATCGTTATTCAAATGAAAACATCATAACGTCAATCAATTTCCTTTAAGTCCAGGATCACTTGGTTTATCGTTTTCCATAATACTCGAGTAGTTTATCATTTTCCAGATTTTACTCGAGTAGTTCATGATTATACTCGAGTCGTTCATGTCTGTTTAGAGATTTAAGTTTTCAGATCTTCAAAAATATACTCGAGTAATTCATGAGATACTCGAGTAGTCCATTACCCAGAATACTCGAGTAGTTCACATATTACTCGAGTTGTTCTTTAATTTTTACTCTTGTGCATCTGAAATACTCGAGTGCTTAGCCTGGTTCTCAAGTTGGTGCGCCAATTTTCACACTGGTGCATCACGAAATACTCGAGTGTTAAGCCATATACTCGAGTATTTGCAGACAGAACAGACTGAAACTTGGTTTTTACATACCATTTCAATTTCTAAACATTTTTAACCCAAACCAGTGATCGCAATAGTTCATATACCATATATTGAACATGTTTCCATACTCATTTCATATCAAATAACCAATCTGACAGAGAATCAATAAATCATGCATAAAAACACATTTTAACAACTCAACACCTCAATTTACACAATAAGCACAATACTCATGAAACAAAGTTCATTTAAGCTTGCATGCATGATATAGAACTTGCTCAACACAGTTTTAGAGAAGAGCTTGGTCTCCAAACCAAAGATCCTATTCAATCTAAGCCCTTAGAGCCTCTTGGTGGCTCTCTAACACAAATAATGGAATTTAATCTCTATCTAGTGAATATAATTACTTCCCCTTACCTCTCAGACGTGAATCAAGCCAAGAATCCCAAAGAAAAGCTCGACAACTCTCAGACCAACTTCAAGCACCAGATGCAGAGCATTTTGAGTGCAACACCAAAGTGGAATTGGTTCACACATGAAACAGAGAATAAAATTGGGGAAATTAGGTTTTCTAGACTCTATGCAACATAATCTAACTAGGGAAATCGAATTTGAGACTCAGGGATTCATGAGCTTACCAGAAATCAAGATCAAAGTAAGCTCCAGACACAAACTTGACCAAGAACAGCTTCACTTCAACTCCTTGAATCCTCCAACACACTCACTCAATCCTCATGATTTTGGTGTTTATACAAAGCTCGTGATGTGAGCTTTGTATTCGTGTATCACTCGAATCCTAACACTCAGAATTGAAGAAGAATCGAAGGCAACAACTTCAGAACCCTAACTTCTCTAATTTCTACAAGTTTGATCAAAATTCTCAACCAAGGGACGTTGATGAGCTTATATAGGAATAGAGAGAGCTCATGCACGTCGACACGCCACCCATGGCGTTGGCAAGAAGGTGTTTTCGTGGCAGGAGGAGGAAATCGTTCATGGTGACTCACCAAACGCACTAACTCGTGCAATTTGACCCAGAATACTCGAGTATTTTTCCCAATTTTTGAAAAATAATTATTTTATTTACTTTCCCTCCACAATCTTTCCTATAATTGCTTCTAGGTCCCAACCCAGGGACTAATATGAAAAATACTCATTTTAGGCATTTATTATATTTATTAAATAATTTCACACACACAAACTAGTTACATGAACACATATTTTAATCAAGGATTAATATAGAAAATATTAATTATAATTAAATTATAATTAACATTTCTTTAATCGGGGATTAAAATTTTGGGGTGTTACACTACTCCCCCACTTACAAGGAATTTCGTCCCCGAAATTCAATTTATACACACAAGTCAGGATAATCCTGACGCATCTTATCCTCTAATTCCCAAGATGATTCTATCACATCTTCACAAACCCAGATGACTTTGACCAGACGAATATCTTTCCCTCTAAGCTGTTTGATCCTTCGATCTTCAATGCGAACTGGCACAGCTTTGAAGGTTAGATTCTCATGAACTTCTAAGTCATCAGGTTGGATTCTAAGGACAATGGTGGGGTCATGGACATATTTCTTTAATTGAGACACGTGGAATACATTGTGAAGGTTAGCTAATGACGGAGGCAGGGCTAACTGATAAGCTACTGGGCCGACTCTTTTGAGGATTTGATAGGGACCAATGAACTTAGGTGATAGTTTCTGGGTTTTCAGGGCCCTACTAACACCTTTGGTTGGTACTGTTCTAATGAATACATGGTCTCCTTCGGTAAACTTTAAAGGTTTCCTTCTCCTATCAGCATAGCTTTTCTGCCTACTTTGAGCTGCCCTCATCTTCTCTTGTATCATCTTGATCTGTTCCGTGGTCTCTTGCACAAAGTCTGGCCCAACCAGAGAATTCTCCCCCACTTGAAACCAGCATAACGGCGTCTGACACTTTCTTCCATTCAAAGCTTCAAATGGTGTCATTCCAATACACGTGTGATAACTGTTGTTGTAAGTGAACTCCACGAGTGGCAACATCTGCTCCCAATTCCCTTGTCCTTCCAAAACACAGGCTCGTAAGATGTCCTCCAACGACTGAATAGTCCTCTCCGTTTGACCATCAGTCTGAGGATGGTATGCAGAACTCAACTTCAATCTTGAACCCAAGGCTCTATGCAGATCTTCCCAAAACTTCGATGTAAACCTCGGATCGCGATCAGATACAATGCTTGATGGTACACCGTGCAGACGAACAACTTCTTTGATGTACAACTGGGTAAGCTTTTCCAACGAGTAGCACATATTCACGGGAATGAAATGCGCTGACTTGGTCAAACGATCCACGATCACCCAGATTGCATCATGACCAGTAGACGTTTTTGGCAATCCCGACACAAAATCCATCGAGATACTATCCCATTTCCACACAGGAACTTCCAAGGAAAGTAACTCTCCTCCTGGCCTTTGATGTTCCACTTTCGCCTTTTGACACACCAAACAACAGGCCACATACTCAGCTACATCTTTCTTCAAACCAAGCCACCAAAATAGCTTCTTTAAGTCCTGGTACATTTTGGTAGCTCCCGGATGCATACTCATCTTACTCTTGTGCGCTTCATCCAGAATCATCCTTCTTACTTCTAAATCAGCAGGGACACATATCCTTGTCTTAAAACGCAGAATTCCATCCTTCCCTTCTTGGAATTCCAATTCCTTGCCTTCTTCCATCCATTTCTTCTTTTCCATAAGATTCTCATCCTTGTGCTGCAATTCCCGAATCCTTTGCAGAAACTCATTAGCAATCTGCAGCATCCCCATCTTGATACTTGCCGGCTCCACTTGCATTGTTAGACTCAAATCCCGGAATTCCTCTATCAGTGCAGCTTCTCTGACCATCATTGCACTGATGTGCATTGCCTTTCTACTCAATGCATCTGCCACAACATTGGCCTTCCCCGGATGATAATGGAGCTCGAACTCATAATCTTTCAAAAACTCCATCCATCGACGCTGCCTCATATTCAACTCCTTCTGATCGAAGAGGTACTTTAAACTCTTATGGTCACTGAACACTCGGAACGTAGTGCCATAGAGATAGTGCCTCCAGATCTTTAATGCAAACACCACAGCTGCCAGCTCCAAATCATGAGTTGGATAGTTCATTTCATGAACTTTTAGCTGTCTCGAGGCATAGGCGACGACTTGCCCTTCTTGCATCAAAACGCTCCCAAGACCTTGTTTCGATGCGTCACAATACACATCAAAACTCTTCTATGTATCGGGCAAAACCAATACAGGAGACGATGTCAACCTTTCCTTCAACTCTTGAAAACTCCTTTCACATTTCTCATCCCATAGGAATGGTTGATCTTTCCGAGTCAATTTCGTCAAAGGCAGTGCGATCTTCGAGAAACCTTCTATAAACCTTCTATAGTACCCAGCCAAGCCAAGAAAGCTTCTCACCTTCGTGACCGACTTTGGTTGCTCCCATTGCAAAACTAACTCACTTTCGTCGGATCAACGGCTATCCCTTTGTCTAAAATCACATGCCCCAAGAACTTAACCTCCTTTAGCCAAAACTCACATTTTGTAAGTTTGGCGTACAATTGCTTCTCCTTTAGGATGCTCAACACCATCCTCAAGTGTTCAGCATGCTCCTCCGGGTTCTTGGAATAGATAAGGATATCATCTATGAACACAACCACGAATGAATCTAAATAAGGTCTAAAGATTCGATTCATGTAGTCCATAAAGATAGCTGGTGCATTAGTCAATCCGAACGGCATCATGACATACTCATAATGCCCGTATCGGGAACGAAATGCAGTCTTAGAGATATCCTCTTCTCTTATCCTGATTTGATGGTACCCCGACCTCAAATCAATCTTGGAAAATACCGAAGCTCCACGAACTTGATCCATAAGGTCATCTATCCTCGGCAATGGATACTTGTTCTTGATGGTGACCTTATTCAGCTACCGGTAGTCGATACACATCCTCATACTACCATCTTTCTTCTTGACAAACAAAACCGGAGCACCCCAAGGTGACACACTTGGTCGAATCATCTGCTTCTGTAGTAGCTCCTCAATCTGCTTCTTCATTTTTGCCATTTCCGGTGGTGCCATTTTATAGGGAGCGATAGAAATGGGACCAGCTCCCTGAACTAGATCAATACCAAATTCAATCTCTCTTCTTGGTGGCAAACCAGGGATCTCATCAGCAAAAACTTCCGGAAAGTCTTTGACAATAGGGATCTCTTCCATCCTTGGACCATTTTCCTCCACCTCAGAGTTGAACAGGCACACGTAGCCGGAGGGTTTTGAATTTCTATAGGTCACTACTTTTCTATCACAATCAATGATTACTTGGTTTTGACTTAACCAGTCCATTCCCAAGATCACATCTAATTGTGCCAAGGGTATGCAGATCAAATCTACTTTAGAGGTTTGTCCTAAGACTTCTATACAACAGTTAAGACATGCTCTAGAAACTACTACTGGAGCATTAGTAGGGGTTTCTACTTTGAGAGTATAAGGCATTTCAGATATCATCAAGCCTAACCGGTTTACACATTAATACGAAACGAATGAATGCGTTGCACCAGAATCAAACAAAACATGACAAAACTGACCATTAAGCAAGTATTTACCTTGCACCAGATCAGAAGATCGGTTTGCTTCCACACCACTAAGGGTGAAAACCCTTCCTTGAGCCATAGGTCTTTCTGCAGTTCCTCTTGAGTTGGCTTTGGCCAGTTCCTTGCAGTCCCTTGCAAAATGTCTCGGCTTTCCACAGTTAAAGCAACCACTTGTCCCCCAACACACCCGGCCATAGTGATTGCGCTTGCACTTATCCCAGAATGGAGCCTCGCTCTGATAATTCCTTCCATCCGAACTACCAGCTTTTCCTTTGCCTTTCCCTCGGCGATCATACGGACCTTTGCCTCTGTTATTGAAACCTTTACGCCTCTGGGGTCCATAGCTCTGATTGTCCTTCTTCTCTGAGACTTGCATCTCCTCAGCCTTGGTATCGTCTTCATACATCCTACACATGTCCACTAGTGCAGGAAAGCTTTGAATCCGCTGGTAGCTGAAAATCGACTTCAACTTTGGCCTCAAGCCTCCTTCAAACTTTATGCATTTGCTCCTCTCATCTGGATTGTTCTGATAGTATGGAGAGTATTTCATCATCTCCTCAAACTTGGCTGCGTACTCACCCACACTCATATTTCCTTGCTTCAGCTGCAAGAATTCCACCTCCTTCTTCCTCCTTAGATCTTCAGGGAAATACTTTTGGAGAAACTTCTCCATGATTACTCCCCAACTTACCTCCCTTCCTTCATATTGCAGAAGCTGCATCGTGTGATTCCACCAATTCTCAGCTTCATCCTCTAACATGTAGGTTGCATACGCCACCTTTTGAGCATCAGAACACTCCAATGTTCTCAGAATCTTATCCATGGTGTGAATCCACTTATTGGCCTCTTCCGGTTTAAATCCTCCTTCGAACTTTGGTGGATTACAGCTCCTAAAATCAGCCAAAGTCTTCGCCTCAGCGTTACCCACATTACACTGATGAGGCGGGTTAACCGGTTGAGATGGTTGTTGAGATTGTCGTTGCATAGCCTCCAACACCGTGGTGATTCGTTCTAACATCGCATTGGTGTGATTTTGGTTTCTAGTTGCCATATTAGACCTGCGCTATGGGCTTATGGTCACATATGTTGAACTACAGAAACTTCAATTACACCACCTATACTAGGGCTATATTTTAAACTCTTAAATCAACAATCAATTGTGTCTTGTACTCAAAAGAGACAAGATACAAACAAATCAAGGGTATCTAAAGCTCAACAAACAAAATGATAACATTCAAATAGTGTAAATGCCCTGGAGATACCTGCTTGATGTTGATGGCTACCTTTCTGAAACTACTTCCACTACTACAGGATCTGACTTTTGCTCTGATACCACTCAGTGTGACACCCTTCCGAATTACCCAAATATAATATAGTAATTATACTTGTATATTGGATAATTTATGGACTTGTGAGTGTTAATAAAATATGGAAATAAAATTTTTCTTCCTTTAAAAGCGGGTGCACAAACCGTCATTTGGAATTCTTGGAGAATAAGCTCTAAACCATTTCAAAACATTTGTATCGAGTTCGGCGATCTCTAAAACCTTTTCGCAAATAGAGTAACAATTCGTTCTTTGGAAACATCTTTATACCATACAAGTAATTAAAACTACCCATGCTTTGTTCGATAAAACTGATACCATTAAATAATATTTATAGCCGAGCTCTTAAGTAGATTAAATCAGAGTAAGCGGAAATTATTGGACTATGCAATTACTAGTAAGATAAACATAGGTACATATATATATATATATATATATATATATATATATAATAAGAGTCATAAGTACATAGCCCCATATCAAAGCTTCAAGATCCCAAAATACAAGTCCATAAACAGATCTACATAATAATATGACCAAATCCCTAGAGAACCCCAAAAGTATATCTAGAACATATATACATAACCAAAATAAAACTCTAAGGGTGGTCACGTAGATCCGGCAGCATCAGATGTAGTAGTAGTGATAACAGTAGTCTCCAAGGAACATAAGTAGTAAGGTAGTAGCATCATCATCAACGCAGCAGCAGCAGCAAGATCTCTTCCACAGCCTCCACACATCGGATCCCCTGATCCTCATCACATACCCTATGCACAAACCTAGGGATCATCGTCCCTCCAATCACTCCCAGTAGAATGCACGACAGGCTCGCTCCCACTCTCGTCCTCCACCGGATCCTCCTCGATCTCATCCGAGGGAGAGTGTACCCTACCACTGGGTACCGGGTCAGGTGATGGTGAAACCCTGACTGGGCTCCTCGGATCATAAGGGGGAGTCTCCTCGCGGACGACTCTCGAGGTAAAAGGGTGAGAGCGGGTAGGTCGAAAACGGAAACTGTGATAGGAGCGAGCTGGTCGCGTGGGAGGTGGTCCATGGTAAGTGTAAAACGGGGGTACATGCATAGTGTATATGATGGGAATCCTAAATCTACGAGGACGGAATCGGATCAATGGGTTCGGGTGGTAGAAGGTAACCTCTACCTCTCCCTCGAACACCGCGCGATGGTTCTCATACATCCATGTGCCGCTAGGAAGTGGCTGGATCTCGATGCAAGCAATGTAACGAGACATCACCTACAAGGGCATAGGGGTAAGCAATTCTATACACATAATCAACAGAGAATAAATTGTGCAATATGAGTATGTAAATATGCATCAATTAACAACAATCACATATAACACTTAGCAGTTAATTAATGCACATAGGATGCTCACACTTATTTCATTTATCACAATTGATTTAAATGAGTGGCATGATGCATGACTTTAGCTCTCAAGCCTATCTCCATCATACTATGTCACTCTCTGCCGTCCATCCCTGACAACCCAGCACTCAACAGTGCGTTGTATTCCTAGGTATACAACAATTCGTACATTCACCTAGAATGTACACGTCAAGCTTGGTATCCATGCCACCCGAGCATATCCCGTCATCCAAACGGTCCGTCATCCAAACGGTATAACCATATCGGCATCCACTAAGCCGACCACGTCAACGACGTGTCATCAAGCAAGCGTATTGGCACTCCCAGAGGCCCTCCACATGTTTACCAAAAACATGATATACGTCCTACCATCCAAAATCCAGAATGAATGCATTACTTTACTTAAAGGGAATTGATTGATGTTTTACCCTTTTATTAATACATTACGTGCCTCCCGAGCAACGTATCGTTATTCAAATGAAAACATCATAACGTCAATCAATTTCCTTTGAGTCCAGGATCACTTGGTTTATCGTCCTTTAAGTGTTACAAAATGACTTAGAATTGAAAATGGTATTTTTAAGTATCTGACTAAACATACTCGAGTGTTTTCCATAATACTCGAGTAGTTTATCATTTTCCAGATTTTACTCGAGTAGTTCATGATTATACTCGAGTCGTTCATGTCTGTTTAGAGATTTAAGTTTTCAGATCTTCAAAAATATACTCGAGTAATTCATGAGATACTCGAGTAGTCCATTACCCAGAATACTCGAGTAGTTCACATATTACTTGAGTTGTTCTTTAATTTTTACTCTTGTGCATCTGAAATACTCGAGTGCTTAGCCTGGTTCTCAAGTTGATGCGCCAATTTTCACACCGGTGCATCACGATAGTTCATATACCATATATTGAACATGTTTCCATACTCATTTCATATCAAATAACCAATCTGACAGAGAATCAATAAATCATGCATAAAAACACATTTTAACAACTCAACACCTCAATTTACACAATAAGCACAATACTCATGAAACAAAGTTCATTTAAGCTTGCATGCATGATATAGAACTTGCTCAACACAGTTTTAGAGCAAAGCTTGGTCTCCAAACCAAAGATCCTATTCAATCTAAGCCCATAGAGCCTCTTGGTGGCTCTCTAACACAAATAATGGAATTTAATCTCTATCTAGTGAATATAATTACTTCCCCTTACCTCTCAGACGTAAATCAAACCAAGAATCCCAAAGAAAAGCTCCACAACTCTCAGACCAACTTCAAGCACCACATGCCGAGCATTTTGAGTGCAACACCAAAGTGGAATTGGTTCACACATGAAACAGAGAATAAAATTGGGGAAATTAGGTTTTCTAGACTCTATGCAACATAATCTAACTAGGGAAATCGAATTTGAGACTTAGGGATTCATGAGCTTACCAGAAATCAAGATCAAAGTAAGCTCCAGACACAAACTTGACCAAGAACAGCTTCACTTCAACTCCTTGAATCCTCCAACACACTCACCCAATCCTCACGATTTTGGTGTTTATACAAAGCTCGTGATGTGAGCTTTGTATTCGTGTATCACTCGAATCCTAACACTCAGAATTGAAGAAGAATCGAAGGCAACAACTTCAGAACACTAACTTCTCTAATTTCTACAAGTTTGATCAAAATTCTCAACCAAGGGACGTTGATGAGCTTATATAGGAATAGAGAGAGCTCATGCACGTCGACACGCCACCCATGGCGTTGGCAAGAAGGTGTTTTCGTGGCAGGAGGAGGAAATCGTTCATGGTGACTCACCAAACGCACTAACTCGTGCAATTTGACCCAGAATACTCGAGTATTCAGAATAATACTCGAGTATTTTTCCCAACTTTTGGAAAATAATTATTTTATTTACTTTCCCTCCACAATCTTTCCTATAATTGCTTCTAGGTCCCAACCCAGGGACTAATATGCAAAATACTCATTTTAGGCATTTATTATATTTATTAAATAATTTCACACACACAAACTAGTTACATGAACACATATTTTAATCAAGGATTAATATAGAAAATATTAATTATAATTAAATTATAATTAACATTTCATTAATCAGGGATTAAAATTTTGGGGTGTTACAACAACTACCATTTATTTCTATTTCTTTTAAACAATAGACTACAATTTAATTACACATCAAATAACAAACAATTTACAAAAATTATTCCTAAAAAAAACCATAGGCCTCACGGCCTATTTCTTTTTATTTTACCAGAAAATTTCATTTTTGGATTTATTATCCTTACTCATTGTTCTTATTTAACTTAAATCCAAACAAAAAGGAAATAAAATACAATCAAACAATAGCAATTAAACCAAATTTCTGTAAAGTACAATTTCATACACTTTAAGAACACCCAAATATTTCCATAATTTTTTTTATTTCCCTAAAATTATTTTTAGTTCCTTTTTCATAAATCATTTTCGTTTCACTTTAAGGAAAACACTTATTTGTTTTTATTTCCAAATACACATGAAATAACAACAATTACCATACAATATATATATATATACACGGTCCAGAAAAAGAATAAGCAAAAACAAAAATAAAAATCCATTTTAATCTTCTTATTCATTTCCATTCTCTTTTATTTTATTAAACAACAATACAATACACATTTTAAAATACACAAATCAATCCTCAACTTCTCTTAATATATGTCACGGTCCATATATATATATACCAGAAATTATATTATTTTTCCATTGTTATGTACTTATTTATTATTATTCCTTAATACAAAGAACAAAAACACTTTAAAAGACCAAGAATAAAAACTTATTCAATTATACAAAATTCTCTATAATTGATTTAGTCTAAGAAATAACATAAACCCAGAATTTTAATTAGTTATACTCATCAAAAATTTTAGCCATCCTAAGAATTGAAGAAAAGGGGAGATAAATCCCTTTAAACACCCTTTTTGTGTCCCTTTTCCCATCCTTAATTCATATGACTCAAGCACAACATCACATATCCAATAATAACTTAAAAATAAAAAAGGAAAATTTAGAACTTAGCTATTTCTTGACCATAGAAGAATTTAGAAGTTTTACTCAAGAATAAACACAAAACAACTTAAAAAGAGATTAAATAAATAAGAGATTTTGGGTTACTTCTACTCCTTAAGCTTAAAGAAAACTTCAAGAGACAAAGCAAATCCTCCCTCCTTCCTATAGCCAATTCGTCCCTCTCTCTCTCTCTCTATTCTTCTCTTAGAATTTTTTTTTCTCTTGTAAAACTATCAATGATTGTGTGTGAAAAAATGTGAGAACTAGTGCCATCTATTTATAGGTGTTGAAGATGCATTTCCCTTCAATTTTCTGAAGTAAAATTCGACCCCCCTTACTCACCATGACTTAGCAAAATTAATTCATGCACATTGGAACACACTTTGCATTAATTGGGATTTTGTTGATTCCTAAATTCTTTTAATTCATGGTTTATTCTCACAAGTTTTCCGAATTATTCTCCTCTCTTTCTACCCTATTTTGGACGGCACATATACATAAAAAAGAAGAGAAAATTTTCCATTGGTTCCTTTTGGAGGTGCCTCCACTATCAACCAATCATATTAAACTATCATTTTAAATAAATCAGAAAACAATTAAGAAAATATTTAAATATGGACTGTGCAGCCAAAAATCACTAAAATAAATATTTAAATATACAAATAAAAATATTTTATAGTCCATTAAATTATTTTATGCCCCAAAATAATTTTTTTTTAATTAAACATACCAAATTTCGTTTTTCTACCTACTGTACAGAAATTTTCGTAAATACCAAAATAAAAATTTTATTTTTACATATTAAAATTCTACATTTTAATACGATCGTTTTCGTATAAAATTCGTATTTTTCAGACTTACGGTTGAAAAGATATGAATTTTTGAAGTTACAACTCTATAACCCAAAAATTCATTTTTTTGTCAAAACCTTAGATAAAATTATTTCAATACAATTAAAATATTTATTAAATATCCATAAATAAGGTCTCATACTGAAAATAATTTTTTTTCTAATTTTTTACACAAAATTATAATTATTATATATATATATTACCGCTGTATATATATATATATACTAAAAAAAATCAACCAAAGACAATTATTATTAAATTATTCTTAAAATAAGTGCGACTTAAATAAAATAAAATATTAAAATAAATTGTGAAAAATTGCGGGTCTCACATGACATGTAACACACCGCATTTTTCCCATACGTGCGTAAACGATTTCCGTCGGAATAAACCCTGAGATTCTATTTTACAAGAGATTTTCAAAAAAGTATTGTACATAAGAAAGAAATAAAGTACTAATTTTCAAGAATTTTTTTTTAAACAAAATGTTTTTATAAATGAAAAGTGAATGATTTTTGTTGATTTGATTTTAAAGAAATGAGTTGTGTTTTTTTTATTAAAAGGTGATTTTTATTTGAAATGAAGTTTTTGATTGTTAACTTGGAAAATTCGTATCTTTTTAACCGTAACTCGGATTTTCATGATCTTTATATCAAAACGATCGTCTTAAAACGTAGATTTTGAAAATGTGATTTTTATCATTTTCTGGGTTGATTTATAAAAATCTATTTTCAGAATTATGAAATACGAATTTTGAAGATTTTGTTTTGTAGAAAATGAAAATTTTGTCATGGCATGAATTTTTATGTGATATGTGCTTGATTTAATGTGTGTTGATGTATGATGTGTGAAACTAATTGTGTGAATACCAACGAGCTGTTGGTGCAGTGGTGCTAGGGGCTGCACTTGGTAGGGCGAACCACGGTTCGATCCCCCGCAACAACGTTGGGAGAGGAATAAAACCTTAACCCCGGGACTCCCCTCGAACTGGATTAGTCGGCCCAGTGCGCCGGATACCAGGGTGCAAACAAAAAAAAACTAATTGTGTGAATGTAATTAATTAAAGGAATGATTGCATGAATTAGTGATTATAATATTCTAAGTAAATGTGAAATAAAAATGTGAAGCATGTATGTGTGTATGTGAGTGCCACGGTATGTATGTGTATGTGTGTGTATGTTATACGTGTATGTGTGTGTATGTATGTTAGGAGTATAATTTTCTAGAAGCTTAGCGAGTAAGTAAGCCATAACCAAACTAAACTAGTAACCAAACTAAGTAGAAAACCCTAACTAAGAGCTAACTAGTCCTTAAGCCTAAGTGACCCCTAAAACCCTAGCCTAATTTACTTTGTCCCCTTAAGTTTTGATAACCTCCACCCATGCAAGTTTTTGTGAGGACCAAACTACCCCCTTTAGTTGTGCATGGACCGAATTTTGGGAAGGCCAAAAAGGTAAATCCTAGGTTTGCTTATAAATACATGATGCCCTAGTTCATTTCCTTCACTTCCACCACAAATACCACTCTAAGAGCCCATTCCACTCTTAGAGAAAGAAAAGAAAAGAAAAAGAGAGAGAGGGAGAAAGAGAGAGGGCCGTGAGGTTGAAGGAGTAAGGAGGAAGAGGTCCAAGCTTGAACAACGCCTTTCCTTTGTAGATCGAGAGTAATAAGAGCTAGAACCAACCCCTTCTCATGGTAGGACTTGAAGATCAAGAAAGAAGATTTGTAATAATTTAGTTTTTCCTTTTTAGTTTATAGATCTATTTTATTTTCTCCTTTGCATGTTAATTTTTATGAGTTAAGAGATGGTTTCATGTGTTGTTATTCTTTGATCTTGGACTTTAAGGACTCAAATTAAATTGTAACATGTGTGACTTTATGCTTGTTTCGGTTGGGATTTTCTTTGATAGATCTAATGTTTTTCTAACTAAAGCTTTAAAGATCTAAAGAAAATTAAGCTTTTTGTGAAACCTAAAATAGATCTCTTTGCATGTCTATTTTTATCTCTTTAAACCGTGAATTATATGTGTTTATGTGTTGATTTGATAAATAAATCCATGATCTAAGTTTGTTTATTCATAAAGTGAAATTTTTGGTTTTGCATGGTTAAATCTTTTGTTAGATCTTGATCTATGTGTGTTTCCATGATTATTGGATGAATAAAAATATGATCTAAACTTAAATTGTAAAAAGATTTAAGTCTTTAGTCTTGCATGTTGGTTTGTTGATGATCTTATTTGATTTAAGTGGGTACATGTAATTATCTTTGTTTGATGAATGAAAAATGTTTAGATCTTTAGTTTGCATGTTATTTTTAAGAGAAAAGACTATGTTTTTCTTCCTCTATGTCATACGGTTTTAAAAAAAAAAATTAAAGTAACAAGTTTTAAATGATTTTTGGAGCATAAACATGTTTTGATCTAATGTTTAAGCTTGTGCATGTTTTATTTTGTGAAAAGGCCATTCGGCCATGTTTAGAAAAAGTGAAATCCATGTTTTTTATTTTATAAAAAGTTGATGCATGTTGGTTTTAAGAATAGATCTAATGATTTCTAGAGTATGCATGTCATTTTTAAAGGTTTAAAGTGTCATCTTGATTTTTTATCAAAAACTAAATAATGAACTTGAGTTTATTTTATGAATGTTAAATGTAACATCCCGCATTTTTCTGGACTCAAATAAATCAATAAGGTTTATTTAAAATTGAATTTTTCAGAATTTAAGAGAGATTTTTCAGTAAAAGAATTTTTATGAAGCTTGATTTCATGAAAGCTAAGCTACGATTTTGAGATTTCTTAAAGAAACAAATTTTTCTTTTTACCAAAATGATTTGAGGTTCTTAATAAACGATTTCCTTGAGAGTCTTTGATTTATGTGAAAATAAGGTTTTATTTCAAAGTTAGGCTTATTTTGTAACTAAAATTGATAAGGTGGACTGATTTTCTTTAAAGTTGTATTTTTGAAATTCTTGAAATTGTGAATGTGTGTTTTGTGCAAAGAATTATGCGTATAATTTAACTAGTTGATTTAAATGAATGGATGCTTAAATTGTATGAAGGTGAATGAGAATGTGTGCATGATGTATGTGTGCCATAATATGCTAAGGTGCCATATGTATGTTCAAACATGTGATGAGTGTATGCATTATTCTATGGTCACATGCTATGTGCTTATGATGGTAATGTGAGATGAAATTATATATGTGTGTGTACATGTATGTGTGTTCGGTCATGAGGGAATAGAAGAACCAAGTAGAAGTTTATTTCCTTGGCCATTAAGAAATTAGAAAACAAATGGCAATTAGGAAGAACCCTAGGGTATATGACTCATGAGGCCTAGGAGAAGACTTCCTTCCACTTTGTCTCCTTGTGACATGACCCTTCTCATGCAAGTTTTTGAATGGTCCGAATTGCCCTTGGGTCAACCAATTGAACTGAGGGTAGACTAGGGAATTCCCATGCCTTGTTTTACTCTCAAAACCGTAGGGGTGAGTGAGTGTTGGCTAACTCATTTCATTTCCTTCCCCAAACACAAACACTTGGTCCAAGAGTGCATCAAGCTCTTGAGACTTTAGAGAGAAAAAGGAATAAGGCCGTAAGGAAAAGGAGAAAAGGAGAGTGAAAACCCATAGCCCTTACCCCCAAACTTCCTTGATTTTCTTCCCAACCATATTCTTCTTCAAGGACCAAGAAGAAAAGTCACCCCTCCACCTTAGAGAAGAGGAGGCCGAAGCAACCTTAGGAAGAGAAGAGGAAGACTTGAAGTTTTGAAGATTTTAGTTAGAGGTCTTAATCTAAGGTAGTTATTTAAGGAAGTTTAGTATAATAATTTCGGTTGTGTAGAGGACCTTACTATGGACTTTGTTAAGTTTAAATTTTGTGATGCATGTCTTTGATTTCTTGTGATCTTGAAGTTTCATTGTCTTGCATGTCATTTTTATGACTTGATCTTGAAAAATTATGCTTGAATGTTTTAATTTCTATTATTGTTCCCCACGGTTTTGGTTAGGCTTGTGTTTAAGACTATGTTTTTATTTTGATCTTGTTTTACATGTCTTGATCTATGCTTAATCTTTGAGAGAATGTGAAGTTTAAATTTATATGTTTGTTTTGAGTGCAAATCTTAATTTTCTTTGATGCATGCCACGGTTTTCCAAAGAAAATAAACATAACGAGTTTTAAAAATGATTTTTTTTTGTGTAAAAAGAATTGGAATCAAGACTTTGTGTGTGAATGATGATGATTCGGATGATGCTTTGAAAATTTGCATGATGTGATTTATGAGTTTTGATCTTTGCATGAGAAAATAAAATTTGTAAGATCTTGTCTTGATGCATGTGGTCATCCGACAAAACCTAGAGAGAATAGAAAACCATGATTGATCATTTCTTTAGCTACATGCATGATGAAATTTGTCCCATTCAAAGATTTTTGGTGCATACATAAAATTATTTAAGGTTTGGAAAATAAAGATTTTTATATGATTCATGATGTTATTGTGACTTGGTTAGAATTTGTTGAAATTTTATGTGAAGCTCACGGTTTTATATTTATAAATGTCCTTTTTGTTTTTCATGTGTGGATTTGTGAATTTTAAACCCATGAGAGCCTTAATTTTGATTTAAAACTCAAAAGTAAATTTTCATGATCCCCTTCGGTTTAGGAACAACCTTAGGTCATCTTATTTCCCTATGTGACATTATTAGTTCTGAATAAATGAGATTGATTTGGTGTGCGGTTGTGTTTTTCCTCGAATTTTATTCGGTTTGGGTATAAACTCCATTCAAACTATTTGATTTTCTTATGTTACACTAGTTAAGGTAATCTAGACTAAATAGAATTTATTTGATAAATGTTTGTGTTAAGTGTTTTCTCAGGTCCCATTCGGTCTTGGCATGAACATAACAGAAATAAATTGAATTGTTGAATTGAAACATGCTAGCATTATTTTAAGTGAATGTGTTCTTCCCTCATTGAATGATTATAGTGTTCAAAGTAGGATGATGTATGTGTCATGTGTTAGTAATCATGAATGTTTGAAATATAAACTTTGCCTCATGAAGGAATAGATTCGGTCATGTATGGAGATTAGGTGCATGTATTTGATTCTTGTCTTATGTGCATGAATAATGAATGGTTTGTGATATTATATTGATTATGTGTGCGTGAATGATTGGAGTGCCGGATATTTTTGAAAAAGGTTTTGATTTAATTCTTTGTATTGATTCGGTTTTGAGGAAAATAAAATAAGTCAAATTATTTGTTTGATTGAAAAGATTTTCATACGATTCATGGAGTTCATGGTTTTAATTAAACAAATGATTTTTTTTAATGTGGCCTTTTGAAGACCAAGAAAATATTCATACTTTGTAAACCAGTTTTTGAAATGAATGTTATGAGTCTAAATTCCTAATTACGTGGTTAAAGAAATGTATTTACTTAGTTGTGAAATAAAATCAACGTGATTCTTCAAATAAGGAATTTTGGTAAGGGTGTCTTGTTTTCTAAATAAATCTATGAGAACAAATTTTAATAAGAAAAATTATTTGAGTCCAGTAACAATCGGGAGCGGTTACAAGCGTTGCAGTGGAAATCAAGGAGCGTATTGTGTGGGCCATCGTCAGTCCAGGTGAGAGAGAAGCTATCCTAAGACACTGTGGTGTTTAGGTGATTTATTAGGACGTCCCACATCATCTCAAATATCGGGACTACGTGGTTGGAGTCAGTAGTATAAGTGGCAATTGTTTGCCCTGTGTGGCCACTTATACGAAGGAGACGAAGACCACACTGTTATTGTGTGATGTTGTGTGTTGATAGCATGTTTTTATTTAATTATGTTTGATAATGCTTATTGTTATTGGTTATGATGAGTAAACCATTGATGGACATCTGTTACGTCCTGAATGAGAATGAAAACGAAAGAAATAAGTTAAGAAGATAATGGGATTGAAAGTAAAGACACAATAAGATATGGAATGGAAAAGAAAGAAAGAGTTGAGATTGGGGAATGAAAGATAATGTTGAGAACGAGCCAGAGCTGGGAAGAGTGATATTGATAAGAAATGTGATGTTGATTATGGAATGGGATGTGATCTGAGCGGAGCTGGGCTCCTTTTGTTTTTGGTTTTAGTCTGGGACTAGTGTTGAGTTGAGCTTGCTCCTCCATTAGCGCCCAGCAAAGTTGTAAGTTTTCAAAAAGGTTTTTGAAAAGCAGTTTTCGAAAAGGTTTTCGAAAAGAGATTTTTGGTGAAGAACTGTGAAAGGGAAGGTTTGAAAAAGGTTTGTGGAAATAGGTTTTTGGGGAAAAAGGTATTTTCAGAAAAGCTTCTGAAATGAAACTTTGTGAAAGGTTTTGAAAGGAGATTTTATAAACTTTGAGAAAAGAAATTGTTGAGAAAATTTATGAAAGGGAATTTTATGAAAATGAGGTTTTGTGAAAGCTTATAAAATGGTGTTTTGATGAAGTTTGTGAAAAGATTGCGGAATGAGGTTGTTGAGAGAGATGGTGATTTGTATTTTGTGAAATGAGATATCAGCCGAGTGTTCAGTGATGTGATCCCAGCTCTGTGCCATGTGAGAAATGAGGAGAGAATGATTGTGCCAAGTTAGTGGTCGGGTCTCATTGAAGTGATGTACGAAGGATGGGCCGACCTTAGGATAATTAAAAAGATTAAAAGACTTAAAAGACATACGCGGTGTGGTATGAGAGTGCGAAGTAGTGGAGAGGAAGAAACGATAAGTATATGCGGATACTTAGGACGAGATTGCATTAGGGGAGGACGATGACGATGAAATGTCAAGAAGTCTAGAGTATGTTTTCTAGGTAGAACGAACTCCACATGTGGCGCACTAACGTGGTGGGGACTGGGTCTAATGCCGTGGTAAGTTCTGCGGGCCCACTAGAAACATACTGTCGCCCCCTAGATTGATGTTATGATATTTTCATTTGTATAATGATGATACGTTGCTCGGGAGGCACGTAGTGTATTAATAAAAGGACGAAACATCAATCAATTCCTTTTAAGTAAAGTTAATGCATTCATACTAGAGTTTGGATGGTAGGACGTATATCATGTTTTTGGTAAACATGTGGAGGGCCTCTGGGAGTGCCAATACGCTTGCTTGATGACACGTCGTTGACGTGGTCGGCTTAGTGGATGCCGATATGGTTATACCGTTTGGATGACGGGATATGCTCTGGTGGCATGGATACCAAGCTTGTCGTGTACATTCTAGGTGAATGTACGAATTGTTGTATACCTAGGAATACAATGCACTGATGAGTGCTGGGTTGTCAGGGATGGACGTCAGAGAGTGACATAGTATGATGGAGATAGGCTTGAGAGCTAAAGTCATGCATCATGCCACTCATTTAAATTAATTGTGATAAATGAAATAAGTGTGAGCATCCTATGTGCATTCATTAACTACTAAGTGTTATATGTGATTGTTATTAATTGATGCATTATTATCTTTCATATGTTGCATGATTTATTCTCTATTGATTATGTGAGTAGAATTGCTTACCCCTATGCCCTTGTAGGTGATGTCTCGTTACATTGCTTGCATCGAGATCCTGCCACTTCCTAGTGGCGTATGGATCTATGAGGACCATCGTGCGGTGTATGAAGGGGAGGTAGAGTTCTCATTCTACCACCCTAACCCGCTGATGCGATTCTGTCCTCGTAGGTTTAGGATTCCCATTATATACACTATGCATGTACCCTCGTTTTATACTTATCATGGACCACCTCCCATGCGACCAGCTCGCTCTTACCATAGTTTTCATTTTCGACCTACCCGCTCTCACCCTTTTACTTCGAGAGTTGTCCGCGAGGAGACTCCCCCTTCTTATCCGAGGAGCCCCGTCAGGGTTTCACCATCACCTGACCCGGTACCCAGTGGTAGGGTACACTCTCCTTCGTATGAGATCGAGGAGGATCCGGTGGAGGACGAGAGTGGGAGCGAGCCTGTCGTGCATTCTACTGGGAGTGACTGGAGGGACGATGATCCCTAGGTACATGTATATGGTGTATGATGTGGATCCGAGGATCCGGTGTGTGGAGGAGATGTGCTGCTGCTGCTGTGATGATGATGCTACTACCTTATTACCTATGTTTTTGGGAGACTACTGCTGCTACTACTACTGCATCTGATGCTGATGGATCTACGTGACTATCCCTGGGGTTGTATTTTGATGATGTATATATTGTACATATGTTTTACTCTAGGGTTATAGTATCATAGTGATGTAGATTTGTTTATATGGACTTGCTATATTTTGGAACTTGGTGACTTATCTCATGGACTATGTATGTGTGACTCTTTCGTATATATGAAAATCTATGTTTATATTATATCAGTTGCATAGTCCAGTAATTTCCGCTTACTCTGATTTAACTTATAAATGAGCTCGGCTATAAGTATTAATTGACAGTATCAGTTTTATTGAACAAAGTATGGGTAGTTTCAATTGATTGTGAAATGTAAAGAAATTTCTAAAGAACGAATGTTATCTTGCTTGAGAAAAGGTTTTAGAAATCGCCGAACTCGATACAAGTGTTTTAAAGGATTTTAGAATTTATTCTCCAAGAGTTCCATTAGATGAATTGTGCACCCGCTTTAAAGAAAATTTTATTTACCATATTTTCTTAGCTCACAAGTCCATATATTATCCAATATAAAGCATAAATACTATATTATATTTGGGTAATCCAGAAGGGTGTCGCACGGATCGCTTACTCTCTCCTGTTCGTTGGCCTATCGGTGCCACTGGTATTTCAACGGGCAGATGGAGTATGGCATGGATGTCACCATGTGGAACAAGAATGGAAGGGGATGGAAGCACACCCCACAAGGCTGGGCATGGACCGGTTATACGGAGGTCGTGATTCCGGATCCGGAGCACCAAGTGAGTGGAGCGAACCTGGAGTCACATTTGGGACAAGTCAATGTACTAGGGTTTCAGAGCTATGAGGAGAAGGTCCAGTACGAGAAGCAGAAACATTCTACTGTAGCAGACAGAATGAAGGGGATGTCCAACAACAATGAGGAGACAACCAGGCAAGCGGCATCGTCTTCAGGAACGAAAAGAGGACGCAAGCGGGACAAGGAGCACCACCCGCTCGTTTATAGTAGGAGAGTTAAACAGGATGGAGTAGCTTAGGTTGTTGTGAGTGTTGCAGTTAAGGATTACCCATGCCATGAGCCATTATGTAAATAAGCTAAAGTTTTAAATTGACTTGTGAAGCACCTCGATATGCAAGGTGGCTTGAAACTAAGTCTTTTATGAAATTAACGTTTGTCAATGATGCTTCAACAATGTTTTCAAAAAAAAAATTATGGTCCCAATTTTTGCAACTTTAATAAGTAAAAGTAACTATTTTGGTTTACGAAAATCGGGCTGTTACAGAATGGTATCAGAGCTTATGGTAATCCTTAGTGGCCTTAAACATGGGCTTACATGCTTTGCTTGTGCGACTCTGTGTGTTTGTTAGCGTAAGGATAGAAGTATGAGGTTAGGTTCTTGTCTTTAAGAGACTCTATTCATAGCTTAGTGTCTGCAGTAGAGATACAAGCACCCCATTTATCCTATAGCGAGGAATGTAGACTAAGTAGGAAGCGAATAAATTGAGAACCCTTTTGCCCTTGATGTCTCCTTAGTGTTTGATGAATCCCTGTTTGCTGATCTAGACGTGCTCTTGATCAAAGAGTGGTCGATACCGTTGAGGGAGCAGGATGTCAATCTCGGATTCCCTGTTTGTTGAATGGTTTCAACAAAACAGTTAGTGGTGTTACAGCTTGAACCTTTTCTTCATGAGCCTCATTATCCACCTGTAGTCTTATCAACTCTATTTTAGGCTCATTAGTTCAGATTGTGGAATTAGAAGTGTCATAGTTATCTCGTTAATTTAGGCTGGAATTATTAAGAAGGGGTAAATGATTTAAATTGAGAATTGCAGTGGAATTAGTTATAAGTTTGATTCAAAGTTGGGGAGTCACAAGGAGGGAAGGAGGCGTATGTTATCGGTCTTTAGAAAATTTTGGAGAAATCTGAGGATTAGAATCCCCTTATACCTTAACTAAGAGTTTAAATGATCAGAGGTGCTGAGCTCTTAGGATGAGCTTAGGAAGGAAAGTAAGGTTGTTCGAAGAAGTAAGTACGCCTAAGTAGCAGTAAGACCCCCTCAAGCCGTAGGAAGGATAGATTAGAACCCTAGAATTTGAAAGAGAATTAAAGGAAAGTGTAATTATTGTGGGGAAGTAGGAACCCGAGTTGTAGAAAGTAGCGAATGCTTAAGGATTTTAGGTGAAATTCTTGCTTTTGGAGATTTATGAATGTTTGTTTGCTTGATTTTCCCTATGTTCGTACCTATGGTTGGACCTTCTGTAACTACAATTGGCTACGGAAGCGGCATCTTCTTCGGTTAGTCCGCTGGACTTAACCCGACTCGACACGCACGTGACAATACGAGTAGAACTTCCCCACCTGAAAGCGACACGCAAGGGGCATAGTAAGTGAAACGGACCAGCGAAAAGGGAATACGCCTACAAAGTGAAAGAAGAATACTGTTATGGGAATCAAAGCGACATGAGAATGTTGGTGCCCTGCTGCCCAATCCACCGTGTATTTCTCGGGGACGAGAAATCTTTAAGTTGGGGAGAATGTAACATCCCGCATTTTTCTGGACTCAAATAAATCAATAAGGTTTATTTAAAATTGAATTTTTCAGAATTTAAGAGAGATTTTTCAGTAAAAGAATTTTTATGAAGCTTGATTTCATGAAAGCTAAGCTACAATTTTGAGATTTCTTAAAGAAACAAATTTTTCTTTTTACCAAAATGATTTGAGGTTCTTAATAAACGATTTCCTTGAGAGTCTTTGATTTATGTGAAAATATGGTTTTATTTCAAAGTTAGGCTTATTTTGTAACTAAAATTGATAAGGTGGACCGATTTTCTTTAAAGTTGTATTTTTGAAATTCTTGAAATTGTGAATGTGTGTTTTGTGCAAAGAATTATGCGTATAATTTAACTAGTTGATTTAAATGAATGGATGCTTAAATTGTATGAAGGTGAATGAGAATGTGTGCATGATGTATGTGTGCCATAATATGCTAAGGTGCCATATGTATGTTCAAACATGTGATGAGTGTATGCATTATTCTAAGGTCACATGCTATGTGCTTATGATGGTAATGTGAGATGAAATTATATATGTGTGTGTACATGTATGTGTGTTCGGTCATGAGGGAATAGAAGAACCATGTAGAAGTTTATTTCCTTGGCCATTAAGAAATTAGAAAACAAATGGCAATTAGGAAGAACCCTAGGGTATATGACTCATGAGGCCTAGGAGAAGACTTCCTTCCACCTTGTCTCCTTGTGACATGACCCTTCTCATGCAAGTTTTTGAATGGGCCGAATTGCCCTTGGGTCGACCAATTGAACTGAGGGTAGACTAGGGAATTCCCATGCCTTGTTTTACTCTCAAAACCGTAGGGGTGAGTGAGTGTTGGCTAACTCATTTCATTTCCTTCCCCAAACACAAACACTTGGTCCAAGAGTGCATCAAGCTCTTGAGACTTTAGAGAGAAAAGGGAATAAGGCCGTAAGGAAAAGGAGAAAAGGAGAGTGAAAACCAATAGCCCTTACCCCCAAACTTCCTTGATTTTCTTCCCAACCATATTCTTCTTCAAGGACCAAGAAGAAAAGTCACCCCTCTACCTTAGAGAAGAGGAGGCCGAAGCAACCTTAGGAAGAGAAGAGGAAGACTTGATGTTTTGAAGATTTTAGTTAGAGGTCTTAATCTAAGGTAGTTATTTAAGGAAGTTTAGTATAATAATTTTGGTTGTGTAGAGGACCTTACTATGGACTTTGTTAAGTTTAAATTTTGTGATGCATGTCTTTGATTTCTTGTGATCTTGAAGTTTCGTTGTCTTGCATGTCATTTTTATGACTCGATCTTGAATAATTATGCTTGAATGTTTTAATTTCTATTATTGTTCCCCACGGTTTTGGTTAGGCTTGTGTTTAAGATTACGTGTTTATTTTCATCTTGTTTTACATGTCTTGATCTATGCTTAATCTTTGAGAGAATGTGAAGTTTAAATTTATATGTTTGTTTTGAGTGCAAATCTTAATTTTCTTTGATGCATGCCACGGTTTTCCAAAGAAAATAAACATAACGAGCTTTAAAAATGATTTTTTTTTTGTGTAAAAAGAATTGGATTCAAGACTTTGTGTGTGAATGATGATGATTCGGATGATGCTTTGAAAATTTGCATGATGTGATTTATGAGTTTTGATCTTTGCATGAGAAAATAAAATTAGTAAGATCTTGTCTTGATGCATGTGGTCATCCGGCAAAACCTAGAGAGAATAGAAAACCATGATTGATCATTTCTTTAGCTACATGCATGATGAAATTTGTCCCATTCAAAGATTTTTGGTGCATACATAAAATTATTTAAGGTTTGGAAAATAAAGATTTTTATATGATTCATGATGTTATTGTGACTTGGTTAGAATTTGTTGAAATTTTATGTGAAGCTCACGGTTTTATATTTATAAATGTCCTTTTTGTTTTTCATGTGTGGATTTGTGAATTTTAAACCCGTGAGAGCCTTAATTTTGATTTAAAACTCAAAAGTAAATTTTCATGATCCCCTTCGGTTTAGGAACAACCTTAGGTCATCTTATTTCCCTATGTGACATTATTAGCTCTGAATAAATGAGATTGATTTGGTGTGCGGTTGTGTTTTTCCTCGAATTTTATTCGGTTTGGGTATAAACTCCATTCAAACTATTTAATTTTCTTATGTTACACTAGTTAAGGTAATCTAGACTAAATAGAATTTATTTGATAAATGTTTGTGTTAAGTGTTTTCTTAGGTCCCATTCGGTCTTGGCATGAACATAACAGAAATAAATTGAATTGTTGAATTGAAACATGCTAGCATTATTTTAAGTGAATGTGTTCTTCCCTCATTGAATGATTATAGTGTTCAAAGTAGGATGATGTATGTGTCATGTGTTAGTAATCACGAATGTTTGAAATATAAACTTTGCCTCATGAAGGAATAGATTCGGTCATGTATGGAGATTAGGTGCATGTATTTGATTCTTGTCTTATGTGCATGAATAATGAATGGTTTGTAATATTATATTGATTATGTGTGCGTGAATGATTGGAGTGCCGGATATTTTTGAAAAAGGTTTTGATTTAATTCTTTGTATTGATTCGGTTTTGAGGAAAATAAAATAAGTCAAATTATTTGTTTGATTGAAAAGATTTTCATACGATTCATGGAGTTCATGGTTTTAATTAAACAAATGATTTTTTTTAATGTGGCCTTTTGAAGACCAAGAAAATATTCATTCTTTGTAAACCAGTTTTTGAAATGAATGTTATGAGTCTAAATTCCTAATTACATGGTTAAAGAAATGTATTTACTTAGTTGTGAAGTAAAATCAACGTGATTCTTCAAATAAGGAATTTTGGTAAGGGTGTCTTGTTTTCTAAATAAATCTATGAGAACAAATTTTAATAAGAAAAATTATTTGAGTCCAGTAACAATCGGGAGCGGTTACAAGCGTTGCAGTGGAAATCAAGGAGCGTATCGTGTGGGCCATCGTCAGTCCAGGTGAGAGAGAAGCTATCCTAAGACACTGTGGTGTTTAGGTGATTTATTAGGACGTCCCGCATCATCTCAAATATCGGGACTACGTGGTTGGAGTCAGTAGTATAAGTGGCAATTGTTTGCCCTGTGTGGCCACTTATACGAAGGAGACGAAGAACACACTGTTATTGTGTGATGTTGTGTGTTGATAGCATGTTTTTATTTAATTATGTTTGATAATGCTTATTGTTATTGGTTATGATGAGTAAACCATTGATGGACGTCTGTTACGTCCTGAATGAGAATGAAAACGAAAGAAATAAGTTAAGAAGATAATGGGATTGAAAGTAAAGACACAATAAGATATGGAATGGAAAAGAAAGAAAGAGTTGAGATTGGGGAATGAAAGATAATGTTGAGAACGAGCCAGAGCTGGGAAGAGTGATATTGATAAGAAATGTGATGTTGATTATGGAATGAGATGTGATCTCAGCGGAGCTGGGCTCCTTTTATTTTTGGTTTTAGTCTGGGACTACTGTTGAGTTGAGCTTGCTCCTCCATTAGCGCCCAGCAAAGTTGTAAGTTTTCAAAAAGGTTTTTGAAAAGCAGTTTTCGAAAAGGTTTTCGAAAAGAGATTTTTGGTGAAGAACTGTGAAAGGGAAGGTTTGAAAAAGGTTTGTGGAAATAGGTTTTTGGGGAAAAAGGTATTTTCAAAAAAGCTTCTGAAATGAAACTTTGTGAAAGGTTTTGAAAGGAGATTTTATAAACTTTGAGAAAAGAAATTGTTGAGAAAATTTATGAAAGGGAATTTTATGAAAATGAGGTTTTGTGAAAGCTTATAAAATGGTGTTTTGATGAAGTTTGTGAAAAGATTGCGGAATGAGGTTGTTGAGAGAGATGGTGATTTGTATTTTGTGAAATGAGATATCAGCCGAGTGTTCAGTGATGTGATCCCAGCTCTGTGCCATGTGAGAAATGAGGAGAGAAAGATTGTGCCAAGTTAGTGGTCGGGTGTCATTGAAGGGATGTACGAAGGATGGGCCGACCTTAGGCAGAACGAACTCATGAAGTCTAGAGTATGTTTTCTAGGCAGAACGAACTCCACATGTGGTGCACTAACGTGATGGGGACTGGGTCTAATGCCGTGGTAAGTTCTGCGGGCCCACTAGAAACATACTGTCGCCCCCTAGATTGCAAATCGAGAACAGTGAGAGGGACTGGAGTGGGGCATTTTGTTTGCCACTGTGAGGCAGTGTGCCATGATTGTTATTGATATTATTGAGGCTGAGTCCTCCTGGTCTGGGACCATTTGTGTTGTGACAGCTGTCGTGCCCACACGGTAAAGGTCCTGTACTCCTGTTTGCTTCCGACTAGGTTGGGTGGATGACCGAGGAGATGTAGACGTGAGTGATAGCCGAGGACGAGATGAGAATTTTAATGAGATCTTAAAACTCCCCAATCATAAAGGATTGTGAATTGATAAGATGGAATAAAAAGAAATGTATGGTTATGAAGAGGAGGTGAATGGGAGCAAGAAAGAAGGTTTATAAGAAGCGAAATTAAGTTGGAAGGAAAATGAAGGATAATAATAATGATAATAAGACTAATAATAACGAAAAGGATGGTAATAATATACTTGGTTTTTGCGTGCTTGTATGTTGTATTGTGTGTTGTGTGGTCCTTTTATTTTACCTATCGTAATTCCACACCGTCGACGACTCGTCGTTCGGATCGCTTACTCTCTCCTGTTCGTTGGCCTATCGGTGCCACTGGTATTTTAACGGGCAGATGGAGTATGGCATGGATGTCACCATGTGGAACAAGAATGGAAGGGGATGGAAGCACACCCCACAAGGCTGGGCATGGACCGGTTATACGGAGGTCGTGATTCCGGATCCGGAGCACCAACTGAGTGGAGCGAACCTGGAGTCACATTTGGGACAAGTCAATGTACTAGGGTTTCAGAGCTATGAGGAGAAGGTCCAGTACGAGAAGCAGAAACATTCTACTGTAGCAGACGGAATGAAGGGGATGTCCAACAACAATGAGGAGACAACCACGCAAGCGGCATCGTCTTCAGGAACGAAAAGAGGACGCAAGCGGGACAAGGAGCACCACCCGCTCGTTTATAGTAGGAGAGTTAAACAGGATGGAGTAGCTTAGGTTGTTGTGAGTGTTGCAGTTAAGGATTACCCATGCCATGAGCCATTATGTAAATAAGCTAAAGTTTTAAATTGACTTGTGAAGCACCTCGATATGCAAGGTGGCTTGAAACTAAGTCTTTTATGAAATTAACGTTTGTCAATGATGCTTCAACAATGTTTTCAAAAAAAAATTCTGGTCCCAATTTTTGCAACTTTAATAAGTAAAAGTAACTATTTTGGTTTACGAAAATCGGGTTGTTACATTAAAAATGTTTGAAAAAGATTTTGTTTTAAATATATTGATGCATGTTGATGTGGTATGTTATTTTGAAAAAGTTGCTTTGAAATCCTATATGTCTTGGTGTGAATGTGTGACTTTTGTATGTTTAAAAAGTGAACCAAAAACCTTGTTTGATGCATGTTGACATTCGGTCATTCTAGGATTAAGTAGGAAGGTATGTTTGTCCCTTATTTAGGTTGCATGCATGATGAGGTTAATTGAATTTAAGAACTTTAAAAGTACATGCATGAAGTAAATAAATTTAAAAGAAAATATGTGTGAATATTTGAAATAGTTTATGACTCTAATTGTTGCTTTGATTTTGTCTCAAAAATGAAATTAAAATTGTTGATTTTCCCTTTTGATGCTCACGGTTTTTAACTTAATATAAAAAAAATGTCTTCATGATTCTATGTTTTTATTTGTACATTTAATCTTTGCAAAACTATATGTGTATGATTCGGCCAATACTTGTTTAAAACGGTTGGACAATTGTTTTCATGAAATAATGTGTGATTATGGCTATATTCCTAAATGCCTAGTGTTTTGTGTTTGATGAAGTGATGTATGTTCCTTTTTATCTTGTTAATTTGATTATATGAAAAGAAATTTTTATAATGTTGATTCAATGATTTTTAGTCTTAAAATTTATTTGTGATTGGAAAAGTGTTAAGCATGTGTGATTCGGTCTTGTTGAATTGATTATAAGGATTAAGTTAAATTATTTTCTTATGAGTAATTGAATTAATTTATTAAGATTATAATTTAATTAAGGATTTCAAATGATGTAAAATGTGATTTGTATTATGAATGCTTTGAATGCTTTGAAATTTGTATGTGATTGTTCTTTGTGTTAATTGAAATTGTTTTAAATACTGTTTGTGAGATTTATTTGTGAAAAACGTTTTACTTAAAAAGTGTGATTTAACCAACCTAAATTGATTTGAAAATTTTAAAGAACCTTCTTTGATCAGTATCTTATAAGCAAATTGATTGGTTTTGAAGTTTTACCTTCTTGAATTTTTGTATTTGATCTAAGAAAGATTTTCAAAGAATTGTTTTCTTAGGATTTCATTCAATGTTTAAAGAAAATGATTTTTACCAAAGTGTTTTAAATTAAGAGAAATGGATTTTATTTTGATAAAGACATTATTTCAAAGTTTTCTTGAAAAAAAAACCTTTATTTAGAGATTTGATTTGAATTTAAGACCTTTTGGATATTGGTAATGTATTTTCAAAAAGGAAATTGTTTCAAATGTTAGTTCCATGATGAACATGATGAATGTTTTGATAATGACAAAGTGTTTTTGAACAAGCTACAAGTGTTGATCAAGTTTCAAGCTCAACAAGCAACAACAAACATCAAATGAAGAAGAGAGAAAGCAAGCTCATGAAGACCTAAGTTTGAGTGTATTTGTATTTCTTTTATCTTTTGCCTCTCAAGCTTCATAGGTTTTTTATTTGGGTAGATTATTATAGAGGGTAGTGAATCTCATTCATAAGTCATGATTTAATCATAATTTGAGTTTTCACTTAACCTAGAATCAATAGGTGGCTTAAAGGTTTTAAAGGAAAGGTTGGATTTTGAGAAAACAAGTTTTGAACATGTACAGTACCAACTTAATCGATTAAGTGATTAACTTAATCGAGTACTACTCGAGTACACGACTTGCTTAATCGATTAAGTACTGCTGAACTGATTTTTAAAATACGTTTTTCACTTCTCAAAATAAGTTTTCAAGTGCTACAACTTTTGGGTATTCTATATAAACCTTTTCCTATTATTTGTGATCAATAAGAATCATTTTCATACAAGTTTTACAAAGAATCAAGCCACTCTATTCTCTCTCATTTTCTAAAGATCAAAGTTCTCATATTTTCATATTCTTTGATCAAGAACCTTTGAATCTCTTATGGTGAATTGTCATAACTCTTGATTGAGATTCATAGGATACCCCTTGTTATATTCTATTGTGTTGTAATCTTTGCAAGAAGGCAAGCCACTACAACAAACAAGAAGTCTTGGTGTGTCGATTTTATCATCAAGCAAGTGCATTCTTATTGAAGAAGAAGAAGAAGTCTTGGTTGTGAATCAAGCAAGTGAAGCCTTGGTGTGTGGTTTATCATCAAGCAATTGAAGACTTGTTGTGTCGATTATCAACAAGGGGTAGAGGTTAGATTAGAGAGAAGATCAATAGGATTACAAGGCAAGGGTGTCGGTTATCTCTTGTAAGCTAGCAAGAAGGGAGTCTTGTGAGGCAATCACTTGTAATTTGAGAACTCTAATTCCTCATAGTGAAGAATCTCTCTTGGTTGAAGAGGGGACTGGATGTAGCTTTCAAGTGGATGAAAGTGAACCAGGATAAATCACTGTGTCGTATCTCTAAACCCTTACTCTTTATATTCAAGTCATTTGATTGCGTTCTTGGTTGAAAACCTAGAAAGATTGATTTTCATAATTGATTGAATTGAATCTTTGATTGTTCAAATTGATAAAGGGAAAATCATTTTCATAACTAGGTTAATCAATAAGAATATAGGTGTTAATCATTTCCGCTGAATCTCTGATCTTGCATGTGAATTGATTGATTTTCGTATTCGAATGAAAAATTGATTTTTCTGTTTTCTGTCATATTTAATCGATTAAGTTCAAGTTTAATCGAGTACTACTCGAGTAAATTGCAGGTTAATCGATTAAGTGCTGTAGAATTTGCAAAAATCATTTGTTTTGATTGTTTAGATTTGTTTCGTTCGAAAATCTTTCAAGGTAGCTTCAACACCTATTCAACCCCCCTTCTAGGTGTTTTCCTAGGGTTCCTAAGTCTCTCCAACCACCAATTGCGGTTTCCTCATCAAAGTGTTTTAAAACGAAATTTAGAATTAATGGGAATTGTTTCTAACGCACGGGGAAAAATGTTCTAGTTCGGGTGTCGGACGCGAAGGAAACGTGGCAAGGCTAGCGACTGATGCTGTTCGGGTATCAAGTAACAACTAAGGAGCCAGATGCTGTTGGTGATGCTGCTGAGCCATGATGATGAGCGAGATGCTGAGGATGCTGATGAGAATGATGTTGATGAAATTAAAGAGAAAGTGATATGAGGCAAGATGCCATTGAGATTCTTTGGGGAACGGATTGTGATTAGTGGTCGGGTTTCATTGAAGGGATGAACCAAGGATGAACCGACTGTTAGGATTCAGCCGCTAATTAAAACGCTAAAACCTTAAAAGACTTTAAAAGACATTTATATACGCGGTGAGGCATAAGTGTCGTATCGAAGTAGTGGAGAGGAAGGAACCATAAGTATATGCGGATACTTAGGAGGAGATTGCATTAGGGGAGGACGATGACGGTGAAACGTCAAGAAGTCTAGAGTATTTTTCTAGGCAGAACGAACTCCACATGTGGTATACTAACGTGGTAGGGACTGGGTCCAATGCCGTGGTAAAGTTCTGCTGGCCCACTAGAAAATACTGTCGCCCCCTAGATTGCAAATCTTGAACAGTGAGAGGGACTGGAATGGGGCATTTGAGATTGCCACTGTGAGTTTGAGATAGTGTGCCTTGATTATATGATATGAATGAAATGATATGAATTGAATTGATTTGAGGCTGTAGTCCTCCTGGCCTGGGGCCAATTGATTGTGAGACAGCTGTGGTGCCCGCATGGTAAAGGTCTTGTACTCCTGTTTGCTTCCGACTAGGTTGGGTGGATGACCGAGGAGATGTAGACGTGTGTGACTTCCTCAATGATGATGTTCTCCCATCATTGAGCGAACCGAAACGAGAAAACTTAAAAGACTAAGATATATCAAAGAAAAGTACAAAAAGATATTAAGTATCGAACAAAAATGATAAGACAAGTCCAAAAAATGACTCTTGGAATAATTAATACATCTTGTCACAGCGATCGAAGAAAGAATGGAAAAGATTTGTGAAGCGTCATGGAAGGTTCAAGAAGAAAAGTATTAATGAGTATCGGAAAGATTGAAAAGTTGGGATGTAAGTGTAATGAATTATTTGGCTATGAGAGATGATATTTATATGTTTGGAACATTATGCTATGCTTTGTTATATGTGATCCATATATGCTATGTGTATGACATGTTATATGTGTGGATGATGATATGTTTGAATTATGATAAATGTTTATGTTATAATGTTTTAGTTACATTGTTCTGTTATACTATGTGTCTACCTTTTTATTGAATCTACCCTGAGACCGCATGGTCAACCAGTTAGTGTTCGGAACACTGACTCTCTCCTACCTTGTTGTCGTATCGACAATTGTTGATATTGCAACGGGTAGATGGCGTAGTGTGTAGCGATCCACCTATGCCCCTGCAAGGAGGAGCATAAAAGTTTGTCCCTGAAGATGGTATGGAAGAGACTTCCGAGATGGATGATGACGACAACTCTACTTACGGACCGAGAACTTGGGCTGCCAAGATTCGAAGATAGAGAGACAATTTTGGTGTGTATGACTAGAAGCTAGGTAATCCCCTCAGAGCATTTTACTCCATTGTAAGTTCTTAGTTACCTTAGCTCTATCATACTGTACCCCGGCTAAAGTTTTATTAAACATGGATGTTTTGAAAACCAGTAAACGGGCTATGTTTTAAATGATGTTTTGAAAACGGGTTTCAAAGTGCGGTGTCTTGTGACATCTCGGTTTGGAACTTGAAAGGTGTTATGCAATGTGAGAACATAAATTTTAATTGTAACTGTGTTTCGAACATCTAAATGTTCTCATCTTGTGTAACACATGTTTTTTTAAAAAAAAAGAAAAAATGGCCCTAATTGTCACTATATCTAATTTAAGTAAGAGTGGTTTTCAAGTTGCCGAATCGGGGTGTTACATGACACCTACATTCGGACTGGAACGTTTTCAGTACCAAGCATGATTTCTATAATTATTCGTTTTGGAAATGTGAAATTGTACTCCAGAGAGTACCAAAGATTGCATGGCAAGCTTGATGACACATTCTAGGAATGTGGGCAACAATCAGGGAATGTTGCTAACATGGATGAGGATACGTTCTAGGAACGTAAACGTACAAGCCAAATGGGACATTTTGATTATGAACCAAACTTGTTCGTTGTGACATGCTTGATGACACATTGTGGTAATGTGGCCAGCATTGTGGAATGTTGTTGATGTGGTTATTACGTCTTCGCGACGTGACGCGTACTTTGTTAGTGGCGTTATGTACCACGTTCCAAGCATTTTCGTTGTGACATACTTGATGACACATTTTAGTAATGTGGCCAGCATTGTGGAATGTTGTTGATGTGGTTATTACGTCTTCGCGACGTGACACACACTTTGGAAGTGGCGTTTTGTACCACGTTTCAAGTATGTTCGTGCGGCTTGCTCGATGACACATTTTGGTAATGTGGTCAGCATTGTGGGATGCTATTGATGTGGTTATTACGTCTTCGCGACGTGACGCACACTTTGGTAGTGGCGTTATGTATCACGTTCCCAGCATGTTTACTATACGTTATGAGAACGTATTTCGGGTTGTTTGGATGGACGTCCATAAGAGTGATAGTTGGAGAATCTCAGGAATTGAGAGATAGAAAGCATTCATCATGCCACCTGCATTCAAAGAGAAATAAATGACGTGTGCTCATGTGTATATGCATTTCTATCATGTTGGATTGCTTACTTGTGGATGTTAGAACTTTATTCTCATTTGATTATGCGAATGAGTATAACTTACCTCACTGCCCTTGTTAGGTGTTGGCCAGGTACCTAGATTGACTAGAGATAAGTGCAAGTTGTAACATCCCAAAGTTTCTTTCGTATTAAATAACGAAATTTACCCAATTAAATAATGAATCCTTAAAATTTATCGTTAGAGCGTAGAGCATTTTTATAAAGTATCCTACAGTGTTTACGAAAGTATATCTTATATATTTTAAAGTAGAATCATTAAAACAGTTACCCTTATTGAAAATATACTTTCTATACTTTAATTTGTTTTCGGCATATTTAATTATTAAACTTGTTTTAAGAACTTCAAGACTTTTAACTTTATGCTTTTATACAGGTAATTATTTGATGCTTGCATTTTAGAATTAGTATATCTTGAGGTTTAAATAAACAAATAAAGAAAAATGGTATTAGTATTTTAAAACCATACTAACGCAAGTAATAATAACAATAATAATAATAAATAATAAAAACAATAATAATAATATTAATAACCATAGTAATAGTAATAATACTAATGACAATAATAACCACAATAATAATAATAAATAAAATTATTAATAATGATAATAATAATAATAATAATAATAATTAAACAAGTGTGTGTGTTAAGAGGAAAAAGAAAACAAACATGTGCTGGAGGGTGAAACCCTAAAACTCCTTTGTTGCTATACTCAGCCGCCGCCACCCCCCCACTTCAGTTCTCTTCCTTCGTTTTGGACCCACCTTTAGCTCTCCCACGGTTTCCTTCTCTCACGGCGCTCCGACCGCCATCACCGCCGCCCCTTTGGTCTCTCTCCCTTCCGTCCTTGCTTTCTATCTCCTAGCCGAGTGCATCACCGCCTCCATCTCTCTCTCACGCGTCCTCCCCTCCCTGTCGCGTTCGCACTCGCTGCACCAAGGGGATCACGCCGCTACCAAGCCCGCCGTTCGCTGCCTCTGCTTGGAACGCTGCTGCTGCCCAGAAGTCGCACCACCGCCTCCCTTGCGACCCCATCTCTCTCTCCCTTATTCGTTTCCTCCCGTCACTCCACTGGACAGCCCCGTCGCCACACACACAGCCACCCGTTCTCCAACCCACGACTCAAACCTTCAGCCTTCCTCTTCCTTCTTCAACACAGAAGACCCCATTGCCCTTTGCACCCCACTTTCCAATTTTAGACCCCACCCATAAAGAAAAATCGTATCTGTTGGGGGGTGCCTCCAATCAGTTTTTATGGGTACAAATTCTTCTTCAATCAAAGCATGGTGAATCGCAAAACCGTCACCGTACCGTGACCAACCTCAATTGTGCGTTGAACCATAGGACAATGAAGTTTTGGTTCGAACCAATTTAACCGTGTGTCGGGCCTGATTGCTGAAGTTGCTAGTGTTGGGGTAAGCCGGAACGTCATGAGCTGAAACAAGTCCTCCTCGCCAAGCCGTAAACCAGGTTCTATTAAAGCCCCGAGGTAAGATGGGTTGCGTTACCTCTATTTAGGGAATGTATTTCTGGAATTGTATAGTGATAGCTAAGGTTAGGGAGGTAGAAAAATAAGTTACGAACCTTAGGGTAATTTAAAATAGTAAAGAATCAAAGACTTAGTTAAAATACGAAAATCCCCAAATAATAGTTAATTTAATATATTGGACTGGATGAGGTGAATAAGTGCGGCTAGTTGGCATGTGATTACTTATCTGTTATTAAGGGTAGTGAATAATAATTAAGAAGGAAGAACTAGATGTATATATTTGCTTTAGAGAACATTTTCTAATTAGTTTATCGTAATCGCGAAGGGTATATGTATATATTTGGGTTTTGATATTTAGAATGGATAATATAGACTAAGTGTAAATCATGAACTTAAAGGAAAAGAAGTTGGAATTGATAGGTGTAATTTAAAGGGCGTGCTAAGTGTTAATTATTATTATGTATGCCTAAGTGATGAATGCGAATTCTTGAAGTGTACTTATGCATGAATGATAAGTGAGTTATGTGTGGTATTATCTATAGGATAAGTGATAAAAAGGGAAAGGATTAAAGTAAGAATATGAAATTTAGTTGTTATTTGTGACTGAGTATATGTGATTAACTGTTATGTAAGTCTGGCTGATTAAATGAGATATATGGGTAGTGTACAATTGATAATTAATGGATACAAAAATTAAAGAGTAAGAGTATGAACCTAGGAAATTAAATGGTTGAATTGTGAAGTGTGTGTGTTAAATGTGTGTCGAATGATGAGTTGGATGGCATCCACAAGGAAGAAATGCAATTAAAGAAAGTAACAGAGAGAGGAAGAGTAAAAGAAAGAAAAGTAATGTAATAAAGAAAGAAAGAATAAACCGGCGCGAGCCTGGCGAGGCGTGTCGGCATTAAAAGAATAAATCGGCGCGAGCCTGGCGAGGCATGTCGACGTTAAAAGAAAAGAAATAAAAAGATAATAACAGGCGAGAGCCTGGCGAGGCATGTCGAAATTAAAAGAATAGCTTGGCGCGAGCCTAGCGAGGCGTGTCAACATTAAAAGATATAAACCAGCGCGAGCCTGGCGAGGCGTGTCGGCATTTAAAAAGAATAAATTGGCACGAGCCTGGCGAGGCGTGTTGACATTAAAAGATATAAACCGGCGCGAGCCTGGTGAGGCGTGTCGAGTCAATTATAAGACAAAGGGATAAAGAAAATGATAAGAAGGTAAAAGAATTCAAGAAAAATAATAAGAAGGTAAATAGGGAGATAAATTGATAAATAGAACGTGAAAAGTAGGAAATGTAAAACGATGAAAAACAAAAGAGAACACACAAGAAAAGGTTGGACCAGTGAGTACAAGCGAGGAGTGATAGAGTAATAGGAGATTAAGAAATTCAGGAAGTAGTAAGAAACATTGATCGTTTGAATGAAGGGAATTGTTATTCAAATATAAATTGGAGATAACTTAGATAGAAAACTAGCTGTGATTACTTTAGTTATTTCCTATGCTTTTCATAGAAGCTATTTTCCTAAGTTCTGTGTAATGCTTCCCCTCTTGTGGTTGATTATTTTCAGGTACCAGAGCGGAGCTTACATCGTTGCAGGCCGAGCAGGGAATTCTCCACCACGTGGAGTGTATTTGTGATACTTTGAGCGGACTTTATTTCCTAATTATATCGAAAATCGTTATTTTTGTAATGTTTAAAATATGCATTAGCTATGCGCCCAAACCTTGTACTAATCGGGCGTAGATTTAATCCGACTATACTACTATTATGATTTTAGGTTGTTAGATAATTCTGTATTGACAGGTTTAAAGAAGTAATTTTTTTGGAAGTCCGAAAAACAGAGGAAACTCTGCCGGATTTTCGTAAAACTTTTTATAAGTAACCAACTTTTCAAAAGAATTTTTTAAGCTCTAATTTTATTAAAACTTAAAATAAACCAATTAAAGTGAGGGTGTTACATTTATGGTATCAGAGCAGTTTCTCCTCGGCCTTGGATTTATGCGACTCCAATGACTACTCACGTAGCGAGTAATTGATGCTCATAGTAATAGTTTAGGATTTTAATAGGATAATTATAGTACTATGTATTTATTTAGTAGTGGAGTCTTACTGGTCTGTTTTCTTTGGCAAAGCAGTATGGCTGGAAGAAGGGTTTGTAACGATGGGCTGGCAGCCATTCTGGAGCATCTATCTCAGATGCAGCAGCAGCAAGGAAAACAGATGGCAGCTGCTGCTGTTGCAACAGCAACCAGCTCCAGTTGAGGCTGACTGGATGGCAAGGTTCCGAAAGAATGATCCGCCTCGCTTTGAAGGTGGAAATGATCCCGATGGGGCGCAGAGATGGATACAAGAGATTGAAAAGATTCTCCGTTCTCTTCAACCACCAATGGAGCAGCATGTCCGATTAGCTGAATTCATGCTGACCAATGAGGCAGAACATTGGTGGGATCAGCAGAGAAGAGGATTGGTGGCAACTAATCCTGCGATTTCTTGGGAGGTGTTCAAGGACCTTTTCCTAGGGAAGTATTTCCCTGAGGATGTTCAGAGAGAGAAGGAGATTGCTTTTCTCCAATTGACTCAAGGTTCTATGTCAGTTGGGGACTATGCAGCTCGGTTTGAAGATCTCATCCGTTTTTCTGATTATCGGGATGCAAGTGACCGTGGCAAATGTGTTAAGTTTGAAGCTGGGCTTAGGAGTGACATCCGTCTCTCTTGTGAGTATCACAACATTGACAATTTGGCTCGCTTGGTCAATATGGCAAGCACATATGAGAAGGGTCTTAAGAGAAATATGGCAGAAGAGCGGAGCAATACAACTCATAGGTCAGAAGGTTCTAGCGGAGGCAAGGGACCGACTCAAGAATCGGATATGCATACCAGCATCAACACTATGCCCGTAGTGCCAAGCGATGCAGCCCTTAATGAGAATGCCCCAAGGACTAGGCCACCATGCCCACTATGTGGAAGATTCCATCGGAAACTGTGTCCAATATTGAAACAGCACAGAAAACAGAGTCTCTGCTATCTATGCGGACAACCAGGACACATTGGGGCGAACTGTCCTGGACACACAGGAGAAGGGAGCAAATAAACTGGCCCAAGGTACTCTTATGTTAATGATGTACCAACTATTTCTTTAGAATCTTTTTGCATAGATTAAACACGTTTAGTACAAATTAGAAGGAATCGACAAGTGTTGGTACCTTAGTGAGAAATTCCACCAAACCCAGCGGTGATACTATCTCTAGTAGGAGGTAAGGGTAAAGTTAGTCATTTTAGCTCTTACACCTGTATAGGATCCAAGCGGAATTTAAGGATCCTAAACCCCCGTACTCGTTAGGAGTAGAGTAATAGTTATTAGAATCCTCGAGAGGATCGAGCTACAGTAGATTTCGGCAAGCCATCAGGTACTATTACCAAGACTAATCAAGTCAACCATCACTCCTTAGAAAATGCGTCTTTCGATAATTCCCTATTGAAAATGCATTTTCTGGAATAATTTCCATGGTCCTTTTGCTTTACGGGTACCTAGCCATGCTGCTGTCTCTCAATGCCTGTAGTTTCATGATCCTTCCATGTTGGCGGTCTACCCATACTCGTCAGTCAACAAATAATATGGACCTTCTCAACCTTGTCACCCAACACATCCTTGATCACCTTGCAAAGATCATTAAACTTCTCCTTGAGTGCTTCGTGTTTCTTCTTCTCATCTTCATTCTTGAGAACTTAGAAGTAGACACGAGAATTTGCCAAATCGTAGAAATTCAGTATAACCCAATTGCTTCCCAACAGTTGCCACCTTCAAACTTGAAGAACCGTCAAGAAGTTAGAAAGCTGTTTCTTAGAACTGACCAAGCCTATTATTTGACGTAGACATAACCAGGTATGTAGATGTCAAGTGGGGGAGATAAACAGCATGGTCGAAAATCACGTCTACGCCTTCAAACTTGAAGAACCGTCAAGAAGTTAGAAAGCTGTTTCTTAGAACTGACCAAGCCTATTATTTGACATAGACATAACCAGGTATGTAGATGTCAAGTGGGGGAGATAAACAGCATGGTCGAAAATCACGTCTACGAATGGTTCTCCATTTATGGAACAATCGGAATTTCGGGGACGAAATTCTCATAAGTGGGGGAGAATTGTAACATCCCAAAGTTTCTTTCGTATTAAATAACGAAATTTACCCAATTAAATAATGAATCCTTAAAATTTATCGTTAGAGCGTAGAGCATTTTTATAAAGTATCCTACAGTGTTTACGAAAGTATATCTTATATATTTTAAAGTAGAATCATTAAAACAGTTACCCTTATTGAAAATATACTTTCTATACTTTAATTTGTTTTCGGCATATTTAATTATTAAACTTGTTTTAAGAACTTCAAGACTTTTAACTTTATGCTTTTATACAGGTAATTATTTGATGCTTGCATTTTATAATTAGTATATCTTGAGGTTTAAAATAAACAAATAAAGAAAAATGGTATTAGTATTTTAAAACCATACTAACGCAAGTAAAAATAACAATAATAATAATAAATAATAACAACAATAATAATAATATTAATAACCATAGTAATAGTAATAATACTAATGACAATAATAACAACAATAATAATAATAAATAAAATTATTAATAATGATAATAATAATAAAAATAATAATAATTAAACAAGTGTGTGTGTTAAGAGGAAAAAAAAAAAGAAAAAAAAAACAAACATGTGCTGGAGGGTGAAACCCTAAAACTCCTTTGTTGCTATACTCAGCCGCCGCCACCCCCCCACTTCAGTTCTCCTCCTTCGTTTTGGACCCCCTTCAGCTCTCCCACGGTTTCCTTCTCTCAAGGCGCTCCGACCGCCATCACTGCCGCCCCTTTGGTCTCTCTCCCTTCCGTCCTTGCTTTCTCTCTCCTAGCCGAGTGCATCACCGCCTCCATCTCTCTCTCACGCGTCCTCCCCTCCCTGTCGCGTTCGCACTCGCTGCACCAAGGGGATCACGCCGCTGCCAAGCCCGCCGTTCGCTGCCTCTGCTTGGAACGATGCTGCTGCCCAGAAGTCGCACCACCGCCTCCCTTGCGACCCCATCTCTCTCTCCCTTATTCGTTTCCTCCCGTCACTCCACTGGCTAGCCCCGTCGCCACACACACAGCCACCCGTTCTCCAACCCACGGCTCAAACCTTCAGCCTTCCTCTTCCTTCTTCAACACAGAAGACCCCATTGCCCCTTGCACCCCACTTTCCAATTTTAGACCCCAGCCATAAAGAAAAATCGTATCTGTTGGGGGGTGCCTCCAATCAGTTTTTATGGGTACAAATTCTTCTTCAATCAAAGCATGGTGAATCGCAAAACCGTCACCGTACCGTGACCAACCTCAATTGTGCGTTGAACCATAGGACAGTGAAGTTTTGGTTCGAACCAATTTAACCGTGTGCCGGGCCTGAATTCTGAAGTTGCTAGTGTCGGGGTAAGCCGGAACGTCATGAGTTGAAACAGGTCCTCCTCGCCAAGCCGTAAACCAGGTTCTATTAAAGCCCCGAGGTAAGATGGGTTGCGTTACCTCTATTTAGGGAATGTATTTCTGGAATTGTATAGTGATAGCTAAGGTTAGGGAGGTAGAAAAATAAGTTACGAACCTTAGGGTAATTTAAAATAGTAAAGAATCAAAGACTTAGTTAAAATACGAAAATCCCCAAATAATAGTTAATTTAATATATTGGACTGGATGAGGTGAATAAGTGCGGCTAGTTGGCATGTGATTACTTATCTGTTATTAAGGGTAGTGAATAATAATTAAGAAGGAAGAACTAGATGTATATATTTGCTTTAGAGAACATTTTCTAATTAGTTTATCGTAATCGCAAAGGGTATATGTATATATTTGGGTTTTGATATTTAGAATGGATAATATAGACTAAGTGTAAATCATGAACTTAAAGGAAAAGAAGTTTGAATTGATAGGTGTAATTTAAAGGGCGTGCTAAGTGTTAATTATTATTATGTATGCCTAAGTGATGAATGCGAGTTCTTGAAGTGTACTTATGCATGAATGATAAGTGAGTTATGTGTGGTATTATCTACAGTATAAGTGATAAAAAGGGAAAGGATTAAAGTAAGAATATGAAATTTAGTTGTTATTTGTGACTGAGTATATGTGATTAACTGTTATGTATGTCTGGCGGATTAAATGAGATATATGGGTAGTGTACAATTGATAATTAATGGATACAAAAATTAAAGAGTAAGAGTATGAACCTAGGAAATTAAATGGTTGAATTGTGAAGTGTGTGTGTTAAATGTGTGCCGAATGATGAGTTGGATGGCATCCACAAGGAAGAAATGCAATTAAAGAAAGTAACAGAGAGAGGAAGAGTAAAAGAAAGAAAAGTAATGTAATAAAGAAAGAAAGAATAAACCGGCGCGAGCCTGGTGAGGCGTGTCGGCATTAAAAGAATAAATCGGCGCGAGCCTGGCGAGGCGTGTCGACGTTAAAAGAAAAGAAATAAAAATATAATAACCGGCGCGAGCCTGGCGAGGCGTGTCGGAATTAAAAGAATAGCTTGGCGTGAGCCTGGCGAGGCGTGTCAACATTAAAAGATATAAACCGGCGCGAGCCTGGCGAGGCGTGTCGGCATTTAAAAAGAATAAATTGGCACGAGCCTGGCGAGGCGTGTCAACATTAAAAGATATAAACCGGCGCGAGTGTGACACCCTTCTCAGATTACCCAAATTGCACTTAAAATTAAGCTTTTATATTGGATAATATATATGGACTTGTGCGTATTAAGAAAATATAGAAATAAATTTTTCTTTTTAACAGCGGGTGCACAAAATCGTCATTTGAAATTCTTGGAGAATAAGTTCTAAACCTTTACAAAAATGTTTATATCGAGTTCGGCGATCTCTTAAAATCCTTTCACAAGTAGGGTAACGTTTGTTCTTTGAAAACATCCATGTATCATACATGTAGCTAAGGTTACCCATGCATTTTGATAAAACTGATACCATTAAGTAACATATTTAGCCGAGCTCTTCAGTAGGTTAAATTAGAGTAAGCGGAATTCGTTGGACTATGCAACTGATAAAGTATAAACATAGGTTTTATATATAAACATAGTCATAAGTACATAGCCCATAATATAGTCTCCAAATCCATAAGTACAAGTCCATATAAAAACAGATCTACATAGTGTGACCAAAACCCTAAAGTACTCCAAAAGTATATCCACAATATGTACATAACAAAATATACAACTCTTGGGATAGTCACATAGATCTGGCAGCATCAGATGGAGTAGTAGCAGCAGTAGTCTCCCAAAAGTAAAAGTAGTAGTAAGATAGTAGCAACATCATCATCACAGCAGCAGCAGCAAATCTCCTCCACAGCCTCCACACATGGGATCCTCCGACCCACATCATACACCATATGCATGTACCTAGGGATCATCATCCCTCCAGTCACTCCCAGTAGAATGCACGACAGGCTCGCCCCCACTCTCGTCCGAGGGAGAGTGTACCCTACCACTGGGTACCGGGTCAGGTGATGGTGAAACCCTGACTGGGCTCCTCGGATCAGATAGGGGAGTCTCCTCGCGGACGACTCTCGAAGTAAAAGGGTGAGAGCGGGTAGGTTGAAAACGAAAACTATGGTAAGAGCGAGCTGGTCGCGTGGGAGGTGGTACATGGTAAGTGTAAAACGGGGGTACATGCATAGTGTATATGATGGGAATCCTAAACCTACGAGGACGGAATCGTATCAGCGGGTTCGGGTGGTAGAAGGTAATCTCTACCTCCCCCTCGAACACCGCGCGATGGTCCTCATAGATCCATATGCCACTAGGAAGTGGCCGGATCTCGAGGCAAGCAATGTAGCGAGACATCACCTACAAGGGCATAGGGGTAAGTAATTCAATACACATAATCGACAGAGACTAAATTATGCAATATAAGCATGTAAATATGCATCAATTAATATCAATCACATTTAACACTTAGCAGATATTGAATGCAAGTAAGATGCCCACACTTGGTTCATTTATCACAGTTGAATTAAATGAATGGCATGATGCATGACTTTAGCTCTCAAGCCTATCTCCATCATAATACTATGTCACTCTCTGACGTCCATCCCTGACAACCCAGCACTCAACAGTGCGTTGTATTCCTAGGTATACAACCATTCGTACATTCACCTAGAATGTACACGAAAAGCTTGGTATCCATGCCACCCGAGCATATCCCGTCATCCAAACGGATCGTCATCCAAATGATATATCCATATCGGCATCCACTAAGCCGACCACGTCAACAAAGTGTCATCAAGCAAGCGTATTGGCACTCCCAGAGGCCCTCCACATGTTTAACAAAACATGAAATATGTCCTACCATCCAAACTCCAGAATGAATGCATTTTATCTTTTAGACTTAAGGGAAGTTGATTAATACTTTACAGGCCACCTAGGCTTATTTTCTTTATCAAAAAGGACCGTCCCCAAACGATCTATTTGTATTAATCAATTTCTCTAGGTCTTGATCCCTTGGACTATTATTAATAATTCCTTAGTTTATTAAGTCAGAATTGAAAATGATGTTTTCAGGTTCTGAACCATTTACTCGAGTAAACTTCAGGACACTCGAGTGTTACTCAACTTTTCCAGATTACTCGAGTGTTCTTAAGACTACTCGAGTGTTCATGACTTTCTGAGGATTTGGGTTTTCAATTCAACAATTTACTCAAGTAGTTCATGGGTTACTCGAGTGTTCTTGAACATTTCCAGAATACTCGAGTGACCTTGAATGACTCGAGTGTTTGACCTAAACTTGTCCTCAGGTCATGCTCGATACTCGAGTACCAGACAAAATACTCGAGTGTTCTTGTTCATTTTACATTGTTTTGAAAGCATTTTACTCGAGTACCCTGCCTTTTACTCGAGTGTTTCGTAGCAGATAACACTGAAACTTGGTTTTAACATAACATTTTCATTTCTACTTAATTCTAGTCCATTCCAGGGATCCACAGAGTTCATACAACATAATTTGAACATGTTACAACATTCATTTCATATCAAAACACATAATTGACAGAGAATTCAGTAATCATGCATTAAAACACATTTTCACAACTCAATACCTCAATTTGCAGAATAAGCTCAATACTCATGAATTAAAGTTCATTTAAGCTTGCATGCATGATATATAACTTGCTCAGCAAAGTTTTAGAGCATGGATTGGTCTCCAAACCAAAGTTCCTATTCAATCTAAGCCCTTAGAGCCTCTTGGTGGCTCTCTAACACAATTCATGGAATTTAAACTCTATCTAGTGAATATAATTACTTCCCCTTACCTCTCAGACGTGAATCAAACAGGGAAATTCCAAAGAAAGCTCTCCAACACCAGAAATCCTTTAGAGCATGACATGCAGAGTAGTTTTGAGTACCATACCAAAATGGAATTGGTTTGTACATGAAACAGAGAATTAAATTGGGGAAAATTAGATTTCTAAACTCTATGCAACATAATCTAACTAAGGAAACCGAAATTGAGACTCAGGGGTTCATGAGCTTACCAGAAATCAAGATCAAAGTAAGCTCCAGAAACAGTTTGGACAGCAACTAGCTCCACTTCCCTGCTCCAATTCTCTCAGCACACTAACTCAAATCTCACGATTTCACTCTCTATACAAAGCTCGAGATGTAAGCTTTGTATTCGTGTATGATTTGTGTTTTGAATCAGAACAGAGAATGAGAATCGAAGGAGACGAATTCGAAACCCTAACTTCTTTAACTTCAACAAGATTAAGCAAAATTCTCTACCAAGGTTCGTTGATGAGCTTAAATAGGAGTGGAGGGTGTTCATGCGTGACGACACACCACCCATTGCGTTGGCAAGGAGACGATTTCGTGTCAACGAAGGGAAATTGTTGGCTGTGACTCATCAAACGCACTAACTCGTGCAGTTTGATCCAGAATACTCGAGTATTCTGAATAATACTCGAGTGTTTTGCCCAGATTTTGAAAAATAATTATTTTATTTACTTTCCCTCCAAAATCTTTCCTATAATTGCTTTTAGGTCCCAACCCAGGGACTAATATGCAAAATACTCATTTAATGCATTTAAATTATTTATTAAATAATTTACACACATAAGCTAGTCACATGAATACATATTTTAATCAAGGATTAATATAGAAACTATTAATTATAATTAAATTATAATTAACATTCCATTAATCGGGGATTAAAATTTTGGGGTGTTACAGCGAGCCTGGCGAGGCGTGTCGACATTTAAAAAGAATAAATTGGCACGAGCCTGGCGAGGCGTGTCGACATTAAAAGATATAAACCGGCGCGATCCTGGTGAGGCGTGTCAAGTCAATTATAAGACAAAGGGATAAAGAAAATGATAAGAAGGTAAAAGAATTCAAGAAAAATAATAAGAAGGTAAATAGGGAGAGAAATTGATAAATACAACGTGAAAAGCAGGAAATGTAAAACGATGAAAAACAAAAGAGAACACATAAGAAAAGGTTGGACCAGTGAGTACAAGCGAGGAGTGATAGAGTAATAGGAGATTAAGAAATTCAGGAAGTAGTAAGAAACATTGATCGTTTGAATGAAGGGAATTGTTATTCAAATATAAATTGGAGATAACTTAGATAGAAAACTAGCTGTGATTACTTTAGTTATTTCCTATGCTTTTCATAGAAGCTATTTTCCTAAGTTCTGTGTAATGCTTCCCCTCTTGTGGTTGATTATTTTCAGGTACCAGAGCGGAGCTTACATCGTTGCAGGCTGAGCAGGGAATTCTCCACCACATGGAGTGTATTCGTGATACTTTGAGCGGACTTTATTTCCTAATTATATCGAAAATCGTTATTTTTGTAATGTTTAAAATATGCATTAGCTATGCGCCCAAACCTTGTACTAATCGGGCGTAGATTTAATCCGGCTATACTACTATTATGATTTTAGGTTGTTAGATAATTCTGTATTGACAGGTTTAAAGAAGAAATTTTTTTTTGGAAGTCCGAAAAACAAAGGAAACTCTGCCGGATTTTCGTAAAACTTTTTATAAGTAACCAACTTTTCAAAAGAATTTTTTAAGCTCTAATTTTATTAAAACTTAAAATAAACCAATTAAAGTGAGGGTGTTACACAAGTGGATGACCCTTAGGATCATGCAGAGCATAGATATCTTGGGATAGGAACTCCTTGTACAACTCTGGAAGATCCGGCAAAATGGATGATTGGACGAAGGACCGCCGACTAGCTCTAGAACGTCTCTATTTTTGATAAAAACCATATTGTTCACAATTTGAGAGATGTATCAGAGAGAAACTTAGTTTTCATAATTTGATATAAATGTGGTACTCATGGAACGATTATACCTGAATTTATAAATCGGTGTCTTAACTCTTGCTTTATAAACTCCAAGAATACAGATGAATTATCCTATTATTCTCCGTTGACTCTGATTTTATTATTTGAGCTTGGTATGAAGAAAGTATTGATGAAGTTAAACTCATGAGATAACTCTGCTTATTGTTTAAAGATCCTACATTTTGGAAATTAGTACAAGCTCTCAAAGTTATCTCCAAGTGATTTTAAATACTTAATGAACAATCATTTCTTCTACTGAATTCAATCTCAATTGAGTTTTCAAGTTGAGTACCATAATTAAAGGTTTTTAAGAAGGGTAATTTTTATGTTCCCATGTTTTGCATAGGATGCAAGTTGAAATAATCACAATCCTTTCTAAAGCAAGTTATTAATATTGTTTTATAAAAGGGCATTATACAACCAAAATCCAAATCCAAACCAGAATCAACCCCAAGGACAAGTAGAGATTCATGGTGTAACACCCACTAATTTTATTTCTATTATATAAATGATGCATTGATAAATATTTATGTAATGATGCTAGGGAATATTATTATTGGGAGTTAAGAATATATTTTAGAACCTCAAAGATGCTTAGAACTAAGTAGAATTGAAGTAGTTGAGAAAGCAAATAAAAAGAACAATAGAAAGCTGAAAAACTCAAGATTTTGCCCATGCATATCTATATCCAGGGGAGGATATCGATGTTGCCGTGTCTGATCTGAAAAATCTGCAGCTTTTTCATGGCGGCTGCACATGGGTTTTGAATTTAAAATTCCATTTTTCAGCTTTCCAGCCTTGCCAACTGGTACCAACTCATTGTAGGCGTACTTAGGACTGAAGAATTCCAATTCTTGCCTATAAATAGCTTAGAATTGAAGCATTCAGGGACTCTAAACACCCAAAGTTGCTGAAATTCTTCTATTTCTTGATGGTTACTTCCATTCATTCATTCTCCCTCCTCAATCCATCTTAATTCGTGAAACCAAAACACAATTCAAGTTCTATTTCCACTCTTGAAGTAGAACTAAGTTGCATCAAAAACACTTCTCTGTAGTGCAAGTTCTAAGCTTCCAAAATTCTCACTCCAAGCTGTAAAACAGGGCATAGACCAGTCCAAACACCTCTCTTTCTCTAATTGGTTTGGTAAGTACACTGAACCTTTTCATCTCCAACTTGTTTCTAATCAAATTTTGCACTTCCTAGTTGCTAAACAAATTGTTCTTTCGAATTGTTGTGTTCTGTGCTTCAAGCACCAAGCAGCCAAAGTCGGCCCGTTGCATCAGTTTTCAGAATTTCTGAATTGGAGCTCTTCAAGCTCAGAGTTGTTGCAGAACTTTTCTTCTTCAACCTATCATCTCTTTAGCTTCTCTAAGGTATGGGATAAGTTATCTAATCGCTAGAATGATGAATATTAAGATAAATCCTTAGGAACCAATTGAGGTTGGTTGGGCAAGGTAGATTGAAATGGATTTCTGACTTGGAGGTCTTTTGTTGCTTAAAACTTGATGCAAATCATTTAAGTACATCCTAGTAGAGCTTCCAGAATGATTAGTTTGAATTAAAACTAAGAGGATTAGAATTTGGTATATTTACTTGAATTTAAGCATAATTGGAAATTAATTGTTGAAGCTTGGGTAATGGAATTAAAAGAAGGTTGTAAGTAAGTATAAATCACCGCTCTTAATCCCTGTAAAGAATTGGAATGAAGTAAGGATAATTAGAGAAAGGTTTGAACTTTTAAATGTTACTGTTTTATTGATGTTTTTCTGTGCATATCGATGTGAGCATGAGGACATCGATGTCCACTTGTCCAGAATGATTAAAAATTTAATTTCTCTACTCCTTGTTATTTCTACAATTTCATTTAAAGATTAACTCGTCTAAGCTCCTAAATTACTAAATTCTAAATATTTTCTTTATGCTTAAAACCTAATCGCGTTGGTCGATAACTATCCTGGAGGTGTCCTACTGGAATTCTATTCAGTGGTTGATTATTCCCCTACAGGAGTCCCAACGGAAGTGCGTACACCCATTTGGTTGATATTATCCCTAACGTCCCAGTGAAAGTTTTATTCACTTGGTTGATATTTTTCTATGGGAGTCCCAATGGGGTCGTTGCAATAAAAATCCGCCAATAAGAGGCTATGCCCCGACGGATTATTAAATGAATAATTATACGCTATTCCTAAAAACCATCACAAAGTGGCTAGGCCGCTGATGGATTTTCTGAAAAGAGAATTGAAATTAAGTAAACCAATCATAAGGTGGCTAGGCCTCTGATGGTCTTTTTCGGAAAGCACCAGCACTAGCTAAAAGAATGGTTAAAGGAAATGAAATGGAAGAGTAAAATGCGAAACATGGACTATGTCCTAAATGAGAATGAGACGAATGATGATGATGAATGAAAAGATAAGGATTGGTAATAAACTATGTTTGAATTCATACATTGATTGCTCCAGTTTGCGAGGATTTTCCCCTTGTTATACTATTAACGCTGGGCGGAGGAAGCCTGTAAGTCGTGAGTGCAGGGCTATGCCCATAAGTCCTACAAACGCCGGGAGATGGGAACCCGTAAGTCGTGAGTGCAGGGCTAAGCTCGTAAGTCCTATGCAGAGCGAAGCTCGTAAGTCATGAGTGCAGAGCGAAGCTCGTAAGTCCTACCACCTCCAAACTGTGATGCCCCGGAAAATTGTTGAGGTCAGCATGCATCATGCCATTAACAATAAAGATCAATTGCATGGATAAAAAGGGTTTGACATGTGTATATGCATTGTAAATCGTTGCTACTTGAATACTTGTGTATGTTGTTTTTAGCCTCTGTCATTTATCATTCGTTTTAACGTGATTAGCTATGACTTACTCCCTACTTGCCCATGTAGGTAATGGAGCTTCCGCCTTCCAAGGGGGAGAATGATGCTGGCAAGGGATGCGATTATTCCCTTACTGTAGGGTTAACCAATAATAAATCCTACCGCTACAGGAAAAGCATGAGCTCTCTAATACAGGATAAGGGTGAATAACTCATCCTTCTTACCCTCTAAGAGCCACGTCAGCCCTACTGGGCCGAACATGCCCATAAGGCACCACAACACAACTCCCCCTATAAGTATCGCCATGCTATAGGGGCTATGGTATGTTCTCTCATCCCTACTCTCAAGAACTACGTGTGGCTTGATCCCCTTATCACTGGGGGTACGTAGGACCGGGGTCACCCTCGTCAGCTGCAACAACCCCAAACACACATCGTGGTGTTCCATCAATACCGGGACACAACATTGGTGCCGTCTGTGGGAAACGATAAACTTCGATTCCCATCCACAATTTAAAAAAAAAGGAGAGAGAGGAAGCAATGTGTTGCTGCTGATGGCTATTCACGGTCACGATATGGTTTACGGTGCGGTAACGATGTGGTCACGGTGCCGGTGCTGCCGGTGCGGTTCACGATCCTCGAAACACGGATCAACCACAACACCCATCGTCGGTGTCCACCGTGAAAGGCCATCCATCATGGTTACTGCCACTGTCCCTGGTTACCGCCGGTGCTGTTCATCGTGCCATCACAGCATCATTCTCCAGCAAAGAGGGAGAAGTGTTCCTCTTCCAACCCACCTGAAGAAGGAAGGATCCATTGAAGGAAGAACAGGGGGATCGAGAACGAGAAGACCACCGCGATTCTGGGTTTGGAAGATGTCCTTGCCGCGCGATTCTATCTCGCATCTCCGCCGCCATGGCCTTCACGCTCAACCGCGAGTTCTGTCCCTCCTTCATCCTCAAACCGCCGTCGCTACACATGGCGGACGTAGAACACGAAGTGAGAAGGCTGACACCGTTACGGTTTAAGACCGCTGCGACCAGCGTTGAAGGAGATGGTGGTCCTTTCGCCGCCACCGGTGCAAACCGCACCACCCAGGGTGGTCTCGGTCCCAGCTGCAGCCGCCGCACGTGACATCTGCGATCTTCCCACTCGCGATGACGAACCACGGCGAATCGGTTTTTCCTCTTCGTCTTCATGCTTACACAGTGAGGAGATGGTGATTATGCTGGAGTTCGGTGGAGCCACCATCGTCACTTGCCTGGTTCGAACGGTCCTGTGCATCTCACCTCACTATAAACCGCACCATCCCTGTTGCATCCGCCACTGTCGAACGACGTCACCTCTGGATCCGTGCTTGCCACCACCGCCGTCGCAACTTGCCGCCGCCTCCGATTGTTCCACCCACAACAACCTCTGTTGCAGCCGCCACATCCAGGAGGAAGGAGATGGAACCTTAGGGTTCCCAGATGGCAAAACGGGCCACCAGGCCCAAACGAATTCCTAAAAAAAAAGGGCCTCAACAGGCACTAACAAAAAAAAAGAAGGGGCCTCAACAGGCCCTAACAAAAATAAAGGGCCTCAACAGGCCCTAAAAAAAATGGGGCCTCAACAGGCCCTAACAAAAAAAAAAAGGCCTCAACAGGCCCTAATAAAAAAAATAAAAAAAAGAAGAAGAAGAAGAACGTGGACAACAACAACAACTCGTTCCTCAAAACAGGGAAGTAACCTTTTTTCAATTGCTAATATCACTCGTTAGCGCATGATTAATTTGATTACATGTCATTTATTAATTGCTAATAATTATCATTACTGTTATAAATTGTTAACTTTGAACAACAATAACTAATTAATTATTATTTTTTGTACGCATATGCGAGGTACACGTATGATAGCCCGAGTCAGTGAGTAAACGGTCTAAATGGCCCAACCTATACGGGCTTATTTGATACGGGCTAAACAAGCCCAAATTAATTTAAAGAAAATGAAGGTCAGGCCTCTATGCTCAACAAAAGCTCATTTGAAATGGATTGACAGAAGACTTCAAATCGACGCTCCTCACCTCACTAAATCAGGGAAGGAATTCTCGTTCCCATATTATTTTCCTATTTACTTGGCTTTCTATGTGGTTACTTTGCACACATGTTGATATTAACTCAACTGACGCAATGTTTCTGACATGTTCTTTTAATACTTAGTTCCTTATAATTCCTTTACATGTCGCTTATTATTTGATATATATATCGCGCATTCTCATTTTTCATGAATTAATGCTTTCATCATTTGATCTGTTGTCATTAAATATTCCGACATATTTATAAATGTCATTTATTACAATTATTGCGCATGATATACCTGAAATTATGCATCTTTTCATGGACTGTCCTGTCTATTTGCACGATATTTAACTATTGTCTTTTCATGGGAAATCCTGTCTGGTTGCACGGTATTTAATTATTGTCATTAGTATATTTATTATGTGCGATATTTTTAAATCACACTACTTCTATTATGATATTTTATATCCACCTGCCAATAATTTTCATTATTGCAATTCCCTTATTGAAAATTGTCAAACGGCAACCGCTAAAATTAATTTTTCTGTACGAGGTACATGGTCCGAGCTACTAGACCACCCAACTTAATTCAAGATTTTCATCAATGGGCATATTATTTTTCGAGCTCTGTGAATACAATTATGTCACTCTATTCGGAACATGGTGATAACGGCAAGGACCCCTCGCGCCAAATTTCCCTCTTACCTTGTCCCCGAGTATAGAGAGCCTCGTGCTCGGTTCCCCACTTCGAATACATGTGCCAACTGCGCGCGGACCCTCGACAGCGTCCCCCTATTGGTATCTCATACATTCAGAATAGCGGGAACCATGCATTACCTCGGCTTCATAAGACGACTGTGGAAACCTCGCACCATGTTCCCTAGCCAAGTCAACTGACGAGGGAGCTCATTTGGAAAAGATTAACAAAAGACTTCAATCCAACATTCCTCACCTCAGCGATTCAGGGAAGGAATTCTCGTTCCTATATTACTCTCTTGTTTACTTGGCATTTTACGTACACTTGCTAATTTACTTGAGGCAATGCTTTCGATATATGCTCCTAATGTTTTTATGTATTCCTTTAATTTCATTACATATCATTGTAATTATTATTTGACTACAATGGCATCGTATCTTTATTTATACATTGTAATTATTTGACTACCTCTATACCGATATTATACATCGTATCTTTGCCAATAATTGTTATTATCATTTTTTATACATGGTAATAAATGGTTAAATAACGACGATTACCAATTATTAATTTTGTTTACACATGTGAGGTACGATTATGATGGCCCATTTCTCTAAAAGGCCCATTTCGAGCTTCCAACTGCCAAAGATATCCTCAAATTAATCGGTGCTAGACTACTCAGTCACGATTGGCATCTAATATTACAGTGCCTTCAACAGGGTACAAACATAACGATCGGATCAGCCGAGCATGATGACCAATGGAGTAAAAGTTTGCTTCAGCTTTGTTATCATGATGATCTATCAGCTTGCCTTCGCCCTAATTACTCGAATTCAAGAGGGGTTCAACAATTGAAGTTGACAAAATAGTTCCGACAAGGGAAATGGTCGTCCTTGGCTTCTCTACCTGTTCTTGCCTCCTCGGCTTCATTTTTTCCTTCTCGGCATCCTCGGCCGCTTCATCAGCTCGATAAACTTTCAAGGGAAATGGTCGTCCTTGGCTTCTCTACCTGTTCTTGCCTCCTCGGCTTCATTCTTTCCCTTCTCGGCATCCTCGGCCGCTTCATCAGCTCGATAAACTTTCGATGACTTCCACTCGAGTGACCTTATTCGGCCACGAAGCTTACTGCTCGACGGGTAGAATGGACTCCGACTCTACAAAATAGTCCGAGAAGAACTGTAAAGCCCTGAGCAGCAGATGCTCCGGCAATATTTGGGTGCCTTCGCACCACATCTTTAGAACCTCTCACCGAGCTTTCGGACCTATACCGAGTCCGAGGCCCACTTTGATCCCGAGCGTTTTACAGACCTTATAAACTCAACACAAGCCTTTTCAAGCTTTACCGAGTAGGGGACTAGTATGTGATGAGGCATATACATAGCTAACATGGGCCGATCTTGATACTGGTATTATATGATGCATAAGTTACTCGAGATCAAATGTCGTGCCAAAGAGGACCACCACGTCCCATGAGGCAACAAATTAATAATTTACCTTCCTTATTAAGGACATATGTTAAACTCACTCACTTTGGATCATGTTCTTACGCACTTGCCCACGATCTCGGTTAGCCGGCCAGATCGGCGAGGCTACAAGTGAAAACGAGGATTGCGACCCATTAACTTGGCTTAGCCTCTCGGCTCAAAGCCTCTCGGCTCATATCTGGCCCAATACATCGCGGATCGAGGAATACACCTCGGCTAAGGTTGTCATTCCGATAGCAATCCCTCGTAAACATTAAGATCCAATTGGTGATAATCTTGGCACACCTCGAACTCAAATAACAGTTTGAGTCGTGCCAGCATACCTTGGCACAAGCCTTTCGGCTTTCACCATGGCAAGCGCATAAAAGGATGTCTCCTTAAAAGCATTGTGACTTTAAAAACAATAGTCCAATCGTCCAATCGTCAATACATGACGATACACGACTAAGGGCCTTGACTGCGAACAGTCTTATACGTCCTAATCAACCATCCACGACACTCCTCCGAATAAAAATTTCTCAGCCGCAAACAATGTTTTATGTTACCACCAACTCTCAGAAGCTCAGCACAGGCTCTTCGAGCCTATACGAGCTTGGGGGGCTTGTAGGGTTAACCAATAATAAATCCTACCGCTACAGGAAAAGCATGAGCTCTCTAATACAGGATAAGGGTGAATAACTCATCCTTCTTACCCTCTAAGAGCCACGTCAGCCCTACTGGGCCGAACAGGCCCATAAGGCACCACAACACAACTCCCCCTATAAGTATCGCCATGCTATAGGGGCTAAGGTATGTTCTCTCATCCCTACTCTCAAGAACTATGTGTGGCTTGATCCCCTTATCACTGGGGGTACGTAGGACCGGGGTCACCCTCGTCAGCTGCAACAACCCCAAACACACATCGTGGTGTTCCATCAATACCGGGACACAACACTTACCAATGGTGGAGTTTTGAAAACCATGCTCTGGGTTACAGTGTGTCTTAATATAACTCAGAGTCTATTTAGCTATTACAATAAATCAGTTCGAACTATTGTGTCTTGTTATTGAATAAAGTTCTGTTGATTCGCTTCCGCAATTGAACCACAAAGTTTTAAAATTATTTGCGAAAAAAAATTATTATTCTCTATTTTCATAATAATAAATAAATCAAGGTTAAAGAGTCGGGATGTTACACATGGGCTAACTGAGTTCAAGAAGTTAGACCCTCCTCAGTACGATGGAGAGTTTAACCCCGATAAAGCTAAAAGATGGGTCTAGGTGCTGGAGAAAATCTTCTGGTCAATGCCTTGTATTGATGAGCAACGTGTCAACTTCTCCACCTTTATGCTAACTGGAGAAGCAGAAGATTGGTGGAATAATACAAGAGGAGTGCTGGAGGTTGAAGGAAGGGTCATTACATGGAACCTTTTCAAGGAGAAATTCCTTGAAAAGTTCTTTCCGGAAGATGTTCGCCAAAGGAAGGAGATTGAAATTTTAGCACTGAAGCAAGGTTATATGTCCGTGGGTGAGTATGCATCCAAATTTGAGGAACTCATCAAGTACTCACCATATTTTCTACATCATCCTGACGAAAGATCGAAGTGTGTCAAATTCAAAAAAGGTCTTCGCCCTGAAATCCGAGTTGCTTTCGGATATCAGGACATCCCCAACTTTGCTCAACTAGTGAACATGTGTAGAACATATGAAGATGACCTGAAAGCTAAGGAAGTTGTGGAACGAAGCTCTCGACCAATTCCAAAGAATTATGGACCTATCAGAAATAGGCCTAGGGAACCCTCTCGTCAAGGGGCTCCTTATCCAAATCCTAGACCCAGACAAGAGAGATCTAGAAGTTTTAGTTCCATGGGGTCATCAGTGTTAGATCCAGTGAGAATGTTTTGATAATGACAAATGTTTTGAACAAAGCTACAAGTGTTTTTGATCAAGCTCAAGTATGTGAAGCTCACCAAAGTTCAACAAACAACAAATGATGAAGAGAGAGCAAGCTCATGAAGATTCAATTTGTTTTTAATTGTAGTATCTTTAGCTTGAGTATTTTAGTTTAATGAGTTTGGGTAGAGTCATTAGAGGGTAGTGAATCTCTATCAAGTGCATGATTATATTATATTTTGAGTATTCACTTAACCTAAAATCAATAGGTGGCTTAAAGGTTTGAAAGGAAAGATTTAGATTTGAGAAAACAAGTTTTTAGAAGTGTTTTACAGTGGCTAATCGATTAATGGAAGTGGCTAATCGATTAACACACTTTGAGCAGTGCTTAATCGAATAATGCATTGTGTTAATCGATTAACACCTGCAGTGCTGGTTTTTTAAAATACGTTTTTCACTTCTCAAAATCAGTTTTTAAGGTTCCTAACTTTTGGGTATTCTATATAAACCTTTTCCTAATCATTGTGATGAACTAACATCAATTCATATCAACTTTACATAGATCAAAGCCACATTATTCTCTCTCACTTTCATAGAAAAAAGCTTACAACTCTTACATTCTTTGATCAAGAATCTTTGAATCTCTCATATTAATATTTTCATAGTTCTTGAAAGAGATTCATAGGATTGTTATTGTTTTTCATTTGAGTTGTAATCATTGCAAAGAAGGCAAGCTATCTACAACAAAGGAAGCCTTGGTGTGAGGTATCATCAAGCAGTTGGAAGACTTGTTGTGGGGATTTCAACAAACAAGGGAAGAGGTTAGATTAGAGGTTCAATAGGGTTGCAAGACAAGAGTGTGGTATCTCTTGGAGGCTATCAAGAAGGGAGTCTTGAGAGGCATTTACTTGTAATTTGAGAACTCTAATTCCTTAGTGAAGAATCTCTCTTGGTTGAAGATGGGACTGGATGTAGCTCACGGTGGTTGTGAGTGAACTAGGATAAATCACTGTGCAGTATCTCTATTCCCTTAACTCTTTACATTCATGTCATTTCATATGTTCTTGGTTGAAAACCTAGAAAAGATTGATTTTCATAATTGAATGAATTAGTTTCTAATTGTGAAAATTGATTTGGGGAAAATCATTTTCATAACCTAGGTAATCAATAAGAATATTGGTGTTAATCATTTCCGCTTAATCTCTGATCATACGTGTTAATTGATTGATTTTCATATTCGATTGAATAGTGATTTTTCAGTTTTAACAGTGATTAATCGATTAACTGAAATATTAATCGATTAACTGAAATATTAATCGATTAACCATTTGAAGTGTTTCAGGTGTTAATCGATTAGTTGCAGACTTAATCGATTAAGGACTTCAGATTTTGTAAAAATCAATTGTTTTAATTGTTTCGATTCGTTTATTTCAAAAATCTTTCAAGGTTTATTAAACACCTATTCAACCCCTCCCCCCCTTCTAGGTGTTCTTGTAACATCCTGTTATTTCTAATACTTTTAGTAAAATAATTAAATGATTTAATATGATGTTTTCAAGATTTGAGTCTCAGAATAAAATTCTGATTTCATCATTATATTTGAAATATGTTTTCTAGTCAAAATAAGTATAAATTTGTTATCATACGTTTTCCAAAAAAAATAATAATAATAAAGTAGTATTTTTATTTAGTTTAATTAACATTTTGACAGAGAGCTCAAGTGGCAGGCCTTAGAGGCATTTTTATAAATAGTTTCTTCAGAAAAATATGTTTAACTTAATATTTTGAGTGTCCCTATAAATTTTCATAGTGTTCGGAGGCTGTTTTATTTTAAGCTTCTGGGCTGGTTTAATATATTACCGATTTAAGTTATATATAATAATCTTTTACTTCAAAATTTTAAATATTATATATTATCAAGTTTAATATCAAGATTTAGAAAATATATTTACTTTTGAATTTCGATAATTTTTCTTACGCAATAGTTATCCAGAGGGACCGATAACTTGATTATTTTTCAATCAGTTTTGAGTAATTCAAAATAAAATATTGTTTTACCTAAACGTATTTTATTTTTAGTATCATCCAACTTTTAGTTATAATCCAAAATACCTACACACATTAACCCACAAATGAGAACGAATTATTAAAATATAATAAAATTCCTATTTATACCTCACCCATCAGTACCCCATAACAAAAAGAAATAAGTAAATAAACAATATATATATGTATACCAGTAGCACCCACCCCAACCCATTTAAGAAAAGTAAACCAAATTAAAGAAAAAGAAAATGAATGAAAGAAGCGTGTGACCATAAGGCCACCACGTGAGCCAAAGAAATAAAAGAAAAGATGTGGCCTTAAAGGCCTTGTGAGAGAGAGAAAACAAAAGAAAAAGAGAGAGAGTAAAAGAAAGAAGAAGGGATCAGGGACGAGCAACAGAACAAGGCCGTGAGAGAGAAATAAAACTATGTGGTTTTCTATTTTCCTGTCCAATAATTCAAGATTCAACCGTTCAATCTCAAATCTTTCTTAGGTATATAACCTCTTCAACTCCCTCTATCCATCTACGTAATTTATTTGACGATCCGTCAATATTTTTATTATCCCTATATTTTCAAATAAAAAGATGTTTTAGGGAAAAGTGATATATTTTTATTGTATAATGATATATATTTATTATTTTGTCAGAAATGAATTTATTTGATATATATATATATATATATTAATGTTATAATTAGTTTTAACATATGTCTCTATTTAGATCCAACCCATTGTTATTAACCTTGACCCTGGAGCAAGTCGCGGATGTAAACGTGGCTCTATCGTTATTGCTAGGATTTCCAGGTAAGGGGAGTCTCTTTTCCACACTTTGAGTTAGGGATAGTTAGGGTCCATAATAGAATTTGAGCTTAATAGTTAAGTTGAGTTGTGGGTGATGGGTTAAGAGGTGATTAGGATTAATGAAGGGTAATGGTTATATATATTGGTTAATGTTGTTATTTTGGAAACTGTTAATGTGTAACTATTTTGTATATTAATTAAGTAGGAAGTGAAGAACCCTAAGGAGGTGATTTATTTTAAAGCACCCTGAGACATACCTGAGTATGTCGACTGATTTATGTTGATTTTAAGTGTGTTGTTAATTTGTTTTGTTTACTAAGTGCTATATGTGGGTTATTTTGAGTTAATGCTGGATAGTGGGAGATGTTAATGACTAATTATAATAGGAAGGATAATGGGAATAGGATAAAGGAAAATGGTTGGAGATGCTAATTGTGGAATGTGACCCCTAAATGTGAAATTCTTGAAATGTTTGTGATGATGGGTGATAAGTGTTATTTATGGATATGCGTGTGGTTATTTGGAAATGGTAAACCTTATATATTGACTTAAATTGGAATGGTGATAATTAGGAATGTGAAACTGTGGTTATTTGGTTTTATATGTAATGATACTTGTGCTTGAAATGACTAGGTGAAGATAAACGGAATTGGTCGGCAAATTAATGACATATAATATGGATAAATATGGTGATGTATATAGGCCCTCGATTTGGGAGAGATATACATCGTAGTTGGTGATGTATTGTAGGCCTTCGATTTGGTGGAGACAATACATCGTAAATTGGGGTTGTATTGTAGGCCTTCGATTTGGTGGAGACATACATACACCGTAAGTAAAAGGAAAAAGGAAATAAATATGGATAAAATAAGGTAAACGGTAATGGAAGAGCGATGTATGTAGGCCTTCGATTTGTTGGAGACATACATCGTAGATGGTGTATGTATGTAGGCCTTCGATTTGGTGGAGACATACATACACCGTAAATAAAAGGAAAAAGAAATAAAAATGGATAAAATAAGGTAAACGGTAATGGAAGAGTGATGTATGTAGGCCTTCGATTTGGTGGAGACATACATCGTAGATGGTGTATGTATGTAGGCCTTCGATTTGGTGGAGAAATACATACTCTGTAAATAAAAGGAAAAGGAAATAAAAATGGATAAAATAAGGTAAACGGTAATGGAAGAGCGATGTATGTAGGCCTTCGATTTGGTGGAGACATACATACACCGTAAATAAAAGGAAAAGGAAATAAAAATGGATAAAATAATATAAATGGTAAGGAAAGAGCGATGTATGTAGGCCTTCGATTTGGTGGAGACATACATCGTAGATGGTGTATGTATGTAGGCCTTCGATTTGGTGGAGACATACGTACACCGTAAATAAAAGGAAAAGGAAATAAATAAACGGTCAAGGTAATGTAATGGAAATGGAAAAGGAATTAAAGGAAAAAGAAATAAATCAATGGTCAAGGTAATGTAATGGAAATGGAAAGGATTAAGGAAAGGAATATGGATAATGGAAAATGGATAAAAAGGGAATGTATAAGTAAATGGGAATGGAATGAATTGGTTGATCCCTGACTTGATTTGATTGTTATTCTTGAGTTTATATTATGAGCTTTATATTATCCTCTGATTCACTGTGTTGTGAAAAGGTTTCACCCTTATGTGGTTAACATTTTAGGTGATTGCTAAGGAGCTTGTGAATCAGAGTGCGCAGCGAGAGACCGGGAAAGAAGGAAACTTTATTTTTGGGTGCTACTATATTGTAAATGGATGCCGAAAGTTATTATAAACTTGATTTGTGAAAAGGAATTTTTAAGTACAACATTTTGATTATAGATTTTACTTATTATTTTATAAATAAAATAAGGGTGTTACAGTTCTCCTAGGGTTTCTTAGTTATTTCACCCACCGATTGTAGTTCTTACAATTGGTATCAGAGCTCGGTCGAAAGACACGAGCATAGAGCTTTTTCGTAAAGATCCTTGAGGAAAACTGCAATGGGTTCTACGAATCCCTTTGGTGGTGAAGATGCTTCGATAAGTCGTCCTCCTATGTTTGGTGGAGAGGGTTATGCTATTTGGAAAGTTAGAATGAAAATTTTTATAGAAGCCGTAGACATGAACATTTGGGAAGCCATTGAGAATGGTCCTCATATTCCCTCAACTCAAGTAGAAGGTGTATCTCAACTTACCCCCAAAGATAAGTGGACCGATGATGATAAAAGGAAAATTCAATATGATTTAAAAGCTAAGAATATCATCACCTCCACTCTATCTTATGATGAGTTCTTTAGAGTCTCCCAATGTCATAATGCCAAAGAAATGTGGGACACCTTGCAAGTCACACATGAAGGCACTAGTGAAGTTAGGCGTGCTAGAATAAATTCTTTGATGCATGAATATGAATTAATTCGCATGTTTCCTAATGAATCTATATCTATTATGCAAAAACGTTTTGCTCATATTATTAATCATCTCATTGCTCTTGGAAAAACTTTCATGAATTGTGAACTTGTTAACAAAGTTTTAAGATGTCTAAGTAGGGAATGGCAACCTAAGGTTACCGCAATTGTTGAATCAAAGGACTTGGACACCATGGACTTAGCAACACTTTTCGGAAAGCTTCAAGAACATGAAATGGAGCTTGGACGTTTGCATATGCATGAAGAGTCGGATAAGAACAAAGAAAGAAAAGGAATTGCTCTTAAAGCCAAAAATTCATATAAAAAGAAAGAGAGTTCCGATGATGATGAAAGTGAAGATTCCGATTCAGACATTGATGAAGAAGAGATGAAACTTCTACTAAGAAAGTTTAACAAGCTTCTAAGGAGAAAAGGAAGGTTGAACAAAGACAAAAGTAAAGAGAAGAATCCCCCACACTATAAAACCAAGACAACAAAAGAAGGAGTGATTTGCCATGAATGCGGAAAACCCGGTCATCTCAAATACTCATGCTCTAAATATCTCAAGAAGAAGGAGAAAGAAAAGAAAAATTCAAAGCATAAGAAGGCATACATCGTTTGGGGTGATGAAGAAGAAAAGAAAAGCACATCAAGTAGTTCTTTGGATGATGAAGAAGTCGCTGCACTCAACTTGACAGCTCTAGTAGATGAAGAAGAAAGTTCAAATGATGAATCAAGTGAACAAAGCGAGGATAGCGATGTAAGTGATACTAAATCCGAAATTTCTTATAAATATGAAATTTTATATAATGCTTATGAAGAAATGCATGAACAATTTAAGAAACCAGCTTTGAAAAACATTGAAAGGAAGAAACTCATTTTGAAACATCAACAAGAGATTTTAGAACTTCAAAAACAAGTTGATGAGCTTAATCTTCAAAATGAAACTCTTGATCTCCTATATGCTAGTTCTTCTTGTGATTGTGCTAGTAGATTGAATGTTGTGGTTGATTGTGAGAATTGCAAATTGCTTAAGGATGAAAATGCTATTTTGAAAAATAAGCATGCAAGTTTCACAAGTGGTGATATTAGATTGCGTACATTGTTAAATTTTCAAAGAGAAAATTCAAACAAGTTTGGTTTGGGTTATACTAATGCTAAGAGTAAGTCTCATAGAAATGTTGTTGATTTTTCTAAAGTTGATTTTTCAAATGCACCAACATGTTTCTATTGTGGCACTCATGGACATACTTCAAATGTGTGTTATATTAAAGTGCATGGTATACCTAAAGGAAATTTTGTTTGGGTTAAGAAGGGTGAAAATCCCTTAACTAACAAAAATGGATCCAAGACTACTTGGATACCAAAAAGCAAAGCATGATTATTTTTGTAGGTATGATTGAAGAGAAAAAGACTTACAAGTATTATTCTTTATTTCTATCTTCAAGTGTGAAACAGAAAGTCCTACAAATTGGTACAATCGATATTGTTGGATATTTACAATTGGTATCTTACTTTGTTAAGTGATATGATGACTTTTTAGTTACAATTGGTATCATATTTCATTGTCATATTTATTTCCAATTGATATCATATTTCAAAGTATAGTTCTTTAGTTTTTCATTTGATATTATTGATTAATTGGTATCAATGTTGTGAAGAAATGATCATTGAATATCTCTTATTTTGGCTTAAGATTTTATTGTCATATTTCTTTTTGATAATGCCAAAAGGGGGAGAAGAGGTTGTTTTGTTTTTTTTATATAGGTTGAGCAAAGTTGTTGAAGATAGGGGGAGAATCAAGCTTTACTCAATTGGATTTCAAAGTTGAAAGCATTTATTGAGGGGAGCAAGAGTCTCACCAAGTGATCAAATGTTTCAAGCATCAACAACTTCAAACAACTTCAAAACATGTTTGCCATTTTCAAAAAAGGGAAGATTGTTAGATCCAGTGAGAATGTTTTGATAATGACAAATGTTTTGAACAAAGCTACAAGTGTTTTTGATCAAGCTCAAGTATGTGAAGCTCACCAAAGTTCAACAAACAACAAATGATGAAGAGAGAGCAAGCTCATGAAGATTCAATTTGTTTTTAATTGTAATATCTTTAGCTTGAGTCTTTTAGTTTAATGAGTTTGGGTAGAGTCATTAGAGGGTAGTGAATCTCTATCAAGTGCATGATTATATTATATTTTGAGTATTCACTTAACCTAAAATCAATAGGTGGCTTAAAGGTTTGAAAGGAAAGATTTAGATTTGAGAAAACAAGTTTTTAGAAGTGTTTTACAGTGGCTAATCGATTAATGGAAGTGGCTAATCGATTAACACACTTTGAGCAGTGCTTAATCGATTAACACCTGCAGTGCTGGTTTTTTAAAATACGTTTTTCATTTCTCAAAATCAGTTTTTAAGGTTCCTAACTTTTGGGTATTCTATATAAACCTTTTCCTAATAATTGTGATAACTAACATCAATTTCATATCAATTTTACATAGATCAAAGCCACACTATTCTCTCTCACTTTCATAGAAAAAAGCTTACAACTCTTACATTCTTCGATCAAGAATCTTTGAATCTCTCATATTAATATTTTCATAGTTCTTGAAAGAGATTCATAGGATTGTTATTTTTTTGCATTTGAGTTGTAATCATTGCAAAGAAGGCAAGCTATCTACAATAAAGGAAGCCATGGTGTGAGATATCATCAAGCACTTGGAAGACTTGTTGTGGGGATTTCAACAAGCAAGGGAAGAGGTTAGATTAGAGGTTCAATAGGGTTGCAAGACAAGAGTGTGGTATCTCTTGGAGGCTATCAAGAAGGGAGTCTTTAGAGGCATTTACTTGTAATTTGAGAACTCTAATTCCTTAGTGAAGAATCTCTCTTGGTTGAAGAGGGGACTGGATGTAGCTCACGGTGGTTGTGAGTGAACCAGGATAAATCACTATGCAGTATCTCTATTCCCTTAACTCTTTACATTCATGTCATTTCATATGTTCTTGGTTGAAAACCTTGAAAAGATTGATTTTCATAATTGAATGAATTAGTTTCTAATTGTGCAAATTGATTTGGGGAAAATCATTTTCATAACCTAGGTAATCAATAAGAATATTGGTGTTAATCATTTTCGCTTAATCTTTGATCATACGTGTTAATTGATTGATTTTCATATTCAATTGAAAAGTGATTTTTCATTTTTAACAATGATTAGTCGATTAACTGAAGTGTTAATTGATTAGCCATTTGAAGCCTTTCAGGTGTTGATCGATTAGTTGCAGACTTAATTGATTAAGGACTTCAGATTTTGTAAAAATCATTTGTTTTAATTGTTTTGATTCGTTTCTTTTGAAAATCTTTCAAGGTTTCTTAAACACCTATTCAACCCCCCTTTCTAGGTGTTTTCTTGGGGTTTCTTAGTTATTTCACCCACCGATTGTAGTTCTTACAGTCAGCTCCATCTGCACTATCTGTTTCCAGTTCTGCTCCTTTTTGCCAGCATTGTGGCAGACATCATCGGGGTATCTGTTGGAAATTGCAGATTCAAGGGAAAGAGCGACATTGCTTTATCTGCCAACAGCCTGTCCACATAGCCGCCCAGTGTCCAAACAAAATTCCAAAGAAAGAGGAAGTCAGCACTGCTGAGACTCGAAAGGTTAATGACAATAGGCCTACCACTCGTGATAGAGTCTACACCCTTAGTGGTGCTGAGGCGGAGGATGTTGAAGGATTAATTAAAGGTACTTGTTGTATTAATAACCATCCTTATGAAGTGCTGTTTGATTGTGGTTCCACCCACTCTTTCATTTCTTTTCATTGTGCTAAACGCCTCAACCTACCTATTACTGATACACATATAAACTCTTAGTATCTACTCCTACTAATCCTACTATCATAACTACAAAAATATGTCCTAATTGTATCTTGAAAGTGTTGAACCACACCTTTTACATTGACCTTATCTGTCTTCCTCTAAGTCAACTCGATGTGATTCTTGGAATGGACTGGATGTCCAATAATCACATTGTGATTGACTGTCACACTAAATCGCTTACCTTAAACTCAAACACTCTAAATCCTAACCCAACAGAAGACCTTGCATATGATGGTCATCTAATGTCATCCAAGATGGAAGTAGATCAAGAATCAGAAATTCAATCCATCCTAGTGGTGAAGAAGTTCCCTTAGGTTTTCCCTGATGAAGTTCTAGGATTGCCTCTTGTCCGAGAAGTAGAATTTACTATTGACTTAATGCCAGGGACTGGGCCAATTTCTATAGCACCATATAGAATGGCTCCAACCGAATTGGCAGAACTTAAGAAGCAACTGGAAGAGTTGTTGGCGAAGAAATTCATTCGACCAAGTGCGTCGTGTTGGGAAGCCCCAGTGCTCTTTGTCAAGAAGAAAGATGGAAGCCAGAGACTATGTGTTGATTACCGACAATTAAACAAGGTGACAATTAAAAACAAGTACCCTCTTCCTTGAATTGATGATTTAATGGATCAACTCTGCGGAGCGGCAATCTTTTCTATGATTGATCTCAGATCTGGATATCACCAGATTCGAGTCAAGGAAGAAGACATCCCTAAGACAGCTTTCAGGACGCGGTATGGTCACTATGAATATGTAGTGATGCCATTCGGTTTGACCAACGCTTCTGCTGTGTTCATGGATTACATGAACAGAATTTTCCGACCTTATATGGATTCTTTTGTAGTAGTGTTTATTGATGACATTCTCATCTACTCTAAGACTCTAGATGAGCATTGGGAACATTTGAGAAAAGTGCTGGAGATTCTAAAAGAGAAGCAACTATATGCTAAGCTGTCTAAATGTGAATTTTGGCTGGAGAAGGTGAACTTCTTAGGCCATGTAATTACACATGAAGGAGTAGCTGTTGATGCTGCCAAAGTAGAGGCTGTGTTGAAGTGTGAACGGCCAAGGAACAAAGTTTTGGGTATGTAAGATAATAGAACAAAGTTTTATTTTGTAGTTGTAAGATAACACCACCATCATGGTATAGTATATACCATTGTTTTGTATATGAGAAGGTGGTGGCAAACAGTCTTTTGATGTGTATTTGAACCTGATATATGTGTGTGTATATATATATATATATATCACTGGACCTGACATGTATAAGAAGATAAATATTGGGATAGTCCGAAAAACAAAATAAACTCTGTCCAAATTTTCTTTAAATATTTTATTAATTAGATTACTAACTGATACAAAGTACTATAATTAAACTTATACTTTGAGAATCAAGGATTAGCGTTACACTGAACCATAAACCTTTTCTACAAAAGTATATGCACAAATATGCCTATACTAGAAAAGCATCCAAATACAAACTCCCACCTGAACCAACATATCATCAATTGTTACAATACCAATATATATGAGCAATGTTATCAAGAAATACCTCAGATGATAAATATTTTGTGAGCAAATCTACAACCATAGAGTTTATGCCAATGTGCTCTATAGACTCTTGACTACTCTAAACTATTTCCTTAAGTAAGATATAGCACTACTAACATTTTGTCACAAAGTAACTTTAATGGTCTTTCACTTTATCCAAAATTAGCAGCCAAGTGACAAAATTTCATAGCCATGTCCATTAATTACTAAATGCCTCAAAACACACCATTGTTATATCGGAAGAAGCTATTAGTTTCTGCTAAGCACTTTACCGAAATAGTTCATTCACCTAACAAATAAATATAGCATGGCACTACACTGACATGCATCCACTACTACTACTACTACTACTAATAATAATAATAATAATAATAATGATAATAATGATAATAATAAAATAATAATAATAATAATAATAATAATAATAATAATAATAATACCTGATGATCTCTTACTGAATCATTGTACTGCATGTCTGCATGTGAGCATAGAATTCTTTGTTCTCCTGAAGTATTTGATAATTTGTTTGGCTGCTTTCTAATAATTTTTTCCTTAATTACCTAAATACCTGCATTATACTTAAGTATGCAATATCCAAATGCATATAACTTATGTATACATTAAACTCCCTAAGCCAATGCATAAGGACTCTTCTGCAACTCTTAAACTTTGAAACTCCATCTCTAGGCACGAGTTGAGACTAAACTTGTCTCCTTTAGCAACAAGATTCTTTTCTGGTTTGCCATCTTTAACATATAAAGCTAAAAAAAATTTATTTACTCCCACTACATTATGGTACACATAATCAATAACTGAAGTCACCTCAAAACCAAAAGAGATGATAACTTGATGAAATATATGATACCATTGACAGAAAACTTACTCAAGCTTTTAGATGAATTTCTTTAATTTGTAAGACATATCTTTGCACATCCTTCACAAAGTTTTACGACTGCACAATATACACTTTATTTCATCAATGTACCATTGAAAAACAAAGTCCTTATATTCATCTAATGAAGCTCAAGATCAAAATGAGTCATACATGCCGTTATAACGTACACTAAAAGAGTCTTTTAGAAAACTTGATGAGAAATTCTCTTTGTAATAAATATCTTCCTTATGAGTAAAACCTTTTCAAGCAAGACAAACCCTATATCTTTACACAATACCCTTTGATCCCCTTTTGGTATTAAATATCCATTTACTACTAATGGGTTTCAAACCTTTAGGTAAAGAGACAAGATCCCAAATGTCATTGTTTTTCACGGTCTTAATCTCTTCATTCATTGCACTAATCCATTTTCTAGAGTTTAAATTTTGCATGGCTAATCCATCTTAATGCCAACCTTATGTTATTGACGAAATACAATATAGTCATTGAGAAGTGCATTTCTCTTCTCTCACTCATAACTTTCCATAATAGCATTACTCGAGGTTTTTAAGGCTGTTGAGTTTGACCTCAAGGATCAATCTATTGATTTTGAATGAGGAGTTAGTCAATATTGCCCTATTCTGGATTTGTTATTTAAACAAAAAATATCCTATCCTTGTCAATAACAACTATAGGAAGAGAAACTAAATAAATTCCTCTTCAAAAGCAATATTTATAACCTTATTTCCCCCTTCAAACTCAACATCCTAAAAAATTCAAGAATTTCCTGTCTCAAAGCACCTAATAATGGGGTCATATAACATTAACTCTTAACTATAATAAGAATATCCAATAAAGTTGTAACTTAGTGTTTCTTTTAGCCTAAAAGACCTTCTGTCTTAGTTGGATAACCACAATTGTGAAAATATTTCATGATAGCCTTTTCGTTGTGCACAATTCATGAGGGTCTTTGCTACTACTTTAGTTGGGATATCAGTTTCGTCTATCAGTGAACATCATTCATAATAGGGTTACGCTAATTTGCATTTTGTGCCACATTAACTTAAATCCAATATTACATTAAACGGGGTAACAATATCAAACAAATTGAAAAACAATTTATTATGCAAAGGTAAAGAACATGTAATGACAATTTAAATCTTGACATTGACATGGATCAGCCTTATTATTTCCAAATGAATAACATAACCAAATTAGTTCATAAAAAAAATTGTCTAAATGACAATACAATACATGTCTCTTTCAGGTCCAAATAATCATTACACTTTTTCAATAACCTAAAAGTTGATATTGTTTCTACCTTAACTTATTTGCTATTGCCCTTAAAAATGTATCTTTCAGCATCATGTGTCAATGAACAATATAAGCAACCATGCATAAACATACTTATGTGAGTAGTAAAACCCAATCTACTCACCATGTGTGTGTGTACACAAATATTAAATTAACCTATAAACAAACCAAAATGAAAAATGTAACCTTCTTTGATCACTAAATGTGAATCTTAATATCACCTATTTCATGCATTAATTACTTTTGGAAGAGAAACAAACAAATAATTCATTATCTTTGGGAGTTTATTGTAACTTCACCATCATTGTTCCCTTTCGCCTTTAGAGGCATATGTCAAGTTAACACTATTAGTCTTGTCTAACTTCAATCCTTTCTTGTACACATTATCAAATGAGTTCTAATGAAATCATTTTTCCATTGAAAAATGTAACTAAATTTATCTGAATTGTGTGCAAGCATATCATAACCAAATGCTCAATAAAACATTTAGCTAACTTTACTTTAGTCCTTTTAATTTTGAAGCAAGAATAGATATCTACATGTAGTACTCCTTTATATCTCATTGTTCGTATACCTTATTAAAACAACACATACATAATAATATTATATTAGTTTCATCCTTTTCCTTAATAATGGCTAAATGTCGTTTAATTTCCTTATGGAACAACTTGGCATTAGTCTCCTAAGACATAATAATATTCTTGAATATTTCTAGAATTGCACACCTATTGATCATGAGACTCATTCATTAGCAATATTCCCATTTCTCAATATCCTATTTATCCTTAGAGGAACTGATGAGCATTTTATTTCCCATTATTCCTTGCATTATTTTACTCCTATTATTGATACTTGTTGCCCATTTGACATTGATTAGCTTGATTTAGTGATTTTGAGTTTATTGGACTAATATTCCGAATATTGTTTAATTTGGGATTATTTAGCCTAATTAATTCTATTTCTATTTTCAGGTAATATTTGGCACAAGGACACTTTGGGAAGTATGGAAATGAAGATTGAAGTATTGAAGTGAAGATTGTAATTTGCATTTAGGTCCCTTTTTAATTGTAATTTTCAGAATAGTGTTTCTTAGGATTTGGGCCCATGTTTTAGGCCCATTTTGTGTCTTAAGATGGAAAATTCGTGTAACCCCCAAGAACATACTCCCATTTCAGATTTCTCACTCTCTCTCTAGGTTAGAACTTCTCTCTTGGCTCTCCCAAGTGGTGGTGGCTGATAGGGTTTTGTTCTTCCCCATTTCTACTCGTTTTTCTTCATTTATGGCCATGGAAGGCTAGACTTCAAGGGTTAATCCCTTTGGTATTGTATTATCTACTCTTGAGCTCTTGTTATTAATGCAATTTCGTTTTCTCTTCTCTGTTTTCATGTTTATCGATGTGTAGTGGTTTGCTTAATTCCATTTTGTAGAGATAATACATGAATATAAATGCTTAATTTGTATTAACTCGTAAAAACTCCAATTCTGGTTTCTGATGCTTAATTAGAAGTTAGGGTTTGGAGTGATAACTGAATTTTCCCTTAGTATTTGGTTATCACGAGTTGGACAGAGGAGAGGAGAGGAATCGATCTTTAGTGAGCTAGGATTGAGTAGTGTACGTAACCAAAGGGGTTTGCCCGCTTTTGTTTCTGATTTTCTTAGTTTTTATATTCTGTTTGTGTTTTGTTCTTCACATTTGTCACACACAAAAACCCCCCCATTTTACTGCACACTACGTGTTTGATACTTTGCCTAGACCGATATTCGCTGGGAAACGACCTAGGATCACCTTCCTAGTACTACAGAATAAACACCTTTTATTTTGATCGGGTACGGCCTCGATCAAAATTTGGCGCCGTTGCCGGGGATTATCGGTTCTTGCCAAAGATCATACAGTAGTTAGTTAGATTAGTTAGTGTAGTTAGTGTGTGAATAAGCATTTTGATAACTAATTGAAAGTTGCCCTGTTTGCTGATTTGCTGTTCTGCACAACTGATGCTATTCTAGTGATTCTGTGAGTGCCATTCAACATAGCTGTGGGTGGAATTTTTCCACGAAAATTGGTATCCACACTTGTTTCATCATATATTAGTGTGTTGATGCATCACAGACACTCAGATAGGCACTGGTTGTGAATTCCAGAAAAATTTTCCAAGTTTCAGCAGTACTTACTATAAATAGGCGTAACTTTTGATCCGTAAGTCGGAATTTGACGAATTTTATATCAAATCGAAGGGAATTTTCTGAATAATCTGATTTTTCTCACTTTGTCAGAAAACCCCTTTGTTTGGATCCCTAAAAAGCCTGTTTACTATTTCTTTTTTATTTTACAAGTTCTATTTTCTTAGTTTTTGGTCACTGTTTTAATTCTTTGACTTGGTTCCCTTTTGAATTTTGTCCTCAAACTTTCTGTGATATGTTTTCATGATTTTAGGGTGCTGAAAAAAATAAAATAAAAAATTTTAAAAAAATAAAAAAATTTTGTTGCCGATTTTGGTCATGCATATCTGTTACAGTATGCTATGGTTGATGCTGTTCTGTTCAGTACATGACTAGGGGCAACCCAAGTTATTTGTATCCTTACAACCCTGAAATTGATAGAACTTATCACAGATTAGTTAGACAAAATAGGAATCAGTCATTAGGTAGTGAGTCAGAGTCATCTTATAGTCCATCTAATTCTGATTCTGTTTCTATTTCTTCTATTCCTTCTACTTTTATTCAATATGATTCTATACATTGTGATAACATGGCTCAACCCCCACCAAGGGAAAGGACACTTAGGGAGCTGGCTGCACCTGACTTCACTATTGAAGACTCGTGTATCCGGTATCCTGATGAGGATGTTCCTTTTGAGCTTAGAACAGGACTAATCCATTTGTTGCCCAAGTTTCATGGTCTTGCAGGTGAGGATCCTCATAAGCATCTCAAGAAATTCCATATAGTGTGCACCACAATGAAACCACATGATGTGCAAGAGGATCATGTCTGTCTCAGAGCATTTCCACATTCCTTAGAGGGTCTAGCACAAGATTGGTTATCTGACTTGGCCCCTGGTTCCATCACAAGCTGGGATGACTTGAAGAGGGCATTTCTGGAAAAATTCTTCCCTGCAAATAGGACCACTGCAATCAGAAAGGAAATCTCTGGTATCAGGCAACAACATGGAGAGAGTCTCTATGATTATTGGGAGAGATTCAAGAGGTTATGTGCTTCCTGCCCTCACCATCAGATCTCAGAGCAGCTTCTCATCCAGTACTTTTATGAAGGTCTCAACTTCATGGAAAGAAACATGGTAGATGCTGCAAGTGGTGGTACATTGGGAGATATGACACCCTTACAAGCCAGGAGCAAAATTGAGAAGATGGCTTCCAACTGTCAACAATTCCATGCAAGAAGCAACAGTGATGCAATAGTTGTGAGGGATGTAAATGATGTTGGTGCAGACTCGGGCAAGGTTGAGAAGCTTGAGCAGAAAATTGATTCTCTCACAACATTGGTCACACAATTGGCTGTCAATCAGAAAAAGATGATACTTCCTGCTAGAGTGTGTGGCATATGCACATCCATTGAGCACCCCACAGATGCATGCCCTTCCCTTCAGCAGCAACAGCCGATGACAAGTGGTGACCAACCTGAGGCCTATGCAGCAAACATATACAACAATAGAGGCCCACAACAACACAATCATGACCTCTCTTCCAATAGATACAACCCTGGATGGAGGAACCATCCCAATCTGAAGTGGTCTGATCAACAACAACAACCTCCTCCTAATGTTCCATTTCAGAACACCGCTGAACCGAGTAGACCACCATATGTACCTCCTCCAATCCAGCAGCAAAGGCAACAACAACAGCAGCAAGTGGTTCATCCTGCACCATCAGCCCCTCCATCCAACCAACCTACCTTGGAGGAGTTGGTGAGGCAAATGACCATGCAAAACCTCCAATTTCAACAAGAGACTAGAGCATCCATTCAGAGACAAGAGGCATCCATTCAGACTTTGACAAATCAGATGGGTCAAATGGCTACTTCTCTCAACAACTTGCAATCTCAAAATTCTGACAAGTTGCCATCCCAAACTGTGATCAACCCTCAGAATCAGAATGTGAGTGCCATCAACCTGAGGTCGGGAAAGCAGATTGTCACACCCACACCACAACCTCACCTCAACAATGATGCTCTAGCTTCCTCTAAAGGGAAGAGCCAAGTGGTAGATGAAGGTGAGCATGCTAGCACCAAAGAGAATCATCCAACTCAACCCTCCTCAACTTCAACCACAAGCCCTGCTGTTGTCCTACAACCTCCTCCTGTTCCTCTTCCATTCCCACCAAGAGTGCCTCAAAACAAAAAGGTGGAAGAGGTGGACAAGGACATTCTTGACACATTCAGGAAGGTGGAAGTCAACATACCCCTTCTTGATGCAATAAAACAGATTCCAAGGTATGCGAAGTTCCTTAAGGAGTTGTGCACTCATAAGAGAAGACTCAAGGGCAATGAGAGGATAAGCATGGGAAGGAATGTCTCCGCTCTCATAGGTAAACCTATCCCTCACATTCCTGAAAAATGTAAGGATCCTGGAACTTTCTCTATACCTTGCATCATAGGCAATGTTATGTTTGAAAATGCTATGCTAGATTTAGGAGCATCCATAAATGTCATGCCTATGTCTGTTTTTAAGTCTCTTTCTCTTGGACCTCTTCAACCTACGGGTGTGGTGATTCAATTGGCAAATAGAAGTACTGCCCACCCCGCAGGTTTGATAGAGGATGTGTTGGTTCGGGTTGAAGAGTTGATCTTCCCTGCTGATTTTTACATACTTGATATGGAAGATGACTCTCCCCGTAATGTTGTTCCTATTATTTTGGGGAGGCCATTTTTGAAAACAGCCCGAACCAAGATAGATGTGCATTCAGGTTCACTTTCCATGGAGTTTGATGGCAGTGTGATCCGATTTGACATTTTCCATGCTATGAAACATTTTCCTGAGGATCACTCTGTTTTCCATGTGGACTTGCTTGATGATTTGATAGATGAGCATATGCTTGACTTTTTGCATCATGATTTTGAATTGCCATCTTTCACTGATTCATTTACTTGTCCATCATGCACTAACTCTGGATGGTGCACCGCATGCACTGAAATAGCTCAGTTTCTAGACTCTGCCACTGCATCTGATGATTCATATGTTATAGATTCAGATTATGCCAACCCTAACCCCATATCTGTTATGCATGAGTCTGATTCACTTGTTCAGGTGCAGGCAGCAGAATCCATTTCTGCTGTCCCGTTAGTTCCATCTATTATGCAGGCACCCTCATTGGACCTGAAGCCCCTCCCTCCTCATCTCAAATATGCTTACTTGGAGGATGAGCAGAAACTCCCAGTGATCATCTCTACCTCACTTTCTGTTGATCAAGAGGAGAAACTGCTGGATGTGATAAGAAAGAACAAGAGGGCAATTGGATGGACTTTAGCGGATATTCCTGGAATTAGCCCCTCCATGTGCATGCACCGCATTTTGTTGGAGGATGGGACTAAACCAGTGAGACAACCCCAAAGACGATTGAACCCCCAGATTCTTGATGTGGTTAAGAAAGAGGTCACCAAGCTGCTCCAAGCGGGTATCATCTACCCAATTTCAGATAGCACTTGGGTGAGCCCGGTGCAAGTTGTCCCCAAGAAGTCTGGTGTCACAGTTGTCAAAAATGAGAAGGATGAGCTGATTCCCACTAGAGTGCAGAACAGTTGGAGAGTCTGCATTGATTACAGAAAGCTCAACCAGGCGACTCGCAAGGATCATTTCCCTCTCCCCTTCATTGATCAGATGTTGGAGCACCTGGCAGGTAAATCTCATTATTGCTTCTTAGATGGATTCTCTGGTTATTTTCAAATTTGCATTGCACCAGAGGACCAACATAAGACCACATTTACCTGTCCTTTTGGCACATTTGCATATAGAAAGATGCCTTTTGGCCTATGCAATGCTCCTGCCACATTTCAAAGATGTATGATGAGTATTTTCGCTGACTTGCTCGAGCATTGCATAGAGGTCTTCATGGATGATTTTAGTGTTTATGGCTCCTCATTTGATGCATGTCTTGATAATTTGACTAAGGTGCTTAACAGGTGCATTGAGACTAACCTTGTCTTGAATTTTGAAAAATGCCACTTTATGGTAGAACAAGGCATAGTCTTAGGGCACATTGTTTCGCACAAGGGCATAGAAGTTGACCCTGCTAAGCTGCATGTAATATCACATTTGCCTTACCCCTCTTGCGTGCGAGAGGTGCGTTCTTTTCTTGGTCATGCAGGTTTCTATCGCAGGTTTATTCAGAACTTTAGCAACATTGCCCTTCCTCTTTCCAAGTTGCTTCAAAAGGATGCCCCATGGGAATTTGGAGACCAATGCAAGAGGGCATTTGATGAATTGAAGAAAGCTCTAACCACCACTCCCATCATCCAACCACCTGATTGGACCCTCCCATTTGAGCTCATGACTGATGCTTCAAATTATGCTTTGGGAGCAGTTCTCTCCCAAAGGGTTGGTAAGCTGTCGCATGTGATTTATTATGCTTCTAGGACTTTAGATGCAGCACAGGTTAATTACACAACAACTGAAAAAGAACTTTTGGCTATTGTTTTTGCACTTGACAAATTTAGATCATATTTGCTTGGTTCTAAGGTTGTAGTGTACACTGATCATGCTGCTCTGAAGTATCTTTTGAAAAAGACAGATTCCAAACCTAGGTTGATTAGGTGGATGTTGCTCCTCCAGGAGTTTGATCTTGAGATTCAGGATCGGAGTGGTGCGCATAACCTTGTCGCAGACCACTTGAGCAGGATAGAGAGAGAGGAGGATGCATTTCCTATCCGGGATAACTTCCCGGATGAGCAGCTTTTATCTTTACATGTTTCCCATCCCCTTCCCCAAACTCCTTGGTTTGCAGACATTGTTAATTATCTGGTTGCTTCTGTTTTTCCTACCTTGGCATCCAAAGCTCAAAGAGACAAATTAAAGAGCGATGCCAAGCATTATGTATGGGATGACCCCTATTTATGGCGTTTTTGCAGTGATCAGGTCATTCGCAGGTGCATTCCAGACCAGGAGATCCAATCGGTTCTCCAATTTTGCCATGCTTCACCAGTGGGAGGCCACCTTGGTACTCAAAGGACAGCACGAAAGGTGTTGGATTCTGGATTTTATTGGCCTACCATTTTCAAGAATGCGAGCAACATCTGCAGCTCGTGTGAGCAGTGTCAAAGAGCAGGAGGCGCCCTATCTTGGAGGCAACAGATGCCGCAACAACCTATGTTGTTTTGTGAGGTGTTTGACGTCTGGGGTATAGATTTCATGGGCCCCTTTCCTGTTTCTTTTGGTTTTTATTATATCTTACTTGCTGTGGATTACGTATCCAAATGGGTGGAAGCTAAGGCCACCAGGACTAATGATGCTCAGGTTGTTGTAGATTTTGTCAGGTCTAATATCCTTTGCAGGTTTGGCATACCTAGAGCCATAGTCAGTGACCAAGGCACACACTTCTGCAATAGATCCATGCAAGCTTTTCTCAAGAAGTATGGGGTTGTGCACAAAGTTTCTACACCCTATCACCCCCAAACCAACGGGCAAGCTGAGATTTCAAATAGACAGATCAAGCGGATTTTGGAGAAGATGGTGAAGCCTAATAGAAAGGATTGGAGCACACGATTGGAGGATGCTCTGTGGGCCCATCGGACCGCTTACAAGGCACCCATAGGGATGTCACCCTATCGGGTTGTCTTTGGTAAGGCGTGCCACCTGCCTGTGGAGATAGAGCACCGTGCATATTGGGCTGTGAAGCAATGTAACTTAACTCTTGATCAAGTGGGTGAGGAGAGGAAGCTGCAGTTGAGTGAGCTAGATGAGATCCGCTTGGAGGCCTATGAGAACTCCAAATTCTACAAAGAGAAGACCAAGAAGCTTCATGATAACTCCATTTCCAGAAAGGAGTTCTTGGTTGGTCAAAAAGTTTTTCTCTACAACTCTAGGCTTGGACTCATGAGTGGAAAGCTCCGCTCTAAATGGATTAGACCGTTTGTAGTCACCCAAGTGTTTCCTTATGGCACTGTGGAGATCAAGAGTGAGTCCACGAACAAGAGCTTCAAAGTCAATGGCCACCGACTCAAGCCTTTCCTAACCACCCCTTCTTTGGATGATGCACCTGTGGAGGAGGCCTCATTGGTCGACCCCACTTTTGAACAACCATGACTTAGGGAGTCTCCTTTTCTCCTTCCTTACTCTTTTTATTACACTTGTCTATATCTGTCTGATTCTGCTATTTGTGTTCCATTGAGGACAATGTGTGATTTAAGTGTGGGGGAGAGTAGTTTAGGTTGCATATTTTGCTTTGATTTTTTTTTAGGTTTTGCTTAGTTTTGGGCATTTTCTTGCATGTTTTTGCTTCATTTTAGTAGAGTTTTGGTATCTTGTGTCTGAATTCATGCATTTCTGTGTGTAAAGTTGCTTTTGATAATTAAGAGGTGGTAACACTGTGATAGAATTGTCCCTTTTGTGAGGATTTGAGCCTTAATTGTGGGTGGATTGCTATATATGCCACCTAATTTTCTTTCATGTGTGATTGCACTCTGGATTACTTGCACTCTAGAACTTGACTTGACTCTTGTTGATACTTGATTGCTCATGCACATTTTGAAATGATTTAGGCACTTTCTTTCTTGAATAAGCTACTAGCCATATGAGCCTACCTTGAATGAATGTACCCTTTGCTAGCCCCTTTGAGCCTTTTTATCCCTTTCCTTGTTCTTTAGCTCATTATAAGCCTATGACTGAAAAACCATGATTGTCCTAACCTTAGGGAATTTTGGAGCTTTGGAATTGTTTTGGGAATGGGTATTAGGTAAGAAGTGTGCTTTATGCTTTAATTGGTTGAGTTCTTGGTTTTGCCTCATTGGTTGTTATAGTTATGGCTTCATCTTCATGCCATTTGTGTTGTTTCTTCTTTTCTTTTTGTATATCTCTCAAAAACAAAAAAAAAATAGAAGACAAAAATACAAAAAAAAATGCAAAAATAAAAAGAAAGAAGAGAAAAAAAAAAGAAAAAAAAGTGAATAAAAGGTTGTTGAGGCAAAGAGGATTGGAATTAGTGGTTGTTGATTTTGGGGTGGATTTTGCTTACTTTTTACTTATTCCCCATTGCTCCTCTATTCCCTTGGTTTTAGCTACATTCCCATATTTTTATCCTACCTTGTCCTTGGCCCCATTACAACCCTTAAAAGACCTTCTGATCATTTTGTGCATGTGTGTTGATGGTTGATGTTAGAGGCTTGTCAAGCTTATGGTTGTGTTTGTTTTTCATGATGTGCCTTGAGTGTAAATAATGATTAACCCCAAACACTTGAGTGTAAACACTTTTGAGTGATCCTTGTGAGTTTCTATCATCTTTGTGACTATCCTCTTGATGTCATTGGTTTCTTTGCATACTTGAAGTAATTGGATGATGTGTGCGGATGCTTTGACTCTTTGATCCTTAACCATTTTGTGTGCTTGAGTTTGCCCATTTCTTTGCATTTCCTAGAATTCATTGTGAAGTATGTAATCTCTTAGGTTTGCATTTCTTAGTTGTAGTCATCTTGTTGCATGATTCACTTTGGTGCATATTGATCTTCATAGTCCTATCTTTTGGTTTTGCCCAGGAGTGCAAAAGGATAAGTGTGGGGGTATTTGATGAGCATTTTATTTCCCATTATTTCTTGCATTATTTTACTCCTATTATTGATACTTCTTGCCCATTTGACATTGATTAGCTTGATTTAGTGATTTTGAGTTTATTGGACTAATATTCCGAATATTGTTTAATTTGGGATTATTTAGCCTAATTAATTCTATTTCTATTTTCAGGTAATATTTGGCACAAGGACACTTTGGGAAGTTTGGAAATGAAGATTGAAGTATTGAAGTGAAGATTGTAATTTGCATTTAGGTCCCTTTTTAATTGTAATTTTCAGAATAGTGTTTCTTAGGATTTGGGCCCATGTTTTAGGCCCATTTTGTGTCTTAAGATGGGAAATTCGTGTAACCCCCAAGAACATACTCCCATTTCAGATTTCTCACTCTCTCTCTAGGTTAGAACTTCTCTCTTGGCTCTCCCAAGTGGTGGTGGCTGCTAGGGTTTTGTTCTTCCCCATTTCTACTCGTTTTTCTTCATTTATGGCCATGGAAGGCTAGACTTCAAGGGTTAATCCCTTTGGTATTGTATTATCTACTCTTGAGCTCTTGTTATTAATGCAATTTCGTTTTCTCTTCTCTGTGTTCATGTTTATCGATGTGTAGTGGTTTGCTTAATTCCATTTCGTAGAGATAATACATGAATATAAATGCTTAATTTGTATTAACTCGTAAAAACTCCAATTCTGGTTTCTGATGCTTAATTAGAAGTTAGGGTTTGGAGTGATAACTGAATTTTCCCTTAGTATTTGGTTATCACGAGTTGGACAGAGGAGAGGAGAGGAATCGATCTTTAGTGAGCTAGGATTGAGTAGTGTACGTAACCAAAGGGGTTTGCCCGCTTTTGTTTATGATTTTCTTAGTTTTTATATTCTGTTTGTGTTTTGTTCTTCACATTTGTCACACACAAAAACCCCCCCATTTTACTGCACACTACGTGTTTGATACTTTGCCTAGACCGATATTCGCTGGGAAACGACCTAGGATCACCTTCCTAGTACTACAGAATAAACACCTTTTATTTTGATCGGGTACGGCCTCGATCAGGAACCTTATTCCATAAGATCAATAAGTTCATTCCAAAGTGCAAAGTCTAGATCCATGCAATCAGATAGCTATCACAATGCTCCCTTCCCAATTCTTAAAGTTAGTGCCTTTAAAATGAATACATTAATGTAATTTATATTGCAGATATTATAAAAGCAGAAAATTAATTGAACAAAGAACATAACACAACATAATTTCACAATAAACTGTAATCAATAAATTCAAATAAAGGTGGGCCCATCACAAGGTATCTAGCACAATATTAACATTTAGTCTTTGATAGAAATATTAACTTGTAAATGATACACTCAATGTAGCAATCAAATATTAATAATTAATCTTGTCAGACAATAACCCTTTTCGTTGGATCGACTTATTGTTCACATAGAAAATCTTATAATTATTACATATTTATTACCACATGCATGTTTGAAATTTTGGCCAAATAGTAATCTTCCTCTGGGGCGATCATTATCAGCATAAATTACAAACATACTATTATCTTGATATTCCAAATCAATTAATCTACACATGAGAAATTACTTTGGCAACATGATGCTTCAATCAAATAATTTAGAATATTAGACATTAAATCATAAGGACACCAAAATTTGAACTTATTTCGTTCCCCTTTAAAAATTAATAAATAATTAAAAATAAAAATTATGGAAACACTTAAGTGACGATCGGAAACATTGCCATAGGTGATATTATTACTCAAAATCTGTTGCAGCGGTTCAAAACTATCACTATATGTACAAATAAAATTTAATTGAAAAATTGCGACGGTTCGCAACCGCTGCCAAAAATATGTGCAAAACATATCTGTTTTCTGTCGCAACAGTTTCAATTTCGTTGCTAAAAATTTATAAAAAATTTGTGACCGTTCACAACCGTTGCTAAAGGCTACGCATAAAGAAAATTTCTGGACTAAAAACAACTGTCGCAACAAATTCCATTTCGTCGCTTAAAAACCAATGAGCAGCATAAACTCTTTCTCGACAGTTTCAAAACCGTCGCTTAAAAACCAATGTGTAGCATAAACTCTTTCTCGACAGTTTCAAAATCGTCGCTTAAAAACCAATGAGCAGCATAAACTCTTTCTCGACAGTTCAAAACCGTCGCTATAGATAGTGCAAAAACTAGTTAAAAATAATAAAAGAAAATAAAAAATCATGACTGTGGTTGCTGCTGGGTTTTGAACCCACGTCCACTATATATATTGTGAGGCCAAGCGCTCACCATTGCACCACATCACAAAGTGAGGAAATTCTTCGTGAAAATAATTAAATATTCAAACAATAATAACTCTTAAAGCTGCAATTTGTAACACCCCTAATTTTCGTCTCCCGGATAATAAGGAAATTAATAATAAATGAAGTTTTATTATTAATTTATATAAATTTTCCATGTTTATGTTTTGTATTTAGTTAGCCTTGAAATATAAAAATAGGTGAAGGTATTTTATATGGTGAATATATACAAAAATATAGATATTGTATTTAGTCCTTGGATTAGGACCTAAATGTAATATTAGAAAGGTTCTTGGTGGGAAAGGTTTTAAAAGTATTAATTTTTAAATTTTACACTGATTAGTAATGCCCCGTAACCGGTTACGCGATGAACCCAGAAACTGGGTTAGTGCGTTTTGATGAGTAATCACTTGATTAATCCACGAATTTGCCACAAAATCAGCCCAGGATTAGTGGGAAACACTCGTCGTGTGACATCCCTTATTTTCCTAACAACGATAAATAAGTTTTCCTTAAAGAAGAAGTTTTGAGATATTGTTTTACAAATGGTTTTCGATGGGTATTTTACTCGATTACGTAATCAATTGTTGATTTTATGAAATTTTGGTAAACAAAGATTTTTATGGAATTCAAGCAAATGATTTTGTTGAAGTTTGGAGTGATTTTATTATTTGTGATTTCATTTGAGAAATGAATTTCTTTGTGCATCTTTATGGATTTAACCTAATTGATTTAAGAATTGATTAAAAGAGTTTTGATTTCATGATAGATTCTTACACTTTAAAATTTAATCTACTTGTGTTATCATTTTATATGTTTGATTTTCTAAGGTTTTCAATGAATCATGTTGCTTGAGGTTTTAATTGAGATTTTATCTTCTTAATTGAATTCATATGATTTTATGGTTTTAAGATGGAAAATTATTTTCACTCTAAGCTTCAAAAATCAAAGTCCAATCATCTTGATCTAGAAACCTTAATTAGCATCCTTGATCTTTGATTAAACCCTAATCGATTTCGTAATCCTTGATTAAGCACTTAATCACTCTCTTAAACTCTAAACCCTCAAGGTTAGTGAGCTAACCTAGAATTAGCTTTCCCTAAACCTACACTAGTAAGGATTAAGTATTTGGATTAGTGCCTTAATCCTTGATTAAACCCTAATCTCTAAGGATTAGTGGACTAAACCTAAATTAGTTTTCCTAATCCTACCTTAACTATGATTAGAACCTAATTAGCACCTTAAACCTAAATTATCCAACCTAATCTACCCTAAACCTCCTAAGGCCGAATGCTTAAGAGCATTACTTGGCCACCAAGTTTATTTACTTGGTCACCAAGTTAGGTTGCTTCATGGCTAAGTTGATGACATCACCTAGATGACCTAAGCATCACATAAGGAGGAAAAAGAAAAGATATAGGAAAAAAGAAAAGAAGGAGCCGTGGGGAGGAGGAACCAAACTTAAACCAACATTTCATTCATCACACAATCCACTTCACTTTCTCCATTTCTCACTCCAAACCAAACACAACACTAAGAGCAAAAATCAAGCTCTTAGTGAGAGAGAGATAGAGAGAGAATTCGTGAGAGAAGAAGGAGATAAACCAAACCTCAACACCAATCTCCTACACAATCTAAGTGAAATCAAGCCAAGATAGTGAAGAGGAAAAGGAGAAACCATGGACTTAGGAAAGGAAGAAGAAAACCGTGAGGAGTAGGAAGAGAAACCAAAGATTTGGACTTGATTTTGAAAGCTTTTGATTAAGTAAGCATTTCATTTCATGATCTTGAAAGTTTTAAAACCTATTTTCTTTGATTCATTTTCGTTTTTCATGATTTCTTTCTAAAGCTTTGATTTGGCTTGAAAAATGTTAATGCATGTTGGTTTTTATGTTAGATCTAGAGTTTTTACTCACATGCATGTTGATTTATAAACTTGATCTTGAAGTTTTGGTAGGAAAGTGTTTTTCTTTTAAGGTCTTGTGTTATCTCATGAACTTATCCATTTTTCTTTGATTTCTTAAATGTATTTTTGAAAAGAATTCAATTCTTGAGTTTTCATAAAGGATTTTTCAAAGATCTAGTGTTTTTGATTTCATGCTTGTCAAGATCTATGTTTAAACTATGATATAGTTGATGCTTGAGTTTTTAATGTAAAGATCCTTGAAATCATTGAACTTTTATGGATGATTTTTCTTATGTTGGTCACGATTTTGATGTTGTTATGGATGAAAGTTTGATTTCCTTTTGATTGGTCTCTTGCATGTTATGATCTTGGATTTGATGATGCTTTAGATGAATGAAATTTATGTGATGTTGTGATCTTTATGTGTTAGCCACGGTTTTGCATGCTTGGTTGAAAAGATTAAGATTTTCTTAAGTCTAAATGATGAATATGTGATTTCCATGAACTTTGAGTTGATCTTAAGTGTTTGATGTGAAATAAAAATTGTTTAAAGATTTGTTTGATGCTCACGGTTTTAGGTAGAAAATGCATGCTTGGGTTATATTTTTACTTGTTTGATGAATTATGTGAAATTGTTGTTGGATTTGAAGTTGTTTTTAGATGTCTTGAATCCTTGAAAATGTTTGTGAGAAAACCTAGTTAAGGTCACAGTTTGGACCTTAGCTTTGGAGCTAAATTTTCTTGAATGTATATGTGTTGATATCATGAAACTATGTGTTGATTTGTGAAGTTATTCTTTAAAAAAAATGATCTTTGAAAAACAAATGAATGCATGCGATTTTGATATGATTAGGTGTAATGAGATGAAGTTTTGCTAAATTTGAGTTCTATGTGTAAATATGTGCTAAGTTAGAATTGATGAAGTGTAAGTTAAATGAAAGTTTGTTTAAGTTCAATTTGATGACTTGTAGTTATGTAATGAAAGAAAATGAATGAACGAGTTTGTTTGATAAAAAGTTTTGTGCTGAAATTGTGATGTGTGTGATTTTAACCTTGATAAATGATAGTTATACATGTTCAATAATTTTGAAATTTTGTCATTGATCTAAGTATGTTAAAATGAGCTTCTCTGAATTTTGGAATGATTTTAGGAATTGATTTCCTTTCTCTATGAAAGCTAACTTTGTGAAGACAACTTTGAGAAAACAAGTTTTTTGGTTTAAATATGAACATAATTTTCAAACTTGTGCTACTATAAATTGCTTTAAATTTTTATTGTAGCTCCTTAAACATGTCGTGTGACTCTCTGTAAAATTTGAGGTGATTTGGAGTTGGTTTGATATTTTTACCAATTAAGAAACAGTGAACCGTTTAGTTAAGATTTTCCAGACTTAGTGACAAGTTTAATTGAAAAAGTATGACTTTCACAACTTCAAATAATCTGAAATTTTTATGAGATGATCTTGATTGTGTAAGGAAAATTTAGACCAATTTTCATGCAATTTGTAGTTGAAACACTATTTTTAATTATGGCATTTTGGCCTCAGACCAGCAACAGTTCTATCTTGCTTTTCATTCGAAATCTGATTTGAAACCTAGCTTAAGATTGTTAAAATGACTTGGAAATTTTATATGATGAACTTTGGAATATATGTGTATTTTCTGGAAATTTTGAAGATTAAAAAAATTGATTTGGTATAGTTTTAGATTTTATCTTTGCTGCTTTCCCGTAATTGAACAAAAGCTTTATTTAAATGTTTTCGACAAACATGAATTTTGTACTTCATTTCATGACTTGGCTGGATCTGTATGGTGATTATAATGTCTTGAAATAATTGAATGAGTGATTTCTTGATGGTATGTTTAGACTATGCATGAATGAGTTTGCAAAGTTAATTGTTTACGGTGTTTCGGTCTAGACCATTAGTTTGAAATTATGATTTGAAAATGTGCTATGTGCTATGTGCCAAATGGTTTGTTAAAAGTGGTGCATGTTAATTGAACTACTTTGTTTAAGTGTTATGTTTGAAAATAAATCATTTCAAATGTTCATTTTAACATGGAGTGTTAAAGAGATTAAAGAACGATTTTTCGGTGTTTTCGAATCTTGGTTGTGGCTGTCCGGAATGGACCAGCAACCAATTCATTTATTTAAAGTGTTTAAATGGTTTGTCTTATTTGAAGCATCATGCTGCCCACATTTGATTTTAAGTGTTTGAACTTGAGAAAGTGTTGACCAAAGTGTTTATTGAATTGTTTTCAAGATGCTTAATTTGTTTATGGATTTAAATTGGTTTTGGACAATGCAAAATGAATTTAAGACTTAGAATATGATGCTGTCCAGAGTTTTTATAAGTTTTATTTCATATTTAAAAATGTTTTCAAAGTGATTTGAAGTTGAGTTTTGATGAGTATTTAATATAAGATGAAGTTGGTTTGAAAAATGCGATTTTACAATGTTTTCAGATTTTCTAAAGAGTGATTTATGGACTTGTATCTTTGCTGTCCAGATTTTATTTAAATTGTTTTTCAATCCTAAAAATGTGTATGGTTGGTTTTAAAGTTTAAGTTTTAAATGGTACGTGATTTAAGAAAAGTTGGATTTCAAAAGTGACGTTATTCGATGTTTTCGGGATCGAGCGAGCTGCTGACGGACCAGCAACCGATCCCTTTATTTGAAATGATTTCATTGATTTCTTATAATGATTTCAAAGTATTTAAAGTAAAGTGAAATTTGGATTTTGATTTGAGAAAATCTTGACGTTTTACGATTTTCCGACAAGAAATGAAAGGAGTTTTCGAAAACGCGCTTTGACTTTAAGTATGACGATTATTTAGATAGACTAGTAACGTTAGTGTCTCCTATCAAGTATAAGGTGCATATAAGTCAAGAACCTGGAGCAGTTGACAGTTGGGAGGACCCGCAACGATTTCGGACAAAGTAATTGTTGGAGTTGAGGTGAGAGAGAAGCTTCCCTAAGACACCGTGGTATTTAGGTGATCTATTGGGACACTCCGTACTCTCTCAAAGTCGGAGAAAAGGTCTATTGTAGCTAGTAGTATACCCGATAAATTGTGTGCCTTGTTTGTATCATGGTATACGAAGACTCAGACCTATACCATCACATGGTATTGATTGATTGTTATATTTGTTTATGTTGAGATATATTACTTATGTTGTCATTGCATGAGCATAATGCATCATCCCGCGATATAAGATAAGAATATTAAAGACATTAGAAAACTATAAGAAATCACCCAAAAAATAGATCGGAACTCTAATGGATTAAACCCGCTACGGGACCGGATGATGCTGATGCGTTCGAGTACGTGGATCGAGCTGACGATATGACGACGACGATGCCTTTGGACGCGGACGCAATGATTTCTTGATTCTATGGAGATAGTCTCCATATGGTCGTAGCCATATGTTGAGAGTGGTTTAAGATAGGTCGGAGCCTATCTATCAAATATTGATGGTTATTCCGCATATAGTCGGAGCTATATGCCGATGGTGATTCTGAGTGGGTCAGAGCCCGTCAGAATGATGATTGATATCCTGCATATAGTCAGAGCTATATGCCGAAGTTGGTTCTGAATGGGTCGTAGCCCGTCAGAAAGATTGTGGATATCTTGCATATGGTCGGAGCCATATGCCGAAAATGATTCAGGATGGGTCGGAGCCCGTCAAACGTATTGGTCGAGTCCCTCAGAAGCATTCCGCATATGGTCGGAGCTGTATGAAGGAGATGACTTAGGATGGGTCGACGTTAGGACAAACGAGTATATCCTCACGACTCAAAACCCTTACCCGAAGTAGTGGAGAGGAAGATACGGTGTTTACCTGCGTGGTGAACACTTGATGATTAGGATAGGAGAGGGCAATGACGGTGATTCGTCAAGAAGCCTAAGAGGAGTCTGTCCAGGTCATTGCCAGTGATTAGGGTTACTTCCTGGCTCTCTTCCTTAGCCACTCGAGGATTCCCACCAAACATCACAGATCAACCCTAGACAGAGGCTCCTTTGAAGGTCTTCTCCTACTCGCAGAGGACCTCACCGTCTAGGACATCACATTGGCGCCGTCTGTGGGGAGAGATAAACTTCATCCCCACCCAGAAGATTCTACCATGTCTGAAGCACAGCCAGATCAGAAGAGGAGGAGGGAGCGCCCAAGGAGAATCCCGTTAACTGAGGACCTGCCATCACACCTCGAGGCTAACAAGGTAGCAAGGTCCCCATCACCCCCCCTCCTCACTCACCGTCACTATCGTCACATCAGAGATGGCCTGTGCGGCATCCCGCCGGACGAGCCACCGTTCAAGCCTCAGCCCCTGACGAGCCCCAACAACAACCAAGAAATTTTCTTGTACAAGATCTGTTTAAGACACCGGAAAATTTCCGGATGGAAACTATCTCTGGAGGTTTCGCCGGTGGTGGCGAGAAGAAGTTGGAAAGGAAAAAGTACGTTCAGCAAGTATTAGCTGTTCGCCACAAGCCTATTGGTAAGAAACCATCTCAGAACATCGCAATCAGTTTTTCTGATCAGGATCTAGGAGATATCATCCCGGATCACAATGACCCAATGGTGATAGCGGCGATGATCGGCAACTTCGAAATCGCCCGAGTTCTTGTCGACCAAGGAAGCTCGGCCGACATTCTTTTTCTCCACACATTTCAAGCACTGAAACTAAGGTCTTCCGACCTCGTACATTTTGAAGGGCATCTTATCAGCTTCACGGGCGAGGCAATACACCCCCTTGGAGCCATCCTCCTCCCGATGACCTTGGGCAAACTGCCTTCGGCCCGAACGGAGATTGTCAAGTTCTTAGTGGTTGATTCTGAATCCCCATATAATGTTATACTGGGACAAACCTACCTGCAAGCCTTCGGGGAAGTGGTCTCAACAGTTCACTTAGCAATGAAATTCGTCGGTTCTGACGACAACCTTGTCACCGTCAATGCCGACCAGCTCAAAGCCCGACTCTGCTATAACGCGAGTCTACGGGAAAACATGAAAAAGCAAGAAGAACTCTTTGGTCCGACATTAGCCAAAGGGAATGTCCTTTTGGTCGAATTGGATGTCCGGGCCGAACAGGATGATCTCAGACTGTCTCCTCAAGGAGAATGGTTGGTAATTCCCATCGATCCTGTTGACTCCAGCAGAACCGTCAAAGTGGGTGCCGACCGCCCTAAGAAGATCCAGGATGAGATCATCGCACTATTACGAGCTAATTTGGATCTGTTTGCTTGGACCTAGGCGGATATGCCGGGGATCGACCCGAACTTTATCTGTCACAAGGTCAGTGTAGACCTGAAGGCAAGGCCAGTAGCGCAGAAGATGAGACGGGTTGGGACCGAGAAAGCAAAAGTCATCCAGGAAAAGGTGTCCGAGTTGCTCGAAGCTGGGTTTATAAAAGAAGTCCCATATGCCGAATGGGTTGCAAACACTGTGTTGGTTAAAAAGGCAAACGACAGTTGGAGGATGTTTGTGGATTACACCGACCTCAACAAAGCCTGCCCCAAGGACCAATATCCGCTATCGATTATCGACCAGCTCGTCGATAATTCAGCAGGCTACCAGTTGTTGTCATTCACTGATGCATATTCGGGATACAATCAGATCCCTATGTATCCCCCTGATCAAGACAAGACCACATTCACGACCGGGAAGGCAACTTATTGTTACACTGTCATGCCTTTCGGCCTAAAGAATGCTGGCGCAACCTATCAAAGGATGATGAATAAAGTTTTTGATGGGATCATTGGTACCACCATGGAGGTCTATATCGATGACATGATTACAAAGAGCAAGAAAAGGGAAGACCATGTCCGAGATCTGTAGGGTCTGCCGACCGTATAAGGACTCAAGTCTTATTTAAGGGACTCTTCAAGGGCCCTCCCCTCGGTTTGCTCTGCACAAACGTCCCTCGCTCGGACTCGTTGACTCCGAGCACACAAAAAGACCAGGCTCGGACTTGATGGGGCCGAGCCTTACAAACGGTTTTCCACTCATCAGGCTCGGGACTCTAGGATCGAGACGTACCGTCGGCTGGTGGAAAGACTTAGACTCGTTCAAGCTTCTTATCCCCTCCGCGAATCCCTCCTAGATTCTCGCTAACAGCCTAGACATGAGATCATGAGCTGATCCTATCCAGATTCTAAGAGCATAAACCTCCGATATTATCTCACAGAATCATGGCTCAGCTCAACCCTGATACAGGGCCCATACGGCCCATATCAACCTCCTCCAAACCTAATAAATAGCTCATAACAGCTAGGGCTTCAGGTATGTACTCTCATCCCTAAATTGACACTCTGCACACACTTGTTGACTGGGGAGACCCTGCTTTTCCCAACTGGAACTGCAGAAAAACCACAAAGTCACATATTAACACTTGATCCTCTTTAGGGCTCCTGGTTTCATAATCTTGGGCACTCAGAGGGTTAAGAACATAGTGTTTAAGGACACTACATTGGCGTCGTCTGTGGGGATCTGAATAACCAGTATTCCCACCCATTGATCTCATGGCAAACGACAATAACAACGATGGTAATCAAGAAGATCTCCGTCGTCGCCTCCGGGGGAGGCCTCCCAAGATCGGGAGAAACGTGAGGGACAGAATTGCTCCGGGAGCACCAACTGGAGGTAATCCGGCTGACGTTCAGACTATTCCGCCTGTTCCAACTGCGGATCAGCCACAAGCCACGGTTCCTCCAACTGATCAAGTTCTTGGTGAGGGCGGCGGAGGGCAGTCCAACCCCCACACCGTCCCTGATGGCCACGTGTCAGAATGTCGTGACACAGCTGATTCTGGACGTCAGTCTCGACGGGCTGCTGCTGGCTCACGAACCGATGAGGATCGGCGAGTTGAACGGGCTGATCGGCGTGATCATTCCAGGGCCGACAGGACCAACAGGGAGATACCTCATTTGACTAGAGGTCGTTTCGGAACTCTTGAAGGTGGTCAGCGTTTTGAAACGGAAGGCAGATCTTACATGACTACTTCTTCGGCACGAAGGAGAGAGGAGTCGATTATGGAGATTTTGAGGACTCAGACTTCTTTAATTGAGAAGCAGAACCAAGCCATTGCTGCTCTTCAGCAGCAGAGCATGGCAAGGATTGCCGAGGAAGGCCCTCACGCGGCCTATGGTAATCCGAACAATCTTCCCCCACTTCCACCCCTCAACCCAAGCTTAACCCTAGAGCGTATCACTAGAGAACCCCATCCTGGACACCCTTTCACACCTGAGATTATGGCTTTCCAAACCCCGCAGACTTATGTGGGTCATGAGAATATTCCTCGGTACAATGGAACAACTGACCCGATGGACCACATAGCTGCCTACGAGTCCTCTATGATGTTCTATGGAGGAGGGGATTTTATGAAGTGCCGAGCTTTTTCGATGACTCTGGGCTCGGCGCCTTTGAGATGGTTCAATTCTCTACCTGCCAATTCGATCCGATCGTGGGCCGAGCTTAGACAAGCTTTCATAAACAGGTACACGGCCAGTATGTCACAGCCCAAATCAGACCATTCACTAGCTGGAGTTGCACAGAGACCCGACGAGTCTCTACGCGACTACCTAGCTCGGTACCAGCAAGAGGCCAGTGGCATATCAGGCCTACAATCGGGAGTATCGGTTGTTTTACTCACTCAAGGGTTGCAGGATGGAGATTTTAAGGATTGTTTGATTGGGGAACCACCTAAGAACATGGCCGAACTTAGGGAAAGATCCAGGAAATACGTTAATCTAGAGGAATTCCGTAGGATCAGTACTGCAGCAAGGGGTGGCTAAGGACGACATGAGCAACGACCTCCTCGTTAAAACGACGTTCGTCAAAATGATCGTTTTCGAGAGAGGGGAATGAAAGACAAAAGAGAGAGAGAGAGTGTAAAAACAGCCTCCAAAAGGCATGTACGATGAGTATACCCAGTTGACAGTCCCGAGGAGTCAAATCCTTCGTGAGACTATGCATACAGAGATGCGTAACATCACTCGTCCACCAGCTTTGAGAAAGGCAGCCCAAAAGGATAGGACGAAGTACTGCGATCATCACGGTGGATGGGGGCATACCACCGACCAGTGTACTCAGTTGAAGGACTTAATCGAGGAGTTGGTAAGGGATGGTAAGCTTCAACAATATATTGGCGAAGCGTTACGCAAACGCTCCAGGGGAAAGAGTCCATCCCCACCCAAAACCGAGCAAAAAAGAACTAGAATCCCTTCACCACCTGCAGGGGGGCCACTACCCAACCATCCGAGAAGGAAAAGAATAGCTTTCTCATTGGCACTATTGCTGGAGGATTTGCAAGAGGAGGAGAAAAGAAATGTGATCGTAAGAAGTATGTGGGACAAGTTCTTTCGGTGGCCAGCCGACCAATCCAATAGCCCAGGAAGAAAAACATAATCATCAGCTTTAGTGATGAGGATTTTGAGGATATATTACAAGACCATAATGACCCAATGGTAGTTACAGCCAGGCTCGGCAATTACGAAGTCAGAAGGATTCTTGTCGATCAGGGAAGTCCGGCAGACATCATGTTTCTGGATCTGTTTGAGAAATTGAAGTTGAGAAGATCTGATCTCACCCCATTCGAGGGAAGTTTGATTGGCTTCATAGGACATTCAATTGTTCCCTTAGGCCACATCCATCTCCCAGTGACTATGGGGGAACCACCTTCTGCTCGGACTGAAATGGTGAAATGGCTAGTCGTCCAGGCTCCCTCGGCTTACAACGCCATCTTTGGCCGAACTGCACTCCAGTCTTTTGGTGCTGTTGTATTGACAGTCCACTTGGCCATGAAATTCCCAGGATCTGATGACAAGGTAGTAACAGTGCGGTCCGAACAGGAGTTGGCTCGGAAATGCTATAATATCAGCCTGGGCAAGTTGAAGCTTGATGACGAGAAGATCATGCAAGAGCCGCTTAACAAAGGAAGTGTCAACTTGGCAGATCTTGACATAAGAGAAGAGGATGAAACTAGGCCGACCCCTCAAGGGGACTTCAAAAGGGTGATTTTAGGCCCCGATCATTCTCGTTGCGTCAAGATGGGGGTTGGCCTTTCTGAGAAATTGGAAAAAGAATTGACTGAGTTGCTGGTGAAAAACAAGGACCTGTTTGCCTGGACCTCGGCAGATATACCAGCAATCGATCCGAACTTCATCTTCCATAGGTTGAGCGTGTATCCTGGAGCCAAGCCAGTTTGTCAGAAGAAAAGAAGAGTCGGAGCTGAGAAGGCACAGGCAACAGATGAGAAGGTAGCCGAGCTACTAGAAGCACGATTTATCAGGGAGGTGGTGTATACTGACTGGTTGGCCAATCCCGTGCTAGTGAAGAAGTCCAATGGGAAATGGAGAATGTGCGTGGACTACACAGACTTAAACAAAGTTTATCCTAAGGATCAATACCCACTTCCCTGCATCGATAAACTTGTGGATAGCTCGGCGGGTTATCAAAGGCTTTCGTTTATGGATGCTTATTCGGGGTACAATCAGATCCCAATGTATCCCCCAGATCAGGTGAAGACGTCGTTTATCACAGAAAGGGCCACGTATTGTTACAATGTGATGCCATTTGGATTGAAAAACGCTGGGGAAACATACCAGCGGATGATGAACAAGGTATTCGGCCCTTTGATTGGGCCGAGAATGGAGGTATACATAGATGATATGATTGCAAAGATCTTGAAGGAAGAAGATCACGCTCAGGATTTGAAGGAAATTTTGGCAAGGGTCCGACAGTTCAACATGAGGTTGAACCCGGAAAAGTGCACGTTTGGAGTTCCAGCAGGGGCCTTCCTCAAATTCATGCTTACCGAGCGCGGAATTAAGGCAATCCAGAAAAGTGTCGAGCCATTCTTGATATGAAGAGTCCGTCAGATGTCAAGGGTGTCCAACAATTGACAGGACGGGTTGCGGCCCTCTCGAGATTCCTGTCTCAGTCAGCTAGGAAGGCCCTTCCCTGGTACAAACTATTAAGGAAAGAGAAAGAAAAGACATTTGAATGGGACGAGGCATGCGAAAAGGCCTTTACTGACCTTAAGCAGTACTTGGCGTCTCCCCTGATCTTGTCCAGTCCGGTGAATGGAGAAATTCTGTTCCTTTACTTATCAGTAGGAGATTCCGTAGTAAGTTCGGTTTTGGTCCGAGAGGAATCTGGCAAAGAATCCCCCGTCTATTTTGTCAGCCGAGCTCTTCAGGGACCGGAGTTGAGGTATCAGAAAGTGGAGAAATTGGCCTTTTGTCTGGTCATCACAGCTAGACGATTATGTCAATACTTTCAGAGCCACCATATCACAGTCAGAACAGCTCAGCCAATCCGCCAAATACTTCAGAAACCTGATCTGGCAGGAAGAATGGTGACATGGGCCATTGAGCTTTCCGAGTTTGAAATCACTTTCGAACCGAGGAAAGCAATGAAATCTCAGGCCTTAGCTGATTTTCTTACCGAGTTTACTGAGCCATTGACGAGCTCAAACTTGGATTGGAATATTTATGTTGATGGATCGAGTAACAAACTAAGGGCTGGTGCAGGAATAATATTGGAGAACTCCGAGGGGATCACCCTCGAATATTCTTTGAAGTTTGGATTTTCAACTTCGAACAATCAGGCGGAGTATGAAGCCGTATTGGCCGGACTGAGAATGGCAAAGGAAGTAGGGGCCCGAGAAGTGAAAATTTTCAGTGATTCTCAGTTGGTAGTTTCACAAGACAAGAGCGACTACCAGGCTAAGGAACCAATCCTTCAAAAGTATTTGGAGAAGGTGAAGTTCCTATCCTCGGAGTTTGTTAAGGTCGAATTAGCCACATCCCGAGGGAGAACAACAGCCGAGCGGATATTGTCTCGAAACTTGCCTCGACAAAGAGTCCTGAGAACAACAGAACGTTGATCCAAGAAATGGTGCATGGACCTAGCATTGTCCTCTCTATTTCGCTGGATCCAAGCTGGATTGCTCCGATAACAGGCTATTTGGAACAAGGAGTTCTTCCAAGAAACTCGTCAGAAAAGCCTCACAGTTTGCCTTAGTTGATGGAGTCCTGTTTCGCCGAGGGGTCAGCGGCCCAATGCTTAGATGTTTAGACCCTGCCGAAGCAAAACAGGCCTTGGAGGAAGTCCACGGGGGCATCGGAAGTCATCATGTTGGGTGGAAGTCACTGGCTAAAAAGGTTTTAAGGGCAGGATACTACTGGCCGACTCTTCAACAGGATGCGATCAACCATGTGAAGAGGTGCGACAAGTGTCAATTTCACAGTGATGTGTATCAGAAACCGGCTGAGGAACTCCATTCACTTTCATCTCCCTATCCTTTATATCAATGGGGAATGGATCTGATTGGACAGTTCCCCACCGCTCCAGGACAGCTAAAGTGGGTGATAGTGGCCATTGACTATTTTACTAAGTGGGTGGAAGCCGAGTCTCTTGCAACCATCTCCTCGGCCAAGGTGCAGAAGTTCTTTGAAAGACAAGTTGTGGCTCGGTTTGGAGTGCCACAAGTGCTGGTGACCGACAACGGAACCCAATTCGCGGCAAAGGCGTTCCAAGACTTAGTCAATGCTTTGAGTATAAAACATTACTTTTCATCGGTCGAGTACCCTCAGACTAATGGCCAAGTAGAATCTGTAAACCGATCTATCATCCAGGGGATCAAGAAAAGACTCGAAGGCGCGAAAGGGAATTGGTTGGAAAACTTGCACGAAGTGCTTTGGTCGTATCGCACCACTATACAAACTTCAACAGGAGAGACACCATATCGGCTCACTTATGGTTGCGACGCAGTCATCCCCATTGAGAAGATCATCCCTTCATTCCGAGCTATGCAACAACTGAATCCCCTCAACAACACTTTATTGTGTGAGGATCTTGTCTTATCGGAAGAAGTCAGGGATTTAGCGACTGAACGAGAAAAGCATGCCAAGATTATGCAAGAAAAGGGGTATAATCGCTCGGTCGTATCCAGAGAGTTCGAGGTAGGCGACCTTGTCTTGAGGAGAGCTGATATTGGTCTCAAAAATGCAAAGGACGGAAAACTGGCCCAAAGCTGGGAAGGACCATACCTAGTTGCCTCCAAGACTGGAACAGGAGCCTACAAGCTCGAAACCCTCTCGGGTGCCCTCATCAACAACACATGGAACGTGGCGAAACTTCGAGCTTATTACAGTTAGTCTTTCATTTCATTTTCAATAGTTTTAGTTGCTTTATTACATTTTGCTTTTTGAATTCTTTTTTAATAATGGTGTACGCTCGGTGAAACTCCGAGCCCATTGTAATTTGCTTCAAATGAATAAAAGTTCTCGTTATTGAATTCATTGTATCACGTACTTTTCCTCGTAACCGATTAGCCACCGATTATGACGCGAACGATTATAAACAGCTCTAGCAAGGGCTTATGACTCGTCAAGTACTTTAAATAAGATTCCCGATTAAATCATGATTTCATAAAATCATTTTATATCGCGGATAGAGGAACCCACCTCGGCTAAAGTGCTGGAGTTCCGAGGTCTTAACACTTGAATTCTTAACAAAAGAGCATAAAAAGAAGCATAACATGATTACGGATATTATAAAATATTCTGAACGAAACACAACAATAAAAGTTCAAACCCATTTACTGGGGCAATTACAAGAGGGAAAGCAAAATGATAAGCTACTCTAAGTCGGACAGTACAATGCCATCGGCATCAAATCTATCTTCTTCTTCTTCACCCTCAGCATCATCGGCATCGTCCCCCTCGGAATCCTCAGCCAAATGATCAGGCAGATCGGCGCTGTTCAGATCTATGGGAGTCCCGGTTGGGCCGACTATTCGACCATTTTTCACAGAAAAATTAGGATCAGCACCCTTGGTCACGAGACCAGGATTCAGAACGCGGAGTTGCTCGGCAGTATTGTAGAAGGAGTCCTCAAACCCATGATCCCAGTTGTATAGGTGCTCCTGGGCTGCTTTCTTGTGCTTGAGAGCTTTTGCTTTCATTTTCTCCAAAGAAGTTCGGAGCACCAGAATCTCATCCTTGGCATACTCATGCCGCTCTTGAGCCATGGCAGCAGCTTGCTCCGCTTTCTGAGCCTTCTCTATTGCCGCTCGGAGAGCAGCAGAGTCTTCCTCGACCTTTTTCAGGACCTCTTCCGAACGTTTTATCCTATCTTCGGCCCCCTGGAGTGTCTCCTCGGCCTTAACCTTGGCACCTTCAGCATCTTGTGCCACCTTTTTCAGCCGTTCGTTTTCAGCTGCCAAGGATTGCAACTTCTTGTTAAGACCTTCAACTTGAAGTTGTAGATAGTCCTCGCGCTCGGCTGCCTCGGTCCTTTTCTTCTTTTCCTCGGGGGCTATCCCAGCATAAGCGTCGTCTCCATGATGACCTAGATGATGGAGTATGCTTGCACCTCTCAGGAGACTCTTCACCAAAGATTTACAGTTATGTCAGGATGGAGATTTTAAGGATTGTTTGATTGGGGAACCACCTAAGAACATGGCCGAACTGAGGGAAAGATCCAGGAAATACGTTAATCTTGAGGAATTCCGTAGGATCAGTACTTCCAATGTATCCCCCGGATCAGGTGAAGACGTCGTTTATCACAGAAAGGGCCACGTCTTGTTACAATGTGATGCCATTTGGATTGAAAAACGCTGGGGCAACTTACCAGCGGATGATGAACAAGGTATTCGGCCCTTTGATTGGGCCGAGAATGGAGGTATACATAGATGATATGATTGCAAAGAGCTTGAAGGAAGAAGATCACGCTCAGGATTTGAAGGAAATTTTGGCAAGGGTCCGACAGTTCAACATGAGGTTGAACCCGGAAAAGTGCACGTTTGGAGTTCCAGCAGGGGCCTTCCTCGGATTCATGCTTACCGAGAGCGGAATTGAGGCGAATCCAGAAAAGTGCCGAGCCATTCTTGATATGAAGAGTCCGTCAGATGTCAAGGGTGTCCAACAATTGACAGGACGGGTTGCGGCCCTCTCGAGATTCCTGTCTCAGTCAGCTAGGAAGGCCCTTCCCTGGTACAAACTGTTAAGGAAAGAGAAAGAAAAGACATTTGAATGGGATGAGGCATGCGAAAAGGCCTTTACTGACCTTAAGCAGTACTTGGCGTCTCCCTCGATCTTGTCCAGTCCGGTGAATGGAGAAATTCTGTTCCTTTACTTAACAGTAGGAGATTCGGTAGTAAGTTCGGTTTTGGTCCGAGAGGAATCTGGCAAAGAATCCCCCGTCTATTTTGTCAGCCAAGCTCTTCAGGGACCGAAGTTGAGGTATCAGAAAGTGGAGAAATTGGCCTTTTGTCTGGTCATCACAGCTAGACGATTACTTCAATACTTCCAGAGCCACCATATCACAGTCAGAATAGCTCAGCCAATCCGCCAAATACTTAAAAAACCTGATCTGGAAGGAAGAATGGTGACATGGGCCATTGAGCTTTCCGAGTTTGAAATCACTTTCGAACCGAGGAAAGCAATGAAATCTCAGGCCTTAGCTGATTTTCTTACCGAGTTTACTGAGCCATTGACGAGCTCAAACTTGGATTGGAATATTTATGTTGATGGATCGAGTAACAAACTAGGGGCTGGTGCAAGAAAAATATTGGAGAACTCCGAGGGGATCACCCTCGAATATTCTTTGAAGTTTGGATTTTCAACTTCGAACAATCAGGCGGAGTATGAAGCCATATTGGCCGGACTGAGAATGGCAAAGGAAGTAGGGGCCCGAGAAGTGAAAATTTTCAGGGATTCTCAGTTGGTAGTTTCACAAGTCAAGGGCGACTACCAGGCTAAGGAACCAATCCTTCAAAAGTATTTGGAGAAGGTGAAGTTCCTATCCTCGGAGTTTGTTAAGGTCGAATTCTGCCACATCCCGAGGGAGAACAACAGCCGAGCGGATATTCTCTCGAAACTTGCCTCGACAAAGAGTCCTGAGAACAACAGAACGTTGATCCAAGAAATGGTGCATGGACCTAGCGTTGTCCTCTCTATTTCGCTGGATCCAACTGGATTGCTCCAATAACAGGCTATTTGGAACAAGGAGTTCTTCCAAGTAATTTGTAACGTCCTGATTTTCAATGGTATTATATATTTTTAGTTTTATATATCAAATTAAATGATTAATTCTTGTAAATAATTATTAAAGTGTTGGCATTTTCATAACATACCTTATATTATTTCTATTTGACGATTTTATTTATATATATATATATCTTAAAAGAAAACTCATTTAAAGAAATTACCCTATCTGAAAAATATATTTGTTAGGCTTTACTTTGTTTTTGATATATTATATACCATTTTATTTCTAATGCTCCTAAACTTCTAACTTTATACTTTCTTATGTGTATTTAATATATAACAAAATTTTATTGAAGGTATTTACTGGAATTGAAAAGAAATAAAAGTGTTAGTGTTTATTTTAAATAAATAAAAATTATAAAGTATGTATATGTGTAATTGTTAAAAAAAAAAATGTATGTGTGTGCTGTGAAGAAAAGGGAACCCTAAGACCCCCCTCCATTTGCTTCAGCCGGCCCTAATTTGTGAGCAGCCGCCCCATCCTCCTCCTCCCCCTTTGTCTCTTTCGTTCCTCCCTCCTCCGTGTTCTCTCTCCACTAGCCACCGATCGCACCATTGCTCTCAGCCTCCCTCGCGACTTCCTCCTTCACTGTGACCAGATGCTCACGCCGCCGCCAGCCAGGGGAGTCGCGAATCGCGACTCGCCTCCCTCCATTCTCGGGACCGGCGCTTCTCGCTAATGCAACCGCTGCCGTTCGTCGCTGCGGTCTCCTTCACAAATCGAACCACCATGATCAGAAGCCTGGGTTGCCTCTTTTTCCTCTTTGGTTCGCTGTTGGTGTCGTGTCCACCGCCGCTTTGGAGTTAGCCGCCACCGTTCGCCTTCCTCCCTGGTCGTTGAGCTGCCGCCGCTGCCATGGTCCTCGCCACCGTCTCCTCTCTCCGGTTCGTATCTGAAGCTACAGGAACTAGGAGGTTTTCATTCGTGTTCCTTCGCTGCTTGTGGTTGCAGTTGCCGGTCTCGCCACCGACGCCGGTCGTAGACGCCGTTGTCGCGATTAAGGAATGGGTGTATTGCTGTTGTGTGTGTTAGAACCAAACCAGTCTTAGTCCTTGCTGCTTCAAAAATCCGATCTTGAGGGTAAATCCCTAATACCCTTTTAACTATTTTATGTTGTATTTTAAAAATAATAATAATAATATTAATAATAATATTGGTAGAAATTATTTAGTGTTAAATTGTTTTGGAAAGTTAGTGTTTTGAAAACCTTATTATTGTTTTGGGAAATTCGATGGTATTATGATTTTGTATTTAAAATTAATACATTGTTGTTGATAATAACTCAGTTAGTTGCTTTGACTTGTGGTAAATACCGGGTTGATGATTATGTCGAACAATTAGTTTTAAAAGTGTTTTTGTTATATGCATTTGGTTCCTAAGTAATTGAGTTGTAGGTTAGTTGGGCTGGATTGTCCCTGAACTAACCATAAGCCAATTAAATAGGAATCTGATATATGTTCGACATACGTTAATTCGGGTTAAAGGTTTTAACTTTGATTTTGAATCGAAAGGAAGTATGATTGCCTGAACGTTAGAAATGTAATTTGAACTTATTTTCGATCGAGGCATTTCCTTTTAATTCGGAATTAATAGTGTCAAGTAAAATTAACATTTGATTTTGTGAGTTATTATCAAAGTTACGTGATTTTGGTTTGTTTTGAAAGAATATACAAGTTCTGAAAGCTAAGGTCTTTTTAATAAAGAATCGTATTATTTTATCGAGACACAATGATTTTAAGTTTAATTTCCATTTGACTTGGGTTTATGAATTACGTTCAAACAGTCTTTTGATTTGATAATTTGTCAAAATATGATATGTTGATATTTATCAGTTTGGTGATTTCGAAGAAGTTTGTTTTGATTTCCAGATATAAACTCCCCATCATGTAAAGCTTGAAAGTATTTGTTTTACATATGATTTTGACGTGTTTCCACCTTGAGATTAGCTTGCTAACTGATATTAAAATCTGTTTTGAGAACATCAAAGAACCCCCTTTTGTTAATCTACTTCGCGTGTAAGGAAAAGTATATTTTTATAACGTATTGAATCAAACCACAAGTCCAATGCCGATATTGGTCTAGTAAATAAAAGCGTTTGTGTGGTTGTTTATCTATCGTCTATGAGTAGGCTTTGGCGCATTATATTGATTATTATTTATTGTATATAATATGATTAGACGACGAAGGAGCTTGAGAACTTGTCGCCACGTGTAAGCAATGGGCTAGGATACTTTTGGACAGCGTCTCACAAATAGGAGCATGTCTTTGGAAACGCAAGGTAAGGAGTGGGTATTGGTGAGTATTACCATACTCTGGGGAATAGTTTGTGGTATGTATACAATGATTGCTAGGAGTTATGTGTTAGTTAGGAAATTAGAAAAACCTAGGGGAGAAACTAAATAAAATTGATAATAATGATCTTAATTAATGAGAGTGCCTTGGTTAAGTAATAAAAGTGAATGTAACTCTAATAAATGTTTGTGATTAAGTATATGCTTAGTTGGTGCTAAATGTGATGATATATGTGTTTGGTGCTAATTGTTTATAAATAAATGTTAAATTGTTGTAAAGAATGTGAAGTTGTGGCTATTTGATTATATATGTGTTGATCATTGAGGCTTGGTTTGACTTTTGTGAAAATGGACTGGAATGATGGAAAATTTTGGTTTATATATATATCTATTTGGAAGATGAATTTTTGATATGGAATAAAAGGGAATGCAGTGTGACTTGATCCTTGGGCGAGCCGGCACACTAGGTGCCCTGCTAGGTGGTGAATTGCCTGCTAGGGCCAAATTCCTGTCAGGCCAATTGCCCATTAGGTCCTAAATTCCCGTTAGGCGTCGGTGCGCCAAAGGATCAATCTCACTGCATAACCACCTGAAAATGAATAATATGTGAATTGGAATTGATGGAAAATGAATGTTAATTAAATTAACCAGTATTGTCCTAACGGGTGATGCCTAATGGGTGTCTCAGTCCTGACAGGTTTAAAGTCCCTAGTAGGTGCCGAATTGCCTAGCAGGTGCATCAATTCCTAGTGGTGCAATGGTAATTGGAAATTAAGGAAAGGGAAATATTGTATCTAATGGATAACGGAAATGAGCAATGGAATTAAGGAATTTGGAATTATTGTTTAATTGTGTGTTAAGGGGAATATGAATTAATTAAGGCTTATCGAATGATTATAACCGGAATCTGATTTTGGTTGCTTAAAATTGTGTGCTATTTGATTTATTTGATATTTGTGTTTGGCTTAGTTAGTTATTATGTCATATTCAGGAACTGCTTTCCCATTTTATGTGTATGCTCACTCCTTACTATCATTTCAGGTACTAAGTTTGAGCTAGCACAGCCCCTGGCCGAGCAGGAGTGCACTCCACACCGTGGAGTGTAATTTAGTTAAGGATGTACTCTAGTTATTGTATTATAATTAATCTATTTTGGGTGTTTGAAATAATTTAATCGCTGCAAGCCCGAATTTATTATATGTACGTTATTAGGGCTTGTAAAGTTAATTAATATATTTAGAAATGCTGAAACGTTTTCTGGGTTGTTCTGGTTTGACAGGTGAAAACTCTAAATTTTTGGGAAGTCTGATAAACAGAGGAGACTCTGTCGGATTTTCGTTAAGATTTAAAACGAAATTTTTCAAGTCCATTTTAAAACCAACATAATTATTAGTAAATAAGTTATATAAATGTTAGGGTGTTACATTATGGTATCAGAGCAGTTTTCCTCGACCTTGGAGTAACTCATTACTCCTGTTGTGTTACTCATCAAGCGAGTAACCAGTAGATAGTTAGTTATCTAAGTTAGTTAGAATAGGAATTAGGATTTAGTTGACTTAGATTAATATCTCCTAATTCATAGTTGATTTCTTGGGTTTTGTTTCAAGCTCTATAAAGTGTTAAAATCCGATTTCCCTTTTTGTATGTATTATCACACTTGGAAGATAGTGCACGATTCCAAATGTGACAATTCGCATAAAATAATTTAAGTGAAATTTTCATACATCTAAACCTGGAACTAAGTCGTGTAACTTTTCTTGAGAGGAATGACAAGTTGTCTACCGTAGGACAGTTAAGCTCAGTTAATATAAAAATGATGTTGACCACAAATAGAATGTAAGGTTGGGCTTGATCACCCCAATGTTTGCATTTATTGGAGAGGGATATCATCCAAGTCTCTGGGTTTAAGGTTACCAATTGAAAATTGGTGATGTAAGATGTAATTAGTAAGCTATGATAAGAGATCCGTAGTAGTTAGACCCTATTGTTTCCAAGTGCTCTAAACTCAGAATACGCAGCGAAAATAACCAGAAATTTATTCCAAGTGTTTTGTAAGTCTTGATCTTTGGATTTTATTTTAAATGTCTTTCCCTCTTAAATGCTTGGATAATTTCCTTTTTAGCCAAACAAGTTCTTTTTGAAATCTTCATAAGTGATTTCTACCTAGACAAGAAGGGTAATCGATTACTGGCTTGAAGTAATCGGTTACCTCCTTGATGCAACAACTATAGTACAATTTTCAGAGGACAGGTAATCGATTATCACCTCCAAAAATAATCGGTTACTTTACCAAAAACTCAAAGTAATCGATTATGCTACTGATGTAATCGGTTACTTTTGCTGCAACCTTTGTGTGTGATTTTTCCAGGGAGCAAGTAATCGATTACTCCCTTCCAAGTAATCGATTACTTTGTTGAAAATTCTATTTTGATGGCTCTCAATTCAAAATTATTTCTTTATGTTTCTATTCTCATACGAGCTTGATTTATTACTCATAACCTTACCTAAACTTAGAAATTTGCAATATTTTATTCGATTATGGACTTTGAAGATTAGTTGTTTTTACGTTCCCTAATTTACTACCTTGTTTCCAATCCACTTGAAAGAATACGTTTGTTGAGATGATGATTTGCTTTGTTTGTCAACGACTTATCTCTTACATTTTTGTATAGTTAGTTTCTCTTACTTTTGGATTCTTCTTTGATTTAGCCTTTATGAACTTAATTTTATGGATTTCTGTTTCAGAGTCTATGTAAAATGCAAGTTAGATTGTTGACTTTTGATTTAAATGAATTTATTTCCTGATTATGCATGACTGCATGCACATGTATTTAAAAATGAAGAATCTTGGATTTTGAGCCATTGGTTTTGTCTTTTTGAGCAAAAATTGTTCAAGGAGTTTCAACCAATAGCGTTCCTTGCTTAACATATTTCTCATGAATTTTTATATTAGTATTGGCCAATGCCAACCTATTATGTTACCTAGTTTTTCGTTTATTACAAGAAGTTTTCCACAACTTGAAAATGTTTTTGAACACTAGTTTAACGAATTTTGATTTCTTTTCAGGTTTCAATTTTTCTCCTTGTAACTTAAACTGACATTCATTTAAGTTAATGACACTCTATTGGTTGAGTCATGATTATTTATTCCTACTTTTGGGATCCAAGTTCTTGCTTAGATTTTTATTTCATGTTCTATTTCTTGAAGAAAAAAAAATGCCACTCTTTCTGTTTTAAACTCTTATAAAATTAATATTACATCCGAGTGTGTAAGTGAATTATGTTTTCTTACAAAAATAGTTCTCAATAAGATATTCAGATGTTGTATCATTTTACGTGCTAAACTTGTTATCCGATTTAAACCATATGCTTAATGTTGATTTTGTTTAGACCAATTGGGTTTTTAAAGGTCCTACTTTGCATTATATTCTATATTACCTCTTTGAGATTTGAATTCGTTTTGCATTTATGACAGAGTCAAAATATCCTTTCAATAGCTATCACCTTCTAAATGTTAACATTCTTATTCCGTATTGAGAACTTAGATGATTGTGTTTGGAACTGATTCAAATGTAGTTGCTATTTTGTACACCAAGTGATAATTTCTTTATTTGGCATTATTATGAAAGATGGTCTCTTCGATTGAATTTGAAAACCTTTTTACTTAACTAGTCATCGAAATTCTTTTGTTATAGTTACATTGTAATACCACTAAGGTTTTATTGCTCTCGTTGAATAAACAATTTTTGAAGACTCTTGTGCGATTTGTCTAGTGTTGGTTTTAACTATGTTTATCTAAGATGATTGGAATGATAATTAAGGATTCTCAAATCCTAACCTTATGGTTTCAATAATCAAATTTCGAGGACGAAATTTCTTTTTGGAGGGAAGGATTGTAACGTCCTGATTTTCTTTGGTATTATATATTTTTAGTTTTATATATCAAATTAAATGATTAATTCTTGTAAATAATTATTAAAGTGTTGGCATTTTCATAACATACCTTATATTATTTCTATTTGACGATTTTATTTATATATATATATATATATCTTAAAAGAAAACTCATTTAAAGAAATTACCCTATCTGAAAAATATATTTGTTAGGCTTTACTTTGCTTTTGATATATTATATACCATTTTATTTCTAATCCTCCTAAACTTCTAACTTTATACTTTCTTATGTGTATTTAATATATAACAAAATTTTATTGAAGGTATTTACTGGAATTGAAAAGAAATAAAAGTGTTAGTATTTATTTTAAATAAATAAAAATTATAATGTATGTATATGTGTAATTGTTAAAAAAAAAAAATGTATGTGTGTGCTGTGAAGAAAAGGGAACCCTAAGACCCCCCTCCATTTGCTTCAGCCGGCCCTAATTTGTGAGCAGCCGCCCCATCCTCCTCCTCCCCCTTTGTCTCTTTCGTTCCTCCCTCCTCCGTGTTCTCTCTCCACTAGCCACCGATCGCACCATTGCTCTCAGCCTCCCTCGCGACTTCCTCCTTCACTGTGACCATATGCTCACGCCGCCGCCAGCCAGGGGAGTCGCGAATCGCGACTCGCCTCCCTCCATTCTCGGAACCGGCGCTTCTCGCTAATGCAACCGCTGCAGTTCGTCGCTGCGGTCTCCTTCACAAATCGAACCACCATGATCAGAAGCCTGGGTTGCCTCTTTTTCCTCTTTGGTTCGTTGCTGGTGTCGTGTCCACCGCCGCTTTGGAGTTAGCCGCCACCGTTCGCCTTCCTCCCTGGTCGTTGAGCTGCCGCCGCTGCCATGGTCCTCGCCACCGTCTCCTCTCTCCGGTTCGTATCTGAAGCTACAGGAACTAGGAGGTTTTCATTCGTGTTCCTTCGCTGCTTGTGGTTGCAGTTGCCGGTCTCGCCACCGACGCCGGTCGTAGACGCCGTTGTCGCCATTAAGGAATGGGTGTATTGCTGCTGTGTGGGTTAGAACCGAACCGGTCTTAGTCCTTGCTGCTTCAAAAATCCGATCTTGAGGGTAAATCCCTAATACCCTTTTAACTATTTTATGTTGTATTTTAAAAATAATAATAATAATATTAATAATAATATTGGTAGAAATTATTTAGTGTTAAATTGTTTTGGATATTTAGTGTTTTGAAAACCTTATTATTGTTTTGGGAAATTCGATGGTATTATGATTTTGTATTTAAAATTAATACATTGTTGTTGATAATAACTCAGTTAGTTGCTTTGACTTGTGGTAAATACCGGGTTGATGATTATGTCGAACAATTAGTTTTAAAAGTGTTTTTGTTATATGCATTTGGTTCCTAAGTAATTGAGTTGTAGGTTAGTTGGGCTGGATTGTCCCTGAACTAACCATAAGCCAATTAAATAGGAATCTGATATATGTTCGACATACGTTAATTCGGGTTAAAGGTTTTAACTTTGATTTTGAATCGAAAGGAAGTATGATTGCCTGAACGTTAGAAATGTAATTTGAACTTATTTTGGATCGAGGCATTTCCTTTTAATTCGGAATTAATAGTGTCAAGTAAAATTAACATTTGATTTTGTGAGTTATTATCAAAGTTACGTGATTTTGGTTTGTTTTGAAAGAATATACAAGTTCTGAAAGCTAAGGTCTTTTTAATAAAGAATCGTATTATTTTATCGAGACACAATGATTTTAAGTTTAATTTCCATTTGACTTGGGTTTATGAATTACGTTCAAACAATCTTTTGATTTGATAATTTGTCAAAATATGATATGTTGATATTTATCAGTTTGGTGATTTCGAAGAAGTTTGTTTTGATTTCCAGATATAAACTCCCCATCATGTAAAGCTTGAAAGTATTTGTTTTACATATGATTTTGACGTGTTTCCACCTTGAGATTAGCTTGCTAACTGATATTAAAATCTGTTTTGAGAACATCAAAGAACCCCCTTTTGTTAATCTACTTCGCGTGTAAGGAAAAGTATATTTTTATAACGTATTGAATCAAACCACAAGTCCAATGCCGATATTGGTCTAGTAAATAAAAGCGTTTGTGTGGTTGTTTATCTATCGTCTATGAGTAGGCTTTGGCGCATTATATTGATTATTATTTATTGTATATAATATGATTAGACGACGAAGGAGCTTGAGAACTTGTCGCCACGTGTAAGCAATGGGCTAGGATACTTTTGGACAGCGTCTCACAAATAGGAGCATGTCTTTGGAAACGCAAGGTAAGGAGTGGGTATTGGTGAGTATTACCATACTCTGGGGAATAGTTTGTGGTATGTATATAATGATTGCTAGGAGTTATGTGTTAGTTAGGAAATTAGAAAAACCTAGGGGAGAAACTAAATAAAATTGATAATAATGATCTTAATTAATGAGAGTGCCTTGGTTAAGTAATAAAAGTGAATGTAACTCTAATAAATGTTTGTGATTAAGTATATGCTTAGTTGGTGCTAAATGTGATGATATATGTGTTTGGTGCTAATTGTTTATAAATAAATGTTAAATTGTTGTAAAGAATGTGAAGTTGTGGCTATTTGATTATATATGTGTTGATCATTGAGGCTTGGTTTGACTTTTGTGAAAATGGACTGGAATGATGGAAAATTTTGGTTTATATATATATCTATTTGGAAGATGAATTTTTGATATGGAATAAAAGGGAATGCAGTGTGACTTGATCCTTGGGCAAGCCGGCACACTAGGTGCCCTGCTAGGTGGTGAATTGCCTGCTAGGGCCAAATTCCTGTCAGGCCAATTGCCCATTAGGTCCTAAATTCCCGTTAGGCGTCGGTGCCCCAAAGGATCAATCTCACTGCATAACCACCTGAAAATGAATAATATGTGAATTGGAATTGATGGAAAATGAATGTTAATTAAATTAACCAGTATTGTCCTAACGGGTGATGCCTAATGGGTGTCTCAGTCCTGACAGGTTTAAAGTCCCTAGTAGGTGCCGAATTGCCTAGCAGGTGCATCAATTCCTAGTGGTGCAATGGTAATTGGAAATTAAGGAAAGGGAAATATTGTATCTAATGGATAACGGAAATGAGCAATGGAATTAAGGAATTTGGAATTATTGTTTAATTGTGTGTTAAGGGGAATATGAATTAATTAAGGCTTATCGAATGATTATAACCGGAATCTGATTTTGGTTGCTTAAAATTGTGTGCTATTTGATTTATTTGATATTTGTGTTTGGCTTAGTTAGTTATTATGTCATATTCAGGAACTGCTTTCCCATTTTATGTGTATGCTCACTCCTTACTATCATTTCAGGTACTAAGTTTGAGCTAGCACAGCCCCTGGCCGAGCAGGAGTGCACTCCACACCGTGGAGTGTAATTTAGTTAAGGATGTACTCTAGTTATTGTATTATAATTAATCTATTTTGGGTGTTTGAAATAATTTAATCGCTGCAAGCCCGAATTTATTATATGTACGTTATTAGGGCTTGTAAAGTTAATTAATATATTTAGAAATGCTGAAACGTTTTCTGGGTTGTTCTGGTTTGACAGGTGAATACTCTAAATTTTTGGGAAGTCCGATAAACAGAGGAGACTCTGTCGGATTTTGGTTAAGATTTAAAACGAAATTTTTCAAGTCCATTTTAAAACCAACATAATTATTAGTAAATAAGTTATATAAATGTTAGGGTGTTACATAATCCAATAGAGGCCAAGAAACTCGTCAGAAAAGCTTCACAGTTTGCCTTAGTTGATGGAGTCCTGTTTCGCCGAGGGGTCAGCGGCCCAATCCTTAGTGTTTAGACCCTGTCGAAGCAAAACAGTAACAATACGAAGGACTACCAGTGCCATAAGTGCTGGTGACCGACAACGGAATCCAAATGGCATCACATTGTAACAATACGTGGCCCTTTCTGTGATAAATGACGTCTTCACCTGATCCGGGGGATACATTGGGATCTGATTGTACCCCGAATAAGCATCCATAAACGAAAGCCTTTGATAACCCGCCGAGCTATCCACAAGTTTATCGATGCAGGGAAGTGGGTATTGATCCTTAGGACAAACTTTGTTCAAGTCTGTGTAGTCCATGCACATTCTCCATTTCCCATTGGACTTCTTCACTAGCACGGGATTGGCCAACCAGTCAGTATACACCACCTCCCTGATAAATCCTGCTTCTAGTAGCTCGGCTACCTTCTCATCTGTTGCCTGTGCCTTCTCAGCTCCGACTCTTCTTTTCTTCTGACAAATTGGCTTGGCTCCAGGATACACGCTCAACCTATGGCAGATGAAGTTCGGATCGATTCCTGGCATATCTGCCGAGGTCCAGGCAAACAGGTCCTTGTTTTTCACCAGTAACTCAGTCAATTCTTTTTCCAATTTCTCAGAAAGGCCAACCCCCATCTTGACACAACGAGAATGATCGGGGCCTAAAATCACCCTTTTGAAGTCCCCTTGGCAGGTCGGGAAGTACTGATCCTACGAAACAACGAAAAGTGCCGAGCCATTCTTGATATGAAGAGTCCGTCAGATGTCAAGGGTGTCCAACAATTGAAAGGACGGGTTGCGGCCCTCTCGAGATTCCTGTCTCAGACAGCTAGGAAGGCCCTTCCCTGGTACAAACTGTTAAGGAAAGAGAAAGAAAAGACATTTGAATGGGACGAGGCATGCGAAAAGGCCTTTACTGACCTTAAGCAGTACTTGGCGTCTCCCTCGATCTTGTCCAGTCCGGTGAATGAAGAAATTCTGTTCCTTTACTTATCACTAGGAGATTCGGTAGTAAGTTTGGTTTTGGTCCGAGAGGAATCTGGCAAAGAATCCCCCGTCTATTTTGTTAGCCGAGCTCTTCAGGGACCGAAGTTGAGGTATCAGAAAGTGGAGAAATTGACCTTTTGTCTGGTCATCACAGCTAGACGATTATGTCAATACTTCCAGAGCCACCATATCACAATCAGAATAGCTCAGCCAATCCGCCAAATACTTCAGAAACCTGATCTGGCAGGAAGAATGGTGACATGGGCCATTGAGCTTTCCGAGTTTGAAATCACTTTCGAACCAAGGAAAGGAATGAAATCTCAGGCCTTAGCTGATTTTCTTACCGAGTTTACTGAGCCATTGACGAGCTCAAACTTGGATTGGAATATTTATGTTGATGGATCGAGTAACAAACTAGGGGCTGGTGCAGGAATAATATTAGAGAATTCCGAGGGGATCACCCTCGAATATTCTTTGCTTCGGCAGGGTCTAAACATCTAAGCATTGGGCCGCCTGATATCAAAGATTTACAGTTGAAGCTTACCATCCCTTACCAACTCCTCGATTAAGTCCTTCAACTGAGTACACTGGTCGGTGGTATGCCCCCATCCACCGTGATGATCGCAGTACTTCGTCCTATCCTTTTGGGCTGCCTTTCTCAAAGCTGGTGGACGAGTGATGTTACGCATCTCTGTATGCATAGTCTCACGAAGGATTTGACTCCTCGGGACTGTCAACTGGGTATACTCATCGTACTTGCCTTTTGGAGGCAGTTTTTCCACTCTCTCTCTCTTTTTTGTCTTTCCTTCCCCTCTCTCGAAAACGATCATTTTGACGAAGGTCGTTTTGACGAGGAGGTCGTTGCTCATGTCGTCCTTCGCTACCCCTTGCTGCAGTACTGATCCTACGGAATTCCTCTAGATTAACGTATTTCCTGGATCTTTCCCTAAGTTCGGCCATGTTCTTAGGTGGTTCCCCAATCAAACAATCCTTAAAATCTCCATCCTGCAACCCTTGAGTGAGTAAAAAAACCGATACTCCCGATTGTAGGCCTGATATGCCACTGGCCTCTTGCTGGTACCGAGCTAGGTAGTCGCGTAGAGACTCGTCGGGTCTCTGTGCAACTCCAGCTAGTGAATGGTCTGATTTGGGCTGTGACATACTGGCCGTGTACCTGTTTATGAAAGCTTGTCTAAGCTCGGCCCACGATCGGATCGAATTGGCAGGTAGAGAATTGAACCATCTCAAAGGCGCCGAGCCCAGAGTCATCGAAAAAGCTCGGCACTTCATAAAATCCCCTCCTCCATAGAACATCATAGAGGACTCGTAGGAAGCTATGTGGTCCATCGGGTCAGTTGTTCCATTGTACCGAGGAATATTCTGATGACCCACATAAGTCTGCGGGGTTTGGAAAGCCATAATCTCAGGTGTGAAAGGGTGTCCAGGATGGGGTTCTCTAGTGATACGCTCTAGGGTTAAGCTTGGGTTGAGGGGTGGAGGTGGGGGAAGATTGCTCGGATTACCATAGGCCGCGTGAGGGCCTTCCTTGGCAATCCTTGCCATGCTCTGCTGCTGAAGAGCAGCAATGGCTTGGTTCTGCTTCTCAATTAAAGAAGTCTGAGTCCTCAAAATCTCCATAATCGACTCCTCTCTCCTTCGTGCCGAAGAAGTAGTCATGTAAGATCTGCCTTCCGTTTCAGAACGCTGACCACCTTCAAGAGTTCTGAAACAACCTCTAGTCAAATGAGGTATCTCCCTGTTGGTCCTGTCAGCCCTGAAATGATCACGCCGATCAGCCCGTTCAACTCGCCGATCCTCATCGGTTCGTGAGCCAGCAGCAGCCCGTCGAGACTGACGTCCAGAATCAGCTGTGTCACGCCATTCTGACACGTGGCCATCAGGGACGGTGTGGGGGTTGGACTGCCCTCCGCCGCCCTCACCAAGAACTTGACCAGTTGGAGGAACTGTGGCTTGTGGCTGATCCGCAGTTGGAACAGGCGGACCTGTCTGAACGTCAGTCAGATTACCTCTAGTTGGTGCTCCCGGAGCAATTCTGTCCCTCACGTTTCTCCCGGTCTTGGGAGGCCTCCCCCGGAGGCGACAGCGGAGATCTTCTTGATTACCATCGTTGTTATTGTCGTTTTCCATGAGATCAATGGGTGGGAATACTGGTTATTCAGATCCTCACAGATGGCGCCAATGTAGTGTCCTTAAACACTGTGTTCTTAACCCTCTGAGTGCCCAAGATTATGAAACCAGGAGCCCTAAAGAGGATCAAGTGTTAATATGTGACTTTGTGGTGTTTATGCAGTTCCAGTTGGGAAAAGCAGGGTCTCCCCAGTCAACAAGTGTGTGCAGAGTGTCAACTTAGGGATGAGAGTACATACCTGAAACCCTAGCTGTTATGAGCTATTTATTAGGTTTGGAGGAGGCTGATATGGGCCGTATAGGCCCTGTATCAGGGTTGAGCTGAGCCAGGATTCTGTGAGATAATATCGGAGGTTTACGCTCTTAGAATCTGCATAGGATCAGCTCATGATCTCATGTCTAGGCTGTTAGCGAGAATCTAGGAGGGATTCGCGGAGGGGATAAGAAGCTTGAACGAGTCTGAGTCTTTCCACCAGCCGACGGTACGTCTCGATCCTAGAGTCCCGAGCCTGATGAGTGGAAAACCGTTTGTAAGGCTCGGCCCCATCAAGTCCGAGCCTGGTCTTTTTGTGTGCTCGGAGTCAACGAGTCCGAGCGAGGGACGTTTGTGCAGAGCAAACCGAGGGGAGGGCCCTTGAAGAGTCCCTTAAATAAGACTTGAGTCCTTATACGGTCGGCAGACCCAAGTAGTTCTTAGAGGAGTTGGAATTCCGTAGGATCAGTACTTCCAAGTAGTTCCTTCAGACTTGAGTCCCTTCACCTAAGAACAGGCTATTTGGAACAAGGAGTTCTTCCAAGTAATCCAATAGAGGCCAAGAAACTCGTCAGAAAAGCTTCACAGTTTGCCTTAGTTGATGGAGTCCTGCTTCGCCGAGGGGTCAGCGGCCCAATGCTTAGATGTTTAGACCCTGCCGAAGCAAAACAGGCCTTGGAGGAAGTCCACGGGGGCATCGGAAGTCATCATGTTGAGGGGAAGTCACTGGCTAAAAAGGTTTTAAGGGCAGGATACTACTGGCCAACTCTTCAACAGGATGCGATCAACCATGTGAAGAGGTGCGACAAGTGTCAATTTCACAGTGATGTGTATCAGAAACCGGCTGAGGAACTCCATTCACTTTCATCTCCCTATCCTTTCTATCAATGGGGAATGGATCTGATTGGACAGTTCCCCACCGCTCTAGGACAGCTAAAGTGGGTGATAGTGGCCATTGACTATTTTACTAAGTGGGTGGAAGCCGAGCCTCTTGCAACCATCTCCTCGGCCAAGGTGCAGAAGTTCTTTGAAAGACAAGTTGTGGCTCGGTTTGGAGTGCCACAAGTGCTGGTGACCGACAACGGAACCCAATTCGCGGCAAAGGCGTTCCAAGACTTAGTCAATGCTCTGAGTATAAAACATTACTTTTCATCAGTCGAGCACCCTCAGACTAATGGCCAAGTAGAATCTGTAAACCGATCTATCATCCAGGGGATCAAGAAAAGACTCGAAGGCGCGAAAGGGAATTGGTTGGAAAACTTGCACGAAGTGCTTTGGTCGTATCGCACCACCATAAAAACTTCAACAGGAGAGACACCATATCGGCTCACTTATGGTTGCGACGCAGTCATCCCCATTGAGAAGATCATCCCTTCATTCCGAGCTATGCAACAACCGAATCCCCTCAACAACACTTTATTGTGTGAGGATCTTGTCTTATCGGAAGAAGTCAGGGATTTAGCGGCCGAACGAGAAAAGCATGCAAGATTATGCAAGCAAAGGGGTATAATCGCTCGATCGTATCCAGAGAGTTCGAGGTAGGCGACCTTGTCTTGAGGAGAGCTGATATTGGTCTCAAAAATGCAAAGGACGGAAAACTGGCCCAAAGCTGGGAAGGACCAGACCGTGTTGCCTCCAAGACTGGAACAGGAGCCTACAAGCTCGAAACCCTCTCGGGTGCCCTCATCAACAACACATGGAACGTGGCGAAACTTCGAGCTTATTACAGTTAGTCTTTCATTTCGTTTTCAATAGTTTTAGTTTCTTTATTACATTTTGCTTTTTGAATTCTTTTTTAATAATGGTGTACGCTCGGTGAAACTACGAGCCCATTGTAATTTGCTTCAAATGAATAAAAGTTCTCGTTATTGAATTCATTGTATCACGTACTTTTCCTCGTAACCGATTAGCCACCGATTATGACGCGAACGATTATAAACAGCTCTAGCAAGGGCTTATAACTCGTCAAGTACTTTAAATAAGATTCCCAATTAAATCATGATTTCATAAAATCATTTTATATCGCGGATAGAGGAACCCACCTCGGCTAAAGTGCTGGAGTTCCGAGGTCTTAACACTTGAACTCTTAACAAAAGAGCATAAAAATTAGCATAACATGATTATGGATATTATAAAATATTCTGAACGAAACACAACAATAAAAATTCAAACCCATTTACTGGGGCAATTACAAGAGGGAAAGCAAAATGATAAGCTACTCTAAGTCGGACAGTACAATGCCATCGGCATCAAATCTATCTTCTTCTTCTTCACCCTCGGCATCATCGGCATCGTCCCCCTCGGAATCCTCAGCCAAATGATCAGGCAGATCGGCGCTGTTCAGATCTATGGGAGTCTCGGTTGGGCCGACTATTCGACCATTTTTCACAAAAAAATTAGGATCAGCACCCTTGGTCACGAGACCAGGATTCAGAACGCGGAGTTGCTCGGCAGTATTGTAGAAGGAGTCCTCAAACCCATGATCCCAGTTGTATAGGTGCTCCTGGGCTGCTTTCTTGTGCTTGAGAGCTTTTGCTTTCATTTTCTCCAAAGAAGTTCGGAGCCCCAGAATCTCATCCTTGGCATACTCATGCCGCTCTTGAGCCACGGCAGCAGCTTGCTCCGCTTTCTGAGCCTTCTCTATTGCCGCTTGGAGAGCAGCAGAGTCTTCCTCGGCCTTTTTCAGGACCTCTTCCGAACGTTTTATCCTATCTTCGGCCCCCTAGAGTGTCTCCTATGAGGAAACCGCAATTGGTGGTTGGAGAGACAAAGGAACCCTAGGAATACACCTAGAAGGGGGGGTTGAATAGGTGTTTAAGCTACCTTGAAAGATTTTCGAACGAAACAAATCGAAACAATCAAAACAAAAGATTTTTGCAATTTTGTTCAGGTTTACTCGAGTAAAGTTCAGAATACTCGAGTAGTACTCGATTAAAGACGTTTACTCGAGTATATCTGACAGAAACCAGAAAAATCAAGTTTTGATTCGCATACGAAAATCAATCAATTCACATGAAAGATCAGAGATTCAGCGGAGATGATTAACACCTATATTCTTATTGATTAACCTAGTTATGAAAATGATTTTCCCTTTATCAATTTGAACAATAAAGATTCAATTCAATCAATTATGAAAATCAATCTTTCTAGGTTTTCAACCAAGAACGCAATCAAATGACTTGAATATAAAGAGTAAGAGTTTAGAGATACGACACAGCGATTTATCCTGGTTCACTTTCATCCGCTTGAAAGCTACATCCAGTCCCCTCTTCAACCAAGAGAGATTCTTCACTATGAGGAATTAGAGTTCTCAAATTAAAAGTGATTGCCTCACAAGACTTCCTTCTTGCTAGCCTACAAGAGATAACCGACACCCTTGCCTTGTAATCCTATTGATCTTCTCTCTAATCTAACCTCTACCCCTTGTTGATAATCGACACAACAAGTCTTCAATTGCTTGATGATAATCCACACACCAAGGCTTCTCCTTGCTTGATTCACAACCAAGACTTCTTCTTCTTCAATGAACGTTGCTTGATGATAATCGACACACCAAGGCTTCTTGTTTGTTGTAGTGGCTTGCCTTATTGCAAAGATTACAACTCAATGAATACACATAACAATCCTAATGAATCTCAATCAATAGCTATGACAAATCACACAAGAGATTCAAAGGTTCTTGATCAAAGAATATGAAAATAGAAAAGCTTTGATCTTTGAAATTTGAGATAGAATAGAGTGGCTTGATTCTTTGTAAAATGAATATCAAAATGATAGGTTATAATCACAAAGGTTAGGAAAAGGTTTTTATAGAATACCCAAAAGTTATGACACTTGAAAACTGATTTTGAGAAGTGAAAATCGTATTTTAAAAATCAGTTCAGCAGTGTTTACTCGAGTAAATTGCAGCATACTCGAGTACCATGCGAGTATAATTGCATCATACTCGATTAAATCCACACTACACATTTTAGGAACTTGTTTTCTCAAAAACCAACCTTTCCTTTCATACCTTTAAGCCACCTATTGATTCTAGGTTAAGTGAAAACTCAAATTATGATTTAATCATGACTTATGAATGAGATTCACTACCCTCTAAACAAACTACCCAAATGAAAACCTATGAAGCTTGAGAGGCAAAAGATAAAACAAAAACAATTACACTCAAACTTAAGTCTTCATGAGCTTGTTCTCTCTTCTTCACTTGAAGTTTGTTGTTGCTTATTGAACTTGAACTTGATCAACACATGATAGCTTGTTCAAAACACTTTGTCATTATCAAAACATTCATCATGGAACTAACAATCTCCCCCTTTTTGAAAATGACAAACCATGTTTTGAAGTTCTCCAAAAGTTCTTTGAAGTTGATCACTTGGTGAGACTCTTGCTCCCCCTCAATAAATGCTTTTGACATTTGAATCCAATTGATAGAAGCTTGATTCTCCCCCTATATTCAAAAACTTTGCTCAACCTACATAAAAACAACAAAAACAACCTTTCTCCAAACAAACATCTAAAAATCATAATATTTATCCAACAATCATTTCTCCACCTTTGAGAAACATTCCATTCAATTCAAAACATCATATTGCTCCCCCTTTGGCATTATCAAAAAGTAATATATATACCAATTGAAATATAACATCTAAGCCAAGGTAAGAAATCAATGATCATTTCTTTACAACATTGATACCAATTGAACAAATACAATAGAACTATACTTTGAAATGTGATATCAATTGGCAAGAGAATATAACAATGAAATATGATACCAATTGAGAACTAAAAAGATCATAATATCACTTAACCAAGAAGATATCAATTGTAAAGAAGTACATATATCAACAAATATTTAATACCAATTGTGATATTTCTTTAATAACAACCAAAGCATGTCAATAAATCATGATAATCATCTATGAATCTACTCAATGATACCAAATGATTTAATTAAACATTTAGAAAAGTAATACCAATTGAGAAGATACCATATGAAGTTCACAAATCTATCAACAACATTTGTACCAAATTGTAGGACTTCTTTTGATACCAATTGAAGATGCAAATATGAATAACACTTGTAAGCTCTCTTTGCTCTTCAATCATACCTACAAAACAATCATGCTTTGCTTTTTGGTATCCAAATGGTTTTGGATCCATTTTTGTTAGTGTAGGGACTTTCACCCTTTTTCATCCAAACAAAATCTCCTTTAGGTATACTATGCACTTTAACATAACACACATTTGAAGTATGTCCATGAGTACCACAATAGAAACATGTTGGTGCATTTGAAAAATCAACTTTAGAAAAATCAACAACATTTCTATGAGAATTACTCTTAGCATTAGTATAACCCAAACCAAACTTGTTTGAATTTTCTCTTTGAAAATTTAACAATGTGCGCAATCTAATATCACCACTTGTGAAACTTGCAAGCTTATTTTTCAAAATAGCATTTTCATCTTTAATCAACTTGAAATTCTCACAATCAACCACAATATTCACTCTACTAGCACAATCACAAGAAGAACTAGCATATATAAGATCAAGAGTTTCATTTTCAAGATTAAGCTCATCAACTTGTTTTTGAAGATCTAAAATCTCTTTTTGATGTTTCAAAATGAGCTTCTTTCTTTCAATGTTTTTCAAAGCTAGTTTTTCAAGTTGTTCATGCATTTCTTCATAAGCATTATATAACAATTCATATTTAGAAGAAATTTCGGATTTAGTATGACTTACATCGCTTTCCTCGCTTTGATAACTTGATTCATCATTTGAACTTTGTTCTTCATCATCTACTAGAGTTATCAAGTTGAGACAAGCAACTTCTTCATTATCCGAAGAACTACTCGATGTTCTTTTCTTGTTATCTTCATCACTATCCCAAACTATGTATGCTCTTTTAGATTTAGAATTTTTCTTGTCTTTCTCCTTCTTCTTGAGATACTTAGAGCACGAATACTTGAGATGACCGGGTTTTCCACATTCACGGAAAACTACACCTTCTTTTGAAGTTTTGGTCTTGTAGTGTGGGGAATCCTTCTCTTTACTTTTGTCCTTGTTCAACCTTCCTTTTCTCCTTAGAAATTTGTCAAACTTCCTTAGTAGAAGTTTCATGTCTTTTTCATCAATATCGGAATCGGAATCTTCACTATCATCATCATCGGAACTTTCTTTCCTTTTGTATCCACTTTTGACTTTAAGAGCAAGTCCCTTTCTTTCTTTGTTTTTATCCGACTCTTCATTGATACTTAATCGTCCAAGCTCCATTTCATGTTCTTGAAGCTTTCCAAAGAGTGTTGCTAGATCCATAGCATCCAAATTCTTAGATTAAACAATAGCCGTTACTTTTGGTTGTCAATTCCTGTCTAAACATCTCAACACTTTGTTAGAAAGTTCACCTTGTAAGAAAGTCTTACCAAGAGCAAGTAAATGGTTAATAATATGAGTAAAATGCTTTTGCATATCATTTATAGATTCATTTGGAAGCATTTGAAACAATTCATAATCACGCATTAAAGCATTCAATCTAGCTCTCCTAACCTCACTAGTTCCTTCATGAGTCACTTGTAAAGTGTCCCACATTTCCTTAGCACTAGAACATTGAGAAACTCTAAAGAACTCGTCATAGGATAAAGAGGAGGTAATGATATTCCTTGCTTTATAATCATATTGAACTTTCTTTCTATCATCATCCTTCCACTTATCCTCGGGGATCAATTGTTCTACACCTTCAACTAAACTAGAGGGGATATGAGGACCTTTTTCAACTACTTTCCAAATTTCACTATCTATGGCTTGGATAAAGATTTTCATTCTAACTTTCCAATATGCATAGCCTTCTCCGGTAAACAATGGAGGACGATTTATCGAAGCACCTTCACCACCAAAGGGATTCATGGAACCCATTGCGATTTTCTTAAAGGATCTTTACGAAAAAGCTCTTATGCTCGTGTTTTTCGACCGAGCTCTGATACCAATTGAGGAAACCGTAATTGGTGGTTGGAGAGAGAAAGGAACCCTAGGAATACACCTAGAAGGGGGGGTTGAATAGGTGTTTAAGCTACCTTGAAAGATTTTCGAACGAAACAAATCGAAACAATCAAAACAAAAGATTTTTGCAATTTTGTTCAGGTTTACTCGAGTAAAGTTCAGAATACTCGAGTAGTACTCGATTAAAGACTCGTTTACTCGAGTATATCTGACAGAAACCAGAAAAATCAAGTTTTGATTCGCATACGAAAATCAATCAATTCACATGAAAGATCAGAGATTCAGCGGAGATGATTAACACCTATATTCTTATTGATTAACCTAGTTATGAAAATGATTTTCCCTTTATCAATTTGAACAATAAAGATTCAATTTTCCCTTTATCCCCTTTGATCACCGGCTCAATACTTTTGATCTTCACAGCCGGAGTGGTGCTGGGGATGATGGTCGGACTTTCGGAAGTGGTCAATTCAGAAGATTGACTCATGTTTGGGGAGCCAGAGGCAGCTTTGATTGCAGCCAATTGTGATACTCTGGCTGCTCGGCCTTCGCTGTTCTTAGCCTTAGTTGCTTTCTTCCCCATCGTTTTTGTAAGAGAAAATGGATCAGTACAAAAAAAATGAAAATGTGTAGTACCCAGCTCCGCCTTCACTTCGTCACGTGTCTCTTTCAGCAGAATTCGTTTGGTATCAATTTGACCATTAGCTTGAAGGTATTCCCAAACATGGTCGCATAATCGCCTTTCTGCTTTTGTCAAATCCGCCTTAAAGTCGAATTGATACAAGGAGGATCCTCGGTTATAAATGTTAGTCATCCAACCCAGTGGAAACCGAGGCACGACCTTGATCACTCCATCTTCTTCAACTCGTTCCATGAACCAACATACTTCGGCCCCAGTATATTCGTATTGGAAAAAGAGAGGTTTGAAAGATTTCCAAGAGTCTGTCACCTTGGCGAAAAGGGCATGCCCCCTCCGAGCCTTTAGGGACACCCAAAGACCCTTGGAATCACCAAACTTATTTACTTGGGGAGCATATAACCAAAAGAAGGATCGTACTGTGGCGACCAAGTTTTCAACGTCGCAGAATTGTTGGAAGGCTCGGACGAAAGCCCACCCACTTGGATGCAATTGGCTAGGAGCTATTCCTAGATGAGTGAGGACTTCAACCTCGAAGGTGGAAAAGGGCAAGCGGATACCGACTTTAGTTGCTATTTCTTCGTAGAAATAAAAATATTGACGATTTTCCCGTACTTGGAAGCATATCCGATCGTCGATTCCCAAAGGTCTAAATACGAATTCTGAGGTATTTCCATCGGCGCTCGGAGGTGTTAACATTGGCCGAAGATGATTAAGACTATTTGTTGTCAACAATGTAGGTCTCGTCCCCAGTACCTCCCGATCAAAAACAGCATCATACTGCGCATGATTAGGCGGCAGAGGATATTCTTCAGGGTTGGTAACACACCTGCGTTCCACCATATCTGGGGAAAAAGCAAAAGGCTCGGCGTTAGGATTTTTTATAGCACGAGCTTTTATTTTTAACTTAAGGTCGAGCCCTGGACTTTTTCCCCCCTCCCCCGGGGGACTCTCATAAGGTTCTTTCCCCCTGATGTCAGGGTCGGGGCTAAGCCTAACTTGGGCTCGACGCTCGGCAAATCTGTAAGCTAACAACCACTTATTCTCATCTGCGGGATTCGATGGGTATTCTACAGCTAACGGTTTTACCTCGGTGGATCCCTGATTAGTTGGGGGAATAGTAGAAGGGTGTATAGAATCATCGATATCAAAATTTCCCTCATTCCCAGAATTCCCAGAAAAACCAGAAAAACTTGAAGAACTCGAATCACTATCACTAGAGGGTTCTTCTCCTAATCTCCTGCAAAGTTCACGATAAATTCGCCGCAAACCTCTCCATCCTCTCATGATTAGCTAACTACTTATCCAGAAATCCCAAGTTACCCAGAAATCCTAAACAACACTCAGACCTAGAAATCCCCTAAAGTCCAGACTCCCTGCAAAACCCAGAACCAGAACCCCTTTACAGGAAGCAGAAATCGCACAAAAGGAGGAAATCGCGGAAACGGAAATAAGAAGAGTAAAGGAAGTTACCTGCTTTAGTCGCTGGAAAGGATGATGGGAGAATATTGTGGATTTGAAGGCGGAGACGGTGGAAAGGAGATTGGAGAGAGAATGAGGGGCGAGCACCCCCCCCCTCTACCATAGGCACCCCCCATTCATGTCTTCTTCCCTCCCCCATATTCTCGAGATTGGCGTAGCTCCCCATCACCAATAGACTCGGCCCAGGCGTATTTCCAAATTCACTCTTTCCTCTGCTCCCGATCCCGAGGATAAACTACCTCAACGGGACCAACCTCTAGAACCTGTTCCTCATATTCCTCGTCAACCTCCAGGGAGGAACAGGACGAGGAAGAGGAGCCGTCCTCTTCCTCGTTACTGCTACAGGACAGGGAGATCACTATAGACCATTCCCTAACCCGTTTTCTACTCATGATAAGCCCAGTATATCCCTTTGATTTCTTGAAAAACCCACCCTCCAACAAGTCCTAAAACGCTCTAAACCCAGAAACATTATAAACCACCAATCTCATTCCCCAAGTCTAACACAAAACCCCACAAACAGAAAAAACCACCCCTCACTATAAAAACAAAGCCTTTAAAATCCTAAATTCCACCCAGGCAAACCAGAGCAGAGGAGAAGAAAAGGCAAAAACAAAAAAGAAAAAAGGGGTAGGAGAATACCTTGAGTTTTGCGACTGTAAAGAATGAATGGGAGGGAGAGAGTAATTTGCTGTTGAACTTCTGCGTAGAAGGAAGACAAGAGGAGCACAGTTCCAAAGTGCAGTTTCGAAGGGAAGAGGGAGAATGGGACTGGTGTGAGTAAGTGAAAGAGCAACTGTTTGGTAGAAAGAAGAAGAGGAGCGGTTTTTGTCAAAATAGGAGAAAAGGAACCATCCTCCCTCCATTTTCGAAATTTGGGCTTGGCCCAAAAGGCCCAACCCAGCATGCAGCCATATCAATTGGGACACGTGGCACGCAACAGCTGAAATAATGGACCTCGAGCAACGTCACAATGATGGCGACGCTTCGTAGGTCGCGATTTCTGACACGCGTCAAATCTGGTAAAAGCAAACGTCACTTCGGTACTGATGAATAGACAGCTGTAAACCCGCTCTGTCGTAATGAGAAGACGTCAGAGACAGCTGGATCCAGCTCTTGGCAGATTTATCGTTCGAACTCCTTAGAACCTCGGAACAAGGCTCAGTAGCCTTGACCGAGCTGGGGGGCTTATGTGGTGTACTCGGCTCTTATATGGTGGATTTGGGATAAGGACCTAAACCAGGACCTCGGAACAAGGCTCAGATAGCCTTGACCGAGCTGGGGGGCTTATGTGGCGGACTCGGCCTAGCCGAGGTCCTCAAGACCATTGCCCAAGACCTAAGAACCCTTCAGGAAGCCTTATGAACGCTTGGCCGAGCTTAAAATCTCAACGGCCGAACAGACGCCAGATACAGGCCGACCTCGTGCTCCAACTCAAGTCCGACACCTTCCCAAGTCCGACACCAAGGACATGATGACGTCTTCCCATCTTATCCACAAGGACAGCTCACCATCTTATCCACAAGGACAGCTCATCACCTTATCCGTAAGGACAACTCATCCACTCATAGCTCAGTACAGGCTGGCCCTACTTGGGCCTAAAGCAAGCCCATTAGGGCAACCAGCTCCCCCCTATAAGTAGCTCCGTACTACATGGGGCTCAGTTACGTCCTCTAACCCTAATTGTCACTCTCACACACCAATGATTAGGGTTACTTCCTGGCTCTCTTCCTTAGCCACTCGAGGATTCCCACCAAACATCACAGATCAACCCTAGACAGAGGCTCCTTTGAAGGTCTTCTCCTACCCCCAGAGGACCTCACCATCTAGGACATCACAACACCCTTGTCATGACATCTTTCCCAGGCATTTTATATTATATTTTGGTGTCGTCTCCCGGAGTCGGTGTGGTTAGAGATCCTGTACTTCTGGTTGCTTCCAACTAGGCGGATGGATTCCGAGGAGATGTAGACCCAAAACCATAAAGCCGAATTCCCGATATTATGGACTCGAGAGATATGAACTAAGAGATTTTGATATCAAGAGATAAATTGATCAAGAGATCCCCGTAAGTGAACGATTTGTATGAAGTGTTCGAGAAAAGCTCGTGAGAAAGAAAGAATTATACGTCGCGAAGAGACTAATGATATCGATAAACGAAAGTAAGCTTATGTTAATGAATAATTATTAATTAATGATGATCATAATTATGAATGGGATGATGTAAATATGTTATCTTGTTGTGTTGTGTTTATATTGTATTGTTGTGCTATGAATATGTATTGTTGTATGCTTGTATTGTCTTAATATTTTGCCTATCGTAAACCCACACCGTCGACGATGCGTCGTTCGGAATGCTTACTCTCTTTGTCTTCCCCATTCCCTGTGGACTTCTGTGATGATGTCCACAGGTGACAGAGAAGTAGATTATCTTGGTAGTCGGCACGTCAAGTGATGGCTTACGAAGACACGACCGTGACAGAGTCTCGAAGGAGAAGAAGTCAGGTTCGGCTCGAGGACGCGATGATTGATGATTCGTGTGAGACCCACAATTTTACCCAATTTATTTGTGATCTTATAATTGAATTTAAGAAATTATGTTTGATTGTGATATCTGGATATAATTAAAATCGTATGAATTATATATATGTGTATATATATATATGTACGTGATACATACCAAAGATTTCCCTAGCATATTTAAATGAAATATTTTAAGGTAAAGTATTTGATTTAAATGATCTTAGAAAATAAAATGCTTTTTTTTTAAGGATTTGAGTATCCTATCTTCAGAAATTCATATCTTTTCAACCGTACGTCGAAAAATTACAAATGATATGTCAAAACGACCGTATCGAAACGTATATTATGAAACTATAAAGCTTTGATTTTTATTCTGAAGTTTTCGAAATTTTATCACTGCTACAGTACTAAACGAATTTTTGAGTTTTAAATGTAAAGGTGTGACTTTAATGCATTTAATGGCCTTTTGACTCAAGTATATTTTATTATTAAAACAAAAATACTTTTCTGAAATTTTATATTGGACTATCATCCAAATAAAATAAAATTTCTTATTTTTATCATTATAAAATATTTGAAAGCTTATGAAGTGCATTTTTGAAGGAAATGATCTTAGAACTTCAAAAATTCATAACTTTCAAACCGTAAGTCCAAAAATTATAAACTTTATATGAAAATGATCGTATTGAAATGTAGTATCTGAATATGTGAAAAGAGAATTTTTATTTTGGCATTTACAAAAAATTTTGTACAGTAGAGAAGAACGAATTTTAGGTATTGTCTTAACTTAGAAAAATTATTTTAGAGCATGAAATAAATTATTGGGCTATAAAATAATTTTATTTGTATATTGAGAAGTTTATTTAAATGTCTACTGATTTCACAGTCCAAATAGTAGCTTTTTCTAAATTTTGTTCTGAATTATTAAAATGAAAGCCTTATTGTGATTGGTCAATTTTGTGGTGAATTCAAAATGGACCAATGAAAATTTTTCCTCTTATTTTTATATACATGCACCGTCCAAAAAAAATATAGTTGGAGGGAGAGAGGAGAATTTTCTGAACTTGTGGGGAATCATTCTTAGTTAATAAGCCATAGGATTTATACAAAGTTCATTAATGCATGTGTGTGTTTCAAAGTGGAAAATTAAAAATGCTGACCCACTTTGGCTAGGGGGACGAATTTGAGGTCTGAAGGGAGGGGAAAATTGGATTTCTCTTCACCTATAAATAGACCACCACACCTCTCACAATTTCACACAAATTGCTTGCTATCATTCTGAGAAAAAATTTTATTCCAAGAGGAAGGAGAGAGGAGGGTGGCGAGTTGCATAGGGGAAGAGGAGGAAAATTTTCTCATCCTTTGAGGAAGTCTTTTAGCTTTAGGAGAAGAGGTAATTCTAAGTCCTTATTTTAATTCAGTTCATTTCTTCTTCTATTGTTGTTAGAATCCCTAAATTCTTTTTATAATAGCAAGAACAAAAGTTTCTATTTCTTCTTTTTATGAACTATGTATTTGTGATAATATTTTGTTTTTATGGTCAAATGAATAGAGGTTTAAAGGAAAGGGACAAAAATGAATTGTTTAAAGAGGATAATCTCCCCTTTTTCTTTTTCCTTGAGATGACCTAATTTTGTAGCACAAAATTTATATTCTGAAATTTTTGTGTGTTCTTACAATATAGACATATGTATATATTTTATAGAAATTGTTATCTGTTTGAAGTATTGTAGTTTTCTTGTTTTGATTCAAAATGAAAACTAAAGTATATTCTGAAGAATTTTGTGTTACTGAGATCTGATGTAGCATTAAAAGAAAAGAAGAAAATTTAGTCTTTTGTATTGTTACAATGCTTGGTCGTGATATATATATATATATATATATATATATATATATATATATATATGGTAGTAGTTGTTATTATGTTATGTGACTGACTGAATGATTATTTGATCTCTGATGTTGCTATGAAAATAGTTTTGTGCAATCAAATGAAATTATGGATTTTTGTGTTAAACAGTGAAGTATAAATGATTTCTGAGTTAAAAGTTACACTTGATTGATACTATTTGATTTGGTAAATTAGGAGTAGGAAAGTGAAATTTTATTGAGCAAATATCTGACTATGTGTTTAGTAGAAATTGTAAACTTGTTACTGGACAAAAGTAAATTTTCTTAAAAAGTGATTATCTTTGTGCCAAATTGATTATTTTGAGTATATGAGATTATGTGCCTAAAGTATGCATGTGTGTTTGAAAAATTTAAAAAGTACTCTTTTATATAGGGTTGGTCGAAATTATTATAGAAGAAAAAAAAGATGTTTGATTATTTTTCTAATTGATCTTTCTGATGTAAATAAATGACTATCTGAATGTATTAGGTATTCTGATGAAAATGTATTTAGAGCTAGAAATTTTATTAGTACTGAAAAGTATTATTTTCATAAGATACAAGGTTTCAAATAAAATTTTTGTAGGTGTGTACTTTGCTTGATTTTTATATGTAATTCCTGTATGTATAGGAATGCTAGAGTCTGTTAGTTTATTTCTTTTAAAGTGATGCAACTAGATTTGAGGTGTCTGTCCAGCAAATCAATATGCATTATTTTAATCATGTTTAATCATTTTATTATAGTAGGATTTGTAAAGAATTTTTAGGAAAAAGTGGCATGTGTTTTCAATGAACTGTTTAGGAGAAAATTCATTTTTTAAGAAGTTCTATATGTACTGTCCAAAATTGTAAAATAGTTGCATCAGAGATAAAAAAATCATTTTTTTTGATGTATGCTTGATGATAAAATCTTTCTTATAAGTATCTAAAAATTTATTAGGAAGTATAAAAGTAACTTTGTGAGTGTACTGATGCTTGAAAGTGAATTTTCTGTAATCTGTCTGTAGTCTGTAACTTAATCTAATTAATAGTAGAAAAAGTATTTTGAACTTTGAATGCTTGAGTTTATTTTCTTATTTAATTATATATGCTTATAACATGAATTTGCAAAATTTGTTTACTGTTGGTCTGATTTAAAAGTTGCATCAAAAGAAAAAATACTTTAAAGTCATGTTGTATGAGTGATCTGAACATGGTAGTTGTTATAAGGTGTTTAGGAATAAGATTTATAGTAAAAGAAAAATTTATAATGAGATGTTATGCTATTATGGAAAATCATTATGAGATGTTGTTCAATTGAATTTGGAAATGATAATGATTTACTGAGATTGTACAATTGTGAGATGTTGTTATATAAGCTATGAAAGATTATTGATTTAGAGATTATGGAAATATTGAAAGAAGCAAGGCTTTGTATTTGTGATATTGTTTAAGAGAAGCTGTAAAATGTTTAATGTTGTGACAATACGAAGTTGAAGATTGTGTACAGTGATGGTGCATCGTGGCACATTGACTTGTAATTTTTCCCTTAAGTGACGAATCACGTGAATAACTGTGCCGTGGTTTTGTCTTGTGGATTCCACTGTACAATAGGGAGTTTGTCTGCTGTTACCCTTAGAGGTCGAGGCCCGTTAGAAGCGAGGCTTAGAATGGGTCGACCACTTAGGATAATAAAAGACTTAAAAGCTTTAATATACCTTTAAGCTTTAATCCATTCTAACTACGTTGAGAGAGAAGTAGTGGAGAGGAAAGATACCGTATGCTTGGAGGTCGTGCATCCCTCCAAGTGGTGATTGTTGTAACACCTAAGTTTATTTACCCTATTATACCCTTAATTAAAATAGTGAATTTAAAATTTTCTTTTTAATTTATAAAAATCACCCGTCAAACGGACGGAGTTTTGTTTGTTTTTAGGACTTTCCCAAAAGTTCCGGTTTTCCTGCAACCTGATAAACAACATCTTTCAAATTTCAAAGCCAGCAGGGCTATTCACATATATCACATCTAGTGCAACATCGTGCACAAATCAGAAAGTCAAAGTATGAAACATCAGAGTAAGCGGAAATATAAACAAGTTGAAAAACACTTTTTCCCCAAAATAAGACCCCTTCCCAAAAGGAGTCGTCCTGGGCCCCCAAAAAGCTATTTACATTACAAAATGATTCACATCAGGTCATCGGGCCCAGGACATTCCCATGTCCTACATAACTATAAGTGACCTACTCTCCCTGTGAGGGAGAGTACTCCTGCTCGGCCTGATCGGGTGCAAACTCTTCCTCAGTACCTGTGGAGATAGTAAGGAGTGAGTATTACACATAAAATGGGGAGGCAGTTTCCAATTAAGACATAATGTAACACTAAGCCACACACATATAGCAGTTCAATCACAGCAAAATAAAAGTCAATGTATCACAATTCATTTTCAAGTATTCATTAGTTTCTCAAGTCAATTTTATCTCTTTATACTCATGCATTAATCTCATAATTCCCTTTATTCTCTTTTCATCATTTATAATCACATTTCTCATTCAGTGCGTTCCAGTCACGTCTTTACTGCGTTCGCACCCACAGCGCGATAACGTCTTACCACGTCTGTACGACACTCCCGGTTACAACCGGTTTGCATCACTAGGAATTTTAACGCTCCTGCCAGGCATTTGGTACACCCAAGGGTCTCTCGCTCAACCAGGACTTTCTCACCCAAAAGGCTTCACCTGTTAGGCTATGCTATCACATAATTTCCACAATTCAATTACATTCAGTTATTTGAATTCATTCACTTTTCACATTCTCAACACATTTTAGATCTTTTAGTCCGGCAGCGAATTGAGTATTGGTGCATTGATGCCTAACAGGGAATTTGTACCTAATGGGATTTTAGCCTGGTTGAGCACTTGGCCCTTAGGACTTTGGTACACCCGGCAGGGGCACCTAGTCTATCAATGCACCGATCCTCAATTCCACTGCACTTTCCATTATTAATTACTTTATTCATTATTGTCATTCTTTGCCTTGAATTCTAATGAACATAATATCTCAGTCATTTCACAAATCAAGCATTCAAATCATAAACAATTACCAAATATCAAGATGGAACATATCAACATCAAAATAATTTCCGTAAGTCATAAATTCTATTTTTAATAATTATTCTATATCATATCAACCTAAACTAACACATAACTCTTAGTACCCATTATATGCATATTGTAAACTAAACCCCAGAGTACGGTAATACTCACTATAACCCACTCCTTACCTTAAATTAGCAAGAAGTAAATAGAACCTTAGTGAGCCCTAGCTCAAAATCTTGGAAACTTGAATTTCCTAAGCCTAGCTTGCCACCTCAATAAGGAAATGATGAAATGATGGTACACAATCCTATTTGAGAGAGCACAAGATGAGTGATCCTTGTCCTTGCCTTGGTTTGGGTTGGAAGGCATGAAACAAAATCCCTACATAACCATGAGTGCAAGAACCCTAAGGTTTTAAACATACTTTCTATGAAGTAAGGAAAGTTGGAATGGAAAGGAAATTAAAGTTATGGCATGAAGCTTTACTTACTCCAACAATGGTGGAATTTGAAAAACCAAGAAGAAGGAAGAGAGGGAGCCACACGTGTGATCAAGGAAGAGAAAGGAATGAGCTCCTAGCCAAAATCCATGATGCAAGCTTGATGGGTTTGGTTGATTTTGGGTTGAGGTGCCCAAGAATCAAGTGTTTATGGTGGGATGATGATTAGAGTGTTCTTGGGGTTGAGATAGTTGATGAAGGTGATGGCTTTGTGTTGGAGATGTTGTATGAAAGAATGAGGTGATTTTGTTGCCTTATGATCAACTTTGAAGCCACCAAAAATCGTGTGGCTTAAATTGAAAACTTAGCCACCAAGCCTGGAATGGACGCACCATATTCAATCTGGTCTGCGCCACGCGCCTGGGCGCATGCTAGGCTCGCCTGGGCGCATGCTAGGCTCGCCTGGGCGGAAGATCAGCACCAGCACCAAGCTGGTGCATGGCTGGTGCGGTCAGGTGGGAGTTTTGACGTGCCACACGCAAAACTGGTGTGGCTGGTGCGCATCACCACTCGCCTGGGCGAATTGGTGCCTCGCCTGGGCGGGTTTTTCGCTGCCTTGTGCACTTATGAACAGTGCACCCGCCTGGGCGCATGGCTGGTGCGCCTGGGCGAGAAACAGGGTCTTCAACCTTCGATTCGCCGTAACGTTTTCGTTAACCGTCGGATCGGGTCCAAATTTTTAGATAAGCTTCTTCACCCCATAAACTTCATATCCAATGGTGGAATTGATTTTCTTATTATCCTATAATAAATTTCTAATTTTCTCTTTTCGGTCGATTTCTAACATCTAAAACGCCGATTTAACTCCCGATTTCGCTTATATGACTTTGCCCGAAGCCACAACTGCCTTCTATACAACCCCTAGGACTTATAATCACCACTCACCTATCTACCAAAATTCATTAAGTCATTATTCCAATTTTTCTTAGGTTTTTATTTAATAATTTCATTTAAAATAAAGTTTAGGATGTTACAATTCTCTCCCACTTACCTGAATTTCGTCCTCGAAATTCGTCGAACAATTGTGGATGAGACTACCTGATCTTGTCCTCCAGTTCCCATGTAGCCCCTTCCACATTGTTCCTGATCCAAATAACTTTCATCAAAGAGATTTCCTTGCCTCTGAGCTGCTTCACCTGCCTGTCTTCAATTCTAACGGGCAGAACTTCAAAAGTCAAATTCTCCTTCAAAGGCAAATCATCTAAGGTAACCACATGCGAAGGATCATGGATGTATTTCCTTAATTGTGAAACATGAAACACGTCATGAAGCCTTGACAAGTGAGGGGGTAAGGCAATCTTGTAAGCCACCGGGCCCACCTTCTTCAGAATCTCATAAGGCCCGACAAACCGAGGAGTCAGTTTCCTGGACTTAATTGCCCTACCGATTCCTGTAACCGGAGACACTCTTAGTAATACATACTCCCCAACATCAAACTCCAAGGGTCTCCTTCGCCTATCAGCATAACTCTTCTGGCGATCCTGTGAAGTTTTCATCTTATTCTTGATCATTGTGATCTTCTCAGTTGTTTCTTTCACAATATCAGGACCTGTCAACAGATTCTCACCTATCTGGAACCAACACAGAGGCATCCTATATTTCCTCCCGTAGAGAGCCTCAAATGGTGCCATACCGATACTGGAGTGAAAGCTGTTGTTGTAAGTGAACTCCATCAACGGCAGTAACTGCTCCCAACTACCAGCTTGCTCCAGAACACATGCTCTCAGCAAATCCTCAAGTGTCTGGATAGTACGCTCAGATTGTCCGTCTGTCTGCAGATGGTAAGCCGTACTAAATTTCAGCTTAGTACCCAATGCCTCCTGAAGACTCTGCCAAAATCTAGACAGAAATCTCGGATCACGATCGGATACAATATTGGTAGGAACTCCATGCAGCTTCACTATGTCCCTGATATACAACTGAGTCAACTTCTCCAGAGTATATTTCTTGTGGATAGGAATGAAATGAACACACTTTGTAAGACGGTCCACAACCACCCAAACTGCATCACATCCTCCAACAGTCCTTGGTAAACCCGTCACAAAGTCCATAGCTATACTGTCCCATTTCCACTCCGGAATATCAAGTGATCGCAAAGGACCACCAGGCTTTTGATGCTCAATCTTAACTTTCTGACAAGTTAGGCAATGAGACACGTGATCGGCCACATCGGTTTTCAACTTCGGCCACCAATAAATCCTTTTCAAATCTTGGTACATCTTTGTTGCACCAGGATGGAAATTCATCTTGGTTCGATGTGCTTTCCATAGGATATCTCTTCTAACTTCAAAATCCATAGGAACACATATCCGACCCCTAAATCGGATAATGCCATCAGAACCTTTCACAAAGTCGGGCTCTTCATTGCCCGATGCCCCTTCTAACAACTTTTGCAATTCCGAATCGTCGGCTTGTCTTTCTTTAATAAGACCAATCAAATCATTAGTTACCTGCAACATTTCTAGAACGATGCTCTTATCTTTCACTTGCATGTTCAAGTTGAGGTCACTGAACTCCTGAATCAATTGCATCTCCTTCACCATGAGATTGCTGACATGCAAAGTCTTACGACTTAGTGCATTAGCCACTTCATTGGCTTTGCCCGGATGATACTGAAGATCGAAGTCGTAGTCTTTCAGAAATTCCATCCACCTCCTCTGTCTCATATTCAACTCTTTTTGATCGAAGAGATAGCGAAGACTTTTATGATCGCTAAAGACTTCGAACTTTGAACCATATAAATATTGCCTCCAGATTTTCAAAGCAAAAACCACTGCCGCCAACTCAAGATCATGAGTGGGATAGTTCTGTTCATGCTACCTCAATTGTCTAGATGGATAAGCTATGACTTGCCCTTGCTGCATCAACACACAACCCAACCCTTGTTTAGAAGCATCACAATACACCACGAAGGACTGAGTCGGGTCCGGCAAAATTACCACTAGGGAACTAGTCAACCGCCTCTTCAATTCTTGGAAACTACTTTCACATTCCGGGGACCACTCAAACGGAACACCTTTCCGTGTAAGAGTTGTCAAAGGAAGGGCCAATTTAGAAAACCCCTCAATAAACCTCCGATAATACCCAGCCATACCAAGAAAGTTTCTGATCTCAGTAATGGACTTAGGTCTCTTCCACTTAAGTACCGCTTCCACCTTAGAAGGATCGACAGCAACACCCTTATCAGAAATGACATGCCCCAGAAACTGAACTTCATTCAACCAGAAACTACATTTAGAAAGCTTTGCATAAAGCTGTTTGGATTTGAGAATTTGCAGCACAATTCTCAGATGCTCGACGTGCTCACTTGGACTCTTAGAATAGATGAGAATGTCGTCGATAAAGACTATGACAAAAGAATCCAAGTACGGCCTGAAAATCCTGTTCATATAGTCCATGAAGATGGCCGGAGCATTAGTGAGACCAAAGGACATAACCACATACTCAAAATGTCCATATCTCAACCTGAATGCCGTTTTAGGAATGTCCTCCTCTCGGATACGGATCTGATGGTATCCCGATCGAAGGTCAATCTTAGAAAATACAGCTGCTCCTCGCAATTGGTCCGACAAATCGTCAATGCGAGGGAGAGGATATTTGTTTTTCACAGTCACCGCATTCAACTGCCTGTAGTCGATGCACATTCGGAGACTTCCATCCTTCTTTTTAACAAAATGAATCGGAGCTCCCCAAGGTGACACACTCGGTCTAATCAAACCCTTGGCCAAAAGCTCCTCTATCTGCTTTTTCAACTCTTCTAACTCCGGAGGTGCCATCCGGTACGGGGCTATTGAAATAGGACCTGCACCAGGCATCAGATCAATACTAAACTCCACTTCTCTGTTTGGCGGTAATCCAGGAATCTCTGCAGGAAAGACTTCTGGAAATTCGCAGACTATCGGAATCTGACTGATCTCTGCCTCCTCATTCATCTCTAGGGCAGATAAAGAAAGATCACTGATAGTAATTGATTTATGATGACAGTCAATCAGAACATGGTGCCGAGACATCCAGTCCATGCCCAGAATGATGTCAAGTTTAGTTAGAGGCAAACAGATTAGATTTACTTTGAATTCCCGCTCCAATACTCGAAGTGGGAAATCCAAACACATAGTTGATGTGACTATAGAAGAATTTGTGGGTGTAGAGACAGATAATTTATAAGGCATTTCTATTGCAGACAACCCTAACTTCTTCATGCAATCGGCAGAAATAAATGAATGAGTAGCTCCGCAATCAAAGAGAATACCACAAGGAATACTATTAACATAACCGATACCTCTAATCAGTTCATCAGCATCAGTAACTTCCTCGCCGTCCAGAGTATACACCTTGCCCTTCCGAGTCACCCTGTTGTCACCAGCTTCCTGAACCTTGGCCACATTCACCTCCTTCTTAACTGCGTTTCTAGGAAAATTTGTCATCATGTGACCCGGCTGACCGCATTTGTAACAGGTCATTATCCTCTTGCTCGGATCCAGTCTCCAGCAATCTCCCCTGTGCTGCTTGCCACAGTATGGACAAATCGGAATAGAACCATAGGTACTCACTACTGGGCCTGATCTAGGCTGGGAGTAAGGACCTGGTCGCTGCACTGAACTCTTGCCCCTGACAGGACCTCCAGACTTCTGCACATTCTTGCTGCGTTTCTCAGCTGCACGTTGCTTGCGACTCTTTTCATACGTGCTAGTCATGTTGATCAGTTGAGACAAGTTGCTGATGTTCTGATATTCAAAGGCCATCTTGATCTCAGAACGAAGTCCGGTCTCGAACTTGATGCACTTGGTCCGTTCATCTGCATCCCTATAATTCCCGGCATATCGAATCTGTAGGTTTCTCATGTTTTGATGCTAACAATCTCTCTCCAAGCAACAACATTGGCAACAAGCAAGCTACATCACATGAAGATTAGAATTAGGATTTTTATTAATTCTATTTCAATGTAATCTTTATTTTATGCAATGCATCTCATTGGTGTGGGTAGCTTAGGTGATTTTAAGAATATTTAAATAATGTCTGATTAAGAGTGAAGATACTTTAAATCTTGATTAAATAGCTTGTGAAAATCATTTTAGAAAAACTTTGTTTTTATTCAGATTTTGATCAGTTTACTCGAGTAATGAGTATTGGTTCACTCGAGTAATTTATGTTCTGACAGGTTAATCGAGTAATGGTTTACACATCACTCGAGTAACTTAATCTGACATGTTTCACTCGAGTGACGTTGTTTGGTTTACTCGAGTAATTCAATCAGTGTTGGGAAAATTTTAAAAGGACTTAATTTTCTCTTTCAAAGATATAGACTTTCATTCTTACAATTTTCTAATACACTTTGAAAAGTAATTCAAGAGCTATTTTACATCTTTCAAGAGCTATCAAGATTCAACAAAGAACTTTTCATTCTTCACTCTATTTTCTATCATTGTTCAAATATTCTTGAGATCATATTTTTGTTCTTAGTGGTTGTTGAAGATTTGCAATTTGTGATTGCATCATTGAAGTTTCAACACAAGTGAAGAATCTCACAAGGAAGACTTTGAGGATCAAATCAAAGCAAGAAAAGAGGATTGGTTGGAAGCATCTTCAATCAATTAGCAAGGAAATCTAGAATACTCAAAAGGGGTAGATTAGATCAAAGTGTTTGGTACACACTTTGAGTTGGGTTTTAAGATAGGAGAACTAAGAATCTAGTTGCATCTTAAAACATTGTAAAATCTACATTTGAAGATTTCTAGTGAAGAATCTCTCTTGATTTAAGAGGGGACTGGAGTAGCTTTCAAGTGGGTGAAAGTGAACCAGGATAAATCCTTGTGTCTCTTTTATTTTCATTCCTTGTATTTCATTAATTCATTAACATTTGCATTTTTAGGTTAGAATTGGGGTTTTCTTAATTCTACTAAATTGATCTAAAATTGCATGTTAATATTACTTGAAATTGTTCATATTAATCATTCATAATTTGTTGAATCATCATAGCATTGTTATTCTTGAAGAACTCCATTGAAAACAAAGTTTAAATTGAATTTTACCCAGTTTACTCGAGTAAAGTTCTTGTCACTCGAGTAATCTGCTTTCAGTTTATAAACATTACTCGAGTAGGTTTTCTGTTACTCGAGTGATTTAAAATCTGCTTTCGTAATACTCGAGTGATTTGCTGAATACTCGAGTGAAATTATTTTTGGTTGCGTATTACTCGAGTGAAGGCTTGAGTTACTCGAGTAATCTGAACTGAATTCTTAAGAAAATTTATTTTCATAAAATCATTCTCTTAGGTGGACGAAAAATCTGTAATAAGGCTTCAATATTCTATTCACCCCCCTCTAGACTATATTGAGCCGCTTGTTGATTTCCAACAAGTGGTATCAGAGCTCGGACGAAAAATCCGAGCCTTAAAAAGCTTTTTCGAAAAGATCCTTTTTACTTGGAAACAATGGGCTCAATTTCAAATCCTTTTGGTGGTGAAGGAACTTCCATTAATCGTCCTCCACTATTTAGTGGTGAGGGTTACGCTTATTGGAAGGTCCGCATGAAAATTTTTATTCAAGCCATAGATATGGAAATTTGGAACGCCATAGAGAATGGACCTTTTGTTCCTCAAACGAAAGTAAATGATGTTGTTTCAATTAAACCTCAATCGAGTTGGGACAATGATGATAAGAAGAAAGTTGCATTTGATTTAAAAGCTAAAAATATCATCACGTCCGCTCTTTCTTATGATGAGTTCTTTCGAGTATCTCAATGTGTTGATGCTAAACAAATGTGGGACACATTACAAGTCACACATGAGGGCACTTCGGAGGTTAGAAGGGCTAGGCTAAATACACTCATGCATGAATATGAACTCTTTCGTATGTTACCTAATGAAAACATAGGTGACATGCAAAAGCGGTTCACTCATATCATTAATCATCTTTCTGCACTTGGAAAAGTTATATCTAATGGTGAAGTTGTTAATAAGATTTTGAGATGTCTTAGCAGGGAATGGCAACCTAAGGTGACGGCCATTATGGAAGCTAGAGACGTGGATCAAATTGATTTAGCAACTCTATTCGGAAAGCTTCAAGAGCATGAAATGGAGCTTGGACGGTTATCCTTGAATGAAGATGCCGATAGGAAGAAAAAGGGGATAGCTCTTAAATCAACTTCAAAATCTCTTAAGGCACAAGAGGAAAACTTTCAAGTGGATGACTCGGACTCCGATATAGATGATGAGACCCTTGGCTTGCTAGTTAAAAAGCTTGGTAGGTTCCTTAAGAAAAAGGGGAACTTTAATAGAAATAGACAAAGAGATTCTAAGGACTCACAACTAAGAAATAAGACTATCAAGGATCACATCAAGTGTCATGGATGTGGAAAGCTTGGTCACTATCGATCGAATTGTCCAACTCATTCTAAGAAGTCGGAAGGTGACAACTCAAAATTCAATTCTTCTAAAGGAAAAAGGGCTTACATAGTATGGGATGAAGTGGAGAGTCAATCAACATCTAGCTCATCGGATGATGAAGAACTTGCAAATCTATGTTTAATGACAAAGCTTGATGAAGAGGAATCTTCAAGCATTAAATCAAGTGAGAACGTCAATGAGGTAGATTATCTTTCCGATGCTAGCTCAAGTTCTAATTCTCCTTCATTCAATGAATTGTACAATGTGTATGTAGAGATGCATAAAGAGTTGAAGAAACTTGCTAAAATAAATGTTGAAAGAAAGAATTTCATAATGAAGCAACATGAAAAGATAATTGAACTTCAAAAAGATTTAGAAGAACTTAAGCTTCAAAATGAAACTCTTGAACTCATTTATGCAAACTCTACATGCAATTGTGAATTGAAATCAAATGAGACTCCATCTTGTGAAAATTGCAAGTCTTTGGAAAAAGAAGTTTTTAATTTGAATGATCGACTTGCAAGGCTCATGAAAGGAGATACTTCTTTAGATCATTTGCTTTCAACTCAAAGGAACAATAGCAATAGATCCGGTCTTGGCTATACCAAACCTAAGAAACGCAATTATCGCAAAGTTGGTGGATTTTCAAAGAATAAGATTTCTAAAAACCCAACTTGTCATTATTGTGGAATCTTTGGGCATACCACGAATAAATGTAATATAAAGAAATTTGGTATACCAAGCGGTGAATATATTTGGATTGTTAAGGGGACTTCTCCTCATGCTAACAACAAAGGACCCAAGACCACTTGGGTACCTAAGTCAACCAAATGATATCTTTCTTGTAGGTGTGTCTTCGAACCAAAGAGCGAAAATGGTACTTGGATAGTGGTTGTTCGAGACACATGACGGGAGACAAAACGCACTTCATGGAACTTACTCCAAAAAGTGATGGATTTGTGACATACGGCGACAACAACAAGGGCAAAATTCTAGGAGTCGGGAAAATCGGTAACGTATCTAACCTTGTCATAGAAAATGTCCTATACGTAGAAGGCTTAGAACACAACTTGCTTAGTATAAGCCAACTATGTGATATGGGCAATTATGTGACATTTACTCCGGAATTATGCTTCATTAAGTCTTCTATAGATGATAGTGTTAAGTTTGTTGGTCGTCGCTCTAATAACACTTACTTAATTGATTTGGATGAGATAACTTCACTGTTTTCAAAATGTTTCAAATCTTTTGATGATGAAATTCGTCTTTGGCATAGACGAATTGCTCATGTGAATGTGAATCAATTGAACAAACTTTTGCGAAAAGATTTAGTGATTGGTTTGCCTAAACTAAACTTTAAGCTTGATGGCATTTGTGACTCTTGTCAAAAGTGCAAGCAAGTTAAAAGTTCATTTAAACCTAAAAATGTGATAAGCACAACAAAGCCTTTGGAGCTAATCCATATGGATTTGTTTGGCCCTTCACAAATTAAAAGTTTAGGTGGCAATTACTATGGATTTGTTTTAGTAGACGATTTTACTAGATTCACATGGACTTTATTTTTATCCGCAAAAAGTGAAGTTTATAAATGTTTTAAAAAATTTGCCAAACTCATCCAAAATCAACTAAGTTTGAAAATTGTGTCTATTAGAAGTGATCACGGAGGTGAGTTTGAAAACACTAGGATTGATGCGTTTTGTGATAAGTTTGGTATTGATCATCAATTTTCGGCCCCTAGGACTCCGGAGCAAAACGGAGTTGTAGAAAGGAAAAATAGAATATTAGTGGAACTTGCTCGTACTATGTTGATAGAATCAAATGTTCCTAAATATTTTTGGGCTGATGCGGTAAACACCGCTTGCTATGTGCTTAATAGGGTTCTTATTCATCCGCATTTAAATAAAACACCTTATGAACTTTTAAAAGGGCGAAAGCCAAATATCTCACATTTTCATGTTTTTGGGTGTAAGGTGTTTGTTTTAAATAACGGAAAGGAACCGGTCGGCAAGTTTGACTCTAAAGCCGACGATGGCATATTCATAGGTTATTCAACTCATAGCAAAGCATATAGAGTCTACAATAAAAGAACATTAACCGTTGAGGAATCCGTGCATGTTGTATTTGATGAATCTTCGAAAGGAGATTGTGTTGTTTCTTGTGATGATTATATAGGTACATTTTTGGATCATGAGAATTCAACACCACAACAAATAGAAGAGAATCAAAATGAAGATCGAGAGGTGCAAGCACAAGATAAAGACTTAGCACAAGAGATACAACCTCAATTACCAATAGCTTGGAAGTCCAACAAAAATCATCCGATTTCTAATATCTTAGGTGACATTGCGAAGGGAGTGGTAACCCGACGCACTTTAAATAATTTTTGTTATTATGTTGCCTTTGTATCTCAAATAGAACCTAAGAATATCAAAGAGGCTCTTCAAGATGATCATTGGATTATGGCCATGCAAGAAGAATTAAATCAATTTGAAAGAAACCAAGTTTGGGAGCTTGTGCCAAAACCCGATGATCGTCCTGAAATTGGTACTCGGTGGGTCTATAGGAATAAGTTAGATGAATCGGGTATTATTGTTAGGAATAAAGCTAGGTTGGTAGCACAAGGTTATAGTCAAGAAGAAGGAATCGATTACGATGAGACATATGCTCCCGTTGCTAGATTAGAAGCTATTCGTATTCTTCTCGCTTTTGCTTCAATTATGAATTTTAAATTGTTTCAAATGGATGTTAAGAGCGCCTTTCTTAACGGATACATTCAAGAGGAAGTTTATGTGTCACAACCTCCCGGATTCGAGAGTTTTGAGCATCCGGACTACGTTTTCAAACTGAAAAAGGCTTTGTACGGTTTGAAACAAGCTCCTAGAGCTTGGTACGACCGACTAAGCAATTTTTTATTACAAAAAGGTTTTAAACGAGGTACTGTTGACACTACACTTTTTATTGAACGTTCCGGTAAGGATATTTTATTGGTTCAAATATATGTTGACGATATTATATTTGGTGCTACTAACGATAACTTGTGTAAGAAGTTTTCAGAATTGATGCAAAGTGAATTCGAGATGTCGATGATGGGAGAGCTTACATTCTTTCTTGGCCTTCAAATAAAGCAGCTTAATGATGGCATTTATATTCATCAGAGTAAATATTGTAGAGAGCTTCTCAAACGTTTTGGAATGGATTCGTGCAAATCCGCTTCTACACCAATGAGCGTTGCATGCTACCTAGATCAAGATGAGGCTGGAAAAGCGGTAGAGGTAACGAAGTATCGTGGTATTATTGGTAGTTTGTTATACTTAACTGCATCTAGGCCTGATATCATGTTTAGTGTATGTATGTGTGCACGTTTTCAAGCAAAACCGAAAGAGTCGCATCTAACTGCTGTCAAAAGAATAATGAAATACTTAAAGGGTACAACGAATACTGGACTTTATTATCCTAGGGATGCTTTTCTAAAACTAATAGGATATTCGGACTCTGACTTTGCCGGTTGTAAAGTTGAGCGAAAAAGTACAAGCGGAACATGCCATTTAATTGGTAATTCACTTGTATCGTGGTTTTCTAAAAAGCAAAATTGTGTAGCTTTATCAACCGCGGAGGCCGAATACATAGCTGCAGGTAGTTGTTGTGCTCAAATTTTATGGATGAAGCAACAATTATCTGACTTTGGTTTAAATTTAACAAATATCCCTATAAAGTGTGATAACACTTCGGCAATTAATTTGACTAAAAATCCAGTATTACACTCAAGGACAAAGCATATTGAAATTAGGCATCACTTTTTGAGAGATCATGTTCAAAAAGGTGATTGTGTTATTGAGTTTGTTCAAACTTCGGATCAATTAGCTGATATCTTTACAAAACCATTACCAAGGGACACATTTTATAAGATTCGAAGAGAACTTGGTATTTTTGATGAATTAACTATTAGCTAATTGTATTTGATGCTTTTTATACTCACCTTCAAGCCTATTTCAATGTGACTTGTATTTTGAGTTGTTGTATCTTATTAAAGTTTTTTTTTGCAGTTATGTGTGTATGTTTTCTATAATATGCTAATTGCTTTATTTGTATGTGTGTTACTTGCTACATGCTAAGTGTTTCTCTGTGTTTGTGCATGAAAAATGATTTTGCATGAAAAATTGAAATTTTTGAAATTCTGTACAGTTCACTCGAGTAACAGAAATTTCACTCGAGTAATTTTAAAAACTCTTTCGTATTACTCGAGTAATTCTGTCTGTCACTCGATTAATTTTAAAATGACTTGCGTATCACTCGATTAAGTTCATCCATCACTCGAGTAAAATCTTTTTATTTTTCGGCATACTCGAGTAACATACTCTTTCACTCGAGTACTGCTCGAATCACTCGAGTAACGTATGAACATTACTCGAGTAACTTACGTGATTTTAAAAGCTGAACTGTTAAAATCTGCATCATTTTCACGAGTTTTTCTCTCTCTTGTTCGTCTTTCTCTCTTCTCTCTCATACGGATCTTCATCAAATCATCATCTTTCAGCCACAAAACTCACAAATCATACAAATTTCTTCCATATTTCATCTTTATATCATCATTTCTACTCCTTTCATTCATCAATTTCACCAATTTTATCCAAAAATCCGAAAACCCCAAATCAAAACCCTAACCTCTCAAAACCGAATTTGCTTTTTCTGAATTAATGGCTTCTTCCTCTCACTATCAACCTCCTCAAAAGAAAGCAAAGCAAGGAGCAGGTCGTAATGATACTTGGTTTTCTGGAATCAACCGAGATTTGCGGGAACCGGCATTTATCAATCGCTCTTTTGGTCTTACAAGGTATGTTAAATTTGCTTGGTTGCATAAGGAGCAATTTCCGTTTGTAGAGGATTTAGAATTTCAGAATTTGCAGAGGTTTTTGGAATTTGAGACTCATTATTACCCTAGGCTTGTCAGACAATTTTATCAAAATTTTACTAAGCTAGATGGTGAGTATCAAACAATGGTTAGAGGACATCATTTTGTTATAAAGCCTGCGGATTTGACTATGATGTTTGGTTTAGAAAACAAGGGAACTTTTATTGGTGATACTGAATGTCTGGATTTGGATGTGGATACTAATAAGATTTATACTGATTTGTTGCGTACTGGTGAATCTTGGGGTGATAGAACTACTAGAACTGTATCACCTTTGCATGCTGTGGATAGGGTGCTCATGTATATTATCTCTTATTGTTTGATTCCAAAATGCAATCAAAATTATGCTCAATTGGGAGATGATGATCTTACTTTGTTTCATGGGATTAAAAAGAGGTATGAGATGAATTGGAATAAAATGTTTTTAGCTCGTATGGAAGCTGCTGCTCAATCTCCTCCTACCCAATTCTTGCCATATCCTATGCATGTCACCAAGATCATGAGGTATTATCGTGTTCCAATCCCTGATGATGAGCCAGCTGAAAAGGAAAAGAAAAATAACTGGTGTCTTAATGATTCGCACATTAGTTATATGAAAATTGCTTGGCATAGGGACAGCCGCACTTGGTTATGGAAATCACAGATTAAGGAAATGGCTGAAGCTGCAAAGGCTGCAAGAGTTTCAGGTACTAGGAAAAGGAATTTACTTGGTGATAGGGCTGGTGCATCCTCTTCTGTTCCTCCTACTTCTACTGATCCGATGGATACCGATCGTATTGAGGACTATATCGATTTGGATAATCTTGGTACTCCATTTGATGCACAAGCTGCTCATGAGTCATTAGTTGAGCACATCAATGCTCAATTCACTCAGTTGGAGATGAGACAGGATGTGAAGAATATTGCCATGGAGCATCGTTTGATGGATTACATGTCTGGATTATTTTCTCATCATTTTCCTCCTCCTCCACCTGATTCCTAGACCTGTGGATGCTGATGATGTTTGCTGTTGATTTCTGTTGCATGTTTCATTTGCATATTCTCTGTTTATGTTTCTGTTTCATGTTTCTGACTCTGTTGCTACTATGACTTTAGGACCTTGTGTATGGTCTGGTTTGTTTAGTTTTCGTTTTGATTATCTGCTATGATTTGCTGCATAGTGTGATGCTCTGATACTCTGATTTCTGGTGCTATATTCGTTGTTCGTATATATTCGTTGTTTATATACGTTGAGGCACTATTGTGGTTTATTTTGGTATTGTCTTTATTGTTATATATTTTCTATACCATTGTGAACTACTTACCTTCAACTTTTGGCAAAGGACTTTTCTCAAAAATATTATCTTTTTAATGATGCCAAAAGGGGGAGAATATTTTGTTGATGTTGTTCTTGTAGGTTAAGTTTTATTATATTTTTCCTAGATGTTTTACATTTAGGGGGAGTATGTTAAAACTTAGTGCTTAATTTGAAAGGAGGTTTGTCATCATCAAAAAGGGGGAGTTTGTAGGTTTCTCATGTTTTGATGCTAACAATCTCTCTCCAAGCAACAACATTGGCAACAAGCAAGCTACATCACATGAAGATTAGAATTAGGATTTTTATTAATTCTATTTCAATGTAATCTTTATTTTATGCAATGCATCTCATTGGTGTGGGTAGCTTAGGTGATTTTAAGAATATTTAAATAATGTCTGATTAAGAGTGAAGATACTTTAAATCTTGATTAAATAGCTTGTGAAAATCATTTTAGAAAAACTTTGTTTTTATTCAGATTTTGATCAGTTTACTCGAGTAATGAGTATTGGTTCACTCGAGTAATTTATGTTCTGACAGGTTAATCGAGTAATGGTTTACACATCACTCGAGTAACTTAATCTGACATGTTTCACTCGAGTGACGTTGTTTGGTTTACTCGAGTAATTCAATCAGTGTTGGGAAAATTTTAAAAGGACTTAATTTTCTCTTTCAAAGATATAGACTTTCATTCTTACAATTTTCTAATACACTTTGAAAAGTAATTCAAGAGCTATTTTACATCTTTCAAGAGCTATCAAGATTCAACAAAGAACTTTTCATTCTTCACTCTATTTTCTATCATTGTTCAAATATTCTTGAGATCATATTTTTGTTCTTAGTGATTGTTGAAGATTTGCAATTTGTGATTGCATCATTGAAGTTTCAACACAAGTGAAGAATCTCACAAGGAAGACTTTGAGGATCAAATCAAAGCAAGAAAAGAGGATTGGTTGGAAGCATCTTCAATCAATTAGCAAGGAAATCTAGAATACTCAAAAGGGGTAGATTAGATCAAAGTGTTTGGTACACACTTTGAGTTGGGTTTTAAGATAGGAGAACTAAGAATCTAGTTGCATCTTAAAACATTGTAAAATCTACATTTGAAGATTTCTAGTGAAGAATCTCTCTTGATTTAAGAGGGGACTGGAGTAGCTTTCAAGTGGGTGAAAGTGAACCAGGATAAATCCTTGTGTCTCTTTTATTTTCATTCCTTGTATTTCATTAATTCATTAACATTTGCATTTTTAGGTTAGAATTGGGGTTTTCTTAATTCTACTAAATTGATCTAAAATTGCATGTTAATATTACTTGAAATTGTTCATATTAATCATTCATAATTTGTTGAATCATCATAGCATTGTTATTCTTGAAGAACTCCATTGAAAACAAAGTTTAAATTGAATTTTACCCAGTTTACTCGAGTAAAGTTCTTGTCACTCGAGTAATCTGCTTTCAGTTTATAAACATTACTCGAGTAGGTTTTCTGTTACTCGAGTGATTTAAAATCTGCTTTCGTAATACTCGAGTGATTTGCTGAATACTCGAGTGAAATTATTTTTGGTTGCGTATTACTCGAGTGAAGGCTTGAGTTACTCGAGTAATCTGAACTGAATTCTTAAGAAAATTTATTTTCATAAAATCATTCTCTTAGGTGGACGAAAAATCTGTAATAAGGCTTCAATATTCTATTCACCCCCCTCTAGACTATATTGAGCCGCTTGTTGATTTCCAACAGAATCAAGTCCTCAAACCTAGAAGCATATTCACCGACGCTCATGTTCCCTTGCACGAGCTGCAGAAAAGTTATCTCCTTCTCTCTACGAACATCTTCAGGAAAGTATTTGCCCAGAAAACGATTCTTGAACAAATCCCATGTGATCGCCTGATTGTTCGCCTCCAATCCCCTCCGCATTTGTTGCCACCAGTGTTCCGCTTCACTAGTCAGCATGTACTGTGCTAGGAGAACCTTCTGTTCCTCCGGTGGTGCCATAGTATTAAGAATCTTCTCGATCTCTTGCAACCATAGCTGTGCCCCATCGGGATTGAACCCACCTTCGAACTTCTGCGGATCGTTCTTTCTGAACCTCGCCAACCAATCAATAGCAACTAGAGCTGGGGGTTGAGGAATCATTGCAGCCGCTGTTGCTGTCACCGCTGCTGCAACTGCTGCTGCGATGTTATTCCCCTGATTCTGTTGCATCTGTGCCATCTGCTCCAGAATAGCTCGGATCCCATCATTATCGATCCGTCTACCAGCCATTTTGTTTAGTCATGCACAAGGCTGACAGTTAATGCTTAATAGAATAATTAATAGTATAAACATCCTATCAATAAACTCTAGACTCTAAACTATAATTATCGATCACTCGCTCGGTGAGTAATCACTAGAGTAGCTCATAACTCCAAAGGCCGAGGGAAACTGCTCTGATACCATAAAATGTAACACCTAAGTTTATTTACCCTATTATACCCTTAATTAAAATAGTGAATTTAAAATTTTCTTTTTAATTTATAAAAATCACCCGTCAAACGGACAGAGTTTTGTTTGTTTTTAGGACTTTCCCAAAAGTTTTGGTTTTCCTGCAACCTGATAAACAACATCATTCAAATTTCAAAGCCAGCAGGGCTATTCACATATATCACATCTAGTGCAACATCGTGCACAAATCAGAAAGTTAGAGTATGAAACATCAGTTTAAGCGAAAATATAAACAAGTTGGAAAACAGTTTTTCCCCAAAATAAGACCCATTCCCAAAAGGAGTCGTCCTGGGCCCCCAAAAAGCTATTTACATTACATATACAACAAAAAGGATTCACATCAGGTCATCGGGCCCAGGACATTCCCATGTCCTACATAACTATAAGTGACCTACTCTCCCTGTGAGGGAGAGTACTCCTGCTCGGCCTGATCGGGTGCAAACTCTTCCTCAGTACCTATGGAGATAGTAAGGAGTAAGTATTACACATAAAATGGGGAGGCAGTTTCCAATTAAGACATAATGTAACACTAAGCCACACACATATAGCAGTTCAATCACAGCAAAATAAAAGTCAATGTATCACAATTCATTTTCAAGTATTCATTAGTTTCTCAAGTCAATTTTATCTCTTTATACTCATGCATTAATCTCATAATGCCCTTTATTCTCTTTTCATCATTTATAATCACATTTCTCATTCAGTGCGTTCCAGTCACGTCTTTACTGCGTTCGCACCCACAGCACGATAACGTCTTACCACGTCTGTACGACACTCCCGGTTACAACCGGTTTGCATCACTAGGAATTTTAACGCTCCTGCCAGGCATTTAGTACACCCAAGGGTCTCTCGCTCAACCAGGACTTTCTCACCCAAAAGGCTTCACCTGTTAGGCTATGCTATCACATAATTTCCACAATTCAATTACATTCAGTTATTTGAATTCATTCACTTTTCACATTCTCAACACATTTTAGATCTTTTAGTCGGGCAGCAAATTGAGTCTTGGTGCATTGATGCCTAACAGGAAATTTGTTGTAACACTCCTTCTTAATTATAATTTATTTATAAAAGAAGTTCTCTGTTGTTTATTGAATAGAATATATGGACTTGCTCGAGTATAGATATCATTAATACTCTTTTATAAGCTCTTGTAAAATAACTTGGTGTTTATTTGTGGTTATTAAAAATCTTTCCAGAATCCTTTATGAAATCATTCCTTATTAAAGTGAAATACCGTAATTATCAGAGTAAGCGGAAAATAGAGACCTTGACTTGGTAATTCACATTCACAAATTATTTATAACAAGAAAGTAGTTATATATATATCATCATCCATAAAAGAGTCACATACATCCAAGTCAAAGTCGAGGTAGCAGGTGTTACGAAAATACAAGTCCATAATATAAACTATAGATAAGACCACCTCACTGAGATCTCTCAAAAATATATACAATATATATATACAGAGCAAAATGTGAAATCTCCAATGGTGGTCCAGTGATCCTCCTCCATAGCATGATCTCCAAAGTCTCCAGCAGCTGCTCCACCCGTCCCACATCCTAATCATCTATACTATGCATCACCTGGTGGATCCCCAACTCCCCACTGGCTCCCAGTGGAGTGCTCGACTGGCTCGTCCTCACCATCGCCCTCCTCCGGGTCCTCATCTACCTCCTCCGACTGAGTGGGTATCCCACCACTGGGCACTGGGTCCGCTGAGGGTGTCCCATGAACCGGACTCATCGGACTAGGTATAGGAGTCTCCTCTCGAATCACTCGAGAAACAGAGGGGTGAGATCTAGTAGCAGCTCGAAAACGGAAAGAGTGGAAGCGACGAGCAGGTCGAGTTGGGGGTGGTCCATGATAGGTATAGAAAGGGGATACATGCAAAGTATAGACAATAGGGATGCGAAACCTACGAAGACGGACACGAGCCAAAGGGTTGGGATGATACAGAGTCACCTCCACCTCACCCTCAAATGTGGCTCGATGGTCCTCGTAGTACCACACTCCACTAGGGAGTGGGCGCAACTCGATGCAAGCTAGATAGCGTGCCATCACCTAATATGGGCAATAAGGGGTAAGCACATAATTCACATAATCGAATAAGAATAAATAAAACATGTAACAATAGCCAGTTACAAGTATCCAATGCAAAGGTAAATGCAAATGAATGTATTCCATTTATATTAATGCCATTAATTACGAGTAATGATGCATGTCTCCCAGTTCCATTGTCCATTGAACGTTCATTCCAATAATTCGCATAAATGACCAACATGTATTGTGGAACTGCTCGGATAGTGTGCACACAATGACACCAAGACGTAACAGCATTCCCAAATGCTGCCCACATTACCAAAATGTGTCATCGAGCCAGTTACCACCGAATTATCCCCAACCTTACACCATGCATGTTTGCACATAAAAATATACACCAAGATTAACCAATAATCTTATTATGTGCATCCAATATTATCCTTTCAGTGGGTTAAACTGTTGTTAATAATTTGCCAATCCTTTTATTGGAACATGATACTTTTCCCATAAGCATAATTGATCTTAATCGATATTCCATTAGGTATGTTAAAAGTAAAATTTCATTTCTGTCCTGATCCAAAAATACTCGAGTAAACTTCTCCAGACTCGAGTGTTTTCTTGATTTATCAAAGTACTCGAGTGTTCCTCCTGGTACTCGAGTGTTCTTTCATTTCCAGAAATATACTTTAAAAATTTCCAGAATACTCCAGTGTTCTATATGAATACTCGAGTGTTCTTGAGTTTTCCAGAAAATTAATTTCTCAAAACAGGCAAAATACTCGAGTATTACCCATAATACTCGAGTTTTTGCAGACAGACAGCACTAAAATCAAGTTTTAACATACCAATTTCGATTATAGTCCATTCCAGTCCAAACCAAAGATCAATATAGCTCACATAACACATTTTAAACATGTTCCAACACAGAATTAACAACATTTAACACTGAATCACAGATTATCCATAATTATGCATAAAAATGCATTTTTCCACAACTTAACATACCAATTTCCATTCTACATATATCCATTCCATTTTCAGCATTGGTACACCTTGCATGTGACCAAATAAACATGTCCAAACCTTCAGTTAAGTCCAGAAAGGCCTCCAAGCCTCAAACCTATTTCAAACTATGCCCATAGAGTCATTCATTGACTCTCAACCTAATTCCACACAATATACTCTTATTCCAGTGAATTAATAGCTTCACCCTTACCTCTAATTCGTGAATCAACTCTGAAATTGCAGAGAAATTGGCTGGAGATGCTCAAACCCAAAAATCCTTTGCATGCAGCCACAGTTTGAATAGAGCACCAAGACCAGAGAATTTAACATGCAAAATCGTTTTAAAAATTGGGGAAAGAGGTTACGAGTTTGAGGGTCATAGGGTCCAGGAGCTTACCACAATCCAAGCAGGAAGTGAGCTCCAAGCTTCAGGTTCTGAACTTGGCCACAGAAAACGCCTCACTTTCGAGCTTCGATTCCCCTTCCTCAGGCAACCACAACTCTCAAATCTTAGGTCTTTGTAAATCTCGTGATGTGAGCTTTACAATGATGTGTATCACTCAACTCAACTCTCAGAATCAGAGGAGAACGTGGAAGACGAAATTGAAAACCCTAACTCTATATTTTCAGAGAAAAACCAACCAAATCCTCCATTATCTTCAACAAAAGGCTTAAATAGACGTTCCCACTCGTCATGCAACTCGACACGAAGGTCCTTAACGTGTACTCATGGTGTTTTCGTGTCAACCTCGGGGAATCGTCGTGTGTTGACTCATCAACCGCACTAACGAGTCCTCCACTGACTCGATTACTCGAGTATTTCCAGAAATACTCGAGTGTTTTGGTCAAACTTTCAAAAATATTTATTTTAATGCCCTTCCCTCCAAAATCTTCCTAATATTGCTTCTAGGTCCTCTTCCAGGGACTAATATGTAAAAACCTTATTTTTACATATTATCTTCTTGCTCCAATAACTCTCTACTTTCGCACATACTAATACTAACTTATCATAGACTTAATTTATTTATGAAACGTAATTATGATTGAGAAAGTAATTATAAATTAATCTTTCAATAATCACAATTGCATTACATCAGGAAGCGAAAATTTGGGGTGTTACACTACTCCCCCACTTAATAGGAATTTCGTCCCCGAAATTCAGCTTACAAAAATAAATCAGGATAATCCTTGCGCATTCGATCCTCTAATTCCCAGGTTGACTCGAATACGTTTCCACTTTGCCACATAACCTTGACCAACGGAATCTCCTTTCCTCTAAGCTGTTTGGTCCTCCTATCTTCCACTTTCACTAGGCCAGCTTTAAAGGTTAGGTTTTCTCGTAAGGTTAAATCATCTGGACGAATTTGAAGAATCGAGGTTGGATCATGCACAAACTTTTTCAATTGAGAGACATGAAAAACATTGTGCAGGTTGGCTAAAGATGGCGAAAGAGCTATTTGGTAGGCTACAGGTCCTACTCGCTTAAGGATTTGATAGGGACCTATAAACTTAGGTGACAGCTTCTGAGGTTTCAATGCTCTACTCACACCCTTTAGCGGTACAATCCTGAGAAATACATGGTCGCCTTCTGCAAACTCTAAAGGTCTTCTTCTTCGATCCGAATAACTCTGCTGACGACTCACCGCAGTCCTGATCTTTTCTCGAATCATTCTGATCTTTTTGGTTGTCTGTTGTACCATATCCGGACCAAGATGTAAATTCTCCCCCACTTGAAACCATCATAGCGGGGTTTGGCATTTTCTCCCATACAATGCTTCGAACGGTGCCATACCGATACTGGTATGATATCCGTTGTTGTATGTAAATTCTGCGAGTGGTAATATCTGATCCCAACTTCCTCTTTCTTCCAACACACAAGCTCGCAAAATGTCCTCCAAAGTTTGAATGGTCCTCTCGGTTTGTCCATCGGTCTGAGGGTGATAAGCTGAACTCATCTTAAGCTTTGTCCCCAGAGCTTGATGCAGACTTGTCCAAAATCTAGACATGAATCTCGGATCACGATCCGAAATAATACTAGATGGTACTCCATGCAATCGTACCACTTCCCGAATATAAATCTGGGTCAGTTTCTCCAAAGAGTAGTGCATATTCACCGGAATGAAATGCGCTGACTTAGTAAGACGGTCCACAATTACCAAGATTGCGTCATGGTTTGCAACTGTCCTTGGCAATCCAGTCACAAAGTCCATGGAAATGCTGTCCCACTTCCATTGTGGAATATCTAGGGGCTGCAACATTCCTCCAGGTTTACGATGTTCCACTTTAACTTTTTGGCAGATTAAACACGATGCTACATAGTCCGCTACATCCTTCTTAAGACCAGGCCACCAGAACATGCTTTTCAAATCCCGGTACATCTTTGTCGATCCAGGGTGCATACTCATCTGACTCTTATGAGCCTCATCCAAAATCATCCTCCTAATCTCCGAGTTCTTCGGTATGCAAATTCTCGTTTTAAAACGAGGAATTCCATCCGGCCCTTCTGAAAATCTGACTCCTTCCCTTTTTCCATCAATTCCCTCTTTTCTGGCAATTCCGAATCTTCACGTTGCAATTCTCGAATTCGAGCCAAGAATTCACTAGAAATTTGCAACATACTCAACACAATCTGACCTGGTTCCACTTGCATTACCAGGCTTAGATCCCGAAACTCTTCAATCAAAGCCGCTTCCTTAATCATCATGGAACTCACATAAATCGCTTTACGGCTCAAAGCGTCGGCCACAACATTGGCCTTACCAGGATGGTAATGAAGCTCAAAATCATAGTCTTTCAGAAATTCCATCCATCGATGCTGCCTCATATTTAATTCCTTTTGACCGAATAAATACTTCAAACTCTTATGGTCACTAAACACCCGAAACGTAGTGCCATAGAGATAATGCCTCCATATCTTCAGTGCAAAGACTATTCCAGCAAGTTCCAAATCATGGGTGGGGTAGTTTACCTCGTGAACTTTCAGTTGACGAGATGCATACGCCACAACCTTTCCTTCTTGCATTAGAACACTACCAAGTCCTTGTCCCGATGCATCACAGTACACTTCGTACTCCTTGTGAGGGTCAGGTAAGATTAACACTGGTGAGGATGTTAATCTTTCCTTAAGCATCATAAAACTCCCTTCACACTTCTCATCCCATACGAATGGTTGATCCTTCCTAGTCAGCTTGGTGAGGGGTAATGCAATCTTCGAAAATCCTTCAATAAATCTTCTATAATATCCGGCCAGCCCTAAGAAACTTCTGACTTCCGTGACTGTCTTTGGTCGAACCCACTGCAAAACTGATTCCACCTTGGTCGGGTCAACAGCTATGCCACCCTCCGAGATCACGTGTCCCAAGAACTGAACTTCTTTCAACCAAAACTCACACTTAGAGATTTTGGCGTAAAGCTGCTTCTCCTTCAAAATCTGCAACACTACTCGGAGGTGTTCAGCATGTTCCTCCGGACTCTTAGAATATATCAGGATGTCATCAATGAAAACTACCACGAATGAATCCAGATATGGTCTAAAAATCCGATTAATGTAATCCATGAAAATGGCTGGTGCATTTGTTAATCCGAACGGCATTACGACATACTCATAATGTTCGTGTCGAGATCGAAATGCGGTTTTAGGGATATCTTCCTCCTTGATTCTGATCTGATGATATCCAGATCTCAGATCGATCTTAGAAAACACCGAAGCTCCTCTCACTTGATCCATGAGATCATCTATCCTTGTTAAAGGATACTTCTTCTTTATAGTCACCTTATTCAACTATCTATAATCCACACACATTCTAAGGCTTCCATCTTTTTTCTTGATAAACAACACTAGAGCACCCCATGGGGATACACTTGGCCTAATAAGTTGTTTTTGCAGTAATTCCTCAATTTGGTTCTTAAATTCGACCATCTCGGGTGGCGCCATTCTATAAGGAGCGACAGAAATGGGACCAGTTCCTGGAATCAACTCGATTCCAAACTCAATCTCCCTCTTGGGTGGTAATCCCGTCATCTCTTCGGAAAACACTTCCGGAAATTCCCTAACAATCGGAATCTCCTCCACAGACCTTTCTCCTTTCTCCGGCTCAACAGCAGAGACCAAACAGAGATACTTCTCCAAGATTGGGTCTTTAAACAAAAGCGTTTTCTTAACACAATCAATAACCACATGGTTGCTAACCATCCAGTCCATACCCAAAATTACATCCAATTGGGACAAAGGTAGACAGATCAAATCTAACTGAAAGACTCGGTCTACTATCCTAATTTTACAATTAGGACACACCTTTGAGGTGATTACAGGAGAGTTAGTAGGGGTCTCTACCCTATGATAATAGGGTGATTCAGACACAGGCAATTTCAAACGATTCACACATTCAAATGACACAAATGAATGAGTGGCTCCTGAATCGAATAAAATTCTACAAGGTTGGTCATTGAGCAAATAAGTACCTTGCATGAGTCCTGGAGTCTGATTCGCTTCAGCACCACTAAGGGTGAAAACTCTACCTTGAGTCACCGGCTTGTCTGTAGAACCACTTTGAGCATTCTTGGGTGGTTCCTTGCAATCGCGAGAAATATGACCAGGTTTCCCACAGTTAAAACACCCACTGTGAGACCAACAGAACTTTCCAAAGTGATGACGTCTGCACTTCTCACAATAAGGAGCATTATTGTAAGAGGTGTTTCGATCATCAGACATCTTGCCCTTCCCCCTATTCTTATGAGAATAAGGGCCTTTATTACGGTGGTCATGCCCCTTCCGTCTCTGTGGGCCATGTCCCGAATGTTCCTTCTTTCCTTCCACAATCTGAACTGCCTCCGCCCTTTTATCATCCTCATACATCCTACACATATCAACCAGCGTAGGGAAACTTTGAATCTTTTGATAACCGAACACCGACTTCAATTCGGGTCTCAGTCCTCCCTCAAACTTGATACATTTACTCCTTTCATCCGGATTCATCTGATAGTAAGGGGAGTATTTCATTAGTTCTTCAAATTTCGCAGCATATTCTCCTACACTCATGCTGCCTTGTCTGAGTTGTAGAAACTCAACCTCTTTCTTCCTCCTTAAATCCTCAGGAAAATAATTCTTGAGAAATTCTCCCATGAATACTTCCCAAGTTATCTCTCTTCCTTCATGAGCGAGTAACTGGGCAGTATGATTCCACCAATGTTCTGCTTCTCCCTCCAGCATGAAAACAGCATAAGCTATCCTCTGGGCATCGGAGCATTCTAAAGTTCTAAAGATCTTGTCCATCTCCAAGATCCACTTGTTAGCTTCTTCTGGTCTAAATCCACCAGCAAACTTTGAGGGATTGCAGCTCCTGAAATCCGAAAAAGTCTTGGCTTCTGCAGCTACCGCACCTACTGGAGGTGGGTTGACGGGCTGAGGTTGATGTTGCTGCTGCTGATTCTGCTGCAAATTTTCTAACACTGTAGCCATCCTTTCCAGAAGATCGTTCGTATGGTTTCTATATCGCGATGCCATAGTGAGCCTGCACTATGGACCTATGTCGTTAAAGATCTATCTAAACTTTGAAATCCATCTAGTTCTATTCTAATCTATCACTAATAGAACTAAGCCATATGAAATAAATCAAATAGCTAAGAAAACTTTACCCAGCTGTAGCAACTTCTGGTAGATTATGCTTGAGAGGATCAAGAATCAGGACCATTATGCTCTGATACCACAAAAGGTGTAACACTCCTTCTTAATTATAATTTAATTTATAAAAGAAGTTCTCTGTTGTTTATTGAATAGAATATATGGACTTGCTCGAGTAGAGATATCATTAATACTCTTTTATAAGCTCTTGTAAAATAACTTGGTGTTTATTTGTGGTTATTAAAAATCTTTCCAGAATCCTTTATGAAATCATTCCTTATTAAAGTGAAATACCGTAATTATCAGAGTAAGCGGAAAATAGAGACCTTGACTTGGTAATTCACATTCACAAATTATTTATAACAAGAAAGTAGTTATATATATATCATCATCCATAAAAGAGTCACATACATCCAAGTCAAAGTCGAGGTAGCAGGTGTTACGAAAATACAAGTCCATAATATAAACTATAGATAAGACCACCTCACTGAGATCTCTCAAAAATATATACAATATATATATACAGAGCAAAATGTGAAATCTCCAATGGTGGTCCAGTGATCCTCCTCCATAGCATGATCTCCAAAGTCTCCAGCAGCTGCTCCACCCGTCCCACATCCTAATCATCTATACTATGCATCACCTGGTGGATCCCCAACTCCCCACTGGCTCCCAGTGGAGTGCTCGACTGGCTCGTCCTCACCATCGCCCTCCTCCGGGTCCTCATCTACCTCCTCCGACTGAGTGGGTATCCCACCACTGGGCACTGGGTCCGCTGAGGGTGTCCCATGAACCGGACTCATCGGACTAGGTATAGGAGTCTCCTCTCGAATCACTCGAGAAGCAGAGGGGTGAGATCTAGTAGCAGCTCGAAAACGGAAAGAGTGGAAGCGACGAGCAGGTCGAGTCGGGGGTGGTCCATGATAGGTATAGAAAGGGGGTACATGCAAAGTATAGACAATAGGGATGCAAAACCTACGAGGACGGACACGAGCCAAAGGGTTGGGGTGATACAGAGTCACCTCCACCTCACCCTCAAATGTGGCTCGATGGTCCTCGTAGTACCACACTCCACTAGGGAGCGGGCGCAACTCGATGCAAGCTAGATAGCGTGCCATCACCTAATATGGGCAATAAGGGGTAAGCACATAATTCACATAATCGAATAAGAATAAATAAAACATGTAACAATAGCCAGTTACAAGTATCCAATGCAAAGGTAAATGCAAATGAATGTATTCCATTTATATTAATGCCATTAATTACGAGTAATGATGCATGTATCCCAGTTCCATTGTCCATTGAACGTTCATTCCAATAATTCGCATACATGACCAACATGTATTGTGGAACTGCTCGGATAGTGTGCCACAACGTCACCAAGACGTAACAACATTCCCAAATGCTGCCCACATTACCAAAATGTGTCATCGAGCCAGTTACCACCGAATTATCCCCAACCTTACACCATGCATGTATGCACATAAAAATTATACCGCTTAAATATTTTTTTGGTCCTTTATCTTATGTTTAGGTTTCAATTTGGTCCTTTATCTTTAATTAGAGTCAATTTGGTCCTGTATGTTTTTAATGTTTGTCAATTTCATCATTATGTCATGACAGTGTTAAATTTTCACTGGAATATACTGATTTTGCCTGAGATTCCTTTTCTGATCACCATAATCTACATTGTATGGTCGTAATTTGTAATTTTCTAAACAAAAAAGGCAAAAATTTGAGCGAATTTTCACCCTAAAAAAGTGGAACGACATTGAAATTTTATCAATCAAAGTATCAAATATGATTAAAAAATGTAGATTTCGACAATAAAATGCATATTCTAGTGATCGGAATAAGAAACCTATGACAAAATCAATATATTTCGGTGAATTTTAAACATCATCATGACAAAAGGATGAAATTGACAAATATCAGAAACATGAAGGATTAAATTGACTCTTTTTAAAGATAAAGGACCAAATTGAAACCTAAAAATAAGATACAGGACCAAAAAAGTATTTAAGCCAAATTATACACCAAGATTAACCAATAATCTTATTATGTGCATCCAATATTATCCTTTCAGTGGGTTAAACTGTTGTTAATAATTTCCCAATCCTTTTATTGGAACATGATACTTTTCCCATAAGCATAATTGATCTTAATCGATATTCCATTAGGTATGTTAAAAGTAAAATTGCATTTCTGTCCTGATCCAAAAATACTCGAGTAAACTTCTCCAGACTCGAGTGTTTTCTTGATTTATCAAAGTACTCGAGTGTTCTTTCATTTCCAGAAATATACTTTAAAAATTTCCAGAATACTCGAGTGTTCTATATGAATACTCGAGTGTTCTTGAGTTTTCCAGAAAATTAATTTCTCAAAACAGGCAAAATACTCGAGTATTACCCATAATACTCGAGTGTTTGCAAACAGACAGCACTGAAATCAAGTTTTAACATACCAATTTCGATTATAGTCCATTCCAGTCCAAACCAAAGATCAATATAGCTCACATAACACATTTTAAACATGTTCCAACACAGAATTAACAACATTTAACACTGAATCACATATTATCCATAATTATGCATAAAAATGCATTTTTCCACAACTTAACATACCAATTTCCATTCTACATATATCCATTCCATTTTCAGCATTGGTACACCTTGCATGTGACCAAATAAACATGTCCAAACCTTCAGTTAAGTCCAGAAAGGCCTCCAAGCCTCAAACCTATTTCAAACTATGCCCATAGAGTCATTCATTGACTCTCAACCTAATTCCACACAATATACTCTTATTCTAGTGAATTAATAGCTTCACCCTTACCTCTAATTCGTGAATCAACTCTGAAATTGCAGAGAAATTGGCTGGAGATGCTCAAACCCAAAAATCCTTTGCATGCAGCCACAGTTTGAACAGAGCACCAAGACCAGAGAATTTAACATGCAAAATCGTTTTAAAAATTGGGGAAAGAGGTTAGGAGTTTGAGGGTCATAGGGTCCAGGAGCTTACCATAATCCAAGCTGGAAGTGAGCTCCAAGCTTCAGGTTCTGAACTTGGCCACAGAAAACGCCTCAGTTTCGAGCTTCGATTCCCCTTCCTCAGGAAACCACAACTCTCAAATCTTAGGTCTTTGTAAAGCTCGTGATGTGAGCTTTACAATGATGTGTATCACTCAACTCAACTCTCAGAATCAGAGGAGAACGTGGAAGACGAAATGGAAAACCCTAACTCTATATTTTCAGAGAAAAACCAACCAAATCCTCCATTATCTTCAACCAAAGGCTTAAATAGACGTTCCCACTCGTCATGCAACTCGACACGAAAGTCCTTAACGTGTACTCATGGTGTTTTCGTGTCAACCTCGGGGAATCGTCGTGTGTTGACTCATCAACCGCACTAACGAGTCCTCCACTGACTCGATTACTCGAGTATTTCCAGAAATACTCGAGTGTTTTGGTCAAACTTTCAAAAATATTTATTTTAATGCCCTTCCCTCCAAAATCTTCCTAATATTGCTTCTAGGTCCTCTTCCAGGGACTAATATGTAAAAACCTTATTTTTACATATTATCTTCTTGCTCCAATAACTCTCTACTTTCGCACATACTAATACTAACTTATCATAGACTTAATTTATTTATGAAACGTAATTATGATTGAGAAAGTAATTATAAATTAATCTTTCAATAATCACAATTGCATTACATCAGGAAGCGAAAATTTGGGGTGTTACACTACTCCCCCACTTAACAGGAATTTCGTCCCCGAAATTCAGCTTACAAAAATAACTCAGGATAATCCTTGCGCATTCGATCCTCTAATTCCCAGGTTGACTCAAATACGTTTCCACTTTGCCACATAACCTTGACCAACGGAATCTCCTTTCCTCTAAGCTGTTTGGTCCTCCTATCTTCCACTTTCATTGGGCCAGCTTTAAAGGTTAGGTTTTCACGTAAGTTTAAATCATCTGGACGAATTTGAAGAATCGAGGTTGGATCATGCACAAACTTTTTCAATTGAGAGACATGAAAAACATTGTGCAGGTTGGCTAAAGATGGCAGAAGAGCTATTTGGTAGGCTACAGGTCCTAATCGCTTAAGGATTTGATAGGGACCTATAAACTTAGGTGACAACTTCTGAGGTTTCAATGCTCTACTCACACCCTTTAGCGGTACAATCCTGAGAAATACATGGTCGCCTTCTGCAAACTCTAAAGGTCTTCTTCTTCGATCCGAATAACTCTGCTGACGACTCACCGCAGTCCTGATCTTTTCTCGAATCATTCTGATCTTTTCGGTTGTCTGTTGTACCATATCCGAACCAAGATGTAAATTCTCCCCCACTTGAAACTAGCATAGCGGGGTTTGGCATTTTCTCCCATACAATGCTTCGAATGGTGCCATACCGATACTGGTATGATATCCGTTGTTGTATGTAAATTCTGCGAGTGGTAATATCTGATCCCAACTTCCTCTTTCTTCCAACACACAAGCTCGCAAAATGTCCTCCAAAGTTTGAATGGTCCTCTCGGTTTGTCCATCGGTCTGAGGGTGATAAGCTGAACTCATCTTAAGCTTTGTCCCCAGAGCTTGATGCAGACTTGTCCAAAATCTAGACATGAATCTCGGATAACGATCCGAAATAATACTAGATGGTACTCCATGCAATCGTACCACTTCCCGAATATAAATCTGGGTCAGTTTCTCCAAAGAGTAGTGCATATTCACCGGAATGAAATGCGCTGACTTAGTAAAACGGTCCACAATTACCCAGATTGCGTCATGGTTTGCAACTGTCCTTGGCAAACCAGTCACAAAGTCCATGGAAATGCTGTCCCACTTTCATTGTGGAATATCTAGGGGCTGCAACATTCCTCCAGGTTTACGATGTTCCACTTTAACTTTTTGGCAGATAAAACACGATGCTACATAGTCCGCTACATCCTTCTTAAGACCAGGCCACCAGAACATGCTTTTCAAATCCTGGTACATCTTTGTCGATCCAGGGTGCATACTCATCTGACTCTTATGAGCCTCATCCAAAATCATCCTCCTAATCTCTGAGTTCTTCGGTATGCAAATTCTCGTTTTAAAAGGAAGAATTCCATCCGGCCCTTCTGAAAATCTGACTCCTTCCCTTTTTCCATCAATTCCCTCTTTTCTGGCAATTCCGGTTCTTCACGTTGCAATTCTCGAATTCGAGCCAAGAATTCACTAGAAATTTGCAACATACTCAACACAATCTGACCTGGTTCCACTTGCATTACCAGGCTTAGATCCCGAAACTCTTCAATCAAAGCCGCTTCCTTAATCATCATGGAAGTCACATAAATCGCTTTACGGCTCAAAGCGTCTGCCACAACATTGGCCTTACCAGGATGGTAATGAAGCTCAAAATCGTAGTCTTTCAGAAATTCCATCCATCGACGCTGCCTCATATTTAATTCCTCTTGATCGAATAAATACTTCAAACTCTTATGGTCACTAAACACCCGAAACGTAGTGCCATAGAGATAATGCCTCCATATCTTCAATGCAAAGACTATTGTAGCAAGTTCCAAATCATGGGTGGGGTAGTTTACCTCGTGAACTTTCAGTTGACGAGATGCATACGCCACAACCTTTCCTTCTTGCATTAGAACACTCCCAAGTTCTTGTCCCGATGCATCACAGTACACTTCGTACTCCTTGTGAGGGTCAGGAAAGATTAACACTGGTGAGGATGTTAATCTTTCCTTAAGCATCATAAAACTCCTTTCACACTTCTCATCCCATACGAATGGTTGATCCTTCCTAGTCAGCTTGGTGAGGGGTAATGCAATCTTCGAAAATCCTTCAATAAATCTTCTATAATATCCGGCCAGCCCTAAGAAACTTCTGACTTCCGTGACTGTCTTTGGTCGAACCCATTGCAAAACTGATTCCACCTTGGCCAGGTCAACAGCTATGCCACTCTCCGAGATCACGTGTCCCAAGAACTGAACTTCTTTCAACCAAAACTCACACTTAGAGATTTTGGCATAAAGCTGCTTCTCCTTCAAAATCTGCAACACTACTCGGAGGTGTTCAGCATGTTCCTCCGGACTCTTAGATATATCAGGATGTCATCAATGAAAACTACCACGAATGAATCCAGATATGGTCTAAAAATCCGATTCATGTAATCCATGAAAATGGCTGGTGCATTTGTTAATCCGAACGGCATTACGACATACTCATAATGTCCGTATCGAGATCGAAATGCGGTTTTAGGGATATCTTCCTCCTTGATTCTAATATGATGATATCCAGATCTTAGATCGATCTTAGAAAACACCGAAGCTCCTCTCACTTGATCCATGAGATCATCTATCCTTGGTAAAGGATACTTTTTCTTTATAGTCACCTTATTCAACTGTCTATAATCCACACACATTCTAAGGCTTCCATCTTTCTTCTTGACAAACAACACTGGAGCACCCCATGGGGATACACTTGGCCTAATAAGTTGTTTTTGCAGTAATTCCTCAATCAGGTTCTTCAATTCGACCATCTCGGGTGGCGCCATTCTATAAGGAGCGATAGAAATGGGACCAGTTCCTGGAATCAACTCGATTCCAAACTCAATCTCCCTCTTGGGTGGTAATCCCGGCATCTCTTCGGAAAAGACTTCCGGAAATTCCCTAACAATCGGAATCTCCTCCACAGACCTTTCTCCTTTCTCCGGCTCAACAGCAGAGACCAAACAGAGATACTTCTCCAAGATTGGGTCTTTAAATAAAAGCGTTTTCTTAACACAATCAATAACCACATGGTTGCTAACCATCCAGTCCATACCCAAAATTACATCCAATTGGGACAAAGGTAGACAGATCAAATCTAACTGAAAGACTCGGTCTACTATCCTAATTTTACAATTAGGACACACCTTTGAGGTGATTACAGGAGAGTTAGTAGGGGTCTCTACCCTAAGATAATAGGGTGATTCAGACACAGGAAATTTCAAACGATTCACACATTCAAATGACACAAATGAATGAGTGGCTCCTGAATCGAATAAAATTCTACAAGGTTGGTCATTGAGCAAATAAGTACCTTGCATGAGTCTTGGAGTCTGATTCGCTTCAGCACCACTAAGGGTGAAAACTCTACCTTGAGTCACCGGCTTGTCTGTAGAACCTCTTTGAGCATTCTTGGGTGGTTCCTTGCAATCGCGAGAAATATGACCAGGTTTCCCACAGTTAAAACACCCACTGTGAGACCAACAGAACTTTCCAAAGTGATGACGTCTGCACTTCTCACAATAAGGAGCATTATTGTAAGAGGTGTTTCGATCATCAGACATCTTGCCCTTCCCCCTATTCTTATGAGAATAAGGGCCTTTATTACGGTGGTCATGCCCCTTCCGTCTCTGTGGGCCATGTCCCGAATGTTCCTTCTTTCCTTCCACAATCTGAACTGCCTCCGCCCTTTTATCATCCTCATACATCCTACACATATCAACCAGCATAGGGAAACTTTGAATCTTTTGATAACCGAACACCGACTTCAATTAGGGTCTCAGTCCTCCCTCAAACTTGATACATTTACTCCTTTCATCCGGATTCATCTGATAGTAAGGGGAGTATTTCATTAGTTCTTCAAATTTCGCAGCATATTCTCCTACACTCATGCTGCCTTGTCTGAGTTGTAGAAACTCAACCTCTTTCTTCCTCCTTAAATCCTCAGGAAAATACTTCTTGAGAAATTCTCCCATGAATACTTCCCAAGTTACCTCTCTTCCTTCATGAGCGAGTAACTGGGCAGTATGATTCCACCAATGTTCTGCTTCTCCCTCCAGCATGAAAACAGCATAAGCTATCCTCTGGGCATCGGAGCATTCTAAAGTTCTAAAGATCTTGTCCATCTCCAAGATCCACTTGTTAGCTTCTTCTGGTCTAAATCCACTAGCAAACTTTGAGGGATTGCAGCTCCTGAAATCCGACAAAGTCTTGGCTTCTGGAGCTACCGCACCTGTTGGAGGTGGGTTGACGGGCTGAGGTTGATGTTGCTGCTGCTAATTCTGCTGCAAATTTTCTAACACTGTAGCCATCCTTTCCAGAAGATCGTTCGTATGGTTTCTATATCGCGATGCCATAGTGAGCCTGCACTATGGACCTATGTCGTTAAAGATCTATCTAAACTTTGAAATCCATCTAGTTCTATTCTAATCTATCACTAATAGAACTAAGCCATATGAAATAAATCAAATAGCTAAGAAAACTTTACCCAGCTGTAGCAACTTCTGGCAGATTATGCTTGAGAGGATCAAGAATCAGGACCATTATGCTCTGATACCACAAAAGGTGTAACACTCCTTCTTAATTATAATTTATTTATAAAAGAAGTTCTCTGTTGTTTATTGAATAGAATATATGGACTTGCTCGAGTAGAGATATCATTAATACTCTTTTATAAGCTCTTGTAAAATAACTTGGTGTTTATTTGTGGTTATTAAAAATCTTTCCAGAATCCTTTATGAAATCATTCCTTATTAAAGTGAAATACCGTAATTATCAGAGTAAGCGGAAAATAGAGACCTTGACTTGGTAATTCACATTCACAAATTATTTATAACAAGAAAGTAGTTATATATATATATCATCATCCATAAAAGAGTCACATACATCCAAGTCAAAGTCGAGGTAGCAGGTGTTACGAAAATACAAGTCCATAATATAGGCTATAGATAAGACCACCTCACTGAGATCTCTCAAAAATATATACAATATATTTATACATAGCAAAATGTGAAATCTCCAATGGTGGTCCAGTGATCCTCCTCCATAACATGATCTCCAAAGTCTCCAACAGCTGCTCCACCCGTCCCACATCCTAATCATCTATACTATGCATCACCTGGTGGATCCCCAACTCCCCACTGGCTCCCAGTGGAGTGCTCGACTGGCTCGTCCTCACCATCGCCCTCCTCCGGGTCCTCCTCTACCTCCTCCGACTGAGTGGGTATCCCACCACTGGGCACTGGGTCCGCTGAGGGTGTCCCATGAACCGGACTCATCGGACTAGGTATAGGAGTCTCCTCTCGAATCACTCGAGAAGCAGAGGGGTGAGATCTAGTAGCAGCTCGAAAACGGAAAGAGTGGAAGGGACGAGCAGGTCGAGTTGGGGGTGGTCCATGATAGGTATAGAAAGGGGGTACATGCAAAGTATAGACAATAGGGATGCGAAACCTACGAGGACGGACACGAGCCAAAGGGTTGGGGTGATACAGAGTCACCTCCACCTCACCCTCAAATGTGGCTCGATGGTCCTCGTAGTACCACACTCCACTAGGGAGCGGGCGCAACTCGATGCAAGCTAGATAGCGTGCCATCACCTAATATGGGCAATAAGGGATAAGCACATAATTCACATAATCAAATAAGAATAAATAAAACATGTAACAATAGCCAGTTACAAGTATCCAATGCAAAGGTAAATGCAAATGAATGTATTCCATTTATATTAATGCCATTAATTATGAGTAATGATGCATGTCTCCCAGTTCCATTGTCCATTGAACGTTCATTCCAATAATTCGCATACATGACCAACATGTATTGTGGAACTGCTCGGATAGTGTGCACACAACGTCACCAAGACGTAACAGCATTCCCAAATGCTGCCCACATTACCAAAATGTGTCATCGAGCCAGTTACCACCGAATTATCCCCAACCTTACACCATGCATGTATGCACATAAAAATTATACACCAAGATTAACTAATAATCTTATTATGTGCATCCAATATTATCCTTTCAGTGGGTTAAACTGTTGTTAATAATTTCCCAATCCTTTTATTGGAACATGATACTTTTCCCATAAGCATAATTGATCTTAATCGATATTCTATTAGGTATGTTAAATGTAAAATTGCATTTCTGTCCTGATCCAAAAATACTCGAGTAAACTTCTCCAGACTCGAGTGTTTTCTTGATTTATCAAAGTACTCGAGTGTTCCTCCTAGTACTCGAGTGTTCTTTCATTTCCAGAAATATACTTTAAAAATTTCCAGAATACTCGAGTGTTCTATATGAATACTCGAGTGTTCTTGAGTTTTCCAGAAAATTAATTTCTCAAAACAGGCAAAATACTCGAGTATTACCCATAATACTCGAGTGTTTGCAAACAGACAGCACTAAAATCAAGTTTTAACATACCAATTTCGATTATAGTCCATTCCAGTCCAAACCAAAGATCATTATAGCTCACATTACACATTTTAAACATGTTCCAACACGGAATTAACAACATTTAACACTGAATCACAGATTATCCATAATTATGCATAAAAGTGCATTTTTCCACAACTTAACATACCAATTTCCATTCTACATATATCCATTCCATTTTCAGCATTGGTACACCTTGCATGTGACCAAATAAACATGTCCAAACCTTCAGTTAAGTCCAGAAAGGCCTCCAAGCCTCAAACCTATTTCAAACTATGCCCATAGAGTCATTCATTGACTCTCAACCTAATTCCACACAATATACTCTTATTCTTGTGAATTAATAGCTTCACCCCTACCTCTATTTCGTGAATCAACTCTGAAATTGCAGAGAAATTGGCTGGAGATGCTCAAACCCAAAAATCCTTTGCATGCAGCCACAGTTTGAACAGAGCACCAAGACCAGAGAATTTAACATGCAAAATCATTTTAAAAATTGGGGAAAGAGGTTAGGAGTTGTTCTCTGCAACTTAATCTAGAGATGTAAACGAATTTGAGGGTCATAGGGTCCAGGAGCTTACCACAATCCAAGCTGGAAGTGAGCTCCAAGCTTCAGGTTCTGAACTTGGCCACAGAAAACGCCTCACTTTCGAGCTTCGATTCCCCTTCCTCAGGCAACCACAACTCTCAAATCTTAGGTCTTTTAAAGCTCGTGATGTGAGATTTACAATGATGTGTATCACTCAACTCAACTCTCAGAATCAGAGGAGAACGTGGAAGACGAAATTGAAAACCCTAACTCTATATTTTCAGAGAAAAACCAACCAAATCCTCCATTATCTTCAACCAAAGGCTTAAATAGACGTTCCCACTCGTCATGCAAATCGACACGAAGGTCCTTAACGTGTACTCATGGTGTTTTCGTGTCAACCTCGGGGAATCGTCGTGTATTGACTCATCAACCGCACTAACGAGTCCTCCACTGACTCGATTACTCGAGTAGAAATACTCGAGTGTTTTGGTCAAACTTTCAAAAATATTTATTTTAATGCCCTTCCCTCCAAAATCTTCCTAATATTGCTTCTAGGTCCTCTTCCAGGGACTAATATGTAAAAACCTTATTTTTACATATTATCTTCTTGCTCTAATAACTCTCTACTTTCGCACATACTAATACTAACTTATCATAGACTTAATTTATTTATGAAACGTAATTATGATTGAGAAAGTAATTATAAATTAATCTTTCAATAATCACAATTGCATTACATCAGGAAGCGAAAATTTGGGGTGTTACATTTGTACCTAATGGGATTTTAGCCTGGTTGAGCACTTGGCCCTTAGGACTTTGGTACACCCGGCAGGGGCACCTACTCTATCAATGCACCGATCCTCAATTCCACTACACTTTCCATTATTATTTACTTTATTCATTATTGTCATTCTTTGCCTTGAATTCTAATCAACATAATATCTCAGTCATTTCACAAATCAAGCATTCAAATCATCAACAATTACCAAATATCAAGATGGAACATATCAACATCAAAATAATTTCCCTAAGTCATAAATTCTATTTTTAATAATTATTCTATATCATATCAACCTAAACTAACACATAACTCTTAGTACCCATTATATGCATATTGTAAACTAAACCCCAGAGTACGGTAACACTCACTATAACCCACTCCTTACCTTAAATTAGCAAGAGGTAAATAGAACCTTAGTGAGCCCTAGCTCAAAATCTTGGAAACTTGAATTTCCTAAGCCTAGCTTGCCACCTCAATAAGGAAATGATGAAATGATGGTACACAATCCTATTTGAGAGAGCACAAGAAGAGTGATCCTTGTCCTTGCCTTGGTTTGGGTTGGAAGGCATGAAACAAAATCCCTACATAACCATGAGTGCAAGAACCCTAAGGTTTTAAACATACTTTCTATGAGCTAAGGAAAGTTGGAATGGAAAGGAAATTAAAGTTATGGCATGAAGCTTTACTTACTCCAACAATGGTGGAATTTGAAAAACCAAGAAGAAGGAAGAGAGGGAGCCACACGTGTGATCAAGGAAGAGAAAGGAATGAGCTCCTAGCCAAAATCCATGATGCAAGCTTGATGGGTTTGGTTGATTTTGGGTTGAGGTGCCCAAGAATCAAGTGTTTATGGTGCGATGATGATGAGAGTGTTCTTGGGGTTGAGAGAGTTGATGAAGGTGATGGCTTTGTGTTGGAGATGTTGTATGAAAGAATGAGGTGATTTTGTTGCCTTATGATCAACTTTGAAGCCACCAAAAATCGTGTGGCTTAAATTGAAAACTTAGCCACCAAGCCTGGAATGGACGCACCGAATTCAATCTGGTCTGCGCCACGCACCTGGCGCATGCTAGGCTCGCCTGGGCGGGAGATTAGCACCAGCACCAAGCTGGTGCATGGCTGGTGCGGTCAGGTGGGAGTTTTGGCGCGCCACACGCAAAACTGGTGCGGCTGGTGCGCATCACCACTCGCCTGGGCGAATTGGTGCCTCGCCTGGGCGGGTTTTTCACTGCCTGGTGCACTTATGAACAGTGCACCCGCCTGGGCGCATGGCTGGTGCGCCTGGGCGAGAAACAGGGTCTTCAACCTTCGATTCGCCGTAACGTTTTCGTTAACCGTCGGATCGGGTCCAAATTTTTAGATAAGCTTCTTCACCCCATAAACTTCATATCCAACGGTGGAATTGATTTCTTAGTATCCTATAATAAATTTCTAATTTTCTCTTTTCGGCCGATTTCTAACATCTAAAACGCCGATTTAACTCCCGATTTCGCTTATATGACTTTGCCCGAAGCCACAACTGCCTTCTATACAACCCCTAGGACTTATAATCACCACTCACCTATCTACCAAAATTCATTAAGTCATTATTCCAATTTTTCTTAGGTTTTTATTTAATAATTTCATTTAAAATAAATTTTAGGATGTTACAATTGTGATAGGGGAGGGCAATGACGGTGACTCGTCAAGAAGCTTATGAGCGCTTCCCTAGGCGGAACGATGCTGCAATGATCAAGGTCACCTGCTGGGTGTTGATCGTAGTAAGGACTGCAACGCGAACTAGGGATAGAGCTGTCGCCCCCTTGAACAAATCCTAGATGGTGTAGAGGGAATCCGAATGGGACTAGAAGCAATTGTTTTTCTTTGTGAAATAATGAACTGTTATTGTATTTTGTTGCTGGCCAACTTGCGTGGTTACAGCTGGTACGTACCCTTTGGCTTTGAGGTCAGCATGGTTAGGATTCCTGTGCATCCCATCTGTTTTCCGAACTAGGATGTGGTTGGATATTGAAGGAGGAGATGTATCGAGTGTGCTAATTTCCCTTACCTCAACGATTTCTCTCCCTAAATCGTTGATGGTCATGAAAGACTTAATGGAATAGTTTTATAATAGAACTCTTGAATAATAATATAAAGTTGTTATAAAGATGAAGTCGTAACAATGATTTTATGACTTGATGTTATTATGGAATGTTATACTTTGTGATTAGTCCTAATGCGACCCATGGAGTAAGCCCATGCCGTCGACGTCTTGATCGTCTGGTCGCTAACTCTCTATTTTTCTGTTATGCATTTTGTATTTATCTACGAAATTATTAGATGGCGGACCGGGTAATTCAAGTGGAGATGTCTCCTTTAATGGGGGGACAATGGCATAGAACTGCAAACAGATGGATTTGGGAGGGACCAACAAGACTCATTATTACCGATCGAAATCATGTATTACGAGGAGCAGCTACGGACCGTGAGGAAGTGCGATATCGTTTGAGGGATCTTATGTCGGGTGGACCTCATGCTTTTCATAATGCTCTACCTGCTAATCACAATGTTGATGAGGAGGAAGACCCAGAAGAAGACCCAGAAGAGGAGGAGGACCCAGAAGAAGATTTAGAAATAGAAGAAGATCCGGAGGAGGACCCTGACGAGGATGCATGATGGCGAGTAGTTTAGTTCTTAGTAGTATTGATCTTTGTTTGTTTTGAGTCTTGGATGACGAACCCTCTGATTAACTCTATGTACACCCTATGTTTATGTTATTTCGCTTTTATGTTGGATAATGGCCGTTGGCCGAAACACTTTTCATTATGATGGTCATTTTGGAAATTAGTATAATGATGTTATAATTCCGCATTTCAAACCATTATGTTTTGGTGAATGGAAATATGTAGTGGCACTTCATTTTGGAAAATAGGATTAGATGCAAGTAGTAAAACCTTTTCAAGAAACTAAGTTGTTTATGTAATACAATCTTTGAAAAGAAAAGTTGAGAAAATATTTTGGAAACTAAGTTTATATGCAAACTTACCTTTAAATGATATTTCATAATAAATTTTTATAAAAAAAATGGCGCAAATTTGTAGTAAAAATTCTATTTCCAAATTGGGGTGTTACAATTCGCCCCTTCTGAGGAGTATTGCGTCGGACGGAGGTCTATTGTCATAGTATCTATGTTCAAGTGTTGTACTCCCTTACCAGGTACTTAGACATCATTAGTTGCATCCACATGTGCACCCGAAAGATGTTTTATAAAGCTGGATAATCAACATTAAGTTTTCTGGTTAAACATAAATGAGATGGGCTTTTAAATGTGATTTTTAAAGTAAGTTTCAAAGTGGGATGTTTCGTAACATCTCGGTTTGGAACTTGAAGTATAACACGAGATGTGAGAATCAAATTTCTATTTCAAAATATTTTGATGAAAGATTTTGGAACTTGGAGATTCTCATGTCCATGTTATGTGATGAAAAAAAAAAATTGGCCCAAATTTTCACTATATTAATTAAAGAAATTATATTTTCAAGTTGTTAAATCGGGGTGTTACATTTTGTGGTATCAGAGCAATGGTTGTCCTAAGTAGCCTGATATATGGGCTTACATGCTTTGTTGTGTGCATTTGTTGTGTGTTAGTGTTAGGATTACGATGAGTGAGAATAGAAGTACGAAGTTGTTTGAACGCTCGTTCTGTCTCTATCGATCTATCTCTCTATCTCTGGAGTGCGTCGAGAATTTTTCTACGATGCGTACCAAGAACCGAGACTAGCGTCCTCGTGAGACCTCGTTTTGTGTGACCTGAACCTTCTCTTGTTTGTTGAAGACCTCTTTGTTGAGAACCTCTTTGTTGAGAACCCCTTTTATTGCAATAACTTTTGAAATCTTGACCTGAAACCTTGTTGTTGAAGCTTCTTTTGATATGAACCCTTCTCTTGTGATCATGGCCAACGTTCTTAGCAGCCTGGCATGTCTTTCGAAAATGACCCTGTTCTGTCAAGCAACTTGACAAGACTGTGATTGCTGATGAACCCAAAGTTTCATCTCCTGAACTTTGACAAAACGATTTTCTTCTTCAGAACCTTTGTAACAATCTTAGACCCTGACATCTTATGCCAATCAAGTAGATATTTCCGAGTTATGAGGTGGATAGTGAGGTGTTGAGGAATGAGTAAGCGTGAACAAAGGTGATGTATTAGGAACAAAGTAAGGTAAGAGTACCCCTTAGAGCCATAAGTATGATAGTGGAACGTACAAGCCTGATAGCGGCCTACCATGGGTAATGGTATGGACAGTGTTAAGATGGTGGATATCTAGGACAAGTCTGAAAGATTTAGAGTTATAAAAGCTCTAGTTGGGGTAGGTAAACGATTGGAGTGGATGCGAACTTAGGATAGGACCATGAGATGGAATAGATGGGGTGGTGAAATTAACGGAAGGAACCCTTAAGTGACGTCCAAAATTAGGTTAAATTACTATGATTCGACATTTTAATGGACATAAGTGATCGTAAGCTGTGGAATTAAGGGTGTCATTAGGTGTTAAGATCGTTGCTCTGAAGGATGAATCCCTGAGTTGGAGAGCTTTTGGTGGTTTAGAACCCGAAGATGAGTCCTAAAGGGGAAAATTTGGTCTAGTCGGCGGAATTTAAGGTGATACTCAGATAGGCTTGAACAAAGTGATGGGATGTTTTGTAAGATAAACTAGGAATGGTGAATGTTGGAATTTTTATAGTTTTAGTCCCTGTCAAATGCTATTGGATAGACATGATGTATAGAAATATGATTCATCAAAGTTGGGGAGTAAACGGAGAATTTTGAGGTTTGTAATAACCCGCCTATGTTTAAGTAGATGAGAAGAGTCAAGTTAAGGGAGAAAGACCATGAGAATAGTGGTACCCTCGTGGGGATTGGCATAAGCATGTTATTCTTTCTAAATATTGTTTTAAAACCCTTGAACCCTTAGACTTTTGTTGGCAAAACTAGACCGTTAATATTCCATTGTATCTAATGATGGAATGGCTCGAAAGATTAGTTTTGAAAGTAATCAATTTGACTTACTCCCAAGAACCTCCGGAGAATGGTACGTAATTGGCGACTCGATGACGACGACTATTGTTAAACGCTAAAAGAATCGCTTACGGAGATCCGACATCCGTTGATCGTAAAATTCCGCGTAGCATTTCTCGAGGCGAGAAATTTTTAAGTTGGGGAGGATGTGACATCCCTTATTTTCCTAACAACGATAAATAAGTTTTCATTAAAGAAGAAGTTTTGAGATATTGTTTTACAAATGGTTTTCGATGGGTATTTTACTCGATTACGTAATCAATTGTTGATTTTATGAAATTTTGGTAAACAAAGATTTTTATGGAATTCAAGCAAATGATTTTGTTGAAGTTTGGAGTGATTTTATTATTTGTGATTTCATTTGAGAAATGAATTTCTTTGTGCATCTTTATGGATTTAACCTAATTGATTTAAGAATTGATTACAAGAGTTTTGATTTCATGATAGATTCTTACACTTTAAAATTTAATCTACTTGTGTTATGATTTTATATGTTTGATTTTCTAAGGTTTTCAATGAATCATGTTGCTTGAGGTTTTAATTGAGATTTTATCTTCTTAATTGAATTCATATGATTTTATGGTTTTAAGATGGAAAATTATTTTCACTCTAAGCTTCAAAAATCAAAGTCCAATCATCTTGGTCTAGAAACCTTAGTTAGCATCCTTGATCTTTGATTAAACCCTAATCGTGTTCTTAATCCTTGATTAAGCACTTAATCACTCTCTTAAACTCTAAACCGTCAAGGTTAGTGAACTAACCTAGAATTAACTTTCCCTAAACCTACACTAGTATGGATTAAGTCTTTGGATTAGTGCCTTAATCCTTGATTAAACCCTAATCTCTAAGGATTAGTGGACTAAACCTAAATTAGTTTTCCTAATCCTACCTTAACTATGATTAGAACCTAATTAGCACCTTAAACCTAAATTAGCCAACCTAATCTACCCTAAACCTCCTAAGGCCGAATGCTTAAGAGCATTACTTGGCCACCAAGTTAGGTTCCTTCATGGCTAAGTTGATGACATCACCTAGATGACCTAAGCATGACATAAGGAGGAAAAAGAAAAGAAATAGGAAAAAAGAAAAGAAGGAGTCGTGGGGAGGAGGAACCAAACTTAAACCAACATTTCATTCATCACACAGTCCACTTCACTAAGAGCAAAAATCAAGCTCTTAGTGAGAGAGAGAGAGAGAATTCGTGAGAGAAGAAGAAGGAGATAAACCAAACCTCAACACCAATCTCCTACACAATCTAAGTGAAATCAAGCCAAGATAGTGAAGAGGAAAAGGAGAAACCATGGACTTAGGAAAGGAAGAAGAAAACCGTGAGGAGTAGGAAGAGAAACCAAAGATTTGGACTTGATTTTGAAAGCTTTTGATTAAGTAAGCATTTCATTTCATGATCTTGAAAGTTTTAAAACCTATTTTCTTTGATTCATTTTCATTTTTCATGATTTCTTTCTAAAGCTTTGATTTGGCTTGAAAAATGTTAATGCATGTTGGTTTTTATGTTAGATCTAGAGTTTTTACTCACATGCATGTTGATTTCTAAACTTGATCTTGAAGTTTTGGTAAGAAAGTGTTTTTCTTTTAAGGTCTTGTGTTATCTCATGAACTTATCCATTTTTCTTTGATTTCTTAAAAGTATTTTTGAAAAGAATTCGATTCTTGAGTTTTCATAAAGGATTTTTCAAAGATCTAGTATTTTTGATTTCATGCATGTCAAGATCTATGTTTAAACTATGATATAGTTGATGCTTGAGTTTTTAATGTAAAGATCCTTGAAATGATTGAAATTTTCTTGATGATTTTTCTTATGTTGGTCACGGTTTTGATGTTGTTATGGATGAAAGTTTGATTTCCTTTTGATTGGTCTCTTGCATGTTATGATCTTGGATTTGATGATGCTTTAGATGAATGAAATTTATGTGATGTTGTGATCTTTATGTGTTAGCAACGGTTTTGCATGCTTGGTTGAAAAGATTAAGATTTTCTTAAGTCTAAATGATGAATATGTGATTTCCATGAACTTTGAGTTGATCTTAAGTGTTTGATGTGAAATAAAAATTGTTTAAAGATTTGTTTGATGCTCACGGTTTTAGGTAGAAAATGCATGCTAGGGTTATATTTTTACTTGTTTGATGAATTATGTGAAATTGTTGTTGGATTTGAAGTTGTTTTTAGATGTCTTGAATCCTTGAAAATGTTTGTGAGAAAACCTAGTTAAGGTCACGATTTGGACCTTATCTTTGGAGCTAAATTTTCTTGAATGTATATGTTTTGATATCATGAAACTATGTGTTTATTTGTGAAGTTATTCTTTAAAAAAATGATCTTTGAAAAACAAATGAATGCATGCGATTTTGATATGATTAGGTGTAATGAGATGAAGTTTTGCTAAATTTGAGTTCTATGTGTAAATATGTGCTAAGTTAGAATTGATGAAGTGTAAGTTAAATGAAAATTTTTTTAAGTTCAATTTGATGACTTGTAGTTATGTAATGAAAGGAAATGAATGAACGAGTTTGTTTGATAAAAAGTTTTGTGCTGAAATTGTGATGTGTGTGATTTTAACCTTGATAAATGATAGTTATACATGTTCAATAATTTTGAAATTTTGTCATTGATCTAAGTATGTTAAAATGAGCTTCTCTGAATTTTTGAATGATTTTAGGAATTGATTTCCTTTCTCTATGAAAGCTAACTTTGTGAAGACAATTTTGAGAAAACAAGTTTTTTGGTTTAAAGATGAACAGAATTTTCAAACTTTTGATACTGTAAATTGCTTCAAATTTTTATGGTAGCTCCTTAAACATGTCGTATGACTCTCTGTAAAATTTGAGGTGATTTGGAGTTGGTTTGATATTTTTACCAATTAAGAAACAGTGAACCGTTTAGTTCAGATTTTCCAGACTTAGTGACAAGTTTAATTGAAAAAGTATGACTTTCACAACTTCAAATAATCTGAAATTTTTATGAGATGATATTGATTGTGTAAGGAAGATTTATACCAATTGTCATGCAATTCGGAGTTGAAACACTATTTTTAATTATGGAATTTTGGCCTCAGGCCAGCAACAGCTCTATCTTGCTTTTCATTTGAAAATCTGATTTGAAACCTAGCTTAAGATTGTTCAAATGACTTGGAAATTTTATATGATGAACTTTGGCATATATGTGTATGTTCTGGAAATTTTGAAGATTAAACAAATTGATTTGGTATAGTTTTAGATTTTATCTTTTGTGCTTTCCCGTAATTGAACAAAAGCTTTCTTTAAATGTTTTCGACAAACATAAATTTTGTACTTCATTTCATGAATTGGCTGGATCTTATGGTGATTATAATTTCTTGAAATAATTTAATGAGTGATTGCTTGATGGTATGTTTAGACTATGCATGAATGAGTTTGCAAAGTTAATTGTTTACGGTGTTTCGGTCTAGACTATTAGTTTGAAATTATGATTTGAAAATGTGCTATGTGCTATGTGCCAAATGGTTTATTTTAAGTGGTGCATGTTAATTGAACTACTTTGTTTAAGTGTTATGTTTGAAAATAAATCATTTCAAATGTTCATTTTAACATGGAGTGTTAAAGAGATTAAAGAACGATTTTTCGGTGTTTTCGAATCTTGGTTGTGGCTGTCCGGAATGGACCAGCAACCAATTCATTTATCTAAAGTGTTTAAATGGTTTGTCTTATTTGAAGCATCATGCTGCCCACATTTGATTTTAAGTGTTTGAACTTGAGAAAGTGTTGACCAAAGTGTTTATTGAATTGTTTTCAAGATGCTGAATTTGTTTATGGATTTAAATTGGTTTTGGACAATGGAAAATGAATTTAAGACTTAAAATATGATTCTGTCCAGAGTTTTTATAAGTTGTATTTCGTATTTAAAAATGTTTTCAAAGTGATTTGAAGTTGAGTTTTGATGAGTATTTAATATAAGATGAAGTTGGTTTGAAAAATGCGATTTTACAATGTTTTCGGATTTTCTAAAGAGTGATTTATGGACTTGTATCTTTGCTGTCCAGATTTTATTTAAATTGTTTTTCAATCCTAAAAATGTTTTAAAGGTTAAGTTTTAAATGGTACGTGATTTAAGAAAAGTTGGATTTCAAAAGTGACGTTATTCGATGTTTTCGGGATCGAGCGAGCTGCTGACGGACCAACAACCGATCCCTGTATTTGAAATGATTTCATTGATTTCTTATAATGATTTCAAAGTATTTAAAGTACAATGAAATTTGGATTTTGATTTGAGAAAATCTTGACGTTTTACGATTTTCCGACAAGAAATGAAAGGAGTTTTCGAAAACGCGCTTTGATTTTAAGTATGATGATTATTTAGATAGACTAGTAACGTTGGTGTCTCCTATCTAGTATAAGGTGCGTATAAGTCAAGAACCTAGAGCAGCTGACAGTTGGGAGGACCCGCAACGATTTCGGACAAAGTAATTGCTGGAGTTGAGGTGAGAGAGAAGCTTCCCTAAGACACCGTGGTATTTAGGTGATCTATTGGGACACTCCGTACTCTCTCAAAGTCGGAGTAAAGGTCTATTGTAGCTAGTAGTATACCCGATAAATTGTGTGCCTTGTTTGTATCGTGGTATACGAAGACTCAGACCTATACCATCACATGGTATTAATTGATTGTTATATTTGTTTATGTTGAGATATATTACTTATGTAGTCATTGCATGAGCATAATGCATCATCCCACGATATAAGATAAGAATAGTAAAGACATTAGAAAACTATAAGAAATCCCCCAAAGAATATATCGGAACTCTAATGGATTAAACGCGCTACGGGACCGGATGATGCTGATGCGTCCGAGTACGTGGATCGAGCTGACGATATGACGACGACGACGATGCCTTTGGACACGGCCGCAAAGATTGCTTGATTCTACGGAGATAGTCTTCATATGGTCGTAGCCATATGTTGAGAGTGGTTTAAGATAGGTCGGAGCCTATCTATCAAAGATTGATGGTTATCCCGCATATAGTCGGAGCTATATGCCGATGGTGATTCTGAGTGGGTTGGAGCCCGTCAGAATGATGATTGATATCCTGCATATAGTCGGAGCTATATGCCGAAGTTGGTTCTGAATGGGTCGTAGCCCGTCAGAAAGATTGTGGATATCCTGCATATGGTCGGAGCCGTATGCCGAAAATGATTCAGGATGGGTCGGAGCCCGTCAAACGTATTGGTCGAGTCCCTCAAAAGCATTCCGCATATGGTCGGAGCTATATGACGGAGATGACTTAGGATGGGTCGACGATAGGACAGACGAGTATAACCTCACGACTTAAACCCTTACCCGAAGTAGTGGAGAGGAAGATACTGTGTTTACCTGCATGGTGAACACTTGATGATTAGGATAGGGGAGGGCAATGACGGTGATTCGTCAAGAAGCCTAAGAGGAGTCTCTCTAGGCGGGAAAAAGCTGCAGTGACCTGGGTTGACCATCCAAGGTTGGGTAGGTAGTCCGGTGTCGTAGCTGAAGTACTGCATGATCACTAGACGGATGACTGACACCCCCTTGACTAAATCAGGATCAGAAGAGGGATACTTGAACACGGTGGAGGTGGACACCATTGTCATGACATCTTTCCCGGGCATTTTATATTATATTTTGGTGTCGTCTCCCGGTGCCGGTGTGGTTAGAGATCCTGTACTTCTGGTTGCTTCCGACTAGGCGGATAGATTCCGAGGAGATGTAGACCCAAAACCATAAAGCCGAATTCCCGATATTATGGACTCGAGAGATATGAACTAAGAGATTTTGATTTCATGAGATAAATTGATCAACAGATCCCCGTAAGTGAACGATTCGTATGAAGTGTTCGAGAAAAGCTCGGGAGAAAGAAAGAATTATACGTCGCGAAGAGACTAATGATATCGATAAATGAAAGTAAGCTTATGTTAATGAATAATTAATTAATGATGATCATAATTATGAATGGGATGATGTAAATATGTTATCTTGTTGTGTTGTGTTTATATTGTATTGTTGTGCTATGAATATGTATTGTTGTATGCTTGTATTGTGTAACACCCCTCAATTTCCTCGTATGGTTTTAAATTCTAAAAAGATATTATTTTTGAGAAAAGTATTTTTCAAAGAGTATTTTCTTAAATAAGTCCTTTTAATCCATGTTTTCAAAGTGGTAAATGATTTTTCATTTATGAGTTTTGAATTTTATTTTGAAAAGGGTGTTTTGATTTTGTAAATATGTGTTTGATATTGTTATGCATGGATGAGTTATTTTCTATGTTTGTGCATGGATAGGCATACACGGTCATATATGTATGTATGCTTAAAGTGTGTAGGAATTTAATAAGTGAATTAATGTGATTATGAGTGCATGAGTGAATGTATGATATATGTGTGTAGAACTATGATGCAAATACATGAATGTAGGTGTAGGTGTGTAACGTGTAAGTGTGCATGTAAATGAGTGTGTGCATGAAAGTGAATATGTGTAAATATGTGTGTGTGACGCGTGTGTGAGTGAGTGAGTGGAAGCCTAGGATTTTCCCCTAAGTGTGGAGGGCAAGTAACTAAACCCTAACCAAGTCCCAACCAAGCCCTTAACTAAACCCTAACTAGTTGGAAGAAACCCTAAGGAGAACCAAAAGTCAACAACCTAGGATGAACCCTAAACCCATATGTCTCCCACTTTGTCTCCTTGAGGAATACTAACCTCCACCCATGCAATAATATAGAAGGCCGAATTTACCCCTCTTTTCCAAAGCCTTGGCCGAATTACTTAAAGGGCAAAATAGGAAGCCATGACTTTCTATATAAGCATTGGCCTTTGCTTCATTTCACCCATTCTTGTCTTCATTTCTTCACTTCCTTCGTCCAAACACCAACACAAACCCATGTTCTAAGAGCTCCTCAAACTCTTAGACAAAGAATTAGAAAATAGAGAGGAAGGAGAAGGAGAAACCGTGAGGCTAGGAGGAAGGAGAAGGAGAACCCAAAGCCAAAACCTAGGAATCCTTGAAGATCAAGTGTTGAAGACCTTTTCTCCTTGGTATAAACCGAAGACCTAGAAAGTTTAGAATTAGTTCTTGATCTTGTGATTTTATTTTCTTTTCTTCTCTTGCATGTTTATTTTTATGCACTTATGTGTAATATTTTTCTTAACTATGGACTTTTTCAAGATTTAAATGGATTTGTAATATGTGATTGTTGGTTCGGTTTGTGCTCTTCATGTTAGATCTTGATGTTCCCATGCTAAATCTTATTATTTTCAAAGTTAAATCTCCTTGATCTAAAGTTTTGTTCATGATCTTTATGAGTTTGAAGTGGATCTTCTTGCATGTCTAATTTTCATGATTAAACCATAGATCCTTGAGTGTTTGTGTGTTTATTTGTTCAATCAATGGTTGATCTAAATTTGTTTGATGATTTTTGGTTTTGCATGTTGTTTGCAAATAATTTTCATGGTTTTGAATCTTTGCATGTTTCGATTTTGAGTTGATCTTGGTAAAAGCTTTAATTTGTGCTTTGATCTTTGAATTTTGTGTAGATCTTGATTTTGTTTTAAGTTTTGTAAATGATTTTGAATGGAAGTCTTTATATTTCTTAAAATATGCCTTGGTTTTGACCTCTTTTCCATTTAAAATGATTTTGTTTCCTATTTGTGTTCTATGTCTAATGTTATGACTTGATCCAAGTACATGCATGTAAATCTTGAATGAGATAATTATATTTTCCTTATGTATGTCTCGGTTTTACCCTTTTTCTTGATTTTGTCTTGGTTGTGTGGCTATGTTTAATTTCATGACTTGATCTATATGATGTGAGTGCATGCATGTTGATGTTGGGCCTTGAACGATTATTTCTATGACTTCTTGGAAAATGAATTAAAAATGTTTATGATGACCTATGGTTTTTATGTGTTTTAAGATTCATTCTTACATATTGGTTTTAAATGAAAATATTATATTTTCTTGTGTTGCATGTCACGGATTTTGCAAGAAAATTAAGGAAAAACAAGTTTTAAAGTGATTTTGGGCATGGACATGATTTAACCTAAGTGTTTAATGGTGCATAATGTATTCGGCCATGCTTAGATTAAAATCCATGCTTTTTATTTTGTGAAAATTTGATATGTGTTCTATGTTCTTGCATGCTTCCTTGATTTGATAAATTAAAGTTTGACTATTTTCCAAGTTTTAGCTTACGGTTTTGTTAAGAAAAAGAAGAAAATGATTGTGTGATTTTGTATGTTTGATGATGCATGAATCATGTTTTGATTTGTGAGATTTTCGGTCTATGCATGTTAAAATTAATTGATTAAGAATAGGTTTTATGCATAAGTTGAATTATGTGTATGCATTCGGTTGACAAGTGTAAGTATGCCTAGATGATTTTGTTTTATAAAAATGAAATGTTTTTGAAGGTAATTGAATTAAGTATTTGTTTTTTTTTGGTAGAAGAAAAAATTCTATTACCACAAGCAAAAAATAAATACATCAGTCAACTCAATGCCTTTTATCTGCCACCTTCTAGGAAGGGTTCAAAAAAAGACAAAGAGGGAAAAAACAACTAAAATTCCTCAAGGGCCACCTTCTAGGAAGGGTTCCCTCAAGACAAGCTAACAAATCTCACTACAAATCCTGTCTACTAAACCTTTATTGGACCAACTGCTAAAATTATAGTAACAAAAGGATATTCTAAAAGCTATTTCTTTTTTAATCAAAATAAATCTCTGGTTGGGAGTACTAGATCTATTGTTGAAAGCTCTTTCATTTCTTTCCTGCCACGTGTGGTAAAGAGCAACTACCACAATAGCCCAAAGGAGTCTCTTCATCGGCTTCCTGGACACATCGAACATCACCCATCTCTTCCAGCTCTCAAATCGTGAAAGGAACCGTCGAATACACAGCCAATCCATGCAACGAGAAATCAATTCAGAGCTCCAAGAGCATTCAAAGAAGATATGAGACAGCGATTCCTCAGCAGCAAGACATAGATTGCAAAAATTCGGTAAGAAACTCCAAATCATTTTGTCTCTTGTCATTAGTTTGCCATGCATAATCATCCATGAAATGAAACAATGTTTAGGAACATTGATTCGATTCTAGATGAATTTAGTCATAGGGAACAAAGTTAGGTCTCCCTTAAGGAATCTGTATCCCGAATTTACGGTGTAGACGCCATCAGAGCTTGCTCTCCAATGATTATTAGAAAAACCCACACAAATCTTATCTCTGACCTTCAATAATTGCTTCCATTGCCAACTCTGCCCCTGAATCCATTGACAATCCCAGATCGAATTCTGTTTAATGTAATAGGAATGCAACCAACGAACCCAAAGACATTCCTTATTCTCAGCAATACACCACACCTGCTTACCCAAGGCTGCTATGTTCCATAATCTGCAATCCTGAATGCCAAGACTCCCAAACCGCTTCTCATTACACACAGTGGCCCAAGCAACTTTTGCTTGATACCTCCCTTGCTCATCTGCATTCCAAAGGAAACGCCTACACTGTCTTTCAATTTCCTTGAAAATAGATGCAGGAACAATAAAAATAGATGCCCAATACACATGAAAACTTAAGAGAACAGAATTAATAAGACATACTCTGGCTTGATATGAGAGGTTCCTAGACCTCCAATAAGTAATATTCTTCATTACCTTGTCCACCAAACTCTGGCAAGTATTTGCATTCCACTTCCTAGATGAAAGAGGGATGCCCAAATACCTACAAGGAAACTGCCCTTCTTGGAATCCAGTAATCTCCATAAGGCTGTTTTTAGTATGCTGATTAATCCCAGCCATGAATATGTGTGATTTTTCAGGACTAACTTGTAGCCCTGACCAGAGATGAAAATCCTGAAGTGATTCATTTACCAATCTGACACTAGCTGGGTGTGTCTTGCAGAAGACCATAAGGTCATCTGCAAAAGCCAAGCTAATCAATCTAACCTCCTTACATGCTGGATGAAACCTAAAATTTCTTGCTTTAGAAGCCAAATTTAGTCTCCTAGTAAGAATGTCCATAGATAGCACAAACAATAGAGGAGACATAGGATCCCCCTGCCGAATACCTCTAGAAGCCCAGAATCTATTTCCTTGGTAACCATTCACAACAATAGAATATGAAACAGATCTGATGCAAGCCATTACCCAATTTATAAACTTCAAAGGAAACTTTAGAGCTAGCAACATCCTTTCAATAAAATTCCACTCCAAAGTATCATAAGCTTTCTTGATGTCAAGCTTGATCATACACCTAGGAGAAATAGACTTCCTGCCATAGAACCTAACAAGCTCCTGAGACAAGAGAATGTTATGAAGGATACTCCTATCCTTTATAAAAGCATTCTGATTATCTGAAACCAAGGATGGTAGAACAGTAGCCAATCTATTGCAAACAATCTTTGATATGCATTTATACACAGTGGAACAACATGCAATAGGACGAAATTGGTGGACCTTAGAAGGTGCATCAACTTTAGGGATCATTACTAAATTAGTATGATTCACTTCTCTTAACAAATAGCCACCAGAGAAAAATCCTTGATTGCCAAGCACACATCCTTCCCTACTGTATCCCATGTTGAATGAAAGAAACCAGAGCCAAATCCATCAGGTCCAGGTGCTTTGTTCTTATTAATAGAGAACATAGCATCCTTAATTTCTTCATCAGAAATTGGTTTGATTAGAGATAATTGCTGATCCCTACTCAAACAATTTCCCTGATCTATCACATACTGACCAAATAACTCCCCTCTGCTTGTGCTAAAAAATAAACTCTGGTAGAAGTCTTCAAACAAAGCCATGATTCCTGATTGACCTATCACAGCATCTCCCCTATCATCCAGCAATCTCACCACTCTCTTTTGATACCTCCTCTTCCTAATAGAGTCATGAAAAAGCTTGGAGTTTGTATCTCCATATCTCAACCAATCCAACTTAGCTTTTTGATTGAGAAAAAGAAAAGCATCCTGTTGAACCTTGCTATACTGACTTGCAATATCCTTCTCAACTTCATGAAGAAAAGAGTCAAAAGGATTCAAAATAATCCCATTTTGAATAGCCTCTAACTTACCTTTAAGTTCAGCTTCTCTAATATCAATATTTGAGAAATGCAATCTGTTCAAGTTTGATAAAGGCTTCTTTAACTCCTTTAGTTTCTTCCATAACACATACATTCTACTACCTTCAATCTCTCTCTGCCAAACTTGGTCAACAATGCTCTGATAACTAGAGTGGTTAGCCCACATGTTAAAAAACTTGAAAGAATGTTGAACAGGCTCTATTTGACCACCCCAATCAATCAAAATGGGAGAATGATCTGAAAGACCAGGATTAGCAAACATAGCACAGACATTAGGCCAAGCCCTACACCACTCTCCATTCACCAAAGCCCTATCCAGTTTTGCAATGATTCTATCTAAGCCTGATTGTTTATTGCACCAAGTGAAAAAACAACCTGCCTGATTCATATCTAAAAGACCACAATCATCCATACACCTCTGAAGATCCCTTGAACTATTAAGATCAATAGGGTTGCCTCCAATATTCTCATGATCATTCAAACAGGTATTAAAATCCCCCAAAACAATCCAAGGAATATTAATAGAGCCCTGTAGATAAACTAGAGATTGCCAAAGCTCTGTCCTCACCTGATTATCATTGTCTGCATAGACAAAGGTCACATATAATTGCTCCTGATTTTGAAGTCTAGTAGTCAGGCAGTGAACATACTGATGAGAATAATCAATTATAAGCACATCAAAGACATCTTTCCTCCAAATAACCCATATTCTCCCAAGAGGGCAGGCATTCAAATTAATAAAAGACCCCCAACCATTAGCAATCTTATTATGCACAGCTTGAAAATTATTGCTTCTCAATTTATTTTCTAATATAGCAAGTAAACCTACTTTATTTTCTTTATACAAATTTTGAACCTGTTTTTGTTTTCGAGGGTGGTTCATCCCTCGAATGTTCCACATAGCTATCTTATCCATGGGGAGGAAGCTTTGAAGATTCCCCTTTGTAAGTCTGTGACACCTTCTGTTGTACTTTACTTCTTACACCTACTGTAGTCCATCCTTCATTATCATCTTCCTTCTGTTTCCCTCTATCCTCTGCCAAAGTTGTTATAGTCAAGTCATTAACCACAGCCGCAACTGCTTCTAGGCCACTAACCACATTCTCCTCTGGCACAACACCATTATGAATACTATCTTTTAATTTTAAAGCCTCATCAAGCTTTTGCCTTTCCCCCTGAGTAGGTTTCTTTTTCTCATCCCATTGCTGTTTCACCCCTTTCTTCTCTCCTTTCCTACACATCTTAGCATCATGACCATAGCAAGAACATACAGAACAGAGAGTAGGTTTCCACTCATAAGAAACCTTTTGAGAAACAATATTACCTTTATCATCCTCAAAATGCACCTCCTCAGGTAAGATTGCTTGGTTTACCTCCACCAGAACCCTAGCAAAACTAATTCTATTCTTTTCTTCAGTCACCTTATCTGCCATGATAGGAGTGCCAACCAAACTTGAAATTTTACCTAGGGTAGTAGCTCCCCAAAATTTCAAATTAAGGTTAGGAAATTGTATCCACACAGGAACCCTGTCTAGGAAGCTCTTGGTTACTGGCCTTCCTGTCCAAGGGGCTATAATCAGAGGCTTTTTGTCAAAGTGAAAAACACCTACCTCCAATACATTATTTCTTCCTTCCAAATCATTAAAACGTACAATGAGAGTACCATCTGAATTCATCAAAATCTTGTCTATTCCAAACTGCCCCCATGCTTTCTTAATAAAACCACTCAAAACAGGGTATGGTGGATTAGCACCAAGCACATAACACACCACTGAATTTTGCCAGTATTTTACTTCCTCTTCCACATCACAAGGATCAATCTTTCCAATTGAAATTCCATCTTTTAACTCTGGCTGATGAAAACTCAATTTGCCCCCTGCATTACGAAGCTTTGAAATATCAAACTTCTCCCATACATTAGGCCTTGGTTGTATCACCTCTTTAGGATTTGCATTATTTGCTGTCTTCTCATGCATATTATCCTCTATTTCAATTGTTTCCACTGTTTGTTCCACAGGGCATTCCTTATTGTTTACTCTGGCACGAATCAGATCTATTCCTTGCAGCAAAGATGCGCGTTGAATGGGGGACAAGGCATCAATGATCTCTAAGTCTTCCTCATCCAAACGTGAAAAATCAAACAATTGTTGCTACTTTTCATATTTCCCAGACGAAGAAGGCGGTTGTGGAGATTTAGGAGCAGGAGATTTCGGGAGTCTCCCCCTCTTCTTAGCCATGGTGGCTACGCAGTGGCTAGGGAAACCCTAGGTCACTGGGAGAGACGAGAGGAAACCCTGTTTTTATGTATATGTGCTCTTGATTATGTGAAATTTAATTGAATTAAGTATTTGATTTGTGAAATGTTTAATTTAATAATTGATTAATTGTTTGTATGTCTTGGGTGATCCGAAATGTGTTGTGGACCGTGTATATGCTTAGTTTTCTGAATTATTTGATTTGACTTAATTTATTTGAGTTGTGAGAATGTGTTCATGATTTTAAAAAACTTGAGTTTTCAAGAGAATTTGAAATAAAAAGAGTTTTTGAGTTGTTTTGGATTTTTATTTAATTGATTTCTTTGCTGCCCAAGTTTATTTAAAGTTGTTTTTAATTTCTAAAATTGAGTTCATGCGACTCAAAGTTTGGTTTTCAAAAGGTACTTGATTTTAAGAAAAACCCGGATTGAAATCGGTGAATTTTTCGGTGTTTTTGAAATCGGTTAAGGTGTTATCCAAGACGGACCAGCCACCTAACCATTTGATTTAAATTGTTTTATTTGGTGTTTTCAAAATGATTTTGGAATGTTTACAGAACTAAGAAATGTTTGAGTTATTTTAAGAAAACGAATATATTTTTCCAACGAGGAATGGAAAAGAAATTTCTTAAGGAAAGTTTTTAATGAAAACATGTTTTAATTAATTCGAGGAATGTTACAGACGAGGGATTAAGGCAATGGCAGCAAACAAGATCAGAGGAGATCGTGTTCATCTGATTGCTGGACCTCAGGTGAGAGAGTAGCTTTCCGAAGACACCGTGGTAGTAGGTGTTATATCGAGACGTTCCGTATCAGCTCAAAGATCGGAACTAAGTGGTTCTGCGTCAGTAGTATAGTGGCAATTGTGTGTTTTGTGTGGCCACTCATACGAATAGGACAAAGACCACATTGTTGTGTGTGAGGTTGTGTGTTGATGATGTGTTGTTTATGTTTGTTTATTTATGCATGATTAATGTTATAGATTGTTATATGAGATAATTGATAATGAAGATTAAAGAAATTAAAGTAAAAGACACCAAGAGATGAGATAACCCTTATTTGGCATAAGTCCTTAGGGAGCAAGGCCGCCTTAATATGATAAGACATTGAGATTATAATAATGATGAGAGGATTGTGTTGATGGTTGAGTTAAGATAAGAGATGAGAGTTGAAAGGAGATTATGTTAACGATGTGAATGGGCCAGAGCGAGGAAGGGATGTTGAGGTAATATTGAAATGTGAGGAGAAGTGAGATGTGAATCCTTTGGTTTTGTTTCTTGGATTGAGACTGGTCTGAGTTGAGCTTGCTCCTCCACTAGCTCTCAAGAAGCGAAAGTTTTGCAAAAACTTTTGGAAAGAAATTTTTGAAAAGAGTTGTGAATTGAAATTTTGGAAACAAGTTTTTGAAAAATGTATTTTTGAAAGGGATTTCCAAAAATGAGATTTTTGGAAAAGAATTTACAAAATTTATTTTAGAAGGGGTTTCCAAAATGAGAAAATTTTTCCAAGATAGATTTTCTGAAGGAGATTTTGAAAAGAGACTTTTTGAAAAGGATTTCGAAAAGAGATTTTTGAAACGAGTTTCGAAGGGAGATTTTTGAAATGATTTATGAAATGAAATTTTTGGAAAAGGATTTGTGAACTGAATTTTTGGAAGTGATTTATGAAAGGGAAATGATTTGGGAAGGAATTTGTGAAGTGAGGTGTTTCGTTGAAAGTTTCTGAAGAGAGATTGTTATGAAAAGGTTGTTTTGAGGAAAGTTGTGATGAGATTCGAGTTGTGAATGTGATTCCGCTCTGTGCCAAGTTTGAGTGATGAAAAGTGATGCAAAGTTAGCGGTCAGGACTCATTGAAGGGATGTACGAAGGGTGAGCTGACCATTAGGTTAATTAAAGATAAAAGCTTTTAAAAGACATTAATAGCGAATGCGGTGAGGTATGAGAGTTAACCCGAAGTAGTGGAGAGGAAGGAACGATAAGAATCTGCGGATACTTAGGACGAGATTGCATTAGGGGAGGACGATGACAGTGAAACGTCAAGAAGTCTAGAGTACTTTTCTAGGCGGGACAATTCCCCAAGTGGCACACTAACGTGGTGGGGACTGGGTCTAATGCTGTGGCACGTCCTGCATGATCAACTAGAAATAGTACTGTCGCCCCCTAGATTGCAAATCGAGAACAGTGAGAGGAACTGGAGTGGGGCATTGTGTTTGCCGCTAAGAGCGTGCCATGTTATATATGATATTATTTGAGGCTGGGCCTCCTGGTCAGGGACCATTTTTGTGTGACAGCTGTCGTTCCCGCACGGTAAAGGTTCTGTACTCCTGTTTGCTTCCGACTAGGTGGAAGGTGACCGAGGAGATGTAGACTTGAGACGTGAGTGCTAACTACGAACGGATGCGTACCTCGATGATTCTTAAATTCCCCTTAATCATCGCGGGTTATAATTCAATAAGAGTCGCTAAAGGAAACGAGTGTAATTAAGAAAAATGAAGTTGTGAATGATTGATGATAAGATGGAAAGTGTGAAAGGGAAGAAAGGTTGAGACCCTTGGAAAGGGAAAGAAAGTGATGGTTTGAGATTTGTTGATGAGATAGAAATTGAGAAGTAAAGATGAGTAATGAATAAAGAAATAATAACAATTGAGAATTTTGATGTTATGTTGGAATGTTGTGTGTGTTTGCTTGTTTTGTGTGTTCTGTCTTAATATTCCGCCTGCGGTAAATCCACAACGTCGACGACTTGTCGTTCGGTTCGCTAACTCTCTCCTGCCCGTTGGTATATCGGTGCTTCTGGTACTCCAACGCGCAGATGGATTATCGCATGGAGGCTACAACCTGGATGAAGCATGGATGCGGCTGGAAGCGTACCCCATCTGGCTGGGTATGGACTGGTGAGTCGCAAATCATGATTCCGGACCCTGAGCATCGACTATGTGGAGCTGACTTAGGATCGCTGTTAGGACAAGTATCTGTCCGAGGATATGGAGACTATGAGGAGAAGTTGCGCTGTGAAGCTCTGAGGAATCTTTCTGCACCGACAAGGATGCAGTGGGTACCAAAGAATCGTGGACAAGCGGTAGCTGGGATAGCTTCATCTTCTGGTGTCAAGCAAGGGCATAAGAAGGAGGATCATGAGCTGCACCCTATAGTTTTCATTAGGCAAAGTCGTAGGTAGGGTAATTAGTTAAGTAGTGAATATCTATGTCAAGGATTATCTAAGCAATGTATCGCTCTTGTAACTATGCCCTACTTTTGTTTTGTGAACTGGCCGAACCTTTTGATGAATGTGGGAGTAGGTTTCACGTAACGACCCGATTTTCAGGTAAGAGCGTGAACGTGCACCCACATCGCTTTATTAAAAAAAATGGCCTCATTTTTGGCAAATTTTAAATTAAACAATGATTATTTTCGGATGTCGAAAATCGGGGCGTTACATATTGTCTTAATATTTTGCCTATCGTAAACCCACACCGTCGACGATGCGTCGTTCGGAATGCTTACTCTCTCTGTCTTCCCCCTTCCCTGTGGACTTCTGTGATGATGTCCACAGGTGACAGAGAAGTAGATTATCTTGGTAGTCGGCACGTCAAGTGATGGCTTACGAAGACACGACCGCGACGGAGTCTCGAAGGAGAAGAAGTCAGGTTCGGCTCGAGGACGCGATGATTGATGATTCGTCCCTTCTGAGGAGTATTACGTCGGACGGAGGTCTCCTATCATAGTATCTATGTTCAAGTGTTGTACTCCCTTACCAGGTACTTAGACATCATTAGCTGCATCCACATGTGCACCCGAAAGATGTTTTATAAAGCTGGATAATCAACATTAAGTTTTCTGGTTAAACATAAAAGAGATGGGCTTTTAAATGTGATTTGTAAAGTAAGTTTCAAAGTGCGATGTTTCGTAACATCTCGGTTTTGAACCTGAAGTATAACATGAGATGTGAGAATCAAATTTCTATTGCAAAATATTTTGATGAAAGATTTTGGAACTTGGAGATTCTCATGTCCATGTTATGTGATGAAAAAAAAATTGGCCCAAATTTTCACTATATTAATTAAAGAAATTATATTTTCAAGTTTTCAAATCGGGGTGTTACACGTTGTTATGCATGACAATGAAATCCCTCTATAAAAGGATGAATTGTTGAAGGATTTAGGGTTGATTCTCTGAGTTAGTGTTGGAGGCTCTGTTTAGGGTTCTTGATTCGTCTGGTTTAATTCTTCTTCCGTGTGAGGAATGGGACTTCGAGTGATACACGAACACGAAGCTTACATCCAGAGCTTCGTTTTGATATAAAAATTGTTAGCCAAAAGTGTGTGTGGAAGGAGAAATCGATCTCTAAAGTTGCAGCTTGAAAAACTGGTCCAGTGTTGTTCTTGTTCTTGGAAGCTAGGTTTAAGCTCTGATTGTGGTAAGTACAAATAACCTTTAAGCCTCAAATCACTTCGATTCTTTAGTGCATGTTACCTATATCAAGTCCTAATCATTTTCCCTAATTTGTTTGGTCAATCTCTATGTTAAAATCCCTGGTATTTGGACCCTGTTGCTGAAATCGTGGGTAAGAGCATAACTAAGGATTTTGGTGGAATCTGTGAATTTTTCTTCAATCTCAGTGTCATTACTCATCAAACACGATTTAGAGGTATGGGAGAAGCTTACCTTATACTAGATTGAGACTAAAATTATGTGTTTTAGGATTTGAGTCAACAAAGACTCAAAAGGGCATTATGTGAATAGGTTAAAAGGCTTGGAGGACATTTCTGTGGCTCAATTCTTTTTGAGCAAGTTTGATAAGCTGCATGCAAGTGATTTTGATGATTGAATCATAATCTAAATGCTTATTATGAGTTTTGTGATATCAAGTTGTGTTTATGTGGAATTATATGCAATTTGATTATCTAAATTGAATGCATGTACTCAAGTCTATACTCTAATTTCACTTGAAATCAATCTGAAAACATGTTAATAAACACTGTTTGTTTCAGATTGTAATTGATGAGTCAATGCCTTAATGTTATAAGATAATTTCAAGAGGAAATTATGCTCATATGGAATTGGATTGTGATTTAGACTTTTGAATGATGAAATTAGTGGGATTTGAGGTATATAACAAAGCTAAGACTCTGTGTATGGATTGGGTAAAGAATTCAAGAAAGAGGTTTTTCTGAATTGCAATGGTTAGTAAGTTCAGGTTTGTAATTCTAACCGGTTAGCCTGAGACTGTAACCGGTTAGTACCTGAAACTGAAAAATAAAGGTTAAGTCTTTTAAATGAAAAGTTTGATACCATTGATTAAGTTTTTCCCAATCCAAGTTTAATGGCATGTTTTTAAGTAAATTCATGGATGAATTTTGGTGCCAAAGGTTATACCTCAAATTAATCATTCAAAAGAGAATTTGAGATATTTCTAAATCACAATAATTAAATTAAAGATAAAAACCTGTAACTGCCTGATTTTCGTAAACCAAAATTGTAACAGCCCGATTTTCGAAAACTAAAAACAACTGACTTTTGTTTATTTGTATTGCTAAAAATGAGGCCATTTTTTTTAAACATTATTAGAGGGTTAAGGACCTATTTGAAATGTTATGGATGTCCTTCAACCTTCTCTTTCGAAAACCGAGTTGTTACTTGGAACCAAACTCATTCACTTCGCTTTCCGAAAACATTTTATTACGAAAAAGTTTAGTTCCACTTAAGCAACTCCATTCATTTCCTCAAAGAACTTTAAACATATTTCATAAAAAGGGTGTTCATACATTACTTTAAAAGTCGGGCATGCTTCAAGATAATTCAAGTACAGTAACAGCTCATCACTTTGGTAATCCTGGATACGATTTACAAATAACAACCTATTCTAATTCTATTACTAATTCCTTGCTCCTATCAAGGACAACCGGGTCCAGCTTCTTCTTTTTCTTGGTATACGCGTTTGCACCGAAAGATGACTAGTTGGCCCACCTGTGAAACTTGGTTTGAGCTCCACTTCAAACAGCTTCACGGGGTTCTCCTCCTTTCTTTTCTGAGGTGGTGTTTCGGAATTATATCCTGCAAAGGATACGCTTCCTAGTCCCGAACTCATTGACCCTCCGCTCATTTGGTGTCCCGTGTCTGCAATCGTCAACTGAGCATGGCCTATCCTTTCCCATCCGTAGCGTGTCGCTTTCCATCCGTTCCCGTCTCTAAGCCACGTAGAGATCTCCAAGTGATGATCCATCTACCCGTTGGAATACCAGCAACACCGATGCGCCAATGAACAGGAGAGAGTAAGCGTTCCGGACGCGTAGCGTCGACGGTGTGGAATTACGGTAGGTAATATAATAGGACACACACACACATAAAACACACCACATACAAAACAACATACAACATAGCCAGTATACTATTTCATTATTAATTTCTTGTTGGCTTTCCACTTTTATTTCTCCTTCCACCATGGGGCATAATTCCTTTTCGAATCTACTTCTAATTCCCAACCTCATTCTCATTTTCCACACTTCTCTATTCTCACTTTCTTATGTACAAATCTTTTCCTCGTGATGTTTTATTGAATTATAACCATCGATAATCAGGGGAATTAAAGGATCATCGAGGTACGCGTTTCTTTCGTAGTTAGCACTCACGTTTCAAGCCTACATCTCCTCGGCCAACCAACCACCTAGTCGGAAGCAAACAGGAGTACAGGACCTTTACCGTGCGGGATCGACAGCTGTCAACACAAGTGGTCCCAGACCAGGAGGTCTCAGCCTCAATAACATAATTATCATAATCACGGCACACTGCCTCGCAGTGGCAAACAAAATGCCCCACTCCAGTCCCTCTCACTGTTACTGAACTGCCATAGGGGTGACAGCACTATTCTGGTCCCAGGTGCAGAACTTACCACGGTATTAGACCCAGTCCCCACCACGTTAGTGCACCACATGTGGAGTTCGTTCTGCCCAGAATAGTACTCAAGGCAACGTGACGTTTTACCGCCCGAGCCTACCCTAATGCATTCATCAACCCGAATATCCCTGATATCCGGGGTACCTTCCTCTCCACTACTTCGCACTCTCCAACCTCACCGTGTTCGCTGTTAATGTCTTTTAAAATCTTTTAGTTTTTAAATAACCTATTAGTCAGCTCACCCTTCGTGCATCCCTTCAGTGAGTCCCGACCACTATCTTTTCTCATCGATATCACATATAGCTCAGAGCTGGGAGTTCCTCAATTGAATCACCTTTTCATTTCTCAATGTAACCACACTCACATTGTTTTCTCCAAATCTTTCTTTTTACCATCCTTCCTCACAATCTCAATTTCATAACTTTTCCCAAAAACATCATTTCCAAAAATTCTCACAAAAATCATTTCTCACCAAAAATACTATTTTAAATAAACCTTCTTCAAATCTCGTTCCAAAGAGACTTTCTCAAAAATATTGTTTCACAAACTTCTCCAAAAATTCCATTTCAAAAACCTTTTCAAAAACTCCAGTTTACAATCCCCTTTTTTTTCAAAATTATTTTCACAACTCAAATTTCTTTTTCAAACACCTTTATGCTGAGCGCTAGTGGAGGAGCACGCCCAGCTCAACACTAGCTCCCAGACTAAAACCAAGAACAGAGGAGCTCAGCTCAACTCAGTTCACTCCTCATCTCAACAATTCACATCACTCTCCCCAGCTCTGGCTCGTTCTCATTATTACTTTACTTTCAATACTATTTTCCCGTCAGCACATATCTCTCTTTCTACTCAATCTCTTATCTTTTCCCAACTTTATTTCCTTATTATACCATCACTTACCCATTTTCATTTTCCTTTCTTATTAAGGACATAACCATGTCCACCCGCCATTCATCATACATTAGGCATCGAAATAAATAAATAACAAAGCATATTATCACACACCACGTCACACAATAATATTGTGGTCTTTGTCACCTTCATATAAGTGGCCACACAAGGCAAACAATTGCCACTTATACTACTGACTCCAACCACTTCGTTCCGATCTTTGAGATGATACGGAACGTCCTAATAAATCACCTAGCTACCACTATCTCTTAGGGAAGGCTTCTCTCTCACCTGATGTCCAGCGATTAATCGTGCACAGTCGTCTCTGCTCTTGGTTGCTGCCACTGCCTTAGTCCCTCTTCTGTAACATCCCTCGTATTAATTAAAACCCGTTTACTCAAAATGACTCAAACTTTTCTTAGTTCTTAAATATTTCAAAACCATTTGAAAACATCAAAATGAATAATTTACATCAATTGGTTAGGTTGCTGGTCCGTCTTGGACAGCACCTCAACCGCATTCGAGAACACTGAAAATTCACCGATTTTCAATCCGGGTTTTTCTAAAATCAATTACCAATTAAAACCAAACTTTGAGTCTCATGGACTCAATTTAGAAATAAAAAAACAATTTTAAATATACTTGAACAGCAAAGATTAGTTTCACCAAATCAGTTTAACAAAATCCAAAACATCATAAAAACACCCTTTGGTTTTCAAATGCTTTTTAGACCAACATTAATTCTTTAAAAACTCAAGCTTTTGTTCTAAAGCAAAGCTTAAAACACAACTTCACAAATTCAATTAGATCAAACCAAATTAAATTCAAAACCAACAACACACTTTGATTAGTCAAAGCACATAAACAATTAAGCAATTATTCAATTTAATTTCAAACCAAACATTCATTCTCAATCAAACCTTGCACAAGTCAAACACTAAATCACATAACAACTTCAAAACCATTTCATTTTTATAAAACAAATCATTTAAACATACTTTAACACACAAACCGAATACATGCACTCACACATAATCATTCAAACACATACACTTTCCTTAAACCTAATTAGCTTAGCATTATTCTACAAAACACATGCGTTATTCCTAGGTTACCTTATAGAAAAGAATTCTAACCTAATTAACATGCATCAACCGAAGCTATTCACACAAATTAAGCTAAGATTCAAACACACAAAACCATGCATTTATTTTCTTCTTTTCTTGATAAAAACCGTAAGCTTAAAACTTAGAAAACAATCAAGCTTTAATTCATTTTTCCTTAACTCAAACCTAATCAAGGATCATGCAAGAACATAAAGCATATGTCAAATTCTCATAAAATATAAACCATGGATATTAGATTAAACATAGCCGAATATAACATGTACAAATCAATACTTAGATTAAATCATGTTTATGCACAGAAAATTATTTTAAGGCCTATTCTCCTAATTTCTTTCCAAAACCGAGACATGCGTAAAGAAACACATAGTCCTTCACTTAGATTAAATCAAGGATCACATAAGAACATATAACATAAGTCAAATTAGAAGAGCATTTGGTTCTCTCTAATTTCCTTCTAAAATCCGAGACATACATCAAAAGAAACTATAACCACACCATCCAAGGTTTACATGCATACACTTAGATCAAGTAAATCATATAACAAAATAGGAGACAAAATCATTTAAATGAAAAAAAAGGACCAAAGCCGTGACATATATTGGGAAAATAAGGAAGCTTTGGTTCAAAAATCATTTACAAAACTTAGAACATGATCAAGATCAAAACCAAAATCATAGATCAAGACAAGAGTCAAGGACCAAAACACAATTCAAGGCTTTTCTTAAAATTTAACTCAAAATCAAGACATGTAAAGGTTTAAGGTCATACAAATCATTTTCAAACAACATGCAAGACTAAAAAAACAAGTTTAGATCAAACATAGATTCTCCAAATAAAAACATAAACACCTTTGGGTTCACGGTTTATAGCTCCAAAATCAAGCATGCAAGAGGATCTATGCTAAATTCACAAGGCTCATACACAAACTTTTAGATCTAGAGAATTTAACTTGAAAACATCAAGATCTAACATGAAAAATTACAATCGAATCATAGAGTCCCTCATTTAGTTCATTACAAATTTATTTAGGTCTTGGAAAAATCAAGATCAAAGCAAAACATTACATGCAAGCTTAGATCAAACCGAAACATAAACATGCCAAAGAAGAAAATAAAACAAAATTACAAAATCAAGAACTAATGCTAAGGCTTCTAGATCTTCGGTGTATACCAAGGAGAAAAAAGTTCTTCATCACTCCTAAGCATTTGATCTTCAAAAGGGCTCCTAAGTTTGGCTTACTCTCCTCCTCTTCTTCTTCTCTAACCTCACGGTTCCTCTTCTTCTCTTTCTCTTCCTCTATTTTCTATTCTTTTTCCAAGAGTTTGATGGGCTCTTAGACTTGTGTATTTTGGTGGTGTTTGGGCGGAGGAGTGAAGAAGTGAAGTGGAGAATGGGTGAAAGGAAACTATGACCAAGTCTCATATAAAGAATTCAAGGTTTCCTATTTTCTCCTTCAAGTAATTCGGCCATAAGCTTGGGAGGGGGTAAATTCGGTGTTCTATCAAAGTTGCATGGGTGGAGGTTAACAACACCCAAGGGGACAACATAGGGAACATTAGGCACTTGGGTTTATGCTAGGCCTTTGACTTGAGGGGTTCTCCTTAGGGTTTCTCCTTTAGTTAAGGTTCGGTTGGAGCTTAGTTAGGACTTAGTTAGGGCTTAGTTAAGGGCTTGGTTGAAAGCTTAGTTCATTTGGTTACAACCTATGCTTCCACTCACTCACTCCCACACGTGTCACACACATATATTTACACATTCACTTGCTCATGCACAAACACACACACTTGCACGACACATATACTTCTTCATGCATACACACCCTCATTTACATGCACACCTACACGTTGCACACACCTCTACTCACATATTTATGCACATAGCAATCCCACCTAAATTCATGCATTCACACGCCTAACACGTACACATTAGAAAACAATAAAATTACTCATGCATAGAAATTATAATTGCATTCAAAAATGTTAAGCACATATTCATAAAGTCAAAACACTTTTTCAAAATAAGTTCCAAAACTCATAACCGGAAAATCATCCTTTGAAATCACTTATCTCTTTGAAAACAAGAATAAAGAGATTTATTTGGGAAATACCCTTTCGAAAGCACTTTTCTCAAAAATAATTCTTTTTAGAAGTTAAACCAATACGAGGATTTTGAGGGATGTTACAAAAATAATTAACTTTTATTTATTAAAGTGCCAAAAATGAGGCAAATTTTTTTTTATAAAACATTGTTGAAGTGTTCGAAAACATTATTGAAAATATCTTTATGTTCTTCAATCCACTTTCACGAAAACCGAGTTGTTACTAAAACAGTTTCTTTCATAAACTTTCATCTTCGTAAAAGAATTTGATTCCAAAAACAGAGTGATTCATTGTATTTAATCAAAAGTGTTCACAACAGTTTCTAAAGTTACATAGTTCAATCTTCCAAAGAGAGTACTCCACATCACGGAATTTAAACTTAGCTTAGTTACATAAGTGGCACATTGCTTGGTAATCCTTAACACAAAACACGAACAGCGACTTATCCTAAATACACTACTGGCGCTTCCTTCTGATGAAGACAACCGGATTCGGCTTCCTTTTCCTTTCTGCTAATGCCTTCGTACCGGAGGGTGATGCTGCCTCGTTTGCTGACTCTCCTTTGGAACTTGGTTTGAGCTCTACCCTGAACAACTTCACCGGTTTTGCCTTAGCTTCTTCCCATGGTGGTGGTTCATTGCTATCGTATCCCAGCACAGAGACACTTCCCAAACATGATCCCAATGTCGATTTGTTTAGCTTGTGTTCCGGATCCGCAATCAACATCTCAGTATATCCCATCCACGCCCATCCATAACGGGTGGGTTTCCAGACGCTTCCTCGACGACGCCATGTGGTAATCTCCAAGCGATGCTCCATATGCCCGTTGAGATACCAGCAGCACCGATATGCCAACGAACAGGAGAGAGTAAGCGATCCGAACGACGCATCGTCGACGGTGTGGGATTACGATAGGTGAGATATCAAGACAATACAAGCAAGACAAGCAACATTCACACAACATAACATACAATCATCTTGTCATCATTATTATCAGTATCCGTAACATTATTCCTTATCATTCCAAACTTATTATCCTTCATTATCATCTCGCCCAACTTGAATCATTCCTCGACACAATCATTCTTTCCTTCTCATTTCCTTACTTTCCTTCATATCTCTCCTCATGGGGTTTCACTCACTTTTCCATACTTTCCCTTCTCAATTTCCTTCTCATTTTCCGTATCTCATAAACTTTTACTTCTCTTAATCTTAAGTCTTTTCTGATCAAGTTTTATAGAATTATAACCATCGATGATCGGGGAGTTAAAGATCATCGAGGTACGCGTTCCTTTCGTAGTTAGCTCTCACATCTCAAGTCTACATCTCCTCGGCCATCCACCCAACCTAGTCGAAAGAAAACAGGAGTACAGGACCTTTACCGTGCGGGCACGACAGCTGTCTCACAATCAATTGGCCCCAGGCCAGGAGAACTGTAGAAAACTCGGGTACAGTCTCAAATCAATTCATGTATATATAATCAAGGCACACTGTAGAAAACTCGGGTACAGTGGCAATCAAGATGCCCCACTCCAGTCCCTCTCACTGTTCAAGATTTGCAATCTAGGGGGCGTCAGTACTATTCTAGTTACGCTGCAGAACTTACCACGACGTTGGACCCAGTACCTACCACGTAAGTATACCACATGTGGATTTCGTTCTGCCTAGAAAGTACTCAAGACTTCTTGACGTTTCACCGTCATCGTCCTCCCCTAATGCAATCTCCACCTGAGTATCCGCAGATACCCATGGTTTCTTCCTCTCCACTACTTCGGTATCACACTCATACCTCACCGCATTCGCGTGTTACAGTCTTTTATAGTCTTTTATATTTTAATTTAACCTAATGGTCGGCCCATCCTTCGTGCATATCCCTTCAATGAGTCCCGACCGCTATCTTTCATCATCACTGTTTCTTTACTTTCTCATCATAGCGCAGAGCTGAGACCACATCAGCAAACTTGCATCTCTTTTCACATTCTTTCTCAATCAACCTCATATCTCAATCTCATTCCACGATCTTTCTCAAACATCTTATTTCTCACATTTCCTCATAATCTCATTTCTCCAGCTTTCTCATTTCATAAACTTTCGCAACAATACCCTATCATGAACTTTCTCCAAAATCTTGTTTCGTAACTCTTTACAAAATATCCTTTCAAAAACTTTTTCAAAAATATCAGTTTGTAAAACTTTCTCAAAAATCTAGTTTTGTAAATTTTCCAAAATTTCCTTTTGTAAACCTCTTCAAAAATCTCCTTTTCATAAATTTTCACAAAAATATCGTTTGTAAACCTTCTCAAAAATCGTATTTCGTAAACTCTTTTTCAAAAATCTCTTTTTATAACTTTCCTAAAAATCTTATTTCACAAACTTCCTAAAAATCTCATTTCACAGAATTTCCAAAAACCTTGTTTCACAACTTTTCACAAAACCTCTTTTCGCAATCTTTTTCAAAATATCATTTCACAATTTTTCTCAAAAATCTCAGTTCATAAATCCTTTTTCCAAAAATCTCATTTTAGTGAGTATTAGTGGAGGAGCAAGCTCAACTCAACACCAGCCTCATAATAATCTCAACAAAGGAACCAAGTTCCACTCAGATCACATCGCATTTCAATCAACAACAATAGCTTTCCCAGCTCTGGCTCATCCTCATCATTATCCTTAATTCTTTCCTTAATCTCATCCCTTTATCTCTTCACAACACACTTCTCTTGTCCAAACAGTCTAACATCTTTCATCATTATTCCTTTCTCATCGTGTCTTTTACTTTCATAAACTTATTCAATTTCTTTCATTTTCAGGACGTAGCATACGTCCATCAACCTGCTACTAAAATTTACTAACAATTTAAATATCATCATGCGTAATTAAACAGTAAATAAAGCATGCTATATCATATCATCAACATATAACCATTACACACAACAATGTGGTCTTTGTCTTCTTCGTATAAGTGGCCACACAATTCAAACAATTGCCACTATACTACTGGCTCAGTACCACTAAGTTCCGATCTTTGAGCTGATACGGAACATCCTAATATGTCACCTAACTACCACGGTGTCTTAGGAAAGCTTCTCTCTAACCTGAGGTCCAGCGATTAATTGCATATCGTCTCCTCGGATCCTTTTTGCAGCCGGCTGCCCCCAATCCCCCGTCTCTAAAATTCCTCGTACTAAATAAAATACGCTCACGTTATTAACTTATATTAAGAAAATCTTTCTTAATTCAAAACACTTTTCGTTCCTCGTCGGAAGACTTAAAACATAACCATTTTCTCTCAAACAACTCTAATATTCTCTAATACCTTACGTACTTTCAAAAACCATTTTGAAAACATTTAGTAAAGTAATTTAAATTATTTAATTTAGTTGCTGGTCCGTCTTGGACAACACCTTAACCATATCCAAAAACACCGAAAAATTCACCGTTTTCAATCCGGGTTTTTCTCAAATCAATTACAATTTGAAAACCACATTTTAAATCACATGAACACCTTGTTAAAGTTAAGGAACAATTTTAAATAATTCAGAACAGCGAAGGATTGCTTCACAAAAATCATTTTAAAAAATCCGAAAGTGATTAATTTCAAAACCAATCGCTTAACTTAATTGTAAACTAAACATCCATTTCCAAACAAACACTTTCACAAATAAACATTTGAAATCAATCAAGACAACTTGATACATCATTATGCTATTTCATTTTCATAAAACAAAAACATTTAAACATGCATATACTCACAAACCAAATTGAACTAAAGATTTAAACCAAGCACATTTATTTTTTTTCTTACTTTAAACAACTTTATTCCCTTCAAAATCATTATGTAAATTTAATTTCATGCAACTAGACTTCCTAGACTTATTTACACTACATGGTCGATTGGAAACAAAGAAAGCAAGTCAAAAATTACAAATTTAAAACACACAAATCAACTTGATTTATTTTAAGCACTTAAATTCCACTTTCTTTTTCATGCAACAAAATTATTTACTCTTCATTTCCCTCTCAACCGAATGCACATACTCACACACATATATTCATTTAGACAAAATACTTTTCCAAAATCATTTAATTCATTTGTTTCCCTCATCTTTAATTAAAAATCGAATAGGGATTAAATATCCACAACATAATTTCAAACACATTAGTTTAACAATACTTCACAAAACATACTTATTGCTTTTATGTCACTTCATTGAAAAAGGAATCCTAGTCTAGCTGGCTTGTATGGCCGAATCTTATTTTGACAAGAACAAGGTTTTTGGTTCACTTTTTCAACATCAAAAATCATGAATCAAACCATGCACCCTTTTCAAACAAAACTCTAAAAATATCATTTCCTTAATTCAAGTTTTCATTTTAATTTTTCATGCCTGCACTAAAAATCTTTGAATCAAGAAAAATCAACATGCATGTATTTCTTATGAAAATCAAAACATGACTTCTTGATTTCTAAGCCTAGACCGAATACCTCATCACCAAAAATTAAGATTCAACTTCAAATCTTTATCATGCGTGGACATAGAACATAGATCAAGACAAAATCACTTTTCAAAAGCTCATTTCTTTTGGTTCTTTTGCAAAACCGTGATGATCATTAAGGAAAATTAAATCTTTTTAGTCAAGGATGACATGCATGTACATAGATCTTGTAGATCAAGCCATAAAATAAATCAATTGGTACAATCAAAGATGAAAATCATTTTGAGTAGAAAAAGGATCAAAACCGTGACATGCATGGATGAAAGATCAAATCTTTTTATTCAAAAATCACATGCAAAGTTCAAGATCAAATCTTTTGTTTTAAAATCACATGTTTGACTCATGATTAAAGCTTTTTCAAAGATCAAGTTCAAAGGTCAAACATTTCAACACCTCAAATCAAATTTCATAAACATGAAATTAACACGCAACCACTTAGATCAAATCAAAAAGCATCAAGATCCATAGTTTTAGTCACGGCCGAATCTTTTGGCTCTTGATCTAAGGTTTTATAAGTTTATTTATTCTTAGAAATCCAAGATCAAGGTTTATTAAACACATGCATGAACTCAAATCATCATGATCATCATCAAATCAACATGCAACACCAAAGATCTTTACTTTATTACCAACCAAATTTAGATCTCACATTTATTTATCAAATCATCTCTTAAAAACATCATAGTTCACGGTTTTAAGGAAGAAAATTCAACACACAAAGAGATACACCTTAATCTTTACAAAAATCTCCAAAACTTTTTAGATCTTTCATGAAGACCTTAATCGAGTTATGAAGTCCGTTGTTTAGAAGTTTATAAGTTTCTTTTAGCTTTAAAAATCCATGATCAAGCACAAACACACTTGTACTCATCCTTTAAGCTTGGAAAGTTAACATGCAAGGAAAGAAAAGAAGAAAAATTCACAAAACTAAAAAAGGTAACCTAACTATTACAATTCCTTCATGATCCTTCGAAGTACCCACCAAGATCAAGGTCTTCTAGCTCCTAAGGTCTTGGATCTTCAAGGAAGAGTTTAGGTTGTGGCTTGGATTCCTCATCTTCTTCCTTTCTTCCTCACGGCCACTCTCTTTCTTTCTCTCTCTCTCTTTTCTTCTAAGAGCTTAATGGGGGCTCTTAGAAGTGTGTTTAGGAAATGAAAGGGAAATGAAGGAAATGAAGTGGATTGTGTGGAAATGAACTAAGGGTGGTGGCTTTTATAGGCAACTCATGGACTTCCTATCTTGCCATTGTGAAATTCGGCCTTAGGTGCAAATGGGAGGGGAATTTTGGCAACTCAATAATTTGCATAGGTGGAGTTTATCAAAAGGGGACAATGAGCAGTGAATTAAGGAACTAGGTCTCTTTAGGTTTAGTTACTCTTTGGCTTCTAGTTAGGGTTTTCTACCCACTTAGTTCCCTCATGGTTCTAAATTACCTCATTAGCTTCTCATCATGAAATAAAATGAAATCCTAACATGCATACATACATACATACATACACGTATCACACACATATACTAACATGCATGTATTATCTTTTTATTTCTTAATCATTTTTATTTTAGAACACATAATCACCAATTCACCTAATGATTCGAATATGTCAAGGGATCATATTAATACAATCATACATCAAACACATATCAACCAATACATATATTTAGAAAATACATCTCTTTCTCATAAAACACTCTTGTTTAGACATCACCATTTCTTTAAGGCATAAAAATATCAAACATATAGTTATTTTCTCAAAATTCCACTTTAAAACTCATAACATCATTTTATGAAAACCATTTCTTTAAAATCATTCACCACTTTTGAAATCATGAAATGAGAAATTTATTCAAGGAAATAATCTTTCAAAAACACTTCCATAAAACAATTCTCTTTAGTACTTTAAAATAATACGAGGAATTTGCGGGGTGTTACATTCTCCCCAACTTAAAGATTTCTCGTCCTCGAGAAATACGTTGTGGATTGGGCAGCAGGACACAAATTCTTCGCATTACAATGATAACCATAAGAACACTCTCATTCTCACTTCGTTGTCGTAATCCCTTTTGTTGACATAACCCACCTTGTCGTGCTCCTCGTTTGTTGCTTTCGGACGAAGAAGTCGCACTCACGCAACCGCTTGCGTGTCGAATCGGGTCAAGTCCAACGGACTAACTGAAGGGGATATCACTCCTTTCACTGATCGTCATTACAGAGAGCTCAACCATAGCTATGAGCTTAGGTAAAATCAAGCAAGCAAAATTCACACATCTCCAAAAGCACGGGGTTCCACCTAAATTCCTTAAATACTCACTACTTTCTATAACTTAGGGTTCTCACTAACTCACCAACAATCACTCCTTCTAACCCTAAGGCTTTTCATTCATTATTTCTCCGGCTTAAGGGAAATTCTATTGCAATTTTGGTTCTACTTCCTCAAAATAACCTCACTTTTCTCATTAGATTCTTCCTAATTATCAACCAAGCCTATCACTTCCTCCATCTAAACCTCTAGTTACGGTATAAGGCAATTCTAATCCTCAAATTTTCCTCATAATTCTCTCTAATGACTGGGAACATACACCTCTTTTCTTCCTTGTGACTCCCCAACTTTAATCAAACTTATTACCAAATCCACTATAATCTTGCACTCTTACTCAATTTCAACCATTGACCCATCCTTGATCATTCAAGCCTAAACTATCTGGGTATCTATGACACTTCCAACTCCACAAATCAAGCTAATAAATCTTGGAAAGGGTTGGTAAGGCTACGGTTTGATAGTAAAGATTTTTGAAGAAAAGGGTTCAAATTTCAACTATATTGTCTGTTTTGTTGAAGCAATTTAACAAATACGGGAATCTAGGGACAACCTCCTATATCCTTTAGGGTAATATCTTTCCTTGTACCAAAGGTGTGTTAAGATCAACAACTTAGGTCTATCAAGCAAAGGTATAACATCACTAGGGTCTTAACCTTAGAATCTACTCACTTTCTACTTAGTCTACTTTCCTCAAACTACAAGACAAACAGGTTCCTTACAGCAGGCACTATACCACAAACAAGGTCTCAAATCCTATAAAGACGAGAACTTAATCTTATGTTCCTATCCTTACACTAGCACTTAAATTCCACTTTCTTTTTCATGCAACAAAATTATTTACTCTTCCTTTCCCTCTCAACAGAATGCACATACTCACACACATATATTCATTTAGACACAATACTTTTCCAAAATCATTTAATTCATTTGTTTCCCTCATCTTTAATTAAAAGCCGAATAGGGATTAAATATTCACAACACAATTTCAAACACATTAGTTTAACAATACTTCACAAAACATACTTATTGCTTTTATGTCACTTCATTGAAAAAGGAATCCTAGTCTAGTTAGCTTGTATGGCCGAATCTTATTTTGACAAGAACAAGGTTTTTGGTTCACTTTTTCAACATCAAAAATCATGAATCAAACCATGCACCCTTTTCACACAAAACTCTAAAAATATCATTTCCTTAATTCAAGTTTTCATTTTAATTTTTCATGCCTGTACTAAAAATCTTTGAATCAAGAAAAATCAACATGCATGTATTTCTTATGAAAATCAAAACATGACTTCTTGATTTCTAAGCCTAGACCGAATACCTCATCACCAAAAATTAAGATTCAACTTCAAATCTTTATCATGCATGGACATATAACATAGATGAAGACAAAATCACTTTTCAAAAGCTCATTTCTTTTGGTTCTTTTGCAAAACCGTGATGATCATTAAGGAAAATTAAATCTTTTTAGTCAAGGATGACATGCATGTACATAGATCTTGTAGATCAAGCCATAAAATCAATCAATTGGTGCAATCAAAGATGAAAATCATTTTGAGTAGAAAAAGGATCAAAACCGTGACATGCATGGATGAAAGATCAAATCTTTTTGTTCAAAAATCACATGCAAAGTTCAAGATCAAAGCTTTTGTTTGAAAATCACATGTTTGACTCAAGATTAAAGCTTTTTCAAAGATCAAGTTCAAAGGTCAAACATTTCAACACCTCAAATCAAATTTCATAAACATGAAATTAACATGCAACCACTTAGATCAAATCAAAAAGCATCAAGATCCATAGTTTTAGTCAAGGCTGAATCTTTTGGCTCTAGATCTAAGGTTTTATAAGTTTATTTATTCTTAGAAATCCAAGATCAAGGTTTATTAAACACATGCATGACATCAAATCATCAAGATCATCATCAAATCAACATGCAACACAAAAGATCTTTACTTTATTACCAACCAAATTTAGATCTCACATATATTTATCAAATCATCTCTTAAAAACATCATAGTTCACGGTTTTAAGGAAGAAAATTCAACACACAAAGAGATACACCTTAATCTTTACAAAAATCTCCAAAACTTTTTAGATCTTTAAGATTTATGTTGAAAAACTTTAAGATCTTTCATGAAGACCTTAATCGAGTTATGAAGTCCGTTTTTTAGAAGTTTATAAGTTACTTTTAGCTTCAAAAATCCATGATCAAGCACAAACACACTTGTACTCATCCCTTAAGCTTGGAAAGTTAACATGCAAGGAAAGAAAAGAAGAAAAATTCACAAAACTAAAAAGGAAACCTAACTATTACAATTCCTTCATGATCCTTCGAAGTACCCACCAAGATCAAGGTCTTCTAGCTCCTAAGGTCTTGGATCTTCAAGGAAGAGTTTAGGTTGTGGCTTGGATTCCTCCTCTTCTTCCTTTCTTCCTCACGGCCACTCTCTTTCTTTCTTTCTCTCTCTCTCTCTCTTTTCTTCTAAGAGCTTAATGGGGGCTCTTAGAAGTGTGTTTAGGAAATGAAAGGGAAATGAAGGAAATGAAGTGGATTGTGTGGAAATGAACTAAGGGTGGTGGTTTTTATAGGAAACTCATGGACTTCCTATCTTGCCCTTGTGAAATTCGGCCTTAGGTGCAAATGGGAGGGCAATTTTGGCAACTCGATAATTTGCATGGGTGGAGTTTATCAAAAGGGAGCAATGAGGAGTGAATTAAGGAACTAGGTCTCTTTAGGTTTAGTTACTCTTTGGCTTCTAGTTAGGGTTTTCTACCCACTTAGTTCCCTCATGGTTCTAAATTACCTCATTCGCTTCTCATCATGAAATAAAATGAAATCCTAACATGCATACATACATACATACACGTATCACACACATATACTAACATACATGTATTATCTTTTTATTTCTTAATCATTTTTATTTTAGAACACATAATCACCAATTCACCTAATGATTCAAATATGTCAAGGGATCATATTAATACAATCATACATCAAACACATATCAACCAACACATATATTTAGAAAACACTTCTCTTTCTCATTAAACACTCTTGTTTAGACATCACCATTTCTTTAAGGCATAAAAATATCAAACATATAGTTATTTTCTCAAAATTCCACTTTAAAACGCATAACATCATTTTATGAAAACCATTTCTTTAAAATCATTCACCACTTTTGAAATCATGAAATGAGAAATTTATTCAAGGAAATACTCTTTCAAAAACACTTCCTTAAAACAATTCTCTTTAGTACTTTAAAATAATACGAGGAATTTGCGGGGTGTTACAAAACCAACCCGAGTAAATATGCATTCAAGCATAGAGGATGGAAAATAGGTTGGTAAGAAACGATTATCATATTCTGGGAATATGAGGAGGGTACTCCGGGAGTACCAAATTTGTAACCTACTTGATGACACATTCTGGGAATGTGGCCTGTAACAACCCGGATTTATTTCCCTTATTCTAATCCTTTTATAAAAATGTGAGTTAATTTTTCGCCTTTAAGGAAAATAAACCTAAGCCATTACTAAATCAACACATCATTCACAATCCACATAGAGATGAAGATAATTTACATTCTATTACATTGACAACCAGTTCTTGTTACATCAGAGTTTTATCAACAAGAGCGTAGCTCTCATCATCACATTGAAAGATAGACTCCGAGTTATATATATATATATATATATATATATCACAGACAAAAGACATGACCCAGAGCCTTGGTTCCGAACTCCATAAACTATAGTAAAGAGAGTAAACGTCCTGCTAATTAATATTATACAAGTCCACCTTGACGTTTTCCACTCAGTCACCAGTGACCCACTGGCTTCCGGTGGAGTTTTCAACCGGATTATCCTCAGCCTCCGGGTTTTCTTCTTCCTCTGGATCCTCGATCTTCCTTTGGATCCTCCTCCTCTTCAGGATCCTCTTCCTCATCCCCACTTTCCGAATGCGGTGTTGACCCACTAGGAACGTATTCCGGAGTCAACACTCTCGATCGAGTGGAAGGGCCAAGACGGGTAGGATCCTCTCTAATGATCCTCTCACGAGGAGGAGAAGGACTCACAGGAAGAGATTGTCTAAAATGATGATTTGGAGGTGGAGGACAACCTGGACGATCTCCCAAAGCAGGTGGAATGTGCATAATATAGATCATAGGAAGCTTTACCCTCTTAGGACGCATTCGGGATAGTGGATTTGGATGACGAAATATCACTTCGACGTCACCCTCAAATACTACCCGATCGTCCTCATAATGCCATTGGCCACCCCGTAGTGGCCTCATCTCTATGCAGAAGAGATTCCTCGCCATGACCTAATAAACAAAAGGGCAGGGTGTAAGTCATAGCCGAAGCACATAATAAAATAATAATCTATCAGAACTAGAAATAGCAATCATAAGTAATCAAGTAATCAGGTAAAATGCATACTTCATGGCACACCCAATTTATTACCTTATTATCTTGGAATTAAGTGGCATGATGCATGAACGCTCATCTCGTCTTTCTAGTCTGGATCCAGTATCATTCTCGTCGATTGAATTCAATTCTAATGAATTCTCTCGTCGACTGAATTCAATTCTAATGAATTCAGCATATCAAGGAAAGCAACAGGGAGTAAACGTCTTTTATGACAGATCACACAACTTCTATGTGTGTACCCTTTCACTAGGGTGAGATCATTGCCAAAAGCCATCCTCCGCAGTCACGATATGTTCCTAAAGGCCGATAGAATATATTATGGTTAAGCAAAACTATCCCGAGAAAGGTCTGCAGAACCCCCTCACATAGGACTGTTTTACCAATAATAATTCCCAATGGTTACTGACGAGTCACCGTCGAACCTAACCTCTTCAACATTCACGCACCAATTCTAGGAAATTCTAATCCCAAGAGTGGACACGACTTTCCTGATATCCTATCTTACCATCCACAACTCCTTGTGCGAATGCAAATGAGTTTAGTTCCACTTTTCATATGAATTCATTTCATAATCATTCATTCTCATAGTAACTCATAAGGTTATGCATTCACATATATAGTTATTCATCATCAAAGTCATCATGTAATTGTACATTTATTCAACAAATATCATCCACAATTTCCAATTATAATAGGTTAAAGCTAAGTACATTAAGGTTTGGTATTTTCAGCTTTTAGAATCATTCCATTTGATTAGAAAGGTCTCCAATCAAATAGGATGTGGAAATTCAGATTTCTAATAAAATTGGGGTATGGATATCGATATCCCCTAGTGCATATCGATATGCAGTATCGATATCCCATTCTGGATATCGATATGCACAATCGATATCCTCATGCTGGATATCGATATCCACCCTGTTTTTCTGCATTCTGATTTGAGTTTTGAAATACCAAATCTCAATATACTTCACTTTAACCATTCTCAACCCAAAATATATCAATATCATGTACAAACACATCTGTTCATACGTAAATCCAGCAATCACAACATCAATTCCACATAGAATTCAACTAAAATCATAAAATAAGAAAAATGACAACTTAATATGCCATATTCGTTTCCTTCATGTTTCAATCCAATTTCTTGGCTGGTTTAACTCATATCCATCATATATAAGTTGTTTATATTCATAAGTCCAACTAAAATGACCTCCAAATCATTCTCCTTATTCAAGTTATCAATTTTTCCCTAGTTTGCCCTTGAGTTCATGAGAACTCCTATACTTCTAGTCTTTGGATTATTATTCTAGCACCCGGTTAACTTCTCCCTTACCTATTTGGAATGATTCAGAATTGCTTTGATTGGAAAGGATTGGTTTTGTTGAGAAAAATCCCAACTTTTCTGGTTCAGCAACAAACTCTGTTTTCAGTTGAACAACACACTAAAATCAGTGTTGATCACCCACAATAAAGCAAAATAAATGGTGATCAAGGACTGGAATCAAGACTAGGATTTGAAAGCTTGAAAATAAGACAAGTTTGAAGCTCCAAAAACACTTGAGCTTACCACACAAATTGAAGAAACCTAGGTTTTAGAGTCTGAATTTGCAGAAATCAGACTTGGATAGCAAGCTTCCCAGGTTCACTACTTCTTCCACAGTCCACCAAACTCCACAAACTTAGTATCAACTAGAAGAGGGTGAAGGGAGCTTCGATTTGGTATAAGATTTGAAAAGTTTTGATGCTTGAAGCTCAGGAAACGAAGAGTACAAAGTGATGACAGAAAAACTCGTTTCCAACAGAGTTCTTGAGGTTTTTTTCTAGGGTTTTGCATGCACTCTCTCTTGTTTCAGAAATTAAAACGCCAATAAGTGTCCTTATCAAGCCTAGACTGTCCTCAGGTGATATTTGTGGTAATTGGGGTGAAAAAAATGTGCTTAATTCCCAACCACACAAGTTAAACCGACTTATTTCTGAACTAGTAGACTCGTGGATATCGATATCCTCTTGTGGATATCGATATCCAATATCGATATGGGCATATGCATATCGATATCCATATTACAAAATTGCAGCATCACATTCAAACTGCCATAACTTTTTCGTTAACCGTCGGATCTTGCTCATATTTGGAGATAAGCTCCCTAACATACTTATCTTCAAATCCAACGGTTGGTGTTAGGTCTAACTCTTTCAATCTTTTATTTCAATTTTCCTAATATAAGAATTCATATTAACATATAAAACATGGATTATATTCTATTTTATTCATACAACACTTATAATTTCGAGAATAAATTCCGTGGGTGTTACAACTCTCCCCCACTTCAAGGAATTTCATCCCCAAAATTCACCTTTTACTTACCTATTTCAAACAGATGAGGATACTCCTCACGCATCTGATCTTCCAGCTCCCAAGTCAGGTCTGAGACTTCGCCTCGTTGCCATGCGACTTTGACCAAAGGAATATCCTTCCCTCTCAACCTTTTGATTCTTCGATCTTCGATACGGATCGGACCAGCTTCGAACGTCAGATTCTCCTTCAGCGGAAACATGTCCGGTTGAACTTGAATGACAGCAGAGGGATCATGCACGAACTTCCGGAGATGAGACACATGAAAAACATTATGCACATTGGATAGAACCGGAGGTAGAGCAATTTAGTAGGCAACAGGGCCGACTCTTTTCAGAATTTGGTAGGGACCAATGAATTTTGGTGACAACTTCCTGGGTTTCAATACTCGACCAATACCGGTTGTCGGAACAACTCTAAGGAACACATGGTCACCTTCTTCAAGTTCCAACTTTGATCTTCTACGATCGGCATAACTCTTGTGTCGACTCTGTGCAGTCTTCATTTTCTTTTGAATCATCTTGATTTTCTCCGTTGAATCCTGAACTATATCGGTCCAATACATTTGTTCTCCCCCACTCGGGATCAACTTAGTGGGGTTCTACATATTCTTTCCTCTTATACTTAGTCCTTGCTTTTCCAGCAATTCGATCTCGGAATCCATTAATCAATTCAGCTTCCTCACCATTAATGCACTCGTGTGCAAAACTTTACGACTTAGAGTATCGGTTACCATGATGACTTTTCCAGTGTGGTAATGCAACTCAAGTCATAATCCGAAATAAACTTTATTCACCTACGTTGCCTCATATTCAGTTCTTTTGATCAAAAGATACCTCAACTCTTGTGATCACTGAATATTTGGAACGTAACTCCATATAAGTAGTGTCTCCATATCTTCAATGCAAACACTATTGCAGCGAGTTCCAAATCATGTGTTGGGTAGTTCTCTTCATGAACTTTTAATTGTCTCGATGCATAAGCTACCACTTTCTGTCCTTGTATCAAAACACAACCCAACCCTGTTTCGGGGCATCACAAAATATTTCAAAATCTTTCTGCGGATCAGGTAAAATTAACACCGGAGATGATGTCAATCCACCTTTCAGCTCCTGAAAGCTTCTTTCACATCTCTTATCCCAAATGAAAGGTTGCTCCTTCCGTGACAAACATGTTAAAGGAAGAGCAATCTTGGAGAATCCTATAATGAATCTCCTGAAATATCCTGCTAATCCAGAAACTTCGAATTTCCGTGATCGACTTGGGCCTTTCCCAGTCAAGTACAACTTTAACTTTCGTCGGATCGACTGCAATGCCTTCTTTAGAAATTATATGCCCAAGGAAATTCACCTCCTTCAACCAAAACTCGCACTTGGATAACTTTGCATATAACTTCTTCGCCTTAAGGATTTCTAACACGATCCTAAGGTAAGCGGCATGCTCCTCTGGATTCTTCGAGTAGATCAGAATATCATCGATAAACACCACCCTGGTGAGATGCTCGGTCTTATGAATTGCTTCTCCAACAACTCTGCTAACTCTACTTGGACCCTTGATAAGAGGTAGCCAAAACAGAACCAGCTCCAAGAACCAATTCAATGTTAACCCCACTTCCTTCCTTGATAGCCATCCAGACACTTCCCTCGAAATCACCTTCCAAAATATTTTTCGCTGCGCACTCTGATTACTCAAGTACGATTAACGAAGTACTTGTATGACTTTATGTCTTAATGGTTCTGAACATCAGGGTGATCAATTCCAATATTCTAACCATTACTAATAAAATCATTCATTTCAGATATAATCTTTCACAAGAAAGACTATACAAGGTACCTTTAAGTTAGATGAACTTAAAATAAGGGATTTTGTTGTCACCATCAGATTTAGTTGTGCAGTCAAATTCTAGAGACATTTCCGTTGGGGAGCCAAAGATTTGTCCTTTCCCGTTGGTTATTAATCTCTCTAGCTTTAACCAACCTTTCCTATTTCTGTGGTGTTCACAACTACTTATCACATCCAATTGCGATAGAGGCAAACAAATCGAATCAACTAGGGTCGTTCGGTCTAATACTGTAACTTGACAATTCAGACAAACTCTCGAAAAATAACAGGAGTTCGTCGGGGTTGATACCTTTAGGTTATAATGCATTTAAGACACAACTAACTCTAAGCGACTAACACAATCATACGAAATGGATGAATGCATTGCACCCAAAGCTAAACAAAACCTTACAAGGCATATCATTTAGGAATAGTTACCTTTAATAAGATTCTCAGATCGCTCCGCTTCAGCATTCGCCATGGTAAGAACATTAGCTTGTGCCATCTGCTCACCTCTAACTCCGCCTTGATTTGTCTTCTTAATTTCTTCTGGACAATAACGAGCAATGTACCCTTACTTTCCACATTCGAAACAAGTAGGTGGCTTCTCACTCCAACACGTTCGTCCATAGTGATATTTCTTGCACTTGCTGCACTGGGGAGGACCAGTATTTCTTGCTTTAACATCAGCTTTTCCTTTTCCCTTATGTGGATAAGGGCCTCCTTTATTTTGATTACCATATCCTTTATGACGCAAAGGACCAACTCCTTGCTGATTCTTCAGATTCTTTTTCGCCTGTAGGTGCTCTTCTTCCTCCTTCTTGTCAGCTTCGTAGATTCCGCACTTATTGACCAAGGTTGCAAACTGCTGGATTTCTTGATATCTAAAAACAAATTTCAGCTCAGGCCTCAATCCGTTCTCAAATTTGATGCACTTCACACGTTCGTTAGGGTTATTATGATAGTAGGGGGAATACTTGCTCAGTTCTTCAAACCTCGCAGCATATTCACCCACTGTCATATCCCCTTGCTGTAGCTGAAGAAATTTAATCTCCTTCTTCCTCCTTTCATCTTCAGGGAAATACCTTTCGAAGAATTTCTCAACGAAGGTATTCCAGGTCACTTTCCTTCCTTCAGCCGCGAAGAGCCGAACCGAATGGTCCCACCAATCTTTAGCTTCATCGACCAGAACAAATGTAGAAAAAGTCACCTTTTGACAATCGTTACAATTCATGGTACGAAAAATCTTTTCCAGCTCGCGGATCCATTATGGGGCCTCCTCCGGACGATGTCCTCCTCCGAATATAGGTGGATTATACTTACAAAAGTCTAATATCCCCTTAAATTCATCTGGAGTAGGAACTTGATGCGGCTGAGATTTTGCTTGTCGCTGTTGCATATTCTCAAGTATTACTTTTATTCGTTCTAATGAAGCAGCAATGCGGGAATTATTTCCAGCAGCCATAGGAACCTGCACTATGACTTTGGTTAACCTCTATTCTTAAACCAACACATAGAAACCAAAACAAACAAATACTAGTGGTTAGTATGTAAGTCCATACTCCAAGGCCGAGAGTTGAACCATTGCTCTGATACCACAAATGTAACGACCCAAATTTATTTCCCTTATTCTAATCCTTTTATAAAAATGTGAGTTAATTTTTCGCCTTTAAGGAAAATAAACCTAAGCCATTACTAAATCAACACATCATTCACAATCCACATAGAGATGAAGATAATTTACATTCTATTACATTGACAACCAGTTCTTGTTACATCAGAGTTTTATCAGCAAGAGCGTAGCTCTCATCATCACATTGAAAGATAGACTCCGAGTTATATATATATATATATATATATATATATATATCACAGACAAAAGACATGACCCAGAGCCTTGGTTCCGAACTCCATAAACTATAGTAAAGAGAGTAAACGTCCTGCTAATTAATATTATACAAGTCCACCTTGACGTTTTCCACTCAGTCACCAGTGACCCACTGGCTTCCGATGGAGTTTTCAACCGGATTATCCTCAGCCTCCGGGTTTTCTTCATCCTATGGATCCTCTTCCTTTGGATCCTCCTCCTCTTCGGGATCCTCTTCCTCATCCCCGCCCTCCGAATGCGGTGTTGACCCACTAGGAACGTATTCCGGAGTCAACACTCTCGATCGAGTGGAAGGGCCAGGACGGGTAGGATCCTCTCTAATGATCCTCTCACGAGGAGGAGGACTCACAGGAAGAGATCGTCTAAAATGATGATTTGGAGGTGGAGGATAACCTGGACGATCTCCCAAAGCAGGTGGAATGTGCATAATATAGATCATAGGAAGCTTTACCCTCTTAGGACGCATTCGGGATAGTGGATTTGGATGACGAAATATCACTTCGACGTCACCCTCAAATACTACCCGATCGTCCTCATAATGCCATTGGCCACCCCGTAGTGGCCTCATCTCTATGCAGAAGAGATTCCTCGCCATGACCTAATAAACAAAAGGGCAGGGTGTAAGTCATAGCCGAAGCACATAATAAAATAATAATCTATCAGAACTAGAAATAGCAATCATAAGTAATCAAGTAATCAGGTAAAATGCATACTTCATGGCACACCCAATTTATTACATAATTATCTTGGAATTAAGTGGCATGATGCATGAACGCTCATCTCGTCTTTCTAGTCTGGATCCAGTATCATTCTCGTCGATTGAATTCAATTCTAATGAATTCTCTCGTCGACTGAATTCAATTCTAATGAATTCAGCATATCAAGGAAAGCAACAGGGAGTAAACGTCTTTTATGACAGTGATCGAGGCCGTACCCGATACAAATAAAAACAGTTTAAGTATAGTACTAGGAAGTGACTCCTAGGTCGTCTCCCAAGGAATATCTTATCAAGCAAAAGTTCGAACACATAGTATGCATAGAAAACAGGGGGGGTTTTGTATTGAATATTGAATAATTGAAATCAAAACAGAATTAAATTAAAACGAAGAAACAGATAAGGAAAAGCGGATAAACCCCTTTGGCTCGCGTTCACAACTCTATCATCGGTCACAAAAGATCAATTTCTTTTCTCTTCACTGTCCAACTCGTGAGAATTAAATACTAAGCGAAAATTCAATTCTCACCCCAAAACCCAAACCTCTAATTAAGCATTAAAAGCCAAAGCATGGAGTTTTTACGAGTTTGCATAAATTAAGCATTCATACACATGGATTATCTCTATATAATGGAACTAAGCGAACCATAACATATCAATAAGCATGAAAACAGTGAATAAAAACGAAATAGCATTAAGAACAAAACCTCAAGAGTATGTGATACATTACCAAAGGGATTTAACCTAAGAGTTTAGCCTTCCATGAAGAAAAATACCAAAAACGTGTAGAAAAGAGAAGAGAGAGAAACCCTAGCAGCCTCCACAAGCTTGGAGAGCAAAACTAAGCCTTCTCTATGAGAGAGAATGTAAAAAACGTGAATGGAAGGTCTCCCCAAGGGTTTACACGAATTTGGCTTTTTAAATCAAAAAACGGGCCTAAATCATGGGCCCAAATCCTAAGGAAAGCTTATCTCTAAATTAAATCTAAAAATATCTTATAGATAAAATCTAAATCTTAAAAGATATAACTAAATCTCAACTAATCCTAAAGATAGATTACAATCTTAACTTCATCATATATCTTCTCTTCCAAAATTAAATCTTCATTCCCAAAATGTCCAAAAAGCCCTTGTGCCAAATATGACCTGAAAATAGAAATAGAATTAATTAGGCTAAATAATCCCAAATTAAACAATATTCAGAATATTAGTCCAATAAACTCTAAATCACTAAATCAAGCTAAACAATGTCAAATAGGCAACAAGTATCAATAATAGGAGTAAAATAATGCAAGGAATAATGGGAAATAAAATGCTCATCAAATACCCCCACACTTATCCTTTTGCACTCCTGGGCAAAACTAAGAATTAGGACTGAGAAGATCAATATGCACCAAAGTGAATTATGTAACAAGATTACTAAAACTAATGAATGCAAACCTAAGAGATTACAAACTTCACAATGAATTCTAGGAAATGCAAAGAAATGGGCAAAATCGAGCACACGAAGAAAATAAGGACCAAAGAATCAAGGCATTCATGAACATCATCCAATTATTTCAAATATGCAAAGAAAACCAATGACATCAAGAGGGTAGTCACAAAGATGGTAGAAACTCACAAGGATCACTCAATAGTGTTTACACTCAAGTGTTTAAGGTTAATCAGTGTTTACACTCAAGGCACATCATGAAAAACAAACACAACCATAAGCTTGACAAGCCTCTAACATCAACAATCAACACACATGCACATTAAGATCAAAAGGTCTTTTCAGGGTTGTAATGGGGCCAAGGACAAGGTAGGATAAAAATATGGGAAATGTAGCTAAAACCCAGGGAATAGAGGAGCAATGGGGAACAAGTAAAAAAAAATAAAAATAAGCACAATCCACCCCAGAATGAAATGGTAAACATAACAACAACCTCTAATTCCAATCCTCCATGCCTCAATCAACCTTTTATTCCATTTTTTTTTTCTTTTTTTTTCTTCTTCTTCTTTTTTTTTTTGAATTGCAATACATTGCAGAACTTCATGAACAAAAGAAAAGAAGAAACAACAAAAATGGCATAATGAGATAAAGCCATAATTACATCACCGACCATAGAGGCAAAACCCAGAACTCACAAGAGATGAAGAACAAAGCACCCTCGCTTACTTAATACCCATTCCCAAAACAATTCCAAAGCTCCAACATTCCCTAAGGTTAGGACAATCATGGTTTTTCAGTCATAGGCTTGTAATGAGCTAAAGAACAAAGAAAAGGGATATAAAGGCTCAAAGGGGCTAACAAAGGATAAATTCATTCAAGGTAGGTTCATATGGCTAGTGGCTTATTCAAGAAAAAAACAATGCCTAAATCATTTCAAAATGTGCATGGGAATATCAAGTATCAACAAGAGTCAAGTCAAGTTCTAGAGTGCAAGTAATCCAGAGTGCAATCACACATGAAAGAAAAATTAGGTGGCATATATAGCAATCCACCCACAATTAAGGCTCAAATCCTCACAAAAGGGACAATTCTATCACAGTGTTACCACCTCTTAATTATCAAAAGCAACTTTACACACAGAAATGCATGAATTCAGACACAAGATACCAAGACTCTACTAAAATGAAGCAAAAACATGCAAGAAAATGCCCAAAACTTAGCAAAACCTAAAAAATCAAAGCAAAAATATGCAACCTAAACTACTCTCCCCCCCACACTTAAATCACACATTGTCCTCAATGGAAAACAAATAGCAGAATCAGACAGATATAGACAAGTGGAATAAAAGTAGTAAAGAAGGAGAAAAGAAGACTCCCTAAATCATGGTGGTTCAAAAATGGGGTCGACCAATGAGGCGTCCTCCACAGGTGCTTCATCCAAAGTAGGAGAGGTTAGGAAAGGCTTGAGTCGGTGGCCATTGACTTTGAAGCTCTTGTCTGTGGACTCACTCTTGATCTCCACAGTGCCATAAGGAAACACCTGGGTGACTACAAACGGTCCAATCCATTTAGAGCGGAGCTTTCCACTCATGATTCCAAGCCTAGAGTTGTAGAGAAACACTTTTTGACCAACCAAGAACTCCTTTCCGCAAATTGAGCTATCATGGAGCTTCTTGGTCTTCTCTTTGTAGAACTTGGAATTCTCATAGGCCTCCAAACGGATCTCATCTAGCTCACTCAACTGCAGCTTCCTCTCCTCACCCGCTTGATCAAGAGCTAAGTTGCATTGCTTCACAGCCCAATATGCACGGTGCTCTATCTCCACAGGCAGGTGGCATGCCTTACCAAAGACAACCCGATAGGGTGACATCCCTATGGGTGCCTTGTAAGCAGTCCGATGGGCCCATAGAGCATCCTCCAATCATGTGCTCCAATCCTTTCTATTAGGCTTCACCATCTTCTCCAAAATCCGCTTGATCTCTCTGTTTGAAATCTCAGCTTGCCCATTGGTTTGGGGGTGATATGGTGTAGAAACTTTGTGCACAACCCCATACTTCTTGAGCAAAGCTTGCATGGATCTATTGCAGAAGTGTGTGCCTTGATCACTGACTATGGCTCTAGGTATGCCAAACCTGCAAAGGATATTAGTCCTGACAAAATCTACAACAACCTGAGCATCATTAGTCCTGGTGGCCTTAGCTTCCACCCATTTGGATACATAATCCACAGCAAGTACGTTATAATAAAAACCAAAAGAAACAGGAAAGGGGCCCATGAAATCTATACCCCATACATCAAACACCTCACAGAACAACATAGGTTGTTGCGGCATCTGTTGCCTCCAAGATAGGGTGCCTCCTGCCCTTTGACATTGCTCACATGAGCTGCAGATTTTGCTTGCATCCTTGAAGATGGTAGGCCAATAAAATCCAGAATCCAGCACCTTTTGTGCTGTCCTTTGAGTGCCAAGGTGGCCTCCAACTGGTGAAGCATGGCAAAATTGGAGAACCGATTGGATCTCCTGGTCTGGCATGCACCTGCGAATGACCTGATCACTGCAAAAACGCCACAAATAGGGGTCATCCCATACATAATACTTGGCATCGCTCTTCAATTTGTCTCTTTGAGCTTTGGATGCCAAGGGTGGAAAAACAGATGCAACTATATAATTTACAATATAAGCAAACCAAGGAATAAGGGGAGGGGGATGTGAAACATGCAAAACTAAAAGCTGCTCATCCGGGAAGTCATCCCGGATAGGAAATGCATCCTCCTCTCTCTCTATTCTACTCAAGTGGTCTGCGACAAGGTTATGTGCACCACTCCGATCCTGAATCTCAAGATCAAACTCCTGGAGGAGCAACATCCATCTAATAAACCTAGGTTTGGAATCTGTCTTTTTCAAAAGATACTTCAGAGCAGCATGATCAGTATACACCACAACCTTAGAACCTAATAGATATGATCTAAACTTATCAAGTGCAAAGACAATGGCTAACAACTCTTTTTCAGTTGTAGTGTAATTAACTTGTGCTGAATCTAAAGTCCTAGATGCATAATAAATCACATGAGACATCTTACCAACCCTTTGGGAGAGAACTGCTCCCAAAGCATAATTCGAGGCATCGGTCATGAGCTCAAATGGGAGGGTCCAATCAGGTGGTTGGATGATGGGAGTGGTGGTGAGTGCTCTCTTTAACTCATCAAATGCTTTCTTGCATTGGTCTCCAAACTCAAATGCGGTATCCTTTTGAAGCAAGTTGGATAGTGGAAGGGCTATCTTGCTAAAGTTCTGAATAAACCTGCGATAGAAACCTGCATGACCAAGAAAAGAACGCACCTCTCGCACGCAAGAGGGGTAAGGCAAATGTGATATTACATGCAGCTTAGCAGGGTCAACCTCTATGCCCTTATGCGAAATAATGTGCCCTAAGACTATGCCTTGTTCTACCATAAAATGACATTTTTCAAAATTCAAGACAAGGTTAGTCTCAATGCACCTATTAAGCACCTTAGACAAACTATCAAGACATGCATCAAAAGAGGAACCATATACACTAAAATCATCCATGAAGACCTCTATGCAATGCTCAAGTAAGTCATTAAAAATACTCATCATACATCTTTGAAAAGTGCCAGGAGCATTGCATAGGCCAAAAGGCATCTTCCTATAAGCAAATGTACCAAAAGGACAGGTAAATGTGGTCTTATGTTGGTCCTCTGGTGCAATACAGATTTGGAAATAACCAGAGAAACCATCTAAGAAGCAATAGTGAGATTTACCTGCCAGGCGCTCCAACATCTGATCAATGAAGGGAAGAGGAAAGTGATCCTTGCGGGTCGCCTGGTTGAGCTTCCTATAATCAATGCAGACTCTCCAACTGTTCTGCACTCTAGTGGGAATCAGCTCATCCTTCTCATTTTTGACAACTGTCACCCCAGACTTCTTGGGAACTACTTGAACCGGGCTTACCCAAGTGCTGTCTGAAATGGGGTAGATAATGCCAGCTTGCAGCAGCTTGGTGACCTCTTTCTTCACCATATCAAGAATCTGGGGGTTCAACCGTCTCTAGGGTTGTCTCACTGGTTTAGCCCCATCCTCCAATAAAATCCGATGCATGCACATGGAGGGGCTAATACCAGGTATGTCTGCCAAAGTCCATCGAATATTGCCCTTTTGTTTGCTCTAATCACATCCAGCAGCTTCTTCTCTTGATCAACAGAAAGGGAGATAGAGATGATCACTGGAAGTTTCTGCTCAGCCTCCAAGTAAGCATATTTGAGATGAGGAGGAAGGGGCTTCAGGTCCAATAAAGGTGCCTGCATCACAGATGGAACTAAAGGAGCAGCATAATTGGATTCTGTCGCCTGCACCTGAACAAGTGAATTAGACTCATGCAAAACAGAAATGGGGTTAGCATGATCTGAATCTATATCATATGAATCAACAGATGCAGTAGCAGAATTTAAAAACTGGTCAATTTCAATGCATGCAGTGCACATTTCGGAATCAGAACATGCAGAACAAGTAAATGAGCTAGTGAAAGATGGCAAATCATAATCATGCAAAAAGTCTAGAACATGCTCATCAATCAGATCATCAATCAAGTCAACATGAAAAACAGAGTGGTCATCAGAAAAATGTTTCATAGCATCAAAAATATTGAATCGAACCACACTGTCATCAAATTCCATGGAAAGTGTACCTGCATGCACATCTATCTTGGTTCGGGCTGTTTTCAAAAATGGTCTCCCTAATATGATAGGGACAGCACTACGAGAGGTGTCCTCTTCCATATCAAGAATATAAAAATCAGCAGGAAAGATAAGCTCTTCAACCCGAACCAGGACATCCTCTATCAAACCTGCGGGGTAGGCAGTAGATCTATTTGTCAAGTGAATAACCACACCCGTAGGTTGAAGGGGTCCAAGTGAAAGAGACTTGAAAACAGATGATCGAGGCCGTACCCGATCAAAATAAAAGGTGTTTATTCTGTAGTACTAGGAAGGTGATCCTAGGTCGTTTCCCAGCGAATATCGGTCTAGGCAAAGTATCAAACACGTAGTGTGCAGTAAAATGGGGGGGTTTTTGTGTGTGACAAATGTGAAGAACAAAACACAAACAGAATATAAAAACTAAGAAAATCAGAAACAAAAGCGGGCAAACCCCTTTGGTTACGTACACTACTCAATCCTAGCTCACTAAAGATCGATTCATCTCCTCTCCTCTGTCCAACTCGTGATAACCAAATACTAAGCGAAAATTCAGTTATCACTCCAAACCCTAACTTCTAATTAAGCATCAGAAACCAGAATTGGAGTTTTTACGAGTTAATACAAATTAAGCATTTATATTCATGTATTATCTCTACGAAATGGAATTAAGCAAACCACTACACATCGATAAACATGAAAACAGAGAAGAGAAAACGAAATTGCATTAATAACAAGAGCTCAAGAGTAGATAATACAATACCAAAGGGATTAACCCTTGAAGTCTAGCCTTCCATGGCCATAAATGAAGAAAAACGAGTAGAAATGGGGAAGAACAAAACCCTAGCAGCCACCATCACTTGGGAGAGCCAAGAGAGAAGTTCTAACCTAGAGAGAGAGTGAGAAATCTGAAATGAAAGTGTGTTCTTGGAGGTTACACGAATTTCCCCTCTTAAGACACAAAATGGGCCTAAAACATGGGCCCAAATCCTAAGAAACACTATTCTGAACATTACAATTAAAAAGGGACCTCAATGCAAATTACAATCTTCACTTCAATACTTCAATCTTCATTTCCAAACTTCCCAAAGTGTCCTTGTGCCAAATATTACCTGAAAATAGAAATAGAATTAATTAGGCTAAATAATTCCAAATTAAACAATATTCGGAATATTAGTCCAATAAACTCTAAATCAATAAATCAAGCTAATCAATGTCAAATGGGCAACAAGTATCAATAATAGGAGTAAAATAATGCAAGGAATAATGGGAAATAAAATGCTCATCAACAGACATAGGCATAACATTAATAGATGCTCCTAAATCTAGCAAAGCATTCTCAAATTTAGTATTACCTATGATACAAGGCACAGAGAAAGTTCCAGGATCCTTACACTTTTCAGGAATATGAGGGACGGGTTTACCTATAAGAGCAGAGACATTTCTTCCCATGTTGATCCTCTCATTGCCCTTGAGCTTCCGTTTGTGTGTGCATAGATCCTTCAAGAACTTTGCATACCTTGGAATCTGCTTGATTTCATCAAGAAGGGGTATGTTGACTTCCACCTTCCTGAATGTGTCAAGTATCTCTTTGTCAATCTCTTCCATTTTCTTGCTTTGAGTCACCCCCCTTGGTGGGAAAGGAAGAGGAATGGGGGGTGGTTGTTGGGCAGCAGCAGGTGTTGTGCTTGTGGAAGGCTGAGCTGGATGGGATTTTCTGGTACTTGTGTGCTCACTCTCCTCGACCATTTGGCTCTTCTTGTTGGTTGAAACTAGATCATCTTTGTTGAGGTCAGATTCTGGTGTGGGTGTGACAATCTGCTTCCCTGACCTTAGACTAATGGCATTCACATTCTGGTTTGGATTGATCACTGTTTGGGATGACAACTTGTTAGAATTCTGAGATTGCATAGTGTTGATTGCTGTTGCCATCTGTCCCATCTGATTGGTCAAAGATTGAATGGAGGCCTCTTGTCTTTGAATGGATGCTCTAGTTTCCTGTTGGAATTGGAGATTTTGCATGGTCATCTGTTTCATCAGCTCTTCCAATGAAGGCTGCTGCTCAGTACTAGGAGCTGGTGGTGCAGAATTAGCCTGTTGTTGTCTCTGTTGCTGGACTGGAGGAGGTACATATGGTGGTCTAGAATTGTTCTGAAATTGAACCTGTGAAGGTTGCTGCTGATCAGACCATCTCAGGTTGGGATGGTTCCTCCAACCAGGGTTGTATCTATTGGTAGAGAGATCAAAGTTCTGTGGCTGCTGGTTTCTACTGTTGAAGATGTTGGCGGCATATGCCTCAGGTTGGTCAGCACCAGTCGTGGGCTGCTGCTGCTGCACAGAAGGGCATGCATCTGTGGGGTGCTCAGCGGATGTGCATATGCTACATAATCTAGCAGGCAGAGACAACTTCTTCTGGTTGATGGCCAATTGAGTGACCAAAGTTGTAAGTGAATCTATCTTCTGTTCAAGCTTCTCAACCTTACCAGAACTTGTGCCAACATCATTCACTCCTCTCACTATGATTGCATCGTTGTTGCCCCTTGCATGGAATTGTTGACAATTGGAAGCCATCTTCTCAATCTTGACTCTGGCTTCTAAAGGTGTCATGTCTCCTAGGGCACCACCACTGGCAGCATCAAGCATGTTTCTCTCCATGAGGTTGAGACCTTCATAGAAATATTGAATAAGCAGCTGCTCTGAGATCCGATGGTGGGGGCAGCTCGCACACAGTCTCTTGAATCTCTCCCAATACTCATAGAGACTTTCTCCACTTTGTTGCCTGATGCCTGATATATCCTTTCGGATTGCTGTTGTTCTGCATGCAGGGAAGAATTTCTCCAAAAATGCCCTCTTCAGGTCATCCCAGACTGTGATAGAACCAGGGGCCAGATCGTACAACCAATCCTTGGCTAGCCCCTCTAGGGAGTGTGGGAATGCCTTAAGACAAACATGATCCTCTTGCACATCATGTGGTTTCATAGTAGCACAGACAATATGGAACTGCTTGAGATGTTTATGAGGATCCTCACCTGCAAGACCATTAAACTTGGGCAACAAATGAATTAGTCCAGACCTTAGCTCATACGGGTCATCGGGATAATGGATGCACAAATCTTCAATAGTGAAATCAGGTGCAGCCAGCTCCCTCAATGTCCTCTCACGTGGTGGAGGTTGAGCCATATTTTCAGAATAATCAGAATAAGAATCAGAATTTATAGGAATAGAAGAAAAAGAAGCAGACTCACTATGTAAAGACTCAATAGACTCACTACCTATGGACTGGTTCCTATTTTGTCTAACTAGTCTGTGATAAGTTCTATCAATTTCAGGGTTATATGGATGCAAGTAGCTTGGGTTTCCCCTAGTCATGTACTGAACAGAACACCATGTAGCATAGCAAACTGTCACTAATATACATGACCAAAATAGGCAACAAAATTTTTTATTTTTTTAAAATTTTTTCTTTATTTTTTTCAGAACCCTAAAATCATGAAAACATACCACAAAAAGTTTGAGGACAAAATTCAAAAGGGAACCAAGTCAAACAATTAAATCAGAGACCAAAAACTAAGAAAATAAAACTTGTAAAATAAAAAAGAAATAGTAAAACGGCTTTTTCAGGATCCAGACGAAGGAGTTTTCTGACAATGTCAGAAAAATCAGATTATTCAGAAAATTCCCTTCGATTTGATATAAAATTCGTCAAATTCCGAGTTACGGGTCAAAACTTGCGACGATTTGAAGAAAGTGCTGCTAAAACTTGGAAAATTTTTCTGGAACTCACAACCAGTGATGATCTGAGTGATCGTGGTGCCTCAAAACCTTTTTATATGATAAAAGTAGTGTGGATATAAATTTTCGTGCAAAAATTCCACCCACAACTATGTGAACTAGCAACCACAGAATCAATCAAATACACTAATTGCAACAAAATAGCAAAACAGCAAACAATGCAACTTCAACCGGTTATCAGAATTGACTACTAGACTCTAAATCAGACACGACACACTATAATAACTATACTAACTACGACACTAACTAACTACTAATGACCTTTGGCAAGAACCGATATTCCCCGGCAACGGCGCCAAATTTGATCGAAGCCGTACCCGATACAAATAAAAACAGTTTAAGTATAGTACTAGGAAGTGACTCCTAGGTCGTCTCCCAAGGAATATCTTATCAAGCAAAAGGTCGAACACATAGTATGCATAGAAAACAGGGGGGGTTTTTGTATTGAATATTGAATAATTGAAATCAAAACAGAATTAAATTAAAACGAAGAAACAGATAAGGAAAAGCGGATAAACCCCTTTGGCTCGCGTTCACAACTCTATCATCGGTCACAAAAGATCAATTTCTTTCCTCTTCACTGTCCAACTCGTGAGAATTAAATACTAAGCGAAAATTCAATTCTCACCCCAAAACCCAAACCTCTAATTAAGCATTAAAAGCCAAAGCATGGAGTTTTTACGAGTTTGCATAAATTAAGCATGCATACACATGGATTATCTCTATATAATGGAACTAAGCGAACCATAACATATCAATAAGCATGAAAACAGTGAATAAAAACGAAATAGCATTAAGAACAAAACCTCAAGAGTATGTGATACATTACCAAAGGGATTTAACCTAAGAGTTTAGCCTTCCATGAAGAAAAATACCAAAAACGTGTAGAAAAGAGAAGAGAGAGAAACCCTAGCAGCCTCCACAAGCTTGGAGAGCAAAACTAAGCCTTCTCTATGAGAGAGAATGTAAAAAACGTGAATGGAAGGTCTCCCCAAGGGTTTACACGAATTTGGCTTTTTAAATCACAAAACGGGCCTAAATCATGGGCCCAAATCCTAAGGAAAGCTTATCTCTAAATTAAATCTAAAAATATCTTATAGATAAAATCTAAATCTTAAAAGATATAACTAAATCTCAACTAATCCTAAAGATAGATTACAATCTTCACTTCATCATATATCTTCTCTTCCAAAATTAAATCTTCATTCCCAAAATGTCCAAAAAGCCCTTGTGCCAAATATGACCTGAAAATAGAAATAGAATTAATTAGGCTAAATAATCCCAAATTAAACAATATTCAGAATATTAGTCCAATAAACTCTAAATCACTAAATCAAGCAAAACAATGTCAAATAGGCAACAAGTATCAATAATAGGAGTAAAATAATGCAAGGAATAATGGGAAATAAAATGCTCATCAGACAGATCACACAACTTCTATGTGTCTACCCTTTCACTAGGGTGAGATCATTGCCAAAAGCCATCCTCCGCAGTCACGATATGTTCCTAAAGGCCGATAGAATATATTATGGTTAAGCAAAACTATCCCGAGAAAGGTCTGCAGAACCCCCTCACATAGGACCGTTTTACCAATAATAATTCCCAATGGTTACTGACGAGTCACCGTCGAACCTAACCTCTTCAACATTCACGCACCAATTCTAGGAAATTCTAATCCCAAGAGTGGACACGACTTTCCTGATATCCTATCTTACCATCCACAACTCCTTGTGCGAATGCAAATGAGTTTAGTTCCACTTTTCATATGAATTCATTTCATAATCATTCATTCTCAAAGTAACTCATAAGGTTATGCATTCACATATATAGTTATTCATCATCAAAGTCATCATGTAATTGTACATTTATTCAACAAATATCATCCACAATTTCCAATTATAATAGGTTAAAGCTAAGTACATTAAGGTTTGGTATTTTCAGCTTTTAGAATCATTCCATTTGATTAGAAAGGTCTCCAATCAAATAGGATGTGGAAATTCAGATTTCTAATAAAATTGGGGTATGGATATCGATATCCCCTAGTGCATATCGATATGCAGTATCGATATCCCATTCTGGATATCGATATGCACAATCGATATCCTCATGCTGGATATCGATATCCACCCTGTTTTTCTGCATTCTGATTTGAGTTTTGAAATACCAAATCTCAATATACTTCACTTTAACCATTCTCAACCCAAAATATATCAATATCATGTACAAACACATCTATTCATACGTAAATCCAGCAATCACAACATCAATTCCACATAGAATTCAACTAAAATCATAAAATAAGAAAAATGACAACTTAATATGCCATATTCGTTTCCTTCATGTTTCAATCCAATTTCTTGGCTGGTTTAACTCATATCCATCATATATAAGTTGTTTATATTCATAAGTCCAACTAAAATGACCTCCAAATCATTCTCCTTATTCAAGTTATCAATTTTTCCCTAGTTTGCCCTTGAGTTCATGAGAACTCCTATACTTCTAGTCTTTGGATTATTATTCTAGCACCCGGTTAACTTCTCCCTTACCTATTTGGAATGATTCAGAATTGCTTTGATTGGAAAGGATTGGTTTTGTTGAGAAAAATCCCAACTTTTCTGGTTCAGCAACAAACTCTGTTTTCAGTTGAACAACACACTAAAATCAGTGTTGATCACCCACAATAAAGCAAAATAAATGGTGATCAAGGACTGGAATCAAGACTAGGATTTGAAAGCTTGAAAATAAGACAAGTTTGAAGCTCCAAAAACACTTGAGCTTACCACACAAATTGAAGAAACCTAGGTTTTAGAGTCTGAATTTGCAGAAATCAGACTTGGATAGCAAGCTTCCCAGGTTCACTACTTCTTCCACAGTCCACCAAACTCCACAAACTTAGTATCAACTAGAAGAGGGTGAAGGGAGCTTCGATTTGGTATAAGATTTGAAAAGTTTTGATGCTTGAAGCTCAGGAAACGAAGAGTACAAAGTGATGACAGAAAAACTCGTTTCCAACAGAGTTCTTGAGGTTTTTTTCTAGGGTTTTGCATGCACTCTCTCTTGTTTCAGAAATTAAAACGCCAATAAGTGTCCTTATCAAGCCTAGACTGTCCTCAGGTGATATTTGTGGTAATTGGGGTGAAAAAAATGTGCTTAATTCCCAACCACACAAGTTAAACCGACTTATTTCTGAACTAGTAGACTCGTGGATATCGATATCCTCTTGTGGATATCGATATCCAATATCGATATGGGCATATGCATATCGATATCCATATTACAAAATTGCAGCATCACGTTCAAACTGCCATAACTTTTTCGTTAACCGTCGGATCTTGCTCATATTTGGAGATAAGCTCCCTAACATACTTATCTTCAAATCCAACGGTTGGTGTTAGGTCTAACTCTTTCAATCTTTTATTTCAATTTTCCTAATATAAGAATTCATATTAACATATAAAACATGGATTATATTCTATTTTATTCATACAACACTTATAATTTCGAGAATAAATTCCGTGGGTGTTACAACTCTCCCCCACTTCAAGGAATTTCATCCCCGAAATTCACCTTTTACTTACCTATTTCAAACAGATGAGGATACTCCTCACGCATCTGATCTTCCAGCTCCCAAGTCAGGTCTGAGACTTCGCCTCGTTGCCATGCGACTTTGACCAAAGGAATATCCTTCCCTCTCAACCTTTTGATTCTTCGATCTTCGATACGGATCGGACCAGCTTCGAACGTCAGATTCTCCTTCAGCGGAAACATGTCCGGTTGAACTTGAATGACAGCAGAGGGATCATGCACGAACTTCCGGAGATGAGACACATGAAAAACATTATGCACATTGGATAGAACCGGAGGTAGAGCAATTTAGTAGGCAATAGGGCCGACTCTTTTAAGAATTTGGTAGGGACCAATGAATTTTGGTGACAACTTCCTGGGTTTCGATACTCGACCAATACCGGTTGTCGGAACAACTCTAAGGAACACATGGTCACCTTCTTCAAGTTCCAACTTTGATCTTCTACGATCGGCATAACTCTTGTGTCGACTCTGAGCAGTCTTCATTTTCTTTTGAATCATCTTGATTTTCTCCGTTGAATCCTGAACTATATCGGTCCAATACATTTGTTCTCCCCCATTCGGGATCAACATAGTGGGGTTCTACATATTCTTTCCTCTTATACTTAGTCCTTGCTTTTCCAGCAATTCCATCTCGGAATCCATTAATCAATTCAGCTTCCTCACTATTAATGCACTCGTGTGCAAAACTTTACAACTTAGAGTATCGGTTACCATGATGACTTTTCCAGTGTGGTAATGCAACTCAAGTCATAATCCGAAATAAACTTTATTCACCTACGTTGCCTCATATTCAGTTCTTTTGATCAAAAGATACCTCAACTCTTGTGATCACTGAATATTTGGAACGTAACTCCATATAAGTAGTGTCTCCATATCTTCAATGCAAACACTATTGCAGCGAGTTCCAAATCATGTGTTGGGTAGTTCTCTTCATGAACTTTTAATTGTCTCGATGCATAAGCTACCACTTTCTGTCCTTGTATCAAAACACAACCCAACCCTGTTTCGGGGCGTCACAAAATATTTCAAAATCTTTCTGCGGATCAGGTAAAATTAACACCGGAGATGATGTCAATCCACCTTTCAGCTCCTGAAAGCTTCTTTCACATCTCTTATCCCAAATGAAAGGTTGCTCCTTCCGTGACAAACATGTTAAAGGAAGAGCAATCTTGGAGAATCCTATAATGAATCTCCTGAAATATCCTGCTAATCCAGAAACTTCGAATTTCCGTGATCGACTTGGGCCTTTCCCAGTCAAGTACAACTTTAACTTTCGTCGGATCGACTGCAATGCCTTCTTTAGAAATTATATGCCCAAGGAAATTCACCTCCTTCAACCAAAACTCGCACTTGGATAACTTTGCATATAACTTCTTCGCCTTAAGGATTTCTAACACGATCCTAAGGTAAGCGGCATGCTCCTCTGGATTCTTCAAGTAGATCAGAATATCATCGATAAACACCACCCTGGTGAGATGCTCGGTCTTATGAATTGCTTCTCCAACAACTCTGCTAACTCTACTTGGACGCTTGATAAGAGGTAGCCAAAACAGAACCAGCTCCAAGAACCAATTCAATGTTAACCCCACTTCCTTCCTTGATAGCCATCCAGACACTTCCCTCGAAATCACGTTCCAAAATATTTTCCGCTGCGCACTCTGATTACTCAAGTACGATTAACGAAGTACTTGTATGACTTTATGTCTTAATGGTTCTGAACATCAGGGTGATCAATTCCAATATTCTAACCATTACTAATAAAATCATTCATTTCAGATATAATCTTTCACAAGAAAGACTATACAAGGTACCTTTAAGTTAGATGAACTTAAAATAAGGGATTTTGTTGTCACCATCAGATTTAGTTGTGCAGTCAAATTCTAGAGACATTTCCGTTGGGGAGCCAAAGATTTGTCCTTTCCCGTTGGTTATTAATCTCTCTAGCTTTAACCAACCTTTCCTATTTCTGTGGTGTTCACAACTATTTATCATATCCAATTGCGATAGAGGCAAACAAATCGAATCAACTAGGGTCGTTCGGTCTAATACCGTAACTTGACAATTCAGACAAACTCTCGAAAAATAACAGGAGTTCGTCGGGGTTGATACCTTTAGGTTATAATGCATTTAAGACACAACTAACTCTAAGCGACTAACACACTCATACAAAATGGATGAACGCATTGCACCCAAAGCTAAACAAAACCTTACAAGGCATATCATTCGGGAATAGTTACCTTGAATAAGATCCTCAGATCGCTCCGCTTCAGCATTCGCCATGGTAAGAACATTAGCTTGTGCCATCTGCTCACCTCTAACTCCGCCTTGATTTGTCTTCTTAATTTCTTCCGGACAATAACGAGCAATGTGCCCCTGCTTTCCACATTCGAAACAAGTAGGTGGCTTCTCGCTCCAACACGTTCGTCCATAGTGATATTTCTTGCACTTGCTGCACTGGGGAGGACCAGTATTTCTTGCTTTAACATCAGCTTTTCCTTTTCCCTTATGTGGATAAGGGCCTCCTCTATTTTGATTACCATGTCCTTTATGACGCAAAGGACCAACTCCTTGCTGATTCTTCAGATTCTTTTTCGCCTGTAGGTGCTCTTCTTCCTCCTTCTTGTCAGCTTCGTAGATTCCGCATTTATTGACCAAGGTTGCAAACTGCTGGATTTCTTGATATCTGTGACGCTCTCTTTTTATCTTGAAAATAATTAATATTTCCAAATAGTTTACTACTTGCTATCAAAATTTAGGACTATAAAATTTTACCTTTTTAATATCATTACTTGCTCAATTAAAAACCTCTTTTCAACATAAATCGTTACCTGAATTCGGCATAGTAATATCTTAGGTGTTAGAAACACTCTCGAAAATGCACTTTCTTGATTATAGAATATAATCTTATTGTCGAATCCATTTGTAATTTAAAATCAGAGTTCGCGGAATAAAAATAGTACTTATGGGGCACTGCTGAGGAAAATAAAACATATATATATATGATAAAAGTCATACGACATAACCCCATCAGTACAGCAGTAGCAAGTAACATCAGTCGAGATAGCAAGAGTTTATAAAATAGATATAACCCAGCTGAATAAAATAAAAACCTCACTCTAAGACCTCTCAAAATATATACAATATATCAAATGATCTCAAAATAGAAGTCTCAGAGCAGGTCTTCAGTGTCCTCAGCAGCTCCTCAGATCCTCCACAGCTCTATCCCTAGGATCTAGGATCCAAAACCCCTATGCTATGCAGGCTCCTATGAACCAGCAGGTCCACCTCTAGCAGAAAGAGTCGGCTCGACATGCACCTCCTCCTCGCTCTCATCCTCCTCAGGGTCCTCCTCGACCTCGCCTGACTGGGTAGAGACCTCACCACTGGATCTAAAGTCTGCAGGAGCAGTCCTCTCATACTCAGCCGGGCCAGGAGAAGGAGTCTCCTCAGTAACAACTCTATGGGATGAAGGATGGGAACGAGTGGCAGCTCTAAATCTAAAACTATGAAATCGACGCATAGGTCGAGCCGGGGGTGGTCCTCTATAAGTGTAAAAAGGTGGAACATGCATAGTATAGACTAATGGGATCCTAAATCGACGAGGTCGCACACGCACCAGAGGGTTAGGATGGTAGAGAGTGATCTCCACCTCCCCCTCAAAGGTGGCACGGTGCTCCTCATACGTCCATATACCGCTAGGGATAGGGCGTATCTCGATGCAGGCTAGGTATCTGGCCATCACCTAAACAGGGCACAGGGAGTAAGTATACACATATACATAATGGATAAAGACTAAAGTTACAATCACAAATATATCATGCACAGGTCATAATGCAAGTACATATGAGCACACCAATTTTTAACATTATAACTCTTATAATGCAAGTGGCATGATGTATGATTTTCAATCCACAACTGAGGCTTCTAAATGTCCATCTTGGACATCCATCCAATACACCATTGTGTTCCCAGAACACCGACATTAGTTCCCAGAACATAATGCCGAACCATACTTGGATAAAAAGCATCACTCCCGGAGTGTGCACCACGTTCCCAGAACGCCACGTTCCCAGAACGCATAAAAACCAGGTCCCGGACACTGGCCACATATCTATAATGTGTCATCAAGTAGGTTATACCTTGGTACTCCCGGAGTACCCTCCTCATATTCCCAGAATATGATAAACGTTCCTACCAACCAGACTTCCAGTCTATATGTATGCACAACATAGGGTTGGTTTTATCTTTATCTTAATTAATGTGATTTAGAAATATTCCAATTCCCATTTTTGAATGATTCACTTGAGGTATAATACTTGGCATAAAAATTCCCCTTTGAATTTTCTCAAAAAAAATGCCTTTATAAAACCCAGATTGAGTAGTATAACTTCAATGGTAATTAAAACTTAACTTTTTATTTTTCAGATTCAGGTACTAACCGGTTACAGTTTCAGGCTAACCGGTTAGAATTACAGACCTGAACTGTTTACCATTGCAATTCAGAAAAACCTTTTTTTCTTGAATTCTCTACCCACTCCAAACACTTTCAACTTTATTCTTATACCTCAAAAACCATTGTTTTATCATTCAAAAGTCCAAATCACATATCCTTTTCCAATAACCATAATTTCACTTGAAATTATTCCATCAATTTAAGGCACAAATGGAAATCTTTCTCATCTGAATTTGTTGACATTACCACAACTTATATTCAGACCTTGTGTATAGAAATTAAGGCTTAGATTTGAGTAAAAACCATTAAAGCTCAGAACTGATTTGTAAACTGATTTTTCTTTGAAAATTTAAAGTATCTAACCGGTTACGAAAATCGTGTAACCGGTTAGATTATGCAGTCTGACCATTAAACAAGAGTTTTAATAACTCATTTTCTTTCTTTCTCAAATCTAACCAATTTTCAGCATACACCAAGTTCTTATGCCTTAAATTAAACATGTTTACACCCAGAAACACATTCATACTGCATGCATCAAGTTTATTGAATTAAATTACATGAAAATTCACATAAACTCAATTTAGCACCACAAAACTGAAATCAAACACTTAAACACAGAATTCAGTCATCATTTAGCTTGCATGCATCAATTAAAATTTGCTCAAAACCACAGTGAGCAAGAAATTGGCCTCCAAGCCTTTGTGCTTAAAAACACATAATGCCCTTTTGAGTTTCATGAACTCAAATCCTAAATCCTTTGATATTTAGTCTAAATCTAGTATAGTGAAACTTCTCCCATACCTCTAAGTTGATTTGGATGAAAGTTTGACACTGATTTGCAGGAAACTCCACAGATCCTCTCAGAACCAAAGTTCTGTTTCCAGTTTCGTTTTCCAGCAACAGGGTCCAGAAATCATCAAAATTAACATGGAATTTGGCCAAAGAAATTGGGGAAAACGATTAGAACTTGATCTTGGTAACATGCACTAGAAAATAAAAGTGATTTGAAACTTAAACATGATCTGTGCTTACCAAAATCGAAGCTCGAACTCAGGTTCCAGAACCAAGAGAAAACAGAGTTTAGTTCTCCAGCTCCAATTTCTAAGGTTGATTTCTCCACACACAAGAACCCTCAACTCACAAGGTATATATCAATGAAAAGCTCTTGGTGTAAGCTTTTCAGAAGTGTATCTCTCGCTCTCAAACTCTCAAGAACGAAGGAGAAATCGTCCTCACGAAATCAAAACCCTAACTCACCCTTCTTCAGCAAGAATCAGCTGATCAACCCCCAATCCATCAACAATTCACCAATTTATAGCCAAATCCAGATTACATGCAGCTGGACACGTGGTTTCCACTTAATTTGGGACTGTAATCGTGGCGAATTTTGGATTAATCAAACGATTACTCATCAAAATCCACTAAACCAATTTCTGTGTTCATCGTCTAACTGGTTACAGGGCATTACTAACCGGTTAGATCAGTTCAAAATTTAATTATTATTTTTAAATCTTTCCCTCCAAGAACCTTTCTAATATTGCTTTTTAGTCCTCATCCAGGGACCAAAATGCAATTTCCTTATATTTTGCATTTATTTGCCATATAAAAATATTTCCACTTATTTTTATATTTAAGGCTAATTAAATACAAAACATAAACTTAGAAAAATTTCTATAAATTAATAATAAAACTTTTTATTATTAATTTCCTATTATTCGGGAGACAAAAATTAGGGGTGTTACACTACTCCCCCACTTAAAAGGAATTTCGTCCCCGAAATTCTAGATTACATAAATAACTCCGGATATTCTTGACGCATCTTCTCCTCTAATTCCCATGTAGCTTTAGATACGTCAGCATTCTCCCAGATCACCTTGACCAAAGGTATCTCCTTTCCTCTGAGCCGCTTGACTTCACGATCTTCTATCTGAACCGGTCTGGTCTCAAAGGTCAGGTTTTCTCTCAGAGTTAGATCATCAGGTTGAAGTTTCAGAACAACAGATGGATCATGAACATACTTTTTCAATTGCGAAACTTGAAAGACGTTATGAAAATTGGATAAAGAGGGTGGTAAAGCCAATTGATAAGCAACAGGACCAACTCTCTTAAGAATCTGATATGGACCTATACACTTAGGCGAAAGCTTTCGGGTTCTCAAGGCTCTACTAATTCCTTTCATCGGAACTACCCGAAGAAACACATGATCGCCCTCAGAAAACTCTAAAGGTTTTCGCCTCTTATTCGCATAACTCTTTTGCCAACTCTGCGCCGCTTTCATCTTTGCCTGAACCATCTTGATTTTCTCAGTTGTCTGCTGAATCATTTCTGGTCCAACCATCAAGTTCTCCCCCGCTTGGAACCAACATAGCGGGGTCTGACATTTCCTTCCATACAACGCCTCGAACGGTGCCATTCCAATACTCGCATGGTAGCTATTGTTGTATGTGAACTCTGCAAGAGGTAACACTTGATCCCAGCTTCCTTGTTCTTCAAGTGCACACGCTCGCAACACATCTTCCAAAGATTGAATTGTCCTCTCCGTTTGGCCATCCGTTTGTGGATGATACGCAGAACTCAATTTCAATCTTGTTCCCATAGCATCATGCAAACTTCTCCAAAATTGCGACGAAAATCTCGGATCTCGGTCTGACACAATGCTCGAAGGCACTCCGTGAAGACGAACTACCTCCTTAATATAGATCTGGGTAAGCTTGTTCAAAGGATAATGCATATTTATCGGAATAAAATGCGCCGACTTGGTTAACCTATCCACAATCACCCAGATTGCATCATGATTTGCTGCGGTTCTTGGCAAACCAGACACAAAATCCATTGAGATGCTATCCCATTTCCACTGGGGAATCCTCAGAGGTTGCAACTGTCCTCCCGGTTTCTGATGTTCTACCTTCGCTTTCTGATAGATCAAACACGCCGCCACATATTCTGCCACATCTCTTTTCAATCCCGACCACCAAAATATCTTTTTCAAGTCCTGATACATTTTGGTCGATCCAGGGTGCATACTCATCCGACTCTTATGGGCCTCATCAAGAATTAACCTTCTAACTTCTTGATCTCTTGGTACACAAATCCTTGTCCGAAAACGAAGGATTCCATCCTGCCCATACTTGAAATCAGGTTCCTTTCCTTCCGAACCTAGTCTCATCTTTTCCATCAACTTTTCATCTGCTTGCTGCAACTCCCGAATGCTTTCCAAGAACTCGTTTGTGATCTGCAACGTCCCCAACTTGATACTTGATGGCTCAACTTGCATCAACAAGCTCAATTCTCTGAATTCTTCAATCAATGCTGCTTCCTTAACCATCATCGCACTAACGTGGATTGCTTTCCGACTCAACGCATCTGCAACCACATTCGCTTTACCCGGATGATAATGGAGTTTAAAGTCGTAATCCTTCAAGAACTCCATCCATCTTCTTTGCCTCATGTTCAACTCTTTTTGGTCAAACAGATACTTCAAACTCTTATGGTCGCTAAATACTTGGAATGTAGTCCATAGAGATGATGTCTCCATATCTTTAAGGCAAACACGATCGCAGCTAATTCCAAATCGTATGTCAGGTAATTCACCTCATGATTCTTCAATTGCCTTGATGCATAAGCCACTACTCTTCCTTCTTGCATCAATACACAACCCAGTCCTTGCTTAGATGCATCACAGTAAACTTCAAAGCTCTTGTGAGGATCGGGTAAGATTAACACAGGAGACGATGTTAACCTTTCCTTCAACTCACGAAAACTAGCTTCACACCGATCGTCCCTCACGAACGATTGATCCTTCCGAGTCAACTTAGTTAAAGGCAATGCAATCTTAGAAAATCCTTCTATGAATCGACGATAGTATCCAGCCAACCCTAAGAAACTTCTCACTTCCATCACCGTCTTAGGCTGTTCCCAACTTAATACGGAACTTACTTTCGCTGGATCCACCGCAATTCCCTCCTTAGAAACTTTACTTCATTCAACGAAAACTCACACTTTGTAAGTTTGGCGTATAGTTGTTTCTCCTTCAGGACCTTCAACACAATCCTGAGATGTTCTTCGTGCTCTTCCGGATTTTTAGAATAGACCAAAATATCATCAATGAATACCACCACAAACAAATCCAAATATGGTCTAAAGATCCGGTTCATATAGTCCATGAAAATAGCAGGTGCATATATTTGTCAATCCGAACGGCATCACCACATACTCATAATGACCGTATCGCGATCGAAATGCAGTCTTGGGTATATCCTCTTCCTTTATCCTGATCTGATGATATCCCGATCTCAGATCAATCTTGGAGAATACTGCAGTTCCCCTCACTTGATCCATAATGTCATCAATCCTTGGCAATGGATACTTATTCTTAATAGTGACCTTATTCATCTGTCTATAGTCCACACACATCCTCATACTTCCATCTTTCTTCTTTATGAACAATAATGGAGCTCCCCAAGGCAAAACGCTTGGCCTGACCATCTGTTTCTGCAACAGCTCCTCAATTTGCTTCTTCATTTCTGCCATTTCTGGTGGTGCCATCCTATAAGGAGCAATAGAGATGGGACCAGCTCCAGGGACTAAATCGATCCCAAACTCTATCTCTCGCTTTGGAGGTAATCCTGGTATCTCCTCAGGAAATACTTCCGGAAATTCCCTCACCACTGGAATTTCTTCGATCGGCATCGACTCTTCTTCTCCAGAAGCCGAGAATAAACACATATAACCCTCCGGTTCAAGGGTCCTATATTGAATTGTCTTTTCCTCACAATTGATGATCACTTGGTTCTTCATCAACCAATCCATTCCCAAGATCACATCCAATTGTAACTTAGGAAGACAAACCAAATCTACCGGGGATGAACGACCCAGAACTTCTACATTACACCCTAAACAGACTTTAGCGGTGTAGATCGGTATTCCCGTAGGGGTATCTATGCTAAGATAGCAGGGTGAATCGGAAACAATAAGATTCAGCCTACTCACACATTCAGGGGAAACAAAAGAATGTGTAGCTCCAGAATCAAACATGATTTTGCAAGGTTGATTATTGAGCAGAAAATTACCTTGCACGAGATTCGGGGTTTGAGTTGCTTCACTACCACTTAGGGTAAACACTCGTCCTTGCACCACAAGCTTTCCAGCAGATCCCTTTGCATCTTCCTTTGCAGACTCCTTGCATTCTCGGGCAAAGTGACCTTGCTTCCCACACTTGAAACATCCTCCTGTGGACCAGCAAAACTGACCATGATGGTAACGCTTGCACTTCTCGCAATAAGGATCATTATCGCGAGGCTTGTTCCGGTTATCCATCACTGCCTTGCCTTTCCCTTTGTTCTTAGAATATGGACCGTTATTCCGATGGTCAAACTTCTTCTTCCTTTGGGGTCCATAATTCTGTCCAACACCCTTCACTTGACTTCCTAACAACCCAGCCTTCTTATCGTCTTCATACATTCTGCACATGTCCACCAGTGCAGGGAAACTCGGAATCCTTTGATAACTGAAGATAGACTTCAGCTCCTGCCTTAGCCCACCTTCAAACTTCACACACTTACTTCTTTCATCAGGGTTATTTAAGTAATAGGGAGAGTATTTCATCAGCTCCTCGAATCAGGCAGCATACTCTCTTTGAAGGCAAAAAGGGGATCCAAGAAGAAGGGGGACCTCCACCCGATCGCCTTCAATAGGGTGGCTCAGGATTAGTATGGGTATTCTAGATTGTAGTAGGTGTGTGTTTTAAGGACTACCTGAGTAATGATCCCTTGATGTAACTTAACTTATTCTAATGCATGCCCGACTTTTTACATCTTCATGAGAAATGTCTAATGAACTCTTTTGGTGGAATGCAAAGAACTATTTCCATATGAAACCTAAACGTTTTCCTAACAAATGTTTTGGAAACCTAAGTGAGTAAAGATCAGTTTTAGTAACAACTCGGTTTTCTAAAAGGTTGTTGAGAACACCAAGGACTTTTCAATAATGTTTTCAAACCACATTCACAATGTTTTACAAAAAAAAAATATGGCCTCAATTTTTGTAAATTTGATAAGTAAACGTAAATATTTTAGACTTACGAAAATCGGGTTGTTACAGAATGGTATCAGAGCTTATGGTAATCCTTAGTGGCCTTAAGCATGGGCTTACATGCTTTGCTTGTGTGACTCTGTGTGTTTGTATTAGGGTAAGAACCTGAGGGTAAGCTTTCGTCTCTTAGGACATGAGACTAGTTGTAGTATAGCATTAACCGTGTTAGTTTAAGAAACCTTTTGGTCCCATAGCTTGAAGGAATAGACCATAAATAGATTCTGAAGTTGAGACCCAATGACCCTAATGTCTCATTAGTGATTGTTAGACTTAGGTTTGGATAACCCTAACCTACTTTCTACAGGGATAGTTATCGCCTTTGAGAATGTAAGTTGTTATTTCTTACTTTCAGTGTTTGTTGAATTGTTTCAGCAAAACAATTAGTGTTGTTAAAATTCAAACCTTTTCTTCATGAACCCTTGCCAAACCGTCGCTTTACTGATCCTGTCTTAGAATCATTAGTCCAAATTGCGAGGTTAGAAACGCCATAGTTACCCAGACAGTTAAGACTTGAAAGATTAAGGGAGGATAAATAGTTTGAGTCAAGTAAGGATATGCGATCACCGTAAGTTTAGTTATAGGTTTAATCAAAGTTGGGGAGTCACAAGGAGAGAACGAGTGTCTGTTACCAAATCCTAGAGGAAAGTTTGGAGACTAGAATTACTCTACACCCTAACTAGGAGTTTAGATGATCAAAGGTGTTGAGTTTGATTAATGTTTAGGATAAGTTTAGGGAGAAAAGTGAGTTATTAGAGGAAGTTAGTAAGCCTAAATAGCAATAAAACCCCCCTAAGCTAGAGAAATAATAAGCGAAAACCCTAAGGTTAGAAAGAGAACTAAGGGAAGGAGTGATTATTGCAAGTTAGTAAGAACCTAAGTTGTAGAAACTAGTGAATATCTGGGGATTTTTAGAGGAAACCCCATGCTTTCGGAGATGTGTGAGTTTTGTTTGTTTGATTTCTCCTTAAGTCCGTACCTATGGTTGGACTTTCTGTGACAATGACCGGCTAAGGGATCGGCGTCTTCTTCGGTTAGTCCGTTGGATTTAACCCGATTCGACACGCAAGCGGATGTGCGAAGGAGACTTCTTCACCTGGAGGCAACAAACGAGGGACACGGCAAGATGGAATAGACCAGCCAAAGAGAATACGACCACGAAACGAAAAGAGAATGCTTTATGGAGGACAAGGTAGTGTAAGAATTTTGTGCCCCGCTGCCCAATCCACAATGCATTTCTCGGCGATGAGAAATCTTTAAGTTGGGGAGAATGTAACACCCCGTAAATTCCTCATATTAAATTAAAACACCAAAGAAATTTATTTTGAGAAAGTCGTTTTGAGAGAAATATTTTCCTAAATGATCTTCTAAAATTCACATTTTCAAGATAAGGAATGATTCTAAAAGAAATGATTCTCTGAAGTAATGTCCAAAGTTTAGAAATTGAGTTTTGAAAAGTTTATATGCTTGACGTCTTTATAAAAAATGTTTGTGATTTTATTTGAGTTGTCTTGTGATGAGCCAGAGATATTTCCTAAGTGTATATATATATATGTATATATATATATATATAAACGGTTTTGGCATACATGAATATACTTAGGTTTTGAGGGATATGATGTATGTGTGAATGCATGTGAATATATATCTATAGATGTGTATGAATAATGAATGATGCATTAACATATATGTGTGTGTGCCGTGTGAATATGATGCCATCAAAATGTTATTTGTGTGCATGCCTATGTGTGTGTTAAGTGTATGCATAAGTCTATGTGATCGAGGCCGTACCCGATACAAATAAAAACAGTTTAAGTATAATACTAGGAAGTGACTCTTAGGTCGTCTCCCAAGGAATATCTTATAAAGCAAAAGGTCGAACACATAGTATGCATAGAAAACGGGGGGGTTTTTTTTGTATTGAATATTGAATAATTGAAATCAAAACAGAATTAAATCAAAACGAAGAAACAGATAAGGAAAAGCGGATAAACCCCTTTGGCTCGCGTTCACAACTCTATCATCGGTCACAAAAGATCAATTTCTTTCCTCTTCACTGTCCAACTCGTGAGAATTAAATACTAAGCGAAAATTCAATTCTCACCCCAAAACCCAAACCTCTAATTAAGCATTAAAAGCCAAAGCATGGAGTTTTTACGAGTTTGCATAAATTAAGCATTCATACACATGGATTATCTCTATATAATGGAACTAAGCGAACCATAACATATCAATAAGCATGAAAACAGTGAATAAAAACGAAATAGCATTAAGAATAAAACCTCAAGAGTATGTGATACATTACCAAAGGGATTTAACCTAAGAGTTTAGCCTTCCATGATGAAATAAGTCAAAAACGTGTAGAAAAGGGAAGAGAGAGAAACCCTAGCAGCCACCACAAGCTTGGAGAGCAAAACTAAGCCTTCTCTATGAGAGAGAATGTAAAAAAAACGTGAATGGAAGGTCTCTCAGGGTTTACACGAATTTGGCTTTTTAAATCACAAAACGGGCCTAAATCATGGGCCCAAATCCTAAGGAAAGCTTATCTCTAAATTAAATCTAAAAATATCTTATAGATAAAATCTAAATCTTAAAAGATATAACTAAATCTCAACTAATCCTAAAGATAGATTACAATCTTCACTTCATCATATATCTTCTCTTCCAACATTAAATCTTCATTCCCAAAATTAAATCTTCACTCCCAAAATGCCCAAAAAGCCCTTGTGCCAAATATGACCTGAAAATAGAAATAGAATTAATTAGGCTAAATAATCCCAAATTAAACAATATTCAGAATAATAGTCCAATAAACTCTAAATCACTAAATCAAGCTAAACAATGTCAAATAGGCAACAAGTATCAATAATAGGAGTAAAATAATGCAAGGAAAAATGGGAAATAAAATGCTCATCAAATACCCCCACACTTATCCTTTTGCACTCCTGGGCAAAACTAAGAATTAGGACTGAGAAGATCAATATGCACCAAAGTGAATCATGTAACAAGATTACTAAAACTAATGAATGCAAACCTAAGAGATTACATACTTCACAATGAATTCTAGGAAATGCAAAGAAATGGGCAAAATCGAGCACACGAAGAGAATAAGGACCAAAGAATCAAAGCATCCATGAACATCATCCAATTATTTCAAATATGCAAAGAAAACCAATGACATCAAGAGGGTAGTCACAAAGATGATAGAAACTCACAAGGATCACTCAATAGTGTTTACACTCAAGTATTTAAGGTTAATCAGTGTTTACACTCAAGGCACATCATGAAAAACAAACACAACCATAGGCTTGACAAGCCTCTAACATCAACAATCAACACACGTGCACATTAAGAACAAAAGGTCTTTTCAGGGTTGTAATGGGGCCAAGGACAAGGTAGGATAAAAATATGGGAAATGTAGCTAAAACCCAGGGAATAGAGGAGCAATGGGGAACAAGTAAAAAAAATAAGCACAATCCACCCCAGAATGAAATGGTAAACATAACAACAACCTCTAATTCCAAACCTCCATGCCTCAATCAACCTTTTATTCCATTTTTTTTTTCATTTTTTTTTCTTTTTTTTTTTTTTTGAATTGCATTACATTGCAGAACTTCATGAACGAAAGGAAAGAAGAAACAACAAAAATGGCATAATGAGATAAAGCCATAATTACATCACCGACCATAGAGGCAAAACCCAGAACTCACAAGAGATGAAGAACAAAGCACCCTCGCTTACTTAATACCCATTCCCAAAACAATTCCAAAGCTCCAACATTCCCTAAGGTTAGGACAATCATGGTTTTTCAGTCATAGGCTTGTAATGAGCTAAAGAACAAAGAAAAGGGATATAAAGGCTCAAAGGGGCTATCAAAGGATAAATTCATTCAAGGTAGGCTCATATGGCTAGTGGCTTATTCAAGAAAAAAAACAATGCCTAAATCATTTCAAAATGTGCATGGGAATATCAAGTATCAACAAGAGTCAAGTCAAGTTCTAGAGTGCAAGTAATCCAGAGTGCAATCACACATGAAAGAAAAATTAGGTGGCATATATAGAAATCCACCCACAATTAAGGCTCAAATCCTCACAAAAGGGACAATTCTATCACAGTGTTACCACCTCTTAATTATCAAAAGCAACTTTACACACAGAAATGCATGAATTCAGACACAAGATACCAAGACTCTACTAAAATGAAGCAAAAACATGCAAGAAAATGCCCAAAACTTAGCAAAACCTAAAAAATCAAAGAAAAAATATGCAACCTAAACTACTCTCCCCCCCCCCCACACTTAAATCACACATTGTCCTCAATGGAAAACAAATAGCAGAATCAGATAGATATAGACAAGTGGAATAAAAGTAGTAAAGAAGGAGAAAAGAAGACTCCCTAAATCATGGTGGGTCAAAAATGGGGTCGACCAATGAGGCTTCCTCCACAGGTGCATCATCCAAAGAAGGGGTAGTGAGGAAAGGCTTGAGTCGGTGACCATTGACTTTGAAGCTCTTGTCTGTGGACTCACTCTTGATCTCCACAGTGCCATAAGGAAACACCTGGGTGACTACAAACGGTCCAATCCATTTAGAGCGGAGCTTTCCACTCATGAGTCCAAGCCTAGAGTTGTAGAGCAACACTTTTTGACCAACCAAGAACTCCTTTCTGCAAATTGAGCTATCATGGAGCTTCTTGGTCTTATCTTTGTAGAACTTGGAATTCTCATAGGCCTCCAAACGGATCTCATCTAGCTCACTCAACTACAGCTTCCTCTCCTCACCCGCTTGATCAAGAGCTAAGTTACATTGCTTCACAGCCCAATATGCACGGTGCTCTATCTCCACAGGCAGGTGGCATGCCTTACCAAAAACAACCCGATAAGGTGACATCCCTATGGGTGCCTTGTAAGCAGTCCGATGGGCCCATAAAGCATCCTCCAATCGTGTGCTCCAATCCTTTCTATTAGGCTTCACCATCTTCTCCAAAATCCGCTTGATCTCTCTGTTTGAAATCTCAGCTTGCCCATTGGTTTGGGGGTGATGTGTAGAAACTTTGTGCACAACCCCATACTTCTTGAGCAAAGCTTGCATGGATCTATTGCAGAAGTGTGTGCCTTGATCACTGACTATGGCTCTAGGTATGCCAAACCTGCAGAGGATATTAGTCCTGACAAAATCTACAACAACCTGAGCATCATTAGTCCTGGTGGCCTTAGCTTCCACCCATTTGGATACATAATCCACAGCAAGTAAGATATAATAAAAACCAAAAGAAACAGGAAAGGGGCCCATGAAATCTATACCCCAGACATCAAACACCTCACAGAACAACATAGGTTGTTGCGGCATCTGTTGCCTCCAAGATAGGGCGCCTCCTGCTCTTTGACATTGCTCACATGAGCTGCAGATTTTGCTTGCATCCTTGAAGATGGTAGGCCAATAAAATCCAGAATCCAGCACCTTTCGTGCTGTCCTTTGAGTGCCAAGGTGGCCTCCAACTGGTGAAGCATGGCAAAATTGGAGAACCGATTGGATCTCCTGGTCTGGAATGCACCTGCGAATGACCTGATCACTGCAAAAACGCCACAAATAGGGGTCATCCCATACATAATACTTGGCATCGCTCTTCAATTTGTCTCTTTGAGCTTTGGATGCCAAGGGTGGAAAAACAGATGCAACTATATAATTTACAATATCAGCAAACCAAGGAATAAGGGGAGGGGGATGTGAAACATGCAAAACTAAAAGCTGCTCATCCGGGAAGTCATCACGAATAGGAAATGCATCCTCCTCTCTCTCTATTCTACTCAAGTGGTCTGCGACAAGGTTATGTGCACCACTCCGATCCTGAATCTCAAGATCAAACTCCTGGAGGAGCAACATCCATCTAATCAACCGAGGTTTGGAATCTGTCTTTTTCAAAAGATACTTCAGAGCAGCATGATCAGTATACACCACAACCTTAGAACCTAACAGATATGATCTAAACTTATCAAGTGCAAAGACAATGGCTAACAGCTCTTTTTCAGTTGTGGTGTAATTAACTTGTGCTGAATCTAAAGTCCTAGATGCATAATAAATCACATGAGACATCTTACTAACCCTTTGGGAGAGAACTGCTCCCAAAGCATAATTCGAGGCATCGGTCATGAGCTCAAATGGGAGAGTCCAGTCAGGTGGTTGGATGATGGGAGTGGTGGTGAGTGCTCTCTTTAGCTCATCAAATGCCTTCTTGCATTGGTCTCCAAACTCAAATGTGGTATCCTTTTGAAGCAAGTTGGATAGTGGAAGGGCTATCTTGCTAAAGTTCTGAATAAACCTGCGATAGAAACCTGCATGGCCAAGAAAAGAACGCACCTCTCGCACGCAAGAGGGGTAAGGCAAATGTGATATTACATGCAGCTTAGCAGGGTCAACCTCATTGCCCTTATGCTAAATAATGTGCCCTAAGACTATGCCTTGTTCTACCATAAAATGACATTTTTCAAAATTGAAGACAAGGTTAGTCTCAATGCACCTATTAAGCACCTTAGACAAACTATCAAGACATGCATCAAAAGAGGAACCATATACACTAAAATCATCCATGAAGACCTCTATGCAATGCTCAAGTAAGTCATTAAAAATACTCATCATACATCTTTGAAAAGTGCCAGGAGCATTGCATAGGCCAAAAGGCATCTTCCTATAAGCAAATGTACCAAAAGGACAGGTAAATGTAGTCTTATGTTGGTCCTCTGGTGCAATACAGATTTGGAAATAACCAGAGAAACCATCTAAGAAGCAATAGTGAGATTTACCTGCCAGGCGCTCCAACATTTGATCAATGAAGGGAAGAGGAAAGTGATCCTTGCGGGTCGCCTGGTTGAGCTTCCTATAATCAATGCAGACTCTCCAACTGTTCTGCACTCTAGTGGGAATCAGCTCATCCTTCTCAGTTTTGACAACTGTCACCCTAGACTTCTTGGGAACTACTTGAACCGGGCTTACCCAAGTGCTGTCTGAAATGGGGTAGATAATGCCAGCTTGCAGTAGCTTGGTGACCTCTTTCTTCACCACATCAAGAATCTGGGGGTTCAACCGTCTCTGGGGTTGTCTCACTGGTTTAGCCCCATCCTCCAATAAAATCCGATGCATGCACATGGAGGGGCTAATACTAGGTATGTCTGCCAAAGTCCATCCTATTGCCCTTTTGTTTGCTCTAATCACATCCAGCAGCTTCTTCTCTTGATCAACAGAAAGGGAGGTAGAGATGATCACTGGAAGTTTCTGCTCAGCCTCCAAGTAAGCATATTTGAGATGAGGAGGAAGGGGCTTCAGGTCCAATAAAGGTGCCTGCATCACAGATGGAACTAAAGGAGCAGCAGAATTGGATTCTGCCGCCTGCACCTGAACAAGTGAATTAGACTCATGCAAAACAGAAATGGGGTTAACATGATCTGAATCTATATCATATGAATCAACAGATGTAGTAGCAGAATTTAAAAACTGGTCAATTTCAATGCATGCAGTGCACATTTCGGAATCAGAACATGCAGAACAAGTAAATGAGCTAGTGAAAGATGGCAAATCATAATCATGCAAAAAGTCTAGAACATGCTCATCAATCAGATCATCAATCAGATCATCAATCAAGTCAACATGAAAAACAGAGTGGTCATCAGAAAAATGTTTCATAGCATCAAAAATATTGAATCGAACCACACTGTCATCAAATTCCATGGAAAGTGTACCTGCATGCACATCTATCTTGGTTCGGGCTGTTTTCAAAAATGGTCTCCCTAATATGATAGGGACAGCACTACGAGAGGTGTCCTCTTCCATATCAAGAATATAAAAATCAGCAGGAAAGATAAGCTCTTCAACCCGAACCAGGACATCCTCTATCAAACCTGCGGGGTAGGCAGTAGATCTATTTGCCAAGTGAATAACCACACCCGTAGGTTGAAGGGGTCCAAGTGAAAGAGACTTGAAAACAGACATAGGCATAACATTAATAGATGCTCCTAAATCTAGCAAAGCATTCTCAAATTTAGTATTACCTATGATACAAGGCACAGAGAAAGTTCCAGGATCCTTACACTTTTCAGGAATATGAGGGACGGGTTTACCTATAAGAGCAGAGACATTTCTTCCCATGATGATCCTCTCATTGCCCTTGAGCTTCCGTTTGTGTGTGCATAGATCCTTCAAGAACTTTGCATACCTTGGAATCTGCTTGATTGCATCAAGAAGGGGTATGTTGACTTCCACCTTCCTGAATGTGTCAAGTATCTCTTTGTCAATCTCTTCCATTTTCTTGCTTTGAGTCACCCCCCTTGGTGGGAAAGGAAGAGGAATGGGGGGTGGTTGTTGGGCAGCAGCAGGTGTTGTGCTTGTGGAAGGCTGAGCTGGATGGGATTTTCTGGTACTTGTGTGCTCACTCTCCTCGACCATTTGGCTCTTCTTGTTGGTTGAAACTAGATCATCTTTGTTGAGGTCAGATTCTGGTGTGGGTGTGACAATCTGCTTCCCTGACCTTAGACTAATGGCATTCACATTCTGGTTTGGATTGATCACTGTTTGGGATGGCAACTTGTTAGAATTCTGAGATTGCATAGTGTTGATTGTTGTTGCCATCTGTCCCATCTGATTGGTCAAAGATTGAATGGAGGCCTCTTGTCTTTGAATGGATGCTCTAGTTTCCTGTTGGAATTGGAGATTTTGCATGGTCATCTGTTTCATCAGCTCTTCCAATGAAGGCTGCTGCTCAGTACTAGGAGCTGGTGGTGCAGAATTAGCCTGTTGTTGTCTCTGTTGCTGGACTGGAGGAGGTACATATGGTGGTCTAGAATTGTTTTGAAATTGAACCTGTGAAGGTTGCTGCTGATCAGACCATCTCAGGTTGGGATAGTTCCTCCAACCAGAGTTGTATCTGTTGGTAGAGAGATCAAAGTTCTGTGGCTACTGGTTTCTACTGTTGAAGATGTTGGCGGCATATGCCTCAGGTTGGTCAGCACCAGTCGTGGGCTGCTGCACAGAAGGACATGCATCTGTGGGGTGCTCAGCGGATGTGCATATTCCACATAATCTAGCAGGCAGGGACAACTTCTTCTGGTTGATGGCCAATTGAGTGACCAAAGTTGTAAGTGAATCTATCTTCTGTTCAAGCTTCTCAACCTTACCAAAACTTGTGCCAACATCATTCACTCCTCTCACTATGATTGCATCGCTGTTGCCCCTTGCATGGAATTGTTGACAATTGGAAGCCATCTTCTCAATCTTGACTCTGGCTTCTAAAGGTGTCATGTCTCCTAGGGCACCACCACTGGCAGCATCAAGCATGTTTCTCTCCATGAGGTTGAGACCTTCATAGAAATATTGAATAAGCAACTGCTCTGAGATCTGATGGTGGGGGCAGCTCGCACACAGTCTCTTGAATCTCTCCCAATACTCGTAGAGACTTTCTCCACTTTGTTGCCTGATGCCTGATATATCCTTTCGGATTGCTGTTGTTCTGCATGCAGGGAAGAATTTCTCCAAAAATGCCCTCTTCAGGTCATCCCAGACTGTGATAGAACCAGGGGCCAGATCGTACAACCAATCCTTGGCTAGCCCCTCTAGGGAGTGTGGGAATGCCTTAAGACAAACATGATCCTCTTGCACATCATGTGGTTTCATAGTAGCACAGACAATATGGAACTGCTTGAGATGTTTATGAGGATCCTCACCTGCAAGACCATTAAACTTGGGCAACAAATGAATTAGTCCAGACCTTAGCTCATACGGGTCATCGGGATACTGGATGCACAAATCTTCAATAGTGAAATCAGGTGCAGCCAGCTCCCTCATTGTCCTCTCACGTGGTGGAGGTTGAGCCATATTTTCAGAATAATCAGAATAAGAATCAGAATTTATAGGAATAGAAGAAAAAGAAGCAGACTCACTATGTAAAGACTCAATAGACTCACTACCTATGGACTGGTTCCTATTTTGTCTAACTAGTCTGTGATAAGTTCTACCAATTTCAGGGTTATATGGATGAAAGTAGCTTGGGTTGCCCCTAGTCATGTACTGAACAGAACACCATTAAGCATAGCAAACTGTCACTAATATACATGACCAAAATAGGCAACAAAATTTTTTTATTTTTTTAAAATTTTTTCTTTATTTTTTTCAGCACCCTAAAATCATGAAAACATACCACAAAAAGTTTGAGGACAAAATTCAAAAGGGAACCAAGTCAAACAATTAAATCAGAGACCAAAAACTAAGAAAATAAAACTTGTAAAATAAAAAAGAAATAGTAAAACGGCTTTTTCAGGATCCAGACGAAGGAGTTTTCTGACACATTCAGAAAAATCAGATTATTCAGAAAATTCCCTTCGATTTGATATAAAATTCGTCAAATTCCGAGTTACGGGTCAAAAGTTGCGACGATTTGAAGAAAGTGCTGCTAAAACTTGGAAAATTTTTCTGGAACTCACAACCAGTGATGATCTGAGTGATCGTGGTGCCTCAAAACCTTTTTATATGATAAAAGTAGTGTGGATATAAATTTTCATGCAAAAATTCCACCCACAGCTATGTGAACTAGCAACCACAGAATCAATCAAATACACTAATTGCAACAAAATAGCAAAACAGCAAACAGTGCAACTTCAACCGGTTATCAGAATTGACTACTAGACCCTAAATCAGACACGACACACTATAATAACTATACTAACTACGACACTAAATAACTACTAATGACCTTTGGCAAGAACCGATATTTCCCAGCAACGGCGCCAAATTTGATCGAGGTCGTACCCGATACAAATAAAAACAGTTTAAGTATAGTACTAGGAAGTGACTCCTAGGTCGTCTCCCAAGGAATATCTTATCAAGCAAAAGGTCGAACACATAGTATGCATAGAAAACGGGGGGGGGTTTTTTGTATTGAATATTGAATAATTGAAATCAAAACAGAATTAAATCAAAACGAAGAAACAGATAAGGAAAAGCGGATAAACCCCTTTGGCTCGCGTTCACAACTCTATCATCGGTCACAAAAGATCAATTTCTTTCCTCTTCACTGTCCAACTCGTGAGAATTAAATACTAAGCGAAAATTCAATTCTCACCCCAAAACCCAAACCTCTAATTAAGCATTAAAAGCCAAAGCATGGAGTTTTTACGAGTTTGCATAAATTAAGCATTCATACACATGGATTATCTCTATATAATGGAACTAAGCGAACCATAACATATCAATAAGCATGAAAACAGTGAATAAAAACGAAATAGCATTAAGAATAAAACCTCAAGAGTATGTGATACATTACCAAAGGGATTTAACCTAAGAGTTTAGCCTTCCATGATGAAATAAGTCAAAAACGTGTAGAAAAGGGAAGAGAGAGAAACCCTAGCAGCCACCACAAGCTTGGAGAGAAAAACTAAGCCTTCTCTATGAGAGAGAATGTAAAAAAAAAACGTGAATGGAAGGTCTCTCAGGATTTACACGAATTTGGCTTTTTAAATCACAAAACGGGCCTAAATCATGGGCCCAAATCCTAAGGAAAGCTTATCTCTAAATTAAATCTAAAAATATCTTATAGATAAAATCTAAATCTTAAAAGATATAACTAAATCTCAACTAATCCTAAAGATAGATTACAATCTTCACTTCATCATATATCTTCTCTTCCAACATTAAATCTTCATTCCCAAAATTAAATCTTCACTCCAAAATGCCCAAAAAGCCCTTGTGCCAAATATGACCTGAAAATAAAAATAGAATTAATTAGGCTAAATAATCCCAAATTAAACAATATTCAGAATAATAGTCCAATAAACTCTAAATCACTAAATCAAGCTAAACAATGTCAAATAGGCAACAAGTATCAATAATAGGAGTAAAATAATGCAAGGAAAAATGGGAAATAAAATGCTCATCACTATGCTATGCGTGATGGAAATAAAATTATATGTGCGTGAGTGAATGTGTGGGTCGGCCATGTGAGGACTAGAAGAACCAAGTGGGAGCAATCCCTTTAAGCCTTAAGGAAGAGAAATTTAAATAGAAAATAGGAGGAGAAGTAGGGTAAGTGACTCATGAAGCCTAGGAAGACTTTCCTTCCTCCATGTCTCCCACGACAAGACCTCATCCATGCAACAAATGGGTTGGACCGAATTGCCCTCGAGCTTCCAATATGAGCCAAGGCTAAAAAGGAAACTACTCACCCCTTGCCTTGCCCTTAAAGCCGTGTGTGTGTGTTGCCTTTAGTTCATACTTCATTTCTTTCATCCATTTTCTTTCCCACACAAACATCAACACACTTAGTCCAAGAGTATCATCACACTCTTGAGACACTTAGAGAGAAAGAAAGGGAAACCGTGAGAGGAGAAGAGAGAAATAAGAGCAAAAATCCCAAAGTCTTTAGCCCAAACTTCCCTAATCCCTTTCTCAACCATCTTCTTCTTTCAAAGACCAAGGAGAAAACCCCATCAACCCTAGAAGAGAGAGAGATCGAGGCCAACCATTAAGGGAAGAGGGGAGGAGATTTGAAGATTTAAAGTTAGGAATTAAGGTAGATAGAGTTTTAGTTGAATGACTTTGTCTTGTAAAGGACTCTTAATGGACTTTGTTTAATTTTGTGATGCATGTAATTATTTTTTAGTGATCCTGAGATCTAAGTGTTTTGCATGTTATTTTTATGTTTTAATCTTGAATATTGGTGTTGAAAAGTTTTGATCTCCTCATGCATGTTGATTTTGTGGCCTTATAAGTCTTATTTTTCTTTGCATGTTCTCTTTATGCCTTGATCTTGGATTTTTATGAATGAATAAACTTATAAATCACCAAATCAAGAATTAAAATGATTCGGCCATGAGTAGAAAATTTAGATCTTGATGTTTTAATTTGATCTAAGTAATTTTATGATTTATTGTGTTAATTTCTAACTTGTTCTTCACGATTTGTTTGTAGATTGAGTTTAAGTTCATGATTTTGCTCCTCTTTTGCATGTCTTGATCTATTGTTAAATTTTGAGAAAACATGAAGCTTGAATTTTGTATGTCTAATTTGAATATAAAATCTTGATTTCTTGTATGCATGTCACGGTTTTCACAAGAAATATGCCTAACAAGCTTTTAAAAATAATTTTTAATATACTAGAGTTTGAATTAAGGTTTGTGTGTGTGTGATGATGATCCGGTTGATATTAGGAAAAGTAAAAATGATGCTCCTATGACTTGCATGATATGATCCATGAGTTTAGGCATTTGTATATAGAAAATAAAATTATAAAACTTGGCCTTTTTGCATGACATTGATCGGTCAAAACTAGGGAGAGTAGGAAATCATGTTTTCCTTAAATGCATAATGAAAATTGTCTCACCTAGAGATTTATAGGTACATGCATGTGTTCTTCTTGAAGGATAAAAACTTTGACATAATCCTTGATTTCATTGTGTTAAGAAATTAAAATTGTGTTTACTCGAATTGTTGTGCAACTCACGGATTTCATAAAGAAAATAAGAAAAACAAGTTTTTGAAAAATGATTCTGCTTTGATTCATGTTCTTTGTGCATGCCATAATTGTATTCGGTCTATATATGTTAGCTAGCCTAGGATCCCTTTTTCAATAAAATGACTTAAAAGGAATAAGTATATTTTAAGGAATGAAATAAACAAATTAAAGTAATTGAGTGATTGTGTGTATGTGTATGCGGTTAGGATTAAAAGAAAATGAAACTTAAATACCTAAATTAAAATGAGTTACTTCATGTGGTTTAATTTGTGGTTTTTGATTTATTTTCTTTGTTTTTATTCGGTTAAGTAGTTTAGATAGGTTTAGGGAGTTTAATTGCATGAATGAAATATGCATGGAAATAAATGTTGAGGTGTTTGGTTTGAAACTTGACTCAATTTGGTTTATGAATGCTTGTATGCATACGTGTCTTACGAAAATGAACTATGTATGGATGCATAATTGCTTTGATGATTAAATTATTTAAGTGCTTCAAATAAATTAAGTGTTGCTATTGTTGTTGTGTATGAACGGTTTTGAAATAAATTGTTTTAAGAAAATTGATTTGATTCACTTAAGATTTTTAAATTATGTTCATGGCTGTCCAAAGTTGTTTTATGATTAAAAACTTGGGTTTTCAAAGTGATGATTTTAAGTTAAAAAGTTATTTAAAGTAAATAATGTTTTTACTATATTTTCAGAATTTTATTAAAGTAATTTTGTAAAACTATGTTTGCTGTCCAGAATTATTTGGACGTGCTTTTGGGTCTAGAGATGTTTTCATATGATTTAAAACCAAGTTTTCAAGTGTTAGTTGATTTTGATTATATTTTCAAAGTTTTCCCAACTAAGAAAGGACAAGTATTAAACCTAGAAAAGATTTTCTTGTATAAGTTAATAATGTAAAATGTTTTATTTAATATGAGGAATGACATAGAAAGGAGATTGGGGCAGTTGGCAACCGGCAACACGAAGGACTCGAAGAGACGGTACGCACTTCATTGCTGGACCTCAGGTGAGAGAGAAGCTTTCCTAAGACACCGTGGTAGTTAGGTGATTTATTAGGGCGTTCCGTATCATCTCAAAGATCGGAACGAAGTGGTTGGAGTCAGTAGTATAAGTGGCAATTGTTTGATTGTGTGGCCACTTATACGAAGGTGACGAAGACCACAATGTTATTGTGTGATGTTGTGCTTTTATTTATTTATTTAATTATATCTGATGATACTTATTAATGTTGGTGGTAATGAATGAATGGCTGATGGATGTTTGTTACGTCCTGAATAAGGAAGTGAAATTAATGAAATTGAAAGTAAAGTTATAAGTATGAGAAAATGATAATGATAAGACACAATGAGAAAAGAATAATGAGTGAGAATAAGATATGTGTTGGAAAAGAAAGAAAAAAAAGTTGAGATTGGGGAAAGAATGAAATGATAGTGTTGAGAACGAGCCAGAGCTGGGGAGAGTGATGTTGTTGGTTGGATATGAGATGAGATTGAGTGGAGGTGGGCTCCTTTGTTTTGGTTTTAGTCTGGGACTAGTGTTGAGTTGAGCTTGCTCCTCCATTAGCGCCCAGCAAAGATATTATTTTTGAAAAAGGTTTTTGGAAAGTGGTTTTTGAAAAAGGTTTTGAGAAGAGCTTTTTGAAAAGATTTTTTAAAAGAGACTTTGTGGAAAATGGTGAAAAGAAATTTTTAGAAAAAGAGTTTGTGGAAAGAAAGTCTTTTGAAAAATGCTTTTGAAATGAGGTTTTGTGGAAGTTCATAAAAAGGTATTCTGAGAGAGTTGTGAAACGGGTGTTTGAGAAAGATTGCGGAATGAGATTGTTAAGAGAGATGGAAAACGTATTTTGTGAAATGAGATACCAATGGAGAGTTCAGTGATCTAACCCCAGCTCTGCGCTAAGTGAGTAATGATGAGATAAAGATTGTGAAAAGTTAGTGGTCGGGACTCTTTGAAGGGTTGTACGAAGGACGGGCCGACCTTAGGATAATTAAAAAGATTAAAAGACTTTAAAAGACATGCGCGGTGAGGTATGAGAGTGCGAAGTAGTGAAGAGGAAGAAACGATGAGTATCTGCGGATACTTAGGACGAGATTGCATTAGGGGAGGACGATGGCGGTGAAACGTCAAGAAGTCTAGAGTATGTTTCTAGGCAGAACGAACTCCACATGTGGCGCACTAACGTGGTGGGGACTGGGTCTAATGCCGTGGCAAGTTCTGCGGGCCCACTAGAAACATACCGTCGCCCCTAGATTGCAAATCGAGAACAGTGAGAGGGACTGGAACGGGGCATTGTGTTTTGCCACTGCGTGGACAGTGAGCCTTGATATTATTGAATTGATTTGAGGACGAGATCCTCCTGGTCTGGGACCATTTATGTGTTGTGACAGCTGTCGTGCCCGCGTGGTAAAGGTCCTGTACTCCTGTTTGCTTCCGACTAGGTTGGGTGGATGACCGAGGAGATGTAGACGTGAGTGATCGTCGAGATTGAAATGAATGCTTTAACGGTATTTTAACATTCCCCAAGCACCAGAGGTTATGAAATGATAAGAAGGAAGAGAAAGAGAGTACAGTGATGAAATGGAAATAAATGAGGAAAGGAAAGAATGTTATAAGATGTGAAAGTAAAGAAGAGTGAGAAAGTATAACAATATGGTTAGTAATGTAAGATAATAATAATCTGTTTGGTTGTTGTGTGCTTGTGTATTGTATTGTGTGTTTGTTTGGTCCTATTATTTGACCTAGCGTAATCCCACACCGTCGACGATCCGTCATTCGGAACGCTTACTCTCTCCTGTTCGTTGGCATATCGGTGTTGCTGGTATTTCAACGGGCAGATGGAGTGCTGCATGGACATCACTACTTGGAGTAAGTATGGAAAAGGTTGGGAACGCACCTCAAGCGGCTGGGTATGGACTGGCTATACTCAGATTGTGATACCCGACCCGGAACATCAACTGAGTGGAGCTGATCTGGGGCCTCGCCTGAGGCAAGTTACTGTGCGAGGGTATAAGAACTACAAAGAGAATGCACGATACGAGAAGCAGTGGAATTATACCACTAGAGACGGAGAGAAGTTAGAGTCCCACAACGCTACAAGGACAGCAATAGGAACGACATCTTCTTTGAAGGCAAAAAGGGGATCCAAGAAGAAGGGGGACCTCCACCCGATCGCCTTCAATAGGGTGGCTCAGGATTAGCATGGGTATTCTAGATTGTAGTAGGTGTGTGTGTTAAGGATTACCTGAGTAATGATCCCTTGATGTAACTTAACTTATTCTAATGCATGCCCGACTTTTTACATCTTCATGAGAAATGTCTAATGAACTCTTTTGGTGGAATGCAAAGAACTATTTCCATATGAAACCTAAACGTTTTCCTAACAAATGTTTTGGAAACCTAAGTGAGTAAAGATCAGTTTTAGTAACAACTCGGTTTTCTAAAAGGGTGTTGAGAACACCAAGGACTTTTCAATAATGTTTTCAAACCACATTCACAATGTTTTACAAAAAAAAAATCTGGCCTCAATTTTTGTAACTTTGATAATTAAACGTAAATATTTTAGACTTACGAAAATCGAGTTGTTACAAAATAAACCTAAGCCATTACTAAATCAACACATCATTCACAATCCACATAGAGATGAAGATAATTTACATTCTATTACATTGACAACCAGTTCTTGTTACATCAGAGTTTTATCGGCAAGAGCGTAGCTCTCTTCATCACATTGAAAGATAGACTCCGAGTTATATATATATATATCACAGACAAAAGACATGACCCAAAGCCTTGGTTCCGAACTCCATAAACTATAGTAAAGAGAGTAAACGTCCTGCTAATTAATATTATACAAGTCCACCTTGACGTTTTCCACTCAGTCACCAGTGGCCCACTGGCTTCCGGTGGAGTTTTCAACCGGATTATCCTCAGCCTCCGGGTTTTCTTCTTCCTCTAGATCCTCTTCCTTTGGATCCTCCTCCTCTTCGGGATCCTCTTCCTCATCCCCGCCCTCCGAATGCGGTGTTGACCCACTAGGAACGTATTCCGGAGTCAACACTCTCGATCGAGTGGAAGGGCCAGGACGGGTAGGATCCTCTCTAATGATCCTCTCACGAGGAGGAGAAGGACTCACAGGAAGAGATCGTCTAAAATGATGATTTGGAGGTGGAGGATAACCTGGACGATCTCCCAAAGCAGGTGGAATGTGCATAATATAGATCATAGGAAGCTTTACCCTCTTAGGACGCATTCGGGATAGTGGATTTGGATGACGAAATATCACTTCGACGTCACCCTCAAATACTACCCGATCGTCCTCATAATGCCATTGGCCACCCCGTAGTGGCCTCATCTCTATGCAAAAGAGATTCCTCGCCATGACCTAATAAACAAAAGGGCAGGGAGTAAGTCATAGCCGAAGCACATAATAAAATAATAATCTATCAGAACTAGAAATAACAATCATAAGTAATCAACAACCTATAACTTGGAATAACAAATAAATATGTTTGATGTTATACTCCCTTTGGCGTCACTTTGCTAGGGTTTCCAAGTAGAGTATTACCATAAGGGTTTTTCTCCTAGTTTCCTCTAGGTTTTACCCAGATCTGGTTTTTATCAGCCATCCTAGTGAGTTGTTGTTCTACTCTTTTATCATGGCAAGGTGGCGAGAAGTGGAATTTAAGGATGAGGAGTAGGCGATCGTATCCATTGAAGAGGCAGACATTGATGGGGCAGAAGATCATAAAGGGACTGCATGGTTGGTAGGGAAGGTGCTGAAGCAAGGATCAGTGAATTCTAGGGCTTTCAAAAAAACAATGATCCAAGCCTGGAAAGTACGTCATGGTGTTGAAATACGTGACGTTGTAAAGAATCTCTTCACCTTTAGATTTTTCAATGAGAAGGATAAGGATATGGTGTTGAGAATGGGGCCATGGAATTTCGATAGGAACATGGTGGTGCTAAGGGATCTTCCTTTTGATGTGAGCCCATAGGAGATCCCGCTTAATAACATCATGATCTGGGCCAGAGTTTACGACCTCCCATTGAATATGCGCACGGAGGGTGTAGCCAAGACAATCGGTGATGTGATAGGAGGTTTCATTCATTGGGATGGTTCAGATGAATCTCGGCATGGCAATTACTTGCAGGTCAGAGTTTCTCTTAATATCACGAAGCCCCTTAAGCGAGGAACAATGATCAAACGCAGTAAGAGAGATCCACTGAAGGTCTTCTTTAAATATGAGAGGCTTGGGGATTTTTGCTATATATGTGGTATGTTAGATCATCTTATGAAGGATTGTGATAATAGAGATGACGAGGCTGAAGAAGAGGATCTTGAGAATTTAAATTTTGGTCCGTGGTTGAAGGCCTCACCAAAACGTTCTACGGTCATGTCGGGGAGCAAAGGAGAAGAAGTGGTGAGTGCAGGTAGGAAAATCATCTTTACGGATGAATCAACAGGCCCTATAAATAAACAAGTCCCTAGAGATGATGTTCTACGTAAAGCAAGTCCATGCAAAGAAGTAGTGAGGAGAATGGATGCTCAGGTGTTATGATAGATGATGTTTAGGAGTCACTTAGCAAGTGTAATGTGGTGCATGGGGAGGGTGGAACAAAAGAGGTGGAAGAGAATAAGGCTGACAAAGCAATATCTGATAGTACACCAACAGCGGGCCCTATCGTACAAAAGGTAGTGAGGAAGGATGATGTCATGGTGAAGGCCTCACTTCCTTTGTCACCTTCACACATGTCTTTCACTGTGGGTCAGAATTCAGATAAGAAGAAGACGTGGAAGAGGAAGGCAAGGGTGGGAAAATCTCTTTCAATTACTAAGCCATCTGATCAACAAAAGAGGAAGCAAGGGGATGGAGGGGTCAAGAACTATACTGATGATATGATGGTAATGGGAAGTAGCAGCAAAAGAATAGCTTGTGACATATCGGCGGAGGTTGATTCTCAACCCCGCCGGGAACCATGAGGATCACAAGTTGGAACTGCCGGGGTTTGGGGAACGCCCGGTCAGTTCGTGCTCTACGGAAACTGTTAGTTTCCGAATCCCCGGATGGTGTCTTTCTCATGGAAACTAGGAGGAAGACAGCTGAGTTGCAATGTTTCAAAGGCGTAGCTAGCTTAACTGGGTGCATGGTGGTTGATTGTGAAGGGACGGGAAATAGGAGGTCTGGTGGGATAGCTTTTCTTTGGAAGGATGATGTGGAAGCTGATCTTATTTCCCTTTCTGCTAATCATCTGTCCATGTCACTGAAGTTTCTGTCCACGAATGTACAGTTTTGTTTCACTGGCATCTATGGTTTCCCAAATAGCACGCAGAAGCAAATGACTCGTCAACTAATCAGACAGCTAAAGTGTGTCACCGAAGGAGCATGGCTGCTAATGGGTGATTTTAACCAAGTCCTTCGACCGGAAGATAAGCAAGGTGGGAACGGAGTTGATCTTCTGGAAGTTGATGAGTTAAATAGGTGCTTAACTGATTGTGAACTCCAAGAGGTAAGTTTTGTGGGATATCGTTACACTTGGAGTAATAAAAGGAAACTTCCAGATTTGGTAGAGGAAAGACTTGATTATGCTCTAGCTAACAAGAACTGGTTTGAGTTATGGGGTGACTCGTTGGTGTCTAATCTGCCTAGATACAGGTCCGATCATAACCCAATCAGTCTTGACACTAGTAAAAGAGGTGGTGGCGGTTTTCAAAAAAATAAAAGACCCAAGTTATATAGGTTTGAGCAGTACTGGCTAGAGGAGATGGAGGAATGCAGAGAAGTTGTTCATCACTCTTGGTATTTTGGGGGTAGCATGATCTCAAAGCTGGATAATGTTGGGAAAAATTTACAGGATTGGAGCAAGGTCAGGTTCGGTAGCCTTCACAAGCAAATAAAAGAGGCCCGTGAGAAACTGCTTAATCTTCAGCAATCCAACCGAAGTCCTGCAGCTGATAGAGAAGAGAAGGAGCTGGTTCAGAAGCTGGACGATCTTTTGCTCAAGGAGGAATTATTTTGGAATCAGCGTTCTCGTGTGAATTGGTTGCAAGCTGGGGACAAAAATACGTCTTTTTTCCATAAGAAGGCCAGCCAGAGATGTAAAGTGAATTCCATAAACAAGCTTGAAGATGATGATGGGAAAGAGGTTATGGAAGATGAGGCTATTGCAGAAGTTATTGGCTCCTACTATAAGAAGCTTTTCACGTCCTCAAATTCAGTGGGCCTAGAAAATGTTTTGGCCCATCTTCAAAGGCGTGTTTGTGAAGACAGACTGGCTCACTTGCAAGATCCTTTTACAGCGGAAGAAATAAAAATTGCTCTTTTCCAAATGCACCCAACCAAGGCACCTGGACTTGATGGGACTCCCGCTTTATTCTAATCAAGTAATCAGGTAAAATTCATACTTCATGGCACACCCAATTTATTACGTAATTATCTTGGAATTAAGTGGCATGATGCATGAACGCTCATATCGTCTTTCTAGTCTGGATCCAGTATCATTCTCGTCGATTGAATTCAATTCTAATGAATTCTCTCGTCGACTGAATTCAATTCTAATGAATTCAGCATATCAAGGAAAGCAACAGGGAGTAAACGTCTTTTATGACAGATCACACAACTTCTATGTGTGTACCCTTTAACTAGGGTGAGATCATTGCCAAAAGCCATCCTCCGCAGTCACGATATGTTCCTAAAGGCCGATAGAATATATTATGGTTAAGCAAAACTATCTCGAGAAAGGTCTGCAGAACCCCCTCACATAGGACCATTTTACCAATAATAATTCCCAATGGTTACTGACGAGTCACCGTCGAACCTAACCTCTGCAACATTCATGCACCAATTCTAGGAAATTCTAATCCCTAGAGTGGACACGACTTTCCTGATATCCTATCTTACCATCCACAACTCCTTGTGCGAATGCAAATGAGTTTAGTTCCACTTTTCATATGAATTCATTTCATAATCATTCATTCTCAAAGTAACTCATAAGGTTATGCATTCACATATATAGTTATTCATCATCAAAGTCATCATGTAATTGTACATTTATTCAACAAATATCATCCACAATTTCCAATTATAATAGGTTAAAGCTAAGTACATTAAGGTTTGGTATTTTCAGCTTTTAGAATCATTCCATTTGATTAGAAAGGTCTCCAATCAAATAGGATGTGGAAATTCAGATTTCTAATAAAATTGGGGTATGGATATCGATATCCCCTAGTGCATATCGATATGAAGTATCGATATCCCATTCTGGATATCGATATGCACAATCGATAACCTCATGCTGGATATCGATATCCACCCTGTTTTTCTGCATTCTGATTTGAGTTTTGAAATACCAAATCTCAATATACTTCACTTTAACCATTCTCAACCCAAAATATATCAATATCATGTACAAACACATCTGTTCATACGTAAATCCAGCAATCACAGCATCAATTCCACATAGAATTCAATTAAAATCATAAAATAAGAAAAATGACAACTTAATATGCCATATTCGTTTCCTTCATGTTTCAATCCAATTTCTTGGCTGGTTTAACTCATATCCATCATATATAAGTTGTTTATATTCATAAGTCCAACTAAAATGACCTCCAAGTCATTCTCCTTATTCAAGTTATCAATTTTTCCCTAGTTTGCCCTTGAGTTCATGAGAACTCCTATACTTCTAGTCTTTGGATTATTATTCTAGCACCCGGTTAACTTCTCCCTTACCTATTTGGAATGATTCAGACTTGCTTTGATTGGAAAGGATTGGTTTTGTTGAGAAAAATCCCAACTTTTCTGGTTCAGCAACAAACTCTGTTTTCAGTTGAACAACACACTAAAATCAGTGTTGATCACCCACAATAAAGCAAAATAAATGGTGATCAAGGACTGGAATCAAGACTAGGATATGAAAGCTTGAAAATAAGACAAGTTTGAAGCTCCAAAAACACTTGAGCTTACCACACGAATTGAAGAAACCTAGGTTTTAGAGTCTGAATTTGCAGAAATCAGACTTGGATAGCAAGCTTCCCAGGTTCACTACATCTTCCACAGTCCACCAAACGTCACAAACTTAGTATCAACTTGAAGAGGGTGAAGAGAGCTTCGATTTGGTATAAGATTTGATAAGTTTTGATGCTTGAAGCTCAGGAAACGAAGAGTACAAAGTGATGACAGAAAAACTCGTTTCCAACAGAGTTCTTGAGGTTTTTTCTAGCGTTTTGCATGCACTCTCTCTTGTTTCAGAAATTAAAACGCCAATAAGTGTCCTTATCAAGCCTAGACTGTCCTCAGGTGATATTTGTGGTAATTGGGGTGAAAAAAACGTGCTTAGTTCCCAACCACACAAGTTAAACCGACTTATTTCTGAACTAGTAGACTCGTGGATATCGATATCCTCTTGTGGATATCGATATCCAATATTGATATGGGCATATGCATATCGATATCCATATTACAAAATTGCAGCATCACATTCAAACTGCCATAACTTTTTCGTTAACCGTCGGATCTTGCTCAAATTTGGAGATAAGCTCCCTAACATACTTATCTTCAAATCCAACGGTTGGTTTTGGGTATAACTCTATCAATATTTTATTTCAATTTTCCTAATATAAGAATTCATATTAACATATAAAACATGGATTATATTCTATTTTATTCATACAACACTTATAATTTCGAGAATAAATTCCGTGTGTGTTACATGGCCAGTGTCTGGGACATGGTTTTATACGTTCTGGGAACGTGATGCACACTCTGGGAGTGATGTTTTTTTTCAAGTATGGTTTGGCATACGTTCTGGGAACGTATGTTAGTGTTCTGGGAACACATTGGTGTATTGGATGGACGTCCAAGATGGACTAGTGTTGGAGGCCTCAGTTGTGGATAGAAATCATGCATCATGCCACTTGCATTATAAGAGATATAATGTGGAAAATTGGTGTGCTCTTATGTACTTGCATTATTATCTGTCCATGATATACTTGTGTTAGAAATTTTAGTCTTTATTGATTATGTATATGTGTATACTTACTCCCTATGCCCTGTTTAGGTGATGGCCAGATACCTAGCCTGCATCGAGATACGCCTTATCCCTAGTGGTATATGGACATACGAGGAGCACCGAGCCACCTTTGAGGGTGAGGTGGAGATTACTCTCTACCACCCTAACCCTTTGGTTTGGGTGCGAGCTCGTAGGTTTAGGATCCCTTTAGTCTATACTATGCATGTTCCACCCTTTTACTCATATAAAGGACCACCCCCGGCTCGACCAGTGTGTCGATTTCATAGTTTTCGTTTTAGATCTGCCACTCGTACTCATCCTTCTTCCCATAGAGTTGTTACTGAGGAGACTCCTTCTCTTGGTCCGACTGACTTTGAGAGGACTGCTTCTGCAGATCCTAGACCCAGTGGTGCGGTCTCTGCACAGTTGGGCGAGGTCGAGGAGGATCCCGTGGAGGATGAGGACAAGGAGGAGGTGCCTGTCGAGCCTACTGTTTCTTCTAGATGTGGACTTGCTAGTTCCTAGGAGCCTGCATAGCATAGATGTTTTGGATCCTAGGCCTAGGGATAGAGCTGCAGAGGATCAGAGGAGCTGCTGAGGACATGGATGACCTGCTCTGGGACTTCTATTTTGATCTTGTTATATATTGTACATATTTTGAGAGGTCTTAGAGTGAGGTTTATATTTGAGCAGCTGGTTATGTATATGTTTTACCAAAAACTTGCTATCTCGACTTTTGTTACTTGCTACTGTGATACTGGTGGGGGTTTTATATTATGCTATATATATATATATATATATGATGTTTTTCTTTACCTCAGCAATGCCCCACAAGTATTATTTTTACTTTCGCATACTCTGATTTTGGTTCAAAAAGGATTCGGTAATAAGTTTATATTCTATAAGTTCGATCAAACTCAAGAGACAAATAATATGTTTCTAATCAACGCTACGAACATGTTTTATTATATTAAAAAGACGTTGTCTCGAGAGCTTTTTGTAGTTACGATACTATTAAGCCGAATTCAAATTATTCGTCAAGGTTAAAGGTGTTTAAAATTGAGCAAGTATAAATTAAAAGGAAAAAATTTTCTAGACCCAATTTTTGATAGCAAGTATTCTATATTTGGAAATATTTATTATTTTTCAAGATATAAAACAAGGGTGTTACACGTTTGGTGGTATCAGAGCGTTGGTCCTGTTCCTCATGGCCCTGATGATGAAGATAAGTATGATATTCAATGTTATTTGAATATGTTTGAGTAAGTTAGTTGAATAAGCTAGTTGTGCTTATGTTTTAAAGACCTTTTAGTGACCCAAAGCCCATAGTGCAGGTCTTTCTATGGCAACCAGAAATAGAAATTATACGAATGAAATGTTAGAGCGTATTACGACTGTGTTGGAGGGTATGCAGCAGCAGCAACAGTAGCCACCTCAAGGACGAGCTGGTAACCCACATGTTGGTAATGTGGTAAATCATGATGCAAAGACTCTGTCAGAGTTTAGAAAGTGCAATCCACCAAGGTTTGAAGGAGGATACAAACCTGATGAGGAAAATAAGTGGTTGTATGAAATCAACAAAATTTTCAGAACTTTAGACTGTTCGGATGATCAGAAGGTAACCTATGCAGTTTATACGCTTCATGGGGAGGCTGAGAACTGGTGGGATCATACGGTACAATTGCTAAACTTTGAGAGAAGAGCAATCAGCTGAGGAGTGTTTATGGAGAAATTCCTTAATAAATACTTTCCAGAAGATTTAAGGAGAAAGAAGGAGGTAGAGTTCATGAAATTGAAACAGGAAGATATGAGTGTAGGAGAATATGCTGCTAGATTTAAGGAGTTGATGAAATATTATCCCTACTACTTGAATAACCCTGATGAAAGGAGTAAATGTGTCAAGTTTGAAGGTGGACTGAGACCGGAGTTAAAGTCTATCTTCAGTTATCAGAGAATTCAGAGTTTTCCTGCACTTGTGGATATGTGCAGAATGTATGAGGATGATAAGAAGGCTGAGTTGGTAGGAAGCCAAGGAAGGGGTAGTGGACAAGGTTATGGACCACAGAGAAAGAAGAGATTTGATCACCGGAATAATGGTCCATATGGTCAGAAGAACAAGGGCAAGAGCAAAGCTGTGATTGATAACAAGAACAAGTCTCGCGATAATGCTCCTTATTGTGAGAAGTGTAGGCGCTATCACCATGGTCAATTCTGCTGCTCCACAGGAGGGTGTTTCAAATGTGGAAAGCAAGGTCATTTTGCCCGTGATTGCAGAGAGCCCGCAAAAGGTGATGCTAAAGGATCTGCTGGCAAGTCTGTGGTGCAGGGCAAAGTGTTTACCCTGAGTGGTAATGAATCAATCCAAACCCCGAATCTCGTGCAAGGCAACTTTTTGCTTAATGATCAACCTTGCAAGATTATGTTTGATTCTGGAGCTACACATTCTTTTGTTTCTCCTGAATGTGTGAGTATGTTGAATCTTGTTGTTTCCGATTCGCCTATTTGTCTTAGTATAGATACCCCTACTGGAATACCCATCTTTACCTCTAAGGTTTGCTTAGGGTGTGAAGTTGAAATCTTGTGTCGTGTCTCTAAAGTAGATTTGGTTTGTCTCCCTAAGTTACAAATAGATGTGATCTTGGGTATGGATTGGTTGATGAAGAACCAAGTGATCATCAATTGCGAGAGAAAGACAATCCAATATAGAACCCTTGAACCTGAAGGTTACATGTGTTTATTCTCTGCTACCGGAGAAGAAGAGACAATGCCAATAGAAGAGATTCCTGTGGTGAGGGAATTTTCGGAAGTATTTCCTGAAGAGATACCAGGATTACCACCGAAGCGGGAAATAGAGTTTGGGATTGATTTAGTTCCTGGAGATGGTCCCATCTCTATTGCTCCATATAGAATGGCACCACCAGAAATGGCAGAAATGAAAAAGCAGATAGAGGAGTTGCTGCAGAAGCAGATGATCAGGCCAAGTGTTTCGCCTTGGGGAGCTCCGCTACTGTTTGTAAAGAAGAAGGATGGAAGTATGAGAATGTGTGTGGACTATAGACAATTGAATAAGGTCACCATTAAGAATAAGTATCCTTTGCCAAGGATTGATGGCCTTATGGATCAAGTTAGAGGGGCTGCAGTGTTTTCAAAGATTGATCTAAGATCGGGCTATCATCAGATCAGGATAAAGGAGGAAGATATACCCAAGACTGCATTTCGATCTCGATACGGTCATTATGAGTATATTGTGATGCCGTTCGGATTGACTAATGCACCTGCTATTTTCATGGATTATATGAACCGGATCTTTAGACCATATCTGGATTTGTTTGTAGTGGTGTTTATAGATGATATTTTGGTCTATTCTAAGAGTCCGGAGGAGCACGAAGAACATCTCAGGATTGTGTTGAAGGTTTTGAAGGAGAAGGAGAAGCAGTTGTACGCCAAATTTGCGAAATGCGAGTTTTGGTTGAATGAAGTAAAGTTTCTTGGGCATGTAATCTCTAAGGAAGGAATTGTGGTGGGTCCAGCAAAGGTGAGTTCAGTGTTGAAATGGGAACAGCCTAAGACTGTGACTGAGGTGAGAAGTTTCTTAGGGCTGGCTGGATACTATCGTAGGTTTATAGAAGGATTTTCCAAGATTGCATTGCCTTTGACTAAGTTGACTCGGAAAGATCAACCGTTTGTGTGGGATGACAGGTGTGAAAGTAGTTTCCGAGAGTTAAAGGAAAGGTTAACATCGTCTCCTGTGTTAATCTTACCTGACCCTCACCAGAGTTTTGAAGTGTACTGTGATTCATCTAAGCAAGGACTTGGGTGTGTGTTGATGCAAAAAGGAAGAGTAGTGGCTTATGCATCACGACAGTTGAAGAATCATGAAGTGAATTACTCGACACACGATTTGGAGTTGGCTGCGGTCGTGTTTGCCTTAAAGATATGGAGACATCATCTCTATGGCACTACTTTCCAAGTATTTAGTGACCATAAGAGTTTGAAATATCTGTTTGACCAAAAAGAATTGAATATGAGGCAAAGGAGGTGGATGGAGTTTTTGAAGGATTATGACTTTAAACTCCATTACCATCCGGGTAAGGCGAATGTGGTTGTGGATGCTTTGAGTCGGAAAGCAATCCACATAAGTGCAATGATGGTGAAGGAAGCAGCTTTGATCGAGGAATTCAGAGACTTGAGCTTGTTGATGCAAGTGGAACCATCAAGCATCAGGTTAGGAATGCTGCAGATCACAAATGAATTCTTGGAAAGAATTCGGGAGTTACAACAAGCAGATGAGGAGTTGATTAAAAAGATGAGATTAGGTTCAGAAGGGAAGGAACCTGATTTCAAGATTGGGTTGGATGGAATCCTTCATTTCAGAACAAGGATTTGCATACCAAAAGATCATGAGGTTAGGAGATTGGTTCTTGATGAAGCACATAAGAGTCGGATGAGTATGCATCCTGGATCAACCAAAATGTATCAGGATCTGAAGAAAATGTTTTGGTGGTCTGGTTTGAAAAAGGATGTTGCGGAATATATGGCTTCATGTTTAATTTGTCAGAAAGCTAAGGTAGAGCATCAGAAACCAGGAGGACAGTTGCAACCCTTAGGTATCCCTCAATGGAAGTGGGATAGTATCTCAATGGATTTTGTGTCTGGTTTGCCAAAGACAACAGCAAATCATGATGCAATCTGGGTGATTGTGGATCGGTTGACTAAGTCGGCGCATTTTATTCCGATAAATATGTGCTATCCTTTGAATAAGCTTACCCAGATCTACATTAAGGAGGTAGTTCATCTACACGGAGTGCCTTCAAGTATTGTGTCGGATCGAGATCTCAGATTTGCTTCACAGTTTTGGAAGAGTTTGCATAACACTATGGGAACAAGCTTAAGTTTGAGTTCTGCGTATCATCCACAGACGGATGGTCAAACGGAGAGAACTATTCAATCTTTGGAGGATATATTGAGTGCTTGTGCACTTGAAGAGCAGAGAAGTTGGGATCAAGTGTTACCCCTTGCAGAATTCACATACAACAACAACTATCATACGAGCATCGAAATGGCACCGTTTGAGGCTTTGTATGGAAGGAAATGCCAAACCCCGCTATGCTGGTTTCAAGTGGGGGAGAACTTAGTTGTTGGACCCGAAATTGTGCAGCAGACAACTGAGAAGATTAAGATGGTTCAGGAAAAGATGAAAGCAGCTCAGAGTTGGCTGAAGAGTTATGCTGATAAGAGGAGAAAACCAATAGAGTTTTCGGAAGGCGATCATGTGTTTCTTCGGATAGTTCTGATGAAAGGAATTAGTAGAGCCTTGAGAACCCGAAAGCTTTCACCTAAGTTTATAGGTCCATACCAAATCCTTAAGAGAGTTGGTCCTGTCGCCTATCAAATAGATTTACCACCTTCTCTGTCAAATTTGCACAATGTCTTTCATGTTTCCCAGTTAAAGAAATATGTGCATGACCCATCAGTTGTTTTGAAAATTCAACCTGATGATCTAGCTTTGAAGGAGAACCTTACCTTTGAAGCCAGACCAGTCCGGATAGAAGATCGTGAAGTTAAACAGCTTAGGGGAAAAGAGATATCTTTAGTTAAGATTATATGGGAAAATGCTGACGTTTTTGAAGCTACATGGGAATTAGAGGAGAAGATGCGTCAAGAGCATCCTGAGTTGTTTATGTAAGTTAGAATTTCGGGGACGAAATTCCTTTTAAGTGGGGGAGTAGTGTAACACCCCTAATTTTCGTCTCCCGGATAATAAGGAAATTAATAATAAATGAAGTTTTATTATTAATTTATATAAATTTTCCAAGTTTATGTTTTGTATTTAGTTAGCCTTGAAATATAAAAATAGGTGAAGGTATTTTATATGGTGAATATATACAAAAATATAGATATTGCATTTTAGTCCTTGGATTAGGACCTAAATGTAATATTAGAAAGGTTCTTGGAGGGAAAGGTTTTAAAAATATTAATTTTTAAATTTTACACTGATCTAACCGGTTAGTAATGCCCTGTAACCGGTTACACGATGAACCCAGAAATTGGGTTAGTGCGTTTTGATGAGTAATCACTTGATTAATCCACGAATTTGCCACGAAATCAGCCCAGGATTAGTGGGAAACACGCGTCGTTATGAATGGCAATGAAATCCCTCTATAAAAGGATGAATTGTTGAAGGATTTGGGGTTGATTATCTGAGTTAGTGTTGGAGGCTCTGTTTAGGGTTCTTGATTTGTCTGGTTTAATTCTTCTTCTGTGTGAGGAGTGAGACTTCGAGTGATACACAAACACGAAGCTTACATCCAGAGCTTCGTGTTGATATAAAAATTGTGAGCCAAAAGTGTGTGTGGAAGGAGAAATTGATCTCTGAAGTTGCAGCTTGAAAAACTGGTCCACTGTTGTTCTTGTTCTTGGAAGCTAGGTTTAAGCTCTGATTGTGGTAAGTACAAATAACCTTTAAGCCTCAAATCACTTCGATTCTTTAGTGCATGTTACCTATATAAAGTCCTAATCATTTTCCCTAATTTGTTTGGTCAATCTCTATGTTAAAATCCCTGGTATTTGGACCCTGTTGCTGAAATCGTGGGTAAGAGCAGAACTAAGGATTTTGGTGGGATCTGTGGATTTTTCTTCAATCTCAGTGTCATTACTCATCAAACACGAGGTATGGGAGAAGCTTACCTTATACTAGATTGAGACTAAAATTATGTGTTTTAGGATTTGAGTCAACAAAGACTCAAAAAGGGCATTATGTGAATAGGTTAAAAGGCTTGGAGGACATTTCTGTGGCTCAATTCTTTTTGACCAAGTTTGATAAGCTGCATGGAAGTGATTTTGATGATTGAATCATAATCTAAATGCTTATTATGAGTTTTGTGATATCAAGTTGTGTTTATGTGGAATTATATGCAATTTGATTATCTAAATTGAATGCATGCAAAACAAATATGTTTCTGTGGTTGAACATGTTTATATTAAGGTATGTGAACTCTATTGAGTGTTAAAATTGGTTAGATTTGAGTATTGAAAATAATGGTATGCAAAACTTCACTTTTCAATGTACAATCTGCATAATCTAACCGGTTATTCGAATTTTGTAACCGGTTAGATACTGTAAATTTTCAAAGAAAATGATCTTCTGAAATTGGCCCAGTGTTTTTACCATTTGTACTCAAGTCTATACTCTAATTTCACTTGAAATCAATCTGAAAACATGTTTATAAACACTGTTTGTTTCAGATTGTAATTGATGAGTCAATGCCTTAATGTTATAAGATAATTTGAAGAGGAAATTATGCTCATATGGAATTGGATTGTGATTTAGACTTTTGAATGATGAAATCAGTGGGATTTGAGGTATATAACAAAGCTAAGACTCTGTGTATGGATTGGGTAAAGAATTCAAGAAAGAGGTTTTTCTGAATTGCAATGGTTAGTAAGTTCAGGTCTGTAATTCTAACCGGTTAGCCTGAGACTGTAACCGGTTAGTACCTGAAACTGAAAAATAAAGGTTAAGTCTTTTAAATGAAAAGTTTGATACCATTGATTAAGTTTTTCCCAATCCAAGTTTAATGGCATGTTTTTAAGTAAATTCATGGATGAATTTTGGTGCCAAAGGTTATCCCTCAAATTAATCATTCAAAAGAGAATTTGAGATATTTCTAAATCACAATAATTAAATTAAAGATAAAAACCAACCCGAGTAAATGTGCATTCATGCATAGAGGATGGAAAATAGGTTGGTAAGAAACGATTATCATATTCTGGGAATACGAGGAGGGTACTCCGGGAGTACCAAATTTGTAACCTACTTGATGACACATTCTGGGAATGTGGCCAGTGTCTGGGACATGGTTTTATACATTCTGGGAACGTGATGCACACTCTGGGAGTGATGTTTGTTTTTCCAAGTATGGTTTGGCATACGTTCTGGGAACGTATGTTAGTGTTCTGGGAACACATTGGTGTATTGGATGGACGTCCAAGATGGACTAGTGTTGGAGGCCTCAGTTGTGGATAGAAATCATGCATCATGCCACTTGCATTATAAGAGATATAATGTGGAAAATTGGTGTGCTCATATGTACTTGCATTATTATCTATCCATGATATACTTGTGTTTGAAATTTAGTCTTTATTGATTATGTATATGTGTATACTTACTCCCTATGCCCTGTTTAGGTGATGGCCAGATACCTAGCCTGCATCGAGATACGCCCTATTCCTAGTGGTATATGGACGTACGAGGAGCACCGAGCCACCTTTGAGGGGGAGGTGGAGATTACTCTCTACCACCCTAACCCTTTGGTTCGGGTGCGACCTCGTAGGTTTAGGACCCCTTTAGTCTATACTATGCATGTTCCACCCTTTTACTCATATAGAGGACCACCCCCGGCTCGACCAGTGCGTCGATTTCATAGTTTTCGTTTAGATCTGCCACTCTACTCATCCTTCTTCCCACAGAGTAGTTACTGAGGAGACTCCTTCTCTTGGTCCGACTGACTTTGAGAGGACTGCTTCTGCAGATCCTAGACCCAGTGGTGGGGTCTCTGCACAGTAGGGCGAGGTCGAGGAGGATCCCGTGAAGGATGAGGACGAGGAGGAGGTGCCTGTCGAGCCTACTGTTTCTACTAGAAGTGGACCTACTGGTTCCTAGGAGCCTGCATAGCATAGATGTTTTGGATCCTAGGCCTAGGGATAGAGCTGCAGAGGATCAGAGGAGCTGTTGAGGACATGGATGACCTGCTCTGGGACTTCTATTTTGATCTTGTTATATATTGTACATATTTTGAGAGGTCTTAGAGTGAGGTTTATATTTGAGCAGTTGGTTATGTATATGTTTTACCAAAAACTTGCTATCTCGACTTTTGTTGCTTTCTACTGTGATACTGGTGGGGGTTTCATATTATGATATATATATATATATATATATATATATATATATATATATATGATGTTTTTCTTTACCTCAGCAGTGCCCCACAAGTATTATTTTTACTTCCGCATACTCTAATTTTGGTTCAAAAAGGATTCGACAATAAGTTTATATTCTATAAGTTCGATCAAACTCGAGACAAATAATATGTTTCTAATCAACGCTACGAACATGTTTTATTATATTAAAAAGACGTCTCGAGAGCTTTTTGTAGTTACGATACTATTAAGCCGAATTCAAATTATTCGTCAAGGTTAAAGGTGTTTAAAATTGAGCAAGTATAAATTAAAAAAGAAAAACTTTTTAGACCCAATTTTTGATAGCAAGTATTCTATATTTAAAAATATTTATTATTTTTCAAGATATAAAACAAGGGTGTCACACAATTTATCACCATGTAACGAAGCAACGTAGAAATAAATTATGGTGAACCAACGAAGCCTCCGGTATATAAATTAAAATTCAAATTATATGGCCAGAAGTAGACGCAATGCAAAACATTGTCTATAAATATTATCTTTCAAACTAGATAATTACAAGTATAGTAATTGGAAAATAATTTACATCATATTTTCAAAACGAATATATGAAAATTGAAGAAAGATTTATGTCCCAATGATTTAACATGAAAGTGGCTCTGATATCATTTGTTGGAAAACTAATGACATATACTAAAGAGATAAAATATATAATCTAACCAGAACACATTCATGTCAAATCATCAAGAATGAATAGAGTGGAAACGTACCTGTATATACTCATGAAGAATATGATGAACGTAAGAACTTGTCCTTTATCTTGTGTCGAAATCCATGTCCATGATGAAAATGAAGGTTCTTTGGTCTTCCAAGTCATGAATACACAATTGCCCCTAAGCCTTTTCTAATGATGGAATGTTAAAGAAGGGAATTGAATACAAATGACTTGGGGATCATAACCTATTTATAATAAGTTCATAGCCTTTCACGAAGGGTTAGTTATGACTATTGAACTTTCTTATTTCTATTTCGACCTATCAACAATATAAAAATAAGACTTGAGTATCTACACATTATTAAATCCATACCAAATGAGATGTCCTCAACCCCAATACATTAAACCTTAAAAGATTGCTTTAATAGAGTTAAATCTTTATGATAGCTTATAATACATGAATAATAATATAACTAGGCTCACATATTAGGTAAATATCTAACATAGTATTCTAAAATTCATATCCTGTAATTTAATACTTCCTCTTTATTTAATCTTTCACATATGCATTGCTTATATATTGAATCATTATTAATATATCACTCACAAACATCGGGCTAATTCATATCAGTTCCATCATATCTATTCTTCTTAAGTATAATATTCAAATACTATTATAATCATGAGATAACTTCTCACATACTTGCATATGTAGAGAATTGTGGTTGAGCTTCTAGTTATCTTCCCTAGTATAATCCTATTGCTCCTTACTTCTTTTCTTACTTGTTTCCTTATCATCCCCAAGGGCGACGGGCCTTGCCATATTTTTCTAGAACCAATCGAGAGTTTTCTGGATTGACATTTTCGTTTGAGTAGGTTGGCCTGATTTCAATCAGAGTTGCTCTCTGTTCCTCTTTCGCTTGAGTGAGTCTTTCAGTGGAGTGAAAACGCGTTGTTTCAGAAATTCAGTTTTGGGCTGTTTTTCCCATTTCAATTTACTTTAGACACATATTTACACACATATATATATATATATATATATATATATATATATATATATATCTAAAAATCCTGGAAAAATCGTTCCAACAAAATATTTACATTTTATTTTGGTATATAATTTTTGGGAAGTTAGATTAAAAAAACCCTTTATAAAAACATATCAAGCTAATTTGAGAGGAGGATACATCCCAAAAATACATTTTAAAAGATTGAAAATGCTAACGACGACACTTGTTAAAGAGCTAAAAATAGTTCAAGAATATTGAAAAATGTAATTTTTGTTTTTTTAGAGAAGAATAAATATGGATTTTCAATTTTTTTCTTGTTAAGGGAACCAACTTGATACTTGTTAGCAAGATCGTCCTTGAAAGATAAAGCAAAGAGATATACATCAAACATTTTTCCAAGTCAAATACCTACGACCATCTGTTGTCGTGATCGCCTGAAATTTAGTCACTCTTCACCGTAATAGGCGGGAGACAATCACTCCAAGATAATTTGTTAGTCAACTTAAATTTGTTGCGAGAGAAAAATGGTTGCAATATATTAATCGGAAGATTTTATTTCAAAGCCTACACCAAACGCCGCATTAGTGGTTTCCATTTCATGTCATGGATCTATTTGACAAACAGTCAAATTAACTGACTGGTAAGCGGTAATTCAATAATCAAAAGTGAGAATTTAGCCCTTCCCTCCTTGTTAAGAATCTCACGAATAAGAATAATAATAATAATAATAATAATAATAATAATAATAATAATAATAATAATAATAATAATAATTTCAATATGATAATTAATTCATAAACTATCCCAACTAAAAATTAATTTTTGAATTACACTCTTCTCGTCTGCTCAAATATTAATAGCTTACAAAAGAACTTCTTTCAAAAACAATAAAATATATGTAAATAACGACATTTGGATAAAGAAAAATGTTACTCCTCCGTTTCATTTGTAATATATTTTAAGATTATGCACCAGTTTTAAAAATTGATTAAATGATAAAAAATTGAGATATTTTAACTATAATACACCTATATAATCATTATTAAAAAGAGAAAAAATATTGAAACTGAAAAAGAGAGTGTAATAAAATAACGTTACAATTGGAAAAAACATTATTCATTATGTATCAGATTTTGTTAAAGAATAATACGAGAAAAATTATATGAACCATGAATATGAAACGGAGGGAATATATCACAGTATTCCTTAATCATGCTCAACATTAATAAAGGTATACTTCCTCTGTTTTCATATATATATATATATATATATATATATATATATAATATAATATGTTTTAAGGTTATGCACAAGTTTTAAAATATAGTCAAATGATGTAAGAATTTATGATGTTTTGATTATGATATCCCTATATAATTATTATTGAATAGAAAAAAATATAATGAAAATGAAAAAGAAAATGATAAAAATGAGTGTATTAGAAAAAATAACATTAATTATATATTGAATTTTTTGTTAAAAAAAAAAGTAATATATGGAACAAAAACTCTATAAACAAAGATATGAAACAAGGAATATTTCTTTGTAAAACAATTCCCGTATAAATATCATCGTTCAAGAAATGGCAGCTAATCATATGCTTTCTAGAGGGTTTGAAACTTCCATTCCTTGACATGAATCAACTATGATGATACACAAGCCAATTAAACATAAAAAATGAAAGGGTGAGAAACAGATACATCTGATGACATATAAAGAATATATATATCTTGTATAAAACTTTGCTATATAAACTAATAAAATCATTATTTCTTGCCAAATTTGTACTTCTCAGATTCCTGGCAGATTCTCCTATATTAGAGAATTTGAATCAACTTATGCTAAGAGTAGCTTTGAATTCACTCCGCTTCGCTTTCTACGCCCAGTGTAACTACTCTAACCACCACCGCCGCCATCTCATCAATGCTAAGGTTGCGGAGTTTATCATCTCGAACTTTTGTTGGATGAGTACCACAGCTTTTTCTGGCATATCAATATCTTCTCCTTGTCACTGCCGTTCAGAGTTTTTTCTTTACGACATCCCCATCTCATACCCTTGGCAATGGTTGCAACGGCATCCACGAAATAACTGGACTCGCGAATGATTGCAAACCCAGAAGGTCGTAAAATTCGGTCCATTTCCAGCAGAACATACTTCATTTCACACCTGCCACATAACGATCAACGTCAGAGCAATTCCGACACATCAAAATAATAGTCATAGTTAAATATATGCTTTTATACTTTCTTTACTCACATTCAGTGCTTTTTATTTATTTATTTTTATTCAACGGTGACATAGAGGTTTGAACAAACTACCCAAACCCCTCACCAACTATGCTTAGAGACAAATCAATTAATGTAATTGTTAGTGGATCAAATCAGTTAGTTATCCTAATAACTTGAAAATGATGACATCCAGTTTACTAACCCAGACTGCAATTCCCGTAATTAGAAAATACCACTCCCGATTGCAAGAAACTAAGTCAAGAACTTATGCTTGGGAGTTGAATTATTTCAGTTTGATGGAGATAGAAGGCAAACCCGGGGGGAAAGAGAAGTTAATCACCTTTTCATAAATTTATATTCAGTTCGTGTTTGAATTTAATTTTTGTTAAGAAAAAAGACAGGTAAGTACTATGTTAAAGGGACTGATATTGACTGATTTTTTTCAAGTGTGAATTAACAATGAAAAAAACATGCAGTCTCACACATCAAGTCAAAACTCAATCCCACTCATTTCCGAGTGTTGATGTCAAACACCTATATGTGACTAAGAAAAATTGAGCTCAGACTATTGTTTTACTCATTTTTTACATCTAATTAACAGTGCATAAAATTGTGTTTAATGATACAATATGCATTGAATGGTGAATGGAAATATGGAATAACAATCAATCATGATGTTAATCATCCAACGCACACGATTAACCACAAATTTAGAAATGACAAACTAGGTGTAAAAAATAATGTAAAATTAGGATGTGTGACTTAAATACCAAACTACAAGCTCAATCAAAAAGCATACTCATGAGTAAATGAGTTGTCAAAGTCACCTGTGGCTTTCTGCAGTGAAGAGTCCATCTAGATGAAGCAGGTCATATGTTCGAGGATATGTTGAAAAAGCTTCACACCTGCCACATAACATAAAACAAATCAACACCATAAGACCAAAATATATTCAAAATTCTTAAATGGAAAAACCTTAAGGTACATATCCAATGTTTCAGAATTACCAGTCATGGAAGGTTCCAATAAGGCCTCGATCATAAACAACAGGGAGTGTATTGATAGCATAAGATGACACCACATTCATGACCCACACAGGATCATTACTCAAGGCTGCAGCAAAACCTCCATACATCGTATTCATGTCCATGACATTTCTTATCTTGTTAGTCCCAAGATCAGGGACCAATTTTTTGTAGTGCTCAACATGCTTTTTCCATTTACTGTCATCACGCTTGAAAGAACTAGCACTCCCACCATGAAGCATAGAAATGCGTTCAGGTGTAGCATGCAACCGCTCCGGCCACTTAGAAATGGATGTTAGACCTGATTTCTTAAACTTTGGATTTGGAACCACAATACAAGGACGGAGTGGAGTATACCAAGCTGAATCTGGTTCAAGGCTGTCATCACATTTTGGTGGATAGGTATCTCTAGCCAGTTTATCATAGCAGTTATTATCAGAAGACTTCTGCCATACAGCAATGTCATCCTTTTTATTGTACATTTTAAAGCACAAAGAAGTCAGCAATTCCTGCAACTTCTCATAATCTGATCTTTGCTCTTCGATGGTTGTGTTCCATCCACGCCACCTTCGCTCATAATTGATTGGTGGACCTGACAAGACCCAAAATCCTCCAGGCCGAAGAATGCGGTGAATTTCAAGGAGATAGACTCCACCTACAACCAGATATCGCATAGTTAATGACTGGCAATTTAGAGCTAGCTCTAAGCTATAAGCAGAAGAGATTAGCAAAATAGAGTTTACAATTCATGGAAGCAGTGACATTTCAGGGAAACTGACAGCGAAAAATAATTTGGAACCTAGTTCAAGGGGATACTGTTTACCATTTTATTGAATGGCCACATTTATCAGGTGTGGAAAATAGACTCAAACAACAATGGCTATGAAAGCAAAATAGTAACGAGTTGAGGAGCAAGATCTGAGAAAACAATATGCTAATTGAACTAGATCCAAGCCTGATTGAAAGGAACCCCATGTATTTAAAACATACAGTGACACATAGTTAATCAGCTAAGAAGTTCATGATTGCTAGAAAATGTTGCATTAACATATATAAATGTTCAATCCCTAAAAGTTCAAAATCCAAAGGAAAATTACCGAATTCTGTCCATGGGATAAGGCATCTGGAGCAATGAGCCATATCAAAGGAGTTAGATGGGAATGGAAGTCTCTGTGTAGAAATGACGCCAAGAATTGCTGGAATACCACGTTCCAGAGCAAACTGAACCTGAGCTTCGTGATTATCTCTTGGGGCAAGAGAAACTGTAAGAATCCCACGATCCAACAAGTCACCACCCCAGCTAGCAACCTATAGATAAGATGTTAGTGCATTAATTGATGCATGTCCTTTGTCTATCTAATGTTTGAGAATCGCAACTGAAATTAATTGGTAGCAAAATAAGATATGTTCACTTCACAGTCACAATTAAAAGAAACAGCACATGTCATCAGTAGACTAGAAATTTATTGATTACCAAGGAACTTTAAGAATTGTAATTTGCCTAACTAGCTGCTAAAAAACACCCCAACAAAGAAGAATATATAAAAAAACTCACCCCACAACCAGTATCAATGGCAGTTCGAATAGATCCATCCTTCATTTCTGGGATCAGATCTTGCATTAAGTCAACATATTCACCAACACCATTGGGGAACATAGTACCTCCACCAGGAAAAAGGAATTTTTGCCCTTCCTTCTTTAACCAATGCTGATTGGATTTCTGCTTGTTAATCCAGTCATATGGCACATTCCTGACATTAAATACAGGTAAGAAGCGGCCAAATCTCAGTTACAGGAAACTCAATTAAGCCAGCCTAGTATTTTTTTAGATGTACAAGAATGTGGAGAGGAAACTTCACAACCCCGACACCTGGAGCAACATGGATAGGGTGCCTCCCCTAAGGATGTTCTCCACATGGATTCGAGCCTTTGACCTACTAGGTCCTCTGGGACCTCAGGATCCTTATGGTTCTAGCATGTTTTCACTAGACCAAACCCATTTAGGTAAGCCAGCCTTGTACTGTTAACTCATAAGGAATATATATTATACCTGTACCAACATTCATCTCTGCTCTTTGGCCATCTTATTGGAGGCTTATACCCATCTGGGGGAGGAACTAAGCATTCTTTCCTCTCAAAAATTGGAGGGCAATGGCGTTCCAACAAAGTAAGCCGATAAGAGCCGTACTTCCTCCATCTCTGTAAAATTAAGCATATAATTAATCAATAAGGAAACTTCCACAAATCCTACATCATCATAAAATGGATCTGATAGTAATATTACCCTCGGATCTGTGCATGGAGTGTAATCCTGATAGTCACTGCTGCACTCCGGAAAACTCACTGATTTAACCTGCAGAGAGGTGACAGACGAACCACCCTTGGAGGATTCAAGGGACTCGTGGCTACGAATGAAGGTGAATCTGCTCTTTTCAGAACAAAAGATCCCACCCATGTAGAAAGAAAATCCACATAGCACCACAAATATGATTGCCATAGGGACAATCCTGTTCTTGTCTGGCTGCATGATCGACTTTCCATCCTTATGCTTCATGGTCCACAAAATAATCACTTATCTGCAAAAAATGCAATACACTCAACTTCACTAAAATTCAATTAAGTGATCTCCTCCCCCAACTAAAGAGCGACTCAGTGCACAGGAAGTCAGGAATGTTATAATCATTTATCTCATTCAAAATTTTCAGTTATCATCATTTTTCTATCATAGATCATAGATGATACTCAAAAATAGGACAGTTGGAACTCACAAGTTACAAGAGCCACTCTAACCACTACAACCAGAGTTAACCAGATCAGTTTGACAAGACACAAGCTCCCATAACAGATCCAAATTGTGGAACCAAAAAATCTTAATAGTTAAATGATGATTAAATTCCAGCTGGTCAATACTTTAGTCACCGACCATTAAAGCCACATGGGCCAGGCAATGAATATAAAAATCTGATACTACTTTTTCTACCGACACCAGCTACTTTCCACGCCACTCTTGTCTTTAAGATTTTCACATGACATTGGGCCCAAAACACTCATTGATCCAATCCTAGACCTTCTCCAAGAGAATCCAACCAAACCCTCCACTCATAAAAGCAAAAAAGTTAGTCCCTCCAGATCTTACGCCAAACACAAATGCAGAATAGAGAAAAGGTAACACATAGTAATAAAATAATCAATTTTTGGCATATTTGCTGAACCAATGAATTGTTTTTCCACTGAACCATCATTGAAAGTAGTGTATGACATTAAAAAAAAAAAAAAGACCCTCCAATCCAAGTTCAACTTATTCAGCTCAAATCATGAGAGCATAAAATGATGCAATTTGTACAAAAAAGATGGATTTTTTTTAATAAAAAAAAAACTTGAAACCCCATTTCAGAACTTGATTGTCAAATGGTAAAAAGTAGAAATCTTTGTTGAAAAACAAACCGAAATATGCAGGCAGCCCTCCCTCCACAAGTTCCACAGTCACATAAAATTAACAAACTGAAGAAAAAAAACAAGGAACCACGAAATCATCAGATCCGTGACATAAAAAATAAAGAATAATGGAAGCACAGACACAGGATGATGAGAAAGAATGATACAAATCAAAAAGGACAAACATGATAATCCAAAGAGATCTGACACAAGAAAGAGAAAGAGTAAGTACCTTCACTTCTCTTTCTATCCTTCTGCCACTGCCTATGCTTTAAAAAAGAATAAAAAGAGGTAAATGGGTGTGGCTCAAAGACACAAACAGTACCCAGAGAGAGCGGAAGAGAATAAGAGAAGAAAAAGAAGAAAAAGAAAACGATAGGCCAAGGATAGGGCCTAAGCCAGATATCTCAAAGCTTAAGTAGAAACTAAACTAGATCAAAGATTATATATAGCTATAACTAAGTAGTACTTGCTTGCCATCATGTGATGACTTAGCTGTCTTGTTTTGTAATTTGTGTTGAACAGCTTCCACGCTGCTTCTTCTATTTCTAGTTTCTACCACTATTTCTAAACTAAAATACAGAAAAATATAAAATAAAAAGAAAGAAGATAAATTAGGTTAAGGTGAGATAATTATCTATCATGTTTCTTTCGACTGTAACAAATAAAAGTAGGAGTGCTACTTCAACTAGACTAAATAAAAAATAAAAAATCAGGTTTGATTCAGTTTAATTGTATGATCCGGTCTCTATTTTCTTATTCATTATTTAATACTTTAGTCCATCTTCTCAAAAATTTTCACATCGTTAAGATTAGATTATTGGATCGATTAACCTATTTCTATTATTTTTTTAAATCATATTTTAACGTGTCTTTTAGAAATTATGTATTTATAATGGGGCTTATTTGAATTTTGATTGGATTGATTAACCTATTTCTATTATTTTTTTTTTCCGAATTCTTTTCTTGTTTGCATTAATTCAAAAACAATTGAATTTTAGGTTAGAATTGGGGTTTTTCAATTCATTATCAATTGACCTAAAATTGGTTGGTAAATTTACTTGCAATTGTTCATAGCATTCATACATAGTTTGTTGAATCATCATAGTATTGCGATTCTAAAACAATTCTCATCAAAACTCTTTTACTATTCGATTTTTACCCAGATTACTCGAGTGAATTGTGGATTACTCGATTAATCTGAAAGCTGTTTTGAACTTTACTCGAGTGAGACTTCTGATACTCGAGTGAAATAAAATTTGCTTGCTTAATACTCTATTAAAAGGTATTTTACTCGAGTAACCTGACTTGTTTTTGAAAGAAAATTTATTTTCTTAAAATCATTCTCTACGGTGATCGAAATATCTGTACTAAGGCTCCAATATTCTATTCACCCCCCCTCTAGACTATATTGAGCTGCTTGTTGGTTTCCAACAAGTGGTATCAGAGCTCGGACGAAAAATCCGAGCCTTAAAAAGCTTTTTCGAAAAGATCCTTTTACTTGGAAACAATGGGCTCAATTTCAAATCCTTTTGGTGGTGAAGGAGCTTCCATTAACCGCCCCCACTATTCAATGGTGAGGGATACGCTTATTGGAAGGTCCGAATGAAAATTTTTATACAAGCCATAGATATGGAAATTTGGAAAGCCATAGAGAATGGACCTTTTGTTCCACAAACTAAAGTAAATGATGTTGTTTCTGTAAAACCAAAATCGAGTTGGAACGATGATGATAAGAAGAAAGTTCAATTTGATTTAAAAGCGAAAAATATCATCACGTCCGCTCTTTCATATGATGAGTTCTTTAGAGTGTCTCAATGCGTTGATGCTAAACAAATGTGGGACACACTACAAGTCACACATGAGGGAACGTCTGAGGTTAGAAGGGCTAGGTTAAATACACTCATGCATGAATATGAACTCTTTCGTATGTTACCTAATGAAAATATAAGTGACATGCAAAAGCGTTTCACACATATTATAAATCATCTTTCGGCTCTTGGTAAAGTACTAACAAATGGTGAAGTTGTTAATAAGATTTTGAGATGTCTTAGCAGGGAATGGCAACCTAAGGTGACGGCCATTATGGAAGCTAAGGACTTGGACCAAATTGACTTAGCAACTCTATTCGGAAAGCTTCAAGAGCATGAAATGGAGCTTGGGAGGTTATCCATGAATGAAGATGCCGATAGGAAGAAAAAGGGAATAGCTCTCAAATCAACTTCAAAATCCCTTAAGGCACAAGAGGAAAACCCTCAAATGGATGACTCGGACTCCGACATAGATGATGAGACCCTTGGCTTGTTAGTCAAAAAGCTTGGAAGATTCCTTAAGAAAAAGGGTAACTTTAATAGAAATAGACCAAGAGATTCTAAGGACACTCAATCAAGGAACAAGACTAACAAATAGAATATCAAGTGTCATGGGTGTGGGAAGCTTGGTCACTATAGATCAAATTGTCCAACTAACTCTAAGAAGTCCGAAGGTGACAATTGGAAGCCCAACTCATCTAAAGGCAAAAGGGCTTATATAGTGTGGGATGAACCGGACAATCAATCCTCATCTAGCTCATCGGAAGATGAAGTGTTGGAAACCAACAAGCGGCTCAATATAGTCTAGAGGGGGGGTGAATAGAATATTGAAGCCTTATTACAGATTTTTCGTCCACCTAAGAGAATGATTTTATGAAAATAAATTTTCTTAAAAAATTCAAGTCAGATTACTCGAGTAACTCAAGACTTCACTCGAGTAATACGCAAGCAAAAATAATTTCACTCGAGTATTCAGCAAATCACTCGAGTATTACGAAAGCTATTTTTAAATCACTCGAGTAACAGAAAACCTACTCGAGTATTGTTCATAAACTGAAAGCAGATTACTCGAGTGACAAGAACTTTACTCGAGTAAACTGGGTAAAATTCAATTAAAACTCAGTTTTCAATGGAGTTCTTCAAGAATAACAATGCTATGATGATTCAACAAATTATGAATGATTAATATGAACAACTTTAAGTAATATTAACATGCAATTTTAGATCAATTAAGTAGAATTAAGAAAACCCCAATTCTAACCTAAAAATGTAATTGTTAATGAATTAATGCAATACAAGGAATGAAAATAAAAGAGACACAAGGATTTATCCTGGTTCACTTTCACCCACTTGAAAGCTACTCCAGTCCCCTCTTGAATCAAGAGAGATTCTTCACTAGAAATCTTCAAATGTAGATTTTACAATGTTTTAAGATGCAACTAGATTCTTAGTTCTCCTATCTTAAAACCCAACTCAAAGTGTGTACCAAACACTTTGATCTAATCTACTCCTTTTGAGAATTCTAGATTTCCTTGCTAATTGATTGAAGATGCTTCCAACCAATCCTCTTTTCTTGCTTTGATTTGATCCTCAAAGTCTTCCTTGTTAGATTCTTCACTTGTGTTGAAACTTCAATGATGCAATCATAAATTGCAAATCTTCAACAACCACTAAGAACAAAAATTATGATCTCAAGAATATATGAACAATGAGAGAAATAGAGTGAAGAATGAAAAGTTCTTTGTTGAATCTTGATAGCTCTTGAAAGATGTAAAATAGCTCTTGAATTACTTTTTAAAGTGTATAGAAAATTGTAAGAATAAAATGTCTATATCTTGTGAAAGAGAAAATTATGTCCTTTTAAAATTTTCAAACACTGATTGAATTACTCGAGTAAACCATATAACATCACTCGATTAAAACATGTCAGATTAAGTTACTCGAGTGATGTGTAAACCATTACTCGATTAACCTGTCATGACATAAATTACTCGAGTGACCCAATACTCATTACTCGAGTAAACTGATCAGAATCTGAATAAAAACAAGGTTTTTCTAAAAGGATTTTCACAAAACTTTTAATAGAGCTATTTAATCAAGATTTAAAGTATCTTCACTCTTAATCAAACATTATTTAAATATTCTTAAAATCACCTAAGCTACCCACACCAATGAGATGCATTGCATAAAAATAAAGATTACATTGAAATAGAATTAATAAAAATCCTAATTCTAATCTTCATGTGGTGTAGCTTGCTTGTTGCCAATGTTGTTGCTTGGAGAGAGATTGTTAGCATCAAAACATGAGAATCCTACAAACTCCCCCTTTTTGATGATGACAAACCTCCTTTTCAATTAAGCACTAAGTTTTAACATACTCCCCCTAAATGTAAAACACCTAGGAAAAATATAATAAAACTTAACCTACAAGAACAACATCAACAAAATATTCTCCCCCTTTTGGCATCATTAAAAAGATAAGAATTATGAGAAAAGTCCTTTGCCAAAAGTGGAAGGTAAGTAGTTCACAATGGTATAAAAAAATATAACAATAAAGACAATACCAAAATAAACCACAATAGTGCCTCAACGAATAAAAACGTACAACGAAGATAGCACCATAATCCATAATATTAGAGTATCACACTAAGCAGCAAATCATAGTGTAAAGCAAAAAGACATCAACCATAGCAAATAATCAAACGAAACTAACCAAACTAGGCCAAACAGAGTCAGAAACATGAAACAGAAACATAAACAGAACATAGTCAGAAATATGCATATGAAACATGAAACAGAAATCAACATCAAATGAAAATGATGATTTGATGAAGAACCATATAATAGAGAAGAGAGAAATACGAACAAGAGAGAGAAAGAAACGTGAAAAAAATGCAGTTTCCAACAGTTCAGTTTTTAAAATCACGTAAGTTACTCGAGTGATGTTCATGCGTTACTCGAGTGATTCGAGCAGTAATCGAGTGAAAAAAAAATGTTACTCGAGTATGCCGAAAGTAAAAAAATTTTCACTCGAGTGATGGATGAACTAATCGAGTGATACGGAAGTCATTTTAAAATTAATCGAGTGACAGAATTACTCGAGTAATACGAAAGAGATTTTAAAATTACTCGAGTGAAATATCTGTTACTCGAGTGAACTGTCCAGAATTTTAAAAATTTCAAATTTTTCATGCAAAAACATTTTTCATGCACAACCACATAGAAACACTTAGCATTTAGCAAGTAACACACATACAAATAAAGCAATTAACATATTATAGAAAACATACACACATAACTACATATCACAAAAAAAATAAGAAACACTTTAATAAGATACAACAACTCAAAATACAAATCACATTGAAATAGGCTTGAAGGTGATTTCGAAAAGCATCAAATATAATTAGCTAATAGTTGATTCATCAAAAATACCAAGTTCTCTTCGAATTTTATAAAATGTGTCCCTTGGTAATGGTTTTGTAAAGATATCAGCTAATTGATCCGAAGTTTGAACAAACTCAATAACACAATCACCTTTTTGAACATGATCTCTCAAAAAATGATGCCTAATTTCAATATGCTTTGTCCTTGAGTGTAATACTGGATTTTTAGTCAAATTAATTGCCGAAGTGTTATCACACTTTATAGGGATTTTTGTCAAATTTAAACCAAAGTCAGATAATTGTTGTTTCATCCATAAAAGTTGTGCACAACAACTACCTGCAGCTATGTATTCGGCCTCCGCGGTTGATAAAGCAACACAGTTTTGCTTTTTGGAAAACCACGATACAAGTGAATTACCAATTAAATGGCATGTTCCGCTTGTACTTTTTCGCTCAACTTTACAACCGGCAAAGTCAGAGTCCGAATAACCTATAAGTTTTAAAAAAGCATCCCTAGGATAATAAAGTCCAGTATTCGTTGTACCCTTTAAGTATTTCATAATTCTTTTGACAGCAGTTAGATGCGACTCTTTCGGTTTTGCTTGAAAACGTGCACACATACATACACTAAACATGATGTCAGGCCTAGATGCAGTTAAGTATAACAAACTACCAATAATACCACGATACTTCGTTACCTCTACCGCTTTTCTAGCCTCATCTTGATCTAGGTAGCATGCAACGCTCATTGGTGTAGAAGCGGATTTGCACGAATCCATCCCAAAACGTTTGAGAAGCTCTCTACAATATTTACTTTGATGAATATAAATGCCATCATTAAGCTGCTTTATTTGAAGGCCAAGAAAGAATGTAAGCTCTCCCATCATCGACATCTCGAATTCGCTTTGCATCAAGTCTGAAAACTTCTTACACAAGTTATCGTTAGTAGCACCAAATATAATATCGTCAACATATATTTGAACCAATAAAATATCCTTACCGGAACGTTCAATAAAAAGTGTAGTGTCAACAGTGCCTCGTTTAAAACCTTTTTGTAATAAAAAATTGCTTAGTCGGTCGTACCAAGCTCTAGGAGCTTGTTTCAAACCGTACAAAGCCTTTTTCAGTTTGAAAACGTAGTCCGGATGCTCAAAACTCTCGAATCCGGGAGGTTGTGACACGTAAACTTCCTCTTGAATGTATCCGTTAAGAAAGGCGCTCTTAACATCCATTTGATACAATTTAAAATTCATTATCGAAGCAAAAGCGAGAAGAATACGAATAGCTTCTAGTCTAGCAACAGGAGCATATGTCTCATCGTAATCGATTCCTTCTTCTTGACTATAACCTTGTGCTACCAACCTAGCTTTATTCCTAACAATAATACCCGATTCATCTAACTTATTCCTATAGATCCACCGAGTACCAATTACAGGACGATCATCGGGTTTTGGCACAAGCTCCCAAACTTGGTTTCTTTCAAATTGATTTAATTCTTCTTGCATGGCCATAATCCAATGATCATCTTGAAGAGCCTCTTTGATATTCTTAGGTTCTATTTGAGATACAAAGGCAACATAATAACAAAAATTATTTAAAGTGCGTCGGGTTACCACTCCCTTCGCAATGTCACCTAAGATGTTAGAAATCGGATGATTTTTGTTTGATTTCCAAGCTATTGGTAATTGAGATTGAATCTCTTGTGCTAAGTCTTTATCTTGTGCTTGCACCTCTCCATCTTCAATTTGATTCTCTTCCATTTGTTGTGAAGTTGACTTCTCATGATCCAAATATGTACCTATATTATCATCATCACAAGAAACAACACAATCTCCTTTCGAAGATTCATCAAATACAACATGCACGGATTCCTCAACGGTTAATGTTCTTTTATTGTAGACTCTATATGCTTTGCTATGAGTTGAATAACCTATGAATATGCCTTCGTCGGCTTTGGAGTCAAACTTGCCGATCGGTTCCTTTTCGTTATTTAAAACAAACACCTTACACCCAAAAACATGAAAATGTGAAATATTTGGCTTTCGGCCTTTTAAAAGTTCGTAAGGTGTTTTATTTAAATGCGGACGAATAAGAACCCTATTAAGCACATAACAAGCAGTGTTTACCGCATCGGCCCAAAAATATTTAGGAACATTTGATTCTATCAACATAGTACGAGCAAGTTCCACTAATATTCTATTTTTCCTTTCTACAACTCTGTTTTGCTCCGGAGTCCTAGGGGCCGAAAATTGATGATCAATACCAAACTTATCACAAAACGCATCAATCCTAGTGTTTTCAAACTCACCTCCGTGGTCACTTCTAGTAGACACAATTTTCAAACTTAGTTGATTTTGGATGAGTTTGGCAAACTTTTTAAAACAATTATAAACTTCACTTTTTGCGGATAAAAATAAAGTCCACGTGAATCTAGTAAAATCGTCTACTAAAACAAATCCATAGTAATTGCCACCTAAACTTTTAATTTGTGAAGGGCCAAACAAATCCATATGGATGAGCTCCAAAGGCTTTGTTGTGCTTATCACATTTTTAGGTTTAAAAGAACTTTTAACTTGCTTGCACTTTTGACAAGAGTCACAAATGCCATCAAGCTTAAAATTTAGTTTAGGCAAACCAATCACTAAATCTTTTCGTAAAAGTTTGTTTAATTGATTCACATTCACATGAGCAATTCGTCTATGCCAAAGACGAATTTCATCATCAAAAGATTTGAAACATTTTGAAAATAGTGAAGTTATCTCATCCAAATCAATTAAGTAAGTGTTATTAGAGCGACGACCAACAAACTTAACACTATCATCTATAGAAGACTTAATGAAGCATAATTCCGGAGTAAAAGTCACATAATTGCCCATATCGCATAGTTGGCTTATACTAAGCAAGTTGTGTTCTAAGCCTTCTACGTATAGGACATTTTCTATGACAAGGTTAGATACGTTACCGATCTTCCCGACTCCTAGAATTTTGCCCTTGTTGTTGTCGCCGTATGTCACAAATCCACCATTTTTCGGAGTAAGTTCCATGAAGTGCGTTTTGTCTCCCGTCATGTGTCTCGAACAACCACTATCCAAGTACCATTTGCGCTCTTTGGTTCGAAGACACACCTACAAGAAAGATATCATTTGGTTGACTTAGGTACCCAAGTGGTCTTGGGTCCTTTGTTGTTAGCATGGGGAGAAGTCCCCTTAACAATCCAAATATATTCTCCGCTTGGTATACCAAATTTCTTTATATTACATTTATTCGTGGTATGCCCAAAGATCCCACAATAATGGCAAGTTGGGTTTTTAGAAATCTTATTCTTTGAAAATCCACCAACTTTGCGATAATTGCGTTTCTTAGGTTTGGTATAGCCAAGACCGGATCTATTGCTATTGTTCCTTTGAGTTGAAATCAAATGATCTAATGAAGTATCTCCTTTCATGAGCCTTGCAAGTCGATCATTCAAATTAAAAACTTCTTTTTCCAAAGACTTGCAATTTTCACAAGATGGAGTCTCATTTGATTTCAATTCACAATTGCATGTAGAGTTTGCATAAATGAGTTCAAGAGTTTCATTTTGAAGCTTAAGTTCTTCTAAATCTTTTTGAAGTTCAATTATCTTTTCATGTTGCTTCATTATGAAATTCTTTCTTTCAACATTTATTTTAGCAAGTTTCTTCAACTCTTTATGCATCTCTACATACACATTGTACAATTCATTGAATGAAGGAGAATTAGAACTAGAGCTAGCATCGGAAAGATAATCTACCTCATTGACGTTCTCACTTGATTTAATGCTCGAAGATTCCTCTTCATCAAGCTTCGTCATCAAACATAGATTTGCAAGTTCTTCATCATCCGATGAGCTAGATGTTGATTGACTCTCCTCTTCATCCCATACTATGTAAGCCCTTTTTCCTTTAGATGAGTTGAACTTAGAGTTGTCACCTTCCGAATTCTTAGAATGAGTTGGGCATTTTGATCGATAGTGACCAAGCTTTCCACACCCATGACACTTGATGTGATCCTTGTTAGTCTTATTTCTTGGTTGAGAGTCCTTAGAATCTCTTTGTCTATTCTTATTAAAGTTTCCCTTTCTCTTAAAGAACCTACCAAGCTTTTTAACTAGCAAGCCAAGGGTCTCATCATCTATATCGGAGTCCGAGTCATCCACTTGAGAGTTTTCCTCTTGTGCCTTAAGAGATTTTGAAGTTGATTTAAGAGCAATCCCCTTTTTCTTTCTATCAGCATCTTCATTCATGGATAACCGTCCAAGCTCCATTTCATGCTCTTGAAGCTTTCCGAATAGAGTTGCTAAGTCAATTTGATCCACGTCTCTAGCTTCCATAATGGCCGTCACCTTAGGTTTCCATTCCTTGCTAAGACATCTCAAAATCTTATTAACAACTTCACCATTAGTAATAACTTTTCCATGTGCAGAAAGATGATTTATTATATGAGTGAACCGCTTTTGCATGTCACCTATGTTTTCATTAGGTAGCATACGAAAGAGTTCATATTCATGCATGAGTGTATTTAGCCTAGCCCTTCTAACCTCCAAAGTGCCCTCATGTGTGACTTGTAATGTGTCCCACATTTGTTTAGCATCAACACATTGAGATACTCGAAAGAACTCATCATAAGAAAGAGCGGACGTGATGATATTTTTAGCTTTTAAATCAAATGCAACTTTCTTCTTATCATCATTGTCCCAACTCGATTGTGGTTTGACCGAAACAACATCATTTACTTTCGTTTGAGGAACAAAAGGTCCATTCTCTATGGCGTTCCAAATTTCCATATCTATGGCTTGAATAAAAATTTTCATGCGGACCTTCCAATAAGCGTAACCCTCACCATTGAATAGTGGAGGACGATTAATGGAAGTTCCTTCACCACCAAAAGGATTTGAAATTGAGCCCATTGTTTCCAAGTAAAAGGATCTTTTCGAAAAAGCTTTTTAAGGCTCGGATTTTTCGTCCGAGCTCTGATACCACTTGTTGGAAACCAACAAGCGGCTCAATATAGTCTAGAGGGGGGGTGAATAGAATATTGAAGCCTTATTACAGATTTTTCGTCCACCTAAGAGAATGATTTTATGAAAATAAATTTTCTTAAAAAATTCAAGTCAGATTACTCGAGTAACTCAAGACTTCACTCGAGTAATACGCAAGCAAAAATAATTTCACTCGAGTATTCAGCAAATCACTCGAGTATTACGAAAGCTATTTTTAAATCACTCGAGTAACAGAAAACCTACTCGAGTATTGTTCATAAACTGAAAGCAGATTACTCGAGTGACAAGAACTTTACTCGAGTAAACTGGGTAAAATTCAATTAAAACTCAGTTTTCAATGGAGTTCTTCAAGAATAACAATGCTATGATGATTCAACAAATTATGAATGATTAATATGAACAATTTTAAGTAATATTAACATGCAATTTTAGATCAATTAAGTAGAATTAAGAAAACCCCAATTCTAACCTAAAAATGTAATTGTTAATGAATTAATGCAATACAAGGAATGAAAATAAAAGAGACACAAGGATTTATCCTGGTTCACTTTCACCCACTTGAAAGCTACTCCAGTCCCCTCTTGAATCAAGAGAGATTCTTCACTAGAAATCTTCAAATGTAGATTTTACAATGTTTTAAGATGCAACTAGATTCTTAGTTCTCCTATCTTAAAACCCAACTCAAAGTGTGTACCAAACACTTTGATCTAATCTACCCCTTTTGAGAATTCTAGATTTCCTTGCTAATTGATTGAAGATGCTTCCAACCAATCCTCTTTTCTTGCTTTGATTTGATCCTCAAAGTCTTCCTTGTGAGATTCTTCACTTGTGTTGAAACTTCAATGATGCAATCATAAATTGCAAATCTTCAACATCCACTAAGAACAAAAATTATGATCTCAAGAATATATGAACAATGAGAGAAATAGAGTGAAGAATGAAAAGTTCTTTGTTGAATCTTGATAGCTCTTGAAAGATGTAAAATAGCTATTGAATTGCTTTTTAAAGTGTATAGAAAATTGTAAGAATAAAATGTCTATATCTTGTGAAAGAGAAAATTATGTCCTTTTAAAATTTTCAAACACTGATTGAATTACTCGAGTAAACCATATAACATCACTCGATTAAAACATGTCAGATTAAGTTACTCGAGTGATGTGTAACATTACTCGATTAACCTGTCATGACATAAATTACTCGAGTGACCCAATACTCACTACTCGAGTAAACTGATCAGAATCTGAATAAAAACAAGGTTTTTCTAAAAGGATTTTCACAAAACTTTTAATAGAGCTATTTAATCAAGATTTAAAGTATCTTCACTCTTAATCAAACATTATTTAAATATTCTTAAAATCACCTAAGCTACCCACACCAATGAGATGCATTGCATAAAAATAAAGATTACATTGAAATAGAATTAATAAAAATCCTAATTCTAATCTTCATGTGGTGTAGCTTGCTTGTTGCCAATGTTGTTGCTTGGAGAGAGATTGTTAGCATCAAAACATGAGAATCCTACATGAAGAACTTGCAAACCTTTGTTTAATGACGAAGCTTGATGAAGAAGAATCTTCGAGCATGAAATCAAGTGAAAACGTCAATGAGGTAGATTATCTTTCCGATGCTAGCTCTAGTTCTAATTCCCCCTCATTTAATGAATTGTACAATGTGTATGTAGAGATGCATAAAGAGTTGAAGAAAGTTGCTAAAATAAATGTTGAAAGAAAGAATTTTATTATGAAGCAACAGGAAAAGATTTTGGAACTTCAAAACTCTTTAGAGGAGCTTAAGCTTCAAAATGAAACACTTGAACTCATTTATACAAACTCTACATGCAATTGCGAATTGAAAACAAATGAGACTCCATCTTGTGAGAATTGCAAATCCTTAGAAAAAGAAGTTTTCAATTTAAATGATCGGATTGCAAGGCTCATGAGAGGAGATACATGCTTAGATCATTTGCTTTCAACTCAAAGGAACAATAGTAATAGATCCTATCTTGGCTATACCAAACCTAAGAAACGCAATTATCGCAAAGTTGGTGTATTTTCTAAGATTAATTTTTCTAAAAACCCAACTTGCCATTATTGTGGGATTTTTGGGCATACCACGAATAAATGTAACATAAAGAAGTTTGGTATACCAAGCGGTGAATATATTTGGATTGTTAAGGGGAGCTCACCCCATGCTAACGACAAAGGACCCAAGACAACTTGGGTACCTAAATCAAACAAATAATAATTGTTTTGTAGGTGTGTCTTCGAACCAAGGAACGTAGATGGTACTTGGATAGTGGGTGTTCGAGACACATGACAGGAGACAAAACGCACTTCATTCAACTTACTTCAAAAAGTGGTGGATATGTGACTTACGGCGACAACAACAAGGGCAAAATTCTAGGAGTCGGGAAGATTGGTAACGTATCTAACCTTGTCATAGAAAATGTCCTATACGTAGAGGGCTTAGAACACAATTTGCTTAGTATAAGCCAACTATGTGATATGGGAAATAATGTGACTTTTACTCCGGAATTATGCTTTATTAAGTCTAGTATAGATGATAGTGTTAAGTTTGTTGGTCGTCGCTCTAATAACACTTACTTAATTGATTTGGATGAGATAACTTCACTATTTTCAAAATGTTTTAAATCTTTTGATGATAAGATTCGTCTTTGGCATCGACGAATTGCACATATTAATGTGAATCAATTAAATAAACTTTTGCGAAAAGACTTAGTGATTGGTTTACCTAAACTAAACTTTAAGCTTGATAGCATTTGTGACTCATGTCAAAAATGCAAGCAAGTTAAAAGCTCTTTTAAACCTAAAAATGTGATAAGCACAACAAAGCCATTGGAGCTAATCCACATGGATTTGTTTGGCCCATCACAAGTTCGAAGTTTAGGTGGAAATTACTATGGATTTGTTTTAGTAGATGATTTTACTCGATTCACATGGACTTTATTTTTATCCGCAAAAAGTGAAGTTTACAAAAGTTTTAAAAAGTTTGCCAAACTCATCCAAAATCAACTAAGTTTGAAAATAGTGACTATTAGAAGTGACCACGGAGGTGAGTTTGAAAATACTAAGTTTGATGCGTTTTGTGATAAGTTTGGTATTGAACATCAATTCTCAGCCCCTAGAACTCCGGAGCAAAATGAAGTTGTAGAAAGGAAGAATAGGGTATTGGAGGAACTTGCACGTACAATGTTAAAAGAATCTAAAGTTCCTACATACTTTTGGGCCGATGCGGTAAACACCGCTTGTTATGTGATAAATAGGGTTCTTATTCGTCCGTATTTAAATAAAACACCTTATGAACTTTTAAAAGGGCGAAAGCCAAACATCTCATATTTTCATGTATTTGGGTGTAAGGTGTTTATCTTAAATAACGGAAAGAATCCGGTCGGCAAGTTTGATTCCAAAGCCGATGAAGGTATATTCATAGGTTATTCAACCCATAGTAAAGCATATCGTGTCTATAACAAAAGAACATTAACCGTTGAGGAATCCGTGCATGTTGTATTTGATGAATCTCCGAGAGGAGATCGTGTTGTTTCTTGTGATGATGATAATATAGGTACTCTTATGGATCATGAGAAGTCAACACCACAACAATTAGAGGAGACACAAGTTGAACATGAAGAGGTGCAAACACATGATAAAGACTTAGCACAAGAGACACGACCTCAACTACCTATAGCTTGGAAGTCCAACAAAAATCATCTGGTTTCTAACATCTTAGGTGACATTGCTAAGGGGGTGGTAACCCGAAGCACTTTAAATAATTTCTGTTATTATGTTGCCTTTGTATCTCAAATAGAACATAAGAATGTCAAAGAGGCTCTTCAAGATGATCACTGGGTTATGGCCATGCAAGAAGAATTAAATCAATTTGAAAGGAATCAAGTTTGGGAGCTTGTGCCAAAACCTAATGATCGTCCTGAAATAGGGACTCGTTGGGTCTATAGGAATAAGTTAGATGAATCGGGTATTATTGTTAGAAATAAAGCTAGGTTGGTAGAACAAGGTTATAGTCAAGAAGAAGGAATTGATTACGATGAGACTTATGCCCCCGTAGCTAGATTAGAAGCTATTCGTATTCTTCTCGCTTTTGCATCTATCATGAATTTTAAATTGTACCAAATGGATGTCAAAAGTGCTTTTCTTAACGGATACATTCAAGAGGAAGTTTATGTCTCACAACCTCCTGGTTTTGAAAGTTTTGATCATCCGAACTACGTTTTTAAGTTAAAAAAGGCTTTGTACGATCTTAAACAAGCTCCTAGAGCTTGGTACGATCGACTAAGCAATTTTTAATTGGAAAAAGGTTTTAAACGAGGTACTGTGGACACTACTCTCTTTATTGAACGTTCCGGTAAGGATATTCTTTTGGTTCAAATATACGTTGATGATATTATATTTGGTGCTACTAATGATAATTTGTGTAAGAAGTTTTCAGATTTAATGCAAAGCGAATTCGAGATGTCGATGATGGGAGAGCTTACATTCTTTCTTGGCCTTCAAATAAAGCAACTCAACGATGGCATCTATATACATCAAAGTAAATATTGTAGAGAGCTTCTCAAACGTTTTGGCATGGACTCGTGTAAATCCGCTTCTACTCCAATGAGCGTTGAATGCTACCTAGATCAAGATGAGGCTGGAAAAGCGGTAGAGGTAACAAAGTATCGTGGAATTATTGGTAGTTTGTTATACTGAACTGCATCTAGGCCTGATATCATGTTTAGTGTTTGTATGTGTGCACGTTTTCAAGCTAAACCGAAAGAGTCGCATCTAACTGCTGTCAAAAGAATAATGAAATACTTAAAAGGTACAACCAATACCGGTTTGTGGTACCCTAGGGATTTTTTTTAAAACTTATAGGTTATTCGGACTCTGACTTTGTCGGTTGTAAAGTTGAGCGAAAAAGTACAAGTGGAACTTGTCATTTAATTGGTAGTTCGCTTGTATCGTGGTTTTCTAAAAAGCAAAATTGTGTTGCTTTATCGACCGCGGAGGCCGAATACATAGCGGCCGGTAGTTGTTGTTCTCAAATCCTTTGGATGAAGCAACAATTATCGGATTTTGGTTTAAATTTGACAAAAATCCCTATAAAGTGTGATAACACTTCAGCAATCAATTTGACTAAAAACCCGGTATTGCACTCAAGGACAAAGCACATTGAAATTAGGCATCATTTTTTGAGAGATCATGTTCAAAAAGGTGATTGTATTATTGAGTTTGTTCAAACTTCGGATCAATTAGCTGATATCTTTACAAAACCTTTACCAAGGGATACATTTTATAAAATTAGAAGAGAACTTGGTATTTTTGATGAATCAACTATTAGCTAATTGTATTTGATGCTTTTAGAAATCACCTTCAAGCCTATTTCAATATGATTTGTATTTTGAGTTGTTGTATTTTGATAAAGTGTTTCATAAATCTTTTGGTATGTAGTTGTGTGTGTATGTTTTTCTATGATATGATTACTTGCTTTATTTGAATGTGTGTTAATTGCTAAATGCTAAGTGTTTCTATGTGTTTATGTGCATGAAAATGATTTTGCATGAAAATTTGAAATTTTAAGTTTTTCAACAGTTTACTCGATTAACAGATGTTTTCACTCGAGTAATTTTTAAATCTCTTTCGGCTTACTCGATTAATTGCATCTGTCACTCGATTAATTTTTAAATCACTTTCGGCTTACTCGATTAACTGATACTGTCACTCGAGTAAAATATTTTCATCTTTCGGCTTACTCGATTAAACTTGATTTCACTCGATTAAGGAACGAAATACTCGAGTAACGTATCATTTCACTCGAGTAACGCGCGTCAGTATAAAACCTGAACTGCTGCATTTTGCATCATTTTTCCAAATTCTTCTCTCTCTTCATACGAGTTTCTCTCTTCTTCTCTCTAAAGTTCATTATCAATCCGTCCCAAATGGCCTAAAATCATCCATTATAAACAAAATCCTTCCACATATCAACCTTATAACACCATTTCTTCATCAAACATTCATCAATTTCACCCAAATTCTCACAAATCCGAAAATCCCCAAATTCACAAACCCTAACCCTAAAACCCCATATTCCGAATTTCATCACAACAATTCAGCAATTATGTCTTCTTCCTCACACCAAACTCTAAGAAAGAAAGCTAAACAAGCTACAGGACGCAATAATCCTTGGTTTTCTCAAGCGGAAAGGGATTCACGTGGTCCAAAATTCGACCGTCGCACGTTTGGCATAACACGGTATGTGAAGTTTGATTGGTTGCATCAGGAACAATTTCATTTTGTTGATGACTTAGAATTTCAGAATGTTAAGAGGTTTTTGGAGTTTAATACTCATTACTATCCTAGGCTAGTCAAACAATTTTATCAAAATTTCACTAAGTTGGATGGTGAGTATCAGACTATGGTTAGAGGAGTTCATTTTGTGATCAAACCTGCTGATTTGACTTTGATGTTTGGGTTAGAGGATAAAGGAACATATATTGGTGATGATGAGTGTGATGATTTAGCTGTGGATACTAGTAAGATTTATACTGATCTTTTGCGTCCTGGTGAAAGTTGGGATGGTAAAGCAACTAAAAATGTCTCACCTTTACATGCTGAGGATAGGATGCATATGTACATTGTGACTTATTGTCTTGTTCCAAAGTGTAATCAAAATTATGCACAACTTCAAGATGATGATCTGAAATTGTTTCATGGAATTAAAAAGAGATATGAAATCAATTGGAACAAAACTTTTCTTGCTAGAATGCATGCTGCAGCTGAATCTCCTCCTACTCAGTATTTACCATATCCTATGCATGTGACAAAGATTATGAGGTATTATAGAGTTCCATTTGCTGATGATGAATCATATGAACGTGAAGTGAAAAACAATTGGTGTTTCAATGATTCTCATATTAGCTACCTGAAGATTGCTTGGCATAGGCCTACGCGTTCTTGGTTGTGGAAAACGCAAATCAAAGCTTTGGAGCAAGGTGCTCAAGCTTCTGGTTCTTCGCGTGGTGATCGGGCTGGTCCTTCTGCTCCTACTACTTCTGCTCATCCTCCTTCTACTGATCATATGGAAACGGATCGTATTGAGGATTATATTGACTTAGAAAATTTGGACACTCCGTTTGATCCTTAAGCTGCACATGAGTCTTTGGTTCAGCACATAAATGAACAATTTGCAGCTATGGAGATGCGTCAAGATGTGAAGAATATTGCTATGGAGCAACGTCTGATGGATCATATTTCTGGACTCTTTTCCCATCACTTTCCACCTCCACCTCACCCTTAGTTCATGTGGTTGATGTTGTTCTTTGGACATTTTATTTTCTTTTATATGCATTTCGCTGACTATTTTATGGTTATATTTTCTATGTTATGTTTCAGACTATGTTTATGTATTTGCTGTTCATGGTTGATGACTATGTTGGATACATTGTGGTACTATGTTTTGTGGTGCTTTGTTTTGGATTGTTATATTTAAATTATGGCACTATTCTGGATTGTTATATGGTTAGAGACTATACTCTGATTTTGGATTTTATTCATTACGTCTTAACTATATTTTCATTCTTTATCATAGTTACTACACTTACCTTCCACTTTTGGCAAAGGATTTTTCTCAACATTTATATTTTTTTAATGATGCCAAAAGGGGGAGAATATTTTGTTGATGTTGTTCTTGTAGGTTAAGTTTTATTTTATTTTTCCTAAGTGTCTAACATTTAGGGGGAGTATTTTAAAACTTAGTGCTTAATTGCAAAGGAGGTTTGTCATCATCAAAAAGGGGGAGTTTGTAGGTTTCTATGTTTTGATGCTAACAACCTTTCTCCAAGCAACAACATTATCAACAAGGAAGCTATCTCATGAAGAATAGAATTAGGATTTAGTTTGATTCTAATGCAATGTAATATTTAATTTTATGCAATGCATATCATGAGAGTGGGTAGCTTTAGGTGATCTTAATGAAGCTTATAATAATGTTTGATTAAGAGTGAAGAAAACTTAATCTTGATTATAATAGCTCATATTAAAGTTATTGTGAAAATCCATTTGAAAAACTTTGTTTTTAGTCCATATCTGATCAGGTCACTCGAGTAATGAGTTTGTGTTTACTCGAGTAATGTGTGTTGTTATAGGTTAATCGAGTAATGAGTTATTCGTCACTCAAGTAACGTATTTCAACATGTGTTAATCGAGTAGTGTGTTACACTTCACTCGAGTAACTTGAACAGTGGCAGAAAAAAAATTATAAAAGGACTTCATTTTTACATGAACAAGGTTACACACTCTTTTACAATTTTCTATTGAGCAATACACTTTCATTTTTTCAAGAGCTATTACACACTTCCTTTGAGAAATCAAGATTCAACAAATTTCTTCTATTCTTCACTCAAGATTAATCATTGTTCTAAGTTTTCTTTGAGATCAATATTTTTTAGTTCTTAATTGTGTTGAAGCTTTGCAACAAGAGGTTGCACATTTCAAGAGTTCAACAAAGGTGAAGAATTTCACAAGCAAGTCTTTGAAGGTTTATCAAAGCAAGATTGAAAAGGATTTGGTTGGAAGCATCTTCAACAAATCAACAAGAGAAGACGAAAATTCAATTGGGTTAGAATTTCAAAGTGTTTGGTACACACTTTGAAGAAGGGTTAAGATAGGATAGCTTTGTGAGAAAGTTGCATCTTAAACATTGTAATTCTAACAATTGAATTTGTCTAGTAGAAACTCTTTATCATTTTGATAAAGGGGACTGGATGTAGCTTTCAAGTGGGTGAAAGTGAACCAGGATAAAATCACCGTCTTCACTGTTTCTTTTCTTGTTTGCATTAATTCAAGAACAATTGAATTTTAGGTTAGAATTGGGGTTTTTCAATTCATTATCAATTGACCTAAAATTGGTTGGTAAATTTACTTGCAATTGTTCATAGCATTCATACATAGTTTGTTGAATCATCATGGTATTGCGATTCTAAAAGAATTCTCATCAAAACTCTTTTACTATTCGATTTTTACCCAGATTACTCGAGTGAATTGTGGATTACTCGATTAATCTGAAAGCTGTTTTGAACTTTACTCGAGTGAGACTTCTGATACTCGAGTGAAATAAAATTTGCTTGCGTAATACTCGATTAAAAGGTATTTTACTCGAGTAACCTGACTTGTTTTTGAAAGAAAATTTATTTTCTTAAAATCATTCTCTACGGTGATCGAAATATCTGTACTAAGGCTCCAATATTCTATTCACCCCCCCTCTAGACTATACTGAGCTGCTTGTTGGTTTCCAACACTTTGGACCTCAAACCACTTTGTTTCTTTAGTGCATTTTGCATACAACAAGTCCTAACCATTTTCCCAAATTATATGACCTTTTCATGCACCAAAATATCTGGTTTCTGAACCCTGTTGAACCTGTGTTGGCTGAGGACAGAGTTTGAGGTTCTTGTGGATTTCTTGCAAAAGTCAGTTATTACACTCATCAAACACGACCTAGCGGTAAGGGAGAAGCTTACCTTATACTAGAATGAGATTAAAATTGATTGAAAATAGGATGAGTCACCAAAAGACTCATAAGGGCATAAATTGAATTGGTTAAATGGCTTGGAGGCCAAACTGAGCTCTAAATCTGTTATGAGCAAAGTTACTTGGATTCATTCAAGATATTTTGATAATGATTTCATGACTGGACTGAGTTATGTGCATATTGGTATGCTAAGTTGTGAAATATATGGTTTTTGTGCAACTGGATGCATAAGACTTGCATGCAAAGCTATTTGATGTGTTTTCTATAATGGAACATGTTTGCATTAAGGTATTATGTTGCTGTTGTTGACTGTTTTTGGTTATATTTGAGTGGAATTAAAAATGGTATTGTAAAACCTCATTTTGTGTTCTGCTGCAGAACCTAACCGGTTAGTGATTGCTGTAACTGGTTAATTCCTAACAGCCAAAAAGAAATTTTAATGAATTTTGCAAAACAGTCCATACCATTTCTAATCACACTCTTTTAACTCAAAATCATGGAAAATTACCCAAGTTAAAAATATGAGGATATTTTATATGGGGTAATTTATTTTAATGCCTTAATGTGGAAAGATATTCATTTGGAAAATATGTGATACATGAATATATTGATAATTGTGGAAATTTTCAATGATGGAACAAGTATGATTTGAGGTATTAAGTGTTTGTGGAAGACTATTTTGAGTTGGATTGAAATCTAATTGAAAATGGCATTGAAAAGCTTGAAAATGTATTTTTGGAACTGCATGATTTAACCGGTTAGATGCTCTTTTAACCGGTTAGACCTTGAGAAACAAAATTAAAATTTTGTTAAGGGATTTATACCATTTTTAATTATATTCTTTTAACCCAAAAAATCAGTGGAAATTACCTAAGTTAAATTCATGGAGGAATTTTTATGTGTAATGGTAATTTATCTTTATTACCTCAAGTTCATCATTGAAAATAATAAAAAGAAATTATGACATGTGTGTAATCTTAATTGTGGACAGGTTAAGATTATGTCATAATAATTATGGATTAATTATGGGAATTAATAAAAGTCCAACCTTTAATGCATGGTGTATGTGCATTCATTCATGGAGAATGGTATGATTAGGTTGGCGATATGATTGGGTAATGTTCTGGGAACATGACCTGTGTACTATGGGAGTACCAAACTATTGTGTTTTGCTTGATGACACATTCCATAGATGAATGTGGCCAGTGTAGGGTTCACTGGTGATGTGGTTATTACGTCTTTGTGACGTAACGCACTAAAGTGATAGTTTTACGATTTGGCGACGTGACGCTCACTAGATAAGGTGACGTATTGAGGATGCAAGGATTCAATTATGTTTTGATGAAGACAACTTTATGTGGCAAACCTACAACAACAAATCTCAAGGACTAGTTTTACTACTTTCTCATATATTTGTATTGTAATTGTATTATTATTTTATATATGAGTGTGGGTGGTAGAATTAGGATAGAAATCTCAATTTGAATTAAAGAATTTATTATGTTTTAAATTGGGATTGCATTGATAGAGAAAAGGGCTCAAGATTTTATTAAAATAAATCAGTAAAAAAATGCAAAATAAAAGAAAAAGTTTTTAGCAGTGTTTAGCAGTGTTTAATCGATTAAATCTCAGTTTAATCGAGTATTAATCGATTAAGGCATCGTTTAATCGATTAAAGGCTGTTAAAACTGAATCATTAAAAGCCTTTCATTTTCAACATGACAAAGGTTACGAACTATTATCATTTCACAGCATTTTTCACATCTTTTCAATATTCTTTGAGCCAAGATTCTCTCATTAAACATCATCTCTATCAATGTTCTTTTGAATCTCAATTTGAATGCATACTTCATTCTTTTTGATTCTAAATTGAAGATTCAATGTTCTTGAACATTATTAGTTGAATCAATCTTGTAACAAAGGGTTACGTTCTTCAAGATTCAACAAAGGAAAAGTTTCAATTGAGGCAATTGAAGAAAGAAGGTTGGAGCACTACCTTGAGCAATTGGAGGATTCATTGCTAGAAGCTCATTGGGATTGAACGCGACGTTTCAATCAAAGGAGGAACGAAGAGGATCGAATTACAAGATTGGGGTAGTGTCATATGAATTGGTACTTCATATGATAACGGGTTAGGATCGAGAGTTGAGAGGATTCTAACGATTCTTGTAAACTGATCTATTTGTTCATAGTGTAGCAAATCACCCAATCCAGAGAGGGTGGACTGGATGTAGCTCACCGATTGTGAGTGAACCAGGTTAAAATCACTGCGTTCTTCGTTCTTTACTTTTTACGTTTATTTCAATTAAAATCGATCAAGAGCTTAAAAATCAAATAGGATTAGTATTGGGTTTTTCAATTACGTATTCATTATATTCTTGTTAATTAATTCGTGATTGATTTCTCTGATTTGATTCTTGATTCGTAGAAGTTTCGTAGAATAATCGTTTTGAATTGAATTCTGAATTTCTGCAATTTTAACAGTGTTTTGTTTAATCGAGTAGTACTCGATTAAGGAAAAATTGACTTTCAGGTTTAATCGATTAAATTGCAGGTTAATCGATTAAATCAGTGTAATCTGCTTAAAATTGAACTGTTTCTAAACCGTTTTTGATTACTTTCGAAATTCTGGTATCGTAGCTTAACCATTCTATTCACCCCCCCTCTAGAAGGTTATTTTAGCCGCTTGTTGGTTTCCAACAAGTGGTATCAGAGCTCGGTCGAATAAACCGAGTCTAAAAACTTTTTCGAAAAGATCCATTTGGAAACCATGGCAAATCAAAACTCTTTTGGAGGAGAAGGTGCAGCTATTAATCGTCCCCCACTATTTGGTGGTGAGGGGTATGCTTACTGGAAAGTAAGGATGAAAATTTTCATACAAGCTATCGATAACGAAATTTGGAAAGCCATCGAAAAGGGTCCCCATATTCCATCTAGTGTAGTTGATGGAGCGGCTCAATTGACCCCGGAAGAAAAGTGGACCGATGATGATAAGAAAAAGATTCAATTTGACTATAATTCTAAGAATATCATCACGTCCGCTTTGTCAAATGATGAGTTTTTTTAGAGTCTCCCAATGCGCTAGTGCAAAGGAAATGTGGGACACTTTACAAGTGACTCACAAGGGAACTAGCGAAGTTAGGCGAGCTAGATTAAATGTCTTGATGCGTGAATATGAGTTATTTCAAATGTTGCCTAATGAAAATATTAATGATATGCAAAAGAGATTTACTCATATTATTAATCACTTGCTTGCTCTTGGTAAGGCTTTCTTACCGGGAGAACTTACTAACAAAGTTTTGAGATGCTTGGACAGGAATTGGCAACCCAAGGTCACCGCGATTATTGAATCGAAGAACTTGGATACTATGGATCTCGCTACTTTGTTTGGGAAATTGCAAGAGCATGAGATGGAGCTCGGACGCCTAACCTCGAATGAAGAATCCGACAAGAAGAAAAAGGGTATCGCATTGAAAGCTTCATCATCAAAAATTGTTGATACTCAAAATGACTCTTCATTGGATGATGACACGGATTCGGATTTGGATGATGATTCACTTGCACTCGTGGTTAAGAATTTCAGAAAATTTTTCAAGAAGAAAGGAAACACAAGAAGATTCAATTCAAAGGAAAGCAAGGAAACTCCACAAAGGTCGAAAACCCCTAGAGACAAGATAATATGTCATACATGTGGGAAAGCGGGTCACATCAAATATCATTGTCCTCAAAAGTCTAAAAAGTCCGATAGTGATAAGAAGAGGTCCAACAATCACAAGGCTAAGAAAGCCTACATTGTTTGGGACGAACCCGAAGATGATACTAACTCTAGCACTTCGGAGGAGGAAGAATCGGCAAATTTGTGTTTAATGGCTAAGGATGACATTGAAGGTTCCACTAGTGACACGTCTCTTGAGCAATCAAGCTCAAAGGAGGTACATTCTAAAACTAACTCTGATGTGGATTCGGATAATGAATCTTGCTCTTCCCCCTCATATGATGCACTTTACAATGCCTATGTTGATATGCATGCCGAACTTAAGAAACTAGCTAAAGTCAACATTGAGGCTAAGAAAGCCATTTTGAAGTACAATGAAAAGATTATTGAAATGCAAAAACATATTGATGAGCTTGTTCTTCAAAATGAGACTTTAGAACTCATTTACTCTAATGCATCATGTGAATGTTGTGTTTCTAATGCTGTGATTTCCGATTGTGAAAGGTGCAAGACTTATGAAAATGAATTACATGATTTGAAAGAAAAACTTGCTACTTTTACAAAAGGAAAAAGAGATTTGAATGATTTGCTCTCTAGACAAAGAGACAATACAAATAGAACCGATTTGGGATATACTAAACCAAAGAAGAAATCCTATAGAAAGGTTGGAACTTTTTCAAAGGTTAATTTTTCTAGAAAACCAACATGTTTCTATTGTGGTATCTTTGGTCATACTTCAAACATTTGCAAAATCAAAAAGTTTGGTGTTCCCAATAAGGAATTTATTTGGATTGTTAAGGGAGAGAAACCGGAAATTAACCCCCAAGGACCCAAAATTGTTTGGGTACCTAAGTCTTCCATATAATTTGTTTTTGTAGGTGTGCCTTAGAACGAGAGATGATCGTTGGTATTTGGACAGAGGTTGTTCAAGGCACATGACGGGAGACAAGAGACATTTCATCGAACTTTCACCAAGAGATAAGGGTCACGTCACATATGGAGATAACAATCGTGGAAAAATCCTTGGTATAGGTAAAATCGGAAACTCATCCAATGTTATAATTGACAATGTTTTGTATGTTGAAGGTTTAGAGCACAATCTACTTAGCATTAGTCAATTGTGCGATATTGGAAATAGTGTTAGTTTTACCTCTAACCATTGCATTATTAGAAGTGATAGTTATGAATCCATTAAATTTGTTGGGAATCGGTGCAATAACACTTACTTGATTGACTTGAATGATATTACTTCTTTATTCTCAAAATGTTTTTTAAATAAAGAAAATGATGTTTGGCTATGGCATAGAAGAGTAGCTCATGTCCACTTAGGTCAATTAAATAAACTTTTATCCAAGGACTTAGTGATTGGCCTTCCGAAGCTCAATTTTAAAATTGATGGAGTTTGCACACCTTGTAAAAAGTGCAAACAAACCAAAACAACGTTTCCAACAAAAAAAATTATTTCTTCTACAAGGGTGTTGGAACTCATACATATGGATTTATTTGGTCCCTCTCAAACTATGAGCTTTGGAGGTAATTACTATGGACTTGTTATTGTGGATGATTACTCACGTTTTACTTGGACTTTCTTTTTACCATCAAAAGATCAAACTTTTCAACGTTTTAAAGCCTTTGCCAAACTTGTTCAAAATAAAGTCAATCAAAGTATAGTGGCTATTCGAACCGATCATGGTGGCGAATTTGAAAATCATGCATTTGACAAGTTTTGTGATAAGTTTGGTGTAGAGCATCAATTTTCTGCTCCTAGAACTCCTCAACAAAACGGAGTTGTTGAGCGGAAGAATAGGGTGTTAGAAGAATTAGCAAGGACTATGTTAAGTGATAGCAAAGTTCCTAAATACTTTTGGGCCGATGCGGTAAGCACCGCTTGCCATGTTTTGAATAGAGTAATGATTAGGCCGTCCCTTAAGAAAACCCCCTATGAGCTTTTCAAAGGCCAAAAGCCTAATATATCTTATTTTCATGTTTTTGGATGTAAATGTTTTATTTTGAATAATGGAAAACAAGTTTTGGGAAAATTTGATCCAAAAGCGGATGATGGGATATTTCTAGGCTATTCGAGTCATAGTAAAGCATTTAGAGTGTTTAATAAGAGAACTTTGACTATCGAAGAATCAATAAATGTTGTGTTTGATGAGTCTCCGAAAGGAGAGAAAGGTACTTTTAATATTTCAGGTATTGATATATATGAAGAAGTGCCACGTGATGAAAATGATAAAGAGAAGGAGATGGAAATTCAAATTCATGGAGAAGTTGACAATTCAAATGGAAATGAACAAGCATATGAAGGACTACCTCCGGCATGGAAAACCAACCGCAATCATCCATTGACAAATGTGTTAGGTGACGTAGCTAAGGGAGTGGTAACCCGAAGCTCTTTACGTAATATTTGTCATTTTGTAGCTTTTGTCTCTCAAATAGAACCCAAAAATATAAATGAAGCCATCCAAGATGAACATTGGATCATGGCTATGCAAGAAGAGCTAAACCAATTTGAAAGGAATAGGGTTTGGGAACTTGTACCTAGAACCGATGATAGACCTATAATAGGTACTAGATGGGTTTATCGTAATAAGTTAGATGAGTTGGGTTTTATTGTTCGAAACAAAGCTAGGTTGGTAGCTCAAGGATATAGTCAAGAAGAAGGAATTGATTATGACGAAACTTATGCCCCCGTAGCACGTTTAGAAGCTATTAGACTTTTATTAGCTTATGCATCTATTATGAATTTCATGTTATATCAAATGGATGTCAAAAGTGCTTTTCTTAACGGATTTATTCAAGAAGAGGTATATGTCTCACAACCACCCGGTTTTGAAAATCATGAATTTCCTAACTATGTTTTTAAATTGAAAAAGGCCTTATATGGTCTTAAACAAGCTCCTAGAGCTTGGTATGACCGTTTAAGTTCATTTTTAATTGAAAAAGGATTTAAAAGGGGTGCTGTAGACAATACTCTTTTCATTGAAAAGTCCGGTAAGAGCATTCTTTTGGTTCAGATTTATGTAGATGATATAATATTTGGTGCTACTAACGACAAGCTTTGCAAGAAGTTTTCAGATTTAATGCAGAGTGAATTTGAGATGTCGATGATGGGCGAGTTGACGTTCTTTCTTGGGCTTCAAATTAAGCAAATAGATGCCGGAATCTATATCCATCAATCAAAATATTGCAAGGAGCTTTTAAAGCGATTTGGAATGGATTTGTGTAAGCACGCTTCAACACCAATGAGTGCAACGTGTCACATGGACAAGCACGAAAGCGGTAAACCAATAGAGGTAACTAAATATAGAGGAATGATTGGTAGTCTCTTGTACCTTACTGCATCGAGTCCTGATATTATGTTTAGCGTTTGTATGTGTGCACGTTATCAATCTAATCCAAAAGAGTCGCACTTAACCTCAGTTAAAAGAATCATGAAGTATTTAAAAGGAACAATGAATACCGGTTTGTGGTATCCTAGGGATGCATTTTTAAATTTAGTAGGGTATTCGGATTCCGATTTCTCCGGTTGCAAAGTAGATAGAAAAAGTACAAGTGGTACTTGTCATTTGATAGGTAACTCACTTGTATCTTGGTTTTCCAAAAAGCAAAATTGTGTTGCTTTGTCAACCGCGGAAGCCGAATATATTGCGGCGGGTAGTTGTTGTGCACAAATACTTTGGATGAAACAACAACTTTCCGATTTTGGTTTGTTTTTAACAAAAGTTCCTATTCGTTGTGATAATACCTCCGCAATAAACCTCACTAAAAATCTGGTACTTCATTCTCGAACAAAACATATTGAAATAAGGCATCACTTTATTAGAGATCATATTCAAAAAGGGGATTGTGTGATTGAGTTTGTTTCAACTTCAAATCAACTTGCCGATATTTTTACAAAACCTCTTCCTAGAGATACCTTTTATCATATTAGAAGGGAGCTAGGAATTTTGGATGAATCAACCATTGGTTAGTTGTATTTGACATTTTTTTTATCAAACCAATCTCACTACAAATGCCTATTTCTATATGAATTGTTTAGAGTTGTTTTTGTGTTTTGAACTTCAAATTCATGATTCTTATGGCTTTGGCTATGTGTGTTCTCTATTTGTGATTTGGTTGATATATTAGTTTGGTGTTTGCTTGCTTGCTTATTTGCTTAGTTGTTGTGGTGCTAAATGTGTTCATGTATTCCATATTATGTGCATATGTGTTTTGACTATGTTTTTCCATGATTTGTGCATTAAAACTAAGTTAAAACTACATTTTTCAGGAATTTAATCGATTAAGTTGACATTTACTCGAGTAAGAAAAAAATATCTTTCTGGTATACTCGATTAAATTTCAGAATACTCGATTAAATCCCAATTTTACACATGATTTACTCGATTAAGTTACAGTTTTAAAACATGTTTTCTGCACTTTTCAACACGTCTCTCTCACTTCTTCACGTGTTTTCTCTTCTCACTCAACACGGTTTCATCAATTTTCAACCCAAAAGACTTGATTTCTTCCATATTTCTTCATTATTCTTCATTATAAACTCATTCTACATCATTATCTTCATCCATTTCACTTCCATTCACTTAATTTTCAAAACCCCCAAATCAAAAACCCTAAGAGCATCAAATGGCGCCTCCTTCATCTTCCACCGGCAAAAGGAAGAAGCAACGTGTCAACATGGACTTGGATTCACAATACTACTCAAAGGAGATAATAAAAGAACGTGAAGCTAGGTTTTTGCGAAGGGAATTTGGACATATTCGCTTCATGAACATGAAATGGCTTCTTCACCAAAGGTTTGAGTGTTCTGCCTTATTTGTAGAACAAGGACTCCAGAAATTTCTTAGTTTTCATTGTGATATTTACCCTAGGCTAGTCCGGAAATTTTATGCTAATTTCAAGTATGAGGATGGAAAATATAAATCTGTGGTTAAAGGAAAGTTGCTGATTGTTAAGGCACAAGATTTGCATGACTTGTTTGGATTAAGCATGACTGGCACGTTTTTAAATGATCCTGATAGTGATATACTCATTGACTGTGATGTTGCCAATGTCTTTCAACAAACTGTTAGGCCCGGATATAGTTGGAGTAAAGGGACTAAGAATGTTGGCATCATGAAAGAGGATTGTCGATTATTGTTGTATGTAATTTCCTACTGTTTGATGCCAAAGACAAATCAGAATTATGCACAAGCTAATGGTGATGAACTGCGTATCTTTTATGGTATTCGTGAGCACATTCCTATCAATTGGTCCCGTGTTGTGTTAGATAGGATGGTCATTGCTTCTGGTTCTACTGGGTCGGCTACTCTACCTTATGCTATGTTAGTGTCTAAGCTATTGTCTTTCTATGGTGTGGAACTTGATGATGAGGAAGAGGAATCCATCACTGATCAAAATTGTATTAATGCTACTCTGTTGCATGGTTTGGGTATGGATGAATATCCTGAGGCTAAGTCGTGGATGTGGAAAATAGATATTCAAAAGATTGAGCAACAAAAGAAAGCGGAAGAGGATTTGGCTCGTCACATGGCTGATATGCATGGGGCTGGTCCATCTGCTCCACCACAGGATGCTGGAATTAATGTTGATGAGTATCTGAATGTTCCTAATGCTGGACAAGAGCAACCTCCACCGAGAGCTGCTGATGGTTTTGATTATCGTGCTCTTCATGATAGTCTCTCTGGACAGATAGATGAGCGTTTTGTGCAAATGGAGGCTAGGCAATATGCTATTGAGGAGCGTCAGAAGGCTATATTGGAGCGTGGATTTCAGGATATGGCTATCCGACATCAGGCTATGGAGGACCGCTTCTTCGGTGCTCTTGGGAGGATGTTTCCACAACCACCACCACCACCTCAGTGATCATGGATTTTTATCATGCATTGCATTATGTTTTGATGACTTATCTATCTCGTTTATTATGTTTTGGTGATTATGTCTCAGACTATGGTTTATGGGTTTATGTTTTATGGTTTATTATGGTGTGTATGGTTCGTTGTTAAGTCCGATTTGTGGACTAGGTTCTATGTTTCAGACTATGGTTTGGTTTTATGTGTGTTTGGGTTATGTACTTTGATGTACTTGGATGCTATGGCACTTATGTTTTATCATATTTCTATTATGTTTAGTGCTTGTGTGTTTTATACCCTTACATATCTTTTCTATCGTTTGAATTGTGGTTATTATGTGTTACTAATTCTCACCTTTGGCAAGCTTTATTATTCTATTTTTTTGATTAATGCCAAAAGGGGGAGAAAGGTGTGGATTGTTGTTTTTGTAGGTTGATTGCACTTTTCCTAAGTGTGCATACATTTAGGGGGAGTTTGGATTTGGAATAGTTTGTCATTCATCAAAAAGGGGGATATTGAAGATGCAAGGATTCAATTATGTTTTGATGAAGACAACTTTATGTGGCAAACCTACAACAACAAATCTCAAGGACTAGTTTTACTATTTTCTCATATATTTGTATTGTAATTGTATTATTATTTTATATATGAGTGTGGGTGGTAGAATTAGGATAGAAATCTCAATTTGAATTAAAGAATTTATTATGTTTTAAATTGGGATTGCATTGATAGAGAAAAGGGCTCAAGATTTTATTAAAATAAATCAGTAAAAAAATGCAAAATAAAAGAAAAAGTTTTTAGCAGTGTTTAGCAGTGTTTAATCGATTAAATCTCAGTTTAATCGAGTATTAATCGATTAAGGCATCTTTTAATCGATTAAAGGCTGTTAAAACTGAATCATTAAAAGCCTTTCATTTTCAACATGACAAAGGTTACGAACTATTATCATTTCACAACATTTTTCACATCTTTTCAATATTCTTTGAGCCAAGATTCTCTCATTAAACATCATCTCTATCAATGTTCTTTTGAATCTCAATTTGAATGCATACTTCATTCTTTTTGATTCTAAATTGAAGATTCAATGTTCTTGAACATTATTAGTTGAATCAATCTTTTAACAAAGGGTTACGTTCTTCAAGATTCAACAAAGGAAAAGTTTCAATTGAGGCAATTGAAGAAAGAAGGTTGGAGCACTACCTTGAGCAGTTGGAGCACTACCTCGGATCAGAAGGGGGAGTCTCCTCGCGGACGACTCTATAAGTAAAAGGGTGTGAGCGGGTAGGTCGAAAACAGAAACTGTGATAAGAGCGAGCTGGTCGTGTGGGAGGTGGTCCATGGTATGTGTAAAACGGGGGTACGTGCATAGTGTATATAATGGGAATCCTAAATATACGAGGACGAAATTGTATCAGCGGGTTCGGGTGGTAGAAGGTGATCTCTACCTCCCCCTCGAACACCGCACGATGGTCCTCATAGATCCATGTGCCACTAGGAAGTGGCCGGATCTCGATGCAAGCGATGTATCGAGACATCACCTACAAGGGCATAGGGGTAAGCATTTCTATACACATAATCAACAGAGTATAAATTTGTACAATACGAATATGTAAATATGCAACAATGAACAACAATCACATTTAGCACTTAGCAGTTATTGAATGCAAATAAGATGCTCATACTTGTTTCATTTATCACACTTAACTTAAATGAGTGGCATGATGCATGAATTTAGCTCTCAAGCCTATCTCCATCATTCTATGTCACTCTCTGACGTCCATCCCTTACAACCCAACACTCACCAGTGCGTTGTATTCCTAGGTATACAACAATTCGTACATTCACCTAGAATGTACACGACAAGCTTGGAATCCATGCCACCCGAACATATCCCGTCATCCAAACGGACCGTCATCCAAACGGTATAACCATATCGGCATCCACTAAGCCGACCACGTCAACAACGTGTCATCAAGCAAACGTATTGGCACTCTCAGAGGCCCTCCACATGTTTACCAAAAACATGATATACGTCCTACCATCCAACTCCAGAATGAATGCATCACTTTCTAAGCTTAAAGGAAATTGATTAATATATTACTGGCCACCTAGGCATATTTTATCTTTAAAAAGAACCGTCACCAAACGGTACACTTATATTAATCAATCTCTTTTAAGTTCAGATCCTTTGAATTATTATAGTTAAATTCTTAACCAACTAAGTCAGAATTAAAGATGGTGTTTCTCAGGTTCTGGTAAATTACTCGAGTATAATTCAGCATACTCGAGTGTTTTGCAACTTTTCCAGATTACTCGAGTGTTCTTAGGGCTACTCGAGTGTTCATGACTTTCTGGGGATTTGGGTTTCAAATTCATTAAATTACTCGAGTAGTTCATGGGTTACTCGAGTGTTCATCATGATTTCCAGAATACTCGAGTCACCCCTGCATTACTCGAGTGGTTTGCCTTAACATGTCCCCAGGTCTTACTCGATACTCGAGTACTAGACACAATACTCGAGTGTTCTTGCTCAAATTACATTGTTTTACAAACATTTTACTCGAGTACCCTGTCCAATACTCGAGTATTTCATAGCAGAACAGACTGAAATCTTAGTTTTAACACACCATTTTCAGTTCTACTCAATTTTAGTCCAATCCAGGGATCCACAAAGTTCATATATCATAAATAGAACATGTTACAACACTCATTTCATATCAAGTTACAGATTTGACAGAGAATCAATCCTTAATGCATAAAATACACAATTTGACAACTCAACACCTCAAATTGCATAATAAGCACAATACTCATGAAATAGTGTTCATTTAAGCTTGCATGCATGATTTAGAACTTGCTCAACACAGTTTTTGAGCATGACTTGGCCTCCAAACCAAAGTTCCTATTTAATCTAAGCCCTTAGAGCCTCTTGGTGGCTCTCTAATGCATTGAATGGAATTTAAACTCTATCTAGTGTACAAAATTACTTCCCCTTACCTCTCAGACGTGATTCAACAAAGGATTTGCAAGAAAAAGGCTCCTCAACACCCAGAACAGCTTCAAGCATCACATGTAGAGCAGTTGGAGTGCACCACAAAAATTGAATTGGTTCACACATGAAACAGAGATAAGAATTGGGGATTTTAGATTTTCTAGACTCTATGCAACATATACTAACTATAGAAATCGAAGTTGGAACTCAAGGACTCGTGAGCTTACCAGAAATCAAAATCGAAGTAAGCTCCAGACACAGCTTGACCAAGAACAGCTCCACTTCCAAGCCTTGAATCTTCCACCACACTCACTCAATCCTCACGATTTTGGTGTTTATACAAAGCTCGTGATGTGAGCTTTGTATTCGTGTATAGTTTATGACTCGAATCGAAACAGAGAGGGAGAATCGATCGTTTGAACTCAGAAACCCTAACTGAATAGCAAACTTGAATTTGACCAAGAGCTTCAACAAATCGGTGTTAATAGGCTTTTATAGACATGGAGAAAGCCCATGCAGAGCGACACGACGCCATTGAGTTGTTGATGATGGAGTATTCGTGTCAACGGAGGAGAATCGGTGGTGGTGACTCACCAAACGCACTAACTCGTGCAACTCTGTCCAGAATACTCGAGTATTCCAGAAAATACTCGAGTGTTTTGCCCAGATTTTGAAAAATAATTATTTTATTTACTTTCCCTCCAAAACCTTTCCTATATTTGCTTCTAGGTCCCAGTCCAGGGACTAATATGCAAAATACCTATTTCATGCATTATTATATTTATTAAATCCATACACACACATTTACTAACTACATAAACACATATTTTAATCAAGGATTAATATAGAAATCATTAATTATAATTAATTTATAATTAACATTTCATTAATCGGGGATTAAAATTTTGGGGTGTTACACTACTCCAACACTTACAAGGAATTTCGTCCCCGAAATTCAACTTATACAAACATCTCAGGATAGTCCTGATGCATCTTATCCTCTAATTCCCAAGATACCTCTGTTACATCGCCACAAACCCAGACGACCTTGACCAGATGAATATCCTTCCCTCTAAGCTGCTTGATACTTCGATCTTCAATGCGAACAGGCATAGCTTTAAAGGTTAGGTTCTTATAAATTTCTAGATCATCAGGTTGGATTTTAAGGACAATGGTGGGGTCATGGATATATCTCTTCAGTTGAGACACATGGAATACATTGTGAAGGTTAGCTAGCGACAGGGGCAGGGCTAATTGATAGGCTACTGGGCCGACTCTTTTTAGAATTTGATAAGGACCAATGAACTTAGGTGATAGTTTCTGGGTTTTCAAGGCTCTACTAACACCTTTGGTTGGTACTATTCTAATGAATACATGGTCTCCTTCAGCAAACTCTAAAGGTTTCCTTCTCCTATCAGCATAGCTTTTCTGCCTACTCTGAGCCGTCTTCATCTTCTCTTGTATCATCTTGATCTGTTCCGTGGTCTCTTGTACGAAATCTGGTCCAACCAAAGAACTCTCCCCCACTTGAAACCAGCATAACGGTGTCTGAAATTTTCTTCCATACAAGGCTTCAAATGGTGCCATTCCAATGCTCGTGTGATAACTGTTATTGTAAGTAAATTCCACGAGCGGCAACATTTGTTCCCAGTTCCTTTGACCTTCCAAAGCACAGGCTCATAAGATGTCCTCCAGCGACTGAATAGTCCTCTCCGTTTGACCATCAGTCTGAGGATGGTATGCAGAACTTAACTTCAATCTTGAACCCAAGGCTTTATGCAGATCTTCCCAAAACTTCGATGTAAACCTCGGGTCGCGATCTGACACAATGCTTGACGGTACCCCATGCAGACGAACAACTTCCTTGATATACAATTGGGTGAGCTTCTCCAAAGAGTAGCGCATGTTAACAGGAATAAAATGCGCTGCTTTGGTCAGACGATCCACAACCACCCAGATTGCATCATGACCAGTAGTTGTCCTTGGCAATCCCGACACAAAATCCATCGAGATACTATCCCATTTCCACAACGGAATCTCCAAGGGAAGTAATTCTCCTCCTGGCCTTTGGTGTTCCACTTTCGCCTTTTGACACACCAAGCAACATGCCACATATTCAGCCACGTCCTTCTTCAAGCCAGGCCACCAAAATATCCTCTTCAGGTCCTGATACATTTTGGTAGCTCCCGGATGCATACTCATTTTGCTCTTATGTGCTTCATCCAGAATCATCCTTCTTACTTCCAGATCATTAGGCACACAAATCCTTATTCTAAAACGAAGGATCCCATCCTTCCCTTCTTGAAACTCCAACTCCTTGCCTTCTTCCATCAGTTTCTTCTTCTCCATGAGTCTCTCATCCTTGTGTTGCAATTCCCGAATCCTTTGTAGAAACTCATTAGCAATCTGCAGCATCCCCATCTTGATACTTGTTGGCTTTACTTGCATTGTCAGTCTCAGATCCCGGAATTCTTCTATCAGTGCAGCTTCTCTGACCATCATGGCACTGATATGCATTGCCTTTCTACTTAATGTGTCCGCCACGACGTTTGCCTTCCCAGGGTGGTAATGGAGCTCAAACTCATAATCCTTCAAGAACTCCATCCATCGACGCTGCCTCATATTCAACTCTTTCTGATCAAAGAGGTACTTCAAACTCTTATGGTCACTAAACACCCGGAACATAGTGCCACAGAGATAATGCCTCCAAATCTTCAATGCAAACACATCAGCTTCCAGTTCTAGGTCATGAGTTGGATAGTTCATTTCATGAACTTTTAGCTGTCTCGAGGCGTAGGCGACGACTTGCCCTTCTTGCATCAAAACACTCCCAAGACCTTGTTTTGACGCATCACAATACACTTCAAAACTTTTCTGTGTATCAGGTAGAACCAACACAGGAGATGATGTCAACCTTTCCTTCAATTCTCGGAAACTCCTTTCACACTTCTCATTCCATATAAATGGTTGATCTTTCCGAGTCAACTTCGTCAAGGGTAGTGCAATCTTTGAGAAACCTTCGATAAACCTTCTAAAGTAACTAGACAATCCAAGAAAACTCCTTACCTCCGTGACCGACTTTGGTTGCTCTCATTGCAAAACCGAACTTACTTTCGTCGGATCTACTGCTATTCCTTTATTCGAAATTACATGGCCCAAAAACTTAACCTCCTCCAGCCAGAACTCACATTTTGTAAGTTTGGCGTACAACTGCTTCTCCTTTAGAATGCTCAACACTATCCTCAAGTGTTCAGCATGCTCCTCCAGACTCTTAGAGTAAATGAGGATATCATCAATGAACACAACCACGAATGAATCTAAATAAGGTCTAAATATTCGATTCATGTAGTCCATGAAGATAGCTGGTGCATTAGTCAATCCGAACGGCATCACAACATACTCATAATGCTCGTATTAGGATCGAAATGCAGTCTTGGAGATATCCTCTTCTCTAATCCTGATATGATGGTACCCCGACCTTAAATCAATCTTGGAAAATACCGAAGCCCCACGAACTTGATCCATAAGGTCAACGATCATTGGCAATGGATACTTGTTCTTGATTGTGACCTTATTCAGCTGCCGGTAGTCGATGCACATCCTCATACTACCATCTTTCTTCTTGACGAACAGAACCGGAGCACCCCAAGGTGGCACACTTGGTCGAATCATCTGCTTCTGCAATAACTCCTCGATCTGCTTCTTCATTTCAGCCATTTCCGGTGGTGCCATTCTATAAGGAGCGATAGAAATGGGACCAGCTCCCGGAACTAGGTCGATGCCAAATTCAATCTCTCTTCTTGGTGGCAAACCAGGGATCTCATCAGCAAATACCTCCGGGAAGTCTCTAACAACAGGAATTTCTTCCAACCTTGGACCATTCTCCTCTAATTCAGTGTTGAACACACACATGTAGCCGGAGGGTTTTGGGTTTCTATAGATTACTATCTTCTTATCACAATCGATGATCACTTGGTTTTGACTCAACCAGTCCATCCCCAAGATCACGTCCAATTGCGATAAAGGTAAACAGATTAGATCTACCTTTGAGGTTTGTCCTAACACTTCTATGTCACAGTTAAGAAATGCTCTAGAAACAACTACTGGAGCATTAGTAGGGGTCTCTACTTTCAAAGCATAAGGTAATTCAGACACCGGTAAACTTAACCGATCTACACATTCATATGAAACAAATGAATGCGTCGCACCCGAATCAAACAAGACATGACAGAACTGACCATTAAGCAAGTATTTACCTTGCACCAGATCAGAGGATCGGTTTGCTTCCACACCGCTAAGGGTGAAAACCCTTCCTTGAGCCATAGGTCTATCAACAGCTCCTCTTGAGTTAGCCTTGACCGGTTCGTTGCAGTCTCTTGCAAAGTGTCCCGGCTTCCCACAGTTGAAACAGCCACTTGTTCCCCAGCAGACACGGCCATAATGATGGCGCTTGCACTTGTCACAGAATGGAGCCTCGCTCCGAAAATTCCTTCCATCCGAACCACCAACCTTTCCCTTGCCTTTCCCTCGACGATCATACGGACCCTTGCCTCGGTTGTTGAAACCTTTACGTCTCTGAGGTCCATAGTTCTGATTGTCCTTCTTTTCTGAGACTTGCGATTCTTCAACTTTCTTGTCATCTTCATACATCCTACACATGTCCACAAGTGCAGGAAAGCTTTGGATCCGTTGGTAGCTGAAAATCGACTTCAACTTGGGCCTCAAGCCTCCTTCAAACTTTATGCACTTGCTCCTTTCATCCGGTTTGTTCTGGTAGTATGGAGAGTACTTCATCAATTCCTCGAACTTGGCCGCGTACTCGCCCACACTCATACTTCCTTGTTTCAGCTGCAAGAACTCTACCTCCTTCTTCCTTCTTAGATCCTCAGGGAAGTATTTGTTGAGAAACTTTTCCATAAACACTCCCCAACTCACCTCTCTTCCCTCATAGTGCAGGAGCTGTACCGTGTGGTTCCACCAGTTCTCAGCTTCATCTTCCAGCATGTAGGTTGCATATGCCACTTTCTGAGCTTCCGAACACTCCAAGGTTCTCAGGATCTTATCCATGGTATGAATCCACTTATTGGCCTCTTCCGGTTTAAATCCTCCTTCAAACTTAGGCGGATTGCAAATCCTAAAATCAGCCAAACTCTTCGCCTCGGCGTTACCCACATTACACTGATGAGCGGGTTAACCGGTTGAGGTGGTTGCTAAGCTTGTCGCTGCATGGCCTCCAACACCGTGGTTATCCTTTCTAACATTGCATTGGTGTGATTTTGGTTTCTAGTTGCCATAATAGACCTGCGCTATATGCTCATGGTCACATATGTTGAACTAAAGAAACATTCCTCACACCACCTATACTAAGGCTATAGCTTATAACTTTAAATCAACATTCAATTGTGTCTTGTGCTCAAAAGAGACAAGATACAAACATTCATAACAATAAATATGCCCCGCGGATACCTGCTTGATGTTGATGGCTACCTTTCTGGAGCTACTTTCACTACTACAGGATCTGACTTTTGCTCTGATACCACTAAGTGTGACACCCTTCCGAACACACCAAGTATAATATAGTAATTAATCTATTATATTGGATAATATATGGACTTGTAAGTATTAGAAAATGTAAAGTAAAATTTTCTTTTGAAGCGGGTGCACAAACCAAAACCTGGAATTCTTGGAGAAGAACTTCTAAGTCATTTCAAACAGTTGTATCAAATTCGGCAATTTCCAAAACCCTTTCATTAGTTGAATAACATCGTATTTTGAAATCGTATTTATATAATAGAAAGTAAATGAGATTACCCTTGCTTTGGTTGATAAAACTGATACCATCTACTCCTCTTTGTAGCCGAACTCTTAAAAAGATTAAATCAGAGTAAGCGGAAAATTACAGGACTATGCAACTAATAGAAATATAAACATAGGTTTTTTATATATAAAAAGAGTCATAAGTACATAGTCCCAGGTACAAAGTCTCCAAGATCCAACAAGTCCATAACAGATCTACATTATAATATAACCATAGCCCTAGAGTGCTCAAAAGTATATCTACAAAATATATACATAACAAAATATGGACTCTAGAGGTGGTCACGTAGATCTGGCAGCGTCAGCAGTAGTAGTAGTGATAGTAGTAGTCTCCAAGTATCAAAAGGTAATAGCATCATCATCACAGCAGCAGCAGCAGTATCTCCTCCACAGCATTCCCACAACGGATCCTCCGATCCTCATCATATACCATATGCAAATACCTAGGGATCGTCATCCCTCCAATCACTCCCAGTGGAATGCTCGACAGGCTCGCCTCCGCTCTCGTCCTCCACTGGATCCTCCTCGATCTCATCCGAGGGAGAGTGTACCCTACCACTGGGTACCGGGTCGGGAGATGGTGTGACCCTAACTGGGCTCCTCGGATCAGAAGGGGGAGTCTCCTCGCGGACGACTCTAGAAGTAAAAGGGTGTGAGCGGGTAGGTCGAAAACGGAAACTGTGATAAGAGCGAGCTGGTCGTGTGGGAGGTGGTCCATGGTATGTGTAAAACGGGGGTACGTGCATAGTGTATATAATGAGAATCCTAAATCTACGAGGACGAAATCGTATCAGCGGGTTCGGGTGGTAGAAGGTGATCTCTACCTCCCCCTCGAACACCGCGCGATGGTCCTCATAGATCCATGTGCCACTAGGAAGTGGCCGGATCTCGATGCAAGCGATGTATCGAGACATCACCTACAAGGGCATAGGGGTAAGCATTTCTATACACATAATCAACAGAGTATAAATTTTTACAATACGAATATGTAAATATGCAACAATGAACAACAATCACATTTAGCACTTAGCAGTTATTGAATGCAAATAAGATGCTCATACTTGTTTCATTTATCACACTTAACTTAAATGAGTGGCATGATGCATGAATTTAGCTCTCAAGCCTATCTCCATCATTCTATGTCACTCTCTGACGTCCATCCCTGACAACCCAGCACTCACCAGTGCGTTGTATTCCTAGGTATACAACAATTCGTACATTCACCTAGAATGTACACGACAAGCTTGGAATCCATGCCACCCGAGCATATCCCGTCATCCAAACGGACCGTCATCCAAATGGTATAACCATATCGGCATCCACTAAGCCGACCACGTCAACAACGTGTCATCAAGCAAGCGTATTGGCACTCTCAGAGGCCCTCCACATGTTTACCAAAAACATGATATACGTCCTACCATCCAACTCCAGAATGAATGCATCACTTTCTAAGCTTAAAGGAAATTGATTAATATATTACTGGCCACCTAGGCATATTTTATCTTTAAAAAGAACCGTCACCAAACGGTACACTTATATTAATCAATCTCTTTTAAGTTCAGATCCTTTGAATTATTATAGTTAAATTCTTAACCAACTAAGTCAGAATTGAAGATGGTGTTTCTCAGGTTCTGGTAAATTACTCGAGTATAATTCAGCATACTCGAGTGTTTTGCAACTTTTCCAGATTACTCGAGTGTTCTTAGGGCTACTCGAGTGTTCATGACTTTCTGGGGATTTGGGTTTCAAATTCATTAAATTACTCGAGTAGTTCATGGGTTACTCGAGTGTTCATCATGATTTCCAGAATACTCGAGTCACCCCTGCATTACTCGAGTGGTTTGCCTTAACATGTCCCCAGGTCTTACTCGATACTCGAGTACTAGACACAATACTCGAGTGTTCTTGCTCAAATTACATAGTTTTACAAACATTTTACTCGAGTACCCTGTCCAATACTCGAGTGTTTCACAGCAGAACAGACTGAAATCTTAGTTTTAACACACCATTTTCAGTTCTACTAAATTTTAGTCCAATCCAAGGATCCACAAAGTTCATATATCATAAATAGAACATGTTACAACACTCATTTCATATCAAGTTACAGATTTGACAGAGAATCAATCCTTAATGCATAAAATACACAATTTGACAACTCAACACCTCAAATTGCATAATAAGCACAATACTCATGAAATAGTGTTCATTTAAGCTTGCATGCATGATTTAGAACTTGCTCAACACAGTTTTTGAGCATGACTTGGCCTCCAAACCAAAGTTCCTATTTAATCTAAGCCCTTAGAGCCTCTTGGTGGCTCTCTAATGCATTTAATGGAATTTAAACTCTATCTAGTGTACAAAATTACTTCCCCTTACCTCTCAGACGTGATTCAACAAAGGATTTGCAAGAAAAAGGCTCCTCAACACCCATAACAGCTTCAAGCATCACATGTAGAGCAGTTGGAGTGCACCACCAAAATTGAATTGGTTCACACATGAAACAGAGATAAGAATTGGGGATTTTAGATTTTCTAGACTCTATGCAACATATACTAACTATAGAAATCGAAGTTGGAACTCAAGGACTCGTGAGCTTACCAGAAATCAAAATCGAAGTAAGCTCCAGACACAGCTTGACCAAGAACAGCTCCACTTCCAAGCCTTGAATCTTCCACCACACTCACTCAATCCTCAAGATTTTGGTGTTTATACAAAGCTCGTGATGTGAGCTTTGTATTCGTGTATAGTTTATGACTCGAATCGAAACAGAGAGGGAGAATGGATCGTTTGAACTCAGGAACCCTAACTGAATAGCAAACTCAAATTTGACCAAGAGCTTCAACAAATCGGTGTTAATAGGCTTTTATAGACATGGAGAAGTCCCATGCAGAGCGACACGACGCCATTGAGTTGTTGATGATGGAGTATTCGTGTCAACGGAGGGGAATCGGTGGTGGTGACTCACCAAACGCACTAACTCGTGCAACTCTGTCCAGAATACTCGAGTATTCCAGAAAATACTCGAGTGTTTTGCCCAGATTTTGAAAAATAATTATTTTATTTACTTTCCCATCAAAACCTTTCCTATATTTGCTTCTAGGTCCCAATCTAGGGACTAATATGCAAAATACCTATTTCATGCATTATTATATTTATTAAATCCATACACACACATTTACAAACTACATAAACACATATTTTAATCAAGGATTAATATAGAAATCATTAATTATAATTAATTTATAATTAACATTTCATTAATCGGGGATTAAAGTTTTGGGGTGTTACACCATGCCCTTGTTAGGTGATGGCCAGATACCTAACTTGCATCGAGATTCGACCCATCCCTAGTGGTATTTGGACTTATGAGGAGCACCGGCTACCTTTGAGGGTGATGTGGAGTTTACTCTCTATCACCCTAACCCCTTGACCAGGGTGCGACCTCGTGGGTTCAGGGTCCCGATTATATATACTATGCACGTTCCACCCTTTTATACTTATAGAGGACCACCCCCAGCTCGACCTGTATGGAGATTTCACAGCTTTCGTTTTAGAGCTGCCACTTGTTCCCATCCTTGTGCTTCGAGGATTTTCACTAAGGAGACTCCTTCTCCTAGCCCGACAGGTGTCGGTAGGTCTGTTCCTATTGCAGACCCTAGACCTAGTGGTAGGGTCCTTACCCTGTCGGATGAGATCGAGGAGGATCCGGTGGAGGATAAGGACGAGGAGGAGGTACCAGTTGAGCCGGTTTCCAGGACCCGTAGTGGAGTTAGTGGCTCCTAGGTGAGAGCATGGTATAGATAGTTGGATCGTAGGTTAGGGATGTAGCTGCTGTGGACCAGTTGGGAGCTTTTGGAGGATCATTTGACCTGCTCTAGGATGTCTATTTTTGGAGTTGTATTATATTGTATATATTTGAGATGTCTTAGAGTTGGTCTTATCAGATATAGTTTTTATTTTCAGCTCATGGACTTGGTATGTTGGACTTGTACTACTTCTATATTATGATGAGGTACTGATGGGGCTTTTCTTTATCACACTATATATATATATGTTAATTATATATCACAAATGATCCCCAAGTACTATTTTATTTTCGCATACTCTGATCTTTATGAAAAAGGAATTCGACGATGGTTATTATTTTATTAATGATGAACCATTCGAGATAACGATAAGTTATAATGGAAACTAATTTTAAGATTATTGTTAAAGTAATGAATGTTGTCTCGAATCGTTTTTCTGAACTAAGTTTTATAACTTATTAATAAGTCGAATTCAAAGCATTTGATTAAAAAGCAAGTCCAAACTCGTTGAAAAATAAATAGAGGAAAAGGAAATTTTTATTTACGTATTTTACAACAATAAGTCCATAACTATATATATATATTAGAAAGGATTATGATTTTCCAATAATAAATATCAAAGTAAGGGTGCGTGACACTTGGTGGTATCAGAGTAATGGTCCTGTCCCTATTAGCACTGGTTTTATGGCTTAGTACATTATTCAACAAAGATTGAATATAGTTTAAGTTGAACTAGATAGTTGTATGTTCCTCTCAAAAGACCTTTAGTGACCCTAAGTCCATAGTGCAGGTATGCTATGGCAACTAGAAATAGAAACCACACCAATGAGATGTTGGAGCGAATCACAGCTGTTCTGGAAAGCATGAAACAACATCAGCAACAAGCAAATCAACCACATGCGTGTAATGTGGGGAATGCTGAGGCAAAGACTTTGTCTGAGTATAGAAGCTGCAACCCTCCAAGGTTTGAAGGAGGATACAAACCCTACGAGGCTAGTAAGTGGACATATGAGATTGACATGGTCTTCAAGACTTTGGATTGCACTGATGTTCAGAAAGTAGCTTATGCAGTCTATATGCTTCATGGAGAAGTTGAGAACTGGTGGAATCATACAGTTCAGTTGCTAAACTTTGAAGGAAAAGCAATCAACTGGGAAGTATTTATATAAAAGTTCCTCAATAAGTATTTCCCGGAAGATTTGAGGAGGAAGAAGGAGATAGAGTTTATGCAACTCAAGCAAGGAGATATGAGTGTAGGGGAGTATGCTGCTAAGTTTGAGGAGTTGATGAAATACTATCCCTACTACTTGTACAATCCTGATGAGCGGAGCAAGTGTATTAAGTTTGAAGGTGGTTTAAGGCCGGAGCTGAAATCAGTTTTCAGTTACCAAAAGGTTCAGAGTTTTCCTGCTTTAGTTGATATGTGTAGAATGTATGAAGATGACAAGAAAGCTGAGGCGTTATCTATTCCGGCAAGGATCAATCCACAGAGTTATGGACCACAAAAGAAGAAAGGGTTTGACAACCAGAATAAGGGTCCATATTCTCACAGGAACAAAGGCAAGGGTAAAGTTGTAGTTGATGACAGAGGCATGTCTCGCAGTGAAGTTCCTTACTGTGAGAAGTGCAAGTGTCATCATTATGGAAGGATCTGCTGGGCCACAGCTAATTGTTTCAATTGTGGAAAGCAGTGTCATATTGCGCGTAATTGCAAGGTACTTATGAAGAGTGATTCCAAAGGACCTGCTAGCAAACCAATTGCTCAAGGCAGAGTGTTTACCCTGAGTGGATAGAAGCCAAACAATCCCCTGATCTCGTGCAAGGTAACCATTTGCTTAATAACCAACCTTGTATGATCTTGTTTGATTTTGGAGCTACACATTCTATTGTTTCTTTTGAATGTGTGAATCGGTTGAATCTAGTTGTGTCTGATTCACCTTCTTACCTTAGAGTTGAAACTCCTACGGGATTACCCGTAATTGCTTCTAAAGTCTGTCTAGACTGTAGTGTCGAGGTATTTGATCGCATCACTAAAATAGATCTGATTTGTCTCTCTTTGTCACAATTGGATGTGATCTTGGGTATGGATTGGTTAATTAAGAACCAACTGATCATCGACTGGGTCGAAAGACAATTCATTACAAAACCCTTAAACCTGAAGGATATATGTGGTGAAGGAGTTTCGGGAAGTATTTCCGGAAGAGATACCAGGATTACCTTCGAAGAAGGAAATTGAGTTTGGAAATTGAATTGGTTCCGGGAGCTGGTCCCATTTCTATTGCTCCTTATAGAATGGTACCACCGGAAATGACTGAGATGAAGAAGCAAATAGAGGAGTTGTTGCAAAAGCAAATGATCAGGCCAAGCGTGTTGTCCATTTTTGAAGAGCTGATCTTCCCTGCTGATTTTTACATACTTGATATGGAACATGACTTCCCCCGTAATGTTGTTCCTATTATTTTGGGGAGGTCATTTTTTAAAATAGCCCGAACCAAGATAGATGTGCATGCAGGTTCACTTTCCATGGAGTTTGATGGCAGTGTGATCCGATTTGACATTTTCCATGCTATGAAACATTTTCCTGAGGATCACTCTATTTTCCATGTGGACTTGCTTGATGAGTTGATAGATGAGCATATGCTTTACTTTTTGCATCATGATTTTGAATTGCCATCTTTCACTAATTCATTTACTTGTCCATCATACACTAATTCTGGATGGTGCACCACATGCATTGAAATAACTCAATTTCTAGACTCTGCTACTGCATCTGATGATTCATATGTTATAGATTCATATTATGCTAACCCTAACCCCATATCTGTTATGCATGAGTCTGATTCATTTGTTCAGGTGCAGGCAGCAGAATCCATTTCTGCAGTCCCTTTAGTTCCATCTGTTATGCAAGCACCTCATTTGACCTGAAGCCCCTCCCTCCTCATCTCAAAGATGCTTACTTGGAGGATGAGTAGAAACTCCCAATGATCATCTCTACCTCACTTTCTGTTGATCAAGAAGAGAAACTGCTGGATGTGATAAGAAAGAACAAGAGGGCAATTGGATGGACTTTAGCGGATATTCCTGGAATTAGCCCCTCCATGTGCATGCACCGCATTTTGTTAGAGTATGGGGCTAAACCGGTGAGACAACCCCAAAGGCGGTTGAACCCCAAGATTCTTGATGTGGTTAAGAAAGAGGTCACCAAGTTGCTCCAAGCGGGTATCATCTACCCAATTTCAGATAGCACTTGGGTGATCCCGGTGCAAGTTGTCCCCAAGAACACTCCAATTTCAGATAGTGACTTAAAGTGGGTGTTTTTAATAATTGGTCTCACAGTGGGTGTTTTAACTGCGGGAAACCTGGTCATTTTTCTCGCGATTGTAAGGAACCACCCAAGAACACTCCAAGAGGATCTATGGACAAGCCAGTGACTCAAGGTCGAGTTTTCACCCTTAGTGGTGCTGAGGCAAACCAAGCCCCGGGACTCATGCAAGGTACTTACCTGCTCAATGATCAACCTTGTAGAATTTTATTCGATTCAGGAGCCACTCATTCATTTGTTTCATTTGAATGTGTGAATCGTTTGAAATTGCCTGTGTCTGAATCACCCTATTATCTTAGGGTAGAGACCCCTACTAACCCTCCTGTAATCGCTTCAAAGGTGTGTCTTAATTGTAAAATTAGAATAGTAGATCGCGTCTTTCATTTAAATTTGATCTGCCTCCCTTTGTCCCAATTGGATGTAATTTTCGGCATGGATTGGATGGCTAGCAATCATGTGGTTATTGATTGTGCTAAGAAGACGCTTTTATTCAAGGATTCGATCTCGGAGAAGTATCTCTGCTTGGTCTCTGCTGTTGAGCCGGAGAAAGAAGAAAGGTCCGTGGAAGAGATTCCGATTGTTCGGGAATTTCCGGAAGTGTTTTCCGAAGAAATGTCGGGATTACCACCCAAGAGGGAGATTGAGTTTGGAATCGAGCTGATTCCAGGAACTGGTCCCATTTCTATTGCTCCTTATAGAATGGCACCACCCAAGATGGTCGAATTAAAGAATTAGATTGAGGAGTTGCTGCAAAAACAACTTATTAGGCCAAGTGTATACCCATGGGGTGCTCCGGTGTTGTTTGTCAAGAAGAAAGATGGAAGCCTTAGGATGTGCGTGGATTATAGACAGTTGAATAAGGTGACCATAAAGAACAAGTATCCTTTGCCAAGGATAGATGATCTCATGGATCAAGTGAGAGGAGCTTTGGTGTTTTCTAAGATCGATCTGAGATCTGGGTATCATCATATCAGAATCAAGGAGGAAGATATCCCTAACACTGCATTTAGATCTCGATACGGACATTATGAATATGTTGTAATGCCGTTCGGATTAACAAATGCACCAGCTATTTTCATGGACTACATGAATCGGATTTTTAGACCGTATCTGGATTCATTCGTGGTAGTCTTCATTGATGACATCCTGATATATTCTAAGAGTCCGGAGGAACATGCCGAACACCTCCGAGTAGTGTTGAAGATTCTGAAGGAGAAGCAACTCTACGCCAAAATCTCTAAGTGTGAGTTTTGGTTAAAAGAAGTTCAGTTCTTGGGGCATGTGATCTCGAAAGGTGGCATAGCTGTTGACCCAGCCAAGGTGGAATCGGTTTTGCAGTGGGTTCAACCAAAGACAGTCACAGAAGTCAGAAGTTTCTTAGGATTGGCCGGATATTATAGAAGATTTATTGAGGGATTTTTGAAGATTGCATTACCCCTCACCAAGCTGACTAGGAAGGATCAACCATTCGTATGGGATGAGAAGTGTGAAAGGAGTTTTCTGATGCTTAAGGAAAGGTTAACATCCTCACCAGTGTTAATCTTACCTGACTCTCACAAGGAGTACGAAGTGTACTGTGATGCATCGGGACAAGGACTTGGGAGTGTCCTAATGCAAGAAGGAAAGGTTGTGGCGTATGCATCTCATCAACTTAAAGTTCACGAGGTAAACTACCCCACCCATGATTTGGAACTTGCTGCAATAGTCTTTGCACTGAAGATATGGAGGCATTATCTCTATGGCACTACGTTTCGGGTGTTTAGTGACCATAAGAGTTTGAAGTACTTATTTGACCAGAAGGAGTTAAATATGAGACAGCGTCGATGGATGGAATTTTTGAAAGACTACGACTTTGAGCTTCATTACCATCCTGGTAAGGCCAATGTTGTAGCAGACGCTTTGAGTCGTAAAGCAATTTATGCGAGTTCCATGATGATCAAGGAAGCGGCTTTGATGGAAGAGTTTCGGGATCTAAGCCTGGTGATGCAAGTGGAACCAGGTCAGATTACGTTGGGTATGTTGCAAATTTCTAGCGAATTCTTGGCTCGAATTCAAGAATTGCAACGTGAAGATCCGGAATTGCTAGAGAAGAAGAAGTTAATGGGAGAAGGAAAAGAGTCAGATTTTTCAGAAGGGTCGGATGGAATTCTTCGTTTTAAAACGAGAATTTGCATACCAAAGGACTCGGAGATTAGGAGGATGATTTTGGATGAGGCACATAAGAGTCAGATGAGCATGCACCCTGGATCGACAAAGATGTACCAGGATTTGAAAAGCATGTTTTGGTGGCCTGGTCTTAAGAAGGATGTAGAAGACTATGTAGCATCGTGTTTAATCTTCCAAAAAGTTAAAGTGGAACATCAGAAACCTGGAGGAATGTTGCAGCCCCTAGATATTCCACAATGGAAGTGGGATAGTATCTCCATGGATTTTGTGACTGGATTGCCAAGGACAGTTGCAAACCATGACACAATCTGGGTAATTGTGGATCGTCTTACTAAGTCGGCGCATTTCATTCCGGTGAATATGCACTACTCTTTGGAGAAACTTACCCAAATTTATATTCGGGAAGTGGTACGATTGCATGGAGTACCATCCTGTATTATTTCGGATCGTGATCCGAGATTCATGTCGAGATTCTGGTCAAGTTTGCATCAAGCTCTGGGGACAAAGCTTAAGATGAGTTCAGCCTATCACCCTCAGACCGATGGACAAACCGAAAGGACCATTCAAACTTTGGAGGATATTTTGCGAGCTTGTGCGTTGGAAGAAAGAGGAAGTTATTCAAGAAAAAATCAGAATTTGCATCTTGGTCCGGATGTGGTACAACGGACAACCGAGAAGATCAGAATGATTCAAGAAAAAATCAGGACTGCGGTTAGTCGTCAGCAGAGTTATTCAGATCGAAGAAGAAGACCTTTAGAGTTCGCAGAAGGTGATCATGTATTTCTCAGGATTGTGCCGCTAAAGGGTGTGAGTAGAGCACTGAAACCTCAGAAGCTGTCACCTAAGTTTATAGGTCCTTACCAAATCCTTAAGCGAGTAGGACCTGTAGCCTACCAAATAGCCCTCCCGCCATCTTTAGCTAACCTGCACAATGTTTTTCATGTCTCTCAATTGAAAGAATTTGTGCATGATCCAACCTCGATCCTTCAGATTCGTCCAGATGACTTAACCTTACGAGAAAACCTAACCTTTAAAGCTGGCCCAGTAAAAGTGGAAGATAGGAGGACCAAGCAGCTTAGAGGAAAGGAGATTCCGTTGGTCAAAGTTATGTGGCAAAGTGGGAATGTATTCGAGTCAACTTGGGAATTAGAGGATCGAATGCGCAAGGATTATCCCGAGTTATTTTTGTAAGCTGAATTTCGGGGACGAAATTCCTGTTAAGTGGGGGAGTAGTGTAACACCCCAAATTTCGTTTCCCGATGTAATACAATTATGATTTATGGAAGATTATTTTATAATTATTTTCTTAATCATAATTATATTTCATAAATCAATTAGGATGATTATGAGTTGGTATTGGTATTTGCGAAAATAGAAAAATATTTTAGCAAGAGAATAAGGACCTAAAAGCAATATTAGGAAGACTTTGGAGGGAAGGGCATTAAAATAAATATTTTTGAAAATTTGACCAAAAGACTCGAGTATTTCTGGAAATACTCGAGTATTCAAGTCAGTGGAGAACTCGTTAGTGCGGTTGATGAGTCAACGCACGACGATCCCCTTTGGGTGACACGAAAACACTTCGTGGACACGTTAAGGACCTTCGTGTCAAGCTGCATGATGAATGGGAACAAGTATTTAAGCTTGAGGTTGAAGAAAGTGAAGGATTTTGGTGGAAATTTCTCTGAGACACGAAAACACTTCGTGGACACGTTAAGGACCTTCGTGTCAAGCTGCATGATGAATGGAAATACTATCCCTAATTTCGTGGCTTGATTTCTCGATCGTGTTTGAGTGTTGAATCGTGAGTGATACACCATTGTGAAGCTCACATCTCGAGCTTTACAAACATATAAAAATTGTGAGTTGAGATTCGTTGTGGAAGGAGAATCGAAGTTGGGAAAACGAGGGTGTTTTGCTGCCCAAGGTTGAGGACTGAAGTCTGGAGCTCACTTTCAACTTGGATTGTGGTAAGCTCCTGAACCCTATGACCCTCAAATTCGTTTATACCTCTAGTTTAAGTTGCAGAGAATTAATCCTAATCATTAACCAAGACACTATGCTTGATTCACAACCAAGACACTCCAGTTAAAACACCCACTTTAAATGAAATAATTATTAAAAACCTTAGAAAAATGGGAAAAGTGACTTAATGAATTTTGCTAAATATGTGAGTGGTGATTATAGGTCCTAGGAGTTGTATAGAAGGCAAGTGTGGCTTTGGGCTAAGTCAAAAAAGCGAAATCGGGGGTTAAATCGGCGTTTTCGATGTTAGAAATCGACCGAAAAGAGAAAATTAGAAATTTATTATAGGAAGCTAAGAAAATAAATTCCACCGTTGGATATGAAGTTTATAGGGTGAAGAAGCTTGTATAAAAATTTGGACCCGATCCGACGGTTGACGAAAAAGTTACGGCGAATCGAAAATTGGAAATTATGGTGCACGCCCAGGCGCACCTGTGCACGCCCAAGCGTGCACCACTATTCATTGGTGCTGATCCAGGGAGTTTTTCGCTCAGGCAATGGTGCGCTCAGGCGCGCATAAAATCCCACCAGCCACGCACCGTTCTGTTCTGGCGCGCCAAACTCCCCCAACACCCAGCAGCTGGCGCACCAGCCATGCACCAGCTTGGTGCTGGTGCTGATCCTACGCTCAGGCGCAAAATCTGGCGCTCAGGCGCGCGACGCACACCAGATCAGATCTAGTGCGTCCAAAATTAAACTTAGGGCCAAAGTTTTGTTCCCAGCCACACGATTCCTCAGCTCATGGCATGGGATTAAGGCACCAACATCACCTCATTCCCTCACACTTTCACACCATCATCTACCTATCTCCTTCATCAACTTTCTCTCAACTCCAAATCCACCTCCACCACCAAAGCCACCAACCACCTTTGATTCTTGGGCACCTCAACCCAAAATCAACCAAAGCTCATCAAGTGTGCACCATGGATGTTGATTGAAGCCTCACTCCTCTTCCTCCTTGGCTCACGAGTTGCACCCACCCTCTTTCTCCTTGGTTTTTTTTCAATTTCCACCATTAATTTGTGGTAAGCAAGCTTATATCATGAGTTGTTTTCCCATTCCATTTCAACTCTTCTTGACTCATAGAAATTGTGCTCTAAAAACCCTAGGATTCTTGCACTCTTTAATATGTAGGGATTTTGTTCATGCCTTCCAACTCAAACCAAGGCAAGGATAAAGATAGTTCTTCTTGTGCTCTCACAAATAGGGTGGTATATCATCATTTCATCATTTCCTTATTGAGGTGGCAAGCTAGACTTAGGAAGTTCAAGTTCCCAAGATTTTGAGCTAGGGCTCACTAAGGTTCAATTTACTCTTTGCTAATTTAAGGTAAGGAGTGAGTTATAGTGAGTATTACCTTACTCTGGGGTTTAGTTTACAATATGTATATAATGAGTACTAAGATTTTTGTGTTAGTGTAAGTTGATATGGAATAGAATAATTGCTAAATTAGAATTTATAACTTAGGGAAAATCATGTGATGTTGATATGGCTCATTTGTTATTTGATGATAATTAACAATTTAAATGCTTATGTTGTTTAATGTTTTGAGATGTGTTAATATGTTGAATCATGTTAACCAAGTTATAATAAATAACTGTGATGACTGGAATATGGAATGTGATAATATGTTGAATCGTGTCAACCAAGCTATAATAAATAATTGTGATGATTGGTTAATGGAAGCATGTAATGTGGAGATTAATTTTTGGAAGAGAATTGACTAAGGAATTAATAATGAGAAAAGAACGAAATGAATTACACCTCAGCCAGGGGAGAATGAATTATACCCAGGCACAACCAGGGGATTGAGATACTTACCCGGACGCAGTAAGTCGTTATCGCACGGGGGTGCGAACGCAGTAGGTCGTGACCAGGGGATTGAGATACTTACCCGGACGCAGTAAGTCGTTATCGCACGGGGGTGCGGACGCAGTAGGTCGTGACCCGGGGATTGAGAAACATACCCGGACGCAGTAAGTCGTGAGTGCACAGGAGTGCAGACGCAGTAGGTCGTGACCAGGGACATATTGAAAAGAATATGAAAATGATTAAAATGTATAAGGAACAAAAGACTTAAGAAAATGTTAAATGAAATCGATTTGAGAAACTAATGAATATTTGAAACTGAATTGTGATGAATTGTCTCTTATTATGATGAAGTGATTGATTTGTTATATGTGTTTGGCTTAGTGTCACATTATGCCTTATTTGGAAACTGCCTCCCCATTTTATGTGTAATACTCACTCCTTACTATCACCACAGGTACTGAGGAAGAGTTTGCACCAGATCAGGCCGAGTAGGAGTACTCTCCCTCACAGGGAGAGTAGGTTATCTTTCATCATGTAGGACATGGGAATGTCCTGGGCCCGATGATGTGAATCATTTTTGTTGTGTATAATGTAAATAGTTTTTGGGGCCCAGGACTACTCCTTTTGGGAAAAGGGGTCTTTTTTTGGGGAAAAACTTATTTCCTAAAACTTGTTTATATTCCGCTAACTCTGATGACTATGTTCTGATGTCTTAAACTTGCTTCTGATGTGTGCACGAAGTTGCACTAACTGATATGTGAATATATGTGAATAGCCCTGCAGGCTTTGCTTTTTTGAAAATGTGTTGTTTATCAGGTTGCAGGAAAACGGAAATTTTGGAAAAGTCCAATAAACAAACGAAACTCCGTCCGTTTGACGGAATATTTTCATATGAATTAAAAGTAATTAAGAGTTTTTCCTAATCAATTCATAAGTTAAAAATGAAATTTTCAAGTTGCTATTTTTAATTAAGGGTATAAAAAGTGTAAATAAACTTAGGTGTTACATTTTATGGTATCAGAGCAGTTTCCCTCGGCCTTTGGAGTTATGAGCTACTCCATTGATTACTCACCGAGCGAGTGATCGATAATTATAAGTTTAGAGTCTAGAGTCTATTGATAGGATGTTTATATTATTAACTATGCTATTAAGCATTAACTGTCGGCCTTGTGCATGACTAAACAGAATGGCTGGTAGACGGATCGATAATGATGGGATCCGAGCTATTCTGGAGCAGATGGCTAAGATGCAACATGATCAGGGGAATAACATCGCAGCAGCAGCTGAAGCAGCAGCAACAGCAACAGCAGCTGCGATGATTCCTCAACCCCCAGCTCCAGTGGCTATTGATTGGTTGGCGCGGTTCAGGAAGAATGATCCGCAGAAGTTCGAAGGTGGCTTTAATCCCGATGGTGCACAGCTGTGGTTGCAAGAGATCGAGAAGATCCTTAGTACTATGGCACCACCGGAGGATCAGAAGGTTCTGCTGGCACAGTATATGCTGACTAGTGAAGCGGAACATTGGTGGCAGCAAATGCGGAGAGGTCTGGAGGCGGATAATCAGGTGATTACATGGGACTTGTTCAAGATTCATTTTCTGGGCAAGTACTTTCCGGAAGATGTCTGTAGAGAGAAGGAGATCACTTTTCTTTAGCTTGTTCAAGGAAACATGAGCGTCGGGGAATATGCTGCTAAGTTCGAGGACTTGATTCGGTATGCTGGAAGTTACAGGGATGCAGATGAAAGGACCAAATGCATCAAGTTTGAGACCAGACTACGTTCTGAGATCCAAATGGCCTTTGAATATCAGAACATCAGCAACTTGTCTCAACTGATCAACATGACCAGCGCTTATGAAAAGAGCAGGAAGCGGCGTGCAGCTAAGAAACGCATCAAGAATGTTCAAAAGACTGGAGGTCCGATCAGGGGCAAGAGTTCGGTGCAATGACCAGGTCCTTACTCCCAGCCTAGAACTGGCCAGGCATTAAGCACTTTTAGTCCTATTCCGACTTGTCCACATTGTGGCAAACACCACAGGGGAGATTGCTGGACATTAGATCCGAGTAAGGGTCCAACTTGTTACAAGTGCGGGCAGCCGGGTCACATTTCGTTGAATTGTCCTAAAAATGCAGTTAAAAAGGAGGTGAATGTGGCTAAGGTTCAGAGAGCTGGTGACAATCGGGTGACTAGAAAGGGCAAGGTGTATACTCTGGACGGCGAGGAGGTTACTGATGCTGATGAACTTATTAGAGGTACCGGTTATGTTAATAGTATTCCTTGTGGTATTCTCTTTGACTGCGGAGCTACTCATTCATTTATTTCTTCCGATTGCATGAAGAAGTTAGGGTTGTCTGCAATAGAAATGCCTTATAAATTATCTGTTTCTACACCCACCAATTCTTCCGTAGTCACATCAACTATGTGTTTGGATTGCCCACTTCGAGTATTGGAGCGGGAATTCAAAGTCAATCTAATCTGTTTGCCTCTAACTAAACTTGACATCATTCTGGGCATGGACTGGATGTCTCGGCACCATGTTCTGATTGACTGTCATCAGAAATCAATTACTATCAGTGATCTTTCTTTATCTGCCCTGGAGATGAATGAGGAGGCAGAAATCAGTTAGATTCCGGTAGTCTGTGAGTTTCCAGAAGTCTTTCCTTCAGAGATTCCTGGATTACCGCCGAACAGAGAAGTGGAGTTTAGCATTGATCTGATGCCCGGTGCAGGTCCTATTTCTATAGCCCCGTACCGGATGGCACCTCCGGAGTTAGAAGAGTTGAAAAAGCAGATGGAGGAGCTTTTGGCTAAGGGTTTGATTAGACCGAGCGTGTCACCTTGGGGAGCTCCGATTCTTTTTGTTAAAAAGAAGGACGGAAGTCTCCGAATGTGCATCGATTATAGACGATTGAATGCGGTGACTGTGAAAAACAAATATCCTCTCCCTCGCATCGACGATTTGTTGGACCAATTGCGAGGAGCAGCTGTATTTTCTAAGATTGACCTTCGATCGGGATACCATCAAATCCGTATCCGAGAGGAGGACATTCCTAAAACGGCATTCAGGTCGAGATATGGACATTTTGAATATGTGGTTATGTCCTTTGGTCTCACCAATGCTCCGGCTATCTTCATGGATTATATGAACAGAATATTCAGGCCGTACTTGGATTCTTTCGTCATAGTCTTCATTGACGACATTCTAATCTATTCTAAGAGTCCAAGTGAGCATGCCGAGCATCTGAGAATAGTGCTGCAAATTCTCAAATCCAAACAGCTTTATGCAAAACTATCTAAGTGTAGTTTCTGATTGAAAGAAGTGCAGTTTCTGGGGCATGTTATTTCTGAGAAGGGTGTTGCTGTTGATCCTTCTAAGGTGGAAGCGGTACTTAAGTGGGAGAGACCTAAGTCCATCACTGAGATCAGAAGTTTTCTTGGTATGGCTGGGTATTATCGGAGGTTCATTGAAGGGTTCTCTAAGTTGGCTCTTCCATTGACGACTCTTACACGAAAAGGTGTTCCGTTTGAGTGGTCCCCGAAATGTGAAGGTAGTTTCCAAGAGTTGAAGAGGCGGTTGACTAGTTCCCCAGTGTTAATTTTGCCGGACCCGACTCAATCCTTCATGGTGTATTGTGATGCTTCTAAACAAGGGTTGGGTTGTGTGTTGATGCAGCAAGGGCAAGTCATAGCTTATGCATCCAGACAATTGAGGCAGCATGAACAGAACTATCCCACTCATGATCTTGAGTTGGCGGCAGTAGTTTTTGCTTTGAAAATCTGGAGGCATTATCTATATGGTTCAAAGTTCGAAGTCTTTAGCGATCATAAAAGTCTTCGCTATCTCTTCGATCAAAAAGAGTTAAATATGAGACAGAGGAGGTGGATGGAATTTCTGAAAGACTATGACTTTGATCTTCAGTATCATCCGGGCAAGGCCAATGTAGTGGCTGATGCACTAAGTCGTAAGACTTTGCATGTCAGCAATCTAATGGTGAAAGAGATGGAATTGATTCAAGAATTTAGTGACCTCAACTTGGACATGCAGGTGAAAGAGAAGAGCATCGTTCTTGAAATGTTGCGGGTTACTAATGACTTGATGGATCTTATTAAAGAAAGGCAAGCCGATGACATAGAGCTGCAAAAGTTGTTAGAAGGGGCATCAGGCAATGAAGAGCCCGACTTTGTGAAAGGTTCTGATGGCATCATCCGATTTAGGGGTCGGATATGTGTTCCTATGGATTTCGAAGTTAAAAGAGATATCCTATGGGAAGCACATCGAACCAAGATGAATTTTCATCCTGGTGCAACAAAGATGTACCAAGATCTAAAAAGGATTTATTGGTGGCCGAAGTTGAAAACTGATGTGGCCGATCACGTGTCTCATTGCTTAACATGTCAGAAGGTTAAGATTGAGCATCAAAAGCCTGGTGGTCCTTTGCGATCACTTGAGATTCTGGAATGGAAATGGGACAGTATAGCTATGGACTTTGTGACGGGTTTACCAAGGACTGTTGGAGGATGTGATTCAGTTTGGGTGGTTGTAGACCGTCTGACAAAGTGTGCTCATTTCATTCCTGTTCATAAGAAGTACACTCTTGAGAAGATGACTCAGTTGTACATCAGGGACATAGTGAAGTTGCATGGTGTTCCTACTAGTATTGTATCCGATCGCGATCCGAGATTTCTGTCTAGATTTTGGCAGAGTCTTCAGGAGGCATTGGGTACTAAGCTGAAATTTAGTACGGCTTACCATCCGCAGACAGACGGACAATCGGAGCGTACTATCCAGACACTTGAGGATTTGTTGAGAGCATGTGTACTGGAACAAGCTGGTAGTTGGGAGCAGTTACTACCTTTGATGGAGTTTACTTACAACAACAGTTTTCACTCCAGTATCGGTATGGCACCATTCGAGGCTGTCTACGGAAGGAAATTTAGAACGCCTTTGTGTTGGTACCAAATAGGTGAAAATCTGTTGACAGGTCCTGACCTTGTGAAAGAAACAACGGAGAAGGTCACAATGATCAAGAACAAAATGAAAACTTCACAGGATCACCAAAAGAGTTATGCAGATAGGCGAAGGAGACCTTTGGAGTTCGATGTTGGGAATCATGTGTTCCTAAGGGTGTCTCCGATCACAGGAATTGGTAGAGCAATCAAATCCAGGAAGTTAACTCCTCGGTTTGTTGGGCCTTATGAGATTCTGGAGAAGGTTGGCCCACTGGCGTACAGGATTGCATTACCCCCTCATTTGTCAAGGCTTCATGACGTGTTTCATGTTTCACAATTAAGGAAATACGTCCATGATCCTTCGCACGTGGTTACCTTAGATGATTTGCCTCTGAAGGAGAATTTGACTTTCGAAGTTCTGCCAGTGAGAATCGAAGATAGGCAGGTGAAGCAGCTCAGGGGCAAGGAAATCTCTTTGGTTAAAGTGATTTGGATCAGGAACGATGTGGAAGAGGCTACATGGGAACTGGAGGATAAGATCAGGCAGTCTCATCCATAATTGTTCGACGAATTTCGAGGACGAAATTCCGGTAAGTGGGAGAGAATTGTAACATCCTAAGCTTTTATTTAAATGAAATAATTATTAAAAACCTTAGAAAAATGGGAAAAGTGACTTAATGAATTTTGCTAAATATGTGAGTGGTGATTATAGGTCCTAGGAGTTGTATAGAAGGCAAGTGTGGCTTTGGGCTAAGTCAAATAAGCGAAATCGGGGGTTAAATCGGCGTTTTCGATGTTAGAAATCGATCGAAAAGAGAAAATTAGAAATTTATTATAGGAAGCTAAGAAAATAAATTCCACCGTTGGATATGAAGTTTATGGGGTGAAGAAGTTTGTATAAAAATTTGGAACCGATCCGACGGTTGACAAAAAAGTTACGGCGAATCGAAAATTGGAAATTCTGGTGCACGCCCAGGCGCACCGGTGCACGCCCAAGCGTGCACCACTATTCATTGGTGCTGATCCAGGGAGTTTTTCGCTCAGGCGCACCATTTGGTGCGCTCAGGCGCGCATAAAATCCCACCAGCCACGCACCGTTCCGTTCTGGCGCGCCAAACTCCCCCAACACCCAGCAGCTGGCGCACCAGCCATGCACCAGCTTGGTGCTGGTGCTGATCCTGCGCTCAGGCGCAAAATCTGGCGCTCTGGCGCAAAATCTGGCGCTCAGGCGCGCGACGCACACCACATCAGATCTGGTGCGTCCAAAATTAAACTTAGGGCCAAAGTTTTGTTCCCAGCCACACGATTCCTCAGCTCATGGCATGGGATTAAGGCACCAACATCACCTCATTCCCTCACACTTTCACACCATCATCTACCCATCTCCTTCATCAACTTTCTCTCAACTCCAAATCCACCTCCACCACCAAATCCACCAACCACCTTTGATTCTTGGGCACCTCAACCCAAAATCAACCAAAGCTCATCAAGTGTGCACCATGGATGTTGATTGAAGCCTCACTCCTCTTCCTCCTTGGCTCACGAGTTGCACCCACCCTCTTTCTCCTTGGTTTTTTTTCAATTTCCACCATTAATTTGTGGTAAGCAAGCTTATATCATGAGTTGTTTTCCCTTTCCATTTCAACTTTTCTTGACTCATAGAAATTGTGCTCTAAAAACCCTAGGATTCTTGCACTCTTTAATATGTAGGGATTTTGTTCATGCCTTCCAACTCAAACCAAGGCAAGGATAAAGATAGTTCTTCTTGTGCTCTCACAAATAGGGTGGTATATCATCATTTCATCATTTCCTTATTGAGGTGGCAAGCTAGACTTAGGAAGTTCAAGTTCCCAAGATTTTGAGCTAGGGCTCACTAAGGTTCAATTTACTCTTTGCTAATTTAAGGTAAGGAGTGAGTTATAGTGAGTATTACCTTACTCTGGGGTTTAGTTTACAATATGTATATAATGAGTACTAAGATTTTTGTGTTAATGTAAGTTGATATGGAATAGAATAATTGCTAAATTAGAATTTATAACTTAGGGAAAATCATGTGATGTTGATATGGCTCATTTGTTATTTGATGATAATTAACGATTTAAATGCTTATGTTGTTTAATGTTTTGAGATGTGTTATTATGTTGAATCATGTTAACCAAGTTATAATAAATAACTGTGATGACTGGAATATGGAATGTGATAATATGTTGAATCGTGTCAACCAAGCTATAATAAATAATTGTGATGATTGGTTAATGGAAGCATGTAATGTGGAGATTAATTTTTGGTAAGAGAATTGACTAAGGAATTGATAATGAGAAAAGAACGAAATGAATTACACCCAGGCTCAGCCAGGGGAGAATGAATTATACCCAGGCACAGCCAGGGGATTGAGATACTTACCCGGACGCAGTAAGTCGTTATCGCACGGGGGTGCGAACGCAGTAGGTCGTGACCAGGGGATTGAGATACTTACCCGGACGCAGTAAGTCGTTATCGCACGGGGGTGCGAACGCAGTAGGTCGTGACCAGGGGATTGAGAAACATACCCGGACGCAGTAAGTCGCTATCGCGCGGTGGTGCGAGCGCAGTAGGTCGTGACCAGGGGATTGAGAAACCTACCCGGACGCAGTAAGTCGTGAGTGCAGAGGAGTGCAGACGCAGTAGGTCGTGACCAGGGACAGATTGAAAAGAATATGAAAATGATTAAAATGTATAAGGAACAAAAGACTTAAGAAAATGTTAAATGAAATCGATTTGAGAAACTAATGAATATTTGAAACTGAATTGTGATGAATTGTCTCTTATTATGATGAAGTGATTGATTTGTTATATGTGTTTGGCTTAGTGTCACATTATGCCTTATTTGGAAACTGCCTCCCCATTTTATGTGTAATACTCACTCCTTACTATCACCACAGGTACTGAGGAAGAGTTTGCACCAGATCAGGCCGAGCAGGAGTACTCTCCCTCACAGGGAGAGTAGGTTATCTTTCATCATGTAGGACATGGGAATGTCCTGGGCCCGATGATGTGAATCATTTTTGTTGTGTATAATGTAAATAGTTTTTGGGGCCCAGGACTACTCCTTTTGGGAAAAGGGGTCTTTTTTTGGGGAAAAACTTATTTCCTAAAACTTGTTTATATTCCGCTAACTCTGATGACTATGTTCTGATGTCTTAAACTTGCTTCTGATGTGTGCACGAAGTTGCACTAACTGATATGTGAATATATGTGAATAGCCCTGCAGGCTTTGCTTTTTTGAAAATGTTTGTTTATCAGGTTGCAGGAAAACGGAAATTTTGGAAAAGTCCAATAAACAAACGAAACTCCGTCCGTTTGACGGAAGATTTTCATATGAATTAAAAGTAATTAAGAGTTTTTCCTAATCAATTCATAAGTTAAAAATGAAATTTTCAAGTTGCTATTTTTAATTAAGGGTATAAAAAGTGTAAATAAACTTAGGTGTTACATTTTATGGTATCAGAGCAGTTTCCCTCGGCCTTTGGAGTTATGAGCTACTCCATTGATTACTCACCGAGCGAGTGATCGATAATTATAAGTTTAGAGTCTAGAGTCTATTGATAGGATGTTTATATTATTAACTATGCTATTAAGCATTAACTGTCGGCCTTGTGCATGACTAAACAGAATGGCTGGTAGACGGATCGATAATGATGGGATCCGAGCTATTCTGGAGCAGATGGCTAAGATGCAACATGATCAGAGGAATAACATCGCAGCAGCAGCTGCAGCAGCAGCAACAGCAGCTGCAATGATTCCTCAACCCCCAGCTCCAGTGGCTATTGATTGGTTGGCGCGGTTCAGGAAGAATGATCCGCAGAAGTTCGAAGGTGGCTTTAATCCCGATGGTGCACAGCTGTGGTTGTAAGAGATCGAGAAGATCCTTAGTACTATGGCACTACCGGAGGATCAGAAGGTTCTGCTGGCACAGTATATGCTGACTAGTGAAGCGGAACATTGGTGGCAGCAAATGCGGAGAGGTCTGGAGGCGGATAATCAGGTGATTACATGGGACTTGTTCAAGATTCGTTTTCTGGGCAAGTACTTTCCGGAAGATGTCCGTAGAGAGAAGGAGATCACTTTTCTTCAGCTTGTTCAAGGAAACATGAGCGTCGGCGAATATGCTGCTAAGTTCGAGGACTTGATTCGGTATGCTGGAAGTTACAGGGATGCAGATGAAAGGACCAAATGCATCAAGTTTGAGACCGGACTACGTTCTGAGATCCAAATGGCCTTTGAATATCAGAACATCAGCAACTTGTCTCAACTGATCAACATGACCAGCGCTTATGAAAAGAGCAGGAAGCGGCGTGCAGCTAAGAAACGCATCAAGAATGTTCAAAAGACTGGAGGTCCGATCAGGGGCAAGAGTTCGGTGCAGCGACCAGGTCCTTACTCCCAGCCTAGAACTGGCCAGGCAGTAAGCACTTTTAGTCCTATTCCGACTTGTCCACATTGTGGCAAACACCATAGGGGAGATTGTTGGACATTAGATCCGAGTAAGGGTCCAACCTGTTACAAGTGCGGGCAGCCGGGTCACATTTCGTTGAATTGTCCTAAAAATGCAGTTAAAAAGGAGGTGAATGTGGCTAAGGTTCAGAGAGCTGGTGACAATCGGGTGACTAGAAAGGGCAAGGTGTATACTCTGGACGGCGAGGAGGTTACTGATGCTGATGAACTTATTAGAGGTACCGGTTATGTTAATAGTATTCCTTGTGGTATTCTCTTTGACTGCGGAGCTACTCATTCATTTATTTCTTCCGATTGCATGAAGAAGTTAAGGTTGTCTGCAATAGAAATGCCTTATAAATTATCTGTTTCTACACCCACCAATTCTTCCGTAGTCACATCAACTATGTGTTTGGATTGCCCACTTCGAGTATTGGAGCGGGATTTCAAAGTCAATCTAATCTGTTTGCCTCTAACTAAACTTGACATCATTCTGGGCATGGACTGGATGTCTCGGCACCATGTTCTGATTGACTGTCATCAGAAATCAATTACTATCAGTGATCTTTCTTTATCTGCCCTGGAGATGAATGAGGAGGCAGAAATCAGTTAGATTCCGGTAGTCTGTGAGTTTCCAGAAGTCTTTCCTTCAGAGATTCCTGGATTACCGCCGAACAGAGAAGTGGAGTTTAGCATTGATCTGATGCCCGGTGCAGGTCCTATTTCTATAGCCCCGTACCGGATGGCACCTCCGGAGTTAGAAGAGTTGAAAAAGCAGATAGAGGAGCTTTTGGCTAAGGGTTTGATTAGACCGAGCGTGTCACCTTGGGGAGCTCCGATTCTTTTTGTTAAAAAGAAGGACGGAAGTCTCCGAATGTGCATTGATTATAGACGATTGAATGCGGTGACTGTGAAAAAAAAATATCCTCTCCCTCGCATCGACGATTTGTTGGACCAATTGCGAGGAGCAGCTGTATTTTCTAAGATTGACCTTCGATCGGGATACCATCAAATCCGTATCCGAGAGGAGGACATTCCTAAAACGGCATTCAGGTCGAGATATGGACATTTTGAATATGTGGTTATGTCCTTTGGTCTCACCAATGCTCCGGCTATCTTCATGGATTATATGAACAGAATATTCAGGCCGTACTTGGATTCTTTCGTCATAGTCTTCATTGACGACATTCTAATCTATTCTAAGAGTCCAAGTGAGCATGCCGAGCATCTGAGAATAGTGCTGCAAATTCTCAAATCCAAACAGCTTTATGCAAAACTATCTAAGTGTAGTTTCTGATTGAAAGAAGTGCAGTTTCTGGGGCATGTTATTTCTGAGAAGGGTGTTGCTGTTGATCCTTCTAAGGTGGAAGCGGTACTTAAGTGGGAGAGACCTAAGTCCATCACTGAGATCAGAAGTTTTCTTGGTATGGCTGGGTATTATCGGAGGTTCATTGAAGGGTTCTCTAAGTTGGCTCTTCCATTGACGACTCTTACACGAAAAGGTGTTCCGTTTGAGTGGTCCCCGAAATGTGAAGGTAGTTTCCAAGAGTTGAAGAGGCGGTTGACTAGTTCCCCAGTGTTAATTTTGCCGGACCCGACTCAATCCTTCATGGTGTATTGTGATGCTTCTAAACAAGGGTTGGGTTGTGTGTTGATGCAGCAAGGGCAAGTCATAGCTTATGCATCCAGACAATTGAGGCAGCATGAACAGAACTATCCCACTCATGATCTTGAGTTGGCGGCAGTAGTTTTTGCTTTGAAAATCTGGAGGCATTATCTATATGGTTCAAAGTTCGAAGTCTTTAGCGATCATAAAAGTCTTCGCTATCTCTTCGATCAAAAAGAGTTAAATATGGGACAGAGGAGGTGGATGGAATTTCTGAAAGACTATGACTTTGATCTTCAGTATCATCCGGGAAAGGCCAATGTAGTGGCTGATGCACTAAGTCGTAAGACTTTGCATGTCAGCAATCTAATGGTGAAAGAGATGGAATTGATTCAAGAATTTAGTGACCTCAACTTGGACATGCAGGTGAAAGAGAAGAGCATCGTTCTTGAAATGTTGCGGGTTACTAATGACTTGATGGATCTTATTAAAGAAAGGCAAGCCGATGACGTAGAGCTGTAAAAGTTGTTAGAAGGGGCATCAGGCAATGAAGAGCCCGACTTTGTGAAAGGTTCTGATGGCATCATCCGATTTAGGGGTCGGATATGTGTTCCCATGGATTTCGAAGTTAGAAGAGATATCCTATGGGAAGCACATCGAACCAAGATGATTTTTCATCCTGGTGCAACAAAGATGTACCAAGATCTAAAAAGGATTTATTGGTGGCCGAAGTTGAAAACTGATGTGGCCGATCACGTGTCTCATTGCTTAACTTGTCAGAAGGTTAAGATTGAGCATCAAAAGCCTGGTGGTCCTTTGCGATCACTTGAGATTCCGGAATGGAAATGGGACAGTATAGCTATGGACTTTGTGACGGGTTTACCAAGGACTGTTGGAGGATGTGATTCAGTTTAGGTGGTTGTAGACCGTCTGACAAAGTGTGCTCATTTCATTCCTGTTCATAAGAAGTACACTCTTGAGAAGATGACTCAGTTGTACATCAGGGACATAGTGAAGTTGCATGGTGTTCCTACTAGTATTGTATCCGATCGCGATCCGAGATTTCTGTCTAGATTTTGGCAGAGTCTTCAGGAGGCATTGGGTACTAAGCTGAAATTTAGTACGGCTTACCATCCGCAGACAGACGGACAATCGGAGCGTACTATTCAGACACTTGAGGATTTGTTGAGAGCATGTGTACTGGAACAAGCTGGTAGTTGGGAGCAGTTACTACCTTTGATGGAGTTTACTTACAACAACAGTTTTCACTCCAGTATCGGTATGGCACCATTCGAGGCTGTCTACGGAAGGAAATTTAGAACGCCTTTGTGTTGGTACCAAATAGGTGAAAATCTGTTGACAGGTCCTGACCTTGTGAAAGAAACAACGGAGAAGGTCACAATGATCAAGAACAAAATGAAAACTTCACAGGATCACCAAAAGAGTTATGCAGATAGGCGAAGGAGACCTTTGGAGTTCGATGTTGGGAATCATGTGTTCCTAAGGGTGTCTCCGATCACAGGAATTGGTAGAGCAATCAAATCCAGGAAGTTAACTCCTCGGTTTGTTGGGCCTTATGAGATTCTGGAGAAGGTTGGCCCACTGGCGTACAGGATTGCATTACCCCCTCATTTGTCAAGGCTTCATGACGTGTTTCATGTTTCACAATTAAGGAAATACGTCCATGATCCTTCGCACGTGGTTACCTTAGATGATTTGCCTCTGAAGGAGAATTTGACTTTCGAAGTTCTGCCAGTGAGAATCGAAGATAGGCAGGTGAAGCAGCTCAGGGGCAAGGAAATCTCTTTGGTTAAAGTGATTTGGATCAGGAACGATGTGGAAGAGGCTACATGGGAACTGGAGGATAAGATCAGGCAGTCTCATCCATAATTGTTGGACGAATTTCGAGGACGAAATTCCGGTAAGTGGGAGAGAATTGTAACATCCTAAGCTTTTATTTAAATGAAATAATTATTAAAAACCTTAGAAAAATGGGAAAAGTGACTTAATGAATTTTGCTAAATATGTGAGTGGTGATTATAGGTCCTAGGAGTTGTATAGAAGGCAAGTGTGGCTTTGGGCTAAGTCAAATAAGCGAAATCGGGGGTTAAATCGGCGTTTTCGATGTTAGAAATCGATCGAAAAGAGAAAATTAGAAATTTATTATAGGAAGCTAAGAAAATAAATTCCACCGTTGGATATGAAGTTTATGGGGTGAAGAAGTTTGTATAAAAATTTGGAACCGATCCGACGGTTGACAAAAAAGTAACGGCGAATCGAAAATTGGAAATTCTGGTGCACGCCCAGGCGCACTGGTGCACGCCCAAGCGTGCACCACTATTCATTGGTGCTGATCCAGGGAGTTTTTCGCTCAGGCGCACCATTTGGTGCGCTCAGGCGCGCATAAAATCCCACCAGCCACGCACCGTTCCGTTCTGGCGCACCAGCCATGCACCAGCTTGGTGCTGGTGCTGATCCTGCGCTCAGGCGCAAAATCTGGCGCTCAGGCGTGCGACGCACACCAGATCAGATCTGGTGCGTCCAAAATTAAACTTAGGGCCAAAGTTTTGTTCCCAGCCACACGATTCCTTAGCTCATGGCATGGGATTAAGGCACCAACATTACCTCATTCCCTCACACTTTCACACCATCATCTACCCATCTCTTTCATCAACTTTCTCTCAACTCCATATCCACCTCCACCACCAAATCCACCAACCACCTTTGATTCTTGGGCACCTCAACCCAAAATCAACCAAAGCTCATCAAGTGTGCACCATGGATGTTGATTGAAGCCTCACTCCTCTTCCTCCTTGGCTCACGAGTTGCACCCACCCTCTTTCTCCTTGGTTTTTTTTCAATTTCCACCATTAATTTGTGGTAAGTAAGCTTATATCATGAGTTGTTTTCCCTTTCCATTTCAACTTTTCTTGACTCATAGAAATTGTGCTCTAAAAACCCTAGGATTCTTGCACTCTTTAATATGTAGGGATTTTGTTCATGCCTTCCAACTCAAACCAAGGCAAGGATAAAGATAGTTCTTCTTGTGCTCTCACAAATAGGGTGGTATATCATCATTTCATCATTTCCTTATTGAGGTGGCAAGCTAGACTTAGGAAGTTCAAGTTCCCAAGATTTTGAGCTAGGGCTCACTAAGGTTCAATTTACTCTTTGCTAATTTAAGGTAAGGAGTGAGTTATAGTGAGTATTACCTTACTCTGGGGTTTAGTTTACAATATGTATATAATGATTACTAAGATTTTTGTGTTAGTGTAAGTTGATATGGAATAGAATAATTGCTAAATTAGAATTTATAACTTAGGGAAAATCATGTGATGTTGATATGGCTCATTTGTTATTTGATGATAATTAACGATTTAAATGCTTATGTTGTTTAATGTTTTGAGATGTGTTATTATGTTGAATCATGTTAACCAAGTTATAATAAATAACTGTGATGACTGGAATATGGAATGTGATAATATGTTGAATCGTGTCAACCAAGCTATAATAAATAATTGTGATGATTGGTTAATGGAAGCATGTAATGTGGAGATTAATTTTTGGTAAGAGAATTGACTAAGGAATTGATAATGAGAAAAGAACGAAATGAATTACACCCAGGCTCAGCCAGGGGAGAATGAATTATACCCAGGCACAGCCAGGGGATTGAGATACTTACCCGGACGCAGTAAGTCGTTATCGCACGGGGGTGCGAACGCAGTAGGTCGTGACCAGGGGATTGAGATACTTACCCGGACGCAGTAAGTCGTTATCGCACGGGGGTGCGAACGCAGTAGGTCGTGACTAGGGGATTGAGAAACATACCCGGACGCAGTAAGTCGCTATCGCGCGGTGGTGCGAGCGCAGTAGGTCGTGACCAGGGGATTGAGAAACCTACCCGGACGCAGTAAGTCGTGAGTGCACAGGAGTGCAGACGCAGTAGGTCGTGACCAGGGACAGATTGAAAAGAATATGAAAATGATTAAAATGTATAAGGAACAAAAGACTTAAGAAAATGTTAAATGAAATCGATTTGAGAAACTAATGAATATTTGAAACTGAATTGTGATGAATTGTCTCTTATTATGATGAAGTGATTGATTTGTTATATGTGTTTGGCTTAGTGTCACATTATGCCTTATTTGGAAACTGCCTCCCCATTTTATGTGTAATACTCACTCCTTACTGAGGAAGAGTTTGCACCAGATCAGGCCGAGCAGGAGTACACTCCCTCACAGGGAGAGTAGGTTATCTTTCATCATGTAGGACATGGGAATGTCCTGGGCCCGATGATGTGAATCATTTTTGTTGTGTATAATGTAAATAGTTTTTAGGGCCCAGGACTACTCCTTTTGGGAAAATGGGTCTTTTTTTGGGGAAAAACTTATTTCCTAAAACTTGTTTATATTCCGCTAACTCTGATGACTATGTTCTGATGTCTTAAACTTGCTTCTGATGTGTGCACGAAGTTGCACTAACTGATATGTGAATATATGTGAATAGCCCTGCAGGCTTTGCTTTTTTGAAAATGTGTTGTTTATCAGGTTGCAGGAAAACGGAAATTTTGGAAAAGTCCAATAAACAAACGAAACTCCGTCCATTTGACGGAAGATTTTCATATGAATTAAAAGTAATTAAGAGTTTTTCCTAATCAATTCATAAGTTAAAAATGAAATTTTCAAGTTGCTATTTTTAATTAAGGGTATAAAAAGGGTAAATAAACTTAGGTGTTACAGACCCTCGACAGCGTCCCCCTATTGGTATCTCATACATTCAGAATAGCGGAAGCCATGCACTACCTCGGGTTCATAAGACGACTACGGAAACCTCGCACCATGTTCCCTACTTAAAGTCAACTGCTCGACGGAGCTCATTTGGAAAGGATTAACAGAATACTTCAATCCAACGGTCTTCAATCCAACATTCCTCACCTCAGCGAATCAGGGAAGGAATTCTCGTTCCTATTCAAGAAAGGATGGTCGGACCTATCGAAATGGAAGGTCGAGCAGCTAGGATTCTCTCTAGAGTTGACGGGACCATCATGACCCCATGGTAGAGAACAGTCAAAAAGTCAAAAATAGTCCCATAAAGACTAACAGGGAAAGATCGTTCTCATTATCTCATTTACGTCATTTACATTGCATGATTTAAGCCTGACATTCATTATTATTGAATCACTTACCACATGACATGTGTTATCTTAGATAATAAACGTAATTAACAGTGAATTAATTCATACTTCGCTAATTAATGTCATTACATATCATCTATTACTTAATATTCTAATCGTTGTTTTTATACATCATAAAAAGGTACAAACATAACGATCGGATCTGCCGAGCATGATGACCTATGTTAATTCGAGTCCGAGTATGACGACCCAATTCAACCTTCGCTCAGCGTTCGCCTACACAGATCTGAATCCGACCGTCTCTCAAAGAGGCTTGGATGAACACGATCTAATTGGCGGAAAACAACTCACACCTTAAAGGACTTCTTAGCTCGGCACAAGCCTCTTCAGGCTTTATCGAGTAAGGGGGTTGGTTATGCAATGGACTAAAAGTTTGCTTCAGCTTTGTTATTATGATGATCTATCAGCTTGCCTTCACCCTAATTACTCGGATTCAAGAGGGGTTCAACAATTGAAGTTGACAAAACAGTTCCGACAAGGGAAATGGTCGTCCTTGGCTTCTCTATCTGTTCTTGCCTCCTCGGTTTCATTCATTCCCTTCTCGGCATCCTCGGCCGCTTCATCAGCTCAATAAACTTTCGATGACTTCCACTCGACTGACCTTATTCGGCCATGAAGCTTACTGCTCGGCGGATAGAATGGACTCTGAGTCTTGAAAGTAATTCGAGTTTCCAACTCTTCGGGGAAGGAACGGACTCCGACTCCACAAAATAATCCGAGAAGAACTGTAAAGCCCTGAGCAGTAGATGCTCAAGCAATATTTGGGTGCCTTCGCACCACATCTTTAGAACCTCTCACCGAGCTTTCGGACCTATACCGGGTCCGAGGGTGCCTCGAACAACAACAATAAATGTCACAATTCTTATATACCCGACTCAATCTTCTACGAGCTTTCTCGATCTCCTTTTTCAGGTAAAGGAGGGTGTACAGAGTTGATCTTGATACTCTAACCTTTCTTCGCCCACTTTGGTCCCGAGCGCTTCACAGACCTTATGAACTCGACACAGGCCTTTTCAGGCTTTACCGAGTATGGGACTAGTATGTCATGTAAAGGAACAAATTTGATGGTCGAAACTACCGAGCGCGATAGCCCGAGCACGATGGCCAAAAATGATTCGAGTGTTTCACGCATAACCCAAGTCAGGATTCCTATCATCCGAAAACATGACAAGCCGACCACAGGTCTAAATCCACAAGCCCATTGTGTTTACTTCTTCAATTAAATAAAAGTTCTGTTATTGAATTCATTGTATTTACGTACTTTTCCTCATAACCGATTAGCCACCGTTTATGACGCGAACGATTATAAACAGCTCGAACAAGAGCTTATAACTCGTCAAGTACTTTAAAAAGACTCCCGATTCAAATATGATTTCTTAAAATCATTTTATACATCGCGGATAGAGGAACCCACCACGGCTAAAGTGCCGGAGTTCCGAGGTCTTAACACTTGAATTCTTAACAAAAAGAACAAAAAGAAGCACAAAATCATAACGGATATTATACATATTCACTCATTTCGGATCACGTCCCGACGCACTTGCCTACGATCTCGGTTGGCCGACCAGATCGGTGTGGCTACAAGTGAAAACGAGGATTGCTACCTTGATAACTTGGCCATCGGCCAAATACGTCGCAGGATCGAGGAATACACCTCGGCCAAGGCAGTCATTCCGACAGCATCCCCCGTAGACGTTATGATCCAATTCATGATATTACTTTTAACACACCCCGATGAGAGAGGTGTATGAATCTCCAAATCGCGATACTCTTCCGAGTAAAAGACCTCAGCTGCAAACAATGTTTTATGTCACCACCAACTCTCAGAAGCTCAGCACAGGATCTTCGAGCCTATACGAGCTTGGGGGGCTTGTAGGGTTAACCAATAATAAATCCTACCGCTACAGGATAAGCATGAGCTCTCTAGTACAAGATAAGGGTGAATAACTCATTCTTTTTATCCTCTAAGAGCCACGTCAGCCCTACTCGGCCGAACAGGCCCATAAGGCACCACAACACAACTTCCCCTATAAGTATCGCCATGCTATAGGGGCTAAGGTATGTTCTCTCATCCCTACTCTCAAGAACTACGTGTGGCTTGATCCCTTTATCACTAGGGGTACGTAGGACCGGGGTCACCCTCGCCAGCTGCAACAACCACCACAACACATCATGGTGGATCTATTTCTCAGATCCACTACATTAGGATCGAGGAATACACCTCGGCCAAGGCAGTCATTCCGACAGCATCCCCCGTAGACGTTACGATCCAATTCATGATATTACTTTTAACACACCCCGATGAGAGAGGTGTATGAATCTCCAAATCGCGATACTCTTCCGAGTAAAAGACCTCGGCTGCAAACAATGTTTTATGTCACCACCAACTCACAGAAGCTCAGCATAGGCTCTTCGAGCCTACACGAGCTTGGGGGCTTGTAGGGTTAACCAATAATAAATCCTACTGCTACAGGATAAGCATGAGCTCTCTAGTACAGGATAAGGGTGAATAACTCATTCTTTTTATCCTCTAAGAGCCACGTCAACCCTACTGGGCCGAACAGGCCCATAAGGCACCACAACACAACTTCCCCTATAAGTATTGCCATGCTATAGGGGCTAAGGTATGTTCTCTCATCCCTACTCTCAAGAACTACGTGTGGCTTGATCCCCTTATCACTGGGGGTACGTAGGACCGGGGTCACCCTCGTCAGCTGCAACAACCCCAAACACACATCGTGGTGTTCCTTCAATACCGGGACACTACAACTGCCAAAACAGTTTTTCTATAAACGTGTTTTTAATGTCTTAATTGATTCATTGTGAAAATATATCTTGACAACCTCTAGCTGGATTTCTCTAAGTTGTGAAAATCTGTTCTTACAAGTTTGGACAGAGATAATCGATTACTCTTTCAAGATAATCGATTATTTATGTTGCATCATAGAAAATCCAGAGAGTGTGTAATCGAGTATTTGAACCTGGCTAATCCATTACTTTTTGTATGAAAATAATCGATTACTTGGCACAGATAATCGATTATATCAGTTGCATCATATATTAAACAGAAGTGAAGTAATCGATTACATGCATGTGATAATCGATTACTGAGTTTTCAAATGAATTTCAAAGTTTCTATTTTTAAAGGGATAATCGATTACCTCCCTCAAGTAATCGATTACCTCAAGTTTTATTGAAAAACGTGTCAGAATTATTTTGATTTATTTCCATATTTGTTTTTACTTAATTGATTCTGATTTATTTTCAAAATTCGAATTTGATTTTATTTTTGAAAATATTCCTTTTTGGTTTAAGATTCAAATCTTTTATTTTATTCTTTAAATCTATTTGATTTGATTTTGATTTCAAAAATATTATTTTATTTATTTGATTTCAGAAAATCAATCTTTATATATTTCCTGATTTGTTTTTTATTTAATTTTGAATTTGATTTATTTCCAAAATCGTTTTTGATTTGATTCTGATTTCAAATTCAAAATTCAAATATTTTCAAATCTTTTTAAATAGAAGGTTTTTCTCTCTTTTCTATCTTAACACTTCTGATAATATTTTTGGGAAAAACGTTTTCACGTTCTGCTCTTCTTCTTCTCCATACTCTCTAAGTTTTGGCCTATGCTATAGTGAAACCTTTATCCATAGCCATTAGAACTTGTATTGTTGTATTCGTGTTGATTAGAACACACCATTGTTAGAGAGGCCTATTATTGTTGTATCCTCACTATTAAGAGTGCATCATAGTTGTTGTACCCAACTCATATGATAACCGTGTTGTAAAGGGGTGTGTAACCCTTAGTGACTAGGGAGTGAATCTCCTAGTGCGGACGTGCTGCGTTCGTGGTTGTAGGGTGAGGAACCCTGTGCTGTGTGGGTAGTGCTAGACGAACGGTGGGGCACCTAGTAGTTAGGCTATCTGGTTTATTGAGGTCCCTGGCGAAAGGAGGTTCCTAGTAGCTTGCGGGGCGCTCTGATTGTACTCGGGGACGCGAGTCGTCTTGGTTTAGTGAAAAGCTCAAGCGGGTCGCTTGGGGACTGGAGTAGGCCGGGTTTGCCGAACGGGGATAAAATCACCGGTGCAATCTCTTCTATCCCTATCTCTTTTATATTCTGTTGTTATATTTATTTGTTGTGCATCATAACAACTATTTTCGTAATAATCTATTTTAAGCGAATTTAAATAATAAGCGTGGTAATGGTTTTCATTGTTCTTATTTAATTCGTATCCGCGCATATTAGTTTTCATAATATTATTAATATTATTCGCTTTCGTGCAACCGTTTTCAACATCATATTGTTTTTCGCTGCAAAATCTCTTTAAGTTTGTTGAAAAAGTTTTAAAGCGAATATTTTCTAATGTTTTCGTAAACACCCAATTCACCCCCCCTCTTGGGTGTCGGCTGCCAATCCTAACAATAATTCTAACAATTGGTATAAGATCTTCGTGCTCTGGTAAAGGCCTAACAGCCTGAGTTAAAGATCCATTGTAGATTGGCAGAGTTGGGATATTTTATTTGTTTTAATATGGAGGGTTTAACATTCGATGATGCACCATTTTTTGATGGAAATAATTTTCATTATTGGAGTGCTAGAATGAAAATATTTCTTCAATCTATTAGTTTTCGTTTATGGCATATTGTTCTTTATGGTTTTGATCAAAAACATGTTTTAAATGATTTGATGAAAAATCTTTTTCATTCAATATTCAAGCTATGCATATTTTAAGAAATGCTTTAAATGTTGATGCATATTGTAGGGTCTGCCGACCACATAAGGACTCAAGTCTTATTTAAGGGACTCTTCTAAGACCCTTTCCTCGGTTTACTCAGCACAACGTCCCTCGCTCGGACTCATTGGCTCCGAGCATACGAAAGGACCAGGCTCGGACTTGATGGGGCCGAGCCTCACAAACGGTCTTCAACCCATCGGCTCGGGACTCTAGGGCCGAGACATATCGTCGGCTGGTAGATAGACTCAGTCTTACCAAGGCTTCCTATCCCTTCCGCAAATCTCTCCTAGATTCTCGCAACAGCCTAGACATGAGATCTTGAGCTGATCCTATCCAGATTCTAAGAGCATAAACCTCCGATATTATCTCATAGAATCCTGGCTCAGCTCAACCCTGATACAGGGCCCAGACGGCCCACGTCAGCTTCCTCCAAACCCTATAAATGGCTCCTTACAGCTAGGGTTTCAGGTACGTACTCTCATCCCTAAGTTGACACTCTGCACACACTTGTTGACTGGGGAGACCCTGCTTTTCCCGACTGGAACTGCAGAAACACCACAAAGTCACATATTAACACTTGATCCTCTCTTGGGCTCCTGGTTCCATAATCTTGAGCACTTAGAGGGTTAAGGACATAGTGTTCAAGGACACTACATTGGCGCCGTCTATGGGGAACGAATAACCAGTATTCCCACCCACTGATCTCATGGCAAACGACAATAATGATGGTAATCAAGAAGATCTCCGTCATCGCCTCCGTGGGAGGCCACCCAAGACCGGGAGAAACGTGAGGGACAGAATTGCTCCGGGAGCACCAACTGGAGGTAATTAGGCTGACGTTCAGACAATTCCGCCAGTTCCAACGGCGGATCAGGCACAAGCCACGGTTCCTCCAGCTGGCCAAGTTCTCGTTGAGGGCGGCGGAGGGCAGTCTAACCCTCATACCGTCCCTGATGGCCACGTTTCAGAATGTCGTGACACGGCTGATTCTGGACATTAGTCTCGTCGGGCTGCTGCTGGCTCACGAACTGATGAGGATCGGCGAGTTGAACGGGCCGATCGGCGTGATCATTCCAGGGCTGACAGGTCCAACAGGGAGATACCTCATTTGACTAGAGGTCATTTTGGAACTCTTCAAGGTGGTCAGCGTTCTGAAACGGAAGGCAGATCTTACATGACTACTTCTTCGGCACGAAGGAGAGAGGAGTCGATCATGGAGATCTTGAGGACTCAGACTTCTTTAATTTAAAAGCAAAACCAGGCCATTGCTACTCTTCAACAGCAGAGCATGGCAAGGATTGCCGAGCAAGGCCCTTACGCGGCCTATGGTAATCCGAGCAATCTTCCCCCACCTCCACCCCTCAACCCAAACTTAATCCCAGAACGTATCACTAGGGAACCCCATCCTGGACACCCTTTCACACTTGAGATTATGGCTTTCCAAACCCCGCAGACTTATATGGGTCATCAGAATATTCCTCGGCCAAGGTAGTCATTCCGACAGCATCCCCCGTAGACGTTACGATCCAATTCATGATATTACTTTTAACACACCCCGATGAGAGAGGTGTATGAATCTCCAAATCGTGATACTCTTCCGAGTAAAAGACCTCGGCTGCAAACAATGTTTTATGTCACCACCAACTCTCAGAAGCTCAGCACAGGCTCTTCGAGCCTATACGAGCTTGGGGGCTTGTAGGGTTAACCAATAATAAATCCTACCGCTACAGGATAAGCATGAGCTCTCTAGTACAGGATAAGGGTGAATAACTCATTCTTTTTATCCTCTAAGAGCCACGTCAGCCCTACTGGGCCGAACAGGCCCATAAGGCACCACAACACAACTTCCCCTATAAGTATCGCCATGCTAAAGGGGCTAAGGTATGTTCTCTCATCCCTACTCTCAAGAAATACGTGTGGCTTGATCCCCTTATCACTGGGGGTACGTAGGACCGGGGTCACCCTCGTCAGCTGCAACAACCCCAAACACACATCGTGGTGTTCCTTCAATACCAGGACACTACATTGGTCAAGAGCCCATGATTCAGAATGCGGAGTTGCTCGGTAGTGTTGTAGAAAGAATCCTCAACTCCACGATCCCAGTTGTATAGATGCTCCTTGGCTGCTTTCTTGTGTTTGAGAGCTTTTGCTCTCATCTTCTCCAAAGAAGTTCGGAGCCCCAGAATCTCATCCTTAGCATACTCATGCTGCTCCTGAGCCACGGCAGCAGCCTGCTCCGCTTTCCGAGCTTTCTCTATCGGCGCTTGGAGAGCAGCAGCGTCTTCCTCAGCTTTTTTCAGAACCTCTTCCGAGCGCTTTATCCTCTCTTCGGCCCCCTGGAGTGTCTCCTCGGCCCTAACCTTGGCACCTTCAGCATCTTGTGCCACCTTTTGCAACCGTTCATTTTCAGTTGCCAAGGTTTGCAACTTCTTGTCAAGACCTTCAACTTGAAGTTGTAAATAATCCTCCCGCTCGGCTGCCTCGGTCCTTTTCTTCTTTTCCTCGGGGGCCATCCCAGAATGAGCGTCGTCTCCATGATAACCGAGGTGATGAAGTATGCTCGCACCCCTCAGGAGACTCTTCACCAACGACTTACAGTTGTTCTCCCAAGTTCCAGGGGTCCTGGCCTCAATCACTTCAGCATTCTCGGGAGGAAAGACAGTAGCAACAAGTGTATCAGTCATCTTTCGATGCCACACTGTCTTGGCAGAAGCTTCCTCCTTTCCCTCTGGAATCTCTACCCCTTTATTTGACTTGCTCAAATTAAGCCAATCTCCAGCAAGACCCTTTCCTTTTTCCAGCCGAGACCTCTTGAGGGGACGCTCGGGAGTGCCTTGAGGGGTTGTTTGAGCTTCCACTTCGACGTTTACAGCGTCGACGATACGATCCCCTTTGATCACCGGCTCAACACCTTTGATCCTAACAGTCGGAGTGGCGTTGGGGATAATTGTTGGAAACCGACAAGCGGGCAAAATAACCTTCTAGAGGGGGGGTGAATAGAAGAGTTAAGCTACGATATCCGATTTTTGCAAAGTAATCAAAAACAGTTCAAATTTGTCCAATTTGCACTAACTTACTCGATTATCCTGCAACTTAATCGAGTACACCTGAATGATTGTTTTTACTTAATCGAGTACTACTCGATTAAACTCTGTAGAACATAGAAAATTCAGAATTCAATTCTAAACAATTCTTCACCGAAATTCAATGAATCAAGAATTAAAACGCAGAGAATCAATTACCAATCAATTAACACACATGTAAAGATTAGATAATTGAAAAACCCAATTCTAATCCTAAATTGCTTTTAATTTCTTGATTGATTTTAGAAACGAAAATATGAAAAAGGTCAAAACGAAGAACACAGTGATTTTAGCCTGGTTCACTCATAAACGATGAGCTACATCCAGTCCACCCCTTATGGCTTGGGTGATTTGCTACACTATGAACAAAAGAATCAGTTTACAAGAATAGTTAAGATCCTCTCCTCTCACGATCCTAACCCTTTATTGTATGAGGTACCACTTCATACAATTCTACCCCAATTCTTGTGAGTCGATCCTCTTTGTTCCTTCGTTGATTGAATCCTTCGTGTTCAATCCTTTGAGCTTCGAGCAATTCCAATCCAATTGCTAAGAGTAATGCTCCAACCCTTCTTCAATTTTCTTCAATAGAAAACTTGTCTTGTTGAATCTTGAGGTGTGTAACCTTGTTGTTACAAATTGATCCAACCACAAAAGAATGTTCACAAACTATGAATCTTCAAAATGGAATGAAAAGAATGTTTGAAAAATGCTGTATGAAAATCAAGGTTCGTAACCTTTGAAATGTAGAAAATGAAAGCCTTTTAAAGTTCAGTTATAACAGTACTTAATCGATTAAACGAAGCCCTTAATCGAGTACTACTCGATTAACCTGTTTACTTAATCAATTAAACACTGCTAAAAACCTTTTCTATTAATTTTTCATTTTTCACCAATTTATTTAGAAAAAGTCTTGAGCCATTTTTCTCTATCAATGCAATCTCAATTCTAAACATAATTAATTCTTTAGTTCCAATTGAGATTTCTATCCTAATTCTACCACCCACTCTCATATAAAATAATAAAAACAATTATAATACATATACAAGAATGAATAATAGAATTGTCCTTTGTGACTTGTTGTTATAGGTAATTCCATATCATGTTGTCTTCATCAAAACACTCAATTGAATGCTAATGCCTTGCCTTGCATCTTCAATCTCCCCCTTTTTGATGAATGACAAACACGATCCAATATCTCCATACTCCCCCTAAATGTATGCACACTTAGGAAAAGTGATTCACCTACAAAAACAACAATCCAACCTTTCTCCCCCTTTTGGCATTAATAAAAAAAAATAACAATACAGCTTGCCAAAGGTGAGAAAATAAATCCACATTCCAAACTATGAAAAATATATGTAAGGGCAATAAGAAACGCACAAGCACATAATCAAACCATAATATCATAAAACCACAACGTGCCATAGCATCCATACACATAAGTTCATAACCCAAACATAAACCATAAAACCACATAGTCGGAAACATAACACCAAGTCCACATGTCGGACTTTAAAACGAACCATAAACCAAACCAGAAAACATGAAACATAACCCAATATCCAGAGACATAAACACCATAAATGGAAAAACTAGAGAAAACTAGACATAACACCAAGATAACATCAACTCAAAATGCAGCAAAACATAGAATGAAATGCATGTGATCACTGAGGTGGTGGTGGTGGCTGTGAAAACATCCGGCCAAGAGCACCGAAAAACCTATCCTCCATCGCCTGCTGACGAGTTGCAAGAGTTTCAAAGCCACTGCGAATCATCTCACTTTGACGCTCCTCAATTGCATATTGCCTTTGCTCCACTTGCGCAAAGTGACCACCAATTTCTTCTGATAGGCTATCACGAAGCGCCTGAAAATCAAAACCAACATAAGGCGGAGGTCGCTCTTGATCACCAACATTCATAAAATCTTCAACATTGAAAGTTGGCTCCGGTGTCGGATTAGATGGCCCAGCACCCATTTGCCTTGCCATTTCCTCATCAAGCTCGTTTTGCTTCTTCAACCGCTCAATGTCACTTTTCCACATCCAATTCTTAGCAGTGGGATACTCATCCATCCCTAAACCATGTAACAACGCAGAATTGATGCAATTTTGTTCAGTGATTGATTGGGCTTCTTCGTCATCGGCTATCGCCACACCATAATGTATCAAAAGCTTTGTAACTAGCATAGGATAAGGCAAAGTAGCAGAACCAATAGACCCAACAACAATAAGCATCCGATCAAGTACAACCTTAGACCAGTTGATAGGAATATGCTCCCTCAACGCATAAAACAATCGCACCTCATCATTAGATGCTTGAGCATAATTTTGACTTGATTTAGGCATCAAAATATATGAAATAACATAGAGTAACAGCCTGCTGTCCGGAGTCATATGTCCAGCATGCTTAGTCCCTTTTGTCCAAGAGAAACCTTCTCTCATAGTACAGGCAAAAACAGATGCAACATCACATTCATTTAAAATCTCACTATTAGGATCATTGAAGAATGTCCCTTCCAAACTTAAACCAAACAATTCATTCAAGTCCTTTGAAGTAATTCTCAGCAATTTACCCTTAACTACCGACTTGTACTTGTTATCCTCAAACTTAAGATTTGCATAAAATTTACGAACTAATCTAGGATAAATGTCACAATGAAAACCTAGAAATTTCTGCAATCCTTGCTCAACAAAAAGAGAAGAACATGCAAACCTTTGATTCAAGAGCCATTTCACATTCATAAACCAAATGTGACCAAATTCCCTTCGCAAGAACCCGGCTTCCCGCTGCTTCCGCATTTCCGTGGAGTGGTATTGAGAGTCCAAGTCCAAATTCACACGCTGCTTCTTGCGACAGCCAGTGGAAGTTGATGGAGGGGCCATAGTGCTCTTAGGGTTTTGAGGAATTGGGGGTTTTGGAAATTGAGAGTAATAATGTGAAATTGATGATGAAAGTGATGTATAATGAAGATATGATGAAGAATATGGAAGGAATTTGAAAGAAATCAAGTAGAAAGTGATGAATGATGATGAAACCGTGTTGAAAACGAAGAGAACTTCGTGTTTTTGAGAGAGAAAGTGAAGAACGAATGCTGAAAAACTGATTTTATGTTTCTGTACAGACATGATCTACTCGATTAAGTAATCGCTTAATCGAGTATTACTCGAGTAAACTGCCACTTAATTGAGTAAGACATGTGTAAAAATGACACTTAATCGATTAACCTGCAACTTAATCGAGTATTCCAGAAAGATTAATTTTTTATACTTGATTAAGGCACAACTTAATCGATTAAAGTCTGATAAAATGCAGTGTTTAAAGCAATTTTTAATGCATAACTCATGGAAATCAAATGTACAAACCATATGCACATTTTAAGTAAGACACAAACACATTTAGCACATTGTCAATTAAGCAAATAAGCAACCAAGCACAACACCAAAGCATATACCAACAAAATCACAAAAGAAAACACACATAACCAAAGTTAATAGAATCATGAATTTTAATTTTCAAAACCAAAACAACTCTAAACAAATCACTTAGAGATAGGCATGGACTATGAGATTGATTTAAAAAAAATGTCAAACACAACTAACCAATGGTTGATTCATCCAAAATTCCTAGCTCCCTTCTAATATGATAAAAGGTATCTCTAGGAAGAGGTTTTGTAAAAATGTCGGCTAGTTGATTTGAAGTTGAAACAAACTCAATCACACAATCACCTTTTTGAATATAATCTCTAATAAAATGATGCCTTATTTCTATGTGTTTTGTTCGAGAATGAAGTATCGTATTTTTAGTTAGGTTAATAGCGGAGGTGTTATCACAACGAATAGGTATTTTTGATAAACAAACACCAAAATCAAGCAATTGTTGTTTCATCCATAAAACTTGGGCACAACAACTACCCGCCGCTATGTATTCGGCTTCCGCGATCGACAAAGCAACGCAATTTTGCTTTTTGGAAAACCAAGAGAGAAGTGAGTTACCTATCAAGTGACAAGTACCACTTGTACTTTTTCTATCAACTTTGCAACCGGCGAAATCGGAGTCCGAATACCCTACTAGATTTAAAAAAGCATCTCGTGGATACCACAAGCCGGTATTCATTGTTCCTTTTAAATACTTCATGATTCGTTTAACCGAAGTTAGATGCGATTCTTTAGGATTAGATTGATAACGTGCACACATACAAACGCTAAACATAATGTCAGGACGCGACGCAGTGAAGTATAAAAGACTACCAATCATTCCTCTATACTTGGTTACCTCTATTGGTTTGCCGCTTTCGTCCTTGTCCATATGACACGTGTTGCTCATCGGTGTTGATGCGTGCTTACATAAATCCATCCTAAAACACTTCAAAAGCTCCTTGCAATACTTTGTTTGATGGATATAGATTCCGGCATCCATTTGCTTAATTTGAAGGCCAAGAAAGAATGTCAACTCGCCCATCATCGACATCTCGAATTCGCTCTGCATCAAATCTGAAAACTTCTTGCAAAGCTTATCGTTAGTAGCACCAAATATTATATCATCTACATAAATCTGAACCAATAGGATGTCATTTCCGGATTTTTCAATGAAAAGGGTATTATCAACCGCACCTCTTTTAAATCCTTTATTTAATAAAAATGTACTCAAACGGTCATACCAAGCTCTAGGAGCTTGCTTAAGACCATAAAGAGCCTTCGTTAATTTGAAAACATAGTTAGGAAATTCATGATTTTCAAAACCCGGCGGTTGAGATACATACACCTCCTCTTGAATAAAGCCATTAAGAAAAGCACTCTTAACATCCATTTGGTATAACTTGAAATTCATAATAGATGCATATGCTAACAAAAGTCGAATAGCTTCTAAACGAGCTACAGGGGCATAAGTCTCGTCATAATCGATTCCCTCTTCTTGACTATAACCTTGAGCAACTAACCTAGCTTTATTTCTCACAATAAAACCCATCTCATCTAACTTATTTCGATAAACCCACCTAGTTCCTATTATGGGCCTATCGTCGGGTCTAGGGACAAGTTCCCAAACCCTATTTCTTTCAAATTGATTAAGCTCTTCTTGCATGGACATGACCCAATGTTCGTCTTGTATGGCCTCATTTATATTTTTGGGTTCTATTTGAGACACAAAAGCTACAAAGTGACAAATATTACGAAGTGAGCTTCGGGTTACCACGCCCTTAGCTACATCACCTATCACATTCATCAAAGGATGGTTTCGGTTAGTTTTCCATGCCGGTGGAAGTCCCTCATGTGCTTGTTCATGTCCATCTCCATGAATTTGAATGTCCATCTCCTTTTCTTTCTCATTTTCATCACGTGGCACTTCTTCATAAATGTCAATACCTGAAATATCAAGAGTACCCTTCTCTCCTTCCAGAGATTCATCAAATACAACATTTATTGATTCCTCGATAGTTAAAGTTCGTTTATTAAACACTCTAAATGCTTTACTATGACTCGAATAACCTAGAAATATCCCATCATCCGCTTTTGGATCGAATTTTCCCAAAGCATGTTTTCCATTATTCAAAATAAAACATTTACATCCAAAAACATGAAAATAAGATATATTAGGTTTTCGGCCTTTGAAAAGCTCATAGGGGGTTTTCTTAAGAGAGGGCCTAATCATAAATCTATTCAACACATGGCAAGCGGTGTTCACCGCATCGGCCCAAAAGTATTTAGGAACTTTACTATCACTCAACATAGTCCTTGCTAATTCTTCTAACACTCTATTTTTCCGCTCAACAACTCCGTTTTGTTGAGGAGTTCTAGGAGCAGAAAATTGATGTTCAACACCAAACTTTTCACAAAATCTATCAAATGCATGATTTTCAAATTCTCCACCGTGATCGGTACGAATAGCAACTATACTATGATTGACTTTGTTTTGAACTTGTTTGGCAAAAGTTTTAAAACGTGTAAAAGTTTGATCTTTTGTTGGCAAAAACAAAGTCCATGTAAAACGTGAGTAGTCGTCCACAATTACAAGTCCATAGTAATTACCGCCAAAGCTCATTGTTTGTGAAGGACCAAATAAATCCATATGTATGAGTTCTAGCACCCTTGAAGAAGAAATCACTTTCTTTGATGGAAAAGTTGTTTTAGTTTGTTTGCATTTCTTGCAAGGGGCACAAACTCCATCTATTTTAAAATTGAGCTTTGGAAGACCAATTACCAAGTCCTTGGATAAAATTTTATTTAATTGACCCAAGTGGATATGAGCTACTCTTCTATGCCATAGCCAAACATCATTCTCTTTATTTAGAAAACATTTTGAAAACAAAGATGTAATATCATTCAAGTCAATCAAGTAAGTGTTATTCACCCGATTCCCAACAAACTTAATGGATTGATCACTATCACTTCTAATAATGCAATGGTTAGAGGTAAAACTAACACTATTTCCAATATCACACAATTGACTAATGCTAAGTAAATTATGTTCTAAACCTTCAACATACAACACATTGTCAATTATAACATTGGATGAGTTTCCGATTTTACCTATACCAAGTATTTTTCCACGATTGTTATCACCATATGTGACGTGACCTTTATCTCTTGGTGAAAGCTCGATGCAATGTCTCTTGTCTCCTGTCATGTGCCTTGAACAACCGCTGTCCAAATACCAACGATCATCTCTCGTTCTAAGGCACACCTACAAAAACAAATTATATGGTAGACTTAGGTACCCAAACAATTTTGGGTCCTTGGGGGTTAATTTCTGGTTTCTCTCCTTTAACAATCCAAATAAATTCCTTATTGGGTATACCAAACTTTTTGATTTTGCAAATGTTTGAAGTATGACCAAAGATACCACAATAGAAACAAGTAGGTTTTCTAGAAAAATTAACCTTTGAAAAACTTCCAACTTGTCTATAGGATTTCTTCTTTGGTTTAGTATATCCCAAACCGGTTCTATTTGTATTGTCTCTTTGTCTAGAGAGCAAATCATTCAAATCTCTTTTTCCTTTTGTAAAGGTAGCAAGTTTTTCTTTCAAATCATGTAATTCATTTTCATAAGTCTTGCACCTTTCACAATCGGAAATCACAGCATTAGAAACACAATGATCACATGATGCATTAGAGTAAATGAGTTCTAAAGTCTCATTTTGAAGTACAAGCTCATCAATATGTTTTTTCATTTCCAAAATCTTTTCATTGTACTTCAAAATGGCTTTCTTAGCTTCTATGTTGATTTTAGCTAATTTTTTAAGTTCGGCATGCATATCAACATAGGCATTATAAAGTGCATCATATGAAGGGGAAGAGCAAGATTCACTATCCGAATCTATATCAGAGTTAGTTTTAGAATGTACCTCCTTTGAGCTTGAAAGCTCAAGAGACGTGTCATTAGTGGAAGCTTCAATGTCATCATTAGCCATTAAACACAAGTTAGCCGATTCTTCATCTTCCGAAGTGCTAGAATTAGTATCATCTTCGGGTTCGTCCCAAACAATGTAGGCCTTCTTAGCCTTGTGATTGTTGGACCTCTTCTTATCACTATCGGACTTTTTAGGCTTTTGAGGACAATGATATTTGATGTGACCCGCTTTCCCACATGTATGACATATTATCTTGTCTCTAGGGGTTTTTGACCTTTGTGGAGTTTCCTTGCTTTCCTTTGAATTGAATCTCCTTGTGTTTCCTTTCTTCTTGAAGAATTTTCTGAATTTCTTCAAAACGAATGCAAGTGACTCGTCATCTAAGTCGGAATCCGTGTCTTCATCCAAGGAAGAATCATTTAGAGTATCAACACTTTTTGATGATGCTTTCAATGCAATACCCTTTTTCTTCCTATCGGATTCCTCATTTGAAGTTAGGCGACCGAGCTCCATCTCATGCTCTTGCAACTTACCAAACAAAGTAGCGAGATCCATAGTATCCAAGTTCTTTGATTCAATAATCGCCGTGACCTTGGGTTGCCAATTTCTATCCAAACACCTCAAAACTTTGTTAGTGAGTTCTCCCGGTAAGAAAGCCTTACCAAGAGCAAGCAAGTGGTTAATAATATGAGTAAATCTCTTTTGCAAATCAATAATACTTTCATTAGGCAACATTTGAAATAACTCATATTCACGCATCAAGACATTTAATCTAGCTCTCCTAACTTCACTAGTTCCCTCGTGAGTCACTTGTAAAGTGTCCCACATTTCCTTTGCACTAGAGCATTGGGATATCCTAAAGAACTCATCATATGACAAAGCAGACGTAATGATATTCTTAGCCTTGTAATCTAATTGGATCTTTTTCTTATCATCATCCGTCCACTTATCCTCAGGGGTTAATTGTGCAGCACCTTCAACTATGGTGGAGGGAATGTGTGGACCCTTTTCGATAGCTTTCCAAATCTCGTTATCGATAGCTTGAATAAAAATTTTCATTCTCACTTTCCAGTAAGCATATCCCTCACCGCTAAATAGTGGGGGACGGTTTATTGCAGCACCTTCTCCTCCAAAAGGATTTAGAGAACCCATGGTTTCCAATGGATCTTTTCGAAAAAGTTTTTAAACTCGGTTTATTCGACCGAGCTCTGATACCACTTGTTGGAAACCAACAAGCGGGCAAAATAACCTTCTAGAGGAGGGGTGAATAGAAGAGTTAAGCTACGATATCCGATTTTTGCAAAGTAATCAAAAACAGTTCAAATTTGTCCAATTTGCACTAACTTACTCGATTATCCTGCAACTTAATCGAGTACACCTGAATGATTGTTTTTACTTAATCGAGTACTACTCGATTAAAATCTGTAGAACATAGAAAATTCAGAATTCAATTCTAAACAATTCTTCACCGAAATTCAATGAATCAAGAATTAAAACGCAGAGAATCAATTACCAATCAATTAACACATATGTAAAGATTAGATAATTGAAAAACCCAATTCTAATCCTAAATTGCTTTTAATTTCTTGATTGATTTTAGAAACGAAAATATGAAAAAGCTCAAAACGAAGAACACAGTGATTTTAGCCTGGTTCACTCATAAACGATGAGCTACATCCAGTCCACCCCTTATGGCTTGGGTGATTTGCTACACTATGAACAAAAGAATCAGTTTACAAGAATAGTTAAGATCCTCTCCTCTCACGATCCTAACCCTTTATTGTATGAGGTACCACTTCATACAATTCTACCCCAATTCTTGTGAGTCGATCCTCTTTGTTCGTTCGTTGATTGAATCCTTCGTGTTCAATCCTTTGAGCTTCGAGCAATTCCAATCCAATTGCTAAGAGTAATGCTCCAACCCTTCTTCAATTTTCTTCAATAGAAAACTTGTCTTGTTGAATCTTGAGGTGTGTAACCTTGTTGTTACAAATTGATCCAACCACAAAAGAATGTTCACAAACTATGAATCTTCAAAATGGAATGAAAAGAATGTTTGAAAAATGCTGTATGAAAATCAAGGTTCGTAACCTTTGAAATGTAGAAAATGAAAGCCTTTTAAAGTTCAGTTATAACAGTACTTAATCGATTAAACGAAGCCCTTAATCGAGTACTACTCGATTAACCTGTTTACTTAATCAATTAAACACTGCTAAAAACCTTTTCTATTAATTTTTCATTTTTCACCAATTTATTTAGAAAAAGTCTTGAGCCATTTTTCTCTATCAATGCAATCTCAATTCTAAACATAATTAATTCTTTAGTTCCAATTGAGATTTCTATCCTAATTCTACCACCCACTCTCATATAAAATAATAAAAACAATTATAATACATATACAAGAATGAATAATAGAATTGTCCTTTGTGACTTGTTGTTATAGGTAATTCCATATCATGTTGTCTTCATCAAAACACTCAACTGAATGCTAATGCCTTGCCTTGCATCTTCAATAATGGTCGGACTTTCAGAAGGGGTCGGTTCAGAGGATTGACTCATGTTTGGGGAGCCAGATGCAACTTCGATTGCAGCCAACTGTGATACTCTAGCTGCTCGAGCTTCACTTTTCTTGGCCTTGGTTGCTTTCTTCCCCATTGCTTCTGCAAGAAAAAATGGATCAGTACAAAAAAAAAATTAAAAAAAAAATAAAAATAAAAAAAAAATATATATATATATATAGTACCCAGCTCGGGTTTCACTTCGTCTCGTGTTTCTTTCAACAGGATTCGTTTGGTATCAATTTGACCATTTGCTTGAAGGTATTCCCAAACATGGTCGCATAATCGCCTTTTGGCTTTTGTCAAATCCACCTTAAAGTCGAATTGATACAAGGAGGGTCCTCGGTTATAATTGTTAGTCGTCCAACCCAGTGGAAACCGAGGCACGACCTTGATCACTCCACCTTCTTCAACTCGTTCCGTGAACCAACATACTCTAGCCCCAGTGTACTCGTATTGGAAGAAGAGAGGTTTGAAAGACTTCCAAGAATCAGTCACCTTGGCGAAGAGGGCATGCCCCCTCCGAGCCTTTAGGGACACCCAAAGCCCCTTGGAATCACCAAACTTATTTACTTGGGGAGCGTATAACCAGAAAAAAGATCGTACAGTTGCTACCAAATTTTCAACGTCACAGAATTGCTGGAAGGCTCGGATGAAAGCCCACCCACTTGGATGCAGTTGGCTAGGAGCTATTCCTAGATGAATGAGGACTTCAATTTCGAAGGTGGAAAAGGGCAAGCGGATGCCGACTTTAGTTGCTATTTCTTCATAGAAATAGAAAAATTGACGATTTTCCGGTACTTGGAAGCATATTTGGTCGTCGATTCCCAAAGGTCTCAATACGAATTCTGAGGCATTTCCATCAGCGCTCGGAGGTGTTAAAATTGGTCGAAGATGGTTAAGACTATCTGTTGTCAGCAATGAAGGTCTCGTCCCTAGCACTTCCCGATCAAAAACGGCGTCGTACTGCGCATGATTGGGCGGCAGAGGATATTCTTCAGGGTTGGTAACACACCTGCGCTCCACCATATCTGGGGAAAAAGCAAAAGGCTCGGCGTTAGGATTTTTTACAGCACATGTTTTTATTCTAAAATTAAGGCCGAGCCCTGGACTTTTTCCCCCCTCCCTCGGTGGTTCTCCTAAAGTTTCTTCCTCCACGGTATGACGATCGGGGCTTATCCTAACTTGAGCTCGACGCTCGGCAAACCTATAAGCTAACAACCACTTATTCTCTTTTGTGGGATTCGATGGATACTCAACGACTAACGGTTTCGTCTCGATGGATCCTGGGCCAAAAGGGGGAGTAGAAGGGTGTATAAGATCATCAATGTCAGAATTTCCAGAATTTCTCTCATCCCCAGAATTTCTCTCATCCCCAGAATTCCCAGAAGAACTTGAGTCACTATCACTAGAAGGTTCTTCTCCTAATCTCCTGCAAAGTTCACGGTAAATTCTCCTCAAACCTCTCCATCCTCTCATGATCTAAACGTAAAGAATCTTGAACGCTACTTACCCAGAACAACAACCCAGAACCACGAAACCCAGAATCCCCAAAATTGAAACTCCCTGCAAAACCCAAAACCAAAAACCCCTTTTACAAAAAGAGGAAATCGCAGAAGCAGAAATAAGAAGAGTAGAGGAAATTACCTATTTTCAATTGCTGGAAAGGATGATGATAGGAGAAGGTTGCGGACTCGAAAGCAGGGATAATGGGAAGGAGATTGACAAGAGAAAATAGTGGGATTCTGATCAGAGAAGAAGATTCTGGAGTGAGGAAAGGAAAAATGAAGGAGGGTAGGAAAGAGATTGGAGTAATTCGAACTAATGAAGGAAACTTTTCAGTTTCCCTCCATATTACACATATGGGCCGAAAGCCCGTTAATGCATGCAGCCACTCGTTGGGAGAGACGTGGCGGTTCCAACTGGTACTTTTTCAAATTTCAAAAATTGTAATGATTTGGCACAATTTACAAGATAACGCGCCGTACCTAGAGAAACCAAAACGTCACCTTGAACAGTCGTCACGCGTTCGAACTAAGATGTCCAGAAGGTTCAACCATAAACACATGTTACCTCGTCACAGACTTTCTAAAGTCTTACGAGCTGGGGGGCTTGTAGGGTCTGCCGACCACATAAGGTCTCAAGTCTTATTTAAGGGACTCTTCTAAGACCCTTTCCTCAGTTTACTCAGCACAACGTCCCTCGCTCGGACTCATTGGCTCCGAGCATACGAAAGGACCAGGCTCGGACTTGATGGGGCCGAGCCTCACAAACGCTCTTCAACCCATCGGCTCGGGACTCTAGGGCCGAGACATATCGTCGGCTGGTAGATAGACTCAGTCTTACCAAGGCTTCCTATCCCTTCCGCAAATCTCTCCTAGATTCTCGCAACAGCCTAGACATGAGATCTTGAGCTGATCCTATCCAGATTCTAAGAGCATAAACCTCTGATATTATCTCACAGAATCCTGGCTCAGCTCAACCTTGATACAGGGCCCAGACGGCCCACGTCAGCTTCCTCCAAACCCTATAAATGGCTCCTTACAGCTAGGGTTTCAGGTACGTACTCTCATCCCTAAGTTGACACTCTGCACACACTTGTTGACTGGGGAGACCCTGCTTTTCCCGACTGGAACTGCAGAAACACCACAAAGTCACATATTAACACTTGATCCTCTCTTGGGCTCCTGGTTCCATAATCTTGAGCACTTAGAGGGTTAAGGACATAGTGTTCAAAGACACTACACATATGCTATAATTGAAAATTGTTTGAATGCCAAAGAAATTTGGGACACATTGAATACACACTATGCTACTAATGATCTTCATGGAAGTGTTAGTGTCCACAGGAAAAAGGAGGAGAAGGAACAAGAAGAAAGTGATGTAGAGCATGAAAGAACTAGCTCCCTGGAAGAAGAATACGATGATACTGAAAGCGTGGGGAGTAGTTCAACATGCGATGAGGATGAATTAGAAAGGCTATTTGAGAGCTTTATAGACTCATTGGAAGAATCAAGTTCTTCGGATGAGGAGTCGTTAGAAGATGAAAATGGAATATCAAATTACACAGCTCATAAGGTAACTTCAAATAGTCGTTGTTCTAATAATCTACATTTTGCATATAATGATTTGAATGAGGATTTGATATCTTTGAAAAATAAAAACTTGGACTCTTTACAAAAATTATCTCTAATTGAAAATGAAATTGATATTTTAAAAAATAGAGATATTTTTGATAAAGAGATATTTTTAGAAAACAGCTCCTCGACCCTTTTTAAAAATTGCTTACATATTGAAAAACAAGTTGAGGAAGCACTTTTTGAAAGTAACATTGAAAAATCAAATTGTTCAAATTCTTTACTTGATAAAATTGAAAATAATGTGAATATCCAAAAATCAAGTAAAGTCGATGACAATAATATTTTTCAATGTGAAATAAAAAATTCCAAGTTTCATGAAAATAATTTTGAAAAAGTCAAACCATCATCCAAACCCATTATTTGCAATTATTGTTGTTGTTTAGGACATATTTCTCATTTGTGCTTTTATCGTAAAAATTTTAATTTGAGAAATAATTTGCAATGGGTTCCAAAGGCTTCTAAGGAACCTAAGACTAACCCCATAGGACCCAAGTTGAAATGGGTACCAAAGTGTTCTCCTAGTATTTCAAATGTACAGAATTTTATTAAAAAGGATGAACCAAGTGGAGAAGAAAAGGGGAAAGTGTCAAGGGTGATTTCCAAGAGGCCGAGGAATAAATGGAATGGTCAAAGGAGGAAGATGCTCCCAACCAAATCTTCTCACATGTCTAAAGGTGAAATGAAATGGTCTAGGACCTCAAGAAAGAAGCAATGGATAAGGACAAACGCCTCCTTGATCAACAAAAGGTTCAAGGTATCAAATTATCATTCCTACTATAACAACGACTACACAAAGGTATATCTGGACTACTCTATTTTTTGCACATACCAAGGTGTATCATGAGTGCTGAAATATTTTTCTAAAATCTTTTATTTATCATGATCACTCCTTGGGTAAAATAAATCATGTGTGCTGCTTTATTTGAAAATCTTTTTAAGCACATGATTATATTTTTTATGTGCATTGCATTATTTTTCACCACATAGTGAGTTGTATCATGTGTATTAATTTTTTTTTTAAAAAAATCCTTGTTATCACATGAATACACTCTTTAAGTGTTGATGTCATGTCATGGCATACTAGAGATATATATGGATATAAGGACATGCATTTGTGTGCATGAGCATATTATTTAAGTGCATTTGACTATATTGTCCTTCATTTGCTTCAATATTTGAAAAGTCAAAATGCCTATTTATGCTTGTGCTACTAATCCCTAAGGATCCAATTTCATTGGATACCAAAAGAAATGTGCTTAAATAATTTTTGCAGATACTCTTATAAGCACTACCAAGGCATAGTTCAAAAATTATCTAAATGTGATATTTGGGGAAGTACAATACATTGAACAAGAGGAGAGCCCCTTCAAAGTTCTAAATGATAAATGTGCAAATGGAAGGAACTCCAAAGCTATCATTTCCTATTAAAGCGTCACCCATGATAAGTATCACTGCTCATTCATTATTTTACTTATCTTGTGATACTTGTACATGTGAAATATGCTATATGACAATATGTGCTAAATTGAATATTTTTGTCATGGCATATAGGATTATCATGTTTTGATGATGCATTTTTTATCTCCCTTTTGTGTTATGCCTGTTTTGAAAAATTCTTTTAGAAAGGGGGAGAAAAATAATTTTTGAATATTTGCATTGAAAACATGTTTTGTATTTCCACTCCGTTTTGACATCATGCGCTTTTTAAATTGTTTATTGGGAAAAAAAAATTTATCCCATAATTCTTTTTGCTGATGTCAAATAGGGGGAGAAATATTGTTATAGAAAATTATGAATATGTGCTTATATGTTTGTTTGCTATCTGATTCATAATTTCTCTATAATGATTTGTCATCATCAAAAAGGGGGAGAATTGTGGAAATATGGATTTCCCCTATGCCTAGTGCATTGTGTTTTGATGATAACAAATCATGTTATTTGTTTTACCTATATCCTGCCTATACTTGATTATGTGTATTTACAATTGCCCATTATACATTATATTATGCTTTACTGACTTGGGCGTTGGAGATACCCTCTTGTAGGATATTGGAGTCCCTAGTTGATGCAAAGGTTAATTGTATTTTATTTATATCTTATGTGCATCAATTCAGGGGGAGACATTGATATTCCTATGTGTGAGGGGGAAATATATTTTTTTATATATGCATACTGCTTTAACCCTTGTCTTGCAGAGAATAGGTTTGACATCAACAAAAAGGGGGAGTGTTAGAATTCAACGTGGAAGAACGTTGAAGAGTTTTGATGATGCCAAACAAGAACCTTTCAAAGTGCAAGTCAAGTGTCAAGCAAGAAGCTTCAAGTGGTTTCCTCCCTTCCCTCATTAGGAATCAATGTAAGGCTAGAATAATTGTGTCACTTATGTTTAGGCCTTATTTAGAGTTATTGGAGAAGAACGTTTTAAATCTAAAGAATGTTTTAATTGCCAAAAGAGTTTTTCTATAAACGTGTTTTTAATGTCTTAATTGATTCACTGTGAAAATATATCTTGACAACCTCTAGCTGGATTTCTCTAAGTTGTGAAAATCTGTTCTTACAAGTTTGGACAGAGATAATCGATTACTCTTTCAAGATAATCGATTATTTATGTTGCATCATAGAAAATCCAGAGAGTGTGTAATCGAGTATTTGAACCTGGCTAATCCATTACTTTTTGTATGAAAGTAATCGATTACTTGGCATAGATAATCGATTATATCAGTTGCATCATATATTAAATAGAAGTGAAGTAATCGATTACATGCATGTGATAATCGATTACTGGGTTTTCAAATGAATTTCAAAGTTTCTATTTTTAAAGGGATAATCGATTACCTCCCTCAAGTAATCGATTACCTCAAGTTTTATTGAAAAACGTGTCAGAATCATTTTGATTTATTTCCAGATTTGTTTTTACTTAATTGATTCTGATTTATTTTCAAAATTCGAATTTGATTTTATTTTTGAATATATTCCTTTTTGGTTTAAGATTCAAATCTTTTATTTTATTCTTTAAATCTATTTGATTTGATTTTGATTTCAAAAATATTATTTTTATTTATTTGATTTCAGAAAATCAATCTTTATATATTTCCTGATTTGTTTTTGATTAAATTTTGAATGTGATTTATTTCCAAAATCGTTTTTGATTTGATTCTGATTTCAAATTCAAAATTCAAATATTTTCAAATCTTTTTAAATAGAAGGTTTTTATCTCTTTTCTATCTTAACACTTCTGATAATATTTTTGGGAAAAACGTTTTCACGTTCTGCTCTTCTTCTTCTCCATACTCTCTAAGTTTTGGCCTATGCTATAGTGAAACCTTTATCCATAGCCATTAGAACTTGTATTGTTGTATTCGTGTTGATTAGAACACATCATTGTTAGAGAGGCCTATTATTGTTGTATCCGCACTATTAAGAGTGCATCATAGTTGTTGTACCCAACTCATATCATAACCGTGTTGTAAAGGGGTGTGTAACCCTTAGTGACTAGGGAGTGAATCTCCTAGTGCGGACGTGCTGCGTTCGTGGTTGTAGGGTGAGGAACCCTGTGCTGTGTGGGTAGTGCTAGACGAACAGTGGGGCACCTAGTAGTTAGGTTATTTGGTTTATTGAGGTCCCTGGCGAAAGGAGGTTCCTAGTAGCTTGCGGGGCGCTCTGGTTGTACTCGGGGACGCGAGGCGTCTTGGTTTAGTGAAAAGCTCAAGCGGGTCGCTTGGGGACTGGAGTAGGCCGGGTTTGCCGAACCGGGATAAAATCACCGGTGCAATCTCTTCTATCCCTATCTCTTTTATATTCTGTTATATTTATTTGTTGTGCATCATAACAACTATTTTCGTAATAATTTATTTTAAGCGGATTTAAATAATAAGCGTGGTAACGGTTTTCATTGTTCTTATTTAATTCGTATCCACGCATATTAGTTTTCATAATATTATTCGCTTTCGTGCAACCGTTTTCAACATCATATTGTTTTCCGCTGCAAAATCTCTTTAAGTTTGTTGAAAAAGTTTTAAAGCGAATATTTTCCAATGTTTTCGTAAACACCCAATTCACCCCCCCTCTTGGGTGTCGGCTGCCAATCCTAACAATAATTCTAACATAATCAATACTAAACCTCGTAGTCACATTTTAAGCATTATTCATTATTTCTAATCACATATTATCATAGCTCACTACCTTAGGGTTCCTTAATAGTTATCATAAACAAATAACCCCTAACAAAATATTATAACTATATGGAAACCCAATTCTATGTCAAGCCAATACCCACCCCCTTACCTCAAATATAGTGAGATAAGTGTGCCTTCTCCTTTGCCCTAGCCTAGAACCTTGGAACCTTGAACCTCCTTAGCCTAGCTTGCCACCTCAAGAGAGCTAGAATCCAGTGGTGGTAGACAACCCTATTGTGTGTGTTGTACTCGGGTAGAGAATTATCCTTGTCTTGCTCTTGACTATTGGACATAGAGGTAGTGGTTTTCCATGAGTATGTATTGAAGAAAACCTAGGAGAGAGAAGAGAGAGGAGAACCGAATGGCGGGAGGAGCAAGGGTAGGTTTTCTAGCTCATTTCCTTGCCCCAATGTGTTGGTGATGAAGTTTAGTAGGGAATAGCTCAAGATCAAGAGCCAAATGATGCACAAAAATTGAACCCTAATAGAGAGGGAAAGACGTGAGCTTGAGAGAGAGAGGGACGAAGAAGATAAGTGAGTTGGTGTTGATGGCTTGTTGTTTCATTTGTTATGCTGTTGCTTTTTGTTACATTCTGATGCATGGAAAGATGGCATATGTGGCTGATAATTGTGGCTTCTCGTGGAAGCCACTGAAACATGTGGTGCACAACACTTTATTTTTTTTTAAATATTTTTCCAGTAAGTAATCGATTACTTCAGCAAAGTAATCGATTACTCCTTTGATGCAACAATTCCTAGTACTTCCACCTGAGGCTCTATAATCGATTACTCCTCCAAAGGTAATCGATTACTCTTTAATGCAACAATTTTAGTGTTTCTAGCAGAGGCTAAGCAATCGATTACTGACCCCAAAGGTAATCAATTATCCTTCAATGCAACATTTTTAAGGCTTTCACACAGAGGCCTTATAATCGATTACTCCATCCACAGTAATCGATTACCCTTTGCATTTTCTCATTTTGCTAGTTTTCTAATTCTAAGACTTTTCCTTAGCTCTTGTACTAAACCTAGGCTTAATTACTACCAAAAACCTTTCTCTACACTTGATAGTCTTTCTTAAATACTTACATAATTCCATAATGCTCTTAAAATTAAATTGAGGATGTTACAGTCACCATCAAGAACAAGTATCCTTTGCCAAGGATTGATGACCTTATGGATCAAGTTAGAGGAGCTTCGGTATTTTCTAAGATAGATCTGAGATCGGGTTATCATCAGATCAGGATAAGGGAGGAAGATATACCCAAGACAACATTTCAATCTCGGTACGAATATTATGAATATGTAGTAATGCCATTCGGATTGACTAATGCACCTGCTATTTTTATAGATTACATGAACCGGATCTTTATACCATATCTAGATTCGTTTGTTGTGGTGTTTATAGACGATATCTTGGTCTATTCTAAGACTCCGGAGGAGCATGAAGAACATCTCAGGATTGTGTTAGAAATCCCGAAGGAGAAACAGTTGTATGCTAAGCTTTTCAAATGTGAATTTTGGTTAAGCGAAGTGAAATTTTTAGGACATGTACTCTCTAAGGAAGGAATCGCGGTAGATACAGTATAAGTGGATTCAGTGTTGCAGTGGGAGCAGCCTAAGTCGGACGGAGAAGGACGTGAATGAAGGATCATCTCCAGAGGAGGCGTCAGCCGCAACTTCAGCAATAGGGGTCATTAGCTATCTTTAGTTTATATTATGTGTTGGATTGGTCTTGCATTTTATTCAGGTCGATCTTGTTCGGATATCATGTAATCCCTGAAGTTTTCAGACATTATATTTGAGACAGTAACTTGATGATTTTTAATTATTAATGATGATTACCCTACAACGTGATAGATCGGGTTTCAAAGCGCGGTGTGGGTAACATCTCGATTTGGAACTTGATGGATGACGTGGGACATGAATGAATTAACTTATAAAGAAAATGTTCTGAAAGGAAAGTATTTACAAGGATGAAATCATGTTCATGTCATCAATAAAAAAAATTTACCCGTATTTTCATGAATTAAATAAAAGAATATTTCCAAGTTCCTAAATCGGGGTGTTACAAGTAACCCCCAATTATTCAAATCTTTTGTACAAAACTCTATTTTGAGAAGTAAATAAAAAAGGAAACATTTCATTTGTTGTACAACATTATTACAAAAACATTTTTAAATTACTTTTTATTATGTTGAGGTGTTACGTTTATGGTATCAGACCTGTTTTTTCCTTCCGGCCTGGGGAAATAGTCCCAACTCCGCTAGGTAAGCCTTTACCTCTTTAGTTACAGAAGAATGTCTAGTTTAGTAGTATAAAAAACATCTAAGAAAAGAAAGCAGTATAAAAACATCCCCCTTAATCCATACTTAGTACGTAGTGTTAAGCTTCTGATTTTATAAATACCCAAATACGATCTCTGGATTGTTTGGCATTGTCATGATTAAAAAAGAATCAATAATCAAGATTAAGGGAAGTGCAAAACCCCAACGGGCTAGGTTATGTAGTTACCATCCCAACGGAAAGGACAAATCCCAAGTATTAAACTCTGTGGACCAATTCTAAATGTGACAAAGGCAAAAAAATCTTCTTATCCTTACCCGGAACAAAGTTGTTTTACCTTCCTCAAAAAGGTTAACATGTTGTTGGCCACACGACAAAAACTCAAGCAGTACGAAAATGATCATACCATCAATAAAATGTCATGTTGGGCCTGGCCACCCCAATACTTACATTTGTTAGAAGGTGTTATCATTCCGTGAGCTCAGCGACACCAAAACATAACTAAAACCGTTGAAGATAACAGTGTGTTGATAAATATTATACTCAAAAAGATCTTTAGATTTCTCACTTCTCTCCACTCTTTTAAAATTCTTAAGAGTCTTCTAATCAATAACTTTAATAAAATATTTTGGCAAAACTATTAGATTGGTCCTGTAAGTTATTTTTTGGTTGCGATTTCGTCCCTTAACTTTTCTTCGTTTCAAATAAATCCGAAAGTTTGTAACTTGTTTCAAATAAATCCTTTTGTCCAATTCTATCTTAACACCGTTAATGGGAGCCTCCTACGTGACAACCAATGGTCTTACAAGGCTAAAACTCAACGTTACACCCCAAAACGATGTCGTATGAGGCCAAAATAGAAGCTTATTGGGTTATCCCTAACTATTTTGGTTATCTCTTTTGGCCTCATATGACATCATTTTGGTTGTGTAACGTTGAGTTTTAGCCATGTAAGACCAATGGTTACCACATAGGAGGCTCCCATTAATGGTGTTAAGACAAAATTGAATGGAAGGATTTATTTGAAACAAGTTACAAACTTCCGGATTTATTTGAAACGAAAAAAAGTTAAGGGACGAAAAAAACTTCCGGATTTCATTATTGGAAATCTCTTTTAAAATATATAGCCTTCTCTTGATGACACGTAGATTCAATTAAATTCTAAATATTAGATAGAAAACATAGTAATATATTTTCGAATATATTTTTGATAAAAATATACCATTTTTTAAATGAATTTCTAGAATTTGGTTTCTTATGAGTTTACAAAAAGAGTTCTCCCCACTTGAAATTGAGACATCTAGTCCACCTCGAGTAGAATCCAAAATGGACTACCTTGTATCCATGATGGATGATACAAAGAGATAACCTAAAAGCAAACCTTAAGATGGAAATGAACCCCGAATATCTCTAATAGACACCTCAGTTCAGGACGTCTTTAATGAATTAATCACGTCATAGTTTTCTAAGTACAAATGGAGTCTTTATGAGGGAACGAACAACATGTACTCCTACCTCAAAACCAAGAATAGTAGTAGGAAATTATGGAAATAGGAGCTAAAGTACCATAAGCCTCCTATCATCAAGAAATTTTCCTAATAGTCTAAAGGACTTACATAAGAATAAAAGTATTGATTCCACTATGATAGAGTTAGCTGGTTGACTATGTCATGGAGCATTAGTTCATTCCTTTGATTAAAGCCATGGTACAGGTATAGGATGGCTGCACGGAACACTGATATTATATTATGTCCAAGCTAACTCCGCCAATATTAATGGACCGGTAGAATTTAAAGGACTGGTGGAGTTTAGGAGAAATGTACGCCAAAGTTTGAAGACGGTTTTAATCCTAATGGGGCACAAAGGTGGTTACAAAAGTTGGAAAAGATTTTTACGGTGATGCAATGCATGGACCAACAGAAGGTTACCTTCTCCACCTTTATGTTAGTCAGAGAAGCAGAACATTGGTAGGATCACACCAGATGACTGCTGGAAGAAGAACATAGGGTGATAATATGAGATGTCTTTAAAAAAAAGGTTTATGGAGAAATACTTTCCCGAAGAGTCTTCCGGAGGAGAAAGAGATTGAATTATTTGAACTAAAGCAAGGATCAATGAATGTAGGGGAATACGTGTCAAAGTTTGAAGAACTGATAAAATATTCTCCTTACTACCATAATAATTTAGATGATCCAAATGATCCCTGTAAGACCCGGGCTAATGAGGGCGGGGAGTGATCGCCGGTGCAAAGAGGCACGGACAAGGAGCGGCTCCTGGTAGGCTTCTAAGGGAGGGGTACATGAATGAACCGACGCACCGGAATGAGAGGGCGATCCTGAGACTGTGTAGGTATGGGACTACATAGTACAGGAAGGCTTAAATGAATTGATTGATACTACCCATATAAACAAGATGCATCTTCTTTTCGGTAGCCCATCACCTAAGAACTCCATGGTTAAGCGTGCTTGACTTGGGATAATTCTGGGATGGGTGACCTCCTGGGAAGTTTTCCCGAGAAGTGTGCGAGTGAGGACAAAGCACGCTGAAAAGACTCGTGTTGGTATGTGGGGACAGTCGCAATCCATTTGCCTGCCAGGGATGTTACAAATGGTATCAGAGCGGCTCCTCTCCCAGTACGGTCTGGTTCGGGGACGAACCAGGCGGAAGCTGGTGGGCATGTAAGACCCGGGCTAATGAGGGCGGGGAGTGATCGCCGGTGCAAAGAGGCACGGACAAGGAGCGGCTCCTGGCAGGCTTCTAAGGGAGGGGTAGATGAATGAACCGACGCACCGGAATGAGAGGGTGATCATGAGACTGTGTAGGTATGGGACTACATAGTACAGGAAGGCTTAAATGAATTGATTGATACTATTCATATAAACAAGATGCATCTTCTTTTCGGTAGCCCATCACCTAAGAACTCCATGGTTAAGCGTGCTTGACTTGGGGTTATTCTGGGATGGGTGACCTCCTGGGAAGTTTTCCCGAGAAGTGTGCGAGTGAGGACAAAGCACGTTGAAAAGACTCGTGTTGGTATGTGGGGACAGTCGCAATCCATTTGCCTACCAGGGATGTTACAATCCCTAGTATTTATTTTCTAACATCTCTCTTAATATTAAAAAAAATTACTAAACTAATACCAAATACAAAACTTATATTTTTATTAATTGTATAAGAAGTTCAAAACGTTACAGATAGGCCATGCTTGTAAAAAAACCAGTGCATTATCTAAAGAATTGCCCCACTAAGAGAAATGAAGAGATGAACGCAATAAGAATTCGAAAGGGAAAATGACCAGTAACGCATGTGGATAAGTTCTTCAATGGGAACTGTTACGACTTAGTGGTCTAATAAGAGCATTAGATATTTTGTAGGTCACAGTCTTCTATTAGAAATTATCTTTTGTACCCTAAACTAAGTTATGGATGTTCCTAAATAATTATAATGGAAACGAATAGACAATTTTAAAGTGTACTCTTTTACAAAACCTTATACTAAACCATATGAGGTAAGCTATTTTATCATATTATGCACAAGTGAGGGAAGTTTGGAATTTCATATCTAAGCCAGCCAAACCAAATAGTCTCAAAATATAACTGACCAAGTCCAAGATATTAGGAAACAAATGAAGAAGAGTGGTTAATTAGAGTCACCATCATAAAGGGGTCAATATGACTACGAACCAATTAAAAAAATATTTCAAGAAGGAATATAAAGGACCAAACCTTGCTCTAAGTAGGAGAGAAACCTATAGAACTTAAGAAATGTAAGCTCTTCGAGAAAACCCCCATAAAAACAAAAACAAGAGTTTTTGAAGTTTTAATAAAGTCAAAATTTCCATACCATTTGATGAAAATGTATTTTTTTTCTAAAGTGGGAGATGTAACATCCATCATTTTTCATATTATATTAAATATGAATAAGTATTTTAGAATTTAAAATATACCATTTTTGAAGATAAATAAATTATTTGGAAAATAAATATATTTGGTTATGGCAATAGTGTATTTCCATTTATTAGGTATTAAAGTATTCACTAGTCACAAGTACCCTCGAATAACCACCATATATAGAAAGGTTTAGTTTTTTGGATAATGTCTTGCTACTGTTTCGGGGTAAATTGGTGTGGTTTTCTTTTTATTTTTATAATATAATTATGAGTATGAGAATATTTAATCTTTTGTTTTTCTATGGTAATGTGTATACGATCAGTTACTTGATATTTTTTTTCTTATTTCCTTATCTACTTGTGCGGCTAATTATACACATTTGGTGATTTGCATTAAATAACATTATTACAATAAATGGTTTTATAGAAAAGTTCATGGTGTATATGATTCTCTTTCAAGGTTTCCTAGTTCTGATTATCATTTTTGTGCAAAATTTCATATTAGAGTTAATAGTCACGTAGGTCCTCGAAAGATACCCGTGGAATCAGTTAGGTCCCTAAAAGATTCGTGGGATCTCTTAAACTCCCCAAAGATCAACTTAGCATCACGATAGTACCTCCGTCCAATTTCGTTAGGAGAGACCTGACAGAATGCTATGTGACACGTTAAATGCTTTGTTGGCCCAATGCGATGTTGGAAAGTTAAGAAGGTGTCACGTAGGATTCTGTTAGATAACTCGTAGGGGGATTAACGTGATGCCAAATTGATATTTGGGGATTTAATAGATTCCACAAATCTTTCAAGGACCTAACTCATTCCAAAATGATCTTTGGGGGTTTAAGAAATTCCACAAATTTTTCAAGGACCTAACTGATTCCACAAGTATCTTTCGGGGACCTATGTGACTATTAACACTTTCATATTATATTCCACTAAATTCATTTTTTCAAAGTTGTAAGCCACATGTGTGCATTAGCCCAGATGTGTGCCTTCACTCACTCAATCCTGTGGACCTCTAAGTTTTCGTTTAACATTCTTTACGTCCAGTTGTTGACACCATAAGGTTTTGCATGGAACTAATGCGGTTTCAAATTGAGGGCACTACCAAGTTTTTTTATAAAAAAAAGGGCCCGTGAAAATTACGGGCCTTGTGTCTTTGCCTTTATTGCCGTGCAGTTGGGCCTAGTTTGTGTGGTTGCATATTCCACTCTCTATTTTTGTTGTAATCTCTCGTTAAAAAGGGTTAGTTAGGGTTCAATCGGTTCTCAAACAGTTCTCATGGAATCTAATCGTGGTCGACCGCGACATTCGCCACTCCTCTTAGAAGAAGTCATTGAGGAAATCCTTTCTCGGCTCCCCGTCAAGTCTCTTGCGAAATTCAAGTGTGTCTCCAAATCCTGGTATTTACTCATTTCCAATCCCAAATTCATTAAATTACACCTCAGTAAATTTCCTAAATATGCGAACCTCGTTCTAACCTTGGAAAACCTTTCTCTTGAAAATGATGAGACTGATGATGATGAGACTGACGTTGTTGTCACTGACGCTGTTATTATATGTTGCTCTAAACACTCTTTATTTCACAACCCACCCCCCATCGTTATTCCTGAAGACATATGCACAAGGTTAGATTTCCCCTATCGGCCCCTAGGTTCCTGCAATGGATTAGTCTGCTTTGAGAAAAATGTATATTGCAGTGGTACATTCACTAAAAGGGTATTTTTTTACAATCCTGCTTTAAGATTAACATCCAAAAAATCACCTCCTTTACTTACCAGTTTTTCAGATAATATGTGGATTGGGTCCGGGTTTGGGTATGATAGTTTAACCGACACTTATAAGGTTGCAACACTCCGCTCAGCGAAACAAAATATCACCATACTAGTTCACACCATGGGGGATGATTGTTGGAGACAAATTTTAAGTTTCCCGGCTTTTCCTCTTCTTAACCATCGTCATGGTGAGTTTGTGAAGGGCACTCTAAATTGGTTAGCTCTTCACAAATCCGGTTCTGCTTATGAATGGGGCAATGTTATTGTTGATCAATTAGTGATTTTTTCACTTGATTTGGAGAAGGAGACATTCAAACACTTGTGCCTACCTACTGATTTTGATGAACTCCCCTCTCATGAACCATCGCTTGCTGTTTTGAGGGATTGTTTGTGCCTTTTTCATTGTCACAAGGGAACCTATCTTGTCATATGGAAAATGAATGAAATTGGAGTTGAAAAGTCTTGGACTCAATTGATCAATGTTAGTTATCAACATCTTCAATTTGTAAAGGATGATCCTGATTTTACACTCGTACCATTGTGCACATCTGAGAATGGCAATGTTGTATTGTTGAGGAGCAATGAAGTATGTGAAGCAATTCTCTATAACTGGAAAGATAATACAGCTCAGCATATTGATATTCCCAACAACAGAGATTTGATTTATGCCATGGATTATGTTCAAAGCTTAGTTCTGCCTTGCTGAAATTAAGGTACTATAATTACCATTCTACTTTCCCTGTTCTGTTGAAATTAAGCTTGGTTGTCCGCGATTGCTTTTGTTTACAGTTTCCACTTGCTAAGTTTTTATTTAACATACTGCAAGGGACATTATATAATCATATTGTTTGACATAATGGACTTTATTCCATATTCAGTTTTTTTTGTTCATTAATCATGCCTAATTAACGACTAGGGATCCAAATTTGATTTACTGACATTAACAAAATGTAAAAGAGTTCGAAAAAGGTTCACAAATTTATTGAGTCTTGGTTTTGTACTACACTTATGCATTGAAGGAAATGTGTTATAAATTATAATAGTATAAAGCTAGCTATAGAAACATTACATATGTGGACCCTTCTGGTAACAAGTCCTAAAGAGTGTGGACCTTTATGCTGACAATTTCTGAAGAGTACAGAACTAGTGGGTGATTTGGTAATTGAATATTAGCATTATACATTTATTTCGATAATATTATCAGAGACTAATTTGACTGGTCCCCACAAATTCAGGGATTAATTTGACATATTATTCATTTGTTTTGATATAAAATGTTCATTCAATTTTCTAGATAATTTAGGATTTTCTTAATTGAAACATCTTATGTTTTTCTTATCAAAGGCAAAGTCTTATATTTTTAATTCTGTGAATTGGGACTCCACACCTTTTAGTATTGTTTTTCTTTTTGTAATTTAGTATATTTATTGATATATCAGTATGATCATTTAAATCCTAATTGACAACTGACAAGGTTGGTTTTGGATTAGAATAAAAGAGCATATTACCTTAGAGGTTAAATAAACCATCAAGTTAAAATATTAATGTCATGTTTGGACGTGTTTCTTTGAGGTAGGTGATATCTTACCTCTTATGAAAATACCATCGTAACAATTTGGTTGTGCTAATTTTGAATCATGTGAAGGGAGAAGCAAATTAAGAGAGATTCACAGAATACCTTGGATCGCTATAGCGAAAGGAGAATACCCATGACTGCTATTGTTCTGCTCCAGATGAGAGACTTTAACCACAAAACTTGGTGAGCATTCGACCAAATTTGGAACAAAGTGCATCTAGTACTTACAAGGAGTAGAAGCTGATATGAAGTTATTGTGAACACTTTTTTAAGGTATTTGTTTGCGGGAACAATTTTTTAGTAGCTCACTATGAGCTTGATGTGGATTTATCTATGTTTTTCTATTTTATTCTTGGATGAACTCATGTAAGGAATGAACTCCTCTTTTTGTGGAAGTAGGGATTTCTAGATGGGAATTCAGTGCCCATTGCTCTGTCCAAGAAGGACCTTACTTGATATACTTCATGTTAGTGATTTGTCCAAACTCTTTATAATGGTTGTCTAGTATTTTCTTGGGAATACAAACTTTTTCCAGACTTTGGGATGCTTTTTAGTTAAATTATTTGAATGAGGATGTAGCCCGTTTGTCTCCTTTAAATATGGAATTATTATAACATAATTGTTGCACTTCCATCGACCTTTGGTTAAACAACACCTTTTATATATAACATACATATGCTTTTTGTAGTCTTGGTGTATCTCTCCTGTTTTACCATTTTTACAACAGATGATACGCCAAAGGGATAGAGTGTTGGATTTGGCCTCAAAATCTCGAGAGGGGGGGGGGGTGTGAATCGATTTTTATTTACTTATTGAAAAATCCCTTACAAATTAAAAAATTGTTTTGCGTTAGAGAGATTGGACGTTTGAGAAGGAGAGCGAAATCGATTTATAGAAAATTAAGAGTAGCGCGGAAACGTAAATAAATGAAAGTGCGGAAAATAAAGGAGATAGGGATAGAAAAGCTTGCACCGGAAATTTTACACTGGTTCAGCCTTCTCGTCGAAAGGCCTAGTCCATTCCCCAAGCGACCCGCTTGAGAGTTCTATAACCAGCAATTGAGCCGCACCCAATTACAACCGAGCGCAACCCGCACACTACTAGGAACCTCCTTTCGCTAGGGGCCTCAATATCACACAGAAGGGTTCCTCACCCTACGAACGCCTCAACGTTCAACTATGGGATTCTCTCCCTAACCACTAAGGTTCAGTACAAATAGATGAGAGTGATTACAACAAGTTTAACGTGTTCTCAAAACACAGATACTACAATCAAAGCTCTATGATAATGAAGTTTTTCTTTTTGAAGCTAAAGGCCAACAAGAGATTTTAGAGTACTTCTCAAAAATATGATCGTGATGTTAAAAGAGAATAGTAGGAGAAAAAGAATAACGTGAAATCAGAAAAGTGTCAGAGTAATTCTTAGAAAATAGAATGTTGGAGTGATATTTAAAAAATAAAACTTGTATGAATCAAAAAGATTTAAACCAACAAATCAAAATCAATTTTAAATCAAAATAAAATAAAATATGATTTTGTAATAAGTTTTAAAATCAAAACCAAATCAAAATGATTTAAGAAATAAAACAAAGATTTGATTCTTAAAACAAATAAGGAAATAATTCAAACTTAAAATCAAATTCGAATTTTTGAAAATAAATCAGAATCAATTATATAAAAACAAATCTTGAAATAAATCAAAATGATTCTGACACGTTTTTCAATAAAACTTGAGGTAATCGATTACTTCAGGAAGGTAATCGATTACTTCAGGAAGGTAATCGATTATCCCTTCAAAAATAGAAACTTTTAAATTCTTTTGAAAAACTATTAATCGATTAGAACAAGAATATTTAATCTATTACTTCACCCCTGTTCATTATATGATGCAACTCATATAATCGATTACCACTAATCTAATAATCGATTACTAAGCCTCTGGTTTGCATATGATGCAACATCATGTAATCGATTACTACAAGACATGTAATCGATTACTTTGTCTCAGAAAAATGTATGATGCAACATTTATAATCGATTACTTGTTCTAGGAATCGATTACTGTCATACAGAAAGTAATGGATTATCCAAGTTCACTTAATCGATTACAAACACTCTGGTTTTTCTATGATGCAACAAAGTTAATCGATTACTTTAGGCAGTTAATCGATTACTCCTTATTGCATTTGTAAAAAATAGATTTTCATAAGATAAAAATATCCAGAGTTTCGTTTCATCAATCATTTGCACAGAAACTAGGTATAAAAACAGATTTTCATGAAAACACATTTTCTTCTCCTTTAAAATAAAAAACTCACTGGCCTTTTAACTCATTAAGAACAAAAACTTCATTACCTTACAATATGTCCTAAGGGAAAAGGCTTCTAGACTTATATCTTTGCTTGAATCTTCAACTTGAACTTGAAGAAACTTGTGAGCTTGAATATTGAGTTTGTTATCATCAAAACATTAACTTGAATTCTACTTGAAATCCATGAGAGAGCTTGGTGCTTGACTTCCAACATAGAGAAGTGGGGTTAAAGATGAAGCTCATATAGGACAAATGAGATGTTACATTACATTCATTATTATATAAAAGTAGGCAATAGTAGTCTAGAACGTGCATGTCAACTTCCGATGTGGTCACGCTGGAAACAACCAGGTGTTACTAGTATTTGTCTCCCAAGTATTAGGACATGTTATAATTATCGACTCGGTCTCTATAAGATTTTTTCAACAAAATTAGGCAAAATTAGTGATTTGATCCTCAAAGTTATTTCTATTTTTTAAAATTAAATCCTAATTTTATTTTCAATTTCATCACAAATGTGGTTGTTAATTTTCTCCTGATGTATGGGACAAGTGAACATTTTCGACACAGCCTCTGCATAGAATCGGAACATTCGTCATCTATTTAATAGAGCTTACCCTGTGCTCATATCTAAAGGCCATGTTCTTTTCACTGTTCTAGAAATTGCACCAACTTGCTATCATTTCATTAGGAACCAATATTTTGTTAGACTGTTCATCAGCTAACATGTGTTTACTTTGCAAAGCATGTGCTATTCTCTTCCATAATATGATATTTGTGGCAACTGATGTGTGCCCAAAGGAATAAGGGAGGATAACCAATGCTTACTCAAGAAAATGTTGTCTCAAACAAATGGATATAAACATGATGTCAAAAAAACTTGATTAATTCATCATTAAACATCATTCAATGGACACTCTATTCGCCTAGCCAATTAATAATTTAGGACACCATGAACTGAGGAACGAATGAAGTACTCATTACCTTTTCCCATGTATTTTATTAAAAATTATAAAAACAAGTATTTTTATTATATTTTACGGATCTCTAAAACGGTTTAAATGTCTTATTCCTTTGCAACCTTTGCTCTACATAAAGCAGAACCTAAATCCTTATGGGTATCGACCAAATATTGGCCTAGCTCTTCAACCCTTTTTCTTAGCAGTCTGTTTGGTTTATGGTTGGTTGTTGTTGCCGACACTACCTAGTGGGACTTGATTCTTGTCTATTTGGTCTCATATTATTTCTGCTCATCACGCATGTCTCTCTTCATCTTGGCCAACTCACTCTAGATTAATGATTTCCATTTTTCTATGTCAAAAGTGTGACAACCCAACTTCCTAACTCTTTTAAAATAATATATTCCGAAAATGGCGACCAATGTTTTTTTTTGAATTCATTCCTCAAATCTTAGAAATCAAATTTATTTAAAACTCAAGATCAACTTAACATGTGCGGAAACAAAATACTTTTCATTCATATATATAGTTTGCATCATAATATACATCATTTTACATTGTACATAACATTTCTCCAAAAGAATAAGTTACTTTTCCATGTTGATTATAGTTCGGAGGAGGAGGGTTAGGACGATAAACAAACTGTGGTGGTATATGCATAGTTTATATCAAGGGAATCATTACCTAGCGAGGGCGCATACGAGATAAGGGGTTTGGATGTTAGAAGGTGACTTTCACATCCCCTTCGAAAGTGGCGCGCTGGCCCTCAAAGTGCCAAACTCCCCTGAGCGCAAATCTCTATGCAGAAAAGATTGCGAGCTATCACCTACATACAAAGGCAGAGAGTAAGTCATAACTAAACACAATAGAAAATTAAATGAGCATAATAGAGGCTAAAAATAACATACACAATTAAGCATAAAGCAGGTAATGATGCATGCCTACTTCCAAGCGTCATGGTTTGGTAGGACCTGGTCACATCTGTCTTCATCCTAAACCAGACATCCACAATTTCTTTTAAACCAGAGCAATTCCATTTCATAGGGCATCACGATTCACCGAGAGCTAGCCTCAATTGTGGCTTTCTACGCCCTACCCTAAGCCCGCATCAACCGTGTGAAATCGGAGCCATTCCATTTTTTTTCACCATGCATGATAATGCCATATTTGTTTTCCAATCTTAATTAATTCCACAAAATTTCGGCAGCATCCTACCATGTAACTGAATGGTATCCAAGTGTCATTCAAAGTATATTTATTTCATGTCCAAGTCATTTCCAGTTATTAGTTAGCATAATTCATTTATTTATTATTCTGGATCATAAGATAGTGCTTACGCATCGTATGATCCGTTTGTCCAGTATTAAATCGGGGCATAGCCTCCTTTGATGGTTAAATAGATAATATAAATTCCTTATTAGTATTATTAAGTAATTCCGAATCATAATATAGTATTTATGCATCGTAAAATTATAAACTCCATCAGGGCAGAGCCACCTTTGATGGTTTTAAAGAAATAAAATTAAAATTTCATTGGGTTGATAGTTCGCCAAATGGGGTTAGGCAGTGCCACTGGGGTAATAGTCCTCCTAGTGGTCTTAGTATATATTAGATTTGAATATAATAAGCCATAAATAAAAATTAATTAAAAATTATCAATTCTCTTTTCTTTTTAATTTTTCTGGTCAGGGTTTAATCGATTAACAGGGTCGTTAATCGATTAACCCGCTACCTGCAGCTTTTCTTTTTAATTTTCTGATCAGGTTTAATCGATTAAGAGGGCCGTTAATCGATTAACCTGATCCCTGCAGCACCAAAAACTTCAGTTTTGAGGACCAACATTTGACTCACGATTCTTCAATCAGATTCAACCAAAAACAAAAGTTAAGTGACATATATTACACATGTTTACAGCATCAACTTGCATCAAATCACATAGAATCAATAATCAATTTCCAATTGTGCATAAACCTCAAATTTCAACACTTTTACATACAAAAATCAATTCCTTTTAGTGTTAATTTAAATTAAACATTTTGAGAGCAAGTGTGACACCCTTAAATAAAACCACGAGTAATAATAAATATTTAAGCTTTTACTCGAAAAGATATGGACTTGTTAAATGTAGAAAATATAGGGGTAAATTTTTCCTTTTTATTTTCTTAAAGAAGCGGGTGCACAAACCAAAATATTGGATCTTGGAGAATATAATATGTATTACTTTAAATATTGAATTCGGCGATTACGTTAATTAAGAAATCATTTAATCTCGTGTCATTTCAAAACTTAAACAGCATCCTCTTTGGTTAATAGGATAAATTACAATTCATATGTTGAAAACATAAGTGATGCCATCCATTATTTCATCTAACTTAGTTGATACCACATTGTACATACCATAGCCGAATTCCTTTAAATTATTATTAGAGTATGCGGAAATAATAGGAATATGAAACAGAGTTGTAATTTAACCATAGGTATATATATATAGATAAAAGTCAGTAAGTACATAGTCCAGATAACAAAAGTCTCCAAGTCCAGAAGTACAAGTCCATAACATAATATATACCTACTCAAAAGATAGATCACTACTCTAGAGTTCTCAAAAGGTAATATATACAATATCTACATAAACAAAACAAAAGACTCCAGAGCTGATCTCAAAACATAAGTAGTAGAAGTAGTAGTCTCCCAGTAGTAGTAGTAGCAGCAGTCATCATCATCCATCAGCATAACTCCTCCACAGCAGCAGATACACCAGATCCCTGATCCACATCACCTACCCTATGCACATACCTATGGATCATCATCCCTCCACTGACTCCAGGTAGAATGCTCAACAGGCTCGCCTCCGCTCTCGTCCTCGATAGGATCCTCCTCAATCTCACCCGACGGAGTAGGCACCCTACCACTGGGTACAGGGTCAGGTGTAGGTGTGACCCTAATAGGACTCGTCGGATCAGGTGAGGGAGTCTCCTCTCGAATGACTCTAGTAGAAAAGGGGTGTGAGCGGGTATGTCTGAATCGAAAACTATGGTAAGAGCGAGCTGGTCGAGTGGGAGGTGGTCATGGTTATTGTAAAAAGGAGGTACATGCATAGTATATATGATGGGGATCCTGAATCTACGAGGATAGATCCGAACCAGTGGATTAGGGTGATAGAAGGTCAGCTCAACCTCACCTTCATACACTGCCCGGTGATCCTCATAGATCCACACTCCACTAGGAAGTGTGTGGATCTCGATGCAAGCGATGTATCGCAACATCACCTACAAGAGCACAGGGATAAGCAATACTATACACATAACGGATAGAGCATAAAAGATTAAGCAATATAAGCATGAACATATAGCATCAAATCAGTTAACAACCGCAGTTAACACTTAGCAAATATTTGATGCAAGAAGGATGCTCACACTTATTTTACAATAATTAACTTCAAATTTAATTAAGGATGGGTGACATGATGTATGAGTCTAACTCTTAAATCTTAACTCCATCAATATATGTCACTCTCTGACGTCCATCCTTTACTTCATATCTGTACTCAACAGTACGTTGTACTCCTAGTTGTACAACATTCGTACATTCCTTCCTGAATGTACACGACAAGCTTGAAAATGATACATAACGCGCTCCTCGAGCAGCGTCCCGTCGTCCAATACGGAATAATCATATCATCAGCGTATTACTTTTGCTGACCACATCGTCAACCATAATGTGTCATAAGCGAGCCGTCAATTGGCACTCCCAGAGGCCCTCCGCATGTTATCAACAACATGACAAAATGATCTAACATCCAAACTCCAGGATGAATGCAATTTAATGCAATTGATTGATTTGTCTTTATCACATTAATAATGTTCCACATTATTATGTACCAACATCAGGACATGATTCATTCCTAGAATAATCATATAAACATCAATCAAGTTATTAGGCTTAAATAAACTTAGTTAAACTAAAAAATGGCATTTTTCAGTGTTCTGGTCAAAAAGACTCGAGTCTTTTCCAAAAGACTCGAGTAGTTCATCATTCTACCCAGAATACTCGAGTGGTTCATAAAAAGACTCGAGTAGATCATAAGTTTTCTGAAAAATTAGTGTTTCAGGTTTTCAAAAATACTCGAGTAGTTTATGAAATACTCGAGTCATTCATCAACCCAGAATACTCGAGTGGTTCATCAAATACTCGAGTTGTTCTTCATTCTGGCTAAAACACTGCATCAAACAATACTCGAGTCTTAAGTCGAGCACTCGAGTATTGGTGCTATTAGATGCACTGGTGCACCAAAAATACTCGAGTCTTGCTGACAGTAAAAATACTAAAATTCAGGTTTCAACATACCATTTTCAATTTTAACCAAATCTATCTAAAACTAATGATCAACAGAGTTGTATTTATGCACAATAAACATGTTCCAACATAGAAATTATAACAAATTAGAGGAATCAAAACTGAACTTCAATTATGCATAAAAATCACATTTTAAGCAATTTAACATACCAAATTCAATTCGACTCACTTTTGGCATGAAAATAACATTCATACAGCACACATGCAACATTGTAAACTTACTCAAACCAAAGTTTAAGCTCAGAGAGGCCTCCAAGCCATATACCTAATTAAAACTATGCCCAAGAGTCTCTTGGTGACTCTCTAATAAAATTCACATGTTTTAAACTCTATCTATTGTATGAATAGCTTTCCCCTTACCTCTAGGTCGTGAATCAACAAGAAAATTTCATAAAATACAGCTGGAACTCCAAAACCCACAAAAGCCTTTGCATGCAGACAAAGTTGGACAGGGTCACAAAACTAGAGATTTTGACATGCAAAACCGTTTTAGAAATTGGGGAAATTGGTTAGAACATAGTCTCTGTAACATAAACTAAAGGTATGAATATATTTGAGGGTCACAGTATTCATGAACTTACCAAAATCAGAGCTTGAAGTAAGCTCTAGACTTCAGTTTCCATGTTTGACAACAAAAATCACCTAACTTTCGAGCTTCGATTCTTCCTCCACACAGAACCTCAACTCACGATTTTTGTGTCTTTGTAAAGCTCGTGATGTGAGCTTTACAATGGTGTATAACACTCAAGCTCACTCTCAGAATCGAACAAGAACGAAGGAAACGAAATGGAGAACCCTAACATCGAATTTCAGAGCTATTTGACCAAAATGGTTGATCTTCATCAACAAGGGAGTTTATATACATGAATCCATAGTTCATGCATGTCGACACAACCTCAGGAAGGAATCGTTGAGTGGGACTCGTGTCAATTCGAGAAATCAACGAGTTGTTGACTCATCAAACGCACTAACGAGTGCAACTTTGACTAAAATACTCGAGTCTTTTGGTCAATTTTTGAAAAATAATTATTTTAATTCTTTTCCATCCAAAACCTTTCTAATATTACTTCTAGGTCCTAAAATAAGGACTAACATGCAAAAACCTTATTTTTCTCCAAAAATAAATATCTAATCATTTCTACAAATTTTTCTCTTATCAAACACATGCATAATAACCAATTGTAATCAAGGATTAAAATAAAAGTAATTAATTATAAATAAATTTATAATTAAACTTTCATTAATCAAGGATTAAAAATTTGGGGTGTTACACTACTCCCCCACTTACAAGGAATTTCGTCCCCAAAATTAAACTTACACAAACAACTCAGGATAAACCTGACGCATCTTGACTTCAAGCTCCCAAGTTCCTTCGATTACATCCCCACACTTCCAGATAACCTTGACCAAAGGAATATCCTTTCCTCTAAGCTGCTTGACTCTTCGATCTTCAATCCGGATAGGTATAGCTTCAAAGTTTAGGTTTTCACGTACTTTTAGGTCATCAGGTTGAATCTTAAGAACAATGGTGGGGTCATGGACATACTTTTTCAACTGAGACACGTGGAATACACTATGAAGAGTGGCTAAAGACGGAGATAAAGCTATCTGATAAGCTACTGAACCAACTCTTCTAAGGATTTAATAGGGACCTATGAACTTAGGTGATAGTTTCTAGGTTTTCAATGCTCAACTAACTCTTGTGGTTGGTACAATTCTAATAAAAACATGGTCACCTTCGGCAAATTCTAAAGGTTTTCGCCTCTGATTAGCATAATTCTTCTGCCGACTTTGAGCAGCCCTCATCTTTTTCTGTATCATCTTGATCTTCTCAGTTGTCTCTTGTATCACTTCCGGACCAATAAGAAAACTCTCCCCCACTTGAAACCAGCATAGCGGGGTCTGACATCTCCTTCCATATAAAGCTCCAAATGGTGCCATTTCGATGCTCGTATGACAACTATTATTGTAAGTAAACTCCACAAGCGGCAACATCTGTTCCCAACCTCCTTGGTCTTCCAAAACACAGGCTCTTAAAATATCCTCTAGTGACTAAATAGTCCTCTCTGTCTGATCGTCAGTCTGGGGATGATAAGTAGAACTCATCTTCAATCTTGTACCCAAATCATGATGTAGAGTCGGCCAAAACTTCGATGTAAATCTTGGGTCACGATTTGACACAATACTTGATGGCACACCATGCAAACGAACCACTTCTTTGATATACAACTGAGTAAACTTCTCCAAAGAATAGCGCATATTCACCGGATGCAGACTCATCTAAGAAGGGTGTAGACTCATCTTGCTCTTGTGTGCGTTATCCAAAATCATCCTTCTTACTTCTGGATTATCATGTACACAAATCCTTGTTTCAAAATGAAGGATTTCATCTTTCCCTTCCTGAAACTTTGGCTCCTTGCCTTCTTCCATAAGTCTTTTCTTCTTCTTTACCTCATCATCCTCTTGTTGCAGTTCCTGAATTCCCTTCAAGAATTCATTTGCGATTTGAAACATTCCCATTCTAATGCTGGTCGGTTCCACTTGCATTGTCAAACTCAAATCTCCGAATTCTTCTATCAACACCGCTTCTTTGACCATCATTGACCTGATATGCATTGCTTTCCGACTCAATGCATCTGCCACAACATTTGCCTTCCCAGGATGGTAATGAAGTTCAAACTCATAATCCTTCAGGAACTCCATCCATCGATGTTGCCTCATATTCAGCTCCTTCTGGTCGAAAAGATACTTTAAACTCTTGTGGTCACTGAACACCCGAAACGTAGTGCCATAGAGATAATGTCTCCAGATCTTTAGAGCAAATACAACGGCTGCAAGCTCTAAATCATGAGTTGGATAATTCATTTCATGAATCTTCAATTGTCTCGAGGCATAAACTACTACCTTCCTTTCTTGCATCAACAAACTCCCAAGTCCTTGTTTTGATGCATCACAATACACCTCGAAATTCTTCTATGGGTCAGGTAAGATTAACACAGGAGACGATGTTAATCTTTCCTTTAATTCTTGAAAGCTTCTTTCACACTTCTCATCCCATATGAATGGTTGATCCTTCCGAGTTAACTTCGTCAATGGTAGTGCAATCTTCGAGAAACCTTCTATGAACCTTCTGTAGTACCCAGCCAGTCCTAAGAAACTCCGAACTTCAGTAACTGACTTTGGTTGTTCCCATTGTAGAATTGAACTCACCTTCGTCTGGTCAATAGCTATCCCCTTGTCCGATATCACATGTCCTAAAAACTTAACTTCCTTCAGCCAAAGCTCACACTTTGCAAGTTTGGCATACAACTGTTTCTCCTTTAGGACATTCAACACTATTCTTAAGTGTTTAACATGCTTTTCCGGACTCTTGGAATAGATTAGGATATCATCAATGAACACAACCACGAATGAATCCAAATAAGGTCTAAAGATTCGATTCATGTAGTCCGTGAAAATAGCTGGTGCATTAGTCAATCCGAACGACATTACTACATACTCATAATGTCCATATCGAGATCGAAATGCAGTCTTAGAGATATCCTCTTCTGTAATCCTGATCTGGTGATACCTCGACCTCAGATCAATCTTAGAGAATATTGAAGCTCCTCGAACTTGATCCATAAGATCATATATCATTAGTAAAGGATACTTGTTCTTGATTGTGACCTTATTTAACTATCAGTAGTCAATACACATCCTCATGCTGCCATCCTTCTTCTTGACAAACAAGACCGGAGCACCCCAAGGTGATACACTTGGTCTAATCATTTGTTTTTGCAATAACTCCTCAATCTGCTTCTTCATCTCTACCATTTTCGGTGGTGCTATTCTATAAGGAGCGATAGAAATGGGACCAGCTCCCGGAATTAGGTCGATTCCAAACTCAATCTCCCTCTTTGGTGGCAAACCCGGTATTTCATCAGCAAATACCTCAGGAAAATCCCTGACAACAGGAATGTCCCTAATTCTTGGACCATCTTCTTCTGCTTCGGTGTTGAACAGACACATATAGCCTGAGGGTTTTGGGTTTCTTAGATAACTATCTTTTTATCACAATCAATGATCACTTGGTTCTGACTCAATTAGTCCATTCCCAATATCACATCCAATTGCGATAAAGGTAGACATATCAAATCTAATGTAGAGACTTGTCCTAACACTTCTATACAACAATTAAGACATGCCTTAGAAACAATTACAGGAACATTTGCAGGGGTTTCTACCTTAAGAACATAGGACAATTCAGATATAGGCAAACTCAAACGATTTACACATTCATAAGAAACAATGAATGAGTAGCACCAGAATCAAATAACACATTGCAAGACTGACCATTCAACAAGTAATTACCTTGCACAAGATTAGAAGATTGACTTGTTTCCACGCCACTAAGCTTGAAAACTCTGCCTTGAACCACAGACTTATCAGCTACCCATTTCGGATTGACCATGACTGGTTCCTTGCAATCCTTAGCAAAATGCCCTGGCTTTCCACAATTAAAACAACCACTTGTCGCCCAACAAACACGACCATAATGGCGACACTTGCACTTATCACAATATGGAGCCTCATTGCGGAAATTACCTATGTCATTTCCTCCAACCTTCCCTTTGTCTTTTCCTCGGTGATCATATGGACCCTTACCTCTATGGTTGAAACCTTTACGTCTCTAGGGTCCATAACTTTGATTATCCTTCTTCTCCGATGCTTGCAACTCCTCTTCCTTCTTGTCATCTTCGTACATCCTACACATATCCACCAAGGCAGGAAAACTCTAAAACCTTTGATAACTAAAAATAGACTTCAGCTTAGGCCTCAAACCTCCTTCAAACTTGATGCATTTGCTTCTCTCATCTGGATTGTTTTGATAGTATGGGGAGCACTTCATCAGCTCCTCAAACATGGCTGCGTACTCACCCACACTCATCTCCCCTTGCTTCAGTTGCAGAACCTCAACTTCCTTCTTCCTTCTTAAATCTTCTGGAAAATATTTCATGAGAAATTTCTTCATAAACACACCCCAGTTGACATCTCTCCCTTCATAGTGTAGAAGCTGAACTGTGTGATTCCACCAATTCTCAGCCTCTCCTTCTAACATATAAACTGCATATGCTACCTTCTGAGCTTCTATACAGTCTTATGTTCTGCAAATTTTATCCATAGTATGAATCCATTTGTTAGCCTCTTATGGCTTAAATCCTCCTTCAAACTTAGGTGGATTACAACTTCTGAAATCTGCTAAACTCTTAGCTTTAGTGTTACCAACATTACACTGATGAGGTGGATTAACTGGTTGCGGTTGTTGCTGATATTGTTGTTGTTTCTGTTGCATAGACTCCAGAACAGCGGTGATCCTCTCCAACATTACATTAGTATGATTTTGGTTTCTAGTCGTCATACTAGACCTGCACTATGGACTTATGGTCATATATGATGGATTAAAGAAACACCCACCACACAACCTATACTAAAGCTATGACAATAGCTCCAAACAATACATTCAATTTGTATCTATTACTTGAACAAAGTAAGATACTAACATTTAAATATACCCTTTGGATACCTGCTTGATGTTGATGACTACCTTTTAGGAACTACTTCAACTGATCTAACTTTTGCTCTGATACCACCCAGTGTGACACCCTTAAATAAAACCACGAGTAATAATAAATATTTAAGCTTTTACTTGAAAAGATATAGACTTGCTTAAATGTAGAAAATATAGGGTTAAATTTTTCCTCTTTATTTTCTAAAAGAAGCGGGTGCATAAACCAAAATATTAGATCTTGAAGAATATAATATGTATTACTTTAACTATTGAATTCGGCGATTACTTTAATTAAGAAATCATTTAATCCCGTGTCATTTCAAAACTTAGACAGCATCCTCTTTGGTTAATAGGATAAATTACAGTTCATATGTTGAAAACATAAGTGATACCATCCATTATTTCATCTAACTTAGTTGATACCACATTGTAAATACCATAACCGAATTCCTTTAAATCATTAGCAGAGTATGCGGTGTGGGTAACATCTCGATTTGGAACTTGATGGATGACGTGGGACATGAATTAATTAACATATAAAGAAAATGTTCTGAAAAGAAACGTATTTACAAGGTTGAAATCATGTTCATGTCATCAATAAAAAAAATTTACCCGTATTTTCATGAATTAAATAAAAGAATATGTCCAAGTTTCTAAATCGGGGTGTTACAAGTAACCCCCAATTATTCAACTCTTTTGTACAAAACTCTATTTTGAGAAGTAAATAAAAAAGGAAACTTTTCATTTGTTGTACGATATTATTACAAAAACATTTTTAAATTACTTTTTATTATGTTGAAGTGTTACGTTTATGGTATCAGACCTGTTTTTTCCTTCCGGTCTGGGGAAATAGTCCCAACTCCGCTAGGTAAGCCTTTACCTCTTTAGTTACAGAAGAATGTCTAGTTTAGTAATATAACAAACATCTAAGAAAATAAAGCAGTATAACAACATCCCCCTTAGTTCATACTTAGTACGTAGTGTTAAGCATCTGATTTTATAAATACCCAAATACGATCTCTCGATTGTTTGGCATTGTCACGATTAAAAAAGAATCAATAGTCAAGATTAAGGGAAGTGAAAAACCCCAACGGGCTAGGGTATGTAGTTACCATCCCAACGGAAAGGACTAATCCCAAGTATTGAACTCTGTGGACCAATTTTAAATGTGACAAAGACAAAATATTCTTCTTATCCTTACCCAGAACAAAGTTGTTTTACCTTCCTCAAAAAGGTTAACATGTTGTTGGCCACACGACAAAAACTCAAGCAGTACGAAAATGATCATACCATCAATAAAATGTCATGTTGGGCCTGGCCACCCCAATACTTACATTTGTTAGAAGGTGTTATCATTCCGTGAGCTCAACGACACCAAAACGTAACTAAAACCGTTGAAGATAACAGTGTGTGGATAATTATTATACTAAAAAAGATCTTTAGATTTCTCATCTGTCTCCGCTCTTTTAAAATTCTTAAGAGTCTTCTAATCAATCACTTTAATAAAATATTTGTAAATTCATTATTGGAAATCTCTTTTAAAATATATAGCCTTCTCTTGATGACACGTAGATTCAATTAAATTCTAAATATTAGATAGAAAACATAATAATATATTTTCGAATATATTTTTGATAAAAATATACCATTTTTTAAAGGAATTTCTAGAATTTGGTTTCTTATGAGTTTACAAAAAGAGTTCTCCCCACTAGAAATTGAGACATCCAGTCCACCTCAAGTAGAATCCAAAATGGACTACCTTGTATCCATGATGGATGATACAAAGAGATAACCTGAAAGCAAACCTTAAGATGGAAATGAACCCCGAATATCTCTAATAGACACCTCAGTTCAGGACGTCTTTAATGAATTAATCACGTCATAGTTTTCTAAGTACAAATGGAGTCTTTATGAGGGAACAACATGTATTCCTACCTCAAAACCAAGAATAGTAGTAGGAAATGATGGAAATAGGAGCTAAAGTACCATAAGCCTCTTATCATCAAGAAATTTTCCTAATAGTCTAAAGGACTTACATAAGAACAAAAGTATTGATTCCACTATGATAAAGTTAGCTGGTTGACTATGTCATGGAGCATTAGTTCATTCCTTTGATTAAAGCCATGGTACAGGTATAGGATGGCTGCACGGAACACTGATATCCTCGAGAGAATTACTGTAGTATTAGAAAACATGGTTACGACAAACCAAAATGTCCAAGCTAACTCCGCCAATATTAATGGACCGGTAGAATTTAAAGGACTGGTGGAGTTTAGGAGAAATGTACGCCAAAGTTTGAAGACGGTTTTAATCCTCATGGGGCACAAAGGTGGTTACAAAAGTTGGAAAAGATTTTTAGGGTGATGCAATGCATGGACCAACAGAAGGTTACCTTCTCCACCTTTATGTTAGTCGGAGAAGCAGAACATTGGTAGGATCACACCAAATGACTGCTGGAAGAAGAACATAGGGTGATAACCTGAGATGTCTTTAAAGAAAAGGTTTATGGAGAAATACTTTCCTGAAGACATCCGGAGAAGAAAGAGATTGAATTATTTGAACTAAATCAAGGATCAATGAAGGTAGGGGAATACGTGTCAAAGTTTGAAGAGCTGATAAAGTATTCTCCTTACTACCCTAATAATTTAGATGATCCAAATGATCCCTACTATTTATTTTCTAACATCTCTCTTAATATTAAAAAAATTACTAAACTAATACCAAATACAAAACTTATATTTTTATTAATTGTATAAGAAGTTCAAAACGTTACAGATAAGCCATGCTTGTAAAAAAACCAGGGCATTATGTAAATAATTGCCCAACTAAGAGAAATGAAGAGATGAACGCAATAAGAATTCGAAAGGGAAAATGACCAGTAACGCATTTGGATAAGTTCTTCAATGGGAACTGTTATGACTTAGTGGTCTAATAAGAGCATTAGATATTTTGTAGGTCACAGTCTTCTATTAGAAATTATCTTTTGTACCCTAAACTAAGTTATGGATGTTCCTAAATAATTATAATGGAAACGAATAGACAATTTTAAAGTGTACTCTTTTACAAAACCTTATACTAAACCATATGAGGTAAGCTATTTTATCATATTATGCACAAGTGAGGGAAATTTGGAATTCCATATCTAAGCCAGCCAAACCAAGTAGTCTCAAAATATAACTGACCAAGTCCAAGATATTAGGAAACAAATGAAGAAGAGTGGTCAATTAGAGTCACCATCATAAAAGGGTCAATATGACTACAAACCAATTAAAAAAATATTTCAAGAAGGAATATAAAGGACCAAACCTTGCTCTAAGTAGGAGAGAAACCTATAGAACTTAAGAAATGTAAGCTCTTCGAGAAAACCCCCATAAAAACAAAAACAAGAGTTTTTGAAGTTTTAATAAAGTCAAAATTTCCATACCATTTGATGAAAATGTATTTTTTTTCTAAAGTGGGAGATGTAACATCCATCAATTTTCATATTATATTAAATATGAATAAGTATTTTAGAATTTAAAATATACCATTTTTGAAGATAAATAAATTATTTGGAAAATAAATATATTTGATTATGGCAATAGTGTATTTCCATTTATTAGGTATTAAAGTATTCACTAGTCACAAGTACCCTCGAATAACCACCATATATAGAAAAGTTTAGTTTGTTGGATAATGTCTTGCTACTGTTTCGGGGTAAATTGGTGTGATTTTATTTTTATTTTTATAATATAATTATGAGTATGAGAATATTTAATCTTTTGTTTTTCTATGGTAATGTATGGTAATGTGTATGCGATCAGTTACTTGATATTTTTTTTCTTATTTCCTTATCTACTTGTGCGGCTAATTATACACATTTGGTGATTTGCATTAAATAACATTATTATAATAAATGGTTTTATAGAAAAGTTTATGGTGTATATGATTCTCTTTTAAGGTTTCCTAGTTGTGATTATCATTTTTGTGCAAAATTTCATATTAGAGTTAATAGTCATGTAGGTCCTCTAAAGATACCCGTGGAATCAGTTAGGTCCCTAAAAGATTCGTGGAATCTCTTAAACTCCCCAAAGATCAACTTACCATCACGATAGTACCTCCGTCCAATTTCGTTAGGAGAGACCTGACAGAATGCTATGTGACACGTTAAATGCTTTGTTGACCCAATGCGATGTTGGAAAGTTAAGAAGGTGTCACGTAGGATTCTGTTAGATAACTCGTAGGGGGATTAACGTGATGCCAAATTGATATTTGGGGGATTTAATAGATTCCACAAATCTTTCAAGGACCTAACTCATTCCAAAATGATCTTTGGGGGTTTAAGAAATTCCACAAATTTTTCAGGGACCTAACTGATTCCACAAGTATCTTTCGGGGACCTATGTGACTATTAACACTTTCATATTATATTCCACTAAATTCATTTTTTCAAAGTTGTAAGCCACATGTGTGCATTAGCCCAGATGTGTGCCTTCACTCACTCAATCTTGTGGACCTCTAAGTTTTCGTTTAACATTCTTTACGTCCAGTTGTTGACACCATAAGGTTTTGCATGGAACTAATGCAGTTTCAAATTGAGGGCACTACCAAGTTTTTTTATAAAAAAAAGGGCCCGTGAAAATTATGGGCCTTGTGTCTTCGCCTTTATTGCCGTGCAGTTGGGCCTAGTCTGTGTGGTTGCATATTCCACTCTCTGTTTTTGTTGTAATCTCTCGTTAAAAAGGGTTAGTTAGGGTTCAATCGGTTCTCAAACAGTTCTCATGGAATCTGATCGTGGTCGACCGCGACATTCGCCACTCCTCTTAGAAGAAGTCATTGAGGAAATCCTTTCTCGGCTCCCCGTCAAGTCTCTTGCGAAATTCAAGTGTGTCTCCAAATCCTGGTATTTACTCATTTCCAATCCCAAATTCATTAAATTACACCTCAGTAAATTTCCTAAATATGCGAACCTCGTTCTAACCTTGGAAAACCTTTCTCTTGAAAATGATGAGACTGATGATGATGAGACTGACGTTGTTGTCACTGACGCTGTTATTATATGTTGCTCTAAACACTCTTTATTTCACAACCCACCCCCCATCGTTATTCCTGAAGACATATGCACAAGGTTAGATTTCCCCTATCGGCCCCTAGGTTCCTGCAATGGATTAGTCTGCTTTGAGAAAAATGTATATTGCAGTGGTACATTCACTAAAAGGGTATTTTTTTACAATCCTGCTTTAAGATTAACATCCAAAAAATCACCTCCTTTACTTACCAGTTTTTCAGATAATATGTGGATTGGGTCCGGGTTTGGGTATGATAGTTTAACCGACACTTATAAGGTTGCAACACTCCGCTCAGCGAAACAAAATATCACCATACTAGTTCACACCATGGGGGATGATTGTTGGAGACAAATTTTAAGTTTCCCGGCTTTTCCTCTTCTTAACCATCGTCATGGTGAGTTTGTGAAGGGCACTCTAAATTGGTTAGCTCTTCACAAATCCGGTTCTGCTTATGAATGGGGCAATGTTATTGTTGATCAATTAGTGATTTTTTCACTTGATTTGGAGAAGGAGACATTCAAACACTTGTGCCTACCTACTGATTTTGATGAACTCCCCTCTCATGAACCATCGCTTACTGTTTTGAGGGATTGTTTGTGCCTTTTTCATTGTCACAAGGGAACCTATCTTGTCATATGGAAAATGAATGAAATTGGAGTTGAAAAGTCTTGGACTCAATTGATCAATGTTAGTTATCAACATCTTCAATTTGTAAAGGATGATCCTGATTTTACACTCGTACCATTGTGCACATCTGAGAATGGCAATGTTGTATTGTTGAGGAGCAATGAAGTATGTGAAGCAATTCTCTATAACTGGAAAGATAATACAGCTCAGCATATTGATATTCCCAACAACAGAGATTTGATTTATGCCATGGATTATGTTCAAAGCTTAGTTCTGCCTTGCTGAAATTAAGGTACTATAATTACCATTCTACTTTCCCTGTTCTGTTGAAATTAAGCTTGGTTGTCCGCGATTGCTTTTGTTTACAGTTTCCACTTGCTAAGTTTTTATTTAACATACTGCAAGGGACATTATATAATCATATTGTTTAACATAATGGACTTTATTCCATATTCAGTTTTTTTTGTTCATTAATCATGCATAATTAACGACTAGGGATCCAAATTTGATTTATTGACATTAACAAAATGTAAAAGAGTTCGAAAAAGGTTCACAAATTTATTGAGTCTTGGTTGTGTACGACACTTATGCATTGAAGGAAATGTGTTATAATAGTATAAAGCTAGGTATAGAAACATTACATATGTGGACCCTTCTGGTAACAAGTCCTAAAGAGTGTGGACCTTTATGCTGACAATTTCTGAAGAGTACAGAACTAGTGGGTGATTTGGTAATTGAATATTAGCATTATACATTTATTTCGATAATATTATCAGAGACTAATTTGACTGGTCCCCACAAAGTCAGGGATTAATTTGACATATTATTCATTTGTTTTGATATAAAATGTTCATTCAATTTTCTAGATAATTTAGGATTTTCTTAATTGAAACATCTTATGTTTTTCTTATCAAATGCAAAGTCTTATATTTTTAATTCTGTGAATTGGGACTCCACACCTTTTAGTATTATTTTTCTTTTTGCAATTTAGTATATTTATTGATATATCAGTATGATCATTTAAATCCTAATTGACATCCGACAAGGTTGGTTTTGGATTAGAATAAAAGAGCATATTACCTTAGAGGTTAAATAAACCATCAAGTTAAAACATTAATGTCATGTTTGGACGTGTTTCTTTGAGGTAGGTGATATCTTACCTCTTATGAAAATACCATCGTAACAATTTGGTTGTGCTAATTTTGAATCATGTGAAGGGAGAAGCAAATTAAGAGAGATTCACAGAATACCTTGGATCGCTATAGCGGAAGGAGAATACCCATGACTGCTATTGTTCTGCTCTAGATGAGAGACTTTAACCACAAAACTTGGTGAGCATTCAACCAAATTTGGAACAAAGTGCATCTAGTACTTACAAGGAGTAGAAGAAATGAATATTTTGCTGATATGAAGTTATTGTGAACACTTTTTTAAGGTATTTGTTTGCGGGAACAATTTTTTAGTAGCTCACTATGAGCTTGATGTGGATTTATCTATGTTTTTCTATTTTATTCTTGGATGAACTCATGTAAGGAATGAACTCCTCTTTTTGTGGAAGTAGGGATTGCTAGATGGGAATTCAGTGCCCATTGCTCTGTCCAAGAAGGACCTTACTTGATATACTTCATGTTAGTGATTTATCCAAACTCTTTATAATGGTTGTCTAGTATTTTCTTGGGAATACAAACTTTTTCCAGACTTTGGGATGCTTTTTAGTTAAATTATTTGTATGAGGATGTAGCCCGTTTGTCTCCTTTAAATATGGAATTATTATAACATAATTGTTGCACTTCCATCGACCTTTGGTTAAACAACACCTTTTATATATAAAATACATATGCTTTTTGTAGTCTTGGTGTATCTCTCCTGTTTTACCATTTTTACTACAGATGATACGGCAAAGGGATAGAGTGTTGGATTTGGCCTCAAAATCTCGAGAGAGGGGGTGGGTGTGAATCGATTTTTATTTATTTATTGCATAATCCCTTACAAATTAAAAAATTGTTTTGCATTGGAGAGATTGGACGTTTGAGAAGGAGAGCAAAATCGATTTATAGAAAATTAAGAGTAGCGCGGAAACGTAAATAAATGAAAGTGCGGAAAATAAAGGATGTAGGGATAGAAAAGCTTGCACCGGAAATTTCATACTGGTTCAGCCTTCCCGTCGAAAGGCCTAGTCCAGTCCCCAAGCGACCCGCTTGAGATTTCTATAACCAGCAATTGAGCCGCACCCAATTACAACCGAGAGCACCCCGCACACTACTAGGAACCTCCTTTCGCTAGGGGCCTCAATATCACACAGCAGGGTTCCTCACCCTACGAACGCCTCAACGTTCAACTATGGGATTCTCTCCCTAACCACTAAGTTTCAGTACAAATAGATGAGAGTGATTACAACAAGTTTAACGTTTTCTCAAAACACAGATACTACAATCAAAGCTCTATGATAATGAAGTTTTTCTTTTTGAAGCTAAAGGCCAACAAGAGATTTTAGAGTTCTTCTCAAAAATATGATCGTGATGTTCAGAGAGAATAGTAGGAGAAGAAGAATAACGTGAAATCAGAAAAGTGTCAGAGTAATTCTTAGAAAATAGAATGTTGGAGTGATATTTAAAAAATAAAACTTGTATGAATCAAAAAGATTTAAACCAACTAATCAAAATCAATTTTAAATCAAAATAAAATAAAATATGATTTTGTAATAAGTTTTAAAATCAAAACCAAATCAAAATGATTTAAGAAATAAAACAAAGATTTGATTCTTAAAACAAATAAGGAAATAATTCAAACTTAAAATCAAATTCGAATTTTTGAAAATAAATCAGAATCAATTATATAAAAACAAATCTGGAAATAAATCTGTGACGCTTTCTTTTTAACTTGAAAATAATTAATATTTCCAAATTGTTGAAAACTTGCTATCAAAATTAGGACTAGAAAATTTTTCCTTTTTAGGATTTAGTACTTGCTCGTTCATAAACCCTTTTTAACATAAACCATTTTTGAATTCGGCTTAATAATATCTTAGATTCGAAAAGGCTCTCGAGATGACATTTCCTTGATTATAGAAAACATTATTCGTAGTTATTATTAAAACATACCATTGCCTCTCGAGTAGGATATAAATATATAAATCATAAACCTACTGCCGAATTCTTTTCAAATGGAAATCAGAGTTCGCGGAAGTAAAAGTAATACTTATGGGGCACTGCTGAGGTAACGAAAACATCATATATATATATATATATAAGTCATAACATAAACCCCATCAGTACAGTCAGTAGCAAGTGATAAAAAGTCGAGATAGCAAGTTTTGATGAAACATATACAGACCAGCTGCATAAAATAAAACCTCACTCTAAGACCTCTCGAATATATACAATATATAACAAAATCCAAAAGTAGAAGTCTCAGAGCAAGTCATCTGTGTCCTCAGCAGCTCCTCAGATCCTCCACAGCTCTATCCCTAGGATCTAGGATCCAAAAACATCTACGCTATGCAGGCTCCTATGAACCAGCGGGTCCACCTCTAGCAGAAACAGTCGGCTCAACGTGCACCTCCTCCTCTCTCTCATCCTCCACAGGGTCCTCCTCGACCTCGCCTGACTGTGTAGAGACCCCACCACTGGGTCTAGGATCTGCAGAAGCAGTCCTATCATAGTCAGTCGGACCAGGAGAAGGAGTCTCCTCAGTGATATACTTTTCTTTGATTCATCTTTGTCTTTTAAGTTTTTAGCGTTCCGGTTCACTCAATGATGGGGGGAAACATCATCATTGAGGAAGTCACACACGTCTACATCTCCTCGGTCATCCACCCAACCTAGTCGGAAGCAAACAGGAGTACAGGACCTTTACCACGCGGGCACAACAGTTGTCTCACAATCAAATGGTCCCAGACCAGGAGGACTACAACCTCAAATCAATTCAATTCATATCATTGCAATCATATAATCAAGGCACGCTCTCAGCGGCAATCACAAATGCCCCGTTCCAGTCCCTCTCACTGTTCTAGACTTGCATTCAAGAGGATGACAGTATATTTCTAGTTGTACACGCAGAACTTACCACGGCATTGGACCCAGTCCCTACCACGTTCATACGCCACCTATGGGATTCGTTCCGCCTAGAAATATACTCCAGGCTTCTTGACGTTTCACCGTCCTTGCCCTCCCCTCATGCAATCTCCACCTGAGTATCCGCAGATACCCATAGTATCTTCCTCTCCACTACTTCGATACGACACTCATACCTCACCGCGTTTGTAAATGTCTTTTAAAGTCTTTTAAAGTTTTTAGCGTTTTAATTAGCGGCTTAATCCTAACAGTCGACTCGTCCTTGGTACATCCCTTCAACGAAGCCCACCACTAATTGCAATCCGTTCCCCCTAAATCTCAATGGCATCTTGCCACAAATCGCTTTCATCTCATTATCAACATTCTCATCAGCATCATCAACATCTTTTCTCATCATCTCTGTTCAGCAACATCGTCATCAGCATCATTCTCCTCAGTGGTTGTTCAGCAGCACCATCAGCGTCATCTCCCTCCGTTGTCATTCAGCATCTTTCTCCTCGTTTTTCGTTCCGCATCACTTTTCCTTAGTGGTTCCTCAGCAGCACCGTCAGCAGCATCGTCATCACCACTCTTCCGCTCGCCTTATCGGGTATCTCTTATCATCGTCTTACAATTATCTTTGTATTCTCTTTTCAACTATTAATTCTTCTTCATTCATTATTTATCTCTTTCGCAATCATTTCTTATAACTCTTTCTTTAGTCTTAATTAATCTTGGCTCTCTTGCTTAATTATTTTCTCATAGCACTTGTTCGCATCTCATTTCTCTTTTCAATCTTATCTCATCACTTTCACGGTTTCATTATTATATTTCGCTATTCAGACAAAAATCAAGCAATTTCTAAACAGAATGAAATATGCACAACTAATAAACATTTAGCATGTAAATAAAACAAGTAAACATTTAGCACACATATCTATATTGCCTAATTTGCAGTTCATCCGCAACCCCTCCATTCGGATTGCGAGCAACCACGTTACGGGATCAACGCACACTCAGTCACCTGGATGACGAAACTTCCTAAAGCTTTCCAAGATATCCAGTCGTTAGCCTTGCCACGTGTTCTTCGAGTCCGACACCCGAACTAGACATTTTCCCCGTGCGTTAGAAACGATTTACGTGAATTCTTAATTTCGTTTTGAAAACACTTTGAAATAATTCCCTTTTTCGAAAACACATTGCCAATATCCAAAAAGGTTTCAATTCCAAATCAATTCTTTAATAAAATGTTTCCAAGAAAAACTTCTTAAAACAATTTATTTTTCCAAAACAGAATCTATCTCCTTTAGTTTAAAACACTTTGGTTGAAAAATCATTTTATTGAATGAAATCTTAAGAAAACAACTTTTAGAAAATCTTTCTTAGATCAAATACAAAAATTCAGGAAGGTAAAACTTCAAAACCAATCAGATTAATTTATTAAATTCCCAAACTTCACAACATCATCAGATATCGATCAAAGAATGTCTTTTAAAAAAACTTAAGTTGTTTAAATCATACTTTTTAAATAAAATATTTTTCAATTACTTAAAATCCATACATAAATCTTTCACCAACAAAGCTCACAAACAGAATTCAAAACAAACACATTCAATTAACACAAGGAACACTCACATACACATTTCAAAGCATTCCAATCATTCACAAACATATATACAGGAAGTCACCTTTTTAATTATCATTAATTAAATTATAATCTTATTAAATTAATTCAATTATTCTTAAGAAAATAATTTAGCTTAGTCTTTTGATTAATCCAACAAAACCGAATCACACATGCTTAATAATTTCCTAATCACAAATAAATTTTAAAACTAAAAATTATCGAATTATATTACAAAAATTCCTTTTCACAAAATCAAATGAACCTATTTATTTAAAATCAAAAAGATAAAAGTAAATACACATTACTTTCATTCAAACACATAGCATCTAGAACATAGCCAATTCCATGAAAACAATTTTTCCAACTATATGCACATGCTTTGGCCGAATCATACATGTATGGTTTTGCAGAGATCAAATGCACAAACAAGGGCATAAATTCATGAAATCATTTTCTTTCTTTTAATGCCAAAACCGTGAGCATAAAATAGGAAAGTTAACATATTTTAATTCATTTACGAAACAAAATCAAAGCAACAATTTAACCCACAAATCATTTCAAAGATCCACATACATTTTCTTTCAAAAACTCAATCATGGCATGCAAATACTCTTATATTTAATTAGTCTCATTATGCATGTACCCTAATTGAGGGACAGCCTAGCTACCTACTTTTTCCTATGAGGGCCGAAAGTCAACATGCAAGAAAACAAGGTTTTTCATTCATTTTTCAATACACAAAAGTCAAATAATCAAATCAAAAACTCATTTTTAAAGCATCAACTACATAAACATGCATCAACAAAAAAAATCTTTTTTTTTTCAAATACTTTTAACATACATAAAATAAACTCAAGTTCATCATTTAGTAAAAACCCAAGTTACACTTTAGTCTCTAAAAATGACATGCATGCTCTAGAAATTGTTAGATCTATTCTTAAAATAAACATGCATCAACTTTTTACAAATAAAAGCATGGATTTCACTTTTCATCAAACATGGCCGAATGGCCTTTTCACAAAAGAAAACATGCACATAATTAAACACTTGATCAAAACATGTTTGAACTTGAAAATCATTTTAAATCTTACTTCTTTAATTCTTTTCTTAAAAACTGAGACACATACATAAAAGAAAACACAATTTTACTCTTTGAAAATAACATGCAAATCAAGGATCTAAACACTTTCCTTCATCAAACAAATATAATTACATGTACATACTTAAAACAACCAAGATCATCAACAAAGTTAACATGCAAAGCCAAAGAATTAAACCTTTTTACAAATTAAATTTAGATCATGAAATCATTCATGGAAATACACATAGATCATAATTTAGTAAAAAGATTTAACATGCAAAACCAAAGAATTAAATCTTTTTACAAATTAAGTTTAGATCATAAGATTATTCATCAAGTAAACATGGAAACACACACATAGATCACGGTTTCACAAAGATTCAACATGCAAGCCAAATAATTTCACTTTTTATCCTTTATAAAACTTAGATCATGGGTTTGTTCATCAAATCATCATATAAACACATATGATCCACGGTTTAAAGCAAGAAAAATAGACATGCAAAAAAAAAAAGATTCATTTTAAGTTTCATAAAAATCTTAGTTTTTCTTTAGATCATTAAAGTTTTAGTTAAAAAAAACATTAGATCAACAAAAGAAAGTCCTCAACCGAAACATAAAGCATAAAGATCACATGTTACAAGTTAATTAGAGTCCTTAAAGTCCATGATTAAAGAAGATCAACACATAAGACCATCTTTAAATTTATAAAAATCAACATGCAAAGAAGGAAAAGAAAGATCTATGAACTAAAAAGAAAAATCTAGACTATTACAAATCTTCCTCTTGATTTTCGGTTCCTACCATAAAAGGGTTTGGTTCTTCTAGCTCCTAATGTAACATCCCGAATTTTAAACCCAAGTATAAATAAATTAATAATAGTTTGGGATAATTGAGATAATACTAATAAAACCATAAATAGGTATTAAAATATGTGTTCAAGCATTAGAAAAGATAAATAATAATAATATTGGGTTAGGAAAAGAAAGGAGCATTAAATTGGAATTATGAACAGGCCAGAAAAATAGACAATTCGGTACTAAAACATAACGTAGGTTAGAAAATCAAAATAAAATATTTAGGACTCAAAACAAAATTTCCATCGTTTGATATGGAGATATGATTTTTAGGAAGTTGCTCGTCAAATTTGAGCAAGATCCGACGGTGAAAGAAAAAGTTATGGCTGTTTGAAGTTTGGAGAAAATAGCTGAAAAATAGAAAAATGAAGTAGCAGTACCTGATGATTTCGCTTAAGCGAAAATTATTTCGCTTAAGCGAAAATGTCACAGAATCAACACCTCAGGAGCTCGCTTAAGCGAGTAGATTTTGCTTAAGCGAAATGGGTTCCATGGCAACACTGTAAGGGCTTCGCTTAAGCGAAAATTCTTCGCTTAAGCGAAAATACTGCGATCTGCAACACTGAACACGCGATTTTAAGGGTAATTCCGTCATTTCCCACCCCCAAAACCCATTTTAACACCCAAACACTCCCTCCTTCCCCTCATACTCGAACCCCATCCCTTCTCCCGCATCTCCTCCCCCTTCCATGGAGCAAAGACTCCATTCTCTTCCCTCCCAACCTCCATTGATGTCCAAGCTTTAAGTTTCAAGCTTAGGGAGCATCATCAAACACCCATCCTCCTCTATCAATTGAATCCACCAACATCAACCCTCACTCTCCCTTTCTTTCCCATTTCAAGACCTAGGGCACCAAATCAAATTCCCCTTTTGTCTTCAAGGTTGATAACTCTCAACCCCATTAAGGCACCATCAAGCTCTCTACTTCCTTCTTCCAATTAGCAACATCATCATCATCAACTCTTACTTCTCTACTTTCTCTCCTCCAAGCATTTGGGGTAAGCAATAACCAAGCTTTCTCTCTCAATTTCATTTTTAATTTTAGTATTAGTTTTATTTTTACTTATTGTTACTCTCTTTGGCAATCCAAAACAAAAACATGGACTCCCTTGGCCCTTGAAGTTTTCGGCCAGCACAAGAGAGAAAAAGGGGAGTTCATCAACCCATTTCATTCCAAATCTTGACGAATTCCAGTACCCCTCGGAGTAGTGATTGTGGCCACTAAGCTCAATCGACAACCCTCCTGCATTAGGGCTCCCAACCCGGTTAAGGTTCATTCTATCTCATTTATTTTAAGGTAAGGGGTTTATTGCCGCACGGTGGTTGTGTAACTGGTACTGTGTAGTCATGCCTGAGATTATCTGATTACGTGTGATTAGGGAACTTAGAATTTATTTTCATGATTTGGCATGCTTATATGAGTTAATTGCTAATTGAAAAATGTTAAATGCTAATTGTTGATTAAATGTTTAAATGTTAATGATTATGTTTTAAATGTTGATATGTGAATGTTGATGCATGAATTGATGGGGATATGAGTTTGGTTTAGATTTAGTATTAATATTAGCAAAGGAGTGAGAATTGAGGAAATTTAGTGAGAGTTCTATTTTTAGAAATAAAGTGATTTAGAAGGAAAGAAAAGAAATAAATTAAAGAGAGTAAGGTAAGAGAATTAGAATAAAATGAACCATTAAAATGTAATTGAATTAAAAAAAAGGTAAAGAAGGAAAGACAGGAAATGTCACAGGTTGGTTGTGGTGACCCTGTGGCTGGCGCATGTGGTTGTGGTGACCCTGCGGCCAATCAAAAGACACTGTCACAGGTTGGTTGTGGTGACCCTGTGGCTGGAGCAGGTGGGTTGTGGTGACCCTGCGGCCAAGTAGAACACACCGTCACAGGTGGGTTGTGGTGACCCTGTGGCTGACACAGGTGGGTTGTGGGGACCCTGTGTCCTGGCGCAGATGGGTTGTGGTGACTCTGCGACCAGTGGTGACGACTAGCACAGATAGGTTGTGGTGACTCTGTGGCTTAGTCGAGGATTACGACGGCACAGGTGGGTTGTGGTGACCCTGTGGCCTATGATAGAAAGCGGTGTCAGTGGGTACTGGACCCTAGAAGACGTGTGGTAGTTGGAACCCGCACGCATGGGTTGAGTAAGACGTGCGGCCTTTGGGGATCCGTACGCATCGGTAAGACGTATCCTCGGCGGACGGGGAACGCAGTGGCGGGAGCCCCACAACACCATAAAAGATAAAGGAAAGCAATAAATGGTAAAGGAAAGAAATAAAAGATAAAAAGGAAAGTAATAAAAGACAAAAGAAAGTAATAAAAGATAAAGGAAAATAGTAAGAGATTAAGTGAAATGTAAAGAGTGAAGAGGAAGATAGGAGGATTAAAGGAAATGCGAATAGAATGTATAGAGTATGTAGAATACGTAAGGAGAGAAAAGGAAAGAGGATAGGGAAGTGGATAAAGGAAAGGATTAGAATTGGATGAAGCATGGGCGTAGAACGACAATGTGAGTAGGATAGTGATTAAATAGAGTAAGTGTGAATATGAGTTGGAAGGTACAAAGAATTGGAGAGGGTTGTGTCTATAGTGAATAGGTGATTGGGTGTGTTTATATTCATAATATTTGATTAATTGCTAAATGTGTTTGACTTGGGTTATGTTCTATGCTTTATCAGTTAGTGCAATTCTCACCCTTACAACCAACACATGTACAGGTGCAGATCAGCAGCATAGTTGATATTCGGGCCGAGCAGGAGCACACTTCCGCACGGGAAGTGTGAGTTATTTTCTCTTAGCTAGAATTTAACCGGGCCACGTTATGTTTATTAAATATTTTTAAGAATTATGATTTACTGTATTTCAATCTCAGTTGTGTATTTAGTGGCCCGGGTCTTTTATTTAGCCTCTTGAAAACCTAAGTATTTTCCCTGTTAGTATTTTGTTCCCTATTATCGGAAAGAGAGTTAAATTTTATAATTAGAAATATTCTGGATGTCTGGACAGGTAACAGATAAAAACTAAATTTTGGGAAAGTCAGAAAAACAGAGGAGACTCTGTCCGATTTTCCGGAAAAGTTATAATATGTATTTTAATTAAAAAGAAATTTACAAATCCGTATTTTTAAAATAGGTAAAATAAAATAGGTTGTTACATTTATGGTATCAGAGCAGTTTCTTCTCGGCCTTGGAGTGTGAATCCACATCTCCACTGGTTTACTCACCAAGCGAGTGACCAATAGTTCGTATCAAGTTCCCTACTAGCTACATAGGATATATACATATATATATATATATAGATGCATTAACTTATCCTTTCCTTCAGAATTGGATATCATGGCTTGGTGGCGCAATGACGGAGACAGGATCGCGAAGATGCTGGAAAACTTAGCCCAACAAAACCAGAATCAAGCGGAGGCCGTTACGGTGCAGCTGCAGCAGTGGCGGCAGCAATGAATCAGCATGCCCAGGCACAAGTGGACCCAGCCGGTATTGATTGGCTGACACGGTTTAGTTAGAATGGACCGCCTAAGTTTGAAGGAGGCTGCAATCCCAACGAAGCTCAGAGGTGGCTTCAAGAAATGGAAAAGATCTTCCGTACAATGACACCCCCTGCCGAGCAGCAAGTCCCTTTGGCAACATACATGTTCACTGGAGAAGCGGAGTATTGGTGGGAACATGAAAGGAGGAACATGGAAATGGTCAACCAGCCGATTACATGGGACATGTTCAAGAGGGAATTCCTTGAAAAGTATTTTCCGGAAGATGTACGCCGAGAAAAGGAGCTGGAATTTCTGAATCTAACACAGGGAAACATGAGTGTCGGAGAGTATGCTGCATGCTTTAAAGATCTCATTCGATATTCTGGAGGCTACCGGGATGCGGATGGAAGGACTAAGTGTGTCAAGTTCGAATCAGGACTCCGCACTGAGATCAGGCTCGCCTTGGAGTACCAGAACATAGACAATTTGACTAGGTTGGTGAATATGGCTAGCACATATGAAAAGAGTTTGAAATGGGAGCAAGTGGAAAAGCGAAGCAGGGGTAAGCAACCGTCTGAAGGCTCTAGCAGGGGCAAGGGACTAGCACAGGAAGCAGACCCAATTTATGATGTCAATACTAGAGTGACTGTACCAAAAGAGACGACTCCAAACGTGAGGGCTCCCAGATCGAGACCGCCATGTCCACATTGCGGAGGATTTCATACTCGCACTTGTTGGATGCTTAAACAGCGTAGAAAGGAAGGCCTCTGTTACCAGTGCGGGCAACTCGGGCACCATGCTGCGGAATGTCCCAATACCGCACAGTAGGCAGGGCAAGGGAATTGGCTCAAGGTAATTTTTCACTTAGAGTGTATCAAGTGCCTACTTAGATTTAATATTTTTTTTATATATAAGACAAACTTGTTCAATTCAGTTTAGAAAGAAAAGACGAGCGTTAGTATTCTAGTTAGAGACCCACTAATCGCATTGATGATATTGTCAGTAATAGAGAGTAAGGTTAGAACTGATCACTCTGACTCTTACATCTGTTAGGGGATAATATTATCAATAGACCCGACAGTGATACTGCTTTTAGTAGAGGTGAGATTGGGACTAGCTACCCCAGTCTTTGCGTTTACTAAAAGACGATATCATTGCAATTTCCAATTAAATTAGACCAACCAACATAGGAAATTCCAACCCCGTAAGACCAAATCAAATTTCCGCTCATTAGGAATCTGTTAGAATTCCTAAACCTCCATTAATTAGACAAATCAACTCTTGACAATATCGTCACATACTCACCTAACTCGGCTCAGTAGAAATGCCGATCCACTTTCCACTTAGTACAAGAGCTCGGAGTAATGTAAGCACGTGAAAGTTCCATACCTTAGAAAACTCAACATACATCCAATGACACCACCCATAATCAATTTGATTTCATTTCCAATTCCGCCACTCAAGCACAAGCCGGGACAGGCTGATCTTAGCAACAACCCAACCTCCTCCTTGACATTAACCCACTCTGGTATGTCGATACTAAGTGGGGGAGAATCTAACAATTCAACCTGAGTTCCACTCGAACGACGACAATGAAAGAGAAAGAGAGTCGAACGAAAGATAGTTAATCGGGGAATTTGGACCATTGCCTTGACCTTAAGGTAGATTTAACCTCCGAACATTCCCATAATTGACGGAAGTCGTAGAATAACTGAAGTCGGAGCAATCCTAGAGTAGAATGCGGCAACACAATTGAAGTCGTCGCTTTCTGTAACACCCCGAAAATTCCTCATATTAAATTAAAACACTAAAGAAATTTATTTTGAGAAAAGAGTAACTCCTTAAATGGTCTTCTTAAAATTCACGTTTTCAAGGTAATGAATAATTTTAAAGAAATGATTTTCGGAAATAATGAAATCTAGTTTGTAAAAAGGTTTATGTGCTTGATGCTCTTACAAAATGTTGTGATTTATTTTGAGTAATTATATGTGTATACACGGTTTTAATGCACATAAAGCTTAGGAATGCATGAAAGCTAAGTAAATGAAGAAAATGAACATGTGTGTGTGTCACGTATAAATGTGTATGATGTATGAATATGAATAATGCCTATGTATATATATATGTGTGTGTGCCGTGTGAACATCAAGGTATTAATTGTGTGCATAACCATGTGTGTGAATGTGTGTATGCTTATGAAGATGTTAAGTGTATGCATGATATGTGTTGAATAAAAAAATAAAGTTATGTGTGCATGTGTGTGTAGCTCGGCCTAGTAGAAGGAATAGAAACCCAAGTGGGTTGATTTCCTTATGCAATAAGAAAATGAAACTTGAATGGAAAATAAGAAGAGAAGTAGGGTTGGTGACTCATGGAGCCTAGGAGAGGTGAGTCATGCCCCTAAGGAGGACTTCCTTCCACCCTTGTCTCCCACGGCTTGAACTAAGCCATGCAACAAATGGGGCTGGACCGATTTGCCCTTCCTTCACACCTTGAACCAAGGCCAAAATAGGAAAATCCCACCCCATGTTTTGCTCTTAAACCGTGAGTGTGTGTTGCCTTTGGTTCATTTCCTTCATTCATCTTCTTTTCGTACAAACCCAAACACTAAGTTTCAAGAGTAACATCAAACTCTTGAAACTCATAGAGAAAAAGAGAGAAACCGTGAGAGGAGAATAGAGAAAGAAGAGCCAAACCTCAAAGCTTCTAACCCAAACTTCACTAATTTCTTTCTCAACCATCTTGATCTTCAAAGATCAAGAGAAAACCCCATTAACCCTAGAAGAAGAGAGGAACCGAGGCAAAACCAAGAAGAGAAGAAGAAGAAATTAGAAGACCTAAGTTAGGATTAAGGTAGAAGGAGTTTTGATTTAATGATTTTGTTGTAAAGGACTTTATTATGGACTTTGATTTAATTTTTGTGTTGCATATAATTAATTTCAAGTGATCTTGAGACCTAAATGTATTGCATGTCATTTTTGTACTTTGATCTCTTGCTTGTGAATGCTCTCCACCATGGTTTTGTGGAGGTTATGTTTAAGTTCATACTTTTGTTTGATTTTCTCATGCATGTTGATTTTGTGGTTTGATCCTCCTTGTTTTCTTTTGCATGTTCTTCTTATGTGTTGATCTTGAATTTTGGTGAATGAATGAACTCAAAAATCACCAAATCCATGACTAAATGATTCGTCCATGAGTATAAGATTTAGGTCTTGATGTTTAATTTGATCTAAGTGGTTTTATGTTACTTCTATGCTTGCAAAAGAATTAATTCTTCACGGTTGCTTGAGAAATTTGAGTTTGAATTTGTGTTTTGCTTTGATCCTCTTTGGCATGTCTAGATCCATACTTAAATTTTAAGAAAATGTGAAGCTTGAAATTGTGTGTCTTATTTATGTGTAAAGTCTTGATTTCCATAATTACATATCACGGTTTTGGAAAATAAAATAATACCTTTAAGTCTTATGATCCATGAATTTAGATGCTTGCATGTGAAAGTAAAATTATAAGACCTTGCCTCTTGCATGTCACCATTCGGCCAAGTCTAGATAGACTAGGAAATCATGCTAGGCCATCATCTTGCTTACATGCATGTGTTTCTGTAAAAAGGATAAAGACCTTGACATGATCTTTGATTTTATTATGTCAAGAAATGGAATTTTTGTTTGTGAAACCTACGGTTTTTGTAAAGCAAATAAGAAAACAAGTTTTTGAAAATGATTTATGCCTTGATCCATGTTCTATGTGCATGCATGATGAATATTTAGAAATTAAAGTCTTGATTTGTTATGAGGATGATTCGGCCTAGCTAGGATTAGTAGGCTAGACTCTTTTTCAATAAAATGACATAAAAGAAATAAGTAGGTTTTGTGAAATTGTATTGAAATAAATTGTTTTAAGGTTGTGTTGTGAACATTCATTTCTAATCGGTTATTTATTTAAAGATAAAGGAAATAACCAATTTAAGTTAATACTAGAAAGAGTGTTGCATGTATGTGTGAGTGTGTGTTTGAATGAATATGTGTGTAATCGTGTGTGCATATGTGTTTTCGGTTAGGAGCTAAAAAGAAGAATAAACAATTTTGTGCATGAAAAAGAAAATAAAATTGGAATGTTTAAAATGAAATAAGCTGATTTATGTGATTTCAATAGTGATGTTGGATTTATTTTCCTTTGATTTATTTCGGTTATGTAACTTAAATAGGTTTAGAGAGCTTAATTACTTAAATAAAATGTACATGGAGATAAATGTTGATGTCTTTGGTTTGAAACCTGGATTTGTTTGGTTTATGAGTACTTGCATTCCAAAATGTTATTTGCACTTGTATGTGGTATGATTGCTTGAATATTATGATGTATGTTTGGCTGTTCTATATTGTTTTATGATAAAAACATGAATTTTAAAAAGTGCTGATTTTAAGCCAAAGAGCTATTTTAATTGAAGAAATGTTTTACAATATTTTTGGAAGTTGTATTAAAGTGATTTTGTGAAACTACTTTGCTGTCCAGGACTACTTGGACTTGCCCTTTTTACAATTAAAAACATTTTCAGATGATTTAGAGAAAAGTTAAGTGGAAACCGATTTAAGAAAAAGTCGGATCGAAAATAGTTATATTTTCAAAGTTCTCCCAATGAAAGAAAAAGACAAGTACTAAACCAAGAAAAGATTTTCTTGAATAAGTTAATGACGTCAAATGTTTTATTTAATATGAGGAATGCTATAGAAACGGGGTTGGGTGCAGCTGGCGGATGGCAGCACAAGGAACCAAAGAGGGCACACAATCAACAGCTGGACCTCAAGTGAGAGAGAAGCCTTCCCTAAGACACAGTGGTAGCTAGGTGATTTAGTAGGGCGTTCCGTATCATCTCAAAGATCGGAACTCGTGGTTAGCGTCAGTAGTATAAGCGACAATTGTTTGCTTTGTGTGGTCGCTTATACGAAGGTGACAAAAACCACAAATTTATTGTGTGATGTTGTGTGTTTATAGTATGCCTTGTATTGTTTATTGATTCATGTATCATGATGCTTATAATTATAATAAGTAAACGACTGTTGGGTATGAGAGGAGGAAAACGAATTAAGAATAATGACAAGAAAATAAGAATGATGAAAGGATAAGAGTGATTAGAAAGAGAGGTATGAGTTGATTGGAAAGGAAATTGAAAAAGAGAATGAAAATGAGCCAGAGCTGGGGAGTGTGATGTCGATTGTTGGGATGAGGAATGAACTGAGTTGAGCTGAGCTCCTCTGTTCTTGGTTTTAGTCTGGGAACTAGTGTTGAGCTGGGCTTGCTCCTCCACTAGCACCCAACACAAAAGAGTTTTGAAAAAAAAAAGAAATTTTGAAGTTGTGAAGACAACTTTTGAAAAAGGTTTAAAAATTAAATTTTTCTTTTGAAAAGGTTTTTGTAATGGGATTTTGAAGAAGCTTGCGAAACCAAAATTTTTTTATGACTAGATCTTTTGAAAAGTTTTATGAAATAATATTCAGTAGAAACAATGTTTTTGGGAAAGTCTTTTGAAATGAGATTTGAAGAAAGTTATTGGAAATGGTATTTTGGTGAAAGACGATTTTGTGAGAATTATGGAAATAAGGTTTTGGGAGAGTGGTGAAATTGAGATTTTGAAAAGGACTATAAAAAGGAAGATTTCAGAAATGAGGAGGCAACTGGAAAGAGTGTTTGAGAAATAAGATGTGATTTAATTGAGGAACTCCCAGCTCTGAGCTATGCGTGTTTTTGATGATTGTGCCAAGTTAGTAGTCGGGCTCACTGAAGGGATGCACTAAGGGTGAGCCGACTGTTAGGATAATTAAATAATTAAAAGATTTTAAAAGACATTAATAGCGAACGTGGTGAGTTATGAGAGTTAACCTGGAGTAGTGGAGAGGAAGATACTATGGGTATCTTCAGATACTCAGGTGGGGATTGCAGGAGGGGAGGACGATGACGGTGAAACGTCAAGAAGTCTAGAGTATTGTTGTAGACAGAACGAATTCCATAAGTGGTGCACTAACGTGGTGGGGACTGGGTCCAATACCGTGGTATGTTCTGTGCGCGCACTACAACAATACTGTCGCCCCATCCATGCAAGTCTACAACAGTGGAGAGGGACTGGAACGGGGCAATGTATTTTGATTATATGATATGTTTTGAGGCTGAGACCTCCTGGCTTGGAGCCATTGTTGAGACAGCTGTCATGCCCGCATGGTAAAGGTCCTGTACTCCTGTTGGCTTCCGACTAGGTGGATGGTTGGCCGAGGAGATGTAGGCTTGGTATGCGAGTGCTAACTACGAAAAGAGACGTTCACCTCGATGATCCTTTAACTCCCCTGATCATCGATGGTTATAATCCAATAAAACATTATGAGAAAAGAGTTATATATGAGTAAGAGTTGGAAAACGGGGAAATTGAAGGAGAGACTGTGAATGGATATGTGGAAAAGAAAGTAAGCCCATGAGTGGGGGAAGAAACAAAAGTGAAGGAAGAAGGAAATAATAATATGAATAAATGGAATGAGTACCTGTTGTTGTGTATGTGTATTGTGTGTTGTTTGTGTATGTATGTGTCTTATTATCTCGCCTACGCGTCCAGAATGCTTACTCTCTCCTGTTCGTTGGCGCATCGGTGTTGCTGGTATTCCAACGAGCAGATGGGTCATCGCTTGGAGATTTCTACGTGGCGTAGAGACGGGAACGGATGGAAAGCGACACTCTATGGATGGGAATGGATAGATCATGCTCAGTTGACGATCACAGACCCGGGGCACCAACTGAGCGGAGGGTCCACGAGTTCTGGGCTAGGAAGCGTATCCTTCGTAGGATATAATTCCGAAACACCACCTCAGAAAAGAAGGGAGGAGAACCCTGTGAAGCTATTCAGAGAGGAACTCACACCAAGTTCTGAAGGAGGGCCAAAGAGCGCGGTCGCGTCATCCTCTGGAACAAAGGGCGCCCGAAAAGAAGAAGAAGAAGCTGGAACCATTCATCTTTGATAGGAAGAGGAAGTCAGTAGTAGAATTAGATTAAGTTGTTGCTTGTGTTGTGTATTCAGGATTACCTAAGTGATGAACTATCGCTATACTTTAGTTATTCTGAAGCATGCCCGACTTTTATGGAACGTGGGAACACTTGTTATGAACATGTTTAAGTACTTTTGAAGGAATGAAGGAAATTATTCAATTGGGAACAAACCGTTTTCTTGAAACATGTTTTCTGAAAATAAAGTGAGTGAGTTGTGGTTTTACGTAACAACTCGGTTTTCGAAAGAGAAGGTTGAAGGACATGGATAACTTTTCAAGAATGCTCTCAAACCCTTCAACAATGTTTTTAAAAAAAAATTGGCCTCATTTTTTCAACATTAATAAAAGAAAGTCAATTCATTTTGGTTTTCGAAAATCGGGCTGTTACACTTTCAAAGTGACTCTTAACTCAGAAATTGTGATAGGAACCAGAAATTGTAAGTATGCATTGGCCTATAGAAGTGGTGGTAAACTACAAACCTTGTCATCCAACTCCTTAATAGGTCCTTTTCACGTTAGGGAACCGAGTACTCGGGATTGACAAAGTATTGCGATTAAGAGAATCACAACCGACCGGGTAGGCGAACTTAAGAATTCCAAAGAGTAAGTACGAATGGAGAAATTGAAATGAAATATCTGAAGATGAAATTGGTGAGTGGTCGTGGGAGCTGCATAGCCATAGTAGGGCGACGGGGCGGATGACGGTTGACAATTAACAAAGGCAAGTTGTCTAAGAATGAAGCAGAAACGTGAAACTTCACTTCAAGATGAATTGTCGCAGCACGGCAAGCGACAATCTTAGACCTTAAGAGTCTTGTGCGGTTACTGAATCCTAATCTAAGGAAGTAAGGAATACGGTCAGACATTAAGTTAAGGGATGACCTCAGTCTCTTGAAGCTCTGTGCACTCCACAAGGCTCCGATTGGCTGAGATAAACCCTACCGGAGACGAGTAACTATGCCGAAGAACCCGCCTTAGGAATCCCTCCAATGAGAGAATGGAACCGAAGGAATTAAAAAGACATGGTCGAAAACTATGTCAGGTGATGCTCCTCCAAGTTAAGGGACAACTGCAATTTCGAGGACGAAATTTCAATAAGTGGGGGAGAAATGTAACATCCCGAATTTTAAACCCAAGTATAAATAAATTAATAATAGTTTGGGATAATTGAGATAATACTAATAAAACCATAAATAGGTATTAAAATATGTGTTCAAGCATTAGAAAAGATAAATAATAATAATATTGGGTTAGGAAAAGAAAGGAGCATTAAATTGGAATTAGGAACAGGCCAGAAAAATAGACAATTCAGTACTAAAACATAACGTAGGTTAGAAAATCAAAATAAAATATTTAGGACTCAAAACAAAATTTCCACCGTTGGATATGAAGATATGATATTTAGGAAGTTGCTCGTCAAATTTGAGCAAGATCCGACGGTGAACGAAAAAGTTATGGCTGTTTGAAGTTTGGAGAAAATAGCTGAAAAATAGAAAAATGAAGTAGCAGTACCTGATGATTTCGCGTAAGCGAAAATTATTTCGCTTAAGCGAAAATGTCACAGAATCAACACCTCAGGAGCTCGCTTAAGCGAGTAGATTTTGCTTAAGCGAAATGGGTTCCGTGGCAACACTGTAAGGGCTTCGCTTAAGCGAAAATTCTTCGCTTAAGCGAAAATACTGCGATCTGCAACACTGAACACGCGATTTTAAGGGTAATTCCGCCATTTCCCACCCCCAAAACCCATTTTAACACCCAAACACTCCCTCCTTCCCCTCATACTCGAACCCCATCCCTTCTCCCTCATCTCCTCCCCCTTCCATGGAGCAAAGACTCCATTCTCTTCCCTCCCAACCTCCATTGATGTCCAAGCTTTAAGTTTCAAGCTTAGGGAGCATCATCAAACACCCATCCTCCTCTATCAATTGAATCCACCAACATCAACCCTCACTCTCCCTTTCTTTCCCATTTCAAGACCTAGGGCACCAAATCAAATTCCCCTTTTGTCTTCAAGGTTGATAACTCTCAACCCCATTAAGGCACCATCAAGCTCTCTACTTCCTTCTTCCAATTAGCAACATCATCATCATCAACTCTTACTTCTCTACTTTCTCTCCTCCAAGCATTTGGGGTAAGCAATAACCAAGCTTTCTCTCTCAATTTCATTTTTAATTTTAGTATTAGTTTTATTTTTACTTATTGTTACTCTCTTTGGCAATCCAAAACAAAAACATGGACTCCCTTGGCCCTTGAAGTTTTCGGCCAGCACAAGAGAGAAAAAGGGGAGTTCATCAACCCATTTCATTCCAAATCTTGACGAATTCCAGTACCCCTTGGAGTAGTGATTGTGGCCACTAAGCTCAATCGACAACCCTCCTGCATTAGGGCTCCCAAACCGGTTAAGGTTCATTCTATCTCATTTATTTTAAGGTAAGGGGTTTATTGCCGCACGGTGGTTGTGTAACTGGTACTGTGTAGTCATGCCTGAGATTATCTGATTACGTGTGATTAGGGAACTTAGAATTTATTTTCATGATTTGGCATGCTTATATGAGTTAATTGCTAATTGAAAAATGTTAAATGCTAATTGTTGATTAAATGTTTAAATGTTAATGTTTATGTTTTAAATGTTGATATGTGAATGTTGATGCATGAATTGATGGGGATATGAGTTTGGTTTAGATTTAGTATTAATATTAGCAAAGGAGTGAGAATTGAGGAAATTTAGTGAGAGTTCTATTTTTAGAAATAAAGTGATTTAGAAGGAAAGAAAAGAAATAAATTAAAGAGAGTAAGGTAAGAGAATTAGAATAAAATGAACCATTAAAATGTAATTGAATTAAAAAAAAAAGGTAAAGAAGGAAAGACAGGAAATGTCACAGGTTGGTTGTGGTGACCCTGTGGCTGGCGCATGTGGTTGTGGTGACCCTGCGGCCAATCAAAAGACATTGTCACAGGTTGGTTGTGGTGACCCTGTGGCTGGCGCAGGTGGGTTGTGGTGACCATGCGGCCATGTAGAACACACCGTCATAGGTGGGTTGTGGTGACCCTGTGGCTGACACAGGTGGGTTGTGGGGACCCTGTGTCCTGGCGCAGATGGGTTGTGGTGACTCTGCGACCAGTGGTGACGACTAGCACAGATAGGTTGTGGTGACTCTGTGGCTTAGTCGAGGATTACGACGGCACAGGTGGGTTGTGGTGACCCTGTGGCCTATGATAGAAAGCGGTGTCAGTGGGTACTGGACCCTAGAAGACGTGTGGTAGTTGGAACCCGCACGCATGGGTTGAGTAAGACGTGCGGCCTTTGGGGATTTGTACGCATCGGTAAGACGTATCCTCGGCGGACGGGGAACGCAGTGGCGGGAGCCCCACAACACCATAAAAGATAAAGGAAAGCAATAAATGGTAAAGGAAAGAAATAAAAGATAACAAGGAAAGTAATAAAAGACAAAAGAAAATAATAAAAGATAAAGGAAAATAGTAAGAGATTAAGTGAAATGTAAAGAGTGAAGAGGAAGATAGGAGGATTAAAGGAAGTGCGAATAGAATGTATAGAGTATGTAGAATACGTAAGGAGAGAAAATGAAAGAGGATAGGGAAGTGGATAAAGGAAAGGATTAGAATTGGATGAAGCATGGGCGTAGAACGACAATGTGAGTAGGATAGTGATTAAATAGAGTAAGTGTGAATATGGGTTGGAAGGTACAAAGAATTGGAGATGGTTGTGTCTATAGTGAATAAGAGATTGGGTGTGTTTATATTCATAATATTTGATTAATTGCTAAATGTGTTTGACTTGGGTTATGTTCTATGCTTTATCAGTTAGTGCAATTCTCACCCTTACAACCAACACAGGTATAGGTGCAGATCAGGAGCATAGTTGATATTCGGGCCGAGCAGGAGCACACTTCCCCACGGGAAGTGTGAGTTACTTTCTCTTAGCTAGAATTTAACTGGGCCACGTTATGTTTATTAAGTATTTTTAAGAATTATTATTTACTGTATTTCAATCTCAGTAGTGTATTTAGTGGCCCGGGTCTTTTATTTAGCCTCTTGAAAACCTAAGTATTTTCCCTGTTAGTATTTTGTTCCCTATTATCGGAAAGAGAGTTAAATTTTATGATTAGAAATATTCTGGATGTCTGGACAGGTAACAGATAAAAACTAAATTTTGGGAAAGTCAGAAAAACAGAGGAGACTCTGTCCGATTTTTCGGAAAAGTTATAATACGTATTTTAATTAAAAAGAAATTTTCAAATCCGTATTTTTAAAATAGGTAAAATAAAATAGGTTGTTACACCTAACACTTGGATCTTCAAAGAACAAGGCTTGATCTAGCATGGATTTTCTTCCTCCTTCTCCTCTATGTCTCACGGCCTCACTCCCTCTCTCACTTTCTCCATATTTCTTTTCTTTTTCTCTCTAAGAGTTTAATGAGTCTCTTAGAGTAGTGTTTAGTGTTGGTGGAAGAAATGAATTTGGTGAAGGGAAATGAAATGAAGAAAATGAGCTAAGGTCTCTTCTATATATAAGCAACCTATGATTTCCCTTTTTGGCCTCATAAAATTCGGCCTATGTACATCTAAAGGGGGTAATTTGGTCCTCACAAAAACTTGCATGGGTAGAGGTTATCAAAGCTTAAGGGGACAAGGTAGATTAGGCTAGGGCTTTAGGGGTCACTTAGGCTCAAGTATTAGTTAGCACATAGTTAGGGTTTTCTAACTTAGTTTGGTCACTAATTCTAACTTAGTTTGGTCCTAGTTTCTTATCCTCCAAGCTTCTAGAAATTTATACTCCTAGCTTATACACACACATACACACGTATATACATACACACTCTCATACATACAGACCGTACCATACACTCACACATACATACATTTTACATTTTTATTTTCTAACTACATTTACTTAAAATCATCAATTCACACGACAAGGCAATTAATTCAAAGAATTCACATTCACACAATCATTTCATGTATCATACATCAACACACATTAAATCACACATATCTCACATAAAAATTTCAAGCCAAATCAATAAATTCATTTTCTTCAAAACACAATTTCCAAAAATTCGTATTTCTTAGTTCTGAAAATAAATTTTAGTAAAACCAACCAAAAAAATCTGAAAATTATATTTTCAAAATCTACTTTTCAAGACGATCGTTTTGATATAAAGATCATAAAAATCCGAGTTACGGTTAAAAAGTTACAAATTTTCCAAGTTAACAGTTCAAAAACTTCATTTTAAACAAAAATCATTCTTTAATAAAATCACAACTAATTTCTTATGAATCAAATCAACAAAATCATTCACTTCACATTTATAAAAACATTTTGTTTATAAAAATCCTTGAAAAACAACATTTTATCTCTTTTCCTCATAAAATATTTTTCTGAAAATATAATCTCGGGGTTTATTCTGTCGAAAATCGTTTACGCACGTATGGGAAAAATGTGGGGTCTTACATATTCTCTTCCATAATATGATCTTTGTGGCAACTGATGTGTGCCCAAAGGAATAAGGGAGGATAATCAATGCTTAATCAAGAAAATGTTGTCTCAAACAAATGGATATAAACATGATGTCGAAAAAACTTGATTAATTCATCATTAAACATCATTCAATGGACACTCTATTCGCCTAGCCAATTAATAATTTAGGACACCATGAACTGAGGAACGAATGAAGTACTCATTACCTTTTCCCAAGTATTTTATTAAAAATTATAAAAACAAGTATTTTTATTATATTTTAAGGATCTCTAAAACGGTTTAAATGTCTTATTCCTTTGCAACCTTAGCTCTACATAAAGCAGAACCTAAATCCTTATGGGTATCGGCCAAATATTGGCCTAGCTCTTCAACCCTTTTTCTTAGCAGTCTGTTTGGTTTATGGTTGGTTGTCGTTGCCGACACTACCTAGTGGGACTTGATTGTTGTCTATTTGGTCTCATATTATTTCTACTCATCACACATGTCTCTCTTCATCTTGGCCAACTCACTCTAGATTAATGATTTCCATTTTTCTATGTCAAAAGTGTGACGACCCAGCTTCCTAACTCTTTTAAAATAATATATTCCTAAAATGGCGACCAATGTTTTTTTTTTTAATTCATTCCTCAAATCTTAGAAATCAAATTTATTTAAAACTCAAGATCAACTTAACATGTGCTGAAACAAAATACTTTTCATTCATATATATAGTTTGCATCATAATATACATCATTTTATATCGTACATACATTTCTCCAAAATACATAAGTTACTTTTCCAAAAACTACTACTAGACTCTGAGTTAACCAAAACTATTGACACAAGTGTAACCCAGAGCGTGTTCCGACTCCAAAAGTGGTTAGGATTCCCTAGTTATATACTATTACATATACTACCACCAAAACATAAGAAAATCACTCCTTGTCATAATCCAATTCCACCGGATCCTCTTCCGGCTCCTCCTCGTCCTCGCTTTCCATTCTCGTGGAAGGGCCGGGATGAATGGGCATGTCTCATCTAGGAGGTGTACGCAGAGGAATAGGGTTTCCATGTTGATTATAGTTCGGAGGAGGAGGGTTAGGACGATAAATAAACTGTGGTGGTATATGCATAGTTTATTTCAAGGGAATCCTTACCTAGCGAGGGCGCATACGAGATAAGGAGTTTAGATGTCAGAAGGTGACTTTCACATCCCCTTCGAAAGTGCCGCGCTGGCCCTCAAAGTGCCAAACTCCCCTAAGGAGCGCAAATCTCTATGCAGAAAAGATTGCGAGCTATCACCTACATACAAAGGCAGAGAGTAAGTCATAACTAAACACAACAGAAAATTAAATGAGTATAATAGAGGCTAAAAATGACATACACAATTAAGCACAAAGCAGGTAATGATGCATGCCTACTTCCAAGCGTCATGGTTTGGTAGGACCTGGTCACATCTGTCTTCATCCTAAACCAGAGCAATTCCATTTCATAGGGCATCACGATTCACCGAGAGCTAGCCTCAATTGTGGCTTTCTACGCCCTACCCTAAGCCCGCATCAACCGTGTGAAATCGGAGCCATTCCATTTTTTTTCACCATGCATGATAATGCCATATTTGTTTTCCAATCTTAATTAATTCCACAAAATTTCGGCAGCATCCTGCCATGTAACTGAATGGTATCCAAGTGTCATTCAAAGTATATTTATTTCATGTCCAAGTCATTTCCAGTTATTAGTTAGCATAATTCATTTATTTATTATTTTGGATCATAAGATAGTGCTTACGCACCGTATGATCCGTTTGTCCAGTATTAAATCGGGGCATAGCCTCCTTTGATGGTTAAATAGATAATATAAATTCCTTATTAGTATTATTAAGTAATTCCGAATCATAATATAGTATTTATGCATCGTAAAATTATAAACTCCATCAGGGCAGAGCCACCTTTGATGGTTTTAAAGAAATAAAATTAAAATTTCATTGGGTTGATAGTTCGCCAAATGGGGTTAGGCAGTGCCACTGGGGTAATAGTCCGCCTAGTGGTCTTAGTATATATTAGATTTGAATATAATAAGCCATAAATAAAAATTAATTAAAAATTATCAATTCTCTTTTCTTTTTAATTTTTCTGGTCAGGGTTTAATCGATTAACAGGGTCATTAATCGATTAACCCGCTACCTGCAGCTTTTCTTTTTAATTTTCTGATCAGGTTTAATCCTTTAAGAGGGCCGTTAATCGATTAACCTGATCCCTGCAGCACCAAAAACTTCAGTTTTGATGACCAACTTTTGACTCACGATTCTTCAATCAATTTCAACCAAAAACAAAAGTTAAGTGACATATATTACACATGTTTACAACATCAACTTGCATCAAATCACATAGAATCAATAATCAATTTCCAATTATGTATAAACCTCAAATTTCAACACTTTTACATACCAAAATCAATTGAGTAATATGTCAGATTAGTCCTTGACTTTGTAAGCGTAGGTCAAGTTAGTCCCTGACTTTATCGAAATAGCAATTTAGTCCTTGAGATAGGAGAACATAGATCAAGTTAGTCCCTGCCGTCATTATCGCAGGGATGTATTTGCTTTAAAATGAGATAAAGATAGGGACGTATGTGAATTAAAATGAAATCTCAGGGACTAAATTGCTATTTTGATAAAGTCAGGGACTAACTTGACCGATGCTTACAAAGTCAGGGACTAATCTGACATATTACTCAAAATCAATTCCTTTTAGTGTTAATTTAAATTAAACATTCTGAGAGCAAGTGTGACACCCTTAAATAAAACCACGAGTAATAATAAATATTTAAGCTTTTACTCGAAAAGATATGGACTTGTTTAAATGTAGAAAATATAGGGTTAAATTTTTCCTTTTTATTTTCTAAAAGAAGCGGGTGCACAAACCAAAATATTGGATCTTGGAGAATATAATATGTATTACTTTAAATATTGAATTCGGCGATTACTTTAATTAAGAAATCATTTAATCCCGTGTCATTTCAAAACTTAAACAGCATCCTCTTTGGTTAATAGGATAAATTACAGTTCATATGTTGAAAACATAAGTGATGCCATCCATTATTTCATCTAACTTAGTTGATACCACATTGTACATACCATAGCCGAATTCCTTTAAATTATTATTAGAGTAAGCGGAAATAATAGAACTATGAAACAGAGTTGTAATTTAACCATAGGTATATATATAGATAAAAGTCAGTAAGTACATAGTCCAGATAACAAAAGTCTCCAAGTCCAGAAGTACAAGTCCATAACATAATATATACCTACTCAAAAGATAGATTACTACTCTATAGTTCTCAAAAGGTAATATATACAATATCTACATAAACAAAACAAAAGGCTCCAGAGCTGATCTCAAAACATAAGTAGTAGAAGTAGTAGTCTCCCAGTAGTAGTAGTAGTAGCAGCAACAGTCATCATCATCCATCAACAGAACTCCTCCACAGCAGCAGATACACCAGATCCCTGATCCACATCACCTATCCTATGCACATACCTATGGATCATCATCCCTCCACTGACTCCCGGTAGAATGCTCAACAGGCTCGCCTCTGCTCTCGTCCTCGATAGGATCCTCCTCAATCTCACCCGATGGAGTAGGCACCCTACCACTGGGTACAGGGTCAGGTGTAGGTGTGACCCTAATTGGACTCATCGGATCAGGTGAGGGAGTCTCCTCTCGAATGACTCTAGTAGAAAAGGGGTGTGAGCGGGTAGGTCTGAATCGAAAACTATGGTAAGAGCGAGCTGGTCGAGTGGGAGGTGGTCCATGGTAAGTGTAAAAAGGAGGTACATGCATAGTATATATGATGGGGATCCTGAATCTACGAGGATAGATCCGAACCAGTGGATTAGGGTGATAGAAGGTCAGCTCAACCTCACCTTCATACACTTCCCGGTGATCCTCAGATCCACACTCCACTAGGAAGTGGGTGGATCTCGATGCAAGCGATGTATCGCGACATCACCTACAAGAGCAGAGGGATAAGCAATACTATACACATAACAGATAGAGCATAAAAGATTAAGCAATATAAGCATGAACAGATAGCATCAAATCAGTTAACAACCACAGTTAACACTTAGCAAATATTTTATGCAAGAAGGATGCTCACACTTATTTTACAATAATTAACTACAAATTTAATTAAGGATGGGTGGCATGATGTATGAGTCTAACTCTAAAATCTTAACTCCATCAATATATGTCACTCTCTGACGTCCATCCTTTACTTCATATCTGTACTCAACAGTACGTTGTACTCCTAGTTGTAAAACATTCGTACGTTCCTTCCTGAATGTACACGACAAGCTTGAAAATGATACATAACGCGCTCCTCGAGCAGCGTCCCGTCGTCCAATACGGAATAATCATATCATCAGCATATTACTTTCACTGACCACATCGTCAACCATAATGTGTCATAAGCGAGCCGTCAATTGGCACTCCCAGAGGCCCTCCGCATGTTATCAACATGACAAAACGATCTAACATCCAAACTCCAGGATGAATGCAATTTAATGCAATTGATTGATTTGTCTCTATCACATTAATAATGTTCCACATTATTATGTACCAACATCAGGACATGATTCATTCCTAGAATAATCATATAAACATCAATCAAGTTATTAGACTTAAATAAACTTAGTTAAACTAAAAAATGGCATTTTTCAGTGTTCTGGTCAAAAAGACTCGAGTAGTTCATCATTCTGCCCAGAATACTCGAGTGGTTCATAAAAAGACTCGAGTAGATCATAATTTTTCTGAAAAATTAGTGTTTCAGGTTTTCAAAAATACTCGAGTAGTTTATGAAATACTCGAGTCATTCATCAACCCAGAATACTCGAGTGGTTCATCAAATACTCGAGTTGTTCTTCATTCTGGCTAAAACACTGCATCAAACAATACTCGAGTCTTATGTCGAGCACTCGAGTATTGGTGCTATTAGATGCACTGGTGAACCAAAAATACTCGAGTCTTAACCCAAATACTCGAGTCTTGCTGGCAGTAAAAATACTGAAATTCAGGTTTCAACATACCATTTTCAATTTTAACCAAATCTATCTAAAACTAATGATCAACAGAGTTGTATTTATGCATAATAAACATGTTCCAACATAGAAATTACAACAAATTAGAGGAATCAAAACTGAACTTCAATTATGCATAAAAATCACATTTTAAGCAATTTAACATACCAAATTCAATTCGACTCACTTTTGGCATGAAAATAACATTCATACAGCACACATGCAACATTGTAAACTTGCTCAAACCAAAGTTTAAGCTCAGAGAGGCCTCCAAGCCATATACCTAATTCAAACTATGCCCAAGAGTCTCATGGTGACTCTCTAATAAAATTCACATGTTTTAAACTCTATCTATTGTATGAATAGCTTTCCCCTTACCTCTAGGTCGTGAATCAACAAGAAAATTTCAGAAAATATAGCTGGAACTCCAAAACCCACAAAAGCCTTTGCATGCAGACAGAGTTGGACAGGGTCACAAAACTAGAGATTTTGACATGCAAAACCGTTTTAGAAATTGGGGAAATTGGTTAGAACTTAATCTCTGTAACATAAACTAAAGGTAGGAATAGATTTGAGGGTCACAGGATTCTTGAACTTACCAAAATCAGAGCTTGAAGTAAGCTCCAGACTTCAGTTTCCAAGTTTGACAACAAAAATCACCTAACTTTCGAGCTTCGATTCTTCCTCCACACAGAACCTCAACTCACGATTTATGTGTCTTTGTAAAGCTCGTGATGTGAGCTTTACAATGGTGTATAACACTCAAGCTCACTCTCAGAATCGAACAAGAACGAAGGAAACGAAATGGAGAACCCTAACTTCGAATTTCAGAGCTATTTGACCAAAATGGTCGATCTTCATCAACAAGGGAGTTTATATACATGAATCCATAGTTCATGCATGTCGACACAACCTCAAGAAGGAATCGTTGAGTGGGACTCGTGTCAATTCGAGAAATCAACGAGTTGTTGACTCATCAAACGCACTAACGAGTGCAACTTTGACTAAAATACTCGAGTCTTGACTGAAAGACTCGAGTCATTTGGTCAATTTTTGAAAAATAATTATTTTAATTCTTTTCCCTCCAAAACCTTTCTAATATTACTTCTAGGTCCTAAAATAAGGACTAACATGCAAAAACCTTATTTTTCTCCAAAAATAAATATCTAATCATTTCTACAAATTTTTCTCTTATCAAACACATGCATAATAACCAATTTTAATCAAGGATTAAAATAAAAGTAATTAATTATAAATAAATTTATAATTAAACTTTAATTAATCAAGGATTAAAAATTTGGGGTGTTACACTACTCCCCCACTTACAAGGAATTTCGTCCGCAAAATTAAACTTACACAAACAACTCAGGATAAACGTGACGCATCTTGACTTCAAGCTCCCAAGTTCCTTCGATTACATCCCCACACTTCCAGATAACCTTGACCAAAGGAATATCCTTTCCTCTAAGCTGCTTGACTCTTCGATCTTCAATCCGGATAGGTATAGCTTCAAAGTTTAGGTTTTCACGTACTTTTAGGTCATCAGGTTGAATCTTAAGAACAATGGTGGGGTCATGGACATACTTTTTCAACTGAGACACGTGGAATACACTATGAAGAGTGGCTAAAGACGGCGGTAAAGCTATCTGATAAGCTACTGAACCAACTCTTCTAAGGATTTAATAGGGACCTATGAACTTAGGTGATAGTTTCTGGGTTTTCAAAGCTCGACTAACTTTTGTGGTTGGTACAATTCTAATAAAAACATGGTCATCTTCGGCAAACTCTAAAGGTTTTCGCCTCTGATCAGCATAACTCTTCTGCCGACTTTGAGCAGTCCTCATATTTTTCTGTATCATCTTGATCTTCTCAGTTGTCTCTTGTATCACTTCCGGACCAATAAGAAAACTCTCCCCCACTTGAAACCAGCATAGCGGGGTCTGACATCTCCTTCCATATAAAGCTTCAAATGGTGCCATTCCGATGCTCGTATGACAACTATTATTGTAAGTAAACTCCACAAGCGGCAACATCTGTTCCCAACCTCCTTGGTCTTCCAAAACACAGGCTCTTAAAATATCCTCTAGTGACTGAATAGTCCTCTCTGTCTGACCGTCAGTCTGGGGATGATAAGTAGAACTCAGCTTCAATCTTGTACCCAAATCTTGATGTAGACTCGGCCAAAACATCGATGTAAATCTTGGGTCACGATTTGACACAATACTTGATGGCACACCATGCAAATGAACCACTTCTTTGATATACAACTGAGTAAACTTCTCCAAAGAATAGCGCATATTCACCGGATGCAGACTCATCTAAGAAGGGTGCAGACTCATCTTGCTCTTGTGTCCGTTATCCAAAATCATCCTTCTTACTTCTGGATTATCAGGTACACAAATCCTTGTTTCAAAATGAAGGATTTCATCTTTCCCTTCCTGAAACTTTGGCTCCTTGCCTTCTTCCATAAGTCTTTTCTTCTTCTTTAGCTCATCATCCTCTTGTTGCAGTTCCTGAATTCTCTTCAAGAATTCATTTGCGATTTGCAACATTCCCATTCTAATGCTGGTCGGTTCCACTTGCATTGTTAAACTCAAATCTCCGAATTCTTCTATCAACGCCGCTTCTTTGACCATCATTGAACTGATATGCATTGCTTTCTGACTCAATGCATCTGCCACAACATTTGCCTTCCCAGGATGGTAATGACGTTCAAACTCATAATCCTTCAGGAACTCCATTCATCGACGTTGCCTCATATTCAGCTCCTTCTGGTCGAAAAGATACTTTAAACTCTTGTGGTCACTGAACACCCGAAACGTAGTGCCATAGAGATAATGTCTCCAGATCTTTAGAGCAACTACAACGGCTGCAAGCTCTAAATCATGAGTTGGATAATTCATTTCATGAACCTTCAATTGTCTCGAGGCATAAACTACTACCTTCCTTTCTTGCATCAACACACTCCCAAGTCCTTGTTTTGATGCATCACAATACACCTCGAAATTCTTCTATAGGTCAGGTAAGATTAACACAGGAGACGATGTTAATCTTTCCTTTAATTCTCGAAAGCTTCTTTCACACTTCTCATCCCATATGAATGGTTGATCCTTCCAAGTTAACTTCGTCAATGGTAGTGCAATCTTCGAGAAACCTTCTATGAACCTTCTGTAGTACCCAACCAGTCCTAAGAAACTCCGAACTTCAGTAACTGACTTTGGTTGTTCCCATTGTAGAACTGAACACACCTTCGTCGGGTCAACAGCTATCCCCTTGTCCGATATCACATGTCCTAAAAACATAACTTCCTTCAGCCAAAGCTCACACTTTGCAAGTTTGGCATACAATTGTTTCTCCTTTAGGACATTCAACACTATTCTTAAGTGTTTAGCATGCTCTTCCGGACTCTTGGAATAGATTAGGATATCATCAATGAACACAACCACGAATTAATCCAAATAAGGTCCAAAGATTCGATTCATGTAGTCCATGAAAATAGCTGGTGCATTAGTCAATCCGAACGACATTACTACATACTCATAATGTCCGTATCGAGATCGAAATGCAGTCTTAGAGATATCCTCTTCTCTAATCCTGATCTGGTGATACCCCGACCTCAGATCAATCTTAGAGAATATTGAAGCTCCTCGAACTTGATCCATAAGATCATCTATCATTGGTAAAGGAAACTTGTTCTTGATTGTGACCTTATTTAACTGTCTGTAGTCGATACACATCCTCATGCTGCCATCCTTCTTCTTGACAAACAAGACCGGAGCACCCCAAGGTGATACACTTGGTCTGATCATTTGTTTTTGCAATAACTCCTTAATCTGCTTCTTCATCTCTACCATTTTCGGTGGTGCTATTCTATAAGGAGCGATAGAAATGGGACCAGCTCCCGAAATTAGGTCGATTCCAAACTCAATCTCCCTCTTTGGTGGCAAACCCGGTATTTCATCAGCAAATACCTCAGGAAAATCCCTGACAACAGGAATGTCCTTAATTCTTGGACCATCTTCTTCTGCTTCGGTGTTGAACAGACACATATAGCCTGAGGGTTTTGGGTTTCTATAGATAACTATCTTTTTATCACAATCAATGATCACTTGGTTCTGTGACACCCTTCCGAATACACCAAGTATAATATAGTAATTAATCTATTATATTGGATAATATATGGACTTGTAAGTATTAGAAAATGTAAAGTAAAATTTTCTTTTGAAGCGGGTGCACAAACCAAAACCTGGAATTCTTGGAGAAGAACTTCTAAGTCATTTCAAACAGTTGTATCGAATTCGGCAATTTCTAAAACCCTTTCATGAGTTGAATAACATTCGTATTTTGAAATCGAATTTATATAATAGAAAGTAAATGAGATTACCCTTGCTTTGGTTGATAAAACTGATACCATCTACTCCTCTTTGTAGCCGAACTCTTAAAAAGATTAAATCAGAGTAAGCGGAAAATTACAGGACTATGCAACTAATAGAAATATAAACATAGGTTTTATATATATAAAAAGAGTCATAAGTACGTAGTCCCAGGTACAAAGTCTCCAAGATCCAACAAGTCCATAACAGATCTACATTATAATATAACCATAGCCCTAGAGTGCTCAAAAGTATATCTACAAAATATATACATAACAAAATATGGACTCTAGAGGTGGTCACGTAGATCTGGCAGCATCAGCAGTAGTAGTAGTGATAGTAGTAGTCTCCAAGTATCAAAAGGTAATAGCATCATCATCAACACAGCAGCAGCAACAAAATCTCCTCCACAGCAACGCCACATCGGATCCTCAGATCCACATCATACACCTTATGCACATACCTAGGGATCGTCATCCCTCCAGTCACTCCCAGTGGAATGCACGACAGGCTCGCCTCCGCTCTCGTCCTCCACTGGATCCTCCTCGATCTCATCCGAGGGAGAGTGTACCCTACCACTAGGTACCGGGTCGGGAGATGGTGTGACCCTAACTAGGCTCCTCGGATCAGAAGGGGCAGTCTCCTCGCGGACGACTCTAGAAGTAAAAGGGTGTGAGCGGGTAGGTCGAAAACGGAAACTGTGATAAGAGCGAGCTGGTCGCGTGGGAGGTGGTCCATGGTATGTGTAAAATGGGGGTATGTGCATAGTGTATATAATGGGAATCCTAAATCTACGAGGACGAAATCGTATCAGCGGGTTCGGGTGGTAGAAGGTGATCTCTACCTCCCCCTCGAACACCGCACGATGGTCCTCATAGATCCATGTGCCGCTAGGAAGTGGCCGGATCTCGATGCAAGCGATGTATCGAGACATCACCTACAAGGGCATAGGGGTAAGCATTTCTATACACATAATCAACAGAGTATAAATTTGTACAATACGAATATGTAAATATGCAACAATGAACAACAATCACATTTAGCACTTAGCAGTTATTGAATGCAAATAAGATGCTCATACTTGTTTCATTTATCACACTTAACTTAAATGAGTGGCATGATGCATGAATTTAGCTCTCAAGCCTATCTCCATCATTCTATGTCACTCTCTGACGTCCATCCCTGACAACCCAGCACTCACCAGTGCGTTGTATTCCTAGGTATACAACAATTCGTACATTCACCTAGAATGTACACGACAAGCTTGGAATCCATGCCACCCGAGCATATCCCGTCATCCAAACGGACCGTCATCCAAATGGTATAACCATATCGGCATCCACTAAGCCGACCACGTCAACAACGTGTCATCAAGCAAGCGTATTGGCACTCCCAGAGGCCCTCCACATGTTTACCAAAATCATGATATACGTCCTACCATCCAACTTCAGAATGAATGCATCACTTTCTAAGCTTAAAGGAAATTGATTAATATATTACTGGCCACCTAGGCATATTTTATCTTTAAAAAGAACCGTCACCAAACTGTACACTTATATTAATCAATCTCTTTTAAGTTCAGATCCTTTGAATTATTATAGTTAAATTCTTAACCAACTAAGTCAGAATTGAAGATGGTGTTTCTCAGGTTCTGGTAAATTACTCGAGTATAATTCAGCATACTCGAGTGTTTTGCAACTTTTCCAGATTACTCGAGTGTTCTTAGGGCTACTCGAGTGTTCATGACTTTCTGGGGATTTGGGTTTCAAATTCATTAAATTACTCGAGTAGTTCATGGGTTACTCGAGTGTTCATCATGATTTCCAGAATACTCGAGTCACCCCTGCATTACTCGAGTGGTTTGCCTTAACATGTCCCCAGGTCTTACTCGATACTCGAGTACTAGACACAATACTCGAGTGTTCTTGCTCAAATTACATTGTTTTACAAACATTTTACTCGAGTACCCTGTCCAATACTCGAGTGTTTCGCAGCAGAACAGACTGAAATTTTAGTTTTAACACACCATTTTCTGTTCTACTCAATTTTAGTCCAATCCAGGGATCCACAAAGTTCATATATCATAAATAGAACATGTTACAACACTCATTTCATATCAAGTTACAGATTTGACAGAGAATCAATCCTTAATGCATTAAATACACAATTTGACAACTCAACACCTCAAATTGCATAATAAGCACAATACTCATGAAATAGTGTTCATTTAAGCTTGCATGCATGATTTAGAACTTGCTCAACACAGTTTTTGAGCATGACTTGGCCTCCAAACCAAAGTTCCTATTTAATCTAAGCCCTTAGAGCCTCTTGGTGGCTCTCTAATGCATTTAATTGAATTTAAACTCTATCTAGTGTACGAAATTACTTCCCCTTACCTCTCAGACGTGATTCAACAAAGGATTTGCAAGAAAAAAGCTCCTCAACACCCAGAACAGCTTCAAGCATCACATGCAGAGCAGTTGGAGTGCACCACCAAAATTGAATTGGTTCACACATGAAACAGAGATAAGAATTGGGGATTTTAGATTTTCTAGACTCTATGCAACATATACTAACTATAGAAATCGAAGTTGGAACTCAAGGACTCGTGAGCTTACCAGAAATCAAAATTGAAGTAAGCTCCTGACACAGCTTGACCAAGAACAGCTCCACTTCCAAGCCTTGAATCTTCCACCACACTCACTCAATCCTCACGATTTTGGTGTTTATACAAAGCTCGTGATGTGAGCTTTGTATTCGTGTATAGTTTATGACTCGAATCGAAACAGAGAGGGAGGATCGATCGTTTGAACTCAGGAACCCTAACTGAATAGCAAACTCGAATTTGACCAAGAGCTTCAACAAATCGGTGTTAATAGGCTTTTATAGACATGGAGAAGGCCCATGCAGAGCGACACGACGCCATTGAGTTGTTGATGATGGAGTATTCGTGTCAACGGAGGGGAATCGGTGGTGGTGACTCACCAAACGCACTAACTCGTGCAACTCTGTCCAAAATACTCGAGTATTCCAGAAAATACTCGAGTGTTTTGCCCAGATTTTGAAAAATAATTATTTTATTTACTTTCCCTCCAAAACCTTTCCTATATTTACATCTAGGTCCCAACCCAGGGACTAATATGCAAAATACTTATTTCATGCATTATTATATTTATTAACTCGATTCACACACATATACTAACTACATGAATACAGATTTTAATCAAGGATTAAAATAGAAATCATTAATTATAAATTAATTTATAATTAACATTTCATTAATCGGGGATTAAAATTTTGGGGTGTTACACTACTCCCCCACTTACAAGGAATTTCGTCCCCGAAATTCAACTCATACAAACAAGTCAGGATAATCCTGACGCATCTTATCCTCCAATTCCCAAGATGCATCCATCACATCGCCACAAACCCAGACGACTTTGACCAAACGAATATCCTTTCCTCTAAGCTGCTTGATTTTTTGATCGTCAATGCGAACTGGCATAGCTTCGAAGGTTTGGTTCTCATGAATTTCTAGGTCATCAGGTTGGATTCTATGGATAATGGTGGGGTCATGGACATACCTTTTTAACTGAGATACATGGAATACATTATATATGAAGGTTAGCTAGCGACGGAGGCAGGGCTAATTGATAGGCTGCTGGGCCGACTCTTTTTAGAATTTGATAGGGACCAATGAACTTAGGTGATAGTTTCTGGGTTTTCAAGGCTCTACTAACACCTTTGGTTGGTACTATTCTAATAAATACATGGTCTCCTTCAGCAAACTCTAAAGGTTTCCTTCTCCTATCAGCATAGCTTTTCTGCCTACTCTGAGCCGTCTTCATCTTCTCTTGTATCATCTTGATCTGTTCCGTGGTCTCTTGTACGAAATCTGGTCCAACCAGAGAACTCTCCCCCAATTGAAACCAGCATAACGGTGTCTAACACTTTCTTCAATACAAGGCTTCAAATGGTGTCATTCCAATGCTCATGTGATAACTGTTATTGTAAGTAAATTCCACGAGCGGCAACATTTGTTCCCAGTTCCCTTGACCTTCCAAAGCACAGGCTCGTAAGATGTCCTCCAGCGACTGAATAGTCCTCTCCGTTTGACCATCAGTCTGAGGATGGTATGCAGAACTTAACTTCAATCTTGAACCCAAGGCTTTATGCAGATCTTCCCAAAACTTCGATGTAAACCTCGGGTCGCGATCTGACACAATGCTTGACGGTACCCCATGCAGACGAACAACTTCCTTGATATACAACTGGGTGAGCTTCTCCAAAGAGTAGCGCATGTTAACAGGAATAAAATGCGCCGCTTTGGTCAGACGATCCACAACCGCCCAGATTGCATCATGACCAGTAGTTGTCGTTGGCAATCCCGACACAAAATCCATCGAGATACTATCCCATTTCCACAACGGAATCTCCAAGGGAAGTAATTCTCCTCATGGCCTTTGGTGTTCCACTTTCGCCTTTGGACACACCAAGCAACATGCCACATATTCAGCCACGTCCTTCTTTAAGCCAGGCCACCAAAATATCCTCTTCAGGTCTTGATACATTTTGGTAGCTCCCGGATGCATACTCATTTTGCTCTTATGTGCTTCATCCAGAATCATCCTTCTTACTTCCAGATCATTAGGCACACAAATCCTTGTTCTAAAACAAAGGATCCCATCCTTCCCTTCTTGAAACTCCAACTCCTTGCCTTCTTCCATCAGCTTCTTCTTCTCCATGAGTCTCTCATCCTTGTGTTGCAATTCCCGAATCCTTTGTAGAAACTCATTAGCAATCTGCAGCATCCCCATCTTGATACTTGTTGGCTTTACTTGCATTGTCAGGCTCAGATCCCAGAATTCTTCTATCAGTGCAGCTTCTCTGACCATCATGACACTGATATGCATTGCCTTTCTACTTAATGCGTCCGCCACGACGTTTGCCTTCCCAGGGTGGTAATGGAGCTCAAACTCATAATCCTTCAAGAACTACATCCATCGATGCTACCTCATATTCAACTCTTTCTGATCAAAGAGGTACTTCAAACTCTTATGGTCACTAAACACCCGGAACGTAGTGCCATAGAGATAGTGCCTCCAAATCTTCAATGCAAACACAACAGCTGGCAGTTCTAGGTCATGAGTTGGATAGTTCATTTCATGAACTTTAGCTGTCTTGAGGCGTAGGCGACGACTTTCCCTTCTTGCATCAAAACACTCCCAAGACCTTGTTTTGACGCATCACAATACACTTCAAAACTTTTCTGTGTGTCAGGTAGAACCAACACAGGAGATGATGTCAACCTTTCCTTCAATTCTCGGAAACTCCTTTCACACTTCTCATCCCATATAAATGGTTGATCTTTCCGAGTCAACTTCGTCAAGGGTAGTGCAATCTTTGAGGAACCTTCGATAAACCTTCTATAGTAACCAGCCAATCCAGGAAAACTCCTTACCTCCGTGATCGACTTTGGTTGCTCCCATTGCAAAACCGAACTTACTTTCGTCAGATCTACTGCTATTCCTTTATTCGAAATTACATGGCCCAAAAACTTAACCTCCTCCAGCCAGAACTCACATTTTGTAAGTTTGGCGTACAACTGCTTCTCCTTTAGAATGCTCAACACTATCCTCAAGTGTTCAGCATGCTCCTCCGGACTCTTAGAGTAAATGAGGATATCATCAATGAACACAACCACGAATGAATCTAAATAAGGTCTAAAGATTCGATTCATGTAGTCCATGAAGATAGCTGGTGCATTAGTCAATCCGAACGGCATCACAACATACTCATAATGCCCGTATCGGGATCGAAATGCAGTCTTGGAGATATCCTCTTCTCTAATCCTGATCTGATGGTACCCCGACCTCAAATCAATCTTGGAAAATACCGAAGCCCCACGAACTTGATCCATAAGGTCATCGATCCTTGGCAATGGATACTTGTTCTTGATTGTGACCTTATTCAGCTGCCGGTAGTCGATGCACATCCTCATATTACCATCTTTCTTCTTGACAAACAGAACCGGAGCACCCCAAGGTGACACACTTGGTCGGATCATCTGCTTCTGTAATAACTCCTCGATCTGCTTCTTCATTTCAGCCATTTCCGGTGGTGCCATTCTATAAGGAGCGATAGAAATGGGACCGGCTCCCGGAACTAGGTCGATGCCAAATTCAATCTCTCTTCTTGGTGGCAAACCAGGGATCTCATCAGCAAATACCTCCGGGAAGTCTCTAACAACAAGAATTTCTTCCAACCTTGGACCATTCTCCTCTAATTTAGTGTTGAACAGACACATGTAGCCGGAGGGTTTTGGGTTTCTATAGATCACTATCTTCTTATCACAATCGATGATCACTTGGTTTTGACTCAACCAATCCATCCCCAAGATCACGTCCAATTGTGATAAAGGTAAACAGATTAGATCTACCTTTGAGGTTTGTCCTAACACTTCTATGTCACAGTTAAGACATGCTCTAGAAACAACTACAGGAGCATTAGTAGGGGTCTCTACTTTCACAGCATACGGTAATTCAGACACCGGTAAACTTAACCGATCTACACATTCATATGAAACAAATGAATGGGTCGCACCCGAATCAAACAAGACATGACAGAACTGACCATTAAGCAAGTATTTACCTTGCACCAGATCAGAGGATCGGTTTGCTTCCACACCGCTAAGCGTGAAAACCCTTCCTTGAGCCATAGGTCTATCAGCAGCTCCTCTTGAGTTAGCCTTGACCGGTTCCTTGCAGTCTCTTGCAAAGTGTCCCGGCTTCCCATAGTTGAAAAAGCCACTTGTTCCCCAACAGACACGGCCATAATGATGGCGCTTGCACTTGTCACAGAATGGAGCCTCGCTCCGAAAATTCCTTCCATCCGAACCACCAACCTTTCCCTTGCTTTTCACTCGGCGATCATACGGACCCTTGCCTCGGTTGTTGAAACCTTTACGTCTCTGAGGTCCATAGTTCTGATTGTCCTTCTTTTCTGAGACTTGCAATTCTTCAGCTTTCTTGTCATCTTCATACATCTTACACATGTCCACAAGTGCAGGAAAGCTTTGGATCCGTTGGTAGCTGAAAATCGACTTCAACTTGGGCCTCAAGCCTCCTTCAAACTTTATGCATTTGCTCCTTTCATCCGGGTTGTTCTGATAGTATGGAGAGTACTTCATCAACTCCTCGAACTTGGCCGCGTACTCACCCACACTCATACTCCCTTGCTTCATCTGTAAAAACTCCACCTCCTTCTTTCTCCTCAAATCTTCAGGGAAATATTTATGAAGAAACTTCTCCATGAATATGCCCCAATTCACATCCCTTCCCTCATATTGCAAAAGCTGAACCGTGTGATTCCACCAATTCTCAGCTTCATCTTCCAGCGTGTAGGTTGCATAAGCCACCTTCCGAGCTTCCGAACACTCCATGGTTCTCAGAATCTTATCCATGGTATGAATCCACTTATTAGCCTCTTCCGGTTTAAATCCCCCTTCAAACTTAGGCGGATTGCAACTCCTAAAATCAGCCAAATTCTTCGCCTCGGTGTTACCCACATTACACTGATGAGGCGGATCAACCGGTTGAGATGGTTGCTGAGATTGTCGCTGCATAGCCTCCAATACCGTGGTAATCCTTTCTAACATCGCATTGGTGTGATTTTGGTTTCTAGTTGCCATAATAGACCTGCACTATGGGCTTATGGTCACATATGTTGAACTAAAGAAACTTCAATTACACCTCCTATACTAAGGCTATAGCTTAAAATTCTAACTTCACATTCAATTGCGTCTTGTGCTCAAAAGAGACAAGATACAAACAAGTCAATTGTATCTAAAGCTCAATAAACAAGATACTAACAGTCAAGATAATGAACATGCCCTGGAGATACCTGCTTGATGTTGATGGCTACTGTAACACCCAACTTTTATTTAAAAATATTCATTCAATTTATTTCATAAATACAAGGGAGAACTTAAAAATTTATTTTCATAAATTAAATTTACATTCTAAAAATGGGTATATCCAATTACAATATGAGTAGCGCAACCATATAATTTCCTTCTTTCCGTAAGTTCCACTGCGACACTCTCTGATCCTCAAGTTCTTCTTCATTGACCTAAAAATGTTAACCACATAAGGGTGAGACCTTTCACAACACAGTGAATTAGAAGATAGTTAAAGAGCACATAATAGAAACTTAAGCATCATAATCAAATGAAGCCATGAATAATAAAACGCTTCACTTTATCACTTATTCCAAAAACCATTTTCATTTCCTTTACTTTATCTTGGTCTCACATTGCCGTAGCTTAAGTGAGCACCAAGATACAACCTTATACTCTGCCCGTGACCTCACATTGCCGTAGCTTAAGTGAGCACCGGGACCCTTACTTATATTTTGCCCGTGACCTGACATTGCCGTAGCTTAAGTGAGCACCGGGACACTTACTTATATTTACCATAGACTCATATCATCATTGATCTCTATTCTATTAGTTTGTACCACTAGGTAATTTGGTTGCTCCTGCTAGGGCGTTTGTACACCCATTAGGGACTTTATTCACCCATCAGGACTTTCACCCACTAGGCCTCACCCGTTAGGACTGATACATATAATCTTATCCTCTTACTTATCCTATTCATTAACATATTCAATTTACAAACTTTAGTCCTTTTCACGTTTTCCAGTCTTTTAGTTTTCGTTGAATTGATCATTTGGGACATCGACTCCTAACGGGGCATTTACACCTAGTGGGGCGTTTTAGCCTGACGGGTACCTAGGCCCTAATGGGGTGTTTGTACACCTAGCAGGAACACCTAGTGTCCCAATGTCCCAATGATCAATTAAACCGTCCTTAACAACACAAACACATTCATCACAATACACACATTTCAAATATCCATTTACAACATATAACTATCATTCACATCACATAAAAACAAATACTCAACATCACTTAAGTTCCAATACTATTCGTCAGCACAATACACCAACGCCTAAATTCCAAACTAAGACTAAAACCTCACTTTCACATTCTAGCTAAATACGTTCATAATTAAGTAAACAATTATCATTTAGTCTCTGAAATATTCCTATGAACACTAGTTCTCTTACCACCTACTAGCTTGAGTTATTTATTTTCTCATAATTAATTACTTATTCTTAAACATATATATATACTCATATCCATTATTCATTTTAACACATACTAGCCAACATTATTAAGTTATCACTCTAGTTAATACTTAGTCGAAATATACTCTTCTAGCACACAAACAACGAACCTGGATATTATCAACAAACAGCATATAACACCGATCAATCGACATACTCAGGTATGTCTCAGCATGCTTAAATATAAGTCAACTCCCTAAGGTTCTTCACTCCCTACATTTACATCATACATAAAGGGGTTTTTGCAAATTTGTAAAAATTAAATTAAATTATTAAGTTAACTTAAATATAATCATTCTCCTTAATAAGACTTATATCAGGTGCTATTTTGCTACCCACAACCCAATTCAACTACTTAGCCCAAATCCTAGTATATACCCCAACTATCCCTAACTCAATGTGTGGAAAAGAGACTCCCCTTACCTTAGAGTGGGAGAGAGCCCACACAAAGCTCCAAGGACACCAAATCTACACCGGATCTACCTTGCTTCCCATACTCTAGACCGATCTCCACTCCGTTCTTCAAGATTGGAGGAGAGAGAAAGGGAACCCTAGATGAGAGAGAAATCTTCATGAAGGGTGAGAAGGCCACCAAAGGAGGAAGTGAAGGTAAATCATGAGGAAAATGATGAACCTCATGTGTGGAGGTTTACAATGGTGGATTTGGGTGGTGTATGGTGGTTTTGTGTAGAGGAGAGAGAAAGCCATGGAGATGGGAGAGAAGTAGGACCTCCATGAGAGGAAGAGAAGAAGAAAAAGAGGAAGGAGAAGAGGAGCTTGACATGAAGGAAGAAGTGAAGATGATCTTTGGGGTGAGGAAAGAAAGAAAGGGGTCGTATGGGAGGGGAGAAGGGAGAGGGTGGGTTGAAGATGAAGGAAAGGATGAGGGAGTAAGAGAGATACGTATAAAATGAGGAAGATAGAGGGAGGGTTTTTGTTTTTATTGTTTTGGTTGGAGGAAGATGTGTGGTGGAGAATTAAAGAGGGAAGGAAAAGATTCTTTTTGTGTGGTAGGGAGGAGCCACACGCATACCACTTTCTCTTTTTTTTTTTTTTGCATCAGACATGAAATAATCGATTACTTTCTCAAAGTAATCCATTATTTTGCCAAAATAATCGATTACTTCCTCCAATTAATCGATTATTTTTGCAGCATCATACAATCACCAGAGCACTGGTAATCGATTACTGTGCCTGAGTAATCCATTACTTTGCCCAAGTAATCCATTACTTTGCCCAGGTAATCCATTACTTTTAATGCAACTTTTGTATGATTTCACCAGAGAGTATGTAATCGATTACACTCTACAGGTAATCGATTACTCCTCTAAAAACTCCTATTTTTGACAAATTCTAACCCTAAGACACTACCCTTAACTCCTATCCATGACTTTTATATGGTTTTTATCATAAATTCTAGCTTAGGTTTTCCAAATTAACTTGGAATTAAATTTTGGGATGTTACAACTACCTTTCTGAAACTACTTCCACTACTACAGGATCTGACTTTTGCTCTGATACCACTCAGTGTGACACCCTTCCGAATACACCAAGTATAATATAGTAATTAATCTATTAAATTGGATAATATATGGACTTGTAAGTATTAGAAAATGTAAAGTAAAATTTCTTTTGAAGCGGGTGCACAAACCAAAAACTGGAATTCTTGGAGAAGAACTTCTAAGTCATTTCAAACAGTTGTATCGAATTCGGCAATTTCTAAAACCCTTTCATGAGTTGAATAACATTCGTATTTTGAAATTGTATTTATATAATAGAAAGTAAATGAGATTACCCTTGCTTTGGTTGATAAAACTGATACCATCTACTCCTCTTTGTAGCCGAACTCTTAAAAAGATTAAATCAGAGTAAGCGGAAAATTACAGGACTATGCAACTAATAGAAATATAAACATAGGTTTTATATATATAAAAAGAGTCATAAGTACATAGTCCCAGGTACAAAGTCTCCAAGATCCAACAAGTCCATAACAGATCTACATTATAATATAACCATAGCCCTAGAGTGCTCAAAAGTGTATCTACAAAATATATACATAACAAAATATGGACTCTAGAGGTGGTCACGTAGATCTGGCAGCATCAGCAGTAGTAGTAGTGATAGTAGTAGTCTCCAAGTATCAAAAGGTAATAGCATCATCATCAACACAGCAGCAGCAGCAAAATCTTCTCCACAGCAACGCCACATCGGATCCTCAGATCCACATCATACACCTTATGCACATACCTAGGGATCGTCATCCCTCCAGTCATTCCCAGTGGAATGCACGACAGGCTCGCCTCCGCTCTCGTCCTCCACTGGATCCTCCTCAATCTCATCCGAGGGAGAGTGTACCCTACCACTTGGTACCAGGTCGGGAGATGGTGTGACCCTAACTGGGCTCCTCGGATCAGAAGGGGGAGTCTCCTCGCGGACGACTCTAGAAGTAAAAGGGTGTGAGCGGGTAGGTCGAAAACGGAAACTGTGATAAGAGCGAGCTGGTTGCGTGGGAGGTGGTCCATGGTATGTGTAAAACGGGGGTACGTGCATAGTGTATATAATGGGAATCCTAAATCTACGAGGACGAAATCGTATCAGCGGGTTCGGGTGGTAGAAGGTGATCTCTACCTCCCCCTCGAACACCGCACGATGGTCCTCATAGATCCATGTGCCACTAGGAAGTGGCCGGATCTCGATGCAAGCGATGTATCGAGACATCACCTATAAGGGCATAGGGGTAAGCATTTCTATACACATAATCAACAGAGTATAAATTTGTACAATACGAATATGTAATTATGAAGCAATGAACAACAATCACATTTAGCACTTAGCAGTTATTGAATGCAAATAAGATGCTCATACTTGTTTCATTTATCACACTTAACTTAAATGAGTGGCATGATGCATGAATTTAGCTCTCAAGCCTATCTCCATCATTCTATGTCACTCTCTAACGTCCATCCCTGACAACCCAGCACTCACCAGTGCGTTCTATTCCTAGGTATACAACAATTCCTACATTCACCTAGAATGTACACAACAAGCTTGGAATCCATGCCACCCGAGCATATCCCGTCATCCAAACGGACCGTCATCCAAACGGTATAACCATATCGACATCCACTAAGCCGACCACGTCAACAACGTGTCATCAAGCAAGCATATTGGCACTCCCAGAGGCCCTCCACATGTTTACCAAAAACATGATATACGTCCTACCATCCAACTCCAGAATGAATGCATCACTTTCTAAGCTTAAAGGAAATTGATTAATATATTACTGGCCACCTAGGCATATTTTATCTTTAAAAAGAACCGTCACCAAACGGTACACTTATATTAATCAATCTCTTTTAAGTTCAAATCCTTTGAATTATTATAGTTAAATTCTTAACCAACTAAGTCAGAATTGAAGATGGTGTTTCTCAGGTTCTGGTAAATTACTCGAGTATAATTCAGCATACTCGAGTGTTTTGCAACTTTTCCAGATTACTCGAGTGTTCTTAGGGCTACTCGAGTGTTCATGACTTTCTGGGGATTTGGGTTTCAAATTCATTAAATTACTCGAGTAGTTCATGGGTTACTCGAGTGTTCATCATGATTTCCAGAATACTCGAGTCACCCCTGCATTACTCGAGTGGTTTGCCTTAACATGTCCCCAGGTCTTACTCGATACTCGAGTACTAGACACAATACTCGAGTGTTCTTTCTCAAATTACATTGTTTTACAAACATTTTACTCGAGTACCCTGTCCAATACTCGAGTGTTTCGCAGCAGAACAGACTGAAATCTTAGTTTTAACACACCATTTTCTGTTCTACTCAATTTTAGTCCAATCCAGGGATCCACAAAGTTCATATATCATAAATAGAACATGTTACAACACTCATTTCATATCAAGTTACAGATTTGACAGAGAATCAATCCTTAATGCATAAAATACACAATTTGACAACTCAACACCTCAAATTGCATAATAAGCACAATACTCATGAAATAGTGTTCATTTAAGCTTGCATGCATGATTTAGAACTTGCTCAACACAGTTTTTGATCCTGACTTGGCCTCCAAACCAAAGTTCTTATTTAATCTAAGCCCTTAGAGCCTCTTGGTTGCTCTCTAATGCATTTAATGGAATTTAAACTCTATCTAGTGTACGAAATTACTTCCCCTTACCTCTCAAACGTGATTCAACAAAGGATTTGCAAGAAAAAGGCTCCTCAACACCCAGAACAACTTCAAGCATCACATGCAGAGCAGTTGGAGTGCACCACCAAAATTGAATTGGTTCACACATGAAACAGAGATAAGAATTGGGGATTTTAGATTTTCTAGACTCTATGCAACATATACTAACTATAGAAATCGAAGTTGGAACTCAAGGACTCGTGAGCTTACCAGAAATCAAAATCGAAGTAAGCTCCAGACACAGCTTGACCAAGAACAGCTCCACTTCCAAGCCTTGAATCTTCCACCACACTCACTCAATCCTCACGATTTTGGTGTTTATACAAAGCTCGTGATGTGAGCTTTGTATTCGTGTATAGTTTATGACTCGAATCGAAACAGAGAGGGAGGATCGATCGTTTGAACTCAGGAACCCTAACTGAATAGCAAACTCGAATTTGACCAAGAGCTTCAACAAATCGGTGTTAATAGGCTTTTATAGACATGGAGAAGGCCCATGCAGAGCGACACGACGCCATTGAGTTGTTGATGATGGAGTATTCGTGTCAACGGAGGGGAATCAGTGGTGGTGACTCACCAAACGCACTAACTCGTGCAACTCTGTCCAGAATACTCGAGTATTCCAGAAAATACTCGAGTGTTTTGCCCAGATTTTGAAAAATAATTATTTTATTTACTTTCCCTCCGAAACCTTTCCTATATTTACATCTAGGTCCCAACCCAGGGACTAATATGCAAAATACTTATTTCATGCATTATTATATTTATTAACTCGATTCACACACATATACTAACTACATGAATACAGATTTTAATCAAGGATTAAAATAGAAATCATTAATTATAAATTAATTTATAATTAACATTTCATTAATCGGGGATTAAAATTTTGGGGTGTTACACTACTCCCCCACTTACAAGGAATTTCGTCCCCGAAATTCAACTCATACAAACAAGCCAGGATAATCCTGACGCATCTTATCCTCTAATTCCCAAGATGCATCCATCACATCGCCACAAACCCAGACGACTTTGACCAAACGAATATCCTTTCCTCTAAGCTGCTTGATTTTTTGATCTTCAATGCGAACTGGCATAGCTTCGAAGGTTTGGTTCTCATGAATTTCTAGGTCATCAGGTTGGATTCTATGGATAATGGTGGGGTCATGGACATACCTTTTTAACTGTGATACATGGAATACATTATATATGAAGGTTAGCTAGAGACGGAGGCAGGGCTAATTGATAGGCTACTGGGCCGACTCTTTTTAGAATTTGATAGGGACCAATGAACTTAGGTGATAGTTTCTGGGTTTTCAAGGCTCTACTAACACCTTTGGTTGGTACTATTCTAATGAATACATGGTCTCCTTCAGCAAACTCTAAAGGTTTCCTTCTCCAATCAGCATAGCTTTTCTGCCTACTCTGAGCCGTCTTCATCTTCTCTTGTATCATCTTGATCTGTTCCGTGGTCTCTTGTACGAAATCTGGTCCAACCAGAGAACTCTCCCCCACTTGAAACCAACATAACGGTGTCTGACACTTTCTTCCATACAAGGCTTCAAATGGTGCCATTCCAATGCTCGTGTGATAACTGTTATTGTAAGTAAATTCCACGAGAGGCAACATTTGTTCCCAGTTCCCTTGACCTTTCAAAGCACAGGCTCGTAAGATGTCCTCCAGCGACTGAATAGTCCTGTCCGTTTGACCATCAGTCTGAGGATGGTATGCAGAACTTAACTTCAATCTTGAACCCAAGACTTTATGCAGATCTTCCCAAAACTTCGATGTAAACCTCGGGTCGCGATTTGACACAATGCTTGACGGTACCCCATGCAGACGAACAACTTCCTTGATATACAACTGGGTGAGCTTCCCCAAAGATTAGCGCATGTTAACAGGAATAAAATGCGCCGCTTTGGTCAGACGATCCACAACCACCCAGATTGCATCATGACCAGTAGTTGTCGTTGGCAATCCCGACACAAAATCCATCGAGATACTATCCCATTTCCACAACGGAATCTCCAAGGGAAGTAATTCTCCTCCTGGCCTTTGGTGTTCCACTTTCACCTTTGGACACACCAAGCAACATGCCACATATTCAGCCACGTCCTTCTTCAAGCCAGGCCACCAAAGTATCCTCTTCAGGTCCTGATACATTTTGGTAGCTCCCGGATGCATACTCATTTTGCTCTTATGTGCTTCATCCAGAATCATCCTTCTTACTTCCAGATCATTAGGCACACAAATCCTTGTTCTAAAGCGAAGGAACCCATCCTTCCCTTCTTGAAACTCCAACTCCTTGCCTTCTTCCATCAGCTTCTTCTTCTCCATGAGTCTCTCATCCTTGTGTTGCAATTCCCGAATCCTTTGTAGAAACTCATTAGCAATCTGCAGCATCCCAACTTGATACTTGTTGGCTTTACTTGCATTGTCAGGCTCAGATCCCGGAATTCTTCTATCAGTGCAGCTTCTCTGACCATCATGACACTGATATGCATTGCCTTTCTACTTAATGCATCCGCCACGACGTTTGCCTTCCCAGGGTGGTAATGGAGCTCAAACTCATAATCCTTCAAGAACTCCATCCATCGACGCTGCCTCATATTCAACTCTTTCTGATCAAAGAGGTACTTCAAACTCTTATGGTCACTAAACACCCGGAACGTAGTGCCATAGAGATAGTGCCTCCAAATCTTCAATGCAAACACAACAGCTGCCAGTTCTAGGTCATGAGTTGGATAGTTCATTTCATGAACTTTTAGCTGTCTTGAGGCGTAGGCGACGACTTGCCCTTCTTGCATCAAAACACTCCCAAGACCTTGTTTTGACGCATCACAATACACTTCAAAACTTTTCTGTGTATCAGGTAGAACCAACACAGGAGATGATGTCAACCTTTCCTTCAATTCTCGGAAACTCCTTTCACACTTCTCATCCCATATAAATGGTTGATCTTTCCGAGTCAACTTCGTCAAGGGTAGTGCAATCTTTGAGAAACCTTCGATAAACCTTCTATAGTAACCAGCCAATCCAAGAAAACTCCTTACCTCCGTGACCGACTTTGGTTGCTCCCATTGCAAAACCGAACTTACTTTCGTTGGATCTACTGCTATTCCTTTATTCGAAATTACATGGCCCAAAAACTTAACCTCCTCCAGCCAGAACTCACATTTTGTAAGTTTGGCGTACAACTGCTTCTCCTTTAGAATGCTCAACGCTATCCTCAAGTGTTCAGCATGCTCCTCCGGACTCTTAGAGTAAATGAGGATATCATCAATGAACACAACCACGAATGAATCTAAATAAGGTCTAAAGATTCGATTCATGTAGTCCATGAAGATAGCTGGTGCATTAGTCGATCCGAACGGCATCACAACATACTCATAATGCCCGTATCGGGATCGAAATGCAGTCTTAGAGATATCCTCTTCTCTAATCCTGATCTGATGGTACCCCGACCTCAAATCAATCTTGGAAAATACCGAAGCCCCACGAACTTGATCCATAAGGTCATTGATCCTTGACAATGGATACTTGTTCTTGATTGTGACCTTATTCAGCTGCCGGTAGTCGATGCACATCCTCATACTACCATCTTTCTTCTTGACGAACAGAACCGGAGCACCCCAAGGTGACACACTTGGTCGGATCATCTGCTTCTGTAATAACTCCTCGATCAGCTTCTTCATTTCAGCCATTTCCGGTGGTGCCATTCTATAAGGAGCGATAGAAATGGGACCAGCTCCCGGAACTAGGTCGATGCCAAATTCAATCTCTCTTCTTGGTGGCAAACCAAGGATCTCATCAGCAAATACCTCCGGGAAGTCTCTAACAACAGGAATTTCTTCCAACGTTGGACCATTCTCCTCTAATTCAGTGTTGAACAGACACATGTAGCCGGAGGGTTTTGGGTTTCTATAGATCACTATCTTCTTATCACAATCGATGATCACTTGGTTTTGACTCAACCAGTCCAGCCCCAAGATCACGTCCAATTGCGATAAAGGTAAACAGATTAGATCTACCTTTGAGGTTTGTCCTAACACTTCTATGTCACAGTTAAGACATGCTCTAGAAACAACTACAGGAGCATTAGTAGGGGTCTCTACTTTCAAAGCATAAGGTAATTAAGACACCGGTAAACTTAACCGATCTACACATTCATATGAAACAAATGAATACGTCGCACCCGAATCAAACAAGACATGATAGAACTGACCATTAAGCAAGTATTTACCTTGCACCAGATCAGAGGATCGTTTTGCTTCCACACCGCTAAGCGTGAAAACCCTTCCTTGAGCCATAGGTCTATTAGCAGCTCCTCTTGAGTTAGCCTTGACCGGTTCCTTGCAGTCTCTTGCAAAGTGTCCCGGCTTCCCACAGTTGAAACAACCACTTGTTCCCCAACAGACACGGCCATAATGATGGCGCTTGCACTTGTCACAGAATGGAACCTCGCTCCGAAAATTCCTTCCATCCGAACCACCAACCTTTCCGTTGCCTTTCCCTCGGCGATCATACGGACCCTTGCCTCGGTTGTTGAAACATTTACGTCTCTGAGGTCCATAGTTCTGATTGTCCTTCTTTTCTGAGACTTTCAATTCTTCAGCTTTCTTGTCATCTTCATACATCTTACACACTTCCACAAGTGCAGGAAAGCTTTGGATCCGTTGGTAGCTGAAAATCCACTTCAACTTGGGCCTCAAGTGTAAGGTCCTGTATTTTTATAAACAAAATAAATAAATGTGTTGAATAAAATAAGATATTTTACTCGAGTATTGTAGAGGGTACTCGAGTATAATCACTATCTGTTTGAAAATTTGAATTTTGAGCCAAAAGACTCGAGTATGTCAGAAAAGACTCGAGTGTTCTTGAGTTTTTGAAATATACTCGAGTAGAAAGAAAAGACTCGAGTAAATCGAGCAGTCTGGCTAAATGTATAAGTTGGTTTTATAATTAATTTCGCACCAAAACGCGGTTTCTTGACGTGACAAGCATAGAGCTGAACCTTACTTCGAGTTGAAGTACTCTTAGACTATAAATTGATGCTTGGGTGAAGCATCAACACCTCTGAAGTTCCAAAACCCGAATTTGACCAGAAATTTCCCTGTTTTACAGAGTTCACTTTGATCCCTTTGTTCTCTCTCAATCCTCACCCATTTTCCTTGAAACCTAAACACAAACTGAAGTTCTGATTTCCATTCTTGAATTAGAACTCGAAATCACTTCAAATAGCCTTCTGAAGATCAGGTTCTAGGCCTACAAAGTTGGAGGTTCAAAACTGAGAAAAACAGAGTAACATTCAGTCTCAAGTATTCATCTTCATTGAAATCGTTTGGTAAATTCATGGATTCTTTTCGTGTCAAACTTGTTTCTGATTAAAGTTAGTATATCCTAGTTTCTGAAACTAACTTCTTTCATTCTTTTCATGCCAAATCCGTGGTGAAATCTGTGGCCAAAGTCAGCCTGTTCAACTCTTTTTCACCAAGTCCAGAATTTGGATTTTTGATCCAACCGATTTCTCTGTCGTTTTACTTGTTGATTAGCTTCTCTAAGGTAAGGGAGGAGTTATCTAAATACTAGAATGAGTTATTTCAAGCTGGAAATGTAGGAACCTCATATGGTTCATCAAGGGGTGAAGTTTGAATTGGGAATATGACATAGAGGTCATAAACCCAAGTTTTTATAAACCAAACATGTCTAAATGGACCTAATGATGCTCACTGGATCAATTTTCGAAGTTAAAAACAAAAGGAAATGAAAATCATATGTGAAATGGTTATTTGCTAAGTTTATGTTGATTTTGTGATTTATTGCATTTGATGTTGTTTCAATATTGATTACATGTTCTAACATGTTTATTTTATGTATCTAAGTTACTGTTTTGCATAAAAGTGGAAAGGAAAGGCTCTGAACTCGAATTGGCATTATAAAGTGCAGAAACTGGTGCTGCTGCTGCTAAAACACTCGAGTAATTGAAGAAAGACTCGAGTATTCTGGAAAATGGGAAGAACACTCGAGTATGTCTTGAAGGACTCGAGTAATTTTACATGAACACTCGAGTATGTGAAGAACTACTCGAGTAATTTAAAATAATTTTCAGAAAATCTTTACTTCTTTATGAAGTAATTAAAGATTAACTCGTCTAAACTCCTATATGCTTAAATTTTAATTTCTGCTCTTAATATCTATAGATTTAATCCCATTGGTTGATTTTATCCTGGATGAGTCCTACTGGAATTTTATTCAGTGGTTGACATATTCGGACAGGATGTCCCAATGGAGGTGCGTACACCCATTTGGTTGATTTTATTCCCACGTCCCAGTGGAAGTTTTTACCCACTTGGTTGATATTTTGGGAGTCCTAGATGGGGTCGTTGCACAAATTAATGACAACGTAATTAAATTCCTATTGTATAAAACCATCACAAAGTGGCTGGGCCGCTGATGGAATTTTTGGAAAGCACAAGCACCAGTTAATGCAAAAATGAAAAGATGGTTATAAGCAAGAAGGATTATGAATTTGGGTCTCTATATTGGAGGCATGATATTCAAAGATATGAATTAAAAGAGAAAAAGACAATGAACAATTATGTGACATTGACATGCATGGAGATGCTCCGATTTTGATTGTGGAATCTGGTATAGGTAGAAGTATTCCGCAGCCCTGAGATAGCTGTGATGCCATAGCACGAAGATGCTGTGATGATTTGGATTCCGTAACATGAAAATGTTATGATGGCCAAATTCCCAATCAAATCGTGACGCCTGGGTTGTGAATACGCTCCGGTTTGATGAACCATAGGATTATGAATATCCCGAGCCTGAGATACTCGGATGCCGAACCGCGTAGCATGAATGGAGAGTAGGCATGCATCACGAAACTAAATGAAATATTATAAAAGACAGTTTGAGCATATACATATGCATTTATTATTGCTATCTGGAAACTTGTGCTTGTTATTTCTAGCCTCTGTTATGCTCATTTGTTATTGTGTTTAGCTATGACTCACTCCTAATCCCTTGTTGTAGGTCATGGCCAGGAATATGTTTTGCGTGGAGATGAGGCCGCTCCCTAATGGGGAGTGGAACTTCGAGGATCATCGGGCCATCTATGAGGGAGACGTGGAAGTTATTTTCCGTCACCCGAACCCATGGTCCCGAATGCGTCCGCGTAGGACGAGAATCCCAATGATGTACATTATGCACATTCCGCCCAATTTTGTGTTTCGGCATGGAACACCACCACCACCGCCAAGACGTTTTCCGAGACGCACCCTCCCACCAAGTCCATCACCCTCTGAAGAAAGAATTATTTTGGAGGTTCCTGCTCCCTCTCGTCCTTCCACTAGAGCCCGATCTCGGACTCCGGTATATGTGCCATCTGAACCGGCACATGAAGAGGAGGAGGAGGAGGAGGATCCGATAGAGGATGAGGATCCGGTGGAGGATGCTGACCCGGTGGCTGATGATGATTTCATGGACAACTCAACCGGTAGTCAGTGGGGAACTGATGATTGAGTTGAGTTGGGATGTTGGAGTGTGGATAGTGCTACTCATCAGGTTTCTCTTATCTATTTGATATTTTGAGTTCCGAACCAGTTGCTCAAGGTTATTATAAATTTTGTTGTAAGATATGTAATATAATGTAATGACCTAGAGTACTTAAGTTAAACCTAGTGGTGATAGTTTTAATGTAATGGAAATGTACTTTCCTTTTTATGAAATATAATATGAATAGTTTCTTTCATGATAATTATAATTTCCGCAAAGACTCGATAATGGATGATGACTGACTTTTAGTTTTAAAAAAAAAAAAATAAATGGTCGAATTTTCTAAGAATGAATATTAAGTTTTGGAATAAAAGTTGGGTCGTCACATTTAGTGGTATCAGAGCAATGGTTCAACTCTCGGCCTTGGAGTGTGGCCTTACACACTAACCATTGCATACTCTAGAATCATGTTTGCATTTTGAGATATAGAATAGCAGAATCTAATTAAGTTTTCCCTTTTGGATTCTGTAGGATAGATGGCTGGACGTAATAACGCTAACATTGCTGAGGCTCTGACCCGTATGGCTGCGGTCCTGGAAAACTTGTAGCAAACCCGTCCTCCCAGCAATGTAACCCCAGTTGAATTTCAAGGACTAGATTCTTTCCGTAGATGTAAACCCCCTGGCTTCTCGGGTGGTCGTTGCCCTGAGCAAGCCCAGTTTTGGTTAGCTGAGATGAATAAGATTTTCCGAACGTTGACTCTCACGGAAGTTCAGAAGGTCACGTTCGCGGCCTACATGCTGAATGGGGAAGCTGCAACTTGGTGGGAGCAGACCCGCCAGTTCTTGGAGTATGATCATCGCGAGCTCTCTTGGGAAGTCTTCACGGAAAAATTCTTGGAGAGGTATTTCCCGGATGATGTTCGGATCCAAAAGGAGATGGAATTCTTAGACTTGAAGCAAGGCAGCATGACTGTCGACCAGTATGCTGAAAAGTTTGAGGAGCTGATGAAGTACTCCCCGTACTTCCAATATCATCCTGACGAATACTCGAAGTGCACCCGGTTTGAAAATGGGCTAAGGTCAGATATCAAACTAGCTGTAAGCGTGCAAAGGATTCGTCACTATCCAATCCTGATTAGTGCATGTCGCATTTTCGAGAAGAACAACTTCAAGAAGGAAGTCAGTCAAGGAAGCCATGGACCCCACCGCAATCAGCATAAGAATAACCGTGGAAATCGTGGAGGCCCATATTGGCACAAAGGAAAGGGAAGAGCACAACCTTCTGGAGCAGTTAGTCTTCCGGCTCCGGCAGAGATTTGTAGCAAGTGTCGACGCTCTCATCCTAGTCAAGAATGCTGGAGGGACAAGCCACCAGTCTGTTTCAATTGTGGAGGGACCGGCCACATCGCCCGTGCGTGCCACCAACCCCCGCGTCAAAGCAACCAAGGACAAGGAAGCAAACCTTGGGTCAATGGAAAGGTGTTCACGATGTTTGGAGAGGAAGCAAAGCAGGCCGACAACCTTGTGCAAGGTAACCATTTCCTCAATGGCATGCCTTGTCGCTTTTTATTTGATTCCGGGGCAACGCATTCCTTCATCTCGGAGAAATGTGTCAAGCGTTTAAATTTGTCTGTCTCGGAGACCCCGTTTAAACTGAGTGTGTCTACCCCCACGAATGCTCATGTTGTTGCATCAAGAGCATGTGTCGGTTGTGTGGTTAGCATAAGAGATCAGATTTCTCGAATAAATCTGATTTGTTTGCCGTTGTCCAATATCGATGTCATTTTGGGCATGGATTGGATGGCATCCAACCATGTAGTAATCGACTGCAAGGTTCGAACGATCATCTTTCCTGGTGAGAAGTCGCCGGCCAAGCAACCTGGAGGTTATGTGTGCCTATTTTCAACCATCGCTGAAGAAAAGAAAGAGGAAGCAAAGATCGAAGATATTCCGGTTATTCGAGAGTTTCCCGAAGTGTTTCCCGATGAAGTGCCCGGTTTGCCGCCGCATCGAGAGATAGAATTCAGTATTGACCTAGTCCCCGGTACTGGCCCTATCTCTATCGCCCCTTATCGTATGGCTCCATCAGAATTAGCTGAATTAAAGAAGCAAGTGGAGGACTTGTTAGAAAAGCAGTTCATCAGACCAAGTGTGTCGCCTTGGGGAGCGCCGGTTTTATTCGTGAAGAAGAAGGATGGATCAATGAGGATGTGCATTGATTATAGGCAACTCAACAAGGTTACCATCAAGAACAAGTATCCGTTGCCAAGAATCGACGATTTGATAGATCAAGTGAGTGGAGCATCGGTATTTTCAAAGATTGATCTGAGGTCAGGATATCATCAGATCAGAGTTAAGGAGGAAGATATACCGAAGACTGCTTTTCGGTCACGATGTGGACACTACGAGTATGTAGTGATGCCATTTGGGTTGACCAACGCTCCAGCAATATTCATGGATTACATGAATATAGTGTTCCGACCCTACCTGGATTCCTTCGTCGTGGTGTTTATCGATGATATTCTCATCTATTCGAAGAATCCGAAAGAGCACGCTAATCATTTGAAGATTATTTTGGAGACCTTGAAGGAAAAGAAATTATATGCTAAGCTGGCCAAGTTTGAATTTTGGCTTGAAAAAGTCAATTTCTTGGGTCATATAATTTCAAAGGATGGTGTGGCTGTGGACCCAGTCAAAGTAGAAGCAGTTTTGCAATGGGAAAGACCAAAGACGGTTACTGAAATAAGAAGTTTTCTGGGGTTAGCTGGATATTATCGGAAGTTTATCGAAGGTTTTTCCAAGTTGGCTCTTCCGTTGACTCGTTTGACCCGGAAAGAGCAACCTTTTGTCTGGGATGAGAAGTGTGAAGTTAGTTTCCAGACGTTGAAGGACAAGTTAACATCATCTCCAGTGTTAACTTTGCCCGATCCTAGGAAAAGCTTCGATGTTTATTGTGATGCATCTCGACAAGGTTTGGGTTGTGTCTTGATGCAAGAAGGGAAAGTTGTTGCTTATGCATCTCGTCAGCTGAAGGTGCATGAAGGGAACTATCCTACTCACGACTTGGAATTGGCTGCCATTGTCTTTGCTTTGAAGATTTGGAGACATTACCTGTATGGTAATACGTTCCAAGTATTCAGTGACCATAAAAGTTTGAAGTATCTCTTCGACCAAAAGGAACTGAATATGAGGCAACGTAGGTGGATGGAATTCCTGAAGGATTATGACTTCGAATTGCATTACCACCCCGGCAAAGCTAATGTTGTAGCCGACGCTCTCAGTAGGAAGATGTTGCACATGAGTACGATGATGATAAAGGAAGCTCAGCTAATTGAAGAATTCCGCAACTTGAATTTGGCAATTCAGTTCAAGCCGAGCTGCGTCAAGTTAGGAATGTTGCAAATCACAAATGAGTTTGAGGGTCAAGTTCGAAACCTTCAACAAGCGGACGAGGAGCTTCTAGAGAAGAAAAGATTAGGAATGGAAGGAGTAGAACCGGAATTCCAATTAGGATCTGATGGTATTTTGAGATTCCGGGATCGGATCTGCATCCCGGCAAATCAAGAATTAAGAAGAGTTGTATTAGAGGAAGCCCACAAGAGCAAGTTGAGTATGCATCCTGGATCAACGAAGATGTATCAAGACCTGAAGAGGATGTTTTGGTGGCCCGGACTAAAGAGGGATGTTGCGTCTTACGTAGCGTCTTGCCTTGTCTGCCAAAAGGCGAAGATCGAGCATAAGAAGCCTGGAGGAGAACTACAACCTTTAAGCATACCAGAATGGAAGTGGGATGGAATAGCTATGGATTTCGTAAGTGGTTTTCCAAGAACAAGAGAAAGCTTTGATGCAATTTGGGTTGTGGTTGATCGCTTAACGAAGTCTGCACATTTCATTCCCATCAACATGCAGTATCCGTTGGAGAAGCTTGCAAGATTGTACATTAAGGAGATTGTTAGATTGCACGGAATTCCCTCGAGTATTGTATCGGATCGTGATCCCCGTTTCGTGTCCCGGTTCTGGCAGAGTTTACATCAGGTATTGGGAACGCAGTTGAGGATGAGTTCCGCCTATCACCCTCAAACCGATGGTCAATCGGAAAGGACGATTCAATCCTTGGAAGACCTGCTTCGAGCGTGTGTTCTGGAATATCAAGAAGGGTGGGATCGGTTATTGCCGCTTGTGGAATTCACCTACAATAATAGTTATCACGCAAGCATCGGTATGGCCCCGTACGAAGCCCTCTATGGAAGGAGGTGTAGAACCCCGCTATGTTGGTTCCAAGTGGGGGAGAAGGCTCTCATCGGACCTGAATTAGTTCAAGAAACGACTGAAAAGGTAAGGACTATCCAAGAGAAGATGAAGATCGCTCAAAGTCGCCAGAAGAGCTATGCCGACCAACGAAGATCCAAGCTCGAATTTCAAGAAGGAGATCATGTATTCCTGCGGGTTGTGCCAACGACTGGAATTGGAAGGGTAATGAAGCCAAGGAAGCTATCTCCTAAGTTCATCGGCCCTTATCAGATTTTGAAACGAGTAGGCCCTGTCGCGTATCAGATCGCCCTACCCCCATTTTTGTCCAACCTGCACAATGTTTTCCATGTCTCTCAGCTTCGCAAATTTATCCAAGATCCATCTTCGATTGTGCAATTGCAACAAGATTTGATACCGCTGAAAGAAAATCTCACGTTTGATCTTGGACCCGTGAGAATAGAGGATAGAAGGATTAAGAAGCTGCGAGGGAAAGAGATTCCGTTAGTACGAGTTCTCTGGGGGCAAGGTGGAGTGTCTGACTCCACATGGGAATTAGAGTCTAAGATGAGGGATGAATATCCACATCTATTTTTGTAAATCGGAATTTCGGGGACGAAATTCTATGTAAGTGAGGGAGGATGTAAGGTCCTGTATTTTTATAAACAAAATAAATAAATGTGTTGAATAAAATAATGATTTTTCTGAAATTAAGATATTTTACTCGAGTATTGTAGAGGGTACTCGAGTATAATCACTATCTGTTTGAAAATTTGAATTTTGAGCCAAAAGACTCGAGTATGTCAGAAAAGACTCGAGTGTTCTTGAGTTTTTGAAATATACTCGAGTAGAAAGAAAAGACTCGAGTAAATCGAGCAGTCTGGCTAAATGTATAAGTTGGTTTTATAATTAATTTCGCACCAAAACGCGGTTTCTTGACGTGACAAGCATAGAGCTGAACCTTACTTCGAGTTGAAGTACTCTTAGACTATAAATTGATGCTTGGGTGAAGCATCAACACCTCTGAAGTTCCAAAACCCGAATTTGACCAGAAATTTCCCTGTTTTACAGAGTTCACTTTGATCCCTTTGTTCTCTCTCAATCCTCACCCATTTTCCTTGAAACCTAAACACAAACTGAAGTTCTGATTTCCATTCTTGAATTAGAACTCGAAATCACTTCAAATAGCCTTCTGAAGATCAGGTTCTAGGCCTACAAAGTTGGAGGTTCAAAACTGAGAAAAACAGAGTAACATTCAGTCTCAAGTATTCATCTTCATTGAAATCGTTTGGTAAATTCATGGATTCTTTTCGTGTCAAACTTGTTTCTGATTAAAGTTAGTATATCCTAGTTTCTGAAACTAACTTGTTTCATTCTTTTCATGCCAAATCCGTGGTGAAATCTGTGGCCAAAGTCAGCCTGTTCAACTCTTTTTCACCAAGTCCAGAATTTGGATTTTTGATCCAACCGATTTCTCTGTCGTTTTACTTGTTGATTAGCTTCTCTAAGGTAAGGGAGGAGTTATCTAAATACTAGAATGAGTTATTTCAAGCTGGAAATGTAGGAACCTCATATGGTTCATCAAGGGGTGAAGTTTGAATTGGGAATATGACATAGAGGTCATAAACCCAAGTTTTTATAAACCAAACATGTCTAAATGGACCTAATGATGCTCACTGGATCAATTTTCGAAGTTAAAAACAAAAGGAAATGAAAATCATATGTGAAATGGTTATTTGCTAAGTTTATGTTGATTTTGTGATTTATTGCATTTGATGTTGTTTCAATATTGATTACATGTTCTAACATGTTTATTTTATGTATCTAAGTTACTGTTTTGCATAAAAGTGGAAAGGAAAGGCTCTGAACTCGAATTGGCATTATAAAGTGCAGAAACTGGTGCTGCTGCTGCTAAAACACTCGAGTAATTGAAGAAAGACTCGAGTATTCTGGAAAATGGGAAGAACACTCGAGTATGTCTTGAAGGACTCGAGTAATTTTACATGAACACTCGAGTATGTGAAGAACTACTCGAGTAATTTAAAATAATTTTCAGAAAATCTTTACTTCTTTATGAAGTAATTAAAGATTAACTCGTCTAAACTCCTATATGCTTAAATTTTAATTTCTGCTCTTAATATCTATAGATTTAATCCCATTGGTTGATTTTATCCTGGATGAGTCCTACTGGAATTTTATTCAGTGGTTGACATATTCGGACAGGATGTCCCAATGGAGGTGCGTACACCCATTTGGTTGATTTTATTCCCACGTCCCAGTGGAAGTTTTTACCCACTTGGTTGATATTTTGGGAGTCCTAGATGGGGTCGTTGCACAAATTAATGACAACGTAATTAAATTCCTATTGTATAAAACCATCACAAAGTGGCTGGGCCGCTGATGGAATTTTTGGAAAGCACAAGCACCAGTTAATGCAAAAATGAAAAGATGGTTATAAGCAAGAAGGATTATGAATTTTGGGTCTCTATATTGGAGGCATGATATTCAAAGATATGAATTAAAAGAGAAAAAGACAATGAACAATTATGTGACAATTACATGCATGGAGATGCTCCGATTTTGATTGTGGAATCTGGTATAGGTAGAAGTATTCCGCAGCCCTGAGATAGCTGTGATGCCATAGCACGAAGATGCTGTGATGATTTGGATTCCGTAACATGAAAATGTTATGATGGCCAAATTCCCAATCAAATCGTGACGCCTGGGTTGTGAATACGCTCCGGTTTGATGAACCATAGGATTATGAATATCCCGAGCCTGAGATACTCGGATGCCGAACCGCGTAGCATGAATGGAGAGTAGGCATGCATCACGAAACTAAATGAAATATTATAAAAGACAGTTTGAGCATATACATATGCATTTATTATTGCTATCTGGAAACTTGTGCTTGTTATTTCTAGCCTCTGTTATGCTCATTTGTTATTGTGTTTAGCTATGACTCACTCCTAATCCCTTGTTGTAGGTCATGGCCAGGAATATGTTTTGCGTGGAGATGAGGCCGCTCCCTAATGGGGAGTGGAACTTCGAGGATCATCGGGCCATCTATGAGGGAGACGTGGAAGTTATTTTCCGTCACCCGAACCCATGGTCCCGAATGCGTCCGCGTAGGACGAGAATCCCAATGATGTACATTATGCACATTCCGCCCAATTTTGTGTTTCGGCATGGAACACCACCACCACCGCCAAGACGTTTTCCGAGACGCACCCTCCCACCAAGTCCATCACCCTCTGAAGAAAGAATTATTTTGGAGGTTCCTGCTCCCTCTCGTCCTTCCACTAGAGCCCGATCTCGGACTCCGGTATATGTGCCATCTGAACCGGCACATGAAGAGGAGGAGGAGGAGGAGGATCCGATAGAGGATGAGGATCCGGTGGAGGATGCTGACCCGGTGGCTGATGATGATTTCATGGACAACTCAACCGGTAGTCAGTGGGGAACTGATGATTGAGTTGAGTTGGGATGTTGGAGTGTGGATAGTGCTACTCATCAGGTTTCTCTTATCTATTTGATATTTTGAGTTCCGAACCAGTTGCTCAAGGTTATTATAAATTTTGTTGTAAGATATGTAATATAATGTAATGACCTAGAGTACTTAAGTTAAACCTAGTGGTGATAGTTTTAATGTAATGGAAATGTACTTTCCTTTTTATGAAATATAATATGAATAGTTTCTTTCATGATAATTATAATTTCCGCAAAGACTCGATAATGGATGATGACTGACTTTTAGTTTTAAAAAAAAAAAAAATAAATGGTCGAATTTTCTAAGAATGAATATTAAGTTTTGGAATAAAAGTTGGGTCGTCACATCAAGCCTCCTTCAAACTTTATGCACTTGCTCCTTTCATCCGGGTTGTTCTGATAGTATGGAGAGTACTTCATCAACTCCTCGAACTTGGCCGCGTACTCACCCACACTCATACTCCCTTGCTTCAGCTATAAAAACTCCACCTCCTTCTTTCTCCTCAAATCTTCAGGGAAATATTTACGAAGAAACTTCTCCATGAATATGCCCCAATTCACATCCCTTCCCTCATATTGCAAAAGCTGAACCGTGTGATTCCACCAATTCTCAGCTTCATCTTCTAGCATGTAGGTTGCATAAGCCACCTTCCGAGCTTCCGAACACTCCAAGGTTCTCAGAATCTTATCCATGGTATGAATCCACTTATTAGCCTCTTCCGGTTTAAATCCCCCTTCAAACTTAGGCAGATTGCAACTCCTAAAATCATCCAAACTCTTCGCCTCGGTGTTACCCACATTACACTGATGAGGCGGATCAGCCGGTTGAGATGGTTGCTGAGATTGTCGCTGCATAGCCTCCAATACCGTGGTAATCCTTTCTAACATCGCATTGGTGTGATTTTGGTTTCTAGTTGCCATAATAGACCTGCGCTATGGGCTTATGGTCACATATGTTGAACTAAAGAAACTTCAATTACACCACCTATACTAAGGCTATAGCTTAAAATTCTAACTTCACATTCAATTGCGTCTTGTGCTCAAAAGAGACAAGATACAAACAAGTCAATTGTATCTAAAGCTCAATAAACAAGATACTAACAGTCAAGATAATGAACATGCCCTGGAGATACCTGCTTGATGTTGATGGCTACCTTTCTGAAACTACTTCCACTACTACAGGATCTGACTTTTGCTCTGATACCACTCAGTGTGACACCCTTCCGAATACACCAAGTATAATATAGTAATTAATCTATTATATTGGATAATATATGGACTTGTAAGTATTAGAAAATGTAAAGTAAAATTTTCTTTTGAAGCGGGTGCACAAACCAAAACCTGGAATTCTTTGAGAAGAACTTCTAAGTCATTTCAAAGAGTTGTATCGAATTCGGCAATTTCTAAAACCTTTCATGAGTTGAATAACATTCGTATTTTGAAATCGTATTTATATAATAGAAAGTAAATGAGATTACCCTTGCTTTGGTTGATAAAACTGATACCATCTACTCCTCTTTGTAGCCGAACTCTTAAAAAGATTAAATCAGAGTAAGCGGAAAATTACAGGACTATGCAACTAATAGAAATATAAACATAGGTTTTATATATATAAAAAGAGTCATAAGTACATAGTCCCAGGTACAAAGTCTCCAAGATCCAACAAGTCCATAACAAATCTACATTATAATATAACCATAGCCCTAGAGTGCTCAAAAGTGTATCTACAAAATATATACATAACAAAATATGGACTCTAGAGGTGGTCACGTAGATCTGGCAGCATCAGCAGTAGTAGTAGTGATAGTAGTAGTCTCCAAGTATCAAAAGGTAATAGCATCATCATCAACACAGCAGCAGCAGCAAAATCTTCTCCACAGCAACGCCACATCGGATCCTCAGATCCACATCATACACCTTATGCACATACCTAGGGATCGTCATCCCTCCAATCATTCCCAGTGGAATGCACGACAGGCTCGCCTCCGCTCTCGTCCTCCACTGGATCCTCCTCGATCTCATCCGAGGGAGAGTGTACCCTACCACTTGGTACCGGGTCGGGAGATGGTGTGACCCTAACTGGGCTCCTCGGATCAAAAGGGAAAGTCTCCTCGCGGACGACTCTAGAAGTAAAAGGGTGTGAGCGGGTAGGTCGAAAACGGAAACTGTGATAAGAGCGAGCTGGTCGCGTGGGAGGTGGTCCATGGTATGTGTAAAACGGGGGTACGTGCATAGTGTATATAATGGGAATCCTAAATCTACAAGAACGAAATCGTATCAGCGGGTTCGGGTGGTAGAAGGTGATCTCTAGCTCCCCCTCGAACACCGCACGATGGTCCTCATAGATCCATGTGCCACTAGGAAGTGGCCGGATCTCGATGCAAGCGATGTATCGAGACATCACCTACAAGGGCATAGGGGTAAGCATTTCTATACACATAATCAACAGAGTATAAATTTCTACAATACGAATATGTAAATATGCACCAATGAACAACAATCACATTTAGCACTTAGCAGTTATTGAATGCAAATAAGATGCTCATACTTGTTTCATTTATCACACTTAACTTAAATGAGTGGCATGATGCATGAATTTAGCTCTCAAGCCTATCTCCATCATTCTATGTCACTCTCTGACGTCCATCCCTGACAACCCAGCACTCACCAGTGCGTTGTATTCCTAGGTATACAACAATTCGTACATTCACCTAGAATGTACACGACAAGCTTGGAATCCATGCCACCCGAGCATATCCCGTCATCCAAACGGACCGTCATCCAAACGGTATAACCATATCGGCATCCACTAAGCCGACCACGTCAACAACGTGTCATCAAGCAAGCGTATTGGCACTCCCAGAGGCCCTCCACATGTTTACCAAAAACATGATATACGTCCTACCATCCAACTCGAGAATGAATGCATCACTTTCTAAGCTTAAAGGAAATTGATTAATATATTACTGGCCACCTAGGCATATTTTATCTTTAAAAAGAACCGTCACCAAACGGTACACTTATATTAATCAATCTCTTTTAAGTTCAGATCCTTTGAATTATTATAGTTAAATTCTTAACCAACTAAGTCAGAATTGAAGATGGTGTTTCTCAGGTTCTGGTAAATTACTCGAGTATAATTCAGCATACTCGAGTGTTTTGCAACTTTTCCAGATTACTCGAGTGTTCTTAGGGCTACTCGAGTGTTCATGACTTTCTGGGGATTTGGGTTTCAAATTCATTAAATTACTCGAGTAGTTCATGGGTTACTCGAGTGTTCATCATGATTTCCAGAATACTCGAGTCACCCCTGCATTACTCGAGTGGTTTGCCTTAACATGTCCCCAGGTCTTACTCGATACTCGAGTACTAGACACAATACTCGAGTGTTCTTGCTCAAATTACATTGTTTTACAAACATTTTACTCGAGTACCCTGTCCAATACTCGAGTGTTTCACAGCAGAATAAACTGAAATCTTAGTTTTAACACACCATTTTCAGTTCTTCTCAATTTTAGTCCAATCCAGGGATCCACAAAGTTCATATATCATAAATAGAACATGTTACAACACTCATTTCATATCAAGTTGCAGATTTGAAAGAGAATCAATCCTTAATGCATAAAATACACAATTTGACAACTCAACACCTCAAATTGCATAATAAGCACAATACTCATGAAATAGTGTTCATTTAAGCTTGCATGCATGATTTAGAACTTGCTCAACACAGTTTTTGAGCATGACTTGGCCTCCAAACCAAAGTTCCTATTTAATCTAAGCCCTTAGAGCCTCTTGGTGGCTCTCTAATGCATTTAATTGAATTTAAACTCTATCTAGTGTACGAAATTACTTCCCCTTACCTCTCAGACGTGATTCAACAAAGGATTTGCAAGAAAAAAGCTCCTCAACACCTAGAACAGCTTCAAGCATCACATGCAGAGCAGTTGGAGTGCACCACCAAAATTGAATTGGTTCACACATGAAACAGAGATAAGAATTGGGGATTTTAGATTTTCTAGACTCTATGCAACATATACTAACTATAGAAATCGAAGTTGGAACTCAAGGACTCGTGAGCTTACCAGAAATCAAAATTGAAGTAAGCTCCAGACACAGCTTGACCAAGAACAGCTCCACTTCCAAGCCTTGAATCTTCCACCACACTCACTCAATCCTCACGATTTTGGTGTTTATACAAAGCTCGTGATGTGAGCTTTGTATTCGTGTATAGTTTATGACTCGAATCGAAACAGAGAGGGAGGATCGATCGTTTGAACTCAGGAACCCTAACTGAATAGCAAACTCGAATTTGACCAAGAGCTTCAACAAATCGGTGTTAATAGGCTTTTATAGACATGGAGAAGGCCCATGCAGAGCGACACGACGCCATTGAGTTGTTGATGATGGAGTATTCGTGTCAACGGAGGGGAATCGGTGGTGGTGACTCACCAAACGCACTAACTCATGCAACTCTGTCCAGAATACTCAAGTATTCCAGAAAATACTCGAGTGTTTTGCCCAGATTTTGAAAAATAATTATTTTATTTACTTTCCCTCCAAAACCTTTCCTATATTTACATCTAGGTCCCAACCCAGGGACTAATATGCAAAATACTTATTTCATGCATTATTATATTTATTAACTCGATTCACACACATATACTAACTACATGAATACAGATTTTAATCAAGGATTCAAATAGAAATCATTAATTATAAATTAATTTATAATTAACATTTCATTAATCGGGGATTAAAATTTTGGGGTGTTACAGGTTCTGACTCAATTAGTCCATTCCCAAGATCACATCCAATTGCGATAAAGGTAGACAGATCAAATCTATTGTAGAGACTTGTCCTAACACTTCTATACAACAGTTAAGGCATGCCTTAGAAACAATTACAGGACATTTGCAGGGGTTTCTACCTTAAGAACATAGGACAATTCAGATATAGGCAAACTCAAACGATTTACACATTCATAAGAAACAATGAATGAGTAGCACCAGAATCAAATAACACATTACAAGACTGACCATTCAACAAGTAATTACCTTGCACAAGATTAGAAGATTGACTTGTTTCCACGCCACTAAGCTTGAAAACTCTGCCTTGAACCACAAACTTATCAGCTACCCATTTCGGATTGACCATGACTGGTTCCTTGCAATCCTTAGCAAAATGCCCTGGCTTTCCACAATTGAAACAACCACTTGTTGCCCAACAAACACGACCATAATGGCGACGCTTGCACTTATCACAATATGGAGCCTCATTGCGGAAATTACCTATGTTATTTCCTCCAACCTTCCCTTTGTCTTTTCCTCGGTGATCATATGGACCCTTACCTCTATGGTTGAAACCTTTACGTCTCTGGGGTCCATAACTTTGATTATCCTTCTTCTCCGGTGCTTGCAACTCCTCTGCCTTCCTATTATCTTCGTACATCCTACACATATCCACCAGGGCAGGAAAACTCTAAAACCTTTGATAACTAAAAATATACTTCAGCCTAGGCCTCAAACCTCCTTCAAACTTGATGCATTTGCTTCTCTCATCTGGATTGTTTTGATAGTATGGGGAGTACATGTAACAACCCAAAAATACTATCCATTGAAAAATACGGGTTGACAAAAATTTTTTCTATCAGGAGTGTGAAAACCAAAAGTACTTTTCCATAGAGTAATATTTCTTTTACAAAATATTCTGAGTGTAAAATAATTATATAATACAAGATCCCAAAAACCCTTTTTACACCCAGAGCATTGGTCTTCACAACTCGATCCTTCTGCACAAGGATTCGGATGACGAGACATCATCCTGGCTATTTCTTCTAGACACTTCCACTCCTACCGGAGTAACTTCAATCCTGTCCTTTGAAAGAACCTACCACCACAAACATGGTAGATGGGAGTAAGTCACTTGTCATATCGCCTAAGTAGATTATATGATTGGTCAAACAAAATCATCACAGATATTAGTTCAATATAGAAAATGCATGTTCAGGAGTTTAGTTCAACCATAAAATCTATGATCATAAATCTTTCATGCTATGCATGCACGTCTCTCAAATCATTTCTCCATAATCAATTCTTCCAGGAAAACAACACTCTGGGATAGGCAATCATGCGCTCGATGTTTCCATAACCTGTATAGCGGCCACACCGTTCTATACTAGAACCCCATCGACCACAATCTTAAAATGATACAAGGGGATGATCCCTGAACCATTGTCCACCAATAGTTCTAGGTCCTTGTCATTTCTACGGTGGTGGCCACACCGTTCCAACTGTCTCATGTAGCGGCCACACCGTACTACATGGTTTCCAATCCCGCATGCACCTCACTAATATACGATCCCCTGTACACCATGCATGAGATGCATCACACATATATTAATCATCACATTATACACATGGCGGCCACACCGTTCCATGCCTTCATATAGCGGCCACACCGTTCTATATGGAATTACACACATATGGCGGCCACACCGTTCCACATGTCTTCGTATAGCGGCCACACCGTTCTATATGGAAACCCATAACACTTACCCCACATATGGCGGCCACACCGTTCCACATGTCTTCGTATAGCGGCCACACCGTACTATACGGAATCCTTTAAGCATAAAGACTTCTCGCAGGAGTTAATCCATAACATATGGAAGTCAGGGTGATCCCACTTATCCAACGTTCACATATCCGAATCGGAGCAACAAGCCCTAACGTATTTGGATTGGGTCCTCATAATCAACCAACATCACCGCTCTTGCATTATCATTAATACTCCTTAAGTCATTGACTATTGATGTTCCTAGGCATTAATTATCCAATAGGTTCAATCGTTAATTATCAAATACACAATCCTTAGATTGAGGCATTGGATTTACTCCACTCATCATCATGAGGTAATAACTTCTTTCTAATGTCCTTTAAGCCAATAACTTCTTATATTCTAAGACATTAATTACCAAGTAGACATGATCATGCTTATCAAATCCTATCTCAACATCATACCCAGATCATGACTACTAAATCACATTCTATGTCCTTAAAATAGACATGATCATTTTTAATCCAAAGAGGACATGATGATTACTTCACAACTCATACCATATGAACCAACTTATCTAGAGGTTAAACTCAAATAATTGTTCATGCATCTTATGCAATCCTCAACAATCATATATAGCACTAGGCGAACATCTAATGCAAGTAAGATGCTCATGCTTATTGCATTTTCAAGTTTACAATTTAAATGAATGGCATAATGTATGAGTCTAGCTCTTAATCCTAACTCCAAAATGAATGCAATTCCTTAACTTAAAAGAATTGATTGGTATATCACAATTCATAATATCCCATATTACTAAATCATCACTTTCCTACCACCACCAATCAATTTCTTTTAAGTCTTAGATCACTTGGATGATCATTATTTAGTTATTAACCAAATGATTCAGAATTAAAAATGGTATTTTCAATATTCTGGGTGAACTACTCGAGTGTTCTTCAGAATACTCGAGTGTTCTTAACTTATTTCCAGATTACTCGAGTATTCTTCAGGATACTCGAGTGTTCATGTCTTTCTGGGGATTTGGGTTTCAGCTTCATAAAAATACTCGAGTAGTTCATGAGTACTCGAGTGTTCTTCATTAATTCCAGAACACTCAAGTGACCCCTGCATTACTCGAGTGGTTTACCCTAAGAGATCCCCATGAATCAGCTATTACTCGAGTCCTGGGCCCGATACTCGAGTGTTTTAACACAAAATACACTGGTTTATCATAATTTTACTCGAGTATCAAGCAAAGTACTCGAGTCTTTTCTCACAGAACAGACTGGAAACTTGGTTTAACATACCATTTTCAATTCTAATCATTTTTTGTCCAATCCAATGATCAATAGAGTTCATAGAACATATAACAAACGTGTTCAAACACTTAGAACACATCAAATTACACAGAATTGAATTTGAGCACCAATTATGCATAAAACCACATTTTCAACAACTTGACATGCCAAAATCAATTCTAAGTAATTCTAACTCAATCCAATGGTCAAATGAACTCTATTTACATATTTAAAACCTGCCTCAACACAAAGATCACAGCAATTCACAGAGAATCCAAATATGCTTCCATTTATGCATAAAATCATTTTTCAACAACCCAACATGACAAATTCAGTCCTAAGCAATTTTAGCATGCAAACAACCTTGACACAACTTACATACAACATATAGGACTTGCTCCATACTTGTTTAGTGTTCATAACTTGGCTTACCAAAAACCTAACACCTCATGGTCATGTTTTACCACTTTAACCAATCCCATGACCTTATACTCATGATCAAATGTTCATCCACTTCATCATCACTTTATATTTTCAGCATAATAAGATTGAGTCTAACAGATTCAACACCAAATCATCAAACCTCGAAAAGTCCAAATCAAGCATGCACATAATCAAAGAGTGACTTAGCTTCATTCAAAGACAATTCTCCAATTCATAAATTATAAATTCAGCCATGATTCATGAATTGCTTTGCTTAATTTTATTAAATCATTTTAGTCCTTATGCAGATTATCCATTATATGACCAAGTGAATGTCTGGACCTCCAAGTCCAGCAATCGTGTCTTGGTCCAAACCACATACATACACATATCAAATCCACAATCTATAATCCTAGCAATATGAATGATTTCTCCCATACCTTGGACAGTACTTTGACAAACTCAAAAACACCAAAGAATAGCAGCAGCCACACAACAGCCACCAACACCAGCTCAAATCACTTCACCCACCAAAATGCAGAACAGTGTGAGCAGAGTCCAAAAACCACATTGTTTGAGTGAGTAATCGTGCACAAAAATTGGGGAAAAAGGTTAGAATCTACTCTCTGTAACATGCATGAGAGATTGGAACCAATTTGAAATCAAGAGGGTTCACGAGCTTACCACAATCGAGGATCAAAGTGAGCTCCAAGAACCAGTTGACAGCAAACCAACCCCCACTTTCGAGCTTCGATTCTTCTATCACTCAAACTCTCAGCTCACAATTTTGGTGTCTATACAAAGCTCGAGATGTGAGCTTCGTATTGGTTTTTGATTTGTGGCCTAACTCAACTCAAAGAAGGAGAATCGAACCGGAGAAATCAAGAACCCTAACTTCATGAGATTTCAGAATTTGGCAAAATGGTTTGATTCATCCACACCATGGGTTTATATAGCAAGATTGATCACCCATGCAAGTCGACACGAAGCCATGAACGTGTTGCTGAGTCGCTAACGTGTCAACTTGTGAGGTTTCTGAGTTGGTGACTCAGCCAACACACTCACGAGTGCAACCCTGTGCAAAATACTCGAGTCTTTTCAGAAAGACTCGAGTCTTTTTGCCAAAATAGTAAAAATAAATATTTTATTTCCTTTTCATCCAAAATTTTCCTATTATTATTTTTAAGTCCTAAAACAGGGACTAATATGCAAAAGCATTATTTCACATATTAAAACTTATCTAATATTTTCATACATAATAAATCACTTCATAGTCAAGGATTTTACCAAAAATAATTAATTATAAATAAATTTCCATAATTAATTTTCATTAACCAGGAATTAAATTTTTGGGGTGTTACAGTACTTCATCAGCTCCTCAAACTTGGCTGCGTACTCACCCACACTCATCTCCCCTTGCTTCAGTTGCAGAACCTCAACTTCCTTCTTAAATCTTCTGGAAAATATTTCATGAGAAATTTCTTCATAAACACACCCCAGTTGACATCTCTCCCTTCATAGTGCAGAAGCTGAACTGTGTGATTCCACCAATTCTCAGCCTCTCCTTCTAACATATAAACTGCATATGCTACCTTCTGAGCTTCTATACAGTCTAATGTTCTGCAAATTTTATCCATAGTATGAATCCATTTGTTAGCCTCTTCTGGCTTAAATCCTCCTTCAAACTTAGGTGGATTACAACTTCTGAAATCTGCTAAACTCTTAACTTCAGTGTTACCAACATTACACTGATGAGGTGGATTAACTGGTTGCGGTTGTTGCTGATATTGTTGTTGTTGCTATTGCATAGACTCCATAACAGCGGTGATCCTCTCCAACATTACATTAGTATGATTTTGGTTTCTAGTCGTCATACTAGACCTGCACTATGGACTTATGGTCATATATGATGGATTAAAGAAACACCCACCACACAACCTATACTAAAGCTATGACCATAGCTCCAAACAATACATTCAATTCGTATCTATTACTTGAACAAAGTAAGATACTAACATTTAAATATACCCTATGGAATGTTGATGACTATCTTTCAGGAACTACTTCAACTGATCTAACTTTTGCTCTGATACCACCCAGTATGACACCCTTAAATAAAACCACGAGTAATAATAAATATTTAAGCTTTTACTCGAAAAGATATAGACTTGCTTAAATGTAGAAAATATAGGGTTAAATTTTTCCTCTTTATTTTCTAAAAGAAGCGGGTGCACAAACCAAAATATTAGATCTTGGAGAATATAATATGTATTACTTTAACTATTGAACTCGGCGATTACTTTAATTAAGAAATCATTTAATCCCGTGTCATTTCAAAACTTAGACAACATCCTCTTTGGTTAATAGGATAAATTACAGTTCATATGTTGAAAACATAAGTGATGCCATCCATTATTTCATCTAACTTAGTTGATACCACATTGTAAATACCATAACCAAATTCCTTTAAATCATTACCAGAGTATGCGGTGTGGGTAACATCTCGATTTGGAACTTGATGAATGACGTGGGACATTAAATAATTAACATATAAAGAAAATGTTCTAAAAAGAAACATATTTACAAGGTTGAAATCATGTTCATGTCATCAATAAAAAAAAAATTTACCCGTATTTTCATGAATTAAATAAAAGAATATGTCCAAGTTTCTAAATCGGGGTGTTACAAGTAACCCCCAATTATTCAACTCTTTTGTACAAAACTCTATTTTGAGAAGTAAATAAAAAAGGAAACTTTTCATTTGTTGTACGATATTATTACAAAAACATTTTTAAATTACTTTTTATTATGTTAAGGTGTTACGTTTATGATATCAGACCTGTGTTTTCCTTCCGGCCTGGGGAAATAGTCCCAACTCCGCTAGGTAAACCTTTACCTCTTTAGTTACAGAAGAATGTCTAGTTTAGTAATATAACAAACATCTAAGAAAAGAAAGCAGTATAACAACATCCCCCTTAGTTCATACTTAGTACGTAGTGTTAAGCTTCTGATTTTATAAATACCCAAATACGATCTCTCGATTGTTTGGCATTGTCACGATTAAAAAAGAATCAATAGTCAATATTAAGGGAAGTGAAAAACCCCAACGGGCTAGGGTATGTAGTTACCATCCCAACGGAAAGGACTAATCCCAAGTATTGAACTCTATGGACCAATTCTAAATGTGACAAAGACAAAAAATTCTTCTTATCCTTACTCGGAACAAAGTTGTTTTACCTTCCTCAAAAAGGTTAACATGTTGTTGGCCACACGACAAAAACTCAAGCAGTACGAAAATGATCATACCATCAATAAAATGTCATGTTGGGCCTGGCCACCGCAATACTTACATTTGTTAGAAGGTGTTATCATTCCGTGAGCTCAGCGACACCAAAACGTAACTAAAACCGTTGAAGATAACAGTGTGTGGATAATTATTATACTCAAAAAGATCTTTAGATTTCTCACCTCTCTCCGCTCTTTTAAAATTCTTAAGAGTCTTCTAATCAATCACTTTAATAAAATATTTGTAAATTCATTATTGGAAATCTCTTTTAAAATATATAACCTTCTCTTGATGACACGTAGATTCAATTAAATTCTAAATATTAGATAGAAAACATAGTAATATATTTTCGAATATATTTTTGATAAAAATATACCATTTTTTAAAGGAATTTCTAGAATTTGGTTTCTTATGAGTTTACAAAAAGTGTTCTCCCCACTAGAAATTGAGACATCCAGTCCACCTCGAGTAGAATCCAAAATGGACTACCTTGTATCCATGATGGATGATACAAAGAGATAACCTGAAAGCAAACCTTATGGAAATGAACCCCGAATATCTCTAATAGACACCTCAGTTCAGGACGTCTTTAATGAATTAATCACGTCATAGTTTTCTAAGTACAAATGGAATCTGTATGAGGGAACAACATGTATTCCTACCTCAAAACCAAGAATAGTAGTAGGAAATGATGGAAATAGGAGCTAAAGTACCATAAGCCTCTTATCATCAAGAAATTTTCCTAATAGTCTAAAGGACTTACATAAGAACAAAAGTATTGATTCCACTATGATAGAGTTAGCTGGTTGACTATGTCATGGAGAATAGTTCATTCCTTTGATTAAAGCCATGGTACAGGTATAGGATGGCTGCACGGAACACTGATATCCTCGAGAGAATTACTGTAGTATTAGAAAACATGGTTACGACAAACCAAAATGTCCAAGCTAACTCCGCCAATATTAATGGACCGGTAGAATTTAAAGGACTGGTGGAGTTTAGGAGAAATGTACGCCAAAGTTTGAAGACGGTTTTAATCCTCATGGGGCACAAAGGTGGTTACAAAAGTTGGAAAAGATTTTTACGGTGATGCAATGCATGGACCAACAGAAGGTTACCTTCTCCACCTTTATGTTAGTCGGAGAAGCAGAACATTGGTAGGATCACACCAAATGACTGCTGGAAGAAGAACATAGGGTGATAACCTGAGATGTCTTTAAAGAAAAGGTTTATGGAGAAATACTTTCGTGAAGACATCCGGAGAAGAAAGAGATTGAATTATTTGAACTAAAGCAAGGATCAATGAAGGTAGGGGAATACGTGTCAAAGTTTGAAGAACTGATAAAGTATTCTCCTTACTACCCTAATAATTTAGATGATCCAAATGATCACTACTATTTATTTTCTAACATCTCTCTTAATATTAAAAAAAATTACTAAACTAATACCAAATACAAAACTTATATTTTTATTAATTGTATAAGAAGTTCAAAACGTTACAGATAGGCCATGCTTGTAAAAAACCAGGGAATTATGTAAAGAATTGCCCAACTAAGAGAAATGAAGAGATGAACGCAATAAGAATTTGAAAGGGAAAATGACCAGTAACGCATGTGGATAAGTTCTTCAATGGGAAATGTTACGACTTAGTGGTCTAATAAGAGCATTAGATATTTTGTAGGTCACAGTCTTCTATTAGAAATTATCTTTTGTACCCTAAACTAAGTTATGGATGTTCCTAAATAATTATAATGGAAACGAATAGAAAATTTTAAAGTGTACTCTTTTACAAAACCTTATACTAAACCATATGAGGTAAGCTATTATATCATATTATGCACAAGTGAGGGAAATTTGGAATTCCATATCTAAGCCAGCCAAACCAAGTAGTCTCAAAATATAACTGACCAAGTCCAAGATATTAGGAAACAAATGAAGAAGAGTGGTTAATTAGAGTCACCATCATAAAGGGGTCAATATGACTACGAACCAATTAAAAAAATATTTCAAGAAGGAATATAAAGGACCAAACCTTGCTCTAAGTAGGAGAGAAACCTATAGAACTTAAGAAATGTAAGCTCTTCGAGAAAACCCCCATAAAAACAAAAACAAGAGTTTTTGAAGTTTTAATAAAGTCAAAATTTCCATACCATTTGATGAAAATGTATTTTTTTTCTAAAGTGGGAGATGTAACATCCATCAATTTTCATATTATATTAAATATGAATAAGTATTTTAGAATTTAAAATATACCATTTTTGAAGATAAATAAATTATTTGGAAAATAAATATATTTGGTTATGGCAATAGTGTATTTCCATTTATTAGGTATTAAAGTATTCACTAGTCACAAGTACCCTCGAATAACCACCATATATAGAAAGGTTTAGTTTGTTGGATAATGTCTTGCTACTGTTTCGGGGTAAATTGGTGTGGTTTTCTTTTTATTTTTATAATATAATTATGAGTATGAGAATATTTAATCTTTTGTTTTTCTATGGTAATGTGTATGCGATCAGTTACTTGATATTTTTTTTCTTATTTCCTTATCTACTTGTGCGGCTAATTATACACATTTGGTGATTTGCATTAAATAACATTATTACAATAAATGGTTTTATAGAAAAGTTTATGGTGTATATGATTCTCTTTCAAGGTTTCCTAGTTGTGATTATCATTTTTGTGCAAAATTTCATATTAGAGTTAATAGTCACGTAGGTCCTCGAAAGATACCCGTGGAATCAATTAGGTCCCTAAAAGATTCGTGGAATCTCTTAAACTCCCCAAAGATCAACTTAGCATCACGATAGTACCTCCGTCCAATTTCGTTAGGAGAGACCTGACAGAATGCTATGTGACACGTTAAATGCTTTGTTGGCCGAATGCGATGTTGGAAAGTTAAGAAGGTGTCATGTAGGATTCTGTTAGATAACTCGTAGGGGGATTAACGTGATGCCAAATTGATATTTGGGGGATTTAATAGATTCCACAAATCTTTCAAGGACCTAACTCATTCCAAAATTATCTTTGGGGGTTTAAGAATTTCCACAAATTTTTCAGGGACCTAACTGATTCCACAAGTATCTTTCGGGGACCTATGTGACTATTAACACTTTCATATTATATTCCACTAAATTCATTTTTTCAAAGTTGTAAGCCACATGTGTGCATTAGCCCAGATGTGTGCCTTCACTCACTCAATCCTGTGGACCTCTAAGTTTTCGTTTAACATTCTTTACGTCCAGTTGTTGACACCATAAGGTTTTGCATGGAACTAATGCAGTTTCAAATTGAGGGCACTACCAAGTTTTTTTATAAAAAAAAGGGCCCGTGAAAATTATGGGCCTTGTGTCTTCGCCTTTATTGCCGTGCAGTTGGGCCTAGTCTGTGTGGTTGCATATTCCACTCTCTGTTTTTGTTGTAATCTCTCGTTAAAAAGGGTTAGTTAGGGTTCAATCGGTTCTCAAAAAGTTCTCATGGAATCTGATCGTGGTCAACCGCGACATTCGCCACTCCTCTTAGAAGAAGTCATTGAGGAAATCCTTTCTCGGCTCCCCGTCAAGTCTCTTGCGAAATTCAAGTGTGTCTCCAAATCCTGGTATTTACTCATTTCCAATCCCAAATTCATTAAATTACACCTCAGTAAATTTCCTAAATATGCGAACCTCGTTCTAATCTTGGAAAACCTTTCTCTTGAAAATGATGAGACTGATGATGATGAGACTGACGTTGTTGTCACTGACGCTGTTATTATATGTTGCTCTAAACACTCTTTATTTCACAACCCACCCCCCATCGTTATTCCTGAAGACATATGCACAAGGTTAGATTTCCCCTATCGGCCCCTAGGTTCCTGCAATGGATTAGTCTGCTTTGAGAAAAATGTATATTGCAGTGGTACATTCACTAAAAGGGTATTTTTTTACAATCCTGCTTTAAGATTAACATCCAAAAAATCACCGCCTTTACTTACCAGTTTTTCAGATAATATGTGGATTGGGTCCGGGTTTGGGTATGATAGTTTAACCGACACTTATAAGGTTGCAACACTCCGCTCAGCGAAACAAAATATCACCATACTAGTTCACACCATGGGGGATGATTGTTGGAGACAAATTTTATGTTTCTCGGCTTTTCCTCTTCTTAACCATCGTCATGGTGAGTTTGTGAAGGGCACTCTAAATTGGTTAGCTCTTCACAAATCCGGTTTTGCTTATGAATGGGGCAATGTTATTGTTGATCAATTAGTGATTTTTTCACTTGATTTGGAGAAGGAGACATTCAAACACTTGTGCCTACCTACTGATTTTGATGAACTCCCCTCTCATGAACCATCGCTTGCTGTTTTGAGGGATTGTTTGTGCCTTTTTCATTGTCACAAGGGAACCCATCTTGTCATATGGCAAATGAATGAAATTGGAGTTGAAAAGTCTTGGACTCAATTGATCAATGTTAGTTATCAACATCTTCAATTTGTAAAGGATGATCCTGATTTTAAACTCGTACCATTGTGCACATCTGAGAATGGCAATGTTGTATTGTTGAGGAGCAATGAAGTATGTGAAGCAATTCTCTATAACTGGAAAGATAATACAGTTCAGCATATTGATATTCCCAACAACAGAGATTTGATTTATGCCATGGATTATGTTCAAAGCTTAGTTCTGCCTTGCTGAAATTAAGGTACTATAATTACCATTCTACTTTCCCTGTTCTGTTGAAATTAAGCTTGGTTGTCTGTGATTGCTTTTGTTTACAGTTTCCACTTGCTAAGTTATTATTTAACATACTGCAAGGGACATTATATAATCATATTGTTTAACATAATGGACTTTATTCCATATTCAGTTTTTTTGTTCATTAATCATGCCTAATTAACGACTAGGGATCCAAATTTGATTTACTGACATTAACAAAATGTAAAAGAGTTCGAAAAAGGTTCACAAATTTATTGAGTCTTGGTTTTGCACTACACTTATGCATTAAAGGAAATGTGTTATAATAGTATAAAGCTAGGTATAGAAACATTACATATGTGGACCCTTCTGGTAACAAGTCCTAAAGAGTGTGGACCTTTATGCTGACAATTTCTGAAGAGTACAGAACTACTAGGTGATTTGGTAATTGAATATTAGCATTATACATTTATTTCGATAATATTATCAGAGACTAATTTGACTGGTCCCCACAAAGTCAGGGATTAATTTGACATATTATTCATTTGTATTGATATAAAATGTTCATTCAATTTTCTAGATAATTTAGGATTTTCTTAATTGAAACATCTTATGTTTTTCTTATCAAAGGCAAAATCTTATATTTTTAATTCTGTGAATTGGGACTCCACACCTTTTAGTATTGTTTTTCTTTTTGAAATTTAGTATATTTATTGATATATCAGTATGATCATTTAAATCCTAATTGACAACTGACAAGGTTGGTTTTGGATTAGAATAAAAGAGCATATTACCTTAGAGGTTAAATAAACCATCAAGTTAAAATATTAATGTCATGTTTGGACGTGTTTCTTTGAGGTAGGTGATATCTTACCTCTTATGAAAATACCATCGTAACAATTTGGTTGTGCTAATTTTGAATCATGTGAAGGGAGAAGCAAATTAAGAGAGATTCACAGAATACCTTGGATCGCTATAGCGGAAGGAGAATACCCATGACAGCTATTGTTCTGCTCCAGATGAGAGACTTTAACCACAAAACTGGGTGAGCATTCGACCAAATTTGGAACAAAGTGCATCTAGTACTTACAAGGAGTAGAAGAAATGAATATTTTGCTGATATGAAGTTATTGTGAACACTTTTTTAAGGTATTTGTTTGCGGGAACAATTTTTTAGTAGCTCACTATGAGCTTGATGTGGATTTATCTATGTTTTTCTATTTTATTCTTGGATGAACTCATGTAAGGAATGAACTCCTCTTTTTGTGGAAGTAGGGATTGCTAGATGGGAATTCTGTAACACCCCGATTTTGGCAATTTGAAATCATCATCTCTTTAACCATTTTGTTACAAAAATTTGGGAAATTTTTTTTATTTAAAGTGATATTGGACATGGGAACCTTTATGTTCGAAAACATTTCCGTAACTTCATTGAAATCAAATAACGTTCTCATGTCGCACATCACAAGTCAAGTTCCAAACCGAGATGTTACCTAACATCGCGCTTTGTAACTTAATTTCATAAATCTAATTTGAGAAAACAGTTTCAAATCTTGATCCACAAAACTTGATTCTTTCAAAAGCCATGTTCAATAAAATTCCAAGCAGGGTACAAAATACTATAGCAATGTTAACCAGGTAGTTGCAAGGGATACAGTACTCGAAGGGATTACCTACTACTAGTCTTGACCTCTAATCTTTCTCGCTGAAGTCCACTGCCGAAGCCTACATGGACAGCCATCTATCCGTTGCAATACCGGAATATCCCGATACGACAACATGATAGGAGAGATAGTCAGCATTCCAGAAGTACAACATGACAAGGCAGAATACTGACGACTTCTTAAAAATATAAAAATCATGCATTAACAACTACTCATGATATGCATATGACAAATGTATTCACATAGGCACATAGGAAACACTTATAAACAAAGCACATCATAACCAACCAAATATATCAAAATCACAACTCATCACCATATACAATTTCTCGCTTGGCATCACAAGCCTGACAACCATTCCAGTCTTATTATCATCATTCTTAATCTTTCGACATCGTCTATACTTTCTTCTTTCTTTGAATCTTTCTCAATAAATTCTTTATAATTTCTTTCTTATATTCTTTCATTGTTCTTAAGTTTTATCAAACGGTTCGCTCAATGATGAGGGAGAACACATCATTGAGCTCGCACACGTCTACATCTCCTCGGTACACCACCCAACCTAGTCGGAAGCCAACAGGAGTACAGGACCTTTACCACGCGGGCACGACAGCTGTCACACAAAAATGGTCCCAGACCAGGAGGCTCAGCCTCAAATCATGATCACATAATCAATGCACGCCCTCGGCGGCAAACACAAATGCCCTGTTCCAGTCCCTCTCACTGTTGTAGATTTGCATCGAGGGGGCGACAGTATTGTTGTAGTGCGCGTGCAGAACTTACCACGGTATTGGACCCAGTCCCCACCACGTTAGTGCACCACTTATGGAGTTCGTTCTGCCTACAACAATACTCTAGACTTCTTGACGTTTCACCGTCATCGTCCTCCCCTCCTGCAATCCCCACCTGAGTATCCGCAGATACCCATAGTATCTTCCTCTCCACTACTTCGATACGACACTCATACCTCACCGTGTATATAATGTCTTTTAAGTCTTTTAAAGTTTTAAACAGTCGGCTCGTCCTTGGTGCATCCCTTCAAAGAAGCCCGACCACTAATCGCAATCTGTTCCCCCTAATCACAACGGCCTCATGCCTCGTATCACTTTCATATCATTATCACAATTCACATGACTCATCTCATCTCATCACATCATCAACATCATTTCCTCGTCTTTCTCAAAACATCCTTTCGAAAACATGATTTCACAAAAAACTTTTAATTCACAAAACCTTTTCAAAAATCTCTTTTCAAAGCCTTTTTCAAAAATCACATTTTTGGGTGAGTGTTAATGGAGGAGCAAGCTCAACTCAGCACTAAGCTTCTTCCCAAAAATGTGTACGAGGAATCACATTTCCACTCAAACCACATCTCACTCTCATCACCACACTCTCTTTCAAATCTCAATTCCAATCACAATCACATTTCTTTTCATCTCATGTTTTATTTCTTTCACAATCTTTATTCGCGTTACGTTTTATCTCTTTCTCAATCTTATCTCTTTAATTTCTCACTTTAATCTCAAATCTCATTCTTTCCCATAATTCTCATTTCCACATACAACCTTTCCAAACAGAACAAGACATTCTCAACAGCATACTCACAGAGGAATTCAATGCATAATAAAATTACTCATGCAACGTATTTAGCAAACAGATAAACATTTAGCACACATATATCACATATGCTCATGCAACACATGACCTATAACAATTACTCAATTTAGACTCGATGTGCTCAGTTTAGAACTGAGTCTACACGTCACGATGACCTAGGCCTACTGCATCTCTCACCTCACGCTCCAGCTTCTGAAATCATCGCGAGTCCTTCCCAATAAGTCAGCCGTTCCGTTACTCGACTCATACGCACCTTGTACTAGACAAACGATACTAGCTAGCGTCACTAGTCTATCTTAAGTAATCACCCCACTTAGGATCAAGCGTTTTCGAAAACTCTCTTTTTATTTCTTGTTGTTAAAACTTTTTCAAATCGAATCTTCATTAAATTAAATACCACTTAAAACTTAATCCTTAAACCAACCAAACAAATTTTTAATATTGAAAAACAATTCAAACAAAATCTGGACAGCAAGTATGCAAGTCCATTAATCAGTTTTTAGGAAACCCGAAAACACCGAAAAACTCAACTTTTGTTCATATGATACTTTATTATAAACTAAGCACTTAAATAATTTATTTTTCAAACTTAACATTGTGAAATGAATTAAGGGCAGAAACCACTAAGTCCAAGGTTATTCAATTAGATCAAGTTAAACTATTTCCAATCCAATTACTTTTTAAACCAATTACAAAGTCAAACACAATACTTTGATTAATTAAATAATTCATTCAAGCATAACCTAAACATATCATCAAACAATCACCCACTCAATCAATTCAAGACATCATGATTATCATAAAATTCAGCCAAGTCATAATATCAAGTACAAAACTCATATTCATCAAAAACATTCAAATAAACACTTAGTGCGATTACAAGTAAAACACACAAGACAAAATCCAAAACTAAATCAAATAAATTTTTTTAATCTTCAAAATTTCCAGAATATTCACATACATACCAAAGTTCATCATATAAAAATTTCAAGTCATTTAAACAATCCTAAACTAGGTTTCAAATTAGATTTTGCATGAAGAGCAACATGGTACTATTGCTCGTCAGAGGCAAAAACGCCATTATTAAAAATAGTTGTTCAATTCCAAATTGCACAAAATTTGGTATAAGTCTTCCTTATACAGCTAAGACTAGTTCATAAAATTTTCAGAATATTTGGAGTTGTGCAAGTTATATTTTTCCAATTAAATTCATCACTAAGTCCAGAAAATCTGAACCAAGTGGTCCACTGTTTTGCCTTTCTTAAAAAAATAAATTCAACTCCAAATCTCTTCAAATTTTACAGAGAACATCTAGAGATATCCAGGAAGCTACCATAAAAATTTCAAACAATTTAGAGCAGCACAAGTTTGAAAATTATTTTCATCTTTAAACTGAAAAGCTCATTTTCAGAAAATCATTTTCACAAGGTTTGCTCTTATAAAAATAGGAAATCAATTCCAAAAATCATACAAAAATTCAAAGAAGCTTATTTTAACATACTTAAGGTAGTGACAAAATCCCAGAATTATTAGACACACATACTCATCATCTATCCAAGTTAGAAACACACACATTCCTAATTTCAGCATAACACTTTGGTCAACAAACTTATTCATGCATTCCTTCTCATGAAAATTAAAAATACACACCTACATACAAATCAACACAAAAATCAATCCATCACTTATTTTATTTTTTCAAAAACCGAATTAATAAAGTTTTTTTTTTTGAAAACAATCTTCTTTAATTCAATTTCAACATGCATCACATCTAGAAATAAAGATCAAGCTTCTTAAACTAAAAAATCAAGAGTCAAAATAAACTAACCTAGATCTTGGCATGAACACATTAAAATCAATAGATCTCAAGGAAAATCATACATGCATCAACATTTAACACCCAAAATCAAGAATTTAAGAGAAAAAATCAAACTAACCTTAAAACATACTCTTTATCACTAGATCATCACATGCATGTACTAAATACTTCAAATAAAATTCCTTTTCTAAAAATCCATGCCAACACCGAAACACACATAAGAAAAAAATAAATTCATTTTATCAAAATTTTCATGCTTTAAGTTAAACTTTCCTAAAAATGATTTCCTTTGCATGCACACAAAACCAAATCAAACAAGAAAACAAGATCATTATCTCAAAAATTCTTTTAAAAACCGAATCACCCTTTAAATATGCATGTTCATTTTTCATTTTAAAACTTCAATCTTTAATTATTACTCTTTGAAAAACATAGATCAACAATAGAAACTAATATGCAAGAAAAAATCAACACACTCATAACCGAAAATAGAATGATGAAGAAGAAAGGATATCAAACATAAAACTCTAACATATTATAATTTAGGTGAGTCCTTATAGTCCAAGATTAAAGAATAATAACACATAAAATCATCCTTAAAGTTAGAAAAATCAACATGCAAGGAAGAATAAGAAATAGATCTACAACTAAAAAGAAAAATCTATACTATTACAAAAATCTTCTTTTGGATCTTCAAGTCCTACCATAAAAAGCGGTTGATCTCTAAGTCTCCTAACACTTGGATCTTCAAAGAATCAAGGCTTGATCTAGCATGGGTTTTCTTCTTCCTCTACCCTCACGGTTTTCTCTCTTCTCCTCCATGGTTCTCTCTTTTTTTTTTTTTGCATGTCTCAAGAGCTAATGTTGCTCTTGAGACTAAGTGTTTGTGTTGGTGTGGGTGTGAAAGGAAAATGATATGGTAGAAGGAATGAATGAACCGAAGGAAAGAAGGGAGTGAAAGAATGGATGGAAAGAATGAAGGAAATGAGAGTGGGAATAGAAACAAGAGGTAGTGGGCTAAGGGAGAGGTACTTGGTCATCAAGTCAAGGCTTTACAAGCCTCCACATACACCCCCCTCCATACGTGGCACACATGCACACACCCCACCTATATCTTCTACATGCACACACACACAAATGTCTTACAATTTTATTTTTATTTTCATTTTTATTATTATTTTTTTTATTCCTTGATTAAATTCATTAATTCATAAAATCAAGCCATTAACTCTAAGATCACAATTATACATACACACACATACATAGCACATACACACATAAATACACACATATACACACATTTATCAATCAATCACACACTTAGTCACAAAATAATAATCAAGCACACATATTAACAATTAAACACAATTTCTTTTAAATAATAAACTGTACTTATTGGTTGCACTTATAGCCCTTATTTCATTTTCTAAAATCATAATTTAATATATTAAAGATAATACCAAAAGGAAAAATTCATTAAAGATGAAAAACTATTTTTCATGAATAATCCCTTGGAAATTCATCCTTTACAGCTCTGGAAAATAATTTTCGCAAACCAACCCAGAAAATTATGAAAGATACATTTTTGAAAACTACATTTCGATACGATCGTTTTGATATAAAGATCATAAAAATCGGAGTTACGGTTAAAAAGTTATGGATTTTCGAAGTTATTACATCTAAGAAAATCCATAAAGAAATTTATTTTTGCAAGAAATCACCAAAATAAAAATCATTTCTCATTAAAAATCATTTTTACTAACTTCATAAAAATATTTATTTATCCAAACTTTTTAAAATCAACACCTTAATTCGAAATCGAATAAAATTTTCATCGAAAACCTTTTGTAAAACAATTTTTCAAAATTCTTCTTTAATAAAATTTTATTCGTCCTAGTCGGAAAAACGCGGGATGTTACATTCTCCCCAACTTGCAGATTTCTCGTCCTCGAGAAATGGTATGAGAAAATCCACGATCAACGGATATCGAATTCCTTGGAGTGATTCTCTCGATCCCTAACGTCAGTCGTCGTCCTCGAATCGTCGCATATGCATCGTTTTCCCCAGAGGTAATCAGACACAATGGAATACTAAGGGTATAGTTTTTGTCAACAAGAGTCCAAAGGGTTCAAGGGTTTCGAAAAAAAATAGCACGCTTATGCCAATCCGGACGAGGATACTACTTTCCTTATGACCTTGCTTCCTTAATTTAACTTTTCTTATCCTTTCAAACCTAGGTGGGTTATCACAAACTCCAAAGTCTCTGTTCACTCCCCAACTTTGACGAATCATATTCCTATACATCACGTCCGTTCATGTTTACTCCTTCTTTCCTTAACAACATCTCACCGTCCATCTTATAAATCAGATAGGCCTAGTTGATTGGCATAAGGTGTCAGAGTCTAAGGTTTTCATGAAAGACTTTTAGAGAAAAAAACAAACGCATTGTCAAGGCAACTCAACAACACATAGGGTTTACACAAGAAGAAGTTTCAACAAGGAAAAGAGGGTTCTAGTCGCAAAACAAAGCCATATATCAATAGCTCGAAAGTTGTTACAAACAAAAAGGGATTCTCAACAAAAGGGGTTTCAATAGTCAAGAGAGGTTCAGGTCACAAAGAATAAAAGCTCCGTATAATTTTGATCACCGTTCCTTGTACCGTCGTCGATAAATTCATGACACGTTCCGAAGATAGAGAGATAGAACGATAGAGGTAGAACGAACGATAGAGGTGGTACGATAGAGATGCTCACGTGACTTCGTACTCCTATTCTCACTCATCGTAATTCTAACACTAACACACAGACAGACACACACACGAGCAAACATGTAAGCCCATGCATCAGGCTACTTGGATAACCATTTCTCTGATACCATTCTGTAACAACCCGATTTTGGCAACTTGAAATCATCATCTCTTTAACCATTTTGTTATAAAAATTTGGGAAATTTTTTTTTATTTAAAGTGATATTGGACATGGGAACCTTTATGTTGGAAAACATTTCCGTAACTTCATTGAAATCAAATAACGTTCTCATGTCGCACATCACAAGTCAAGTTCCAAACCGAGATGTTACCTAACATCGCGCTTTGTAACTTAATTTCATAAATCTAATTTGAGAAAACAGTTTCAAATCTTGATCGACAAAACTTGATTCTTTCAAAAGCCATGTTCAATAAAATTCCAAGCGGGGTACAGAATACTATAGCAATGTTAACCAGGTAGTTGCAAGGGATACAGTACTCGAAGGGATTACCTACTACTAGTCTTGACCTCTAATCTTTCTCGCTGAAGCCCACTGCCGAAGCCTACATGGACAGCCATCTATCCCTTGCAATACCGGAATATCCCGATACGACAACATGATAGGAGAGATGGTCAGCATTCCAGAAGTACAACATGACAAGGCAGAATACTGACGACTTCTTAAAAATATAAGAATCATGCATTAACAACTACTCATGATATGCATATGACAAATGTATTCACATAGGCACATTGGAAACACTTATAAACAAAGCACATCATAACCAACCAAATATATCAAAATCACAACTCATCACCATATACAATTTCTCGCTTGGCATCACAAGCCTGACAACCATTCCAGTCTTATTATCATCATTCTTAATCTTTCGACATCGTCTATACTTTCTTCTTTCTTTGAATCTTTCTCAATAAATTCTTTATAATTTCTTTCTTATATTCTTTCATTGTTCTTAAGTTTTATCAAACGGTTCGCTCAATGATGAGGGAGAACACATCATTGAGCTCGCACACGTCTACATCTCCTCGGTACACCACCCAACCTAGTCGGAAGCCAACAGGAGTACAGGACCTTTACCACGCGGACATGACAGCTGTCACACAAAAATGGTCCCAGACCAGGAGGCTCAGCCTCAAATCATGATCACATAATCAATGCACGCCCTCGGTGGCAAACACAAATGCCCCGTTCCAGTCCCTACCACGGTATTGGACCCAGTCCCCACCACGTTAGTGCACCACTTATGGAGTTCGTTTTGCCTACAACAACACTCTAGACTTCTTGACGTTTCACCGTCATCGTCCTCCCCTCCTGCAATCCCCACTTGAGTATCCGCAGATACCCATAGTATCTTCCTCTCCACTACTTCGATACGACACTCATACCTCACCGCGTATATAATGTCTTTTAAGTCTTTTAAAGTTTTAACGTTTTAATTAACGGCTTAATCCTAACAGTCGGCTCGTCCTTGGTGCATCCCTTCAACGAAGCCCGACCACTAATCGCAATCTGTTCCCTGTAATCACAACGGCCTCATGCCTCGTATCACTTTCATATCATTATCACAATTCACATGACTCATCTCATCTCATCACATCATCAACATCATTTCCTCGTCTTTCTCAAAACATCCTTTCGAAAACATGATTTCACAAAAACTTTTAATTCACAAAACCTTTTCAAAAATCTCTTTTCAAAGCCTTTTTCAAAAATCACATTTTTGGGTGAGTGTTAATGGAGGAGCAAGCTCAACTCAACACTAAGCTTCTTCCCAAAATCTCAATTCCAATCACAATCACATTTCTTTTCATCTCATGTTTTATTTCTTTCACAATCTTTATTCGCGTTACGTTTTATCTCTTTCTCAATCTTATCTCTTTAATTTCTCACTTTAATCTCAAATCTCATTCTTTCCCATAATTCTCATTTCCACATACAACCTTTCCAAACAGAACAAGACATTCTCAACAGCATACTCACAGAGGAATTCAATGCATAATAAAATTACTCATGCAACGTATTTAGCAAACAGATAAACATTTAGCACACATATATCACATATGCTCATGCAACACATGACCTATAACAATTACTCAATTTAGACTCGATGTGCTCAGTTTAGAACTGAGTCTACACGTCACGATGACCTAGGCCTACTGCATCTCTCACCTCACGCTCCAGCTTCTGAAATCATCGCGAGTCCTTCCCAATAAGTCAGTCGTTCCGTTACTCGACTCATACGCACCTTGTACTAGACAAACGATACTAGCTAGCGTCACTAGTCTATCTTAAGTAATCACCCCACTTAGGATCAAGCGTTTTCGAAAACTCTCTTTTTATTTCTTGTTGTTAAAACTTTTTCAAATCGAATCTTCATTAAATTAAATACCACTTAAAACTTAATCCTTAAACCAACCAAACAAATTTTTAATATTGAAAAACAATTCAAACAAAATCTGGACAGCAAGTATGCAAGTCCATTAATCACTTTTTAGGAAACCCGAAAACAACGAAAAACTCAACTTTTGTTCATATGATACTTTATTATAAACTAAGCACTTAAATAATTTATTTTTCAAACTTAACATTGTGAAATGAATTAAGGGCAGCAACCACTAAGTCCAAGGTTATTCAATTAGATCAAGTTAAACTATTTCCAATCCAATTACTTTTTAAACCAATTACAAAGTCAAACACAATACTTTGATTAATTAAATAATTCATTCAAGCATAACCTAAACATATCATCAAACAATCACTCATTCAATCAATTCAAGACATCATGATTATCATACAATTAAGCCAAGTCATAATATCAAGTACAAACCTCATATTCATCAAAAACATTCAAATAAACACTTAGTGCGATTACAAGTAAAACACACAAGACAAAATCAAAAACTAAATCAAATAAATTTGTTTAATATTCAAAATTTCCAGAATATTCACATACATACCAAAGTTCATCATATAAAAATTTCAAGTCATTTAAACAATCCTAAACTAGGTTTCAAATTAGATTTTGCATGAAGAGCAACATGGTACTGTTGCTCGTCAGAGGAAAAAACGATATTATTAAAAATAGTTGTTCAATTCCAAATTGCACAAAATTTGGTATAAGTCTTCCTTATACAGTTAAGACTATCTCATAAAATTTTCAGAATATTTGAAGTTGTGAAAGTTATATTTTTCCAATTAAATTCATCACTAAGTCCAGAAAATCTGAACCAAGTGGTCCACTGTTTTGCCTTTCTTAAAAATATCAATTCAACTCCAAATCTCTTCAAATTTTACAGAGAACATCTAGAGATGTCCAGGAAGCTACCATAAAAATTTCAAATAAGTTAGAGCAGCACAATTTCGAAAATTATTTTCATATTTAAACTGAAAAGCTCATTTTCAGAAAATCATTTTCACAAGGTTTGCTCTTATAAAAATAGGAAATCAATTCCAAAAATCATACAAAAATTCAAAGAAGCTTATTTTAACATACTTAAGGTAGTGACAAAATCCCAGAATTATTAGACACACATACTCATCATCTATCCAAGTTAGAAACACACACATTCCTAATTTCAGCATAACACTTTGGTCAACAAACTTATTCATGCATTCCTTCTCATGAAAATTAAAAATACACACCTACATACAAATCAACACAAAAATCAATCCATCACTTATTTTATTTTTTCAAAAACCGAATTAATAAAGCATTTTTTTTTAAAACAATCTTCTTTAATTCAATTTCAACATGCATCACATCTAGAAATAAAGATCAAGCTTCTTAAACAAAAAAATCAAGAGTCAAAATAAAATAACCTAGATCTTGACATGCACACATTAAAATCAATAGATCTCAAGGAAAATCATACATGCATCAACATTTAACACCCAAAATCAAGAATTTAAGAGAAAAAATCAAACTAACCTTAAAACATACTCTTTATCACTAGATCATCACATGCATGTACTAAATACTTCAAATAAAAATCCTTTTCTAAAAATCCATGCCAACACCGAAACACACATAAGAAAAAAATAAATTCATTTTATCAAAATTTTCATGCTTTAAGTTAAACTTTCCTAAAAATGATTTCCTTTGCATGCACACAAAACCAAATCAAACAAGAAAACAAGATCATTATCTCAAAAATTCTTTTAAAAACCGAATCACCCTTTAAATATTTTTGCATGTTCATTTTTCATTTTAAAACTTCAATCTTTAATTATTACTCTTTGAAAAACATAGATCAACAATAGAAACTAATATGCAAGAACAAATCAACACACTCATAACCGAAAATAGAATGATGAAGAAGAAAGGACATCAAACATAAAACTCTAACATATTACAATTTAAGTGAGTCCTTATAGTCCAAGATTAAAGAATAATAACACATAAAATCATCCTTAAACTTAGAAAAATCAACATGCAAGGAAGAATAAGAAATAGATCTACAACTAAAAAGGAAAATCTATACTATTACAAAAATCTTCTTTTGGATCTTCAAGTCCTACCATAAAAAGGGGTTGATCTCTAAGTCTCCTAACACTTGGATCTTCAAAGAATCAAGGCTTGATCTAGCATGGGTTTTCTTCTTCCTCTACCCTCACGGTTTTCTCTCTTCTCCTCCATGGTTCTCTCTTTTTTTTTTTTGCATGTCTCAAGAGCTAATGTTGCTCTTGAGACTAAGTGTTTGTGTTGGTGTGGGTGTGAAAGGAAAATGAGATGGTAGAAGGAATGAATGAACCAAAGGAAAGAAGGGAGTGAAAGAATGGATGGAAAGAATGAAGGAAATGAGAGTGGGAATAGAAACAAGAGGTAGTGGGCTAAGGGAGAGGTACTTGGTCATCAAGTCAAGGCTTTACAAGCCTCCACATACACCCCCCCTCCATACGTGGCACACATGCACACACCCCACCTATATCTTCTACATGCACACACACACACAAATGTCTTACAATTTTATTTTTATTTTCATTTTTATTATTATTTTTTTATTCCTTGATTAAATTCATTAATTCATAAAATCAAGCCATTAACTCTAAGATCACAATTATACATACACACACATACATAGCACATACACACATAAATACACATATATACACACATTTATCAATCAATCACACACTTAGTCACAAAATAATAATCAAGCACACACATTAACAATTAAACACAATTTCTTTTAAATAATAAACTGTACTTATTGGTTGCACCTATAGCCCTTATTTCATTTTATAAAATCATAATTTAATATATTAAAGATAATCCCAAAAGGAAAAATTCATTTTAAAGATCAAAAACTATTTTTCATGAATAATCCCTTGGAAATTCGTCCTTTACAGCTCTGGAAAATAATTTTCGCAAACCAACTCAGAAAATTATGAAAGATACATTTTTGAAAACTACATTTCGATACGATCGTTTTGATATAAAGATCATAAAAATCGGAGTTACGGTTAAAAAGTTATGGATTTTCGAAGTTATTACATCTAAGAAAATCCATAAAGAAATTTATTTTTGCAAGAAATCACCAAAATAAAAATCATTTCTCATTAAAAATCATTTTTACTAACTTCATAAAAATATTTATTTATCCAAACTTTTTAAAATCAACACCTTAATTCGAAATCGAATAAAATTTTCATCGAAAACCTTTTGTAAAACAATTTTTCAAAATTCTTCTTTAATAAAATTTTATTCGTCCTAGTCGGAAAAACGCGGGATGTTACAAATTCAATGTCCATTGCTCTGTCCAAGAAGGACCTTACTTGATATACTTCATGTTAGTGATTTATCCAAACTCTTTATAATGGTTGTCTAGTATTTTCTTGGGAATACAAACTTTTTCCAGACTTTGGGATGCTTTTTAGTTAAATTATTTGTATGAGGATGTAGCCCGTTTGTCTCCTTTAAATATGGAATTATTATAACATAATTGTTGCATTTCCATCGACCTTTGGTTAAACAACACCTTTTATATATAACATACATATGCTTTTTGTAGTCTTGGTGTATCTCTCCTGTTTTACCATTTTTATTACAGATGATACGGCAAAGGGATAGAGTGTTGGATTTGGCCTCAAAATTTCGAGAGAGGGGGGGTGTAAATCGATTTTTATTTATTTATTGCATAATCCCTTACAAATTAAAAAATTGTTTTGCGTTGGAGAGATTGGACGTTTGAGAAGGAGAGCGAAATCGATTTATAGAAAATTAAGAGTAGCGCGGAAACGTAAATAAATGAAAGTGCAGAAAATAAAGGAGATAGGGATAGAAAAGCTTGCACCTGAAATTTTATACTGGTTCAGCCTTCCCGTCGAAAGGCCTAGTCCAGTCCCCAAGCGACCCGGTTGAGAGTTCTATAACCAACAATTAAGCCGCACCCAATTACAACCGAGAGCACCCCGCACACTACTAGGAACCTCCTTTCGCTAGGGGCCTCAATATCACAGAGCAGGGTTCCTCACCCTACGAACGCCTCAACTTTCAACTATGGGATTCTCTCCCTAACCACTAAGGTTCAGTACAAATAGATGAGAGTGATTACAACAAGTTTAACGTGTTCTCAAAACACAGATACTACAATCAAAGCTCTATGATAATGAAGTTTTTCTTTCTGAAGCTAAAGGCCAACAACAGATTTTAGAGTTCTTCTCAAAAATATGATCGTGATGTTCAGAGAGAGTAGTAGGAGAAGAAGAATAACATGAAATCAGAAAAGTGTCAGAGTAATTCTTAGAAAATAGAATGTTGGAGTGATATTTAAAAAATAAAACTTGTATGAATAAAAAAGATTTAAACCAACAAATCAAAATCAATTTTAAATCAAAATAAAATAAAATAAAATATGATTTTTTAATGAGTTTTAAAATCAAAACCAAATCAAAATGATTTAAGAAATAAAACAAAGATTTGATTCTTAAAACAAATAAGGAAATAATTCAAACTTAAAATCAAATTCGAATTTTTGAAAATAATCAGAATCAATTATATAAAAACAAATCTGGAAATAAATCAAAATGATTCTGACACGTTTTTCAATAAAACTTGAGGTAATCGATTACTTCAGGAAGGTAATCGATTATCCCTTCAAAAATAGAAACTTTTAAATTCTTTTGAAAAACTATTAATCGATTAGAACAAGAATATTTAATCGATTACTTCACCCCTGTTCATTATATGATGCAACTCATATAATCGATTACCACTAATCTAATAATCGATTACTAAGCCTCTGGTTTGCATATGATGCAACATCATGTAATCGATTACTACAAGACATGTAATCGATTACTTTGTCTCAGGAAAATATATGATGCAACATTTATAATCGATTACTTGTTCTAGGAATCGATTACTCTCATACAGAAAGTAATGGATTATCCATGTTCACTTAATCGATTACAAACACTCTGGTTTTTCTATGATGCAACAAAGTTAATCGATTACTTTAGGCAGTTAATCGATTACTCCTTATTGCATTTGTAAAAAAATAGATTTTCATAAGATAAAAATATCCAGAGTTTCGTTTCATCAATCATTTTCACAGAAACTAGGTATAAAAACAGATTTTCATGAAAACACATTTTCTTCTCCTTTAAAATAAAAAACTCACTGGCCTTTTAACTCATTAAGAACAAAAACTTCATTACCTTACAATACGTCCTAAGGGAAAAGGCTTCTAGACTTATATCTTTGCTTGAATCTTCAACTTGAACATGAAGGAACTTGTGAGCTTGAATATTGAGTTTGTTATCATCAAAACATTAACTTGAATTCTGCTTGAAATCCATGAGAGAGCTTGGTGCTTGACTTCCGACATAGAGAAGTATGGTTAAAGATGAAGCTCATATAGGACCAATGAGATGTTACATTACATTCATTATTATATAAAAGTAGGTAATAGTAGTCTAGAACGTGCATGTCAACTTCCGATGTGGTCACGCTGGAAACAACCAGGTGTTACTAGTATTTGTCTCCCAAGTATAAGGACATGTTATAATTATCGACTCGGTCTCTATAAGATTATTTCAACAAAATTAGGCAAAATTAGTGATTTGATCCTCAAAGTTATTTCTATTTTTTAAAATTAAATCCTAATTTTATTTTCAATTTCATCCCAAATGTGGTTGTTAATTTTCTCCTGATGTATGGGACAAGTGAACATTTTCGGCACAGCCTCTACATAGAATCGGAACATTCGTCATCTATTTAATAGAGCTTACCGTGTGCTCATATCTAAAGGCCATGTTCTTTTCACTATTCTAGAAATTGCACCAACTTGCTATCATTTCATTAGGAACCAATATTTTGTTAGACTGTTCATCAGCTAACATGTGTTTACTTTGCAAAGCATGTGCTATTCTCTTCCATAATATGATCTTTGTGGAAACTGATGTGTTCCCAAAGGAATAAGGGAGGATAATCAATGCTTACTCAAGAAAATGTTGTCTCAAACAAATGGATATAAACATGATGTCGAAAACACTTGATTAATTCATCATTAAACATCATTCAATGGACACTCTATTCGCCTAGGCAATTAATAATTTAGGACACCATGAACTGAGGAACGAATGAAGTACTCATTACCTTTTCCCAAGTATTTTATTAAAAATTATAAAAACAAGTATTTTTATTATATTTTACGGATCTCTAAAACGGTTTAAATGTCTTATTCCTTTGCAACCTTAGCTCTACATAAAGCAGAACCTAAATCCTTATGGGTATCGGCCAAATATTGGCCTAGCTCTTCAACCCTTTTTCTTAGCAGTCTGTTTGGTTTATGGTTGGTTGTTGTTGCCGACACTACCTAGTGGGACTTGATTGTTGTCTATTTGGTCTCATATTATTTTTGCTCATCACGCATGTCTCTCTTCATCTTGGCCAACTCACTCTAGATTAATGATTTCCATTTTTCTATGTCAAAAGTGTGACGACCCAGCTTCCTAACTCTTTTAAAATAATATATTCCGAAAATGGCGACCAATGTTTTTTTTTTTTTGAATTCATTCCTCAAATCTTAGAAATCAAATTTATTTAAAACTCAAGATCAACTTAACATGTTCGGAAACAAAATACTTTTCATTCATATATATAGTTTGCATCATAATATACATCATTTTATATCGTACATAACATTTCTCCAAAATACATAAGTTACTTTTCCAAACACTACTACTAGACTCTGAGTTAACCAAAACTATTGACACAAGTGTAACCCAGAGCGTGTTCCGACTCCAAAAGTGGTTAGGATTCCCTAGTTATATACTATTACATATACTACCACCAAAACATAAGAAAATCACTCCTTGTCATAATCCAATTCCACCGGATCCTCTTCCGGCTCCTCCTCGTCCTCGCTTTCCATTCTCGTGGAAGGGCCGGGATGAATGGGCATGTCTCATATAGGAGGTGTACGCAGAGGAAGAGGGTTTCCATGTTGATTATAGTTCGGAGGAGGAGGGTTAGGACGATAAATAAACTGTGGTGGTATATGCATAGTTTATATCAAGGGAATCCTTACCTAGCGAGGGCGCATACGAGATAAGGGGTTTGGATGTCAGAAGGTGACTTTCACATCCCCTTCAAAAGTGGCGCGCTGGCCCTCAAAGTGCCAAACTCCCATAAGGAGTGCAAATCTCTATGCAGAAAAGATTGCGAGCTATCACCTACATACAAAGGCAGAGAGTAAGTCATAACTAAACACAATAGAAAATTAAATGAGCATAATAGAGGCTAAAAATAACATACACAATTAAGCACAAAGCAGGTAATGATGCATGCCTACTTCCAAGCGTCATGGTTTGGTAGGACCTGGTCACATCTGTCTTCATCCTAAACCAGACATCCACCTTTTCTTTTAAACCAGAGCAATTCCATTTCATAGGGCATCACGATTCACCGAGAGCTAGCCTCAATTGTGGCTTTCTACACCCTACCCTAAGCCCGCATCGACCATGTGAAATCGGAGCCATTCCATTTTTTTTTCACCATGCATGATAATGCCATATTTGTTTTCCAATCTTAATTAATTCCACAAAATTTCGGCAGCATCCTGCCATGTAACTGAATGGTATCCAAGTGTCATTCAAAGTATATTTATTTCATGTCCAAGTCATTTCCAGTTATTAGTTAGCATAATTCATTTATTTATTATTCTGGATCATAAGCTAGTGCTTACGCACCGTATGATCCGTTTGTCCAGTATTAAATCGGGGCATAGCCTCCTTTGATGGTTAAATAGATAATATAAATTCCTTATTAGTATTATTAAGTAATTCCGAATCATAATATAGTACTTATGCATCGTAAAATTATAAACTCCATTAGGGCAGAGCCACCTTTGATGGTTTTAAAGAAATAAAATTAAAATTTCATTGGGTTGATAGTTCGCCAAATGGGGTTAGGCAGTGCCACTGGGGTAATAGTCTGCCTAGTGGTCTTAGTATATATTAGATTTGAATATAATAAGCCATAAATAAAAATTAATTAAAAATTATCAATTCTCTTTTCTTTTTAATTTTTCTGGTCAGGGTTTAATCGATTAACAGGGTCATTAATCGATTAACCCGCTACCTACAGCTTTTCTTTTTAATTTTTTGATCAGGTTTAATCGATTAAGAGGGCCGTTAATCGATTAACCTGATCCGTGCAGCACCAAAAACTTCAGTTTTGATGACCAACTTTTGACTCACGATTCTTCAATCAATTTCAACCAAAAACAAAAGTTAAGTGACATATATTACACATGTTTACAGCATCAACTTGCATCAAATCACATAGAATCAATAATCAATTTCCAATTATGCATAAACCTCAAATTTCAACACTTTTACATACCAAAATCAATTCCTTTCAGTGTTAATTTAAATTAAACATTCTGAGAGCAAGTGTGACACCCTTAAATAAAACCACGAGTAATAATAAATATTTAAGCTTTTACTCGAAAAGATATGGACTTGTTTAAATGTAGAAAATATAGGGTTAAATTTTTCCTTTTTATTTTCTAAAAGAAGCGGGTGCACAAACCAAAATATTGGATCTTGGAGAATATAATATGTATTACTTTAAATATTGAATTCGGCGATTACTTTAATTAAGAAATCATTTAATCCCGTGTCATTTCAAAACTTAAACAGCATCCTCTTTGGTTAATAGGATAAATTACAGTTCATATGTTGAAAACATAAGTGATGCCATCCATTATTTCATCTAACTTAGTTGATACCACATTGTACATACCATAGCCGAATTCCTTTAAATTATTATCAGAGTAAGCGGAAATAATAGGACTATGAAACAAAGTTGTAATTTAACCATATGTATATATATAGATAAAAGTCAGTAAGTACATAGTCCAGATAACAAAAGTATCCAAGTCCAGAAGTACAAGTCCATAACATAATATATACCTACTCAAAAGATAGATTACTACTCTAGAGTTCTCAAAAGGTAATATATACAATATCTACATAAACGAAACAAAAGGCTCCAGAGTTGATCTCAAAACATAAGTAGTAGAAGTAGTAGTCTCCCAGTAGTAGTAGTAGTAGCAGTCATCATCATCCATCAGCATCACTCCTCCACAGCAGTAGATACACGAGATCCCTGATCCACATCACCTATCATATGCACATACCTATGGATCATCATCCCTCCACTGACTCCCGGTAGAATGCTCAACAGGCTCGCCTCCGCTCTCGTCCTCGATAGGATCCTCCTCAATCTCACCCGACGGAGTAGGCACCCTACCACTGGGTACAGGGTCAGGTGTAGGTGTGACCCTAATAGGACTCATCGGATCAGGTGAGGGAGTCTCCTCTCGAATGACTCTAGTAGAAAAGGGGTGTGAGCGGGTAGGTCTGAATCGAAAACTATGGTAAGAGCGAGCTAGTCGAGTGGGAGGTGGTCCATGGTAAGTGTAAAAAGGAGGTACATGCATAGTATATATGATGTGGATCCTGAATCTACGAGGATAGATCCGAACCAGTGGATTAGGGTGATAGAAGGTCAGCTCAACCTCACGTTCATACACTGCCCGGTGATCCTCATAGATCCACACTCCACTAGGAAGTGGGTGGATCTCGATGCAAGCGATGTATCGCGACATCACCTACAAGAGCACAGGGATAAGCAATACTATACACATAAAGGATAGAGCATAAAAGATTAAGCAATATAAGCATGAACAGATAGTATCAAATCAGTTAACAACCACAGTTAAAACTTAGCAAATATTTTATGCAAGAAGGATGCTCACACTTATTTTACAATAATTAACTTCAAATTTAATTAAGGATGGGTGGCATGATGTATGAGTCTAACTCTCAAATCTTAACTCCATCAATATATGTCAATCTCTGACGTCCATCCTTTACTTCATATCTCTACTCAACAGTACGTTGTACTCCTAGTTGTACTACATTCATACATTCCTTCTTGAATGTACACGACAAGCTTGAAAATGATACATAACGCGCTCCTCGAGCAGCGTCCCGTCGTCCAATACGGAATAATCATATCATCAGCGTATTACTTTCGCTGACCACATCGTCAACCATAATGTGTCATAAGCAAGCCGTCAATTGGCACTCCCAGAGGCCCTCCGCATGTTATCAACAACATGACAAAACGATCTAACATCCAAACTCCAGGATGAATGCAATTTAATGCAATTGATTGATTTGTCTTTATCACATTAATAATGTTCCACATTATTATGTACCAACATCAGGACATGATTCATTCCTAGAATAATCATATAAACATCAATCAAGTTATTAGGCTTAAATAAACTTAGTTAAACTAAAAAATGGCATTTTTCAGTGTTCTGGTCAAAAAGACTCGAGTCTTTTCCAAAAGACTCGAGTAGTTCATCATTCTGCCCAGAATACTCGAGTGGTTCATAAAAAGACTCGAGTAGATCATAAGTTTTCTGAAAAATTAGTGTTTCAGGTTTTCAAAAATACTCGAGTAGTTTATGAAATACTTGAGTCATTCATCAACCCAGAATACTCGAGTGGTTCATCAAATACTCGAGTTGTTCTTCATTCTGGCTAAAACACTGCATCAAACAATACTCGAGTCTTAAGTCGAGCACTCGAGTATTGGTGTTATTAGATTTTCTGGTGCACCAAAAACACTCGAGTCTTAACCCAAATACTCGAGTCTTGCTGGCAGTAAAAATACTGAATTCAGGTTTCAACATACCATTTTCAATTTTAACCAAATCTATCTAAAACTAATGATCAAGAGAGTTGTATTTATGCATAATAAACATGTTCCAACATAGAAATTACAACAAATTAGAGGAATCAAAACTGAACTTCAATTATGCATAAAAATCACATTTTAAGCAATTTAACATACCAAATTCAATTCGACTCACTTTTGGCATGAAAATAACATTCATACAGCACACATGCAACATTGTAAACTTGCTCAAAACAAAGTTTAAGCTCAGAGAGGCCTCCAAGCCATATACCTAATTCAAACTATGCCCAAGAGTCTCATGGTGACTCTCTAATAAAATTCACATGTTTTAAACTCTATCTATTGTATGAATAGCTTTCCCCTTACCTCTAGGTCGTGAATCAACAAGAAAATTTCAGAAAATACAGCTGGAACTCCAAAACCCACAAAAGCCTTTGCATGTAGACAGAGTTGGACAGGGTCACAAAACTAGAGATTTTGACATGCAAAACCGTTTTAGAAATTGGGGAAATTGGTTAGAACTTAGTATCTGTAACATAAACTATAGGTAGGAATAGATTTGAGGGTCACAGGATTCATGAACTTACCAAAATCAGAGCTTGAAGTAAACTCCAGACTTCAGTTTCCAAGTTTGACAACAAAAATCACCTAACTTTCGAGCTTCGATTCTTCCTCCACACAGAACCTCAACTCACGATTTATGTGTCTTTGTAAAGCTCGTGATGTGAGCTTTACAATGGTGTATAACACTCAAGCTCACTCTCAGAATCGAACAAGAACGAAGGAAACGAAATGGAGAACCCTAACTTCGAATTTAAGAGCTATTTGACCAAAATGGTCGATCTTCATCAACAAGGGAGTTTATATACATGAATCCATAGTTCATGCATGTCGACACAACCTCAGGAAGGAATCGTTGAGTGGGACTCGTGTCAATTCGAGAAATCAACGAGTTGTTGACTCATCAAACGCACTAACGAGTGCAACTTTGACTAAAATACTCGAGTCTTGACTGAAAGACTCGAGTCTTTTGGTCAATTTTTGAAAAATAATTATTTTAATTCTTTTCCCTCCAAAACCTTTCTAATATTACTTCTAGGTCCTAAAATAAGGACTAACATGCAAAAACCTTATTTTTCTCCAAAAATAAATATCTTATCATTTCTACAAATTTTTCTCTTATCAAACACATGCATAATAACCAATTTTAATCAAGGATTAAAATAAAAGTAATTAATTATAAATAAATTTATAATTAAAATTTAATTAATCAAGGATTAAAAATTTGGGGTGTTACACTACTCCCCCACTTACAAAGAATTTCGTCCCCAAAATTAAACTTACACAAACAACTCAGGATAAACCTGACGCATCTTGACTTCAAGCTCCCAAGTTCCTTCGATTACATCCCCACACTTCCAGATAACCTTGACCAAAGGAATATCCTTTCCTCTAAGCTGCTTGACTCTTCGATCTTCAATCCGGATAGGTATAGCTTCAAAGTTTAGGTTTTCACGTACTTTTAGGTCATCAGGTTGAATCTTAAGAACAATGGTGGGGTCATGGACATACTTTTTCAACTGAGACACGTGGAATACACTATGAAGAGTGGCTAAAGACGGCGGTAAAGATATCTGATAAGCTACTGAACCAACTCTTCTAAGGATTTAATAGGGACCTATGAACTTAGGTGATAGTTTCTGGGTTTTCAAAGCTCGACTAACTCTTGTGGTTGGTACAATTGTAATAAAAACATGGTCACCTTCGGCAAACTCTAAAGGTTTTCGCCTCTGATCAGCATAACTCTTCTGCCGACTTTGAGCAGTCCTCATCTTTTTCTGTATCATCTTGATCTTCTCAGTTGTCTCTTGTATCACTTCCGGACCAATAAGAAAACTCTCCCCCACTTGAAACCAGCATAGCGGGGTCTGACATCTCCTTCCATATAAAGCTTCAAATGGTGCCATTCCGATGCTCGTCTGACAACTATTATTGTAAGTAAACTCCACAAGCGGCAACATCTTTTCCCAACCTCCTTGGTCTTCCAAAACACAGGCTCTTAAAATATCCTCTAGTGACTGAATAGTCCTCTCTGTCTGACCGTCAGTCTGGGGATGATAAGTAGAACTCAGCTTCAATCTTGTAACCAAATCTTGATGAAGACTCGGCCAAAACTTCAATGTAAATCTTGGGTCACGATTTGACACAATACTTGATGGCACACCATGCAAATGAACCACTTCTTTGATATACAACTGAGTAAACTTCTCCAAAGAATAGCGCATATTCACCGGATGTAGACTCATCTAAGAAGGGTGCAGACTCATCTTGCTCTTGTGTGCGTTATCCAAAATCATCCTTCTTACTTCTGGATTATCAGGTACAAAAATCCTTGTTTCAAAATGAAGGATTTCATCTTTCCCTTCCTGAAACTTTGGCTCCTTGCCTTCTTCCATAAGTCTTTTCTTCTTCTTTAGCTCATCATCCTCTTGTTGCAGTTCCTGAATTCTCTTCAAGAATTCATTTGCGATTTGCAACATTCCCATTCTAATGCTGGTCGGTTCCACTTGCATTGTCAAACTCAAATCTCTGAATTCTTCTATCAACGCCGCTTCTTTGACCATCATTGAACTGATATGCATTGCTTTCCGACTCAATGCATCTGCCACAACATTTGCCTTCCCAGGATGGTAATGAAGTTCAAACTCATAATCCTTCAGGAACTCCATCCATCGACATTGCCTCATATTCAGCTCCTTCTCGTCTAAAAGATACTTTAAACTCTTGTGGTCACTGAACACCCGAAACGTAGTGCCATAGAGATAATGTCTCCAGATCTTTAGAGCAAATACAACGGTTGCAAGCTCTAAATCATGAGTTGGATAATTCATTTCATGAACCTTCAATTGTCTCGAGGCATAAACTACTACCTTCCTTTCTTGCATCAACACACTCCCAAGTCCTTGTTTTGATGCATCACAATACACATCGAAATTCTTCTATGGGTCAGGTAAGATTAACACAGGAGACGATGTTAATCTTTCCTTTAATTCTCGAAAGCTTCTTTCACACTTCTCATCCCATATGAATGGTTGATCCTTCCGAGTTAACTTCGTCAATGGTAGTGCAATCTTCGAGAAACCTTCTATGAACCTTCTGTAGTATCCAGCCAGTCCTAAGAAACTCCGAACTTCAGTAATTGACTTTGGTTGTTCCCATTGTAGAATTGAACTCACCTTCGTCGGGTCAACAACTATCCCCTTGTCCGATATCACATGTCCTAAAAACTTAACTTCCTTCAGCCAAAGCTCACACTTTGCAAGTTTGGCATGCAACTGTTTCTCCTTTAGGACATTCAACACTATTCTTAAGTGTTTAGCATGCTCTTCCGGACTCTTGGAATAGATTAGGATATCATCAATGAACACAACCACAAATGAATCCAAATAAGGTCTAAAGATTCGATTCATGTAGTCCATGAAAATAGTTGGTGCATTAGTCAATCTGATCGACATTACTACATACTCATAATGTCCGTATCGAGATCGAAATGCAGTCTTAGAGATATCCTCTTCTCTAATCCTGATCTGGTGATACCCCGACCTCAGATCAATCATAGAGAATATTGAAGCTCCTCGAACTTGATCCATAAGATCATCTATCATTGGTAAAGGATACTTGTTCTTGATTGTGACCTTATTTAACTGTCTGTAGTCGATACACATCCTCATGCTGCCATCCTTCTTCTTGACAAACAAGACCGGAGCACCCCAAGGTGATACACTTGGTCTGATCATTTGTTTTTGCAATAACTCCTCAATCTTCTTCTTCATCTCTACCATTTTCGGTGGTGCTATTCTATAAGGAGTGATAGAAATGGGACCAGCTCCCGTAATTAGGTCTATTCCAAACTCAATCTCCCTCTTTGGTGGCAAACCCGGTATTTCATCAGCAAATACGTCAGAAAATGTCCTTAATTCTTGGACCATCTTCTTCTGCTTCGATGTTGAACAGACACATATAGCCTGAGGGTTTTGGGTTTCTATAGATAACTATCTTTTTATCACAATCAATGATCACTTGGTTCTGACTCAATTAGTCCATTCCCAAGATCACATCCAATTGCGATAAAGGTAGACAGATCAAATCTACTGTAGAGACTTGTCCTAACACTTCTATACAACAGTTAAGACATGCCTTAGAAACAATTACAGGAACATTTGCAGGGGTTTCTACCTTAAGAACATAGGACAATTCAGATATAGGCAAACTCAAACGATTTACACATTCATAAGAAACAATGAATGAGTAGCACCAGAATCAAATAACACATTGCAAGACTGACCATTCAACAAGTAATTACCTTGCACAAGATTAGAAGATTGACTTGTTTCCACGCCACTAAGCTTGAAAACTCTGCCTTGAACCACAGACTTATCAGCTACCCATTTCGGATTGACCGTGGCTGGTTCCTTGCAATCCTTAGCAAAATGCCCTGGCTTTCCACAATTAAAACAACCACTTGTCGCCCAACAAACACGACCATAATGGCGACGCTTGCACTTATCACAATATGGAGCCTCATTGCGGAAATTACCTATGTCATTTCCTCCAACCTTCCCTTTGCCTTTTCCTCGGTGATCATATGGACCCTTACCTCTATGGTTGAATGTAACACCCAAATTTGGCAACTTGAAACCACAGTTACTTATAGTGAAAAATTGGGCCAATTTTTTTTTTAAACAAGTATTACACAAGATGAGAACACTTAGATTTTCAAAACAAAGTTACAATTTAAAACTCATGTTCTCATAATGCATAAGACCTTTCAAGTTCCAAACCGAGATGTCACAAGACACCGCACCTTGAAACTTGTTTTTCCAAAACTTCTTTTCAAATTAACAGCCCATTCAACTTATTTCTAAAACATCAGTACTGAAAATGAACTTAGTTGGGGTTACAACATGATAGAGCCAGGATTCTAAGAACTTGCAATGGATTACAAAACTCTGAAAGGGAATTACCTAACTTCTAGTCATCTACACTAACGCTTGCCATCGAACTCTGAATCTTGGTAGATCAAATCCTCGGGTCGCAAGCAGGGTCATCCTCATCAGTCTCTTCAAGAGTCTCCTTCATGGCGTCGCGTCGTGCTTTCTTCTCCACCTCCTCACGAGCTAGAAGTTTCTCCATGATTTCCTTTCTACTCCGTTTCATCTTGAGGTAGACTATGACACGCCCAGCCATAGTTATGTTGTCTCCTTTCAATGGAGATTCCCCTATCTCCCGAATGAGCTGGAACTTCGCTATGTTTTCCATCTAAAGACCATACAGAATTTTTTTCGAATACCAAGCAGAAATATAGGAGAGAGTGAGCTACCCAAACATGTAATGTCGACTGTGTGGATTTACGATAGGCAATTATTAAGGTAAAACAATAAATAAAATACAACACATAGCAACAACATAATCATCATCATCATATAATTACCATATTAATCTCGCTTCTCAAATCTTGCACAATAATTAATACCATAGTTGTACTTTCCTTTTTAGATCTTTAAGTTCATTAAGTCTTATCATCTCGGTTCACTCAATGATGAGGGGAACAAACATCATTGAGGAAAAACGGCTCACACGTCTACATCTCCTCGGTCATCCATCCAAACCTAGTCGGAAGCAAACAGGAGTATAGGACCTTTACCGTGCGGGCACGACAGCTGTCTCACAATCAATTGGTCCCAGACCAGGAGGACTCAGCCTCAAATCAATTCAATTCATATATATATATAATCAACGCACACTGTCTCAACTCACAGTGGCAAACAAGATGCCCCACTCCAGTCCCTCTCACTGTTCTAGATTTGCAATCTAGAGGGCGACAGTACAGTTCTAGTCTCGAGTGCAGAACTTACCACGGCATTGGACCCAGTCCCTACCACGTTCGTACGCCACATGTGGGGTCCATTATGCCTAGAAAAGTACTCTAGACTTCTTGACGTTTCACCGTCATCGTCCTCCCCTAATGCAATCTCCTCCTAAGTATCCGCAGATACTTATGGTTCCTTCCTCTCCACTACTTCGACACACACTCACATGCCTCACCGCGTTATTCATGTCTTTTAATAGTCTTTTAAAGTTTTAAAGATTTTAATTAACGGCTTAATCCTAACGATCGGCTCATCCTTAGTGCATCCCTTCAACGAGTCCCGACCAATAATCGTTCAGTCTGTTCCCCATTTCATCACATAACCTTTGCATCTCTTTCTCATCTCATCTCATCAACTTTCTCAAAACTCATTTCCTTGTCTTTCTCAAAAATATCTTTTCGCAAAACTATTTTCGAAAATATCATTTCACAAAACTTTCTTGAAATATCATTTCACAAAACTTTTCCAAAAATATCATTTCATAAAACTCTTTTTAAGAATATTATTTCGAAAAGACTTTCTCAAAAGTATCCTTACAAAAGACTTCCTTAGAAATATTATTTCAAAAGAGACTTTTTCAAAAGGGTTATTTCAAAAAGAATTTCTCAAAATATCATTTCAAAAACATTATCAAAAAGATTGGTTCCAAAACTCTTCTCAAAAATATATCTTTTCTCAAAACTTTTTCAAAAAGATTGGTTCACAAAACTTTTTCAAAAATATAACAAAAAGCTTTTTCAAAAATCTCTTTTCAAAAACCTTTTTCAAAAAATCACATTTTGATGAGGGCTAATGGAGGAGCAAACTCAACTCAACACTAGTCTCATTCAAAACAAAAGCAAAGGTGCCAAACCACATCTCATTTTCATAACAACGTTACTTTTTCCCAGCCTTATCTCTTTATCTCTTTTCCATCACACTCTAACTTCTCGTTACTATTCCTTACTATTACAAGTTCATTATTATTACATATTATTAAGCGTACCAATGTTTCTCAAGCGATATCATAATTACTAAACAAATAACTAGATCATCTTGCGAAATAAGGTAATTAAACAGTTCAAGCATAATCAATCAACAAACATAATATCATACTTAATAAACCAATCTCAGCCGTTCGAGTGGATAGCCAAACCAATCAAACAATTGCTATCACATACACCACTACGCTAAATGAGATTGGAGTCCAACCTTTGAGATGATTGGACCTCTTAATAAGTTACCTAAATACCACGGCGTCTTAAGGGAAGTCCCTCTCTCACCTGAAATGACGTAGGCCTCCACAAGCTTTCCATGATTTCTCGAGTGCTAATCCCGTCTCGTTTCCTTTGCGTCTGTCGTCCGAACAAAAGCATTTTTCCCCATGCGTTAGAAACATTTTTAACGAATTTATTACTTGTTTTAGAAAATACTTTGAAATTATTCCTTTTTTGAAAACATATTGTTCATATTCAAAAGTTTTCAAATCCAATTCAAAGATAAAAATGTTTTCAAGAAAACTTTAAAAATGATTTTCTTATCAAAATGGAATTCATTTTTCTGGATATAAACTTTCTTTAAAACGTTCACGTTATAAAATCATCATTCTTAGTCATTAAACAAAAATTCAGAACTTAAGAAAATAAAATTCCAAAATCACATCAAATCAATTTAAGTTTCTTAACCCATACTTTTTAATAAAACATTTTTCAATTCTTTGGAATTTCAAATATAGAAAAACACATTCAAACAACACATTACTTTTTAAAACATTCACAACTTCACACAATACTAGTCACATTAAAGATCATCAAACATCATTTATTAAATCCATTTATTTATTTTTATTCTTTAAAAACCAAAAGGGGTTAAAACAAACAACACATCAATTCTATCACACACATAGCATCATGTATACAAAATATAGTTATTCACAAAGAGCATTCCATGGAGACAAATTTTCCTAACTACATTAGCATACTTAGGCCGAACCATATAGGTGAAATTTTACAAAGATTGATGCACACATACAAGCACAAAACAATGAAATCATTTCCTTTCTTTTTAGGACTAAAAACCGAGAGCATTAAAAGGAAAATTCAACACTCTTTATTTATTTTCTTAACTTAAATCAAACAACAATTTAAATTACAAGTCACTCCAAAGTTTCATTTTTATTTTTCTTAATGATTTCATGCATGAACTCTCTAAGCCTTTAGATTAAATTAATCTCATCATATATGCAACCTAAACAATGATCAAATACAATTTCCTATTCTTTTTCCTCATGGCCGAATACTAACATGCAAGAATGCAAGGTCTTGTTCACTTTTTCAATTACACAAAATCACAAAATCAAATCAAAACATGTAGGAAAAACTTTTCAAAACATCACACCACATCACTCATCCATATCATCATGCATTAACTTCATTAAAGCAAGATTTTTATTAAAGATCTCCAATAAAACTTAAGTTTATTACTTAATATTAAATAGAAATCAAAATTACACTTTAGACTTCTAAAAATAACATGCATGCACTTAAATCCTTAGATCTAGTCTTATCACTTACATGCATCAACTTGTCACATAATAAAAAGCATGAGATTCAATTTCAATAAATATGGTCGAATGGCCTCTTACAAAACATAGCACACATAGAATCAAATATTTAACTAAATCATGTTCATACCTCAAAATCATTTTAAAACTTGTTTCTTAATTTTCTTCTTTGAAACCGTGACATGCATTAAATAAAAACATGATTTTTCTACTTAAAATTAACATGCATGATTTAAGATCCTAACTTTTTACTTATTAAACATGGATTATAAAATATATACATATAAATCAACAAGGTCATCATCAAATCAACATGTAAAGACAAAGATCTCAACTTTATTTTCAAGTAAGCTTAGATCATATATTTGTTCATGAAGAATTCACACAAACACATCATGGATCACCACTGAAACAAGAAAATTTACCATGCAAGACTAAAGATCTTAAATCTATCATTAATCAAGTTCAAGGCACACATTAATTTATCAAATCCTTTTTTAGAACATCATAGATCACGGTTTTAGCAAAGTATTCAACATGCAAGGCCAAAGAATTTTATTTTACCATTTATCAAACTTAAATCATAAGTTTACTTGTCAAATAATCACATAAACACACATAGATCATGGTTTAGAACAAGAAAAATATACATGCAAGAAAGATCTATGTTAAACTTCACAAAATCTCAAACAAAACTTTAGATTTTTAAGTTTGAGTTAGAAAAACATTAAGATCTAATCAAGAAAATATAAACCGAATCACAAACATAAAGTTACACACATTACAATATTATTTTTAGTCCTCAAAGTCCAAGATCAAGAAAGAATAGCACATATATTCACCTTACAAATCATAAGAATGAACATGCAAGAAGAAAATAAAAGGAATCTACAAACTAAAAAGGGAAAAAGCTAAACTATTACATTCTTGCTCTTGCTCTTCGAATCACCCACTAAGACAAAGGTTGATCTTCTAACTCCTAGCACTTAGATCTTTAAAGGAAAGGCTTGATAAAGTTTTGGATCTCCTTCTTCTCCCTCCTAAGTCTCACGGCCACCTCTCTCTTTCTCTTCCTCTCTTTCTTTTTTTTTTCTCTCTAAGAGTTTGAATGGGCTCTTAGAGTAGTGTTTTGATGTTGGAAGTGTGGAAATGAAAATGGGTGAATGAAATGAACTAAGGCTTCATACATATATAGGCAAGCTCATGATTTCCCATTTGGCCCTTGTAGAAATTCTGTCCATGTACAACTAGGGAGGGCGGTTTGGTCTTCACAAATATTTGCATGGGTGGATGTTATCAAAGTTAAGGGGGACAAGGTGGAATAGGTTAGGTCTTAGGGGTCACTTAGGTCTAATGGGTGGTTAGTTTCTAGTTAGGGTTTTCTACTAATTTAGTTTGGTTATGGTTCTAGTTTGGTTCATGGTTACAACTTAGTTCCTTGGTTTCTTACTCCTTAAGTTTCTAAAATCTTAAGCTTATGCACACACATGCACTCACACGTATATCATACACACACATACATACACACAACCGTAGCATACACATACAAATATACATATACATACTTCACTTGCATTTTTATTTCTAATCACATTTACTTAAAATTATTAATTCACACCACAAAGCAATTAATTCTAAGAAATCACATGCACACAACCATCTTTATGCATCACACATCACACACACATTAAATCAAACATACATCACATAAAATTCATGCCAAGACAACATCACAAAACACATTTTTCTTAAAAATTCGTATTTCTTAAACTCTGAAAATAAATTTTTATAAATCACTCCAGAAAATTCTAAAAATTACATTTTTCAAATTCTAGGTTTCAAAATGATCGTTTTCATATAAAGATCATGAAATTCCGAGTTACGGTTAAAAAGATACAAATTTTCAAAGATAACAGATCCAAAAATTTCATTTCTAACAAAACCATCTTTTAATAAAAATCACAATTTAGCAAATCCTTTTCCATCTTAACAAAATCATTTACTTTTCTTCTATAAAATATTTTGTTTATAAAAATCCATGAAATCAACACTTCATTTCTTTCTTATGAAAAATACTTTTTCTGAAAATCACAATTTCAAGGTTTCTTTTGTTAAAAATCGCTTACGCACGTATGGGAAAAATGCGGGGTGTTACATTGAAACCTTTACGTCTCTGAGGTCCATAACTTTGATTATCCTTCTTCTCCGGTGCTTGCAACTCCTCTGCCTTCTTGTCATCTTCGTACATCCTACACATATCCACCAGTGCAGGAAAACTCTAAAACCTTTGATAACTAAAAATAGACTTCAGCTTAGGCCTCAAACCTCCTTCAAACTTGATGCATTTGCTTCTCTCATCTGGATTGTTTTGATAGTATGGGGAGTACTTCATCAGCTCCTCAAACTTGGCTGCGTACTCACCCACACTCATCTCCCCTTGCTTCAGTTGCAGAACCTCAACTTCCTTCTTCCTTCTTAAATCTTCTGGAAAATATTTCATGAGAAATTTCTTCATAAACACACCCCAGTTGACATCTCTCCCTTCGTAGTGCAGAAGCTGAACTGTGTGATTCCACCAATTCTCAGCCTCTCCTTCTAACATATAAACTGCATATGCTACCTTCTGAGCTTCTATACAGTCTAATGTTCTGCAAATTTTATCCACAGTATGAATCCATTTGTTAGCCTCTTCTGGCTTAAATCCTCCTTCAAACTTAGGTGGATTACAACTTCTGAAATCTGCTAAACTCTTAGCTTCAGTGTTACCAACATTACACTGATGAGGTGGATTAACTGGTTGCGGTTGTTTCTGATATTGTTGTTGTTGCTGTTGCATAGACTCCAGAACAGCGGTGATCCTCTCCTTACATTAATATGATTTTGGTTTCTAATCGTCATACTAGACCTGCACTATGGACTTATGGTCATATATGATGGATTAAAGAAACACCCACCACACAACCTATACTAAAGCTATGACAATAGCTCCAAACAATACATTCAATTCGTATCTATTACTTGAACAAAGTAAGATACTAACATTTAAATATACCCTGTGGATACCTGCTTGATGTTGATGACTACCTTTCAGAAACTACTTCAACTGATCTAACTTTTGCTCTCATACCACCCAGTGTGACACCCTTAAATAAAACCACGAGTAATAATAAATATTTAAGCTTTTACTCGAAAAGATATAGACTTGCTTAAATGTAGAAAATATAGGGTTAAATTTTTCCTCTTTATTTTCTAAAAGAAGCAGGTGCACAAACCAAAATATTAGATCTTGGAGAATATAATATGTATTACTTTAACTATTGAATTCGGCGATTACTTTAATTAAGAAATCATTTAATCCCGTGTCATTTCAAAACTTAGACAACTTCCTCTTTGGTTAATAGGATAAATTACAGTTCATATGTTGAAAACATAAGTTATGCCATCCATTATTTCATCTAACTAGTTGATACCACATTGTAAATACCATAACCGAATTCCTTTAAATCATTACCAGAGTATGCGGTGTGGGTAACATCTCGATTTGGAACTTGATGGATGACGTGGGACATGAATTAATTAACATATAAAGAAAATGTTCTGAAAACAAACGTATTTACAAGGTTGAAATCATGTTCATGTCATCAATAAAAAAAAATTTACCCGTATTTTCATGAATTAAATAAAAGAATATGTCCAAGTTTCTAAATCGGGGTGTTACAAGTAACCCCCAATTATTCAACTCTTTTGTACAAAACTCTATTTTGAGAAGTAAATAAAAAAGGAAACTTTTCATTTGTTGTACGATATTATTACAAAAACATTTTTAAATTACTTTTTATTATGTTGAGGTGTTACGTTTATGGTATCAGACCTGTTTTTTCCTTCCGGCCTGGGAAAATAGTCCCAACTCCGCTGGGTAAGCCTTTACCTCTTTAGTTACAGAAGAATGTCTAGTTTAGTAATATAAAAAACATCTAAGAAAAGAAAGCAGTATAACAACATCCCCCTTAATCCATACTTAGTACGTAGTGTTAAGCTTCTGATTTTATAAATACCCAAATACGATCTCTCGATTGTTTGGCATTGTCACGATTAAAAAAGAATCAATAGTCAAGATTAAGGGAAGTGAAAAACCCCAACGGGCTAGGGTATGTAGTTAACATCCCAACGTAAAGGACTAATCCCAAGTATTGAACTCTGTGGACCAATTCTAAATGTGACAAAGACAAAAAATTCTTCTTATCCTTACCCGGAACAAAGTTGTTTTACCTTCCTCAAAAAGGTTAACATGTTGTTGGCCACACGACAAAAACTCAAGCAGTACGAAAATGATCATACCATCGATAAAATGTCATGTTGGGCCTGGCCACCGCAATACTTACATTTGTTAGAAGGTGTTATCATTCCGTGAGCTCAGCGACACCAAAACGTAACTAAAACCGTTGAAGATAACAGTGTGTGGATAATTATTATACTCAAAAAGATCTTTAGATTTCTCACCTCTCTCCGCTCTTTTAAAATTCTTAAGAGTCTTCTAATCAATCACTTTAATAAAATATTTGTAAATTCATTATTGGAAATCTCTTTTAAAATATATAGCCTTCTCTTGATGACACGTAGATTCAATTAAATTCTAAATATTAGATAGAAAACATAGTAATATATTTTTGATAAAAATATACCATTTTTTAAAGGAATTTCTAGAATTTGGTTTCTTATGAGTTTACAAAAAGAGTTCTCCCCACTAAAAATTGAGACATCCAGTCCACCTCGAGTAGAATCCAAAATGGACTACCTTGTATCCATGATGGATGATACAAAGAGATAACCTGAAAGCAAACCTTAAGATGGAAATGAACCCCGAATATCTCTAATAGACACCTCAGTTCAGGAGGTCTTTAATGAATTAATCACGTCATAGTTTTCTAAGTACAAATGGAGTCTTTATGAGGGAACAACATGTATTCCTACCTCAAAACCAAGAATAGTAGTAGGAAATGATGGAAATAGGAGCAAACGTACCATAAGCCTCTTATCATCGAGAAATTTTCCTAATAGTCTAAAGGACTTACATAAGAACAAAAGTATTGATTCCACTATGATAGAGTTAGCTGGTTGACTATGTCATGGAGCATTAGTTCATTCCTTTGATTAAAGCCATGGTACAGGTATAGGATGGCTGCACGGAACACTGATATTATATTATGTCCAAGCTAACTCCGCCAGTATTAATGGACCGGTAGAATTTAAAGGACTGGTGGAGTTTAGGAGAAATGTACGCCAAAGTTTGAAGACGGTTTTAATCCTCATGGGGCACAAAGGTGGTTACAAAAGTTGGAAAAGATTTTTACGGTGATGCAATGCATGGACCAACAGAAGGTTACCTTCTCCACCTTTATGTTAGTCGGAGAAGCAGAACATTGGTAGGATCACACCAAATGACTGCTGGAAGAAGAACATAGGGTGATAACCTGAGATGTCTTTAAAGAAAAGGTTTATGGAGAAATACTTTCCTGAAGACATCCGGAGAAGAAAGAGATTGAATTATTTGAACTAAAGCAAGGATCAATGAAGGTAGGGGAATACGTGTCAAAGTTTGAAGAACTGATAAAGTATTCTCCTTACTACCCTAATAATTTAGATGATCCAAATGATCCCTACTATTTATTTTCTAACATCTCTCTTAATATTAAAAAAAATTACTAAACTAATACCAAATACAAAACTTATTTTTTTATTAATTGTATAAGAAGTTCAAAACGTTACAGATAGGCCATGCTTGTAAAAAACCAGGGCATTATGTAAAGAATTTCCCAACTAAGAGAAATGAAGAGATGAACGCAATAAGAATTCGAAAGGGAAAATGACCAGTAACGCATGTGGATAAGTTCTTGAATGGGAGCTGTTACGACTTAGTGGTCTAATAAGAGCATTAGATATTTTGTAGGTCACAGTCTTCTATTAGAAATTATCTTTTGTACCCTAAACTAAGTTATGGATGTTCCTAAATAATTATATTGGAAACGAATAGACAATTTTAAAGTTTACTCTTGTACAAAACCTTATACTAAACCATATGAGGTAAGCTATTATATCATATTACGCACAAGTGAGGGAAATTTGGAATTCCATATCTAAGCCAGCCAAACCAAGTAGTCTCAAAATATAACTGACCAAGTCCAAGATATTAGGAAACAAATGAAGAAGAGTGGTTAATTAGAGTCACCATCATAAAGGGGTCAATATGACTACGAACCAATTAAAAAATATTTCAAGAAGGAATATAAAGGACCAAACCTTGCTCTAATAAGTAGGAGAGAAACCTATAGAACTTAAGAAACGTAAGCTCTTCGAGAAAACCCCCATAAAAACAAAAACAAGAGTTTTTGAAGTTTTAATAAAGTCAAAATTTTCAGACCATTTGATGAAAATGTATTTTTTCTAAAGTGGGAGATGTAACATCCATCAATTTTCATATTATATTAAATATGAATAAGTATTTTGGAATTTAAAATATACCATTTTGGAAGATAAATAAATTATTTGGAAAATAAATATATTTGGTTATGGCAATAGTGTATTTCCATTTATTAGGTATTAAAGTATTCACTAGTCACAAGCACCCTCAAATAACCACCATATATAGAAAGGTTTAGTTTGTTGGATAATGTCTTGCTACTGTTTCGGGGTAAATTGGTGTGGTTTTTTTTTTATTTTGATAAAATAATTATGAGTATGAGAATATTTAATCTTTTGATTTTCTATGGTAATTTGTATGCGATCAGTTATTTGATATTTTTTTCTTATTTTCTTATCTACTTGTGCGGCTAATTATACACATTTGGTGATTTGCATTAAATAACATTATTACAATAAATGGTTTTATAGAAAAGTTTATGGTGTATATGATTCTCTTTCAATGTTTCCTATTTGTGATTATCATTTTTGTGAAAAATTTCATATTAGAGTTAATAGTCACGTAGAACCTCGAAAGATACCCGTGAAATCAGTTAGGTCCCTAAAAGATTCGTGGAATCTCTTAAACTCCCCAAAGATCAACTTCAAATCACGTTAGTCCCTCCGTCCAATTTCGTTAGGAGAGACCTGACAGAATGTTATGTGGCACGTTAAATGCTTTGTTGGCCCAATGCCATGTTGGAAAGTTAAGAAGGTGCCACGTAGGATTCCGTTAGATAACTCATAGGGGGACTAACGTGATGCCAAATTGATATTTGGGGGATTTAATAGATTCCACAAATCTTTCAAGGACCTAACTCATTCCAAAATGATCTTTGGGGGTTTAAGAAATTTCACAAATCTTTCAGGGACCTAACTAATTCCACAAGTATCTTTTGGGACCTATGTGACTATTAACACTTTCATATTATATTCCACTAAATTCATTTTTTCAAAGTTGTAAGCCATGTGTGTGCATTAGCCCAGATGTGTGCCTTCACTCACTCAATCCTGTGGACCGCTAAGTTTTCGTTTAACATTCTTTACGTCCAGTTGTTGACACCATAAGGTTTTGCATGGAACTAATGCAGTTTCAAATTGAGGGCACTACCAAGTTTTTTTATAAAAAAAAGGGCACGTGAAAACTGTGGGCCTTGTGTCTTCGCCTTTATTGTCGTGCAGTTAGGCCTAGTCTGTGTGGTTGCATATTCCACTCTCTGTTTTTGTTGTAATCTCTCGTTAAAAAGGGTTAGTTAGGGTTCAATCAGTTCTCAAACAGTTCTCATGGAATCTGATCGTGGTCGACCGCGACATTCGCCACTCCTCTTAGAAGAAGTCATTGAGGAAATCCTTTCCCGGCTCCCCATCAAGTCTCTTGCGCAATTCAAGTGTGTCTCCAAATCCTGATATTTACTCATTACGAATCCCAAATTCATTAAATTACACCTCAGTAAATTTCCTAAATATGCAAACCTCGTTCTAACCTTGGAAAACCTTTCCCTTGAAAATGATGAGACTGATGATGATGAGACTGATGTTGTTGTCACTGACGCTGTTATTATATGTTGTTCTAAACACTCTTTATTTCACAACCCACCCCCCATCGTTATTCCTGAAGACATATGCACAAGGTTAAATTTCCCCTATCGGCCCCTAGGTTCCTGCAATGGATTAGTCTGTTTTGAAAAAAATGTATATTGCAATGGTACATTCACTACAAGTGTCTTTTTTTACAATCCTGCTTTAAGATTAACATCCAAAAAATCACCGCCTTTACTTACCAGTTTTTCAGATAATATGTGGATTGGGTCCGGGTTTGGGTATGATAGTTTAACCGACACTTATAAGATTGCATCACTCCGCTCAGTGAAACAAAATATCACCATACTAGTTCACACCATGGGGGATGATTGTTGGAGACAAATTTTAAGTTTCCCGGCTTTTCCTCTTCTTAACCATCGTCATGGTGAGTTTGTGAAGGGCACTCTAAATTGGTTAGCTCTTCACAAATCCGGTTCTGCTTATGAATGGGGCAATGTTATTGTTGATCAATTAGTTATTTTTTCACTTGATTTAGAGAAGGAGACATTCAAACACTTGTGCCTACCTACTGATTTTGATGAACTCCCCTCTCATGAACCATCGCTTGCTGTTTTGAGGGATTGTTTGTGCCTTTTTCATAATCACAGGGGAACCCATCTTGTCATATGGCAAATTAATGACATTGGAGTTGAAAAGTATTGGACTCAATTGATCAATGTTAGTTATCAACATCTTCAATTTGTAAAGGATGATCCTGATTTTACACTCGTACCATTGTGCATATCTGAGAATGGCAATGTTGTATTGTTGAGGAGCAATGAAGTATGTGAAGCAATTCTCTATAACTGGAAAGGTAATACAGTTTAGCATATTGATGTTCCCAACAATAGAGATTTGATTTATGCCATGGATTATGTTCAAAGCTTAGTTCTGCCTTGCTGAAATTAAGGTACTATAATTACCATTCTACTTTCCCTGTTCTGTTGAAATTAAGCTTGGTTGTCTGCGATTGCTTTTGTATACAGTTTCCACTTGCTAAGTTATTATTTAACATACTGCAAGGGAAATTATATAATCATATTGTTTAACATAATGGACTTTATTCCATATTCAGTTTTTTTTGTTCATTAATCATGCCTAATTAACGACTACAGATCCAAATTTGATTTACTGACATTAACAAAATGTAAAAGAGTTCGAAAAAGGTTCACAAATTTATTGAGTCTTGGTTTTGTACTACACTTATGCATTGAAGGAAATGTGTTATAATAGTATAAAGCTAGGTTTAGAAACATTACATATGTGGACCCTTCTGGTAACAAGTTCTAAAGAGTGTGGACCTTTATGGTGACAAAATTTCTAAAGAGTAAAGAACCAGTGGGTGATTTGGTAATTGAATATTAGCATTATACATTTATTTCGATAATATTATCAGAGACTAATTTGACTGGTTCCCACAAAGTGAGGGATTAATTTGACATATTATTCATTTGTTTTGATATAAAATGTTCATTCAATTTTCTAGATAATTTAGGATTTTCTTAATTGAAACATCTTATGTTTTTCTTATCAAATTCAAAGTCTTATATTTTTAATTATGTGAATTGGGACTCCACACCTTTTAGCATTGTTTTTCTTTCTGCAATTTAGTATATTTATTGATATATCAGTATGATCATTTAAATCCTAATTGACAACTGACAAGGTTGGTTTTGGATTAGAACAAAAGAGCATATTACCTTAGAGGTTAAATAAACCATCAAGTTAAAATATTAATGTCATGTTTGGACGTGTTTCTTTGAGGTAGGTGATATCTTACCTCTTATGAAAATACCATCGTAACAATTTGGTTGCGCTAATTTTGAATCATGTGAAGGGAGAAGCAAATTAAGAGAGATTCACAGAATACCTTGGATCGCTATAGTGGAAGGAGAATACCCATGACTGCTATTGTTCTGCTCCAGATGAGAGACTTTAACCACAAAACCTGGTAAGCATTCAACCAAATTCGGAACAAAGTGCATCTAGTACTTACAAGAAGTAGAAGAAATGAATACTTTGCTGATCTGTAGTTATTGTGAGTACATTTTAAAGGTATTTGTTTGTTGGAACAATTTTTTAGTAGCTCGCTATGAGCTTGATGTGGATTTATCTATGTTTATTCTGTTTTATTCTTGGATGAACTTATTTAAGTAATGAACTCCTATTTTTGTGGAAGTAGGGATTGTTAGATGGGAAATTAGTGCCCATTGCTCTGTCCAAGAAGGACCTTACTTGCTATACTTCTTGTTAGTGATTTATCCAAACTCTTTATAATGGTTGTCTAGTATTTTCTTGGGAATACAAACTTTTTCCAGACTTTGGGATGCTTTTTAGTTCAATTGTTTGTATGAGGATGTAGCCCTTTGTCTCCTTTAAATATGGAATTATTATAACGTAATTGTTGCACTTCCATCGACCTTTGGTTAAACAACACCTTTTATATATAACATACATATGCTTTTTGTAGTCTTGGTGTATCTCTCCTGCTTTACCATTTTTACAACAGATGATACGGCAAAGGGATAGAGAAGTGTGGACCAATGAGATGTTACATTACATTCATTATTATATAAAAGTAGGTAATAGTAGTCTAGAACGTGCACGTCAACTTCCGATGTGGTCACGCTGGAAACAACCAGGTGTTGCTAGTATTTGTCTCCCAAGCATTAGGACATGTTATAATTATCGACTCAGTCTCTATAAGATCTTTTCAACAAAATTAGGCAAAATTAGTGATTTGATCCTCAAAGTAATTTCTATTTTTTAAAATTAAATCCTAATTTTATTTTCAATTTCATCACAAATGTGGTTGTTAATTTTCTCCTGATGTATGGGACAAGTGAACATTTTCGACCCAGCCTCGGCATAGAATCGGAACATTCATCATCTATTTAATAGAGCTTACTGTGTGCTCATATCTAAAGGCCATGTTCTCTTCACTGTTCTGGAAAATTGCACCAACTTGCTATCATTTCATTAGGAACCAATATTTTGTTAGATTTTCATCCGCTAACATGTGTTTACTTTGCAAAGCATGTGCTATTCTCTTCCGTAATATGATCTTTGTGGCAACTGAGTCGATTCAACACGCAAGCGGTAGCGCCTGTGAGGCTTCTTCGTCCGAAAGCAACAAACGAGGAGCATGGCAAGGTGAATTATGCCAGTAAAAGGGAATACGACCACGAAGCGAGAATGAGAATGTTGTCATGGATCTCACCGAGATGTGAAAAAAAAAATTGTGCCCTGCTGCCCAATCCGCAACGTATTTCTCGGGGACGAGAAATCTTTAAGTTGGGGAGAATGTAACACCCCTCAAATTCCTCATATTATTTTAAGATCTAAAGAGATTTATTTTTGAGAAAAGTGTTTTTGAAAGAGTATTTTCTTAAATGAATTTCCTAATTCACGTTTTCAAGGTGATGAGTAATTTTAAAGAAATGATTTTCATGAAATGATGTTACGAGTTTTAAAGTTGAGATTTGAGAAGCAATTGTGTATTTGACATTTTTATACTTTAAAAGAAATATGATTTTTATACATGAGTCATTTTATTAGAAAAAGATTTATTTCCATGAATGTATGTGTATGTATGTGTGGTATTGCTATGTGTGTATGCCTAAGGTTATATGGAAATTAAATTAGTGGAAGAATATGATAATGCATGTATGTGTGAATGTGCATGTTAATGTGTGTATGCTACGTGTATGTGTATGCATGTATGATGTAACACCCCAAAATTTTAATCCCCGATTAATGAAATGTTAATTATAATTTAATTATAATTAATAGTTTTCAAATTAATCCTTGATTAAAATATGTGTGTATGTAATTAGCTTGCATGTGAGAAATTATTTAGTAAATAATTTAAATGCCTAAAATGTATATTTTGCATATTAGTCCCTGTGTTGGGACCTAGAAGCAATTATAGGAAAGATTTTGGAGGGAAAGTAAATAAAATAATTATTTTTCAAAATTTGGGAAAAATACTCGAGTATTTTCTGAAAAACTCGAGTATTCTGGGTCAAACTGCACGAGTGAGTGCGTTTGGTGAGTCACCGCCAACGATTCCGTGTCGTTGACACGAAATCATCATCTTGCCACCACCCTAGTTGTCGTGTCGCACTGCATGAACCTTCTCCATGTCTATATAAGCTTATCAACCACGAATTCGTGGGAATTTTGCTCAATCTTGCTTGTGTTGACATAGTTAGGGTTTCGAATTCGTCTCGTTCGATTCTCTTTTGATTCTAAGTGTTAGGCTTCGAGTGATACACCAATACAAAGCTCACATCACAAGCTTTGTATAGACACCAAAGTTGTGAGGTTTGAGTGTGTGGATTGAGAGAATCGAAGGCTTGAAGTGAAGCTGTCCTTGCTTGAGTTGGTGTCTGGAGCTTACTTTGATCATCGATTTCGGTAAGCTCGTGAATCCCTGAGTCTCAAACTTAATTCCTTTAGTTAGTTGATGTTGTATAGAGTCTAGAAATCTAATTTTCCCCAATTCTTATCTCTGTTTTGTGGGTAAACCAATTCGGTTTTGGTGATGCACTCAAAACTGCTCTGCATGTGAAGTTCAAGTTGATTTCTGGTGTTGGAGCTCTTTTCATGGATTTCTTTCTGTTGATTCACATCTGAGAGGTAAGGGGAAGTAATTATATTCACTAGATAGAGTTTGAAATCCATTATTTGTGTTAGAGAGCCACCAAGAGGCTCTAAGGGCTTAGATTGAATAGGAACTTTGGTTTGGAGACCAAGCTTTGCTCTAAAACTGTGTTGAGCAAGTTTTATACCATGCATGCAAGCTTAAATGACCATTGTTCTATGAGTGTTATGCTTATTTTGCAATTTGAGGTGTTGAGTTGCTAAATTGTGTAAATTATGCATAAATGGTTGATTCTCTGTCAAATTGGTTATTTGATATGAAATGAGTATTGCAACATGTTCAATATATGGTATGTGAACTACTGTGATCACTGGTTTGGATTAAAAGTGTTTAGAAATTGAAATGGTATGTAAAAACCAAGTTTCACTCTGTTCTGTCTGCATATACTCGAGTATTTGGCTTAACACTCGAGTATTTCGTGGTGCACCAGAGTGAAAATTGGCGCACCAACTTGGGAATCAGATTGAACACTCGAGTAATGTATGAACTACTCGAGTATTCTGGATAATGGAATACTCGAGTATCTCATGAATTACTCGAGTATATTTATGAAGACCTGAAAACCTAAATCTCTGAAAAGACATGAACGACTCGAGTATAATTATGAACCACTCGAGTAGAATCTGGAAAATGATAAACTACTCGAGTATTTTGGAAAACACTCGAGTATTTTTAGTCAGATACTTAAAAATACCATTTTCAATTCTAAGTCATTTTGTAACTCTTAAAGGACAATAAACCAAGTGATCTTGGACTTAAAAGAAACTGATTGATGTTATGATATTTTCATTTGTATAATGATGATACGTTGCTCGGGAGGCACGTAGTGTATTAATAAAAGGACGAAACATCAATCAATTCCTTTTAAGTAAAGTTAATGCATTCATACTGGAGTTTGGATGGTAGGACGTATATCATGTTTTTGGTAAACATGTGGAGGGCCTCTGGGAGTGCCAATACGCTTGCTTGATGACACGTCGTTGACGTGGTCGGCTGAGCGGATGCCGATATGGTTATACCGTTTGGATGACGGTCCGTTTGGATGACGGGATATGCTCGGGTGGCATGGATACCAAGCTTGTCGTGTACATTCTAGGTGAATGTACGAATTGTTGTATACCTAGGAATACAACGCACTGATGAGTGCTGGGTTGTCAGGGATGGACGTCAGAGAGTGACATAGTATGATGGAGATAGGCTTGAGAGCTAAAGTCATGCATCATGCCACTCATTTAAATTAATTGTGATAAATGAAATAAGTGTGAGCATCCTATGTGCATTCATTAACTGCTAGGTGTTATATGTGATTGTTATTAATTGATGCATTATTATCTTTCATATGTTGCATGATTTATTCTCTATTGATTATGTGAGTAGAATTGCTTACCCCTATGCCCTTGTAGGTGATGTCTCGTTACATTGCTTGCATCGAGATCCGACCACTTCCTAGTGGCGTATGGATCTATGAGGACCATCGCGCGGTGTATGAAGGGGAGGTAGAGTTCACCTTCTACCACCCTAACCCGCTGATGCGATTCCGTCCTCGTAGGTTTAGGATTTCCATCATATACACTATGCATGTACCCCCGTTTTATACTTATCATGGACCACCTCCCATGCGACCAGTTCGCTCTTACCATAGTTTTCATTTTCGACCTACCCGCTCTCACCCTTTTACTTCGAGAGTTGTCCGCGAGGAGACTCCCCCTTCTTATCCGAGGAGCCCCGTCAGGGTTTCACCATCACCTGACCCGGTAACCAGTGGTAGGGTACACTCTCCTTCGGATGAGATCGAGGAGGATCCGGTGGAGGACGAGAGTGGGAGCGAGCCTGTCGTGCATTCTACTGGGAGTGACTGGAGGGACGATGATCCCTAGGTACATGTATATGGTGTATGATGTGGATCCGAGGATCCGGTGTGTGGAGGAGATGTGCTGCTGCTGCTGTGATGATGATGCTACTACCTTATTACCTATGTTTTGGGAGACTACTGCTGCTACTACTACTGCATCTGATGCTGATGGATCTACGTGACTATCCCTGGGGTTGTATTTTGATGATGTATATATTGTACATATGTTTTACTCTAGGGTTATAGTATCATAGTGATGTAGATCTGTTTATATGGACTTGCTATATTTTGGAACTTGGTGACTTATCTCATGGACTATGTATGTATGACTCTTTCGTATTATGAAAATCTATGTTTATATTATATCAGTTGCATAGTCCAGTAATTTCCGCTTACTCTGATTTAACTTATAAATGAGCTCAGCTATAAGTATTAATTGACGGTATCAGTTTTATTGAACAAAGTATGGGTAGCTTTAATTGATTGTAAAATGTAAAGAAATTTCTAAAGAACGAATGTTATCCTGCTTGAGAAAAGGTTTTAGAAATCGCCGAACTCGATACAAGTGTTTTAAAGGATTTTAGAATTTATTCTCCAAGAGTTCCATTAGATGAATTGTGCACCCGCTTTAAAGAAAATTTTATTTTCATATTTTCTTAGCTCACAAGTCTTTATATTATCCAATATAAAGCATAAAAACTATATTATATTTGGGTAATCCGGAAGGGTGTCACATATGAATGCTAGGATTTTATTTTTTGACAAGGAGCTTATGGGATGGATTAGGACCAAAGGAAATTAATTAGTAAAATTAAGTAGGCATGAAATGACCTAAAGCCATGAATTACTCCTCTTTGTCCCCTTTGATAAACTCCATCCATGCAACAAATCAAATAGCCAAAATTACCCCTCCCATTTGCACCCATGGCCGAACTTCATAAGGGTAAGAAGAGGAATCATGAGTTGGCCTATATATAGGAGCAAACCTATTTCATTTCCTTCATTCACTTCTTCACCTCAATTCATTTCTTTCATTTCTCATTTCTTTCCAAACACACCAACACTAAGAGCAAAACAAACTCTTAGTGAGAAACTTAGAGAGAGAGAGAGAGTGATGCCGTAAGTGAGAAGAGGAAGAGAAGGAGGAAATCAAGCCAAAACCCAAGCTTTCCTTGAAGATCCAAGACCTTAGAAGCTAGAAGATCAACCCTTTCTTAGGTGGGTGGTTCGAATGAGCATGAAGGAGTTGTAATAGTTTAGCTTTTCTTTGGTCTTATGATTTTTCTTTCTTTTCTTTGCATGTTCATTTTTATGGCTTAAATGATGAGTACAAGTGTTGTTTGTGCTTGATCATGCATTTTTTAAAGCTAAAAGAAACTTGTAAATTTCTAAACCATGGACTTTATGATTCGGCTAAAGTTTTTCATAAGAGATCTTAAAGTTTTTCAAACTAAATCTTCTAGATCTAAAAGTTGTTGAGATTTTTGTGAAGTTTGAAGTAAATCTCTTTGCATGTTGAATTTTCTTCCTTAAAACCGTGAACCCTGATGTGTTTAAGAGTTTGTTTGATGAATAAATTTATGATCTAAACTTGATTAATAATAAAGTTAAGATCTTTGGTGTTGCATGTTGATTTGATGATGATTTCGATGATTTGAGTACATGCATGTGTTGATTATAACTTGATCTTAAATTTTTAAGAGTAAATGAACTTATAAAACACTAGATCATGAGCTCTATGATTCGGCCATGACTAAAGAGTAGATCTTGATGCTTTTTGATTTGATTCAAGTCATTGCATGTTAATCTTATATTTGGAAAAGTTGATCTATGTGCTTGTATGTCTTGATCTTTAACTTGTTCATGAAAAAGTTTGGTTCTTGAAATTTGTATGTGATTTATAAATAAAAAGTTTTGATCTTGTGTTGATCTATGAAAAAGTCTTGATCTTTAGTGCATGCATGTTGTTTTTGAACCAAAAGATTTAACCTTTCTTCATGCATGTCACGGTTTTGACCTTTCCTTACCCAATGTGATTTTGATCTTTGATTTGTGCTATTTTAATTGATTTTATGACTTGATCTACAAGATTTAACCACATGCATGTTGATTTCTCTTTGATTCAAAGATTTTTAAAGTACATGCATTAAAAATTAATATGAAAACATGATTTGAAATAACAATGATGCTTCGGTTTTATGCTTGAAAAAGTAAATGATATTTTAAATTTTTTAGTAAGAAAGAGTATGATTTGATTTAAGAATATTGTGTTTTTGCATGTTGAAAAATGAACCCAAAAACCTTGTTTTTGTTATGATGAGACTCGGCCTATGTAACACCCCGATTTTGGCAACTTGAAAACATCATCTCTTTAACAAAATATAGTAAAAATTTGGGAAATTTTTTTTTTAAATGGTGACATGGGCATGAGAACCTTTAAGTTCAAAAAAACATTTCAGTAACTTGATTGAAATAAAAATTATGTTCTCATGTCACACATCACAAGTCAAGTTCCAAACCGAGATGTTACTTAACATCGCGCTTTGTAAGTTAGCTTCACAAATCTCTTTTGAGAAAAACATTTTTGTTTCTTATCTCACAAAAACATTATTTCTTAAAAACCATACTCGATAAAATACCAAGCGGGGCACAAAATGATATAGCAATGTCAACCAAGCAGTTGCAAGGGATACAGTGCTCGAAGGGATTACCTACTGTTAATCTTGATGTCTAATTTTCCTCGCTGAAGTCCAATACCGAATCCGCTTCGAGACGAAAGTACAGATTGTACTACAGGGTCGGCCATCTATCCGTTGCAATACAGGAGTAACCCGATACGACAACATGATAGGAGAGATGGTCAGTATTCCAGAAGTACAACATGACCAGACAGTAGAACAATAATTAGAGGCATATAATAAAGACATAGGATCTACTGATTCTCATGCAATAACAATTACTCATGCTATGCATATGACAAGTATATTCATGTAAGCACATAGGAAACGCTTATAAATAAAACATATCATAACAAACCAAATATATTAAAATCATAACTCATCACAATACACATTACTGTACTTGGCATCTCAGGCCTTCGAACATTCCAATCTCATCACCATCTTCCTCAATCTTTCCAACAATTACTTATACTTTCTTTCTTTGAATCTTTCTCAACTCTTCATAAATTCTTTATACTTTCTTTCTTGTAATCTTTTATCATTATTAAGTATTATCAAATGGTTCGCTCAATGATGGGGGGAACATCATCATTGAGGGAGTCACACACGTCTACATCTCCTCGGTCATCCACCCAACCTAGTCGGAAGCAAACAGGAGTACAGGACCTTTACCATGCGAGCACGACAGCTGTCTCACAATCAAATGGTCCCAGACCAGGAGGACTAAGCCTCAAATCATATCAATTCAATTCATATAATATCATATCAATGCACGCTCTCAGCGGCAATCTCAAATGCCCCATTCCAGTCCCTCTCATTGTTCTAGACTTGCATCGAGGGGGTGACAGTATAATTTCTAGTTCGCGATGCAGAACTCACCACGGCATTGGACCCAGTCCCTACCACGTTAGTACGCCACATGTGGGATTCGTTCCGCCTAGAAATATACTCCAGGCTTCTTGACATTTCACCGTCCTTTCCCTCCCCTCCTGCAATCCCCACCTGAGTATCCGCAGATACCCATAGTATCTTCCTCTCCACTACTTCGATACGACACTCATACCTCACCGCGTTTGTAAATGTCTTTTAAAGTCTTTTAATTCTTTTAGGGTTTTTGTAACACCTAGAATAATTACCCATTATATTAAAATAGTAACTTGAAAATTTCTTTTTAAGACGTTTGATTAGTTTCGTTTTAATAGGAAAATGTGTACTCATATAATTTGCTTATGAAAATTCTCCGTGAAATCGGACGGAGTTTCGTTTGTTTAAAGGACTTCCCAAAATATTTACTTTAACCTGTAAAATTTATTCGAAGTAGATTTAAATACATCAGAGACCAGCAGGGCCCAACATATAGTTCAGTCTACTTAGAACATTAGTTCAAAAGGGAGTACAAATAACGTTCTGAACTCTTAGTTTTCCGAAAAGACAAAGAAATTGAAATACAACAAATTCCCAAAATAACCCATGACCGGTAGATGGTCGCTAAATACTATATACATTCCACGTGGTGGAATGTACTCCAGCTCGGCCAGACATGTGTATGCTCCTTCGGTACCTGTAGAAATATAGCAAGAAGGGTAGCATTACACAGTACTAAGGAAAATAGCTTCTAAGAAGCATAGCGGACAAACTAGGCCCTATCACATTAAAAATTATCTATTAATCTAACATTCTTTTTCAGATAATCACATACAAGTTCATCTTTTATAACTTAAGCCTTATGTCCATACTACCTTCCTAGCAATTCTACTTTCAACCTTAAATTACTTTTCAATTCCGGTTACATTAACATTTCCATATTCCAAATTCCAAACTCATAAAATGACCAACTCACATACATATATCATTATTTTCATAAACCTTTTTATTCTCTTCTCTTTCATTCAATTCACAATTCTCAATCATTCTGTCCCTGGTCACGACCTACTGCGTCTGCACTCCTGTGCACTCACGTCTTACTACGCCCGGGTATAATTCATAACAATTCTCCCCTGGTCGCGACCTACTGCGTCTGCACTCCTGTGCACTCACGTCTTACTGCGCCCGGGTATATTTCACATTCCCCTGGTCACGACCTACTGCGTCTGCACTCCTGTGCACTCACGTCTTACTGCGCCCGGGTATATTTCACATTCCCCTGGTCACGACCTATTGCGTCTGCACTCCTGTGCACTCACGTCTTACTGCGCCCGGGTATATTTCACATTCCCCTGGTCACGACCTACTGCGTCTGCACTCCTGTGCACTCACGTCTTACTGCGCCCGGGTATAATTCATATCAATTCATTCTTGGATCATAACAACATCACATATTCACATATAATTGTTAGTATCACATTTACTCTTGACAAATTAAATCAAGAACAACATCCATCAAGTTTCTAATCACTCAATCACCATCCTCTATCTTATGATTTATTTAGTAACAACAACCCTTCCTTTTTTTTTCCAAGCCATTTATCCTTAATTCATTCCTTGATTACTCGCACATAATTTTCCATTAAATTTGAATTTCTCTTTTATTACTTAGCCCGTCCTAAATGATTTGCCTACATTAACACTTAATCCATTCTTTGCTTTACGAGTCATCCAAAACAAGCACGATATGATAATACATCAATAACAAGTAACAATCAACGGATAATAAACAAAACAGTCGACATACTCAGGTATGTCTCAGAATACTATAAAATTTAGTCCACTCCCTAGGGTTCTTCACTTCCTACTTTAATATTAACAAAAGAGAATTTAACAGAAATCATTTGATTAATATAAATTAACCATTAACATACTAATCACCCCTAAGGCTCGTTTCATGCACTTTAAACATCCTAAGGTTTATTCTCTTAATTAATTATCTACCCCTAGTCATCATTACAACAACCTAGAATCTATATCCTTAGGAAAGGTAACGCAAACCCCTCTTACCTTCCAACTGGGTGGTGTTGCATCTCAAGCATTAATCCTAAGTCTTGGCTCCTTGGTACTTGGGTTCCCCATCCTTAGCTTCTTGAATCCCTAGACCCTACCAAAAATCCATGCCCATAATGAGTGAGCTCCTATGATGAGAAATCTTAGACCTTGCTTGATCTTAGGTGGGGATAATGATAATGGTATTGGGTGCTTGGTTCTTGGTACTTTGTTGATGATTAAGAGGTGGCCTTCTTGGTGGAGGAAATGGGGTTCACGAATTTGGGGGAAGGAGAGGAGGATTTTTGTTGGTTTGATCTTTGCTTGGTTCATGGTGGAAATGATGAAAGTGATGATGTTATAGCTTGATTTTAGGTGTTTAAAGGATGGATGATGCCCTTGGTTGATGTGGTGGCTTGATTTTGGATGCTTGGTGGTTGGTGGTGATTTGTGTTCATGGTGCATGAGGGAGGATGGGAAGAAGATGATGGAGGAAGGGGTGATGTTGATGATGGAGTATGAAGGAATATGGTGCCCATGAAGTCTTATTTTTGGCCTTGGAAGCTGCCACCAAATCGTGTGGCCATCAACCAAAACTTTGGCCCCAAGTTTTGATCCAACGCACCAGATCTGGTGCTGCTGATCGCGCTCGCTTGGGCGAGCCCATCACTCGCTTGGGCGAGTTCTGGCACCAGCTGGTGCTGCTGGTGCGCGACGTGGGAGGCTGGTGCGGTCGGGTGGGGGTTTGGCGCGCCAAAACGCGAGATCTGGTGCGGCTGGTGCGTTTCCGCGCGGGCCTGGGCGAATTGGGGCCTCGCCTGGGCGGGTTTTTCACTGGCTGGTGCACCAATGAACAGTGCATCCGCCTGGGCGCATGGCTGGTGCGCCTGGGCGTGACACAGGGTTTTCAATCTTCGATTCGCCATAACTTTTTCGTTAACCGTCGGATCGGGTCCAAATTTTTAGACAAGCTTCTTAACCCCTTAAACTTCATATCCAACGGTGGAATTTATTCTCTTAGCATCCTATAATAAATTTCTAATTTTCTCTTTTCGGTCGATTTCCAACATCTAAAACGCCGATTTAACCCCTGATTTCGCCTATGTAATTTTGTTCGAAGCCACTATTGCCTCCTACACAACCCCTAGAACTCATAATTACTAGTCGCCTTGCTTACAAAATTCATTAAGCAATTAATCCATTCCGTTCCCTACATTAATAATCTATTAAATCACTAATTAGGCTTGGATTAAAATTAGGGATGTTACAATTCTCCCCCACTTATTAGAATTTCGTCCCCGAAATTCTGTTCAATTCCTTAAAATGGAGAACCATCCCAACAAAGGTTTTTCTAAACTACGATGCACACAGCACTAGGTTCTACTCCCCCACTTTGAATCGGCATACTACTTTGCTTAAGTACGTCTCCGAACTCATGCATCCAATAAGGAATACAAATTGTGGTTTAGTTTGGTTAAACTAGAAGCAAAACGCTTTAAGGTTTTTGAGGTTTACTCCGATGTCGGTTAAATATTGCAAGAGCCCTAAGAAAAGGACTTCTAATAAACCTCAGATTTCTAGAATCGAGAGCAATTCCTCAACTAGATTGGAGATGGCTTCTAAGGTCAACTGGGTTTTTCCCAGACACTTTACTTTAAACGTCTGGAAAGGGTGCTAATCAAATTGGTTCTTACATTCTAGGCTTGATTAGTCTGGTGCCATTTATAGTCCTCAGATGACATCAATCATTAATAAACATAAGATTAGGGGTATCAGTTTAATCTCATTTCCATCAACGATAGGGTCATTGTCAGATTTACAAATAGCACTATCACTTAATAACTGCCGCATTCAAAACAACCCGAAACTATTTCTATACTCGATCTAAACGGCAACATTAATAGAGCTCTAATCACAATCTACCTAGTGATCTACGACTTAGGCGCTATTCTTAAGTCCTAAGCAATCACAATCATTGACAAATAAGCAATTAGCACATACATAACGATCAAAATTCAAATATGCACACCAACATTTCATATCAGCGTGTAATTGCAAACACTAACTTGGCAACCTCTACTTGATTCTAATGTAATCCTGATCTACCTGAATCAGCCCTAGAACTCAGGTCTAAATCTTATGAACACATCTTAGGTAAGCTGCACACATTTCGAATGCAATCCAAGAAGAGTTTGAAAATTTGCATGGTTTCCCATGATTTGTTCACACATTCAAGTTATGCATGCCAAGATAAAACTTCGATAAAATCAATCACTTTGTATGGTTCCAAAATTCAATAAATAAAATCCCATACATCCAAAATATGTGTATCTTTATGTAAATCAGAATAGCGTTCGGGAAATTCGTTTGTGCATTTATGCATTAATAAAAATCAAAAGGATATGCCGTAAAACATGTATGCGTTCACCGATGTTTAGAAATTTTGCTTGTCATATAAGGAATGAATTTATATATGCATAAGCCAAGATAGCACATCAACAATATTGATGTGATGGTGTGGCGATAGATTCATTATTCTTGAAAAATCAAATTCTTTTCTTGATGGGAAACCATTTTGATTTGTTTTACGTAAAATTCTTAGGAAAAGATTAAATCAGGAAAATTAATTTTACACTTTAAAATTTTGATATGTTCATGCCAATTAACTCGGATGAAGTTTCCAAAAACAAATTTTATAAAGCAAAGCATATCTTTTGTAAATGATTTTCTCCATCTACTTTCGGGAGATTTAGGTGAAGGAATATAACCTTTCTCAAGATTAGCAAACTCAATGAGAATGGGAGTATGTGGTTTACTATAAAATTTATTTCAATGCTTCTCAAACAATCAAAATAGTCACATTCCCTTTAACTTTGAGTTTGACAACTAAGCTCCATTCCGAATTGAGTAAAGTCACATGGAAGGGTTCCTATTTAATCAGCGGGGGAAATCGATTAAAAGAATAAATTAGTTCACAGCTTGATTACTTAGGAATCCTTAGTTTATTAATCAACTTTTCAAAATTTCGTGATACAACTTAGCACTCAATTTAGAATGATTTTCGATCTTATTAAAACGGCGATATTCATTTTTGAATTCAGTTCCAAAACATGAAAGTTCATTGGGGTTACTATCACACTTGAGAATCGAACGGTTCCGGGTTTTGAAATGATTATGCTTGGGAACCAAGTGATTTGTTGATAGCAACACCATTCCATGAAGAAGTTTGCGAAAGGTTTTATGCCCAAAACAATTTTCATCATGCACATGTTCAGACAATAACAATTATCATTTAAATGCACCATTCATCATGTAGACAAACACAAGACAATACATAGCATCACATTCATTCATTTCCAAACACATAATCTAGCTCTATTCAATCACTTTGGATTTTAAGCACCTAATGCCTAAACATAGGACTATTACTATGTACTATCTTAGGGTTTCTTGTATTCAATTCTAGACGTATAAACTAGCAATCTATCCTAGCTAACTAGGATTCCTAACTAGCTACTTCTCTTATCCTAAGACAAGACAACACTTCCTACACTTCCGTTGCGCAACTCTGATTCTAAAATATTTACGCACACGGAAACCTATGACAAAACCTCTATTCCTCCTGAATTTGGGATCTCACTAAATTCCCAAAATACTCGCCGAAACTTAAGGACAGGATGATGATATCCTCCAATATGTGTATACTTGAGGTGATCAGGCTCAACCATACATCATATCGATGATAAGACCATTCTCGTCTTACTTAAGTTTGAAACACAAAACCTATTAGTTTTAAAACGTTGAAATCTTGCTTTGTGTGTCACATTCAGAGTTGGTTTACTTGGCGCGAAACTAAAGATCACTTCCTCCCGGTGGGGTAGCAACCTTGTGCTCTTGCCCGTTGGGGTATTGCTTTCCTTAGCCTCGTCATTCATCCACTTCTAAATATGATTTTTCGTTCTCACAAGATTTCAAGTTTAGCATGGTAAACTGAACATGATTTGAGTGGACTTAGAAAAGATTTTTCCAATGCTTACCACGCTTTTCGAAAGAAATCGTCAGATGCTAATCGCGCTCCTCAAATCACTCAACAACCTAAAAAGAATCTAGAGTACTCACTACGCTAGACTCCGCAACTATGCCTATTATCATGCTACAATAACACCTGACTAGACCACAAAACAGTTTAACATCTAACTACAAGTTACTCGCTTGATGAGTAACTTTAGGAGTAGTAACTTACTCCAATGGGCCGAGGAAAAACTGCTCTGATACCATAAATGTAACACCTAGAATAATTACCCATTATATTAAAATAGTAACTTGAAAATTTCTTTTTAAGACGTTTGATTAGTTTCGTTTTAATAGGAAAACGTGTACTCATATAATTTGCTTATGAAAATTCTCCGTGAAATCGGACGGAGTTTCGTTTGTTTAAAGGACTTCCCAAAATATTTACTTTAACCTGTAAAATTTATTCGAAGTAGATTTAAATACATCAGAGACCAGCAGGGCCCAACATATAGTTCAGTCCACTTAGAACATTAGTTCAAAAGGGAGTACAAATAACATTCCGAACTCTTAGTTTTCCGAAAAGACAAAGAAATTGAAATACAACAAATTCCCAAAATAACCCATGACCGGTAGATGGTCGCTAAATACTATATACATTCCACCACGTGTACTCCTACTCGGCCAGACTTGTGTATGCTCCTTCGGTACCTGTAGAAATATAGCAAGAAGGGTAGCATTACACAATACTAAGGAAAATAGCTTCTAAGAAGCATAGCTGACAAACTAGGCCCTATCACATTAAAAATTATCTATTAATCTAACATTCTTTTTTAGATAATCACATACAAGTTCATCTTTGATAACTTAAGCCTTATGTCCATACTACCTTCCTAGCAATTCTACTTTCAACCTTAAATTACTTTTCAATTCCGGTTACATTAACATTTCCATATTCCAAATTCCAAACTCATAAAATGACCAACTCACATACATATATCATTATTTTCATAAACCTTTTTATTCTCTTCTCTTTCATTCAATTCACAATTCTCAATCATTCTGTCCCTGGTCACGACCTACTGCGTCTGCACTCCTGTGCACTCACGTCTTACTGCGCCCGGGTATAATTCATAACAATTCTCCCCTAGTCGCGACCTACTGCGTCTGCACTCCTGTGCACTCACGTCTTACTGCGCCCGGGTATATTTCACATTCCCCTGATCACGACCTACTGCGTCTGCATTCCTGTGCACTCACGTCTTACTGCGCCCGGGTATATTTCACATTCCCCTAGTCACGACCTACTGCGTCTTCACTCCTGTGCACTCACGTCTTACTGCGCTCGGGTATATTTTACATTCCCCTGGTCACGACCTACTGCGTCTGCACTCCTGTGCACTCACGTCTTACTGCGCTCGAGTATATTTCACATTCCCCTGGTCACGACCTAATGCGTCTGCACTCTTGTGCACTCACGTCTTACTGCGCCCGGGTATAATTCATATCAATTCATTCTTGGATCATAACAACATCACATATTCACATATAATTGTTAGTATCACATTTACTCTTGACAAATTAAATCAAGAACAACATCCATCAAGTTTCTAATCACTCAATCACCATCCTCTATCTTATGATTTATTTAGGAACAACAACCCTTCATTTTTTTTCCAAGCCATTTATCCTTACTTCATTCCTTGATTACTCGCACATAATTTTTCATTAAATTCGAATTTCTCTATTATTACTTAGCCCGTCCTAAATGATTTGCCTACGTTAACACTTAATCCATTCTTTGCTTTACGAGTCATCCAAAAAAAAGCACGGTATGATAATACTTCAATAACAAGTAACAATCAACGGATAATAAACAAAACAGTCGACATACTCAGGTATGTCTCAGAATACTATAAAATTTAGTCCACTCCCTAGGGTTCTTCCCTTCCTACTTTAATATTAACAAAAGAGAATTTAACAGAAATCATTTGATTAATATAAATTAACCATTAACATACTAATCACCCCTAAGGCTTGTTTCATGCACTTTAAACATCCTAAGGTTTATTCTCTTAATTAATTATCTACCCCTAGTCATCATTACAATAACCTAGAATCTATATCCTTAGGAAAGGTAACGCAAACCCCTCTTACCTTCCAACTGGGTGGTGTTGCATCTCAAGCATTAATCCTAAGTCTTGGCTCCTTGGTACTTGGGTTCCCCATCCTTAGCTTCTTGAATCCCTAGACCCTACCAAAAATCCATGCCCATAATGAGTGAGCTCCTATGATGAGAAATCTTAGACCTTGCTTGATCTTAGGTGGGGATAATGATAATGGTATTGGGTGCTTGGTTCTTGGTACTTTGTTGATGATTAAGAGGTGGCCTTCTTGGTGGAGGAAATGGGGTTCACGAATTTGGGGGAAGGAGAGGAGGATTTTTGTTGGTTTGATCTTTGCTTGGTTCATGGTGGAAATGATGAAAGTGATGATGTTATAGCTTGATTTTGGGTGTTTAAAGGATGGATGATGCCCTTGGTTGATGTGGTGGCTTGATTTTGGATGCTTGGTGGTTGGTGGTGATTTGTGTTCATGGTGCATGAGGGAGGATGGGAAGAAGATGATGGAGGAAGGGATGATGTTGATGATGGAGTATGAAGGAATATGGTGCCCATGAAGTCTTATTTTTGGCCTTGGAAGCTGCCACCAAATCGTGTGGCCATCAACCAAAACTTTGGCCCCAAGTTTTGATCCAACGCACCAGATCTGGTGCTGCTGATCGCGCTCGCTTGGGCCAGCCCATCACTCGCTTGGGCGAGTTCTGGCACCAACTGGTGCTGCTGGTGCGCGACGTGGGAGGCTGGTGCGGTCAGCCTATCTACCTATCTATCGTTATAAGATAAATTTCATTGAAGAAAAAAAAACTAGAAGTACAAGGAGTACTTAAACCAAGAGGAATACAATAGAGTTTTAGAAGACAAGATATATAAGAAACTACACAAAGCAACCCCTTTGAAACTACCTAATAACATAAACCAAAACATCTACTCCTTATACATAAATATGAATTATCTCAGCAGCATAAAAAAAACAACATTAGAGGGCAGAAAAATAGGAGACAACTTAACCAAGGACGGCATATAAATTCCGATCGCCTAGAATCAATAAAACAGCAAAATATCGAAAAAGTGATAGCGACAGAAACATTGGCAATAGTGTTTTTACTCAAGAACAACAGTGCTTTTAACCTATATTTAATTTTAACAAAAATAATAAAGAAATATATTTAAATGTATTCACTAAAATGCCTTAAAAGTAAAATGATACCGATGACATCAATCAAAACTTTCAATCATAAATATTCCTAAATTGGACCTAAATCCTCAATGAATGATGCAGGGAAACTAATACAACAATCCAGTAAAAGAACTTAAGACTCCCAACCTCATGATAAAAATTCAAGGATTAATTAATTTTCTTCTTTCCTAACTATCACATGATACTTGCGAACATACATACCTATATATATATATATATATACATATATAATTAATCAATACTTGAGTTTTTAAGATCAATAGCCTCTAATTAAAATATGATCGCGCTATATTTACAGCGCTACTAAGTGTTTAGTTTGTATCTGTAAATTCCTTGGATTGCATGAATCTATATAAGTACATTTGCAAACATTGTCATCCTTATGTATCAAAAGAACATACACCAATTCAGTAAAGAGTAAGAGCATATGATAGCCTCACACATGTAACATTGTGTCCGGATCACAAAGTTACAAAATAGGATACTATTTATACTTTACTCTTCAAAATGTACACACAAAAACAAACACTAGCAGCATGTGCCGAACGGATGTAATGACTCTACACCAGGATACCAATATTGGGGTAGCTAGTCCCAATACCATCTATCCAAGTAGCAATACCATCTATCCAAGTAGTAAAGCTCATCACGATTCCTTCCAAACCTTGTCATACACATACAAATCATCATGATTCTATCTATTCCCTAAGTGCCCAGTTTATAGTTAATAAATTTATATAATTGTCCGAAGAGAACCGAACTGCTCTGATACCAAAAATGTAACACCTTAATTCTAATTAAAAAATACACAATCCACATAATCTTACCAAGTAAAATATTCCATAAATAAAAAAAAAAGTCTCATTAAGAAAAATATACATCTCCTTGAACCAAAATAATTGTTAAATAAAAGTACATTGAAAATTTTACTTGTTCTACAATGACACTGGGCACTAAAACTAGAAGGGCATTACAATGCCAACAATCCCTCTTTAAACTTAATGTAGACTCCTTAAAAATAATTTACACAAGAAAACTAATATTATAAACTTGTCTTCTTCCTGGCATCTTGCTTCCCAAAATCTCAATCTGACAACATCAAACCCGAATAGTGAGATAAAAATCTCAGTAACACTATTTAGCTTGAAAGTATTTTTGAACTATGATATTGTCAGCCGTCACATGTACGGAAAATCTCCATAAAAAATAATGAGGGAAATAACATTTAATAATCTAACTCATGTCTAGTATCATACTATTATCAATCACATGAACAAAAATATGACGATCTAATACAATCAATGCAGAACAATCATAATTGCATCTATGGCCTTTTGGCCTCGAACTCCAACCATTAACTTTAACTTTTTATCTTGCACACAGCACGCCTGCTGGAGGTGCCTACCCCTCACCCAGCGCCCTGGGTTTGGATGACTTACACCCGCGTCCGGGTCAGTCCTCTGAAATTATTTGTTGGAGTTCGTTTGCCCGTGCCCAGGGCAAACAATGAGTCAAAAGACTCCTCTAAAATAACAATATAACTATTCATATTTGGTGCACAGAACATTCCCAACCAATGACTTCTCTCTTGCACACAGCACGCCTGCTGGAGGTGCCTACCCCTCGCCCGGCGCCCCGGGTTTGGATGACTTACACTCTCGTCCGAGTGAGTCCTCTAAATCTAAATATCATATGATTGGTGTGCGTGATCAAATAATGGATTCAGAAGAATCCTCTCAACAATATATATCCTCAACAATAAATATATTGAGTCCTAAAGTCTCAACGTCAATATACAATTATAAGTTTTATCTAATAAAAATTAAAATAATGAAATAATATTTAAATATAATATTAAAACAATATAACAAGTGAACAAAACTGAACATTAATTAATTTATATATATACATACACAGAACACAAGGGACATAAGTTAAATTAATACTACTCTTCATCGGCTTTCAAAATAATTTATAAACTACAATTAGTTCACGTAGGCTATGAGACAAGGGACATGATCTATTTATTGAAAACAATTCCAGGCTTCACGTAAGGAACCTATGGTGCATTCAGTATAAAAAAGTATAGTCGCTGGAAAACTTATAAAAAGTAGTTGAGGCAAAACCTCTAATAAATTCATGCATATAGGATAATTGATATAATCGCGCATAAATAAAATCAAACATTGTCAATTCTCAAATATTATTTTATGGAGTTTAATTTGGGTTTTAGTGTTACCTTAATGAGGATTCTCTCTTCTTCTTTTTCTTCTTCTTTCTCTTGTACGTTTTCTCCCTTTGGTTCTCCTAACGGAGGCTAGGTTTTGTTTTTAGGAGAATGAAACTAACATATCTGATCTTAACTTTTTATTTATTTTAAATCAATTATTCTAACTTATCCTTTTAATCACAACTAGCTATTATCAAAAACTAATATTGATAAAGATAAATAGAATAATTTAAATAAAATAATATCTAATACTATCTTATCTTATATTAATAATAATAATAGTAATAATGATAATAATGATAATGATAATGATTCTATCAAGTATCCTTATTATAATATAAAATCTATATGCCTATTTTATTATCATTATAATATAAAGGTCTAAGTACTTTCATAATTTAATATTACAAAAAAAAATAACTACGTACAAGAATAAAATTATAACACATGAATTTTGGGATGTTACAAATAGCACGCTTATGCCAATCCTGACATGGATACTACTTTCCTCATGGTCTTTCTTCCTTAATTTGACTCTTCTCATCCTTTTAAGCATAGGTGGGTTAGTACAAACCTCAAAATTCCCGCTTACTCCCCAACTTTGACGGATCATATTCCTATACATCACATCTATCCAATAACATTTGACAGGGACTAAGGTCATAAAATTTTTCAACGTCCACTAATTCTAGCTTATCTTACAAATCTTCCCATCACTTTGTTCAAGCCTATCTGAGTATCATCCTAAATTCTGCTAACTAAACCAAATTTTGTGCTCTAAACCATTAAAAACTCTCCAAATCAGGGATTTATCCTTCAGATTAACGATCTTAGCACCTAATGACACCCTTAATTCCACAACTTAGAATCACCTATGTCCATTAAAACATCAAATCTTGGTTATTTAACCTAATTTTGGTCGTCACTTAAAGGTTCTATTCGTTAATTTCACTACTCCATCTAGTTGATCTTATGGTCCTATTATAAGTTCATATCTACCCTAATCATTCACCTACTCCAACTAAAGCTTTTCTAACTTCAACTCTTTCAGACTCATCCCAGATATCCACCATCTTAACACCATTTATACCATTACTTGGGTTAGACTACTATCAAACTTTTCGGTTTTAATCCTTTTATACACTCCACTATCTTACTTAAGGTTCTAGGGGTACTCTTATTCTAAGGTATCACATCCGTTCAGGCCTATTCCTTCCTCAACCATTATGAATCTTTCCATAACAACACCTCACCGTCCACCTTATAACTTAGATATGTCTAGTCGATTGGCATAAGGTGTCAGGGTCTAAGGTTTTCATGGAAAGCTTTTAGAGAAAGCAAACGTATTGTCAAAGCAAATCAACAACACATAGGGTTTACATAGAAAGGAGTTTCAACCAGGAAAAGAGGATTCTAGTCGCAAAACAAAGTCGCATGTCAATAGCTCAAAGGTTGTTTCAAACAAAAAGAGAATTCTCAACAAAAGGGGTTCCAACAGTCAAGAGAGGTTCAGGTCACAAAGAATAAAGTCTTGGCATGTTCCAAAGATAGTGAGATAGAACGATAGAGATAGAACGATAGCGATAGAACGGTAGACATGGTGTGAACGCTCGCGTTATTTCGTACTTTTATTCTCACTCATCGTAATTCTAACACTAACGCACAGACAGACACACAAGCAAGCATGTAAGCCCATGCATCAGGCTACTTTGGATAACCATTGCTCTGATACCACTCTGTTTGGCAACTTGAAAACATCATCTCTTTAACAAAATATAGTAAAAATTTGGGAAATTTTTTTTTAAATGGTGACATGGGCATGAGAACCTTTAAGTTCAAAAAAACATTTCAGTAACTTGATTGAAATAAAAATTATGTTCTCATGTCACACATCACAAGTCAAGTTCCAAACCGAGATGTTACTTAACATCGCGCTTTGTAACTTAGCTTCACAAATCTCTTTTGAGAAAAACATTTTCGTTTCTTATCTCACAAAAACCTTATTTCTTAAAAACCATACTCGATAAAATACCAAGCGGGGCACAAAATGATATAGCGATGTCAACCAAGCAGTTGCAAGGGATATAGTGCTCGAAGGGATTACCTACTGTTAATCTTGATGTCTAATTTTCCTCGCTGAAGTCCAATACCGAATCCGCTTCGAGACGAAAGTACAGATTGTACTACAAGGTCGGCCATCTATCCGTTGCAATACCGGAGTAACCCAATACGACAACATGATAGGAGAGATGGTCAGTATTCCAGAAGTACAACATGACCAGACAGTAGAACAATAACTAGAGGCATATAATAAAGACATAGTATCTACTGATTCTCATGCAATAACAATTACTCATGCTATGCATATGACAAGTATATTCATGTAAGCACATAGGAAACGCTTATAAATAAAACATATCATAACAAACCAAATATATTAAAATCATAACTCATCACAATACACATTACTGTACTTGGCATCTCAGGCCTTCGAACAGTCGGTGATGCACGCTCTCAGCGGCAATCTCAAATGCCCCATTCCAGTCCCTCTCACTGTTCTAGACTTGCATCGAGGGGGTGACAGTATAACTTCTAGTTCGCGATGCAGAACTCACCACGGCATTGGACCCAGTCCCTACCACGTTAGTACGCCACATGTGGGATTCTTTCCGCCTAGAAATATACTCCAGGCTTCTTGACGTTTCACCGTCCTTGCCCTTCCCTCCTGCAATCCCCACCTGAGTATCCGCAGATACCCATAGTATCTTCCTCTCCACTACTTCGATACGACACTCATACCTCACCGCGTTTGTAAATGTCTTTTAAAGTCTTTTAATTCTTTTAGGGTTTTCGTTAGCGGCTTAGTCCTAACAGTCGGCTTGTCCTTAGTGCATCCCTTCAACGAAGCCCGACCAGTAATCACAATCTGTTCCCCCTAAATTCTTATTGGCATCTTGCCTCATATTTCGTTCTCATGCATCTCATCAGCACTATTCTCATGAGCTCATTGCTCCTCAGCATCATCATCAACGTCATTCTCCTCAGTTGTTGTTCAGCATCATCGGCATTGTTCTCCTCAGTTGTTGTTCCACAGCATCACTCTCCTTGGTCGTTCCTTAGCGGAACCATCAGCAGCATCGTCATCACCACGCTTCCGCTCGCCTTATCGGGCATCTCTTGTTGCTTTCTCGAACCTTATCTTTTTATTCGCTTTTTAATTCTAGCTCAAGTCTCGCTTCCAACCACTATTTATCTCTTTCACAATTTATTCGTTTCATGACTTATTTCTTTCTTATGATTCTTATCATTGCGTATATCCACAATCAGATTTTTCCAGACAGAACAATACATATTCAACAGTATAATCACAGAGTAATCCAGTACTTAACAAAATCATTCATGCATCATAATTAACAAAAACATCTAATCACATATAATTATGCAGCTCATGACTTATGACAAATACTCAATTAGACTCGATGTACTCAGTCTAGAACCGAGTCTACGCGTCACGATGACTTAGGCCTACTGCATCTCTCACCTCTCGCTCCAGCTTCTGAAATCATTGCGGTTCCTTCCCAACAAGTCAGCTGTTCCGCTTCTTGACTTATACGTACCTTGTACTAAGGGAGATGGCACTAACGTTATAAGTCTATCTTAAATAATCGTCCTACTTAATATCAAAGCGCGTTTTCGAAAACTCTTTTTATTTCTCGTCGGAAAATCGTAAATCGTTAAAACTTTTTCAAATCCTATTCGACTTTTGAAAATACTTTAATCATCTCAAAATCTTTCTAAAACAATTGATAAAACAATTTAAAACCATTTGTTTTGATTGCTGGTCCGTTCCGGACAGCCATTAACCAAAACCCAAAAACACCGAAAAATCATTCTTTAATTCATATAACACTTTGCTATAAAATAAATACTTAAATGATTTATTTTTAATACTTAACATTGTGAAATGAATTAAGGGCAGCAACCACTAAGTCCAATGTTATTCAATTAAATCAAGATTAAATTATTTCAAAAACAATTAATTTTCAAAACCGATCACAAGATCAAACACAACACTTTGATTAGCTAAATAATTTATTCATGCATAACCTAAACATATCATCAAACAATCACTCATTCAATCATTTCAAAGAATCATGATTATCATACAAGGCAGCCAAGTCATAACATCAAGTATAAAAATTCATATTCAACAAAAACATTTAAATAGAATCCTAGTGTGACTGCAAGTAAAACACAAAAGATAAAATCCAAAACTTTATCAAATCAATTTGTTTAATCCTCAAAATTTCCAGAACATACACATATATAATAAAGTTCATCTTATAAAATTTTCAAGTCATTTAAACAATCCTAAGCTAGGTTTCAAATCAAATTTCACATGAAAAACAAAACGGAGCTGTTGCTGGTCTGAGTCAAAAATGTCATGATTAAAAATAATTGTTGAACTCCGAATTGCATAAAAATTGGTATAAGTCTTCAGTAAATACTATCTCATAAAATTTTCAGATTATTTGGAGTTGTGGAAGTCATATTTTTCCAATTAAATTTGTCACTAAGTCTAGAAAATCTGAACCAAACGGTTCACTGTTTTGCCTTTTGAAAAATTATCAAATCAACTCCAAATCTCTTCAAATTTTACAGAGAGTATCTAGAGATGTTCAGGAAGCTACCATAAAAATTTCAAGCAATTTAGAGTAACACAAGTTCGAAAATTCTATTTATCTTTAAACCGAAAAACTTATTTTCTCAAAATCGTTTTCACAAAGTTGGTTCTCATAAAAATAGGAAATAAATTCCAAAAATCATTTAAAAATTCAGAGGTTCATTTTAACATACTTAAGACAGTGACAAAATTCCAGAATCATTGAGCATACATAAACATCATTTATCAAAGTTAAAAGCACACATATTCTCAATTTCAGCATACACTTTATTCAACAAATTTGTTCATTCATTCATTTTTATGAAAATCAAAAATACACTCATACACACAATTCAGCACATAGTTTCATGACATCAACACATATTCATTCAAGAAAATTTAACTCAAAATCTAAGGTCCAAACCGTGACCTTGGCTAGATTTTTCAAAAACATTTTCAAGAATTTAAGGTTTCTAAAAACAACTTCACATCCAACAACAATTTCACATAATTCATTATTTTAGACTTAAGAAAAATCTTAATCTTTTTCATTTAGACATGCAAACCGTGGATAACACTTAAAATCACAATATCACACAATTTCTTATTCATTTAAAACATCATCAATTCCAAACATGCATGAGATCAAACATAGAAAAAATTAAGTTTTCAACCATGACCACAAAACCATGACCATCACAAGGAAATCACTAAGAAAATTCATTCTTTTTCAAAAATCTTTTTCATCAAGGCACAAGCATCACACATATCATAATCTAAACATTGATCTTGACATGCATGTAAGTAAAATCACTAGATCTCTTGAAAAATACTTCATGCAAACTAAAAATCAAACTTTTTCTTAAAACACTTTAAGAGATCAAGAGGAAAATAAATTGGTTCATGAGGTAACTTAAAAATTATAGAAGAAAATGCTTATTTATCAAGATCTTTAAAATCAAGTTTAAAAATCAATATGTTTGTGAATCAAAATACTAGATCTAGCTTAAAATCAAACATGCATCAAAGAACAACTTTAAAAATTGATTTCTTTTTCCAAAAACATGCATAAAATCAAAGTACATCAAAGAAAACAAAATCCTTTACACAAAATGTAACAACCTATTTTATTTTACCTATTTTGAAAATATGGATTTGAAAATTTCTTTTAATTAAAATAATTATTTTAATTTTTCCGGAAAATTGGACAGAGTTTCCTCTATTTTATGGACATTCCCAAAAATTATCTTTGACCTGTAACCTGTTCAAAAACAGTTTCAACAATAACCAGACATCCAGGATAAATATACATATATAATTTAACTCTTCTCCCAATATCCGGGGATAAATACTAAGATGAAAATACTTAGATTTTCGAGGAACCAAATAAAGAGCCCGGGCCACCAAATATACAACTGAGATTTAAAATACATTTATTAATAAATTCTCAAAAATACATAATATTCCATAATATGGCCCGGTACGACTCAACTCAAAATAAAAATAAATTACTCACACTTCCCGTGGGGAAGTGTGCTCTGCTCGGCCCAAATAACAGCTATGCTCCTGACCTGTACCTGTGGTGGTTGTAAGGGTGAGAATTGCACAACTAGTAAAGCATAATACGAGTCAAGTCATACACATTTAGCAATTAGCCAAATAACACCATCATAATCACACCCAAGCACCTATTCACTACAAACACAATCGTCTCCGAATTATTGGCATCTTCTGACACATGTCCTTACCTAATCTATTTCGCCACTTACCTATTTACAGTAAAATCTCACTCTCTACACTTTACCCCAAGTCTCTAATTTTGTCTCCTATCCTCTCTAATCCTTTCTCTCACACACCTATTCTACTCATTTCTCTCACATCTCCTTTACTCCCCCGTTCTTCCTCTTATTTCCTTATATTTATTTATTTATCCTTATTATTTTTCCTTTATGTTTTAGGGCGTCATGGGGCTCCTGCCACTGCGTATCCTCCGTCTACCCAGGGATACGTCTTACCGATGCGCCAGGCTCTGTCTGGTCGTCTTACTCAACCAATGCGTGCGGGTTCCAACTACCACACGTCTTCTAAGGTCCAGTGCCCATAGACCCGGAGTCGTGGGGCTCCTGCCACTGCGTATCCACCGTCTCCCCGGGGATACGTCTTACCGATGCGTATGGATCCCCAAAGGCCGCACGTCTTACTCAACCCATGCGTGCGGGTTCCAACTACCACACGTCTTCTAGGGTCCAGTACCCACCAACCCCTTCTCTTTCATTATCTTTCCTGTTCCTTTCTTTTTAGTGTCGTGGGGCTCCCGCCACTGCGTATCCACCATCTCCCCGGGAATACGTCTTACCGATGCGTACGGATCCCCAAAGGCCGCACGTCTTACTCAACCCATGCGTGCGGGTTCCAACTACCACACGTCTTCTAGGGTCCAGTACCCGCTGACATGGAAATGGGTGATGCGAATACCCCATTGCGTTCCCCGTCTGTCGAGGATACGACTTACCGATGCATACGGATCCCCAAAGGCCGCACGTCTTGCTCAACCCGTGCATACGGTCCATCTGTCATCGTCATGACACCGGCCGTATGTCTTCTAGGATCGATATTCGCATACCCGGGTGCTTTCTTTATTCTCTTTTCATTTCTCTTTTATTTATGTCTTTTCCTTTTTATCAATTTTAGTTCGCCCTCGCCTAACACCTTTTTCTTCTACTATCATTTTTCCTCTTTTTCTCCCTAAACTTCCCTCTATGTTCTATTCTCTTCCTAACTTAGCACCTACGCAAACCAAACTCACTTTACCTCTTTGAACACAACAAACATATAAATTACAATCATAAATTAAATATTCCGTTAACAATTACAATTCTTATTTAATTATCATGCATATAATCCTTAACATCAAATAGCACTTTACTCAGGTACTTATACATATATACATAAAATTAACATATAATTCAAAGAATTCATCACTTAAGCATTTAACACATTTCAAATAGCATTTATCTCATATAAGCATATTATCTCATTAAAATAAATTCTAAATTCCCTAATCACACATAAGCAATTAACCTTGATCCATATTATACAGTACTAGTATCTCACCCACCGAGACGGCAAATAAACCCCTTACCTCAAGGGTTCTACCAAAACCTGTTTCGAGGCACGACGGGGCTATCCTGTTCCGGCTCACGACGCTACGCGGTTTGTTGTTCGCATCACAGCGGTTCCTAAAATCCTTCGTCGTCTAACCATGTCATACGAATTAAATATCATCAATATAATGCGTTTTACGAAAAGGGGCTTTAACTTGAAAATCAAACAAGTTGATTTCGAAAACCTTTAATTAAAATTCATGAATCAAAGTCAAATAAAATTAGAACCATAGTCCCTTAAATAAAGCTTTTTCTTGAAAATATATTAACTTTCAATGCCAACATAATAGTTAAAAATACATTAAAGTTAAGTAGTTTTAGCTTCAATTCACAAAATCAAATGTCGTGACTTGACATCATTAATTTCAGATTGAAAGAGAGCGTTCTCTGTTCAAAAATAAGTCTAAACAGATCTCAAAAGTCCCAATAATACACTCCCCTTCAATTTGAAATTAATGCTCAACATTTTGACTCGAATTAACGTTATGTCGTATATATCAGATTCCTAATTAACTGAGATATCATTTAGTTCAGGGACAACTCAACCAAACTAAACGACAGCTCACTTACTTAGGAACCCATCACCTTTCACAAAAATACTCTTTAAAATTCATCATTCGACATAACAGTTAATCCAATATTATCCCTAGTCAGAGTAACTAATTAAAATCATTATAAATAACATAATAATTAAAATCAATATAAACTATATTAAAAGTTTAATTTCCAAATTAGTTTAATACTAAATAATTGTTAACCATACTAGTATAATTAGTATTATTATTAAAACACAATATAGAGTAATAAAAAGGGTATTAGAGATTTACCCTCGAAGATGGTTTCAAATGCCGGTTCGGTCAACTCGGTTCGAAACACAACGAAGTGGCTGGACACGGTACGATCATGGTGACGACGATATCGGCATCGGTGGCAAGAACGGCCACCGATATGGACCAAGAGGCATCCCACATCAAGCACAACACGGCCACAGGAGGCGGGTTCCGTCCTTGGCAGCGGCGGCAGTGCTGGCTTCGAAGACCAGCGGCTGGACGAGGAGAGAGAGAGATCGCGATTGGACTAGAAGGAGAGGGAAAGGGACGTAGTGTGAGAGGGAGAGTTCGAGTGCAGAGAGAGAGAGAAAGGAATGGAAGAAGAAGAAGTCTTTGGGGCGGCGGTATGGTGGCTGGGTGGGTGGTGGCCGGCGGAAGGAGAGAGAAAGTGATGAGAGAGAGAACCAAGAGATGAGAGAGTAAGGGCAAGAGAGAGACGTATCTAAGGAAGGGAGGGAAGGATCAAGGCGGCGGCGGCTTAGGGCGGCGGTGGTGGAGCTGGGTGGAGAGGGAGAGAAATTTGGGTTGGGAATGGGGGTTTCAGCCCCCAAAACGTGTTTTTAATGTTGCAGATCGCAGGATTTTGGCTTAAGCGAAATGGCTTCAGTGGTGACATCAAGCAGAAATACTCGAGTATTTCTGTCAATAATCGAGTATTTTGACCCAAAATACTCGAGTGTTTCACAAAATACTCTAGTATAATGATCAGACACTGCTAGTTTGCTTTTCTATTTTTCTTCTATTTTCCCCCTATCTTCAAATCGCCATAACTTCTTCGTTAACCGTCGGATCTTGCTCAAATTTGACGAGCCACTTCCTAAAAATCATACCTTCACATCCAACGGTGGGAATTGTGTTTTGAGTCTTAAATCTTTTATTTTGATTTTCTATCCTTTGTTATGTTTTAGTACCGAATTATCTATTTTTCTGGCCTGCTCCTAACTTCAATTTAACACTCCTTTCTTTTCTAACCTACTTGTCTTTATTATTATTCTTTTCCAATGCTAAAATACTTCTTTTGAATACTTATTTATGGTTTATTATTATTATTTCAATTATCCCAAATTATTATTAATTCAATTATACATGGGTTTAAAATTCGGGATGTTACACAAAATATTTATAAAAACCGAATCACCCATTAATCCTTTTTGCATGTTCATTTTTTGTTTTAAAACTTCAATCTTTAATTACTATTCTTTGAAAAATGTAGATCAATCTTAGAAATTGACATGCAAGAACAAACTTTACACAAATCAACATTTATACAACAAGAACCAAAAATAAAAATGATAGAAAAGGAAGAACAATCAAGGATCAAGTTAATACCTAAGAAAAATGAATGGAAATGGCTAAGAATCATGGCTCTTTCTCTCTTCCTCTCCTCTTCTCCCTCACGGTTCTCTCTCTTTCTCTCATGGTTCTCTCTCTTTTTTTTTCTATGTCTCAAGAGCTAAGGTTGCTCTTGGAGACTAAGTGTTTGTGTGGGTGTGAAATTGAAAAGTGAAAGAAGGGAATGGAAGAATGAAGGAACGAATGGGAGGAAAGAATGAATGGAAGAATGAAAGGAAAGGAAGGTGTGAATGGAAATAGGAGGAAATGGACTAAGGGTGGAGCTTTATTTCCCTTCCTTGGCCTTAATGTGGTTCGGCCATAATGCACCTAGGAGGGGTAGTCTTGGCATTCTAAGACTTCTACTTGGTCCCCAAGTTTTCCATTTTCTTTTTCTTTTTATTTTTATTTCCTCCTTCTAGCTTAGTCACCAAGCAAATGCACCATAAACACACACATACACCTTGCATACACTTGTCATACATACACATATCACACCTATCTCCTACATGCACACACATACAAAACCGTGACACTCCCATATGCCTACACATGTCCTACTCTTTTATTTTCTATTCACATTATAATTACTAATAATTCAAACATCACTTAAGAAATCATACTTATACAACCATTTACACACACAAGGCAATCAACTCTTAAGAAATCACATTCATCAATCCATCACACATTTGACCACAAAATAATTTCTTCTCTCATTAAATAATCAAACATACACATTAACAATTAAACACATTTTCCTTTAAATAATAAACTGTACTTATTGGTTGCAATTATAGCCCTTATTTCACTTCCTAAGATCATACTTTAATATATTAAAGATAATCCCAAAAGGAAAAATTCATTAAAAATCAAAAACTATTTTTCATGGTTAATTCCTTGAAAATTCGTCCATTACAGCTCTGAGAAAAATTTTCGCAAACCAATCCAGAAAATTATGAAATATACATTTTTGAAAACTACATTTCGATACGATCGTTTTGATATAAAGATCATAAAAATCGGAGTTACGGTTAAAAAGATGGATTTCCAAAGTTGCTAAATCTTTCAAAGTTCATAAAAATTCATTTTTTACAAGAAATCACCAATCAATAAAATCATTTCTCATAAAAATCATTTTTACTAACTTCATAAAAATATTTGTTTATCAAAACTCCATAAAATAAACACTTTAATTCGTCACTAATTAAAACACTCATTGAAAACTCTTTGTAAAACAATGTCTTAAAATTTTTCTTTAATCAAATTTTATTTATCCTAGTCGTAAAAACGCGGGATGTTACAGCCTATGCATGTAAAATAGACTAGGATTCTTTTTCAATGAAGTGACATAAAAGAAATGAGTGTGTTTTGTGAAATAATGCTAAATTAATGTGTTTGAAATTGCGTTGTGATTATTTTCTTTCAAATCGGTTTTTGATTTAAAGATAAAGGAAATAAATGAACTTAGTTTTGTGTTTAATTGAATATATGTGTGTGCATTCGGTTTGTGAGTATGTGTGTGTCTAAGTGTTGTTGTTTTATAAAAATGAAAGTGTTTATTTGAAAATGAATGTTTGGTTTATAATTAAATTAAATGATTGGTTAATTTATCAAAGTGTTGTTGTTGGTTATGTGCTAGTTGATGTTTGAAAAATATTTGAATATGTAATTAGTTTTAAAATTAATTGATTTCAAGATAAACCTATTTGATTTATTTGAGATTTTTGGATTGTGTCTATGGCTGTCCAAGATTTTGTTTTAAGACAAAAGTTTGAATTATAAAATGTTTGTTTTGCACTAAAGCATGCCTTAAAACAAAAAGTGTTTTCACGATGTTTTCGGGTTTTCTTAAAGCGAATTTTGTGAAACAATCCTTTGCTGTCCGGAATTGTTTGGACTTATTTCTTAAATTTAAAAGTGTGTTCATGTGATTTAAAGTATAGTTTTCATGTGGTAATTAATTTGAGAAAAAGCCGGATTAAAAACGATGAATTTTTCGGTGTTTTCGAACGTGATTAAGGTGCTGTCCAAGACGGACCAGCAACCAAACTAAATGGTTTAAATTATTTTATACGATGTTTTCAAATGGTTTTGAAATACTTAAAGTGCTAGGAAAATTTTAGAGTCGTTTTGAGAAAAAAAATTAAGTTTTTAAGCTTTCCAACGAGGAACGGAATGTGAATTGAGTTAAGGAAAGATTTTCTTAATACGAGGAATATTAAAGACGAGGGATTGGGGCAGCTGGCAGCGACAAGGATCTGCGGAGATCGAGTACGTTTAATTGCTGGACCTCAGGTGAGAGAGAAGCTTTCCTAAGACACCGTGGTATTTAAGTGACATATTAGGACCTTCCGTATCATCTCAAAGATCGGAATTTAGTGGTTCGGAGTCAGTAGTATAGTGACAATTGTTTGTATTGTGTGGCCACTTATACGAAGGTGACAAAGACCACGTTGTTGTTGTGTGATGATTGTGTGTTGATGATGTGAAATTGCATGCTTAGATTTATTTATTTAATTATGCATGACAAAGTTAATATTGTTGATTAATATTAATAACATGCTGATGGACGTCAGTTACGTCCTGAAAATGAAAATGAAATAAATAAGTTGATGAAAGTAAATGACACAAAGAGAAATGAATAGTGATAAAAGATATGAGATTGTTTGGAAAAGAGATAAGTGCGGAAAAAGGAAATAAAGAGATAAAGAAGTGAGATTGGGGACAGATTTGATGATAAGAATGAGGTTAAGCCAGAGCTGGGAAAGTGATGTGGTGTGATTACTGAAATGAGACGTGATTTGAGTGGAGCTGGGCTCCTTTGTGGATGTTGTTGAAATGAGATTTGTGTTGAGTTGAGCTTGCTCCTCCACTAGTAATCACGGAAACAATATTTTTCGAAAAGTTTTTGAAATGAGATTTCTGAGAAAGTTTACGAACTGAGGTTTTTGAAAAAGTTTGTGAAATGGTATTTTGAAAAAGATTGTGAAAGGAGATTTTGTGAAAAATTTACAAAATGAGGTTTTTACGAAAAGTTTTTGAAATGAAGTTTTTGAGAAAATTGTGAAATGTTGTTTTAAGAAAAGTTTGTGAAATGAGGTTTTTGAAAAGATTTTTGAAAATGAAAATTTTTTAAAAGAGTTTTTGAAACGAGATTTTTTTAGTAAATTTGTGAAAAGAGATTTTGTAAAAAGCCTATGAAGTGAGTTTTCAAGAAAGGTTTGTGAACTGAGATTTTCAACGACTTTGTAAAAAGAGATTTTCAAGAAATTTTATGAAATGAGATTCTTAGAGATTGATGAAAGAAAATTTTTAGAAGATTTGTGAAATAAGAATTTTTGAAAGTTTGTGAAATGATACTTTGAGAAATAACCGTAACTTCGATTTTTATGATCTTTATATGAAAACGATCCTATCGAAACTTAGATTTCAAAAATGTATCTTTTATAATTTTCTGGATTGGTTTGCGAAAATTTTTCCCAGAGTTGTAAAGGATGAATTTTTAAGGGTAATAATCATGAAAAATAGTTTTTGATTTTTAATGAATTTTTCCTTTTGGGATTATCTTCAATATATTAAAGTGTGATTTTAGAAAGTGAAATGAGGGCTATAATTGCAATCAATAAGTATAGTTTATTATTTAAAGGAAAAAGTGTTAATATGTATGTTTGTTTGTTTAATGAAAGAAGAAATTATTCTATGATCAAATGTGTGCTTGATTGATGAATGTGTGCCTATATGTGTAAGTGTGATATGTGTATACATGATATATGTTTGAATGGTAGGTGTATGTGTGCATGACATAGAGCTTTGCTTGGTGACTAAGTAAAGAAGAAATAAAAATTGTAAGACATGTGTATGCATGTATGAATGCCACGGTTTTTTTGGGGTGTATGTGTCCAAGCCTAGGATTTTTAATTGTTAAACAAGGAACCAAACAAGATGAGTTAGAACCATAACCCAACTAGTTTGTAAAAAAATCCTAACTATTAGCCAACTAGTAAGTAAACCTAAAGTGACCCCTAATGTAACAGCCCGATTTCCGTAAACCGAAAATAATTAACTTTTACTTGTTAGAGTTGCAAAAATGAGGCCAATTTTTTTTTCATAGTTGAAGTGTCCATGATACGTGTGTCCTTCTTTACTGAAAATCGAGTTGTTACCAAAATCTTTCATCTTCGTAAAATGGCTTGTTTCAAGGAAAACATCATAAACATTTTCCCAAAAGATTACATTGTTTGTTCTTTCAAAATAGAGTGTTCCACCATATAGAATTAAAACTTGGCTTAGTTACATAACTGGCACATTTCTTGGTAATCCTTGACTCGAAACACAAATCATAACTTAGCACCAAATTTACTACTATTGCTTCCGCTGCGTTACTCTGATGAAGACCCCCGGTTGAAGCCTCCCTTTTCTTCTTGTATGCTCTCCTTGTTCTCGAAAGTAAAGTCCCCCCTGTTGCTGCTTCCCTGCTATTGTTTAAGCTCCTACTCTCATTCCTCTAGAGTGATGATCTCCTTACGATGCCCCGTCTGCCCGTTGCGATATCAGCAGCACCAATATAACAACGAACAGGAGAGAGTAAGCGATCCAAACGACGCATCGTCGACGGTGTGGAATTACTATAGGCGAAATAAAAGGACCACACAAACACGTAATAAAACATACAAGCATACCACAATCAAGCAGGTTACCACATTATTATCAGTCTTATCATCATTAATCTTGTCTTTCATTATCTTCTCAAACTTAATTTCTTTCCTCATATACATTCCTTATTTCTCAATCTTTTTCTTTCTCATACTCATGATTCCTCTCACACAATATCACCAGGTACTCGTTTCGTTCTCGGTTATCACTCACGTCTACATCTCCTTGGTCATCCACCCAACCTAATCGGAAGCAAATAGGAATACAGGACCTTTACCACGCGGGCACGACAGCTGTCACAACACATAATGGTCCCAGACCAGGAGGATCTCGTCCTCAAAACATATAATCAAGGCTCACTGTCCTCGCAGTGGCAAAACACATTGCCCCGTTCCAGTCCCTCTCACTGTTCTCGATTTGCAATCTAGGGGGTGACAGTATGTTTCTAGTGGGCCCGCAGAACTTGCCACGGCATTAGACCCAGTCCCCACCACGTTAGTGTGCCACATGTGGAGTTCGTTCTGCCTAGAAACATACTCTAGACATCTTGACGTTTCACCGTCATCGTCCTCCCCTAATGCAATCTCGTCCTAAGTATCCGCAGATACTTATCGTTCCTTCCTCTCCACTACAACGTACTCTCATATCTCTCCGCGTCTGTCTTTTAAAGTCTTCTAATCTTTTTAATTATCTTAAGGTCGGCTCGTCCTCGTGCAACCCTTCAACGAGTCCCGATCACTAACTTTGCATAATCTTTCTCTCAACATCTTTCACATAGCACAGAGCTGGGGTCACGCCTCAATCTCAAATCTCAAACTTTCACAACATTCTCCATTTCTCACAACCGTCTCATTTCTCAACTTTCTCAACATTCTCACTCCTTTCCAAAAGAACAACTTACTCTCCTCAAAACACATTTTCATAAATCCTTGTTGCAAACTTTCTCAAAAATATCTTTTCCCCATGTCTTCCCAAAGATACCAATTCCAAAACTTTCACAAAATCTCTCTCTTTACCCGCATCCCCGAAATGATGTTTTCACAAAATCTTCCTCAAAATATCCTTTCATAACACTTTCTTAAAAATTACTATTTCGAAAAGACTTATCCTTTTTACATCTATAAAAATCTCTTTCCCAAAAATATTTTCAAAACCTCTTTGTACAAATCTTTTCAAAAGTCCTTTCAAAACATTCCTCTTCCCAACCTTTTCAAAAATCGCTTTTCAAACTCTTTATCAAAATCATTTCTTAAAAACCTTTCTCAAAAAAATACGACTTTGCTGGGCGCTAATGGAGGAGCAAGCTCAACTCAACACTAGTTCCCAGTCTAAAACCAAAATCAAAGGAGCTGGGCTCCGCTCAAATCACATCTCCTTTCCAACTAACAACATTACTCTCCCCAGCTCTGGCTCGTTCTCAACATTCTTATTCATTCCTTCCCCAATCTCTTTCTTTATCAGTACTCCTTCCTCATGGTGTCTTTACTTTCAATCTTATTACTTTCTCGATTTATTTCTTTTACAAGATTTCGTTTCTTATTCTGGATGTAGCAGACGTCCATCAACCATTCGCTCATTACAATCAGTAGAATTAAATATCATCAGACATAAATAAATAAATAAATAAATAAAAGCATGCACACAACATCACACAATAACGTTGTGGTCTTCGTCACCTTCGTATAAGTGGCCACACAATCAAACAATTGCCACTTATACTACTGACTCCAACCACTAAGTTCCGATCTTTGAGATGATACGGAACGTCCTAATATATCACCTAACTACCACAGTGTCTTAGGAAGGCTTCTCTCTCACCTGAGGTCCAGCAATTTATTGCGTACCGTCGCCTCGGATCCTTTCTGCTACCGGCTGCCCCAATCCCTCGTCTTTCAAATTCCTCGTACTAAATAAAATACGTTTTTGTTATTAATTTGTATTAGGAAAATATTTTTCGTAACTTAAACACTTCTCATTCCTTGTCAAAAACTTAAAAACACAACCGTTGTCTTTCAATTTGCTCGGATGTTTATAACTCCTTAAGTACTTTCAAAAACCATTTTAAATAATTCTGGACAGCAAGGTATTATTTTATAAAAATCACTTTGATCAACTCCGAAAACATTTCAAAAACACTTTCCACTTTAAATAATTCAACACTTCACCAAGCATATAACCAAGTAAATCAGTATCAAGGCATGTATGCAACTTCACCAATGGTTCTTAACACAAACACTTATGCATACATAAATTCACAACCACATTGGACCAAGGATTTAAATCGAGCACAATTATTTCGTTTATTTTAAACAACCTTATCCTTTTCAAAAATCATCATATGCATTTTATTTCATGCAATTAAACTCCCTAAATTTATTTACTCTATGTGACCGAGTGTATTCAAGGAAAACGAGTTAAGAATTACAATTTAAAACACATAAATCAACTTGATTTATTTCAAGCACTAAATTTCCATTTTCTTGTTCATGCCACAAAATTATTTACTCTTCCTTTTTATTCTTACCTGAATGCACATACACATATTCAATCAACACAAAACTCTTTCTAAAACCATTTAGTTCCTTCATTTCCTTTACTTTTTAATCCAAAAACCAAATAGAAATGCAACACAATTCCCAATTATTTATTTTACACAATTTCACAAATATACTTATTGTTTTTATGTCACTTTATTGAAAAGAGCCCTAGTCTATTTTGCTATGCCTAGGCCGAACCTCTATTTGACAAAAATAAGACTTTTGGTTCAATGCAACATCAAAAGTCATGAATCAAACTATGCACCCTTTTCCCACACAAAACTCTAAAAATATCATTCCCTTAAATCGAGTTTTCATTTTAATTATGCTTTCTTAAAAGTCCTTGAAATAAAGAAATTAACATGTAAAATTATAAATCATGAATCAAGTTAAAAGCATCTTTCCAAAAACCTATTGCCTTAGTTTTCATGTAAAACCGTGAGGTTCTTAGGAAAATAAAATCCCTTTATTCAAAGACCACATGCATGCACCTACATCTTGTAGATCAACTTATGAAATTAAATATTGTGGCATAAATGAAAGGTAAAAATCATTTTGAGTAATGAAAGACCAAAGTCGTGATGATCATTGAAAAATCAAGTCTTTGTTCAAAACAACATGCATGTGTCCATCATCAAACTTTTTCATGAATAAGTTGAAGATCAAAACCAAAAATCAAGGGTTTGTCAAGATCAAGTAAAAAATCAAAGTATTTTAATTATTCATATCAATTTTCCTACACATGAAATGAGCATGCAACCACTTGAATCAATTCAAAAAGCATCTAAGCCTATATTTTTGGTTATGGCCGAATGAAAGGGCTCTTGATTTAGGATCCCATGAGTTCATTTATCTTCAAGAATTTAGGATCAAGGCATAAACAAGACATGCATGTACCCAAATCATCAAGATCATCGCCAAACTTACATGCATGAACTCAAATCAAAATAGAAATCATCATGACCTAGTTTTCTAAACTTGGCCGAATGGTAGAGTCCATGGTTTAAGGTTTTACAAGTTGGTTTGGTTCTTGAAACTCAAGATCAAGGTTAAATAGGAACTTACAATCATGGATCTACAAAGGAATTAAACATGCAACAACATCTAAACTTTACAAGAATTGGAAAATCAAAAACTACACCTAACACTCTAAGATCTTCGAATAGACAAAGAAATAGAGAAGATCTTCAACCTTCTCAACTTGGTCTTCAAAATCCTAAGGCTTTGGGCTTGACCTCCTTCCTCTTCTCCTCTTGAAGCTCACGGTTCTACTCTCTCTCTCTAGGTTTCTCTCTAAGAGTTTGATGTTACTCTTAGGGAATGTGTTTAGTTTGGAAATGAAGTGTGGGAGAAAGTGAATGGAAAGAGGAGCTACGGTTGGGTTATAAGAAAGCACTAAAAATTCCCTTCTTGCCCTTATAGCACTTCGGCCTAGGAGTGTTACTAAGAGGGTAAAATTGACCACATCAAAGCTTGCATGGCTCAAACCAAGCCATGAGACAAATAGAGAGGAATTAGGCTTAATCTTGCTTCCTATTGGTTGGTCAAACTTCCTAACTAATTTTTATACTAAGCTAAACCTATGGCTACTTGGCTAATGACTTAGGGTGCAAGAAAGTCAAAACTCCACCTTATGCACATACACACGGCACACCCTCATGCACCCACGCACAAGCTCATATCACTATGTTTCCTCCTTAAGTTTTCTACTATTTGGTTAGGGTTCTAGTTAGAACTTGGTTAACTTGGTTGCTTGGTTAGTTACCTAGGAAATTTCTAGGCTTTCCCTTCACATATACACACCCTCACGGTACACACATATGTTTATGCATACACACACTCATTCTCACACCTATACACACATATTCACATACTCATGCACACACACACATTCACACGTTACACATATATATATATGTATGTGCACTCATAATCATATTCATTTACCCATTAATTTCACATGATCCTAGGTATACACATACACATAAAACCGTACATACATATGCATACCCACATAGAAAGCAAATTATTCATGCGTCAAAATTATAATGACACCAAAAATATCAAGCATATATTTATAGGAAACAAAACACAATTTCATAAAATAATTTCTCATTGAAACTTCACCATTTCATTAAAAGAATTTTAAACACATACTTACTCTCAAGACTCAACATTAAACTTCATAGAATTATTTCATGAAAAATCCTTGCTTTAAAATTATTCACCACTTTGAAAACATTAATTTGAAAATTTATTTAAGAAAACATCCTTTTCAAAACACTTTCCTCAAAAATCTTCTCATTAGTATTTTAAGTTAATACGAGGAAATTACGGGGTGTTACACCTAATACCTAACCTATTCTACCTTGTCCCCTTAAATTTGCTAAACACCACCCATGCAAACTCTTGTGAGGACCAAACCGCCCCTCCCATTTGTACATAACCAAACTAAGACCTAAGGGCAAAGAGGGAATTCGTGAGTGCCTTTAAGGTAGGTGGCCTTAGTTCATTTCCTTTTATTTCCATTCACTCCTTCGTTCCTTCATTCTTCCACCCATTCTTTCATTCTTTCATTTCATTTCCTTTCACACCAACACAAACACTTAGTCTTCAATAGCAACACTAGCTCTTGAGAGACATAGATAGAGAAATAGAGAGAAAGAGAGAAAAAGAAGAGAGAACCGTGAGAGAGAGAGAGAGAGAGGGACCGAATTAGAGAGAAGAGGAAAGGAAGGAGAGGAAGCTTTGATTCCTAGTTCATTTTCATCCATCTTCTTAGGGTATAAACTTGATCCTTATTGTTCTTCTTTCTCTATTATTTTTATTTTCGGTTTTAGTTGTATAAATGTTGATTTGCTCAAAGTTTGTTTTTGCATGTTAATTTCTAAGGTTGATCTATGCTTTTCAAAGAATAATAATCAAAGATCAAGTTTTAAAACAACAAAATGAACATGCAAAAGGTTTGAAGAAGTGATTCGGTTTTCCAACTATTTTGTATAAATGATTCTTGTTTTCTTTGATGTACTTTGGTTTTATGTTTGTATTTGCAAAAAGAAATTGATTTTTGAAGTTGTTCTTTGATGCATGTTGATTTTGAACTAGATCTAGTGTTTTTCTTTGCATACATGTGATTTTCTCAAGTTGATCTTAATTTTTCTTACATGCATGTGAAAGATCTAGATTTAAAAACAAGAGATCTACTATTTTTAAGAACTTGATGTTCAATTCGGTTTTTAAAAGGATTTTGTGATAATGATTTTATTTTCTTGCTTGATTCGGTTTTTGTGTGCATGTAAAGGAAATTATTTTTAATGAGCATGAAAATTTTGATAAAATGAATTTATTTTTCTCGATGCACGTTTCGGTGTTGGCTTAGATTTTTAAAGATGAGTTTTACTTGAAGGATTTGATGCATGCATGCGATGATCTAATGAAAAGAATTATGCTTTGATGTTAGTTTCTCTTAAAGTCTTGATTTGGTTCTTGAGTGTTGATGCATGTGTAATTTTCTTTGAGATCTATTAATTTTAAATATGTGCATGTCAAGATCTAGGTTAGTTTAATTTAATTCTTGATTTTTAGTTTGAAAGGCTTGATTTTTATGGATGTTGATGCATGTTGTATTTGAATTAAAGAAAATTGTTTTCATAAAATATTAATTCGGCTTTTGAAAGAAAAATAATTGATGGATTGATTTTTTTGGTGTTGATTTTTATGTATGAGTGTACCTTGATTTTCATGAAAAGAAATGGATAAACAAATTGTTGAATAAAAAGTGTGTGCTGAAATTGTGATTTGTATGTGTTTTTGACCTTGATAAATGATATGTATGTATGCTCAATAATTCTGGAATTTTGTCACTGACCTAAGTATGTTAAAAGGAACTTCTCTGAATTTTTAAATTATTTTTGGAATTTATTTTCTATTTCTATGAGAGCAAACTTTGTGAAAACGATTTTAAGAAAATAAGTTTTTCGGTTTAAAGAGAAACAGAATTTTCGAACTTGTGCTACTCTAAATTGCTTGAAAATTTTATGGTACCTTCCGGAACCTCTCTAGATGCTCTCTGTAAAATTTGAAGAGATTTGGAGTTGATTTGATATTTTTATTAAAGGCAAAATAGTGAACCGTTTGATTCAGATTTTCTGGACTTAGTGACAAATTTAATTAGAAAAACATGACTTTCACAACTCCAAATAATCTGAAAATTTTATGAGATAGTCTTGATTGTATAAGGAAGATTTATACCAATTTTTGTGCAATACGGAGTTGAAAAACTATTTTTAATCATGACGTTTTTGCCTCAGACCAGCAACAGCTCCGTTTTGTTTTTCATACGAAATCTGAGTTGAAACCTAGCTTAGGATTGTTTAAATGACTTGAAAATTTTACTTGATGAACGTTATCATATATGTGTGATTTCTGGAAATTTTGAGGATTAAAAAAATTGATTTGATGAAGCTTTGGATTTTATCTTTTGTGTTTCACTTTTAATCACACTAAGATTCCATTTGAATATTTTTGATTAATATGAATTTTAATACTTGATGTTATGACTTGACTGGCTTGTATGATGATTATGATGCCTTGAAATGATTGAATGAGTGGTTGTTTGATAACATGTTTAGGGTATGCATAAATGAATTATTTAATTAACCAAAGTGTTGTGTTTGATTTTGTAATTGGTTTTGAAATAGTCTAATCTTGATTTAATTGAAAAACCTTGGACTTAGTGGTTGCTGCCCTCAACTCATGTCACGGTTTTAAGTTTAAAAAAAAATAAATCTTCTAAGTGTTTATTTTATAACAAAGTCTTACATGAACAAAAGTTGAGTTTTTTGGTGTTTTTGAGTTTTGGTTGATGGCTGTCCAGAACGGACCAGCAATCAAAACAAATGATTTTAAAGTGTTTTGTCAATTGTTTTAAAAATATTTTGAGATTTTTAAAGTATGTTTAAAAGTCAAACTTGATTTGAAAAAGTCTTAACGTTTTACGATTTTCCGACGAGAAATAAAAAGAGTTTTCGAAAACACGTTTAGATAATGAATATGACGATTATTTAAATAGACTTGTAACATTAGTATCGTCCATTTAGTACAAGGTGCGTATAAGTAGAGAAGTGGGACAACTGACATGTTTGGGAGGATCCGCAACGATTTCAGATGCTGGAACGAGAGGTGAGAGATGCAGTAGGCCTAAGTCATCGTGACGCGTCAACTCGGTTCTAAACTGAGTACATCGAGTGTACTTGAGTAGTTGTCATAGGTTATGTCTGCATGATTATATGTGATATATATGTGTTAGATGTTTATCTGTTTGTTTAAATATGATGCACGTGTGATTTTATTATGTATTGAATTTCTCTGTGATTATACTGTTGGGTGTATCTTATTCTGTCTGGAAAAGTGGAATGTTGTTATATGTAATAATGAAAATTATGAGAAAGAAATAAATCATGAGATGAACGAATTGTGAAAAAGATAAATTGAGATAAAAAGATGATCCTCAAGATGGTGATAAGAAATACCTGACGAGGCGAGCGGAAGTGTGGTGGTGATGGTGCTGCTGAGCAACAACTAAGGAGAGCAATGCTGATGATGCTGAACAACAACTGAGGAGAACAACGCTGATGGTGCTGCTGAAAAACAACTGAGGAGAATGATGCTGATGATGATGCTGAGGAGCAATGATGACGAGAATAATGTCGATGAGATGCATGAGAAAGAGATAAGAGGCAAGATGCCGCTGAGATTCTTTGGGGAACAGATAAAACACATAGTGGTCGGGACTCGTTGAATGGATGCACCAAGGGCGAGCCAATCTTAGGTGAATTACAAGAATTAAAAGACTCTAAAAGAATTAAAAGACTTTAATATACGCGGTGAGGTATGAGAGTGCGAAGTAGTGGAGAGGAAGATACTATGGGTATCTGCGGATACTCAGGTGGAGATTGCATGAGGGGAGGGCAAGGATGGTGAACGTCAAGAAGCCTAGAGTATATTTCTAGGCGGAACGAATCCCACATGTGGCGTACGAACATGGTAGGGACTGGGTCCAATGCCGTGGTAAGTTCTGCACCGCGAACTAGAAATGATACTGTCACCCCCTTGATTGCAAGTCTAGAACAGTGAGAAGGACTGGAACGGGGCATTTGAGATTGCTGCTGTGAGCGTGCGTTGATAATATATGAAATGATATGAATGAATTGAATTGATTTGAGGCTGTAGTCCTCCTGACCTGGGGCCAATTGTTTGTGAGACAGCTGTCGTGCCCGCGTGGTAAAGGTCCTGTACTCCTGTTTGCTTCCGACTAGGTTGGGTGGATGACCGAGGAGATGTAGACGTGTGTGTCTTCCTCAATGATGAAGTTCCCCCATCATTGAGCGAACCGTTTGATAAAACTTAAGAATGATAAAAGATTACAAGAATAAAAACACAAAGAATTTATGAAGAATTGAGAAAGATGGTGATGAGACTTGAATATTCGAAGGCTTGTGATGCCAAGTGTGATAATGTATATCGAAATGAATTATGATTTTGATATAGTTGGTATGTTATGATGTGTATTGTTTATAAGTATTTCCTATGTGCTTACATGAATATATTTGTCATATGCATAGCATGAGTAATTGTTATTGAATGAGAATTATATGTCTTTAATATATGTCTCTAGTCATTGTTATGTTCTAGTTAGTGATAAGTGTCTGTCAAGTCCTGCATTTTATTTACATAGTTTACTGTGTTCATTTTATTTTATATGAAGTCATTATTCTGCTGTCTTGTCATGTTTGTACTTCTGGAATGCTGACCATCTCTCCTATCATGTTGTCATATCGGGTTATTCCGATATTGCAACGGGTAGATGGCCGACCCATCTGTACGTTATCTCGATGAGGCTTCTGCAGTGGACTTCAGTTAGAAAGATTAGAGATCAAGATTAGCAGCAGGTAATCCCTTCGAGCACTGTATTCCAGGCAACTACTTGGTTGACATTGCTATATCATTTTGTACCCCGCTTGGTATTTTATTGAGTATGGCTTTTAAGAAACAAGGTTTTATGAAACAAGATTTGAAAATGTTTTCTCAAATCGGATTTATGAAGCCAAGTTACAAAGTGCGATGTTAAGTAACATCTCGGTTTGGAACTTGACCTGTGATGTGTGACATGAGAACTTATTTTATTTCAATTCAGTTAATGAAATGTTTTTGAACTTAAAGGTTCTCGTGTCCATGTCACCTTGAAAAAAAAAATTTTACCCAAATTTTTACTATATTTTTGTTAAAGAGATGATGTTTTCAAGTTGCCGAAATCGGGGTGTTACAGGTTTTCTTAAAGCGAATTTTGTGAAACAATCCTTTGTTGTCCAGAATTGTTTGGACTTATTTCTTAAATTTAAAGTGTGTTCATGTGATTTAAAGTATAGTTTTCAAGTGGTAAATTAATTTGAGAAAAAGCCGGATTAAAAACGATGAATTTTTCGGTGTTTTCGAACGTGATTAAGGTGCTGTCCAAGACGGACCAGCAACCAAACTAAATGGTTTAAATTATTTTATACGATGTTTTCAAATGGTTTTGAAATACTTAAAGTGCTAGGAAAATTTTAGAGTCGTTTTGAGAAAACAATTAAGTTTTTAAGCTTTCCAACGAGGAACGGAATGTGAATTGAGTTAAGGAAAGATTTTCTTAATACAAGTTAGTAACGTAAAAGTGTTTTCTTAATACGAGGAATATTAAAGACGAGGGATTAGGGCAGCTGGCAGCGACAAGGATCCGCGGAGATCGAGTACATTTAATTGCTGGACCTCAGGTGAGAGAGAAGCTTTCCTAAGACACCGTGGTATTTAGGTGACATATTAGGACGTTCCGTATCATCTCAAAGATCGGAACTTAGTGGTTCGGAGTCAGTAGTACAGTGGCAATAATTTGTGTTTTGTGGCCACTTAAACGAAGGTAACAAAGACCACATTGTTGTTGTGTGATGATTGTGTGTTGATGATGTGAAGTTGCATGCTTAGATTTATTTATTTAATTATGCATGACAAAGTTAATATTGTTGATTAATATTAATAACATGCTGATGGACGTCTGTTACGTCCTGAAAATGAAAATGAAATAAATAAGTTGGTGAAAGTAAATGACACAAAGAGAAATGAATAGTGATAAAAGATTTGAGATAGTTTGGAAAAGAGATAAGTGCGGAAAAAGGAAATAAAGAGATAAAGAAGTGAGATTGGGGACAGATTTGATGATAAGAATGAGGTTAAGCCAGAGCTGGGAAAGGGATGTGGTGTGATTACTGATTTGATTTGAGTGGAGCTGGGCTCCTTTGTGGATGTTGTTGAAATGAGACTTGTGTTGAGTTGAGCTTGCTCCTCCACTAGTACTCACGGAAACAATATTTTTCGAAAAGTTTTTGAAATGAGATTTTTGAGAAAGTTTACGAATTGAGGTTTTTGAAAAAGTTTGTGAAATGGTATTTTGAAAAAGATTGTGAAAGGAGATTTTGTGAAAAGTTTACAAAATGAGGTTTTTACGAAAAGTTTTTGAAATGAAGTTTTTGAGAAAATTGTGAAATGTTGTTTTAAGAAAAGTTTGTGAAATGAGGTTTTTGAAAAGATTTTTGAAAATGAGAATTTTTGAAAAGAGTTTTTGAAACGAGATTTTTTTAGTAAATTTGTGAAAAGAGATTTTGTAAAAAGCCTATGAAGTGAGTTTTCAAGAAAGGTTTGTGAACTGAGATTTTCAACGACTCTGTAAAAAGAGATTTTCAAGAAATTTTATGAAAGAAAATTTTTAGAAGATTTGTGAAATAAGATTTTTTAAAAGTTTGTGAAATGATACTTTGAGAAAATTTTGCGAAACGAGACTTTTGAGGAAGTTATAAAAGATGGTTTTGAGAAAATTATGGAACACGATTTTGAGAAAGAGTTATGAAATGAGAATTTGAGAAAGTTTATGATTTGAGAATTTGAGAAAGGTGATAAATGTGGTTTTAAGAAATATTGTGAAAAGAGATGTTGAGGAAACTGTGAATGAGATGAAAATGTGATGATGCGAACCCAGCTCTGTGCTCTGATGAGAGAAAGATCGTGCAAAGTTAGTGGTCGGGACTCATTGAAGGGATGCACGAAGGATGGGCCGACCTTAGTTAATTAAAGATAAAAGATTTTAAAAGACACAAACGCGGTGAGGTATGAGAGTGCGAAGTAGTGGAGAGGAAGGTACCCCGGATATTAGGGATATTCGGGTTGTGAATGCAATAGGGTAGGCTAGGGCGGTAAAACGTCATGAGGCCTTGAGTACTATTCTGGGCGGAACGAATCCCATATGTGGTAACCAGACGTGGTGGGGACTGGGTCCTAATGCCGTGGTAAGTTCTGCACCCGGAACCGGAATAGTGCTGTCACCCCTATGGCATTTCAGGAACGGTGAGAGGGACTGGAACGGGGCATCTTGATTGCCACTGTACCCGAGTTTTCTACAGTGAGCCTTGATTATATGAAATGATATGAATTGAATTAAATTGATTTGAGACTGTACCCGAATTTTCTACAGTTCTCCTGGCTTGGAGCCAATTGATTGAGACAGCTGTCGTGTCCGCGTGGTAAAGGTCCTGTACTCCTGTTAGCTTCCGACTAGGTTGGGTGGATGATCGAAGAGATGTAGACGTGTGTGTCGATGGCAACGAAACAAGTACCTCGATGATATTATAAATTCCCCAATCATTGATGGATGTGATCCGATAAGATATGATAAGAGAAGTTTAAGAGTGATGAATAAGATTTATGAGTATGAGAAGTGAAATCTGATGGAATAATGAAGTTGAGAAAATAATTGAGAAATAAGGAATGATTATGTTAAGGGATGAGGATAAGTTGGACAGGATAACAATGATCATAATAAGGATAATAATAATAATGATATGCTTGATTGTTGTGTTGTATGTCTATTGTGTGTTGTATTCTTGTATGGTCTTGATATCTCGCCTACTGTAATCCCACAGCGTCGACGATTCGTCGTTCGGATCGCTTACTCTCTCCTGTTCGTTGGCATATCGGTGCTGCTGGTATCTCAACGGGCAGATGGAGTATTGTATGGAGATTGCTACTTGGAATAAGTATGGAAAAGGGTGGAAGCACACTCCATATGGCTGGGTTTGGACCGGCTACACTGAGATCGTGATTCCAGATCCGGAACATCAACTGAGTGGAGCTAATTTAGGGCTGCACTTGGGGTAAGTCACCGTACGAGGATATAGGAGCTACGAAGAGAAAGTTAGGTACGAGACTCAGACAAACTCTACCATTTTCAACTGAGCGGAGCCGGGATCCAATAGCAATGAAGGATCAGCAACACGGGCGGCATCATCCTCGGGGAGGAAGAAAGGGCGCAAGAAGAAGAAGGATCTCTATCTAATTGTCTTCGATAGGAAGGTTTAAGAATAGCGTGATTAGTTTAAGTTTTTGTGAATGTTTTGAGTCAAGGATTACCTAGCCATGAGCCAATTATGTAACTAAGCCATGTTTCAATTCTGTATGGTGGAATACTCTATCTTGGAAGAACAAACAATGTAATCTTTTGGAAAATATCATAGTGTTTTTGAAACAAGTCACTTCGTGGATATCAAGGTTTTATGTAGAGAATTGTTTTAGTAACAACTCGATTTTCCGTAGAAGGTGTTGCAAGCACACCAAGGACACATCAACACCGTTTTAAAAAAAAATTGGCCTCATTTTTGCAACTTTATAAATGAAAAGTTAATTATTTTGGATTATGAAAATCGGGCTGTTACAGAATGGTATCAGAGCAATGGTAATCCTTAGTGGCCTTAAGCATGAGCTTACATGCTTTGTTTGTGTGACTCTGTATGTTTGTTAGTGTAAGGATAGGAGTATAAGGTTAGGATCTTGTCTTTATAGGATATGAGACCCTATTTATGGTTTAGTGCCTACTGTGTTAGTCTAAGGAACCTGTTGGTTCTGTAGTCTGAGGGAGTAGATGGTGAGTAGATTTTAAGATTGAGACCCCCCTAACCTTTGATGTCGCATTATTGTCTGATAGACCCTAGTTTGTTAACCTTGACGTACCATTTGCACGAGGATAGTTATTACCTTTAAGGATATAGGATGTCATCCCTGAATCCCCGTATTTGTTGAATTGTTTCAACAAAAATAATCAGTATAGTTGAAATTCGAACCTTTTCTTCATAAGCCTTACTATCAAACCGTAGCCTTATCGATCTTTTCCAAGACTCATTAGCTTGATTTGTGAAGTCGAGAATGTCATAGTTACACAGATAGTCTAGGCTTGAATGATTAAGGATGGATGAGTGGTTGAAGTTGATTAAGAGTAGAACGAAATAGTGAATTTAGTGATAAGCTTGATCAAAGTTGGGGAGCTACAAGGAAGGAAAGAGGTGTATGTTACCGGTTATTAGAGGAAAGTCTGAGGACTAGGATTGTCTTATGCCGTAATCAGAGGTTTAGACGACGAAAGTGATAAGTTTGATTGATGTTTAGGACGAATTTAATGAAGAAAACGAGGTTGTTTTGAGGAATTAGAACCAAAGTCGTCATAGAATTCCCCTTAAGTCTTGGAAATAATGGATGAACCCCTTAGAGTTAGAAGGAGAATTAGAGGAAGGAGTAATTGTTGTGAGTTAATGGAAGTCCATAGTATTAGAAGATAGTGAGTATCTAAGGGTTTTAGGTTAAACCCAGTATTTTTGGAGATGTTTGAACTTATGTTTGCTTAATATTCCCTGGGTTTGTACCCAAGTTTGTGCTTTCCGTAACGACAATTAAGTAAGAGACGATATCCCCTTCGGTTAGTCCGATGGACTTGACCCGATTCAACACGCAAGCGGTAGCGCCTGTGAGGCTTCTTCGTCCGAAAGCAACAAACGAGGAGCACGGCAAGGTGAATTATGCCAGTAAAAGGGAATACGACCACGAAGCGAGAATGAGAATGTTCTCATGGACCTCACCGAGATGTGAAAAAAAAAATTGTGCCCTGCTGCCCAATCCGCAATGTATTTCTCGGGGACGAGAAATCTTTAAGTTGGGGAGAATGTAACACCCCTCAAATTCCTCATATTATTTTAAGATACTAAAGAGATTTATTTTTGAGAAAAGTGTTTTTGAAAGAGTATTTTCTTTAATGAATTTCCTAATTCACGTTTTCAAGGTGATGAGTAATTTTAAAGAAATGATTTTCATGAAATGATGTTACGAGTTTTAAAGTTGAGATTTGAGAAGCAATTGTGTATTTGACATTTTTATACTTTAAAAGAAATATGATTTTTATACATGAGTCATTTTATTAGAAAAAGATTTATTTCCATGAATGTATGTGTATGTATGTGTGGTATTGCTATGTGTGTATGCCTAAGGTTATATGGAAATTAAATTAGTGGAAGAATATGATAATGCATGTATGTGTGAATGTGCATGTTAATGTGTGTATGCTACGTGTATGTGTATGCATGTATGAATGCTAGGATTTTATTTTTTGACAAGGAGCTTATGGGATGGATTAGGACCAAAGGAAATTAATTAGTAAAATTAAGTAGGCATGAAATGACCTAAAGACATGAATTACTCCTCTTTGTCCCCTTTGATAAACTCCACCCATGCAACAAATCAAATAGCCAAAATTACCCCTCCCATTTGCACCCATGGTCGAACTTCATAAGGGTAAGAAGAGGAATCATGAGTTGGCCTATATATAGGAGCAAACCTAGTTCATTTCCTTCATTCACTTCTTCACCTCAATTCATTTCTTTCATTTCTCATTTCTTTCCAAACACACCAACACTAAGAGCAAAACAAACTCTTAGTGAGAAACTTAGAGAGAGAGAGAGAGAGTTAGGTCGTAAGTGAGAAGAGGAAGAGAAGGAGGAAATAAAGCCAAAACCCAAGCTTTCCTTGAAGATCCAAGACCTTAGAAGCTAGAAGATCAACCCTTTCTTAGGTGGGTGGTTCGAATGAGCATGAAGGAGTTGTAATAGTTTAGCTTTTCTTTGGTCTTATGATTTTTCTTTCTTTTCTTTGCATGTTCATTTTTATGGCTTAAATGATGAGTACAAGTGTTGTTTGTGCTTGATCATGGATTTTTTAAAGCTAAAAGAAACTTGTAAATTTCTAAACCATGGACTTTATGATTCAGCTAAAGTTTTTCATAAGAGATCTTAAAGTTTTTCAAACTAAATCTTCTAGATCTAAAAGTTGTTGAGATTTTTGTGAAGTTTGAAGTAAATCTCTTTGCATGCTGATTTTTCTTCCTTAAAACCATGAACCATGATGTGTTTAAGAGTTTGTTTGATGAATAAATTTATGATCTAAACTTGATTAATAATAAAGTTAAGATCTTTGGTGTTGCATGTTGATTTGATGATGATTTTGATGATTTGAGTACATGCATGTGTTGATTATAACTTGATCTTAAATTTTTAAGAGTAAATGAACTTATAAAACACTAGATCATGAGCTCTATGATTCGGCCATGACTAAAGAGTAGATCTTGATGCTTTTTGATTTGATTCAAGTCATTGCATGTTAATCTTATATTTGGAAAAGTTGATCTATGTGCTTGTATGTCTTGATCTTTAACTTGTTCATGAAAAAGTTTGGTTCTTGAACTTTGTATGTGATTTATAAATAAAAAGTTTTGATCTTGTGTTGATCTATGAAAAAGTCTTGATCTTTAGTGCATGCATGTTGTTTTTGAACCAAAAGATTGAACCTTTCTTCATGCATGTCACGGTTTTGACCTTTCCTTACCCAAAGTGATTTTGATCTTTGATTTGTGCTATTTTAATTGATTTTATGACTTGATCTACAAGATTTAAGCACATGCATGTTGATTTCTCTTTGATTCAAAGATTTTTAAAGTACATGCATGAAAAATTAAAATGAAAACTTGATTTGAAATAACGATGATGCTTCGGTTTTATGCTTGAAAAAGAAAATGGTATTTTAAATTTTTGAGTAAGAAAGAGTATGATTTGATTTAAGAATCTTATGTTTTTGCATGTTGAAAAATGAACCCAAAAACCTTGTTTTTGTTATGATGAGACTCGGCCTATGCATGTAAAATAGACTAGGATTCTTTTTCAATGAAGTGACATAAAAGAAATGAGTGTGTTTTGTGAAATAATGTTAAATTAATGTGTTTGAAATTGCGTTGTGATTATTTTCTTTCAAATCGGTTTTTGATTTAAAGATAAAGGAAATAAATGAACTTCGTTTTGTGTTTAATTGAATATATGTGTGTGCATTCGGTTTGTGAGTATGTGTGTGTCTAAGTGTTGTTGTTTTATAAAAATGAAAGTGTTTATTTGAAAATGAATGTTTGGTTTATAATTAAATTAAATGATTGGTTAATTTATCAAAGTGTTGTTGTTGGTTATGTGCTAGTTGATGTTTGAAAAATATTTGAATATGTAATTAGTTTTAAAATTAATTGATTTCAAGATAAACCTATTTGATTTATTTGAGATTTTTGGATTGTGTCTATGGCTGTCCAAGATTTTGTTTTAAGACAAAAGTTTGAATTATAAAATGTTATTTTTGCACTAAAGCATGCCTTAAAACAAAAAGTGTTTTCACGATGTTTTCGGGTTTTCTTAAAGCGAATTTTGTGAAACAATCCTTTGTTGTCCAGAATTGTTTGGACTTATTTCTTAAATTTAAAAGTGTGTTCATGTGATTTAAAGTATAGTTTTCATGTGGTAATTAATTTGAGAAAAAGCCGGATTAAAAACGATGAATTTTTCGGTGTTTTCGAACGTGATTAAGGTGCCGTCCAAGACGGACCAACAACCAAACTAAATGGTTTAAATTATTTTATACGATGTTTTGAAATGGTTTTGAAATACTTATAAAGTGCTAGGAAAATTTTAGAGTCGTTTTGAGAAAAAAATTAAGTTTTTAAGCTTTCCAACGAGGAACGGAATGTGAATTGAGTTAAGGAAAGATTTTCTTAATACGAGGAATATTAAAGACGAGGGATTGGGGCAGCTGGCAGCGACAAGGGTCCGCGGAGATCGAGTACGTTTAATTGCTGGACCTCAGGTGAGAGAGAAGCTTTCCTAAGACATCGTGGTATTTAGGTGACATATTAGGACATTCCGTATCATCGCAAAGATCGGAACTTAGTGGTTCGGAGTCAGTAGTATAGTGGCAATTGTTTGTATTGTGTGGCCACTTATACGAAGGTGACAAAGACCACATTTTTGTTGTGTGATGATTGTGTGTTGATGATGTGAAATTGCATGCTTAGATTTATTTATTTAATTATGCATGACAAAGTTAATATTGTTGATTAATATTAATAACATGCTGATGGACGTCTGTTACGTCCTGAAAATGAAAATGAAATAAATAAGTTGGTGAAAGTAAATGACACAAAGAGAAATGAATAGTGATAAAAGATATGAGATAGTTTGGAAAAGAGATAAGTGCGGAAAAAGGAAATAAAGAGATAAAGAAGTGAGATTGGGGACAGATTTGATGATAAGAATGAGGTTAAGCCAGAGCAGGGAAAGTGATGTGGTGTGATTACTGAAATGAGACGTGATTTGAGTGGATCTGGGCTCCTTTGTGGATGTTGTTGAAATGAGACTTGTGTTGAGTTGAGCTTGCTCCTCCACTAGTACTCACGGAAAGAATGTTTTTCGAAAAGTTTTTGAAATGAGGTTTCTGAGAAAGTTTACGAACTGAGGTTTTTGAAAAAGTTTGTGAAATGGTATTTTGAAAAAGATTGTGAAAGGAGATTTTGTGAAAAGTTTACAAAATGAGGTTTTTACGAAAAGTTTTTGAAATGAAGTTTTTGAGAAAATTGTGAAATGTTGTTTTAAGAAAAGTTTGTGAAATGAGGTTTTTGAAAAGATTTTTGAAAATGAGAATTTTTGAAAAGAGTTTTTGAAACGAGATTTTTTTAGTAAATTTGTGAAAAGAGATTTTGTAAAAAGCCTATGAAGTGAGTTTTCAAGAAAGGTTTGTGAACTGAGATTTTCAAGAAATTTTATGAAATGAGATTCTTAGAGATTGATGAAAGAAAATTTTAGAAGATTTGTGAAATAAGAATTTTTGAAAGTTTGTGAAATGATACTTTGAGAAAATTTTGCGAAACTAGACTTTTGAGGAAGTTATAAAAGATGGTTTTGAGAAAATTATGGAACACGATTTTGAGAAAGAGTTATGAAATGAGAATTTGAGAAAGTTTATGATTTGAGAATTTGAGAGAGGTGATAAATGTGGTTTTAAGAAAGATTGTGAAAAGAGATGTTGAGGAAACTGTGAATGAGATGAAAATGTGATGATGCGAACCAAGCTCTGTGCTCTGATGAGAGAAAGATCGTGCAAAGTTAGTGGTCGGGACTCATTGAAGGGATGCACGAAGGATGGGCCGACCTTAGGTTAATTAAAGATAAAAGATTTTAAAAGACACAAACGCGGTGAGGTATGAGAGTGCGAAGTAGTGGAGAGGAAGGTACCCCGGATATCAGGGATATTCGGGTTGTGAATGCAATAGGGTAGGCTAGGGCGGTAAAACGTCATGAGGCCTTGAGTACTATTCTGGGCGGAACGAATCCCATATGTGGTAACCAGACGTGGTGGGGACTGGGTCCTAATGCCGTGGTAAGTTCTACACCCGGAACCGGAATAGTGCTGTCACCCCTATGGCATTTCAGGAACAGTGAGAGGGACTGGAACGGGGCATCTTGATTGCCACTGTACCCGAGTTTTCTATAGTGAGCCTTGATTATATGAAATGATATGAATTGAATTAAATTGATTTGAGACTGTACTCGAATTTTCTACAGTTCTCCTGGCTTGGAGCCAGTTGATTGAGACAGCTGTCGTGCCCGCGTGGTAAAGGTCCTGTACTCCTGTTAGCTTCCGACTAGGTTGGGTGGATGACCGAGGAGATGTAGACGTGTGTGTCGATGGCAACGAAACAAGTACCTCGATGATATTATAAATTCCCCAATCATCGATGGATGTGATCCGATAAGATATGATAAGAGAAGTTTAAAAGTGATGAATAAGATTTATGAGTATGAGAAGTGAAATCTGATGGAATAATGAAGTTGAGAAAAGAATTGAGAAATAAGGAATGATTATGTTAAGGGATGAGGATAAGTTGGACAGGATAACAATGATCATAATAAGGATAATAATAATAATGATATGCTTGATTGTTGTTTTGTATGTCTATTGTGTGTTGTATGCTTGTATGGTCTTGATATCTCGCCTACTGTAATCCCACACCGTCGACGATTCGTCATTCGGATCGCTTACTCTCTCCTGTTCGTTGGCATATCGGTGCTGCTGGTATCTCAACGGGCAGATGGAGTATTGTATGGAGATCGCTAGTTGGAATAAGTATGGAAAAGGGTGGAAGCACACTCCATATGGCTGGGTTTGGACCTGCTACACTGAGATCGTAATTCCAGATCCGGAACATCAACTGAGCGGAGCTAATTTAGGGCTGCACTTGGGGTAAGTCATCGTACGAGGATAGAGGAGCTACGAAGAGAAAGTTAGGTACGAGACTCAGACAAACTCTACCATTTTCAACGGAGCGGAGCCGGGATCCAATAGCAATGAAGGATCAGCAACACGGGCGGCATCATCCTCGGGGAGGAAGAAAGGGTGCAAGAAGAAGAAGGATCTCTATCCGATTGTCTTCGATAGGAAGGTTTAAGAATAGCGTGATTAGTTTAAGTTTTTGTGAATGTTTTGAGTCAAGGATTACATAGCCATGAGCCAATTATGTAACTAAGCCATGTTTCAATTCTGTATGGTGGAATACTGTAACACCTACAATTAATTAACCTTAACTACCCTTAATAAAATAGTGAATTTAAATTTTTCTTTTTAACTTGTAAAAATCTCCCATCAAACGGACGAAGTTTCGTTTGTTTTTCTGACTTTCCCAAAAATTGTGGTTTTCCTGTAACCTGATAAACATCAACATTTTCACTAACCAGAAGCCAACAGGGCTATATACATATATCACAGCTAGTGCAAATTCGTGCACACATCAGAATAGTAGTGTAAAAGACATCAGAGTTTCAACAGTTATATAAACAAGTCATGGAAATAGTATTTTCCCAAAAAAAAGGACTCCTACCCAAAAGGAGTCGTCCTGGGCCCCCAAAAAGCTATGTAAAATATATACAACAAAAACAGATCAAATCATATCATCGGGCCCAGGACATTCCCATGTCCGAAAATAAAAGAAACCTACTCTCCCTGTGAGGGAGAGCACTCCTGCTTGGCCTGGTCAAGTGCAAACTCTTCCTTAGTACCTGTGGAAATAGTAAGGAGTGAGTATTACACATAAAATGGGAAAGCGGTTTCCAATTACGACATAATGCTATACTAAGCCAAACATAACTAGCATTCAGATCACAATATAACAGAATCCAACACATCACTAATCATTCACAAAATAATCATTGGTTTCATAATTCAATTTTTCCCGCTTTGCTCTTATTCATTATATTTATCAAGTCTTTTATTCTATCCTCTTCCATTATATTCTCATTTCTTTTCACTTTGTCCCTGGTCACGATCTACTGCGTTCGCACCAATGTGCTGGTCACGTCTTACTGCGCCCGGGTATATATTACTTTTATCTTATTCCCCTGGTCACGACCTACTGCGTCAGCACCCATGCGCGGTCACGTCTTACTGCGCCCGGGTATGTTACTTTTTCATCCTTTCCCCTGGTCACGACCTACTGCGTCCGCACCCATGTGCGGTCACGTCTTACTGTGCCCGGGTATATTTCATTTTCATTCTCCCCTGGTCACGACCTACTGCGTCCGTACTCACGTGACGTCTTAATGCGCCCGGGTATGTTACTTTTCATGGTTATAACATCATTACCTCTTAAACTTTTTAACAAGTACATTACTCTAATAAATCACAATATTAAACATTTACAGTATCAAATTATCACAATTATATCTTGTAAATCAATTAGCACAATCCAAGCATGTTATTAATATCATCACTATTATTCTTAATTCACAAGTTCCAATTATTAACTACCCTATGGTGCAATATACTAACTAACAATTATTACTTAGTACTCATTATATACATATTGTAAACTATGCCCCAGAGTATGGTAATACCCACCAATACCTATTCCTTACCTCAAAGTGTCAAGGAGTAAGAAAAACCTTTGCTTGCCCTAACTCAAAACCTTGGGACTTTGAACCTCCTAAGCCTTGCTTGCCACCTCAACAAAGCTATAACCAAATGATGATAGACAACTCTATTAGGGGTATTATTGGATTATTGATTGTTGCCTTTCTCTTGGTCTTGATTGGAAGGCATGAAATTGAGATTTCTATATGATCAAGGGTGCATGAAAACCCTAAGGAAAACAAATGCAAACTTTCATGAGTAAAGAAGATTGGGAAGGGATTCACAACTTGTAATAAGGCTCTACTTACCCAAAAATTGATGAACTTGAAAATCCAAGAGGGAGATGAGAGAGAGACAAATCGTGTGAGAGAGAGGGAGGAGAGGGAAGGAACTTCAACCCATTTTCTTGATGCTAGCTTGGTGGGGTTTGATGATTTTGAGCTTGATTTGCCCAAAAATCAAGTGTGTGTGATGAGGATGATGGAATCTTGTTCTTGAGTTTGAGAGAAATGGTGAGGATGATGGGATGATGTTGATGATGGAGTGTGAGGGAGTGTATTATTTTTCATGGTTATTTTTGCCTTGAAACCTGCCACAAAATCATGTGGCCAAAAACCAAGACTTGGCCCCCAAGTTGGAAATCAACGCACCAGATCTGGCCTAGTTCCGCGCGCGCGCCTGGGTGCGACTTTTGGGCGCCTGAGCGCGAGAATCAACACCAGCCACGCATCTGGTGCATGGCGCATGGAGCTGGTGCGGGTGGCAATGGCATTGGCGCGCCAATTCGCTAGCTGGTGTGCGGCTGGTGCGCCTTGGGCACGCCTGGGCGAACGGGAGGGCACGCCTGGGCGGTTTTTTGTCTGTCCCAGCACCAATGAATAGTGGTGCGCGCCTGGGCGCGGGCTGGTGCGCCTGGGCGTGGGTCAGAATTTCCAAACTTCGATTCGCCGTAACTTTTTCGTTAACCGTCGGATCGGGTCCAAATTTTTAGACAAGCTTCTTAACCCCTTAAACTTCATATCCAACGGTGGAATTTAATTTCTTAGCATCCTATAATAAATTCCTAATTTTCTCTTTTCGGTTGATTTCTAACATCTAAAATGCCGATTTAACCTCCGATTCCGCTTAGATAACTTTGCCCCTTGCTACAAATGTCTCCTACACAACCCCTAGTACTCACAATTACTACTCTCCTATCTTCAAAAATTCTTTAAACAATTAATCTAATTATTTCTTGGGTTTTAGCAATAATTTCTTTTAAAATAAAGTTTAGGATGTTACAATTCTCTCCCACTTACCAGAATTTCGTCCTCGAAACTCAGCTGGCGTCGAACAATTGTGGATGAGACTGCCTGATCTTGTCTTCCAACTCCCATGTAGCCTCTTCCACATTGTTCCTGATCCAAATGACTTTCACCAAAGAGATTTCCTTGCCTCTGAGCCGCTTCACTTGCCTGTCTTCGATTCTGACTGGCAAAACTTCAAAAGTCAAATTCTCCTTCAAAGGCAAATCATCCATGGTGACCACATGTGAAGGATCATAGACGTATTTCCTTAGCTGTGAGACATGGAATACATCATGAAGCCTTGCTAAGTGAGGGGGTAAGGCAATCCTGTAAGCTACATGGTCAACTTTCTCCAAAATCTCATAAGGCCCAACAAACCGAGGAGTTAGTTTCTTGGACTTAATTGCTCTACCAATCCCTGTAACCGGGGACACTCTTAGGAACACATGATCCCCAACATCAAATTCCAAAGGTCTCCTTCGCCTGTCAGCATAATTCTTCTGCCGATCCTGTGAAGTTTTCATCTTACTCTTGATCATTGTGATCTTCTTAGTTGTTTCTTTCACAATATCAGGACCTGTCAACAGATTCTCACCTATCTGGAACCAACACAGAGGCGTCCTACATTTCCTTCCGTAGAGAGCCTCAAATGGTGCCATACCGATACTGGAGTGGAAGCTGTTGTTATAAGTAAACTCCATTAACGGTAGTAACTGCTCCCAACTACCAGCTTGCTCCAAAACACATGCTCTCAAAAAATCCTCCAGTGTCTGGATAGTACGCTCAGATTGTCCGTCTGTCTGCGGATGATAAGCCGTACTAAATTTCAGCTTAGTACCCAATGCCTGCTGAAGACTCTGCCAAAATCTGGACAGAAATCTCGGATCGCGATCGGATACTATACTGGTAGGAACACCATGTAGCTTCACTATGTCCCTGATATATAACTGAGTCAACTTCTCCAGAGTGTATTCCTTGTGAATAGGGATAAAATGCGCACACTTTGTAAGACGGTCCACAACCACCCAAACCGCATCACACCCTGCAGTAGTCCTAGGTAGACCTGTCACAAAGTCCATAGCTATACTATCCCACTTCCACTCCGGGATATCAAGTGATCGCAAAGGACCACCAGGCTTTTGGTGCTCAATTTTAACTTTCTGACAAGTTAGGCAATGAGACACATGATCGGCTACATCGGTTTTCAACTTTGGCCACCAATAAATCTTCAAATCTTGGTACATCTTTGTTGCACCAGGATGGAAATTCATTTTGGTTCGATGTGCTTCCCATAGAATATCCCTTCTAACTTCGAAATCCATAGGAACACATATACGACCCCTAAATCGGATAATGCCATCAGAACCCTTCACAAAGTCGGGCTCTTCATTGCCCGCTGCCCCTTCTAACAACTTTTGCAGTTCTGAATCATCAGCTTGTCTTTCTTTAATAAGACCAATCAAGTCATTGGTAACCTACAACATTTCTAGAACAATGCTCTTCTCTTTCACTTGCATGTTCAAGTTGAGGTCACTGAACTCTTGGATTAATTGCATCTCCTTCACCATCAGATTGCTGACATGCAAAGTCTTACGACTTAGTGCATCAGCCACAACATTGGCTTTGCCCGGATGATACTGAAGATCAAAATCGTAGTCCTTCAGAAACTCCATCCACCTCCTCTGTCTCATATTCAACTCCTTTTGATCGAAGAGATAGCGAAGGCTTTTATGATCGCTAAAAACTTCAAACTTTGAACCATATAGATAATGCCTCCAGATTTTCAAAGCAAAAACTACTGCCGCCAGCTCAAGATCATGAGTGGGATAGTTCTGTTCATGATGCCTTAACTGTCTGGACGCATAAGCTATGACTTGTCCTTGCTGCATCAACACACAACCCAACCCTTGTTTTGAAGCATCACAGTACACCACGAAGGATTGAGTCGGGTCCGGCAAAATCAAGACCGGGGAACTAGTCAATCGTATTTTCAATTCCTGAAAACTATCTTCACATTCCGGGGACCACTCAAACGGTACACCTTTCCGTGTAAGAGTAGTTAAAGGAAGGGCTAATTTAGAAAACCCCTCAATAAACCTCCTATAATACCCAGCCATACCAAGAAAGCTCCTGATCTCAGTAATGGACTTGGGTCTCTCCCACTTAAGCACAGCTTCCACCTTAGAAGGGTCAACAGCAACACCCTTCTCAGAAATGACATGCCCTAGAAAATGCACCTCATTCAACCAGAAACTACATTTAGAAAGCTTTGCATAAAGCTGTTTGGCTTTGAGAATTTGCAACAATGTTCTCAGATGCTCGGCATGCTCACTTGGACTGTTAGAATAGATGAGAATGTCCTCGATAAATACTATGACGAAAGAATCCAAGTAAGGCCTGAATATCCTGTTCATATAGTCCATGAAGATGGTCGGAGCATTCGTGAGACCTATAACACCCCTCAAATTCCTCATATTAAATTAAAACACTAAAGAAATTATTTTAAGAAAAGTGTTTCGAAAGAAATATTTTCTTAACTGATATTTCTTAAACTCATGTTTTTAAGATAATTGAACGATTTTAAAGCTAATGTCCAACTTAAGAAATTTGACTTTTGAGAAAATTCATACACACTTAATGATTTTATTAAAATGTTTGTGATTTATTTTGTAATTATATGTGCACATACGGTTTTGGTATGCTTAGGAGTATATGAGAATTTAATCATGGAAAAAGAATATGATGCACGTATATACATATATACATTTATATATATATATATGTGTAAAACGTGTATGAGTACATGATGAATAGGCATGCATGCTATGTGATCAACATGAAAACAAATTGTGCGTGTGTGAATAGGTATGCCTATGCATATATTAAGTGCATGCATGAAGGCATGATGTGTGTTGATGAAATTTAGTGAGCATGTGTGCATGTGTGGTTCGGCCGTGTGATAGGAATAGAGGAATCAAATAGAAGCCATCCCTTATGCATTAAGAAAATGAAACTTGAATAGGAAATAAGAGAAGAAATAGGAGTGATGACTCATAAAGCCTAGGAGGAATGAGTCATGGAATCTAGTGTGGGTTTCCCCCCTCCATGTGTCCCACGGTTGACCTTCTCCCATGCAACAAATGAGCTGGACCGAATTGTCCTTCCCTCCACACTATGAACCGAGGATAGGAAGGGAATTGTCCACCCTTTTTGCCTTGCCCTTGAGACTGTGTGAATGAATTTGTGTTGGCTAGTTCCTTTCCACTTCCTTCATTCGTTTTCTTCCAACACAAACACCAACCAACACAAACACATTGACTCTCAAGAGCATCACCAAGCTCTTGAGAGAAAGAGAGTGGAAACCGTGAGGAGAAGAGGAGAAAGAAGAAGTGAGAAACCAAAAGCTCTTAACCTAAACCTCCTTAATTCCTTTCCCAACCATCTTCTTCACCAAGTATCAAGAAGAGATCCCTTAACCTTAGACGAAAGGAAACCGAGGCAAACCAAGAAGAGCAGGAGAAGGGATTAGAAGACTTAAGTTAGGATTTAAGGTAGAGAGATTTTTAATTAAATGATTTTATGTTATAAAGGACTTTTGAGGGATTTGTTTAATTTCCTTGTGATACATATAATTATTTTAAATGATCTTGTGATCTAAGTGCTTTGTATGTTAGTTGATGCTTTGATCTTGAGGTATGATGTTGTAAAGTCTTGATCTCTTACTTGTAACTTTTCTTCATCACGGTTTTGGCTTGAGGATGTGTTTAAAATTTTTATATTACTTTGATCTTCACATGCATGATGATTATGTGACCTTATAAGTCTTATTCCTCTTTGCATGTTCTCTTGATGCCTTGATCTTTGCTTTTATGAATGGATGAACTTATAAATCACCAAATCCATGACTAAAATGATTCGGCCATGAGTAGGAATTTTAGGCCTTGATGTTTTAATTTGACCTAAGAGACTTCATGCCATTTCTATGATTAAGAAAAGCTAATTTCAAAAATATTTCTTACGGGTTGCTTGAAGATTTAGGTTCAAATTATGTTTTGTTTTTGATCTTCTTTTGCATGTCTTTATTTATGGTGGATTTTTGAGAAACATGAAACTTGAGTTTTGTGTATTTAAATTTGAGTGTGAAACCTTGATTTCTCATATGTAAGCCACGGTTCTCAAGAGAAATTAAGTCTAACAAGTTTTGAAAATGATTTTATGTTGAAACAAGACGTTGTGTGTTTGAAGATAATGCTTCGGTTGATGTTTAAAAAAAATAATATATATATATAAAGATGCTTTTGAACCTTGCATGACATGACTTATGACTTTAGGTGTTTGCATGTAGTTGTCTTACAAGATGAAAACCATGATATGATCCTTGATTTTATTGTGTTAAAGGAAGTAGATTGATGTTTGCTAAAATTCTCAAGAAACTCACGGTTTTATTAAAAAAAATAAGAAAACAAGTTTTAGAGATGATAATTGCTTAAATCCATGATCTATGTGCATATCTGAGGAATATTTGGCTTTGCCCTCTCATGATGCTACTCGGTCCATGCATGATATCTAGACTAGGATTTCCTTCCAATAAAATGACTTAGAAGAAATAAGTATATTTTAAGGAATTGTGCTAAAATAATTTCTTGAATTTGGGATGGCAAACATATGTTTTCAAATCGGTTCCTTGTGTAAAGTTAAAAGAAGTGAATAAATTAAATTAGTTTTGGAGGAATGCTGTGTTTAAATGGATATATGTGTGTATGTGTGTGCTTATGTATATTCGGTTAGGATTAAAAGAAAGTAGAATTCAAGTGTTTAAAATGAATCAAGTTAATTCATGTGATATAATTCATGTTTGAGTTATTCTTCTTGTTCTATTCGGTTATGTAGTTTGAATAAGCCTAAGGAGTTTAATTTCTTTAAATAAAATATGCGTGATGATTTTGAGGAAGATCTGAGTTGTTTGAAGCAAGGAAAGTAAACATTGAAGTGTCCGGCTTAAAAGTTGATTTGTGAATCCTGGTATGCCTAAGTGTTTTATGTGGTGAAATTGAATTATGTGGGTTGCATCATTTCCTTGATTAAATCGTTTAGATACTTTCAATAAATTAAGTGTTGTTTGTTGTTTTGTGGTGTGACTTATTTGCATGACATGGTTGTCCTAAGTTGCCTTATGATAAAATTTGGGTTTTTAAGATGTTAATCCTTAAGTTAATAAGTCATTTAAATCAAAGAATTTTTTACCCTATTTTCAGAGTTTTATTAAGATAATTTTATGAAACCGTTTTGCTGTCCTGAATTACTTGGACTTGCCTTTTCATAATTAAAAATATTTCCATAGGATTTAGAGTAAAGTTTTAAGTGAAAGTTGATTTAAGAAAAAGCTGGATCAAAAATAGTTATATTTTCAAAAGTAATCCTTACAAAGAAAAGACGAGTACTGAACCAAGAAAAGACTCTCTTGAATAAGTTAATAATGTCAAATGCTTTATTTAATATGAGGAATGATAAAGAAAAGAGGTTGGGGCAGTTGGCAGTAGATGGGTTCGAAGAAGAGCACACTTTCAAAAGCTGGACCTCAGGTGAGAGAGAAGCTTTCCCTAAGACACCGTGGTAGCTAGGTAATTAGTAGGACGTTCCGCATCATCTCAAAAATCGGAACGAAGTGGTTAGCGTCAGTAGTATAAGTGGCAATTGCTTGCCTTGTGTGGCTACTTATATGAAGGTGACAAAGACCACAATGCTTTTGTATGGTGTTGTGCATTTCTTATGTGTTTATTTATTTAATTATTTAATTATGCTTGGTACTGCTTATTGCTGTTAGATGTGATGAGTAAAGGACTGAGGATTGTTGAATAAGAAAAATGGAATTGAAAGAAATAATTGAAGGGGGAAAAATTTGAAAGTGATGAGATAGTAGAAAAGGGGTGATCAGGAAAGATAAGAGTTGAGTGGAAAAGAGAAATAAGAATTGACTGGAAAGGAAAATTGAAAGTGATAATGAGAATGAGCCAGAGCTGGGGAGAGTGATGTGAGTTGTTAGAATGGGAGACGGACTGAGTTGAGCTGAGCTCCTCTGTTCTTGGTTTTAGTCTGGGAGCTAGTGTTGAGCTGGGCTTGCTCCTCCACTAGTGCTCAGCACCCAATTTGTTTTGAAAAAGAAATTTTTGTGAAAACAATTTTTGAAACAGGTTTGTAAACCGAAATTTTTGAAAAGGTTTTAGAAATGGGATTTTTTGAAGAAGCTTGCGAAACAATATTTTCAAGGGATTTCTTTTACTTTATGAAAGGGTCTCTTTTGAAGAAGTTTTATGAAAAGATGTTTTGGAACAATGTTTTTGGAGAAAAGTTTTACGAAATGAGAAAAGTTTGTGAAAATTGGTTAAGGGGGAAAGTTTTGTAAAAGTTTTGGGAAAGAGGGTTTGTGAAATGTTTGAGAAATACGGTCTTTGGAAAGTTGTGAGATTATATTTGGAGAAGGATGGTAAAAAGGAAGATTTGGAGGAAATTGTTGGAAAACAACACTCGGTGGTTGAAACAAATAGGAACACTAGGAGAACACCTAGAAGGGGGGTTGAATAGGTGTTATAGAAACTTTGAAAGATTTTCGCAAGAAACAAATCTAAACGATTAAAACCAATGAAAATCAATCAATTAACAAATATTATATCAGAGATTAAGCGGAAACAATCAACACCAATATTCTTATTGATTCACCTAGGTTATGAAAATGATTTTCCCCAAATTAATTTGAACAATAAAGATTCAATTCAATCAAATATAGAAAAATCACTTTTTCTAGGTTTTCAATCAAGAACACAATTAATAACAAGAATTGTAAAGAGTAGAGAGTTTAGAGATACGACACAGTGATTTATCCTGGTTCACTTTCATCCACTTGAAAGCTACTCCAGTCCCCTCTTGAACCAAGAGAGATTCTTCACTATGAGGAATTAGAGTTTCTCAAATTACAAGTAAATGCCTCACAAGACTTCCTTCTTGCTAGCCTACAAAGGATACCACACCCTTGCCTTGTAACCCTATTGATATCTAATCTAACCTCTTCTCTTGCTTGCCAAATCCCCTCAACAAGACTTCCAATTGCTTGTTCTTCAACAAGGCTTCCAAGTGCTTGATGAAATGCCTCACCAAGGCTTCCAATGAAACTTGCTTGATTCACAAAATCAAGTCTTCCTTTGTTGTAGATAGCTTGCCTTTTGCAAAGATTACAACCCAAATGAAAAACAATAACAATCCTATGAATCTCTTTCAAAAGCTATGAAATATCAACATGAGAGATTCAAGGTTCTTGATCAAAGAATATGAAAATGAGAGCTTTGATCTTGAGAGAGTGAGAGAGAATAGTGTGGCTTTGATTCTTTGTAAAATTGTGTATCAAAATGATTCTAGTAGATTCTCATTGATAGAAATGATTAGGAAAAGGTTTATATAGAATACCCAAAAGTTAGAGCACTTAGAATGGCTTTTGAGAAGTGAAAAACGTATTTAAAAAACCATATCTGATCAAGTTACTCGAGTGAAATGAGTGTTACTCGAGTAAACCGAAAGCAAGATAATTTTCACTCGAGTGAGACCAAAAATACTTGAGTAAAGTGCAGATAATCGATTATCAAAAATTTGTTAATCGATTATCAGTTCAAAATACACTGTTAATCAATTATCAAAATCTGTTAATCGATTATTAACATTAAAAATCACTTAAAACTTGTTTTCTCAAAAACTAAACCTTTTCTTTCAAACCTTTAAGCCACCTATTGATTTTAGGCAAAGTGAATACTCAAAATATGATATAATCATGCAATCAAAAGAGATTCACTACCCTCTAATAAACTCTACCCAAACTCATAAACTAAAAGACTTGTGAGGCAAAAGATAAAACAATAAAACATAAACTACCAAACTAAGTCTTCATGAGTTGGTTCTCTCTTCATAACTTGATGTTTGTTGTTGCTTGTTGAGCTTGAACTTGATCAACACATTTGTAGCTTGTTCAAAACCTTTTGGCATTTATCAAAACATTCTTCATGGATCTTACAATCTCCCCCTTTTTGAAAATGACAAACATGTTTTGAAATCGTTTGAAGTTCATTGAAGTTGTTGATGCTTGAACCATTTGATCACTTGGTGAGACTCTTGCTCCCCCTCAATTTATGCTTTTGACATTTGAATCCAATTGAGTTAAGCTTGATTCTCCCCCTATCTCCAACAACTTTGCTCAACCTATATAAAAACAACAAAACAACCTTTCTCCAAACATACTATTTTATTTCTCCCCAAAATGATAATATTTCTCCCTTTTTTTTAAAAAACTTTCAAATACAAATCTCCTCTTTTTCAAAACATCATATTTCTCCCCCTTTGGCATTATCAAAAAGAAATATATACCAATTGTAACTAAACAAATACCAATTGAAATAAGATCTAAGCCAAAATAGAGAAATTAATGAGATATAACAATCAAAGCATGATAATCATCTAATGATTACTCAATGATATCAATTATAACAAATTGTATACCAATAACATGATACTAATTGTAAAACAATTGTAAGAATTTGATACCAATAGTATTTTCTCAATAGTATAAACAATATCACATTATAAGAAATAATACCAATTGAGAGAACTATGAGCAATATCTAACAATATCAATTGTAGATACCAATTGTATAAGATCAAATGTTACCAATTTGTAGGATTTTCTTCTTGATACCAATTGAAGTAGCAAATGAATGAATATCACATGAAAGTCCTTTTGCTCTTCAATCATACCTACAAAAACAATCATGCTTTGCTTTTTGGTATCCAAATGGTTTTGGATCCATTTTTGTTAGTGTAGGGACTCTCACCCTTTTTCATCCAAACAAAATCTCCTTTAGGTATACCATGCACTTTAATATAACACACATTTGAAGTATGTCCATGAGTACCACAATAGAAACATGTTGGTGCATTTGAAAAATCAACTTTAGAAAAATCAACAACATTTCTATGAGATTTACTCTTAGCATTAGTATAACCCAAACCAAACTTGTTTGAATTTTCTCTTTGAAAATTTAACAATGTGCGCAATCTAATATCACCATTTGAGAAACTTGCAAGCTTATTTTTCAAAATAGCATTTTCATACTTAAGCAACTTGCAATTCTCACAATCAACCACATTATTCAATCTACTAGCACAATCACAAGAAGAACTAGCATATATAAGATCAAGAGTTTCATTTTGAAGATTAAGCTCATCAACTTGTTTTTGAAGTTCTAAAATCTCTTGTTGATGTTTCAAAATGAGCTTCTTCCTTTCAATGTTTTTCAAAGCTAGTTTCTTAAATTGTTTATGCATTTCTTCATAAGCATTATATAACATTTCATAATTTGAAGAAATTTCGGATTTAGTAAGACTTACATCGCTTTCGTCACTTTGCTCACTTGATTCATCATTTGAGCTTTCCTCTTCATGTACTTGAGCTATCAAGTTGAGACAAGCGTCATGTTCATCATCCGAAGAACTACTAGTTGTGCTTTTCTTTTCTTGTTCATCATCACTATTCCAAACTATGTATGCCCTTTTGTGTTTTGCATTTTTCTTCTCTTTCTCCTTCTTCTTGAGATACTTAGAGCATGAGTACTTGAGATGACCGGGCTTTCCACATTCATGGCAAACTACACCTTCTTTTGAAGTCTTGGTCTTGTAGTGTGGGGAATTCTTCTCTTTACTTTTGTCCTTGTTCAACCTTCCTTTTCTCCTTAGAATTTTATTGAACTTTCTTAGTAGAAGCTTCATCTCCTCTTCATCAATATCCGAATCGGAATCTTCATTATCATCATCATCATCGGAACTCTCTTCCTTTTGATATGACCTTTGAGCTTTAAGAGCAATTCCTTTTCTTTCTCCATACTTGACCGATTCTTCATGCTTATGCAAACGTTGAAGCTCCATTTCATGTTCTTGTAACTTTCCGAAAAGTGTTGCTAAGTCCATTGTGTCCAAGTCCTTTGATTCAACAATTGCGGTAACCTTGGGTTGCCATTCCCTACTTAGACATCTTAAAACTTTGTTAACAAGTTCACAATTCACAAAAGTTTTACCAAGAGCAATGAGATGATTAACAATATGAGTAAAACGTTTTTGCATAAAACATATAGATTCATTAGGCAACATATGAAACAATTCATATTCATGCATCAAAGAATTTAATCTAGCACGCCTAACTTCACTAGTGCCTTCATGTGTGACTTGCAAGGTGTCCCACATTTCTTTGGCATCTTTACATTGGGAGACTCTAAAGAACTCATCATAAGATAGAGCGGAGGTGATGATATTCTTTGCTTTTAAATCATATTGAATTTTCCTTTTATCATCATCGGTCCACTTATCTTTGGGAGTTAGTGTAAGCACACCTTCTACATCTTTTGAGGGAATATAAGGACCAATTTTAATGGCTTCCCAAATGTTCACATCTATAGCTTCTATAAAGATTCTCATCCTAATTTTCCAATAACCATAACCCTCTCCACCAAACATAGGAGGGCGATTAATTGAAGCACCTTCACCACCAAAAGGATTCGTAGAACCCATTGTAGTTTCCTTAGGATCTTTAACGAAAAAGCTCTATGGTCGTGTCTTTCGACCGAGCTCTGATACCAATTGTTGGAAAACTACACTCGGTGGTTGAAACAAATAGGAACACTAGGAGAACACCTACAAGGGGGGTTGAATAGGTGTTATAGAAACTTTGAAAGATTTTCGTAAGAAACAAATCTAAACGATTAAAACCAATGAAAATCAATCAATTAACAAATATTATATCAGAGATTAAGCGGAAACAATCAACACCAATATTCTTATAGAAAAATCACTTTTTCTAGGTTTTCAATCAAGAACACAATTAATAACAAGAATTGTAAAGAGTAGAGAGTTTAGAGATACGACACAGTGATTTATCCTGGTTCACTTTCATCCACTTGAAAGCTACTCCAGTCCCCTCTTCAACCAAGAGAGATTCTTCACTATGAGGAATTAGAGTTTCTCAAATTAAAAGTAAATGCCTCACAAGACTTCCTTCTTGCTATCCTACAAAGGATACCACACCCTTGTCTTGTAACCCTATTGATATCTAATCTAACCTCTTCTCTTGCTTGCCAAATCCCCTCAACAAGACTTCCAATTGCTTGTTCTTCAACAAGGCTTCCAAGTGCTTGATGAAATGCCTCACCAAGGCTTCCAATGAAACTTGCTTGATTCACAAAATCAAGTCTTCCTTTGTTGTAGATAGCTTGCCTTTTGCAAAGATTACAACCCAAATGAAAAACAATAACAATCCTATGAATCTCTTTCAAAAGCTATGAAATATCAACATGAGAGATTCAAGGTTCTTGATCAAAGAATATGAAAATGAGAGCTTTGATCTTGAGAGAGTGAGAGAGAATAGTGTGGCTTTGATTCTTTGTAAAATTGTGTATCAAAATGATTCTAGTTGATTCTCATTGATAGAAATGATTAGGAAAAGGTTTATATAGAATACCCAAAAGTTAGAGCACTTAGAATGGCTTTTGAGAAGTGAAAAACGTATTTAAAAAACCATATCTGATCAAGTTACTCGAGTGAAATGAGTGTTACTCGAGTAAACCGAAAGCAAGATAATTTTCACTCGAGTGAGACCAAAAATACTCGAGTAAAGTTCAGATAATCGATTATCAAAAGTTTGTTAATCGATTGTCAGTTCAAAATACACTGTTAATCAATTATCAAAATCTGTTAATCGATTATTAACATTAAAAATCTCTTAAAACTTGTTTTCTCAAAAACTAAACCTTTTCTTTCAAACCTTTAAGCCACCTATTGATTTTAGGCAAAGTGAATACTCAAAATATGATATAATCATGCAATCAAAAGAGATTCACTACCCTCTAATAAACTCTACCCAAACTCATAAACTAAAAGACTTGTGAGGCAAAAGATAAAACAATAAAACATAAACTACCAAACTAAGTCTTCATGAGTTGGTTCTCTCTTCATAACTTGATGTTTGTTGTTGCTTGTTGAGCTTGAACTTGATCAACACATTTGTAGCTTGTTCAAAACCTTTTGGCATTTATCAAAACATTCTTCATGGATCTTACAGAAATAGTGAGAGTGTAACTGAGCTTGAGAAATGTGATGTGATTCGATTGAGGAACTCCCAGCTCTGAGCCATGTGTGATTTTGATGAGAAAAAGATTGTGCAAAGTTAGCGGTCGGGACTCACTGAAGGGATGCACGAAGGGTGAGCCGACCAATAGGTTAATGTAAAAAGATAAAAGACTTTAAAAGACATTAACAACGAATACGGTGAGATATGAGAGTGCGAAGTAGTGGAGAGGAAGGTACCCCAGATATCTGGGATATTCGGGTTGATGAATGCATTAGGGTAGGCTCGGGCGGTAAAACGTCACGTTGCCTTGAGTACTATTCTGGGCAGAACGAACTCCACATATGGTGCACTAACGTGGTGGGGAATGGGTCTAATACCGTGGTAAGTTCTGCACCCGGGACCGGAATAGTGCTGTCACCCCTATGGCAGTTCAGGAACAGTGAGAGGGACTGGAGTGAGGCATCTTGTTTGCCACTGCGAGGTAGTGTGCCATGATTGTTATTATTGAGACTGAGCCTCCTGGTCTGGGACCATTTGTGATTGACAGCTGTCGTGCTCGCACGGTAAAGGTCCTGTACTCCTGTTTGCTTCCGACTAGGTGGATGGTTGGCCGAGGAGATGTAGGCTTGATACGAGAGTGCTAACTACGAATAAAACGAATACCTCGATGATTCTTTAACTCCCCTGATCATCGATGGTTGTAATTTGATAAAACATTATAATAAGAGGACTGTAACATGGAAAATAAGAGTCTGAGAAGTGAGAAGGATGAGTAAGAGAATGAGAACGGATATGCGGAAAGGATGTTGAGTTTTATGAAAGAGATTGGAATCATGAGTGGAGGAGTATGAAAGAAATAATAAAAAGAGGGAATTAAATGTGGGCTATGAGTAATGACGCTGGTACGACTGCTTGTTATTGTGTGTTTGTTGTGTGTTATGTATGTGTCCTATTATCTTGCCTACCATAATTCCACATCGTCGACGCTACGCGTCCGGAACGCTTACTCTCTCCTGTTCGTTGGTACATTGGTATCGCTGGTATCCCAATGGGCAGGTAGTCGTCGTTTGGATGACAGCGTCTGGTCTCATGAAGGACACGGACGGAAAGCTACACGTCATGGATGGGTTTGGACGAGACGTACTCCAGTAGCAATCGAAGACCCGGAGCATAAGTTGAGCGGAACTACAGCGAGCCCGTGTCAGAAAAGCATGTCCTGCGTGGAGTATAGTCCACAATCGCCGCCTCGGAGCCAAGGGAAGGAGAACTCAGTGAGACTCTTCAGAGTGGAACTTAAGCCAAGTTCTGAAGAGGAGCCTAAGGATGCAATCGCATCATCTTCTGGCGCAAGGACCCTGGCAAAGAAGAAGAAGAAGTTGAACTCGGTCTTCTTGGATAGGAGAGAAGAGTCAGAGTTAGAACTAGAATGAGTTGGTTGTACCATGGATTACCTAAGTGATGAGCTTACTGTACTTCAATCATCTTGAAGTATGCCCGATTATTAAGGAATGCATGAACTCTTTTATAAAATGTGTTTATCCTTCCTGGAGAAAATGAATAGGGTTGCTTAAGTGGAACTAAACCGTTTTTCTAGATCAAATGTTTTTGGAAAGTGAAGGAGATGAGTTTGGTTCCAAGTAACAACTCGGTTTTCGAGAGAAGTGTGTTGAAGAAACTTACTAATGTTTCAAAAAAAAAATGGCCTCATTTTTGCAACATTACTAAATAACAGTCAATCGTTTTGGTTTTCGAAAATCGGGCTGTTACAAGACCAAAGGACATCACGACATATTCAAAATGCCCATATCTCGACCTGAATGCCGTTTTAGGGATGTCCTCCTCTCGGATACGGATTTGATGGTATCCCGGTCGGAGGTCAATTTTAGAAAATACGGCTGCTCCTCTTAATTGGTCCATCAAATCATCGATGCGAGGGAGAGGATATTTGTTTTTCACAATCACAGCATTCAGTTGCCTGTAGTCGATACACATTCGGAGACTACCGTCCTTCTTTTTAACAAAAAGAATCGGAGCTCCCCAGGGTGACACACTCGGTCTAATTAAGCCCTTAGCCAAAAGTTCCTCCAACTGCTTTTTCAACTCTGCTAATTCCGGAGGTGCCATTCTGTACGGGGCTATTGAAATTGGACCTGCACCAGACATCAAATCAATACTAAACTCCACTTCTCTGTTCGGCGGTAATCCGGGAATCTCTGCAGGAAAGACTTCCGGAAATTCGCAGACTATCGGAATCTGACTGACCTCTGCCTCCTCATTCATTTCCAGGGTAGATAAAGAAAGATCACTAATAGTGACTGATTTCTGATGGCAATCAATCAGAACATGGTGCCGAGACATCCAGTCCATGCCCAGAATGACATCCAGTTTAGTTAGGGGAAGGGGATGGGAAACATGTAAAGATAAAAGCTGCTCATCCGGGAAGTTATCCCGGATAGGAAATGCATCCTCCTCTCTCTCTATCCTGCTCAAGTGGTCTGCGACAAGGTTATGCGCACCACTCCGATCCTGAATCTCAAGATCAAACTCCTGGAGGAGCAACATCCACCTAATCAACCTAGGTTTGGAATCTGTCTTTTTCAAAAGATACTTCAGAGCAGCATGATCAGTGTACACTACAACCTTAGAACCAAGCAAATATGATCTAAACTTGTCAAGTGCAAAAACAATAGCCAAAAGTTCTTTTTCAGTTGTTGTGTAATTAACCTGTGCTGCATCTAAAGTCCTAGAAGCATAATAAATCACATGCGACAGCTTACCAACCCTTTGGGAGAGAACTGCTCCCAAAGCATAATTTGAAGCATCAGTCATGAGCTCAAATGGGAGGGTCCAATCAGGTGGTTGGATGATGGGAGTGGTGGTCAGTGCTTTCTTCAATTCATCAAATGCCCTCTTGCATTGGTCTCCAAATTCCCATGGGGCATCCTTTTGAAGCAACTTGCAAAGTGGAAGGGCAATGTTGCTAAAGTTCTGAATAAACCTGCGATAGAAACCTGCATGACCAAGAAAAGAACGCACCTCTCGCACGCAAGAGGGGTAAGGCAAATGTGATATTACATGCAGCTTAGCAGGGTCAACTTCTATGCCCTTGTGCGAAACAATGTGCCCTAAGACTATGCCTTGTTCTACCATGAAGTGGCATTTTTCAAAATTCAAGACAAGGTTAGTCTCAATGCACCTGTTAAGCACCTTAGTCAAATTATCAAGACATGCATCAAATGAGGAGCCATAAACACTAAAATCATCCATGAAGACCTCTATGCAATGCTCGAGCAAGTCAGCGAAAATACTCATCATACATCTTTGAAATGTGGCAGGAGCATTGCATAGGCCAAAAGGCATCTTTCTATATGCAAATGTGCCAAAAGGACAGGTAAATGTGGTCTTATGTTGGTCCTCTGGTGCAATGCAAATTTGAAAATAACTAGAGAATCCATCTAAGAAGCAATAATGAGATTTACCTGCCAGGCGCTCCAACATCTGATCAATGAAGGGGAGAGGGAAATGATCCTTGCGAGTCGCCTGGTTGAGCTTTCTGTAATCAATGCAGACTCTCCAACTGTTCTACACTCTAGTGGGAATCAGCTCATCCTTCTCATTTTTGACAACTGTGACACCAGACTTCTTGGGGACAACTTGCACCGGGCTCACCCAAGTGCTATCTGAAATTGGGTAGATGATACCCGCTTGGAGCAGCTTGGTGACCTCTTTCTTAACCACATCAAGAATCTGGGGGTTCAATCGTCTTTGGGGTTGTCTCACTGGTTTAGCCCCATCCTCCAACAAAATGCGGTGCATGCACATGGAGGGGCTAATTCCAGGAATATCCGCTAAAGTCCATCCAATTGCCCTCTTGTTCTTTCTTATCACATCCAGCAGTTTCTCTTCTTGATCAACAGAAAGTGAGGTAGAGATGATCACTGGGAGTTTCTGCTCATCCTCCAAGTAAGCATATTTGAGATGAGGAGGGAGGGGCTTCAGGTCCAATGAGGGTGCCTGCATAATAGATGGAACTAAAGGGACAGCAGAAATGGATTTTGCTGCCTGCACCTGAACAAGTGAATCAGACTCATGCATAACAAATATGGGGTTAGGGTTGGCATAATCTGAATCTATAACATATGAATCATCAGATGCAGTGGCAGAGTCTAGAAACTGAGCTATTTCAGTGCATGCGGTGCACCATCCAGAGTTAGTGCATGATGGACAAGTAAATGAATCAGTGAAAGATAGCAATTCAAAATCATGATGCAAAAAGTCAAGCATATGCTCATCTATCAAATCATCAAGCAAGTCCACATGGAAAACAGAGTGATCCTCAGGAAAATGTTTCATAGCATGGAAAATGTCAAATCGGATCACACTGCCATCAAACTCCATGGAAAGTGAACCTGAATGCACATCTATCTTGGTTCGGGCTGTTTTCAAAAATGGCCTACCCAAAATAATAGGAACAACATTACGGGGAGAGTCATCTTCCATATCAAGTATGTAAAAATCAGCAGGGAAGATCAACTCTTCAACCCGAACCAAGACATCCTCTATCAAACCTGCGGGGTGGGCAGTACTTCTATTTGCCAATTGAATCACCACACCCGTAGGTTGAAGAGGTCCAAGAGAAAGAGACTTAAAAACAGACATAGGCATGACATTTATGGATGCTCCTAAATCTAGCATAGCATTTTCAAACTTAACATTGCCTATGATGCAAGGTATAGAGAAAGTTCCAGGATCCTTACATTTTTCAGGAATGTGAGGGATAGGTTTACCTATGAGAGCGGAGACATTCCTTCCCATGCTTATCCTCTCATTGCCCTTGAGTCTTCTCTTATGAGTGCACAACTCCTTAAGGAACTTCGCATACCTTGGAATCTGTTTTATTGCATCAAGAAGGGGTATGTTGACTTCCACCTTCCTGAATGTGTCAAGAATGTCCTTGTCCACCTCTTCCACCCTTTTATTTTGAGGCACTCTTGGTGGGAATGGAAGAGGAACAGGAGGAGGTTGTAGGACAACAGCAGGGCTTGTGGTTGAAGTTGAGGAGGGTTGAGTTGGATGATTCTCTTTGGTGCTAGCATGCTCACCTTCATCTACCACTTGGCTCTTCCCTTTAGAGGAAGCTAGAGCATCATTGTTGAGGTGAGGTTGTGGTGTGGGTGTGACAATCTGCTTTCCCGACCTCAGGTTGATGGCACTCACATTCTGATTCTGAGGGTTGATCACAGTTTGGGATGGCAACTTGTCAGAATTTTGAGATTGCAAGTTGTTGAGAGAAGTTGCCATTTGACCCATCTGATTTGTCAAAGTCTGAATGGATGCCACTTGTCTCTAAATGGATGCTCTAGTCTCTTGTTGAAATTGGAGGTTCTGCATGGTCATTTGCCTCACCAACTCCTCCAAGGTAGGTTGGTTGGATGGAGGGGCTAATGGTGCAGGATGAACCACTTGCTGCTGTTGTTGTTGCCTTTGCTGCTGGATGGGAGGAGGTACATATGGTGGTCTACTCGGTCCAGCGGTGTTCTGAAATGGAACATTGGGAGGAGGTTGTTGTTGTTGATCAGACCACTTCAGATTGGGATGGTTCCTCCATCCAGGGTTGTATCTATTGGAAGAGAGGTCATGATTGTGTTGTTGTGGGCCTCTATTGTTGTATATGTTTGCTGCATAGGCCTCAGGTTGGTCACCACTTGTCATCGGCTGTTGCTGCTGAAGGGAAGGGCATGCATCTGTGGGGTGCTCAATGGATGTGCATATGCCACACACTCTAGCAGGAAGTATCATCTTTTTCTGATTGACAGCCAATTGTGTGACCAATGTTGTGAGAGAATCAATTTTCTGCTCAAGCTTCTCAACCTTGCCCGAGTCTGCACCAACATCATTTACATCCCTCACAACTATTGCATCACTGTTGCTTCTTGCATGGAATTGTTGACAGTTTGAAGCCATCTTCTCAATTTTGCTCCTGGCTTGTAAGGGTGTCATATCTCCCAATGTACCACCACTTGCAGCATCTACCATGTTTCTTTCCATGAAGTTGAGACCTTCATAAAAGTATTGGATGAGAAGCTGCTCTGAGATCTGATGGTGAGGGCAGGAAGCACACAACCTCTTGAATCTCTCCCAATAATCATAGAGACTCTCTCCATGTTGTTGCCTGATACCAGAAATTTCCTTTCTGATTGCAGTGGTCCTATTTGCAGGGAAGAATTTTTCCAGAAATGTCCTCTTCAAGTCATCCCAGCTTGTGATGGAACCAGGGGCCAAGTCAGATAACCAATCTTGTGCTAGACCCTCTAAGGAATGTGGAAATGCTCTGAGACAGACATGATCCTCTTGCACATCATGTGGTTTCATTGTGGTGCACACTATATGGAATTTCTTGAGATGCTTATGAGGATCCTCACCTGCAAGACCATGAAACTTGGGCAACAAATGGATTAGTCCTGTTCTAAGCTCAAAAGGAACATCCTCATCAGGATACCGGATACACGAGTCTTCAATAGTGAAGTCAGGTGCAGCCAGCTCCCTAAGTGTCCTTTCCCTTGATGGGGGTTGAGCCATGTTATCACAATGTATAGAATCAGATTGAATAAAAGTAGAAGGAATAGAAGAAATAGAAACAGAATCAGAATTAGATGGACTATAACATGACTCTGACTCACTACCTAATGACTGATTCCTATTTTGTCTAACTAATCTGTGATAAGTTCTATCAATTTCAGGGTTGTAAGGATGCAAATAACTTGGGTTGCCCCTAGTCATGTACTGAACAGAACAGCATCAACCATAGCATACTGTAACAGATATGCATGACCAAAATCGGCAACAAAATTTTTTATTTTTTTAAAATTTTTTTCTTTATTTTTTTCAGCACCCTAAAATCATGAAAACATATCACAGAAAGTTTGAGGACAAAATTCAAAAGGGAACCAAGTCAAAGAATTAAAACAGTGACCAAAAACTAAGAAAATAGAACTTGTAAAATAAAAAAGAAATAGTAAACAGGATTTTTCGGGATCCAAACGAAGGGGTTTTCTAACAAAGTGAGAAAAATCAGATTATTCAGAAAATTCCCTTCGATTTGATATAAAATTCGTCAAATTCCGAGTTACGAATCAAAAGTTACGCCTATTTATAGTAAGTACTGCTGAAACTTGGAAAATTTTTCTGGAACTCACAACCAGTGCCTATCTGAGTGTCTGTGATGCATCAACACACTAATATATGATGAAACAAGTGTGGATACCAATTTTCGTGCAAAAATTCCACCCACAACTATGTTGAATGGCACTCACAGAATCACTAGAATAACATCAGTTGTGCAGAACAGCAAATCAGCAAACAGGGCAACTTTCAATCAGTTATCAGAATGCTTATTCACACACTAACTACACTAACTAATCTAACTAACTACTGTATGATCTTTGGCAAGAACCGATAATCCCCGGCAACGGCGCCAAATTTTGATCGAGGCCGTACCCGATCAAAATAAAAGGTGTTTATTCTGTAGTACTAGGAAGGTGATCCTAGGTCGTTTCCCAGCGAATATCGGTCTAGGAAAAGTATCAAACACGTAGTGTGCAGTAAAATGGGGGGGTTTTGTGTGTGACAAATGTGAATAACAAAACATAAACAGAATATAAAAACTAAGAAAATCAGAAACAAAAGCGGGCAAACCCCTTTGGTTACGTACACTACTCAATCCTAGCTCACTAAAGATCGATTCCTCTCCTCTCCTCTGTCCAACTCATGATAACCAAATACTAAGCGAAAATTCAGTTATCACTCCAAACCCTAACTTCTAATTAAGCATCAGAAACCAGAATTGGAGTTTTTACGAGTTAATACAAATTAAGCATTTATATTCGTGTATTATCTCTACGAAATGGAATTAAGCAAACCACTACACATAGATAAACATGAAAACAGAGAAGAGAAAACGAAATTGCCTTAATAACAAGAGCTCAAGAGTAGATAATACAATACCAAAGGGATTAACCCTTGAAGTCTAGCCTTCCATGGCCATAAATGAAGAAAAACGAGTAGAAATGGGGAAGAACAAAACCCTAGCAGCCACCACCACTTGGGAGAGCCAAGAGAGAAGTTCTAACCTAGAGAGAGTGAGAAATCTGAAATGAAAGTGTGTTCTTGGGGTTACACGAATTTCCCCTCTTTAGTTATGAAAATGGGCCTAAAACATGGGCCCAAGTCCTAAGAAACACTATTTTGAAAATTACAATTAAAAAGGGACCTAAATGCAAATTACAATCTTCACTTCAATACTTCAATCTTCATTTCCAAACTTCCCAAAGTGTCCTTGTGCCAAATATTACCTGAAAATAGAAATAGAATTAATTAGGCTAAATAATTCCAAATTAAACAATATTCGGAATTTTAGTCCAATAAACTCTAAATCAATAAATCAAGCTAATCAATGTCAAATGGGCAACAAGTATCAATAATAGGAGTAAAATAATGCAAGGAATAATGGGAAATAAAATGCTCATCACTGACATCTTCGGGAAAGTACTTTCCGAGGAAGCGGGCTCGGAACAATTCCCAAGTGATGACCTCATTTGCCACTTCCAATCCTCGACTTTGTTGATCCCACCAGTGCTCGGCTTCACTAGCCAGCACAAACTCAGCTAACCTCACCTTGTACTCATAGGGAGGTTGCAGAGATCGAAAGATCTTCTCAATATCCTGGAGCCATCTCTGAGCTCCATCTGGGTTATATCCTCCTTCGAACCGAGGTGGTTCGTTCTTCCGAAATCGGCTCATCCAGTCTATCTCGATCGGAGCCGGAGGTTGGGGCTGAAGGGCTGCAGCTTCAGCTGCTGCGGCCGCGGCGATGTTTTGAGCGAGGTTCTCAGCCTGATTCTACTGAGCCTGCGCTTGGTTCTGCTGTAGCTGAACCAGGGTTTCCAACACAGTGGCAATTCGGTCGTTATCAGCTCGTCTCCCAGCCATGTTGTTTGGTCATAGAGAGAAAGCCAATTAACTTCCGATTAATCAAGTAAATGTATATATATAAACATATGTACCTATGAGCTCTATTGTCTAACTTAGACTTCTAGACTTTACTTATTTGTCACTCTCTTGGTGAGTAACCACTAGAGTCTTTCGCAACTCCAATAGGCCGAGGAGAAACTGCTCTGATACCAAAAATGTAACACCCTATGAAATAATTACCCTTAATTACCCCAAAATTAGGATTTAAAATTTCTTTTGAGATGGATATGATATTTGCCAAAATGGTATTTCCTTTCATTAATAACAAAAACATCAGAGTTAATAAAGCGGAAGACTTAAAGGCATCAAATTCATAAAGTATAACTTTAGGTACATTCAGTTCGGTCATTCAAAATACAATCAGTGTTTTAGCTTGGCCCAACTGGCCGAGACCCAATACAAAACAATGTTCTAGATCGGCCCAACTGGCCGAGACCCATCCACCTATCCGACTCTAATGACTTACTCTCCCTGTGAGGGAGAGTGATCCTGCTCGGCCGGGGACTGCGTCTGCTCAGGCTCAGTACCTGAAAAATGGTAAGGAGGTGAGCATTACACATAACTTAAATAAGCAGTTTCTAGAATGACATACCGAACTACCAAGCCAAACACAAGTAGTCAAATAGCAAATAAATCACAAGTAATCAAACCCATATATCTCATGCATATATCAACATTTAGCTAGGTTCGCATACCCACATCCTCGTCTAGCTCGGCTCACATCATAAACCAGTTAACTCATTGCTAGCTATACCTCGGTTTATCCTCTCATGTCTCGGATTACCATCTCTATCTCGGGTTCACTACTCAATATTTCACTTTCACATAATTTACAATCTTTTACTCTTCTCGGATGCATACACCCAGTGCATGTCTTACACCATTTAAGTCGGATATTGGAGTGTCCATAACTGCGAGTACCACAATACTCGGCTTATAGCTGTGAGCACCACAATGCTCGGCTTACGCGATCAATGCACGCACCCAGTACGCGTCTGCTATGACCAGGAGCACTACCGCCGATCATTCTACGGAGTAAGGAGTGTCCATAACTGCGAGTACCACAATACTCGACTTACAGCTGCGAGCACCACAATGCTCGGCTTACGCGATCAATGCACGCACCCAGTACGCGTCTGCTATGACCAGGAACACATCCCACCGATTCCGTTCTCGGAACCTTGTGAGTCATAACTGCGAGCACCACAATGCTCGACTTACAGTTGCGAGCACCACAATGCTCGGCTTACGCGATCAATGCACGCACCCAGTACGCGTCTGCTATGACCCGACCACACAACCATTTCTCTTTACTTCCCCTTATCTTATTAACCATTACTTTTAGTTCGGCCCACCTTAGTTCACCTCTTTCATTTATTCCTCTTTGCATTAATCTCATTATTTACTTAGCTCGGCCTATCTCGGCTCAACCCTATACCCATTTCCAATTTCCCTTATCCCTATTATCTATCTCATCTACCTATCTCATTATATAACTTATTAGTTTGTCTTTTCGATCCACCCTGGTTACCATTCTTCTCATTCTCCATTCTCACCCTCTCTCGACTCGGCCACAGATACAAATACCAAATATCAAAGCATCATAAACACTTATACCTCAACAACCACATGAACAAAACATTTAGTCAATCCATCATATAAAATGCAGCATATGAAATATAGCATGTAATCAAAAGTGATATTCCATCTTCACCTAAAATCCATGTTTCTAGTTCATTCATTAATTCCCCTTTTACCCTTTTTACCATTTCTCTTCTAACATTAACCTATGTCCATTCCCTAATCTAACACCCACTCTTAGTACCCTTTATGAAAACCCTAGAAACCCAAACTCAAGTAGAGGTAACACTCACTCCTTACCTCAAGTCGTGTGAGATAAGAGTTGAGAGTTTGAGAATGGTTCCTTGTGACTTGTCCTTGATCTTAGCACCCTTGAATCCTTCTTACTCCAAGCTACACACGAGCTCCACCAATCTACACACAAACTCCACGGCAGTCCAGGGGCGTCCGGGACGGAAGAGAAGGCGGCGGGGAGGAGGTCTCTGGTTGGTGGAAGAGAGGGAAAATGTTCGTGAGAAGAGGAGAGGAAGAAGATATGTTGGGTTGTTGTTGCTGGACTTTGAGAGAAAAGGGAAAGAGAGACGTAGGGAAGATAGAGAAGAATAAAAGTGAGAAGTGTTATGGGTTATGTGTTGGGATTTTCTTTTATTCAAATGTGGAAGATATTTGTGTGGCTCTCATTGGAAGCTTCTTGAGGAAGCTTGAATATGTGGACAGGATTCATTGGCTTCTTGAGGAAGCCAAGAACAGTACATTGAAAAGGACATAAAGCAGTGATAATGACATAAAGTGGATGTTGGTACAACGTACGGATGGTACGAAACTCAAGGGCTACCAACTCAACATGAGCTGGCACGGAGGAGCTAGGACGTGTCGGCTAGGATACGTCGGCTAGGATACATCGGCTCGGTATGGAGGAATCGTAGTAGTCTGAGCTTCCATCTCGGATAATAGGGTGAGGTATGCTAAGGTCGGCTAGTCCGGACTGGACAACAGGTTCCGCGTTTGGTTCTCATCCTGCTCGGTTCATATGCACACAATCTCATCTAGCTCGGCCGAGATCGGACCGAGGTCCTATACTTACATCCTAGGTCGGCCTATGCTCATACTACCCTTCTAACCTTGTACAATTTCTAAGGCCTAATCCTATCCTTAAATAAATATTTATATACTAAAATTGTATTATTTATTATTAATTTTTAGGATGTTACATTTACTTCCTATCAATTGATTACTTAATTCAATAATGTGATATGACAATAACTTACTTACTATCCCATATTGTTTGTTAGGTTCTGAAGTATGGGCATTGGAAGAGTTTTCTTCGTGTAGAAGCCCCTTGTCAAGCTAGAGACTCACGCGAAAGAAGGAGATATCTGCAAGATATTTACTATAATCTATTTCGTAGTAACCTTAATGGAAATGTATTATCAAGTGTCGAAGAACTAGCAAGTATACTAGATCACAAGTAATATAATGAAAGTAAATTATTGTTCCACTCAGGGATTGTGAGTTGTTTCCAAATAATTCTCACCAAAGGCGTAATTAAAAGAGAAATCTATAAGATTTTATAATAAAATAAACAAACCAATAAAAGATAAACCAATTAAAAATAGGGTTTGTGAGACAGATAGAGAAAGGCGTTAGGAACTAGTTTCATTGAAAGACTTATTTATTAATTATGAATCTCTATTTTTCATAAAACCCACGACATCCCAGAGCTAATAAAAACCAGATTTCTCTGTGAATTTATGTTTCTTATTCAATATGAGAACCCTTAATGTCTTAAGCGATTTTGACATATGAATAACCACTAATTAAGCACACTGGAACATTCAAGTCATATAAGCCCTAGATGTATGTCTACTAACTAGGTGTTTATAATGTTTGTAAGAATGACCTATTCTAACCCTCAGATGTCTCTTGTTGGATTAGAGATTCAGAACAAAACATAAAGTGGCCAATTTCATGAATTGGAATTAAAACACAACAAAACAATAGGTTTTGAATGAAAAACATTAATTCATAAATTAAATAAACTCATCCATACAAATGCACCATGTTCCTAACTACAAAAAGGGTTTTAGTTACACATTATAAAAGAATAAAATAGAAGAAATAGAATAGGATACCTGTAACATCCCGAATTCTAATTCCTAGAATAATTAGAATGATAATAAGATGAGAAAATGATAATTTATTCTCAAGAGTAATTAAGGTGATGGATTAGGATCCATTTTAGTGCCATGAAGGGGTAAGAAGCATAAGCATGGAATGGAAAAATTAAAGAAGACCAAACGAGTGTTAAGGACAGTGTTTTCGGTGTTAGAAACATCCCGTATTATGAAATTAAAAATAAAATATCTACAAATTAAAACGTGAATTCCACCGTTGGATGTGAAGGAAAGTGCCTTGGGAAGCTTGTCTCAAAATTTGAGCAAGATCCGACGGTTAACGAAGAAGATATAGCGTTTTGAATGTGAGTGGTTCCATTAAGGCAAGGGCCACGCCAGGGCGGACCGTGCCACACGCCCAGGCGCGCCGGTGCGCGTTCCAGACCCTGGCGCGCCCAGGCGCCACCCTCCATCCGCCCAGGCCTACGGGCGCCAGTGCTGGTTCGAAAATTCTCCTTAAAACCCCCATTTCTTTCCCATTCATCATCAACACACCATTCCACTCTTCTTCTCTTGGCTAAGGGTTTGAAATCACCCATTCTTCACCACCAATATCATTTCCCCCACTCCATCATAATAGCCAAATGTAACACCCCGATTTGACAACTTGAAAATATAATTTCTTTAATTAATGTAGTGAAAATTTGGGCCAATTATTTTTTTTTTATAACATAACATGGACATGAGAATCTCCAAGTTCCAAAATCTTTTATCAAAATAATTTGCAACATAAATTTGATTCTCATATCACACGTTATACTTCAAGTTCCAAACCGAGATGTTACGAAACATCGCACTTTGAAACTTGCTTTCACAAATCACATTTAAAAGCCCATCTCTTTTATGTTTAACCAGAAAACTTATTATTGATTATCCAGCTTTATAAAACATCTTTCGGGTGCACATGTGGATGCAGCTAATGATGTTTAAGTACCTGGTAAGGGAGTACAACACTTGGACATAGATACTATGACAGTAGACCTCCGTCCAACGCATTGTTCCTCTGAAGGTTCAAACCCTCGATCATCGCGTCCTTGAGCCGAGCTTGACATTCTTCTCCTTCGAGACTCCATCTCGGTCTTGTCTTCGCAGGCCATCACTTGAAGCGCCGACTCCCAATGTAATCTACTTACTCTGTCGCCTGTGGACATCATTACAGAAGTCCACAGGGACGGGAAAGACAGAGAGAGTAAGCATTCCGAACGACGCATCGTCGACAGTGTGGGTTTACGATAGGCAAAATATTAAGACAATACAAGCATACAACATTACATATTCACAGCACAACAATATAATATGCATGCAACACAACAAGATAACATATTTGCATCATCACCTTCATAATTAAGTTCATCATAAATTAATCATTCAATAACATAAGCTTACTTTCGTTTATCGATATCGTTAGTCTCTTCGCGACGTATAATCCTTTCTTTCTCACGTGCTTTTCTCAATTACCTCTGTCCATATCTCTCGAGTCCATAATGTCGGAAGTTCAGGCTTTATGGTTTGGGTCTACATCTCCTCGGAATCCATCCACCTAGTTCGGAAGCGATCAGGAGTACAGGATCTCTAACCACACCGGCTTTTACTGGATGGCAAAACAAATGAATATATAGAATGTCCAGGGAAATAAGCACATCCGGCCGTGTTCGAGCATCCCTCTCACTGAACAAGATTTGGTCAAGGGGGTGTCAGTCCTCTGTCTAGTGATCACGTGGTACTTCGTCCACACCACTGAGTGACCAGCTCCGACCGGTTCAGCCAGGGCCCCTATGGTTTTTCCCACCTAGACAGACTTCTCAAGGCTTTGATGAATCACCGTCATTGTCGTCCCCTATCTCAATCATCCAGCTGAACACCACAAGGGTAATTCAGGTGTATCTTCCTCTCCACTACTTCGGGTTAGGGTTCTAAGTCGTATGGTTATACTCGTTTATTCTAACGTCGACCCATCCTAAGTCATCTCCGTCATACAGCTCCGACCATATACAGAATGCTTCTGTGGGACTCGACCACTATGTCTGACGGGCTCCGACCCATCCTGAATCATTTTCGGCATACGGCTCCGACCATATGCAGGATATCCACAATCTTTCTGACGGGCTCCAACCCATTCAGAATCATTCTCGGCATATAGCTCCGACCATATGCGGGATATCAACAATCTTTCTGACGGGCTCCGACCCATTCAGAATCATTCTCGGCATATAGCTCCGACTATATGCGTGATATCAACAATCTTTCTGACGGGCTTCGACCCACTCAGAATCACCTTCTGCATATAGCTCCGACTATATGCGGGATACCCATCAATCTTTAATAGATAGGCTGCGACCTATCTTAAACCACTCCCACACATGGCTACGACCATATGGGAATTGTCTCTGTAGAATTTTTCAATCATTGCGTCCGCATCCAAAGGCATCGTCGTCGTCATCAGCTCGATCCACGTACTCGGGCGCATCAGCATCATCCGGTTCCGTAGCGTGTCTTATCCGTTAGAGTTCCGTTCTATTCTTTGGGGGATTTCTTATAGTTTTCTAATGTCTTTACTATTCTTATATTATATCGCGGGATGATGCATTATGCTCATGCAATGACAATATAAGTAATATATCTCAACATAAACAAATATATCAATCAATCAATACCATGTAATGGTATAGGTCTGAGTCTTTGTATACCACGATACAAACAAGGCACACAATTTATCGGGTATACTACTAGCTACGATAGACCTTTACTCTGACTTTGAGAGAGTACGGAGTATCCTAATAGATCACCTAAGTACCACGGTGTCTTAGGGAAGCTTCTCTCTCACCTCAACTCCAGCAAATACTTTGTCCGAAATCGTTGCTGATCCTCCCAACTATCAACTGCACCAGGTTCTTGACTTATATGCACCTTATACTAGATAGGAGACACTAACGTTACTAGTCTATCCAAATGATCGTCATACTTAAAATCAAAGGGCACTTTCGAAAACTCCTTTCACTTCTTGTCGGAAAATCGTAAAACGTCAAGATTTTTCTCAAATCAAAATCCAACTTTCACTATACTTTAAATACTTTGAAATCATTATAAGAAATCAATGAAATCATTTTAAATAAATGGATCGGTTGCTGGTCCGTCTTGGACAGCAGCTCGCTCGATCCCGAAAACACTGGAAAACGCTACTTTTTAATCCAACTTTTCTTAAATTCGTACCACTTAAAACTTAAACTTTAAAACCAACCAAACACATTTTTTTTTAGGATTGAAAAACAATTTAAATAGAATCTGGACAGCAAAGATACAAGTCCATAAATCACCCTTTAGAAAATCCGAAAACATTGTAAAATCGCATTTTTCAAACCAACTTCATCTTATATTAAATACTCATCAAAACTCAACTTCAAATCACTTTGAAAACATTTTTAAATAATAAATACAACTTATAAAAACTCTGGACAACATCATATTCTAAGTCTTAAATTCATTTTCCATTGTCCAAAACCAATTTAAATCCATAAACAAATTAAGCATCTTGAAAACAATTCAATAAACACTTTGGTCAACGCTTTCTCAAGTTCAAACACTTAAAATAAAATGTGGGCAGCATGATGCTTCAAATAAGACAAACCATTTAAACACTTTAAATAAATGAATTGGTTGCTGGTCCATTCCGGACAGCCACAGCCAAGATTCGAAAACACCGAAAAATCGTTCTTTAATCTCTTTAACATTCCATGAACATTTGAAATGATTTATTTTCAAACATAACACTTAAACAAAGTAGTTCAATTAACATGCACCACTTAAAACAGACCATTTAGCACATAGCACATAGCACATTTTCAAATCATAATTTCAAACTAATAGCCTAGACCGAAACACCGTAAACAATTAACTTTGCAAACTCACTCATTCATAACCTAAACATATCATCAAGAAATCACTCATTCAATTATTTCAAGACATTATGATCATCATACAAGTCCAGCCAAGTCACAAAATACAGTACAAAATTCATGTTTGTAGAAAACACTTAAATAAAGCTTTTGTTCGATTATGGGAAAGCACAAAAGATAAAATCTAAAACTATACCAAATCAATTTGTTTAATTTTCAAAATTTCCAGAACATACACCTATATTCCAAAGTTCATCATATAAAATTTCCAAGTCATTTGAACAATCTTAAGCTAGGTTTCAAATCAGATTTTGCAAAAAAAGCAAGATAGAACTGTTGCTGGCCTGAGGCGAAAATGCCATGATTAAAAATAGTGTTTCAACTCCGAATTGCATGAAAATTGTTATAAATCTTCCTTAGATAATCAATATCATCTCATAAAAATTTCAGATTATTTGGAGTTGTTCAAGTCGTACTTTTTCAATTAAATTTGTCACTAAGTCCGGAAAATCTGAACCAAACGGTTCACTGTTTCTCAATTGGAAAAAATATCAAACCAACACCAAATCACCTCAAATTTTACAGAGAGTCACACGACATGTTTAAGGAGCTACCATAAAAATTTCAAGCAATTTAGAGTAGCACAAGTTTGAAAATTCTGTTCATCTTTAAACCAAAAAACTTGTTTTCTTAAAATTGTCTTCGCAAAGTTAGCTCTTATAGAAATAGGAAATCAATTCCAAAAATCATTCAAAAATTCAGAGAAGCTCATTTTAACATACTTAAATCAGTGGCAAAATTTCAAAATTATTGAACATGTACAAATATCGTTTTGTCAAAGTTAGAATCACACATATCACAATTTTCAGCACAAAACTTTATCAAACAAACTTGTTCATTCATTTTCTTTTGTGAGAACCAAAAATACCCTCAAGAAAATAACAAAGCTTAACAAATCATCAACATATATTCAAGGACAACTCATTCACCTATTTTTCATGCTTGGCCCGAATTTATTTACATGCATAAACAAACATTGTTTTCATGCTTTATCCCATTCACTTTCCTTACCAACAATCAAACCCGTTTTAATTCAATTAGCCATTTCCATTCAAATCCACTTTGGTGCACTTAATCAAAAATCAAAGAGCACAAACAAATATCTAAACAATTTTTATTTCACACTTAACACATAAAATCAACTCAAAAATTCATGGAAATCACGTATTCATTAGTTAGGCTTAAGAGAATCTTAATCTTCTTGACCAAGCATGCAAACCGTGGCCATCATAGAAAAATCACAACATCACACAAATTTTATATATCATCAAATCCAAGATCATAACATGCAAGGGATCAAACAAAAGGAAATCAAGTTTTCAACTACAAAAATCATCAAAACTCCTAACCTAAAAACCAAATCAAAACCGTGACCAATATAAGGAAAATCATCAAGAAAAGTTCAATCATTTTCAAAGATCTTTTCATTAAAACTCAAGCATCAAACATATCATAGTTCAAGCATGGATCTTGACATGCATGCAAACAAAAACACTAGATCTTTGAAAAATCCTTCATGAAAACTCAAAAATCAAATTCTTTTCAAATAGATGAGTTCACAAGATCTAAAAAGAAAAACACTTTCTTAATAAAACTTCAAGATCAAGTTTAAAAATCAACATGCATGTGAGTAAAAACTCTAGATCTATCTTGAAAACAAACATGCATTAACACTTTCAAACCAAAAATCAAACTTTAGAAATAAGATTCATGAAAGATTCAAGTGGTGTAATTTGTATAGTATAATTGTTATGGCCCTCATCTTATATTATCTTTGTATCAGGGCATTAGGATATTTTGGTTGCAACTCAAAGTTAAATTTTAGTTTTAATTTACTTTGGACTGACAGGTTTAAAAACTGTCAATTTCTGGGAAGTCCGATAAACAGAGAAAACTCTGCCGGATTTTCGAAAGAAATTTTCAAGTCCTGATTTAACTCAACTAATTAATAGTAATTAAGCTATTTAATTGTGAGGGCGTTACAATACCCTATCATAAACAATAAGGAATTACCTAAAACTCTTCTTCCAATGAAGTGCAGAATATGTAATCTCCCTCTTTCTCTAAAAGCTACTAAATCTAATGCTAAATCCTAGTATATATAGAAAAAGTTAATCCTAAAATAAATCTAAAAGATAATCTATAAATAAATCTATCTATGAATAAAATTTATCTAAAATCTATCATAATCCTTAAAAATCAAAATAGATAAGCCCAACTCGTGGCACGAGCACCCAAGCACACAGGACCCACGCCTAGGCGTGGCTTCACTCCTGGTTCAATAATTCACGTACAGCACACGCCTGTGCGTAGCTTCCTCATGCTTGGGCGTGACTCATCCTGAACTGGTGCACTTTTAATTAATTGATTTCTGACTTTTGCACCCCAACTTCTGGCAATTGAACCCCATCAATTATGAACAACATATTTCTCTATTCCAGCTCCAATCTCATGGTCTTCAAAGCTCCTTTCCATTCTATAGCATAAATTATCAAATTAAGCTTCAAATTCCTGAAACCAAACCCAAAACAGATAAAAACATTCAAGGATTCTAAATTACTTAAACTTCCTAAAAACATAATAAAGATCCTAAATTTACTCAAGAAACAAGCCAAAATCATAGGAAAAGGGAGTTAATTAATGTTCAGAATCATCATATATTATACCCAAATTATCAAGCAAAAAATTTTATTCACCATTTCCAATAAAGGGAATTATTATTTTCTGCTTAAACGTTTTTATAAAAATTCCTTGACTCTTTTTATGAAATCCTGGGTGTCACAGGGATGTCCTTACTACCTATTTGAGAAATGATAAAGCAATTGGATACAAAGTATAACTTGTTTGCCAAAAGATTTTGTTGTACCCCACCTCTTTGAATAAGTCGAATTTCGGGGATGAAATTCATATAAGTGAAGAAGATTGGTAACATTATGAATTTTGAAAACTACTCCATCTGTTTCATATGTAGTGTGTTTTAAGGTTATGCACGAATTTTAAGAAATTATTAAATACTGTAAGGATTTGGTATATTTCAACTATAATGTCCCTATATAATCATTAGGCTTATTTAACATTTTAATCCTTGAACTTAGGTGCTCTTTTGGAATTGGTCCTTAAACTTTTTTTCGATGTTTTGGGTCCCTAAACTTTGTTTAATCTTTGGAAATGGTCCTTTTGTCATTTAAGTGATGATATAGCCGACGACATGTCATGTCACTTTCACAATATTGACGAGTGACGTGTTATATAGAGTCACGGGACACTACATGATTTTTTTTATTAAAAAATATTTTCTTTTATAATTTATTTAAAGATTCGATTTTCTTTAAAAAAAATACAATTTTTATTTATTTTTAATAAATTTAAAAAAATTTCGATTTAAAAAATTCATGTAGCATCATCTGGCACGTTACCTATCGATATGGCGAAGGTGACATCTCATATTCTCGATCATATCACCACTTAAGTAATGAAAGGACCATTTCCAAAATTTGAGCAAAGTTAAGGGGCTCAAAGCATCGAAAAAAGTTTAAGGACCAATTTCAAAAGAGCACCTAAGTTCATGGGCTAAAAACTTAAATAAGCCTAATCATTATCGAAAAGAGAGAAAAATATTGAAAGTGAAAAAGATGGTATAATAAATAGCGGTGTTCTCGGAAAAATAGTATTAATTATGTATTGGGTTTTGTAAAAGAACAATAAATATGAAAAATGGGACAAAAACTCCACAAACAATACATATAAAACGGAGGGAGTATAAATAAAAATGGCTAAACTACTCATTTGGTCCCTTACCTTATTTTTTTATTTCAATTTGGTCTCTTACCTTTATTTGGTGTCAATTTGATCTCTTACGTTTCAAATCGTTAACACCGTTAGTCCCAACTGTTAGCCCCAACCGTTAGCATTCTTTGTTGATTTGAAATCGTTTTCCTTCTACTCGATACTAGTGAATAGTTAAGCTCCAACTCACGTTTTTGTCTCTTCAGTTTGTGCCCTAGTAAAGCAAACGTTTCACTCCAAAAGGCTGTGAATGAGTTTTCTGACACCCTCCCTTCAAAAGAAGGTGAAACATAGACTCCAAAACGACAGCGTTTTGGGTAACAAATTATGTGGACACGGAGAGGGACACATATTCACAGCCACGTGTATAATTAATGACTACGTAGGATTAAAATTGACAACGTTAATAATAACTGACAGTTGGGACTAACAGTGTTAACGATTTGAAACGTAAGGGACCAAATTGAGACTAAATAAAGGTAAGGGACCAAATTGAAATAAAAAAAATAAGATAAGTGACAAAATGAGCAGTTTAGCCAATAAAAATGTAAATATTATTTTGTGTTAAATTTTTCATAATTACTTCGGAAGCAATTGAGTATTAAAAAGTAATTGGAAATGAAAATAAGAAGGATAATGTAAATAATTAATTAATTAAAAGTGATTAGGAAGTGAATAAAATATGATTTTTAAGCAAAAATATCTATGACAACTAGTTAAGGAAATGAATGACCGATTATTTCGAATAATTCTGGAGAATGATGAGCAAATTAAACAGCAATAATCGATTACCCTATTGAGATAATCAGTTATCCAGTGTAAATTTGGCCAAAATTGACATACGATAACCAATTAAGGGAGGAGTTAACCGATTATTCTGCTAGGTTTTCAAGAATATTCAAAGTCGGTATATGGAAATTCATGGATATTTCTATCCAAAGTCGGTTAGAAGCCTTCATATAAGTGAGGGAGATTGATAACATCATGAATTTTGAAAATTATAAATAAAAATAAAAATATTATTGTGTTGAATTTTTCATAATTAACTAGGAAGCAATTGAGTATCTAAAAGTAATTGAAAATGAAAATAAGAAAGATAATATAAATAATTAATTAAAAGTGATTAAGAAGTGATTAAAATATGATTTTTAGGCAAAAATATCTGGGATAACCGATTAAGGAAGTGAGTAAACGATTATTCTAGAGAATTATGAGCAAATTAAACAGCAATAATCGGTCACCATATTGAGACAATCAGTAAGTGTAAATTTGGCCAAAATTGACAAACAATAACCGGTTAAGTGAAGAGTTAACCGGTTATCCTGCTAGGTTTTCAAGAATATTCAAAGTCAATAGATGGAAATTCATGGATATTTCTATCCAAAGTCGGTTAGAAGCCTACATATATCTAACCCTACATATATCCTGGAGCTCGAGTTTGGGGCCTCATACACTCTTGGCATACACTCTTCAAAACTCACACAATCCAAACTCTCAAAAACTCTTTCAACACACTAAAGCACTTCTAGGACTTTGTTTCTCCAAGAACCAGCAACAAAGTAGCTTAGAGGTTGAGGAAAAACTAGGACTCAAAGCTAAGGAAGAGGTTTAGGCCCGAAGCAAAGTCACTTCTCTTATATTGAGGTACGGGAGGAGTCATTTCTTCTAGTCTAAGATAGTAATTAACTCATGAATTAGAATAAATTGAATACTTGAATGAATGAATTATTAAACTTGTATGGATAATGAACGGTATCGTGTGATGCTTGAATTATGTGTATAAAGACTAAGTTAAATCAATTGGACAAAGCTTGGATAATAAACCAATAATATAGAAATGAAACTGAAATATAATTGAAAATGATATAAATATATGTGTAAGCTTGTATGAAATCAGCGGCTATGCTGTAATTCTTAAATTCTATGTACAAGGTTTGAATTGGATTAAGAACATATATGGAAATGATGTTGTATCATGAGAATTATGAAATAATACTAATATGTGGTGGATTGATGCAATGAAATGAATGCGATATATGATGAATGGATGGATGAATGATGATTATATGATTATAATGTTCCCAAAGTCTTAATCAGCTTCAATTTTAATGAATTTCCAATTGCCTATACATTGTTTTTAACTTAGACCAATCTTCCACATGTATGTTTAAATTGCCAATTACCTTCTTACAATCAGCTTCAATTTCAATAAATTTCCCATTTTGACAGGCAGCAAGTTTGAAACCTTCTAAATTCAATATACAACACCTGCTTCTAACAGCAGCTGGCAAAATTTCCAATTAGAAATACTGTCAGACAATGGAAGGGTCTACAAAAAGAACACAAATATGACATGGCAGGACAGTCATAGACTAAGAGTTTTGGTAACTCTTCTTTCAGTATCAAGCCCCCAAACACAAATAATCAGTAACACTAAGCCGTGATTTCCATATCCACTGCTATCTCTGCATACACAGTCAAGAGACAACCGAATGCTCTCAACTCCAAGCTTCATGACCATCTCATGATACATGTTATTAAAATACCTTTGCACTTGGACAATTAGTAAGTATTCATAAATCAAAATATAAGCACTTATAATCATTGGATCCAAATAGAGTAAATTTTGTTTTAACATTTGAATTAAGATCAAAAGGAAAATGACATTAGCTTTTGCTATCATAGACAGGCATGTACCAAAACAGTGATGATTTTATTAAGCAACTCCATAAATTGCAATTACCTTCCATTAGGTTTAAATAGGATTAACCTCAACATGACCAAAGGATCTGATGGGGTACAAATGCCATGCCTCAACTTCCTGGGGACTAAAGTTCTGTTTGGTTTTTAATAATTTTATGCATCAGTATCCCATAAAAATAAATGATATGATATAATTCCATAAATTTAATCACAAACATCAAGGAATGGAGTAATCTTAGTTCAAGATTTGATTGCAACAATGCCCGTGCATCGCATGTGTAACCTACATAGTAGACCAGATTCAACAGTGCCATACCTTCAACTTCAAGTTCAATTGTAGTTGCATAAAAACTTTTTTCAGATATTTCAATGTTGAGTACTAAGTTGGCTCAGTTGGTAATCATCCCTAAAACCAAATTATCATTCATGACAGCAAACTACAACAGTAATAAAGTGAAAATGTCAGATATCAATAACAACATTTTCTGAAAATAGAACAACAATAGTACTAGAATCCTCGAAATAATACAGGTCTCAAGTCATACCTGAGTTTGACAATCTTCCAAATCTGACTGCATGTTATTCCTCAGCAACTCCCTGCTGCATAGGAAATAGAAGAGCAAAGTTTAAATTTAAAATTAAAAAAACATAACATGAAGACCTTAATGCTTGACACAAAAAGTAAAAATTTAAAACAAATCTAAATGGTGTTAGCAAAAAAATTGAATCTTAAAACAAATTTAAACTATGTTAGACAAAAAGATTGAAACTTCAAACAAATATAAACAAATAAAACCCATAATCTCACATCCCTCACAAATCCGAAACTGTACGACTTCAACCAGGTTCTTCATGGCAGCAGCCATGTGTTCGAACGGAAAAGGTCGCAAATCGTCACTATGCGAAAATCGGTGCTGAGGGTGGGTATTGGCCTTTGTTGTAGAAACCCCCAAGTCCCCAACCAATGTGCGAAAATCGGTGCCAGTGGTGGATTTGTTGCCAGCTTACCTCTGAAGAAAACGACTGATTCAGTGACAGAGAAGCAAAGGTTTGGTGACAGAGAAGTAAAGGATTAGATGAACAAAGCTTCCTTCAAAGATATCAACACCATTGTCCCAAAGCTCGCCAGCCTTTTCCATAGCAGCCAATAGCTTGGGCTTATGTTGGTATGTTTTGACCTGAGTGGTTTTTGTTGACTTAAGCAGCAATTATATATTAGGGAGATTTTAAATAAAAAGCCATATGTTATCCATGGCTACTAGTGGGAATAGACCTTCTTAACAACTAAGATTTGTCAGATATTCTTCACAATCAACACAATCATTCAAAAAGCAACAAAAGCCTATAAAGTATGCAGCAAGGTTGTAAACTGCAGTCTGAATACACAATTATGGCCACAATATTATTGACGATCTCCACAACCGCATAGCACCTATAATTATAATGCATCAGCCACATTTTTTTAATTGTTCGCCATTTTAGTAAATGCAACATAACCAATACCACGATGACAATTTGGAGCCTCGTTAAGCAGAAACAATAGCATGTGTCATTAAGCAATTATAACTGCAACATTTTGGTTATAACAGTATTCACAATCACATCGCACCTGTACTTATGGCTAAATTTTGCCACAGTTCTAAACAATTAAAATACACACAACATACGTAATTGTGGCCACATCAGCCTTATTATGCCGCAATTGTTTGTAATTACGATAAACACAATTTTGAACAACGGTAGGCATGAATGATAGTATGTGTCATTATCACGACATATTATTTTCCCTTCATGGCCACATACAAGCCGGCTGGCCTATGTTTCTCTCAACTTTAGAGTTTATATAATAATAATAATAATAATAATAATAATAATAATAATAATAATAATACTGAACAAGCAAATGCCAGATTTTGGTCAGCATAGAAAAAACCTACAATAAAATCAAGAAAAAGTAACAGCCTTCCTTGTCTAAAGTCTATGACAAACCAAATAGTATGATCCCATCACTTGGAAGCCGACTGATTATTATTCTGAAAAACCTCTTCCCTGATCACCAACTTCTCCTTCTCAGCAGCAGCAACAACCGCTGCCTTTGGTTCACCAACACTCTGTGATCCGGTGTACCTCGCCAACATGACAAAAGTCATCCCTCCAAGAACATTGTTCAAGAGCCTGAGCACCAACACAGACGACTTGAATGCCAAGGGAGGCAGACCTTTCTCCAACACAAACTCGACACCATTCAGCGTCTGGTACCTGAGGTTGCTACTTACACCCATGTGAGCAGCCCAAGTGAGAGCATTCAAAAGCGTGGGCGGAGGCTTGTTCGGCGTCTCGAAATCAGGATCCATCTTCTTCCTCACCGCTATCAGCCCATTCGAGATTGCGGTCCCAACCAGCCCAGCAGCAAAACCAACACCAGCGAAAACAGCACCTTTATAGACAAGAGTCCCGAAGCGGTCTAAAAGACCATAAGCACCGGGTTCAAACATGTGACTGTTGGGGCAACTGGCAAAGATTCCAGGCAATCCCGAAGACGACGACAACAATGTGGGTGCCAGGAGATACATGAGGGTGAAATTGAGGATGGAGCCGACAACGAGGGTTGAGAAAACAAAGTCGAGCTCGTTCAAGCCGAAATTAGGGCGGGTAGCCATGTCGCCAGCAACACAAGCACTGACACCAACCAACTCCTCCATCAATACCTTGAAAGGGAATTGAGGATCAGCAGCAACCCTTGATCTCCAACCGTTTAGGAACAGACCTAACACGCCAAATCCAGCAGAGGAAGAATCATCGGAATCAGAGTCTCCCTTGTGACCCCAATTGCCAGAGTCGCCACTACCGCCACCCCCAATTCCACGGATGCCGCCACTGCCACCGCCACCGTCGAAGGAAAGAGGGAAATGGTTGCTGTTGGTGGTGGTGGTGGGTTTGATGGGAAAGAGAGTGGGGTTAGGGTGACGTGGCAATGGGGACGAAGAATGATAGTGACCGGAGAGAGGAGAGAAACGGAGGTGAGAGAGGGAAGCTGCTCCTACCATGCTTGTTTTTTTTGTTTAGATCTGTAACTGCAACAATATTAATAATAATAAACCTGATTTAAAAGACGGAGATGAAACAAAAGAACAAACAATCCTTTGTATTTGTATGTACGTATTAGAACAAGAGTAAGAGAAATACATACCTTGAGAGTGGGGAGTGCAGACAATGAATCGATTATTATTGTTATTGGAGAAAAATGGCAGTGGTGGAGAAAGTACGACTGTTGCGTTATGCCTGACGGGGGTTCTGGGGTTTATTACACTCGGGTCTGGACGGGTTATTTGTTTTGTTTTTGTTCTCCCTTTCTTTCTCCTCTCTCACTCTGACAAAGCCAGGGAGAGAATTGTTCCCTCCTCTTGTATGAAATAAAATTTGGTGTTATAAATATCGTATCGTATCTATTTGTAGAATTGGAAAATTGGTTAACCGGACTCTTAATCAGTATTTAATTGGTGCATGTATTTAATTGGTGTGCATCAAATCAAATAAAATTAATAAAAAAAATTTGCCGAAATTCTAGTAAAGCATTTAATTGGCATGAATTTTATGAAGTGAGCGGACTTTTTTTTTTTAAAAAAAAAAATGCAAAACCCTAAAACAATGTCATTTTTCAACTTTTTGTTTTAAATAAAAGAAACTTAATGTTTTTTTTGTAGTGGATATGAAATAAGAGAAATGTTCTTCATCTTATGATCCTAGGATCAATGTCTTATGGCTTTTGAATAAGTGAAGAATCAAGGAATTAATGTATGACGTGTATAGAAATATCTGAATATCCAGCTGAGATACCCAGAGTCTCCCATTGTCAACAAAGTGTGTGCAATAATGTTAATTTAGGGATGAGAAAACTTACCTGACTCCAAGGCAGTATTGTGTCTTTTATAGGGGTGTACGGATATGGGCTTGTTGGGAGGCCCTTTAGAATTTCCATGCTGACGTCAAACTTTGAGAATATCTGTAAAATATCTGGTACCCTTCTAAAATGTAGATAGCGCAGCATATTCTAGAACCTGGACAGCTCAGCAGGTACCCTTCTCATGTCTAAGCCGTTCTGCAAGACGTAAAGAGGTGACACGTGGCCCGAGTAGCGAGCGGGGAGCCGAGTGATCCCATCTTGTCTCGCTGGCCAATCGAGGGCCCTTTTTAGGGGTGGCTCGATGTCTACGGTCGGTTGGCGACCGTATGGGTATCGGCCTATAAAGGCCAATTTTCAGTGGCAGGCGAGATGCCTTTGGTGGTGTGGAGGTCGTCTTATGTGGACCTGTCCTGAGCCTTAGGTCGGTTTAGGGAGTTTCGACCCAGTTATCCCTACAAGTTCGGTTTTAAAATTTTGAAGTTTAAAGTTTAAACTATGAACTTGTTAAACAATTGAAGTGTGATTGTTATATGTGTTTTTTTTTTTAATTCTAAATAAACGACTATAGATTATGAATTTTAAATTTGAGTTTTTTTTAAAAGATTTTTACAAGTTTTCTTTGATAAAAAAATATATATTATGTCATCCGAGTTAACCGGCATACATTCATGCGATTTAATTACTATTCCACTAGTTAAACCAATAAACTACTGTCTTGATTGGTTTGATCGCTGAGACGATTTTAATAACATTGATTAAAAATGTTATTTTAGTTTTTTGAATTTTATAACTATTTTTGTTTTGTAACAAGATTAAATTATAAAAAACAGTAATGTTAACATTCGAATCTAATATTTGGTTTCTCCTATAGTATGTAGTTTTATTGTTTTTGCATATAAGATAAGTCAAATATTAGATTCGGATGTCAAATCTGAATGTTAACATACCAACACGGGTCCTTTCGGCATGTTTTGTCCTCACTCACATGCTTCCCGAGAAACTTCCCAGGAGGTCACAAATCTCATAATTTCTCTAAGTCTAGCGCACTTAACTATGGAGTTTTTAAGTGATGGACTACCGAAAAGAAGATGTTAGTCCAATCAATTCATTTAAGCCTTCATGTAATATGTAGTCCCATACCTACACAGTCTTAGGATCCCCTTCTCATTCTGGTATACCGATTCATTCATGTACCCCTCATTTAGAAGCCTGCCAGAATTCGTTCCTTGTTCCTGCCTCTTGCATCGGCGATCACTCTCCGCTCTCATCAGCCCGTGTCTTATAATTCTCCTCCGGTTACTATTAGACTTAAGAAAGGCACCTTGGGGATCAAGATAATCGTTCTCCAATCAATCTCTTAGGTGTGTGTTTATGTGAGCAAGTTAGGTACATACCTTCCTTTCTTGTTGTGTCTCTATAGGTCTCCCCATTGTACTGTTGCAGCATCATCTCTAAATAGACATCCGCGATTCCTGCTAACGGCTGGTATTTATGGCGGGAGTTATTAGCAGGGGGCCAGTGGCATCCAATGCTTAACACTCTCGTGCTCAACGATTAATAACTTCTTGTTGTTCTCCTAGCCGTTAAGCCGTGAAACAATGGAGTTGGCTTCATGATGAATTTGGCCAATGAGGCCTCTTGCCAGTACACCGGTTCCATGATGAATTGGGCCATTGAGGCCTCTTGCACGAATTGGGTCATTGAGGTCTCTTGCCGGTATAGGAGTTCCATGACCATCTTGCCAATATATCGGTTCCATGACGAATTGGGCCATAGAAGGCTCTTGTCGGTATACCGGTTCCATGACACATTGGGTCAGTGAGACTTTTTGCCGATATACCGGTTTCATGGTGCTTACACCCGGTCCATATCACTATCTTTTAGTGTAATTTTCTTTGTAAAAATTAATTTTTCTTACATAATCTAAACGAAACAAATTAACAAAGATTTATTTTTCAGTTAAGGTGTGACACCCTATCTTAATTATTACTCTAATAACTCCGATTAGATTTAGTGACTTAAAAATTTCTTTTTTAAAACTCTTCGTTAATTATATTACTTATGAAAATCTTCGTAAAATTGGACGGAGTTTACTTTGTTTTAGGGACATTCCCAAAATAGTAGTTTTTCCTGTAAACCTGTGATAAAAACTTTCATTTAAACAACAACAAGTCAGCAGGGCAAAATATATATAGTGCATTTGTTACATCATTTCCAAAAATATAAACCATTTCTTGGAGTTATTCAGCTCCCAAAAGATAAAGTAAATATATACAACATGATTTCCAAAATAAACCCCGGACCAACATATGGTCACCCAGCTAACTAATTACACTCCGCAATGTGGGGTGCACTCCTACTCGGCCATGACTCGTGTAAGCTCCTTCTATACTTGTAATAAAAAATAGCAAGAAGGGTAGCATTACACAAAACTTAAGAAATAACTTCTAAGAAGTCATAGTAATGAACCAAGCCTAACATTATTATTAACACACAATAGACATAGTTAATTTCATACATTCAAACTCATTTACTTATCTTTTAACTCTTTTACTTTTCTTATCTTTTCTTTACTTTTCATATTTAAGTTTTGGCATTCTAATTCTCTTTACTTTTTCTCTTATTCTTACATTTTTGTTTTCATTCTTAGTTCTCTTTTTATTTCATCTAACTCTTTCCTTTGTTCTCTTTCTTTTCCTTTTCATTAATCATCCCCAAAGTCCAACAGACCGTCTGAGTTGTGTTTAACTATCCCCGGAGTCCAACAGACTGTCCGGATTGTGATAGGTTATCCCCAAAGTCCAATAGACCGTCCGGGTTGCGCTATTAATCCCCCAAAGTCCAACAGACAGTCTGGGTTGTGCTTCGACAAAGTCCAACAGATCATCCGCCGAATTCGTTCTTTTATTAATTATCCCCAGAGTCCAATAGACCCTCTGGGTTGTGTTTAATTATTTCCTCGGAGTCCAATAGACCGTCCTAGTTGCACTAGTGATCCCCAGAGTCCAATAGACCATCCGGGTTGTGCTTCGACAGAGTCCAATAGACCGTCGTCGATATATTCATCTTTTCATTAATTATTCCTGAGTCCAACCGTCTGCCGTTATTCTTCTCCCGTTTATCTTTAAGCCTTTTCTTTCTTTTCTCATTAAATCTTTTCTCATTTATATTATTAAGTCTTGTCTCATTTTATCATTAAGTCTTTCTCATTCTTACCTTAAGTCTTGGCTTTCTTTCTCATTAAGTCTTTTCTTACTTATTCTTTTCTATCTTTTAATTTCTTAGTTCTCTTTCTTTCTTTCTTTGTTACTTGTCTTTAGTCTTCTCTAGTTTCTATCAGTTACTCAATTCTCTCTTTCCTTTCATTATTATCGTATTATCATTTTCTTATTATCATTTAATGGTTTTCAAACAAATCATTCATTCACAATACACACACAAACACAATTATCTCCGTCCAACAAACCCCTAAATCATCTTATATCATTTTATTTTCTTAACTTGGCTCTTACTCTTGTTTACCTCTCTTTTTATCGTCCTAAGTTATTTAGTGTTTATTACTCATACATTCATCACATTCACCCAAACGCTTTCCTTTATTCATTACCTATTATAATTTATTTCACTACTCAAGGTTATCCTCCTGACTCTAGGTGATTTCATTCATTCATTCACATACATACGCAACATCCCAATTCATTCATTAATTTATGCTACTCATTAGCTTAATATATCCGAGGTTCATTTTAACGCCTAACCCTTCACATAATTCACACACATAACATCATTCAGAACACAATCCAAGAACACATATAATCATAAACACCCAAGTGGTCTCATTTTCCTTATTTTCTTACTTGACTTATCATTAACATTTTCTACCTACACATAAATTCATCTAGTGGGTTCATTTCCTTCATTTTCTTATTCTTTATTTATTGCCTACATCAACTACCTTATTGTTTATTATCCTAGCTAATCTTTTCTACTCTTAGCCACTACTATAAACAACCTAGAAATTAGGTCCTAAATAAAGGTGATACAACCATCTTACCTCAATGAAGGTAGAGAGATGGAAAACTTAAAGCCCTATCTTTTACTTACTTGCCCTTGTGAACCTCAAGCTTGCACCTCTTAGTTTTCTTGTCCTTGTAATGCTCTTGAGTGCTTGATAATGGTGGTTGAGGATGGTGTCCTTGGCTCCTAGAACATAGAGAGATGAAGCTCCATGAGCTTAGGTGGAGAGGGAGAGAGGCATGAGGTTGGTGTTGGGGAGGTGATGCTCTTACTTCTTGTGTTGGCTACGGAGAAGGAAATGGAGTTGATGGTGAGGAATTGTTGCCCTTGAATTCGTAGGGCTTAAGAAGAATTGATCGAGGTTGGTGATGGTTGTAACACCCGCAATTTTCCCCATTTTTATAAATTGATTTTGGAGATTTCTTATTGGTCGATTCTTTTCGAATTCAGATAAAAATATTATTTGATTTATAACTATACGTGAAAATGAGGAAATTATTTTAAATTAATTACATATTTGATTTTTGTGTTTGGTGATTTAAAGAATTTATTTTGTAGTTATAAATTATTTATTTTAGTCATTTCGTGATTTGGAGAAATTGTCATTTAAGGATTTTTTTGATTTGTTTAACTTTGGAAATTCATAACTTTTGACTGGTAAATCGGAATTAGACAAATTTACAGTCGAAACAATCGTATTGAAACGTAGAATTTATTTTTATAAAGTTTGGGATTTATTTTTCAGTCCACGAAATTTTCATTATTTTGGGAAAATTACAATGTTTTATTAATTGAGGAAAGTGAATTTATGATTTTCAAATATTGTTGTATAGGGATGTGACGGTCCGGTCCGATCCGGTCCGGTCTTTAATGAACTTTAGGGATCAGACCGATTAAATTAATGTAGTCTGGTCCGGTCCGGTCCCGATATTTTTCATATACAAAGACCGGACCAGATCGTTACAGTCTGGACCGTTACGGTCCGGTCGGTCCGGTCTATTTAGACCATAATTACTTACAATTAAAAAAAATTGCACTTGATTCCAACAAAGAAAACCTAATGCTAAAGGGGAAAATCAACCGATCTACATGTTCCATTTGAATGATGTATTGTTTGTTTAAAAAAACGGATTACAGCAGCACCTGAGATGTGGATGTTGGTATTAATGAGGTGAAAGACATATCTGTTGATGATGTGAAGTACAGGCTCCACAAGAGTGTGGATTCGGATATTCACGCAGTGAAGGACATTGTTGTGGGTGAAGGAGAACTTAAGTCGCGAGACGGCGACAACGAGACCGTGACAATGAGACGGCGAGCGACGACGGCAAGATGGAGACGGCGAGCGGGGACAGCGAGACGGAGACAGTTTCGATGGAGAAGAGAGAAGAAGGCACCGGCAAGAGAGAAGAGAGATGAACGCCGTAGAGAAGAGAGAAGAGAGAAGACGACGCAGACGGTGAAGAAACTAACAGCGTCGGCGGTGAAGAGAGAGACGACGGAGAGAGAGGGCTGTGAAGAGAGAGACTGCCCTGTGTCTGTATATGGCTCAGAGAGACGGAGAACGAGTATGTACTATGTTGTATGTGTTTGTAGTTTTTTTTTAAATGATTAACTCTATCAGTCCGGTCCGGTCCCAGTGGTCTAAGAATATTTGGGATCGTGGACTGGACCGTTCAAGTATGGTCTGAACTTTTTAGGACCAGACCGGACCGTGAGACCGGACTAGACTGCATTTTTCGATCCGGTCCCGTTCAGTCCGAGCGGTCACGCGGTCTCGGACCGGATCACTTACACCCCTACTGTTGTATTTATTGTATTGGAAACTATTATTTTCTACTGACTGTTAAGCATTACAGTATTTTGTGCATTTGAATTTTGAAATTGTAGGACATTCATTTATTAGAACACAAGACCCTAGAGTAACTCAATTAAATGCACTTTATCCCTAAAGCACATTTTTAAGACCCACATTTAAGGACTCTATCCTAAAGAGGATTTTCAGCCAATAAGAGGCCCAACTTTTATTCCATCACCCATTCCTATCTCTAATTTATTTCTAAATCCCCATTTTTATAAAATAAACCCCAAAACCCCAAACCCTTGTAAATACCCCTTATAACCTTCACTTACACACTCTACATACACATATACTCAGGAAAAAAAGAAGATAGAGTGTGAGGGAGAGGGAGCCGTGAGGTGAGGAAGAAGAGGGGGCAGCTCTTCCCAAGCCTAAGGTAAATTTTTCCACTCATTTTCTTTGCTTTAGTCTATTTCCATACCTATACTAATGTGCTCTTACTAATTAGAAATCATGAAACAAAACCCTAGCCCCCAATTAGAGAGGGAACCCGTGAAGCAGCAAAGAGGAGGAGAAGAAGGGCTTTTGGATTTTCTTGTTTACTTTTCCAATCTCACCTAGATATCCTTCATCAAACTTAATTCCCTTTCTCTTATTTTTGTTTGTTTCGGTTTTCATTTTGGTTCATGAAGGGATTTGTTTATTTGATTTTACAAAAGTCACTGCATGTTAATTTTTAGTGTTGTTCTTGGATTTTTGGTTGATTGCAAGCATGGATTTGAGTTTGAAAAATGAAAAGGGGACATGCATATATGTCTAAGGTCCCCACGGTTTTATGGTTATTCTTTCCCCAAATGATTTTGTTTTGTTTTGATGTTTTGATTTATGTTTGGAAAGGGAAATAAGGTTTGGTTTGTTGATTTTTAGTGTATCTTTAGATGTTGGATTGTTTTGTAAAGATTTTTAATTTTTCCTCTCTATATGTTCGGCCAAAATTAGAAATGGGAGAATCAAAATTGATTTTGGGTGCTTAATCCCTAGTGCATGATGATTTGATAAAGTGTTTTGCAAAAATCTATTCTTTCCCTTGTGTGTATATGTTTCAGTTTATATGAAAATAAATATAACGAATTGGTTGAATGATATGTTGGTTGGATGCATGTTGTTATGTTGGTTTTATTTTGTAAAATTTCTACTTTACCTCCATAAAAGGTTCGGCCAAGATGAAGACCTAAAGGAAGTGACTGTGTTTTATTTTGATGCTTTGGTTTATGTTGGAATGAGTGAATAAAAGTTGATTTGTCTTGGTTTAATGTTTGTTTAGGCCATATGGTTCATGTATGTGTTTCGGTTTTATGTTTTTGTCACATATTGTGATTATTATTTATGTGTTATCATGTGTCTAGAGAATGATTAGAACCATGTAGGGGTTGTTTGTTAAGGATTAGTAATGAATTCGTCATGATGACACTATGCTGAAATTTTAAAGTGCCTGAGAAGTTCACTTGCAGGAGGTTTCGATACGAAGTACTTTTCCAAATCCGCTTGCTCTAAAAACTTAGTATGTTCCTCTTTGTGTTATTTAAAGGCATTCTGGAAATTTTGGTTTAATTTGGACTTGTTTTGGTATGTTGAATGGATTTTGATTGATTGTTGAGGAATATAGAGTATTAGTGAGTTTGGTTGCAAGGGGCTTAAATGAACAATGCTTGCACATGCCGGATGGTCTTGAAACTTTGTCACTGTTTTTATAAGGTTGATTTCAGAAACGATTATGGAGTTGATTTCAGAAACAAGAATATATTATCAACGGAAATTACCCGAGAAAAAAAGAGGGACTGCATTAAAAGCTCAAGCTGGAACTCTGCAAGTTAATGTCAATTTTAGAGTCGTTTTGCATGTATAAACATAAACTATTAGCTCTATAATATTGACAATAATTAAAGGAGATTAATCAATATGAAAATTATGGCAGAATACATACCAGAATCTTTGATGCGAAGAAATATATGGTCAATAACCATTGAGACAAGAGAACGCCCAACAGCTTCAGTCAATCGCTGTCATGCTTGATTCAAATACAGAGAAGACTCAGAAAAGCTAGAATGACACTAGAGATTTGTCCATTAGAAATTGCTGAAAAAGGTTTGCTCAAAGGAGGGAAAAGTTATGTTATATGAAATGATTATTATGTTGTGATATCTTAATCATCTGAGGAGATATGTATCCTGATGGAATACCTGGAATACCTGATGATATAATGATGTTGGAATATCATGTGATAATTATTGATTATTCGGAAAAGAAATTATGATATGAAAATTGTGTTTAAGATTTGAAAAGTAAGCTGTGATCGTATCGTCTAAAGTTAGTATACAGTGATGGTGCAACGTAGCACAAATAACCTTGTGATGTATATCCCAATCGCATTGTCTTCGGACGTGCTTGATTTTAAGTAGCTGGCCGCGTGACTGACGTGTCGTGGTTGCGAGCTTTGTGGATTCCACTATATGTAGGGAGGTGTTTGTTCGTTTTCTTTTTAGAGGTCGAGGCCCGTTAGAAGCGCGGCTTAGAATGGGTCGACCAATGATAGGTTAATAAAGCTAAATCTTTTTTCTAAAAGACTTAAAATGTTTAAAAGACTTAAAAGCTTAATCTTTCCTAACTCTGCGTTGAGAGAGAAGTAGTGGAGAGGAAAGATACCGAATACTTGGAGGTCAGTGCATCCCTTCGAGTGGTGATTGCGATAGGGGAGGGCAATGACGGTGAAACGTCAATCTGAATTTTTATGGGAATTATGGAGTTGGTTTACTAATTTTACAATAATTACTTTTTAGGAAACGATTTCAGAAAAACGGGTTTTTTTTGGAATGAAAGTGAGCTAAATTTTTGAACTTCTACTGCTTCAATAGACTTGAAATTTTTATGGTATGACCTTGCACATGTTACGAGACTCCCTGTAAAATTTGAGATGATTTAGAGTTGATTTTGTATTTTAAATAAACGAAAAACAGACTGCAGGTCTGCTCTGCTTTTGCAAAACTAGAGAGGATTTTAATTGGAAAAATGAGACTTAGAAAATTCCAAATTACCTGAAATTTTTATGGAATGATCTTAAGTATGTGTAGACGTTGTGTACCAAATTTTGTGTCAATTGAAGCTAGTTTACTATTTTAAATAATTTCACTTTTGCCTCTGAAATGTAACAGGTCCGATTGGATTTTCATGATCAAACTAAATGAAAATATATGTTCTAAATGTTGAAATGACTTGAAAATTTTATGTAAGGAACTTGACTATATTTTTTGTGTTTTGCAAAGTTTGGACCTGAAATCCCTTTGTTTGATGTGATTTTGAATTTTTTTCCTTAATGTCTTTTCCATATCCGATTTAGCATGTTATTTGACACTTTTTGGCATATGTGGTTCTTTGAGTATCTGTTATGGACCAGTATCACGGACAAATAATAATCGGTATCACGGACCAACAAGCATCAATTTGGCATACTGGCAATTCGACATCAATAGTCAATCAATACGTAACCAACATAACGGTTCGTCATTATGCTACTAATGATGACATTCATGGGGTCGTTACTCTTCGACCTTAATGTCCATCATGGCTCATCATTACAGTGTCTCCTTCCAACCACCCTATAAATACAGGTAGTGACCAAGGTATGAAGAAACTCATCTCCCGTTGTTTACACACGACACACACACCACCCCCCAAAATATCCCGACTCGGTGACAGAGTTCATTAACCGAGAACCCGTTATCCTTCATTCTCACACAAACACACACCACACCCAAGCAAACGACAATAGAGATGGTATCCTGGTATTCAGGGTGCCAATCTTCAGTCTAAAAGCAATAGGTAGGAGACTTGGACGCTTGACCGCTTAATTCAAGTACCAAGTGTTCTACGACAGATCATTGGCGACCACACTGGGAGCGGCAAATTAATTCCCACCACCGCATTATCAATTATTCAAAGTTTTTGACAAGGATTGAAGGTACAATTACAAAGCATGCAAAACGACTTACATCTAAAAAGGACAAAAAGAAATATCAAGCACAAGATGAGGGATGTGCACACGATGATTCACAAAGAGGAAGAAAACCAATGAATTATATTCTGTTAGGATTGGCAGCCGTCACCCAAGAGGGGGTGAATTGGGTATTTACGAAAACATTGGAAAATATTCGATTTAAATCGTTTTTAATAAAATAGATAAACTTTGCAGCGGAAAACTCTTAAAAACGATGAAAACGATTATGCAAGCAGATGCAAACAATAATAACAACGATTAATATTACGCGCGAAGATAAGAAACACTATAACAACGAAAGGTCTAAAGCGCGTTGATTAATTTAAAATAATTAAATTAATATATATTATATTTACGTTGCGAAGGAGATAATTAACACAATAAAAATATGCGCAACAATAAATAAAAGAGATAATGGATAGAAGAGATTGCACCAGAGATTTTATCCTGGTTCGGCAAACCCGGCCTACATCCAGTCCCCAAGCGACCCGCTTGAGCTTTTCACTAAACCAAAGACGCCTCGCATCCCCAAGTACAACCGGAGCACCCCGCACGCTACTAGGAACCTCCGTTCGCTAGGGGCCTCAAAACACAACCAGATAGCCTAACTACTAGGTGCCCCACCGTTCCTCTAGCACTACCCATTACACAAGGGTTCCTCACCCTACAACCAGGTTTGATGATAGCCAATTAACGCTGCATGCGCGCCTGGGCGTGCTGGATTGCACGCCTAGGCGTGTGACTCCTGATCTGACTTTGTTTCTCTCCGTTCTTGTGTCAATTTCAATGTCCTCATATGCTCTTTCCAACTCCATAAATATTTTGTTCAATATAGCTCCAAAAGTACCTGAAACATACCCAAAACGGATCAAAACGTTCAAGGGAATAAAATCTCCTAAACTAATTAAAAACTAAACTAAATCTACCTAAAATACTTAAGAAACAAGCCAAAACCAAAGCAAAAGGAAGTGAAATCAAGCCCAAAAACATTATATATTAGACCTAAATCACTCCCCCAAACTTAGCATTTTTCATGTCCCAGGCAAAAGTAAAATAAAAATTCTAAAACGCAAGACTACCCTCTAAATCAAAATGTACACACCTAATCTAGGACTACGACTCACAGACTCAGACACTTATTTTCACAAGCAATTTTTACAATTAAAACCTGATTAAAGAAACAAACTCAACAAGAACTCAGAACTAGTGAACACTCTCAACCTCTCAGTGTATATCTCTCATGTGTATCAAAGGTTATAACAATTCACTCAAGTTCATACAATGACAATATGTTACCATATACTTGACCATAGACCCAAATCTCCACTGAAATTATTGAATACATGCACAAATCAAAAGGTCTTGAATGGGTTGTAATGAGACCATGGCTAAAAGTGTCAGGTGAGATAAAAGAAAGAAGGGATGAAACTAAGGGCTAAAATGCAAAAAACAAATTTTCCTCAAAAATTATGAATGAGCAATAAATACCATGAGGACTCACACTCAAATCACAACTAATTCATTCTTCTTTTCTTTCAATTTTTTTCTCTACCACTTCTTCCAAATAAAATTTTTCTCTTTAACTTTTATATTCACATCAAACTTTCTATTTCTTTTTTTTATTTTGGAAGATGAGTAAACTCAACAACACTTTTACACTTTTTTTTTCTTTTTCTTGGAAATGTCCCTCTCTCAATTGCTCATCCAAAATTCCTAAGGTACTCACAAAAATTATACAACTAATACAGGATACCAAAGAAAAATCATATCGCATCAGGCTCAAAATGGGCAACTAGGAAAACATATCCAATACAAATCATCTGAAGGCCACAAAAACACATCCTAAGTGCCTTAATCATATTCATGCATGCAAACAATTATCAATCTCAAAATGGTCACCGGTCAAGTTCTAGAACACAAAGCCAAAGTGAACAACACTCATGAAAGAAATAGGGGTTTCACATCAAAATAATTCAATAAATCATACCCCTCAGTGTTTATGCTCAAATAACTCAGTAGGCTAAAGGTCAGTTCACTAATCTCAAATTCTCAAAAAGTTTATCAAAATAACCAGATTTCAAAAATATTACAGCCCAATCAAATCAATATCAAAAGTCAATGAGTCTAATCTTAAACTAAGTATATACACCTATCATCAGAAAAACAGTCCTAAGTCTAGAATAATTACCAACTCATACCCAAGACACAAACCAACACCAAAAATGGGAGAACGATTCAAGTCTGAAATTTTTTTATTTTGTCCACTCCCCCAAACTTAGAGATTGGCTTGTCCTCAAGCAAACTAATATAACCTAACACTACAAAATAAAGACAAGGAAAAATTCAGCTCACTTCCCTATACACCTGCTGCACAGCTCATCACTAAACAAAGTGAGAAGACTCTTCCCCAAACTGAATACATGCAAGTCATTAGAAACAAGTGCCAAATAGCACCTCTCATGGGGGAGACATCAACTCACACCTACTTCAACACAAGACATATATACAAATGCAATAGAGAGTAAACAGAACAATATCCATGAAATAAAAATAAAAGAAAAATCCTACAAAACTAAGGGAAATTACCTAACATTGGGTTGCCTCCTAAATAGCGCTTGTTTAACGTCACGGGCCTGATTGGTCACCTCCTTTTGGAGGCTTGAGAGAAAGCATAGAGACTAAGGGTTAAGGAGGCGAGCAGTGATTTTGCACCTATCCACCGCTCCTCCCAGGTAAATCTTCAGTCTTTGGCCATTAACTTTAAAAGTTCGGCCATCCTTGGGATTGTAACACCCCTAATTTTCGTCTCCCAAAAAACCAAGAAATTAATTATAACAATTATTTTATAATTAATTTATATTAGTTTTGAAGGTCTTAGTTTTTGTACATTATGTGTCTTTATATATAAAAATAGGAGATATATTTTTATATGGTTATTTTGTACAAAAATATGAATATTGTAATTTAGTCCTTGGATTGGGACCTAATTGCAATATTAGAAAGGTTTTTGAAGAAAAAGTAATTAAATTATTAATTTTTGAAGTTTTGTCAGTATGTAACCGGTTAGAAGGGCTCTGTAACCGGTTACACGATGAACTCAGAAACTGGGTTAGTGAGTTTGATGAGTAATCCAGCTGTGGATCATGTTCTTGCCACGATTTCTTCCTTCCTTGAGTGGAATTAGACGTGTTGCTCTGCATGAGAAGCTAATTGCACTATAAATAGCTTGGATTGAGATCAAAATCAGAGTTTGGTGAGTGTAGGTTTGGGAAATCTCTGTTCTAGGGTTTTTTCTTCATTCTGTTTGATTCTTCTTCTGTGTGGGGAGTTAGACTTTGAGTGATACACAAACACAAAGCTTACATCCAGAGCTTCGTCTTGATATAAAATTTGTAAGCTAAAAATGTGTGTGGAAGAAGAAATCAATCTCTAAAGTTGTAGCTTGAAAACTGGTTCAGTGTTACTCTTGTTTCTGGAAGCTAGGTTTAAGCTCTGATTCTGGTAAGTACAGGTAACCTTTAAGCCTCAAATCACTTCGATCCCTTAGTGCATGTTACCTAGAGCAAGTCCTAATTATTTTCCCTAATTTTTTTGGTCAATCTATATGTCAAATCTTATAGTTTTTAGACCCTGTCGAACCTGATGTTGGCTGAAAATAGAGATTGTGGATTCTGGGGAGATCTTGAAAATTCCAGTGATTAAATCATCAAGCACAACTTAGAGGTAAGGGGTAAGCTTACAATTTGCTAGAGTGAGGATAAATATGTTTGGTAAATAGGATGAGTCACCAAGAGACTCTAAGGATAAATAGAGATAAATATGTTTGGTTCAGTGTTACTCTTGTTTCTGGAAGCTAGGTTTAAGCTCTGATTCTAGTAAGTACAGGTAACCTTTAAGCCTCAAATCACTTCGATCCTTTAGTGCATGTTACCTAGAGTAAGTCCTAATTATTTTCCCTAATTTGTTTGGTCAATCTATATGTCAAATCTTATAGTTTTTGGACCCTGTCGAACCTGTTGTTGGCTAAAAATAGAGATTGTGGATTCTGGGGAGATCTTGAAAATTCAAGTGATTAAATCATCAAGCACAACTTAGAGGTAAGGGGGAAGCTTACTATTTGCTAGAGTGAGGATAAATATGTTTGGTAAATAGGATGAGTCACCAAGAGACTCTAAGGGCATAGCTTGAATTAGTTTTATGGCTTGGAGGCCAACTTTAGCTCATTTCTGATTTTGAGCAATTATAATATGATGCATGCAATGCTATTGTGATGACAATTTCATGACTTATTTGGATATTATGTGAAATGATGCATTAAGTTGTGAAATATGTGATTTATGCACTTTTGGTGTATGATGATTTTGCATTCATGAATTTGTGATATGTTTAAGTGTTTAAACATGTGTACTTTAAGGTATTGAACCTTGGGTAATGATGAAAATAGATTAGATCTGAGTACAATTGAAAATGGTGCTGAAAAATCAGTTTTAGTATGTTGTGCTGCATAATCTAACTGGTTAGAGCCTGTTTGTAACCGGTTAGTACCTGACAAAAATGAAAATATACAATTATGGTTTTGTTAAGTAATTCTCACCATTTTTAATTGATACTTAAGGTCTATTATCACTGTTATTACCCTCTGATTGTTGGGTATGGATTTCAAACTTGATAATTGGTTTGTACCTTAAAGTGAATGACAAATTCAATTGAAAATTGTGATGTTATATGCAATTTGATGCTCATAATGTTAATGGATGCAAGATGAATGCGATTCAGTGGGTAAACATATTAATATTAAGGTATTGTAACTCTGTGTATGGTTGAAATTGGTTAGATTTGAGTATTGGAAAGAATGGTATGCAAAACCTCACTTTTCAATGTATTTTTTGCATAATCTAACCGGTTAGTGTGAAGCTGTAACCGGTTAGATACTGTCAGTTTTCAAAAGAAAAAGGTTTTTGAAACTGGCTAAGTGTTCATACCATTTATACTCAAGTTTAAGCTAGAATTTCATATAAAAACCAATCTAAAACTATGTGATTGAACACTGTTTGGTTTAGATTAGAGGTGATGAGTTAATACCTTAATATTAAATGATAATTCCAAGAGGAAATTATGCATAAATGAAATTGGATTATGACTTAGATCTTTTGAATGATAATATGTGTTGAACTTGAGGTATTCTATTATGCTAAGACCCTGTTATTGGATTGAGTAGAGAAGTCAAGGAAAGATTCTTTGAAAATCAGTGGTTTCAAGTTCAGTTCTGTAATTCTAACCGGTTAGGTTGTGATGTAACCGGTTAGTACCTGAAACTTAAAAATAAAAGTTAAGTTTTGAGTAAGGATTGTTAATACCAATGATTATATTCTCTCAATCCAGGTCTATGAGCATATGTTTAACTTAAATTCAAGGGTGAATTTTATGAGTAAAGTTATACCTCAAGATACCATTCAGAAGTTGTGTTTACTAAGTCATAATAATGGAAGTAATGGAAAGACCAACCTTAATAATTATGTGTGCATTCATGCATGGTAAAAGGTGATGAAATTGGTTGGCAAGGATCGTTTGTCATGTTCTGGGAACATGAAGAGGGTACTCTGGGAGTACCAAATTGATGCAACCTACTTGATGAAACATTCTGGGAATGTGGCCAGTGTCTGGGACATGGTTTCTTTGATACGTTCTGGGAACGTGATGCACACTCTGGGAGTGGTGCTTATATATATTCCAAGTATGGTTTGCTATACGTTCTAGGAACGTAATGCACACTCTGGGAGTGGTGTTTGTTTATATTCCAAGTATGGTTTGCTATACGTTCTGGGAATGTATGTCAGTGTTCTGGGAACACATTGGTGTATTGGATGGACGTCCGAGATTGATTAGTATTGGAGGCCTCAGGATTGTGAGATAGAAACATGCATCATGCCACCTGCATCGAAAGACTTATTATGATTAACCAGGTGTGCTCATATGGTTATGCATTCTGATTTGCTACATGATTACTTGTGTATGTTAGTTTTATTCTCATTTGATTATGCGAATATGTATAGCTAACCCCCATGCCCTCATTAGGTGTTGATCGTATATCTAGCTTGCACAAAAGTCAGTGAAGGGAGATGTCCCTTAGGTGCATGCAGAGTATAGAAAGTGTGGGTTAGGAACCCTTTGTGCAGATATCAAGGATCCGACCAGATGAATGTTTGGGCAGAGGACTAGTGACCAGCTCTATAACATCTCTATTTTTAATAGTATTTATATGATGCACATTTTGAAAGAGGTATCATAAGATTAATTTAGCTTCATAATAATACTTAGTTGGTATCCATGGACTTGTTACAGTTGATATATTTTGAGAGTATAATATGATTATTTTACTATGTTTACGCAAACTCTGATTTTATTAGTTAAATTCATTATTAGACAAATTTTTGTAAAAGGAATTTTCAAAGGAAAGGGAAAGTTTTATTTTCAAATCTTTTTCCAACAATGACAAGTCCATGTAATCATAAACTTATTACTTTTCTTATAAAGTAAGATGATAATATAAGGAGTGTTACACTTTTATGGTATCAGAACAATGGTCCTGACTTCTGGTCCTTGGGTGTCTGGTCCTATACGCTGGTCATCGATATCTGCGATGTTTCCTGGGAAGTATGCTTTCATATACTTCCAAATTAGATCTAAGGTTATGTGTAATGGCTCTATATAAGTAGCTTAGTTTGCTATTAAGAAGTGTTCTATGTAGTCTAAGTAGAAGTATGATAGTTGTATGCTTCTCTTTAGACCTGTTGTAAACCCAAAACCATAGTGTTGGTTTATTACGTTCTCATAGAACCAGTGATAAGGAAATCTTAAGTCCTTGACTCTGGGGAAGAGTGTTTACCCTCACTAGTGTTAAAGTTAATCAACTTCTCAGATCAAGTGTAGGGCAGTCATCTTCTTAAAAGATCAACCTTGTTGAGTTTGTTAAACTCTAAAGCCATCCTTTCTTTTGTTCCTTATGGATACGGATATTGATCAAAGTTTCTCTATGCCTTATCCAATCTGCTATCTCAAAGCAGAGGCTCCTACAAATCTTCTTGTAGTTGTTTCCAATGTATGTCGGAATTGTTCTATTAAGGTATTAGACTTTGTCTATCTACCTGTGTCATGATTACATTTGATCTTAGACACGGTTTGGAATCCGAGAGATCAAGTGATCATGATTAATGACGATAGAACAACCCTGTATTGGGATTCCCAAGCTTCGAATCTAGAATCCAATAGATCCATGTGTTTTCTTTTGGGCAGAAGTGAAGGAAAAAAGGGGTTAAAGAAATCTTGGTTACAAGAAATGATGTTAGGTGTACCCTTGAGCAAAGAGATAGAGTTTGGAATCAAGTTAATTCTTGAAGCTGATTCTATCTCTACTACCCTTACAATATGGTATCATCGGGAATGGTCAAATGGAAGAAACACGTAGAGAAGTTGCTAAAAAGGTTATGGTTGGATCAGGTTAAAGAAGTCTAAGTGTTTTCTAAGATTGATTGGAGGTTGGATTAACCCCAAATCAGGATTCGGGACAGGAATACACTTAAGACTGCATTTTGATCTCGATACGGACATTATGAGTGGGAAATAATGCCGCTCGGATTGACTAATGCACCTGTTCTTTTATGGATTATAAGAACGGGACCTTTAGATTATATTCGGATTCGTTTGTGGTTTACTCTAAGAATCCGGAGAAGCATGAGGAACATCTCAGGATTGTGTTGAGAATCCTACAAGAGGAGTAGTTGTGTGCTAAGCTCACCAAAAATGAGTTTTGGATGAGCGAAGTTACGTTCGCAGGGCATGTGATCTTTAAAGAAGAAATTGTGGTGGATCCAGCGAAGATGAATTCAGTGGTGTAATGTGAACAACTTCAGACTGTGGTCAAAGTAAGAAGTTCTTAGGGCTGGCTGGATACTACCGCCGGATTATTGAAGGATTTTCTAAGATCGCATGGCCTTTGACCAAGTTGACTTGGAAAGATCAACTGATTGTATGGAATGATAGGATGATGTTTAATTATGGTGGGGTAGTGATGGATTATACCCTAATATAATATGATTAGTCCAAGAGGAATTATGGAAAAATGTGAGTATATTACGATTTAAATCGTTTCAGTGATGAATTCAGTTGGAATCAAGGTATTAGATTATGATAAAATCCTATTTTGAGTTGGATTGGATGATGTAAAGAAAATGGTCTTGAAATTCTTTGGTTTTTATTTCTAAAAATGCACTTACTAACCGGTTAGAGTTTCTTGTAACCGGTTAGAAGCTGAAAGTTTAAAATAAAAAAATTTAACTCATTTGTGAAGGAACTTATGGTATCAATAAACATCTTCCTCCAATCCAAACTCAATGTCAATTACCTAAGTAAAATTTAAGGAAGGATTTAATGTGGTCAAATAACTTAATGCCTTGATTCATCATTGAAATTGATCTAAGAGGATTGAATCATAATACTTATGGACTAATCAAAAGTTAAAATTAAGGAGCTACTCCAATCGGAGAAGTTAGAGAATTGAGCTGGATGATGCAAACGAGACAATAAGTACTAAGATAAGAAGGTTGTGATTCATGAACAAGTTGGAGCCCGAAAATGTGAATGACAATAAGAAGAAGGGTTGAAGAAAAAGAGAGAAGTTGGCTTTTGAGGGAAAGGAGCTAGATTTCCATGAAGAAGCGAATGGAATTCTCGGTTTCGAGGTGTATTGGGATGCATCGAAGCAAGGCTTGGGAAGTATTTTAATGCAAGGAGGTCAGATGGTTGCATATGCTTCTCGACAGTTGAAGATTCATGAAGTGAATTATCCAACACACGACCTGGAGTTAGCAGCAATCGTGTTTGCTTTGAAGATATGGAGACACCACCTCTATGGCACTGCATTCCGGGTGTTCAGTGACCATAAGAGTTTAAAGTACCTGTTTAATCAAAAGGAGTTGAATATGAGGCAAAGACGATGGATGGAGATTCTAAAAGATTATGACTTTGAGCTCCATTATCATCCTAGCAAAGCAAATGTAGTTGCAGGCGTTTTGAGTGGAAAGGCTATTCATGTGAGCTCGATGATGGTCAAGGAGGTTATTCTGATCGAGGAGTTCAGAGACCTAAGTCTGGCAATGCAAGTGGAACTATCTAGCCTTAGATTGGGAATGTTGCAAATGACCAACGAATTCTTGAATCGGATTCGTGAATTACAACCAGAAGATGAGGAGTTGAAAGAGAAGAATGAGATTTAACCTTTGGAATTAAAGTCAGGGATTATAGATATTAGAAAATATATTACTAAAGGCAAGGGATTTATGAAGTGTTTTCTGGAACAACTTAGATGAGGAATCCAAAGGCATGAACTTCAAGAATAGATTATGTTCGAACCCCAAGTCAGCTATCAACTATCAAGGAATAAGGAATTTCTCGATGTTGGTAAGCATGTATGAGGACTATGGGAAAACACATGTATTTCATGCGAAAAATGTCTGAGTTCAGAATAAGAGAAAGATTGATGAAATAAAGGCTCAACTGGAGAAAGAGGAAAAGTAAATAGGAGAATATCAACTACGGAAATATCAAGGTTAAGGAATCCTCGACTGAAGAAAAGTGACTAAAGAGGAAATAGGGAAGGGAACATTTGTCCATCTCGAGGTGAAAAATGTGAGATACATCACTTTGGGTTTAGTTGTGATGTACCTAAGGGGATAGTCAATTCCGACTGCATGAAGCTGAAGTATTATTCACCGAATTGTCTTGAAGGAAAAGGTGAGAAAGGAATGGTCAACAAACGAATCAAGCACGAGAAGAGTTCACCAGTTGAGATATGAGTTGAGTATAATCCTGATGTAGATAACCCAAGTCTATCTCTTCCTTTGATATGAATTAACGTATTCAAATGTTTTTCGATTACGTTAATCTAATCGTTTGAAAATATCAATATCCTGTTGGAAGTTCAACTCCAATCTTTCTGTGATCAAAACCTTTATCACAGTTGGATGTGATAAATATCTGTGGACACTACCGAAATAGAAAGATCAGTTATGGCTAGAGAGATTAACAACCACCGGGATAGGACAAATCTTTGTCTCCCCAACGGAAATGTCTCTAGAACTTGACTATCTAGCTAAATCTGATAGTGATAACTACCCTATCTTTAAGTTCATTTAACTTAGAGATATATCGTATAATCTTTCTTGTGAAAGGTTATATCTGAAAGGAATGGTTTTGTTATTAATGCTTTAAATATTAGGACTGATCACCCTAATATTTCTAACTGTTAAGGAACAAAATCATACAAATGCCTCTCTAATCGTGCTCGAGTGATCAGAGTGCGCATCACAAAAAGTTTTTCCCCAAAAAGTTTATTGAAAAGTGTTTTATTTGAAGAATGTTTATGTGAAGTGTATTACTCAAGAGAGTATTTCTTTTAAAAGAATTCTTTCACATAAGAGTTTTTATACAAAGAATCTTTATTGTTTAAATTGAAAGGTATTATTAGAAATGTTTCGAAATAAAAGAATTATATCGAAATTCCTTTTAAGTGGGGGAGGACCCTTAGAACAATTTTTAAGGGAGTTAGATGAAGTTTTCTAGTATACGAACATTTTGGAAAAGTGGAAAATTTCAGAAGATGAATTTTGGGGACGAAATTCCTTTTAAGTGGGGGAGTAGTGTAACACCCCTAATTTTCGTCTCCCAAATAACCAAGAAATTAATTATAACAATTATTTTATAATTAATTTATATTATTTTTGAAGGTCTTAGTTTTTGTACATTATGTGTCTTTATATATAAAAATATGAGATATATTTTTATATGGTTATTTTGTACAAAAATATGAATATTGTAATTTAGTCCTTGGGTTGTGTAAGGTCCTATATTTTAATATGTATGAAATAAAAGTATTTTATCAACATTAGTATCATTAAAATAGTTAATTTTCCTATTTTAGCAAAAACACTCGAGTACTTTAGGAGAGACTCGAGTATTTTAAGTAGCTGTTTGGAAATTTGAATTTTTAAATAAACACTCGAGCATTTTTGAAAACACTCGAGTATTTCGTGCAGACCTGAAAGTGTATAAGTCGGTTTTCATTTAATTTTCGCACCAAAATGCGGTTTCTCGAGTCTTCAAGCACAGAGCTGGACTTTACTTCGATTTGAAGCATTCCTAGACTATAAATAAGTGCTTAGTTGAAGCATCCAACACCTTTAATCATCCAAAACCCGAATTTTCAGTTTCAGACTTTCAGTTTTTCAGAGCACACTTTGATCTCTGATTTTTCCTTCATTTCTCAATCAAATCTTTCGAACCAAAACACAAATCAAGGTTCTAGTTTCTGTTGGAAAACAAGTGGGTAGTATTATTCCCTAGAGGGGGGTTGAATAGGCGAAGAATACTAACTTCACCAATTAAAAAATTTAGCCAAAATTACACACTTAATATGGTCTTGTTTCGGTTTATCAGAGTTAAAAATAATTTTTGCTTATGTGTAAATATAACAAAAATTAAATGCGGAAATATAAAGAGTAATGAAAGAATAGCCAACACAGGATTTTATCCTGGTTCACATTAGTGTGTTAATGAACACTAATGCTACATCTAGTCCTCCCTCTCTGAATTGGGAGATTTGCTTCATTATGAACAAGAATATGTTAGTACAAGTTTAAATGTTTAAGAGAAAACCTTTCCCTAAGACTTCACAACCAAAGAACCTCTTTGGCACACTTGCAATTCCCTAACCAAATTCTTCACAATCACAACGAAGCCCTTGTGTCCGAAGGAACCTCCTTCAGTAACTTGAAACCTTCAAGACTTGGATGAAAACCTTTCACCAAACTTGCGGAAATGTGAACGTTTGTTGTTGTAGTCACTTGCACCCTTGTGTGCGATTAACAACCCAAATATGTACAATGTCTATGAACACTAATTCAGTAATCTAAAGTTAAGAGAATGAATGATAAGTGTTTATCAAAGTGGGCTTATGAAAGTGAAAAGAGCAAACACTTGAATGTTCTTCGTTTATATGTTAAAAGTAGAAGAAATCATGAAGAACTTGTGAAATCTCAATGGCTTATGTTTTTCCAGAAAGTACAGAGAGTGTTCAGAGTTGTAAGAACGTGATCTAATGTTTTGAAATTGTTTGGAACATATATATATATCAGTTAGGACAGCAAACGGCTATGTTTATGACAGTTTTAACTGTTTGTATCCGGATACTTTTGAAAGTATTCGGATACATCGTGTTTGATTTCAAAATTTTGACTGTTGTTTTAACGAAGTATCCGGATACTTTTGGATGTATCCGGATACATTTGATCAGATACACTTTTTTTTAAATTTAAAAAATACTTTCTTGACTTCAAAAACCTTTTAAAAAAAATATTTTCTTAATAATTTTTATTTTTTATTTTTGAAAATCACTTTCTTTTAATTTTGAAAAAACACTTTCTTTTCATTTTCATTTAAAAAAAAAACTTTCTTTTATTTTTTGAAAATCACCCACTTTTGATTTAACTTAGCATGCTTATTATTTTTCTTTAGATTATGATTTAGTTTCATTCTAACTTAGACTTAACCATTAAGCACCTAAGGAACTCTAAGAAAAGTAAATTTAACATTACAAGTTTATAAGAATCCCTTTTTGACTAACTTGAGTCTAAGCTTCAATGTTGTGGACTTTGCTTTTTGGAATCATCAAAATCTCTTGGGCATTTGCTTCACATGCTTCACAATCTCCCCCTTTTTGATGATGACAAACTTTGTTGATTTATGTGCTCCCCTTTAGTATGGGCATTAAATTTTATGAAGTGGAAAATCAACCTACAAAAGTCAACAACATACCTTCTCCCCCTTTTGGCATTATCAAAATAATAGATGACAATAAAATTAAGCCAAAAAGAAGAATAGAAAATAAACTCCCCCTGAATATAATCACAGATCACAGAACATAACCAATACATAACCAGAAGATAGTCATTGCAGAACATAATCAGTACATAACCAGAAGATAGTCATTGCAGAAATGATCAGAATCAAACATAGCTAAGAAATGAGTTCAGAACAATGTTTACAAAACATGCTAAAACCAAATTAACAAAACATGCTAAAAGGACTAAGTCTAAACGCAATTAAAGATCTCCTAATCATCATATGATGGAGGCGGCGGAGGCAAATCACCCATGGTACGAATCAGAAAATCAAGGCGATCAAAGTTGGCGGTCATGCGATTGTCTAAAGCAGTGAATTGATCGGTGACATATGTGCGCAAGTCAGCTATTTGAGATTGATGTGTATCTTGCATGTTATCCATGTGAGCAAGCTGTGATAGGCGAAGAGACTCGAACTAAGAGTCCATGTGAGCCATAAGCACAAACGGATCGAATCCAACTGATGCACCCGTAGCAGAACCCGATCCACCACCTTCTTCATGCACAAATGGACCAAAGGGAGGTTGAAAGGGAGCTTGTGCTTGAGGCTGATCACCACCACCATCATCATCACCATCACCAGCATCATCACCAGCATCATCACCAGCACGACCCGGAGGCACATTCTCCAAAGGTATAGCATTGAGTTCCCTAGCCTCATCACGCAGCAACCATTTCTCCTGCGTAAGCACTTGATACCTCCAAATGCCAGCACTATGAAGCACATTTTCACCCATACAATTGTGAGAGGCATCCAGTTCAACAAACTCCTCATTATGAAAATGCGGAACTCTTTTGAAATTGAGTAAACGCTGAATAAACATAGCATAAGGCAATTGATAACTAGCCTGAGTACCAATAACACCCTTCATGCAATCCAGAATGATTCGAACCCAATTCACTTGAAGGCCTTGCTTGATGCAGTACATCAATTTCAAATCACTCCCTAAAGCTATGGCATTGTTACCGGTAGATCGTGGCTTCAGGCAATATGTAATGACATAGAGCAGTAGGCGGTCTTCAGTCTTCATTTTACCAACCTACTTTTTGGGTCCTAACCAACCAAGAGGATTCCTTAACGTTTCAGTATACACTTGAACAGGATTGCAGCGTTTAAAAGCACTATTAGGATCATCCTTAGATACACCCTCAGCAACTAAACCAACTAATTCCATAAAATCTGCTTCAGTGATAACTATATGAGTATCTTTAACCAATGTTTGCAGACTATCATCTCTAAAAATCATATTAGCCTAAAATTCCTTAATCATGCGAGGGTAATAGTTACATTTCAATTCCAAGAACCTGCGAATACCGTGTATCTCCAATTGATTGTGAAAATTAAAGCGTGCTTGAGTAAGCCAATTGAAGTTCAGCCACCTCACAATCTGGATTCGACGTCCCTCATAGCTTTGCACACGATTGTTGCGATCAAAAGCGTTGAAATGTGGATCTCCAGCAAATGGGTCTAGATTCCCACGAGGCGGTGATACACGGGCACGTGGTCCGGTATACTTAATACGCTTACCACGACCGGGAGTACCTTTGTCAGTCATGAATTTTTGTGAATAACACGGTTTTGTAGTGAAAAACCGTGAGGAGAGAGACGAAGAGTGAGAAACCGTGAGGAGAGAGAGAAAAATGTGAAGAGAGAGAGAGAGAACTTGTGGGAAGAAAAACGAGTTTTTAGAGAGAAAGAACAAGATTTTTGAGAAGAGGAGTGTTGGAAATAAGTGAAATCATCAAGAAATTGAGTTAATTTGAGAGAAAAATGATGGATTTTGAAGATTGAAAGTCTAGGTTTAGAAAGGGGGAAGAACGACGCAAGGAAGAAGATGAAGTGTATGTGGATACTTTTTGATGTATCCTCCTTTCTTATCAGTCTGTTGAACACGGGGTATCCGGATACATCCTTTAGTATCCGGATACTTTTATGTATCTGTATGGGTTTGCCCAGCTTAACACGCGGTATCCGGATACTTTTAAATGTATCCGGATATTTTTCTCAGTTTTGACCAAAAAGACAAAAAAAAAACTTAAATCAAACAATTTTAACACAAATAAGCAATCATCCTAATATCATTTGAACATGAAATATGAAATTTAACACATGAATATACTTGGCACACTCAAATAAGGCATAAATTTTAACAAAAAATAGGAGATTTCTAGTACTAAAATCCAACAAAAACAATTAATTAATACTTGTTTCATCAAGAATGCCCAATTCTCTTCTAATAAAATAAAAATAATCTCTTGGCAAAGGTTTCGTAAAAATGTCAGCCAATTGCTTTGTTGTTTCTACAAACTCCATAACACAATCTCCTCTTAAAACATGATCTCTTAAGAAATGATGCCTTATTTCTATGTGCTTTGTACGGGAATGCATAATCGGATTCTTAGAGAGATTAATGGCACTTGTGTTGTCACAACGAATAGGGATATGATCTAATATCAACCCATAATCAACTAATTGTTGTTTTAGCCATAAAATCTAGGCACAACAGCTACCAGCCGCAATGTATTCAGCTTCAGCCGTTGACAATGCAACACAAGCTTGTTTCTTGGAGGCCCAAGCAACAAGTGAACTACCTAGGAAGTGACATGTTCCACTAGTGCTTTTCCTATCTAATTTACAGCCAGCAAAATCAGAGTCGGAATAACCAATTAAGTTTAGATTTGCACCCCTTGGATAAAATAAACCCAAATTCACGGTTCCTTTCAGATATTTCATTATTCTTTTAACACTAGTTAGATGTTATTCTTTAGGATTTGATTGATATCTAGCACATAAACATACACTATACATTATGTCAGGCCTAGATGCAGTCAAATATAGCAAACTACCAATCATTCCTCTAAAACGAGTTACCTCAACCGATGGTCCTTTTTCATCCTTGTCTAGATAGCACGTGGTTGACATTGGAGTTGAACTCGGTTTGCAATTGTCCATTCCAAATTTTTTGAGAAGCTCCTTGCAGTACTTGCTTTGATGAATGAAGATTGCATCGTCAACTTGTTTGATTTGTAATCCAAGGAAGAATGTTAGTTCTCCCATCATTGACATCTCAAATTCACTTTGCATCAAGTCAGAAAAATTCTTGCAAAGATTCTTGTTAGTAGCACCAAAAATTATATCATCAACGTAAATTTGGACTAAAAGAATGTCATTACCACTTTGTTCAATAAAGAGTGTTGTGTCTACATTTCCTCTTTTAAAACCCTTTTCTAATAGAAAATTACTCAATCGATCATACCAAGCTCTAGGAGCTTGCTTAAGACCATAAAGAGCTTTATTTAATTTAAAAATGTAGTTCGGATATTCGAAATCTTCAAATCCTGGAGGTTGAGACACATACACTTCTTCTTGAATAAAGCCATTTAGGAATGCACTCTTTACGTCCATTTGGTACAACTTAAATCCAACTATTGATGCAAAAGCAAGTAGTGTTGGAAACCAACAAGCGGGCTAAGCAAATACTAGAGGGGGGGTGAATAGTATTTTGAAGCACTAATACCAAATATTTCGATTGATAATTGAAGAATGGAGCTTAGACTGAATTTTCTGGAATCAGAAACAAAAGACTCGAGTCTTTTGTGAAATACTCGAGTTTTTCAGGATGAACAACTCGAGTCTTTTCTGAAATACTCGAGCTTTTACTATCAGATAGCAGAAAAACCAGAAACGAAAATTCAGCAATTTAACTCAAATCAATTCAATAATAAACAGGAACTTATCCAATAGAATAGCAAGTAATCTAAATAACTTTTAACACAAAGATTCCTTGAACTTGCTACCTAATTGTATAAATCCTAATTGATTGAAATGACTTAAGTCTATTGAGCTAGAAAGTAGATTAAAAGCAATAAACCAACACTCAAGCAATTTTATCCTGGTTCACTCCAACAATGAGCTACATCCAGTCCTCCTAATCACTTAGGAGTTTCTACTAATAATCAAATTGTTAGAAATTACAAAGGATTGCTTGAGAATGGCCTCACTCAACCTAACCCTTTCAAGAGTGTACCAAACTCTTGATTTCTACCCCAATTTGATTCCGGTGATTGAAGAACTCTTCACAAAGCTTCCTTGAACTCCCTTCAAGAAACTCCACCGGGCTAGGAACCTCCTAGTCTTGTGCTTGAGAACCTCTCAAGACTTCCAACACCCTAAGCCACTTAGGGTTTGCTTGGGAACAATCCAAGACTTTGAATAATCAAGCTTTTTGTATGTGTATTACTAATCTCACAATGGATTAGCACAAATAAGCACAGCTCAATGTAAGAATTGAGGCCTAAAACTCAACTTGGAATGAAATGTAAATATGAGTGAGAAGTTGAGCTTTTTGGGAATTAACACTTGAGAAGAGTAAATTAAGAAAGCTTGAATCAATATGATCTTGTTGTCTTGTTTGTTCTTGCACAAATTCAAAGAGAAATTTTACAATAAGGTTCTGAATTGCTCTCTTGGGTTGGATGAGACTCAAATGCCCTCAATTGGGTTTTTGAGTTTCTCCAACGTTCATTTTTGCTGACTGGACAAAAATACTCGAGTCTTTTGGTAAAAACTCGAGTCTTTTTGGTCGGTCACGAGTGAATTGGTGCACGAACAAGACTAACGGTCATAATTGCTGACCTGGCACAAATACTCGAGTTTTTCTACAAATACTCGAGTGTATACTCGAGTCTTTTTCAAAATACTCGAGTTTTTTGATCAGATATGGGAAAAATTATTTTTCAATTTTATTTTTCCTCTCAAGTATTAATTTTTGGTCAATCTCAACTTAATAAACATATAAAAATTTATTCCTAGAAGAGACTAACTATTTCTACCCACTCTCAACCACTCTCAACATAAATTAGAAATTTACAATTAATATTTGATTGAGAATGATTGGGCACTTGTCTTCTTTTCTTGACTTCTTGTTGATGTTGATGTTGCAATATCTTCAAGGCATGATTTGTTAATTATTTTGTCATCATCAAAACATAATCCACATAATTAGGAGCATTGAATTCACAAGTAGTAATCTAATGGCCTCAAGTCTAGCAACAGGAGCATAGGTCTCATCATAATCGATGCCCTCTTCCTGATTGTAGCCTTGGGCTACCAATCTAGCTTTGTTTCTAGTTATTATACCTGATTCATCCAATTTGTTCCTATAAACCCATTTAGTACCTATTATTGAATGATCATCTGGCTTTGGCACAAGTGTCCAAACATTATTTCTTTTAAATTGATTTAATTCCTCTTGCATAGCCATTATCCAATGTTCATCCAACATAGCATCATTAATGGTTTTAGGTTCTAATTGTGAAACAAATGCAATAAAATGACAATAATTACGCAAGGAACCTCGGGTTACCACTCCCTTGGTTATCTCACCCAACACATTTTCTAGAGGATGATCCTTCTTGATTTTCCACGCTAAAGGTAAGTCAGTGATAACATCTTCAGACTGAATTAGTTCTTTCTCTTTTTCTTGTTTCTCCTCAATTGTTTGTTTGTCCTTATTGTCTTCTTTTGATGTACTTTGTGTCTTGTCTTCACCATACTTGTCATATAGGTGTTCGAACGAACCTGTACTATCATTAATAGAAAAATTCTCTCCTTTCGGAGACTCGTCAAATACAACATGTATAGATTCTTCCATAGACATAGTTCGTCTATTGTAAACACGATAAGCCTTGCTATGTAAAGAATATCCCAAAAATATACCTTCATCAGATTTCGGATCAAATTTTCCCAAATATTGTTTTCCATTATTCAAAATAAAGCATTTGCATCCGAAGACACGAAAGTGTGATATATTTGGTTTTCGGCCTTTTAGAAGTTCATAAGGAGTTTTCAAAAGTATTGGCCTAATTAAAACTCTATTAATTACATAGCATGCAGTATTAACAGCATCAGCCAAAAAATAATATGGTACTTGACTTTCATTCATCATTGTTCTAGCTAACTCCTCAAGTACTCTATTTTTCCGTTCTACAACTCCATTTTGTTCAGGAGTTCTAGGTGCAGAAAATTGATGTTCAATTCCATTCTTGTTACAAAATCTATCAAATTTGTCATTTTCAAATTCACCACCATGATCGCTACGAATAATAACAATCTTATTATTTAATTGATTTTGAATTTGTTTGGCAAACCTTTTAAAAGATTTATAAGTATCACTTTTTCTTGGAAGAAACAAAGTCCATGTAAATCGAGAAAAATCATCTACAATCACTAAAGCATAGTAATTTCCTCCGAAACTCATAACTTGTGAGGGTCCGAATAGATCCATATGGAGTAACTCCAATGGTCTAGTTGCAGACACCACTTTCTTTGATTGAAAATTTGATTTTGTTTGTTTGCATTTCTTACAAGGAATACAAACTCCTTCAATAGAAAAGTTGAGATTTGGTAGGCCAATTACTAACCTTTTTTATTGTATCTTTTTCAATTGATTTATATTGACGTGTGCAATCTTCCTATGCCATAGCCAAACTTCATCCTCTTTACTAATAAAACATTTTGAAACTAAAGAGGTGATGTCATTCAAATCAACTAAATAGGTGTTATGCATTCGATTACCGACAAATTTAATAGATTCGTCTACATCACTTTTTATGATACAATGGGTTGAAGTAAAAATAACGTGATTACCCTTATCGCATAATTGACTAATACTCAAGAGGTTGTGCTCTAGGCCTTGAACCAAAAGAACATTGTCAATAATTACGTTGGAGGCATTACCTATTTTACCTTCACCCATTATTTTACCTCGATTGTTATCACCATATGTGACGTAGCCTTTTTCTGATGCAGTTAAGCTCAAGAACTTCCTCCTATCTCCTGTCATGTGTCTCAAACATCCACTGTCCAAATACTAACGATCTTCCATTGTTCTAAGACACACCTACAAGATAAAGAGATTACTTGCATTTTTTAGGTACCCAAGTAGTCTTGGGTCCTAACTGGTTAGCATTTAGATCAAATCCTTTCTTAATCCATACAAATGAACCATTTGGAATACCTTTTAGTTTAATATTACACGTATTTGGAGTATGCCCAAAAATTCCGCAATAATGACAAGTTGACCTTTTAGAGTAATTAACATTTGAAAACGATACCAACTTTCTATATTTGCAGTTTTTGGGTTTTTGATATCCCAAACCAGTTTTATTTGTATTTTCTCTTTGATTAGCAATTAAGTTGTTTAGTTGCATATTACCTTTAGTGAAGCTTGCAAGCTTAGTTTTCAAATTTTGCACTTCTTTTTCAAAATGCTTGCAACTTTCACATTCGGCAATGGGATTTGCTTTTTGTTCACAATCATAGGAAGCATTAGAATAAATGAGATCCAGAGTTTCATTTTGGAGTTGAAGTTCATCAATAAATTTTTGCATTTCTAAAATTTTAGCTTCATGCTCCATAATGATTCTCTTTCTTTCAATATTGATTTTAGCTAGCTTTTTAAGCTCCTTATGCATTTCAACATAAGCTTCAATTCATAAAGTGAATTATAAGAGGTGTCTTCAGATTCAGAATCAGAATTAGAATATGTTACCAATTTAGAGTTCATTGGCTCAGATGATTCTCCACTTGTTGAAGCTTCTTCATCAAATTTTCCCATTAAGCACAGGTTAGCCAATTCTTCCTTTAACATCCCGTTATTTCTAATACCTTTAGCAAAATAATTAAATGATTTAATATGATGTTTTCAATATTTGAGTCTCGGAATAAAATTCTGATTTCATCATTATATTTGAAATATGTTTTCTAGTCAAAATAAGTATAAATTTGTTATCATACGCTTTCCAAAAATAAAGTAGTACTTTTATTTAGTTTAATTAACATTTTGACAGGGAGCTCAAGTGGCAAGCCTTAGAGACATTTTTATAAATAGTTTCTTTAGAAAAATATGTTTAACTTAATATTTTGAGCGTCCCTGTAAATTTTCATAGTGTTCGGAGGCTGTTTTATTTTTAGCTTCTGCACTGGTTTAATATATTACCAGTATAAGTTATATATAATGATTTTCTATTTCAAAATTATAAATATTATATATTATATATTATTAAGTTTAATATCAAGGTTGAGAAAATATATTTACTTTTGAATTTTGATAATTTTTCTTACGCAATAGCTGTCCGGAGGGACCGATAACTTTATTATTTTTCAATCAGTTTTGATTAATCAAAATACAATATTATTTTACCTAAATGTATTTTATTATTTGGATCGTCAAACTTTTAGCTATAATCCAAAATACCTACACTTATTGACCCACAAATATATAAATATGTTGTTCCTAATGTTCTACCCACCCGACCCAGCGGCCCATGCCCAAACCAAAGAAAATAAAAATAGAAGAAAGAGACCCCAACCCAGCGTGGAATCAAGAAAAAAAAAAAAAGAAAGATCAGAGGAAGGGCGTGAGTGAGGGGCACAAATCAAGTCTGGAAAAGTTCAATCCTATCTCTAAATGATCTCATGCTTTAGATACTGAAATTTTTATCAACTTAGTGCATATGGATGACGTGAGAGAGAACGTAACAATAGAAAAGAAAGAAAGGAGGAGTATAGAATGAGAGAGAAAGAGAGCCGCCGAGACAGAGAAGAAGGGCTCGACGCAGAGATTCCAAAATTTGGGATTTTTTTATCTTTTCGGTCCAATAACTCAAGATCCAACCGTCCAATCTCAAATCCTTCTTAGGTATATAATCTCCTCAACTCCCTCTATCCATATACCTAATTTATTCGATGATCCGTCAATATTTTTATTATCCCTATATTTTCAAATAAATATATGTTTTAGGGAAAAATGATATATTTTTATTGTATAATGATATATATTTACTATTTTGACAAAAATGAATTTATTTGATATATATTTATATATTTTAATGTTATAATTAGTTTTATCATATGTCCCTATTTAGATCCAACACGCTTTTGACTTTGACCCTGGAGCAAGTCGCGGATGTAAACGTGGTTCGGTCGTTATTGCTAGGATTTCCAGGTAAGGGGAGTCTCTTTTCCATACTTTGAGTTATGGATAGTTGGAGTTTATAATAGGATTTGAGTTTAATAGTTAAGTTGGGTTGTGGGTGATGGATTAAGAGGTGATTAGAAGTGATTAGAGGTGATTGATGGATATTTGGTTAATTTGTTATATTACTGGGACTGTTAAGTTTAATTTTTTTTTGTATAATTAATTAAGTAGGAAGTGAAGAACCCTAGGGAAATGATTTATTTTAAAGCACTCTGAGACATACCTGAGTATGTCGACTGATTGGTTAATATATGTTGATTATTAAGTGTTATGGTCATACGTTGGGAATTTATTATGTGCACTAGGTTCTTTAAGGGTGCTATTTTGATTTTAGGCTGGATAGTAGGTGACGCAAATGGCTAAATAAAATGGAAATGCTATGTGATGGAAATAGTAATGGAAGTGAAAAGTAATTATGATGTGTAAATTGAAAAGGGTTGAATGTTATGGTATGATTGGCTAATTAAGGGTGTTCATGTCGGTTGAAAATGTGTGAAGTTAATTTTGAATGCTAAAAGGATAATTGTTGTGAAATGATTATATATGGGTAGATTGGATTATGTGATAATAAAGGAAAATGGTTATAAACGCTAATTGTGGAATGTGACCCTAAATGTGAGTAATTGGAAAGGTATATGTTGATGGACGATAACTGCTTATTTATGAATATATGTGTGATGATTTGGAATGGATTATAATTATGCATATTTGTGAATATTGGTGGAATTGTGATTATGATTTATAGTTAATGGACTGGATTATTGTTTAACTGAAAATGGTAAAGGTAACTTAAGTGGAAACTGATCAGTGGGGCCCGGAACACTAGGTACCCGGCTAGGTGTTCCAATTACCTGTTAGGGCCAATTACCTGCCAGACCAATTACCCATCAGGCCAAACCGCCCTGTAGGCGCCGGGTGACCCACAGGATCAGTTTTCCACACCAATAATTGGAATAATTAATGGATTGGTAAAAGTACATAGTCCTACAGGTTATGGTCTGGATGGGTGTAAAGTCCTGGGCAGGTGTTCCAAGTCCCTAGACAGGTGTGCCAATTACCTAGCGGGTATCCAAATCCTAGTGGTGTACGGTAAAAATGGAAGTGTTTGCAAATCACTGTCTGTGGTTGCTTACACTGTGTGTAGATCTCTGCTTGGGGTTACACACATTAATGAAAAATGAATAATGGAAAGGTAAAAAGGGAAAGGGAAGTTTATGTAGATCTCTGTTTGAGGTTACATAAATGATATGGAGTGTATGCAGTTCACTGTTTGTGATTGCATACATAGTGTGTAGATCTCTGTTTTGGGGTTACACACGTTGGTAAGGTGTAGATTTCTGTTTGAGGTTACACCCAATGGAAAAGTGTAGATCTCTGCTTGATGTTACACATAATAATAAAAGGAATTAAGGGAAAAGGAATTAAGAATGGAAAAGGAAACGTAATGGTAATGGAAATGATTAAGGAAAGGATTATGGATAATGGAAAATGGATAAAAAGGAATGTATAAGGAAATGGGTATGGAATGAATTGGTTGATCCCTGACTTGATTTGATTGTTATTCTTGAGTTTATATTATGAGCTTTATATTATCCTCTGATTCACTGTGTTGTGAAAAGGTCTCACCCTTATGTGGTTAACATTTTTAGGTGATTGCTATGGAGCTTGTGGATCAGAGTGCGCAGCGAGAGACCGGGCAAGAAGGAAACTTTATTTTTGGGTGCTACTATATTGTAAATGGATGCCCAAAGTTATTGTAAACTTGATTTGTGAAAAAGAAATTTTAAGAACAGCATTTTGATTATAGATTTTTACTTAATATTTTATAAATAAAATAAGGGTGTTACATTTATGGTATCAGAGCAGTTTTTTCCTTCCGACCTGAGGGAAAGTGGTTCCGATCTCGCTGCAAACACTCTCATCTCAAGCTTCTCCTCTAAAGGTGAGACCCTTTTAAGTAGAAAATTGTAAATGATAAATGCTGTTGAGTAGGTTTGTGTTTGCAAATGGGGAATACTAACAAGTGACAAATTAATAAAATTTTATATGAAAGAGAAAAGAGAATGGAGTTCTTTGGAACCTAAGCGGATCCCTTAGGGATTCAAAGAAATCACATATTGTAAGTGTTACCCAATTGCAAACAGAAAACTTATGTGATGCAAGATGATTTTGTTTAAGGGTGAAAATTTCATGTTTTGAGTTAATTGAGAGTCGAAGTTTCTTACACAGGAAATCTTGCTAATCAAAACAAAGTACGGAAACTTGAACTGGATGGCGAGGGCTACTACCACTGATGTAATGTAGTGTCGGAACTGGCCAATCTGATATTGCATTTATCGGGAGGTGAAGTCGTCGAAATCTAGGAGTTTGTGCACTATCGTGAATTAGTGAATGATTTCTTATGTATAAAACTTTTATATTAGTTATATTGTTCCACTTTGCTTTGCTTTTGTATTGTGTATGATTGGTTAGGTGTCTGCTGATTAGTTGGTGTCAAAGTAATTGGACGGAGATTTGAAATGGAACCGCATGGATTAAATAAATTCTGAACTCGATACTAATCCAATCGAGTGATTAAATTCATATCGATTAGACTAGTATCTAAAAGAACTAAAAATAATGTTTAAAGTAAATTAATGGTCGAATTCCATAGCTAATCTCAACTCAAGTAACTGTGATACCAAACGAAAAATAGGAATCGAGAACTAATTGATTGGATTCAACCCGCTGAACTATACTAATTTAAATTGCAAACATAAAAGTAACTTTTGTCCAAGTTGGGGAAGCGGTTCGGATTCAATCAAAAGGTCCTTGAAATATGTTTATATGTGGAATAGTTTAGTGTAAAAGTAGGCGAAGGAAAATTAGAAGTGGAACCATAAAATTCAAAATAATTTATTGACTAGATACTAATCTAACCGAGTGATTTAGTTCACATCGACTAGATTAGAATCCACGAAAACAACAAAAACATTTCTGTTGAACTCGTAGTTGATTCCACCACTTATTTAGTTCCGATAACTTTAATACTAAACGAAAGTTAAGTTGGAGCTTCTAATGATTGAACTTGAACCCCAAAGCTACAATAACAAAATTTTATAATGGAAAGAGGAATATTTAATCGAAAAAAAAGGGGTTAACATTCAATCTAGAGGTTCTCACATTACTTTTGACTATTTGGATGGTAGTGCATTTGCATATACAAAAGTCTATGTTTATGTGGAAATGAATTTAAATCTTCGAAAATGTTTTCAAATGATTTTGGGATTAATAGCTTTTCAATTGCCATTTTTATGTTTGAAAGTCCCAAATTACTTTCCACTAAGCATTGACTAAAAATGTTGTTTTTGAAAATTGTGTTCAGGATAGGATTGGATGCATTTGTGTATGTTCGATTGATATGGGTGTTTGATATTGATATATGAAAAAAAATGAATTTTTGTATGATGCTTGTGAATGGAATTATGATTTAAGTTTGTTTGACATTGTGAGTGTTTAAAAATGAATTTCAAAGGGGGCGCCGAACCACAATCATTCCAAACGAAACGTGAAGTCGCACGACAAATTTTCAGGAAATAGTAAAAAAAGCAAGGATTTTTAAGTAATCGAGGAGTGAATTAATTCAACGGTTTTAACTAAGTCACACTTCGATTAAATAGGAACCCTTCTTATACGACTCAAACCAATTTGGAATGAAACTCAATTTTCAAACTTGAAGTTAAGGGAAATATGTTTGTTTCAACCTTTGAAGATGAATTAAACTAAATTTTTCCAAGTCCAATGCATATTCCTTTTCTTTGAGTTTACCCATCTTGAGTGCTCTTTCACTCCTTCATCTAGGTTCTTATGAAATTAGATGGAGGTAGCTCTTCATGGAGAGGTGCATGATTTAAAAGTTTAATCGAATTTTCAAATGAAGCAAATCGTTCCTCATCAAGAGAGGAACATCATTTGCAAAGAAAATCTTGTTTCTTTTATATAAACGTAAAGTTATTTTTCTAAGCATTCTACTAGTATGGGATCTTTTTTCTGCATTTTTAATCCCTATATCTAGTGATTTTCCGAACCGAAGGTTTTAAAAATGCATGTGTATATAGTTAAGTATTTGTGGGGTTATCAGGGTTTTTGCATAAAGTGAAAAACCAAGTGTTTGGGTTTAAGGCTATTTGTTTGACTTGGAAGAATTGATATAAGCACCCTAAGGTTGAATTGTTGTTTTATGTAACCTTTCGAGCCAATTGGAGCAAGTTTTGTTTTAAACAAAGTGAATTTAATGTGCTCTAATCGGTTTGATAATTTTACACAACCTGGGGCTAAGTATAAGTGTTGTCCCTTTAAATTTTGAGGCCAATCGGAGTTTGTCTATTGTTTTTAAGTGAATTTGACGAAGGTTCACCCCGATCATTGCAAATTTTTTTCAAAGTAGTCGTAGGGTCAAAAGTGAACCTAATAAACTCTGATTGACTTGAAAATTTACTATAATGTTCTATTATGCTCAGGGACACTATCTTCCAATTTTTCAAAAAACCTTAGGAAAGTAAATTGATAAAAATGCATTTTTGGTTGCAAACATATAAGTCCTATTTCCCGAATCCCTTTTTAATCGTCTTTCAAAAAAAAATGTATATTGATCATTATGAATGTGTATGTAGAGGTAAGTATTAGCCCTAAGTTAGGCAAGGTAGATAAAGAATAGCTTAGAAGGAAGTAGGGTGGAGTCTGGTTGTGTTTGAAATGTATACTGATGTGGAATGTTGTGTATGTATATTTGAATGACATCTATGTGCTTTATGTTTGTTTGATTGATGAATGCGGTTGTTAAGGGCCTAGGAATAGGATAAGTGTTAGATTTTGGAGCTAGATTATAATCAACCCTTGAGGGTAATAGTGTTTAGAGCGCATTAATACCCTTTCCAATCTTCGATGTAGGATTCCGAAGGGAAACCCAGCTGATCTTAGAAAACCCGATAGGATCTTCGCTTTGAGGCGGACTAAATTAAACCATAGTCGGTACTCCTCAATGAGTACAAGAGCTTAGAGGCGTACTCATGCGGAACGGTATGCCAATTCTAAGTGGGGGAGTAGGACCAAAGTGAAGTAAGTCCTATAGCTTAGAAACCTTTTTCCTGGATGGTTCTCTAATTAAGGATTCTGAGCGGGATTTCGGGGACGAAATTCCAATAAGTGGAGGAGAATTGTAACATCCCGTTATTTCTAATACCTTTAGCAAAATAATTAAATGATTTAATATGATGTTTTCAATATTTGAGTCTCGGAATAAAATTCTGATTTTATCATTATATTTGAAATATGTTTTCTAGTCAAAATAAGTATAAATTTGTTATCATACGCTTTCCAAAAATAAAGTAGTACTTTTATTTAGTTTAATTAACATTTTGACAGGGAGCTCAAGTGGCAAGCCTTAGAGACATTTTTATAAATAGTTTCTTTAGAAAAATATGTTTAACTTAATATTTTGAGCGTCCCTGTAAATTTTCATAGTGTTCGGAGGCTGTTTTATTTTTAGCTTCTGCACTGGTTTAATATATTACCAGTATAAGTTATATATAATGATTTTCTATTTCAAAATTATAAATATTATATATTATATATTATTAAGTTTAATATCAAGGTTGAGAAAATATATTTACTTTTGAATTTTGATAATTTTTCTTACGCAATAGCTGTCCGGAGGGACCGATAACTTTATTATTTTTCAATCAGTTTTGATTAATCAAAATACAATATTATTTTACTTAAATGTATTTTATTATTTGGATCGTCAAACTTTTAGCTATAATCCAAAATACCTACACTTATTGACCCACAAATATATAAATATGTTGTTCCTAATGTTCTACCCACCCGACCCAGCGGCCCATGCCCAAACCAAAGAAAATAAAAATAGAAGAAAGAGACCCCAACCCAGCGTGGAATCAAGAAAAAAAAAAAAAGAAAGATCAGAGGAAGGGCGTGAGTGAGGGGCACAAATCAAGTCTGGAAAAGTTCAATCCTATCTCTAAATGATCTCATGCTTTAGATACTGAAATTTATATCAACTTAGTGCATATGGATGACGTGAGAGAGAACGTAACAATAGAAAAGAAAGAAAGGAGGAGTATAGAATGAGAGAGAAAGAGAGCCGCCGAGACAGAGAAGAAGGGCTCGACGCAGAGATTCCAAAATTTGGGATTTTTTTATCTTTTCGGTCCAATAACTCAAGATCCAACCGTCCAATCTCAAATCCTTCTTAGGTATATAATCTCCTCAACTCCCTCTATCCATATACCTAATTTATTCGATGATCCGTCAATATTTTTATTATCCCTATATTTTCAAATAAATATATGTTTTAGGGAAAAATGATATATTTTTATTGTATAATGATATATATTTACTATTTTGACAAAAATGAATTTATTTGATATATATTTATATATTTTAATGTTATAATTAGTTTTATCATATGTCCCTATTTAGATCCAACACGCTTTTGACTTTGACCCTGGAGCAAGTCGCGGATGTAAACGTGGTTCGGTCGTTATTGCTAGGATTTCCAGGTAAGGGGAGTCTCTTTTCCATACTTTGAGTTAGGGATAGTTGGAGTTTATAATAGGATTTGAGTTTAATAGTTAAGTTGGGTTGTGGGTGATGGATTAAGAGGTGATTAGAAGTGATTAGAGGTGATTGATGGATATTTGGTTAATTTGTTATATTACTGGGACTGTTAAGTTTAATTTTTTTTTGTATAATTAATTAAGTAGGAAGTGAAGAACCCTAGGGAGATGATTTATTTTAAAGCACTCTGAGACATACCTGAGTATGTCGACTGATTGGTTAATATATGTTGATTATTAAGTGTTATGGTCATACGTTGGGAATTTATTATGTGCACTAGGTTCTTTAAGGGTGCTATTTTGATTTTAGGCTGGATAGTAGGTGACGCAAATGGCTAAATAAAATGGAAATGCTATGTGATGGAAATAGTAATGGAAGTGAAAAGTAATTATGATGTGTAAATTGAAAAGGGTTGAATGTTATGGTATGATTGGCTAATTAAGGGTGTTCATGTCTGTTGAAAATGTGTGAAGTTAATTTTGAATGCTAAAAGGATAATTGTTGTGAAATGATTATATATGGGTAGATTGGATTATGTGATAATAAAGGAAAATGGTTATAAACGCTAATTGTGGAATGTGACCCTAAATGTGAGTAATTGGAAAGGTATATGTTGATGGACGATAACTGCTTATTTATGAATATATGTGTGATGATTTGGAATGGATTATAATTATGCATATTTGTGAATATTGGTGGAATTGTGATTATGATTTATAGTTAATGGACTGGATTATTGTTTAACTGAAAATGGTAAAGGTAACTTAAGTGGAAACTGATCAGTGCGGCCCGGAACACTAGGTACCCGGCTAGGTGTTCCAATTACCTGTTAGGGCCAATTACCTGCCAGGCCAATTACCCATCAGGCCAAACCGCCCTGTAGGCGCCGGGTGACCCACAGGATCAGTTTTCCACACCAATAATTGGAATAATTAATGGATTGGTAAAAGTACATAGTCCTACAGGTTATGGTCTGGATGGGTGTAAAGTCCTGGGCAGGTGTTCCAAGTCCCTAGACAGGTGTGCCAATTACCTAGCGGGTATCCAAATCCTAGTGGTGTACGGTAAAAATGGAAGTGTTTGCAAATCACTGTCTGTGGTTGCTTACACTGTGTGTAGATCTCTGCTTGGGGTTACACACATTAATGAAAAATGAATAATGGAAAGGTAAAAAGGGAAAGGGAAGTTTATGTAGATCTCTGTTTGAGGTTACATAAATGATATGGAGTGTATGCAGTTCACTGTTTGTGATTGCATACATAGTGTGTAGATCTCTGTTTTGGGGTTACACACGTTGGTAAGGTGTAGATTTCTGTTTGAGGTTACACCCAATGGAAAAGTGTAGATCTCTGCTTGATGTTACACATAATAATAAAAGGAATTAAGAATGGAAAAGGAAACGTAATGGTAATGGAAATGATTAAGGAAAGGATTATGGATAATGGAAAATGGATAAAAAGGAATGTATAAGGAAATGGGTATGGAATGAATTGGTTGATCCCTGACTTGATTTGATTGTTATTCTTGAGTTTATATTATGAGCTTTATATTATCCTCTGATTCACTGTGTTGTGAAAAGGTCTCACCCTTATGTGGTTAACATTTTTAGGTGATTGCTATGGAGCTTGTGGATCAGAGTGCGCAGCGAGAGACCGGGCAAGAAGGAAACTTTATTTTTGGGTGCTACTATATTGTAAATGGATGCCCAAAGTTATTGTAAATTTGATTTGTGAAAAAGAAATTTTAAGAACAGCATTTTGATTATAGATTTTTACTTAATATTTTATAAATAAAATAAGGGTGTTACACTTCCTCATCTGAAGAGCTAGCATTCTGCTTCTCTGAGTCTTCAGGCAAATCCCATACAACATAAACCCTCTTGGATTTGAATCCTTTGCTATCCTTTTTGTCATTTTCCTTTTTATTGAGATATTGAGTGCATTCAATCCTTATATGATCCGTGTTACCACACTCATGACATTTTATCTTTTCCTTTGGAGTCTTTCGAGAAGATGCTTCATTTTGATTTCTTTGTTGTCTATTGAATGTATTTCTTCTCTTCAGGAAATTGCTGAACTTTTTTACCAAAAGCCCCATGGTCTCATCATCAATGTCTGAATCTGAATTTTCATCTTGGGGCAACTCTTCAAGACTTTTTAGCATCTTTGTTGTAGTAGTCTTTAGATATATCCCCTTTTTGCGCTTGTTTGACTCTTCATGCATGTTTAGTCTTCCCAATTCCATTTCGTGCTCTTGTAGTTTTCCAAAGAGAGTAGCAAGATCCATATCACTTAGGTCCTTTGACTCCATAATTGCAGTCACCTTTGGTTGCCACTGTCTGTCTAAACATCTTAAGACTTTGTTAGTAAGTTCACCATCAAGAAAAGTCTTTCCAAGAGCTAGTAAATGATTTATTATGTGTGTAAAACGCTTTTGCATATTTGAGATGGATTCATCGGAAAGCATTCTAAATAGTTCATACTCATGCATGAGGGCGTTTAGTCTAGCCCTTTTGACTTCACTAGTACCTTCATGAGTCACTTGTAAAGTATCCCACATCTGTTTGGCACTAGTACATTGAGAGACCCTAAAGAATTCGTCATATGAGAGAGCGGATGTAATGATATTTTTTCCTTTTAAATCATAACTTACTTTTTTCTTATCATCATCATTCCAACTCCCCTTGGGCTTATCAAGAACAGAATCATTAACTTTATGTTTTGGTACAAAAGGGCCATTTTCTATAGCATTCCAAATTTCTACATCTATTGCTTCAATGAAGATTTTCATCCTAACCTTCCAATAGGTGTAACCTTCGCCCGAAAACATAGGGGGGCGATTAATGGAAGAACCTTCACCACAAAAGGGATTACTAGAACCCATTGTTTACCAAACTAGGGATCGTACGGAAAAGCAGTTATGCTCGATCGTTTCCGATCGAGCTAGTATTATTCCCTAGAGGGGGGTTGAATAGGCGAAGAATACTAACTTCACCAATTAAAAAATTTAGCCAAAATTACACACATAATATGGTCTTGTTTCGGTTTATCAGAGTTAAAAATAATTTTTGCTTATGCGTAAATATAACAAAAATTAAATGCGGAAATATAAAGAGTAATGAAAGAATAGCCAACACAGGATTTTATCCTAGTTCACATTAGTGTGTTAACGAACACTAATGCTACATCCAGTCCTCCCTCTCTGAATTGGGAGATTTGCTTCACTATGAACAAGAATATGTTAGTACAAGTTTAAATGTTTAAGAGAAAACTTTTCCCTTAGACTTCACAACCAAAGAACCTCTTTGGCACACTTGCAATTCCCTAACCAAATTCTTCACAATCACAGCGAAGCCCTTGTGTCCGAAGGAACCTCCTTCAGTAACTTGAAACCTTCAAGACTTGGATGAAAACCTTTCACCAAACTTGCGGAAATCTAAACGTTTGTTGTTGTAGTAACTTGCACCCTTGTGTGCGATTAACAACCCAAATATGTACAATGTCTATGAACACTAATTCAGTAATCTAAAGTGAAGAGAATGAATGATAAGTGTTTATCAAAGTGGGCTTATGAAAGTGAAAAGAGCAAACACTTGAATGTTCTTCGTTTATATGTTAAAAGTAGAAGAAATCATGAAGAACTTGTGAAATCTCAATGGCTTATGTTTTTCCAGAAAGTACAGAGAGTATTCAGAGTTGTAAGAATGTGATCTAATGTTTTGAAATCGTTTGGAACATATATATATATATATATCAGTTAGGACAGCAAACGGCTATGTTTATGACAGTTTTAATTGTTTGTATCCGGATACTTTTGAATTATTCGGATACATCGTGTTTGATTTCAAAAATTTGACTATTGTTTTAACGAAGTATCCGGATACTTTTGGATGTATCCGGATACATTTGATCAGATACACTTTTTTTTTAAATTTAAAAAATACTTTCTTGACTTCAAAAACCTTTTAAAAAAAATATTTTCTTAATAATTTTTATTTTTTATTTTTGAAAATCACTTTCTTTTAACTTTGAAAAAACACTTTCTTTTCATTTTCATTTTAAAAAAAATCTTTCTTTTATTTTTTGAAAATCACCCACTTTTGATTTAACTTAGCATGCTTACTATTTTTCTTTAGATTATGATTTAGTTTCATTCTAACTTAGACTTAACCATTAAGCACCTAAGGAACTCTAAGAAAAGTAAATTTAACATTACAAGTTTATAAGAATCCCTTTTTGACTAACTTGAGTCTAAGCTTCAATGTTGTGGACTTTGCTTTTTGGAATCATCAAAATCTCTTGGCCATTTGCTTCACATGCTTCACAGTTTCAATTTTGAATTAGAACCAAGAATCACATCAAATAAGCCCCTGTAGTTCGAGTTCTAGATCATCAAAGTATGAAGTTCAAAGCTGTGAAAACAGAGTAGTTTTCAGCATCAAGTATTCATCTTCATTGAATTCGTTTGGTAATTTCAGGGACCCTTTTTGTGTCAAACTTGTTCCTGATTGGAGTTAGTATATCCTAGTTTGTTAAACTAACTTATTTCACTCTTATTCATGCCAAATCCATGGTGAAATCTGTGGCCAAAGTCCGCTTGTTCAACCCCTTTTTCACAGGTCCAGAATTCGAATTTTGATCCTGTAACACCCTCACAAATATTTAGTTTTATTATGAATTATAAAAATATGGACTTGAAAATTTTGACGAAAATCCGGCAGAGTTTCCTCTGTTTTTCGGACTTTCCCCAAAATTTCCTTTTGTACCTGTCCAGAACAGAATAGTTCGAAAGCTTAAATCATAAATATTTACAATAAATAAAAACCTAATGCCCACACATACACAACACTGGGCATATCCTAATACACACATTTAATTATAAAAATACATTCTTAAACTTAATTAATATACACTCTTGGTATCATAAAAGACACCCCTCATGGTGAGGGTTCCCTGCTCGGCCCAAATAACAGCTATGCTCCTGACCTGCACCTGTATTGTTTGTAAGGGTGAGTACCGTACTAACTAGCAATGCATAAGATATGCCAAGTCAAACACAAATAATTACAATTAGCAAATAATGGACATGAACAAAAATCATAATTCACACTCTATGCTACAAACACATGCATCTCCATAAATACTAACCACCCACCGGATAAGTTCCTATGTCCACTTCCTTATTATTATTAGTTTCTATTTTATTTAAATTATTTCCTTAATTACGTAACCCTTTTTCTTATTCTCTTCATTACCTTTTCATTTTCTTTTCTTTTCATTTCTTCTCTTTTCTTTTCGTTTCGGCGTTTGTGAGCTACTCACTGCGTTCCCCAATCTTTCAGAGGATACGACTTACCGAGGCGTACGCATCCCTAAAGACCGTACGACTTACACAACCCCTGCGATTGGTCGGCTTGCGAATTACTGCAGGTGTTGCGCACCCGACTTACAACACCCCTCCGCACGTCTTCTAGGGTTAGTACTCACAACCCGGGGAAATGGTTATGTGAATCCCTCCACTACGTTCCCCAATCTTTCAAAGGATACGACTTACCGATGCGTATGCATCCCTAAGGACCGTACGACTTACACAACCCCGAAGCTTTGGTAGGCCTGCGACTTACTGCAGGTGTTGCGCACCCGACTTATAGCACCCCTCCTCACGTCTTCTAGGGCTAGTATTCGCACACCAGGAAATCTTTAATCTTAATTACTTTTCTTTTCTTATTCGTTCTTCCACTTTTAATGTCTAATTAGTTCTCCTCTTGCCTAATAATTTCCTTTTACATTAAATTTCTCCTTTGTGTCTATTCTTTCTTCCAATTAATCCCTTAATTGTTCTAAGTGTCATTGACCCCTTTAACTTTGTAAAAAGCCCCTTCCTAGGTACACACAAAACTTACGCAAACATTTAGCATACAACAAAAATTAAAATAGCACAAGTATAATCAACCAACATTTAATTCACATAATTCAAACATTTAATGAGGGAAAGTTCTAAATTTCCTAATTATTCTACTTTCTATCCCTGTCCTAATTTTCTAGCAAACCAAATATTCTCAACACACTCACACACCGCTAGCTATACAATCCACCGTACGGCGGCACATCCCCTTACCTTCAGTTCTACCAGAACCTGTTTCGAGGCACGACAAGGAGATCCTGTTCCGGCTCACGACGCTATGCAGTTTGTTGTTCGCATCACAACGGTTCCTAAAATCCTTCGTCGTTTGACTATATATATTAAATTAAATAGAAATCAATTGGATGCGCCAAAACCGACTCAATTTGAAATCTCAACAATTAACATTTAGTTTCAAATTAAATTCGTAGTTTTCTCAATAGAATAGTGTAGTTTCTTATTGAAAAGCATTTAACCCCCAGGCTAAGATAATAATTAGAATACTTTAAAGTTAAGTAACTTTAACTTGGAATTCGAAATAAGTTGATCTTGAAAACATTTAACTAAAATTTATAAATCAAGGTCAAATAGGAATTTAAACTTAAGACTATTACTTCTCAATAAAATACTAGATCTTTTTGTTAAAAGCACGCTAACTTTTCAAAAGTAACATATCCGTCAGAAATGCATTAAGTAAAGTAATTTTTGTTTTAAGTTACAAAATCAATTGCGTAACTTGACACTATTAATTCTGAACTAAAAGGAAGTGTGCTCAATTCAAAAATAAGTCCAAGTCGCCATTATAATCTTAAAACAATTACACTTCCCTTCAGTTTGAAATTAATGTTCAACGCCCTATCTCGGATTAACGTTACGCCAAATATATGAAGTTCCTAATTAACTGAGATATTGTTTAGCCTAGGGACAATTCCACTAAGCTAAATGACAGCTCACTTGCTTAGGGACCCTACACGTTTAAATAAAATACTCTTTAAAACTATTTATTTGACATAACATTTAATCTGATATTATCCCAAATCAAAATAACTAATTAACATCATTAAAAATAATACTTTAACTAAGATAAACACTAATTCATAGTATGATTCATTTTTCAAAATAATAATCATGTACTAAAACAATTTAACACTATATTATTACCAATAACCTTAAAATTAGTACTAATATTATTATAATTAGTATTATTATTATTATGACTAACACAACACAGAAGGAAATTAAAAATGGATTAGGGGTATACCCTCAAATCTGGTTTTTCAGCATCAAGAAGGAAGATCGGTTTGGTTCAGACCCGGTTCGCCCTCGAACCGCAGCAACGGCTGCGACCGTGGCTTCACAGCGGCGGCGACTCCATGACAGCAGCAACGAGGAGCACCGGCGGCGGCTGGCGACGCTGAGGACAGAAGGGAGGCGATTGGGGTTTGAGGATGGCGGCGGCAAGGAACCCCGGTTCGTCGCAGCACCGGAGGTGGTGGTTGGCGCTGGCTTCGTGGAGGCTGGGTCCAGGAGAGGGAGAGACGTGAACACGGGGAGGAGAAAAAGCTCTGCAAAAACGACGGCGGTGGTTGGTTCGCGTCACGGTGGCGGTTGGAATAGGTGGCGGCGCGAGGAGGCGAACGTCGTGGCTGATTCGTGGCCTTCGATCGCAAGCTTCAAGCAGCGAAGGTGGTGGCTTTGAGGGAGGAGACGGTGGTTGGTGGCTGGCGGTCCTGGGTGAGGTGCACGAGAGAGAGGACTTGAGAGGGGAGTTAGGGCCGGCGCCCTTTGTCTTGAGAAGGAGGAGTTGGGGAGGGGAGGGTTTCGAACCCCCCTTCCTCTGATTTATTTCTTTTCTTTTTTTTTCAATATTATTATTATTATTATTTTAATACACACTTTTATTTATTTATTTATTTATTTATTTTATTTACTTTTTTATTTTAAAACTCAAAATACCAATAATCAATTTAAATACTAGAATAAAAATTATAAAATAAGAAACTTATAAATATATTAGGGATTAAAATTAGGGATGTTACAGATCCAGCCAAGTTCCTTGTGGTTTAAATCTGTTGTTTAGCTTCTCTGAGGTAAGGGAGGAGTTATCTAATTGCTAGAATGAGTAATCTCAAGCTAGAAATGTAGGAACCTTACAAGGTTAATCAAGGGATGAAGTTGGAATTGGGGATATGACTTGGAGGTCATAAACCTAAGGTTTTCTGATTCAAACAAGTTTAAATGGACCTAATAATGCTTACTGGATTAGTTTTTGAAGTTAAAATCAAGTGGAAATGAATTTCATATCTTGAAATGGTTATTTTCCAAGTTTGAATTGATTCTGTGATTTGATGTTGATTTATGTTATTATGTACTTGTTTATGTGTTCTAACATGTTCATTATATGTGTTTATGCCTCTGTTTTGCATAAGAATGGAAATACAATGCTAGGAATTCGAATTGACATTGAAAAGTGCAGAAACTGGTGCTGTTGCAGCAAAAACACTCGAGTAAATTAAGGAGGACTTGAGTATTCTGGAAAAGTGGAAGAACACTCGAGTATTTCTTAAGGACTCGAGTATTTTCATATGAACACTCGAGTAGTCAAGAACTACTCGAGTAATTCAAAGAATTTTTCAGAAAACTCTTACTTTTCTAAATTAAAGATTAACTCGTCTAATCTCCTATATTACTAAATTCTAATCATTTCTCTTTATGCCTAAAAACCTAATCCCGTTGGTCGATTATTATCCTGAAAGAGTCCTACCGGAATTTTATTCAGTGGTTGATATATTCGGACAGGAGTCCCAACGGATAAATATATAAGTTTATTTGATTCCCATTGGTGAATTTTTAATCCTGGATGAGTCCTACTGGAATTTTTTTCAGTGGTTGATATATTCGGACAGGATGTCCCAATAGAAGTGCGTACACCCATTTGGTTGATTATTTTTCCCACGTCCCAGTGGAAGTCTTTACCCACTTGGTTGATATTTTGGGAGTCCTAAATGGGGTCGTTGCATTAACTAATAACAAAGTGATTAACTTCTATTATATAAAACCATCACAAAGTGGCTAGGCCGCTGATGGAATTTTCAGAAAGCACTAGCACCAGTTAATGCTAAAAGAAAAGATGGACTTAAGATTGAGAAGGATTATGAACTTTGGGTCTCTATATTGGAGACATGATGTTCAAGGATGTGATTAAATAATAAAAAGAAAGAAGACGAAAAGTTTGTGTGGCATTATCATGCATGGAGATGGAGATGCTCCGATCTAGATTCGGAACTTCGGTATAGGTTAAATCAGAATATCCCTAGCACAAGGATGCTAGGAAGACCGATTTCCCAATCAATCGTGACGCTTGAATATGAATCGCTCCGGTTTGAGGAAACATAGGATTGAGAATATCCCGAGCCTGAGATACTCGGATGCCAAACCGTGCAGCATGAATGAGGAGTAGGCATGCATCACGACATTAATTGAGATATTATAAAAGACAGTTTGAACATATGTACTTGCATCTATTATTGCTACTTGATAATTTGTGTTTGTTATTTCAAGCCACTGTTATGTTCATTTGTTATTGCTTTTAGCTATGACTCACTCCCAGTCCCTTGTGTAGGTGATGGCGAGAAACATGTTCTGCGTGGAGATGAGGCCGCTCCCTAATGGGGAGTGGAATTTTGAGGACCATAGGGCTACATATGAGGGGGATGTGGAAGTCACCTTCCGCCATCCTAACCCATATTCCCGTATGCATCCGCTTAGATCGAGAATTCCAATGGTTTACATCACGCACATTCCGCCAAATTTTGTTATGCGAAACGGAACCCCTCCACCACCACCAAGACGTTTTTCGAGACGCACTATCCCACCGAGTCCAGCACCCTCTTCAGAAAGAATCATTTTAGAGGTTCCTGCTCATCCTAGCCCTTCCCCTCGAGTTCGATCCCGAACTCCGATATACGTGCCTGATGATTCGGCACAAGAGGAGGAGGAGGATCCAATCGAGGATGAGGATCCGGTGGATAATGCGAATCAGATGGTGGATGACTTTATGGACAACTCAACTGGAAGTCAGTGGGGAACTGACGACTGAGTTAAGTTGTGGGGTGGAATGTGAATGATATAATCCATCAGGTTTCCTCTTATCTATACTATTTTATATTTTGAGTCATGAACCATATGCTCTAGGTTATTATGAATTTTGTTGTAATATCTGTAATATAATGTAATGGCCTAGAGTGTTAAGTCAAGTAATTATGTATTTTGTTTAAATGAAGAACGTGGTATGTACCCCTTTTTGGTATGAATGAAATATGATGTTACATCACTGGTCTTCATGACTCGATGTTCATATAATTCCGCAAGATTTGATAATGGATGATGACTTGACTTTTAGTTAAAAAAATAAAAAAAAAATGGTCATATTTTCCGAATATAAATATTTTACTTTGGAATGAAAGTTGGGTCGTCACAGGTTGGGACCTAATTGCAACATTAGAAAGGTTTTTGAAGAAAGGGTAATTAAATTATTAATTTTTGAAGTTTTATCAGTATGTAACCGGTTAGAAGGGCTCTGTAACCGGTTACACGATGAACTCAGAAACTGGGTTAGTGAGTTTGATGAGTAATCCAGCTGTGGATCATGTTCTTGCCACGATTTCTGCATTCCTTGAGTGGAATTAGACGTGTCGCTCTGCATGAGAAGCTAATTGCACTATAAATAGCTTGGATTGAGATCAAAATCAGATTTTGGTGAGTGTTGGTTTGGGAAATCTCTGTTCTAGGGTTTTTGCTTCATTCTGTTCGATTCTTCTTCTGTGTGGGGAGTGAGACTTTGAGTGATACACGAACACGGAGCTTACATCCAGAGCTTCGTGTTGATATAAAATTTGTAAGCTAAAAATGTGTGTGGAAGAAGAAATCAATGTCTGAAGTTGAAGCTTGAAAACTGGTTCAGTGTTACTCTTGTTTCTGGAAGCTAGGTTTAAGCTCTGATTCTGGTAAGTACAGGTAACCTTTAAGCCTCAAATCACTTCGATCCTTTAGTGCATGTTACCTAGAGTAAGTCCTAATTATTTTCCCTAATTTGTTTGGTCAATCTATATGTCAAATCTTATAGTTTTTTGACCCTGTCGAACCTGTTGTTGGCTGAAAATAGAGATTGTGGATTCTGGGAAGATCTAGCAAATTCCAGTGATTAAATCATCAAGCACAACTTAGAGGTAAGGGGGAAGCTTACTATTTGCTAGAGTGAGGATAAATATGTTTGGTAAATAGGATGAGTCACCAAGAGACTCTAAGGGCATAGCTTGAATTAGTTTTATGGCCTAGAGGCCAACTTTAGCTCATTTCTGATTTTGAGCAATTATAATATGATGCATGCAATGCTATTGTGATGACAATTTCATGACTTATTTGGATATTATGTGAAATGATGCATTAAGTAGTGAAATATGTGATTTATGCACTTTTGGTGTATGATGATTTTGCATGCATGAATTTGTGATATGTTTAAGTGTTTAAACATGTGTACTTTAAGGTATTGAACCTTGGGTAATGATGAAAATAGGTTAGATCTGAGTACAATTGAAAATGGTGCTGAAAAATTAGTTTTAGTATGCTGTGCTGCATAATCTAACCGGTTAGAGCCTGTCTGTAACTGGTTAGTACCTGACAAAAATGAAAATATACAATTCTGGTTTTGTTAAGTAATTTTCACCATTTTTAATTGATACTTAAGGTCTATTATCACTGTTATTACCCTCTGATTGTTGGGTATGGATTCCAAACTTGATAATTGGTTTGTACCTTAAAGTGAATGACAAATTCAATTGAAAATTGTGAAGTTATATGCAATTTGATGCTCATAATGTTAATGGATGCAAGATGAATGTGATTCAGTGGGTAAACATATTAATATTAAGGTATTGTAACTCTGTGTATGGTTGAAATTGGTTAGATTTGAGTATTGGAAAGAATGGTATGCAAAACCTCACTTTTCAGTGTATTTTCTGCATAATCTAACCGGTTAGTCTGAAGCTGTAACCGGTTAGATATTGTCAGTTTCCAAAAGAAAAAGGTTTTTGAAACTGGCTAAGTGTTCATACCATTTATACTCAAGTTTAAGCTAGAATTTTATATAAAAACCAATCTGAAACTATGTGATTGAGCACTGTTTGCTTTAGATTGGAGGTGATGAGTTAATACCTTAATATTAAATGACAATTCCAAGAGGAAATTATGCATAAATGAAATTGGATTATGACTTAGATCTTTTGAATGATAATATGTGTTGAACTTGAGGTATTCTGTTATGCTAAGACCCTGTTATTGGATTGAGTAAAGAAGTCAAGGAAAGATTCTTTGAAAATCAGTGGTTTCAAGTTCAGGTATGTAATTCTAACCGGTTAGGTTGTGATGTAACCGGTTAGTACCTAAAACTTAAAAATAAAAGTTAAGTTTTGAGTAAGGATTGTTAATACCAATGATTATATTCTCTCAATCCAGGTCTATGAGCATATGTTTAACTTAAATTCAAGGGTGAATTTTATGAGTATAGTTATACCTCAAGATACCATTCAGAAGTTGTGTTTGAAAACATGTGCATGATGAAAATTGTTTGGAGCATAAAACCTTTCGCAAACATCCTCATGGAATGGTGTTGCTATCAACAAATCGCTTGGTTCTCAAGCATAATCATTTTAAAAATCAGGAACCATTCGATTTATTTTTCAAGCGTGATAGTAACCCCAATGAATTTTCATTTTTTTGAAATCGAATTCAAAAAAAAAATGAATTTTTTTGTTCTAATGGAACCATAAATTCTTCCAAATTGAGTACTAAGTTGTGTAGAGAAATTTTGAAAAGCTAGTGAGCCAACCAAGGATTCCTAAGTAATCAAGCGGTGAACTAATTTATTCTTTTAATCGATCCCCACGCTGATTAAATAGGAACCCTTCTATGTGACTTTACTCGATTCGGAATGGAGTTTAATCGTCAAACTCAAAGTCAAAGGGAATGTGACTATTTTGATTGTTGAGAATCATCGAAATAAATTTTCTAGTACACCACATACTCCCATTCTCATTGAGTTGCTAATTTTGAGGAAGGTTATAATCCTTCACCTAAATCTCTCGAAACTAGATGGAGAAAATCCTTTACAAAAAGATATGCCTTGCTTTATAAAATTTGTTTTTGGAACTTCATCCAAGCTATTTAGCATGAACATGTCAAGGTTTAAAAGTGTAAAATAAATTTTCCTGATTTAATCTTTTCCTAAGAATTTTGCGTAAAACAAATCAAAATGGTTTCCCATCAAGAAAGGAATTTGATTTTTCAAGAATAATGAACAAATCGTGGGAAACCATGTAAATTTTCAAACTCCCCTTGGATTGCATTTGAAATGTGTGCAGCTTATCTAAGATGTGTGCATGCATTTAGACCTGAGTTCTAGAGCTGATTCAGGTAGATCAGGATTAGATTAGAATCAAGTAGAGGTTGCTAGGTTAGTTTTTGCATTTATGCGCTGATATGAAACGTTGGTGCGCATATTTGAATTTTGATTGTCATGTAATTGCTAACTGTTCACTTGTCAATGAGTGTGATTGCTTAGGGCTTAAGAATAATGCCTAAGTGTAGATCACCAGGTAGATTGTGATTAGAACTCTTGCAATGTCTGACCGACATCGGAGTAAACCTCAAAAACCTTAGAGCATTTTGCTTCTAGTTTAACCAAACTAAACCACGAGTTTCATTCTTCATTGGACGCATGAGTCTAGTGGCGTACTTAAGCAAGGTAGTATGCCGATTCAAAGTGGGGGAGTAGAACCTAGTGCAGCGTGCATCGTAGTTTAGAAAACCCATGTTGGGATGGTTCTCCATTTGAAGGAATTGAACGGAATTTCGGGGACGAAATTCTAATAAGTGGGGGAGAATTGTAACATCCTCTTTTTATTTAAGCTAATATAAGTATGTGAAGTTTTAACCTTGATTAGGAATAGTAGTTAAGTGGCATTCAAGCATCATGTTTAATCTTAAAATCGTGGAGATCAAGTTAGGAAAACCATAAGCCTAGGAGATTGGATTATAGGATTTATAGCTTAACACCTAAAACCCACCGTTGGATGTGAAGTTGGGGTCATTAGGGAGCTTATCTCCAAATTTGAGCAAGATCCAATGGTTAACGAAAAAGTTATGGCTGTTTGAATGCGAAAGTTGCTGTCAGATTTTATCTGTGGACATAGATGTCATTGTTGTGCACATCGATGTTGCACATCGATATCCATAGGTGGACATCGATGTCCACGACCTGCAGAATCAGTTTTTAAGGCATTTGGCTGAGTTCATTTGGGAAAAAATCATAAAATCCTCACTCGAACCTCTTGGGAAAAGTTAGGGTTCATCATTTCCCAACCTCAAACCTCTTGAATCCTCATCAAATTGCTTCTTCCCTTCATCAAATCAAGAGTTCCTCTTCTCTCCATCATCAACATCACTCATTTTCTCCTCCCTTTCTCACACGAATTTCTCTTCCTCTCTTCTCCCATACGGATTTCACCCTCCATTCCACCAAGACCAAGTTGTTCAACTTCTTCCTCACCAAGCTTATCAAATCATTATCAAGCTTAATAGGAAGTCAAAGATCGCTCTCCACACTCTCTTGCCATTGGAGCTCATTTGTGAAGTGTTTGAAGCTAGGGCTTGGAAGGTTTATTCTTACCTCTACTTGGTTGAGGTAAGGGAGTGGATATAGTGAGCTTTGCCTTGTTCTAGGGAGTAGGTTCTAGTTAGTATATAATACTTGTTAGGGTTATGTGTTAGGGGAGAAAATTAGATTATAAATCCCTAGGTTATTAAATATGAAATTTGAATTAATTAAATATGCATGATGATTGGCTGTTAAGATTAGTAAAAAGGAAACCCAATAATATGACAATGTATTATTTGATAAATGAAACTTGGATAAGAATTAAATGGAATTGCATGAGGAATTGGGTAATGTGGTAATGAAGTTGTCATAAATGAATTTTGTGAATTTTGTCATAAATGGAATTACAAATGTTAAGTATTATCAATTGTGAATAAAGATCATGGTTTATGAATATGGACTTGTGAACATAGGAAACGGAAGTAAAGGATTATGTGTAGACCAAAGTAAAAGATGATATATGCAAAAGTAAAATGACGAGCGAATCTAAATGTTGGGCTATAAAAGAGAACACTATTTGGTATGGTTGTGAGAACTGAGAAAGGAAATGAATGAAGGAATCACACGAAAGAATATGTATTGATTGTGGTTAGTGGTGATTAAATGTGCTGTGATTGATTGAACTGGAAAGTGAATAATTCTTGGCCTCTGAAATGAGGCGCCGAATATTGAGAATGTGGTACATATGTTGGCCTCTGTTTTGAGGTGACATTCCTTAACTAGTGATAAATTTTTTATGATGAGAAAGATTAGGTGTTGAATGTGTGCTATTGTATTTAATTGTGTTAAGAAATGTGGATATCGCATGAATGAGCAAATGTATGTGTTATAATTGATTGTGTAAGATGAAAGTATGTTGGCCATTGATTTGAGGTGACGAGTAATGGAAAGGGATGAATATGCTGACCTCTGATATGAGGGGCACAATGTGAATGTTAATGAGTGTTGACCTCTGACCTGAGGGACACGATATAAATTAGAATGAATGGGTGTTGACCTCTGACCTGAGGGACACCGGATTAAATAAAGGATTGAGTGTTGACCTCTGACCTGAGGGACACCGGATGAAATGTGTATTGGTGTGTTGACCTCTGACCTGAGAGACACACCGTGAATTAATAAGTTGAAGTGTTGACCTCTGACCTGAGGGACACAAAATGAATCATAATGAATGGGTGTTGACCTCTGACCTGAGGGACACATAATGTAAATAAGGAAAGGAATAAAAAGTAAAGGAAAAGCGATGTATGTAGGCCTTCGATTTGGTGGAGACATACATCGTGATTGGTGTATGTATGTAGGTCTTCGATTTGGTGGAGACATACATACACCCTAAATAAAAAGGAAAAAGGAAAGGACAATGGATAAAATAAGGTAAACGGTAAAGGAAAAGCGATGTATGTAGGCCTTCGATTTGGTGGAGACATACATCGTGATTGGTGTATGTATGTAGGCCTTCGATTTGGTGGAGACATACATACACCGTAAATAAAAAGGAAATGAATAAGGGAAACAGGGAATAAAATTGGATAAGATAATGGTAATGGAAAAGCGATGTATGTAGGCCTTCGATTTGGTGGAGACATACATACACCGTAAATAAAAGGAAAAGAATAAGGAAAAAGGTAAGGGGATATAACGGGATTTATTTGGAAACGGGGAAAATAATTAAAAGGGATTCATAAGGTGGAAATGAATTAACTAAGAGGGAACCGACACTTGTAAAATGATGGAATTGGAAAATGTGGTATGCTTGCAATGATAATGTGATTATATGAATAAATGCTAAGTGTGTTTGGCCTGGTGAGTTGTTATGTCTAGTTAGAAACTGCTTTCTATTTCATGTGCAATGCTCACTCCCTTACAATTACAGGTACGGAGATTGAATTGGCACAACCCCCGGCCGAACAGGAGTACTTTCCCTTACAGGGAGAGTAGGGATATTATGGGATTTGTAGGATATTTTGAACTTAAGCCTCCTACTCTATTTTTGAAGTAAAATTTGCTATTCATATTTTAAGTGAGGCTTAGGATGTTTTATTTTGGCAAAGTTATACGATTTGGTCATGACACTTAAACTTAGTATTTTCCGCTATTACTCTGATTTATTATTGTACACTGATATATTTGGAGCCATGGGGCCATGATATGATTTTGAAATATAATCTGAAGCCCTGCTGGCTAATAATTGTTTATTGAAAATTGTTTATCCCAGGTTAAATTTTGGATTAGTCCGAAAAACAAACAAAACTCCTTCCGTTTGACGGTTGATTTTAATATAATCAAAAAGGATTTTTTAAGTCCGTATTTTAATATAAGGAGAATTAAGGGTAATTAATCATAGAGTGTTACACACAAAGCATCATCTAGTTTCCTAGACCAGTCCTTTCGAGAGGTATTAACAATTTTCTCTAGAATTCGCTTGAGCTCACGATTGGAAACCTCTACCTGGCCACTAGTTTGAGGATGATAAGGTGTAGAAATTTTATGGTGCACCTCATACTTGGCCAGAATCTTCTCTAAAACCTTATTGCAAAAGTGGGTGCCATTATCACTAATAAGCACCCTTGCACCCCAAATCTGTTGAAAATATGTTTTCTAACAAAATTCACAACCACATTAGCATCATTGGTGGGGCTTGCAATTGCCTCAACCCACTTGGACACATAGTCCACTGCAATCAAGATATACCTGTGACCAAATGAGGGCGGGAATGGACCCACAAAATCTATCCCCCAAACATTAAAGATTTCCACCTCCAAAATACTTTGGAGAGACATCTCACCCTTTCGGGAGATATTACCTGTTCTCTGGCACCTTTCACACTGCATTACAAAATTTCTAGCATTTTTAATTATGGTTGGCCAATAATAGCCACTTTGCAAAATCTTAGACGCTGTTTTATTAAAACTATAATGTCCAGCATAATATGAAGCATAACAATGCCACAAAATATCAGCTATTTCCTCATTAGAAACACACCTCCTAAGGACTCCATCTACCCCTCTTCTAAAAAGGAAAGGTTCATCCCAACATAGAGCTTGACATCATGTAAAAAAATTTTCTTTTGTTGCCATGTCAATTCTTTTGGGACTACCTTAGCTGCATGGAAGTTAGCTATGTCCGCAAACCAAGGTTGTGCAGCGGATACTACTAAAAGTTTCTCATCGGGGAACTCATCCTTAATAGGTACTTTTACCTTCTCATCACTACCCTCTAAAGGAAGTCTAGACAAATGATCTGCTATAACATTCTGAACCCCCTTTTTGTCCCTGATCTCTATATCGAACTCTTGTAGTAATAAGATCCACCTTATCAGTCTTGGCTTAGCATCTTGCTTAGCCAAAAGGTGCCTTAAAGCTGCATGGTCAGTATATATGATAACTTTCGACCCTATTAAATAAGAACGAAACTTATCCATTGCAAAAATCACAGCTAATAGTTCTTTTTCTGTACTCGTATAATTAATTTGAGCATCATTTAGCACACGACTAGCATAATAAATTACATGAAATACTTTCTCTTTTCGCTGTCCTAATACTGCACCTTTGGCAAAATCACTTGCATCACATAAGTTCAAAAGGTTTATTTCAATCAGGTGGAATCACCACAGGAGCAGGTACTAGTCTATTTCTCAATTCATGAAAAGCAATCATGCAATCATTATCAAAATTAAATTCCACATCTTTCTCCAACAAATTACAAAGAGGTTTGACTATTTTGGAAAAATCTTTTATGAGCCTCCAGTAAAAACCGGCATGTCCAAGACAACTCCTAACCCCTTTGACATTTGTAGGAGGAGGTAGATTCTCAATCACAGAAATTTTAGCTTTATCTACCTCAATACCCCTTTCTGAAATCAGGTGGCCCAAAACTATCCTTCCCTTAACCATAAATTGACATTTTTCCCAGTTAAGTACAAGGTTAGTTTCTTGGCACATTCTCAAAACTTGTTCCAGATTATTTAGACATGATTCAAATGAGGATCCAAACACTGAGAAGTCATCCATAAAAACCTCAATGAACTTTTCAACCATATCGGAGAAGATAGATAACATACACCTTTGAAAAGTCGCAAGTGCATTGCATAAACCAAAAGGCATCCTCCAATATGCGAAAACTCCATAGGGACAAGTAAAAACAATTTTTTCTTGGTCTTTGGGATCCACAAGAATCTGGTTATACCCGGAATAACCATCTAAAAAGCAATAATACTCATGCCCGGCTAACCTCTCTAACATCTGGTCCATAAATGGAAGTGGAAAGTGGTCCTTACGGGTGGCACTATTTAATCTCCTATAGTCTATGCACACTCTCTGTGAGATCCACAATTTTACCCAATTTAGTTATGTTATTGTCTTTTTATTTTATTACAATTGTGTGTGCATATAATTAAATTATTGTACTACCTCCATCCCTAATTATAAGGCCCTCTTGGTAGATTTCATGTTCATTAAGAAAGTGGAATAATTTAGTTAATTGTATTGGAAATGTGAATTTTTGATATGTATTTTCAAAATTACCCCTATTAATATTATTGGGAATCTAAAAAGTGTTAAATAAATAGGGGTGTTTGTGGAAAAAAAAATAATTAATGCTCATTGAAAATTGGTAAAGGGCCTTATAAATAGAGACAAAATAAAAGTGTTAAGAGGGCGACGAAGGAAGTATAATGTTTTGTAGTGCTTTGATTTATTTACAATTATAAAAGTAATAATTGTTTGAGTTTGTGTATGTTATATATATATATATAGATACGTGATATATATATATATACACAATTATAAAATTTATTTGATAAATATAAAAATATACTTTTGACATGAAAATATTTTATAAGTATAGTATTTTATCTTAGAAATTAATATTGAAATGCTATTTAATTTTTTTTTGTAAAGATGCTATTTAAATTTTGTTAAAGAGTATAAAAGGATTTTTGAAGGATTATAGTCTTTTAACTTCAAAAATTCATAACTTTCAAACCGTAAGTCCAAAAATTACAAATTATATGTCAAGATGATCGTATTGAAGTTTAAATTATGAAAATGAAATCATATTAACCTAGTAGGGCATTTGACGAAAAATTACGATTTTTGCATCAACAACTATCCTAAATGTCCCAAAATCATGTTTAATTAAATATCCTCTTAGAATAAAATAATTTTATTCACTCTTGCCCATGCATTCAGACCTTGGGCAGCCTAAAAAGTCTGAATTGCTGCATGCCCATGCTGTCCAGTTTTGGGGCAGAACAATATTCCCAACATGTGAAATTATTAAGCCACTTTTGCTGGACACAAAGTTAGGTGGGAGATGTCTTTATTGCCTTGTGTTTTCTCCCTCATGCATGCCTATGTTCAGCCCATTTTTGTGATGGCCGAATATTTGATGGAAAAAAATGATGTTTATGGGTATGGTGAAAGTCTAATATATTATCATAGAACCTTAAACTAATAATCCTTTGATGATGAACAAAATTTTGTTTGAGAACTATTTTATTTTCCTTATTTTTTTTGGGATTGGCTGTGAGGTCTATAAGGTTTAATAAAATATATGAGTATATATATATATATATATATATATATTTAAAATTGTTTGATGTTTATGTGTATAATTGATTTTTTGTTATTTGTAATTTATTATGTGATACAATGATTATTATGTGATAAAAAAAATTGGTTACTGTTATTTTATTTTGGGCCGAATTATTATTTAGAGAGTAGGTGTGTTCTTTTAAATTTCCTAAGTGCCTACGTGTTGTTGATGTTGTACTATAATTATTTGATGTGATTTCATGAAATATACGTTAAATAAATGATTTTTAGTGAAAATAAATTATTCTGGAAAAATAAATAAATAATATTTTTTTTATATTCTGGAAAATTTAATTTTATTAGGGCCGTGAGTCCTAAAGAATTATTTTTTATATGTATTTGTGATGGTAAATGTGTATAAGCCTTTAGTATAATGTATAGTGTGAAAATATATGTTTTAAGATGAAAAATGGCTTTTGAATCAATTTAAAGTCTTGAAATTAAGAAGTAATTTAGTTTCTGTCCCAAATTGATTTATTGATTAAATGAGTTTAAAAAGTGATTTTGATGATGGGAACTTATCGACAAAAGTGATTCTTGATGGTATATGACTTTGGTTGCATTTTTATGAAGTTTAAAATGAAAAATAAGCATGTATATACATGCTGTCCATAAATTTTAATTAAGAATTCTAGACCTTAAAAAGTTATTTTTGGTTATGAAACTTAATTTCTTTAGTAACTAATGAATTAGTACAAGTTTGGTTAATTTTGGATGAACAAAAAGTGATTTTTGGATTTAAATAAAGTTCTGTCCAGATGTGAGTAATTAAGAAAACATGATTATTTTTCTAAGTTAAGTTCATTTCTAAGCTGTAGATTTTAAGCCTTTTTGTATAAATGATAGAACTTGAAAAATAGTGAATTTTGGGTGAATGCAACTCCTATTTGGGTGGCTGTCCAGCAAGCATAAATTGTTAATTTAAATCAAACTTAATTATATTTTTGTAATAGAAATTGTAATTAAGTTATAAAAAAAGGCATAATTTTCGGGTAAACCGTTTAAAAGAAAAGTGATTTTTAAGAACAAGAACTCATGTTGTCCAGATTTGTTTTATTTAATTTAATTAACCTTAAAAATTGTTTGGAATGAAAAAGTGTATGCGTTTATGCGTTAGGAATCTTATGTGAATGTTATGTGTGTGTAGATGTTTGAAAAGTAATTTTTAAGAAGCTTTGTTTACTGCTTAAACGTTTTAAATAGTTGAACCAAAGTAAGTCATGTTTTACATAAGCTATATGATAAATGTGTAAGTGATAGTTGTTATAAGGTATTTGGAAGTAAGTTTTTATGTATGTAAAAGTATGAATGCTTACTTTTGGCCTTTATAATTAAATTCTAAAAAAAAAATAAAATTTGTTAAGCTCGAAAGATGTTTTCTTGATTTAAAAAAAAAAACAAAAAGAGAAAGAATGATTTTATCTACATGAAATTGTTTTATGTTACTGATTTAATTATTTTAAGAGTTTCAATAAATTTATTTAAGTTATCTGTTATGTAATTGTGTATTGATTGGTCCCTTGGATAATGTTTGTCGAGGATAAAGGTTCTAGAGACGCGATTGCGGGTAACCAAGATCTTAATCCGTTAGCTTCAAACCCAGGTGAGAGAGAAGCTTTCCTAAGACATAATGGCCCTTTGGTAACATTAGGATGTTCTCGATCATCTCAAGGATCAGAACTTCGTAGTTATCTGTCAATATACGTGACGACAATTGTGTGTGTATGTTTAGCCGGACGACGTTGAGACAATAACTTTTATCTGTATGATTTAATGTTGTTTATTGCTCTGTAATTATGTTATGTTGAGAAGTCTTGTTTATCTGTTTTGAATAATATATACATATCTGAGAAGAATTGATGAAATGATTATCATGTTGAGATATCCTGAAATACTTGATGAAATAATTGTGATGCTAAAATATCCTATGATAATTGATGGTTATTTGGAAAGAATTATGATCTTGAAAATGTAAAGATTGAAAAGTAAGTTTTAACCGTATCGTCTGAAATTAGTGTACAGTGAAGGTGCACGTAGCACAGATAACCTCTTGTTGTATATCCCTAATCGCACTGTCTTTGGACGTGCTTGAATTGTAAGTAGCTGGCCACGTGAATGACGTGCCGTGGTTGCGAGCATTGTGGAATCCACTGTACGTAGGGAGGTGTTTGTTCATCTTCTCTTTAGAGGTCGAGGCCTGTTAGAAGCACGGCTTAGAATGGGTCGACCAATGTTAGATTAAATAAGATAAATATGTTTTAAAAGACTTAAAATGCTTAAAAGACTTAGAAGCATAATCCTTCCTAACTCTGCATTGAGAGAGAACTAGTGGAGAGGAAAGATACCAAATACTTGGAGGTCAGTGCATCCCTTCGAGTGGTGATTGTGATAGGGGAGGGCAAGGACGGTGAACGTCATGAAGCCTTGAGTGCTTCCCTAGGCGGGACAACACTGCAATGATCAAGGTCACTTGCTGGGCATTGATTGTAGCAAGGACTGCAACACGAACTAGGGATAGAGCTGTCGCTCCCTTGAGAAAATCGGAGATGGTGAGAGGGAATCTGAATCGAGGCTAGATGTAACACCCTAAATAATAATTACCCTTAATACCCGAAAATTAGGATTTAAAATTACTTTTCATTGATACCAAAGACATCAGAGTTAATAAAGCGGAAGACTTAAATGCATCAAATACATAAAGTATAAGTTTAGTACATTCAGTTCGGCCAATCAAAAATACAAAACATTGTTTTTAGCTCGGCCCAACTGGGCAACCCGAAGTCAAAAATACAAAAGAGTGTTTTAGCTCGGCCCAACTGGCCGAGACCCAACAAGTTCTCCTATTCTAAATGACTTACTATCCCTGTGAGGGAGAGTGTTCCTGCTCGGTCGGGGACTGCGTCTGCTCGAGCTCAGTACCTGAAAAATGGTAAGGAGGTGAGCATTACACAGAACTTAAATAAGCAGTTTCTAGAATGTCATACCGAACTACCAAGCCAAACACAATTAGTCAGTTAACAAATAATAGCAAGTAATCAAGCCACATGCATACATCCTCAGCATTTAGCTCGGTCCACATCGTACAACATCACTTAGCTCGGCTCACATCCTACCATCTAATTTAGCTCGGCTCACCTCATAACCCAGTTTATCCATTACCTATTAACTATACCTTGGCACATCCTACCGATCCCCCTTATACTCTTTCCATAAATCTTACACTCGGCATCTCGGCCACTATCCTCTTACCCCGGATTACCATCTCTACCTCAGACTCATTACACATTATTCCATTTTCACATAGTTTACAATCTTTTACTCTTCTCGGATGCATACACCCAGTGCATGTCTTACACCATTTAAAGTCGGATATCGGAGTGTCGTCCATAACTGCGAGTACCCAGTACCCGTCTTACAGCTGCACATACCCGGTATGCGTCTGACGCGATCAATGCACCCACCCAGTACGCGTCTTCTATGACCAGGAGCACTACCGCCGATCATTCTATGGAGTTAGGAGTGTCCATAACTGCGAGCACCCAGTACTCATCTTACAGCGGCGCATCTCGGCGACTTACGCGATCAATGCACGCACCCAATACGCGTCTGCTATGACCAAGAACACATCCCACCGATTCCGTGCTCGGAACCTTGTGTGAATCATAACTGCGAGTACCCAGTACTCGTCTTACAGCTGCGCATACCCAGTATGCGTCTGACGCGATCAATGCACGCACCCGGTACGCATCTGCTATGACCCGATCACACAACCATTTCTCTTTAATTCCTCTTATCCTTTTAACCATCTCTTTTAGTTAGGCCCATCTCGGCTCAACACTTTAAATTATTCCTCTTATCTGTTTAATCATTTATTTAGCTCGACCTCTCTCGGCTCACCCTGTTATTCAGCCCTTAATTATTCTCATTATCCTCTTAACCATTTCTTAGCTCGGTCTATCTCGGCTAAACCTGGTAACCATTCCCTCTTTCCATTAACCACTCTCATTCCAACTTATTACTCTATCTCTCCTACATTCCATCTTTACCATTTCCTCATACCCATTCTCAACCTCACTCAGCTCGGTCCAGCTCGGCCACAGATATAAATAACAAATATCAATGCTCATAAACATTTATACAGAAAGTTCATAAACACTTATACAACAACAATAATAAGAATAACATCATTCAACCAATCCATCATGTAAATACCAACATATAGCATAAAACAATATTCCTCCCTACTTCAAACTCATGTTTCTAATTCATTTATTAGTTCCCTTTACCCTTTTTACCATTTCCTTTCTAACATTAACCTAGATCCATTCCCTAATCTACACCCACTCTTAGTACCCTTTATGAACACCCTAGAAACCCAAACTCAAGTAGAGGTAACACTCACTCCTTACCTCAAACCGTGAGAGATAAGAGTTGAGAGTTTGAGAATGGTTTCCTTGATGCTTGATCTCTTGAACTTCACACCCTTGATTCCTTTACTCCAAGCTGCCACGAGTTCCTCCAAGCTGCACACAAGCTCCACCAGCCACACACGAACTCCACAGCGGTCCAGGTGCTCCAGAACGGAAGGGAAGACGGTGGGGAGGAGGGTTCTCCGGTTGGTGGAAGAGAGAGCTCGTGAGAAGAGAGGGAAAGAGGAAGTATGTTGGGGTTTTGATTTTGCTGGACTTCAAAGAGAAAGAGAGAGAGACGTTGGGAGAAAGAGAGTGAGAGAATGCAAAGTGTTGTGTGTTGTGGATTGGTTCCACTTTTATTATTTTAGGGAGGATATTTGTGTGGCTCTCATTGGAGGCTTCTTGGGGAAGCTAGAATGTGTGGACAGGATTCACTGGCTTCCAAAGGGACATAAAGCAATGATAGTGACATAAAGTGAATGACAATGACATAAAGTGAAGGATAGTACCGTACGGACGGTACGAAAACCAAAGGGTTAACAGCTCCACATGAGCTGGCACGGAGGAGCTAGGACGTGTCGGCTCGGGTACGTCGGCTAGGATACGTCGGCTCGGTTTGTAGGAACAGCAGTAGTCCGAGCTTCCTTCTCGGATGATACTGTGAGGTGCGCTGAGGTCGGCTAATCCGGACTGGACAATAGGTTCCGCGTTTGGTTCCCATTCAGCTCGGTTCATATGCGCACAATCTCGTCTAACTCGGTCGAGATCGGACCGAGGTCCTATACTTACATCCTAGGTCGGCCTATGCTCATACTACCCTTCTAACCTTGTACAATTTCTAAGGCTTAATCCCATCCTTAAATAAGTATTCATATATATTATTTTATAAATTTATTATTTTATTATTAATTTCTAGGATGTTACATTCCTCTCCCACTTACAGGAATTTCGTCCTCGAAATCTAGTCGGCACTGAACAATTGCGGATATGACTGCTTCATCTTCTCCTCGAGTTCCCAAGTAGCTTCCTCCACATCATTCCGATTCCAGACGACCTTGACCAAGGAGATTTCCTTTCCTCTGAGTCATCTGACTTGTTTGTCCTCAACTCGGACCGGTAGAACTTCGAAGGTCAGGTTGTCCCTCAGTGGCAGCTCGTCCACTGCTATCACATGTGAAGGGTCATGAATGTACCTCCTAAGTTGCGAGACATGGAACACATCATGAAGCTTAGACAAGTGCGGAGGTAGAGCAATTCTGTAAGCTACTGGTCCGACCTTCTCCGATATCTGGTACGGTCCGACAAACCTAGGGGTCAACTTCTTTGATTTGATAGCTCGACCGATACCCATTACAGGGGATACCCGCAGGAATACATGATCTCCTTCGATGAAGTTCAAGGGTTTTCTTCTCTTGTCGGCATAGCTCTTCTGTCGATCTTGGGCTGCTTTCATCTTCCCTTGTATCATTCGGATCTTCTCGGTCGTCTCATGAACAATGTCAGGTCCAATCAACAAGTTTTCTCCTATCTGGAACCAGCATAGCGGCGTCCGACATTTCCGACCATTTAATGCTTCGAAAGGAGCCATTCCGATACTTGAATGGAAACTGTTGTTGTAGGTGAATTCGACCAAGGGCAGAAGTGCTTCCCAACTTTCCGACTGTTCAAGCACACATGTTCTCAGCAAGTCCTCAAGAGTCTAAATGGTGCGCTCGGATTGTCCGTCAGTTTGGGGATGATAAGCCGTGCTAAATCTCAACTTTGTACCCATGGCTTGCTGCAAACTCTGCCAAAATCGGGATAAGAAGCGAGGATCACGGTCCGACACAATAATGCTCGGAACACCATGGAGTCTGACAATGTCCTTTATGTATAGTTGCGTCAATTTATCAAGGCTGTACTTCATGCTGATCGGCAGGAAATGGGCACACTTTGTAAGTCGGTCCACCACCACCCAAATGGCTTCCTGCCCTGTCCTTGTTCTCGGTAGACACGACACAAAATCCATCGAAATGTTGTCCTACTTCCATTGCGGAATCTCCAAGGATTTGAGTAATCCTCCTGGTTTCTGATGTTCGATCTTGGCTTTCTGGCATGTCAAACATCGGGACACATAATCCGCCACGTCGGTCTTCAACTTCGGCCACCAGAATAACCTCTTCAGATCCTGGTACATCTTTGTGACTCCTAGGTGTAGACTCATCTTTGTCTTGTGGGCTTCTTCCATCAATTCTCGTTGGACTTCAAAGTCCATAGGAATGCAAACTCGGCCCCGAAATCGTACGAGACCATCGGGTCCTTTAGTGAAGTCGGGTTCATCCTTGTCTCCTGTTCTTTCTAGTAGTTTCTGGAGTTCTAGGTCGGCAGCCTGTCTTTCCTTGATGAAACCCACAAAATAATTTTTCACTTGTAGCATTTCCAGCACCACACTATTTTCCTTCTTCTGTATGCCGAGGTTGAGATCGCTAAACTCTTGCATCAGCTGCATCTCTCGGACCATCATGTTGCTCAAATGAAGACTCTTCCTGCTCAGTGCGTCGGTCACCACGTTGGCTTTTCCGGGATGATAGTGCAAGTTGAAATCATAATCTTTCAAGAATTCCACCCACCTGCGCTGCCTCATGTTCAGTTCCTTTTGGTCGAACAGATAGCCGAGACTCTTGTGGTCACTGAACACCTCGAATTTCGTACCATACAGGTAGTGTCTCCAAATCTTAAGGGAAAACACCACGGCTGCCAATTCAAGATCGTGGGTGGGGTAATTTTGCTCATGTTGCCGAAGTTGCCGAGAGGCATACGCCACCACTTTTCCCTGTTGCATCAACACACAGCCAAGACCCTGCTTCGAGGCATCACAAAACACGTCAAAGGCTTTGGTCGGATCAGGCAAAATCAACACGGGCGAACTCGTCAACCTTTTCTTTAGCTCTTGAAAGCTACACTTCGGACCACTGGTATTGTACATCCTTCCAGGTTAACGAGGTCAACGATAGAGCCAGTTTGGAAAATCCTTCAATGAACCTCCTGTAGTACCCTGCAAGCCCGAGGAAACTCCTGATCTCGGTCACTGAGGTGGGTCTCTCCCACTTAAGTACAGCTTCCACCTTAGAGGGGTCGACCGCCACACCGTGCTCGAATATCACATGGCCGAGGAAGTGAACCTCCTTGAGCCAAAAGCTGCACTTAGAGAGCTTGGCATATAGCTCCTTGTCCTTCAAAACCTGCAATACCGTTCTCAAGTGCTGCTCATGTTCACTCGGACTTCGGGAGTAGATGAGGATATCGTCGATGAAGACTATCACAAACGAGTCTAGGTAAGGTCGGAAGATCCTATTCATGTAGTCCATGAAGATGGCAGGGGCGTTGGTAAGTCCGAAGGGCATGACCACATACTCAAAGTGCCCATATCTCGTCCTGAAAGCTGTCTTCGGAATATCTTCATCTCGGATACGGATCTGGTGGTATCCAGATCGGAGGTCAATCTTAGAGAATACCGACGCTCCCTTATGTTGGTCCAACAAGTCATCAATCCGAGGGAGGGGATATTTGTTCTTCACAGTTACCGCATTGAGCTTTCGATAATCAGTACACATTCTGAGGCTACCATCTTTCTTTTTAACGAACAGGATCGGAGCTCCCCAAGGTGAGACGCTTGGTCGGATTAGCTTCTTGGCCAAAAGTTCTTCCAGCTGCTTCTTAAGCTTCTCTAGCTCGGGTGGTTCCATTCGGTACAGAGCAATTGAGATCGGGCCACTACCCGGAACGAGGTCTATACTGAATTCTACTTCTCTTCTCGGCGGTAAGCCAGGCATTTCGTCCGAGAAAACCTCTGGAAATTCTCCGACCACAGGAATTCGGTCTAAGGTCGGCTCCTCTGTCACTTCTAACTTTGCAACAGAAGAGTCACTAAAGATCACGGTTTTCTCTCGGCAATCGAGGAGGACATGGTGTTGGGACATCCAGTCCATGTCGAGGATAATATCTAGTTTGGTTAGGGGCAGACAAATCAGATTGACCTTAAATTCTCGGCCTAATACTTGGATAGGACACTCTAGACACATTTGGGAAGTAATTACAGAAGAATTGGTTGGGGTAGAAATGGATAATTTGTAAGGCATTTCTACAGGGGATAATTTTAGCTTGTTCATACAGTCAAGGGAAATGAAAGAATGTGTGGCTCCACAATCAAATAGCACAGCACATGGAATACTGTTTACTTGACAAGTACCTCGGATCAGCTCGTCAGCATCGGTCACTTCTTCACCATCCATAGTGTAAACTTTGCCTCTCTGCATTGGTCGGTTAACATCGGTCTGTTGAGCCTTGGTCACATTGACCTCTTCCTTCACAATATTCTCGGTACACCGAGCTGCAAAATGACCAGGCTTGCCACATCGGAAACAGGATCCTCTTGCTCTGGTCGGATCCAGACTCCAGCATTCTCCCCTGTGCTGCCTTCCGCAGTGTTGGCATATCGGATAAGGGCCAGGAACAACCACCATCTGACCACCGCTCCTCAGAGCTGTTGACATTCTGGAGTTCGGATTCACATAAGGAGCAGATCTCGGAGCAACTCCTTTTCCCCTGATCGGCCCCACTGTCTTTTGTGCCGACCTGCTCCGCTTTCCGTCAGCTTTCCTCGTGAGACCCTTCTCATAGGTGCTAGCCATGTTCACCAATTGCGAGAGATTGGCCATGTTCTGATATTCAAATGCGAGCCGAATATCATCACGGAGACCAGATTCAAACTTGATGCACTTGGTACGCTCATCAGCATCTCGGTAGCTTCCAGAATAACGGATCAAGTCCTCGAACTGAGCGGCATATTCCCCGACACTCAAGTTCCTCTGTTCCAGCTTGAGAAAAGCGAGCTCCTTCTCTCTCCTGACATCCTCGGGAAAGTACTTTCCGAGGAATCGAGCTCGGAACAAATCCCAAGTAATGGCTTCATTAGCCGCTTCCAGTCCATGGCTCTGCTGTTCCCACCAGTGCTCGGCTTCACTAGCCAGCACAAACTCGGCCAACCTCACCCTGTATTCATAGGGTGGTTGCAGAGATCGGAAGATCTTCTCAATGTCTTGGAGCCATCTCTGCGCCCCATCAGGATTATAACCCCCTTCAAACCGAGGTGGTTCGTTCTTCCTAAATCGGCTCATCCAGTCGATCTCGACCGGAGCCGGAGGTTGAGGCTGAAGGGCTGCAGCTGCAGCTGCTGCGGCTGTGGCGATGTTCTGAGCGAGGTTCTGTAACATCCTGATTTTCTTTTATATTACAAATTGAGTTTTTATCAAATTAAATGATTAATCCTTGAAATTAATTATTAGAGCGTTGATCAGTTTCTTAAAATATCTTATGGTATTTATGAAAGTATATTTTATATATATATATATATATATATATATTTTAAAGCAAGTTCATTTAAAGTAATTACCCTATTTGAAAAATATACTTTGAATACTTTACTTTGTTTTTGATACATTCAATATAAATTTGTTTTAATACTTCCAAATTTCTAATTTTATGATTTTCCAACATGTAATTATTTGATATTTAAACCTTAGTGTTTGTATTTCTATATTTATGTTTTTTTTTTTTAAAAAAAGAAGGAAAGTAAGAGGTTATTGTTGGAAAATTTTAGAGAACCCTAAGGGTTCCCTTTGGACTGAGCCGGCCCTAAACCGCCCCTCCCCTTCTTCTTGCTTTCCTCCGGTTCTCCCTCTCTCTAGTTCCTTTCTCTCTCTTAACCATTGCCTGCCGCCACCGATTGAGCCTCAACGTCACCCATGAAGCTCGCTCGCCACCGTGACACGAAGCCGCCATCACTGTACTGTTCTCCTTCTCTCCTAGCCCTCCATCGCAACATACTCTCTCTCTCCTTGAAACCGCGTCACCGCCTTAGCCTCCCTGCCGCCGATCGAAGCCAGAGTCGCTGTCGCCATTGCTCAAGACTCACGGACCAGCCACAATATTGTCTCATCCTTAAGCCACCATCATGATTCTCCCTCTCTCTCGGTTGGGACATGAACCGGGACTCACCCACCTACTTCGCCACTGGTCCCTCCGTCGTCGTCACCCAAGGAGGATTCGAGTCAACCCATCATCACAGGGACCTCATAAATCACGAACCAAACACAACTTTTGAGTTCCAAGCCGCCATCTCTGTCACGGGCTCGCTGCTGCCATCACTGTGACGCTGCCATGGATGATGCTGCAGGCGTATTGCTGCTGTCGTGGTGCATCAACGTGTTGCATCAGATTCGTGGCCGTTTTCGCCACCGACGCCGATCATGGGCACCGTTACCGCCGTAAAGGAATGGGTGTTGTTGATGTTGTGTGGGTCTGAACCGAACCCGGTTGGTTGCCCCGACGATCCAACATCAAAGTTAGGGTAAATCCCTATCACCTTTTTAATTGCTCTTCGTTATATGTTAATAATAATTTGATTTTACTAACAGTTTAGCATTAATAACAATGATTTAGTGTTAAATGATTTTTGGAAAAAAAAAATAATATGCAGTTTAGTATTGATTTTCTGTTACATAGTTATTTATAATGATTTTAATTAGTTACTCTGACTTGGGATAATATTGGATTAACTGTTATGTCGAATAATGAATTTTAAAGAGTATTTTTGTGAAAGGTGTTGGGTTCATAAGTAAGTGAGCTGTCGTTTAGTTTGGTTGAGTTGTCCCTGGACTAAATGATATCTCAGTTAATTAGGAATCTGATATATACGACATAGCGTTAATTCGAGTCGAAACGTTGAGCATTAATTTCAAATTGAAGGGGAGTGTATTATTGGGACTTTTGAGATCTGTTTAGACTTATTTTTGAACAAAGAACGCTCTCTTTCAATCCGAAATTAATGGTGCCAAGTCACGACATTTGATTTTGTGACTTGAAGCTAAAACTACCTAACTTTAATGTATTTTTGACTATTATGTTAGTATTGAAAGTTAATATATTTTCAAGAAAAAGCTTTATTTAAGGGACTTTGGTTCTGATGTTATTTGACTTTGATTCATGAATTTTAATTAAAGGTTTTCGAAATTAACCTGTTTGATTTTCAAGTTAAAGCCCCTTTTCGTAAAACGCATGATGATATTTAATTCGTATGACATGGTTAGACGACGAAGGAGCTTGAGAACTTGTCGCCATGTGTAAGCAATGGGCTAGGATACTTTTGGACAGTGTCGCACAAAAAGGAGCGTGTCTTTGGAAAAGCAAGGTAAGGGAGTGGATATAGTGAGCATTGGTTTGTTCTAGGGAATAGGTTCAAATTAGTTCATAAGAGCTTGCTAGGATTTATATGTTTATTTTGGTGTTATTAAATCCCTAGGCTAGTGAAGGACTAGAATCTTCTGATTTAGGTAAAGAGATAAAAACTAAACTTTGAGAATGCATGGAAATTGGTATGTGTTGATGCTAAATGTGCTTGATGATAAATGTTTTCCATGTAGGTGTATACTTGATGATGTGAGTTCTTGAATGCAACATGAAATTATGTGTATGCTTGGAAATCCTGTTTTTATGTTTATGATTTGATTTGATATCGTCAATGATTATGTAGTTGGTGATAAATGACTGGAATGTAATTAAATGGAATTATAAAGATGATTGAAGTTGCAGCTATGATTGATCCTTGTGATACACCGACCCATTAGGTGCCCTGTTAGGTGACAAGTTACCCATTAGGCACAAGTTACCCAATCCAGGTGAAAGTTACCTATTAGGTCCCGTAAATGCCCCGTTAGGCGGGTGTATCCAATGGATCAATCATGCTGCACAATAATAAAATTTTTGAAAATAGAAAAGGTGAATGTGATGGTAAAAGAGTTGAGATGTTGCTTTTAGTCCTAATGGGTGTCAACCGTGGCCTAATAGGTGGAAAGTTACCTGGATTGGGTGAAAGTCCTAGTGGGTGTGAAATGCCCTAACAGGTGCGCTAATCCCTAATGGTAAAGAAAAGATAAAATGATTTAAAAGATGATGAGATGTGTGTATGTTGTCCTCTGACCGTGAGGAGACATACGATGTTATTTGGGTATGTTAGCCTCTGATTGTGAGGTGACATACGGTGTATGATTTCGAAAGAGTGTATGACTTATGGTTATGAGTTGAAAACTGATAATATGAGTAAGTGAAGGTAATGAAAATGGAAATAAAAAGATGAAAGGTGAAACAAAATGATAAGAAATGAGAAATATAAATGAAATCTGAAATGGATTGCCAAATTGTGAATGCTTGATAATTGCCTGTGAATAAATTGTGCTATATGACCTAATTGATAATTGTGTCTGGCTTAGTGGGTAATTATGTCTAATGAGAAACTGCTTTCCTATTTCATGTGCAATGCTCACTCCCTTACTATCCTTTACAGGTACAAAGATTGAGATTGCACTATTACTGGCCGAGCAGGAGTGCACTCCACACCGTGGAGTGTAATTTAGTTTAGAGTGTATTATGGTCATTTTATTATAATTAATCTATTTTGGGTTTTTGAAATAATCTAATCACTGTAAGCCCGAGTTTGTTATATGTCGTTGTTAGGGCTGGTAAAGTTAATTATTATATTTAGAAGTTGAAATGTTTTTCTGGATTGTACTGGTTTGACAGGTGAAAATTCTAAATTTTTGGGAAGTCCGATAAACAAAGGAAACTCTGTCGGATTTTCATTAAGTTTTAAAATGAAATTTTCAAGTCCTAAGTAAAAATCAACTTAATTATTAGTAATTAAACTTTATAATTGTGAGGGTGTTACAGGTTCTCAGCCTGATTCTGCTGAGCCTGCGCTTGGTTCTGCTGCAGTTGAACCAGAGTCTCCAACACAGCCGCAATTCGGTCATTATCGGCTCTTCTCCCAGCCATGCTGCTCGGACATGGAGAGAAAGCCAATTAACCACCGAATAATTAAATATATATATATATATATACATATACATCTATAAACTCTATTGTCTAACTTAGACTTCTAGACTCTACTTATTTGTCACTCTCTTGGTGAGTAACCACTGGAGTCCTTTGCAACTCCAATAGGCCGAGGAGAAACTGCTCTGATACCAAAAATGTAACAACCTAAATAATAATTACCCTTAATACCCGAAAATTAGGATTTAAAATTTCTTTTCATTGATACCAAAGACATCAGAGTTAATAAAGCGGAAGACTTAAATGCATCAAATACATAAAGTATAAGTTTAGGTACATTCAGTTCTGCCAATCAAAAATACAAAACATTGTTTTTAGCTCGGCCCAACTGGGCAACCCGAAGTCAAAAATACAAAAGAGTGTTTTAGCTCGGCCCAACTGGCCGAGACCCAACAAGTTCTCCTATTCTAAATGACTTACTCTCCCTGTGAGGGAGAGTGATCCTGCTCAGCCGGGGACTGCGTCTGCTCGGGCTCAGTACCTGAAAAATGGTAAGGAGGTGAGCATTACACAGAACTTAAATAAGCAGTTTCTAGAATGCCATACCGAACTACCAAACCAAACACAATTAGTCAGTTAACAAATAATAGCAAGTAATCAAGCCACATGCATACATGCTCAGCATTTAGCTCGGTCCACATCGTACAACATCACTTAGCTCGGCTCACATCCTACCATCTAATTTAGCTCGGCTCACCTCATAACCCAGTTTATCCATTACCTATTAACTATACCTCGGCACATCCTACCGATCCCCCTTATACTCTTTCCATAAATCTTACACTCGGCATCTCGGCCACTATCCTCTTACCCCGAATTACCATCTCTACCTCGGACTCATTACACATTATTCCATTTTCACATAGTTTACAATCTTTTACTCTTCTCGGATGCATACACCCAGTGCATGTCTTACACCATTTAAAGTCGGATATCGGAGTGTCGTCCATAACTGCGAGTACCCAGTACCCGTCTTACAGCTGCACATACCCGGTATGCGTCTGACGCGATCAATGCACGCACCCAGTACCCGTCTTCTATGACCAGGAGAACTACCGCCGATCATTCTATGGAGTTAGGAGTGTCCATAACTGCGAGCACCCAGTACTCGTCTTACAGCGGTGTATCTCGGCGACTTACGCGATCAATGAACGCACCAAGTACGCGTCTGCTATGACCAGGAACACATCCCACCGATTCCGTGCTCGGAACCTTGTGTGAATCATAACTGCGAGTACCCAGTACTCGTCTTACAGCTGCGCATACCCAGTATGCGTCTGACGCGATCAATGCACGCACCCGGTACGCATCTGCTATGACCCGATCACACAACCATTTCTCTTTAATTCCTCTTATCCTTTTAACCATCTCTTTTTGTTCGGCCCATCTCGGCTCAACACTTTAAATTATTCCTCTTATCTGTTTAATCATTTATTTAGCTCGACCTCTCTCGGTTCACCCTGTTATTCAGCCCTTAATTATTCCCATTATCCTCTTAACCATTTCTTAGCTCGGTCTATCTCGGCTAAACCCGGTAACCATTCCCTCTTTCCATTAACCACTCTCATTCCAACTTATTACTCTATCTCTCCTACATTCCATCTTTACCATTTCCTCATACCCATTCTCAACCTCACTCAGCTCGGTCCAGCTCGGCCACAGATATAAATAACAAATATCAAAGCTCATAAACATTTATACACAAAGTTCATAAACATTTAAACAACAACAATAATAAGAATAACATCATTCAACCAATCCATCATGTAAATACCAACATATAGCATAAAACAATATTCCTCCCTACTTCAAACTCATGTTTCTAATTCATTTATTAGTTCCCTTTACCCTTTTTACCATTTCCTTTCTAACATTAACCTAGATCCATTCCCTAATCTACACCCACTCTTAGTACCCTTTATGAACACCCTAGAAACCCAAACTCAAGTAGAGGTAACACTCACTCCTTACCTCAAACTGTGAGAGATAAGAGTTGAGAGTTTGAGAATGGTTTCCTTGATGCTTGATCTCTTGAACTTCACACCCTTGATTCCTTTACTCCAAGCTGCCACGAGTTCCTCCAAGCTGCACACAAGCTCCACCAGCCACACACGAACTCCACAGTGGTCCAGGTGCTCCAGAACGGGAAGACGGCGGGGAGGAGGGTTCTCCGGTTGGTGGAAGAGAGAGCTCGTGAGAAGAGAGGGAAAGAGGAAGTATGTTGGGGTTTTAATGTTGCTGGACTTCAAAAAGAAAGAGAGAGAGAGAGATGTTGGGAGAAAGAGAGTGAGAGAATGCAAAGTGTTGTGTGTTTTGGATTGGTTCCACTTTTATTATTTTAGGGAGGATATTTGTGTGGCTCTCATTGGAGGCTTATTGGGGAAGCTAGAATGTGTGGACAGGATTCATTGGCTTCCAAAGGAAGCCATGAATAGTACATTGAAAGGGACATAAAGCAATGATAGTGACATAAAGTGAATGACAATGACATAAAGTAAAGGATATTACCGTACGGACGGTACGAAAACCAAAGGGTTAACAGCTCCACATGAGCTGGCATGGAGGAGCTAGGACGTGTCGGCTCTGGTACGTCGGCTAGGATACGTCGGCTCGGTTTGTAGGAACAACAGTAGTCCGAGCTTCATTCTCGGATGATACTGTGAGGTGCGCTGAGGTCGGCTAATCCGGACTGGACAACAGGTTCCGCGTTTGGTTCCCATTCAGCTCGGTTCATATGCGCACAATCTCGTCTAGCTCGGCCGGGATCGGACCGAGGTCCTATACTTACATCCTAGGTCGGCCTATGCTCATACTACCCTTCTAACCTTGTACAATTTCTAAGGCTTAATCCTATCCTTAAATAAATATTCATATATATTATTTTATAAATTTATTATTTTATTATTAATTTCTAGGATGTTACACTAGAGATCATTGTTTTTATTGACCAACAGAATGTGGTCCACTATTGTTGTCTTTTGCTGGCTAGTGGTTTCAGCTGGTACGTACCCTTTGATACTCGATGTCGGCGTGGTTAGGATTCCTGTGCGTCCCATCTGCTTTCCGAATTAGGTCATGGTTGGATATTGAGGAGGAGATGTATCATGTGTGCTGACTTGTCCCCTTGCCTCAGTGACTTCCCTCCCTAAGTCATTTACGACTATGTTTCGAATTGAGAAGACATAATTCAGAAAGATTGATAAGTTTTTATTGAAAAGCCTTGATAAAGAAAAGTGAAATTGTTACTGGAAACATGATGTGATATGATGAGATGACGCTAAGATATGATGATGCTATGAGATTATTTATTATCTGCTATCTGCTTTATTAATTAATGTAATTTACCAATTACTAATATCAAAAAAATATTGTGACAGGAAACTCCAATTGATTGCCAATAAGAAATTGAGGCTGGCCAGCAGCTCTAAGAGTCGTAATAGAGAAAACTTAGTTGGGGTGGAAATACCAAAAATGAAGAAGATCCCCATCTTTAACTTCTTTGTAATGCACGTAATTTTTAGATAGAGACATGTTATATGCAAAATTTAGAGAATAAATAATGTTATAAATATATAATAATAAAATCATGTAATGAATCACATTGTGTTCAATCAACTTACAGACCACATAACAAGAATAATGGCAATGAGATTCCAAATCACAATCAAATGGTTTTATTTAATTTCTCTATTGTGTTTCACCTCCACCCTTGGTCATTTCATACCGAAATTTCCTTCTTCTTGTGTGGTTCATCCAGATCGCTACAACTACTCTGTAGTTCTGTCAAAAATGGGCTTTATAAAACTAAGTTCTTCACCCAAATACTTGATCACTTCAGTTATAATTTAAAAATTTTCAACAAAGATATCTTATCAAAGATACATATTGGGGTGGTGCCAATAAGAAGGCTCCGATCTATCTTTGTATACACAAGAAATGAGGGTGACATTTGAATGGTTCACATAGAACACAGACTCTATGTCTGAAATGACACCTTATTTTTAAATATTTAATTTTTTCTTATCTTTCGGAGTTATGACATTACTGTCTTATCTTATGTTAATTTCATATATTTCAAATGTTTTTGTAATCACTATACTCCTCCGTAAACGTTTTCTTGCGATTCAATTTCTAAATTAGTTTTTAATATCACTTTTTTTTATAAGCCAAAGTATATGGTTAAGAGAGTACTAGAGGCACTCTAACCCCACATTACAAGAGTAGTTTATGAATTCAAAATTCATGATGATGGACTATTACACAAATTAGAAAAAAAAAGAAATATTTATCTTTCCTTAATTTGTAGATCAAATCCAGGAGCAAACCTTCATCACGTCCATCATCCCAACAACATCAAAATGTACTTCTCTAAATATCACTGAGTTTCTCAGTAATCACACCGACCTTGATATCACTTTTAAAATCAAATATTTGTAAATATAAAAAATCATTTTAACTTATATGTAGTACTTTCAAGCCATTTCACAAGCAAACGAGTTGAGCTAACTATTCTTGGTTCGAGTTCAGTTGTTTTATTTATTGCACACAATTTCAAGTTTAAGTTTGATTCATTTGGCTCACGAGTCAAGTTTATGAGCTACTTAAAATCATAGCGAATCTGATTTATTTTCAACCTAAAGAATAAAAAGAAGATAAAAAATAATTGATGATACGATGTACAAGAGAAAAAATACAAATAAATGTAAAATATAAATTTATAAAAATATAAGGTTTACACAATCCTTTGATCCATATTCATAATTGTATGTCCATACATGGGGAAATTGATCGAGAAAAAAGTAGCTTTCCTTTTTACTTTATTTTCACATGAAGTTTCTACAATGAATTATTGAGCTTATCAGAGAGATGTTTCATGGCCTTTTCCTACAAAAATTCATTTGTTTCTGTTACTAAAATTTTGAAAAGTAAAAAAAAAAAGTAATTTGTTTTTAATCTATTATTTACCAAATCAACCAATTATCAAAAGTATAATTTAGTCCATGTTTCTTTAATTCTTAACCAATCATAAAATATTGGTTACAATTTTAAATTTTTTATTTACAAATTTATTTTTAATCTGAGACAACTTTTTTCATGTTATTCCCAACTTTATGGGGTAGACTGAGTAAAAGCCCGACCCAAAAATATCCCTAAACATAAAGCGTCAAATACAAACTTTTTCTAATAAAACTACTTAATCTTGATTTTTTTTTCCATGCTTATCCTTCGAGGGGTGTAACACAACACCTGGTTGGTGAGAAAAAAAATTATTTCTTGTTTCTTGTTTCATATAAGTTAATAGTAAAATTATATGTTTTAGAAATCATGTGTACTTGTTATAGTTAACTCAGATTTTGTTTATGAACGGATGCATGGAGTATATTATTTTATTATGAACAAATATAGCTTTTACCTTGAACTGTATCAAACGTAATTATGTTATAGCTATTAATGTTATGTATGCAGTTTAAAACATTTTAAGAAATAATATAGTAAAGGAAAGGCATCAAAAGAAAAGTTGCTAACAAGGCTAGCCAATTAAAAGATCTGCAATGAATAAAAAGCAAAAAGTTCTTTTACAAGCAAGGAAGATGTATGCATTGTATTTTCTCAATCAAGGAGGCATATGAGCTACTCTCAAATGATATAACCACATATCTTGTTACGGATTGGAGGATGATGTGGCAAACAAAAATTCCAAAAATTTATAAATTTCATAAATGGAAAATGTGTCTTGATAATTAAACTCCTTACAAATGAAAGGAAAAGCAAGTGGGGACGTGCGGTGGACAACCCTTTTTCCCATACCGTGTGGATACTCTAGAAACTACTTTACATGTGACGAGAGACTGTAATAGTTGGACATTTGCTATTAATTTTGCCTTTATAATTAGTTTAACATTTGACTATTAATTTTTCACTTGCCACAAAAGTATCTGCTACGATGAACATTTATGGTTAAAAAATTTTCTTTAATGCTGATATCGATTCTTTCTTGAGACTTGATTCCATTTCTTTTCATTTGGAATTTATTCGTAAAAACATTTTGATCACTTATTCGTTAGTTCTTAAGAGCAGCATCATGAAGGTAGGTTCTTTACGGATTTATTGAAAAATTAATAATAAGCGAAGTTGAAGGATTTCGCGTGTAATATTGGAGCAAAAAGGAATATACTCCCTCCGGTTTAGAATATAAACACAAATAAACTAAAATGACACTTATTAAGGATGTTAGTCAATTGTATTTAATTTTAAAAAATTTATTAAAAAATAGAGATATTTTAGGAAAATAGTATTGGGAATGAAACAAAAATTAAATGAGATAACAATTTTCTAGGTATGTTTTAGGAAAGTAGCATTGTAAATGAAACAAAATTTAAGAAGGTTAATTACTTTTATATTTTAAACCAAAGGAATTATATATTTTTTCTTATATTTAAAACCGGAGGGTGTATATATTTTCCCACTCTCATTCAGGCCACACAATAGTTTTCGGGACTCAGGTATTCTAGAGGGCACATTCATGTCTGTGACCATTTTGATGACCCTCTAGAGTATGATAACTTTGGAAACTACATGCATCTAAACTCGTAGACAAAATCGTGGTATTAGTTTTCTGGTACTTCTTGTTTATTTGATTGAACCCTTCAATGTTATGAAGTGAAATTGGATGACATTTATTCAACGAAACTATCAATTGAACAAGAAGTAGAATAGAACAACATAGCATGAATATGAATACAAGTATGGTAGCAAGAGGTTTTCCGTATCGCAAACTCTAGATGGGCATCAAATTGTTCACAGGTGTGAGCATGTTGTCATAACCCTTCAACGATGTCATAAATATTAATATATAGTACATATATAAATTAAACATTATATCACATCATTCTTCCACTATTCGTTTATGTATATTTTCAATTAATGTAATTTACCAATTACTAATATCAAAAAAATCTTGTGACAGGAAACACCAATTGATTGTCAATAATAAATTGAGGCTAGCCAGCAGCTCTGCATGTCCTAATAGAGAAAACATAGTTGGGGTGGAATACCAAAAATGAAGAAGATCCCAATCTTTAACTTCTTTGTAATGCACGTAATTTTTAGATAGGGACATGTTAAATGCCCAATTTAGAAAAAAATAATGTTATAAATATATAATAATAAAATCATGTAATGAATTATATTGCATTCAATCAACTTACAGTCCATATAACAAGAATAATGGCAATGAGATTCCAAATTACAATTGTGGTGGACTCGGCCTAGCCAAGCTCCACGTAGCCCTCACTCAGGACCTAAGGACCCTTCAGGAAGCCCTCTGTATGCTTGGCTGAGCTCAAAGCTCAACGGCCGAACAGACATCAGACACGGCCCGACCTCATGCTCCTATCAAGGTCCGACTTCCTTGTCCGACACCTCCCAGAGTCCGACACCTCCCAGAGATTCCGATACCAAGGACAGGATGACATGTCTCACCTTATCCACAAGGATAGCTCATCCACTCATAGCTCATTACAGGCTGGCCCTACTTGGGCCTCAAGCAAGCCCATTATGGCAACCAGCTCCCCCCTATAAGTAGCTCCGTACTACATAGCTCCGTACTACATGGGGCTCAGGTATGTCCTCCAACCCTAATTATCACCTTCACACACCAGTGATTAGGGTTACTTCTTGGCTTTCTCCCTAAGCCACCTGAGGGCTCCCACAAACATCACAGATAAACCCTAGACAGAGGCTTCCTTAAGGTCTTCTTCCATAACCTTGAGGTCCTCACAGTCTAGGACATCACATTGGCACCGTCTGTGGGGAGAGAAAAACTTCATCCCCACCCAGAGAATCTACCATGTCTGATGTGCCACCAGTTCAGAGGAGGAGGAGAGGGCGTCCAAGGAGGGTGCCAACACCAGAGGACCTGCGCCTTCACCTTGAAGCCAACAGGGCAGCAAGGTCCCCACAACCACCACCTCCACCACCTCCACCTCCTCCCCCGCCACCACCTCCTCCTCCACCGCCACCTCCACCTCCCACACCACCCCCAGAGTTCACCCACACTCACAGTGGACCTTACACCGTCCACACTGGAGATACCTCAAATCCAACTCAGCACCAAGAAGGAGGTCGGCGCGTGCATTTACGCTCCCAACTTGGGGAAACCAACACAGAACAGCACCGCCAACTCGGCGAACGTGCCAACTCCGTCAGTACTACTCATCGTTCGCACTCACGACAGTCTCCACGCTCTCGTGATGCAGAGGTCTTGGCCATGATGAGACAACAAATGCGGATCATAGAACAATAAGGCCAAGCCATAGCAGACCTTCAACAGCTCACCATGCAGTGTTTGGCTGAACGAGCCGTCGTTCAAGCTCCAGCCCCAAATGAATTTCCACCACCCCCACCTCCTCCACCACCACCACCACCTCCGTTAACACCACAAACGTTAACAACACCACACACCGTCATCACACAACTAACACAAACACCACCCCCTGACCACCAACAACCTGACTTAGATGATTCTCACCCTGGACACCCTTTCACAGCAGCTGTCATGTCTTATGAGCCACCTCCAGGATACCTCGGACCCAGCAACATACCCAAGTATAATGGACTGACCGATCCTCAAGAGCACGTACTCTCTTACGAGGGAGCTATGAACTTCTATGGCGGTGGAGATCGGCTCAAGTGCCGAGCTTTCTCCATGACCCTCCAAGCTCCAGTTCTCTAATGGTATTCAACGTTACCTAAGAATTCTGTTAACTGCTGGGCAGAGATGAAGCGCGCGTTTCTCAATAGGTACACTGCTAGCTGTGTGCAACCAAGATCCGACCACACACTAGCAACAGTGACACAAAAATCTGACGAATCGCTACGCGCTTATCTACGCAGGTTTCATAATGAGTCCAGCTCGGTTCCCAACTTATCTCCCGAAGTGGCCGTCCTCCTCTTGACTCAAGGTCTGGCCGAGGGTAGGTTCAAAGACTCACTGATAGGAAAGCCACCAAGAGATATGGCCGAGCTCAGACAAAGATCCAACAAATATATCAACTTGGAGGAATTTAACAAAGGCCAAACAAGTAGGATGGAAGAAAAGAAGACAGAAGAACCACAACGAGCAAATATGGTCGTGGTGCAGGATTTGGATAAGTAACCGGAAAATTTCCGAGTTGAAACTATCTCGGGAGGTTTTGCCGGTGGCGGTAAAAAGAGATCAGAAAGGAAGAGGTACGTCAATCAAGTGTTAGCAGTTCATCACAAACCCATCTGTAAGAAACCATCTCGGAACATCCCCATCATTTTTTCCAATCAGGACATGGAAGACATCATCCCGGATCACAATGACCCAATGGTGATCACAACGTTGATCGGCAACTTCGAAGTCGCCCGAGTATTCATTGATCAAGGAAGCTCGACCGACATTCTTTTCCTCCACACCTTTCAAGCACTTAAGTTGAGGTCTGCCGACCTCGTCGAATTTGAAGGCAATCTTATTAGCTTCACGGGTGAGGCGAATCGCCCCCTAGGAGCCATCCACCTCCCGGTGACCTTAGGTAAGTAGCCTTCGGCCCGAACGGAGATCATCAAGTTTCTAGTTGTTGATTCTGATTCCCCTTACAATGTGATACTGGGAAGAACCTGCCTGCAAGCCTTTGGGGCAGTGGTTTCAACGGTGCATTTAGCCATGAAATTTGTCGGCTCTGACGACAAGGTCGTCACAGTCAAAGCCGACCAGGTCAAGGCCCGACTTTGCTACAACACGAGTCTACATGAAACAAAAAAGAAGCAAGAAGAAGAGCTCACCGGTCCGAAGTTGGCCAAAGGAAGAGTCCTATTAGCTGAGCTGGATGTTCGGGCCGAACAGGATGATCTTAGGCCTTCCCCTCAGGGGGAATGGTTGGCAATCCCCATTGATCCTGCCGATCCCAACAAAACTGTTAAGGTGGGAGCCGACCTCCCTCAGGAAATCCAAGACGAGATCATCAACCTGTTAAGGGTCAACCGAGATTTGTTTGCTTGGACCTCGGCCGATATGCCGGGAATTGATCTGAGCTTCATCTGTCACAAGCTCAGCGTTGATCCGAAAGCAAAGCCAGTGGCACAAAAGATGAGAAGAGTTGGGACAGAAAAAGCAAAAGTCATCCAGGAGAAAGTTTCTGAGTTACTCGAAGCTGGGTTCGTCAAAGAGGTCCCATACGCCAAGTGGGTTGCAAACACAGTCTTGGTAAGGAAGGCAAACGGCAGTTGGAGGATGTGTGTGGATTACACCGACCTCAACAAAGCCTGCTCCAAGGATCAGTATCCGCTGCCGATTATAGACCAGCTCGTCGATAGTTCGACAGGCTACCAGCTGTTGTCTTTCACAGATGCCTATTCGGGATACAATCAGATCCCCATGTATCCTCCAGACCAAGATAGAACCACATTCACGACTGGAAAGGCAACTTACTGCTATACTGTTATGCCTTTCGGTCTGAATAATGCGGGAGCAACTTATCAAAGAATGATGAACAAGGTTTTTGATGGTATCATTGGTACCACCATGGAGGTCTACATTGATGACATGATTACAACGAGCAGAAAAAAGGAGGACCACGTCCGAGATCTGACCATGGTACTGGAAAGGGTAAGAGCACACAGTATGAGGTTGAATCCAGAAAAGTGCACCTTCGGAGTCCCCGCGGGTGCCTTCCTTGGCTTCGTGCTGTCTGAAAGGGGAATTGAAGCAAACCCCGACAAGTGCCGAGCTATTTTAGAAATGAGGAGCCCTGCCGATCTTAGAGGAGTGCAACAGTTAACAGGCAGGATGACAGCACTGTCAAGGTTTCTCCCCCAAGCCGCAAAAAAGGCCTTACCCTGGTACCAACTTTTGAAAAAAGGAACAACTTTAAATTGGGATCAAGACTGTGAAGCTTCTTTCCTGGCACTTAAGGAATATCTCTTTTCTCCTCCAGTTCTCTCCAGCCCTCTGCAGGGGGAGAGTCTTTTCATTTATCTATCTGTTGGTGATTCCGCCCTCAGCTCGGTTTTGGTCCGAGACGAGGGTCGAAGTGAGTTCCCCATTTATTTCATAAGCCGAGCTCTACAAGGTCCCGAGCTCCGGTATTCCAAAGTTGAAAAATTTGCATTTTGTTTGATCCTCGCTGCACGGCGGCTACGACAATATTTCCAGAGTCACCCCATTGTCGTAAGAACCGCCCAGCCCATAAAACAAGTTCTTCAGAAGCCCGACCTCGCCGGGAGAATGATGGCGTGGGCAATCGAACAGTCCGAGTTCGATATTTCCTACGAACCGAGGAGGGCAATTAAATCACAAGCATTGGCAGATTTCGTGTCCGAGTTCACAGAGCCTCACCAAAGCTCTAGCTCGGACACATGGGTGATATATGTTGACGGTTCAAGCAATCAGAAGGGAGCAGGAGCGGGGGTGATCTTGGAGAACGCGGAAGGTCTCAGCATCGAATATTCCCTGAAGTTCGAGTTCTTAACCTCGAATAATCAGGCTGAGTATGAAGCGGTCCTTGCTGGCCTCCGCATGGCTAAGGAGCTCGGCGCAGTTGAAGTTCAAATTCTAAGTGACTCCTAGTTGGTGGTTTCCCAAGTCATCGGAGACTACCAAGCAAAAGAACCCATTCTACAAAAATATATTGATAAAGTTAAAACCCTGGCTCAAAACTTTGCCAAATTCCCCATCACCCACATCCCCCGCTGCTCAAACTCCCGCGCCGATGTGCTTTCCAAGCTGGCAAGCACAAAAGGTGCAGGGAATAACAGAAGCCTCATTCAAGAACAAATCTCGGCCCCAAGTGTGATAATGGCAATTTCTGTATTGCCGAACAGGATGCACCCGATAAGGTCATATCTAGAGCATGGAATACTCCCCGCCGACCAGAAGGAAGCAAAGAAGCTGACCAGAAAAGTGGCTGAGTATGTTATTGTTGATGGAATCATTTACAGGAGAGGAATGTCTTCCCCACTCCTCCGATGTCTCACCTCCGAGGAAGCACAAGAAACCTTGAATGAGGTTCATGGAGGAATGAGGAGCCACCATGTTGGAGGCAAGTCCTTAGCAAGGAAGGTATTAAGGGCTAGATATTTCTGGCCTACCTTGGTGACAGACTCCATCGACCATGTCAGAAAGTGTCCTCAGTGCCAATTTTTCAGTGATGTGTATCAGAAACCCTCCGAGGAACTCCACTCTCTAGCTTCCCCCTGGCCTTTCAGTATGTGGGGAATGGACATTGTGGGACAGTTCCCAACAGCTCCAGGTCAGCTAAAGTTCATTGTGGTAGCAGTAGATTACTTCACCAAATAGATTGAGGCTGAACCATTAGCAACCATCACTTCGGCAAGAATCCAGAAATTTTTCCTGAAACAAATCATTTCTCGTTTGGACTTCCACCCACATTAATCACTGACAATGGTAGCCAGTTCACTGCCAACAATTTCCAAATATTGGCTGAAAACCTCGGAATCTTTCATCGGTTCTCCTCGGTCAAGCACCCCCAGACTAATGGGCAGGCCGAAGCGGCTAATCGGGCGATTGTTGACGGCCTCAAAAAGAGAATTACACAGGCTAAAGGAGTGTGGGCCGATCTGCTTCCTGAGGTCCTCTGGTCAATCAGGACCACGGTACAGACCTCAACAGGAGAGACCCCTTTTAGGCTCACCTACGGTTGTGATGCGGTCATCCCCATCGAATGAAGGATCCATACCTTCCGAATGAGGGACAGGCCCGAAGAAGAGAATGAAAATCTGATCAAAGAAAACCTAGTACTAGCCGAGGAGATCCGAGACGCCGCTTCCGTCAAAGAAAAGAAAGCGGAGGAAAGACAAGAAAAGCAGTACAACAAGTCAGTGCAACCCAGGTCCTTTGAGGTCGGAGACCTCGTACTCCGTAGGGCGGACATTGGGCTCAAAAATCGAAGGGACGGAAAATTTGCTCAGAATTGGGAAGGCCCCTACAGAGTCGTTTCAAAAACATACTCTGGGGCATACAAGTTAGAGACCCTCAAGGGAGCCGAGCTCAAGAATTCCTGGAACGTTGCGAAACTGAGAACCTATTTCAGTTAGGTTTACCTCGGATATCACCAGCAATCACCAGCACCTCCAGCTAAAGTTCAACTTTAAAATTCATTTTAAGTTTTTGTCTTTATATCTGTTTCCTTTTTTCACATCTTGTTTCATTGTTATATATCCACTTTCAATTCCCTAAAAGGCAATGTACTCACATTTATCATCAATGAAATAGTACAAACTTGCCCTTACTCAAGTGTCACAGTTTTATATACGTACGTACTAGCTTCTCATTTAGCACTAGCCACCTAAATGTTGCATGGCGCTATGTACAGTCAACATCTTGTAAATCAGATCGGCTCATATGCACAGTGTACAAGGGACACCCGATAAAGCACAGCTTGCTGTGAAATGTTCTCACATAACTTCACTCAGCAACCTCTTTCACATTGGGGACGAGGACACCTACCCTAGCTTTGGTGGGTGAATCCGAGATCCCTACCGTATGCCCTTATATACAGTACCTTTTTTCAGAGGAAAACTTATAAGATTACTGCACTTACTGAGTTGTCCGAGCTTAACCCAATTAGTTACATAAAGTTTTAACGAAGGAAAGCGCAAATGTTTCTATAATGAGTTCTTTAAGTCCGATTGAATCCGAATACAACAAGTAAAAAAGGACTTGTATTCTCAAAAACATTTTTACTTGGTTACCTAAACAAAATGCAACAAGTCTTAAACACTTGCGTTTCGGAGAACGATTTTTCTTGATAACCTCCTAACTGATCACAGTTCGGATCCGAGGTCTAAAAAGTAAACATGCAACGAGTTAATAAAATAAACTCGCATTTGTGCAGCAAGTTAAAGAAAAGGCTTGCATAAAAATGACCTCGGACACCATATGTATGCAACAAGTTAAAATAAAAAACTTGCATAAAAATGATAACATGGTGCAACAAGTGAAACAAAATAAAACTTGCATTACAAAGACAACTGTTATACAAAGACAGCAAAATAAAACAGGTCCAAGACTGTCAAACATGTTATACAAAAAACATAGACAAATTGCAAGCCGCCCAACATAAGGGACTTATGCTGCATCATCTTCGACATCGGAAAGCACAATCTTGCTCGGATCGAACTCCTCATCCGGCTTCTCCTCCAGGGGGTTGGGAAGATTCTCTTCAGGCTGGTCGAGGTCTACCTCGGCCCCATCCCTCTCAAAATCCACCATCTTCCCATTTTCGACCCCGTACCCAGCACAGGCGCCGACGACCCAAACTCGGAGCCCTTGGTTCAGGTGAAGAATCTGCTCTACGGCACTGGCAAAAATTTTGTTCCCCCCTTCTCAAAGTCGAAGATCGCCTCAGCTGCTGCTATTTTGTGTTTAAGAGCTTGAGCAGCTCTTCTCTTCAGCAAAGTTCTAACCTTCACCTCGGCCAGGCCTTCCTGCCGACCAGCTTCCTTAGCAGCCTCCTCTGCCGTCCGAGCATCCGCTTTTACTTGGGCCAGTGCCTCTTCATGATTTTTGAGAAGCTCCTCCATTTGCTGGCGATGCTTCTCTTCCAATTCCGCCAATCTCTGATCAGCAGGGTTTTTGCTAGTCTTGAGATCAGCCACCTCGGCTGCCAGATCAGCTCGGGCTTTCTTCTGGGCAGGAGATACACCTTCCGCCACATCATCTGCAACCTTGGCCAACACGTTGAACATTGTGGTTGACCGTTTCAGTTGACATGCCAGTTCCTCGGCCATTCTTTTCCACTCTGCCCCCGACATTTTTATTAAACTCTCTTTTACCGAGGGTTTGGCAATAGTAGTCGGCGGCTCGAAAGTATATCAATTCCCCTCCTCGGACCTGCCGACGAAGGGGAGGTATCAGCAGCAATCACCACCTCAGCGTTAAGGCTAGGAGACCGAGGAGGAGGGGCGGGAATCACCGCAGGAGGAGTAGGTTGAGGAGGAGCCGAGTCGGAGGAAGTCGTGTCGGCAGAAGTCTCAGTAGGTGCCGTTTCAGTGGAAGGGTTGTCCGACCTCTTTCTCTTGCGGGCCTCCATTGCAGCTTTCATCGCCTTGGACGACATATCGGACCAGTGTTCGTCTGAAAACAAGAAACAAAAGAACAAAACAAAACCATTCAGAAAGTTGAAAGAAGAAAAAAATGTACAAGTGTAAGAGTAAAGCTAACTACCAATTTTTGCAGCAACTGCATTATCGGGACATTTCATGAAAACGCCGATGTCAAGCTGGAATTTCCGAGCTCGATACTAGGACTGAAAGTGGTAAGCAGTCACAGCTTCATCGGCATCGAGTGTCGCACCCGACCATCTCTGCGGCGTGCCGACATGACGAGTGAAGAATTCCTCGGTCCATTCCAAAGGAAACTTCGGCCCCGTCTCGTCCCGAAACCAAGGTAGCCCTGTGCCTACATACTTATACTTGAAAAATCTGGGCTTGAAATGCTTCCAAGAATCCGTAAACATGCCGAACAGCCCATAGTGACCTCGGGCCTTGGTCGACACCCAGAGCCGACCAGTAACACCGTCTTTATTGCTTACAAACGGGTTGTACATCCACAAAAAGAGCCGAACTGTACACACCAACCTTTTGGCTCCACAATACTTTTGGAATGCTCGAAGGAATGACCAAGTGTTGGGATGAAGTTGTGAAGGGGCCAATCCGAGCTCATTCAAAACCCTCATCTCCAAGTCGGTAAATGGTAGGGTCACGCCGAGGTTGTGTATCAAGTCGGCGTAGAAGAAGAAAGAATTGTTATCAGTCCGCGAGCAAATTCTGTCGTTCGCGGAACAAGGTAGAACTTCGTAAGAGGTCCCAACAGCATCCCCCAAGCAGGGCAGCACAGCTCTCTTCACTCCGGCAAGTTTGTCCTCGGAGTCTAAACTGGACCGCACTCCTTTAGGCTCCACGTCGACCCACTGGTATTGATCGGCGTCAGAAGGTGCAGGGTAAAGCTCTGGTCGGCTGATGCACTTTCGGGGTGGCATGTTACCTGTGGAAGAACAGGGGAGCTCGGCGTTAGTCCTACGGGTTACAAAAACTAACCCCCCAGAAAACCCCCTCGAAGTTGTTCCGAGGGGCGAGCATCTCCCCTCTACCACAGGAACCCCCCGTTCGTACATTCTCTCCCTTTCCATCATCTCAAAGTCGGAACGCTCCCTACCGTCGACGAATTCGGCCCAAGCATACTGTCTTATCCACTCTCTCTTCTCTTCCCAATCCCGAGGATAGACGACCTCGAAGGGATCGACTTCCAAGACTCGTTTCTCATATCTCTGCCTATACTCCCTCTGGCGACGGAGCGCCTCGTCTACCTCCATGGAGGAGCAGGACGAGGAGGAAGAGCCGTCCTCCTCCTCACTACTGCTGGTTAACAAGGAAACTACCCCTACCCATTTCCTAAACCATTCCCTACTCATAATGAAACCAATCCACTTCTCTGGGTTTCTGAAAAATAAAAACAAAAGCATGAATCAAAAACCCTCCAAAATCCTAAAACGCTCCCAACCCAAAGAATTCCAAAATCCCAAGATTATTCCCCAAAATCAAAACTTCAAAACTCAGGAAGAAAACCCCAACACCATGAAAACAGAGACAAAAAACGAAAAATACCAATCACCCCCATGAAAACCATGAAACAACAAAGAAAGAAGAAAAAAGCAAAAAACGAAGGAGAAGAGGTGAGTAGAGCATTACCTTAAGGAGTGTAAAAGTGACGGAGAGTGAAAGTGAAGCTGGAAAAATGAAACAGATCCGCTGCTGGAGAGGAGGAAAGTGAAGTGCAGAGAGGGAGGAAGGAATTCGAAAATGGAAGAGAAGGAATCTGCAGAGGAAGAAGGAACGTCTTCGTTGGAAGAGGAAGAAGGAATTCGAAAATGGAAGAGAGAGTGGCTGGTAGAGAGAGAAAGAGAAACGGTTTTGTGTGAAAGGGGGAGAAGAGAAACCGTTTTCCCCCTCATTTTCGAAGTATGGGCCTGACCCAAAAGGTCCAACCCAGCATGCAGCCACACACGATGAAACACGTGGCGCTGAGTAAGTGGGATGCTGGACCTCGAGCGACGTTGCAATAATGGCAACGCTTCGTTGGACGTGATTTCTGACACGTGTCAGACCTGGAGAAGGCAAGTGTCACATCAGAGCAAGTGAAAGGATAGCTTTCAAACCTGCTCTGTCAAAGTGAAAGGACGTCAGAGACAGCTGGATCCAGCTCTCGGCAACTCATCTTTTGAACTCCCTAGAACCTCGGAACAAGGCTCAAATAGCCTTGACAGAGCTGGGGGACTTATGTGGTGGACTTGGGAAAAGGACCTGAACCAAGACCTCGGAGCAAGGCTCAAATAGCCTTGACCGAGCTGGGGGGCTTATGTGGTGGACTCGGCCTAGCCGAGCTCCACGTAGCCCTCACTCAGGACCTAAGGACCCTTCAGGAAGCCCTCTGTATGCTTGGCCGAGCTCAAAGCTCAACGGCCAAACAGACATCAGACACGGGCCGACCTCATGCTCCTACCAAGGTCCGACTTCCTTGTCCGACACCTCCCAGAGATTCCGATACCAAGGACAGGATGACGTGTCTCACCTTATCCACAAGGATAGCTCATCCACTCATAGCTCATTACAGGCTGGCCCTACTTGGGCCTCAAGCAAGCCCATTAGGGCAACCAGCTCCCCCCTATAAGTAGCTCTGTACTACATGTGGCTCAGGTATGTCCTCCAACCCTAATTATCACCTTCACACACCAGTGATTAGGGTTACTTCTTGGCTTTCTCCCTAAGCCACCTGAGGGCTCCCACAAACATCACAGATAAACCCTAGACAGAGGCTTCCTTAAGGTCTTCTTCCCTAACCTTGAGGTCCTCACAGTCTAGGACATCACAACAATCAAATGGTTTTATTTAATTTGTCTATTATGTTTCACCTCCACCCTCGGTCATTTCATACCAAAATTTCCTTCTTGTTGTGTGGTTCATCCAGATTGCTACAACTACTCTATAGTTATGTCAAAAATGGGCTTTATAAAACTAAGTTTTCACCCAAATACTTGATCATTTCTATTATAATTCAAAACTTTTCAACAAAGATATCTTATCAAAAATACATATTGGGGTGGTGCCAATAAGAAGGCTCTGATCTATCTTTGTATACACAAGAAATGAGGGTGACATTTGAATGGTTCACACAGTCTCTATGTCTGAAACGACACATTATTTTTAAATATTTAATTTTTTTCGTATCTTTTGGAGTTATGACATTACTGTCTTATCTTATGTTATGTTGCATATATTTCAAATGTTTTTGTACTCACTATACTCCTCCGTAAACGTTTTCTTGCGATTTAATTTCTAAATTAGTTTTTAATATCACAAGAGAACGAGTTGAACTAACTATTCTTGGTTCCAGTTTAGTTTGTTTATTTATTGCACACAATTTCAAGTTTAAGTTCGATTCATTTGGCTCACGAGTCAAGTTTATGAGCTACCTAAAATTATAGCTAATCTGATTTATTTTCAACCTAAATAATAAAAAGAAGAGAATAAATAATTGATGATACGATGTCCAAGAGAAAAAATAAAAATTAAATGTAAAATATAAATTTATAAAAATATAAGGTTTACACAATCCTTTGATCCATATTCATAATTGTAGGTCCATACATGGGAAAATTGATTGAGAAAAAAGTAGTTTTCCTTTTTACTATATTTTCACATGAAGTTTCTACAATGAATTATTGAGCTTATCGGAGAGATGTTTCATGGCCTTTTCCTACAAAAATTCATTTGTTTCTGTTACTAAAATTTTGAAAATTAAAAAAAAAGTAATTTGTTTTTAATCTATTATTTAGCACATCAACCAATTATCAAAAGTATAATTTAGTCCATGTTTCTTTAATTCTTAACCAATCATAAAATATTGGTTACAATTTTAAATTTTTTATTTACAAATTTATTTTCAATCTGAGACAATTTTTTTCATGTTTTTCCCAACTTTATGGGGTAGACAGAGTAAAAGCCCGACCCAAAAATATCCCTAAACATAAAGCGTCAAATACAAACTTTTTCTAATAAAACTTTTTAATCTTGATTTTGTTTTCCATGCATATCCTTCGAGGGGTGTAAGACAACACCTGGTTGGTGAGAAAAAAATTATTTCTTTTTTTCTTGTTTCGTATAAGTTAATTGTAAAATTATATGTTTTATAAATCATGTGTACTTGTTATAGTTAACTCAAATTTTGTTTATGAACGGATCCATGGAATATATTATTTTAATATGAACAAATATAACTTTTACTTTGAACTGTATCAAATGTAATTATGTTATAGCTATTATGTTATGTATGCAGTTTAAAACGTTTTAAGAAATAATATATTAAAGGAAAAGCATCAAAAGAAAAGTTGCTAACAAGGCTAGCCAGTTAAAAGAATTAAAAACTCTGCAATGAATAAAAAGCAAAAAGTTCTTTTACAAGCAAGAAGGATGTATGCATTGTATTTTCTCAATCAAGGAGGCATATGAGCTACTCTCAAATGATATAACCACATATCTTGTTACGGGTTGGAGGATGATGTGGCAAACAAAAATTCCGAAAAGTTATAAATTTCATATATGGAAAATGTGTCTAGATAATTAAACTCATTACAAATGAAAGGAAAAGCAAGTGGGGACGTGCGGTGGACATCCCTTTTGCCCATACCGTGTGGATACTCTAGAAACAACTTTACATGTGACGAGAGACTATAATAGTTGGACATTTGGCTATTAATTTTGTCTTTATAATTAGTTTAATATTTGACTATTAATTTTTCACTTGCCACAAAAGTATTTGCTATGATGAACATTTATGGTTAAAAATTTTTCTTAAAACTTTTTCTTTAATGTTGATATCATTTTTTCTTGAGACTTGATTCCATTTCTTTTCATTTGGAATTTATTCGTAAAAACATTTTGATCACTTATTCGTTAGTTCCAAAGAGCAGCATCATGAAGGTAGGTTCTTTACGGATTTATTGAAAAATTAATAATAAGCGAAGTTGAAGGATTTCACGTGTCATATTGGAGCAAAAAGGAATATACTCCCTCCGGTTTAGAATATAAACACAAATAAACTAAAATGACACTTATTAAGGATGTTAGTCAATTGTATTTAATTTTAACAAATTTATTAAAAAATAGAGATATTTTAGGAAAATAGTATTGGGAATGAAACAAAAATTAAATGAGATAACAATTTTCTAGGTATGTTTTAGGAAAGTAGCATTGTAAATGAAACAAAATTTAAGAAGGTTAATTACTTTTATATTTTAAACCAAAAGAATTATATATTTTTTCTTATATTTAAAACCGGAGGGTGTATATATTTTCCCACTCTCATTCATTGTAAGCGATTCAGGCCACACAATAGTTTTCGGGACTCAGCTATGCTAGAGGGCACATTCATGTCCGTGAGCATTTTGATGACCCTCTAGAGTATGATAACTTTGGAAACTACATGCATCTAAACTTGTAGACAAAATCGTGGTATTAGTTTTCTTGTACTTCTTGTTCATTTGATTGAACCTTTCAATGATATGAAGTGAACTTGGATGACTTTTATTCAATGAAACCATCGATTGAACAAGAAGCACAAGAGAACAACATAACATGAATATGAATTCAAGTTTAGAAGCAAGAGGTTTTCCATATCGCAAACTCTAGATGGGCATCAAATTGTTCACAGGTGTGAGCATGCCCTCATAACCCTTCAACGATTTTCAAGTGAACTTAGACGATGATTCATTCATCAAAATGTTACGAATGAAACGAAGAGCAGGTACGGTAAACTTTGCATGTGATGTATGTGACTTTTCTTTATCATTGTATGTCATAAATCTTAATATATAGTACATACATCAATTAAATATTATGTCACATCATTCTTCCACTATTCGTTTATGTAGATTTTCAATTAATGTAATTTACCAATTACTAATATCAAAAAAATCTTGTGACAGGAAACTCCAATTGATTGTCAATAAGAAATTGAGGTTGGCCAGCAGCTCTGCAAGTCCTAATAGAGAAAACTTAGTTGGGGTGGAAATACCAAAAATGAAGAAGATCCCAATCGTTAACTTCTTTGTAATGCACGTAATTTTTAGATAGGGACATGTTATATGCACAATTTAGAGAATAAATAATGTTATAAATATATAATAATAAAATCATGTAATGAATCACATTGTGTTCAATCAACTTACAGGCCACATAACAAGAATAATGGCAATGAGATTCCAAATCACAATCAAATGGTTTTATTTAATTTCTCTATTATGTTTCACCTCCACCCTTGGTCATTTCATACCGAAATTTCCTTCTTCTTGTGTGGTTCATCCAGATCGCTACAACTACTCTGTAGTTCTGTCAAAAATGGGCTTTATAAAACTAAGTTCTTCACCCAAATACCTGATCACTTCAATTATAATTTAAAACTTTTCAACAAAGATATCTTATCAAAGATACATATTGGGGTGGTGCAAATAAGAAGGCTCTGATCTATCTTTGTATACACAAGAAATGAGGGTGACATTTGAATGGTTCACACAGAACACAGGCTCTATGTAACACCCTATCTTAATTAATACTCTAATTACACCGATTGATTTAGTGACTTAAAAATTTCTTTTTAAAACCATTTTATGTGACATCCCGTATTTTCCCGACTAAAATAAATAAATTTTCATTAAAGAAGAATTTTGAGATACTGTTTTATAAAGGATTTTCCATGAGTTTTTTATTCGGTCACGTAATGAGTTGTCGATTTTACGGAGTTTTGGTAAACAAATATTTTTATAGAGTTCAAGCAGATGATTTTATTGAGTTTGAAGTAATTTAATTGATAAGAAATAAGTCATGAATTTTATTATTTGTGATTTCATTGAGAAATGAATTTCTTTGTGCATCTTTATAGATTTAATAACTTCAGACATTCTTAACTTTTCAACCGTAACTCCGAATATTATGATCTTTATATGAAAACGATCGTATCGAAATGCAGATTTCAAAAATGTAACTTTTATAATTTTCTGGGTTGATTTACGAAAATTATTTCTCAGGTTTATGTAATACGAATTTTGAAGGCAATTACATGAAAAAGAGTTTTTAACCTCTAAGGAACTTTTCCTTTTAGGAATCTCTTTTATATATGAGAAGGTGATTTTAGAACATGAAAATGCAATGTGTATGTATGTGCATGTGTATGTGTTGTGTGATGCATGGAACTATAAAATAAATAAGAGTAAAGTAACATATCTTTAAGAAATTGATGTGATGCATGATTTGAATTGTTTCCCTAAAATGCTCTAGCTTGTCTCCCACCAAATTACTATTAACATGCAACATTTTGAACTACCAAAGCTACCCTTAGAATTAGATTTAAATTTCCTAAACCACCCTTAACTTTTTGGGCTTTCAACCCATTAACCCCCAAAGCCCAAAACCCATTTGCATATATATATATATATACCCCTCTCCTCCCTCATTTACACCCTCATATGCACACTCATACACTTAACAAGAAAACAAAAGAGAAGAGGTGGTGGAAGAGAGAAGGAGCCGTGAGGAAGCAAGAAGAAGACGAAGGTTTTCTTTGTTTCTTCCACCCATTTTCCTAAACACTTGTGTTCTAGAGCCACATCAAGCTCTAGAACTTGAGAGAGAGAGAGAGAGAGAAACCGTGGAGGGAGAGAAGAAGAGGAAGGAGAGAAAGCTTTGATCTTTAGCTCATTTTCATTCATCTTCCTTAGGTATTGATTTGATGCTTATTGTTCTTCTTCTCTATCATTTTTATTTTCGGTTTCTATATGTTTTTGTTGTAAAGATGTTGATTTGTTCAAAGTTTGTTCTTGCATGTTGATTTCTAACATTGATCTATATTTTTTCAAAGAATAATGAATAAAGATTGAAGATTTAAAATGAAAAATGAACATGCAAAAAGGATTGGAGGGTGATTCTGTTTTTGTAACTATTTTGTGTGAAGGATTTTTATTTTCTTGATGCACTTCGGTTTTTATGCATGTATTTGGAAAATGAAATCGATTTTTGAAGCTGTTTCTTGATGCATGATGGTTTCAAGCTAGATCTAGTGTTTCTATTTGCATGCATGTGATTTTCTTGAATTGATAATTTTATTACATGCATGTAAAGATCTAGTGAAAAGGAGTGTGCTTTGAGGTTGGTTTTGATTTTTTCTCTTAAAGCCTTGATTTTTGATTCTTGTGTGTTGATGCATGTGTGATTTTTCTTGAGATCTACTAATTTTAAGTATGTGCATGTTAAGATCTAGGTTAGTTTAATTCGGTCTTTGATTTTTAGTTTAAAAGGTTTGATTTTTATTTGTAAATGTTGGTGCATGTTTGTTTTAAGACTAGATCTAGTGCTTTTATGTTCGATGCTTAAACTAAAACATATTTGATGCATGTTGTATTTGAGTTAAAGTAAATTGTTCTCATGATATATTGATTCGGTTTTTTAAGAAAAAAAATAAAAAAAAATAATTGATGGATTGATTTTTGTGTTGATTTGTATGAGAAAGTGCTTAAGTGAACAAATGATGTTTGTTTGATGAAAAGTTTAAGTCTTTATTCATGCATGTATATAAATTCGGTTCAAGCATGAAAAATAGGTAAATGAGTTTATCTTTGAATGCATGTTGATGATTTGTTAAGCTTCATTATTTTCTTGAGTGTATTTTTTTTAATTTTCATGAAAGGAAATGAATAAACAAGTTTGTTTGATAAAGCTGTGTGCTGAAATTGTGATGTGTGAGTGATTTTAACCTTGATAAATGATATTTGTACATGTTCAATAATTTTGAAATTTTGTCACTGATCTAAGTATGTTAAAATGAGCTTCTTCTCTGAATTTTTGAATGATTTTTGGAATTGATTTCCTATCTCTATGAGAGCCAAATTTGGGAGGATAATTTTGTGAAAACAAGTTTTTCGGTTTAAAGATGAACATAAATTTCAAACTTGAGCTACTAAATTGCTTGAAATTTTTATGGTAGCTTCCCGAACATCTCTGAATATTCTCTGAAAAATTTGAAAAGGTTTCGAGTTGATTTGATAATTTTACTAAAGGCAAAACAGTGAACCGTTTGGTTCAGATTTTCCAGACTTAGTGATGAATTTAATTGGAAAAATATGACTTTCACAACTCCAAATAATCTTAAATTTTTATTATATGGTCTTGATTGTGTAATGAAGATTTATACCAATTCTTATGCAATTCGGAGTTGAACTACTATTTTTAATTGTGTCATTTTAGCCTCAGGTCAGCAGCAGTGTTGTTGTGGTTTTCGTGCAAAATCTGATTCGAAACCTAACTAAGGATTGTTCAAATGACTTGAAAATTTTATGTGATGAACTTTGGCATATATTGTATGTTCTGGAAATTTTGAGGATTAAACAAATTGATTTGGTATAGTTTTAGATTTTAACTTTTGTGCTTTCCCATAATCGGACCAAAGCGCTATTTAAATGTTTTCGACAAATATGAATTTTGTACCTTATTTTGTGACTTGGCTGGACCTGTATGATGATCATGATGTCTTGAAATAATTGAATGAGTGATTACTTGATGACATGTTTAGGCTATGCATGAATAAGTTTGCAAGGTACCTGTTTAAAGTGTAGTGTTGGATTTGCATGAAAAACTTTTGGAAATTCGTGAACCTCAAGAATGATTTATTTGGATGAAGAATTTGTGGTTGCTGCCCTATTTTAGTGAATGATGTTGTGTTTGAAAATAAATTGTTTTAATTGTTATTTAAAAGAAAAGTGTTAAGGGATTAAAAGTGCGATTTTACGGTGTTTTCGGATCTTTTAAAAAGTGGTTTATGGACTTGTACCTTCGCCACCCAAATTTTTATTTAAATTGTTTTTCAATACTGAAAATGTGTTTGGTTGATTTAAAGTTTAAGTTTTAAGTGATATTTGAATTGAGAAAGAGTTGGATTGAAAAAGTTAAATTTTTCGGTGTTTTTGGGTTTTGGTTAGTGGCTGTCCGGAACGGACCAGCAACCAAAATAAATGGTTCTAAAGTGTTTTTTCAATTGTTTTAGAAAGATTTTGAGATGTTTAAAGTATGTTCAAAAGTTGGATTTGCTTTAGAAAAGTAAAGGTTTTCTTTGACGATTACCCGACAAGAAATAAGACGAGTTTTCAATGATTCGATATTAAGCATGAGTGTTAGTCGAATAGCCTTGTAATAATTATGTGTCTTATTTTAAACAAGGGATTTGCAAATCGGGAAATTGGAGCAGCTGACAGCGATAAGGATCCGCGGAGATCGTGTACAGATATTTGCTGGGACTAGAGGTGAGAGAGAAGCTTTCCTAAGACACCGTGGTATTTAGGTGATTTATTAGGACGTTCCGGATCATCTCAAAGATCGGAACTTAGTGGTTCTGAGTCAGTAGTATAGTGGCAATTGTTTGTGTTGTGTGGCCACTTATACGAAGGAGACAAAGACCACATGTTGTTGTGTGATGAATTTATATGATGATGATTTGAAATAGCATGCTTATGTTTATCTGTTTAAATGCTTAATTATGCATGATGACATTTGAGTTGTTGAATAATAAGAGTAGCATGCTGATGGACGTCTGTTACGTCTTGAAATTGAGATAATGCGAATAAGTTTGTAAAAGTGATGAAATGAGATCGAAAGTAAAAGACACAAAGAGAAGATAAAACACCCTGTTTGGCCTAAGTCCTTGTGGAGTAAGGCAGCCTTGATAAGACATTAAGAAAAGAGATAATGATAAGAGATATGAGTATGATCAGAAAAGAGATAAAGAGTTGAGATTGTGGAAAAGATATGAAATATTATGAGAACCGAAAGAATGTGGTAAGAGATAAGTCATGATGTGAGCGAAAAGCATTGTAATGCTGACGAGAATAATGCTATTGAGCAAGATTTGATGATAATGATGCGGATGAGCCAGAGCTGGGGAAAGTAATACTGTTGTTGTTTATCGGAATGAGATGTGATATGATTGGAGCTGGGCTCCTCGGTTGTGAAGCGAAGCCAGAGGGCTGATGTTCTAAAAAGAGTTGTGTCGCTATTTTGAGAAAGTTTATGAAATGTGATTTTGAGAAAGTTTATGCAATGAAATTTTGTGAAAGTTTATGATATGAGATTTTGAGAAAGATGATGAATGAGGTTTTGAGAAAGATTGTGAAGTGAGATGCAAATATGTCGATGCGAACCCAGCTCTGTGCTCCGTTGTGAAAGAAAAGAAAAGAGATGTTTGAAATTAGTGGTTGGGACTCATTGAAGGGATGCACTAAGGATGAGCCGACCTTAGAGTAATAACTAAAACTCTAAAACTTTAAAAGACATTGACGAATGCGAATGCGGTGAGAAATGAGTGCGAAGTAGTGGAGAGGAAGATACCCCGAGTATCAGGGATATTCGGGTTGTGAATGCAATAGGGTAGGCTAGGGCGGTAAAACATCATGATGCCTTTAGTACTATTCTGGGCAGAACGAATCCCATATGTGGTAACCAGACCTGGTGGGGACTGGGTCCGAAGCCGTGGTAAGTTCTGCACCCGGAACTAGAATAGTACTGTCACCCCTATGGCAATTCAGGAACAGTGAGAGGGATTGGAACGGGGCTCTTTGATTTTGCCACTGTACCTGATTTTTCTACAGTGTGCCTTAATATTATATGAATTGATTTGATTTGAGACTGTACCCAATTTTCTACAGTTCTCTTGGCTTGGAGCCATTTGATTTGTTGAGACAGCTGTCGTGCCCGCGTGGTAAAGGTCCTGTACTCATGTTTGCTTCCGACTAAGTTGGGTGGATGACCGAGGAGATGTAGACGTGTGTGCTAACTGCGAAAGAAACGAATACCTCGATGATACTTTAAAATCCCCAATCATCAATGGTTGTGATCTGATAAGACTTGATAAGAAAAGATTAAGAATCATAAAAGATCTATAATTACAAGAAGCAAAGGCTTATGAAATGTTGATAATGAGAAATGAATTGAGAACGAAAGCATGGAAAATGTGATTGAAACAATATGCAGATGGAAATGAATGGAAGTGAAAGATCCGTATGATGTGATTTTATTGAGAAAGAAATTGAGAAAGAAAGAATGGTTATGTTGAGAAATGTGAATAAGTGTGGCAAGATAATGATGATAATAATGATGATGATGATATATTTTAATGCTATGTTGTATGTATGTTGCTTGTTAAGTTTGTATTGTCTTGATATCTTGCCTATCGTAAACCCACACCGTCGACGATGCATCGTTCGGATTGCTTACTCTCTCCTGTTCGTTGGCATATCGGTGTTGCTGGTATCTCAACGGGCAGATGGAGCATCGTATGGAGATCACCACCTGGAAAAGACACGGAAATGGTTGGAAGCCTACTCCCTATGGTTGGGTATGGACTGGTTACACCTAGATATTGATTCAGGACACGGAACACAGACTGAGCGGAGTCAACTTGGAACCACATTTGGGACAAGTCACGGTACGAGGATACAACAGCCACGAAGAAAATGTGCGAAATGAGACTCAGGAAAGCTCCACCACTCTATATGGAGTGGAGTTAGAGTCGAACGACAGTGGTAAAGCAGTGACAGAGACGGCCTCATCTTCGGGAGTGAAGAAAGGGCGCAAGAAGAAAGGAAAACTTTATCCAGTTGTTTTCGACAGAAAGATTTAAGGGTAGTGCTATGAGTTTAGGGGCCTCTTGTTATCTTTAAGTCTGTTGTGAGTGTTTTGAGTCAAGGATTACCTAAGTGATGAACTACTTATGTAATTAAGTTTATTTTAGATCATGCCCTATTTTCGAAGAAGTGTATGCATAGAACCTTTTGAGAATTGTATAAGTTTTTCTGATGAAATATCAAGAGCTATGTTGGGTTTGAAACCAAACTATTTTCCGTTGATAAATGTTTTTAGAGATTCATGGAAGTACATATGTGTTTCAGTAACAACTCGGTTTTCGATTAAGGATGTTAAAGTATACTAATGACATCTCAATAACGTTTTAAAAAAAAAAATTGGCCTCATTTTTGCAACTTAAGAAATAAGAGTTGGTTATTTTGTGTTACGAAAATCGGGCTGTTACATTTTAGCTTATCAAAATCTCTGTCAAATCGGACACAATTTCCTTTGTTTTATGGACATTCCAAAAATATGAGTTTGCCTTGAAAACCTGTAATAATATTTTCATAAAATCAACAGTATGCCAGCAGGGCAAAATATAACATAGTGCATCTCAATACATCATTTCCAAAATAACAAACAGGTTATAAAATAGTTTTAGTCCCCAAAAGATAATACATCGCATATATATACATCAAAAGCCAAATTTGTAATTCTCGGACCCACACATTAACACACCCCTAATATTCACACGTGGAGTGTGCCCCTGCTCGGCCACGGCTAGTGCATGCTCCACTTCAGTACCTGTAAAAAAATGGCAAGAAGGATAGCATTACACAGAACTTAGAAATATAGCTTCTACGAAAGCATAGTAACAAACCAAGGACCTACCCTATACCATAACACCCAAATCATATACCAATTTACTTTCCTTTTATACAACTCAACCTTTCCTTATCTTTTAAAGTACATACCTTCCCTATGCCTTTCTAGTCTTTCCATTCCTTTCCATTCTTTCACGCACCTTTCGGTGAGTCTTAATACCATTTATTCACACACCACAAGGGCGGGTCCTATTTACATACTACACACTCCAACTTGGAGGGTCCTAATACCTATTACACGCTCCATGAAGGAGGGTCCATAATACTCATATCCACATTTATTCACACTCCCTACGGGAGGGTCCCTTATCCACATAATTTCACCATGCTCACATATATTCACACTCCCTATGGGAGGGTCCATTTATATACACGCTCCGTTATGGAGGGTCCATTTATATATTGTCACGCTCCACTTAAGGAGGGTCCATTTATATACTTTCACGCTCCACTTAGGGAGGGTCCATTTATATACACGCTCCGTTATGGAGGGTCCATTTATATATTTTCACGCTCCACTTAGGGAGGGTCCATTTATATACTTTCACGCTCCACTTAGGGAGGGTCCATTTATATACACGCTCCGTTATGGAGGGTCCATTTATATACACGCTCCGCTATGGAGGGTCCATTGATATATTTTCACGCTTCACTTAGGGAGGGTCCATTTATATCTTTATATAATCTCACTTCCATTGGAAGGGTCATTCAAACACATTCACATATTTGCACTCCCTTTGGGAGGGTCTTATATACATACACCATCATACACATCATAATTTCATCTTTTCACATTTCCATATACACACGCCTAGATAGGTGGGTCCTTCTCACATTATCAATACAGTTCCATTGTTCAATTATTCCACTCACTACTAATCCATTCATTATATAATTTCCTTTCAATTTCATTACAAGCTTTAGCACTCTTGCCCCATTTTAGTCACAAATACCCTTTCCGTTATTAATTCACTTTCATACACATTTGTCATTCGTGTTTCCCCCTTCTAAATCCTTTCTATGTTCCAGAGTTTCCTAACATATTCATTTATCAATCACATTATTTATTTAGCACACATTCGTCATTTTCCCCTAGCATACATTCATCGTTTTCATGTAGCATACACTTTCTATATTTCCATATTTATTATCCATCATCAATCTATATTAATTTAAGTCTACCACTAACGCTTTCCCTTTTCTTTACCTGCCTCTTAATTATCCCTATATTGTCATATTCCATTTCTACCATAAATTTCCATATCTTTTCAAGCATACAACAAGTTTCTTTTTATTTTCACTCTATTATCCACTCTTAATTCTTTTATATTTTCCTTATGATTAGTCAACTTAATTATTCTCATTACTCCCTAATTTAATATCTACTTAGTCAATCATTCCTTTTCTATCCATCATCATATATATACTTGTTCTCATACATTACACTAGTTTTTCTTTCTATTCTCTAATAATTATTTCATTTATTTTCATTATCAACTACCCTAGCTAAGGTTTTGTATTCTATACATCCCTCTACCCCTAGCCATCACTATAACCAAAGAGAATCTATTTCCTAAGCTAAGGTAACACAACCTTCTTACCTTCCTAATGGAAAATGATGATAAACTTCAAACTCTAGCCCAATACCTTGTATTTAAGATCCCTAGCTTTGACTCCCTTATTCCTAGTCTTGAATCCACTTAAAGAGCTTACTAAAGAGGGCTTAGGATGACGGAGCATGAGCATAAAGGGGTCTCCATGGTGGTGGAAGCTTGAACAGCTCAAGGGAGATGGGAGGGAGGCTCATGAGTTTAGGAGAGGAGGAAGAGGGTTTGTGTTGATCAATTTCTTGCTTGGTTCTTGCTGTAAATGATGAATATGATGGTTACTTGGCTTGATTTTTTAGGATTTATGCGATTGATGATGATTTATGCTTCTTGGACCAAAGAGGAGAGAAGGGTGGAGAGAATGAAAGAAGGAGAGGAGGTGTTGGTGTTGGTGGCTTTCTTTTATTTATGGTGCCCCTTGCCAAGAAAGAAAGGATCGTGTGGCTGAGATTGAGCAACTTGGCCCCCAAGTTCAGATTTAACGGCTGAGATCGCACCATCTGATCGCGCGCGCCTGTACGCGGGTATCGCGCGCCTGAGCGCGGGTCTGGCACCAGTGCCTGATCTGGTGCGTGGTGAAAGAATCTGGTGCGGTCAGGAGGGGATGACGCGCCATCTGGTGTGCCTGATGCGGATCTGGTGCGCGCAGGGCGCGCCTGGGCGCAAGAAACTCGCGCCTGAGCGAAAAAACTCCCTGGACCAGCACCAAATGAATAGTGCGCGCGCCTGGGCGCAAGCTGGTGCGCTTGGGCGTGCAACAGAAATTTCCAACTTCGATTCGCCGTAACTTTTTCGTTAACCGTCGGATCGGACCCAAACTTTTAGACAAGCTTCTTAATCCCTTAAACTTCATATCCAACGGTGGAATTTAATTTCTTAGAATTCTATAATAAATTCCAAATTTTCTCACACCGGCTGATTTCTAATACTTAAAACGCCGATTTAACCCCCAATTCCTCTTCAATAATTCTACCTCTTGCTACCGATGCACCCTACACAACTCCTAGTATTTAACATTACTACTCGCCTTGCTCCCAAAATTCTTTAAGCAATTAATCTACCCATTCTCTACACTTTAAACCAATTAATTCACTAATTATGCTTGGAATTAAATTAGGGATGTTACGCTCTATGTCTGAAACGACACCTTATTTTTAAATATTTAATTTTTTTTCTTATCTTTCGGAGTTATGACATTACTGTCTTATCTTATGTTACGTTGCATATATTTCAAATGTTTTTGTAATCACTATACTCCTCCGTAAACGTTTTTTTGCGATTTACTTTCTAAATTAGTTTTTAATATCACTTTTTTTTATAAACCAAAGTATATTGTTAAGAGAGTACTAGAGCAACTCTAACCCCGGCCAACATTACAAGAGTAGTTTATGAATTCAAAATTCATGATGATGGACTATTACATGAATCAGAAAAACAAAGAAATATTTATCAAGAGCAAAACTTCATCACGTCCATCAACCCAACAACATCAAAATGTCCTTCTCTAAATATCACTGAGATTCTCAGTAACCACACCGACCTTGATATCACTTTTAAATTCAAATATTTGTAAACATAAAAAATTCATTTTAACTTATATGTAGAACTTTCGAGCCATTTCACAAGCAAACGAGTTGAACTAACTATTCTTGGTTCGAGTTCAGTTTGTTTATTTATTGCACACAATTTGAAGTTTAAGTTTGATTCATTTGACTCACGAGTCAAGTTTATGAGCTACTTAAGATTATAGCGAATCTGATTTATTTTCAACCTAAATAATAAAAAGAAGAGAAAAAATAATTGATGATACGATGTATGTACAAGAGAAAAAATAAAAAATAAATGTAAAATATAAATTTATAAAAATATAAGGTTTACACAATCCTTTGATCCATATTCATAATTGTAGGCCCATACATGGGGAAATTAATTGAGAAAAAAGTAGTTTTCCTTTTTACTTTATTTTCACATGAAGTTTCTACAATGAATTATTGAGCTTATCGGAGAGATGTTTCTTGGCCTTTTCCTACAAAAATTCATTTGTTTCTGTTACTAAAATTTTGAAAATTAAAAAAAAAAAGTAATTTGTTTTTAATCTATTATTTAGCAAATCAACCAATTATCAAAAGTATAATTTAGTCCATGTTTCTTTAATTCTTAAGCAATCATAAAATATTGGTTACAATTTTAAATTTTTTATTTACAAATTTATTTTTAATCTTAGACAATTTTTTTCATGTTTCTCCTAACTTTATGTGGTAGACTGAGTAAAAGCCCCACCAAAAAATATCCCTACACATAAAGCGTCAAATACAAACTTTTTTTAATAAAACTACTTAATCTTGATTTTGATTTTCATGCATATCCTTTGAGGGGTGTAAGACAACACCTAGTTGGTGAGAAAAAATTTTTCTTGTTTCTTGTTTCGTATAAGTTAATAGTAAAATTATATGTTTTAGAAATCATGTGTACTTGTTATAGTTAACTCAGATTTTGTTTATGAACAAATGCATGGAGTATATTATTTTCTTATGAACAATTATAACTTTTACCTTGAACTGTATCAAACGTAATTATGTTATAGCTATTAATGTTATGTATGCAGTTTAAAACGTTTTAAGAAATAATATAGTAAAGGAAAAGCATCAAAAGAAAAGTTGCTAACAAGGCTAGTCAATTAAAAGAATTAAAAACTCTGCAATGAATAAAAAGCAAAAAGTTCTTTTACAAGCAAGAAGGATGTATGCATTGTATTTTCTCAATCAAGGAGGCATATGAGCTACTCTCAAATGATAAAACCACATATCTTGTTACGGATTGGAGGATGATGTGGCAAACAAAAATTCCGAAAAGTTATAAATTTCATATATGGAAAATGTGTCTAGATAATTAAACTCCTTACAAATGATAGGAAAAGCAAGTGGGGACGTGCGGTAGACATCCCTTTTGCCCATACCATGTGGATACTCTAGAAACTACTTTACATGTGACGAGAGACTGTAATAGTTGGACATTTGGCTATTAATTTTGTCTTTATAATTAGTTTAATATTTGACTATTAATTTTTCACTTGCCACAAAAGTATCTGCTACGATGAACATTTATGGTTAAAAAATTTTCTTTAATGCTGATATCGATTTTTTCTTGAGACTTGATTCCATTTCTTTTCATTTGGAATTTATTGGTAAAAACATTTTGATCACTTATTCGTTAGTTCCAAAGAGCAGCATCATGAAGGTAGGTTCTTTACGGATTTATTGAAAAATTAATAATACGCGAAATTGAAGGATTTCGCGTGTCATATTGGAGTAAAAAGGAATATACTCCCTTCGGTTTAGAATATAAACACAAATAAACTAAAATGACACTTATTAAAGATGTTAGTCAATTGTATTTAATTTTAATAAATTTATTAAAAAAATAGAGATATTTTAGGAAAATAGTATTGGGAATGAAACAAAAATTAAATGAGATAACAATTTTCTAGGTATGTTTTAGGAAAGTAGCATTGTAAATGAAACAAAATTAAAGAAGGTTAATTACTTTTATATTTTAAACCCAAAGAATTATAAATTTTTTCTTATATTTAAAACCGGATGGTGTATATATTTTCCCACTCTCATTCATTGTAAGCGATTCAGGCCACACAATAGTTTTCGGGTCTCAGCTATGCTAGAGGGCACATTCATGTCTTGGAGCATTTTGATGACCCTCTAGAGTATGATAACTTTGGAAACTACATGCATCTAAACTTGTAGACAAAATTGTGGTATTAGTTTTCTTGTACTTTGTAACACCCAACTTTTATTTAAAAATATCATTTAAAAGGTTTAATACTCTGAAATGGGGAACTTAAAATTTCATTTTATAAATCAAGTTTACACATGAACTTGGGTATTTCAAATACAATAAGAGTAGCGCAACATAAAATTTTCCTTCTTTCCGTAACATCTACTGCGACACTCTCAGATCCTCAAGCTCCTCTTCATTCACCTAAAATGTTAACCACATAAGGGTGAGACCTTTTCACAACACAGTGAATTATAAGATAATTAAGAGCACATAATAAAACTTAAGCATCATAATCAAATCAAGCCATGGATAACAAAATGCTTCACTTCACATATTCCCAAAATCATTTTCAATTCCTTTACTTGATCTTGGTCTCACATTGCCGTAGCTTAAGTGAGCACCAAGCCCTTAGCCTCACATTGCCGTAGCTTAAGTGAGCACCAAGGTGCAACCTTATACTTTGCCCGAGATCTCACATTGTCGTAGCTTAAGTGAGCACCGGGACTCGTACTTACGTTTAATCCTTAACTTTACAATTGACTTATATCATCACTGATCTTTATTCTTTTAGTTTGTACCACTAGGTAATTTGGTTGCTCCTGCTAGGGCGTTTGTACACCCATTAGGGACTTTATTCACCCATCAGGACTTTCACCCACTAGGCCTCACCCGTTAGGACTGATACATATAATCTTTGCTCATACTCATTAAATTCCTTAGCATGTTCCATCTACATACTTTAGTCCTTTTCACATCTTCCAGTCTTTTAGTTTTCGTTGAATTGATCATTTTGGGACATCGACTCCTAACGGGGCATTTACACCTAGTGGGGCGTTTTAGCCTGATGAGTACCTAGGCCCTAATGGGGCGTTTGTACACCTAGCAGGAACACCTAGTGTCCCAATGTCCCAATGATCAATTCAACCGTCCATATCAATCCAAACACATTCACCACAAATCACACAATTCAATTAGCCATTTATAACAAGTAGCGATCATCCACAATCAAGTACTCACAACAATCAAATTTTCATATATTACCTAGCCACAAATAATCAACATCATCACACTCCGAGCTAAGACTAAAACCTATATTTTCAAGCATCCTAAAACAATATGTTTATTATTAATTAAACAGTTATCATTAAGCCATAAAACACCCTTAGGACTACTAATCCTCTTACCACCTAATAGCTTGCATTATATATATTCTCTCATATCCATTATTCATTTTAACACCTCCTAGCCAACATTATTAGATTATCACTTGGTTTAACACCTAGTCATGATACACTCATCTCGCACCCATATAACGAACCTGGCAATTATCAACAAACAGCATATATCACAGATCAATCGACATACTCAGGTATGTCTCAGAGTGCTTAAATATAAGTCAACTCCCTAGGGTTCTTCACTTCCTACATTTACAACATTCATAAAGGGGGTTTTTAGCAATTTGCAACAATTAAATTAAATTATTAAATTAACTCAAAATATAATCATTCTCCCTAATTCAACTTATATCAGGTGCTATTTTGCTACCCACATCCCAATTCAACTACTTAGCCCAAATCCTAGTATATACCCCAACTATCCCTAATTCAAAGTGAGGAAAAGAGACTCCCCTTACCTTATAGAGGGAGAGAGCCCACACAAAGCTCCAGGGACCATGAATCTATTCCGGGTCTACCTTGACTCCAACTCCTTAGCCCAAATTCCACTTGAATCTTGAGATTGGAGGAGAGAGAAGAGAATGAAAAGGAGGGTTTGGCTTTGAATCAACAAGGGAGAAGGATCTAAGCTTGATAATGATGGAGGAACAAGTAGAGATGATGGTGGGAATTGGTTTTGAGCTCCAATCCTCCATGGGAGCTCCAAAATCATGTGGTGGAGGAAGAAGAGGGGAAAGAGAAGCGTGAACAAGAGAGAGAGAGAAGGGGATCGAATGGATAAGGGGGAGGGGAGATGGGTGGCTGAAATAGGGAGATAAGGGGTGGAAATTACGATTCTGCCCCTTAAATTATTTTTATTTTCTGCATCAGACTTTAACTAATCGATTACTTACAAAGAGTAATCGATTATTTTACCCCAATAATCGATTATTTCCTCCAGTTAATCGATTATTTTTGTTGCATCATACAAAAACCAGAGCACTGATAATCGATTCATGGCCCCTAAATAATCGATTAGCACCTGATATAATCGATTACTTCCTTAAGAGTAATCGATTAAAATGTTGCAACATTTAAGTGTTTTCACCAGAGGCCCTGTAATCGATTAACCCCTACAAAGTAATCGATTATTCTGGTGGAAACTTATATTTTTGGCCAATTCTAACTCTAAGACACTACCCTTAACTCCTATCCATGGTTTCCTATGGTTTTCCTCATAACTTTTAGCTTAGGTTTTTCCTAATTATCTTGCAATTAAATTTTGGGATGTTACATACTTCTTGTTCATTTGATTGAACCTTTCAATGATATGAAGTGAACTTGGATGACTTTATTCAATGAAACCATCGATTGAACAAGAAGCACAAGAGAACAACATAACATGAATATGAATTCAAGTTTAGAAGCAAGAGGTTTTCCATATCGCAAACTCTAGATGGGCATCAAATTGTTCACAGGTGTGAGTATGCCCTCATAACCCTTCAACGATTTTCAAGTGAACTTAGACAATGATTCATTCATCAAAATGTTATGAATGAAACGAAGAGCAGGTACGGTAAACTTTGCATGTGATGTATGTGACTTTTCTTTATCATTGTATGTCATAAATCTTAATATATAGTACATACGTCAATTAAATATTATGTCACATCATTCTTCCACTATTCGTTTATGTAGATTTTCAATTAATGTAATTTACCAATTACTAATATCAAAAAAATCTTGTGACAGGAAACTCCAATTGATTGTCAATAAGAAATTGAGGCTAGCCAGCAGCACTGCAAGTCCTAATAGAGAAAACTTAGTTTAGTAAAGGTCATATGGGAAAATGCTGACGTATCTGAAGCGACGTGGGACTTAGAGGAAAAGATGCGTCAAGAGTATCCGGAGTTGTTTTTGTAAACTAGAATTTCGGGGACGAAATTCCTTTTAAGTGGGGGAGTAGTGTAACACCCCTAATTTTCGTCTCCCGAATAATAGGAAATTAAAAATAAAAAGTTTTATTATTAATTTATAGAAATTTTCCAAGTTTATATTTTGTATTTAATTAGCCTTAAAAATAAAAATAAGTTGAAATATTTTTATAAGGCAAATAAATGCAAAATATAAGGATATTGCATTTTGGTCCCTGAATGAGGACTTAAAGGTAATATTAAAAAGGTTCTTGGAGGGAAAGATTTAAAATTATTAATTTTTGAATTTTGTACTAATCTAACCGGTTAGTAATGCCCTATAACCGGTTAGATGATGAACCCAGAAACTGGGTTAGTGGATTTTGATGAGTAATCGCTTGATTAATCCCGAATTCGCCACAATTACAGCCTTGGATTAGTGGAGAACCACGCGTCGCCCTGCATGCAACCCTAATTTGTCTATAAATAGATGAATTTCTGAAGAATGGAGGGTTGATGCAACTGATTTCGTGTTGAGTGAGTGAATTAGGGTTTCTGTTTCGTCCAAAGAAATTCTCCCTTGTTACTGAGAGTGAGACTGAGAGCCATACACTATTGCAAAGCTTACATCTTGAGCTTTGTAAAGACACCAAGTTTGTGAGTTGAGGGTTCGTGTGGAAGGAGAAATCAACTTGGGAAGTTGGAAGTTGAAGTCTGAGTTCTTGGTCATTCCTGTTCTGGAAGCTGGATTCCAGCCTTGATTTTGGTAAGTGTAGTTCACCATTAAGTCTCAAACCTCTTTGATTCTCTAGTGCATGTTACCTATTTTGAGTCCTAACTGTTTTCCCCAATTTCTTTGGCCATTTCCTATGTCAAAACTTCTGGTCTTTGGACCCTGTTGGTGAAATTCGTGGCTGGGAGCAGAGCTGTGAGTTTGTGAGAAATTTGTGGATATTTCTTCAAGTTCTGTGTCAATCTTCATCAAAATCAGTCTTAAGGTATGGGAGAAGTCTACCTTATACTAGATTTATACTAAAATTCAAGTGATTTAGGATTTGAGTTAACAAAACTCAAAAAGGGCATTATGTGCAATATGGCACAAAGGCTTGGAGGCCAAAGTTTTGCTCACTGTGGTTTTGAGCAACTTTATATTGATGCATGCAAAGTATATGGAAGCTGAATTCTGAATTTGAATGCCTATTATAAGTTTTGTTGTATTAAATTGCGTTTATGTGAATTTTCATGCAATTTGATATCATAAACTTGATGCATGCAATTTGAATGTGTTTCTGGGTATAAACATGTTTATCTTAATCATATGAACTCTGTGAATATTGAGATTTGGTTAGATTTGAGAAAAGAAGAAAATGAATTGTTAAAACTCTTGTTTTAATGGACTGACTGCATAATCTAACCGGTTACTCGATATTCGTAACCGGTTAGACACTGCAGAATTTCAAAGAAAAGTCAGTTCATTAATCAGTCCTGAAATTTTAGTGGTTTCTGCTCAAATCTATGCTTTAATCTCATTATACCTGATCTGAACATGAGTTGTTATAATGTCAAGGTTCAGATTTGAAAGATTAGAATTAATGCCTTAAGTTAATGAAATAATTTCAAGAGGAAATTATGTTCATTGGAAAGTGAAAAGTGATTTAGACCTTTGAATGATAAAACTGTAATTTTTGAGGCATAAAACAATGTTTAACTTGTTTATGGATTGGGTAGCAAATTCAAGAAAGAGGGTTTTTCCTGAATTTCAATGGTAAACAGTTCAGGTCTGTAATTCTAACCAGTTAGCCTGAGACTGTAACCGGTTAGTACCTGAATCTGAAAAATAAAAAGTTAGGTTTTTGAATACCATTGACTTTGTTTTACCTAATCTAAGTTTAAGGGCATGTTTTGAGAAAATTCAAAGGAGAATTTTATGCCAAAGTGTATGCCTCAAATAAATCATTCAAAAGGGAAATTGGAATATTTCTAAATCACATTAATTAAGGTAAAGATAAAACCAACCCTGATATTTGTGCATCCATATAGACTGGAAGTCTGGTTGGTAGGAACGTTTATCATATTCTGGGAATATGAGGAGGGTACTCCGGGAGTACCAAATTATAACCTACTTGATGACACATTATAGATATGTGGCCAGTGTCCGGGACCTGGTTTTTATGCGTTCTGGGAACGTATGCGTTCTGGGAACGTGGTGCACACTCCGGGAGTGATGCTTATTGTCGTGTCTAGGACACGGTGTTTCATATGCACCCCTAGTTCAAAGGTATAGAGAGACCCAAGAACTAATGGATGGACTGAGGTTAGTGTATGATAGTTTGGGTATGCTAGAGGTCCAGTTGGGACAACTAGGGTTTCCCTAATCACAGTGTGTGCCGATGTGCAATTAGGGAGAGAGAGAATGTACCAGAGCCCCTTGCTGGAGACAGCTATTTATAGGGGTGGCATTGTACCTTGTGGGCTTGTACGGAGGACCAGCAAGGCAGCTGACGTGTCCCGTTTAGGATGTAGGATGAGTCATTCATCCTTATCCTGTAGTGGAGAATCTTATCCCTGTTGGCAGGTTAGCTCACGCGCCCCTAGCTCGGACTTCTTGGGGGGTAAGCCCCATGTGGTCGGTCCTGAGGCGCCATGATGGGTCCTTGGACAAGCGCTCGGCCTGGGTAGGCGTGACCTATCAGATTGATTAATCTGGTCGGCCGTGTAGGTTAAGGGTAGGCTTAGGGTCGGTCTACCCCATAAGCCCCCTAGCTTGGTAAGACTTTTTGAGTCTTGAGCCGAGCTGAGAGTTCTTCGAAGGTGTCTTTTGAAGGTGCCGGGTATTAGGTTCGGGGTGAAGCGATGAGTTCAGGACAGCTCATAGTGCCTCGCTGTCCCTTCGACTGACTGAGGGGACGTTTGAGTGTCCTTCTGCTGACACGTGTTGTTCGTGTCAGAAGCGTCATTATTACGCATGTTGCCTTTTGGGTTTTTTAAATGCTTCTTTCCACTGATTGTGCGCCACGTGGCTTTTTGGGTGGCTCAGTGTGGAATTGGGCTTCTGTCATCAGGCCCATTAACTGAAACGTGGGGAGGGAAGTTTCTTTTTGAACTTCAACTACCCTTTCCACTTCCTCTTTTCCATTTTCTTCCAAACTCTCTCTTCTGACTCCCTCTTCCTCTCTCTACGTTTTCATCTCCTTTTAGAATTTCAGATTCCTTTGACCATTCTCAAGCCATTACAACTGTCATTCTTGACGCCTGCTGCTTCCTCTTCGTTGTGCTAATCAGTTCGTGCCTATCCTCTTCTTCCAGTCTCAGGTATTTTGCTCTCTGGTTCTTGTTTCTATCTCTTTTTCTTTTTCTGTTTGCACTGTTCATCTTCTTAGGTTCTGGGTTTCTGGCTCTTGTTGGGTTTAGAGTTTCTTTCTGTGTTTTCTGGGTTTCCTAAGCTTTTATCATGGGTGTTAACTGGTCATGGTATGAGGAGTTGTCAAGAATTTTGGGTTTAGGCGATATTGAGGATTCTTCCTCCTCGTCATCTTCATCTTCTTCTGACTTGGAAGTGCTAGACTTCCTGCCACCGCCTTTTCGCCATCGCATGGCGGATCCCACGGCGGAGATGCCATTATCGGTGGAACTTCCCCAGACTTTTGAGGAAAAGGAGAGTAGGAGGTTACAGTATCAGGCGGCGGAGGAGCGGGCCCAAGTGGCCCGCCGCCCCTCGAACCGTACTTGGGAAAAACCCTTTTGGGGAAAAGCCTTAAGGGTTACGGGAAGGTGTAGTAGGCTCAGCTATAGGACCAATAAACCTAGGGTTAGGTTGTTTAAAGATTTTGATTTTGTAGATTCTGACGCTGAGACTTCCCTTTCCCCAGGTATGGTTCGACGGTGCGTTACACATCCTCATGAATTTCCTGTGCCTCCGAACTCTGGAGCCTATGACTAGGTTGATTTGGAGGTGCTCGGTACGCCGTCCGCCTTAATCAACAGCAACTTGAGTCATATCCGAGCCAACATACTCCCTTGCCCTGTGGATGAAACGGGGACATCATACACAATTAACCCTCCGTCGGCCAATGATCGAGTATGTACAGCGATCGAAGAGAATCGCAAAGAATTTTTTATGTATGAGGAGGTCGTGATAAGGCTGGGTGTTAAAATGCCATTTTCCGACCTTGAGATGGCCCTACTCCAGCGGCTGCGCCTGGCTCCCACCCAACTACATCCTAGTGGTTGGGCGTTTGTCCGGGCGTTTCAAAAATTTTGTGAGGCTCGCCGATTGACATGCTCGCTCCGAGCATTCCTATGGTTATACATACCACAAGTAAACATTTTTGAGAAAGGATCAACCAAAAGACTGTGGGTATCGTTGAAGGCACGCAACGACCATGCTCTCTTTGCTAAGTACACTGATTCGTGGAAAACCTTTAAACCTTTGTTTTTCAAGTACCAATTTGTCAGAAGGGGGAAGTGCTGGTTTATGGAGGATGATCACCCTCGGTTTCCTCTATCCTGGTCATCTGACTTTTTCAACAGACACCCAAAACTTTACCAATTTCACTACGAAACTGAACTATCGGCCGACGAGAGGCATACATGCGATACCTTCTTCAGCTATCTTAAAGAAAATGGCCAAGTTGATATTAGGAACATTATTATTTTTCCACAAGAGCTTGTGAAAGCCGAGCTTGGTACATGCACCCTTTTTTTTAACCCTTTGTATATTTGATTTGCAGTTAAGATGGCTAGGGAGAACAAGGCTGCCAAACGTATAAGGGAGCTTGCTCAGTCAAGAAAAGTCGAAGCGGTCGGCTCTTCTGGCGGAGCCGTTTCCTCGGAAGCGACCCGATCGGTCACGGTGGCCGTGGCGTCACCTGAAGTTGAAGTGGTGCAAGATGTCCGATCACCATCTGTTCGAGTGGCGGAGGTGGTTACTGGGAAGTCTATCGCTCGGGTGGATGAGGAAGAAGAGGAGGACCGAGTGCCTTTGTCCAAAAGGGCTAGGGTAGATAAGGGTAAAGGCAAAGTTGTTGAGATTCTGAAACCACTACAGAGGGGTAATTTGTGGTTTGACGTTCCGGATCCCGAGGAGGAGACTGTTTGGGCTCAAAAGCTAAAGGAAAAATTTGTTGACTTGGTTTACACTCCTAATGATGATAAGAGATTGTCGGACCAGACGGCTGCCACTTTGAAATGTCACTGTGATTTATTGGGCAAAAATATGCTGAGGGCTGCTAGCTACATGTTCCACCTTAGTAAGCATGCCGAAGATATCAGCGCAACACTTTCAATTACTGAAAACGAGAAAAGGAAAGCTACTGCCCAACAAGCAAAAAATCTGTTAACTCAGATTAAGGAGAGTGAGGCAAATCTTCAGTCTCTGACCGAGGCCAACACCGACCTGCAGAAAAAACTTGAAGTATCTGAAAGAGCTCGGGAGACCGCTCAAAAGGCTTTGGAGGATGTTGGTGGAAGGGAGGCTGAGAAGGGAAGGCTGCTACATATTGCTCAAGAGAAATTGGCTGAAGCTCAGCAGAAGGTTGCCGAGCTGGAGGGTGTGCAGGGTCGGTTGACAAATTCTGAGAATGAGGTGGCTCGGTTGTAGGGGGAATCGACAAAGGCTCGTCGGAAAGCTTTGAAACATAAGGTTACTGCCAATCGGAACCACTTTAATTGGGATCATGCAGTGAATGATTCTTTTGTGAATGCTGTTAAATAATTGTCCCTTATGAATCCGGGGATCCGAGTGTTAGGTGCGAGTCCCAATTTTGGTGTCGACGGTGACCGTATTATTGACTATGCCCACGAGGATAGGGAGGTGGACTTATCAGTGCCGAATCTCCCCAACCCCTTGGACTTGGAGAATGAAGATGAAGCTGATTTCGATGGGTCGTCCATTGCCCTTTCCGAGGATGAAGAATAGATGTTTATGATGTATTTTCTTTTTTTTTTTGTAACATGAAGTGTAGTATGATCGGTTTGATCAGAATATTGCTTTACTTGTCCTTTGAATTCCTTATGAAATGTTGATGTTTTAATTTCGTCAAGATTTTGCACTGTTCTTTATTTCGTTGTAAACTGTTGTTTAGATTTCGGATCTCCTACCTTTGGCCAAGGTGGGATCCTCGGTCCTCGGCTTACAGAAACCGTTTAGGTTTTTAGCCGGGCATCTACTAAAAGTACTTGTGATTGTTAGTTTATAAGTCCCCGTTGGAATGACGTGTATAAACCCCCAAGTTCGCCTCGGTGGCGAGCCGAGAGGAAATGGTTAGTACGTTAACAGTAAGAAGACAAGATGAATGACTGAAAAAGATAGATCTTCATTAAGCTCTCTTTTTTTGAACTGCTTGCAAACAATAAAAATCAAATGTAACATAAACATAGAAGTGCTTGAAATAAATGACAGGTAATTTAAACAACAGAATTTTAAAATCAGGGTTGAAACTTTGCAAGAGTTGTGGTGGGTCTCCATCAGCTGTAGTAAGGTTTAAGCTTGGTAGCATTCCAGGAGTTGTTCAGTTGTTGCTTTGTTAGTGTCTCCAATCTGTATGCCCCCGAGCCAGTTTTTGAGACGACCCTGTAAGGGCCTTCCCAATTCCTTGCCAACTTTCCTTCTTTTGAGTTTTTTAAGCCGATGTCGGCTCGTCTGAGGACCAGATCCCCTACAGTAAAGCTCCTTGGAACCACCCACTTGTTGTATTCTCGGGACTGCCTTTCTTTTGCTTTTTTCTCATGATCAGTCGCGAGCGATCGGATCTCCTCGCTGAGGGTCAGCTCTTCTTTCAACAAACCATCGTTCACTTCTACGGGACGTTCGGATACTCGAAAGGTGGGAATCCGAGTTTCAATAGGCAACACAGCCTCACAACCATATGTTAGTCGAAATGGGGTTTCTCCTGTCGAGGTGTGAATGGTCGTTCGTATTGACCATAATACCTCGAGGAGGAGGTCAGCCCATGATCCCTCGGCTTCATACAATCTCTTTTTTATCCCCTCAATGATAACTTTATTTGCTGCTTCTGCCGGTCCGTTCGTCTGCGGGTGTTCGACCGATGAGAAATGGTGGGTAATGTGGAAGTGGTCGACCAGTTCTTGAAAGACCTTGGCTGTGAATTGTGTACCATTGTCGGTCACTAGAGTGTGTGGGACACCGAAACGAGCGATGACCTGTCTAAGAAAGAATTTTTGGATTTTAGCTGAAGAAATTGTGGCCAAAGCCTCGGCTTCGACCCATTTTGTGAAATAATCAATCGCGACCACCACAAACTTTAGCTGCCCCGGAGCTGTTTTGAATTTCCCAATGATGTCCATGCCCCACTGATAGAAGGGCCATGGAGCGATCATTGAGTGTAGCTCCGTCGGGGGGCGTTGGAAAATCTTTCCGTGAAGCTGACAGGACTTGCATCTCTTTACATGTTCTGAAGCATCGCTTAGGAGTGTAGGCCAGTAATAGCCTGCTCGGAGTACTTTACGGGCTAGAGCTTTTGCACCTACATGGTGGCTCGAGATTCCTTCGTGGACCTCGGCCAACACGAGATCGGCTTCAGCAGGGTTCAGACACTTCAGCATAGGGGAGTCCATTCCCCGTTTATACAAAGTGTCCCCGATCATGGCATATTGAGCAGCTTGCCTGACTAACTTTTTTCCTTGGGTGGGGTCGGTTGGTAGGACTTGGAATTTGAGATACTGCTTAATGGGGTCCATCCAATCGGTGGTCAGAGATAATGCCAGAACAACACTCGGCTGGTGGACGGTTTCTTGGACTAGGCTTTTGTTGTTTTCCGGGCCTTTAGTGCTAGCGAGCTTGGAGAGAATATCAGCTCGTCCATTGCAGGTCCTAGGGATGTGAGTGATGGAAAACTGAGGAAAAAGATCTGAGAGGGTTTTGACTTGTTCTAGGTATTTTTGGAGAATTGGTTCCTTTGCTTGAAACTTGCCTTTGACCTGAGATACAACCAATTGAGAATCGCTGAAAACTTCAATTTCTGAAGCCCCCATTTGGTGGGCCATCCGCAGACCGGCTATCACCGCCTCATACTCTGCTTGGTTGTTTGAGGTGGGAAACACAAATTTGAGGGAATACTCTACGCTGATGCCCTCGGCATTTTCAAGGATTATTCCGGCCCCAGCCCCCTTACTGTGGCTGGAACCATCAACATAAATCTTCCAAGGTTGGGGCTGGCTGGGATGGTTATGGTCTGATAATTCTGAAACGAAGTTCGCTAGGACCTGGGACTTGAGAGTTCTCCGCGGCTCGTAAGTGACGTCAAACTCTGATAGCTCAACGGACCAAGAGACCATCCTTCCCGCTAAGTCAGGTCGGTGAAGTACCTGCCTTATCGGCTGAGTTGTTTTGACTATAATGGGGTGGTTCTGAAAGTATTGCTGGAGTCTCCTGGCAGCAATTACCAAAGCAAAAGCGAGCTTCTCTATTTTGGAGTATCTTATTTCGGGTCCTTGGAGGGCCTTGCTGACAAAGTAGATGGGTCGCTCGGTCCCTGAGTCGTCCTTGACCAGGGCCGAGCTAACAGATGTTTCACTAACAGACAAGTATAAAAACAGTGGTTCCCCCTCCCGAGGACTTGTGAGGACGGGAGGGGTCGAGAGGTATTTCTTGAGCTCAGCAAACGCTTGTTCGCAAGAGTCATTCCAATGAAAAGTTTTGTTTTTTCTGAGAAGTTGGTACCACGGGAGGGCTTTTTTAGCTGCTTGAGGGAGGAATCTTGAGAGGGCTGCCATCCGACCAGTCAGCCTCTGGACCTCCTTCACATTAGACGGGCTATGCATGTTCAGAATAGCTTGGCATTTCTCTGGGTTGGCCTCGATGCCCCTCTCTGTGAGCATGAAACCTAAAAAGGCCCCAGCCGGAACCCCGAAGGTGCACTTATCGGGGTTTAGGCGCATGTTGTACCTTCTGATTCTTTCCAGTATGGCTGCTAAGTCCTGAGGATGATCTTCCTTTTTCTTGCTCTTGGCTATCATATCATCAATGTACACCTCAAGAGTAGGACCAATCAAACCCGAGAAGACCTTGTTCATCATCCGCTGGTAGGTTGCGCCAGCGTTTTTCAATCCGAAAGGCATTACCGTGTAGCAATAAGTAGCCCTTTCGGTGATGAAGGTCGTTTTCTCCTGATCAGGAGGGTACATCGGGATTTGGTTGTACCCCGAGTATGCATCCATAAAGGAGAGGAGTTGGTAGCCAGCTGAGTTGTCCACAAGTTTGTCTATAATGGGGAGGGGGTATTGGTCTTTTGGGCAAGCTTTATTCAAGTCGGTGTAGTCGACGCACATGCACCACTTCCCGTTTGATTTTTTGACCAATACTGTGTTTGAAAGCCACTCGGAGTAGTTGACATCTCGGATGAATCCGGCGGCGAGGAGCTCGGCCACTTTTTCTTCAATCACTGCAGCTTTCTCCGTGCCTACTCTTCTCTTTTTCTGGGCAACTGGCTTGGCGGTAGGGTGAACGCTAAGACGATGACAAATTAGGTTTGGATCAATCCCCGACATATCAGCCGAGGTCCATGCAAAAAGGTCCTTATTTTTCTTTAGAAGTTCGAGCATCTCTACTCGTATTGTCTCCGAAAGGTTGGTCCCTAGCTTCACCTTCCTGCTCGGGAGCTCTTCATCTAACACAATGAATTCCCACTCACCTTGTGGGGTTGGTCTTGTATCATCCAACTCGGATCTGACATCCAAGTCTGTCAAAAGTACATTTCCTTTATTCAAACATAACTTTGGCTGAGTTTCTTCAGGGCTTTTGAGTTTTGCTAAACTAGCATTGTAGCATAGTCTAGCTTTTTCCTGCTCGGCTCGGATAGCAACAACGGTTCCGTCTGAGCCTTCAAATTTCATGGCCAGATGAACGGTTGAGACGACCGCACCGAAAGCCTGTAGGCATGTTCTGCCGAGGATGGCATTATATGCTGATGGGCAATCGACCACAAGAAACTTGATTATCTCAGTCCTCGTCGAGGGGTGGTTCCCAAGTGTTACCGGTAGTTGGATGTGTCCTTTAGGAACCACTGCGTCCCCTGTAAAGCTGATTAACTTTCTCTCGAATGGGGTTAGGTCGGAAGTTTTTAACCTTAGGGCTTCAAAAAGGTTCAAGAACATGATGTCTGCCGAACTGCCTTGGTCGACGAATATCCTGGCAACCTCATAGTTGCCGACCAAGGCAGTAATGACCATTGGGTCGTTGTGACCTGGGATGATCCCTTCTAAATCTTCATCAGAAAAACAGATCGGTACACTTTTTGTGGTTCTTTTTCGGATCGGATGGTCATGGACGGCGAGCACTTGATTGATGTATTTTTTCCTGTCGGATCTCTTTTCTCCTCCCACCGCGAAACCTCCTGCTATGGTGTTGACTCTAAGGTTTTGCGGGGATTGGTCTGTAGTTGCTTCTACCATGGTTACTCTCTGTGGATCAGATGGTTGCTGACTGGTGTTATGGGTTGCTTCTCTGGTTGAAGGTCGGATGTTTCTGTCTGGGGAGGGGGTTCTTCTTCGAGCATGTCGGTTGAGTGCCTCCCTGACATACTGTTGTAACTTTCCATCTCTAATTAGTTGCTCGATGACATCCCTTAGCCAAGTGCACTCGTCTGTAGTATGCCCGTATCCCCCATGATACGAGCAGAACTTGGAACGGTCTTGGCGCTGACTTCTTTTTAAGGGGGGAGGTCTTTCTACCATTCGAAGGTCGGTTTGCATTGTTTCCTGCAGTATCTGACTTCTTGGGACCGTGAGGGGAGTGTACTGCTCGAATTTTGCTCGGGGAGCACTGAACCTTCTGTCCCCTCTGGGTCCTCTTCTTTGTTCCTCCCTCTTGTCATCTCTTCTATCATCTCTTCTATCATCTCTTCTATCATCTCTTCTTGACTTTCCCTGAGAAGAAGGTTCCCCTCGCTCACCTCTTTCCCTATTTCTCTGCCATTTGCTGAATTCCTCTAAATTTATGAACTTGGTGGAACGATGTCTTAACTCCGCCATATCCCTCGGTGGTTTTCCCACTAATGAGTTTTTGAAGTCTCCATTCTGAAGTCCCTGAGTAAAAAGGAAGACCGAGAAGCTCGGCTCAAGGTTTGGGACGGATCCTGCCTCGGATGGAAACGGGACAGATACTCTCTCAAGGGTTCTTCGGGTTGTTGCATGACACCTGCTAGTGCGTGGTCGGACTTTGGCTGGACGCAGCTAGCAGTATATCTGTTCAGGAAAACTCTCTTCATTTCTGCCCAGGAGTTGACAGAGTTCCTAGGCAGGGCCGAGTACCACCTCAAAACAGGTGGTTGCAGAGTCATAGAAAAGGCTCGGCACTTCATCAGGCCTCCATCATAAAAGTTCATAGCGCCTTCAAAAGATAAAATGTGTTCCAAAGGGTCGGTTAACCCGTTATATTTCGCTACACTGGTGGGGCCGAGGAATGCGGAGGGTGTCTCATAAGCCATGATTCGCGGAGTGAAGGGGTGGCCCGGGTGAGCACTATCATCGGTCTCATAATTGGCTGCAAGGGCTGGTGGGGCCGAGGAATGCGGAGGTGGTGAGGGAAGGGCGATGGGGCCTTGAGGATCCTGGGCTGGTATGGTTACCGGGGTTGTTTCTACTGCCCGCGCAGCAACCGCCTGCATGTGGATCTTCTGGAGCTCTGCTATGGCCCTTCCCTGCTGCTCCAACATTTGGGCTTGTTGTTTGATTATTTCCTCAAGCTGGGTTTCCCTTCGGCCTTGGGAGTATCCCCTTTCTTCGCCGGAGACATGGGCGTCAAAAGAGCGGCCGGAGCCGTGGTTTGGTACATGATTGGGGGGGTTGGGGTTTGTTTGCCTAGAATGAACGGTGTATGGACCACTGTGAGTTCGGGCTGGTACTGAGTGGTGGCTGCGGGATGGAATTTCCAGTCTCACCGAAGGCATGCTTTGGTGGGGAGGATTTCTTCCTTCCAGATCTCTTCCATTGTCAGCGCTGCCTTCTTCCAGTCTCTGGCGGTTCCTTCCGGTCTGGTGGTTTGCGCCGCGTGAGCTGTTTCCGGCGTTTCCACATGGGTTTACCATTTTTTGAGTGGGGGTACAGTTTATCAGATTCCCCATAGACAGCGCCAATGTCGTGTCTAGGACACGGTGTTTAAGATGCACCCCTAGTTCAAAGGTATAGAGAGACCCAAGAACTAGTGGATGGACTGAGGTTAGTGTATGATAGTTTGGGTATGCTAGAGGTCCAGTTGGGACAACTAGGGTTTCCCTAATCACAGTGTGTGCCGATGTGCAATTAGGGAGAGAGAGAACGTACGAGAGCCCCTTGCTGGAGACAGCTATTTATAGGGGTGGCATTGTACCGTGTGGGCCTGTACAGAGGACCAGCAAGGCAGCTGAAGTGTCCCGTTTAGGATGTAGGATGAGTCATTCATCCTTATCCTGTAGTGGAGAATCTTATCCTTGTTGGCAGGTTAGGCTCACGCGCCCCTAGCTCGGACTTCTTGGGGGGTAAGCCCCATGTGGTCGGTCCTGAGGCGCCATGATGGGTCCTTGGACAAGCGCTCGGCCTGGGTAGGCGTGACCTGTCAGATTGATTAATCTGGTCGGCCGTGTAGGTTAAGGGTAGGCTTAGGGTCGGTCTACCACACTTATTATCCAAGTATGGTTCGGCATTATGTTCTGGGAACAAATGTCGGTGTTCTGGGAACACAAGGGTGTATTGGATGGACGTCCAAGATGGACTTTTAGAGGCCTCAGTTGTGGATGGAAAATCATACATCATGCCACTTGCATTATAAGAGTTATAATGTTGAAAACTGTTTTGCTCATATGTATTTGCATTATGATCTGTCCATGATATACTTGTGATTGTAATTTTAGTCTTTATCAATTATGTATATGTGTATACTTACTCCCTGTGCCCTGTTTAGGTGATGGCCAGATACCTAGCTTGCATCGAGATACGCCCTATCCCTAGTGGTATATGGACGTATGAGGAGCACCGTGCCACTATTGAGGGGGAGGTTGAGATCACTCTCTACCACCCTAACCCTCTGGTGCGAGTGCGACCTCATCGATTTAGGATTCCCTTAGTCTACACTATGCATGTTCCACCTTTTTATACATATAGAGGACCACCCCCGGCTCGACCTATGCGTCATTTTCATAGTTTTCGTTTTAGAGCTGCCACTCGTTCCCATCCTTCCTCCCATAGAGTTGTTACTGAGGAGACTCCTTCTCCTGGTCCGACTGACTTGGATAGGACTGCTTCTGCAGACCTTAGACCCAGTGGTGGGGTCTCTACACAGTCGGGCGAGGTCGAGGAGGACCCTGTGGAGGATGAGAGCGAGGAGGAGATGCATGTTGAGCCGACTGTTTCTGCTAGAGGTGGACCCGCTGGTTCATTGGAGCCTGCATAGCGTAGATGTTTTGGATCCTAGATCCTAGGGATAGAACTGTGGAGGATCTGAGGAGCTGCTGAGGACATAGATGACTTGCTCTGGGACTTCTATTTTGGATTTTGTTATATATATTGTATATATCTGAGAGGTCTTAGAGTGAGCTTTTATTTTATGCAGCTGGCCTGTATATGTTTCATCAAAACTTGCTATCTCGACTTTTTATCACTTGCTACTGACTGTACTGATGGGGTTTATATTATGACTTATATATATATATGATGTTTCTTTACCTCAGCAGTGCCCCATAAGTATTATTTTTACTTCCGCGAACTCTGATTTCTATTGAGAAAGGATTCGGCGATAAGTTTATGCTTTATATATTCGAATTCAACTTGAGAGGCAAATAGTATGTTTTAAATATCAACTATGAAGAGTATTTTCTATAGTTAAGGAAATGTTATCTCGAGAGCCTTTTCGAAACTAAGATATTGTCAAGCCGAACTTTCAAAAATGATTTATGTTCAAAAGGGTTTATGAACGAGCAAGTACTAGTTTTAAAAAGGAGAAAAATTTTCTAGCCCAAATTTTGATAGCAAGTATTCAATTATTTGGAAATATTAATTATTTTCAAGTTAAAAAGAGAGGGTCACACCCTTTGGTGGTATCAGAGCATAGGTCCTGTCCCTCATGGCCCAAAGATGCAGCTAAGTATGGTATTCATTATTCAATGTTGATTGAATATATTTTGAGTAAGTTAGTAGTATTTATGTTTTAAAGACCTTTTTAGTAACCCAAAGCCCATAGTGCAGGTCTTTCTATGGCAACCAGGAATAGAAATATTACTAATGAAATGTTAGAACGAATCACGACCGTGCTGGAAGGCATGCAGCAGCAGCAGAGACAACAACCATCGCAAGGGCGAGCTGGTAACCCATCTGCTGGCAATATGGCGAATCAGGACGCTAAGACTCTGTCGGAGTTCAGAAAGTGCAACCCGCCAAGGTTCGAGGGAGGATATAAACCTGACGAGGCGAACAAGTGGTTGTATGAGATTAACAAGATTTTCCGAACTCTGGAGTGTTCTGATGAACAGAAGGTGACCTATGCAGTTTACATGCTTCACAGAGAAGCTGAAAACTGGTGGGATCACACTGTCCAATTGCTGAATTTTGAAAGGAGGGCAATCAACTGGGGAGTATTTATGGAGAAATTTCTTAATAATATTTTCCAGAAGATTTGCGGAGAAAGAAGGAAGTGGAATTCATGCAATTGAAACAGGGGGATATGAGTGTAGGAGAGTATGCTGCCAAGTTCGAGGAGCTGATGAAGTACTCTCCCTACTACTTAAATAACCCTGATGAAAGGAGTAAGTGTGTTAAGTTTGAAGGTGGACTAAGGCCGTAGCTAAAGTCTATCTTCAGTTATCAAAGGATTCAGAGTTTCCCTGCACTTGTGGATATGTGCAGAATGTATGAAGATGATAAGAAGGCTGAGTTGATTTGAAGTCAGGTGAAGGGGGTTGGACAGAACTATGGACCACAGAGGAAGAAGAAGTTTGATCATCGGAATAATGGTCCATATTCTAAGAACAAGGGTAAGGGCAAGGGGGTGATGGATAACAAGAACAAGTCTCGCGATAATGCTCCTTATTGCGAGAAGTGTAGACGTTATCATCATGGTCAGTTTTGCTGGTCCACAGGAGGACGTTTCAAGTGTGGAAAGCAAGGTCACTTTGCTCGTGAATGCAAAGAATCTGCAAAGGGAGATGCAAAGGGATCTGCTGACAAGCTTGTGGTGCAAGGAAGAGTATTTACCCTGAGTGGTAGTGAAGCAACCCAAACCCCGAATCTCGTGCAAGGTAACTTTCTGCTTAATAACCAACCTTGCAAAATCATGTTTGATTCTGGAGCTACACATTCTTTTGTTTCTCCTGAATGTGTGAATAGGCTGAATCTTGTTGTTTCTGATTCACCTTGCTATCTTAGTATAGATACTCCTACGGGAATACCGATCTTCACCGCTAAAGTCTGTTTAGGGTGTAATGTAGAAATTCTGGGTCGTCTTTCTAAGGTAGATTTGGTTTGTCTTCCTAAGTTACAATTGGATGTGATCTTGGGTATGGATTGGTTGATGAAGAACCAAGTGATCATCAATTGTGAGGAAAAGACAATTCAATATAGGACCCTTGAACCGGAGGGTTATATGTGTTTATTCTCGGCTTCTGGAGAAGAAGAGTCGATGCCGATCGAGGAGATTCCGGTGGTGAAGGAATTTTCGGAAGTATTTCCTGAAGAGATACCAGGATTACCTCCGAAGCGAGAGATAGAGTTTGGGATTGATTTAGTCTCTGGAGCTGGTCCCATCTCTATTGCTCCTTATAGGATGGCACCACCAGAAATGGTAGAAATGAAGAAGCAGATAGAGGAGTTGCTGCAGAAACAGATGATCAGGCCAAGCGTTTCGCCTTGGGGAGCTCCATTACTATTTGTAAAGAAGAAAGATGGGAGTATGAGGATGGGTGTGGATTACAGGCAGTTGAATAAGGTCACTATTAAGAATAAGTATCCTTTGCCAAGGATTGATGACCTTATAGACCAGGTTAGGGGAGCTGCAGTGTTCTCCAAGATTGATCTGAGATCGGGTTATCATCAAATCAGGATAAAGGAGGAGGATATACCCAAGACTGCATTTCGATCTCGATACGGTCATTATGAGTATGTTGTGATGCTGTTCGGGTTGACTAATGCACCTGCTATTTTCATGGATTATATGAACCGGATCTTTAGACCATATTTGGATTTATTTGTGGTGGTATTCATTGATGATATTCTGGTCTATTCTAAAAATCCGGAAGAGCATGAAGAGCATCTCAGGATTGTGTTGAAAGTCCTGAAGGAGAAGCAATTATATGCCAAACTTACGAAGTGTGAGTTTTGGTTGAACGAAGTGAAGTTTTTGGGGTATGTAATCTCTAAAGAAGGAATTGCGGTGGATCCAGCAAAAGTAAGTTCAGTGCTAAGTTGGGAACAGCCTAAGACCGTGACGGAGGTGAGAAGTTTCTTAGGGCTGGCTGGATACTATCGTCGGTTTATAGAAGGATTTTCTAAGATTGCACTGCCTTTGACTAAGTTGACTCGGAAAGATCAACCGTTCGTGTGGGACGATCGGTGCGAAGTTAGTTTCCGTGAGTTGAAGGAAAGGTTAACATCGTCTTCTGTGTTAATCTTACCTGATCCTCACAAGAGTTTTGAAGTGTACTGTGATGCATCTAAGCAAGGACTGGGTTGTGTATTGATGCAAGAAGGAAGAGTAGTGGCTTATGCATCGCGACAATTGAAGAATCATGAAGTGAATTACCCGACACACGATTTAGAATTGGCTGCGATCGTGTTTGCCTTAAAGATATGGAGACATCATCTCTATGGCACTACATTCCAAGTATTTAGTGACCATAAGAGTTTGAAATATCTGTTCGACCAGAAAGAGTTGAACATGTGGCAAAGAAGATGGATGGAGTTTTTAAAAGATTATGACTTTAAACTCCACTATCATCCGGGTAAAGAAAATGTGGTTGCAGATGCTGAGTCGGAAAGCAATCCAGATAAGTGCGATGATGGTTAAGGAAGCAGCGTTAATCGAGGAATTCAGAGACTTGAGCTTGTTGACACAAGTGGAGCCATCAAGTATCAAGTTGGGGATGTTGCAGATTACAAACGAGTTCTTGGAAAGAATTCGGGAGTTGCAATGAGCAGACGAAAAATTGATGGAAAAGATGAAACTAGGTTCAGAGGGAAGGGAACCTGATTTCAGGATTGGGCAGGATGGAATCCTTCGTTTCAGGACAAGGATTTGTATACCAAGAGATCAGGAAGTTAGAAGACTGATTCTTGACGAAGCCCATAAGAGTCGGATGAGTATGCATCCTGGATCAACCAAAATGTATCAAGACTTGAAAAAGATATTTTGGTGGTCTGGATTGAAAAAGGATGTTGCGGAATACGTAGCGGCGTGCTTGATTTGTCAAAAAGCTAAGGTAGAACATCAGAAACCGGGAGGACAATTGCAACCTTTGAGGATTCCCCAGTGGAAGTGGGATAGCATCTCAATGGATTTTGTGTCTGGTTTGCCAAGGACAGCAACAAATCATGATGCAATTTGGGTAGTTGTAGATAGGTTAACCAAGTCGGCGCATTTTATTCCGATAAATATGCGTTATCCTTTGAACAAGCTTACCCAGATCTATATCAAGGAGGTAGTTCGTCTTCACGGAGTGCCTTCGAGTATTGTGTCGGACCGAGATCCCAGATTTTCGTTGCAATTCTGGAAAAGTTTGCATGAGGCTATGGGAACAAGATTGAAACTGAGTTCTGCGTATCATCCACAGACGGATGGCCAGACGGAGAGAACGATTCAATTTTTGGAAGATGTGTTGAGAGCTTGTGCACTTGAAGAACCAGGAAGTTGGGATCAAGTGTTACCTCTTGCAGAATTCACATACAACAACAGCTATCATGCGAGCATTGGAATGGCACCGTTCGAGGCGTTGTATGGAAGGAAGTGTCAAACCCCGCTATGTTGGTTCCAAGTGGGGGAGAACTTGATGGTTGGACCAGAAATGATACAGCAGACATCTGAGAAGATTAAGATGGTCCAGGCAAAGATGAAAGCGGCTCAGAGTCGGCAGAAGAGTTATGCGGATAAGAGGAGAAAACCGTTAGAGTTTTTTGAGGGCGATCATGTGTTCCTTCGGATAGTTCCGATGAAAGGAATCAGTAAAGCTTTGAGAACCCGAAAGCTTTCGCCTAAGTGTATAGGTCCATACCAAATTCTTAAGAGAGTTGGCCCTGTTGCTTATCAGCTAGCTCTACCACCCTCTTTATCCAATTTGCACAACGTCTTTCACGTTTCGCAATTAAAGAAGTACGTGCATGATCCATCAGTTATTCTAAAACTCCAACCTGACGATCTAACTCTAAAGGAAAACCTGACCTTTGAGACCAGACCAGTTCAGATAGAAGATCGCGAAGTTAAGCAGCTCAGGGGAAAGGAGATACCTTTAGTAAAGGTCATATGGGAAAATGCTGATGTATCTGAAGCGACGTGGGAATTAGAGGAAAAGATGCATCAAGAGTATCCGGAGTTGTTTTTGTAAACTAGAATTTCGGGGACAAAATTCCTTTTAAGTGGGGGAGTAGTGTAACACCCCTAATTTTCGTCTCCCGAATAATAGGAAATTAATAATAAAAAGTTTTATTATTAATTTATAGAAATTTTCCAAGTTTATATTTTGTATTTAATTAGCCTTAAAAATAAAAATAAGTTGAAATATTTTTATAGGGCAAATAAATGCAAAATATAAGGATATTGCATTTTGGTCCCTGGATGAGGACTTAAAGGTAATATTAAAAAGGTTCTTGGAGGGAAAGATTTAAAATTATTAATTTTTGAATTTTGTACTAATCTAACCGGTTAGTAATGCCCTGTAACCGGTTAGACGATGAACCCAGAAACTGGGTTAGTGGATTTTGATGAGTAATCGCTTGATTAATCCCGAATTCGCCACAATTACAGCCTTGGATTAGTGAAGAACCACGCGTCGCCCTGCATGCAACCCTAATTTGTCTATAAATAGATGAATTTCTGAAGAATGGAGGGTTGATGCAACTGATTTCGTGTTGAGTGAGTGAATTAGGGTTTCTGTTTCGTCCAAAGAAATTCTCCCTTGTTACTGAGAGTGAGACTGAGAGCCATACACTATTGCAAAGCTTACATCTTGAGCTTTGTAAAGACACCAAGTTTGTGAGTTGAGGGTTCGTGTGGAAGGAGAAATCAACTTGGGAAGTTGGAAGTTGAAGTCTGAGTTCTTGGTCATTCCTGTTCTGGAAGCTGGATTCCAGCCTTGATTTTGGTAAGTATAGTTCACCATTAAGTCTCAAACCTCTTTGATTCTCTAGTGCATGTTACCTATTTTGAGTCCTAACTGTTTTCCCCAATTTCTTTGGCCATTTGCTATGTCAAAACTTCTGGTCTTTGGACCCTGTTGGTGAAATTCGTGGCTGGGAGCAGAGCTGTGAGTTTGTGAGAAATTTGTGGAGATTTCTTCAAGTTCTGTGTCAATCTTCATCAAAATCAGTCTTAAGGTATGGGAGAAGTCTACCTTATACTAGATTTAGACTAAAATTCAAGTGATTTAGGATTTGAGTTAACAAAACTCAAAAAGGGCATTATGTGCAATATGGCACAAAGGCTTGGAGGCCAAAGTTTTGCTCACTGTGGTTTTGAGCAACTTTATATTGATGCATGAAAGTATATGGAAGCTGAATTCCGAATTTGAATGCCTATTATAAGTTTTGTTGTATTAAATTGTGTTTATGTGAATTTTCATGCAATTTGATATCATAAACTTGATGCTTGCAATTTGAATGTGTTTCTGGGTATAAACATGTTTTTCTTAAGGCATACGAACTCTGTGAATATTGAGATTTGGTTAGATTTGAGAAAAGAAGAAAATGAATTGTTAAAACTCTTGTTTTAATGGACTGACTGCATAATCTAACCGGTTACTCGATATTCGTAACCGGTTAGACACTGCAGAATTTCAAAGAAAAGTCAGTTCATTAATCAGTCCTGAAATTTTAGTGGTTTCTGCTCAAATCTATGCTTTAATCTCATTATACCTGATCTGAACATGAGTTGTTATAATGTCAAGGTTCAGATTTGAAAGATTAGAATTAATGCCTTAAGTTAATGAAATAATTTCAAGAGGAAATTATGTTCATTGGAAAGTGAAAAGTGATTTAGACCTTTGAATGATAAAACTGTAATTTTTGAGGCATAAAACAATGTTTAACTTGTTTATGGATTGGGTAGCAAATTCAAGAAAGAGGGTTTTTCCTGAATTTCAATGGTAAACAGTTCAGGTCTGTAATTCTAACCGGTTAGCCTGAGACTGTAACCGGTTAGTACCTGAATCTGAAAAATAAAAAGTTAGGTTTTTGAATACCATTGACTTTGTTTTACCTAATCTAAGTTTAAGGGCATGTTTTGAGAAAATTCAAAGGAGAATTTTATGCCAAAGTGTATGCCTCAAATAAATCATTCAAAAGGGAAATTGGAATATTTCTAAATCACATTAATTAAGGTAAAGATAAAACCAACCCTGATATTTGTGCATCTATATAGAATGGAAGTCTGGTTGGTAGGAACGTTTATCATATTCTGGGAATGTGAGGAGGGTACTCCGGGAGTACCAAATTATAACCTACTTGATGACACATTATAGATATGTGGCCAGTGTCCGGGACCTGGTTTTTATGCGTTCTGGGAACGTATGCGTTCTGGGAACGTGGTGCACACTCCGGGAGTGATGCTTATTATCCAAGTATGGTTCGGCATTATGTTCTGGGAACAAATGTCGGTGTTCCGGGAACACAAGGGTGTATTGGATGGACGTCCAAGATGGACTTTTAGAGGTCTCAGTTGTGGATAGAAAATCATACATCATGCCACTTGCATTATAAGAGTTATAATGTTGAAAACTGTTTTTCTCATATGTATTTGCATTATGATCTGTCCATGATATACTTGTGATTGTAATTTTAGTCTTTATCAATTATGTATATGTGTATACTTACTCCCTGTGCCCTGTTTAGGTGATGGCAAGATACCTAGCTTGCATCGAGATACGCCCTATCCCTAGTGGTATATGGACGTATGAGGAGCACCGTGCCACTTTTGAGGGGGAGGTTGAGATCACTCTCTGCCACCCTAACCCTCTGGTGCGAGTGCGACCTCGTCGATTTAGGATTCCCTTAGTCTACACTATGCATGTTCCACCTTTTTATACATATAGAGGACCACCCCCGGCTTGACCTATGCGTCGTTTTCATAGTTTTCGTTTTAGAGCTGCCACTCGTTCCCATCCTTCCTCCCATAGAGTTGTTACTGAGGAGACTCCTTCTCCTGGTCCGACTGACTTGGATAGGACTGCTTCTGCAGACCTTAGACCCAGTGGTGGGGTCTCTACACAGTCGGGCGAGGTTGAGGAGAACCCTGTGGAGGATGAGAGCGAGGAGGAGGTGCATGTTGAGTCGACTGTTTCTGCTAGAGGTGGACCCGCTGGTTCATAGGAGCCTGCATAGCGTAGATGTTTTGGATCCTAGATCCTAGGGATAGAACTGTGGAAGATCTGAGGAGCTGCTGAGGACACGGATGACTTGCTCTGGGACTTCTATTTTGGATTTTGTTATATATATTGTATATATCCGAGAGGTCTTAGAGTGAGCTTTTATTTTATGCAGCTGGCCTGTATATGTTTCATCAAAACTTGCTATCTCGACTTTTTATCACTTGCTACTGACTGTACTGATGGGTTTTATATTATGACTTATATATATATATATATATGATGTTTCTTTACCTCAGCAGTGCCCCATAAGTATTATTTTTACTTCCGGAACTCTGATTTCTATTGAGAAAGGATTCGGCGATAAGTTTATGCTTTATATATTCGAATTCAACTCGAGAGGCAAATAGTATGTTTTAAATATCAACTATGAAGAGTATTTTCTATAGTTAAGGAAATGTTATCTCGAGAGCCTTTTCGAAACTAAGATATTGTCAAGCCGAACTTTCAAAAATGATTTATGTTCAAAAGGGTTTATGAACGAGCAAGTACTAGTTTTAAAAAGGAGAAAAATTTTCTAGCCCAAATTTTGATAACAAGTATACAATTATTTGGAAATATTAATTATTTTCATGTTAAAAAGAGAGCGTCACACCCTTTGGTGGTATCAGAGCATAGGTCATGTCCCTCATGGCCCGAAGATGCAGCTAATTATGGTATTCAATGTTGATTGAATATATTTTGAGTAAGTTAGTAGTATTTATGTTTTAAAGACCTTTTTAGTAACCCAATGCCCATAATGCAGGTCTTTCTATGGCAACCAGGAATAGAAATATTACTAATGAAATGTTAGAACGAATCACGATCGTGCTGGAAGGCATGCAGCAGCAGCAGAGACAACAACCATCGCAAGGGCGAGCTGGTAACCCATCTGCTGGCAATATGGCGAATCAGGATGCTAAGACTCTGTCGGAGTTCAGAAAGTGCAACCCACCAAGGTTCGAGGGAGGATATAAACCTGACGAGGCGAACAAGTGGTTGTATGAGATTAACAAGATTTTCCGAACTCTAGAGTGTTCTGATGAATAGAAGGTGACCTATGCAGTTTACATGCTTCACGGAGAAGCTGAAAACTGGTGGGATCACACTGTCCAATTGCTGAATTTTGAAAGGAGGGCAATCAACTGGGGAGTATTTATGGAGAAATTTCTTAATAAATATTTTCCAGAAGATTTGCGGAGAAAGAAGGAAGTGGAATTCATGCAATTGAAACAGGGGGATATGAGTGTAGGAGAGTATGCTGCCAAGTTCGAGGAGCTGATGAAGTACTCTCCCTACTACTTAAATAACCCTGATGAAAGGAGTAAGTGTGTTAAGTTTGAAGGTGGACTAAGGCCTGAGCTAAAGTCTATCTTCAGTTATCAAAGGATTCAGAGTTTCCCTGCACTTGTGGATATGTGCAGAATGTATGAAGATGATAAGAAGGCTGAGTTGATTGGAAGTCAGGTGAAGGGGGTTGGACAGAACTATGGACCACAGAGGAAGAAGAAGTTTGATCATCGGAATAATGGTCCATATTCTAAGAACAAGGGTAAGGGCAAGGCGGTGATGGATAACAAGAACAAGTCTCACGATAATTCTCCTTATTGCGAGAAGTGTAGACGTTATCATCATGGTCAGTTTTGCTGGTCCACAAGAGGATGTTTCAAGTGTGGAAAGCAAGGTCACTTTGCTCGTGAATGCAAAGAATCTGCAAAGGGAGATGCAAAGGGATCTGCTGACAAGCCTGTGGTGCAAGGAAGAGTATTTACCCTGAGTGGTAGTGAAGCAACCCAAACCCCGAATCTCGTGCAAGGTAACTTTCTGCTTAATAACCAACCTTGCAAAATCATGTTTGATTCTGGAGCTACACATTCTTTTGTTTCTCCTGAATGTGTGAATAGGCTGAATCTTGTTGTTTCTGATTCACCCTGCTATCTTAGTATAGATACTCCTACGGGAATACCGATCTTCACCGCTAAAGTCTGTTTAGGGTGTAATGTAGAAATTCTAGGTCGTCTTTCTAAGGTAGATTTGGTTTGTCTTCCTAAGTTACAATTGGATGTGATCTTGGGTATGGATTGGTTGATGAAGAACCAAGTGATCATCAATTGTGAGGAAAAGACAATTCAATATAGGACCCTTGAACCGGAGGGTTATATGTGTTTATTCTCGGCTTCTGGAGAAGAAGAGTCGATGCCGATCGAGGAGATTCCGGTGGTGAAGGAATTTCCGGAAGTATTTCCTGAAGAGATACCAGGATTACCTCCAAAGCGAGAGATAGAGTTTGGGATTGATTTAGTCTCTGGAGCTGGTCCCATCTCTATTGCTCCTTATAGGATGGCACCACCAGAAATGGTAGAAATGAAGAAGCAGATAGAGGAGTTGCTGCAGAAACAGATGATCAGGCCAAGCGTTTCGCCTTGGGGAGCTCCATTACTGTTTGTAAAGAAGAAAGATGGGAGTATGAGGATGGGTGTGGATTACAGGCAGTTGAATAAGGTCACTATTAAGAATAAGTATCCTTTGCCAAGGATTGATGACCTTATGGACCAGGTTAGGGGAGCTGCAGTGTTCTCCAAGATTGATCTGAGATCGGGTTATCATCAGATCAGGATAAAGGAGGAGGATATACCCAAGACTGCATTTCGATCTCGATACGGTCATTATGAGTATGTTGTGATGCCGTTCGGGTTGACTAATGCACCTGCTATTTTCATGGATTATATGAACCGGATCTTTAGACCATATTTGGATTTATTTGTGGTGGTATTCATTGATGATATTCTGGTCTATTCTAAAAATCCGGAAGAGCATGAAGAGCATCTCAGGATTGTGTTGAAAGTCCTGAAGGAGAAGCAATTATATGCCAAACTTACGAAGTGTGAGTTTTGGTTGAACGAAGTGAAGTTTTTGGGGTATGTAATCTCTAAAGAAGGAATTGCGGTGGATCCAGCAAAATTAAGTTCAGTGCTAAGTTGGGAACAGCCTAAGACCGTGACGGAGGTGAGAAGTTTCTTAGGGCTGGCTGGAAACTATCGTCGGTTTATAGAAGGATTTTCTAAGATTGCACTGCCTTTGACTAAGTTGACTCGGAAAGATCAACCGTTCGTGTGGGACGATCGGTGCGAAGTTAGTTTTCGTGAGTTGAAGGAAAGGTTAACATCGTCTTCTGTGTTAATCTTACCTGATCCTCACAAGAGTTTTGAAGTGTACTGTGATGCATCTAAGCAAGGACTGGGTTGTGTATTGATGCAAGAAGGAAGAGTAGTGGCTTATGCATCGCGACAATTGAAGAATCATGAAGTGAATTACCCGACACACGATTTAGAATTGGCTGCGATCGTGTTTGCCTTAAAGATATGGAGACATCATCTCTATGGGACTACATTCCAAGTATTTAGTGACCATAAGAGTTTGAAATATCTGTTCGACCAAAAAGAGTTGAACATGTGGCAAAGAAGATGGATGGAGTTTTTAAAAGATTATGACTTTAAACTCCACTATCTTCCGGGTAAAGAAAATGTGGTTGCAGATGCTGAGTCGGAAAGCAATCCACATAAGTGCGATGATGGTTAAGGAAGCAGCGTTGATCGAGGAATTCAGAGACTTGAGCTTGTTGACACAAGTGGAGCCATCAAGTATCAAGTTGGGGATGTTGCAGATTACAAACGAGTTCTTGGAAAGAATTCGGGAGTTGTAATGAGCAGACGAAGAATTGATGGAAAAGATGAAACTAGGTTCAGAGGGAAGGGAACCTGATTTCAGGATTGGGCAGGATGGAATCCTTCGTTTCAGGACAAGGATTTGTATACCAAGATATCAGGAAGTTAGAAGACTGATTCTTGACGAAGCCCATAAGAGTCGAATGAGTATGCATCCTGGATCAACCAAAATGTATCAAGACTTGAAAAAGATATTTTGGTGGTCTGGATTGAAAAAGGATGTTGCGGAATACGTAGCGGCGTGCTTGATTTGTCAAAAAGCTAAGGTAGAACATCAGAAACCGGGAGGACAATTGCAACCTTTGAGGATTCCCCAGTGGAAGTGGGATAGCATCTCAATGGATTTTGTGTCTGGTTTGCCAAGGACAGCAGCAAATCATGATGCAATTTGGGTAGTTGTAGATAGGTTAACCAAGTCGGCGCATTTTATTCCGATAAATATGCGTTATCCTTTGAACAAGCTTACCCAGATCTATATCAAGGAGGTAGTTCGTCTTCACGGAGTGCCTTCGAGTATATTGTCGGACCGAGATCCCAGATTTTCGTCGCAATTCTGGAAAAGTTTGCATGAGGCTATGGGAACAAGATTGAAACTGAGTTCTGCGTATCATCCACAGACGGATGGCCAGACGGAGAGAACGATTCAATTTTTGGAAGATGTGTTGAGAGCTTGTGCACTTGAAGAACCAGGAAGTTGGGATCAAGTGTTACCTCTTGCAGAATTCACATACAACAACAGCTATCATGCGAGCATTGGAATGGCACCGTTCGAGGCGTTGTATGGAAGGAAGTGTCAAACCCCGCTATGTTGGTTCCAAGTGGGGGAGAACTTGATGGTTGGACCAGAAATGATACAGCAGACATCTGAGAAGATTAAGATGGTCCAGGCAAAGATGAAAGCGGCTCAGAGTCGGCAGAAGAGTTATGCGGATAAGAGGAGAAAACCGTTAGAGTTTTTAGAGGGCGATCATGTGTTCCTTCGGATAGTTCCGATGAAAGGAATCAGTAGAGCTTTGAGAACCCGAAAGCTTGCGCCTAAGTGTATAGGTCCATACCAAATTCTTAAGAGAGTTGGCCCTGTTGCTTATCAGCTAGCTCTACCACCCTCTTTATCCAATTTGCACAACGTCTTTCACGTTTCGCAATTAAAGAAGTACGTGCATGATCCATCAGTTATTCTAAAACTCCAACCTGACGATCTAACTCTAAAGGAAAACCTGACCTTTGAGACCAGACCAGTTCAGATAGAAGATCGCGAAGTTAAGCAGCTCAGCGGAAAGGAGATACCTTTAGTAAAGGTCATATGGGAAAATGCTGATGTATCTGAAGCGACGTGGGAATTAGAGGAAAAGATGCATCAAGAGTATCCGGAGTTGTTTTTGTAAACTAGAATTTCGGGGACGAAATTCCTTTTAAGTGGGGGAGTAGTGTAACACCCCTAATTTTCGTCTCCCGAATAATAGGAAATTAATAATAAAAAGTTTTATTATTAATTTATAGAAATTTTCCAAGTTTATATTTTGTATTTAATTAGCCTTAAAAATAAAAATAAGTTGAAATATTTTTATAGGGCAAATAAATGCAAAATATAAGGATATTGCATTTTGGTCCCTGGATGAGGACTTAAAGGTAATATTAAAAAGGTTCTTCGAGGGAAAGATTTAAAATTATTAATTTTTGAATTTTGTACTAATCTAACCGGTTAGTAATGCCCTGTAACCGGTTAGACGATGAACCCAGAAACTGGGTTAGTGGATTTTGATGAGTAATCGCTTGATTAATCCCGAATTCGCCATAATTACAGCCTTGGATTAGTGAAGAACCACGCGTCGCCCTGCATGCAACCCTAATTTGTCTATAAATAGATGAATTTCTGAAGAATGGAGGGTTGATGCAACTGATTTCGTGTTGAGTGAGTGAATTAGGGTTTCTGTTTCGTCCAAAGAAATTCTCCCTTGTTACTGAGAGTGAGACTGAGAGCCATACACTATTGCAAAGCTTACATCTTGAGCTTTGTAAAGACACCAAGTTTGTGAGTTGAGGGTTCGTGTGGAAGGAGAAATCAACTTGGGAAGTTGGAAGTTGAAGTCTGAGTTCTTGGTCATTCCTGTTCTGGAAGCTGGATTCCAGCCTTGATTTTGGTAAGTATAGTTCACCATTAAGTCTCAAACCTCTTTGATTCTCTAGTGCATGTTACCTATTTTGAGTCCTAACTGTTTTCCCCAATTTCTTTGGCCATTTGCTATGTCAAAACTTCTGGTCTTTGGACCCTGTTGGTGAAATTCGTGGCTGGGAGCAGAGCTGTGAGTTTGTGAGAAATTTGTGGAGATTTCTTCAAGTTCTGTGTCAATCTTCATCAAAATCAGTCTTAAGGTATGGGAGAAGTCTACCTTATACTAGATTTAGACTAAAATTCAAGTGATTTAGGATTTGAGTTAACAAAACTCAAAAAGGGCATTATGTGCAATATGGCACAAAGGCTTGGAGGCCAAAGTTTTGCTCACTGTGGTTTTGAGCAACTTTATATTGATGCATGAAAGTATATGGAAGCTGAATTCCGAATTTGAATGCCTATTATAAGTTTTGTTGTATTAAATTGCGTTTATGTGAATTTTCATGCAATTTGATATCATAAACTTGATGCTTGCAATTTGAATGTGTTTCTGGGTATAAACATGTTTTTCTTAAGGCATACGAACTCTGTGAATATTGAGATTTGGTTAGATTTGAGAAAAGAAGAAAATGAATTGTTAAAACTCTTGTTTTAATGGACTGACTGCATAATCTAACCGGTTACTCGATATTCGTAACCGGTTAGACACTGCAGAATTTCAAAGAAAAGTCAGTTCATTAATCAGTCCTGAAATTTTAGTGGTTTCTGCTCAAATCTATGCTTTAATCTCATTATACCTGATCTGAACATGAGTTGTTATAATGTCAAGGTTCAGATTTGAAAGATTAGAATTAATGCCTTAAGTTAATGAAATAATTTCAAGAGGAAATTATGTTCATTGGAAAGTGAAAAGTGATTTAGACCTTTGAATGATAAAACTGTAATTTTTGAGGCATAAAACAATGTTTAACTTGTTTATGGATTGGGTAGCAAATTCAAGAAAGAGGGTTTTTCCTGAATTTCAATGGTAAACAGTTCAGGTCTGTAATTCTAACCGGTTAGCCTGAGACTGTAACCGGTTAGTACCTGAATCTGAAAAATAAAAAGTTAGGTTTTTGAATACCATTGACTTTGTTTTACCTAATCTAAGTTTAAGGGCATGTTTTGAGAAAATTCAAAGGAGAATTTTATGCCAAAGTGTATGCCTCAAATAAATCATTCAAAAGGGAAATTGGAATATTTCTAAATCACATTAATTAAGGTAAAGATAAAACCAACCCTGATATTTGTGCATCTATATAGAATGGAAGTCTGGTTGGTAGGAACGTTTATCATATTCTGGGAATGTGAGGAGGGTACTCCGGGAGTACCAAATTATAACCTACTTGATGACACATTATAGATATGTGGCCAGTGTCCGGGACCTGGTTTTTATGCGTTCTGGGAACGTATGCGTTCTGGGAACGTGGTGCACACTCCGGGAGTGATGCTTATTATCCAAGTATGGTTCGGCATTATGTTCTGGGAACAAATGTCGGTGTTCCGGGAACACAAGGGTGTATTGGATGGACGTCCAAGATGGACTTTTAGAGGTCTCAGTTGTGGATAGAAAATCATACATCATGCCACTTGCATTATAAGAGTTATAATGTTGAAAACTGTTTTTCTCATATGTATTTGCATTATGATCTGTCCATGATATACTTGTGATTGTAATTTTAGTCTTTATCAATTATGTATATGTGTATACTTACTCCCTATGCCCTGTTTAGGTGATGGCAAGATACCTAGCTTGCATCGAGATACGCCCTATCCCTAGTGGTATATGGACGTATGAGGAGCACCGTGCCACTTTTGAGGGGGAGGTTGAGATCACTCTCTGCCACCCTAACCCTCTGGTGCGAGTGCGACCTCGTCGATTTAGGATTCCCTTAGTCTACACTATGCATGTTCCACCTTTTTATACATATAGAGGACCACCCCCGGCTTGACCTATGCGTCGTTTTCATAGTTTTCGTTTTAGAGCTGCCACTCGTTCCCATCCTTCCTCCCATAGAGTTGTTACTGAGGAGACTCCTTCTCCTGGTCCGACTGACTTGGATAGGACTGCTTCTGCAGACCTTAGACCCAGTGGTGGGGTCTCTACACAGTCGGGCGAGGTTGAGGAGAACCCTGTGGAGGATGAGAGCGAGGAGGAGGTGCATGTTGAGTCGACTGTTTCTGCTAGAGGTGGACCCGCTGGTTCATAGGAGCCTACATAGCGTAGATGTTTTGGATCCTAGATCCTAGGGATAGAACTGTGGAAGATCTGAGGAGCTGCTGAGGACACGGATGACTTGCTCTGGGACTTCTATTTTGGATTTTGTTATATATATTGTATATATCTGAGAGGTCTTAGAGTGAGCTTTTATTTTATGCAGCTGGCCTGTATATGTTTCATCAAAACTTGCTATCTCGACTTTTTATCACTTGCTACTGACTGTACTGATGGGGTTTATATTATGACTTTTATATATATATATATATATATATATATATATGATGTTTCTTTACCTCAGCAGTGCCCCATAAGTATTATTTTTACTTCCGCGAACTCTGATTTCTATTGAGAAAGGATTCGGCGATAAGTTTATGCTTTATATATTCGAATTCAACTCGAGAGGCAAATAGTATGTTTTAAATATCAACTATGAAGAGTATTTTCTATAGTTAAGGAAATGTTATCTCGAGAGCCTTTTCGAAACTAAGATATTGTCAAGCCGAACTTTCAAAAATGATTTATGTTCAAAAGGGTTTATGAACGAGCAAGTACTAGTTTTAAAAAGGAGAAAAATTTTCTAGCCCAAATTTTGATAGCAAGTATTCAATTATTTGGAAATATTAATTATTTTCAAGTTAAAAAGAGAGCATCACAGTCCACATAACAAGAATAATGGCAATGAGATTCCAAATCACAATGAAATGGTTTTATTTAATTTCTCTATTATGTTTCACCTCCACCCTTGGTCATTTCATACCATAATTTCCTTCTTCTTGTGTGGTTCATCCAGATCGCTACAACTACTCTGTAGTTCTGTCAAAAATGGGCTTTATAAAACTAAGTTCTTCACCCAAATACCCGATCACTTCAATTATAATTTAAAACTTTTCAACAAAGATATCTTATCAAAGATACATATTGGGGTGGTGCAAATAAGAAGGCTTTGATCTATCTTTGTATACACAAGAAATGAGGGTGACATTTGAATGGTTCACACAGAACACAGACTCTATGTCTGAAACGACACCATTTTTTAAATATTTAATTTTTTCTTATCTTTCGGAGTTATGACATTAGTGTCTTATCTTATGTTACATTGCATATATTTCAAATGTTTTTGTAATCACTATACTCCTCCGTAAACGTTTTCTTGTGATTTAATTTCTAAATTAGTTCTTAATATCACTTTTTTTTATAAACCAAAGTATATTGTTAAGAGAGTACTAGAGAAACTCTAACCCCGGCCCACATTACAAGAGTAGTTTATGAATTCAAAATTCATGATGATGGACTATTACACGAATCAGAAAAACAAAGAAATATTTATCTTTCCTTAATTTGTAGATCAAATCCAACAGCAAAACTTCATCACGTCCATCAACCCAACAACATCAAAATGTCCTTCTCTAAATATCACTGAGTTTCTCAGTAACCACACCGACCTTGAAATCACTTTTAAATTCAAATATTTGTAAACATAAAAAATTCATTTTAACTTATATGTAGAACTTTCGAGCCATTTCACAAGCAAAGGAGTTGAACTAACTATTCTTGGTTCGAGTTCAGTTTGTTTATTTATTGCACACAATTTCAACCTAAATAATAAAAAGAAGAGAAAAAATAATTGATGATACGTTGTATGTACAAGAGAAAAAATAAAAAATAAATGTAAAATATAAATTTATAAAAATATAAGGTTTACACAATCCTTTGATCCATATTCATAATTGTAGGTCCATACATGGGGAAATTAATTGAGAAAAAAGTAGTTTTCCTTTTTACATTATTTTCACGTGAAGTTTCTACAATGAATTATTGAGCTTATCGGAGAGATGTTTCATGGCCTTTTCCTACAAAAATTCATTTGTTTCTGTTACTAAAATTTTGAAAATTAAAAAAAAAAGTAATTTGTTTTTAATCTATTATTTAGCAAATCAACCAATTATCAAAAGTATAATTCAGTCCATGTTTTTTTAATTCTTAACCAATCATAAAATATTGGTTACAATTTTAAATTTTTTGTTTACAAATTTATTTTTAATCTGAGACAATTTTTTTCATGTTTCTCCTAACTTTATGTGGTAGAAAGAATAAAAGCCCGACCAAAAAATATCCCTACACATAAAGCGTCAAATACAAAACTTTTTTTAATAAACCTACTTAATCTTGATTTTGATTTTCATGCATATCCTTTGAGGGGTTTAAGACAACACCTGGTTGGTGAGAAAAAAAAATTTCTTGTTTCTTGTTTCATATAAGTTAATAGTAAAATTATATGTTTTAGAAATCATGTGTACTTGTTATAGTTAACTCAGATTTTGTTTATGAACAGATGCATGGAGTATATTATTTTCTTATGAATAATTATAACTTTTACCTTGAACTGTATCAAACGTAATTATGTTATAGCTATTAATGTTATGTATGATATTTAAAACGTTTTAAGAAATAATACAGTAAAGGAAAAGCATCAAAAGAAAAGTTGCTAACAAGGCTAGCCAATTAAAAGAATTAAAAACTCTGCAATGAATAAAAAGCAAAAAGTTCTTTTACAAGCAAGAAGGATGTATGCATTGTATTTTTTCAATCAAGGAGGCATATGAGCTACTCTCAAATGATAAAACCACATATCTTGTTACGGATTGGAGGATGATGTGGCAAACAAAAATTCCAAAAAGTTATAAATTCCATATATGGAAAATCTGTCTAGATAATTAAACTCCTTACAAATGATAGGAAAAGCAAGTGGGGACGTGCGGTGGACATCCCTTTTGCCCATACCGTGTGGATACTCTAGAAACTACTTTACATGTGACGAGAGACTGTAATAGTTGGTCATTTGGCTATTAATTTTGACTTTATAATTAGTTTAATATTTGACTATTAATTTTTCACTTGCAACAAAAGTATCTGCTACGATGAACATTGATGGTTAAAAATTTTTCTTAAAAATTTTTCTTTAATGCTGATATCGAATTTTTCTTGAGACTTGATTCCATTTCTTTTCATTTGGAATTTATTCGTAAAAACATTTTGATCACTTATTCGTTAGTTCCAAAGAGCAGCATCATGAAGGTAGGTTCTTTACGGATTTATTGAAAAATTAATAATACGCGAAGTTGAAGGATTTTGCGTGTCATATTGGAGCAAAAAGGAATATACTCCCTCCGGTTTAGAATATAAACACAAATAAACTAAAATGACACTTATTAAGGATGTTAGTCAATTTTATTTAATTTTAACAAATTTATTAAAAAAAATAGAGATATTTTAGGAAAATAGTATTGGGAATGAAACAAAAATTAAATGAGATAACAATTTTCTAGGTATGTTTTAGGAAAGTAGCATTGTAAATGAAACAAAATTTAAGAAGGTTAATTACTTTTATATTTTAAACCAAAAGAATTATATATTTTTTCTTATATTTAAAACCGGATGGTGTATATATTTTCCCACTCTCATTCATTTTAAGCGATTCAGGCCACACAATAGTTTTTGGGACTCAGCTATGCTAGAAGGCACATTCATGTCTGTGAGCATTTTGATGACCCTCTAGAGTATGATAACTTTGGAAACTACATGCATCTAAACTTGTAGACAAAATCGTTGTATTAGTTTTCTCGTACTTCTTGTTCATTTGATTGAACCCTTCAATGATATGAAGTGAACTTGGATGTCGTTTATTCAATGAAACCATCGATTGAACAAGAAGTACAAGAGAACAACATAGCATGAATATGAATTCAAGTTTAGTAGCAAGAGGTTTTCCATATCGCAAACTCTAGATAGGCATCAAATTGTTCACAGGTGTGAGCATGCCCTCATAACCCTTCAACGATTTTCAAGTGAAATTAGACGATGATTCATTCATCAAAATGTTACTAATGAGACGAAGAGCAGGTACGGTAAACTTTGCATGTGATGTATGTGACTTTTCTTTATCATTGTATGTTATAAATCTTAATATATAGCTAGTACATATATCAATTAAACATTATGGCACATCATTCTTCCACTATTCGTTTATGTAGATTTTCAATTAATGTAATTTACCAATTACTAATATCAAAAAAAATCTTGTGACAGGAAACTCCAATTGATTGTCTATAAGAAATTGAGGCTGGCCAGCAGCTCTGCAAGTCCTAATAGAGAAAACTTAGTTGGGGTGGAAATACCAAAAATAAAGAAGATCCCAATCTTTAACTTCTTTGTAATGCATGTCATTTTTAGATAGGGACATGTTATATGCACAATTTAGAGAAAAAATAATGTTATAAATATATAATAATAAAATCATGTAATGAATCGCATTGTGTTCAATCAACTTACCGTCCACATAACAAGAATAATGGCAATGAGATTCCAAATCATAATCAAATGGTTTTATTTAATTTCTCTATTATGTTTCACCTCCACCCTTGGTCATTTCATACCGAAATTTCCTTCTTCTTGTGTGGTTCATCCAGATCGCTACAACTACTCTGTAGTTCTGTTAAAAATGGGCTTTATAAAACTAAGTTCTTCACCCAAATACTTTGATCACTTCAATTATAATTTAAAACTTTTCAACAAAGATATCTTATCAAATATACATATTGGGGTGGTGCCAATAAGAAGGCTCCGATATATCTTTAATTTGTATATGTAACACCCCAAATTTTTAATTCTTGATTAATGAAAATCAATTATAAAAGTTTTTTTATAATTAATTATTTTTATCATTGATTACAAAGTGATTTATTATGCATGAAAATATTAGATAGTTTTTAATATGTGAAAATAATGTTTTTGCATATCAGCCCCTGTTTAAGGACTTAAAAATAATAATAGAAAGATTTTGTATGGAAGGGAAATAAAAATATTTATTTTTATTATTTTAGCTAAAAGACTCGAGTCTTTCTGAAAAGACTCGAGTATTTTACACAGTGTTGCACGAGTCAGTGCATTTGGTGAGTCACCACTCGAAATACCTCTCGAGTTGACACGAAATCAACTCAAGGACACGTCCATGGCTTCGTGTCGATATGCATGAGCTATGGGTTAAGCTCACTTGTTGATGGAGATCACCCATTTGGCCAATTTGTTCTGAAAATTCGAAGTTAGGGTTCTTGTATTCTCTCGCTCGATTCTCCTTCCTTGAGTTGAATTAGGCCACAAATCATACACCAATACGAAGCTCACATCTAGAGCTTTGTATAGACACCAAAATTTGAGCTAAGAGTTTGAGTGTTAGAAGAATTGGAGCTCCAAAGTGGGGTTTGTTTGCTGTCAACTGGTTCTTGGAGCTTACTTTGATCTTCAATTGTGGTAAGCTTGTGAACCCTCTTGATTCCAAATTGGTTTTAATCTCTCATGCATGTTGCAGAGAGTAGATTCTAACCTTTTTCCCCAATTTTTATGCACGATTACTCACTCAAACAATTAGGTTTTTGGACTCTACTCACACTGTTTTGTTCTTTGGTGGTTGAAGTGGTTTGTGCTGGTTTTGGTGGATGTTGTGTGGCTGCTGCTGTTCTAGGGTGTTTTGGAGTTTGTCTAAGTGTTGTCCTATTGTCCAAGGTATGGGAGAAGTCGTTCATATTTCTAGGATTATAGATTGTGAATTTGATATGTGTATGCTATGTGAATTGGACCAAGACATGTTTGTTGGACTTGGAGGTCTAGACAATCACTTGGTCACTTGATTAATAATCTGATTAAGGGCTGAAATGAATTGATGAAATTAAGTAAAAGAAACTCATGAGCTTGGCTGAGGTATGATGAAGGATTTGCTTTGGTTTGAAGCTAAAATCGTTCTTGGTTATATGTATGCTTGATTTGAACTTGTTTGAGATTTGAAGATTTTGGAATTGAACCTGTTGGTGGATTCTTTTCTATGATGTTGTGTGATGAACAAGTTTATGAACATTTGATTATAAGTATAAGGCTATATATATATATATCAAGAGAAATGGAATTGGTAAATGTGATAAAACATGTCCTTGATGTAGTATGTTCTTGATAAGCTAATAATGAACACTGAACAAGTTTGGAGCAAGTTCTATATGTCGCATGCAAGCTGTATCAAGGTTGTTTTCATGCTAAAAATGTTTAGGATTGAATTTGGTATGTTAGGTTGTTGAAAATGTGATTTTATGCATAATTGGTGCTCAAATTCAATTCAGTGTAATTTGATGTTAATTCTGTATTGGAACATGTTTGTTATGCATTATGTTAGCTCTGTTAAGCATTGGTTTTGATTGAACTTGATTATAATTGAATATGGTGTGTTAAAACTCAGTTGTTAGTGTTATCTGTCTGTCAACACTCGAGTCATTGACTCGAGACTCGAGTATTCCGGACGCACCAGTGCATCTGGTAGGCACCAACACTCGAGTCTCTGACCCAAGACTCGGGTACTGACTGATGTTAATATTGAACTTTTCTTATGAACCACTCGAGTCTTGCAAGATCCACTCGAGTCTTCTGGGTTGATGAAGACTCGAGTATCTCATGAATTACTCGAGTATTTTTAGAAAATCTTAAACTTAAACTTTTCAGAAAGCCTAAGATCCACTCGAGTCTTACTAAGAACCACTTGAGTATTTTGTACAGATTGAAACTCTACTCGAGTCTTTTAAACTCTACTCAAGTCTTTTTGACCAGAATGCTAAAGCAATTCCATTTTCAACTAAGTCAAGTTTAATTGAACTAAAGAAGGATTGCAAGGAATGATAGAAATGATTAATTTAATTTCTTTATAATCCTTAAAGGTTTTACTCATCTATTATTTTAGTTTCTAAATGAGTTAAGCATGATGTAAACAAGTTAGAAAGGGTAAATCATTATTCATCTAATTTATTAAGAATTATCTTTTAATTGGAACTTTGGTTTTGTTCTAATTGGTTTGATAGTGTCTTCTTGAAGATGATAAAAAAATCATGAGTGGTTTATGATGTTAGTGTAAACCTAGTGAATCATGTCTTGAGTATGACCATTGTATATGATTAATGAACAATACTTTGAGTTTAATATATGGATAAGTTGACTAATGAGGTATGAGTTGTGGAGTAATCATCATGTCTTCATTGGATTAAAAAAGATCATGACTACACTAAGAATTTAGAATGTGATTAATAATTCATGATCTAAGTATGATGTTGAGCAAGGGTTTCATAAAGCATGATTGCGTCTACTTGGTAATTAATGTTTTAGAACATAAGAATATAATGACTTAAAGGAGTATTAATAATAATGCGAGTATAGTGATGCTTGCGGATTATGAAGATCTTATCCAAATATGTTAGGGGTTGTTGCTCCAATTTGGATGCATTAAAGTTGAATAATTGGAATCGCTCTGATTCAAATGTGTTGAGGTTAGCTCCTATATGAAGTCATTATATTTAAAAGAATTCCGTATAGTACGGTGTGGCCGCTATATGAAGACATGTGGAACGGTGTGGCCGCCATATGTGTGGTAAGTGTAATGGGATTCCGTATAGTACGGTGTGACCGTTATACGAAGACATGTGGAATGGTGTGGCTACCATATGTATGCTAAACTTAAAATAATTCATATAGTACGGTGTGGTCGCTATATGAAAGCATGGAATGGTGTGGCCGCCATGTGTAGTGTTGACGATTAATATATTTGTTATGCATCTCATGCATGGTGTACAGGGAACCGTAAAATGAGTGAGATGCATGCGAGATTGGAAACTATGTAGTACGGTGTGGCCGCTACATGAGACGATTGTTGGAACGGTGTGGCCACCACCGTAGAAATGACAAGGACCTAGAACTATTGGTGGAAAATGGTTCAGGGATCATCCCCTTGTATCATTTTAGGATCGTGGTTGATGGGGTTCCAGTATAGAACGGTGTGGCCGCTAAACAGGTTGTGGAAACATCGAACGCACGATTGCCTATCCCAGAGTGTTGTTTTTCTGGATGAGTTGATTATGAAGAAATGATTTGAGAATCGTGCATGCATGGCAAGAAAGATTAATGGTTATATCTATCATTGTTTAGTAAGACACTTGAGTATGCACTTACTATATTGAATTGATATATGTGATGCTTGTGTTTGAGCAATCATATAATCTGCTTAGGCGATATGACAAGTGACTTACTCCCATCTACCATGTTTGTGGTGGTAGGTTCTTTCAAAAGACAGGATTGAAGCCTTTCCTGTAAGAGTGAAAGTTGTCTAGAAGGAACAGTCAGGATGATGTCTCGTCATCCGAATCCTTTTGCAAAAGGATCGAGTTGTGAAGACCAATGCTCTGGGTGTAAAAAGGGTTTTTGGGGTTTTGTATTATATATGCTTTACACTATTTTGTAAAGAAAAGTACTTTTGGTTTTCACACTCTTTATGAAAAAAGTTTTTGTTAACCCGTATATTTTTAATGGTCTAGTTTTTGGGTTGTTACAGTATACACAAGAAATGAGGGTGACATTTGAATGGTTCACGCAGAACACAGGCTCTATGTCTGAAACGACACCTTATTTTTAAATATTTAATTTTTTCATATCTTTCAGAGTTATGACATTACTGTCTTATCTTACGTTACGTTGCATATATTTCAAATTTTTTTGTTATCACTATACTCCTCCGCAAACGTTTTCTTGCGATTTAATTTCTAAATTATTTTTTAATATCACTTTTTTTATAAGCCAAAGTATATTGTTAAGAGAGTACTAGAGGCACTCTAACCCCACATTACAAGAGTAGTTTATGAATTCAAAATACATGATGATGGACTATTACACAAATCAGAAGAAAAAAAAAGAAATATTTATCTTTCCTTAATTTGTAGATCAAATCCAGGAGCAAACCTTCATCACGTCCATCAACCCAACAACATCAAAATGTCTTTCTCTAAATATCACTGAGTTTCTCAGTAACCACACCGACCTTGATATCACTTTTAAATTCAAATATTTGTAAACATAAAAAATTCATTTTAACTTATATGTAGAACTTTCGAGCCATTTCATAAGCAAACGAGTTGAACTAACTATTCTTGGTTCGAGTTCAGTTTGTTTATTTATTGCACACAATTTCAAGTTTAAGTTTGATTCATTTGGCTCACGAGTCAAGTTTATGAGCTACTTAAAATCATAGCGAATCTGATTTATTTTTAACCTAAAGAATAAAAAGATCGAAGAGAAATAATAATTGATGATACGATATACGAGAGCTAAAATATAAATAAATGTAAAATATAAATTTATAAAAATATAAGGTTTACACAATCCTTTTATCCATATTCATAATTGTAGGTCCATACATCGGGAAATTGATCGAGAAAATAGTAGTTTTCCTTTTTACTTTATTTTCACACAAAGTTTCTACAATGAATTATTGAGCTTATCGGAGAGATGTTTCATGGCCTTTTCCTACAAAAATTCATTTGTTTCTGTTACTAAAATTTTGAAAAGTAAAAAAAAAGTAATTTGTTTTTAATCTATTATTTAGCAAATCAACCAATTATCAAAAGTATAATTTAGTCCATGTTTCTTTAATTCTTAACCAATCATAAAATATTGGTTACAATTTTAAAATTTTTATTTACAACTAGTCTACTTTTTACTATCCCACAACCAACACACTAACCGAGTACTTCACCCTCCATAAGGGTGTCTCATACCCGCCTTCTATCTATCCGAGTACTTCACCCTCCGTAAGCATGCCTCATACCTGGCCTCTACCCGAGTACTTCTCGCTCTGTAAGGGTGCCTCATACCCGCCTCTATCCGAGTACTTCACCTTCTGTATGGGTGCCTCATACCGACCTCTATCCGAGTACATCACCCTCCGTGAGGGTGCCACGTACCCGACCTCTATCCAAGTGCTTCACCTTCCGTAAGGGTGCCTCATATATTTTCATTCCTAGTACTTCACCCTCCGTAAGGGTGCCTCGTACATTTTCATTACTATCTCCTTTAGTTTCACTTATCGTTTTACATTTTCTTTAGTATTCTTTTATCTCACTTTCTCAGTTTTTATTTCTTTTCATTATTCTCACTTCATAGTTATCCTTCTTTCTCTTTTATTTTCATTATTAGTTATCAACTTTGCTACTCTTATCGCTTCCTAACTTGTTTTCTAATTAATCAATCATCCATTTTTGTTATATTTTTATATACACATACACATATTTTCATAAAACTAAGAGTGGGTTCTTTTTCCTTTACTTAATACTCACTTTTTTTAGCAATATCAACTACCCTATTGTTCATTATCATAACTATTCCTCTACCCTTAGCTATCACAATAATCAATCTAGAACTCATTCCCTAAGTAAAGGTAATACCACCTCCTTACCTCAAATGAACAGAGAGAATGGTAAAACCTTCACCTTTGAACCCTAAGCTTTGCTCTTTTGATTTTGAACCTTTGGAACTTAAACCTTCTTAGCTTTCCTTGCAACCTCAAGAGAGAAACTAATAAATGTGTTGGAATGGTGTCCAAAGGAGAGGTTGATGGAGGGAGAGGCTTCACTTGCACATCTTGGGCATGAGAGAGAAAGAGAAGCCATAAGTGTGTTGAGTTAGAGAGGGAGAATTTGATGGAGGTGGTGGGTGATGATGATGGTGGTAGGGAGCTTCAGAGGGAGAAGAAACCAAGATGAAGAGGGAGGTGTTTGCTATGGAGGAAATGGGGTAGGAAATATGTATGTGTGATGGCCAAGCTTGCCCAAGAAGCTTGCCACTTAAGGGCCAATTCGTGGCCCCCAAGTTCCTTCTTTTTTTCTATCTGTCGCATACTAACCGGTTAGTCCGGTTAGTGCCTGACTTCTTTTTATTTTCTTTTATTCCTTTGCACTTCAAAGTGTCATATCTCATTCGTTACCAATCGGATCTTGCTCAAATTTGAAAGCAAACTTCCCTACATATTAATCTTCACATCCAACAGTGGAATTTGTGTTTGGAGTTGTAAATATGTTATTTCTAATTTCCTAATATAGGGTGTTTCCAATACCGAAAACACTATTTCTAACACTGTTTTGTTCATCTTTCAATCCCCTATCTGATGTCAATGCTTCCTAACTCCTTTATGGCACTCAAAGGGGATCCTAATCCATCACCTTAAATCCTCTTTAGCATAATTATCATTTCCTAATATTATTATTATTCTAATTATTCTTGGAATTAAAATTTGGGATGTTACAGACGTCATTTTGTCTATTTCGTTAGTCGACATTAAGGACCACTGACAGTCATTAATGTCAGAGACTAATATGACTGACATGTTCCTATCTCATGGATCAATTTGCAATTTCGAAAATCTCAGGGACTAAATTAATCGGCACCTACAAAGTCAGAGACCAATCTAACATATTACTCGTATGATTATTGAATAAACATACTAAATAAATGTTAAAGATCCTTTTCCTATGAACAACACTTATACTCACATTTTAAAAGAAATTAGTTCCTTAGTTATAAGATGAAATTACCCTTAGTTAAAAAAATTATACATTAAAAAAATAATTTTTTAATCAAAATTAAAAGTTGTATTTTTGAAATAATCGTTCCCGAACATTCCTAAAATCATATATAGACACCAACCTATATGGTTAATATTAATTATTCCTTCTGGTCTCATTTATAAGAAAAAAAGACACTCCACTAATATAAGCAAAAGTTAACTAACTTTTTATTCTTAATATAATCATTCCTAAAATATCCTCATAATGTGGTTGAGTCATTTAATTTTTGTTTAATTCCCAATATAAATTTACTAAAGTAATCTTTTTTTTTTTTATGAATTTGAGAAAATTAAATACATTGAACTAATTTCCTTAATAAGTGTGAATTAGTTATTTTTGCTTAAAAATAAGACCGAAAGAAATATATACTTACAGGTAAAGTTTATCAAAATTAAGAGTGAAGGGACACTTTAGTTCCTCAAGTTTTTCGACAGGGACACTTTGGTCCCTCAAGAAATTTAATTCATTTTTAGTCCCCCATGTATTCCAAAAGTACAATTTAGTCCCTCATGTTTTCCAAAAGTACCAATTTAGTCCCTCAACGAAGTGGCTAACGAAAATAGGACAGGGACTAAATTGGTACTTTTGGAAAACTTTGGGGACTAAAAATGAATTAAATTTATTGAGAGACTAAAGTGTCCCTGTCGAAAAACTCGAGGGACCAAAGTGTCCCTTCACTCCAAAATTAATTATTACTCTTTCCTGTTATGTCCTGATGTCTTTAATGTAATATCTTGTAGGTACTTTTGTTTGTTTATTTATTTATTTATTTATTTATTTATGACTAAACTATTACTTTAATCCCTAATTTTGTAAGGAATTTTCACTTTAGTCCTTGATTTTTCAATAATTCTTCTTTAGTCTTTCACTTTGAAAAAAGTTACTCACGTTAGTCCCTAACAACATTCTCTGTTCATGGACGTTAACGTGACTGTTAACTTATGATATCGTGTTTCATTTTAGTCAATAACTGAAAAATTTTAATTCACTTTAATCCTTTATTATAATAACAATAATTTTACAATGTATTCCTCAGTTGTAGCTACACATGGGACTACACTGGGTGGTTCTGTTAGTTAGGGGTTGAAATGAATTGCATTCATTTGAAAACCCATGATTTGCATCCGTGTAGTGTTCCATCTAGATTCCCTTCAAATATATAAAAGAGAACTAGTGCATATATTTGACAGAAACATGTTTACAATGAAAGATCAGATGCTTGTGGTGCTGTTCAGAGAATTGAGGAATACATTGTAAAATTATTGGTATTATAACGAGAGACTAAAGTGAATTAAAATTTTTTAGTTATGGACTAAAATGAAACACGATATTATAAGTTAACTGTCACGTTAACGTCCATGAACGGATAACGTTGTCAGAGATTAACGTGAGTAACTTTTTTCAAGGTGAAGGACTAAAGAGGAATTATCGAAAAATCAGGGGCTAAAGTGAAAGCTTCTTACAAAATGAAGAACTAAAATGACAATTTAATCATTTATTTATAAATTTTGTTTTTTAATTAGTCATTTGCATTAATTGATTTTTTCTAAAAATTACTTCGAGTTACTAACACATTCTTTGAAAAAATGGAAACACGTCACTTTTCATTTACCTATGCAAGTACTACTATAGATAATTTTTAAATTTAAAATATAAATATATATATATAATATTTATATTTATAATTTATAAAATATTTATAATTTTAAGAGAATAATGGGAGTACATCGTCGGTGTAATGTTTTTTACACCATCAATTGATCATCCACCGTTCATGTGTTTTACTTTTAATTAAGAGTCAATGATTAATAATATATCAATGATGGATGATGTGCTGACGGTGTAAAAAATCGTTACACTGTCGGTGAACCGCACCACCCTATTTCTCTAATTTTAATGCAAACAACAAAAACAAATTGAATAAAAAATGATGCCAATGCAATATGATCGCATACTAGTATTTTGAAGCGTAGTGGTTGACCCGACCACCTCGCTATCTCCCACTCATGTCCTCTTTTTATTTATTTATTTTTTTTTTGTTTTCTCTCTCATAACAAAAGACAAAAACAAACTAACTCCCTCTGCGGGATCGCCATTTTGAGCCATCCTCATCATACCTTCAATTTTGATCAATTCCGTCGATAATAATATACAAAAACAACAAATTGAATTCCAAAGAAGAGGGTCCCAAAAAGATCCCATTTGAGCTTTCTCACCTTTATTCTAAGGCCACATTGTTTTTGGCCTAAGGTCGTGTTTTTCTTTCCCTTTGTTCTATTTGACACATGCTTTTTATGGATCTGCAATATTTTTTGTTTTCATTTTATTTCTATTCTCAATTTTGATTTGTGTTATGAAGTCTCATGTTTTTTCCATTATAATAGATCTGCATTACACGAATAACAACGAATGTTACCTTTATAAGAAAGATGTCAAGTTCCAACGGCATTGTTTAGATCCGTTTTTCTTTTATATTTTTATTTGTTTCTGAGGCTTTTCATTTGCGTGTTCCTGGGTTTTGTTTAGATTGTTTTTGATAATGTGATGTGTGATTAGAAGTGTTGAAGAGAGGAGAGTGGAATTTATGAAATAAAGGTTCATCATGATCATGGTGGTGTATGTATATGCAGGTTGTGGAGAGATGATTCATGGATTCAAGTGAGAATGAGCGTGGGTCGGTTCGAGAGTTTTTCGCAAATGGAAGCTCTATGACGACAACAGAAGTCGAGGCAAAGCTCGATGAAGGAAACATTCATGAAGCAGAATCGGCATTGCGAGAAGGGTTGTCACTCAATTATGAGGTCAGTATTTGTGGCAGCCGTTTAAGCGTGGTATATTTCATGTTTATAAATAGTAATAACTGAAAAACCAAGAATCACAATGTCATGGAGGAAGCTGATCTAAGATCTTGGCCCTTTTATTGCCAAATGATTGCAATCATCCTTGCATAACATTTTTTTGCGCTCTTTTGGGACACATTATTTAGCGCAGTTCTCATCATACTAACTGATTGTCTAAACTATATTATTTGTCGTACTATCCCCATTTTGGAGCTTCCTATTGAGACAAGTGGGTGCACGGTGATCATTTAAGTTTAATTATGAATATGTTGAAACTTTGAGCAGATAAGTGTTAGACTGGTTTTATAGAATATATTTGGACTTTCAATTTTCAAGCACATGTAAGTCTCAGGTGTCCTGCATTGATTTTATTTTTTTAATTTTTTTTTGGGATAAATGAATCCCACTACATGATCACTCTTAAATCTTAACAGGAAGCAAGAGCTCTTCTGGGAAAGTTAGAGTATCAGCGAGGTAATGTTGAGGGTGCACTTCGTGTGTTTGATGGGATTGATCTCCAAGCGGCAATACAGAGACTGCAGCCTTCCCTTTCTGAAAAGCCACAAGCCAAAAAAGGTTCCACTCGCACTGAATCACCTTCCTCGGTCTCCCAGCATGCCGCTAGTTTGGTGCTTGAAGCCATCTACTTAAAATCCAAATCTCTACAAAAATTGGGGAAATTTACTGGTATTAAATATATAATATTGACTATTGAAAGTTATTCTCTACCTGTTGTTTACTTGATCTTTCTTCTCTCTCTGAATTGGAATGAACGATCCATTTCTCCTAGACTTTTAATTATATTGAATACATTGAAATGCTTGTTTAATGGATTATGCAGAAGCTGCTAATGAGTGCAAGCGTGTTCTTGATGCTGTTGAGAAGATATTTTATCAGGGTATAACTGATATTCAAGTGGACAATAAATTGCAAGAGATAGTAAGCCATGCAGTGGAGCTCCTTCCAGAGCTTTGGAAACATGGTGGTTGCTATCATGAGGCTATGTCTGCTTATAGGCATGCACTTCTTAGTCAGTGGAACCTTGATAATGATTGCTGCGCAAGAATTCAGAAAGCATTTGCAGTGTTTTTGCTGTACAGCGGGGTAGAGGCAAGTCCACCCAGTTTAGCAGTACAGATTGAGGGATCTTACGTGCCTAAAAATAATTTGGAAGAGGCGATTCTGCTTCTAATGATTCTTTTAAGAAAGTTTAGCCTGGGTAAGGTAAAATGGGATCCTTCAATTATGGAGCACCTGACATTTGCACTTTCAGCATGTGGCCAAACTTCTATTTTAGCAAAGCAACTTGAGGAGTTGCTTCCTGGTGTATATCATCGTATTGATCGGTGGAATTCTTTAGCTTTATGTCAAAGTGGAGCTGGACAATACTCAAGTGCTTTGAGTCTGCTTAGGAAGTCTTTGCACAAACATGAACAACCAGATGACCTAATATCATTGTTATTGGCAGCCAGGATTTGCAGTGAGGATCCTCATCTTGCGGCTGAGGGGGCAGGCTTTGCCCAGAGGGCAATTAACAATGCTCATGGCCTACATGAACATTTAAAAGGTGTGGCTCTTCGGATGTTGGGACTTTGCCTGGGAAAGCAAGCTATGGTTGCTTCTTCTGATTTTGAGAGGTCTCATCTTCAGTCCAAAGCTCTGCAGTCATTGGAGGAGGCAGCTAGAATAGAGCAAAACAATTCTGATCTAATATTTGAGTTGGCTGCTCAATACGCAAAGCACAGAAATTTGACTTCTGCTTTACGCTATGCCAAGCAGTTCTTTGATGAAACTGGTGGTTCTATATTGAAAGGTTGGAGATTGCTTGCTCTAGTATTATCTGCGCAAAAAAGATATTCAGAGGCTGAAGTGGTGACTGATGCTGCTTTAGACGAGACTGCAAAATGGGAACAGGGGCCTCTGCTTAGGCTGAAAGCAAAGCTGAAGATCTCCCAATCACGACCCATGGATGCTATCGAAACTTATCGTTACCTTCTTGCATTGGTTCAAGCCCAGAGAAAATCCTTTGGGCATCTCAGAATAAGTTCACAGGTAAGGTTCTGCTATCTTCTTCTCTTCTTCCAGGAATTCTATTATTTAAATTTAATAAACTTAATAATAGAGGGACATGTTTTATTAAATAATAATAGTAGTAGCAGCAGCAGTGAAGCAGTGAGCATGTCAGTTCGGTGTGAGAGTGGCATTTTGTAATAGTAATTTGATTAAATAATTCACCTGCTATAATGGTGATATATTTGTCTGCAAGTTGTACTAGTAGCTGAATATATGTAACGAGGAATTGCTATCCTCTAATCATCTGTCAATCCAATACTAAACAAGACTCTGTTTGGCTAAGCCTTGTTTTGATTACCAAGTTGTTCTCCTCTATTAAATGAAAAGATGATATTTTGACCTTTGGAAGAAGTCTAAAACCATGATGATGTTTATTACCAAACAAAAATGGTTTAAATGTGTTTTTAGTCCCTGCAAATAAAGGCAATTTTGATTTTAGGGCTCCTATTTTTTTTTTTTTTAGCCTCTACTTTTGTTTATAATTTTGTTTTTAATCCCGGTTGATGATGTGGATAACACATACATGTGACATGTGTCGTATTAATTAATGACATGGCCAATTGTGGTGTTGACATGTCATCACCAAGGACTAAAATCAAAATGATCTACTAAAGTAGGGACCAAAAACTAAAAAAATTAAATTTGGGGACTAAATCAAAATCACCTATATTTACAGGGACCAAAAACATATAGCTTTCTTTATGGTCTTGTAAGGTTGTTGTTATTTAGGATGCTTTATCTATAAAAATGAATTTTTCTGGATTTGGGAGAAAATATCCGTACAAGTTAAAATAAAATCGACTATTCACCTAAACAAAAAACAAAAAAATTGGTTTTTATGTATTTCCATTTAAGCTTTTGTTTGCTTCGATATTTCCTTGTTACAGTTTTCAACATTGAAGCGAAAATGCTCACTTCCTCTTTCTTTTGTCTTACTTAAATGAAGTTTTTGTTTTAACTTTGACGAGTTTTTGCTGATTCCATAATCACTTATATTTTATCTCTTTGTAGATTGAGGATGATAAAGTAAATGAATTTGATGTATGGCATGATCTTGCAAATTTATATGCAAGCCTTTCTCATTGGAAGGATGCTGAAATCTGTTTGCAAAAGGCTAGGGAGTTGAAGCAGTATTCAGCAGCAGCAATACACACTGAAGGCAAGAACAAAACCATTTTGCTGTTAGAAAATTTCTACTCTAGCATGTTGAACTTATTCAGTGAGACTATCAGACTATCCTATGGGAGGCAGGACCCAGGGATTCAATCCCTTGCCTGCAAAACTCCTGCCCTTTTCAGGAGAGTACTCAAGATTGTGATAGTGAGTGAAACATCCATGTTTAGCGATGTTGGGTCAAGTACCCCCCACTCAAATATATATGGAGTAAATATCCAATTTTGTTCCGGAGAAAAAAATGCAGCCCCCAATTTAATTCCTGAGAACAGAAAAATCCCAACTTAGTCCATACAAATCTCAAATGCCGGCTAAAATAGTCTCTGGTAGGATTAATGTGTTCTGAAAAGTTGACCAAATAAGGACTATACCGGCATCTGAGATTTTCCTTGGGTCTAAATTGAGATTTTTTATTTCTTAAGGGACTAAAATTGGGAGGTTTACTCTTTCTCTGGGACAAAGTTGGCTACTTACTTATTTTATAAGTTTCTTACTAGTGATAATTTTTCATTTTTAAGTTTTAACCACTTGTTGTCTTTGAAATGTTGCTCCATTTACTTGAACAAATGAGTAAATTTCACCATACTATCTTTTTTCATCTGAAGAGGGAGAGCCTCTACGCAACGGTAAGGTTGCTGCCTCATGACCTGGAAGTCACAGGCTCAACTCCTAAAATCACCCTCTTCACTTGCAGTGGTAAGCTTGTGCACGTTTATTCTCCCCAGAGTACTCTAGGTGGGAACCTAGTGTACTAGGCCACCATTTTTGAAGAGAGGACTATTATTGTTCAACTTGTCCCCCATTACCCAAAAAATTTTGTTCACCAGTTATGGCCATAGGCCTAAGGCTGGATCCACGGATAATAAGGTAAAAAATTGTTAAGCTGTACAGCATAAGCTCATCTCAAGTTGGAATGAAGTAAAAAGCAAAGAGTTATCTGCCTGCCTGGTGTTAATATTTGAGGGTACCCTTTGATAAGCATTTTATATTTACTAATATGATTGTAGCAGGTATTCTGTTTGATGGTCGTGGACAAAATCAAGAAGCCCTTGCTGCTACTACAAATGCTGTCCTACTTGAACCAAATTATGCTCCAAGCAAGATCTCAATGGGTTCTTTGATGCTTAAAATGGGTTCAAAAGCTTTGCCTGCTGCTAGAAGCTTAGTTTCTGATGCACTTAGAATAGAACCCACTAACCGCATGGCTTGGTATTACTTGGGATTAATTCACAAGCACGATGGCCGAATTGGTGATGCTGCAGATTGCTTCCAAGCAGCTTCCATGCTTGAAGAATCGGATCCCATTGAAAATTTCAGCACTATACTATGACTGGTATGTTATCAGTTTTGGAAATGTATCCCCGTTGCTGTTTTTTTTTTTTTTCATTTTAAATTCTTGTTCAAGCTAGGCTCAAAGAAAAAGAATTAAATTAAACATTGATTAGGAAATAAGAAGAGAGAGGTTAATCCGATAGTAGGATGGATGAATTGTAAAAAAACTGACTGGCGGAGATAAAAATTACTGGTTTATGTGGTTCAGTTCCTGCTCGGCCTTGTAAATGTATGAAAACTTTTTATTTCTTTTTTGGATACATAAAATGTATGATGTTTAATCGAGAAGTATCATGTTAAAGAGAGCAGAGATTCATTTCTACTTTTTTTGGGGCCTAGATTCTTGACTAGATTTTTAATGCACAATCAATGATAAAAATACAAGAGAACTAGCACAATCTTCTCCCCTACTAGCACAATCACCGCCTTGGGCAACTTATCCACTAGCACATCTCCACCACGGTCAACCTCTCCACTAGTCTAATCAGTAATCACCACCAGTGGTAGTCAGAATCGCACGAATCGTACGATTCGCATCGCGATTCGATTCAAGAATAGGGGCCAGCGATGTGGATCGCAGTTACGAATCGTGGAATTGCCCCTGAATCGCGAGTCGCCGCCGTATTGTGCGATACTGGTTCGTCGCTGCGTTTTTCGGGTCACGCGCCCGAACCGAGTTGTGTTTCCGCTTTCCGGGTCGTGCACCCGAAAAGAGATCGAAGGCGCATTAATTTTTTTTTCCCCTTTTTTGCTCCAACGGATCTGATGCTCTTTGATTTCTCTACCCTTTGGCTTTTCAATTCCCCCTCTTTATTTCTCCACATAATCCGCACCCAATAATTAGGGATTTTTTAAAATCTTAAATGATTATCCACATAATCTGCACCGAATAATTAGGGATTTTTTAAAATCTTAAATGATTATGGATAATCATATCTTTCCACTTTTAAATATAATCCCTTCTTCTCAGACGTTGACTTCTTCTCCTTATCTGCCAGTCACCTTCTTTTTCTTTTTGCTGCCTGAATTTGTTTTTTTTTTTCCTTCCCTTCACATACTTCATTAATAATGGCTATTAAAAATATAAAACTTATTTAGTCTTGTTTCTTTTGGTGTTTTCTTTATGAAATTTGGATTTATTGAGTTTTTGACTTGAATTTGGAGGTTTATATTTAGTTTTCAATGAATTTTTGGACTAAAAAATGCTTATATATTTATATAAATTATATTTTATGCTATCTTTTATTATTAGTTCTGTATTTTACAATTCCCGATTCGATTCACGGTTCGGAAAATTGATCTTCCGATATGCGATGCGAATCTCCAACTACCATGACCACCACCATCGGCAACCCGTTTACCAGCACTAACACTAACACCCTTGTCCTCCTCTCGCTGTTAAACCTTGCCAACCATCGTCGTTACCCCACCATTACTCAAACCCACCTCGATCGATGTCTCCTGCGCGAATAGATTCGTGAGCATTCTCACGAGCTCTTCGACATTGCCATCTCCTTCTCTCTATCGTTGCTTTTCTTGTGGATCTACGTTGCCAACATAGATTTGCATATCTACCAACCACCCAGATCCGAGTGTTGCCGTGGCTATTGCATGGTGATGAGCGATGGGGTCGTGGTGACTTTGGAAGAATGGTGACGGGAAAGGATTAGGATGGTGGTGGTTGGCAGTATCAATGTGTTGTTATGTACATTTGTGTTGAACTTGGATGTTGTATCATACTGCAAACAAAATCTAAGAGTGGTTTGATTACAAGGGAAGTAGACAATGATCTAAATTGAACGTGTCACTTAACACTTATCATTTATTTTACACTTGAAAGGATTCATTTTCGGTGAAAGACAATCATACAAAAGGAAATTAAACAGATGTTGACACTTTTGTTTCATCCCAAAACCAAATCCAGGATTGCTTTTGTGCAATATTTTTTTTTTTTTTTATACTTTTAGGAACTAAATCAGGAATGTCTTTCATCAATTCATATACACTATTTTCAAGACCTAATACCCATATCATAGAGTACCTTAGCAAATGGAACTCTCACAATAAAAGTTGAAAAAATTGTGCATTTTTTACTATGTCACGTGACATTTATTTTTCGTAAGGAAAATGCTAAAACTTGCAAAGGAAAATCTCATGCAGAGCCTATGAAGCATATGATTGGTTCCTTAATTTTAAAAACCTATATTTCTTTTTCTTTCTTCATTATATCTTTTTTCCCCCTCTCTTTCTCCTTCATATTTAGCTTCATTCGTGGTTTTAGTGTCGTGCCAAATAATACAGCACTTTTTGTAATTACAAAAGTTGAGTTAACAAGTCAATTAAATTTTTTTAAAAATTTTAAAACAAAGCTTTAAATCAAGATTAATGATAATCATTGATTTTCAGGACAAAGAAATTGAAACATAAGGAATTTTGAATTTTAATCACAAGATACAATGATTTGTTGCAAAAAAAATATCCATGTAGTACGTCACTTCATAATGAAGGCGAGTAGAAAAATGCCAAAATTTTTTCTGAAAAAGAATATCTAATCTTCACAATATTATTATACTTCGGATCTGTTTGACAAAATTAACTTATATATGTGAGTTATGAGCTTATAGTGGTAAGTTTCTAGTTGTGACCTGTGAAGCTAATTAGGAGTCGTGAGTTTGAAGTTGAGAGCCTGTAGTCATTTAGCCAACTGTTTGAAATAGAGCTATTTGGCAAAACTAGTTGTGCATATAGATAAAAATTATTAAATGACCGAAAAGTACATGCAACATTATTTTATTAATATTTATTATTTTAATTTGTTATTTTATTCTTTATTTATTGATATTATAAAAAAAAACTTATTAAATTACAATTAATTCAATTATATTTTGTTTATTTATTAAATATGTAATTAATTAATTTAATGGAGTATTATAAAGTTATGATTAATAACTAATTGAATACAAATTTAAATAAAAATTAATTTATCATCAATTGGTTAAGGTAATTAATGTAATTTTAAAAAATGTTGGAGGGTATAATTGGAATATGAATTATTGAAAGCTTGTTTAGTTTTTTTGAAAGTTACTTCAAATAACTTAATGAAAAATATCTTTCAAAAGCCATAAACTCGTTTTTGAAAAGTTACAAGAACTTTTCAATTTGTATTTACCGAACACGACTAATAACTTATTAATTAAATTTAAAAACTATTATTAGCTGACTAAATTTCCTAAATAGGCACATCGAACCTTAATATATACTCTCGTTGTCTCTAAATATAAAGTCATATCAACTCTTTTATTTTGTCCCTACAAATTTTCAATGATCATTAATTACTTTTTTTCACAAACATCCCTATTTATTTAACACTTTTTAGATTCTCAATAATATTAATAGGGGTAATTTTGAAATTACATATCAAAAGTTCACATTTCCAATACAATTAACTAAATTATTTCACTTTCTTAATAGACTTGAATATTAGATCCAGTGAGAATGTTTTGATAATGACAAAGGTTTTGAACAAGCTACAAATGTGTTGATTAAGTTCAAGCTCAACAAGCAAACAACACTCAACAAATGATGAAGATAGAGCAAGCTCATGAAGACTTAATTTGTGTATAATTGTAATATCTCTAATTTGAGTCTTTTATTTTAATGAGTTTGGGTAGAGTCTTTAGAGGGTAGTGAATCTCTATCAAGATCATGATTATATCATAATTTGAGTTTTCACTTAACCTAAAATCAATAGGTGGCTTAAAGGTTTGAAAGGAAATGTTTAATTTTGAGAAAACAAGTTTTTAATTAAATTTAGCAGTGGCTAATCGATTAATGGGTTAGGTTAATCGATTAACACACATGTTACAGTGGTTAATCGATTAAGCCAAGTGTTAATCGATTAAGACCTGTTAAATTGGTTTTTAAAATACGTTTTTAACTTCTCAAAATGAGTTTTTAGTGCTACTAACTTTTGGGTATTCTATATAAACTTTTTCCTAACATTTGTGAATCATTATTACAAACTTAGAACATTTTCATATCAATTTTACAAAGATCAAAGCCACACTATTCTCTTTCACTTTCATAGATCAAAGCTTTCACTTTTACATTCTTTGATCAAGAATCTTTGAATCTCTTATGTTGATATTTTCATAGCTATTGAAAGAGATTCATAGGATTGTTATTGTTTTCATTGAGTTGTAATCATTGCAAAGGAGGCAAACATTCTACAACACAAGGAAGCCTTGGTGGTTGTTCATCAAGCAAAGTCATCTTGGAAGTCTTGTTGTGATAACAAGCAATTGGAAGTCTTGGTGTGAGGTATCATCAAGCAAGTGGAAGTCTCGTTGAGGGGAATCGACAAGCAAGGGAAGAGATTAGATTAGATTCAACAGAGTTGCAAGACAAGAGTGTTGTATCTCTTGGAGGCTATCAAGAAGTGAGTCTTGAGAGGCATTTGCTTGTAATTTGAGAACTCTAATTCCTCATAGTGAATAATCTCTCTTGGTTGAAGAGGGGACTGGATGTAGCTCTCAAGCGGATGAGAGTGAACCAGGATAAATCTCTGTGCAATATCTCTATTCTTTTAACTCTTTACATTCAAGTTATTCATAGTGTTCTTGGTTGAAAACCTAGAAAAGATTGATTTTCATAATTGATTGAATTGAATCTTAATTGTGCAAATTGATTTGGGGAAAATCATTTTCATAACCTAGGTAATCAATAAGAATATTGGTGTTAATCAATTCCGCTTAATCTCTGATCTTATGTGTTAATTGATTGATTTTCGTATTTGATTGAAAAGTGATTTTTCAGTTTTAACAGTGATTAATCGATTAACTGAAGGTGTTAATCGATTAACCAAAATCAAGCTTTCGTAAATAATCGATTAACCTGTTTGATTAATCGATTAACTAAGTGTTTTTAAAAGGGTTAATCGATTAGTAACTTGTATTAATCGATTAAGAGCTTAGATTTTTGTAAAAATCATTTGTTTTAATTGTTTCGATTTGTTTCTTTCGAAAATCTTTCAAGGTTTCTCAAACACCTATTCAACCCCCCCTTCTAGGTGTTCTCCTAGTTATTTCACCCACCGATTGTAGTTCTTACAATTGGTATCAGAGCTTGGTCGAAAGACACGAGCATAGAGCTTTTTCGTTAAGATCCTTGAGGAAACTACAATGGGTTCTACGAATCCCTTTGGTGGTGAAGGTGCTTCAATTAGCCGCCCTCCTATGTTTGGTGGAGAGGGTTATGCTTATTGGAAAGTTAGAATGAAAATTTTTATAGAAGCCATAGACATGAACATTTGGGAAGCCATTGAGAATGGTCCTCATATTCCATCAAAACAAGTAGAAGGTGTATCTCAACTTACCCCCAAAGATAAGTGGACCGATGATGATAAAAGGAAAGTTCAATATGATTTAAAAGCTAAGAATATCATCACCTCCGCTCTATCTTATGATGAGTTCTTTAGAGTCTCCCAATGTCATAATGCCAAACAAATGTGGGACACCTTGCAAGTCACGCATGAAGGCACTAGTGAAGTTAGGCGTGCTAGATTAAATTCTTTGATGCATGAATATGAATTGTTTCGTATGTTGCCTAATGAATCTATATGTATTATGCAAAAACGTTTTACTCATATTATTAATCATCTCATTGCTCTTGGAAAAACTTTCATAAATTGTGAACTTGTTAACAAGTTTTAAGATGTCTATGTAGGGAATGGCAACCTAAGGTTACCGCAATTGTTGAATCAAAGGACTTGGACACCATGGACTTAGCTACACTTTTCGGAAAGCTTCAAGAACATGAAATGGAGCTTGGACGTTTGCATATGCATGAAGAGTCGGATAAGTACAAGAAAAGAAAAGGAATTGCTCTTAAAGCCAAAAGTTCATATAAAAAGGAAGAGAGTTCCGATAGTAATGATAATGAAGATTCCGATTCGGACATTGATGAAGAAGAGATGAAACTTCTACTAAGAAATTTTAGCAAGCTTATAAGGAGAAAAGGAAGGTTGAACAAAGACAAAAGTAAAGAGAAGAATCTCCCACACTACAAGACCAAGACAACAAAAGAAGGAGTGGTTTTCCATGAATGCGGAAAGTCCGGTCATCTCAAATACTCATGCTCTAAGTATCTCAAGAAGAAGGAGAAAGAAAAGAAAAATTCAAAGCATAAGAAGGCATACATCGTTTGGGATGATGAAGAGGAAAAGAAAAGCACATCAATTAGTTCTTCGGATGATGAAGAAGTGGCTACACTCAACTTGATAGCTCTAGTAGATGAAGAGGAAAGTTCAAGTGATGAATCATGTGAACAAAGCGAGGAAAGCGATGTAAGTGAAACTAAATCCGAAATTTCTTCCAAATATGAAATTTTATATAATGCTTATGAAGAAATGCATGAACATCTTAAGAAACTAGCTTTGAAAAACATTGAAAGGAAGAAGCTCATTTTGAAACATCAACAAGAGATTTTAGAACTTCAAAAACAAGTTGATGAGCTTAATCTTCAAAATGAAACTCTTGATCTTATATGTGCTAGTTCTTCTTGTGATTGTGCTAGTAGATTGAATATTGTGGTTGATTGTGAGAATTGCAAGTTGCTTAAAGATGAAAATGCTATTTTGAAAAATAAGCTTGCAAGTTTCACAAGTGGTGATATTAAATTGCGCACATTGTTAAATTTTCAAAAAGAAAATTCAAACAAGTTTGGTTTGGGTTATACTAATGCTAAGAGTAAGTCTCATAGAAATGTTGTTGATTTTTCTAAAGTTGATTTTTCAAATGCTCCAACATGTTTCTATTGTGGCGCTCATGGACATACTTCAAATGTGTGTTATATTAAAGTGCACGGTATACCTAAAGGAAATTTTTTTTGGGTTAAGAAGGGTGAAAATCCCTTAACTAACAAAAATGGATCCAAAACCATTTGGATACCAAAAAGCAAAGCATGATTGTTTTTGTAGGTATGATTGAAGAGCAAAAGGCTTACATGTGTTATTCATTATTTGCATCTTCAAATCACAAGAGGAAGTCCTACAAATTGGTAAAATTGATATTGTTGATCATTTACAATTGGTATTACTTCTACAAAGTTCAATTGATATCATTATATGGTTATCATGCTATTGTAGTTATTGTGATATTTCTTTACACTTGATATCCTACTTTGTTAAGTGATATGATGACTTCTAGTTACAGTTGGTATTATATTTCGTTGTCATATTTCTTTCCAATTGGTATCACATTTCAAAGTAAATTAAAGAACTATACTTTGAAGAATTAGTTTCATTAGTTTTACATTTGGTATCATTGATTTATTGGTATCAATGTTGTGAAGAAATGAATGTTGATTTTCTCTTATTTTGGCTTAGCATTTTGTATTTCAATTGGTATATATTACTTTTTGATAATGCCAAAAGGGGGAGAAGAGGTTGTTTTGTTGTTTCTATATAGGTTGAGCAAAGTTGTTGAAGATAGGGGAAAATCAAGCTTAACTCAATTGGATTACAAATGTCAAAAGCATTTATTGAGGGGGAGCAAGAGTCTCACCATGTGATCAAATGGTTCAAGCATCAACAACTTCAAACAAATTCAAAACGTGTTTGTCATTTTCAAAAAGGGGGAGATTGTTAGATCCAGTGAGAATGTTTTGATAATGACAAAGGTTTTGAACAAGCTACAAATGTGTTGATCAAGTTCAAGCTCAACAAGCAAACAACACTCAACAAATGATGAAGAGAGAGCAAGCTCATGAAGACTTAATTTGTGTATAATTGTAATATCTCTAGTTTGAGTCTTTTATTTTAATGAGTTTGGGTAGAGTCTTTAAAGGGTAGTGAATCTCTATCAAGGTCATGACTATATCATAATTTGAGTTTTCACTTAACCTAAAATCAATAGGTGGCTTAAAGGTTTGAAAGGAAAGGTTTAATTTTGAGAGAACAAGTTTTTAATTGAATTTAGCAGTGGCTAATCGATTAATGGGTTAGGTTAATCGATTAACACACATGTTACAGTGGTTAATCGATTAAGCCAAGTGTTAATCGATTAAGACCTGTTAAATTGGTTTTTAAAATACGTTTTTAACTTCTCAAAATGATTTTTTAGTGCTACTAACTTTTGGGTATTCTATATAAACCTTTTCCTAACATTTGTGAATCATTATTACAAACTTAGAACATTTTCATATCAATTTTACAAAGATCAAAGCCACGCTATTCTATCTCACTTTCATAGATCAAAGCTTTCACTTTTACATTCTTTGATCAAGAATCTTTGAATCTCTTATGTTGATATTTTCATAGCTATTGAAAGAGATTCATAGGATTGTTATTGTTTTCATTGAGTTGTAATCATTGCAAAGGAGGCAAACATTCTACAACATAAGGAAGCCTTGGTGGTTGTTCATCAAAGAAAAAGAAGTCTTGGAAGTCTTGTTGTGTTAACAAGCAAATTGGAAGTCTTGGTGTGAGGTATCATCAAGCAAGTGGAAGTCTTGTTGAGGGGAATCGGCAAGCAAGGGAAGAGGTTAGATTAGATTCAATAGGGCTGCAAGACAAAAGTGTGGTATCTCTTGGAGGCGATCAAGAAGTGAGTCTTGAGAGGCATTTGCTTGTAATTTGAGAACTCTAATTCTTCATAGTGAAGAATCTCTCTTGGTTGAAGAGGGGACTGGATGTAGCTCTCAAGCGGATGAGAGTGAACCAGGATAAATCTCTGTGCAATATCTCTATTCTTTTAACTCTTTACATTCAAGTTATTCATAGTGTTCTTGGTTGAAAACCTAGAAAAGATTGATTTTCATAATTGATTGTGTGGTAGACCAACCCTCGGACTACCCTAAAACATCCTTGGCCGACCAGAATACTCATTCTGTCAGGTCACACATCTTTGGACCGAGCGCATGCCATAGGACCCACCCTAGCGACTCTGGGCCGAGCACAGGGACCTCTTCCCTTAAAGAGTCCAAGCTAAGGGCGCGTGAGCCTAGCTCGCTAACCAGATAAGACTAACCACTAACAGGATAAGGATGAATGACTCATCCCTTATCCTATAAAGGGACACGTCAGCCCTACTGGACCTCCGTACAGGCCCATAGGGTACAACACCGCTCCCCCTATAAATAGCTGTCTACAGCTAGGGGCTCAGGTACGTTCTCTCTCCCTAATCATACACTAGCACACACTCGTGATTAGGGAAACCCTAGTTATCCCCACTGGATAGCTAGCATACCAACAAAATCACACAGTAACATCAGACTGTTTTCTAGCTCTTAGGTCTTCCATACCCTTGAGCTAGGGATATACTCTGAACATTGTGTCTAGGACACTACAGATTGAATAGAATCTTAATTGTGCATATTGATTTGGGGAAAATCATTTTCATAACCTAGGTAATCAATAAGAATATTGGTGTTAATCAATTCCGCTTAATCTCTGATCTTATGTGTTAATTGATTGATTTTCGTATTTGATTGAAAAGTGATTTTTCAGTTTTAACAGTGATTAATCGATTAACTGAAGGTGTTAATCGATTAACCAAAATCAAGCTTTCGTAAATAATCGATTAACCTGTTTGATTAATCGATTAACTAAGTGTTTTTAAAAGGGTTAATCGATTAGTAACTTGTATTAATCGATTAAGAGCTTAGATTTTTGTAAAAATCATTTGTTTTAATTGTTTCGATTTGTTTCTTTCGAAAATCTTTCAAGGTTTCTCAAACACCTATTCAACCCCCCTTCTAGGTGTTCTCCTAGTTATTTCACCCACCGATTGTAGTTCTTACATTGAAATCTCCCAAAGAGGCTTTATATTTAGTGATAGAGGGAGTAGTTGGCAAAAAACAAAAACAAAAAACAAAAAACTTAGCAATCAACGATAAAATATTACGTTTTCAAATTGTGTAGACATAATTTACTATATAAAACTATAACTAAATTATAACTATAGATTATAGGAGTAAATTTTAAAAAATAATAATTGCACTAGTTGAAAATTAGTACTCTCTTCAACTTGAATTATAAGAAAAATAACTAATTTTACACTTATTAAGGAGGTTAGTTGATTGTATTTAATTTCTTACATTTATAAAATATTAGAGGTATTTTATGAAAGTTGTATTGAGAATGAAACAAAAATTAAATAAGATAACAATTTTCTAAGATGTTTTAGAAAAGTAACATTGAGAATAAATAAAATTTAAAAAAATTGATTAATTTTGCTTATATTTTAAATAAAAAAAAAATTTTTTTTTTTCTTATATTTCAGGAGTAAGAAACTAACCATATATGTGCTCACTTAACGACACAGGTCAGCAATTTCGTAAAATAAAACAATAAACATTTCCGCAAAACAAATGTATCTTTAATTTACATACGGTAAATTTTTTGTGAAAATAAATAAAATATTTAAATAATTAGGGCAACACATTTTTGTGCTAGGGTTTGTAAAGTGCGCCGCCGCACTCGTTTTATAAATACTCAAATATGAACAAGCATCATGCTCCATAGTCCATACCCTGGTGGGAACTGGGAAGCCAATCTTTATATGTTCTGGGACTCTTTGCAGTCCCGATCTCCCAATTCTCAATCATTTTCTTTTTGTTCCTTTGCATTCCTAGCTTGTTTGATACTTCCAACTTTTTCTGTTTATGGTTATGATGCGAAGATCCATAGTGCATAGCAGGGATAATAAGTTCATTTGTTGATTTTGGTTTTCATTTTATTTATTTTTTTTTAATTTAATAACTTTATTCTCTTCCGTTGTTTTTATAGTTTTGTGATCTATGCACATCGTATCGTAGGCCTCTCTGATTGTATAGAGCGGCCTTGAGCAATGGGTGCAAAAAGTAAGAGCTGTTTAATCAGCAGGCAGCCAGACAACTGCCGAGATGGATCCACAGATGAACGGCTCATCAGTTCTGTTTGTCTACTAATTCCATCTTACATGTTAAATGGATTCTCTCCATGTAATGTTACAATATGTTAGACTAATAATTTTAGTGTTAACCATAAGGTACAATTCTGTTGGCTTTATTGATAGAGTCAAACTCACTTCGATGAGGAATTAGTTTTCGACATCGGCAAAAAAATATCCTTGATGCATAAGGTGCAATATCCTTGATGCATAAGGTGCGCGCGTATCACATATGAGTAAGGATATTTGAGAATGCCTAGGTACATACCCAATGCATATCGGATCGGAATGAGTACAATTTATGATATATATTTTTTCTTCTTGGTGTATCGGGTACTCCCTCCGGCTGGAAAGCAAATCTAGCTACTTTCTTTCTTATTAAAGAAGTTAGTTGATTGTATTTAATTTTTTCAAATTTATAAAAAAAAAGTATTTTAGGAAAGTAGTATTAGGAATGAAACAAAAATTAATTAAGATTATAATTTTTTAGAGACTTTTTAGAAAAGTGGCAATGGAAATGAAACAAAATTTGACAAAGTTAGTTAATTTTTATTATATTTTAAACAAAGAGATGTTTTAAGAAGTATGTTTTTTCTTGCTTATAATTCGAGTCGGAGGGAGTATATTTTATTTTGTTTCTAATAATTTTCTTAAAATCCAAATTCATTCTCTTAATATTAATTTCAATAATAATATTGAAATCATAAATATTTATAGGGTGTTATTAATTAATAAGTGTTTTGGATTTCTATACCTAAAAAATTAATCACGAATGTATATTATTTTGTGTCCTGAGAATATATAAAAAAAAATGCATTTTTCTAAATTTTTTTATTATATTTGATTTTTTAACATGTGTTCGAAGGACACTTTTGTCATATTTATAAATAAAAAATTAATTTGATATATTGTTTCAAATTTGTACATATACCGATTACTGTGAGTAAAAAAAATCATACGTAAATAGGATCAATTTATTGTTTTCAATTCTTTATATTATGGACGGAAGGGAGTAAACATGATATGTCTTTCAACATTTCTTCGATTGAAATCTTGAAAGTTTTCTGAAATCCATCTTGAGTCCTATTTCCTTTGTCTAATTGTGTCTTTGTTACCGTTGTAGCAAAAATAAAATACTTTTTCTTTCTCCAAGAAGTCGGTTAAAAAGTTCTCGCTTCAGCATGTTTTGGTTTTAGTCTTTAAATTTTCAAATATTTTGGTTTTGGTTCTTTTCATTACCAAAAATCTATTATTTGTTTATGTGTCTAGCGGAACATCATATTCGCGGTCCATGTGATTTGGGGTGACACAAAATAGGTGATATGACATGGTCCACGTGGATGATACAGATTTACGGACGCAAAATGGTGTGATAGGCAAAATGGTCTTGTACGTAAAATTTTGAATTTATGAGTTTGAATCATCAATGTCACATCATCTATTTGATGCTACATCACACCACGCCGATGCTGGTGTGAATTTTCATTAATCATGTCAGCAAATAACAGAATTTTACTAATGAAAGAAACTAAAACCAAAATGTTTGAAAATTTAAGAATTAATTCCGGTCAAAATAATTTCTAGGACTAAAACACACTTATTTTTGATCAATACATAACTGAGTTAATCTTTAAACATATCATTTCTCACTGAATTTGTATCTAATATCCACTTTGGTTCCCAAAATTAAGGAAATTGTTTTTTAATCCTTCAATTTATAAATTGTTACTTACTTTAATTCTTTAATTATGTTCGTTATGTTCATTAACAACAAGCAGATGTGACTTTTTAAATGATTAAAACAATATGTTTTGAATGACGAAAATGGAGCAATTGTCAATAAATTGAGGGATAATGTTTCCATAATGGAATTTTGCACTTGTTCATGTATAGCAACATTCCACCTGGTTTACCACAAACATTCCAGATTCAAACACATCAATTGACAATGGTATTGTATATCGTATATCATGTAAAATAACACATCAATCAAATAAATTCCTCCACCAAAAATGATTCCAGCACCATCTCCGGTTAATCCAAAACCACCACAATATTCATGTTTTCTGTATTTGTTACTAAATAAAGCCGATGAAAAATATCTTTAAAACAAGAAATACCGCACCATTTATCCTCCCAACACTTTGTACTATTTGCCAAATAGAACTAATATTTCAATTAGAAATTTAGAACAAGACCTCCACAATATTCAAGTTTTTTGTATTTGTTACCAAATAAAGCCGAGAAAAAATATCTTTAAATCTAGAAATATTGCACCATTTATCCTCCCAACACTTTGTACTAGGGGTGTTCAAAATCGAACCGGACCAATTAAAAACCGCAAAATCGGACCGAAAAACCGAAAACCGAAAAAAATCGCATGTATTGGTTTTTTTTTGGACTGGTTTTATGAAAACCGATCGGTTCGGCTCGGTTTTCGGTTTCAGTTAAAAAACCAAACCAGTCCAAACCGAACCGATCCTTGCCTGTGTATAGCACATGAAACGCAGCATTGTTGACACTTGACAGTGTTGTGTTTTTCTTTTTAGGTTTTGGTTGCTCTATCCCTCTCAAACACACAAACTCACAAGGCACAAAGCAACAAATCCTCAACCAGAACCTTACCGCCGCCTCTTCCCTACCTGAACCCATCTACCATCGACCGCTCTCCTTTGTCGTCACCTCCTCCTTGCTCCAAGCTTCGATGCCGCCTCCTCCTTGCTCCAAGCTTCGATTCTTCGACCCTCCCTCTCCTCCAAGCATCAAAGCTTCGATCCTCCCTTTCCTCTAGGCGTCTCTCCCACGTTTCTCTCTCCACCGTCTCTCTCACCGTTTCTCTCTCCATCGCCTCCTCCTTGTTAATTAGTCTTGGTTTTTTAATATTGTTTATTAGTTTTTTCATTCTTTTTTTTTATAATAGTCTTTTTATTTGATGAGAGACAGACATCCCTTGCAGATTATGGTTTTAGATGCAGGCGCCCAAAGTGCATTGAAGAAGAGCCATAATATATGTAACCCCAGAACCAACTTGTTTTAGAAGACAGTGAGGCTTTTCCTATAATGTGAGTTCAATTTGAAAGGGAACATAAGAGTTAATGATTTAGCAGTTTTGACACTTTGCCTCTTTCAAACCCCGTCCACAATTGCTTATATTGCTACATGTGTACTAGTTGTTTTGTTTCATATATGTAGAAGAATTTGGGATGTATTAGCAGAGATGTTTCAAGTTTTTACAATAGATTGTTACCTTGAACACTAAATTCAACACTGAATAGTCTTTTCATTCTTTAATGTTAAAGTTTTTTTATTCCATTTCTTGAATTTTATCAGGTGTGCAAACTTTGCAATTATGATACATGGAAGGATATGTATAATTGTTGTGATATTTTAAATAGACATATGGTAGTGCCCCCACTAAATTTGATACTGTTTGTATTCATTTATCAAACTTATACTTCCTAAGTTGTGCTTGGTATTGCACTGTTAGTTTGGAATTGTTGTGTTTTTGTATTGCATTGTTAAATTTGGAATTGATGTTCACGTTCAAATTGATGTGTTTTGTTACTGTTTTTGTGTGGCTTTTTTTTTTACAGAGATTATAGAAAAAAAATTGATAAAGTGAAACCAGACCGAACCAAACCGAAACCGCAAGGTTTTTTTTGGATTGGATCGAATTGGATTTGATAATATAATGGACCGATCCAAACCGAACCGCAAGCATATTTTATAATTGGATCGGATGTTTTTTTGTCCCAAAACCGAACTGAACCGATCCGCGAACACCCCTACTTTGTACTATTTACCAAATAGAACTAATATTCCAATTAAGGTCATAATTTAGAACAAGAGATGAAGGATCAAAATCACCATACCTGGCATAAAACAAGAGAGCAAAGAAAGTTTTCATTTGCTAAAGTCTCCATTGCCACTTTTCAAGCATAGTCAGATTAAAACACTTCAAATCCTTAACCCCAAGCTCGCCTTCCATTTTATTTTTCAAATGATCTCTCATTCAATCCAAGTAATCTTCCTTCGATCAGAACCACCAAAAGAAATTACGTTGAAGAGACACCAGTTTAGACTCAACCTTCTTAGAAAGTTTAAAGAAGGACATGTAATAAAGAGGAGAGGAAGACTATTAAGAGCATAATTAATTAGCATAATGCCTTTCCAAGTAGATAAACGTTTCCTGAACGATTCAACAACATACTGCCAACATGAGAGCTTCCTGGGGTTATCACCAATCGGGAGGCCTAAATAAAGGAAGGGTAGCTGTTCTGTCGTAGAATCCTTGGACTTGAACTAACCGGTCAAGTCCCAATTCTTCTACTTGTTGTTGTTAGACATGAAGGGGGCACCTTGAATACCAAGATACCCACTCTCTTGTCGATTGTTTTGGTGTTGTGTGTGTCAGTGTGAACAAGATAGATCATACCTTGGTCCCTTACCTGCCTTTATAGGCGTAGTCATAGGAGTGGGGTGTAAAGCCGGATAATAAGGAATCCGGGATTCCAGCCAACGACTGTCTTTATGGTGACGGTTTCATTTGCTAATGCTCATTATGACGCTTCATCAACGGATAGCCTCTCAACGGCCAGATGTCCAACGTTACCAATTGGTAAGCCTTAATCCGGTTTGTCGGTATGCTGGTTTCGTATCGTGTTGGGCCACTATGAGACCTCCTTGTCGAATTGCCGGTATACCGGTTTCCACCAGATTGAGCCTCTAAGGGCTTCGTGGCCGAATTGTCGGTATACCGGTTTACACCTGGCTGGTCCTCTATGGGTCCTCTTGCCCGAATTGCCGGTATACCGGTTTACACCTGACTGGGCCTCTATGGGCCCTCTTGGCCGAATTGCAGGTATACCGGTTTACACCTGGCAGGTCCTCTATGGGTCCTCTTGGCCGAATTGCCGGTATACCGCTTTACACCTGACAGGTCCTCTATGGGTCCTCTTGGCCGAATTTCCGGTATATCGGGGTCCAAGAGTCTAGTCCATAACAGTGGCCCCCCAAGCCAGGTTGGACGTGAGTGGAGCGTGGGTTTTGTTTTTTTGGACTCCATAAAGCTGGTTTGAGGATGAGCCACTCTGGTCGAGATTCTTCGTCTGACTACTTCTAATTATTACTCAAAATCTTTATTTTGACATGAATAACTCTACCTTAGCCAAGGCGATATTCTTACGCTGACCGAGTTGCTTTATATCGCTCGGACGGTGTCATAAATTTTGGTACATGGGTGGTGACCGCTGTGCAGGTTATCACTTCTTATTTGCCTGTCCCCTCGGTGGCTAGTCGGGTGGAGCGTGTACTTATTTTGAGTAGTAGAGATGTTGGGCTGCTCAAGACTCTCTTAGGATTTTTTTCAAGGGTTGAATACGATCATTTTTTTTTCATTATTTGGAACATAGCTGACTTACAATTTTATTTTACGTGACCTTTATTTCTAAACAGCTTGAAATCAATCGTAAAATAGTTTATTCAAACATAAAGTACTAACTTTGTCGCACCTTTCCTGGATATTAACGGATCCCAACTACTTTATTTGCCCTCTCCAATTTCCTTTGAACTCATCTCCCTAGTATATCCTTCGATATTCATCCAAGTGTATATATGCTTCAGCCTTTTTCATGATCTCATCAACGGATTTTATCTTGTGCATCACCAGATAATTAGTGAACTTCCCTGGTTTGAGTGCCATCATGAGAAGATGTATTGCAACTGACGGTTCGATGTCATTAATTTACAAATACTCGGTGTTGAACCACGTAAGGAAATCCCTCAAATATTCTCCTTCCTCCTGCTTGATTTGGGAAAGGTGATGCTCAGACTTCGATTGTGCCTTGCTAGTCGTGAAGTGTCCAAGGAACTTGGCAGCCAGATCCTTCCAGCAACCGATCGAGTTGGCTCTAGCTTGGTATACCATCGCAGTGCTGCCTTCTTCAATGTTAATGAAAACGTCCTGCACTTGTATGCATCCTTAGCTCCCTGGAAAGTCATCGCCACTAAGAAACTGTCCATGTGTTCTTGGGGTCAGTGTTACCATAGTAAGGCTCTACATTAGCTGGAGCTTTATGGTTTTGGGGCATCAGATACGCCATTATAGCCTCAGAAAATGGGTGATCAGAACCCTCCCCCTCTTCATAGCTTGATTTCAATAGTGTCTCCTTACTCCCTTCCTTTTGCCCATGGGAGGTTGTTCCCTTCTTCAACTCATTAATCAACTTGTCTTGGGCGTCCAGGCGCTTCTTCAACCGTAAGAGTTCCTCCCCCAAATTCGGCCCTCTCTTTGAATGTCCAATAGATGATCCTCTATCCTCATGACGGGAAAGGAACTCAGTCTCAATGGGGGAATTCGCTGACATGATTTCTCCTGGTCACTTTGAGGGTGATCTCTCCGCTTCGAGCGCTCGACTTCAGTATGCCTCCTTCAGTCGCTTAACTGATCCCTCAGATCTGAATGGCGAGAAGGTGCCCTGCCCTTGCTCAGACGATCCCTCAAATCCGCCACACTGTGATGACATGGCTCTGCATTCTTCCCATTAGACCAGTTCTCCATCTTCAAAGGGTGGTGGGAATAAGTTTCTCGCTTCCACTGTGGTCGCCAATGTTCTGTCGTAGAATCCTTGGACTTGAACTAACCGGTCAAGTCCCAATTCTTCTACTTGTTGTTGTTAGACGTGAAGGGGGCACCTTGAATACCAAGATACCCACTCTCTTGTTGATTGTTTTGGTGTTGTGTGTGTCAGTGTGAACAAGATAGATCATACCTTGGTCCCTTACCTGCCTTTATAGGCGTAGTCATAGGAGTGGGGTGTAAAGCCGGATAATAAGGAATCCGGGATTCCAGCCAACGACTGTCTTTATGGTGACGGTTTCATTTGCTAATGCTCATTATGACGCTTCCTCAACGGATAGCCTCTCAACGGCCAGATGTCCAACGTTACCAATTGGAAAGCCTAAATCCGGTTTGCTGGTATGTTGGTTTCGTATCGTGTTGGGCCACTATGGGACCTCCTTGCCGAATTGCCGGTATATCGATTTCCACCAGATTGAGCCTCTTGGGGCTTCGTGGCCGAATTGCCGGTATACCGGTTTACACCTGGCTGGTCCTCCATGGGTCCTCTTGCCCGAATTGCCGGTATATCGGTTTACACCTGATTGGGCCTCTATGGGCCCTCTTGGCCGAATTGTCGGTATACCGGTTTACACATGACAGGTCCTCTATGGGTCATCTTGGTCGAATTGCCGGTATACCGGTTTACACCTGACAGGTCCTCTATGGGGTATTCTTGGCCGAATTTTCGGTATATGGGGGTCCAAGAGTCTGGTCCATAACAATAGCATACCTGTCTTACAATTCAAAATCATAGATGATTCCTCCAAGAAGGAATCCGAAACATTAATACCGCAAAGACAACTCTCGTGGAAATTTGTTTTAAGACCAGAGACCAACTCAAAGCACCTCAAAATTACCTTTGAAGTACGCATATTTTGGATAGATGCATTCTCAACAATAGTAGTGTCATCAGCGTACTATAGTAGAGCCACATCCTCAAGCTGGTCACCAAAATGATATCATATAAATTCGCCATCGCGCAAGGCCTTTTTCATCAAACCATTTAGGGAAATTCTATCTACACCCTGTTTTTTCTAATTGCGCCCATTTGTTATGTGAAATTTCAAAAATGTCTTTTTTTTCTATTTTCGTTGTATATTAGGAAAGGCTTTCCGATTGGAAGGGTCTTTCAATTGAAAGGTCTTTCCAATCAGAAGGTCTTTTCGAATGTATAATTTACTTCGAATCATATTGGCGCATTATACACACACCTGTTTTTTGTACTTTCGGAAAGCCCTTCTGATCAGAAACACCTTTCGATTGGAAGGCCCTTCGGATGGGAAAGCCTTATGGATCGGAAGAGCCTTCCAAATGTATAAAAAACAGAGTCGATGCAAGGTCAAATTCGAAAATTTTTGAGAAAAAAATTTAAAACTCTTGGTGCAAATTGAGTTTTCCACCATTTAAGCCTTCAGCAAAAATAAGGAATAGAAAGGGAGAAAGCATATCATCTTGATTAAGTCCTCTTTTAATATGAATTTCACCTGTTGGGCTGCCATTGACCAATACATAAAGACTATCAAAGAAAATACAGGTTCAGATCCACTCAATCCACTTATCACAAAAACCAAACCTCGTCAGCATATACTCAAGGAAGGACCAACTAACCAAATCATATGCCTTTTCATAATCCACCTTAAAGATGAAATAACTATTATGACTTCAACATGTTCCACAAGTTTATTTATCAAAAGCACACCATCTAAAATCTGCCAACCCGAAATAAAAGCAAATTGGGTGCTAGAAATAATCTCATCAACGACCTGTCATAGCTTTGATGGGAGTAGCTTTGCTGGTTTAACATCCTACTTTTTATTTCATTTATTAAATTTAAAAGCATAAAAATTTTCTGAAAAATTAGACGGAGTTTCCTTTAAAATATGGACTTTTCCTTATTTAAAATCTGTACCTGTCAGATTCAGGATAAAATAACATATATGTTCATATTATATGCATAAAAAAAAGTTTAGGTTATACCTTCGCATTATGGGATATCACATTTTTCAAACTTTCATACATTAATAAGAGAGGACATTTAAATGTCCATCAATTCGTGTGATATCCCTTCTTAAAATACACATAAATGAGTAATTATAATTTTACATAATTAAAGTGTACATTTATCATAAAATCAAATGACATCAGAAGCTAGTTGGTTGCAACTTAAATTGTGATATCAGAATCACAATAAATAATTACACTCTACTCATAAGAGTGTAATCCTTCTCGGCTTATAGAACGTGTGACTGCTTTGACCGTGTACCTAAAAATGACAACTAAGAGGGTTAGATATTTAATGCAATGCATGCTATGTATACATTTAATAAACATAACCATATACACTTTAATGAAATTTTCATTTTTCCATCCGTTTCCCTCTTCATTTGTACTTTTCTTTCTTTTTCTCTTTTAAATAACATCATAGTTATTACGACGCTTTCTTTCTCCTTTTCATAACATCGTAGTTATTACTACACTTTCTTTTTCCTTTACTTTTCCTTTTTCCTCACATCGCCCTCCACACTTTAGGAAAGACCAACTAGGAGTAAATGCCCCTCCACCGTGCTACACTATACTTCACGAGAACATCCATCATACAGTGTTATAGCAGGGACCATCCTCAACTAGTCACGAAGTATCTAAGTGACCGATAGAACTATTATAATGTGCACATGACCAATCACCAATTAACCGGTACTTCACGAACACGTCCATCATACTTGTGTTTTCTGGGGTAGATCAAAGTCCCCTATAATAGTTTCCGTGATTGTTTCATAAGCACAATGAAATCACTATAATACTCTCGTCCATCAATTCTATGAATCTTCACGAAAACGTCCATCAATTCATAGAATCTTCACGTCATCTTTCCTAATCCCTAACGTCCACCTCACTTCTTAAATGCACGTATTTCTACTTCATTTTAATAGTTTAATAATCAATCCTTTAATTAATTATACCAATTTGGATGAGTTTCCTCACTTAAAGTAAGTGAGCATAAACATAAATAATTAATATTCGATCATAAATATATTAATAATATTCGTAATAACATTCATTCATCCACATTAGTAACACTTAAACATAAAATTCAACATTTAAGAAACATCATTCATTTCTCCAACTTAGTGAGTCTTCTTGCATTTAGTTATTATTCAAGTATAAACATATCAATAAAAATACTAACAACATTTATTTATCCATATCATTGTCAACCTCAAGCATATAATCAATTATCAAGCATCAACATCATTATTAACCATCTCACCTAAAGCCCTAGGTTTAGAAACTAACCAATTTATATCTAACATACAAATCAAACATACACATCATTATATACATACTATTATATCCTTGATACTATAATTATACCCTTCCCCTAATTATTGAAAAATACCTCCCCTCTTACCTCTTATGGAGAGAGGGAGAGAAAGTGAAGGTTGTATGTCTGTGAAGCATTACTCTCCTAGCTTAGATTTTGCACACTTTAGCCACTAATTCTTGATCTCCAACACCTTCTAAGCCTTCTATGTTGATTATATGACAAAAGCCCCTTGATTTATGAAGTTGGGGTTTTGGGTGTGGTGATGGAGAACTGAGGAGAGGGAGTAATAAGGGATTTTTAGTGAGGGAAAGTGAAGGATTTAAGATGAGAAAATGATGTTGAGTGATGATTTGACGAGCTATGGTGTTGATTGTTGAGATTCAAAAACCTAGGGTTTATGAGGAGAAAGTCGGGCTTGAGAGAAAAGAGAAGGGGTTCCCGATTCTGGTCCCCAACGTGGCTGCACCAGATTTATATCTGGTGCGCTCGCTTGGGCTCGCGTCCCTGCATTTCTGGTGCATACGGGATTTGGCTCGCGATCTGGTGAGTGGCTGGGTGGACTGGTGCGGTCAGTTGGGGTCTCGTTCGGGTGGTGCACCTGGGCGCAGGCTGGCGCGCCTGAGCACACCCCATCAGATCTGGTGCATATTTTTTTAACTCAATTTAATCCATTCCAAAACCTCTCTAAAAATTCTATTTAAGAACAAAAAAAACCTCTCTAAAAATAAAATACATACTAAAACATTAATAATTCATTTTCTTAGAATTATATACTACTAAAATTTATAACTACTTAAAATAATTTTGCTAGTAAACAAATATAACTATTTAATAAATTTGGGGATATTACAGCTGGGATTAATTTATATATAATTTTATACATACTTCCCAATAGAGAAATGGGATGGAATTCATTGGTATGATGCGGAGCAGCCTTAGGCACAAGTGTAATAAAATAAAATAATAGCGCCTTAGAGCATCTCCAACCCAAGGTTCTTGACCCTGGGTTTTGAAGAACCGCTGGGCGTTGGAGGTAGTCTATGTGGCAGTGCTTGGGAAGCACGGTTGCTCCACCAAGCAACGGTGTGTGAGGGTGACAGTGGGCCCGGCACCGTACGGAGGAGATGCAAAAAATTATAAAAAAATTATTTTGCTTTCTTCAACCTCAACAAATCAAAGCAAACGAAAAAAAAACTCAAAGCAAAGCCATTTCATATCACCATTTACAGAGCAAAGCAAACAGAAAAAAAAAACCAGATCACCAAAATTGGAAATAACAAGGGGATGAAGGAAAGGGGAAATTAAAAACCCTAAAGCCTTCAGATTCGAATATTGATGCTGGGAGTGATGAATCAACCACATGCAAAACCTTTGGTGACTGGATTTGAGGGGTGTGATGGCCAAAAGCTCGATTCCTTCTTAGATCTTGGCTAGAAGCGATCGCTGTACAGTGCTGAGGAACCAGAGAGGAAGAGAGTTGGGTGATGGATCGGGTTTTCGGTCGAGAAGAAGAGTGGTGAAGGTGTGAGGCTAAGGGCTTGGGCTGGCTCTGATGGTGTGAGGCTGAGGGCTTGGAGCTGCAGAGAAGAAGAAACGAAGAAGAAGAAGAGGGGTTGTAGAAGGAAACGAAAATGAGGAGGTTGAGTAGAGATTTTATTTTTTTTTCAATTGATTAACAATAATAGTAGAAGGTAGTAGAAGGATGTAGAATATAGTATAGTTTGAGTGGTAATAGTAGAAGGTATGTAGTAGAAGGATGTGATAAATTAATGTTTACTGATGAAAGCGTGTAGGTAATAGAAGAAGGTAGTAGAATATAGGCTTATTTATGTCTAGGGTCCCTGTAGTTTAGACCTCTTTTGTGAGATACCCCTATGCTTTTTTTTCCAATGAATGTACCCCTGTAGTTTACTCCGGTTAGGTATTTGCCCCCAGCTCCTTTTCCGGCGCGTTTTTGGGTGAGCTAGACCGCCGGAGATTGCCACGTGTCAGCTCCAGGTGGAGCTCCGGCGGTCCAGCTCACCCAAAAACTCGCTTGAAAAGGAGTTGGGGGCAAATACCTAACCGGAGTAAACTACAGGGATATATTCATTGAAAAAAAAAAGCATAGGGGTATCTCACAAAAGAGGTTCAGACATAATTAAGCCTATAATATGTGTATTATGTTTTTTTATTTATTTTTTATTTAAATTAATGTAGTTTTTTTAATTATTTCTTTATGTATTTTAGTAATTTTAAATTATTGTTGTTGAATTATTGGTATTAATTGAATTACATTTTAATTTTTATTATAATATGTAATATTTAAATAACATGTAAAAAGAAATGTGGGGTAAGATGTGGGGTCCACTCAAGAACCATAGTTGGATTCTTGGGGTTGGAGCAAAATTGTGCTAAAGTTGCTTAGGATATGAAAAAGTGTGAGATAATATAAAAAATGTTGTGGGGACCACACAAGAACCAAAATTGGTGCTTGGGGTTGGAGATGCTCTTAGGAATCTTACCATAAGAGTAGAATTCCTGCACCATGCCCCAAACATCATCTTGAATAACCGACAAGAAGGAATTAATGAAATTAAAATTAAAACCATTTGTATTTGGACATTTATCACCATCACAATTATTATCTCTATATTAATAAGTCTTTTCTTTTCACTTATTATCTCACCTATTAATTAAATGGGGTAAAATTATATAAATAGTACTCCCTTCGATCTTAATTATAAGCAAAAAAAGACATTTCATTAGTGGTCTTAAATATAAGCAAAAACTAACTAACTTTCTATTCTCAATACAATCATTCCTAAAATATCCTTATAAAGTGGTTAAATCATTTAATTCTCAATACAAGTTTACTAAAATAGTCTACTTTTTTTTATGAATTTGAAAAAATTAAATGCATCTAACTATTTTTTCTTAATACCTGTGTCGATAATTATTTTTGCTAATAAACAAAACCGGAAGGAGTAATTAATATTCCTTAGATTTTGTAGAATAACAATTATTTAGTAACAAATAAGTTTTGCACAATTAACGGAGATAGTAATTAAAAAGCTAAAGTACACGAATTTAATGATGACTTCAAAATGGCTTTGAATGTATGATTACGAAAGATCCCATCAATGGCAGAGCTTCCAAGGAGCAAGTGGGAGCACCTGCTCCCCCATCATTTTAATATATCTATATATATATATATATATTAATAACAACAACATATATCATCATCTGCTTGATTGGCATAGTGATAATATGTTGGGTGTTATCCTTGAGGTCTCACCCTCAAATTCACCTGTGGCAATCTTAACTATTTATTTTTCCCACTGCAAATTTAGGTCATGAAATTAAAAAATTTGTAAAGAAATGGTTGGAGGTGGAGTCGAACTTGGATTCCTTAGATGAGTAAATTTTGGCCATGAAATTAAAAAATTTGTAAAGAAATGATTGGAGGTGAGTTGAACTTGGATTCCTTACATGAGTTAAAACTTAAAAGACAACATACCACTAGGTTGAGCATCTTAATTTTATTCATTGATAGTAATTTAAATATAAGTATCAACGACTTTGTTGTACCCCTAATTTTTTTTTTCAAGCTCCGTCACCGGATCCCATGATAGATTCACTTAATGGTGCTTGGTAGTGGCGAGTTTGGAAGGTAGGCTAATGTTGATTTTATGCTTCGTTTCATGTATCAACTCTTAGGACTTTCTGGTCCTACTTGAACTTCAAACTCGCGACAGCTAGCCTCAAAACTTAAGGACACAGGTCGTACACATTACAGGTAGTCCTTAAAGCAAATTAAAAACTTGGTACAATTATTCTTTTATGTTTGGAATCTTAGCTTGCTTGACAAGGCAGTCTTGCTCCTTATTGAGTCTTGAACTTCTTGACCCTCAATTTATTCCAAGGACGGTGTTGGAGAGCCTTGGTACTCCCGAACTTGTTGATCTTCTTCCATCATTGCAACTTTACCTTTTTGAGCGTGGCTGGTTTTGGTATTTGAGCTTGTGAGGCCCACATTGTTTATTTATGTATTTTTTTAGTTTTAATGTGGTGACATCTCTTTATTACTATGCACGTTAGATATTTCTCTATGCAAGTTTCGCTCATTGGTTTAAGGAGTGGGATGGATCGGAAGAGATGAAAGATTGTTACATTATTTGAGATTTTTTGTGGGCATATTTTAGTTCTTGAATTTTAAAAAGGAAAAGCCCTAAGGGCACTGGTTAAGAGAGTAATTATAGATAAAAATTATTGGAAAGTGTGATTTTTTATGTTTTCGAGAGAGTAGTGAATGTGGACTTATGATTTTTTTTCCATATGTAGTAACCTTAACAAGCAAGACCCTTTTAAAAAATTGAATAAAAAGTACTTTGAATTGTTTGGATATAGCGATTCAAAGAGATCATGAATGCTTCCCCTTCTCCCATAAACTCTTCAAATCTTAATGAAATCACATAATTGGAAAGTTCAAGTGATCAACATTGTTTGTAGTGGATTAAATTTGTTCAAGTTCAACAAGTCTGCTAGTTGTCTATCTTTCTGTTATGATTTTGTGCCACAAACATATTAATTGTCATGGTTATATAGTACTCCCTCCGATCTTATTTTTAAGCAAAAATAGCTAATTTCACAAAGAAAAATTAGTTGAGTACATTTAATTTTTTCAAATTCATAGTCCCTCCGTTCCTGTTTATAAGTGATATTTCAAACAAAACATACCATTTAAGAAATCTAATCATTGCACAAATTTCCAATATATTAATTATTTTTTTCCCACTATACTCTTTCTCTCTCTATAATTATTAATTTTTCTCAACTACTTACATAAACCAAGACATATTAAATAGGGACAAACATAAAAAATAGCATTTATTACATTCTTGAAATTCTCAATACGACAGATAAAAAGAAAAAAAAAATCTAAAAAAAAAAGACAGATAATAAGGAACGGAGGGAATAAAAAAATAGACTACTTTAGTAAACTTACAATGAGAATGAAACAAAAATTAAATGATTCAACAACTTTATATATACTTCCTCCATCCCTTATTACAGGACACCATTTTAGTAGATTTCTTGTCCCTTTTTATAAATCGTTTTGGAATATCTAGGTAGCATTAAAGAGTTTATTCAAAATACACCTCTCATAATTACATAAGGGTGATAGGATAATAGTTAGAATAGAGATAAATGAATAGAGTTGTAAAGTTTTAAATAGGGGGTAACTTTGAAATGAGAACATGTTTTTTTGATAAATTTGAAAGTAATACTCCCTCCGGTCTTATTTATAAGTCACATTCTAGAAGGATTTTTCGTCCTATTTATAAGTCACTTTGTATTTTCTAGGAGGCTTTTATTGCTATTTTCTCTTATTTGCCCTTTTAGCCATTAATGTGAAGTAATACATTGTGAAATTCCCAATGCAAGTTAAGAGGGTAAGATTGTAATGTTGAAGTATTTTTTTAAAGTTTCAAGAAACCTAACTACCCTCCTTGGTCTGTGTGATATGGTTAAGTATGCCCTATAAATAGGACCAGAGGGAGTAATACTTTTCTTAATATGTGTGAATTAGGTAAAAGCGACTTATATTAAGGGACAGATGGAGTATATTTTAGGAATGATTGTATTGAGAATAGAAAGTTAGTTAAATTTTGCTTATATTTAAGAACATTAATGAGATGTTTTTCTTTGCTTATAATTAAGACCGGAGGGAGCATTTTGATAATATGTGAACGCAATGCCATTCAAATTAATGAAAGCAACATCATCATATAAGTAATCATCATTCTGATTTTTATATAGTCACCACCAAATATGCAATACAATTATACAAATGTTAAACAAAGAGAAGTATCACACTATTATATAAGGCATTATAACCATGAAAGGATGCTGAGTGGTAACAGCAGAACACATGGTAGAAGCTTGACTTTGAAGTTTGAACAGAACAACTTTCAGAGTAGTGGTTCTTTTCTATCATCCATGTAAGAAAGTAATGCCGACAATCATGACAACCATTTATTCTTTGTGCTGATGCTTGTTTTTATTTATATCCATCTTGAGATAATTTGTTGGTCATAATCAACAAAAACTAAGCAAAAACCCTTCTAACACGACCAATGTAATTGAGGTGGTATTTTCGTACAAACAGCTCCACTTACCTGCTGACTCAACCAAATTATAATATAAATTTCCAAATTTCATATTTATTTCATAAAACACTCTAAAACTCAGCTAATTACAGTCCTACCTATCGTTAATACTACACAAAAATAAAAAGCTTATGCTTACCAGTTACCACATCATTCCACCGCAGATTGGATACAAAGTTGTTCTACCTAGCTAGAGATGTTCGGAGATTATCTGGGACTTCAAACTCCCAGGCTTTTAAATACTTGGTACATGACCAAGGGTTGTAATTTTGGAATATGCATTAAGACCTTCTCATCTTGGTTTGGAGAGACTTTTAAGTAGAGTATAATTTCCTACCTGTTCGATTTATTGAAACAGGATAAATTTAATTCACTAGAGAGTAATTGCTCTCCTCATTGTCAAGATCTGAGAGCTCAGGACTAACTGAGAACTTCATCAATCTATTTCTCTCAAGAAATTTAAGACAAGGCTGCATCAGAAAGCCAATTGCCATAGCAATGAGGCTTATAACCATTACTTTGAAGGAGGAGAAAGCCATTACCACACAAATCAATAATGTGGGAGGAATGCACATAATAATTGCTCCAGCTGTTCCCCCTGGTATCTTAAAAGGCCGAGGCGCAGTGGGCTGTTTGATCCTCATCCATATGAATGCAATAAACTCCAAAATCATTCCAAAACAGTACAAGAAATTCTCAGCAGCAACAATTTCTTGAAAACTCAGCCATGATAGTAAAATCACACCAGAAGCTGAAAAGAGTATCCCTGTAACAGGGGTTCCATAGCGAGATCTCTTGGCAAAGAACTCAGGCAACATTCCCCTCTCAGCCATGCCTTGAAGCTGAAAAGCATCACTGCTCATTTCAGCAACAAACATTCCCATATTTGACATTGCAGCAGCAGCCTGAAGCCACCATCTCAACCACACTCCTCCAATAATCATAGCGATCTCCGAGAAGTATCCATCAGTCCACAACTTCCGATCGAGGGGAACAGCACCGGTGCCAATTAGAAGAGGGAAGAAATACCCTAGAACAACTAGGATCAAAGCATAAAAGAGAGCCTTGGGAAGAGTTTTCTTCGGATTTTCCACTTCTCCGGCAAGAGTACTAATGGAGTCCCAATAATTAAGATTCCAAAACAGAGTATTCAAATACAAATTCCAATCAACATCATCCAGATTCGTCACATACCATCTCGAAGGTTTCAAGTCTGGAATCGACAAGAGTCCCATAACCACAAAAGGGAGGAGTGAGAAAAGCCCTATAAGAACAGCAACCCACCCCACAATGTGCAAACCTCTATAGTTCAAATAAGTGAGAACTGCAGTCAAACCCCATGCCGAAACCGTTCTCGGTAGCCCGCCACCTAAAGCCGGGATTCCTGATTTAAGATAGTCAAGAAACAGAACTGGGTATAGAGCATTATCAATCACCCCACTTAGCCATTTCATCCAACCTTGCTGAAACCCCCAAAAGGGACCCAAAGCAGATGAAACCCAAACCACATAGCCACTGTTCTCAGGAAACATGGTACCCATCTCAGCAGTGATGAGAGCCTCAGGAACACTCCATATGAGTGGGAAAACCAAGAACCCCAAAAGGGCTAACAGAGGACCTGCTGCATGCACAGTATCCTCAACACCAAAGGGTCCCCCAGAAACCTCATAGAATATCAGAAATATCAGTGGAAGAACAGAAACTTTCCTCACGTTGTTGTTTTCCCTTGGAGAAGAAGGTAAATCATCAACAGCCACATAGTCACCACCGTTTAAAGTCCCCATTGCACTATACTATACCCTTCACTATTATTAGCTGCAATCGTTAAATTCTGCACCCATGCAAAAATATATAAAAATAAAATAAAAATTCTCAATTTTCATTAATACAAATTACAAAATCAAAACCTCATAACAAAACACAATCACAGGGTATTAGAAAATTTTAAAATCAATCAAATAATAATATAATATAATATATCAGAAAAGATACCAAATTTAGTAGCAGAATTTCATTCAATGACTGACAGAATGATAATGAATTAATTTAAGCCATATAATATGATATGAATTGAAATTGATAAAAAGAGAAAAGCAGAGAGAAACAGAGAGAGATGAGATGAGAGGAAGGAGAGATGATAATGAAAGGACAAACCAAGATAGATGTCCATATCTTTTGAGGGTGAGGCGGTTGATGATAGCTTCCATTGTGGAATCCAACGTTGAGGGAAAGCTGCCAAAGTGCAAAAGCAGAGCCGCAGGGAAGAGAACAAAACTACAAAAGTTGTTGCGTAGCAAATACTTGAAAAATGCAAGACCTCCGGGTTTTCTTGGTATAACTTTTGATAGGTTAAATTGGTCATTTGATCCTTATCTTACTTTTTATTTTAATTTCAATTTGATTTCTTATTTTTATTTAGTGTCAATTTGGTCTCTTACTTTTCAAATTGTTAACACCGTTAATCTCAATCGTTAGATTTTTTTGTTGATTTGAAATCATCTTCCTTCTACTCAATACTACTGAATAGTTAAGTTCCAACTCACGTTTTTGCCTCTTTAATTTGTGTCATAGCAGAGGAAGCGTTTCCTTACTAAAAACTGTGAATGAGTTTATGAAACACTCTCCCTTCTTCTTTTGAGAAGAAGGTGAAATGTAGACTCCAAAACAACAACGTTTTGGGCCACAAATTATGTAGACACGTAGAGGGACACGTATTCGCAGCGACGTAAATAATTAATGACACGTAGTATTAAAATTGACAGCGTTAATAGCATCTAACGGTTGGGACTAACGATGTTAACGATTTGAAACGTAAGAGACCAAATTGACATCAAATAAAGGTAAAAGACCAAATTGAAATAAAAAAAATAAGGTAACGGACCAAAAGAGCATTTTAGCCTTTTTTATATAATATGATATGAATTGAAATTGGATCATTTTTTTTATTAAATTTTTTATTCGACCTCAAAAATCAATTATCTACCATCTACTATACTATCCTTATAAAAAAAAAAAGGTCTATTCAAAGCACCACGTTTGTCATTCAACTTTTCCTTGCACTAGAGTGATTGTAGATAGATAATCATTATATCTTACCAAAATTATAATTTGAAATTTAATAGATTATTCAAGTTTTTAAAATCATTATCCCCAACCAAATTATCATTTTCATATAAAATCATTATCCTCAACAAAAAATTTAAATTTACCAATATGGGTTGGGATGAGTGGTAAGCAGTTCGGTCTCGCTTAAGCAAGGTCTCGAGTTCGATTCCTTGTGAATGCAGAAAACTCATATTGGGAGACTCACCTGTCATAGCTAGGCACACGACCCGGGTCGGATCCGAATTTACCTGTGAGTTAAGTGAGGTATCTCACACTTCTATGTTTTGATAACGACAAATTACTCAAATGCAAGAAGCAACGCAAGTTATTTGAGAAGAGTAACTCACCTATTTTCTCTTATTTATTATGTTTGAGTTTGTACTTTATTTTCATATTATTAGAGAAACATTGATAATTGGGTAGAGTCTACTAAGATAGGATTTAGAATATCTCAAATGGACTTTAGTATATTTTCATATCTAATGAGAGTTTTTTTAAAAAGGAAAATGCATAACTCTTTGAAAAATATTTTATCATTTACATTATGCATTTTCATATGGCTTTGAGTTGGTTTATTAAGACTTAAATGAAAGGTTACTTAAAATATTTCAAATATGTGCAGTTGATAACTAATTACGACACTGTATCAGATTAATAGAATCAGTTTTGTGCGAGTGTTTTGACTTGGAATCTTTCATATACGTCTTATATCCTTCATAAACATATATACACAAGATACTACACGTTTTTAGATTAAACAAACTCAAGCCATATCAAGTTTTACTCAAAGAAAAAGAAATAACTCTCAAAAACTCTTCTCACATGTTCTTATAGAATCTCAAGATTGAAGATATTCATAGATCTTTTAGAGATTTAGATTAGTGTTACATTAGTGTTGTGTTATTTGTATTTTGATGCAATAATCACACAACGACAAAGAAGAAAAGTTTCTACAAAGTGTATTCTTGACGGTTCAAGAAGGTTGAAGAGTCTTGGTTGAAGGTTTCAACAAGGTCGAAGAGAACGTGATTGGAGGTTCCAATTACACAGTGGAGAAGAAAAATTTGAAGAAGATCAATAGGAGTTTCAACCAAAGGTTTTGGGTCTCAATAGTGAAGCGGTCAAAGGGGTTGACGCGCGTGAGATTGTAAACTCATTAATTTCGGTATTCTTCTTTATAGCAACTCTCCCAAATCAACCCGGGAGGACTGGATGTAGCTCTTGATGTTCAAGAGTGAACCAGTATAAAATCTGCAGTGTTCATTCTCTCTTCCCTTATCTCCTTTAATTTCAATTTCATTAATTAGGTTGAAATTGGGGCTTTTCAAAATTAACAAGTAAATCGAGATTTTCAATCAATTGATTCTAATTTCATTAATTGATAATTGATTGCGTGTGATTTGTATTGCTGGATTTGTGTTTTGATTGATTAGAGATCGAATTTTGTGAATTAGTGTTTCTAGATACTGTGTTGAATATTCTGTGATTTAACTGTGTAGTGTCCTCGAACACTATATGTCCTTAACCCTCTAAGCCCTCAAGATTATGGCAATCAGGAGTTCAAGAGAGGATCAAGTGTTTATCTGTGACCTTACGGTATTTCTGCAGTTCCAGTTGGGAAAAGCAGGTTTTCCCTAGTCAACCAGTGTGTGCAGAGTGTCAACTTAGGGATGAGAGTACGTACCTGAAACCCTAGCTGTTATGAGCTATTTATAGGGTTTGGAGGAGGCTGATATGGGCCGTATGGGCCTTGTATCAGGGTTGAGCTGAGCTAGGATTCTATGAGATAATATCGGAAGTTTATGCTCTTAGAATCTGGATAAGATCAGCTCAAGATCTCATGTCTAGGCTGTTAGCGAGAATCTAGGAGAGATTTGCGGAAGGGATAGGAAGCCTTGGTAAAGACTGAGTCCATCTACCAGCTGACGTTATGTCTCGGACCTAGAGTCCCGAGCCGATGGGTTGAAGACCGTTTGTGAGGCTCGGCCCCATCAAGTCCGAGCCTGGTCCTTTAGCGCGCTCGGAGCCAACAAGTCCGAGCGAGGGACGTTTGTGCTGAGTAAACCGAGGGAAGGGTCCTTGAAGAATCCCTTAAGTAAGACTTAGTCCTTATACGGTCGGCAGACCCTACAAGCCCCCCAGCTCGTAAGACTTTATAAAGTCTGTGACGAGGTAACATGTGTTTAGGGTCGGACCTTCTGGATGTCTTAGTTTGAACGTGCGACAGCTGTTCGAGGTGACGTTTCAGTTTCTCTAGGTACGGCGCATTCTCTTGTAAGTTGTGCCAAATCATTGCAATTTTTGAAATTTGAAAAAGTGCCTTTTGAAACCGCCACGTCTCATCCAACGAGTGGTTGCATGGGTTAACGGGCTTTCAGCCCAAATGCGTATCATGGAAGGAAACTGAAAAGTTTTCATTAGTTCGAATCCTCTCAGCCTCTTACTACCCTTATTCATTTTTCCTTTCTTCACTCCAGAGTCTTCTCAAATAAGAATCCCTTTATTCTCTCTTCCCAATCTCCTTCCCACTGTCTCCGCCTTCAAATCCACAACATTCTATCATCCTTTCCAGCAACTGAAATCAGGTAACCTCCTCTATTCTTCTTATTTCTTCTTCTGCGATTTCTTCATTTTGTGTGATTTCTGCTTTTTTTTAAAAGGGGGTTTTGGTTCTGGGTTTTGCAGGGATTGTGAATTTTAGGGGATTTCTGGGTTCTGGGTTTTTGTCCTGAGTAAGCTGTGTTTAGGATTCGTTGCCTTTAGACCATGAGAGGATGGAGAGGTTTGAGAAGAGTTTATCGCGAACTCTGCAGGAGATTAGGAGAGGAACCTTCTAGTGATAGTGATTCGAGTTCTTTAAGTTTTTCTGGTTTTTCTGGGAATTCTGGGAATGAGGGAAATTTTGATATCGATGATTCTATACACCCTTCTACTACTCCCCCAACTAATCAGGGATCCACCGAGGTAAAACCGTTAGCTGTAGAATTTCCATCGAATCCCGCAGATGAGAATAAGTGGTTGTTAGCTTACAGGTTCGCTGAGCGCCGTGCTCAGGTTAGGATTAACCTCGACCATCACACCGAGAAAAAACCTTTAGGAAGTCCACCAAGGATAGGGGAAAAAAGTCCAGGGCTCGACCTTAATTTTAAAATTAAAACACGTGCCATAAAAAATTCTAACGCCGAGCCTTTTGCTTTTTCCCCAGATATGGTGGAACGCAGGTGTGTTACCAACCTAGAAGAGTATCCTTTGCCACCCAATCACGCGCAGTATGATGCCATTTTCGATCGGGAGGTACTAGGAACAAGACCGTCACTGCTGACGGAAAATAGTCTCAATCATCTCCGACCGACTTTGACACCACCGAGCGCTGATGGGAACGCCTCGGACTTTGTGTTGAGACCTTTAGGCATTGATGATCGGATATGCTTACAAGTACCTGAAGGTAGAAAATTTTTCTATTTCTATGAAGAAATAGCCACTAGAATTGGCATTCGGATGCCCTTCTCCACCTTTGAAATGGAAGTTCTAAACCATTTAGGCATCGCTCCGAGTCAACTACATCCGAGCGGCTGGGCATTCGTCCGAGCTTTTTAGCAGTTTTGCGATGCCGAGGATTTGACGGCTACACTGCGATCTTTCTTCTGGTTGTACGCCCCACAAGTGAACAAATTTGGTGATTCAAAGGGACTTTGGGTATCGCTAAAGGCTCGGAGGGAGCATGCCCTGTTCGCCAAGGTAACCGATTCATGGAAATCCTTCAAGCCTCTCTTCTTCCAGTATGAGCATACGGGAATTGGGGAATGTTGGTTCATTGAACAAGTTGTTGTTGATGGGGTGGTTAAGATTGTGCCTCGATTCCCTCTGAGTTGGACGACTGATATTTATACCCGAGGGCCTGCTCTATATCAATTTAATTATAAGACCGAGCTCACGAAAGCCGAACGACGATTATGCGATGAGGCTTGGAAGTATCTTCAAGCCCATGGGCAAATAGATACTAAGCGAATCTTGTTGAAAGGGACACGGGATGAAGTGAAAGCCGAGCTGGGTATTACTTTTTTTTTTTTTTTGGTGTGCTGACCCATTTTTCTTGCAAAAGCAATGGGAAAGAAGGCAACCAAGGCCAATAAGAGTGAAGCTCGGGCAGCTAGAGTATCACAATTAGCTGCGATCAAAGAAAGTGCATCTGGGTCGCCAAGCATGGGCCAGTCTTCTCAGCCGACGTCTTCTAAAAGTCCAGCCGCCATCCCCAAAGCGCCTCCGACCGTTAAGGTCACCGGTGTTGAACAAGTGGTTAAGGGGGATCGCGCCATTGACATTGTGAACGTCGAAGCGGAGACTCAAACAGCCCCTCAATGCACACCCGAGCCCCCCCACAAGAAGCCTCGGCTGGATAAAGGGAAGGGCCTTGCTGGGGACTGGTTCAATTTGAGCAAGTCCAAGAAAGGGATAGAAATCCCCGAGGGTAAAGACGATGCCGCTGCCAAGACGGTGTGGGGTAAGAAGCTGTCCGATTTCCTCATTGCCTCTGTCTTCCCTCCCGAGGATGCTGAAGTGATTGAGGCTTGGACCCCTGGGACCTGGGAAAACAACTGTAAATCCCTGGTGAGGAGTTTTTTGAGAGGTGCGAGCATTCTTCACCACCTCGGTCACCACGCTGATGACGCTCATACTGGACTGGCAGCCGAGGAAAAGAAGAGAAGAAGTGAGGCAGACGAGCGAGAGGATTATCTGGAACTTCAAGTCTAAGGCCTTAACAGGAAAATCCAAACGCTCGCTGCTGAAAATGAACAACTTCAAAAGGCAGCACAAGATTCCGAGGGGGCAAAAAATCGGGCCGAGGAAGCACTTCAGGGGGTTCAGAAAAAGGCTGAGGAGGATGCTGCTGCTCTTCAGGTAGCTACTGAGAAAGCTCGGAAAGCCGAGCAAGCTACTGCCTTGGCACAGGAGCAGCACAAGTATGCAAAGGATGAGATACTCGGGCTTCGAGCTTCCTTGGAGAAGATGAGGTCGAAAGCTCTCAAACATAAGAAGGCAGCCAAGGAGAATCTGTTCAATTGGGATCATGCAATTGAAGATTCTCTCTACAACACTGCCGAGCAACTCCGTGTTCTGAATCCTGGGCTCGTGACCAAGGGTGCTGACCCTAATTTTTCTGTGAAAGGAGGTCGAATTGTAGGCCCGAGTGGGGTTCCCATAGATCTGAACAACGCCGACCTTCCCGACCATTTGGCCGAAGATTCCGAGGGGGACGGAGCCGAGGATGCTGAAGGTGAAGAGGAAGAAGAGGACATATTCAATGCTGACAGCATTGTATTGTCCGATTTAGAATAGTTTGATTATTCTGCTGCCTTTTTTTGTAATTGCCCCAGTAGATGGGTTTAAACTTTTGTTGTATTACCTTGTTCGTATATTTATAAAATTTGTAGTCATGTTATGCTTCTTTTTATACTTTTCGTTAAGAATTCAGGTGTTAAGACCTCGGAACTCCAGCACTTTAGCCAAGGTGGGTTCCTCTATCCGCGACATAAGAAATGATTTTAGAAAACCATGTTTGAATCGGGAGTCTCAATAAAGTACTTGACGAGTTATAAGCTCTTATCCGAGCTGTTTATAATCGTTCGCGTCATAAACGGTGGCTAATCGAGTATGAGGAAAAGTACGTAATACAATGAATTCAATAACAGACCTTTTATTGATTAGAAGCAGTAAATACAATGGGCTCGGAATTCCACCGAGCGTACACCATCATTAAAAAGAAATAAACAATTCTAACAATAAAAACAATTGACACTATGAAATTGAAATGAAAGAAAAATTCTAACTATAGTATGCTCTAAGCTTTGCCGCGTTGCAAGTGTTGTTGATGAGGGCTCCCAAGAGAGTTTCGAGCTTGTAGGCTCCTGTTCCAGTCTTAGAGGCTACTCGGTATGGTCCTTCCCAGCTTTGGGCCAGTTTTTCGTCCTTTGCATTTTTGAGACCAATATCAGCTCTTCTTAGGACAAGGTCGCCTACCTCGAACTCTCTAGGCACAACCGTACGATTATATCCTTTCGCTTGCATCGTCTTGGCATGCTTTTCTCGTTCGGTGGCTAAATCCCTGACTTCTTCTGACAAAACCAGATCCTCACACAATATAGTGTTGTTGAGGGGATTCGGCTGTTGCATAACTCGGAATGAAGGGATGATTGTTTCAATGGGAATGACTGCGTCACACCCATAAGTGAGTCGATAAGGTGTTTCTCCTGTTGAGGTTTGTATGGTTGTGCGATACGACCAAAGCACCTCATACAAGTTTTCCAGCCAATTCCCCTTCGCACCTTCGAGTCTTCTTTTGATCCCCTGAATGATGGATCGGTTGACGGATTCTACTTGCCCATTAGTCTGGGGATGCTCGACTGAGGAAAAATAGTGCTTAATGCTCAGAGCGTTGACCAAATCCTTGAATGCCTTTGCCGCAAATTGAGTTCCATTGTCTGTTACTACCACTTGCGGAACTCCGAATCGAGCTACGACCTATCTCTCGAAGAACTTCTGAACCTTTGCTGATGAAATGGTAGCAAGCGGCTCAGCTTCAACCCACTTTGTGAAATAATCAATGGCCACTATCACCCACTTGATCTGTCCTGGTGCGGTAGGGAACGGTCTGATTAAATCCATTCCCCATTGATAGAAGGGATATGGAGATGAAAGTGAATGGAGTTCCTCGGCGGGTTTCTGATATACATCACTGTGGAACTGGCATTTCTCACATCTCTTCACATGGCGGATTGCATCTTGTTGAAGGGTCGACCAGTAGTATCCTGCCCTTAGGATCTTTTTAGCCAGTGACTTCCCCCCAACATGATGACTTCCAACCCCCCTGTGAACTTCCTCCAGCGTTTGTTTTGCTTCGGCAGGGTCCAAACATCTGAGCATTGGGCCGCTGACCCCTCGGCGAAACAGGACTCCACTTACAAGGGCAAACTGCGATGCTTTTCTGACGAGTTTCTTGGCCTCGACTGGATCAGTTGGCAAAATCCCTTGTTCCAAGTAACCCGTGATCGGAGCAATCCAGCTCGGATCCACCGAAATAGGGAGGACAACGCTAGGTCCATGCACCATTTCTTGGATCAGCGTTTTGTTGTTTTCGGGACTCTTTGTCGAAGCGAGCTTGGAGAGGATATCCGCTCGGCTATTACTCTCCCTCGGGATGTGGCAGAATTCGACCTTCGCAAACTCTAAAGATAGGAACTTCACCTTTTCCAAGTATTTTTGAAGAATAGGTTCCTTGGCCTGGTAATCGCCTTTGACTTGTGAAACCACCAATTGGGAATCGCTGAAGATCTTCACTTCACGGGCCCTAACCTCTTTTGCCATTCTTAACCCTGCCAATATTGCTTCGTACTCTGCTTGATTGTTTGATGTTGAGAATCCAAACTTCAACGAATATTCAAGGGTGACTCCCTCGGAATTCTCCAAAATTATTCCTGCACCTGCTCCGAGCTTGTTACTCGACCCATCCACAAAAATGTTCCAATCCAAGTTTGAGCTCGTCAATGGCTCAGTAAACTCGGTGAGGAAGTCGGCTAAGGCCTGAGACTTCATTCCCTTTCTCGGTTCGAAAGTGATTTCAAACTCGGAAAGTTCGATAGCCCAGGTCACCATTCTCCCTGCCAAATCAGGCTTCTGAAGTATCTGACGGATCGGCTGAGCTGTTCTGACCGTGATATGATGGCTCTGGAAATATTGACGTAATCGTCTGGCTGTGACAACCAAACAAAAAGCCAATTTCTCCACTTTCTGATATCTTGACTCCGGTCCTTGGAGAGCTAGGCTGACGAAATAAATTGGAGATTCTTTACCAGATTCTTCTCGGACCAGAACCGAACTAATTACTGAATCTCCAACTGATAAGTACAGGAACAAAGTTTCTCCACTTATCGGACTAGACAAAATTGGGGGAGATGCCAAGTACTGCTTAAGGTCATTAAAGGCCTTTTCGCATGCCTCGTCCCATTCAAATGTCTTTCCCTTCTCTTTCCTCAACAGTTTGTACCAGGGGAGAGCCTTCCTAGCTGACTGAGACAAAAATCGAGATAGAGCCGCCACCCTACCTGTTAGCTGCTGAACCCCCTTGACATCTGTCGGACTCTTCATATTAAGAATGGCGTGGCATTTTTCCGGATTCGCCTCGATTCCGCGCTCGGTCAGCATGAAGCCGAGGAAAGATCCTGCTGGAACTCCAAACGTGCATTTCTCTGGGTTCAACCTCATGTCGAACTGTTGGATCCTTCCCAAAATGACCTTTAAATCTTTAGCATGGTCTTCCTCTTTCAAGTTCTTTGCAATCATATCGTCTATGTATACCTCCATTCTTGGCCCAATCAAAGGACTAAAGACCTTGTTCATCATCCGCTGGTAAGTTGCCCCAGCGTTCTTCAATCCGAATGGCATCACATTGTAACAATATGTAGCATTTTTTGTAATAAATGAAGTTTTTACCTGATCCGGGGGATACATCGGTATTTAATTGTACCCCGAATAGGCATCCATGAAAGATAACCTCTGATAACCCGCCGAGCTATCCACAAGTTTATCTATTCAGGGAAGCGGGTATTGATCTTTAGGACAAACTTTGTTCAAGTCTGTGTAGTCCATGCACATCCTCCATTTCCCATTGGACTTCTTCACTAGCACGGGATTGGCCAACCAATCAGTATACACCACCTCCCTGATAAATCCTGCTTCCAGTAGCTCGGCTACCTTCTCATTTGTTGCCTGTGCCTTCTCAGTTCCGACCCTTCTTTTCTTCTGACAAACTGGCTTGGCTCCAGGATACACGCTTAACCTGCGGCAGATGAAGTTCGGATCGATCCCTGGCATGTCTGCCGAGGTCCAAGCAAACAAGTCTTTGTTTTCCATCAGCAATTCAGTTAGTTCTTTTTCCAGTTCCTCCGAAAGGCCAACACCTATCCTGACGCAACGAGAAGGATCGGAACCCAAAATTACCTTTTTGAAGTCCCCTTGAGGGGTGGGCCTGGTTTCATCCTCCTCTCTTACGTCAAGATCTGCTAGGTTGACGCTTCCCTTGTTAAGTGGCTCCTGCATGATCTTCTCTTCATCAATTTTCAACTTTGCTAGGCTGATATTATAACACTTCCGAGCCAACTCCTGATCAGACCGCACTGTTACTATCTTATCATCTGACCCTGGGAATTTCATGGCTAAGTGGACTGTAGACACGACAGCACCAAAAGATTGGAGTGCCGTTCGGCCAAAGATGGCGTTGTAAGCCGAAGGGGCCTGGACAACTAACCACTTTACCATTTCAGTCCGAGCAGAGGGTGGTTCCCCCATAGTCACTGGGAGATGGATGTGGCCTAGAGGGACAATTGAATGTCCCGTGAAGCCAACCAAGCTTCCCTCGAACGGGGTGAGATCTGACCTTCTCAATTTCAATTTCTCAAACAAATCCAGAAACATGATGTCTGTCGAACTCCCTTGATCGACCAGAATCCTTCTGACTTCATAGTTGCCGAGCCTGGCCGAAACTACCATTGGGTCATTATGGTCTTGTAAGATGTCCTCAAAATCCTCATCACTGAAACTGATAACTATGTTTTTCTTCCTTGGCTTTTGGATCGGTCGGCTGGCCACCGAAAGGACCTGTCCCGCATACTTCCTGCGATCACTCTTCTTTTCTCCTCCACCTGCAAATCCTCCAGCAATAGTACCAATGAGGAAAGAATCCCGAGGCTTATCCTGCTCGGATAGTTGGATAGATCCCCCTGCAGGTGGTGAATGGCTTCGATTACGCTTTAGTTCAGTTTTGGGTGGCGAAGGACTTTTCCTCCTTGAACGTTTGCGCAGTGCTTCGCCAATATAGTGTTGAAGCTTACCATCCCTTACCATCTCTTCGATCAAGTCCTTCAACTGGATGCATTGGTCGGTGGTATGCCCCCACCCACCGTGGTGATCACAATACTTTGTCCTGTCCTTTTGAGCTGCTTTCCTCAAAGCTGGTGGCCGAGTGATGTTACGCATCTCAGTATGCATAGTTTCACGAAGGATTTGACTCCTCGGGACTGTTAATTGGGTGTATTCATCGTACTTGCCTTTTGGAGGCAGTTTTTCTCTCTCCTCTTTCCCGTTTGTCCTTCCTCCCCCTAGTGTCTCGGAAGCGATCCCTTTGAAGAGGGTCGTTCTGACGGGATTGTGATTCTTGGTTCTCTTCTTTGCCCCTTGCTGCAGTACTTATCCTATGGAATTCCTCCAGATTAACGAATTTCCTAGACCTTTCTCTAAGTTCGGCCATATCTTTCGGTGGTTCCCCAATCAAGTAATCCTTGAAGTCTCCATCTCGCAACCCTTGTGTGAGTAAGAGAACGAACACTCCTGTCTACAGACCTGATATGCCACTAGCTTCCTGCTGATATCGAGCTAGATAGTCGCGTAAAGACTCGCCAGGTCTCTGTGCGACTCCAGCTAGTGAATGATCTGACTTTGGTTGTGACATACTGCTGTGTATCGGTTTAGGAATGCCCTTTTAAGCTGAGCCCAGGAACTGACTGAGTTGGCGGGTAGAGAACTAAACCACCTCAAAGGTGCTGAACCTAGAGTCATCGAGAAAGCTCGGCACTTCATGAAATCTCCTCCCCCATAAAACATCATGGACGACTCATAGGAGGCTATGTGGTCCATTGGATCAGTTGTCCCATTATACCGAGAGACGTTCTGATGGCCCATAAATGTTTGGGGGGTTTGAAATGCCATTATGTCAGCTGTGAAAGGATGTCCCGGGTGGACTTCGGCTGTGGCCTGTTCAGGAATCACGTTCCGATTGAGGGGTGGCGGTGGAGGAAGACTAACTGGGTTGCCGAGAGCCACACGAGGGCTTGGTTCGGCCAGTCGTGCCATGCTCTGCTGCTGAAGAGCAGCAATGGCCTCGTTTTGTTTTTCAATCAAAGAAGTTTGGATTCTTAGGATATCCATGATTGCTTCTTCTCTCCTTCTTGCCGAAGAGGAAGTCATATATGATCTATCCTGAGACTCGGAACGTTCACCGCCTTGAAGCATTCCAAAACGACCTCTAGTGAAGTGTGGTATTTCCCTGTCGGTTCGCTCGGCTCTAGAGTAATCGCGATGAGCGGAACGCTCAACTCGCCGACCCTCACCAGTTCGTGACGCTGCAGGGGTCCTCCGAGATTGATGTGTTCTAGAGTCAGCAGTATCGTGCCATTCTGAAACATGGCCATCTGGAATAGTGTGGGGGTTGGATTGTCCTCCTCCGCCTTCAATGACAGGGGGAACAATGGCTTGCGCCTGACCCACCGGCGGAACCGTGACTTGTGCCTGATTCACAGGAGGGTCGTTAGTCCGGTCACCTTCAGCTGCTCCTCCAGGGGCAATTCTGTCCCTGAGGTGTGTTCCTCCCTTAGGCGGCCTCCCCCGGGGGCGCGGGGCTCCTCCAAGGGCGATTCTATCCCTAACATTTGCTCTGGCCCCAGGCTGCCTCCCACGGAGGTGATGACGGAGATCTCCTTGTTCTTGATTGTTGTTATCGTTTGCCATGACTATGGTAGACGTGGGAATGCTGGTTATTCGATCCCCATAGACGACGCCAATGTAGTGTCCTCGAACACTATATGTCCTTAACCCTCTAAGCCCTCAAGATTATGGCAATCAGGAGTTCAAGAGAGGATCAAGTGTTTATCTGTGACCTTACGGTATTTCTGCAGTTCTAGTTGGGAAAAGCAGGTTTTCCCTAGTCAACCAGTGTGTGCAGAGTGTCAACTTAGGGATAAGAGTACGTACCTGAAACCCTAGCTGTTATGAGCTATTTATAGGGTTTGGAGGAGGCTGATATGGGCCGTATGGGCCTTGTATCAGGGTTGAGCTGAGCTAGGATTCTATGAGATAATATCGGAAGTTTATGCTCTTAGAATCTGGATAAGATCAGCTCAAGATCTCATGTCTAGGCTGTTAGCGAGAATCTAGGAGAGATTTGCGGAAGGGATAGGAAGCCTTGGTAAAGACTGAGTCCATCTACCAGCCGACGTTATGTCTCGGCCCTAGAGTCCCGAGCCGATGGGTTGAAGACCGTTTGTGAGGCTCGGCCCCATCAAGTCCGAGCCTGGTCCTTTAACGCTCTCGGAGCCAACAAGTCCGAGCGAGGGACGTCTGTGCTGAGTAAACCGAGGGAAGGGTCCTTGAAGAATCCCTTAAGTAAGACTTAGTCCTTATACGGTCGGCAGACCCTACAAACTGGTTGATTTAATCAGTTGATTTAATTGGTTAACCGATTAAAGTACACAATATCTGAGAGTTAATTCAAAGAATTCTAAGTGTTTTTCTGCGAAATTTAAAAAGGTGAATGTTGTCCACCTTCACACCTATTCACCCCCTCTACTCTAGGTGTGAGGATTAACTCACTTGTATCCCAATAGTACCTTGGTAGTACCTACTAAACCGGGTGAGCAACAACAAACAAAATTTAAATTTAAAATTTGAAACAATCATTATCTCCGAGATATCATCTTCACTAGAAATCATTATTCCAAACAAAAATTTTAAAATTTGAAATAATCATTATCTTTAACATTTTATTTTTACGCCAGTTTTGCCTTATAAAAGGTACAGGCTGATCTACTAATGATTATTCTGAAAGATGGTTTGGTGAGTTAAATGCACATTTGGGATCAAATATCAAATCAATATTTGGTGAGCAAACTACCCTTTTTTTTCTTCTTCATTTGTTGAGTTAATTGCACATTTCTTCTTCATATATTGTGTTCATATAATTGAGGAGTATACAATAACATCCTGTTATTTTTTATTCACATCATTGTTCTTATTCTCATGCTTCTACGTCAGTCCAAACCAAATTGGAAATTTGCAGCATCTCTTATTCAAGAAATTTATGAAAAGTTGTTCCACAATATTGCACAAATTAAAGTGAAAATTTAGATAAAAGAGCTGAGAAAAACTTAGCATTATTTCTACGATAAATTTTAAAGTGCCAGAGTGGTTGTTTGGTATTTAATGCTTAATGTCCACTATATAACAGCCCAATTTTGGTAACTTGAAAAATATTTAATTTCCATATTATTTTTGTAAAGATGAGAGTAATTTTTTTTTAAACATTTAACTTTCATTTCGAATCTTAATTGCCCAAACGCATTACCTTTACAAAATATTTGGTTTGCAGTAACTTAATTGTCATGCCATATTATATTCACTCAAGTTTCCCAAATCAAGATGTCACATACGCCATGACTCAAAACATCCTCCTCAAAACTTATATAATGGTTGAAATGTGAAAAAAAAAATTTTCATTACTTTGCGAAAACAAATTACCTCATTCATAAAATATTCTTAAAGCCAAAAACCATAATAAGTTATAGCTTGTCCACCATAATAAGTTATAGCTTGTCCAATAACCATTATTTATAGATTTTAAAAGATAACTGAAAAAAAATTGGGGTACATCAGGGAATACGAGACAATGGAAGCCACACGCACACACACAAAATTTAACTCCAAGTACTTGATCACGAACACAACATGAAACAGTAAACAGCTAAGCATCATCATCCGAATCCTCGACAGGGTCCTCCTCCGAATCATCCTCGAGATCTACTTCGGGATCATCCTCTAATCACAAAACTGCAATATGTGATTTGTTGTTCTTGGTTTTTGATTTCAAGTAGCTTTACACTTTAATAAATTTTATATAATTATAGGCTTTACACTTGATGTGTTTTACCTTTGAAATGATTTTTATTTCCAATAATCATCTCTTTTAAAAAATAAGCAATGAGTCAAGCATTTATATAAAGAATAGAAAAATAAACAAAAATACAAATAAAAGGACCAAAATCGGATTGTGATGATTAAAGATCTAATTTATACAAACCTCCAAGAATTTGGGGACTCAAGCATATAATAACGAGTATACTGTCACTTTGGTCCCTGAATTCACACAGTACTTTTATTTTAGTCTCTGAAATTAGCAAAAATGTTTTTAGGCCTCTTGGTGGATCTGATGGGTCTGTTTGTAACATTGCCTGCATCTAGGAGAACAACCTTGTCCTCAAGGTTGAGTTTGGGCCGGGTTGAGTCCATTTGTGGTGTATGAGTGGAAAAGTGCGACTGCTTAGGAGGGAGAGATGAGTTAGGGTTAGATGGAATAAAGGAATCTGTTTGAATATGTGGTGTGGGTGTAACCACGATGTGTGGAAAAAATGGGGCAGAAAAATCCAATTGTTGACCAGCTGGAAAAGAGTGCAACAGTCCCTTTTGATTAGTGAAGCCAGCTGTATTCAACGGATAAGATGAAGGGGTGGGATCCAACGGTGCATTTTGTATGTTGGCAAGTGATAAGTTAGAGTTAGAAGACATAATTGCCTTAGGAACATAATTTGTATTTGGTTCCATATCAAAGGACTTTTTTCTTCCTTTTTCATGAGAACGCCTTTTCTCTTCCCTGTTAGAGAATTCTTTCTCTTGTGCTTTATCCCTGCTCTCTTCAACATCAAAGAGGACCTGTTCGGGTAGAGGAATAAAGGATGCAGCTGGGTCACCCACGAAGCGCTTGAGCAAGGAGACATGGAAAGTGGGATGAATACGGCTGTCGGCGGGAAGTTGTAGCTGATATGCGACGGCGCCGACACGGCGGAGGACACGGTAGGGACCGTAGAACCGGCGGGAAAGCTTTACCGACGAGCGAGGAATGACAGAGCGCTGACGGTATGGTTGGAGGTGGAGAAGCACCCAATCTCCTTCTTCAAAGGTAAGATCCGATCTTCCCGAATCCACTTGAGATTTCATTCGTTGTTGTGCCCTTTTAAGGTTTTCTTTTAACTGTGATGTTAAGGTGGTTCCTGTATGCAGTGAACTCTCCACCGTGGTGTTAGTAGATGAACTGGGGAGATAATGTTTCAATGACGGTGGTGGACGGCCGTATAAGGCTTCAAAGGGAGAGATCCCTATGGCAGTATGATGACACGTGTTGTACCAATATTCGGCCAAGGAAAGGTATTTGAACCATTTTCTAGGATGCTCTCCAGTGAAACAACGGAGGTATTGTTGAAGACATCGATTAACAACCTCCGTTTTCCCATCTGATTGGGGGTGGTAGGCACTGTTGAAGCAGAGCTTCGTGCCAAGCAAGGTAAAAAGCTCCTTCCAAAACTTACTCACAAATATTTTATCTCTATCTGAGACAATAGATTTTAGTACCCCATGTAACTTAACCACTTCTGTAAGGAAACGGGAGGCTAGTGACTCTGCACTAAAGCTGGTTGGGAGAGCTATGAAATGAGCATACTTGGACAGGCGATCAACCACCACCCATATAGTTGTGTGACCAAACGAAAGTGGTAAGCTAGTGATAAAATCCATTGTGATATCTTCCCAAACTCTGTCTGGTATTTTAAGTGGCTGTAGTAATCCTGGTTGTTTTGTTGGAAGGTATTTATTGTATTGGCAAGTGACACATTGACGCAAAAAGAGCTTCGCGTCCCTATATAAACCAGGCCAATAGCAAGAAGCAACCGAGCGAGCCACTGTCGGTTTCATCCCCGAATGACCCGCTGCTGGTGTGCTATGATGTTCTTGATGCAGAGTATGGCGCAGGTCCTTGTAGTCAGGTATGAAAAGTCGTCCTTTGAAATATAATACACCCTGCGAAAAATGGTAGTTTTGTTTCATATGGTCCTCTTCTTCACTTTTTTTAACTAATAGTTGCCCTTCTGGTGTGAGGTAAAATTCACGAAGATCGTCAAAGAGAGTAGGAGTGGGTGATGTCTAGGCGGTGTAGACTGGGGCATCATCGGTGTAGACTGGGGCATCATCGGAGTGGAGTTCTGTTTGAGGTTCCTGGTCTGTACTTGATTTCAAATTGAAACCCAATGAGTTTTGTTGCCCATTTCTGTTGCTCTGGTGTGTGCAAACCTTGTGTCATGAGATGTTTAAGCCTTTGCTGATCTGTAATAATGCGAAACTGTCTACCTATAAGATATTGACGCCACTTTTTAACTGCCTCTGTAACAGCGAACATCTCGCGGACATAGGCGAATGAGTTTTGCATTCGAAGGGACATCTTTTTGCTGAAGAAGGCAACGGGATGATTGTTCTGAGACAGCACGACGCCAATGGCCACAACAGATGCGTCGGTCTCCATATTAAAGGACAAGTTAAAATCAGGGAGCTGAAGAACAGGAGTTTTAGTCATAGCTTGCTGTAATAATGTAAAGGCCTCTTGAGCCTTATCGCTCCATGTTAATTTCTGTAATTTCAATAGGTCGGTGAGAGGAGAGGTGAGTGATGCGTAACCCTTAACAAACTTCCGATAAAAACCAATTAAGCCCAAAAATCCACGAAGGGCCGTAAGGGATTGTGGAGGAGGCCAAGCCAAAATCACCTGAATTTTCTCTGGGTCTGGTTGCACACCTGCTGCACAGATGATATGCCCAAGGTAGCTAACTAAACTCACTCCAAAAGAACACTTAGACAACTTGGCAAAATAATCATTAGTAACTAATAGGGATAAAACAGTTTCCAGGTGCATAAGATGGTCTGTCAAACAGTTACTATACATAAGAATGTCATAAAAAAAACTAGAACGAACCGACGTAAGTATGGCCGGAGCATGTCATTCATTGCTGCCTAAAAGGTAGAGGGGGCATTGGAGAGCCCGAATGGCATGACAAGAAACTCGAAATGGCCATTGAAAGTCCGAAAAGCGATTTTATGAGTGTCCTCGTTGCTGACCCGAATCTGATGATAACCTGCACGGAGATCTATTTTTGAAAAAATAATTTTAGCATGACCCAACTCGTCTAATAACTCGTCAATGGTTGGAATAGGAAAACGATCTTTGATTGTGATAGAATTAAGTGCGCGGTAATCCACACAAAAACGCCATGAATTATGTTTTTTTTAACAAGTAAAACTGGAGAAGAAAATGGACTAGTGCTAGGTAAAACAATACCATCTTTAATCATATCCTGTAACATACTTGTCATAAGGTCCTTTTGAGAATGGGGATATCGGTATGGTTTGACATTAACAGGGGAGGTGTTCGGTAGGAGAGGAATGTGATGGTCATGGGTTCGTTTAGGGGGTAGGCCATGAGGGGTATTGAAAACAACAGAAAATTTGTTTAGTAGAGTTTGTATTTGGGGGTGGGTAATAGTTTCTGAAGAAGGTGAGGGAGGAGGGTCGTGGGTTTCTTGAGGTAGGTAAGTAATTGTGTGAAGGGAAGCTACGCCATCAATATGAAATAGGCATGAAAGCTGGTGGAATGTAGCTGGTTGTAGTGATATGGAAAAGTCACCCTTTAAAGTAATGGATTCCTTTGCCCACGTGAAGGACATAGAGGGAATGGAAAAATACGAAACAATAGGACCCAAGGTACTAAGCCACTCAATGCCAAGTACCACGTCGACACCTTTGATAGGTAGCAAATAGAAAGGAATGTGGAAAACTGTCTTTTGTAGAGTGAGGGGGGTATTAGCACAAAGGCCACTGCAATAAATAAGAGCCCCGTTGCCCACCATAACGGGAAATTGAGGGGTATGTGTGACTGGAAGGTGTAGAAAAGTGGCAAGTCGTGGCTGAATTACATTGTGTGAACTCCCAGTGTCGACCAAAACGGTCACCGGATGGCCCAATATAGATGCAGTAAAACGAAGTGTTCGTGGCGAAGGGTTCCCCTCAAGAGCTTGCTCTGATAATTGAAAATGGATAACTTCAGTATTACTATCATCAGGTTGTGGTTGGATAGGGGGTCTATTGGCTGGGTGGGTTCTAAGGAAATGAATGTGTCTTGCTCCATGGAAGGTGTGTCATCAGTTAAGAAAAGTAAAAATTGCTTAGGTTGGCATCGATGGCCAGCCACATATTTTTCATCACAATTGTAACAAAGGCCCAAAGCACGCCTTTCTTGCATTTGAGCAGAATTTACTTTTCGAACTGGTAGGGAAGTAGGAAGTGTGTTGGAAATGGTAGTTGGTTTGGGTTGGAAAATGGTATTAGAAGGAATGTAGGGGGTGTAACATCCCTAATTTTAATCCCCAGTCTAATTATAAGTTTTATCGAATTAAATAATTATTTCTTGAAATTAATCATTTAGCTGTTAGGTATTTTTATGAAATACATTATGTTAATTACGAAAGTACCTTTAATTATATTTAAAGTGAATTCTTTTAAAAGAGAAATTATCATATTGAATAATGCTAAACATTTTGAGATACTTTACTTAAATCTTATATATTCAGTAATGAATTATGTTAGTGTTTTTTTTTTTATATTCAACTCTAGAACATTTTTAAAAATATATATATATATATATATATTTGCTTATTTGATTAGATGACTAAGTTCTATTTTTGGATGCTCATAAAAATAATATTGATTTTTATTTACTATAAATAATAAATAAATAAAGGTAAAGGTAAAGCAAATAATATATAAAAAAAAAGAAAAGGAGAATTGGTCCGTGTGGTGTGTGCTGTGCAAGGGTGAAAACCCTATCTTTGGTGCCAATGGGGGGTTCTAGCCGCCACCCCCCCTCATACTCTTCTTCTTCTTCATTTTTGAACCCCCTTTCTCTCACTTCTCCTTCCTCTCTCCACCGCCGACCAAGCTTTTCTCTCTCCCCGTCGTCCCTTTCTCTCTCACCGCCTGTGACTCGTCTCTGCCCCAGCTTGCGCCGTCGCCACTGCTGGAAAAACGCGTGCCCTCCTTTCCCTCTCGCTCCAATCCCTCTCTCCGTCGCGGTCTGTTCCTCCCTGTCGCCATGCGCTCGTCTTTCTCCCTCCATGGCCGATTGATGCTCGCTGCAGCTGCTAGGAGCACGAACCGCCGCTCTCCTTCCCTGGTTCGTGCTATGGAAGTCGTCGTCGTCCCTCTCTTGTGGCTGCCGCCGTTCAATGCCACGGTGGAGCCATCATCACCACCATTTCTTTCCCTTCCTGGTTCGCGGTTGCTGCTCCCTGGATCGATAGGTCCGTGTTCGTTGAGTTAAGCCGAAACTTTGTGAACCGATGTCGGTATCGCCATCCTCTGTACCGTGGCCAACCCTTTTGACGTGCTTCGAACCAGACTTGGGTGGAGCTTTAGAATCGAACCGGTCTTGATCTCTTTCCCGCCTTCAAAATCGGATTTGAGGGTAAATCCCTAATGCTTTTCTAGTTGCTCTATGTTGTGTTTCAATATTTATATTAATACTAATTTTAATGTTATTGGTAATAATTATTTAATATTAAACTGTTTTGGAAATTAAACTTGTATTATAGTTTATGTTGATTTAATTATGTTAATAGTGATGATGAATTTAATTGCTTACCTGATTGTGATAACGTCGAATTAAGCATTATGTCGAATGATGAGTTTTAAAGAGTACTTTTGTTAAATGTGTTGGGGTCCTAAGTAAGCGAGCTGTTGCTTAGCTTGGTTGAGTTGTCCCTGAGCTAAACGATACCTCAGTTAATTAGGAAACTGATATAGTCGACATAATGTTAATTCGAGTTAGGACGTTGAACATTAATTTCAAACTGAAGGGAAGTGAAACTGTTTTAATGTTATAATTATGAATTGGACTTATTTTTGAATCAAGAACACTTTCTTTTAGTTTGGAATTAATAGTGTTAAATAACAACCTTTGATTTTGTGGTTTCAAAAGCTAAAACTAATTAACTTTAATGAATTTTTGGTGATTATGTTAGTTTCAAAATGTTAGTGTATTTTCAATAAAAAGTTATACTATTTTATTAAAAAGACAATGATCTTAATTTGAAATCTTGTGTTATTTTGATTTGTAAACGATAGTTAAATGATTTCTTGATTTGGAAAACTTAGGAAAATACTCTATTTTGAAATATGATAAGTAATATATTGTGATTTCGAATTGAGTCGCTTTTGGTACATTAAATTGATTTCTATGCGATTTAATAATATAGTTAGACTACGAGGGAGTTTTAGGGCAAACTCAAGCGATAGCAATGGGCCAAGACATGAGCGAGTATCGGCATATGGAAAGGAGTGTGTTTGTGAAAAGCTAAGAGTTAAAGCAATTGCAGGTAAGGGGTTCTTTACCTTGCTTTAGGGAGTATTTTCTAATTAGCTCATAGTACTTGCTAAGAGTATATGTATATGTTTGGTTTGGGATTTAGATAGTTATTATAGGCTTAACAATCTAGAATGAAATTAAATGAAATAGTTGTTAAATGGATATATGTGATAAATTTTGTATGCTAAGTGCTAAATGTCATTATTTATGCCTAACTGAAGTATATAGAGACTTGGTTGGTTTAACAATCTCTAGACATTCAATATTAAGATTACTTCCTTTTAGAGTTGTGACTTATCAATGAAAGACAATTGTATGAGTTATATGGTTAGTGTAATGTTTATCATATAAAATGTTTTCTTTGATAAGTTGATGCTGGCTTTGCATTTAAAATTTAGTGTTTAGCTTCAGATGTATCAATTTGTTCTGGGACTGTATAATGTGGTGTTTTGTTAATTTATATTGGAATTTGGAAATATAAAAGGATAATGAAATTGATAATTTTATGGAAGAGTTTACAAATACAAATATTTTGGAATTTAGAAGTATAATGAGATAATGAAAATGATGAATTTATGAAAGTGATTACAAAAAAATGAAATAAGTGAAATAAGATATTAAAAGATTTAAAGGAAAAAGAGTGTGTGATCCAGATCTTGTAAGACGTTGGACGCACTTGATGGGCCGCTGTAAGACGTTGTCTGAAGGAGACTGTACGCAGTTATGGACACACACACCATATATTAATTAAAGATATAATTGGATTGTGCCTCTCCAGATCTTGTAAGACATTGTCCGTAGGAGACTGTACGCATTGATCGCGTAAGACGCACTTGATGTGCTGCTGTAAGACGTTGTCCGAAGGAGACTGTACGCAATGATGGATGCACCTTCCGATTGTGGAATCCAGGTCTTGTAAGACGTTGTCCGTAGGAGACTGTACGCATAGATCGCGTAAGACACACATTGTGTGCAGCTGTAAGACGTTGTCCGAAGGAGACTGTACGCAATGATGGAAATCCACCTAATAAATGCTAAAAATCTTTGCAAAACTCAAAGAGAATATGAATATAAAGGAATTGTGAAGTTAAATAAGAAATGTGAAAGTATGAAATTTTCATAAGTTTGAAATGAAAGAAATATTGAATTTAATGAAAATTACCAAGAAAACCAAGTGTTAATGATATGAAAATAATTGAATTGATTGAGACTGCTTATTTGGACTATGTGCAATATATGGCTAAATGTGTTTGACTTAGTAGGTCATTATGTCTGGTTAGACACTACTTTCTACTTCACGTGTAAAGTTCACCCTTACCACCATTTTTCAGGTTTTGAGCTTGGAGCTTGCACAGTTTTCTGGCCGAGCAGGATTACCCTCCACCACGTGGAGGGGTCGTGTATTTCGAGGGAACTAAAGTAGTAATTAAATTAAAGATGGATATTTTGTATTTTAAAAGAATGTATTTAGCTGTCCGCCCTAGCTTGGATTATGTTGGGCATTAGGACTTATTGTATGTTTTAAAATGTTCTGGTCTGGACAGGTACAAGATTCTAAATTTTGGTAAAGTTCGAAATAAAGAGGAAACTCTGCCGGATTTTTATCGAAATTTTCAAGTACCAATTTTTATAAAATCCTAAGTTAAATAAATATTTGTGAGGGTGTTACATTATGGTATCAGAGCAGTTCTCCTCGGCCTATGGAGTGTGGACTCACAACTCCTATTGTGTTACTCACCAAGCGAGTAACTTGTAATTAGTAACAGATTAGTCTAGGACTTAGTTGAGTCTTGCTAGTATCGTAATAATAATGGTTGCGAATTTTAGCATAGTGAACATTTGAGATTTCTTTTAAATTTTGCTTAAGGTGTTCGAGACTTACAAAACAAAACCCGAAATCTTGTAAAAATAATAATAATAATAATATGGGTCATATTTAGAAGTGGACGAATGACGAGACTAAGGAAACGAAATACCCCAACGGGCTAGAGCACCAAGTTGCTACCCTACCGGGAGAAAGTAATCTTTAGTCTTGGATCAAGTGAGTCAATTCTAAACGTGACAACACAAATCAAGACTTCGGTATTTTTGAACTTGAAATGAAATCTGGAAATTTTTTTTAAGAGTCACCTAACCAAAACTTAGGCGACACGAGAATGGTCTTATAACCGATGTGTGTATACTTGAGACTGATCACCTCAAAATATACATCTATTGGGAGATATAATCATCTAGTCCTTGAGTTTCGGTAAGCGTTTTAGAATTTTGCAAAGTTCTTAGACTTAAAGGGAGTAGTTTTATTAGTATAGGTAGTGGTTTTACTAAATATGAAGGGCTTATGATAGTGGGTGTTTGGGGGTTTATGATTTATTCATGCCTAGAATAGTTATCGGTGCTTATGTTGAACATTATGCATGTTTGAGAAGAGTTAGGGGCTGTTTATGATGGTTAAGCATGAGACATAATAAGAAAATGACATAATGTTGAGTTGGTGATTTTGAGGATTGTTGTGTGTATATGAAGTTATAGGGAGTGTTAGTCTCCCAACTTTTTGTGCTCTCTAAATTTGATATGTTATTTTTCGGTGTAATTACGTAGTAGCATCTGATTCTGGAAGGTTGCACATGATTTGAAAATGATTTGTTAATTATTTGAATTTTTGGGTCGTAAAGTGTTTGTCGGGAAATCGGGGTTTTTCATATTAAAAAAAAAGAGTTTTCAGGCTTAGGATGCTCAAACTGACATGGAATTTTTATGTGAGCTTCCTAAGGTTGAATTCAATTTGTGTGTAAAAATTCAAGATGTTTGGAGCAAGTTAATATTTTAAATAAATGCGTTTTCACAAATCAGACCCGACAGTTCCGGTGTCTCCGACACTGCGAACGCAGGGGAAAAATCGAGTCTATCGTGTTCCGACCGGTCTGGAAATTTTACACAACCTTTGAATAAGTATGTCTGATGTCCCCGTAAATTTTGAGGTCATTTGGAGTTTGTTTACTATTTTAAATAAATCTAATTTAGGTTCAGCCCCTTATGTTTATGATATTTTTGACAAAGTGGTCGCAGGGTTAAAACTGAACCTAACGGACTCCGATTGACCTGAAAATTTACCAAGATATTCTTTCATATGTAGGGACACTACCTGTAAATTTTCATAACATTTGGAATTGAATTGGTATTTTTCAAAAATGCATCTCTGTTACAGCTATGTAGTTTTTCCGGTTTTTGGACAAATCATGGAAACCCTACCTCGCGAACTCCTTTTGAACTAATTTTCAGATATGTTACCTTTAAATACCTGCATGTGATGTAGGCGAAAATTCAAAAAAAAAAGAGTTGATATGATATGACTTCTATATATACGTCTTAAATATGTTATGTGTAAGCTTTTAGTGACTCTTTGAATTTGTTTATTGTGAACTTCATTCTAGTGTGTGATCAATGACTTGGCTGGTCCAAGAGGGATATGATGTTGGTTGTGGTTGGAGATATGAGAATAGGCATTGCATGTTTGCACACATCTAGACATAAAGTAAGAAATAAATGAACAGAGTCCAAGGCAAACATTCTAGAAAGGAGTTAAAGCTTAGCATAGAAGTCCCTAGAGTTCCAATTCTTATCCATGCCTATCTGTCTATTCAACTATCTAAGTTCTTGAATTAGCAAACCTTGATCTTCCCGTAGTAGGTTCCTGTATTGTTTTCTATCGGTACGATCTTAAATGAAAATTTAGATGAAAACTTGGGGTTGATGGGTCGGAAATAGATTTGAGAAGCACCAAAGAGTAATGATCTAGGAGCAGCATAAGTGGGGGAGTGAATCCGGAAAGAGTTAGATATCATAGTTAAAGGTCCTGTTTAAGTGATGGTTATCCATTCACTTGAACCAATCGAAATTTCGGGGACGAAATTCTCCTAAGTGGGGGAGAATTGTAACATCCCTAATTTTAATCCCTAGTCTAATTATAAGTTTTATCGAATTAAATAATTATTTCTTGAAATTAATCATTTAGCTGTTAGGTATTTTTATGAAATACATTATGTTAATTACGAAAGTACCTTTAATTATATTTAAAGTGAATTCTTTTAAAAGAGAAATTATCATATTGATATAATGCTAAACATTTTGAGATACTTTACTTAAATCTTATATATTCAGTAATGAATTATGTTAGTGTTTTTTTTTTATATTCAACTCTAGAACATTTTTTTTTTAAAAAAATATATATTTGCTTATGTGATTAGATGACTAAGTTCTATTTTTGGATGCTCATAAAAATAATATTGATTTTTATTTACTATAAATAATAAATAAATAAAGGTAAAGGTAAAGCAAATAAATATAAAAAAAAGAAAAGGAGAATTGGTCCGTGTGGTGTGTGTTGTGCAAGGGTGAAAACCCTATCTTTTGTGCCAATGGGGGGTTCTAGCCGCCACACCCCCCCCCCCCCCCCCCCCCCCCCCCCCTCATACTCTTCTTCTTCATTTTTGAACCCCCTTTCTCTCACTTCTCCTTCCTCTCTCCACCGCCGGCCAAGCTTCTCTCTCTCCCCGCCGTCCCTTTCTCTCTCACCGTCTGTGACTCGTCTCTGCCCCAGCTCGCACCGTCGCCACTGCTGGAAAAACGCGTGCCCTCCTTTCCCTCTCGCTCCAATCCCTCTCTCTGTCGCAGTCTGTTCCTCCCTGTTGCCATGCGCTCGTCTTTCTCCCTCCATGGCCGATTGATGCTCGCTGCAGCTGCTGGGAGCACGAACCGCCGCTCTCCTTCCCTGGTTTGTGCTATGGAAGCCGCCGCCGTCCCTCTCTTGTGGCTGCCGCCGTTCAATGCCACGGTGGAGCCATCATCACCACCATTTCTTTCCCTTCCTGGTTCGCGGTTGCTGCTCCCTGGACCAATAGGTCCGTGTTCGTTGAGTTAAGCCGAAACTTTGTGAACCGATGCCGGTATCGCCATCCTCCGTACCGTGGCCAACCCTTTTGACGTGCTTCGAACCAGACTTGGGTGGAGCTTTAGAATCGAACCGGTCTTGATCTCTTTCCCGCCTTCAAAATCGGATTTGAGGGTAAATCCCTAATACTTTTCTAGTTGCTCTATGTTGTGTTTCAATTTTTATAGTAATACTAATTTTAATGTTATTGGTAATAATTATTTAATATTAAACTGTTTTGGAAATTAAACTTGTATTATAGTTTATGTTGATTTAATTATGTTAATAGTGATGATGAATTTAATTGCTTACCTGATTGTGATAACGTCGAATTAAGCATTATGTCGAATGATGAGTTTTAAAGAGTACTTTTGTTAAATGTGTTGGGGTCCTAAGTAAGCCAGCTGTTGCTTAGCTTGGTTGAGTTGTCCCTGAGCTAAACGATACCTCAGTTAATTAGGAAACTGATATAGTCGACATAATGTTAATTCGAGTTAGGACGTTGAACATTAATTTCAAACTGAAGGGAAGTGAAACTGTTTTAATGTTATAATTATGAATTGGACTTATTTTTGAATCAAGAACACTTTCTTTTAGTTTGGAATTAATAGTGTTAAATAACAACCTTTGATTTTGTGGTTTCAAAAGCTAAAACTATTTAACTTTAATGAATTTTTGGTGATTATGTTAGTTTCAAAATGTTAGTGTATTTTCAATAAAAAACTATACTATTTTATTAAAAAACAATGATCTTAATTTGAAATCCTGTGTTATTTTGATTTGTAAACGATACTTAATTGATTTCTTGATTTGGAAAACTTAGGAAAATACTCTATTTTGAAATATGATAAGTAATATATTGTCATTTCGAATTGAGTCGCTTTTGGTACATTAAATTGATTTCTAAAAGATTTAATAATATAGTTAGACTACGAGGGAGTTTTAGGGCAAACTCAAGCGATAGCAATGGGCCAAGACATGTGTGAGTATCGACATATGAAAAGGAGTGTGTTTGTGAAAAGCTAAGTTAAAGCAATTGCAGGTAAGGGGTTCTTTACCTTGCTTTAGGGAGTATTTTCTAATTAGCTCATAGTACTTGCTAAGAGTATATGTATATGTTTGGTTTGAGATTTAGATAGTTATTATAGGCTTAACAATCTAGAATGAAATTAAATGAAATAGTTGTTAAATGGATATATGTGATAAATTTTGTATGCTAAATGTCATTATTTATGCCTAACCGAAGTATATGGAGACTTGGTTGGTTTAACAATCTCTAGACATTCAATATTAAGATTACTTCCTTTTAGAGTTGTGACTTATCAATGAAAGACAATTGTATGAGTTATATGGTTAGTGTAATGTTTATCATATAAAATGTTTTCTTTGATCAGTTGATGCTGGCTTTGCATTTAAAATTTAGTGTTTAGCTTCAGATGTATCAATTTGTTCTGGGACTGTATAATGTGGTGTTTTGTTAATTTATATTGGAATTTGGAAATATAAAAGGATAACGAAATTGATAATTTTATGGAAGAGTTTACAAATACAAATATTTTGGAATTTAGAAGTATAATGAGATAATGAAAATGATGAATTTATGAAAGTGATTAAAAAAAATGAAATAAGTGAAATAAGATATTAAAAGATTTAAAGGAAAAAGAGTGTGTGATCCAGATCTTGTAAGACGTTGTCCGTAGGAGACTGTACGCATTGATCGCGTAAGACGCACTTGATGCGCCGCTGTAAGACGTTGTCGGAAGGAGACTGTACGCAGTTATGGACACACACACCATATATTAATTAAAGATATAATTGGATTGTGCCTCTCCAGATTTTGTAAGACGTTGTCCGTAGGAGACTGTACGCATTTATCGCGTAAGACGCACTTGATGCGCTGCTGTAAGACGTTGTCTGAAGGAGACTGTACGCAATGATGGATGCACCTTCCGATTGTGGAATCCAGGTCTTGTAAGACGTTGTCCGTAGGAGACTGTACGCATAGACCGCGTAAGACACACATTGTGTGAAGCTGTAAGACATTGTCCGAAGGAGTCTGTACGCAATGATGGAAATCCACCTAATAAATGCTAAAAATCTTTGCAAAACTCAAAGAGAATATGAATATAAAGGAATTGTGAAGTTAAATAAGAAATGTGAAAGTATGAAATTTTCATAAGTTTGAAATGAAAGAAATATTGAATTTAATGAAAATTGCCAAGAAAACCAAGTGTTAATGATATGAAAATAATTGAATTGATTGCGAATGCTTATTTGGACTATGTGCAATATATGGCTAAATGTGTTTGACTTAGTAGGTCATTATGTCTGGTTAGACACTACTTTCTAATTCATGTGTAAAGCTCACCCTTACAACCATTTTTCAGGTTTTGAGCTTGGAGCTTGCACAGTTTTCTGGCCGAGCAGGATTACCCTCCACCACGTGGAGGGGTCGTGTATTTCGAGGGAACTAAAGTAGTAATTAAATTAAAGATGGATATTTTGTATTTTAAAAGAATGTATTTAGCTGTCCGCCCTCGCTTGGATTATGTTGGGCATTAGGACTTATTGTATGTTTTAAAATGTTCTGGTCTGGACAGGTACAAGATTGGAAATTTTGGTAAAGTTCGAAATACAGAGGAAACTCTGCCGGATTTTTATCGAAATTTTCAAGTACCAATTTTTATAAAATCCTAAGTTAACTAAATATTTGTGAGGGTGTTACAAGGGGGTTTGGGAACAGTTGGGGCGTTGGAAAATAGGTTTAGTGTCCTTCAATTTTGCTTCCACCAATTTAGCTAAGCCTAGAGCTTCAGACACATCATCAGGTCTTAAGATAGAAAGTTCACGTTGAATTTCGGGTATTAAACCAGATTCAAAACAATTGAGCAACACCTCTTGACTTATGCCTGTAATGCGATTACTTAATTTTTCAAATTCCTGCTGATATTCAGCTACTGAACCCCGTTGGCGGAGTTTGAAAAGTGTCGCTTGATGGTTATCATAGTTGGAAGGGCCAAACCTAATCTCCAATTGTCGTGTGAAATTTTCCCATGTAGTGAGATGGGAGTTATGAACCAGCCACTTAAACCAAGAAAGGGCTTCTCCCTTCATATAAAAGAAATAATATGCAAACGCTGATCTGGATGAACCATGTATAATTGAAAAAATTGTTCAGCCTGGAAAGCCAATCTAAAGGTTCAGTGCCATTAAATTGATTTAATTGTAATTTTGGGGGTCTAGGTTGAGGAGGTGGGGAAGGTTGTAACACAAAGGGGGGTCGATTATGAGAGGGATGGGGGAAAAAAATGGGGGGTAAGGGGGAGGAGTGTAAAACGTAGCACCAGTAGGATAAAAAGGGGGTGTACGGGGAGATGGTCCAGAGGAAGAATGGGGTGGGGGTATATAAGTGGGTCTAGGGTTTATAGTATTAGAGCTGGAAGCAATGTTAATACCTGGATCTGGGGTTGTGGCGGCACCAAGGGAAGAGAGGCAAGCCGATCTGTGATGGTGCGAAGTGCCGCTGCAATAGCTTCATGACATTCATCTTGTTGCTTTTGATTAGCAACCAATTTATCACAGAAAATCTGGACAAAACCCTCATCAACAGGGGAAATTACAGGAGGCATTAGGAATAGGGAATGAAAGCACCAAAATGTTAGCAAGTAAATTCAGGAAATAATAAAAGAGAATAAAATTGCAACTTTAACTAGTCCAAAGGTAAAATTCTTCTCCAATTTCTTCATCAAAAACAAGATGAACCCTATCAACAGAAATATAAGGCTACCTCCAAAGGAAAACTAAAGGACATATCTTGACCATACAAGTGTCTTAATCTAAAACAAAGATTATTGTAGAATCACTTAATAAATTACAGGCCCCAAAGGTGCAACGGTTCAAATAAAGCCTTTTAGCCATTGAGGCGGATCTAATGGGCCTGTTTGTAACAAATAATTACACCAATTTACACTGCTAAGAAGTGTTTGCGTAGAGAATGTCAACAAATGACTCGTAAAGGAATTTTTTTTTATTAAACACCATGAACTCCGCAAATAATTACTCCATCTCTTTCTTAATATAAGTCACTTTTACCTAATTTATGCAGATTAAAAAAGGTAATTATTACTCTAAGTTTTATCAAAAAATATGTTGTCATTCCAAAGTTGCCCCTTTTTAAAACTTTACAACTATATTCATTTCTCTTTTTATTGTAATTACTACCTTATCACACCCCTATGCAATTATGAGGGGTGTATTTGGAATAAACTTTTTAATACTACTTAGATATTCTAAAACGACTTATAAAAATGAACACAAATTCTGCCAAAATAGAGTCCTATATTAAGGGACAGAGGGAGTATCAAATACTATTTTCGATCTTATTTATAGGTCATTTTTTAGAAAAATTTCTAATCCTATTAATAGGTCATTTTGTATTTTTTAAGATTCATTTATTTCTTTTTTATTGTATTTATCCTTTGTTCATTATTGTGAAATAATGCATTCATGAAATTTTCAATAAAAATTAATTAAGAGGATAAAATTGTAATGTTAAAAAAATTTTAAAAAATTTCAAGAAAAGTAACTAACCTCCTTAGTCTTTATAAAGTACTACATTCGTCCCTAAATATAAGACATTTTGACACTTTTATTTTGTTTCTATTTATAAGACCCTATGTCAATTTCAAGGACAATTAATTGCTTCTTTCCATAAATATTCATATTTATTTAACACTTTTTATATTCTCAATACTATTAATAGGTGTAATTTTGAATATTCGTATCAAATATTCACATTTACAATATCATTAACTAAATTAACTAACTTTCTTAATAAACATAAAATCTACCAAAAAAATCTTGTATAAATAAAGACGGAGGGAAAACTCCATTTTTTCCTCCTCCCAAAATCACTAGTTCCAAACAAAGTGTAAATGTGACCTATAATAAATATAAGTGGAAATAGCTTTAAAAAAAATTATGTATTAGTCTCTCCACTCAACATAAGTTCTAAAACTAAATAGACCGAATTGGACCAGATCGAACTATTTATAAATGGTTCGGTCTGATCCCGTCTTTAGACATGAAAAATGTGTGAATCAACCAGACTGAATCGAACTATATTAATTTAATCGATCCGATCCCTAATATTTATCAAAGACCGGATCGACCTGGACTGTCACACCCCTACTCAACATTGATGCATCTCACCTATCTCACATCCTTAAATGACTTTGAAAACCTAAAATCCATTATAAATAGCATTGAGTAACTACAATCCATTAAGTGACTAAATCAATTAAAAATCAATTAAATTATAAATAGCATTTAATTACTTTTTTTTTATAAACATCCCTGATGAGTTTACATTTTTTAGTATCCCAATAAGAATTATAGGGATAATTTTGAAAAAATATAAAAAAAAATACCATTAATTAGTTTTCCAAGTTTTTTCTTTACATTTTTCACCTATTCAAAACAAAAACAAACTCCTCAAACCAAAAATTTATTAGTCTTTATTTGTAAAACAACAATTAATTACTAAATCAAGAAATAATTCAAAAAATTTCAAATTAAAAAAGTGATTAAAAGAGGACACTTTTCTATACTTTCCTCAAATCTTCCTTCAAATTTTACTATACTAAGACTAAGATTAAGATTTAAGCTATGAAGTCTGATTCTTATTACGACACAGATACGACATAACACCGATAGGGGGGACACAAGATTTTTTGAAAATTCAAGATACGATACGACATAGGATACGTGAACACAAATTTATATATATATATACTCCCTCTGTCCCTAAATATAAAGCCTCTTCGGGGGATTTCACGTCCATTAAGAAAGTGGAATAATTTAGTTAATTGTAGTGAAAATATGAACTTATGATATGTAATTTCAAAATTATCCCTATTTATATTATTGGGAATCTAAAAAGTGTTAAATAAATAGGGGTGTTTGTGGAAAAAAGTAATTAATGATCATTGAAAATTGGTATGAGCTTTATAAATAGAGACAAAATAAAAGTGTCAAGAAGACTTTTATATTTAGGGACGAAGGGAGTATAAAATAAAAATATAAATGAGAGATTGTACATTGATAATTTTCATTCATATTGTCATTAGTTGAAAATGATATTAGTACATAACTATGATGATCAAAATTTAGAGAAAATAGGTGATGCATTGACGATGTAAAGTTTTTTACATCATCAGTTCTTGATCTACCATTTATTTATCTTACTTTTATCTAGAAGTCAATAAACATAAATAAATGCATTAATGATTGATGATGTAAAAAACCTTACATTGTTAATGCACATCCATGAATCTCCACAATTCAAAGGATGTAAAAGAAATGGTTATTTATTTTTATTAAAAATACTAATTAAAAAGTTATTTTTAAAAAAATAGTTATTAAAAAATTCAAAATAAAGTCAAACAAGTATCTAGGAAGTATCAAGGAGGAAGTATATGAGAAGTATCTACAATTATTTTTTAAAAAAATAATTAAAATTGAATAAAAAATAATTGGATACTTTTAAGACACGTATTAGGAAGTATTGTACGCGTATCAGTATTAGACACGAATACGACACAGATACTTTTTTATTTGGGGAGTATGTAGGCTTCATAGGTCATTTAAGTAATAATTAAAAACTTAATTATGTCACAAGTTCTCGAAATTTGTGGGTACTTTGGCCAGATACCTTTATTTATTTTTTCCAATGTCTTACCCGCTAAAATTACTTGTAGGTTTGTCATATACCTCTGCTACCAATTCTGACTATTTTTGCTGACATGTAACATCAGAATCCCGTAGAAGGTCAAACACATGGTGCCAAGGATTAAAGAGAGAGGTTATCTTAACCCATGAGATATCACGTGACACAAATGCGAACCCAAATGTGTTTGTACATTGGGTTTGTCCCTTTTGTTCTTGTGGGTCCGGATCATTTCATTGTACCAATGTCCTACAATACTTGTATACGTGTATGCTGATCTGACATTTTGTTTCGTTAGCAATGTCAACCGTTGATTAATTTTTCCTAACAACATGGGTTAAAATCAAATTTTTAAAATAATTAAAGATAAGTCAAAATTAAAAAGACTTTCAGGTACCAGAACCAAAACACTTTTAACATTCAAAAGACTAAGAGATAAATAAGCCTACGTGAACAAGAAATTGAGAGAACCTTTAAAAAGAGAGAGAAGAAAAGGGAGAGATCTCCATTCATTTTTCTGAGCTTCTCTTTTGGAAAAAACGATGCACGAGAAAAATGGTTCCAAAATTCATCCCTCCCACCCCTCCGCACTGGGACGCTGACAGTCGCCTACCACCACCGCGCCCCACCTTTTCAACCGCCGCACTGGGTAGCTCCCTCTCTCTCTCTCTCTCTCTCTCTCGGTTAATTAGGGTTTGAGTTAGGGTTCATTCAATCCTCTCCCTCTCTCCGATGGAAACTCATCCGCTCTCACCGCTCCTCTTAGATGAGCTCGTCATCGAAATCCTTTCACGCCTTCCGATCAAATCTCTCGTCCGATTCAGGTGCGTTTCCAAATCCTGGTACTCCCTCATTTTCAATCCCCGCTTCAACCAATTATACAAATCCCCACCTCATTCTCAGAACAATCCTAACTCCAACAACGACTTCATCCTTCTCTTACAAAACTATCACCTAGCCCCTGACTATGACACCATCGTTATACCTTGCTCTATACACTCTTTACTTCATAATTATTCCAACAACCCATCACGCCTCATTTCCATCCCCGAAGACGGATGCCGCCAATTAGAGCCCACGGAATATCCACTTGGTTCATGCAATGGTTTGGTTTGTTTCCGCATCACTCAATTACTCACCAAAACTACTGAAACATTATGCGTGCGTTTTTGGAACCCTGTTTTAAGACTCTTATCCAAAAAATCGCCTACTTTACGCATCGTTCACTCGGATGACACCTGGAGTGGTACTGGGCTAGGGTATGATAGCTTAAATGACACTTTTAAGGTAATAGCACTCATCTCTGCTTCGCAGAAGATAACAGTAAAGTTTTACACCATGGGGGACGATCGTTGGAGAGATGTTTTAAGTTTGCCTGCCTTTCCCTTTCTTGCGCAACGCAATGGGCAATTTGTAGATGGCACTGTTAATTGGTTAGCCCTTGACAAATCTGGTTCGGCTTATGAATGGGGTGCTGTTACCGTTAATCAGCTACTCATCTTTGCGTTTGATCTTGGGGAGGAGACTTACAAACAGTTGTTGCTGCCTTCTGCCTTTGATGAACTCCCGTCTGATGAACCATCACTTGCTGTTTTGAGGGATTGCCTATGCCTTTTCTATTGCCATAGGGGAACTCATCTTGTCATATGGCAAATGCAGGAGTTTGGAGTTGAAAATTCTTGGACTCAATTCATCAATGTCAGCTATCAACATCTTCAATTTGAAATTGGTGATCCTCATTATACACCCCCACCATTGTGCACCTCTGAGGATGGTGATGTTGTAATGTTGGCAAACAATAAAGATTACGAAGCAATTATCTATGATCAGAAACATAATAGAGTTGAACATACTTCAATTCCCAATGGCAGTCAATGGATGGATGGCATGGATTATGTTCAAAGCTTGGTTTTGCCTCGTTGAAATTAAGGTAGATTATCATTCTACTCCCTCTGTTTTGTTTTATACATTTCATTCTTTGACATACGCAACTATGATATCTAAATTTGGGAAGTTCATTGCATTGTAATAAATGTTAGGGTCATTGCTTGTTTACTTGGAATTGTTTATTTGATTTGTTTGTTATTTTTTAACTCAGTTATGGTTCGTTAATTATGCCTAATTAACTAATCCTGTCATCGTTTTACCAACTAGTATAAACAAATGTGAAAAAGTTGTTATTGAGTCTTTACTTTTTACTACGCTTCTGCTTCACAAATCACTGAATGGAGGGTGTTATAATGGTATAGGACCAAGTATAACTACATTAAATATTAGGACCCTTAAGGTATCATGTCCTATGGAGTATAGAACCATTGGGTGATTGGTTTATGTTACATTAGCCCTACATTATACCTTTGTTTGGGAATAAAACTTTCATTTAATTTTCTATATATTGAGGATTTTCTTAAATGAGGCATTTCATTTTTTTAAAACAAAATAATCCATTTTTGCTGTGAATTCTAAATCCACACTTTTAGTATTCTTGTTCTTTTTTCAGTGGAATACCAATGGCGTTTATGTTGCTGCTCTAAGAAAATAGAGTTTTACGAGAAAGCCTTTTGTCAAATTTCAACCAATTCTAGAGCAAAGTGAAACCAGTACTGACAAGGAGCAGAAGAAATGGTTAAGTTGCTAATCTCCTGTTATCATGAATACTTTTTAAGTTATCTGTGTCAGTGAACAGTTTGTAAAAGCTCTCTATGAACTTATGTAGTGTTGTCCTTTTTTTTTATAAGACTAGTATTGTCCTTGTTTCTTGTTTTATACTTGGATGATGACTTTATATAAGCAATGAACTCCTCTTTTTGTGAAAGTTGGGATGGTTTGATGGGAAATTGAGTGCTCATTTGTTATGTCCATGCAAGACCTTCTTGCTTTACTTCTAGTATTTTATTCAGAATACAAATATTTTCAAGACATTAGGATGCTTTTTTGCTAATAAACTCTTGGTATTTGAGGATCAAGTCCTTTTATCTTGTCTAGATATGGAGTTATGAGAGTATATCGGTTGCTGATGCACCCGTGAAATGAGACCATGGATTCCTATTATTTTCTCTAAGGCAAGATCAAATGATCCTAGACTCAAACTCAAAAAGGATTCGGTTTTCAATGAATTCACACCTTAAGGCCATGAATCTTATGACTCAAGGTTCATTTGTTGTGTTCTTTTGTTTAAAAGTTTATATCTCTTGTTAAATCCTCGGAAAACCAAGCATGAAATTCTATATTCAAACTTCAAAACAAAGTTCATGGGAATGGATCAATAAAATCGAATTGGGAAGAAAGACTCAAGGAAACAATTCTTTCTTCAAACAACACATAAACTAGAAACAAAACTCCAACCATGTACGAACTCTACATGAGTTGCACAAACTCAAGACTCAAGAAGAAACATTAACAAAACAACAAACACAAGATAGAAGGGAGACACCACATTCTAGGAAGAATGATAAGCCCATGGTTGCACTCATAAGCATCACACTAATTAGTCCCCTTTTGGATCAACCAAGTCATGAAGAACAACTCTAAGGCATCTCACCACAGAGAAGTTTTCCTAAGAGAATCACTCTCTTGAAAATGGCACAAGCCACACGATTTTTCTCAAGAGCCAAAGCCCTCTTTCATTCATGAAATCAAGTACAATTTATAGAGTTTACAAGGGATGTGATGGCTGCCTAGAATCCTATACACGCGAAGACTAAGAAAGGCTAGCCATAATGAGGTCTTAAAATCCTAACTAATGAGAATTAACAACAAAAAGTAACCACACGCCTATCATGGCCTAGTAATGATGATTATGGCTACTCAATAGTGAGAATGTAACTTCCACCCCTTGTCTTAAAGCTTGGCCGTCCAAAATAATGACCTCTTGAATTTGATCATCAATTTGTAACTCTCTTGGTATGATGGCCCCTTAATGATGAAATTATGGCTAATTGATGTTCATGATGATTTGGAAGTGTAACTCCTTCATTGTTTTCAATGTGTGGTAGTGAGCTTAGTGATTGCCTCATGAATTGGCAATTCAAATTGTGACTTCCATGACTTGATGGCTCCAAGAATGATAAGAATCTTTCTTCTCTTCATTCTTCTTATCCTCTCATGCCGTGGACGAATTCCTTTCATGAATAAGAGGAAACCTTGCATTCATTTCAAACATGATTGACTTTTCTTTAATGTCACTAATGAATTGTGGTTACAAAACATTATTAATGTTTTAAAGTTTTGTAATGTTCAATTAGTAGCATTAATTGTTATTCACTTTTCATTTAAGTCTTTCTCTCAACTTGATTCCTTGCCTCCTCATGTCCAAATTCGTGCACCCCATTGGCCTCCACAACTTTATTAAGGGTATGTGTTCTCCAGAAAGACACCTTTAAGGGCAGTCCCTTAAATTCTTCAATCTTGAGCTTAATTGTTTTAGGAATGTATTTGAGTCACCATAGTCTCTCCTGAGAAGACCATCATTTGCACTTCCATCAACTTTAGATGAAACAGTTCATTGACTTCATTCACATTGCACTTTCCACATACAGTATGATATAATATTCATGTATATAGCAAAAAATTCATAGGATGATTAATTGATTAGTATTTTTTTTCTTCTCTATTTGTAATAGTTGTACCCTCTCCCGCTTTGCCATGTTTTCTGATAGTCAAATTATCCACTTAATACAGAGATGATATGGTGAAGGGACCAGAAACGGCGAAAGACAAAACACTGAACTAAATCAATATATATATATATATATATATATATATATATATATATATATATATATATCTTTTACCAATTTTGTAACTAAAATGTCCTGCACTGATAACAACATTTTCTTAATTATTTAATATTATAATTTACAAGATCAAAATAAATGTAAATAGGCAAAAATAGTCTTCAATGATGAATAGATTTTTGTAAAAAAGACACTTGTATATTACCTCTATAGTTAATCCCAGATCCCGTAGCATCCCAGCCTTTCCCAAAAATGGGATAGCGGGATGGCCGGGATAAGGATGTTTAGGAAAGCAAAATAAGCAATTTATACTATATACATATGAAGGCCAAAAACAGAATAATACACAATATTAAAATCATAAACTCAAAATCAATGACATAAATCAAATAAAAGGTTAAGGGATTTGTCGAAATGACTCGAAGCTCCCAAACAAAGCTACACATCATTTTAAAAATGAGTTCAAAATCGGGTTTTGAGAAATTGGGATTTTGAACCTGAGATAGCTGGGATTTGGAGTTAGGACCGCCGGGATGGAAATTTGGGATGGGATAACAAATTTCCCACGAAAAACTGGGATGAGATCCCGGGATTGCGTGGGGTCCCATTGGGATTGACTACAAAGATATTACTCCCTTCGTTCTTATATGTAGGTCCCATTTAAAAAGAATTGTTATTTTTTTATGTAACATTTTATATTTTTAGGAGATATTTAATTCTTTTTTTTTCTTAAACCATCTTTATTAAAATAGTGTTTTTTTTATAAACGATTAAATGAGTGTTTTTATTAACTAAGTTCAATTTTTTATATAAGGAATAATGCAAGGAAAATAGGTATAAATGTAAAATTGATAGATTTTTTGGTTAAAAATAAGGAATTAACTACTCACCTTGACCTATGTATTTCGGTTAAATCTGACTTATAAATAGGAACAGAAGGAATAAGAAATTTGATTTGCTAAAAGTTCACCTAAAAGGAACTAGTAAAAAGAATAGATATTCTCTCGAGAAAAAAAAATTGGTGATGTCGTAATGTTGGCAAACAGCCAAACAATAATAGAGTTAAACATACTGCAATCCCCAATGTCAGTGGTTGGATGGATGCATGGCATATTGGCATGGATTACGTTCAAAACTTGGTTTTACTTGATAGAACTTAAGGTCCTATAATTACAATTCTAACTTTCTTCGTTTGATTTTATACATTTAATCTGTTGACATATATGCAACTATGATATCCAAATTTGGTTGTATGTGATGGCAAGTTATAGCATGGTGCCCAAAGTCAAGGCACCAGCTATAGGACGTTTTTGTAAACCGTATGATTGTTGGTGTATTTAGTGAATGGTCGAGATTTTGTACTCCCAGTGCTTCCAACCGGTGAATGAAAGTTGCAGTTGTTACCTTCATTTAACGTGAATTTTTGATGTGGTTCTGGCACCACCAATGACACCAAGCTTTATCACCATTGATTTGAGTGAAAAAATAGATCAATGACTTATGTTAGGCAACCTATAACCTTATGTACAGGTTAGCATGTATTATACGTATTCCATACTTTTTTAATAAATCTAAAGGATAAGATTTCATATCTTATTTGCACAGTATTGATCCAACTCTACTAGAGTATCTCCCATTTTAATCTGAACTTAAAATATTTATAGTAAAATTCAACATGACTTAAAAAAAATGATGAAAATGTAATAAAACATTTTGGGTTGATAGACATTAATTTGCACTTTAATAGTATGAGAAACAATTTTTTTTTTATGATAATGGTAATTTGCGGTCAATAATTTGTAATTAGATTTAAAAAAAAAAAGTCTTTTTGTTATCAAAGACATATAATTGTTGTAAAATAATTAAGTAATGGTAGAAAATTATTTTGAAATTTTTTGTTACTCTCTCCGTTTCACAAGGATGATAAAAAATGACTAAATTTTTTGTCTCAAACTATAGTTAAAATAATTAATGAAAAGTTTAAAAATTGTAAACTTTGAATTGTGATTGGTTGATTCATGCAAAATGCATTAAATTAGTTGTTTGATAATTGGTTGATGTGTTAGACAAACTATTAAATGCACGTCTCGTTAATTTTTTGACTTTTGAATTTTTTTAACCATCCTTATGGGACGGAGGGAGTAAATCTGAATAATTTCCTACTCCTTCCGTTCCATTGAGCTTGCCTTTTATGTTTTTTTTTCTTATTTCACGATGTTTGGCCTTTTACATTTTCAATACATAAACATTGTTTTTCTTCCAATTTTAACCTCATTCAATCATTTCATTCACTCCTCATTAATTATACTTTTATCATTTCTCTCATCTCTAAACCACTATACATTAATTAATAGACACACTTACTAATAAAAATTAAATATTACTACAATTTTCAATAAAGATTAAATAAGGACCTTTTGGACAAACCATACATAATACTTACAATAATCAACACTTTCTTAATTTGTGTGTGCAGGCCTAAAAGGCCAAACTCAATGAAACGAAGGGAGCACTATCTAAGATAATTTTTTTATAATATTGATTAATAATTTTATTTTTTTTAGTCTGATTCTGACATTGCGTGTACGTAAAAATTTTCATAATTCAATATAATAATTACATTTCTTATATCAGAAACAGATTATTGTCCCTTGAAACTCTTTGTCTTTCTCTCTCTTGAAATTTTTTGATAGGAAGTAATCAAGATTTTTTGTGACTGACTTTTTTATACGTATGGGACATTTTTTAAATAAATTTAAGACCTTAACAATTTAAATTTTTGATTATGAATTTCTTTACTTTTATTTATACGGTTTTTCTATTCTATGTATCTTATGTATAGGATTAAATAACATAAATAGTAAAATTGTATTAAAAAACTAAATAATTAATTTTTTAATTTATTAAGTATTTATGAAATATTTATGTAAACCTAGAAAACTTACTCTCATCTCAAAATCCATTATTCGTTTATTTATTCATAAAATTAAGAAAAAATAATAATAATGTAAAGAATCATATTTCTTTGCTGCACACCGTATGAGGATTCCACCACAACAAGAACTAATAGATGTGTAACCCATGTCCAACACATGAAACAACAACCATCAATTTGACTTGAGAAAATGAAATAAAGGTTTTGTTTTTTCAATTCAAAGAGATAAAAAGAGAACTAAGCAAAAACACTTAAAGGCATATGTCTAGATCTTAGATTAGCGGTCAAAAGGAAAATACAGAGAAGGTGACACGGCGACTCCGGCTATTAGAAATATGGTACTCTTGAGGTTGCTGGTCACAATTTGGGGAAAGAGAAGAATATTAATGGCGGGTTGGCGCAGCTGGGTGCTTGAGACGATTCTGAGGACGAAAATCGCTACCGGAGGTGGTATATAGGTGGCGACCACCATGGGTGGAGGTGGGGCGGTGATGAGCTTCATCGCAACGGGAGATGAGGAAGATGAGCAATTGGATGTTGGGATCCTAAGTTGCTAAGCAGTACAATTGCTAATAAGGACATGAGGGATTAATACTTTACCTGCAAAATTTATTAACAAACCCAATTTTAACTCATTATAGTAGGTAAATACAGGAACCACTGGTGATGCCGTATCTATACGGCACCACGTTAAAACGCTCCTCATTTAACTAACAATTACTCCCTCCGGTTCTATCTATAAGACTCTTTTGTGGTTTTTATTTTGGTCCTATTTATAAGATCCCTTTTCAATTTTCAATAGCATCTAATTACTTATTTCCACAAACATCCTTATTAAGTCAGCACTTTTTAGAGTTCCAATAATAATTATATGGGTAGTTTTGAAAAAGTATATCAAATTTTCACATTTTCAATGTCACTAACAAATTTATCAACTTTCCTTGGTGGGAGTGAAAAACCACAAAAAGGTCTTATAAATAGGACCGGAAGGAATCTTAATTTAATCACCGCAACTAAAATTTTTTAAAGTTTGAAATATATAATATAATTACACACATATATAAAATACTCCCTCCGATCTTATATATAAGCTTAATTTGAAGAATTTTTTTTGTCTTTAATATATCCCTCATTTCCAATTTTCTGGCATTAATTACTTCTTTTTCACAAATACCCCTATTTGCTCAATACAGTTTAGATTCCCACTAATAATTATAGGGGTACTTTTGAGAAAGTATACAAAATATTTACATTTTTCCGTGAAATGATTTTCTTAAAGGGTGTGAAAAATTAGTCAAAGACATTTATAATAAGGACCGAAGAGAGTATAAGAATTTCTAAACTTCAGCCTTTAAGATTGAAGATAAAAGGCTTAATAAAATAATTTTGCATTGAATAAATAAAAATTTAATATTTTGAAAAAAAATAGTCTTAACTTCCCAATATGTTTCTATTTTTATATGTTTTATCCTTAACCCTCAAGCAAAATCGAAAATATATAACAAAATTGGACTAAACAATTAAAAAAAATAATAGTATCAAAAAGTTACAAAGAAAAAATAAGATAAACATACATGTGAAGAACAGTGATTGAGTTTTGTCTTATACTCCTTTTGTTCCATTTTGTTTGATCTTTTAGGTTTGGAGACACAAATTAAAAAAATGTTAATTATTGTAAGTTTTATGTGTACTTTGTCTAAAATGTCCTTATTTAATCCTTATAGAAAATTGTAGTAGTATTTAATTTTTATTAATAAGTGTATCTATTAATTAATGTATAGTGCTTTGGAAATGAGATAGATGATATAAGTAGAATTAATGAGAGTAAAAAAAATGGTTGAATGAAGGGTTAAAGTTAGAAAGAAAAATATGTTTTTGCATTAGAATTGTAAAAGGACAAAATACATGGAACAGAAAAAAAAAAAGCCTAAATGACCAAACAAAATTTAACGGAAAAAGTAGTAATGATAGTGAGTATAGTTGATGAGTTGGGGTAATGAAAATTTTTCAGTTTAAATATTCACAAGTTTAAGTTTCAGGTGATATAAACCGGCAATAGTGGGTAAATTTTAGGCACCATGCTATACCTCACCGACCAGCAGAGGATCCTTCTCAGATTGCCGGCATAATGCTAATCATTGATAATTAATTAATGGCTCAAGTTAGCCAACTGATATATGGGCAATATGGTGGTGCGGTAAATGGTAATCAATGGGTATTCCAACAGCAAACTGTTAGCTGGCAAGGGGTTGTAGAGAAAGCCCCAAACATAACTCATGATCCCCGAGGTTCCACGTTTACCACGCAATGAAAAGCTAGGATAACACATTGGTCTCATCCTCTATGTGTACCATCAAAGCAAATGCGGTTGCTGTGACATTTGAGAATATGAGGATCGGCATGGTATGTAATTGTATGTGCTTTACAAGGCAAAGTTATAGCATGGTGCCCATGGTAAAGACATCAACTGTGGTGCCCATAATCTTATCCATCTATTTCCATGTGCATATATCTAATGGCTCAGTTTTTCTACTCAATGTGCATCCAAGCGGTAGGAGTTTTTTCTTCCGTTCCGTTACCGCAATATTTTATTCATTTTCTGTTATTTTAATTTGCAACACGCTTTTGTCTCCTTTTTTTTTTCTACTCACGCGTTTGTTTAGTTTAATAATTTAATTTTATAATAGATTAGCTTATAATTAATTTCCAAGACGACCTATTTATTCAATTTTTTAATTTTTACTAATTTTTCAAATTACCCCTATGAATATTATTGGGAATCTTAATAGTGTTAAACAAATAGAGATGTTTGTAGGAAAAAGTGTTAAGAAGGCCCTATAATTAAGGAGGGAGTATTACATATACTATGTGTTTAATTTAAAAATTCATGTGCAACCGTTTCTAGCTCCCTGTCAGGAATCAATATTGTTGGGCAACCTATTAAGCTGCACCTGTACCTTAGTTGTGAAGATTAAATTTCTGCGATAGAAACCAAATCGTTGTAGTAGGTCACTTAAAAATAATTATTACATTAAAGAAGAACAAATAACCATAGCGTTAATCATTTGTCCCGTTTACCAAACCATAAGCCTTATGTGAGAAACCGTAACCCTAAACCCAACCCTAAACCTAAACCTAACCCTAATCCAAGCCCTAACCTTAACCGTAATCATAATTCTTAATTCAAAAACCTAACCCTAACGTTTGTCATTTTAGTTAAGCTTAACCCTTATTAAACTCTGGAAGGGCTCTTTTGGTCCTATAACTGACCTACTATTTTGTTTTTTTGCAAAAAAAGTACCCTTGTTTGTCCTTGCTTTTTAATTGTGTTTGATAAAACTTAATTCCTTTTTTAGGTAATTTGAAAATAAATTTTGTATCATCTGTAATAATTTTTGTTTAATTTTAAAATGTTGTGTCATGCATGTTTAATCTGTAACGGATTCCATCCAAAAAAATAAATATATATTATAAATATATATTATAAATAGGAATTATAAATAGGATTTAATCTGTAACGTTTTCCGATTAACTCATCTAGTCAGATGAGCCATCCGATTATTTTTACACGACCGGATAGAACATCTGACAGATATGAGTAACTACCAAACGGATGTTAATAAAATTCATTCCCAGCGAGTATGACCAAGTTGAATAAAAATGCATAGCATTGTCGTACATTACAATTTACTTCAGATTTTGCATGTCATATATGTTGCTGAGAGTATAAGCATATAAAGATCGATACAACACTTGAACTTGGTCACAGCCAATTCAAAATAAAATTATCCAAATTTGCAAGATAGCTAACAATTTTTTCTCCCTTGAAATCCACAAGATATTATAGCAAGAACATAACTAAAGCAAGAATGCACATTTTCTTCGGCTGCCTCATGCCGGCGACATATATACTACTACCGCCCATCACGATTCTTGCGTCAATACTGCAACACACCCTGCAGATAATATTAAGAATTTGCCTTAAATAAGGTTCAAGCATGAAATGATAAAAAAAGTTAATAACAGTGCCCAAGAGGAAGAGTGTCATTGAGGTTACATCAAAAGCCATATTTTCAATATTCAACAACTAACCAGGAATTTGCTTCATCTATAAGTTCATGATTTACGCCAAATTAACATTCATGTAAGTCATGTCCTTGAAAGACAGCAGTAAGTAGAATCATTACACAATCTAGAAAATCATTAGCTGCAAATCGCAAGAGTAAGGAGGCAAGCTATATCCATCCCAATGAGTTGAGAAGTCATCATAAATATTTATATATCAAGCATTACAGATACACGAAGAGACATCCATCTTCTAACATGCAACTTAAGCATGTAAACAATAACTATTAAGGAGTGAAGGAAAGAGCAGAGACATACCAGTAGGCATCTCCATTTTGACCCAGGCCATCTAACAGGATCCACATCACTAATTCCAGCAATTAATCCAGTGAATCTGCACAAAGAAAGTTTGACCAATATCAGTTATGATAAATTGTCTGTATGAAGCAAGGAGAAGCATGACAGTTGACAAACCTTCGCTCTGCTGCATCTTCAGTTTCAAAGCGCATCCTGAACCTCATTCCAACTGAATAAGAACAATCAAAGCTCTTCGAGAATTTGTGGAGTAGTATGATAAATTCTGAAGAGCTGACCCTTCAAAAGAAAAGCAGTGAAATATATCAGACACCAATCACATAACATGGCCACAAACAAAATATCAACAGACAGAGCGACCAGAGCAGTAGGTATTAAAAATAGCATGGCTCTAAATAAATTCAGCATTAAGACGAATGCGCATAGCATCTTGACAACCATGACGAGTAATGGCCTTTGGTTCACGCCGGCGATTCTCAATTGTGCCAACTTGACGATAACCCTCGCTGCTGCACAAAAAATTGTGCCTTACAACAACTCCACCCGCACTCCTTCCAATCTTGCTTTTTCGCACACTGAATCCACTAACCACAGCGTATGTGTTGTAAAACTCGTAACCAGTACCATTATCAGCAAAATGGTATTTGTAAACCTCTTCACCATTCAACAAGTCAAACCTCACCCTCCCTATATCTTCCATTCCATCAATACGATACTCATCTTCAGCATTCTCAGGATGATCAACCTAAAGAAACATAAATAAACAAAATTTACCTCAAAAATAAATCGAACACTGATATTTTACAAATGTAAAACAACTTTTAAATTCTACCTCGTTCACGAAATCAGTGTCAGCTGGGTTGCCTACCAGAACGGAGCTTGATTCGTCACACATTCTTCACGACTCTAAATTCAAAATATATAAAGGAATTAATCACTATGACTTTGAATAAATAATGCTCTAATCTGGATCTGAAACAAATAATGAGTTATCTCTGTTTGTGAAACGAATATAATGCATCTAATCCAGATCTGGCACACCACACTAGATCTACGATTCTATAAGGCACTAAACAGCTAAACGGAGTACTGGGGGGTAAGGCACTAAAGAAGAACCACGAATGCATATCTCCAATATTTGACATACACTTAAGATTATAAATCAGATTAACAAAAAAAATTACCTTCTAACCGGAGTTATCAACACAAGGGGGGAACGAAGCTGACACGGTGAGGAGAAAAGGGCTTGAGGTACACAGCCTGAAGACGGGAGCTGAGGATGAAGAGCAAATGGGGATGAGGAGTGGAGTTGAGGGAGAATGAAGAAAAAGATGGAACTTTTCAGATCTCTCAACTTGTACCAGAAATTTTGCTTTCTCTCAGTAAGACTTAGATCTACTTTTGCAAACGGAAAACGGAGCATAAAAAAATTTACATTTTAAATATAAAATAGAAGACCGTTGTATTAAATTGCTTGTTGGTCCTCGGGCACTTGAAACCGGTAGTCAAAGGTGGGTCAATGGGAACCACATCTGGTGCCTTGACTTTCGGCACCATGCTATAACGACCCGCTTTACAAAGGTTACAATGTTGGAATAACAAGTGTGTGATGGCAGAAACTAACAAACCTCTTCAAGTTTTTGTAATGACTCTCTTGGCGTATGCTGCAGTAGGCCTTGCACTGAATATCAATGCTTGTTGTTTAGCCCTTGATGCACATCACCTGTTTGGTAGCCTTACGATTGAGATACCAAAACTAATGGCATTTATATACAATGATCAAAGAGTCATTCTTAGTCCTAACATCTCCAAGGTTTACTATCTTGATCAAGCGAAAGCAACCTTTATAGTCGTACTTCTATGTTACACGGTTTGTGTTAAGGATGCATATCAGTTCTTGTTTGTGGTTGCTAATACAGAAGAAATGAAGGTTGCACTTTACCCGCTGATGTCTTTGAATCCATCACATATGCATCTGCTGCTAAATTTTTTTTGCAGCAACTAACACTGCTAAGAGGGCGACTTGGGCTGAAAGGAGCTTAGTTTCCTCTAACCTTGACCTTGAGGACAAGGTCAATTTTAATGGGGGATGTAACATCCTCACTTTTATTAATTAAATTAAAGTTTTATTAAAATTGGTGTTAGAAAATTCATTTTTAAAACCTGATTTCTTATAAAAGGTTTCACGAAAATCCGGCAGAGTTTCCTCTGTTTTTCGGACTTCCCAAAAGTTTCCTGTTGTAAACCTGTCAGTCCAGAATTATTTAAAAAAAACATAAAACATAATAGTTCTACAGCCAAATCAAACCTTACGCCCAATTAATACAAGCTTCAGGGCAATACAACTACAACATATTATAAATTATAAAATAACGGTCCTCTCATAATAAATGTACGTTCCACGTGGTGGAATGTGTTCCTGCTCGGCCATGATTCGTGTAAGCTTCACTTCTGATACCTGTAAAAATATAGCAAGAAGGGTAGCATTACACAGAACTTAGAGAGATAAATCCTATAAGAAGACATAGCAATAAACTAAGCCTACATTACTATTATTAACATACATTATTCATAAATATCCATATCTTTAATTTCCTTTAGTTTTTCTCTTATGCTCTCACTCTTAGTTTTCTGATCAATTCTGTATTCTATTTTCTTTTCTTTTTCTTCTTCTCTTCCTTTTCTTTTTCTTGTTCTTTTCTTTATCTTTTTCTTTTTCCTTATGACTGAGTCCAACACACCATCAGCCCCTTGTCTTTATTATGACTGAGTCCAAAAGACCATCAACCGTTACCTTTTATTATGACTGAGTCCAAAAGACCATCAGTCGTTACCTTTTATTATGACTGAGTCCAAAAGACCATCAACCATTTTTCCTTTATTATGACTGAGTCCAAAAGACCATCAGCCGTTTTTCCTTTATTATGACTGAGTCCAAAAGACCATCAGCCGTTACCTTTTATTATGATTGAGTCCAAAAGACCATCAGCCGTTTTTCCTTTATTATGACTGAGTCCAAAAGACCATCTGTAACACCCCGCAAATTCCTCGTATTAATTTAAAATACTAAAGAGATTTGTTTTTGAGAAAAGTATTTTTGGAAAGAGTATTTTCTTAAATAAATTTCTTAACTCACGTTTTTAAAGTAATGAGTGATTTTAAAAGAAGGATTTTTCAAGAAATAATATTATGATTTTTAAAGTTGATTTTTGGAAATGATTATATGACTGAAATTCTTCTAAAGGAATATTGAATTCTTCCATAAGAAATTATTTAATGAAAGGGTGATTTGATTTCTAAAAATGTGTGTTTGATACTTTTGGGTGTTATTGTGATTCATATGTATGAATAATATATTTTATATGAGTATATGCATATGTATATTCGGTTTTGTATATATGAATGTATGCCTAGGATCATGTGAAATTTAATTAGTGAAAAGTATATGATGATAAATGCATGAATTTATGATATGTGTGTGCATGAGTATGTGCCGTGTGTGTATGTATAGAAGGGAGCCTAGAATTTTCCTAAGTTGTAACCAAAAGAACCAAATCCTAACTAAGTCCCTAACTAAATCCTAACTAGATAGAAGAAACCCTAATGGAGGACCAAAAAGTCTTAAAGCCTAGAATGACCCTAAGTACCTTATGTTCCCTACATTGTCCCCTTAATTTTGCTAAACACCACCCATGCAAAGTTTTGAGTTGCCAAAACTACCCCTCCCACTTGCACCATAGCCGAATTAATTGGGGACAAAAGAGGAAAAGTCCCATGCTTTAGTCCTTGTCTATATATGGCCGAATGGGTGAAGGGATGACCACTTCATTTCTTCATTTCCACCCTTCATTTCCTTCACTTCTTTTCCTTTTCCAAACACATTTGTTGAAGAGCAAAATCAAAGCTCTCAACACCTAAAGAAAAAAAAGAGAAGCCGTGAACAAGGAAGGAGAAAGAAGAAGGAGAAACCGAGCCAAAGACCTAAGACCTTTCTTGAAGAACCAAGACCTAAAAAGCTAGGAGACCAACCCTTTTCCTTGGTGGGTATTTCGGATGAAAGTAAAGGAAATTGTAATAGTTAGACTTCTTTTGATCTTGTAATTTTTCTTCTCCTTTTTCTTTGCTTGTTAATTTTCCAAGTCTAAATGATGAAGTACAAGTGTGTTTGTACTTGATCATGAATGTTCAAAGCTAAAAATAACTTAAAAACGTCTAACTACCGGACTCGATAACTCGTTTAAGGTCTTCATGAAGGATCTTGAAGTTTTTCAAAATAAATCTTAAAGATCTAAAAAGTTTTGGAGATTCTTGCAAAGTTTAAAGTGTATCTCTTCACATGATAATTTCTCAAAACTAGAAGAAATTTGTAAACATCTAATCAATGGACTTCCTAACTCGTTTTCCTAAGAGATCCTAAAGCTTTTCAAACTAAATCTTCAAAGTCTAAAGGTTTGATGAGATTTTGTGAACAATGAAGTATGTTTCTTTACATGTTGAATTTTCCTTCTTAAAACCGTGAGTCATGATGTATTTAAGAGTTTATTTGATGAACAAATGTGAGATCTAAATTTGGTTGGTAATAAAGTTAAGATCTTTCGGTTGCATGTTAATTTGAGGATGATCTTGATAAATTAAGTACATGCATGTCTTGTTTACACCTTGATCTTGAATTTTAAAGGATGAATGAGCTAATAGACACTAGATCCTAGACCATATAATTCGGCCATGGGTAGGAAATTAGGTCTCGATGCTTTTTATTTGATCTAGGTCATTGCATGTTAATTTTATGCCTTTAAAAGTTGATTTGAGTTATTGAAGTGGTTTGGTTTTGATTTGATGTTGATGAAGCTTTGATTTTTACTTTGATCTTTGGAGATGTCTTGGTATTTGCTTTAATCTTTAAAAAGTTTTGTTATAAAGCCATGCATGTTGTTTTAAATCAAAAAGATTTAATCTTCTTCAACATTCATCACGGTTTCGACCCTTTCTTATCCAAAATAATTTTTAAATCTTTGATTTCTATCATGCTTGATTTCATAATTTGATCTATAAAATATAGAGGTATGCATGTGATTTTAAGTAAAAAAAAGGACTTTATTTTTCATGAACCTCACGGTTTCACAAATAAATCGAGAAATGAGTTTTTGAAAAATTATTTTTTGGTCTTGATCTATGAAGTTGCAACTCAATTTTTGGTGATGAGGTATTCGGTCTAGGCTTAGAAATCAAGAAGTCATGTTTGATTTTCATAAGGGAGACATGCATGATTTTGATGCTTTTGCATGTTGAAAAATGAACTTAAAACCATTGCCTTTGTTATGATGAGATTCGGCCTAGGTTGATAAGTAGACTAGGATCCTTTTTCTCATGAATTGACTTAGAGTAATAAGTGTGTCTTGAAATTTTTTTTGTTAAATTAATGTGTTTAAAATCATGTTGTGAATATTTATTTTCTAATCGGTTCCTTATTAAAAATAAAAAGGAAATAAATGAATTAAATGGTTTTGGAAATGTTTTGAGTTTAATTGTACTTGTGTGTGAATTCGGTTAAAGGGAGAATAAATAAATTAGTCCCATGAAAAAGAAAATGGTGTTTAAGTATGGAAAGGAATCAAATTGATTTATGTGATTCAAATTTGTGATGATTGACTTGCTTTCCTTGATTGCATTCGACCATACAGTTTAAATAAGTCTAGGAAATTTAGATGCATGAAAATAATTTCACACAATGGCTTTTGAAAAGAATCCATTTGTTTAAAGCAAATGGTTTGTAGCTTGGTTTAATGCATGAACGCCTAAGTGTTTGTGTTATGAACTATTTGTGAGTTATACAACTGTCTTGATGATTGATTTGATTGATTATATGCTTGGTGAAGTGTCGCTTGTTGTTTATGTGTAGTTGATGTTTGAAAAAATATGTGAAAGTGTAATCGGTTTTGAAATTAATTAATTGTAAAACAATTCTATTTGATTTAATTGAGATTTTTAAATTATGTTCATGGCTGTCCAAAGTTGTGTTGTGATAAAGACTTGAGTTTTAAAATGTTAATTTCGAATAAAGAAGTTGTTTAAAACGAAAAGTGTATTTACGATGTTTTCGGGGGTTTTATCAAAATGATTTTTGAAATAACCTTTTGTTGTCCACGACGGACCAACAACCTAACTAAATGGTTTAAATTATTTTATATGACGTTTTCAAACGGCTTTTGACGCACTTAAGGTATTAGAAAATATTAGGATTACTTAAGAGTAGACGGTTATGTTTTAAGTTTTGACGAGGAATGAGAGATGTCTAAGTTATGAAAAAGATTTTCATAATATAAGTTAATAACGTGGACATATCTTATTTAGTACGAGGAATCTTAAAGACGAAGGATTGGGGCAGCCGACAACAGAACGGATTCGAGGAGACGGTATGCATTACATTGCTGGACCTCATGTGAGACAGAAGCCTTCCTAAGACACCGTGGTAGTTAGGTGATATATTAGGACGTTCCGTATCATCTCAAAGATCGGAACTAAGTGGTTCGGAGTCAGTAGTATAAGTGGCAATTGTTTGTGTTGTGTGGCCACTTATACGAAGATGACAAAGGCCACAATATTGTTGCGTGATGAGTGTATGATTGATAGCATGCTTTTATGTTTTTATTTCATTATGCCTGATGATATTTATTATTGTTAAACTAAATGAGTAATATGCTGATAGACACATCCTGTATGAGAAATGAAAACGAAAGGAATAAGTTGAGAAAGTAAGGAAATGGAAAGTAAAGATACGATGAGAAAGATCTAATGATTGAAAATAAGGTATGTGTGGAAAGGAAAGAAAGAGTTGAGAATTGGGGAATGAAATTGAGGATAATGATGAGAACGAGCCAGAGCTGGGGAGAGTGATGTTGATATGAGATGTGATTTGAGCGGAGCTGGGCTCCTTTGTTTTTGGTTTTAGTCTGGGACTAGTGTCGAGTTGAGCTTGTTAGTCCCTTAGTGCCCAACAAAGTTGAAGTTTCTGAAAAGGGTTTGAAAAGGTGTTTTTGAAAAAGGTTTTCGAAAAAGATTTTTGAAAAGCTTTTTGTTAAAGAAAGTATTTTTGAAAAATTTTTGGTGAAGCAATCTTTTGAAAGAGTTTTTGAAATGATATTTGGAGATACTCTTTTGAAACAACATTTTAGAGAAAGTCTTTTCGAAATAATATTTTTAAGAAAGTTTCATGAAATTATAGTTTTGAGAAAAGTTTTGTGAAAACGATCTTTTTGAAAGAGTTTTGCGAAAAGAGGTATTGTTGAGTGAAGTTTTGGGGAAGCAATCTTTTCGGTAAAGTATTTGAAAGGGATGATTAAGGAAAATATTTTTGAAATGATATTTTGGGGGAAAGTCTTCTGGAAAAGAGATTTGTGAAAGTCTTTGAAATAGAATGAGTGAGAAAGATGAGATGAATACGAGGAATGGAGAATGTTGAGAAAGTCTGAGAAATGAAATTTGAGTTTGTCGATGTGATCCCAGCTCTGTGCTATGTAATGATGAGAGAAAGGCTGTGCAAAGTTAGTGGTCGGGACTCGTTGAAGGGTTGCACGAAGGATGGGCCGACCTTAGGAATAATTAAAAAAGATTAAAAGACTATAAAAGACATGCGCGGTGAGGTATGAGATTGCGAAGTAGTGGAGAGGAAGAAACGATAAGTATCTGCGGATACTTAGGACGAGATTGCATTAGGGGAGGACGATGACGATGAAACGGTGAAACGTCAAGAAGTCTAGAGTATGTTTCTAGGCAGAACGAACTCCACATGTGGCGCACTAACGTGGTGGGGACTAGGTCTAATGCCGTGGTAAGTTCTGCGGTCCCACTAGAAATATACTGTCGCCCCCTAGATTGCAAATCGAGAACAGTGAGAGGGACTGGAACGGGGCATTGTGTTTGCCACTGCGTGGACAGTGAGCCTTGATATTATTGATATGATTTGAGGACGAGATCCTCCTGGTCTGGGACCATTATGTGTTGTGATAGCTGTCGTGCCTGCGTGGTAAAGGTCCTGTACTCTTGTTTGCTTCCGACTAGGTTGGGTGGATGACCGAGGAGATGTAGACGTGAGTGATAGACGAGAACGAAGTGAATATCCTGATGATGAATGGTATTTTCCCCCAAAGCGTTAAAGAGGGTAAATTGATAAGACTGGATGAAAAGAAAATGAGAAATTAAGGGGAGTAAAGGAATGAAAGAAAGAAAGAAAGAAAGAATACTCATGATAAATGCATAAAAGAGGATAATAATGATAATGATATGTTTGATTGCTGTGTGCCTGTGTGTTATATAGTATGCTTGTATGGTCCTATTATTTTGCCTAGCGTAATCCCACACCGTCGACGATCCGCCGTTCGGAATGCTTACTCTCTCCTGTTCGTTGGCATATCGGTGCTGCTGGTATCTCAACGGGCAGATGGAGTATCGGATGGAAGTCACCGTACGAGGCTATAGGAACTACAAAGAAAAGATTCGGCATGAGGATTGAGGGAACTCCACCACTCTCAATGGAGCAGAGCCGGAATCTACTAGCAAGAAGAAAATCACAACAAGGAGGGCAACACCTTCGAGAGCAAGAGAGGACACCAGAAAACGGAAAGAGGACCTTCACCCCATAGTTCTCAAGTGGATAGTTTAAGATTAGTGTGACTAGTTTAGATTGTGGTAATTGTTTGATTTAAGGATTACCTAAGCCATGAGCCATTTATGTAATCGAGCTAAGTTTCGATTGGACTTGTGGAGCTTACTTTTATTCAAAGTTAATTTATGAAAAGAGTTTGAGAACTGTCAAGGTGATTTGGAACTAAGACCTTTTATGAAAGCGAATGTTTTATGAAAGAACAGTTTTAGTAACAACTCGGTTTTCGAAAAAGGGTGTTGAGAATATCAAGTACTTTTCAAACATGTCAACAATGTTTTATAAAAAAAATAATAATTGGCCTCATTTTTGGTAATTTTAATACACAAAGTTAATTACTTTGGTTTACGAAAATCGGGCTGTTACACCATCAGCCGTTTTTCCTTTTTTATTTATGACTGAGTCCAAAAGACCATCAGCCGTTTCCTTTATATGACTGAGTCTAAAAGGCCATCAGCCATTTTCCTTTTGAGGAAACCGCAATTGGTGGTTGGAGAGACTTAGGAACCCTAGGAAAACACCTAGAAGGGGGGGTTGAATAGGTGTTGAAGCTACCTTGAAAGATTTTCGAATGAAACAAATCGAAACAATCAAAACAACAGATTTTTGCAAATTTTCACTAACTTAATCGATTAATCTGCAACTTAATCGATTAAGTCTGAGAGATCAAAATTACTTACTCGATTAAGCAAGTCGTGTACTCGAGTATTACTTGCAGAAACCAGAAAAATCAAGTTTTCGTTCGCATACGAAAATCAATCAATTCACACGAAAGATCAGAGATTCAACGGAAATGATTAACACCTATATTCTTATTGATTAACCTAGTTATGAAAATGATTTTCCCTTTATCAATTTGAACAATTAAAGATTCAATTCAATCAATTATGAAAATCAATCTTTCTAGGTTTTCAACTAAGAACGCAATCAAATGACTTGAATATAAAGAGTAAGGGTTTAGAGATACGACACAGTGATTTATCCTGGTTCACTTTCATCCACTTGAAAGCTACATCCAGTCCCCTCTTCAACCAAGAGAGATTCTTCACTATGAGGAATTAGAGTTCTCAAATTACAAGTGATTGCCTCACAAGACTCCCTTCTTGCTAGCTTACAAGAGATAACCGACACCCTTGCCTTGTAATCCTATTGATCTTCTCTCTAATCTAACCTCTACCCCTTGTTGATAATCGACACAACAAGTCTTCAATTGCTTGATGATAATCCACACACCAAGGCTTCACTTGCTTGATTCACAACCAAGACTTCTTCTTCTTCTTCAATAAGAATGCACTTGCTTGATGATAAAATCGACTCACCAAGGCTTCTTGTTTGTTGTAGTGGCTTGCCTTCTTGCAAAGATTACAACACAATAGAAAACACAAAACAATCCTATGAATCTCAATCAAGAGTTATGACAATTCACCATAAGAGATTCAAAGGTTCTTGATCAAAGAATATGAAAATATGAGAACTTTGATCTTTAGAAAATGAGAGAGAATAGAGTGGCTTGATTCTTTGTAAAATTGATTATAAAAATGATGTATATAAATCACAAAGGTTAGGAAAAGGTTTATATAGAATACCCAAAAGTTGTAGCACTTGAAAACTGATTTTGAGAAGTGAAAAACGTATTTTAAAAATCAGTTCAGCAGTACTTAATCGATTAAGTTGCAGACTACTCGAGTAGTACTCGATTAAGTTAGTCACTTAATCGATTAAGTTGGTACTGCACATGTTCAAAACTTGTTTTCTCAAAATCCAACCTTTCCTTTAAAACCTTTAAGCCACCTATTGATTCTAGGTTAAGTGAAAACTCAAATTATGATTAAATCATGACTTATGAATGAGATTCACTACCCTCTATAATAATCTACCCAAATAAAAAACCTATGAAGCTTGAGAGGCAAAAGATAAAAGAAATACAAATACACTCAAACTTAGGTCTTCATGAGCTTGCTTTCTCTCTTCTTCATTTGATGTTTGTTGTTGCTTGTTGAGCTTGAAACTTGATCAACACTTGTAGCTTGTTCAAAAACACTTTGTCATTATCAAAACATTCATCATGTTCATCATGGAACTAACAATCTCCCCCTTTTTGAAAATGACAACCCATGTTTTGAAATCGCTTGAAGTTGTTGATGCTTGAAACATTTGATCACTTGAGAAGACTCTTTCTCCCCCTCAATCAATGCTTTAACACTTGAAGCCAATTGAGATAGAAGCTTGATTCTCCCCCTATCTTAAACAACTTAGCTCAACCTACATAAAAACAACAAAACAACCTTTCTCCAAATATAATATCATATTTCTCCCATGTTTCAAAACATACCATTTCTCCCCCTTTGGCATTATCAAAAAGAAATATATACCAATTGAAATATAAGATCTAAGCCAAGGTAAGAAATCAATGATCATTTCTTCACAACATTGATACCAATTGAACAAATACAATAGAGCTATACTTTGAAATGTGATATCAATTGGTAAGAGAATATAACAATGAAATATAATACCAATTGAGAACTAAAAAGATCATAATATCACTTAACAAAGAAGATATCAATGTAAAGAAATATAACACCAAAGCATCATACTTTAATAAGATTTCAATTATATGATCATCATGCTTTAATCAACTCAATGATACCAATTGAATTAACTAAACATTTAGAAAAGTAATATCAATTGAGAAGATACCAATTGAGATAATATATCAATATCAAATATTACCACTTTGTAGGACATTCACTTGAGATGCAAGTGTGATACCAATTGAAGATGTGAATATAGACATTCATAGTTGAGACCAATTGAGAGCATGTGTCATTCATTTGCATCTTCAATCAAACCTACAAAACAACCATGCTTTGCTTTTTGGTATCCAAATGGTTTTGGATCCATTTTTGTTAGTGTAGGGACTTTCACCCTTTTTCATCCAAACAAAATTTCCTTTAGGTATACCATGCACTTTAACATAACACACATTTGAAGTATGTCCATGAGTACCACAATAGAAACATGTTGGAGGATTTGAAAAATCAACTTTAGAAAAATCAACAACATTTCTATGAGATTTACTCTTAGCATTAGTATAACCCAAACCAAACTTGTTTGAATTTTCTCTTTGAAAATTTAACAATGTGCGCAATCTAATATCACAAATGGTGAAACTTGCAAGCTTATTTTTCAAAATAGCATTTTCATCCTTGAGCAACTTGCAACTCTCACAATCAACCACAACATTCAATCTACTAGCACAATCACAAGAAGAACTAGCATAGATAAGATCAAGAGTTTCATTTTCAAGATTAAGCTCATCAACTTGTTTTTGAAGATCTAAAATCTCTTTTTGATGTTTCAAAATGAGCTTCTTTCTTTCAATGTTTTTCAAAGCTAGTTTTTCAAGTTGTTCATACATTTCTTCATAAGCATTATGTAACAATTCATATTTAGAAGAAATTTCGGATTTAGATTCACTTACATTGCTATCCTCGCTTTGATAACTTGATTCATCATTTGAACTTTGTTCTTCATCATCTACTAGAGTTATCAAGTTGAGACAAGCAACTTCATCATCATCCGACGAACTACTCGATGTGCTTTTCTTGTCATCTTCATCACTATCCCAAACTATGTATGCTCTTTTAGATTTAGAATTCTTCTTGTCTTTCTCCTTCTTCTTGAGATACCTAGAGCATGAATACTTGAGATGTCCGTGTTGGAAAACTACACTCGGTGGGTGAAATAACTAGGAACACTAGGAGAACACCTAGAAGGGGGGGTTGAATAGGTGTTATAGAAACTTTGAAAGATTTTCGCAAGAAACAAATCTAAACGATTAAAACCAATGAAAATCAATCAATTAACAAATATTATATCAGAGATTAAGCGGAAACAATCAACACCAATATTCTTATTGATTCACCTAGGTTATGAAAATGATTTTCCCTTTATCAATTTTGCACAATAAAGATTCAATTCAATCAAATATGAAAAATCACTTTTTCTAGGTTTTCAACCAAGAACATAATTAATAACAAGAATTGTAAAGAGTAGAGAGTTTAGAGATACGACACAGTGATTTATCCTGGTTCACTTTCATCCACTTGAAAGCTACTCCAGTCCCCTCTTCAACCAAGAGAGATTCTTCACTATGAGGAATTAGAGTTTCTCAAATTACAAGTAAATGCCTCACAAGACTCCCTTCTTGCTAGCCTACAAGAGATACCACACCCTTGCCTTGTAACCCTATTGATATCTAATCTAACCTCTTCTCTTGCTTGCCGATATCCCACAACAAGTCTTCCAATTGCTTGCTTCACTCACAAGACTTCCAATTGCTTGTTCTTCAACAAGGCTTCCAAGTGCTTGATGAAATGCCTCACCAAGGCTTCCAATGAAACTTGCTTGATTCACAAAATCAAGGCTTCCAATGTTGTAGAATGTTTGCCTCTTGCAAAGATTACAACTCAAATGAAAAACAATAACAATCCTATGAATCTCTTTCAAAAGCTATGAAATATCAACATGAGAGATTCAAGGTTCTTGATCAAAGAATATAAAAATGAGAGCTTTGATCTTGAGAGAGTGAGAGAGAATAGTGTGGCTTTGATTCTTTGTAAAATTGTGTATCAAAATGATTCTAGTTGATTCTCATTGATAGAAATGATTAGGAAAAGGTTTATATAGAATACCCAAAAGTTGGAGCACTTAGAATGGCTTTTGAGAAGTGAAAAACGTATTTAAAAAACCATATCTGATCAAGTTACTCGAGTGAAATGAGTGTTACTCGAGTAAACCGAAAGCAAGATAATTTTCACTCGAGTGAGACCAAAAATACTCGAGTAAAGTGCAGATAATCGATTATCAAAAGTTTGTTAATCGATTATCAGTTCAAAATACACTGTTAATCAATTATCAAAATATGTTAATCGATTATTAACATTAAAAATCACTTAAAACTTGTTTTCTCAAAAACTAAACCTTTTCTTTCAAACCTTTAAGCCACCTATTGATTTTAGGCAAACTGAATACTCAAAATATGATATAATCATGCAATCAAAAGAGATTCACTACCCTCTAATAAACTCTACCCAAACTCATAAACTAAAAGACTTGTGAGGCAAAAGATAAAACAATAAAACATAAACTACCAAACTAAGTCTTCATGAGTTGGTTCTCTCTTCATAACTTGATGTTTGTTGTTGCTTGTTGAGCTTGAACTTGATCAACACATTTGTAGCTTGTTCAAAACCTTTTGGCATTTATCAAAACATTATTCATGGATCTTACAGTCCGGGCTTTCCACATTCATGGCAAACTACACCTTCTTTTGAAGTTTTGGTCTTATAGTGTGGGGAATCCTTCTCTTTACTTTTGTCCTTGTTCAACCTTCCTTTTCTCCTTAGAAACTTGTCAAACTCTTTTAAAAAAAGTTTCGTGTCTTTTTCATCATCATCGGAACTATCTTTCTTTTTATATGCACTTTTGACTCTAAGAGCAAGTCCTTTCCTTGATTTGTTCTTATCCGACTCTTCATTGATACTTAATCGTCCAAGCTCCATTTCATGTTCTTGAAGCTTTCCGAAAAGTGTTGCTAGATCCATAGCATCCAAATTTTTAGATTCAACAATAGCCGTTACTTTTGGTTGCCAATTCCTGTCTAAACATCTCAACACTTTGTTAGAAAGTTCACCTTTAAGAAAAGTTTTACCAAGAGCAAGTAAATGGTTAATAATATGAGTAAAACGCTTTTGCATATCATTAATAGATTCATTTGGAAGCATTTGAAACAATTCATAATCACGCATTAAAGCATTCAATCTAGCTCTCCTAACCTCACTAGTTCCTTCATGAGTCACTTGTAAAGTGTCCCACATTTCCTTAGCACTAGAACATATAGAAACTCTAAAGAACTCGTCATAGGATAAAGTGGATGTGATGATATTCTTTGCTTTATAATCATATTGTACTTTTTTTCTATCATCATCCTTCCACTTATCCTCGGGAATCAATTGTTCTACACCTTCAACTAAACTAGAGGGGATATGAGGACCTTTTTCAACTACTTTCCAAATTTCACTATCTATGGCTTGGATAAAGATTTTCATTCTAACTTTCCAATATGCATAGCCTTCTCCGGCAAACAATGGAGGAAGACTTATTGAAGCACCTTCACCACCAAAGGGATTCATGGAACCCATTGCGGTTACTTAACTAGGATCTTTACGAAAAAGCTCTTATGCTCGTGTCTTTCGACCGAGCTCTGATACCAATTGAGGAAACCGCAATTGGTGGTTGGAGAGACTTAGGAACCCTAGGAAAACACCTAGAAGGGGGGGTTGAATAGGTGTTGAAGCTACCTTGAAAGATTTTCGAATGAAACAAATCGAAACAATCAAAACAACAGATTTTTGCAAATTTTCACTAACTTAATCGATTAATCTGCAACTTAATCGATTAAGTCTGAGAGATCAAAATTACTTACTCGATTAAGCAAGTTGTGTACTCGAGTATTACTTGCAGAAACTAGAAAAATCAAGTTTTTATTCGCATACGAAAATCAATCAATTCACACGAAAGATCAGAGATTCAACGGAAATGATTAACACCTATATTCTTATTGATTAACCTAGTTATGAAAATGATTTTCCCTTTATCAATTTGAACAATTAAAGATTCAATTCAATCAATTATGAAAATCAATCTTTCTAGGTTTTCAACCAAGAACGCAATCAAATGACTTGAATATAAAGAGTAAGGGTTTAGAGATACGACACAGTGATTTATCCTGGTTCACTTTCATCCACTTGAAAGCTACATCCAGTCCCCTCTTCAACCAAGAGAGATTCTTCACTATGAGGAATTAGAGTTCTCAAATTACAAGTGATTGCCTCACAAGACTCCCTTCTTGCTAGCTTACAAGAGATAACCGACACCCTTGCCTTGTAATCCTATTGATCTTCTCTCTAATCTAACCTCTACCCCTTGTTGATAATCGACACAACAAGTCTTCAATTGCTTGATGATAATCCACACACCAAGGCTTCACTTGCTTGATTCACAACCAAGACTTCTTCTTCTTCTTCAATAAGAATGCACTTGCTTGATGATAAAATCGACATACCAAGGCTTCTTGTTTGTTGTAGTGGCTTGCCTTCTTGCAAAGATTACAACACAATAGAAAACACAAAACAATCCTATGAATCTCAATCAAGAGTTATGACAATTCACCATAAGAGATTCAAAGGTTCTTGATCAAAGAATATGAAAATATGAGAACTTTGATCTTTAGAAAATGAGAGAGAATAGAGTGGCTTGATTCTTTGTAAAATTGATTATGAAAATGATGTATATAAATCACAAAGGTTAGGAAAAGGTTTATATAGAATACCCAAAAGTTGTAGCACTTGAAAACTGATTTTGAGAAGTGAAAAACGTATTTTAAAAATCAGTTCAGCAGTACTTAATCGATTAAGTTGCAGACTACTCGAGTAGTACTCGATTAAGTTAGTCACTTAATCGATTAAGTTGGTACTGCACATGTTCAAAACTTGTTTTCTCAAAATCCAACCTTTCCTTTAAAACCTTTAAGCCACCTATTGATTCTAGGTTAAGTGAAAACTCAAATTATGATTAAATCATGACTTATGAATGAGATTCATTACCCTCTATAATAATCTACCCAAATAAAAAACCTATGAAGCTTGAGAGGCAAAAGATAAAAGAAATACAAATACACTCAAACTTAGGTCTTCATGAGCTTGCTTTCTCTCTTCTTCATTTGATGTTTGTTGTTGCTTGTTGAGCTTGAAACTTGATCAACACTTGTAGCTTGTTCAAAAACACTTTGTCATTATCAAAACATTCATCATGTTCATCATGGAACTAACACCTTTATATGACTGAGCCCAAAAGACCATCAGTCGTTTTCCTTTATTTGACTGAGTCCAAAAGTCCATCAGCCGTGTTCATTTATTATGACTGAGTCCAAAAGACCATCAGGCGTTTACTTTTCCTTTTAAATTATTTATCTTTTATCTTTTTATAACTTAAGTAATTCTTTTATGCCTATCTCAATCTTTTAGTTTATCCTTTTCATTTGACTTATCACATTTTCCTACATTTTCTACTTTATTCTTTTTCTTACTGCTAATTACCCTCGCTTTTATCCAACTCTACTTAACTTGGTCATGTATATTATATTTTAGTTCTCGTTATTAATTCTTAGTTATTTCTTTGTTTCCTTTATCTTATACTATTACATAACTTATGGTTTCTATTTCATTAACTCCCGTTTATTTAACTACTCTATTAGCTCACATTATTACTTAACTTATTATTCTTATTTCATTAACTCCATTTTATTTAGCTATCCTATTAATTCAACTTAGTTTCCCTATTTTATTATGCCATTTTATTTAACTTCCCTAATATCGACCTCTCTCTCGTCTTATTATCTTTTTACAAATTTCTTTTACCGGTTTCCTATTTATACTTGAAATTTAGCTTATTATCTCGTTTCTATTTTTTTCTAATCCCAACATCTATTAACTAATTCTACTCCGCACATACCTATTGTCTTCGCATTTAAACTCTTCTTTTATCTCACTTTTAGTTTATTTATTCTACTCTTCTTGCCTATTCAGTTACTCTCTATACTTTTCACTTACGCTTAATTAGTTTTTTTCCTAACTTTTCCCTTTGGTTATATTCTAGACTTTCTTATATTTTCGACCAATGTTAACCGAATTAATATCCTAAATACACTTGTTCATCCCGGACATTATTCTAATTATATACATTTTATTCCCTAAGGTATGGCTTCTATTAGCAATTTTATTTACTTCATTTATATCAGCGGGGACTACCCTAAGGTTCATTATCATACTTTCTAATTACCCTATTCTTAGATACCACTATAGCATCCTAGAATTTACTCTCTAAATAAAGGTAACGCAACCCGTCTTACATCGGGCTTTTAAATAGAACCCGGTTTGCGGCTCGGCGACGATGACAGCGTCGGTGTTGCTCCTCGTTAGCGAGGACAGCGGCGGTTAGATCCGGATCTATAGCGAACACCGGTGACCCAAGGAGGTAGAGGTGTGGTCTTGGTCGCAGCTCACGGGTGACCAGCGTCGGTGGTTTCCGATGGTGGATCGTCTTCAAAGAGAGAGGGAGAGAGAGAGAGAGAGAGAGAGAAAGGGAATGGAAAAGGGAGGGGTTTATGGTTGTGGTGATGGATTGGTGGTCGGTGTGGTGGTGGACCGTGGAGTCGCCCCGGTGGTGCCGACAAGGAGGTGAGAGAGACGGGAGGAGGAAGAGAGAGAAGTAATCAAGAGGGAGGAGAGGGAGAACGGATCTATGGAGAGGGAGGAAGGCCAAGGAGGTGGCGGCGGTTTTTGGGTGGCTCCGGCGGTGGTTAGTGGTGGGGGGTTGAGGAGGAGAGAGAGAGGGTGGAGAGAGAGAATGAGGGGTTGGGAATGGGGTTTTGGGGGGTGGCTGGCGCACCATATAAGGTGCTGCCGCTGGTGAGTTTTGCGCCGCGCGCCTGGGCGAGCCCTACGTGCGCCTAGGCGAGAAAGCTGCTGGGAGCTCAGGTCTGATGCGCGTTCGCGCGCCTAGGCGTGGGTCTGTTGACTTTGTGTTGACCGTGCTATAACTTCTTCGCTAACCGTCGGATCTTGCCCAAATTTGGAGACAATCTTCCTAAAACACTTATCTCCATATCCAACGGTGGAATTCATGTTTAGATATGTAGATCTTTTACTTTGAATTTCCTAACTTAGGGTGTTTATAACACCGAAAACATCGACTTTTAACACCCGTTTGGTCTTCTTTAAATTTCTTTTCCGATGCCAACACTCCTTGATCCCTTTATGGCATTCAGAGAATTCATAATCACTTATTTTAAACTCTTTTTTGGATAATCTTTACTTCCAATCTTATTATTATTCTAATTGTTATTAGAATTAAAATTCGGGATGTTACAGGGAAAGTATTGTAACAACTACAAATGAAGAGGGGCAAAAGAGTCTAGTGGATAGTGGGGAATCTTCACATAACAACACAAGGGATGTGGCTAACAGAATTGGACAGATGGCAGCACCTCAAAGACTCAATGCAAATGGGAGAAGGATGCGTGAGAGACGTCCCAATACACACACGAAGGATTATCTTTGGAAAGGAAACTAGAATATAAGGGAAATGATGTAAGAGAGAAAATTAGGCAATGATTGGAAATATTCTCATTCTCTCTCTGGTGGTATTTCTTTTCTTGCTCCATGTACTGAAACACCTGAAATAGTGCATTTCTTAATACAATTGCAGATTGATTTCCTTGATCCCATTTGAACTCAAGGAAGTACAATCTGTGCCTTTTCTCTTATTAATTGCATTTAACGTTTTCTGCTTCTTCTTCTAGTTCTCTATTTTTGTACTTAAATTCCTTACTGTTACAATGGTGCTTTCATTCTCCACCATGGCTGATAATGATGTTTCTGCTGAGTTGAAACAAATCTTAGAACTGATGCACAAACAAGACCGTAAACACGCTGTTGATATGCAAAAATTAAGAGACTCCATAACAGATTTGAGAGACAACATTACAAATGAGGGCTTGAACTCAAGACCAAATGCTGGATCATTTCAAATTTGTAAGAAATCTCAAGCTAGGAGTGAGCAATTTCAACGAAAATTGGCTCAACTCAAGGAAAAATTCGCAGCTTGTGAGAAGAACTCAAGTGTGGATCAATCTGATGGTCACGCAGAAGCAGATTTGGAGTTGTTGGAACCAGTGGCTGAGGAGATCCTGCCAATGCCAATGGAACCACCGTCAGAGAAGATTGTGGAGACCATAGCAAACCTTGATGATTATGGATCTGAGGAAACACAGAAGAGTGACAACACCCAACGTGATGGAACTTCCGAATTAGGATTTCAAGTCCTAGAAGTGGTGCATCTCGCAGAAGCGGTTTTGGATCCTTGGAGAGTTAATGCAATAGAAATGGAAAATCAAAACCCTGATATGCGGCTCATGCTATCACCATTAAATTTTGCTCTACTGCCACCAGAGCCACCAGACCTGCATACGGTATATAGCTGGAGTTTCCCAAAACATCCCGTCCAAATGCAACAAGGTGCCTCCCTTCCTTTGCCATCGAAGCCACTAAATCCAAGTTGCTGCCTCATACCAGGATTATTCCTTCTTGTGTACGGTGGCGTTGTTTTGATGTATCCTATCAAAGTGCAACAAGGTATAGATCCTAACTGCTTCTTACTTGCTATTGGAGTGTTGCAATTGCATATAATGAGGGTCAATTTTAGTTCTACTAAATTCTATTGGAATGGAAACTTAAGAGCACTTGTGAGATACCTGGCGTGTGAGGTGTATGAAAAAATGCTTGGAATGATATTATGTTGTTCAGACTCATTTCAGTATTACTGCCTTATAGCAGGCACTGTGATGGTTGTCATTGATGGTATTTTGATGCTAGAAGTCATCCTAAATTCTTATATACTATTGATGCCTCAACTAATAGTTTGAATGGTTACAACAAGCCATGTTCACATATGGGTGATATTACTACATGGAACACCTTTTAAAGTTGAAAACAAAATCATTGCTCAGATGGTTTGGGAATTTACATCCTTAAACAATTGGGTAGTAATTAACAAGGTGATGAAGATGGACTTTTTACTTTGTTACTCCGTTGCTGATCAGTATACATTATTCTTGCCAAAACTTCTGAATTGGTTTAGTCAATTATCTCTTTCAAATGAATTATTGCCTCAGATGATCACTTTATACAATAATTTAAAGTTGATTACAAGAAAGAAAGACAGGAACTTGCAAGTCACATCCAACAAGGTTTTAGAGACCCTTGGTTATAATTTGGACAGCAAGGAATTTGATCATGATAAAGCATATGCTGAATCTTCAGTTGTTACTTTTATGAGTCAGTCATTTTCCTTCACTATGCTCAATTTGGGAATGCATCAGATTGGCATGCGCCACAAGACATCCAGGTGTACTGCTATTCACGCTTGGAAAATGGTTCTAATTGATTTGGCAACGGAATATTATAACTTTAAATCCTATGTCATCTATATATCAGTCTCCATTTCTTGGTTTGTCATTGAACATGACTATTCAACTGGATAGATGTTATTTGTTCAAGATCTAAACAACAAAGGCATGTGGATCCTTAATGGCTTCTTAGGATCTATGCAGCACAAACACATGTTGAGTGATAAAGTCACAACTGCAATTGCAAGAGAAACTCTACAAAAGCATGCAATTATTACTGCACATGAATCAAAAAATATTCTGGAAGATGACCATAAAAAATCCAAGATGAAGTTGCCCTTGCTGATTCAAGAGTTGCAAGCTTGTCTGGCTGTCCAACTCAAGATTGTGTTCAAAATTGATAATTGGGTATTGCAAATTCTTGACCATGACCTTGAGGACAAGGTCATTTTTAATGGGGGCGGTAATGTAATGACTCTCTTGGCGTATGCTGCAGTAGGTCTTACACTGAATATCAATGCTTGTTGTTTAGCCCTTGATGCACATCACCTGTTTGGCAGCCTTACGATTGAGATACCAAAACTAATGGCATTTATATACAATGATCAAAGAGTCATGCTTAGTCCTAACATCTCCAAGGTTTACTATCTTGATAAAGCAAAAGCAACCTTTATAGTCGTACTTCTATGTTACACGGTTTGTGTTATGGATGCATATCAGTTCCTGTTTGTGGTTGCTAATACAGAAGAAATGGAGGTTGCACTTTATCTGCTGATGTCTTTGAATCCATCACATATGCATCTGCTGCTAAAATTTTTTGCAGCAACTAACACTGCTAAGAGGGCGACTTGGGTTGAAAGGAGCTTAGTTTCCTTTAACCTTGACCTTGAGAACAAGGTCAATTTTAATGGGGGAAGTATTGTAACAACTACAAATGAAGAGGGGCAAAAGAGTTTAGTGGATAGTGGGGAATCTTCACACAACAGCACAAGGGATGTGGCTAACAGAATTGGACAGATGGCAGCACCTCAAAGACTCAATGCAAATGGGAGAAGGATGCGTGAGAGACATCCCAATACACACATGAAGGATTATCTTTGGAAAGGAAACTAGAATATAAGGGAAATGATGTAAGATAGAGAATTAGGCAATGATTGGAAATATTCTCATTCTCTTTCTGGTGGTATTTCTTTTCTTGCTCTTTCTTTTCTTGCTCCCTGTACTGAAACACCTGAGATATTGCATTTCTTAAAACAATTGCAGATTGATTCCCTTGATCCCATTTGAACTCAAGGAAGTACCATCTATGCCATTTCTCTTATTAATTGCATTTAACGTTTACTGCTTCTTCTTCTAGTTCTCTATTTCAGTATTTAAATTCCTTACTGTTGCAGTTTTGCTCCTTGACATATCATGTTCCCAGGAAGTGCAACGCTGTAGCTAATAAGCTAGCTAAGAAATCATTATATTTTAGGGAAATGTACTTTCTGATATAAGATTTTTCGGTGCATAATAAAATTTTCCCAGTTAAAAAAAAAATAATAATTGTAATATTAGAGAGTCAGACATGAATTTAATTGCATTGAGATATAGTAGTGAAACAATCGGTAATTTCAATGTTTACTCAAATTTTTTGTTAACCGGTGACGATGTTGTAAAATAAAAATCTAAAATTACTAATTAACAAGTAGACAACTTGAATTAAGAATTTAAAGTACGGTACCCTATGTTTTTTGTTATATGATGATGAGTCTTTGTTTTTATTCTTTGGTCATGGCTTTTGCATTAATGTGGTTTTATATGCAAGTTGACAAATGCATTCAAGATGGATGTCCTCATGGAATGGGGTCAGGGTCACAGAAGAGCATATTCAAGATGACAGCAAGAACAAACGTGGGATTATTTCATTCAGCAGGGGTATCCAACTACCACTTTTATGAGTTGGATCAATACATTACATACAGACCTAATTTGTTAAGTTGAGATAAGGCTACCAGTCTCTTAGATTCTTGGATTCTATTGAATAAAAGGATATCTAGAAATATAATATTCTCTCACCCGTGATGCACCATCCCTTGCCAAAATCCCTTCAAGATCTCCAATAATTCTAGCCAACCATATCTCCAAGTTTCGCTGGATTTCTTTCAAGTTGTTCCTAATGGAGTCAAAACAACGTCTAGTTGTCAGTGTGGCTTGGCTTCCAAACTCATCCCCATGATGATTCTTTCCAATTTCAGTTTGTAATAGCACCAGCTTCTGTCCAGTTTCAGATGCACGCTGTTGAAGCCGAAATGCTTCAAGTAAAAATTCTGTTTGCCTTTGTGTTCTAAATTCTGCACTGAGAGTGGGTTCACAGGGATTACTTTCCTGCTGAAAGAGATATGATGCTGTCAGGCCTAAAAAATACTAATGGTCTCACATAATGGTATATGCCAATTTTAACACAACAAAACAAGAAAGAATTATGTTAGAAGAACCAGGCTTGCAGAGACTCTACCAAGCATGAAGTTATAAGTGAACTTTAATAAAACAGATCAGACCAGTACGAGCTTCCAGAACTCTATCAATATATTATTAACGTTACTTTTTCAGTGCTTTGTTCATTCATGGTCCATAATGTCAGGAGCACACTTGCAAAGAATACATAATTGCAGGACCATTGTTTGTCTTAATTATATGCACAATACTATAACATAACCCAAGCTATTGATGAAATTGTTGATAGGCACAAAAAAAAAAAAAAAAGAACTAGCAAAAATAATAATAATGACAGAAACACTCTTTACTCATTCACTGATGTTTTTTAGTTTCTCACATATCAGTTTTTGCAATCCAATCTCACACTGCTCGAAAATGGCAACAACTTAGTCCAGCATGTGGTGAATATTAAGGAAAATTTGATCGCAAAAGGACCAAAGTTTGATTAGTAAGGAACTATATTGTAAAAATTGATCCGCGAGGGACTAAATTGAGAGCAGCACATTAGTGCGACAGGCTTAAAAAGGTTTTATCAAAACATTTAGGATGAATTACACATTTACACATAAACGCCTGCATACTTTCACACTTTCCCAACTACCCCCCTCAACTTCAGTTGATGTTAAAAACTAATGTTTTATGTTAAATTAAACAGAAGTCAATACTTGCTTATGCACTCTACCTCTTGGAAATTAATACTTTTTACCACCATGCCCCGCAGTTAACCCCCTATAATATGGTCTACATTGAAAACTCCCTTAGACTTCCTTTGTTTTATGACTTGAGATGAAATAGAAGTTTGGAAGTACCTCATTAGATTTAAGTAAATCAGAAAACCTGCACGAGAGGAACCTGATCGCCAAGCAACCAAACTCACACCAACCTTTGGAAACCTCCAAACACATGAAAATCAAAGTCATTTACCCATTGTCTTCCAACCAGTAAGATGTTCCCTCACTATCAGCCAAAAATATAGGGAAATCACATATACCCAATCCTACTTCGAGTCAATGCACATGTTGGACTCAAAAAGTAAACACAAGCAATTATGAATATATAACTGATGTAAAAACAAGGAGTTTCCTCCTACAACAGGTCACAAACAGAAAAACAAGCCAATGAATAACCTCCTTCACACCCACACACACATAAACTACCACTCTACCAGTACCACCAATAAATGTCATACAAATCCATAACTGCCTAAACACACAATAACTTCACAAATACTAATAATTCAGGCATGGTGGAACCCGGTCTGCCTCCTGTTCCAATCAATGCACCCTGAGGTATGAACAACCTTGTCCTCATGGCTGAAATATGGAACTGGCAATTGATATGCTCAACATCTGCCCATGTTTCCCATGTTACATTTAGTAGCAACTCCTTGTTGTTTGTTGCTTTAATACGGCATCCAATTTAGCTACCACAAACTCTCCTTCTACCACCTCTTCTTCATGTTCCCCAAAAATGAGCACCCTTAACGTTCTTTCTGGACACCTATGGATTGGTCCAAATGGTTTGCCACATTGAAAATAACGACCCACTCTTCTTCTCCTAACATATGCTGGATTAGAGGGTCGTTGTTACTTTTTAACAACCCCTCTTCTTCCAGTTCGATCTGAATATGCATTACTGATGTAATCTGGTTTATAAGCCAGATTCGAGTACAGAAAGTGTTTTCTCCTAACAAACACCAACATAAGGCTCCTCCTAGAAGTCTCCTTCAGCAATTCACAAACACTAAAAACTTCCCAATGAATAACCCCTTCACAGTTCACACCCATACACATAAACTACCACCAATAGCAGTCATACAAATCCATAATTGCCTAAAGACACACTACTACACAAGTACTAATAATTCAGATCCATACTGCCTAAATAACTTCCTAAACACACAATAACTACACAAATACTAATAATTCAGCAAACAAAGTTGCAAGTCCAATATATGATGTGCATGTATGTCTATGCCTTCTAACATTTGTTTAAAATTTTACAAAATAAAGTAATAGCCATACTGAGAAAGGGTTAAACTAAAAGAGTGTAAAATCACATGTTGACTTCTGTTTAATTTAATTGACAAAACTGGTTTTCAACATCAGAAAAAGGTGAATGAGTTAATTGATTTTTTTTTTTAAAAAAAAAAAGAAAATTATTGGAAGCGGCTAGTTGAGAAGGGCTGAAAGTACAAGGTGTAATGCATAACTTAATCAATAATTGAATACTCTCCCTCTCCCTTCCCTTCCGTTTATTTTTCAAGAGCTTCATTTGATTAATGTATTTTACAAAACTTTAGGCATAATAAATTTGGGATTCATCCTTGCAGGAATCAATTACAGTAGCTGATCTACATAACGGACGATCTATTATCAAAGTATCAGCATGATTCATTGTTCTCTACAGTTTAATAGTACATTAACCAATTGACAGAATGAGCCTAAAAAGTTAACATTCAAATTCTAGAATATATTAGTGGTTATCCTAAAATAATTAGAGTTTTTAAGCATGAGTGACCACAAATTATTAGGATTTCAACATACAAGCATGAGCTACTTACTATTCTTCTGCATAAATCATCAATCTTTCCAGAAAGAGTTTGATATCTCTTTGTCTGCTTCCTCATTAAGGATGGCACCTTTGACAGATCACTCTTACCAATCTTCTCAAGATTTAATAGTTCTTGTTCAAGTAATTGAAGTTTAGGGGAAACTCCAGCTGAATCACCATCTACCTTCCAGGGGGATTCCCTTCTGCGCAAAAGAGCATTTAGCCCTCAATTAGTTGCTATTTAAAAATCAATACCAAATACTTCAAAAGTCTTTTTTATTGGATAAGACAAAAATACTTCAAAAGTTATCACATTTAGATTCGGAATTATTTACCTAGCCACAAAATGCTTTGTATCATACATTGTTTCAAGGGACTCATATTGTACATCCTGCAAAAGTAAACATTTATAGCTCAGAAGTAGAGATCAACAAGTAGTTGTTTACACAAGATGGTGGGTAATTACAAACCCCAACAATATCATGATCTTTATTGGTGCCATCCGCCATGAATAATTACTCAATCGAATCAAATAACTTAGCGGGCAGCCCAGTGCACAAGGCTCCCACCTAAATGAATAACTTAATTTTACTTTTTATTAAATATACAAAACTCATCATTTGGTCCTTTCCTACAGTCTTTGGAGGTTTTTGGTGGAGTGGTCTTTTGACAACTTCCATCATTAAGTGTTTGCATTGAAGATTGACCACTAACCCTCAATGTAATATAGTCAATGATTTAAATATATATTTACTTTACGTGTATCCCAATCTACTTGATTATTCCTTGGTGATTCTCAGCAAAAACATAAAAATAAATAATAAATAATTCTTTAAACCACAAAATAAGGTTCTCAGGACTTTTAAAGAAGAGAACATAGAGAGGAAAAAGACATTTCACTACTCAGTACATATGCCCCTACATTGCAGTACTGTATAAGAATGGTCCTGTAAGTACTGTTGAGAGGAGAAAGAAACTAGCAAGATATGGCCTGCAAAAATTAAAGTGGACTAAGCAAACAAAGCAACATAACAGGACATAGAGAACAATTGCAATAAGAGAAAGGCAGAATATATGTACATATATACAACATTAGGATGACATGGGTTTAGGAGGGTTTCAACTCAGAATCTAAGAGTTGGTCCAACTTAGAAAAGAATCAACGAAGGAATATTTCCAAAAGCAAAAGCCATCTTACTTTATAAAAGTTACCATCATACAGTAAAATTCTCGACCATCTCACAAAATAATTAAAAAATAAAGACAAAATCACAAACCACAGGAACAAAATCATTTAATTTACTAATTCTGGCCTTCCTATTACCATTTTTTCAAAGATACCCTTTCTCTTTATGTAATTACTCCCTGTATATAAGTCCATTCGAATAAAAAACACTATTTAAAAAAGTTAAGTATTGTTAGTCGCATTGAAAACATAAATATTTGATATACTTTTTCAAAATCATCTCTATAATTATTATCAGGACTTTAAAAAGTGTTGAGTAAATATATGTGCTCGTGGAAAAGAAATAAATAATGTCATTATAATTGAAAATGGAGCTTATAATAAGAGAAAAAAAAAAGTTTTCATGGAGTTTATATATAAGACCAACGTAAATATTACTTTTTCTTCGTTAATAATGTGAATCAATATTCTATTAAATGGGTAAATATGAAAAATAATATTTATTAGAGTCTTCAAATTCTAGATAAGATAGATAAATATATATAAAAAATTTCTCCAAAAAACGGATAATAATAAATAAAGAACTTGAGGGAGTAAATAATTGGTCCAACAACCCCGAGCGTGTGGTTTAGTGATAGGGATTGATCTACGCTTAAGCAAGGTCAGGTGTTCGAATCCTGCCTGATGCATGCAGCAGCGTTAAATCTCAGGGTCAGCTGTCCCACCCATTACAGGTGCCTACAAGCCAGCGAGCGAGGAGATTAGTCACTGTGGTCGGCGGTAGACACTCCGGTCATGGACCCAAAAAATAAATAAATAATTGATCCAACGATCGCTCTAACTGTGATTTTTTCTACTTTGATGAAAGGGTTGAAAATATCAAGCGCAATTCACACGGAACATGATTTCAAACGAGAGTAATGTTCGAATTGGTCAAATAAAAATTGAACAAACCTGCCAAAGGGAAGATTTTTGTGGCCACAACTTGGAAGCAGAAGCCAAGAACTCAGAATCAAATCCATTACCAAGCTGCTGCTGATTATAATGCTGACTCTGTTCATAACCAACATCGACCTCATTCTGAAACCACTCCCTACTCTTACCCGCACCGAATCCCTCCTCCTCTTCCACCTCATCCCTCCTTGACATGAACCTAATCATTTCATCCCTCTCCCCGACCTCCCTCTCTAGCTCCTCCACCCTCCCCTTCGATTCCGCCTCGCCGCTCTCCAATTCCCCCACCCTCGCCCTCAGCCGCGCTATTTCCTCCGCGGCGGCTTCGATCTGCCGCATCAGCCGCTTCTCCTCCGCCTGCCAGGCATTCCGGTGGGTGGCGAAAATCTCCACCACTCTCGCATTGGCCTTGGAATCCTCTTGCCTCCTGGACCTCATTTGCCTCACCTGCTCCTCCGTGTGGTAGAGCTTCACCGTGAGGTCCCTTACCTGAGATTGAAGGTTCTGAACCAATGGAATGGCGTTCTTGGGAACCAATGCTAGAAAGATGGAGAAGCTTAGGCCTATGTAGGAACACGAGAGCTTCTTCACCTCCTCCACCTCTTGCTTCTCGTACTCGTGCTGTGGTTCTTGTTCTGCCATTTGCTTCATACCTTGTTTTTTTTTTTTTTTTTTGGAAAGTGAGAGAAGCTTTTTTCTGTGTTTTTTTTTTTTTTCTAAAGGTGGGACAGAAAAGTGGTCTCGCTTCCGGTGTGTTTGTGGCTGTGTGTGCTGGTTGCTCGAGTGAGGATTTTGTTTGAGAAAGGTGCCCTTTTTGTCATTTTATAATAGAAAATTATTTTTGTCTCACTAACTTAGTAGTTAGTGGCAATGTGGCATGGTGTAGATAAGTTATACAAACAGCAAACTTGTAACTTCTCCGTGCAATGCACTTGGGTTCTTTGGTTGAAGATAAATATATTAATCAATTTAGATTTAGATTTAGATTTATCGAAAAAAAATTTATTAATGTCAATTTGAATTAATAATTTATTAGTTTTTTAAATTCATCTTCTCAAAATAGAAATCTTAATTCATACATCTGTTTTGTATTGTACAGGATCTAATTTTTTTGTTTTTGTGTTATTTTCAGTGTAAACGTAGGTAATTATTGAATGTAAACAATTAATTTAATTATTAGAGTTTGCAAAAATTTTAAGGACTTAAGCGACTCACTTTATAAAATTTTAGGGACTAAATTATTTTTTAAATTGACATGAAAGTAAATTATGGTCTAATAGCTCTTAAGTAACATGAAAGTAGATTATGATCGAGAGATTTAAAATTTGAAAGTTGAAAAATAAGAAATCTAAAATTTGAAAGTTGAAAAATACTAATAAACTAAAGAGTAAGTGAAGCAAAGAAGAAAGACAAGAGAAATAGAGTGAAAGAGTGGGTGAGCTTGCAGAGAGGAAAGAAGTATTTTGAAGAGGCTTTGCTTAGAGTAAGCAATAATTAATATAAGGAATGATGCGGATCATAACCAAGATGAATAGTCATGATTGGATGTGGAAAAAAAATTAGGGAAAAATGTGAAACATAAACTTATCCTATTTTATATTATGTTGATAATCAATTTTTTTAAGGTATAAATCATGATTGAGGAATTATTAAGGGCCCTCTTTCACCTGTGTGAAAAGGTAAAGGCATTTAAGTTGTGTGGTTGTTACCCTTGCATAATTTCAGTTGAGAGATATGAAAAATTAACTGGATGAATTTTTGCTTGTTCAAGAAGTAGAAGTTTGTAGGCAACTTGACTAAATCTTTGGACCACCGAAAAAGGACCATAATACCTAAGTCCCAACCTTTGGTTTTTTTCTATGAGCCACTGAATGTTGTCTATATGATTGTAGTTTGACTAACACCATATCTCTTAGTTGGAATTATTTGTGTATTTTCTTCTGATTTGCAAATTTTTTAATCATTGCTTGAGCTGTAAGCAGTTGAAGCTTCAATTCAGCTAAGGTTCTATCTCTTATCAATAACATTTCTTTTATGCTAGGAGGATCTTTAGGATCAACCATATACTTGAGGATTGTAGGTGGATCCTTACCATACACTACTTTGAAACGGGGTCATGTTCAGACTGCTGTTAAATGCATTATTATACCAAAATTTTGCCCATGGTAACAGCTTGGACCATTCTTTCGGATTGTCAAAAGTGAAGTATCTCAAATACATTTCTAAGCACTTGTCAATGCCTCATATTGTCCATCTGTCTAAGGATGGTACACAATGCTCATAGCTAATGTAGTACCACTGAATTTGAAAAGATTTTGCCAAAATTGGTTGTAAAAACCTTGTCTCTATCAGATACAATGGTCTTAGAGAAACCATGTAACTTGACTATGTTTTTCACAAACAATACAGCAACCTGCTTACTGTTGAAATCAGCTTTTAATGTGTCAAAATGAGCATACTTAGACAATTTGTCAATGACTACCATAATTACTGTGAATCCATTAGACGGTGGTAGGCCAACAATGAAATTCATAGCAATATCTTCCCATATTTGATTAAGAATTGGTAGTGGTTGAAGCAGTCCAAAGGCCACAATGGCTGATTCAGTCCATAGGAAATTGGATTTCTTTACAAGATCAATTAAGGGGCTGCTATGGAAGCATAGTTTCTAATAAATCTCCTGTAATAACCGGTTAGACCAAGAAATCCTCTCAATTGCTTGATGTTAATAGGAACAGGGCACTCTAAAATTGCTGCAATTGCTTTGGTCCACAAAGACACCATTACCAGATATAGCATGACCTAAGTAGTTAAGTTGGGTTATGCCAAAAGAACACTTAGACAACTTGGCAAAAAAGGAATGTTGTTGTAGGATTTTGAGCACTATTTCTAAATGAATTAAGTGACTGGACCAAGAAGGGCTATAAACCAGTATATCATAAAAAAAATAAATAAAAACTAATACTGATTTTCTTAGCAAACCTTGAAATACTTCATTCATCAAGCACCGGAAGGTAGCATTAGCATTAGTTAATCAAAATGGCATAACAAGCCATTCATAGTGACCCTGATGTGTTCTGAAAGCAATTTTGTATCTGTCATCAGGTGAAAGTAATATTTGATGGTAACCTGACCATTAGTCTAGTTTAGAGAAATACTGAGCTCTAAATAACTCATCTAGTAGTTCCTCTACAATATGAATTGGAAAACTGTCTTTGATTGTTATAGCATTAAGGGCTCTATAATCTGTGCATAATCTCCAAGGTCCATCTTTTTCCTTGACTAGAATAATTGGAGAAGAAAAATGACTGATGCTAGGGATTATAATACCCTCTTCCAACATCTGCTTAACCAACACTTCAAATTGTTTCTTCTAACTGTGGGGGGTATTTATAACGTCTGATCTTCACCACAAAGTTGTCAGGTAGTAACAGAATCTTATGATCCTGAGACCTAGGTGGTGGAAGTCCAGTTGGTGTTGCGAAAATTCCCTTGTAAGTGTGTAGTAAGATAGCTAGTTCAGAGTCCATATTGTCAGGAATTTCTAACCACTAATCCTCATTAGTGACATGCTTCTGAAACTGCAATGTGAAAATCTCAGATATTGAGTTTGTATGTTGCAATCTCCTCATGTGCTGAAATTAGGCAGGGTAAGTTAATTGAGGTTGCTCCCCTTGTAAGGTGATAAATTGTTTGCATAAGTAAAATTTGATGGTCAATGAGCTATAATCAACAGTACGAGGTCCCGGAGTAGCTAGCCAAGCTGCTTCTAAGACTAAATCAGCACATGTAACAAGAAGTAAATACATTGGTAACTTCAGTGTTTGTCCTTGCACCTGAACCTGAATTTCTTTGATTATGCCCTCTGCAGTCAAGGAATTTCCATTTCCACCTAACACTTGTAAATCATTTACTTGCACAATTGGTAGTTTTTGAGCTATCCCAGATTGTAAAAAATTATCAGAGCTGCCGCTGTCTAAGAGTATTTGGACTCTCATGCCATTTATGGTACCCTAAAATTTCATTGTGCCAACTCCAGGAGATTCCTTCAAGGCATTATAAGATAGATGATGTTCTAAGATGAGTTCACTAGGAACCTACACCTTAGTTGGCTCTTCAATTTGAGTAACACTCTCATCATCGTCTACTAGTAGAAACAAATACTGTCTATTGCGACATCTATGAGAAGCAGTGAACTTATCATCACATGTATAGCATAGTCCCCTTTCTGTTCTAAGTTGCATTTCAGCAGGTGTTAATTTTTTGAGTTAATAGTCACATAGGTCCCCGAAAGATACTTGTGGAATCAGTTAGGTCCCTGAAAGATTTATGGAATCTCTTAAACCCCTCAAAGATCATTTTGGCGTCACATTAGTCCCCCCCATTCAATTTCGTCAGGATGGACATGATGTAATTCTAATTGGCACATTAAATGCTTTGTCGGCCCCAATGCAATGTTGGAATGTTAAGAAGGTGCCACATTTGGGCCAACAAAACATTTAATGTGTCACATATGATTCCATTAGGTCCCTCGTGGGGGGACTAATTTGATGCCAAATTGATCTTTGGGGGGTTTAAGAGATTCCACAAATCTTTCAGGGACCTAACTGATTTCAAAATGATCTTTGAGGGGTTTAAGATATTCCACTAATCTTTCAGGGACTTAACTGATTCTACAGGTATCTTTCGGGGACCTATGTGACTATTAACTCTAATTTTTTTTATATTATTTGGTTTGGTTGTAATTTGGGAAGTTTTGGTGTTAGGTGTAGGTAATATGGGTTGTGAGGTTGGATTTGTATAGGATTGATTATTATTTTGTGTGTAGGGTAATTTTTGGTATGTGTTTGTGTACTGATTTTTGGGTTTGAATGTGTACTTTTCTTCAAATAAACGGGCAAGGGAAATAACATTGAGCATACTAATGAATTTAGGACTTTGAGCAATCACTTCCCTCTTAATGCCAGGCTTTCCAACATATCTTCTCTACTTATTCCAAAGACTCTATTAGATAATGAAGTAAATTGCAAGTAAAGTTGTTTACGGAACCAGTCTGTGTTAGCTTGAACAATGTAGCTCTAGGACAAGCATAAGGTGAAGGACCAAAATCAAATTCTAGAGCTCTGGTAAATGTAGTCCAATTACAGAAAGGGTTAGTTATGTTCATAATTTGAAACCATGGTACAACATGTCTATCCAAGTGTATAGCAGCTATAATTAATCTTTGGTCATCAGGGGTATTATAATACTCAAAAAATTGTTCAGCCTTGAAGATCCATTGAAGAACTTTCGATCCATTAAAACGTGGAAAATCCAATTTGATGTTCCTTACCTGGAATGGTTGTGCTGATCACTTTGAGTTCATACCACCATAAGGTTTAGTGAGGTTGAGGTTCTTAATTGAAGTGTCCAGTTATGCAAAACGATCCAAATAATCTTGGTCAAGTTTTTTCAGTGGAGAAATTCATTATCACATTTCTCCATCATTTCCATCAGCTTTTTTAAATCATTAGATCTAGTGCCCTCAGCCATTTGAGGTGGTTATGAAAGCACCAATTATGTATGAACAATTCCTGTAGAACCAAAATTTTAAAAAGAGTATAGCAAGGGATTGAAACAAAAATTGAATAACCTTCTCTGTGAGTTCAAATGGGATCACAGGAATTTCATTGATAATAAAAAATGTTACAACAATGGAAATAGAGAAATACACTGAAAGAGGAGAAATTCTCATAACACATTGCCTAAAAACTCTTCACTAATTAATACTCTAGATATTTATACTACTTCCAACCCCGACGATAGTCCTTGAGGTGCACATTTGTTGCCCTTTGCCTTGCACTTTTCTTGCCTCTTTCAGCATGTTGCTCACCAACCACGTGTCCTTCCCCCCTAACAGTTTCTGAGGTTTTGCTATCCTCATAATTGTCAATAAGATTCCCTTGGCAGAGGGGGAATGTTTCCCTGCCCCTCATTTGCACACATTTGCTAAAGGAGAATATTCCCCTGCTCCTCATTTGCACACATCACAGTGCCAACATATTTGTTGCAACATTCTTAGCTCTATGTTTGTGGTATAGCTCAACTCTATTGAAATTTGAGATGCAATTTTTTGAATTATCCAATTATATCATCAAGGAAGGATCTATTGTACGACCTGGGCTAACGAGGTCGGGGAGTGATCTCGGTGCAAGAGGCTCGGACAAAGAGAGACTCCTGACAAACTTCTAAGAGAGGGGTACATGAATGAACCGACACACCAGAATGAGAGAGAGATCCTGAGATTGTAGGTATGGGACCACATAGTATAGGAAGATTGAAATGAATTGATTGGACTACCCTTGTCAACAAGATACATCTTCTCTTCGGTAGCCAATCATTTAAGAACTCCGCAGTTAAACGTGTTTGGCTTGGAGAAATTATGAGATGACTGACTTCCTGGGAAGTTTCCACGAGAAGCATGTGAGTAAAAGACCTGTGTTGGTGTGTGGGAATAGTCGTCAATACATTTGCCTGTCAGAGATGTTACATCTATTGTGTTTGCTTCTATTCAAGCTTGCACGAGAAGAAGACAATCTAAAAACATTTGGGCATGAGTAATGCCTAGATCATAATTTTAGCGTTTATCTTAGAGTCATTGCTTCGGCCACAATTAGGATCAAAGCATCTTGGCCTGCTTCCATAAAGCAACCTTCAAGGTTCTGCACAATTAAGTCCCATTCCCCTGCCAATTCTTACCCGTGGAGAGGCATCAAAATGAATGATAATGCATAAGGGGTTAATATTTGGCTCAACTGCTTTGTGGGCTTGCTGCATTGGTGTCTCGTCAAGATATGCATAAGAAATGGCTGTCCAAGATTCGTTGCATATTTAGCTGTCTTCCATTGAACCCCCATTCTTTCTACCCAGCCACATTTCATATAGAATCTTGAAGATCATTGTTACATCACTTAGGGTACCTGTTAAAAAGTGCCCAACTATTGAAGAGGCAAAACACTCAATGGAAGCATTGTTAATTCGCACTTTTCACCTATTTATCTTCTTTTATATTCATAATAAATTAAATTTTCTTTTCCTAAAAACTTTTAAGAGAGGGAACAAAAATAAAATCCATACATACAATAAGCTATTCAAATTCAGCCGTATTTATTTTAGCTGCGTCAGTGGAGTGCCAGTTCCACCTCTAGGCTAAAAAAGCATGCAGATGCAGTAGCCATGCACAACTTGAATGGACTACCATAGATCAATCACACTAATTACTTTCTAAGAACTACTGTTAGGAAAATTTCATGAATCTGTTCTAGGCCTTTCATGCAATATTGCCAAGAAAAATGAGATTCAGAATTAAAAATTGTTTCCAATTTTCCAAGAAAAATGAAGTTAGACGATCATTCCTAACATCAGCAAACAAGATGAACATAATTTTGAACTGATAAAATCAATAAAACAATCACGGCACTTGCAATCATAAGCTCATATTGAAATGGGTATTATTGTCTATTGTAGTCATCAACTGTTCAAATTTACATCCACATTGAATTTTGGCGTATAAGGGTGACTCTCAGTTGCTCTCTCAGCATTATGCAGCAAGGACATAAGCGGAGAACCTAATGGTTACAGGTTTACAAAATCAAGAACAAAAATTGGCTAAATCCGCACAAACAAGAATTGTTTGAAGAGCAACATATGCAGCTCACTCATCTCTCGAGTCTTTCCTTCACAGCTAAGGCTGCAGCTCTGTACCATGCCGCTGCAGCCATTGCACCAGGATCAGGAACTGATGACAGAATCTCAGCAGACACGTAAGAAGAACGCCCAGCCTGCATATGCTACCTCATTAGTTACACTAATAATGACAAAACAATGAATTAAAACATGGGAATGATAGTCTGGAACAACAGTTGCATTTTTTCATACCATTTAGCAGTCACCTACTAACATGAATTGTTAGGTAGGAATTGTTTCTGAGACACATAATTATTACTGTTCAAAATGCACTTATCAAAATTTTAATTCTGTATCTAACCCTCTTTGAATGAAAGGAAATGCTTTGGTTTTTTCTCCCAGATATTAAACTTGATATCATTACTTCAATAATGGTATTAAATTTTCTTATACCAACACAATAATGAGAAACACATTATCAGATAATCTTTTTCTTCCAGATATTAAACTTGATGTCATTACTTCAATAACGGTATTAAATTTTCTTATACTAACACAGTAACGAGAAACACATTATCAGAGAATCATACTGTGGCACTTTCTTGGCTGATATTGCAAAATAATTTACTGCAAGTTAAACACTTCAGTTACAACTTAGAACACTAACAAGCTACTGTCTTCATTGATAGTGTAAAATATTTAATGCAGATCAACTTTAAATTCTTGATTAGAAGTGAATTATCTACATCACAAAAGTTCCCGTACTTCATAAAGAAGAATCAATATTAAGTAGTCACCTACTCACCTGTGCCTGCATGTGCTTGGTTGACTCAGCTCCAGCTAATGCAGCTTCAGAAGAGCAGACAAAAGCAGTGGAAGGATCATTACCCTCATCTAGTTTCTGCATAGCCAAAGCATAGTAAGTAACAGGAAAATAAGGCCACAGATAATGAAAGGAAATGAACAGCTATTGTGGACACCTCTTGAAGAACTAACGATGCTGGAATCAGGGCATCTAGCAATGTTCTATAACCAGCACTAGCACCCCCATATTTACTTACAGCAGCAATGGAAGCTGCAAGTGCTTCAGCCCCTGAATCAAAATACTCATGAGGGTTGAAGGTCCAAACAAATAAGGCTAAAACAAGGAAAAACAAAAAGAGCATATTCTTACATTGTTTTGATGTCACACCGGAATGCGAGCTTGCTTTCAGTTGTGTATATGCTGCCTTAAAAAATATTGTATATCTGAAAAGAATAATAACGAGAAAGCCAAAATAATCAGGCAAAATCAACAAATTAACTACTCTGTCTCTGAATATAAGCACTAGTTAGTGATTTGGTCTAGGTTTTTTATATAAGCCCAAATTTCCAATGCTATTAATTACTTCTTTTCCACAAACACCCCTATTTACTCTACACTTTTTAGAGTCCCAATGATAATTATAGGGGTAATTTTTAAAAAATTCACCAAATATCATCAATTCCAATACCACTAACAATATTAACTAACTTCCTTAATCCACGTGAAAGGTTAATCCAAGTGCTTATATTTAGAGACGGAGGGAGTATGAACAAGGCAAAGGAATGGCATTACATGATCCCACTTGTTCCTCCCATAGCTCTTCCAATTGATGACCCAATTTCACTGGCAGTTTCTGCAGCATCATTCAGAGGATAGCTGCAAAGAAATAATAGCAGTTTAGGTCAGACTGTGATTGCAATTTCAATACATGAGCAAGTAACAGATCACAGATGAACTTTACATACTAGCACTAATACTTCATGGATATATTTAAGAAAGACTAATAAAAATATATCTGAAGCGCAAACATACTTTTTGATGTCCTCGAGAATTGCTTTTGCACCTCTATACATCTGCAGAAGATAACCCAGATACAGCATGACAATAAGTAATACAAATGGCACATTAACAGTCGTAAAATTGAGGACAGGACTCACAGTTGACCCGCAGTCACCATCACCAACTTTACTGTCCCATTCATTTAGATTGTCCTTAAGATCTATGACTTCATTTACAGCAGCTTCAATAGCTGCCTCAAGAATTAGGTCTTGCTCATTTAGTTGTAGTGGCCGACTCTGTGGCTTATAGAATGAAAGCAAATATATCAATCAGATATTACAAGTTATATTCGGAAACATGTAAACATTAAATAATTTTAAAAAAAACTGACGACGAGATATTTGTTTCTCTCTAGAAGAGAAAAGGTGTGAAGGAGTTTTAAGCATCAATGTTTACAGGTATTATAAAAACCAAATCTTTAAGTTGCGAAAAGGGAGATGAGTTGCATCAAAGAACATACTCTGAAATTTGAAAGGATTTTTTTTTTTTTAAAACAAACAATACTTATATTCATTTATCACCAACCGTTTGACTTGCACCCTTTTACTTGCAGAGTAAGGCAAGTAAATTAATTTTTTTTTTAACTTTCGAGTCCTTAAACTTAAGGGGGTATTTTTCAGTTGTTTTTTTATTTTTAATTTTTCGAATAATCTTTTTTTTTTTAATTATTTTTTTAAAAAAAAACTGGCATGTGGTGCCACGTGTCGATCACCCATTGGCTGAGAGAATAACACGTAAGCCTGCTCATTGACGGAGTTTCCTAAAAGTTAATGGAAGGACTTCTGAATGTTAAGGAACCTAATCCAACAAAAAAAAGAACAAAGACTAAATCCAAATACCCCCTAAGTTTAAGGACCCGAAAGTTTAAAAAAAAGCCTAAATTAAATATAACATTAATATAAAAATGACAATCTTAACAAGAGCTTCTCACCAAATACAGACTTTTAGAAATGTATGAACATGGGAAGGGAAGATAACATAATCTTGAAGAACAGTGACGGAACTTGACTAAAAGTTGAGGGGTGGAAGCTAATAATATTTTCCCTTGTAGTGAATATTTGTTAAAATTTATACCTAATTAAAAATATTTATAAAACTTTACAAACTTGTAGCATTGGAATGCTTTAGCCTAGCGGTTTGTGTAACTGAAATATTTCACCTAATCAATGGTTCGAATCTGACTGGATATTTTCCAACCAATTTTTTTCGTTTATTCAAAACCAAATTAGAAATTAAAAACAATAAGAAGTGTTATGCATGATTCGAACCCCTGTCCACGTCAATGTGCTGCAAAGAACTAGCCACTGCGCCACTTATAGAATACTGATGTCTGATAATAAGAGCCACTAGTATATATATAGACTTTTTTAAATCTCAGGGGGAGCACGTGCTCCCACCTGCTCCAATAAAGCTCCGTCCCTGTTGAAGAAGTACAAATGATGGCTACAAATGAAACAAATGCCAGATGATGGTGATGGGCTTGACTTCTAGCAATAAGTACAGAAATGGATGGTTGGACGGAGATATCTTAAATGATTGAAGTTAATTATTGCATCAAATATCAAGAAAAATTATGAAACAAATTGAGTATATTTGTTGTGAACGCGAATTTTTGTAAAGTGAAGCCTCAAGGAAAACTAGATACAATACTTGGTAGACCTGATTAATTGAGAAACAACATGCACATGTAATATGCGCTAGAAATGTATACTATTCAGAAAGCACTTACAAATATTATAAGCTTCGTGAAAATTTCAAATATAAATTTTTAAACCAATGAATGCCAAATTGCAGCTAACAGTGAGCCCACAAAGTTGTATCAAACATAAACCAAATCAAATGCTAGTCTGATCAACAGCCTAAACAGAGGAAGCACGATTATATCCTGATTTAATTATGTATAGGAATTCACAAGATAAGAATCCACAATAGTCACATGTCACAGAAGGGAAATGACACATTTTAATGTATATACCTTGTCACTCTTTGCTGATAGCGATGGGGGAACTGGAACAGGAATCTTAGCAGGTGGGCGATTACCTTAAGAAAGAACAACTTCAAAAATTCAGGGAACAAGTAATTTAAATAACTATTTTGCTCTATCAATATTATAGTTGAATTTTACACTACTGGGAGAAGAAAGCTATGTTGTTCCTACTAGAGCAACACAGATCATTAACAAATAATAATGAAGCATTCTAAATTATCTAAGTTTGAGCCCCTACCTCTTTACATTGGTCTTGGATGTGCTTACGGAACATGTCCAAGAACCAGTGCCCAAATGCATGCTCTTTGCGGATGATATTGTGCTTATTGGGGATACTAGAGAGGAAATAAATGGGAAGATTGAAATGTGGAGACAAGCTTTAGAAGGGTCTGGATTCCGGATAAGTCGAAGCAAGACAAAGTATATGGAGTGTAATTTTAGCAAGAGGCACGTGGGCCTTACTCGGGAGGTGAAGGTTGGAGAGCATGTCTTAGCACAAGTCCCGAAGTTTAAGTATCTTGGTTCTATCTTACAGCAGGATGCAGAAATAGAAGGGGATGTAAATATTAGGATTCAAGCAGGGTGGATGAAATGGGGTGGATGAAATGGAGGAGTGCCTCGGGCGTGTTATGTGATAAGAAGGTACCACTTAAACTTAAAGGAAGGTTCTACCGCACTGCTGTAAGACCGGCGATGTTATATGGGACAGAGTGTTGGGCGGCAAAGGGCACACAAGAGAATAAACTTCATGTTGCAGAGATGAGGATGTTGCGGTGGATGAGTGGGCATACCAGACAAGATCGGATTAGAAATGAGTATATTCGAGAAAAAGTTGGGGTTGCTCCTATTGTTGAAAAAATGGTTGAATCTCGTCTTAGGTGGTTTGGGCATGTGTGGAGGAGACCGGTGGAAGCCCCGGTTAGGAGGGTAGACCAAATGGAGGGTACTACAAGGGCTAGAGGAAGAGGAAGACCTAGAAAAACTATAGGCGAAACAATTGAGAAGGATATGGCAATCAATGCCTCATCAAAAGACATGATTTATGATAGGCCTTTATGGCGTCGTTTGATCCATGTAGCCGACCCCACCTAGTGGGACAAAGGCTTAGTTGTTGTTGTTGTTGTTGATTCTAAATTATCTATAAAATGTAATTGATCGAAGAAATCTTATTTAAATTTTTTTTATGAAAGAATAATATATGTATATGTATATATATGAAGATAGAGAAGAGAATAGTGCAATGGGAGGAGGATATGAAATCCTCAAGAACTAAATAAAAAAAATAAACTGAAAATACAATGAAATTGATAGCAGAAAATAATTATAGCAAATTACCGACCATCAACAGCAACAGGCCAATACGGTGCTTTAGTTGGTGCATCTAATCGTTGAAGAATAGGCGGATCAGCCCTCAAGATAGAAATTGAGAAACCTGCAACATATGCTAATGAGTACTTGCTTAATGAATCACAAAGAATAACTGGTTACCAATTTACCATTATGTGGCAACAAACCTGCCATATCGATAGAAGTCATAAATGATCCTGTGTAAACTCTATCAACAGCCAGCCCATGCTCCAACTGCAATTTTGGAACAGCTTTTCCGGCCACAATCATTAGTTCCATTAAAGGAGTGCCACCTAACCTGCAAATGAAGAAACCTGTAGAAGGTTAATAAATCTTCTCCTTAAAGGCAACTTTTCTGGTCAAAAGAAATCCTTAACATCAATAAAGTAATTGAAATTATTTTCAAATGAAAATATTAAAAACTAAATTTTGAGTTTGGAAAAATTGAAGCTATGGTAAACATGACATACAGGAAAGAAAATATGAGCTTTTGTTTTAATAAAAATAATAATTGAAAGATGTAGAAGAGAAGTTTAACGAATGGAGATTGAAGAAAAGGCAGCTCAAAAGATTGATGAATTATGCTACCTAAATAAAAAGCCAATATATTTCTAATAATATTGAAACAACTAAGCAGACAACTTTTTAGCATATAGCCTATCTTATTTTTCCAATGTTCTGTAATATGAAGCTTACTGCACTCAAACACGCAGACGTGTACAAACGACACCAGAATATCGAACCATGAACGAAGAAAGGCATGAGATAAAAAAAGCATATTGGCTTTTTACAGAACAGTACTCAATGCCCGATAAAAATATAAGGATGTTTCAGACCAATTAGTTTTCAAGCAAAGATAATAATATTCATGAGCATACCCATTGACCATGAGGACCACTCTACCACCTCGAGTGATTGGAACATAGTTTGTTTCCTGGAAACAACACCAAAAGAAAAGTAGCAAATCTCATTACCGAGAAAGCTAATTAATTGCACTGCATACAAAGACATAAAAACAGTTATATACTTAAGACACTCAGATTGAAGCAAGAGTAAAACTTTGTAGCATACTGTGGACAATATTTCCTTCAGAACATGAGAAACCACCACATCCACTGGCTGTAGATCAGCCACTGCTGCACCAGGTTCTCCATGCTGTTAAAAAGTAGCAACTGTAATCAGCATAATTTGGAATTTGAATGACGAATAAAGCAGTGAAGAGAAGAGCAGATAAAAAGGTATTATTTCCAGTTCCATGAGCTGAATACCACATACAAATAAAAACAGAAAGAAAAAAAATTATCTGAAGATATAAAAACTAAACCAACAAGTTAGCACGACTACAACTGTTTTTGGAACTTCACACTATTTCTTCGGAAGAAGTTGCCTAGCTGTAGGAAACTTACAATTCCAAGACCCAGCTCCATCTTTCCTGGGCCCAAACGATCAGACGTAGCCTGACCAGGAAGTGTGCACACTGTTAAAGCAACACCCATCGTCCCCACCTTTTCAGATGCACTTTTAGCTTCAGCAGCAACATCAGCAAGAGAAAGGCCAGCAGCAGCAGCAGCTCCTGCAACCTGCCTCACTCAAAAAAAAAAAAAGTGCATAAATAATTAACAACTTGGCAGTATAATATAATGTGCTGATATAATGTGCCTTCTTTTTGGTACAATGATAAATGTAATGCTGATCTCAAATACAAAATAAAATTAATATTAAGACACTTGCTAGAAAGTCCTTCACATATTGGCATGAAAAAGTGTAGTTTAAAGTGCATTTATATGCAGGGGGAACAAAGTCAACAAACAGAATGCAGAGACACAATTAAAATTGGCTTTGTGAGTGAACCTTATGAACCAGAACAGTCCCTGCCAAACCTCTTCTTCCAGCAAACCCTCGAGGTGGAGGTAGCGCACAATCATCCCCAACAATGACAGTCTGCACATAGCAAAATACATGTCCTACTTATAAACATTATATTACTTGATGTACAAAGAGAAAAGTCAGAAAAAAAAAAAAATAAAGAAGGCAGCTTAACATACCTCCACTTTATAGCCTTCAGATTTTGCTTCTTCAGCAGCCAAACCAAAGTTCAAACGATCGCCGGTATAGTTCTATCAACATCCAAATTCGAACACTATGAACCCAGAAAACAAAAGTAAATCCTAATGACTCCACGTGAACTGACCATACTTGTTCAAAAGCCACACTTATGTCTTATTATCGAACATGTTATTCACAAGTCTTATTATTGTACATGTTATTCACAACTCAGCTGATGCTTTTTATCTTCAGGGAAGTTGGTTACATGGTGTCAAGTATTTTGATAAAAAAGAAACGTACTTTCGATTCTTATTTTCTTTCACCATTTATTGACTTAATAGCAGAAGGCAACAATTCCTATCACACATACATACTGATTAAAAAGAAGAGTGATGATATTTTTACACCCTTTACTCCTATACTCCTTTTACACTCCATGCTTCTTTCTATCTCTCTCTTCCTTTCTCATCCCATCATCAATCACATCCCTTTCATCTCTTCCTATCTCTATCTACCCTTCACCATCTATACCCAAAAAGGTGGTGTATGACAAACATTTTCCTAGAAAAAACAATGTGAACACCTGTACTACTTAACAAGACAAAGTGCTAAAGACCACGCAAAGAAAAAACAAATAATACCTTTACAATCAAAAGGCATCCCATTGGACCTGTTACAGCTCGTATTCCCTAAATTTGAATCATAAGAGAAAGAGAATTATAAAAGATATTAGTAAATTTATAATTGAAAGGGTGGTACACACATCGCTTTCAGTAAAAGAGAAGTGAGCATACAGCTAGGATTGAATCAACTGGTGGAGAAGCAAAAACATCTCCACAGATGGCTGCAGTCAGCATTCCTTCTCCTACAAATCCAGCATGACTAGGCTCGTGTCCACTTCCTCCCCCTGTAACATGAAATGTGAAACTACATTGCAATTCTCCTAATAAATCTAACTGATTAGTAAGTTGCAAATTGCAGATAAAAAATAAAAAAAAAAGTGGCAAATTCACTCAAAGATGTTTATTTATATATGTTTAACAGGATCAGATAATCATATTTCTGTCCATTCACCCAAAGTGACAATTCCTATATGCTTTTATGTGAATCATAATAATGATAATAATAATACAACTCCTAGGAATTTAACTGACATGCACTTTTAAATAAATGGGAGCACACCTGATATCACTGCAACTTTATCATATTTTGCATACGCAACATCTGCGCGTAAAACAACCTTCACCTGCATTCCAGCAAAGAAAACAAAATCAATGCAATACCTTCAGCAACTATCATGCATAATTGCATATACGCTGCTATGCAATGAAATAGAGTGTAATCACCTGAGGAAAGCCATCTAAATACTGTAAATCAGGATATGTCTCCACAAGACCATCAATAAATTCAGTCACAACAGCTGCAATCAAATTAAGAAATAAAATAAAATAAATACCGAAATTATTTAACTTCGAAAATAACCAAGAATCCAAGGTATCATAATCAATGAAAGGGTTATAAATCAACAGAAAAACATCAAAAGATACTGATAGAAGCAATTTCCAAGGGCATTTCTGGTCCAAACAGCTAAAAAAAGTAAACAAAATGTACAAAACCAAAAGAATCGAGCTGAAAATTATTTCTCCCCATGCAAATAGAACAGGAAAAAAAACAGTCAGAGCACACCATTTCCAGTAATGAGTTTCATCAATAGTGAAAAGTTGAACGAGCAAATAAGGAAAAAAAAAACAAAAAAAGGAAGGAATCAAACATCCAATCTTCGTACATTGAATCTTAAATCTCAAATCAGACTCTTAAATCTACATAATCAAAAGAAAACTAATATCAAAGACTAATGCTAAAAGAAAAGAAGAAGTCAACAAATGCACAAAACCGAAAGAGTTAAGCACAAGAACACAAAACACAGAGACAAGGGGGCCTGTTTGATTACAGTTTTCAGAACTGTTTTTTTGTTTTAAAACCAAAAGAACAAAAAAACCCGTTTGATAAGAGTATTTTGTAAAAAAGTGTTTTAGAAACAGCACCTCTTTTTTTGTTTTTAAAACATATTTTAGAGAACAGCCCAGAGTTGTTTTGGTTCTGTGTTTTTTAATTTTAGCGGTGGCAAACTTGTGATTATGATATCATTAATGGCAATCATGTAAATAAGAGAAAAAAAAGTTCTTTCTATTCTTGCACAGCAAACCGAGCACCCTCTCCGTCACTATTAGTGTTTTCTTCTTCTTGAATTTTTACTGCTTGAATAATTTATGTGAGAATTATATAATCCAAACAAGTTTTTTAGTTTTTTTGTTCAATAAAATTTGTTTTGGGATTAGTTTTAAAAGCTGTTCTATAAAACAATAAAACAAAACAATTATCAAACAGGCCCAAGTTCTCCTCAATTGCAGAGCCTTACAGTTGAAGGAGTGTAGTAACATTCAATCTTTTCACACGAGTCATAACATTCAAACCGAAACACTTAAATTAACAAGATAAACATTGATTCTCTTAGAAATAAAAACCTATTTGCTTAATTTAAAGCTCAGTGTAGTTGAGTCAAAGACAAATACTAAAACATTTCCGGCAAACTGAAAGAGTTAAACACAAACACGATTGCACATGGATTTCCGGCATGAAGGTTGAAAAAATAGCATATGAATTTCATCGGCAATTGAACGTAGCAAAGAAGAAAAAACAAATTAATCTAACACTTAATCCTCTCACATTGAATTAATCTTCGAACTGAAACACTTCAATTATCACCAAAAAAAAAATTACCTAAAATCAATTCTAAAACGTTCTTACACGAATTCAAGCATCGATTCAGTGAAACACGAATGCTATAAGTCTACAACAATTTCAACAAAATGCACAAAACCGAAACAACTAACCGCAAGAAGGAGAGCACAAACGCAATTTCTCCGACGAAAAAAAAAACAAAGGAAATAGTGAGAGCAAATGAAAGCGATTTTTTCAAAATTGCAACAGTTGAAGCAGAAGAAAATTGCATACGAATGTCAATACAAAAATTGAACCAAAAAAAGAAAAGAAAGAGAGAGAGAAAGGCACGCACCATTGGGATCGTCGATGAGCTTCTTGGCCGGGAATGCCATGGGGAATGTGAGTATCGGAAGAGCGGTTACGGAGAATGAAAGAGAGGAAGGGAGAAAAGGTGAAAACCCTAGAAACGGTTTTGCATGTAATAGTGAGAGAGAAAATGAAAGAGGGGAGAGAGGGGAGAGAGGGGAGAAGAGTTGTTGTTGCTTGTTGGTTTGGTTTGGTTTGGTGTGGGGTGTGGGGTGTGGCTCTTGGTATACACTCACAAAGTCACAAGAGAAGGAAAGAAAGGCAGAGAAAGAGAGACAAAAAGGAGTTGTGAATTGTGATGTGATAGTTGCTTCTTGCTTGTACCAGCACGAAAAATGTTTATTTATTAAATTAAATAATAAATAAATAAATAAAGCCATTTTGCTTTATCCGAATCCAAAAATGGAATGCCCTCCTTCTTTATCCATTGCTTTTTTTTTTCTTATATATATTTTGTCTGCGGTTTATTATATATTTATATATACATATTCTAGTAATAAGAAAAGATATATACAAAATTAGTGATTTCATCTTTTTAACTTATTTAAGAATTTTAAAATTTTAATTTTATTCTAAAAGTGTTTTTTTAAAAGGGTTAAACATTAAAATGGTCCCTATAAATATTAACCTTTTTGGAATTGGTCCATGTAAAAAAAATTTTGATTTTGGTCCCTGCATTTACAAAACGTTTTGGTTTTGGTTCCTCCTATTAAACGCGGAAGAAAAACGCTAAAAACTTAATGCATTACATTCAATGGCCAATTAAGAATGGTATTCTTGCATTAATTCTCAAGGGGGAAAAAACAACTTTTATTACATAAAAGAACCAATTCAAAAAGACTAAACTGTTACTTTAGTCTCTCACTTTGTAAAGATCTTTTACTTTAGTCCCTAATTTTTCAATAATTCTTCTTTAGTCCCCCACTTTAAAAAAAGTTACACACGTTAGTCCTCGGCAATGTTCTCCGCTCATGGACGTTAAAGTGGCCATTAACTTATGATATTATGTTTCATTTTAGTCCTTAACTTAAAAATTTTAATTCACTTTAGTCTCTCATGTAGTAACAATAATTGTATAGTGTATTCCTCAGCTGTATGAACATCACCACAAGGATCTGATCTTCCATTGTAAACACGTTTCTGTGAATCATAAACTTAAGTAGTTAAAACCATAATTCCATTAAAGCATAATTGCAAAATCAATAACTGAATCATATAGGCATATTGACCGTTCATAAGCTGGTATGCACATGGCCAGCAAGAACTATTAGAGGAAGAGTTGAATAATAAAAGCAGAAAATAAAACAAGAAGAAAACAATTATGGAAAAGGTTAGGAACGTGTAAGAACTACAATCGGTGGGTGAAATAACTAGGAGACACTAGGAGAACACCTAGAAGGGGGGGTTGAATAGGTGTTAGAGAAACCTTGAAAGATTTTCGAAAGAAACGAATCGAAACGATTAAAACAAATGATTTTTACAAAAACTTAAGCTCTTAATCGATTAAGCCTTCAATTAATCGATTAACACCCGAAAGGCTTCAAATGATTAATCGATTAATACTTCAGTTAATTGATTAGTTACAAAAGCTTGATTTTGGTTAATCGATTAACAACTTCAGTTAATCGATTAGTCACTGTTAAAACTGAAAAATCACTTTTCAATCAAATATGAAAATCAATCAATTAACACGTAAGATCAGAGATAAAGCGGAATTGATTAACACCAATATTCTTATTGATTACCTAGGTTATGAAAATGATTTTCCCCAAATCAATTTGCACAATTAAGATTCAATTCAATCAATTATGAAAATCAATCTTTTCTAGGTTTTCAACCAAGAACAATATTGAAATGACTTGAATGTAAAGAGTTAAGGGTTTAGAGATACGACACAGAGATTTATCCTGGTTCACTTTCATCCACTTGAAAGCTACATCCAGTCCCCTCTTCAACCAAGAGAGATTCTTCACAATGAGGAATTAGAGTTCTCAAATTACAAGCAAATGTCTCTCAAGATACCCTTCTTGATAGCCTCCAAGAGATACCACACTCTTGTCTTGCAACCCTATTGAATCTAATCTAACTTCTTCCCTTGCTTGCCGATATTCCCACAACAAGTCTTCCAATTGCTTTGAGATGCTTCAAAGACTTCCACTTGCTTGATGATGCCTCACACCAAGACTTCCAAATGCTTGTTAACACAACAAGACTTCCAAGATAACTTTGCTTGATGAACAACCACCAAGTCTTCCTTTGTTGTAGAATGTTTGCCTCCTTTGCAATGATTACAACTCAATGAAAACAATAACAATCCTATGAATCTCTTTCAATAGCTATGAAAATATCAACATAAGAGATTCAAAGATTATTGATCAAAAAATGTAAAAGTTTAAAGCTTTGATCTATGAAAGTGAGAGAGAATAGTGTGGCTTAATCTTTCTAAAAAAAATGATATGAAAATGTTCTAAGCTTGTTCTAATGAATCACAAAGGTTAGGAAAATATTTATATGAAATACCCAAAAGTTAGTAACACTAAAAACTGATTTTGAGAAGTTAAAAACGTATTTTAAAAACCAATTTTACAGGTCTTAATCGATTAACATGAAGCTTAATCGATTAACCACTGTAACATGTGTGTTAATCGATTAACCTAACCCATAAATCGATTAGCCACTGCTAAATTCAATTAAAAACTTGTTTTCTCAAAATTAAACCTTTCCTTTCAAACCTTTAAGCCACCTATTGATTTTAGGTTAAGTGAAAACTCAAATTATGATATAATCATGACCTTGATAGAGATTCACTACCCTCTAATGACTTTACCCAAACTCATCAAAATAAAAGACTTAAACTAAAGATATTACATTGAAATACAAATAAAGTCTTCATGAGCTTGCTCTCTCTTCATCATTTGTTGAGTGTTGTTTGCTTGTTGATCTTCTTCAAACCTTGAGCTTGATTAAACCATTTATAGCTTGTTCAAAACCTTTGTCATTATCAAAACATTCTCACAGGATCTAACAATCTCCCCCTTTTTGAAAATGACAAACATGTTTTGAATTTGTTTGAAGTTGTTGATGTTTGAACCATTTGATCACTTGGTGAGACTCTTGCTCCACCTCAATAAATGCTTTTGACATTTGAAATCCAATTGAGTTAAGCTTGATTCTCCCCCTATCTTCAACAACTTAGCTCAACCTATATAAAAACAAACAAAACAACCTCTTCTCCTCCTTTTGGCATTATCAAAAAGTAATATATATACCAATTGAAATATAAAATTCTAAGCCAAAATAAGAGATATTATCAATCATTTCTTCACAACATTGATACCAATTAATCAATGATACCATATGTAAAACTAAATAACTATACTTTGAAATGTGATACCAATTGGAAAGAAATATAACAATGTAATATAATACCAATTGTAACTAAAGAGTTATCATATCACTTAACAAAGTAAGATATCAATTGTAAAGAAATATCACAATAATCACAATAGCATGATAAACAACCAATGATCACACAATGATACCAATTATGAATTTTGTAAAAATAATACCAAATTGTCAAAGATTAATAGCAAGAATAGAATATACCAAATGTAAATCCAATTGTGAATACTTGCTATCTCTTGTGAGAAATTCTCTTGATACCAATTGTGAATATCCAACAATATCAATTGTGCCAACTTGTAGGATTTTCACTTGAGATTTGAAGATGCAAATCGTAGAATAACACTTGTAAGCCTTTTGCTCTTCAATCATTCCTACAAAACAATCATGCTTTGCCTTTTGGTATCCAAATGGTCTTGGATCCATTTTTGTTAGTTAAGGGACTCTCACCCTTCTTAACCCAAACAAAATTTTCTTTAGATATACCATGCACTTTAATATAACACACATTTGAAGTATGTCCATGAGTGCCACAATAGAAACATGTTGGTGCATTTGAAAAATCAACTTTAGAAAAATCAACAACATTTCTATGAGACTTACTCTTAGCATTAGTATAACCTAAACCAAACTTGTTTGAATTTTCTCTTTGAAAATTTAACAATGTACTCAATTTAATATCACCACTTGTGAAACTTGCAAGCTTATTTTTCAAAATAGCATTTTCATCTTTAAGCAACTTGCAATTCTCACAATCAACCACAATATTCAATCTACTAGCACAATCACAAGAAGAACTAGCATAAATGAGATCAAGAGTTTCATTTTCAAGATTAAGCTCATCAACTTGTTTTTGAAGTTCTAAAATCTCTTGTTGATGTTTCAAAATGAGCTTCTTTCTTTCAATGTTTTTCAAAGCTAGTTTCTTAAGATGTTCATGCATTTCTTCATAAGCATTATATAATATTTCATATTTGGAAGAAATTTCGGATTTAGTTTCACTTACATCGCTTTCATCGCTTTGTTCACTTGAATCATCATTTGAACTTTCCTCTTCATCTACTAGAGCTATCAAGTTGAGACAAGCGGCTTCTTCATCATCCGAAGAACTATTTGATGTGCTTTTCTTGTCTTCTTCATCATCACTATTCCAAACTATGTATGCCCTTTTGTGTTTTGCATTTTTCTTCTCTTTTTCCTTCTTCTTGAGATACTTAGAGCACGAATACTTGAGATGACCGGGCTTTCCACATTCATGGCAAACTACTCCTTCTTTTGTTGTCTTGGTCTTGTAGTGTGGGGGATTCTTCTCTTTACTTTTGTCTTTCTTCAACCTTTCTTTTCTCCTTAGAAGCTTGCTAAAATTTCTTAGTAGAAGTTTCATCTCTTCTTCATCAATGTCCGAATCGGAATCTTCATCATCATTATCATCGGAACTCTCTTCCTTTTTAAATGACCTTTGAGCTTTAAGAGCAATTCCTTTTCTTTCTTTGTACTTATCCGACTCTTCATGCATATGCAAACGTCCAAGCTCCATTTCATGTTCTTGAAGCTTTCCGAAAAGTGTAGCTAAGTCATGGTGTCCAAGTCTTTTGATTTAACAATTGCGGTAACCTTAGGTTGTCATTCCCTACTTAGACATCTTAAAACTTTGTTAACAAGTTCACAATTCATGAAAGTCTTTCCAAGAGCAATGAGATGATTAATATTATGAGTAAAACGTTTTTGCATAATACATATAGATTCATTAGGCAACATACGAAACAATTCATATTCGTGCATCAAAGAAATTAATCTAGCACGCCTAACTTCACTAGTGCCTTCATGTGTGACTTGCAAGGTGTCCCACATTTGTTTGGCATTATGACATTGGGAGACTCTAAAGAACTCATCATAAGATAAAGCGGAGGTGATGATATTTTTAGCTTTTAAATCATATTGAATTTTCCTTTTATCATCATCGGTCCACTTATCCTTTGGGAACTAGTTGAGATACACCTTCTACTTGTTTTGAGGGAATATGAGGACCATTTTCAATGGCTTCCCAAATGTTCATGTCTATGGCTTCTATAAAAATTCTCATTCTAACTTTCCAATAAGCATAACCCTCTCCACCAAACATAGGAGGGCGGCTAATTGAAGCACCTTCACCACCAAAGGGATTCGTATGTAGAATCCATTGTAGTTTCCTCAAGGATCTTAACGAAAAAGCTCTATGCTCGTGTCTTTCGACCGAGCTCTGATACCAATTGTAAGAACTACAATCGGTGGGTGAAATAACTAGGAGACACTAGGAGAACACCTAGAAGGGGGGGGGTTGAATAGGTGTTAGAGAAATCTTGAAAGATTTTCGAAAGAAACGAATCGAAACGATTAAAACAAATGATTTTTACAAAAACTTAAGCTCTTAATCGATTAAGCCTTCAATTAATCGATTAACACCCGAAAGGCTTCAAATGATTAATCGATTAATACTTCAGTTAATCGATTAGTTACGAAAGCTTGATTTTGGTTAATAGATTAACAGCTTCAGTTAATCGATTAGTCACTGTTAAAACTGAAAAATCACTTTTCAATCAAATACGAAAATCAATCAATTAACACGTAAGATCAGAGATAAAACAGAATTGATTAACACCAATATTCTTATTGATTACCTAGGTTATGAAAATGATTTTCCCCAAATGAATTTGCACAATTAAGATTCAATTCAATCAATTATGAAAATTAATCTTTTCTAGGTTTTCAACCAAGAACAATATTGAAATGACTTGAATGTAAAGAGTTAAGGGTTTAGAGATACGACACAGAGATTTATCCTGGTTCACTTTCATCCACTTGAAAGCTACATCCAGTCCCCTCTTCAACCAAGAGAGATTCTTCACTATGAGGAATCAGAGTTCTCAAATTACAAGCAAATGCCTCTCAAGATACCCTTCTTGATAGCCTCCAAGAGATACCACACTCTTGTCTTGCAACCCTATTGAATCTAATCTAACCTCTTCCCTTGCTTGCCGATATCCCCACAACAAGTCTTCCAATTGCTTTGAGATGCTTCAAAGACTTCCACTTGCTTGATGATGCCTCACACCAAGACTTCCAAATGCTTGTTAACACAACAAGACTTCCAAGATAACTTTGCTTGATGAACAACCACCAAGTCTTCCTTTGTTGTAGAATGTTTGCCTCCTTTGCAATGATTACAACTCAATGAAAACAATAACAATCCTATGAATCTCTTTCAATAGCTATGAAAATATCAACATAAGAGATTCAAAGATTCTTGATCAAAGAACGTAAAAGTTTAAAGCTTTGATCTATGAAAGTGAGAGAGAATAGTGTGGCTTAATCTTTCTAAAAAAAATGATATGAAAATGTTCTAAGCTTGTTCTAATGAATCACAAAGGTTAGGAAAAGATTTATATGAAATACCCAAAAGTTAGTAACACTAAAAACTGATTTTGAGAAGTTAAAAATGTATTTTAAAAACCAGTTTTACAGGTCTTAATCGATTAACATGAAGCTTAATCGATTAACCACTGTAACATGTGTGTTAATCGATTAACCTAACCCATAAATCGATTAACCACTGCTAAATTCAATTAAAAACTTGTTTTCTCAAAATTAAACCTTTCCTTTCAAACCTTGAAGCCACCTATTGATTTTAGGTTAAGTGAAAACTCAAATTATGATATAATCATGACCTTGATAGAGATTCACTACCCTCTAATGACTCTACCCAAACTCATCAAAATAAAAGACTTAAACTAAAGATATTACATTGAAATACAAATAAAGTCTTCATGTGCTTGCTCTCTCTTCATCATTTGTTGAGTGTTGTTTGCTTGTTGATCTTCTTCAAACCTTGAGCTTGATTAAACCATTTATAGCGTGTTCAAAACCTTTGTCATTATCAAAACATTCTCACAGGATCTAATAGAACGTGGTTTCATTGTAGGATCAGGTTACTAATTATGAAAATCTGTTTTCCACTAAATCAACAACTTCAGAAACAATAAAAGCTAGATCCCTCATGGCGATTACGTTTCTTACTAAACTTTACCCCTTAATCCCTTAAGTGAGTTTTAGTTTATGAAAGTTATACAATTACCCAAAAGTATTTTTACTAGTTGAATAATTATATTGTTTGATTGAAAGGCCTAATCTAAATCCTAATCTTCCAATTAAGGTTTAGATTACCAAAGCAAAACATAAAGTAGCTAATTCTATGAATTGTAATTAAAACGCGGTCAAACAATTGATTTAAAAGGAAAAACATTAATATATTATGTTTTAATATATTATGGACTGACAGGTAATTAAGAAGTAGCCTTTGGAAAGTACGATAATCAGAGGAGACTCTGTCGGATTTTAAAATAAAATTTTCAAGTGCTAAATGAACTCAATCTAATTAATAGTAATTAAGGTAATTTATTGTCTGGGTGTTACAGTTTGGTATCAGAGCAGTTTTTCCTCGACCTTGGAGTGTGGACTCTAAACTCCTTTGGTTTACTCACCAAGCGAGTAACCGATAGATAGTTAAGTGTCTAAGTTAGCTGAATAGGGTGCATATATATTTACTTACTTGTATATGTATTAACTTGCTTTCTTCTCCAGGATTAGGTAGCATGAATTTGAGGCATAGTGACAGCGATAGGGTTGCCTCAATCCTAGAGAATTTGGTTCAAATGAACCCAAGCCAAGTTGAGACAGTGGCAGCAGATAGAAAAAAGCGATAGGTTATATGTAACATCCCTAATTTTTATCCCTAATATAATTATAAGTTTTATCGAATTAAATAATTGTGTCTTGAAAGCAATCAATTAAGTGCTGAGTATTTTCATAAAATACATTATGTTAATTACGAAAGTAATTGTATTTTAAAGTAAATTCATTTAGAAAAGATTACCCTATTTGAATAATATACTTTATATTCTTTACCTTGATTTTGACAAAGATACAATATCAAATAAATTTTTGTTATTTCCTAGTATCTAACTAATTTATTACTTTATAGTTTTCCTATATAAAGCTATATGATGCTAAATTTTTATTATTAATATTTTGGGAACAATTAAATAAATAAATAAATAGAACTATATGTTAAAAAAAAAAAGAAAAGAAGAAGATTATGTGCGTGTGGTGTTGCTATGAAAGAAGGGTATGAACCCTTTTCTTCTTCCTTTTGTCCTACCACCACCACCCCCCATCTTGGTTCATCTTCTTCATTTTTTTTTCTTCTTCTTCAATGGAGCTTCTCTCTCTCTCTCTAAGTTTGGCTCTCTCTCTTCCTGAACCGTTTTCTCTCTCATTCACGCTTCTTTCTCTCTTCGCCACGTCTCTCCCTCCTCTGTCCCGATCTCTCTCTTGTTTCCGTCGAGCCCTCTCCGCCGCGCCTCACCCACGACCGCCGCCGCTGCTGACAAAACCGAGCGCTACGCTCGCTCTCCCTCTCCTCAGTCGCAACTCGCGACTTGCTGCCCCCGGGGTCGCGATTCATCGCGTCACAGCCACCATGGAGCCACCGCCACTGTGAGAAGAAGCCAGAGCCGCCGCCTGGGTGTGGGGGTGTTCAAGGCTGCCAGTTGTTGGTGCTTTGGAGCTCATCTCTCTCCCTCCTTTGTTCAGATCTGTGACCGTTGCCGTTATCGTCACTGACGCCGGTTGGGAATGTCGCAGATGCCGTGAAGGAGATGGTGCTATTTCTGCGGTTTGGGTTGAATCGGGATGACCGAACCGGCCTTCAAAACCATATTTGAGGGTATATCTCTAGTACCTTTTTAATTACTTTATGTTATGTTATGTTTTAATTTTAATACTAGTAATAATTTTAATGTTATTAGTAATAATTATTTAGTATTAAATTGATTTGAAAATTTAACTTGTAATATAGTATACATTGATTTTACTTATGCTGATATTGATGGTGATTTTAATTATTTTTGATAAACATGTAGTTTTGATAGTTAAAGTGTTTTCAATAAAGAATTGTCATTGTCAAGCAATACTAGCATTTATTTTCATGAATTGAAGTTAAAAATACTTGACTCTAACGTATTTTAATAATGATTATATTAGTCTGAAAGTTAATCTCTTTTCAATGAAAAACCATACTACTTTATGAAGACATTGGCTCTTATTTTAATCTTGGTTAACCATGGTTTACGAACTACAATCAAATGTTTTGACGCCGCTATTAGTCACTAGTTATTCCTAAAACTTGCTTTTTGGGAACACCGAAAGATACCTATTTTTAATACTTTGTTAGCTTATTTCGTATAACGAAAAATTATGTTTTGTAACATTCTCAATCAAGTTTTAAGTGATCATTTTATTATTTCGTTTGATTGATCCTTAGTTCGCTATTTTGATGATTCTTTATTTTATATAAATACGATTAGACGATGAAGGAGCATTAGAACCTATAACCGCGCGTAAGAATGGACTCGGATGCTTTTGGTCACTATCATACAAAAGGAGTATGTTTTTGGGAAAGGCCAGGTAAGGAGTGAGTGTTACCTTATTTTAGGGATAAGTTTCTAGTATGTATATAATGCTTGCTGAGAGTTTGTTGCTAGTTTTAGGATTTTGCACATTGGGATAACTGATAAAGTTGATAATTTGAACTTAGAAAATAAGTAAATAAAATTAAGGAAAATAATTTGGGATGTGAATTTATTGATGATGAGGTTATGTACTTGTATGTGCTTTATGCGCTGATATTCGCTGGATGATGATGTTATGTACTTCTATGTGCTAAAGGTGCTGATATTTGCTAGATGACGAAATGATTGTTAAGAATAATAATTTGATTAAGGACCCAGAAAAGTGTGA